>BSWB01000003.1:139622819-144622819 GCA_033239125.1 Fagopyrum homotropicum | reverse complement strand
TTTGTAACACCCCAGATTTTACAACTCGGGGAGTTACTGGTTAGGACCGCACAGTGGGTCCCGACCTTAGTTTGACAACAACTTAACAAGATCTTACAGCAAGGCACAGCTAAGGAAAAACCAGAAATCATAAAATAAATCTTAACAATGTATGAATGTGACCAGAACAACTAACAGCCGGAAAACATAAGATAACAACGTACGGAAAGAAAGAAAAGAACCAAGGTCCAACTGGAAAACCCACAAATAAAGAAACTGCAACACGTCCTAAAAGTACGACACCCCGGCTGACCACTACCATCCGGATCACTCGGCATCTGCTCTAACCTGTGGTAAGTCTACACAACATAACAACTGTTAGCTAACTATCCAAATATAAGTAGAATAACAACAACACAAACACACGCAGAAAAATTATAAACAAACATCATGTTGGCACTCAACCGTTTATTATCTATTATTTAGGTGATTCATCTTATTCAATTTTACAGTTGTGGCACGAGAGCTATTAACAGTTCTCACCTCCGTTCCTTATCCAACTGGGTGTAGGTCTAGCTGACCTCCGCCGGTAGCATCACTACAAACCGAGTATGGACTAGTCCCTAAAGAAACCCCCAGCGCCCGCAAGCTAACTGAGCAGAATGCCACCGCCCGTTACTCTTAGGCCAAGTATAGGTCGGTAAATATCTATCACAACCTATAACTCTAAACATTTTAATCACACACCACTACCATCATTCATGCTCATATTCGGAAGTCAGCTAAGTAAGCCCAACGGACTTACCTGTTGTAAGTCTCGACTCTTTGTAAATCAAACTCGCTCTGTAAACTGTAGCAACTCAGTTGCCTGCCAAAGGAGATAAGTACATTAGCACACTCCAACGTAATTAGAAGTCTAAGACTTCTAAGATAGAAGATCGTAATATAACATAACTAATTATAGTACTAATTTATGGTAAAATGACCATTTTACCCTTAGTCCCGGAACTTCCAAATTTTCCGAAATTCATGTTTAAAATCCTATTCGAGACCCTAAAGTCATATTCTAACTCCTAAAGTTTAGTTTGGTTACAAACTGGCACTTTCCTATTTTCCTATTTTCCGAAAGATCGTAAAGGTCCAACTTCGGTTTCAAATATAAAATTCGTAAAAGCTTATAAAAATTCCGAAATAATTCTCTAGATCATCTATGATGTTCCATCTAACCTTAGGAGCAAGAATTTCTCAAAACTGTTCATCCATCATTTTTATAAAAATTTTCAAAGTTGGCTACTACACTTACAATTTCTATACTTAACCAAAAATCCAAAGTTTACAAAAACTGCTTAACTACTCAACTTCAGAAGCCTATAACTTCTAATCCGACCGTTCATTCCTTCTCAAATTTTAACATACTAAACTACATATATCCATCTATCATCTATTAAAATTTCAACGGTGGATCTTCAACCTAACTCTCAAACATTGATCTAGCGTACGAGTGCTTCGAATGGGACGTTGTCGAGATGACACTCAACCTTTACTGTTCGTGTACAGAGGGTCAAGGAGGGGAGAATGACGGTACCTACGTCTCAACCGGTGCGAGAGCCTCCTTACTCAGAAGATCTCCCACGTTTCCTACCAGCAACGTACTCCAATCTCACAGATCTCGCTTTCCATCGATCAAAGCCTCCTTCTGCACGCCCATCGAGAGCCAACACGCCACTAGCGCCTCACCTCCTGCATCTACAACAGCGAGACAAACGTGACCTCCTCGAATCAGCAAGGTAACGAGGTGAGCTTTCTTCCATCTCCGGTTTCTTTGAGCCGGACACAAGTGCTGACTGAACTCTCCTCCACAGGCGACAACAGCGTCACCAAGTCCACCCTCGCGTAGCCACAGAAGAGGCGGCAGAAACCTCGCACCGGTTGAGACGTAGGTACCGTCATTCTCCCCTCCTTGACCCTCTGTACACGAACAGTAAAGGTTGAGTGTCATCTCGACAACCTCCCATTCGAAGCACTCGTACGCTAGAGCCGGATCTAGTCGCCCATCCCTTCCGAAGGTGAGTATACCCTTAGTACTCCTCTGTCCCTGTCGATTTAGCCAGCTAGTCTCACCTCCAGCCTCTATCTTGTCTTAAGGGAGCGCCAGCTGGTGGAACGTTGAACCAAAGAGGAAGCCGGAGGGCCATCTGAAACCGTCTGAAGGCGCCTCTGTCCAGTAGCTGCTGAAGGAGGCGAGCCATCTCTCTTCTGCAGTCCAGTCTTTGCCTTCTAGATGTTATATTTGTATAGATTATAAATGTTTTTGGTTTCATTGTGAATGGAGATCAAGCCAGGGAAGTGGAGGGGTAGTAAGTGAGATTTGTTGAAGCCTCCTATAGTTCCAATTTATGATCACTGGATGACAATGAGAGTAGATCAGATTGCCCTAGAAATAAAAGTGAAAAACTCCTTTTTAGAACTCAGCTTTGTAAGTGGGTAATGGTCACTGTTGTAGATGCAGGAGGTGAGGCGCTAGTGGCGTGTTGGCTCTCGATGGGCGTGCAGAAGGAGGCTTCGATCGATGGAAAGCGAGATCTGTGAGATTGGAGTACGTTGCTGGTAGGAAACGTGGGAGATCTTCTGAGTATGGAAGGTATATAAAAAAATTAAAGGAAGGCGTAAAGAGTGGGCGGTTACATTCCTTTCTAATGTTCATCACAGAAACGTGGCATCTTCAGGCAAGTTGGCGTGCTCCTGGGCTGGCGAAACTGGGCTGGACGCTGAATCCTGGGTTGCGCGAGGTAGAGCAGCAGGCTCCTCTCTGGGCTGTGCACTGGGCTGAAGGAGCGCTGGGCTGAAGTTGGCAACGCCGGGCTGAAGAGGTAGACAGCAGGCTGCTCCCTGGGCTGGGCTGGCGCTGGATGAAGGGAGCAGCAGCCCGGTGCTAGCTGCAGTCCGGAAACGAGATCTCGACTAACGGGTGCACGGAATAGACGGATACGGATCAAGTTATAGTTTAGGATTGGTTATAATAATCCTATCATTTTATGTGAAGGTAAGCTACATAAAATGATAAATTTTATAAAGATCCTATCATTTTATGTGAAGGGAAGCTACATAAAATGATAAATTTTATAATAATGTGTCTAACTAAGTAGACGGATATGGGTCAACTGATCGAAATCAGGTTTGTTATAGAAATAAACGGAATAAAAATTCCGGATATTACATCAGTACCCCCTTAAAATAAGTTTTGTCCCGAAACTTAGAATAAGGTACTTACCCAAACAATTTTCCCTCAAGAGTTATATTCTAATCTCACTCCAATTTGTCTCACTTTTTCCTAGCATGCAATCTACTCACGCTATTAAGCACATAAACATCAACAATCACTTAAACATATAATCACAGAAATCATATACAGTATCGTCTCAGTACTAACCCGTCGGTACTGAGGTAGCGGCTAACTCCGCAAAGAACTCAGGGTAGTTACATCTAATACTCTCCTCTGTCTCCCAGGTAGCCTCATCAGCTCCTCGTCTAGACCACTGGATCCTCAACATCGGTATCTCCTTAGAACGCAGGCGCCTAGTACTACGCTCTAGGAGGGCTACTGGGTATTCCACAAAAGTGTGGTCTGGCTCGACTATCAGGTCCTCATGACTGATGACGTGTCTAGGATCCGGTATGTACTCTCTCAGCTGAGATACATGAAAAACTGGATGTACTCCCTCCAATCTCGGTGGTAGTGCTAATCGGTAGGCAACCTCTCCGACCCTCTCTAAGATCTCAAATGGACCGACATATCGGGGGCTCAGCTTCCCCTTAATGCCGAAACGTCTAACTCCTCTCGTAGGTGACACTCTCAACCATACCTGTGCACCTACTCTAAACTCCAAAGGTCGACGCCGTTTATCGGCGTAGGATTTCTGACGACTCTGAGCTGCTAACATCCGCTCTCGGACTAGGGCAATCCGAGCGATGCCATCCTGTATCTGGTCTGGTACTACCCCACCAGCCTTGCTAGGCTCATCCCAGCACAACGGTGTACGACATCTCCGCCCGTACAAAGCCTCATAAGGTGCCATCCCAATAGACGCGTGCCAGCTGTTATTATATGAAAACTCTACTAGTGGGAGATGATCTGGCCATACTTGTCCCCAATCTAGTACACATGCCCGTAACATGTCCTCTAAGGTCTGAATGGTCCTCTCAGACTGTCCGTCTGTCTGTGGGTGATAGGCAGTGGTAAAGTGGAGACTCGTCCCCAGAGCAGTATGTACCTGCTGCCAAAATCTCGAGGTAAAACGTCCATCCCTGTCGGAGACAATAGTCCTCGGTACTCCGTGGAGTCTCACAATGTGTCTGGTGAACTCCTCCGCTAGACGACTTACCGGCCACGTTTCCTTAATCGGAATGAAACGTGCGGTCTTCGTCAGACGGTCTACTACTACCCAAATGGCATCAAAACCTCTATTGGGCCTCAACCCTGTGACGAAATCCATAGATATATCCTCCCACTTCCAATGTGGTACTGGAAGTGGGTGAAGCTCTCCTCCGGACCTACGATGCTCAATCTTGACCTGCTGACAGGTCGCACACTGGACTACATACCGAGCCACATCAGGCTTCAAACCACCCCACCAGAAGGAACATCTCACGTCCTTATACATCTTACTCGCTCCTGGATGTACGGAGTAAGGGGTAGCATGAGCCTCTCCTAGTATCCTCTATCTCAACTCACTGTCTGATGGCACACAGATACGGTCCTGATGTCTCATCACTCCATCGGTACCAATAGTGAACTGAGGTACCTCATCTCGTGACATCCGGTTTCGGATCCGGGTCAAAGTCGGGCAGGTCTCCTGCTTCTGTCAGATCTCACCCAACAGGTCAAGAAGTAACTCTAAGGTGGCTAACTGATGAGCTGTATCGGGGAACTGGATCTCTACCTCCAACCAAGCTAAGTCTCTCTGTAAATGTGGCTGTACTGTCAACCGAGCTATCGCCTTCTCCCGAGGCGTCTTCCGACTCAAAGCGTCAGCAACTACATTCGCCTTCCCAGGGTGGTAGAGAATCTCAAGGTCGAAATCCTTGATCAACTCTAGCCACCGCCTCTGGCGGTTATTCAACTCCCGCTGAGTGAATATGTACTTCAGACTCTTATGGTCTGTAAAGATCTGACATGTCGCTCCATAGAGATAATGACGCCAGATCTTAAGAGCATGTACTACCGCAGCTAACTCCAAGTCATGGGTGGGGTAGTTCTCCTCATACGTCTTCAGTTGTCGAGACGCATACGCTATGACCTTACCCCTCTGCATCAAGACACACCCCAAGCCCAGCTTGGATGCGTCACTGTATACTACAAAATCCTCTGTACCCTCTGGTTGTGCTAAGATCGGAGCAGACGTCAATCTTCTCTTCAGCTCCTCAAAACTCTGCTGACACGGCTCAGACCAAACGAACCGAGTAGTCTTCCTCGGGAGGCAAGTAAGTTGTCGGGCGATCAGAGAAAACCTTTCCACAAATCGGCGGTAATAACCTGCCAATCCAAGGAAGCTGCGAACCTCCTTAACATTCTTCGGAGGTTGCCAAGAAGACACTGACTCAATCTTTGTCGGGTCGACCTTAATACCCTCAGCAGTCAATACATGGCCTAGGAAAGCCACCTCTGACATCCAGAACTCGCACTTGGATAGCTTAGCATATAGCTGGCTACCATGTAGAATCTATAATACTGTCCTCAAGTGTCCGGCATGCTCCTCTCGACTTCTAGAGTAAACTAGAATGGCGTCAATGAAGACCACTACAAACTGGTCTAAGAAGTCGATGAAAATCCCATTCATCAACTCCATAAATACTGCTGGTGCATTAGTGAGTCCGAATGGCATCACTACAAACTCATAGTGGCCATACCTAGTCCGAAATGCCGTCTTAGGTATGTCCTGGTCTCTCACTCTCAGCTGGTGATAACCCGATCTCAAATCTATCCTCGAGAACACTGACACTCCATGCAGCTGGTCCAGCAGATCATCTATGCGAGGCAGTGGATACTTATTCTTGATGGTGACCTTGTTCAACTCCCGGTAGTCAATACACAGCCTCATCGATCCATCCTTCTTCCTCACAAATAATACTGGTGCACCCCAGGGAGAAACACTAGGGCGTATAAAGTCCTTCTCTGCTAACTCCTCTAACTGCTTCTTCAGCTCAAGCAGCTCTATCGGGGCCATGCGGTACGGGGCCTTCGAGATCGGTCTCGTGCCCGGCTCTAACTCAATGCTAAAATCAACACTCCTTTGTGGAGGTAGCCCTGGTAAGTCGTCACTGAATACCTCTGCAAAACTCGCATGAAACTGGTATCTCCTCTATTGTCAGGCTCTTGCGCTCCTTCATGGCATAACACCAGAAGGCCTCGCAACCTTGTGCTATCAATCTGGCTACTCTCAATGCGCTGATAACTGTGCCGGACTTTCCGAGGTTCCAACCTCGGAATATCACTCTGTGACCCTCCTCAGTGGCGACAGTCACAGTTCTCCTACCAGTATCTAAGACGGCTCCATGTCTAGTCATCCAATCTATCCCCAATATCACGTCCTCATGTGCTAAGGGCATGACTAGAAAATTTACTAACCAAATCCGGCCTCCCAGATGAATAGGGCAGTCATAAATCTCTCGGGATCCTCTAACCTTACCCCATCTGGTAACCCAACCACAAAAGGTACACCCTCTACTGTAGCTAAGGACAACCTATCTACGCATGCATCTGACATAAAGGAGTGCGTAGCACCCGTATCAAATAAAACTCACACAGGTAAGTCATGGATCCAAATAGTACCTGTGGTCGCAGGTGCTGTAGGCTACTCAGTGCTCCTCAGCTCGAACACTCTCGATGGTCCTCCTCTGGTGTCAGTGGTACTACCACGTCCCCTGCCACGACCTGATCCCTGTGCCGTATTGTATGAAGCAGGATGTCCTGGAGCCCGGTACTGTTACTGCTGCTGACTCGGAGCTCGGTACTGAGGAGGTCTCTGTACACTCTTCTCAGCACCTACAGGAGAAGATCCCTGCTGTGAAGGGGCCCTACCCTGACGGCACAAAGTAGCTCTGTGTCCCGCTTCCCACACGTGAAGCAAGTGGTAGGTGGTCTCTGGCAATCTGTCTTAATGTGATCGCGGCTACCACAGTTAAAGCACTGTCGATCTCTACTAGGAGTCTGAACTGTAGAGTGGTAGCTGGACCTCCCCTGAGTCTGTCCTCGACCATAACCTGCTACTGTTGCACTGCTACCAGCAAGTCCTGTCCTCTGCCGCTTATCCGGCCCACTAGATTGAACTGCTTTCCTCGAAGCTGGTGATAGCATGATATATAGTCTATATTTTGGGGTTTGTTTGGACGTTTTATCTTTCATAATCTGCATGTTTGTATGTATATTATGTGATTATATTACCATTTCATCTACCTTTGCGAGAATCGAGGTCTACACCTAGTTTTGTTGTAATCGTAGGTAAAATGGCACGTTTTGCATCAAAAAGGAGCAAAAGGAGCTGTGGAGTCATTGGAGCTACATTGAGGAACATAAGGAACCATCCAGGAAGCATAGCCATGGATTAAAGATTCACTTTGGACCAGTTTTGAGAGATTTCACATTCAGTTGTGACTCACCTCGGTTGACAACAGATTCATCTCGGCCGAGGTGATCCAGGGAAGTCGACTCGACCGAGGCGAATACCTAGGACGCGGCGAGAATATTTTATTCTTGGCTGAGATCTTTTATCTTTGGAAAGTGATCTTATATTTTTTAGGCTTGGCTCCTGGAAGGAAGAAGATATTATAGATCATATATTTTACCTATTTTTATGGGAAGAAATCTTTCTAAGATATCTTATCTTTGGAGGGTTATTTTCCTATAAAAAGGGTTGGATTTTTCACAAATCCAGATCATGCTATACGACCGATCAGGGTTTATACACCATAGCAGCCATACTCAAGTTGGGAGATTTGAAGAACCTTTTTGAAGGTTGAAGGAACATTGAAGATTGTAGCTTTCATAGCTTTTGGAAGGTTTTCTTGTAAGATTACCTTAGATTCTCTTCCTTGTTGTCTTGCTTGTTGGATTTATATCCGAGGAACGCTTTGTTGTGATATTTGATTCAGTTATTGAAGTCTTTTCATTAAATTCTTCTTGTTCAA
This sequence comes from Fagopyrum homotropicum, assembly GCA_033239125.1. NCBI lineage: Eukaryota > Viridiplantae > Streptophyta > Magnoliopsida > Caryophyllales > Polygonaceae > Fagopyrum > Fagopyrum homotropicum. The sequence goes on along the minus strand of BSWB01000003.1, from coordinate 144,614,656 downwards.
ATATTCACCTTCTTCCCATATATTTGATTATTACTTTCATGATGATGAGTGGCTAATCTCTTTGTGTGATTCTAGGGTGATTGACTGAAGGTTGTGGGAAAAACAATGATAGAATAATCTTAGATTCTAGTAGGACACTGAAAGTTCGAGTCTTTAACCTTAACCCCAAGCATCTCGCTCAGTCGATGAACATCTCGGCCGGGGTGGAATTTGGCTGACCGAGGTGACTTATCTGATCCGAAACTGAGAGTTAAGTGTTAGAGTTTGCCAAATCCTATTCTTATTACACCTTTCCTGGTTCAATGCAAGCTTAGGATGAGACTTACCCGGTAGTTCCTTAGTTTGTTTACCAAAGATCATAAGTATGGGTAATAAAGGTTTATCCTTTATTGGGGTTTGAGTGTGCTTCCATCCCATCTTTGTGAGTTAGCCTGAGACTTACCCGGTAAAGGTTGATTCTATTCCCTTAGATGGTGTGTTAGTTTGAGGTTATAGTTCTTTATCTTGATTCCTTGAGACTTACCCGGTAATAGGAGTTATGGTTTAGGATTAGTGAGTAGTGAGACTTACCCGGTGATCTACTCCACTTTAGTAATACCTTCCCTATGCAAAAACCTCAGCTTTGTCCGCTTATCTTTAGATCTTGAGTTGGAACCACAACTAGATGCTTTAATCCCTAGAATTGCATGTTTGCTTTATTGACTTCTTATTCATCTTTGATTGTTTTGATCACCTTTTGTGGTTAGTATTTACATAAGCATACCGTAATTGGACTTTGTTTCACTAAGTCCTTGTGATCGACCCCTGGAATTCCTTGCTTTTACTACGATTGACCCGTACACTGCGGGTTCGTATCCTTGTTTTAAGCTTAAGTCTAGGGTTATAAATTTAAAGCTTGCACACACCGTTTGGAGCGAACAAGTTTTTGGCGCCGTTGTCGGGAACTTGGTCTAGACCGAGCCGGTTTCAGTTTGCTTTCGGGGCACTTGCCCCTGTTGCTACTAACTACTCTTTCTATGAGTTTTGTAGTTTTCAGGATTTCCGATGACTACATTTGATCCAGCCTGGATAGCAAGACAAAGTGCTAGGGCAGACTATTATGAATACTTGGAGGAGAAGTACTCCTTCTATTGGTTCAACAATAAATGGGAAAGAGAAGAGGCCATTAAGCATGAACTTGCGATGTGGGATGAACTGAATGTCCCTAAAAAGATTTGTGAGCAACCCCTTGAAGATTCTCTTGAATCAAGATGGGAGAGGTTGATGAAGAAGGTGGAGGAGCTCAAGGAAATCACCCTATCCTATGCTAAGCCGGAAGAGGAGCATAAGGAAGTGCTGCAAGTTCCAAGCACCCCTCCAATCAAACCAGAAGTTTCTCCTGAAGCTTTTGAGGGAGAAGTAGATTTGGAAAATTTCGATCTAACTGTTGAGACCTCGGCCGAGGTGAAAGAGAGATCGGCCGAGGTGGAGGAAAAATCTGTAGAACTAGAAGATACGGAGAACCTTGGCCAAATTATTGAGACTGTGGTCAAGGTGGAAGAAACACCAGCTGAGTTGGGAGGGATTTCGTGTGTGGATTATCAACCCAACATGAAACTTGTCTCAAGCTTTGGAGAACTTTACAAGGTACATTCTCCTACTTCATTTGAAATCCCTATTAAAATTTCTGAATTTTTCAGGAATGCACCGGAGAGTTGGAGGTCTCTTTCGAAAGAACCTCCTAAGATCAATATGAAACCTCCCTTGAAATTGTTAGAAGAAGATGCTCCTTGGATTATAAGGAGTGGAGTTTGCAAGCACTACACCGTTAAGGCGATGAAGTGTCTCTTGTTCAAGTATGGGGTCCCTCGCATGCTAAGGACCCTGTACCATCCCCAAGCTAGAAATGGGGAAGCTACTAGGATTCTCAAGAAGCTGTTTTCTCGATCTAGGAAAGGATGGGACGAAAGACTAAGTTATGTCCCATGGAAGAAGAGGAAGACCGGTAGGATTCCGGTGAGAACCAAACCGTACAAGCTTGTACGTAGGAGATCCTACCATTTGCCGGTGAAGTTAGAAACCGGGACCTTTTTGGGAGAGTTTTATTGTGGATGTGATGAGCACTCCACGATATTCGAGGTACATTGAGTAATTCCATGCCGTACGGTCCAGCTAGCGACCTTAAATCAAGCGCTTCTTGGGAGGCAACCCAAGGTATTGCTTTCTTTTCCCTTTTTCTAGTCTAGCTCTAGATAGTTTGCTTTTACTTTGCTTTGTTTTGTTTTTGGCGTCCTAGAAAGACAACAGGTGACATCTAAGGAAGGAATACAACCCAGGAGCAACACTGGAAGGATAGAAGTTCAAGAATTTGAGAAGACGGAGTTTAACTGAGGTACATCTCGGTTGTTGTCACAGCACCTCGACCGAGATGATTTCCGAACAACCGAGGCGACTAGGGCTTCTGACAACTCACCTCGGTCCGTACCACCTCGGTCCAGTCGAGACCATCTCGATCAAAGGGACAGCAGTTTCAGAAAAGGGTATAAAAGGGGGATCGAATTCTCTCTCTTCCCTCTCTCACCTTCTCGACCGCGGCACAGTTTCACCTCGTTATCCCGTTCTTTGATCGATTTCAACGATTCTTGCTTCCAAACTGCAAAGAAAGAGTAGAGGATCGGACTTCAAGCACTTCAACTTTGTCCGGTAAGTACTCTATTTTCCAGACTTATTTGAGCCATTGGGACAATGTGTCCCAAGTATGGGGTATGCGGATATGTTATTTGACTATGGATGATTGTATGCTACTTTGATGGATATTTATGATCTTATTATGCTCTATTTGCTTATCTGAGATTACATGCATGCATACAGGTTATTTGATTGAGAAAAACATCAAAAACTGGTTTAGAAAAAAAAAATTTGACCTCGACCGAAGTGATTCTGGCCAAACGAGGTACTTCACCTCGGTTGACTTAGAACATCTCGAACGAGGCGTTTTTACTGAGAATTTTTGAAATGTTTTGTGCTTCTTATCTGGATATGATCTCAGTGAAGATCTTGTTTACTGACTGGTTTTGAAATCTTTACGTGTTTGAAAGGTTTTATGATATGTTTAAGTTGCTAAATGCTTTGTTTGAAATTTTTGGCATGTTTAATACTTTGTTTTTATCCAAATTATGTTGAATTTGAAGGTTGACACCGCATTATGAGTTCTCTCACTTTCTTCCTGAAAAGACCAAGGCAATTCATTCTTCTCTCTTCTTCTTCTTGATCACGCTTAGCCCCTCATATACATTTTTGCCTCCCTTTACCTATCCGGGAATTTGGAAGCAAGCAAGTGAAAAGCAAGTGAAAGAAAAGTTGAGATGTTGGCTGAAAGTTAGAAAGAAACAAATAGGTTTGGGGAAGTCAATCATGATGATGAGTAACTCGGCAACATTCACATAGCCGGGTGTTTGTGTCTTGCCAAAGTCGGATTGAGCGATATTCCTAACGGGTCATGGTATGTGCATCAAGGGTTTGAGGCATCTCGAAAAATTGATGATTGCTGATTTCCTAGGCTTCGGTTATTGTGCACCTCTGTCCATGCATCCCAAAAAGTAAAGTAAAAAAAAGGAAAAGTGTGAAATAAGCAAAGCTTATTGGTGGATGATGTTGAAAGTCAAGTGAAAGTGAAGTGATATCATTTTCCCGGATTCTAGCACCACATTACCTTCTATACATCCCTACCCTACACGTTTCTTGACCTTTCTTTTGGGAAGCCCTTGAGACCTCGAGCTTGTTGATTGACTTTGTGGTTTAAACTGGATTATGCATGATTAATTTCGATAATTATGACTTATTATGCATTTTATGATTTTATGCAAAGATGAACAACTTTCTTATATTTATAAAATGTTTTAATCATATATTGATTTTAAAATTCCATGAAGTATTCTCTTAGAGTGATCTATGATAGTTGCACACCATAAAAATGTTTTTGAAAGATTTTTTCATTGATTTTCTTGACTTATAATCCATTCTATCTTGTCTTTTATATGCGGAACTTGCTTGGGGACAAGCAAGGGCTAAGTATGGGGTATTTTGATAGCATGAATTATAGTCTATATTTTGGGGTTTGTTTGGACGTTTTATCTTTCATAATCTGCATGTTTGTATGTATATTATGTGATTATATTACCATTTCATCTACCTTTGCGAGAATCGAGGTCTACACCTAGTTTTGTTGTAATCGTAGGTAAAATGGCACGTTTTGTATCAAAAAAGAGCAAAAGGAGCTATGGAGTCATTGGAGCTACATTGAGGAACATAAGGAACCATCCAGGAAGCATAGTCATGGATTAAAGATTCACTTTGGACCAGTTTTGAGAGATTTCACATTCAGTTGTGACTCACCTCGGTTGACCACAGATTCATCTCGGCCGAGGTGATCCAGGGAAGTCGACTCGACCGAGGCGAATACTTAGGACGCGGCGAGAATATTTTATTCTTGGCTGAGATCTTTTATCTTTGAAAAGTGATCTTATATTTTTTGGGCTTGGCTCCTGGAAGGAAGAAGATATTATAGATCATATATTTTACCTATTTTTATGGGAAGAAATCTTTTTAAGATATCTTATCTTTGGAGGGTTATTATCCTATAAAAAGGGTTGGATTTTTCACAAATCCAAATCATGCTATACGACCGATCAGGGTTTATACACCACAGCAGCCATACTCCAGTTGGGAGATTTGAAGAACCTTTTTGAAGGTTGAAGGAAGATTGAAGATTGTAGATTTCATAGCTTTTGGAAGGTTTTCTTGTAAGATTACCTTAGATTCTCTTCCTTGTTGTCTTGCTTGTTGGATTTATATCCGAGGAACGCTTTGTTGTGATATTTGATTCAGTTATTGAAGTCTTTTCATTAAATTCTTCTTGTTCAAATATTCACCTTCTTCCCATATATTTGATTATTACTTTCATGATGATGAGTGGCTAATCTCTTTGTGTGATTCTAGGGTGATTGGCTGAAGGTTGTGGGAAAAACAATGATAGAATAATCTTAGATTCCAGTAGGACCCTGAAAGTTCGAGTCTTTAACCTTAACCCCAAGCATCTCGCTCAGTCGATAAACATCTCGGCCGGGGTGGAATTTGGCTGACCGAGGTGACTTATCTGATCCGAAACTGAGAGTTAAATGTTAGAGTTTGCCAAATCCTATTCTTATTACACCTTTCCTGGTTCAATGCAAGCTTAGGATGAGACTTACCCGGTAATTCCTTAGTTTGTTTACCAAAGATCATAAGTATGGGTAATAAAGGTTTATCCTTTATTGGGGTTTGAGTATGTTTCCATCCCATCTTTGTGAGTTAGCCTGAGACTTACCCGGTAAAGGTTGATTCTATTCCCTTAGATGGTGTGTTAGTTTGAGGTTATAGTTCTTTATCTTGATTCCTTGAGACTTACCCGGTAATCGGAGTTATGGTTTAGGATTAGTGAGTAGTGAGACTTACCCGGTGATCTACTCCAATTTAGTAATACCTTCCCTATGCAAAAACCTCAGCTTTGTCCGCTTATCTTTAGATCTTGAGTTGGAACCACAACTAGATGCTTTAATCCCTAGAATTGCATGTTTGTTTTATTGACTTCTTATTCATCTTTGATTGTTTTGATCACCTTTTGTGGTTAGTATTTACATAAGCATACCGTAATTGGACTTTGTTTTACTAAGTCCCTGTGATCGACCCCTGGAATTCCTTGCTTTTACTACGATTGACCCGTACACTGTGGGTTCGCATCCTTGTTTTAAGCTTAAGTCTAGGGTTATAAATTTAAAGCTTGGACACACCGTTTGGAGCGAACAGCTGGCCTATCTCTCTCATAAGCAGAGGCCCTATCCTGATAGTCAGACAAAGTCTCACAGCGGAATCCAGCCAGATATGATCGGGTACTCTCTCTCAATCTCCTGGAGAAAAGGTAAACATGCTGCTCTTCCGGAGGTGCAGCTGGTCCAAGTAGGGTCAACTCCTTCTGAAACTTCTTTATGGCTGCAGCAATCGGGATATCCTCAAATCCCGCCTCAATGAAATCCTGGAATCTCTCCCTCCTCAGCGAGACAGGACAGTACCTGTCCCTAATAATGTTCCTCATCTGCTCCTAACTGGTGACTCGGCTACGAATGGTACGCCAGCATGAATGAGCATCATCTGTGAAACAGGTCTGCACCAAATCCACCTATCGATCCTCGGGGCAACGTATTGCCTCTAAAGCAGTCTCTATCTTTCCTATCCAGTGCTCCACCTCTAGCCCTATTTCTCCACTGAATGAGGGAACCTTCTGAGAGTTGAAAGCCTTCAACCACTCATCCGGTCTCGGTGCTCTAGACCCAGCAGGCGCTCTATTAGCATTAGCTCTCCTCTCAGGTACAGCCGGCACCTGAGACACTCCCTGTGTCACCTGAGCTGACCTAGCCGGTACCACCGGTGGTACCTGGGTAAGCCTCTCAACTCTAGCAGCCTCCTCCATACGCTCGACGTATGCTCTGTACTCCCTATACTCCGATGCTCCAATAGAAACACGTCCTGACTCAGTCGAACGTGCTCCCTGCGCTCCAGACCTAGCGGCGGTCTCATGCCTGACCTCGGGGCCTACACTCTCAGCTACCTCTTCCACAGCAGCCTCTAGTATGCTTGCTGCAGGTGGATCCTCTCGAGGAACACGTCCTCGACCTCTCCCTAGTGGAGGTCTACCCCCACGACCACGCCCTCTAACAGTAGGGGTGCTATCAGCTCGATCCTGTCTGACTGGGGGGAAGGGGGGATGACCCCTACCTCGGCCAGTCACTGGTGTAGCCCTAGTACGTGCCATCTGCACAAACGGTAACAACTACAGTTATAATCTAACTAATCTATCATAACAGTAAAAGTCTATAATAATAATACTAAGAATACCAAGATCCGCAGAGGTAGTGGTGGTCATCCGTACTTTCTATTCCAACCCGACTATGTATGCATTTTAAAACCAAAATCTTCTTTGGAAAACTCAGACCCCTTTCGGGTTCTGTTTATTTACTTATATGACCTTTTTAGAAGATTTCAAGTGCCATTGTTGCCAACCTAGAGCTCTGATACCATGTTGTAACACCCCAAATTTTACAACTCGGGGAGTTACTGGTTAAGACCGCACAGTGGGTCCCGACCTTAGTTTGACAACAACTTAACAAGATCTTACAACAAGGCACAGCTAAGGAAAAACAACAAATCATAAAATAAATCTTAACAATGTATGAATGTGATCAGAACAACCAACAGCCGGAAAACATAAGATAACAAAGTACGGAAAGAAAGAAAAGAACCAAGGTCCAACTGGAAAACCCACAAATAAAGAAACTGCAACACGTCCTAAAAGTACGACACCCCGGCTGACCACTACCATCCGGATCACTCGGCATCTGCTCTAACCTGTGGTAAGTCTACACAACATAACAACTGTTAGCTAACTATCCAAATATAAGTAGAATAACAACAGCACAAACACACGTAGAAAAATTATAAACAAACATCATGTTGGCACTCAACCGTTTATTATCTATTATTTAGGTGATTCATCTTATTCAATTTTACAGTTGTGGCACGAGAGCTATTAACAGTTCTCGCCTCCGTTCCTTATCCAACTGGGTGTAGGTCTAGCTGACCTCCGCCGGTAGCATCACTACAAACCGAGTATGGACTAGTCCCTAAAGAAACCCCCAGTGCCCGCAAGCTAACTGAGCAGAATGCCACCGCCCGTTACTCTTAGGCCAAGTATAGGTCGGTAAATATCTATCACAACCTATAACTCTAAACATTTTAATCACACACCACTACCATCATTCATGCTCATATTCGGAAGTCAGCTAAGTAAGCCCAACGGACTTACGTGTTATAAGTCTCGACTCTCTATAAATCAAACTCGCTTTGTAAACTGTAGCAACTCAGTTGCCTGCCAAAGGAGATAAGTGCATTAGCACACTCCAACGTAATTAGAAGTCTAAGACTTCTAAGATAGAAGATCGTAATATAACATAACTAATTATAGTACTAATTTATGGTAAAATGACCATTTTACCCTTATGTAACGCCCCAAATTTTAGGAGCGTTTATGACTTCTTTTTTTTTTCTCTTCTTTCTTTCCGGCTTTTATCGACTTTCTTAGCTTAAATATTTTATTAAAAGTATTTTAAGGCGTAATATATTTTTTTCGAGTATATTTATATTTTGGATACGTTTACGTATATCCGTTTTATTATTCTCGAAAAATTTGGGAAAGTTTCCCGATTCGGAAATCCTATCGCGTGTTTGATCTAGCTTTTTTTTTTATGTTCTATATTATATTCTAATTTTATTTTATTTTATTTTTATTTTTCTTCTACCCTTCCCCTGCTTGGCCTTTTTCTTTTCCTAGCTGGTTTCTTGTTCTCCTGTGACAGCCTACATGACCTCTCGTGCTAGCCTGAGCAGCTGCAACCCTGGCCTCCGACCCCTCGCTTACGCCCTCGACCTCTCGACCTTCTATGCCTACCCATTCTCCCCACAGTCTCTCCCTTGTGGCAACCCCTCTCACTCACTTTGCCCTCTCTCTCTCGCAACGCCCTCCCCTACAACTCATTGGACACATCCATATCCTCTGTTGCGACCCTCGTCGAGGCATTCACTGAAGCCTCCTCTCCTTCATATGACCCATATTTGTTCAACCTCCGAGCCACCAACCTCCCCGCATATGCATCGAACCTCCGGCAAGTCAGTGCAACACCACCGCCTCTCTTATCTCACCTTCATTCTTCTTCATATCTTCACCTGCAACAGCAAGCTGCAACACTTGCAGCCATCAATTCTCGATCAAGATTTCCCCAATCAAATCGCCTTGTCGCCGGAGACAACCGGAGCATGTGAGCCACTGTTGCCTTCGTCTCCATCGATCTCTCTTCTTTCCCCTCTCCAAGTCTGCGCCTCTTTTCTCTCTTCCTCAAACTCTGCTGCAAATGAGAAGCCACCTCGCTTTCTGGATCTTCGCGTCGCCGGAGCTCCTTAGGACGCCGCCACGACTCAGCCACCATAGAGGCCGTCTCTGCTCGCCGGGCTCGTGCCGCGCTATCGCCCTTCCTCTCTTCTCTGCTCCCTGCTCTAGTGAGTGCTGCTGGCATTTGAAGGGCTATTGTTGGACACCAAAGCGAAGCCGCCACTCCTTCTCCCGGTCGGATCGACGCCACAGGCCGTCGCCGAGTGGTATGCCCTGCCGCCTAGCCGCCGTCTACTCCTTCCCCAGCCAGCCCTGCGTTATGGTTCTAGTGAGAAAGAAACCCTTTTGGGTATTTAAATCGGACCCCCCTCTGGTTTGGTATAATTACAAATTATAACCCATCTTTTGTATTTACATTAATGGCCCAGATTTCTATTATGTGCAATTATGCCCTTCTGAGTTATATAATTGCGGATTATGACCCATACTTTTTATATATTGTATGAATTGCCCCAAAAAATGTGTTTGCGGGTTTTAACCTTGGATTTTAATTGCGGGATATGCTTATATTTATTTATACTATATGTTATGCCCTTGTTGGTTTCATTCGGTTTATGACCTTAAAGATTTTAATTGTGGTTTATGACCAAGTTCTTATGTTTCTATAAATTTCCCGGAAAATGTATTGTGGGTTTTTAGTTTTGGCTTTTGAAAACGAATTTTACCTCAAATTAATATATTGTATATATATTACTATCAAATTTAGCGTATGAGCTAAATTTGTTTAGCTTTGGATTTAGGTTCGGAAGCGCCCCGATAAAGGCCATTGAATCCAATCTCGACATCCGTAGATCATCTTCAACCTTCGATCGTGTGTGAGTACTTTCTTCCTCGATTTAGTTATGTTAGTATTAGTATCATGCTAGGTTGGATCTAGCATAACTTAGAGTGAATGCCAAGTAGTGGCCTTGATCCTTAGGTGAGTTTTGAGGATTTATGATTGTGTTAAGACTTGAGGCGTTTGGTTATCTTGTGAGGTTGTTATAAGGCTTTAAGTTATATGGTTGATCTTGTGAGCGTTTTGAGGCTCGAGGTGGGGCTGTATGATCTTGTGGGATTTTGGAGTTTAGGTTTGGCTTATCCTAGTTACGTTGTGAGTTATGATCTTGCGAGATCTGGGGTTTAGAAGTCTTAGGACTTCTAGCTTCTGTTGAGTGTGATGTGAGCATGTGAGATTCTAGGATGCGGTCCTAGAATTGAGAGTCAAATGGTCTTGCGTAGATCATTTGTATAGAAGTCTAAGACTTCTATTGTGAGTGGGTTGTTGTTTATATAGTTATTTTCTTGTGAGCAGGTTATGGGCTTCCTCCCTAAGGAAGCGAGAGTGTTGTGAGTTGAGTGTGGTGACGAGGTAAGTCTCCGGACTTACTTAGCTCGTATTCCTTGTATTAGCATTGATATGTGTTTGGTGGTGTGTGTTTATTCTTTATTGTTTATAACAACTAAACCGGAAATAGGACCACCGACCTTTATATATTTTGGCCCAAGTGTATGACAACGGGCGGTGACATCATCTGCCTAGCTCTTGCGAGAGTCTAGGAGGTTCTTGGCGACTAGCCCGTGCTGGTTAGACGGTCGGAGGCATCCGTACCGTTCCACGCCGGTAAGTAGGGACCGAGGCGGGACCACGGTGGTCTCGTGTCACAAACCTAAGTTGAATTAGAACGGGATACGACCTAATAATAACAAAGATAATAAACCGGATTGATGTGCTTTTATGTACGTTGTATGTTTGTGATGAGATTACTTGTGTTTGTGCCTTTCACCTTGATTCTAATGCTTTGAATATTAGCTAACGGTTTTATACCGATTGTTGTAGATTGCCTTGCAGGTTAGGAATGCGGCCGAGAGATCCGGAAGAGTGGGCAGCCAGGGTTCCGTACATTTTAGGATGGGTTGGTTGGAGTCGAGTTTGGGTATTGTTTTTATTGTATGTTGGATGGCGTTTAGTCTTTGGGGTTGTATCTTCGGCTGAAGTCCTTTGTTGGATTCTTTCGGGTTTTTCTTTTCATTGCATAAAAATGTATTTCTGTTTTGGCCTTTATTTGTGCCATGTTGCAAGATCCGGTGAAATTGTTTTCAGGCTAAGGGTCGGGACCCATTGTGAGGTCCCAACCCGTAGCGCCCCAAGTCCCGCGGATTTGGGGTGTTACAAAGTGGTATCAGAGCCCTAGGTTGACAACAATGGCACTCGCAATCTTCCAAAGGCCGAATAAGGAATAAACAGAACCCCACGGGTTCTGAGTTTTCGTTTTCAAAATGACATGCATGAGTCGGGGTAGAATGTACGGACCACCACTTCTTCCGCGGATCTCGGCAGCTTAGTTTATTGGATTTATATATATATGTAGATATGTATATGTGGATTGTAGTTGCATGATGAGCTTGATATATATGAATAATTATATAGGAGGACTATAGTATGTTTTGGACCTTGTATTGTTTTAATGGATTTCCGATGTGATATATTAGTAATGTGGACATAGGACTTATGTAGTCTTATATATACGGATATTATATATATAGTAACATATGGAGATATGAGATCTAATAGATAAGATGATAGTATGACATCATCACATATGGAGATATGAGATCTAATAGATAAGATGATAGTGTACATACGAAGATGAGCATGCTCAAGTTACCAAATGGAGCATCACATTCTGGAAAATACCCCGGCGAATCATTGGGCTCCTTTAGAGGACGTCAAAGCAATCCTATGAAGACTAAAGAGGACATTAACGTCGAGGACGAATATGCTCAAGTATCGAGTTGAGAGCTACGTTGGGGCGAACACCTTGGAGTTCTTGTACTCCTTTCAAGAGGATGTCGAAGAGGAGGATTAGAGATGACGTAAACGAAGGACAACCAAGTAAAAGAACACCACGAGACAACTTAAGAGGAATCAAGATGGAAGCAATACAAGTAATCGGGAGCAAAATTAAAGTGCAGAAGTGGTTCTAAAGAAGCCATGATTGAATGACAACGAGACCAATAGAGATAACGAACTTAAGTTCCTCAAGAAGACGCGTGGACAACTAAAGATGCGAATCGAAGAGGAGATGAGTACGTTCTAGCAAGGTTAAGGTGGTGTTCCATTAAGGTGCAAAGCTTTCATTAGACGTTTCCAACCATTGGAGTTAAGATGAGAGAAGTGAACGAAACATGTGAGAAGGATTTAAAATACCGTAAGTTAAGCTTATGAGGTACCAAAAAGTAAAGTTAAAACATTACTAGAGTTATGAGAAGAAGGGCATGGTGGGGTTTCACGTGGAGTTGACTGATTTCCGTTATAATAATAAGACTAAGAAACGCCAAGAAGGAGGAAGTGTGTGTAGATGATGATCTTTAGAAGATGAAAGGTGAAACAAGGAGTTTGGATTGAAAGACTCAAGCTACCAACCAAGAGAAGAGAGAGTGGTTACTAACGATAGAGGTGTGGGGAAGATGCATTTACAAGATACTATGAAGATCAGTTAAGCTTATGAAGTTGAGTCATATGACATGAAAGAGTTGGGGAGGTATAGTTATCTTACAGAAGCGGAAGGAAGAGGGGAGCTTAATAGGAGCTAACGGAGTGGGAAGTAGAGTAAAATGGGCTAATGAAGTTTAAGACAGAGTACCCCGAGACAGTATCCTTCAGGAGTATGGTAACATGGAAGTATGGTAAGAGGGTAAGTCGTTGACCTTAGAGAGGGTTTTCGACGAGTTAATCGGTGACCACGGAGGGTGCACAAGTGCGGGTTATATACTGGTGACTGTAGAAGGGAAGAGTAACCCAGGATGTGAGATCATGAAGAAGGGGAACAAGAAGTGAACATTCGTGGTGGTTGAATGTCAGTAATAGGAGGTGCATTAACGGAAGCATAAACATTTTAATCAAGTAACATCTTATCGATTCTAACAAGTGATGATAATGTATGTTGCGGAGGGATTGTAATGATCTGGTACGACCTTCTTAGGTCATGGGGATTGTTATGTGGAGAAATGACACGAATCAAGGTAAGCAAATTGGAAGGATAAGGAGGAAGGTGAGTCTTCTATAGTTGATGTACGAAATAGGGAATACATAAAGAGGATGTGTGGTATGTTGAGGATGCATGGTATGTTTGTGCTAATGAAATGGAGGGTATGTTTTCGCGAGCAAAAGATGAGATAGAGGCGTCAAACTCACATGTAAGAGACACGGTGGCTATGGCGTGAAAAGGAGGACCTAGATTAGGGCAACGCTTCAAGCTTGGAATTACGATGTTGGTGCTTGGTGGAGTAATAAGTGGATCTTTTTGTGATTATGGTTGGGATTTTTGCCTGAAGGCATACTAGTACGGTTGTGAAGCTGTTCATGGATACCAAGAGATACATAAGGTGACCAACGAGAGTAAGAGAAGACTGAGGTTTTGAAGTTTTATATCGATATGGGATATATAAGGAGTACATGAAAGATTGAGGTTAGAGCATCTACGGTCGGTTTGAGGTTACATAAGGAAATGAAGTATAAATTTCTATACCTACTTGAAGAAAGGATGTTTATAGTGCAAGCTTACGTACAATGCAAGGAGCGTTTCCCATATGTTGGGGGATATAGTGGAAAGCGAAGAAGATGAGGTTCACTTGTCTTGAAGCACGGTTAAGTCCTGCAGTTTGTACCCTTATGGTTGCACATAAGTGAGAAAGCTTAGAAGATTTTTACAATCATGTCATCAAAGGGGGAGAATGAGATTAAGATAGAGGAATACTTAAATAAGGCTACAAGAGTCAAAAGACTCGAGCAAGTCTCTCGAGTTCAAGAGATGAGGGATCTTTGAAAGAGGACGGTAAACATTGTAGCTAAAGATGGAGCAATACACGTGTTAGAAGGACGTCACCCTAACAAATCGGGGTAGATCATTAGTACCATGACCAACTGTCAAGTGTCAAGGCAAGGTTGTGTCGGCTATGACGTTATGTGACGAAAGAAGAAAAGACGAAAAACTGAGATATCACGGATTCCCAATACGTCAGCATGCGAATTTTTCCACTAAGGTCAAGCTTGACTCAATTCCGATATCTAAGGTGCCGAATGAAAGGACACTTGTGAAGAGACATGAATTGTGGAAGCTAGTGAAGGAGCAATTGCAAGAAGTTATTAAAAAAAAAGATTTCATTAGAATTAGTGAAATGCCATAGAGAATACCAGACGTTATCTTAAACTCTCGATTTGAAGTTCATTTTGGAAAATATCTTAAACTCTTGATTTGGAGTTGTTATAGAGAACACCAATTTGCGAAAAGAGAGACAGTTACCTCTGTTTGTACATCGATAACAATGAACCGAACAAGATCACAATAAAGAACAAGTATCCCTCACCACGGATAGATGATCTACTCGATCGGTTACAAGGGTCGGTAGTCTCTTATGAGAATGATTTAAGGTCTGATTGTCACCAATTGAGAATTCGAGTATGAGATATTGCAAGTGCGGCATTTTGGGCCAATCAGAGTCACTACGAGTTGTAGTTATTCCATATGGGCTTACTGATCCCCGGATGAGATATTTTGGATCTACTCTTGAAAAAAAAAAGAAAAAAAAAAGAGATGTATGACATGTTGTCTCGTGATGGCGAACCCAAAAGATGTGGAAGAGGTTACAAGTTTTCTTGGATGTGCTGAACTTTACCAGATTTGTGAAGGGAGAAGTTGTATAACACCAATTATGATAACCTACTCCGGATAACAATGAAGTATTGAATGAGACAAAGAATTTACAAAAGAGTTGCTAAGAGTTAAGAGGGGATTCATTGGTGCAACTGTTTTGAAATTGCCTCGAGGTATGATGGGTTTGAAGTGTACAAGCGATTCTCCAAGACAAGGTCTTGATTGAGTACTGAAGAATGATGTAAGAGTGATGGCATATGTGTCTCGTTAGTAGAAGCAGTGTGAAGTAAAGTACTTCCTTCATTACTCGGAACTTGCAACGAGACTTGATGAAACATAACATCAAAGTTCGTTTGACAAGAACCAAAGTCAACAGTGTAAATTGGAATTTTGATCTTTGTTAGAGACAAGCAAAGAAGAAACATATAAAAATGATGTATAGAGAAAGACCCGGGAAGGAAGTTGAGTTTCCGATATATCGGACCTTTTTGAGATCTTAGCGCGAGTAAGGAAAGTGGCTTACCGGTTGGCGTAACCGCCGAGAGTAGTGGGTGTTCACCCGTGGTTTCATGTGTATTAGTCTAGGAAGTACATGTATGACTCGATATGTATTGCCGGTCTTGATGATTTAGTGACAGACGAGAAACCAATGAGGCTTATAGGAAGAAGGATGATAGTATCTTTGGTTGAGTTTTACGCTAAGTGGGTAGCATCGATGGAATCAATGGGTTAGACCTAGTTCTTCCCTTAAGGGAGTTGTGTATATATATGTGATAATGTATGTGGTTTTGTGCCCCGTGCGGGAATGTGTTTTTATGACCGGCTATGTATATTGCGATGGTGGTTGGAGCAGTTTGTGTGTATATATTAGAAGGTTAGCCTTCTTAGTTTCAAAGTTTATACCTCGGACTTAGGAACCGAGAAGCTCGGCGTGTGGAAAGTTTCGGGACGAAACTTGTTTTTAGAGGGATGTGATGTAACGCCCCAAATTTTAGGAGCGTTTATGACTTCTTTTTTTTTTCTCTTCTTTCTTTCCGGCTTTTATCGACTTTCTTAGATTAAATATTTTATTAAAATTATTTTAAGGCGTAATATATTTTTTTCAAGTATATTTATATTTTGGATACGTTTACGTATATCCGTTTTATTATTCTCGAAAAATTTGGGAAAGTTTCCCGATTCGGAAATCCTATCGCGTGTTTTGATCTAGCTTTTTTTTTATGATCTATATTATATTCTAATTTTATTTTTTTTTATTTTTATTTTTCTTCTACCCTTCCCCTGCTTGGCCTTTTTCTTTTCCTAGCTGGTTTCTTGTTCTCCTGTGACAGCCTACATGACCTCTCGTGCTAGCCTGAGCAGCTGCAACCCTGGCCTCCGACCCCTCGCTTACGCCCTCGACCTCTCGACCTTCTGTGCCTACCCATTCTCCCCACAGTCTCTCCCTTGTGGCAACCCCTCTCACTCACTTTGCCCTCTCTCTCTCGCAACGCCCTCCCCTACAACTCATTGGACACATCCATATCCTCTGTTGTGACCCTCGTCGAGGCATTCACTGAAGCCTCCTCTCCTTCATATGACCCATATTTGTTCAACCTCCGAGCCACCAACCTCCCCGCATATGCATCGAACCTCCGGCAAGTCAGTGCAACACCACCGCCTCTCTTATCTCACCTTCATTCTTCTTCATATCTTCACCTGCAACAGCAAGCTGCAACACTTGCAGCCATCAATTCTCGATCAAGATTTCCCCAATCAAATCGCCTTGTCGCCGGAGACAACCGGAGCATGTGAGCCACTGTTGCCTTCGTCTCCATCGATCTCTCTTCTTTCCCCTCTCCAAGTCTGCGCCTCTTTTCTCTCTTCCTCAAACTCTGCTGCAAATGAGAAGCCACCTCGATTTCTGGATCTTCGCGTCGCCGGAGCTCCTTAGGACGCCGCCACGACTCAGCCACCATAGAGGCCGTCTCTGCTCGCCGGGCTCGTGCCGCGCTATCGCCCTTCCTCTCTTCTCTACTCCCTGCTCTAGTGAGTGCTGCTGGCATTTGAAGGGCTATTGTTGGACACCAAAGCGAAGCCGCCACTCCTTCTCCCGGTCGGATCGACGCCACAGGCCGTCGCCGAGTGGTATGCCCTGCCGCCTAGCCGCCGTCTACTCCTTCCCCAGCCAGCCCTGCGTTATGGTTCCAGTGAGAAAGAAACCCTTTTGGGTATTTAAATCGGACCCCCCTCTGGTTTGGTATAATTACAAATTATAACCCATCTTTTGTATTTACATTAATGGCCCAGATTTCTATTATGTGCAATTATGCCCTTCTGAGTTATATAATTGCGGATTATGACCCATACTTTTTATATATTGTATGAATTGCCCCAAAAAATATGTTTGCGGGTTTTAACCTTGGATTTTAATTGCGGGATATGCTTATATTTATTTATACTATATGTTATGCCCTTGTTGGTTTCATTCGGTTTATGACCTTAAAGATTTTAATTGTGGTTTATGACCAAGTTCTTATGTTTCTATAAATTTTCCGGAAAATGTATTGTGGGTTTTTAGTTTTGGCTTTTGAAAACGAATTTTACCTCAAATTAATATATCGTATATATATTACTATCAAATTTAGCGTATGAGCTAAATTTGTTTAGCTTTGGATTTAGGTTCGGAAGCGCCCCGATAAAGGCCATTGAATCCAATCTCGACATCCGTAGATCATCTTCAACCTTCGATCGTGTGTGAGTACTTTCTTCCTCGATTTAGTTATGTTAGTATTAGTATCATGCTAGGTTGGATCTAGCATAACTTAGAGTGAATGCCAAGTAGTGGCCTTGATCCTTAGGTGAGTTTTGAGGATTTATGATTGTGTTAAGACTTGAGGCGTTTGGTTATCATGTGAGGTTGTTATAAGGCTTTAAGTTATATGGTTGATCTTGTGAGCGTTTTGAGGCTCGAGGTGGGGCTGTATGATCTTGTGGGATTTTGGAGTTTAGGTTTGGCTTATCCTAGTTACGTTGTGAGTTATGATCTTGCGAGATCTGGGGTTTAGAAGTCTTAGGACTTCTAGCTTCTGTTGAGTGTGATGTGAGCATGTGAGATTCTAGGATGCGGTCCTAGAATTGAGAGTCAAATGGTCTTGCGTAGATCATTTGTATAGAAGTCTAAGACTTCTATTGTGAGTGGGTTGTTGTTTATATAGTTATTTTCTTGTGAGCAGGTTATGGGCTTCCTCCCTAAGGAAGCGAGAGTGTTGTGAGTTGAGTGTGGTGACGAGGTAAGTCTCTGGACTTACTTAGCTCGTATTCCTTGTATTAGCATTGATGTGTGTTTGGTGGTGTGTGTTTATTCTTTATTGTTTATAACAACTAAACCGGAAATAGGACCACCGACCTTTATATTATTTTGGCCCAAGTGTATGACAACGGGCGGTGACATCATCTGCCTAGCTCTTGCGAGAGTCTAGGAGGTTCTTGGCGACTAGCCCGTGCTGGTTAGACGGTCGGAGGCATCCGTACCGTTCCACGCCGGTAAGTAGGGACCGAGGCGGGACCACGGTGGTCTCGTGTCACAAACCTAAGTTGAATTAGAACGGGATACGACCTAATAATAACAAAGATAATAAACCGGATTGATGTGCTTTTATGTACGTTGTATGTTTGTGATGAGATTACTTGTGTTTGTGCCTTTCACCTTGATTCTAATGCTTCGAATATTAGCTAACGGTTTTATACCGATTGTTGTAGATTGCCTTGCAGGTTAGGAATGCGGCCGAGAGATCCAGAAGAGTGGGCAGCCAGGGTTCCGTACATTTTAGGATGGGTTGGTTGGAGTCGAGTTTGGGTATTGTTTTTATTGTATGTTGGATGGCGTTTAGTCTTTGGGGTTGTATCTTTGGCTGAAGTCCTTTGTTGGATTCTTTCGGGTTTTTCTTTTCATTGCATAAAAATGTATTTCTGTTTTGGCCTTTATTTGTGCCATGTTGCAAGATCCGGTGAAATTGTTTTCAAGCTAAGGGTCGGGACCCATTGTGAGGTCCCAACCCGTAGCGCCCCAAGTCCCGCGGATTTGGGGTGTTACACCTTAGTCCCGGAACTTCCAAATTTTCCGAAATTCATGTCTAAAATCCTATTCGAGACCCTAAAGTCATATTCTAACTCCTAAAGTTTAGTTTGGTTACAAACTGGCACTTTTCCTATTTTTCTATTTTCCGAAAGATCGTAAAGGTCCAACTTCGGTTTCAAATATAAAATTCGTAAAAGCTTATAAAAATTCCGAAATAATTCTCTAGATCATCTATGATGTTCCATCTACCCTTAGGAGCAAGAATTTCTCAAAACTGTTCATCCATCATTTTTATAAAAATTTTCAAAGTTGGCTACTACACTTACAATTTCTATACTTAACCAAAAATCCAAAGTTTACAAAAACTGCTTAACTACTCAACTTCGGAAGCCTATAACTTCTAATCCGACCGTTCATTCCTTCTCAAATTTTAACATACTAAACTACATATATCCATCTATCATCTATTAAAATTTCAACGGTGGATCTTCAACCTAACTCTCAAACATTGATCTACAACAGTGACCATTACCCACTTACAAAGCTGAGTTCTAAAGAGGAGTTTTTCACTTTTATTTCTAGGGCAATCTGATCTACTCTCATTGTCATCCAGTGATCATAAATTGGAACTATAGGAGGCTTCAACAAAGCTCACTTACTACCCCTCCACTTCCCTGGCTTGATCTCCATTCACAACGAAACCAAAAACATTTATAATCTATACAAATATAACATCTAGAAGGCAAAGACTGGACTGCAGAAGAGAGATGGCTCACCTCCTTCAGCAGCTACTGGACAGAGGCGCCTTCAGACGGTTTCAGATGGCCCTCCGGCTTCCTCTTTGGTTCAACGTTCCACCAGTTGGCGCTCCCTTAAGACAAGATAGAGGTTGGAGGTGAGACTAGCTGGCTAAATCGACAGGGACAAAGGAGTACTAAGGGTATACTCACCTTCGGAAGGGATGGGCGACTAGATCCGGCTCTAGCGTACGAGTGCTTCGAATGGGACGTTGTCGAGATGACACTCAACCTTTACTGTTCGTGTACAGAGGGTCAAGGAGGGGAGAATGACGGTACCTACGTCTCAACCGGTGCGAGGTTTCTGCCGCCTCTTCTGTGGCTACGCGAGGGTGGACTTGGTGACGCTGTTGTCGCCTGTGGAGGAGAGTTCAGTCAGCACTTGTGTCCGGCTCAAAGAAACCGGAGATGGAAGAAAGCTCACCTCGTTACCTTGCTGATTCGAGGAGGTCACGTTTGTCTCGCTGTTGTAGATGCAGGAGGTGAGGCGCTAGTGGCGTGTTGGCTCTCGATGGGCGTGCAGAAGGAGGCTTCGATCGATGGAAAGCGAGATCTGTGAGATTGGAGTACGTTGCTGGTAGGAAACGTGGGAGATCTTCTGAGTATGGAAGGTATATAAAAAAATTAAAGGAAGGCGTAAAGAGTGGGCGGTTACATTCCTTTCTAATGTTCATCACAGAAACGTGGCATCTTCAGGCAAGATGGCGTGCTCCTGGGCTGGCGAAATTGGGTTGGACGCTGAATCCTGGGCTGCGCGAGGTAGAGCAGCAGGCTCCTCTCTGGGCTGTGCACTGGGCTGAAGGAGCGCTAGGCTGAAGCTCGCAACGCCGGGCTGAAGAGGTAGACAGCAGGCTGCTCCCTGGGCTGGGCTGGCGCTGGATGAAGGGAGCAGCAGCCCGGTGCTAGCTGTAGTCCGGAAACGAGATCTCGACTAACGGGTGCACGGAATAGACGGATACGGATCAAGTTATAGTTTAGGATTGGTTATAATAATCCTATCATTTTATGTGAAGGTAAGCTACATAAAATGATAAATTTTATAAAGATCCTATCATTTTATGTGAAGGGAAGCTACATAAAATGATAAATTTTATAATAATGTGTCTAACTAAGTAGACGGATATGGGTCAACTGATCGAAATCGGGTTTGTTATAGAAATAAACGGAATAAAAATTCCGGATATTACAGTTTTGACCCTATAAATTTGGAAAAAGACATTTATACCCTGCAGTAAATTATTAATATTCTTAAACCCCAAATTTGGTTAAGCTTTGTGACCCAACTCCTTTACAAATTATTTGGTGTCTTAGATGGTTTAAAAATCCGATTGTTGGATAATTTGAAATTCGGTTTTCAATCAACTGTCCATTTTTGTATGTCTTTCCCGGAATTGGTGTTAACAAGTTTAACCCCGGCTTTGGAAAACGGAATTTTCATTGGAAAATCTTTTTGCGCTAAACCCTCCTTTCAAAATTAGCGTTTAAGCTAATTTCACTTAGTTTTGTCCTTAGGTCCGGAAGCGCCCAATAGAAGCAATCGAACTCGTTCTTGACTCCGTAGACCGTGCTTCACTTTGGATCTCGTGTGAGTACTTCTCCTTCGTTAGTTTGGTTGTGGTGGTATAACTGGTTAGAGGAACTTAGCATAACGTAGAGCAAATGTCATGTAGTGGCCATGAATTATAGGTTTTAAGGTTTGGATATTGAACTTATGGAATTATCTTATCTACGATCTTAGGATTAGGATGACCTTCGGGATTACAAAATGAACCTAGCACACTAGAGTAGATGTCATATTTATATATTTTGGAAACTAGAAGCCCGAGAACTTCTAGCTTTTTAGTTGGTTATTGATAAAGTGCCTCGCTTGGTCAGACTTAGAGCGTTTTCCTGCGGGAAGTTGAGAGTGGTTTCGAGTTACCTTGAGAGAGGTAAGTCTCCGGACTTACTTAGCCATATTCGTCGTATTAGATTCGTTGCGTGCTTGGTGGTGTGTGTTTTATCGCTTTTGTCATAACTTATAAAACCGGATAATAAGACTACCGACCTTTTAATTTATATTAGCTCAAGTGTATGATAACGGGCTGTGACATCACTTCCTGGCTCCCCGTGAGAGCTAGGGGGATCTCGGCGACTGGCCCGTGCTGGTTAGACGGTTGTAGGCATCCGACCGTTCCATTGCCGGAAGAAGGGACCGAGACGAGTTTCGGAGGATTCTCGTGTCACAAAAGAAGTTGAACTAGAACGGGATACGACTTAATAAATAAAGATAATAACCGGATTGTTTGTCGAGCATGTTTATGTGATGTGATTATATATGTTTGTATTTGTGCCTTCACCATGTCTTTAATACTTCGAATGTAGCTAACGGTTTTAAACCGCTTGTTTTAGATGCCCCGCAGGTTAGGGACGTCGCCGAGTGAGGTGGAGGAGTGGACAACCGAAGGTCGCCGTACATTGTAGGACGGGGCGTTTTTGGGATTGTTGTGTCGTTATGTTACTTTATGATGGGATTGTGGTTGTATACTTTTCGGTCACGTTTTGTGGAGTTTTATGTTGTTTTGAGGATTCGGCTGAGTTTACAAGTTGTACTCTTTATCTTTTTCGTCTTGCATACATTAAACGTTTTTTTTTTGTTTTAAGCCTTTATTGTGCCATGTTGGAAAGGTCCGGTGAGATTGTTGTCAGGCTAAGGGTCGGGACCCATTGTGTGGTCTCGCCCGTAGCATCCCGATATCCCGCGGATTCGGGGGTGTTACAATATTTTTGTTAATTGTTTAAAAAAATTCTTTTAGAAAAAAAAGTTTATAAGTTTAGAAAAAAATGAAGTTCAATTGAAAACTAAAAATATAAAAAAATATATTAGGATCTTTAAAATTTTATATAAAAAAATAAAATTGATCAGTTCAATTGAAAAATATAAGTAAACAAAATAAAATTAAATTTAAAATAAAGTTTATAAGTTTAAGAAAGTATAAAGTTGAATTATAAGTAAAAAAATATCAATTGACAAAATATTAATATCTTTTAAATTAAATTGCAAATCTTAACAATTTCGATTTATAAACTACAAATAATTAAAAATCAATTAATAATATGAGAGAATAAAACAAATATTGGTTAGTAAAATATTTAAAATAATTTATAAATTAAATATTTAAAATAATTTATAAATTAATTATTTAAAATAATTTGGTTTAACATGGTAGGACCGGGATCAACAAAAAATTGACATGTTTTAATTTAATAATGTGGATTCATCAGATTGTGTCATGTGTAAGTTCATGGACTGCTTTAGTATATAGATAGATATATATAGATAGAAGATTATGTTTTTTAGATTTATTTATTTATTATATATAAAATTTCATATTAATTTATTAGAAGATTAGTTAAAAAAATGTAACCCCCCAAAATTTTTAGCGCGTTTGCGATATTTATTTCTCCTACCTTTATCAATATATTTTATCACCCGCGTTTAAATTATTATATAATCTCGTAAAATAAATTGCGATAATGGTTTTTTGAATTTCAAAATATATATTTTTTTTCGAGCTTATACATATTTAATCCATATATTTGTTTTCCGTGTATTATGTTACGGAAAAGTACGGAAAATTTCCCTATCCGGAAATCCCGTTCGGATATTCCTTATCGGATTTGTTTTATCTTATTAATACTTTTTTTAAGTATTTGTAATAACCAAAATTTTAAATTCCCGTTTAATACGGCATTCAACCGGATTTCGATCCGTTATCCTTTTAAATAAAATAAAACAACGGTTCCGGACGGATAACGATCTAGTTAATTGCAAATTTGTTAAATGAGCGGACTGGGCCAATTTATGACCCACACATATTCAGCCGGCCCAACACTCACATGGGCCTAATTAAACAAACCCTAACTTATACTAACCTACACTAAATTATAATTAACCTAATCACCTATTCTAACCTTCGGAATCCGGCGCTCCTTGCACGAGAAGACGAACCAGAACCGCCAGCCAGAAGGAGCACAGCCGGTAGCGCTACCCGACACTCCTCTTTTACGTCGGACCTTGCCGCCGACGCCGACCAGGTCAGTATGGCTCTTACCTCTCCTCCTCTCGAGCCATCCGATTGCTGCTAACCGCCTCCCTGTTGTAACTGCGTCAACCAGCAAGACAAGGCCGCTGCGTTTGGGATTCCTGCGAGAGATAACGAGAAGCCACACCCAACCGGCTGGACTGGTTGATAAAACTCCCGGAGTACCTCGTCGCGCAATCAGACAGCACATCTCCGATCTCGCTTTCTCTTTTGTCAACTGGAGTAGCGCCGCCTTCGGTCATCCTCGGAATCATCCGTAAATAGGTGATCCCTACTCTTCGTAAATCTTTCACACCGTGAGTGTAATCGGAGTATACTTATCGCTTTCCTGTGGCCGGTACTACGCAGACTCGACCGAGCCGGATTGAAGACTACTTCGATCGGAGAAGGTTGCAACGTTCTTCAAGGGCGAGTGACAGCTTACGTGAAACGGGTGAGTCTCCTGCTAGTATAAGTGTGTGTATAAGTATGTATATTAAGTAGTAGAGTAGAGGTGGTGATGTGTAAGCAGTGCCGTAGGGTAGTACGTACAGTATAGTAGCCGAATGAGAATTGTAGGTTTAGGAAAGGTTAATACGATTGGTTTTGAGGGTACAGGGTAGGCAGGTGGTGGTTGTTCGATAAGTACAGTTGCATGTACCAGCTACATATATATATATATATATATATATATATATATATATATATATATATATATATATATATATATATATATATATGTATACGTATAATAGCTTTGTAGGCGAGAGAGATGTATATAAACATGTATGAATTAGTGTAGTGGGTATGTACGGTATATATAGATGTATAAGTTGGAGTATGTGTAAATTATATAGAAGCATAAGAATAATAGGCACATGTAATTTATATATAGGAATATAATTGTAGGTATAAGTATAGAGTATATGGATATATGGACTTACGTATATAAGTACAAGTTGAGAGTTATGAAAATATGTATATATGTGGGTACACGAGTACTTATATAAAAGAAATGGGTAAAGGAGAAAGGTTAAAGTATGTATGACGGTATATATATGTATTAGAGTAGATAGTAATCGGGAAAGAGGAGGAGTGTTGTCCTTTTTCGAGTTGGTGCAATATTTGAACTTATAACCTATAAGTAACGATCGGAGAAAAACAATTTATGGAAAATAAGTTCTAAAAGAAATTAGTAGAATTCAAGAATAAACCTTGAGAATATTCGGTACTAAGGGTAAAATGGTCTTTTACCGTAAGAGAGCTTTTTCCGTAATTCCTTCGCATGAGGTTGGACATCTGGATGTGATTCTGATCCACATGCCTTGTTTGACAGGCGTTTGAGTTACCACGAGTACGGACCGATTTGAGACTTGTTAGAGTGTGATTTGACTCAAGTAAGTCCTTGCGACTTACTTAGCCAGTTTCTGGATATTAGTTGAGTGATAGTGGTTGTGTGTGTGCGGTGTGCGTGATGATAATAATAACAACTTGTTAGGACGACCGTTATTATTATGTTTAAGGGCCAAGTGTATGTATAACGGGCCGTGACATCACTACCCAGCTCTGACAGGAGACTGGGAGGTTCTCTATACCCAGACCAGGCAGGTACAAGGTGAGATGCATCGGATCCATTCCTAATGGTTACACGGGGGCGGAGGCGAGGTTTGGGAATCCCTCGTGTCACAAAATAAGTATCATTAGTAAGAGTGAATAACTTAACTGAAGATAATAAATGGACTTGTTTGAAAGCATGATGGGTGTTTATATTTTATGTGTGTGTGTGCTATTATTACTCTCTTAATATTTAGATAACTAGCTAATGGTTTCTCTTGTTGTGTTTTTAGATTTACCACAGGTTAGATCAGCAGCTGAGTGATCCGGAAGTAGTGGTCAGCCGGGTCTCCGTACTCCTTAGAGTGGGGGTTGGGGTTGTTGGTGGACGTTCTTTCTTTTGTTAAGACAATTGATCGTTTTTCCTTTGTTTAAGTACTATAGGCTGATAGACCGTGTTGCATCAATTCCTTTAAAAATACTATTTCATGAATTTCAGTTTTTCTTATTTGTGTCTTGTTGCAAGATCCTTGTAATATTGTTGTCAAACTGAGGTCGGGACCTATTGTGCGGTCCTAACCAGTAACGTCTCGAGTTTTGAGAATTCGGGGTGTTACAACATGGTATCAGAGCCAGGTTGGCAACAATGGCACTTGAAATCTTCTGAAAGACCAAACAAGTATTAAGCAGAACCCGAAAGGGATCTAAGTTTTAAAAAGGGAACTTTTGGTTTTCAAATGCATGCATAGTCTGGTTGGGAATAGAAAAGTACGGATGACCACCACTACTACCGCGGATCTCAGTATGCTTAGTATGGACTTTAGGTTTTTACTGTAGTTGGACTTATTAGCTAGTTTATATTTATAGTTGTTATTTTTCGCGCATATGGCACGTACTAGAGCTACGCTAGCTATTGGTCGAGGTAGAGGTCGTCTACCTCACCCTCCAACTGGACCAGGTAGGGGAGATGGGACCCCTGTAGTTAGAGGACGCGGCTGTGGAGGTAGACCTCCACTAGCACGAGGTTGAGGTCGAGCTCCTCTAGAGGATCCACCAGCAGTGATCATGCCAAATGCTGGAGTAGAGGAGGTGGCTGAGAGTGTAGGTCCCGAGGTCAGGAATGAGACCGTTGCTAGGTCTAGAGCGCAGAGAGCACGTTCGACGGAGTCAGGACGTGTTTCTATTGGAGCATCGGAGTATAGAGAGTACCGAGCATAATTTGAGCGTATGGAAGAGGCTGCTAGAGCAGAGAGACTTACCCAAGTACCACCAATACCGGTTAGGTCTGTTCAGGTGACACAGGGGGTGCCTCAGGTGCCGGCTGTACCTGAGAGGAGAGTTGTGGCTGATAGAGCTCCTACTGGGTCTAGAGCACCGAGGCCGGATGAGTGGTTGAAGGCTTTCAACTCTCAGAAGGTCCCCTCATTCAGTGGAGAGATAGGGTTGGAGGTGGAGCACTGGATTGGACAGGTAGAGACTGCACTAGAGGCGATACGTTGCCCAGAGGATCGACAGGTGGATTTGGTGCAGACATGTTTCAGTGAGGATGCGCATTCCTGGTGGCGGACCATACGTAGTCGAGTCACCAGTTGGGAGCAGATGAGGAGCATTGTTAGAGACAGATACTGCCTTGTCTCGTTGAGGAGGGAGAGGTTTCAAGACTTCATTGAGGCAGGATTTGAGGATATTCCGATTGCTGCTGCCATCAAGAAGTTCCAGAAGGAACTGACTCTACTGGGACCAGCTACACCTCCTGAGGAGCAACATGTGTATCTCTTTTCACGGAGATTGAGAGAGAGCACTCGTTCCTATCTGGCAGGATTTCGCTGCGAGACTCTGTCAGACTATCAGGAAGAGAGCTGCTCAGTCAGACAGGCCGGATAAGCGGCAGAGGACATGCTATGCTAGTGGTAGTACAGGAGTAGCTGTTTTTGGACGGGGACAGACTCAGGGGCGACATAGCCATACCGCTACTGGTCAGACTTCAGCTGGTGGCTTACAGTGCCACAACTGCAGTGGCTATGGACACATCTGATCGAACTGCACGAAGCCGTCAATGACCTGCTTCCAGTGCGGCAAGGTTGGACATAGGGCTGCATTCTGCCGCCAGGGCAAGGCTCCATCTCAGCAGGGCTCCTCCCCTGCAGGTCTATCAAGGAGTGTACAGAGACAGCCACAGTACCGAGCTCCCAGTCAGCAGCAGCAGTACCGAGCCCCAGGTCAACAACAGTCTTACAGGGCTCCAGGACACACATCTTCACATAGCTCTATGCAGGGATCAGGTCGGGGGAGAGGACGTGGCAGTATAGCTGATACCAGAGGAGCTCATGCACGGGTGTTTGAGTTGAGGAGTGCTGATCAGCCAGATGCACCGACTGCCACAGGTACGATCCAGATCCATGACTTACCCGTACGAGTTTTATTTGATACGGGTGCTACACACTCCTTCATATCTTATGCATGCGTAGATAGGTTGTCCTTAGCTAGTGTAGAGGGGATACCTTTTATGATAGGCTTACCTGATGGGAGTAAGGTAAGAGGGACTAGAGAGATCTATGAATGTCCTGTTCGCATGAGAGATCGAGACTGGCTAGTAAATTTTCTAGTCATGCCCTTAGCTCATGAGGATGTGATTTTAGGGATAGATTGGATGAAGAAACAAGGAGCAGTCTTAGACATTGGTAGGAGGACTGTGACTGTTGCCACCGAGGAGGGTCACAGAGTGATATTTTGAGGTTGGGACCTCGGAAAGTCCGGTACAGTTATCAGTGCAGTGAGAGCAGCGAGACTGATAGCATAGGGTTGCGAGGCCTTCTGGTGTTATGCCATGAAGGAAAGCAAGAGCCTGACCATAGAGGAGATACCCGTTGCATGCGAGTTTGCAGAGGTATTCAGTGATGACCTGCCAGGACTACCCCCATAGAGGAGCGTTGACTTCAACATTGAGTTGGAGCCGGGCACGAGACCAATCTCAAAGGCTCCGTACCGTATGGCACCGATAGAGCTGCTTGAGCTGAAGAAGCAGTTAGAGGAGTTAGCAGAGAAAGGCTTCATACGCCCTAGTGTATCTCCTTGGTGCGCGCCAGTACTATTTGTGAAGAAGAAGGACGGATCGATGAGGTTGTGCATAGACTACAGAGAGTTGAATAAAGTAACCATCAAGAACAAGTATCCACTGTCGCGCATAGATGATCTGTTGGACCAGTTGCATGGAGCGTTTTTGTTCTCGAGGATAGACTTGAGGTCAGGTTACCATAAGTTGAGGGTGAGAGATCAGGACATACCTAAGACGGCATTCCGGACTAGGTATGGTCATTATGAGATTGTAGTGATGCCATTTGGGCTCACTAATGCACCAGCGGTGTTCATGGAGTTGATGAATGGGATATCCATTGACTTCTTAGACCAGTTTGTAGTGGTCTTCATTGACGACATCCTAGTTTACTCTAGGAGTCGAGAGGAGCATGCCGGACACTTGAGGACAATATTGCAGATTCTACAGGATAGCCAACTGTATGCTAAGCTATCCAAGTGTGAGTTTTGGATGTCAGAGGTGGCTTTCTTAGGTCACGTGGTGACTGCTGAGGGTATTAAAGTCGATCCGGCGAAGATCGAGTCAGTATCTTCTTGGCAACCTCCTAAGAATGTTAAGGAGGTTCGCAGCTTTCTAGGTTTGGCAGGTTATTACCGCCAGTTTGTGGAAGGGTTCTCCTTGATTGCCCGACCACTTACTTGTCTTCTGAGGAAGACTACTCGGTTTGTTTGGTCTGAGCCGTGTCAGCGGAGTTTTGAGGAGTTGAAGAGGAGATTGACGTCTGCTCCGATTTTAGCACAGCCTGAGGGTACCGATGACTTTGTGGTATACAGTGACGCATCCAAGCTAGGCTTGGGGTGTGTTTTGATGCAGAGGGGTAAGGTCATAGCCTATGCGTCTCGATAGTTGAAGACGTATGAGGAGAACTACCCCACATATGATCTAGAGTTGGCTGCAGTAGTCCATGCTCTTAAGATCTGGCGTCACTATCTCTATGGGGCGACATGTCAGATCTTCACATACCATAAGAGTCTGAAGTATATATTCACTCAGAGAGAGTTGAATAACCGCCAGAGGCGGTGGTTAGAATTGATCAAGGACTTCGACCTTGAGATTCTTTACCATCCCGGGAAGGCGAATGTGGTAGCTGACGCTTTGAGCCGGAAGACTCCTAGGGAGAAGGCGATAGTCCAGTTGACAGTCCAACCACAGTTGTAGAGAGACTTGGCTTGGTTAGAGATAGAGATACAGTTTCCCGATACTGATAGTCAGTTGGCTACTTTGGAGTTACTTCCTGATCTGTTGGATGAGATCCGACAGAAATAGAAGACTTGCCCGACTTTGACCAGGATCCGAGACAGGATGTCTCGAGATGAGGCCCCACAGTTCACTATTGGTGCGGATGGAGTGATGAGACGTCATGACCGCGTTTGTGTGCCGTCAGAAAGTGAGTTGAGACAGAGGATACTAGGTGAGGCTCATACTACCCCATACTCAGTACATCCTGGAGCGAGTAAGATGTACAAGGATGTGAGACAGTCTTTTTGGTGGGGTGGTTTGAAGCCCGACGTGGTTCGGTATGTAGCTCAGTGTGCGACCTGCCAGCAGGTCAAGATTGAGCATCGTAGGTCCGGAGGAGAGCCCCACCAACTTCCAGTACCACAGTAGAAGTGGGAGGATATATCTATGGATTTTGTCACCGGATTGAGGCTCAGCAGAGGTTTTGATGCTATTTGGGTAGTGGTAGACCGTTTGACGAAGACCGCACGTTTCATTCCGATTAAGGAAACGTGGCCAGTAAGTCGTCTAGCTGAGGAGTTCACCAGACACATTGTAAGACTCCACGGAGTACGAGGACTATCGTTTCTGACAGAGATGGGCGTTTTACCTCAAGATTTTGGCAGCAGGTACATACTGCTTTGGGGACGAGTCTCCACTTTACCACTGCCTATCACCCACAGACAGACGGTCAGTCTGAGAGGACCATTCAGACCTTAGAGGACATGCTGCGGGCGTGTGTACTAGATTGGGGATAGGTATAGCCAGATCATGTCCCACTGGTAGAGTTTTCATATAATAATAGCTGGCACGCATCTATTGGGATGGCTCCTTATGAGGCTTTGTATGGGCGGAGATGTCGTACGCCATTATGCTGGGATGAGCCCAACAGAGTTGATGGAGTAGCTCCAGATCAGATACCGGATGACATTGCTCGGATTGCCGTAGTCCGAGAGCGGATGTTAGCAGCTCAAAGTCGTCAGAAATCTTACGCCGACAAAAGGCGTCGACCTTTGGAGTTTAGAGTGGGTGCTCAGGTGTGGTTGAGAGTGTCACCGACGAGAGGAGTCAGACGTTTCGGCATTAAGGGGAAGCTGAGTCCCCGATATGTCGGACCTTTTGAGATCTTGGAGAGGTTACCTACAGATTAGCACTACCGCCGAGACTAGAGGGTGTCCATCTGGTCTTCCATGTATCTCAGTTGAGAGAGTACATTCCGGATCCGAGACACGTCATCAGCCATGAGGATCTGATAGTTGAGCCCAATCATACTTTTGTAGAGTACCCGGTAGATGTACTGGAGCGCAGTACTAGACGTCTGCGGTCCAAGGAGATACCTATGTTGCGGATTCAGTGGTCTAGACGAGGAGCTGATGAGGCCACTTGGGAGACCGAGGAGAGTATTAGACGTAACTATCCCGAGTTCTTTGCAGGGTTAGAGGTTACTCCTGTATCGACGGGTTAGTACTCGGATGTTGTGTTGTTTGACCATTCAGTTTTTTTTTATATATTGGATTGAGTGATTATGTTTTATGTGATGCATGTCTGATTATGATGGTTGAGTAGTTGCGTGGTAGGGAATGGTAAATGTCTGAAAACTAATTATACTAAGAAAAATCATGTGAACACGTATGTTATCTTAAGTTTCGGGACGAAACTTCTTTTAAGGGGGCACTGATGTAATAACCAAAAATTTAAATTCCCGTTTAATACGGAATTCAACCGGATTTCGATCCGTTATCCTTTTAAATAAAATAAAACAACGGTTTTGGACGGATAACGATCTAGTTAATTGCAAATTTGTTAAATGAGCGGACTGGGCCAATTTATGACCCACACATATTCAGCCGGCCCAACACTCACATGGGCCTAATTAAACAAACCCTAACTTATACTAACCTACACTAAATCATAATTAACCTAATCACCTATTCTAACCTTCGGAATTCGGCGCTCCTTGCACGAGAAGACGAACCGGAACCGCCAGCCAGAAGGAGCACAGCCGGCAGCGCTACCCGACACTCCCCTTCTACGTCGGACCTTGCCGCCGACACCGACCAGGTCAGTACGGCTCTTACCTCTCCTCCTCTCGAGCCATCCGATTGCTGCTAACCGCCTCCCTGTTGTAACTGCGTCAACCAGCAAGACAAGGCCGCTGCGTTTGGGATTCCTGCGAGAGATAACGAGAAGCCACACCCAACCGGCTGGACTGGTTGATAAAACTCCCGGAGTACCTCGTCGCGCAATCAGATAGCACATCTCCGATCTCGATTTCTCTTTTTTCAACTGGAGTAGCGCCGCCTTCGGTCATCCTCAGAATCATCCGTAAATAGGTGATCCCTACTCTTCGTAAATCTTTCACACCGCGAGTGTAATCGGAGTATACTTATCGCTTTCCTGTGGCCGGTACTATGCAGACTCGATCGAGCCGGATTGAAGACTACTTCGATCGGAGAAGGTTGCAACGTTCTTCAAGGGCGAGTGACGGCTTATGTGAAACGGGTGAGTCTCCTGCTAGTATAAGTGTGTGTATAAGTATGTATATTAAGTAGTAGAGTAGAGGTGGTGATGGTAAGCAGTGTTGTAGGGTAGTACGTACAGTATAGTAGCCGAATGAGAATTGTAGGTTTAGGAAAGGTTAATACGATTGGTTTCGAGGGTACAGGGTAGGCAGATGGTGGTTGTTCGATAAGTACAGTTGCATGTACCAGCTACATATATTTATATATATATATATATATATATATATATATATATATATATATATATATATGTATACGTATAATAGCTTTGTAGGCGAGAGAGATGTATAGAAACATGTATGAATTAGCGTAGTGGGTATGTACGGGTATATATAGATGTATAAGTCGGAGTATGTGTAAATTATATAGAAGCATAATATAATAGGCATATGTAATTTATATATAGGAATATAATTGTAGGTATAAGTATAGAGTATATGGATATATGGACTTACGTATATAAGTACAAGTTGAGAGTTATGAAATTATGTATGTATATATGTGGGTACACGAGTACTTATATAAAAGAAATGGGTGGAGGAGAAAGGTTAAAGTATGTATGACGGTATATATATATGTATTAGAGTAGATAGTAATCGGGAAAGAGGAGGAGTGTTGTCCTTTTTCGAGTTGGTTCAATATTTGAACTTATAACCTATAAGTAACTATCGGAGAAAAACAATTTATGGAAAACAAGTTCATAAAGAAATTAGTAGAATTCAAGAATAAACCTTGAGAATATTCGGCACTAAGGGTAAAATGGTCTTTTACCGTAAGAGAGCTTTTTCCGTAATTCCTTCGCATGAGGTTGGACATCTGGATGTGATTCTGATCCACATGCCTTGTTTGACAGGCGTTTGAGTTACCACGAGTACGGACCGATTTGAGACTTGTTAGAGTGTGATTTGACTCAAGTAAGTCCTTGCGACTTACTTAGCCAGTTTCTGGATATTAGTTGAGTGATAGTGGTTGTGTGTGTGCGATGTGCGTGATGATAATAGTAACAACTTGTTAGGACGACCGTTATTATTATGTTTAAGGGCCAAGTGTATGTATAACGGGCCGTGACATCACTGCCCAGCTCTGACAGGAGACTGGGAGGTTCTCTATACCCAGACCAGACAGGTACAAGGTGAGATGCATCGGATTCATTCCTGATTGTTACACGGGGGCGGAGGCGAGGTTTGGGAATCCCTCGTGTCACGAAATAAGTATCATTAGTAAGAGTGAATAACTTAACTGAAGATAATAAATGGACTTGTTTGAAAGCATGATGGGTGTTTATATTTTATGTGTGTGTGCGCTATTATTACTCTCTTAATATTTAGATAACTAGCTAATGGTTTCTTTTGTTGTGTTTTTAGATTTACCGCAGGTTAGATCAGCAGCTGAGTGATCCGGAAGTAGTGGTCAGCCGGGTCTCCGTACTCCTTAGAATGGGGGTTGGGGTTGTTGGTGGACGTTCTTTCTTTTGTTAAGACAATTGATCGTTTTTCCTTTGTTTAAGTACTATAGGCTGATAGACCGTGTTGCATCAATTCCTTTAAAAATACTATTTCATGAATTTCAGTTTTTCTTATTTGTGTCTTGTTGCAAGATCCTAGTAATATTGTTGTCAAACTGAGGTCAGGACCCATTGTGCGGTCCTAACCAGTAACGTCCCGAGTTCTGAGAGTTTGGGGTGTTACAGTATTTATTTGTTTTACTTATTCTTTTCCTCTTTATTTCATTTTTTTTCCTTATGTTTTTTCTCTCTTCCTTCTGCCGCTTTTCCTCCAGTTGTGTGTCTGTGAGCAGCCTTGACCCGACGCTTCCCCTGCAAAGCTGCACCCCAACCTCTCGATGCTCACCCTCTTGACCCCTTGCTGCTACACCAACTCCCTCAGTCTCTCAATCCTAGTGACAGCTGCCTCTACCCGGTACCAACACCCTCCCTTTTGTTTCCTAGTCATACCAGGTACACAGCAATCAAGCTCTCCTTCCCCCTCTGTTTTCTCACCCGCAACTCCTGTCCTGGACTCACTCCCTCTGCAATCTGGACCGGAGCCAGCCTAGCCACGGCCCTACATTGTCCTCTCCATCCTCTTCTTGTGCACGCTCTGCCCACCAGAGCTCTCTCTCTCTCTCTCCCTCTGTTCCTATCTCAGACTGCCAGATTTATCGGACCTATCGAGCTCCTCTGCAACATCGTTCTCTGTTGCTTCTCATCTCCCGAATCGAGCCGCAATTTTTCTCTTCGAGCCTCGCTGGCAACCTCGCGACCGTTGTCGTCGAGACACAGTACCGCCACTCACCTGCAATCTCCGGAGAACGAAGCCCTGCTGCCTCGCCTTGTTGTGTAGTGCCGCCCAATCGGGTTCTGTGCAACAGCCGCTCGCTTCTCCCTTAGCATTTGTAACACCCCAAAATTTTCAACTCGGGGAGTTACTGGTTAGGACCGCACAGTGGGTCCCGACCTTAGTTTGACAACAACTTAACAATGTATGAATGTGACCAGAACAACTAACAGCCGGAAAACATAAGATAATAAAGTACGGAAAGAAGGAAAAGAACCAAGGTCCAACTGGAAATCCCACAAATAAAGAAACTGCAACGCATCCTAAAAGTACGACACCCCGGCTGACCACTACCATCCGGATCACTCGGCATCTGCTCTAACCTGTGGTAAGTCTACACCACATAACAACTGTTAGCTAACCATCCAAATATAAGTAGAATAACAACAGCACAAACACACGCAGAAAAAATTATAAACAAACATCATGATGGCACTCAACCGTTTATTATCTATTATTTAGGTGATTCATCTTATTCAATTTTACAGTTGTGGCACGAGAGCTATTAACAGTTCTCGCCTCCGTTCCTTATCCAACTGGGTGTAGGTCTAGCTGACCTCCGCCGGTAGCATCACTACAAACCGAGTATGGACTAGTCCCTAAAGAAACCCCCAGCGCCCGCAAGCTAACTGAGCAGAATGCCACCGCCCGTTACTCTTAGGCCAAGTATAGGTCGGTAAATATCTATCACAACCTATAACTCTAAACATTTCAATCACACACCACTATCATC
This sequence comes from Fagopyrum homotropicum, assembly GCA_033239125.1. Classification (NCBI taxonomy): domain Eukaryota; kingdom Viridiplantae; phylum Streptophyta; class Magnoliopsida; order Caryophyllales; family Polygonaceae; genus Fagopyrum; species Fagopyrum homotropicum. The sequence goes on along the minus strand of BSWB01000003.1, from coordinate 144,579,626 downwards.
ATTCATGCTCATATTCAGAAGTCAGCTAAGTAAGCCCAAAGGACTTACCTGTTGTAAATCTCGACTCTTTGTAAATCAAACTCGCTCTGTAAACTGTAGCAACTCAGTTGCCTGCCAAAGGAGATAAGTGCATTAGCACACTCCAACGTAATTAGAAGTCTAAGACTTCTAAGATAGAAGATCGTAATATGACATAACTAATTACAATACTAATTTCTGGTAAAATGACCATTTTACCCTTAGTCCCGGAACTTCCAAATTTTCCGAAATTCATGTCTAAACTCCTATTCGAGACCCTAAAGTCATATTCTAACTCCTAAAGTTTAGTTTGGTTACAAACTGGCACTTTTCCTATTTTCCTATTTTCCGAAAGATCGTAAAGGTCCAACTTCGGTTTTAAATATAAAATTCGTAGAAACTTCTAAAAATTCCGAAATAATTCTCTAGATCATCTATGATGTTCCATCTATCCTTAGGAGCAATAATTTCTCAAAACTGTTCATCCATCATTTTTATAAAAATTCTCAAAGTTGACTACTACACTTACCATTTCTATACTTAACCAAAACCAAAGTTTACAAAAAAAATTGTTTAACTACCCAACTTCGTAAGCTTATAACTTCTAATCCGACCGTTCATTTCTTCTCAAATTTTAATACCATACACTACGTATAATAGTCTACGACATATCCGAAATTCAACGGTGGATTCTCAATTTAACGTATAAAAACAACTCTCTAAACCAGCTGTAGAACTTGGAGTGGATAATTAAAAACAAACAGAAAAAATGTGCAACAGATCAACACACATCAGCAGCTCTTGTCTATGCCCCTCCCTCTTACGACTAACACACTCAGTTAACCCCTACCCTACTCAGATACATGCTGAAGGTAAAGTGCTAACCCTGTCTCAGCAGCAGTCCAGTTGCAACGGTTCCTGGTGGATGGCTCGTGACAGGTATTTGGGGTCCTGGTTCCGATCGAAGAACGTCCTATATATAGGTGTTGTAAAGAAGTATAAGATCACTTCACAGTTTATTACTCAGAAGCTAGAAAGGAGAGGCAGGGACTCACCTATTTGCTACGGCTCGGCAGCTTCCTGCAGTGAGTAGTCAGTGTCCTGCGGCTTCCAACATCTGGGTAACGAGTAGGTTCAGTAGGTAGGATACACACAGACAGAATGTAAGGAGTGGTCCGAACTCACCTTGTTCTGCTGTAGGAGCGGTGTCGCCCGCCCTGGTTGCAGCCACCACCTACTCTCGGTTCCAGATGTGAGACGTTCGTAGTGTAGTGATCGACTTCGAGGATGGCTCAGTACAGCAATGAGAGAGGGAGGGGTTTGTGTGGATCTACAGGGGCGTCTGAAGTTGGCAAATAATCGGGTAAGTGTTGCGGAAGGTTAGAGGGAAGGAGATGCGCTGAGAAGGAAGGAGATCAGGTGCAGCGTGTATGTTGCGAAGAATCCGGCTTGCAGAAGGAAAGAATCGGTGCGGAAGGAAGGACTCAGATCACGCGGAAGAGGGGAAAACTGTAACGGCTGATAACTGTTGTTCCTTTCTATTGGGTCCACGCATTTGCACAGGCTAGAGCAATTAAGGCAGTGGGCTGAAGTTGCTGTAAGGCTGGGAACGACTGGGCTGAACCTGGGCTGAAGCTGCTGAAGAAGGTAAGGCAGCAGCACACTCCGCTGGGCTGGGCTGGCGCTGCGCTGAAGCTGCTGAAGAAGGTAAGGCAGCAGCACACTCCGCTGGGCTGGGCTGGCGCTGGCTGAAGTTGCGCTGGACTGGGCTGGCGCAAGGGAGCAGCAGCCCGGTGCTAGCTGCAGTCCGGAAACGAGATCCCGACTAACGAATGCACGGAATAGACGGATACGGATCATGATATCGTTTAAGATTGGTTATAAGGCTCCTATCATTTTATGTGAAGGTAAGCTACATAAAATGATAAATTTTATAAAGATCCTATCATTTTATGTGAAGGGAAGCTAAAAGATTCTATCATTTTATGTGATGGTAAGCTACATAAAATGATAAATTTTATAATAATGTGTCTAACTAAATAGACGGATATGGATCAACTGATCGAAATCGGGTTTGTTACCGAAATAAACGGAATAAAAAATCCGGATATTACAGCATTGTTGCCGCCTTCGCCTCGAAGCCGGAGCCATCGAACCCGCTGGAAAGAAGGCTTCGTCGCCGTCGAGCCCTACACAGCCCTTGCTTGCTCGCCTGTCGGGGATGCTCCAGCCGCTTCTGCCGCCTTTCTTCCCAACGTGCCTTCAATCAGTTAGAGAAGAAAACCCTATTTATTAAATTCTATTCGGGGCCCCCAACTTTATCATTAATTACAATTTTTGGCCAGTATTTTGAATTTACAGATTTGGCCCACTCGTTTTGAATTGCAATTTACGCCCCTGCTGATTTGTATAAGTGTAGTTTTTACCATATGCTTTTGAAATGTGCAGTTTCTGCCCTTATGAATAAATCGTAGTTTGGCCTAAAGCTTATTTTGGAAAATGACCGAGCTTCTTGAGTTTCATATAGTTGCCCGGAAAATTCGATTTCAGATTTTTATCCATGTTTATAAAATGGTATAAATCACCCCGGAAAAATGTTTTGTGGGTTTTTAACCTTGTTTTCAAAGCGGGATTTTTCTTAGATTATTATACGTTATTTTCCGTTCAATTTAGCATTCAAGCTAAATTTCCTTTAACTTTGGTTTAGGTCCGAAAGCGGCCGTTATTGACCAATGAATCCAATCTCGACGTCCGTAGATCATCTTCAACCCCGGATCGTGTGTGAGTACCTTCTTCCTCTATCTAATTATGTTTAGTGGTAGAATCATGATAGGTTGGATCTAGCATAACTTAGGGCAAATGCCAAGTAGTGGCTAGGAACCTTTAGGTGAGTGTTTGAGGTTGTTAATGTTCTATGACATGTGGTGCGTTGATCTTGAGTTTTTATACGATTGTGAGCCTCGTGGTTGATCTTGTGAGACTTGAGGTGATATTTATATGTTTGTTGAGATTGCGGAGTTTAGAATGAGGGTACCCTAGCACATGAGGCTATAGTTGAGATCTCGTGAGTTTATGAGGGCTAGGAGTGTATCCTAGATTACGAGAGTGTATGACCTAATAAGGTCATATAGGACTAGAAGTCTTAGAACTTATAGCTTGCATGAGTGGGTTTTGATTATCATGTCTTGTCTTGAACAGGCCTTGGTTGTATTCCTACGGGAAGTGAGATCGGTTTTTAGCTAGCTTTGAGATGAGGTAAGTCCTCGGACTTACTTAGCCGCTTTTATGCATTATTTGGATATATTATGGTGGTGTGTGTTTTATCGCTTTTGATCATGAAACCGGATTAGGATTACTTGACTATATATATTATTTGGCCCATTGTTACTATTATTATCGGACGGTGACATCACCGCTCAGTTTCCTGAGGGAGACTGGGGGGATCTCTACGACCAGGCCATACACGGTATACGGGCGGGCTTCTTCATCACTCCCTCAGGGTATACGGGTTGGGCGCCGCCACACTCCTATTGGTTACACGGGGACAGAGACAAGAGTTATAAGACTCTTGTGTCACACTTGAAACAAATGAATTAGATATGGAACGACCTAAAAAGATATTATGGAATGAATGTTCATGTTGTGTGCCTTGTGTTCTCCTATGTGTGTTTGTGCCATATTATCTTTATAATGCCTAGAATGTGAGCTAACGGTTTTATACCGATTGTTGTACTTGATGTGCAAGATAGGATGTGGCCGAGTGATCCGGAGGAGTGGGCAGCCGGGGTTCCGTACATTTTAGGTTGAGTTGGGTTTTGGAGCTCTTGTGTTGTTATTGTATACCGATTGTTGCAAGATCGGGACCCATTGTGAGGTCTCCGCCCGTAGCATCACGAGTCCCGCGGATTCGGGGTGTTACAAAAAAAAAAGATTTTTTTAGATCTTGTTTTAGAAAAATAAAAAAAATTTTGGCTTAATTTTTGATTTAATAAAAAATTTAATCTAAGAAAAAACGTAGATGCGCCATGTCAGCATCGTGTAGTCTACTGTAGTATATATCTTTTATATATTACTAGTGTAGTTCCCGTGCCAAGCACGGATATAATTTGAATTTTATAATTTTTAAAATTTTTATAAAAAAATTTATGTAACATAATGGTTTTAATTAACTAATGAAAGATTAATTAAAATTTATAATTAAATGAATTATAATTTCAGATAAACAATAAAAATAGACTAATTTAGACAATATTACATATCTTAGTTAACGTTAGTAGACTATTTTATAAAGTTGATAAAAGTGAAATAAAAATTTTTAAAAGAAAAAATATTAATAAATTTCAAAATTAAAATATAAATTTTAAAGTAGAGAACATTTGAAAAATTCAATTACAAAATTATCTTAGGTTGTTTTAAATAATATCCATAAAAAAAAGATGTAATAATTATATTATAAAAATTTATAAATTTTTAAGTTAGTGATTATTTCCTAATTAATATAAAAACTATATATTTATATGTTAAAGTTAGAATAATAAATAATCTAATCATTTTATAATTAGAAGTGAGAAATTTTTTTAAAATAATGAAAAGGATATCTTAATAATATATTGAAGATTGTGATAAAATTATAAATGAAAATAATATATCTATTATCTATATCATAGCTTTTTTTATTGATTTGTTAATTACTATAATTATAAAATTAAGATACGCGATAAAATGACACGTGGTGTGAAGTTTATAAGATCCCGACACGTGACAAAAAGTGTTTCTGCTTTAATATATGTATATAGATTAATTGATAGAAGTTTAATAAAAGTAATCTCTTCAATTTTTTAATAAAATAAAAATACATTAGCATCTATACATAAAATAAAAAAGTATATTTAGTATAGATAAATATATGTATAACTATATATATAAAGTTATTTTGGTATAATTTTTATCATAGAAGAATAAATCTATTATTATAATTTTAACTATGTTTATGTATATGTGTAGATATATAAAAAGACATGTATGGTAAGTAGATAAATATAACTTCTATTGTAGGATAATTATACTATTACATTATTAACTAATTTAAATATGGTAAATGTATATAATGTTTTTTAAAAAAAATCAAAATTTTAAGAAAATGACACGTGGCATAAAATAAGATAGGATGAACCACGTTGAAGGAAATGCTTTGCCTTTAATATATGTATATAGATTCTAAAATAGTTACAATATTCGATTATCAATTCACAATCGAATATGATTTATTTTATATGTTAATTTAAGATAATTTTAATAACTACCAAAACAATCGGTTTTTTTAAATAAAAATATATTCATCAAACTAATCTTATCAGAAACAAATAGATCTTATCTATCTATTTTTATTAAAATTGCACACCAATTTTAAAATTTTATTGATTTAATAATATTTTTATTATTATGTAATCAGATTAATTTGATATATATATATATATATATATATATATATATATATATATATATATATTTAACACCCCGAATTCTCAAAACTCGAGACGTTACTGGTTAGGACCTCACAATGGGTCCCGACCTTAGTTTGACAACAATATTACTAGGATCTTGCAACAAGACACAAATAAGAAAAACCGAAATTCATAAAAGTATATTTTTAAAGGGATGAATGCAACAAAGTCTAACAGCCTATCGTACTTAAACAACGGAAAAGACTATATGTCTTAACAAGAGCGAAAGACAACCAAGCAACAACCCAAACCCCCACTCTAAGGAGTACAAAGACCCGGCTGACCACTACTTCCAGATCACTCAGTTGCTGCTCTAACCTCTGGTAAATCTAAGAACACAACCAAAACAAACATTAGCTAGTTATCTAAACATTTGGAGGATAATAATAGCATACACACACATAAAATAATAAACAATCATCATGCTTTCAAACAATCCATTTATTATCTTTACTTAGGTGATTCACTCTTACTAATGATACTTATTTTGTGACACGAGGGATTCCCAAACCTCGCCTCCGCCCCCGTGTAACCATCAGGAATGGATCCGATGCATCTCACCTTGTACCTGTATGGTCTGGGTATAGAGAACCTCCCAGTCTCCGGACAGAGCTGGGCAGTGATGTCACGGCCCGTTATAATACACTTGGACCTTAAACCATAATAACAACGGTCGTCCTAACAAGTTGTTATCATTATTACCACACACATTGCACACACACCACCATTATCACCCAACTAATATCCAAAAACTGGCTAAGTAAGTCGCAAGGACTTACCTGAATCAAACCACAACTCTCACAATCTCAACTCGGTCTGCAACCGTAGAAATTCAAACGCCTGTCATACAAGGCACGTGGATCAAAATACATCCCATAATCTTAGAAGTCTATAACTTCTAAGATGCACAAACTCATCAAGAGAAAATTACTAAAATACCCTCTTAAGGTAAAATGACTATTTTACCCCCTGTTCCGAAAACTCCAGAATTTCTATAACCTAGTTGCAAACTCTCCTTTGGAACCTATTTCCATAATCTAGCTCTCAAGGAATAGTTCGTTAAAGATTTATAAGAGTTACACATAAATCTAGAATTTCATAAAAAGTCGCTAAGGTCCGACTTTGGCTTAAGATACGAGGTTTGAAAAAAATTATAAAAATTCTAACAAAAATCTCTAAGTCTTCAATGTTATGCACTCTAACCATAGGAGCAAGAACTTCCCAAAAATACCAAATATTCAATTCTATACAAATTTTCAAAGTCGGTTCCAAAACCAGAAAATTTAGACTTAGCCAAAACTGAGTGTTTATAAACTGCTCAACCAGTCCACTTTGGACCGTCATAGATCTAAATCCAACCGTTGGATCAACCCCAAATTTTGATACATCATACTATGCATGACACTCTATAACATACTAAAAATTGAACGGTGGATTGTATTTCTAAGGTATCTAAACGTAAGCTCAAATATGACTGCACATCACAGAAAGTTTCCAGCACTTGAAAATTTCAGCTACATCCAAAAAAACTATTTAAGGTCCCAACTTCGAAAAATCATAACTCCTAAACCACTTGTTGGATTCCTCCCAAATTTTAATATGTTCTACAACAATATGCAAACTATATCATATCCAAAATTTAAGCCCAACAGAGATCAAAAGCCTATTTAAAACTATCTCACAAAACAACATCACACACAGCTTTCTCAACCTTCAACACCCTTATAAAAACTGTACTAGGTACCAACTTTAGGACACTATAACTCTCAAAATGCAAATCCGATTCCTCTCAAATTGCAGTATGATATACTATGCAATACCCACTACAACATATCCGAAATTCAGCCACAAAAGAGGAGTCTAACTTACCCAAATCTGGACCCGAAGTTCACTGCTCGTCCCTTCCGAAAACATAGAAAACGCATCTATATTCACTGTTTCTTCTATGGGAGTTCTGGGCATGATTAGGAGATACAATAGGCATTCATTAGACATGAAATGTGTGGAAGGAAGTGCAAGAAAGATAAGGGTATCACCCTTACCCTATTTCATGACTCGAGCGAGAGGATGAAGATGGTGCAAGGTTGCTGTCGAGGCCGATGTTGCCCAGGAGAGGAGAGGTATCCTGTGCTTACGGACTGTCAAGTCGCACGCTAGGATGGGTGGTTCATCGCTGTGGTAGACTACATGAAAAGCTCGAGTGGGTTGCGTCGACGCTGGCTCCAGTGGCTCTTCCAAGATGTCAGTCGTGGTTCGGTGGTAATTGTAGACAGGTTGCACGTCTCTCGGGGATCTCCGGCGAAGGCGAGACCTCTTTCCCAGCAGCAAGTCTGATGTGGCGGTGATGGTAGCTATTCAGCAGCAGGGTGCCGATGAAGATCCTCCTGGTGCGAGTCGTTAGCGACGCGTCGGCTGGCCGATGAAGACGCAGCATGTTACGGCACAGAGGACGGTTGCTGTTGTTGTTGTCGACTGTGCAGAAGAGGACGGAGATGGTGACGGCCGAAGGTTGTTGCTGTTGTCTACCGTGGAGAAGAGGAAGGAGATGGTAACGGCCGAAAGATGCTGCTGCTGCTCACGATCGTGCAGAAGATGAATGTGGTAAGGTAAAACGTAATTAGGATTAAGGTCATTAGGAGAGTTTAATTAGGTTAGAAGGAGTTAGTGGATAGTTATGAGTGTTTATAGAGTGGGCCGGCAGAAAAAAAAAAAAAAAAAAAAAGAATGGGCCAAAATTGGGCCTGCTCTTCAAATGAACAAATGGCTGAAAGAATACTCGCTATTCGCCCGGAACCCTTAAAAAAGTGCGGAATTATTCATGGAATTATTTACGAGATTATTTACGAAATTTATATAAGTTATCATTTTATGTGAATCAAGGTCACATAAAATGATAAAATTTAATATCGTTTTCTTTTATTTTTAATGATTAAGGTTGGCGGATCGAATCCGGTTTGATCGGGTATTAAACGAAAAATAAAAATTTTCCGGGTATTACATCAGTGCCCCCTTAAAATAAGTTTCGTCCCGAAACTTAGAATAATGTAATTAATCATTCGACTTTCTTTGTAAATCTTAGTTTCATAAAATTTTCGTTTTCTACCATGCAACTACTCAATCATCATACTCAGACACACATCACATAAAACATAATCACTCAATCCAATATAAAAACCTGAAGGTCAAACAACACATCATCCGAGTACTAACTCGCCGATACAAAAGTAACATCTAACCCCGCAGAGAACTCGGGATAATTACGTCTAATATTCTCCCCTGTCTTCCAAGTGGCCTCATCACCTCCTTGTCTAGACCTCTGAATTCTCAACATCGGTATCTCCTTGGACCGCAGACGTCTAGTACTGCGTTCCAAGACAGTTACTGGGTACTCTACAAATGTATGGTCGAGCTCAACTATCAGATCCTCATGGCTGATGACGTGTCTCGGGTTCGGTAGGTACTCTCTCAACGGTTTGGTTTTCTAAACTTACTTCTAGCTCTTTTGATGACTCTATCAAACCGCTGTCGGCACTCTCTCGGGTCCGGTAGGTACTTCCTTCCACGGGGCCTACATTTTTTTTTTCTTTTTTTTTAAATTTCTCGACTATCGATTCTGAAATAATGATCTTAAACTTTTGTCGGCACTTTACTAAGTGCCTAATGCTCTTTGTAATACAAGCCGCTTAGCCCGGTTTCCTCAATGTGACCTAATCGGATCGTTCCTTAATTAATGGTTTTCACCTACTTCTTGCCAAGCTTTCAAATTTATATAACTCCAAACAAATCGCACATCCAAGTGGACCTTTTCATATAGATCTCAAATCCCTTAACTTGAAATCATAGTTAACCTAACATTGATTTTCTTCGTTTGTGGTTTATGGGCCTACCAAGCTTCTATTGTAACATCCATTAGTCACAATGGCGTCTTTTTGAGGGTCAACATGATTTACCCAAGTCCCGCCTATACTTCCTTTGTAATACTAGCAAGATCCTCTTCAAACAGACCCTTACTCTCTTACTCACCCGTAGTCTATTCTTAACCAACCAGTAAGCAACCTCTAACCCGATTCTCTCTATATCCTTAAATCATCCCAGAAGGTTGTCATTGCCTACTTGGAGAATCCTCCAAGGTATCGGTAAAGTTAACTCTAAAATCCGCAATCACTAATGTCTCTTCTTAATGGTACCTACTCGTCAATACCACCCAACACTTACACGTCCTCAGTTGATGTCGGTCAGTCTATAATTGACTTATCTCAATATCTCGGACTTACTCTTCTCATACCTATACTGGCGTTAAATTCTTGGTGAGCATCATCTGCTCGATTAAACCTTTCATACTTCACTAATTCGTTTTATCTTCCACACTTTTGTTTCCTTAGGCTAACTCTACTTCTCGAGCCCAACTGGGTCATTCATCTTGACATAAATAGTCATTCCAAGTCTTCAACGATAGTTGGTAACTGTCTTTGTAGTTCTGATGACTTTAGTTATCATCCCCTTGTAGTTCCCCTTGCATGGACCGTCGGTGTTGATGACTTAGGTCCCGTGATAATTGGGGTTACCTTGGACTTTCGAGTCCACCAATGCCGTTCTCATATATACACTCCTTCGTTGGTGTTACCGGCAATATTGCCTTCATGAAACTCCATTTTTTTTTATTCAGGGCTTCAACTCTTTGATACCGGCATTGTGATTTCTTTCAAGTTCCTATATCTTGGAGGAGGTCAAAACCTCTCCACACTTGTAAAGTCTACATTTTGCTTCTACACTCCATTGTAGGTATCCCTTCCATGCACCTTAGACCTTCATATCCGGGTCGACATTTTATCTCTTTTGGTCTCTCAAGCTTGTCTTGTGAACTCTTCTACTAGGTGACTCGTCTTATAACAATTTCCTCCCCTGAATCGGTCTCAACTTTCAGTTGATCATTACTGCCCATTTCATGTTGGAACCTCAGTGACGTTGTACTCTTGCATAGATTCTACAAAGGCATCCTCATCTCAACACTTTATTCCAACCTAGCGTTATCGGTCCGATATGTATGACTTTTATTAAACACTTATCGGTATCATTTGCATAAGAAACCTCAGTTGTATATAATTTTCTCAAAAATCAAAGTTCTTGACTCGCATTTATTATGTTGTCCTTATGCTCATGTTGCTTTACCTTCTTTAAATCTTTACCCTCCCAATAGGATAGTTACCCCTTTGAGTTTTCTCGTACTCGCTTTACAAACCACGTTGGTTGATCTTATTACTTTCATCAACTCTTATGTCTTCAGTCCAGCTTGAATTTTCATTGGAGTACCACCATTTCTCATAAAAATCTTATATAGACACCTTTCGGTAATTATCTTATTGGGGTAATACTGGATTCATATAACAACCTTTAGCCATTCAACGTTACTCCGTCTCATGTCTGTTCTAGCCAACATGTAGATTTCATTTGCAATCACCTCACAACTTGATCAGACATTTCACCAAGGCTTTAAATCCTACTCTCTATGTTTGTGCCGCCTCTACAATTCAAATTATTCTGTGTCACATCTTTAATCACAAGGGTTTCCTTTGTCAATCTAGATAGTTTGACCCCCCCTTTTTTTCGGAGGAGCACCATCAGTCCTACTTGTGTGGAATGCTAAGACATAGGACATGTCCACAATCATCTATTTCTTCTTACTCTTTTAGTTCTTCTTACATGGATCCCTCCATACTAACTTTTTATGTATCTTTCCTTAGTCAGTAGTAAGCAACTACTCACAACAATTCTCTTTACACCATTACTATCATCAATGGTCATTACCAACCGTCAAGAGATTCTCTTTAATTCCTTTATTAGAGTTGTCATATTGGACTCATTCAATGTTATAATCACGGCTACTAGCATTTGTATTGATTTAACTTTACCATTTCCGTCGTTGATCTCTGAAAGAAATTCACTAGATGTCGATAAAATTCCATTATAACCTTGTGGTTATTCTTCTTATCTGTCACCCAACCATCACTAAGTAGTCAGCACGTGTAAATTCTCTGTTGTTACCAGTTAGTCTGTAGTTGACCTTCTATAAGATCGTAGACTTACTTTTCTTCTATCTCTTTTGAGGTTTGATATGCTAGGTGAAAATAATTCTCTTCCATTTATACTCCTTTAGCTCCTTCTACAAATTACACTCCTATAAGAGCACTATACTCTTACGAATCTAGTTGTATCTTCAACGGGCTTATAAATTCTTCTACGATACTTGTAGGCATTTCTCCATGATTCTTTTTACCCGAGTTATTGTCCACTTGCGGTTCTCTGTTATGACCCGCTAGTGTTATTAACTTAAATTCATTCGTGAGTAATAAATTATTAGAGGCCCTCTTTTTCACCAAGACCATTATCCTACACCCTCCTCCCTTGGGGTGCTGCTTGTACTTCCGCCTTTATAGAAATCCGGTCTTTGTTGTATCCCGATACTTGTTGTAATTCTTGTGTGTTTTAGGAGGTTACACCACTTCCATGTTGGTGAAATCTACCTCCCCCTTTCTAGCAACCTATAAGCTTTCCTTTTTCGGCTCTTTAATTCTTCGTATCGGGATGGACAATGTATCTCACCTTGACTCCTACGTTTATGATTGTCTCGGTTTCCCATCTTGATTGTGGTGGCAAGTAGCTTGTCGAGAGTGATCATCTTCCGCTCTGCTTCTTGCCTCAAACTTTCACCTTCTGGTCCGTCAGTAAGCTTAGATTCAATGTTTCTTGTTTGGATCGCTACTATATTTCACCTTGACTTTCATGCCCATGTGTTTCTGAAGGTATCCGCTTTGTTTGTAACGTTGCTTTACACCACACTTGAAAGAACCTATGGGTTGTCTCTTCCAATTTGTACATTTGTCGGTCATCAAATGCTTTTCCGGAACCACAATCATGTATTTTCTTCATTTGGTCCAATTGAGTTGACTCGGGGTTCCCTTCTTGTCATCGTCGTTGGTGTTGTCTTTTAGTCTTCACTTTTCCGTCTTGACGTTCCTTAACAAGTTCGAAGGAGTTGTCCGGACGTTCGCCTACCTTAATGCTCATAAGCTGAGCATACTTATCCTTACGTTGAACCCCTTTTATTATACTTAGGGGTGTCAAGTGAATGAGGATCTCATTTTGTTATCTCCGTTAAGGGCATACTATAAATATAAATTCTACTAATCTTCGGCATATGCTTATCTACATCACCTATCATTATAATCAAGCTAATAATTCCAAAGAGAGTAACAACCTAAAGTCCATACTAAGCATACTGAGATCCGCGGTAGTAGTGGTGGTCAGCCGTACTTTCTATTCCCAACCAGACTATGCATGCATTTGAAGACCAAAAGTCCTTTTTAAAACTCAGATCCCTTTTCGGGTTCCGCTTAAGTACTTATTCGGTCTTTCAGAAGATTTCAAGTGTCATTGTTGCCAACCTAGAGCTCTGATACCATGTTGTAACACCCCGAATTCTCAAAAATCGGGACGTTACTGGTTAGGACCTCACAATGGGTCCCGACCTTAGTTTGACAACAATATTACTAGGATCTTGCAACAAGACACAAATAAGAAAAACCGAAATTCATAAAAGTATATTTTTAAAAGGATGAATGCAACAAAGTCTAACCGCCTATCATACTTAAACAACGGAAAAGACTATCTGTCTTAACAAGAGGGAAATACAACCAAGCAACAACCCAAACCCCCACTCTAAGGAGTATAGAGACCCGGCTGACCACTACTTCCAGATCACTCAGTTGCTGCTCTAACCTGTGGTAAATCTAAAAACACAACCAGAACAAACATTAGCTAGTTATCTAAACATTAGGAGGATAATAATAGCACACACACACACACATAAAATAATAAACACTCATCATGCTTTCAAACTGTAATGCCCCGTTTATTCGGGTGCGTTCCGACTTCGTTTTCTTTCCCTTCTCGTGTTTTGTTATTAGCTTGAATTTTAATAAAAGTATTTATATATATATTAAAAATACCTTTTCCGTATTTATTAATCTATTTTAGTCGGAGAGTCGGGATTTATCGATCCGGAAAATCTTGTTCCGATTGTTTAATCGAATTTTTGCCCTAACCCTTTTCTTTATTCTTTTATTTTTCTTTTTTTTTTCACTTCTTTCCCTCTCTCCCCTTTTTGGCCTCTTGCGTGAGAGATGGTCATCTGTAGCAGCAACCGCTTGGCTCCCTACCTCTGCAGCCTAGGCCGACCTCTGGTTTCCCCTACCCAGCCTGCTCCGACCTCTTGGAACCCGCCTCAAGTGATGACCCCTAGCAGCAGCCATCTCCTTCACTCAACCTCACTCTACCCTCCCATCTATCTCTCGTACCTCTCTCTCTCTCGTATCTCTCTCTCTCGTATCTCTCTCTCGATACGCTGTTGCAACCAGCCGGTTGAAGGCGGGCTTCCTACTGCTGTTTCAGCCCACAGGAGCGCCCCGCTTCAGCCACCGGAGCGCCGCGCTTCAGCCCACCGGAGACGCCGGCCTGGTGAGCCTCCTATCTCCCTTCTCGTTCTCTTTTTCTTCCTTCCCTGCTGCTTAACCATGGTGGCCGGATTTGTGCCCTAATTGTTGTAGCAACCGCCGGAGTCAGGGCTGCCGCAGACCGCCACCGGAGCCTCCGCCTGCGCGCCGACCTCCTTCTCCCCCTCTCCTCCGCCTAGTAACCGCCGCAAGCCCCCTGCCTTCTTCTCCTTCTTCTGTCGATTACAGTAGGGTGAAAGGGGCTTTAGAAATAAATTGTAAATGTGCCCCTCTTATTGCACCTAATTCCTGTTGTGACCCCATTATTTATGGATAATTACAGTTTGTACACATTATGTGTGTAATTGCAGTTTTGGCCCAATAAATTTGGAAAAGGAACTTTTATACCCTGCAGTAAATTATTAATATTATTAAACCCTTAATTTTGTTAAGATTTGTGACCCAACTCCTTTACAAATTATTTTGGTGTCTTTGATGATTTAAATCCGAGTGTTAGATAATTTGAAATTCGGTTTTTCCAATCAACTTTCCATTTTTAATGTTTTGCCCGGAATTGGTTTGAACGAGTTTAACCTCGGCTTTGGAAAACGGAGTTTTCTTTGGAAAATCTTTATGCGCTAAACCTTCATTTCAAAATTAGCATTTAAGCTAATTTTTCTTAGTTTGTTCTTAGGTCCGGAAGCGCCCAATAAAAGCCATCGAACTCGTTCTTGACTCCGTAGACCGTGCTTCACTTTGGATCTCGTGTGAGTATTTCTCCTTCGTTAGTTCGGTTATGATAGTATAACTTGTTAAAGGAACTTAGCATAACGTAGAGCAAATGCCATGTAGTGGCCATGAACCCTAGGTATTAGTTATTGGATATGGAACTTGTTGCTTTACCTTTCTTACGATCTTATGAAGATCCTCAAGATAATAGATTGGACCTAGCATGCTAGAGTTAGATATCATATATATATATGTTGGAGACTAGAAGTCCGAGAACTTCTAGATTTTTAGTTGGTTATTGATAGAGTGCTTCACTTGGTCAGGCTTAGAGCGTTTTCCTGCGGGAAGTTGAGAGTGGTTTCGAGTTACCTTGAGAGAGGTAAGTCTCCGGACTTACTTAGCTCGTATTCTATGTATTAGATTCGATGCGTGTTTGGTGGTGTGTGTTTATCGCTTTCATTATAACTTATAAAACCGGAACTAGGATTACCGACCTTTATATATTATTTATTATTTGGCCCAAGTGTATGATAACGGGCGGTGACAACTTGCCTAGCTCTTGCGTAGAGTTAGGAGGTTCTTGGCGACTAGCCCGTGTGGTTAGACGGTCGGAGGCATCCACCGTTCTATGCGGTAAGTGGGGACCGAGGCGAGTTTCGGGAGATTCTCGTGTCACAAAAGAAGTTGAATTAGAACGGGATACGACCTAATAAATAAAGATAATAAACCGGACTTGTATGTTGAGCATGATTATGTGATGTTATGATGTATGAGTGTGTTTGTGCCTTCGCCATGTTTCTAATGCTTGGAATAGAGCTAACGGTTTTAAACCGCTTGTGTAGATGCCCCACAGGTTAGGGACGCCGCCGAGTGAGGTGGAGGAGTGGACAACCGAGGGTCGCCGTACATTATAGGACGGGCGTTTTAGGTTTCTTTTGTTGTGTTTGGACTTGTGGTTTCGGATTTATCCTTTGAGATTGTGTCGTTTTGAAGACTCGGCTGAGTTTCCACTTTGTACTTTTACTTCCAGTTTCTCGCATACACTATAAACGATTTGAGTTTTTGCCTTTAGTTGTGCCATGTTGGAAAGGTCCGGTGAAATTGTTGTCAAGCTAAGGGTCGGGACCCATTGTGAGGTCTCGCCCGTAGCATCCCGATATCCCGCGGATTTGGGGTGTTACACAAACAATCCATTTATTATCTTTACTTAGGTGATTCACTCTTATTAATGATACTTATTTGTGACACGAGGGATTCCCAAACCTTGCCTCCGCCCCAGTGTAACCATCAGGAATGGATCCGATGCATCTCACCTTGTACTTGTATGGTCTGGGTATAGAGAACCTCCCAGTCTCCTGACAGAGCTGGGCAGTGATGTCACGGCCCGTTATAATACACTTGGGCCTTAAACCATAATAACAACGGTCGTCCTAACAAGTTGTTATCATTATTACCACACACATTGCACACACACCACCATTATCACCCAACTAATATCCAGAAACTGGCTAAGTAAGTCGCAAGGACTTACCTGAATCAAACCACAACTCTCACAATCTCAACTCGGTCTGCAACCGTAGAAATTCAAACGCTTGTCAGACAAGGCACGTGGATCAAAATACATCCCATAATCTTAGAAGTCTATAACTTCTAAGATGCACAAACTGATCAAGAGAAAATTACTAAAATACCCTCTTAAGGTAAAATGACTATTTTACCTCCGGTTCCGAAAACTCCAAAATTTCTATAACCTAGTTCCAAACTCTCCTTTGGAACCTATTTCCATAATCTAGCTCTCAAGGAATAGTTCGTTAAAGATTTATAAGAGTTACACATAAATCTAGAATTTCATAAAATGTCGCTAAGGTCCGACTTTGGCTTAAGATACGAGGTTAAAACAAAAATATAAAAATTCTAACAAAAATCTCTAAGTCTTCAATGTTATGCACTCTAACCATAGGAGCAAGAACTTCCCAAAAATACCAAATAATCAATTCTACACAAATTTTCAAAGTCGGTTCCAAAACCAGAAAATTTAGACTTAGCCAAAACTGAGTGTTTATAAACTGCTAAACCAGTCCACTTTGGACCTTCGTTGATCTAAATCCAACCGTTGGATCAACCTCAAATTTTGATACATCATACTATGCATGACACTCTATAACATACTAAAAATTGAACGGTGGATTCTATTTCTAAGGTATCTAAACGTAAGCTCAAATATGACTGCACATCACAGAAAGTTTTCAGCACTTGAAAATTTCAGCTACATCCAAAAAAACTATTTAAGGTCCCAACTTCGAAAAATCATAACTCCTAAACCACTTGCTGGATTCCTCCCAAATTTTAATATGTTCTACAACAATATGCAAACTAAATCATATCGAAAATTTAAGCCCAACAGAGATAAAAGCCTATTCAAAACTATCTCACAAAACAGCACCACACACAGTTTTCTCAGCCTTCAGCACCCTTATAAAAACTGTACTAGGAACCAACTTTAAGACACTATAACTCTCAAAATGCAACTCCGATTCCTCTCAAATTGCAGTATGATATATATATATATATATATATATATATATATATATATATATATATATATATATATATATATATGGTCAGATAAGTAAGAACAGCTGCTACAGTAAGAAATAAGGTATATTTATATTAAGATTTATCATGGTTTTTAATTTTGGCAAAGAAAATATACACAACCGTGCATGATTTATTCCTAACATTTTATATGGTAATAAATATATTCAGCTTATTCATATATGGAAACGTATTGCACAGAAGAAAATCAACTCGTGTCATCAGATTTTCACTATTGATACATGTGCATGTATGGTTCACATATTATGCACGTGCATGGTGTATGCACATGCCCGACTCACACCATTATGCACATGCATGCACAACTCTACATCAACATACTTGTATATTATTTTTTTTTTTTTTGAAAAGAAGGTAAGAGGATTAGGCATGGTCATCCTCGATTTGTTAACCATCCTATGGTGTCCTTTCGGACGAAAGGCAGTCATGGTCACTTGTTGCAAGGCAGTCAGCAACACCATTTGGGATCTCCGAGCCGTCAGCAGGATTATCATGGTCACTTGTTGCAAGGCAGTCAGCAACACCATTGATTTTCCTAAAAATGTGATTAATTTGAACACTAGTAAACTTCATTAGTAACATTGTGATGTCGGTGATGACAATGTCCATTTCCCAAGGGGGTTTCCAGATTTTTTTAATTACGTTGATAATCGTCAGGTTGTCACCTTCAATCTCAATATTTTTTTAGCCTCAGATCAATTGCTTTTAGTAGGCCAGCTTTTAGTGCGTAGGCTTCTGCTCCTAATACCGACGTTTTTCCACATTTTTCCTGGCCAAAGGCTATAGCTTCCGTGTTATGGTTCCTAAATATGTACCCATAAGCACAGTTCCCATCATTTCTCCTAGATCAATCAAAGTTAATTTTGGTTATTCCTTCTTTAGGTGGAGTCCAACTTAGTTTTTTAGTTTTTCTTTTTTGTCCAGGGTTAGTGTTCTTGTTTTTAGTTCTAGCATTGTGGACATACCATTCCCTAATTTGATTATCTACCACATGTGAGATGTTCGTAGCTGTAGTGTTCTCGAAGATGATCTTATTTCTCATATGCCAGATATTCCACCAAGTGAGTAGAAGTTTAATAATGGTGCCGTCATTAAGCTTTGCTCTAATATGGTAGAGAGTTTCTGAAATTTTCTTATGAGTTACATTTAGGTTTTGTATTTCGTTTTGTAACTTAACGTTATTAATATTATGCATAGTATACGGGCAACTCAAAAAAATGTGTTCAGCAGTTTCATATGGGTGTTGACAAAGGACACAGCTCATAGGAACTGGTACTCTTCGTCTTTCCAGGTTTTCCTTGGTTGGTAATTTGTCTAGCGAGAGTTTCCATGCAAAGTTCTTAATCTTCGGCATGATGTTCAAGTCCCAGATCCACTTGTTGGCATATGAATCCATATTGTTTGTTTTAAGTATAAGATGCATTGAATCTCTAGTGGTGAACCATCCATCTTTACTAGGAGCCCAATAGACCCTATCACGGATCTGTCAGGAAGGTAACTGGAGATTAAGAATTCTTTCACCTACGTCCTTTGTTGTTAGAGGTACAATAAGATTATCGATCTTTTCTTGGTCCCATGCGCCATTCTTAATAAGGTTATTGACAATTTCATCTTTGTTGATGATGAGTTCCTTGTTTTTGGAACTTTTTTTCAGTGTCTGGTCCCCAAACCAGATATCTTTCCAGATTCTGATTGTTTTTCCATCACCTACATTCCATTTCAGTCCTTTTTCAAATTCAGATCGAAGGTTCATAAGTTTCTTCCATTGCCACGAAGTATTTTTTTCCAGTCGTGTAATGCCATAGTCGCTTGCCCTTAAGGTATTTTTCCTCTATTACTCTGACCCAAATATTATCAGGTTCAGCCATAATTTTCCAAAGTAGTTTCATTTGGAGTGCTTTATTCATGTCCTCAGCTTTCCTTATTCCAACTCCACCGAATTCTTTTGGTTTGTAGATTTTATCCCAACTAATAAGTGGATGATGGTTAGCATCCTTGTTCCAGAAAAAATTGTCTATTTATTCAGTCTAATTCTTTATGAATTGTTGCTGGTAGCATAAAGCTCTGCATGATAAAATTGGGTTTGGCATTTAAATTTGTTTTAATAAGGATAGTTCTTCCTTCTTGGGGGAGAGATGATGCCTTCCATTTGGACAATTGTTGTTTAGATTTATTGATAACATCCTCAAACATCGATTTACTCACACGTCCATTAATAATGGGACATCCTAGATATTTTTCCAAGCATGTGCTTAGCGGAATATTTGTGCTTTTTTGGATCGTTCTTTTGGTATTATTATCAACGTTCTGCGACATTTGAAGTGCCGATTTATGGTAATTAACTTTTTGACCAGAGACTTGGCAATATTTGGCTATGATTTCCAGGACCTTATTGCAAGCTGTGTTACTAGCTTTAGCAAAGATGATTATGTCATCAGCAAAGGCAAGAAACGGAATATTGGTTCCTGCCCTCGTAATAGGAAAACCGATACTCTTCCTGTTTTCATAGCTAGCTTTTTGGACATTTCTTGCCAGAACCTCCGCAACAAGATTGAAGAGAAGAGGAGAAAGCGGGTCCCATTGGCGAAGACCCCGTTGTGGGTAGAAGATCTTGGTCGGTTTGTCATTAATCAGAATTGAGAAGGAGGTTGTAGATATGCATTCCTTGATCCAACCCGAAAATTTATCCGAGAAGCCAAATGTTCCTAGGACGGCTAAAATAAAGGACCATTCCACTCTATCATAAGCTTTTTCCATATCAAGTTTAATTGCCACATATTCTTCTTTTCCTTTTTCGATCTAAATCCGTGAAAAATTTCATGGGCTATCAGGATGTTATCGTGAATAGATCTATTTTTGGTAAAAGCCCCTTATAGGGGATGTATTCGTTTTGGGATAACTTCTCTTAGTCTGTTCATCAATATTTTTGCGATAATTTTGTAAATTATAGAACATAGACTAATTGGTCTATAGTGTGTTGTTGCAGAAGGGTTATCAGTTTTCGGGATTAGGGCAATGAATGTGTGATTGATTTGTCTGAGAATTTTCCCGAAATAGTAAAAACTTTTGACTGCTCGAGTAACAGTGGGCCCACAATATGCCAATACTTTTGGAAAAAGCCAGCTGGTATACCATCTGGTCCTGGGGATTTGTCACATCCAATTTCTGACACATCATTTTTTATTTCAGCATTGGTAAAAGGGCTAGTTAGTTTATTATTCTCCAGGTCCGTGACTTCATGGTGAATGTTCTCTAGTTGTTCCTGGATTTCTGCCGTATTGATGGTTGTGGCTTTGAATCTAGTCTCATAATCTGAAATGAACTCGTTTTCAATATCTTCTTCGGATAGTAGGACATTCCCATTATTTTTAACAATTATAGAAATGTTTTTGTGGTTTCTTCTCCCTGTTGCTTTTCGATGGTGGAACTTTGTATTACGGTTGCCTAATTTCATTGCGCTAGATTTGGCTTGTTGCATCCAATACTTTTGTTGGCAGTCGATTAGACATTCTCTTTTCCTGCCAAGTCTATTGAGTTTATCATTGATTTGTATCGAAAAATTATTATATAATTGGATCTGCAGTTTTTCAATGTTTGTGTCAACCTCCCTAACTTGTTTGTTTATGTTTCCGAATTTCTCTCTACTCCAAATTTTCATTTTGGCTTTTACCATCTTAATTTTCCGGACTAAGTTGAACATGTGACTTCCATGAAATTGGGTTCTCCATGTTTGCTTGATCAGATTCTCGCAGTCCTTCCTCTGAGTCCACATCATTTCAAAGCGGAAGGACTTGTTTTTTAATCTATTCTTAGGGTTCTTTAGTTCTACAGAAATACGACAGTGATCCGAAGTGGTAAATGCGTGATTCCATGTAAAAATTTGTGGGTAGGCTTGTATTATGTCCGGATGTGCCATTGCTCTATCTAGTTTTTCCAGGATATTATTCTCACCTTCTTTACATTTTCTCCAGGTAAAATCGTTTTCCTTAGTTGCAAGGTCCATCATATTGCAGTTTTGTGAGAACAAATATAACCTTTTAAGCTTACTTAAAATGACTGGCGCACCCCCCATTTTGTCCGACACCTTAAGCAAGTCATTGAAATCCCCAATGACAGTTATAGGGAATGTGTTCGAGTTGATATGGTTCTCCAACTTGCTCCAAAACTCATCCTTCAGGGGCTCATGAGGTGGAGCATAAATAAATGTGATACATATTTTCACATTCGTGGAAAGGATGGAATGCACCACAGATACAAACCTTTTTTCTATGGTTATTACCTCAATTTTTTCATCTGTCAATTGATATCTTTTCCATAGGAGGCAAAGTCCCCCAGAAAGGCCGTCAGTAGGAACGAAACAGAGGTTATCAAACCCTGCTCTTCTCCAACAAACCTCATCTGGTTCAATGCTAGTTTTCAGTTCTGCGAGCATGATCATGTTGGTATGGTCATTCTTACAAGTCATATTTAGATCAGCCCAGAAATTCTTTTTCCTCATACCACGACAATTCCAGAATGCGAATTTCATTTGATACTTATATTTGGGTTTAGGGTGGAGAAGCCCTATGTTTCTTTCCCTTCTATTTCGTTTGATAATTTGCCGTGGAGACTTGGGCATAATTTCGTTGTCATGATTCCATTCCTCACAAATATATTTATACAATTTATACTTGGATGTTACTTTCAAGTAATCTTCTATTCGATAATGAAAGTGCCCCTCCATAGTCATGTTCGTAGGCTTTTCCATATCATCACAACCGACTTAGCCATGAACTGAGTCCGTATTTCCCTTAGGTACCACCATTCTACAGTTTCAAGGGGGTAAGTACGTACTTATGGAGAATATATTTTTCCGTAAATCGATCGATTTCAAAATAGCTAATGGGGTCAGTAACGTGTGAGCTCAAAGATAAAAAAGACAAACTAGGATAAAAGTTGAGCTTAATGAAAACAGGGAGAACATTCAGTCGTACATCAAAAAGAGAGAAAAACATGCAATTACTGTCTAAACCAAAGAAGAAAATTTTCATTCTATAAGGTCGAATTCTTGGATCTTGACATCGTCTTTTGTTACTCAGTTGGGTTCTTTTGCCGTGCTCCTTTTTTCCTTCTTTTAATATTTCCTTCTGTCGCCATCCTGATTCTTTGTTGAGGGAATAAACAGACAACCAGCCTTTTAGGCACCCTGCAATATACTTCATGAGTTGGGTTATTCTTTGGGTTTCTCTAAAGAAATTAGAAAAACAAAGATGAAGGGAGAGCTTGGACCTAGTCCGTAAAATGAGCATCAATCTAGGCTTGGGAGTCTGTTCATATGAGTTCATGTTTCCACTGGTCTCACTATTTGCGTTCTTCTCTTGTTCCTGTAATTCTTGATCTTCATTTTTCATGGAAATCCCATCTCCATTAATCCAGTTTTCCCTGCAAAATGAGCATACACTCGAAAATGAACAGAGTGGTGAAAAATCAAGGCAACTCAGATGAAGAGATGAAAACGTTCAGGGAAGGCATTCAAAGAACAAAGAAAATAAACTTTTATCACAACAAGGGGAGCCATGTGAAGCCCCAACATCAAAAATCATATAGTAGGTTCTAGTCAAGCAAACAATCAACCATGAAGATTGACTAAGGCCTAGGATTTTGTTCACGCGGACATTTATTCTAACACAGACACTCACACGCAATCTAACAGAGGAAAATAAATCCTCCCTAGACAAAAAGCAGCATTTATTTATCATTATCATAAAAGATCAGATTATCTAGGTTCTAATCTTTTTAGCACCCTTCAGAGAAGAGGTGGCAGTATCGTTAGTGCCTCCATTCATCTTCCTCTTGCTCGAAGTTGATTTAGATCCTTCATTCTTCATCTCCATTTCCTCCATTTGTCTATGCATGGTGTTGTTGTTGTGGAAGGAGTGGAAAGATCCTTCAGATATGATCATACCTGTAATAGCTAGGATTTCCGAATTCTAATTAATGTTGATTAACTTAATCGTTGATAGTAATTGACATATAACTCGCGAAGATTTCGCAAGTGATGAGTATGAGTCCCACCGTTATGTTCCTGGCGTAATTTTGGGCGTTTGGGAAAATTTTTACTTTTTCCCCCGGGTAATTATTTTTACCCTCCGGTGTTATTTGGAGCATTTGGGAGCTCCAATTAATAAAAATGCAGTTGAGAGAAATGATCAGGACATCGGATATGTCCTAGATATGAAATAACATGGAGAGGCAAAACGGCCAAAAGAGTCGCTATTTTGTTTCTTAATGGCTAAGGAAGACGATTTAGGAATACACGTTTTCCGAGGCAGTTGTGTAATAATTATCCCTGCAATATTCCAGATTTAATATTCCAATCTCGAGAAGTTTGGAGAAAGAGGTTCGACCCGCATTTGGATCGGTTAAAGGATAATTATCGACTTTACTAAAGGATAATTATCGTCTTCACTATAAATAGCGGAAAATCCTTTATTAATTCATTTCATTTCACGTTTTCTCGTAAAAGCTCTGATTTCTCTCAACCTTCAAACTCAGATCTACTCTCCGTTTCTAATCCGATTTCAATTCCGTTTGAGTTTCTGGATTCCTCTCTTCATTCTCTTCATATCGGTACCGAGTTTCTGCATTTCCGAGTATATGGAGGGTTGGTCGAGCATATATGTCACCAGGCAGGTTCCGTCGCTCAGATTCCGATGAATTTGATGATGTCCATGCGTAGCCTGCGTCGTTGTGATTCCGAATCTTCTTTCAGATCGTCAATCGGGTTAGTAACGAATAAGTTATGAATTTATTCGTTTTCCGTACTGCGATTTGGCCTAAATTGACTTTAGGCTTGTCAAAATGGATAATTAGAAATTCCATTATGGTCGTTATATTATTCTGGTGATTATGGATAGTTTGTTTGATGAAATCTGATGACAAGAGGTTTAGAAATTGCCTGCGGGCAAAACGTTATTCTAGCGGAATCTAATTAATTAATTAAAGGTTAATTAATTAAATTGGGATTAGAATTGAGATTGAGGAATGTTGATTAGATAATACCTTGAGATTTGAGGAATTGTGAGTTATGCTGAGATATTGAGGTTTAGTTGGTTGTGAGGCTCATAGATTGAGTATGATCCTTATGGATCCCTTTGGGTCTAGGTGTGACCCCTTTGATGAATAGAGGTTGATATATCTCTGTATGCCTTGTTATTAGGCAGTGTCCCTCTCAGGATTGGAGGTTGATCGTGGTTGAGTTTGTACGAGGTTGAGGTAAGTCCGTAGGACTTACTTAGCTATCATCCTTATATTGGGTGTTTGCATGAGTGGTGTGTGCTTATATGTTTGCTATGATAGTATGAGTTGTCATTTTATCGACCTATGTTCTATTGACTGCCCCACTGCGTGGTTGTGATAACCTTTCCCTTTCATCCCGCCGTGGAGTCTGGGAGGTTCTCTGATGTCAGGCCAGACTGGTTTACAGGAAGGGCGCAATCCACTCCCATAGGGTACACGGATTGTGTGACCGATACTCGTACAGCTGGACATTGTACTCAGAGGCGGGGATGTATCGGTCCTCGTGTCACATACTTTCATCTATCTATATATATATACGGTTTTTGAGTGAATGGTTATTATATAAAGATAATAAATGGGTAAATGTGTGATAGCATGCTGATGTGTTTATCTTTCATGATTGTGCTTGTGCTTATGCATTACCTCATATATGTATGGTTAGCTAACGGTTTCATACCGTGTTGTAGATGTTTACAGGTTAGGCGCTACTGGGTGATCTGGCAGGGTGACAGGCCGAGGACTCTCGTACATTAGGTGGTTGGTTTGGGGTTGTTGTGTTTCCCCTCCTGCGTGAGGATGATCTTTTGTACCTCCTATGTGAGGATGTCGTTTTATATACCCGGCTATGTTGTTGTGTAATTTGGGTCGTACAGTTTATACTGTTTTATGTATTTGTTTTATATCTGTCAGTGCCATGTTGTAAGGTCCAGTGAACTTGTTGTCAAGCTAGGGTCAGGATCCATTGTGAGATCCTAGCCCAATGTGACACTCCGAGTCCCGCGGATTCGGGGTGTTACAGAGTTGGTATCAGAGCTCAGGTTGACAACAATGGCACTTGCTACCTGCAATGAGGTTTGATAGGTAAAATAAACAGAGCCCACATGGGATCTGACGTTTTCAAAGGTTTTGGTTTTAAATGTGGTTTTGGGATAGAATGTACGAGAAGTCGTCACCTCTGCCATGGATCTCTGCAGCGTAGATATGTATATATATCTGTGTGTACTATGGATTATGTGGATGTATTATATATATATATATCGATAGCTATGGCATATATATAGCCTTATAAGATTAGGTGCGTATATCCTACAGATGACTCAGACTAGAGCAGTATCTGTAGTGGGATGAGGTAGGGGTACACCCCCTCTTCCTCCAGTGGTGATAAGTCAGGGACCAGTTTCCGTTGTTGTTTCGCCTATGGCAGAGAACGAGTTTGAAGAGGCTGATCGTGTCTCCATGAGTAGATCCAAATTTCAAGAATATATGCAACAAGTATATGAAGCGGTGATAGCGGGTAGATCTAGACCGGATTTACCAACAATTGTGAGATCAACTGAAGCTTCTAGATTCGGAAAGAAGCAATGGACTGAATCAGTTACTGGAGAAGCAAAGATGATGAATGGGGAACCAAGTCCAATATCAGGACAATCTAGTGATCCTTTGGCCATGAAGATGACTAGCAAGGAACTAGTGTTTTAATTGCGTGGAAGTTGGGACACTGGCGAGCTGTGTGCCCAAAGGCGCTCATCATATGCTTTACGTGTGGTAAAGCAGGGGCATAGAGCGAAGTTTTGTCGACAGGGCAAGGCATTGCCTTTACAGGTTCCCTTCAAGAGTGAGATCATTCCAGGTGGATGACGAAGGTCGAGTTACCCTTCAGTTGCACAGGTTGCAAGGATGGGATGATTATGTTTCAGTTGTGGCTATCCAGATCATTTGCGTTCTGTGTGCCCTTTGGCACTGATAGCTTGTTTCACTTGTGGTGAGTTAGGTCATCTGGCCCTTTTTGTCAACACGGTGGTGTATCTTCCCAGCAAGACCTTCCTCTTTCCGGTGCAAAAAGAGTGGAAGTGGAGGCTATAGTAATGACCTCAGTGATACTTGAGGAGCATGGATCTGACATTGAGTGATGATATGTAAAGGAGCTACGAGTGTTAGCTGTTATAGGTACCATTCTCGTTAATGGTTTACCTGGTGGAGTTTTACTTTTTGTGAGTGCTATGCACGTCATGTCTTTCGATGCATGCGTTAATGGTTGAATTTTGGTATATAGTAGAAGGTGGATTTTCCTTTACAGGATTACCTTTTTGGGTTTGAGATACCCGTGAGATGCATGTTTGTTCCCTTATTTCAGGGACCCGTGTATGGTTGCAAACTTCTTTGTCATGTCGTAGGTGCATGAGGAAGTCATTATGTGTATGGTTTGGATGAATAGATATCATGTGGTGTTAGCTTTTAATAGTAAGACTATTATAGTCTTTACTAAGTTGAGTTAAATAGAGGTCTTCTAAGGTTAAGACCTTTGTAGAGACGGGTTTGTTATCAGGATTGTACGAGCAGCGAGCTGATAGCACAAGGATGTGACGCCTTCTAGTGTTATACCATGAAGGAGCGAGATAGTCCATTATTGGAAGGTATTCCAATTGTTCATGAGTTTATAGACGTGTTACTGAACCGTCTAGTTGCCACCTCAGCGGAGTGTGGACATTGTTATCGAGTTGAAGTATGATACAAGATTGAATGGGAAAGCCACACACTATGGTACTTGTTGAGATATTGTACTGATAACTTGAAAAGTTGATCGAAACGGGTTTACCCTAGTGGGTTCCATCTTCCGTATTGACAACCTGATGAGTTAGTTTCAAGAAGCAATTGTGTTTTCAGGATTCCTTTGTGCTCAAGATATCCCTAGTCAAGGATGAGAGAGCAGCATGTGTATGAGATAGCATCCCATACCCGTTATGGACACTACGAGTATGTAGTGATGTCATTTGGGTGACGAATGTTTTAGTAGTTTTTATGGAGTTGATGAACAGTATCTTCATCGACTTCCTTGATTAGTTGGTGGTGGACTTCATTGATGACATGTCGTATACTCTCATAGCAGAGAATAGTAGACCGATCGTCTGAGGACCGTTCTGTAGATTTTGAGAGATAGAGGGTTGTATTCTACGCTCTCGAAGTGTAAGTTGAGATGCCAGTGGTAGCCTTTTTAGGCCATGTTGTCTCCGCTAGTGGGATCATGGTTGACCTGGCGAGAATTAAGTATGTTGTAACATGGGAGATACTGATGAACATTAAGGAATACGTAGTTTTCTCGGCTCAACCGATTGCTACCAATGCTTTGAGTAAGGATTTTATATGATTACGTATTCATTTGCGAGTCTTTTGAGAAGACCACCATAACTACGTGATGAAAGCAATGTGTCTATGTTCTGAAGAGTTGAGGAGGCATTTGACCTCTGCTTCCATTCTGTTGTAGTCTGAAGATTTTTGGGATCCCGTGATTTACGGTGATACATCCCAGCTAAGTCTGAGATGTGTATTGCTACAGAGGAGTAGGATTATTGATATGTGTGTTTATACCTGAGAACGTATGATGAGAATTACCCGACTCATGATTTAGAGTTAGTAGTGGTTGTTCAAGCCTTTAAGTTTTGAAGACCGTACCGGTGTGATCTTCATGTCAGATTTCTATAGATCATAGAAATCTGAAGTATATTTTATGCAACAGGGGTTGAATAACCGCCAGTATTAAGAGCTTAAGTTGATCAAGACTTTGACTCGAAGATTCCATATCATTCAGAGAAGTTGAATGTTGTCGCCGATAACTTGAATGGAAAAGACGCTCCAAGAGAAGATAATTGTGAGACTGATAGTTCAGCCTCAGCTTTAGAGAGATCTAGCTTGGCTAGAGTTGGACAATCATTTCCTTAATGAGGATATCCAGTTATACCTCAGAGGTTCTACCTGGTCTGTTGGATGAGGTCCAACAGAAGCAAGAGACCTGCCCGGCCTTGACAAGGTTTAGAGAAAGGATGTCTCGTACTGAGGCACCATAGTTCTCCATGGGAGTAGATGGACTGATGAAGAGTCATGACCGCTTTTGTGTACCTGCTGATGCAGATGGAGACAGAGAATATTACGGTATACCCACTGTACACCTTATTCAATACATTCAGGTACGAGTAAGATAGACCACGAGATGAGACTATTATATTGTATGAAGCCGATATAACCAGATTTGTGATACAGTGTGTGACCTGTTAGCATGTCTAGATAGAGTATTTCCGATCTAGAGATAATCCCTACCCACTACCAGTGCAGTAGTAGAATTTGGGAGGACATTTCTATGGACTTTTTTATGGGATTGTGACCTAGTAGAAGATTTATGTTATCTGGATTGTTGGTAACAAATTAATGAAACCGGCACGTTTCATTTCTATCAGAAGGACGTGGCAAGTGAATGAATTGGCTGAGGAGTACACTAGACAGATAGTGAGACTCCATGGTATACCGAGAACGATCATTTCTGATCGAGATGGATGTTTTTACTTTGAGATTTTAGTCAGCAGATTCAGACTGCTTTGGGGACGAGTCTGTACCTCATGACTACACTTTACCCCCTGACAGATGGTCAGTTAGAGAGGATCATCTAGATCTTAAAGATCTATTATAAGTTGTAAGTCGAATGGGAAACGTGGATGGTTATATTACCTTCCATTAATGAGTTTATTATATAACAATGAAGGACGTGCATCTTTCTGGGATGGCCCTATGAGGCAATATATATAGACATAGATGTCGTATATCCTTATGCTAGAAGTGATCTAGCAATAGTAGTAGAAATAACACATGACCAGACTCAGGATTTTATAGTTCAAGTAACGATGATTAAAGGAAGAGTGTTGGCTCTACATAGTCGCCAGATTGTGTGTGTAGACAAGAGGTGTTAACCTCTAAAGTTCAAGTGAGAGTTCATGTCCGGCTGGAGGTATCTCAGTTGTGATACGTTTGTTGTGTATTATGGAAAGGGGAACTGAGTTTCCAATATGTCGGTTACTTGAGATCTTGATCAGTTTTGTGAAGGCAACATGATGTTTAGCTTTCACTCTGAAGTTGGTGGATGTTCACCCAGTGTTCATGTGTCTCAACTGAGGAAGTATATACCAGGTTGGAAACACTTTGTGAGTTATAATGATCTAGTGGTTAAGTTGAACCACATCGTTGTTGAGCATTTGATTACATTCTTGGAATAAGATATGAAACGCTTGCATTTGAAAGACATTCCCATATTGAGGATATTATGGTCGAGATGAAGACCTGAAGAGGCTATGTAAGAGACTGAGGATAGTGTCCTGAGGAACTATCTAGAGTATATGTTGGGACAGACCCATTTGTGGGAGTACGAGTAGATCTTAGTGTTATCTTGATGAATGTTGTGCTTATGTGCTTATATGCCTTGATGTGTTATTCCATGCTAGTTGTGATGTGATTTATGATCTTAGTAGATCTTGATGTGCTAGCGTGATGTAAGTTATAGCTGGAGAAGATTACTTCCTCCACGCTACCCGAGTATGATTATATTTATAGCTGGAGATGGTTCTTTCCTTCATGCTATTTGAGTGTGATTAGGATTCAGCTGGAGATGGTTTTTTCCTCCATGCTACCTTGATGGACATAGTTTTAGTGGAGATGTGATTCCTCCATGCGATATATATGTTTATGGGTTGGCTAAAGACGTATTTCCTCTATGCATGTGATATGTTTTGGCTAGAGATGTGCTTCCTCTATGCCTTGTGATGTGGTATGGCGAGAGACGTGATTCCTCTACGCCTTTGGGTAGCGTTATGGCCCTGTTTCCTGGAGTGATGATTCCTCCATGTTTATACTTGAGGTTATAGATTGTTATAGGTTGTGATCTTTTGAACGGAGATGTGATACCTCCGATAGAAAGAGTGAGAGTTATACCTCGGCGTATGGGTCCGAGAGGATTTGGGAATTGTTCAAGTTTCGGGACGAAACTTTTTTTTAAGGGGGGTGTGATGTAATAGCTAGGATTTCCGAATTCTAATTAATGTTGATTAACTTAATCGTTGATAGTAATTGACATATAACCCGCGAAGATTTCGCAAGTGATGAGTATGAGTCCCACCGTTATGTTCCTGGCGTAATTTTGGGCGTTTGGGAAAATTTTTACTTTTTCCCCCGGGTAATTATTTTTACCCTCCGGTGTTATTTGGAGCATTTGGGAGCTCCAATTAATAAAAATGCAGTTGAGAGAAATGATCAGGACATCGGATATGTCCTAGATATGAAATAACATGGAGAGGCAAAACGGCCAAAAGAGTCGCTATTTTGTTTCTTAATGGCTAAGGAAGACGATTTAGGAATACACGTTTTCCGAGGCAGTTGTGTAATAATTATCCCTGCAATATTCCAGATTTAATGTTCCAATCTCGAGAAGTTTGGAGAAAGAGGTTCGACCCGCATTTGGATCGGTTAAAGGATAATTATCGACTTTACTAAAGGATAATTATCGTCTTCACTATAAATAGCGGAAAATCCTTTATTAATTCATTTCATTTCACGTTTTCTCGTAAAAGCTCTGATTTCTCTCAACCTTCAAACTCAGATCTACTCTCCGTTTCTAATCCGATTTCAATTCCGTTTGAGTTTCTGGATTCCTCTCTTCATTCTCTTCATATCGGTACCGAGTTTCTGCATTTCCGAGTATATGGAGGGTTGGTCGAGCATATATGTCACCAGGCAGGTTCCGTCGCTCAGATTCCGATGAATTTGATGATGTCCATGCGTAGCCTGCGTCGTTGTGATTCCGAATCTTCTTTCAGATCGTCAATCGGGTTAGTAACGAATAAGTTATGAATTTATTCGTTTTCCGTACTGCGATTTGGCCTAAATTGACTTTAGGCTTGTCAAAATGGATAATTAGAAATTCCATTATGGTCGTTATATTATTCTGGTGATTATGGATAGTTTGTTTGATGAAATCTGATGACAGGAGGTTTAGAAATTGCCTGCGGGCAAAACGTTATTCTAGCGGAATCTAATTAATTAATTAAAGGTTAATTAATTAAATTGGGATTAGAATTGAGATTGAGGAATGTTGATTAGATAATACCTTGAGATTTGAGGAATTGTGAGTTATGCTGAGATATTGAGGTTTAGTTGGTTGTGAGGCTCATAGATTGAGTATGATCCTTATGGATCCCTTTGGGTCTAGGTGTGACCCCTTTGATGAATAGAGGTTGATATATCTCTGTATGCCTTGTTATTAGGCAGTGTCCCTCTCAGGATTGGAGGTTGATCGTGGTTGAGTTTGTACGAGGTTGAGGTAAGTCCGTAGGACTTACTTAGCTACCATCCTTATATTGGGTGTTTGCATGAGTGGTGTGTGCTTATATGTTTGCTATGATAGTATGAGTTGTCATTTTATCGACCTATGTTCTATTGACTGCCCCACTGCGTGGCTGTGATAACCTTTCCCTTTCATCCCGCCGTGGAGTCTGGGAGGTTCTCTGATGTCAGGCCAGACTGGTTTACAGGAAGGGCGCAATCCACTCCCATAGGGTACACGGATTGTGTGACCGATACTCGTACAACTGGACATTGTACTCAGAGGCGGGGATGTATCGGTCCTCGTGTCACATACTTTCATCTATCTATATATATATATACGGTTTTTGAGTGAATGGTTATTATATAAAGATAATAAATGGGTAAATGTGTGATAGCATGCTGATGTGTTTATCTTTCATGATTGTGCTTGTGCTTATGCATTACCTCATATATGTATGGTTAGCTAACGGTTTCATACCGTGTTGTAGATGTTTACTGGTTAGGCGCTACTGGGTGATCTGGCAGGGTGACAGGCCGAGGACTCTCGTACATTAGGTGGTTGGTTTGGGGTTGTTGTGTTTCCCCTCCTGCGTGAGGATGATCTTTTGTACCTCCTATGTGAGGATATCGTTTTATATACTCGGCTATGTTGTTGTGTAATTTGGGTCGTACAGTTTATACTGTTTTATGTATTTGTTTTATATCTGTCAGTGCCATGTTGTAAGGTCCAGTGAACTTGTTGTCAAGCTAGGGTCAGGATCCATTGTGAGATCCTAGCCCAATGTGACACTCCGAGTCCCGCGGATTCGGGGTGTTACAATACCATCATCAACAAGGGCTGGACTTTGGTGTAGAATGTTAGCAAGAGCTTTTCCATCATCATTGTAGTTAGGGTCAATTCCATCTTCAAACTCATTGATCATGCTTATGGCAAAGATCTCATCTTCAGGAAGGGTATTATCAGCAACTTGCTCAAGGAAGGTGGGTTGCATAGACTCTTGCCCAAACATCTCAACTTTCTCATCATCAGGGGCTTGTCCCTCAACTTTTTCCTCATTGGGATCTCGATTTATCTTGTGTTCCTTCTCCTCATTAGGGCCCATGGAACTACTCTTGGAACTTTGGGAGGAGAGGTCATTGAAGGACACTGTGACCCCACTGGTTCCCGACAGATAGGGCTTCACACCACTAACGTACACCACTGGGGTTCTTTTTTCTTTTTATGATTCATGACAGGGGTCCATTCCGGGTCCTTCTTCTCATCAGTCCCTTTCTTGCTCGATCCAGCCTCCCACTTCTTTCCATTCTTAAAAGAGAAATTGATCTTCCTTGTCCTATTTATTCTCATAGGACAGAGTTCGAAACCATGATCTTATTTGGCATAGAAGCCGCATCATCCTTTAGAGAAATCCTCAAACCAAATTTTGAACAATTTGGTTTGGCCATTCTCATCAGGATTAGGGACCTCAATATCAGAGTAAAGCTCCAGATCAAAGTTAATGCAGATTCTCGCATAGTTCACTCCCATACCTTTCTCAGAGAAAGGGTCCAGTCTAATGAAGTGACCAACATTGTTAACCTCAATAATGGCTCTTAAGGCTTCTCTATTGATGTATTCAGGTGGGATCATGGGGATTCTTACCCAGACATCAACAGCTGTAATGTTCTCAGTGAACACATTAAATTTGGGTTTCCAAGGCCTAAGGATAAGGATGTGGCTGAAGATGTGGTAGGGTCTCTTTTCCCAGATCATAACTTTGTCATTAGGGTTGGAGAAGATAATTTCAAACCAATGGTTAAGTTTAGGCACAATGTGGACTTCCTTTTGATGTTCCCCATTCAGAAAGGATTTAGTTCTTACCTTGCTAAATTCCATAGGATTCCCGAAGATTCTACCCATAAGAGATGAATCTCTTATTTTGGTGAAATCCGATTGAACCTTCGATAGAAGGTTCAAGTATTCTTCCAGCTTTGCATCATCATTCAACACCTCTTTGCCGTTCCTGGTTTTGACCTTTTCAGCACCTTGTTCATCACCTTTGGGATTAGCAGAAGTAGAGGACTTGTCCTGAGTGTTGGATTTCTTGGTTTCACTAGCTTTTTTTTGGGGAATTTCACAAACTTTTTCTTTGTAGGAGGGATTGCTTTCATTCATCCTTACTCTCTCAATATACTTAGCAATCAAGATGTGCTTGTATTGTGTTTTTGATGTGGGATACTTATTCAGTTTATATAGGAGATAATTCATCTTCATGAAATTGGGAAAGTTCAGCTTATTTTTGCTCTTACCAGTCTTAGGTTTCATATGTATATTCATATAGATATCAAATAATTTCATAAACTCTTAAAAAAGATTGAAGGCATGCGCACTCAATGATTTGCAACAGCAATCAGAAATCCAATCCAGGAAAAAGAAAAGGAAAAATCAAGCAGAGGAAAGAAAACACCTGAAATTGGAGAGGTTCTCCTTGTTTTCTGATCTTGTCACCTACTCTCTGTTGATTTTAGTTCTATTTTTGTTCAGCTCGAATTTCTGGTTCAGATTAACACACAAATCATTCTGTTGTGCCACACAAAGCCACCCACAAGAACCAGGCTCCAGAATCTTGAGCGAATCAGGAGTACGAGAAGCGTATAGGTGGGGAATCGCCCACCCTCTGTAGCGCCTCCCTGATTTGTTCCAGAACACATCACTAACCAGGATCACCATCAGAAAGGGGATTTATGAGCACCAAATCTCGCCCTCAATAGCTCCCACCTTTTTCATTGGATGTTTAGACATTTTGGGAAAAGAAACCCTACGTTGTCTGAATCTTCTCTCCCGCTCCCTACTGTGTCGATTTTTGTGCCCTCTTGATGTCGATTTGAAGACAATAGATGAACTAGACTGGATTTTTGTGGCGATATTGTCGCTAACAAGTCTTCCATGATTGTCGATCGAATGGGGCTGCACATTATTAGGGATTGTAAGGATTTTACATTGGGGGTTTTCTTTATTTTGGTTTATATTGTCGCTAACATTCTTTTATATTATGCACATGCACGACTCCTGCACTAGCACACACGCATGACTATACGCGCACGACTACACACGCACGACTATTGCATCATACACACGCACGTCTCTTGCACCAACACACAACACACGTGCGACTTTGACACACAACATATATATACACATATATGAATTCAAACGAATATAACTGTTCACGAGTTTATTATGGAATTTATTTCATTATAGAGAACAAGTAATAAAATACATCGTTTCTTAATGAAATGTTTATCAACGAGCATATGATTTCATATGGTAATAAATCTATGAGTATGTGAATAAGGAAATAATATTTATTCTCCATATTAATAAGGTAATATGTAATATTTGATTAAATTTGGGCTATATATAAATCTCATCATAACCGTTAAATTATTTCAATCATGTGGTTTATATGCATTCTCATTTCTTACCGTACCTCTAGTTCTTACTTGATCCTACCTCTCTCTCTATATATATATAGAGATAGAGGTTGACTCTAATGTAAACAATTCTTACCATGTAAAATGAGAACAAATTATACTCGTTATATCGTTAAATAAATGGCTGAGATTAGGCGATATTAAAAGGGAAAAAAACCGTGTGATTAGTGGAAGAAATATTCGGCGGTATAGTCACATATATTCGGCGTATAGTATATATTATGTAATTTGTTCTCATGTTTACATGGTAAGAGTTGTTTACATATGAGTCATGATCTATAAATTATATATAACCCGTGAAAGACACGGGTCCTAAAGTAGCTCCAAAACTACAATACAAGAAGAACGATAGAGGCGATAAAATGACGCGTGTACAGATTTAGAGGAAAGATAGGATCTTTCAGATGAGGGAAGAAAAAAAGGTATAATAAGATATACAGTATTTATAAGGGTAAGTGTCCTTTTAGTATAGTAAAGAAATCGCACCTTTTTTAAAGAAATTGTACTTTTCTTGAGAGAATCGGGCCGATTGTCATTCTAGTGTGATCTCAAGGATGTAAATTATTACGCTTAGATATTGATAGAAAAGAAGGTTGGGAGGGAGAATGCATTGCTTATTTTTCGGTCATCCGGGTGTGTTTAGTAAAGTCAGATTTGTGGTTGTTGTTGTAGTACGAGTTTTTGATAGATTCGTGTTTATAAGAAACTTTTGTGATGTTTTTAGATGGTTTACACTAGTTTACGATATGATAAGAAGACGATAATGCCCCCATAAATATTAGCAAATAATAGATGATTGTTGGTTTCCTTTGTCCATGTTCAACGCCATTAGCTAGCCGAAGAACTGTGGAGTGAAGAGGATCGATAACACTAGGCGAATATAGAGACTCATGGCCTAGAGACGAGCTTATTGTAACGCCCGGAATTTTGATTCCATTTGCGAGAGGCGTTAGAAGCCTTGAGCAAGGGCTACCGCCCTTGCGGCTTAGAAGGCCCGCACCCGCGACCATCCGTGACCGCAGCTTGGATGTCTCGCGGGGTGGTGACACGTTAGAGCGAGAGTTATGTTTCTTTTCCGTCCAACCTTTTATCTTCTAACTCTTTTAATTTTGTCCTCTTTATGAGAGGAGTGATTCATGGCTGATGTCCCTTGGCATCCCTTCCTTTTATGCAGCCTAACTCCCTTTCCCTCATTTCTTTTCATGTTACTTCTCCTCTCACCCTTCTTTTGATTCATCTCTTTCACTTTCACCCTCCATCATGGGTCTCTCTTCCCTTGAGGTTGTCACAAGAAGATAGGACTACAAAGACGTGCTTTAGAGTAAGCTCCTTCCTTTCCCCTTCTTCTCTTGTCATTCTTCTTACAACCTTGAAAGGTTTATATCCATGGATTCACTCAAGAGAAGTTACCTTGTTTGTACTTGTGTTGATGGCATGCATAGACCGTAGAGGAGGGCTAAGATCTTGTGTTGGAGGCTAGGAGGCATTCACAGCATCAAAGGAGACACTAGGAAGGCTGTTGCACAATCGAAGAACCGAAGAGTTGACGTTTCTGGACTGCAGCTACGGGGGCAGATCTTGTGAGCCACGGGGGCGGATCCAGTAAACCGCGGGGGCGGCCTCTACAACCTGCAGGGGTGGACTTTGGGTCCTGCACACCGGAAGGGCGGTTTCTGCACTAGTAAGCCTCCGATATCTTGTTCCTTCCTTCCCTTTCTACTTCCTTGATCTTGATCCATCTTAGTAGCATGCTAGGCTGGATTAACATAGGTGATATGGAATGCCAAGTAGTGGCTTGACCCTTAGGGTTATCTTGTGAGAGTTGAGGGTATGTTGGTTGTGATATTGTGGCATGATCTCTTAAGATCTTTGAGGATATCAGTTTGGGACTGAGTTGTTATGTTGGAAGCCTTTTGAGGCAGTGGATTGAGAGTGATCATATATCTTGTGTGTTTATGAGTTGTGAGGATTGTGAGAACTAGAAGTCTAAGGACTTCTAGTTAGCCAGAGTGTTGATCTATCTTGAGTTATCTTGTAAGGATGTTGAGCCTAGAAGTCTAAAGACTTCTAGTTGACTAGAGTGATATTGTTCTTGTGAGGATGTTGAGCCTAGAAGTCTAAGGACTTCTAGTTGACTAGAGTGTTGTTTGATCCGTGTGCCTTGTTTTGAACAGGCGTTGCGTGTTTTTCCACGAGAGATTGAGAGAGTTCGATCGGGTTTTGCTTTGAGACTGGTAAGTCCGCGGACTTACTTAGCTGACTTCTTTGTATTAGCATACTGTGTTTTGGTGGTGTGTGTTAGTTACGTAAAAGAACGAAACGGGAATTAGGACGACTTATATATATTACGTAATTGGCCCAAGTGTATGATAACGGACGGTGACATCACTGTCTAGCTCTTGCAAGAGCTAGGAGGTTCTCTGCGACTAGCCCAGGCAGTTAGAAGGTCAGATGCATTACTACCATTCATTGCTGATAAACGGGGACAGGCGAGGTTCGGGAGTCCCTCGTGTCACAAAATAAGTATCATTAGTATGATTATGACTTAAACAAAGATAATAAACGGACTTGAGTGTTGTATGTTCAATATGTATTTTATGTGTTTGTGTGCCTTTACCTTTATATTAATGCATAGAATGTTAGCTAACGGTGTTATACCGCTTTGTAGATGCTTGTAGGTTAGGGAGGCGGTCGAGTGATCCGGTGGTAGTGAGCAGCCGGGGCTCCGTACATTATAGAACGGGATCGGTTTATCTTTATTTGTTATCTTGAGACGTTGTCATGTGTTTTGGATT
This sequence comes from Fagopyrum homotropicum, assembly GCA_033239125.1. Taxonomy (NCBI): domain Eukaryota; kingdom Viridiplantae; phylum Streptophyta; class Magnoliopsida; order Caryophyllales; family Polygonaceae; genus Fagopyrum; species Fagopyrum homotropicum. The sequence goes on along the minus strand of BSWB01000003.1, from coordinate 144,541,583 downwards.
TGAGAACTCGGCTGGAGTTGTTTTCGGTTCTATTTCAGATATTCTTCATGCATTAAAAACTTGGTCATTTGCCTTTTTATTTGTGTCATGTTGTAAGATCCAGTGAGGTTGTTGTCAAGTTAAGGGTCGGGATCCATTGTGAGGTCCTAACCCGTAGCATCCCGAGTCCTTCGGATTTGGGGTGTTGCACTTATCTTCGTTTGTTCGTCCATTTATTTGCTAACACTATGGGATCGAGTATTCATGTAATTCTCCCTCTATTTTTCATTATCATTTTCGCACCCCCCCTCTGTTTCCTCCAATCTCCATAGCTTCACTACAACTCTTTGTCAAAATACATTCATAACGAAAATTTTACCTACTTCAATTAATATGGTATATTTTGTGTATTTTGCTTTTGTTTTTGATTATTAGATTGCTAAATTGAGAATCACTGCAACCTAAAATAGTGAAACTGTAACACCTTTTTTAAAATTGGTTCTTAATTTTTGCCCTAAACTCCTCTCAATCTTCTCCGTACTTCACTTATATGCTATTCTTCTCCCCACTCAATTATATGATATTTTCATTATTTATTCTTGTTAGGCTGATGTTAGGTTGATTTTCTTTGTTCAATTTAGGTTGATTTTGAAAGTTATCAAGTACCTTAGACACTATAAACTTTTATATTTTCTTAATTAGTGCAAAGTTGATTGATCATGTAAAATATTGCGTGCAAGCTGAATTTGCTTTACGCAAAATCATGCGGATCAGTTGGTAAGTTGATAGAATGGATAATTAGACTTATATATTGTAAATTGATAGTGGCTAGTACTTTTGTTTACAACATTATAGTTGCAACCCTGAGCAATGTCCGTATTTAAATGCAAAAGTGCAAGTATTAGTACTTAAATAACACTTCTAATTTCTGATCACATAACGCTTGCGTAGTTTCTGCTCACCCCATAGCAGAAGACCCGGATGCTAAAATGGTAAAATACAAGAACAAGGCTCAAAGGATCACAACACATCAAGCAAAATACCGTGACACTGCAAATTAATAAGTCACAGGTCTAATCTCTCTGATATTGAATCCATAATTAACAGTTGCGAGATCAAATCTAAAAGGATTCCAATTTATGATTGTTCTGTCTATTTGTAAGAGGTATAACGTCTTTGATATTGAATCCATGATTAACAACTAAAATAGTAGTCATTAGTTGCTTCAATCAAGTCGACCATCATGAATGATTTCTTAAAAACAAAAACATTCAGCCTTGTCTACAAAATTATAGTAGTAACATGAATGATTTCTTAAACAAAACAGTCACGACATTGTTTTAATCTAATATCATCACATATAGTTGGTTTCTAGGAGCCACACTTGATACATCTGACAACAGGCAATTCTGTTTAGGTGTAGATTTTGAACTTGTAATTTTAGCAAGTTATGTTGTTAAAAACAGAATAATAAACAAGTGAATGACTAAACATATAATCTTATCAATTAATAATGTATCAATTATGTTTAGGTGCAGAAACTGAACCTATAATCTTAGCAATTTATGTTGATAACTTTGTTTTTGTTCTGTTAGTGTATTATCTGATTTGTTTCACCAATGCGTCAACTTTGTTTACCCTTTGAAGTTATTTATTGTCATTATGTGGTTTCTTGTCTATTCATTATATTGTACATTGGTCAAGAACATAACATGGCTGAGAATACTAGTAAAACATTGTACAAGAGTAAGGAAAACTGTTTCACATGGATCGATGTTCTCACTAGAGTTTTGTTGAACTTGCTCAATGATTACCAAAGAGAAAATGGGAAGAACGGTTTAGTTGGAAACACTTGATATATTTGTCTAAGCATAAAACAAACATAAAATGCAACAAGCAACCTTGAAGAGCATGTACAATAATTTGAGAATTGCTTGAAAGTTGTGGTTGAACCTGTAGCATGGAGAGGTTGGATTGGAATGGGACTATGAGAAACAATGTATTTCTACAACTCCGGATTGGTGGTCATAAAATCTTTAGGTAAGCTTCTAATCTTGTTCTTTTTTATTTACACCTTTGATTCACATAATTTATAATGAATAAGTTTTGTTATGAATTGACTACACACGAGAATGAAGAGTATATGTTCTTCAAGAAGAATGCTTTCGACCTTGAGATGGAGTCAATAATGGAATTACTTTTCCATGGGACAATTGCTTCATGTTCTCATTGTGTTGCCCCCTCTATGGCTCTGACTACAGTTATTCCGGACTCTATTATCCCGGATTTAATAGCGCAAGATGATGATACGGTTCAAGTAACTAGGTACGCAGATGAGTTGTTAAGAGATGCCACTATTGATGAGTTTGAGACGCCCGCTAGAGGTTCTACAAATGGGGATTTTCCACTCTCTTGCCCAATTCCATCGTGTGGGAGAGGAAAGAAAAGGATTGGAATTGCATCGTCACCCGGAGTTTGCAAACAAAATGTCCGGAAGAGTGTTGGATCTAGTTTGTACCATGACAATCCGGTTGCGTCATTACAGGTAATAAGGCAATGCCAACAATGATGGAGGTAGAGGCAAACTCAACAGCTCAAGGGGCATCAAACAAGCCTAAACATGATTACACAAAGGAGTTCCAAATCATTAAGTTTATGGTTGAAGAAGGATTGATTTCCAAAGGATCATCTCTTTGGTGTTTCGTTGTTTCATTAGTGGGCTCAACAGAAAGTCAGTGTGCCTTGTTCACCCAGCTACCTAACAACGAGGGACAATTGTCATGGCTTCAGTGGGAGTTTAGGAAAGATGCAAAGAAGGGTCTCTTGCCCAATGATTAGAGATACATCCTTAGTGATCCTTTGTGATGTTTTATTTCAATTTAATTGTTAAACATTTGTTTGATTTCAGTTTGTGTTTATCGAGTGAACCCTATTTTAGCTTTTCATGTCAATGTGTTCAACTTGTTTGTACCGTTTTCTACATTATGTTTTAATGTGACAATGTTTATGTTGTGTTCTTAATTGAATTGAATTTTATTTTTCAGTGTCATGCATTACATCCAGTTAAGGTAACTATCGTTCATGTAATTATGTGCAGGTTTAGTGCATTTTATATCAAAATGTCCGCAGATGAGTCACAACGTCCACGGTTGTAACGAACCGGGTTTTAAGTAATCATAGACGTCACTAGGCTAAGAACCACACAATGGGTCCCATTAGTTATCCTAACAACAACTTCACAAATAGGGCCTTACAACAAGAAGCACATAAAATAAAGAAAACACCCAACTTGTCATATAGAAAACGCTTACCTAAACAACCATGCATGCAGTTAGTATATATCTCAAAACGACACTTCAAAACAGGACACTAGAATAGTTGTCTTAAAAACATCAGCATGTAATCAAGATGTGTACAGAGTTGCACACAAACAGCAAAAGACTCGCTTGCAAGCGATTAGTTTCAAAAGAAGTTCAACCAACTCTTGGGTTAACACTACACCGACTATTCACATATTGCAACAGACATCCTTGCAGCATTCCTATGATCGGCATTACCTAAAAAGAATCGGTTTAAAACTGTTAGCTACCGATCATAATCTATCCACGAGAGATCATATCAACACATCACAACACATGTATTCATATACCATTTACCGTGCTCATTAGATGATATCATGCTTTAAATGAATGATGCACATGAATGCAATATGAAATTTACAGTTAGCGACCCAGACCAAATTCGGAATCACTGCTTGTACGGTTATAACTTTGGTGTGAGCATCACCATTGCTAAAATTAGGTTAATTCACACATTTTTCTCTTAGGTCGGAGCTATAATGATGAAGTCTAAGGTCTAAGATTATTTGTGGCGGGTTATGATCTTAACCCCTAAACACATGCAATATTTTCTCGTTCATGTTAATGCAACACATTTACCATTTTAGTTAAGTTTGCGACCCGAGCCTGAAATCCATCAGCTTCGGCATCATTCTTATACAAGCGCAAGTGATCCGGGTCTAACCAAGTTCTGGCATACACTACAATAACTAGCGACCTGGCTAATGATTAAGCTCAACACCTTGACTCACGCTAGCAACTTGAGCGACATACCGGCCCAACATCACTACTACTGCTAGAGACTTGGCTAATGGTTAAGCCCAACATCTTATACTCCCTTTACATACTCTTGACCTTTATAAGTCACCATCTTATCAAACTTCAACAAGATTATCATGTCATTCAATAGCACGCCTCAGCAAGTTAACACGTGTTCATTTTATCATTTCTCATAACCATGACATGATATAATCACAGTAACATTAATCAGAAATATTGTATGGATAATTATTCTGCAAATTTCTCGGAAAACGCATATTCTTAAGCGGTCTTTCTTAGCTGCTAAGAAACAAAAAACGACTCTTTTGGCCGTTTTTCTTTCCATGTTATTTCACATCTAGGACATATCCGATGTTCTAATCATTTCTATCAACTGCAATTTTACTAATTGGAGCTCCCAAATGCTCCAAATAACACCGAATGGTAAAAATTATTCCCCGGAGAAAAAATAAAATTTTCCCCATAAGTCCAAAATTACGTAAATAACATAACTCTGGAACTCATACTCGTAATTTACGCACTATTCGCTAGTTATGGGTCAATTACTACCGAGTATTAAGTTAATCACCCTTAATCATCATTAAATAGGATTAAAAAATCCTAGCTTTCACAGCGGCGGCGGCATGCACTGTTCTCGGCTCATCTTCAAATACAACAAGAACTTCCTTCGGGACATTACTACAAACACGTGAATAAGAAGGCTGGGAGGGAGAGTCCATTGATAAAGAACGAGAACAATGTAAAGACGGGAGAGTATAGAGAGAGATCAAAGTTTTGTTTAAGCAAACTATTTTGTGGAGGGAAGAAAAGCGAAAAGAACAAACGGTAGGCATCCTTAGTCTTCGTTCGATGACCGACAGATAAACCAAATCGGCAAAATGGGGAACGATGATGAAAGGAGTCGGTAGGTATCACTATATCCGTAATTTGGTACTATATAACGTAAATTTTATTGTGCTAAAATTTTATTTCTTTCATTTTTAGAAAAATAGTATATTTTACCAAAAAAAAAGAGAATTATTATATTTTTCTAGAAATTTCAAATTTTATTTCTCTCCCGGCATGTGATGCCTCCTGGCACCGCCTGGCGCCAATGGATGTCATTTGTCCCTCACCCTTTCCTTGCTCCAGCCCGGAACGCCATCTGGTGCCGTCTTGCCCCCGACTCCTCACCATCCAGCACCATTCTCCTTGTGTAGGAGCCACCTGGGTCATCGTCGTCGCCTCCTAGCCGTTGCTTCTCGAGCCAACTAAGCTAGCCCTACACCTAGCCCAGTTGCTCAGCTCCCTAGCCCGTCTTCTAGCTTGTTGCCTTCCGCCAAGCTGCGACGCCTAGCCTCCCTTGTTGCCGCCCCTAGCACCTACAACTAGTGTTCTTGTCCCAACCTCTCGTTATCTCACCCTTCACTTGTCTCCCTCACCTCAATCTTCGCCTTCCCGTGCCACAACGTACAACCTACTCACCTTCTCTCGTTCCCTCTCCCTCACCAAGCAGCAAGCCCTCTACCCTTCCTCCACTTCCTCCGCTCATACGTCTCTCCTTATACTTCTTTTCTTGAGGTTCTCCAATCTCACCAGCCTCCTCGATCTCTTCTTCTCTTCATCTCTCTTTCGAGTTCATAAACGAAACCACCACTTCCCTTGTGACGTCGGAAGCCGCCCTCGTTGTCGGGAAGTCGTCAGACTCCCCTCCAAAGCTTTTCCCGTGATTGCAGTTACAGCACCCGCTATTGGGGTATAATCACACAAAAGCTCCCATGTTTTGATTAAGTTTTTGGCCCACAATTTATGTTTTTAACAATTATGCCCTAAGTTGGTTATTATTTGCAGAAAATGGCCCAAAATTTTATTTACAAAAATGGCACAGGTTTTCTGACTTTGCAAAAATGCCCCTGAAAAAGTATTTACAAAAAATGGCTGAGTTTATATTTACAAAATGGGTTCAAACTTATGGATTTACACTTTTTGCCCTAGAAAAATATATTTAAGGTTTTTAACCAAAATTTATAATCACACGATTTTAACAATATATATATATAGAGAGAGAGGGTGTGGTTCCCATGAGAACACCCCTAACGTGTATACATGAGAACAATATTAGACCGTCGGATGGTGAGTATTAAAGGTCGAGATTTAGTGTAGATATCCACTCAACCAACAATAACTACGAATGATACATTAAACGATATGACACATTCGTAACAAAACTAATAATTATTACGAATATGTTTTCATGTATACACGTTAGGGGTGTTCTCATATGATCTACACTCTATATATATATATATATATATATATATATATATATATATATATAGTATTTGAGATCAATTTTAGTCCTTAGATCCTTTCTATATTGAAGCCTCAACAACCTTTATAGAGAGTTCTTTGGGTTAGACATATAGGATTTTGAAACTTCACCGTACATTACCTTAGTATACCTTTGCAATTCTTAACTATGTCCTTATATGTATAGTATATCTTGAATCGATTGCCACAATTTGATACCTGGATCTTTAGGGTTGTTGTTTTCCCAATATTTGCAAAGCTTATTACGTTTACTTGCTTGACGATTTGCGAACTGAATTTGTTCCCCCAAATCCCTGAGTTCGACACTCTGGAATTCTTGCTTTACTACGCCGATCCGTACACTGCGGGCTCGCTTGCTTTTATTCAAGTTTTATAAATTTAAGACTTGATTGCACGCACGCTTAGAGGCGAACAAGTTTTTGGCATATATATATATATATATATATATATATATATATATATATATATATATATATATATATATATATATATATATATATATATATATATATATATATATATATATATACACACACAAAGGTAGCCTACAAGTTGTTGACGTGGCACGCTCAGAATTCGGTATTTAAGCTAAATAACCATATATGATTAAAGTGCCACTCTTCTAAAATGATTTATTTTAAGACTATTTACTTTTAATAACAATATCAACCAAATCACCAAAACTATCAGATTTTGTGATTTACAATTTACAATTTTTACTTCTAAAATTATCTATTTTTAAGGATCCTATAAAATTATTTATTTTTAAGACGATATATTTATCAAATTGTTTTGTCTTTTATTTCATTAGCCCAATAATTACATTGTTATGATAAGTGGTTATTTTTTTTAAAACTAATGTTTTCTTTTTTGAAATATTTATGTAAAAGTAAAGAATGAAATATTTATGTAAAAGTAAAGGTTCATTCTGTCCGAATTTGTTTTACTTATTTGTATTAAGAATATCCGTGCACGGATATTACTATTGTGAACGGGGCGAGCCTAGCGGGATGGAAAAGTTAATGTTCATTATGTCCGAAATTTATTAGCGGGACGGAATTACTATTTTTTATGATCACAGCGAGCTCAGTATCCTCTTCCTTATCCTCATTCTCTTCATCCGTATACTGAGAGAAAGAAAACAAACACTGCAACAGAACTTTACTAATCCTGGAATTTCATGATAAGTATTGCCTTCTACACCAAAACAGCTCTTGAACAAAATTGTCCGAAGATAAAAATTGCAAGTTTTCAAGAACAAAACCTAGGATCTGAATAATTATTAGTCCAATGATATTAAACAAGGTTTAAAAACAGAAGAGTTGAAATTGAATAACCTCAAGAGCAGCAGCCTTTTCTGTCCTACCATGTGTAAGCTTCAGTAGCTGGAAATTCAAATATAACATTCTTTTCGCATAGCTTCCTATATACTCCAGAAAAGGATTCCAACTTGTACTCAGTCTCGTTCCTTATCCTCTTCCTTGAAACCAAATCTAGATCTAAATTTCAGGGAAGCCAGATCTAGATCTATATCTGTAGATTACAAATCTGGATCTAGATCTAGATCTTCCGAGCTCTAAGGCGATCTCTCGAGCTCTGTTGATGTGTGTTAGACCGGCCCTATCTTCTTACCAGATCTAGATCGAGATCCAAATCTGGAAGAGGAGGGAGGAGTTGAGGGGAAGACGCTGGAGGAGGAGGAGCTAGATCACTGGAGGAACGGCCGGCGGTACTCGAGAAAACTGGAAGAGGAGGGAGGTTAGGGCTCACGAATGATCTATGCAAAGAGGGAAGGAGACGCCGGAGGAGTTGAGTTTGGTAGAGTTTGACATTAAAAAATAGAAAATGGGGTACATTTACTTAATCAAAAATACTAGGGGCCTACTTACTTAAGATGTAAATCTCAAAATAGCTTAGTTACCAAATTCACCCAAATTAGATTAGGAATACTTTCCGAAAAGAGTCCTTACAAGTACAAATATTTATTCATCTGTCACCACTGTCTTGGAACGAGAATCATTCTAACAGATTAGATAAATACTTTCAGATTACATGGAAGACTCAAAACATTTTGATCATGATCAAAATGTTTGAAAGCTTAAACTATATATTTTGTTTGTACATCTGTCACCACTGGCAGCTTCTCACTTGCTGCAACAATTTCTTTAACTCAGTTTTCTTCTTATCAATCCCTTTAAGAAGTCAAAGCTGTCCGAACAAATAAAAGAACATTAAGTAGATACAAAATTTAAAACCGATTAGAAAACAACTTTAATAAGTTACTATTCATAATTTACCTAATCAAACCTTATCAACACATTTTATACTCTCAGCGTGTTTTACCAAATTCATTGATAATTTGAACATAAGTTGTATCAATGCATAAAGAGTAATTTACCTAATAAAACAACTTTAATAAGTTACTCCTATATAGCCTGTGCGTCTTACTTGGTTCCCGCAAACACAACTTTTTATAGTCATTGTCAATGGATGTTAAATTGTGGAGACAGAAACCAATTAGTTAACAAGGATTATGTTGCCTTGTCATACCTATTGCCATCTGGATGCAATTCAGAAGTTTGACCATCATCACCAATAGCCAATAAGTATCCCGATCGTGTCAGGCCCTGCATCATAAAAAAACTGTGTAAAGTGAACATTCATGATCATGTACTCTTGCATGATAAAAATCAAAATCCAACTTTTGTAGTAGACCTAGAGATTATAGTGGTTTTTTAAGAGTTGCCAACTGTGTGGGACTGCCCGAATATGGTTTGGGCTAGATAAGTTCAAGCATCTAATATTTAAGGACTTTTCCAACCAAATAAAATAATTAGGGACTTCTTTTACCTTATGCACTACTCAACATTTGCACCAAAAAATGAACAAGCAAAATAATATTCCATTGCCTATATGGGCAACTTCTAGTTGGCCACGCCATTTCACCAGTGAGTTCAGTTCATTCTGGATGTTCACGGACCAGTTTCATAGTTACAGTTGCAAAAGGCGTGTGATCTCAGGCTCAAACAAAATCTTCCTACTTACAAGAGTAATGTTGAAGGCTGCATGGTCTTACCTGAATAGTAACCACACTATCTGTTGATTGGCCCTCAGCAGTGTCCTCCTTCACAATGACTCTTTGTCCACTGCTTGCATGTCAGAAAATGTGTAAGTTAACAGTGTCTTAACAATTCATACAACCGACTTATCACATATCCCGTGTGCACAAATTTTTCAAATCATCATATATTGGAGTTCTTTTATGGAATCATTATGCACCTAATATCGAGTTGATTAGACAACAAAATATGATAAGAAATACACTTCATTATATAGGGAACGAGCAATATGTATGTAGTGTAAGATGAAAAACAGCTGCAGTCAAGTGTGTAAACCAATCGAGGCTTTTACCAATTAAATGCAACAATAAATTACCTTATTCATGTCTTACTCTACTAAATTGTGAACAAGTCACTATTTCTTCTTTTTAAGTGCTACCTCTGTCAAAAAAAATGGAAAGGGGTGACATGAATGGTTAAGTTATTGCATACCTATGTAACCATGTCTTATAATAAAGCTCCTCGAGAGGTTGGAAACCTGCAAATACATGTGAAGATCTTGATTAACTTTTTTTGTTGTGAAAGTTTATTACTTTTTGTAAGAGATAGCATATTAGCATTCTAGACTCCAAGAAATAATAAAAGAAAAAACTCCACACAATGTTAACTATATCAACAAGCTTGAATAACTCACACCAATCAGATTGTGTCACACGAACAAAATAACTTCCTTCAATTATGGAATCACGCTTTACCATGATAGAACAACAAATGTCAAATCAGGAAAAAAAAAAAAAAAAAAAGAGTTCTGTATACTTAAAAAACTATGGATAAAGACAATCAAACAAACTAGAATATTTATAGAAGTGGTGAAAACTAACCTTGATTCACCAAAATATTAAAAAAATTCTCAAACTTGTTGAAGAATGATGCCATGATGTCCTCTCTTTGCAGTTGGCATGTACTAGAGGTTAACTCTTGCAGGCGAGCATTCAAACAAGTCGTAGGCTGTCTGTTATCAACATTCAAGCCTATTCCTGAAAAATAGAGGAGTGATAGCATGTTAAGTAGAAAAGACCACAAGAATAATTGGGTGGCATGTAACAAATTATAGCATTGATGAAAGTTGAAACTGAAACAAGAAGGTTATTATATCAGCAACTTTAGATAAAGCTTGTAGGTTTTCCACGTGACGAAATATACCAGCACTAACATCGAACTTCTTAGCTTTATAGGTTGATGTGCACAATATGCCTCCAATTTTAAGACCATTTAGGTACAGATCGTTTGGCCATTTTACTCTGACATCAAGTCGCGGCAGACCCTGAATGAAATGTTTATGCAGTTTTAGCAAACCGGTGAAGTATTACAGCCTAACACATGAAACAACTTGCAAAAATTGCAGATGTTCAAGATGATAATCAATATACAAAACTATGTCTACCATCCATAATTTCCACACATCCGGATCTGCCAAGAATAGAATTAGCATTCAATCGTATCTAAATGATTCACTAAGTCATCATTCATATCATCTTCAAACAACAAAACAAGAGAGAACCACTAACCTTTCTATCACACACTTCTTTAATGGCTTCTGTTACAGCTAGCGACACAACATATTGTAACAGAGGAACAATTCGCCCATCCTCCATCTGAATGGTAAACGAGAAAAGAAGGCATCCCTTAGGCGACACCCACACGTTTGATGACCTCCCTGGACATTCATTAATCAGGTACATATATGTGTTAGAATACTATGTATATATTCCACTGAATTATGAAACACAATCCCAACAATTTATAATCGAACTGACATTCAACCCTACCATACATAAACAAATTAACAATGAAACACATTCAGATACAATTCTATGGCCTTGAAATTACTACAAACCAAACCTCTTCCTTTGGTCTGAAAATCGGCTACACAAACTGAACCGATGGGAAGCTCGCCAAAGTTTCTGCAATCTTGAAACTTCAACAACTAATCAACCAGGCAGAAAGAAACAAAAGAACAAATATGCTCAGAAATTCAAATCTCACTGGGAAACGAGATCTTGTGTGGAGCTAAGCCTGGGAGACCAGATTAGAATGCGTCCAAAACGGGCCGTGAAGAGCGAATTCATGTAAAGTTTGACATCAAAAGTTAGGTCCTCATCGTCGCTAGGGTTTGGCAACTCCGAGTAAAGGTGAACGCCAAAATCGCCATGATCGGGGAGGTTGAGGGCTTCAGCGTTCTTTAAAGACATGGCAAGATCATTCTCAGAGAGAGATTTGCCACAAAGTAGAAGAAGAGAAGAAGGCTGGGAGGGAGAATCCATTGATAGAGAACGAGCACGATGTACAGATGGAAGTGTATACAGAGAGCTTAGAGTTTTGTTTAAGCAGACCAGTTTGTGGAGGGAAGAAAAGCGAAAAGAACAGACGAAGGGCATCCGGAGTCCCTAGTTAGATGACCGACAGAAAAACCAAATCGGCAAAACGAGCAACGAAGAAGAAAGGATTTGGTAGGTATCACTGTATCAGTAATTCAACACTGTATAACGTAAATTTTATTGCTTTGATTATTAAAAAAATAATATATTTTAGTATTTTTTATCGTTTGGTATGTTTGAATTTTTGGTTTTTTCTAATCAAAAAGTTTTTCAAGTTTTCACGTGGTATCTTGAACTTTTGACTTTTTAGTTTCGTACCCTTATATTAAAATCAATGCAAAACTAACGATTATTGAAAATTTTAAACCACTTTCATCCCTATTGTCCCTCACAAATCTTCTCCATGGTAAAGTCCACAGTGGTGTTCGCTTCATGGTAAATGTGACGAAATTGGACGTTTCAATCCTTTGTAAGAAGCATCGGCAGCTACCAAACTATATAAAGTGTAAGAAGCTTGAAGATGGCTAAAAATCAAATCACTACCAATTCCGAATCGGCTTTAAACCTCCAAATTAGTGATCTTCAAATCCCACTCCAATTGTAACCCTTAAAGAACTCCCCATAATTATGCCATGGGCACCAAAGAAATCCGATGTTAAAAAAGAAAGCCACTAACCCATCATTCGTGATCATCTTTATGAGTACCCCAAAACTACCTCCCAGTTTGCCAATTCACCGCCCCATCTTTATTTAACTTCAACCAACAGTCACTCGATTTCTCCGAAGCAACCAAGTTCTCGACGCTTTTTCAATGCTTTCTCATATCTGCAACTCTTTTGAAATCAAACATAAGCTCTTTTGCTTTGTCCTTGACATTTCTTGCTAATACCCATCTTGTCTTAGTCGCTTCTAAAAAATCTTTGACACCTCCCTTCTCAGATCCACCACTCTCACCGCGAAGGAGATTTGTAGCATGCCTTCAATCTCCCTAATCCACCCGGTAGACCAATTGATTGAATAGTTTTATCTATGAACTCCCAACTTCTATTGTCATAATCTTTCGTCAGGTCCAGTTTCACCGTCATCCGCTTCTTTTCCTTTGTTTTCCTTTCCATCGAATGAATCAATTATTGTACGTACTAGGGCAACATTGTCCTCGATTAATCTTCCCGGAATGAAATTGTTGTGGAAAGGTCCTACTATACGGTTCATGATGGGTTGTAGTCGACTAACTAAGAGTTTGGAGATTAGTTTGTAGACTACGTTGCATATACCAATTTGTCTTAAATGGGCTATATGCTCGGGAGTGTCGGATGGCTAAATATTCCGAACCAGTTGCAAACCCGAACCTGACCACAAACCTTAACTACAAACCACAAAATTAATACCTAATCTATTCTATTCACTAAACACAACCTTATTAGGGTAATGTGGAAGAAAGAAAAAAATAAAACATAAATAAATAAAACATATTAAGATTAGTTATAGATGCGCTCTCTGATATATAGATGCTCTTTAGGGCTTGAGCTGTATTAATGTATCAGTGTATCACATATTGATGTGGTAATAGGATGTAGATTCATGGTTCTACATATTCCAAAAGCAGAAGTACGAATAACCTACATTCCAAGTTTTATGACAGTTAGACTTTGCTCCCTGCAAAAGCTAATATTTGGCATCACCGGGAGCATGACCTGTATAAACACAAGGTAAAATGGCGAATCAATTATGTTCAAACTTGAATGTGTACATGGAGAGGATCACCTCCTCGATGCAACAACTCAAAACCATCAAACAAAACCCAAAAAACGTAGGTTCCCATGAGTCGCATAAACAGATCAGATTCCCTCTCTATTTCTGGCCCTCCGAGCTACCCTGCTAAAGAGCACCCTCCTTTGGAGGAGGCTTGCAGGAACATCCTCTGCTTCTGCATCCCCACCAGTATCAATGCTCTCCTGCAAGCTACGAAGCCTCCCGAGTTGTCTCTCAGCTAGCATGGCCAGTCTCCGGGTACCAATCTCTCCAAGGCTTCTGAAAAACGGGTTATGATTCCCTTCTAACACAAAATCTCCCATCACAATTGCACCTGGATCCGCTGATGTAAGGGCGCTTATCACATCATTCCGCTCTCTCTCCAGCTCCAACCGTTTCCACTTCTCTTCAAGGGCGGGGTCCACATCCCTTGGCCGTGACAAAGGGTGCTCAGACCTCACATGCTTCTTCAGTTGCTTGTAGCTGCCAATAAATGAACAGCCTTCCTGCATGCAACTTCTCTTCTTTTTATTCAGGTCTTTCCTTGGTGCTTCCACCACAGCCCATCCCTTGACCTGCCCGCGACAGATTGGGCAAGAGAGTTGAGGTACCTCTTCCTTGTTATGAGGCCATCCTGAACCAATGACTTCACAAGAGGATTGTACACTTTCAAGGGAGGTTAGCTTTGTGTATGCTTTATTGTACTGGTCCAAACAGTTGGAAAAGCGAGAGCTGGTGTCACACATGTAAGGGTGACAGCCTTTGCTGTAGGAGGAACAAAGCAGGAGAACTGCGTTATGGGGAGATTCCATGCATACAGGGCAAATTGCATCTTTCCAATCTTTTTTTTCTGTACTGCAACTCTTCTTCTTCTTCTTAGTAATGTCTTTGGCATTGTTTGTGCGGGTTGATAACTTGGAACTGGGCTTCAGTTGTCTAACATTGTTAGCTTTTGTCATTTCTAAAGCAAAACCTGAAATATACCTATAATAAACCATTCGAAAAGAAATAACAGAATCACGATTACGCTGTTTGTAGAACCGCCTTTCAAAAAGAATTTGAAACAAGTACATCACTAGGTATGAGAGAATAAAGCAAGCTGAAGTAACAAATGATAAGACCTGATGGATTCAGGCAGCATACCTTCATCTTCATCCTATACTATAAGATGAAATGCAGAAGAACAGAAATTTAAGGGAATCACAGTACATAACATCAAAAGCTGGAATCTCATAAAAGAAATGTTGGTAAAAGTCTATTAATAAGACTTATTGAATTTATATTAAGTAAATAATAAATTCTGAAATTAAAAAGAGAGTAAACAGATGTATTGAAAATCTGTGGCTGAGAGTAAAAATTGATCTCTCAAAGAGATTCAATGGCCGTGATCTTCCCCGTGATTCAACTTTTTAACTGCTCACAAAAATTATATAGAAGAGATATCAGATTTGCTGTTTGATTTCGTAAGGGATTTGTTGTATCCTAGGAGGTGAATTTGTCTGAAACCCTACAACAATTATAAAGGGGAGAAATATCATCTTAAAGATAGTGATCTTTTCAAGCCTGTAAGCATTTCTAGACCCTAAGTGTCCAACAAGAAATATGTTGCAAATGACTCTTAGATGTTTTTAAACTAGTTGTCCTATATCAATCAATAGTGATGTAAGCTGAGGGTAATTGAATAAGTGAATGTAATACTATATAATTTTAATCATCTAATAAGGAGAAAATGTGAATCTTCCACGGTAAAAGAATTCTCACGAGCTTTTTGTATTAAGTTCGCAATGCCAACCTCTAGCCAAAACTATCTATTTTATTGCATGATATTGAGCTTAATATCATGGAGCATAGCAACAGTATTTTCATGGTGTTAACTCACCACGGCATGATCCAAAGCACCAAGCAGTATGCAACTTCAACATGTGGCTTAGAACAGTCATCTATCTATTCTACTAAAGAATAAAATTCAATTTATATCACGTCTAAGAAATGGTTACAGAGCAAGAGAAGGCCTTGAAACGCAACTATACATATTAAATCCTAAAAATGATAGATAAATCTCATACAACACATAGGCCAGCAATGATGTGACTGTATAAAACATACACAAAAACATTTTCTGCAAAGTTTGCACTGCCACAAATATAATAAAATTTAAAACCAATCCATGAATATGCTCTGGTCAGAAGATGAAAAAGGCTAGCTTTATACTAGAAGGGAACAAATGAAAAGCATATAGAACTTCCATAGCATATTTAATCTGTCAACTTTTTGTTTGTTACTGTAATCAATCAATACACAATTTTCAGGAAAAGTTTCTCCTGCAGCAATGGAGGGAAAAAAAATGCTGTTTAATAACCACATCAAGAGGAAAGTATGTTATTTATCAACCACATCAAGTATCTAACACCTAAGACGGGGAGCAAAAGGCAAAGTGAAAAAACTTTTTGGTATAAAAAATATCTTTGAATATAGTAGCATATACACCATGTAATTTAACCACACGGGCGCTTTGTACACCAAAAACATAGGCATACAAAATTTTGAACTTGATAGATTGGTTATTTTTAGTTTGCATACTCTGCAAGGTGTTCGCTTCAATGTTCAGATGAAGACCACATCACCCTGTTAACAAGGCACAAGACAGGCATCTAGGTGTGATTTTATCCACTTGACACTGGACTGCTTACAAACATAAAACCAATACTTGCCCAAAGACTGGAGACGCCACTTGAGGTGGAAACAACCTTAAGACTGGGTTACTGCCAAACAAATTCCCAAGTTCCCAAAATTAAAATAAGTGACAGCTAATGTGAAACCTCCAGATGATACGAGCACCGCTAGAATTTCTGAGCATGCTCCATTGAAGAAACTTCATGACAACTTATATTTCAAAACAGAGTGATTTTTCATTAAGTGTTTGAACACTTCACGCTAATATGAAATACAAGATCAATCAGACAGACAAGAAATCTTGTACGAAAATTCAATCCACCCACTCACCCGACCTGGCTGAAAGGCCAAAACAGACGTAACAATTATTAGTGAATTGAAAATAGAGCACGAATCAAGAAATAGTTACAACTACCTGCACATAATTAATACAGATAAGCAACATATATCAGATCATGCCAGATGAGTGTTTTTCCACTGTGCCACAATTACTCAACTATATTATCAGTTCATCCACGGATACATCATACTAAGATAAGAAGATTTGTCAACTCCCATCGACCTGACGCTAGAATGATGATACATACTAGCTGATTACTTGTAAATATTACTATGCTAACCTAACATTTTATAAAGTTGCTACAATGTTACAATATTACAATGCAAGTTAAATGAGGTTAATGAAAGATTAATAATAGTCATTTAGAGTTAAGAAATCAAAAATAAATTGTACAGATAATCTGTGAATACAAAAGCGCCATGTTTGCCACAAATTGTTATTTAAATTCTTTAGATCAAGATCGAAAACTAAACCTCGTGAATGGTTTGAATACAGATTACGATTTACATGCGAAAAAGAAAAGAAAGAACAACAACAATTCAATCTAACTGGGTCAAATCGTGAAACAAACACCAAACTTCAAAGAAACATGAATGTGCGAACCTAACAACGGACGCAACAATGCAGACGCCAAATGCACGTAACAAAACCGAAAGATGACACCGAAAATTTCAGATTTACAAGATACGGTACTATAAAGAAGGCAAAGTTAGATTGGACACGAAACAACGCTGAAAAAGTTGCATAGAAGAAGAGAACCCTAGAAATCGGAAATGGAAACGTGAGACTGCACCTGATAGGCAACTGAGACTGCGTGGTTCGATTGATTGAGGGTTCGGAGACAGTCGAACGGATAGCGACCCAACCGCTGACGAGTCGCTGCTATGGTGCGGCGTTGCAGGCCGCCGGATGTGATGTAATTTAAAGATACTTGACCCCAAGTTCGGCCGTCAGCCCATCAGTACATTTCTTCTCATATAAACCTTTTTTCTTTTTTCTATAAATATATATATAACGTGGCTTTCTAGTTTCCGGGTCCAATTGGAGGGTCCGACTAATCTCACCGGGCCATGAGACCAACGGGTAAAGCATCCGTACCCTAGTGGCCTACCCACGTTTCGAAGTAGCGACCTGGAGTACTTCTGTACTTATAACAATTTATTTATTCTTAAAATATCTATATCTATGTAAATTTATAATTATACTAGTTTAATTTTCCTACCTTAAATAGGTTTATTTAATATAAATAATTTATATTTACCCAAATATATATATATATATAAATAATTTATATTATTTTTTAAAAAAAATTGGAATAAAAATTTGTGTATTTTTATTTTATAAATACAAAAAATTTAGATGTAATATTTAATTTAAATAAAAGTTATAGTTACGACGGGATTACAATCTAATCTAATTTAATAAAGTTTTAATTTTTTCAAAAAGGGATTGATATCAATAAAAGTAAACTATAATTTAAATAGAAGTTGTGATAACTAATTCTAAAAGTTGTATATAATTTAAATAAAAATTATTTGATGAATTTAAGATGGTGTGATCCAAATCGATTGGATGTTGAAAATTACCTTGCAAGCTATTGAACATCCAAATAGAATTTCTTTAACAAATATTAAAAAGGGAATGAAATCACAGTAAAAAGTAAAATATAGTTTAAATAGAAGTTGATATCAAAATGGAAGTAACATATTTCCTAAATAAAAGTTTTATGGTTATACAAATTTCATATAGTTTAAATATAATTTATATTATTTTATTTTAATGGTAATAGAAATAAAATATAATCAATATAAAAAAAGGTTTTAATAAAAAATAAATTCGGTGACCTTAATCCTCAGCGCGACACGCATGCGAAACGAACGTGAGCATGACAATATGACACGTAAGCTTACTACCTCTACTTTGGTATAATATATAGGGTAGTTTAATTTCTGTACCTTGTACGGATTGATCAAATATAAGCATTTTATTTTATTTAAACAAAGATTGGATTTAAAGTTTGTGTATTTTAATTTTATAAATATTCAAGCGTATATAAAATGTAGACAAAATATATAATTTGAATAAAAGTTGTATTTACAAAGAAACTAAAATCTAATCTAATTTAACGGATGTTGTATTAAATTTTTTTTGTAGGGGATGAGATCATAGTTGAAGTAAAATATAATTTAAATAGAAGTTGTGATCAAAATGAAAGTAGGATATTTCTTAATAAAAATTGTCTAAATATAAAATTTGTATATGATTTATAATTAAAAAATTATTTTATTTTATCTTAATGATTATGGAAGTAAAATAGAATTTATTTTTATTTTTTTTAAATCAATTTGATGGGTTTAATCCTCACACGTATGCGAAAGGAAGGTATACACTACCTGTAAGCTTTTATTAGCTCTGCTTCAATATAGTATATATATATATATATATATATATATATATATATATATATATATATATATATATATATATATATATAATTGAATAAAATTATGTGTCAATAGCCAATTACATCACGTCATAATTTTAAATTTTGACGACAAAATAGTTGATATTATAATTTTATCATATTATTAACAAGTATTTATAAATTTGTATATAAGTTTTACTTATTTAAAAAACTTTTAATGATGAAATAATGTAATATATATTTTAACCATTATTTAATTTTCATTAGATATGCAAATTTTATTGTTTACTTTCTCTTGATTTTGAAATATATATATAGTAAAAATTAACCTATACAAATATTAAAATAACTGAGTTTATGTCAATAATTATGAATTTGACAAGTCGCCAATAATTATTGTATTTTGTCACCTTCGTTCCTATCCATCTCATTTGCATATAGTGAATATTTGCATTGCATTTTGGTATACCCGTGTTTTAGATATTTACTTGTACGTTAATTCTATTGCACGCATCTTAGGCCTTTTTGGAGCTAAAGTGAAATTATATACGGACACTTTCAACACATTGAGGTTATAACCGTGGTCAATGAAGTCGATGTCAAGACATAATTGATTGAGATCTGTAGTGAATTACGAATATTTGCTAGTGGTTTAGGAAGTGATCGGCCAATCGACATCATCTAGTCGACCAACTTCCACCACTTGTCCAAGTTATTCATTTTCTAGTGTGTTTCAATTTGGTTCATTTCAATGTGATCAGCCAAACGGTCCTACCTGGTCAGCCGACTTGTCCCACACGCTTACGGGTTCTTGAAAATTATTTTCTCCTTTTAATTTTTAGGTTATCTTTTAACATATTTATGTGGACGTTTTCATCTTTTAGATTAGAGATAGAGCTTAATAGACTTTATCCCACACGCTTATGTGTTCATTATCGAGAAGACTACGGAATAAATAAAGATTGGAAGATCCATATAGCACCTCACTCACTAGCTACCAGGAGGATAGAGCATGTTAAGTGGGATTCCCTGCAACAAAGTGTCATGAAAGTCAACTCCGATGGTTCTGTTTGAGGCGATGGCCACGCTACAACAACAGGCGTCATTAGGAATAATGTAGGGGAATGACAACGGGGTACGTGATTAATTTGGGTATGTGCATTGTACCAATGACAGATTTGTGGGATATATAACATGGTCTAAAGCTCGCTTGGGAGTATGGGTACCGTAAGGTGATTATGGAATCGGATTCTCAGGTAGCAATCTCGCTATTGGGTAAAGCGATCCCCCATTGTCAGCCTCTTTCTAGTCTGATTAGTAAATGCCGCGACTTTATCAGAAGGGATTAGGACATCCAGTACCGGCATGCTTACCACGAGGCGAATAACGTTGCAAACTTTTTAGCTAGTTTTGCTTTTGACTTTCCTATTGGTTTAAGTGTAAAGGGTTGGACCCTCTTGAGGGTATAGTTAATCTTTTACATTCCGATGTAAGGGGTCAGACTATCCCCGAGTGGTGATCACTTAACCTTTTCTCTATTTATAAGAAGAGTATTCAGATGCGTCAGAGACCACTAACTCTCATTAAAAAAAAAAAACTTTGCTCACAAAATGTAGGAGGACAATGTTATAAATTCTCTTAATATTAATTGAAATTTGATATGTTTGCTATCTCAAAACATTTTTTTATTATCTTTGATAATACGAACTTGCTTATTATCGATTTTATTGATTTGTGGACCACACAATATAAATTATTATTTTCTCCCTTAATTGCTAGTCGGCCGACTTGTCCCACACGCTTCACGGGTTCTTGAAAATTATTTTCTCCTTTTTAATTTTTAGGTTATCTTTTCATCTTTTAGATTATAGATAGAGTTTATTGACTTTATCCCACACACTTATGTGTTCATTATCAAGAAGACTACGGAATACATTAAAGCTTGGAAGAGCCATATAGCACCTCACTCGCCAACTACCAGGAGGATAGAGCATATCAAGTGGGATCCCCTGCAACAAAGTGTCACGAAGGTCAACTTCGATGGTTATGTTCGAGGTGATGACCACGCTACAACAACAACCGTCATTAGGGATAATATAGGGGAATGACAACAGGATACGTGATAAAACTGGGTATGTGCACTGTACCAATGGCAGAGTTGTGGGGTATATATCATGGTCTAAAGCTTGTTTGGGAGTGGGGGTACCGTAAGGTGATTATGGAATCGGATTCTCAGGTAGCAATCTCGCTATTGTGTAAGGCGATCCCCCGTTTCCACCCTCTTTCTAGTCTGGTTAGTAAATGCCATGACTTTATCAAAAGGGATTGGGACATCTAGTACCGGCATACCTACCGCGAGCCGAATTACGTTGCAGACTTTTTAGCTAGTTTTGCTTTTGACTTTCCTATTGTGTTAAGTGTATTGTCTGACCCTCCCGAGGATATAATTAATTTTTTACGTTCCGATGTAAGGGCTCAGACCATCCCCGAGTAATGATCACTAGCCTTTTTTCAGTTATAAGAAGAGCATTTAGATGCGATGCGACGGAGACCACCGACTCTCCTTCACAAAAAAAAAAAAAAAACTTTGCTCACAAAATATAGGAAGACAATGTTATATATTCTATTATAAATAGTGTGTTTTCACAAAAATAGGAGGACAATGTTATAAATTCTCTTAATATTAATTGAAATTTGATATGTTTGTTATCTCAAAACTTTTTTTTTAGTTATACATGATATTAATTCATGTTAAGTAAATTTAGTATTAATAGTTATCAAAGGAAAAAAAAAATCACAAAAACAAATAATTTTTGGGATTTCGATAAACGTGACGTTGACACGTGACAAAAGAGACTCATTTTACGTGTATCCGGATATTAAATTACTATAAAAATCTACTGAATTTATAATATATTTTTACATATTATTTAAAATATATACTAATTATATATAAATTAATTAAAATTCTTATTTTATTTTATTTTTGGATCATATGTTAGAAGATATGCACAAATCTAATGTTGGGGTTTTGATATAGTTTTGAGATTTTCAGGAATTAGTATTAAACACGGATTAAAAATAAATACTAATTATATATAATTAATGTTAATCACTAAATTAATATTCTTATTTCACGAATGTTTTTTCATTACAATGTTAATTACCAGCTTAAATTAATATGTTAACAAACTTAAAAAAAACATTTAAAAAGATTATACTAAAACTTTTTATGTACTCTTTTATTTGTAGATTATTTTTTATACGGTTTGTTGCAACTAAAATGAATATCTACGTCAAAACTTTATTTGTATAATTTTCAATTTATATTAATTTTAGAAATTACTTTTTAAATTATGCTTTGAGAAACGTGACGTTGACACATGACAAAAGGGGCTTCTGTTCTAACAGATATAAAATAAGATAAGATAAGGTAATCATCGATCGACTTGTATGTCATATTCCTACTTCGACCGACATCTTGTGTCTGATCGAACGACGTTTCTTATTTGTTAAAAAAAATTATAATATAGTGAATCAAAATTCAAATGGAGGGAGACGGGAGGTAGACTTGAGTCCTAAACCTAAACTGCCGATTTGGTCCAGTTCTCATTTTTTTTTTTTTAAAACCGCCTAAACCGTCGGCCAAACCGGCGGTTTACCGGTTTGGTTTTTTTCCGGTTTAGGTGGAGGTACCCACTTTGGGCCGCTTGAAGATTTATTTTCACGTTTGGGCCTCTACCCATTTTGGGCCGCTTGACCCATTGAGATTTTCCTTTTCCTTTTCCTATACTTTTAGGCTTCGGTCTTGATGCTTCTCCTTCTTGCGCCTCCTTAATCTCGTTCAGCCGCTCGCCTTGGCCGTTAATCATGGCCAGGAAAGCAAAGAGTTCTACTACCTCAACTCAAGACAAAACTGCGGAAGATTTCTTGGTACTTTTCTCTTTGATGTATTCTGCTTTGTTTTTGTTTTTCGGTAGCCTAATTGAATTTGCGGCCATTGACGAAGCTCGTTTTTATTGTTAATTTGGAAAGCCATTAGAGGGAGGTTCAGGGCGAAAGATTCCCAGAGGAGACGCCGGAGAGAGCAAAGCAACGGTCCTATACATCGGTAGGATTCCTCATGGATTTTATGAGGATGAAATGGCAGGTAACGCATACTTTTTTCTTGAATGGAAGCTAAATCCTGTTGGTTAAGTAATTTTTTTTCATTTGTTTTGGTCGTTAGGGATGCAGAAGCGTTTGTGTTGGTAGTGTTTTTGTTAGGATTGAAAAATTCTCTTATGTTTTGGGTTTGTTACAGGGTTTTTTAAGCAGTTTGGAACCGTCAAGAGGTTAAAAATTGCCCGAAACAGGAAGGTTAGCCCCTTGTGTTAATTTCGATTATGAAACTCATATTGGTGTTTGATATCTTAAATATATTCATGAAATTCCACATCATATCCATACACCTGTTGTTTGAATCAGATTATAAGCTGAGGGTTTACAGTGATATATAAGTACCGGTTTTGTTCCTCAGAATCATGTTAGTCTTCTTTGCGAATGGAGCTATGATGCTAGTATGCTAGTTATTTTTGCACTATGTCCATTATTGTAGCATTATCACTTGGTAGCCACACAATATTATGTATTTGTACTATTTTTTTTCATCTTGATCACAAAGCATGGTATGAGAATTAGATTGTGTGCCACTAAAGAAAATGTGGGACATTGGGGAATATGCACCCCATTCCTTGAACACAATCACAGAAGCCGAAACCAACTATTAATAAAAGTAGGCAGTAAATATAAAGCTTTTAGGATCAATTTCCTTATGGTTGCTGTTTATACATTTTATGTGACTAGCAATGTTCTGTATAGGATCAAGTTTTTATCTATTAAGTTGGGGGGGAAATCTTTTGTTCATTGAGTTAGATGTTTATGCTGTTCAATCCCTCTATTGTCACCTCCTTGTTCAATTCATGTATTCCCCCTTTGCTCCATATTTTGATTAGTAATCAAAAGTTTGAATTTTTTAAAACTGTTTTGATTGTGATATTCTTTGTACCTGATTATCTTTCTGAAGATTAGAATTTTAGATACCACTTACCAAATTTCATCATAGTAGAAGCCAGGGTTTAGCTTTTCTGGACACTTTGCTTCCGGTTTCCCAAAGCTATTGTTTCTGATATTTACGTGTCTTAATATATTCCTTCACAGACAGGAAAATCAAAGCATTATGGTTTCATCGAATTTGAGTATCCTGAGGTACTTTTCACTTGGGTTGATATATATATATATTAATATCTATTCAAAACCTTTCTTCTAAATCTTGCCCTCTGCTGTATGCAGGTTGCGAAAATTGTGGCAGAATCTATGCATAACTATTTACTCTTTGAGCACATTTTGCAAGTCCATCTCATCCCTCCAGGAAGCGTACACCCTAAACTGTATGTTTTTAGTTCCAATCTTGTGACATTTCATCTAAATTGTGCAACATGGACACTTGCTCTGAAGAAATAGAAAAATCTATTATTCGCAGAAGAGTTGAAGAGACCATTGGATTAGATATGGACAAAGTTTGCTAGCTTTTCTTGTCGCTCTTACAGTCACCAGGATACTCATGTGTTCTTTCTCTTTTCCTGCTTAGGTGGAAAAATGCAACCCGTCGCCGCGATCCAGTTGACTTTGTGCAAATTGAAAGAAGTCGACAGAATAAGGTGCGCTCCAAGCTCCTGCAACACAAGTGCATGGTGACATGTTCGGATAAAGATTGGTTAATCTTATCAGATCAATTTGACCCATCTTTATTTTGCAGGAAAGAACATTGGAACAACAGAAGAAACTGATCAAAAGGGTCTTGAAGAGGGATGAGAATCGGAAAAAGAAGATTGAAGCTGCTGGAATTGATTATAAATGCCCAGAACTTGTGAGAACCTTCTCTTTTGGCATCTATGCTTCTTTTTTTTACTTAATATAGTGGGATTATTTTGTAACTTTTTTGTTAGTACTTGAAGGTCATAGAATGTCAGTAATAGTTCAACTAAACTTCTCTTTTGGGTAATACTGCCAGTTAGTTATTGTACTTGTGAGAATTCTATTTTACACATGAGACATTGCTGAGTTGAGGCGTGGAAAGAAAATACTGAATCTCAACTCTAGTTCCGACTACAATCTGCTGAAGCAATTGCCCACCATGGCTGTTATTTGCATCTTTGACCCTAATCACCAAAGAAATTTCTGATCTGAATCGATTTATTGATTTGTTCCCCCAGTAAAGAGGAACTACTATTTTTTATTTATTTGGATCTACCTTATTGCTGATTGTTGTCCTTATTATCCTTTCTTCATCAGGTGGGTGCTGAGCAGTTTGCCCTAAAGATCAAATGCTGATAATGTATAAACTTCCTGAAACCAGGCAGGTAAAAATTGATCATGCCTTACAAATTAAATGAATGTTTACCAAACACAGCCTTCACTATGACTACAGATCATGTTACTTATATTTTTACTTAATGAATTTTGTGGTAAATTTCCATTTTTTGTTTGTGTTGCTGTTCTCAGTTAACTTCACGGGATCTGGCAGAATCATAGCCGGTGTAGAAGTTTGTCTTGCTGTTCTCAAGTGCTAAATTCTTGTGTTTTATTGTTCTATTTAGGGTTTGATCAAAACAAAGTTACAATTCACATGTTATGTCCTAAATTCGGTTCTTCCTCCCTTGATTTTGGATATGGGTTAAGTGTTGACAGGGGAGCAGGGAGTAGTTTTGGATTTAAGATAATATTTCAATATTCTACAAAAGAGCAAAATTTGTTTACAATATTTATGGGACGTGGGATTCAGAAGATAGCTAGTTTAAATACCCGCACAAAGTCTTAGTTTGATTTTAAAAACTTTAACAATGATACAATTAATAATTAAACTCTTTGAGCTCGGTATATAATGTTTTTACTCAAATATTTTCTCAAATTTTGCATAAAAATACTTTTATTACGAAAATGTAAGATATTGTTAAAGGGTTTCGGCCAAATTAGTTAAGTAAGTCTTTTTTGAGATTTGTAACTAGAGTATTGATATGTTTAGTAAATTGACCCCTAATCATAATCAAGTCACTTACCTTAATGAACGTGGTAAATTTTGAAGGGGTGCACAAATTAATGGACAAACCTAATTAAAATAAAAAAAGTCAAACCTAATAAAAATTAAAAAATTTCAAATTCTTTCAAGCGTTTTTACCATTGATTAAACATTTGAACTTGAATCAAACAATATCTATGATGAATTGGTACTGGACCGAGACAAACAATAAAACCCCCATTTTCTGGTATTGTATATAAAGGGATCAATTTAAGTGAGAGCGTATTTTCCGGTGATAAATACGGACGAGTGTGAGATTTATGTCTCATCCATAAGGAATTTTAACAAAAAAGTAATTTGGAGTTCAATTAAAAAAAGTATATTTGTTATTTCACGGCTTCTTTAGTGATAAAATTAATACCTTTTTTGGGTCCATTGTTCAAACTAAGGCCGTGGACCGGACTGTTACGGTCCGATACGAATTATTTATTTTGTAGGGATAAATCCGGTCCGTGTTGGATATGACCGGATCGGACCGAATGCTCTTACTGTTCAAAAATAATTAAAGTGTAAATTAATGGTTCAGACCGGACCGGAACATTACGGTCCAGGACCGGAATGTAATATCATGGACCGGACCGGACCAAATTTTTACAATTACGGTCTAGGACCAGACTGAACCATAATTTTCGGACCGATCTGAACATGTGCAACCCTAGTTCAAATAAAGCGACTTCTTTAATAGTAACGTTTGCACACCTTACCCATGCCCGACCCAAAGGCAGGGACAATAGGGGCTTCCGCTCTAGACCTATTTTTCCATAGGGTCCAATTTAAAATTTAGGTATGTATCTATATTACATGAAGTAGAGATAAAACAAGTCCAAAATAGCCCAATAATATTAAAAATAGAGAAAATTGGATGAAATGTACCCAATGACTAATTTTGTTTAGTAAATAACCTAGGCCTATAAACTTTTAAGTGAATAGCCTTATTAAACAAATAATGGCAGATTTACCCTTCTTGTAAATTTATAATTTATTCTTGTAAATGATACTTATTTTCTTGTTATTATATTTCTTGAATTTTCTTGTAACTTTATAATTCTTACAAGAAATACGACAAATTAAAAAACGAATGTAGTCACCAAGAATCGATCTATGGTTGGTTGCCCCTCCCTCCCACCCTAATACCAACTGTACAAGTTGGATTTCACGATTTATCTTCTTGTAAAATTTTATTGTACACGATTTATCTTCTTGTAAAATTTTATTGTACACGATTTATCTTCTTGTAAAATTTTATTGTACAAGATTAATTACTAATTGATTAATTATTAATTGATTACGCTGATCAATTCTTGTAAATTTTTTGTAAAATTTTATTAAGAATTTTCTTGTACTCTTCATTATTTACATGAAAAGTACAAGCATGTAACATGATAGTTTTATCAATTCACGTAAAAAAAATTTACATTCTTTATGATTTACTAATTAATTACGCTATTAAAATTGGTAACTTATTCAAAATACACCTTCTTCAATTAGGGATTGTAGGTCAATTAAAAGGTAATAAATAATTAGGAATCTTTTAAATTCTTATAGAAGGGCAAATTAGTCTAAAAAATTTAAAAGAGGTCATATTCTAACAAAAATATTGAGCTTCACAATTACTAAACAAAATTAGTGAAGTAATGCTACATAGCAAATTCACTCTTAAAAATAAACCCACGTCTCATGTCTTCTCTTAAAATTTGTTGATTTTTAGTAAAAAAAAAAGAAATTAAATTAAAACAAAATTCCACCCAACGTTGTACACTTCTCCATGGAACCCAATTTATAATTTCGGTATTTTTTTAGTATTAATTAAAAAAAATTTATACATTGAGGGCCTCTAATTTATATTTGCACCAAGGCCTTCGTTAACCAATGATAACACTGACCTTACCATAAACATAAGATGTTGAATGCATAGTAAAAAAAAGAAAAAAAAAAGAACAATATTACTACATTAGCAAAAGTATATTTGTTACTTCATGGCTTCTTAAGTGATAAGCGGTTAATTTTTCGGCTCCCTTGCTCAAACAAAACGACTTCTTAATTGTAACGCCATTGTTACACACCTTATCATAGTCATAGGACGTTGAATGATAGAAAGAAGTTGCTAGCTCAAAACGTAAGAATAAAATGCATTGTACCTAAGTAAGGAAAAGATTGTTGAGACTACATTTTTAGATTTGCAATTTAAAAACAATAAAAAGCAGGCAAAGTTAGGTATTAGAAAAAAAAAACATCATTGAGAACAATTGAGATTTGTGACGAAAAAATAACTCTAGAAATCGAAAAATGACAGAATGAGAGATTACCTTATTGGCGATGGATCCTCCATCGATATTGTTTGAGTTGGGAGACAATTAAAAGGAGAGTTAGAGACAACATTACTTCTCCTAGTTAAGTTTGTCGCTTATTGTTAAATCTTTTTTCAATGAAGTTATAAAGTTATTGTTTTTACCTATTCCATTGTTAAAGAAAAATTTAATAAAGTTTCAAAGTTACTATTTTTGTTATGTTGTTTTAATTTCGGATTTTGACAGGTCTCAATAAGTGGATGATTTGATAACTCTATGCTCTAAAGCCTCTAGAAATATAAGCCTTGTGATCCAGTTTACTAGTGGGGCGCGATAACGTCCAGTTTACTAGTGGGGTGCGATAACGTCCAGTTTACTAGCGGGGTGGGTGTTACGTTATCGCACCTCACTAGAGTTTACTAGTGGGGTGGGTGTTACGTTATCGCACCCCACTAGTAAACTGGACGTTATCGCACCCCACTAGTAAACTGGGTCGCAAGGCTTGTACAATGACATTTTTCCAGTCTGGTGATTCAGCCTAATTTTATCAATACATAAATTGAGGTATCTCCTTCATCGTAAAAGACAATTGGTACTGTACCGAAACCGAATCAAACAATATCCATGATGAAACATTTGAAAAAACAGAAATGAAACAAGAGACTACAACGGAAATGATGCATAAGCAGACACTGAAGATACTTCCTCTGATACACATCAAATAGCATACAACAGTAATTTGTACAGCTCCTATGAGATTTAGACCCATACTAAGAATTCAAAATTGTACTGATATTTGAAGTCAGAAATCCTATCAAATTCTAGAGTTCGTTTCTTTACAGATACGCCGGAGCACAGGGGGTCATGAAGCCATATGCACGCGCACAGTGAAGTGACAAGAACATTTCACAATGAATCAGATGGACAACATCCTGAGATAGACGTACAGTATTTACAAACAGGCCAACTACTTGAAGAAACTAACAACACATTTCAAATCTCTGTTCATCTCAACTTCACAGGTTTGCAGCAGCAGCAGCGATACTAGTATTGAACATCTTGTGGAAGCTTTAATGTGTTTTGTGTCAGTTTCAAAGGTCTTTGTTTGCTAAATGCACGATGAAGACGAATCCTGCAAATGGTTCTCCAACTAAATAACCCGATAGAAAGTAGTAATAAGAATGTAAATTAGCACATAAGAAAGATTTGCAAGTTCATTACAGCTAGTACAAGACATTGACATTCCTAGTGTGGAGGCCAAATTAATGCCCAAAATTAAGGCCAGCCAAAATAATACACTTACAAGACTCGGAAGTTCCTTACGGTTTCTGTTGCTCAATCTGCTCTTCCTGGCCATCTACCGGTAGCTGGAGATTCTGTGCCAAAGCTTGTGCTAGAATGACTTTTCAGAAAGGGGTGATCTAACAGCTCTGCAGCTGATGGACGAGCAGCAGGGTTTGCTTGTAAGCACTTCAATATAAAGTTCCTTAAATCTGTTGACAGATCCTCAGGGACATGAGGTGGTTTACCCCTCCCAATCCTGAACAGTGCTTGCATCTACATAACAAGCAGCAAAACATACATAGTCATGTTAGAAGGTGCCAAAGTATAGTCATGGTGAACTCATCAACATACGAAAAAAGGATAATAAAATCGACAAAATTGACATACAGATTCCAAAGGCTGGTATGGAAGTTTTCCCGTTGACATCTCTAGTACTGTGCATCCAAGACTCCAAATATCTGCTGCAGTTCCATATCCCTCGTTCTCCCTATTAACAACCTGGATATACATAACATCAACATACGTGTCATAGAGTACATTACTGTTTTATTGCCTACCAACACAGTTCTGAAATTACACGGTTTGTTAGCATATTTATGAGAGATCTTTCATGGCAAAATAATTTGACCCCTGTGGAAGTGTAAAGTTTTAACATATGGTTGGAAATTACTAAGCAAGTTTGCATGTCAAAATCATTCAATGGACTAAAGAAGAAGAAAAGGCAAAAAACCAAATTATGTCTCATGGCAAATGCCACAAGTTAATTAGTTTTCAAGTGTGACCAATCCGAACATAAATGAATGACATGTGAGGAGCTCTCTTATTGTGAGGAGTGTATAATTGCTCAAATGTGTCATAAGTGTGTCTCATAAATGCAGTGAATGGTTGAAAATCCCACAAGTTCTTCGGTACAAAATATGCGCCTTATGACACATTTGTATACTTCTACACTACTCATTTTTCACCTTAAAACACTTTTCACCGGAGCCAATCTTTCCAGGCATATACCATATCAAGGGAACAAAGTTACACCCGACACAATGGAAAAAGGAAAATGAAAATAAAAAACAAAGCATGTGAGAAAAGAACAAGTTGTAGACAAAAACAATCAATATGCTTCAGTCCATACATCAAAAGGTTCATGTATGTTCCTACAGCACATCAGTAAGTGATGCCCTAAGTATGTTTTTGTGCACAAAAATCTAAACAAAAATCAATTCAATCACAGATACAGTAAGTCTGAAAAATAAAACACAAACCTCAGGAGCCATCCACAGAGAGGTACCCTTGCAAGATTTCAGGTCATTCACTGTCACAGCCTGAAAAGCAATCCGTCATTTAGTGCATGAATAATAGCAGAAAAAGGCACGACAATATTGTAGATGAGGAGAGATGTACTTTTGCCAATCCGAAATCTGCAAGTTTGACTGTTCCAGTGGAGGCAACTAGTATATTTGCACATTTGATATCTCTGTAGAGCAAGACAGAATACATAAATGAAAGAAGCTTTTGTAACAAAAAAAAAGACAAACACAACTAAACAGATAAGAATCAAAGCGAGTAACAAGACATAGAGACCTAAAGTGAAATCAACCACACTACTTGTCTAGCTGAAGGCTGTTACAAATCTAGGGTAAACTGTACTTTTGACCTTGCCACTTCTCCTGTATTTAATTTTGGTTCCTAGCCTTTAATTTGCTTCAAAGTAGTCCTAAACTGTTATTTGTGAAGTTCTTCCATTAAGGTTACATCAAGTGATGTTAGTAAACATGAGAGGGAAATATAACAGTTGTATGTGTCTATATTACAACGGCAAGTGCCAGAGAACAAATACAACAGAAAAAGAAACCCAAACGATGAGTACTCAGGAAAGTAGCCTAGATAACATAACCTAATACCTAAACATAATCTATAAACATAGCAGAATAATAAAGCCTGAATAAGGCTTCAGCCTAAGAAACAAAATACAGTACATTAATTTAGAAGAGTTGATTCCAACACTCCCCTCAAGCTGGGTTTGTATCGATCTTCCATTCCCAGGTTGAAAGAAAGTTCTTGAAATCAACCGAACATGGCTGAACAGAGGACAAGCAACAAACTTTGTGCACATTCTAAAGTAGTCATAGGTCTTCAAATTGTGTCACAAAAGGGAATGAAGCTTCGAGAACTAAGGTTGAGGTTAAGAGGAAATTTGGCTGGATATCATGCAGCAATCAAGACTGACCAAAAAAAAGGTTCTCATCAATGAAAGCTGAAGGAACCATCAAAATAATGTCAGCAATGAAGGCTGAACAAGGAAGGAACTTGAGAGTAATTGTTGGATCGTTATAACAAGTAGGGATGTCCCAGTGAGAGAAGTCCTTGACTTCTAAAGTATTAATTCAACAATGAAAGTTGAACATGTGGGAGAAATTATCCAGCAATAAAGGCTGAGAACGCAATATATATTTTCCAGCAATGAAGGCTAGAAAAATAGATCCTCCGTTGCAGCTCCCGCAGAAGACTCTTAACTTGAGGCAGGGTGAAAAGGAATAAGAAAATAAGAGTTTTTGTAGCAAAAAAGGCTACGAAACAAGGAGAAAACCTGTAACACCCTAGATTGGATAGTGGAGTAGGATTGTTATTCGGGCCGTGCATTGGCATGCTCAAACTCGGTTCGTTTATGAAAGAATCGAGCCTAAAATTTTAACGAGCTTTAGAATGTGTTCATACTCGGCCCGTTTAGAAAGTGAATGAGCTCGAGCCAAACTTTTTACAATCCGGTAGCCCGGCTAATATAACGCCCCTACAATGTTAATTTAGCAGAACGAGCCGAGCCCCTAAATTTTATGCGAGCTTTAATTTGTCTTCATATTTGGCTCGTTTAGAAAATGAATAAACTCGAACCGAGTTTTTTAAGAACTGAGCCGAGCAGCTCGCGTCATATAACAACCCTATATTGGAGCAACGATGAAGGTTACAGGATTAGCAATTTTGAGGCGTGGTGGGAAAGAAATGAGAACAGTAGATATTTTGTGGCAATAAAGGCTACAAAGCAAGGAGAAATCTGTAGCAATGAAGGCTGAATAATGGAGCAACAATGAAGGTTGCATAAAGTACATTAAGTCAAGGAGCAACCGTAGAGCTTTGATACCATGTTATTATACAACTAAATATGAGAGGGAAAGATAGCAGTTATGTATTTGTCTTGATTCAGGACAACTGATTCCAACAAGTGACCGCCAATTTGGGATGTGACCCTTACATATTTATTTTAGAAAAGTCTGTATCATTTTGCATGTGCTTCATTTTTGGGTTTTCACTTTTACTAGTGTTTGATTACCACCCCTAACCTTTTGTCCTTGTTTCATTTATTTTCCTAAACATTTGACCATATTTAATTTTAATAACATCCCCTTTAGAGAAAGGCTAGAAACAAGACAAATACATGACATTTTGGGACTATTTTAGCAAACAATGTAAAGGTCTAGAGTTGGAATAAGAACACAAACAAAAGATTCGGAACAAAAAAAAGAATTTACCCTTGAAAGAACTAATCTGAGCAAATTCAAATGCAGTCTTGTGCTTCTGAAGAACAGATTTTTCTCAAAGCATGCATGATGTTTGGTTATGTAGAAACCTACTGCATCATGCAACTTCTTGCATTGCAAATTGCAAAATATTTAGAGGTGGGGATTGGCGCATCATGCAACTTCTTGCATTGCAAAATATTTAGAGGTGGGGGGATAGGCTTTCCACAGTTGATCATTAAGTTCTCAGGCCTGGAACTGTTGGATTTATTTATAAATTATATTCATTTTTAAAACTTCCTTTTTCCATATGATTAAAAACTCTCGAGGGAAAATATTTTTAGAATATAAGTAATGTCATAGTCAGACCTTATTTGGTTTATAGCAGAAGATAAAGGTAGTAGCTGGTTGAGGGATCATTTATTACAATCCCATTGAACATCACAATGAGCTCATAAGGAGTAAGTAATCATTTGCATCTAGAAGCTCCTATAAGCAAATTCTAACATATTATTTTGGGTTCTTAAAATACCCGAAAGCATTTATTTCCTACTGCAGATCAAGACATTGATGCTCACTCAGATACAGTAGCAGCAAATCAATGCTTGAAACAAGACGGATCACATATATCCAAACTACAGCTACATTACCTGTGAACAATATTTCTCGAATGAAGATACTTCAAGCCTGATAGGATTTGCCTTGTGTATGCAGCGACTACAGAATCTGGAAAAGCATATACTCGATATAAACTTGCCAGAGAACCCTTAGTCACCAGCTCCAAAAAGATATAGAGATTTTTATCATCCTGCAATATGAGTGATCACTGGACCATAAAAAACAAGTTTCTGCACTCTGCTGTTGGAAATAAGGATATTACCTAACTTGGATGGTTTAAAAGTTGTTAATCATACGTTGAAGACAACAGCATGAATAATCAATGAAAAATGAGATAGTGCAATCAAGGCCACATCACAATAAGCATGAACCTTTTCATAAAAACAGGAAAACAATATACTAAATCATGATTTCTGCATATTAGAATTTGATATGAGCGTTTCATCATCATGAAAAAAGACCCGGCTAAACTCTGGGCCGGGCAAAAGCTATTTTGTCTGTTTCCCAGGCCGAGTCCAGATTTCAGGTCATGTCCATACTGTCCGAGCCGGGCTTCAGGCAGGCCTCTGCGTGCCCTTTTTCTTTTTTTTTTTGTGTGTGTGGGGTGTGTGGTGTGTGGGTGGGTGTGGGTGTGGGGGGGGGGGGGGGGGGAGATGTAAATATGTTGATATTAAATATAAAAAAAAAAAAGCATTACACAAAAACAAAGTAGCCTAATGGTCGTTGAAACGTAGTTTCCTCAAGCTTACCATAAGGTTTCACGTCCGAATCCTACCATCCTCCCTTTTATAGCTTTAATTTATATTTTAGATATTCAAATTAGAAAAAAATTAAAAAAGGGCTTGAGCCCCATACCCGGCCATGTTCAGCGGGCCTGCCTGCTTTGCCCAAGTATTGAAAACACATCACAAAACACAGACTTCCAATATTATTAATAGAGGAAGCAAGACCAGCAATGTACAAAAGAGGCCATACCGTTGCAGTGCCAAGGTACCGAACTATATTCTTGTGTTGAAAGTTACTCAACAACTCAATTTCCTACAGATGAACAGAAATTATAGAACACGGATCAAATATAATTTTTCATAACTCTTCAAACTGGAAATAATGGTAT
Source organism: Fagopyrum homotropicum (assembly GCA_033239125.1). Lineage (NCBI taxonomy): Eukaryota > Viridiplantae > Streptophyta > Magnoliopsida > Caryophyllales > Polygonaceae > Fagopyrum > Fagopyrum homotropicum. The sequence goes on along the minus strand of BSWB01000003.1, from coordinate 144,506,619 downwards.
CACCGTCATTTATTAAAAGAAAATTTTTTCTTAGAAATAATTGGATGGCTATGGATTCAGCCTCTCTATTTGGATAAATTTATTGAAATGAAGGTAATGAAATGGTGCTCAAGTGTCTCTATTTTTGTAGCTCAAAATATAATATAAAAATAATTATTGAAGTCACTTCCGTAGAACATCCCTTCATTTCTTTTTACTTCAACCAAAAAAGAGAGATACCATCCACTCTTTCTTTGCATTCCACAAGAATTTTATAACTTTAGTGTCAATTGAATTAAAAACATATCTGATATCCTTTCACACCTGCTGAAGTGCTAGAATTGATTCCTTTCCTTGGCTTCCTTGTTCAAGCAAAGAGACTTCTTTAATGGCAAAAAAAATTCCATTGGTGCTGCAAATACGGAGATTATTATCATCAATTATTTATAAAAAGAGCCAGACAATGATGAACAGATATTTTTATGAAGATGCTACTAACAGGAAGCATGAAAATTCATCAAATTAGAGCCAGCACATAGCATCCAGTTAATCTTTATTGAATTATTTAGAAACCACGCGTAACTACCTTGAAATTCCTTCATACACTGTTCCAAATGACCCTTGTCCCAGACGATTGCCCTTTTGCCAAGTGGTGATACTAAATTTGACCCTAACACTGGGTGAATTATCTGTGGATGAGCTTGATGAATCAGGGTCGTGAGAGGTAAATGAAGGATTATCTGATTGTGGAGCTGGGATTGGATTTCTTGATCTGACTCCAACATTCCCGTTGTGGTTGTGATCATTTTGAGAAGAAGAGGATCTTATAGATCTTACAGATCTTACGGATCTTACAGATCTTACGGATCTTACAGATCTTACAGGATGAGGATACAAGTCAGCCTCTACATCATCTTTAAGTGCTGATTCGTCTACAATGACCCGGGAAGAGAATTTATCAATAGGCAATGATGCTGCCGGAAGAGTTAAAACTGGAGGCCGTTCACCTATAATTCCAGGTGTTTGGGATGTTCCCGTTTTATTTGGTCTAGCACCGATGCTATTAGAAGGTCTACCCGCATCTACCTCAACAGTCTCTGTTACTTTGTGGGACTGCAAATTGCAAGGGCACTCATGAGGTGACTTAACAATCTCTCTCTTAGCTTCCGGCTGTTTGGAATGCTCCCTTTCATCCTCATCCCACATAATGCTCTTAGGTTGTTGAAAAACATCAGAATTTGATGACCAGAACACATCATATATTTCTTTTGGAATTTCAAAATCTTCAGGCCCCGAAAGCCCTAAACTCTCACAAACACGATTCAGCTGTTCATCATTTCCTTTGATCTGTAAGCTTCTATCGGAGGAAAGGTGGTTCAGGTCAAGTGACCTTGTCCTTTGGGCATCAGACGATGTACTTGTAGTCGACGATGACACATAGGATGATGGCAAGGATGAAGGGTAGTACTCAGGGTTCTTTACAGCATTTCTACGAACAAGCTTTGGTCCAGGTGAAGGGGCTGGAGTCTCGAGAATCTGCTCCATGCTTTTGCTTTGCTTCCTAGGAGAAAACAGTCGTGGTAGTTTATTCATTGAAACCCCATGAGAAGTATACTCTATTAATTGAATTGCCACAGCACCCAAAACTCCCTTAGGGCTTTGCTTATACACCAAAAACAAGCTTCAGATTCCTAAAACCTCTTGTCAGCCAATAACTTTTTGCATCCACAGAACTGACAACAAAATGCTAACTGATCAAACCATTTTAACCTTACTTCTCCGCTGATTGATTCATGTCCTGCTTGTTGAAAGAAAAGCTCCGATAAATTCACCACAATGCCACAAAAAAAACCTCCTCCGTATTTTAGGGTTTTGGTCCACTGTCTCTCTATCTGTTCAGTATATGATCTAGAAATGAAGCAAAAAAAGTAGAATCCACAAAAAGGGAACCTGTTACCGAGCAAAACGAACAATTAACCGTCTTTCTTGCTATAAATTTCCTTCCACGAGGCTGATACAAACTTCAGATCACAGAAAATGAAGATCTCTCCCTCCACCTATGCTCCTCCTCTTCTTCCGATCAATTTGCAACTCGTATCGTAACCACTTCGAGGTCAGAGCTAAGAGCCAGAAGGGTGGAGAAAATAAAATTAAGGGAGAGAAAGTAAACGACGAGTTTAGATGCAGCGCGGGGGCGGCGATGGCTCTATTGTTTGGTAGGAAGGAAATTGGAATATCTATTAAAAAAAAAAAAAAAAAGCAAAGTACATAAAACTACCTTAATATTTTAGTTGATTACGATGAACCACCCTTAATAATTTCGTTTACAAAAAATCACCCTTAATATTATTCAATTTGCTTTATACCACACTCTCTTTCAAATCCTTACTATACTAAATGTGGGAGTTAACTGAATGAATAGGAAATTTTCATTTTTACCCTTACGTGGTTTAATTTCCTGTTTTACCCTCATCCATTTTCAGTAATTACTATCCACCAGTTCCTTCAATTTGTCACAGTCCTTTCGTTACACGTGTTTAACTGATCGTTTACACGTATCACATCTCTCTTTCTTCATACACCGACTCTCTTTATTTTTCATATGAACACCGTCCACTCTCTCCTTCCGTCTTCCTCTCCAAGCCACCAAAATCCAAATCTGTATCCCTCCATTTTCTAGCTTCAACTCAATCTCTCCTCAATACACTTCCGAGGGAGCTATTTTGACTTGCACATCCTCCACAACCGTTGTTGCTCGCCGATTTTCATGTGTTTTGGCGTCCATGGTATGCTAGAGTAATCCTCACATCTTTGTACTGCTTTTCTTATTGCTCACTCCATTGTTTCTAGGGTTTTCCGTTTCCAAATTGTTCGTCTTCTTTCAAGGTCCCATTTTGCGAAATCAATGGCGATGACAACTACTAAGAGGTAGGCGGCATCGGATGGACCCACGGTGGTTGAAAAGAGAAAGCCGGACTCACATTTATTGATTCCGAGTAATCACATTTCGCTCACTGGTTTGCCAGCAACCATCAAAACAATATCAATTTCAATTCCATGTAACTACCCTTTTCATGGGAGTCTCATGTTTGTTTACAATTGTAAGATTGTCTGATTTCAATTTCAATGGTTGAAAATCATCATAGTTGATAAATTCATTGTAAGATTTTTATTAATCTTATTATTATTAGTGGGCTTACATATTATAGTAACCAATTATATTATATGACTAAATATATTAACGGGCTAATAAAAGTGATTCAATCAAGTAAAGCCCGTAGACTTTAATTAAGCGGTATGGGCTTAATGGGTGGATACCAGACTTTGGCCCAATAGGCTTAATGGGATTCTATTAGGTCATTATATAAACGTTATTAGGTTATGGTTCCCAATACGTCAAATCAATCAGCCGTTTTCCATTCTCTACCCATCAGAGAGAAAACCTAAAGAAACCCTAAGGAGGTTTGACTGAGGAAGACTGTATACGTGCGGCGCTCATTCGGATCGTAGATTCCGCACTAAAGTTTTGATCCGACGATTGCTACTATGGAACCAGGTATGTAAATTCTAGATTCCTTAATAACCTAGCATGATATCGATTCTTGCGTTTACGGTTTAGGGAATTTAATTATTCCAACAAATGGTATCAGAGCGGTTAATCATGCTTGTTTATTAGGATTATTCGTTTTCTATGATCGAATTGGTATTCTTTTTTTTAAGCGTTCAGTCGTCCTTTTACGTACGGTTAATACCGTAGTTTTGTATTCTGTTCCTCTGCGTTTTTTTTAAGCGTCCAGTCTCCTCCTGTACATTGAATATATATATATTATATAATTAATATATCTAATGCTGCCTGTGCCTGCAAATCTACTGTTTTCAAATTTCAATTGAAAAGCTATTGCTTTATAAAATAAAGCAAAACAATTGAAAAGAAGAGGAAAACCTGCCAGCTATTGTTTTTTAAAGTTTCTTTTTTTTTATGTTTACGTCGTACTGGACCTACTGGTTGATTGGGTGTTATTTTTGTTGATACATGAAGTTTTTATTTATTTATTTTTTCTATTCAGACTCGATATATATCAGGTGGTTGTTCATACGAATATAAAATTTGGGTCTTTTCCACTATATCTTATATCAATTAAAGTTATCGAGTGTATTTTTTTAGATTTTATATACACGAGATATATTTAAGGATCTATATATTTTAAAGTTATTTTAAATTAATTTAATTGAAACAATATGCTACCAAAGTAGTCTATGTTGTGAAAATTATTTTAATTTTAAATTATAAGGGTTAATGTATCGTTTGTTTATGCGGATATCAATCATTGATATTTGGCCAAACATTAAATACACTAGTGATTATACTTGTTTATGCGAATATTGATCGGCCAAAAGGAAGATTAATATTTGGCCAAACAAAATCACATTAAGGATAATATATTGATTAATCAATTGTGCTTTCATTAATTATGCGGATATTGATCGGCCCAAAGGAAGGTCAAAGTTTGGCCAAATAATGAAAGCGCATGCGACAATAAATAACGATAAATATAAAGTTTATCCATGTGAATGATAGTCGGTCCAAAGAAAGGCTATTGTTTGACCGGATTTATTATCAATATTTGATTGTTGCATTGAGAGTACTATTTACAATTGATATTTTGTGCAAACATTGAATGTCAAGTTGTGTTGGGTATCTTGTTTTATAAATTAATTGATTAATTGTGTTTTTCTTTGCTTTTATGTTTAGTTTCAGCAACTACTACTAATGTTTCTGCTCAAGTCAGTTCCATTCCAATGTTTAATGGGACAAATTTTAAGGTCTGGAAGGAGAATGTGGAAATCGTTCTCGGATGTATGGATCTAGACCTTGCGTTAAGGACTGAACGACCCACTTTGGTTGAGGATAACTCCAATGAAGCGAAAGTAGAGAAGTGGGATCGCTCTAACCGCATGTGTCTTATGATCATGAAACGTTCCATTTCGGAAGCGTTTCGGGGCTCTATTTCTAAGAGCAAAGATGCTAAGGAATCCTTTGAGGCAATTCAGAAATATTTTGCCAAGAATGAGAAAGCAGAAACAAGCAACCATTTGGCTGCTCTGATTTCTATGAGGTACAAAGAAAAAGGAAACATAAGAGAGTACATTATGGAAATGTCAAATCTTGCGGGAAAACTAAAGGCACTAAAGTTAGAGATAAATGATGATTTACTCGTGCATTTAGTTCTCCTGTCTCTTCCCACACAATTCAGTCATTTTAAGGTGAGTTATAATACTCAGAAGGAGAAATGGACTCTTAATGAGCTCATTTCGCAATGTGTGCAAGAAGAGGACAGGATAAAAAGAGATAAGACAAAAAGTGCTCACTTTGCATCAAGCTCTCAAAACAAATCAAAGAAGAGGGCTAAGGATACTGCAGCTGGTACACATGTGCAGAAAAAGGCGAAGAAGCAAAGTGATGAACTCACTTGTTTTTTCTGCAAAAGGGAAGGACATATGAAGAAAGCATGTCCTAAATACGCTGCTTGGCGTGAAAAGAAGGGTAAAGTTCTCACTCTAGTTTGTTCTGAGGCTAATTTAGCTTCTGTACCTATTGACACGTGGTGGGTAGATTCTGGTGCTACTACTCACATTTGTGTGTCAATGCAGGGTTGCCTTTGGAGTCGACCACCAAGTGATGCTGAAAGATTCATCTATGTCGGCGATGGCAATAAAGTTCCTGTGGAAGCAATAGGGCATTTTAGATTAAATTTAAGTACTGGATGTCATTTGGATTTAAAGGATACTTTTGTTTCTCCGTTATTTAAACAGAATTTGATTTCTACTTCCTGTTTGGACAAAGGTGGATACCTTTGTAGTTTTGGAAATGGAAAATTCAGTATTTCCTTTAATTCGAATCTTGTTGGTACCGGTATTTTAATTGATCGTCTTTATATGCTAGAAACGGTTGCTTCCCATAATGAAATCCTGCACACAGGTTCTAGAGGTACAAAGCGAAAATTGAATGAAGATTCTGGATTCTTATGGCATAAGCGCTTAGGCTACATCTCTAAACAGAGAATTCAAAGGCTTGTGTCAGAAGGAATTCTTGATTCCCTTGATTTAACAAACTTTCAAGTTTGTGTTGAGTGCGTCAAGGGAAAATTAACAAACATAAGAAAGTTAGGTGCTAACAGAAGTACAGAAGTCTTAGAACTAATACATACGGATATTTGTGGTCCATTCCCTATAGCTGCGTGGAATGGTCAACAATACTTTATTGCGTTCATAGATGACTACTCCAGATATGGGTACCTTTACTTGATACGTGAGAAATCACAATCTCTGGATGTTTTTAAGGCTTACAAAGCTGAAGTTGAACTTCAACTTGGTAAGAAGATTAAAGCCGTCAAATCTGACCGTGGTGGAGAATACTATGGCAGATATGATGGATCAGGAGAACAACGTCCAGGACCCTTTGCTAACTTCCTAAAGGAGTGTGGGATTGTCCCTCAGTATACTATGCCGGGCAAACCTAGCATGAATGGTGTTGCTGAGAGGCGGAATAGAACACTATTGGATATGGTGAGAAGTATGATTAATCATTCTTCTTTACCTGAATCACTTTGGGGAGAAGCGCTAAAAACTGCAGTATATATCCTTAATAGAGTACCTAGTAAATCGGTAGCTAAAGCCCCATATTAAATGTGGACTGGGAAAAAGCCCAGCATAAAGCACTTACACATTTGGGGATGTCCAGCTGAAGCAAGGCCTTACAAGCCTAACGAAAGAAAGTTGGACTCTAAGACAACTAGCTGCTACTTTGTTGGATATGCTGAACGCTCTCGTGGGTTTAAATTTTATGATCCCGCTACCCGATCATTTTTTGAGTCGGGAAATGCCAGATTTCTTGAGGACGTAGAATTTAGAGGGGAAGGATTAAGGAACGTCACTCTTGACGAAGTTGTCCCTGAGGAAGAGGAATTTATCTCTCTTCCCAATATTGTTATTGAAAGTGATCAAGATACAACTCTTAACACTCTTCAAGCAACAACTCCGGTTTTAGACAACAATGAAGTTCCTTCCATAGAGCAAATTCAACCACCTCCAGAAGTGCCTTTAAGGAGATCCGGTAGAGAAAGAAGATATGCAATTCCGGATGACTACATTGTATATCTAGTAGAACAAGAAGATCCTGTGGGAGAGATACTAGATGATTACATCGCGTATCTTATGGAACAAGAAGATTCTGCAGGCATTGCAGAGGATGATCCAATCAATCTTCTTGAGGCCCTTTAAAGTTCTAGCTCTCAATACTGGATTAAAGCCATGCAAGAGGAGATGAAATCCATGAAGGACAATGACGTATGGGATCTTGTCGAGTTGCCAAAAGGTGCAAAACCCATTGGTTGTAAATGGATATTTAAAACCAAAAGGGATGCAAAAGGCAATATCGAAAGATATAAGGCTCGTCTAGTTGCAAAAGGATTCACTCAAAAGGAAGGTATTGACTTTAAAGAGACCTTTTCTCCGGTTTCATCTAAGGACTCTTTTAGGACAATAATGGCACTAGTAGCTCATTTTGATTTAGAGTTACATCAGATGGATGTGAAAACAGCGTTTCTCAATGGAAACATTGATGAAACCATTTATATGGTTCAACCAGAACATTTTGAATCCAAAGATTCAAAATCTATGGTTTGTAAATTAAAGAAATCCATCTATGGGCTTAAACAGGCATCAAGGCAATGGAATCATAAATTTCATCAAGTGATCACCTCCTTTGGATTTGAGGTGAATAAGGTTGAAGATTGTGTGTATCACAAATTCAGTGGGAGCAAATCTATCTTTCTGGTATTGTATGTTGATGACATACTATTGGCTTGTAACGATATAAGCTTATTGCACGAAACCAAGAAATTTCTCATTAGGAATTTTGAGATGAAAGATCTTGGGGACGCCTCTTTTGTCTTAGGAATTCAGATACTAAGAGATCGATCTCAAGGTATCCTCAGGTTATCACAAAAGGGCTATATCGAAAAGGTACTAAGCAGGTTTAACATGAAAGATTGCTCAGCTGGAGATACACCAATAGCTAAAGGAGACAAGTTTAGTCTCAAACAGTGCCCCAAAACAGATCTTGAAATAAAGGAGATGCAAAAGGTTCCCTATTCCTCAGTGGTAGGGAGTCTAATGTATGCTCAAGTTTGTACCCGTCCCGACATAGCATTTATTGTGGGACTTTTGGGCAGATACTTAAGTAATCCTGGATCGGATCATTGGAAAGCAGCAAAAAGGGTTCTCCGGTATTTGCAAAGAACGAAGAACTACATGCTGACTTACAAGAAATCAGACAGATTGGAGATCGTTGGATATTCTGATTCTGATTTTGCCGGTTGTATTAACAGTAGACGATCCACCTCAGGCTATGTCTTCATGTTGGCTGAAGGAGCTATATCTTGGAAAAGTGTCAAACAAACACTTGTAGCTACCTCCACTATGGCTGCAGAGTTCATGGCTTGCTTCGGAGCATCCATTCATGGAATATGGTTGCGTAATTTTGTCACAGGCCTACGTGTGGTTACTGGAATTGAAAGGCCATTGAAGTTATTTTGTGACAATAAGGCTGCAGTTTTGTTCTCCAATAACAACAGAAGCTCTGTAAAGGAGAAACACATTGACATCAAGTTCTTGTCATTGAAGGAAAAAGTTCAAAGTGGGCAGATTTGTATAGAACACATAAGCACAAACTCTATGATTGCGGATCCGTTAACTAAGGGGTTGCCTCCTAAGGTTTTTCATGAGCACACTGCTCATATGGGGCTTGACAGTTTTGTAATCCCTTGACTCAGTGGGAGTTTGATTAGATGTTCTATGTTTATAGTTTATGCATAATAAAGTTCCCGTCATTTACATTTTGAACTAAATGTTGTTTTGGATTGATCTCTGAATAAAGAAGAACCAGTTGAAAATAGACATGTTTATGAGATCACATTTCATGTAATTTTCATGCCACTCATCCATACTTGATCTATGTCATCGAACATACTAATATGGTGAACACGGAAGGTTTAGTCACGATGATGTGACGAAAGCCGCCGTGATCTCATATTGATATATGAGGTGGACCAGATTGATTAAAGAATAAGTCTACATAAAATTAGTCATTACGTGTACACATAAAGAATTTTGGATAATATAGTTGTTTATTTAATATGTAGTCCAAGTGGGAGATTGTAAGATTTTTGTTAATCTTATTATTATTAGTGGGCTTACATATTATAGTAACCAATTATATTATATGACTAAATATATTAACGGGCTAATAAAAGTGATTCAATCAAGTAAAGCCCGTAGACTTTAATTAAGCGGTATGGGCTTAATGGGTGGATACCAGACTTTGGCCCAATAGGCTTAATGGGATTCTATTAGGTCATTATATAAACGTTATTAGGTTATGGTTCCCAATACGTCAAATCAATCAGCCGTTTTCCATTCTCTACCCATCAGAGAGAAAACCTAAAGAAACCCTAAGGAGGTTTGACTGAGGAAGACTGTATACCTGTGGCGCTCATTCGGATCGTAGATTCCGCACTAAAGTTTTGATCCGACGATTGCTACTATGGAACCAGGTATGTAAATTCTAGATTCCTTAATAACCTAGCATGATATCGATTCTTGCGTTTACGGTTTAGGGAATTTAATTATTCCAACATTCATGACATCAATGCATCACTTTGGTTTATAGATTGGACTTTCATATAAATGTGGGGTGGGTCAAACGACTTATAATGAATTAGATTTGAAAACTCACCCATTGTTTTAGGACTGCACTCTAGGTGTTCGATAAAATACCCGAACGAACATGCAAACATAAAACACTGATAATTAATTACATTGTCTTGTACAAATGAAATGGCCAAATATTAAGACTTAGTTTCAATCTCTTAGGATCTAATTTAGTTTCTGTACATCAAGGTCATCACTATGATTGGTTGTAACCTTGCTCTGGTTTGCTTTAAATTTATCAGCATGGATTGGTTATTTCACTTAGTTGGTATTTGGTTTAGTGCAATACACAAGGTGTTAGATTTCAGAGTTGGGTTGTCCATGCTTGTTATTCCTTGTACGTGGTCCTTGTGTGCACTTTACAGTGAATTATCTGAACTTGCAAATGTGTACCAGCAATGTATGAAGTTCGTCAATCCTTGAAGAGGAAATTACAGCTTCAGTTTATTTATGCCATTCATAATGTGCTCACTATTGATATTAGGACATTTAAAAGGACATCATGGCAACAATATCAAAGATTTCAACACCAATTAGCACATCAGGGAAAGGGTTCAAGTCTTCCTCATCTCAAGTGCCAAGGCAATCTGCCAACATTAGTAAGGGTTACTGTGGTTTCAATGCTTCACATCTATCTATCTCCTCTCGCCATGCTTCCTCTGTTCGGCCTTTGATGTGAGTTGTCCACTTATTTATTTGGTAGTTTTCCATTTCTGTTTATTTGAGTCTCTCTCTGAATAAGAGCAGTAGAAGCCTGGTGATTGCATTTTTGGTGAGATTCTGAGGTCCACTTAGGTTAGCCCTCTTTCGTAATTTGGACTTTCTTTTGGGTTTAATTATTTTTTCACTTATTATGTGATGGAAATCATGCATGAAGTCACTTTTTTGTCCATCGTCTTATCTCCAAACTCCTGGTTTTGTATGAGCATTAGCAGATTTTCATTTCACTTTCGAAATTTTTGTTGTGAATCGTTGCCTTCAGATTTCGTCTTCATCATTTCTATGATATTTAAGTTTTCTCTTGAATTTCTGTTTCCCATTTCATTTTCCATGGTACAGATTCGTTCACCCTCCTCAAGGTTTCCTTTCCTCCTGTCTCCTTTGTCTGTCGATTGATAAATATGGTTAGTAGTTTGTTTGATACCCGAATGACTATTATTGTGATGTACTTATTTTAGTCTGCATCATCCAGCTCCTCACCTTTGTTCGCATGTTTTAATAACTGCTTCAAGATTGGCAAGGTTCCAAAATGGGGGCATCTCAAGGAGGGAGTTGCATGAGGATATTAAGCGGTGTGAGGTTGTGAGCAAGTCATGCTCAGTAGTGATCCTAAATCATTCAAACTTGGTTTGTTGCACAAGGTAATGATCTTTCTTTTCAAGTGCAAAGTGATCTTAAGATCAAATTTTGAGACAGTGACCTTTGACTTACAAAGAACTGTGGTTTTCAAACCAGCCCGACATTCCTAGAACAAATGACTTGTATGAATTGATTGTGATAAGTTTTGGTTATGCCTCCTAACAGTTTTTTCTTTTTGACTGTAGTCTTGCAAAAGGAGTCGAGATAGATTATTATTAATTTTTTCCCTGGAACAATAAATTTTTTTATCCATTGAAGAGGAGACATATGGGAAGGAAGTTGAAAATAATGGCCTCTTGAAAAATGAAAGAAATGAAAAGAGTTGATCTGACATTTATGGATAATAACTTCTTAACTTCATCCACATTTTCTTCAATTTCTTGTGTTTCTTATCCAATATACCCATAGAATCGGCCCATCTTTATCGTCTCTTGGATAGTAAGCTGCATTTTTGCTGCAAGAAAAGCTTCAAATTCTCCATTATCTCCTTCTACATTAAATATGTACTTCATGAACCTTTTAGTGTATTTTGTAATCGATTTATCCCCAATTTTTCTAATTAGGTAGTAAAAGCTGCAAGGAATAGACCTTTTAGTGTATTTTGTTAAGGTAGATTTTCCCTTCTTGTCCCTTTGGCTTTTGGCCTCGGAATCTAATATGTTCTTGATTTATATTGTTGGAAATATTATAGGTGAACAATTGGAACCGATTTAATGCAAACACGGGAGGATCTAGACGAGACCTTAAAGAGGCATACTTCAGATCTTGTAGGCAACTGTAACATAAGGAATAAAAAAATACAATTGGAAGATGCAGTTGAATTGAGCGATAATGTTTGATGAAGCTAATGTCCAGCTTGCATTGCATTCATAAAGAAGAAACACAAGGTTGAAGCAGTTGCTAGATCTCGTGATGTACCAGTTTATCTGACAAAGGTAATTATGACTCTTTGTGTACATTTACTATGTGTTGACTTGCTGTGTTTGGGGTAAAAAAATCTAAAAAAATTTTTGGATACAATTGATTGCTGGTTAGCTCCTTAATTCAGGTCATGAAAACCATTAGATCTTTGTTGAGTGAACGTCAAGACAATTTGAAAGTTTATAAGCTAAATGATGGATATAATGACTCATAAAAGGTTGATGCGTTTGAGGTGTATCAATGATGTTCTTCTTCAGGTATCATCAGTCCCTATTACTGACAATTTTTTTTATTCAGGTATCATCAGTCCCTATTACTGACAATTTTTTTTATTTGAAATAAAGTTCTCCACTTCTTTTCTGTTTATATACTAATCACATTTTGATAACCTTCTTTCAACTTTTTGAACATTTTGTTTATCCAGTCTTGGATGTTTAATTTTTTACTTAGTGACTAACATTCCACATTCTCATAAGCTAATTAGTTTTTGTCCACTTGATCCGTTCTAATTCTTATCTTTGTTATTTTGCAATATCTATATTGTTTGGCACCAAATATCATGGCTCAGAGTCAAGTTTCAGTCAGTAAATGATTGATAGTTGTGTCCCCAATTATGTTTCTCACATTTATATGGGGATAATTGTAATTGTAGGCAAGTGTCTATTTCCTACATCATGTATCTATATATTTTTGTTAAGTTACTTAAAAGGTATGATTGGTTATTTTAAATCACTTTTAATATTCATCGAATGTTAATAAAGATGGCATAAAAATGCTCATCAGACTTTCATATTTACTAATTTATATATGAATTCTAATAAAGACATTGTTGTTTGCTTTTTCAGGGATAGAAATGCTCATCAGACTTTCATATTTATTATTTCTATGTGGAAATTTCAGGTAAATTGTACAAAGGAGCTTTTGTAAAGAAAATTTGCTCTGGAGATCACTGAACTACAAATTGGGCTTAACTGCTGGAAACAATGCTATGCTTGTCCATTTTTTTTATGCAATTATTTGTGATTATTTTCATATATGAAAATTCACTGTAAAATTGTATTTACTTTGTAACTAATGAATACTTGGAGAACAATGGTGGCTGTTAGGAAGATAGGAAATCTAATTTTGTACATGACGTTTTGACTTCGCTTGTGTTGGATTTATTAGCATTTTCAGTCAATGCAAGGTTTTGTGTTTTAATATTCCCAATTTCTAATTTCATCTGGATCTTTATTTAATCAACAACAATTAATTCATAGTGCGTGGGCGTAGCCCGCGCATGTCAGACTAGTCCCGTTAAAAGTAACGGTAGTCAATTAAAAAATTATAAAGTAATAGAATAATACTCCCTCCGTAACAAAATGTTTGTCATTTGAACAATTAGTTTAGTTTAACAAAATGTTTGACACTTGTATAATATTAATGCATAGATAGAATGATTACACTACTATCAATGAATTAGTTATTCTCAATTTAACTCCTTATACTTTCTAATTGGCTAAAATCTATTGAGTTTTTTCTAGGAAACATGAATAAAATCATTAAAGATTGTACTTATCACCCAAAAAATTAAAAACTTTATTTGATTGTTTAATGTCATTAACTATTCCTTAATTCATGTGTTTAACTCTTAAATGACAAACATTGTGTTACGAATATAGTATTAATAAAAGGAAATAGAAAAAGTTATAAAGGAAAGATTACAAAGATTCAGTAGAAATTGAAGGAAATGAAGATAAATAAATAAAAAGAAAAGAAAGAGTAAAGTGGGCACATTCATATGCTTATGTCTCACAAAATGGCAAACAATTGAAACAAGTTTCTTCCTCGAAGCTATGGAAGATGTAGGAGATGAAAAAACTCTGAATCTTTGGAAGGTCAACCTCCGACAATATGAGCGGTTTTATGCTTGTTTGATCGAAAGCATAATCATCGATGTATGTTTATATTTAAGTTCAACTCTTCATTCATGATATTACCTATGTTTTAGACTCGAGATTCAGTTCATAATTATAATTGGCGTTGAGTCTATTGGTAATTCAAGATTCATTTTCAACTGATGGAGTATTGGTTTTAGAGGTAAATCGTTGAAAACCTTACTCGTTGAAAGGTAGATCTAGGGCGATCAAGCAACTCTATGGTTGAGATATGGAAGGGGAACGAGTGATATATCTCGATTGAAAATATATAAAGATTGTGTATTGAGTATATTTTGTCTCCATGGTTGAGTGGGTACATGGTCGATTATTGAAAATCCAACTTGTGTATTGAGTACATTCTGTCTATAAGTTCGAACAATTGTTGAAGGATCTGATCTTGTCACTATCTGTCATATAAGTAAGTAGTTTCTTTGGTTGTTATGCTTGTATCATTCCTTATCCTTTAATAACAAGATTCTAATGTAATCATTTCTTATTGATATATCTAAAACTAGCTAGTTGTGATAATATACAAGAAATTTTTGTATCACGATGTGTAAAGTTTACCTATCTTGGTCATGCTCACGTGGATCTAAAAGGTGATAAGCAACTTATGATCCAGAGAGAAATGTATGTTGTTACTTGTGTATTAACCAAGCATATAATTAGATGTGAACATTTATGTGTTGATTTGTAACGGTCAAAAAGTCGAAAATGGCTTAATCAGAATTTTTGAGGAATTAAAAGCGTTTAACGGAAACAAACCCTAGAGAAAAATAAAATAAATGAAAAATGGATGAATTCCCGAAAGTCAAGCGATGGAAAATCATTATTTTACGTTATGAAGGCTTCCCGAGAGTTCCGGAAAAATATATCGACTTTGGTATGTCGGTGTAATTTATTATAATGAACTTTGAGTAAAAAGTGTAAAGATGAAAATAAGAGGGTGGAATGTGCAAACAACATATACAAAAGACTTGTGTGCCTTTCGGTTGAGTTTGAGAGAGCTCTAGGAGCTGGGAAACCAAGTTAAAACAGTAGGAGGCCGGAGAAGTCGCCGGAATCTGCAGAAAAAGGGACATCTCACATAAGGTATGAATATGGAGGTTTGATTTGAGAAATACATTTAAAGTATCAAAACTCCATAAATATTCACCAACTTTTAACCACATATACTTTGAGATGTTAGGAACAATAATATATTATCAGATTTTGGTTTGATTGCCTGAGTTGTAAGTTATAGCATGAAGAAGATAGGTCGAAAAAGCTGTTTGCGGAGTTTTTGATTGAGTTGTCAACTTGTGGCAATTGTTTAAATACCTTCCCATGGTTCGATCTTGCTGAATTTTTGGTATGTTTCAGTACTAACATTCTCCTAGATCATATTAAAATTTGGAGTCGATCCAACGGTGGGATCAAAAGTTACATGGGGTTTATGTCAACGAATTGAACAACTCATTTTGGTTGTGGAGTTGGTTTAAAAAGGCCATTTTTGGCTATGTTACATATGTTTGAAAAGGTTAAGGGGTTATTTGATTATAAGGTCTTGATAAGGATATATATCGGTATATTTTTGAAGGTACGAGAAAGGGAATATAGGCCAGAGCGAGAAACGGACTTAGGGTTGGATCGAGAGCGGATTAGGGTTATCTTATTTGCAAGGTAAGTATACATGAATTACACTTGCTTAATGTATATATTATGTATTTTTTTTATGCAATATATATTATGTATTTAATATGACATGATTTTATGCATGCTTGTACATATATATTTGTTTGTTATAATTGTATGCATGCTTATATATATATGAGTGAGATGATGACGACGACTTAATATTTGTTTATAAAAACATGCATGAGGTACATGATATGATAATGTAAAGGATGTGATGAAAGAATATAATGAAAGCATGAAATTGAGTTATGTTATGAAAGTGATAATATAGGATGGTAAATGATTAATTAGCCCAACTGGGTCCCGCACGGGTTTCCGGGGGACGAGGTTGCTACCTGATCTACAAGGGGCCTCAGAGGTCGCTACCTGATCTACAGGGGGCCTCGAGATAAGATAAATAGTCCAAGGTCGCAACCTGATCTACAGGGGGTCTTAGGACAAGATAACCGAGGTCGCTACCTGATCTACAGGAAGCCTACAACGCTATCGGGTTGGCCAACCTAAAGAAGAAAGAAAGAAAGAAAGAAAGAAAGAAAGAAAGAAAGAAAAGAAATACGAAAGCACATGAGAAAAAAGTATCGTACGATCAATTGGGGCTAATTAGTTAATTATCGCCTATGCATCGATGCGGTCGAGTCTAGCATGTTATATGTTATGTTATGATTCATCGTATGTGATGTGTGATAACATGCTTGAATGTTTATGTTTATGTGATGTGGATGGTTGTGGAACATAATGTGAATGTGGATATGTATGTGTGTGTTGTGGAATGTGAGAAATGGTATATAGTGTCCTTTGAGGACGGGATATTAGATACTTGTATATATTGGGGGAGTACGATTTGTATACCCTTACAGAACTTGTAGCTCATTATTGTTATATTAATATTTTTCAACTACTCATACTCAGTCTGATCAAGGAAAGGACGTTGGATCCAACACCTGGATTTGAGATCATATTAGGTGGACTATTATGGGATGTTGCCGCCTAGGATATTTTGTGTGGTTTTAAACAGTTGTGTTTTGTTAAACAGGGTTTTATGACGTATGTTAGTATGTATATATGCTGTAAATATGGTTGTAAGATAAAGTTTTAAAATTTTATGTTTTCTGTTTTTCCGCTTATTGCTTTAAATAGGCTAATTAACTAGTAATCAACTAGAAATGAAATAGGTGTCACATTTGGATATGATTCCTTGACTTGGGGTTGTGGGAAGTTTCCGAAAAGTTTCCTAAAAATTATGCTTTGATTTTCTTTTAGATGGCGGAGCACATCCATGAAGGGTCCACAAAGTCTGTAGGGGGTGATCAGGAGCACCGGGAAGAGCTGCTAGTTCATGTAGTACCACCACCCCCAGGTATAGCAGGCATACAAAGCTTGTTGCTTATTTGAGAGAGGTCATACCACCACAACCGCAACCACAACCAACACCTCAACATGGTATTATTCATGTTGAGATGGACAAGATTTTGAGAAGATTCGCCGACAGGGGGCGAAACCATTTGAGGGGACCACGGATCCCTTAGTTGCAAAGGAGTTGTTGAGAGATATGGAGCCTATTCTTGATAGGATTATATGTCCTACTAAGAGGAGGGTTCAGTTGCGGTGTCCTTGCTTGTGAGAGCAGCGAAAGATTGGTGGGATACAGTTCCACACGGCCGGGATGTACCCCCACTCCTGACTTGGGAAGACTTCCTTAGGGAGTTTGCAAAGAGATATAT
Organism: Fagopyrum homotropicum; assembly: GCA_033239125.1. NCBI lineage: Eukaryota > Viridiplantae > Streptophyta > Magnoliopsida > Caryophyllales > Polygonaceae > Fagopyrum > Fagopyrum homotropicum. The sequence continues at coordinate 144,489,272 of BSWB01000003.1, read as the reverse complement.
TCCACCTACCTATACAAAGAAGAAGAAGATTGAGTTCATGGAACTCAAGCATGGAGACATGTCCATTGCCGACTACGAGGTACAATTTATTAGATTATCTCGCTATGCTCCTGAGGAGGTTGATATTGATACAAAGAAGAGAAACAAGTTCGAAAGGGGATTGAATTTGGAGATCAGGAAGAAGTTGGTACTCGGCTTTGTCTTATTCTCTCCTCATTGATTCCGCCACTCGAGTGGAGGAGATGGTTTTGGAGAAGAAGGCTTTGACAGGAAAGAGACAGAAGACCGGACAAAAAAGTAGTGCACCACCATCTAGCTCGCGATCTTTTGTACCCAAAAGTTATAGTGGACCACCTAGGGGACAGAGAGGTGGTTGTCAAGGATATAGAGGTTCATGGAGTGGAGGCAGCAGATCGAGTGCTCCAGCTTCTATCACATCAGCTTCAAGATCCTATTGTCCACCGGTTATATGTTATGTGTGCCACCAGCCTGGGCACATAGCTCGAGAGTGTCGGATTAGGACTGGATTACCAACACTGACTATAGATAGTAGCGTTGGAGACAACACTCATAGAGGTTCTGGTTCAGGTCGAGGTAGAGGCAAAGGTTATGGTCGAGGTGGATATTCTCAACAAACATCTTCCAGACCACCGACACCACAACCTTAGGGTCAAGTACAAGCTCGAGTATATGCTTTGGCTGGCAAGGATGTAGTCAAGACTACAAACGTCATTACCGGTTGGATTCTTGTCTCTGGCTTGTTAGCTTGTGTCTGAATTGATCCTGGATCTACATGCTCTTTTGTATCTGAGTTTTTTGCTTTAAGATTGGAAAGGGTAGCTGAACCCTTAGGTTATATCATTAGAGTCTCGATGCCAGCGGGGGAGACCTTGACTGTTGATATGTGTGTGAGATCTTATCTCATAGTTATAGCTGACCGAGAGTTTGTAGCTGACCTTATACCGTTATCTTTGAGAGAGTTTGATGCGATCTTGGGTATGGATTGGTTATCTACCCATAGAGCCTTGATAGAATGTTATGCGAAGGAAGTAATCAGGGAGATAAATGGGTTGAGGGAAGTGATTTTCACCGGTGAGAGAAATGTTATTCCTACTTGTCTCATATCTGCAGTAACAACTTTTAGATTACTTCGGGAAGGGTGTCACAATTATTCGGCTAGTGTGTCAGATTCTACTATTATTAGCCCCGGAGTATCTGAGGTGGATGTTGTCAGGGAATTTCCTGACGTTTTCCTTGATTATTTACCTAGTTTACCTCCGAGTAGAGAGGTAGACTTCGAGATTGAGACATTACCAGGTGCAACACCGATATCAATTGCTCCTTACAAGATGGCTCCGCTAGAGCTAAAGGAGTTAAAGAAACAGGTAGAGGAGTTGCTCGAGAAGGGTTTAATACACCCAAGTATTTCTCCTTGGGGTGCACCAGTGCTTTTTGTGAAGAAGAAGGACGGTAGTTTACGATTGTGCATAGACTACCGTCAGCTGAACAAAATCACCATCAAGAACAAGTATCCCTTACCGAAAATAGAGGATTTACTTGATCAACTAAGGGGTGCTACAGTGTTCTCGAAGATTGACCTTCGATCGGGATATTGGCAGTTGAGGATAATAGAGAGTGCTATACCGAAGACAGCTTTTCGTAATCGGTATGGACACTATGAGTTTACCATTGGGTTGACGAATGCACCTGCAACATTCATGGCGTTGATGAACTCGATTTTTCAGCCTTATCTAGATCAGTTCTGCATGGTCTCCATTGATGATATCTTGATATCTTCCCGAGACGCAGATGCTCATAGAGAAAATCTGAGACGTATCTTAGGGATTCTGAGGGAGAGACGGTTGTACGGGAAGATCAGCAAGTGTGAGTTTTGGACGGATCAGATTTCCTTTCTAGGGCATGTGATATCACGAAAAGGTATACAAAGAGCATTACGGAGATCCGCAGCTTCTTAGGACTTGCGGGTTATTATAGGAGGTTTGTAAAGAACTTCTCGATTATCACGCGCCCATTGACTAACTTGCTAAAGAAGAATCAACAGTTTATATGGGACAACAATTGTTAAGAGAGCTTTGAAGAACTTAAGAAAATGTTAATTACGTTCCCTATTCTAGTTGTACCCTCAGATAAGGGTAACTTTGTGGTTTACACCGATGCATCTGATAGTGGCTTAGGAGGAGTTCTAATGCAAGGAGTGAATTTAATAGTATATACATCTAGACAATTGAGACCTCATGAGCAGAACTATCCTACACACGACCTAGAGCTTGCTGCTATAGTTCATGCTCTTAAGACAAGGAGGCACTATCTCTATGGTGATATATTTCTGCTGTTTACAGACCATAAAAGCCTGAAGTATAATCCAACTCAGAGGGATCTAAATCTGAGGCAAAAGAGATGTATGGATTTACTCAAGGATTATGATTGCACTATAGAGTACCATCCAGGAAAGGAGAATGTGGTAGCCGACGCTCTTAGTAGAGTAGAGATGGATGTAAGAGGATCTGAGTTCATACGAACATTCAGATAATACCTTTGACTCTTGATGAGATTTCAACTAGACAAGATGAGGATGCTACACTGAAGAAGTTGAAGGCTAAAGTGGGAGATGCTATCACTTCCAGTTGTCTGATTAAGGAGTGTTACACAAAGGTACACGGATATACGTGCTAAACATTGAGGAGTTAAAGAAGAAGCTACTTGAAGAAGCACATTCCTCAAGGTATTTCATGCATCCTAGGAGTAAGAAGATGTTTAATGACCTGAGGAAGATCTATTGGTGGCCCAGAATGAGACGAGAGGTAGCTGATTTTGTGGCTCGATGTCTAGTGTGTCAGCAAGTGAAGGTTGTTCACCAAGCACCAGCAGGGAAGTTACACTCTTTATCTGTTCCTGAGTGGAAGTGGGAGCGGATTACAATGGACTTTGTTGTTGGACTTCCTAAGACTTTCAGAAAGAATGACACGGTATGGGTAATTGTGGACATATTGACGAAATGTGCTCATCAAAACCCTCATGACAAAGTAAAGACCCGGGAGGAAAGCAAGAAAAAGGAAGCAAGAAAAGGGAAAGAAGATTTCAGCAATGGGTTCTCCAAAACCCTCAAGACAAAGTAAAGACCCAAGAGGGAAACAAGAAAAAGGAAGTCAGCTAAAAAGTCGGCCACCTCCTCTGTTAGGCCGTGACTGTGACCCATCTTGGTCGCGTCTGCGGTGCCACGACTGCGGAGTGAAGGAGGCGCGGTCACAGGGTCTCACAAAGAAACATGGTTGTTACATATCACACTATCTTCAACTAGCTATTAGATACTCTTAATACATAATTGAACAGGTCATAATGCATAAATTGAAATTGAGAGATGATAGAATGCAAAGTTTAGACCGTGAGTTGTTCATAAACTAAGAGATGTAGATAAAATGCAGCAAATTTTATTGCTCATGTCTTAGTTGAGCATGATATATGACTTTCCCTATACTGACTGCAAAACAGCTCATATCTTAGTTGAATACAAATTATATAGACTAATATCCAATCCAAAGATTTCAATGGACTAGTATGAATCACTATCCTTATTTTTACTCTTACATATAGATCTCAAGAGATCCATTAATTTATTATTGAGCTCATTTCTTGGGTGAAGATGATAAGTCTCCAAGTTCAATTATGATATTGATTATGTTTATGCTTATTTCTTCTAAATCTATTTCTATAAGTTATAATCTTCAATCTGAAATGTACAAAAGTGATATATTAGGCTTCACACATGATCTTTCCATGATCCAATTATGAAACTGATTTCACAGAAAAATTAACATGATAGAGATCTTCAAGCAAAAGCCGAGTGAAAACTCACTTCATAAGTTCCTATCTTTAGACGAAAAATCTTCGGGATTCGTGGCATTTACTATCTTTGCATCCAAATCATACAAACAAGATTAAACAATTCAATTTCTAAAAAGTAGTTATATAACTGCTTTTTTACAACCAATGTCAAAGATATATCATTACTTAGATAGTAATGATGACATGAATTATGACCTTAGCATAGACATGCATTTAGATAGATTTTTCCTTTTGTTTTTCATGCATAGACATATTCATAACAAATGAGCTTATATTTGCCTACTTTGTTAAATAGGATGCCTACACATAATTTTGTTACAATTGTAGAAATTATGATGGATTTTGTATCAAAAGAGAGCATGGAAGGGCAAAACATCAAAAGGAGATCACAATGGAGCACATTGGAGCATAAAAGGAAACCAAAGGATAATCAAAAAGAAGATACAAAAGGAATACAAGCAAGGAGCTATGGGAAACACGTAACAGAGAACAATCTCGGTCAGCCTGAAAAAATCTCAGCCGAGATTATTATCGGGCTCACTCGAGATTTGTGAAAAATGGCCCATGGTCCGGAGTCTTCAAGCCCTAGATTTTATTACAAGAAGGAAGCATGGCTGCAACAAGAAGAGAGTTCGAACAGGGAGGAAACGTTACACAACACAAAGAAGAACATCAATATAGAGAAACGATTATAACAACAAGGGATATAAGATTTGCATTGTTAGTTACAACACATTGAGAATTGAGAAGATTTGTGAAGGATTCTTAGAGGGAAAACTTAGTTTTTAGATTTCATTGTTTTCGAACACAAGGTTGGAACTTTGTCCTTGCTTTGATACGTTTTGATTATAAAAGACCCTTTGCTAATTTTCTATTGCACTTCTCTTGGTTATTTTGGTTTTATGAGTTGTTTGATATCATATATCTTTGTTGATATGAATATGTGTGTTGTTGGCTAAAGCCCTTACGATTCTAGGGGGATTGGTTAATGGTTGTGGTATAGATGATGATAAAATAAGCCTTTAAGTTAGATTGGATCCTGAAGGTTGGTTTTAACCTACACAGTTACCGAATCTCGGTTTGTTCTCAGGAATCTCGGCCAAGATTTCAGCAAGAACAACCCGAGTTTTTTCCCATTTATCCGTTCATGTTATATCCTTATGCTTAGGTTATAGATTGCCCAAATTCTAGCCTTGTTGAACCATTCAAGCTTATATCCAAGCTTGAGATGAGACTTACCCGGTGATTTCTTTTCTTGATTATCAAAGATGATGAGTTCTAGGTAATAAAGGTTTATCCTTTATTAGGTTTGAGTGTGTCTTCTTCTTTCCTTTGTGAGTTAACCTAAGACTTACCCGGTAAAGGTTAGTTCTATTCCCTTAGGTTGAGTTGTTGGTTTGAGATTATAGTTCCTTTCCTTAGATCCTTGAGACTTACTAGATAATAGGAGCTTTGGTTTGGGATTAACGGATAGTGAGACATCCCCCGTAATCTACCCCATCTTCGAAACACCTTTCTTTAGCAACCCCAACCTTGTCCATAGATCTTTAGAAGTCTTGAATCGAAAACCACAACCGGATACTTTGATCTCTAGAATCTGCATTCTTTCCTGATTATCATATATTTGTTGCTTTTGTTCTTTGCTTTTGATATTTGCAAGTTCTAACCTAGATTTATACATTACTGCTTAATTTCACCATAGCCCTTGTGATCGACCCTAGAATATTTGTTTTTGCTACGATTGATCCGTACACTGTGGGTTCGCTTATTTGCTTGACTTTTATTTGTGGTATAAATTTAAAGCTTATTTTCTTTCATATTTCACACACGTCTGAGAGCGAACAAATAACTATATCCAACCCATGTCTAATGATTTTACTAATTATGAATATATTTATGACTTTGTAATCGCATTATATGATGTGATAAGATCGGAATGTACGATATGTATTGCCATACACATTTATGTAATCGATTAGGCATCTTATGTCCCTATAACACATGAAACTCGGGTTTATCAAATGATCTCACAATATAGTCTTTTATACAATTATTTGTATTCATGTTAATGACTCGGACTATGAACATTAAACAAATTTATAATTTTAGTTCAATTAATGGGTTTTCATTCATCAAAACTGTTTCAGTGAGCTCATTTGGTAACTATAAATTTGTTTGGATACTTTATTTATATTAAATCAATAATCATATAAAAATATGAATTACTCGTATAAATCAAAATAAAATATATAACAAAAATGATAAACAAGTTTATCCATCAAACACAAAATTCTTAAAATAACTTTTTATCGTGCTCAATCCCTTTGGCTCTAGTATGACTATCATGCTTGTGCCTACTCATGGGTTTTGTCAGCAAGTTTACAATGTTATCATTTGTGTGCACTTTGCACACCCTCACATTTCCTCTACGAACATAGTGATTGATAATGTGGTATTTCCACAAAACGTGTTTGGAATTGGAGCTACATCTAGCTTCCTTGGCTTGAAAAATTGCACCATTGTTGTCACAATAGACATCAACTACTCTAGATATGCTATGAACGGCACCGAGCTTAGCTATGAACTGGTTAATCCAGACAATTTCCTTAGTTGTTGCTCCAACAACTATATACCGTGTCACCGTTGTAGAGTCTGTTATTGTACCTTGCTTTTGGCTCTTCCAACTGACCGCTCCTCCATTTAGAATGAAGACGTATCTAGATTGTGATTCAAAATCATCTCTATCTAACTATAACTTCGTGCCAATATAACCTTTGACAACTAGATTTCCATCACCTCCATAAACCAATAGGTCATCCGTAGTTCTTCTTAAGTACTTAAGGATGTTTTTTGCCACAAACCAATGCGCCTCACCATGATTAGATTGGTGATCGGTACATATGCTCAAAGTATATACCACATTTGGATAGGTACAAGCCATAACATATATGATAGATCCAATTGCCAAAGCATATGGAGTCTTCCTCATGCTTTCAATCTCACAAAGTGTCTTAGGACACTAGATCTTGATGAGATGTGAGCCATAGTGCATCAGTAGGTACCCTTTTATTTGAGTTAATCATGTTGAACCTATCAAGGACTTTATCTATATAAGTTTTTGATAGCACTTCAAATAGCGTCTTTTACCATAATCATTCTATTTTATTCTCTATCCTTTTGAGCTTAATAAACATATCCTTTTGGTATATTTCCTTATATTCCTATTTCAGAGATGTAAATCCAGGAAATTTAATTATGTTATTTTTCAAGTCAACACAAAATTCTATCATTTTATGTGATTTTTACTCACATAAAATGATAAAATATTACTCTTGCAAGACTAGAAGATATGACCATTTTGACACGATCATGACAAAGTCATGACAAGGCCAAGGACAAGCCATAGTCCATCATGACAAGGTCATGATAAGACCAAGACAAGGTCTTGAGCCCATGAAGCCAACCCGTCAGCCCATGTACGACCTGTCTCCCTTGCCCTCACGCCAACTAGGTATTCTCCTTCGTACGGCCAAACATGTAACTTCCCTCTTCAACACTCTTCTTCCATGTATGATAAGTGTGGCAAATTTGGATGCCCTCCTTCCTCGTTAACCGAAGCCTCGCAACACTCTTCATGACTGGTTTTGGTTTCCTTCTACGTGTAGCGGACCACCCTCTCTCCTCTTACCATGAAGGCAAGTATACACACCATGGGTCGTTTTGGCAAGTGTACAGTTGGAGTATATGCACAGTTTCAGCCCGGATTATGTTCTCCCTGAAGATATTCCTTCCTTCCTAACAACATTCTTTCCTTCTTTTACGTTAACCAAATCAACCTCCCTTGCCTTGAATCGCATGCATCCCCACGTCCACATTCAACCATAAAAGACACCTTAACTTCTACAGTAAACGGACAACCTTCTCCTCTCTGCCTCACATGTGAGACAATATGTAGCCCTGCAACCCTAGCCGCTTCATTGCTCTCGCCATATTCTTCACGGGAGAAACAACAAGCTCCTCACCTCCTTCGTGCAGGTCGTCGCCTCTCTACATCCTTCACTAGACGTGGACACATACGAGTGAGTCTTCTAGCCATCTTCTCCTCCTCTCATAGCCATGCCTTATGTCTAATCTATAGCTCTACGTACTGCAACAAATATCCCCTCTTGTTTCGATCGACAACCAGACTCTCCCCTGACTCGTAGACACGTCGACTACATTGGACTAGGTAAGCCCTTTCCTCTAATTGACCTCGACAACTGCTGGTTCCCTAGAGATCTGATGATCTCTTTGGCTTGCTTTTGACAGGCAACAGACAAACCTCACCCGCCCACGTAGCAGAGGAGATCCAAAGGTAGTGCAGTCGACTCATCCTTCGAGCCCTCCGGTGTAGACACCTCCTTTTGCAGCCTATCGAAATCCTGTGCAAGAACCTTAGGTCTCTTGTTCTTCTCCTCTGTCGATGCATAAGAAGGAGCCTTAGTTTCTACTTTCAGATCTCTTGTTTTGATCATCACAAGACTTGAACTCGGGACGTCTTTGTGGCCCTTAGTCCAGAATTTGTTTTGTAGTGAGAATCGAACTCCCAACCTGTTGCATATCCCTATTTTGATTTGCAAAAAATACAATGTAGCAATCAATTTGAGCTTATTTTCGATACCTTAGAAATATCTCTCACCGTTCAAATTTTAATATGTTGTAGAGGGATATGCATACTTTGAGGTATCAAAAGATAGGATTGATCCAACGGTTAGATCTAGAATTACGATGTCTCAAAGTAAATAGTGATGTAGTTTAGTAAAGGTGCAGATTTTGGCTAAGTATGAGAAATTATGTGTTGAGGAGTCAACTTGGGAATTTTGTGTAAGAGTTGTAGTCGATTTTATTTGAGATTTTTTTGCTCCTATGAGCAGAGTGCATATTATGGAAGGTTTATATATTTTCTTTAGAATTTTTGGATTTTGTTTAAGTGTTTTGAGTTAGGTCAAAGTGAGACCTTAATGGCTTTTCACAAAAGTTAAGAAGTTGAAAAGAAGTCTTCCAACTTAGTTAACCTTTCTTTTGAGTGTTTGATTATAGTTTTGGGCTCCAAAGGTTAGTTTGGAAGTATTCTAAGAATATTTCTAGGGTTTTGAGACCTAGGGGTAATCGTCTTTTTACTATTATAAGGGTAAATTGGTAGTTTTCTTTAGATAACCTTTAGTATCTTAGAATTTGGAAACTTATAAGAGGTTTGGATGTATATTTGATTCACTTTCCTTTCATATTAGGCAGTTGAGTTCTTACGTTGCGGATCGATTTTTTGAGTTATCAAGAGTTATGACTCGATGTAGGTAAGTCCTTTGGACTTATTTAGCTAGTTTCTGGATGTTGGTGTGAATGATGATAGTGGTGTTTGATATAAGTGTTTATAAGTACGTTAATACTTTAAGTACCACCGACTCATATTTTGGCCCAAGAGTGAAGGGCGGTGGCATCAGCTGCTCAGTAGTCCGAGGGAGACTGGGAGGATCTCTACGACTAGGCCAGACATGGTATACGAGGAGGGTATTGAACCACTCCACATGGTATACGGGGAAGTACGCCGAATTACTCCTGCTGGATAAAGAAATGGAGACGAGAGTCTTAGACTTCTCGTGCCACAACCTTAAAACGGAATTGAAGTGAATCACTTATATATATACAAGACAATAACCGAATTTGTGTGCCAGCATGTTTAGTGTTTAATTCCAATTCTATGTGTGTTTGTGCTATTATTGCTCTACTAATATTTGGATAATTAGCTAACTGTTGTATATTATGTTGTTTAGATTTACTACAAGTTAGAGTTGATGTTGAGTGATCAGGAAGTTAGTGGTCAGTCGGGCTTCCGTACTCAGTAGAATGAGGTTGAGCCTTTATTTATCAGTATGTCTTTCTATTGCATGTTGTCCTTAGAGATTTTGACTCTGAGATGTTTTGTTGGCTATTAGTCTTTTGTTGCATTCATAACATTAAAACCTTTGTTTTTATGATATTCGGTTTTCCTTATTTGTGTCTTGTTGTAAGATCTAGTAACTTGTTGTCAAACTAAGGTTGGACCATTGTGAGGTCCTAACCAGTAGCTCCCCGAGTTTTGAGAATTTGGGGTGTTATATGAGATCTACAAGTTGGTTTATGTAATTGCAAGCATTGTAGGCACCTCCGGAGCAGAAATGATACATCTAATGAGGGTTGAAGTGTGAACCTCAGGTCTTGCAAATACTTAAAAGACTCGTCAGTGGGTCAAGATCTCGAACACAGGGAAGGTGATGTCTCTCCTTGAAGATTTAATTAAGAAGTCAAAACCAAACAAATAAGTTAACAGATTATGTACAAATATGACAAACATGGAAGGAAACCTAAATAGAAACAATGGAGGAGGTTGTACGACCTGGTAGAATAAGTCTCGTCGAAAGCTTCGCAAAATGATAGAAAAAGAGGTATCTAAACTAATGGCTGAAGAGATATTTATAGGGTCCAAAAACAAAAACCCCTAGATATCCAATGATTATATCTTATATTAAGATAGAATCATATATGCTTGATCTTATCTCCTATTAAGATAAGATCGGACTATAGATAAGATAGAAACAAAGTAGTAAGGTTAAACGTCAATGCAAACTGATTGAGCACTAGACCGTTGTTTGACCTCTAGGGCCAAAATCTCGGGCATGGTCCATTATTGCTCCAAGATCATCTCAGCAACAATGAGTGACCACTTTGGGGTAGAATCCAAGAGTGGGGGACAACTCATCGTGCGACGAGGGACCGGTTGACCACTCTCGGATCTTCTCCTCACGTTCTTCTCTTCACTCTTAGACTTCAACCATTCCCGCTAATGATCTTTGACTTTGATAACGGCATGAAAGCCTTTAATGTGTATCCGGACATTCAACAGTAGATGTGTCATTTATGCTCCGCATATGCCTAAAATGCCTACAATTACATAAACCAACTAGTAGATCTCTGAAATAGGAATATAAAGGAAATAGACCAATATGGTATGTTTATTAAGCTCAAAATGATAGAGAATGAATATAATGATTATGAAAAAAGACGCTAATTTGGGTGGTATCAACATCTACCATTGAATGTCCTAATACACACTAAAGGCTTCCCTCGGGTCATCGAATTCAAAGATCATTTGCGGAAATGACTGAAGGTCGAAAGTGAAAAGAAGAACATAGGGCAAAGATCTATGAGTGCTCAACATGTACCCCGTCGCACGAGGGCTTGTCCTTCACCCCTGAATTGACCCCAAAATGATCACTCGTTGTTACTGAGATGATCATAGAGTAATTCTAGACCAGACCCATACCCTTGGCCCAAGAGGTCGCAATACGGCCCGGTGCTCAATCGGTTCACATCTACATTTATCTATACTACTTTGTTTCTATCTTATCTTTAGCTCGATCATATCTTAATAAAATATGAGATTGAGTATAGTTGCTTCTATCTTAATAGAAGATATATAGAATCTTATGAGATATAGGGTTTTCCAAGCCTTTTCAGATCTTATAAATAACATTTAATTGCCATTAGGTTAGATATCGCCTTTTTCGGCATTTTACCAAGCTTTTGGCAAAACTTTACAAAGTAGGTCTTACGACGGCCCTATAGGTCGCACGACGGCTCCTCCCTTTGATCAACAATAATCTATGTGTTTGTTATCATGAAGTATGTGTGAGTAATCCACATATGTTATAGGGTTTGGTGAGCCCAACATGAATGATCTATGATATTGGATTGATTATATGTATTGCTTGTGTGTCTATCAATTATGGTAGTACTGTTTATACTATGTGCTCTATAAAGGGTGACATTAACTTGAAGTGACAATGTAGTTCTCACACATGAATGCTTTGTTCGATGTGATGAATCGGCAACTGTCTTGGGTACGAAGTGACAATCATGCGGACATCATCGATATACCGTAAGCAACGACCCAACCACATAGTGGTAATCAACGAAGTTGTCTTTACGCGACTCTAGCATACATGTTGGTACGGGGTATTCGCCCGTGTAGATGACCCAATATTTTGACGTATGAACTCGATGGAAAAAGGAAAACAAAAGAGAAACAAAATTGACACGAATAAAATTAGGGAAAGATAGATCAAGGTTGAACCTTAAGAAACAACCTGGAGGCACGCTATGACGCGATGGATCATAACGCACAACCAACAAAGCCCTGTAGAACTCCTCCCGCTACTTCACACACAATAGGCGTACAAAGACCCTAGAGCACGTAGAGGTTTGCTTGTAGCTAGTTGAAGCACCCTACTTATGTCGTTGGCAAGTAGAACACCTCAAACAAATCCAAACAAAAAGCAAGACGTCTCTTACTCAAGTTTGTTCTTCAATACGTGGAGACGATGATAGATACCGTCGGGGGATAGCACAACGTGTTTATCAAAGCTGTATATATTTTTGGATGAAAAATAATGAGGCATAATCACCCTATATATAGGAGAGGTGGGTGTCGAACATAACCCTAGAGGGCCAAAAATTGGCTCTAAAAAAATATCCAAAATAGGATAAGATCTATCCCTAATAAGATAAGATCTATTTTAAAAGAAATAAAATAAGATCAATCTCCTAAAAAACTAGATCTTTTTAACAAAAAATAGATAATTTCTTCTAATAAAATAAGATCTTTAAGCTTCCCTATTAAAAGACTTAATTTTATTTTAAAAGAGATAAAATTAATATGGCTTGAAAATATAATTAAGGCCCAATAAAATATAACCCATAATTAAACAAGTCTTTTATGGGCTGGAAATAAAATATAGATGGGCCAAAATTCTCTCTCTAGTTCGTCTACCACACGCAGCTTATGTATCTGATATGGCCTTCGCGGGCCCATGGTTCATGATGGCGTTGTTGTTCGGGAAGACTTGTATAGGTAGTCCTATCTTTAACGGGAGAATCTAGAGGACGGGTCCGGAAAGTATATCCGTCAAGCTTGTGGGACCCACATGGTGATCCTACATGGACATCTTGAAGAGTGTAGTAGTAATAGTCGGATCCTCTATAGATGTCTTGGCTTGCATGACTCACATCGCTTGCATGCTTATGTCATTTCCATCTCCTACGTCTGCATGGCCTACATGGATCAAAAGAAATCTTGCATGAGTTTCCCTCATGTGCGTATGATTATGTGGAGGTGGATGAAATAGAGACAAGGATGTACGTCCTATAGGAACACATGACTGATCCGGAATGGCATAGGTCGATCTATGTCTCCTTCTTTCAAGACCAATCATCAGGGCTTCCTTGAGCATTCTCCTAGCTCGATCACTTAGAACATGATCAATATGTCTTGGATCCCGTGGTTGTCTTTGTCTTTCTTTCATAGTTTCTATCTTCCTCTTCTTAGTAGGAAGCTCGGGATGTGATCTTGCATCTATGGTTGATCCGAAGCATGGTCCAGATGTTGTAAATGATCTTGATGTCATAAATGACATTGGATATGTCGTTGCGTCCGGATGCGGTCTTGGAGATGAGTGTGATCCTAGATATGCTCCCGTATCATATGGGTATTCTAATTCATCACGATGCCTCTTATACCTTCATTTTACTTAAAATTGTTAAAAAATGTCTTATTCTCTCGAGTAGAGTGTCTTCATCTCTCGAGTTTTCAGTCTTCTTTGCACAGTTGTTGGTCAACTTGAGATACCTTGAACACTCTATACTTGAGGCTTCTTACCCTGAGTTTCCTTGTCTTTTTAGTTTGAGTTTCCTTGGCTTCTTAGTCCGAGTTGTTGACCATTCGAGGGTCATTCTTGGAGTTTTCTTTAGCTCCATTGGCTTCATGCTTGCATCCTTGATTGTTTTTCTCCCTTAATTTGCACTTGGATGATAGATGTGATGATGATTGAATTTCATGAATGGCTCCATTTTAGGCCTAAAGACCTACAAAGACGCAAATCAAGGGGAGTAGACGTCTATTTGGTATTGTAAACACAAATTAAAGTGTAGAACACTTATTTTTCATTCAAAACTAAGGAAAAAACACATAAAAGTACTTCTAAAAACATAATATATAAACATGCTACCAATATACTCGTGTATGATGCCTATATTATGATACATTTTACATGTGGTGATTAGTATGACCTACGAAGGTAAATATGATTTGTGCATTGTTATGATTTTAATGTACACGATTTGTGCATTGTTATGTATTTTTTTATATAAATTTCAATAGATTATCCTGACAAAGATCATTTTGATTCTCGTGAGATGGGGGCGTAGACAAAAATGATCATAACAAAACAATCATTCTTCAAGTTTGTATGCTTAATGAGAATAAATCGTTTCCCTTTTCATGAATAATTTTGTAGCTTTTCCATAAAAGGCAAACCCACCTAATAACCATCAATTGGAAAAAATACAATGCAATTAAAGCCAACATTCTACCAGCAATTTACCTTTAGTTTTGTGCTCTTTTTTTATTTCCGTAAGCATAATAAGTTGGATGTTTTTATTTGTGCTTTGAATATTCAAGTCGATCTAGAAATTCTTCTTCCTAGTACCGTGATACAGGGGTAAGTCGTTGATAAGTCTCGATCTTTTGACACCAACAAAGAAGACTCGTATCAATCCTTGTTAGAGGGATTTATCAAATGAAGGGATAGAAGATGAAGGGTCGGCTGATTATATGGATAAAATGGTGGTCGTGTGATCTTGTGATGATGATGGATTAGTAGATGGATAGATACGGTCGAATCCTATGAAACGACTTGGAGCACACTAGGAAAACTAAGGTCCTAAAACACATCCAAGAACGATCGTTGAACCCTTCCACTACAATCTTGACCAATGGATACGCCGTCCAAGAGCACAAGAAGGAGGCTTGTGAATGGCATGAGAAGATACCAAGTTGTAGACCCAAGTAGATAACCCAAAACAGTCCAAGCTATGGGCGAATGAGATGTCATTCGCTCTCGCTCTCCACAATGAAAGAAACGTTCGTGTGAAACACAAAACAAAGTTTTTACTCAAATTCAGATTGTCAAATACAGGGTCCAAAATTCTCTATTTATAGAGAATGTGGAGGCTGGAAAGTTAGGTTCAAAATCCTCTTTAATCGGGCCTAAAATAACCTAAATGACTTAAATGAAAAGATGGGCTTCAAAGTAGCTTAAAGTACCGGCCTCAGAAGATACCAAGTTGTAGACGCAAGTAGATAACCCAAAACAGTCCAAGCTATGGGCGAATGAGATGTCATTCGCTCTCGCTCTCCACAATGAAAGAAACGTTCGCGTGAAACACAGAATAAAGTTTTTACTCAAACTCAAATTCTCAAATACAGGGTCCAAAATTCTCTATTTATAGAGAATGTGGAGGCTGGAAAGTTAGGTTCAGAATCCTCTTTGATTGGGCCTAAAATAACCTAAATGACTTAAATGAAAAGATGGGCTTCAAAGTAGCTTAAAGTACCCAATAATTAAAACATTACTCAATAGTTATTAACGAATAATTGAGCTGAAATTAAAAGCGTTTATGGGATGTAAATTACGGTCATAGGCCACATTTTTTCTTCCTACTTAACGTTCAAATAGATGCTTATACTTGTCGAGTTTGACCGGGTTGCTTTGACTCAAGTTTCGAACATTTCTAGCTTTGATGCTTTCCTATCCTATGAATGACCTTCATTTCTTTTGTAGAAATGATCTTCATTGTTCTTCTAGAAATGAGCTTGATTCTTCCTTTTCTCCTCCTTGGAGTGATCTTTACTCTTTGCCTCCTACCTTCCATAATCACATTCTCGAGTTGAGCTAGGTCCGAACATGCTCTTGCATCATACCGTGACAGTTTCAATTGACAATTATCGTTATAAATATTGAATTTTTAGAATCGAGTGGATAAACTCCAGAGGTTTAATCCGAAGATAGGTTCTTTCACCATTTATTGTGGTATTTTTCGGTAATACAAGATTTTTGTTTGTTTTTAGGTGTGATCCCTTACATATAAAAATGGTCCTTAGAACATACATTTCCTCTAAAAACATAACTAGTTCAACAACTTGCACATTATGACAAAAAACTCATAAGATTTACAAACCATTAAAACTTCTTATATGCATTTTCAAAGCCAATCGAATTATGACACTACTTCATAGGATACGAAGACTAGACAAAGAAGATATGATTCGTAAACTCATTATTCTTTGATTGAGGAATCTTAAAATAATCGACCTATAAAAGACTCATAATATATCTAGAAGCTTTTAATTTGTATACCTTTACTAAGTTGACGACATTGATGCTGACGTGGCGGCCTCACGTTTTTTCTTGGAATATATATCTTACCGAATAATCAATTAAACCACAAAATCTTTTTCACTAAATAAAAAAATCTAAATTATAATAGTGAATACTTTAATTTATGCTAGCCAAAATCCGCAAATAAAGCAATACGTACAACCGATAATATGAATATTTGTCGGTTAACTCAAAATACATAAAAAGGAAAAAAACCAACACGTAAACTTCTCATATACACTTCTTAGATAAATCGTATTGGGGAAGCAATACGTAATTCTTTTAATTTCTACTGTATATATGGACGACCTAATTATTGTATATTTATCAATCTCTAATGTTCTTAAGCTAGAAAACCTTTTCGTTGTTCAAGGTAATTCTTCTGGTTTTTCTAAGTGTCTTCTTTAATCGTAACATTCTTGATTTTTTACGTATTTTGATCGTCTTTCAAGTGTCTAACGAGTTTTTACCGTCTTCATTGAACGTCTTCTTTGAGAGTCTGCCAATTTATCGATTTATTCAAATTATATTTGACCGATTTTTTTCGTCTTCTTTGATTGTATTCTTTGATCGTATTCCAATTTATTGAATCAATCCTATTTTTCTCCGATCATCTATACATTTTTCCCCAGATTTGGTCAATCTTTGCAAGGAAGGATTCATTTTTTTTTGTTATGTAAGGGGTCATACTATTCTGATTTATTACTACTTAGCTTAATCTTTTATTAATTAAAGCGCGTCCATATAAGACGGAGACCATTTACTTTTTTTTTCACAAAAAAAGTAATATTAGATGTTAATCATCATCATATGAAAATTTCAAATATTTTTTTTTAATAAATACTCATTCAAAGTACGGGCTAAACTAGTTATGTATAAACCAATAAACAATACCCAACAAAAGCTTGGTTCTTGTTTAGTAGCGATTCTTGTTCAATGGAATAACATATCAAGGTAACCACACAAGTTCTACGCACAATTCGAACTCATAAATCAAGTATAAAATGGCTCAAATAGCATATGTTAAGGAGTGTAAAATTGTTGATTTTGTTAATGTTCTTTCTCGACCCCCTTAATGGAGCCCTTTTATACAAATTCATAATAGGATTCAACTAGGGAGGACAACTTTCATATAGACTGTGCGATATTTTTGTATAAATGGAGTGATATTATCAAAAAAATAGTAGAATGTCTTGTAGTTAGGAAAAGAGAGTTTGATGGTTGGTACAATATCAATGTACCAAGTTATTGAAAAGAAATAAGGTCATGATCGAGTATTGAGTTTTTTTTTTCATGCCACGAGCGCTTAAACATGGGACTAGATTTGAGAAAAGTCGGGTCAGCCTGTCCATATGAATAAATGGATGGATATGAATAAGAGTACAATCCTTTATGGGTCATAAAGCCCGACTCAAAAACATGTTTGAATTTTATTTTTAAATTAAATTGTAAAATATAGGAATAAATGGTAGAATTCGAATTTGAGATCTCAAGTGCAGTGTCCACCTGACCTGAAAAACCAATAGTTTTTATAAAGTCCGACCCGAGTTCGGGTTTGTCGTGGTCCATGACATATTTTGTATGGAAATTAATTGGAGAAAAATTAAAGTCAATATCGATTTTCCATTAAAATGGAAAAGTCAATATTCTTAAAAGAGGTTATTCTACATACGCTTGGGCTTGGTTGCCGTTTCCAAAATTTGCAAGCTCTCCTGTATTTCTCCCAAGCCTCACCCACTCCCTTCTTTCCCATAGATAAAACCCTAATTTCCAACTGCATTCGCTCTCCATCCGATATAATATCTTCTCAAGCTGATCTTTGCACGTTATTGCGAAATACACAAGGATCTCTTCGTGATTGATAGCGCGAAAGCTCCGCTTTTCTAGGTTTCGGACGGTTATCGGCTTCTTTAGGTTTTGATTGCTCTGCATTCCGCAGTCTGAACTGCCTTTGGTATCCTCGTTATCAAATTTAATTCGTAGAGGACGCAGTGATTTCGGAAGTCGAAACTCCCCTTTGCCCTTTCTTGGAAATCCCCATTTCTAGGGTTTCTATATTGACCTAAACTTGTTTCATCGGAGTTTTTGGACGTCTGTTAGTGTTTCAATTGCGGTAGAAATCTTTTTGTCTCGTTCCAATTTCGTTGATATCTAGGGTTTTGATCAAACTATTTGTATTCCTAATGGTGCCACTTTAATGTGCTCTGGTGACTGTTTGTATTCCTAATGGTGCCAGTTTTCCTTGCCAGATATTGGGCGAGTTTCTCAAAGATGAGAGTCTTGTGAACGGTACGCAGTTCTGTGCTGCAGATCCATCTTTTTAGTCTTCTTGGCGTAGGTGTAGAAAGGTCTGACTTAAGCATTCCGTTTGCTACTGGATTGTGTCTTCAGTTGTGGCTCTTATTGCCTAGGGGTAGAAGTTCGGAAACTAAAGCTGTAACTGTACAGAGAAATTCAATCCAATTTTTTTTCTTCACTAGATACATGGGAGGAACTTCTATTCTGTGATTTTGGCCCCTTTAATGGTTATAATTTGGAGGTGGTGTGTGGAAATAGTAGTTTGGTAAGTGCAAGGCTATAAGTTCATACAAAAAAAAAACTTCAGTGTGAAACAAGTGAGGGTTGAAGTTTTATTTTTTACTTTGGCAAAGAATACATTGTGGAGACAAAAGAAGGTATCACAAGAAGGGTGTTGATTTTAATGTCAAGCTATCCTTATGGACAAAAGTGAACCCAGCTTAGCTCCAGAATGGTTGAGGAATTCTGGAAATGCCTCAGGGAGTCGTGGTTCAAGCAACCATTTTGCATCATCACAGTCAGGTATCATCTCTCTATTATGACTATATTGATTTCTGTTTTTTTATAATGATTTCTACAAGATGAAGCATTTATAATTGATATCTGTTTATTTGTCATAGACGGTCCTCTGTTGGCATTGCCCAAAAGGAATAAATCTTCCAAGAGCATTGATAATAGTGATAGTCTCCAATCTTCTTTTTTGGACCGCAATCCACCTTCTAATTCTAGAAAAAATTCGAGCAGCAATGGTTCAGCTAAGCATGATAAAAATCAGTATAACCGATCTTACAGTAGTTTCACCAGGAGTCGTCGGGATAGAGGAAGAGACAGGTCAACAATTGATGAGCATTGGGATGCTGAGTACTCTGATCCTTTGAGGAGTATCATGACTAGGAGAATTGAGAAGGATGTGTTAAGGCGTACACAGTCAATGGTTTCAAGGCAGCAGAGTGAGGTCGTACAGCGAAGAGTTTGTTTGGATTCGAGGGGCACTGGCTACAACAATCATGAAAAAGGGAATGACATGCTTTCTTCTGGGAGCATGGAAAAGGTGGCCTTTGAAAGGGATTTCCCGTCACTTGGTTCAGAAGATAGACCTGTGACACCAGATATTGGAAGAGTTCCATCCCCTGGGCTGAGCAAGACCATGCAAGGCTTGTCTATGGGTAGTTCCTCCTTGGTTGGCGGGGAGGGCTGGACCTCAGCTCTTGCAGAGGTGCCTGTAGGTGTTGGAGGCAATGCTGTTGATCCCACATTGCTCCAACCAGCTGTTGTTTCTTCAGTTTCAACTGCTTCTAGCACCACAAATGGTCTCAATATGGCTGAAGCTTTGGTGCAGGCTCCATTAAGATCTCAGACTGATGTTCAGGTATTGAGACTATTTTGTTTGTGTTGCCTTGTGTTTTTAAAAATGATATATGGCATGCTTGGTCAACTTTATTATTTATTATCTTCTGCAGCCCTCTATGCAAAACCAGAAGCGTGAAGAATTGGCAGTCTTACAATCCATGCGGCTAATACCGTTAACAATCTCAATGCCCAAAAATGTGAGGGTTTCTCCTTTGCGCTCTAGATAAATTAAGTACAAAATTGCTTTATCTGATTTTTTTGCATTAAAGGCCATCCTGTTTATCGTCATTCTTCCACACCTTTGCTTACAGTTTTTCCGTAGAAAAGAAAAGATTTGCATCTTGTGGCTTATGCTGACTTCAAACCAACTCATTATTCTGCTTCATTCTGTTCCATGTGGTTGTTGTAATGTTGAAATTAGTCATATGATAAAGATTTATTTGGTTACTCCTTAGAGTGATTTAGGTTGTTTTTTAATCCTTAAAATTGTCTGTTTGGATCTGTTAGTGATCCTGCAATACCTTATTGAGGCTCCTTGCATATCTATACCAGAAACCCTGTTTGTGAACCCTTTTTCTTTTCTCCCCTTGATGCAGTTGTACTTTGTTGTTAGAATTGAATAAACCGATTTTGAGACGTTTGGGTTCTTTATAGGGAAAATTTGGCTTATAGTGCTTAATCATGTAACATTTAAGGCAACCATATACAGGGTACTTGTGTGTATCTATTTGCTGCAACGAGAAATGTTAGACGGAAAATGATACTGAACAGTTATGCATTAAATGCAAGCTACTTTCAACTTCTTAGTGGGTTTTATATATGTTTTTAGCAAAAACACTCATCCATTGATATTATTCAAGAACACAAAAGTTAATTTAGTTATGCAGACCGTAAGGTCCATAACTTAAGGAACATAGGCATTTGCAGACCTGATTTTTTGCTATTGTGAGTAATTTCAGTTAAAGTGATATTGAGGTCAAACTTGCGTATCATATTTTTTGCCTTTCCAACGTTTCAGATTTAAGTTGACGGACAAAATTGTTTGTCCTCCCCTTTGACTAAAAGTTAAAGTAACTTAATCTATGATTTAGTGCTGCTGTAGTTGGCATATCACGCATAACATAAGTTAGTTATTTCTTGGTGTGTCTGAATGGATTTTAGTCATTTGAAGATTGTTTTATATTATACGTCGATGTAGCCTCTATTGTATGACAAATATGGAAACCACTTAGTAGAAGGCAAAAATTAAAAGGTTTTGTTATTTTAAATGAAAAAGGAAGGAAAAATCAGTATTGAAATTCTATCCATTGAAAAAGTATTACATATAAGATACATGTGGAAATCATTTAAAAACATATTATTTAAATGACATAATTAACGAAATGATGGAAAGGCAGGCGCTTGGACGCCTTTGGGCCTAACAATCTAGGCGGGTCTGGCAGCTCCAGGTGCGTCTCACAGTTCCAGGTGCCTGCCTTTTTCACATCTATGTTGCCTAAGGTAATCCAGGCATTGGAGGGACTAAGGCGTCTAAACGAGCAATTAGGCACACCTTACCTTTTCACACTCTGAAGCCACCCATTCAAATGTCAGTCACAGATCCTGTTTAGTGTTACTATCTACTGCTGCCATGTATCATTAAAACCACAAAAAATTAGCATTATCTTACGAGTACAAATGATTGAACCCTGCCCTGGGGAGGGAGGGTATTGGTCATCATTTTTCACTTTTTAATGGAGCACTTGTTAAATTTTCAGATCCTATGAAAATGATATCATGATAGACATTTCTTGCTGCCTGAGTTGCCTACTTCTCTGAATGGAGTTTGTTTTTTCCATAGGTATCATTAAATGTCATGGTTACCTATAGTCTGTCTTACAATGAGTTAAGATTAAAGGCATGTTCGCTTTATAAGTAGTGTTGAGCTTGTGATGTGAAGGAATAAAGAGCATGAATTAACTGTTGTTTTATCCTGTACGTAAGTAGATATCAAGGCGCCTACATTTCACAACCTCAAGCTTCCATATCTGCTATTTTCTGAGAAATTCATTAACAAATGTCACCACCTGATTCATTGAAAGATTAATCTTGTAAAATTCTTTGTAAAAAAATGTTTTCAATGTATAAACAAATAGGTATTTGTCTGAAATGAAAAACTGTAAATCAATTTTAAGCTAATTAACAATAATTATCAGATTCCTTATTATTCCTTGTAATTATTTTTGTCATGTTCTTTATTTTAGAGAAAATATGTCTAAAATAATATAGGATTTTCATTATACAGTTTTTTTTTATTTGGAGGTGTTGTATCATGTTTTACTATGCATATCACGCTTCTTATTAACTTTAATACTTAACACAAGAATTAAAAGCATATCAATGATTCCTCTAGGTTGGTTTGGATACATGGACAAATCTTTTGAGTTAACGATTATAAAAAAATGCATATTTTTTAACAAACGGATTTTAAAAATAGTAGTAAATGTTGTATAGGACCATAATTGTTTCACTCTATATGCTTTTTCTGACTTGGGTTCTGTTTGGAAACAGATATCTTATTGAGCCGAAGCTTATTGGGTAGCTGAAAAAAATAGCCGACCGGACGAGCTTATTTTTTTTATAAGCTCAGTGGATGTTTGGGAGAACAAAACCTTTATTAAAAATTAGTTTTTTTTATAGGGTTGTATTTGTAATATATCATTCAAGAAACTAATATAAGCTTTCACCATGTAGCTTAATGGAAAGAGTATAAGCTTCTATTAGCTAGCGTAATCTCTCTTAAGCTTGGGCTCCCAAACACTTGATAAGCTCTCATAAGCTAGATAAGTTGGTCTCCAAAAGACACCCTTGAACATACTAAAAACTGTTACTTATCATGTTAATTGTCTGGCAATAAAAGATCTAAACTATAATAAAGCCTCATGCATATGACTTCAACTAAGTTGGATGATGAAACATAAGCTGCGGTGATGTTCATTTACAAGAATTTATTTGAAAAAGGATTAAGTGACTCATAATGTTAAAGAAGCCTGCATGGATATCGTATTTAACAAATGTACTGTTTTGACTAGGTGATAATTCTGTTTTTTTTTTAATTATTTAGTTCAACTTGTCATTTCCTGTTAAATATTAAGTCAGCTCTCTATTAAATGTTGCTGTTTGCTCATTCTGCTCCCTCTCCTTAAATTTTTTGTCTTGGTATGGTGTTCATTCTGTTTTTGTAATTACTAAGTTTGACTTGTTGTTTCTTGTTTAGTTTTAACTCAGTTTTGTATAAAGTCTAGCTGTTTGCTGCGTTCCTTAAATTTTGTCTTGGCATGGTGCTCATTTGTTTTCGTAATTATGAAGTATTACTTGTTTCCAGTTTAGTTTTAAATCTGCTCTCTCTACAAATAACTTTTTGCTACCTGTCCTTCGATTCTGTCTTGGCATGGTGATATTCTGTTTTTGCACCTATAAGTTTAATTGTTGTTTCATGCTTAGATTTAACGCGTATCTCTGTAATATCTGTTTGTTTTATATTTTGCTTGACCACATGAACTCTGGAGTGATATGTGCCTTCCTCTTCTCAGCCCCCTAACTCTTCTGATAAGCTGAAACCAAAGACTCCAAGATCTGGAGAGCAAGTGACTGCTTCAAAAAACGGTCACCAGTTACCAATTTCACAACTTGGTGGCCAGTCACTTCGTAGTGCAAATGTTGCCAATGGTCCAAAAGCCTCTCACACTGGAAAGCTTCTGGTGCTTAAAGCAGGACGAGATAATGGCATTTCACTAGCATCAAAGGATATTTGTAGTCCTACTGGCAGTGTCATTACTGAGTTTACAAATGGCCAAGGTGCTGTAGGTAGTCTAACAGGCTCTTCTGTTGTACTGAAAAATACAGGATCTGCAAAGCTTTCTGCATCTAATAAGACTTCTGCCTCTGTTCTTGGCCCTTGCTCTTCTGTTGATAAGAAACCTTCACTAGCTCATGCCAAGAGCCGTAGTGATTTCTTTAATATGGTGAGGAAAAATTCTATGAGCAACTCATGCGTGAAAGCAGACTCCATCCCTGTTGTTTCATCTGCTGTGGAGAAATCAAATGAAATTAATGAAGGATCCTCTGGACCTGCAAGTCCTGCTGAAAAGGATGGTGATATGAAATGTAATGGTTCAATGTCTCATGGGGACAAGAATTTAGACAACAATTTTGGTGACATTGCTGCTATCATTCCCGAGGAAGAGGAGGCTAAATTTCTACGCTCTCTTGGTTGGGTTGAAAATGATGGAGATGACGAGGGACTTACGGAGGAAGAAATAAATGCCTTTATTAAGGAGGTACTTAATAACGCTTTTGCCTTAAAAGTAGTTGTCTTTTGTTATCGTGACTTGTCATGTGATGTCACTTTTTACAAGACGTAAAATGACCAAGTAGAATGGGCCCATTTTTCCTAGTATGATTTGGATGATCATAAATGACTATTAGTGAAATCTTCCGGCAATTCATTTTTTTGATATGGTTATTTTTGCTTGTTGTAGTACACGAAAGTGAGACCATCTTCTAAACTATGCCGGGCCCTCCAATCAAAGGTTATGGGGCAGGCTGAGCCTCAAGGAGCATGGTCAGGCGGAGCTTCTACAGAGTTGAGCACATCTGACTCTTCAGCCTGAGTATTGAAAATTTTGATCTTCTTAAACACTGGATCTATGAAGTGACGGATTTGGAAAGGGGAGAATATTTGTTTCCTCCTTTTTCGCAGATAGCTGATGAATAGAGTGTGGAGTCTGGATTCAAGGAAGTGATTGATGATTGGCGTGGTTGGAGCACTACAATCCCTGCAATACTGTTTTGCTAAATATTGCAATAATTCTGGTACTGTCCTGCCTATCTGAAGTCTATACATGCTCTCCACCGGAAAAGGATAGGCCAGGTTTTATTTTGTTTAGCAGTAGGAGATGATGGTTAAAGTTTGCATATTTTCTTAGGCTTCTTTTTATTACTTCCTTTTCGAGATACCATTTTCTCCACACGGTGTGCAAAATGGTTCGAAACCTGAAAATTTGTTTATGTTCTTCTGGTCAGTTTTACAGCAAAAGGAAAAATATGCAAAGGTTTTGTTTATTCTAGTTTTTGTGCTTCCATTCTGGTTTAGAGGGGCTTAAAATATCAGGTTTCATATGCACGCAAGGTGCACGTATTAAATTGAACCCAGCTTTGAGGGTTGAATTGGATTAGTTTGCTACGCATATGAATTGCACAACAAATTTAAACCAGATCAACCCTTGATTTTGTGTTCAGTTATACTGTATAAACGTCTGGTATCAGGTAAACCCTGGTGTATAAATCTTAGTACTGTGAGAATTGCAAATCCTCGACTTGCCTTGAATGAATACTCCATCCTCCTAATGTTAATGAAACTAGTCTTTGCTTTAATTT
The DNA here is from genome assembly GCA_033239125.1 of Fagopyrum homotropicum. Lineage (NCBI taxonomy): Eukaryota > Viridiplantae > Streptophyta > Magnoliopsida > Caryophyllales > Polygonaceae > Fagopyrum > Fagopyrum homotropicum. The sequence continues at coordinate 144,464,052 of BSWB01000003.1, read as the reverse complement.
ATAGTAGTTTGTGAGGGCTTGAGTGTTGCTCTCACGACGGTTAGGCATTCTCGGCAAGTTCAATTGGGTTGCTGATGATCGAGTTGGTTATGTTTGGCTGAACTTGCTGGTCTTCTGGGCATGCTTGCTTTGGTATGCTCTCATGGGGATGGTCAAGGTTCTAATCTTTGGGGTTGATCCAATTAGTTATCCGACGACGAGTTTACCGATTTTATTTTATTTAGGGGTTTCTAATGGGCAACAAATTGATCTGATCCATAATGGGCAACAGATTGATCTGATCCAAAATACCCGGATATTCAAATAACCTGATATCCAGGTTATATCCGAATATATTTTGTGGGGACAAATTTGATCCAGATAATTATATGTGGATATTCAACTAATCTGAATTTTAGAACACGACATTTGAAAAATGATTTTATCTACATAGAATAATTATCCGTGGATGTCTGGCGAATCCGTTTGATCCGAAAAATGACTTTAATTAAATTCGAATATTTGCAAATTTGGTTATCCAACTTTTGTTTTTTCTATTTTGTTTATCATAAAATGTAAAAAAAAAACATGTGACATAATCCAAAAAAAGTGACAAACATATATATGACAAGAAATTGAGAAATTAAAAGTACATTGTAATAAAAATAATGAAAATAGGGTTTTAAATTGTAGATAACTTCATCAGTACACATTATAACTAATTCATAAAATGTAATATAATAAGAGATTGAGAAGACTAAAATAATAGTAAACATTTCAATCGTAATAAATTTTGAATTTTTGAGTCTTAAAACATTTTATATACCAAATATTCAAATGGTATTACTTTTTAATGGTATGTAGGAGAGTCGGTGGTCTCTGCGTATTATTCAAATGACATTATTAAAGATTTTTAAAATCAAATAATTAATTTTTAAGTATATAAATCTAATTAATTTTAAATTGGTTAAAAATATTATGAATGATAGTTACACGATAAAAAAATTTAGTGCAAAATTACAATGTATTAAAGGAACTTTCTTTTATTTTCTAAAACAAAAGTTAACCTTTTAACATATGCATCCTATGTCATTAAATGAGACTGATCTTATAATAAAAGGTTACTTATTTAATAAAAAAATAGCAATTATAATTATCATAATCATCATTGTTTATAATAATAATAATGAATTATTTTTAATATGTTAATACATATCTTATATCTAACACGATATAAAAGAGTTTGACTTAAACAATGGTATTATATAGGCTTATATAATATATAGTATGTAATATGTATGCCGAAGGTATTTTGAATAACTTTAAAAAAATAATACGTTTGTCAAATCAAAGTAGAAAAGTAAATTTGTACTTAGATAAAAACTTATTTACATCATTTTCTAAATATATTTTTACGATCCGAAAAATACCGTGCCAAAAAATAAGTTACTACAATTATAATAATCGTTGTCATCATCATTAATATTAATGAGAACCTTATTAGTAAGAATTTAACACGTTTCTTATTCGTAACACTTGTGATAAGAATTGCAATAAAAAAAAGCTCATTGTAGACTTATTTCATAATTCATATGTATAATAAAACCATCACATTAAAAAAATGTATTTGTGAAATTAAAGTAGAATGTATTCGGACCAAAAGTTATTTATATGGTTCTTAAAGAAGTCTATTAAAGTTAAAAATTATTATGCCCTAAAAAATTAAAATTATTAGTTATAAGAATCATCATTACTTTTATTATTGACAAAGCTTATATTTAATATTTAAAATATATTTTTTAACGTGGTAAAAAGACTTGAAATTAATTAACAAAAATTTACTAAAATTAGAATTATTATTATCATACTCATCATCGTTATTTATATTATTGATAACCTTATATTTAATATCTTAACATGTATCTTATCAATAAGACACGTGATAAGTGTTAGAAAAAAAATCTTCCGGATTGTTTTATGCATCCGTTCGGATATGTAGATGTCTAAAATTCGGGTTCGCATCTAATCCGGTTATCTTGAAAAATCTTCCGGATTCGATTCGATATATCGTAGCAAATATCTTAAATCTCAGATTTTATGGATTGGTCAACAAATTTTTGAACCCAGTCACCGGATCGGATTATTTTTTGCCCAACCTTAGTTTATACAATGATTTATGTTTTTAGGATTCTTTTTCCCCCCTCAAATACATTGTGCAATTCTCAGGGCGAAGTAGGCTTGTTGTTGTGATTGTAAACGAGTTTTTTAGATTGTGGTTTATGTATAAAAAATTGTGTTGTGTGTAGTTAGATGGTTTTAAATTAGTTCTGACATAAATGAATCAACTAATCAAAATCAAAATTGTTTCATTTTTTTTTTTGCATAACGGTAGATTCTCATCCTTGCATTTGCAATACCGATATATGAAATATTGTTGCTCCCGTTAGCTTCTACAATCACAAAAACAAGTTGGATGCTCCAATTCACCGCCATCCACATCGTTAATTCCGCCTTCGTTGTTTGCACTAACAACTACCAAGGCCATCAAGTCTCATATTCCCTAGACGGACTCATCCTTTGCAGCTTGATATCATTCCACTCTTTCACCCAAGCACCCACCAATCTTATCAATAAAAAGTTACTCCAATCAACTATTAATCATAACTACCAACATATTTTAGCTACCGATAAACTTTACCTCTAACAAATTCAAGGTTCTCAATACTCAATAAGGTCATTTGTTAACTCTTTTTTAGCGAAAATATGTTAAATTAATTCTAGAAAGTACATTCAACATTTATTTTAAATAGGGCAATTTTGGTAACTAGGCCATTTTGAAAAACTATAGTAGTAACTAGGCTTTTTAATGTTTGAATTAAGTAAATATACCTCAACCTTTTATATTTATTCTCAACTCTACACACTCTTATTTCCAGGGATACATTTATTAAACACAAAACTAGAAAAAACCTAGTAAACCAAATTGTTTCTTTCTTTAAATATCAAGTTATCTGAATCAACTTTTTTGTAGGGCAAGAGATTGGAGAAATGAACCGGCAGTAATGTAATTAACTCGACTGGCGGGCCGCACTATACCGGTCGGACCGGTTCATTTGACTTAAAACTATAACCTCGTCACCAATTTCGATTCGCCAGAAGTGAGTGGCACTAAAATGGGTTCCATAGATACCCCGACAGATGCGGCGAACGGGACAACCCTAACCCCCAACGGAGTCGACGATGGCGACCACCCCATCGCCGATGCTTTCCCGGAAACCCCACCGCCGGAGAACGGCAATTCGCCTTCCGTTTCCCCTCCTGAGAACGACGCCTCCAAAAAGAGGAAGTCCGGTATGCTCCCATTGGAGGTTGGGACGCGCGTATTGTGCCGTTGGAGAGACGGGAAGTACCATCCTGTTAAAGTCATTGAGCGCCGCAAATTGCCGCCTCCTGGTTCCAACGAATACGAGTATTATGTTCATTACACCGAATGTATGTGCTGATTTCCCCCCTTTTCTCTATGTTAGGGTTTTATATATTTGTCTGTGGTGTTTCGGAATTTTTGCTTTGTCCGATAACTTGCGGTGTTGGAGGGAGGTAGTACTTTTTTTTTCATTGGGTGAAGTTGTGTTTCCCGTCGAAGGGGTGAAATTGTTGATTTCATTTCCGTTCTGATTTTTGTTCACATCTTTTAACTTCAGTCCTAGATTTTTGTTTTCATTTTAGTTCGCGAGATTAGGTTGATTATGATAGCTTGCTTTAGCTGTTAATCTTAAGTTATTTGCTATTGTTTTGCAATGAGTCCGTGTTTGTATCATTTGAAACATAATTTGGTTTTCTTAAGTCTGAGGTGTAGTTGATTTCGTTTTTGTGGATATGTAAATGTATGTCAGTATACGGCTCAACTCTGTCAAGATACATAGCTTTGCAAAAATCTCAAATTTCTTGCTGACATGAAGCTTTAAATATTGCCACTATTGGATTTTATTTCTAATCATGTGCTGCAGTTGGACTGTATTCAAGGAATTGGTCCTTTAGACATATGTAATTACTTTCTAGTTGCTGCTGCTGCTGTTGCTATTGAGTTCATCATTCCATTATGTTCTAGAGTGTACGTCAGAAAACCACAAATGATATTGGTGACTTTGCACACACCCACTTGTTGTGTAGCAATTGACCCCCGAACACCTTTTAATCATAGTAAAATTAAGTAAAAGTATGTTATTTCCAAAAGATTCCTCATTTTAGACATATTTAGCGTTTGCTTTTGCATACGAGGTGTTTTTGGAAATTTAAAAGGTTTATCTTAACATCTTAATAAAGGTAAAATTGGTATGATTGTCTATATGGGTGTTGAAGTGCTAACAAAGCATGCGTAGGTGATGGTTACACGCAATTTTGTGATTATGAGGTGTTTTTGGAAATTTAAAAGGTTTATCTTAACATTTTAATACAGGTAAAATTGGTATGATTGTCTATATGGGTGTTGAAGTGCTAACAAAGCATGCGTAGGTGATGGTTACACGCAATTTTGTGATTATAAGGTGTTTTTGGAAATTTAAAACGTTTATCTTAACATCTTAATATAGGTAAAACTGGTATGACTGCCTATATGTGCGTTGAAGTGCTAACAAAGCATGCATAGGTGATGGTTACACGATATATTGTTATTATGGTTGTTTTTGTGCGAGTAGCAAAACTTAGGAGTGTTTTTTATGTTTTTCTAGCTCTATTTGAGTAATATGATTATTTTTCTTTATTACATGCATCTGTGCTTCATGCTACTGAAGCTGTCTATCCTTCTTTCAATTCTAACAGTCAACAGGAGACTTGATGAATGGGTCAAGCTTGACCAACTTGATCTCAGCTCAGTAGAGACTGATGTTGATGAAAAAGTAGAAGATAAGGTAATGTTAATGTGTCTTTACATCATTTCACCGCATCTGTGAAGTCGGCACATTCTCCTACATTGCATGTGTAGTAGGCTGAAGTGCTCTGATGCCTACCTCTATTTTTAAACAATAGGGGCTTAAAAAGAAAATGTTAGCCTCTTGTTTCACAATCCTAATGTAGTTTCTATGATTACATTATGTTATAAAATTATGAGTTGTCCTTGATTATCATGTTAATAATTCATCAAATTCTGCACATATCATTTGTTGACCACTGGATGGGGCGAGGTTCTGGTGATTCTATCACTTTAATTACTTGTTCTGCAATATAATATGACAGTATTTTCATAGGTGTCAAGCTTGAAAATGACAAGGCATCAGAAACGCAAGATTGACGAGATTCACGTGGAGGTAAGAAATCGTTGCCTGTAGTTTTGCTGGAAAAAAAAAAGTCAATTTGTCCAGATGGCTAAGCTCATCTGCTCTTGAAAGGGCAGGTGACCTTTTATGCAAATAGTTTTATCCAAGTTCTGTTTTTGCAATTTCTAGGGGCACGAGGAGTTGGATGCTGCTAGTTTACGTGAGCATGAAGAATTCACAAAAGTTAAAAACATAGCAACAATTGAACTCGGCAAATATGAGATTGAGACATGGTACTTCTCCCCGTTTCCACCGGAGTACAATGATTGTGTGAAGCTCTTTTTTTGTGAGTTTTGCCTTAATTTCATGAAGCGCAAAGAGCAGCTGCAAAGGCATATGGTAAGTGCTTTGGCGCATATTCCTTTTTCTTTCTTTCTGTGGAATTGCTGCAATTCTATCTGTTGTACACTTTTATATGGAAAGAATGAACTGCTTAGTTGGATGGATTGTCTGGAATATTAATTTTTCCAACTGTTGTGTAAAATGTAATGGTGTTCTTCCTTTATTCATACTTTATCCTGGTTAGAGTTAGAATTTAAACCACAATAGCAATATATAGTTCATTACTTGATACCGTATTATATGGGAACTTTCTGAAGGATTTCTTACCAGTTATCAAAGCCAAAGCAGTGAAAGTAATAAATCCAAATAGCTCGTACACTTATTATTTATGATCCCATCTACACTATTGTCATGCTAAATCATAGTAAAATTATATTATATTCATACTGTAATAACACCCAATCCCTTAAAGAGATTGATTCCCCGGAGCTAACAATTTCATTCAAGAAATGCTTTTTTGTGTGTGTTTCATTCATACCAAGAGGTCTTTGGTTCTGTATATTCTTACTTAGCTTCTGTTTCATAACTGAAGTCTGTGCTATGTACATCATACAGTTTCTTGGTAACGTATCTAGAAGCATCTATTGAATTCTATTTATAGTGATTTTTCTGCAAGTAACGAACTCGCAGGTCATAGCTTTTGACTGGAGATAATGCAGTATCTCTGTTAGTTTTGATTTGCATGATCTTTATGCCTCTAATAATTTATTTTTATTTTTATTGCCTTTGTTAACCTTGATCTCTTCGATATTTAAAATTTTCATGTTGAAATCAGAAAAAATGCGATCTCAAGCATCCTCCGGGTGATGAAATATACCGCTGTGGAACCTTGTCAATGTTTGAGGTGCTCCCTCCCTTTCTCTCTCTCTCTCTCTCTCTCTCTCTCTTTCTCTCTCTCTCTCTCTCTTCTTCAACGAATGTAGACTCTCCACACTATATCATTAATGTGCATCATTCTTGCATAGATGCTGACAGAGGATAGATCATTTTAGACATGCATGAGTACAAAGATGTACGGATCCTGTTTGTGGTGTATAATTGTTCATAGTATTTGTTTCTTAAATGTTTAGGCAGGAGGTTAGGTAAACCAGGGCACCAATACAGTAAATGTGGTGTTATTCAATATAATTTCATTATCTTTAGAGATCCCTTTGTGAAAATGATTTGTAACTTCTGTAGTTGTTATTTCTTGAAACAGGTTGATGGCAAGAAGAACAAGGTTTACGGACAGAATCTTTGTTATTTGGCAAAACTATTTTTGGATCACAAGACCCTTTATTACGACGTTGACCTATTTCTCTTCTATGTCCTTTGTGAGTGTGATGATCGAGGATGCCACATGGTTGGTTATTTTTCCAAGGTATTATTTTTTCCTTGATTATGACTTTGTAGAATTATCAATAAGTGGCGAAATTTGTTTGTTACTTGGATTGGTAAGAGTGAGGGACAAGGATTGATGTTCTGTTTCCCAATTATAAATTCCTTGTCTAACTGTACTGAGGTTAATCTTGTAGACTCACTAGGACTTTTATGCATGAATTCTTCCGATTATTCATACATATAACATGTTCTTGTTAACCGGAACTTCAAATGCAGCATGTTATAATGCGTGCTCAGTTTGTCTATGAATCTACCGTTTTAAATAATCTGTAGAACTCCACTTCAAAGAGCCACGAGTTGTTTACGTCCATCAGGGAGTGGTTACATACACGATTATGAATGGGTTCTCAGTTTGTTGCTTTGTTTTTTACAATGCAGGAAAAACATTCTGAGGAATCATATAATTTGGCTTGTATTTTGACTCTTCCTCCGTATCAGAGGAAAGGTTATGGAAAATTCCTTATAGCGTTTTGTAAGCTCCCTTGTTCTCTGTAGTTTTTGCTCTTGAGATTGTTGTTGGCGATTTTTAGTTATCTATGCTTGTTAGGTCATTAATTTCATTTGGTCGACATGTTGCAGCTTATGAACTCTCTAAGAAAGAAGGTAAAGTAGGTACACCTGAGAGGCCTCTTTCAGACCTCGGGCTGGTGAGCTATAGGGGTTACTGGACACGAGTCCTCTTGGAGATCTTGAAGAAGCATAAAGGAAACATCTCAATCAAGGTATGCATGATCATTTTGCATGTAATTCCGAACGGTGTCATAAATTTATTGGACACTGTTAATATTTGGCGCATTTCTTGTCTTTAGGAGCTGAGTGACATGACAGCCATCAAGGCAGAGGACATCTTAGCAACCCTTCAGAGCCTGGAACTAATACAATACCGGAAAGGGCAACACGTCATCTGTGCGGATCCAAAGGTGTTGGATCGGCACCTGAAAGCAGCAGGACGTGGTGGTCTGGAAGTGGATGTGAGCAAACTGATATGGACTCCTTACAAGGAGCAAGGGTGAGGGATGTCTGTTCAATGTGATCAGGTAATTTAAGGACTTTACCTGTTGGACTGTTGTTTGTAGAATGTATTTAACAAGCGAGAGAGGTGATGGTTCAGTTTGAAGATGGTAAAAATAAAGTGATCAAAGTGATGTGTAGCATTGTCAGTCGGGTTGTATAGTATTTCCAGTTAACTTATCATGTGTGAATTTTCTAGGCTTCAGACTTGTAACTCTAGTGCTTGATTCTTAATAGGCCTGTTCTGTTATCTTACCCAGCTTTGAATTACTTAATTCTTCTGTGAATCTTTTTTCTTTGTAAACTTGGGCGTTGTTTTTTGTTTCGACTTTGAGCATGTTTGCTATAAATTGGGTAGATTTTAATGGAGTTTTGGAAAAAGGGAAATTAATGTACGTTTGTTATTGGTAGTTTGTTGTATACGGGGTTGTAATATGATACGAGCTACTCGGTCTCAGTTTGCTTTCGGCTCGAGCTCATTCATATTCTAAACGAGTCGAATATGAACACATTTTAAAGCTTAATAAAATTTAGGTTAAACGAGTCGAATACTTGGCTCTTTTGGGTAAAACTCGGATGTTCAGCTAAAATAATAATACATAATCATTATTTTGGCCGAGTACCCGGATTTGGCTTATTAAAAGCTCGGCTCGAGTTTGTTTTCTAAACTAGTCGAATATGAACAAATAATAATCATTATTTTGGCCGAGTACCCGGATTTGGCTTATTAAAAGCTCGGCTCGAGTTTGTTTTCTAAACTAGTCGAATATGAACAAATAATTATCATCATCCACTATAAAAACATTATTATATAATTATTTCTTAATTAATCCATTTTGATATTTTATCTTATAAATATTTTATCTGCTAATGTCAAAAGATCTTTAATTAGATTTTAAATTTTTGAAAAGAATTCAATAAACTAATCAAATAATTATCATCAAAAAAAAAAAAGTAACAAGAAATCTTGTGATGCTAAAACTTAATCGTATCAAAACAAGACCAGACTTGCAAAATAGACACCCCTAACTAATTTTGTTCAGGGTATCATACGATTCATACCATGCTAAAACTTAATCGTATCAAAGCAAGACCAGACTTTCTAAAAGGTTACTGATATTCGTACCACCATATTCATGCTATTTGTATCCTTATTACGCCTACGCAACGCATTAAATTTTATTTTATTTTATTTTATTTATATTTTTTTTAACCTTACTACGCCTACGTATTTCGTAGGCGTAGTAAGTTTTTCTTAATTTTTCGAAGCAAATTTGTGTTGTTGACTACTACACATACACTCTACGACTACGCTTGGCGTACGCGTAGTATGGTTACGCATCCGCCAAGCGTAGTCGTAGCCATTTTCCTTTATTTTTGAATGAAATGAGTGTTGCTACGGCTACGCATTGCGTACGCGTAGTCGTGGTATGATAACATGTTTAAGGTGGTACGAATAGCAATCTCGTTTCTAAAAGGCTTTTCCAAAATAACCTCTGGTAATTACTCTCTCACAACATACCATACCATGATACCACCCATTTGCTAGTGTGCCCAACTGCCGTATACTTCTTTTCGGGATCATTACCTTTGCTTCGCTCATCATCTTTGTGCGATCATCGTTTTCGCTTGATCAACAATCATCATTCTCTTTCGATCCCGTCTTCTTTGGCGACTCTTAGATCTGACCGACGACCTCTAGCCTGAAACATCTTTACTAGTTTTGTATTCCTCAAGATCCGGCTTACTTGGCTTTTCGATCGTTTGGAGAGACTTCTCTGGCGAAATCTTTTGGGCTATAGGAGATTGTACTTGTTGGACTAGATCTGTTAGTATCTTGTAACAATTTTGCCCTTTTGCCAATTGATAAGCATTGAATTGTTGTTGCTTCTTCGGATTCCCTTTTGGCAATTGATAAGAATCAAATTGTTACTTGTTCGTAATGTTTTTCTTTGCGTAATTTGAAATCGTGACAATGTATTATAAGTTCAAAAGTGAAAAAAATTACAAATCAATTTTCATGGTCAATCGTTTCGTATATCTTGCCTTTAAAAGAGATAAATTTCGAATTTAGATACGTCACCAATGTTATTATCTTGATGTTGAGATCATTAATGCTTAAACTAACCACCAAAGTTTTCAAACTTGTGAACATAAATATAGGAAGAAAAAAAACTCGAGTTTAAAGTTTATTTTCGATTTAGGATTTGGATTAGAATAAGACAAGCAATGAAAAAGACAAGTATTGGCAACAAACACTTGTTGATAACCTGTTGACTGTCAACAAAAGTTGACATGTGTTGACAACTTGTTGATTGTCAACAAGCACTTTTTGACAACGTATTGACCGTCAACAAAAACTTGTTGATTGTTAAAAGTGTTGACAATTCGAAAAAAAAAATAAAAAAAAAATCTGAATTTTTTACTAAACGGATGAAAATCAAAATATAAAAAGTTGGTGCTTAGTTTTGAAGGAGGCGTGGATTTGTGATCGACTCCTGATGGCTCTATTGCAGTCCAAATCTGAGGTGTCCACAGTTGTTCCCCAGGCTTCCCCTGTGTACTTCCTTCGAAGATGAACTTCTATGCTCGTTGCCTCCTGCCGACTTGATCATCCTACTTTCCACTTGAAGACTTTTTTGCTTTCGGTTTCATTTTGATGTATTTTTGTGTTGTTCTTTTCTCCCTTATTTGTGTCATGACGGTTAGACCGTCTGCCGATTTTTTCGGCCTTTCGATCCACTAGACGGCGCGCCGCCTAGTTGTTTCGAACTGCTTTCCATTTTCAAAAAAATAAATAAATAAATAAAAAAAAATAAAAAAAAATTATATATTGTACTTTTCTTATCATAAATGCATCACCCCATTTTAATCGATTGTATTTTTGTTGACACTTTTTCATCCACAATAATTTGTAACGATATAGGGTATATTTTCTTTTTATAAACACTAGTTTGTAAACTAAGGTATGTTCAAAATATTATATAAATAGTGTTTGTTATAATAAAATATCATATAAGCTCAACTGAAATGCGGTTGAATGGAAGTACTTAAACCGTAAAAAAATGTGACAGCGGGCATGCGCTATGTTCGAATTCGACAATGAAATTTGTAGGGTCCGCTAGACATGGGTCTGGTTTGGGCTAAACCGCCAAATCGGCGGTTTAGGTTTGTCGGTTTGGCCAAACCGTGGGTTTGCGGTTAAACCGTCGGATTGGTTTTTTTTTTTTAAATGGACCAAACCGTCGGTTTGGTCCGGTTTTGTCCAGTTTTTCAATTTTTTTTTTTAGTACAGCGGCTAACTGCCGGTTTGGATTTCGGTTCTCAAACCTAAAACCCATGTCTAGGGGCCTGTTTAGTTAGAGGGTTGGGGGAACCATTTAGTTTTGTGGGTGAAGTTGTAAATTTATAGCACTGTTTAGTTAGAGTTTATAGATTTGTGATTGTGGTTTAGAGGTAGTTTTGAGGAGTTTCTTAAATAATCTGATGAAGGAAGGTTTTAGGAGTTTTGTGATTCATATTCTTTTCGGTTTCCACTTTTGTCCCAAAATTTTGCATCTGTTTCTTCTCCTTTGACTCTCCCTTCTTCTACAATGAAGGTCTGAAGCTCTTGCAGCGTGAATCCGACTACTCTCTCCTCCCTCCGCTTCAAATCTCCTTCATAGAGAAGAACGAATACTGAAACCGATCGATTCTTCACATCTCCTTCACAGCAAGGTCTGGAGCTTTTCGGTTTGCACTAGCTCTCCCTTCTTCTACAATGAAGGTCTGGAGCTTTTCGATTTCCACTTTCACAGAGGAGAATGAAGGTCTTCGTTCTCATCTGTTTCTTCTTCATATTCTTTTCAGCTTCGTTCTTCTATGCCTCTCCTTCTTCTACAAATTCTAGGGTTTCGGTCTTCAAATCCCTCATTACAGGATTTCTTCAAATCCCTCATTCTTGAAACCAGATCTGCATTGATGGATCAACAACTTATGGAAGAAATCTCGTTGATTGTTCTTGTGCTTTGTGTGCTGCTTGTCTTCTCATGAAAGAAATCTTGTTGCTTTCTGTGTGCTGTTTTGAAACCAAACCTGAATTGGATTGTTTTTGTTAAGTGATGTGTTAAAATTATAATCTGATTATATTTTATGTATTCTATTAAGTGTATAACAGCATAGAATTAGTTAGAATAGAATTAGTCTTCCTCTTCCTATTCTTTCTCCTGTAATCTCTCCTTTCCCTATTTCTCTCCACTGATCAACTCCACCTTGTACGACTGCTTATATATTTCGTTTACAATTGAATAACAAAACAGTATGTGCAATTACAGATTGTCAGATTACTCTCTTACATGGTATCAAGAGCTTGATTTTTTTTTTCTACGCTGAATCACTCAACACCCTCCTCTCTCGCGCCGCTATCCACCGATGGCGTCTCCCTCCTCTGGCCAAATAGTCAATCCCGATGAGCCTACTAAACCATTCCAAATCATCAACTTTCAAAATGCCCTCAAACTTACCTCCACAAATTACATTACCTGGTTGAATCCAATTCAATCGCTCTTGGTTGGTCATGGATTACTCTCTTATGTAGATGGCACATCATCTGCTCCTTCACAAACCCTTACACTACACGACACAACCACTCCTAATCCGGCCTACAACACCTGGCATCGCCAGGACCAACTTTTGAAAGGCGGCCTCATTGGTACGCTTTCACCCTCGGTTGCCTCTATAGTCACCAGAGCGGTCACATCCCGTGATGTCTGGACAATCTTGGAAGATACCTATGCAAAACCATCTCGCGCCCACATTAGCCTTCTTCGTGAAAAACTCAATTCCATCTCTAAGGGCTCCTTATCTGTTAATGAGTATATTCAACAGATCTCTGGCATCTGTGATCTGCTTGCCTCTCTAGGCAAACCGCAAGACAAGGATGATGTAACTGATGCTGTTCTTCGTGGTCTTGACTCCACTTTTCAATCTGTCATTGACGGAATCAAAGCCCGGGACGACTCCATTGATTTCCCGACCCTCCATGAAAAGCTCCTCACACATGAAACTTTCCTCAAATACAAATCCACCCCTTCCTCTTCCTCGTTTCCAGTCTCTGCGAACCTTGCCCAGTCCTCCTCTAAATCCCCGAAGTCGAAAGGCAAAACCTACCCGTCAGCTCCTCCCTATCACTCGGCTCCCACCTACCCATCGGCCCCTCCCCCTCGCTGGTCACCGTCCTCCCCGCCCTCCCAACCACGTCCGTCTCCCCGTCCCTTCCTCGGACGTTGTCAATGGTGCAATGTCCAAGGGCATGTCCTTGCCTATTGTCCCACCTTCAACCAAATCGCCCCGTCTCTCCGCCCTCCATCTCACTTCCGCCCTACCTACAACCGGCCTCCCTTTTCCCCACAAGCCAACACCGCAGCAGCCCTCTCCCCAAGCAATCAGTGGCTAGTCGACAGCGGTGCGACACATCATGTTGCTAGTGACATTGCTACTCTTTCCAATCATTACCCATACGATGGAACCGACGAACTGCAAGTTGGTAATGGCAAAACCCTCCCTATCTCCAATATTGGGACTACTGCTTTAACGTTTGCATCCAACTCTTTTAAACTTAATGATATTTTACATGTTCCTAGAATTTCTAAGAATATTATCTCAGTTTCCAAATTCACCGATCAAAATCAGGTTGAAATCTGCTTTAAACCTCGTTTTTTTGTTGTGAAGGACCTATCCACGGGACAACCCCTCCTTAGCGGACCTCTCCAGAACGGTCTCTACTCCTGGCCCACATCTTCACCATCGGTCTACTCCCTTCGCCACTCCCTAGGATCGTCTTGGCACCATCGTTTGGGTCACCCATCGGCCTCGACGTTTCAATCACTTCGTTCTTTAGTTCCTATTCCTTGTCTTGATTCGGTTTCAGACTTTTGCATTGCTTGTTCTTCCAATAAAGCACATAGATTACCCTTTCATGTATCTTCTATTTCTTCTACTGCACCACTTGATGTTTTGTTTTCGGATGTTTGGACGTGTCCCGTATTATCGTTTGATGGTTTTAAGTATTATGTTATCTTTGTAGATCACTTTACAAAATACATTTGGTTTTATCCAATCAAAAACAAATCCGATACCAAGCAAATTTTCGTCACCTTTAAAGCCCTAGTAGAGAACAAATTCAACTCTAAAATCAAAACCCTCTATTCCGACAATGGTGGCGAATATATTGCGTTAAAGTCCTTTCTCGCTGAAAATGGAATTTCCCATCTTACATCACCTCCACATACCCCTCAACATAATGGCTACGCCGAACGTCGGCATAGACATATTGTCGAAACGGGGTTATCCCTTCTCTCCCATTCACGCATGCCTCACAAATTTTGGCCTCTCGCCTTTTCTACAGCGGTGTACTTAATCAATAGATTACCCACTCCATCTCTTAACAATATTTCTCCTTTCTTCAAAATTTTTGGAACTTTGCCTAATTATGATAAGCTTAAAAGTTTTGGATGTCTATGTTTCCCGCTACTAACTCCCTATAATGCCACCAAAATGGACCCCAAATCCATTCCTTGCGTTTTTGTCGGTTATTCTCTATCCCAAAGTGCGTACTATTGCCTAAATCCACAAAATCACAAAATTTACACAACCCGCCACGTAACCTTTGTGGAGAATAACTACCCATTTCAAACCCTCACCCCCACTACTAACTCCCGCCCTCCTAATTTGGACTATCCTCATATTGGGCCCACCACCCCCCTTCCCCCTAATCCTAATCCCACCCGTCACCAGGATGCTCTTAAATCTCCTAATTCTCTGCCCTCCCCACTACCCACTTCCCAGATTGCTAGGCCCACTACTTCCTCTCAGCCTAGCCCATCTTTTATAATTCCACCATCTACATTTGCTCCATCCACTAACCAACCACGTCAGCCTACTTCCATTCCCATACCACCTCCGACCTCGTCTGCCTTATCCCCTCTCCCACCTACTAACCCTAACCCCCCAGCGACACCACCCACCCCAACGCCACTTACTCTTACTCCTCCCATTCGACAAATCATAACTCGTTCCAAGAACCTCATTACCAAACCAATCACCAAACTGAACCTTCACTCTCATCTCGCTCCTCACACCGAACCTAAATCCATTACCCAAGCCCTAAAAGATCCCGATTGGCGCATATCCATGTCCAAAGAGTTCGATGCTCTCCGTTCCAATCAAACGTGGACTCTCGTCCCTCGCCAATCCGCGACCAATGTCGTTGGTTGCAAGTGGGTATTTAGAGTCAAGACTAACCCCGATGGTTCTCTAGAAAGGTACAAATCGCGGCTTGTTGCAAAAGGTTTTCATCAAAGGCCTGGTTGTGACTATACAGAGACATTCAGTCCCGTGGTAAAACCTGTTACTGTTCGTACAATTCTTGCTCTCTCCGTTCAGTCCGGCTGGCCTCTTCGCCAAGTGGACATCAACAATGCTTTCTTACAGGGTACTCTAGAAGAAGACGTGTTCATGGAGCAACCTCCCGGCTTCATTGACACATCCCAACCTGACTCGGTCTGTAAACTCCACAAGGCCATCTACGGCCTCAAACAGGCGCCTCGCGCTTGGTACAAGGAACTCCGTCAGTTTCTCATCTCCTCAGGCTTTGTGAATTCGGTAGCCGACTCCTCTCTGTTCATTCTCAAGTACAATTCCAAGACAATTTATGCTCTCGTTTATGTTGACGACATCATTCTAACCGGAAGTGACTCCAGTTCTCTCGAAGCCTTCATCGTCAATTTGTCCACCCGGTTCTCCTTGAAAGATCTCGGTAATCTCTCTTACTTTTTGGGGGTTGAAGTTCAGGTACACTCTCATGGCCTTTTCTTGAGTCAAAAGAAGTATATTACTGATCTCCTTAACAAGACTGGGATGCTTGACGCCAAACCAATGCCTACACCCATGGATTCATCATCGTCTCTCAACAAGTCAGATGGGTCATTCCTGGACAATCCCACTGATTTCCGCACTGCAGTTGGCACTCTCCAATATCTGGCTCTCACCCGCCCGGATGTAAGCTTTGCGGTGAACAAGCTCTCCCAATTCATGCACTCTCCTACCACCGTGCATTGGTCGGCTCTAAAGCGGTTGTTGCGATATCTCCATGGAACACTTGATCAGGGAATCACAATTCCCAACAACGGTGGCAACTTCCTCCATGGCTTTTCTGATTCAGACTGGGCGGGCAACAAAGATGACTACACTTCAACCACCGGGTATGTCTTCTTCTTAGGCCGCTCTCCAATTTCTTGGTCTTCTAGGAAGCAGAAAACTGTGGCAAGATCATCGACAGAGGCCGAGTATAAAGCTTTGGCAGATGCAGTTTCTGAGTTGTCTTGGATCACGTCTCTGCTGGCCGAGCTTGGTGTTCATCATCATTCACAACCTGTCGTGTTTTGTGACAATCAAGGGGCCAAGAACCTAAGTGCGAACCCTGTTTTTCATTCAAGGATGAAGCACGTCGCCCTTGCTTATCATTTTATCCGAGAACAAGTTCAGTCCGGTTTGGTTCGGGTCTCATATGTGCCTACGTCTGACCAACTTGCAGATTGCCTTACCAAACCTCTACCTCGTGCCAAACATCATCAGCTTTTGTCCAAGATCGGACTCTCGACCCCGACGTCCATCTTGCGGGGGCATGTTAAGTGATGTGTTAAAATTATAATCTGATTATATTTTATGTATTCTATTAAGTGTATAACAGCATAGAATTAGTTAGAATAGAATTAGTCTTCCTCTTCCTATTCTTTCTCCTGTAATCTCTCCTTTCCCTATTTCTCTCCACTGATCAACTCCACCTTGTACGACTGCTTATATATTTCGTTTACAATTGAATAACAAAACAGTATGTGCAATTACAGATTGTCAGATTACTCTCTTACAGTTTTCTCTCTCAATAAAATTGATGACTTTCTTCATCGTGAAGACCTGTTGATTGTTCTTGTGCCAGTGCAGAAATTAGGGCAAATGATTGGGGCATTTTGGTCTTTATCCAAAATTGAAACTAATCCTAACCGTTTAACTAAACGCCTATACGAAGTTTTGTTTTATAAACCACAAACATCAAAATAACAACAACCGCAACAACAACCGCAATTTTACTAAACACGCCCTAGGTCCCGCACATGCGGTTTGCGTTGAAGGTGTCATCGAGCTGTATCACAATGCGGTTGCTTTGCGTTGTCTCGCGTGTGAACGGTTACTTTAGTTGATTTGCTAATAATGCCTAAAAGCAGACTTTATTACTTAATTGGCCGGTGATGACATCAGTAATTATGAGATTATACGTCCGAATCTTCACCGGTTGCAATGACCAGATTACTTTCAATTTCAGTTACCAACACACATTAATATATCCATTCATAGTAAGAAGTAACAGTAACACTAATTGTCAAACGGTGATCGCAGCCGTAGTATGAAGACTAATCGTAGCACCGCCATGGACGGATTGGACCTGCAAGCTCATCAATGCGCCTCCCCTTGATCTCCTCTTCCACAGACTCTCTTTCTCTTCTCCTCTTCCTCCTCCATTGCCGCACTCCAGCTGCCGTCTGACCACCGGCAACGGCGGATCCAGTTCCTCAACGTTTATCGCTTTGGCCGGCTTCAATTCGAGATCGGCATCGCCGCACTTGGATCTGCTCTCACAGGTATAATTACTCCGATTCCTCAAGTAACAGTCGTCAATCGCTTTTTCTGGTTTAGCGAGGGAGGCGGAATCGATGTTTGTGGAAGCGGATCTATCGATTAGGGATTTGGCGGAGAATAGTCTCCGTAGCTTCTGGTATTTGATGTTTTTGTCTGTTTCGGCGTGATTGGATTTAATGGCGGCGGAGGAGGAGGAGTTGAGAGGGAATCCGGAGACCTTGTTGTTCCGCTTGGATTGGTTGGCGGAGAAGCGGAGTTTGGGGGAGGGAGGATCGTCCGAATTACGACGGTGAGAGTGGGAGTGCTTGACGTCTTTGAGGGAGGATCTAGAGCAAATCATGATTGGTAAGAACATACTCCTCTGTTGCATCTGATTTTCCCGCTTATAGTTATTGTATCTTCTGTTCATCTTCACACAGTCGCACTTGACACTGATTCTCAATAGAGAATTATCCGTTTGGACAATTGGATTCGAATGGAGCGATGAATTTGAGTGGGAAGAGATGGAGAAGTGTATGTGTTTGCTGTTTGTAGGGAGAGAGAGAAGGTGAATTGGGAAACAGGGGATGGATTCAAAAGGTGGGGTTGGTGGTTTTGTGAAGATCAAAGGAGGGGCAGGGCAAGTAGGGAAGATGAAAGATAAAGACAAAAGGTAATATTATATTACACAACACACGCACCATTAAGATCACTGCTGTCTCTCTAATGCTGATTTGAGAGATATAATATAAAATTACTGACCTAAACCTTTTTACTTATCCTATCATACAGATTACAGACAGGCCAAGTTGGGTTTGGTTATAATTTATTTAAAATTTGCAGTTAATAATGCATAACCAAAATTACCTCTTACGTACAGTCTCACTACTTTCTTATCTTAGATTTTAATCATGTATTGTAGGAATATTGGGGAGATGTAACCTTTGCAGCTTTCTTAGACAAGCCACCGGTTTAGATTCCAAATCCACGGTTGGGGGTTAGGTTAAGCTTTAGGGCCCGTTTCGTTCGAACTCCATAAACGGAAACGGAATGGAAAATGAATCTAGTCCATAAGTATATCCTTATTCATGAAAAATTTTGGAATCATTCATCGTGGTTTGAAGTAATTGGAGTAGAGTTTGATTACTTTTATACGCTTTAGGAAAACAAATTGTGGAGAAGTAGGTGTATTTTGCATTAAACCACAATGAATGATTCCATAGAATTTCATGAATAAGGATATACATATGGACTACATTCGTTTCCATTCCGTTTTCAGAGTTGGAACCAAACGAGCCCTTAATCTTTAAATGAAAAATGGGTGAAATGGTCTTTTCTTATCCAGGTAAAATAGGCCTCTAGCATTTAGGATCGGACCGGTCCAGACCGTAATTGTAAATATTTGGTGGTCCAATCCTAATATTGCGGTCCGGTTCGGAACGTTAATTTACACTTTAAATATTTTTGAACAGGATGAGCAACTGGTACGTCTAGTCCAAATTGAGATCGGATTTAATCCATACAAAAAATATATTTTTTAAATAAAAAAAATTAACTCCGGCCGGGCCATGAGCCGTTTCACAGAGACAGTGAAATGGTCCGATCTGATCCATAAATTTTACGGTCCGGTCCGGACGGTTTGGACAAACCTACTAGCATTTAGATATATATTTGGCTATCAAAATTAAAGTGTTTTTGGGTATTAAACCTTATATGGTTCAGGTTTTAATTATGAGTATTAGGTTTTCATATTTACTTTTAACTATAATAATTTTAGTATTACCATTCACATATTGAATTTTATGTATTAAAATTCGGATATAAAGTTTTAAATATTATAATTAAAATTTTGAAAAAAGAATAAAAATCTGCATCCAATTTAATTGGTAACAAGGTGAAATACTGTGTCCTTTTTAATGGGTTCAAAACCCAAAAATTTTATAAATTTTAATTTATCCAACTCACCACAATTTAAAATATAAGATTAATATTAAACATATAAAAAATACTAGCTTTACAAAATTATAGAATTATACTAAAATAAAATAAAATAAAAATCTAGGCGGAGAAAAGTTTTTAGTCATGTGAAAGATGAATAGATGAAACTTTGGAGCGGAGTCATTTAAAGCACAAAATCCATGAAGATCTATATTTTCGCCAAACTTAAAATTAATTGCTAGATAAGCATAGCTCCAAAATTGTGATCAAATGCCTCGTCCTTTTGATAACCTTATTACCTTAATATAGTATTATAGATTATTCTAGAAGAAGAGTAGGGGTGAAAAGTAAGACAAGTGAAAGGATAACCGCCACCATTAACTTAAAAATATGAAAATTAAAATTTGAACATGCTCTTTAACTTTAACAATAAAGCGAGTAACATCACAATCATCGTTATCTTCTACGTGTAACAAAACTAAATACTCTTATGATACTAAATATAATTCTTTATATCTAACTCTTGGATAAAAAAAGTAAAATTCCGAAATAACTTTATATATTAATTCCGCACAAATTATGTACCTAATTCCGCAAGCAAATTACGTACATAATTTGTGGGGCATCACTCTCATTTTCTTTATTTAATTAAAAAACAGTCATATTAATTAAGAGATAATCTTTTTAATATTAAAATTAATTTCTTAATTGTAGGGTTTTTTTTATTTTAAAAAATTAAGGGAGAGAATCTTTTGAATTTTGAATAATTGTAGGAAATCACTCTCATTTTTTTTATTTATTTTAAAAAATTAAGGGACAACATCTTTTTATTTTTAAAGTATCTTAAATTTTATGAAACAACTAGTTTAGCTCCCGCACCGTGTGCGGGTGTTTTTCAAAAATATATTTACGATCATGTTTATATACATGTTCTTGTATTTCTAAATTATATACATGTTCTTGTATTTTTAAATTAATCATATTTAGATATATTTTATAATATTCTAAAATATATTTATGATCATATTTATATACATGTTATCGTTCACTTGAAAATTCAAATCTAAAGGATCAAGTTGATGACAATAGGGATCCCGCATATTGCACTCCAAGATAACATTCCTGAATGTTATAATATAAAAATAATATTTAAATTCGAAATAAAAGAGTGGTTCATTATGACAAATAAAAAGCAATTAGTAGGATAATCAGACATAAAGTCAACCATTTCGGATGTTACATTAATAGAATTCATCAACAGAAAGCAAGTGAACAAATAGATGGAAGACAATAAACAATCGTTAGGATAAATGGAAGATTTAAATCAATATACATACTAAAAGAGGGCACGGATATTGCTTTCACACAAATCCGTGTTCTATTTTAATAGTTTGGGGAGAAATAAAATGTAAGTAGGCAGCTGGGTCCATGAGAGCCAATCACGTAACCAATGGCAACATAAGGTTTTCATAAAAAAGACGACAAATGCAAAAGTTGCATTCATGTCAAAAAATAAGATATACAGTAATCAACCAGATGAAGCAAGATGTATTGTCAATTTCAACCTATTCAAACAGTGAATATAATACTTCAATACATCGCAAAAAGCAACCTGGCAAGTTACATATTTATGAAATGATTTTTAAAGTGTTTCCTTAACATATTTTAATGTGCATAAATTATAAATTAAAAAGGTACAATTTTCAAATACATATATTACTTTTAAAAAAGACTCTATACACTTCAAGATAATAAGATGTATATTTTTCTAAATTATATACATTTAATACTTGTAAAATATGTATGTTTAACCTATAGACTTTTTTTTTTTTTTTTGTAAAGATCCGATTTAAACTAAACTGTTTGCACACGTAAGTTAAATATACTATTTTTTTAGTTTTATTTTCCATGATAATAGAATTTATTACTTAAAAAAAATCAACCTTTTTATCGGTTTATTGAACTATATTAACAAACCTAACCCGCAATTAACATAATAACTACACAACGAAAAATTCCTTTAAACGTAGAACAATATATCAAATAAATTGAACAATTATAACAAAAATAGACTAAATTTTAGTTTAATATAGCTCTTAAAGCACAATAAAATGAATATAATTTAGAAAAATATACATTTTGAAAACAATAATATTAAAATCCGATCAATTTTGGAAAAATATAAATTTTGTAAAGATCCAATTTCACCGAAATACATTGAAAATTTAGAAATATTTTGAAAACAATAATATAAAAATTCAAAAATATACATATATAAAAAATACGATCAGAACTTACAAAAACAAAATATCAAAAAATATAGAAACGGTTTTTCCTTATGAATATTAAAAAAAATCCGATCAATTTTGAAAATAAAATCAAAATCCGATTAATTTTGGAAACGAAATCAAAATACTATCAGTTTTGGAAACGAAATTAAAATCCGATCAATTTTGAAAAATAAAATAAAAATCCGATCAGTTATTGATAAGAACTTAAAAACATTTTAAAATTTAATTTTTAAACAGAAAAAAAAAAATCAAATCAATTTTTAAAAATCAATATGAATATAACGTTCAATATTAGAAAATAAAATGAAATCGGTAAAATATTTTAATATTATTTTAAAAATTCTATGTTTGACGAAGTACATTTTAATCAATATAAAGATTTAAAATACAATCAATTAATTTAGAAACATTTATTTTAAATAATTTTTTAAAAAAGGAAAAAAATGATATCAATATGAAAATTAAGATAGAGTAAAAAATAACAATTAATCCGATTTGGATATTTAAGATACAATCAATTGTTAACAAATATTTGAAAACATATTTTTTGAATATAAAAAAATCCGATCAGTATTTTCATTTTTTGACCTAATAAACTCTTTAAAAACATTTTGAAAATAAATATTATATAAAAACATTTATTCTCAATATTTTTATGGAAAAGGAAAAAGATCAGATCATTTTGAAAATTAACATAGGGTCAAAGATCACAGTAAATCTGATTTGGATATTTAAGATACAGTAAAATTATTTAAAAGTATTTGAAAACAACATATTTTTTGAATATAAAAAAAATCCGATTAGCTACCGGACATTTTTAAAATTTTAGTCAGAGAATCAACGTAGAGGTTGCAGAAATCGAAAATTTGCAGTACTAAAAAAATCTGATTACTGGAAATAATTTTAAAAAAATAAAAAAATTAGTTTACATTTATTTTCAGATTTATATTGAAAAAGGACGACAATAATAAAACTGGAAACATTTTTAAAATTTTGCAGTACTCGAAATATGCAGAAATCGAATTTTTTTTTGAAATATGCAGAAATCGAATTTTTTTTAACAGTAGAACTCAAAATTTGAAGCATATTCATTAAATTAAGAATATGGGTTCAAATCAATATGAAAAAAGGGATGAAAATAGAAAAAAAAAAAAGCCTACTGAGGCATGGAAGAGTTTGCAACAATGTAAACTTTTTTTTGTCGAAGCACGTACATACAAAGGCATGGAAGAGCTGATACTATATAAGATAAGGAATGACATTTAACTATGACAAGTTGAGAATCAAACTAAATTATATAGAAATCAAAACCAAGCACGTACCTACGAAGTGACCGGAAAATTATGATACTGAACAACGAAATAAGAAAGCCTACGATTCCTAAAATGCATAAAGAACGACAATGCAAATTATTAAAATGATGAAAATGACAAATCAATATCGGCATGCAATTATATAGAAACGGGTTATATAATTGAGAATAGAAACAAAATACCTCTATGAGGACGAATCAATGAGGACGATAATAGGTTAAGAGAAGAAAAGCAAAGCAGTGGAAACAATTTTACGTTATGGAGTACAATATTTATAGAATAGAAATCAAAACGTAGGAAGTGTGTTGTGGAATTTTCAAGGATCTGATAAGAATGTAAAAAAAGAGATCCGGGTGGATTTTATAAATTGATTAATAATTATTTTAAATAATAAAAATAAAATAAATAAAAATTTAATATTTGGTGGTTACGTTGATAAGAATAAGAAATTTGGCTAGTATTTATAATTTATTAATTCATTAAACGTAGGAAGTGTGTTGTGGAATTTTCAAGCATCTGATAAGAACGTAAAAAAAGAGATCCGGGCAGATTTTATAAATTGATTAATAATTATTTTAAATAATAAAATAAAATAAATAAAAATTTATTATTTGGTGGTTATGTTGATAAGAATAAGAAATTTGGCTAGTATTTATAATTTATTAATTCATTAAACGTAGGAAGTGTGTTGTGGAATTTTCAAGCATCTGATAAGAACGTAAAAAAAAGAGATTCGGGTAGATTTTATAAATTGATTAATAATTATTTTAAATAAATAAAAATTTATTATTTGGTGGTTAAGTTGATAAGAATAAGAAATTTGGCTAGAATCTATAATTTATTAATTGATTAAAAAGTTGGAGAATCTCCAACAAAAAAAGTTACGTACAATTTTGAATAGAAGTTTGTTAGGTTAGTAAAAAAAAGCTTTAAAATCTTGGAGAATCTACAACAAAAAAAAGTTACGTATAATTTTGAATAGCAGTGTGTTAGTTTAGGAAAAAAAAGATTTTATGGCTTAAAAAATAAAGATTTATTGGCCAAAAAATTGTGGGAGCTCCATTTGATTGCTGCTTCCACAGCGCGCCACGTCATCAAATCATGTACTATGTTTTAGTATGTATAATAGATTTGGTTTACTAGGCTTTTTCTAGTTTTGTGTTTAGTAAATGTACCCCTTGAGGGAAGAGTATGTAGAGTTTGAAAATAAATACAAAAGGTTAGGGTATATTTACTTAATTGAAACATTAAAAAGCATAGTTACTACTATAATTTTTCAAAAAGGCCTAATTACCAAAATTGCCTAGATTTTATATTTTTTTAAAGATTACAAGGGGCCTAGTTAATACAAATTCAAACATAAAAACCCACTTAATCTACATTTATACATTAAAAGCCTATTTACCCCTTTTACTCTTATATAAACTAAGGCTGTGAAGATCTTGACCGGTTCGGATCGAAATTACAAAAATTTGAATTTTTTTTACATAATTTATGTTGTTTTGTGTATATATTATCAACTACATTAGTTTTCATATATAACTGTTAATTTATCTGTTATATTCGACGAATCTAATACGTGAATGTGATGCAGTTTAAGTTAACCTACACACAAAATTTCAGTATTTTATCCTAAAACTAATTGACAATAGAAAGATTAATCTAATAATTATACGTTAAGTTCACGTGTTACAAAATATTGATTTCTACTGGGTGATCATATCTTGAGTTTCATTATCCTGTAACCCATTAAAACTACCATTTTCCAATAATAAATCAATTTATAATTAAATCTCAAAACACTGGAGTATTATTTTTAATACTCAAAATAACCTTTCTCTGAATTTCACTAACTTTGATTGATAGAAACAGATCCCTAGGCTTACAAACATGTCATATAAATATAATCTTTACTTTTTTTTAATAAACTTAAAAGGCTCAAATTATTCTCGGTAACCAACTCTATAATTAAGGACAATTTTGCATGCTCACTTTATCTATTATACATATTAAAACATATCACATATTTGATGACGTGACGCGTTGTGAATGCAGTATTTTTTAAATGGAGTTTCCACAATTAAAACCAATAAATTTTTATTTTTAAGCCAAAAAATCTTTTATTATTAAATTAACAATTTTATAGGAACCAACTCACTTTATGTTCAAAGGAATCTATTTTGTGTAACAATTTTTTTATAATAAAAATTAAGTCAAAAATATTTTATTATTAAATTAAAAATTTTATAGAAACCAAATCACTCTCAATAAATATTGTATTATTAGAAAAACATTGTTCATGATGATATTAAAACATAAAATTTTATGTTCTTAAGTCAATTTAACTTGAACTAAATGTATTATAAATAAATATGCGGTACATAATACATAAAAATAATAATAAAATAATTTTTATTTTAAATAAAATCCGCACAAGGTGCGGGGATTAAACTAGTTTAATCAAAAAACACAACTCGAGATTAGAAACTTTATGAATTGTATATAATTTGCAATGAAGTCCCACCATATGTAAGTTAGCTATCGGCCTACTACCGATTCATAACTTTGCATAATGTAGAGGACAAAGTGATTAGAGTTTTCAATTCAAACCAATAATGCAAAAGATGGCAAGTCGTTGGTTTTTGAAAAAGCCACCTACAATTTCATGTTCTATGGTCCATTCGGTTTGACGAAGGTCGAAGATGCAAATTTTGTTATTCCCATAATTCTCATGTCACTTACAAAGGGAATTATGGGATGAAAGAGATGATAATAATAAAATTATGAAAAAAGTTATGATTTTTTCTTATCAAAATCTCTCTGTAATGGGTTATATGTTTGGTAAGGTGATAACCAAGGCACAAACTTGTATAAAATTTATCAACTTTATGGTGCATAGAACTTATGAACACGAAAGGGTCAAAAGATAAACAACATAATAGACCATAGATTACAGGAAGGAAGGAAGGGGATACTTCTTGTGCTAACCAGTCGGTTTCATGGTAAGAACTAAGGAATTCTCTTGGCTTCGGGTAGAGAAAGCAATTGAATTAATCAACATCATATTTGAGAAAAAAAAGTAGTATAGCTTTTTCAATGCATATATCGTATTACAAAATGAAAAAACTAGATATACGATGCTCGATCTACTAGCGGGTGAAAAACTTGCTTTCAAAGTATGTAGTGGCATGCGCTTAATTTTTTCTTCTTCAAATTTTAAATTGAAATTACGTTGATTTTGTTCGGATATGAGAATGATTTTCTGTGCCGACGGCCTTTGATTAGATAGAGTCATCTATTGCAGCCGAAATGTGATTTTGGTTGACAAATGGTAGATCGAGCGTGGTGTAAATACAATGGCTCTTACAAAAAATATGATCTAATAGTATATGTTTAGTTTATTGTATTGCAAATCCCAAACAACTAAATCTCATTTGAGTGACAACGTGGTTTCGTTTACAATATTGGGACATGTATAGTTCCCTCAACTGAATTGTGGAAAGTCTTACATGGCCTAAAATTAGCTTGGGATAATGGTCATAAGAGGGTGATTATTGAAACCGACTATCAGCTTGTGACATTACTCCTAAGAAAATACATACCACATTGTCACCCCTATATAGCCTGATATATCAGTGTCAAGGCTTTTATGCACATAAAATGGATTATTCAGATTCAACACGCCTTCCGGGAGGCTAATAATGTTGCGGACTTCTTACCTAATTTTGCTTTGAACTTTCCTATTAGAATGCATGTATTGTGTGACCCTCCTGATGATGTAGTGGATCTTTAAGTGTTGATGTAAGGGGTCGGGTTATCCCCACTTGATTATTACTTAATCATACAAATAAAAAAACGGAGGACACTGAACCTCCTTCCCCACTAAAAAATTAAGCTTGCTATTTTTATAACTGTTTTTATAATGCTAAAATATAATCCAAAGGGAATTGTATGATTTGTAATTTTATATTGCTAAAATGAAAAATGGTATATAAAATTGTCATACTAATTTATGTGAACGAAATTTGATTTTAGAGTATTATCAAATTAAACGTCCTCAAACTTTTATATCCCTAGGTACAATTTCCATAATTTATAATTGTAAATGATGCTCTATTTTCCATGCAAAATCTACGATACCTCACTCCCTTCAAAGTGCTTGATATGATGAATTGATGAGTTCCAAAATCACAAATTATTCTCTCCCACACTCCGTCAAATATAAAAGAAAATACATAAAAAGAATTCGAAAGCACAAGAGTCTTTAAGGTAAAGTATGATGATTCAACTAACAAGAGGTAACGAGCGTTTATCTTCGAAGGAAGTACACATGTAGGAAGATTGAAGAACAATTGTGGACACCTCAGATTTAGATTACAACAGAGCCGTCAGAGTTGATAACACATACACACCCCCTTCTCGACAAACGCTCAAAACCGCCATAAAAAAACTAACATCAAACCTCTGAAGACGAAATTGCAGTATAGCACAAACAACATGATGTATAAAGGTGTAAAAACTTAATGGTTAAAAGAAGAGATAATTGGTGAAATAAGGCCCTTTTTGGTTAGTGTAAATTAACTAGGCCCCTATTAATATCCAACAAAAATATAAAGATAAATAAAAGTATTAAGGAGATAAATTAGGGAGATAATTGGGCATTTAATAAATCCACAATAATAAACTACCTTAAATATTGAAACGGATTTGAAAAAAAAGAAAACCGAATGGGAGTGATTCTCGCAATCTATATATGAGTGGTTACATCCCTCAATCACAAACACAATCACCGCTGCTTTACTCTCATTTTCATCTCTATTGAAGGAAGGTTCAAGGTTTCATCTTTCTCCTTGCTAGATATCATATTTCTCCCTTCCATTTCGTCTCTATTTTATTCTCCATTGAAGCCGATGCAAGTTATAGTTTCTATCCCGCTCCATTGAAGGTTATTGAAGGTTGGTTATATCCATCTCCATTGAAGGCCGCTCGAAACCTCTTCACAAGTTATCGTCTTCTCCGACTACAAAACAGGTACATTTTCTAACTCGGATGTAAGTTTCTTGCGACATATTACAGGATTATGTATCCGATTTTGCCAAAACAAACATTATGTATCACATGTAGTTGCTAATAAATATTATGTGCTTGTTATGCATCACACATAGTTGTTGATAAATATTTGCTGATAAACATTATGTACGAGTTATTTAAATAAAGCAAATAATGTAGTTGATTGCCACCGTATTATGTAACAGCTCGATCTATATCAACAAACTTTGAAAGACACAGTCAATATGTATCAGATTGTCTCCGTCTTATGTATTTGATCGAGCTCTCTCAACAATTATGAAGAAATCAAGAGGAAAAACAATGACTTCCATTTTGAAGAACTCAAGATCATAAACTCGGTTGCAGCAACAATGACGTCCGAATTTTCTTTGTAATGACTCATTTGATTGATATTCCCAAATTAATGGAGATTGTCCACAATTTATTTCCTTGTTTAACGGCTGACAATAACTATTAATGTTTTTAATTAAGATAATTAATATGCCTAATTATGATAGAGAGATATTTAGCAAATCTATAGAATCTTCTATATTAGATGAGATTAATCTTTTTAGTAAAATATAGAGGGACCTAGTTTGTTAATATGAAACAAAATGGGCTAGTTTGTACACACTATTACATAAGTTGCCTACTTAGTCAACTCATACTTAAAAGAATAACGATTTGTAGGGAGATAATTGTTCACAAAGGGTTGATTTTAACATTTCTTTATCAATTTTGGTGTTATTGAGCCGTTAGTCCGGGTCGAAACGACCTTAATTTTTATTTTTCCGTTTCATCTTTTGTGTTTTTAGGACCGTTAGGTTGTGATCGGTGCCGTTATGCCGCGAGAATGAAACCCTTGGGACAAAGATGACCAAAAGTCTGTAACCATTATTTTTCTTAAAGAAAGAAAACTAATACTCCCTCCGTTTCTATATACATGTCGTTTAGATGCAAAGCACAAGAATTAAGAAACTTTTAATACACCTCTTCATCTCACTTTTCCCTTAAAAATACTTCAAATAAAGTACAGCACAAATAACAATATTTAGAGACTTAATTAGCATGCTTATTACGGAGTAAAACTTTTCAAAACCTGCAATAAGTACTTGGATATGCATTATGTAACCTACATTGAAACCTGCACTCACACACTTAATTTATCAACATTTGAGTAACTACATAACCCTCTACAAGTTCTTCGTTGAAATTTTACACCAGAGAAACAAAAAAATGGAGCCAATTTTTGAATTTTTGAATTTTCATTGAAATTTTAATTGTCCAAATATAATGGAGCCAAAATATGTGCAGTGTTATATACCATGCCAAATGACCATTAATCTAACAACAACTTTCAATCATCAAAAAAAAAGAAGCGAGAACATTTTGTCGTTTTATATAATGAATAGTTTAAGATCGAGAGAACGTTTCGATCTCAATATGTTTCCGCTTAGCGACGATGAGAGAGGAGAAAACTTTCCCGATGACATTGACGAGGTGGAACTAGATGACAACGAAGGTGAGGCATGTGACATTCCGGTTATAATCTGCTCAAACTCAGAAGGAAACTTGATATTCGATTTCAATATCGATCTTAATCAAGAGACTGAAGTACCTTATTTGGAGGTTGATGTGCAACAACTACTTCATGAGGTGGAAGATGAAGATACCTATGTGGAAGTTCCTAACATGGGTAATTTCTTCTTCCTAAATGCATAGATACAGTATGTCATTAAGAATAAAAAAAATCCATATTGGATGATGAAATTATGGAGAAAAAAATGAGGTATAATGGTATATAACCCACTGTAATGAATATTGAACATAAATAGTTTTTCAACTTTATGACAAGTAATCAAGTAATGAGTTAGATTAATCAAATATTATAAAAAAAATCACTACTTGATTACACTATAAGAGGTAATGCTAATGTTATTAGAGATAAAAATTGAAGAAGTAAGAAATCGAATGCTAAAATAATGATAGCTGAATAAGAAGAATGAATGTTACAGTAACTTTTTATGTTCATTTGCAGAGAGCTCTCATAATGCACAAATAAGGAGAAGTAATAAGCATGTCCCAAATAAACAAAGATGGGAGATTTATAATGCTTTGTTGGCAAGAAGTGTTAATGGTAAGTTAAGAAGAGATACTACAACCAAGGAGGTCTCGGTATTATTTGATGTACCGATTAGAACGGTGCAAAGGATATGGAAGCAAGCAAAAGACACACCGGTTGGTGGATCGATCGATGTATCACATAGGAGAATCGGAAATTGTGGTAGGAAGAGAATTCAAATAAGCCAAGATCAGATCACTAGCATTCCTCTACACCGACGAACCACATTAAGGTCATTTGCGACAGTTTTGGGCGTTAGTCATGTGACCTTACATAGGCGCTTAAGGCATGGTCTCCTCCGAAGCCACTCAAATGTCATCAAACCTCTTTTGAGAGAAGAAAATAAACGGGCACGTTTGAGGTTTTGCAATGATATGCTAGACCCGAATAGCATTCCCCGAGAGCCTAAATTTGTCGACATGTATAATGTTGTGCATATTGATGAAAAATGGTTCTACATGACTAGAAAATCAGAGAAGTATTACTTGCATGCCGATGAAGATGAACCGTTGCGCACATGTCAAAGCAAAAATTTTATCGGAAAGGTGATGTTCATAGCTACTATGGCTCGTCCGAGATTTGATGAGAATGGAAATGAAGTCTTCTCTGGAAAAATTGGAGTCTTTCCTTTTGTTACTAGACAACCAGCCCAAAGAAGTAGTCGCAATAGAGTTGCCGGCACCATAGAGATCAAGCCAATTACTTCGGTGAAAAAAGAAACGGTAAGAGAATATCTTATTCAACATATTCTACCAGCAATTCAAGCTAAGTGGCCCGTGGAGGACTCAAGAAAACCCATCTTTATTCAACAAGATAATGCAAGGACACATATTGGTGCAAACGATGATGAATTCAGAATAGCTGTGTCGCAAAACGGATTTGACATCCGAATAGTATGTCAACCACCAAACTCACCGGATCTAAATGTTTTAGATCTTGGGTTTTTCAATGCTATCCAGTCCTTACAACATAAAGAGTCTCCGAAGACAGTTGAGGAGCTAATTCATGCAGTGGAAAAGTCTTTCAATGAGTTCCCCGCGAGTATGGCAAATCGTGTCTTTGTTACTCTACAATCATGTATGCTAGAGATAATGAAGAGCGGAAGATCCAATAAATATCATATTCCCCATATGAACAAGGCTGCACTAGAACGATCGGGATGTCTCCCACGACAAGTAACTTGTGATTACTCTATAGTAGAAAGTGCTAAGAATCTTCTTGCATAACTTCATGTTTTATTTCTTCTGATTAGTACTCTTATGAATTTATAATCTTACCTCTTCAATTTTTATAACATTCATTCTTCTTATTCAACTATCATTTCTTTAGCATCTACCAAACCTAACTATAAACAAGTACAGTATTATCATACTATATGAAAAAGGAGGCATATAAAAAGAAACCAAAGTAAATTAAGGAAGTAGGTTTTGAAAAGTTCAAGAGGACTTGTTTTAAACAAAGTATACTAGTTGTACGTAGAAAGATCAAACCTTCTTGTAACTTGAAATTTATTCTTCGTGTAACAAGAAACCAAAGAAAATAAAACCAAATCTAGCTAGAAACCAAAGGAATTAGATTACAGTATATAAATTGAGTAATACTGGCTTATTGATGTGAAAAGTACCCAATTGATTTACACAGTCATCGTCCATTAGCATGTACTTCATCATCATAAGCCAATTGAATCAATAAAAAATTAAAACGAGTGTGCATATACGTAATACCGACTTTAAATCAAACGGGTTGGTTTCTTGCTGCATACCACATTCTAATACCAGTAGATGAATAGAAATTTAAACTAAAATCCTACTAATAGTATTCTGGGAGCAAAATCCTCAACATTATCAGTTTCAACCGTTTCGTCCCCGGATCCGTTTCTTCATCATCATCATCATAGTATAGCGGTTTGTTTAAATCAAACGGGTAAAAAATATCCTCTTCATTATTGTGGACTTCTATACCTTGATCGGGACCTCTTCCTTCTTCATTAACCAATTGATTATCTTTGCTGTCAAGAGTTTCTCCTTCTTCATTGTACTCTTTGTTTAGATCAAATGGAAAAATGACAGACTCTTCCTGTTGCACTTCAGAAACTTGTTCGAGATCAACGATTGATTGCTTCTCTTTGTTGGAATGAAGATTTCTATCCTTACAATTGGTTTTGTTTGGATCATAAACCAATTTAGACATGATGCAAATATGAATATGGAGAAGAATGTAAAAAAGAAGGAAAAGAGTAAGCTGTCAAATTATATTTGAAAACGTAGAGGAGTTAACGTAGAGGATAACTCAAGAGGTTACTGCCATTTAAAAAAAGGGAGAAGAGTAAGCTGTCAAATTACATTTGAAAAGTCTCTAAATTGAATGGGTTATTAGAACTCATCTTTTATCTTAATTATGGAGCACAATACGAGTTATTAAAATTCTAAATCTCAATTAATGTGGTTTGGTGGATATTACAATTGTCTACTGATGCATTAATGAACGTCAAGTAAATTGGAACTTTTACTTTGCTCCAAACGACATATATAAGGAAACGGAGGGAGTAATATTGTTATTATGATTATTGTAAAATACTATATTTATTTCCAAAAATCAAAGTTCATTGTTGTAACATCAACGAAAATGGCAGACGGAACAACAAGCCCAACTTAAAGCAACGTAGATGGGAGATGAGTATTGGGAAAGCAAGAAAAAACCCAACCATCTGCCACACAAATCCGCCGTAAAAGGAAAGCGCACGAGGCCATGGTGGCGGCGGCGGGTACACAACAAATGTAATTTAATGTTTAGGCCTAGTTCGGTACGTATTACTGTATAGGTTCGTAATTTTAGAAAACTATATGATGATCAGTATGATACCTTTTTGAGGAGATTAGGTTTGTGAGTAGCATTTTAGTGGTAAGTTTAGAAATATAATGAGAATAGATTGGAAAAAATTATTGTGAAACTTCCTTTTTCTCTTGTTAAAAATTATTTTTTTTATATTTATCCCTTCGGTAAACGTGTCCTAAAATTCTACGTACAAATCTACTTTTATTAAGTGATTTTTCAATAGCTTTTTACAAAACCAATCGAACAACCTACATAAGTTCAAACATAAAAAACTTTAACTATAAAAAATCTCGTGTGTCAACCCGCCCTCGTATTTTGTATAATAATATTGTGAAATTTCGTTTGGTGCCTTCGAGATTTCGTCTTTTTCAGTTGGTGTCCACTTAGTTTTAGTTTTCCGGTTGGTTTCCTTAGGGTTTTCCTTTTTTTTTAGTCGGTAAAACCGTTAGTTTTTTAACTATTCCGTCAGTTTTTCGATAAAAAAAACACAAAACTAAAATAATGGGAATAAGAAGACACCTTGCTCGATCAATACTTCCTCTGCATAACCTAAACCAAAGCTTCTATTCTTTGCTAGAATATGTCATGGTAGCTTCTTCCTCCTTGCTAGAAAATCCGAACACTCCTCTCCATTCTCCAAGCTCAATACCCTACATATCTAAGCTACATGTCATTCTTAAAATAATTTTCAAAATTATCAAATACATAAATTCAAAAAACGATCAAGAATTTTGGTTATGTAAATATGCAAACCTGAGTTTAAATTGAGGAAGAAAGTGACAACGAATTAGTAGAAAAGCAACCATCAACAACTAAAAATATTGTCGGAGACATGAACGAGGTTGTCAGAGGTCAAAGCCCTATCCGTGACGGAGACGAGGTTGTGTTGACCATGAACAAGAGTTTCAAAGCCAAGGAAGAGGTGACCCCACAAGAAGATGTCAGGAGGAAAGCATTGTAAAGGAGGGTGTTTAGATCAGACTAATGAGGTGCTCTAAAATCGAAGCTTTCGTCTCTAGTTAACCTCCGACCATCAGCCTCCTCCTAGTACCCCACCTGGTTTTGTTTTGATTTCGATTTCTACGTGAAAAGGGTTTGAATTCAGATTTGAATTTACGGTTTGATTTTTAATTTCGATTCAGATTTGCCTTCCGTTTTTACTTTGATTTTGATTCAGATTAACGTTACCGAAAAAATAAAATAAAAAACCTACATGCCGTGTTTTTAAAAACAAATGAAGCGTAGAGGTTAAAAGAGACGAAACCTGCATTTTAAGAAGAGGAGGAAGATACCTTGATAGATTCAAAGAAAGAAGAGAAGCTACATGCTTGGTTCTTCTCATAAGCGAGTATCCAACAACGTACCGACTTCCTTTTTCCTCATTTCGTATTATTTTTTAATTTAGAAACTAACGGAAAAGTGTTTAGTAACGAATGAGCAGAAATTTAGTGTGGAAAAAAAAATTAAAGCCCATTGACAACAATTGGAAAAAAAAAACGAAATTTGGTAGTCACTAATCGAAAAGACGAAACCTCGAGAACACCGAAAGAAATTTTTATTCATTACATTAATGGTGTGATCATCATAATTTGGAACAAACGAAAGATCCTGAAATAGGCATGGTAGTTGGGGAGGAGGAACAGAGCACATGCCCAACCACGTGTGATCAAATGTGGAATGATGAATGTAGGCCTCATGCCGACATTTACACTTCACACAATCTCACCATGTGCCTTGCACGTGCTCACCTCCCTCCATGTTCTTATTTTATTTTTACTAAAATGAAAGAGGTTGATCCTTTTTATGTTTTCGGATATGATGTACGAACACAAACACGGAAAACAGACATGACGAGAAACGGGAAACGACAATCCCTAAAAGTTTAGGAAATGGAGACACGGCGAAGAAAACAAATAATATATCATTTTAAAGCTATTGAAATGTAGAATTCATATACAATAATGAGATACATATAAACGCAATGATATATTAGTAGATAAAAACATTAACATGACAACAAAATAGCTTATACAAAAGCTTAGAAACAAACATTTTTAATCTTACAAAACATGAAAATAAATATATTTAGTCTTATAATCTCAAATAAATATACTTAGTTTCAAAATTGAAAAACGAACGATGCATTTTGCAAATCAACAACAACCGAACAACATAATCAACCAATGAAAAAAAATAATAATAAATTGTAAATTAGAAGAAGAAGAAGGACTCGTCGAAGAATAAGAATAACAAGATTGATGTCTTGCTTCCGGCGTCCACAATATCGCAGGTGACCATATGGGGCCTAAGTTTAGTCGGAAAAAATGGTTGAGAAGAAGAAATATTATTGGTAAATCAATTTTTTTTTTTTTTTCTTTTTTAACATTAAAAATAGGGGAAACTTTTGTTGATTGAATTTGACCTATCACAATCAGTGATCGCGCCGTGTCTTGTACGTGTCATCGCCGTGTCCCACACCTTAACCGTGTCTTGATCGTGTTGGTCATATTTGACTGTGTACGATTCGTATTTCGCCGTATCTCCGTTTCCGACACGGTAGAACACGAGACACTCTATCTTCTAGAGATGTCCATGCATCGTAGTTTTTCGTTGATTATGTCGGGTCTAAGGCATTTTCATCTTCTTCATTATTTTTTCCTATTTCGATTTGCGTTGATAGGAAGTCTTTAATGTTATTATTTGGTTCCATGGTTTCTTATTTGGTTCCTATAGTACCTCATCTTCCATATTATTGTCAATTTTGACACTAATTTTAGTCCCAGCTTCGTTTTTATTCATTCTAGTAATTCACTAGGCATCTTAAGAAATGATGTTTTGTAGAGTCTCTAGTATAGGGTTGTCACACAAGTCTTAGGAGGTGAGTATTGGCATGTTTAAGTTCAACTCGTTTAAACTAGTCAAATCTAATTTTTAAAGAATGTTTAAAATGTGTTTATATTTAACTCGTTTAGAAAATAATTGATTATGAGGTGAACTTTTTTTACCGAACCCGAATAACGCTTTTTCTTAAGATGTTTTATGATAGTCTAAAGGGCTTGTCAAAATATGATAAGGATTTGTTCCTATGCATCCCCCTCCCTTGCATAAGAACTTTGTGTGGCTCAAAGTTATTTGCTTAACTCATTGTAGGCCCTCCCACCTGTGATTCCTATCGCTTCTATTCAACACCCTCACAACTTGACTAAAGGTGCGTTCGGCGTGCCAAAAAAACGATGTTATTTGGTAGATTAATTTTGTCCAGATTATTTTTGGTGATTATTTTGACCCAAAAAAGTACCCATATACAAAGAAATTATTGAGATTATCGGTAGATTATTGAAAATTTTCATTCCACAAAATAATCTCATTGTTCCACCAAACGGACCCTAAAAACACTTCATTTGGTTGTTTTTATCATCAAAACCTGATTACCAACAATTTTAGATGAACAAAATATTCAATCTTACAAAACATTCATCTAGACTCTAGTTCTTTGACTTAATATCATAAAATTTAAATATGTAATACCCAATTAAATTTTACTAACTTATCGTTTTTCTTTAACTAACTCTTTTAGAGTATTAATTGTCTCAAATTAATCTAATTAACTCATACAAAATATTCAACTCATCCTACATTTCTGCGTGCAAACATCACTACTACAAGTATTATTATATACAACATTACACCATGATGTTTATGAAAAAATATATCGTTAAAAACAACTTTCATGATGTTTATAAGATTCAAAATCATCATTGATTGACCAAAATTTTATTATAATGTTTTTAAAACGACATAAAATATATAGATTTTGTAAAACGTCGTGGATATTTTTCCCTTCAAATTTTTATGGCATCTGTCGAACATCATATTTTCAGGGCGTATTAAAAAAAACTGTAAATTTTATGACGGTTTTAAACTGCCATAAAATTCCACAAATCCAAATTTTTATGCCGTCTACCGAACATCATATATTTTAGGGCGTTTTCAAAAAATTGTGAATTTTATGACGATTTTAAACTGCCATGAAATTCCACAATCAAACTAGAACCTTTCAAATCAAACTAGAACCGATGAACACATGCAATTTCCTCTTCCATCGATCTCTATCGTCTCTTTCCACCAATTCCGTCAGCAAGGTTAACTAGAGATGTTCCTTTCCCTTTGTACTCTCAACCATTTCGTCAAATGTTCCTTGCTAAGTTAAGGTAATTTGCACTCTCTTTGGAAGAAACCGAGAACACCTTTGGAGATGCACAATCGTCGGTATATTTTCTAAGGTGGTTTTGATTTGAATTTTGCAGCTGAAAATTTATTCAAATATTGGATTCAATTTCGCAACTATCGTTTAACAATCGATTATTGATGTTCATGACTTTCTTTCAGTAAATTTATGTTTTTCTGCAACTTTTTTAGGGTTTTCGATTCGTTATTCCAGTCCTCTGCTCCTTTGTACGTATTGATTGTTCAATGACCTGTTTACTTGGAGTATATTGTGTTTCATTTAGTTTATAAACTATGGGTTTAATTTGCGAGGTTGATTACTTGGGGACGAGTTTATTTCTTTACGGATTTATTTGAGTTTATAAACCACTCAAAAATAAACTTCTCATACCAAGATTATTTTTGCTTGGATGAGTTTATTTTTGTTTAAATCCGATTTTGACATTGTGCTTCTTCATCATAATATTTTATGTTCATCCTAGGGTATTGAACGTTGTTTTTCGATTTTAAGGACATTAGTGTCTTTTGAGATAAAATAAACCCCAAAAATAAATTACAACTAAACAATCTTAAATGATTTATAAATAAATAACTATATGAGTTCATATAAAATTGACCCTTCTAATTTTTTCAACCCTACGTCCTCTTAATGGAACAAAATTGTTACTCTTACACGGTAAAAAAACAACAATATCAATCTAACATATATTGTGATTTCAAAGCTGATGTATTGTCACACTACGTGTCAATACCATATCCATATCTGTTTTTCCTAATCGAGTAAAAAAAATATTGTTAGATTTTAAAAGAATTACTCGACAAGTTGACATTAATAATTCATATTCTGTGTACCTAACATGAACCTAATAAAATTAAAGGCTAGTTCGGTATGATAAATTTTTTATACAGCTTAAACTTTTTGGGTAGATTTTTGTAATGAGATTACGTTAAGTTTTGTAAATTATAAAATAAAATAAAAATATTTAAGACATTACAGCCGTAGACAAATTTTTTTGATGAATACAAACAAACAAGATAAATGCAAATAAACTTATAATAATCCCCAAAATTATAACCTCAAAAAATTGATCTAACAACACCAACATCTAGTAGCTTCTAATTTTCTTGAAGTTGAACCGTAGTTTTTGTATGCAGGAAAACATTTATGGTGGATCATGCTCGGAATAAATATGAATGATTACATGACTACCCATCATGATGCAAATGATCAACCAAACAACAAACAAAACAATCGAAAGAAACGAGACATGCCATAATGGGCTTACTGATAACATAATACAGATTCCGAAAATATAGATAACATAATGCTTCTTGTGCCTCAACTTTAGGGACAATACAAATCACTAAACATTGTCAGAGAAGACATAGTCGCATATAATATTGCACATCTCTACTTACCTGTTACCACTACTGTTGCAAAATGCAAAAATCAATTTAGAAACCGCAAATGCCAATCATATATATCACATATCCTTTAAGGTACCTAGTTTCTTGGAACCGGTGTAGCGCATGTGAAATGTGGCATTGGACAAACTAATGTAAATGAAGATAAATTGTATTAATTTTTAAGGTGTTAGATGTTTGTGTAGTGAAAAGTAGAAGGAATGTGAAGTGAGTAGTCGTGGCAATATAGTTTCTACAAACAATAGACACAGTAGTAGAAGGATAATGGAACTCGAGCAATAAGTTATGAAGACCAAGAAAAGTACTCAAAACATGGGCTTCTAGTGTCGAATGAAGTGACAATTGACCTTAATATGTTTCATTCGGTCATGAAATAACGTAGGAGGTTTCATATAAACCTCTTCACGGAGATCCCATGAAGAAACGCATTATGAATGTACATGTGGTGTAAATCTCAATTTTGTGTTGTAGCTACATATAAAAATAATCTAATGGAAGCCATTTTTGCGACAAGAGCAAAACTTTCATGAAAATCGACACCTTTTGTTTGTCGAATACCAAGAACAACAAGTCTTGCTTTGAAACGCTCGATGGAGCCATCTGAATGATACATTATCCGAAATACCTAACGAGAACCAATAGCCTTTTTATCTGTGGGTAGATCGACCAAAGTTCAAGTATTATTTTGCTCAAGGGCAGCAATCCCTGCACTCATTGCAGCCCCCCATTGAGGTGAATGAAAAGCCTCGGCAAAAATTAACGGCTCATATGGAGCCGGCAAAAATTTATGGCTCCATATGAGCCACTATCGAAGCAAGATAGCCTTTGTGTTTGGATGATAAACAAAAATAATGATCATAATTAACCAATGAATAGAACATACTTGATGAAGAAGTTGAACAGGTGTCGAGAAAAGGAGTCGAATTGGCTCGAACAGTGTTGCACACATTTACGACCGCGAGGTGCAAATTTATTGCTTGTTCGTGGTATTTGTGAAGCAAAACAAAGACACCCAATTTTTTTCTTATGTGAGAGTAAATTGGAGTTGATCCATGCAACATTTCATATGGCGTTTTGCGATTAAGAGAGGAGTTGGAGTGCCATTTATCAAATATGCTACAGTAAGTACACTTCGAATGCATTTGACTTGTTTGCGGAATTTAGTGGATACCAACGAACAAAATTGAGAATTTATAACAGTAACTTCAGATTAATTTTTTAAGAAGGTAACCCCAAACACCCTTAAGAGTAATCATCAATGATTATTAAGAAATAGAATGCCCCGGATAAGAACTTCCTCCGATAGAGACCCCGGACATCACAATGACGTAAAGTAAATGGTTCAAATGAATGTGAAATACTTGAAGGAAAAATGAGTTCATTGGCAAGAGCCCCGGGAATAGAGATGTGTGAGACATGTGATAGAACAATTGACCAAACAACGATGCCAAAGGACGTGTTGGGTTGATCTAACTGATGAACAAGCACGAGATTGCTGCAAGGGCGGTCGGAGCCAATCGATAATCAATTCGTTCTTCACCTGTCCGAATCAACGTCATCGTAGCATGGTCCCGTAAAAGGCTTAATTTGTCATTAAAAATCACTATACAACGAAGTTACCTCGTAAGTTGATGAAGTGAGATTAAAGTGCAAGTTAATGAAGGCACAAGTAGGACATGTTGCAGTGTAAGACGATCTGTAAATATTACTTTGCCAGTCTGACGGGAGAGTAACAACGGTATGATTTGTTTGATTGAATAGTTACAATCAGAACAAGAGAGGAAATATATGGTTGTTGATTTTGATTACCTCTAATACCATGTGGAATTGTTGATCAAACTGAATGCCAAATATATACACATCAACAACGAAAGCCCTAGAAATGTATAAAAGACTAATTACGATTATGGATCAAATTGATTTGGTTTCTGCTGTTAATAATTAGGGCTTCCGTAAATCTCCTAGCATCATTTGGTTCTCTTGTGTCTACTGAGGATCTCAATGACTATATCTTACACGGCCTAAATGCACCCTATCTCCCAGTTTTGTATGCCGTCAACGCTCGGGATTCCTCGATCTCTTTTTGAGGAGCTTCATGAGAAGTCACTTAATCATGAACTTCTCTTGAAATATACTACATCATCCAAGGACACATATGGAGTTCCCTTGACAACATTCACTGTGCAAACCAGGTCTTCTAAAGGCAAAGGTAAGCATTCTACTCAACCCTCTTGGTCACCCTCTTATATCGTCAATCAACCAAACCATCCACAAAACCAACACCATAACATCACCCCTAAATCTTCTACAGACAACTCCGGAGGTCCAAAACCTTTCAAGGGCCGCTGTCAATGGTGCTGATAGGTTGTCCATGTCCTAGCTCAGTGTCGAACATATCTAGCTCTCCACCCAACCATAACTATCCCATCTCCGATCGCTTCCGATGAGGGACCATCACCAACAACCCCTACTACACAAGGACCAATCACTATATCAAGGGAAAGAGAAATCAAGGAGAATGAGTCTAAACCATCACCTACAAGTCCTATCATGCAAGGATCAATCACTAAATCGAAAGTAAGAGTCGTTCAAAAGAGACTACTGGCTTGTTGGTGTCCTTAGCTTCTAAAGAGACCATTGATGATTTTTTTGTCTAAGTCTTCCTTGGTCATGTTGATGGCAATTCCAACCATGGAGAACATACAGGAGAAGCCATGCATGCCATGCACATGTGAAGATGGAAAGGAAATAAAGGATTGAAGCTTTTGGTGCTTCTAAGATATTTTATGAGATATTTTATTACCTTTAAGTTCTAGACTTTTTAAAGGTATATTGATTTTATATTTTTTAGGATTATTTTTTATTATTTTATATGGAGGCTTTTAAGGCTATAAAAAGACCCATACATGTTTTTAAGATAGATTAATGTTTTAGCCAAAACTTCGAGAACTCGTTACTTCATCCATGAAGTTTTGTTTTTATTCATTCCAATTCAATAAAAAAGAAAGTCTTTGATTGAATCATTATGATTTATGAGTTCATGCTAGGTTGTTCTTGTGTGTTAATCTCCTTAGAGATTGGTGATTCTAGTGGATTCTAGTCCCTTCTTGTGCTTGTCCCGATTTGAAGACTTGTGTAAGGTTGAAGAAGGAAGGGTTAAGGTGTTCCTAGTCGATTCTAGTCACTCCTTACATGGGAGGACTTGGAGATAATGATTTAGACTCCTTCTCGATTGCTCTTACCGTTGATCTAGTGATTGATCCTTGTGTGGTACGGGTTTTGTGATGATCCCTCATCATACTCCCCTTCTTGAAAATGATTCGTCCTCGAATTATCACCATACTCATCACTTGATACAAAGGGACTTAAGTCTCCTACATTGAACGTATGGCTCACACCATATTCTTCTGAAAGCTCCAATACATAAGCGTTGTTGCCAACCTTACGTAGCACCTTGAATGGTCCATCTCCTCTTGGTGATAATTTGAACTTGCGCTTTTCAGGGAACCTCTCTTTCCTTAGATGCAACCAAACGAGATATCTTGGCTTGAATAGCAATTCCTTGCGGTTTTTATTAGCCTTGGCCGCAACATGCTTCCTTTTCTCCTCTAGCCTTTTGCGTGTTTTAGCATGTAAATCCTCGATGAATTCCACCTGTTTTCCTGCATTAAAATTTATTCGCTCCTCTAAAGGCAACGATATAAGATCAAAAGGGGTCAAAGGATCCAACTCATACACACACTCAAGAGAAGTGAGGTTAGTAGAAGAATGTAAAGTTCGATTATAAGCAAACTCTATAAGAGACAAGACATCTTCCCAAACATTCAAATTATTCTTCAAAACAATCCTCAAAATGGTTGTCAAGGTCCAATTAGTAACCTCAGTTTGACCATCTGTTTGAGGATGACTAGAAGTCGTTAAGAGCAACTTAGTCCCTAGCTAGCTTTTCCCAAAGAGTCTTCCAAAAGAATCTGAGGAACTTAATATCCATATCACTCACAATAGTCCTAGGTACTCCATGTAATCTAACTACTTCTCTAAAGAACAAGTTAGCTACATTATAAGCATCATTAGTCTTATGGCAAACAATAAAATGAGTCATCTTAGAGAAACGATCTACAACCACAAAAATCAAATCCTTCCCCTTCTTAGTCCTAGGTAACTCTACAACAAAGTTCATACAAATGTCTACCCAAAGTAATGTAGGCGTAGGTAAAGGGGTATATAAGCCATGGGGTTTCAATTTAGTCTTAGCCTTTAAACACACAAGACATCTCTTAATCATGTTCTCTACATCCTTAAGCATATGAGGCCAATAAAAATGGGATTGCAGCATGTGGTATGTCTTTTCTCTCCCAAAATGTCCCATTAAGCCTCATATATGGGCTCCCTCAACAGGCAATAACCTAAGGGAACATCTAGGAATACACACCTTATCAACCTTTAATAAAAATCCTTCAAACAAATAGAACTTATCTAAGGCTCCTCGAGATTTACAATGCTTATAGATGTCTCAAAAATAAATGACAACATATAGATCCTTAACAAGCAATAACCTAAGGGAAAAACATACCTACTGACTAGAGGAAGGGAAAAACAGCCGGAATAAACCTCAAGTTCCTGAAGTCAAGTGACAGAATTTTTGAGATTTAGAGTTGCAAGAGAAGAACGAAGAAGAGAGGAAGGAAGAGGAATGGTTGGAGCTCACGGATGAAGAAGCTGCCAACAAAGCAGAAGAAGTTACCGTCAAAGATCGGTGAAAACGACGTAAAAAAGAACGGTGAGAGAAGATGACATCTGATATCGGTATGAAAAAGTGACATTTTAGACAGAAGTACAAAAGGGGAAAAAGCAAGAAAAAAAAGTTAGGGAAATTCCGGATGGTACCCTCGTGGTTTGGGGTATTCCGGATTTTACCCAACCGTTGTTTTAAGTTCGAATGGTACCCTCAAGTTTATATTGTTTTCCGGATTTTGCCCAAATTCATTACATTTTTTAAATTCCATTAAAAACATACAAAAGAAAATAAAATTAAATTAAAAAACAAATTAAAATAAAAAGAATAATTTATTTATTTAAAAACTAAAGTAAAACAATAATTTTTTTTAAAAAAATATATTTTATATTAATTTAAAAATAAATAAATTAGATAATTTTAAAAAATTCAAAAAAATCAGTGTTTTATTTCTTTTAAAAATAAATAAATTGGATTAGCATTTTTTTAACAAAATTTAAAAACATACTTTATTTAAAAAATAAATAAAATAAGGACTCTTTTAAAAAATTTTAAAAAATTACTGTTTTAATTTAT
The DNA here is from genome assembly GCA_033239125.1 of Fagopyrum homotropicum. Taxonomy (NCBI): domain Eukaryota; kingdom Viridiplantae; phylum Streptophyta; class Magnoliopsida; order Caryophyllales; family Polygonaceae; genus Fagopyrum; species Fagopyrum homotropicum. Next base: position 144,419,866 of record BSWB01000003.1, on the reverse strand, counting down.
TATTAAAATAAATAAATAAATTTTCTATTTTATTTATTTTCCATAACTAAAAGAAAGAAAATAAAGTAATATTAAAAAAAATAAAATAGAAAACTGATTTATTTATTTTAATAAAAAATTAAAACAGTAATTATTTTTAAAATTTTTAAATGAATCCATATTTTATTTATTTTTTAAATAAAGTATAACACTTATGTTTTTAGATTTTGTTAAAAAAATTCTAATCCAATTTATTTATTTTTAAAATAAATAAAACACTGATTTTTGAATTTTTTTAAAATGATCTAATTTATTTATTTTTAAATTAATATAAAAAATATTTTTAAAAAATAAAATTTACTGTTTTACTTTATTTTTAAAATTAAAAAATTATTCTTTCTATTTTAATTTGATTTCTTATTTAATTTAGTTTTATTTTGTATGTTTTTAATGGAATTTAAAAAAGTGTAATGAATTTGGGTAAAATCCGAAAAACAAGATAAACTTAAGGGTACCATCCGAACTTGAAAAAACTGTTGGGCAAAATCCGAAATACACCAAACCACGAGGGTAACATCCGGAATTTTCCAAAAAGTTATGGAAGAACAAAACGGAAAATTGACTATGGTGGCCGCCAAGTGACTCATCCTGTTATCACTGCCAATGAAGAGTCACCTTAGAACATGTTATAAGATTCGGATATGAACGCCAAGACTTATTTAACAAAACTGATTGTCAAAAGATGATTGGTCTCTTCTGGTGGTTAAGACTTGAGAGGAGTTTCTAGTGGCTGCGAGAAGCTTCTGATTGCTCTCTTGCCGCGACTGCGTTTCTGTTAGGCTTTGTCATTGCTTTCTTTCTTGGCGGGTACGTTCTTTTCAAAATTCCAAATATTTTAAAAAATTAAGGTAATTCATTTATATGCAATAAATAGTTGCAAACAGTTTGAGTTGTAAGAAAAGTTATCAAATCAAGTATTTCGGGTTGAGCAATAGGGTGATCTGAAGCCCTTCCTGCTATCAATTGAAGATCACAATCATGTAAGAGCATCCCAGCAGTTTTCATAAAACTCTTCTTCAAAATAGAGAATTAAAAGTAAAAATTTACCCTTTATACTTTTATCAAATCCAACAAATTTCCTATCTTGAAAAATTCTCCATTTATTTGGAGAATGCTTTCAAATTTAGGGCATACTCTCCACTTTTTCCCATTATTTTCCATTTTGGAGAATGAAATGGAGAATCTGTTGGATCAAAAAAATCTTTAAAATTCCCCATATATTTTAAAATGGAGAAGCTGGGATGCTCTAACTAACAGACTTCGTTCGTAAGCATTTTTTACCCTTCAACCACATTAGCAATTTCCGCACACAACGTATGAAAAAAGAAATAAACAATTGACTAGAAGACGTCGGCCTTATACATGTCAAAGAAATTAGCTCATCCTGAAAACTGAAGTACCCATAAAACGGATAAATGCTACTGTGTACTAAAAAATGGCACCATAAAACCTCGAGACGTGAAATGCTAAGTGCTAACATGAAGCAATCACGCAGAGCAAGCGAAAACGGCTACTTGTATGCTAATGATTTAGAGGTACATTAAAGAGCATAAAATTCAGAAAGTGCAAGAGTGGAAAATGAGAGATTAAGTGTCATACCTTGCAAGGTAAGACCGACACACTCTGCCGCTGTCCATAGATACGAGGGGGTGATAACGGAGAGCCCAGACACCAGAAGCTAATATAAACCCCATATATCCTTGTGTTACCTACATGGTATCAGATCCAAGTTCCATAGCTAGCAGTAGGAATGCGAGAGAAGAGAAACTGAACATATATGGTGTATGGCCAACGTGTTAACAGGAAGTATTACTCCACAACCGAGCGTGTTCGACTTCCAAATGAAAACTAAAACATCCTTCAACAATGAGAAGGGAGGAGGGGAATGGGGATAAAACATAACTAAAATTTTCAACCACATAATAAATATGCAACCTATAAGAAGCTGAACCGGAGTCTTTTAAAGGATCATTCCCATGACTTAAAACAGCTTGCAAGTATGTTCAGAAAATTAAAACATATATCACCAGATTCCCATGTAGTCTGGTATGGTTCCCTACTCCATCTTCATCCGTCGCCCCGGTTTCCATTCAATCTTTTTCTGTCAATGTCGGAACGAGTAAGGCTTTTCGAGCATTAGTGCAACTAAACTTCAAGTTCACAAGTGAATGGTGTCATAGATGATGATGAGAACACAAGGTAACCGACCAAAGTTGCTCGTTCTTTCATGTCAGGTACAATGATATAGGAAGGGCCAAGATTATACATCTAACTCATTTCTGCAGATGATACTACCCGATAAATCACCCATTTATATCATTGTGATGCGCTTCTGATGGCTCCTTAGTATCTACCTCTCCTAGAAGAGACAAGCTCCCCTCTGACAAATTGGTTTCAGAACTTCCCTTCTCAATACTAGTCTCAGTTTCAGCTTCGTCCTTTTCTTCAGCATTATCGCGTGGTCTAGTACAAGTATCTACTGCTTCTTCATCCTTGGAACCTTTAGTGGATTCATCCACAACTTGGGATTGTTCGAAGGAAGGGGAGACGAATGAGGAGGGTTCAACACCCAACCCTTTGGCTAAACAAACATATTTAAAGACTAGTTTTTTATAATTGCCGAGCAAACCTTCAACATCGTTTAATGTTAAATCCCCGACATTAGTGAACACATAAGGGAACTCCTCGAATATGTTGCTGATACGATCCTCCTTCAAAAGCACATTCGCACCTTTCTCCTCCAATGCAGAGACGGATTCTGACTTTGTCATTGGTAACTGATCTTTTGTGCGCTGTTCTTCCTTGTTACTGGATTTTGCACTAGAAAATGAAGACGATGTTTGGGTCTGTTTCATCAAGTCTTTTCCGTAAGGAGACATAGTTAGATTCTTGAATTCAGCAGAGCTAGATATGGAACCACTCTCTACATTCAAGTTGTTCTCAAAATCTGATGACAGGCCAGAGAGAAGGGCTCTAGCAGAGTCCATATTCCTTTGAAACTCAGTTTCATCCATCGAAAGTGATTGTGCATCCATATTCAAGATGAAGGACTCTGCAGAGAGCATGTTAGTAAAGTAGTAAGCTGCCTCTGAAACCAAACGAGATTGGCGTCTATATCGCTGTATATACATCAGGTTTGAATGCAGTTGCGGAGGATTTGCCTGGAAAAAAGCAACATGATTAACATACATAACTTAATCAATGATCACGTGAAGGGATTTTCAAATGAAAATAGTTCTAGCTGGCAATGATCACCATCATAGGAACCTCTAGCTTACTATATTTTAAACAGTGGTAGCTTAGCAGGAGACTGTAATTGGAGTAATTTTTATTTGAAGTTACGAATAGCAATAACCTACAACAAAACCCTTATCATGCGAAGTCAGTTCTTAGAGAATTCATTTCTGGTGCTTTGTAAGTACTACCACAAGTAACCAATAGCAGAAGAGAGAGGGATATGGTTAAGGAGTCAATTAAAAGGATCAGTGAGCAGAATTATCAAATAAAGCACACCGGCAATAACAGAGTCTACCTTTAAAGTAACAAAAATAAGGATAGGAAGAAACTCATCAGCTCCAGGAGGATCTCCATCCGAAGCAATTGAAGCATTTAGAAGTAAATTGTTGATAACCTTGCAACAATTAAGAATACACACAAGCTTTTCTCTTGGTGCCTTGAACATATTGATCTTCTGCAGTTCCTTTTGAGCCAGCTGCAGAAACGATGACAGAGGACCAAGAATAAGTTAACCAAGGCCAGCCATTAATCTTCTATATTCTGACAACAAAAGTGGAACACATTCACATTGCTCTGTAAAAGAAAACTTATATCATTTTTTTACTAATATTAACTCTGCCATATAAATTCTCAGCACTCTCACATCAGAATCAGTGAATGCCGGAATCATTGATTATAACCTAACGTCTGCCAGTGTCAGGTATAATACCATAGCTTGTACATGAAAATAGATGCCTGACCACAAGGAAGCAGCAAGTCTCAAAAAATATAAAGAACGGGCACACACAAAATAGTACCAAAAACATCAGCAACCTCTGAAGGATTCACATCCGACGAAAAGGGTGAATGGGATTACATAGTGGGTCAAAATTCCATGACAACTAGCATTTATCATTTTTACCCAATTTCAGCAACCTATAAAGGATTCACCACAGTAATGGAGAAAAGGCAATGTAATAACAGTAAGAGCAGGGGTAAAGGAGATAAGATTACAAACAAAGTAGGACCAATCTAGTCATCACCTGTCTTATGTTGAGAGCCAAGTTTTCAAGAAAAAGGATGATACGCAATTGGTCCATGGTATGAAGCAGATATTAAGAATACAAAGGTAGAATCTGGAACTTAAAATTTTTTGTCAACCAGAATGTAAGAGCTCAGAGTACCACACATAATTTCCCAAATTTACATTGAATAACAATAGCACAAATAGACAGCATTAGCTAGTGGGAAACAATTCCAACGACAAAATCAATACCCTTATGCCTAAATGTTTTTATTAGAAATTTGGATGCTTGTGCCAAGCTCTTAATTTGAATCTTATACAGACTCTAATTGTTATCTTTGACCCAAGTACCCAAGCTTCAAAACCCAAAATGAATCTCCTTTGGCTTTTCTTCTTTGGCGTCTACCCTCCAAATCAATGAAAGTTATAAATATATGATTTCCTAACTGTCCAAATAAAATGTGTATAAAAATACAACAAAAGCCACATAAAACTGATGACAAGAAACATACCCATTTTAAGTCTCCACATATCCTTTACCTTCCAAACAAATTTGATTTATGGAAATATTTTCAAACACCTCACAACAATTCCTAGCATTTTCTACATGGAAAAGGAAACTGTTTTGACATGGGAAACACAACTAGTTTAGCATGATTGGGTGATATAAGATATCATGCCCAAAAGAGTTATCATTTATATAGGATTGCAGCAGCCAATAAGATATTGCAGATACTATAAGCATTTGCAGCTTGAATATATAAACTGTACTTACCAGCCAAGATGTTTCATTTTGATAGGGTGATTTGACCTCCAGATGTTCTGGACGAATGAACTGCTGAACTAAGGCCATCTTTTCAGAGAGCTGCTCATCAGCCTGTATGTCATCTGGAAGAGAGGCAAAAACACGGGTAAACAACTTCGTCATGACGTACTTCTCCAATCCCTGAAAGTAAAAATATAATAGTCAGACATACAATTGTACGTTCAACTTTATGGAGTATAAATGTTATAAGAGAGACAACATGTCAATTTTGCATAAGGGCAGTATCATAACCGTCCCTTTTATAATCATACCGATACAAACAAACAGACTTACTTCGCCTGCACTCTCGAGCTCTTCCTCCAAGCAGCCAGCCCATAGTGGGTGAGCTCTGAAAGCAGCTTCCATGTTGGCAAGAAATTGTTGCACAGATGCACTATCCCTCTCGGCATCAGGAGCATTATTTGAAAATGACACAATGAAACTGACATACCACACATAGAACACATCGAATGTTGAATAAGATTTCTATACTAAAAGGTAAGATCTCTCTCAAAAAACAAAATAAAGAAGGAATCCTACGAGAGGAGAACCCAAGCTCAAACAGTAAGTACAGACCAATCGAGATACCAATTGATCAGCCATATCCCAAATCATCCTAAAAAAAGAAACCACCATCGTGATATGAAGTCAAATCCATCAACAAACACAGCTTCCCAAGAGTCAAAGGGTTTACCTATGAACATCATAACTAGTAAGGAGCTCGGAAACTCTGAATTCAGAACCATGCTGACACTATAAACAAGTGAACAACCATCATACTGAATTGATATCTCCATTTCGGGAATTTAATTTAATTTATAAAGTCCCATAGTTACACACCTTCAAATTTAATCTCAATATATAAAGTCTCAAAGGTTAACAAAAAAACAACAAAAGAGCTAAGAGCCTTAATTTCACAGCCAAAGCTTGCCGAAAATGAACAAAATCAAGTAGAGATTTGATCTTGATTGAACAACATATCGCAACAAAAACACAATGAATCGGAGACGATTGTCGAAAAAAGCGAAATCGCGGCATTTAAGACTGATTAAACAGCGGAAAATAAAGGGAATTAAGAGAGAGTAACATAGCAAGAACCTCTTGATGGCCTTGACGAATTCAGCGGCGGAGGGCTGGCGCATGCGCTCGAGGAAGTCGTGCCAGGTTAACGGTGCAGTGGAAGAGGAAAAGGCATCGGCATTCTCCATAGTTGTCAGATTTGCAGGATCGAAGAATTGAACACCTGATTTGATGAGCTCGGGCGAGAGAGATGAGGATTTTGGGGTTAGGTCAGTAGGCGCTCTCTAACAGTCTTAACTTCATCGTGTTCATGTGAGACTGAGCCTCGAATGAGTACACTTTCTCGTAAGTTCCGTGTCATCTCAACTGAAATCTAATTGTGACAAAAATCCTACGTCCTTTACCGAAATATAGTCCATTCTTATTTTTATTTTGAAAAAAAATAATTTTTACTTTTAACATATTGAGGGCCCGTTTGGAAGCACCGGGAATCATTCCCGGTAACGGAATGATTCCGAATCAATAAAAAACTATGTTTGGTTAGAGGTATTTTAACACATAAAAGTAATTTCATCCATTCCATTTCCTTTCTCTACCCTTATTCGATTCCATTCCGTTTCCATTCTACCGCTCCAACCAAACGGGCACTGAAACTTATATGTCAAGGGAACCCAACCTACTCATCTCAACCTAAATATATATATTTCAAAATATATATTACAAATAATCGAAAAATTATGATGAAAACATTAAATTTGTCGGAGAGACGGATATGTTGAAATGTATGTACAAATAATAAAAAAAAACAATAAACGAATGCGTTACAGAAATATGTTATATAAAAATAGGTAAGATAAAATGTTAGATTTTGACCTAAAAGCAATATCAAATAAAAAAATTTACGGTCTTTACTTGTTGCTTAAATGACATGTTATCCCTATCGAGAAATTTTATATCCTCATAATTATATTGGAAATGTAGTGAAAATGGATGGTTCACTGCAAAATTTGCTTCAAAAATGATCGAAGAGAAGTTGAGCATTTCCCTAAACAATGCATAACATCATGTCCAACTTAAAATTAAAAACTTCCTTTAGAAAATTTAAAAAAATGAAATTTCAATAAAAGCTAAGCTTGATTGCGAACTATGCAATCACCATATAGAAACTTGTGTCACTTGCTTTTTGATTGGTCTTTTAGTCAACATATCATTGCCAAAATTGACAAGACAATAATAGCCGAAATAAACAACATTAAATGTAACAATAAAAAACTAATGACATCCTACGTGAAATAAAGAATAAAATTAGACTTAACAAGTTTGCATGTTTTGCAACTATCTGGTGGAGCATCTGGTTCATCAGAAACAAAATCATTTTTGGTAATAACACTATTGGTTCTTGTAATAAGGTTATCATCTTCATTAAAGACCAAATCCATAGGTGGAAAACTAACGTCATTAATGAGGCCGATTACGACATTAAACAACAACATAAGAAAGTTATTTCTAAAAAAGGGGGGAAAACATAACATTAAATGAGATAAATCAAAATCTGGTTTTATGAACTAAATTTTAATGGATCAAAACTCGATTCGGGAACAACATTCATCGACTACGTAATTCGAGATTATAATGGCAAGATTGTTAGCCTTTATGCGAAAAAAATAATTTTAACTTGGTCATAAAAGCTGAAGTTTTTGCTCTTAAATCAAGCTTACGATCGGATATTAAATTACAAATTAAAAATATTGAAACCGGTGGTGATAATCTTTATGTTATTAAGACACTCCAAAGTTTGTTGAGTTGTCCTTGGAAGGTCGTGATGATTATTTCCGACTCCCGACTGGATCTACTTTTCTTCGACGAAGTCCAGATTATGCATGTTTTCTAATAAATCGACTGTGTTGCTTACCTATTAACCCATCTGAGAATTTCGACCACTAACCCCAATTTTTCCAATTTTTCTGATGATCTCAAACCTCGTATTCTCATATGTAAGGATGTTTTAGGGTAGACTACCTTTTAACATCTAGAGACCAACCTAACCGTTTTCCGGTATAAAAAAAAGTGATCCACGAGTAACAACTTCTAAAGTGTGTCCAACTAACAACAGAACACATTTTTTTAGCGACTTGAAGTTAAATATACCAGATAGATCCTTTGTTGACAAGGTAAAAGAAATAACTGCACAACAAATTACGAACCTTAACCTATCAAAAGTTCAAAACAACGTTTAGGTGAACTAACATAAACTTACTCTCCTTATAATTGTGTTTGAACTAAACTATGCATCCCTAACCTAAAGCAAATATTTGTCCTGCCCTATTTCTACTAATAAACTCAACATACAAACTCTACTCTATTTGCAGGAAAACCCAGGCAAAGATCATTTCCCAAAATGTTCTTCTTTGGCCTCTTATCATCAATCTTGCTACGGTTTGGCTTGAAGACGTTTGAAATGTCAATGGTTGGCCTTTCCGTTGATGCATATATACTCTCTCTCGAGTCTCAACAATTTTGTTATATATCACCCCATACGAGATCACCTTCGCCACACTTTTCATGAACAGACTTCAACCTCTCCACTGATTTGCATATTCCACTGCAGTGCCAATCAAAGGAGGCTACACACAGGTTGCCTGCTTGCGTCTTTGATTCACAGTCTGCGAGCCACAGAAACCGGAGTTATTCATCTCAAAGCTTTTCACAAGAAGCATATTATGTTTTCATATTGAATCAATGTTCAAGATCGATTAGGAGCATCTTATTGTTTTGAAGCCTGAATTTCAATTTCTGAAATCAAGTGTAAACAAAGACCATAAAAAGCTTTAGTAACTCATTCTTCTCAAGAACAAATATGATGCATTGGAAGAACAACTATGAAAGATGAATTTGAAATGAGTAAAGAGATTGGAAGATCCAGCTGTACATATGACTTGATGAGGTTCAGAGTAAGGTAAAGTCATCCAACAATAGCAAGAAATTGCACACTGCAAGTTTAGGTTAAAAGAAGTACCTGGGGGTGTTCCACAGCACAAGCTATGATCATCTACATGTTCCACATCCAGACCAATAAACCATGCACCAAGAGATACATCTTCATTTGCATACTTGTGCAGTATTGGCCTGCAAAATTTTGTATGTTTATCAACAAGAAAGTCAAAGGCACAAATTTTACTTTGTTGAATAATTTCAGGACATAATTCATTTTTCTCACAAGAAACGACAAATAGAATCTGTGATTGACAATTGCAAGCCAAAAGAAAATGGATGAAGATCTCACTGGTTTATAGAAATATATGTAGCTAAATCCCTTGATATGGCATATATCTGCCCAGTTGCATGCCGGAAGTACTTGTTCCCTTCTTCTCCAAATTTCCAGAACTCTGGTTCATGGTACTTAACATTCCTGTAACAGACACAATATTATTCGAGAAGAGGAATGAGTGTGGCTAAACAAAGACCACAAAGAAAAATGATACATCACAGATCACATAAAAAGCATACAAGCCTCTGTGAAGCTTACTTTTCTGCAAGAACTGGTCCAGATTTCATACAGCCTATGTACACTCTGGACTTTGTCCGATAATGCTCAAGCTTTGCAGCCAGCTGACCTGCAAAATCCGTATATATCAGAAACAGGCTGACTGGGTGATAACTTAATGACGATTTTTTTTGGTGGTTTAATAGTCAGCATAGCATGAAAGAAAATAATACATCAACCAAAAGAAGTATATAGACAGGAGAAAGATATAACCAGGTCATACATACCAAGATTTACATGGACATCGTCATCCACTTTGACATAAAAGTCGGCATCCCATTTGGCAAGAGCAGTGGAAAAGAATATCTTTGTTTTTGCAGATAATTCATGATAACCTTCAACATGTTCCTGAAGAAAGTTCTCAAGTCAAAATCCCGCAAATGATTTTTAACTTAAATTCTCATGCAATAAGTAAACTTAAGCACGCTTTCTCACCAGTCGTAGGAAGTCATGATGCTGAGCATCCTCAGAAGCAATAGCTTGATCTAAAACACTGTCTCGTTTGGCACTAATCAATTCATGCAAATAACACTATGGTTAGTATCTATTTAAATTACAATGTTTGCAAATTAGTACTTCGCTGATAAGTTCTCCTATTTCATGACAGTCATTAAACTCTGGTTTGAAATAACATAGCAATCAATGGTCAAAGCAAAGTCTAGAACAACTGGTACTAAATGCACCTGTTTTTTTTCCTCATAGAAAAAAAAAAGCACATGGCTTACAGTCCAAACATAATGCCCTATATGGTCTAGTATATCAATGCATATACTGTACTATATAGTGCAAATTATCTTTGTTTCAATTAGGAATGTTTATAAACTAATTATAGTTCACTTTTATAGGTATTGGTAGACTAAAATTGTCTTTCCCATTATCTTCACATGGCTCTTTGGAGACTTAGCACATATCAGTGTCAGATAAATAATAGTATGTCCAAAATGGTACTACACCAACCAATTGAGACTACACTTCTTCATACATTTGTTTCCTTAAGTAGTTGTGCTAAAGCAAAAGAGAACATTATTTTAGCATTGAAAGACACTAAAAAAGCTTGTGACAAGGAGATGATAACATACGTGTGACCAATCATAAATCGCACGACAATACCCTTTTCCTTCTCCAATTTCAGAAGTCTTTCCCCTGAATAGACACAGTGCATTAGTCGAAAGTATCCATCAGGAAAACCATAATACATTTCCATTTGTTAATAGGCACAAAATAGAAGTCCTCAAAACCAAATACCTTGTGGCATCCAAGTCTCTCTAACCGAATCACGTCTTTTCCTACTGCTAAAAGCAGTATTGATTCCGACCACCACTAGCATCCTTTTCTTATTGCTTCCATCTGAGAATTGAATGGCGGATTCAGGTGTACCTTCAACAGAATTCCCACTGTCCGGTGAATTTCTGCTCGCGGATAGTTCCATCTGAAGCATGGTAACTGACTTATCCAATGACCTAACAAAAAGCTCATATAAGATAACTCAAAAAGCATTGCTGCCATAAAAATTAGACTGCTAAACTTTCATCTGCTACTAATATCACCCTCATAGTATTTAAAATTTAATCAAACAGCAGATCAGATAAGGGTTGATGACTCACTTAATAACTTCATGAGTTCTGTGTACTTCATCCATCACACCTTCATCAAATCCAGGCTTCTTCTACAAGCATAACAAAAAAAGTCAAAAATCCATGCAAACCTAATCGAGCTGCTGAGTTATTTCAAAATCTTATGAAACGGTTCCACAAATAGAGTAAACTATAGAAGTTTAAAAAATAGCGTTAAGAAATGAAATGGTAAAAGACCATTGGCAAAATACCATTTTTAATCCTCAAATCTCAAATTCCATAGGGGGAATCTTACAATAACAGAATGATTATTTCCTAGTTTACTTCATTATTAATTAATAGCAGTGCAAGAGTTTTGTGTTTCGTAAGTTCTTAGCAGGTGATTTCTAGTAAATAAAGTCCAATTTACAAATTATACCTTCTTAGACAAACAATCGTCCTCGGAGACGAGCTCAAGCTCCTGGTTATGCCGACGGATTGTAAGTAACTGGGCGTTAGGATCGGATGGCGACCTTAATCTTCAAATTTTAAAACAAACATACAGAGAGAGAGAAACTTCAAATTAAGAAGAAACAAACAACAGAATGACAGCGAATCATGAAATAAAAAAGAAATACCTGTTGGTGAAGATGGCGCCAAGGAAGAAAGAAACTGCACAAAAGACGAAAACCCATCGGAAAGTGACCTTATTAGTGTTTCGGGTCTTCGCCATTATCAGAAAGCGAGGGAGGGAGCGAGCGAGAACAGAATGGAATTCAGGCAAGGTCGGTGATGAGAGGCTTGCTTCAATGGCGACGATTATTGGGGATCTCGTGAAGGGGATTTCTGGAGTTTGTTTGTTTGGTTTGGTTTTGTTTGGTTTGGTGAGTGATGAGGGAGAATAACTGAATTAAGGAGGTGAAATAGCAGGTTCCATGGAAAGAGGGAAGAATGAAGCGACGTGCCAAACAATTAGGCACTTAATTTGAGTATTCTTCCATTCTCTCTCTCACATTATACACATTCGTCGTTGTGGAGACTACTTGGTGTTTTTCAAACTCTGGCCCCGCGTTCAACGGTCTGCTGCTTCACGCTTCTTTCCCTCATCTTCCACATTTCTTTTCTCCTTGCCAAACTTCACATTCTCATTTTTGTCCCTAATTTTAATCAAATAAATAAATTACTACAATTAATACTATTAATAATTGTTTAGCCTAAAATAATATAAAATTTAAATTGCACAAGACCTCCCACAAAATGGGTATTTTTCCACCAAACCTTAACCGCCCATAAAAAGAAACTGCAACATGTTTCTATGATTTTTTTAATATGATTTTATTTTTAAGAAGAGTTTATTTTGAGTCATTTTATAGTTACAGAATACGGCTTCATTCAAGTTTATTAATTGTTTAATATTTGGATCTTTGAGTAAAATTACGGGCACGTATAATTTTTTTATAAAATTACAAAAATATCATGTCTCCTCTTTTAAAATAGATTTTTTAAAAGAATAAAATTGTACCCTTATCTTCTACAAATTATAAAATTATCACTTTTTTTTTGGTAGTGAATACGCAGCAGGACTAAGATCCGGCCCGTACGTTTATTTAATACAAAATGGAGGCTAACATTTGACTCGCCTACGGGTCGCCACCCCGCAGGCATCGTTTTTCAAAATATTAGAAATAGTACTAGGACTGTCACTAAGAAAGAAATAACCAAGAGGATAGGAAGAGGCCAAGTACGCCATGTGGTCGGCTGCACAATTGGCCTCTCGAAACGTGTGACGGAGATGGACTAGCCAACTCCTACTGATGAAGCCTTGGCATCTAGTGAATCAACTGCTCTAATTACTTACTTCTCCTTATTCGTTAAATGATGCGGATGATTGTAAGCTATTGGATTAAGTGAATCAACTACTCTAATTACTATGTAAGGACTCACCACAAAAACTCTTCTTACTTGAATCAATCCCTTTATAGTTTCCCAAATCTTTATAAAAAAATAATGTCAATTTATAGATATAATTTTATAAACTTTTATTTAAAAATTATATTTGGGTGTGTTTTTAACAACCAACTTGAATTATGAAATAAAAAGTCTAGCCGTTAACTTTTTAATAATTTGGTTTATAACCACTCAAAAAAAAAATTATTATTTTTTTTAATTTTTTTTTTTAGATTGTCAACAAATCGACTTCTGTTGACTGTACATTTTTAAATTATTAACGATACATTTTACGTTTGTTAACAATCCATTTTATCTTGTTCACGTTCCGGAAAAATTTTCAAAAATATATTTGTTGAACAATTCATTTTTTTGCACTTGTTACAATTGTTGATGGTACATTTTACATGTGTTGACGGTTCATTGGACACTTGTTATCCGAAAAAGTTACGAAAAATATATTTGTTGACCGTCAATTTTTTACACTTGTTGACAATAAAAAATATTTCAAAAAAATTTAAAATTTTTTGAGTTAGGTGGTTAAAAACCAAAAATTAAAAAATTAGATCTTAATTTTCCAATTAGCTAATTTAGATTTACTATCTCACCAAATTCTTCATCATGTTTTCTACAAATTATTTGGCTAAAATGAAACAGTGGGCTTATTTTACCTATAGCAGTACAAAGTAGACATTTTTGTTTTTTAATTAACAAAGTAAGTCTTTAAATTAAATACAATATTAATTATCCAAACTATTTAGAATTTTAAAGTAGTGTTTTAGTCAAACAATTATTTTAATCGAATATCCAAAACTAATACTCAATATTAATCAACCTTCTCGAATACTTTTAAAATATAATCATAGTTATAACTTTAAAAGTTTATATTATTTTATAACTGAATTAAATATACCGTTAGTTTTTTTTTTCTTTTTTTTTATACGTCATCAATCATTTTTTCTATAATGACCAATGTTTGTAGAAACTAGTCGAAATGATATTCTTACACATTAATAAAGTGTTATACGTAAGGCTTCTGTGAATGAGAAAAATGATATTCCATTTCCATAGAAAATATTACCTTAGGTCACTCTAGAGCTTATTATTTTACCTTTATAAATAACAAATCTAATTGGACGTTCTAGAACATTTGTATTTTCTTTAAAAAATGGTATTATGAATGACTTGGTCCAAGCAGTCAAAATTGGACCATGTTTATAACTCTAACTAACTAATTAAGGATGCAATTTTGACTTAGAAACGTCCACGTACGATAACCGTGTTTTCAAATTGGTTAGCTTTACCCAATGAGGAATGAGAGTGAATGATTGACTATAGCCTTCGAAAATAACAAAATTAGGCAGTTAGAATTGGTCTAAACAACTTTATAAAACATCTATAGCCAATTAGTCACCTTTATATCCTGCATTAATTGCCCCATTAGACAATTTACAATTTAATAAGTGGAATATCATTCATTTAATAAAAAAGACTCATAAAATGGAAGATGGACGGTTGTATTACTTTGCTTATCCGATTCATACTAAAAAATCGTTTATTTGAACCGTCCTCTTTTCCATTGAACAAAATCCAAGCTTGTTACAGGTCATCAAAGAAATTTCAATAAGAGAATGAGCGGAGAGGATGAAATTGAGAATTTGGGATGATCAAAATGATGAAGATACAATTCATTATTAGGTTCGAAGGAAGAAATTCCATCAAAAGGAGGATTTGGATTTGCCATGAATAAACCCTAAGTGTTTAGTACCATATTACTCAACAAAGAGAAACACATGTGCATCTTGATGTGAATTGATAGTGTTATTAGTGTACAAATCTTCTCCAAAATATTGCTATATATAGAGACTGGTTTATTAGTCTAACAGACTGTAAGTAACTCATATGAATGTTAAAATTGAAAATTGTATTCGATCATGAGCCTTCTTAGGGTTGAGTTTGTCATGAACGACTTGGTGGGTTGTTTATGCATCAATAAAAAACACTCACTAAATTATAACTAAGGCTCTACGGAGATTTTTGTAAAGCCTTTTATAGAGCTTTAAAAAAAAGAAAATCTAATAGGGGTTTGTTAGTTTGTTACACCAACTTATTT
The DNA here is from genome assembly GCA_033239125.1 of Fagopyrum homotropicum. NCBI lineage: Eukaryota > Viridiplantae > Streptophyta > Magnoliopsida > Caryophyllales > Polygonaceae > Fagopyrum > Fagopyrum homotropicum. The sequence goes on along the minus strand of BSWB01000003.1, from coordinate 144,404,605 downwards.
GGTATACTAGTGTATTATCCGCACTTTGTGCGGTTCAGTTTTAATAAATATTTAATACTTAGACATTATAGGTATATTTTTGTAAAATAAAAATCCGAAAAATGAAATCATAATCAATATTATGATTTTTAATTCTTTTTTAAGTATTTATCTCTTTTATTTAAATATATTTTTTAAATGAGTTGATAAGATATGTTTGTTGGTAAAAAAAATTCGTAAAAGTTTAAAAACTATTTTTATAAAAATATTTATTTAAGTATTTTTTAAAAAATTTAGAAATCAATTTTAAATTTATATTAACATTTAAAAATCACTTTTTAAAATAATTTTTTAGGTTCGATAAACCTGGCGTTGACACGCGGCAGTTGAGACTTCTACTTTAATAGATACTAGTTTTAATACCCGTGCCCTGCACGAGTTAGACGATAATTGTGTGTCAAAAAATTATTTGATAATTCACTGTATTTTTCACATTATGAATAGAAATCAAGAAAGAATTCAAATTCTGCAATAACAACAGAAAAATAGGAATCCGGGGCAAAATCCTTTAAGATACTCGAATGTCAAATTTAGTATCAATCCTAGAAAAAATTCAGGTTTATTAATTTAAAAATTTTAGAGTACGTGATTTAGGTTAACGAATAGATGACATGGCCAAATTTGATTAAGCCAAGTATGAGTTCACGGGTTGTTCATTAAAAAATAATTAGCGCAGAAATTATTTAAAAAAATATTGATTAACAAGTTAATTGTTTAACAGGCTAACGATTTTTAATTAAAAAGTTTTTAACGGTTTTCCCAGTGTTTTTTTTAAAAAAAATTGTTTAAAAATTTTTTTATAAAAAAAAAAACTCGAAACTTTCTTTTCCTGGTTTTCAAATACTTTTGTGTAAATGACAAAAACTTTTTATTAAGAATATTTGATTTATTTTTTAAAAAGTTAATATTTTTTTAAAAAATCGACATTATTTTTTTGCGAATATTTTTTTGATTTTTTTCCATATATTTTTAATATGAAATTTATTAGTTTTTTACAAAGTATTTTAAAATATCAGATTTTTTTTTTCAAAAAATATTAAAATCGATTTTTTTTAAAATGAAAAACTATGAAGAAATATTTTTAAAAATTTTATTTTAAAAAAGTTTATAAGTTCAATTGAAATTATAAGTTAACAAAATGAAACTAAATTTAAAATTAAATTCTTTAAGTTTAAGAAAGTATAAAGTTCAATTATAAATTCAAAAATATAATTTATCAAATTTTAATATCTTTAAAATTAGATTGCAAATCTTACTATTTCAATTTTTAATTATAAAAACTTAATGGTCATAAATAATATGAGAGACTAATACAAAATTATATAGTAAAATATTTAATATAAATTCAATTTTTTCCATATATTTGTAATATGAAATTTATTAGTTTTTTTACAAATTATTTTAAAATATATGATTTTTTTTTCAAAAAAATATTAAAACCAATTTTTGTAAATGAGAAAACACTTAGATTAAAAAAACAAATTCTTTTAATTCTAAAACTTTATTTATTCTAAAACTGTGAAGAAATATTTTTTGTTAATCGTTAATAAAAATATCTTTGAGAAAAAAAATAAAGTTTGTCAGTTTAGAAATAAATAAAGTTTAATTGAAATTTAAAAATATAAAAATATTAAGATCTTTAAAAGTTTAAAAAAAAATAAAGTTTATAAGTTCAATTGAAAATATAATTAAACAAAATAAAATTAAATTTAAAATTAAATTTTATAATTTTAAGAAAGTATAAAGTTCAATTATAAATTAAAAATATAAGTTGTCAAAATTTAATATCTTTAAAATTAGATTGTAAATCTTAACTATTTTGATTTTTTAATTATAAAAAATTAAAGGTCATTAATTATATGAGAGACTAATACAAAATTATTTAAAATAGTTAATGAGTTATCTAAAATAAATTGATTTAACATGATGGGACATAACTCTATAAAAAGTTGACACGTGTAAATTCGATGACATGGCTTCACGAAACTGTGTCATGTGTAACTTCACAATCTGCTTTATTATATAAGATAGATAAGATTAGTTTTTTAATTAATTTTTCGAGGAGCTTTTTGGTCCAATTTTGAAAAGGTTCAAATTATAGTTTTTTGTGTAGATTATCGAATTTATTACAATTTTACCCTTAAAGCTATCTTTAACTATTTTTAAGTCTTTTGTGCTTTTTGGATTTTTGGTAAATTCACCATGAAAATTTATCCACAAATTTTCCCTTACCAAACAACTACTAAATTTTTTATTAGATTTTCGGAATTTACAAAGCTCTATGAAACTCTACTGTAAAATCTACCCAAAAGCTAAAGCTACTAAAAAGGTAAAACTACTCAAAATCCTCGCTTCACCGGACAGGCACTAAAGATAATATAAGGTCCGACAAGTAGGCCACAAGTTCAGTTACATAGTCACATACATCATTTCATATATATCAAAAAGTTACATAGTCACATACATCATTTCATATATATCAAAAGATATATTAAATAGGGATCTTAATAAATAGGGGAAAAAGTAACCGAAAACCCGGATCGGATTGGACCGGAAAAACCATGTCCGGTCTACGTTGCATTATTTTTGGGATTCCGGGTTTCGATCCAAGGCCAGAAAGACCATCAGATCATACCGAAAAATTATTTTTTTATTACTTTTTGACAGATTTGATTATATATATATTTTTAATTTTTCTTTTAGTTTTCAAAAAGTTGTGTTTTTATTTTATTTTATTCCAGTCCTGGGCCGGTCTATTGTCCAAGGTTTTGAAAATTCCATCCATCGTTCAGGATTCACAGCCTTATTTACAATATGCAAATATTTATGCACCATTCCAAATTAATGCAAAGCTACACAAAAGATACTTGTAGGCACACATCAATACATCAATACATCATACATTAGCTACCTACATGATTTGTCCGTATATACATTGTTCAATTAAATACACAGGCAAAAAATTCACCATTTATCACGGCAACTGCAAACACCTTCCTTGACATGGTGATAGAATCCTGTATCCTTTACAAAAATATCCCTTCTTATGATCTTGGACAATAGTTTCACAGATGTATGACAGTCTATGCACATCCTTCGGTTCTTCGACACACGGATTGTCTGGAACGCGTTCAAAGAGATGATCCCGCAACATACAGCCAGCTTTTCTGTGTGCAAACATGATAGCGAGTCTGCAATTTCATCGACCCCAACTACAGGATCTAGAGGACTGCAACCATCAAGCTTCATGATACTGGCCAATTTATCCCATGTATCCATTATATCCTCCAACATAGGACTTGAAGGCATTCCTCCATGGAAAATCATAATGTCTTGACCAATGTCTATAGAACTGCTTTCTTTCAAAGCTGACAGCTTCCGTCTCTCGATCATGGCTCTTAGATTTCGAGCTGAATCCCATAAGCCGACTGAAGCATAGATGTTAGAGAGAAGAATGTAGTTGGAGGCGTTTTCGGGTTCAAGTTCAGTGAGTGCTCTCACAGCACGCTCTCCTACCTCAGGACTTGAATGGATTCTACATGCTCTGAGAAGAGTAGCCCATGTACAAGCATCCGGCTCATAAGGCATCTTTGTAATGAATTCTAGAGCTTCATCAACCAACCCACAAGCTCCCATAGCAGATACTATACATGTATAATGTTCTAAACCTGGGGTTAGTCCGTAAGTTCGAGTCATTGAATCAAAGTACTTACAAGCTTCTTCTGATAAGCCATCACAGGCACAAGCTGAAAGAAGAGCAATGAACGTGACATGATCCGGCGCCACCCCTGATAACTCCATCTGTCCGAATAAGGCAATTGCGTTTCTGGCCATTCCATAAGCTGCAAAGGATGAAATCATGGAATTCCATATTGCAGCATCTTTACTAGTTGCTGAATCAAAGACCAATTCGGCTTCTGAAAGGCTTCCGCATTTAGCATACATGTCTATTAGAGTGCATATAAACTTATCCTTGGAGCTATAGTATCCATTTTTAATAACATAACCGTGCAATACCTTTCCAAAGCTCAGAGCTGTGATATCTCCACAAGCTCTAATGAGGATCATAAGGGTAACTTGACTTGGTTCAATTCCATCTCCCCACATCCTTCTCAACAAATTGAAAGCCTCGTATGGCTGCCTACTGGTCACACAAGCAGACATCAAAATATTCCATGAGACAGCGTTCCTAGTCTCCATTCTCCAAAATACCTTCTTTGCTGCATCCATATCATGACATTTAGTGTACATATCAACCAATGCACTCGAAACAAAAACATTAGACTCGAGATTGTGTCTAAGGACGTAGCCATGAATTTCCCTTCCATGAAGCAAAAACTCTAGGTCACTGCAAGCTGCAAGAACACCAGAAATAGTGACGTGGTTTGGTCTAACTAGTACCTTGACAAATTGACGGAAGTAATCATTGGAAGGGAATTGCATAGCTTGAAACAATCTTAAAGCTTCCCAACTCAGCCCAGATTGCTGAAAACCAGAAATTAAGATGTTGAATGTGACAACAGTAGGATGCAAACCGGCATTGATCATTTCATGTAGCAACTCATACGCCTTATTCTTCTTCTTCCCATCCTTTACATGAAGACTAACTAATGTGTTATAAGTGATTTCATCAGGTCTTACACCACTATTTTGCATTAATTCAAACATTTCCATTGCAACATTTGATTTCCCTTCACTTGCATAGGCAACGATCATCTCGTTCCAGACAGCAGTGTTCCTTTCATTCATCCGAGTAAAAACCTTTTCAACCTGATCAATAGATCCACATTTCGTGTACATGTTAATTAATGAACTTGCAACACGAATATTCCCACATAACTCAAGTTTAAATGCATATGCATGAACCGACATTCCTAACTTCAGATCCTCCAACCCGGAACATGCTGATAGGACATTGACAATAGTGACAGTGTTTGTGCTATTACAAGTACTCAGCACCTTGCAGAATAACTCCAAAGCATACTCATAGCATTTGCTTTCTACACAACCAGAAATGATTCCATTCCAAGTGTTAACATTTGCCACAAGCCCTGCTTCTTCCATCTCTTGTAAGTATTCTAGAGCCAATTCTACCTCTCCATTCCGAGCTAGGCCAGACAGAAATGCACTCCAAGAAATCAAATCAGGTTCTAAGCCATCTGACTGCATTTCCCAAAATGCATCAGATCCCTCTTCCAGAAATCCTTCGTTAAAATAAGCTACAGCGAGCGAGGTCCATGAAACAACATCTCTTCCACTCATGGTATCAAAAGCAATCCTTGCACATCTTAAATCTCCGGAATTTGCATACATATCAATGAGAGCATTACCAACAACAACATCTCCGCACAAGCTCCTCCTAATCCCAAACCCATGAATCATTTTCCCAATTCTCAACATCTGAAGAGCTGAACATGCTTTTAAAAGGGTTGGTACAAGATATTTATCGGGGAAAAATCCATCAAGAGCCATCATTTCAAACACAGAAAACAATTCAATCCACCTTGCTGACCGACAATACGAACCAATCAATGCAGCATAAGCCGGCGTCTTTTTTTCAGGAATTTCATCAAACACCTTACGTGCATCGTCCAACGACTCAACATTTCTCAAATATGCTTTCACCAGCCTATGTCCAACATCGCTGTCAACTCCCACCGCGCCAACTTTCACTAATCGAGCATGAATCTGTCGACACTCGTAGACAGTAACACAGTCTTTTATCCCGATAAGGTTTAACAGTGCAAATGACTCACCAATCTCATCCTCACCCCGCACAAATTGCTTACGACCAAGGCTACGGAAATCCTGAAATTTTGTGGGTGATAGAGACTGTGCTGGACTTGTGTAACTGGAAAGCTCAGGGTCCCTCAAACCATTACTTTGAGCGGTCACAATTTCAAATTTGACGGTTGAAGGTGGGAGATTATTGAGTTTAGAGAGAGAAGCGCCAAGAAAACAAGTGTAGTGAGTTGAGCAGGAAGTAAGCAAACCATTAATGGCCATTTTTGAGAAAATGACCTAGAAACTTGACAGAAATTTCATCGAGGGATGAGGTGAGAAAGAAGGAGAAGCTAATTTAGTATGCAAGCCTTCGAAAGTGTTGGAGATAGCAGAGGATTAACTGTCGTCTGTCGCTACCCTGGTCCTCTTCTCCTTCACAGGTTTTTGTAGTTGTTGTTGATCTTCTACGATAAATTAAATTACACAAAAACACCCAATTTAAGTCATTTGTATAAAACTGCCCTTCTACTATATTACACAAAAACACCCGGTTTACGCCAGCCTTCATCAATATATTACACAAAAACACCTTTATTTAATGGAAGTGATTTAGGTAAATTAGTTTCTTCCGGTACGGATTTACTGAAAGAATTGTTAATGCACAAAACATAAACCAAGGTGATATTCAAATAAAACAAATTTAATTTTTTTTATAAAATTTTCAGAATATCTTTTTTTTCCTGAAAATTTTTGTAGTTGTTATAGTTTTAGTTTATTTTTTATATAATAATGGTTCAAAGTTTATGTTAATTTAGTATGCACATTTTACACTATTAGTTAATATATTTTTGCAATATTTCAAGTAATATTTATGAAACACAAATTAAATTAGTATGTTTTTATTATAGTATTTTTATTTCAAAACTTTTATATTATTAGTGTATAAATTGTTCCATTAGCTCAAAAAATTATATTATTAGTTCCAGTGGCGGAGCCAGAAACTTTTGGTTGGAGGGGCACAAAAAAAAAATTTTATAAGGGAAGTCGAATATTAAGCTTGAAATTAAACAATAAAATATGTAAATTAAATAAATAAAAAAAATTTACTTAAGTTTTGTACTATAAATTTGAGCATTAAATTTATTTTTTTTACTTAGATAAAATTTAAAATTATTTTATATATTTAGTTTCTTTTATAAATATATTGTCATATAAATTAGATAGTTGTTGATGAATTATTGTATTAAAAATTATATTAATTTTATTAAATTTATTTTTTAATTAGATAAAATTTATTAAATTTATTGTATTAAAAATGATTGTATTAAATTTATTTTTTTTACTTAGATAAAATTTAAAATTATTTTGTATATTTAGTTTCTTTTATAAATATATTGTCATATAAATTAGATAGTTGTTGATGAATTATTGTATTAAAAATTATATTAATTTTATTGTATTAGTTAGGAATTAATGAAATAATAAATAAACATCATTTAATCTCTCCATCTAAATATATTGTAATTTGTTTAAAATAAAAAGGAACTTTTTGCTACTCCCAAAACTCGAACCCACGACTTCATGTACCTTCTTCCCTTCCTCTACCAGATGAGCTAGTAGAACAGGATGTAACATAATTCGTTTTAAGGAGGGTTTTTTCCTTTTTGTTTTCCTTCCTAAGGCAAAACGACGTCGCAAGCCGGGGCACCGTACCACCCGTTACCCCCCTTGTATCCGCCACTGATTAGTTCATACTTTATTGTATTTTGGTCATTATATTTTTAAAAAAATTTATAATATTAGGTATTTTAAACTTTTATAATATTAATTTAAAAATATATATATCATTAGTTCAACATTGTATTTTATTAGTTCAAGTTTGTACAATTGAGAAAAGTGAATAAAAACATAACCAATAAATACAAGAAAAAATAATATAAAATATTAAAATTGATAGGATACAAATTTTGAACAAATCGAACAAAAGTTTTGAACTAACAAAGTAACAATTATAAATCATTTTTTTTGTATACAAAGGTAACTGAAAAGGACCGGACAGTTTCTAAAAAAATGTCCGTCCTAGAGCATCCTTTTGGATGAGGTCTTTAACATCATGAGGTAGTGCATCGTCATTTGCGTCTGGATTGTGTTCATACAACGCGAGTCTATCAGCAATGATGTTGATTTTCCTAAAAATATGATGCATAAAATCCGAGATCATGGAGGAGATATCTAAGATGATCATGTCTGTCTCCCACAGTGTTTCCATATTTGGTTGATCGAGTTAATGAGTATCAAAGTATCTCCTTCAATCTCAATGGACGTGACTCCAATGCTTACGGCTTTGTAGACCCTCCCGTAGAGCGAAAGTTTCCGCCTTTGGAATAGAGTCGGTAGTGCATCTTCCTTTTCTTGTAGTCAAAGGCAATGCAAGGTTGTTTTGGATAATGTATCCAAATGTATATTGGTTAAACGATTTTCTCGAGACATCAAAGTTTAAATTGACAAACCCTTCTCTAGGTCTTTGCCATTTAATGTTTTTGCTTTTTCTCATATGTTTTGGTTGTTTGATGTTGTTTGTGGTCACTTTTATATTAGCTTTTTCCAAATCGTTTATTTGGTTCAAAGCATTCTCGTTCATATTTTTTGGAGCCTTTTTCTTATTGAAAGTGATATCGTTTCTAGTCAACAAGATTTTTATTAAATATCATTAGTTGTCTTAGTTCTAATGTTGACATTTCTCTTTTTATATAAAAAATAACATCATTTATTCTAAGATTTATTATATCATAGTTTTGCAGAATTGTTGTGATTTTAGCATTGTCAATAGTTTGTAAAGTGTTGGGACACTTAAAAGAAAAGGTGTTTAGCACTTTCTGTATGATGGTTACAGAATTCACAATGCATCACAATTGGAATTTTTTGCTTATATATCAAGATTTGCTTTTGTTGGAATACCATCATGGAAAAGTTTCCATAAAATTTTTATTTATTTTAGGCATTATGTTAACTTCCCAAATCCAAACTTTGTCCGAGGTTACTCCAACCTGCCGTTGTTGGATTATTTCTATGAGGGGTGTTCATAAAAAATCCGATCCGCCAAATATCGACGATCCGACTCAAGAATATCCAACGTGTACTCGATCCGACGGAAAACTATCCGTATCAGCTCCGATCCGGCAAAACATTTCGGATATACTGATCGGATACGGATCTAGTTTTTTTTGTACCCGAAAATCTGCTATCCGATTATATAGAAAATATTTATAAGATTATATTGCTTATGTTGCACTAGCTGCGTTGGTGAGAGGGAGAGCTGAATATTTAGCCTTTTCGTGATGGTCCTCTGGCCCCTCTCATCGCTCTCGATAATCTCTATCTTTCTCCCGTCTTCTGCTCTCAATAATCTCTATATCTCTCGTCTTCGTCGCTTCGAGCCTACATCCTCTCGTCTTCGACCCATCTCGGCCCTCTCTCACACAGTCCCAACTGGCCGACTCAGTATCTCTCACAATCACATAATATATCTCACAATCAACTCTCTTAATCAAGTCTCAGACCACGTTGCCCTTATCTAGTGTCAGGTGAGTACTGAGTGGCACGTTCAAATCTAAGTTGATGTTGAGCTCTCTTGCTCAAATATGCGTGTTACTATCGACTTTCTTGCTCAAATCTGCGTGTTGTTGTCGACTCTCTTGCTCAAATCCGCGTGTTACTTATTCTCCTTGCCATTGCTGAGATGTTGTGTTGCTTTGTTGCTCATACTCATTCTCGATTCTCCTTCTAAGTTGCTCATACTCAGTCTCGATTCTCCTCGCCATTGTAGAGAAACTGTTTTGTATCGGATTACCCGAATATCCGATATGTTTTAACTTCTCAGATCGGATATCCAACAACTTTCGGATCGGATCTTGATACCATATTTACTAAAAAAATATCCCAGATATCCGATTTTGGATATCAGGGAATGAACCCCCCTAATTTCCATAGCAAATTTTGTCGAATACCAACCTTCCTCAATAGCTGCCAAATATATTCTAACTCTTATATTATTCTTGGGAACGTCATAGTTGTGATTATTTGGTAGAAGTGTATCTAATTGATTTATGTGTTGATGGTTCCATTGCTTATTCGTGATCTAGTTATTGATTAGTTTTGTAGAATTTATTAAGGTTTTATTATTCACTTATTCTTGCAGTGATTGTTTTGTGATTCATCGGTCTTCCCAAAATCCAATCGTTTTTCCATCGCCCACTCGCCATTTAAGTTCTTTGTCAAAATCTTCTCTGAGTTTAATTAGTTTTTTCCATTGTCAATATGTGTTTTTTTCACATTTGTAATTTCATAGGCAAGTGCGTTTTAGGTATTTTTCTTCTATTACTTTAACCCATATACAAATTTTATTTGTAATGTTTTATCCTTGTCTTCTACTTTCTTAATTTTGATCCTAATGATCTAGGTTTGCAAATTTTATCCCAGATAATAAGTGGGTGAAAATTTGGTCCCTTACTCCAAAATTGATTTTCTATTGATCTGGTCAAGTTCCGTGTGTATGCTTGTAGGAAGCATGTGCTTGCATTAGGTAACTTGTATGCTTAATATTATTATGAAATATATATATATATATATATATATATATACATATATATATATATATATATATATATATATATATATATATATATATATTCATTTCAAAAGATATTAAGGTATTTGTGTGCTTAATATTAGGTACCTACTATGAGATTCAGTTAATTATAATGTTTCATCTTTCAGTTGATACTCCTTCCATAATATCCACAAATCGCTGACAAAACCCGTTTTTAAAATGAAAAATATCTTATCGAAGCCAGTGTTTTTCCAAAGTGTCTCATCAGGTTCTATGTTGGTTTCCCTAGAGTAATTCTAGGGAAACCAGACCCGGATAGGATATGTTCGTTTTTGCATGCTAGGTTATATAAGTCCAAAAGTTCTTTTTTCCGTATACCCCTGCAATTTCAAAAGGCGGTTCTCATTTATAACCTACATTCTATGGTGGTGGTAGCGTGCCCATTTTTTCTACGTTGTTAACCGTTTGGGATATAAGCTTCTTATTGGACGTCTTGTTGTTTGGCTTTATATGTTTCCTGTTTGCGATAACATTGTTTGAGAAACAAAAGAGTTCTGTATTGGGAGGTATTTTTGTATTAGGAGATAATTCCTTCTCAACAATTGTTTCATTTTGAGATTTAACTTGAGATTTAGTTTACTTTTGATTGGTGGAGTTCCTCATTTTGTTAATTTTTTCATTGGATCTTCTCAACAATTTTTTTCCAAAATTGTTTTTCTATTGATCCTTCAATAACGTATGTGCTATGTTGACTCGACGTCCCTCTATGCAACCGATCGCCTCCATAGCATAATCCAGTTGTCCTAGCCACAACTCCACCTCCAACCCAGTCTTTCCCGCGAAAGTGGGAACCTTCAACTAGTCAAAAGCCTTCAACCAACTGTCGGACTTCGGCTCTCTCACTTCAGCCGACGCTTTAACAACCTCAACAACCCTAGCAGGCGAGGCAACGACCTATGTGACTCTCTGCGAAACCTCAGCTGATCTCGCGGGAACTGGTGGTGCTGGTGAAGGTCCTCCAGTCCTGATAGCCTCCTCAACTCTCTGCACGTGGTCGCGACATGCAGAAGCTCCGATAGACACCCATCCGGACTCTATTGATGGCGCTCTCTGTGCTCCGGACCTAGCGACGGTCCTGTTCCCAGCCTCAAGAACAACGTTCTCAGCAACTTTCTCAGCAAACGCCTCAACGATAGGCGGATCAGTAATTGGGGCTTGGCCCCGACCTCTAGCTAGTGGAGGTCTTCCGGCACATCCTCGTCCACGGACGGCAGGTGGAAGAGGTGGTCGACCCCTTCCTCGCCCCATAGCAGATGTAGCTCTAGTATGCGTCATCTATGATAGTGATATAGATATATAAGACTATATATAAGGCCACGCTACAACTAAAGCAAAAATCCAAGAAAAGCACATATAAAGGCAGACATACGAAAACTACACTGTTGAGATCCGTGGAGGTAGTGGTGGTCGCCCGTACATCTATCCTAGACTGACAAGTTTAAAACAAAAACCCCTTTTTGAAAACGTAGGCCCCTTGCGGGTTCTATTTATTTATCCATCCGACCTTTAGAAGATTTCGAGTGCCATTGTTGCGAACGCAGAGCTCTAATACCATATTGTAACACCCCAAGTTCTGGGAACTCGAAGCGTTACGGGCTAGGACCTCACAATGGGTCCCGACCCTCAGAGTAGCAATGACACAACGGATCTTACAACAAGGTACAGACGAATGAAAACCAAAACTCAATATAAAACCAAAGGTTAAAACAAAGGAAGCGTAAAAGACTCGCAACCAAGTTCAAAACAAAAAAGGGGAAAAACAACATAAAAATAAACCCGATCCCGTCTTATAATGTACGGAAACCCCGGCTGACCACACCATCCAGATCACTCAGCAGCATCTTGAACCTGAGGAACATCTACAACATCGGTATAAACCATTAGTTAACATTCGAGATATCAAAAAGACAGTAAAGGCACAAACACACATAAGGTAAAGTAAACACATCAGCATGCTCACATCAGCCGATTATTATCTTTCATTACGGTTATCCAATTACTAATTCAACTTATAGTTGTTACACGAGAATCACTACGATCTCGCCTCCGTCCCCTTTCACCAAGAGCAATAGAACGTATGCATCCTTCTGTCACCTGTTGGACTGGTCGCGAGAGCACCTCTCAGTTTCCCCATTATGAACTGGACAAGTGGTAACCGCCCGGTTATAATACACTTGGGCCAATTAATATACAACAAAGGTGAATTTTATTCCGGTTATCAGTTATAACGATAAACAACAACACACCAAGCCAAAACAGTCAAACTAATATACGGAATGAAGCTAAGTAAGTCCAAGAGACTTACCTCACTCGAAGGTAATCTAAAACTCAACAAACACTCAGAGAACGACTCAACTTCCCTCAGGAAAGAAGTAAGGAAAGCCTGTTCACACAAGCATCACGAATCAAGAACGAAACGATTGCTAGAAGTCTTTAACTTCTAGCTTCAATGATCTCTAAGAGATCTCCACAAGCTAAGGTCTCAACCTTAGTCTTACAGAACACTCAGGGGGCAAAGAACATCCATAAGAACTAAGGAAAAGAACGAGGAAAGCAAATGAGGAAGCAACTCACAAGAACGGGAGTTACTGCAGAAGAAAAGAGGAAACAAAGCAAAACCACGACAAAGGCCAACACTTGTTTTCCAACACTTTCGTACTTCACAACTCAACCAAGGGAGCTTGTGAACATCAAAGGATCATTAACGGAACGCTCCACAAGAATCAAGGATCAAACTTGATTCTTGGAGAAGAAGAAAAGGGGAAATGAAGGGAGAAACGAAACAAAAGGAAGCAAGGTGCAGCAACACGTGAGCGTGATGAAGAACAAGGGAGAAAGAACTTACACGTTCAGCAAGATCGCATGAAGCAAGGCTGCAACACTCGAGGGTTGAAGAAAAAGAAGAAAAGGCGGGAATATAAAGAAGATGGCTGGACAGATAGATGGAAAAGACGCTCTAGGGTTAGAAGAGGATAAGGAAGCCGACTCATAAGATAGAAGATCGGATCTTCTATCTATGAATGGAAGATAAAATGAACGAAAATAGATCGGACACGATCTACAGCGTATCCGCAGGGGTGGATCGCCTCAGCCGCAAGGGCGGCCCCTTGTCACCGCGAGGGCGGTGACAGACACCAAGACCATTAGTGCGGCGTCCTTCACCACGGGGGCGGTTAAGGTGAAAACTGAGATGTTACAGTTATTGAGTATTTCATATTGTGCTTTTGTTTGGATGGATGATTGATGCCTATATTTGAACTTTACATTGTGTTTTTATATCCACCGTTTTTAGATGTACACAGAGGGTTACTTTTTAGATTCAAAACTTAAACCGAAACATACACTAATAGGATCGGTTTTGGGATCATGTATTAGCGTAATTCAATTCCCAACCAAACCGACATTTATAAATTTTGTTAATCTAAGGTTTCACAAAAAATGATTTTTGGTTCTACTTGTTTTTTTTATTTGCAATTCGGATCGATTTTGGATATGTCCGGCTTAACAACATGTCCATGTGGTTCTTTGGTGCAAGGCCCTATAAAAATCAAGGGTCTTTCAAAATTAAGGACATGTAAAAGTGTTATTAAAACATGTTAGCCAGTTGGTACTAAGCTTTATAATTTTTTGTAACGGACTTGTGTTTGATTCCTCAAAGTCACTTGCTTTAGTATTTTCGTTCCACCACTTTCAACTACCACTCATGGTAACGCTAAATTTTGGTCTATAAATGCTTTTTAATTATCAATTACTCCCTCTATTTTTCAATACTTGTCAATTGTCATTAGAACTATAAATTGGTTCACAATATTTGCTTACAAATGCTATTAAGGGGTCGTTTGGTATTAATACCCTAATTAAAGGTATGAGATATCGGTATGATATATTGGTATCAAGATATAGATATTATTAATATCTATATCCCAGTTTGGTATAGTGTAGTATATCAAATTTGATATCAAAAATTAAAAACCGGAAGAGAGAAGCAGGGCGAGAATAGGTTAGGGATAGTGGCAGGAGAGGAAGGAAGCACCATTAATGGAGGATTTGAAGAGTCCTTATAAGTAGGTGAATGCGTTTTGCAAAGAGGTTAGGGTTAGGGTTGGGGATTTGAAGACTCCCTCCAAAGCAGGCACAATCTTCAAATAATTGTTATGCTGAAAAATCAAACATCAAGGATTTGTAATTACAGAAGAATAGTTGCAGAAAACAGGAAGAGAGAGAAGCGAGAGAGTTGCTGAACAATCAAACATCAAAAACTGAAAATAGGGTGACCATTGAGAGAGAGAAGCTGGGCGAGAGAGAGAAGAAGAAGGGCAAGAGATATATCGATCGATCGAGAGAAGCAAGGGCGATCATTGATCACTTGCAACTTTCCAAGGATTTGTAGTAGAAAACAGGAAGAGATTGCCAGGAGGATGAAGAAGCTCTATGTAAAGAGATATATCGATCAACAAGAGAAGCGATACCTCCCACAAATAACGTATATCAAAACTAGGGATTTTTGATATCAGGGTATCATTTTGATATCGATACCCTGATATACCAAACACAGATATGGACATGGGCGATACCCATACCCATATCTTTAATTGTGGTATGGATACCAAACGGGCCCTAATACTTAAATTTTCTATAAATATAATTATATCTATTTTTTTTCTATTTTCAAAATATTATTTCCTCTATTCTCATATACCTTTCTCCATTCTATCATTGTTTTCCTACAATTTTTATAAATTATAGTGCATTAATAAATAATATACCTTTTAGTTTTCTTGATATGTGTAATTCTTTTTTCTAATGATAATTATTGAAAACTAAGGGAGTAATAAAATAGTTTTTCTCTTGTCAAATTATAATTCAAATAGGTCATCTTTAATAAGGTTTGTAAATCAAATGAAATTTTTTTATAACCAAGTGATAATCTATATATACTACTAAAATAGAACCCTTTTCGTCCACATGTCAACACCTTAATCATGCCACCTAGAACTTTTTGTCAAATATTTACAATTTTGCCACATTTTAATTACTATTATGCCATTATTCAATAAATGTTTTAAGTCAAAATTAAAATATTTTCCATCTCATTATGCCAATTCAACAAAAATAATTCTATGTCATCATTTTCAATATCTTACGGTTATAAAAATAATTTTTAAAAAATCTCATATCACCTAACCGAATTTAGAGATTTCAATCGATTTTGTTTGGATTATAAATTAAACAAAAATAAATCCGAACTAACATTTAAATCTTATTAGTTACAATATGAGATATACCAATATTTTATTTAAAAAATTTGTATTATCGTTAATAAAGATTTTAATAATCATTTTATCAAATTAATTTTTTTAAAAAATAATCGATTTTAAATAATAATTTTTCTTAACGAAAACTTTAATTTTTTAGTTATAGGTAATAATATTAAAAAAATAAATTAGAAATTTGTTATGTAATTTTTTTTTATTCAACACTTTAAAAATTATTATAAATTTAATAATTAATTTTTTGTTACCTAATCTAATCAGATTGATATTAATATATTATTCTTAACCTTTAGCGATTTTTTTTTTAAAAAAATTGTAACTTGTTTAGATAATAAATTTCAATAAATAATTATTTTTTTTCCTGCACAAGGTACGGGTATTAGACTACTTTATTATAATTGCCATACATAATTATTTGATATTGTTTATTAGTAAGGTCGGATTGTAACTTATGTACAAGGCCTCCTAAATTATTGAGATAGCCGTGATTTTGTGCAAACATTTTTATGGAGGTGGGTTTGTGAAAATAAGGTGTAATGAGAGGGTGATTTGTGCAAACAAAGTAAAAATAAATATAAATAAATATTTATTCGGTTAACCTTTTTTAGAAAGAAAAAAAAGCTCTCTTTGGTAGTTAACCTTTTGAACATGATAATTAATGGTTCCTAACTTGTTCATTACTTAATTATGTTTATATATGCCCACAATTTTAAAAAGAAAAATAAAATCAAAGGCTAAGGGTGAAGTACCAACAAATAGGAGCATAGACTCAAGTTTGCGCCCAGCTAATCCCAATTGTTGATATAGTTGCAACCTCCATCTTCAATCATTCACCTCCTTCATCTCCTGCGTTGAAAGACGGGTTACAAAAACTGGAATTAGCAGGTAAGCTTCCTTCCCCGGCATCTGATTTTGCATTGATTTGGTTATCGGAAGAAGACGGATTAGTTAGTAGGAGTTGCGATTGTAGGTGTTAATTCTTCTTTCCTTTTCAATGCCTGGTAATAGTAGATCCATTGTTGTGATGAGCATGAACTATTTAGTATTTATGTTTCTAGGAACTTACTCTTTTGGTCGATTGCTAGATTGGTTGATGTGAGTCCGGTTACGCCGTATGTACAATGATTTTAGGGTTTCAAAGTTTGTTCTCTCAATTCAAAATAGGATAATTTAGGAGTTGTTATAAGGTTAGCAATGGTGGTCAATGCTTAGATTGCTCTCTGGATAGGGTTAATTTCTTCTTATGAGGTTCATCTGTATTAAGTTACTCTGATTGGCTTCCAATTTCTTTATACTATTTGAACTTTATCAGATGTCTACAGAAGAGACTGTTTCTTCATATACTGCTGAAACATCTAATTGTTTTAACAGAGAGTATGTATGATTTACATCAAATTTTCAATTTTTATATTATCTATTGAGTATATTCCATAGCTGTTAATGGTACAAGTTGTTGAGATTCTTGTTTACTTGGAGTAAGCCTAAATTATTGATAACTTGTTCTTCTTTTCTTCTCATGGTTGTTTCCTAGGGTTCGTTCATCGTAATTCATGTTTTGGTTCAGCTAATGGTTTGAACTCCTATACATAACGTACTTTGTTCGCATATGAACTCTTAAAAAGCTTCTTGTGTTGCTTTATCTTTTTGGAGAAACTCAAAACTTTTTTCTTTATTGCTAGATCTTACTTTGGACAGATCTTGTCATATGGGTCTTTGGGATATAGAATTTCGGAGAAGATCTTAGGGTGAGTGTTTTTTACGGGATTATTGGAGAGCTTATTGTACTCAGATTATTTTTTGGATTATTTTGACCTTAAAAAAGGTATCCAAATACAAGTAGATTATCATATTATTGGGAGATTATTGAAAATAATAATCCATCAAAATAATTTCGTTGTCATGCCGAATGGACTTTTTAGCATTTTTAGCATTTTCAACAATAACCTAGCAAATTATGATTAAAAGTTTAATGCATAAATTTAAAAAATGGTGTTGCGAGCAATGTTGTTGCCTAGTAGATTAAAAATGAAATAAAAATATAAAACAGCTTATTTTACCTACTATCTGCATATAAAACACTAATTTAAGATAATATAATTAGTTATCATGTAGCAACTAATCCACTTTGCTATCATACCTAAGCTATCATTAAATTGCCAAACATGAAACAGCTTGTCTTAATCATTGATCACAGCTAACTCATCTCTTATTGTCTATGCCAAGTCCTGAAAACTTGTCAATGCCTTCACAATTTGACCAAGTTACCCTTTAGAGCTTGTGTTACATTTTCTTTAGTTTCTGTAGAGGTTTCGGTTTGTAATGTATTGTAAACTGCATAGTACTGATTATTGCCTTGATCATCACTAGAAGGGCTCCCAGAATGAGTTTAGCATGCCTTGTGTGCCATGGAGTAGAGAGCCCATCTCACTCATTGAGAAGCTATTCGGTGTCCAGCTCAGACAACGAGGGGAGGTGCTCGTATGTGTCCAGCTTCTTGAGCAGGATCCCTCATCGAGGAGGAGCTCCCTCGATTATGGCTTCGTCCAAGGTGACCCCACAACCTTCCATGCCAGAGAATGCAACCATTACAGGCCCACCACGCCTCGTAAGGTCCCACGCTGTTAGAAGAGATATTGTAAGAGACTGGAATTTTGATCAGGTTGAGATAGTCCGGCGATAGAACAAGAGTGACTAGATTGCCCTTCTTTGAGAATAATGCTTATTTATTGTTCTTGTTCTATTTGCTTATGGTACTCAGTAATTTGTATGAAACTGAACTCTTCTGTGCTAGATGAAGGGATTCATAGGCATTTGTTGATATGTTCATTTTTAGGGCTTTGGTAAGTAGTTGCAGCTCACTACTTTGAAGAAATCATACTTTTATCAAAACAAGGTACATATATGATGAATCTATTGAAATGTTGTATATACTTGAATCAACCCGAGCCAAACTGGAATGCCACACTGACTCCGGTCTCTACAATATAACCATATTGAGGGCTTGTTTGAAATGCTAGGAATCATTCCCGGTAACAGAATGATTCCGAATCAATAAAAAAACTACGTTTGGTTAGAGCTTTTTTAACACGTGAAAGTAATTCCATCATTTTCATTTCCTTTCCTTACCCTTATTCGATTCTTTGAGAATAATGCTTATTTATTGTTCTTGTTCTATTTGCTTACGGTACTCGGTAATTTGTATGAAACTGAACTCTTCCGTGCTAGATGAAGGGATTCATAGGCATTTGTTATGTTCATTTTTAGGGCTTTGGTAAGTAGTTGCAACTCACTACTTTGAAGAAATCATACTTTTATCAAAACAAGGTACATATATGATGAATCTATTGAAATGTTGTATATACTTGAATGAACCCGAGCCAAACTGGAGCATTCATTGTCACACTGACTCCGCTCTCTACAATATAACCATATTGAGGGCTTGTTTGAAATGCTAGGAATCATTCCCGGTAACAGAATGATTCTGAATCAATAAAAAACTACGTTTGGTTAGAGCTTTTTTCACACGTGAAAGTAATCCCATCATTTCCATTTCCTTTCCTTACCCTTATCCGATTCCTTTCCTTACCCTTATCCGATTCCATTTCAATTCCATTCCACCGCTCCAACCAAACGGACACTGAATTTTTATCAACAAGAGGACGGAAATTATAAAAGACCGGCTTTGTAATAGAAGCCGAAAAAACTTGTAATTGCATCCCATATGCACACCCTGCATAATTACACATTTGGCCACATTTGGCCCGCATGGTGAAGGAGGCGATCTCGAACGATTCCATTCCGTTTCCATTCCACCGCTCCAACCAAACTGGCACGGAATATTTATCAATAAGCGGACGGAAATTATAAGAGATTGGCTATGTAATAGAAGCCGAAAAAACCTGTAATTTCTCTTTTGGCCTGCATCCCATATGCACACCCTGCATAATGACACATTTGGCCCGCATGGTGAAGGAGGCAATCTCGAGCCAAAAATAGCCCGTAATTACACATTAGTCCTGTGTCCCATACGCACAAGCTGCGTAATTCAGTTTCTTTTATCCCCGATTGTCCAGGGGAACCTATTGTGCACATGACTCATGGTGGAAGCCAAAACAGACAATTTCGACCCGGAAAAAACTTGTAATTACGCGTTTAATCATGCAACCAACATGTAATTCAAGTTGCAATAGCATATTATGCAACCGTATGTAATTCAAGTTACAGCACACCCTAAAAGAACTCAAGATGTTGGCTCCAATACTAATCCAATCGAATGTATTCTGCAAAATCATACCACAAACAATATACCATACATAAAATGTTGTTGTATATATCCGTTCAATTCTGAAAAATTATTTCAAGAAACTTCTTTTTTGAATACTCGGTAGAAGAAACAAAATTGGCTCATATATAACCATAACCTCGCCGGCGCTGTACCCTAATCCATCTTACCTACACAAACATCTCCTTGAATATAGGAATTACACAAAAGTGAATCACATACACGGTTTCTTGACAATCTGTACATGGATGTGGACAAATCGCCCCACGGACGTAAGATATGATATATTTTTAAGAAAACAAAGGAGTCGAGAAGAGCTTACGAGTTAACATTTTACTCTTCCTGCTTTTTGATTATGGGATGCAAAAGATGATCACCTCCACCACAGAGTTTGCAAGGGATAGAAGACCCCTGAGAACGCCAGCAGTCCGGAACAGTTAGGAAATGGGTGTCCATGAACTTCCTGAACCGCTTCTTGTACTCCCTGGGCGAGATTACTGTTGGCAGGACGTTCTTGGGCACTACAAGAGAGGATTTCACCCATGTCTCAAGCTGCTTGTCCCACGTGTATTGTCTCAGGTAATCTATAATCCCACACACGAGTTCCTTTCGATCCCGGTCAACCCCAACTAGTAGAGAGTAATCCATCACATTGATTGACTGCACAACAAGCCACAGCCCGTCAGTAAACGCATACATTGTCATCGTAGGGAACAAATTACTCCAAGGAAGAGACTAAAACCACAATATATAAATCTTTCAGCAGTATGCCAATGCAGAATGTGATATACCCATTTGAACACATATATGGAACCCAACTATTTAATTCTGAAGTTTAAAAGGGATGGAGAAAATTATTTAACTATACAAAGCCACACACTTCATACCATGCCAAGTTTGCTTGGTTTGCTTCAACTTGTTTTATGTCAGCTTGATTCTCATTACTATCTCATTGCCTTACCCATTTACCAAATAACTGTAGCAAGTAACAAATAATGACAAGTTGGATGGCTGAACATATATAGGCAAGAAACTTACATTAAGAAATGTTGTGTCATTCCAAACAGCACGCTGTAGAAGCCGTTTGGCCGTCTGTACAACGTAGAGAGGGGAAGCATTCATATCATTAACAAAATTCTGGTCCAATAGAACATCTCCTGAACCATCAGTGCTCTCCATGAATCTAGCATGCAATGCACCCTTAAGATCATATTGCCGTGTAATGTTTCTACCGAAAGATAGATTCTCCATCACCATCAGATCATGTTTTATCTCCTTCCCACTTTTCAGTGGTCTCACTGTGACCTGAAAGAGAATTTTGAAAGCAAATGCTTAAACATTAGAGACTAAGAGACAACAAATAACAAAAAAAAAAAATCATAGCAAACAGTAGTATCAGATGATTTAGATCAGTAAATACCTGATAAATCCCGAGAACTTTCGCAAGGCAAGTCTGATTCCCAGACTTGAAGGACTGCTCCATATGACGAAAATATGCAGGTGCAAACTTAATGAAGGAATCAAACTCTGTTCTCTTAATCTCCTTAATGATAAGCCTATCATCAAGGGTTTTAGCAAACAAAGATTTACTCTTCCCACCTTTGGCATCCCACATCTTGCAACGGCTGAGGGAAGCAATATAGTCAATCTCCGAGGGACAGCATTGTTTACGTAGGTTACAAAATTCATTTTCATGTACACAAACTACAGAGTACTTCCCTTTACCTAATGACTTATCCATTCCCAGAGCAACCTCAGGATGAAGAGCACCAAAAGACACCAGAGAGTCTAAGAGGGTCTTTCCATCAAAGCTGGATAAGCGTGAATCAGCTAGGGACAAACTTGAAGGAAGATGGGTAACATCAGACTGAAAAGAGGTATTTGTTGATGAACAAAATGGAGACGGTTCTGAGGTAGCACGTGACAGAATGACAGATTCATCAGTACTTGGAGAAGTCCTCGCTGATTGAGCATCCTCATCACATTCAGAAAGATTTTCAGATTGCTGAGGCATATCTTCTATCATAGCTAGAGCACAGGCTATAATGCTTGAGATCTCACCCTCATATTCTGACAAAATATACTCATTGATGCAGAGAGGGATGTGCATCCTTGAGCCCTCTTCACTTATGATTTGGGAGATTGTACGTAACAATTCAGGAGAATGGAGGGGATCATAACTCGAAAGATCTTGATACCTGAGCAGGTGACCCTTTTTATGAATGTCAATCAAGCAACTCTCCCGAATTTGAGAAAACGGCTTCCATATCCATTGTCCTTGTAAATTATCAAGATAGGAAGATGACATAGATGCATCTTTACTTGAGAAACTTTTGCTAGCAGTGAGTTTATTATCTCCAAGATCTTCAGCAATGGGGATCTCTTTTAACACTTGCTCTGAAGTCAAAGAGTTTTCTGTTTGACTAGCATCATCCTTAGAATGACCAATTGGGATATCTATGTGATCATCAGTACCTTGAGAAGCTGGAGTCTCCATTACAGGCCTTCGAATACCATAAATCGTGATTGATGGGGTTTGATCTAGTTGAGGTTCAAACTTCAATTCCTCCAATGAAGATTCACTGTGATCAGGGACATATTCAATTTTAATATCTGTATGGTCTGCCGATGCCTTATTACTTTTGTCATCCGAAACTGTATGAGGGGATCCTGTATCTACAGCAGGTAAGGTTGTTTTAGAATTTTTATCAAGACATTGTCCCACAATGGGCTTTTCTTGTACTGTGCTACTATTCGAAGAGGCACTAGATGCTGGAAAACCAGATGAAAGCAACAACTTCAACCGCGAGTTCCAGATGCTCGCTTCAAGAAGTAGCTCACATCTTAACCTGTTTAGGCGGAGATGTTTATGGACAGCTTCCCCATTCTCGACGCAAATATTTCTGACGTTCTCCTTTTTATTAGCAAGATAAAACAAATAATGCTGTCAGTAAATTCAACTAGAAATATCCATCAACAAAACAGAAAAGGTGTTCTGAACTCTAGATTTTCAGGGCATTGCACAAAAGAAAACGTAGAGACCACACTCGATCACATACATTGACTTGTCTGTATTTGGTACAAGATTACATTTAAATGTAGAAGATGGAACCCAATATCCAAGAAAAGAGAATCACTAACCTCAAAATCAATTTTTTCCTCTTCCAAGATCTTCTCAATGGCACAGAATTCTTTCACGGAACCATTAAGATTCAGACTTGAGGCTGAAAGTCTCATTTCAACTTTCTTCAAGTAGCTGGCAATCTCTGTGAACATTGACATTGCCCTAGTGTACACCTTCAAAAAGGCCATTTGAAAGAAAACATCATCTACACATTCAGCATTCTTTCTTTTCCAGAAAATAATAAAAGTAAACAAACAGACAAACAATATAGTGTATTATATGACTGATAGTCCCACAAGCAAGCAATAGAACATAAACAGTACTTTTTTGAAGGAAAAAATATTATAGTATTAAGTTCAAAAGACGGAACAATACACATAATCTTGTCACAAAGAGATTTGGGCCCATACATTTTCAGTTTCCTTCTGCAGCCACTCTTTTTTAATTGAACTGTTGAATTCCAGCTTCTGAGGAGGCACAGAAACACTATATGTAACTGCAGTGGAGTAACTGAACATAGCAACCATCTTACCTAACCTGCATTTCAGACACAAAATAAGCAACAAACGGGAACAGCAAACATTGAAGCAGTGCAGATCATGCTATTGTACTTGGAACCAAAAAGAGTAACCAAATTCATTCCTAAATAAAGAAGGCATGATTAACCACACTAAGACAGGAGGTGAAGGAAGAGAGGCAAAAACAAAAACAGAAAACAAGGAGTGTTGGTCACTAATGTTAAGTCTGAAGTTCTACATACCCAAAAAAGTAGAGGAAATCCCTGTGGAGTGAATGCCCACAGCTGGATAACCTGTTCAAGGAAGAGTGATTTGTAAAGCTGAGCTCCAAGAACTTTCCAAATGACACACAACGAGCAGCGCTGGACAATATCACTCTTTTTGTGCAGCTCTGATTGCACGCCTTATCGGGCTTACATTTTCCACATCTGCTCCACATCCAAAGCTTCCCTTCAGATTCCCCTGGCAAAAGCTTTTCATCGGGAATTCTCTTAACCCTTATTGTGAGTTGCTTGTTGTGATGAGCATAATAGAAGAAATGAGCTTCTGGGAGTTCACCACATGCCTTGCATCGAACATTCTGCTCAGAATTCGCACGTGATCATCTTTCAAAGTAAGATGCAGCATAGCAAGATAATTGTATCAAAATCATATTCACTAGCTAAAATATTATCATAACCCAAGCAGCATCTACTTTACCTTAGATTGAGGAAAGCAAATTCGGTTGCCAACCATTTTCACAAAAAACATTTCTATAAAAAAAAAGAGAGATGGAAAACATTTATTTATCTTATCTCACTGGCAAGCAAGATAATTATTCAAGTAAACTAGGGAAGTTACACAATGAAGACAGTCAGCAAGTGACATCAAATTAAGGAAACATACTCTGCCAATTCCATTTCTACTTGGTACTATTTCACCAACTTCCTTATATCTTACTAAACCTTATATTCATCTAGTACCCCACAATAACCACATTGAAGTTTCATACTCACCTAAGGCCCCACACACCCTAATATTCTAAAGAGTAACTACACTCACTTTTCTCTGATTTTTCCTGACATTTAAGACTCAACTTACACCAGTCAACAATATGTCAAATATGGGACACTAACTACATCGCACACCCACTATAGCCTTTTAGCCTTGTTAATTTGTTATCAAAATTTGATCTTCATGAATGTTTTATCACAACTCGGACTCTGAGAGGCAATTGGATAATAATAAATAAAATAATCCTACTTAGTAAACTAATTATCTTTTCTTGATATTTTTGTTCAGTCATTACTACAACAAATTGCAACGAAGGACCATTTGGACATCAAGAAGGTAGAAGAAAAGACACCTGATTGAACAAGTTTTCCCGCAAGAACTTGCCAAGAGGTATATCAAAATTCTTGTAGAACTTGATATGAGAAAAATGACTTTGCTCGCAAATAGCCCCTCTCGATATGTTTCGACTAGACATTAAGACCAAAATGCTCTCAGAATCCAATATATTGATGACGCCATCCCTTCTTTCATTACAATCTTCACTATTACTAACAGTTTTTTGAATATCAGAGGTGGCTTCAATGGTAGAGAACAAGGGCTGGGAGTTATTATCAGTATCAGGTAATTTCTCATCGTCAGAATGACCACTTGGTTCTGGACCACAAGGCAGAGGTGCCACAGAAGTTGGCGAAACGGAAGATTTGGAAGTCAAGGCATCTGAATCTTCACCACTTAAGTGCAGGATAGGTTGAAGTACATTTTTGTATTGTGAATTTGGATTCAATGGCTGTGTTCCTCCTTCAGGAATTCCTTTGGAGATGGGTATATCTGTTCCCTGGGATGCAAAAGATATAGGAGTGGGTCGGTCCACTTGAAAGGATCCTTGACTAGAGCTACCGGAGATGGGAATATCAATTGACTGAATAGCAAAAGCAGGTTTAACAGGACTATTCCTCTCAGGAAAACATTTTGAACAATCAGATCCAACAGTCCCAGAATTCAGCTCATTGGATAAGACAGAAGATTCCACCAGACATTCTTCATAAATGTCACTGGATACAGCAAGAAATGTTCTGTCTCCTGAAGCATATTCAAGAGGAGCCTCCTCGGACTGAGAAACTTTTAGATTACTCTCAGTGAATTCTTTAGCTCCTGTGCTAGCTACTCCATCAGACACAATGGTGGAGTACATAGCTTCCCGAGTTATCAAGAAGGATGTTTCCAGGATTAAATGATAAGCAATCACAACTGCATATTGCGTAACACACTTGATCTTCTTTAACTCTTCACTGTGAGAACCCTTGAGTAAAATCTGCAATTAAATTTACAGCATTAAAAGAAAAAAATGAAGCAACTTAATGGAATCTAAAAAGATTAGTTTAGTAAGGAAGATATTGAAATAGTTGACAGTAACAAGAGCACTGCTGAAAATCATGATTTACTTGCGCATTATTTTTGTTCATATGTACATAGCAGAAGAAAAAGAAAATATTGCAGTGCTGAGATCATTTATTACACTAGCTTGGTTTCTAAGTTCCTGCACCCAACCTCCACCCTAATTACTTAACAAAAATTTTATAAAAATTAAGTAAAAAGTAGTATTTGTTAGTAAACAAGAGAGGGAAATAAAATACTAATGTGTGTCTACTACAATGGCAAGAGTCAGAGAATAAATACAAGTGAAAGGAAACCCAAAAGACAGATAAATTAGAAAAGTAGCCTATCTAACATAACCTAACACCTATAGCATAACCAAAACATAACAGAATAATAAAGCCTATAAAGTAGGTTAGCACAGCCTAAGAACAAAATACAATAATAGTTAAAAATAGCTAATTAAAACACTCCCCCTCAAGTTGGGCTGTAGGATCTTCCATTCCCAGCTTGAAGAAGGTTCTTGAAATCTACTAAGTATGGCTGAGTACAACATAAGAACAAGCAGCAAACTTTGCCAGCATTCGGAACTAGTCAGAGGTTTTCACATGTTGTCACAAAAGAGGATGAAGTTTCAACAATTAAGGCTGAAATTTAAGGGAATATTTCCAGTGACATAGGATGGATAACAGTCGGCAATGAAGGCTGACAAGAAGAAAAAAGTCATCACCGATGACGGCCGAAGAAACCATAAAAATAATTTCAGCAATGCAGGCTGACACAATAGGGGGGGGGGGGGGGAATTCAGCAATGAAGGCTGGAATGGATAACTGGGAAAATTTTCCAACAAAGAAGGTCAATAAACCAGGAAAATATCAGAGATGAAGGCTGAAAAGGCAAGCCAATTTTTCCACAATGAAGGCTGAGAAAGCAAGAGAAATGTTCCAGCAATGAAAGCAAGAAAAACAATTCCTCCTGATGCTCCAATCTCTTACCTTAGCAAATCCCATCATCCTCCCAATTTCCTGTAGATGTTGCAGCTGTGGCATAAGACTCTTGAGGCATGATGGAAAAGGAATAACAGCATAAGAGTTTTTCAAGCAAGAAAGGCTTCAAAACAAGGAGAAAACCTTTAGCACTGAAGGCTGGATATTGGAGGAACAGTGAAGGTTGCAGGAAGAAAACATTTAGATGAAGGAGAAGCAATAAAGCTCTGATACCAAGTTTGTAAACAAGAGAAGGAAAGATGAAACTTCTGTGAGTCTATTACAATGGCAAGAGATCGTTTGCAAACAGGACCCCCTCATGATGGGGGGTTAAATGGAACTCCAATTTTAGGGTGGTTTTGTACAAACACCCCCCTATTTAGTGAGATTTTGTACAAACGCCCCTAATTAATGGGGGGTTTTGTGTAATTTGCTCGACATACACTAAATAGAAATGACTGAATGGCTTGAACTGAATTCGAAGTAAACAATGAAATTTTCCTTAGAAGTAAGACAGAAGAGTTAAAAGGAACTAAATATACACACTGGTTATTAGATGAAGCAAGATACAGAGTGGAATGGTCAGAAAACTACCCGTGCTTCTAAACATTATGCTGTTCTTGGCAAAATAATTAATTTAAGAGTCTAGTAAAATAAAACTCGCGAATATGCCATCACGAACAAATAACATATAGTCGAACACTAAATATTGAATGCTTTGAAGTTCCCAAATCGTAGATCTATCCATGTCGATGTAAATAGCATTTGCGAAGTCACGAGATTGTAAATAGAACAGAAATACTAACCGTACAACCCAGATTTCTGGGGCTGCCCACCAAAAACATTAAGGTTTTTGAAGGTCTCTTCCCACCTTCAACAACCTGAGCATGCTCCTCATTAAACTTTTCAAAGTACAGCATCTCACACTGTTTCAGCTTTTGACTCAGGATGACATCAGCAGATAACACAGGTGACCCTGTAAAGCGAGCAATCCTTTCCAACCGGTGAAGCTTCATATCAGCAACAAGTGTCACTCCCATTTTAAGTATTGCCTCCAAAACATCACGAGGAGCCGATTTTTCCACAAGAACCACATCTGGATGGCAGGCTTCCAAATTCTCAATAAAAGACTTCATATCTTGTCCCATACTATCCTTCTGTACACTATCCTTATCCTATTCACAGGAACACTGTCAGCAGGAAAATCCTATCATTCACTTACAGTTAAAATGGAGAAGTCATACCTGAGCTATCATCGAATTGAATGATGACAAGCCACTAGACTCCATCATTCCCTGAATCAGCAATATCCGGGGTTTCATAAATTTTGTCGGCATGCGCTTGTGAGCAGCATGTTTCTTGAAGACCAAACCTTTGATTAGTTGACTGCAAAGTCAGACATTTACAGAGGTTGAAAAGTTTCCATAACCATAGTAAATCAGTAGTTGTGGCTGCTAAGTTCTCGCATCCATAATAAAGATCAGAATCGTATCAGCAATGGATCATCCTCAATAAGTTACCGACTTATGAAATCTTAAACTAGGACATGAACAATATCATTCAGAGCTTCTTCCGAGTAAACACACCTTTGGCTGCGAGACCCAGTAGCAACACACTTAACCTTCACATAGCCAGCTGGATCCATCACATTTGCCTTGGCAGCATCAGGATTTAAAAATGAAGCAGCACCCCATGCCAGAGCAGATACAATATCCACCCAACTCTCTCCTTTCTCCAAATCAACAATACCAATAGTTTTCAGCAATTGACTCACCAGGGTCCTGAACTTCCCATTCCTCACCGCTTTCATTGTCTTCTCTTCTTCCTCTTTAGAATTGCAGCTCCAACTGTTACCCTCATCATCCCCGAACACACCCAAGGAACTTGGCTTACCCCATTCACCATCACCACATTCTTCATCATCATCGCCATCATCTAAATTATACATATTATCCTCATTTTGAGCCGGTGGAGGAATCCATATCTCATCATCAGTTGCGTCATCAAACAGATGCGGCACTTTGGTTTCTTCATCAGGAAACCCAAGGGTGCTATCACCAACACTACCTTTTATTTCAGGACTTCCATATTTTTCCCCCTTGTCACCAATACTCGATGGAATGTCACAAGTTTCAGCTGTATGTACAGGAACTACAGTACTTAATGTCTTCCAGTGCCCATTCACTTTATCACCAAGATCATCTTGGAGTTGGACACTTCCTGCCCCACGATTAACTCGTTCATCCCTATAGTCAAATTTGTTAGTCAACTAATTAGCGGAAAAACAGAGGTCTGGTCTTATACAAGTCAAGACAACAAACTAGAAAATTCTTTGTGGAATTATGAAAATCAGAATACCTTCTATCCCAGCTAAGATCCACAGAAGAGTCACCTAATATCACAGGAGCACGGAATATGTCAAACCAAAAAGTAAAAATAAAATAGATAGTAGTATACTTGCCTATCAGAAAAAAATACATCAGAGAAACTGAGAAAGCATACTTACTGCTAATAGAAGCAAAACTATCACTGCTTGAGAACGAAGGTTCTCGACTGGTGGTTAAAGGGGGCTTCAGAAGACTTGAATCGTCTTGCTCTCCACTCTGTGCATTCACTTCCAGCTGCTTTTGAGACCCAACGTGCACTCCTCCATCGGCTTCGACAGGGTAAAAGCCTTCAGGTTTCATCAGTTTATTTGTGCCCATGCAATGATGATGCATCCACACATTACTAGTTACCTGATATAGTGAAAAATTATGTACCCATTTGACTAATTTCAGTTACCATATATACTTCCTTTATATCGAACTCACACATAGTCTATCGAACAAGATAAATGATTCCACTTGAGAAATTACCATCAATTATAGAACTCAATCAATTGGAAGATGCCCCAAAAATTACGAATAATTAGATGAAGTGGTCACAAAAACAATATATGGCTAAAGAAGAAATTATCAAACCTATCAATCATTCATTTTAATAATCTCCCTTGTAGAAAGATGTAGATCCTTCTGAAAAACTACATACGTGGCCATCAGATCTTAATCTCTCAAACTCACAACACAAAGTGCTGATCAAGAAGACAATCAACACACGACAAACATCAACAAATAAATTACAAAACAAGTACTAAATTATACATAAAAGGCAGATGAGAAAAAACACACTCTCCAGTATAATAAGAAAAGAAAGGGAACTTCAGTTTAGTACCCCTAAACTTTCACTTAAAAATCAACATGTACCCTCACCTAAGTTCATCTCAGCTCGTTAGATTTCTTTAAATGACATTTTTCCTGCATATCTAGCACTATTAGTTTTGTTTGTAATAGAGAAATGCAAAACTGAGCTGTATTTATAATGTACAAATATTAACAATAGACTATAAGAAAATATATGGCAACTACATGTTTAGCGTCATATTGATACTTGCATAATCGATCTGATTTATCTTAACAAATATGGGAACATGCGATCACTTAATTGAAACAGTTAACTAAAAAATCAGACGCGTCACATAAAAATTTCCGAAAAAGAAAATAGGACCAAGAGCTAGGCCGTTCAACAACCAGGCAGCGAAGCAAATCCTGGATCCAGAACCTCCACTTTCCCATAGGGAAGCAAAATCAAACGAATCCAGAGTTCGGACAACTTGAAAATAAAATTCGGAAAATCGAAGAGAAGCAAAATTCTGCTAAGGGAGGTGTAAGTGATCGATCGTCTACCAAGTAATTAAAATAATAATAATATCCTCGTCAAGCATAATAAAATATAATGCTAAAACATTAAGCATCAATAACATGCAAAGTAACCTAGTTAACAAGAGGAAGTGAGCTAAAATTCGGACAGAAAAAAGTGAAGCAAAGCATACCTGCAAAGCAACCTAGCGATGAACAAGACAATCTCAGAGAGCAGACATTCAAATCACAAGCTGTAGTTCTAGATGGAAGAGAGAGAGGAGATTGAGAAAAGCTCACGAGAAGGCAAAGCTTAAAAAGTGTGTAGAAGATGGGAAGAAGATTGAATGACCGAACGGTGAAACTTCGATTGCTCCTCTCTCTCTCTACAAGGGGGGGAAAGTATAGAAATGAGAAGAAGAGGGCCTTCTGATGGGGCATTGTGGTGATGGGACCCATCAGCCTGGGAACTGGGCCCACACCTGTCTTTGGGTCGTCGCAATGCTATACAGCTCTAAATTTGCCACGAGTCCAGGCCCACTGCTACTTTTCCTTTACGGAAAATTTGGAGATTTTGCTTTTCTTTCAAACTAGACTACCATATACATCACGTGGATCCCACCACGCCCATTAACTATTAATATTATAATTTAAAATATTGATGATAAACCATCACTAAAATCTTTTTGTAATTATACTAGTGGCCAAGCCCGTATTACTCACGGTCAATTTTATTTTACTTATCGTGACTTAAAACTAATAAAATTAATCTAATAATACGGTTTGATACATATATAATATACACTTTTTCAAAAAACGTGTTTTATAAAAATAAAATAATGGGTAGATGTTCATCACTCGTGCCTAGCCATCCGGCACGATCAGACATGTCTCCCTGCCTATGCTAGCCGTTGATCTATAATTGGTATCAAGGGAAGGGTTCGAGGTCAAGTTTTTTTACTTGTGTTATTGATTGTTCATCATCAAAAACAAAATTTTCTCTTCGGTTTCTTCGAAGTTCTTCATTGTTCTTCAAGCGTTCATCATGTTCTATGACGATGATGATCCGTTTAACTTGTATGGAGAATGGTTGTCTTCTCCTCATGAACTAAAGCTCAAAACGGCCACACATGGGCACCGGCGGTATCAACAAAACTGTTGGAGTTCGATATTAATGACGAGGAGTGGTTGCCTCCTCCGGACCCACCAAGGTCGACTTATACAATGGACAGAGACAAACAGAATCCACACCAACAAGATTATTTTGAGGATACCTTTGTGTCCCCAATACGGCGTGCCAATCAAGAACATGTTATCAACTTTGTTCCCCGACGGCGTGCTCATCAAGAAAAAGCTGACAACATTGCCCCCGACGGCGTGCTAGTCCCCAAGAAGAGTATGTTATGCTCAAGGACACAAAAGATTCTCTTATGCATGAGATAAAAATTTTGAGGGCACAACTTCTTGCCCACACGACGTCCGCCCAACAAGAAGAACCTCAAGCGGTGCCACAACCAAGGTGTGAGTTGGTGGTCAAACCAATGTATGACGAAGTTGAAGACGAGGGAGATGTCGTCATTGCAAATTCTGCCCCGGTAATCCGTTATTTGGAGAGTACTTTGAAGAAGAAAAAGACGAGGCCATCATTGAGAAAATAGAAGTCATCGACTCCGATAACGGCATGATGGTGTTGATAGACAACAAAGTTGAGCCACCCGATTTGAGATTTGTCTTTAATATGTCAACTCACTTACCTCCCGGCTTGCCTTTCAACCTTTTCAGCATGTCTCCGTCGCTCAAAGTCAAGACCATTTACGACATAAGAAACAAATTCAACAACGTCACCACCATGTCGAACTACAAGTTTGAGCGTCCCGATCCGGAGTTTGTCCTATTCATGTTCGACAAGCTTGACAGCCCCACCATCCTTTCGAGAGACTACAAGTCCAAGCCGCCCGACTCCGATAATATCCATCTGGTGCTGAATTTCAAGGGTCACGTTCCCAAAGATACTCCTTTCTTTTTTGACCGTGCAAACGAGGACGTTTCACATTTAAGAGGAGGAGAATTATACGTCCCCGGATGACGATGTCATCCGTGTTTCCGGCTAGAAGGACCCGACACCATTTTGAAGACATTTATCATATTTTGGCTATTTAATAATAGACTCTTTATATTCGGAACTTTAATTCCAGAACTTAATTCCGTGACATAAATTTCGACCTTTCATATTTTAGGCTTTTCATTTTCGGAACTTTAATCCGTCATTTATTTTCCGACTCTTTGTATGGTCACATCCACTGTATAAGGGATGCTTGACTCATTTGTAAAGCATGTTCAATTTGATTAAGTATTTGAGAAGTATTTTTCCTCCTACTTACTTGAGCATCAATCCCTCTTCCATCCTCTCAAAGTTCTTCTTTTGGATCTTCCATCCAAACTCATCAATCTTCGAGGATTCTTCAAGAATTAACTCAACCGATCCACTTCAAGGCTTGATCGATCAATCTAGATCGACTCATCCCATCAACTTCCGCCTCCATCTCGAAGCTTCCTCAACCCACATTCAAACCTTCAAATGCATCCACACTTCAACTAAGGAGCAGTTGACGCTTCAACTTGATCTATGTAACAGTCAAAAATCGAAGATGACCTAATCGAGTATTTTAGGAAATTAAATCCGTTTTAACACGAGATACCTCTCGAGGTAACCAGCTCCTAGATGATATTACACCCCGGTGTAATTTGGAGCATTTGGGAGCTTCAATTAATAAAAATGCAGTTGAGAGAAATGATCAGGACATCGGACATGTCCTAGATATGAAAAAACATGAAAAGGCAAAACGGCTAAAAGAGTCGCTATTTCGTTTCTTAGCGGCTAAGAAAGACGGCTTAGGAATACACGTTTATCGAAACAATTGCGGAATAATTATCCATACAATATTCCAGATTTATTATTCCAATTTCGAGAAGTTTGGAGAAGGGGGCTTAAACCGCTTTCGGATCGGTAAAAGGATAATTATCGACTCCGCTAAAGGATAATTATCGTCTTCGCTATAAATAGCTGAAATATCGTTTATTAATTCATTTTCTTTCACGTTTCCTCGTAAAAGCTCTGATTTCTCTCAACTTCAAACTCAGATCTACTCTTCGTTTCTAATCCGATTTCAAATCCGTTTGAGTTTTTGGATTCCTCTCTTCATTCTCTTCATTTTGGTACCGAGTTTCTGCATTTCCGAGCAAGAGAAGGTCTGGTCGAGCATATATGATACTAGGGAGGTTCCGTCGCTCAAATTCCGGTGAATTTGATGGTGTCCGAGCGTAGCCTGCGTCGTTGTGATTCCGAATCTTCTTTCGGATCGTCAATCGGGTTAGTAACGAATAAGTTATGAATTTATTCGTTTTCCGTATTGCGATTTGACCTAAATTGACCTTAGGCTTGTCAAAATGGATAATTGGAAATTCTATTATGCTCGTTACATTATTCTGGTAATTATGGGCTGTTTGTTTGATGAGATTTGATGACAGGTGGGTTCAGAAATTGCCTGCGGGCAAAACGTTGTTCTGACGAAATTTAATTAATTAATTAAAGGTTAATTAATTAAATTGGGATTCTAGAAAATGCTATAAGCTAATTAAATTCAAAGGAATGAATTTAACTGGTGTTTGAAGCGAGAAGTTTAATACGAGGAATATGATATTCTCCGCAGGTGTTGTTGAAGGTTTTGGTTAACTATAACTTAGTTCTTTGTGAGCGTATCCAAGCACGATAAAGGAGGATAGTCCGAGTGGGAAACGGACTCAATAGTTGGTTTGCGAGGTTTTATTGTTCTTACCTGCGAGGTAAGTGTATATGAATTACACTTGCTTAATATATGTTATGTATTTAATATGCCATGATTTTATGCATGCTTGGGTGTATATATCTGTTTGTTATGGTTGTATGCATGTTTATATGTATATGAGTGAGACGACGATGATGATGAATTGATATTCTTTATGAAAGCATGCATGAGGTACATGAGATGATAATGGAAAGAATGTGATGAAAGAATATGATGAAAGCATGAATTTGAGTTATGATATGAAAGTGATAATATAGGATGGTAATTGATTAATTAGCCCAACTGGGTCCCGCACGGGTTTCCGGGGGACGAGGTCGCTACCTGATCTACAGGGGGCCTCAGAGGTCGCTACCTGATCTACAGGGGGCCTCAAGATAAGAAAAACAGTCAGGGGTCGCTACCTGATCTACAGGGGGCCTCAAGATAAGAAAAATAGTCCAAGATCGCAACCTGATCTACAGGGAGTCTTAGGACAAGATGGCCGAGGTCGCTACCTGATCTACAGGGGCCTAGGACGCTATCGGGTTGGCCAACCGAAAGAAAAAAAAAAGAAAGAAAGAAAATAAATACGAAAGCACGTGAGAAAATATATCGTACGATCAGTTGGGGCTAGTTACTTAATTATCACCTATGCATCGATGCGATCGAGTCTAGCATGTTATATGTTATGTTATGATTATTTTTATGTGATGAGATGATATGTGTATATGTGATGTGTGATAACATGCTTGAATGTTAATGTGAAATGTGATATGAATGGTTGTGGAATTATATGTGAATGTGGATATGTATGTGTGCTTTGAAATGTGAGGAAGGGTATAGAGTGTCCTTTGAGGACGGGATATTAGATACTTATATATATTGGGAGAGTGCGATTTGTATACCCTTACTGAGCGTGTGGCTCATTGTTGTTATATCCACATATTTTTCAGCTGCTCAGACTCGGCCTGATCAAGGCAAGGACGTTGGATCCAACACCTGGATTTGAGCTCATATCAGGTGGGCTGTTATGGAATGCTACCGCCTAGGATGTTTTGTATGGTTTTAAAACAGTTGTGTTTTGGTTAAACGGGGTTTATGACGTATGTTAGTATGTATATATGTTGTGAATATGGTTGTAAGATAAAGTTTTAAAAATTTACGTTTTCCGTTGTTCCGCTTATTGTTTTAAATATGGTTAATTAACTGATAATCAACTAGAAATGAAATAGGTGTGTCACATTTGGTTGGTATCAGAGCAGGGATATGATTCCTTGGCTTGGGTTGTGGGAAGTTTTCTGAAAAGCTTTTGAAAGTTTCTTTTTCTTTTAGATGGCGGAGCACAGCCAAAGGGTCGACTGAGTGTGTACATGCTCAGGGTATAAATGATCAAGAGCACCCTAAGGTGCCAGTTTAGCCGTATCACTACCACCATCGGATATGGCTGGTATATCTGATTTAGTAAAATATTTGAGAGAAGTTATACCACCACAAACACAAAAGTGTCTCAGGCGGGTATTATTATAGTAAAGACAGACAAGACTTTTAAGAAGATTCACCGCCAAGGGGTAAAGCCGTTTGAGGGGACTACTGATCCATTAGTAGTGGATGAGTGATTGAGGAACACTGAGTCCATTCTAGATGGAGTTATCTGCGCTACTGAGAGACGGGTACAATATGATATATCCTTGTTTGAGGGAGCAACTAGAGATTGGCGGGACACGGTCCCTAATGGCCGTAGTATACCACTTGTGCTGACATTGGATGATTTCTTGAGAGAGTTTGATGTGATGTTAGTAATGGATTGGTCATCCACTCATATAGCTTTGATTAATTGTTATACAAAGGAAGTTACCATGGAGGTAGATGGGGTGAGAGAAGTGATTTTCACTGGTAAGAGGAATATAATTCCTACTTGCCTCATATCTGTAGTGGCAGCTTTTAGATTACTTCGGGAAGGGTGTAAGGCTTATCTGGCTAGTGTGTCAGATTCTGCTATTGTTAGCCCCGGAGTATCTGAGGTGGATGTTGTCAGAGAATTTCCTGACGTTTTCCTTGATGATTTACCTGATTTACCTCCGAGTAGAGAGGTAAACTTCGAGATTGAGACCTTACCAAGTGCAACACCGATATCAATTGCTCCTTACAGAATGGCTCCATTAGAGCTAAAGGAGTTACAGAAACAACTAGAGGAATTACTCGAGAAAGGTTTTATACGCTCGAGTATTTCTCCTTGGGGTGCACCAATGTTTTTTGTGAAGAAGAAGGACGGTAGTTTACGATTATGCATAGACTACCGTCAGATGAACAAAATCACCATCAAGAACAAGTATCCCTTACCGAGGATAGATGATTTACTTGATTAATTAAGGGGTGCTACAATGTTCTCGAAGATTGACCTTTGATTGGGATACTAAGTTGTGGATAACATAGAGTTCTATTCCGAAGATAACTTTTCGTACTCGGTATGGACAATATGAGTTTACAGTTATGCCTTTTGGGTTGACGAATGCACCTGCAGCATTCATGGCGTTGATGAACTCGATCTTCCAACCTTATCTAGATCAGTTCGTCGTAGTCTTCATTGATGATATCTTGATATATTCCCGAGATGCAGATACTCATAGAAAACATCTGAGACGTATCTTAGGGATTCTGAGGGAGAGACAGTTGTACGCGAAGTTCAGCAAGTGTGAGTTTTGGACAAATCATATTGCCTTTCTAGGGCATGTGATATCAGGAGATGGTATACAACCTGATCCATCCAAGATCAAGGCTATTACAGAATGGGAAATTCCGAAGAGCATTACGGAGATTCACAACTTCTTAGGACTTGCGGGTTATTACAGGAGGTTTGTAAAGAACTTCTCGATTATCGCGCGCCCATTGAATAACTTGCTAAAGAAGAATCAACAGTTTGTATGGGACAACAGTTGTCAAGAGAGCTTTGAAGAACTTAAGAAAATATTGACTACGTTCCCTATTCTGGTTGTACCCTCAGATAAGGGTAACTTTGTGGTTTACACCGACGCATCTGGGAGTGGCTTAGGAGGAGTTCTAATGCAGGAAGGGAAGGTAATAACATATACATCTAGACAGTTGAGACCTCATGAGCAGAACTACCCTACACACGACCTAGAGTTTGCTGTTATAGTTCATGCTCCTAAGACCTAGAGGCACTATCTTTATGGTGATACATTTCTGGTGTTTACCGACCATAAATGCCTGAAGTATATTCCCACGAGGCAGAGAAGATGAATGGAGTTACTTCAAGGATTATGATGGCACTATAGAGTACCATCTAAGAAAGGTGAATGTGGTAGCTAATGCTCTTAGTAGAAAGAGCAGTGACCAAAGCAGTAAGGTCAACTACAAAGTTGAGCATCTATTAGCTCTCAAAGTTATGAGAGTAGAGATGGATGTAAGAGGATCCGAGTTGATAGCGAACATTCAGGTTAGACCGTTAATTCTCGATGAGATTTCAACTAGACAAGATGAGGATGCTACACTGAAGAAGTTGAAAGCTAAAGTGGGAGGTGCTACCACTACACACTTCCAGTTGTCTGATCAGGGAGTGTTATACAGAGGTACACGGATATGCATGCCCAATATTGAGGAGTTAAAGAAGAAGCTACTTGAAGAGGCACATTCCTCGAGGTATTCCATGCATCTTGGGAGTACGAAGATGTTTAATGACCTGAGGAAGATCTATTGGTGGCCCAGGATGAGACGAGAGGTAGCTGATTTTGTGGCTCGATGTCTAGTGTGTCAGCAAGTGAAGGCTGAACACCAAGCACCAGCAG
Source organism: Fagopyrum homotropicum (assembly GCA_033239125.1). Taxonomy (NCBI): domain Eukaryota; kingdom Viridiplantae; phylum Streptophyta; class Magnoliopsida; order Caryophyllales; family Polygonaceae; genus Fagopyrum; species Fagopyrum homotropicum. Next base: position 144,366,319 of record BSWB01000003.1, on the reverse strand, counting down.
GAAAGTTACAATCTTTATCAGTTCCTGAGTGGAAGAGGGAGTGAATTACAATGGATTTTGTGGTTGGACTTCCTAGGACTTTCAGAAAGAATGACACGGTATGGGTGATTGTAGATAGATCGACGAAATCTGCTCACTTTCTACCGATGAGACAAGATAACTCCTTAGATGAGCTGGCAGAGTTGTATGTAAGAGAGATTGTTCGACTGCACGGAGTCCCTGTATCGATTGTATCCGATAGAGATCCGAGGTTTACCTCGCATTTCTGGGGAAGTCTGCAAAATACCCTAGGTAAGATTGCATTTCAGTACGGCATTTCATCCTCAGACAGACGGACAATCAGAGAGAACGATTCAGACCTTGGAGGAGATGTTGAGATCTTGTGTTTTGGAGCTTAAAGGTAACTGGGATTCTAACCTGCCATTGCTCGAATTTGCGTATAATAACAGTTTTCATTCAAGTATTGGTATGGCCCCTTACGAGGCCTTGTATGGAAGGAAGTGTCGCACACCTGTATGTTGGGATTTTGAGGGCACGCGACAGATAGAGGGTCCTGAACTTGTACAACGGACAATATAGAAAGTACAAGTAGTAAAGCAGTGCTTGAAGGCAGCACAAGATCGTCAAAAGAGCTACTTTGATCGCCATAGACGAGAGATGACATATGAGATAGGCGATAGAGTGTTTTTGCAGGTATCTCCTTGGAGGGGAGTTATGAGATTTGGTAGGCATGGGAAGTTAGCACCGAGATACATTGGTCCATATGAGATCTTAGAGAAGATCGGACCACTTGCGTATAGATTGGCGTTACCCCCTGAGTTATCAAGATTGCATGACGTCTTCCACGTATCGGTGCTACGGAGGTATAGGTCAGATCCGAGTCATATCATTCCCGAACCTGAGATAGAAGTATCTGAGAACTTGTACTACCCAGAAGAACCAGTTGAGGTTTTAGGCAGGCAGGTTCGAAGATTGAGAAACAAGGAGATTCCGATGGTGAAGGTTAGATGGGGACATCATTCAGCTCGAGAGGCTACATGGGAGACCGAGCGGGATATGAGAGCAAAATACCCCTATCTTTTTGAGTAAGAACCTCGAGAAATTGTGATCCGGTTGTGTATCCTTTTGATATATCTACGGGTTTGGTTCTACGTCCTTTCTTAAATTTCGGGACGAAATTTCTTAAAGTGGGAGATATTTGTAACAGTCAAAAATCGAAGATGACCTAATCGAGTATTTTAGGAAATTAAATCCGTTTTAACACGAGATACCTCTCGAGGTAACCAGCTCCTAGATGATATTACACCCCGGTGTAATTTGGAGCATTTGGGAGCTTCAATTAATAAAAATACAGTTGAGAGAAATGATCAGGACATCGGACATGTCCTAGATATGAAAAAACATGAAAAGGCAAAACGGCTAAAAGAGTCGCTATTTCGTTTCTTAGCGGCTAAGAAAGACGGCTTAGGAATACACGTTTATCGAAACAATTGCGGAATAATTATCCATACAATATTCCAGATTTATTATTCCAATTTCGAGAAGTTTGGAGAAGGGGGCTTAAACCGCTTTCGGATCGGTAAAAGGATAATTATCGACTCCGCTAAAGGATAATTATCGTCTTCGCTATAAATAGCTGAAATATCGTTTATTAATTCATTTTCTTTCACGTTTCCTCGTAAAAGCTCTGATTTCTCTCAACTTCAAACTCAGATCTACTCTTCGTTTCTAATCCGATTTCAAATCCGTTTGAGTTTTTGGATTCCTCTCTTCATTCTCTTCATTTTGGTACCGAGTTTCTGCATTTCCGAGCAAGAGAAGGTCTGGTCGAGCATATATGATACTAGGGAGGTTCCGTCGCTCAAATTCCGGTGAATTTGATGGTGTCCGAGCGTAGCCTGCGTCGTTGTGATTCCGAATCTTCTTTCGGATCGTCAATCGGGTTAGTAACGAATAAGTTATGAATTTATTCGTTTTCCGTATTGCGATTTGACCTAAATTGACCTTAGGCTTGTCAAAATGGATAATTGGAAATTCTATTATGCTCGTTACATTATTCTGGTAATTATGGGCTGTTTGTTTGATGAGATTTGATGACAGGTGGGTTCAGAAATTGCCTGCGGGCAAAACGTTGTTCTGACGAAATTTAATTAATTAATTAAAGGTTAATTAATTAAATTGGGATTCTAGAAAATGCTATAAGCTAATTAAATTCAAAGGAATGAATTTAACTGGTGTTTGAAGCGAGAAGTTTAATACGAGGAATATGATATTCTCCGCAGGTGTTGTTGAAGGTTTTGGTTAACTATAACTTAGTTCTTTGTGAGCGTATCCAAGCACGATAAAGGAGGATAGTCCGAGTGGGAAACGGACTCAATAGTTGGTTTGCGAGGTTTTATTGTTCTTACCTGCGAGGTAAGTGTATATGAATTACACTTGCTTAATATATGTTATGTATTTAATATGCCATGATTTTATGCATGCTTGGGTGTATATATCTGTTTGTTATGGTTGTATGCATGTTTATATGTATATGAGTGAGACGACGATGATGATGAATTGATATTCTTTATGAAAGCATGCATGAGGTACATGAGATGATAATGGAAAGAATGTGATGAAAGAATATGATGAAAGCATGAATTTGAGTTATGATATGAAAGTGATAATATAGGATGGTAATTGATTAATTAGCCCAACTGGGTCCCGCACGGGTTTCCGGGGGACGAGGTCGCTACCTGATCTACAGGGGGCCTCAGAGGTCGCTACCTGATCTACAGGGGGCCTCAAGATAAGAAAAACAGTCAGGGGTCGCTACCTGATCTACAGGGGGCCTCAAGATAAGAAAAATAGTCCAAGATCGCAACCTGATCTACAGGGAGTCTTAGGACAAGATGGCCGAGGTCGCTACCTGATCTACAGGGGGCCTAGGACGCTATCGGGTTGGCCAACCGAAAGAAAAAAAAAAGAAAGAAAGAAAATAAATACGAAAGCACGTGAGAAAATATATCGTACGATCAGTTGGGGCTAGTTACTTAATTATCACCTATGCATCGATGCGATCGAGTCTAGCATGTTATATGTTATGTTATGATTATTTTTATGTGATGAGATGATATGTGTATATGTGATGTGTGATAACATGCTTGAATGTTAATGTGAAATGTGATATGAATGGTTGTGGAATTATATGTGAATGTGGATATGTATGTGTGCTTTGAAATGTGAGGAAGGGTATAGAGTGTCCTTTGAGGACGGGATATTAGATACTTATATATATTGGGAGAGTGCGATTTGTATACCCTTACTGAGCGTGTGGCTCATTGTTGTTATATCCACATATTTTTCAGCTGCTCAGACTCGGCCTGATCAAGGCAAGGACGTTGGATCCAACACCTGGATTTGAGCTCATATCAGGTGGGCTGTTATGGAATGCTACCGCCTAGGATGTTTTGTATGGTTTTAAAACAGTTGTGTTTTGGTTAAACGGGGTTTATGACGTATGTTAGTATGTATATATGTTGTGAATATGGTTGTAAGATAAAGTTTTAAAAATTTACGTTTTCCGTTGTTCCGCTTATTGTTTTAAATATGGTTAATTAACTGATAATCAACTAGAAATGAAATAGGTGTGTCACATTTGGTTGGTATCAGAGCAGGGATATGATTCCTTGGCTTGGGTTGTGGGAAGTTTTCTGAAAAGCTTTTGAAAGTTTCTTTTTCTTTTAGATGGCGGAGCACAGCCAAAGGGTCGACTGAGTGTGTACATGCTCAGGGTATAAATGATCAAGAGCACCCTAAGGTGCCAGTTTAGCCGTATCACTACCACCATCGGATATGGCTGGTATATCTGATTTAGTAAAATATTTGAGAGAAGTTATACCACCACAAACACAAAAGTGTCTCAGGCGGGTATTATTATAGTAAAGACAGACAAGACTTTTAAGAAGATTCACCGCCAAGGGGTAAAGCCGTTTGAGGGGACTACTGATCCATTAGTAGTGGATGAGTGATTGAGGAACACTGAGTCCATTCTAGATGGAGTTATCTGCGCTACTGAGAGACGGGTACAATATGATATATCCTTGTTTGAGGGAGCAACTAGAGATTGGCGGGACACGGTCCCTAATGGCCGTAGTATACCACTTGTGCTGACATTGGATGATTTCTTGAGAGAGTTTGATGTGATGTTAGTAATGGATTGGTCATCCACTCATATAGCTTTGATTAATTGTTATACAAAGGAAGTTACCATGGAGGTAGATGGGGTGAGAGAAGTGATTTTCACTGGTAAGAGGAATATAATTCCTACTTGCCTCATATCTGTAGTGGCAGCTTTTAGATTACTTCGGGAAGGGTGTAAGGCTTATCTGGCTAGTGTGTCAGATTCTGCTATTGTTAGCCCCGGAGTATCTGAGGTGGATGTTGTCAGAGAATTTCCTGACGTTTTCCTTGATGATTTACCTGATTTACCTCCGAGTAGAGAGGTAAACTTCGAGATTGAGACCTTACCAAGTGCAACACCGATATCAATTGCTCCTTACAGAATGGCTCCATTAGAGCTAAAGGAGTTACAGAAACAACTAGAGGAATTACTCGAGAAAGGTTTTATACGCTCGAGTATTTCTCCTTGGGGTGCACCAATGTTTTTTGTGAAGAAGAAGGACGGTAGTTTACGATTATGCATAGACTACCGTCAGATGAACAAAATCACCATCAAGAACAAGTATCCCTTACCGAGGATAGATGATTTACTTGATTAATTAAGGGGTGCTACAATGTTCTCGAAGATTGACCTTTGATTGGGATACTAAGTTGTGGATAACATAGAGTTCTATTCCGAAGATAACTTTTCGTACTCGGTATGGACAATATGAGTTTACAGTTATGCCTTTTGGGTTGACGAATGCACCTGCAGCATTCATGGCGTTGATGAACTCGATCTTCCAACCTTATCTAGATCAGTTCGTCGTAGTCTTCATTGATGATATCTTGATATATTCCCGAGATGCAGATACTCATAGAAAACATCTGAGACGTATCTTAGGGATTCTGAGGGAGAGACAGTTGTACGCGAAGTTCAGCAAGTGTGAGTTTTGGACAAATCATATTGCCTTTCTAGGGCATGTGATATCAGGAGATGGTATACAACCTGATCCATCCAAGATCAAGGCTATTACAGAATGGGAAATTCCGAAGAGCATTACGGAGATTCACAACTTCTTAGGACTTGCGGGTTATTACAGGAGGTTTGTAAAGAACTTCTCGATTATCGCGCGCCCATTGAATAACTTGCTAAAGAAGAATCAACAGTTTGTATGGGACAACAGTTGTCAAGAGAGCTTTGAAGAACTTAAGAAAATATTGACTACGTTCCCTATTCTGGTTGTACCCTCAGATAAGGGTAACTTTGTGGTTTACACCGACGCATCTGGGAGTGGCTTAGGAGGAGTTCTAATGCAGGAAGGGAAGGTAATAACATATACATCTAGACAGTTGAGACCTCATGAGCAGAACTACCCTACACACGACCTAGAGTTTGCTGTTATAGTTCATGCTCCTAAGACCTAGAGGCACTATCTTTATGGTGATACATTTCTGGTGTTTACCGACCATAAATGCCTGAAGTATATTCCCACGAGGCAGAGAAGATGAATGGAGTTACTTCAAGGATTATGATGGCACTATAGAGTACCATCTAAGAAAGGTGAATGTGGTAGCTAATGCTCTTAGTAGAAAGAGCAGTGACCAAAGCAGTAAGGTCAACTACAAAGTTGAGCATCTATTAGCTCTCAAAGTTATGAGAGTAGAGATGGATGTAAGAGGATCCGAGTTGATAGCGAACATTCAGGTTAGACCGTTAATTCTCGATGAGATTTCAACTAGACAAGATGAGGATGCTACACTGAAGAAGTTGAAAGCTAAAGTGGGAGGTGCTACCACTACACACTTCCAGTTGTCTGATCAGGGAGTGTTATACAGAGGTACACGGATATGCATGCCCAATATTGAGGAGTTAAAGAAGAAGCTACTTGAAGAGGCACATTCCTCGAGGTATTCCATGCATCTTGGGAGTACGAAGATGTTTAATGACCTGAGGAAGATCTATTGGTGGCCCAGGATGAGACGAGAGGTAGCTGATTTTGTGGCTCGATGTCTAGTGTGTCAGCAAGTGAAGGCTGAACACCAAGCACCAGCAGGAAAGTTACAATCTTTATCAGTTCCTGAGTGGAAGAGGGAGTGAATTACAATGGATTTTGTGGTTGGACTTCCTAGGACTTTCAGAAAGAATGACACGGTATGGGTGATTGTAGATAGATCGACGAAATCTGCTCACTTTCTACCGATGAGACAAGATAACTCCTTAGATGAGCTGGCAGAGTTGTATGTAAGAGAGATTGTTCGACTGCACGGAGTCCCTGTATCGATTGTATCCGATAGAGATCCGAGGTTTACCTCGCATTTCTGGGGAAGTCTGCAAAATACCCTAGGTAAGATTGCATTTCAGTACGGCATTTCATCCTCAGACAGACGGACAATCAGAGAGAACGATTCAGACCTTGGAGGAGATGTTGAGATCTTGTGTTTTGGAGCTTAAAGGTAACTGGGATTCTAACCTGCCATTGCTCGAATTTGCGTATAATAACAGTTTTCATTCAAGTATTGGTATGGCCCCTTACGAGGCCTTGTATGGAAGGAAGTGTCGCACACCTGTATGTTGGGATTTTGAGGGCACGCGACAGATAGAGGGTCCTGAACTTGTACAACGGACAATATAGAAAGTACAAGTAGTAAAGCAGTGCTTGAAGGCAGCACAAGATCGTCAAAAGAGCTACTTTGATCGCCATAGACGAGAGATGACATATGAGATAGGCGATAGAGTGTTTTTGCAGGTATCTCCTTGGAGGGGAGTTATGAGATTTGGTAGGCATGGGAAGTTAGCACCGAGATACATTGGTCCATATGAGATCTTAGAGAAGATCGGACCACTTGCGTATAGATTGGCGTTACCCCCTGAGTTATCAAGATTGCATGACGTCTTCCACGTATCGGTGCTACGGAGGTATAGGTCAGATCCGAGTCATATCATTCCCGAACCTGAGATAGAAGTATCTGAGAACTTGTACTACCCAGAAGAACCAGTTGAGGTTTTAGGCAGGCAGGTTCGAAGATTGAGAAACAAGGAGATTCCGATGGTGAAGGTTAGATGGGGACATCATTCAGCTCGAGAGGCTACATGGGAGACCGAGCGGGATATGAGAGCAAAATACCCCTATCTTTTTGAGTAAGAACCTCGAGAAATTGTGATCCGGTTGTGTATCCTTTTGATATATCTACGGGTTTGGTTCTACGTCCTTTCTTAAATTTCGGGACGAAATTTCTTAAAGTGGGAGATATTTGTAACAGTCAAAAATCGAAGATGACCTAATCGAGTATTTTAGGAAATTAAATCCGTTTTAACACGAGATACCTCTCGAGGTAACCAGCTCCTAGATGATATTACACCCCGGTGTAATTTGGAGCATTTGGGAGCTTCAATTAATAAAAATGCAGTTGAGAGAAATGATCAGGACATCGGACATGTCCTAGATATGAAAAAACATGAAAAGGCAAAACGGCTAAAAGAGTCGCTATTTCGTTTCTTAGCGGCTAAGAAAGACGGCTTAGGAATACACGTTTATCGAAACAATTGCGGAATAATTATCCATACAATATTCCAGATTTATTATTCCAATTTCGAGAAGTTTGGAGAAGGGGGCTTAAACCGCTTTCGGATCGGTAAAAGGATAATTATCGACTCCGCTAAAGGATAATTATCGTCTTCGCTATAAATAGCTGAAATATCGTTTATTAATTCATTTTCTTTCACGTTTCCTCGTAAAAGCTCTGATTTCTCTCAACTTCAAACTCAGATCTACTCTTCGTTTCTAATCCGATTTCAAATCCGTTTGAGTTTTTGGATTCCTCTCTTCATTCTCTTCATTTTGGTACCGAGTTTCTGCATTTCCGAGCAAGAGAAGGTCTGGTCGAGCATATATGATACTAGGGAGGTTCCGTCGCTCAAATTCCGGTGAATTTGATGGTGTCCGAGCGTAGCCTGCGTCGTTGTGATTCCGAATCTTCTTTCGGATCGTCAATCGGGTTAGTAACGAATAAGTTATGAATTTATTCGTTTTCCGTATTGCGATTTGACCTAAATTGACCTTAGGCTTGTCAAAATGGATAATTGGAAATTCTATTATGCTCGTTACATTATTCTGGTAATTATGGGCTGTTTGTTTGATGAGATTTGATGACAGGTGGGTTCAGAAATTGCCTGCGGGCAAAACGTTGTTCTGACGAAATTTAATTAATTAATTAAAGGTTAATTAATTAAATTGGGATTCTAGAAAATGCTATAAGCTAATTAAATTCAAAGGAATGAATTTAACTGGTGTTTGAAGCGAGAAGTTTAATACGAGGAATATGATATTCTCCGCAGGTGTTGTTGAAGGTTTTGGTTAACTATAACTTAGTTCTTTGTGAGCGTATCCAAGCACGATAAAGGAGGATAGTCCGAGTGGGAAACGGACTCAATAGTTGGTTTGCGAGGTTTTATTGTTCTTACCTGCGAGGTAAGTGTATATGAATTACACTTGCTTAATATATGTTATGTATTTAATATGCCATGATTTTATGCATGCTTGGGTGTATATATCTGTTTGTTATGGTTGTATGCATGTTTATATGTATATGAGTGAGACGACGATGATGATGAATTGATATTCTTTATGAAAGCATGCATGAGGTACATGAGATGATAATGGAAAGAATGTGATGAAAGAATATGATGAAAGCATGAATTTGAGTTATGATATGAAAGTGATAATATAGGATGGTAATTGATTAATTAGCCCAACTGGGTCCCGCACGGGTTTCCGGGGGACGAGGTCGCTACCTGATCTACAGGGGGCCTCAGAGGTCGCTACCTGATCTACAGGGGGCCTCAAGATAAGAAAAACAGTCAGGGGTCGCTACCTGATCTACAGGGGGCCTCAAGATAAGAAAAATAGTCCAAGATCGCAACCTGATCTACAGGGGGTCTTAGGACAAGATGGCCGAGGTCGCTACCTGATCTACAGGGGGCCTAGGACGCTATCGGGTTGGCCAACCGAAAGAAAAAAAAAAGAAAGAAAGAAAATAAATACGAAAGCACGTGAGAAAATATATCGTACGATCAGTTGGGGCTAGTTACTTAATTATCACCTATGCATCGATGCGATCGAGTCTAGCATGTTATATGTTATGTTATGATTATTTTTATGTGATGAGATGATATGTGTATATGTGATGTGTGATAACATGCTTGAATGTTAATGTGAAATGTGATATGAATGGTTGTGGAATTATATGTGAATGTGGATATGTATGTGTGCTTTGAAATGTGAGGAAGGGTATAGAGTGTCCTTTGAGGACGGGATATTAGATACTTATATATATTGGGAGAGTGCGATTTGTATACCCTTACTGAGCGTGTGGCTCATTGTTGTTATATCCACATATTTTTCAGCTGCTCAGACTCGGCCTGATCAAGGCAAGGACGTTGGACCCAACACCTGGATTTGAGATCATATCAGGTGGGTTGTTATGGAATGCTACCGTCTAGGATGTTTTGTTTGGTTTTAAAACAGTTGTGTTTTGGTTAAACGGAGTTTATGACGTATGTTAGTATGTATATATGTTGTGAATATGGTTGTAAGATAAAGTTTTAAAAATTTACGTTTTCCGCTTATTATTTTAAACAGGGTTAATTAACTGATAATCAACTAGAAATGAAATAGGTGTGTCACAATCTAGATCCGGAATATTTCCTCGGCGTGTCCAATGACGCATCACACGCCTAACTCCTAGTTCCTTGTCCCGACCCCTCGTTGCACCTCTTCTAACCGACAATCTCTCTCTACCCTAGCCTAGAGTAGCCATCTTCTCTTTGTCTTCTTCACCTTGACCTCTCTACTCATCCTCACTCTTTACTTCCTACAATTCTCTTCCTCTCTTCGTCCCTCACAAGCAGCAACTACATCCTTTTTTCTTCTCCTCACCTCCCTATAGTTCCTCGTCTTCACCCTCTTCATCTTCACCTTTCTTCGTCCCTCTTCTCCCTTCTTTGTAACTCTCCTTTCCTAACCTCTTTTTGTCTTCTCACCTCTATAACACACACCTCTGTAGTCTCGTCCCTCAATCTACAAGCTACAAATCTCATCTACAACTCTTTATGTTCTACTCCTTGTAACTCCCCTTCCCACCACTCTCTTCACCTCGCCACAACGACACCATGCTCTATCTTCTCTATCCCCAGCTACGTGCACTCTCGTATTCACCCTCCACCTCTCTCGAGCTTTTTCCTTCATCTTCTGGAACAACAATCACTCCCAACCTCGAACTCCATTCACATTTGCTTGCAGCCCTCGCTAGAGCCAGTGAAGCAACACCTCTCTTCACCTTCTACAAACTCCATCTCAACACCTCCTCCATCTAACCTACAACTCAACCACTCTCTCGATCTCTTCTTCTCTTCATCTTTATGTCGGGTTTGCAAACAAAACTACCGCCACCACAATTATCGGGAAGGAGCCAGAAGGGCCGTCTCGCTACCGTCGGGAAGAGATGACGCTTTGGTACCATGGGGAGAAGCTCCAACGCCCCCAAGAAGAACCGCCACCGGGGAAAAACGCCTACAAAGCTTTCCTTATAGTTGTAGTCAGGGCCCTCATGGTTTAGGTATAATTACGTTATACCTCCCAACTTTTAATTACAGTTTTTGATCCATGTCTTATATTTTAATAAATCTGCACTCGGTTGGTTGTTTACAGATTTTGACCCAGAGTTATATTTACATAAATGGACTAGATTATCTGTTTATTCCAAAATGTTTGTGGAAAAGTATTTACAAAAATTGTCGGGTTTAGTATTTACAAAAAGGGCCCACACTTCTAGATTTGCACTTTTTGCCCCAAAAAAAATATATTTATGGTTTTTAACCGAATTTTATAATATGAGACTAAAACTATATTTATATATATATATTACATTTTATGTCCCAAGTTTAGCAAATGGAGTTAAACTTGTGTAGTTGTTATGGTTTAGGTTCAGAAGCACCTTCGGATAGGGTTTCATCTTAAGTCGAAGTTCGACAGTCGTCGATCGACTTTCGTTTGTCATCGCTACGTGAGTATTCTTAAAACCCTTGTTGGAAAATGATTATTAGATGTTATGAGTTGTGAGTTGGATGTTGTATTGATATGCCTAGTTGGACATTCTAGGTACTTATTCATTTGGATAAATGGGTTTTGGCAAAACCTAAGTGAAGTATAATCCAAACTCGAGTTGAGATTTTAGTAAGTCACTCCTACACCTATTATATGGTGTTTGTGATGATATAGTATATATATGTTGATTATGGTATCTTTTGCTTGTTTAGGTCGTTTGTGAGATTGACGAGTTTCGTTGATGGAAAAGACACCCGAAGACTTTGAGGAAGTTATAATCAAGGAATCTATGGTAAAGACGGTGATACGGTGAATGCCCGCCCAAGGTGGAAGTAAGGGTGAAGGTACATGGTGTGAAAAGTGTGCTCCCAAAAGATGTGTGGGAGTGAAGTTTGGGCAAGAAATGTAAGGCCTTTTTCGACAACAATACGGTTGTGGTGTTTGACGGCACCATTTTGTTCTTGGGTATGAGGACACGAGATACGATGGATGATACCTTTAGAGGTGAAGATGTACATGATAGAGTGGTACTCTCCATCCCCATCAGTTTGAACAAAACGGATGTTAGTATGGAATTGTGTTTTGACCATGGTGTGAAACACAATGAATAAGCCTTTCACTTGTGAATTTTGTGACATGAAATAGATCCATACAAATTTTGTGGCATCATTAATAAAGAAAACAAATTAGCGAGAACCATTAAGGGAAAGAACCTGGGACGGACCCCAAACATCGGAATATATTAAATCAAAAGGTTGTTCAAACGCAATATGCAAAAGTGGAAGATGACTTATATGACTTTTGCCTAAATAACACGCACTACACACATGTGGAAGTTTATATGTAGAAATGGGAAGTTGAAATTGAGAGACTAAAGAGCGAAGAACAAACTCATGCGGATGTCCTAAACAACGGTGCCAATCTTTTAGGGAAGTACGTGAGCTCAACAAGACCTTCGATGAGGGGGAAGCGGATTAAAGACGATATACACCATTTTCAAGGGTGCCATGGAGAATGGTTTTTCCTTGTAAAGTCTTTACAAAGCAACAATCAAGAAGAAAAACCATGTAAGCATCGTTATCATGAGTTAGTTATGAGACACTAATCAAGCTTTTCATAACGGACGGGACATGCAAGATGTTATTAAGTTGAATGGAATCATACAAAGCATGAAAAGTAGTATAACTAACATGAGAAATGGACAAATGGATACTATTTTTTACCAGAAGGCGATCGTCCACTGAATATGGCTCCGATGCATGCATGTTTGCAAATTAGGATGTTATGTGATCAGTAGCTCCGGTATCAAAATACCACAAGGGATCAAAAACAGTGAATGGAGAGACCATGTGGGCCGTGTTATCAGACTTGTGAGATTTGTTGGACTAGTTGTCGTTGGGTGCATTGTAGTGGCAACGAGGGGGGAAATCAACCTCATTGTGGCGGTTCCAACTGTTTAGTATTTTGTGGTTAGTCTGACCACAAAATTGACAAGGCACACGTGGTCGACCATGGGAATCAAAGTTTGGATCGTAAGCCTCTCGTTCAAATGAAGAAGAGTCTTCAGCAAGACGTTGGTTGGAACGATCAGAAGCACCATTAGGATGAAAGGAGCGGTTGCGAGAGGTGGAAGGAGGCCGAGAATGGCCCCTATTGGTGTTGGCTGAATAATGGGCAGCAGAAGGAGTTTGCAATAGGGGAGCAGGATTGGTAGAAGGTCTAGACGCAACAAGGTTATCAACATCAACAAAAAGTCTTTCTTCCTCTTGAAGTAGTAAACCGACGAGATCATTAACAGTCGGATCATCGGTATGCATAAGGAATGCAGTGTGGAATGGACTATACAACGAATCCAATCCATTATGAATGTAGCTAATCAGAACTTCCGTAGGTACAATATATAGGTTGTCGGCAAGTGAGTTAGAGATATCATGCTTCTTTTCGATATAACCAATCATCGAAAGAGATCCCTTTTGAAGGGTTTGTGGTTTTTATTTCAGATCTATATGACGGGATCGAGTTTGAGATTGATATGATTTCTCAAGGGTCATCCATGCGTCAAGAGGAGCAGTAGCAGTAACAGCAGTAGCAGCAGCAGCAGCAGCTAGTAGCAGCTAGTAGTAGTAGTAGCAGCTAGTAGTAGTAGTAGCAGCTAGTAGTAGTAGTAGCAGCTAGTAGTAGTAGTAGCAGCTAGTATTAGTAGTAGTAGTAGTAGTAGTAGTAGTAGTAGTAGTAGCAGCAGCTAGTAGTAGTAGCAGCTAGTAGTAGTAGTAGTAGTAGCAGTAGTAGTAGCAGTAGCAGTAGTAGCAGTAGCAATAGTAGCAGTAGTAGCAGTAGTAGCAGTAGCAGTAGCAGTAGCAGTAGCAGTAGTAGCAGCAGCAGCAGTAGCAGCAGCAGTAGTAGTAGTGAGAAGGGTATTACTTCCGTTGGATTTCATGGTGATCTTCCAAAGAGAATAGTTGTGTGTATCAAGCTTGATGTTGATATTTAGCAATGTGAAGTTGACGGTGGAGGAGGAGTTGCTGGAAGTAGTGAGAAGGGTATTACTTCCGTTGGATTTCATGGCGAGAGAGTGGCAGCAGAAAGTAGTGGTTAGGGCTGCAAGACACAATCGACGTCAGTAGATAAAAGGAGAGAAAAAGAAAACCCTAAGCTTTGATACCATATAAGATAGAAGTGTAAAGATATTCTTTTATATTATTATATCAACCGTGTAGGGTATTTATATACATACAATGAGTCTTGGAGAATAAGTAAGAAGATACAAAGAGATAAGGTTAAACAAGCTAGGCCATGGGCCATTTGGTGCAGTCCATTAATATTGGCCAACTGAGGCTCAAGAGAGTAGGGACAAGGTGAAATACGGGGTTATCAGTGACCACGTCTTGGACATTGAAGCGGCCCTGAAGTGAAAATTAGGGTTGACGCCATCAATGGATACGGTGTCAAGCGGCGCCGCTAAGCTGGAGGGGTCTCGTGCTCCTACGTGAATCATGGAGTCGCTGCAAAATCACACAAAACAGAAAGGAAGATATGATGCGGAGAATGGAATTACCTCGAAAGTCTTGCCATTATATGCATAGATCAATTTGCCATGAATAAGGCCTTGGGTCCCAATCAAGCCAAAAGCTTTGAGGCGATGTAGAAAAGTACATGAAATGATGAAAGGGAAAAAAAATCCAAAAGCAAAAATCCTAGAAGCGAAGATTATGATCGTCAGTTGGTCCACCGTTGTAGATCGAAAACCCTAGAAGTGAGTAGAAGAAGAAAGAAGATGAGTGAAAAAGAAATGTTGAGCTATACCTATAAATTACTTGCCGTGAAGTAAAAAGACGGAGCAAGAAAGAAGTGACCGATTGAGACATTGAGAGAAGAACAAAACGATCGTCGTCGGCATACAAAAGAGAGAATAGGGGTGCGGGATTGGAATGCGACGAAAGAGAAAAGGGAGGTGAGCAAAGGTAGGGTTTGGAGAAGACGACATTTGTCTATGGAGAGGACTTCATCAAAATAGCAAATGACAAATCTACCCTTATAAGCGGTATTGGTCATTCGGAGCTCCCTTAATATATATATAGATAGATCTTGACTCATATGTAAACATCTCTTATCATGTGAACATGTAAACACCGAATATATGTGACTATATTGCCGAATATATAGAGTCAGGTCCGGCAAATGTTTCTTCCATTAATAATACATTTTTTTCCCTTTAATATCGTCTAAATTCAGCCATCTATTTAACGATCTAACGGATACAATCTGTTTTTATTTTACATGGTAAGAGCTATATACATGAGAGTCAACCTCTCTCTCTCTCTCTCTATATATATATATATATGTGTGTGTGTGTGTGTGTACATAAGGGGGAAAAAACACTACCCTAAAAATTAGAAACAAAAAGCAAAATTGACGAAATTATGTAACTTCTTGCAAATCAAGTCAAGATGGTAAATTAAATTAAGAGAAATTCCGTTTGATGTCCTCGGGTTTCGGGTTCGGGTTTGAGTTTCGGGTTTCGGGTTCGGGTTCGGGTTTGAGATTTTGGCTTTTTCAGTTGGTGTCCAAAAAGTTTCACATTTCAGTTTGATGTCCTTAGGATTTTGCCTTTTAACGGTATGTGTCTATTCTTGTCAAAAACATTATTTTTTAAATTTATTTTTCAGTTGATACTTTAAAATAAATGAAAAGAAAATACAATAGAAAAAATCACGTTAGCTTTTTTGTCTTCGCCGGCAACGATCCTTCTTCAATAGTCATTTGAATCTTGACTTAAGAATCTAGATTGTGTTTGTACATAACAATTCTTTTGCTTTCTCTCTCCGTGCTAATTGTTAAAGGATGTTGAAGGGGCTAAGAAGACTTTTGGATTTTGATTTGATACCAAGCTCAATTAAAAACAAAAAAAATGATTACAAGTTCTTTTTGGTGTGACAAGTTATCCGATTGTGTTATTTTGAATCTAGATTGTATTACTTTTTGCACTCTATTGGTGTGTTTGAAATTAGGGTTTACAATCCTTCATTATATTTGATATTGAAAGCAAAAAGTGGCGTTTTTAGAGGTAAGGATTTAACTTCAATCTTACGTATGAGGGTATTTATGTTCTTGATTTGGAATAAAAAAAAGTGTTGTTAGATTCAGACGACAATCAACTCATCAAAGAAGAGGGCAACATCGAGGACAAAAGGTAACGTGATTTTTATCTACCGTCTTTTCTCTTCATTTATTTTAATTATTAACAAAAAAACTAATATTTTTGACAAGAGTGGGCATAAACTGAAAAAAAACCCAGAAGAAACACTCTCTACTTGGAGAGCCGTGAGGAAAACCCACTTTTATCCATTACGATTGACCGCCACTGATTGACCGCCGATGGTTGAACACTATCTAGTTGACCACAAAAGGTTGATAGCTGATGGGTTGACCGTCACCGGGGAGCTTCTTCCCTCTTCCTCATCCATTGCTAAACCCTAACTACCCAAACCCACAAAACTCCAATGCATTGAACAACCTAATCTACCAAACCTTCCAATCTTGTGTCAACCTTTCTTTCTACTCATTGGTTGGTTTCGATGAAAAAAGAATTTGGTTGAGGAGGCCTCGGAATGGGGAACTTTTCGCGGACCATTTCTTGTTGTGGTCCGCGAAGCCTTCCACCCCTATTGATGTGCCTCCGACGAAGGCCATGTAACTGCGTCCAATGGTGGACCGTTGTCGGTCCCTCACCCATCCTTAATCAACGTTGTTTATTCCTCAGAGGGAAAATCTCTTTTGCTACCGAGTTTCAGAATCTAGAATCTACCCTTCTTCTACAACCGTAAGCCTCTCGATCCTTCTTTTCCGCTTCTTTCTCCACCACCGGACTAAGCCCTTTCGACAACCACTGACAAATCCACGACACCTCCTAACCTCCATCCCCCAACATCTCTAGATCTGACTTTCGTCTCTTGCTTCAAATCTATATCGCCCGACACCTTAATGGTCCTTGCTTCGCCGGTGGTTTCGGAGGTTTCTTCGTTCTCCTTCCCCTCCCTCGTGTCTTTTGTCGATTCCTTTTCGGGTTTCGGGTTTTCGGGTTTTCGGCGCAAGCCCTTGTTCCCCCATACCTTCCTCATGAACGAACCACCGTCACCCCATTCTATGACCCTCGAAGCTCGTGAAATCCCTTTTACAACATGGGGTTTGAACACTAATTAAAGGTAAAAAAATCAAAACAAACATCTATAATAATGGCACAACCCGCCTCCAACCTCGTCGGAGAAATCCCGCCGACCACCATTTTCGAATAAACGCTTTCGATTGTTCACTAAACTGAACATTAAAATAACCAATTCTATTTCTATAATGGGAAGGTTTAAATTGAAAATTAGATTTTACTTTTCACAAATTTTCATTCTAATTTTTTTGAAAAGGTTCAGCTTTGACAAATTTTCCTCTTTGAGACGTTATACGAAGAATGAGGAGGTTAATCTCGTCCTTAAGACATCAATCTAGCGGCCTAACAACACCGGTCCCGGCCTAACGGAACCATTAACACCAAAAATGAAAAGCAAAAATAATAATTAAGTTCGATTGAGTTTCGACTCAAATCTTTATTACCCAAGACAATAAAGATTTTAAAATCAAAATTGAACTTATTCTGATCAATCAAAACAAAATCTCTTCACTTTGCAAAGCTCCTTTGCATTAAATCATTTATTAACCAACTCTTTATGAACAATGTTCCCCTTATAAATCATTACTTTTTAAACCATCAAAGTTGTACACATTTTTTTATCATGATACCCGTGTTCTACAGTTTAATCTTCTCTGTTTTGATGTTGTCTTTGGTAGCGTTTCGAACATTTTTTCGAGAAGGGGTCGTGAATTTGTGATCGACTCCTGACAACTCTGTTGCAGTCCAAATATGAGGTATCCACAATTGTTCCTCACGCTTCGTACTTGTGTACTTCCTTCGAAGATGAATGTTCAAACTCGTCGCTTAATGCTGACCAAATCATTCTGTTTTCTCTTGAATACCTCATTCTTTTGGGTTTTTTTATGATGTATTTTTGTGTTTTTTTTCTCCTTTGTTGTACTTCTTCATGACGGTTAGTCTGTCTCCCGATCTTTTTCGACGTTTTGATTCACTAGTCGGCACATCCTCTATTGGATCGAACCGCTTTTCGTTATCTAAATAAACAAATAAACCAAAAAAGCAAAACTTAAAGACACCAATAAAAATATAAAACTCAGTAGTAGACCTGTACAAATCCGGGTTCAGGCCGGGTTCGGGCCGGGCCATACCTAAAAACTCTGTCCATGAGGTGCGGGTCGGGCCAGTCCGGCCCGGCTTGCCCGGGCAACAAACGCTACCCTGTCCACCCATGTAAAAGCGGGCAGGCTACCGGTCCGGTCCGGATGACCCTTATGTACTTGCTTGTGCGTTTTTTCCCGGAATTTATCGTTCAAAACAAGTATTATAATGAATTTAATACACACTTTCAATCCAATTATATTTACATAATGCACTACCAACAAATTCAATAACAATCAACACAAAAATAAACAAGCCCAAATACCTAAAAAAACAATAAGTATCATTATAGTCAAGTTAGTCCTACAAAGTTGTGTTACAAACGAATGTAACTCGTCAAAATACTTCGAATAAACTAAATGAACAATAAGAATATGTAACACTCAAAACAATATAAGTTATATACACGTATATATAAAAAATATTATATGTATAAACCTGTATACGGGCCGGGCCGGGTTAGCCCGTGGGCCAAACTGTTTACCCGTACCCGTCCCATCAAAATACGGGCCGGGCCAGACCCGAACGGGCCAAACTTTCTTCCCATACATATGTTTTTTCCTGGGCGGACGGGCCGGCCCGGTTTTTACAGGTCTACTCAGTAGGCACCGATCTCAAAAAAAAAAAAAAAAAACACAACCTCAAGGACATCAAACGCAATTTCTCTTATGTAACCTTTAATTATACAACAAATCAAATCATTTTCATCCAATCAAAATTGGTACATGGTATGAATTTTTAACTTTATCATCAGCAATAATCATTCTTTTATTTAAGGTAATTAAACATCGCCCTCACAAAATTTATAAAATGAAAAAAAAAAAATATTATACTCAAGCAATACCCAGCTGTTTCAAACTAATCTTTTTCTGATAATAACAAGACCAACTTCATGGCTGGCACGAAGCTCTTAAAGAATATTGTTCAACTTTTCATATATTAAATTAATCTATAATCTATATATAATTTGAAAAACATCAAAATATGAAAGTGCTGTTAACGTCTTCAATCGTATATGAAAAAGTCTAAAACGCAAAGCCTCAACGCGTAAAACAATGTTGAGCTGTTTTCCCTCGACTTCATTCATGGCTGGCTATTGAATTCTCATCTCCTCCTTCCATTCTTCCATGTAAGTCAATTACAGTTTCTCCTTTACACGATGATCAACTTCAATACTTTCCTTCTTCTATGTCTCTTCGTCGGTACAGTGCTTTCCCAGAATTATAAGCCTGTTGATAACTTTCTCCTCAATTGTGGTGCTTCTTCTAATGCCACCGACGCCGATGGTCGGAAATGGACCACGGATGTCGGCACTAAATTTCTGTCATCGTCATCTAACTCCGACGCCTCACCAGCAGCAACTCAATCTCCTGATGTCTCTCAAATCCCTTATATGACAGCTCGGATATTCGAATCCGAATTCACTTACACTTTCCCAGTTTCTCCTGGCCGGAAATTCATCCGGCTTTACTTCTATCCAAACTCATACAATCAATTCAACACCTCAAATTCAATCTTCAGTGTTTCAGCTGGAGCTTATACTCTCCTTCACAATTTCAGTGCTTACCAAACAGCTCAAGCTATCAACTTTGATTATCTAATCAAGGAGTATTTAGTCAATCTGGATACTGAATCATTGAATATCACCTTCACTCCTTCCTCAAACTATTCAAACACATTCGCTTTTGTGAATGGGATTGAAGTGGCTTCCCTGCCTTATGTTTACGATGATCCTTCCGCGAGCATTGTCGGTCAGACGAGTAATTTTGCTATCGACAATAGTACTGCGCTCGAGAATGTGTACCGGATTAACGTCGGAGGTAACGTGATCTCTCCGACAAAAGATACCGGTTTGTATAGGACATGGTTCGGTGATACTGCTTATATATACGGGGCTGGAATCGGAGTTACTGATGTTCTTGATCAAGGTTTGTCAATAAGTTATCCATCGAGCTTACCGAGTTATGTTGCTCCGGTTGATGTCTATTCTACTGCTAGATCTATGGGTCCTGATGCTAATGTCAATTTGAATTACAATTTGACATGGTTATTTTCTGTTGATTCTGGATTTTTCTATATGGTGAGGCTGCATTTTTGTGAGGTGTTTAGTAACATCAGTAAGATTAATCAGAGAACGTTTGATGTTTATCTGAACAATCAAACCGCGGTTTCCGGCGCCGATGTTGTTGGTTGGGCTGGTGGAAATGGTATACCTGTGATTAAGGATTATGTTTTGTATGTACAAGGTGAGAAACAGCAACAGCAAGATCTTTGGCTTGCATTGCATCCTGATATTTCTTCTAAGCCTCAGTATTATGATGCAATTCTTAATGGTGTTGAGATTTTCAAGATTAATGATACTAATGGAAATCTTGCTGGTCCAAATCCTATTCCAACTCCTTTGCCAACCACAATTGATGTGTGGGGAGGTGATTCGTCGGGTTCTCGTCGGAAAACAATCATTGGTGTCGGTGTTGGTACTGGTGTTGGTGTTGTTGTCTTATTAGTTCTCGTTGGCTTCTTTGTTCGTCGACGGACTTTGGAGAAGACCAAGACTAAAAATACCTATTCTTCTTTGTATGGTCATTCACACACTTCTACCTCATCCACAAAGACAAATACTACAAGTATTTGTCGATACTTCTCGTTTTCCGAGATAAAATCCGCGACTAAGAATTTTGACGAAGGTCTTCTACTGGGGGTAGGAGGTTTTGGGAAGGTTTATAGAGGAGAAATTGATGGAGGAACAACTAAAGTAGCCATCAAACGCGCGAACCCACTCTCCGAGCAAGGCGTCCATGAGTTCCAAACCGAGATCGAGTTACTTTCGAAGCTCCGGCACCGGCATCTCGTCTCACTACTCGGCTACTGTGAGGAAAACGGTGAGATGATTCTTGTGTATGACTACATGGCATATGGAACACTCCGTGAGCATCTCTACAAGACCGAGAATTCTCCGTTACCGTGGAAACAAAGACTCGAGATTTGCATTGGTGCAGCTCGTGGACTACATTATCTTCACACTGGTGCTAAGCATACGATCATTCACCGAGATGTCAAGACAACTAACATCTTACTCGACGAGAAATGGGTTGCGAAGGTTTCGGATTTCGGGTTGTCCAAGACCGGACCGGCATTGGATCATACTCATGTTAGTACTGTTGTAAAGGGGAGTTTCGGGTATTTGGATCCGGAATACTTTAGACGACAACAACTAACGGATAAATCCGATGTTTATTCGTTTGGTATTGTCTTGTTCGAAGTGTTGTGTGCGCGGCCGGCGCTGAACCCGAGTTTACCGAAAGAGCAAGTTAGCTTGGCGGAGTGGGCAGCACATTGCCAGAAGAAAGGCATTCTTGATGAAATCATTGATCCTTATCTCAAGGGGAAGATTGCTACCGAATGCTTGAGGAAATTTGCGGAAACCGCGATGAAATGTGTCGGGGATCACGGAATCGAGAGGCCGTCGATGGGCGATGTGCTGTGGAACCTGGAGTTTGCTCTTCAGCTTCAGGAGAGTGCAGATGTGGATGGGAAGGTGATTGAGTACGAGGAAGGGAAGTACGATGTCGAAACTGGCGGGAAGAAGGATCCGAATGATGTAAATCCGGGTTTTGATTCTAGGAGCACTGTGAGCATTGGAGGTAACAGCATTGTGAGTGTTGATTCGGACTCACCAAGTGTTGTGTTCTCACAACTAATGAACCCTAAAGGGCGTTGATGCTACAGCTTATGTACGATGTTGTTGTTGCTGATTTACTCGGATAGCATGTGTAATTCGAGTTTACAGATGATAAGTTTGGATTATATTTCTGTTTTTTTTTTCTTTATTACTGATGAAACTTGTATGTATTTTTGACTTTGAGCTATTTTGATTGTGTTGTTATACTACCCTTTATACAGATGATAACTTTGCATATCTGAACAGTATTTTCTATACTGATCGTTTAAAATTTTAGATCAAATAATTTACAACAAACTTACTCGTAAGGATATACGAGATCGAATGTAATATATTCGGGTATCGAATTTATAAGGATCGCGTCTGTTTGAATATATGATAGGAATTATGGTAAGTAAAAGGAGAAGAGAAAAGAAGAAATTAAAGAGTCTGTCTTTGAAAGGTAAAACAAAAAAAGAAAAACATTGATTGCTTGTTTATAAAAATAAGGAGGAAGGTGATCTAAAAAATTACAGAAGTCCATACTATAATAAATTAAAATAATATTGAATATATGAGATTCATGAACATCGATATATGAACAAAGCAAATAACCATCTGAAATAGCATTTGACATAGATAAACAATGACTGTGTTTTCCAACTCGCGTAGCTCAAAATCCAACGGTTCGACAACTATAGGAAAATCCACTAAAAACTTAGAAATGCGGAAAATACCAAGATAAATCTTTGCTTGTGTCCCTTCAGTTAGAAAAAGTATCAATACCGAAGCTTTCTACGATAGTTAGAAATCCTAGAAACAATGATACACCGTACTCTCAAAACAAAATTCTTTTCAATAAATCAAATAAAACATCCTTCGCTTGTAGTTCTTCAGTTGTTTTATCTAAACAATTATAAACGTCATTTCTTTCGAAGGTAATTAATAAAAGGTGAAAACAAAGTACTTTGAAAAGAAGCAATATCGCACTCTCAATTCACAAAAACATATATGCAATAATAAATCAAACCATTATAGAGATCATTCAGTCATTAGATCAAGAAGAATCAACAAACATAATAAAAGAAAAGACTTTGATAAAAAATCATTGTTGACAAGTATATACAAAACAAAGGAAAGAGAAATCTAACTCTATGGTGCCGCAACGCGGACTTGGAACCTTGAAACCCTAGAAAGTCGTCCACCCTACGGTGGGATGACACACCTATAATCTGACCTAGAGAGATCTATATATAATGTTTGGATCAAACCCCGGACTCAAGAAGCTCAACCCATAAACATAAGATAAAATAGGTTAATCTTATTTCAGCAAAACAACGACGACAAAACGGATGTGGGACAACCGACAAAAGGCATGCATGCCGTCTAGCATAAATTTCTGGCAACTTTTTGACAGTTTAATAAAACTAACTTTCCTGTTGCTCTAGTTGGAACCACGATACCCATGAGTACTACTTTCAAAGATATTTCGAAGATATACAACTTTGTAGTTGACAGAATTGTCCAAATACAAAGGAAAAATGGTCAAAATCGGGAATCTCTTAGAGATCGTCATGAAATGGTTTCTTCATTCTTCTTTCTTCAACATAAACATGTCTTGATTTTTCGATCCTCAATCAATATAGATGTATTTTATGACATGTTTGACCTCAAGAGCATAGAAAATCGTATTGTGGCATTCTTCCATCGTTCTTGCATATTTTTGGCATCGAACGCCTAAAATACGAAATAAACCAAATTAGACACCACAATATGCAATATGAAGGATTTATCTTTTATATACGCATAAACCAAACGAAATGAGGTATGAAATGCATGACTTAAAAGACGTATGTGTTGGACTCATCATATACATACATCAAAAATATGTTGGGATCATAATGATACATACAAAAAAATACAAAAAAAGAAGAAGAGGTAACCATCTCTCAAATTATTAAACTTAGCATTCTAGATTTCATAATATGTTGATCCAAACAGTAGACAATATCACAAACAATATCACAAAGCATATATGGTGCTCCCAAGGCTATTGCAATACAGTCTAAAAGACGTTGAGTGTTTAGGCAACCACTCTTCACCAACAATATATCCAATAGTAGCACATAAAACATACAATGTAGTGCTTACACGGCTTTGTCATACAACCTTAAACAACGTGGATCGCTTAATCATTTCTCAACCTTCAAAACGTTTCTTCTACATAAAGGCTGGCAGCAATTGTCCTTATTTGTCAACTTCTGCTTCACCATTATTATTTCAGGATCAACTTGTTTCCGTAGGAACTTCTTAAACCAAAAAGCGGAGCACTTTGGATACCTTGTCAATCTATCCTTGTAATTGATGTAGTATACACCAAATCTATTTGTATAACCATTGCTCCATTCAAAATCATCAAGCAGTGACCATATGAAATATCCCTTCACATCTGTACCATTCCTGTTCAAAATTTTGTATAATAGAATATCAATGATATTATTACATTATTTTTACAATATGTAAATCAGAAGGGACATGCACATAAATAGGAACACCAAATCTATTTGTATACTAGTGGGTGATTATGTACTCTTAAATTTACCTTGTGAGACTATAGAGAGAGTTTACTACGTAAGTGTATGGAGCAAAATGAAGTGAAAGGTTGAAGTCCATGGAAGACACTTCCTATTTTGTAATTGTTTTTGTATATATGGACAAAGCCAGATACTACAATCCAGCTACTCAACAAAATAGTTTATTTATTCATCACTTACACAAATAGAATCTCAAATCATGCATGAGATGTGCATAAATAATGAATTAGACCATTCTCACCTAATTTCTTCATCAAGATAAGAGAGATGGTTACGATGATACCGTATCCTTGAGTAATCTTGAAGATAATCTTCAATAGGAAGAGAATAATTGTTCCAGTCACACATTCCTGCAAAATAAACAAGAAAATGACGTTACGATCATACACTACTAGTCATACAATAGGATAACAAATAGCTCAACCAATCATACAAATACCTTGAAACCTCTTTTTTTTATTCTTACTTTCTTGACAAAGCTAGTCATTTGTCAATTGTTGATATGCCTTGAATTGAGATTATCATCTGTTTGAGATTTTACTGTTTGACACAATCCTATATTTGGCGGCCAAGTATAACCTAGAATATCGTTATTTTATATATTGTAGTGTTCCCTCTATCTTCAAATAATCTGGTTATCATTTGTTTATCTGTAATATGAAACTCTTCAATAAAATTTCTCTAAAAGTAGACGTAGCCATTATTGGGCGAACCATTAGAAATTTGTGTGTCATCTTTCTTGTTTGTTGAATTTTGTTCTTTCTCATAACTTTGCACAACAAACTGGTATCAGAGATTTTGGGTTCTTTGGTTTTGTGTAATCTGGGAGAAATATGTCTTCTTTCAACGCGAATATCGACAAGTTCAGAAGGATAATCTAGGGTTTCGTTTGATCCAACTCAAACGATCAAGAAGAAGTAGTTGAAGTTTCTCCTCGATCTAGATCACCCACTCTTACTATCAACAATGTTTGGTCATAGGGTACCTTGGTTTTTTTGATTATGCAGGAGATGTTGTACTAGAAGGTCTATACCGATTATGTTCTCACTCTTGGTGGTTTTCTTGTGAGTTGTGATAGATTGAGTGCAATCTGCTTGGCCATGGACTAAGTTCATCACGAGAGGACTAAACATATTGATGTCAAGTATCATTTCTTGAAAAGTGATGAGAAGAAGATCAAGGTGAAGAAAGTAGGTACTGTTGATAATTCTGTTGATACGTTCACCAAGCCGGTACCCCACACAAGTTCCAACATTGTTTGGACTTACCAAATGTTAGAAATTGTTGAGTGTTCATGATGCACATCTGGATAGAGAGAGGTGCTATTATGGACATTGACTAATGCATTTGGTATATCTGTGACGATTCAAGTCACGGTGGAAATTTGTTGATATACCTTGAATTGGGTTTGTCATTTGTTTGGCTCATTCCTATACTTGGCGACCAAGTATAATCTAGGGTTTTGTTACTCTATATATAGTAGCGTTGATCAACCTCCAAATAATTTGGTTATCATAGGTTTATTTATAATATGAAACTTCTCAATAAAATCTTTCTAAAACTAGATGTATTATTATTAGACAAACAACTATAAATTTGTGTGTCGTCTTTCTTGTTTATTGAATCGTGTTCTTTCTCGTAATTCGGCACAACTTCAATTTTAGGAACAACTTTTTAGCTTATGATTCATGTATGTTTTTCTAAATAGTCCATCTTACCATTTTCTGTTATTATAATCGGAGGATTGCTGTACTTGGCTTTTATATAGGATAACATGTATTGTAGTCCTTGTGGATATACATGGAGCCAGGTGCATCCAGTCTACAATATCAAGTTGCAGTCAATGATAGGCTCAATGTTAGATATTAAGGACTGATAAAACAAAGCAAGTAGAAAATTGTTACCGGTGCACCGATAGGAACGTCGTCTTTGTAATCTGTAATAAAATGGATGAATATATATGCTTACAAAAAAAAAGTCATTTGTGAAAATCTCAAAGGTAACGGTATCTTACAAGTTTGCTTAGAACGACTATCAGTTGTGTAACTCAACTCATATGGAGGCACCGTAGTATTATCATCTTCACCATAGTAAGAAGTGTAGTAATTCAACCCAATAAAATCAAAAGAATGCTTTAACATACTTGTCTGTTCCTCAGTGAAGTTGGGCAATCGGTTTCCCACCAGGGATCTCATTGTTTCAGGATAATCTCCTGTATTGATTGGGTCTAAAATCCTTCATTTAGAGGGGAAAAAGATGTTAGGAGAATAATAATTACTACATAAATCACAATTGTATAGCCTTTCTTTGAAAACTGCTTAGAATTATCAACGTACACTTACCAACCACTCAAGAAATCAAAAGCTCTAGAGGCCGCCATCGTGTTCGCAGATGATTGGTCTAAGGGCACAATCCAATCAGCTGAAACTACAATTCCAATTTCACCTTTCTGATATTCCTGCGAACAACTTTCAAAATCAATAGAACGCACTTTGTATACACATGTAAATTTAACAGCAATTAGGGTTGTAATGACACAAGCTATACTCGAGATCGGCTCGCGCTCGGCTCGGACACGGCTCGTTTATAAACGAGCCGAGTTTGAGCATGCCGATACTCGTCTTGTTCGGCTAAAATAACACAATAGGAGCATTATTGTAGCCGAGCTACTCGGGCTCCGATTCGGCTCGTCAAAAGTTCGGCTCGAGCTCGTTCATTTTCTAAAAACAAGCCGAATATGAACACATTTTAAAGCTTGTATTAAATTTAGGCTCGACTCATTTATAAACGAGACGAGCTTGAGCATGCCGATGCTCGTTCGGTTCGATCGGCTCGTATTACACCCTAACAACAATAGTAAGAGAAATTAACCTGGTAATTGTCCTTGTATAACTTGAAAGCAGATGCATGACTAAGAAGCATGTTATGTGTGACCAAATAAGGCTCTATTGCTGAATTTCCAACAGTACAGTTGCCAATATAACTAGAGCACCTACCAGGTGCGTTACTACCATATGCATACCCGAACATAGAGAACAAGTTGGGCTCATTCACTGTTATCCAATGCTTTACCCGGTCACCAAACTGTTGAAAGCATAATCCGGCATAGTCTCTAAAGTCATCCCTGCAGTCATATTGTGTATAAGGGGAGGCTAATATAATATTACCGATGTTGTGCGGAAGAAATAACTTACACAACGTCTGAGCTAAGGAATCCACCATACTCATCTTCAAGTGCTTGGGGTAAATCCCAGTGAAAGAGTGTTATATAAGGTGTTATGCCTAATTTAAGGAAAATTAGTGAGAAGCAATAATACATATTGTGTATAAGGGGAGGCTAATACAATGACTCATGTTTTAGGCTGACTAAAAATTTTAGTATCCCGTCGTTTAAACTATCAGAACGGTACCTCACCTATTAAGCCCGACCAAAGATTAATACAAAGATTAGTATTCACACGTTAAGTTAACAAATCGGTGTTAAATATAAAATATCTATAGTAGGTGGAGAGTTTTGCCTAAGGTAGGCGGACAATTTTGCCCCTGATATTTAACACCGATTTGTTAACTTAAAGTGTGATCAGTAATCCAGATACTAATTTTTGGTCGGGCTCAATAGGTGAGGTACCGTTCCGATAGTTAAAAAGATGGGGTACTAAAGTTTAGTCAGCCTAAAAGATGGGGTATTGTTTAGGTAATTTTCTCAATATTATATCATGTTTAGTTTCCTTACCATTGCCAAGAAGCTCATCGATCAAGTTGTTATAGAACTGAATACCCAAGGGGTTCACTCCACTAGCAACCTTTCCATCTAAAAGAGAAAAATTAAGAAATATAATTTAAATAGTGAAAAATAAATAAGAAAAAACATTTACATCTAAACTATTGTTCAAGATCTTCTAGAGTTAATTTTTAATTATCACATTACAAAAAGGGTAAGTTAGTACAAACTTTTTTAGAAATAATGATCCTTGTGATGGGAAAAATCCGTGCTTTCTCAACTAACCCTGAATATGTATAAGTAGGTAATTTGTTACACACTCACGCTCGTACAACCTCATCTTGTGTATACGCCTTTGATTGAAACACTCTCTCTTTTTATATTTCACACTGCATGTTACAACATGATTTGTCATTTATACGCGGAGAAGGTCGGTTCATGAAGATACAAAAAGTCAACTGACAATTTCTTCAAAGTCGATATTTATCTTAAGGGGCGTGTTATATACACAATTTTAAATTTACTTGGTACTGAATATGAACGCTTTGCGGTGGCGCTCAAATAGATATGAGCGCTTTGCGACGGCGCTCAAATCTTAAAATAAATAAAAAAGGGCAAAAATAAGAAAAAATAGGGTTTTGAGCGCCGGCGTATGGTGTTGGCGCCCAAAACCCTGATTTTTCTAAATTTTGCCCTTTTTTTATTGAAGATTTGAGCGCCTTCCTACTTTTGCCCTTTTTTTATTAAAGATTTGAGCGCCTTCGTAAGGCGTTGGCACTCAAATTCTTTGTTTTTTTTTTACTTGTTGAGCGCCATCGGAATGCGTTTGTTTTTTACGCTAGTAATACAAACCTCGTGCATTTAGCTTTTTCGTATCTTAATCATTATCCTAATCTAGATCCTTCAACTAAAAACATTTATATCCCAATCTAGATTCTTCCACTAATCTATATTAGCATGCTTTCTATCTTTGGTAGTTTCTCGATCCCTCCGTGTCACCGCTGACATGGATTGGAGTATGGACTTAAAACCAATTAACACATGTATTAATTGAGCCCAGTTAATTATAAATATAAATTACTCTAACAATTTCTTCCTTAATTTATGTTTTGAATATGTCAACTATATCTGAAAATTTCACCTTCATCTATTTTTTAGCTTTAGCGCCGCCACCTTTTTCTTGCATCGCTCTTCCTTCTAAGAATCAAATATTCTTCTCATTTTGCGGTCTCGCATCACCAAGCCTCCCTTTGAACATCTTACACCATCTTCTTGTGCCGACGAACTTGTAAACATCCATCGTCATCGCACCCAACAAGATGACATTCACGTTCGTTGATGGCATATACCTCTTGATAGAACTCATATGTAAATAGAGTAAAATAGAGGGCTCCCTTTGTAATTATTGTATATACGTTTGGTTATTAATATGACCCATCAGTCGATGGAAAACCTAAGAGAAATTTATCATATTCTCACATGGTATTAGAGGTTCTCGTTCCTCTAACCCTCTTCCGCTCTTCCTAAATCTACGGCCGTCCTCTTTACCGCCGCTTCTCCCCTTACCCTTCACCAACGTTCTTCGATGGCTGCCGAAAGGAAACCTTCCTTCCATTCCGCTCTCGGAATCTCCAACATCAAGAACGATATTGCCCTCGTCTTTGACCATGACACTCCGTATGCTTCTTGGGTTACCCTCTTTCGCTTCACCGTGAAATCTCACAACGTCCTCGATCATATCGATGAGATGGTTCCCAAACCAACGGATATTGATGATTCATTATGGCTTCAAGTCGATGTTGCGGTTCTTCAATGGATTTATAGTACGGTCTCCCGGGATATTTTACTTCAAATTTTTGACTCCGATGATACTGCATTTCAGGCATGAATCCGAGTCAAAGACATCTTTCAAGATAACAAAAATACATGTGTCGTCTACCTCGAACATGAGTTCTCAAATTGTAAGTAATCTAGCTTTTCCTCTATCAATGCTTACTGTTTGGAACTCAAGTCTCTAGCAGATCAACTCAAAGGCGTTGGTTCACCGGTTCTTGAAACCTGCCTTGTTCTTCAACTCATTTCAAGGTTACCCGCTGAATACAACACCGCGACAAGTTTCATTCAACAAACTGATCCGCTCCCGTCTTTCACCAAGGCCCGATCTTAGCTGCAACTTAAGGAAACCCGGATGGCGTCTCAATCCACTTCCTAGTCATCCAAAACCGCTTTAACGACCACCACCCGCAGTCTGACTACCGGCTCAACGACCTAGTCTTCTGCCGGCTCATCTCCGGCAGCGCCGGACCAGTCCCAACAGCGTCGTGGTCGGAGCAAGAGGAATCGCAACCGTGCCGGCGGCGTCACTGCGCAGTCTGTGCGCTATGTTTGGCGCCCTAATTGTGGATGGGTTCCATTATTGCAGTCCTCGGCCCAATCCGCTCCAGGCCCATAGCAAATGACAGGCCCACCGTCCGGATGACCCTATCCTCTCCAATAGCTTTTTGGGCCTCCTCATAAAAGGCTCAATTCCTTCCAACAACCTCCTCAACATGGAATACTTGGGCCAGGCCCATAACAGCCTTTTCAGAAAGCCCATATGGGTTATGATTTCCAGCCCACTGCTCTAGATAGCTCATTTGCAACTATGTCGTTGAATCCGACGGACAACAATTGGTACATGGACACGGGCACCACCTCACACATGACTCATTCTCTAGGTACACTCTCGTCTATTTCACATTATGGTCCCTCTAATTCAATAATTGTTGGAAATGGCATGCGTATTCCATCTACAGGTATTGGAGAAACCACTTTAACCCTTACGCCTATCCAATGTTCATGTTGCACCAAAAATAGTTAAAAATCTTGTATCCATTAGACGCTTCACTTCTGATAACCTTGCTAGTGTCGAGTTTGATCCTTTTGGTTTTTTGTGAAGGATCTCAAACGGGGACCATACGTCTGAGATGCAATAGTTTGGAGGAACTTTATCCTGTCACCGGGCCTTCCAATGTTCACACTCTTTCCATTGAGTCACCGAGTCTTTGGCACGCTTGCCTAGGTCATCTTGGAGCTCCTGTTCTAACTTCTCTTCGCCATTCTTCTTTTTTTCGTTGTACTAAGGAGAAGTTCTCCTCTTTATATCATGCTTGTCAGCTAGGAAAATATCATAAACTTCCTTTTGAACGGTCAATTACCACTACTTTTGCACCTTTTGATATCATTCACAGCGATCTCTGGACCTCCCCAATTGAAAGCAAGGAGGGTTTCAAATACTACCTTCTTTTTCTTGATGACTTCTCACATTTTATATGGATCTTTCCCATTAAATTTAAATCTCAGGTGTTTGATCTCTTTGTGCAATTTCAGCAACTAGTAAAGACTCAGTTCAATTGTGATATCAAAACTTTCCAATGCAACATGGGTAGAGAGTTTAATAACTCCAATTTTCACAAATTCTTCACCACTCACGGGATCAATTTCCACTTCTCTTGTCCATACACCTCCCCTCAAAATGGTAAAGCTGAACGCATCATCCGTACCATCACAAACATGATCCGTTCACTTATTTTCCATGCTTACCTTCCCGTTTCTTATTGATCCTATGCCTTAGAAACATCCTACTACCTCCTCAACATATTACCCTCCACCAAAATTCAAAATCGGTCACCCACCCAAGTGTTATACTCAATAACACCGTCCTACAACCATCTTTGTGTCTTCGGTTGTCTTTGTTATCCTAATCAAAGTGCAACCATCTCCCACAAACTTCAACACCATTCCACTCCTCGTGTTTTTCTTGGGTACCCGAATCATCATCGAGGGTATAAATATTTAGAGTTAGCCACCAATAAAATTATTATCTCTCGGCATGTCACCTTTGACGAGTCCGTTTTTCCCTTCGTCACCTCATCCCGTGCGTCCTCCTTCCCGGTTTTTCCGGATTATGTGGATTCATCCCCCTACCATGTTGAAATGTCATCTCAAGCCCAAGGCCCACGTGTGCAGAATTTTTCCCAAATTGACCCGGAGCGCTCCAGCTCTACATTGTCCACGCCAGCCCAACTTTCCCCCTCCTCTGGCCCAAATCCGTTTGGCCCAGTTCCCCCTCCAGTGCACACTCCCCAGCTTCCCCTTAGCCCAAACGCTTTCAGCCCACCCGCTAGGCTACCCACACCAACCCAATTACTCATCCCTCCCTCACAACTTGGCTCGTCTACCCACACCAGCCCATCTGCTACAATAAATCCGCCGATCCCACACCATTTATGCCACAGAGAACCTTCATCTAATTTTCCTTTAAATAGCGAGACTTCCCAGCCGGTCGATAACAAATCCCGCCCCACACCCGCATTCAGCCCGGAATTGTCAAACCAAAACCGGTCTTCGACCTTTCCGTTTCCGCCACTAAAATTTCTTTCATACACAAATCCCACAATGTAGCCCTCCAAGACCCGTAGTGGAACACTTCCATAGTCGACGAATATCGAGCCCTCATGTGGAATAAAACTTGGGTTCTAGTTCCTCGCCCTAATCAGGCTAATACTATGAGATGTATATGGCTTTTCCAACATAAATACGGATCTGATGGCTCACTTGAACGATATAAAGCTCGCTTAGTTGCCAATGGATGTTCACAGCAAGTTGGCATTGACTGCAATGAGACTTTCAACCTAGTTGTGAAACCGGCCACCATCAAGACAGTTCTCAACATTGCAATTTCTCGTTCTTGGTCCATCCATCAACCAACAAACACTTTCTCCAAAGTTTAATATTTTGTTTAATTATTATCCTAATCTAGATCGTTCTACGAATCTAAGCATTTCTATCATAATTTAGATTCTTCAACTAATTAATATTAGTGTGCTTTCTTTCTTTGATAGTTTCTCAATTTTTCCATGTCACCGCTAATATGAATTGGAGTATAGGCTTAAACCAATTAGCGCATGTATTAATTGAGTCTAGTTAATTATATATTTAAATTACTCTAACAATTTCTCCCTTAATTTATATTTTAAATATCTCAACTGTATCTCAAAATTTCACCTTTGTCCGCTTCTTAGCTCCAGCGCTGCCACTTTTTTTTTTGCATCGCTCTTCCTTCTAAGAAGCAAATATTCTTCTCATTTTTGCGGCCTCGCGTCACCAAGTGCATCCCTTTGAACACCTTACACCATCTTCTTGTGCCGATGAACTTGTACCCCTCCATCGTCATCGCACCCAATAAGAAGACATTCACGTTCGCTGATGGCAAATACCTCACATTGTTCAGAGTATGACTTGTACCGTTGTGAAGCCTCATCCTCACGCTTCATGTACCTTCAACCTTCAACTTCTCACCAACAACCGAGTTGAAGTGACCAAACTCTCCACCAACCTTAAAGGTGAAATAATGCTTGGTCTCTACAAACATGCATCGAGGCGGCACTATCCATCACCCACTCGGCCTTGGCGGTCTCCTCTCATGTCGCCAAGTAAATGTTCATCATAATCAACTTCACCATCAACATCACTGACCACATTTGTACGGGAGTCTTCTCTCTTCTTTCCCAACGACATCTCTCTCAACTTCTTCAGGTCCTCCATCATCCGAAGATACTGGGCTTGCATGTGACCCTTATCCCCGTAGTAGAAGCACTATACCTCACTCAAATCTCGTCGCAAGCCTGATCTTTGGCTTAAGTTATCATGCCTCCTCCACTTATTTATCCTTTGTTTTCGCCTCCCCTACAACTATTATGTGATCCTTCCTTTGTCGGTAGCATCATTCTTCATCATTCTCTCACTCTTCCGCAAAGCGGCGGTCATCTCATCTAGAGTGAGATACTTCCTTCCTACAAGTAGCGTTTGCACCAAGGACTTGTAGGACTTCGGCAATTATGCTAACAATAACAAAGCTTGCTCTTCTTCTCCAATCTTGTCATATGCATTCATCAATTGACATAGTAGTTGATTAAACGAGTTAATATGGTCATGAAGATTACCTCACCATCTTGACCGAGTAAAGCTCCATCTTCAAGCACAAACGGTTGGTCAACGACTTTGACTCGTATATGCTCTTGAGCTTGTCCCACAACGTATTTAGTGTGGTCTCCTTCAACACATTGTACTTAATCTTGGTAGCCAAACAAATTGCACTTACTGCCTACCTTTGGATGCTTCTTCGCTTCTCCTCCTCCAGAGGTTGGTCAAGACCCTTTTGCACCAAGAAGTCTTGAATTGTACTCGGCCACAAGTTGAAATTGATATTCCCGTCAAAAAGTGGAATCTCGAACGCCTTCATTGCCTAGGCTACCATCACGCCAATCACGAGATTCTTAAGCAACAAAGTTTACCCGATCAACACCATCGTAACTAGCTCTTGGAACAAAAATTCGTGCTTTCCCGAATCACCCCGAGTATGTATAAGCGGGTAACTTTTTGCACACTCAAACTCGTTCAACCTCACCTTGTGTATAAGTCTTTGATCGAAACACTCACTCTTTTTATATTGCACACTACACATACAACATGACTTGCCTATTTATAAGTGGAGAAGGTCGGTTCATGAAGATACAAAATATCAACCGACAATCACTTTTTCCAATGTTGATATGTTGCTTAATCATTATCCTAATCTAGATCCTTCTACTAATCTAATAATTTCTATCATAATCTAGAATCTTCCACTAATCTATATTAGCCTGCTTTCTTTCTCTGATAGATTCTTTATCCCTCCATGACATGAATTGAAGTATGAGCTTAAACCAATTAGCGCATGTAACAATTGAGCCAAATTTATTATAAATATAAATTACTCTAACACCTTGAGTAGTATTCGAAATACTATAGCTACTTTATTTAGTTAAACTTTATACAAATGCAAACAATGTCTATACGTACGTGGCAATATCCGTGACCATGCAATTGAGAACCGGAAGGTATCAAGGCCAAGATCCTTCATAAGTTTTACATCATCCTAGACAAGTCAATTAAGGAATAATTTAAACATTAAATACCCACAGAAAATTAAACCATAGAGAAAGAAATATAGGTAACAAAAATATCATAAACTTACCTTATAACGATGGTAAAAATCATCTGTTACTGTTGCATTACTATGATTAGCAATTTTTTCTACAACATCAAACAAAAATAATAACATTTAAGTCGACTAGTAACGACATCTTTCAATCTGAAAAATCAAAACACATTTAAGTTTGGTATGAGATTCAATCATATAATGTATTATCAAACTATATTTTTAAATCAGGCACTCAGGCCAACTCAATACCCTGTGTAACAAGTTTTATTGCACAAGCCCCAAATTGAAATGGGCCTCATATTTATGTGGCCAACTGTCCATATATATATATATATATATATATATATATATATATATATATGAATAGGATCGAGAACACGTTTTACAGTAAGAAATAAGAACACATCTCGACCACATGATTAATCAAAGTTAACGGCTATGATATGTTAATATATATATATGGACAATAATTAACGGTTACCTAATAAGAAATGAATACATTTATTTCCATAATTAAATCTACACGATTTTCCAATTTATACACATACTAAAGTATTGTTTGTATATAAATAACTTAGTGCACGACTAATTTATTTTATTCGTGTCTTCCTTTTGAAAGTAACCGTGCACAGATAGTGTTGTTCACCGTGCACGTTTGCGGTTAGTCATGCACGCCAGTGCACATTAATATTTTCTTTTAGAAAGTAAATAAAAGTGTACAAAGTAGTCAAGTGAAAGTGCAGACAAGTAGTTAATCGTGCACCTAGAATTGCTTTTGAAAATAATTAAAAGAACTCGTGCACTCGTATAGATTTAACTAGTCATAGTGTAGAATTAAATTAGTCCTGAAAGCAATCGTGCATGGAAAACTTTGATTATAATTCAATAGAATGCACAATTGAAAGTGAACGTGCATGCACAATTGCTCAATTAGGATAAAGAATAAAAAGTGAGCGTGCACATATCTAACGATTAATTAGGAAGTTGCACATTTAATTGCAAACTCATCATATATTATCTCCTTATTGAAATATCGTACAAGCCTTATTTAAAATACGTATCAAATAGAATGTACAATTACCTTTTAAACACGTTAAATCTGAAGCGTTTATTGTATAATCTGACGCTTAAGACGTGTTCTTATTTCTTACCGTAACACTTGTTCTCACCGGAACCTAACCCTATATATATATATATATATATATATATATATATATATATATATATATATATATATATATATATATATATATATATATATATATATATATATTAAAAAGAAATAGAAAAACTAGGATGAATGTGGTCTTCCACACTCTAGATTAGTTTAGATTGCACGATCCTTTATTTCTTTATCAGTTTAAAAAATTATAATCTACACGTGAGTTTCATTTTTAATATTTTTTTATCAAATGGTTTATATATTTCAATTGCACTGGGCCTCTAAAACTATTGAGTCGGACCTGCACGCACCCAACTCACTCGCGTACCAAACTTTGACTATTTAATTTGATTATCAAATTTTGATTAGAGAAAATTGAATGAAATGTACCAAATGACCAATTTTGTTTAGTAAATAGAGTAAATTTGCTATGTAGCATTAGCTCACTAATATTATTTAGTAATTGTCCACCTCGCTAATTTTATTAGAATATGACATCATTTTGAAAAATTTAGACTAAATTGCCCTCGTATAATCAATTACAAGATTTTGTATATATTATTTCCTTTTAAATCATAATATACTCTAATTGTAGAAGGTGAATCATTAATTGTTAATAATTTGAATTAGCGTAATGAATTTTCAATTAAAATATCTTGTAACTATGGTTAATTATTTAAATTAACGTAATAAATTTTCAATCAAAATATCTTGTAAATGATAAGTATTTTCTTGTGATTTTATAATTCTTACAAGAAATATATAAAAAAAATAAATAAACAAATGTAGTCGTGGAGACTTGATCTCTGGTTGGTAGTCCCTCCCTCCCACCCTAATGTCAACCGGACAAGTTGGATCCCACAATTTAATCTTCTTTTTGAAAATTATACATTAACGTTAATTTTGACAGTTTCATGTAAAGCTTGTAGCTGCAATATGTATCTTTCTTGTGCATGTACTAATTTCCTGTAACATTGAAGATCCCTATTATTATCTTATACTAATCTATGTAGTTCATGTAACATGGTAGATTTATGAATTCATGTACAGTTCAATGCAAATAATGTATATTCAATTTTTGTATCTTTCTTGTATACATACTAGTTTCATGTAACATTATACATTTCGATGATATTATAAAATTATCGAATTCAATAATATTACGTTCCAGTATGAATATTGATATATTATTCTAGGAATTATTTACCTTCTTAAATTAGATTATTGTATTATTAATTTTCAGATTCTCTTGTAACTAAATTAGATAGAATTGGGATATGTTAATAGGGGCAAATCTGGTATTATTGATTAAAAGATGCTATTTAGTTAATAAATTATAGGCCTGTATTATTTAGTTAAAGAATTTTATGTTGAGGTGCATTTTATCTAATTATCTCTAGTAAATAACCTAAACTTATAAATTTTTAAGTGAATAGTCTTATTAAACAAATAATGGCATATTTACCCTTATTTATTATAATAAATTTTATCCTAATTTAGACGTTACTCTTATAACTTTACTGTAACTATTCTTCTAAATGAAAAAGATTTCTTGTAAATTTATAATTTATTCTTGTAAATGATACTTATTTTCTTGTAATTATATTTCTTGAATTTTCTTGTAATTTTATAATTCTTACAATAAATATGAAAAATTAATAAACGAATGTAGTCACCAAGAATTGATATTTGGTTGATTGTCCCTCCTCCCACCCACCCTAATACCAACTGTATTGCACAATCTGAAAAATCATATAACGTATTATCAAACTATATTTTTAAATCATGCACACAGGCCCAACTCGATACCCTGTGTAACAAGTTCTATTGCCCAAGCCCCCAAATTGAAATGGGTCTCATATTTATGTGCCCACTGTCCATATATATATATATATATATATATATATATATATATATATATATATTAAGTAAAAAGAAATAGAAAAACTAGGATGAATGTGGTCTTTCACACTCTAGATTATTTTAGATTGCACGATCCTTTATTTCTTTATCAGTTTAAAAAATTATAATCTACATGTGAGTCTCATTTTTAATATTTTTTTATCAAATTGTTTATATATTTCAATTGCACTGGGCCTCTAAAACTATTGAGTCGGACCTGCACGCAACCAACTCACTCGTGTACTTTGACTATTTAATTTGATTATCAAATTTTTATTAGAGAAAATTGGATGAAATGCACCCAATGACTAATTTTGTTTAGTAAATAACCTAGGCTAATAAATTTTTAAGTGAATAGTCTTATTAAACAAATAATGGCATTTTTACCCTTATTTATTATAATGAATTTTATCCTAATTTAGACGTTACTCTTATAACTTTACTGTAACTATTCTTCTAAATGAAAAAGATTTCTTGTAAATTTATAATTTATTCTTGTAAATGATACTTATTTTCTTGTAATTACATTTCTTGAATTTTCTTGTAATTTTATAATTCTTACAAGAAATACGAAAAATTAATAAACGAATGTAGTCACCAAGAATTGATCTTTGGTTGGTTGCCCCTCCCTCCCACCCACCCTAATACCAACTGGACAAGTTGGATTTCACGATTTATCTTCTTATAAAATTTTCTTGTACACGATTAATTACTAATTGAATACGCTGATCAATTCTTGCATATTTTTTGTAAAATTTTATCAAGAATTTTCTTGTACTCTTCATGATTTACATGAAGAGTACAAGCATGTAACATGCTAGTTTTATCAATTCACGTAAAATTTTATTGTACTCTTCATGATTTACTAATTGATTACGCTGATTAAAATTGGTAACCTCTTCAAAATACACTTTCTTCAATTAGGGATTGTAGGTCAATTAAAAGGCAATAATTAATTAACCGGGATGAGAAGTCTCCGTCCCGCGTCCCGTCCCGCAAATTTTTCGCGGGACGGAATACACATTTTCTTTTTTCAAATTCCGCCGGGATCGGGACGGGACTGAATTAAGCGGGATTTATGTCCACCCCTAGTCTTCTCTATTCTCGGTCAACTTTGGTGGGCACAACAGTTTAAGTGTGGAGAGATCCACTCCATCTATCAGCCCAAACTTTGGCCCGGTAGGTGAAGCCCGTTTTATAGCACCTACTACCTACCCAGTCCTAAGAATAAAAATTGATTTTTCCTTCTGATGTCATCAAGGTTTGGATTTTTCCTCTTGATATCCTCAAGCTTATATTTGTTCCCTCTTTATACCCATTATTAATATACTACATTAAAATTCATTATAAAATAATAAAAAAATTCAGAATAATAAATTTAAAATAGATTATGACCTCATTACATTTTAAACTAATAAATTTATAATAGAAATAGTTTATATATTTTTTTTATTTTTCTAAATAAATATATTTTCTATTTTGAATTAAAATATATTTTTTACTTTTTACTTTCGATTAAAAAAATATATAAAAAATTAAATAAAAAACGTTTTTTGAAATTTTATTAAGTGTCTAGAGAATTAAAATATAATTAAATATTATTTATTTTGAATTTAAATTTTATATAATTTATAATTTGAAATTAAAAAATAATGTTTTTTTTATAAAATTTTAAATTATGGAAAAGTATATTATAAAAATAATAAATTAACACATAAAAAAATAACATTGTTATTTTCAAATTAAAATAAATTATAGAAAATTAAATTCATAAAAAAAATACTATATGTATAATTTTCTGGACTCTTAAAAAAATTTAAAAAAAATTTATTTTTGATTTATTTTAGTTCAAAAATAAAGTTTATCTTTAATTTACTTTACTTTTTTTAATTAGAAAAATATTTTTTTTAAAAGACTACTATTATAAATTTATTAGTTTAAAATGTAATGAGGTTATAGTCTATTTTAAATTTATATTTATGATTTTTTTTAATTATTATATAATAAATTTTAATGTAATATATTAAGAATGGGTATAAAAAGGAAACAAATGGAACCTTGAGGGTATCAAGAGAAATTTTAAAACTTAGTGGATGAAAAGAGGAAAAACCCAAACCTTGAGGGCACCAAGAGGAAAAATCCAATAAAAAATGACTTTAGTAAATATGTAATTTTTTTTATAGTAGTGTATAAAGTATTTTTTAATATAGGTGATTTTTTTTTTTTATTATAGGAAGGGGGAAAATGACATACCCAAATTCATGTAGAGTTATCAAAATTTAACCCGACTCGTAAAATCGACCCGATAAATTCAAACCCGATCAGGTTCCGAATTTTTTTTAAAAAAAGAGAATAATTGGAACCGACCCGCTTGAAACCGATATAACCCGAAGTAACCCGACTCGAATGATCTGTTGTCTAAATAACCCGACCCGATGTACCCCGATAGTCAGAAGTAACCACCCGAGTGACCTGATAGCACAAAGTAACCCGAAATCTAAAGTAACCCTACCCGAAGTAACCTTGTAAGTCTATAATGACATAATTTATCCTATAACTTTATATTATACATCTATAATGACATATTACATAATACATATTACATAATCCATCTTAGAAGACGGATATCAAGATCCGGTTAAACATCATTTCGACCAAACAAATCACCCAAATATTTGCGGATAATTATCCAATTCAACTAAAGTCGTTTTCAAATGAATACATAATTCATACTATAATATTTAAGAATAGATATTTTAAAGATAAGTTTTTTTATTTACTATAGTGTCTATATACATAACTACATAATAATACTAAACTATAAGTGTATAATGACATTTTTCAAATCCGACACGATAAATGTAAGGTAAAAGTGATTTTAATTTAATAAAAGAACTTTTAATTTTAACTTATAATTTACTAATTACTTCTTAAAAATATTTTCCAACTTTACTAGTTACTTCTTAAAAATTATGATCAAATTTGAATCGCATTAAACACTATCTCATAATCAACAAACTATTTTACAAAAATTTGATCATATTCGTTAAGTTAGTTAAAAAAAAAAGTGACATGACTGATAGACCGGTTTCATATAGTACAAACCAATTTTATGTAAGCCAACAAAAGGCGTACCCTGTTCCACCTAATCATGGCGCCAAGTCAAATATTGAATCGGTTAGGTGTTTGCTTTCAACTTCTAAAAATGGCAAAGTTGTTTCATTTTTGTTTCTACTTTCATCTTTTCATTTTATTCATAAGTTATTGATGTTTGGATTTGGCTGGTGTTTGTTCGTTTTTAAAAGACTTGTTTTCAATTAAAATTTACGTTCTACTTAGACCTCGATTCGTTTATAAACGAGGTTAAGATGAACATGCCAAGTCTCAACTCTTTCATCTAGATTAATTAGATATGTTCATATCCGGGCTGAGTTTGGGATAAAATTTTATAAAATATTGAGTCTGTTTATCTGGATTTGTATGTACTCGTTTTTATTTATTTTTTTAAATATTTTAAATATTATTTTTTATTAAAAAATTATATTTAGGATATTTTATGTAAAATATATTAGATTTATTATAATTATACTAAATAAGTAAATATTGTATGTTTATGCTTAATATTTATAACGGATATAATATTTTTTATATATTTTTATCCGAGCCGGATTTTTCGATCTGGCAGGCAAGACTTTTTGGTCCGATCAAACTTCTTTCTATATGAATTTGACTCGTTTGTAAGGTAAGGAGAGAGAGAGGGGAAGGAAGGAAGGAAACCTGGGAATTGAAAGGTAAAAGTGTCCCATATGCTAGGCGCTCTTCCATCTTCATCCCATGCTCCTTCATACTGAAATGCAGATGAGCTTGCTCCGAACACGAACCCTGCCGGAAAACTTTGCCGATTAAGAGTATCATCTTCATTAGTAATGGACGAAGTTAGAGTGATGATGAGCTTGAAGAAGAAGGTGGTCAGCAGCCAAGTGTTTATCTCCATCCCAGCTAGCCACTGCTCTTCTTTCACAATTCTCCCTTCAAACCCCAACTACGTACTTATCTTGTCAAATTTGCTCATCTGCCATTCAAAATGGCTATTCGTATAATTATTGCACTGGTCCATGACCTGCGAGACAGTTACTGATTTTCCAGATCCACATTGGGTCCAATATTAGCATGCTATATAGGCAGTCATTAAACGCTTCTGCTTCTGTTTGGGGCAGGTACCATCGATCATCCACCGAGATTTCAAGACTGCAACCGACATTTTACTCGTCGAGAAATGGGTTGTGAGCACACCCATGTTAGTACTGTTGTGTGCAAGGCCTGCTTGATCCGAACCCGAGTCTACACACATAGTCCTAGAGCGGAGTCTTTTACGTATGAACGTATATGCGCATTATATTCAAACTCAACACATAAACTTTAAGACTCTGTTCGATAAAACGAGAATTTTGAGTATTTTTAGCTTTTTGAGATTAGTAGAGTTTCAAAGAACTTTATAAATTCCGAAAATTTAACAAATAAGCTGATTGATGTTGTAAAAGTAGATTTGTGGATAGATTTGTGTGGTAGATTTACCAAAAAGTCAAAAAGGATAAAAATATACAAATTGTTAAAGGTGTAAAAGAGGGGTAAAATTATTAAAAAAATTGATAATCTACCCAAAAAGCTACCTTAAAAAGCTTTTCCAAATCTCACCAAAAATCTCATAAAATACTCTTCAAAACTATAATCTCTCTAAAAAGTTATTATGCCAAACACCATTTTACTTTCAAAAAATACAAAGCCCTACAATAATCTCCGCAATAACCTCCGCCGAACAGTAAAGTTTTATCCTAAACCAATTTACAATAGACAGAATAGCCCAACCCACCGTGACCCATTCAAAAAATCATCAAGCAATGACCATACAAATACGGAATATCCCATCACATCTATACCGTTCCTGCTCAAAATTTTATATAATAGAATATCAATAATATTATTACATTTAATTTACAATATGTAAATGCGTCTTCTTCTAGCTCATATATTATATTCCAGAAGGTGATTTCTTTTAAGTATATACAAGTGTATCAATTGAGACCATTTTCACCTAATTTCTTCATTAAGATGGTCATGATGATTCCTTATCTTTAAGTAATCTTGAAGAGCATCTTCAATAGGGAGAGAGTAATTATCCTATCACACATTCCCGCAAAACAAACAAGAAAATGACAATATGGCCATAAATCACTAGTCCTACAGTATGATAACAAATAACCTATGATGCACGTACAC
Organism: Fagopyrum homotropicum; assembly: GCA_033239125.1. Classification (NCBI taxonomy): domain Eukaryota; kingdom Viridiplantae; phylum Streptophyta; class Magnoliopsida; order Caryophyllales; family Polygonaceae; genus Fagopyrum; species Fagopyrum homotropicum. Next base: position 144,322,930 of record BSWB01000003.1, on the reverse strand, counting down.
TTTTAGAAGGTGGAGTGTCTCGTGTCCTACCGTGTCGGATACGGGTACATGACAAGATACGACTCGAACACGGTCACGACATGTTTAAGAGATAGGATACATCTACGACACGGCGAGGACACGGATTGTGTCAGGTCAAGACACGGTCAACGAAAGTTTACTATATTGTTAAGGCTATAAAAACTTAAAGAAAAACTGATTTACCGTAATATTTTTTCTTCTCCCTCTTTTTTTCGGACTAAACCTAGCTCCGACGTGGCCACATGCAAGATTGTGGTTGCCGGAAGCAGAACACCAATATTCTTCTTCTTCGGTTCTAATGTTGATGTTCCGCCAGCCGACGCTTGTCTCCATTCTTCTTATGATTTCATAAATTAATTTTGAATCTTTAATTACTAGCTTATTGTGTAATCTTTCTTTGTTGAATGTTGAGTGTGTTATCTAATTCTTTCACTTTTTCAAACTTTTTTTATTATTCTTTGGTTGATCATGTTGTTCGGTTGTTGTTGATTAGCAAAATGGATGGTTCGTTCTTCAATTTTGAAACTAAGTATGTTTATTTGAGATTGTAAGACTAAATATGTTTATTTCTATATTTTGTAAGGCTGAAAATATTTGTTTCTAAGCTTTTGTTTCGGTTATTTTGTTGTCATGTTAATATTTTTACTTACTCATATATCATTGAGTTTTTCATATATATGTATTTCATTATGATATATGAATTCTACATTTCAATAGCTTTAAAGTGATATATTATTTGTTTTCCTCGCCGTGTCCCCGTTTTCGATGTTTTTGAAAATTGTTGCTTCCCGGTTTTTTGCCATGTTTAATTCTCGTGTCCGTGCATCATAACAAATAACTCAACCAAGCATACTATGTTCTCACTTTGTCAATTTTAGAAACAACCTTTTAACTTATGAATCATGTATGTTTGTGTGGAAATAATCCCTCTTACCATTTTTTGTTATTATAATTGGAGGATTGTTGTACTCTCTTTTACATAGGATAATAGGTACTGTAGTTCTTGTGGATATACATGAAGCCAAGTGCATCCGGTCTACAATATCAAATTACAATTAATCATAGGCTCAATGTTAGATATTTAGAACCGATAAGACAAAACAAGTAGAAAATTGTTACCGGTGCACTGTTAGGAACATTATCTTTGTAATGTGTAAGAAAATATGTTGAGATGTGTGAGAATGTGCCACATCGACAATATCATACTATGTGAAACTAATATATAAGTCATAGGTTACTTCTCCTATTGTCAATTGGTTTTAGGATGGAACCAGAAGACTTGTGTAGTAGGTTCAGTTTGACGTGCATCCCTTCAAAGTCTTAGATCTACCGAATATAAAAGATAAATACAAAATGGATTAATATACTAACAAATTTTAATAGTTCATAGGATATAAACCAAGAGATAACCAAAAAATCCAATTGTGAAAATATCTTATGTAGTAATGCATTGATTCTATATTTCTATGATCCACACGATTGTTTTTCTATTTTCCGGGTCTATAGCGGGTCCGATATTTATCTTCTAAATTTGTTATAGTAATATATATTTTTTTAAGCGTGCTTGATTAATTTTAGGATGCATATAAGTTGACTAAGAAGTCCAAGATTAACACGCTGTCGTTTTTTTATGATCAAATTCACCACCGGAAACATCTCGACACTAATCGATCTCAAACAATCGTGGGCATATGCGGTGCTCACATTTAATCCAACCACTCTCCGGTTTTCACCAACAACATCTCGACGTTGAAACTCTCTACCAAGATTATTTAAAGTTACATATTTTTTTTACCTTTGTGTTCCTACCTTTAGGTTATATAAAAAGAATATCAAATCACTAAAGATTACTATATTTTACATGGTATTAGAGTCTACGAACTCTACTTACGTCCTAGGGTCCAACCTACCATATGACACAAAACAAAGACTGATGAAGGGATGAGGATCCATCAAGTTCCTCATTTCATCCATTCGTATCAATTTTCTAGGATGTCAACCTACTTTTATCATAGGGCTCAAAACAGAGAGCAAAAACATCCCGTATTGTATCAGGACGGACCATGAGTTTTTATGTCAACTTAAAAAAATTCAAAAATTATGTTTTATGAAAAAATAAACAATAAAAACTAAATTTTTTAAAACATTTATGAAAAAAATATGAAAGACTAAAAATAACATGTACAATGAGATCATTCTTAACTTTAAATGTTATTTTTTAGGAGAAATTTTTTTTATAAACCATATGTAAATTGCACTCGTTTATTATATTGAGCCTGCAGTTTCGAATGTTCTTTATTTCTTGCTTTGTGTGTCCGTTGATTTGTGTATCTACTACTTTGTGTATTTATTGTTTTGTGTATATGTTGCTTCTGTAATTGGACTTTCTATTCTTTTGAAAACATCATGTATTTATTATGAATATTTGGGACTCAAGGATGATATTTGTGTACGTAACAACATATCATGGGGCTATTGGATAGTTGAAGATGATGTATGGAACAAATTTTACACTTATGTATTACGTTGTTGGGTATTTGCCTTGTGTAATTCAATTTTCCTTGTGCAGTTGTTATTGTAGTGTTTCTAACATGGAATATAAATTGTACTCGTATATTATATTGTTGGGTAGTAACATAGCATATTTGGGTAATATACTATAATGAACTTGTCTACTAAGAACGGCATCCATTACACAAGCAAATTCGTAACAAATATACAAAATCGATCAATTTTATTGAGATATGAAGTGTACGCTCATACATTTAACTTGTATGTCTATATTATTGTGTAACGAATTACACAAGTAGTTTCCTTGTGCGGTTTTTATTTGTAGAGTTTATGATATTCATACGTTTAACTTGTGTATCTATGTCTTACACAAATAATTTCATATTACACAAGAAGTTTTTATTTGGGTAATATATTGAAGAGTTTCTAACGAATTACACAAGAAGTTTCCTCTTAAACTTGTGTATCTATGTATTACACAAGCAATAAAGAATTACACAAGTAATTTCCTTATCGTGTAACTGCTTTGTGTAATAACATACAACTTGTGTATATGTGTTATTCTCTAAATGAAAATATATCTTGATACCTTTAACGAATTATACAAGTTCAAAAAAAACTCAGTGACACATTATTGCCGATGAACCACATTGAGTATTGTCTCCTTGTTCGAATCGTCCTCATAAGCATGAAATGAATCAGTTGCTTCGACATCTTTAATTTTGTACTCATCTCAATTATTGGTCCGAAAATATCGTGCCTTAATTTTTGTTGGTCTTCTTCGGAAAGTTATTCAAGAATGAATGGGATCATAGGCAACCGACATAAGTTGTTGATTCGGGCCACCTCAGACCTCCCATTCTCCTCCCATCTGTACGTAGAAAGTGAGGGGTGGAACAATCAATCCATCTCAACTAGTAAACTCCATTACAAGGTTCACTCGCTCCGATCAAAATCCACAAAAACGGACTTGAATGGCACATAAACGATTAGTAAATGTTATTAGTTAGACTCATTTGAAAGACAACATAGTGAGATAAGATTTTATTGAAGACCTGGAACAAAAAAAACATTAGTGAATTTAAAAGTAGATGAAAAAAATATTGTGTCAACAGATATTGTAGTTGATAGAGCACCATTAGTTAATTTCATATATGAGGATAAATCGATGAAATATTAGTAAGAACATATTTACTACGGTGATATGAAAAGATGCCCCTGTATCGAGGATCCAAGAGGTATTATACTTGATTTAGAGTAAGTGGATTTTAGGTGAAATGTCTTGCATTTTTCGAAAAGGACCGACCATTAATCATCGGTAACAGTAACTAGTAAGGCCTAGAGAGAATTGGTCGGATTGTGTGTGAGAGAAATCGGTGATGCGGTGGTTACGACATTGACTTGGGCGGCCGAAGTAGAGGATTGTGGAAGGTTAGTCTCCGGCGGTGGTTTTCCGGTGCGTGGATCTACGATTCCCTTTCCGTTGTTCCACAAGTCGGGAAAACCTACGATTTGAAGCAAGTGGATTTATTGTGACCTTGGTGGTTGGAGTGGGTGTAAGTAAGGTGTGATTTGTCCGCCTTGTCCGATGATGGTCGTGAATAGGTATGGATTGTCAATGTCACAATGAGAGTTTGATCTACTGATTTGTTGTTAATGTTGGAGCACTCTTCATAAACAATAAGGGCATAAACCTTGTTGAAAGTTAGCAAGTTTTTTTGACGATCACATAAATGTGCATATGACTCGTCAATACCGAGTACGAATTGGTGAACACGCTCGTCTTCGCATTCCGCGGTAACAAATTTTGAATAGGGAGAACAAAGAGTAGCATTAGAGGGAAGATAAAATACAAGTTCATCCATAAATGTCTTAGCTTACCATAGTAAGTAACAATGGACTAACCTTATTGTTTGCGATCATTGATTTCTAATTTCAATTTCAAAATGTGTGGTCCTTTGCCTAATGAGAAATGTTGGTGTATGTCTTCCCAAAGCTCCTTTGTAGTGTCACGTGTTGTAAGCGATGGAAAAAGGTTGACTTCAATGGCTGCATTAATCCATCTTTCCAAGTACACTTTACTGGAGTACACTGAGAGTACCCAATGTCATAACCCTTTAGGATAACCGGGCAAATAACAAGACTTGAATAATGCGATAGGTGGAAATAAAATGGATCTGTAACATCAAGTGTTCCAGTAGGAGCCATGATCGAGATAGGTAGAAAAAAATAGACCTAAAAAGAAAATCCGAGTTTGAGGGAGCGCTTTGTCGATCAATTAGGTTTTAGGAGATCGAATATTACCTTCTACCATGAAAGATTAATTTGAGACTCAAAGCTGCGTCTATCCAAAAGTGTAGAGAATTACATATAAAGAGATTACATATGAGGATCAAGGAAACAGAGCTATTGTTGAATATCTACTACCCTTCTAGGAAAGGTAGATCATGGATATACAATATTTTACATAAGGTAGCTTAATGGTAACATTGTTGCCGGTGTATATTCTGATGGGTTAACAAACCTGGTAATTAGGGATGTAATACGAGCCGAACGAGCCGAGCATTGACATGCTTAAGCTCGGCTTGTTTACAAACGAGTCGAGCTCGAGCCGAGCCTAAATTTTATATGAGTTTTAAAATGTGTTCGTATTCAGCTCATTTAGAAAGTAAACGAGCTCGAGCCAAGCTTTTGACGAGTTGATCCTGAGCCGAGCCCGAGTAGCTTGACTTAAACAATGCTCCTAGAGTGTTATTTTAGCCAAACGAGCCGAGCCCGAGTAGCTTGACTTAAACAATGCTCCTAGAGTGTTATTTTAGCCAAACGAGCCGAGTTTTACCCGAACAAGTCAAGCTTCGACATGCTCAAGCTCGGCCAGCCGATCCTAAATTTTATACTAGCATTAAAATATGTTCATATTCGGTTTGTTTAGAAAATGAACAAGCTTGAGCCGAGCTTTTGACTAGTCAAATGCGAGCCGAACCCGAATAACTTATCTCATATTACAGCACTAAGCCCCTACTTGTATTCCAACAAATAATAAATCTAAAAAGATGTTGATGTAGTAGATCCTCCACTTTGTCAACTGAATCTGGAGTCCTTATTGCGTCATTGATAAGTTTGGGAGACGGAGTCGGATGCTTACGACCGAAGTTGTTTAGTTAAATAGCAATTCCACGTTACGAATGATAACTGTGATGAATGAGAGTTTTTGACGGGTGGACATCTCAACGCCCATACTTGGTTTATAATTAATCCAAATGTAAACTCTAACTGTATTTAATCTCATTTGATATGTTCCGGAAATTGGTTGAAACCAGGAATATCATATTGCAATTAAGACTAACATAATCCGATTTTTATTAGTTTGATATGTTATTGAAATAGTATAGATATTAAATTGACTTAAAGCCTCTTGTTTACATGAAATCAAATTTGCTTAAGGACCCTGAACTCACTAAGACCCTAGGAGTGTGTTTATAACCACAACCACAAATCTAATATACTGAACACATCCTAGGTTTGGACTAGGGCCGGGTCGAGCAGTCTAGTCAAAAATTTCAGTTCAGGTCGAATTTTGAACTACTCTAACCTTGCTTATGCGGAATTATTTGGGGATGATAATCATCCGTACAACAAAAACACAAAGGGAGAGAACCATTATTCTCAACCTTCAAACTCATCTCCTATAAGTTTATTACAGCATAAAAAGAATCATTCCTTCAGACTACTATTTTGTTTCAAGCTTCAAACTCATCTCCTATAAGTTCTGTTTCCAAAACGTATGCACTTTACCAATACGGTAAACTATCCTTATTTGACAGCTTTAAATTCTTCATCATTGCATGAAGCTAAAATTTGAGGACCAACCTGTTTCTGTAGGAACTTCTTAAACCAAAAGGCAGAGCGCTTTGGATACCTTGTCAATCTATCCTTGTAATTGATGTAGTATACGCCAAATCTAACTGTATAACCGCTGGGCCATTCAAAATCATCAAGCAGTGACCATAGGAAATATCCCTTCACATCTGTACCATTCCTGCTCAGTATTTCATATAATAAATATCAATCATATAATGAAATATATTTTACAGTAGGGACATGCAGATAACATGAGCATACAGTAAATACACAATCTTCTCGTTCATGATTTGTATTCCCTTATAGGTGATTTAAGTACTGCTGACTAGCCTGATTATAACCATCTAACTACGCTTGAAATATATATTGTGAGACTATGGAGAGTTTACTACGTTAGTGTATGGAGTAAAATCTCAACTATGGAGTGTGCATAAAGAAAGAATTAGACCATTCTCACCTAATTTCTTCATTAAGAAAAGACAGATGGTTATGATGATATCGTATCCTTGAGTAATCTTGAAGAGCCTCCTCAATAGGAAGAGAGTAATTATTCCAATCACACATTCCTGCAAAACAAATAAGAAAACTTCTTGTCTTACAACAGGATAACAAATAACTCAAACCAAATATCCAAGTACATTATGCTCTTAATTTTGACATAGCTAGACATAACATACTATGTACTCACTTTGTCAATTTTAAGAACAACTTTTTAGCTTATGATTCATGTATGTTTGCGTGGAAATAATCCCTCTTACCATTTTCTGTTAATATAACTGGAGGATTGTTGTACTTTTCCTTTACATAGGATAATATGTACTGTAGACCTTGTGGATATTCATGAAGCCAAGAGCATCCAGTCTACAATATTAAATTACAATCACTCATAGGCTGAATGTTAGATATTAAGGACTGACAAAACAAAGCAGGTAGAAAATTGTTACCGGTTCACCGATAGGAACACCGTCTTTGTAATCTGTAAGAAAATGAATCAACATAGTTACAAATTTTAGTTGTGAACAGGAAATGAACTGAGAGATAACCAAAAAAAATCTCAAAGGGAAAAGTAGATAGCAAAATATGTATCGTAAGATATCTCACAAGTTTGCTTAGAGCGGCTATCAGTTGTGTAACTCAGCTCATATGGGGACACCGTAGAGTTATCATCTTCACCATAGAAAGAGGTGTAGTAATTCAACCCAATAAAATCAAAGGAATGCTTTAACATGCTTGCTTGCTCCTCAGTGAACTTGGGCAGTCGGTTTCCCACTAAGGATCTCATTGTTTCAGGATAATCTCCTATATTGATTGGATCTAAAATCCTTATTTTAGATGGGAAAAAGATGTTAGGACACTAATTATTTTTATAATAAATCACAATTGTATAGAATTCAAATTGATAGCCTTTTTTTAGAAAGTTTCTTAGAATTATTCTACTTACCAACCATTCAAGAAATCAAAAGCTCTTGAGGCTCCCCTAGTGTTTGCAGATGATTGGTCTAAGGGCACAATCCAATTAGTTGAAATTGCAATTCCAATTTCACCTTTCTGATATTCCTGTGAACAAGGAAAGGGGAGAAATCGGTATCAAGATATAGGTATGAGATATATAGCCGGTACCCTTGTTTGGTATATCACTGATACCTCTAAATATATCGGTATATGCTTTAAAATTGGATAATAAGGACATCAGTTTGATATTCATTTCAGGAGATACTAAAGACCAGCCGTATACCAATATCTGATATCTAGATATGGATATGAAACGGGTAATAGTTCATCTATGCCTATTTCAATATCATTGGCCCTCATTATTGGGTGCAAGATCTATGGACTATGGTCACAAAAATAGCATAGATTAAGGCATTGAGAATGACCACATAAAAAATTTACCTTATCCTACAAAAGAAAGCAAAGACTAGATATAACATGCTCTGAGCAAGAGCATTGGACCTCAATCTATAACAAACTGCAATTGGATTTTGTAGATGAAGCAAACAAAGGTACAAGCAGATAGAATAGGGATAATCTTTCCACCAAATGGCTTATTCGAACGGCTATATCCATTATTTTAACCAGCATTTTGAGTATGAGATGTCAACCAATTATGTTTCAAAATCAATAGCAGTTTGTATAAATGTGTAAGAATGAGATTTAACAAGAATAGCAAGAGATATCAACCTGGTAATTGTCCTTGTATAACTTGAAAGCAGATGCATGGCTAAGAAGCATGTTATGTGTGACCAAATAAGGCTCTGTTGCTGAATTTCCAACAGTGCAGTTGCCAATATAACTAGAGCACCTACCAGGTGCATAACTACCATCTGCATACCCGAACTTGGAGAACAGGTTGGGCTCATTCACTGTTATCCAATGCTTCACCCGATCACCAAACTCTTGAAAGCATAATCCTACATAGTCTCTAAAGTCATCCCTGCAGTCAGATTGCATTGCAAATTAACATTATATAAGCTACAATAGCAAATACTTGTCCTTCATCACTGAAACAAAATAACAAGTTATTTACTACGGAGTACTAAAGTAAAACTTTGTTACTTTTTCTATAATGAGGCAACTTTGTTACTAACATAACATATTTTGTTACTTTTCCTAAAAGAGCTATATTATCAATAGAAAGTAGAAACTAGTGTGGAATTGATGACTTACACGATCTTTGAGCTACGAAATCCACCATACTCGTATTCAAGTGCTTGGGGTAAATCCCAGTGAAAAAGTGTTACATAAGGCGTTATCCCTGGCTTAAGGAAAAATTGTAAGAAACAACATACAGTAGATATGAAGCTATGCATAAACTAGTATTATATCATGTTTAGGTTCCTTACCATAGGCAAGAAGCTCATTGATCAAGTTGTTATAGAACTGAATTCCCAAAGGGTTCACCCCTTTAGCAATTTTTCCATCTAGAGAAATATATAGACACATAATTCAAATAGTGAAATATATATCAGAGAAAGCAATTGCATAACACTGTAAGATTTTGTAGAGGTAATTATTAGTATTCAGAAAATTGAAGCTACTTTATCTAACTAAGCTTTTACACAAGTGTAAAAAGTGTCATTACATACGAGGCAATATCCGTGGCCATGAGATGGAGAATCGGAAGGCATCAAGGCCAAGGTCCTTTATAAGCTTCACATCACCCTGAAAAAGTCAAGCATGGTAGGTTGTAGGCACTGAAAACTAAACAATAGAGAAAGAAATATGGGTAACAATAGCATCACTGGCGTGCCTTATAACGGTGGTAAAAATCCTCTGCTACCGTGGCATTGCTATGATCAGCAATTTTTTCTACAATAACAAAGAAACATATTATGACTACAATATCTTGTAGAATAGTAACTGAATATTTTAATTTGAAGAATCACAGTACACGAAACACATTCGTATCCTGGGGAGAAATGCATTAACCAATTCTGTATTCTTTGTTAAACAAGGTGAAATGTTATTCTACAAGCCTGCAGAGTTGCACACTTGACATACAATGACTTAACAACTTACATACAATTCAATTGGAAATTATAGTCAGTCAAATTTAAAATTTCGTACAAATCTTCTTCATTCCTTGGACAGAAACCTAAGTTTTCAATCCTTCGGTGCAAAGAAGGGCCTAAAACCGGTTTTTCTGTAGTGCTATGGATAAAGGCCACTGGTAAATGTTTACTAACCAAAGTTCTTAGGTATTGAAAAGGATGTAACAAATTCTCTTGTACTCATCAGAGAAGAACTAAATTATATTAAACAACTCTCATATGATAGGATTAATTCTGACACCAGTCACAATCTTCGCAGTGATAGGACATTAAGGAATACTCTAATGGTATTGAGCTCATTACAAAGGCCAAACTAGGATGGAAGAACATGTATCGAAAACCTTTATACATGGCATTTCTGTCAAAACGCACGCCAAGCTATCCGGGCTCGGGACGGGCTTTACAAAATATTATGCCAATTTATCCGGACCCGGACCGGGGCCGTCACCTGTAATAGCTGCGCCCGTGCGGGCGGGCCGTTTTCCGGGTGGGCGGATCGGATATGATGAGGTATAATCACAAGCAAGTAAAGTACCGCAACTCGCAAAGGTTCGGCGGGGTAGTTCCCTTGATCATAGGACGAGTTTATGAGAAGATTAAAAACATCATCAGGTAGGATTTATGCAGACATGGATGATTTGATGATAAATCAAAGGCGATGTTGAAGTTCCCTCACCTCGTCAGCGATTGGCTCCATCTCTCAGGATTGACGAGCTCCGGTCTTAGACGAGATAGGTGTCTTCCCGGCAATGGAAAATCGTCAGCCATGCAAACTCTTCTTCAAAATGGATAATTAAAACTAAAAATCTACCATTTATATTTTTATCAAATCCAACAGATTCTCTAACTTGGAGAATTCTCCATTTATTTGGAGAATTCTCCATTTATTTGGAGAATGTCTTCAAATTTAGGGAGACTTCCCACTTTTTTTCATTATTCTTCATTTTGGAGAATGAAATGGAGAATATGTTGGACCAAAAAATCTTTAAAATTCTTCAAATATTCGAAAATGGAGAAGCTGTTGGGCATGCTCTTAATGGAAAGGGGTTAAAAATTAGGGCATTTCATCGGATGACCCTTAAATCTTGCAAATTTTCACAAGATATCTATGTATTTTTCAAAAATGCCCAAAGTAACCCACTGGGGCCACTGGGCACTGGCTGACGGATCATTATTATTTTATTTTAATTTCTTAAATGGAATCGAGAAGTCACCGACTCACTGATAGTGATTGATAGATTTAAAAAAGAATAGGATTAAATGTATCCAATAATAAATTTTATTTATTATACATATTAGGTCGTTAAATAACTAATGATAAAATCTATTATATCAAATTTTATTAGAATTGATTTTTAGTTGGTATTCTTCCCTCCCACCCTACTATCAAGCATCAACGGTATAAATTACATATGGATGGCAAAAAATCAATACATTTTTAATAAAACAAAAATTCCAGAAAATATAAAAGATATTGCTTTGAACCATGTAGAAGTGTGGTACGAAGCAAATAGAAAACAAAACTTGAACAATACAGTAAATAAATCACCAAGAAGAAAAAAGAAGAACATTAAGTGGAAAACTCCACATAATAGATTTCACAAACTTAATTTCGACTACTCACAAAATACGTCAGGAAAATTGTCGTATGGATTTATTATCCGAAATCACAATGCCGTCCCAATCGAAATTGGAAGTGACAGGTGTGATGCTGAATCCGTTTTGGAAGCGGAAGCTCTAGCCTTACGAAATGGCCTCCAAAAGGCCAAGGACAGTGAAATTAAATTTGTTGAGATTGAAGGAGATAACTTGACTCTTGTTAACTCAATCAATCATATCTGGAAACCACCTTGGAAATTGGATATGATTATCAACGACATTTCAAATCTCATCTCTGAGTTTACTTTCTCCGTCACTCAACATATTTTTAGGGAGATTAATCTGGTTGCGGACAAGATAGCTTCACATGGACACAACTCCGACATTCATATTGAAGAGATTCCAGAAGATGTCAAAAACCTCATCCGCAAGGATGCCTTAGGTCGATTGGTTTCTAAAAACTGATCCACCTAGTTCTCTTACCTTTGTATAAAAAAAAAAAAAAAAACGGTATAAATTAGATTTTACGATTTATATTTTTTTGAATTATAAATTTACGTCAATTTTAATACTTGAATTTTTTTGTACACTAACTTTCTTGTACAAAAACTATTGTAACTAATTTTTTTATACACGATTATTGTATCGTATACAAGGAACTCTAAAATATCAAAAAAAATATATTATTAGATTATTTTTCTTATACACAAATAATTTAATTATTTCTTATACCAGTAATTTATATAAATTTTTTAAATATATTAAAAAATTAATATATTAAAAAGAACAAATCACTCTATTACAAAATTTTATAGTTAATTTTTTTAATATATTACAAAATATGAAAAAAAAATTATATAAATTACTGGTATAAGAAATCACGAAACGTGGTAGCTACCGACGCCTAACAGATTCTCCCTTGAAAAAACAAAAAGAAAAAAAATTACATAAAAATTATGATTGAAAAATATACAATATTTTTTTTATTTTATTTTTCTAAATGGAAGCGGTTTGAAACCACCAGACGGTGCGCCGTCTAGTGGGTCGAAATGCCGAAAAAGTAGTGGGTCGAAAGGCCGAAAAAATCGGCAGATAGTCTAAACCGTCACGAAAGACCACAAATAAAGAGAAAAGAAATACACAATAATACATCAAAATGACACCGAAGGCAAAAAGTCTTCAAGGGGAGGCACAAAACATAAACGTTCATCTTTTCGAAGGAAGTACACAAGGAAGAAGTCTGGGAACAACTGTGGACACCTCAGATTTGAACTGTAACAAAGTCGTCAGGAATCGATCACACATTCACGCCCCCTTTTCGACAAACGCACAAAACCACCAGCAAATGATTGCATCATACCTCAGAAGTCGAGATTGTAGTTAACGCTATCTTGATGAATATATGTGTAACACTTGATGGATAAAAGAAAAAATTATTTATAGGGAGAAATTTGTTAAAAAGAACCTTGGTTATTCTAACAATTTTTTAATTCTTTCTTTCAATTTTTTTTAAGGAAGAGGTTAGAAGTTTGGTAGTCATGGAACTTGAGAGCAAATCAAGAGACGAGGGGTAGGGTGACGATACAACGAGTTCGAAGTTATAGATGTGACATTATAAAAGATTCTTTAAATACTAGAGAAAAATATATAATATTAGTTACCTACCAAATTCTCCCCTGAAAAAAAAAATCACGAAACGTGGTAGCTACCGACGCCTAACAGTGGCAGGCATGCTGGTGTAGTTGTAGTAACAGTGGGCATGCCCCCAGCTGATTGAATGAAAGCAAGAAGAGAGAGTGAAAGGAAACCTGGGTATTGGAAGGTGAAAGTGTCCCAAATGCTAGGCGCTCTTCCATCTTCATTCCATGCTCCTTCATACTGAAACGCCGATGAACTTGCTCCGAACACGAACCCCGCCGGAAAACTTTGCCGGTTGAGAGTATCATTATCAACTTCATTAGTAATGGATGAACTTAACGTCACCATCGCCATGAAGAAGAAGCTGATCAGTAGGCAATAACTAATCATCTCCATTAAACTTGCTGAAACTGTTAATTAAGCACTCGATTGCCGATTAAGAAGAAGCTGATCAGCTACCCAATTTGGAAAATGCCAGCCACTTGCTAAATATCTGCTCTTCTTTCACATTTCTTCTATCTCCATCAAACCCAACGATTAATATCGTCAAATTTGCTCACCTGCCATTCAAACGAGACTCAGTTTTTAATTATTTTCTAAATCCGTAATGATGTATCTATATATATATTACTAAAGCAGCACCCATTTTGTCCACGTGTCAATCTATAAGCAGTCCACGTCAACATTTTTTCAATTTATTTACAGATTTGCCACAATATATTTACATATTTGCCATTAATTATTTTATAAGAAATTTTTTTATTTTGAATTTATAAACAGTCATCATACCACGTCAATTTTATTAAAAAAAAACTAAATCTACTTATCTACCAATAAAAATTTATAAACTAATGTATTATAATTCCATTTTGCTGATAAAATCTCACGCAAATCTTTTAGTAAGATTTGACACATTTGTTAGATTCAAAACTAAATCAAATTGATAATATACTGAGTAAAATAATACTCGAACAATAATCTTTGTAATAAAATTTTAATTATGTTCTTTTAATTATTATAAATATAATTAATCCTCAAATGTTAGTTATATTGATTAATAAAAAATAATTATTTTATAGATTAATATCAATACATAATGCATGAAATTGAAAATATATTTTTTTTATTTAGACAATCCCACACAAGATGCGGGCACTAAACTAGTTTATGCATATAGAATATAGCGAAACTAATATCAAAGGTTGAATTTATTATAATAATTTATATTTTAAATGCGCTTAATTAAATTAGGATGCAGATATAAATATTATCATGCTAATGGGCTACCAAATACAAATTATTCAAAAGAAGATGTATAAGTTGATTAAGCAGCATTAATATTTTGTCGTACTTGTCATTTTCTGAGATCAAATACGCCATGAAAAACTTTGGCAGAAATTCTGGTGAGAAAGACGATGGGCCTACACAAAATTAAAGGAAGATGGGCCTACCCCAAAATGACAAGAGAGTGGCGCTTACTAGTCTATTTTATGTGTCTGGTAAAGAAAATGGATAGCGTCGATGACCCCGCCGCCTCCACTTGATCCGTGGATCTTGGCGTCTCCGGACCCAAGTTGGACTTTTTGATAAATAAAAGTTACCCGTTTAAGATGTAACAATCCCGAATTCGGGACATTACTGGTTAGGACCTCACAATGGGTTCCGACCTTATTTTGACAACAATATTACTAGGATTTTACAACAAGACACAAATAAAAAAAACCGAAATTCATAAAAATGTATTTTAAAAAGGATGAATGCAACAAAGTCTAACAATCTATCGTACTTAACAACGGAAAAGACTATATGTCTTAACAAGAGGAAAGACAACAAAACAACAACCCAAACCCCCACTCTAAGGAGTACGGAGACCCGGCTGACCACTAATTCCGGATCACTCAGCTGCTGCTCTAACCTGTGGTGAATCTAAAAACATAACAAAACAACCATTAGCTAGCTATCTAAACATTAGAAGAATAATAATAGCACACACACATCAAAAGTAAACACTCGTCATGCTTTCACACAATCCATTTATTATCTTCACTTAGGTGATTCACTCTTACTAATGATACTTATTTTGTGACACGAGGGATTCTTAAACCTCGCCTCCGCCCCGTGTAACCATCAGGAATGGATCCGATGCATCCCTTGTACCTGCATGGTCTGGGTATAGAGAATTTCCTAGTCTCTTGTCAGAGCTGGGCAATGATGTCACAGCCCGTTATACATACACTTGGGCCTTAAAACAGAATAATAACCGCCGTCCTATCGAGTTATTATTATAAACACACATTGCACACACCACTATTATCACTCAACTAACATCCAGAAAGTTAGATAAGTAAGTCACAAGGACTTACCTGAGTCAAATCACACTCTAACAATCTCAACTCGGTCCGTACTCGTGGTAACTCAAACGCCTGCCAAACAAGGCATGTGTATCAAAATCACATCCCGTACTCTTAGAAGTTATAAACTTCTAAGAGGTGAAATCTCATATAGAGAAAATACGAATGTACAACTCTCTTAAAGAAAAAGGCTATTTTTACCCCTGATCCCGGAACTCTCAAACTAGGGTACACTGCTCTAACTGTACTAACTATAAACTTTAACTCTTCTCGATTATTACTACATACACCACAAGTTCCTACCCATTTACGAACAAGGTTCTAGTTAAGGACACCTATTTACTTATATGTATATACTTATATATATATATATCCTACACTTATACATATATATATATATATATATATACACTATACTTATACCTACAGTTATAATTCTATATATAATTTACAGATGCATACTACTCTTACTTTTATATATAAACTTACACATTTTCAATCTTATACATCTATATATATACACATACATATCCACTGCACTAGTTCATATATAATTATATTCATCTCTCTCAACCTACAAAGCTATTTATATGTATCTGTAAACTCATCGAAACAACTCACCACTTACTCTTATTCATATATACATATATACATATATATATATATATATATATATATATATATATATATATATATATAGAGTATAGATCCTATGAGAACACCCTCTAACGTGAGAACATGAGAACAGATTCGTAATTATTATTAGTTTTGTTACGAATGTGACATATCGTTTAATGTATTATTCGTAGTTATTGTTGGTTGAGTGGATTATTCGTAGTTATTGTTGAATTCCTAATTATTATTATTCGTAGTTATTATTATTTTTTATATCTACTCTAAATCTCAACCCTTAATACTCACATCCAACGGTGTACGGTTGTTCTCATGTTCTCACGTTAGAGGGTGTTCTCATGGGAACCACACCCTATATATATATATATATATATATATACTTTTATATATATATATATACCTAACCCTTGTACATATATATAAAGTAACATATGCTCCCCTCTATTCGTCTATATATACCCATCTCTATACTACACTGATGCATGTACATATATATACTAATATTTTCCAAACCATTCATCTACAGGTGCCTATACACGTACACCACATTCCCATTTATATAGACCTATTTCACAGCTTCTACCTCCTACATTGATATATATATATATATATATATATATATATATATATATATATATATATATATATATATATATATATATATATATATATATATATGCACTAAAGGCGAAAGCTTACCCGTACAGCCCGGTGGTTCCGCCTCGTAGATGCACGGTCGTCTCTCCTATCCTCGTTCACCCTGGCGCAGGATCGTGAGAAGAAGGCAAGCCTGTTCTGCGATTGCACGGATCGCACGAGCAGACCGGATTAGCAAGTGTGAGGTGAGTCTAGAATTAGGTCGAGAAGGTTGCAGGGGCACTCACCGACGTTTCCGAGTTCCGATCTAGAGAGACACCTACACGTCCTTGCAGGCTATAGCGGTTCGCTAAGAAACTCGTCCTCTCCCGTGGTCTGGTGTGCTGAAGCGAAATACGGTCAACGACGCAGCCGTAGGGACGGTAGAAAGGAGGGCAAGATCTTACCTGTGGTGGTGCTGTTGTCCCGACGAGATAAGCGAGGCTGCGTCCGACGTTGGCAAGCGAGGACGGCGGCAGGTAGAAACAAGGAGGGCTGGATATCGGTTTAGCAGTAGTTGTTGTAGAAGAGGAGCAGTATTCTCACGTAGAAGCTAGGTTAGGATACTAATTAGGTTTAGGCTTAGTTTAGGTTAATTTTAATTAATTAGTTAGTAAGTGGGCCGGATTCAAGCTTTTTGACATAGAAATGGGCTGAAGCTTTTGGGTCAGAATTGGGCTGCTCCTTAAATGAAACAAATGGGTTGAAAGAATACTCGTTATTCTCCCGGGATCGATAAAAGTACGGAAATAAATTACGGGATTATTTACGGAATTATTATGTTATCATTTTATGTGAATCAAGGTAACATAAAAAGATAAAATTCAATATCGTGTTCTTTGATTTAAAGAATTAAGGTTACCGGATCGGAATCCGGTTTTAAACGGAGTTTAAAAATTTTCGGTTATTACATCAGTGCCCTCTTAAAAGAAGTGACATAATCACTCAATCCAATATAAAACATGAATGGTCAAACAACACAACATCCGAGTACTAACTCGTCGATACAGAAGTGACATCTAACCCCGCAAAGAACTCGGGATAATTACGTCTAATACTCTCCTCTGTCTCCCAAGTGGCCTCATCAGCTCCTCGCCTAGACCACTGGATCCTCAACATCGGTATCTCCTTGGAACGCAGACGTCTAGTACTGCGCTCCAGGACAACTACTGGGTACTCCACAATGTATGGTCGGCTCAACTATCAGATCCTCATGACTAAGGATGTGTCTCGGGTTTTGTAGGTACTCTCTCATCGGTTTGGTTTTCTAGACTTACTTCCAGCTCTTTTGATGACTCTACCAAACTTTTCCTTCCATTGGATCCACTTGTTTTTTCCTTTCAAAAGTTCCCAACTATCAATTCTGAATTAATGATCTTAAACTTCTGTCGGCACTTTACTAAATGTCTAATACTCTTTGTAATTCAAACTGCTTGGCCCGGTTTTCTCAATGTGACCTAATCGGATCGTTCCTTAATTAATGGATTTTCACCTACTTCTTGTCAAGCTTTCAAATTTATAACTCAAAACAACACACACCCAAGTGGACCTTTTCATATAGATCTCTAATTCCTTAACTTGAAATCATAGTTAACCTAACATTGATTTTCTTCATCTGTGGGTTGTATGCCTACCACGCTTCTGTTGTAACACCCATTAGAAACAAAGGCGTCTTTTTGAGGGTCAACATGATTTACCCAACTCCCGCCTATACTTCCCTTCTAATACTAGCAAGATCCTCTTCAAACAGACCCTTACTCTCTTACTCAACCGTAGTCTGTTCTTAACCAACCAGCAAGCAACTTCTAACCCGATTCTCTCCATATCCTTAGATCATCCCAGAAGGTTGTCGTTGCCTACTTGGGAAATCCTCCAAGGCATCGGTAAAGTTATCTCTTAAATTCGTAGTCACTAATATCTCTTCTTAACGGTACCTACTCGTCAACACCAACCAACACTTACATGTCCTCAGTTGATGTCGGTCAGTCTATAATTGACTTATCTCAATATCCCGGACTTGCTCTTCTCATACCTATACTGGCGTTAAATTCTTGGTGAGCATCATCTGCTCGATTAATCCTTTCATACTTCGCTAATTCGTTTTTATCTTCCACACTTCTGTTTCCTTAGGCTAACTCTACTTCGCGAGCCCAACTGGGTCATTCATCTTGACCTAAATAGTCATTCCAAGTCTTAAACGATAGCTGGTAAGTGTCTTTGTAGTTCTGATGACTTTAGTTATCATCCCCTTGCAGTTCCCCTTGCATGGACCGTCGGTGCTGATGACTTAGGTCCCGTGATAATTGGGTTACCTTGAACTTTCGAGTCCACCAAGACCGTTCTCATATATACATTCCTTCGCTGGTGTTACCGACAATATTGCCTTCATGAAACTCCGTTGTTTCCGCTACAGGACTTCGACTCTTTCATACCGGCATTGCGATTTCCTTCAAATTCCTATATCTTTGAGGAGGTCAAAACCTCTCCACACTTGTAAAGTCTACATTTTTCTTCTACACTCCATTGTAGGTTTTCCTTTCATGCACCCTAAACCCTCATATCCGGGTCGACATTTTATCTCTTTTGGTCTCTCAAGCTTGTCTTGTGAACTCTTCTACTAGGTGACTCGTCTTATAACAATTTGTTCGCTCCAAACGGTGTGTGCAAGCTTTAAATTTAAAACCCTAGACTTAAGCTTAAAAAAAGGATGCGAACCCGCAGTGTACGGGTCAATCGTAGTAAAAAGCAAGGAATTCCAGGGGTCGATCACAGGGACTTAGTGAAACAAAGTCCGATAACGGTAAGCCTCGTAATTACTAACCACAAGAGCAATTAAAACAATCAAAGATGAATAAGAAGTCAAATAAGCAAACATGCAATTCTAGGGATTAAAGCATCTAGTTGTGGTTCCAACTCAAGATCTAAAGATAAGCGGACAAAGCTGAGGTTTTTGCATAGGGAAGGTGTTATTAAAGTGGAATAGATCACCGGGTAAGTCTCACTACTCACTAATCCCAAACCGTAACTCCTATTACCGGGTAAGTCTCAAGGAATTAAGATAAAGAATTATAACCCCGAACTAACACACCATCTAAGGGAATAGAATCAACCTTTACCGGGTAAGTCTCAGACTAACTCACAAAGATGGGATGGAAGCACACTCAAACCCCAATAAAGGTTAAACCTTTATTACCTACACTTATGATCGTTGGTACACAAACTAAGGAATTACCGGGTAAGTCTCATCCTAAGCTTGCATTGGACCAGGAAAGGTGTAATAAGAATAGGATTTGGCAAACTCTAACACTTAACTCTCAGTTTCGGAACAGATAAGTCACCCCGGTCAGCCAAATTCCACCCCGGCCGAGATGTTCATCGACTGAACGAGATGCTTGGTGTTAAGGTTAAAGACTCAAACTTTCAGGATCCTACTAGAATCTAAGATTATTCTATCATTGTTTTCCCCACAACCTTCGGCCAATCACCCTAGAATCACACACGGAAATTAGCCAGTCATCATCATCATGAAAGTATTAATCGAATATATGGGAAGAAGGTGAATATTTGAACAAGAAGAATTTAATGAAAAGACTTCAATAACTGAATCAAATATCACAACAAAAGCGTTCCTTGGATAGCAATCCAACAAGACAAGACAACAAGGAAGGGAATCTAAGATAATCTTACAAAAACCCTTCAAAAAGCTATAAAAGCTATGATCTTCAATCTTCCTTCAACCTTCAAAAAGGTACTTCAAATCTCCCAACTGGAGTATGGCTGCTGCGTGTAAGCGGGATGTATGCGAGATCTCCTCGTAAGCAAGATGTTGGATTTGTGGAAATCCAACCCTTTTTATAGGAAAATAACCCTCCAAAGATAATATATCTTAGAAAGATCTCTTCACATAAAAATAGGTAAAATATAAGATCTATAATATCTTCTTCCTTCCAGGAGCCAAGCCCAAAAATATAAGATCACTTTCCAAATATAAAAGATCTCAGCCAAGAATGAAATATTCTCGCCGCGTCCTAGGTATTCGCCTCGGTCGAGTCGGCTTCTCTGGATCACCTCGGTCGAGACGAATCTGTGGCCAACCGAGGTGAGTCAGAACTGAATGTGAAATCTCTCAAATTTGGTCCAAAGTGAATCTTTAATCCATGGCTATGCTTCCTGGATGGTTCCTTATGTTCCTCAATGTAGCTCCAATGACTCCATAGCTCCTTTTGTTCCTTTTTGATGCAAAACGTGCCATTTTACCTATGATTACAACAAAACTAGGTGTAGACCTCGATTCTTGCAAAGGTAGATGAATTGGTAATATAATCACATAATATACATACAAACATGCAGATTATGAAAGATAAAACGTCCAAACAAACCCTAAAATATAGACTATAATTCATGCTATCAAAATACCCCATACTTAGCCCTTGCTTGTCCCCAAGCAAGTTCCGCATATAGAAGACAAGATAGAATGGATTATAAGCCAAGAAAATCAACGAAAAGTCTTTCAAAAACATTTTTATGGTGTGCTACAATCATAGATCACTCTAAGAGAATACTTCATGGAATTTTAAATCAAAATATGGTCAAAACATTTTATAAATATAGAAAAGTTGTTCATCTTTGCATAAAATCATAGAATGCATAATAAGTCATAATTATCGAAATTAATCATGTATAATCCAGTTTAAACCACTAAGTCAATCAACAAGCTCAAGGTCTCAAGGGCTTCCCAAAAGAAAGGTCAAGAAACGTGTAGGGTAGGGATGTATGTAAGGTAATGTGGTGCTAGAATCCGGGAAAAGGATGAACTTCACTTTCACTTTGACTTGCAACATCTCCCACCAATAAGCTTTGCTTATTTCACACTTTTTCTTTTTACTTTACTTTTTGGGATGCATGGACAGAGGTGCACAATAACCGAAGCCTAGGAAATCCGCAATCATCAATTTCTTGAGATGCATCAAACCCTTGATGCACATACCATGACCCGTTAGGAATATCGCTCAATCCGACTTTGGCAAGACACAAACACCCGGCTATGTGAATGGTGCCGAGTTACTCATCTTCATGATTGGCTTCCCCAAACCTATTATTGCTTTCTAACACTTTTACTTCCAGCCACTTCTCAACCTTAACTTCACTTGCTTTCGTCACTTCGCTTGCTTCCAAATTCCCGGATAGGTAAAGGAAGGCAAAATGTATATGAGGGGCTAAGCATGATTAAGAAGAAGAAGAAGAGAGAAGAATGAATTGCCTTGGTCTTTCCAGGAAGAAAGTGAGAGAACTCATAATGTGGTGTCAACCTTCAAATTCAACATAATTTGGATAAAAACAAAGTATTAAACATGCCAATAATTTCAAACAAAGCATTTAGCAACTTAAACATATCATAAAACCTTTCAAACATATAAAGATTTCAAAACCAGTCAGCAAACAAGATCTTCACTGAGGTCATATCCAGATAAGAAGCACAAAAATCGTTTTCGAAAACTCTCAGTTAACTCACCTCGGTCGAGGTGTTCTTAGGTCAACCGAGGTGAAACATCTCGTTTGGCCAGAACTGTCCCGGTCGAGGTCAAAAATTTTTTTTTTTTTTTAAAACCATTTTTTTCAGTTTCGACGTTTTTCTCAATCAAATAACTTGTAAGTATGCATGCAATCTCAGATAAACATATAAATGCAGAAGTGAAGCATAAATATAAAATATCCGATCAAGTGAGTCATACATCAAAGTCATCAAATAAATACATCAAATACCCCATACTTGGGACACACTGTCCTAGTGGGTCAAAATAAGTCTAGAGATAAAGGTACTCACCGGATGATAAGCTGAACTGCATAAAAATAAGAAAGAAAAATCCTGTAGCTCTCAATAGTCCTGGTCCGGTGGTGGTGGTGGTGGCATATACGGATACTGGGATGGGTCAAACGGATATCCCATAGCCTGCTGGAACTGTATCTCCATCATCCTGCGCTGATAGTGCTGCCCCTCTAACATCTGATGAGTCCAACTGTCAATCTGTCGGTGCTGAGCAGCAAATCTCTCATGTATGTCCACAGTGAGGGCAGCGTAAGAATCTATCATCTGATCCGTCAGATCATCGATCCGACGATGAGCCTCTGAATCTCTATGACGGCGTAGCAGGTCTAGCAGGTGATGCAGCAGGTGCAGGCTCAGTATCCTCCTCATCCAGATCTATAATCGGTGGTGCGCTCGTCCCTGCAGTATCTGTCCCTGTATCCATCGGGACTCCACCCTCTCTCTCATCAACTGTCTCCTCGTCATCAACCTCCTCCTCCTCCTCAGCTGGGGCAGTTGCTGCCTCCCTATAATCCTCCATCAGTGGAGCCCAAGCGGTCTGCCAATAGTGTGGGTCATAAATAGTGAACTGGGCAGACCACCTGATCCCCTGTGGCGCAGTCAACTCCCACGGCATAGCCACATATGGAGTAGTCAGACCTCGGGGAACGAGAATCCGCCGAGTGATCATCTTCTGTAATCCAAGCGGCTTGGCAGCCGCCACCATCGTACAAGCACTGAGATCCATGTCCTGATAGCTAGCTATGTGGGTGACAAGCCCTCTGCAGCAGATGTCTCCCTTTGCCTTGGCCTTGATCTTGTGCAGATCCTCTGCCAACATCAAGCCAAAGTCCGGGAAACCCCCAGTAACCATGCAGTACAAACTGAAAAGCTCTCCCTGTCGGATCTTCTGGGGCGTCTCAATACGCGCCAGAAGTGTCTCGCTGAATATCCGGTGGGCTAACCTAAAGGCTAAGTGGTAGATGACCTTCTCCCTGGAATCTCCAGGGCGCCATCTATCTGCGTGCTCAACAACATGGGCAATCTGCCCCCAAAACTCCTTAGCTACTGATCGGGACGGGAAGTCAACAGCGGTGGGCTCAGGAAAACTAAAAATCTCTCGCCAGTACTCTAGTGGAACTATGAAGTTCCGGTTCATCAACCGGTACTTCACAGAACGCTTTGTGGGAAGGTAGGTGAAGGAGCTAACGAACTCTAGGGTCGACTCCAAGTAGGCTGGGCTCGGATCTCAGTAAACTGATCCAGCCCAACTGTAGAAATCATCCTCCTAAGGTCTCCATCTACCCCTAGGCAATCAAAAGCGGACACGTCCAGGAAGCGAGGTGCAATCACTGGACGGCCAGAAATACGGTCATAATCCACCCGGTGTCGCTCATGGATCACCGGGAGGTAAGGTCGGGAAGAAGAGGAAGAAGGAGAAGGTGAAGATCTATCCCTAAGGGCGAGGCGTCGCTCAGAACTCATTTTCAACTCAGCTACTGTCAGGTCACCTCGGTCGACTGACAATGCTCAAGAATCACCTCGGCCGAGGCACAGCTCGACTGGACCGAGGCGAAAAACTGGATCTAATTCCTTCTGGAAATTCAGTTCTTTTCCCCCAAAAATCACTACAATTGCTTCCTATGGGGTACTTAAGCTTTTCCTCAACAAATGCAGGGGCAACCAAAGCCCAAATCGAAGCGAAACGGAGAGGTTAGAGTTTCGGTTCGTTTTACCTCGTTTCGGCCGAATCAGTTCGATTTTCTGCAGATTTTTACTTGCAACGCGATCCTCTATCCTTCAATCGTAGTTTGGAGACAAAAATCTTCGAAAACGAGTAAGAAACGAAGGAGGCGAGATGAATATGTCGCCGCGGTCGAGGAGGGTCGAAAGTGAAGAGAGAGAAAATTAATCCCCCTTTTATACCCTTTCTGGAATCTACTGTCACCTCGGTCGAGATGGTCTCGAATGGACCGAGGTGGTGTGGACCGAGGTGGTTCGTCAGAAAACCCTAGTTGCCTCGGTTGCTCAAGAATCATCTCGGTCGAGGTGCTCTGACAGTAACCGAGATGCCTCAGTCAAACTTCATCTAGTCAGATTCTCGAACTTCTGTACTTCCAGTTATGCTCCTTCCTTAGATGTCTCCTGTTATCTGTCTAGAACGCCAAAAACAAAACAAAGCAAAGCAAAAGCAAAAACTATCTAAGCTAGACTAGAAAACGGGAAAAGAAAGCAATACCTTGGGTTGCCTCCCAAGAAGCGCTTGCTTTAAGGTCGCTAGCTGGACCACGATGCGTCTCAAACGTAATGGGAGGTGTCCTCACCCCATACTTCACCTCCAGCGTGGGGTGAAGTAAGGAAGTCTATCAAATGCTCCAACAAGTGTAAATGCTCATCGGGGAATGAATCGTCTATGGGTGGATCGTCCTTCTCACGTGAAGATGCAGGTAGCCGGCTGAGGTGATCCGCAACAGAATTTTCGGATCCCTTCTTATCGCGGATCTCTAGATCAAACTCTTGAAGCAAGAGAATCCATCGAATAAGGCGTGGTTTGGCATCTTTCTTAGCCAACAAATAACGAATGGCTGCATGGTCAGTGTAGACAATGACTTTCGCCCCTACTAAATAGGAACGAAACTTCTCGAAAGCATATACAACCGCCAATAATTCCTTCTCGGTGGTAGCATAGTTGCGTTGTGCCACATCAAGCGTCTTGCTAGCATAGTAAATGGCGGTGGTCCGTCCATCCTTTTTCTGCCCAAGCACCGCTCCTACGGCTACATCACTAGCATCGCACATGATCTCAAAGGGCAAGGTCCAATCTGGAGGTTGGATAATGGGAGCGGAGATCAACGCTTCCTTAATCCTGTAAAAAGCATCAAGACACTCCTGCGAAAACTCAAAAACAACATCTTTGTTCAAGAGGTTAGTTAGTGGTTTAGAAATCTTGGAGAAATCCTTGATGAATCTCCTGTAGAAACCTGCATGCCCGAGAAAACTCCTCACACCTTTAACAGAGCAAGGGGGAGGGAGTTTCACAATAGTCTCGATCTTAGCGCGATCAACCTCAATACCTCGATTAGAAACGAGGTGTCCTAGCACAATGCATTCATTAACCATAAAATGACACTTCTCCCAATTCAAAACGAGATTAGTGTCTTCAAATCTTTTAAGCACTAAAGAAAGGTTAGATAGGCAATCATCAAAAGAGGATCCATATACAGAAAAATCATCCATAAATACCTCCATGATATTCTCTATGTACTCGGAAAAGATGGCCATCATGCATCGCTGGAAGGTAGCGGGTGCATTGCACAACCCAAATGGCATCCTCCTGTAAGCAAACGTCCCCCATGGACAAGTGAAGGTGGTCTTCTCCTGATCATCCGGATGGATAGGAATCTGGAAGAATCCACTGTAACCGTCTAAGTAGCAAAAGTGTGAATGCTGGGTCAACCGCTCGAGCATTTGATCGATGAAGGGAAGTGGAAAATGGTCCTTCCGTGTGGCCGTGTTCAGCTTCCTATAGTCGATGCAAACCCTCCAGCCTGTGACGGTCCTAGTTGGGATCAACTCGTTGTTCTTATTCGTCACAACGGTCATCCCTCCTTTCTTCGGAACTACATGCACCGGGCTAACCCACTTGTTGTCCGAGATAGGATAAATGATACCTGCATCCAACAAATTAAGAATTTCCTTCTTCACAACCTCTTTCATGATCGGATTTAACCGTCTTTGAGGTTCCCGTGAAGTCTTATGATTGTCCTCCATTAGAATTCTATGCATGCAGAAAGAAGGTTTAATGCCAATAAGATCTTCCGTGGTATAACCTATAGCCTTTTGGTGCTTTCTCAGGACATGCATTAATTTAGTCAATTCAGATTCGGAAAGGGAAGCACTAACAATAACGGGATAAGTAGAATCCGGTCCAAGAAAGACGTACCTCAAGTGACTAGGGAGTTGTTTAAGCTCCACAACTGGGGGTGCTTTCTGAGGGGGATCCTTGCTTCCTAGTTCCAGTGGGATGGATTCAGAAACTGGACTTTCGGAAGTCTCAGTTGATATCATCTCGCCATCGACCTCGGTCGAGGCGCAGAGGCATTGACCGAGATGTTCTTCGGTCGCCTCGCTCAGTCTAGAAAGTGCCTCGGTCGAGGTACTGCAACTGGAACCGAAACTGGAGATCTTCGTCTCCTGGATTGGCTTCTCAGTTTTAGCTCCTGGATCCTCTTTCAACGCCTTTAAGCTCCGTATATCTGCATCACAAGAAGCATCTATACCTTCCTCCATTAAACTAAAGCTAATAATTCTTTCGAGTGGATCGTTAGTAAGGATAGAGCTCACCAATTCTCTTGATTCTTCTTCATCGTAGATGTTGAAGATATCATCAGTTAGCTGCTCCCCTTTCATGGCTGCAAGCAATGCGAACTCCACTTCATTGCCACTGTTAGCATGAAATATTGTGATATTTTAGGCACGTTTTCTAAGTGTTTTTGATTCGTATTGATAGTCTTTGATTTAGCATTATTGCATTTGTGAGCTAGTTTGCCTATATTGTCGATATGGATGTCTACACTAGCTTTATGTTGATTATAGGTGATTGAGAGCCATTTCTGAATGGAATCAAGCAAAGATGAGTTGATTGAGTGTGTCCATGGATTGAGGACATTCTTAGGAGCAAAATGAGTGTCAACTTCAGGAATGCACGAGGCTAGGGAAGAATCACGTTCTTGCCCTAAACCATGCTCTAAAATACGGCCGTACTACAAACCACGTTCAGTTCCACGGCCGTGGAACCCTGCAGGAGAAGCGTGATTCATTCCAGGAGCTTTTACGGTCGTGGAATCCATGGTTCAAACCGTGTTGATTTCCACGCTCTAAATTACGGTCGTGGAACCTTCCACGACCGTGATCTTGGCGATCTTTTTCGCCACATTTTGAAGCCACGATCTTTTGAAGATTGGGCCGGGCCGATATTTTATCTTGCCCTATAAAAAGACGGACGAAGGGAGATTCCGTCATCCTCGCTTATCCCTGCTTAGACGCACTTTGCGACCTCACTTTGGAGTTACGCTTGCACCTTCACTTTGGAGATTTTGGCGGTTCTTGCAAAAGACGTATTTTGCCCTTTCCTTAGAGTTGCCCTAATCTCGCAATTTTGGTGGAGATTGCTGTGGAGATTTCCGGATTGACGGAAGATTGAAGTTTTTGGAAGATTGTTGCAAGAAGAATTCTCTTCTTGTTTAGGTTTGATTTAGAAGACGGATTGACATCCCGTTCTTCCTTTTTTCCTAAGATTGTGTTTGTTTGCCTTATTCTGAATCTATTGACAATATTCATTCTTGATTGTGACATTGAGATTGGTTTGAAGTTTATTGAAAGTTTTCGGAAGTTTTCATCTTTCAATCTTTTAATCTTTGAATTTGATATCATAATGATGATTATTGGCTAAAAACCCTTAACAATTCTAAGGTGAAGGGTTGATAGTTGTGGCTTAGATGATGATAGATCGATCGTAAACAGATTAGACCCTGAGAGTTAGAGAGAATCGTCGACGAACCCTAAATCACGGTTTGTTCTTGAGTTCCACGACCGTGGAATCTCAAGATCCACCCGTAATTTCCCTTAAGTTTACGAACCTGCTTTTACTTTAATCCAAAGTTAAAGATTTGCTTTAACTTAGTTTAGGCTTGCCTTTTCTAGGTGGTAGTGAAGCCTCAACAACCTCTACCTCGATTGTGAGTGTCACAACCGTAATCGGTTAAGTTAGTCTTGATCCTTGGATTACAAGTTTGGGTATTTGACATTGATTCTCGCCTTTAGAACCTTTCTATATTGAAGCCTCAACAACCTGTATAGAGAGTGTCTTGTAGGTGAGTCATATAAGGTTTTTGGAACTTCACCGTACGATTACCTTACATTAGCATACCTTTGCATATCTCAACTCTGTCTTTATATCATTAAGAATATCTTGAATCGATTGCCACAGCTGGATACTTGGATCTTTAGGATTGTTGTTTTTCCAATAATTTGCAAAGCTCTTATATTCACTTGCTTGATAACCGACGATCGAATTTATTCTCCCCAAATCCCTGTGTTCGATACTCTGGAATACTTGCTAATCTACGCCGATCCGTACACTGTGGGTTCGCTTGCTTGATTCTAGTTTTATAAATTTAAAACTTATTTGCATGCACGTTTAGGGGCGAACAAGTTTTTGGCGCCGTTGCCGGGGATTTGGTTTAGACCGAATTCGGTAGCCGGTTGTCAAGCTTGGGAGCTTGCTCTCGTTATTTGATATTTCTTTGAGTGCATGCACAGGTCTAGGAACACCGAAGACCTCTTACCTCTTGATCAAGAGCTTGAGAGGAATTTAAGGCAAAAGCGCAAGGAAAAGAAGATGGCTGAAGAACACGAACGTGATCTTCAAGCGGAGTTGGCAGAGAAGGAAGCTCAACTCCAATGGAATGAGAACCTCCGCCGGGATGAAATAGATCGTCATCAATCTCAAGTTAACAATCTGCAGGATATGATTTTCCAAATGAGGATAGAACTAAGCGACCTTAAGAATAAGGGAAGCAAGAAATCCTCAAGAAGAGCATCAAGATCTAGAAGAAGAAGTCACTCATCCGCTGATGATAGTGATTCTTTCATGCCACCGCTAGAGGAGATTGATCCCACGATCAATGTGAATCCTTTCCATCCACGAGGAGCTGCTGATCGCCGCATTCCACCTAGGAATGCGAGGATCGAACGTGTAGATGAAGAGCCAAGAACTCTTGGCCAGCGGATGGATCCAACACAACAACCGCGCCGTTTGGGCGTGAATTTCGATATTGAAGATGTGCAAGGGTTTAGCTTCAACCCTCAAGTTATTACTCTTGTTCGCCAAAACCAATTTGGCGGGACAAGCGCTGAATCTCTACACCAACACTTGCAAAACTTTGAGTGTATGATGGAGACAATGAGACCGAAGAGTGCTACTACCAACAACTATAAGCTTAAGCCTTTCTTCTTCTCCTTGAAGGGGAAAGCGTTGTCTTGGTACCAAGCTCTTCCTAGGGGGAAACTAGACACGTGGGAAGACCTTTCCGCGGAGTTCCTCACCAAATTCTTTCCGCCATCCAAAACGGCGGAACTTAGAGGTAAGATCAATGCATTTTCCATGAGATCTAACGAAAGTTTGTTTCAATCATGGGAAAGGTTTCAGGACCTGTTATTGGATTGCCCTCATCATGGCATATCCAAGCTTGCATTGCTGGAAATTTACTATAAGGGGCTGGATGCGGGGACGCAATTCAACCTCCAATCCCTCTCATGTGGAACATTCATGGACATGAGAGAAGATGACGCTTGGGACTTCATTGAGAAGCAAGCAAGGGTCATAGAGAAGTATTCCCACCGGAAAGTGGAGGGAAATCGTGTGGAGCAAGGAGCAAAGCTCACACATGAAGCTCAAAATCAGATTTTCTCCCTCAACAATGAGATCAAAGAGTTGAAGGAGGCTATCAAGACCAACTTCCCAAAGCAACAAGGGAAGGATGTTGGCTATTTGGGCAACAACAATGGCGGTGATAACACCAACCGCAACAACAACAACAACAATAACCGGAACAACAACCGGAATAACAATTGGAATGGAAACAACAACAACCGGAACAACAATTGGAACAACAATAGGGGTTCAAACAACAACAATTGGCGCTCCAATCAACAAAATTCCGGTAACTCTTATCCTTCCAATTCTAATTCACTAACTCCACCTTCCTCTTCCTCTACTCCTTTGAAAAGCCAGGGGCAATCATCTAATGGAGGAAACACTTCGGGGAAGGAGAAGCCCGATCCCATGTTGGAAACGATTTTGGGAAAGTTACAAGGACTGGAGAACCGCATCATTAAGGTTGATGATAAAATTTACAAGGTTGATAAAGCTCAAAAGGTTTTAGAAAACCAAATGTTCAGCCATGCGGAGGAAGTTCCTAGGAATCCAGGAAAACTTCGAGGAAAGACGGAGGACAACCCTAAGGGAAGGGTGATGGCAATCACAACTAGGAGCGGAATGACTACCACCGATCTGCAGCCTAAGTTCGTTGAAGTCCCCGTAGAGAAAGACAAAGAGAAGGGGAAGGAGAAGGAAGATGTCTACGTTCCTCCTCCAGCTTATAAACCTCCCCTACCATTCCCTCAATCTAGAGCGAGAGCGCGCCTAGATAAACAGTTTGGTAAGTTCATAGAACTCATGAGCAAGCTGCATATTAATATACCATTTATTGATGCTATTGTAGGTATGCCGGCTTATGGCAAGTTCTGAAGGAGCTCCTCTCCAACAAGAGGAAACTAGAAGACTTCGGAGAGGTTAAGATGAGTTCGGATTCTTTGGATCTCATCAAGACCATGAAGGAGAAAATGCCCCCAAAGCTAAAGGATCCGGGGTCATTTTGCATTCCCATAGGAGTGGGAGATGTCACATACGATGCGTTATGTGACTTAGGAGCAAGTGTGAGCATCATACCACTTGCATTATGCAGGAAGATCGGTTTAGGCGACCCTAAACCGGTAAAGATGACGTTGTACATGGCGGATCGATCCATCACTTGCCTCGTCGGTATCGTAGAAGACGTCCCGGTCAAGCTAGGTAAATTCTTTGTTCCCATTGATTTTGTTGTGCTTGACATTCCTGCAGATAGTCCGGTCCCGATCATACTCGGAAGGCCGTTTCTTGCAACTTCCGGCTGCATAGTCGATTGCAAGAATGGTAGACTCGCTTTTGATATAGGAGAAGAGAAAGTAGAGTTCGTTCTTTCCACTTTAGTAAAGGAGCCAATCTTCGATGAGGATACATTCTATATCCAAGACGAAGAAGGGTTGTCTAGGGAGGAGGTAAGTGCGATTCTCTTTAACGATCCTTTACAAAAAGTTATCACTATGAGTCTAACAAATATAGGGGAAGACGAAGAGTGCAATGAGGTAATTGAAGCCTTAGAGACACAAGAAGAGATGCATGAAGAGGAGTTCGAAAAACTCCACGATAAGGCAGAAAATGTGAGAATCCACGGTCACACACTGTATTCCACGGCCGTGGATTTCACACCCAAATCCGTGTCCCACTCCAGGGAGTTATACGGTCGTGGAGAAGACATGACAACCGTATTTCCTTTCCACGCCCTAAACCACGGCCGTGGAGGACAAGAGGAACCCGTAATTTTGGGCGTGGAAAGGAGTGATCGAGACGCTTCTTCAACTTCTTCTGATTCTTCTCCCACACACTCAACACCCTTAGAAACTTCTAAGTAGACATCGGAAGCTTCTCAAGGATCATTGGAAGCTCCGAAAGCAATGGAACTCAAACAACTTCCTACTCATCTAAGGTACGCTTTCTAGGATCTAATTCTACCTTCCCGGTTATTGTTAGTTCCGATCTAAGCATAGATGAACATAATCAGCTCATGATTGTCCTTAGGAAACATAGGAAAGCTTTAGGCTATACTATTGAGGACTTAGTAGGAATTAAACCCTCCCTATGCATGCATAAGATACTAATGGAGGAAGATTTTAGAACTTCAAGACAACCTCAAAGGCGGTTGAATCCGACCATGAAGGAGGTTGTCAAGAAGGAAATTCTTAAGCTTCTTGATGCAGGTATCATCTACCCTATCTCCGATAGTAAGTGGGTGAGTCCGGTTCAAGTAGTTCCGAAGAAGCGAGGAATGACGGTCATCACCAACAAAAACAACGAACTCATTCCTACCCAAACTGTGACGGGATGACGGATGTGCATAGACTACCGCAAGCTCAACAATGCAACGCGAAAGGATCATTTCCCATTGCCATTCATTGATCAAATGCTTGAAAGGTTAGCACAACATTCACATTTTTGCTACCTTGACGGTTATAGTGGTTTCTTTCAGATTCCGATACACCCGGATAATCAAGAGAAGACCACATTCACGTGCCCATGGGGTACGTTTGCTTATAGGAGAATGCCGTTCGGGCTTTGCAACGCCCCAGCCACCTTCCAACGGTACATGATGGCCATCTTCTCCGAATACGTAGAGGAAATCATGGAGGTCTTCATGGACGACTTCTCCGTATACGGTTCCTCTTTTAACGATTGCCTTTCTAACCTTTCTCTTGTTTTGCAAAGGTGTGAAGACACTAACCTAGTTCTTAATTGGGAGAAGTGTCAATTTATGGTTAAGGAAGGAATTGTACTAGGCCACTTAGTCTCTAATAGAGGGATAGAAGTAGACAAGGCTAAGATAGAGACCATAGAGAAGCTTCCTCCCCCAATTTCGGTGAAAGGGATAAGAAGTTTCCTAGGACATGTTGGATTTTATAGACGTTTCATTAAGGACTTTTCTAAGATATCAAAACCTCTCACTAATCTATTGATGAAGGATGCGGTTTTTGAGTTTTTGCAGGAATGTTTGGATGCGTTTAATACCATTCAACAAGCTCTAATTTCAGCACCTATTATCCAACCCCCGGATTGGACTCTTCCCTTTGAGATTATGTGCGATGCTAGTGACGTAGCTATTGGAGCTTTTCTTGGACAACGAAAGGAAGGGCGAACCCATGCCATATACTATGCTAGCAAGACGCTAGATGAAGCGCAGCTCAACTACGCCACTACCGAAAAAGGTGATTGTCTACACGGATCATGCTGCGATCCGGTACCTCCTTGCGAAGAAAGATGCGAAGCCAAGGCTAATTAGATGGATTCTTCTCCTACAAGAATTCGATCTTGAGATCCGCGACAAGAAAGGTTCAGAAAATTCTGTTGCGGATCATTTGAGTCGCCTAACACATCTAGAGGACGACCATTTACCCATCGACGACTCCTTCCCGGACGAACACCTACACCTTATTGAGGAGTGCATCGATGTGATCTCCAAAGGTAACGAACCATGGTTTGCTGATTTTGTTAACTATTTAGTTTGTCAGGAGATACCACCCGGATTATCCTACGCACAAAGGAAGAAGTTCTTTAAGGATGTCCGGGAATACTTTTGGAACGAGCCTCTCCTCTTTAAGAGAGGTCCGGATGGCATCATTCGGCGATGTGTGCCGGAAGATGAGATGAAAAGTGTCATCCGTCATTGTCATTCACTGCCTTGTGGAGGACACGCTAGTTCGAACAAGACTAGCGCAAAGGTATTGCAATCCGGATTCTTTTGGCCTACCTTATTTAGAGATGTGCAATCCTTTGTTTCTTGCTGCGATGCTTGTCAAAGAACAGGCAATATCTCTAGGAGGAATGAGATACCCCTCAACAACATCCAAGAGGTGGAGATTTTCGACGTTTGGGGAGTAGATTTTATGGGACCATTCCCATCTTCTTGTGGAAACCAATACATACTATTGGCGGTAGACTACGTTTCTAGATGGGTGGAAGCAATTGCTTCTCCCACCAATGATGCCATGGTGGTGGTTAAGTTCTTCAACAAGACCATCTTCCCGCGATTTGGGACGCCAAGGACTATCATTAGTGATGGAGGTTCTCACTTCATTGCCCGGCGCTTTGAAGCTCTTCTAGTTAAGTATGGGGTTACTCACAAGATCGCTACCCCTTACCATCCACAAACAAGTGGACAAGTTGAGATCTCAAATAGGGAGATCAAAGGAATCCTAGAGAAGACGGTTTCAAGGACTAGGAAGGATTGGTCTTTGAAGCTTGACGATGCATTGTGGGCGTACCGGACTGCATACAAGACTCCCATAGGAACCACACCATACAACCTTGTGTATGGGAAGTCTTGTCACATGCCGGTAGAGTTGGAGCACAAAGCGTTTTGGGCTATCAAGTGGTTGAACTTCAGCATGAAGGAAGCGGGAGAGAAGCGTCTCCTAGACATCAATGAGCTGGATGAACTCCGCTTGAATGCTTATGAAAACGCTAAGATCTATAAGGAGAGAGCGAAACGTTGGCATGATAAGCATATCATTCCAAAGGACTTCAAAGAAGGAGATCAAGTTCTCCTCTTCAATTCAAGGCTTCGTCTCTTTCCAGGTAAGCTTAAATCTCGTTGGACCGGACCTTTTCTAATTAAGCGTATTTTTTCCCATGGCGCAGTTGAAGTATGGGGTGAAACGAGCGGGAGCTTTAAGGTGAACGGCCAACGACTTAAGAAGTATACGCCGGAACTCCAAGCTGAAGAGTTCGCGCCTACCGCACTCGAATAAGTGCGAGATTGGTCTAGCTACAGACCTTAAACAAAGCGCTTCTTGGGAGGCAACCCAAGGTATTGCATTTTTGTTTTTGTTTTCGATTCATAGTTTAGCTTAGAATAGACGTTTTTGCTTTGTTTTTGCCTTCGATTCCTTCCGGTATGTTCGTGTTTTTGGATGTAGGAACGATGGAAAAGGAAAAGGGGAGGATAATGTTGAAGAAAATTGACGAAATCTGGACTTTGGAACTTTACAGAGAGTTCCACGGCCTAAACCACGGTCGTGACAGCTATAGTGCCCGTAATTTCCAAAAGCCTTTGAAAAATCACCAAAAATACGGTTCCGTACAGAACCACGGCCGTGGAACACCCCGACAGACCGTGATTTTCAAAATTTTGCTTGTGACTATATAAACCACGTTCTTCACAAAAACCACCCACAAAACCCCTCTTCCACGACCTAAAAGCCGAATCCACGCCTCCTCTCTCAATTCCTTGTTTCTTAATCGTTTTTAACGATTCTTCTTCCTAAACTGAAGAAAATTCGACCACCAACAAGATCCAAGTGACGAATCGAGCGGAAATTCACCAAGGAACGCGCAATTCGGATTTTTCAATCCGAAAAATAGGTTTTTCCACTCTTCTTGATCTTTGTCGATTTGGTTCGTTTTTGTTAGAGATTTTAGGAAGAACTGATTGAGATTGGAAGAAATTAGATTAGGACTGCCTGTTTGTGGAGATTGAGTATTGATTTGCTGAGATTTGAGAAATTCTGAGACGAATCACGGTTCCTGGGAGAACCACGGCCGTGGAATCTGTAGAACAGCCCGTAATTTCTGACAGAATGGACTTTGTGAGGAGAGTTTCGGGGAGGATTAAGGAGAAGAAGAATAACCAGAACAAGAAGAGGAAGGGTAACCCCTCTTCCTCCTCATCCTCTAGAGCACCACCACCCTCTTCCCCTTCACCTCCATCATCACCTTCCTCACCCTCACCACCTAGCCCTCGAGTACCGACCATCCATGAGGATCACCTTGCTGCACTCGAGAGGATCCATGAGAGACCTGTGATTGGTCCTAGGTACTTGTTGTTAGAGGAGCTAGTTCCTCTTAACATAGTTGATGACCTCACTTGGCTCTTTGATAGAGCCGGACTAGTTGTCTTCTCGGCTATCCGAGAAGACGCTTATGAGGAGATTACACGGGAGGTTGTGACTTCTTTCGAGCATAGCCACGTGGATAGGACCGTTTCTTTCCGTCTTATGGAAAGAAACTATGACTTTAGCATCCGTGAGTTCGGGACTTTCTTTGGGTTTCAGGAGACCTTTAACGGTCGCTTTCCTAGTGGCGTTTACGCCAAGGATTTTTGGGAGGAGGTAGCGATGATCTACGCCAGCGAGGACCGCTGGCAACCTGCTGATACCAAGGCTAGGTTGATGTACCACCTAGCCTTGAAGATTGCTCACCGTGTTCTTTCAGAGTGTCTCTTTCCTAGGACGGAGACGCCCCAAAAGATCAAGACGGATGAGCTCTTTTTGCTTTACTCCATGCTGTATGGGCGCCGAGCTGACTGTGCCACCCTTTTGGCTGCTACTATGAGCAAGCTCAAGAACAAGAGGAAGGGCAACATTGGATACGGTGGGATCATTACCCACCGTGCTAGGAGCTTGGGTGTTGATTTTTCTGCTTGTACCCGCATACCGGCCGTTCCTTTAGGTCTTCATGCCTTCATGACTAGAGGGCTCATCTTCCCCACTCATAGAGGTCCGCCTTATGCGGCCATGCCTTGGGAGAGCAGAACAGGTAGGGGTATAGAGTGGCTACCGGAGTACTCCATTATGGCGGGATGCCATAATTGGAAGGAGACGTTCGCTGCTATGCATGCGAACAGGATAGCAGCTCCCCCATATGTCCCACCACCAGTTGTTGAGGAGGAGGAGATGGGAGATCAGTTTGAGGGTGGAGGAGGAGCCGAGCAGGAGTTTGGCACATTTCCGGATCAGCCGGAGGCGGCCCCCGATGCACCTAGACGTTCTCCACGTCCAGCTAGAGCTTCAGGCTCGTCTTCTCGCCGCGCTAGCGTGAGTGAGAGACCTTCATGGATGACCATACCTCCTGCATGGTACGGAGCTCCACCTCCTTGGTTCACAGAGCAGACAGCAACACCAACACCAGCACCAGCCCCATCCGACGCTCCAGCATGGTGCAGTCAGGCTCCGGGATGGTATGAGCAGATGCCGGATTGGGCTACTGGCCTTTCGGAGAGAGTAGGAGCATTGGAGATACGAGCCGATGCTAGAGATGGACGCTTGGACGACCTCGACCACATGATGAGGGATGTCTACCGCCAGCAGTTTGGGCGGTTTTATGATCCTAGCTTCTCTCCATTCCCGCCTCCACCAGCGCCGCAGTGATTGATTGCATGACCGTTCACTTTAGCCATTCCACCGCCACTTTGTGAGTTTCTTTTTCTTTCCTTCTTTTCTTTCTTTCTTTTGAACATTAGGGACAATGTTCGTCCTGAGTATGGGGTGGGATGTACTAAAAGTTTGTAATAACTCTTACTCACTATGTTTGCTTCTATTCGAGACTATCATTGCATGTTCATTATATTGTTGCATGTTTCGTTATTGCATTGCATGAAAAAGAACTTGAAAAACCCATAAAAATTGAAATTTTTTTAAAATTTTGTGCTTCTAATGAATTGAGATGATTTCTATGATAATCACTACTTGTGAATTGAGTTTGATGACAATTGCATGCTTAAACGATTAGTGAATTGAAAAGAAATTGAGTGAGTTGATTATGCCTCTTTTGCAAGTTTCATAATGTGATAAATATTACCTAAATCATGTTGGGAAATGAAGTTGAAATCACACTATAAGTTCTTATACTTCTTGTTGAGATGATTAAGGCAATTTGATTTTTCTTTCTTCTTTCTTTGATCATTTTAGCCCCTCATTGAAATATTGACCTCCTTTACCTATCCGGGAATTTGGAGAAGTGAATGAAAAAGGCATATTTGATGTGGGAGGGCCATAAAAGCAATTATTTGCAATCAAAAGAATAGAAAGAAATTCTAGGTTTGGGGAAGTCAATCATGATGATGAGTAACTCGGCACCATTCACATAGCCGGGTGTTTGTGTCTTGCCAAAGTCGGATTGAGCGATATTCCTAGCGGATTATGGTATGTGCGCTAAGGGTTTGAGGCATCTCGTAAAAATTGAGAAACGCCAATCTTCTAGGCTTCGGTTTTTGTGCACCTCTATCCATAACTCCAAAAGTAAAGTCGAAAAATGAAAGGAAGAAGAGCGAATCTCTAAGTTGAAGTGTTGCGGAAATCGCAAAAGAAGAAGAAGAGTAGTTGTCCACTTTCCCGGATTCATGCACCACATTCCTTAAAGTTTCCTTCCCTTTCCACATTCTAGACCTTTTCTTTGAAAGTCCTTAAGATCAAAAGAATGTTATATGACTTGGTGATCTAAATTGAAGTTTCTTATGATTGATTTTGATAAAGTTTGAAGGTTATGATGCTTGTATAGAAGTTTGATTAATTCATGAGTTTTCTTTACTCTTTACTCTTTGATTAAGTGTATGAAAGTCTTATAAACGATTGAAGCAAGGTTTGAGAACGATCAATTCTTTAGAAGGCACATTCCTCCAAAAGAAGTATTGCTTTGAGAAGGTACACATATTTCATCCTAACTTTTGTTTAAAGCTTTTTGAAAGACCTTGCTTAGGGACACTAGCTTTATGTTGATAGTCTTTGATTTAGCATTGTTGCATTTGTGAGCTAGTTTGCCTATATTGTCGATATGGATGTCTACACTAGCTTTATGTTGATTATAGGTGATTGAGAGCCATTTCCGAACGGAATCGAGCAAAGATGATATGATTGAGTGTGTCCATGGATTGAGGACATTCTTAGGAGCAAAATGAGTGTGAACTTCAGGAATGCACGAGGCTAGGGAAGAATCACGTTCTTGCCCTAAACCACGCTCTAAAATACGGCCGTACTACAAACCACGTTCAGTTCCACGGCCGTGGAACCCTGCAGGAGAAGCGTGATTCATTCCAGGAGCTTTTACGGTCGTGGAATCCATGGTTCAAACCGTGTTTATTTCCACGCTCTAAATTACGGTCGTGGAACCTTCCACGACCGTGATCTTGGCGATCTTTTTCGCCACATTTTGAAGCCACGATCTTTTGAAGATTGGGCCGGGCCGATATTTTATCTTGCCCTATAAAAATACGGAAGAAGGGAGATTCCGTCATCCTCGCTTATCCCCGCTTAGACGCACTTTGCGACCTCACTTTGGAGTTACGCTTGCACCTTCACTTTGGAGATTTTGGCGGTTCTTACAAAAGACGTATTTTGCCCTTTCCTTAGAGTTGCCCTAATCTCGCACTTTTGGTGGAGATTGCTGTGGAGATTTCTGGATTGACGGAAGATTGAAGTTTTTGGAAGATTGTTGCAAGAAGAATTCTCTTGTTTAGGTTTGGTTTAGAAGACGGATTGACATCCCGTTCTTCCTTTTTTCCTAAGATTGTGTTTGTTTGCCTTATTCTGAATCTATTGACAATATTCATTCTTGATTGTGACATTGAGATTGCTTTGAAGTTTATTGAAAGTTTTCGGAAGTTTTCATCTTTCAATCTTTTAATCTTTGAATTTGATATCATAATGATGGTTGTTGGCTAAAAACCCTTAACAATTCTAAGGTGAAGGGTTGATAGTTGTGGCTTAGATGATGATAGATCGATCGTAAACAGATTAGACCCTGAGAGTTAGAGAGAATCGTCGACGAACCCTAAATCACGGTTTGTTCTTGAGTTCCACGACCGTGGAATCTCAAGATCCACCCGTAATTTCCCTTAAGTTTACGAACCTGCTTTTACTTTAATCCAAAGTTAAAGATTTGCTTTAACTTAGTTTAGGCTTGCCTTTTCTAGGTGGTAGTGAAGCCTCAACAACCTCTACCTCGATCGTGAGTGTCACAACCGTAATCGGTTAAGTTAGTCTTGATCCTTGGATTACAAGTTTGGGTATTTGACATTGATTCTCGCCTTTAGAACCTTTATATATTGAAGCCTCAACAACCTGTATAGAGAGTGTCTTGTAGGTGAGTCATATAAGATTTTTGGAACTTCACCGTACGATTACCTTACATTAGCATACCTTTGCATATCTCAACTCTGTCTTTATATCATTAAGAATATCTTGAATCGATTGCCACAGCTGGATACTTGGATCTTTAGGATTGTTGTTTTCCCAATAATTTGCAAAGCTCTTATATTCACTTGCTTGATAACCGACGATCGAATTTATTCTCCCCAAATCCCTGTGTTCGATACTCTGGAATACTTGCTAATCTACGCCGATCCGTACACTGCGGGTTCGCTTGCTTGATTCTAGTTTTATAAATTTAAAACTTCATCGCCACCAACGTTGAATTTCAACTTGGCGTTCTTGCAATCCACGTTGCAACCCGAAGTTGCTAGAAATGGCCTCCCGAGAATAATAGGAACAGGATAATCTGCGGGAATGTCAAGTAC
The DNA here is from genome assembly GCA_033239125.1 of Fagopyrum homotropicum. Taxonomy (NCBI): domain Eukaryota; kingdom Viridiplantae; phylum Streptophyta; class Magnoliopsida; order Caryophyllales; family Polygonaceae; genus Fagopyrum; species Fagopyrum homotropicum. The sequence continues at coordinate 144,282,600 of BSWB01000003.1, read as the reverse complement.
AACAAAATCTATAGGTAGATAGAAGTTACCTAACTTGACCGGAACGTCTTCCAAGATGCCCACAGGATGGGTGATGGAGCGATCCGCCATATAAAGTCGAATCTTGACCGGCTTGGGCTCTCCAAGTCCGATCTTGACACATAGCTCCAGCGGAATGATGCTCACGCTGGCACCTAGATCACAAAGGGTTTGACATCCCCAACTTGAATGGGAATGCAAAATGAGCCGGGATCTCTTAACTTAGGTTTCATCTTCTCCTTCATGATTTGAATAAGCTCCGAGGATTTAGATGTCATCCTAACTTCACCAAAGTCTTCCAGTTTCCTTTTCCTTGATAGGATCTCCTTCAAGAACTTCCCATAGGCGGGCATTCCTAGAATAGCATCAAGGAAAGGAATGTTAATATGCAGCTTATTCATCAAGTCAAGGAACTTACCAAAGTGCTTGTCTAGATGTGCTCTGGCCCTTGACTGGGGGAATGGAAGTGGTGGTTTCTATGCAGGAGGTACAACATAAACTTCAGTTTTCACTTCCGCTTTCTGTGGCTCCACCTCGGTTGGCATCTCGGTCGAAGTGTTCTTCGACTGCATCTGGACCGAGGTGGTCTTCGTCGGTACTAGCACCGACCGAGGCACTGGATCTGCAGTCTTCAGTCCACTCCTCGTAGTTATGGCTATTATTTGGCCCTTAGGGTTGCTCTCCGTCCTTGCTGGAAGCTTCCCTGGATCTCTTGGCGCTTCATTCGCCCTACTTGCAAGTTGTTGTTCAAAGGCCTTTTGGGCCTTCGAAAATGAAGTCATAGAAGTCTCCATAGCGTTGAGCTTGATCAAGATAGCCTCCAGAACTGCGTCTTTCTTCTCCGGCTGAGACGAACTTGATCCTTGCCCTTGGCTTTTCAATGGAGTAGAAGAAGAAGAAGAAGGGGAAGAGAGGAAAGGGTTAGAGGAATCGTTAGAGTTGGAGTTTGAATGGTTGTTACCGTTATTTTGGTTGTTCGCCCTCCAATTATTGCTATTGGATCCTCTATTATTGTTGTTGTTGTTGTAATTGTTGTTACGGGGACCGCTGTTGTTGTTCCTTTGCCCTTGCTCTTCCTTCTTGGTTTGAGCAACCAAGAGTTCCTTCAATTGTTTAACGTCATTCTTCAAAGACGTGAGTTGATTGTTGTGGGGCTGAGTTTCTTGGAAGTTAACTCTTTTAACTCCACCTTCAGCTCCTTGGTGGGTGTACTTCTCCATATGCAAAGCTTGCTTCTCGATGAAGTCCCAAGCTTCGTCAATCGCCATGTCCATAAAGGTACCGGCGGAGAGTAGTTGGAGATTGAGCTGGGTGCTTCCGTCCAGTCCCTTGAAGTAAATCTCCAATAACTCTAACTTTGGAATCCCATGATGTGGGCAATCCAAAAGAATGTCCTTGAACCGCTCCCATGACTTGGACAAACTCTCCTTGTCCTTCATAATGAAAGCGTTGATCTTTCCTCTCATTTCAGCGGTCTTTGAGGGGGGGAAAAATTTCGTCAAGAATTCCGTAGGCATCTCCTCCCATGTGCTGATTTTTCCTGGAGGAAGAGATTGATACCAAGTAAGAGCTCTATCTTTTAAAGAAAAGTAAAAAGGTCTTAGCTTGTAGTTGTTGTTTTCAATTCTCGGAGGTCTCAAGGTTTCCATCAAGATCTCATAGTTTTGAAGATGTTGATGTGGTGATTCCTTCTCTAGTCCTCTGAACTGGCATTGGCGAATCATAGACAAAACTTGCGGTCGAAGCTCATAGTCATGGTCTGCCGGATCTCCTAGATTAACTCCTGGACGCCTCAGTTGTTGATTGGGGTTCATCCTTTGACCTAGGGTTTGTGGGATTCCTGCAAGAAGAACATCTCGGACTGGCCTCCGAAGTGGAAGTACATCGGTCGGGGCGTCAGGTGTTAGCATGAAATATTGTGATATTTTAGGCACGTTTTCTAAGTGTATTTGATTCATATTGATAGTCTTTGATTTAGCATTGTTGCATTTGTGAGCTAGTTTGCCTATATTGTCAATATGGATGTCTACACTAGCTTTATGTTGATTATAGGTGATTGGGAGTTATTTCCGAACGAAATCAAGTAAAGAAGAGTTGATTGAGTATGTCCATGGATTAAGGGCATTCTTAGGAGCAAATTGGAGTTCAACTTGAGGAATGCACGAGGCTAGGGAAGAATCACGTTCTTGCCCTAAACCACGCTCTAAAATACGGCCGTACTACAAACCACGTTTAGTTCCACGGCCGTGGAACCCTGCAAAGAGAGGCGTGATGCATTCCAGTAACTATTACGGTCGTGGAATCCATGGTTCAAACCGTGACACTTTCCACGCTCTAAATTACGGTCGTGGAACCTTCCACGACCGTGATCTTGGCAATCTTTTTCGCCACACTTTGAAGCCACGATCTTTTGAAGATTGGGCCGGGCCGATATCTTATCTTGCCCTATAAAAAGACGGACGAAGCAAGATTCCGTCATCCTCGCTTATCCCCGCTTAGACGCACTTTTGCGACCTCGCTTTAGACCTTGGCTTACGCCTTTGCTTAGCGGCACAACCCTCATTTGGAAGCATTTACATCTCATTGAAGATCGAAGTTCGTATTGGGATTTTGCCCTAATCTCGCACTTTTGGTGGAGATTGCCGTTGAGATTTCCGGATTGGCGGAAGATCGAATCTTTTGGAAGATTGTTGCAAGAAGATTTCTCTTCTTGTTTAGGTTTGATTTAGAAGACGAATTGACATCCCGTTCTTCCTTCTTTCCTAAAATTGTGTTTGTTTGGTTTATTCTGAATCTATTGACAATATTCGTTATTGATTGTGACTTTGAGATTGGTTTGAAGTTTATTGGAAATTTTCGGAGGTTTTCATCTTTCAATCTTTTAATCTTTGAATTTGATATCAACATGACTGTTATTGGCTAAAAACCCTTAATAATTCTAAGGTGAAGGGTTGATAGTTGTGGCTTAGATGATGATAGATCGATCGTAAACAGATTAGACCCTGAGAGTTTGAGAGAATCGTCGACGAACCCTAAATCACGGTTTGTTCTTGAGTTCCACGGCCGTGGAGTCTCAAGATCTACCCGTAATTTCCCTTAAGTTTACGAACCTGCTTTTACTTTAATCCAAAGTTAAAGATTTGCTTTAACTTAGTTTAGGCTTGCCTTTCCTAGGTGGTAGTGAAGCCTCAACAACCTCTACCTCGATTGTGAGTGTCACAACCGTAATCGGTTAAGTTAGTCTTGATCCTTGGATTACAAGTTTGGGTATTTGACATTAATTCTCATCTTTAGAACCTTTCTATATTGAAGCCTCAACAACTTGTATAGAGAGTGTCTTGTAGGTGAGTCATATAAGGTTTTTGGAACTTCACCGTACGATTACCTTACATTAGTATACCTTTGCATATCTCAACTCTGTCTTTATATTATTAGTATATCTTGAATCGATTGCCACAGCTGGATACTTGGATCTTTAGGATTGTTGTTTTCCCAATATTTGCAAAAAACTCTCATATTTATTCGCTTGATAATCTGCAATTGAATTTGTTCCCACCCAAATCCCTGTGTTCGATACTCTGGAATTCTTGCTTAACTACGTCGATCCGTACACTGCGGGTTCGCTTGCTTGATTCTAGTTTTATAAATTTAAAGCTTATTTGCACACACCTTTAGGGGCGAACATCAGGTACTAGAACCTGCCTCGGTCGAGGGTCAGCAGCTGGGACCTGCATCGGTCGAGGGTCAACTGGTGGATCTTCCCTCGGTCGAAGTAGAATCTGGTCTCTTATGGCTGCCATATCTGCTTCGATTGCTTCGGTCCTGGTGCGAGTTTCTTCCTTCTCTCGCCTTAGTTCTTCCCTGCTGAGGCGTAGCAGCTCTAGCGCCTCTTTCAACTCGGCCTCAAGATCGCGGTTGTCTTGTTGGGCCATCTTTGCTTCTCTTAAGCGTCGCTTGTATGTCTTTTCTGGTTCGGGATCGTAAGGAATGATTTCCTTCCCAGTGCGGGTTCTTCGCATATACCTAAGAAAGAACCTGCAAAAGTCACTCAAGTAGAGTGGTTAGTAGACACGGGGGCAACTGCCCCAAGAGCAAACCGTACCGACTCGGTCTAGACCAAGTCCCCGGCAACGGCGCCAAAAACTTGTTCGCTCCAAACGGTGTATGCAAGCTTTAAATTTATAACCCTAGACTTAAGCTTAAAAAAAGGATGCGAACCCGCAGTGTACGGGTCAATCGTAGTAAAAAGCAAGGAATTTCAGGGGTCGATCACAGGGACTTAGTGAAACAAAGTCCGATAACGGTAAGCCTCGTAATTACTAACCACAAGAGCAATTAAAACAATCAAAGATGAATAAGAAGTCAAATAAGCAAACATGCAATTCTAGGGATTAAAGCATCTAGTTGTGGTTCCAACTCAAGATCTAAAGATAAGCGGACAAAGCTGAGGTTTTTGCATAGGGAAGGTGTTATTAAAGTGGAATAGATCACCGGGTAAGTCTCACTACTCACTAATCCCAAACCGTAACTCCTATTACCGGGTAAGTCTCAAGGAATTAAGATAAAGAATTATAACCCCGAACTAACACACCATCTAAGGGGATAGAATCAACCTTTACCGGGTAAGTCTCAGGCTAACTGACAAAGATGGGATGGAAGCACACTCAAACCCCAATAAAGGTTAAACCTTTATTACCTACACTTATGATCGTTGGTACACAAACTAAGGAATTACCGGGTAAGTCTCATCCTAAGCTTGCATTGGACCAGGAAAGGTGTAATAAGAATAGGATTTGGCAAACTCTAACACTTAACTCTCAGTTTCGGAACAGATAAGTCACCTCGGTCAGCCAAATTCCACCCCGGCCGAGAAGTTCATCGACTGAACGAGATGCTTGGGGTTAAGGTTAAAGACTCGAACTTTCAGGATCCTACTAGAATCTAAGATTATTCTATCATTGTTTTCCCCACAACCTTCAGCCAATCACCCTAGAATCACACACGGAAATTAGCCACTCATCATCATCATGAAAGTATTAATCGAATATATGGGAAGAAGGTGAATATTTGAACAAGAAGAATTTAATGAAAAGACTTCAATAACTGAATCAAATATCACAACAAAAGCGTTTTTTGGATAGCAATCCAACAAGACAAGACAACAAGGAAGGGAATCTAAGATAATCTTACAAAAACCCTTCAAAAAGTTATAAAAGCTATGATCTTCAATCTTCCTTCAACCTTCAAAAAGGTTCTTCAAATCTCCCAACTGGAGTATGGCTGCTGCGTGTAAGCGGGCTGTATGCGAGATCTCCTCGTAAGCAAGATGTTGGATTTGTGGAAATCCAACCCTTTTTATAGGAAAATAACCCTCCAAAGATAATATATCTTAGAAAGATCTCTTCCCATAAAAATAGGTAAAATATAAGATCTATAATATCTTCTTCCTTTCAGGAGCCAAGCCCAAAAATATAAGATCACTTTCCAAATATAAAAGATCTCAGCCAAGAATAAAATATTCTCGCCGCGTCCTAGGTATTCGCCTCGGTCGAGTCGGCTTCTCTGGATCACCTCGGTCGAGACGAATCTGTGGCCAACCGAGGTGAGTCAGAACTGAATGTGAAATCTCTCAAATCTGGTCCAAAGTGAATCTTTAATCCATGACTATGCTTCTTGGATGGTTCCTTATGTTCCTCAATGTAGCTCCAATGACTCCATAGCTCCTTTTGTTCCTTTTTTATGCAAAACGTGCCATTTTACCTATGATTACAACAAAACTAGGTGTAGACCTCGATTCTTGCAAAGGTAGATGAATTGGTAATATAATCACATAATATACATACAAACATGCAGATTATGAAAGATAAAACGTCCAAACAAACCCTAAAATATAGACTATAATTCATGCTATCACAATTTCTTCCCCTGAATCGGTCTCAAATTTCAGTTGATCATTAATGCCCATTTCATGTTAGAATTTCAATTACGTTGTACTCTTGCATAGATTCTACAAAGGCATCCTCATCTCAACACTTTATTCCAATTTAGCAAGACCCGCCTTTTGATACATGATTTTCCTTCTTATTGGTCAAGTGATTCTTTTGGTTTACACTTTATCCATCCTAGCATTATCGGTCCGATATGTATGACTTTTATTAAACACCTATTGGTGCCATTTGCATAAGAACTTCAGTTGTATATTATTTTCACAAAAATCAAAGTTCTTGACTCGCATTTATTATGTTGTCCTTATGCTCGTGTCACTTTACCTTCATTAAATCTTTAGCCCCCCTAGTAGGATAGTTACCCCTTTGAGTTTTCTCGTACTTGCTTTACGAACCGCTTGGTTGGTCTTATTACTTTCATCAACTCTTAGGTCAATAGTCCAGCTGAAATTTTCAATGGAGTACCTCCATTTCTCCTTAAATAACGGCCTTTGGTCCTTTCGGTCGTCTCTCCTATCCTCGTTCACCCTGGCGCAGGATCGTGAGAAGAAGGCAAGCATGTTCTGCGATTGCACGGATCGCACGAGCAGACCGGATTAGCAAGTGTGAGGTGAGTCTAGAATTAGGTCGAGAAGGTTGCAGGGGCACTCACCGACATTTCCGAGTTCCGATCTGGAGAGACACCTACACGTCCTTGCAAGCTATAGCGGTTCGCTAAGAAACTCGTCCTCTCCCGTGGTCTAGTGTGCTGAAGCGAAATACGGTCAACGGCGCAGTCGTAGGGACGGTAGAAAGGAGGGCAAGATCTTACCGGTGGCGGTGCTGTTGTCCCGACGAGATAAGCGAGGCTGCGTCTGACGTTGGCAAGCGAGGACGGCGGCAAGTAGAAACAAGGAGGGCTGGATATCGGTTTAGCAGTAGTTGTTGTAGAAGAGGGAGGAGCAATATTCTCACGTAGAAGCTAGGTTAGGATACTAATTAGGTTTAGGCTTAGTTTAGGTTAATTTTAATTAATTAGTTAGTAAGTGGGCCGGATTCAAGATTTTTGACATAGAAATGGGCTGAAGCTTTTGGGTCAGAATTGGGCTGCTCCTTAAATGAAACAAATGGGTTGAAAGAATACTCGTTATTCTCCCGGGATCGATAAAAGTACGGAAATAAATTACGGGATTATTTACGGAATTATTATGTTATCATTTTATGTGAATCAAGGTAACATAAAATGATAAAATTCAATATCGTGTTCTTTGATTTAAAGAATTAAGGTTACCGGATCGGAATCCGATTTTAAACGGAGTTTAAAAATTTTCGGTTATTACATAGGACCTAACGGTTTGTTCCTATCCGTCTAGTCGGGCTTCGGGCGAGTACCGTTTCATTTTTTAAAAAAGAAAATTGTACATAATAATATAAAATTAATAAAATTTTAACACATATATCAAAGTAGTTCAATAGCCATGAATATTTGAACTTAGTATACCCTGAGGCAAATAACACAATTACATAAAAGTTGTTGTTTTAGAGATTGTTGTTGTATTGAAAAGCCACTCTGCAAGTCTGCATTGAGATGTAAATAAAGATTAGCTTTCTTATTCGTGCTTTTGGGTACCCATAGAAGTTGTCATGTTTTGTTCCCTGAGCAAAATTCTCTAGTTTAGCAGCTACAATGACAAGAGATGATGGATGATTGGAGGAAATATCTGAACATATTCTTTCTTCATTTTTTAATCTTTTTGGGTTTGTGCGTTTTGCGGTGGGAGGTGTTAATTCCACGTGACACTTTTGAACAATATGTCTATCTTGGGCAAGAGGAAGTTTTACATATTCTTGCTCGGATCCAACAACAACCAGCTTTGAGTTACCATTGAAGTTACAAAAAAACACAAGAGGACCTTCACTTGCTTAACAAATCAGAAAGCACGTAAAGTTATCAAAAGTACAAATATATTTTAATAAAAAGAAAGAAAACGTTGTTTCGAAACACGACTTTCTCTTTTTTATTTAAAAAAAAAAAAAGTAATGTAAACCATAGATTGAAACTACGGGTTCTTCATTTTTTTAAATCAGCAAACATAGTTTTAAACTATGGGTTCTTCATGAAACCCAGTGTTTTAACCTGCATGTCTACTGAGAAGCTGAAAAACTTTGAGAATATTGGTGTAGAAAAGCCTTTTTTTTATAATGGATATAAACTAGACTCCTACAATTTAACAAATAAAAATACACATAAAATGAGTGATTTAAGGCTTATATAAATGAAGAAGGTTGAGAGAAGCTATTTAAAATCGGAAATAATCAATTGCCAAAATAAAAGAGAAACCGTTTTAATTGTTTGGCAACTGAATATTGAAGATTTGGTGAATCTTTTCAAACGCCTATTATCCACCACCAGATGTTGAAATCTCGCTAATCAAATTAACCGCTTTCTCTCATCGACGACAGGGAAACCGACCCTTCAACATTTGTCTTCAACCTTCATCTTCAACCTTCGTCTTCAACATTCGTCTTCAACTTTCGTCTTTCACAATCGTCTTCAACCATCATCTTCTACTGTTTGTTTCACTTCTCATCCCCCGTTATATAAGGTGATGAACACAGATTTCATTCTTGATACACAAATACACAAACCAATAGTTACACAAATTAGTAATATATTGACACATAAACACACATAATACATAACTTATATATAAATGTACATATTGTATATACATATATGTCACAGTCAAAACAAGCACAAAATTCATACTATTGTTTTTATGTACACAAGTAGTATACCAAACTCAATAAAAGAAAAATCTAACAACCTACATAATGTATATCAAACTAGCTATCAAACATAAGTTCAATATATCATATACATATTGTACCTGACAACACCCACTCATATGTACAAACATCAATACATTTACATAACAAGATATAGAACAACAACCGAAGATTTGTGTGCAAATGTCAATACGTACATAACCATTCTAGCGTACACAAATTTCAAAACACGATTACAAACCAGTAACACAAATTGGAGGGTTTTCAATCCGAAAAAAACGATAAGAAGATGTATTTTGTGTTAGCGTTTTGGTTGCGATTGAGTACACTTACGTTTGCCAGATCTTTAAAATCTACACATCATTGAAGCAACTGACACACAGATTGTTCAAAGCATCAAATTTGTTGACAAAAGAGCACCCAAAATCGACGAATATTCGTTGCCTGCTACATGCGCAAGGGAAAACTCAATGATCGAAGCAGAAGATTGATGATATGTCGATTCACACATATATCGATCAAATTTTCGACATGTAGCAATGATCAATGCATAATGGAAGAGAAGGAGATCAACAACAATGTGTTTCCGAAAAGAATGGAAATGATAATACTGCCCACGATTTAAGGAGAAGGTTACAAATTGTTTCCTTATTAAATGGTTAATGGAGAATAAATAGCTTATTTAATTATAAAAATTAATTAAAACTAATAGGAGAAAGAAAATGGATATATTAGGTTACAGATTGTTTCCTTATTAAATGGTAATGAAGATTAATTAGCTTATTTAATTGAGGAAATTAATTAAAATTAATAGGAGAGAGAAAATGAATATATTAGGTAAAATCTTTAATTTCTGCATAATAAATTTTTTTATGAAAAATTAGAGGGGTCTAGTTTGTCTACATACAAACATAATTGCCCAGTTTCGGCTAGCATGTTGTGTGTCCAGGTCCTTGAATATCATATGTCGAAAGGAATTTGGAATGGAAGGAAAGCAGGCTCCTTTGGATAAGATCAAAGGTTTCATTGCTTCTAGGTTGGAAGTGCACGATTGCAGATACAAGAACAAGGCCTATAATGTGTCCGTACCAATAAATTCATATATCAGATGTGATGAAAACAGTCATTCGTGCTAAAAGTATAATCAGGAAAAAGTAAAAAATGATGGACACGACAAGAACATGGAAATTGCTATGAACAACTGGAAGATGAGTAACATTGTGATGAACAATACAGTTTACAGTTATAATAATTACAAGATGAATAATGAGATGATGGTATGTTTGTGTATTATTAAAAGGAATACAAGAAATGTAATGTTGTATTTCAATTATATGTTTAGATTTCCTGCAGTAATGATGCATGGAGTCATGCTTTTTGTAGAAAGGAGATTTTTAGGGATTTGGGTAGGCAAAAAACAATCAACTTTGAACAGGGAATAAATAGAAAGAAATCAAAGGAACTTGGTTTTCGTTGAATTTTCATGTGCTTTGTGGAGTGGATTTTCAGAAATGGCCATTGAAAAACGAACAAAGCGAACAAGATGAGACCAATAAACCTTTTAGAAGAGTTGCTATCGGCGGATATTTGTAGGCGAAAATTACAAATCACGTATGGTGATCGAAATGTGCATTTGATTCTTAATCTTTTGCATTTTTAATCGTTTACAAACTATCCTCTCGGATGTTATAATCACGAGGATAATGAATCATCTACACAAGAACAACCATAAAATTACCCAACATTAATGTTATGAATAGGCAAGAAAAAATTAGCCTTTACAAAACAGATAATTCTAAGCTTTTGGAATCCAAATTTCTTCCTTCCATAATTTCTAGGATGACTTTCCTTTTGAAGATGTTTCTCAAGTGTGGCCTAAATGATTGTCTTGGAAGATGCCGTAGTCACATGCCCCTGTTTGATCGTGTTGATCGTGGTATGTTCGAGCTCTCCGGAGATCCTCCATCTAGTTGGGGGCAACGTCGTGGGATCCACATTTTCGCAGGAGGTATGACATCCCCTAAAAAAGTTTTCTATCATCCCGCTTCCCGGCGGCGAGACACCGCGCTAGTTCATCTATCCCGGATCCTGTCCATGTTTTGCCAGCCTCGAGTGTTCCGCGTCTTCTCCCAAGGTTTAGTTGTTTCAACTTTTTGGATCTTTCTCACATTTCCGGTTTTTTCTTGTGGTGATCGTATTGTTTCTCTCTTGGTTTTTCTATTTACATGACGATCTGCCCCTTTGCCGGTTGCCGGCCTCTCGTACACCAATCTTTTTGGTGTAATCGAGCTTCTTACCTTCTTGATATAAAAAATCAAATAATTGTCCATATTATGTTCAATGTTACAATAATTGTCTACTTAACCATTTTACTCAAAAACTTTCTATTATCGTAAATACTTTTGTTTCATTCATAATCTCATAAATAGTTTTGATTTATTAATTATTCTTTAAAAAAAATCCTAAAAACTTAGGATATTCAATATGGACAAAGGAAATAACTTCAATCCCAAATTTCCTCTCTAGTCTTCTTTACAATTTATTTTCTCTCTAACTTCAAAGTGAATTCTAAAGTAATCTGGTAAATGGATGAAATTAAACTCCTAAAAACATTTTTATAAAGAGGATCAAACAAATAAAAATTTTCAAAAGTCTTTTAAAGACGCATTAAATGAATGTTGCACGAACATGCACTAGGAGTCTAGGACCGTTTGATCGTGCAACACGGAAGCGGTTTTAAACATTGGTGCTTCAACACACGCACAAACGTGTATTGTTGGCGCACGAACATGCGTTGTTGGTTCACTTCCTTACACGAGCAACCCGTGACCTTGCACGAGCAACCGGTGACCTTGCACGAGCAACTCTTTTGCTCTATTCCCGATCTTTGCATGATTCATTTCTTCTTTTTGCATGATCCTCCTTGCTAACCTTTTGACCATGATTTCCCCTACTTCATAGCCTCTCCTATCAAGTCTTCAAAAACCAACCCTAACGTTCTCGACAATGCACCGAAACACCAACAAACCTGATAGAGTAAGTAATTAATGTAAATAGAGGGTTGCCTATTGTAATTATGTAAAGTATGTTTATTATTAATATGAGCCGTCTAATGATGGAAATCCTAAGGGAAATATTATCCAAACTCTCACATGGTATCAGAGGCTTCTCTCCTCTAACCCTATTCCACTGCTTCATCCCCTTCACCGTGTTTTTCCCTTTTCTCCCCAGCAATCTCGCTCCGATGGCCGACAAAAAGCCTCCCTTCCACTCCGCTCTCGGAATCTCCAACATCAAGAACAACATCGCTCTTGTTCTGGATCATGATACTCCGTATACATCTTGGGTAACCCTATTTCGCGTTACTGCAAAATCCCATAATGTTCTTGATCATATTGATGAATCTGTTCCGCGACCTACGGACATCGACAACTCCTTATGGCTTCAAGTTGATGCAACTGTCCTTCAATGGATATACCAGACGGTCTCCCGCGACATTCTTCTCCAAATCCTTGACTCCGACGACACCGCGCTACAAGCATGGAACCACGTCAAGGATATTTTTCAAGATAACAAGAACACTATGGCGGTGTATCTTGAGCACGAGTTCTCCAATTGTAAGTTATCCGGTTTCTCCTCCGTCAATTCCTTTTGTCAACATCTCAAGTCCTTGGCAGATCAACTAAAGGGTGTTGGATCACCGGTTCCTACAACTCAATTAATCCTTCAACTAATCTCGGGTCTCCCATCTGAATACAATGTTGTGGCGAGTTTTATTCAACAAACGGATCCTCTTCCGAGTTTTATCAAAGCCCGCTCTCAATTACTTCTCGAGGAAATCCGGTTGGCGGCACAAACGGGTGCTGGCAAAACCTCGTCAACTCTGACCGCTCAAGTTGCACCCTCCTCCGGATCTACTACTCACCATCCGGCCTAGCCTACTGCAGAGAAGCCTAATAACACAAGGCCCAGGGGGAAAAAGAATAAAAACAAGCCCAGCTCAGCCCCTGTCTAGCGCTTCGTCTTCAGGCCGCAATACGGATGGATTCTGCTGTCTTCATCCTGGTGGGCCGTTTGCTGCACAAACTTGGACGCCAGCCCAATTCAATTCCGGCCCAGTACCACCCCACCTTGCCCCTACTCAAACAATCAACAAGGAATACTTGGGGTTGGCCCAGTTTTCAGCTCACCTCAGGCCCATTTTGCACATGATCAGAATGCATTTGCTGCTCAGCCCACGTTATTGGACCAATCCTTCGCCACAATGACGTTAAACCCAACGGACAATTTATGGTACATGGACACGGGCGTCACCTCGCACATGACGAATAATTCCGGTAATCTCTCGTCTTTTTCGCATAATGGTCCATTAAATTCGATAATTGTTGGCAATGGTATGTGTATTCCTTCTACAGGTCTTGGTGATACTATCCTACCCACCCCAAACAAACCTCTCCGTTTATCCAATATCCTTGTCGCACCAAAAATTGTCAAAAACCTCGTATCCGTTAGACGTTTTACAACTGATTATCTTGCTTCTGTGGAATTTGACCCTTTTGGTTTCTCTATGAAGGATCTACAAACGGGGACCGTTCGTCTGAGGTGTAATAGCTCCGGGGGGTCTATCCGGTTACAAATCCACCCATCCGTCCATCTCATGCCCTCTCGTAAGCTTAAAACAAGGAATTCCAGGGGTCAATCGTAGTAAAAAGCAAGGAATTTCAGGGGTCGATCACAGAGACTTAGTGAAACAAAGTCCAATTACGGTATGCTTATGTGAATACTAACCACAGAAGGTAATCAAAACAATCAAAGATGATATAGAAGTCAATAAAGGAAATATGCAATTCTAGGGATAAAAGCATCTAGTTGCGGTTCCAACTCAAGATCTAAAGATAAGCGGACAAAGTTGAGGTTTTTGCATGGGGAAGGTGTTACTAAAGTGGAATAGATCACCGGGTAAGTCTCACTACTCACCAATCCAAAACCGTAACTCCTATTACCGGGTAAGTCTCAAGGAATCAAGATAAAGAACTATAGCGTCAAACTACCACACCATCTAAGGGAATAGAATCAACCTTTACCGGGTAAGTCTCAAGCTAACTCACAAAGATGGGATGGAAGAACACTCAAACCCCAATAAAGGATAAGCCTTTATTACCTAAACTTATGATCTTAGGTAAACAAACAAAGGAATTACCGGGTAAGTCTCATCCTAAGCTTGCATTGGACCAGGAAAGGTGTAATAAGAATAGGATTTGGCAAACTCTAACACTTAACTCTCAGTTTCGGATCAGATAAGTCACCTTGGTCAGCCAAATTCCACCCCGGGCGAGATGTTCATCGACTGAGCGAGATGCTTAGGGTTAAGGTTAAAGACTCGAACTTTCAGGGTCCTACTGTGATTAAGATCATTCTATCATTGTTTTTCCCACAACCTTCAGCCAATCACCCTAGAATCACACAAGGAAATTAGCCACTCATCATCGTGAAAGTATTAATCAAATATATGGGAAGAAGGTGAATATTTGAACAAGAAGAATTTAATGAAAAGACTTCAAACTGAATCAAATATCACAACAAAAGCATTCCTTGGATAGAAATCCAACAAGGCAAGACAACAAGGAAGGGAATCTAAGATAATCTTACAAAAACCCTTCAAAAGCTATAAAAGCTACAATCTTCCTTCTTCAACCTTCAAAAAGGTTCTTCAAATCTCCCAACTGGAGTATGGCTGCTGCGGTGTAGTAGGTGTAAGTGAGGTGATAGCGGATGTCAGATTTGTGAGAAATCCGACCCTTTTTATAGGAAAATTACTCTCCAAAGATAAGATATCTTAGAAAGATCTTTTCCCATAAATATAGGTAAAATATAGGATCTGAATTATCTTCTTCCTTCCAGGAGTCAAGCCCAAAAATATAAGATCTCTTTCCAAAGATAAAAGATCTCAGCCAAGAATAAAATATTCTCGCCGCGTCCCAGGTGTTCGCCTCGGTCGAGTCGACTTCTCTGGATCACCTCGGTCGAGGTGAATCTGTGGTCAACCGAGGTGAATCACAACTAAATGTGAAATCTCTCAAATCTGGTCCAAAGTGAATCTCTAATCCATGGCTATGCTTCCTGGAGGGTTCCTTATGTTCCTGAATGTAGCTCCAATGACTCTATAGCTCCTTTTGCTCCTTTTCGATGCAAAACGTGCCATTTTACCTACGATTACAACAAAACTAGGTGTAGACCTCGATTCCCGCAAAGGTAGATGAAATAGTAATATAATCACATATTATACATACAAACATGCAGATTATTGAAGATAAAACGTCCAAACAAACCCCAAAATATAGACTATAATTCATGCTATCAAAATACCCCATACTTAGCCCTTGCTTGTCCCCAAGCAAGTTCCGCATATAAAAGACAAGATATAATGGATTATAAGTCAATAAAATCAATGAAAAGTTTTTCAAAAATATTTTTATGGTGTGCAACAATCATAGATCACTCTAAGAGAATACTTCATGGAATTTAAAATCAATGTATGATCAAAACATTTTATAAATATAAGAAAGTTGTTCATCTTTGCATGAAATCATAGAATGCATAATAAGTCATAATTATCGAAATTAATCATATATAATCCTGTTTAAACCGCTAAGTCAATCAACAAGCTCGAGGTCTCAAGGGCTTCCCAAAAGAAAGATCAAGAAACGTGTAGGGTAGGGATGTAAGGTAATGTGGTGCTAAAATCCGGGAAAAGGATATACTTCACTTTCACTTTGACTTTCAACATCTTCCACCAATAAGCTTCGCTTATTTCACACTTTTTCTTTTTCTTTACTTTTTGGGATGCATGGACAGAGGTGCACAATAACCGAAGCCTAGGAAATCAGCAATCATCAATTTCTTGAGATGCATCAAACCCTTGATGCACATACCATGACCCGTTAGGAATATCGCTCAATCCGACTTTGGCAAGACACAAACACACGGCTATGTGAATGATGCCGAGTTACTCATCATCATGATTGACTTCCCCAAACCTATTTATTTCTTTCTAACACTTTCACTTCCGGCCAACTTCTCAACTTCACTTCACTTGCTTTCACCACTTTGCTTGCTTCCAAATTCCCAGATAGGTAAAGGGAGGCAAAAATGTATATGAGGGGCTAAGCATGATCAAGAAGAAGAAGAGAGAAGAATGAATTGCCTTGGTCTTTCCAGGAAGAAAGTGAGAGAACTTATCTTGCGGTGTCAACCTTCAAATTCAACATAATTTGGATAAAAACAAAGTATTAAACATGCCAAAAATTTCAAACAAAGCATTTAACAACTTAAACATATTATAAAACCTTTCAAACACATAAAGATTTCAAAACCAGTTAGTAAACAAAGTCTTCACTGAGATCATATCTAGATAGGGAGCACAAAAATCGTTTCGAAAACTCTCAGTTAACCCACCTCGGTCAAGGTGTTCTTAGGTCAACCGAGGTGAAACACCTCGTTCGGCCAGAACTGCCCCGGTCGAGGTCCAAAATTTTTTTAAAAAAAAACCAGTTTTCTTTCAGTTTCGACGTTTTTCTCAATCAAATAACCTGTAAGTATGCATGCAATCTCAGATAAACACATAGAAGGAAAAGTGAAGCATAAATATCCGGTAATGTAGAGTCATACAATACATAAGTCAAATACATCAATAAACACCCCATACTTAGGACACACTGTCCCAGTGGGTCAAAATAAGTCTAAGGAAATAAAATACTCACCGGACATAAAGTTGAACTGCATAAAAATAAGAAAGAAAATCCTGCAGCTCTCAGTAGTCACGATCCGTGGTGGTGGTGGCACATACGGATACTGGGACGGATCGAATGGGTAGCCCATGACGTGCTCAAACTGAATCTAGGCCATCATGTGCTGGTAATGCTGCCTCTCCTGCATCTCACGGATATCCAGTGACAAAGCGGCATATGAATCAATAACTTGATCTGTCAGATCGTCGATCCGACTGTGAGCCTCTGAATCTCTGTGTCGGCGTGCTCTACGCCTAGCAGGTCTCACTGGAGAAGTAGTAGGTGCAGGCTCAGTATCCTCATCATCTAGATCTATAACTGGTGCACTCGTCCTGCAGTATCTGTCCTTGTATCCATCGGGACTCCACCATCTCTGTCATCAGCTGTCTCCTCATCATCTGCCTCCTCCTCAGCTGGGGCAGCTGCTGCCTCTCTATAATCCTCCATCAGTGGAGCCCAAGCAGTCTGCCAATAATGAGGGTCATAAACAGTAAACTGGGCAGACCACCTGATCCCCTGTGGTGCAGTCAGCTCCCATGGCATAGCCACGAACGGTGTAGTCAAACCTCGGGGAACCAGAATCCGCCGAGTGATCATCTCTTGCAGCCCAAGCGGCTTGGCAGCCGCCACTATCGTGCAAGCGCTGAGATCCATCTCCTGATAGCTGGCAATGTGGGTGACAAGTCCTCCGCAGCAAATGTCTCCCTTCGCCTTGGCCTTGATCCTGTGCAGATCCTCTGCTAGCATCAAGCCAAATTCCGGGATACCTCTTGTAACCATGCAGTATAGGCTGAACAGCTCCCCCTGACGGATCTTCTGGGGCGTCTCAGTACGCGCCAGAAGTGTCTCACTGAAGATCCGGTGGGCTAACCTAAAGACTAAGTGGAAGATGACCTTCTCCCTAGAATCTCCACGGCGCCATCTGTCTACGTGCTCAACAACATGAGCAATCTGTCCCCAAAACTCCCTAGCTACAGATCGGGAAGGGAAGTCAACAGCTGTGGGCTCAGGAAAACCAAAAATCTCTCTCCAGTACTCTAGCGGCACTAAGAAGTTCTGGTTCATCAACCGGTACTTCACAGATCGCTCTGTGGGGAGGTAGGTGAAGGAGCTAACGAAATCTAGGGTGGGCTCCAAATAGGCTGGGGCTCGGATCTCAATAAACTGATCCAGCCCTACTGTGGAAATCATCCGTCTAAGGTCTCCGTCTACCTGGAGACAGTCAAAAGCAGACACGTCCAGGAAGCGGGGTGCAATCACTGGACGGCCGGAAATACGGTCATAATCGACCTGGTGTCGCTCGTGGATCACCGGTCGATAGGGTCGGGAAGAAGAGGAAGAAGGGGAAGGTGAGGATCTATCCCTAAGGGCAAGGCGTCTGTCGGAACTCATTTTCAGATCTGTCACTGTCAGGTCACCTCGGTCGACTAACAACACTCAAGAATCACCTCGGCCGAGGCACAGCTCGTCTGGACCGAGGCGGAAAACAGGATTCTAACTTCTTCTGAAAATTCAGATCTTTTCCCCTAAAATCTCTACAACTGCTTCCTATGGGGTACTTAATCCTTTCCCCAGCAAATGCAAGGGCAACCAAAGCCCAAATCGAAGCGAAATTAGCAAGTTAGGGTTTCGGTTTTGTTTTTACCTCGTTCGGCCGAATCGGTTCGATTTTCTTGCAGATCGATGATGCACTGGGATCCTCTATGCCTTAATCGCAGTTTGGAAGCAAAAATCTTTGAAAATGAGCGAGAATCGAAGGAGCGAGGTGCAAACTGTCGCCGCGGTCGAGGGAGAGGGTAAAGTGAGGAGAGAGAAATCTTCAGCCCTTTTATACCCTTTTCTGGAACTGCTGTCACCTCGGTCGAGATGGTCTCGACTGGACCGAGGTGGTACGGACCGAGGTGGTTCTTCAGAAACCCTAGTCGCCTCGGTTGTTCAAGAATCATCTCGGTCGAGGTGCTCTGACAGCAACCGAGATGCCTCAGTCAAACTTCGTCCTCTCAAATTCTCGATATTCTGTCCTTCCAGTTATGCTCCTTCCTTAGATGTCTCCTGTTATCTGTCTAGAACGCCAAAAACAAAACAAAGCAAAGCAAAAGCAAAACTATCTAAGCTAGACTAGAAAAAGGGAAAAGAAAGAAATACCTTGGGTTGCCTTCCAAGAAGCGCTTGGTTTAAGGTCGCTAGCTGGACCATGATGCGTCTCTCAAACGTGATGGGAGGTAATCTCACCCCATACTTCACCTCCATCATGGGGTGAAGTAAGTAAGTCTATCAATCGCTCCAACAAGTGTAAGTGCTCATCGGGGAATGAATCATCTATGGGCGGGTCGTCCTTTTCACGTGAAGATGCAGGTAGCTGGCTGAGGTGATCCGCAACAGAATTTTCGGATCCCTTCTTATCGCGGATCTCTAGATCAAACTCTTGAAGCAAGAGAATCCACCGAATAAGGCGTGGCTTGACATCTTTCTTAGCCAACAAGTAACGGATGGCTGCATGGTCGGTGTAGACAATGACTTTCGCCCCTACTAAATAGGAACGAAACTTCTCGAAAGCATATACAACCGCCAATAATTCCTTCTCGGTGGTAGCGTAGTTGCGTTGTGCTACATCTAGCGTCTTGCTAGCATAGTAAATGGCGGTGGTCCGTCCATCCTTCTTCTGTCCAAGCACCGCTCCTACGGCTACATCACTAGCGTCGCACATGATCTCAAAGGGCAAGGTCCAATCCGGAGGCTGGATAATGGGAGCGGGGATCAACGCTTCCTTAATCCTGTAAAAAGCATCAAGACACTCCTGCGAAAACTCAAAAACAATATCTTTATTCAAGAGGTTAGTTAGAGGTTTAGAAATCTTAGAGAAGTCCTTGATGAATCTCCTGTAGAAACCTGCATGCCCGAGAAAACTCCTCACACCTTTAACAGAACAAGGGGGAGGGAGTTTCTCAATAGTCTCGATCTTAGCGCGATCGACCTCAATGCCTCGATTAGAAATGAGGTGTCCTAGCACAATGCCTTCATTAACCATAAAATGACACTTCTCCCAATTCAAAATAAGATTAGTGTCTTCACATCTTTTAAGCACTAGAGAAAGGTTAGATAGACAATCATCAAAAGAGGAACCATATACAGAAAAATCATCCATAAATACCTCCATGATCTCCTCTATGTATTCGGAAAAGATAGCCATCATGCATCGCTGGAAGGTAGCGGGTGCATTGCACAATCCAAATGGCATCCTCCTATAAGCAAATGTCCCCCATGGACAAGTGAAAGTGGTCTTCTCCTGATCATCCGGATGGATAGGAATCTGGAAGAATCCACTATAACCGTCTAAGTAGCAAAAGTGTGAATGCTGGGCCAACCGCTCGAGCATTTGATCAATGAAGGGAAGGGGAAAATGGTCCTTCCGTGTGGCCGTATTCAGCTTCCTATAATCGATGCAAACCCTCCAGCCCGTAACGGTCCTAGTTGGGATCAACTCGTTGTTCTTATTTGTTACAACGGTCATCCCTCCTTTCTTCGGAACTACATGCACCGGGCTAACCCACTTGCTGTCCGAGATAGGGTATATGATACCTGCATCCAACAACTTAAGAACTTCTTTCTTCACAACCTCTTTCATGATCGGATTTAACCGTCTTTGAGGTTCCCGTGAAGTCTTATGATCATCCTCCATTAGAATTCTATGCATGCAGAAAGAAGGCTTAATGCCAATAAGATCATCTATAGTATAACCCAAAGCCTTTTGATGCTTTCACAGGACATGCGTGAGTTTAGACAATTCAGTTTCGGAGAGGGAAGCACTAACAATAACGGGATAAGTGGAATCTGGTCCAAGAAAGACATACCTCAAGTGATTTGGGAGTTGTTTAAGCTCCACAACTGGGGGTGCTTTCTGAGGGGGATCCTTGCTTCCTCCTTCTAGTGGAGTAGATCTAGAAACTGGACTTTCGGAATTCTCAGTTGAAATTGTCTCGCCATCGACCTCGGTCGAGGCGTAGAGGCGTTGACCGAGATGTTCTTCAGTCGCCTCGCTCAGTCGAGAAAGTGCCTCGGTCGAGGTACTGCAACTGGAACCGAAACTGGAGATCTTCGTCTCCTGGATTAGCTTCTCGGTTTTAGCTCCTGGATCTTCTTCCAGTGCTTTTAAGCTCCGTATATCTGCATCACAAGAGGCATTTATACCTTCCTCCATTAAACTGAAGCTAATAACTCTTTCGAGTGGATCGTTAATAAGGATAGAGCTCACCAATTCTCTTGATTCTTCTTCATCATAGATGTTGAAGATATTATCGCTTAGCTGCTCCCCTTTCATGGCTGCAAGTAATGTGAACTCCACCTCATCGCCTCCAATGTTGAATTTTAACTTGGCGTTCTTGCAATCCACGTTGCAACCCGAAGTTGCTAGAAATGGCCTCCCGAGAATAATAGGAACAGGATAATCTGCGGGAATGTCAAGTACAACAAAATCTATTGGTAAATAGAAGTTACCTAACTTGACCGGAACGTCCTCCAAGATTCCCACGGGATGGGTGATGGAGCGATCCGCCATATATAGTCGAATCTTGACCGGCTTGGGCTCTCCAAATCCGATCTTCGCACATAGCTCCAGCGGGATGATGCTCACGCTGGCTCCTAGATCACAAAGGGCTTCACAAGTGACATCCCCAACTTGAATGGGAATGCAAAATGAGCCGGGATCTCTCAATTTAGGTGGCATCTTCTCCTTTATGATTTGAATGAGCTCCGAGGATTTAGATGTCATCCTAACTTCACCAAAATCTTCCAATTTCCTCTTCCTTGATAGGATCTCCTTCAAGGATTTCCCATAGGCGGGCATCCCTAGAATAGCATCAAGGAAAGGAATGTTAATGTGCAGTTTATTCATCAAGTCAAGGAACTTACCAAAGTGCTTGTCTAGATGTGCTCTGGCCCTTGACTGGGGGAATGGAAGTGGTGGTTTGTATGCAGGAGGTGGAACATAAACTTCAGTTTTCCCCTCCGCATTCTGTGGCTCCACCTCGGTTGGCATCTCGGTCAAAGTGTTCTTCGACTGCATCTGGACCGAGGTGGTCTTCGTCGGTACTAGCACCGACCGAGGCACTGGATCTGCAGTTTTCAGTCCACTCCTCGTGGTTATGGCCATGATCTGGCCCTTAGGGTTGCTCTCCGTCCTTGCTGGAAGCTTCCCTGGATCTCTTGGCGCTTCATTCGCCCTACTTGCAAGTTGTTGTTCAAAGGTCTTTTGGGCCTTCGAAAATGAAGTCATAGAAGTCTCCATAGCACTAAGCTTGATCAAGATTGCCTCCAACACTGCGTCTTTCTTTTCCGGCTGAGACGAACTTGATCCTTGCCCCTGGCTCTTTAATGGAGTAGAAGAAGAAGAAGGAGAAGAGAGGAAAGGGTTAGAGGAATCGTTAGAGTTGGAGTTTGAATGATTGTTACCAGAATTTTGGTTGTTCGCCCTCCATTTGTTGCTATTGGATCCCCTATTGTTATTGTTGTAGTTGTTGTTCCGGGAACCGTTGTTGTTGTTACGGTATCCATTGTTGTTATTCCTTTGTACTTGCTCTTCCTTCTTGGTTTGAGCAACCAAGAGTTCCTTCAATTGCTTCACGTCATTCTTCAAAGACGTGAGTTGATTGTTGTTGGGCTGAGTTTCTTGGAAGTTAACTCTTTTAACTCCACCTTTAGCTCCTTGGTGAGTGTACTTCTCCATATGCAAAGCTTGCTTCTCGATGAAGTCCCAAGCTTCGTCAATCGCCATGTCCATAAAGGTACCGGCGGAGAGTAGTTGGAGGTTGAACTGGGTACTTCTGTCCAGTCCTTTGAAGTATATCTCCAATAACTCTAACTTTGGAATCACATGATGTGGGCAATCCAAAAGTATGTCCTTGAACCGCTCCCATGACTTGGACAAACTCTCCTTGTCCTTCATAATGAAAGTGTTGATCTTCCCTCTCATTTCAGCTGTCTTTAAGGGGGGAAAGAATTTGGTCAAGAATTCCGTCGTCATCTCCTCCCATGTGCTAATTTTTCCTGGAGGAAGAGATTGATACCAAGTAAGAGCTCTATCTTTTAAAGAAAAGTAAAAAGGTCTTAGCTTGTAGTTGTTATTTTCAATCCTTGAGGGTCTCAAGGTCTCCATCAAGATCTCATAGTTTTGAAAATGTTGATGTGGTGATTCCTTCTCTAGCCCTCCGAATTGGCATTGGCGAATCATGGATAGAACTTGCGGTCGAAGTTCATAGTCATGGTCCGCTGGATCTCCTAGGTTAACTCCTGGACGCCTCAGTTGTTGATTAGGGTCCATCCTTTGACCTAGGGTTTGTGGGATTCCTGCAAGAAGAACACCTCGGACTGGCATCCGAGGTGGAAGTATCTCGGCCGGGGCGTCAGGTACTGGAACCTATCTCGGTCGAGGGTCAACAACTGGATCCTGCATCGGTCGAGGATCTGGGATTGGATCTTCCCTCGGTCGAAGTAGAATTTGGTCTCGTATGGCTGCCATATCTGCTTCGATTGCTTCAGTCCTGGTGCGAGTTTCTTCTTTCTCCTGCCTTAGCTCTTCCCTGCTGAGGCGTAGCAGCTCTAGCGCCTCTTTCAATTCGGCCTCAAGATCGCGATTGTCTTGGTGGCCGGGCCATCTTCGCTTCTCTTAAGCGTCGCTTGTATGTCTTTTCTGGTTCGGGATCGTAAGGAACGATTTCCTTCCCAGTGCGGGTTCTTCGCATATACCTAAGAAAGAACCTGCAAAATTCACTCAAGTAGAGTGGTTAGAAGACATGGGGGCAAGTGCCCCAAGAGCAAACCGTAACCGGCTCGGTCTAGACCAAGTCCCCGGCAACGGCGCCAAAAACTTGTTCGCTCCAAACGGTGTGTGCAAGCTTTAAATTTATAACCCTAGACGTAAGCTTAAAACAAGGATGCGAACCCGCAGTGAACGGGTCAATCGTAGTAAAAAGCAAGGAATTCCAGGGGTCGATCACAAGCACTTAGTGAAACAAAGTCCAATTACGGTATGCTTATGTGAATACTAACCACAGAAGGTAATCAAAACAATCAAAGATGATATAGAAGTCAATAAAGGAAATATGCAATTCTAGGGATTAAAGCATCTAGTTGCGGTTCCAACTCAAGATCTAAAGATAAGCGGACAAAGCTGAGGTTTTTGCATAGGGAAGGTGTTACTAAAGTGGAATAGATCACCGGGTAAGTCTCACTACTCACCAATCCAAAACCGTAACTCCTATTACCGGGTAAGTCTCAAGGAATCAAGATAAAGAACTATAGCTTCAAACTACCACACCATCTAAGGGAATAGAATCAACCTTTACCGGGTAAGTCTCAGGCTAACTCACAAAGATGGGATGGAAGAACACTCAAACCCCAATAAAGGATAAACCTTTATTACCTAAACTTATGATCTTAGGAAAACAAACAAAGGAATTACCGGGTAAGTCTCGTCCTAAGCTTGCATTGGACCAGGAAAGGTGTAATAAGAATAGGATTTGGCAAAGTCTAACACTTAACTCTCAGTTTCGGATCAGATAAGTCACCTCGGTCAGCCAAATTCCACCCCGGCCGAGATGTTCATCGACTGAGCGAGATGCTTAGGGTTAAGGTTAAAGACTCGAACTTTCAGGGTCCTACTGTGATTAAGATCATTCTATCATTGTTTTTCCCACAACCTTCAGCCAATCACCCTAGAATCACACAAGGAAATTAGCCACTCATCATCGTGAAAGTATTAATCAAATATATGGGAAGAAGGTGAATATTTGAACAAGAAGAATTTAATGAAAAGACTTCAATAACTGAATTAAATATCACAACAAAAGCGTTCCTTGGATAGAAATCCAACAAGGCAAGACAACAAGGAAGGGAATCTAAGATAATCTTACAAAAACCCTTCAAAAGCTATAAAAGCTACAATCTTCCTTCTTCAACCTTCAAAAAGGTTCTTCAAATCTCCCAACTGGAGTATGGCTGCTGCGGTGTAGTATGTGTAAGTGAGGTGATAGCGGATGTTGGATTTGTGGGAAATCCGACCCTTTTTATAGGAAAATTACTCTCCAAAGATAAGATATCTTAGAAAGATCTTTTCCCATAAATATAGGTAAAATATAGGATCTGAATTATCTTCTTCCTTCCAGGAGTCAAGCCCAAAAATATAAGATCTCTTTCCAAAGATAAAAGATCTCAGCCAAGAATAAAATATTCTCGCCGCGTCCCAGGTGTTCGCCTCGGTCGAGTCGACTTCTCTGGATCACCTCGGTCGAGGTGAATCTGTGGTCAACCGAGGTGAATCACAACTGAATGTGAAATCTCTCAAATCTGGTCCAAAGTGAATCTCTAATCCATGGCTATGCTTCCTGGAGGGTTCCTTATGTTCCTGAATGTAGCTCCAATGACTCTATAGCTCCTTTTGCTCCTTTTCGATGCAAAATGTGCCATTTTACCTACAATTACAACAAAACTAGGTGTAGACCTCGATTCCCGCAAAGGTAGATGAAATAGTAATATAATCACATATTATACATACAAACATGCAGATTATTGAAGATAAAACGTCCAAACAAACCCCAAAATGTAGACTATAATTCATGCTATCAGAGACATCTCCTCCTCTTTGTCATGCATGTCAACTTGGAAAACATCATAAACTTGCGTTTGATCGCTCATCCACTAGTACTTTTGCTCCTTTTGATACTATTTATAACGATATTTGGACCTCTCCTATCCCTAGCAGGGAAGGTTTTAAATATTACTTGTTTCTTGATGATTTTTCTCACTTCTTATGGGTCTATCCAATCAAGTTTAAGTCACAAGTTTTCGATCTCTTAGGGCAATTTCACAAACTAGTTCTAACACAATTTCGCACAAACATCAAAAGTTTTCAATGAGACATGGGGCGTGAGTTTAACAACACGAATTTTCACAATTTTTTTGCTACTCATGACATCTCTTTTCGATTTTCGTGTCCTCATACCTCCCCTTAAAATGGCAAAGCTGAGCATACCATTCGTACGATCAATAATATGATGCGATCCCTTCTGTTTCATGCGTCTATTCCCGTCTCCTATTGGCCTCACGCCTTAGAGACATCTTGCTACCTCCTCAATATTCTTCCATCCACCACTATTCAAAATAAATCTCCTACCCAAGTGCTATACCGTACTACACCATCCTTCCATCATCTCCGGATTTTCGGTTGTCTTTGTTATCCCAATCAAAGTGCAACTATTTCCCACAAACTTCAACCTCGCACTACAAGGTGCGTTTTCCTAGGGTACCCCACTCACCGTCGGGGTTACACATGTCTCGAGTTAGGTTCCAATAAAATTATCCTTTCCCGTCATGTAACTTTTGATGAGTCTCAATTCCCTTTTTCGAACCGGAATGACACCTCCCCGGAATCCTATGATTTTTTCACCGATGACGGACCTTCCCCGTACACACATGCTTTACTTAGGACCCTTGAGGATAATTCCTAGCCAGCTGCTGTAATCCAATCTCCGCCTGGCCCACCTGTGCCTGATCCACCTACGACTGGCCCAGCCGCTCAATCCGGCCCAATTTCCCCACGACAGCCTGCTCCTGCAATCTCCTCTTCAGCGCAAAGCGCTACCTCCAGCCCCCTACATCTCCTTGGGCCATCTGTTAATTCCAGCCCAGCCTCCTTTTTAGGCCCACCTACAATTCTCAGCCCACCCACAATCCCACACCAATTAACTCCGGTTTCCAGCTCCACCTCCCCGCTTATACATTTCGTAGCTGCTCCACCTGTTGTAGTGCCCACCCGGCCTCAGACCCGGAGTCAATCCGGTATTGTGAAACCCAAACCTGTCTTCGACCTATCAGTCTCCACTACCTCGTCTTCCCGTCTTATCTCGCCACTACCCAAATCACATAACCTAGCTCTCCAAGATCCATATTCGAAGCATGTCATGCTTGATGAATATCGAGCCCTTATGCTAAATAAGACTTGGGTTCTGGTTCCTCGTCCTAATGGTGCTAATATTGTGCGGTATATGTGGATCTTTCAACATAAGTGTAGGTCTGATGGCTCTCTGGAGAGGTACAAGGCTCATTTAGTTGAAAATGGATGCTCTCAACAGATTGGAGTGGACTGTGATGAGACTTTCAGCCCAGTGGTCAAACTAGCTACCATCCGCATGGTTCTTAGCATTGCTCTATCTCGTTTTTTGTCCATTCACCAACTCGACGTTTACAATGTTTTTCTTCATGGACATTTGAATGAAACGGTCTAAATGTTTCAACCTCCAGGTTTTCGTGATCCATCTTGACCTAATCATGTTTGTCTTATCCAGAAGTCTCCGTATGGCCTCAAATAGGCTCCCCGCGCTTGGTTTCAACGCTTTGCAGGCTTCTTGACTCGCATTGGTTTTATTGGCAACCGACAAGGCACTAACACTACATATCTACTACTTTATGTTGATGACATCATCTTAACTGCATCCTCTGATTATCCGCGAACTCACCTGATCATGATTTTAAGCAAGGAATTTTCCCTCAAAGATTTGGGCACACTTTCTTATTTTTTGGGCATTTCAGTTCGTCAGAGTTCCTTTGGATTATTCTTGTCCCAGGACAAATACGCCAGAGAGATTGTTGAGAGTGCCAAAATGACCAACTGCAAACCTTCTGCTACACCTGCTGAACCCTCTGTGAAACTCAGTGCCTCATCTGGTCCTGCAGTCACTGACCCAACATTGTACAGAATTTTAGCGGGAGCTCTTCAATACCTGACTTTCACACGACCCGACATTAGTTATGCAGTACAACAAGTTTGCCTTTTCATGCATGATCCAAGAAAAGCTCACTTTGCTGCCCTCAAGCGAATAATCCGCTACATTTCAGGCACCTCTTCTTTAGGTATCACAATCTCAATCTCTTCTTCTCCGGAGTCAGATCTTATTGTTTATACAGATGCCGACTCGGCTGGATGTCCTGATACCCGCCGATCTACCTCCGGTTATTGTGTCTTCTTCAACGATACTTTAATCTCGTGGTCTGCCAAACGCCAATATGTGGTTTCCAGATCTAGCGCCGAGGCCGAATATAGAGGAGTTGCCAATGTTGTATCAGAATTTTCATGGCTTCGCAATTTACTGCTTGAGCTTCATTGCCCCCTTACCAAAGCTATTGTTGTGTACACTGACAACATCTCAGCAACGTACCTTGCCAGCAACCCGGTTCAACACCAACGAACCAAGCACATCGAGATTGACATTCACTTCGTCCGAGATAAGGTTGCCCGCGGTCACGTTCGAGTTCTACACGTCCCTTTGGGTTTTCAATATGCGTATATTTTTACAAAGGGTTGCCTAGACAATTGTTTCCAGATTTTTGATTCAGTCTTACTGTTCTACCTCCTTCAGTTTCGACTGTGGGGTATGATAGAATAAGTAATTAATGTAAATAGAGGGTTGCCTATTGTAATTATGTAAAGTCTGTTTATTATTAATATGAGCCGTCTGACGAGGAAAACCCTAAGAGGAATATTATCCAAACTCTCACAAAACCTTTTGAAAACAAAGACAAAATGAGTGTAGACCTCCATACTACAAATGTAACAAAAACTAGTAACAAAGCATACAAAATCGTGTCAAAACATGTTAAAACTTACCTAAAAACATGATCTAAAACCTAATAAAAACACTCTATCCAGGTAGTTCTATGTGTAGTTTACCAACTAACCGATTTCAGACCGGCTCCAACTACACACCCATATGCGTATTGATAAACCTAATGTGAAATCCTGAGTTACGCACTTAAACTGCGTAGTTTCGGTATTAAATAAATATTTTCACCACTACGTCTAGAAAGTCCGTAAATATATATAGTTACAAACATACAAATAGATTTAGAGTATGTCTAAATGCATTCGGCCATTAATTTTTATTTGGACGTTTTTTTTATTCTATATAATTTGCTTTTATTTTGTAGTCCTAATTTTGAAATCAGCACGACCATTCATGATAATAAGTAGTAAACAAAAACTCATGATCTACATTGAAAGAATGAATTATTTTAGGTTTGTTCATCGATGATAATAAGTAGTAAACAAAAATTCATGATCTACATTGAAAGAATGAATTATTTTAGGTTTGTTCATCGGTCAAACGTGACCCTAAACCTGAACTAACACACCAAAGTAAGGTCGAGCAATCCGGATTGACGCAAATTTTTGGTCCGAGCCAAGTTTTGAAAAGCTATAATCCTATTGGGACGATAATGATACATGCACAAAATACCTAAAAAAGTAGATAATCATATATATTAAATTATTGAAATTATGGGGCGTCTAGGAGATGAAAATGGAATAAAAATTTTTAAGAAATAAAAGGGAAATGATTATATTCATTTCTTGTGTTAAATAACCTCTAACATTCTTTTTTAGTCGCTAAACAAGCATGAATTTTAATTGATTCGGTAATATTTCGTTTTCGAAATTAATAAATAGCAAATTTATACGGACCCTTAGAATTCTGGATGGCATGATATGCTGATCCAAAACCCCAGTCCTCGTCAACAACAATCTGAGTAATAGTAATATATCTAAAGTGAAAACATATGGAGCGCTTAATCATTCCTTAAGCGCATATCAACCATTAAAACTCGTTTCAAATAAGATTTGTTTCCCAAAATTTATTCACTTTATTAATACGGTAATACAACCTGCAGAAGT
The DNA here is from genome assembly GCA_033239125.1 of Fagopyrum homotropicum. NCBI lineage: Eukaryota > Viridiplantae > Streptophyta > Magnoliopsida > Caryophyllales > Polygonaceae > Fagopyrum > Fagopyrum homotropicum. The sequence goes on along the minus strand of BSWB01000003.1, from coordinate 144,253,363 downwards.
TGTCCTCATTTGACAACTTTCAATTCTCCGTCATTGCATGGAGCTAAAAACCCTAAATTTTTCGAACCAATTTGTTTATGTAGGAACTTCTTGAACCAAAAAACAGAGCACTTTGAATACCTTGTCAATCTATCCTTGTAATTGATGTAGTATACACCAAATCTATTTGTATAACCATTGCACCATTCAAAATCATCAAGCAGTGACCATACAAAATATCCCTTCAAGGCTATCATTGTCTCCATCATAATTTATTCAAAGTATATACAAATGTATCACTCGAGTCCTACTAATAATTTATTATTCATCACTTAGACAAGTAAAATCTCAATTATGGAGGATGCATAAAGAAAGAATCAAATCATTCTCACCTACTTTCTTTATCAAGAAAAGAGAGATGGTCATGATGATACCGTATCCTTGAGTAATCTTGAAGAGCCTCTTCAATAGGAAGAGAATAATTATTCCAATCACACATTCCTGCAAAACAAACAATAAAAATGGCATTACGACAAAAAGCTTCGTGTCTTACTAGAGGATAACAAATAACTCAACCAAATATCCTAATGTTTTGAAACTCTTACTAGAGGATAACAAATTACTCAACCAAATATCCTAATGTTTTGAAACTCGCATTTTTCATTCTTACTTCCTTAATATATAGTTGAAATCATGAAGTGATGTTGCATAAGTACATTAATTATGCAACCAAGTTGTACTAAATTTTGACAAAGCTAGTACACAATATAATATGTACTCACTTTGTCAATTTTTAGCTTATGATTCATGTATGTTTGTGTGGAAATAAACCCTCTTACCATTTTCTGTTAACATAACTGGAGGATTGTTGTACTTTTCTTTTACATACGATAATAAGTATTGTAGTCCTTGTGGATATATATGAAGCCAAGTGCATCCAGTCTACTCTATCAAATTACATTCAATCATAGGATCAATGTTAAATATTGAGGAGGGATAAAACAAATAAGTAAAAAAATGTTACCGGTTCACCGATAGGGACACCGTCTTTGTAATCCGAAAGAAAATGGATTAATATAGAGGAAACGAATTGAGAGATAACCAACTATTCTAAACTTTTGAAAAATGAAAAAAAAATATAGGGATACCGTCTTTCTTGCGGGTCGGGTCGCGGATAGAATCATCCACCCACCATCCGATCTATTGTCATCCTAATTGTATAGCATTTAAATTGTTAGCCTTTTTATTTAGAAAATTGATCCTACTTACCAACCATTCAAGAAATCAAAAGCTCTAGAGGCCGCCCTAGTGTTTGCAAATGATTGGTCTAAGGGAACAATATAATCAGTTGAAACTGCAATTCCAATTTCAACTTTCTGATATCCCTATGAGCAAGGAAAAAGGAGAAAACGGAAAATTAAAGCTTGGTTTGCATGTTAGATTACTTTTTATTCAAATAATCTCACACCACTTTTCTGATATCGTGGTATCAAGATATGGGTATGAGATATATAGCTGGTAGCCTTGTTTGATATGTTGCATTTATCAAGTTGATATCACTGGTACCTCTATATTGGTACATGCTTTAAATAATGGATATCAAGGACATCAGTTTGATATCCATGTCTGGAGATACTACACACCAACCATATACCAATATCTGATATCTAGATATGGATATCAAACGAGCCTAGTTTATCTATATCACTGGCCCTCAATATTGGGTGCAAGGTCTATGGATTATGGTAATTATAGAAGCATAGATTAAGGCATTGAGAATAACGACATAAAAATTTGTCCTATCCTACAAAGGAAAGCAAAGACCAGATATTAGATGCTCTGAGCAAGAGCATATATAATGAATATCACTAGTGATGAAAGATTGTAGGACACAATCTATAATAAGCTGCAATTTTAGGACTCAATCGTTCGACCAGAGGGCTTATTCAACAAGTGGGTTCAAGCTAGTCGGGACTATGTAATCAAGCATATTTTGACCAGCATTTTGAGTATCAGATGTCAACCCAATTATGTTTCAAAATCAATAGCAGTTTATATAAATATAAAATAATCAGATTTAACAGAAATAGCAAGAGAAATGAACCTGGTAATTGTCCTTGTATAAGTTGAAAGCAGATGCATGGCTAAGAAGCATGTTATGTGTGACCAAATAAGGCTCTGTTGCTGAATTTCCAACAATACATTTGCCAATATAACTAGAGCACCTACCAGGTGCATAAATACTGTGAGAATTTGGATAATATTCCCCTTAGGGTTTCCGTCATCAGACGACTCATATTAATAATGAACAGACTTTACATAATTACAATAGGTAGCCCTCTATTTTACATTAATTACATATTCTATTATACTCCCGCAGTCGAAACTGGAGGAGGTAGTACAGTAAGACTGGATCTAAAATCTAGAAACAATTGTCTAGGCAGCACTTTTGTAAAAATATTTACATATTGAAAAGCCGAAGGGACGTGTAGAACTCGAATGTGACCGCGGACAACCTTATCTCAGACAAAATGAATGTCAATCTCGATGTGCTTGGTGCGTTGGTGTTGAACCGGGTTGCTGGCAAGGTACGTTGTTGAGATTTGTCGGTGTATACCACAGTAGCCTTGGTAAGGGGGCAATGAAGTTCAAGCAATAAATTGCGAAGCCATGAACATTCATATACAACATTGGCAACTCCTCTGTATTCGGCCTCGGCGCTAGATCTGGAAACCACAGATTGGCGTTTGACAGACCACGATATTAAAGTGTCGTTGAAGAACACACAATAACCGGAGGTAGATCGGCGGGTATCAGGACATCCAGCCCAGTCGGCATCTGTATAAGCAATAAGATCTGACTTCAGAGAAGGAGAAATTGTGATACCTAAAGAAGAGGTGCCTGAAATGTAGCGGATGATACGCTTGAGGGCAGCGAAGTGAGCTTCTCTGGGATCATGCATAAAAAGGCAAACTTGCTGTACTGCATAGCTAATGTCTGGTCGTGTGAAAGTCAAGTATTGAAGAGCTCCTGCTAAACTTCTGTACAACGTTGGGTCAGTGACTACAGGACCAAATGAGGCACAGAGTTTTACAGAGGGTTCAACAGATGTAGTAGAAGGTTTGCAGTTTGTCATTTTGGCACACTCAATAATCTCCCTGGCGTATTTGTCTTGGGACAAGAATAATCCGGAGGAACTCTGACAAACTGAGATGCCCAAAAAATAAGAAAGTGTGCCCAAATCTTTAAGGGCAAATTCCTTGCTTAAAATCATGATCAGGTGAGTTCCCAAATAATCGGAGGATGTAGTTAAGAAGATGTCATCAACATAAATTAGAAGATACGTAGTGTTAGGGCCCTGTCAATAATTAAGAGGGAAGAATCGCTCTTACTACTGATAAAGCCGATGCGAGTCAAGAAGCTTGCAAAGCGTTGAAACCAAGCACGGGGAGCCTGTTTGAGACCATACAGTGACTTCTGGAGAAGACATACATGATTAGGTCGAGATGAATCACGAAAACCTGGAGGTTGAAACATGTAGACCGTTTCATTCAAATGCCCATGGAGAAAAGCATTTTGAACGTCGAGTTGATGAATGGACCAGGAACGAGATAGTACAATGCTAAGAACCATGCGGATAGTAGCTGGTTTGACTACTGGACTGAAAGGTCTCATCACAGTCCACTCCAACCTGTTGAGAGCATCCATTTGCAACTAAACGAGCCTTGTACCTTTCCAGAGAGCCATCAGACCTGTACTTATGTCGAAACATCCACATACATCGCACAATATTAGCATCATTAGGACGAGGAACCAGAACCCAAGTCTTATTTCGCATAAGGGCTCGATATTCATCAAGCATGGCATGGTTCCAAAACGGATCCTGGAGAGCTAGGATATGTGATTTGGGTATGGGCGAGATAAGACGGGATGATGGGATAGTGGAGACGGATAAATCGAAGATAGGTTTGGGTTCACAATACCGGATTGACTCCGGGTCTGAGGCCAGGTGGGTACAGCAACAGCTTGCGCAGGAACGGTGTTTATAGGTGGTGAGCTGGAGCTGGAACGTGTGGGTAATGGATGTGGGATAGGGTGTGGGCTGCTAATGACATTTGGGCCGGTAAGTCAGGTTGGGCTGGAAGCATCAGACGGCCCGACAAGGAAAGGAGGAGGGCTGGATGGGGCGCTGTCCGGCTAGGAGGAAGTAGTTGGAGCAGGCTGCTGGGCCTGACGTGGGGAGGATGGGCCAGACGTGGCTATTGGGCCAGATATAGGCGGGCTGAGAATGACAGGTGCAGTAGCTTGCTGGGAATTATTCTCAAGGTTCCTCAGTAAAGCAAGATTGTACGGTGAAGGTCCGTCATCGGTGAAAAAATCATAGGATTCTGGGGAGGTGTCATTCCGGGTGGAAAACGGAAATTGAGACTCCTCAAAAGTGACATGTCGGGAAGGGATAATTTTATTGGAACCTAACTCGAGACATGTGTAACCCCGATGATGAGTGGGATACCCTAGGAAAACGCACTTTGTAGTGCGAGGTTGAAATTTATGGGAAATGGTTGCACTTTGATTAGGATAACAAAGACAACCGAAAAAACGGAGATGACGGAAGGATGGTGTAGTGCGGTATAGCACTTGGGTAGGAGATCTATTTTGAATAGAGGTGGATTGAAGAATATTAAGAAGGTAGCAAGATGTCTCTAAGGCATGAGGCCAGTAGGAGATGGGAATAGACGCATGAAAGAGAAGAGATCGCATCATGTTATTGATCGTACGAATGATACGCTCAGCTTTGCCATTTTGAGGGGAAGTATGAGGACACGAAAATCAAAAAGAGATGCCATGAGTGGCAAAAAAATTATGAAAACTCGTGTTGTTAAATTCACGCCCCATGTCACATTGAAAAGTTTTGATGGTTGTGTGAAATTGTGTTTGAACGAATTTGTGAAATTGCCCAAAAAGATCAAAAACTTGTGACTTAAACTTGATTGGATAGACCCATAAGAAATGAGAAAAATCATCAAGAAATAATAAGTAATATTTAAAACCTTTCCTGCTAGGGATAGGAGAGGTCCAAATATCGCTATGAATAATATCAAAAGGAGCAAAAGTACTAGTGGATGAGCGATCAAACGCAAGTCTATGATGTTTTCTAAGCTGACATGCATGACAAAGAGGAGGGGATGTCTCCTTAACACATTTAAAAAAGGAAGAATTTCGAAGAAAATTAAAGACCGGCATGCCGGGATGACCTAGACGAGCATGCCATGTGGAAGAAGACTCTGCCGAGAGGGCATGTGATGAACTAACTTTTGGATTGGTAACCGGATAGAGCTCCCCGGAGCTATTACACCTCAAACGAACGGTCCCCGTTTGTAGATCCTTCACAGAGAAACCAAAAGGGTCAAACTCAACAGAAGCAAGATTATCAGTTGTAAAACGTCTAACGGATACGAGGTTTTTGACAATTTTGGGTGCGACAAGAATATTTGATAAACGGAGAGGTTTGTTTGGGGTGGGTAGGATAACATCACCAAGACCTGTAGAAGGAATATACATACTATTGCCAACAATTATCGAATTTAATGGACCATTATGCGAAAAAGACGAGTGATTACCGGAGTTATTCGTCATGTGCGAGGTGGCACCCGTGTCCATGTACCATAGATTATCTGTTGGATTTAACGTCATTGTGGCGTATGATTGGTCCAATGAAGTGGGCTGAGTAGAAAAAGGAATCTGATCCTGCGTGAAGTGGGCCTGCGGTGGGCTGAAACCTGGGCCAGATCCAAGGATTCCTTGCTGATTGTGTGGATAGGGGCACGGTGGAGGCAAGGCTGGGCTAGAGCTGGAATGGGCCTGCATCCATGATTGGGCAGCATTCGGCCCACCAGGAGCTGATGACAGAGGGACCCATCCGTAATTCGGCCTGAAGACGAAGCGGACTGGGCTGGATGTGGATCGGCCCTTGTTCTTTTTCCCTTTGTTTCTTGTGTTGTTGGGCCGCTCTGCAGAGTTCTGGGCCGAAGTGGATTGGGACGAAGGAGCAGCCGATCTGGAAGAATCTGCAGCTGCAGCAGTGAGCGCCGTCGAGTTCTTGCTAGTGCATGTTTGTGCCGCCAGTCGGGTTTCCTCAAGAAGTAGTTGAGAACGGGCTTTGATAAAACTCGGAAGAGGATCCGTTTGTTGAATAAAGCTCGCCACAACATTGTATTCAGATGGGAGACCCAAAATTAGTTGAAGAACTAATCGAGTTGCAGGAACCGGTGATCCGACACCCTTTAGTTGATCTGCCAAGGACTTGAGATGTTGACAAAAGGAATTGACGGAGGAGTAACCGGATAATTTACAGTTGAAGAACTCGTACTCAAGATACACCGCCCTAGTGTTCTTGTTATCTTGAAAAATATCCTTGACACGATTCCAGGCCTGGAGAGCGGTGTCGTCGTAGTCAAGAATTTGAAGAAGAATGTCACGGGAGACCGTACTATATATCCACTAAAGAACAGTGGCATCAACTTGAAGCCATAAGGAGTTGTCGATGTCTGTAGGTCGCGGATCTGATTCATCAATATGATCATGAACATTATGGGCTTTCGCAATAATGCGAAATAGGGTAACCCAAGAGGTGTATGGAGTATCATGATCCAGAACAAGAGCGATGTTGTTCTTGATGTTGGAGATTCCGAGAGCGGAGTGGAAGGAAGGCTTTTTGTCGGCCATTGGAGCGAAATTGCCGGTGAAGGGAAAGGTGCAGCGGAATAGGGTTAGAGGAGAAAAGCCTCTGATACCATGTGAGAATTTGGATAATATTCCCCTTAGGGTTTTTTATCAGATGACTCATATTAATAATGAACAGACTTTACATATTACAATAGGCATCCCTCTATTTTACATTAATTACATATTCTATCAAATAGCATATGCTGATATGCATACCGTGGAGAATAGGTTGGGCTCATTCAAAGTTATTCAATGCTTTACCCTATCACCAAACTCTTGAAAGCATAATCCTACATAATCTCTAAAGTCATCCCTGCAGTCAGATTGCAAATTAACATAATATATGCTATAATAGCAAATATTGTTCATTACAGAATTTTCAATAGCATGAAGTATCTCTAGGTTGACAGCATTATTTGAGCAGAATTATTCCAAAAAATTTATTGATAATGTTTATATGACCAAGGTCATTGGAGGCCGATATGACAATTCATATTTACTTAAATATATATAGAGTTTATGACAAAAGTTCATTGATTGTAAGAATATACATTTTTACTATAAAAACAAAATAGAATATCCCACAACAGATGTTGGGAACTCATTAGTAATAATTAAGACAACTGAAGTTTAGAATATCACCAAACTTGCTCAGCAAAATTTTCCTTTCTCACTGAAACAAATTATTTACTACTCCTTCGATCATAAATAAATGTCGTTTTAGCATTATAAATTTGATCACAACTATTTTTCATTTTAAGTTTTCTAGGCATATAAATACACAATATTTGTAAGATTTGTTCTTCAAAATTGTTTTTATTGATTACTTATAGGTAAGAAAATATTTCTTATTGGTTCAAAAGAGTGTTGAGTATAAAATAAGTGATAATATTTAGAAGATTTTGACAAAACCAATATTATTTAATATTTTTCTTTAAAATTGTGTCAAGGGCTAAAGCAACAATTAATTGTGATCGGAGGAAGTACGAAGTATTAAAGTAAAATTTTGTTACTATTCCTAAAATGAGGTAACTTTCTTACTAGCATAACATAGTATGTTGCCAAGTCTTTGACTAGTTTGAAAAATTATTCCCATTGTGGGTATAAAGATATAATCAATAGGAACTAGTGCGGAATTCATAACTTACACGATCTTTGAGCTAAGGAATCCACCATACTCATCTTCCAGTGCTTGGGGTAAATCCCAGTGAAAAAGTGCTACATAAGGTGTTATCCCTGGTTTAAGTAAAAATTTTAAGAAAAAGCAATACTCAGTTGGTCTAGTGGTTGTGGTGCTAGACTCCTTAAGTGTTAGCCCGGAGAACCTATTGGTATTGGGAGGGTATCCCTTTAATGGGCCACACGAAGCCGAACCGGAAACGTACCATTTCAAAAAAAAAAAAAATTTAAGAAAAAAATAGAGAAGATATCAAGCTATGCATAAATTAGTGATACATCGTGTTTAGGCTCCTTACCATTGACTAGAAGCTCATTAATCAAGTTGTTATAGAACTGAATTCCTAAGGGGTTCACCCCTTTAGCAACCTTTCCATCTAGAAGAGAAAAATATAGACACATAATACAAATTGTAAAAAAATTTATCAGAGAAAACAATTGCATCCACTAGTACAACACTTTTGTCAGATTTTCTATAGGTAACTATTAAGTATCACATTAAAAAAAATGGTAAGCTAGCACAAAAGTTTTTGAAAATATATGTCCATTAGTATTCAAAAAATTGAAGCTACTGTAAAAGGTGGCATTACATACAAGGCAATATCCGTGGCCATGAGATGGAGAATCGGAAGGCGTCAAGGCCGAGGTCCTTTATAAGCTTCACATCACCCTGAACAAGTCAAGCATGGTGAGTTTGTAAACACGAAATACCCACTGAAAATTAAACAACAGAGGAAGAAATACGGGCAACAAGAGCATCACTGGCTTGCCTTGTAACGGTGGTAAAAATCATCTGCTATTGTGGCATTGCTATGATCAGCAATTTTTTCTACAATAACAAAGAAAAATATTATGGCTACAATCTTAAGTAGACTAGTAATTGACAATTTTAATCTGAAGAATCACAGTACTCGAAATGCATTGATATCAATTAGAGAGCAATAACCTGTGTGATGCAATTTCAATATTTAGCCTCAAAAACAATGAAACCACTACCTAACACACACTTGAACTATCAGCAAAGGATATTCTGACAAGATCATGATTATTTGGTTAAAAGAGTTTATGTGATAGAATATACATGTATAAGTTAACCTTATATTAGGGAAAAAGTATCAGAATAAAAATGAAATGCAAACAAGTCACGTATATGAAGAAGAAGAAAAGGACTTCCATGTTGATTGCTAAACCACACAAAGAAAAGCATTAACCAGTTCTGTATTCTTTGTTAAACAAAGTGAAATGGAATTCTGCAAGCCTGCAGAGTTGCACACTTGACATACAATGATTTAACAACTTACATACAATTTAATCGGAAGCTATAGCCAGTCAAACTTAAAATTTCGTACAAAACTTCCTCGTTCCTTGGATAGAAGCCTAAGTTTTCAATCCTTCAGTGCAAAGAAAGACCTAAAACCTGTTTTTCTGTAGTGCTATGGATAAAGGCCAATGGTAAGTGTTTACTAACCAAAGTTCTGAGGTATTGAGAATGATGTAACAAATTCTCTTGTACTCATCAGAGAAGAACTACATTATATCGAACAACTGAACAATTCATATGATAGGATTCTGACACTGGTAAAAATCTTCGAAGTGATAGGAATCATAGGATATAAAGGAATATTCTAAGATGTTTGTCATATCTAGTCCTTATCCATTGCTAACGGTATTGAGCTCATTACAAAGCCCAAATTAGGATGGAAGAACAAAATCGAAAACCTTCATACATGGCATTTGCGCCCAAACACATACCAAGGTATCCTCAAATTGGCGAACTAGATATACTGAATCACAAGCAAGTAAGGTTTGGGGCGGGGGAGTTTGCCTCGATTGCAGGACGAGTTTATATGAGGATTAAAAAATCATCAAATAAGGATTTACGCGAACACGGATGGTTTGATGATAAATCAAAGCCAGGTTTTGAAAATACATCACCTCATCGCCGATTGCCTCCATGTCTCAAGATTGACGAGCTCTTGTCGCTGTTGTTTTTTTTTTTTTTGATACATAGGTAAAAAATTAGGCGGATTGGTTTCTAGAAACCGATCGGCCTAAGGCATCCTTGCGGATGAGGTCTTGAACATCCTCCGGAATAGCATCGACATCCATCCTGAAATCGTGTCCATGCATGGTAATCTTGTCCGCGACCGTGTTGATTTCCCTGAAGACATGTTGCACTCTAAAAACGGAGAAATCGGAGATCATCTTGGTGATATCAGTAATGATCATATCTTGTTCCCATGGGGGTTTCCATATTTGATTTATCGAATTGATGAGCATCAGGTTATCTCCTTCTATTTCGATGAATGCAATTCGTAGTGCCTTGGCCTTTTGGAGGCCCTCCCGCAAAGCAAAAACTTCTGCTTCTAATACTGATTCAGCATCGCAACGACCGCTACCTACAGCAATAGGAACGGCACATTGGTTTCTGATGATGTAACCAAAAGAATATTGATTCGTTGAGTTATGTGAGGCATCAAAGTTGAGTTTTAGGTTTCCGTTCTCTGGGCGTTTCCATTTTATATTTTTCGTCTTCCTTCTTTGTTTACTAATTGTTAAGCCGTTATTGCTTATTTTCTTGTTCGCCTGTTCCCAAGCAGATACTTGATCTAGCGCTATCGCTCTAATATTTTGCGGGATCGTTTTTTTGTTGAAAATGATCTGATTTCTAGCCAACCACATGTTCCACCATATGACTACAAGAAGTCTCAATTCGGCACTTGTTACTTTTTCTTTGAGATCGTTGAGGACCTCTGCAATCCCCTGGCTATCCAGGTCATAGTTCAGTAGAATGGTTGTAATTTTTTGTTCATCAACTGAAGTAACCATCAAAGGACACTGAAAGAACAGGTGTTTGGAACTTTCAGTATGATGGTTACAGAATTCGTAGTTCATAACGACGGGAATTCTTTGCCTATCAAGGTTTTGTTTTGTAGGAAGACCGTCCATAGCTAGTTTCCATAAAAAAAATTTTATTTTTGGCATCACATTCATCTTCCATATCCAAGTTTTATCCTTAGTTACCCCAACCTTTCGTTTTTGAATTAATTCCATGGCAGATTTAGTCGAATACCATCCTTCATCATTCCCCGCCCAATATAGTCTATCCCTAATAATGTTATTAGGGAGGTTGTATTTCTTAATCTTATCGACAATACTAAAAGGTAGTATTGTGTTTAATTCATTTAAGAGGTGGTGATTCCATTTTTTGTTAATGATATACGAGGAAGTTAGTTCCATTTGGTCTACCATGTCCTTATTGGTCACCAATTCGAGGAGTGGCTTGTCGCAAATCCATTTGTCTTTCCAGAATTTGATCGTGTCTCCATCCCCAACCCGCCATCTGAGTCCTTTGTCAAAGTCTTCTTTTAAATTTATTAGTTTCTTCCATTGCCATGACGTGTTTGAGCCACACTGATAATTCCAGAGGCAAGATCCTTTAAGGTATTTTTCTTCAACAATTTTAACCCATATATTTTCCGGTTCCGCCATGATTTTCCACAAAAGTTTCATTTGTAGTGCTTTATTCATGTCTTTTGCTTTCCTAATTCCTGTTCCTCCGAGGGACCTTGGTTTACAAATTTTATCCCAACTAATCAGAGGGTGGAAATTAGGTCCCTTATTCCAAAAGAAACTTCTATCTAGTTGGTCTAATTCAAGATGAATACTTGTTGGTAGCATAAAAGCTTGCATTAAGAAACTTGGTTTGGCATTCAGATTAGCTTTTATTAATGTAATTCTTCCTTCTTGCGACAATGACGACGCTTTCCACCTGGTGAGTTGTTGTTTGGTTTTGATGATGACAGAATTGAAAATTTCTTTATTAACGCGCCCATTGATGATCGGACATCCTAGGTATTGTTCAAGGTTGGTAGTGGCATTGATACCTAACTGACCTTGGATTCTTCTCTTATTACTTTGATCAATATTAGTGGTTGTTTGAAACGCAGATTTATGGTAGTTGATGACTTGTCCTGAGATATCACTATAATCCTTAAGAGTCGACAGAATCTTGTTGCTTGCTTGTTCCGTTGTCTTAGCAAAGACTATAATATCATCAGCGAAAGCTAAGAAAGGTATTCTTGTCCCGTTTTTTATGATAGGGAATCCAATTGATTTAGAATTTTCGTTTGATAGTTTTTGTATGTTTCTGGCTAAAACCTCAGCACAAAGATTGAACAGAAGGGGAGAAAGAGGGTCGCCTTGGCGGAGACCTCTTTGCGGCATAAAAATGTTGGTGGGGGCATCATTAATTAAAATGGAATAGGAGACTGTAGTGATACACTCTTGGATCCAATTCCGAAATTTGTCTCCAAAACCGAATTTTACTAGCACTGCTTTTAAGAAAGCCCATTCTACCTTGTCATATGCTTTTTCCATGTCTAGCTTTATAGCCATATACCCGTCTTTTCCTTTTTTTTGACTTAAATCCATGAAAAATTTCGTGTGCGATAAGCACATTGTCGTGGATAGCTCTGTTTTTTATGAAGGCACTTTGAAGTGGATGAATCAATTTAGGGAGGACTAAGCTCAGTCTCTTTGCCAATACTTTTGCAATAATTTTATACACAGTTGATACTAGGCTTATAGGCCTGTAATGGGAAGTTGTTGTTGGATTGTCCGTTTTCGGGAGTAAGGCAATGAAAGTATGATTGATTTGTCTCAATAATTTTCCTGTTCTATAAAAACTCTTTACCGCCCTGACGACTTCTGGCCCAACAATGTGCCAGTAATTCTGATAGAACCCAGCTGGCATCCCATCAGGTCCTGGGGATTTGTCACTACCGATATCAAAGAGGGCTTCCTTGATTTCTTTAGTAGAGAAAGGCGCTGATAGATTTGCATTCTCAGATGAAGAAACTTCAGATTGAATAACTTCCAGTTGATTTTGGAGTTTATTTACGTCAATTGTGGATGCTGTAAACCGGGTCTTATAGTCTTGTAAGAATTCATCATTAATATCATTCTCTTTAGATAGCACCATACCATCTGTTTTAGTAATTGTTGTAATGATTTTTTTATTTCTTCTCCCCGTCGCTTTCCTGTGATGGAATTTCGTATTCTTATCGCCTAGTTGTAAATTTCTCGTTTTAGCTCGTTGCATCCAATATTTATGTTGGTATTCCACTAATCCATCGCCCACTCCAGTATCGGCCATGGCGGCTCAATCCTCCTATCGCCAGCCGAAAGGTCATGGACGCACTCCTCCCTCCAACCCCTATACTCCTCCACCTTCGTTTTCACCACCCCCTGTTGCCTCATCTCGCCCACCAGCTCGCCCATTCCTCGGCCGGTGCCAGTGGTGCAAGACTCAGGGCCATGTTCTTGCCTATTGTCCCACATTCCAGCAAATCGCCCCTCATCTTCGCCCACCTGCAACCTATCCTGCACCATCCTCCAACGCCAATCCTCAAGCAAATGCTGCCTCCCTTTCCCCTCAAAACCCTCCTTCCCCATGGCTGCTAGACAGTGGTTCTACCTACCACGTCACCCATGACCTTCAAACCCTAGCCGAACACTTCCCCTATGACGGACCTGACGAGTTAAAAGTTGGTAATGGCTCGGGTCTCCCTATTTTAAACATTGGAAATTCACTTTTGCACAATACATCCAACAGTTTTCAGCTTGATAATGTTTTGCACGTTCCAACCATTGCAAAAAATATTTTGTCTATTTACTGCTCAAAATCACGTTGAAGTTTCTTTTAACCCATCTTCGTTTGTTGTGAAGGATCTATACTCGGGAAACATCCTTCTTAGCGGACCAGTCTCCAACGGCCCTCTTCTCCTTCTCCAGCTGCCTTCTCTCTCAGCCGATCAATAGGCACTTCTTGGCACCATCGCCTTGGACATCCTTCGGCTTCTATCTTTCGTCTTTTTCGTTCTTTTTTACCAGTTGCCGAAAACAATAATTGTGTTGATTTTTGTACTGCTTGCTCAATAAATAAATCGTATAAACTCCCCTTTCATAACTCTACTATCACCTCTTCTGCTCCGCTCGAAATAATTTTCTCTGACGTTTGGACTAGCCCCGTTTTATCTTTTGATGGTTACAAATATTATATAATTTTTGTGGATCATTACACCAAATACATTTGGTTTTATCCCCTCAAAAACAAGTCTGACACATATTCTATTTTTGTAACTTTCAAAGCGTTAGTCGAAAATCAATTCACCTCGAAAATTAAAACATTCTATTCTGATAATGGCGGGGAATACTTAACCCTTCGTCCCTTCCTCGCCTCCAATGGCATTTCCCATCTCACCTCTCCGCCTCATACCCCCCAACACAATGGCTTCGCCGAACGTCGGCATCGCCACATCGTTGAAACGGGCCTTTCACTTCTCTCTTACTCCAGCATGCCCCGCATTTTCTGGCCTCTCGCCTTCCAGACGGCCGTCTATCTTATCAATCGCATGCCGACCCCAACTCTCCATAACAATTCTCCGTTTTTTACAATTTTTGGAACTACCCCTAATTATCAAAAACTGAAATCTTTTGGATGTTTGTGTTTTCTGTGGTTAAAACCCTACACTACTACCAAATTAGACCCGAAATCTATTCCATGTGTTTTCGTTGGTTACTCTCTAACCCAAAGTGCCTATTTTTGCCTTGATCCAACCTCGTACAAAATTTATACCTCCCGTCACGCTAAATTTGAGGAATCTCAATTTCCATTCTCTGAACCCACATTACCATCACCTACTGTTTCTACTCCCCCTCCTCTTCATGGGCCCATTACCTCTAGCCCACTATCATCCACTTCAGCAACCCCCCCACTCCTTCAAATCTTTCCACCAACTACCACCTCCCATTTGGTCCCACCCCCTCTCCTCTCTCCAACCCTACACCTCCTTCCATGATGCACGGCCCCACAAACTCTACTTTTCCTATCTCTGCAGTAACCAACCACCCAAATTCCCTACCAACTGTAACTCCCTCACCTCCCTCCCCACCAACATTCACCCCGCATTCCGCCAACCCCCCCTCTGCATCTCCAAATCCAATTCTCTCACCCACGACTCCTCCCACGCGCCAGATTATCACTCGGTCAATGAATCGAATATCGAAACCAATCTCCAAACTCAATCTACACACCACACCCTTCCCTACCATTCCACAAAACATTACCCAGGCTCTCAAGGACCCGGATTGGCGCCAAGCGATGACACTGGAATACAATGCCCTACTTTCCAATAACACTTGGTCGTTGGTGCCTCGCCGAACTGCGCCCAATGTCGTCGGATGCAAGTGGGTTTTCCGCGTCAAAACAAATCCCGACGGCTCCCTTGACAAACTCAAAGCTCACCTAGTCGCCAAGGGTTTCCATCAACGACCCGGCTGTGACTTCACCGAGACATTCAGTCCTGTCATCAAGCCTGTCACGGTCCGTACAGTTCTCACATTAGCCGTTCAATCCCGATGGAAAGTTCGTCAACTCGACATCAACAATGCCTTCCTCCAAGGCTCCCTAGATGAAGACGTATACATGGACCAGCCTCCCGGCTTTATTAACAAAGCCTCGCCTGACTCAGTGTGTAAACTTCACAAGGCCATTTACGGGCTAAAGCAAGCCCCCCGCGCTTGGTACACGGAGCTCCGGACGTACCTCCTACAATCAGGTTTTACCAACTCTGTTGCCGATCCATCTCTTTTTATCTCTCGTCTCAATAATGATCTTCTCTATCTCTTAATATATGTTGACGACATTATTGTCACCGGCAACAATGTCACTGCCCTCGAACGCTTCATTTCCACTTTATCCCGTCGCTTCTCCCTTAAGGACCTTGGCACACTATCCTATTTTTTAGGCGTCGAAGTCCAGGACACCCCTCATGGCCTATTTCTATGTCAAACCAAATACATTCAAGATATTCTTCTGAAGGCTAACATGTCCGGTTGCAAGCCAGTTTCAACCCCCTTGGATCCCACCGCAGTACTCACCAAAACCGTAGGTACCCCGATTGACAATCCCACCGACTTCCGCACCCTTGTTGGCAGTCTCTAGTACCTCTCCATTACCCGCCCAGACGTCAACTTT
Organism: Fagopyrum homotropicum; assembly: GCA_033239125.1. NCBI lineage: Eukaryota > Viridiplantae > Streptophyta > Magnoliopsida > Caryophyllales > Polygonaceae > Fagopyrum > Fagopyrum homotropicum. Next base: position 144,237,441 of record BSWB01000003.1, on the reverse strand, counting down.
GCCGTAAATAAACTCTCCCAGTTTATGCAGGCTCCTACCTCCGCTCACTTTACTGCACTCAAACGGGTCCTTCGCTATCTTCACGGCATCATCCACCATGGCATCACCATTCACCGTTGCGGGTCTCACTTTCTTCATGCCTTCTCTGACTCTGATTGGGCTGGGAATAAGGATGATTACACCTCAACCACAAGTTTCATTTTCTTCCTTGGCCGGACCCCTATCTCCTGGAGCTCTCGAAAGCAACAATCAGTCGCTTTGTCCTCTATAGAAGCCGAGTACAAAGTGCTAGCAGCCACTTGTTCAGAACTTGTTTGGATCTGGTCTCTACTACATGAACTAGGAGTCAGTCATGCTCAACAACCTACGATCTACTATGATAACCTAGGTGCAAAACATCTCAGTGTCAATCCGGTCTTCCACTCGCGAATGAAACATGTTGGCTTGGCCTACCATTTCATCCGTCAACAGGTTCAAGCTGGCTCCGTACGAGTTTCCTATGTTCATACTTCAGATCAGCTTGCAGACTGCCTTACCAAACCCCTACTTCGGTCCCGTCATAGTCTTCTTGCTTCCAAGATCGGACTCACAACACCCCGTCGATCTTGAGGGGGCATGTTAATATACTGCTGTCCAGACTGCATAATTATTTACGTTCTTTTTGTTTCTTATTATTTTTCCTTTTACTCTTATTAGGATAGACTCAATTAGATTTGTTATACAGTTGGAGAGATTCTCTCCTCCACAACTCTAGCCTGCTCTATATATTGTAAACGTTCTTTACAAATCAAATATAAGTTTTGAGTTTATTCTTAGTCGCCTCCGGTCTTAGCCGAGATATGTTTCCTCCCGGCAGTGTAAATTGCCACCCATGGTTAAAGACTTAAGGCTCGTTTGACCGTAGAAATGGACATTGAAATCGAGAATCGGAATGGATCGAGGAATTAGAAGAAGTCATTTCTAATATTTGGTATTTGAAATGACGTTTAAATGAAATATTTTTGACACATATTTTTTATTTTATATGAAATGAGAATTCGTAATATATTTGAGGATATATGTGTAAATGTTTATAATGTAAATATATGTTATTTTTTTAACTGTATATAAGAAAAATGAAAATTAACTAATAACTTAAAGAATAAACACTAAACAATCGTCGATTCAAATAAATATGTGTAAAAGTTATAGATAAGTCATCGGTGTTCATACTTTTATACGTCATTGTTCATGTTTTTATTCATCGGTTTTCATACTTTTCTATGTCATTGTTCATGTAAATATTATACACTATTTTTCAATTAGGCATTTTGTCGAACAATTTACGTCCACAATAAAAGGAGCATATAGATTGTTCAAGTAGGGATATTAGACCAACTCATCATTTATGTTTACATGTATTTTTTCAATCAAACCTACCTAACATAAAAATGATTTAAACAAATTTGATTTCGAAAACAAAATCAATCATAATGAAACCTAAACCTTAAGAATGTAAATCTAAACCATGAAAGTAGGAATTCGAAGAAACAATACTTGAATCGTCTTGTATTCTCTTTGATTTCACTATTTTTATGTAATCAATCTCTTATTTGTTTGAAAATCGGAGAAAATATGAAGTTTACTTGTTTGTGTGTTAGCGGGCGAGAGGGAGAAATATGGGATGAAGAAACGGCGAGACAGATTTGAAACTCTGATTTTTTAGCTTTTATTTTATTTTTTAAAATTTATTGTAATTACCAAAATGTCATTAATGATCGATATCCTTTGATTTAGAACTCATCCGATGGCTCACAACGCTCCTTATTCCTATCTGGAAGTCTCTTCCTCACCGGAACTGGCATATATATATATATATATATATAATAAAAATATATAAATGTAGTTTTAATTTTGACATGAGTTTATGTTGAAAGGGATGATACCCACCTTTAAATTATGAAATTAACTTCTTCTTTAGAGTTGGAATGAGTCATTTCATGTAATCATTCTCATTCCGATTCTAAGCCTTACCAAACACGAGGTATTGATATGACTCATTCCGATTCCGATTCTTGATTCCATGGGAATCGTACCAAACGAGCCCTTAGGGCTAGTTTGGTTCGGTTCGGGTTAAACCGTCAAACTGCCAATTTATTCAAACCAGCAATTTAGGTTAACCGGCATTTTTTCGATTTAGGTTTGTAAACAAAACTTAGCTCGGCGATGTAACTGTCGGTTTGGTTTGATAAGAGCCGTTTTGCAACGACTCTTTGTTGCCCGCATCAACAACTCTATCAAATAGTCATCAGACGGACAAAGTAACAAAATGAGTGTAAACACACGTGCAGTACAATGAATAATTATTTTTTTCAACAAAACGAGTGTAAATAAAAATATTATTTTTATAACATAATTATGGTATTAATTTTTTTTCAATGAATAATTAATAAAAAATTAATTTTCCCAACAGAGTTTGCAACTGTTCTTTGGACCAAAGAACCATTTCTATAATATAATAATTTTTTGTTTTCTATAAAAAAGGAAAAAACAAAATTTTTCAAATTACATAGCTAAAAATAAATAAAACAAATGAAATCTCATTCATTTGAATCGCTTAAGAAACAAAACGGCGATTAAGAAACAAAACGAGTGTAAACACATACATAGTAACAATGAGTAATATATAACTCAATGATATTTAAACTTATAATATTAAAATTTTTATTCAACGAATGAACTTGCTCTAATGAATTATTATAGACATGGATGTAACATGTTAATTTTGAATTAAATATATAAAAATAAGTAACGTATCTTTCTTTCCATAAAAAAAACGGAAAAAGAAAAAAAAAGTAACGTATCTTTCTAAGAAACGTTTCTACCAAACGTGGTAGCTAGTCATGCGGGTGTACTTGTAGCTAACCGTGGACATGCACCGAGCTGATGAAATGAAAGCAAGAAGAAATGCAGAGAGTGAAAGGCAACCTGGGAATTTGAAGGTGAAAGTGTCCCATATGCTACTCTTCCATCTTTCCATGCTCCTTCGTACTGAAATGCAGATGAGCTTGCTCCGAACACGAACCCTGCCGGAAAACTTTGCCGGCTAAGATTGTCATCTTCCATAATAATGGATGACGTTACAGTCACCATCACCATGAAGAAGAAGATGATCAGTAGGCAACTGTTTATCTCCATCCCAGCTAGTCACTTACCAAAGTATCTGCTCTTCTGTCACAGCTTTTCCAATATCTCCGCCAAACCCAACTATTTATCTTCTCATGGACTCACTCATTTCCATATTTTCTACGGAACTCTATTTTTTTTTAATTAAAGCAAGAATTCAAAATCACATGCTCATGAGTTGTATACTTGATGTTGAAGCAACATTTTTAAAACAAAATTCATCCTAGCTTATAGGATGCAGGCAATCGGGTCATGTCTTCTATTATAATGACCTTGTTATTGATACAAAAATTGTACGAAAGAATTGCCATGGTGATAACAAGAATATATATATGGTCAGCTCGAGAACTTAAATACGGTAACTAGTATGAATCTCTGAAATGGATTTGATTAATAAATTAATGTTAAAAATATTGCATCTCTGTAAGTATTTATGAGCGTGAAACACAACATTAAAAAAAAAGTTAAGTATATATTATCAATAATTAAAATAGTATTTGTGGTAATAAAATCATATATTTTAATGTTGTTGATAACACGATTTATGACTTATTTATATAGTTTTTCCGCGCATTTATGCATGGTATAGCACTAGTTCATGACGTTTGCACTTAATTCATGTATTTTGTTGAGATAGACGTCTACACGGACTTTTGCATGTTTTGTAGGTATTTTGGGAGCTTTAGGAGCTTAATCGATACATTTGAGGATCGTTCCTCGTGATGACACACCTTTGGACTCATTGGAAAGCAAGCTAGGAGCTAAGGAGAACATATGGGACCTTGTTGGTGCATGCCTTGCACCAAATTGTGGCTTGATGATCCATAGAATGCAGAGGGACCAAAACCACGGCCACTGGGACTTCCACGGGCGTGGAAATAGGCCGTGGTTTTCCCTGCACATCTGTGACAGCTGTCCCACGATCTTCATGGCCGACTCTTGCAATTTCTGGAGAATAAAAGGTGGTCATGCGGACTGTTGAGGACAGACCTCATCACTCTCATTCTCTCCCACACTCTCAACAACACATACTCTCTCATTGGAAGATTGGATTGGAGCTACACTTGGAGGAGAAGAAAGGCTTCCATTGGAGAAGAAGAGAAGAACACACCATTCTTAGTTTTTCATAGTTTTGAGTGAGCTTTGTGAAGACGTTTTGCAAGGGTTTGTAAGAAACGATTGAACCTTCTTTTGAAGGGTTGTAAGTCTTTCTTGAACTCATATTCAGCTTGGATTTCTTTGTTCCACTTGTTTCATCTTTCTTTCTTTTAATTTCCTTGTTATGGAAGTCATGAATGTATGCTTGTTGAGTTTGATTGTTGAGATGCATGTTGTTGGCTAAATAGATGCGATTCTAGGGTAAGGGAAAGATGGTTATGGCTTGGACTATGATAGAATGGACTTAGATGTACCTTTGGATAAATTGTTTGCTCGAACCTAGCCTCTGTTGTAAATCACGGCTTGTTCTAGTACATTCCACGGCCGTGGTTCTTGATGAACTACCCGTGATTTTGACTGACTTGCTTGTTTTGATGAATCTAATTTCTAGGATGTTAGATTGTTGAAATCCTGGTGTTTGTTGAGCTAAATCTATCCTAGGGTGACCTAGTGTTAGCAACTAAGTGTTAGAAGAGACCTACCCAGTGATTCTTGCTCTTAGATACCAAAGATGATGAACTCTAGGTAGTAGTGAGCCTCATAAGCCGCTATTGGACTAAGTGTGCTAGGATAGGTGTTTAGGACTTGCCTTCCCGGGACTTACCCGGTAAGGAGAGGTTAAATCCCTAGATAACCATCCGGTTTGTGTAGATATCCCTACCTTAGACTCCTAGAGACTTACCCGGTGATAGGACCTTAGGAGCGGGATTAGTGGATCTTGAGACCTACCCGGTAATTGACCCCACTTGAGAAACATTCTTTCCCAACATACCATAGTTAATCCAGAGAATGATTAGAAGCTTGAGTCCAATGCCATAATCGGAATTCTTCCCAACCCCTAGAATCCACTTTTCTCTCTTTGATCACATATTTCGTGTTTGTCTTGTTTATTTGTGTTTTAGCTTGATTTCTTAGTTTGTTGTCACCTTATATTATTGTGATCCTTGATTGATCACCACACAAAACCGAACCCAAAAACATTGAGATTTTCATTTCTTTATTTCTTTCTCTTTTCTTAGTTTAGATCAACACTATCCTTAGTCACTATTTGACTCGATTTCACCTCAGTCTTTGTGTTCGACCTCGGAATACTATCCTTACTACAAAACGTCCCATACACTGCGGGTTCGCTAGGAGTTAGGAGAAATATATCGAGTTATAATTTAAGACTTTTGCGTGTCACGTTCTTAGTATATATTATCAATAATTAAAATAGTATTTGTGGTAATAAAATCATATACTTTAATGTTGTTATAGGACATTGACGTTTTTTTATTATTCATCGTTACTCCTTTATTAAATGTTGATCGATACAATAGTTAGCTTTTCAAACATTGTAGCTTAGATTTTAATTTCGATCGTTACTTTCATCTGGTGGCGTCTTTGATTTGTCAAACATTATGGCCGATACATACTAAATTCCATAGTTACTCTGAAATATCGATCATAATAGATTATTTGGTTGTATGTTGTTGTAACTAGTCCTTAAATACATTCAATGTTTTATATTTCGGTTATTAGGGTTTCATATTAGTCTCTTTCGGTCCACACTGGAGAACTCGTTTCTCGGTCGAATTTCATAGTTTATTTCTAATTTCGGTCTGATTATTTTGGTCGTTAAGTTTATTAAACCACTATTATTAGAACTTTTTCCGGCCGATAAGTTAATTTAAGTCATTAATTAAATATATTTCGGTCAAAATGTATTAACTTCGGTCGAAATGTATTAATTTCGGTCAATAAGTTAATTTCGGTAGTTAAGTATACCCTGGAACGTGAGTTGCATTGCTTAATTTCGGTCGTTAAGTTAATATATTTCAATAGAAATGTATTAATTTCGGTCAAAATGTATTAATATCGGTCGAAATATATTAGTCTCGGTCGGTAAGTTAACTTTAGCCGTTAAGTATACTTTGGAACGTAATGTAACGCCCCAAATTTTGGCGCGTTTGCGATTTTTTATTCCTTTCGGCTTTTATCGATATTTTATTAGCTTAAATATTTTTAAAAAGGTATTTTTACGATGTAAAATATATTTTTCGAGTAAATTATTATTTTGGATACATTCGCGTGTATCCATTTTATTTATTTTATTTTATTTTTTTCGGAAAAGTCGGAATGTTTTCCGACTCGAAAATCCCGTTCCGAATGTGGTAATCGAGCCTACCCTTTTATTCCTTTTTTCCTATTCTCTTTTCTTTTATTCCTTAGTTTCCTTGCCTGCTTCTGTTCCTAGTGACGTGCCCGGACTCTGTCACAGTAACCCCTCGTTATTTGCATCCCCTCTGTTTGTTTGGGCTCCTTCACGCAAATTGGCCAGCCTTCACCATTCTCTATGCTCTCTCACGCTACCATGAGAACAATCTTACCCAATTGCCCTTATCTCTCTATTCCCCATCTCATGCAACTCTTGGACAGCAGGCCTCACACTTGAGCAGCCTTGTACCTCACCTCCATCTCTTAGCGTTCGAAGCCCCGCCTGGAAACCAGCCTCTCCCTTCCTTCTTCACCTGCAAGAACAAATGGATCTCCATCTCTCACTTACCTTTCAACACCACGCACCCCCTGTCAGCACCAACACCTCCACTGTTGCCGAGCCGTCGGGAAGGGCACTACTGCCGCCTTCTCTGCCTGTTAGCCCGCCGCCTCTTCCCCCTTATTCAAGCTTCTGTGGTGCCAAAACCCACCGCCAACCGCCAGAAGAGAGCTGCAACCGCCAATCCTCCATCACCAACCTCGTTTCTCACCCATCGGACTCCCCCTCGTCAGTGGCCGCCGGATCTGGTCTCTTCTCTTGAACCCTCTCTGTCAACAGCACACTTGCAAACCGGCGCCTGGAAGAGCCTGCCGCCGGAGTCGAAAGCCTCTCCTTCCTTGTTGCACTGTCGCCTCTCCATGCCGGAGAGCTGCCTCCACTCACCGTAGAAGCTAGCCGGAGGAGCCTCGCCCATGGAGCCTCGTCGCTGGAGCCACGCTGACCGCCGCACGGCGTTCCTCTTTCCCCTCTCCTACTGCGCGTATCAATTGTTGAAGAGGGACTTTAACCTAATTAAAACGGCCCCCTTCAATTTGGTATAATGACACCTTGTACCCTTATTTTTGGTATAATCGCAGAATGTACCCAGTGTTTATTACTTACAGTTTTGGCCCCAGAAATTTATTTTCAGATTATGCCCCATGTTTATATAAGTGTATAAATTGTCCTGAAAAATGTTTTAGCGGATTTTAACATTGGATTTTAATTGCGGGGATATTCTTATATTTATATATACCATATATATTATGCCCTTGTTGGATTAATTGCGGGTTATGGCTCAAAGATTTAATTAAGGGATTTTAACGTTGACTTTGAAAACAAGTTTTACCTTGGGTTTATGAAGTTATACAATTTGCCCGGAATATATATATTTACGGTTTTAACTTGGGTTTTAAAAGTGGGGTTTTCCTTAGATTTATATATGTAAATTATTCCGTTCAAATTTAGCGTATAAACTATATTTGTATAGTTTTGGTGTTAGGACCGGAAGCGCCCCGATAAAGGCCAACGAGTCCAATCTCGACATCCGTAGATCGACCTCCGTCTTTTGACGTCATGTGAGTATTCTTTTCCTCGATCTAGTTATGTTTAGTATTAATAGCATGCTAGGATGGATCTAGCATAACTTAGTGGAAATACCAAGTAGTGGTTATTGACCTTAGGTGAGTGTTTGAGGATTGTGAAATGTTTTATGACTTAAGGTGTTGATGTTATCTTGCGAGGCTTGTGAGGTTTGAGAATTGGAGTATATGGTTGTTGAGTTTATGGGATATGCGTATCTAACATGGTGTTGTTGCCGATGAGTTGTTTGGACTAGGCATGTTTATCCTAGTATGTGTTGTGGGTTATGTTTTGAGAGATCTTAGGGTCTAGAAGTCTGAGGACTTCTAGCTTGTGTTGAGTGTGGTGTGAGCATGAGGGATTCTAGGATGCGGTCTTAAAATGAGAGTCAAATGATCTCGCGTAGATCATTTGTGTAGAAGTCTAAGACTTCTTGAGTTGAGCGGGTTTTGATAGCTATCTTCTTGTGAGCAGGTTATGGACTTCCTCCCTAAGGAAGCGAGAGTGTTATGAGTTGAGTGTGGTGACGAGGTAAGTCTCCGGACTTACTTAGCGCGTATTCTACGTATTAGCATTGATGTGTGTTTGGTGGTGTGTGTTTATTCCTTATCGTTTATAACAACTAAACCGGTAATAGGACCACCGACCTTATATTATTTTGGCCCAAGTGTATGATAACGGGCGGTGACATCATCTGCCTAGCTCTTGCGAGAGTCTAGGAGGTTCTTGGCGACTAGCCCGTGCTGGTTAGACGGTCGGAGGCATCCACACCGTTCCATGCCGGTAAGTAGGGACCGAGGCGGGACCACGGTGGTCTCGTGTCACAAAACTAAGTTGAATTAGAACGGGATATGACTTAATAATAAAAAGATAATAAACCGGAATTTTGTGCTTTGAGAATGTTGTGTGTTTATGATGATTTACTTGTGTTTGTGCCTTTCCCATTGATTCTAATGCTTCGAATATGAGCTAACGGTTTTATACCGACTGTTGTAGATTGCATTGCAGGTTAGGATTGCGGCCGAGAAATCCGGAAGAGTGGGCAGCCGGGGTTCCGTACATTTTAGGATTGGGTTTTGGGTGGAGTCGAGTTTGAGTATTGTAATTATTGTATGTTGTATGGCGTTAGCCTTTGGGGTTTTATTTTCGGCTGAAGTCCTTTGTCGTATTCTTTCGGGTTTTTCTTTTCATTGCATAAAAATGTATTTCGGTTTTGGCCTTTATTTGTGCCTTGTTGCAAGATCCGGTGAAATTGTTGTCAAGCTAAGGGTCGGGACCCATTGTGAGGTCCCAACCCGTAGCATCCCGAGTCCCGCGGATTTGGGGTGTTACACGTAAGTTGCGATGTTTGATTTCGGTCGTGAAATTCATATATTTTGATCGAAATATATTAGTTTCGATCGAAATGTATTAATTCCGGTCATTAAGTTAATTTTGATCGAAATGTATCAATTCCGGCCAGTAAGTTAATTTCGGTGGTTAAGTATATTGTGGAACGTAAGTTGCGATGTTTAATTTCCGTCATTAAGTATACTTTGAAAAACTTGGTAATATAACTTTACTAATTTGTATCAATTCTCGTCCGTAGTGTGGTGGCACAAATATGGCCTTCATCAACGCCTTCATCCGTTCCCAAGTATTGATGTCCGGTTCGGCCGCTCTTCTCCTTTCTTTGATGAGATGATCCAACCAAATAAGGGCATAGCCTTGGAATTCCAACGCAGCAAGTTGGATTTTCTTTTGCTCACTCAAGTTATGACAAGACCAAAATTGTTCAATTTTGGTTTCCCATTTCATGTAAGCATCCGGATCGCATCGTCCTTCAAAACTCGGAATTTTGACCTTGACCTTTCCAAGTCCGTCATTATCCGGTTGAGGCTGATTATGTTCATTATAGCGTCCTCTTCATAGATGACATCGTATGTGATCTCTCCACATTCCCTCGTCCTCTTCATCACTCATGTCTTGAAATTCGTCACCAAAAAGTGGATTGTGGTTAGAATTAACGAATTGATTAGGATGGATATTATCGGGCATCGTGGATGATTTTGAGGAGGCGGTGGTGGTGGATTAGTGGAGCTTCCGCCTACTTCATAATCAGCCTTTGGATCGAATCGTAAGCGAGATTCGGATCGGTAATCTGCATTAGGCCTTGCTTCTACTTGTTCAATCTATTTATTCACGTTGGTCATCTGGGCCATGGTTTGCTTGAGCATGTCCGCTATATCCGGATTGTTGTCCTTATGAGAACCACACGGACTATCTCTTTCTGACATCTATACCAACACGCACAGTAACAGCAGACTCGTTAAGTTAGAGAAAATAAAAAGACCTTTCTTATTTCTCTCGCACTCACGCTCTTGTTGTGTTGTTGCAAGCTGGTTGACGAAATTGACTTGTATGGATTAATGCTTCTTTACAAATCAGCACCTTGGCTCCCTAGAACTCCTTTGTTGAATCAAGTAGTCAACTTGGTTTGGTTAAAGGTTCTTGTGGGGTGTGATGGTTAAGGAATCCCTGTACGAAGTTTACTCCACACACGACAAGGTAGAGAGAAAGTTATTGTGGATAGACAACTAGTATGTTAAGAAGTGTAGATACTAATTAACACACTCAAAGAGAGACTCAGTGTTTAGAATAGAAAAGGGGCTAAGGAATAGCACACAAGAGATTAAGAAGAGAGAAGAACTTACCTTGAGTTGCAAAGTTAAGAAAGAGAGATAGCCGGATTTGAGTTTAGGTATTATTAGATCTCTTTGTTTGTTTCAAGGTATATGTTGGAACTCTTCTTTTGTAATACTCTTGCACAAGATGCACTTCAATTCTACAAAGTATGCCTCAAATATTTCTTCGAATTTTGGCAATAGTAGCAAAAATCGGGTGAAAAATCGGTCGATCTGGGGGAAATCGGTCGATCTGCTGAAGAACAAGTCGATTTTTCTTTGAAAAATCGACTCTTGGTTGCGACGTTCAAGAACTTTCTTTTCTTTTCTTTTTTTTTGTATTGGCGAGGTTTCAAAGGTCAACGGCTGGCTTGTGTTTGGTTGATGGCGTTTCTCCCTTCCAAAACTTACACAAATCAACGCACGTTAAACTCAAATAATCTCGCAAAGATGGCGAACAAGAAAAGACTCAACTTTTAAAGACTCAAAGAAGACTCAAATTTTAAAGACTCAAAGAAGACTCAATAAAGTAAAACATTTTGATGAACGTTCGGACTTCAATCGATTAGCTCTAATACCACTTTGATGCGGGGATAAGCCGCAATTCTCGATCTAGATTGAAAGTCCTTAATTGGAATAAAAATCGAGCTGTTCTATAGAAAAATCGGTCGATTTATCTCAAGAACTGGTCGATTTTTCGATGAACTCAAAACAAGGATTAGTGAATGATATGGAAAGATAAGAAGATGATTATGGAATGATAAATGAAAGATAGAGGAAGATATGAACCAAGATAGTTCTGCAAAAGAACCTTAACCAATGATGTGTCAAAACCCTTAAACGAGAAGATCACCTTAACCCGCACTTCTTTAACCTTACACAAGCCTTCTAAGTAAGATAAGCACAAGAAGAGACTAGGATTGACCAGGAGCGCCAACCTTCAATAAGATTAACACACACAAGCACAATCTAGCAAAAACGTAACAACAATTCAAACCAAAACTCTCCTTTGATTAATAACAATGAATAAAATACGAACTCCGTAAGTGAAGCCGTAAGTTCACACAAATCTGTGGAAAATATAAATCTAATCTACTAAACAATCTCCTCCACAAAGGCTATTTATAAGGAAGACTAAACCTACTAAAATTAGGAAAAACTAAAAAGATACGATCTATAAAATATATACTTTGAAAAGATAATCTAGAAAAGTTATCTTTTAAAAGATATAAAATATAAAATCTAAAAAGATAGAATCTATATAATCCCTTAAGATAGTATGAGAGATTTAAGGAATTATTACAAGATATAATTGCCAAAAGATAGAAGATCATGGCCGGATCTCTTGCAACTCGTTCCAGTGAAAGAAATGAAATCGACTGAATTTCCTACAGGAAAACCGGTCGATTTTCTTCTCTGGAACTTCTTCCTTGCTTTTATCCTTCTTTCTTGCTTGATGGATCTTCTTGGTCGTGGCTTGACTCTTCTATAACAGTCAACAATGTCACTAAGGAACTCCTGAGAGTGATGAGAGTTTCCTTGAGGATAAATGTCATGAGAAGATCCGTAACTTCTTCTTGGATTGCTTTAGCTCTTAACCGTGTGATTGCTCCATCCATAATCGTATCTGAAGAAGGTGAAAGTAAAGGAGTTGTTGGCTTATCCTTTAATGCTTCAGCCTTTGAGCGTGTAACTAGTCCATGTATTGGAGATGGTCCCAAATCATGGTGACCTATGTTTTGCCATTTCGGGAACATTTTTGCCTCCAAAGTAGATGTAATTACAAAGGAAGACGATAAAATTTTCCAATGGAGTATAAAACGTATAATACTGATATTTTTTACATGTTTAATCAAGTTAAGTTAATACCTGCCTAAATATTTTGTAAACTTTTTTCAATGTAGTCACAAATCTAGGACGTTCATTTATTCAAATAGTACGACTACAACTTCAAAGATAGAAAATGATGTTGCACTTCACCCAAAGGTTTGATACGTATGTCAACAAGCTGAGAGAAAATTAACTTGGGAAGTATGAATGAAACCTTGAGGTATTTGGTTCGTTCATGAAACACCAGATTAGAAGCAATATGCTGCACAACTCAACTATCACAATGTAGAGTAAGAGGAAAATATGATGAAATCTAAAAGTTTTGCGAGATAGCATGAAGCCACAACATTTTACTACTAGGCTTGGACATGATACAATATTTAGATTCAATGGATGAATTGAAACCCGTCTTTTGTTTCTTGGTCTTCTACAAAATTAGAGAGGTACCAAGAAACATGTAGGACATGTAATACGTAATTAAAATATAAAATACACTATTGAATTAGGATCGTAAAATTTACCGATTAGAGACCTGAATTTTGTAGAGTCGAGATATTATATCTTCCCTTAATTCTAAAAGACCCGGTATTACAACGTTTACCGATGTTCAAGAATCTCAGGATAAAACTATGTTGAGAATCCGACCAGCGTAATCTGTCGAAAACCTACGAACCAATTGAGTTGTAATTTCGGAAGGAGATGGCGTGTTTTGATGTGTGAACTGAGAGGAGATTGACACCCTATTTATAGGTACAAAAGAGATCCGTTGGGAGTTTATTGCAGTTGTAGATATTGCATTAACTAGGCAATATTCAGCAATAATTCCCTGATCTTATTTTAATTGCAGGTTTTGCATTGATGGAGAATATTTTATTGTTTTAAATGACAGTCTTATCCAACTAGTATGTTGGACTACAGATTTGGGCAAGCCCAAAACGTAGCATAAGTGGTCAGCCTCATCGATCCACTCTATTGGATTGTAGAGTTGGGCCGGCCCAAAACGTAACATAGGTGGTCAGCCCATGTTGCGTCTCAACCCGCTCGTCTCATCTCAACTCGGCATGGCACAATGTAGCTCGGCTCGGCTTGACATGATGCGCGTGTGTGCTTGTTTGCCTTCACCGTCCCCCATTGAAGATGGGTAGTGACCCAAGGTCACGACCTTAATGCGTTTCTCCTTATTATATCCCGTATGATTCCTCCCATTCTAGTCGATGTGAGATAACCACATTTTTTTCCAAGTTTTTGCCTTGCGTGCAACCAACTTTGGGTATCCATTTTCTCATTCAAACGGAACTCAAATTTAACATATGAATATACCACGAGCAAGAACTCGCGTAAACAGACTCAAAGCTCCCACTTTCCGGTGTTGACAATGGTCGGAGCCCACTATAAATATGTATGGAAAGTAAGGGTGGGTATTTCCGGATATCCGATCCGATCATCTTATAAAAATCCGATCCGAATCCGTTCCGAGAGCACCCGGATATCCGATAGTTTTTTTTATCTAGATCGAATATCCGATCCGGATATTAGATCCGATATGAGTATTTATTCTAAGACTAGTCGGATATATCCGATCCGACTTTTTCCTCCAAACCTCGATCCGTATCCGATCCGATGATCCGAAAATATGCCCGGATCGGATCGGACTCGGATCACCAATTGCGGAATATTTTCGGATTTGGATTTTTCCAGATCGGATCTCCAGATTAGCTAATCAAATTAGTCGGATCGGATATTTTTGCTCACCCCTACCGAAAAGTGCTTGGCGCACCATGTACTAAATACATGTTTTATTCATAATATTTAGTTCCAACAACCCCCACATGAATAGAAATGATTCTAAACAAAAAGAATTTTTGAGAGTACAATCGAAAAATCACTTCATCTGACCTAATGTCATGTTTCAAGCTTGAACCATCCGTAGTTAGGGGTGTTCATTCCCGGATATCCGGGAATTTTTTAAGTGAAAACGGTATCCGGATCGGATTTGTTGTACTCATGCCACTTTAAGTGTTGATTTACTAATGCTGACGTGACGCTTCTAGGTTTTTTCTTGGATTAAATCTTTTATAAAATCAAGAATTAAGCCATAAAACCTTTTTTTTGCTAAAACAAAATGTAATAAGAAATCTTTTTTCAACTAATCTTCGTCTATATTTTAAGGTTATTCCCTACGGTTTCAATCATCACACTCATTCTACTATTGTTTATTCATTCCTTAATTTGTTTTCAATAACTATTATTTCAACAACTTTATTCAATGTTTATGAAAGTCTCTCCCCTTCCGTCTTTCTTCTCACTTACTTACTCGCAGACAATTTTTCCGAGATATGCCTATGAAGATCCATCAATATTTAAATATACCCGCACAAGGTGCGGGATATGAACTAGTACTATTAAAGCAGAAGCCTCTATTGCCACGTGTCAACGTCATATTTCTCGAAGCCTAAAAACTATTTTAAAAGTGATTTCTAAATATTAATATAAATTGGAAATTGATTTCTAAATTTTATTAAATATATTTAAATAAATATTTTTATAAAAATAGTTTTTAAACTTTTACGGATCTTTTTTACCAACAAACATATCTTAACAAATCAATTTAAAGATATAATTAATTAGAAGAGTTAAATATTAAAAAAGACTTAAAAATCATAATAATAATTATAATTTCATTCTCCGGATTTTTTTTCTTAAAAATATACATATAAATTTTTAAGTATTAAATATTTATTAAAATTCAACCCGCACAAAGTGCGGGTAATACACTAGTATCTACTAAAGCAGAAGCCTTTATTGCCACATGTAAACGTCATGTTTCTCGAAATCTAAAAAAATTATTTTAAAAAGTGATTTCTAAATGTTAATATAAATTAAAAATTAATTTTAAAATTTTTTTAAAAATATATAAATAAATATTTTTATAAAAAATAGATTAAACTTTTATGAATTTTCTTTACCAACAATAATATCTTAACAAATCAATTTAAAAATATGATTTTATTTTTTGGATTTTTATTTTACAAAAATATACATATAAATTTTTAAGTATTAAATATTTATTAAAACTGAACCCGCACAAAGTGCGGGTAATACACTAGTTTTCAATTAACTAGTTTAGGACCCGTGCCTTGCACGGGTTTTAAAAA
This sequence comes from Fagopyrum homotropicum, assembly GCA_033239125.1. Classification (NCBI taxonomy): domain Eukaryota; kingdom Viridiplantae; phylum Streptophyta; class Magnoliopsida; order Caryophyllales; family Polygonaceae; genus Fagopyrum; species Fagopyrum homotropicum. Next base: position 144,221,872 of record BSWB01000003.1, on the reverse strand, counting down.
AAATATATGTTTATACGTGGACATTGTTCTTTATAAGATTATTTTATTTGTTAATAATATATGAATACAACGTTTCACATAATGCCGACTTGTAATCAAAACAAATAAAAAACTCACTTAATTGTTGACTCAGTTCGCCATGTAAATACGACTAATCTGGGACATACCATATAAACTCAAAAAATGAAAATATCCAAAACAAAGTACATAACAATAATAATAATGCATATACAATACAATGAGTATTCCATAACAAATCAAACAGATATAGACCGTGAGCATTCTTGAATCTCCTGTTTTTTAAAAAAAAATTATAATCAAACTCAAATATTTATTGCTATTTTTTTTAACTTTAACTATACATATATAACTATATCAATATACAGATAAATTGAAATTAGTCGATTTAATATGTAAAAGTAGTTATAAAATAAGTCCCTCAATCAATGTTACGGAACACTTCGTTATAGACCACATTATTTATAATTTGCTCCAATTTGCCTGTATGGTCACATATCATAATCCTCCATCCGTCCCTACTTGTAACCCTTAAAACAACCACATAAAATTGTCCATGACTGAACACTAGTGTAGGCAAATATAATTCAACGTGTGCAAGCGATTGCCCTTGACTTTTGTTTATAGTCGTAGCAAAACACACCATAACAGAGAAATGTCTCCTTTGAAACTTAAATGGAAATTTTGAATTTAAAGGAGCCGTCCGCGGAATGAAGACTTTCTGCCCAATGCTGTTACCGAATAATATTTTTGTCTCGATGATATGTTTTCCAAGCCTCCTCACTATCAACCTAGTGCCATTACACAAACCGGCAGTCTGGTCAATTTTGACTTGCCCTTGTCCGGTCAACATACCAATATATAAAAGGAGTTAGGTTTTCATTACACCATCAACCCCTTACACCCTCATTTCCGCCTCCTCACTCGCAATACCCTCTACCAAGCCTCTACATCGATTCTACTGGATATCGCCTCATTTCCGCCGGCAGCTTGGACTCTTATCTTTCAAATCTGGATATCGACTCTTTTGACGGCTTCGGACAGCACGTTTTCGAATCTGAATCTGAATAAGTACCGACAGAAGTTATTCGATTTAGATGCAACTGGCCTTGAACTCGCAATTTTCAAATTTGGATATCACCTCTTTCGACAGCTTCGGACACCTATTTTTCGAATCTGGATCTGAACAGGTGCCGACAGCTTCGGACTCTACTTTTATATATTGATTCCAATCTTAAGGATGTACTAATCATTTTGTTTCATTGTGAGTGGTGTGGAACGGTCTAGTTTAGGCTGGCCGATCGGTGGTGGGTTCGGTGGTTCTGGATGGTACGGATGCGACATGCTTCTACTCGTTTTGGCTCAGAAAGTTCAACCGGTTAAAGATAATGGTTCATGTGATAAACAATGACAATTTTAGGTATATACTTAACACTAATATCTAAACCTATTGTATTTTTATGTTCTAGATCCCAGTATTTAACTACCATATTATTTAAAAAATATATATGCACACATATGAATTGGAACTCACCTCTTCTAACTTCAAATTCTCAGATCTAGATGAAGATCTCTTACTCGGATGTCGATCTCAGGTGTATGAGTTCAATGGTATGGCAAGTATCCAACTACCTGAAATCAAAACAACCCAATATCAAGTAATTAATTTAACTTATATAAATATATATATATACCTAATGTATTCATATGAAGTGAAACACACCTCTTCTAACTTCAAATTCTCAGATTCATGAGGATGAGTATCTCTGAATCCAAGAATCTGCTTCAACTCAACGTGCTTGTTGTTTAGGAACTTTGGTTTTGTAAGTAATGATACTTGAAAAATACTCAAATGAATTAGGGTTAATGTATCCTGTATATATAGCAGTGATTGAGTACATAATACTGAGATCTTATGAAAAATATTTTTTCCAGATTTTGTTTGTTAAAAAATCTTCGAAGTTAAATACCGATTTCTCAATTTGTTATTCATTTAGAATATTTATTTTTTAATAGTACATTTCATGATCTCATCTTATCGTCAGCACCTATCACAACAACAAACAAAAATCGGTTTTTAACTTGACCTAGACCTAGACCACCCCTAACCAACAAAAATATTACCGTTCAACTTGACCTAAACCACCCCTAATCATTTAGAGATGGTAAATCAGATAATAAATTTCAGCTTTAGACATTGTGTATATACTGCATTTCAAGAACTGGAGCTACAATATTACTCTTTTTAGGTTTCTCAAATGGATATTCGTTCTTGATAATGGTAATCATGTTTAGAGTGCTTAGTTAAACGGTGAATTGCATATGGTGTGATCTTTGGTTGTCAAATTTAAATTTTCATTACATCGAAGGAAATTTGTTAGCTGAGGAGTAAAATTGTTGGTTTGTAATTTAGAATATTTTAGAAACTTGGAAGTGTAAAGTACCAACTTTCAGGTTGAAGAAATGTTCTTAGGGTTAGTTGTAGGAAACTTAGAAGTAGATTTCCAAGATTAAAGCAGAAGTTACATTGAAAGTATCATAACAGCTTATAAAATCTATAAATGTCCTATATATTTTTCCAAATATTAGGCAAGATAGCAAGCTTTTAAGAGGATATTGTGGTAACTGATATATTTTATAAATGACTTTTGGGGTGCAATGTGATGTGTATGTGTGGAGAGGCATCTCAAGAATGAAAAAAAGATAAGTTTCATTATTTTTATCATGCGTTAATATATAATTTCCATATTTAATGAAAGATTGACATATTTATTGCGGTAAAATCTTACTAATGTTGTTATTTTTGTGACAGAATACCATCACACAATGTAGTATTGGTTCAGGTCTGGGAGAAATTATACAACACATGTAGTATATGAATCATATTTTATAAGTTAAGGGATATGCGTTTATTTAAGTTTAAGTAACTATGGGTTTATTTTGCGTTTGTATTGTGTTTATATTTCGTTTGTTTTGATTTTCATATTCCTCGAATCCACCACAATAATTTAATTATAATGAATAAGACTACATTTATAATAAGAAAACAAAGTAGATTAAAAAAGACAAAAATGGGATAGGTCTGAACTAAAAATAAATAGTTTATAGCATAATGTAGTGTTCAATTAAGAGCCTAGTTGTAGTGCATCGTCCTTTTAGGCAAAAACCTGTAAGAATAATAAAAAAATATTGTTAGGAATTACATTAGTGAAATAGTCCATGATAGACAATAAAATTATCTATCCAGTTAACATATATGATAAAATATACCAACGATTTAGCGGAAATGGAAACTTCTTTGTCCTCTATGCGCAAAATCATTCTTGTTTGGTCTCTCTTAGTTGAAACATATAGGTTGCCTACACATAATTTGTTATTTAGAGAAACATTTTATGAGTAACATTGATGTTTAAAATATAATAAATTTTATTGAACTTACATGTAGGAGTAGTAACGACTCTTGCAAATTGTAATGTTAGATATTCGACTTCGTCTTCCTTTGTATGATAATAGTAAGATAGTTATAAATTGACGTTAGTTTCACCGGATATTCTACACTTCAAAGTTTGTCCCCTGTAAATATTAAATAGTTATGTTAAATTTCAAAGTCATATGGTATATAAAATAAAGATAAAACTAATTATTCAAGTTCTATATGTTGATATTATTGGCAAAATTTTGATAGATTTCATTTGGACCTTTTATTTCTTATATAAACATTGATGCACATCCTTGTCCTTACGCGCTTGCCCGTTTCAACTTCTGCATATTTATGTTCAACCTCGGAAACATCTGAAATTACACCAAATACATCTGCATTGAGTAAAATATTGTTAGTACATAGAATCTCATGACAAAGATGCGAAATTAATGTTTTTAAAATATCTATTACGTACTAATATATTTGAATCAACTATCTTTTAAGTGATATTTTTAAATTTAGTTTTTAGATAAACAAATGTATGATAATATAAATCTAAAAAACAATAATGAAAACAATACTTAAGATATATTTGATTGATCATAACATACAACGTATGATAAAAAGGAATTCAAAAAAAATTAGGCCTTAAAATCTTCAATGTAAAATATATACAATGTATGATGGCCTTGTTACATAAAAAAAAAGTATTCAAAAGGTATATTAAATATGATCAAAAACAAGGTTCGATTAAAAAATATTAATTTTGATCAGCATGGAAAAAGGATTAATTTTTTTTTAATAAAAACAGTTTTTAGATAAACTAATGTATGATAATATAAATCTAAAAAACAATAATAAAAACAATAATTAAGATATTTAAACGGGCCGATAAAAAAAGTTTAAAATTTATGGATTTAAGATGATAACATAGGTTATGATGAGAAAACTATAAAAAATAATAAACGAAATCATAAAAAAAGATTTAATATTTTTAAAAATTGTTTTATTATACTGTTGATGTAAATTAAAAAAGAATTTACCATAGTTAAAAATATTTTGACTCATGTTTTGACATGTCAGCAAATCGAAATCTACGTATTTCCAAATCTATATGTAACAAATCCAAAGATTTAATAATTTTAAAATTTGTTTTAAATACCGTTGATGTAAATTAAAAAAGGATTTAAGATAGCTAAAAATATTTTGAGGTGTATAAGAAAAAAATTATTAATTGTAAATTTAGTTTTTGGTTAGTTAAGATTTATAGATTTATAGATGTTTTTATATTTAATTTTAATAAATTAGTAATTAAAAAAAAAAGATTTTGTAATTTTAATGTGAGAGCTGGATTTTAAATTTCTGAATTTTAGGAGCGCTATGTCAGTGAGTTGTTCACCACTTAGCGTGCGTGCAAATAAGCTTTAAATTTATAAAACTAGAATCAAGCAAGCGAACCCGCAGTATACGGATCGATATAGTTGAGCAAGAATTCCAGAGTATCGAACACAGGGATTTGGGGGAACAAATTATAGGTTATCAAGCGAGTAAATGTAAGAAGCTTTTCAAGTATTGGGAAAACAACAATCCTAAAGATCCAGATATCCAGTTGTGGCAATCGATTCAAGATATACTAATGATATAAGGACAGAGTTGAGGTATGCAAAGGTATGCTAATGTAAGGTAATCGTACGGTGAAGTTCCAAAAACCTTATATGACTCACCTAAAAGACACTCTCTATAAAGGTTGTTGAGGCTTCAATATAGAAAGGTTCTAAAGGTAAGAATTAACGTCAAATACCCAAACTTGTAATCCAAGGATCAAGACTAACTAAACCGATTAAGGTTGTGACACTCACAATCGAGGTAGAGGTTGTTGAGGCTTCACTACCACCTAGAAAAGGCAAGCCAAGACTAAGTTAAAGCAAATCTTTAACTTTGGATTAAAGTAAAAGTAGGTTCGTAAACTAACACAAAATTACGGGTAGTTCTTGAGTTCCACGGCCGTGGAAGCTCAAGAACAGACCGTGGATTAGGGTTGTCGTCGATTCTCTCAAACTCTTAGAGTCCAATCTGTTTACGATCAATCTATCATCATCTAAGCCACAACCATCAACCCTTCACCTTAGAATTGTTAAGGGTTTTTAGCCAACAATAGTCATATTGATATCAAATTCAAGGTTTAAGAGAATGAAAGATGAAAACTTCCGAAAACCTTCAATAACTTTCAAACTAATCTCAAATCCACAGATTAAAAACAATATCGTCAATAGATACGGAACAACACAAACAATCACAATCTTAGATAAGAAGGAAGAACGGGATGTCAATCCGTCTTCTAAATCAAACCTAAACAAGAAGCGTAATCTTCTTGCGAACAATCTTCCGAATCTTCGATCTTCCGTCAATCCGGAAATCCCAATGGCAAGGCGCAAAAATCTCTCAAACACAATCTCCGCCAAATGCGAAATTAGGGCAATTCCAAGCGCAAGCGTAAGATGCGTCTATGCGTAAGCGAAGGTGACGGAATCTCTCTTCGTCCGTCCTTTTATAGTGTAAGATAAAATATCAGCCCGACCCAATTGCGTAGGAGATCGTGGCTTAAAGTGTGGCGAAAAAGATCGCCAAGATCACGGTCGTGGAAGGGTTCCACGGCCGTAATTTAGAGCGTGGAAATCAACACGGTTTGACACAACTCCTCCACGTCCGTAGAAGTTGCTGGAATGAACCACGCTTCCCTTGCCATGGTTCCACGGCCGTGGACTTGAACGTGGAAAGTAGTACGGCCGTATTTTAGAGCGTGGTTTAGGGCAAGAACGTGATTCTTCCTTAGCCTCGTGCATTCTTCAAGTTGGCACTTCCTTAGCTCCTAGGAATGCCCTCAATTCATGGACATGCTAAATCAAATCCATCCTTGCTCCATTCCGTTCAGAAATAGCTCTTAATTACCTATAATCAACATAAAGCTTGTGTGGATCTCTATATCGACATTATAGACAAACTAGCTCACAAATGCATCAATGCTCAACAATGACTATCAATATGGATCGAATACACTTAGAAAACGTGCCTAAAATATCACAATATTTCATGCTAACAAATAACCTCATACTTGCCACTTGCTTGTCTCTAAGCAAGGTCTTTCAAAAGCTTTAAAACACAAGTTAGGATGAAATATGTGTACCTTCTCAAAGCAAAACTTCTTTTTGATGAATGTGTCTTCTAATCAATAGATCATCCTCAAATCTTGCTTCAATCGTTTATAAGACTTTTATACACTTAAACAAAGAGTAAAGAGTAAAGAAAGCTCATGAATCAATCAAACTTCCATACAAACATCATAACCTTTAAACATTATCAAAATCAATCATAAAAAACTTCAATTTAGATCACCAAGTCATATAACAATCTTTTGATCTTAAGGACTTTTAAAGAAAAGGTCTAGAATGTGGAAAGGGAAGGAAAACTTTAAGGAATGTGGTGCATGAATCCGGGAAAGTGGATAACTACTCTTTTCTTCTTCTCTTGCGGTTTCCGCAACACCTTCAACTTAGAGCTTCGCTCTCTTCTTTTCATTTTTCGACTTTACTTTTGGAGTTATGGATAGAGGTGCACAAAAACCGAAGCCTAGAAGATTGGCGTTTCTCAATTTTTATGAGATGCCTCAAACCCTTAGCGCACATACCATAATCCGCTAGGAATATCGCTCAATCCGACTTTGGCAAGACACAAACACCCGGCTATGTGAATGGTGCCGAGTTACTCATCGTCATGATTGACTTCCCCAAACCTAAAATTTCTTTCTATTCCTTTGAATGCAAAGTATTGCTTTCATGGCCCTCCCACATCATACATGCCTTTTTTTCATTCAACTCCTCCAAATTCCCGGATAGGTAAAGGAGGTCAATATTTCAATGAGGGGCTAAATGATCAAAGAAAGAAGAAAGAAAAAATTGAATTGCCTTAATCATCTCAACAAGAAGCATAAGAACTTATAGTATGATTTCAACTTCAATTCCTCAACATGATTTAAGTAACATTCATCACATTATGAAACTTGCAAAAGAGGTATAATCAACTCATTCAATTTCTTTTCAATTCACTATTCGTTTAAGCATGCAATTGTCATCAAACTCAATTCACAAGTAGTGATTATCATAGAAATCCTCTCTATCTTTAGAAGCACAAAATTTTCAAAATTTTTCAATTTTTATGGGTTTTTCAAACTCTTTTTTATGCAATGCAATAATGAAACGTGTAACAATATAATGAACATGCAAGATAGTCTCAATAGAAGCAATCATAGTGAGTAAGAGTTATTACAAACTTTTAGTCACACCCCACCCCATACTTGGAACAAACATTGTCCCTAATGTTCAAATAGAAGAAAGAAAAGAAGAAAAGAAAGAAGGAAAAAGAAAGAAAAGAAAAAGAAACTCACAAAATGGCGGTGGAGTGGCTAAAACTGTCGGTCATGCAAATCATCACTGCGGTGGAGGCGGAGGAGGGAATGGAGAGAAGCTAGGATCGTAGCACCGCCAGAACTGTTGGCGGTAGACGTGTCTCATCATATGGTCGAGGTCGTCCATGCGTCCATCTCTAGCATCGGCTTGAATCTCCAATGCTCCTACTCTATCAGAAAGGCTAGTAGCTCACTCCGGCATCTGCTCATACCATCCCGGAGCCTGACTGTACCACCCCGGTGCATCTGACGGTGCTGGTGCTGGTGGCGGTGGCTGCTGTGCGGACCATGGAGGTGGAGCTCCGTACCATGCAGGAGGTGTCTCCATCCAAGTGGGTCTCTCACTCACGCTGGCGCGGCAAGAAGATGAACCTGAAGCTCTAGCTGGACGTGGAGAACGTCTGGACACATCAGAAGTAATGTCCGGCTGATCCGGAAACGTGCCAAACTCCTGCTCTGCTCCTCCTCCTCTCTCATACTGATCTCTCATCTCCTCCTCCTCAACTACGGGCGGTGGTGGGACATATGGAGGAGTTGCAATCCTGTTCGCATGCATAGCTGCGAACGTCGCCTTCTAATTATGGCGTCCAGCCATAATGGAGTACTCCGGGAGCCACTCAATGCCCCTCCCCGTCCTGCTCTCCCAAGGCATAGCTGCATAAGGTGGACCTCTATGGGTAGGGAAGATAAGACCTCTAGTCATGAAGGCCTGGAGTCCTAGGGGTACGGCGGGAATGCGTGTACATGCAGAAAAATCCACCCCTAACATCCTAGCAAGGTGGGTGACTATCCCACCATATCCAATGTTGCCCGCCCTCTTGTTCTTTAGCTTGCTCATGACAGCAGCTAAGAGGGTGGCGCAGTCAGCAGGGTGCCCATACAGCATAGAGTACAGGAGGAAGAGCTCATCCGTCTTGATCTTCTGAGGTGTCTCCGTCCTAGGGAAGAGACACTCAGAAAGAACACGGTGAGCAATCTTTAAGGCTAAGTGATACATCAACTTAGCCTTGGTATCAGCTGGTTGCCAGCGGTCCTCGCTGGCGTAAATCATGGCAACCTCCTCCCAAAAATCTTTGGCGTAAACACCGCTAGGAAAACGACCATTGAAGGTCTCTTGGAACCCAAAGAAGGTCCCGAACTCCCGGATGGAGAAATCATAGTTCCTTTCCATCAGACGGAAAGAAACTGTCCTATCAACGTGGTTGTGCTCAAAAGACGTCACAACCTCTCTCGTGATCTCCTCATAAGCGTCCTCTCGGATAGCCGAGAAGACGATAAGACCGACTCTATCCAAGAGCCAAGTAAGGTCATCTACTATGTGAAGAGGAGCTAAATCCTCCAACAATAGGTACCTAGGTCCTATAACAGCCCTCTTGTGAATCCTCTCTAATACATCGAGATGATCCTCGTGAATGGTAGGTACCCTAGGGCTAGGAGGTGCGGGTGATGAAGGTGATGATGGAGGTGAAGGGGAGGAAGGTGGTGGTGCTCTAGAGGATGAAGAGGAAGAGGGGTTACCCTTCCTCTTTTTGTTCTTATCCTTCTCATTTTTCTTCTCCTTAATCCTCCCAGAGACTCTCCTCACGAAATCCATTACTATGCAAAACCACGGTCTGTTCTTGGTGTTCCACGGCCGTGGAATTGACAGAGACCGTGGTTCGTCTCGCTCTTTCTCAAATCTCAGCAAACAACAGCCAAATTCCACAATCAAGCAGTCCTAGTCTAATTCCTTCCAATTTCAATCAGTTCTCCTATAATTTCTAGCAAAAACGAACCCGAATTGACAAAGATAGAGAAGAGCGAAAAAAACCTAGGTTTCGGATTTTAAAATCCGAATTTTGCGTTCCTTGGTGATTTGTCACTCGATTTGTTGCTTGGATCTCGTTGGTGATCGAATTTGCTTCAGTTTGGGTCGAAGAATCGTTGAAAACGATTAACGAACGGAGAATTGAGGTGAGACGAGTGGAATCGGCGAAAGAGGGCGTGGAAATTGGGTTTGTGGTGTGTTTTTGTGAAGAACGTGGTTTATATAGTGGCCGGCAAAATTTTTGAAAATTACGGTCTGTCGAGGGGTTCCACGGCCGTGGAAATGTACGGAACCGTGGTTTTGGTTATTTTTCAAAGGCTTTTGGAAATTACGGTCACTGTAGCTGTCACGGCCGTGGTTTAGGCCGTGGAACTCTCTGTAATGCTCCAAAGTCCAAGTTTCGTCACTTTTCTTCAAGATTATTCTTCCCCTTTCTTTTTCCACTGTTCCTACATCCAAAAACACGAACATACCGGAAGGAATCGAAGGCAAAACAAAGCAAAAACGTCTAAACTAAGCTAAACTATGAATCGAAAACAAAAACGTAAATGCAATACCTTGGGTTGCCTCCCAAGAAGCGCTTTGTTTAAGGTCCGTAGCTAGACCAAATTCGCACTTATTCGAGTGCGGTGGGCGCGAACTCTTCAGCTTGGAATTCCGGCGTATACTTCTTGAGTCGTTGACCGTTCACCTTAAAGCTTCCGCCCGCTTCACCCCATACTTCAACTGCACCATGGGGGAAAATACGTTTGATTAGAAAAGGTCCGGTCCAACGAGATTTAAGCTTACCTGGAAAGAGACGAAGCCTTGAATTGAAGAGGAGAACTTGATCTCCTTCTTTGAATTCCTTTGGAATGATATGCTTATCATGCCAACGCTTTGCTCTCTCCTTATAAATCTTGGCGTTCTCATAGGCGTTCAAGCGGAGTTCTTCAAGCTCATTAAGGTTCAAGAGACACTTCTCTTCTGCTTCCTTCATGCTGAAATTCAACCATTTGATAGCCCAAAACGCCTTGTGCTCCAACTCTACCGGTAAGTGACAAGACTTCCCATACACAAGGTTGTATGGTGTGGTTCCTATGGGAGTCTTGTACGCAGTCCGGTACGCCCATAATACATCATCAAGCTTCAAGGCCCAATCCTTCCTAGTCCTTAAAACCGTCTTCTCTAGGATTCCTTTGATCTCCCGATTTGAGATCTCAACTTGTCCACTAGTTTGTGGATGATAAGGGGTGGCGATCTTATGAGTAACCCCATACTTATCTAGAAGAGCTTCAAAGCGCCGGGCAATGAAGTGAGAACCTTCATCACTAATGATAGTCCTTGGTGTCCCGAATCGTGAAAAGATGGTCTTGTTGAAGAACTTAACCACCACCATGGCATCATTGGTGGGAGAGGCAATTGCTTCCACCCATCTAGAAACATAATCCACCGCCAAGAGTATGTATTGGTTTCCACAAGATGATGGGAACGGTCCCATGAAGTCAACTCCCCAAACATCGAAAATCTCCACCTCTTGGATGTTATTGAGAGGCATCTCATTCCTCCTAGAGATATTTCCTGTTCTTTGACAAGCATCGCAGCAGGAAACAAAGGATTGCACATCTCTAAATAAAGTAGGCCAAAAAAATCCAGATTGCAATACCTTAGCGCTAGTCTTGTTCGAACTAGCGTGTCCTCCACAAGGTAGTGAATGACAATGGCGGATGACACTTTGCATCTCATCTTCCGGCACACATCGCCGAATGATGTCATCCGGACCTCTCTTAAAGAGGAGAGGTTCATTCCAAAAGTATTCCCGGATATCCTTAAAGAACTTCTTTCTTTGTGCGTAGGATAATCCGGGCGGTATCTCCTGACAAACCAAATAGTTAACCAAATCATCAAACCATGGTTCGTTAACTTTGGAGATCACATCGATGCACTCCTCAATGATATGTAGGTGTTCGTCCGGGAAGGAGTCATCTATAGGTAAGTGGTCGTCATCTAGATGTGTTAGGCGACTCAAATGATCCGCAACAGAATTTTCCGAACCCTTCTTGTCGCGGATCTCTAGATCGAATTCTTGTAGGAGAAGAATCCATCTAATTAGCCTTGGCTTCGCATCCTTCTTTGCAAGGAGGTACCGGATCGCAGCATGATCCGTGTAGACAATCACCTTTGCACCTACAAGATAAGAGCGAAACTTGTCAATAGCATAAACAATGACTAAAAATTCCTTTTCCGTAGTGGCGTAGTTGAGCTGCGCTTCATCTAGAGTCTTGCTAGCATAGTATATGGCATGGGTTCGCCCTTCCTTTCGTTGTCCAAGAACAGCTCCTATAGCTACGTCACTAGCATCGCACATAACCTCAAAGGGAAGAGTCCAATCCGGAGGTTGGATAATAGGTGCGGAAATTAGAGCTTCCCGGATCATGTTAAACGCATCCAAGCATTCCTGCGAAAACTCAAAAACTGCATCCTTCATCAATAGATTAGTTAGCGGTTTTGATATTTTAGAGAAGTCTTTTATGAAGCGTCTATAAAATCCGGCATGTCCTAGAAAACTTCTTATCCCTTTCACCGAAGTTGGGGGAGGAAGCTTCTCTATGGTCTCTATTTTCGCCTTATCCACCTCTATCCCTCTACTAGAGATTAGGTGTCCCAATACAATTCCTTCCTTTACCATAAATTGACACTTCTCCCAATTAAGAACTAGTTTAGTGTCTTCACACCTTTGTAAAACAAGAGCAAGGTTAGAAAGGCAATTGTCAAAAGAGGAACCGTATACGGAGAAGTCGTCCATGAAGACCTCCATGATTTCCTCAATGTATTCGGAGAAGATGGCCATTATGCACCTTTGAAAGGTGGCTGGGGCGTTGCAAAGCCCGAACAGCATTCTCCTATAAGCGAACGTACCCCGTGGGCACGTGAATATGGTCTTCTCCTGATCATCCGGGTGTATCGGAATCTGAAAGAAACCACTATAACCGTCAAGATAGCAAAAGTGAGAATGTTGCGCTAACCTTTCAAGCATTTGATCGATGAAGGGTAGTGGGAAGTGATCCTTCCTCGTCGCGTTGTTAAGCTTGCAGTAGTCTATGCACATCCGCCATCCCGTTACGGTTCGGGTAGGAATGAGTTCGTTGTTCTTGTTGGTGATGACCGTCATTCCTCCCTTCTTCGGAACTACTTGAACCGGACTCACTCACTTACTATCAGAGATAGGGTAGATGATACCTGCATCAAGAAGTTTAAGAATTTCCTTCTTGACAACCTCCTTCATGGTCGGATTCAACCGCCTTTGAGGTTGTCTTGAAGTCCTAAAGTCCTCTTCCATTAATATTTTGTGCATGCATAGGGAAGGTTTGATTCCTACTATGTCTTCTATAGTATAACCTAAAGCTTTCCTATGTTTCCTAAGGACAACCATAAGCTTACTATGTTCATCTATGGTTAGATCGGAACTAACAATAACCGGATAAGTAGAGTTAGGTCCTAGAAAAGCGTACCTTAGATGAGTAGGAAGTGACTTTAGTTCCATTGCTTTCGGAGCTTCCAATGATCCTTGAGGAGCATCCGATGTCTCCTTAGAAGTTTCTAAGGGTGTTGAAGGTGTAGGTGAAGAATCGAAGGAAGTTGAAGGAGTGTCTCGATCATCCCCTTCCACGGCCAAAATTACAGTTTCCCTATGTCCTCCACGGCCGTGGTTTAGGGCGTGGAAAGTGGTTACGGTTGCTCTGCCTCTTCCACGACCGTGTAACCCCCTGGAGTGAGCCACGCTTTGGGTTGTGAAGTCCACGGCCGTGGAATATAGTTTATGGCCGTGGATTCTCACGTTTTCTGCCTCGTCGTGGAGTTTCTCAAACTCCTCTTCACACACTTCCTCTTGTGCTTCTAAGGCTTCAATTGCCTCATTGCACTCCTCTTCTTCCCCTACATTCGTTAGACTCATAGCAATAACCTTTTGCAAAGGATCTTTGAAAAGAATCGCACTTACCTCCTCTCTAGACAACCCCTCTTCATCTTGGATATTGAATATATCCTCATCAAAGATTGGCTCCTTCACTAGAGTGGAAAGAACGAACTCTACCTTCTCTTCTCCTATGTCAAAGGTGAGTCTAGCATTCTTGCAATCGACTATGCAGCCGGAAGTTGCAAGAAACGGTCTTCCGAGTATGATCGGGACCAGACTATCTGCAGGAATGTCAAGCACAACAAAATCAATGGGAACAAAGAATTTACCTAGCTTGACTGGGACGTCCTCCACAATACCGACGGGACGAGTGATAGATCGATCCGCCATGTACAACGTCATCTTCACCGGTTTAGGGTCGCCTAAACCGATCTTCCTACATAATGCAAGTGGTATGATGCTCACACTTGCTCCCAAGTCACATAATGCATCGTATGTGACATCTCCCACTCCTATGGGAATACAAAATGACCCCGGATCTTTTAGCTTTGGGGGCATTTTCTCCTTCATGGTCTTGATGAGATCCGAAGAATCCGAACTCATCTTAACCTCTCCAAAATCCTCCAACTTTCTCTTGTTAGAGAGGATTTCCTTTAAGAACTTGTCATAAGCCGGCATACCTACAATAGCATCAATGAAAGGTATATTAATATGCAGCTTGCTCATGAGTTCTATAAACTTACCAAATTGTTTATCTAGGCGCGCTCTCGCTCTAGATTGAGGGAATGGTAGGGGAGGTTTGTAAGCCGGAGGAGGAACGTAGACATCTTCCTTCTCCTTCCCCTTCTCTTTGTCTTTCTCTACGGAGACTTCAACAAACTTAGGCTGCGGATCGGTGGTAGTCACTCCGCTCCTAGTTGTGATTGTCATCACCCTTCCCTTAGGGTTGTCCTCCGTTTTTCCTGGAAGTTTCCCTTGATTCCTAGGAACTTCCTCCGCTTGGCTGAACATTTGGTTTTCTAAAACCTTTTGGGCTTTATCAATCTTAGAAATTTGGTCATCAACCTTAATGATGCGGTTCTCCAATCCTTGAAGCTTTCCCAAAATCGTTTCCAACATGGGATCGGGCTTCTCCTTCCCCGAAGTGTTTCCTCCATTAGATGTTTGCCCCTGGCTTTTCAAAGGAGTAGAGGAAGAGGAAGGTGGAGTTAGTGAATTCGAATTGGAAGGATAAGAGTTACCGGAGTTTTGTTGATTGGAGCGCCAATTGTTGTTGTTTGAACCCCTATTGTTGTTCCAATTATTGTTCCGGTTGTTGTTGTTGTCATTCCAATTATTCCGGTTGTTGTTCCGGTTATTGTTGTTGCGGTTTGTATTCTCACCACTATTGTTGTTGTTGCCCAAGTAGCCAACATCCTTTCCTTGTTGCTTTGGAAAGTTGGTCTTGATAGCCTCCTTCAACTCTTTGATTTCATTGTTGAGGGAGAAAATTTGATTTTGAGCTTCATGTGTGAGCTTTGCTCTTTGCTCCACACGATTTCCCTCTACCTTCCGGTGAGAATATGATAACACGATTTATGACTTAGGTTTAGGTAATCATTTAGATAGATTTCTCACTCATTCATGCACGTTTTGGCATTGGTTCATGACGTCTTCGCTCAATTCATGCATATTTCTAGAAAAGACGTCTACACGACCTTTTATCGGTTTTGTAGGTAATTCAGGGATCTATTGGACGTTAATCGATACATTTGAGGGTCAAGCCTCATGGTAGTACACATCCAAAGCTTTGAAAGAGCATAATTGGAGCAACAAAGGACACAAAGACCACTATTGGTGCAGGCAATGGAGCAACTCATGGCTAGACGATCATAGCATGCTTCTGCTGAAGAAAATCGGACCAACTGCCAGGAAAATCGGCCGATTTTTTATCTCTGGGTCGATTTTCCTGCCTTTGACAGCTTAAGCCACGTGTCCCACGATCTCTTGATCCGGCCTTGCTCTTGGTGGAGAATATAAGTGGTCCTGCAAGCTGTTGCTGAGGATCTCTCCTCTCCCACATTCTCATTCACAGCTCATCCATTGGAGGAAGATTGGGAGGAGAAGAAAACTCTCAAGGATTCAAGGAAGAAGAAGAAGAACACCATTCTAAGAGTGATAGTGAGGTTTTGAGTGATTTTGAGTTATTTTTGGAGTTTTGGATTGAAGAACTATTGCAAGGATTGTTAGGAACGTTTTGGATCTTCATTTAAGAGTTTGTAAGTCTTGCTACAACTTAGATTCAGCTGAGATTTATTGATTTTACTTGCTTATCTTTCATTATTCATCTATGAGAACTATGTATGCTTGTATGATGATTTCGGATCTTGATATGCATACTATTGGCTAGTTTATTGTGATTCTGGAGTGATGGATTGATGGTTATGGCTTGGGTGATGATAGGATGGACTAATATGTTAGTTTAGGATGATTTGTATGCACGAAACCCAAACCAGGAAGAAAAATCGCCCTGTTCATCATGCTAAATCGGCCGATTTTTATAAGATCCACCCGATTTCCTTCTTTGTTGATCTTTAATTGATGAATCTGTATGTTAGGGTGTTAGGTTGTTGAAATCCTAGGGTTTATTAAGCTTAATTTTGCTTAGGATCACCTAATGCTATCAACCTAAGTGAGGAAAGAGATCTATCCGATGATTTCCGATCTTAGATACCTAGAATGATGAATGCTAGGTAGTAGTGAGCCTCATAAGCCGCTATTGGATCGAGTGTGCTAGGATTATTGCTTGAGACTTCCCTATTCCGAGACTTACCCGGTAAGGAGAGGGTTACCCCTTAAGTAGTATCCGGATTGTGTAGAATTCCCTACTTTAACCCCTTGAGACCTACCCGGTAATAGGAGTTTGATGCGGGACTAGTGAAGTGAGAGACTTACCCGGTAATTGCTTCCATTAGTTTAACACTCTTTCCCAACACCGCAGCTTGTCCTTAGAATCCTTAGAACCTTGAGTCCAATGCCATAACCGGAAATCTTGACCCCTAGAATCCATTCTTCTCTCTTGATTATATACTTGTGTTTTGAGTTAGTTGTTTGTTTGCTAGTTGAGTTGTTAGATTGATTCATTGTCTTGCTTGATTTGTGATCCTTGCTTGATCACCACAAAATCCAACCAAAAATATTGAGTTTTTCATTTCTTTATTTCTTTCTCTTTTCTTAGACTAGATCCACACTATCTATGACCATTGTTTGACTCGATTTCACCTTAGTCTTCGTGTTCGACCTCGGAATACTATCCCTACTACAAACGTCCCGTACACTGCGGGTTCGCTAGGAGTTAGGATAAATATAACGAGTATAAATTTAAAGCTTATTGCGTACACACATCACACGATCTTAGCGTAACAGAATACTTCTCTATGACTCTTGCTTGCTTCTCAATGAAGTCTCAAGTGTCATCTTCTCTCATGTCCATGAATGTACCACATGAGAGGGATTGGAGCTTGAATTTTGTCTCCACATCCAGCCCCTTATAGTATATCTCCAAAAGTGCAAGTTTGGATATGCCATGATGAGGGCAATCCAAGAGCAAATCCTGAAATCTTTCCCAAGATTGAAATAAACTTTCGTTAGATCTCATGGAAAATGCATTAATCTTACCTCTAAGTTCCGCCGTTTTGGATGGCGGAAAGAACTTAGTGAGGAACTCCGCGGAAAGGTCTTCCCACGTGTCTAGCTTCCCACTAGGAAGAGCTTGGTACCAAGACAATGCCTTCCCCTTCAAGGAGAAGAAGAAAGGCTTGAGCTTATAGTTGTTGGTAGTTGCGTTCTTCGGTCTCATTGTCTTCATCATACACTCAAAGTTTTGCAAGTGTTGGTGTGGAGATTCAGCGCTTGTTCCGCCAAATTGGTTTTGGCGAACAAGAGTAATAACTTGAGGGTTGAAGCTAAACCCTTGTACATCATCAGCATCAAAGTTCACACCTAGACGGCGTGGTTGCTGCGTTGGATCCATCCTTTGGCCAAGAGTTCTTGGCTCCTCATCCACACGTTCGATCCTTGCATTCCTAGGTGGAACACGGCGATTAGCAGCTGCCCGTGGATGGAATGGATTCACATTGATCGTTGGATCAATTTCCTCTAACGGTGGCATGGAGGAGTCGCTATCCTCATTAGATGAGTTGGCTCTAACCGATCTTCTCGGTCTCCTCCTTTTCTTTTTCTCCTTGAGGTTGTTTATCTCAATCCTCATTTGGAACATCATATCAGTTAGATCAGCAACCTTCATTTTGTGACGATCTGTTTCTTCCTTACGTGTCTTCTCACTCCATAGTAGTTGAGCTTCTTTCTCCGCAAGCTCCGATTGAAGATCACGTTCGTGTTCTTCAACCATTGTCTTTTCCTTACGCTTTTGCCTTAAAGTCCTCTCAAACTCTTGATCAAGAGGTAAGAGGTCTTCGGTGTTCCTAGACCTGCGCATGTACTTAAAAGGATATCAAATAATAAGGGAGGAGCTCCCAAGCTTGACAACCGTAAACCGAATTCGGCCTAGACCAAATCCCCGGCAACGGCGCCAAAAACTTGTTCGCCACTTAGCGTGCGTGCAAATAAGCTTTAAATTTGTAAAACTAGAATCAAGCAAGCAAACCCGCAGTGTACGGATCAATATAGTTGAGCAAGAATTCCAGAGTATCGAACACAGGGATTTGAGGAGAACAAATTCAATTATAGGTTATCAAGCGAGTAAATGTAAGAAGCTTTTCAAGTATTGGGAAAACAACAATCCTAAAGATCCAGATATCCAGTTGTGGCAATCGATTCAAGATATACTAATGATATAAGGACAGAGTTGAGGTATGCAAAGGTATGCTAATGTAAGGTAATCGTACGGTGAAGTTCCAAAAACCTTATATGACTCACCTAAAAGACACTCTCTATAAAGGTTGTTGAGGCTTCAATATAGAAAGGTTGTAATCCAAGGATCAAGACTAACTAAACCGATTAAGGTTGTGACACTCACAATCGAGGTAGAGGTTGTTGAGGCTTCACTACCACCTAGAAAAGGCAAGCCAATACTAAGTTAAAGCAAATCTTTAACTTTGGATTAAAGTAAAAGCAGGTTCGTAAACTAACACAAAATTACGGGTAGTTCTTGAGTTCCACGGCCGTGGAAGCTCAAGAACAGACCGTGGATTAGGGTTGTCGTCGATTCTCTCAAACTCTCAGAGTTCAATCTGTTTACGATCAATCTATCATCATCTAAGCCACAACCATCAACCCTTCACCTTAGAATTGTTAAGGGTTTTTAGCCAACAATAGTCATATTGATATCAAATTCAAGGTTTAAGAGAATGAAAGATGAAAACTTCCGAAAACCTTCAATAACTTTCAAACTAATCTCAAATCCACAGATTAAAAACAATATCGTCAATAGATACGGAACAACACAAACAATCACAATCTTAGATAAGAAGGAAGAACGGGATGTCAATCCGTCTTCTAAATCAAACCTAAACAAGAAGCGTAATCTTCTTGCGAACAATCTTCCGAATCTTCGATCTTCCGTCAATCCGGAAATCCCAATGGCAAGGCGCAAAAATCTCTCAAACACAATCTCCGCCAAATGCGAAATTAGGGCAATTCCAAGCGCAAGCGTAAGATGCGTCTATGCGTAAGCGAAGGTGACGGAATCTCTCTTCGTCCGTCCTTTTATAATGTAAGATAAAATATCGGCCCGACCCAATTGCGTAGGAGATCGTGGCTTAAAATGTGGCGAAAAAGATCGCCAAGATCACGGTCGTGGAAGGGTTCCATGGCCGTAATTTAGAGCGTGAAAATCAACACGGTTTGACACAACTCCTCCACGGCCGTAGAAGTTGCTGGAATGAACCACGCTTCCCTTGCCATGGTTCCACGACCGTGGACTTGAACGTGGAAAGTAGTACGGCCGTATTTTAGAGCGTGGTTTAGGGCAAGAACGTGATTCTTCCTTAGCCTCATGCATTCTTCAAGTTGGCACTTCCTTAGCTCCTAGGAATGCCCTCAATTCATGGACATGCTAAATCAAATCCATCCTTGCTCCATTCCGTTCGGAAATAGCTCTTAATTACCTATAATCAACATAAAGCTTGTGTAGATCTCTATATCGACATTATAGACAAACTAGCTCACAAATGCATCAATGCTCAATCAATGACTATCAATATGGATCGAATACACTTAGAAAACGTGCTTAAAATATCACAATATTTCATGCTAACATGAGTTAGGACTCTAGTTTAGTAGTATATATTGATGATTGATATTGATTACCTCATATTATATATATATATTTTTTTTTTGTTAGCAATTAACCCCTCTCCCAACTTCCGTCATGTTTTTCATCAAGACTCACAAAAAGTTTAATTTAGTTTATTTTTATTAATTAAAAAAAGTTCATTGTATCTGCAATAAGATCACCACAGACAATAACCACCAAATCATAAAATTTGAAACAACTTTTTAGTGAAAAACCTATATTCGTGTAAAACAACATTTAAAAAATAAGGGTCCGTTTGGTTTTAACTCCGGAATCGAAAACGGAATGAAAACGAATCTAGTCCATATGTATACCTTTATTCATGAAAGTTTTTGGAATCATTCCTTGTGGTTTGAAGTAATTGGAGTTGAATTTGATTACTTTTGATACCCTATTGGGTAATAAGGAATGATTCCATAAAATTTTATGAATAAGTACATACATATGAACTAAATTCGTTTCCATTCCGTTTCCGTTTCCGGAGTTTGAATCAAACGGGCCCTAAATGTTGAAAGGCTAAACCAAAACTATCAGTTTCAATAAAAACAAATTTACGAAACCCAAATTTAGTATAAAAACGTTTTCATCATTTACAAAAGTATACAGCAAACTAAAGAGATGCGATGAAATGCTAAAATAACCAAACACACTGGACAATAATAAGAAAGACAAGATAACATGTATAATCAACAAAATAAAAAATATATTACCAAAACGAGACAATCTAAACAAGTTTAGGGTTTACGGGATTTGTTGGTTTCCCATCGAGTTCAAGCACAAAATTGATTCTCCAAGAAGTTTTTGGGACTAACATGCATTTTGCTGATTTATATTTGCAAAACAAGAATATAGCATGAATAGTTTTTATAAACTAAAGCAATATTTATAAAAGATAAAATAATAAAAAATAATATCAATGAATAACAAATAACCTAACTTTATAAATTACTATTTAATATACAAATATATCACATTAAAATAATTTTGATACAAGGTGAAATTATAGTTAAATTTTATTATAAAAATATCTCATATATTTTTAAATTCTTACGTTATATTTTTTAAAAAAATTATGAAACAATTTGGTTTATTAGGCTTTTTCTACTTTTGTGTTTAGTAAATGTAGAAGAGTGTGTAGAGTTTGATAGTAAATACAAAAGGTTGGGGTATATTTACTTAATTGAAACATTAAAAAGTTACTATTATAGTTTTTCAAAAAGGCCTAGTTACCAAAATTGTCCAAAAATATCCATTATATTTTTTTTATGTCTAACGAATTCTATAATAGAGATTAGTCATCGTTTTATTCTTAAACATTTAAGGTAATTTATTCATAAAATAATTTTTAACAAATTTTATAATGTTAAAATTATTAAAATTTTAATCTACCCATATTTAATAGCATTATTATTTTATAAGTAGTTTATGAAAAAGATCCATATTTAATTATTTATGGATGAAATTTAAATAAAAGAATATATCATTTAAATTACTGTACAAAAAATATCATTTTTAAAGTAGAGCCTATATGCGGATAATAATTTGATTTTATATAACACGTCTCCTCTTTTACTTTTTCTTTTTTTAATTTTAAAGTAAGAAATGACCGCTCTGACCGTTTCTCGGTTGCAATCGCAAATCAGGTCGACCTTTTTGCCCCGCCCCGCTGCTACAACAATGGGGAATCTTACTTCATCTTCACGGGCTCGACCTCGCGGCAGGAAACTCAAAATGGCTGCCTCCAGAGAAGGAAAATCCACATCCGCTTCTTCTTCTTCTTCTCCCTCTTTTCCTCCTTCTAACTCGTCTAGTTTTGAAGCCGACAGCCCACCCAAATTGTCTCTTTCACCAGAACAGGTCCAGTATTGCGCTCAAGCTCTCGAAGTTCTCAAAGACAAGCTTAAATCTGACGAGCTTATTATCCGGGAATTTGACTCCCTTCAGGTAGGCTTTTCCATTTTCGATTCATGCCCTAATTTACGATCATCTTGCGCTTATGGACCGGGCTCTACTCTGATCGGCTTAATTTTGAGTGGAGATTGATTGAATTTCGTAGCTGCTTCAGTGGGGGCCGAAGGAGATTATACTGTGAACATATGATGTGAAAAAACCCAGTTCTGCTGTCCCAAAGTAAAGATTAGTCCTGATTTTGAATATATTGGCACTGAGATTTGATAGATTTCGGACATAAATTGTGCAGCGATGACACATAACGATTTATTTCTAGGTTTTAAAACAGCATTTTTTTTGATAACTTGGACGATCCTCCTATATTATTGGTCAGAAAAATGCTATATAGACGAGTTAAGGGGCATTAGTATTTCTACCATCATATAAGGTAGAGTAGGAATGTCAATCCGAAACTCGGGTTGAAATTGCCCTAGTAGAACAGATTTATGACAAAAAAACCGAATAAAATATTTTGTTTCATTATGTTATGCATAGTTCACTGGCAACGGCTTTTTTTTTTCCCTTCATATCTTGTGATATGTGCCCAACTTTGTACTCTGTACCACATTCTATGATTCTTAGTTGTACTAGATCAATAAAGCAGTATTGATCTCATACAAGATTTTTTTTATGATTCTTCATTTTATCCAGGAAAAAAGGATCAGACAGTTAGAATTGAAGAGGCTGTGTTCAGTTGCCCTTGTTGATGATAATGTGGATAAAAATAGATATACAGATGTTTTACCATGTGAGCTTCTAGCCACCTTCTTTCATTATTTGCAAACCCGAGCTTTAGTTCTGATTTTGACATATTGAAACCCCTTGTCATATTTCAGATGACAGCACTAGGGTTGTCTTGAACTCATCAAGTGACTACAGGCCACCAGCAAAGGGTTATATCAATGCGAGCTTTGTTCAAGTATGATAATTTTACTTTATTGTCATTACCCCATTATCTCCAATTAAAGTCCCTTTTCTTCTTTTTTCCTCTGTAGACTTGTAGTAACTAGCTGTATACATTATTTTGCAGCATCCCCCTCTTTGACCTTTGACTTTGTCTCTAAAATTTAGGCATCTTCCGTTGAAAATTCTGCCCAATTTATAGCGACACAAGGGCCACTACCTCACACATATGAAGACTTCTGGGAGATGGTATTTCAGTACCGGTGCCCTGCAATTGTGATGCTGACTCGGCTAGTTGACAACTATAAGGTACTTCACTGTATAAAATTCAAAGCACGGCATTGTGTTTTTTACGTTGTATCATTTGGATTTCCAACACCCAGATGCAAGGGTACCGATAAAGATTACATTGTAGTGTATATATACTGGAATTAATTCTTGCACACATTTATGTGTGACAATGCCCAAAAAAGGCTGTGGGAGGAAGGAGAGATGAGTATCTATCAGTGCTCAGTAGTTGGGGTAGTGTATATAATATTTGTTTAATTGAAGTCTGTTAGTTTTTGTTTGCTTTTTTTCATTTTCTGTTTTTAAATCCTTTTTGACCATATATCGTGTCTCAAATCATCTTTTGGCATGGAACTTTGTTGCAGATGGTAAAGTGTGGTGACTATTTTCAGGCAGAGGATGGACCTAGAGAATTTGGCAATATGTGTATAGTTACCAAATCTATTAAATCAACTGAGAGTTCTTTAATCTTGCGGCATTTAGAGGTGACAAAAGCTGAGGTAACTTCTTGGCCTTTACCTTAAAAAGAACATATTTGGTCAGTTAATAACAATTGAGCAATTACAAAATCACTCAAGAGGAAACAAAGCTAAAGAGGACGGGATTATTTACTTGAAGCTAGAAGTTTGCTGAATAAGGTCATTGATAATGCTGCTATCCAACTGTTGAATGAAACAATTTCTTTTTCAACGGGGTTCAAGAAATGATCAGACATCTTTCTCAATGCAGCTTAGGTTTCACTAAATTTTAGGATTCTGAAAACAGAAATGTTGTTAGATTAAAATAGAACGAAATTTATTACATTGAGTCTCTAACCTAATATTGTTAATTTACCAGCCATTGTTTCCTTGCAACACTGGTTGGTAGTAAGTTGTGATCTTTTAGAGAATGCATACCATACTCTTTTTGGTTTTTGCTCACTTCGTACTTACCCTGGGTTGTATCTGAAGGACTGAATGTTCTGCAAAGTGAAACTAGAAATAGTGAAGCGTTAGCTTAGAATCTTTGTTGGTGAAGTTGTGAAAGAACCTCGTAAATAGAGCAAATGAAACGCAAATAAACTAATGAAATTTCTGTAAAGTAATGCAAAAGGTTGAAGAGTGGTTTGGTGTAGTCTTTGAAGATTAAAGAATGAAGTTAGGCTAATCGTAGATCAGGTGAAAGTTTCTCTTAGTCTTTGAAATGAAGCTCAAAAACAACTAAGAATTCCTGGGGAGCTTCTCTGAACAGTTGACAAGAAACATGAGGTTGTTTTTCAGTTACCGTTTTGCAGCTTTGCATAGTGAAATTACCTCATTTATTGTCACGCATGGTCCCTATTTTCGTTCTTTGTTATATTCTTGCAGTCTGAAGAGCCACCCTTGTCAGTGTTGCATATTCAGTATCCTGAGTGGCCAGATCATGGTGTTCCTACTAACAGTTTAGCTGTTCGGGAGATTGTGAGAAGAACATATCATTTGTCCTCCTCTCAGCCGGGACCTATAGTGGTGCACTGCAGGTAAATCTGACAAAACTTTATCCAAGCCGTAAAACCTGCCCAACGAACCTGAATCCGTTCGAGACCTGAAAATTTTGAAAAAAGGTATATCCGGAATCAGACCCGCTTGAAACCGATTTAACCCGAAACCATAAATAACCCGAAAAGGACCCGGTTATGCACGAATAGAATAGACCGATAATGACCCGAAATGGCCGAAACCAAAATG
This sequence comes from Fagopyrum homotropicum, assembly GCA_033239125.1. Classification (NCBI taxonomy): domain Eukaryota; kingdom Viridiplantae; phylum Streptophyta; class Magnoliopsida; order Caryophyllales; family Polygonaceae; genus Fagopyrum; species Fagopyrum homotropicum. The sequence goes on along the minus strand of BSWB01000003.1, from coordinate 144,197,127 downwards.
ACCCGACAACCCTACCCAAAATTACCCGATAACCCAAAGTAAACCGACCCAAAATGATTTGAAGTAACACGACCCGATATAACCCGGCACAAAATTATCCATAATCCTAAACAACCCGACCTAGAATGACGTGATTAATCCAATGTAACCCGACCCAAAATGTGCTAACCTGATCAAAATATATCTTGACCCAACACAAATGATCCGAAAACTATAGTAATTCAAACCTAAAATGATTAAATCAATTCTCCTCTGGTCCTCTTACATGTAACATAATTTCATAATCTATAAAGATAACACTAAGTTACATCTTTTATATTTTAGTTTATTTGTAACAAAATAAATTTTATTTAATCTAAATTAACTAGAAATGGAGTTTTGAGTTAAATTTTTTACATGATTTATCAAGGGAAAAAACTACGTATAATTTACATGCATAGAAAATGTTGTTTAAAAAAATAAATTAGTAATACACCGACAATTTTTTATGCATACACCAATGAAACACGAAAATAAAAAAATAGAGTGATGCTCAACCTATATAGCATTGAGCATCACAATAATAAAAATTTATTGGATAGTTTGGTTCCAATCATGTTTGGAGCACCAACTGTTCTAACAAAAAAATTAAGTAGAATCCCAATGGAGATGAAGCAAACACAAAATCATTAGTTTGATGTAGCTCGACTTTTTTTTTAAGAAACAATTGGGTGAAGCAAACCCTTTTTTATGAGCTTTTGTTTTGTAGACCCCTCTAATTTTTACCTCTCTAATTGACTTACCACTATTACTCTATTAAGAGTATATTTTACTAAATGTGTTTATGTTATGGCCTTATGGGTAATATAGAAAAATTGTAAAACACCTAGCTAGCAAATTTGGCTATTTCTTTAATGTATTTTGCCGTTTTTGTGTTGATATTTATGAAAATTGGTTCTTGACATAAATTGAACTTCCCGATCAAGCAAATAGGTGACTAAGAGCCTGAGTGGAGGAGATGGACAATTCAAATGTGAGAAGTGACTATGGTGAGAGATGAAGCCTTTGAGAGCGGAAGTCACGTGTTGGGCCAAGAGTGGTAGAGATTAGACTCGAAAACTGAGGTTGATCGAAAGAGGTGGTTCACATAGGAAAGAGAACGAGAGATGGAGCTAAGAGAACTAGAGCGGTAGAGGTGAAGAAAACCCTACCTTTGGGTTGTTTGAGCGGACCTTTTTCCTCAAAATTTTGTAAAAAATAACAAAATTCCCCTTCCTACATTATTTTTATTCGGCACCAATAGCTCAAACCGGGGCTATCTGACGCGGAATATAAACTGATCAACGGGTTTGGTTGATAATAGGTCATGGGTTTGTTTTTCAGGTTTTGACCCTAAAATTTTATGTCGCCCGGGTCGGGTTGTTTGCTAATGTAATTTTGGTCAGGTCTAATTATGACGTGTGAAGTTGTTTATGCATACATATAGAGGCATAGAGCTGATAAAACTTGACCCGACCCGTGAAACCCTAATCTGGCGCAGGCCCAGAGTTTTTTTTAAATAGGGCATATTTGGAACTAGCTCACTTGAAACTGATTTAACCCGAAACCTAAATAGCCCGAAAATAACAGGAACCAAATTATACCGGTGTAAATTACCTGAAAACCGAATGACCGGACCCGAAATTACCATATAACATGTATCCAACTCGAACAATTGGTGCCCGACCCGAAACAAACCGTTAGAAAACCAAGCTTTTCTTTTTACCCGACCCAATTCCAACCCGAGCTTGTTATATCCCGACCAAAACCCGACCTGTCAGCCCAGTTTGACACCTCTAACCGCAAGTTCACATTAGTTTTCAGCTTTTATGTAGTTATATGATGGCTCTTCTATTTTGCTTTTGTTCATGGTTTGCTTTGATAGTTGTGCAAGTTAAAGTAGCACCTGTCTAATAGATTTCCTTCCTTGGACAGTGCAGGGATTGGTAGGACAGGGACGTACTGCGTCATTCATCATACTATACAAAAGATTGTTGCTGGAGATATGTCGGCATTGGATCTTGAGAAAACTGTTTCTGTCTTCAGATCTCAACGAGTTGGGATGGTTCAAACATTGGTATTTACCCCTTTCCGTTGTTTGATCAGTACTAGTGGTAGTTTAAATAAGAGACATTGTCCCATTAATTGTTGATCTAGAATACATTACGAAAATGGAAGTTTGTTCTTCTTTAGACTTTAATTGACAAAAGGGCTAAATGCACTTATTAATGTATTAATGGGTAAATGGGGAAGAAAATTGCATAAAATTGCCAAGCAATAGGAAGAGGGGTGAAAAAGAAAAGAATTTGTAAGTTTTCTCTATGGTCGTTGAGCTTAAAATGCTATCAAAATAAAGAAGCCATTGCAATCTAATCCACTTGCCTTGTAGTACTTCGGATCTCTAAATCTGCTTCTTCTTTTTTTCTTTTTCTAGGATCAATACTTCTTTTGCTATGATGCTATTGTGGATGAACTGGGGGCTCTCATCTCGGAATCTTCTGCTGACAAAAGCTCATGATGGTATGTTTTCTCTAAAGCAAATGCGTTTTCTGAAGATTTTGCGCTCTTGTATCTGAGTCATATCGAGGCCGAAATCCAATTTCCATACCCCTCTTTATCAAATGTCTTCTAATAGACAGTTTTCTTACCCCTATTAGGAATCCGGACTTATTGTTTTAGTTCGAACAGTCAAAGCATGGCCCAGAGGAACATCTGGCCATAGAAGTGGAGGATTAGGGTTGGAGGACTTTGAAACGCGGAAGTGTCTCACGTATTTACCAAATTTCAAACTGCCATTCAACCTTGAAGCTCTTTGGCCTAAACATGACCCTACCAGTGTGTGCTTCTATCATTTTTCCGTTTGTCGTTTATCCTTAGGACTTAGTATTGACCCAATTGTCGATGATCTCTTTATTTTTTTCTACAAGTAATGCAAATTCTTAGGCTATGTTAAATGTGTTTGATCAACCTCCTCTGTACATCAACAGGGAAGAAGTCGCCTTATGAGGACGCGTAATTGATCACTCGTAGACCTGGTAGCACCATTTACTCATTGGCAATTGAAGGAATATTTACTTGTGTGAAGTGTTGAAAATACTGGCGACCCTTTTTGCATTGAACATGTATCTGAGTCTCTGAGATGACAGCCCATTTTGTGTCACTGTGTCGTCGTGTCAATTAAGTTATCAAACCAGTCTGTTGATGTTTCCATTGTTACTCGATCTCATTGGGTTTCAGCATTCACACATTTTTTGCATATTGCTTCAGGGACCTATTTCAAGATGGTTGATCGTTGAAAATATGCTGCTTTGTTTGCATCAGATATTTTTTAAGGTGAGCAGTTCTTGAAAATATGCTGCTTTGTTTGTATCTTATTGGTAATATGCATAAACTGGATCGGTTGTTTGTGAAGCAGATTCTATTATATTTTTTTTTATATTTGTTTTTTTGGAAATGGTAGAAGTTTGATAAGATCAACAAGCAAATGGTCAAATGGAGCAGAATCTGTTATCATTTATCAGTAGGCTATGAACGCAATTACGCAAGGAGAGGTTTTTTTTTTAATTATTTTAAATTATTTTTGAATTAATTTTATATTGGAACTCATGATAGATTGAAATTGAAAGGCGTTGTGTTGAACTATTGATGTTTCTTCTGAAGATTACAATTGACTACAAAATCTTTTTTTGTGCATACTACGAAATATTAATTTACTCGGAGCCAGTATTGCAAGTTGCAAACTAGCAATTATGTAATAAGGTGAGTTTGAAATGGTCAAAATATGTGCGAAATACGACATAGTTTCCTTGAATTGATGGCAACCCTTAACTAATTTGTCTTTAGTCATGGATTGCTTTATCCAATTGGGTACTAAATTTTGGAAATTAGTTGGTGTTATTTAATATGTTAACCTATCGTGTCATGCACGTTTTTGTCATCAAGATTACTGTATTTTATATAGTTGATTTTTCTGTAATTAATTTCCGGTTCAACAATTTGAAGTGTCAAAATAAAATTTCTATAATAAGTAATTTTATTGTAAAAGCACCCTATCATTAGTAGAATATGAAGCATAATTGCAGGGATGTGCAAATTTGACTCGGACCGGAAACCTGGACTAGACCGGAAAAACACGGTCTGGTCTATGGTCCATTGTTTTTGGGGATTATGGTCTTGGTCTAGGACCAGAATAGACCGGCTGTCCGAAATTCTTTTATTTTTTTTTATAGATTTAATTTATATTTGTAATACATATATTATGTCATATTTAAATGCTTTTATTTATTATTATAACTATTATTTTTTTTTAAAAAAAAAGGTAAATTGTAGGGGTGAGCATCTCCGGATATCCGATCCGGTCCAAATGCTCGATTTTCAGATCTGATAGAGTTTAAAAAGTCCGATCCGAATTCGATCGGAGAACACCCGGATATCCGACAGTTTTATCCGGACGGATATTCGATCCAAAGATCTGATCCGATCCAGACAATTTATTCTTAGACTAGTCGGATATATCCGATCATATCCGACTTTTTCCTATAAGCTCCGATCCATATCCGATCCGATGATTCGAAAAATATGTCCGGATCGGATTGGACCCGGATCACCAATTGTCGGATATCTTCATATTCGGATTTTTCCGGTTCGGATCTTCGGATTAGCAGATCGAATTAGTCGGATCGGATATTTTTGCTCACCCTAGTAAATTGTATACAATTATGATATTTTATTCAATTTACCTCTCGAGTATTATGGAGGATTTTTTATACAATTTGATAGTGGGTTGGACATACGTGATTGTAATTTTTTTGCTTGGTGGGGCAATACAAATTTAATCATACTATTTTTTTATAAAGTGAAAATTTTGTTTTTTATACAATCGTAAATGAATTTTAACCATTTCTGCTCTCCGAAAATAAGGGAGAAAACAAGAACAAGTAAAAAATAATTAAATTAAAAGTACGTAGACAATAATGTAGTTATCGTTGTTACATATAGACAAACACAAAAGGCATCTATGAAAAAAAAACCCTTGAAATACTTGTTGGGGAGCTATTGAAGTTGTGTATTGGGTAACTACATAAGGTACATGTTATATTGTTAACGAGGGTGTGAGTCAAGTAGTCGTTTAGGTTATGTGTAGGCAGGGGAGGATCTAAAAGTAAGCATACATGATCTCAAGAGTTCGATGGACCAATATACTTTTGGCCACATCATTAGGGGTGTTATACGAGCCGAACGAGCCGAACCTTAGTATGCTCAAGCTCGGCTCGTTTACAAACGAGACGAACCCGAGCCGAGCTTTTGACGAGCCGAGCCCGAATAGCTCGCCTAAATTAATGCTCATATAGTGTTATTTTAGCTGAACGAGCCGAGCTTTACCCGAACGAGCCGAGCTTTGGCATGCTCAAGCTCGGCTCGTTTAAAAACGAGACGAGCCCGAGCCGAGCTTTTGACGAGCCGAACGCGAGCCGAGCCCGAGAAGCTTGTCTCATGTATCAGCCCTACACATCATACACAAACATAACGTATCCCTCTTGCTAGATGTAAGAGAAAACGTGAAGCTAAATATGTCTTATAAGCAAAAGTTTATATACTAAGAGAGGGCCTTCAAAAGGCCGAAAGTGTTGGATTCAACCATTGATATAGAAGGAGATAATTTAATACTCATTAATTCAATCAATCAGGTTTGGAAACTGCCTTGGAAAGCTGATATGATCGTATCGGAGATCTCCTACCTGATCTCTGGGCCACAGAGCGAACACAGATGACGAGACCATTTCGCAAGAAGTTGAAGACCCCATCTTTTTGAGGATGCTTTAGGGTGACCGACTTCTAGAAGTTGACCATCCTTTCCTCTTACCTTTGTATTAAAAAACCTATTTGCCATTGGGAAGAAATTAAGGAATGTAGGTTAAAAAAAATTACGTTGGGAATGAAAATTTTGAACTAAAATAATAAAGAGACATAATTAATAGGATAAATATTTTCAATTTATTTTCCGTTCACTTGAGTTTTACACATTAGATACCTACATTGTCTACACAGCCTACAATTTTTCATATCACAATTTAGTTTGTTATGCATACCATGCGTCGATTTGTAGTGGAAGTAACACTCTCTTGGATGTTGAAGTGCATTTTAGATAATAATCGGGGCTCCATAGAATGCATTAATGAAGGGTTGTACGGGTCAAATGAGGTGTCGGTGTAGTCGTTGTGCCTACATGTTGGTAGTCATCGAGGACAAGTAAGGGTCATCATTGATCCACCGTTGATAGTTGTTAATGTTGGATTATGAAATTATAAACCATTGCCCCATCGATCGATGTTCCAACTCGATCATCATTGAGTTAGTCAAGATGTAGGATGCTAAGCCAACTAATGTCATGTTGGGTATCCATTTCAAGCTATCTCATAAGGATTCACCAGTAAAGATGTAACAGTCAAAAATCGAAGATGACCTAATCGAGTAATTTAGGAAATTAAATCCGTTTTAACACGAGATACCTCTCGAGGTAACCAGCTCCTAGATGATATTACACCCCGGTATTATTTGGAGCATTTGGGAGCTTCAATTAATAAAAATGCAGTTGAGAGAAATGATCAGGACATCGGACATGTCCTAGATATGAAAAAACATGAAAAGGCAAAATGGCTAAAAGAGTCGCTATTTCGTTTCTTAGCGGCTAAGAAAGACGGCTTAGGAATACGCGTTTTTCGAAACAATTGCGGAATAATTATCCATACAATATTCCAGATTTATTATTCCAATTTCGAGAAGTTTGGAGAAGGGGGCTTAAACCGCTTCCGGATCGGTAAAAGGATAATTATCGACTCCGCTAAAGGATAATTATCGTCTTCGCTATAAATAGCTGAAATATCGTTTATTAATTCATTTTCTTTCACGTTTCCTCGTAAAAGCTCTGATTTCTCTCAACCTTCAAACTCAGATCTACTCTTCGTTTCTAATCCGATTTCAAATCCGTTTGAGTTTTTGGATTCCTCTCTTCATTCTCTTCATTTTGGTACCGAGTTTCTGCATTTCCGAGCAAGGGAAGGTCTGGTCGAGCATATATGATACTAGGGAGGTTCCGTCGCTCAGATTCCGGTGAATTTGATGGTGTCCGAGCGTAGCCTGCGTCGTTGTGATTCCGAATCTTCTTTCGGATCGTCAATCGGGTTAGTAACGAATAAGTTATGAATTTATTCGTTTTCCGTATTGCGATTTTGCCTAAATTGACCTTAGGCTTGTCAAAATGGATAATTGGAAATTCCATTATGCTCGTTACTTTATTCTGGTGATTATGGGCTGTTTGTTTGATGAGATTCGATGACAGGTGGGTTCAGAAATTGCCTGCGGGCAAAACGTTGTTCTGGCAAAATTTAATTAATTAATTAAAGGTTAATTAATTAAATTGGGATTCTAGAAAATGCTATAAGCTAATTAAATTCAAAGGAATGAATTTAACTGGTGGTTGAAGCGAGAAGTTTAATACGAAGAATATGATATTCTCAACAGGTGTTGTTGAAGGATTCGGTTTAATTATAGCTTACTTCTTTGTGAGCGTATCCAAATACGAGAAAGGAGGATAGTCCGAGTGGGAAACGGACTCAATAGTTGGTTTGCGAGGTTTTATTGTTCTTACCTGCGAGGTAAGTGTATATGAATTACACTTGCTTAATATATGTTATGTATTTAATATGCTATGATTTTATGCATGCTTGAGTGTATATATATATGTTTGTTATGATTGTATGCATGCTTATATGTATATGAGTGGAATGATGATGATGACTTGATATGATTTATGAATGCATGCATGAGGTACATGAGACGATAATGGAAAGAATATGATGGAAGAATATGATAAAAGCATGAAACTGAGTTATGATATGGAAGTGATAATATAGGATGGTAATTGATTAATTAGCCCAACTGGGTCCCGCACGGGTTTCCGGGGGACGAGGTCGCTACCTGATCTACAGGGGGCCTCAAAGGTCGCTACCTGATCTACAGGGGGCCTCGAGATAAGAAAAACAGCCAGGGGTCGCTACCTGATCTACAGGGGGCCTCAAGATAAGAAAAATAGTCCAAGATCGCGACCTGATCTACAGGGGGTCTTAGGACAAGATGGCCGAGGTCGCTACCTGATCTACAGGGGGCCTATGACGCTATCGGGTTGGCCAACCGAAAGAAAAAAAAAAGAAAGAAAGAAAGAAAAGAAATACGAAAGCAATGAGAAAATATATCGTACGATCAGTTGGAGCTAGTTGGTTAATTATCACCTATGCATCGATGCGATCGAGTCTAGCATGTTATATGTTATGTTATGATTATTTATATGTGATGAGATGATATGAGATGCTTATATGAGATGATATGTTTATATGTGATGTGTGATAACATGCTTGAATGTTTATGTGAAATGTGATATGAATGGTGGTGGAATTATATGTGAATGTGGATATGTATGCGTGCTCTGGAATGTGAGGAAGGGTATAGAGTGTCCTTTGGGGACGGGATATTAGATACTTATATATATTGGGAGAGTGCGATTTGTATACCCTTACTGAGCGTGTGGCTCATTGTTGTTATATCCACATATTTTTCAGCTACTCAGACTCGGCCTGACCAAGGCAAGGACGTTGGACCCAACACCTGGATTTGAGATCATATCAGGTGGGTTGTTATGGGATGCTACCGCCTAGGATGTTTTGTGTGGTTTTAAACAGTTGTGTTTTGTTAAACCGAGCTTATGACGTATGTTAGTATGGATATATGTTGTGAATATGGTTGTAAGATAAAGTTTTAAAAATTTACGTTTTCCGCTTTTCCGCTTTTCCGCTTATTGTTTTAAACAGGGTTAATTAATTGGTAATCAACTAGAAATGAAATAGGAGGTGGTGTCACAAAAGAAACGCAGAGCGTTTCGTACACTACAATAATTAGAAGTTTGATATATGCAATGATGTGTACAGCGTTTGACATTGCATGTGTGATGAGAGTTGTTAGTCGCTTCCCGAGCAATTAAGGGAAACAACATTGGGGAGTAGTGAAGTGAATCCTTCAATACTCAAAGGGTATCGTTAAGAAAACCTTTTGTTTTGAAGGCAAGGTGGTTGAATTAGCAAGATATGTTGGTATAGACTTGTTATCCAATGATCTTGGTAAAAGAAGTGCAATCGATATATATTTACGATGGGTGGTATTACAATCTCTTGGACGTCTCAATTACATAAAGTCGTGTTGATATCTATGATTGAAATGAATATTTTGTAGTAATTGAGGTTAGCAAGGAGATGGTGTGGTTATATACTTTCTCGGGTCAATTGGGAAAGAAGCAAATGATCCACACTCTTTATAGGAGAGTTGTCAAAACTTGACTTAACCCATAAAATCAACCCAATGAACCCGAATTGATCTAACACAAAAATTTCAAAAAAAAAAGAGAATATTTACAATTGTTCACTTAATTATTAATAGAGATTAATTGAAATGGTTAATTGGTAGTTTTAATTTAATTGAGTACAAGTCCAATTGATTTAATATAACCCAAGTTCAGTTCAAGCCCAGTAAGTCCGCTCGAGTTACATAAGCTTAGGCCCAATCCAAAATACATAAGCTTAATTATTAATAGAGATAAATTGAAAGGGTTAATTGATAATTTTAATTTAATTGAGTTCAAGCCCAATTGATTTAATATAGCCCAAGTTCAGTTCAGGCCCAGTAAGTCCACTCGAGTTACATAAGCTTAGGCAATCCAAAATACAAATGTTGTAGCTAGTGAGTATCGAACTTTAGGCGACAAGCCCTCCCTCCCACCGTTATATTAACTGGACTAATTGAACTTCGTGTATTCTCTTGTTCATACACGGTATTAGCACACAATTCTAATACATAATTTCAATTGCACAATGTTAATACATAGTTTCATTTACACAAATCCCTCATTTACACAAGTCCGTCAATTACACAAGTCCGTCATTTACACAAAATCCGTCATTTACACAAGTCCATCATTTACACAACATCGAGTTACACAAGTCCAAGCCCATCGAGTTACACAAGTCCAAGCACATCGAGTTACACAAGTCCATTATTAATTATAAAAAGACCATATTACGTATTTATAAAGTTGGTTCAAATCCTATAATTAATCAAATTGGGGCAATTTGTGAACTTTAAAAGCTCTGGACCTTTCCTGGAATTATATAACTTGGGTTAAAATCTGTAATTAGCTTTGCAGTGGCATATTTGTAAATTTCTTAAAAGTGAGATCATAAATGTAAATATGAAATATGGATAGTTATTTGTAATTTACCCTAATTTTAATTTCACCCATTATGGTTCTCTGAGCAAAGATGCGGCATAAGCGCAACAATGGCTTCTCCAGGCAAAGCATGCACCAAAATCTTCCAAGTCTTATCAGCATATTTTCGGATCCACAACAACTCTATGCTAGTGTAAGTTCTTCTTATTACTCATATTCCCTCCATAATCAACATAGCAATTTAGCAAATCCAGCACAAAAATCTCACTTAAATGGAAGGCCAGTGCATAAGTAGCGGCGGTAATGACTTCTCCACGCATGCGAGGCGGCTTCTCCCGTCAGGCTAGACGGCCACATGGAAGGTCGGTGCCGAATATTGTGGCGACAGGGAAGGCCGGTGCCGAGTTATATGGCGACAATGAGGGAGGTTCCAAGTTTTGTGGCGACAGGGAGCCGGTGTCGAGATCTGTGGCGATATGGAAGACAGTTTCAAGTTCCGTGCTGCAAGGGAGAGATGACTAGAAAATTGTACCTTCACATATCTACACTAACAGATCGAAGGCGGTTCCAGATCGAAGGTGAGCATACCCGAGATCGAAGGTGAGCATACCCGGGCAACGGCTAGTTCTTTCGATCCCCGGAAACTAGATGGGAAGAGGAGAAATCAATTCTGTTAGACAAGAACGAAGACGAAGATAAATGAACACTAACAAAAACAATACGTCAAGAATATAAAAATAGATATGAAGAGGACACAACAAACCAACCGCCATAGAGGACGCAACAAACACAGCCAACCGCCGGAGAAGACCTAGAAAACCGCCCGGGAATGAAGGTTGAAGAAGACCATCGACTCTGGAACAATTGCGAAAAACCCTAAATGGTTCGGATGTGAGATCTGACAATTAGGGAGATTTTAGGCCGAATTGGCATTTAGGACCTTTTACACTATAGAGTTAAAATTTAGGGTCTATCAATTATAAATTGAGAAATAAGGCTCCTACTTTACTAGAATAATTCATAAATAGGACAAAAAGTTGATAACAATGATGACTAATGGGTGATGATTGATGCGAGTGCTGATTGTGACACTTATGATTGACATTTGAAGGGAATTTGGGGCAAATAAAAACTCAGCCCTCTGCCCAGAAAAAATCCGCTTACCCAAAAATTCGTTTACCCAAATAATGTCACAATCATACCCAAAAATAAATTTGTCAAAGTACATAAACATACTCGAAAACAACATACCCAATAAATCAAATATCAAAATAAAACAATATCCATAAATTGGATGATATTTTATATTTATACATAATTTAAACATCACTTAATACAAAACCCATATCCAATTTAAATTTGTCATACCCAAAATTTTCAAAACTCGATATTGTACACAAACATCAATATCAAATGACATTTGGTCATTACCCAAAAATTCGCTTGACATTTGATCATTATAACACATTTTGGGTAACCATAAAACATACCTACGATATCACTTTAAATATACTTAATAATAAGAAATATACTATAAAGCCAATACACGTAGAAAAACATACCCAATTTGAATTTGTCATAACCAAAATTTACACAAATCGATATTGTACCCAAACATCAATACCAAATGACATTTGGTCCTTGTAACACAGTTTGGATAACTATAAAATATACCAAAAATATCACTTTAAGCATACTCAACAATAAGAAACATACCACAAAAACAATAAACATATACCCAATAATGAGAAAAATACTACAATTCATATTTGGGTAACGAAAACAATGTCACCAAAAAAAATTAAAACTTGAAAATTTCATCAAACTAGCTACATTAATAAAAAAATAAAAGGTAAACATGTAAAAAAGATATTTAAACCAAAAGTAAACATCTAATCACCATCATTTCAATTAAAGAAATTATTGCCCCTATTTTCTAGTTTTCATACTTACTTTTTATTTCTTTTATATAGAGACCTAGTTTACAAAAGATAATTTTAAAGGGTCCTATTTTCCTAATTAATTCTGGGATTATATTTTATATTTTACTCTTAGGCCCCTTTAATTAATTTATTTTATATTTAAAATTTATGAAATTAATAGAGGGGCCTAGTTAGTATGCAACAAACAAAAAGTGTCTTACTAGCTAAAATTTTCTCAATAATAAATAACCTGAACCCAAAAATGACCGGTCCGATTAAACCCGAATAAAATAACTTGATAACGACCCGGGCACCGAAATTGCCCTGTTCAAAATGACCCGATAACACAAGATAACATGACCCAAAACGACCCATTAACCCACAGAAACCCGACCCAAAATGACTCAATAACCTGAAGTAACCCGACCAAAAATAAGAGTTTACTTTTCTACTTTAATTCTACATATTCACTTTTTTTAAGATATTAAATTTTTTTTTCAATGTTTACTATATAAGTACACATATTGCGTGCTACAAATCTATTTATAAAGTATCTTTTATTCAAAAAATTGCATAATTATCGTTTGTAGTTTTTATAATAAAACTACAGTAGATTAGTCAGATATCCAAATCAAACTGAATAACCGGATATCCGGTCTAGTTATAGTCATATTAAATTGAACGAATGTAAAATCATCTGAATACCAAAACCAAAGAAATTCCAAAGAGAGCAATATCTCAAACCCTAAAAGTACCGAAATATGTGTACTTATATAGTAAACATTCTTGCCTCTCACCTCTCGATTAAAATCATCACTATGAATCAACAATTTACGTGTGCTAGTCGGAACCTCTTTGGCTGCCTTTAACCCTTCTGACACCTTCATATCCTTTTCTTCAACAGTGTGTTGCTTTGTTTCAGTTCTTGTTGGTATCTAGTCAATGTAACCCAAATAATGGAAAAATAAAAAAATGAAGGCGGGTTTTTATCATTTGATCAATTTGATCCTTACAACCCTCTGCTTTGGGTTTCCTTTCTAACTTTCTGTTTTGTGTTTAAAATAGAAAGAATAAAGAAATGAAAAGTTGTTTACTAAAATCCAACATAAACATTATGTGTGTTAAACCAATTTTTTAACCAACTCTTGTTGAACAATTTCTTCTTATAAATCATGACTTTTTTAACCATTAAAGTAACACACATTTATATATCACAATACCCGTGTTCTGCTGCATCGTCTTCTCAGTTTTGATGTTTTCATTTGGTTGCGGTTCGAGCGGTTTGTCGAGAAGGTGGCGTGGATTTGTGATCGACTCCTGATAACTTTGTTGCAGCCCCAATCTGAGGGTTCCACAGCTGTTCCCCATGCTCCTTACCTGTGTACTTCCTTCAAGATGAACGTTGTTGCTCGTCGCTACCTATTGACTAGATTAGTCTGCTTTCCCATGAAGATCTTTTAGCTTTCGGGTCATTTTTATGTATTTTTTGTGTGTTTCTCTTCTCTTTGTTGTGTCCTTCATGACAGTTAGTCCATCTGCCAATCTGTTTCGGCCTTTCGATTCACTAGGCGACATGTCGTCTAATGTTTCGAACCGCTTTCCTTTTTTCCAAAAAAAAATAAAAAATAAAAAAAATAAAAAAATTGAACGAATTATGTGGAATTGGATAAAGTAATCCGGATCACCCATCATATTTGCTGATAATCATCCGATCCGGCTAAAATAATCTTTGGATACCATGTTTTAGAATCTAGATCAAACAAATTTTTAGCTAAATCTAAGGCCAGATCCAAATTGTGTACATATCTTGGGTTTTTATAAATTTGAATTTTGATACCCAGATCAGATTAATATCTTCGCATAAGTTTTAATGAAAAAAAGTGTATATATAAGAGCTATCTAATCCAACTAGGTAATCCGGATTCAACCCGACAAATTATCCGACTCAAAACCGCCCCGAATCAAGAAGTTAGATAATCATATCGGCTTTGACCCAACCTGACATCATCTTGGACATAAATTGACGAAATCCAAGCCCGAGTGACCCGCCCAAGTGGAACTACTACCCGAATCTATAGAAAACCGGAAGAAAAACGTGCTAAAGTGACCCGAGAACCGAACTAAATCGATCTATTATGACTCAAGAATCGAGACTACCTGATAACCAGGAGAATTGGTACCCTACTCAAATTGACCCGACAAACCGCTTAAAAACCAAGCTTATTTTTTATTTGACCCGATTGCAACCCAACCTTGTTGTGGCCCGAGTCCAACCTATTGGCTCCGTTTGACACCTCTATCTTAGAGAAGTTAAAACTCTACATAACTTTAACTGACCTTGATAACTAAGCTAAAAGTGTTACCGATTAAGGGTTGTTGTCAAGAAAGACAATTATGATTGAAATCATAATGATGATATTATGTGAGAGTAGGGGTGGGCATGGGACGGGACATGACGGGATATGGGTCGTCCCGCGTCCCGTCCCGCAAGTTATTTGCGGGACGGGACGGGATTTACGACTTTTTTTCTTCATCCCACGCGGGCCTTGTCCCATGTGAGACGGGACGGGACAGGACGGAACGGGACAAATCCCGCGCAAATTATGCACCGTTTATATTCAATATGTATGCTTGTTTTCTTTCATATTTAAAGAAACAAATGATCGGGAAAAAAACTCGATACCTAATTATCAATTCACGTCTACATTAGTAGTTAATACATTGAAAACAAATTGAAGTTACATCAAAGTGTCTTACCGATTCACATTCAAAAAATAACAACAAATAATTTACATAAAATTACATTTATTTAACTATCGATTAAAATTGTGGGAATACAAAGGCGATGGAACGGAGCAGAGCAAGGGCGGCGATGGAATGGACTAGAGCAAGGGCGATGATAGGTGATGGAATCACTATCATTTAGGGTAGTTTTTAGAGTCTTTTTATTGCATTAGTGTCGGTTTATGCTACTAACTCCTTGGTCCAGAAGAAGAAGACTAAAAGAAGCTAAGGAAGGAGTTATAAGTACTTAGGAGTGAAGATCGATCATGAAGCAAAGCTTCTGTTGCCTCACCGCCCCAGCAGGTCCTTACAACCGCCCCGGCGGGTGACGCTTTTCACCAGAGCGCTCCCTGCGTCTTCGCCAGCGCTTGCCATGAAGTGTGTCATCGCCCCTGCGCCTCTCCTTGGCGCTCATGCGGTGTTTTCGATTGAAGAAACGAAGACCAGCTCCCCTGCGCCTTCCACTGCGGCGCTGCCTGCGCCTCAACTTGGGAGCTGGAAGACGAAGAGGTTGTGGCACCGCCCCTGCGCTGACATAGGGACGCCCCTGCGACTTGGCATCAGAAACGCTTGGAAGACGAAAGGTCACACGTTGAAGAGCATTAAAGATCCGTCCCAGCGGAATTGCTTAGCCGCCCCTGCGGCCTTGAAGAAGATCAACCGATTCTGCCTAAACCGTCCCTGCGGCTCCTGAAGGCCGCCCCTACGGTTTAACGCCAGAAGCTTTACTCCGGCTGTTTACACCACCTTTATGGCATTAAAGGTGGCTGTTTAAGGTCGGCCATTTACTCCTAATTAGTGTCTTTTGTAGTATAAATAGTCCTTGACTGATTGCTAGAATCATCCATGCTTTTCCACACAAAAATCCATTTTAGAATTGAGTTTTCCATTGTAATGAGTTGCTAACTCCCTTGCTACATTGGGTTGTTTTGAAGCTGCGTTGTTACTTTGGTTGTAAGTTCTTTTTAATATAAGTTTTTATTCAGTAATGCTTTGTGTTTCCTTGATCTCCATTGTCTAATTGCATGTATACTATTGCTTGAGATTGATCACCTTAGGTTCTAAAGTGCATGCAAACAACTAGGATTAATAGGTTTCGGGCTCGGGTCTTTAATCTAGTAGCAACTTTAAGTAATAACGGGTTGTAATTACTTAAAGAAAAGGAACACAAATATAAAGATAAGTTTAACGGTTTTAATCTTCTCTTTATATTCATTAGTCTTTGTTTGAAAGCTAACTTGTTATTTGTTCTTGTACGTTTACGGAATACTAACCTGTTAAGTTGTGTTGATGCCGGTTGGCTCAACACATATATACGATCGAGACGGGAGATTACTTAAAAACTTGTAAAAGGAACTCACCAAAGTAGCAATTGCATGCTTAGAATCAACCTAGTGTAGATTCACCCATCATTGTCTTACTTGTCGCGTTAATCGTTTTCTTAAGTTTTTGTGTGCAACAATTCAACAAAAACCCCCCTTTGTTACTTGTTACCATAATCGATAATTGCATCTAAAACACCTTAACTCTCTTGGGTTCGACTCTTACTTATCCAATATACTTGTTCTTAGTGCTAAGTCGGGATTTACTTTTGATTGGGTATAGACGACCATAGAAATACCGTCGGCCAGGCGACGATGGAACGGAACAGAGCAAGGCGGCGAACAAACTAACTCAAGGGAGAGCAGAACCTCTAGTATTTTAGATCCAACCAAATGAGTCGTAAAGAATGAGTGAATGATTGATGAAAAAATATCGAACTAATAATTTTGAAAATATAAAAATATTTTTAAAAAATTATAATTTATTATGATATTTATCTATATAATATATATAAAAATATAAAATATTATTTATATATAAATGCGGGACGGGACGGGATTAACCGGAATGAGAAATCTCCGTCCCGCGTCCCATAAGTTTTTCACGGGACGGAACGGGACAGAATACACATTTTTTTTTCCAAATCCCGCCGGGATCGGGCCGGAATCGGGCCGGAATCGGGACGGGACCGGGACGGGACGGGATTAAGCGGGATTCTTGCTCACCCCTATGTGAGAGTTTACAATAAATGGTCTTCTCTAGTGATGTTTAGGGCTTCGTTGACAACCCTAAAAGTCTAGGCTATATTCTGTAGCTACATCTAAAATTAGGGCTATTTTTCACAATAAAAATGATAATTTCTGGAAACAATTTGTTATAATGAAATTGCATCACAATCGAAGGAGGATATATGCAAATTGTATCTGAACACTTGTGGTTTTCATACATACATTTGAGATGATTGCAAACCATATATATATCCATATTATAGGGCTAGTTGCAATCTTCAAACCAAACGTTAACTTTCTGCTGTTCTCATGATCACATGGTGCTGTAGATCATGTAATAAACTTGTCAGATGCGGGTGAACTAAGTCAAACAATTAACCGGACCAAATGCTAGTCAATTATTGGTACAATTTTAAAATACAAATATATAAAAAACTACTCTTAATAATTAAGTATTTACTTAAAATCACCCATTGTAAATTCTTTTAAGCATAAAACTATATTAGTATTTATCTATCTATATCTATCTATATACTAAATGAGCTCATGAACTTTCACTTAACACAGTTTCGTGCAACTATCTCATTAAATTTACACGTGTCAATTTTTTTTGTTAATTCAAGTCCCGCCATGTTAAACCAAATTATTTTAAATATTTAATTTACGAATTTATTTTAAATATTTTACTAACTAATTTTGTATTAGCCTCTTATATTATTAATGACTTTTAATTATTTATAATTTAAAAATCGAAATAGTTAAGATTTACAATCTAGTTTTAAAGATATTAAAATCTCGACAACTTATTTTTTAAATTTATAATTAAATTTCTTAAAATTAAAGAAATTTTATTTTAAATTTAATTTACTTATATTTTCAATTGAACTTATAACTTTATTTTTTTATTAAACTTTAAAAGATCTTAATATTTTTAAATTTCATTTGAACTTTATTTATTTCTAAATTTATAAACTTTATTTTTTTCTAAAATATTTTTTTAAACGATTAATAAAAATATTTTTTAAAATGAATTTTACGCTAATCTAATATTTTTTAATGAACAACCCGTGAATTGATACTTAGCTTAATTTTATGCAGTTACCTCATCAATTTTGGCAATGTTGTCTATTCGTTAACCTAAATCACGTACTTTAAAATTTAATTTAATAAATCTGAATTTTTTCTAGTATTGATACTAACTTTTGCATTCGAGTATCTCAAAGGATATTGCCCCGGAATCCTCTTTCCCGGTTGTTATTGCAGGATTTGAATTCTTACTTGATTTCCATTCATAATGTGAAAAATACAGTTTTACAACAAGTATCACATAACAATTAAGACAATTCTCAACATAATGACTTATCAAATAATTTTTTGACACACAATTATCGTCTAACCCGTGCAGGGCACGGGTATTAAAACTAGTATACTACTAAAGCAACACCCATTTTGTCCACGTGTCAACCTCTAAGGTCGTCCACGTAAAATTTTTTCCAATTTATTTACAGATTTGCCACAACGTATTTACAGATTTGCCATTAATTATTTTATAAGAAAATTTTTTTATTAGAATTTGTAAACAGTTATCATGCCACATCAACTCCATTAAATAAATAATTTAAAAAATTAAATCTACCTATCTACCAATCAAATTAACAAACTGATCTATTCTAAATCGATTTGTTGAAAAAATCTAACGCAAATCTTCTAACAAGATTTAACACTTTTGTTAAATTTAAACTAAATCAAATTTTGCTCCTCTATCTAAATCTAAGTAAAAGTGATAATATATTAAGGTATAAATGTAATACTCGAATAACAATCTTTGTAATAGAATTTTAATTATGTTCTTTTATTTATTTAAAAAAAATTAATCCTCATATGTTAGTCATATTAATTAATAAAAATAATTTTTACTATAGATTGATATCAAATATATGATGCATGAAAGTGAAAATATAATATTTTTTTATTTAGATAATCCCGCACAAGGTGCGGGCACTAAACTAGTTTACAATAAACCATCTTTTTAAATTATGCCATAAAATCACCATTAATTTTTAAACATTTATAATAAATTACCTCATACTAGTTAAAATTATATTAAATAATTTAAAATTGAAGCATAAACAAGATGAACCTGTTATTATATCAATATCATAATTAGCTTATGATAGTTTCAACCATTTTTCAAAAAAAACTTTACTACGAAAGTCTACAAAATAAAGAAAATAAAAATCAGTGAAGAAGTTTCAGATTTTCCCACTAATTTTGCTTTAGATTTTTTTACCCTGAATTTTCATTTTATCGTGAATATTTTTTCCGTTAAAAATTAAAACCTTTTTTATGCGATTTTTTCTTAACTACTTTGGTAAATTTTGAACCCATAACTTTTTCCATAATTTTTTTAAAGATTTTTTCAGAATAAAAAGTGGTTATAATGACGTAATTATAAGTGACAATTTTTTTCAAAAATAAGTCTGGCAACCACATATTCAATTTAGCTAGAGTTGAGACTGTACTAGAATTGGTTTGTCGACAATAATTTATATATGATTTAATAATTTGGATTGTTTTTGGAACGTGGGTAGTAATTTATATTATTTTTAAAATTATTTTTCTATTGTAAATTATAATATTTAACTAAAATATTGAAACTAATTATGATATTAATATAAATAATGGAAAATTTTCTTGTATATGCTTCAATTTTAAATTATTTGATGTAGTTTTAACTATTTTAGGGCAGTTAACTGTAAATATTTTAAAAAATTAAGGATTGTTTTATGTCATAAAAACTATAAAAAGTAATTTATTGCAAATAGATGAACATTAAGGGTTGTTTATGCTAAAAATTATAAAAATGGTTTTTAGTAAAATAGTGATTATTAATGGGGTAGTTTCCTATTTTAAAATTATAGGTTATAAAGAATAAGCAATCCAAAGTTGGAATATATATTTGTATTTTTCACTTTATACTTTGACCAATTACCATTTCTCTCTCTTTTTGTCCCTCAAGTCGTCGCTGCGTTTTCTGTCCACGGTGGTATATTGTATATTTGTAATGTATATGCGTCTCTTTCTATCCCTCTCACCGTAAGGGTTGGGCTGCGTTTGGTTTGGGTTTCTCTCTTCGCCTTCTTCTGGATTTTGTGAGTGCCCTTATGTCTATGGCTGCTGTCTTTGCATGAGTTTTCACTACCATTTACCAACAGTAGCAGCATCAACTTCAACATTATCGTCATCATTATCTTCTTACCTTGTCAAGGGGGTTGAAAATAAGGAATCTTCTTTGTGTTCCCACAGATCCAGCTCTTCCTTTCTCACTTGCTTGGTGTCTTTGGTGGGTAATTCTTCTAGTATTTAAAATTTTGGGTTTTGCAGCAAATCCAGATTTCTTACTTGTTCTTTTATAATTTAGCGTTGCTAAAATACTTCCATTTTGGGTCACAGTTGTATTGGGGATGGTATTGTACCCTTTTGTTATGCTCTGCTTTTAGAAATAATTGATTTCTAGCTTTATTCATCTGGGTTTCGGTCCATTGCATAGCGTGAATGACAAATTTCAAGATCATTTCATTTGATTGCTTTTGTGTTTCTAGTTTCGGGGGATTTGGATGCTATGGTTCATCTGCTTAAGTTGAAGATTTGGGTATTGCTTTTATGCGGGTTCAATTGATAGCTAATACTGACTTTTGTGTGACCTGCAGCTCATTTTGCCTGTGATACGAAGGTCATCACTGTTAAAATTTGGCCGTGATTAGGTTTTTCTTTTGTGATCAAAGGAACGGGGCATAGTTGAGTGGTTGAATTAGGTTTTCCTTTTGGACATAGTTGAGTTGTTGCAAATTTGCACTGTTTGTGTTGCGGTTGTTCAGCTATTTGCCTTTGATTAGATCTTGAGAAGCATTTGAAGTTGCAGTTGGTACTGATTCCTCCCATTATAGCTCAAGTTTCCAGTGAAATGGGTGGACTTTGCTCAAGAAGTGCCACTGTCGAGAATGCCCCAAGCAGTAACTTTTCACATATCAACTGTCCAAACGAGAATGGATCAGGATTGTTCGGTGAGTGCCACACATTGCCTCCTAAATCAAACAGTAGCTCAACTCCGTCACATGTTGACAAACAATTACGAGAACCCTTTTCATTTCCGGAGCTAACCAACGGGGATTCATATGGGATGGGACATTCATATGGTATGAACTTAGAGGACATTAACGATGGCATTCCGAGCTTGGGTAGAGCGTTATCTCTTAATTCCAGAGCAGCAAAGTCAAAGCAGGCAGCTGGTGCTAAGGTACAGTGTTATGCATAGCTTTTGGTTGTCATTTGAAGCTGATTTTTTTAGCTTTGATGATGGTTCTGGATTTCATCCTTTTGGATTTGATTATTGAGATCAAGATCCTACATGGATTTCACATGCTTTCTAATTTTACATTATTTCAATTGGATCAAATACCTGAATAACAGTCTCTTCCCTTCAGGCGTAAATTGTGGGAAATATTGATGGCTGTCCTTGTGTAGTTTATTGCCCTATGGCATGAAGACTTTGCATCTTCTATATTTTAATAGATTTTTGCTAGTTATGGAGCTGTTGATGCAGCTTAATTCATAGCACTCCTTAGTTTTCTTGGACTCACTCCACCAACTCAAGTTACTAGTGCATTGCATTTCCTTTTGTTTTATGTTTATGGTAAGCTGTAGCCTTCTGACAGAAAACCTATGGAATAAGGGTCTAAACTGATAAGGCCTAATAACATAATTTTTACGCTGATACTCTTTTGAACCTCGTAAATATATTAGCATGAGGAGATATGAATTAGCAGAAAAACTTGATCAAAGCACGAGTAAAAGTGTAAAATACTAAAAAGACCCAACACAACAAGATATGGTGATACTTTTTCACATGCATGCCTTAGAAGAAAACTACCTGTATTTTGAAATACACCCTTCACTCTACAATTGGTGCTCTTAGAAGCATCCTCTCAATTCTTGACCCATAACGTTGATTTTCTTGTGAGAATTTCACACCCTCTTTAGCTTGTAGAAATTAACAAAAGGTTGTATTTTGATGTCTTTCTTTACTCGTCAGCAAACAAGTTTTAATAACATGGACATGTGTTTCTGCAAATTATTGAGGCTTTTTTGAATCTTTAATAGTATTACATCTTACCAATACCTTAGTGGCCATGGGTAATACTGGCCAAGAAGGTTCATATAACACTTCGGTCATTTATTAAAGATAAAGCTACAAAAACTAGTTTATGTTCAGCCCAAGCTTGATGTCATTCAGCCTTGGCTGATTGAACTAGTAGCTGGCATAAGTTCAAGCTTGGCTGTACTAACTCATAAAGCAACACTGGAGGCTGTGCTTGTTATTTCCTATATGGCTCATCAAGTTTGTAAGCCTTGATATTGAGTTTGTATTGGGAGCCAATGGCTGTCAGCGGGTAAATTTTTTTTTCTTTATTTATAGTATTTCTTCAAAGTGTTGCCTCTGTGTGCATAGAGTTGGAGCTAATTGTTAATTCATCAGGTTCATCTCATCAATTCTATTCCTTGAGTTCACCAGTTATAGTTTGTTAATTTTGATCACCTGTGTTGTGTGATCATTTGGTGTATAGCTTCTGAATGGTTGATATAGCTACTTGGTGTGTATTTGAAGCCCTTTGTTTAATTCACTCCTGTCGCTGATTTAGCTCTTTGGGTGTGTGCATTATGATTTACAGAAATCAGAGATGAGCTCCCTTTTGGGAAAAGCTGGCACCACTGGTCTAGGAAAGGCAGTAGATGTTTTGGATACAGTTGCCAGCAGCGTGACAAGTTTGCACCTAAGTGGTGGTTTTGTTTCAGGGGTGACAACTAAAGGAAACAAAATATCGATATTGGCATTTGAAGTTGCTAATACAATTGTTAAAGGTGTGAACCTCATGCAGTCTCTTTCAAAGGAGAACATCAAACATCTGAAGGAGGTTGTGCTTCATTCAGAAGGTGTCCGAAATTTAATATCAAAAGATGTAGATGAACTTCTGAGAATTGCTGCAGCTGATAAAAGGTAGATATTGGAAGAAGAAATCCTCAAAGTCACCTTGATTGTATTTGTGTTTGCTATTGACTCATGTTCAAACGTTGCCAAAATGTTACTAGGGAAGAGCTGAAAATATTTTCTGGAGAGGTGGTACGCTTTGGAAATCGTTGTAAAGATCCTCAATGGCACAACTTAGAACGCTATTTTGAGAAGTAATTGCTGTAGTATTATATTTTGACGTACCATTTAGTAATCTGGGTTGTTTCTTATTTTTCCGGCAATTTGTGTTTCTCAGGTTAGCTACTGAGCTCACCCCACAAAAGCAATTAAAGGAAGATGCTGAGACGATAATGCAGCAGTTGATGACATTAGTGCAATACACTTCTGTGAGTAATTTCTTTTTATATCTCAATTTCCTGGTAAACAGGCCTCCATACAGAACATAATTGAATAATTTGAGGTAGCTGGTTTACTTTTTTTAAGTCACTTATTACTGCGTTCTTATATTGTGTCCAAGTACATAATTACACAGTCCCTCCTTTGTTGCTTGAGGTAGTCTCCAAGATATTGATGGAAATTCTTGTAATATAATAGCACTTTCTCAAGTGCTCACTTTTCTTTTAAAAGATAATATGACACCGTGTGACACACTGACACATAGATACATTCTAATTTGGCTTACAAGTTTATAATGTGTTTACCACAATTCAACGTGATTGTCATATTTTCGCAGGAGTTGTACCATGAATTGCATGCATTGGATAGGTTTGAACAAGATTACCGTCGCAAACTACAAGAGGAGGACAATCCTAGTACAACTCAAAGAGGTGAGGCCTAATAAGTGTGGTATTATGTTCAGTTCCTCATTATGGGTGGGTTTCTAGAGTGTTACCTGGTGGTTGAGGCTTCAAAGTTTCATCTAGAAGTAGTTCCAATTTTTTTGAAGGGAAGCTTTCTTCTTTTCTTGTTCCATCCCTTTATTGGCCCTTCATTAACTGAATTTCCCTGAAAAGTGCTCGAATGGTGTGTTTAAAAAGTTGTGCATATTTTCTTGTGTATTTGCCACCTTTGTTGCGTGTTCAAAATGGATTATCATGCACTATGTAGATCTATTGATTATGGTTGGCCACTTGGCCCTTCTGTACAGGAGAAAGTCTTGCAATTTTGAGGCCAGAATTGAAGAGTCAGAGGAAGCTTGTGAGGAGTTTGAAGAAGAAATCACTTTGGTCCAGGATTTTAGAAGAGGTAACTAGTAGTACTGGTGATATTTAGTGTCTCTTTATTTATACTATAACTTCATCAATCATTTTACATTCTTGATTCGAAGGAGTTGTTTCCCCCCAGATTAATTTTTAGGTTCTGTTCTTAAATGTGCAGATCTCTTGAAAAACCTGATTAAAAGCTCTCACAAAAAACCCTTTTGGTGTCAGTCCTTATTTTTAGCTCCTATAAGCTTTACTAAGTTTTAAAAGTATCAAGATACCCATAACATTATGTATCCGATTTATAGTGGATGTTGAGTTTCAGAATTAAAATACCCCCTCAAGTACTAATTTACTCGAACTTATATATTTTTCCATGTACTTCTATGCTATTGATTTTTTCAAATTATAATGACGAACTGAAGGATATTTTGATAATTCTACAACTCGAAACAACCTAAAACCATAAAAAATGAGCTTGGGTTGCATAAAATTGTGAGCATATGTGATAAATTAGTAAGAATGGTTTCATGACAATACAAGATGAAAACACAAATCCTGTAACAAAGGTTAAATCATGAAGTAGGAAGTAGGGTGCCATGTGGAATAGATAATAATGTGTAAACATATGAACAATATTCGTTCTTTTGTGGCCAAGCTCAATTGCATAGAAGGGTGCTATGTGGAACTTACCAAACCAAAGGTTTTCTCATAAAGTCAAAATCTTTTTTTCCTCTAAATATAAATGTCAAAAATAGAAGGATGTCATATGTAATTTCCCCTTTAAGAAATTTTCAGCAAAGAAATTTCAATTTAATTTCCAGAAGCTGTTAATGCTATAATATTAACCAGATATGTTATTAGTTGATTATACTTCATGCAAGCAGATATTGAATATGCATAATTTTTAGAACTAACTGTAAGCCGTTGCTCATTTGGATTGAGAAAATGACCTCACTATCCATTAGATTAACACTTCTGACATTTTGTGCTATGGGTGTTCCTTCTCAGTAGTTTTTTTTCGTTGGACTCCTCAGTAGTTTTTTTATAGTTGGACTCGTCAGTGGGTTTTTTTTGGTTGGTCTCCTCAGTAGTTTGTAGTTAGTGATTAGAGCATTGTTTCCGCAGCATTAAATATTTATGCCTTTGCAGAAGTTTGTTTGTTTTGGATAGTTTTATGTTAATGTACTATTTGATGGATTATACAGATGTTTGTTGTTTTAGGTGATGGAGAAGCTTGTAGATGTTGTGCATTTTTTGCATTTAGAGATTCACGAAGGCTTTGGTGGTGCTGGTATGAAATCTACCTTTCAATTGTAATAAGTATTTTTAACTTTATTTGCTCTTTCTGAGGGCTCCATTGTGTGCACGAAGAAGCAAGTCTAATATGCTCTTTTCTGCTCTTGTTTTCAATATTTTTCTGCCACCATGATTTGCTGATCCTGTCAAGTTTAGTACAATATTTTTTGTGCTTTCTTTGGCACTAACAAATCAATCTTCTTTCATCTCATGATTGAGATTTTTCAATCTAACAAGTAATCTGCTTGTAAAAGATTATTGTTGATTTGGCAAAAAAAGAATTGAATAGTGGAGGAATGCTTCATTCGGTTGTGAACTTGTACTCTTAATGAAACTGTGAACCAATCACTCTGAAGCTTGATCTCATTGTTGCAAGTGCCTTCTTCATCCGAGACTAGCGATAGTTTTTTCTTTTTCTTCTACCTCCAAAATTGATACACAATTTATTTGCGCACTTGTGAATTTATTTATAGTAAGCAACGTTCTCTTTTCTCTCGTTGATGTGATGTTACACAGATGATAACAAGCTGCCAAAGGCATCTTTATACAGTCAGCAGAAGTTGGGGTCCGCTGGTCTTGCTTTGCATTACGCAAATATTATCACTCAAATAGATACTTTGGTAAGTTAGTCATCTTCTTTTGCCAGAAAATGTGCTTGGAATAGTTTATACATGGGATAGTTCCGGTCTCTTATATTTTATTAGAGCATTAATATTATACCATTTACCTAGTCATGCTTCATATCTTGTACAACCTGAATTACACGTTTCTAGCTTCTTAAGTCATAGCTTCCTTAGACAACCATTTTCCCCTCAAGGACCTGGATCCTATGCACCATCTTCTGGGATGTCACTGGCTCAAAAGAAGTACATCTCTGATTTGTTAAAACACATGCGAGTAATTGTAAGCCCATTGCTACAGTACCTTGCTCTCACCTGCCTAGACTTCTCCTTTGCAGTTAAATGTGTTGCATTTGACTTATTACTTCATCTGAGAACGAGTACAGGTGAAAGTCTTACAAGTTGCATCTCTCCACCAAGGATCAACTTGGACACATGATGACTAAATCTCTTGCTAGTTCCATGCCCATCATGCGGAATTTGGGAGAAAAATATCACGCTGTAAATCTATTTCTTCACAAAAAGTTAAATGTGTTGCAATTGGTTTATTACTTCACCCGAGTTTCAGATTTGAGTGGTTCAGATCCAAGTCACATGATGCCCTTTCTAGGCTATATTATTGATTTCTTGTACACGTGAAAATATGATGCGAGGATGTATTGATGTATAATGATATTGTCTCATGATCTGAGTACCACTAGTAGTTTCTATTTCCTATTTCATTTATCTTATACATTTTAAGGAAATATTTGTGATTAACAAAGTAGCAACGGGTTACGAGCAGGTGTCCCGTCCAAATTCTGTGCCACCGAACACCAGAGATGCTTTGTATCATGGATTGCCACCCAATGTAAAGGCATCTTTAAGATCCAAATTGCAATCTTTTCAGCCAAGTGAAGAGGTATGGATTTTTCATCTTAGGATTGTCTCATATGTTCTAATTCCTTGTTGCAAAAATAAAAACCAACTTTATATAACTTTTTGTGGATTCATAACATGACTACCCATGCCTCACTTAAAACAAGTGGAGGGATACATTGCTCCTCGTTTATTTATCGTATTTCAGTCATTGCCTATCTGAAGCTCTTGTTTGCAGCTTACCGTGCCACAAATCAAAGCTGAAATGGAGAAAACTCTACAATGGCTTGTTCCTATCGCTGCAAACACATCCAAGTAAGTCTCTTTATGATGTTTTTTGTTTCACCTCCCCATAAGCTAAGAAAGAAACTTTTAGCAGTCTGTTGACACAGTGTATCTGTTGGACACTAGAAACTAGAAACTCTGAATATCTACTTTTTCAAGCCTTTTGGTAGATGTTTAGGGGAAAAAACATGTATTTAAATTCCATATTAGTTTTTATATTAACAAACTATGCTGAATTTATCATCGCCTTATTCAGTATTCAACTTGAACAAATACACTTTTTATTTGTTCTGAACACTTATGAGTAGTTTCTCAATTCCTACTGCAACTAGTTTCTCTCACAGATGACAGATCCAACAAAGTGAACAAATACACCCTTAGAAAATATCCAGCAAATTAATGCTTTCTTGATTTTTTGGAAGTGTTTATACAAAACACTTATAGTTTTTCTGCATTGGCTGAATTCAGAGCTCATCACGGATTTGGCTGGGTTGGAGAATGGGCAAATGCTGGGTAAGCGTCAAATGTAACGTTACATATTCGAAACTCTTCTGATGATAAAGTTTCTAATTCAATTAAATCTGTCAGTACCGAGCTGAGCCGAACTGCAGCTGGCCAGACCACCTTGCTCAGAATCGAAACCCTTCACCACGCAGACAAGGCAAAGACGGAGAAATACATCCTCGACCTAGTTGCATGGCTCCACCACCTCATCAAGCAATCAAGAGCCGCCATGAACAACACCGAAATCAGGTCTCCTGTTAAATCCCCGTTACGCTGCCCTAATCAGAAGACAATCCAGCTGTCGTCACATAAGACGGTTGCCACCTGTCCATCCCCAACCCTGACAGTCGAAGACCGAGAGATGCTGCAAGACGTGACAAAGCGAAAGCTGACCCCGGGGATAAGCAAGAGCCAGGAGTTCCGCACTGTAAATACAAGGCTGAGCAAACACCACAGGCTGAGTAAGAGCAGTAACCACTCCCCTACAAGGGAGCATAAAAGAGAGATTTACTCAACGAGAAGGCCGTCTTCGGTTCCGGTCATAAACTTTGACATAGACCGGATCAAGGCTTTGGATGTGATAGATCGGGTGGATACGCTTCGTAATCTAAGTATGTAGATGTTGGTTTTTCAATGTATGTGGAGAAAAATGGATCCAAATGAAGAGAATGGGGTTGACCTGTGTATGTTTATAGTGTCTGCGCTTGCCAAGAAAAATAATATTTTTGTTGGTGGAATGCTTGTTACTTAGTGTGTAGAAACAAAGAGCATTCTGACAGAACAAAATGGTTTCAAGTACAAATCTCCACTTCACTTTTCAGAATACATAATGGAAGCCGAAACTTATGAAGTACCGATCTCGATAATCTATTTTCGTCGAGTTGGGTAAAAATACTAACTAGGCCTTTTACCATTACAGCTATCACATAAATTCATTTAGTAAATATACCTCTATTTAACCCAATTCTTTCTGTGTAAAATTTACATTAAATTTGTAGGAATTTTGATTAACCCAAACTTTAAAATTTACGTTAAATCTGTAGTAATTTTGATTAACCCGAATCTTCAACATTGAGGTGTTGGAGTTGAATTCAATTTCATTTCTACCCTTTCCAAAGCAAAATTATTTTTAGTCAGTACCTTTTTTATAGTTTTATCCATAAAAATTTTTTTATACCAAATACTAGTCTAACTTATATTTTAATTCTTCTCTTTCATCAACTTCATCTTAAATCTCATTTTCATCTTTATACTCAATATCAACTTCATTCTACAGTAAATACGTTTCACCGAACGGACTCATGATTTCATTATAATAGGCCAAAACAAATCCTAAGCACCAAATAAACATTTCAATCATCAAAGGTTACTTCCACTAATGAGTAATGACAATAGCTAGAACCTTACAACTATGATGCACAAACAAATCTAGAAGGCGGAGTTTCTCGTGCCCTACCATATCGGACACGGGGACATGACTCAAACACGGTCTAATATGACCCGACACGGTCAAGACAAGTTTCAAAGGTAGGACGGGACAAGGATGCGGATAGTGTTCGGTCAAGACACGGTGAACGAAAGTTTACCCTATTTTTTATGGCTAAAAAATAAGTTATTTTTTTAAAAAAATTAAAGAAAAACTTTTTACTATAATATTTTTTTTCTCTCCCATTTTGTTTGACTAAAATTAGCCCCCACATGACCACAAGAGAGATTGTGGTTGCCGGAAGCAGAATACTAATCTTCTTCTTTGATTCCAATGTTGAAACGTTGTTATTCCGCCGACCGACTCTTGTCTCCATTCTTCTTCTGATTTTATAAATTAATTTTAAATCTTTGATTACTAATTTATTGTGTGGTTTTTCTTTGTTGAATGTTGATTGCGTTATTCTAATTCTTTCACTTTTTCTAATTTATAAATTTTTTAATGTTGTTTTTCTTTGTTGATCATGTTGTTTTGTTGTTATTGATTTGCAAAATGGATGGTTCATTATTCAATTTTGAGACTAAGTATGTTTATTTGAGATTGAATACTTAATATGCTTATTTCTATGTTTTATAAGACTGAAAATGTTTGTTTCTAAACTTTTGTTATAATTATTATATTGTTATATTGATATTTTTATCTATTCATATATGTATATATATATTCATTATAATATATGAATTCTACATTTCAATAGCTTTAAAATGATACATTATTTATTTTTCTCGTCGTGTCCCCGTTTCCTATATTTATGAGGATTGTCGTTTCCCCGTTTCTCACCATGTCCATTTTCCGTGTTCATGCCCATGCATTACATCCTTACAAAATTAGGTTAATGTCAAATAGGAATTTAATAATATACGAATTTAACTTGTTTCCTGCCCTAAACGATTGTTTTTTAGAATTATTTTCATACATAAGTAAAATCTTATAAATCTAATATTTTTACATACATATGTTGGCTATATGACAGTTAGTTATATTTTCCTAAGTCATGTTATATGACAATGTTGTTAATCTATTAGTGTTCTATTTAGAGTCAAGAACTGTTAGAATATTAAGCAATATTTGTAGTTATTTGGATAATGTTTGTAGGTGGCAGTTATGCCTTCCTGGTGCAGTATAAATAATCTGCATACAGAAGTTATGAATTACAGTTTTCAGTCCAAATTCTCTCTGTTTATGACAAATGGTATCAGAGCAGTTTTTTGGCTAGAAACTGAGATCACGATCGAGTGTTTTTTTGAAGGGAAACACAGAAAGTAATCACAGAAATCCTGTTGGGTGAGAGTGCACACAAAGGATTGAGGGAAGATTACAAGAGAGTGAGTGTTTTCAAAGGAAATCATGGGCGATACAAGCTTTGCGAAGGCCTACATTCCCTCTTTCGATGGTGACTATGATCACTGGAGTCTCTTGATGGAGAATCTACTGCACTCTAAGGAATACTGGGTGGTGGTGAAGGACGGCTTCAAGGAACCGGCTGCAGGAGCAACCCTAACCGCTGCCGAGACCAAGGCTCTGGAGGAATTAAAGTTAAAGGATTTTAAGGCTAAAAATTATCTTTTCAGTAGCATAGATAAGACTACCCTTAAAACTATAACTCAGAAAGGAACTGCGAAAGAACTTTGGGATTCTATGAAAACAAAGTTTCAAGGTAGTGCTAGGGTTAAGAGAGCACAACTCCAAGCACTAAGGAGAGAGTTTGAAGTGCTAGAGATGAAAGAGAATGAGTCAGTTAATGAATATTTCGGGAGAGTTATGGTAGTAGTTAACACTATGAGAAACTGTGGGGAGACTGTTGAGGAAGTTAAGATTGTTGAGAAGATTTTAAGAACCTTGAGTGACAGGTTCAACTATGTTGTATGCTCAATTGAAGAGTCTAAAGATATTGATACACTGACTGTGGATGAGTTACAAAGCTCTTTACTTGTGCATGAGCAGAAACTTGTCAGGAAGTCTGTCACAGACGATCAAGCCCTGAGAGTCGGTGTTGATCAAGGCAGAGGAAGGGGTAGAGGTCGTGGACATTCACTAGGGAGAGGTAGGGGCCGTAGTAGGCCTTGGAGTAAAGATATTGTGGAGTGTTATAACTGCCACAAATTGGGACACTACAAGAATGAATGTCCAGAGTGGTCTCAACAAGCTCATTATGCCTCAAACAATGGTAACTTCAATGAGGAAGTGTTGCTTATGGCTGTTGAATACATTGATGCTATTCAGGAATCCTGGTGGTTCTTAGATTCAGGTTGCAGCAACCACATGACAGGGAGTAAGCATTGGTTCACACATTTCGACAGTTCTTTTGCCTGCAGTGTTAAGTTGGGAAATGGTATGAAACTGAATGTGGTAGGTAAGGGGAGCATCAAAGTTCAAATCGATGGTATTGTGGTAGTTATACAAGATGTATACTTTGTCCCAGGATTACAAAATAATTTACTGAGTATAGGACAAATGCAAGAAAAGGATTTGGCTATTCTGTTCAAACAAGGCATGTGTAAGGTGTACCATGATGAGAAGGGTCTTTTGTTTGAGACAAAGATGAAGGCAAACAGGATGTTTGTGTTTCATGCAGTTTCTCTAGGTGATCAAAAGTTTAACTCTCATTGTGTCATGTTGTCCCGAACTGACATAGATGATGTTGAGTTGTGGCATAGAAGGTTTGGACATCTTAACTATCAAGGTCTAAGGAAGCTTCAACAAAAGGAGATGGTCAAAGGCTTGCCTCAGCTCAAGGGAGATCGTTCTGCCGAAGTGTGCACAACTTGTCTTGTAGGCAAGCATCACAGGAAGTCATTTCCCAAGCAAAGTTCATGGCAAGCAGTGAACAAACTCCAGTTAGTTCATGCAGATCTATGTGGCCCCATCACTCCCTCTTCTAACAGTGGCAAGAAGTATGTATTCACATTGATAGATGATTACAGCAGGAAGCTTTGGACTTATTTCCTTGAGGCAAAGTCAGAGGCATTTAAAGTATTTCAGAAATTCAAAGTTCTCATTGAAAAGGAGTCAGGAAGTGCAATTGTCTGCTTGAGAACAGATAGAGGAGGGGAATTTCTGTCCACTGAATTCAAAGATTTTTGTGATAAAACTGGGATTAGGAGACAACTGACAACAGCCTTCACTCCACAGCAAAATGGAGTAGCTGAGAGAAGAAATAGGACAATCATGAACATGGTCAGGTGTATGCTCAATGATAGTCAGGTGCCAAGCAAGATGTGGCCTGAAGCTGTGGCTTGGGCTACTCATGTTTTAAACAGAAGTCCAACTGTAATAAATGCAGATAAAACACCTCAAGAACTCTGGAGTGGTTCACCTCCATCTGTGGATCATTTTAAAGTCTTTGGATGTGTGTGTTATGTCCATGTGGTTGATCAGCAGAGAAGAAAACTTGATGATAAGAGTGCCAAGTGCATTTTTCTTGGTGTTTCCTCTGAATCAAAAGCCTACAAAGTGTATAATCCAGAGACTAAGAAAATCATTATTAGCCGTGATGTTGTATTTGATGAAACTAAAGGTTGGATGAATCATGACAAAGAGTCTTCTACAACAGTTCAGCTCATGTGGGATGCCAATGATGATGAACTTAACAACTCCGATAATGAGGTGGATGAACATCACCCGGATAGAGATGTTCCAGCAGTGCCAGAGATAACAAGTGGAAATGATGAGACTAGTGTGCCTGAGATTTCAAGTGGTAGTGATGAGACTAGTGGAGTCCATAGTAATTCTCCATCAGTTATAACAACTGTTTTGGAACATAGAGTCAGAAGCAGACCAACATGGCACGCAGATTATGAAATGGGAAATTTTTGTGAGATGACAGATATATGTCAATTGGAAAACTTTTGTGAGCAATATGCACTATCTGTTGACAGTATAGATCCGAAAAACTTTGTTGAGGCTATGAGGGAGGATAAGTGGAGGAAAACGATGGTTGTAGAGATGGATGCAATTCACAGGAATGATACTTGGGAACTAGTTTGTCTGCCTGCAAAAGCCAAACCTATTGGTGTGAAATGGGTGTATAAGACCAAACTAAATGAGCATGGACAAGTGGATAAGTTCAAAGCTAGACTTGTGGTAAAAGGCTATGCTCAACAGTATGGCATTGATTATAATGAGGTGTTTGCTCCAGTAGCCAAGTGGGACACAATCAGATCTATGCTAGCTCTTGCTGCTCATCATGGGTGGATTGTTTATCAACTTGACGTGAAGAGTGCCTTCTTACATGGTGAGTTGTCAGAGGAAGTGTTTGTTGAGCAACCTCCAGGCTTTGTGGTTGCAGGGGAGGAGAATAAAGTGTACAAACTTAAGAAGGCACTTTATGGTTTGAAACAGGCACCGAGGGCATGGTATAGCAAGATAGAAAATTATTTTCTTGAGAAAGGATTCACCAGATGTCCGTATGAGCACACACTATTTGTCTATGCTCAACGAAATGACATACTTCTTGTGAGCTTGTATGTAGATGACATCATGTTTACTAGTAACAACAAGGATCTTGTGAAAGAATTTAAGGAGTCCATGCGGTCAAGGTTTGAGATGACTGACTTAGGAGAAATGAGATATTTTTTGGGTGTAGAAGTAAGTCAAGGCAAACATGGGGTGTTCATTTGTCAAAAGAAGTATACAATTGAGCTTTTGGAGAAGTTTGGCTTGATGGATAGCAATCCTGTGAGAAATCCTATTGTGCCAGGAGCAAAGCTATGTGTTGAAGGAGATGGTGTTCCTGTGGATGACACACAATATAAGCATCTTGTAGGCAGCCTGTTGTATCTGACAGCAACAAGACCAGATATCATGTTTGTTGTCTGTCTTCTGAGCAGGTACATGGCTAAACCTACTAGAATGCATATGATGGCTGCTAAGAGGGTGTTGCGGTACCTAAAGGGGACTTTAGAGCTTGGTATATGGTACAAAAGAGAGATGGATGAAAGTGGTTTAGTAGCATACACAGACAGTGATTATGCAGGTGATATGGATGATAGGAAGAGTACTAGTGGCTATGTTTTCTTCTTAGCAGGAGGTGTTGTGTCCTGGGCTTCAAAGAAACAACCAGTTGTTACTCTTTCAACAACAGAAGCAGAATTTGTGGCTGCTGCATTATGTACTGCACAATGTATTTGGCTGAGGTGGCTACTTGAGCAGATGAAATGGTATGAATGTATCAACGAAGCAACCATAGTTTACTGTGATAACAACTCTACTATCAAGTTGTCAAAAAACCCTGTGCTGCATGGTAGAAGTAAGCACATTGATGTGCGTTTTCACTTCATTAGAGACCTTGTCAAGGAAGGAGTGGTGGAGCTCAAGTACTGCGGCACGAAGGTTCAGATCGCAGACATCATGACCAAGGCAGTAGGACTTGAAGTGTTTGAACGTCTAAGGTCCATGCTTGGAGTAAGGAAAAAGGAGATCATGGCTGCAGAAGATACTTAAACTCAACATGATCATGTTGAGTTTAGGGGAGGATTTGTTGGCTATATGACAGTTAGTTATATTTTCCTAAGTCATGTTATATGACAATGTTGTTAATCTATTAGTGTTCTATTTAGAGTCAAGAACTGTTAGAATATTAAGCAATATTTGTAGTTATTTGGATAATGTTTGTAGGTGGCAGTTATGCCTTCCTGGTGCAGTATAAATAATCTGCATACAGAAGTTATGAATTACAGTTTTCAGTCCAAATTCTCTCTGTTTATGACAACATAATTAAATTTAATATAAATATCTTAATTGGTAGAAATTTTATCAAAAAAATCGTTCTTGCACCTAGTTTCTCATCTTGGACAACATAAATATAAGGTCAACGATCGTGCACTTTATATTTTACACTTATTCACTTAATTATCGGGTTGTTTATTAATTTTGATGAACAATGGGGAAAATTCCTTGTTAAAATATATTTGTCATAATTAATGAATAAAAAATAAAGTCATCCAATATAGGGTATGAGGAATGACCTTTCAACCAGAGTTTAAAATTCCAAAAAACACGATGGTATGTCCCATAATGCACGACCCTACATTTTGTATTGATGTTGTAGAAGAAGAAAAACGATCCTATTTTTCTTTTAAAAAAACTCACTTGTTACCGTAAAAAGATTCATATACGAGCCTAACTTGTGTGTTACAGTTTATGTATATATATATTATATACTAATAATGTATTTGAATTGTACTCCAAATGAGTGACAATGAACCCTCGTAATTGCCAAATTGACTCCAAATTCCAAATCTAACC
This sequence comes from Fagopyrum homotropicum, assembly GCA_033239125.1. NCBI lineage: Eukaryota > Viridiplantae > Streptophyta > Magnoliopsida > Caryophyllales > Polygonaceae > Fagopyrum > Fagopyrum homotropicum. The sequence continues at coordinate 144,161,551 of BSWB01000003.1, read as the reverse complement.
TTTAAGTAAAATGGGAGGGTGTCCTGACCTTTGCAAGTTTGATGTCATATTTTGGGCCAACATTTTGTGTTCTTTTAATGGTATTATTCTGAAAAAAAGTAGGTGTTAACTAACATAATAAAGTTGTATACATGTTATTGAATTGGCCAAAGGCCATAATATATATTTTCTATTTTTATGTATAAAATCACGCATACCCTTTTATTGCATGAACGATGACATATGATCGCTTCAATATATGAATTAATTTTTTTTTTTTTTAATTAAAGAAGCAAAATTTAGGTTGTCCTATTTTTCTATAATAGGATCAACCTAAATCCTCCAATCTAATGATCTTTAACTAGTCAAAAGGTAACAAATAAAACTATTGTGTATATTTACGCATGCGTTATATTACGTATAGTAATATAATTTGTTAGTTCTTCCAAAATATTCTCAAAATAAGCAATATAATTATCCGGTTATTTGCACGACAAATTGACAAAGTAATGCGACGAAAAAAGAGGAAAAACCTTTTTTTTTTCCGGAGAAATGATGTCTACGGTACCACTTGCTCAAGCATTCTCACTCAAAAACCTTTTCCTGTATTAGAAACAGTTTGTATTCTAAGCAAGAAGATAAAATTTCATGTTCTAATTCGGAAAGTTTCTAAGTAAGATGATGAAGTAAAATTACAAAAAGCTATAGTTATTGTAATAGTCAATTCATTTATGATCATACTAAACATATTAATTATTGAGGTTGTTTATGCATCATCTCCTTGTAATTGTTCCTCATAATGTAGGCACCCATTTCATCCACCAACATGCTTACTTAAGCTCTTGATATTCGTAGTTCTGAACATTTAGGATATTTGTGCTTCAACTTGAAAGAAAAAATATATATAAAATTACATAGGTTTTGTTATCACATGTGTTTTTTTTATTTATTAATTCAGTTAATAAGTCTCTCGAACATATGTAACTATGTGTATAAGTGTTTAATGGGTACATTTTGTTCCTCTTGGAAATGAAGATAGAAATGATAATGTTTAGAAGATAGAAACCCTAGGAACTATAGAAGATTCGTATCAAATTTGCAGTACGATTGCAATCTCATAAAAAATGATAGATTCCAAAATGATGGTATCCCATTTATTTAAGAGGTTGACTTGTAGAATTGAGCTTGTGGTATGAGATTAGATTGTAAGCAACTCATCCATCTGTCATATTCCTCAACAGCTTTTGTAGAAGAACTCAAAGGGGAATCTCTTTGAAACTAAGCTCATCTGTCAAGGAAGAAAGAATCCGGTTCCCCAATCTGCTGTCTTTCTTCTGAAGATTTAGCAGACCCACACCAAATTTCCCAACCTTTATACAATTCTATATTTACATCATTTCAGAATATGTGATTAGCTAAAGTATTCCATTTAAGAGTTTTTTCGATACATTACACAAACAACTATCCAACTGTTGTGATTTGAACGAGTTAACCAGTGAAATAACGAGAGAAGAGGAAACGTTTTTGGTTTTGTTGCATGGACCTCGCTCACTGCTTTTTCTTCCTGGACTTTCGGCACAGAAAGAGCTCGCCTCGCTCGGTCATTGACCCATCGTATCAGTCTACCTTAAATCCTTAATTTATTGTCTTTTTACAATACCCACGAACTTCCGACTGTCCAAAACTTAAATATCGGATACCTATTTAACTATTTTACTAAAATGGACCAGCATTGAGGCTGATAAGTAATTAAAAAAAGATAGAAATAGGTTATGTTTTGTAAAAATCTGATTTATGGAAATTTTAATTTTGCTTATAATTTATCTTTTTATAAAAATCCGGAGGGGCCTAGTTTGTCAACGTATAAAGAAATGTGTCTAGTTTATACACACCGTTACATAAACTACCTATTTAAGCAACTCATCCATCAGTGGAATAGCGAGAGAAGAGATAACGTTTTTGGTTTTGTTGCATGAACCTCGCTCACAGCTTTTTCTTCCTGGACTTTCGTTCCTTAATTTATTGTCTTATTACAACACCCACGAACTTCCGACTGTCCAAAACTTAAATATCGGATACCTATTTGACTATTTTACTAAAATGGACCAGCATCGAGGCTGATAAGTAAAAGAAGATAGGAATATTGTTAAATAAAGTTGGCTACGACTCCAAAGAGTCAGCTCCCTTGTTTTTCTCTCAACTTTATGCTCATTCTCTTATAAGCTTCAACAAGTAACGACCGTTATATTACTCCCAAAGGATAAATGGAAGTTGTGTGTTTGAAGGATCAATCGTACTTGACAACTTAAATGATAAACAACTTTTGGTTGTGACCATTGGAATATTTAGTATTTGTCTAAGCTTTAGCTTCTTCAATTTATTATATCATCTTTGTAGAATAATGTATAACATGGTAATAGATGCTCTTTATCTACGTCGACCCTTAAAATTTTCATAACATATGCCACCTTACCACCTATAGACCACTTCTAAATATAGCATGATTACGGATCTTGATCACATGCTTAATCATGTGGGCTTGAAGACATACCCGTAGAGATCGTGATGCGTGAGAATGGATAAGTTGAAACCTTACTGGAGTAAAACGCTCACCTTGAGAGCCGAACAATCCATTCATCTAGAGAAGAATCGATTAATGGAACGAACTATAGGGTCAATATGGAAAACGCCTTATCTCTTTCCTACTCTTTAAATGTGTTTTGTGATAGTTACGCTAATGACGGATTTCAGATTATATTTATTGGTAGAGAGAAGAACCGAAATTTTTTGTAGATAACATCTCAACCGTCCATCAGAACTGATCAGTTATAGATAAAATCTTATAATAATAGAAAATTATGTAATATATGATTGTTACTGAAAAATAAAAATATTTATTTTATGTTCCTCTTTATTAGCACGTCTTGCAACCTCAACAACAATTTTCGCAGGCTTCTAAAAGACTCTTATTTCTTCCTATTGCATTTCATTCGGACTGGGCTAGAATTACCGTAATGTTATTGACTTCAAATATATGTGTAGAAAGTGGTCGAATCAAAAGAACAAAAGGTTGAGTCAAGAGGGTGATGTCTTTCAAGTCGATATAATGGTCGGTCAAGTCGATCAAATGATACAAAATGTCTGACACGAAATCTCCTTTCGGGTTTAAGGTTTGGCGGTACAACTAGTATTTTTGACGCCCAAGAAAACCCGAAAGGAATATTTCGTAGAAACACAAATAAGGTTTTAGAATAGTCAAACAACAAACATCCCAAAAACGACGCCAATTTGATGAGAGTTGAAATGTTAACCTCAAATCTCGCAAATATTATACAAGACATGCTTGCAGCAATAGGGTCAAGGTCGAGCATAGGGAAATTGGAGTAATAATTTGAATGGTTAACTGTAAATGTAAAAAATAAAAGAAAGAAAAATATAAACTTAAAACAAAAGAAGATGATCGAGTCGGAAAAAAGGGTGAGTTTGACTCGAGCAAGACAAAATTTTGTGGAATAGAGTGAATCTAAGCAAAACAAATATGAAACCTAGGGCTGAGCACAACTCCCGCAAATCCCAATCCCGGTCCCGACGAGATTTCATTCAATAACAGTAATCCCGTCCTGCCAAAAATATCCGGAATAGGATACGGGTCTTAACTTCTTCATCCCACTAGACCCATCCCGTCTCGTTTATAATAATTTTTTAATTTAAAATAGCAATAAAGTTGAATCCCCAATCCATGTTATATATTTAAAAATTAAATTATGTATGTCCAAATTGGCAAATAGTCAAACGGCCCAAATACATTGCGATTTTTCTAACAAAATTTAATCATATCTTGAATGTTTAAGAAAAATTGAATTATATTTTGAGGAGATTATGTAATACGCTATTATGATTAATAAAAATTTTTAATGTCTTTCGTTGTAAGAAATGATGTACATGAATATTTTTGTGTATAAATCGTAAAATTTAAACACTATAAGCAATTATAGGTCAAGCGAGATTGGTCCCGTCCAGTCCCATCCTGTTCCTAACCGGGATAGGGTCCACCACGATTCATTTAAAAACACAAGGCCCGTCTCAATCCCGTTCAATGTACAATAGATAGGACATGATGTGGATGACCCCAATCCGGGCTCCTCCATCGCGTGCCTACCATTAATGAAAACCAAACCCACAACTCGAGTCAGTTTGGAACCAGTCGCCTCGACACAATAGAAACCAAGGAGGAAATAGTACAATCTCAATTAACAACCGTTTGTATTATATGTCATATTTAGTCATGATAGGAAACAAACAACCCTACTTAGTTCTCCCCTCTTGTAGGGTATTAAGGTATGTATCTATGTATCTCTCGTATCTTGCAAACAAAACCTTGAAGCACAAATAAATCTAAGTAACATTTACACACAACTCTCGCATATTTTGTTGGATGAGAACCGGACCGCTATAACATATGAATTAAGCCATACAATCAAATGATATAAACAATCACCAATATCATTGATTCATCATGCAATTCTGAATTATTTAGTCCGGAACACATAATGATATTAGCAAGACACAACATACAAATTTATCCTTTATTGATTTGTAAAAACATGTGGCGCTAGAGTTGACCTACAAAGACAATCGAGTCGACCCACAAGGGCTATTAGAAGTGGGTAGTATAACACCTATGAAGGTAGCCAATATGAGTTCTAAGTAAAGACTAGATCTTAAAAAAACTATCGGTCGAATTACCTTATTTATAAGGTTGAGCTTAATTCTACTAATCCGATCTATAAAGGAAAATGATATAACCATATAAAAATAATAATAAAAATTCAACCCAAAATTTTCAACTAACACTATCTCTAAGAGAATATACCGGAAAAGGGAAAGAGAACGTTATATCTTCCAAACTCTGACATGGACTTCATAGTTGACTCGACCAGATGCAGGACATGTATTCAACCGTTTGCAAAACACATCGTTTGAAAGGAATGATCATGTGTTCCTCATATGAATGTCAATCAACTCGATCGGTGGTCCAAGTGTGTTCTTAAAGCACTTCTTCACTTCTTCAGATTTCAATCATTTCAATCTTGATTCTTGACATGTACTTTCTTGACCTTAGGGAGAACCTTAGCCACTAGTAGAAATTTATTCTGAGACTAACATGCATCAACAATTACCCTTGACTATTGACAATATGTGGAAACATATTGGTCCTCCATGCTAAAACATGTGCGCTACGTGAATGTCTTATCAGAGTAAGTGATTTGGAAATTAAAAAAATTGAAATTAAAGAAGATAACCTTACAATTAGCAATTCTATTAAAAACAAACTTGAAAACCCTCGTGGTAACTTGACCATATTATTTCGGATGTTTCTAACATTATGACTAGTTTTCGTTAGGTAAGAATCCATCACGTCTTCAGGAAAGTCAATTGTGTTGCCGATAAACTTGTAGAATTGGGACACGGCTACCCATAGGTTTCGGCACGAAACACTCCCTAGGTGGAAGATCTCATCCAAAACAATGCCCTAGGTTGGAGAATTTTCAGAAGATATTCAGTCTAACTACTTACCATATAGTATCAAAACAATATAGACATTCTTCCGAAGATAACTCTACTTTTTTCTCCGAATGGACTAGAATGCTTGCAATGCCATCAAAGTAAAATGTTCGTAATGTCATCAAAGTACGAATAGATCTCCAAAACAACAAAATGAAGGAAATCTACTATAAAGTTATGCAAAAATTAACTTATATACTCAAGAGATGGATAAGAACGAGGGTGGTAAAACACGCTAAAATAGGATGTTATCAATAACCTTTCAATCAACGATTCTATTAACCACACATGGAAACCTCTATGAAAAATAAACCTCGTCATATTTGACATTTCTCTCATTTTTGTCATAATTGTCATATGTCTCAATTCAATTTTAGGAAAATCATCGGCGTATGAATAAACTCGTGGTCTATGTTCATGAAAGGCCTGCAATTAAAGAAGGGAACTTTCATAAAGTTGAAATCCTCGTTTGCAAGGATTCAATAAAATGGTACAACATGGATTTAATAAATGTTCAATTAAACCCATAAAATAAATGGTTCGAGGTGGATTTAACATATATGGTTTGGTTAAGTAATAATGTGGTTTCTAAATGTACCGATGGAAATCTATAAGTAGTCACAACAAGTACGCACTTCGCGTGTGTAGTTGATATGGTCTTTCACTACGCATATGGGGAACGTATTAGTTCCCAAAATAAAAAAAATACGGGTGAATTTTCTATGCAGCATTATGTCATTAATATTGTTTAGTATATGTCCACTCACTAATTTTATTAGTATATGACATCATTTGAAATTTTAAGACTAAATTGCCCTCATAAATGCAATTATAAGATTTGTGTATTTATTATTTTCTTCTAAATCAATATACACTCTAATTGTAGAAGGTGAATCGTTAATGGTTAATAATTTGGATTAACGTAATAAATTTGGATTATCCTCGTACAAGCAATTACAAGATTTCTCTCTAGATTTTCACCGTTTACTACTCTTCAGCTTGAACATTCATTTTCTTAATACAATAATCGTATACAAGTGAAAGTTCAAGTATCATAATTAACGTAAATTTATAATTTTTAAGAGAAGATAAATCGTGAGATCCAACTTGTCTAGTTGGTATTAGGGCGGGTGGGAGGCAGGGGCAACAAACCAGAGATCAATTCTTCATGACTACATTCGTTTATTAATTTTTCATATTTCTTGTAAGAATTATAAAATTACAAAAAAATTCAAAAAATATAAATTACAAAAAAATAAGTATCATTTACAAGATTAAATTATAAATTTACAAGAAAATACGTTTCGTTTACAAGAATAAGTTACAGTAAAGTTATAAGAGAAACATCTAAATTAGGATAAAATTTATTATAACAAATAAGGGTAAATATGACATTATTTATTTAATAAGGATATTCACTTAAAAATTTATAGGCTTAGGTTATTTACTAAACAAAATTTATCATTGGTGCATTTCATCCAATTCTCTCAAAAAATATCAACTACGCATATTGGGAGCGTAATTGATATATTTTATTATTTTTATTTTTTTTATGGGCTCCAACTACGCACCTCGTATGCGTAGTTTAGGACCATATCAACTAAGCACGCGTAGTGTACAGTTGTGATAACTATTAGAAAATTTTGTCGGTATATCTATCAACTCCCATAATTAAAAAGTTTTGGTTCACATTAAGCCCACAAGTTGGTCCAATTTAACTTGCTTCAAATGGAGTAATTTTATGGTCATTTTTCATCGGAGATTACTAACATAATATCCACCATTCACGCATAACAATAAGTTATGAGTCCGAAAAAATGGAATGGAGCCACCCACAATCATATCTTTAGCTAGTATCGATGATGAGTTGATGGGCTCCACTCAAGCTCGTTGACTTACCATACGATCCGAATACAAGTACATTTATAGTATCTTTATAAGCTTGGTAAAATTTAGGCTCAACTCAAATCTAAATGAGTTGATCATTAGTCAACCAAAGTTCTATTCTTTGGACTTAAATAGCAATTCCATAATGATGGTTAGATGAGTCAACCTCCAATTGGGTTGTTATATGAAACAAACTGCTCGGGTTGACTTAAAAATATTCAATTCAAGCTTTTTTTTTTTGGGGGGGGGAATGGAAAGCGGTTAAGTTGGTCTACCTCCTAGAGGCAATTCACCCTAAACCATCCTTGCGGATGAAAACACGAAGTTAGAGATTATCTGAAAAACAAGTGTTGGGGGTTATTTTCATATGGTCAATCAGCAACATAGTTTATTTCTATAAAAACATGCCCGATTTAATTGGACTTTCTCAAAGAAACGGAGATACAGTCTGAAGTCGAATATAATCATCTTCATCTCCCACGAACAACTCCATAAACCTTGGAGTGTCTTGATGACACAAATATTGTTACCCTCGATTCGATCTTTAGCCTGATGGTCTCTTGTAAGCATGATTTAAGAGCAAAGACTTTAACTTTTACTACCGAGTTGAAGTTAGTTTTTTGCATAGATGCTAACTGTTGAGGTGTGTGGATCTGCAACCACCATTGAAACCGCTGGATCTGTCGTCGTCAAAGAAGACATTTCACCGGAGAAATGCCTTGCCTCGCATCACCGCCCCTGCGCAGCCTCAACAATCTTCACGGTATGGTTCAACACCTTTCTCCCAAAATCACAACCGGGCCCATCTTTTCTTATAATTGCAATTTGTGACCCACATGTTGTTTCAATCTTCAGCGTTTGATTTACCCACGCTTCGATTGCGGTGGAATGTTAGGATATTATAGATATTAGAATTAATATCGTATAATATCGTAGCTATGTTAGGTTAGTTTATATTTCATTTCATATTTATGATCTCTATTATTCCATTGTAATCCCTATATATAGGGTCACGTTATATCAATACAATTGTGGTTCTCCCACCAACGTTTGTGGGTTTCTATACCTAAACCCTAAATTTAACATGGTATCAGAGCAAGTCCGATCCGGGTCTCATTATCCCGTTTGTGTCAAGTGCACTTGAGGGGGAGTGTTGAGATGTGTGAATTATTGTGTCCCACATCGACTAAATGAGTAATGTGAACCTAACATATAAACTCAAGGGTTACTCCTCCTATTGTCAATTGGTTTTAGGATAGAACCCCGAAGGTTAATGTGCATAGGTTCACTTGTGGCGTGCATCCCCTCCACGTCTTAGACCCGACGGATATTAAAAAGATAAATTTAACACTAACAACCTCACCATTGTGATTTCGAATCACAAAACCAGTAAAGCTTATTTACTAAACAAGCTGATTATAAATAAAACTTATAAACTTGATTAAATTTACATCCCGCTCATTCAAATCGAACAACAACCCTAACATATGTTCCGCTCATTCCATTCGAGTAACAACCCTAATATACCACTATTTTCATTTGAGAATTCTAGTAGATCTAATGTGAACTACATACATCTTTTTTAAAGAAAGAAAGAAAGAAAGAAGAGATAATAGGATAGATTCCAAACATTTTCCATGTTGCTTTATCCTCAGCATATGGCATTTTTTTTGTGCTCTTTCTGAACTACCAAAGGATCCCTTCTTCCCGACACATAAATTTTTTTTTTTAAAAAAAAAACCTTTCATGTAGCTCCCTGAACCATGAAAAGTGATATATATATTATATATATATATATATATATATATATATATATATATATATAATTTGGTGCGAACAGCTAGCTGAAAAACTGTTGAGAAGTTAAGAGTCCAAGACCTTAATAGAACACATTATCCTTCTCCTTATAATTGGATACTTGAATACATAAAATATTTTGTGAGTGCATATATATAATATATATCCATTAGTCGGTATTATTATACACTTTCTCCTTTGCTATCCTTTTTGTGTTGTTTGGTTGCTTTTCTATGTACTGCCAAAGGCATCTCCGTAGGATGTTTGCATTTTCTTCTTACCTTCCTTTGAACCTTTAAACTCATTATCTTCCCCTTTGATTCCTCAATCTTCTTCTTCTTTCTTTTCTCTATTTATTTCTTGTTGTTTTCTTCCTTTCGAAGGCTTCGACATGGAGGAGAAACAACATCTTTTGAATCTCAATCTCTCTCTACTTTCCCATACAAACTATGCTCATGTTGATCAAACCAAAACAAGCAACAACTTGGCTTGTACTTATGATGATGATCATCAAGGTGAGATTCTTCGGCTCTTCGGAATCCGAGATCATATGTTAAGGCTAGAGAAGAGCGGTAATAGAGATGAAAGGAAGAATGGTGTTCAAATGATCCATCTCCTCTTAAAATCCGCAACCACGATCGATGATTCGTGTCATTCGAGCTCGGCTATATCCGATCTGATCCGACTTTACGAAAACGCCTCTCTTGTTGGTGATTCGTCGCAAAGACTTGCTGCGTACTACGCGGATGGATTGACTGCGAGGCTTCTTGTGAAGGAGAAATCGCGGTTTTTTGATATGATCATGAAGGAGGATAGCCCAAGTGATCAGTTCTTGGCCTTCACGTACATGTATAGAGTATCTCCTTGCTACCAATTCTCTCATTTCACAGCCAATCAAGCCATACTCGAAGCATTCGAGAGGGAGGAAGGTTACAACAACTCTCAGCTTCATGTTGTTGATTTCGATTTGGGTTATGGCCTTCAATGGCCGTCTCTTATACAATCTTTGTCCGAAAAGGCTACACCATCAAACGTGATTTCCCTTCGGATCACAGGCTTTGCTAGTACTCAAGAAGAGGTTATTGAGACCGAGGCTCGGTTGGTTAGCTTTGCAAAGGGGTTTCGGAATGTACAGTTTGAGTTCCATGGACTAGTAAGAGGCTCAAAGTTCATTGATCATAGCCTTGTTAGGAGAAGAACAAGAAATGAGACTTTGGTTGTTAACTTAGTCCTCTCTTATTTGCATACTTCCAAGGTTAGTAATGTGATGAAGATTTCGGATACTCTTCATTCGATATACTCTCTATACCCATCGATTGTGGTGCTAGTGCAAAGGGAAGGTGGTCGGAACCGAATCAAGTCAAGTGTAGTAGCGAAATTCATGGAGTCATTGCATTACTACGCGTCCATGTTCGGTTCTTTGGATGATTGTCTTCCTAGGAACAGTATGGAGAGACAATGTATAGAGAAGAGCCATCTTGGGAGGGAGATGAAGAGCGAATTGCTAACGGGTAGTGAATTCGGAGAGGACGAGTTAATGAGTTGGGCACGATACGAGGGTTCGGAGAGGTGGAGAGGAAGGATGGAGGAAACCGGGTTTATTAGGATTGAGTTGAGCACGAGGACGACAATGCAAGCGAAGCTGTTGTTGAGGATGAGGAGCCATTATCAACCACAATTTGAGGGAGATTGTGGAGGAGGGTTTAGGGTTGTTGAAAGGGAGAATGGGAAGGCTCTTTCACTTGGGTGGCAAGATAGGGTTCTCATAACTGCAAGTGTATGGAAGCTTGCAGCTCTTGCATGAAGCAGAACATCTTTGCTTTGTTTTGTGTTTACTGGATTAGTAGTTACTAATTACTACTGACTTGCCATTATTTTTTGTTGGTAATAATCCAGTTAGATAGATCAACAATAAATGTTGTTCTTAATTCTTAATATCAGCAATAAACGTTGGATCTTGACCTAAGAATGCACATCTTGTGCTGACCCTTATGCAATACACTTTCAGGCCCGTTTGGCTTTAATTCTGAAAACAAAAACAAAATGAAAACGAATTTAATCCATATGCATAACCTTGGTTTGAAGTAATTGTTTATAATTTGATTGGTTTTGATACCCTATAGGGAAACCAAATGCATTTTACGTGAAACTGCAAGCAATGATTCCGAAAAAATTCATGAACAAGGTACACATGTAGACTAGATTCATTTTCATTCCGTTTTCAGAGTTTCATCCAAACGGGGCTGAGTGTTGTACATTTCCAAACATTCTCTTAGATTTTCAGGGAAAGTGTCAACTCTCTTAATGAAATGAAGAAGTCATCAATTTAATACTATCAAAATCAAAATGACCGAACCATATCTTTGACTAGTACAATGCATCATTCCTTACGCAATACAAGGCACGCTCCCTATGGCAAAGAACACTTCAAAACATAGTCTTCAGTGATGTATTGACATCAGGCATTGACAAGTACTATACAAGTTCATATACAAAATCCAAATTGTTCAATCAGGTAAGTATATCATAAGTATTGGCAAGCAATATACATCTTGGAACCAAGATTGAACAAACCATTCCAGCATATACTTGGTGCATATACTGCAACACGATTATCTACTGACTTCTTCGTATCAACTTTTACGGAAACTCTAACGGACAGGTTATACTTACATGAACCTTCACTTCGAGCTACCGAGCAAGTCTCCTAGCATTATCAACAGCTTTGACGTAGAAATAAAGCCTCCATAGTGTAATATTGTCCTACAAGAAAAAAGGCCATCATACAAATTTAAGGATTTGGATTTGAAGTTCTTCCCCTGGTAAGAAAAAAGCAGCAGGTAATACCTCATTTTCCAGATCGACAAAGAGCTCATTTGAAGATAGCCGTTCAGATGGTTTGTTGCGAAATATGATTTCAGCAACACGCTCCAGGTTCTTTGATGGTAGCTTTTGAATACAAGTTTTAAGTTCCTGCTTCTCTGGGCGGGTCATTGTCCTGCATTGATTAATATATGGAAGTTACTAGTGATGGAAGCATTTGTCAATAAAGTTTCCATTCTAGTAGCACTCTAAAACAACTGCAATCAGAAGTTTTAAGGGAGTGAATACAATTCCGTAGTCAATGGTAGCAGAGAAAATGAATAGATGGACCAGGTCCCGGAACAAAAGGTGAAGAGTAAAGGCAAGATATTAAAGATTAAGCATTCGTAATAATTTGTATTCCACCATTGTGGCATTTGTTCTTTATGAAAAAGAAAATTCTTAATACAATCAGAAAAGGACTAGAAAGTAGCCACGTGGCCAATTTTTTCTGTCTATAAACAAAAGCATATAGGTTGATATAACTGTCCTCATGGAGTGTTGAACAAAATATTAAAGATTAAGCATTCGTAATAATTTGTATTTCCTATTTGATAGCAAAGACCAAACCTGCATTGGGAGGTTGTGGCCTCCAAAATTGCCTCAAGTTGCTCCTCCATGTGATGCAGCTGTGAGCAGCAAACAACAGAGTTAGTTCGAATGATACTATACACACTCAGATTATCTTGTGACCACCACAAAACCCTTATAGGTCGTAGCCAAATTGAAGATCAAGCCCGGTATATTTAAGAAAGAAACAAGTATAAGTTTGAGTGAACTGCACACCACCAAAAATGCGTTTTGTCATAAGATCATACTCTTTTGATCACCAAATCTGACAAACGTATCTATAATTGCTGATTTGATGACTTAAAAGGGTTTATTAAACTTAACATTCGATCAACCAGGTCCCCAGATGGGAAGTACAAAAGGGAATATCAGTATTTTCTGTGCATATTTATGGCACTGCTTTAATTTATAAATCCTTTGGCACATAAAGAAGATTTAGAAGTATAAATAAAAGCAAGACCAATCTCATTGATCACTATATAAAGAAGAAGGGATAGTTTTCACTAACTATAAGAGCATACTCCTTTGCATGTTTCTCAAATATCTGTCGAAGTTGTTCCCTATCTTCATCGTCGACAACCTATACAAATAACATAAATTCAATCATTACATCTAAAAGTTAATGAACATCAAGGGGGAAAGGTTAATGAACATTAAGGGGGAAAAACCGATAACATTGAACTTGCGTCCGATATTATATGTAACATACAAAAATGGTTCGAGTATATGTTTATAGTGAAAACAATATATATAGGATTTGGATCATATAGGAAGAGACCTTAGGGTCAAAAGTGGAAAAAAACTCGCAACCCTTGTATCAAAATAATCAAGGGTTGTGATTTGTCCAAATCAATCAACACTTGCCATATACTTGAACAAAAATTTATTTGAACGTTGTACATATAAATTAATATTTGAACAATTAGTTATAGAGTTGAACAATTTCAAATATAGTTGAACAATTGGTAATATAGTTTAACAATTTCGAATATAGTCGAACAATTGACATATTTGAACAATTACGAGTATAATTGAACAATTTTCAATTGAAAAAATAAATGTTATATTTGAACAAGTATTACTTGATCTAATGGTTGTAGATTCTTCCTACTTTTGACCCTAAGACTTAATTCCACTTTAACCCACCATAAATATATATATATAGGGTCAGATTTAAGTGAGAAGGGCTCACATATAGTAGAAAGTTTGCTTATGGTAGAAAATATAAATTGTTCAACAATAACTTGTATTTGTTCAACTAAAAATTGTTTAACTATATTCGAAACAAATATGTCAATTATTCAACAATATTCGAAATTGTTCAACTATATGACCAATTGTTTAACTGTATACAATGCTACAAAATACGTGAAACGGAGACGAGACGGAGGGGCACCGTCTAGCATCTAGACGGGCAAAACATTTTTGATAAAATGTATTGAATTTTCTATGTTGTGGGAAATTTTTATAACTAGGGCACTATTTGGTAATTAATTAGGATAATTTATATAAAGTTCATTTTATTTGGGATGTTATGGAAAATTTTGATAAATTGGGATATTATTTGGTAACTAAACTAAAATCCTAAAACCCTATTATACACCTCTCCAACTCTCCTCCTTCCTCCCGCCGCTGCCATGTCCGCTTTGTGTTGCCCTGTCTACTATGTGAATGTCGACAAAGAAAAACGTCCTTTCAAGTTCCTACAACCGCCTCTATCTTCTCTCGTTCTTTCCCTTTATTTTCCTCCGTCCCATCTGAAGGAAAGGAGCCCCACAACCTGCGATTTTTAGGGTTTTCTAGAACGATTAAAGTGTTTCAACCGTTCCGTCGGTCTCAAAACCGTCTCAAACCCATCCAGAAGGTTCCGTCCAGGGCAAATACGGGACGGTTGCCCCACTGTTCAGCATTTGGACTCCGTCTAGACGGTTGTCCAGACTGTATTATAGAACACTGACTATAATGTTAAACAATTAGTCATATAGTTGACCAATTTCAAGTTTAGTTAAACAATTGGACATATAGGTTAATACTTTGTGACTAGTTGAACAAATGGTGATATAGTTGAACAATTGAACGATTTCGAATATAGTTGAACATTTTACCATATAGTTGAGCAATTGGTCACACCCCTTTATTAAAAATAATTTTTAGTTGAACAATTACATGATATATTTGAACAATTTTTTTTCACCGTAAGACCCCTTTCTATGTGTACCTAATCCTATATATATGTGTGTGTGTGTGTGAAGTAATATAATTACTAAGCATGTATCTTGAGAGTAGTTGAGGATGCAAAGAGACATCTGAAGGTAACAATAAAGGTTCTAATCAGAATGGAATTGCTGATAACTAATTAATAATAAACTTTATACATAATGTTCCTCTTACCTCTAATGATGTAGTATTTTGTGTTGCTAAAAGTCCATTAATAAGACTTAATGATTTTATATTAATAACTAATAATTCTAAAATAAAAAAGAGAGTAAATAGATTTATTGAAAATTTGTGGCTGAGATTAAAGGTTGATCTCTTTAAGAGATAAATGGTTGTGATCTATTCCATGATGGATTAAATTGGGTAAATAACTTCCTAGCTGCTCTCAACCGAATTCCTAACTGAAATTTGAATAATTGTGGCAGACATATTTAGTAAATTCTCAATGTATAGAGAATTGTTTCTTCACAGAAAAATACAAGAAATTAGTCAAATTTGTTGTTTGATTTCTTTAGGGCTTTGTTGTATCCTAGGAGGTGAATTTGTCTGCGCTTATATAGAAGAAGACGGTTTCTTGGTGTCCATCGCAGAGAACTAACACCATGCAGAGTGAAGAAACAAGAATGATAAGGTCAAAAATAAGTCCAGAAAAAACACTATAAGGACAAGACAGAATGTCAGAAAACAAACCTGCAGCCCAAGGTCAGATTTAAAAGCACCATCGCCAACAGACATGCCATGTGCAGAGGAGGAAAATTCTCCCTTCATCTTTTTACAAGGTCTTTCCATTAGTTTGTCCTTGCATACTTCCACGGTACATTGCTGCTTCTTACAACTCAGCTGAGACAGTTCATGACGCACACTAACAATCGGATCCATGATCTGCAAATAAGAAGTCAGCTGCAAGCGATAATCTAGTCTCTGAAAAATCTGAAGAAAAGATACACCTTTTAATCCAAAATACAAAGAAACGCTAACTTGTTGGATAGAGAACACTTGCACATGTAGGAAAATGGCTACAAATAAACAAGAATGCTTAACCAAGTAAATAGGAATTGTCCCTAATAGTAGAAGGTACATATCTCAACCAATAAACTAAAATGAGAATCCATTATTTTAAAAGGAATCCCATGCTAGCAGATATAGACTCTTTTATAGAACTACGATATCATATCAAAAAAGAGTAAATATTAAAATAGACTCTTTCGGTAGTTTGGTTGTAATATGGGTCATGCATCCGCAAGGGGAAAAACTCATTCTAATTGCATATTGTCAAAGAAAATTTAAACATAATGGCCGTATGAGGGGTGCAGGAATGGGGGAACTGAAATGGTTAAGTTCCCCTCTAGGAAAAGATACTGAAATTCACAATATAATTACAAGAAAAGGGCCAAGATACTGACAAAAAAGGCAAGATAGAAAATACAATTGAACGAGGTGATCTTGTAGCTATATTGCCTACCAACTAAATATCCCAAAAGATGGCACAATAAATAAGAGCTTCATATTTGTGGCACAATACATAGTTTTGGGACATAGTCAGCTCAATTATGTGCATAAAACAAGTACCAAAAGGACCAATAAATCATGCACTGCAGCATGCTTATAGATAAATGCTAGAACTAAGAGAAGCATATGATAGCATAGCAGGAGAAATACTTCTATTAGGGCCATTAGGCTACTAAGTTGCAACATCATTTCAGAAGATTTTATTCACAACCATCAATCATAAAAAGAAATTCACCTTAGAGAGATCTGTGACATTCAAAATCAAGAGCAGAAATGGAAAATCATTACCACTATCCATATGTGTAGCAAATTATACCAACTAAAAAGGTCAACAAGAACGATTATCTATTCCACTTCCATTTCATGAACGAGTAATGTCCTTGCTGACACTTCTTTTTACAGGAAACAAATAATAACAGACACATGCTGTGAAGAGGAAACTAATAAAGATAAAACAATGTAATTTGGAGAGGAAAATATTCTCCCAAATCTGAAAGCAAACAATGGAGGGAGAACAATGGAGGGAGAAAGATGAAACCTATTAAACAAACTTCCGAGGGCATATGCAAGTTGTAAAAATCAACAAAATCTATCTTAATAATGAGGAAACCAAAGAAAACAGGGAACTTCGGACATTTCAGTAGAAGAATATTCTGTCTCAGTGAATACCTCGTCAGCTTCCTGTGTTAATATGCTTACAGACTCCCTCAATACTGTTTTTAGTGATCCTATCTTCTCTTCAGAAGTCGAAACTGAAAGCGTGTCACTAAACAAAGGTTTAGCACATGAGTGATCCCCTCCCTTACCATTCTCAACTACCTTGCATGCACTTTCAGAATCTGTGTCTCTTGTGGAGGAAGACAGAAGATCCTCACCCTGTACTAGATCAGCTACTTCCCGTGCATAGTAACTGAAGAAGTCGGGTCCTATTATGTTTGGCCGATCAGAAGCTACCAACCCATGAGATGTTTCCAACATTATTAAAGGGAGACTTCGCGAGCTGCAGCATAAGGCATCTATGAGCAGCAAATTATTGTGTTACCAAAAAAGGCCAGCAAAGGGATTAATGGAAGGCTACAAGAATTGCACTATAAAGAACATGACATCAGCTAACATTTTCCCATTAAAATGGAGGGGGAAAAATGAAGTTGATCTCCCTCTTAATGTAAATTAACTATTTCCTTTGTGCAACTAGAGCATGATACATATAATGCAATCTAAGTGATGTATGACCCTAGTTCAATCAAGTTCCCCACCCCGATGTATCGAGAAAATGGTAAAAAGCATGACATAGCTTATACCACCAAAGCATGTCTAATAAATTGATAATGTACGACGCTCCTATATTACTTTAGGAGCATAAACCAGCACTCTCATACAAACATAAAATATAACTCAGAAAGACAGAATAGAAACTACGTATCAAAACTTTTATACTAATTCTTGGCATACAGCAAAGTTCAAGCTAAAATCAATCACTTGATGAGGAGATTGAAGCATTCTACTCCTATACAGTCACTTGCTCTCCCCATCGGTAGAAATGTAGACTATCCACATGCGAACAGCCGAACATGGCAAAGACTATGACTAGTCTTCCTCTATGTTACCCGGACACTCTAGAAGGACAGCTTTTGCATTTCCGTTTCTCAGGGAGACTCTGACACACGGAAATTCAGAAACACAAATCCTAATATAAAACACATATAGAAGGACAGTGATTCTCAAACACACGGGAAGGCATATTAAAGAAACAGCGTTTCTCGAACACATTGAAACCCAGGTCTTCCTCTATAGGTGATGATTAAATTAGGTTAGACGACAGCGTTGATTCCTAAAACTAACAAAACACATATCAACCCATATATTCATCCTAAACCTCACAATACGATCAAACAACTTCCAACCCTTAAACTGTCCCAAATCATTGCAGAATTGTAATCAAACCCCGCCGGAGTTTGTGTCTTTTGTCATAATAGGTCGCCAAATAAGTAAGATAAAAGACCGATGCAGATACCAAAAGACCCCCTCATATTCTAATCACTGAAGAATAAAACGCAATTATTGCTTAAAGGGGACGAGAACGGCTTACCACTACACCACAAAGCCTACTTTCAGACGAAAGGGGCTCGGCGAGGTATCCAGCAGCGCTTACAGGCCTGACGAAGCTTTGGAGGCGCTTCTGCGTTTGTTAATCAGGTTCCACCCTGAAATGATGTTTTATGTTGGAGGGATCCGCTGGAAATTGGAATGTGCGTTTAAAACGGTAATTAAACATACTTAAAAAATTGGATTTAGGGGAACAGGATAAACTTAATAAAAAAATTAGGTAATTAAAAATATAAAAAGATTTTAAGAGAGGGTAAATTTAATCATGGTAGGTCAATTTATTGTCAGTAACTTGACTAATTCAATCTTCAGTTGTCGAAATTGGAGCGAACGTATGGGATCACTCGACTCAAATAGAAGTTGTGGTCATGAGGCTTAATTGACTTAAATTGATGAGTATGAACTTTAATTTCATTTCTACCATTTTTCACTCCTCTCTTCGGGTCAAGCAAAGGAACCCTACACGTTCTTCACAAGCTCTGTCCACAGGTATCTTCTCTTCGATGTTTCAAATCTCAAACTCCTCTCTTCTACTCTTATTTTCTCTTCTTTACTCTAAAAATCCATTGTTTTACCACACATTTGCAGGACCATCTCTTCTAGTTCTCGGATCGAAGGTAATACTCTTCTGCCCTTCATGTCAATCAGTTTCATCTTCTTTTGTCTAATTTATGGTTATATGGATCGTTAGACAAAAATCGTCTCTTCTACTTTTATTCTTCTATTCGAGTGCCTGGTTTTATGGCGAGTATGGGGTAGTATTAATTGTTTACTTGTTGGTGAAGAGGTGCTTCAAATGCATGTTTAGAGGACTTGTATGGTTGTCTTCAAATGCCAAATTTTGTCTTCTATTTTCACAAATGCTTCAAATGCATATTTAGGGGACTTGTATGTTTGTCTTCAAAGTCTTGTCTTATGTTTTCACTTATGCTTCCCTTTGAAAATCAAGCTTGAATTTCATATATTAAACAAATGATTATATGTTGGAGTCTAGTGGTGTAGTCTTTTGCATTAGGTGTAGTTTTGATTATTATTCTTTTGTATTGTTAATTACACTAAAGTCTTGTTCTACCATATACTTTGCATAGAACCATAACTGTAGTCCTTTCAATAGATATTATTTTGTACTTATGCTTCTCTTTACATGTCAAACTTGATTAGTTATTTGCACATAACCATGATTGTAATCCTCTCCATAAATATAGAGTTTATAGAACCATGAATGTAATCCTCTCAATACAAAAATGCCTAATCTTAATTCCGAATCTACATACCTAAAAATAAAAATTATGCTTGCAATCATATTCAAACTTACATTTGAAAATAACATACTCAACCAATAACTTCAAAGTATGCAATCAGATTCATACTAGTCAATTTTTACGCTTCAAACAAACTTTGTTTCATGTTTGTAAGCACTTGTCTCACTAAAAGTCGTTCACTCAACAACCGAATGAATGATTACAAAAAAAAACTTGTCTCACTAAAAGAATGTTTCACTAAACAAAAACACTCACCAATTTGTACGAGTTACCACTATTATTATGCAATCAGATTCACAATTGCTTGACTTTACAAATTTTGTTTCAGGATGGAAATAGACAAAGAAAGATGGATGCTTCAAGTATGAGGATTCACACAAAATTATGCTTGCAATCTGAACTTCTTTCACCAATTATTAATAGAATTTAAACAATTTAGGGTTTGTAAAAACAAACAAAAAAACGAATAACTACTAACTAGATGAATTTTCGAGTAAGGGGATTCAAGTAACCTAGTGCTTGTTTCTGTTTTGTTCTCTTCAAGTAAGGGCTTCGAGTAAGGACTTCTTTGTGTTTCCTCTATTTTATTCTTCTCATGTGAACAAGGCTCTCTAAGTATGTGTCACGTGCAATGTAACACCTCAAATTCTCAAAACGCGGGGCATTACTGGTTAGTACCTCACAATGGGTCCCGACTTTAGTTTGACAACAATATTACTAGGATCTTACAACAAGACACAAATAAGAAAAACCGAAATTCATGAAAATGTATTTTGAGAAGGATGAATGCAACAAAGTCTAACAGCCTATAATACTTAAACAACGGAAAAGACTATTTGTCTTAACAAGAGGGAAGGACAACAAAGCAACAACCCAAACCCCCACTCTAAGGAGTACGGAGACCCGGCTGACCACCACTACTACCGCGGATCTCAATATGCTTAGTATGGACTTTAGGTTTTACTTTAGTGGACTTATTAGCTTGGTTATAAAGATATGTGATATAGATAGTATACGTCAAAGTTTAGTAGAAATTATAGTTATGTTATGTCCTAAACGGAAATAACATAATTAGTTTCTCACCCCATTGATACATCTAAGTAGATTTTGAAGGGTGTCAATGTGAGGATTAGTATGCACATCTTATGTGCATTAGGGTAGACGAACGACGGATAACTCCTTCGAGCTTGTTGAGGAACTTGAGATGGAAAAGTGAAGACTAAAAGACAACATGGTATCAGAGCTCTAGGTTGGCAACAATGACACTTGAAATTTTCTGAAAGACCGAATAAGTACTTAAGCAGAACCCAAAAAGGGATATGAGTTTTAAAAAGGACTTTTGGTTTTCAAATGCATGCATAGTCTGGTGGGGGATAGAAAGTACGGCTGACCACCACTACTACCGCGGATTTCAATATGCTTAGTATGGACTTTACGTTTTACTTTAGTTGGACTTATTAGCTTGGTTATAAAGATATGTGATATAGATAGTATACGCCAAAGTTTAGTAGAAATTATAGTTATGTTATGTCCTTAACGGAAATAACATAATGAGTTTCTCACCCCATTGACACATCTAAGTAGATTTTGAAGGGTGTCAACGTGAGGATTAGTATGCACATCTTATGTGCATTAGGGTAGACGAACAGCGGATAACTCCTTCGAGCTTGTTGAGGAACGTTGAGATGGAAAAATGAAGACTAAAAGACAACACGTGCAACTCATATGCATCAATAAAAAAAAATAAAAGCAAACCTATTTTGTTCATTTAACCCATATTTCATCTCCTTCGTTCCCTTTTAAAGGGGCTTACTATTGGGGCGGACAAAGCGCATGCGGACTCCGAGTCCGCCCCAAAGCTCAAAGGTGGAGCGCATGCGCAGTCCGCATGCGCCCCAATTTAATGTACTGCGCATGCGCGCCCCATTTTATTATAGCAATAAATGACTACGCCTTCTACCAAGAATTTTGTTGTTGCCCAGCGGTTAGGTTATCAACCATTCACCTTGGTGATATGGGTTCAATTCGTGGTTCCATTCTCAGGAATCGAACCTAAATCTCCAAGGTAAAAGGTAGACTTTCAGCCGCTGGACTACGATGAATTTGTTTATGCTTTAACAACTTCGGACAAATTGATACTAATAGCCTTGGGGCGCATGCGCAATCCGCCTGCACCTGGCTTGGCGTGGAGGCGGACTGCGCCTCCCCTTTCAACAACTTTCTTGTCGGCACTATTCTCCTTTGTCTATTGTCTAGATTTTGAACTTACTTCTTTTTTTTTCAGAACAAGATATTTGTTTTCTATTGTCGGCACTATTTTTTGTGTCTTCTCCACAATTTTCTTGAGAATGTCGAATTAGGTTTGTCAGCATCTCACCCAAACCGCTCGTGTTATTGTGTCTCATTTCTTCTACGCTTTCAACAACCCACCGTTCAATATTAGTGTCACTGATCGACTCGTTTGGCTCGTTGACACTTGATAATAAGTCTTAACTTGAGTAGTTTCCAGACCTTATATACCGCATAACAGGTTTTGTTGATTGTCTGAGATAGTTTCCGTTTAATGCTTAGTAGTAAGGAGGATATTAAGACTTGGGGCCTGTTTGGTACGCGGGAACTGAAACTGAAATTAATGGAACTGAAATTGAAACTGGAACTGAAAAATGTGACTGAAACTTAATGGAATGAATCGAATTAATTTGTTTCTATGTTCGTTTAAGATGAGAATGAATGGGTTGAATGAGGTGTTAATAGACCAAAAAGTCCATACGTAATGCCGCTACAATTTTAATTATTTAAAAAAAATTGAAATTGAAATAAAAAAAAGTAAGTAGAGACATCTTCCCTTCACTTAGCTTCCCGTTGGTTTTCAATGCCCGTTTTTAACCCTAGCACAAGAAACATGAATGAGGGGCGCCGTGGTTCAGTCTTTCCCCTGCCGAAGTGTTGCTTTGGCTGCCGGAGTTTTCCTTCCCCTGCGCTGCCCGATTCCCCCTTTACCCCCACTGTCGGAGTTCCATTAGCCATGTATGGTGATCTTTCTCCACTGTTGTTGCTTGATTTTAGGAAACCTAACCTAAATTGTTTGATTTTAGGAAATTTGTCGACGACCATAACCTAGATTGCACTAAGCTTAGAGATAGAATTCCGATTATTCTTTAGTAAGTTGTTGTTGCTTGATTTTAGGGAAGATTTTGTTGAATTTTGAGTTGTGGAATTAATGTCGATTTGTGAGTTGTTGAATTATCATCTGTTGCATATGTAATTCTTTCTTCTAATTGTGAGATGTGGAATTACTCTCCAATTGTGACCCTATTGTTGCTTGATTTTAGGAAAGATTTTGTGAAATGTTATTGTTAAATTGTGAGCTGTGAAATTGCTCTCCAATTATCCTGATAAATCATCAGATTTTCAAAGGGTAGAAAAGCCATAAATTGTTCATTCACCTCATTAAATTAGGGGAGGGCAATTGAATGATTCAGCTCATTCAACCCCATTTTTCAACCGATTCATACACTCGGTTGAATGCTAAAAATGACTACCGAACGGCAAGGAAAGTCATTCAACTCACTCAATCGATTGAATGAGTTGTACCGAACGGGGCCTTGTTTTTTGAAACACGTGAAAGAATTAAGGAATGATCTATTTGTGCCCACTTCAATTGGGATATTTTAGAATCTCTAATGGCTTATTTGATGAGAATGTAGGAATGAGAATGGAATCGAGAACCGGAATGGAATAAACAAAAATTAGGATGATGGATTCCTGAAACATGTTATTTGATTTTATATGAATTATAGAATGATAAATCATATCATATTTGACGATATATGTGTTAATAATGTCAATATAAGTTAAATTTTTAATCTATATATTTAAGAATTATGAAGACCAACTAATGACTTAAAATACAAAGATAAACCAAACATCAACTAAAATAAAGAGGTATATTGTTTATTCTATAAATTCTATTTTCTCTAATTGAACCAATATATTATTTTTAGCACTTTCTGATGACATATCATCTTGACCGAAATATCTGTATTATTATTAATGATCAAATCTAATAGTTTTATGGAAAAAGACCATTCCACTAAAAAAACGTCCAAACAGATTTTTTGCCAGATGCTTCTATGGAAATACGAGGGTTACCCAAGGTGACATATCTTCTTCCCTTCCAGCAGTTAGGAACTCGGGGGTCTAAGCTTGCAACTTGCAAGCATCCTTCTCACAACTGCAATAGGTTCTCCGCTCTCCCGGCAAGCCCAGACCAGAGAGCCACGTACATTCCCTATAATATGAACACAAGCGCAGTATATGGTATGAAACTCCAGGTGAAAATCCTAAGAGCTTGATGCCGATGTTATCAATCTATCTTCCAGGAGAATGAGGTGTCCATTTATGTTTCAGTTTCGCGACTTCTCCAAGCAATTTGCGGATTTCAGATATAGCAATCAAGTCATTGGATGTGTCTCTCTCACACAACCAGGCATCTTCAAGATTCACATCAATGTCACTATGTACAGTTAAAGGAAAAACAATGAGATGGAAGAAATCTGACAAATTGCAACAATATAATTTTCACCATAGATTTACCTTACCTCCTTAGGGACAAAACTTTATAGTTCTTCAGTAAATGGTCGGCGTGCTTTGTGAGAGCTTCTTGGACATACTGTTTTCCCACAGTTCTTACTGAAGCTGCACTTAGCAAATTTTCCAGGGAACCGTGCTTTTTCAAGAGTTTGACAGCAGTGTTCCGTCCAAAATTGGGAACTACGGTTTGTATTCCGGGAACACCGTCAACTTCATCGCCCAAGATGCATCCTGGAGTGTAATTTCAAATTCTTAGGAAATGCAGGTAATCCTTATTAGAAACACACGTGAGATGAAAGGTTTGCTGCAGTGAAGATTATATAAGCATTTTTATCAAATTGGACCAAAATTTGTTAGGAAAAAAGGAATGGTCGGACTAGTTAAACGCAACAGCTACTTGCATCAAGTTGTAATGGACACTAAACAAAGACATTAGAGGCCACATTAAGTATTAGACCATCCATCTCCAATCTACCCATATGAAATATGTAAAATAAAACCAGTTACAGCATGATGGCCGTGGATGCGGAAAAAATGACTAACTAGGCCTTTTACCACTATTACTATTAATAGTAGCCATAGTATAAACTCATTCAGTAAATATACCCCTATTTAACCCAATTTCTTTCAAATTAGAGGGGTCTACAAAACAAGACATATAAAAAGAGAGCTTATTTAACCCAATTCTTTCCATGGATGCCACCAAAGCAAATCGGCAACAATTCTTACTTTTTTTATATTGAAACTTACTTCCAATTAAGAAAATTCATGATAATCTGCTCATGGGTCATTTCTACCATAATCCCCTACCACGAAGATTTGACTTCTTGACATGTCAATTATATTGTGATAGCGGAACCCTTGTCCACCAGTATATTTAGTTGAATGTTGAACATATGATATGAGAGCAAGACCTATGGAACAGAGGTAATGCATAATAGAGAAGGAAGCAGCAAAGCACATACTAAGACTGAGATCAGAGCTCGGATCACAGCTATACTGAGCAACATAGTGCTTCAGAGTGTAGAATGACCATCTCTGAAGCTCAGGAAGGGGGATAGCAAGCTGAACATCTTCAGAAATTAGCTGCTTAAAATCTTTATCAGGGGAAGCTATCACTGCTCTGTAGCCTTTATGTAACAATTGCTGTACAAGTGTAGCCACAACATCATCCGCTTCACAACCTTCAATTTTAACTACCTGCATTACCCTCATCAGCTTGATATCAAAGAGTTCATAAAAGTTTTGCAGAACATATCAATGCAGAAAAATATTCCATCACTTGGAGAATTATGATTGAGCAATGTGCAACATGTGAGACCTACTGGTATATTGCATTTCCTTAGAAAATTAATGACAATTTGATGGGATCTTTCAACTGGAACTTGTGTATACACACCCGAAGCCGACCTCTGTCTTGAAAACTTCATCCTGTGTGCTTTATATGATGGCAATATCTGTCTTCTGTATTCATTTCCTCCCTCGCCATCAATCACCTACAGAAAGCAAATGCTTCACTTGATTACAAAACACGAAATTTAGTAATAGCATTTCTCCAAAACCAAGACCCATGTCATAAATAATCATAGAACCCTAAAATGTGCAATTCAAGGGACACAGAATGATCGAGAGGTGTGCATACAGCGACCACAGGATGATTGAGGCTGACTTCAGAGAAGAAGAGGGTGATCCAGTGAACAAAAGAGTGCAGGCTCGGTGTACTTCCATTATAGCAAAGAGGGTTAACGTCCAAAAAGAACATCCTTTTCTTAATTTTACTAATCTCACCATCAGAATCTCCCTGTAGAACGTGCCCACCACCTGTTCGACGATACGTCCCAGAGGAAGTTGAAGAGCAGAAAGCAGCAACATCTCTGCCACCACAACCAACTACAAGCTTGCCCCCTGTACATTCCGGTTTAGTTGGTGATATGTTCGCTGTTGAGCTTGATTTCAACCTCAGAGTTGATTTTCTATAGGAGAAGGGAGCTGAAAGATAAGAAATGGGAGGAGGACGGTGAGAGCTGTGAACTGTGCAAGTAGTAACTGCCAGTACTATTGCGGACTTTGTCATGCTTCAAAGGACAACAATTGCAAATGGATTGCAGATCCAGTCGGGCCAACATAAGTATCTGGAAGATTAATAATACTGCTCTGATTATTCTATATTTTTTTAGAGCGGGTATCCTATTTACACCTAAATATGATGGTGGCTTAGATTGATGATTGGGAGTGGAGGTAGACGCACTTCATGGGCGCATTGTACGGACAATACCAACCACTAATGGACAATTTGGTTTACCTTGAGCGATAACGGGTGACAATGTACAATTTGGTTTACATATTAGTTGTAATAATTTGAAAAAATGGGGGTCAAGAAATTCCCCCATAATTGCAATTAATGATTTAACTTGACAAAAAAATGTAATACTTACCGCGACAAAATGGTGACGAGTCATGTCTACAGCGATGAATCCAATCGATATCAAGGTCGGGCCATCTCCGGGGGTTGCTTGGTTAACGGAAGACTTATATGAGCCGCACTACAATCCATATACATAAGAGTGTATTGGTAGATCGTTACTAACAATGCCCCACATAAGGACATTTTCATCCAATATTTACGTTACACAGAATGCCCCTCATCCAGATTTGCACCTTTTCCATTTTGCCCCTGTGCAAATGCGCCTAAAATCCCCTATATAAACCCCCAAACCTTCATATTCAACACACTTCAACTCCACTATCCGTTCACTAAATTTTCAATTTTTGTCAACGTAAATTTTGTTTAATATTTCAGACCTCCAGGAATTTTTGAAAATGAAGAGCCGGTTCCACAAATGTTAGATTTTATGAATTTATTTTTGTAAGATCTCAATTTTGACCTTCACCGTCCCCGCGGTGAAGAAGGCCGCCCCGCCTTGATGTCTGTCACCGCCCCCGCGGTGACAAGGGGCCGCCCCTGCGGCTAAGGCAATCCGCCCCTGTGGGTTTGCTGCAGATCGCGCCCGATCTGTTTTAAATCGTTTTATCTTCCTTTCATAGATAGAATATCCGATCTTCTATTTATGTGCCGACTTCCTTATCTTTTTCCTAACTCTAAACGTCCTTCCTTTTATCTTTTCTTCCTCTCCTATATATTTCCCATTTTTTCTTCATTTTCCTGTTTCTTGCATTCGTTCTTCAACCCTGAGAGCCACAACCGTTTCCCTTGCTTCCCCTATGATCTTGCTGAACGTGTAAGTTCCTTCTTATCTGTTTCTTCCTCACGTTCATGTGATGCTGCAGTATGCTTCCTTCTGCTTTGTTCTCTTTTCGTTTCCTCTTTTCTTCTTCTCCAAGAATCAAGTTTGATCCTTGATTCTTGTGGAGCGTTCCGTCCTTTGATGTTCACAGGCTCCCTTGGTTGAGTTGTGAAGTGTGAAGAGTAGTGAAAGAGCAAGCTTTGACCTTGTCGTGGTTCTGTTGTCATCGAGAAGTCGACAATAGCTTTTGTCGAAGATCTGCCCCCGCGCCTGAGTATTCCCGCCCCCGCGGCAAGCCACCTCTGCGCCTTGTCAGACCGCCCCTGCGGTTTCTTCTACAGTAACTCCCGTTCTTGTGAGTTGCTTCCTTTCTTGCTTTCCCCTTTCCTTTCCTTAACCCTTCTGGTGGTTCTTGGACCCTTGAGTGTTCTGTAAGACTAAGGTTGAGACCTTAGTTTGTGTAGATCTCTTAGAGATCATGGATACTAGAAGTTATAGACTTCTAGCATTCGTTCAGTTCTTGATTCGTGATGCTTGTGTGAACATGCTTCCTTGTGTCCCTTTCATGAGGCTTTCTTGAGTTTTTGTTGAGTGTTGAGTTTACCTTCAAGTGAGGTAAGTTCTTTGAACTTACTTAGCTTCATTCCGTGTATCCGTTTGATTGTATTGGCTTGATGGTGTTGTTTATCTTGTTATAACTGATAACCGGAATAGGAGTCACCTTTGTTATACCTTAGTTGGCCCAAGTGTATTATAACCGGGCGATTACCGTTTGTCCAGTTCAGAATGGGGAAACTGGAGGTGCTCTCGCGACCAGTCCAACAGGTGACAAAATGATGCAAATGTTCTATTCCTGTTGGTGAAAGAGGACGGAGGCGAGATCGTAGCGATACTCGTGTAACAACCATACGTTGAATTAGTATTTGGATAACCTAATGAAAGATAATAACCGGTTGTTGTGTGAGCATGTTATGTATTTACTTTACCTTATGTGTGTTTGTGCCTTTATTGTCTTTCTGATATGTAGAATGTTAGCTAACGGTTTATACCGATGTTGTAGATGTTCCACAGGTTCATGATGCTGCTAAGTGATCCGGATGGTGTGGACATCCGGGGTTCCCGTACATTATAGGACGGGATTGGGTTTATGTTGTTGCTTTTCTTTTATTTTGAACTCGGTTGTGAGTCTTTTACGCTTCCTTTTATTTAAACCTTTGGTTTTATATTGAGTTTGCTTTTCATTCGTCTGTGCCTTATTGTAAGATTCGTTGTGTCGTTGCTACTCTTAGGGCTGGGATCCATTGTGAGGTTCTAGCCCGTAGCGCTTTGAGTTCCCAAAACTTGGGGTGTTATAATTTTTTCCACCTGCACAAGATGTCTATCATTATGGTGATTCACAACCCCCATTTACTTACGTCGGCGGAAGCTACCCAAAAACTAACATTGCGTATGGATCTAGTGAAATTTAAAAAGATTTAAGAGTATAAATTAAGATTTTATCTATATAATTTGTTTAATTACTTTTAGTGTGACACCCCGAATTCTCAGAACTTGAGGAGCTACTGGTTAGAACCTCACAATGGGTCCCGACCTTAGTTTGACAATAACTTTACTATAATCTTGCAACAATGCACAAACGTATTTAAAACCTTTTTTTAAAAACATCAAATAGTATTTACATGAATGATCAACACATGACACCCTTACAAAACATAAATATATTAATAACATGCATGCTGAACGGAAGACTCCCCGTCCCCATCTAATGAGTACGTGGACCCGACTGACCATCAGTCCCGAATCTCTCTGCAACTGCCTATCTCTACAAAATCTACAACACGGATAAACCGTTAGCTAACAATCCAAATATAAGTAGAATAAAAATAGCACAAGCACAACTCAAGCAAAATAAAATAATCATCATGTTGGCACACAAACCGTTTATTATCTGATAACTTAGGTGATTCACTTTATTCCGTTTTTAAAGTTGTGGCATGAGAGGTCTTAAGATTTCTCGTCTCCGTTCCTTATCCAACTGGTGATGGTTTGGCACACCTCCGCCGGTGGCGTCCCCGCAAACCAAGTATGTATTAGTCCCTAAAGAACCCCCAACACCCTCGGACTAACTGAGCAGAATGTCACCGTCCGTTACTCTTAGGCCAAATGTGTAGGTCGGTCGATAATTCATATAAGTACGATTATAAACACATCAGTCAAACACCACTATCATTATTCACACTCATATCCAGAAGCTAGCTAAGTAAGCCCAAAGGACTTACTTGAATCAATCTCGACTCTCAAATCTCAACCCGGTTAGCAACCGTAGATTAGTCAATTGCCTATCATTATTCACACTCTTAGAAGTTATAGACTTCTAAGATGTAAGATTCTAACAGAAGAGAAATTACTAAAATACCCTCCTAGGGTAGAATGGCCATTTTACCCTTGGTTTCGAAACTTCCAAAAATCCCCTAAAATATGTGTATCCTCTTCTTTGGAACAAAATTTCATATTCTAACTTTTAAGAATGAGTTTAGGTAGAAACTAAAAAGAAACACACATTCTTCTCACTTCTCAAAAAGGTCACTAGGATCCAACTTTAGCCTATGATACGAGCCCCGAATAAAAAATATAAAAATTCTAACAAACTCCCTAAGTCTTCTATGCTATGCACTCGATCAAGAGAAGCAAGAATTTCTTAGAAATACCTAATAACCACTTCTGCACAAATTCTCAAAGCCGGTTCCAAAACTAGAAATTCAGACTTAGCCAAAACTGAGTATTTCTTAATTGCTCAACCAGTCAACTTTGGATCTTCATAAATCTAACCGTCGGATCAAACTCAATTTTTGATACATCACTTTATGCATGACACTATATAACAAACTAAAAACTGAACGGTAGATTATATTTCAAAGGTATCTAAACTTATTTCAAACATGTGCACAAAACAAAATATTTCCATCACTTGAAAAATTTCAGCAACATCTAGAAAAACTGCTTACAGCCTCGACTTTGAAAAATCGTAACTCCTAAACCTCTTGATGAAATACTCTCAAATTTTGATATAATATACTATGTAATCCTAAATATGGCATACCCGAAATTCAAGTCCAACGGAGATCAAAAACCTATTCAAAACTATCTCACAATACTGCATCACATGCAATTTGTTCTCAACACTCAGTACACTTATAAAAACTACATAAGGAGCCAACGTTGGAACACTATAACTCACAAACTGTAACTCGGATTCCTCTAAAAGTTTAGTATGATTTACTATGCAATACCTTATATGACATATCCGAAAACCAGCCAAAAAGGAAATAGTCTAGCTTACCCAAAATTGGACCCGAAGTTGACTGTTCAACACTTTCAAAAACTTAGGAAAACGCATGAATCTGTACAGCTTTCCTACGGTTTTTCTGAGTAGGTTTAAAAGACGAAACTAGTACACGTTACGCAAGGAAAAGGTGGACTGAAGTGTAGTGTAGCAAGGGGTACAAGCCTTACCCTGCAGTCCAGTCATCAAAGGAGAGAGCGGGGTCCGGTGGCTCCTGGTTGTTGGGTTCGTGACAAGGGCGAGTGTTGAGTCTAGGGTCCACATGCTGGAAAGAGTCATAGGGTTTACTGCGTTGATAGAACAACACGAAGGTAGTTGTTTCTGGTTAGATGGCACGAGAAGGAGGGAAACATAGAGTAAGGTTAGTGTCTTACCATTTCGAGCCGTACACGAAGGGAGTCGTCGGCTAATCCGACGTGAAGGCTAGGGTGAATCGATAGCTTCACTGGTGCGGCGGCGGACTAAGGAGGAGGGCGTTTGTTGGTGTGTAGACTGAGATATCTCCGCAATCCGTTGGGAAACAACGGTGTTCTTTTCGACCGATACTCAGGAACACACGACCCGTAGGCGAGGAA
The DNA here is from genome assembly GCA_033239125.1 of Fagopyrum homotropicum. Classification (NCBI taxonomy): domain Eukaryota; kingdom Viridiplantae; phylum Streptophyta; class Magnoliopsida; order Caryophyllales; family Polygonaceae; genus Fagopyrum; species Fagopyrum homotropicum. Next base: position 144,130,041 of record BSWB01000003.1, on the reverse strand, counting down.
AGTTGGGCGACTCTGGCGCGAGGTTGGGAGTCGAAGTCCTTCTGAGTGCGACGGGGAGGCCAGGATGTAGCTGTTGTTGCGTGCACGTCCATAGGAGAATGGTTCGCCGGTTTATTGTGCACGGAGAGGAAAAGCATCTCTCCCGGGCTCTGCTTGCTGTGCGAGACAAAAGGAGAAAGGAGGGGCAAAAGATCCTTACTGGATGAACTTCTGCAGGGCTGTGTCGGAGGAGGCGTGGCGAGGACGAGGGAGAAGGGTTGTAGGTTAGGGTTGGGTCGACGGCTGAAGGAAAAAGGAGGATGGAGGTGTTGTATGTGCAAGGAAGACTTGCTGAAGGTCTTGTCCTGCCCAACTGGCGTGGGGAGCAAAGGAAGGGTGATATATTGGGCTTTGTCATGGGCTAGTCATGATCTTGTCATGGGCTATAGTCATGAGCTTGTCATGGGCTATAGTCATGAGCTTGTCAAAACAATATAGATATATTCTAGGGTTTGGAAGTTTAGGATTTTTTTTTTGATTTATTTAAAATTTTATGTGGGTGATGTTTCTCACATAAAGTGATAAATTTTGTGTTGAAACCTAAAATTAAGGTAAAAACGTCAATGGATCAAAATCTGGTTTGACTAAGAAATAAACGGAAATAAAATTTCGGATATTACATCAGTACCCCCTTAAAAATAAGTTTCGTCCCGAAACTTAGAATAAGAGACATGAATCAGAAAATTAACTATTCTTCTAAAGAATCTTCATCTAACTTTTAAAATGCAAGAACCACACAAATATCATAGTCAAGCAACACATGGAACACCAATACGCAATTCAATATATAGTCGCATAGGTCACACAGAACAACACCCTAGTACTAACTCGTCGATACAACGGTAACGGCTAACTCCGCATGGAACTCGGGATAACTACGCTTAATGCTCTCCTCCGACTCTCAGGTAGTCTCATCGGCTCCTCATCTAAACCATAGGATACTCCCCAAAAGTACGATCTAGCTCAACTATCCGACCCTCATGGCTGATGACATGTCTCGGATTCGGTACGTGTGTACTCTCTCAGCTTAGATATGTAGAACATTGGGTGGATCCCTCCAGTATGGTTAGCGGTGCTAGTCGATAAATGACTCCTCAATCTGCTTTAAGATACCAACGATTGCCTTTCTAAACTCACCTCTAACTCTCTTAGTGATTCTACCGAAATAACTTATAAAACTTTATTCCTTGAGTTCACTTGCTTTTGACCTTTCGGAAAGTCCCGACTATCAATTCTGAAATAATGATCTTAGACATACCCCGGCACTTAACTAAGTGCCTATTTCTCTTTGTAAGACCACACACTTGGTCTTGTCTTCTTAGTATGAATCAGTCGGACCGTCTCTCCATTAATGAGTTATCGTTTGCCTTAGATTAGGCTTTTAACTAGCTAAAACTCAAAAATCACTCTCCGTACGGGAATTTTTATATCGATCTATAATTCCTTAACTTAAGGTCCTAGTTGACATAACGTTGAGTTTCATGTTCAGTGGGTCTTGGGCCCACCACGCTTCCGCTACGCTACTTTGATCAATACGTTGCCACCAACTAATCATAATGGCGTCTTCCGTGAATCATGGTGATTTACCAAACTCTCGCTTGTAAATTCCCTTCTAATAATGGAAAGATCCTTTTCAACCAGACCCTTAGTCTAGAGATGATTTACTATAGAAAAGAGAAGGCTCGTACTCCATCCACGAGTATTGATTGTCCAAAATTTTGAGACAAACCATCGATATTTGTCGAAACCATGGTCTACCATCCCATGGAGTTCCACAATTTCTCTAGAGAACTCCTCAGCAAAATAACTCACTGGTTATGCCTCCTTGGAGGGATTGGAACATGCGGTCTTAGAATTTCCTGAAATTCACTTAGGTCTCACCGGAACTTAACTTACTACTCGACAGGACTACTCAATGTGGTTATCCTTCCATAATCCCTTTGACCACTAACATAAGGCACATCACGTTGACCTAGAAGTCCTTACCTTGATCTATTTACAATCTTTCTATTTAGCTCCAAATTCTTGAGGTGCGGTAATAAGGCTACACCGAGACAATAATATCAACGACATGATGATCTCTCATACTTGTCTTGTGAACTCTTCTATTAGGTGACTCATCTTATAACATTTTTTTTCTTCTCTGAATCGGTCTCTAACTGTCAGTTGATCATTATTAGTACTCATTCCGTGTTAGAACCTCAGTTACGTTGTACTCTTGCATAGATTCCATAAAGGTATCCTCATCTCAATACTTTATTTAATTTAGCCCGACCCGCTTTTTGATACATGACTTTTCTTTTCACTGGTTACGCTATTTGCTTGGTTTACCATTTATCCATCATAGTGTTATCGGTTAGATAATATGACTTTTATAAAACATCTACCGGTACCATTTGTATAAGAAACATCATATGCATATGATTTTCTCAAAAATCAAATTTCTAAACTCGCCTTTATTATGTTATCCTTATACCCACGTCGCTTTGCCTTCTTTAAATATTTACACCCAATAAGATAATTAAATCCCTTTGAATTTTCTCGTACACGCTTTACGAACCACATTGATTGGTCTTATTACCATCATCAACTCTTATGTCATCGGTTGAGAATGGACTTCTAGCACACCATTTGTACGCAGTCTCACTACTACTACTCCATCTACATATCATTGGTTATCGGGGATAGCTTGAATTTTCATTGGGTTATCACCATTTCTCATTAAACTCTTATATAAACTCCCTTCGGTAATCATGTTATTGGGGTGATATAGATCCGTATAACAACCTTCAGTCATTCAACTTTACTATTTCTCATGGTTGTTTAAACAAGGATGTAGATTCCATCTACAATCACCTCACAACTCGATAAGACATTTCACCAAGACATTAAATCATACTTTCTATGTTTGTGTCACCTCTATAAATCTAATTATTAATATCCGTGTCACATCTTTAGTCATAAGAGCTTCCTCTGTCAATCTAGAAAATTGACCCCAACTTTTATGCGAAAGAGCATCATCAGTCTCATTTGTGTGGGATGCTAAGTATCCTCTGTTTGGACTGACATAGGATCTGATCAAAATCATCTACTTCTTCTTACTCCTATAGTTCTTCTTATACGAAATCATTTGTAGTAACTGTGATTTGTAAAATTTTCCTTAGCCAGTAGGTAAACAATTGCTCCCAACAATTCTCTTTATACCATTAATGATATAAGGGGGTCATTTTTTACCATCAAACTCTTCTTCAATTTTTTTTTGCGTTACTGACTCGAACCTATTCAGTGTTACTAGCACTCGTATTGATTTAACTTCACACTTGTCGCATTTGATCTCTTGAAGGATTTCTCCAGATGTCGATAAAATTTTTTTATAAACCTATGGTTATTCTCCTTATCAACCAACCAATCACCAGAAGTTAACCCACACGTATAAATTTTCAGTTGTTACTAATTAGTCTGTAGTTGACATTCTACAAGATCATATACTTACTTTTCTTCTATCTGTTTGAAATATGATATACCTGGTGCAAATCTATATTCTCCAGTTTCTCCATTTATACTCCTTTGCTCCTTCTACAATCTACACTTCTCTTTCTCTTTATAAGATTGTTATATTCTTACGAGTCCAGCTGTATCATTCCACTTCCTTCAACGGACTTATCCAAAAAAAAATTATTATTATTATTTTCACGATAGCTTGTAGGTGTGTCTCCACGATTCTTTATACCCTAGTCATGGTTTGTTTGCAGTTCTCTGTAATGAACCGTTAATATTGGTAACTTAAATCTCATTGTGAATGAAAAGTTATTGTAGACCCTCGAGTCCACCAATATCATTCTCTCACATTCTTCCTCCTTGGTTGGTGTAGTTCTGTAATGTCACCTTTATAGAAATCCGTTGTCTTAATTTCAGACTTATACCGTATTTGATACTTGCGTCATGATTTCTTTCAAAATTCTTGCATCTTTGAGGAAGTCAACCGTCTCTATGATAATGAAATTTATTTCTCGACTTTAAACTCATTTGTCAATGTATATCTTTGTACTCCTTTAATTCTTCACATCGGGGTCAACACCATATCTTCTTTGTACTCAAGGCCCATACTTGCCTATGGCGTCGTCCACCTTGGTTGCACCGTCATTTAACCTGCCAAGTGTACTTGTACTCTACCCTGCTTGATTTGTATTCCGATATTATCCTCTTCAATATGCGCTTCTTATTATTCCTTACACGCATCCTTGAGTTTCATCTCTTGTCTTTGCACCGCTAAATTCCTTGTACGGACTTCTATCACTTCTATCTGAGTTTATTTGATATTTTTTCCTGTCTTATTGTTCTTGTGGTTCAGAATCATCTTTTATTTTTCACCTTATGTCCACTCGTTCGTCGAATGATTGTAGGAATTGGCAGAGTGTCTAGAAGAACACATTACTCTACTCCGAGATCGGAGTCCATTATCTTCTTATAGAGATACTCTTTAAGATCTACTAACCTTTTATCATGAAGCGATGATCGCATCATGATAAGTCAACTAAAGGATACTTCCTATCCTTTAGGGTACTAAAATGTTACAAGTTTATAGATATACATATAACCTACATAAACGTACAATACTATAAGTCCACACTATTTCCTATCTACTAAGCTGCAGAGATCCACAGAGAGCGATGGTGGTCCGACGTACTACTATCCCAACAACCCGACTATGCACATGATTTTAAAGTAAAACTTCATTTTGAAAATTTTAGACCCCTTTCGGGTTCTGGTTAATTCTACATTCGGTCTTTCAGAAGATTCCAAGTGTCATTGTTGCCAACCAAACTCTAATACCATGTTGTAACACCCCGAATTCTCAGAACTCGGAGAGCTACTGGTTAGAACCTCACAATGGGTCCCGACCTTAGTTTGACAACAACTTTACTAGGATCTTGCAACAAGGCACAAACGTATTTAAAATCTTTTTGAAAAAACATCAAATAGTATATACATGAATGATCAACACATGACACCCTTACAAAACATAAATATATTAATAACATGCATGTTGAACAAAAGACTCCCCGTCCCCATCTAATGAGTACATGGACCCGGCTGGCCATCCGCCCCGGATCTCTCTGCAACTGCCTATCTCTACAAAGTCTACAACACGGATAAACCGTTAGCTAACAATCCAGATATAAGTAGAATAAAAATAGCACAAGCACAACTCAGGCCAATTAAAACAATCATCATGTTGGCACACAAATTGTTTATTATCTGATAACTTAGGTGATTCACTTTATTCCGTTTTTAAAGTTGTGGCACGAGAGATCTTAAGATCTCTCGCCTTTGTTCCTTATCCAACTGGTGATGGTTTGGCACACCTCCGCCGGTGGCGTCCCCGCAATCCAAGTATGGACTAGTCCCTAAAGAAACCCCCAGAGCCCTCGGGCTAGTTGAGCAGAATGCCACCGCCTGTTACTCTTACGCCAAATGTGTAGGTCGGTCGATAATTCATAATAAGTACGATTATAAACACATCATTCAAACATCACTATCATTATTCACACACATATCCAGAAGCTAGCTAGGTAAGCCCAAAGTACTTACCTGAATTAATCCCGACTCTCAAATCTCAACCCGGTTAGCGACCGTAGATTACTCAATCTCGTACTTATTTTAATTAAAAAAATTTATGCTAGAATATTTGTTTATTTGAGAATGATCCAACTTGTGAGTGTGGCGCTACAAACTTTAGTGTACTACCCTCATGGTCAAAATAACACTTAAAAAAAATCCCTCACGCGTAACAATGTGTGTCAAAACACTACTCCGCGCACATATGTAGAGAGACTCTAGATTTTGATAGGTTTTTGTTTGATGTTAGTTTGTTTGCACATCATCTTTCCGTCTCCTAGTTACTTTAGGTTGAGGGAGTTTGTTAGATATGATCTTAAGCTAAGTTTCTTTCCAAAAACTTACCTCTTGCACGTTCTTGTTCTTCATTTCAAACACTTTCACCATATTAGGAATCACCTCTAAAGTTTTTTTTTGTCTGGTATGGTGTCATTTTAACCCTATTTACTCTTATTTTAGAGTATAAATTAGAACGAGCATACTACTTAAGCATCACAACCGCCTACTTTCCATTACCATTGTTATGTATTCTGCTAGTTTGTTCTTATCAGATATCGATTTCAATAAAATTATGTTTATTTTTATCTTCTCTGTTTGTATACTAGCTATAATTTTTTGGGAGTCTGGAGGTTAATCTGTTGGGCCGGTTACTGCTACTCTAGGTGGGTTGGGTAGGAAGATTAGGAATATTCTCATTGGTCTACATCAAAGGAATCAAAGCGGGATAAACAATCGAAGCGATAATAGCTATTATACCGGTCAAACTAGTTTTTCGATACTAATTTGAAGTAAGTAAAATAGATTATAAATATTTCATAATAATTTTACTCTATTAAATTTTTTTTGCAGGATTTCAAGAGACGATTATTTGGAATGCAGCAACAACCTCTAATCCTTCATTTTATTTTTATTTTATTTTAATCTAACTTTTCAATAGTATGTATTAAGACATTGAATGAACTTTGTTTGTATATCTGAACTTTGTGTCATTTTATTATCAAATACATTTGATTTGTTGTATTTTAATTTTTTTATCTATTATTTGAAATAATTATGTAATAATAATTCTGTTGAAAAATATACAACAACCAACTAAGCAAAAGGTAATCTTATCTTAATTTTAAGTTTTTAATATATATTTAATTATATTATCTCTAACGTGCTGTTTTTTTTATTTTTTGTTTTTACATGTATAATAATAAAAGATTTTGGATTGACAAAAAAAATCATTTAAAACTTTTGTGATCTTTATAATTAGTTGGGTTCATTTGTTATGAAATTGTTTTTTTATAAGTTTATTGAGTGTTAATATTTATTATATTTATTGGCCAATGAAACTTCCTTACACTAAAAAACAAATAAAGAAAATAACCATTACAAAACATTAAAGAAACAAAATAGCATGTACTAATGGTTTCCGCATACTCCTTTGCTGCATAAATTATCAAACTTATTCTTTAAATATCACTCATTCCACTGGTCTCTTCCTTTCTATTCATCTCACATCCCCTCTTCTCTCTACACACCACTTTTATTCTCTTGAGTACTCCTTACTCATCCTACCATGACAACAATGGGACATAAACGAAGAATACCAAGGTAAATAAATCGTAATTATTTTAATTAGAAAATTTTGTATTATTTTTCGTCACTAACTTTTCTCTTGTTTTTGTTCAAATAGTTTTGACACACATTGTTACGAATGAGATATTTTTTGTATTATTTGAATACATTTGCGCTTGAATATTTGTTTATTTGGGAATGATCCTACTTATGGGTGTGACACTACACAATTTAGTATACTACCCTCTTGGTCAAAATAACAATTACAAAAAATCTCTCATGCGTAACAATGTGTGTCAAAACACTACTTCGCGCAGATGTGTAGACGGACTCTGGATTTTGATATATTTTTGTGTGATGTTAGTTTGTTTGCACATGATCTTTCCGTCTCCTAGTTAATTTAGTTTGAGGGAGTTTGTTAGATCTGATTCTAAGCTAAGCTTCTTTTTGAAATTTACCTCTTGCACGTTCTTATTCATCATTGCAAACACTTTCACCGTATTAGGAATAATCTCTAAAGTTTTTGTGTGATATGAAGTCATTTTAACCCTATCATCTCTTATTTTAGGGTATAAATTAGAACGAGCCTACTACTTAAATATCACAACCACCCTACTTTCCATTACCATTGCTATGTCTTATGCTAGTATGTTCTTATGAGATATCGATTTCAATAAAATTATCTTTATTTTTATCTTCTCTGTTTGTATACTATCTAGAATTTTTTGGGAGTCTAGAGTTCAATCTGTTGGGCCGGTTACTACTGCTGCTCCGAGTGGGTTGGGTAGGAATTTTAAGAACATTCTCATTTTTCTATATCAAAGGAATCAAAGCGGGATAAACAATCGAAGCGATATTATACCAGTCAAACCGGTTTTTTTCCGATCTTAATTTGAAGCAAGTAAAATAGATTATAATTATTTCATAATTAATTTTATTTTATTTAAATTATAATTTTTTTGCTAGAGTTCAAGAGACGATTGAGTGGGCTGCAACAACAACCTCTAATACTTTATTTTATTTTATTTTAATATAATTTTTTAATCGTATGTATTAAGACATTGAATGAACTTTGTTTGTATGTCTTAACTTTGTGTCATTTTATTATCAAAGACATTTGGGTTGTTGTATTTTACTTTCTTTTATCTATTTTTTGAAATAATTATGTAATAATATTTTTTCTAAAAAGTATACAACAAACAACCAGGAAAAAGATAATCTTATTTTAATTCTAAGTTTTTAATATATATTTAATTATATTATCTCTAACCTGTTGATTTTTTTGTTTTCACTTGTACTATATGAAAGATTTTAGACCGAAAAAAAAGCATTTAAAACTGTTGTGATTTTCATATATAGCTGGATTCCTTTTTTATGAAATTGTTTCTTTATAAGTTTATTGAGTGTTAATATTTAATATATTTATTGACCAACATTGAAACATCTAACCCTAAAAAAACAAATTAAGAAAATAATCACTACAAAACATTGAAAAAACAAAATAAGCACTCTAAAACATTGAAAGTCAAGAGTAATGGTTTCCATCTACTCCTTTGTTGGATAAATTATTAAACTTACCCTTTAAATATCACTCATCCCACTATTCTCCTCCTTTCTACTCATCTCACATCCTCCTCTTCTCTCACACACCACTTTTATTCTCTTGAGTGCTCCTTACTTATCCTACCATGACAACAATGGGATATCAACGAAGAATATCAAGGTAAACACATTGTAGTTATTTTAATTAAAACATTTTGTATTATATTTCGTTATTAACTTTTCTCTTGTTTTTTTCAAATAGTTTTGACACACATTGTTATGCATGAGAGATTTTTTTGTATTATTTGGGTACATTTGCGCTAGAATATTTGTTTATTTGGGAATAATCCAACTCGTGTGAGCGTGACGCTACACACTTTAGTGTACTACCCTCAGGCTCAAATTAACACTTACAAAAAACCCCTCATGCGTAACAATGTGAGTCAAAACACTACTACACGCAGATGTGTATACGGACTTTGAATTTTGATAGATTTTTGCGTGATGTTAGTTTATTTGTACATCATCTTTCCGTCTCCTAGTAACTTTAGGTTGAGGGAGTTTTTTTATATCTGATCCTAAGATAAGTTTCTTTCTGAAACTTACCTCTTGCACGTTCTTGTTCTTCATTTCAAACACTTTCATTATATTAGGAATCACCTCTATAGTTCTTTGTCTGATATGGAGTCATTTTAACCCTATCATCTCTTAATATTTTTAGTATAAATTAGAACGAGTCTACTACTTAAACATCACAACCACCTACTTTTCATGACCAATGCTATATCTTCTGCTAGCTTGTTCTTAGGAGATATCAATTTCAATAAAATTATGTTTATTTTTATCTTCTTTGATTGTATAATAACTAGAATTTTTTGGGAGTCAGGATATCAATTGTAACGACCAGTTTTATTTTTCGTTACGCTTTGATAGGGTTAGAGAAGTTTAGAAAATGAATAAAAATTTAGTGAGACTAGGACATACTAGTTTATTTATAGAAGTCGTTTAATTAAGTACCTTGTCCTAAGTTTCCGGACGAAACTTATTTTAAGGGGATACTGATGTAATATCCGGAATTTTTATTCCGTTTAATTTCGAATCAAATCGGACTTCGAGCCGTTGACGGTTTCCCATTCTATCTAGTATTTCTTCCTTCACAAATTTTATTATTTTATGTAGAATTTAATTCACATAAAATGATAAAATTATATCAAGCTCTAATTTTTATAATTATGTATTATTTTATGTAGAATTTAATTCACATAAAATGATAGATTTATATCAAACCCTAGTTATTATAATTCATTCTTATCGATGACTTTAGACGAGATCATGACAAGCTGTGACGAGATCATGAGTAAGCTTAGACGAGGCCATGACAAAGCCCGACAAATCTGTGACAAACTCATTCATGGGCCTGACAAGGCCATGACGAGTTTTGACAGATTTTTGACAAACTTTCACCCCACTTATTTCTTGCCATATTTCAGCCCATTGTTTCTTAATTGGATTAATTGTTCCCAGCCCTTACCTTAACCTTTGCTGGCGGATCAAGCAGCCCAGGAGGCCCAGCAATCACACCTTCAGCAGCCCACACACTCAGCTGCTAATAAGGCTTGTGGCAGCCCAGAAGAGTGTTAATTCCAACCCATAACTCCATGAGATGCTGCCCTATCTTCCACGTTGTAACAGCCAGCTCTTTCCCTTCCCCATATCACGTAACAACAGTGAATAAATGAGGCAAATACACAGCTGAAACAGCCCTACATTCACGCCAGAAGAGAAGGAGTTGCAACGTCTTTGCTTCCAGATGCACGTAAACCTCTCCTCCCCTTCTTCTGTATCGACGCAGATCTCAACAACCCCATTGAAGCACCAACATTGCACAACAGCAGCCCCATTGAAGCACCAACATTGCACAACAGCAGCCCCCATTGAAGCACCAACATTGCACAGCAACAACCTCTTTTGTGCACTTCGACTCCAGGAGCTGCTGCATACGTTTCTGCATACGTTCGGTTGGTCTTTCACTCCCTAGTTGTCCTCTTTCTATTCAGTCACGCAATGAGCAAAAGTTTATATTCCATCCCTGCTGTTTTACAGATCGAAAGCCTTCCCCATCACCATAATCTTTCCTAAGTTGCAATCAAGGTCTCAACAAGGGGTAACTAGATCTCTTCTCTCTCCCTTGAATACGTATCATTTATAAGTTAATAAGTTAAAAGTGTACTATGTGCTGCTGATGAACTTAGGACATAGATATCAATAATTAGTTTGGGTTAGAAGAGGGTGACAAAAATAGTAGAAACAAATCAGCCGTAAATAATGGAGTTTTCTTTAGTTTTGAGAAGTTGAAAACTGTCAATATTGTAGACCAATGTTCAGGAGTTATATTGAAGATCCACCGTTGAATTTTTGGTAGATCATAGAGGGATATACGTAGTTTACTGTGTTAAAATTTGAGAAGAAATGAACGGTCGGATTGAAAGTTATAGGGTCTCAAAGTGAAGTAGTTGAGCTGTTTTTCCAACAATGAAATTTGACTAAGTATAGGAACGTTTTTAGTGTTGTAGCCAACTTTAAGGATTTTTGTAGAAGTGATAATGGTAGAGTTTTAGAAAATTCTTGCTCTTATGAGTAGATTAGATATCCTAGATAATTTAGAGATTTATTTTAAAATTTTTATAAGTTTATTTTAATTTCATATTTGAAGTTCTAGTTGGACCTTAGTGACTTTTCGTGAAATAGAAAAGTGGGTAGTTTCTCTTGTTTTACCTAAAATCATCCTAGGGAGTAGAATATGGTTAATTAGCCTCAAGTAAGAATTTAAGTACGTATTACGAGTTTTGGAAGTCTCGGGACCAAGGGTAAAATAGTCATGTTACCTTAAATAAGTACTGTAATAAATTATGTCCAAAAAATTTGATCTTACAGCTTAGGAGTTTCAGACTTCTAAGTACCTAGGGAAATGTATTGACCCACGTGCCTCCTTTGATAGGCAACTGAGTTTCTGCAGTTACTGATTGAGTGGTGTTAAGAGAGGTGACATTCGATTCTGATAAGTCCACGGACTTACTTAGCTGGCTTTCTTGTATGAGTGTAATGTGTATGAGTGGTGTTTGCTAGTTATGATAAACAACAAAACCGGATTAGGCCGACTTTATTATTTACGTAATTGACCCAAGTGTATGATAACGGGTCGTGACATCATCTGCCTAGCTCTTGCGAGAGTCTAGGAGGTTCCCTGCGACCAACCCAGTCCGGTAGACGGTCAGATGCATTAGTATCATTCCGCGTTGGTAAACGGGGACAGGGGCGAGGTTTGGGAATCCCTCGTGTCACAAAATAAGTATCATTAGTAATAACCTATCACCTAATTAAAGATAATAAAAGGATTGAGTGTTGCATGTTGATTGTGTATGTTGTGTGTTTGTGCTTTTACCTTTATACTTATGCATAGAATGTTAGCTAACGGTTTTATACCGCTTGTAGATGTCTTGCAGGCTAAAACAATTGTAGAGAGATCCGAAGGGAATGGTCAGCCGGGTCCACGTACTTATTTAGTTGGGGACGGGATGTCTTTTGTTCTTCTTATGTGTCATTTTGGTACCTTTGCTTTGTAAGGCTGATACATATTCTTCATGTATATATTGTTTAAAGTTTTCAAATGATTTAAATACTTTTGTGCCTTGTTGTAAGATCCAAGTTAAATTGTTGTCAAACTAAGGTCGGGACCCATTGTGAGGTCCTAACCAGTAGCTCCCCGAGTTCTCAGAATTTGGGGTGTTACAATATGGTATCAGAGCTCTGGGTTGGCAACAATGGCACTTGAAATCTTCTGAAAGACCAAATGTATAAAATAACTAGAACCCGAAAGGGGTCTAAAATTTTCAAAACGGATTTCTGTTTTTACACACACGTAGAGTCGGGTTGTTGGGTTAGTAGTACGTTGGACCACCATCGCTCTCCGTGGATCTCTACAACTTAGATCGATATGAGTTAGTGTATAGAGTTACTATGATGAGTATTAATGTATGTTATATATATGTATAAGTGTAGTATGTTAGTATCCTAAAGGATATATTATATCCTTTAGTTGTGATATCATGAAGCGATTATCGCCTCATGATAAATCGGTAGCAAACTTGAAGAGTTTTCAACACGAGGCAATGGAATCAGACCTCGAATTGAGTATTATATTTGGGTGGGTCGCTTGGTGATCCGTACAAATCATCTAGAGAACAAGTGAGCAAGGAAGTAAAGTTGTGAAGATAATTTTTACCACATGCACAATCAGATGAGGAAGAAATCCCTGAGGTAGAAATCCCTGAGGTAGTTCAGTTAGAAGGAATAGAAGGTCGTACAAAGAACTCGGGCATACGAGGCCGAGAGACGGAATTAGAAGAACCATGGAAGAGACTACAAGAGTGCGGAATAGTGATTACAATATTGGAGCGGGACAAGTAGAATTGAGTACAACCAAGATTGCGGAATCAAGGACATTACAATCGGAACGGATGCCCCAAAGACCATTAGGGGCATGAGAAACCAAAAGAGACAAAGTGTCAATCCGGGGGTGAGAATCTAAGGTGTACAAAATGAAGACCTACAATTGAGTGTAAAAGCAAAAAGGCAGACCCCACAAACATGGGGAGGTTTTGACCTCCTCGAAGATGTAACACCCCGAATCCGCGGGACTCGGGGCGCTACGGGTTGGGACCTCACAATGGGTCCCGACCCTTAGCCTGACAACAATTTCACCGGATCTTTCAACATGGCACAAATAAAGGCAAAACCAAAATTCCTTTTAATGCAAATGATAAGAAACCCGAAGGAAAATAACAAGAGACTTCAGCCGATAATCAACACCAAAGATCAAAACGCCATACACACGGCATACCAACATAATAAACGAAGAATAAAACATAACCCGACTCCAACCAAAACCCACTCCTAAAATGTACGGAACCCCGGCTGCCCACTCTTCCGGATCTCTCGGCCGCTTTCCTAACCTGCAAGGCAATCTACAACAATCGGTATAAAACCGTTAGCTAATATTCGAAGCATTAGAATCAAGGTGAAAGGCACAAACACAAGTAAATAAACATAACACACAATGTACACCAAATCACACAAGTCCGGTTTATTATCTTTTTATTATTAAGTCGTATCCCGTTCTAATTCAACTTCTTTTGTGACACGAGAATCCTCCGAAACTCGCCTCGGTCCCTTCTTCCGGCAATGGAACGGTCGGATGCCTCCGACCGTCTAACCAGCACGGGCCAGTCGCCGAGATCCCCCTAGCTCTCACGGGGAGCCAGGCAGTGATGTCACCGCCCGTTATCATACACTTGGGCCAAATAATATAAAGGTCGGTAATCCTATTTCCGGTTTAGTTGTTATAAACAGTAAAATAATAAACACACACCACCCAACACACAATAATGCTAATACAAAGAATACGAGCTAAGTAAGTCCGGATACTTACCTCGTCCCAAAGCTAAACCGATCAACAATATCTCTCAACTTCCCGCAGGAAGATACTCAACTCCTGGCCAAAACAAGGCACACGATCAATATCTATCTCTCATGCTAGAAGTCCTTAGACTTCTAGCCCAAATGACCTCTATAAGGTCATACAACTCACATGTTAAGATAACACTTTCCTAGTCTTGATGCTCTCACAACAACATGTAATCCCAAACCTCAAGCCTAATGATTCTCACAAGATCAAACCATATACTCGAATCCTTATAACAACCTCACTAGACCGCAATACCACCTCAAGCTTAGAATCAACATTAATCCATCAAACAATATCAAATCCTCAAAACTCACCTAAGGGTCAAAGCCACTACTTGGCATTAGCTCTAAGTTATGCTAGATCCAACCTAGCAGGATACTAAAACTTAACATAACTAGATTGAGGGAAGAGATACTCACACGACGTCAAAAGACGGAAATCGATCAACGGATGTCGACTTGGACTCGTTCGGCCTTTACGGGGTTGTTCCCGAACCTAGCACCAAAACTAAACAAATTTAGCTCGTACGCTAAATTTGATCGGAATATATATATATATAATACATATAACTCTAAGGAACTTGTTTAAAAACCAAGGTTAAAATCCCGCTAAAATATTTTCCGAGGCAAAATACCCAACGTCACAGCATGCGTCATAAATCCGCAATTAAATCCTTGGGCCATAATCCGAAATTAATTCAACAAGGGCATAATAGTTAAATCACCAAATTTGGGTCATAAACCACAATTAATATATGGGTCCATTTATGTAAATAATTTCTGCAGGAGCATAACATTAAATTTCAAAAACCATGGGCCAGAAATGCAAAATAAAAAATATGGGTTGCAAACTGTAATATCATTAAAAAGATGGGGCCCGCTCTCAATGTACAAAATTAGGGTTTCATCCCTTCTGTTGAAAACAAAGAGGGAGATAGACATTTCTATCCAGCAACAAGAGGGGCAAACTCAGAGTACCGGCTCGGTCGTGGCTGCCCCTTGGCTCTGGCAAGTCTGCTCCGATGACAGTGACGGAAGAAGAACGGAGCGGCGAGGAGGTTTCCGACAGTGATGGCTCGCGGATGTTCCGATTTATACGGTGCCGGATTTGAGTACCTACTCCAACTCGAGACAAAGATCGGAGGTTTGTAATGGCGTTTGGGGCGATCGGGCAGGCAGAGGGTGAGAGATGAAGTCGCCGGCGGCAACACAGTTTGAAGGAGCAGCCCCTCCTTGAGTGCTCGAATCGGGAAGGGAAGAAGAGAGGGACTGGTTCCTTCGAGGAAGAGACGAAGAGAAGGGGGTCGAGGTGCGGCTGCAGGTTGTCGCTGGGAAGGTTGGGGCTCCTGGAGGTGATGGCTTGCACAACCAGCGGAAGAGTGGAGGTAAGTGAGGGCTGGATGCTGATCTTGCCTTGGTCCAGAGGCAGAGGAGGTGAGTTTGAGGTCCCTTGAACACAGGGAGATGCAGATGGGGTAAAAGTGAGGTTGAGAGGGAGGATAGCGTGAGAAAAAGAGTGAGAGGTGTTGAGGCTGCGTGCGAGAGTAGGAAACAGAGGGAGATGGGATGGGGATTTGCAAGTGAGGGATCAGAGAGTACAGAGGGTCAAACAAGGCAGCGTGTTGGGCACTGCACGAAGTTAACGTGGGGTCGGCTCACCATCCGGGAGAGAGGAAAGAAAGGAGAAATAAAAAGAGAAAAAGAATAAAGAAAAGGAAATAAGGAATTAAAATAAACTCGATCGAAAAATAATCGGAACGGAAATTCTGGATCGGAAAATTTTCCCGAAAATAAATATACGGAAAACATATGTGATCGAATGTGTAAATAAGCTCGCGAAATATACTTTGAAGTACAAAAACAATTCTCGCAATTCATTTTACGAGATCATATAATAATTGAAATAATCGTAGAATTTAATTTACGACGTAAAAGTACTCGTGAAGAAAAATATTTAAGCTATTACAATATCGATAAAAGCCGAAAAAAAAACAAACATCGGAAAAGCGCCTAAAAATTTGGAGTGTTACAATAGATCCCCCTAAAAAATAAGTTTCGTCCCGAAACTTGTTATGCGTCGAACTTCTCGGTCCTTAAGGCCGAGGTATGAACTCTCAAACTAAGAAGTCTTTAACCTTAATCTAGGCATACAATCTATTCAACTACCACCGCAAGATATATATTAGGTCATAAAGCGCATTCTCCCACAGGGCACAAACTACACATAACATCACACATGCACATAACTCAATCAAGGGGAGAACTAGGTCTAACCCGTCGATTCTATCGATGCTACTAGCACAACTAAAACTCAACTAAAGATACTATCCTCCGTCTTCGAGTTAGCTTTATCGGTTCCTTGTCTTTCACTGGATCCTCATGACTGACCACACATCTAGAATCATGCATGTACCCTCTCGACTGATACATATGAAACACCGGGTGAACACTCTCTACTCTTGGCGGCAATGCCAACTTATAAGACACTTCTCCAACTTGCGCTAAGATCTCTAAAAGGTCCAATATATCGGAAACTCAACTTCCTTCTCGGGTCTTTCTCACTACAACATTTCCATTAGGTTTCTCTTTGATTTCTCTATCAAAGAAGATCGAACTTCCAAATTACACCATTAGCTTTGGTTCTTGTCAAACCAAACTTTGATGTTACGTTTCCTCCATTCTTGTGGCAATTCCAAGTAACGAAGGAAGTACTTTACTGCACACCGCTTCTACTAACGAGGCACATATGTTATTATTATTACATCTTTCCTCAATACTCACTCAAGATCTTGTCTGGAAGAATCTCTTGTACGCTTCAAACCCATCATACATCGAGGCAATGTCAAAATAGTTGCCTAATGACTCTTCTCTTAACTCTTAACAACTCTTGTGATACTTTTCTCGTTCAAAATTTCTTGTCTTCCGAAGTAGGTTAGTCCTAGACGGTGTTACTTTGGAGAATCTCTCCCCAAATCCGGTATGGCCGGCATCACCAAGAAAACTTGTAACTTCTTTTACATCCTTCGGTGGTTTCCACCCTGAGACAACTTGTCATACAATTGCTCTCTACTTAGAGAGTAGACCAAATATCTTACACGGTGTATTAGTAAGCCTATGTAGAATCACTACAACTCGTAGTGACCATGGTTTGTCCGGAATGCTTTATTTGCAATATCCCAGTCTCAAACTCTCCATTGGTGACAATCAGACTTTAAATCAATTTTAAAAGAGACTACCGACCCTTGCAACTGATCGAGTAGATCATCTATACGTGGTAAGGGGGACTTGTTCTTCATTGTAATCTTGTTTAGCTCACTGTAATCGATGTACAAACAAATATAACCGTCTCACTTTTCGCAAACTGGTGTTCTCCATAACAACTTCAAATTAAGAGTTCAAGATAATGTATGATGTTCTCTATGGCATTTCACTAATTCTAATGAAATCTTATCACTAAGTTCTTGCAATTTCTCCTTCACTTGCTTCCACAACTCATGTCTCTGCACAAGTGTTATTTCACACGGCGTCTTAGACATCGGAATTAAATCAAGCTCAACCTTAGTGGAAATTTCCACATTCGGACGTATTGGAATCCATGATATCTCATGTTTCATCTTTTCTCTTACCGTCACATATCGTAATAACCGACACAATCTTGTCTTATCACTTTACAAGTGGTCATGATACTAATGATTTACCCCGATGTTGGGTGACGTCCTTTAAACACGTGTATTGTTCCATTTTTAGCTACAATGTTTATTGTCCTCTTTTAGAGATCCTTCATCTCATGAACTCAAGAGACTTGCTCGAGTCTTCTAACTCTTGTAGCCTTATTTAAGTAATCCTATAACTTAATCTAATTTTCCCTCTTAAATGGCATGATTGAAAAATCTTCTAAGATTTTTCACTTATGTGCAACCATAAGGGTCCAATCGGTAGGACTTAACCGTGTTTCAAAACAATTGACCTTATCTTCTTCACTTTCCGCGACATCCCAACATATGGGAGGAGCTCTTCGTATTCTACATAAGCTTTCACCATGGACATCCTTTCTTCAAGTAGAAATTATACTTCACTTTCCTTTTGTAAAGTCAATCCGACGGTAGAGGTTCTAACCTCAATCTTCCATATACTTTTTGTACATCTCTTGTCGACATCAAACTTCAAAACTTCGATCATCTCTTACTCTTGTTGGACGCCTTATGCATATCTCGGTATTCCATGAACAACTTCACAACTGTACCGGTATGCCCCGTGGAAAATGCTAGAATAAACTCCCCATCCAAAACCACTAAAATCTCAAACTCATTACATCTCCAGGTACTAACATCATAACTCTAAGTTTGCAGCGTTGCCTCAATCAAGACTCCTCGTTTCACGTCATAGCCACTATGGCTTCGCCACACTAGTCACAAAAACCTTGACTTAGCTTGGCTCATGAAAACATGGCATCCATAACCTTATAACAAACATATCATATCATACCTCCCTTTATATATACCTCCTTTCCGCACAACAACTATAGAAGACTCATCTTCCTCTTCGTCCTTCCAAGTTGCTTTACCTTGATCCGTGTCATTTCTCCATATAAAAACCCCCCATGACCTAAGAAGGCCGTACCAGATCGCTACAATCCCTCCCCACACGATACGTTACTAACACTTGCTGGAATCGATAAATTGTTACTTGATTAAGATACTTGCACTTCCCTTGATATACCTCTTTATTGCCGACATTCGATCACTACGAATATTCCAAGTTTGTTTACCGTTCTTCATGATCCCACATCCTAGATTACTCTCCCCACCTACAGTCACAAGTATACAATCCGCACCTGCGCATTCTCGGTGGTCACCGATTAACTCATTGATAACCCTCTCTAAGATCAACGACTTACCCTCCTACCATACGTCCATGCTACCATACTCATGAAGGCTACCCTCCTTAGGGAACTTTACCTTAAACTCCGTTAGTTCTTTCTTCATTCCATGCTTCCTCTTCTTTATAAGGTAACTATATCTTCTTTGCCTTGTTGTTTCATATAACTCCCTTTCATATACTTAATCATTCTTCCTTGATGTCTTTCAAGAGCACATTCCCAAATATTATAGCCCTAGCTAGCATCCACTCGCGTTCCTCTTGGTTGGTATCCTAAGTCCTTTGATAAAAGCTTCTTGTTTCGTCTTTCATCTTCTTGGGATCATCATTTATGCACACTTGCTCCTTCTTGGCGTTTCTTAGCCTTATCTTCATAACGGAAATCGGTCAACTCCACGTGAATCCCCCACCATGCCCTTCTTCTCATAACTCTAGTAATGTTGAAACTTTACTTTTTGGTACCTCGTAAGCTTAACTTACGGTATCTCAAATCTTCAACATATGGTTCGATCACTCTTCTCCTCTTGACTCAAATGCTTAGGAGTGTCTAAAGAAAACTTCACATCTTAATGGAATGTCACCTTTAACCTTGTTAGAATGTATCCCTCTCCTCCTCGATTCGCATCTTTAGATGTCCACGCGTCTTCTAGAAGAACTTATGTTTATTATCCTCATTGGTCTCGTTGTCTTTCTAATCGTGACTTCTTTGTAATCACTTCCACGCCTTTGTGTTACTCCTTTTTCTTGTATGTTCCCCATCTCAATTTCTCTTAAGTTGTCTCGAGTTTTCTTTTACTTAGTTGACCTTCGTTTACGTCATCTCCAATCCTCCTCTTCGACATCCTTTAAAGGAATTCGAGAACGCCACGGTATTCGTTAGCACAAAATGCCCAACTCGATACTTGAGCGTCTTCTTCTACTTATGAACGTCATCATAAGATACATCATCGTCTTAAAGGGGATGATATTGTATCATCATCTTAGCTCAAATGTCCTATAGCTCTACATACTACTATACGTATAGGTCTACATATACATAACTATATAAATCATATGTCCATAACTCTACTAACATACATATCCAACATGCCATCATATCAATACAAGGTCTAAAACATATAATAGTCCACACATACAACTATACACATAAGTCACATCCATCATGCAACTACAATCCACCAAGATACACATCAATTCCATCATGCATAACTACAACCCTCATATCCATATCTATATATATATATAGATACATATAAATACCAAGTCCAATAAACTAAGCTTCCGAGATCCGCGGAAGGAGTGGTGGTCCGTACATTCTACCCCGACTCATGCATGTGAATTTTGAAAACGAAAACTCAGAACCCGCGGGGTTCTGTTTATTCCTTATTCGGCCTTTAGAAGATTGCGAGTGCCATTGTTGTCAACCTAGGGCTCTGATACCACTTTTGTAACACCCCGAATCCGCAGGACTCGGGGCGCTACGGGTTGGGACCTCACAATGGGTCCCGACCCTTAGCCTGACAACAATTTCACCGGATCTTTCAACATGGCACAAATAAAGGCAAAACCAAAATTCCTTTTAATGCAAATGATAAGAAACCCGAAGGAAAACAACAAGAGACTTCAGCCGATAATCAACACCAAAGATCAAAACGCCATACACACGGCATACCAACATAATAAACGAAGAATAAAACATAACCCGACTCCAACCAAAACCCACTCCTAAAATGTACGGAACCCCGGCTGCCCACTCTTCCGGATCTCTCGACCGCTTTCCTAACCTGCAAGGCAATCTACAACAATCGGTATAAAACCGTTAGCTAATATTCGAAGCATTAGAATCAAGGTGAAAGGCACAAACACAAGTAAATAAACATAACACACAATGTACACCAAATCACACAAGTCCGGTTTATTATCTTTTTATTATTAAGTCGTATCCCGTTCTAATTCAACTTCTTTTGTGACACAAGAATCCTCCGAAACTCGCCTCGGTCCCTTCTTCCGGCAATGGAACGGTCGGATGCCTCCGACCGTCTAACCAGCACGGGCCAGTCGCCGAGATCCCCCTAGCTCTCACGGGGAGCCAGGCAGTGATGTCACCGCCCGTTATCATACACTTGGGCCAAATAATATAACGGTCGGTAATCCTATTTCCGGTTTAGTTGTTATAAACAGTAAAATAATAAACACACACCACCCAACACACAATAATGCTAATACAAAGAATACGAGCTAAGTAAGTCCGGATACTTACCTCGTCCCAAAGCTAAACCGATCAACAATATCTCTCAACTTCCCGCAAGAAGATACTCAACTCCTGGCCAAAACAAGGCACACGATCAATATCTATCTCTCATGCTAGAAGTCCTTAGACTTCTAGCCCAAATGACCTCTATAAGGTCATACAACTCACATGTTAAGATAACACTTTCCTAGTCTTGATGCTCTCACAACAACATGTAATCCCAAACCTCAAGCCTAATGATTCTCACAAGATCAAACCATATACTCGAATCCTTATAACAACCTCACTAGACCGCAATACCACCTCAAGCTTAGAATCAACATTAATCCATCAAACAATATCAAATCCTCAAAACTCACCTAAGGGTCAAAGCCACTACTTGGCATTAGCT
The DNA here is from genome assembly GCA_033239125.1 of Fagopyrum homotropicum. Classification (NCBI taxonomy): domain Eukaryota; kingdom Viridiplantae; phylum Streptophyta; class Magnoliopsida; order Caryophyllales; family Polygonaceae; genus Fagopyrum; species Fagopyrum homotropicum. Next base: position 144,108,235 of record BSWB01000003.1, on the reverse strand, counting down.
CTAAGTTATGCTAGATCCAACCTAGTAGGATACTAAAACTTAACATAACTAGATGTTCGCCCCTAGAGGTGTGTGCAAATAAGTTTTAAATTTATAAAACTAGAATCAAGCAGCGAACCAGCAGTGTACGGATCGATATAGTTAAGCAAGAATTCCAGAGTATCGAACACAGGGATTTGGGGGAAACGAACTCGATTGCAGATTATCAAGCAAGTAAACGTGAGAGTTTTGCAAATTATTGGGAAAACAACAATCCTAAAGATCCAGGTATCTAATTGTGGCAATCGATTCAAGATATACTAAATGATATAAAGACAGAGTTGAGATATGCAAAGGTATACTAATGTAAGGTAATCGTACGGTGAAGTTCCAAAAACCTTATATAACTCACCTACAAGACACTCTCTATACAGGTTGTTGAGGCTCAATATAGAAGGATTCTAGAGGCGAGAATTAGTGTCAAATACCCAAACTTATAATCCAAGGATCAAGACTAACTTAACCGATTGAGGTTGTTGAGGCTCACAATCGAGGTAGAGGTTGTTGAGGCTTCACTACCACCTAGAAAAGACAAGTCTAAACTAAGCTAAAGCAAATCTTTAACTTTAGATTAAAGTAAAAGCAGATTCGTAGACTTAAGGGAAATCACGGTTAGTTCTTGAGGTTCCACGGCCGTGGACTCAAGAACAGACCGTAATTTAGGGCTGTCGGCGACAATTCTCTAACTCTCAGGGTCTAATCTATTTGCGATCGATCTATCATCATCTAAGCCACAACTATAAACCCTTCACTTTAGAATTGTTTAGAGCTTTTAGCCAATAACAGTCATATTGATATCAATTCAAGAATTAAAAGATAAAAAGATGAAAACTTTCAAGAACTTTCAATACTCTTCAATTCAATCTCAAAGTCACAAAGAGAATAAGCAATGTCAGAAGATTCACAATAGAACAAATAATCGTAACCCTAGGAAAGAAAAGAAAACGGGATGTCAATCCGTTTTCCAAATCGAACCTAATCAAGAAGAGAGATCTTCTTGCAAAATCTTCCAAGAACTACGATCTTCCGCAAATCCGGAGATCTCAACAGCAATCTCCACCAAAAGTGCGAGATTAGATGAATTTCAAAAACGAACTTCGATCTCTTCAAAGAGATGTCAATTGCTTCCAAGCAAGCTAAGCAAAACGTCTTCGTGTCTAAGCGGCGAGGAATGAGGGCAAACGGGTAGCGAAGGTCGTAAGCGAGGTGGTAGCCAAGGTCGTAAGCGAGGTCGTAGCCAAGGTCGTAAGCGAGGTGGTAGCCAAGGTCGTAAGCGAGGTCGTAGCCAAGGTCGTAAGCGAGGTGACGGAATCTTGCTTCGTCCGTCTTTTTATAGTGTAGGGCAAAATGTCGGCCCGGCCCAATCTTTAAAAGATCGTGGCTTCAAAGTGTGGCGAAAAGATTCGCCAAGATCACGGTCGTGGAAGTGTTCCACGACCGTAATTTAGGGCGTGGAAACAATTACGGTTTGCAACATATGTTCCACGGCCGTGTAATCTCCTGGAATGAACATGGATTTCTGACTCCAATTCCACGGCCGTAATTCTGAACGTGGTTTGTGATACGGCCGTATTTTAGGGCGTAATTTAGGGCAAGGACGTGATTCTTCCCTAAACTCGTGCATTCCTCAAGCTAAGACTCCAAATTGCTTCCAAAGAGTGTCCTTAATCTATGGATATATCAACTCAACTCTCCTTTGCTCGTTTCCGTTCGGAAATAGCTCCAAATCACCTATAATCAACATAGAACTAGTGTAGACATCCATATCGACAATATAGGCAATACTAGCTCATATATGCATAGAGTTCAATCAAAGACTATCAATATGAATCAAATACGTTTAGAAAACGTGCCTAAAATATCACAATATTTCATGCTAACAAATAACCCCATACTTAACACTTGCTTGTCCCTAAGCAAGGTCTTTCAAAAAGCTTTAAACAAGAGTTAGGATGAAATATGTGTACCTTCTTTTGGATGAATGTGACTTCTAAAGAATAGATCATTCTCAAACCTTGCTTCAATCGTTTTTCAAACTTTCACACACTTAATCAAAGAGTAAAAGGTAAAGAAAATTCATGAATCAACTCAACTTCTAAACAAGCATTATAACCTTCAAACATTAACAAAATCATTCACAAGAAACTTCAATTTAGATCACCAAGTCATATAACATTCTTTTGATCTTAAGGACTTTCAAAGAAGAGGTCTAGAATATGGAAGGGAGGGGAAGACTTTAAGGGAAAGTGGTGCATAAATCCGGGAAAGTGGATAACTACCTTCTTCTTCTTATGCGGTTTCCGCAATACTTCAACTTAGAGCTTCGCTCTCTTCTTTCCATTTTTCGACTTTACTTTTGGAGTTATGGATAGAGGTGCACAATAACCGAAGCCTAGGAGATCGGCGTTTCTCAAATTTTTTTTTCTCAAGAGATGCCTCAAACCCTTAGCGCACATACCATAATCCGCTAGGAATATCGCTCAATCCAACTTTGGCAAGACACAAACACCCGGCTATGTGAATGGTGCTGAGTTACTCATCGTCATGATTGACTTCCCCAAACCTATAATTTCTTTCTATTCAATTGATTGTAAATAATTGCTCTCATGGCCCTCCCACATCAAACATGCCTTTTTCTCATTCACTTCTCCAAATTCCCGGATAGGTAAGGGAGGCTAATATTTCAATGAGGAGCTAGATGATCAAAGAAAGAAGAAAGAAAGTATCGAATTGCCTTAATCATTTCAACAAGAAGTATAGGAACTTATGATGTGATTTCAACTTCAATTTTCTAGCATGATTTAGGTAACATTCTCACATTATAAAACTCGCAAAAGAGGTAAAATTCATTCATTCAAATTCTTCTCAATTCACAATTCCTTTAAGCATGTAATTGTCATCAAACTCAATTCACAAGTAGTGATTATCATGGAAATCATCTCAATTCATTAGAAGCACAAAAATTTTTCAAAATTTTTCAATTTTTATGGTTTTTTCAAGTTCTTTTTCATGCAATGCAATAAGGAAACGTGTAACACATAATGAAGATGCAACGATAGTCTCAAATGAAGCAAACATAGAGAGTAGAGTTATTACAAACATTTAGTACATCCCACCCCATACTTAGGACGAACATTGTCCCTAATGTTCAAAAGAAAGAACAAAAGAAAGAAAAGAAAAAGAAACTCACAAGTGGTGGCGGGAATGTCTAAAACAACGATCATGCATCAATCACTGCGGCGCCGGTGGAGGTGGGAATGGAGAGAAACTCGGATCATAGTACCGCCCAAACTGCTGGCGGTAGACGTCCCTCATCATGTGGTCAAGGTCGTCTAAGCGTCCGTCTCTAGCATCCGCCCGGATCTCTAGCGCTCCGACTCTCTCCGAAAGTCCGGTAGCCCAATCCGGCATCTGCTCGTACCATCCCGGGGCGTGACTGTACCATGATGGAGCATCGGATGGTGCTGGTGCTGGTGGCGGTGGTGGTGCTGCTGACTGCGCCGTGGACCATGGAGGGGGGGTGTCGTACCAAGTGGGAGGTGTAGTCATCCACGTGGGCCTCTCACTCACGCTGGCGCGGCGAGATGACGAGCCTGAAGCTCTAGCTGAACGTGGAGAGCGCCTAGGTACATCCTGGGCCGCCTCCGGCTGATCCGGAAACGTGCCGAACTCCTGCTCCGCTCCTCTACCACTCTCGTACTGATCTCCCATGTCCTCCTCATCCACAACCGGTGGTGGAACGTAAGGGGGAGCTACTAGCCTGTTCGCATGCATCGCAGCGAACGTCTCCTTCCAATTGTGGCGTCCCGCCACAATGGAATACTCCGGTAACCACTCAATCCCTCTACCCGTCCTAGTCTCCCAAGGCATGCCCGCATAAGGCGGACCTCTATGTGTGGGGAAGATGAGTCCCCTAACCATAAAAGCATGTAGCCCTAAGGGAACCGCCGGTATACGGGTGCAAGCAGAAAAGTCAACACCGAACGTCCTAGCAATGTGGGTCACTATCCCACCATATCCAATGTTCCCCTTCTTCTTGTTCTTCAGTTTACTCATCGTAGCCGCCAAAAGAGTGGCACAATCTGCACGGCGACCGTAAAGCATACAATAGAGCAAGAATAGCTCATCCGTCTTGATCTTTTGGGGCGTCTCCGTCCTAGGAAAGAGACACTCCGAAAGAACACGGTGAGCTATCTTCAAGGCTAGATGGTACATCAATCTAGCCTTGGTATCGGCGGGTTGCCAACGGTCCTCGTCGGCGTAAATCATGGCTACTTCCTCCCAAAAATCCTTGGGGTAAACTCCGCTCGGAAATCGACCGTTATAGGTCTCATGGAACCCGAAAATGGTCCCAAACTCGACAATGCTCAAATGATAGTCTCGTTCCATGAGACGGAAGGAGACGGTCCTATCTACGTGGCTGTGCTCGAAGGACGTCACAACCTCCCGGGTGATCTCCTCATAAGCGTCTTCACGAATGTTCGTGAAGACAAGCAACCCGGCTCTATCCAAGAGCCATGTAAGATCGTCAACAATGTTAAGAGGATGTAGATCCTCCAACAACAAATACCTAGGGCCAATCACTGCCCTCTCTGTGATCCTCTCAAACGCAGCAAGGTGGTTCTCATGTATGGTAGGGATGCTAGGGTGAGGGGGTGAAGATGGAGGTGAAGGTGAGGATGGTAGTGAGGGGGATGAGGGTGGTGGTGCCCTAGAGGTGGAGGGATTGCCCTTTCTTTTCTTATTCTGCTCTCCCTTTTTCTCCTTTATCCTTCCTGACACTCTCCTTACGAAATCCATTTTTCACCAAAAATTACGGTCTGTTCTTAGATTCCACGGCCGTGGTTTACCCAGAGACCGTGATTCGTCTCAGAAACTTGCGAATCTCAGCAATTTCACCAACAATCACCACAACAAGCAGCCCTAATCTAATTCCTTCCAATCTTTGTCAGTTATTCCTAAAAATCTATAGAAAAAACGAACCCAATCCGCGAAAATCAAGAAGAAAGAAATAACCTCTTTTTCGGATTGAAAAATCCAAAATGCGTGTTTGTTGATCGATTTCCACTCGATTTGTTGCTTGGATTCTGTTCGTGGTTGGATTTGCTGCAGTTTAGGGCGAAGAATCGTTGAAAACGATTAGAAAACGAGGAATTGAGAGAGATGGAGGGTTTTCGGTTTCTAGGTCGTGGAAATGGGGAAAATTTTGGTTAAGTTTGTGAAGAATGTGGGTTTTATAGTGGCCGGCAAAATTTCCAAAAATTACGGTCTGTCGGGGTGTTCCACGGCCGTGGAAGTGTACGGACCCGTGGTTTTGGTGATTTTTCAAAGGCTTTTGAGAATTACGGCCACTGTAGCTATGAAGACCGTAATTTAGACCGTGGAACCTTCTGTAAAGCTTCAAAGTCCGAATTTCGTCACTTTTCTTCGACATTATCTTCCCTTTCTCCTTTTCCATCGATCCTACAACCAAAAACACGAACATACCGGAAGAAATCGAGGCAAAATAAAGCAAAAACGTCTACTCTAAACTAGTCTACGAATTGAAGACAAAAATAGAAATGCAATACCTTGGGTTGCCTCCCAAGAAGCGCTTTGTTTAAGGTCCGTAGCTAGACCACTCTCGCACTTATTCGAGTGCGGTAGGCGCAAACTCCTCAGCTTGGAGTTCCGGCGTGTACTTCTTGAGTCGTTGGCCGTTCACCTTAAAACTTCCGCTAGCTTCACCCCATACTTCAACTGCACCATGGGGGAAAATGCGCTTAATTAGAAAAGGTCCGGTCCAACGGGATTTAAGCTTACCTGGAAAGAGGCGAAGTCTTGAATTGAAGAGGAGAACTTGATCTCCTTCTTTGAAGTCCTTTGGAATGATATGCTTATCATGCCAACGCTTTGCCCTTTCCTTGTAGATCTTAGCGTTCTCATAGGCGTTCAAGCGAAGTTCATCCAGCTTGTTGATGTCTAGGAGACGTTTCTCTCCCGCTTCTTTCATGCCGAAATTCAGCCACTTGATAGCCCAAAACGCTTTGTGCTCAAGCTCTACCGGCAAATGACAAGACTTCCCATACACAAGATTGTATAGTGTGGTTCCTATGGGAGTCTTGTATGCAGTCCGGTACGCCCATAATGCATCATCTAGCTTCAAGGACCAATCCTTCCTAGTCCTTGAAACCGTCTTCTCTAGAATTCCCTTGATCTCCCTATTTGAGATCTCAACTTGTCCACTCGTTTGTGGATGGTAAGGGGTGGCGATCTTGTGAGTAACCCCATACTTAGCTAGAAGAGCTTCAAAGCGACGGGCTATGAAGTGAGAGCCTCCATCACTAATGATTGTCCTTGGCGTTCCAAATCGCGGAAAGATGGTCTTGTTGAAGAACTTAACCACCACCATGGCATCATTTGTGGGAGAGGCAATTTCTTCCACCCATCTAGAAACGTAGTCCACCGCCAATAGTATGTATTGGTTTCCACAAGAAGATGGGAATGGTCCCATGAAATCGACTCCCCAAACGTCGAAAATCTCCACCTCTTGGATGTTGTTGAGGGGCATCTCGTTCCTTCTAGAAATATTGCCTATTCTTTGACAAGCATCGCAGCAAGAAACAAAGGATTGCACATCTCTAAATAAAGTAGGCCAATAGAATCCAGATTGCAATACCTTTGCGCTAGTCTTGTTCGAACTAGCGTGTCCTCCACAAGGTAGTGAATGACAATGGCGGATGACACTTTGCATCTCATCTTCCGGCACACATCGCCGAATGATGCCATCCGGACCTCTCTTGAAGAGGAGAGGCTCGTTCCAATAGTATTCCCGGACGTCCTTAAAGAACTTCTTCCTTTGTGCGTAGGATAGTCCGGGCGGTATCTCCTGGCAAACCAAATAGTTAACAAAGTCAGCAAACCATGGTTCGTTACCTTTGGAGATCTCGTTGATGCACTCCTCTATGATGTGTAGATGTTCGTCTGGAAAGGAGTCATCAATGGGAAGATGGTCGTCCTCTAGATGTGTGAGGCGACTCAAATGATCCGCAACAGAATTTTCTGAACCTTTCTTGTCGCGGATCTCAAGATCGAATTCTTGTAGGAGAAGAATCCATCTAATTAGCCTTGGCTTCGCGTCTTTCTTTGCAAGGAGGTACCGGATCGCAGCATGATCCGTGTAGACAATCACCTTTGCACCTACAAGATAAGAGCGAAACTTGTCAATAGCGTAGACAATGGCTAGAAACTCTTTTTCTGTAGTGGCGTAGTTGAGCTGAGCTTCGTCTAGCGTCTTGCTAGCGTAGTATATGGCATGGGTTCGCCCTTCCTTTCGTTGCCCAAGAACAGCTCCAATAGCTACGTCACTAGCATCGCACATAATCTCGAAGGGGAGAGTCCAATCCGGGGGTTGGATAATAGGTGCTGAAATTAGAGCTTGCCGAATGGTGTTGAACGCATCTAAACATTCCTGCGAAAACTCAAAAACCGCATCCTTCATCAATAGATTAGTCAGAGGTTTTGATATCTTAGAAAAATCTTTAATGAAACGTCTATAAAATCCAGCATGTCCTAGGAAACTTCTTATCCCTTTCACCGAAATTAGGGGAGGAAGTTTCTCTATGGTCTCTATCTTAGCTTTGTCTACCTCTATCCCTCTACTAGAGACTAAGTGACCTAATACGATTCCTTCCTTAACCATGAATTGACACTTCTCCCAATTAAGAACTAGGTTAGTGTCTTCACAACGTTGTAAAACAAGAGAAAGGTTAGAAAGACAATCGTTAAAAGAGGAACCGTATACGGAGAAGTCGTCCATGAAGACTTCCATAATTTCCTCTACGTACTCGGAGAATATGGCCATCATGCACCGTTGAAAGGTGGCTGGGGCGTTGCAAAGCCCGAACGGCATTCTCCTATAAGCGAACGTACCCCAAGGGCACGTGAACGTGGTCTTCTCCTGATCGTCTGGGTGTATCGGAATCTGAAAGAAACCACTATAACCGTCAAGGTAGCAAAAATGTGAATGTTGTGCTAACCTTTCAAGCATTTGATCGATGAATGGCAATGGAAAATGGTCCTTCCGCGTCGCGTTGTTGAGCTTGCAGTAGTCTATACACATTCGACATCCAGTCACGGTTCGGGTAGGAATGAGTTCGTTGTTCTTGTTGGTGATGACCGTCATTCCTCCCTTCTTCGGAACTACTTGAACTGGACTCACCCATTTGCTATCGGAGATAGGATAGATGATACCTTCATCAAGAAGTTTAAGGATTTCCTTCTTGACAACCTCCTTCATGGTCGGATTCAACCGCCTTTGAGGTTGTCTTGAAGTTCTAAAATCCTCCTCCATTAGTATCTTATGCATACATAGGGAGGGTTTAATTCCTACTAAGTCCTCGATAGTGTAACCTATGGCTTTTCTATGTTTCCTAAGGACTGTCATGAGTTGTTCATGTTCATCTATGCTTAGTTCGGAACTAACAATGACCGGAAAGGTAGAATTAGATCCAAGAAAAGCGTACCTTAGATGAGTAGGAAGTGGTTTGAGATCCATCGCTTTCGGAGCTTCCAATGGTCCTTGAGGAGCATCCGACGTTTCCTTAGAAGTTTCTAAGGTTGTGGAGTGGTTTGGAGAAGAATCAGAAGAAGTTGAAGATGTAAGCCGATCACCCTCTTCCACGGTCAGAATTACGGTCTCTCCATGTATTCCACGGCCGTGTAATCCTCTGGAATGGAGGTCGATTTTGGTTGTGAAATCCACGGTCGTGGAATACAGAGTATGACCGTGGATTCTTACATTCTCAGCCTCATCGTGGAGTTTTTCAAATTCCACTTCATGCATCTCTTCTTGTGCTTCTAAGGCTTCAATTTCCTCTTTGCACTCTTCTTCTTCCCTTACATTGGTTAGACTCATAGTGATAACTTTTTGTAAAGGATCGTTGAAGAGAATCGCACTTACCTCCTCCCTAGACAAACCTTCTTCATCTTGGATATCGTAAATATCCTCATCGAAGATTGGCTCCTTTATTAGAGTGGAAAGAACGAACTCTACTTTCTCTTCTCCAATATCAAAAGCGAGTCTCCCATTCTTGCAATCAACCATGCAGCCGGAAGTTGCAAGAAACGGTCTTCCGAGTATGATCGGGACCGGACTATCTGCAGGAATGTCAAGCACGACGAAATCGATAGGGACAAAAAATTTACCTAGCTTGACCGGGACGTCTTCTACAATACCGACGGGGCGAGTGATGGATCGATCCGCCATGTATAACGTCATCTTGACCGGTTTAGGATCGCCTAAACCGATCTTCCTACACAATGCAAGCGGTATGATGCTCACACTTGCTCCCAAGTCACATAAAGCGTCATATGTGACTTCTCCCACTCCAATGGGAATGCAAAATGACCCCGGATCTTTCAACTTTGGGGGCATTTTCTCCTTCATAGTCTTGATGAGATCCGAAGAATCCGAACTCATCTTGACCTCACCGAAATCTTCTAGCTTCCTCTTGTTAGAGAGGAGCTCCTTCAAGAACTTGCCATAAGCCGGCATACCTACAATAGCATCAATGAAGGGTATATTAATATGCAGCTTGCTCATGAGTTCTATGAACTTACCGAATTGTTTATCTAGGCGCGCTCGCGCTCTAGATTGAGGAAATGGTAGGGGAGGTTTGTAAGCTGGAGGAGGAACATAGACATCTTCCTTCTCCTTCCCCTTTCCTTTGTCCTTCTCTACGGGGACTTCAACGAACGTAGGCTGCGGATCGGTGGTGGTCACTCCGCTCCTAGTTGTAATCGCCATTACCCTTCCCTTAGGGTTGTCCTCCGTCTTTCCTGGAAGTTTTCCTTGATTTCTAGGGACTTCCTCCGCGTGGTTGAACAATTGGTTTTCCAAAACTTTTTGAGCTTTGTCAACCTTAGAGACTTGATCATCAACCTTGATGAGGCGGTTCTCCAACCCTTGAAGCTTTCCCAAGATTGTCTCCAACATGGGATCGGACTTCTCCTTTCCCGCATTGTTTCCTCCATTTGATGATTGCCCCTGGCTTTTCAAAGGAGTAGAGGAAGAGGAGGGTGGAGTTAGTGAATTAGAATTTGAAGGATAGGAGTTACCGGAATTTTGTTGATTGGAGCGCCAATTGTTGTTGTTTGAACTTCGATTGTTGTTCCAATTGTTGTTGTTTCGGTTGTTGTTGTTTCCATTCCAGTTGTTATTCCGGTTATTATTCCGGTTATTGTTGTTGCGGTTGGAGTTATCACCGCCATTGTTGTTGCCCAAATAGCCAACATCCTTCTCTTGTTGCTTTGGGAAGTTGGTCTTGATAGTCTCCTTCAACTCTTTGATCTCATTGTTGAGGGAGAAAATCTGATTTTGAGCTTCATGTGTGAGCTTCGCTCCTTGCTCTACACGATTTCCCTCCGCTTTCCGGTGGGAGTACTTCTCTATGACTCTTGCTTGCTTCTCAATGAAGTCCCAAGCGTCATCTTCTCTCATATCCATGAACGTTCCGCATGAGAGGGATTGGAGGTTGAATTGTGTTCCCGCATCCATCCCTTTGTAGTAGATTTCCAACAAGGCAAGTTTGGATATGCCATGATGAGGGCAATCCAAGAGTAAATCCTGAAACCTTTCCCAAGATTGAAACAAACTTTCGTTAGGTCTCATGGAAAAAGCATTAATCTTACCTCTAAGTTCCGCCGTTTTGGATGGCGGAAAGAATTTGGTGAGAAACTCCGCGGAAAGGTCTTCTCACGTGTCTAGTTTCCCATTGGGAAGAGCTTGATACCATGACAACGCTTTCCCTTTCAAAGAGAAAAAGAAAGGTTTGAGCTTATAGCTATTGGTAGTAGCGTTCTTCGGTCTCATTGTCTCCATCATACACTCAAAGTTTTGCAAGTGTTGGTGTGGAGATTCGGCACTTGTACCGCCAAATTGGCTTTGGCGAACAAGAGTGATAACTTGAGGGTTAAAGCTGAACCCTTGCACATCTTCAGCATCAAATTTCACAACCAAGCGGCGTGGTTGTTGTGTTGGATCCATCCGCTGGCCAAGAGTTCTTGGCTCATTATCCACACGTTCGACTCTCACATTCCTAGGTGGAATGCGGCGATTAGTAGCTCCTTGTGGATGGAAAGGATTCATATTGATCGTGGGATCAATCTCTTCTAACGGCGGCATGGAAGAGTCACTATCATCAGCGGATGAGTGGCTTTTTCTTCTAGACCTTGATCTCCTTCTTGAGGACTTCTTGCCTACCTTATTCTCAAGGTCGCTCATCTTTATCCTCATTTGGATGATCATGTCTTGTAGACCGTTAACTTGAGATTGATGACGATCCATCTCATCTTGGCGGAGAGTTTCATTCCATCGGAGTTGAGATTCCTTCTCCGCCAACTCCGTTTGAAGATCACGATCGTGTTCTTCGGCCATCTTCTTTTCCTTGCGCTTTTGCCTCAAGGTTTTCTCTAGCTCTTGGTCAAGAGGTAAGAGATCTTCGGTGTTCCTAGACCTGCGCATGCACTCGAAGAGATATCAAATAACGAGAGCAAGCTTCCAAGCTTGACAACCGGCTACCGGATTCGGTCTAAACCAAATCCCCGGCAACGGCGCCAAAAACTTTTTCGCCCCTAGAGGTGTGTGCAAATAAGTTTTAAATTTATAAAACTAGAATCAAGCAGCGAACCCGCAGTGTACGGATCGATATAGTTAAGCAAGAATTCCAGAGTATCGAACACAGGGATTTGGGGGAAACGAACTCGATTGCAGATTATCAAGCAAGTAAACGTGAGAGTTTTGCAAATTATTGGGAAAACAACAATCCTAAAGATCCAGGTATCTAATTGTGGCAATCGATTCAAGATATACTAAATGATATAAAGACAGAGTTGAGATATGCAAAGGTATACTAATGTATGGTAATCGTACGGTGAAGTTCCAAAAACCTTATATAACTCACCTACAAGACACTCTCTATACAGGTTGTTGAGGCTCAATATAGAAGGATTCTAGAGGCGAGAATTAGTGTCAAATATCCAAACTTATAATCCAACGATCAAGACTAACTTAACCGATTGAGGTTGTTGAGGCTCACAATCGAGGTAGAGGTTGTTGAGGCTTCACTACCACCTAGAAAAGACAAGTCTAAACTAAGCTAAAGCAAATCCTTAACTTTAGATTAAAGTAAAAGCAGATTCGTAGACTTAAGGAAAATCACGGTTAGTTCTTGAGGTTCCACGGCCGTGGACTCAAGAACAGACCGTAATTTAGGGCTGTCGGCGACAATTCTCTAACTCTCAAGGTCTAATCTATTTGCGATCGATCTATCATCATCTAAGCCACAACTATCAACCCTTCACTTTAGAATTGTTTAGAGCTTTTAGCCAATAACAGTCATATTGATATCAATTCAAGAATTAAAAGATAAAAAGATGAAAACTTTCAAGAACTTTCAATACTCTTCAATTCAATCTCAAAGTCACAAAGAGAATAAGCAATGTCAGAAGATTCACAATAGAACAAATAATCGTAACCCTAGGAAAGAAAAGAAAACGGGATGTCAATCCGTTTTCCAAATCGAACCTAATCAAGAAGAGAGATCTTCTTGCAAAATCTTCCAAGAACTACGATCTTCCGCAAATCCGGAGATCTCAACAACAATCTCCACCAAAAGTGCGAGATTAGATGAATTTCAAAAACAAACTTCGATCTCTTCAAAGAGATGTCAATTGCTTCCAAGCAAGCTAAGCAAAACGTCTTCGTGTCTAAGCGGCGAGGAATGAGGGCAAACGGGTAGCGAAGGTCGTAAGCGAGGTGGTAGCCAAGGTCGTAAGCGAGGTCGTAGCCAAGGTCGTAAGCGAGGTGGTAGCCAAGGTCGTAAGCGAGGTCGTAGTCAAGGTCGTAAGCGAGGTGACGGAATCTTGCTTCGTCCGTCTTTTTATAGTGTAGGGCAAAATGTCGGCCCGGCCCAATCTTTAAAAGATCGTGGCTTCAAAGTGTGGCAAAAAGATTCGCCAAGATCACGGTCGTGGAAGTGTTCCACGACCGTAATTTAGGGCGTGGAAACAATTACGGTTTGCAACATATGTTCCACGGCCGTGTAATCTCATGGAATGAACATGGATTTCTGACTCCAATTCCACGGCCGTAATTCTGAACGTGGTTTGTGATACGGCCGTATTTTAGGGCGTAATTTAGGGCAAGGACGTGATTCTTCCCTAAACTCGTGCATTCCTCAAGCTAAGACTCCAAATTGCTTCCAAAGAGTGTCCTTAATCTATGGATATATCAACTCAACTCTCCTTTGCTCGTTTCCGTTCGGAAATAGCTCCAAATCACCTATAATCAACATAGAACTAGTGTAGACATCCATATCGACAATATAGGCAATACTAGCTCATATATGCATAGAGTTCAATCAAAGACTATCAATATGAATCAAATACGTTTAGAAAACGTGCCTAAAATATCACAATATTTCATGCTAACACTAGATTGAGGGAAGAGATACTCACACGACGTCAAAAGACGGAAATCAATCAATGGATGTCGACTTGGACTCGTTCGGCCTTTACGGGGTCGTTCCCGAACCTAGCACCAAAACTAAACAAATTTAGCTCGTACGCTAAATTTGATCGGAATATATATATATAATACATATAACTCTAAGGAACTTGTTTAAAAACCAAGGTTAAAATCCCGCTAAAATATTTTCCGAGGCAAAATACCCAGCGTCACAACATGCGTCATAAATCCGCAATTAAATCCTTGGGCCATAATCCGAAATTAATTCAACAAGGGCATAATAGTTAAATCACCAAATTTGGGTCATAAACCACAATTAATATATGGGTCCATTTATGTAAATAATTTCTGCAGGAGCATAACATTAAATTTCAAAAACCATGGGCCAGAAATGCAAAATAAAAAATATGGGTTGCAAACTGTAATATCATTAAAAAGATGGGGCCCACTCTCAATGTACAAAATTAGGGTTTCATCCCTTCTGTTGAAAACAAAGAGGGAGACAGACATTTCTATCCAGCAACAAGAGGGGCAAACTCAGAGTACCGGCTCGGTCGTGGCTGCCCCTTGGCTCTGGCAAGTCTGCTCCGATGACAGTGACGGAAGAAGAACGGAGCGGCGAGGAGGTTTCCGACTGTGATGGCTCACGGATGTTCCGATTTATACGGTGCCGGATTTGGGTACCTACTCCAACTCGAGACGAAGATTGGAGGTTTGTAATGGCGTTTGGGGCGATCGGGCAGGCAGAGGGTGAGAGATGAAGTCGCCGGCGGCAACACAGTTTGAAGGAGCAGCCCCTCCTTGAGTGCTCGAATCGGGAAGGGAAGAAGAGAGGGACAGGTTCCTTCGAGGAAGAGACGAAGAGAAGGGGGTCGAGGTGCGGCTGCAGGTTGTCGCTGGGAAGGTTGGGGCTCCTGGAGGTGATGGCTTGCACAACCAGCGGAAGAGTGGAGGTGAGTGAGGGCTGGATGCTGATCTTGCCTTGGTCCAGAGGCAGAGGAGGTGAGTTTGAGGTCCCTTGAACACAGGGAGATGCAGATGGGGTAAAAGTGAGGTTGAGAGGGAGGATAGCGTGAGAAAAAGAGTGAGAGGTGTTGAGGCTGCATGCGAGAGTAGGAAACAGAGGGAGATGGGATGGGGATTTGCAAGTGAGGGATCAGAGAGTACAGAGGGTCAAACAAGGCAGCGTGTTGGGCACTGCACGGAGTTAACGTGGGGTCGGCTCACCATCCGGGAGAGAGGAAAGAAAGGAGAAATAAAAAGAGAAAAAGAATAAAGAAAAGGAAATAAGGAATTAAAATAAACTCGATCGAAAAATAATCGGAACGGAAATTCTGGATCGGAAAATTTTCCCGAAAATAAATATACGGAAAACATATGTGATCGAATGTGTAAATAAGCTCGCGAAATATACTTTGAAGTACAAAAACAATTCTCGCAATTCATTTTACGAGATCATATAATAATTGAAATAATCGTAGAATTTAATTTACGACGTAAAAGTACTCGTGAAGAAAAATATTTAAGCTATTACAATATCGATAAAAGCCGAAAAAAAACAAACATCGGAAAAGCGCCTAAAAATTTGGAGTGTTACAGAAGATATATTAAGTTGAAAGAAGTCGAAACGCCAATATCCAAAGAATGGAGGTTGTAGCAGGGTCAACGGAGTTTCATGAAGGCGGTATTACTACCAATACCAGCGAAGAAATCGGTATGGGAGAACGGGCTTGATAGACTCGAGAGTCCAAGGTAACCCGAATTATCACGGGACCTAAGCAATCAACACATATGGTCCATGCAAAAGGAATTGCAAGTGGATGATCGTTACGGCCATAATAATTTCAAAGACGTTTGCAAGCTATCGTGGAAACTTGAAACGACTATTTATGTCAGATGAATGACACAATCGGACTAGAGAAATGGAGTTAGCCATAAGAAGCGGAAGGGTGGAAGGTAGTTTAAACTAAAGAAGTATAAAACGATTGTTGTGAGCAACTTGTTACCTACTAGCTAAGGAAATTTTGACAGATCACAATTAACATGGAATGAAGACTTACAACTTAATGTAAGAACGAAAGGTAGACTTCACAAGCCGGGAGACGTTTTGTCTTCTTTGAAGAGATAGGATTCTGAAAGAAATCACCACGCCAGTATTAAAAGGATTGAAACCCTGAAACATAGTCAACAGAGTTTTGAAGGACGTATTACAAACAACGTCGATTAAGGAACATGTGTATGTCAGAACAGTGTGGTGGACTCAAGAGTCCGGGGTAACCTCGAAAATTATAACAGGTCTTAAGTCATAAACACCCGCAATCCATACTAGAAGAACGGTAAATAGAGGATAATTAAGGTCATAGGAACCGCAAGGAAGTGCTTACAAGCTATCATGGAAGACTGGAAAGAACTATGTACGCTAGATAAGTGTGAATGATTGAATAAACTAAAGTAGTATAAAAGGAGTAATTGAGTAGGTGATGCTTACCAAAGAATTTTAATACCAGACGGGGTATGAGAAGAGTAAATTCGGGATACTGAGATGAGTCAACTATAGACTGACCGACGTCAGCTGAGGATGTGTAAGTGTTGTTTGGTATTGACGAGTTATATACCGTTAAGAAAGGATAATTGCGATTGTGGATTTATGGGGCAGTTTTACCGACGCCTGGAAGGATTTCCTCAAGTATGCAAAACAATCTTCTTAGACAACTAAGGGTATAGAGAATCGTGTTAGAGGTTACTTCTTGGCTGGGTAAGATCAACCTCTGGTCGAGTCTAGTAGTTTGGATCCGTGTTAAAAGAATTAAGGAAATAAATGGAAGATGGGTGTTTTTCCATCATGATTTTATTTCAAGAAGACAAAGTAAGGAAAGTACTTGGTACTTCATCCGGTTAATCATTTTGGACTGACAGAACACGTCCTTATGATTACGGGGTGACAACAAAATAATCAGAGTAGCGCAGCGGAAGAGTGGTGGGTCCTAACCCACAGAGCAAGAAGCTCAAGGGCGTTGAAGGATGTCGTGTCAAGTTTAAGATGGTGATAGTTTGTGAAATGCATTCTAGTTGGAAGGAACGTGAGATAGGCTATGTGGAGTACTGAAAATGTTGTACGGAAACTTATGTGCATGTAGAGGTAATAGAAGGAGATTGGTACCCTATTATGGATCCGAGTGAAGAGCGATTGCTTTGCTACAGGTTGCCAGACAAGTAGTTTTGGAATTTCATACTAATGGAATACTCTAGAGTGAGTTTTCGGGATGGATTAGGAAAGAATTAATGAGGTAATAAAAGTATTGTGCATGTCCTGTACTAGAAAGCTCCAAGTGAGTAACTGCCATCCTGAGTCCAAGATACATAAGAAAGAGAAGCGAATGGAACATACTTGCAACCTAGTAACAGTGCTTAAAGAAAGCATAATCTCGGAGTAGATTTTATGTGTAATGTTATGTCGGAACAGAGCCTAGTTGCGTTTTGAGTTAGGGGGATACTATCAGGCTGGTAACAATGGTGGATAAAAGAGCGCACTGCTGATGATATATTAACATTTATTGAGTAGTTATTAACAAATACCGGTGATATGAGATCACTTTGTGTCTAATACCGTCATTTCGGACTTATTCTATTTCATTTAAGATCTTAGAAAATGTGTGAGAAGCCTAAGTTTGACCAAATGATATATTAGAGATCTATAAATAATATAATAAAGCCAAGTGAACAAAGAGGATAACCACTAGATTTGATTTTTAATTGTCTTGAGTATTAGACCTGAAAAGGGTAAGGGTGACAATTCCGTACCTGAGGAACATGATGACTGAGTAATATTAAAAGACAAGACCATGTGGGTCGTGATACGACGAGCATGGGGAACTTGGTAAGTGTTGGTGGATGTCAAAGACCTTTGGCTTGAGTGGGTAGTCAGAACCTCTTCAGAAGGCCGTAAGCAAGTGGTCATAACGAAGGGAAGAAAGTTGAATAGATTATTTTCCGTAAAGTCATCAAAGGATCTGGAAGTGAGTTGTGTAAGACAACCATTGGAAGTTTTAAAGCGGTTTAAAAGTGACTGATGGACTAGTTTCCTCACCCTATTGGAGAGGGTAGCTTCAGTTTTCCACGGAGACTAAGTTTGGGAACTAAGTTTGTAAATTTCAGTGGGGAGATACCTACCAGACACGGGTTAGGTTATCATATTAGAGGATCAAACAGTTGAGCATGATAATACCAATGAGATATCCGGTAACCACTCTAGAACGTGGTAGCAGCAGTTCGCTTGTGATCTAAGTACCTGAAAAGATCTAAGATTTAGTGGTTTTATGAGAAGCCGATAAGGCTACCTAAGACATTGGGGATAGCAAGAGACGTAACATTTTAAAGACCTATGTAGTGATAGTTGTAACCTCGAGAGTCACGAGTTAGGGCTTGACCTTGGATGTGTGATATTGTTTGACTACTTGTTTATTTCATGATTGAGTGCTTAGTCAGTGATGTGTGCTTTTGATAACCTTGATGTGTGGGATACTTGGATGTGGAAACGACGAGACTTTTGTGTAGTGATCAAAAACACCCATTAGGTGTCTTAAAAGGCCGATCAGGATTGTCTTACCCTAAGTTTCGGGACGAAAATTATTTTGAGGGGGATCTGATGTAACGACCAGTTTTTTTTTTCTCGTTACGCTTTGATAGGGTTAGAGAAGTTTAGAAAATGAATAAAAATTTAGTGAGACTAGGACATACTAGTTTATTTATAGAAGTCGTTTAATTAAGTACCTTGTCCTAAGTTTCCGGACGAAACTTATTTTAAGGGGGTATTGATGTAATATCCGGAATTTTTATTCCGTTTAATTTCGAATCAAATCGGACTTCGAGCCGTTGACGATTTCCCATTCTATCTAGTATTTCTTCCTTCACAAATTTTATTATTTTATGTAGAATTTAATTCACATAAAATGATAAAATTATATCAAGCTCTAATTCTTATAATTATGTATTATTTTATGTAGAATTTAATTCACATAAAATGATAGATTTATATCAAACCCTAGTTATTATAATTTATTCTTATCGATGACTTTAGACGAGATCATGACAAGCTGTGACGAGATCATGAGTAAGCTTAGACGAGGCCATGACAAAGCCCGACAAATCTGTGACAAACTCATTCATGGGCCTGACCAGGCCATGACGAGTTTTGACAGATTTTTGACAAACTTTCACCCCACTTATTTCTTGCCATATTTCAGCCCATTGTTTCTTAATTGGATTGATTGTTCCCAGCCCTTACCTTAACCTTTGCTGGCGGATCAAGCAGCCCAGGAGGCCCAGCAATCACACCTTCAGCAGCCCACACACTCAGCTGCTTAATGAGGCTTGCGGCAGCCCAGAAGAGTGTTAATTCCAGCCCATAACTCCATGAGATGTTGCCCTATCTTCCACGTTGTAACAACCAACTCTTTCCCTTCCCTATATCACGTAACAACAGTGAATAAATGAGGCAAATACACAGCTGAAACAGCCCTACATTCACGCCAGAAGAGAAGGAGTTGCAACGTCTTTGCTTCCAGATGCACGTATGTAATAGCTAGGATTTTCGAATTCTAATTAATGTTGATTAACTTAATCATTGATAGCAATTGCCATATAACTCGCGAAGATTTCGCAAGTGATGAGTAAGAGTCCCACCGTTATGTTCCTGGCGTAATTTTGGGCGTTTGGGAATATTTTTACTTTTTCCCCCGGGTAATTATTTTTACCCTCCGGTGTTATTTGGAGCATTTGGGAGCTCCAATTAATAAAAATGCAGTTGAGAGAAATGATCAGGACATCGGATATGTCCTAGATATGAAATAACATGGAGAGGCAAAACGGCCAAAAGAGTCGCTATTTCGTTTCTTAACGGCTAAGAAAGACGGCTTAGGAATACACGTTTTCCGAGGCAGTTGTGGAATAATTATCCCTACAATATTCCAGATTTGATGTTCCAATCTCGAGAAGTTTGGAGAAAGAGGTTCGACCCGCCTTTGGATCGATTAAAGGATAATTATCGACTTTACTAAAGGATAATTATCGTCTTCACTATAAATAGCGGAAAATTCTTTATTAATTCATTTCATTTCACGTTTTCTCGTAAAAGCTCTGATTTCTCTCAACCTTCAAACTCAGATCTACTCTCCGTTTCTAATCCGATTTCAATTCCGTTTGAGTTTCTGGATTTCTCTCTTCATTCTCTTCATATCGGTACCGAGTTTCTGCATTTCCGAGTATATGGAGGGTTGGTCGAGCATATATGTCACCAGGCAGGTTCCGTCGCTCAGATTCCGGTGAATTTGATGTTGTCCATGCGTAGCCTGCGTCGCTGTGATTCCGAATCTTCTTTCAGATCGTCAATCGGGTTAGTAACGAATAAGTTATGAATTTATTCGTTTTCTGTATTGCGATTTGGCCTAAATTGACTTTAGGCTTGTCAAAATGGATAATTAGAAATTCCATTATGGTCGTTATATTATTCTGGTGATTATGGATAGTTTGTTTGATGAAATCTGATGACAGGAGGTTTAGAAATTGCCTGCGGGCAAAACGTTATTCTGGCGGAATCTAATTAATTAATTAAAGGTTAATTAATTAAATTGGGATTAGAATTGAGATTGAGGAATGTTGATTAGATAATACCTTGAGATTTGAGGAATTGTGAGTTATGTTGAGATATTGAGGTTTAGTTGGTTGTGAGGCTCATAGATTGAGTATGATCCTTATGGATCCCTTTGGGTCTAGGTGTGACCCCTTTGATGAATAGAGGTTGATATATCTCTGTATGCCTTGTTATTAGGCAGTGTCCCTCTCAGGATTGGAGGTTGATCGTGGTTGAGTTTGTACGAGGTTGAGGTAAGTCCGTAGGACTTACTTAGCTACCATCCTTATATTGGGTGTTTGCATGAGTGGTGTGTGCTTATATGTTTGCTATGATAGTATGAGTTGTCGTTTTTATCGACCTATGTTCTATTGACTGCCCTACTGCGTGGCTGTGATAACCTTTCCCTTTCATCACGCCGTGGAGTCTGGGAGATTCTCTGATGTCAGGCCAGACTGGTTTACAGGAAGGGCGTAATCCACTCCCATAGGGTACACGGATTGTGTGACCGATACTCGTACAGTTGGACATTGTACTCAGAGGCGGGGATGTATCGGTCCTCGAGTCACATACTTTCATCTATCTATATATATACGGTTTTTGACTGAACGGTTATTATATAAAGATAATAAATGGGTAAATGTGTGATAGCATGCTGATGTGTTTATTTTTCATGATTGTGCTTGTGCTTATGCATTACCTCATATATGTATGGTTAGCTAACGGTTTCATACCGTGTTGTAGATGTTTACAGGTTAGGCGCTACTGGGTGATCTGGCAAGGTGACAGGCCGAGGACTCTCGTACATTAGGTGGTTGGTTTGGGGTTGTTGTGTTTCCCCTCCTGCGTGAGGATGATCTTTTGTACCTCTTATGTGAGGATGTCGTTTTATATACTCGGCTATGTTGTTGTTTACTTTGGGTCATACAGTTTATACTGTTTTATGTATTTGTTTTATATCTGTCAGTGCCATGTTGTAAGGTCCAGTGAACTTGTTGTCAGGCTAGGGTCAGGATCCATTGTGAGATCCTAGCCCAATGTGACACTCCGAGTCCCGCGGATTCGGGGTGTTACAACGTAAACCTCTCCTCCCCTTCTTCTATATCGACGCAGATCTCAGCAGCCCCATTGAAGCACCAACATTGCACAACAGCAGCCCCATTGAAGCACCAACATTGCACAGCAGTAGCCCCCATTGAAGCACCAACATTGCACAACAGCAACCTCTTCTGTGCACTTCGACTCCAGGAGCTGCTGCATACGTTTCTGCATACGTTCGGTTGGTCTCTCACTCCCTAGTTGTCCTCTTTCTATTCAGTCACGCAATGAGCAAAAGTTTATATTCCATCCCTGTTGTTTTACAGATCGAAAGCCTTCCCCATCACCATAATCTTTCCTAAGTTGCAATCAAGGTCTCAACAAGGGGTAACTAGATCTCTTCTCCCTCCCTTGAATACGTATCATTTGTAAGTTAATAAGTTAAAAGTATACTATGTGCTGCTGATGAACTTAGGACATAGAGATCAATAATTAGTTTGGGTTAGAAGAGGGTGACAAAAATAGTAGAAACAAATCAGCCGTAAATAATGGAGTTTTCTTTAGTTTTGAGAAGTTGAAAACTGTCAATATTGTAGACCAATGTTCAGGAGTTATATTGAAGATCCACCGTTTAATTTTTGGTAGATCATAGAGGGATATACGTAGTTTACTGTGTTAAAATTTGAGAAGAAATGAACGGTCGGATTGAAAGTTATAGGGTCTCAAAGTGAAGTAGTTGAGCTGTTTTTCCAGCAATGAAATTTGACTAAGTATAGGAACGTTTTTAGTGTTGTAGCCAACTTTAAGGATTTTTGTAGAAGTGATAATGGTAGAGTTTTAGAAAATTCTTGCTCCTATGAGTAGATTAGATATCCTAGATAATTTAGAGATTAATTTTAGAATTTTTATAAGTTTATTTTAATTTCATATTTGAAGTTGTAGTTGGACCTTAGTGACTTTTCGTGAAATAGAAAAGTGGGTAGTTTCTCTTGTTTTACCTAAAATCATCCTAGGGAGTAGAATATGGTTAATTAGCCTCAAGTAAGAATTTAAGTACGTATTACGAGTTTTGGAAGTCTCGGGACCAAGGGTAAAATAGTCATGTTACCTTAAATAAGTACTGTAATAAATTATGTCAAAAAAATTTGATCTTACAGCTTAGGAGTTTCAGACTTCTAAGTACCTAGGGAAATGTATTGACCCACGTGCCTCCTTTGACAGGCAACTGAGTTTCTGCAGTTACTGATTGAGTGGTGTTAAGAGAGGCGACATTCGATTCTGATAAGTCCACGGACTTAGCTGGCTTTCTTGTATGAGTGTAATGTGTATGAGTGGTGTTTGCTAGTTATGATAAACAACGAAACCGGATTAGGCCGACTTTATTATTTACGTAATTGACCCAAGTGTATGATAACGGGTCGTGACATCATCTGCCTAGCTCTTGCGAGAGTCTAGGAGGTTCTTTCCGACCAGCCCAGTCCGGTAGACGGTCAGATGCATTAGTATCATTCCGCGTTGGTAAACGGGGACAGGGGCGAGGTTTGGGAATCCCTCGTGTCACAAAATAAGTATCATTAGTAATAACCTATCACCTAATTAAAGATAATAAAAGGATTGAGTGTTGCATGTTGATTGTGTATGTTGTGTGTTTGTGCTTTTACCTTTATACTTATGCATAGAATGTTAGCTAACGGTTTTATACCGCTTGTAGATGTCTTGCAGGCTAAAACATTTGTAGAAAGATCCGAAGGGAATGGTCAGCCGGGTCCACGTACTTATTTAGTTGGGGACGGGATGTCTTTTGTTCTTCTTATGTGTCATTTTGGTACCTTTGCTTTGTAAGGCTGATACATATTCTTCATGTATATATTGTTTAAAGTTTTCAAATGATTTAAATACTTTTGTGCCTTGTTGTAAGATCCAAGTTAAATTGTTGTCAAACTAAGGTCGGGACCCATTGTGAGGTCCTAACCAGTAGCTCCCCGAGTTCTCAGAATTTGGGGTGTTACATCAATCTGTTGAGCGATTACTGCTGCTGCTACGGGTGGATTGGGTAGGAATATTAGGAACATTCCCATTAATCTGTATCAAAGAAATTAAAGCGGAATAAACAATCGAAGCGATGATAGCTATTATACTAGTCAAACCAGTTTTCCGATCCAAGTAAAATAGTTATAAATCATAATTATTATTATTTTTTTAAATTATAATTTTTTTTGTAGGAGTTTAAGAGACGATTGAATGGACTGTAACAACATCCTCTAATCCTTCATTTTATTTTATTTTAATCTAACTTTTTAACCGTATGTATTAAGACATTGAATGAACTTTGTTTGTATGTTTAAACTTTGTGTCATTTTATTATCAAAGATATTTTAGTTGTTGTATTTTAATTTCTTTTTATCTATTATTTAAAATATTTTTGTAAAATAATAATTCTGCTGAAAAATATACAATAAACAACCTTGAAAAAGGTAATTTTATTTTAAATCTAAGTTTTTAATATATATCTAATTATATTATCTCTAAACTATTGTTTTTTGTTTTTACATGTAACATAATGAACGATTTTGGATCGACAAAAAAAATCATTTAAGACTATTGTGATCTTCATAATTAATTGGATTCATTTGTTAAAAATTGTTTCTTTATAAGTTTATTAAGTGTTAACATTTATTATATTTATTGGCCAACATTGAAACTTTATGATACTAAAAAAAAATATAAAGAAAATAATCAATACAAAACATTGAAAAATAAAATAAATAGCGTAAAACATTGAAAGTCAAGAGCGCATGTACTAATGATTTCCGCTTCTCCTTTGTTGTATAAATTATCAAAGTTACTCATCCTTCTATGACATTAATGGGACATCACCGAAGAATATGAAGGTAAACACATAGTACTTATTTTAATTAAAAACTTTTGTATTATTTTTTGTTACTAACTTTTCTCTTATTTTTTTCAATTAGTTTTGACACACATTGTTACGCCTGAAGGTTTTTTTTTTTTTTTGAGTACATTTGCGATAGGATATTTGTTTATTTGGAAATGATCTTACCTGTGCGTGTGACGCTACACACTTTAGTGTACTACCTTTATGGTCAAATTAACACTTACAAAAAAATCCTTCATGCGTAACAATGTGTGTCAAAACACTACTCCGTGTAGATGTGTAGACGGACTCTGGATTTTAATAGATTTTTGTGTGATGTTAGTTTGTTTGCACATCATCTTTCCGTCTCCTAGTTACTTTAGGTTGATGGAGTTTGTTAGATATGATCCTAAACTAAATTTCTTTCTGAAATTTACCAGTTATTGTTCTTCATTTCAAACACTTCCACCGTATTAGGAACAATCTTTAAAGTTTTTGTGCGGTATAAACTCATTTTAACCCTATTCTCTCTTATTTTAGAGTATAAATTAAAACAAGCCTAATGCTTAAACATCACAACCACCTACTTTCCATGACCATTGTTATATCTTAGCAGATATCAATTTCAATAAAATTAAGTTTATTTTTATCTTCTTTTGTTGTATACTAACTATAATTTTTTGGGAGTCTGGAGGTCAATCTGTTAGGCCGGTTATTGTTACTGCTCTGGGTAGATTGGGTAGAAACATTAGAAACATTCTCATTGGATGAACTATTAAATATAAATTATAAATATTTCATAATTAATTTTTATTTTATTTAAATTATAATTTTTTTTTGTAAGAGTTCAAGAGCCTATTGATTGGACTACAACAACAACTTCTAATTCTTCATTTTATTTTATTTTAATCTAACTTTGTAATCGTATGTATTAAGAGATTGAATGAACTTTGTTTGTATATGTGAACTTTGTGTCATTTTATTATCAAATACATTTGAGTTGTTGTATTTTAGTTTCTTTTATCTATTATTTAAAATAATTATGTAATAATAATTCTATTGAAAAATATACAACAAACAACAAGGAAAAAGATAATATTTTCTTAATTTTAAGTTTTTAATATATATTTAAGAGTAAATTACACAAAACCACCTCTTATATACCTCACTTTTCATTTAATCACCTCTTATTTTTTATTTTTCAATTAACCACCTATTTCCCCTACTTCTTATCAAGTTACCACCACTTCACATCTTCCGTTAACATGCCGTTAAAATTCAGAATCAAGACTAAAAACATCTGTTAAATAAATCTATTAATATTGTTTTTTTAAAATTAACCTAAAATATATAAATTTTAAAGCCATCATGTTTCTTTTTATTAGGTTCCCTGGATAATTGTTTAGGTAAACACAAATCTTCTAAAAACATATCAGTGATTAAAATCAAACACACTGGTCATCCCAAAGATTCAAGATGGTGCTAGATACAAGAACAGTTTTTACTTTCATTAAAGGGAAGCTAAATATCCAACCAGTTTACAAATTCAATTTCTAAATACAAAAGGAAATTTCATTTCTTCATATGCAAGAACCGTTTTTTTCAATGTTTTGCAAATTCAGTAGATTTATCTTTCTTGAGCTTGGAGATTGATGTTCTTATACTTGTAGAAGCTAACTTCGGTGCAGCAACATACGCTTTTTCCCCCAAATTCAACTTTTGAATACAAATTACAAGAACTGATGGTCATGTATCAGATATGTGAATTCGGGTAAAATTAGGTTAGGGTTTTGCGAATTTGGAGTTGTGGGGAATTGATTTAGGATTTTGTGATTTTGAAAACTATGGTTCCCAAATTGTTGTGGAAAGCAACCACGCAAAGGTTCTTCCACTCCTTAACAAATCCCCTCGAACTCTCCCGTTCTCTTTTTCCAATCTGTTGCGCCTTCATCTTCTCATCCATTTTCAATGACACCACCACTGCCAGTGCAAGGATATGTGAAGCTGATAAAGACGAAAGATCAAGAGAAGAGTGTCGGAAATATTGTACACTATAGTCGGCCAAGTCACCACCATGACGTCAAAGGAATTGTTGAAGCAGAGGACGAGGTATAGGAAGGGAGTTTAACGAGGAACTCATCAAGATGAAGGTGCGGTTATGCTCGATGAGGTTTTCAATTAGATGTGTTTGCATTCTCTCAGCTTAGTTTCTTCGTCGATCACATTCTTGATGTTGCTGGCCACTCAACCCGTGTTATTGCTCAAATTGGGGAAAAGTGGCTTTGAAATGGGAAAAGAGGATTCTGCATATCTTAAAATTGGAGAAGTTTTATAATTAACTTAAACATATATTTGTGAGTTATATTGCTTTATATTGTATTTACTTTTAGTGGTGGGTCCAAGTTTTTAACAGTACATTAACAGAAAAAGTTAAAAGGTGGTATTTTGATGATAAATATGAATAATAGGTGGTTAAATAAAAATTAAAAAATAAGAGGTGGTTAAGTGAAAATTGACATATATAAGAGGTGGTTATATGTAATTTACTCTATATTTAAATATATTATCTTTAAACTGTTTTTTTTGTTTTTACATGTACCACAATGAAAGATTTTGGACCGACAAAAAAAAATCGTTTAAGACTGTTGTGATATTCATAATTAATTGGATTCATTTGTTAAGAAAATAATTAGTACAAAATATTGAAGAAACAATATAAGTAGTGTAAAACATTGAAAGTCAGGAGAATGTACTAATGGTTTCCGCCTGCACCTTTGCGGATAAATTATTAAACTTACCATTTAAATATTACTCATCATAGTGTTCTCATCCTTTCTAATCATCTCACGTTTTCTATACACCACTTTTATTCTCTGGAGTACTCTTTACTCATCCTACCATGACAACAATGGTACATCATCGAAGAATAACAAGGTAAAAACATAGTAGTTATTTTAATTGAAAATTTTGTATTATTTTCCGTTACTAATTTTTCTATTGTTTTTTCAAATAGTTTGGACAAACATTATTACGCATGAAGAATTTTTTGTATTATTTGGGTACATTTGTGCTAGAATATTTGTTTATTTGGGAATTATCCAACTCGTGTGGGTGTGGCGCTACACACTTTAGTGTACTACCCTTAGAGCCAAAATAACACTTACAAAAAATCCCTCATACATAAAAATGTGAGTTAAAACACTTCTCCGCGCAGATGTGTATACGGACTCTAGATTTTGATAAATTTTTGTTTGATGTTAGTTTGTTTACACATCATCTTTCTGTCTCGGGCTTACTTTAACTTGAGGGAGTTTGTTAGATCTGATACTAAACTAAGTTTTTTTCTGCAATTTACCATTTGCACGTTCTTTTTTTTCATTTCAAACACATTTATCATATTAGGAATCACCTCTAAAGTTTTTGTCTGGAGTCATTTTAACATTATCCCCTCTTATTTTAGAGTATAAATTAGAACGAGTCTACTATTTAAACATCACACCCATCCTACTTTCCATAACTATTGCTATGTCTTCTACTAGTCTATTCTTAGGAGATATCGATTTCAATAAAATTATGTTTATTTCTATCTGTTTTGGTTGTATACTGGCTAGATTTTGTTGGGAGTTTGGAGGTCAATTTGTTGGACCGGTTACTACTACTGCTCCGGGTGATTTGGGTAGGAACATTAGGAACATTATTATCGATTTGTATCAAAGAAATTAAAGCGTGATAAACAATTGAAGCGTTAATAACTATTATACCGATAAAAACCAGTTTTTCCGATCCTAATTTGAAGCAAGTAAATTAGATTATAAATATTTTATAATTAAATTTTATTTTATTTAAATTATAATTTTTTTTGAAGGAGTTCAAGAGACGATTGAATGGATTGCAACAACCTCTAATCCTTCACTTTATTTTATTTTAATCTAACATTTTAATCGTATGTTTTTAATACATTGAATGAACTTTGTTTGTATATCTGAACCTTGTGTCATTTTATTATTAAAGACATTTGAGTTATTGTATTTTAATTTCTTTAATCTATTATTTGAAATAATTATGTAATAATAGTTATACTGGAAAATATATAACAAACAACCAGAAAAAGGTAATCTTATTTTAATTCTAAATTTTCAATATATATATATATATATATATATATATATATATATATATATATATATATATATATATATATATATATATATATATATATATATATTTAATTATATCATCTTTAACTTGTTGTTTTTTGTTTTTATGTGTACCATAATGAGGATACGATGGAAGGAGAAACCTGCATCGAGAAAAGTTTTAAAGTGGTGCAAAACGTGGCCTCTTCCTTTTTAATTTTTATTTACATTCTTTTTTCAGTTTTTTTTGTAAAAGAATTGAGTATTTGTGTTAGAGTATTGAGTTTATCTCTTATTATTGGGCTTATCTTTTGTTATTAGTTTATTATTTTATCTCTTTGTATTTGCCTATATAAACATTGTTTGATCAATGGAATAACACAAACTATCATTCCGCAAATCATTCTATGCTATCAGGGCGCTTTCCTTGATCTACGCTTCCGCACAAACAAAACCTTAAACCAAAAATTAACCTTTTTGCCGCTTTCACGGTATCAAGGAAAACTTTGGCCGTCGGTATCAGAAAATCAAATACTTTGTCCGTAGCCGGTATCAGAAAATAATTAGGTTTAATATCACACCGCAAATATGGGAAAGGACTCTTTTCGTCAGTATCAGAAACGATTTTGCTGGTATTATGACCGCCGCAACTATTGGGGCGGCACGACAAACTAACTCCGCATACCCCCTCCCTAGTTTCTTAACCTTTGAGGACCGTAAAGACATTGACCCTACAATTAATGATACTTAATGGAATACTCTCATTTATGCTTTGAACTCCTACTGTTCAAATTCGTTCCCTTGAATTCTTGATTAGGCGACTTCTTTTCATATGACAGGTGATCATTCATTACTTTCATCACTCAAGCCGGTCACTACATGCCGGATTAAACTCCCTAATGGAGCCCTAGTCTCCGTTTAACACGTAGGAAACTTGCGACTCAATAACTCTCTTCACTTGCCTCAAGTATTATATGTCTCAGACTTGATTGTCATATACTTTTTCTAAATCATTTAACTACGGATTTGAATTGTGTTTTTATGATGACTAATAAACTTTGTGTTATACCAGACCGTACTTCGAGGACAATGATTGGAGTGAGTGAAGCTCGTGATGGAATCTGTTGGAGTGGGTGAAGCTCGAGTTGGAGAGGTTGCATACCGACTAGCTTTATCACCGAGACTGGAAGGTGTCCACCCATTCTTCCACGTGTCTCAGATGCGGGAGTATATACCAGACCCGACATACCCCATCAATTATGAGGATCTTGTGGTGGAGCCAGATCATACATTTGTAAAGTATCCGATAGTTGTCCTAGAAAGGAGTACAAGGCGCCTACGGTCTAAGGACATACTGATGATGCAGATTCAGTGGTCTAGACGAGGAGTAGATGAGGCTACATGAGAGATATATGATAGTATTAGGAGGAACTATCCAAAATTCTATGCAGAGTTAGCTGCAACCATGGGGCCTGCCGTTTAGTTCTGATTTTGTTTTGTGTGACTTTATCGCTTGATTATTATGCTATAATATGATCATGTTATATTGATGTGTTAGTTGATGTGCATTGTTAAGTGTAACGCTTCCTTGAGTACTGCCGTTAGACGTGGTTTAAGAGCGAAGTAACTTGTCTTATTTAAGTTTCGTCTCGAAACTTCTTGTTAAGGGGGGATTGATGTAATAACCGGAATTTAGTTTCTGTTTAGATTCCGTATCAACCTGGACTCTGTCGACTTGACCTTTATACGATACTTCACATCTGGACTTAGAGGGTTTTCTTTTATTTTATGCGAGACTTAAACTCATATAAATACCCTTATCTATAAAATTGAGGAAGTGGGTCAACACTAAAATACATTAGTGACAGGCCCACTTCGTTTCTTCTTGCGGACTGTCGGATGGGCCATCTTCTTTTCCTTGCCAACTGGGCCATCTAGGTCCACATGAGTAGCCTCATTTAACCTCTCTCTCTCTTTCTCTCTCTCTCACCCCGTATCTCACAATCGTTAACGATTCTAGAGCGTTTCACTGCAAGCCATAATCTGTCATTGTCATTTCTCCTCTCTAGTCCAATTCAATGCAGTCGGTGTCCCCTGCGAGTAGTAACGAGATCGAAGACTCACCACTCTAGGGCTCCTTTGTCTTATCTTCAACATCAGTTGGCGTTTGGGTGTCTTCAGTACAAGAACGTCAACCGCTCCTCCATCCTGCTTCACGGTACGGAAGAGACTTTACCGCTGTCGAACACACAAACCAAGAAGGACATCCTTCGTTTTGATTGCCGGCGAAACGAACCTTCTCTGTTGTCGTTGGTAAGCTCTCTTTCCCCTCCTTCAGTTTTGCACCCGGAGATCAGCGCACACCTTTAACGTGCCTCGACGGACTGTGTAATCCATCCTTGCGCACGAGACCTTTATTCTTCAGCGACCTTCCAAACATTGTAGCAAGGAGCCAAACCGTTCCTTTCGTCGACCATCGGAAGGCAGCAACAGGCCCGCGGGGACCTTGAGCGCCGTCTGTTCCATCGTCTGCAGTGGGGTAAGCACCTTGTCCGCCTTTCTTGTCCTTTGGAGTAGAAGAATGAAGTTTGGTTTACTGGAGGAGTAGATAGTTGAAGTATGAGTTTAGCTGGGTTAGTTGTTGCTTCCTTGGAGTTTCGATCTTAGGATCCTTGGACATGTTTTATATTAGTGGATGTTGGTAGTGAGAATCGAAGCTAAGACCTTATGCATATCCTTTTAGTTTCCATAAATCATGTGTTGAGCTGATTACTTTGGGGATAGTTTTTGATGCCTTATAGTAACCATCCACCGTTGAAGTTTTAATATGTTGTATAGATATATTTAGTTTGATGTATTAAAATTTGGGAATGATCCAACGGTCGGATTAGAAGTTATGATGTCCCGAAGTAGGGTGGTAATCCATTTGGATATGAAGTTAGATTTTTTGGCTTAGTGTAGGTTTATAGGCATGTAGGACCTTTGACTTTGGGCATAGTTTTGTTGGTTGAATATGTTGGATGTGTTTTTGTTCTAGTGGGGATATTAGAAACTTCCTAGATTGTTGTAAGAGTTTCCGAGGCCAAGGGTAAGTTCGTCTTTTTACACATGGGGGGCTTCTTTGGCGTTTTCTTTTAGATTGTGGTTACCTTAGGAGTTTGAAACTTC
Source organism: Fagopyrum homotropicum (assembly GCA_033239125.1). Lineage (NCBI taxonomy): Eukaryota > Viridiplantae > Streptophyta > Magnoliopsida > Caryophyllales > Polygonaceae > Fagopyrum > Fagopyrum homotropicum. The sequence continues at coordinate 144,076,844 of BSWB01000003.1, read as the reverse complement.
TAAGAGTGTGGATATGAGATTGAACCAAGTTTTTCTGTTATAACCAGGTTTTTGAGACCGTATTCTTGCGGGATCGAGTAGTAACGTTTTGAGACTTTCACTCGATTTAGGTAAGTCCATGGACTTACTTAGCTATCTTTTATGTATCAGTTTGATGTGTGTTGGTGGTGTGCGTTAAATTATGTTACAACAATGAAACCGGAATAGGACGACCTTTGCATTTTGTAATTGGCCCAAGTGTATGATAACGGGTGGTGACATCACTGCCTAGCTCTTGCAAGATCTAGGAGGTTCTCTGCAACTAGCCTAGGCAGGTAGATGGTTGGATGCATCAAAACCATTCCTTGCTGGTATACGGGGACAAAGGCGAGTTTCAGGGATTCACGTGTAACAAACCAAAGTTTAATTAGTAAAGGAATAACGTAATCAAAGATAATAAATGGGTTTGTGTGCAACGATGTTGTGTGTGTATGTTTCCTTATATGGATATGTTCCTTTACCATTATCCTAATGCTTAGAATGTTAGCTAATGGTTTTATGTAGATGTCTTGCAGGTTAGGGACGTTGCCGAGTGATCCGGTGAGAGTGAGTAGTCAGGGTTCCGTACATTATAGGACGGGATCGGATTTATATTATCGGTGTCATAAACTTTCGTTATGGATGTTTGTTGTTTTGAGAACTCAGATGGAGTTTCCGTTTTGAGTTGTATTTCAGATTATGTCATATTGCATTGAAACTATTTTGTTTTGCCTTTTATTTGTGTCATGTTACAAGATCCGGTGAAATTGTTGTCACGCTAAGGGTCGAGACCCATTGTAAGGTCCTAGCCCGTAGCATCCCGAGTCCTTTGGATTTGGGGTGTTACAATCTTGCATGTCCTCGTGTTGTTGCGTTTCTTGGTCACAATTAATCTCATTAATTTGAACTTTTATCCCACTTGGCTTATTGAAAAAGAATTCCTTTTCCAAAAATACAATATCCCGAACAACAATCACTTTGTTCTCTATGGGATGGTAGAAATCATACCCATTGGTTTCCTTGGGATATCCTACGAAGTAACATTTGTCTAATTTTGGTGTAGTTTATCAGACTGTAAACGCTTTACATAAGCATCGCACCCTCAAAAATGACAAGTGAGGAACCTTTCTTGTCCATATCTCATATGGTGTCTTGTTAATTGAACGTGACGGAGTCCTGTTTAGAACGAATACAACTGTTCGGAAAGCATATCCCTAGAAGGATAATGGAAGATCCCCAAAACTCATCATTTAACGGACATTGTCTAATGTTCGCTCCAAACGGTGTATGCAAGCTTTAAATTTATATCCCAAGAAATATGCTTAAAACAAGGATGCGAACCCGCAGTGTACGGATCAGTTATAGTAAAAAGCAAGAATTCCAGGGGTCGATCTCAGGGACTTAGGTGAAACTAAGCAAGAATAGGTTGTCAATGTAACTAATAATTACAAAAGCAATTAAAGCAATCAAAGATGATAATAAGGTCAAATAAGGGAAATGCGGATTCTAGGGATTAAAGCATCTAGTTGTGGTTCCGACTCAAGATCTCAAAGAATAACGCGGACAAACTGAGATTTTGCAAAGGGAAGGTGTTTCTAAGGTAGGAATAGATTACCGGGTAAGTCTCACTACTCACTAATCCCAAACCAAAGAACCTATTACCGGGTAAGTCTTAAGGTACTAAGGAAAGGGACTATATTTGTGATGATGAAGAGTCTAGAGAGGTGGTGAGTTCCATCTTGATCAAGGACCCCTTGGAGAAAGTTCTTAGCATGAGCATCATGGAGGAAGGTCTATAGGAGCATTGCAATGAAGAAATCCAAGCCTTGGATGCACTAGAAGAAGAGTCAAATGCTGATTTTGAAGCACTAGAAGAGGATCCAAGTGTTGAAATTGAAGAGAAGGGCAAAACTGACCTTGATTTCGGTTGTAAGAAGGTCATCTCGACCGAGATGAGTTTAGGACCATCCGAGGTAAATACAATAGAACCTCACCTTGGTTCATACCTCGACCAAAATGCCCCTAAGCCAACCGAAGATCCTGAACTTCAAGAAAGGCTTCCAATTGTTGTTGATGAAGCTTCAAAGTGTCTTGGGGAGTCTTCAATGTCTTTGGAGTCATCTAATGTTGAGCTATATGGAGCACATCCCATTGCGAAAGGTCCTCCTAAACTTGAACTTAAACCTCTCCCATCTCATTTGAAGTATGCATTTCTTGGTTCAAAATCTACATATCTTGTGATTATGAATGCATCCCTGAATAATGATGAGCTTGAGAAGCTTTTGACTAAATTGAAATTGCATAGGAGAGCTATAGGTTACACCATTGATGACTTAGTTGGCATTAAACCATCATTATGCATGCATAAAGTCTTAATGGAAGACAATCATAAGCCATCTATTGAGCCTCAAAGAAGATTGAACCCTATCATGAAAGAAGTAGTCAAGAAAGAGATCTTGAAATTTCTAGATGCGGAAATCATTTTCCTAATTTCGGACAATAAGTGGGTTAGTCCCGTGCATGTAGTGCCTAAGAAGGGTGGGATGACCGTAGTAACTAATGAGAATAATGAACTTATCCCGACTAGGACGGTTATGGGTTGGAGGATGTGTATTGACTATAGGAAACTTAATGTGGCCTCTAGGAAAGATCTCTTCCCTCTTCCCTTTATTGACCAAATGCTAAAGAGGTTAGCTCAACATTCTTGTTTTTATTATCTTGATGGTTATAGTGAGTTTTTTTCAAATCCCGATTCACCCGGATGACCAAGAAAAGACTACATTTACTTGTCCATGAGGCACATTTGCATATATGAGGATGCCATTTGGGTTGTGTAATGCACCCGTCACCTTTCAAAGGTGTATGATGGCTATTTTTTCTGAGTATATTGAGAATATTATGGAAGTGGCATGGATGATTCTCGGTTTATGGATCTTCATTTGATGATTGTCTTGCTAATCTATCTTTGGTGTTGAAAAGATGTGAAGAGACTAATCTTGTTTTAAATCGAGAGAAATGCCATTTCATGGTTAATGAAGGTATAGTGTTGGGACATTTGGTTTCCCATAGAGGCATTGAGGTTGATAGAGCTAAAATTTAAACAATAGAGAAGTTGCCACCACCTACCTCGGTGAAAGGGGTAAGGAGTTTCTTAGGACATGCCGGTTTTTACCGGAGATTCATTAAAGAATTCTCTAAAATTTCTAAGCCTCTGTTCGCCCCTAAAGGTGTGTGCAAATAAGCTTTAAATTTATAAAACTAGAATCAAGCAAGTGAGCCCGCAGTGTACGGATCGACGTAGTTAAGCAAGAATTCCAGAGTATCGAACACAGGGATTTGGGTGGGAACAAATTCAATTGCAGATTATCAAGCGAGTAAATATGAGAGTTTTTGCAAATATTGGGAAAACAACAATCCTAAAGATCCAAGTATCCAGCTGTGGCAATTGATTCAAGATATACTAATGATATAAAGACAGAGTTGAGATATGCAAAGGTATGCTAATGTAAGGTAATCGTACGGTGAAGTTCCAAAAACCTTATATGACTCACCTACAGGACACTCTCTATACAGGTTGTTGAGGCTTCAATATAGAAAGGTTCTAAAGGCAAGAATTAATGTCAAATACCCAAACTTGTAATCCAAGGATCAAGACTAACTTAACCGATTACGGTTATAACACTCACAATCGAGGTAGAGGTTGTTGAGGCTTCACTACCACCTAGAAAAGGCAAGCCTAAACTAAGTTAAAGCAAATCTTTAACTTTGGATTAAAGTAAAAGCAAGCTCGTAAACTTAAGGGAAATTACGGGCAGATCTTGAGACTCCACGGCCGTGGAACTCAAGATCAAACCGTGATTTAGGGTTCGTCGACGATTCTCTCTAACTCTCAGGGTCTAATCTGTTTACGATCGATCTATCATCATCTAAGCCACAACTATCAACCCTTCACCTTAGAATTGTTAAGGGTTTTTAGCCAATAACAGTCATGTTGATATCAAATTCAAAGATTAAAAGATTGAAAGATGAAAACTTCCGAAAACTTTCAATAAACTTCAAACCAATCTCAAAGTCACAATCAAGAATGAATGTTGTCAATAGATTCAGAATAAGGCAAACAAACACAATCTAAGGAAAGAAGGAAGAACGGGATGTCAATCCGTCTTCTAAATCAAACCTAAACAAGAAGAGAAATCTTCTTGCAAAATCTTCCAAAAACTTCGATCTTCCGCCAATCCGGAAATCTCAACAGCGATCTCCACCAAAAGTGCGAGATTAGGGCAAATCAAAGCACGAACTTCGATCTCCAACGAGATGTAAAACGCCTCTAAGCGAGGGTTAAGTGCCGCTAAGCGAAGGCGTAAGCCAAAGTCTAAAGCGAGGTAAGTGCGGCGCTAAGCGAAGATGTCGGAATCTCTCTTCGTCCGTCTTTTTATAGGGCAAGATAAAATATCGGCCCAGCCCAATCTTCAAAAGATCGTGGCTTCAAAGTGTGGCGAAAAAGATCGCCAAGATCACGGTCGTGGAAGGTTCCACGACCGTAATTTAGAGCGTGGAAATCAACACGGTTTGAACCATGGATTCCACGACCGTAATAGTTACTGGAATGCATCACGCCTCTCTTTGCAAGGTTCCACGGCCGTGGAACTAAACGTGGTTTGTAGTACGGCCGTATTTTAGAGCGTGGTTTAGGGCAAGAACGTGATTCTTCCCTAGCCTCGTGCATTCCTGAAGTTGACATCCATTTTGCTCCTAAGAATGCCCTTAATCCATGGACATACTCAATCAACTCTTCTTTGCTCGATTTCGCCCGAAAATGACTCTCAATCACCTATAATCAACATAAAGCTAGTGTAGACATCCATATCGACAATATAGGCAAACTAGCTCACAAATGCAACAATGCTAAATCAAAGACTATCAATATGAATCCAATACACTTAGAAAACGTGCCTAAAACATCACAATATTTCATGCTAACAACCTCTCACTAAAATATTAATGAAAGATGTTGAGCATGTGTTTTCAAAGGATAGCCTTGAGGATTTTTGTAGTTTGAAGGACACTTTGATCAGCGCACCGATCATGCAACCTCCGGATTGGAGTTTACTGTTTGAAGTGATGTGTGATACGAGTGATGTGGCCGTTGGGGCCGTGCTTGGACAAAAGAAAGATGGGCTTACACATGCCATATACTACGCTAGCAAAACGCTAGACGATGCCCAACTCAACTATGCCACCACCGAGAAGGAGTTGTTAGCGGTTGTGTACGCTTTTGAGAAGTTCCGGTCCTACCTAGTAGGAGCCAAGGTGATTGTGTATACAGATCATGCTGCGATCCGTTATCTACTCACAAAGAAGGATGCCAAAACTCAATTGATTCGGTGGATCCTTCTTCTCCAAGAATTTGATTTGGAGATTAGACATAAAAAGGGGTCCAAAAACTGCGTGGCGGACCACCTTAGTAGACTTCCTCCCTTGGAGATTGAGAGAGATGAGATCTCGATTGATGATTCATTCCGCGATGAGCAATTGCAAGTGGTGGAGGAATGTCTACTCCAAGTGACTAGAAGAAGAGAGCCATGGTTCGTGGACATTGTGAACTACTTGGTTTGTGAAGAAGTACCTCCGGGTTTGTCCTTTTCCTAAAGAAAGAAGTTTTTCAAGGACGTGAGGCACTACTTTTAGAGTGAACCTCTCTTGTTCAAGAGAAGGCCGGATGGAGTATTCTGAAGATGTATTCCGGAGGATGAGATGGAGAGCGTGATCCGGCATTGGGACTCTCTACCATGTTGAGGACATGCAAGCTCGCATAAGACTTGTGCCAAGGTATTGCAATCTGGATTTTATTGGCCTAATTTGTTTCGTGATGTGCAAAATTTTGTTGTGGCATTTGACGTTTATCAAAGGACAAGCAATATTTAAAAGAAAAAACGAGATGTCATTGAACAATATTCAAGAGGTGAAGATATTTGACGTTTGGGGTGTGGCTTCATGGGTCCATTCCCCTCTTCATGTGGAAACCTCTACATCGTCTCGGCGGTGGACTACGTATCTAGGTGGCTGGAAACAATTGTCTCTCCCACAAATGACGCCAAGGTAGTGGTGCGGTTCTTTAACCGAGTGATCTTCCCGAGATTTGGAACACCAATAGCAATTATATGTGATGGAGGGAAGCACTTCACCGCTAGAAACTTTGGAGCTTTGTTGGCCAAGTATGGGGTGACTCACAACGTTACAACACCTTATCATCCCCAAACAAGTGGGCAAGTCGAGATCTCCAACCGGGAGATCAAGGGAATTTTAGAGAAGATGGTGTCAAGGGGTAGAAAGGATTGGGCCATGAGGCTTGATGATGCCTTATGGGCATATAGAGTAAGTTTGTTGTCTTCGTCGTCTTCTTCTTCTTCTTCTTCTTCTTCTTCTTCTTCTTCTTCTTTCAACCCTAGGGTTGTGTAAGCCATGGATTCTCAAGTTGTCAATTCTTGTGTTAGCATGTGTGTGGATCCGGACTAGGATGAGCGTTGTGTTGTTGATCCATGTGGTGGACATACAGGATGGATCAAGCCAGCCACGAGGCACAAGAAGCTTCTGCACATCGAAGAGAAGCCCGACAAATCGTCTTTCTGGAGTTCAACCGCACCCGCGGCATGAAAGATCCGCGGGTGCGCCCACAACACCAGAGCCGCAGGGGCGGATGGCCTAAGCCGCGGGGGCGGCCACTTGGGCCGCGGGCGCGGCTTCCCTGGGCCGCAAGTGCGGCTCTGGTGCAGCTCGAGCTGCCGGTGTGGCCTTCTTGCCCTCTCCGCGGTCGCGCCTCCTTGTTCCATAATCGCATCCTTGCTCTAGTGAGTACCTCTTCTTCGATCTAGCGTTCCTTACTCTTACCTTACTTATGCGTAGAGATGGTATCATGCTAGGATGGCTTAGTATGACCTTGTGGAATGTCAAGTAGTGGTTTTGGACCTTAGGTGAGATTTTGAGGATTGTTGAACGTCCTACGGCTTGAGATGTTGATGTTATCTTATGAGGTGTTGTTAGATCTTGAGTTATCAAGTTTGATATCTTGAGAGGATTATAAGGCTTTGAGTGTATAGTTTGATCTTATGAGCATCCCGAGGCTTGAGGTTAGGATTGTATGATTTGGTAGGATCATGGATACTAGGAATATATTATCCTAGTATATGTAATTGGTTTATGATTTTGCGAGATCATTGGGACTAGAAGTCTAAGGACTTCTAGCATGTGAGTGAGATGCTGATTGTGTGCCTTATTTGATCAGGCGTTGAGTGCCTTCCTGCGGGAAGTGGAGTACGGGATATAACGGGATTATCTTTGAGACAAGTAAGTCCACGTAAGTACTTAGCTAGATTTTGTGTATTAGTTGATGTGTGATGGTGGTGTGTGTTTAGGATATGTTATAACAATGAAACCAGAATAGAACGACCTTTTTATTTTATAATTGGCCCAAATGTATGATAACGGGCGGTGACATCACTGTCTATCTCTCGCGAGAGCTAATGGGTTCTCTGTGACTAGCCCGGAAGGTAGACGGTTGGATGCACTCAAAACCATTCCTTGCTGGTATACGGGGACAAAGGCAAGTTTTGGGGATTCTCATGTCACAAACTGAAGTTGAATGAGTAATGAGAATAACGTAAATGAAAGATAATAAACCGACTTGTGTGTGTGAGCATGATATTTGTTTATGCTGACTTATGTGAGTAAATACTTTTACCGTCTTTCTAATGCTTGGAATGTTAGCTAACGGTTTTATACCGATGTTGTAGATGTCCTACATGTTAGGGATGCTGCCGAGTGATCCGGAGAAGTGGGCAGTCGGGGTTCCCGTACATTATAATACGGGATTGGGTTTATCTCATTGTTGTCGTTGGACCGTTGATGTTGTTGTAGTTTTTTAAGAACTCGGCTGGAGTCTCCTTTCGTTGTTTTCGGGATCATAACATTTGCATCCAACTATTTTGTTTTTCCTTTTATTTGTGCCATGTTGCAAAATCCGGTGAAATTATTCTCAGGCTAAGGGTCGGGACCCATTGTAAGGTCCTAGCCCGTAGCATTCCGAGTTTCTCGGATTTGGGGTGTTACAAATGTTGCATTCTATGTAATTTCTTTCATACTTGGGTCAACTTTCTTCTTTTCTCCCCCTAAGATTGTGAATGTATTTTCATCAAAATGATAATCAGCAAATCTTGTTGTAAACAAATCACCCGTTGTTGGTTCAAGATATCTAATGATCGAGGGGGATTTAAAACCAACATATATTCCTAATCTTCTTTGTATACCCATCTTTGTACGTTGTGGTGGAGCAATAAGAACATAAACTGCACATCCAAATATTTTTAGATGTGATATATTAGGCCTCTTACCAAATACTAAATGTAGTGGGATTGTTCATGGTTTGCACTTGGTCTTAATCGGACCAAGGATGCAGCATGCAATATTGCATGTCCTTAAGCAGATGGTGGTAATTTAGATTTCATCAATAATGGTCTGGCAATTAATTGTAATCTCTTTATCAATGATTCAACACGATCCTTTTGTGTGTGAACATGAGCTACTGGATGTTCCACATCGATCCCAATTGACATGCAAAAGACATTGAATGTTTGAGATGTAAATTCTCCTGCATTGTCAAGCCAAATTTTCTTTATCGTATAATCCGGAAATTGAGCTCTCAATCGGATTATTTGAGCAAGGAGTTTAGCAAATGCCGCATTTCTAGTCGATAATAGACTTACATGTGACCATCTTGTAAATGCGTCAATTAACACCATAAAGTATCGAAATGGGTTACACGGTGGAGAAATTGGTCCACATATATCTCCTTGTATCCTTGCCAAAAACGCAAGAGTCTCACTTGTAACCTTACTTTTAGAAGGTCGATCTATAAGCTTTGCAAGTATGCAAGCCACACAATTAATATGACTTGGCGGCAGAACATTCATGTTCTTCAGTGGGTGTCCAAGTGAACCCTTTATAATTTTGTGCATCATTGTTGATCTTGGGTGATCCAATCGGTCATGCCAAGTGTAAATTCAACTCGGTCATCCGACGTTTTCTTAGATATCATATTAGCCTCAACTGGATAAATATATGTCTCATATAATCTGGAGGCTTGTGCTATCATTTTCTCAAAAATTTCTTTCTTATCAGATTCACGTCTTATGATGCACAAATACTCTCTCATTTTCATTTATAAAACCCATTTTGACGCACATATTTAAAACTCAATAAATTTCTTCGAGATTTACTCGAATATAATGCGCCATTTATCACTAGTTTCGTTTCTTTTTGGAGTAGAACAAGGGCTCTTCCGGAGCCTTCGATGAGTTTGGCTACACCAGAGATTGTATTCACATTGTCATCAAAGGCCTTCAATTGTGTAAAATACTCTTTGTTTTTCAATATGGTGTGCGTTGTGGCACTGTCTAAGAGTCACTGCTCTTTCCCATCGAATCTTGATTTATACGATTTCATGCCTTCTATAAACAACAAGAGAAAGTCAAGATATAAAAGGCTTCATATTTTACAAAGTCATTCTAGAGTGGTCATAATACAATGGCAAGAACATTAGATCATATTATACAATATTATACATTAGAGTGGCGTTCATTAAACACTTTTTTATTTTAGACAATGCCAACATCATTCTCATAATTGAGAAAAAAAAACCTCGATGTCAAGGCTAACGTTCGTGGGAGAATTACCCAAACCATCGTTCTCAACAAAGTTGGTCTCCTTAGCCTTTTGTCTTTCCCTTTCGGCCTTGTATGCTTCCACTAAGTGTGGTGTTGTACGACATGTTATTTGCCAATGACCACTCATGCCGCACCTATAACATACACTTTCATCTTTGTTATAGGGTCTTTTATGACCCATTCAGACCTTTTGCTTATCATTTCCCCTTTGGTAATGGGTACGCGGACCCTTATTGTGGTTTTGACCACGACCACGGTCATGACAATCTTGTGGACTACGTCCACCATAACCACCATAGTCACCAGCAAAACCCTTAACAGGTTAGAGAACCTCTTAAAGCCTCTCTCTTTGTATTGTTGTTGTAACAATATATTTTGAGGCATGCATGGTGGATAAAGTTCTCTCCAACATCTCATAATGAGAGATCTCATGGCGACATAGTCTCAACCGGAATGTGACCTTGTGCACAACACTATTATACTCACTGATGAACTTAAAGTCCTGAACCCCAACTTGTTCCACTCGTGTAGTGCTTGCGGGAGTAAGACTTCATTTAGAGGTCATTTGCCTTAAGATGAGCCGAGGCATTAACCTTCCACTCTAAGTATTTTTTGGCCCTAAAGGTCAAGGACGTAAAATTCTCTTTTATCAATGTTTGTCGTTACTACACAAGAATGTAAATCAAATATATAAAGTAAGTATATATTTGTTATAAAAGATGATAAAATTTTAAAAGTGTTAGTACGTGTTAGTCATATGTTAGTCATGTGTTAGTAATATGTTAGTCACATGTTAGTAATGTGCTAGTCACATGCTAGTTATATGTTAGACATAAATAAACATAAGCAAATAAAAAGTCAATAGTTAGTTGTGTTAGTAGTCCGTCACGTGCAGTCTTTAAGTCATATTAATAGTCCGAAAAATGGTTAATTATGTAAGTCATATTAATAGTCCGAAAAATGGTTAATTATGTATCATAAATTGTGATTGTAGTAAAAATCATAGGGTTAAATTAGTCTAGTGGGAATAGTTTATATCCGATTCCTTTTATCCCCTTTAATCTCCATCCATCCATTTTACTTTCACTTTCACCATCCTTATCTCCTTCTTCCTTAACTGCATTTTCATTATTCAAGCTCAAAGGAATAAAAACTCATGGCCGGTGATGATATTACTCATCGACTTGTTGCTAATAACAATCGAATTTTAATCGAGCTTTTCATTTCCCTTGTCCTTATTTACATCATCATCATTATCATAATCATTATTTTGGTGGGAAACATAATCCATGTGGTGAAAGGGAGGAATTTAATGTGGGTTTTGTCAAAAAAAAGTTAGCAAATCTCAATTTGTTCGTGTCTTAGCATAAATCCAAAAAAACCATGATTTATTTTGACATAAGTTATTTTAGATCTCAGGTTAAAATAACGAGTTTCTAATGTAGAGTTTCCCGAACTTAAATAATTACAGAGCATACTCCTCAAATTAAGTTAGTTTACAAACACTTGATGTTTTAATGTAAAAGCCCGAAGGACAACTACGGAGCATTTTTTTTTTTTTGATACATAGGTAAAAAAATAAGGCGGATTAGTTTATAGAAACTGATCGGCCTAAGGCATCCTTGCGGATGAGGTCTTGAACATCCTCCGGAATTGCATCGACATCCATCCTGAAATCGTGTCCATGCATGGCAATCTTGTCCGCGACCGTGTTGATTTCCCTGAAGACATGTTGCGCTCTACAGTAGGAGAATCCGGAGATCGTCTTGGAGATATCAGTAATGATCATATCTTGTTCCCATGGGGGTTTCCATATTTGATTTATTGAATTAATGAGCATCAGGTTATCTCCTTCTATCTCGATAAATGCAATTCGTAACTCCTTAGCCTTTTGAAGGCCCTCCCGCAAAGCAAAGGCTTTTGCTTCCAACACTGATTCAGCATCGCAACGACCGCTACCTACAGCTATAGGAACGGCGCATTGGTTTCTGATGATATAACCAAAAGAAAATTGATTCGTTGAGTTTTGTGAGGCATCAAAATTGAGTTTTAGGTTTCCGTTCTCTGGGCGTTTCCATTTTATATTTTTCGTCTTCCTTCTTTGTGTTCTAATTGTTGATCCGTAGTTGCTTGTTTTCTTGTTCGCCTGTTCCCATGCAGATACTTGATCTAGCGCTAATGCTTTAATATTTTGCGGGGTCGTTTTTTTGTTGAAAATGATCTGATTCCTAGCCAACCACATGTTCCACCATATGACAACAAGAAGTCTCAATTCAACACTTGTTACTTTTTCTTTGAGATCAATAAGGACCTCTGCAATCCCCTGGCTATCCAGGTCATAGTTCAGTAGAATGGTTGTAATTTTTTGTTCATCAACTGTAGTAGCCATAAAAGGACACTAAAAGAACAGGTGTTTGGAACTTTCAGTATGATGGTTACAGAATTCGCAATTCATAACGACAGGGATTCTTTGCCTATCAAGATTTTGTTTTGTAGGAAGACCATCCATAGCTAGTTTCCATAAAAAAAATTTTATTTTTGGCATCACATTCATCTTCCATATCCAGGTTTTGTCCATAGTTACCCCAACCTTTCGTTTTTGAATCGATTCCATGGCAGATTTAGTCGAAAACCATCCTTCATCATTTCCCGCCCAATACAATCTATCCCTAATAATGTTATTCGGGAGGTTGTATTTCTTAATCTTATCGACAATGTTAGAAGGTAGTATTGTGTTTAATCCATTTAAGAGGTGGTGATTCCATTTTTTATTAATGATATACGAGGAAGTTAGTTCCATTTGGTCTACTAAATCCTTATTGGTCACCAACTCGAGAAGCGGTATGTCGCTTATCCATTTGTCTTTCCAGAATTTGATCGTGTCTCCATCCCCGACCCGCCATCTAAGTCCTTTGTCAAAATCTTCTTTTAATTTTATTAGTTTCTTCCATTGCCATGACGTGTTTGAGCTACACTGATAATTCCAAAGGCAAGATCCTTTAAGGTATTTTTCTTCAACAATTTTAACCCATATATTTTCCGGTTCCGCCATGATTTTCCACAAAAGTTTCATTTGTAATGATTTGTTCATATCTTCTGCTTTCCTAATTCCTGTTCCTCCGAGGGACCTTGGTTTACAAATTTTGTCCCAACTGATTAGTGGGTGGAAATTAGGTCCCTTATTCAAAAAGAAACTTCTATTTAGTTGGTCTAATTCAAGGTGAATACTTGTTGGTAGCATAAAAGCTTGCATTAAGTAACTTGGTTTGGCGTTAAGATTGGCTTTTATTAATGTAATTCTTCCTTCTTGCGACAAGGACGACGCTTTCCATCTGGTAAGTTGTTGTTTGGTTTTAATGATGACAGAATTGAAAATTTCTTTATTAACGCGCCCATTAATGATCGGGCAACCTAGGTATTGTTCAAGATTGGTAGTGACATTAATACCTAAATGACTTTGGATACGTCTTTTATTACTTTGATCAATGTTTGCGGTTGTTTGAAATGCAGATTTATGGTAGTTGATGACTTGTCCTGAGATATCACTATAATCCTTAAGAGTCGACAAAATCTTATTGCTTGCTTGTTCCGTTGTCTTAGCAAAGATGATAATATCATCGGCAAAAGCTAAGAAAGGTATTCTTGTCCTGTTTCTTATGATAGGGAATCCGATTGATTTAGAATTGTCGTTTGATAGTTTTTGTATGTTTCAGGCTAGAACCTCAGCACACAGATTGAACAGAAGGGGAGAAAGAGAGTCGCCTTGGCGGAGACCTCTTTGCGGCATAAAAATGTTGGTGGGGGAATCATTGATTAAAATGGAATAGGAGACTATAGTGATACACTCTTGGATCCAGTTCCAAAATTTGTCTCTAAAACCGAATTTTTCTAACACTGCTTTTAAGAAAGCCCATTCTACCTTGTCATACGCTTTTTCCATGTCTAGCTTTATAGCCATATACCCGTCTTTTTCTTTTTTTTGACTTAAAACCGTGAAAAATTTCGTGTGCGATAAGCACATTATCGTGAATAGCTCTGTTTTTTATGAACGCACTTTGAAGAGGATGAATCAATTTTGGGAGGACTACGCTCAGTCTCTTTGCCAATACTTTTGCAATAATTTTATACACAGTTGATACTAGGCTTATAGGCCTGTAATGGGAAGTTGTTGTTGGATTGTCCGTTTTGGGGAGTAAGGCAATAAAAGTATGATTGATTTGTCTCAATATTTTTCTTATTCTATAAAAACTCTTTACCGCCCTAACGACATCTGGCCCAACAATGTGCCAGTAATTTTGATAAAAACCAACAGGCATCCCATCAGGTCCTTGGGATTTGTCACTACCGATATCAAAGAGGGCATCCTTAATTTCTTTAGTAGAGAAAGGCGCTGATAGATTTGCATTCTCAGTTGAAGAAACTTCAGATTGAATAACTTCCAATTGATTTTGAAGTTTATTTAAGTCTATTCTGGATGCTGTAAAGCGGGTCTTATAATCTTGTAAGAATTCATCGTTAATATCATTCTCTTTAGATAGCACCAGACCATCTATTTTAGTAATCGTTGTAATGATCTTTTTATTTCTTCTCCCCGTAGCTTTCCGGTGATGGAATTTCGTATTCTTATCTCCTAGTTGTAAATTTCTCGTTTTAGCTCGTTGCATCCAATACTTATGTTGGTATTCCACTAGGCATTCCCTTTACTTGATTAGTCTATTAATTTTATCATTTTTAGATTGGTCAAATAGCGCATAGCTTTGTTTCTGGAGGGCTTCTAGTTCATCATCGACGTTTTGGAGTTGTTTGTGAATATTACCGAATTTATCCCTGTTCCATTGTTTTAGTTTTTGTTTGAGTAGTTTTGTCTTCTTTGCAAGATTGAACATATGCGTGCCTGTAAACTGTGTTCTCCACACTTGTTTAATTAGATTCTCACAATCTTGTCTTTGCATCCACATAGATTCAAACCTAAATGGTTTATTCTTAAATTCTGAGTGCGTATTTTCCACACAGATGGAGATCATACAATGATCAGAGTTCGTAAAGGCATGGTTTCTTGTGTGAATTCCAAGATATTCCTGAATAATATCCAGTAAAGTCATTACCCTATCTAGTTTTTCGTACGTATTATCATCACCATCTTTCTTCTTTTTCCACGTGAAAACATTTCCTTTAGTGGGAAGGTCTTGTAGGGTGTGTTGGTGGGATAATTGTTGTAATCTAGCGAACTTATTAATAGCGAGAGGCGCCCCTCCTTTCTTGTCAGCTGGTTCCAGTAACTCGTTGTAATCCCCAATAACTATCATTGGTATGTTAGTGGTATTCATTTCTCCTGCAAGTTGTGTCCAAAAGTCGTTTTTCATTTGCTCGTTAGGGGGAGCATAAATGAAGAAAATCATGGATTCGAAATTAGTGTGAGTATTTGTATGTTTGACCATAAGGAATCTGTCAGAAGATTTAATAATCTCGATTTTTTTGCCCTTAAGTTGATATTCTTTCCATAATAAGCACAACCCACCTGCGTACCCCGTTGTTGGAATGAAGAAAATTCTATTGAAACCTGTACTTTTCCATACAATTTCATCTGGTACATCCTTAGCTTTTGTTTCAGCCAACATTATCATTTGGATATGTTCGTTTTTGCATGTGATATTGATGTTAGCCCAAAAGTTCTTCTTCTTCATACCCCTACAATTCCAAAACGCAATCTTCATTTAAACCTTTTAACTACCAACGGGTGTTTGAATCCCTTTGTTCCAAACCTAGCCTCAGTTTTCTCCGTTGTCCGATACTCCACTTTATTAAAAAGAGGAAGATGAAATTCATCCCCAGGTTCCTATAACAACAACTCATTTGTTTACTAGAAGTATATATGATCGGAGGTGCTACTTCCAAGTTAGACCTTATTGATGAAGATATAGCGTACGCTTTGTTATTACTGAGATTCGAATTAAGGCCATCAGAATATAAGGGGCATTCCGGAGAAACAGAAATTGTGAAACTGCGGAGATAGATAACCGAATACCAATATATTTGGTCTATGATAATCAATGTAGTTCCTTTAATTTTTTTGATGACTTGCAAGTAAGACACCATAAGATTGTTACTGCACACTTCATCAAATTGGTCGGGTACAATATTTGTGTTACACACCCAGTTGTACATAAAAGCTTTGAAATTCATTGTTCTATCCTCACTGTCGAGTTTGTTCAATATCTGCACAAGTTTCGCCCATATGAGATTGGGAGTTCCAATAAATTGAAGTATGGTCTTCACATGTGCTTTTAGTTCCAAGGGGCTGTCAATACTGGAAAGCTTATTTCTACAGGAAGCAAAAAACCGACTATACCTATTGCAACAGCATAAGATAACCTTATTTATCAGCATCCACTGTAGATACAAAAATCTTAAAAACAGAAGCTTAGAAATTTTGTGACTCATATTAATATGCACCAACTGAACGTGACTCATATTAGTCTGCACCAGCAGCTCAACAAATGGGACAAGGTTGATCTTTTGTGAAACTTGCGAGTTCACTGACTTTGTTGGCATATTGTTCCTTGTCATTGTATTGTTGTCATGGTTTCCCAGTTTATAGGGTCGATGAACACCGCAATCTGCAAATAGAAAGGAAATATCGCAAGTAAAAGGAACAACAGAATTTGATAAGCACTTCAGTTTTTTCTGGAATTCAATTTGGTTAGTTTGCATCAAGTTGCTGGACTTAGAAACAAACCTACAATGATCAGTAAACTTTACAGAAGAAAAGGTCTTACCCAGATTTAGTTGGTCTCGTGGGTAAACTGGATTTAAAGTGAAGCTCCACACATCTCTTTGCAAATGCTGATGTGGCCTACTTCCTGCATACACAAAATACAAACAACCAAACACAAGCAGCAAACAGTAGCCAAGGACCAGAACCGTAAACCACCAAAAAAAACAGAGAAACTGAATAGAAGAAAGAAAAACAAGTTTAAAGAAATTGAAGCACTTTGGTCTGCTCATAATGGTTTTAAATTCACTAAGCAAGTTCACTACCTGGTTAGTATAGAGTTCGCAAGAGGATGGGAGATTTACAGTTAGTAAAATCGTGTTCATAAGAGAAGTCACAAACCAAACACTAGTACCCATAAATTGTTCATTGAGATTGAAAATTTGGAGCAAGAGCTCCATGATACAAAATATGGATACAACTTTAGTAAAGGAAAGGCAACACTCAAAGAAAATGGGAACAATCCTAATTAGTCTATGAAAACAGTAAAAACACCTAAAGCAAATCTTAGTAGATAAAGGCAAGGTGAAAAGCCCCGGGCATAGTCCGGGTTTTCGCACAAGTTTTGGCATTATTTAACTAGTTGCATTTCTGTTTCTTCTTTCCCTTCAGCTTGGAGGATGCTGAGTCTTCACCTCCCCCCTGCCTCTTCCCTAAGCTTGAGTCAGAATTAGCGGATTCTTGATTGACTTCCATCGCATCCATCATCTTGTTCACCGTGTTGTTGGTCTCGGTGGAATGGAACGAATTTTCAGACAACATATTTTTGAGTTCCTCAGGGATGTTACCATCCTTGAAAAGGAGAGCAGTAAACTCAGCCACAGAACGTTCATCAACAGACGTTTCATCTTGTTCATCATCCTCCGGGAGCTTCTTTTCGATCTCATCGGTTTTTGCTTTTATTTCATCATCCTCTTGCATGGGAACGGTAAGGGGGGGCATAGACTCGTGATCAACTTCAATCTTGTCATCATCAGGGGAGATGTCCTCAGCTTGATCATCCTTGGACTTAGTTTGTTCTATTATGCCCGTACTTTCATTTGCAGTTTGTTCATTAGCATTCTCTTTTGGAATCTCATCACATTTTTCCACAACAGTAGATACCTCCTTCTCTTCATTGGGGTGTTGAGTGCTCTCTTTAGAGTTAAGAGACGAGTTATCCTCTTTAGGAATGGCCAAACCATATTTTGAAGATAGGTAAGGTCTCACCTCATTTGTATTTTCTGTTTTGCTTCCCTTTCTACCCACATATTTCCATTCTCTATCATCCTTTCCTTCCATATCGTTTTCTTTTTTACTAGCTGGTGGTCTATAGTTTCTAAAAGGTTTGGTTCTAATGCCCCTCAAAGGACAAACCTCATATGTATGTCCTTCATTAGCACAAAAGCCACATCCCATTAAAAAATCTTCATACCAAATTGGGAAGTTTTTAACTACATCATCAACATCCGGAGTGGGAACATAGTCCATTCTTTTCCCATCTACATCCAGATTGATGCAAATTCTGGTAAAGTTGACCCCCTTTCCTCTTTCAGAGAAAGAGTCGAGTTTGACAAACTTTCCCACTCCATTGGATTCTATGATTAATCTTATAGCTTCTCTATTGACATATTCCGGAGGGATCTGTGGGATTCTCACCCATAAGTCAGCTATGGTATTGCTCTCAGTAAGGGTATTGAAGTTCGGTTTCCAAGGCTTCAAAATAACTAGAAGACCAAAGACATGGAAAGGCCTAGCATCCCAAATCATTTTTCTATCTAGCGGATTAGTGAAGACAACTTCAAACCAGAAATTTGGTTTAGCAAAAATCCTAACTTCTCCCTTGATATTTTTCCATTCATGAAGAAGCTTTGGTCTGAGCTTTGAGATTTCTATAGGATCTCCAAGAATACACCCCATAAGAGAAGTTTCCTTCTGTTTTTGAAAATCATTCTTAACTTTAGTTAAGTTAGAAAGGTATTCCTCTAGACCAAATTTCTCAGAAGACTCACCTTTAGTCTTGGAATCTTCATTGTTCATTGATTTTTTCTCTTTGTTCTTATTGTTTTGTTGTTCATTGGCTCCAGATTTCTCATTGCTCAAAAGTTTTTTGGATGAGTCATTGCATACTGCTTCTTTGAAAGAAATGTTTTGTTCACTCATTTTGTGGTTGGGAAGAATAGAGATAAGAGAAAGAATAGAAAGTAAAGAAAATTCAGCTTTCAGTTTGTGTGGTAAAAACAGAATCCAAACATGTTGTATATATAGGCAAAAACTCATACGCATCAGTAACAGAGAGAAAGACCACACAACAGCAAATTGCTCATAACACAATAGAAAATTCGAAATAAAATCCATATTTTTTCCTGCATAAATTAGTAACAAGAGCAAATTAGGGGTTCTGATTTGTTCAAAGTAGGTTCGTGATTTACCTCTTGTGTCGATAAACGACTGAAACCAGGTCATCCGCAACAGAGTATTCATCGGTTCAAGTGAGGACAGTAGAGAGCTACTTTTGTTTGGCACAAAACGCCTCCATCGATGAAGGCAGCGGAGCAACGACCACTTCAAAAGAAATTTGAAAAACAGCCCCTTTGCAATTTTGGGATTGCAACTCACTCGACAACTCTGAGAACACAAAAGCGCCCTAGCATCTCTTCCTATGTGGTAACTTGTTTGACTTTCCATGAGATACCTTTTTTGTTTCTTCCATCGTCTCCTTTTTCTTGAGCGATAGAACCAGCCTTTAGACCTTCGAATTTGGCCAGAAATGAGAGAAAATGGTGGTCTCGTAAGATGCACCTCCGAAAACAAAGAACAGAATGCATCATTTTGGTCGAAATGTGTTTGCTTTTGGCTGTCGATGGATGGAGATTGGATCTGAGGAGGAAATCGAAGAGGGGCGGCTGCTAGGGTTTTCTTTGGATTGTCGGGAAGAAGCAACTCCCCTAAGCGCGTGAGAGGCGCGTTCTTCGTTGTGATTTAGGGGTTTTTTTTTGCTATAATATTTGAACGTACAACTACGGAGCATTACATTTGTGTTGTTACAGCATACTCCTACTTTTTGGACAAAACGACTACATTATTTCATTCCACCTAAAATCAAACGGATCCAAGTTTAAAAAAATAACCGCTTTTGCGGATGCTACGATTATAGCGGGAGGCTAAAAAATGGGTGACATGTGGTTTGGGGTTTCGATTCGGCTTCGTTGTCGTTGTCGCTTGTCGATGCTTTCGAGGAAAGGAAGTCCGTCTTCCTCTAGCTTCTCCCCTACCCTGGAACTCTCTCATATCGCTCAGCCGCTACAAATCTAATTCCGACCCCCTTTCGCCGGCGCTTCGCATCCACCACCACGAATGTGCCGGATGAAACTAAACCCCGAGCAAGTTGTTGTTGATCAATTTGCTGCAATTGTGAGCCAAGCCGATAGCACTTTCGGAGTTTGATGCGCAGAATTAGAAGGTATTTTCTAGATCCTCCTGAATCCAAATGGTTAATTATTACGAGTGTTGGAGTTTTCTTAATTGATTTGTGCTTCTGATTGCTGATGAACTGCTTTGATTGATTCCGACGTAGAGATATGACTGCCTTGAGTTTATATACACTACCTCATAACCCTCCCCTTTAGGAGCAGTTGTCACATTTGATTAATAGATAAAAAAACTTTTGCTACAATATGGTGGTGTTCGCCATATTGATATATATATATATATACTTTGCATTTGATTTATGAATATAAACATTTTATATTATACAAGTAACTCGATTCATAGTGATCTAATGCAAACCCTATACCTGTATGAATACTACTGTTTCTTGTAGGAAACTAAAATACATCACTCGTAGTGCAGATCTGAGCCACTTTAAGCTAGTCTGTGTGACTGTCGTAGCCTGATATTGTTAAAATGGATTTCGCGTGGGATAATGCTTTATGAGATTTGCTTCTCGAGATTAGACTCTGCTTATCTTGCATTTAGGAGCATCCTTGGTATGCTCTTCATTGTTGGCCTGTTCTCAAATTGGACATCAACACAAGCTAATGCAATTCGAAGCACAGCCAGCATTTGGCTCTGGACAGCCACAGATGCTTGGCTGACAGCAGGGTCCAGAATGTAATCCCACTTTTGCTGCTCCGTTGTTTTACTGATGACCCACTTGGCCAGTTCTATGCCCTCACTGACTGCTGGTTTTCCTGTAATCAACTCGAGGAGGATAACGCCAAAGCTGTAAACATTTCCACCTGTAGTTACCCTCATCGTGTAAGCATACTCTGCAATACACAAGAGAAATGGTCTGTCAGTGTGTTCTCAAGATTTAGCTTAGAGAATAACTACACAAATGTTTACCTGGAGGGATATAACCGACAGAACCAGCGATAGCGGAGAGGCTGCCTGTGCTTTTCAAGGGATCAATCACCTTGCAAAGCTCAATATCTCCAATCTGGGGCTCCTTGACAGACTTGAGCATAATGGTTTTGCTTGAAAGGTCAAATAGGAGTACCGGACCATTTGAGCATCCATGGAGAAAAGCCAAACCTTGAGCGACTCCGATGCCTATGCTGTAACGACTTGACCAGTCCAAAGCAAAGCCTGAGCTGCCATGGAGTATATCAAATAATGTCCCCTTGTGTGCATATTCATAGAAGAGATAGGCACTGTCATCCGTTAACATGTAGGCCAGTGGAACCATGACATTTGTGTTGTTCAGCCGCCCCAAAACCTCAAGCTCCTTTTTGAAGTTTTCATGGCTCCCCAGTTGAATTATCTTCCCGCTCCAGTTAAGCTTCTTAACAAAGTAGCGTGATCCGGACGGCATCACTACCTTGTAGTAGGTCATAAATCTCGTGCTCATCACAATGTTGATTCCTCTCCCCACTGCTTCCATGGCTGTACTGAAGTCTATGTTTGATCTGTGGATTCCATTCACGGTCAGCAGGCAACCTTCTATGAAATTTGCCGTAGTATCTTCTCGTGTCTGTATTTTGGGCTCCCTCATTCTGCAGAATCGTCTCAATAGAGCCACGGCAAGACCTGCAACTATGATGCCAGTAATTGCAGAACTCAAGACTATTGCAGTTGTGACTCCTACTGATGCCCGCTTATGATGATTGTGTTCAGTTCTTGGTCCCGCAGTAATATTTTTGAGATATGGATTTCCTGGTTTGATCACGACATCCACATTTGGAGTAAATGGTGGAAGGGTTCCAGATAAGTTGTTGTTAGCTAGAAGCAGCTGTATTAGGCTAGACATTTTTGTGAAATAGTTTGGTACCTCACCAAAGAACCCATTGTTGGAAAGATCCAACACCTGTAAATTACTCAGTCTGTATAGAGAATCTGGGACTGCTTCTTTGAAGAGATTGTTGCTGAGATTGAGAGTGTATATATTTGTGGACATGAGAGGAATTGATCCACTTAGTCGATTCATTCCCAGCTGGACTTCACCTAATTGAGTCATCACTTGAAGACCACTGGGTATTGAACCATTAAGATTGTTACCTTGTAGGTCCAACTTCACTAGCTTTCGCAACTTCGAGATGGAAGCAGGTATTGTCCCATTGAGATGATTCGAACTGATATTCAAGGATGACAAATTTGATAGTTTGCTGATATCAGAAGGGATCTTCCCAATTAACTCATTCACTTGAAGGTTCAAAACGGCCAAGTTTGTAAGACTGCTCAGCTCAACTGGTAATTCACCAGAGAACCTATTTTGTGCCAAGCTCAACAACTGCAATCTTGTACAAGAACCCAACTCAGAAGGAATGGAACCATTGAGCCTGTTATTCTCCAGCTCCAGATAGACAAGCTTTTGAAGCTTGTCACAGATTGAAGAAGGAATCTTCCCACTCAATGAATTGTTCCCTAGTCGCAGCCTTAGCAAGTTGTTAGCGGACAAGGTTTCCGGAATAGGACCTTCTAACATATTCGAAGACAAATCCAGAGTCTCCAAATTGCTATTGGATAGAACATCACCAGGTATTGACCCATTTAGTTTATTGTAACTGAGATCCAATTTCTGTAGATTTTTTGAAATCCCAGATGGAATTGTACCGGAAAGTTGGTTTTCATTTGCAGCAAATCGTGAGAGCGATGTGATACTGACTAGATTTCCTGGGATAGGACCAGTGAGCTTGTTGGAGGACAAAACTAAAGTCTCTAATTTGGAGAGCTCTCCTAGCCTAGAAGGCAAGTCCCCAGTAACCTTATTATTACTAAGATCAATCAATTTTAAGTTCTTGCAATCAGCAAGTTCTTGTGGTACTGGTCCTTGAAATGAATTGGTTGATAGCTGAAGTTCTTCAAGGGCCATGAATTTCGTAAGATTAATTGATATTTGACCCATTAGCTTATTATAACTAAGATTCAAGTACTTGAGCCCCGCCAAGCCATCCAAAGTATTCTTAATCACCCCAACAAAATTATTATATGAGACGTCAAGGGACTCCAAGCTAGAGAAGCCATTAAAGGTAGGGAAAGAACTAGAAATCCTGTTCAAACTAAAGTTCAAAACTTTCAACCCTTGAATCTGCTCACAACGAGTGAAAAAATCATCAGGGATTGAGGTAAGGAAGTTTCTAGAGACATCTAGGGATTCCAAGGTATCAATTTCACAAACAACAGGAAGAAAACTAGAGTTGGTGAGGCCAAGATTGGATAAGGAAAGCTTGGAGATGTTGGAATTATTGCAGGTAACAACTGATGACTGACAAGGATCGTTGTTGGGATTCCATGAGATGAGCTTGGTTTGAGTTTGGGTTTGGAGAAGCTGATAGAGCCTTTTCATGGTGGAATTCTGTTGAGGGGAAAGCTGAGATGATGAGCCCACCAGAAGAAATAAGCAAATAAGAAGAACAACATACCTGATTTTGGTGTTGGTATACTTGGGCATGTTGGAGGACATTTCGTCAGAGTTTTGGTAAGATTTAAAGCGAGTAGTTTATTGCAGATTCTTGAAAGAAGATATGGATATGGTATTATAAGTGTTTTATGTTCTGGTTATGGAAGAGGACAAAGGAGCAAAGCAGCAGGAGGAGCAATGGGAGGAAGAAGAGAGGAAGGTGGGTGAGGGGAAGGAAAAAAAGAATGGTTTTGTTGTTGACTCTGACTGTATGACCCTCACAAATATGTAGTGTGAATAAATGTCAGTTTGGGGAGAAACTCGAAATGTTGACTTTGACTGACTACTAACCCATAGCTTAGGTTATGCATTTTTCTACTTTGGTGATGTCATGATGGGCCCACTTTCTTTGACTTGTTAAGTTGGCCGTGTTAATTGGGCAATGCCTTTTGTAATTCACTCTCCAATTTCATGGAACACTCGTAATTCTAGACGTGTTTAACATTCCACTTTACTCTGGGGCTATAAACGTGAGAAACAAACCAGGGGCGTTCGTTACGTGGTGGGTTGAAGGAGGATGATTAGGGAGGATGAATTTTTTTTTTTTTTTTTTTTTTGTTTAATGTACCCTTGTTTAGAGTTTGAAAGAAAATAAAAAAAAAGTTGGGGTATATTTATCTAATTAAAATAATTAAATGGTCTAGTTATTAAATGTAAAACTCAAAAAAGCCTATTAACCAAATTAACCTCTCTTTTTTACCTAATGTATTACGGGGATGTGTAGAGAATTATCATTGTAAACACCACAACAGACCCTTAATTTACTTGAACAGCAAACACGAACAGTTATATATATGAACTGCATATATATATATATAGAGGGTGTGGTTCCCATGAGAACACCCCTAACGTAAGAACATGAGAACAATCGTACACCGTTGAATGTGAGTTTTAAGGGTTGAGATTTAGAGTAGATATAAAAAATAATAATAACTCCGAATAATAATAATTAGGAATCCAACAATAACTACGAATAATCCACTCAACCAACAATAACTACGAATAATACATTAAACGACATGGCACATTCGTAACAAAACTAATAATAATTACGAATTTGTTCTCATGTTCTCACGTTAGGGGGTGTTCTCATAGGATCTATACTATATATATACTGGAAAAACTTATCTTAGCGATAATATCTCAATACCCTCCTGCAAGCTCACGATCGATTTCGAACGAGTAGCTTGAACCGAAGATTTTTGAAACGAGAAGAACCGAGAGCCTTAGTAAAGATGTCGGTAATTTGATCAATTGGATCTCATGCTCTTCTTCCTCAAGAGATCCCGGACAAAGTATTATCTTCAAAGATGTACTTGCTTGAAAGAATAAACGAAGATTAGGTTCTTCGGTCATTAAAGTTGAACGCACCTATCATTTATCAAAACACATTTCATTTTACAATATTAATTAAGGATTAAATTTTATTGTCAAATAATTATGATAAATATTACCTCTAAAGCTTTCGACGGGGAGAGTTATAGCTTCAAGACTTCCTCTAAAATATTGTTGGTGTCATTGTCGAGTTTCTTTTTCCTTTCTTCCTCACTAGTCCATGCTTGAGCCATGGTAGACAAATTCGCATTCATATCTTGAAAAAACTTTCCAAACTCCATAGTTACGGATTGAAGAGAAGCAGTAAGTCTCCGGCATTGTCCATTCTTTTCGTTGAAGTCTTGGGTTTTTTTACGCTCTTCCCGACTGATGCACTCTTCCTTTTCCTTGAACCACTTTTGGATTGCATGGATTCGATTTCCAACTCCTCTTCGAAATCAATGTCATCATCGCTATCTATTGTTGTGGATCCTTGTCGTGTAAAATCAAGCTCTATATTCAGAGCAGCTTGCACAAATGACTCACTTGCGTGTCTCGTCGCTTTGTCCTTCCCGTAGATTTCAGCGAGCATTTCATAGTAAGGAAAATGTACTCCATAGAGTCTTGTGAGTCTAACAAAGACAAAGTATGATTAGTTGATATAGATTTTGAGTGATTTGAACTAGATCAATAATTATATACAATAGTACTTGAGAATAAGCTATTGTTATGAAGTATGGACATATAAAATCAGCAAAAAAAAAGAAATTACCTTAATCCATTCATCGTAGACACTTATTTCCACTTGCAACAACTTCTTCTCATCATCCCAACTAAATCCAGTAATGTCAAGCATCTCAACCATTGCACAATACTTCTCGGACCAATGTTTTATTCTTGACTCAATATTTGGCTTGGCCTTCAACCCGGAATTAGGGTGCTTTGTTGATATCATATCCTCTAATATGTTCATGTACCCAGGCTTAAATCCATTCTCACCTTTCAACTTTGGATCATGAGACAACTCCTATAGGGATTGAAGTAGAGTTTCATCCTCTTGTGATGTCCAAAACCTCTTAACCTATATGAACTAGTAATATCATTTCGAAGAACACGACCATCATGTGCCGACTCTTCCCATCCCGCTAAAAGATAAGTGAAATCCATGTTTGGTGTGCAAGCACCTAATACATTCATGGAAATGGTGTTTTTCCTTGTTCGGTACTTTGACTTATCTTCAGATGGTGGGGTTACACCAATATAGGTACCATCTAAGGCTCCTAAGCAATTCTAACAAATAAAATGGTAATCAAGTGAGTAACTCAAATATGGTGAAATTTAAACGTATTGTTATAAAGCAAAATTTTAAGGTCAATACCTTAAAGCAATTCCACCGATCATCATCACAATCCTCAAATATATGTGTCGGTGTTTTCAATAAATGCTCATGCAACTTTAGGGTAGCCATTAAACACCTATTGAAGTGTCAGCCCAGAAATCCAATTTTGGTTTCTTTACTGATTTTTTTTACTTTATTGTTAGAACCCAAAATATGTGTCAGATTTAGTTTTTCTACAGAGAAACTTCTCTCTATTCATCAACTTGATTCTCTCCCCAAATCTGACATGTCAATTATTAATTTGTTTCTTATATAAGTAAAGAAACCCAAAGTATCTGGGATAAAGATGCTCTTACACTTTCTCCGCTTCGGATAAAATAGTGTGCAACCGTCCTATTTTTCTTGTCAACCTATTCAATATAATGAGTCTAAATCTTTTACTAGAATTTTTCTCTCTCTCAATTGTAAACTCCTAGTAACCGAGACATGCATCATGTACCACATCAAATACAACATCATCGTTGCCCTTATTATCACATACAAAACATGGAGTTGTTTTATCCTTTGCATCCTTGTCAATGAATAATCGAGACGATCCATTTCTGAACATAAATGATCCAATAAAATTATGAGTGAATGTATAAAAGAAATTGTATCAATTGATCAAGCTGAGTGAATGTATAAGCATTGAGCAATCTATTTTGGATGATATATGAATGCATAGATAGGTATAACAATATATGAATGCATAGGTAGGTATAACAATAATATGTTTTCACTACTGATGTTGTCTTTACTTAAACCAATTTATGATCAGAGTCTTTAGTTTTTATCAGATTTTTCATCCACATACATATCTTGTAGACCAAATTAATTTTTTTATGGAGTTGAAGCTACTAACAAATTTTCTATCCACTGATATTAAAAATATAATTTTAAGTAAGTCAAAGATTGCAAGCACATATAAATGTGCAATAAGTTCTCTCATACAAATTCAGAATGCTTGATATTGTAAAAACTTTAACAAATATCAATCTTGATAAACTTTCGATTAATACACACATGGGAGAGCAACCCGTGAAGCATAAACCTCCTGGAGGATAATAACAATCATAGGAATATTGTCATTAATGTACACGAAAGTATCATATAGCTCTCCTGTATGCATAAGCATAAACGAATACGAATTCTATGGAGTTGAAGCTACAAACCCCTTTCATTATTGCTTATTTTAAATCCATTTTTCTACTTCATATTTAGCAGGAATTTAATTATTCTGTTTTATTTTTTTCTACTAAATTCCCTACAAACCCCTTTATTGGTGGAGTCTCTTGATATAGTATATGTGGTAATGTAACTTCTCTTGTGTAATCTGGTTTTTTAAATTAGCCTGTATGATTTCCAACAGAAATTTCTTTGTGTTATTGGTCTTCAGGTTGCACTAATGATGTCAAACTAGCCTCTAATATATTACATTATATATTTTCTTAAAAAATTATGTGCCATGTGAATTTCCCTTTAATTTTGTGCCATTAGTATAGAATATGTGCTGCTTTGACGTGTTGGTATTCTTTCCAAATCCGGTTAATGACAAATGTGCAGTGAAGGTAATGTTTCTTATATATGATTCAAATCATTGGAAGAAATGCACGTCTTATCTATAATTTTTTGTTGAACCACAGGGAAGATGCAGAAGTTTGGCCTACAATTGCACTTCTAATTCGACCCCCACCCCTAACTATAATAAATGAGTACAATTGCCCCCATTTGTGTATGAGGCCAAATCAATATAATTTCATATGACATTGTATAACAATACATGATAGAATAAGATATGAAAGTAAGAAAACAGGAAACCAATACCAAGTTGAAAGTCATCAACCGAAACTAGACCTTAAACATGATACATCCCTAAATCGTACTTGCTTGCAACATGTAAGTTGGAAACCAATACGAAGTTGTTTAAAAATTAATCAATAGAAAGAACCCAAAATAAGGATGTGTGCTCACTAGATTCAATTACTTACTAGTGTCACTAGATTCAGCACTCCAATCACCACCGCCTGTAACATGATGAATTAGAAGAACGAAACCGGAGACTGGAGAAGATTGGATATGGGAAGAATGGGTATGTGTGCAGTTACTTTTATCAACGACTCGCGTATGAGAATCCGACCTAAAAAGAACGAGACTGGAGGAGATGCGAAGAGCCGAAGAAGAGAATATGTGAGATATACTGTGACAATTAGAATAAAAAGGGTTATGCAGATTATAGAACCTGGTTTCACTTGCCTTCCAATGTTTCTTAGATAAGATATTGCAATAAGTTTTCAGTTTAACTGTATCTTTGTATAGCTACAAGTGGTCTTCAAAATCATTTATTCAAGTTCTACTTTCTAAAACTCGGAGCAAGATATTACCTTTGAGTTTAAAATTATCTGTGAATTGTTCGAGAGGAGCACTTGTTTTGCAAGGATGCAAGTCATAGATGCTGCACAAGACAGTAAAACAAGAACCAACATAAATACATAATTACATGACACCCTCACCAGTGCTCCTACACCTAACAGGACTAGGATAATAACCTCAGGAGTTAAATGCATAATTCCCTCTTCTTTTGCCAAATCAACTCACCTATAAATTTGTCATTTTTTTTAATCTTCAATAAATCAACAACTAAAATGAGCAGAAGCTGTTATACACGGTCAGCAATTTGGGGGTTACCAACGACTAATCATGCAACTCATTGGTTTTGGAAAGGACAACAATGGAGTTAGAATAGAGTTTGGATTGTTTGTCTTGTGATTTCTCAAGGGTTTTGTTGCTCCTTTCGGATTATTTGATGTTGTTGTCGATAGAGTTTGTATATATAATATAAAAAAGTTGAATCAATGGATCATGCTAAGATCAAAAACATTGGAAGGCAAGTGAATATCATCAAGGGATATTAAGAATGGGTATGTGTGCAGTTGCCAAGCATATAACTGTTCAGTTTAACTTACTAAATGGTGCATCTAATTGTCACTTGTCTACAACCTATGATCAATTGATCATAGCTGGAACTAAAAATAAGATGAGATGCATCAACAAGAATGAAAGTCCAAGACTAATATATCAAGATCAACCATCCGTAACTTCATAGATTTACAATTGTAATAAGTTCATAGTTAATACTTGAGTCACCTATTGCTTTTTCGCACATCAACCCACTGATTTATTGAAAATGTACTGAAGAAAGACACACCCCTTTAGAGAAAAAGAATACAATAACGTATAAAATGTATATGAACAAACCAAACGGAAGAGCAATGATAAACACAACCTTTGGAGATAAATAAACGGAAGACGCTATTGATGGCATTCAGAACAAACCTGAAGGCGGAGATAAGTCCAATCGAAGAGTAGAATATGTCGAGGATGGAGAGAGAGGACTCAGAGAACGGAAAAGCCTTTCATGGAGGCCAGATCTGAAGGTGGAGGTGAGAATCCTCAAGGCGGAGGTGAGTATCGCAGCCGACGGGAAGAAAGAAAGGTCAGGAAGAGAGAATGTAGGTTTTCTGTTTTGTTTCCCTTGGACGAAATTGGCTTGATTGAGAGCGGAAACGAAATGGGTGAACTGTTATAGACCCGGAATGGTTTCATTCCATTCAACCCTCCAAACAAACACTCTAAATGGGCCCAAGCTGAATGAATCCATTCCAGATTTCATTTTTACCCAAACCAAACGGGCCCTTAAAGTCATGATTTAGTAAGGGTTGTTGTAGTTTTTAAAACCATGCCCTCGAAGCTTTTTTAATGTCATAGAGAGCCTTTTTAAGCTTACAAACATAAGTCAAACGGTCAGAAATACCAAATCCATGTTGTTGTTCCATGTAAACAGTCTCAGCCAAATCATCATTTAAAAATGCATTGTTAACGTCCACCTGACGACGTTGCCAGATTTGAGTCACTATAATACTAAAAACAACGCGGATGGTGGTCGGCTTGATAACAAGACTAAAAGTGTCAAGATAATCGATGCCCTCTTTCTGAGTGAAGCCTTTTGCGACTAAACGCACTTTGTAGCGTTCAATGGATCCATCCGGTTTCTTCTTGACCCTGAAAACCCACTTGCAACCCACAACATTAGCAGAAGAAAGCTTGGGAACCAAGTCCTATTAAACATTGAGGCATCAAATTCCAACTGCATAACATGTTGCCAATTAGGATTTTTGGTGGCTTGTAAAAAGGTTTTGGGTTCAATTTCAAAATCATCTTATTACAATGGATATTTAGTTGCAAAAAAAAGTTTAGGTTTAAGTGAAGAGGTATAGGCTCGCATTACCATATCATGCACAAACTTGTCAAACGGCCGGAAATACAAGTGAGCGTTCGGATATGGTTCGGTGACTAAATTGATTGCTGATGAAGATGATTCCACTGTGGGATTATTGGATGGCGTGAGGCCTCAATCGGAGGATGGTGGTGGACTGAGGCCAAAATTGGAGGACATTGGTTGCGTGAGGCTGGATTTGTGGATTAGCATGGGTCGGAGGTAGAAGACGACGGGATGACAAAATCGACAGACGATGGACTGTTGGGCACCGAACCAGACGTTGTTGACGGCATAGTCATCGAAGAAGAGGAAGATTATGGTTGGTGGAAGGAATTGGCGAACTATCGAGAGGAGGAAGATGTGGTGATGA
Source organism: Fagopyrum homotropicum (assembly GCA_033239125.1). Lineage (NCBI taxonomy): Eukaryota > Viridiplantae > Streptophyta > Magnoliopsida > Caryophyllales > Polygonaceae > Fagopyrum > Fagopyrum homotropicum. Next base: position 144,046,117 of record BSWB01000003.1, on the reverse strand, counting down.
AGACGTACTAGGACTTCCAACTGACGTATCCTCATGGAGATTGTGAAGAGGAAGTAGGAGAAAGATGGAGTGTTAGAAGTTTCCTAAGAGCTCTGATCAGGAAAAGGGGAACTTAACTTAATTCATCAAAAATTGCATTCCTAGCAACATAGGTACGAGAAGAAGCAACATGAAAGCACAAGTATCCTTTACGTTTTGCACTGTAGCCTATAAAAATGCAAGGTTTGGAACGAAATTCCAATTTGTTGCTATTATAAGGACGAATATAAGGGTAACATAAACAACCAAATGGTTTAAGAATATGATAATCAGGTTGTCGGTGATATAAACAAGCATAAGGTGATTTGTGTTTGAGAGTAGGGGTAATAGTCCTGTTATTGCGATAAATAACAGTGTGAAAAGCTTGCTCCCAAAAATTAAACGGTAATTTAGAGCGTGCTAGGAGCACAAGGCGCTTCTCTATAATAACTCGATTTCGCCTCTCGGAGGCACCATTTTGTTTGGGAGTATATGGACATGAAACTCGATGAGTAATGTCATGTATTTGGAAGAAAGACGACACATTGCGGTATTCACCCTAATAGATTGAAGAGTCTTAATTTTTGTAAAGACTTGAGTTGCCACCATTGTTTTGAACATAGTGAAAGCAACCAACAATTGAGATTTATTAATAAGAAAATAAACCCAAATGAATTTTGTTCATTCATTAAAGAAAAGAACAAAATACTGATTACCATTCATAGAAGATACAAAAACAAGACCCCGTAAATCGGAGTAAGCTAAATCAAAAGGTTGTTTAACAGAATCATGAGAATTCGGTAAATATAACCTATGAATTTAACCTAATTAACAAGAGCTACAAAGAGACAACAATTTATATGTAGAAATAGGCAAATTATAATCACATAAAATACGACGCATGATAAGTTGATGTGGATGAGTTAAAAGATGATGACAACATGCAACAGACGCTCGTTCACCCACGAAGACACTAGGACTCGAAAACGACGGACTAAAAGGAAGCCGATATAAGCCATTCTCAATGACCCCCTTGAGTAAATCCGACCCTGCAAGTTCTTAACATAGCAAGCTTTAGAGTGAAACTCAAGTATGATATTGTTATCTTTGCATAATTGAGAAACACTAATAAGGTTTTTGGATATTTTGGGAACAAGAAGGATGTTTTTGAGAGGCAAGGAATTAGAAACATGTTTAGCCGGTAAAGTTGATTGACCTATATGACTAATAGGAAGAGACAAATCATTCCTAAGAACTAATTTGTCAATACTAGTATACTTCGATTGAATGCTCATATTGCCAAAACCAGCAACTACATGGTTCGTTGCTCCAGAGTCAATAAACTATGAATTTGTGAGGGTAGAAGCACTGTTGTCGGAGACCGTGTGGGCTTGTTTGGAGTGTGAAGTCTGCCTTTCCGTCAACTGTTTGCCTTGCTTTTAGAAGCCGAGCCTTTTTTTCCGAATTAGCCATGTGATTTCCGGGGTATTGGCCCCACCAAGTTTGCTGTACCAACAATCTTTCAAATTTGTTCCTTTGTGTTCACATAATTTCAAACTTGAATGATTGTGCAACCCTTTGTTGGTTTTTGATTATGTCAATCGTGATTCGGGCATGATCGGATTCGGAGGTTGTGAAGACATGAATTTTTGTATACAAAGGTGAAATTTTGTCAATAGTTTGTTTGTGGGCCATATTATATCAAGTTTTTCATATGTGTTATCGGGATCCTCTTCCTTCCTACACCAAGTGAACCCAAAACCTTGGGTGGAAGATCATGTAACATACAACTATCCTTGAAATTGATCAGGCAAATTCAAGTACAAAATTATTCAGAAGACATCTTATTACAATATCCAAAAGAACATATGAGATGAATATGTTGTACGCAAAGACAATTAAATATAGGTATTACATTATTCAAGTATATGATTCGAAGAACAATGAACTTAGTAGAGTCGAATGTTGAGAAGAAGTCGTGGATTTGTATGGAGTAGTTCTAAGGGCACTTGTACTTGTTGCCATGGGTCTTGAGTTTGGCATAGCAAGGGCATGCACTTTTGTGGCCGTAAGTTCCGGGAGGGACACACTGACATCTCGTGCAACAAGTCTTGCATGCTCTGCTGCACACGTTCTTCCTCGATGATTCTCTACACCTCCTTGCACATGCATAGTCACAATCTGTGGTCTATCCATCTTAGTTATTGTTTACGTATCAAATTATGAAAAAACCAATTTTTTATGAGTTACTCCCTTACAAAGTATATTTTGCGAATAAATTATAGCATAAAGATATCCAATAGCAATAAACTTTTATCTAGGGTTGTATATCGCTTTAAGACCAGATCATACCTGTATTGAAAATTCGTTGTTGGATCGGATTTGGACTTGGACCTAATATTCATGTCTGGTCCTAAACCAGTTAGATCAATTGAGCTTTCTATAATTTTTTTTTTTATTTTATTTTCAACTGATTTAGGACCTTTTGAATAACCGGTCCAAACCTAGGCCATACCTTAATATCCAGTTCATATGTGATCAATATGGACTTTCTGATTATGGTCCTTATCCAAAATACCAATCTAGATTGAAAAAAATATGTGCCCAAGCTAGCACTTCCAATGATTAGGAATGGAGAAATTTTAGAATGGGACCCCCATTTTTATACGTAAAACATTACCTTAAATATTTTTTAGAATTTTTATTTTTTATTGTCCTTCAAGACTTTTTCTCATGATATTCACAAATTTGTAAGCTTTTTCTTAGTTTGATTTGTTTCCTTCTTATACCCATTTTTAATATATTTTATTAAAAATTTAATTATAAAATAATAAAATATAGAAAATAAACTAAAAACTAATTACGACCATATTAAGTATTAATTTAATAAATACTAAGTAATGTAAAAAGTTTTTTTTAATTTTAAAAAGTTAAAATGGTAAATTTAATGTGGTCATAATAAATTTTAAAACTAATTATGTACCCTTACTTATAAGAAAAATATAGTAAACTTTTGTTAATTACTGAATTAGTTTAAATTTAATTTTTTATGTTTTATTTTAATTCGAAAATTAATAAAAAAAAATACATTTTTATTTTAATTCAAAAAAAGTAGCTTTAAATTTACATTTTTAGATTATTTAAATTAGAGAATATATTAAAAAAATACTTCTACTATAAAATTAATTAGTTCAAAATTTAACGAGGTTATAATTAGCTTTTTTTTTTTTTTTACTTTAATATTTTATAATTGAATTTTGAATATAATATAGTATTGTACCTTTAGATTTGAAAACTATAATCAAAACACGTACGTCTAACGGTCATAAAATCACATCCTAACGAAACAAAAGTTCCAACCTAATTTTGTTAAAATTGCAAAATAGGTTCGCCCGTCATTTTCAATTTCTTCCGATTTGTCATATTTATGCTTTATTTTTATAAATCCCTTTGATCTTTAATTTCAATTTTCGACTCAGATCTTGGTCAAACTTGATGTTTAAGTCCTCAAATTACATCTACAACGTATATTGACGTGTTTTAGTGTACAATTTATATATAACACTCTAAACAAAGCCAATATGCATTTTTTGTTTTTCGGAATTTAAGTGAGAATACAAAATTACATGTATTATTAACCACTAAATTAATGGTATATTTTTTATACATTTTCCATTTATACTTTAATTTATGGGAAATTCCGGATGGTACCCTCGTGGTTTGGGGTATTTCGGATTTTGCCCACCAGTTTTTTCAAGTTCGGATGGTACCCTTAAGTTTATGTTATTTTCCGGATTTTGCCCAAATTCATTATATTTTTTTAAAATTCCATTAAAAACCTACAAAAGAAAATAAACTAAAATTAAAAAACAACTTAAAATAGAAATAATAATTTATTTAATTTAAAAATAAATTAAAACAGTAACTTTTATAAAAAAATATATATTATATTAATTTAAAGATAAATAAATTAGATAAATTTTAAAAAATTCAAAAATCAGTGTTTTATTTATTTTAAAAATAAATGATTGAATTAGCATATTTTTTACAAAATCTAAAAATATAAGTGTTATACTTTATTTAAAAAATAAATAAAATAAGGACTCTTTTAAATAATAAAAAAGGGACTGTTTTAATTTATTATTAAAATAAATAAATAATTTTTCTATTTTATTTAGTTCCCAAAAATAAAATAAAGAAATTAAAGTAATATTAAAAAATAAAAAAAATTAGAAAACTGATTTATTCAATTTAATAATAAATTAAAACAGTGATTTTTTAAATTTTTTTTAAAAAATCCTTATTTTATTTATTTTTGAAATAAAGTATAAAACTTATTTTTTTAGATTTTGTTAAAAATGCTAACCCAATTTATTTATTTTTAAAATAAAAGAAAACACTGATTTTTTTTAAATTTTATAAAAATTATCTAACGAATTTATTTTTAAATTAATATAATATATATATTTTTTTTAAAAAATTACTGTTTTACTTTATTTTTAAAATAAATAAATTATTCTTTCTATTTTAAGTTATTTTTTAATTTTAGTTTATTTTCTTTTGTATTTTTTTAATGAAATTTAAAAAAGTGTAATGAATTTGGGCAAAATCCGGAAAACAACATAAACTTGAGGGTACCATCCGAACTTGAAAAAACTGGTGGGCAAAATCCGGAATACCCCAAACCACGAGGGTACCATCCGAAATTTCCCTTAATTTATTTATTTTGTATATAATATTCAAACAAAATAAATTCGGTGCTACATTGGTAAGACGGACCGCATCCCACTCCGTCTATAATGCTATATATTTATGCACAGTATTTCTATACGTATTTGCGTATGGACTCCGTCTATATAGTTTTTTTTGTTGCATTTCATTCCGTCTATAATCTTATTTTAACTTTACTTTCTCTTTTTCTCATAAAATATTTTAAAAAAATAAATTTAAAAAATATTATTGATTTATTTGTGGAGGTGTAGAACCCTCTTTATTTCGTACTTTTTTTACGGAGAAAATATATGGAATATAAAAATTTGTTTTAGATAGGAGTGTAAAATTTAACTATTTTTATTAGGGATGCAAATACTCTAAGGACAGAAACTAGTCGATTTGCTTTAGCTTTTACCGATTTAGATCAAAGCTGAAAGTAACACGAGGTCTATTTGATTACGGGATTATAATTTCCAAATAATTTTGGATAATTAATAGAAAAGGAAGAAAAGTAACATACTGATGAGTTTCTTTTTAGGGTGATGTAGCTTGTGAATCTTGACCTTATGAGTTAGTGCTGCTTCATAACCCAACTCATTCTGCTTCACAAAATCCCAAATAAAGACATCTTATTATTGATTCCAAGTTTAAAAATCAATCAATGAACAAAAAATTTACAAATGAACTCACATTGCTTGCAGAAAGAGGCTCAACAAACACCTACATGTTTATAAACACCAATTAACCATTTGTCATGAGAATGTAACAAACGGGTAAACCCGAAATCGAGATGGATCTATGATGAGAATGGAGTTACCTGGAGGAGGAAGAGGGATATGAGAAATAGGAAGATAAGCTTCATCCTTTTGCTCTAAATATTTATTGCCTACAACTCAACTCACGTATATGCACTATGCAGTTTAGGTGTGTTATGCATATATAGAGCTTAGCAGAAAAGTAGAGGCAAAGCTGTATGGGTGGAAGTGAACTTTCTTGTGGTATTGTTTATGATTACAGTTGTGAGTGTTTGGACTTTTGCACTGCTAGCTGTATGTTTCTTATACCTTATCGTTAAGTTAAAGGACTGGTGGTAGATAATATATGAAAACGGTAAATACATCGTGGTGGATTTTCTAAGTGTCGAAAAACTCGTAATCTGATGACGTCTGTTTTTTCTTAAAGAAATAATGAAAAATTATAACCGGACATTGACATCCGTTATTTTTTATAAAAAAATTCAAACCTCACGAGTAGCTCCCCTAGGAATGATTCGTCGAGGACTTTGGGTGTTACTTGTTGGTTGAGCGTCGTTTTTCACGAGTAGTTCTCCTACGGATGTTACTTGACTGATAGACCAACTGAGTATTGATAAGCGACAAAGAAGTTAAAAGTTTAATCACTTGCAAAACCCAGTTGGTAAGCTAGTTTTACTTATATTTGGTGGTAAATGCAGATGGATTATGATGAGAGAGATTGTAGCTAAGTTTATCCCCAACCGAAAGGGATAAAAAGCCCATATCATGCACAAAGGAAACACGTACAAAAGTGATTTCATTGTCGATGCAAGGTTGGCATTTCATATATTTGTGCTTTTGCTTTGGAAACACATTACACATGCAAATGAATTTTGCGGACCCTCTCTTGGATTTTATCACACCCACTTGTATTCTCCAATGTCACATCTTTCAAATTTATGCAACGTTACTTAGATTTCTTTTATACAAAGTGAGGAGAACATGGAGGATGTTTATTTAGAAGTTGGTCGTCTTAGAGCATTTTTTCTGATGAGGTATTTAACGTCTCGTGGAAGGTTTTGGTCACCAGTATTCCCGAGCAATGACCAAGAGATGCGAGCTTCTCTACAACAACGTTGATTTCCTTAAAGACATGTTGAGTTCTAATTTGTGTACGATGTTAGAAATGAGCATGTTCATTTCTCATGACAGTTTCCAAATATGATTAATCGAGTTAATGAGTTCAAGATTATCTCCTCGATTTCAATGGTGTTGAGTCCTAAACTTATGACCTTCTGGAGGTCCTCTTTTAGAGCATAAGGTTCCACTTGAAGGATACTTTTTCTCTACATCAACTCATTGTCATAGCAAACGTTAAAACATTGTGGTCTCAAATGATAAAGTCAAACGCACATTGATCATTAGAGTTTTTTAGAAACATCAAAATTAATTTTTTCAAAGTTCAAACTTAGTCTCTTATTTAATATTTTTTTGTTTTTGAGGCCCTGTGTTACATTATGGTGTTTTCAAAGTAGCCTCATCCCAAACTTTAATTTGTTTTTGAATCAGTTGATTTAAATCATGTGGTATTTTTTTTCTTGTTAAAAAGTGTTTGATTTCTCATTAACTAGATGTTCCACCATATAACAACTATTTGCCTTAATTCTATTGAGTTTCATTTTCCTGTATCTCCACGATGATGTCATTATTTTGTGGCATCTTGGATCACATTTGTGTAAGAGCGTTTCAATTTTATTATTTTGATATTATGCCATATATAAGGGCATTTGAAAAATAGGTGTATGACACTCTCTACCGTGTGTTGACAAAGTTTGCAGTGCATTAAGACCAACGTTTTTTTTTCCCGTAGGTTTTCTTTTGTCAAAATACCATCAAGGTACAATTTTCACAAAAAAGTTTTTAGATTTTGACTTTATATTGATATCCCAAATCCATGTTTTGTCACCTTTTTTTTCCTTCCACTTTACGTATTTGGATAAAATCTATTGCCAATTTGGTAGAAAACCATCCTGTTTCAATTGACGGAAAATACAACTTGTCTTGTATTTCATTATGAGGTAGGTTGTACGTGTTTAATTTTCTAATAATGTCTGGTGGTAATAGACTATCCAATTAAAGTATTTCTTGTTGGTCCCATTGTTTATTTGTTATAAAGTTGCCGACTAGAGCAACCGTATTGATCAATGTGTTGTCAATCACCAGGTTTTCTAAAGGTTGGTCGTTATCAATCGATCTTTCCATAATCTAATGGTTCTTTCATCTCCAACGCTCCATCTTAAACCTCTTTCAAAGTCTTCCTTTAAATTTATTAGTTTTTTCCATTGCCATGACATGTTGTTTGTAGGGTTGTAGTTCCATAAACATGTTCCTTTGAGATATTTCTTCTATAGTTTTAGCCCAAATGTTTTCTAGTATTGTCATTATTTTTCATAGTAGTTTCATCTATAAAGCATTGTTCATATTTTCCGGTTTCCTAATTTTTGTTCCTTATAACGTTTTTGGTTTACATATTTTATCCCAACCGATGAGGGGTGAAAATTCGGTCCCTTGTTCCAGAAGAAACATATATTTATCTGGTCAAGTACGTTCTTTATGAATGCTTGCAAGAAACATGAATGATTGCATTAGGTAGTAGAGTTGTTCATTCCCGGATATCCAGAAAAAATTGTAAATATGGTATCCGGGTCCGATCCGAAAGTTTCTGGATATCCGATTCGAGAAGGTAAAATGGATCGGAAATCCGAAATCGGATATCTGGGTGATCCGGAAGAATATGTAATATAAATGAACCATAGTTTATGACTTTATTACTGTAAAATTGTAAATCTATAAGGTTGGAAAAACTGAACCCCATATTCACTATAAAATTTGGACTCTAAAGATCACAAACTGAACCAATGTGCACTATAAATTTGCATTGTAAATGTTGTAAACCTAGACAAATTTGAAGATTTTGAACTATAAAATCTGCATTTGTTGTACCATATTCTCAAACTAAAATTGTAATGTTTAAACTTCAATAACACTCATCAAAGTATCAACTACAATACCCAATGTAACACCCCAAAGTTTCGGAACTCGGGGAGCGTATATCAACATGAGTGGTTCGACTTATGCACGTTGCACATAATTCAGTTATGATCTTTTGTTAAGTGATTCACTTCTAAGTTCAACTTATGCTTGTGGCACGAGGAGTCCCTTCACCCTCGCCTCCGTCCCCGTATACCAACAAGAGTGGTTCGATGCATCTCATCGTATACCATGTATGGGCTAGTCGCAGATTACCTCCCAATATCAAGTCAGAGTTGGGTAAAGATGTCACGACCCACTATACATACACTTGGGTCTAATAGTTAATAATGATGTCATCCTATGCAAGTTATAATTATGAAACACACATAATCCACACACCACTATCATAGTCCACACCAATACAAAGAAAATTAGCTAAGTAGGCCCAACAGACTTCCAGTATCGAGTCAAAGTTCAATTTACGCTACCACTCGATCCAGTACGTATAAGATCTCAACTGCCTGGTTAAAAGATGAACTTGTATCAATATAACCATCTAGAAGATTCTAACTTCTAGGCTATGACGATGATTTGGAATTATATGCTAAACTGACCCGATTTATGAAAAGACGGTTTTACCCCTAATTATTTTGAACACCCTAACGGGTCTAGGAAGGTTCATAAACCTCTAACTAACATTCAATGACGTGATATCAAGATACTTAAACAAAGAAATCTAACGAGTTTGAAAGTTTTCTCAAACTTTCCAACTCACTAAGGAATCTCAACCTTACGGCAAGAACTAGCTAAGTCCCTACTTTGGTATAAGATTATAACCTCCAAACAACTTCTAAAAATTCTAAGAAAAATATCTAGCAATACTACGCCATATATACTCTCATATAGAAGCAACAAAACTCCTAAACTCAAACCCACCAATTCTATGCAAAATTACAAAGTTGCCTCCACAAGTGGATTCCAACACTTGGAAAAACTTTGGGTTCAAAATCTCTCAACTTACTTTTGGTCTAACTTCACAAAATATAACTTATGATCTAACCGTTGTATTTTTCTCAAATTCAAGCATGGCATACTACACTATCTCAACTACAACCTATCAAAATTTAATGTCCGTCATAATAGTCTAATCCGGTCACATTTGAATCTAAAATAGTACTCAATTTTTTTTTGAAATTTCTAGAAATATAGATTTGGTCCCAACTTTGCTAACTCACAACTTCCAAACTACTCATTGGATCTTTCCCAATTTTTGGTATGACTCACTATAGCATTCAACCTAGAACATATCAAAAATTCAGCAAAAAAGGATGAGTTGTTCATACGTAGATATGGTTCCCAAGTTGGTCATTCGTCGACTTTGAAAACTGAGGAATCTAGTTGTTTGATGGATCCTCTCTTGCTTGCTTCCGGTGTAGGTTTAGGGAGGATTCCACGCACAAATTAGCATGTGAATATATAGAGGGAAGTAAAGGGAGGATGTAGGACTACACATAATTAGACCGGAACGGAAAATCGGACCAGACCGGAAACTACGGTTCGGTCCTGAATCATAATTGTAAAAATCCGGTCCGGTCCCAAATACGGTCCGGTCCTAGACCGTAATCTTCCGGTCCGGACCGGACCGTATTTTTACACTTTTAAATAATTTTGAACCGAAAAAGCATCCGATCCGGTCCAAACTCGAACCGGATTGGATTTAATCCATACAAAAATTATATTTTTAATTTTTTAAAAAATAAATAAAAATAAAGGCGGACCTGAGCGTAACAGTCCGGTCCATGGACCATTTCACACAAGTAGTGAAACGGTCCGGTCCGGTCCGTCAGTTTTCCGGTCCGGACCGTATGAACAGCCTTAGGAGGATGTGTGATGTTCTTACTCGTCTAAACCGTTGTCGGCTTGCACGAAGAGGAGGAAGGCTAGGCGTGGGTTGCAGTCTGTTGCGTGTGTAAAAGATGAGGAGAGGAGCGTGGTTTGTTGTCTGCTAGCTTTTGTGAGCCAGAAATGGAGAAAGGGACAACTTGCTGGTTGCGTGAGAGTGAAGAGGAGGGAGCACGAGTTTGTACGTGAGGCAAGGCGGTTGGAGGTGACCAAGAGGAGAGGAAAGGGCGGTTGTTATAGCATTTAAAAGAGTTGCTTACATGGGTTTCAATGAAAGCAATCAAGGTTGTCACGGTGCCATTGAAGAAAGAAGAGGAAGGGTTGCTTGATTTCACGTGAACATGAAGAAGGGAGAGAGAGGGATTTTTGTATGTGTACGTATAGAGGGAGACGAACACTACCATCATTTATCTCACTTGTCTTCATGTATATAATAGGTATAATTATGCAAGGTAGGGGATCAATCTAATGTGATAATATAGGTGTGATAATATAGGTAATATCATACAAAATGGTGAGTTGTGAGAGTAGTAGTTGTTTGACTACCCACACCAAAATAGACACTAACTCAAATGAAATAATAGGCATAAAATGGTAGTCCATGTGTATAGATACACCTACATAAAATGATAGGTATAATTTTGCTCATTATATTAAGTGTCACATAAAATGATAAGGAGATCTGTACAAATCCGGGTCGGCCCGTCCAGTCCGCCTGCCGGTCCGCCTGAAAAAAAAACATGGGTATGTGCAGCTAGTTTGACCCGTTCGGGTTTGGCCCGGCCCGACCCGACCCGTATTTTTGTTGGGATGGGTATGGTTAAACATTTTCGCCTGCGGGCCAACCCGGCTTGGCCCGTATATAATTTTATACATATAATTTTCTTATATATATGTATATATAATTTATATTGTTTTAAGTGTCACATACTCTAATTTTTCATTTAGTTTGTTTGGATTATTTTGACGAGTTATACTCGTGTGTAATACAAGATTGTAGAGGGAACTTGACTGTAATGGTACTTGTTGTTTTCAAGGTATTTGGAATTATTCATTTTTGTGTGTTGATTGTTGTTGAACTTCTTGGTAGTGCACTACACAAGTATAATTGGATTGAAAGTGTGTGTTAAATACATTATATTACTTGTTTTAAATGATAAATTCCGGGGGGAAACGCACAAACAAGTACATACGGGCCATCCAGGTCGGACCGACAGCCCGTCCATGTTTTACATGGGTGGACATGGGCAACATTGTTGGCCCGGACAAATAGGTAGAGTTTATAGTAATGGCCCGGCCTGAGCCCAACCCGAGCCCGTTTTTGTATAGATCTAAAGGAGGGTTAAGCATATATAAGGTTGGTCATGAAAACACAACTATGACTTCAAAATAATGTGAAATGAGACCAAACCAGTCTAAGTCTGGTTATACTCGGAGTCTATCGAAAATAAAATTTTATTTTCGGGTATTGCCCCCAAAACAAAAGCAAAATGGATCACATCTGCATTGCAAAACAGAAGCAAAATACACAAAATCTGCATTGCTAAACATAAGAAAACTACACCGTAAAAAGTTTGCAAAACAATTGAAAAGTTTAATTAAAACTACTCTAAATTACATATCAAAATAATCAACATTTCCATTATTTATGAAGTCCAATTGTTGGATACTCAAATCTATCATCCCTACAAGATTCAAGACAACGTATACAAAATATTAATATAAATGAATATTAACAAGAAGTAAAACAATATTTTTTTGTAAATGAAAATAAACATGATTCTATTAATTCTTCCAATGTAGTCAAGTGTTCTTCTAATATTATGCTATGGGTGTGTTATTCTCATGCTCCCAATCTTGTGTACAAATAAGAGATTCCACCATCTTTGAAGTCAAAGACGTGCAGAAAGAGTCAAGGACATGCCCTCCGGTACTAAATGCAGATTCGGAAGCAACTATTGAAACTAGTATAGCAAGTACATCGTGAGCAATCCTCGAGATAATAGGGTACTACTCTTTATTGTTCTTCCACCAATGAAGAATCATAAAAATATGGAGTGTCACATTCAACTGGATCTTCCAAATAATTCTTCATCTCAGTTTTATTTACGTTGTTATCAATAGCCCCGTTTCCAATTAAAATTGTGAAGTCAAATGGTTAGAAAAATTTCTAACTTTCCCTTGAACACTAGGACTAGAATACAAATTCATTGTACAAGAACTAGAAGATAATGATGTTGATTGTCGGCTCACTAAAGGTTGCACAATGGAAGAAGCATACACATCAAACAATTCTTGAATAAAAAGCTTCCAATTGAAAGATAGAATTTTAGTTTTGTATCGTCATATTTCTCTTCACAAGCCAATTCACATATCCCATCATCCCATCTTCCTCCTTGGGTCAAGAAGCAAGGCGACACCAAATAAATAGTTTATATTAAAAACATCTCTCCAATACTTATTATATTTCAGTTTCATTTGATGTGTCATTCTTCTATGACTTTCATCTTGACCGTTAATGCAAGCCTCAAAAATCACTAATGTAACACCCAAAAAATGGGTCAAACGTTACAACGCTAGGGGACCCGGACGAGGGGCCCAAACACTTTGATAAATGAAAGGATAACAGTAAGTAAATAAAATTAAAACATAAGCGGCCTTGACTTGCCAAATAATATAATTAATAAAAAAAATCCAAAAGGCGGTCCATAACGCCTACCACAATACGGAACAAAACGTAATGACCAACAACAATCCGGACTTAGAAAGTAAAACTTCTCAAAGATAATACTCAAAGTTATGAATAAGTCCTAACGAGCAAGACCGCCCAAACCCAACCGACACGACTGCCACTAGGGTTCCTGACCTTCATGCTCTTGAATTAATCTTGTACCTGATTATGTCAAAAAAAAAAACAATCAGCTCCACTGTGATGGGGTTAGTCTTCTACATAGACTAAGTCAATACATAAGCGGGATAATATTATGAACTATACATGGTATAAGCGTATATGACAACACATGATATCTAGCAAATGCTCAAGTGATCTAAATAGTTAATCATGCTTTTAAAATTATCAAATATCTCATAAGCTCATGATAACATATATATCTTGAAATCTCAAATCATAATCCATTACTCACAATCCAAGTTCACTAAAAGCATAATCCATATCAACAAACTCATTGTCCAAAAAAATATCTCATAAGTCCAAATCAATAATTCATAGTCCAATACCATATTTCATAAATCCAACTCAACAAGCTTATAAATCCAAAACTATATCTCATAATCCAAATAAATACTCGTAGTCCAAATGATATCTCATATGCTCAAAATCATATCTCATAAGTCCAAACAACCGGTATAACGAATACATGGTCAATTGGCTTAACAAGGTATATCCTTGTCCCTTACTCAAAATTATCACAAAAGAATCCAATCAGAATACCAAAACATGCTCGAGCATTTTTACTTTAGAAATTGTAATTCAAATCACAGGATTTTATTTTAATTGAAAACATGTTCAAACCCAAGTTGAACACGAAGGTACCTCCTAACCCCGACTACGTGATGATTACGGCAGTCACTGATCAAGTGCAATCTTCTCCATCCACAATAGTCATACACAACCTCGGCCTGCCGAACCTCGATTTCCCACCACTTGTGAGCATGACCGCCTAACCGAGGAGCGGTAAAAATCATGAAAAATAAAATAATCGGCAATATTGCCGTCGTAGTCATAGAACACATATCTCTCATAATAATAGGGAACTAGGCCCGCTATGGTTATAGACCAAATCATCTCATAATGAAATGGCAAAAACGCCGCTTAGGTCAAAGACCAAGTCATCTCAGTTTCCATAGCTGGTTCTTTTCTATAATAACTCGATAAATCACGTCAATAAATCAAAATTCAAACTAAACAAGTCACCGGCTATAAGGTAAATCAAACACAGCAAGCATTCTCAAAGAACTTTAAATCATCAAATCATTCAAGTCATATCATATTCTTAAACTGAAAGTAATATCAAAGTACATAATAAATATTCAAATTATCATGCCAATATATTCTAAAACGTCAAATCATGCATGTAATAACATCACAACATAAACTTAATCATGCGCATATTAAAACACTCACAAGTACTTGCCTCAAAAATATCGTACGGAACGAATCAACGCCCAAAAACGGCAACGTCTAAAGTCCGACAAACAACCTAAACAAGCAAGGTCACACAACTAATATCTATACATATTATATTATCACAAAAATCATCTAATAGGTGTAATAGTGACTTACATAATCCAAGTCCGAGTTTCATCGCACCTCTCTTGGGTTTGCCCAAAACCCGTAATCCAATATAATAGTATCTAGAATGTTCAACTAGGTATATCAATCCAATGTCCAAGTTATATTCCATAATAAACTCCAAATCAAGAGTTCAAGATACTAACGTAGCGTCGACGTAACGAAAGTCTATCGACGTTTGTCAAACTTTTACTTGAACTAATCCTTTTCCAAAGACGTTTCAAAACCTAAACCATAACCACTAATCAAACCTAGCTCTATAAGCTAAACTTGGACATATAATGTAATATATATAAATATAGGATAGTTTTTGTAATAAATTTAGGTTCAAAACCATAGCTATTTTTTCCGAAGGCAAAAGCGCAAAATTAAGAAATTAGAAGTTCTGGTTATGTAGATACCCAAAATAGAGGGGAGGTCGACCATAAAAATAGGCGATGGATGGCGGTACTTTGGGCGATTATTCCGGCGGCTCTTGTAAACACCCGGTGGCGGAGATGGCTCCCTTCGACAGTCTGCATTAGTGGCTTCCTAGTGGTGGCGGTGGTGACGGCGGAGTTGACCAGCTCCGACGGTGGCAGAATTTGAAGGTGGGGTGTTGGAAGGGTCGAAAAGTTGTTGGTTATCTAGTTGACGTCTGGCACTGTTGGTGGTTGTTCCTGGGCGAATTCCGGCTGTGGCGAGGGCTGGCATGGGTTCCCTCGACTACCTATTATTACAAATAAAATTTTAATAAATTAGGGTACTGTTTGGTAAATAAACTAAAATCTTAAAACCCTATTGAAATTCTCTCTCCCCTTACCTCATTTTGTATTTCCTACCTTCATGCCTCGGCTTTGGTGTATCTCAACAGACAAATATCGAGTGTCACCGGAATACTCAAAAACGATTAACGAGGATGGAGCTAGAGTTGTTATCGTTTGTCAAAGAGAGGGGAGTGTGGCCGTCGCATGTGGGAGAGAAGTCGCGAATGGGATGTTTTGAACACTTACGCTCTAACCTAAAATCGGGTTTCTAAAAATAGAACGTTTTACCTCTTCTTGTTCCGTCTTGACCCCGTTTTATCCCATCCCAGACCCTATTTCTACTAAAACTGTCTAGGCAATCCAAAGCGGGACGGCCTACCGCCGTCCAGCATCTAGACGGCCCTAGACAACGTATTTTGAAACATTACTTATTGGTCGGAAATACTTCAACCTGTTCGGCCCACTTCTTTTAATTTGAATTTTATGCTTTCGGAAGATTAATGCATTGCTTTCTCAAAATATAAAACTTATCTTAAACAATTTCATTGACTTAATTTACATCTAAATAATTCTCTTTATTTTCAGTTTCATCTAAATAATATCATGTTACTAAACGGATAAACAAACCTTATAAATAAGTTTATTAAATATGTTATTTTTTACGCTAAGTTATTTATTTATTTAATATTTCAAGAAACTATTAATCTAGTATGAGTCGATTACGTTATGTTGTCATTTAATATTTTAATATTTATTTAAGAGATCAAAATATTCTAAAACATCGTGTAATAATCTGCAAAAAGTTCATATCATGGCAATAGAAGCAACTAGTTAAACTAAGATAAGAATTCGAAAGAGGACTTAGATGGCGTGTGGGAGATGGTAAAACATAAGTTTTTGGACAAATAAATGGATCACCAAGAAACCACTTCAAAACTTAGTGAGCAACAAAACCTTGAACAATACTACAAAACTTATTTCCAAATACATCACAAACAAACAATAAAACCACCGACTACGTACTAACCCAAATAGAAGGACTCGTATCAAATGACATAACTACAAAAATAAAACAGTATAATCTACCTACAGAAATACGAGATAGGTTGTACTAGGCAACTGATGAAAATGGATGGTTCTCCACCAAATCGGCTATTAAGATTATCCAACAACATAAGTTTGGAGTTACCCTAGACAAAACATTAATATGAGAGGTCAAGATAATGCCTTAAATTAAAAGTTTTATTGTGGAAACTATTCCTTGATGGGATCCCAACAAAATAAAATTTACATAAAGAAAAGTTATCAGCTCTAATGCATGTGAATTCTGTACCCACTATACAGAAATTACAAAACACCTCTTCATTGAGTGTCTTTACACTATTGATAATGACAACATTATAACAAAACTCTAGAACTACGACATGACAAATCACAAAATAATTGATATATTCAAAGACATAAAAGAAAATATGTCCAAACAAAACTAAGACAACTAGTGGTAACATGGTGATTTTTTTGGCTAGCCAGAAATCAAGTAATCTTTAATAAATAAAAGCACCACAAGTCCTGAAGCACAATATGAGGAACCAAATAGAATAATGGGAAAAGATCAACAAAAAAAATCATCACCAACAACACCAAACCACCAAGCCGGAGAAGGAAAACAAAAAAAATCAAAAGACAAAGATCTACAAGAGTCTTTGTAAAAAGTAATTTTGATGTCTCAAGAAACTAGTTTGACCAATATGCTTTTGGATATTGGTTGCTGACGCACCTCACAAAATCAGAATCGGTTTCGATCCTTCAAGCTAATGATGTTCCCATCTCCCGAATAAAAAACCATGACTTTTTTGTGCTAGGATTCATCTTGAGGATGCGGTCCTGTAGAAGCAGCCTCTGGCTTGGTCTTGGTAGGGGACCATCTATGTCGGCCTTCCTGATCTTTTCTTCATTTTTAAGGATTCGTTTACCCGGCGAAGTGCTTATGTCCCCCGTCGTTATGGGCTCAGATCTTGGACGCGTGATTGATGTTTGGGCCCTCCAAAGAGGATCTTCTTTTCGATATGCTTATCAATACCATCCCCTGACTTGTGGTTTGTCTTGCTGCATCGGATTTGCTTATCTTTTACAGGAGTCAATCCTCTTTTGTGTAACCTGGATTTTTGGAACAATCAAACGGTAGTTTCAGGTATACCCAGAAATTCCATGGTTTGTTATTCAAATCCAAAAGCTTAGACAAGCATTGTTGATGTGATTTCTCTACCTTGGTGATCAACAAATGTTCCCTGACTATGATCAATCGACCTTCGCCGCCCTTTGTGAAGTTGAAGACGAAGATCTCTACTAAACTGGCTTATATGAAACAAATAATTTGGATCAACGGATCCTATGCAGAATGTATGACCTACAATTTTTCCTCAATGAATTGGAAAATCTCTTGTTTAATTGTTATTGTGTGTATAAATGCAGTATGTCATGCCTTCTAACAAACTCCTATTACAACAACTTTGCGTTCTATGACACTCGTAACAATCTTCTCGGGTTACAACTCTCCGATTTTGGGCTACAACCCACTTCCCCTACCTTCGGGTTAGAACCCTTCGATTTTGGGTTACAACCCACTCCACCCAGCTCTCTCAAGGTGATTTTGAATGAACCGCTTCTTTTTTACTCACACCAAAGAAAGATGAAGATCCGATATGAGTTTAAACTTTCCATGTTACGAAGGGATAAGGATACTTTTGGTAGTATCAAAGTACTCATTTAAATTTAACCAAAAATCACAACGTACTATAAAGTTTTTTCTAGCCACCTTTCTTATCCTTCTAGAACTAACTAGCTCACTCACAACTTGTTATTCAACTCTCTTTTAACAATTTCCATTGATCATTAACAATGTCTTCCCTACTACATACAAAGCCCAAAAACAATCACTCCCGACAATATAAATTAACCCTCTATATATGAACAATCTTCTCCCTACAAATCATCTTTCTCTTATCCATCAAGTTCTACACCTTTATTCATCAAGATAACCGTGTTCTGCAATCTCGTCTTCTGAGGTTTGATGTAGTCATTTGATGGCAGTTTCGTGCGTTTGTCGAGAATGAGGTGTCAATTTATGATCGACTCTTGACGGTGTTGCAGTCCAAATCTGAGGTGCCCACAGTTGTTCCCCATACTTCCTCCATGTATACTTCCTTCAAAGATGAACGTTTATGCTCGTTGCCTCTTGCTGGCTGGATCATCTTGTTTTCCGTTGAAGACTTTTTTGCTATCGGTTTCATTTTTGATGTATTTCTTTTCTCCTATATTTGTGGTCCTTCATGACGGTTTGACCGTCTGTCGATTTTTCGGCCTTTCGACCCACTAGACGGCGCGCCGTCTAATGGTTTCAAACTGCTTTCATTTAAAAAAAAATTGCTTTTAAATATATTAATTGAAATAACCTTGCTATTCCTCTTACGGTAGGTTGAGGTAAATGTAAGGCAAAATCTGTTTTAGAAGTGGAAACTTTTTTTCTTCGAGAGGGTCTTCAAAAGGCTACAAGTCTAAAATTTAAATGTATTGAGATTGAAGAAGACAATCTGATACTTATCAATTCGATCAATCATATATCTCCTCTGTGATTGTAGACTTCACATACTACAAAGTACGACATATTTTCAGGAAAGTTAACAATATTGGGCACGGACTGACTCTACTTGAACACATCCCGGATACAACATTAACACAATTCTGCACAATGTTGAAGATCTCGTATGAAAGAATTATGTAGGCGGCCAGTTTCCAAAAACCCCTTTGTCGTTATCGTTCTATTAAAAAATATAATCGTGTAATAATCTACCCAACCGATCAACCGGATCTGAGTCGCATATCTTCGCTCGGCTCCCTAGCCCAACCACCAAATATTGTGGTTCTCATCGCCTGGACTGAACCGGCGACATGGGCAGGAACGATTTAGAATCTCCTTCCTCTTCGAGTCCCGATGTTCGTCGGAGACGCCGCCGGTCGAAAGAGGACTCTAGTGACAGCAGCGAAGACGACAGGCAGAGCAGGCGGAGCTCCTCCAAAAAAAGGAGGAACGGTTCAGAATCTCCTTCTTCAAGTCCTGATGTTCGCCGGAGGAGACGCCGTCGTTCGAAAGATGAAGATTCCAGTGACAGCGAAGATGAACGGCGGAGCAGGCGGAGGTCCTCCGGGAAAAGGAGGAGCAAGAGAGACAAATCCAAATCCAAGCGGAGAGAGAAACGGGATAGACATGAGAAAAAGGATAGTAAGTTGCGTTCCAGGACTAAGAGGAGAATCTCTGACATAGATGAAGACAGTGATTCCGAATTACCGGATGAAGAGCATTCAGAGTGTAGCCTTGACCCTGAGACGGTGGCTAGGGTTTTATTGAAAGAATTTCCTGGCGTCGCAGGTGATCTCAAACAGGTATTTTTCTCTTTTTGTTTCTAATTCGTTAATTTTTTGAATGGGAATGCCTATTATTGTTATGAATGGTCAATTCTCTCAAGATCAATGAGATCCGTGGAAATCAATGAACCCAAATACACGAGTAACCGTCATTCATCATGATCAACCGGATTTGTTGTTTGATGAACATTAGAATATCTAGTTGTAATTGTACTAGGAATAGCTGAAGACATTACAACCCATATAGCTGAATTGAACCATATAATAGGGCACATCATTCTGCAGTTTCAACGTCAAGAGGTGCAGATGGGATATTATGGAGATTACCTTGTAAGATCGAGGCGTCAATGTTGAGCCTTAATGTACCAAGTGGTGGAGGTTAAGAAACCTTATGAAAACCCAAACTAAACGCCTGAACCTTTCTCGAAGAAGCACAGTATTGAACATCATAAAGTTTCTTATTCTCCATGCAATCCAGGAGTAGCTAATAAAGTCCACAACACCACTATCACCAAGAGCAGCATAAACTAGGTCCAGGGCTTGCAATGGAGTAATATCCGACATAGATGCCAGATGGGAAGAAGGTTTAACGCTTCCCATCCAACAGATGAGGATGGGCAATAAAAAAGAGCGTGTCAAATTTTGTTTGCTGCATGGTTACATCTATTGCAGAATGGCGTCTCCACAGTCTGTTTTGCATAAAGGATGGCCTTAACACTAAGTAAGATGGAGCAAAGATACCAACCAAATTAGTTACCTTTGTCGGAATCTTTTGTCTCCATAGGATCTCCCAATTGCTATTAGGAGTCAAAGAAGTGACTCCCATTTTGCCTAGCCAATATGCTGCTCGAACAGTGAAAATTCCAGACTTTGTTCTAGTCCAGATTCTGGAATTCTCGGGCACTAGGAAGCGGGTAGTAAGAGGAATGCTAATAATATCTGAGATAGCATTAGGATGAAAAGTAGATGAGAGAGTGTGAACGTTCCAAGAAGATGTAGTTTGGTCAATGTAATCTGCCACAGTCAGGTTATTTTCATTTTCATTAGCAATCCCAGGCATTGTAACTGGGGTATACAAATGATTCTCATATGGCAACCACCTATCTGTTATGCTAATCATAGTGCAGTATATGAACACGTCAGCCAAATCCTTCAAGAAGTAATGACTTTGCACTCTATATGCTATAGTAGCTCGGTTGTCCACCCCTACATGTGCTGATGAAATTGGAATTCTTGAAGTATTTGGCTGGTATACTGCATGCAGTGTTGAGTTTATTGACTTTGATCATGATAGAAGTTTCCATTTCCTGATGAGCTAGTAGAGCCTGGTTAAAGATCCCCATATCGCAAAAACCCATACCACCCTGGTGCTTGGACAAGCATAAGTCAGTCCAGTTTCGCGAGTGTATCTTTTGTATCTCTTCTCTTGAACGTCACCAGAATGTAGCCAACAACGAGCACATATCATGTGTGAGAGTGTCGGGTAATCTGTAAGTATTCATAAGATATGTTGGTATACTTTGCAACACAGATTTAATAAGAATCTCCTTCCCTGCATGATACAAGATCTTTTCTTTCCAGCCTTGCACTTTATTCCAAATTCTTTATTTTTAAAGTAAATACAGCAGTTTTTGAGCGAGTGATGATCGTAGGAATGCCTAGATACTTGACATGATGGGTTAACAAATCGGACTACCGAAGGGGACTTAACTCTTTGCAGTAATTTACTGATCAGAAGCCTTTCGTAAACAGTAGACTATTATCTTCAAAAGGTATGAAATAGCTGGAGAACTCTTGCAAATAGAAGCCTCGTGCAATGTGTTTGCAGAAATTGCCTGAGACACCATTGAAGACAGGCCTTCTATGCCTATGATAAAAGGGACTGGAGACAACAGATCTCCAACCCTCTTGATGGAAGACCCGGACCTTCTATACAGTCATTAGCCTTAAAAGAATATGTTGCCCCACACACACACCTCATTACCTTGGAAATCCATACTCCTGAGAAGCCAAGTTACTCATAATTTACTCCATCTATACCCATTTCATTCCGTCAAAAGCCTTACTCATGTCAAGCTTGAGGGTCATGCTTCTAATTCATTACTTAAAAAAACAACAACTATCGAATTTTAGAGGTTTCCTCAAGGACAATATATGCATTGAGTGGCATAATCTATTCCGTACCGCGCTTATTCCAAACTGTGGTATATTCTGCAGTTTGTGTACGATCATTTGTTATTATCATAAACCATATTATGTTTTGTTTGTAAGGCATATTGTTTAACTTTGGTGCATATGCTAATTGTAGTCTGTTATAACACTAATATCACAATTCAGAAATCTTATTTTCCTGGCTTCTTCATCAACTTTGCTTTCCATTCTTGATCTTCTATGTTAATGCTGTACATACTTTTTTTGTCGTAGCTCTTGGAAATGATCGATGGAGGTCAAGCCGTTGACATCAAGGGGATTTCAGAGAAACCATTAGTAAAACATTTGAATAGATTGTTTTTGTCATTACAACTTGAGGAGCATGGCGATAGAGTTTTCTTGTTGCCTGCCAATGCTCGCCCGACTTTGGAGATTGTAGGGCCAATTCTCTCCGATCCTACTCCTATCCTTCCCAATGCAACTGATAAGGTTGTTGATGAGGGTCCTTCCAATTGTTCCACGGAGGATGCTCCCGGTCCTAGGAGGAAGTAAGTCCGTATAATTTGTATTTTTTTGGGGTTTTTGGCGAAACCTTTTCAATGATCCAAGTTATAATTTCATGCCTGCTTATGATTGTTTCTGCAGGGTGATTGGTCCTGAAATGCCATCGGCTGAGTTGCTTGCTGCAGCAGCTAAACTTACAGAAGCAGAGGCTGAACTAAGGTAGTAATTTCATGCAAATGCTTCTTTCTTAGTATATAACTCTACGTGTCCTTCAGAGTTGCATTTTTCACAAGAGTGAATTACTGATGCATTCAACTGCACTTTCCTCATGATATTATTCATTGATGGAAATTTATGTTCTTTCTTTCTTTGTTGTTTGTCAATTTTGTTAAATCTAAACGCCTCTTGGTACATCTTTCAGGGAAGCTGAGTTGTTTCAGGATGATGAAATATTTATAGGACCCGCACCTCCTGCTTTGGTTTCTGAGGTTGCATCAGCCAATGAAGCAGAGCGTTTTGAAGAGGTACTTTTTTTAAATGACGATAACATTGTATCATTTATCACATTGGTAGTATTTCGGTTAATTTATATTCCATGAATTTGATTACTGTCTCCGAAACAGTATGCTACTGCTATAAAACCTTTGATGTACATGCTACACAATGTTAAAACTGATTATCTTTTTTTTTTTTCTCAATACCACTTATCTTTTGCTTATCCATATCACAAAACTTTTGACTTTTCTGTATGTCATCAGGTTACAAGGATAATGGGAGCTGAGGCAGAAAGCCCTTACGATATTTTAGGAGTAAATCGAAATATGCCGACAGACAATATTAAAAAGAGGTATTCTCAATGTTTATTATGTGTTGCAACTTATGATGAACTTCTTTTCAATGACCTTGCACGATTTTTCTTATATAGGTATTGGAAACTGTCCCTTATGGTTCATCCTGACAAGTGTTCTCATCCACAAGCCCAACAAGCTTTTGTTAAGATAAACAAGGCTTTTAAAGATCTACAAGATCCGGATAAAGTAAGTCATTTGTCATGAAAGATTTTCTGGATTTATACCTGTTTCCGATATTGAATTTGTTTTTCTTGCTTTCACATTTGAAACAAACATTATGAATACGTAAATAGATCATCAGTTCATCACTTTTAAAGTAAGTGACAATAAAATGGTACATGACCAGAGAACTTGTTCTTGGAGGTAGAGTAATTTAGTATACTTGACTACGTGTGAAGTTAGTTTTTTTTTTTTGGATGGCTTCTTTGGTGAGTTTGGTCTGTGCCAGCTGCCAAGATTATGTTTCATCGACTATGTTTGGGTAAAAGATTGGCATTTAGTTGTTTGCTATTGAATTTTTTGGCTATGCTTATGCCATTTGAGGAAATAGTTATTTTGGAGTATGTTATTGATATCTTCTTTTCTTGTAGAGAAAGGCAATGGATGACAAAATTAAGAAAAAAGAAGAGGAGGAAGAAATGAAGGTCGAACTACGTGCAATGCGTGAGGCTGCGATGTGGAGGAGATCACAAGGTATATTTTTCTCTCATAAGTGCAAGGGTTTTGCTCCTTGAGTCCATGTATATGAAGAAAAGTGTGGCAACCATACTATCACTTCTACTGGCATTATTAAGTTGATATTTGGAAATTTTAATGAATGAAAATGCTTTCTAAAATATCACCCTAGGAAAGTTACCTAAAAAAATACATATGTCCCGAAGCAATTTCTGTTTAGATTCAGATCATATTCACCTGGTGCTAACTTTATGCTGACCTTGCAATGTTGTGGTGACAGGAATATCCATGGAAGGGGATGACATACTACTAGCGGAGTCGGATTCAAAAGCACCACCGCAAAGAGATGAATGGATGACAACCCTACCACCTGAACGCAAGGTAACCCTCAGCTTCTTTCCTTTGATCCCGCTCAAATCATATCACAAAATGTGATGTCAAATCATTATGGTAATTAATATTGAATACCCACTGGTAAACATGTTTTCCCATTTGGCTGCTAAATTTTTGTATAGTTATATTGACTCCTATTTATGTAAATGAAGATCCATGGGTGTTTATTATTGGGCCATCGACCTGCTATGAACATGGCATTTAGTTTCTTTTTCTAGTAGTTGCTTTCATTTTGCACTTAAATCATATCAGTTTGTTGACTGAGGTAATAATGAATGTGAAGCAGGCTGGTGCTGTGCCTACACAATCTACATTCTTCAGCAAAAATGGTAAAGAAGGACGAGGGGACACTAGTGCATGGACAGACACTCCCAAGGACAAAATTGAGAAGGCTCAGAAAGCTAAAATGAAGTAATTCATTTCTCATTATTACTGTAATTTATTTCAATTCATTTCTGCAAGCCTCATTATAAAGAAGTTGTTCATTTGTGCAGTTATTTGGAAGCTTACAATGAAGCGACAGCACTTGCTGCAAATGAAGATCAAAAGAAAGGAAACAATATGGATGCTGAATTGGTAGATCAGTATAACAAAGCCAAAAGATCCAAGACATTAGTACAGAAGCACAAAGAAGAGACAGCCGAGAAGAGTCGTTCAAAGAAGAAATCAAAGCAAAAAGGTACGGAAAAAGGAGGAGAATGGGTCGGAAGCCACCCATGGAAACCCTGGGACCGGGAAAAAGACTTGACTGCCGGACGACAGAATGTAAAACTCGACCAAGAGAATTTAACACAGGGTCTGACTTCCAGGTTTTCTTCTGGAAACTTCCAAAGGAACTTCCTCTGAACTTCCAATATGGTTTGTGTGTAAGTTAGGAGTGTAAATGCATATGGATTTGGTTTGCTGTGGTGGTATGTCAACACCGGCTTTTGCTTGTAAGGAGTTGGACGGAAAGGAGTTAGAATTTGCATCAAAATCAAGTATGGTGTTATACTCTCATTAGTTACTGATTGAAAGCGATATCTATTGGTTGATCGTGACTTGAGAAATTTGACTTACTTACATTGCTGTCGTGTCCTTGTTTGTTGCACATTAATGCATTACAATGCAATGAAAAGTTGCCACTAAAAATATGATTTAATACGCACCGTCTTAGGAGGTTGGAATGATGGTCATATGGTACCATAAGTCCATTACAGTTAATCTCCTCTAGTAAAAAAGTAACTCATGTTTATACCCAAGTCACTTTCGATTATTGACTTGATTAAGAGGTTGATGGAAATTAGCCCTGTTTGGTCGTAACTTTAGAAACAAAAACAGAATGAAAATTAATCTAATTTACCCGTGTATCTTATTCATGATTTTTTTGGAATCATACCTTGTGATTTTATGATTTTTCTTTTCTATTTTGTTTCTTTATCGGGTATCAAAAGTAATAAAATTGCTACTCCAATTACTTCAAACCACAAGGATTGATACCAAAAAATTTCATGAACAATGGTATACATATGGAGTAGATTTGTTTCCATCCCGTTTCCGTTTGCGGAGTTAAAACCAACGAACCCTTACACTTTGTTTGGTTGGTTAAATTAAATTTTGTAGGTGTTTGGTATTTGCTAGCTTTTGTAGCTATCAGCTTTTTGTTAAGGTTTTTAGACTAAAGCTGTTTATAAGGGTTATTTTAGATTAACTTGGAAGTGATTTTTTCCTTTTTTTAGTGTTTGATATTAGACGAAGATTATAAATTGAATTATTAAAATGGGTTATATGAGTTAAAATAACTCATGATATTGGGGTTAATCCCGTATAATCTCCGTCTAAACTAAAGTTGTAATTGGTACAAGACGGTTTTGAGTCTAGACGACACAAATTCACTCCAATGCAGAAGAAACTTTATATTTGTTTTAGAAGTTTGTTAGATATGTATTTATTTATCTTATCTCATTTTATATTTGTTTTGAATTTCCTTTGTATTTTTATAAGGACGTTCTTGCTTTCAATACTTATTATTTTGTCTTCTTCTTTTCAATGAGCATTTACTTATCAAAAGAATTATATAAGAAGATAAAATTCTTGTTTTGGCTTTTCATTTGTTGGCCATCATTTCTCACAAAATTCAACTTATGAAACTAATATATAAACCACCAAAAGTGGTATGGATAACTATCTTGATATCTCCATCATGAGTATTTTATATCAATATATAGTGATTAATAAAAAAAATAATAAAATGAAATCTAATTCCTATTCTCAAGTTGATAAGTAAATAGTAATGATATTCCCTAAGGTAGCAAGATAGGAGACAATAGGAATAAAGAGTTGAGTGAGGAGGCATGTCATTATCTAACTTAGTTATAGCTCATCTCTCTAGAAGGTTTAGTCAAGTCATTATCACATTTGAGGGAGCCCACTAGGGTTCAATAGGACTATGATGTTTGGTTCATTTAGGATATGATGATGTGGATCAAGGTGAATGGTTAATTATGATTTATAATTGAATTTGGTGTGCAAGGTTTTATAAATATCCTCATCCTAAATGAATTTGGGTCCCACAAACCGCCCCAGATGCGCCACTTTCTTGTTTTACAATGTTTCTTTGCTTTCCTCAATTTGGGTCCCACTCATATATATTGCTAATCATACTATAATTAGAAGTGCTCTTATATCATCCAATACTCTATCCATCCCAATGTGTTAGTCCAATGGGTACCTTACAACATTAGAGCTCTTTTAGGTAGGCCTTAATCTCAATTGTTCCATTCTACTTTTATAACTTGTGAATGTTCTATATATGACTATGTATTGAAGTACTTAGGGGCATACAACAATATAGGTCGGACCATAATATCGCAATGTAGACTAGATCGTTAACAATTTTATACACTAATCGTTTATGGGCATGCCTTGAATGTTATGGTCCAAGATTGGATTAGAGTAAACATTTATGGTCCAAGACCGGTTTGATTCATAAGTTTTTATCTGGTTGAAAAATACAAAGTTCAAGACCAAAGTTATGTATAAATATGATGTCACAAATAAATCATTCAAGTCCAATGTGATTGCTTACAAAAATAAATTTACAATAAATTATTTGACATCGCTTAGGATGTGTTTAGTAAAATTAGATTTGTGGTTCGTAGTTGTGGATGTGGTTTCAAGTAGATTTTTTTAGATTTGAGTTTCTTAAAAAATATTGCAGCTAAACTTAGGATGTGTTTAGTAAAATTAGATTCATAGAATTTCAAAGTAATAAATTACCTACATACCCCTTACAACACTTCACTTGATGTAACTCAAAACAAAATTAAGAAATTAAGACCTCAACAACTCTACCACCGTCGTCATTCTTCCATCTCATTTTCACATACTGACAAAGAGTATCTAAGGTTTTCTTTTCCACTGTCGGTGATATATAGTACATTCATCCTCTTCCTTTCAATCTAGGCTAAGAACATGAAAAACACAAAGAGTCAATCGAGATCTAAAATTAAGCTTTAGAGTTTAATGCATCTTCTTTTTCTAGGATTTGTGCATCCCTCATACATACGATGAAGGGAACGAGATGAGTAGCCATGAATGTTAAACCTTTTTATTTGGAAAGGACAACGAAGTTATATTATCAAATGTTAATCCCAAAATACCCAAAATACCCAAAATCTATCTAAAAAACTTTTAAAAAAGATTTCAAAAACCCCTTCAAATCAGATTTAAAACATTAATATAATTTGAAGATCACTCCTATTTTTTTACAGTTCCTATTCAAAATCTAAGTTAATCTAACATGTCTTTATAGTTTAACCTTGATCAATATATATAATTGATATAAGGTACACATTCCAACAATAATATTTACATTTTTCTAAAGCTTTTTGAACAAAACAAGCAGTCAAGTTAAAAGGTTTTACCCCTACATATACATTACTCCCTTAAAGGGTGAATTATGTTTGTTTGATTAAGGTTGTTTTCTTCACTTTCGGGTGCATAGACGAGGAGCTGTTTTTAATGAATCACATTGTCTTTTCAAGATCGATGCTTGTCTTCCTCAAATATTATCTAAATGTAATTTGTGATTAGATTCTATTTCACTTTGTCTAATTTTTGTGTCTTCATTTTTCCCGATCGAGGTGAGAACCGATGAAAGATCATCAAATAATATTCTTAAAATTTGGTGAAAACTAGAAAAATTGTTACTTGACTAAATAGAGTAAAGTGGATGAAATTTTGGACGTATGAGACACACTTTTCACCTTAAAGTTGAGAGATTTTGAGTACATGTAAGTTTGGTCATTCGAACTGATATTTCATTGTATTTATGTATTAGGCATGACATGCATGTGTATTCGTTTTGTTTTTAGGGATGACAATTTATTTCGTACTTATGAATGTCCGGACGTTAAAATAGGGTAAAAACGCATAAAAAAGTGGGTGATGGGTGAAACGGGTGATGAATTGGGTAGAATCTAGGTGAACATTTTATTAGTTTTGTCCCCAATTCATCATCCATCTATACTTCCGACCGGTATATATGGCCTAATTTTGGTAATATATTATATCTTTAGTTTTTGTTATGTTCTACAATTTTATCTTTTTTTTTTTCCCTGAGTATATGACCTATCTAAACTAAAATTTAGATTTTTTTAATTCGTTCACCTTCAATTGCCAACGGAACTTGGGTATACAATCGTACCAGTCACCCGTTACCGGCTCAACTGCTACTCTCCTCTCCGAAATCCCCAACTCCAGAATCTTCCCAATTTTATCTCCGTTCTTCTTTATATCCACTACTCATTTGGTCGTTCGAATTATTAAACCTGATTAAATCTGCAAGAATCTCTAAGCTTGTAAACTCCATAATTCTGCCCCTTCATCTGTTAGACATGAGTGGAATGGATGCAGATGAGAGTCTAGCGGGTGATGGGTCTTGGGTGGGGTGGTTTTGGGTGATGGATCGGGTGTCAGTTCGAGTCATCCACCCACCACTTAACCCATTGTCATTCCTATACCTACGCATGACCTCTAACACGGAATAATTTAGACTATATATACACATTATTTTGATTCATTTTCCTATATTTAACTAAAAATATAAAAAAAAATACCCAGTTTGAAAAAGATGATGTACACATGTAACAACCTAAATGTTTTTATATGAAAAGAAGCAACACCTAAAAGACTTACATACAAGATATTTAATCTAAATATAGAAGTTAACATTGTTAAATATTAGAGAAAAGTTTGTGGCCACAAAATAAAAAATGCAATTGTAAAAGTGGATAACATTACGGGAGGTAGAAGCTTCTATCTATAGACTATATGTTGGGGTAATGTAGTTTATTTGTATTACTTTTACGTTTGGTTTGGGTACACTATCTTGAGGCTTCAACCATATTATAATATCTTAAATTGTGTATAATTAACAGTTAAGTTAATTAAAATGGTATATATAAATAATAATACTTTTTGAATGATAATAATTGCAAAATCTATGCACAAGATCCTAGTAACCAAACTGTTATAACACGCCACCAACTCACAAAAGTGCTTTCTAATTCTAACTCTCTATTGTTTATTAACAATGTAATCATCATCTTCTTCCTTTATGCCTTTCGTTGTCTCTTCCTCAGCAAAACTATCCCAATTTTATAACCTTCTATAAATAATCATACACTTCTCCTTGGACGGTTTTTGTTCACTCCTGACATGAGATAATCTAAACTGAATAGTCGAATTTTGGTGGGTTAAATATAACGCGGAATTTTACATATAACAAACGAAAAATACCATAACGTTAACGCTGTCGAGGACAACTCCATCTCCTAACCCCCTTGATGACTCAATATGTAATTTGTGACATTCAAAACATATAAACGGCTAGATTATCAAAAGTCCACTGATATTTCAGCCATCGTTGAATTTAAGGAAAAACAATCCAAAATAATACCAACTATCACCATTGACCCAAAATAATTGTAACTTTGAAAATTATTAGGAACTATACGTATCCATCAAAGATAATGTCTTGTTTTTCTGGCAAAAATATATCCTAACTCCGGTGATGACGTGACAATCGGAATCTTACATGTCATCAAAAAATAATTATGTGATGTGAATTTTATAAGTTAAGAACATTTAATATGTTAAAAAAAATAAATTAAGTTTTTTTAAAAAATAAAATTTTGTAACTATTTTCTTATAAAAATTTATTTTGAAAAAAAATTTAAATAAATTTTGTGATAAATATATTTTTTAAAGAAATTTCTTGGAATTGTTTTTTGTAAAATTTGTAAAAATAATATATATATATATATATATATATATATATAGGTTTTAAAAAAAATATATTTTTTTACATAATATATTTTTAGAAAAATGTATCTTACAAAAACTTTTTTAAAAAAATCACAAGAAAAATATTTATTTTGGGTTAAATAGTGTACTATATTTTATTAAATATATTAATAATATATTTTGTGAAAAACATTATTCTGAAAAAAAAATTTTAAAAAAAACAAAATTTTTTCTTGTGAATTTTTTGAGGAATTTTTTTAATTTGTATATATTTTAACTATATTAATATATAAAATAGTTTAAAAAATAGATTTTTTTATTTACAAATTAGTTAAAAAATATAAAAGTTAAAAAATTCCAAAAAAAGTTTTTTTAAAATTCACAAAAAAATATTTTTTTAAAAAATATATTTTTTACATAAAAATTTTTTTATTAAAAAAGTTATAAAATTATTATTTTGAAAAAAACTTAATTTAGATTTTATAAAATATTAAATATTATTAACTTAATTTAAAAAATAAAATTCACATCACATAACTATTTTTTATTTTATATTTCACATTTTTTAGTTTTAATAATTTATTTATTATTTACAACTCTTAATACATATTATAGACGATGTAATTTTAATTATATGAAATTCTTTTATATATACACTTATATTATAATTTTTTTCTAAATTTTCAGTTTTTATATATATTTATTTATTATTTTACATTACAAATTATTTAAAATAATTTCTTTTACCAATATCTAGATACTACTTACAAAAATAAATAAATAATCATTCAACTTTTACGACAAGACGCGAATATTAAACTAGTTGTAAATTTATACACCGCAGGCACTTACTAAAATATATATATTAAATTTTATTAATTGTGGAATAATCAATGGGCATTAATGATGGTTTAATTTTGTTTTGTTGTTAATTAAAAAGTCGTTTTCATGATGAAGTGGTCCACCATTTCTTCTTCTCGATATTGCGAGTGTGTGAAGTGTGAAGTATCAAGTATGATGATCATTCATATTTTGGGAATAACGTAGACCTTATTTTTACTTATTCTTTACCTAGGAAGGCCGTATATCGTTATCCGATTTACTTAGGGTAGGCTTTAAATAAACTCTTTTTTTCCAAATCTTTTGATTTTAATTTACTATATAAAAATATATATTGTTATTGAATTTTGTAACAATTTAAAACCGTGTATTTTAATTTAAAAAAATATATATAAGATCTCAAGTTATAATTTTTATTAATATGGACATGAAATTATATGAAATGTAACCCTAAAGCTGTACAGCAAATGTTGTTTTATTAAAGAAGAATATCTAGTTGGTAGAAGAAGGGCCATGTTATCATTAAGTAGACCCAAATTTGATGATATATATGTACATGAAGTTTAACATGAAAAGAGGGGTCGGGTCGGGTCGGTAGATTGATTAAGATATGAATGATTAAGTAGACACTAATTTCAACCATATTGCGCACTCGATGTTCACCCAAATTACATTCTTTGCCTCACTTCCATTGGCTTGCAAATCACTGTCATTGATATCCCAATCTATTACAAATACTTAAAAAGCTTGGAGCTGATTTTTTTTTTCTCTTTTTATTTTATAACAAATCCTAAACCAAATAAAAATCTTTATAAAAAAATCCAATTATATTAATTTAACCAAAGTACCGATACAATTTTAGTAATATTATTTAGTGAGTTGATTATATTATTTTTAGTTTTTACAAACAATCCGCACAAAGTACTGGTAATACCTACTTTTAACTAAAAAGTGGACTCATCCAAAGCTAAAAAGGGGAGAAAAAAAAATGATTAATGAACATCAGAGGAAAAAAAAAATAGTTATTTTGACTTTTTATATTATCAAATTAGACTGTAAGATAATAGATTTTAAATTTGTTGACACCATCATAAAAAAAGGGACATGTTTTATTTTCACAAAGACAAAAGGTTTTTGTTGGATCGTAGATTGTTATACTGAAAACTAAAGTAAGTTCTTAAGACAGCGGAATATATATCTTAGAGTACGATAACTAACGATAATACTTTAAACAATAAGTGCGTTATGTCACGAGATTTAAAGCGAAAACCCTAACTAACCAACTAGTCAATTAAGATTAAAACCACTTGCCTGGCTAGTATCTCCACTAGTAAGAACTTCAACTCTTCACACAACTTTATTGATAGTTTGACCAGAATATACACTCGTTAGTCCTATTACCCCCTCAGAGTCCTCAGTTTCTAAACTCCAACTCTATCCAATAAAGGTCTTCACTTTTCTTCACGTCACTCGGGTCGTCTTCGTCTCATGTCCTCTACCATGGACTTCGTCTCCAACTTCTCTCTGACTTTGTTCGGTCAGTGGACTCATATAGCTAAGTGTTTATAGTAGAAAAAGTGTTCCAAAAAGTTAATCTACAATTACAACCCTAGGGGTATAATTTATAACGTACTAACCTAAATGAAAGATCTCGTTTCTATTATCATCTTCGGTCAAAGAATAAATGATGTCAACTGTCTCATTTCATATTTTAAAAGATCCTAAGATACTCAATTGTTAGAAAGAGATATATAACTAAGATTCGCCTTACAAGAGATAAAGGTTCTTTGCTGAATCTTGTCCATCCATATAAAATATGTCTCCAATAATAATGGATGGTATATTCAAGTTTGTGGTAGCTTTCACTTGGTGCAACATCTTGTCTCGGTGCACCGCAATTAGCATTTCGCGAAGATTAATGCTCTTGTTTACTTCAACATGTATTCTTTTGATGTACAACATTCTGTCAGTGACCTACAATCACTTTCTTCTATGTCAGTTCCTTGAAAGTAAACTTGTGAAAGACTTATTAAAACCTTTATACAAAGTTGTTTGATGACTTCAAAATATTAGAAATTATGAGTTCTTTTCGAAACACAACATTTTTTTTTGAGTTTTTCCTCTTGGTGCCCTCAAGGTTTGGACTTTTCTTCTTGGTATCTACTAAGTTTCAAAATTTCTCTTGGTACCCTTGTAGATATATTTGTTTCCTCTTTATACCCATTCTTAATATATTACATTAAAATTCATTATAAAATAATTAAAAAAATATAAAAATAAATTTAACACTAATTATGACCTCAATACATTTTAAACTAATAAATCTATAATTAAAGTATTTTTAATATTTTATAATTAAAAAAAGTAAAGTAAATTAAAGATAATTTTATTTTTTAACAAAAATAATTTTTTCATATTTATTTTCGATTTAAAATAAAATATATAAAATTAAATCAAAAATAAACTTTGTAAAAAACATGTAAGAGTCCAAAAATTTAAACAGATGGTAATTTTTTTTAAAGTTAATTTTTTTATAATTAATTTTATTTTTATTTTTATGTTTCAATTTTTTAATTTTTTATAATATACTTTTCTATACCCTAAAATTAAAAAAAATATATAATTTTTTCGAATTAATGTAAATTATATAAAATTAAATTCAAAATAAATAAATTTTATAATATTTTAAGACTCTTAATAAAAAAAAATGTAAGAGTCCAAAAATTTAAACAGATGGTAATTTTTTTTAAAGTTAATTTTTTATAATTAATTTTAATTTATTTTTTATGTTTTAATTTTTTATAATATACTTTTCTATACTCTAAAATTAAAAAAATATAATATTTTAAGACTCTTAATAAAAAATTTTGAAAATTGTTTTAATTTAATTATATATATTTTTAAATTCGAGATTGAAATGTAAAAAATATTTTAATTCAAAAATTAAAATATCTTTATTTCAAAAAAATAAAAATATATATAAAAAACCTATTTCTATAATAAATTTAATAATTTAAATTTAATGAGGACATAATTTATTTTAAATTTATTTTTCTAACTTATTATTTTATAATTAATTTTTAATGTTATATATTAAAAATGGGTATAGAGAAGATACAAATAAAATCATAAGGGTAACAAGAAAAAGTTTGAAATTTAGTAGATACCAAGAGAATAAGTTCAAACCCTAAGGACGAGAGGAAAAACTCTTCTTTTTTATTTTACCAATTTTCTCGTAAATGATACTCCGTACTGTGATATCGCCATATGATAGGCTCATATTAAAAATATTTGGACAACTTTAATACAAAAGATCTTGTAACAACACACCAAAACACAAAGATTTCAACCTTTTAATCCATAAAACATTCAACAATCCACATATTACACAAATTAGTATAAGAAAAGCCGCCATTTTCATGTAACATGGAGGCATGCCTAGATCACAAGTACGTATCTACATAATTGTGGAATTTTAACCTCCTACTAGCGATGTCTTAACCCTTCACACTGGTACATATACACCTTACAACAACGTTTAAAACGTCATGAAGAACCTTTAATAACGTTTTTATCACCATCCTATAACAGCGTCTTTTTTATGCCTATTCTTCATGACATTTTTCAAACACATGAGATAGTCTATCCACAATGTTAACAAAGCGTCATGAATATAGATATCCACGGTATTTTCTTTTATGGATGTGAGTATCCATAGCGTTTTCAAAACGCCATGGATATAAGTATCTACGTCGTTTTCAAAACGTCATGGATGTGGATTTCACTGTCCTTTCAAACACCGTGGGATACCCAAATCATCTTAATTTGTTTAACATCCATATCAACATGAACATAACATAAGCATAGTGTATTATTCTTCCTTAAACTAGAGCAAATGCAGAAGTCCATATGCCTAGTTTGATTAACAATCATAATGATGTTGAGATGACAATATCTTTGTAAAACGATCAACAAGTTGGTTGGTCGAAGGGAGATAAGACAACTACGATGTAAGATCCTAGGTTTTTGCCTTCACCGCCCCTGCGGTGAAGAGGGCCGTCCCCGCGGCCAGCCGCCCCTGCGGCTGTGAGATCCGCCCCTGTGGATCGTGCGACAGATCGCGCCGATATGTTTTCGTCGTTTTATCTTTCTTCCATAGATAGAATACCCGATATTCTATCTTACGGGCCGGTTTCCTTGTTTTCTTTCTAACCCTAGACGCCTTCCCGTCTAGCGTTCCAGCCCTCCCTATATAATCTCTTCCTTCTCTCCTTTTTCCCGTTCCTTGCTATCGTCTTTAAACCCTAGAGAGCTGCAGCCGTCCTTGCTTCCTGCAATCCCGCTGAACGCGTAAGTGCATCTTTTCTGGTTCTTCCTCACGTTCCTTTAGCGCTGCATGCCTTCCCTTCTGTTTTGGTTTCTTCCTTCCGTTCTTTTCTTTCCTTCTTCTTCAAGGATCAAGCATGAGCCTTGATTCTTGTGGAGTGTTCCGTTGTTGACCCTTCGTTGTTCTCAGGCTCTCTGCAGTTGAGTCTTGACGTGTTGGAACCAAAGGTTCGAGCTTTGGGTTTCCCCTGCTGTGATATCTGTCGAAGAGAAGCCCGACATTAGCTTTTGACGAAGATCCGCCCCTACGCCTGCACAGAGACGCCCCTGCGCATCTGTCTAACCGCCCTTGCGGTTTCTTTGTAGTAACTCCCGTCTTTGGTCAGTTGCTTCCTTCCTTCCTTTCCTCGTTCCTTCCTTGGTTCTTTATGGTTGTTCCTTGTTCCCCTGAGTTGTTGTAAGACTAAGGTTGAGCCTTTAGCATGTGTTGATCTCTAAGAGATCGTTGAGACTAGAAGTCTTAGACTTCTAGCAACCGTTTTATTCCTGATCTGTGTTGCTTGTTCGTACAGGCTTTCCTTGCTCCTTTCCTGAGGGAAACTGAGTTGTTCCTGAGTTGTGTTGATCTTTTGAGTTACCTTCGTGTGAGGTAAGTCCCTTGGACTTACTTAGCTCCATTCCGCATATTATTTAGATTGTTTTGGCTTGATTGTGTTGTTATCATGTTTATAACGGATAATTGGAAATAGGATTCACCCTTTGATAACCTTAATTGGCCCAAGTGTATTATAACCGGGCGGTGACCATTTGTCTAGTTCTACAAGAGACTAGATTGTGCTCTTGCGACCCAGACCCGTAGATAACGGATAGTACTGATCTATTCCAATTGGTAGACGGAAGCGGAGGCGAGTTTCGGGAGATTCTCGTGTGACAAAAGAAGTTGAATTAGTAATGGATAACCTTAATGAAAGATAATAACCGGTTGATGTGTGAGCATGCTATGTGTTTTCTTTACCTTATGTGTATTTGTGCCTTTACACTCTTGCTTATACCTAGAATGTTAGCTAACGGTTTATACCGTCGTTGTAGATGTTCCGCGGGTTCAGGATGCTGCTGAGTGATCCGGACGGTGTGGTCAGCCGGGGTTCCCGTACATTATAGGACGGGATTGGGTTTTTGTTTTGTTTGTTGTTTCCCTTTTGTTTTGACCCGGCTGTGGAGATTTTGTATTTTCTTCTGTTTGAACCTTTGGTTTTATTTTAAGTTTTGGTTTTCATTCGTTTGTGTCTTGTTGTAAGATCCGTTTGTTGTTGCTACTCTGAGGGCCGGGACCCATTGTGCGGTCCTAGCCCGTAGCGCTTCAAGTTCCCAGAACTTGGGGTGTTACAATACGGTATCAGAGGTCTAGGTTGGCAACAATGGCACTCGAAATCTTCTACAGGTCGGATGGATAAATAAATAGAACCCGCAAGGGGTCTAACGTTTTCAAAAGGGGGTTTTGTATTTAACCTTTCGGTTTAGGATAGATGTACGGGCGACCACCACTACCTCCGCGGATCTCAGCAGTGTAGTTTCTTTTGTGTTGGCCTTTATACGTGCTTTTTCGGGACTTTTGCTTTAGCTGTAGCGTGGCCTTATATCTATATATGTAGTCTTATATATATATCCTTATAGCAGATGGCGCGTACTAGAGCTACATCTGCTATGGGGCGAGGAAGGGGTCGACCACCACTTCCACCTGCCGTCCGTGGACGAGGACGTGCAGGAAGACCTCCACTAGCTAGAGGTCGGAGCCAAGCCCTAGTTGTTGATCCGCTTATCATTGAGGCATTTGCTGAAGAAGTTGCTGAGAGCATTGTTCCTGAGGCTGGAAATGGGACCGCCGCTAGGTCTGGAGCACAGAGAGCGCCATCAACAGAGTCCGCACGAGTGTCTATCGGAGCTTCTGCATTTCGCGACTATGTGCAGAGGGTTGAGGAGGCTATCAGGACTGGAGGACCAGCACTAGTGCCGCCAGTTCCTACGAGATCAGCTGAGGTTTCGCAGAGAGTTACACA
Organism: Fagopyrum homotropicum; assembly: GCA_033239125.1. Classification (NCBI taxonomy): domain Eukaryota; kingdom Viridiplantae; phylum Streptophyta; class Magnoliopsida; order Caryophyllales; family Polygonaceae; genus Fagopyrum; species Fagopyrum homotropicum. The sequence goes on along the minus strand of BSWB01000003.1, from coordinate 144,008,152 downwards.
AGTTGTTGCCCCGCCTGCTGGAGTTGCTGAGGTTGTTAGAGCGCCGGCTGAGGTAAAAGAGCCAAAGCCTGATAGTTGGTTGAAGGCTTTCGACCAGCTGAAAGTTCCCGTCTTCGTGGGAAGGACTGGCTTGGAGGTGGAGCAGTGGCTAGGACAGGTGGATTCTGCTATAGAGGCTATCGGTTGCCCTAAGGGACGTCGAGTCAACATAGCACAGACATTGCTGAAAGATCAGGCTCATTCTTGGTGGAGGACCGTTCGTAGTAAGGTCACCAGTTATGAGCAGATGAAGACAGTAATCAGGGATCGCTATTGCCCTGCAGCCATGAGGAGGGATCGTCTTCAGGACTTCCTCGAGGCTGGATTCGAGGATTTGCCTATTGCTGAGATAATCCTCAAGTTTCAGGACGAGTTGGTGTTGCTAGGTCCGTCCGCACCACCGGAGGACCAGCATGTTTACCTTTTCTCTCGGAGGTTGAGAGAATTGACACGCCCACAAAGGAGTGTAGATTTCGGCATTGATCTAGAGCCCGGTACGAGACCGATCTCTAAGGCTCCTTATCGTATGGCGCCTATCGAGATGCGTGAGTTGAAGAAGCAGCTCGAAGAGTTAGCAGAGAAGGGCTTCATCCGCCCAAGTGTATCTCCTTGGGGTGCACCAGTTCTCTTCGTCAGGAAGAAGGATGGGTCAATGAGGTCGTGTATCGACTACAGAGAACTGAACAAGGTGACGATCAAGAATAAGTACCCATTGCCCCGTATTGATGATCTTTTGGATCAGCTGCATGGAGCTTCAGTGTTTTCGAGGATTGATCTGAGATCTGGATATCACTAGTTGAGGGTGAGAGAGCAGGACGTAGCCAAGACAACATTTTGGACCAGATATGGACACTATGAGTTTGTAGTGATGCCATTCGGACTCACGAATGCGCCCGCAATCTTCATGGAGTTGATGAACAACATCTTCATCGACTTTCTAGACCAGTTTGTAGTTGTCTTCATCGACGACATTCTGGTTTACTCCTGCAGTAGAGATGAGCATGCAGGACACTTCAGGATTGTTCTTCAGGTCTTACAAGATAGAGAGCTCTACACCAAGCTCTCTAAGTGCGAGTTTTGGATGTCCAAGGTAGCATTCCTTGGTCACATCGTTTAAGCTGAAGGGATCAAGGTAGATCCGGCGAAGATCGAGTCAGTAGCTTCTTGGCCGCCACCTAAGAACGTCAAGGAGGTTTGCAACTTCTTAGGAATTGCAGGCTACTACAGGCGTTTTGTTGAGGGCTTTTCAGTTATCGCCCGACCGCTCACTTCCTTGCTGTGGAAGTCTACGAGGTTCGTATGGTCTGAGTCGTGCCTGCAGAGCTTCAAGGAGCTGAAGAAGAGATTGACCTCTGCTCCTATCCTAGCTCAGCCAGAGGGCATTGAGGATTTTGTGGTTTACAACGACGCATCCAAGCTGGGCTTAGGATGTGTTTTCATGCAGAGGGGAAAGGTGATTGCTTATGCGTCTCGACAGCTGAAGACGTACGAGGAGAATTACCCTACCCATGATCTTGAGTTAGCTGCTGTTGTTCATGCTTTGAAGATTTGGAGACATTATCTGTACGGAGCCACGTGTCAGATTTTCACAGACCATAAGAGTCTGAAGTACATATTCACTCAGCGGGAGTTAAATAACCTCCAGCGCAGATGGTTAGAGTTGATCAAGGATTTTGATCTTGAGATCTTATACCACCTGGGAAAGGCTAATATGGTAGCAGATGCCCTCAATAGGAAGACTTCCCGGGAGATGGCGATCGCTAGGCTGACAGCTCAACCACAGTTACAGCGAGATTTGGCATGGCTAGAGATGGATATCTACTTCCCAGATTCCGACAGCCAGTTGTCCACCTTGGAGATAGTACCTGATCTGTTGGCCGAAATCCGACAAAAGCAGGAGAGTTGCCCAGCTTTGACACAGATCCGAGACCGGATGTCTCGAGGAGAGGCACCACAGTATACAGTTGGTGCTGACGGAGTTTTAAGACGCCACGAGTGTGTTTGTGTGCCGTCAGATTGAGAGTTGAGACAGAGGATCCTTCAAGAGGCTCACTCTTCACCTTACTCAGTACACCCTAGTGCTAGTAAGATGTATCAGGATGTCAGTCGCTCTTTTTGGTGGGGAGGTCTGAAGCCAGATGTGACGAGATATGTAGCTCAGTGTGTGACCTGTCAACAGGTCAAGATCGAGCATCATATACCAGAAGGCGAGCTACACCCACTTCCCGTTCCTCAATGGAAGTGGGAAGACATTTCTATGGATTTTGTGACCGGTTTGAGACCGAGTCGTGGTATTGATGCTATCTGGGTCATAGTAGATCGACTGATGAAGACCACACGTTTCATTCCGATCAAGGAAACGTGGACGGTGAGTCGATTAGCAGAGGAGTTCACGAGACAGATAGTGAGACTTCATGGAGTACCTAGGACTATAGTCTTTGACAGAGACGGACGGTTCACTTCGAGGTTCTGGCAGCAGGTTCATGCCGCTCTAGGCACGAGTCTACAATTCACTACTGCTTATCATCCTCAAACCGATGGTCAGTCTGAGCGGACCATCCAGACTTTGGAGGACATGTTGCGAGCCTGTGTGTTAGACTAGGGACAGGTATGGCCAGATCACCTTCCCTTAGTAGACTTTTCGTACAACAACAGTTGGCACGCATCGATCAGGATGGCTCCTTATGAGGATTTATATGGACAGAGATGTCGTACACCGCTGTGTTGGGACGAGCCTAGTAGTGCCAACGGAATAACACTTGAGCAGATTCAGGATGACATGGCTCGAGTAGCAGTGATCCGAGAGCGGATGTTAGCAGCACAGAGCCGACAGAAGTCTTATGCAGATAAGAGGCGCAGACCTCTAGAGTTCAGAGTTAGAGCTCAGGTTTGGTTGAGAGTATCCCCGACACGAGGCGTCAGACGTTTCGGTGTAAAAGGGAAGTGAGTCCCAGATACGTTGGACCATTCGAGATTCTTGAGCGAGTTGAGGAGGCAGCTTACAGACTTGCGTTGCCACCGAGACTCGAGGGTGCTCATCCAGTTTTCTATGTGTCTCAGCTACGGGAGTACATACCTGATCCGAGACACATCGTCAGTCATGAGGATCTTGGGATCGAGCCAGACCACACGTTTGTAGAGCACCCGGTGGTTGTCTTAGAGCGTAGTACGAGACGCTTGCGTTCGAAGGACATACCGATGATGAAGATACAGTGGTCGAGGCGAGGAGCTGATGAGATGACTTGGGAGATAGAGGATAGTATCCGGAGGAACTATCCGGAGTTTTATGCGGAGCTTGTTGCACCTTTAGCTTAGTCTGTTGTTTGGTTTTTCCTCTGTTGCGCTGTGAACGCTTTTGTGTGACGTTTTGTGTTACGTGCCCCGAGTGGGAATATATGAGCTCAGTTCTGTTTTTGTGTGTCGTTGTGACCATTTGGCTTTTGCAAGTTTCGGGACGAAACTTCTTTTTAGGAGGATCTGATGTAAGATCCTAGGTTTTTGTCTTCACCGCCCCTGCGGTGAAGAGGGCTGCCCCCGCGGCCAGCCGCCCCTGCGGTTGTGAGATCCGTACCTGCGGATCTTGCGACAGATAGCGCCGATCTTTTTTCGTCGTTTTATCTTTCTTCCATAGATAGAATACCCGATATTCTATCTTATGGGCCGGTTTCCTTGTTTTCTTTCTAACCCTAGACGCCTTCCCGTCTAGCGTTCCAGCCCTCCCCATATATTCTCTTCCTTCTCTCCTTTTTCCCGTTCCTTGCTGTCGTCTTCAAACCCTAGAGAGCTGCAGCCGTCCTTGCTTCCTGAAATCCCGTTGAACGTGTAAGTGCATCTTTTCTGGTTCTTCCTCACGTTCCTTTAGCGCTGCATGCCTGTTCGCTCCTAAGCGTGCGTGCAAATAAGCTTTAAATTTATAAAACTAGAATCAAGCAAGTGAACCCGCAGTGTACGGATCGGCGTAGTAAAGCAAGAATTCCAGAGTGTCGAACTCAGGGATTTGGGGGGAACAAATTCAGTTCGCAAATCGTCAAGCAAGTAAATGTAATAAGCTTTGCAAATATTGGGAAAACAGCAACCCTAAAGATCTAGGTATCTAATTGTGGCAATCGATTCAAGATATACTAAAGAACTAAGGACAAAATTAGGAGTTGCAAAGGTATGCTAAGGTAAAGCAATGTACGATGAAGTTCCAAGGCTTTATATGACTTATCTAAAGACACTCTATATAAAGGTTGTTGAGGCTTCAATATAGAAAGGATCTAAAGACAAGAATTAATCTCAAGTACCCAAACTTGTAACCCAAGGATCAAAACTAACTAGAACGATTAAGGTTGTGTCACTCGAAATCGAAGTAGAGGGTGATGAGTCTCAGTACTACCTAGAAAAGGGCAAGCCAAAACTAGATTAAAGCTAATCTTTAACCTTAGATCAAAGTAAAAGCAAGGTTCGTAAACTAGGGTAAATCACGGGCTGATCTTGAGTTCCACAGCCGTGGAAGCTCAAGAACAAACCGTGATCTTGGTTCGTCGACGAGATCTCTCTAACTCTCAGGGTCCAATCAATTTACGATCGATCTATCATTATCTAAGCCACAACTATTAACCCTTCACCTTAGAATTGCTAAAGGGTTTTAGCCAATAACCATTGTCATAATATCAAAAATCAACTTAAGAAGAATGAAAGATGAAAACCTTCGAAAACTCAAATATAACTCAAAAAATCCAAAACACAAATCAGAGTATTCAATGGATTCGGAATAGAGTACAAAACTTCACAAGATCTAAGGCGAGTATGAAGAAGGGGATGTCAATCCGTCTTCAATAACAAAACCTAGAAAAAGGGCGCAACTTCCGCCACACACGATCTTTGGAAATCCCAATTGTCGGCGCTTCCGCAGCGTTTCTCCCGAAACCCTAAGGCTGACTTTCTCCCAACGAGGTTGTCCAAGTCTAAAGCGAACTCTCCCCCAAAGCGATGATACCGAAAACTCTCCCATCCCGCCTTTTTATAAGTCGGGGCCAAATAACCGTACCGGCCCACTGCGTAAATGACGTGGAAATAATTGGTTCGTCAAAAGATTGCCTAAATCACGGTCTCAAGGGGTTCCACGACCGTGGTTTAGGGCGTGGAATCGGGTTACGGTCTCATATGACTTCCATGACCGTACTTTAGGCCGTGTAACTCTCTGAAATGCTCCACACTCATGATGCCAAGATCCACGGCCGTGGTTTAGGGCGTGGACTCTTCTACGGCCGTATTTTAGGGCGTGGAAGTGTAAATTGCTTGTGGTTTCCTTTGTGTCGTGTCACTCCTCATCCTAGCATCTCCTTTGGCTTCTTTGATGTGTTCCTAATCCTTGAATGTGCTCAAATCCTCTCCTATCTCTCTCAAATGGTCCGGTTTCAGCTCTTATTCATCTAAAATCAACACAAAGATAATGTAGTCCTCCATATCGAAAATATAGATAAACTAGCTAACAAATGCTTCTATGCCTCATCAATGAACACTATAATAAATGAAAAACAACTAGAATAAGTGCCTAGAATATCGCAATATTTCATGCTAACAAAATACCCCATACTTGCCTCTTGCTTGTCTCCAAGCAAGGTCTTTTGAAAGCTTAGAACATAAGTTAGGATGAAATATGCATGTAAACTCGAAAACAAAACATCTTTTAGGTAAATGTGCTTCTAGTCAATAGATCATTCTTAAAACTTGCTTCATTCACTCTTGAAACACTTATATACATAACCAAAGAACGTAAAGGAAAGAAACATCATGAATTGGTTAAACTTCAATGTAAACATCATAACCTTCAAGCATTATCAAAATCAAGCATAAGAAACTTCAATTTAGATCACCAAGCCAAATAACATTCTTTTGATCTTAAGGACTTCCAAGTAAGGTCTAGAATGCGGAAGTGAGGGAACTTATAAGAAATGTGGTGCATGAATCCGGGAAAGTGGACAACTAACTCTTTTCTTTTTGTTTCGAATTGCACACCATCAACTTTGAGCTTTGCTCCTTCTTTTAAAATCATTTTTCGGCTTTACTTTTGGAGTTATGGACAGCGGTGCACAAAAACCAAAGCCTAGGAGATTGGCGTTTCTCAATTTCGAGATGCCTCAAACCCTTGATGCACATACCATAATCCGCTAGGAATATCGCTCAATCCGACTATGGCAAGACACAAACACCCGGCTATGTGAATGGTGCCGAGTTACTCATCAAACATACCAAAACATAACTCCTCCAAATTCCCGGATAGGTAAGGGAGGCAATTATTTTATTGAGGGGCTAAATGAACAAAGAAAGGAGAAAGAAATGTCGAATTGTCTTAATCATTTCATAAAGAAGTATAAGAACTTTATCATGTGATTTCAACCTCGATTTCTCAATATGGTTTAGATAAAACTCTTCACATTATGAAACTTGCAAGAAAGTATAATCAATTCAATTCCTTTTCAATTCATTATTCGTTTAGGCATACAATTGTCATCAAAAACTCAATTCACAAGTAGTAATTATCATAGAAATCATCTCAATTCTTAGAAGCACAAAACTTTTTAGAATTTTCAAAATTATTCAATTTTTACGGGTTTTTCAAAAGCTTTTTCATGCAATGTAATAATGAAACGTGTGACAATGAAATGAAACATGCAAAGTGTTCTCGAATCAAGGCAAGCAAAGTGAGTAGAGTTATTACAAACGATAGTCACACCCCACCCCATACTTGAGACAAACATTGTCCCTAATGTTCAAAAAGAAATAAAGAAAAGAAAAATGAACTCACAAGAGGGCGGTGGAGCGGCTAATACTGTCAATCATGCATAGTCATCACTGTGGTGGAGGCGGTGGTGGAAACGGGAAGAAGCTGGAGTCGAAGTTCCGCCCAAACTACTGGCGGTAGATATCTCTCATCATCCTATCATGCTCGTCAGCTCGTACGTCCCTAGCGTCCTGCCGGATCTCCAAATCTCCTAATCTCATGGAGAGGTCGGTAGCCCAATCCGGCAGCTGCTCATACCACTCTAGTGCCTGGCTGTACCAAGCTGGTGCATCCTGTGGGGCCGGTGCTGATGGTGGTTGTGCATACCATGACGGCGGAGCTCCCATCCACTCCGGCTGTGATGCATACCAAGTGGGAGGAGTCTCCATCCATGTAGGTCTCTCACTCACACTAACGCGGCGAGAGGAAGAACCGGACGGTCTAGAAGGACGTGGAGACTGTCTAGGGAGGTCGGGGAAGGTGGGCTGATCCGGAAATGTACCAAAATCCTGCTCCTTGCCTCCTCCTACATCATCATCATCAGCAGCTGGAATCTCGTCGGGAATGTAAGGAGGTGCTACTAGCCTATTCGCATGCATAGCAGCGAATGTCTCCTTCCAATTATGGCGTCCAACCATAATAGAATACTCGGGCAACCATGTAATGCCTCTACCTCCTCTATCCTCCCATGGCATGGCAGCGATAGGTGGACCTCTATGCCTAGGAAAGATCAAACCTCTAGTCATGAGGCTCTGGAGACCCAACGGTCTCGCCGCTATCCTAGTACAGGCTGAGCAGTCAATCCCGAGTTGTGTAGCAATGTGGGTCACTATCCCACCATACCCAATGTTCCCGGCCCTCTTGTTCTTAAGCTTGATAATGGTGGAGGCTAAGAGGGTGGCACAGTCGGCGGGTCTACCATGAAGCATGGCGTAAAGGAGAAATACCTCATCGGTCTTAATTTTCTACGGGGCTTGGTCCTAGGAAATAGGCACTTGGAAAGGACCCTATGAGCTATCTTCAAGGCTAAGTGGTAGATGAGCTTAGCCTTGGTATCAGCCGGCTACCAACGGTCCTCGCTAGCGTATATCATGGCAATCTCCTCCCAAAAATCCTTAGCGTATACACCGCTAGGGAAACGACCATTGAAGGTCTCATGGAACCCAAAGAAGGCTCCGAACTGCTGGATGGAGAACTCATAGTCCATCTCCATCAATCTAAAGGACACCGTCCTGTCCATATGGCTATGCTCGAAGGATATAACAAACTCCCTCGTGATCTCCTCATAAGCATCCGCTCTAATAGCGGAGAAGACAATCAATCCGGCTCTATCCAAGAGCCAAGTCAAATCATTAACCACATTAAGTGGTTCTAACTCCTCTAGCAAGAGGTATCTAGGTCCAATGACCGGTCTCTTCTCGATCTTTACCAAAGCATCGAGGTAATTGGGATGAATGGTGGGGATCCTAGGGCGTGGGGGTGATGGTTCACTAGAAGGTTATGAGAAGAGGAGGAATTCTCACCCTTTCTTTTCTTTTTCTTTCCTGTACTTCGTGTAAACATTTTCCCCAAAAACAGAAAAAATCACGGTCTGTTCTTCCTATTCCACGGCCGTGGAAATCCCAGAGACCGTGATTCGTCTCAGAAATGCCCAAATCTCAATCAAATCAACACCAATCTCAACAGAACCTGTCCTAATCTAATTCCAATCTCAATCCTATGCAAATGTTCTAAGTTCTTGCGGAAATTTAACCCAAATTGACAAAGAAGAGAAGAATAGTAAAAACCTAGGTTTTTGGATTTTTGAATCCAAATTCCGCTTTCTTGATGGATTGTTCACTTGTTTTGTTGATTGGATCTTGTAAATGAATGAATTTGCTCCACTTTTTCACCAAGAATCGTTCGAAACGATTACTGAACGAAGATTTGCGAGTTGGGGAGTGGTTTCGGCGTTTAGGGCGTGGAAAGAGGGGTGTTTGTGAGGTTTTTGTGAAGGAAGGTTGTTTATATAGTGGCCGTAAAATTTTTTGAAAATCACGGTCACTCGGGGGTTTCTCAGATTTTGAAGAATCATGGTCACTGTAGCCTCCACGACCGTGGTTTAGGGCGTGAAACTCTCTGTAATGTGCCAAAATCCAAGTTTCTTCAATTTCCTTCAACTTTTTCCTCTCCCTTGCCTTTTCCATTGCTCCTACATCCAAAAACACAACATACCGGAAGATATCGAAGGCAAAACAAAAACGTCTAAACTAATCTAATCTACGAATGACAAGCAAAAACATAAGTGCAATACCTTGGGTTGCCTCCCAAGAAGCGCTTGTTTAAGGTCCGTAGCTAGACCATACCTTGCACTTATTCGAGTGCGGTAGGCGCGAACTCCTCAGTTTGGAGTTCCGGTGAGTACTTCTTGAGTCGTTGACCGTTCACCTTGAAGCTTCCGCCCTTTTCACCCCATACTTCAACCGCACCATGGGGAAAAACACGTTTGATTAGATAAGGTCCGGTCCAACGAGATTTAAGCTTACCTGGGAAGAGACGAAGTCTTGAATTGAAGAGGAGAACTTGATCTTCTTCTTTGAGGTCTTTTGAAATGATATGCTTATCATGCCAACGCTTCGCTCTTTCTTTATAGATCTTGGCGTTTTCGTAGGCGTTTAAGCGAAGTTCTTCAAGATCGTTAAGGTCCAAGAGGCGCTTCTCGCCCGCTTCCTTTATGCTGAAGTTCAACCACTTTATTGCCCAATACGCCTTATGTTCCAGCTCTACCGGCAAGTGACAAGACTTCCCATACACAAGGTTGTATGGTGTCGTTCCTATGGGAGTCTTATATGCAGTCCGGTATGCCCACAATGCATCATCTAGCTTCAAAGACCAATCCTTCCTTGTTCTTGAAACCGTCTTCTCTAGGATTCCTTTAATCTCCCGGTTTGAAATCTCCACTTGCCCACTCGTTTGTGGATGGTAAGGGGTGGCGATCTTATGAGTCACCCATACTTAGCTAGTAGAGCTTCGAATCGTCGGGCAATGAAGTGAGAGCCTCCATCACTAATGATAGTCCGTGGTGTCCCAAATCGTGGGAAAATGGTCTTGTTAAAGAACTTGACCACAACCATGACATCATTAGTAGGAGATGCAATTGCTTCAACCCATCTCGAAACATAATCTACAGCTAGAAGTATGTATTGGTTTCCACAAGATGATGGGAAAGGTCCCATGAAGTCTACTCCCCAAACGTCAAAGATCTCTACCTCCTGAATGTTGTTAAGAGGCATTTCGTTTCTCCTAGATATGTTCCCTGTTCTTTGACAAGCATCGCAGCAGGAAACAAAGGTTTGCACATCTTTAAATAAAGTAGGCCAAAAGAATCCAGATTGTAATACCTTAGCGCTAGTCTTGTTCGAGCTAGCGTGTCCTCCACAAGGTAGTGAATGACAATGACGGATGACGCTTTGCATCTCGTCTTCCGGTACACATCGTCGAATGATGCCGTCAGGACCTCTCTTAAAGAGGAGAGGTTCATTCCAAAAGTATTCCTGGACATCCTTAAAGAACTTCTTCCTTTGTGCATAGGATAATCCGGGTGGTAATTCTTGGCAAACCAAATAGTTAACAAAATCAGCAAACCATGGTTCGTTACCTTTACCAATCTTGTCGATGCACTCCTCTATGATGTGTAAATGCTCGTCTGGAAAGGAGTCATCTATGGGTAGATGGTCATCCTCTAGATGTGGTAGACGACTCAAATGATCCGCAACAGAATTTTCCGAACCCTTCTTGTCACGGATCTCTAGATCGAAATCTTGTAGGAGAAGAATTCATCTTATCAGCCTTGGTTTCGCATCCTTCTTTGCAAGTAGATACCGGATCGCAGCATGATCCGTGTATACAATCACCTTTGCACCTACAAGATAAGAACGAAACTTTTCAAATGCATATACAATTGCTAGAAATTCTTTTTCGGTAGTGGCGTAGTTAAGCTGCGCTTCATCTAGCGTCTTGCTAGCATAGTAGAAAGCATGGGTTCGTCCTTCCTTCTTTTGCCCAAGCACAACTCCTATAGCTACGTCACTTGCATCACACATAACCTCGAATGAAAGATTCCAATCTGGAGGTTGAATGATCGGGGCTGAGATTAGAGCTTCCCGAATCTTATGAAACGCATCTAAACACTTCTGCGAGAAATCAAAAACTACATCCTTCATCTATAGATTAGTAAGCGGTTTTGATATCTTAGAGAAATCCTTTATAAAGCGTCTATAAAATTCAGCATGTCCTAAAAAGCTTCTTATCCCTTTCACCGAAGATGGGGGAGGGAGCTTTTCTATAGTCTCTATCTTAGCCTTATCTACTTCAATCCCTCTACTAGAGATCAAGTGTCCTAATACAATGCCTTCTTTCACCATAAATTGACACTTCTCCCAATTAAGAACTAGGTTAGTGTCTTCACACCTTTGTAGCACAAGAGAAAGGTTAGAAAGAAAATTATCGAAAGAGGAACCATAAACATAAAAGTCATCCATGAAAACCTCCATGATTTCCTCTATATACTCCGAGAAGATAGCCATCATGCACCTTTGAAAGGTGGTTGGGGCGTTGCAAAGCCCAAACGGCATTCTCCTATAAGCAAACGTACCCCACGGGCACGTGAATGTGGTCTTCTCTTGATCGTCCGGATGTATCGGAATCTGAAAGAAACCACTATAACCATCAAGATAATAGAAATGTGAGTGTTGTGCTAACCTCTCAAGCATTTGGTCGATGAATGGTAATGGGAAGTGATCCTTCCTTGTTGCGTTGTTTAGCTTGCGGTAGTCTATGCACATTCTCCATCCCGTCACGTTCGTGTAGGAATGACCTCATTGTTCTTGTTGGTGATGACCGTCATTCCTCCTTTCTTTGGAACAACCTGTAAGGGACTCACCCACTTGCTATCGGAGATAGGGTAGATGATACCTACATCAAGTAGTTTAAGAATTTCCTTCTTGACAACCTCCTTCATGGTCGGATTTAACCGCCTTTGAGGTTGTCGTGAAGTTCTAAAATCTTCTTCTATTAGGATCTTATGCATGCATAGTGAAGGCTTAATTCCTACTAGATCCTCTATAGTGTAACCTAAGGCTTTCCTATGTTTCTTAAGAACAACCATAAGCTTACTATGTTCATCTATACTTAGATCGGAACTAACAATTACCGGAAAGGTAGAATTAGGTCCTAAAAATGCATACCTTAGATGTGCGGGAAGTGGCTTCAATTCCATCACTATAGGACTCTCTAATGGCTCTTGAGGAGTGTCCAATTCTTCCTTAAAAGTTTCTAAGGGTATAGAATTTGTTGGAGAAGAATCAAGAGAAGTGGTAGAAAGAACGTAATTGTCCTCATATTTTCCTAAAATTACGGCACCCTTGTTTCCTCTACGGCCGTGGTTTAGGGCGTGGAAGTCAATTACGGCACCTCTGCTTGTTCCACGGCCGTGGTATTGGCCGTGTAACTTACTGGAGTCCTCTGAATAGCTAATTACGGTCATGTTGGTGGAAACCACGGCCGTGGAATAGCATGACTGGCCGTGATTCCTCACGTTTTTTGACCCATCGTAGAGTTTTTCAAACTCTTCTTCATACACTTCCTTTTGCTTCTATAAAGCTTCAAATTCCTCATTGCATTCCTCTTCTTCTCCTATGTCCATAATGCTCATAGTGATCACCTTTTGCAAGGGATATTTGAAGAGAATCGAACTTACTTCCTCTCTAGATAGCTCTTCGTCATGGATGTTGAATATGTCCTCTTCAAGAGCTGGTTCTTTCATCAAAGTGGAAAGAACGAACTCTACCTTTTCCTCTCCTATGTCGAAGGCGAGTCTACCATTCTTGCAATCAACCATACAACCGAATGTTGCAAGAAATGGTCTTCCGAGTATGATCGGGACTGGACTATCTGCAGGAATGTCAAGCACAACAAAATCTATGGGAACATAGAACTTACCAAGCTTGACCGGGGCGTCTTCAACTATGCCGACGGTCAAGTTATGGATCGATCCGCCATGTATAACGTCATCTTCACCGGTTTAGGTTCACTTAGACCGATCTTCCTGCATAAGGCAAGCGGAATGATGCTAACGCTTGCTCCTAAATCACATAATGCATCATATCTGACATCTCTCACCCCTATGGGAACACAAAATGACCCCGGATCCTTCAGCTTTAGGGGCATCTTTTCCTCATCGTCTTAATGAGATCCGACGAATCTGAACTCATCTTGACTTCTCCAAAGTCTTCTAATTTCCTCTTGTTAGAGAGGATCTCCTTTAGGAACTTTCCATAAGTTGGCATACCTACAATTGCATCAATGAAAGGTATATTAATATGCAGTTTGCTCATGAGTTCAATGAACTTACCGAATTGTTTGTCTAGACGCGTTCTTGCTCTAGATTGTGGGAATGGTAGGGGAGGTTTGTAAGCTGGAGGAGGAATGTAGATGTCTTCCTTCTCCTTCCCCTTTTCCTTCTCTTTTTCGACGGGAACTTCCACAAACTTAGGCTGTGGGTCGGTGGTTGTTGCCCCGTTCCTAGTTGTGATAGCCATCACCCTTCCTTTTCGGGTTATCCTCCGTCTTTTCTGGAAGTTTTCCTTGATTTCTTGGAACTTCCTCAGCATTGCTAAACATTTGATTTTCTAAAACCTTTTGGGCTTTATCAACCTTAGTAATGTGACTCTCCAATCCTTGAAGCTTTCCCAAAATTGTTTCCAACATGGGATCGGGCTTCTCTTTCCCCGAAGTGCTTCTACTATTAGATGTTTGCCCTTGACTTTTCAAAGGAATGGAAGAAGAAGATGGTGGAGTTAGTGAATTTCCTGAATTGGGATAAGAATTACCGGAGTTTTGTTGTTGGTTGGAACACCAATTGTTGTTGTTTGAACCCCTATTGTTGTTCCAATTGTTATTCCGGTTGTTGTTGTTCAAATTGTTCCGGTTGTTGTTCCGGTTGTTGCTATTTGTGTTCTCATTCTCATTGTGGTTATTGTTGTTTCCTAAATAACAAACATCTTGCTCATTAGGCTTTGGAAAGCTAGCCTTGATGACTTCCTTCAATTCTTTAATCTCGGTGTTGAGAGAAAAGATTTGAGTTTAGTATTGTTCCTTGCTCCACTCGATTTGCTTCCACCTTCCGGTGAGAATACTTCTCAATGACTCGGGCTTGCTTCTCAATGAAGTCCCAAGCGTCATCTTCTCTCATGTCCATGAATGTGCCACATGAAAGGGATTGGAGCTTGAATTGTGTTTCCACATCCAGCCCCTTATAGTATATCTCCAATAGCTCCAATTTGGAAATGCCATGGTGTGGGCAATCCAATAGTAAATCCTGAAATCTTTCCCAAGACTGAAACAAACTTCATTAGATCTCATAGAAAATGCATTAATCTTACCTCTCAACTCCGCCGTCTTAGATGGCGGAAAGAATTTGGTGAGAAATTCCGAAGAAAGATCCTCCCATGTGTTGAGTCTTCCATTTGGAAGAGCTTGATACCAAGATAAAGCTTTCCCTTTCAAAGAGAAAAAGAATGGCTTGATCTTGTAATTGTTGGTGGTTGTATTCTTTGGCTTCATTGTCTTCATCAAGATCTCAAAATTCTGTAAATGTTGATGTGGAGATTCAATACTCGTTCCTCCAAACTGATTTTGGCGAACGATGGTAATAACTTGTGGGTTGAAGCTAAACCCCTGCATATCGTCAACATGAAAGTTCACACCTAGACGGTGTGGTTGCTGAATTGGATTCATCCTTTGGCCAAGAGTTCTTGGCTCTTCATCTACACGAGCGGCTCTCGCACCCCATCTGGGACACGATAATTTGCAGCCGGTCTTGGATTATTCTGATTTGCATTGATCGTCGAATCAATGTCCTCTAGCGGTGGCATGGAAGAGTCGCTATCCTCATCGGATGAGTCGGTTCTAACCGATCTTGCCGGTTTCCTCCTCTTCTTCTTCTTGGAATCGCTCATCTCCAACCTCATTTGAAGCATCATGTCCTTGAGCTCATCAATTTGCAATTGATGACGGTCCGATTCTTCCTTGCGAGTCTTCTCGCTCCATATAAGTCGAGCTTCGGATTCCTCCAACTCTGCTTGGATATCCCGCTCCTTATTTTCGGCCATCTTTCTTTCTTTGAGCTTCTTCCTCAAAGTCTTCTCAAGTTCTTGATCAAGAGGTAAGAGGTCTTTGTTGTTTCTAGACCTGCGCATATACCTAAGGTAACCTGCAAATATCACTCAAAGGAGATATTAAATAACAAGAGCAAAGCTCCCAAGCTTGACAACCGATAACCGAATTCGGCCTAAACCAAATCCCCGGCAACGGCGCCAAAAACTTGTTCGCTCCTAAGCGTACGTGCAAATAAGCTTTAAACTTATAAAACTAGAATCAAGCAAGCGAACCTGCAGTGTACGGATCGGCGTAGTAAAGCAAGAATTCCAGAGTGTCGAACTCAGGGATTTGGGGGGAACAAATTCAGTTCGCAAATCGTCAAGCAAGTAAATGTAATAAGCTTTGCAAATATTGGGAAAACAGCAACCCTAAAGATCTAGGTATCTAATTGTGGCAATCGATTCAAGATATACTAAAGAACTAAGGACAGAATTAGGAGTTGCAAAGGTATGCTAAGGTAAAGCAATGTACGAAGAAGTTCCAAGGCTTTATATGACTTATCTAAAGACACTCTCTATAAAGGTTGTTGAGGCTTCAGTATAGAAAGGATCTAAAGACAAGAATTAATCTCAAATACCCAAACTTGTAACTCAAGGATCAAAACTAACTAGAACGATTAAGGTTGTGACACTCGAAATCGAAGTAGAGGGTGATGAGTCTCAATACTACCTAGAAAAGGGCAAGCCAAGACTAGATTAAAGCTAATCTTTAACCTTAGATCAAAGTAAAAGCAAGGTTCGTAAACTAGGGTAAATCACGGGTAGATCTTGAGTTCCACGGCTATGGAAGCTCAAGAACATACCGTGATCTTGGTTTGTCGACGAGATCTCTCTAACTCTTAGGGTCCAATCAATTTACGATCGATCTATCATTATCTAAGCCACAACTATTAACCCTTCACCTTAGAATTGCTAAAGGGTTTTAGCCAATAACCATTGTCATAATATCAAAAATCAACTTAAGAAGAATGAAAGATGAAAACCTTCGAAAACTAAAATATAACTCAAAGTCAATCTCAAATCCAAAACACAAATCAGAGTATTCAATGGATTCGGAATAGAGTACAAAACTTCACAAGATCTAAGGCGAGTATGAAGAACGGGATGTCAATCCGTCTTCGATAACAAAACCTAGAAAAAGGGCGCAACTTCCGCCACATACGATCTTCGGAAATCCCGATTGCCGGCGCTTCCGCAGCGTTTCTCCCGAAACCCTAAGGCTGACTTTCTCCCAACGAGGTTGTCCAAGCCTAAAGCGAGCTCTCTCCCAAAGCGATGATACCGAAAACTCTCCCCTCCCGCCTTTTTATAAGACGGGGCCAAATAACCGTACCGGCCCACTGCGTAAATGACGTGGCAATAATTGGTTCGTCAAAAGATCGCCTAAATCACGGTCTCAAGGGGTTCCACGACCGTGGTTTAGGGCGTGGAATTGGGTTACGGTCTCATATGACTTCCACAACCGTACTTTAGGCCGTGTAACTCTCTGGAATGCTCCACGCTCATGATGCCAAGATCCACGGCCGTGGTTTAGGGCGTTGACTCTTCTACGGCCATATTTTAGGGCGTGGAAGTGTAAATTGCTTGTGGTTTCCTTTGTGTCGTGCCACTCCTCATCCTAGCATCTCCTTTGGCTTCTTTGATGTGTTCCTAATCCTTGGATGTGCTCAAATCCTCTCCTATCTCTCTCAAATGTTCCGATTTCAGCTCTTATTCACCTAAAATCAACACAAAGATAATGTAGTCTTCCATATCGAAAATATAGATAAACTAGCTAACAAATGCTTCTATGCCTCATCAATGAACACTATAATGAATGAAAAACAACTAGAATAAGTGCCTAGAATATCGCAATATTTCATGCTAACAATGCCTTCCCTTCTGTTTTGGTTTCTTCCTTTCGTTCTTTTCTTTCCTTCTTCTCCAAGGATCAAGCATGAGCCTTGATTCTTGTGGAGTGTTCCGTTGTTAACCCTTCGTTGTTCTCAGGCTCTCTGAAGTTGAGTCTTGACGTGTTGGAACCAAAGGTTCGAGCTTTGGGTTGCCCCTGCTGTGAGATATGTCGAAGAGAAGCCCGACAGTAGCTTCTGACGAAGATCCGCCCCTGCGCCTGCACAGAGTCTCCCTTGCGCCTCTGTCACAGCCGCCCCTGCGTCTGCACAGAGACGCCCCTGCGCATCTGTCTAACCGCCCCTGCGGTTTTTCAACAGTAACTTCCGTCTTTGGTGAGTTGCTTCCTTCCTTCCTTTCCTCGTTCCTTCCTTGGTTCTTTATGGTTGTTCCTTGTTCCCCTGAGTTGTTGTAAGACTAAGGTTGAGCCTTTAGCATGTGTTGATCTCTAAGAGATCGTTGAGACTAGAAGTCTTAGACTTCTAGCAACCGTTTTATTCCTGATCTGTGTTGCTTGTTCGTACAAGCTTTCCTTGCTCCTTTCCTGAGGGAAACTGAGTTGTTCCTGAGTTGTGTTGATCTTTTGAGTTACCTTTGTGTGAGGTAAGTCCCTTGGACTTACTTAGCTTCATTCCGCGTATTAGTTAGATTGTTTTGGCTTGATTGTATTGTTATCATGTTTATAACGGATAATTGGAAATAGGATTCACCCTTTGATAACCTTAATTGGCCCAAGTGTATTATAACCGGGCGGTGACCACTTGTCTAGTTCTACAAGAGACTAGAATGTGCTCTTGCGACCCAGACCCGTAGGTAACGGATAGTACTGATCTATTCCTATTGGTAGACGGAAGCGGAGGCGAGTTTCGGGAGATTCTTGTGTGACAAAAGAAGTTGAATTAGTAATGGATAACCTTAATGAAAGATAATAACCGGTTGATGTGTGAGCATGCTATGTGTTTTCTTTACCTTATGTGTGTTTGTGCCTTTACACTCTTGCTTATACCTAGAATGTTAGCTAACGGTTTATACCGTCGTTGTAGATGTTCAGCAGGTTCAGGATGCTGCTGAGTGATCCGGACGGTGTGGTCAGCCGGGGTTCCCATACATTATAGGACAGGATTGGGTTTTTGTTTCGTTTGTTGTTTCCCTTTTGTTTTGACCCGGCTGTGGAGCTTTTGTGTTTTCTTCTGTTTGAACCTTTGGTTTTATTTTAAGTTTTGATTTTCATTCGTATGTGTCTTATTGTAAGATCCGTTTTCTGTTGCTACTCTGAGGGTCGGGACCCATTGTGCGGTCCTAGCCCGTAGCGCTTCAAGTTCCCAGAACTTGGGGTGTTACATACGATAATATTTTCATGATATTTTTATGAACAAAATTACAATCAATCTCAATGTGTTTAGTACAATCATGGAAAACATGATTCTTTGGAACGTGGATTGCGGATTTGTTGTCAAAATAAAGAGTGACATGTTTCAAGTCAGATTATCCCACCTTCTAGATAACACTAAGAAACTAAGTGACTTCAATGGCAATTTTTGGCATAACTCTATACTCAACTTCAAGTAAACTCTTAGAAATTGTTGCTTGCTTCTTATATTTCCAAGAATTATGATTAGAACTACAGGTGGGCACGGGATTGAGGTCATCCCATGTTCCGTCTTGGCTATTGTACATGGAACATGATGTGCCGAAGCCCCATCAAGAGAATCAAGAGATACTCGATCTCCCGATTGAGTTAGATCATGAGGAGAGGGATGTCTAAGCGGAGGATACGGAGATAGATGATCCAATCATAGTCCAAGAACAAGAGCAAGATGGTCAACTTCAACTCGGAACAATCACAAGAGCTCGAGCTAAGGACTTCAACTAAAGCTTAATAAGAGACTTATATGCCTCGTAAAATTCTAGTCCAACCTCCTTTGAGCTACTCACTCTTCTCAAGACTCATCCAAGTACATAATATCACTGTTCTTGTTTTAATGACATTATTAAGACAATAATTTATGTCATTTTTTATTATTATTATTATTATCAAAAATAGTCAAGCTTGGCATCACAATAGAAGTTTTTTTCTTTTGAAAATTTATGTACATATACCAAAAAAAGGGATTACAAAGCAACTAGCTCAGAGAGTAAAGCAGCGGAAATATATAAGCAAGAAAAGACTACAAAGAGATCAGGTTTATGCCAAGAATCTTAGCCCAACTTTGCGAGTTCCTTGAATGGTCTGTCCAGTGACAAGATAAGTATGCCTTAGTGGTGCTTATGATGTTATGAGCACAGGAGGTAGCATGGGTGGTTTTGTGGTTATAGATGAGGTCGTTTCGTGCTTTCCAGATTAAGTAGATGTAACTTAAAATAGTTGAAACACAGACTTGTGTTATCAGGTCATCCTTGCGAGAGGATATGTTGCTAAGCTAGTGCCAAATATTGTCTTTGTAGGGGAACAATTGGGGGATCCTAAGCCAGGAGGAGATGAGGTGCATGACCAAACTGGCAAAATTGCAGTGATGAAGCAGGTGGGTCTTGTCTTCTGGGAAGAGGTTGCAACTTTTGCAAATGCTATCATTTACTATGTTCCAATCAAGCAACTTAGAGAGAGTAGGAAGCCGGTTGTGACTAGCGATCCAGGCTATGACACAACATTTAGGCGGGCAAGATACCTTCCAGATGATACCATAGAGATAAGGTGGGGAGGGTGCAGGTGGCTTCCAGCAGAGATTGTAGGCAACATGTAGAAGTTTCTTGGCTTCTAAGTATAAGGAGTAATGAAAATAATTTATGGTTTTTTTTATTATCGTCAAGCTTGCATCCATGTAGGAGTAGTGAATGCCCCTCTTCTTAGTATTTTTAGCATTTTTCTTCCTATGATAATTAGATTATAAATAGAGATTAGTTTTAGTTAGAAAGAGACACTCAATTTCCCATAAACACATTGTATTTTCATCTTTCACCTTGAATGAAATGTACGCTTGTTTCTTCATTGCTTGTGTATTGTATCAAGTGATTTGAAGATTCTCTAGTGTGTTGCATCTCAAGAGTCTTCAATCTTCCTCTTCCAACTTTGATGTATCATATCCATAGAAAGAGAGCATATATCTAACTTTCATCATTTCTATCTCCACACCATTTTCAAGGTCTTATCACGTCGGATTCATCTTATATTCATCCTTAACCGAGCAATCATCTTGTATCAAGTTTTCCTAGATCCTTGAAGCGTATCACGTGGTATCCGAACCTAGTAAGGTATTTCTCTAAACTCTTGTTTAAGGTCTTGAAATTCTCAAATTTTCAAGCTTCTATTTTCGTGTCAAAAAACTTAAAGAGGAAAGAAACTCGTTCTCCTTCATAGTTGTGTCTATTTATTCCTCTAACTTTTCTTTCACACGTGATTCTTTGGCTGAAATTTTTATTGTGTTTTGGGTTTATTTTTCTCTCATTTTCATGTATTCTCTTTTTCAAGCATTAAATCATCTCTTAATTTTTTGTTCTTGTGCATAAACTAAGCTAGCAACCTTAGGAGTAACACCAAAAAGAGTTATTGTTGCAACTTGTGCTTAACTTGCATTTTCAAATTCTACATTGAAATAATAAATGAACATAAAAAAGTGTTTGAAATCAGAAATATCTGACAAGACACAAACGAGAAATCCATAATAAAAAAAAGCGATTCAAGTAGATATAGTCAAAGGAAAAAAAAGTGGTTGAAATCGGAAATACCCGAAAAAAAACAAAAGGGAAAACCATAGAAGACGTGGTTCAAAAAATCTTAAATAGCTAACTAGAATATAATTTTCTTATCCCTTAGAAACTAGGGAGACTTGTAGGTGTAATTATTAGCTTCTTTTGGTATTGCTTAGTTAGTCTTTGCACAAGTACTCCGGATTTAATTGTGATATGTTGCTTGTCCTTGAGAGTGTTTTTAGTCCTTAATATCCTCACCTACCCTAGTGCTTGCTTGGTTGACATTCTTGACTCTTAATTCAAGGATTTATGCCCTTACTAAGTGTAGGTTACATTAATCATTCTTGTTATCTTTGAAGACTACTTTTGTGATTATGGTGAAAGTTATACATATGGAAAGCCAAGATAAAAGCAAGGTGTGGTCAAAGATGACCATGCATCTGTCATCCCCTCACCTTGGTAACCCTTCTTCAAGCCCTCCAAACACTAAGGTAACTACGGATGAAAGTATCCGGTAACAACTCCAAACCTTAAGGGATAAGCAAGATTTATTCATGAAGAGCATGAAGTCTAAATGGGAACAATCTCAAAGTGGTGTAAGGATTAGTAGTACTCGGAGATAGGAGTTTCATCTCATCCCTATCAAGTTGAAGAAAGAGCTTCAAGTGCCTTCTCTCGAGAACTAGCCCGAATTTCCGGCCATGAAACTACGTATTCACAAGCGCCTCTTATAGTACCACTTATAGAAGACAATGGTACAAACTCTAATTTTAAAACTCATATAGTTTCTTCTAGAGTTGCTACCTTCCCTTTCTACTAACCATGCAGGTTTGGGAGTAGTAGGACCCTTCCAAGGACATAATGATCACATGTCTCCAAGGAACCATGGCAATCCAGTTATGTCAAGGAGAACCATGCCCGGAAGAGTTATTGGATATGGCAAGGAGACACCTCAATTATCACATAAACCTGTAAGTATACGGTCATTGTCAATGAGAGTATATGATATTTTCATCAAGGTCGAATCCCAAGAGAACTTTATATAGCTTGAAGTGTTTCAAGTTCAAGAGCAAGGCCTAAGTGTGTAAAAGAAATTAAAAAAAAGGATGATCAAAAGAATCAAGGCTTTGGGAATTTGAGTAACAAATAGCAAACATCACAATCAAGTATCAAATATGGAGGAAAAAAACTAGGTTTGGGGCTATTACTCATAAACCATGGCTAGTATCATGCTCAAACAAGTTATGTTCCATTAATGGAGGGAAATATGAAGGTAGCATGTGTAATTAGGTGAGATTTGTCACAACATACGGTTTTATGTCAACTAATATGTATCGCATGGTGTTTGTTATTTGCATACTAGTTGATTAAGTATAGTGATAATTATGATGATAATAGATGACATAAGCAACACATAGTGCATGTTTCCTATTTTCTTATACTATCCTATATCACCGTAATTTGGACAATAACATCACAAGTAGGGAAATAATCCTTTTAGCCATAATCTCTCTACTCTAGCATGATAAGCATGTCAACATTGCACAATCATCCTCAATCATGTTTGCTATTTTCTTATTCATGTTTGGAAGTGTACAATGTACTAAGAGAACAATTTAAACAGGTGATAATCTAACATCCGACATTCAAAATAAATCCAACATGAATGAATACCAAGTGGATTTGATCCCTCATATATGCTAATAACATGCCTAGTTAGGGTTGTACATACGGTCCGGACCGGTGGACCATAAATTGATAACACCCTGGACCGTAGACCGGACCGGGACCAGACCGTTACGGTCCGGTCTAGACCGTTACTGTCCGGTCTAGACCGGTCCGGTTCCGGGTTGGACCGGTTTGCACCTAAATTGTGCAATTTTGAATATTTCGGACCGGACCGGTTTGTACCTAAATTGTACAATTTTGGTGAGGTTTTTCCGGTCCAAAACCGGACCCCGATCGGACCGTCTGGACCAGACTGGACCGGACCGGATATTCGTAGTTTACGGTCCAACCCGGATTACGGTTTTATACGGTCCAAAACCGGACCCGGATCGTAACCCAGGTTTCCAAAAAAAACCTGGACCATAGACCGGACCGTAAATTCCGGTCCGGTTTTCCGGTCCAGTCCAATTTTGCACAACCCTATGCCTAATTTCCCTTCAAATCATAAACTCAACACAAGAACAATACTAGTCTAGCATGATTTAGAGATTTTCACCCCAAAATATAGCAAAGGAACTAACCATACATCGAAAATGTGGACATGGTAACAGTAGAAAAAGTGACATGGTTGCAAATTAGACAACAAATAAGGAATGTAGAAAAAATAATGGACGAATTTGAACTTACCAATCCAAAGTTATGAGCAAAACAAGTTGGGAATAATATCTAGCAAGAACAAGAATGAAGAGCATGAATTCTTCTTCCATTTATTGATACAAATTCGGCCAAATCAAACTCCAAATGTTGTTTCTACAACCAAACTACCATCTGGGAGATTATAACAGAGAGATGTATATGAATTGGTACATTTACAATTAGTCAAATGCCCCTTATATAGGCCTAGAAGTCGTATGTGGTCCCCCTTTGGAGGCAAGTAGAGAAAGTTACAAGAGTTAGTTACACAAATTGCTTTCACTCGATTCCAGGATACCTCGAGTTGCTTGTCTTCATTAGTCGGGTTAGTTTCTCCTAAGCTTTCACCGACTTGGTCTTGCACTCCTTGCTCGAGTGTCATGTCTTCTTCTCTCGAGTTTTTGTGACTTCTTTGCTCAAGTGATATTGTAAACTCGAGAGATGTTGACATCTTTGAATCCTGGCTTCTTTTTGCTCAAGTGGAAGTGTACTCTTTTCTCGAGTGATGAGGTAAACTTAAGCTTAGTTGACACTTCACTCCAAATGCTTCATTGCTCGAGTAAAAGCCTTCCTCTTTGCTCGAGTGAGGCTTCACTCAATGCTCCATCCATGGGTTTCCTTGGCTCTATTGGATTCATATAAACACCGTAGCTTGCCTTTCTTCCATACTTTTCTCCACGAGGCTGATGATGAGTTGGATGATTGATCCTTAGAATGGTTGAGAAATTGAATATCTTTATTTAAACTCCATTTTAGGCCAAAACACCTATAAATACACAAGACAAAATGAGTAGACATTCTTTTGACATTTAAAGCTTTAGCTAATATGTGAATGCCCAAACCATGTAAAACAAATGTAAAATCACACAAAAACACATCTAGAAACATAACATGAAAACATGATATCAACAATCAACAAGCACCAAGGTTGCCTTATCAACCACAACGATTAGTCTATGATTATGAGTATTGAGAAGCCCAAGGTAGACCACAACACCACCATGGAATCAAGATTGAAGTGCAGCCTTTTGGAGGTACGTGTGATGTAGAAACTTATCTAGGGAACAAAAAAACATAGCAAATTTTTTAGTTTTACAATTACACTATTGTACAACGAGTAACCATAACTTCCATTAAATTTATAGACTTTCCTTATCCTTGGTAGCTTGAGGATAACATGGAAAGAAATTTTAGAGGTTATACACAAATTGATACTTGGGATGAACTAAAAACGACATTGAGGAATAGGTTTCTGCCAAACAACTATACCGAAAGAGTTCATGCTAGGTTAGAACATCTAAGATCCAGGAAATGAGACCCCGGATGATTTTATACAAAATTAAGGACTTTACTCTTTAGTTAGGTTCCCAAAGGGTTATATCATTTCTAAGTTTATCAATATTTGACTTCTGACCTTAAGGTCATAGTAAATATGCAACATTTTGTAAGATGGAAGCCTACTGCAGAGGTTCTTCATTTTACTAGTCATGTATACAAGAATCTCCCGCAAAGGCGTCCCAAAGTGGAAAAAACGTGGCCAAATTCGAATCCTACTGCTGCAGAAGCCACAACAAGACGCGTAGAGTATAAGAAAGATGCTCCAACTCAGATTCAACCTCAAAAACAAGAGGGGGAAAACCGAGCTCGAGATCTTAAGTGCTTTATATATGTTGGAAGAGGGCATTGCTAAGGATTAACATTCTCATATCAATTTCATTGTCCCGAACCATAAACGACCCTTAAAATTTGGTCACTTGAAAGTAAATCCAAATTTATAACTTCTAATTTTGAAGTTAGTACTTCATCCATTCACAAATATTTTTTTTAACCTACAATCCATTTTCACAAGTTACTATCATGATACATTTAAATATCTGTCCTTATATTTAATAGTTATAAATTTAGTTATTCCTCTTAAAAAAAAGTGCAAATTGCTATTAACCAACAAATACACCTCTATACAACAAATATTTCAGAAATCAATTGTGTTGCTGACCGATTGACTCATTTGAAAATTTCGAACCCCAACACACCATTTTCTAACGACCCTGAACTTTGTATTCTCATGTAACAGGATGTTTTAGGACGGTCTACCTCTAGAAGATAGTCTTTCCTAACTGATTTTGGTTTTAAAAAAAAACATTTCTATTTCTATTATTAATATATAAAAGTTTGTGAGGGAGTCTCTTGGGAGCAATGCAGTAGAAGGCTTTCAAGCTAATAAAAGAAGATTCCTTTTAACTTTGAGCGTATATAGAAATAGTTGATTATCATGTTGAACCAAATATAATACTATATTGAGTATTGGACCAACCAAATTACACCAATTTGCAATACTTTAGTATTTGTAAGTACAACAATTTGTATTATATATTATATTGATAAATTTTGCAAGTTGTTCCCAAAGAAAATATTGAATATAGCCATAGCTAGAGCCTAGGGGGACCCAATTCCGGCTAAGTGGCCCGCCGGCCAGTCGGCCTACACCCAACAAAGGCCAATAAATGCTTGTCACAATCACTAATTTTGACAAAACTAAATTTATGAATTTTGTCATTATTATCTTTAATTATATGTTACCCATTCCACACTTTTATTATATTATTCACATCATTCTACTAATACTACTGGATCCTCACACTTTCGATCCTAAATTTTAATCCAATTTTATAAAATATTTATATTCAGTTTTTTTAAGTAACCGATATCAAGTAATACCATCTAAAATACCCCTCCTCGCAATTTAAGGTGATTTATCCTACTAATATACCGTCCAAGTTTATTTATCAAAATAGTTTTAAATAAACGTGGTAACGGTATAGTTTTAAATTTATTATACTTGTTATTGTAACATATTATTAAAGCTCAAAATAATAATATATTATGTCATAGTCAAGTAGTACTAAAAATAATAACTCACTGACATATATGAAATCATGTTTCATATGAGGCGCAAAAACGCCTTATCAGCCGTACAATTGTTACCCTCTAAGCCCGTTAACGGATATTCCACATTCAACGACGTCAATACGTTTTTTTCCTTACCCTAAATTTCTTATACATATATATATATAGACTCTCCTATTGTATTAACAAATATGGGAAATTTTGAATGCATAATGCACGTGTACAACCATAACAAACCCTAGAGTTGTTCTATAAAAAGTTCATTGACGAAGAAGAGTGATGTTTTTACACGGTTAGCTACTTAATATTTACACAATATCTAAAACACAATGTTTAAATAATAAATAATTGATAGAGTATTTAGTAATTTGGTTATTAAGTAACTATTAAAAAAAGAATTTTGAAGTGTGACGTAATATAAAAAAACGGATGAAATAAAGTTGAAGCTTGGAACCCTTGGAAGACAGGAAGAGTCCAAAAAAAATATACAAAAAAAAAAAAGAAGAAAAGAATCGAAAGGGGCCATTGAGATCACTTTCCAAAGACTCATATGATGTAATGTTTACAGACCCAAATCATCCAAATCCCGCATATTATTAGTTGCATGATGTCGACTCCTATATTAAATACATTTACCTGCCCTCCACGTGTCATTCTCCCAGCCCTTCCACATCGGCAGTGGTCGGCAATAAAGGACCTGAATTGTTGGCGGAGAACTATGTGACACTTAATTTCTGGCACTTAGACATTTTTTAGGTTTAAATTTGATAGCTTAGTTATCTACAATTTCAATCTTCCAACATAACCATCGTCAAAATAACATTATATGTATTCTTTTTTTGTTTTTTTTTATCAAGTATCATTCTTGTTGTTACAACTATTAAAACTAGAATGTTATGTTAAAGTTGAAAGAGCATGAAGCATACAAGGATGGCGGGTCCTCACCTCTGTGTTCGTGCAAATACAAAAGATTTGGATCCAAGAATGACTTACTAAATTTTAAATGAAATATTTTACGAAAGTACACTGGACGCCGCACACGATAATCACACTAGAATATATCAGTTGTTATATCGTCTCACATTGTTAAAAAATGATGTTGTGACCTATGATAAAAGGTTACAAATTACTCCTTTTATTATCAATTTGTTTTATAATTTGACGTGTGTTCTCCATGTCTTTGACTCCATGTATATGAGAAAATTTAACCATAATACTAGGGTAAACCAAATCAAAATCAATTTAGAGCATGTTTGGTATCGATATCTAGATATCAGATATGAGTATCGAAATAAATAAAAGAAATCATTCCAAGTGTACACCTTTTCTCCCTTTTTTTATATACTCCAAAAGATAGTGTTATCACATGACTTATATTTTTTTTTATCCCTCTTCTATTATTTCTCTATGAAACTCGATCTTTCCGATATCTCATATATTGATACGTAAATATGGGTACCAATTATGCCCTTAAACATAATAATATAATAAAAAGAAAACATCTTTAATCATATCCATCACAATAAATGTTACTAATTTGTTGTGTAGGGCATTGGAATTACTAAATTTGTTATAAGAAAAGAAAAGAAAAACAAAATGGATGTTAATAAAACCCTAGACAGAAGCTTAATATGAGTCAACATAAAAAATTATGTATTAATGCGATTGGAGGGGAGGTCATCAATTGCGCGTGGGGTGAAGAAGGCCAGAAAAGGGTTTATTTGGACGGCGTGGCACTCCGTTATCTCACGCCACCGTCTCTCTCTCCTTCTCTGCACATATATATTTATATATACTCATCTCTCTCATTAACCCTTAACCCATCTCTCTCTTTACAACATCTTCCAGCTCTAACTTCTGTCTCTCCAATCCCCATAGCTACCTAGTTCAGATTTAAGCTACACAAGAACACACTCGTATACCGCAAAGATCAATCGAGGAGCCCGATCTTTCATCTCGTATAAGGTTGTGCTTTGCTTTGATTACTTCGATTTTGTTTCTTAGTGTTCGTATTAGTTTCAATCCGATTGAACATGTTGTGCTTAATTATATCTAACAAAGCCCTAAATTTGTGCTTCATTTATGATCATCCCCTCAACTCAGCATTTTTACATATAACTCCACAATTTGACAGATTAATATTGTTTTGTATATGGTAAGTCCAGATCATGTTTATCCTAGCTATATGAAACAAACAAACAAACTAGTTGAACATTTTATTTTGATTTTTTAACCTATATTCTTACGGTATAGAGCGGGTTAATATCACTGATTTGAAACCAAATATATGCTATTAGGGCATGCGTATAAAATGAACCAGATTAAAAACTAAGATCAAATAAATGAATCAAGAATATATTTTAGGATATAAACCAAGATTTTTAATCCAGTTCTTCAATTAGTTTTAGATATATGAGGTCCATATAAATCCAGGTTGTTTATGTAGAAATAAAGAGCAAAAAAAAGAAGAAGAGAGGTTTAGTATAAAAAGAAAGATCTATACTAATCTGGTTGGTATACATGGGCTGATCTTGACCTAATAAAAACTTAGTTTAATTATTTTGAAGATAAATGAAAAGGTCTTATTGAGTCAATTTGTTTGAAAAGAAATGATTGAGTGCTTAGTAACATAGATATAGTGGGTGGTGGTTTGATGTTGAAGAAGGAAATGTGTTAAACAAGATGGCCAAAGTGGTATAGCTACAAGAAGCATGTCATGTAGTGCACTCTACTCAATCGACAACATAGCATGCCTTCAAGTGACTCCTTTTTTTAAATTATTTACATACATTTTTAAACATTATTAAACCATTTTACAAGTCAATCTTTTGGGCTCTAAAAGCACTCTTTCTTTCTATATAGTCTTCATGCATAATCATACACACATTTTTTCCACTTATTCTGAAGAAGACGATGTACGGCTGGCTTGTCTCACTAAATAGTTTGTGTTACTGTGTACAATCTAATTACCTACCTAGTTAGCATTACGAGATTTTCAACCGTTTGTATGGTTGTATCATGTGTCAAAAGCACAAGTTTATCATAAAATCAATTGATAACAAATAAGTATTTACCGACCTTATATATTTGATTTATAAGGTGTTCAGTTTGTATCTAGGAGTGAACACATCTATGTTTAACATGGAATATTGTTTAATATACTACTCGGTAACATTTCGTTTTGTGTTCCTTCATATTGGATATTTAGTCTTGTACCTTACAAATATTGAACGATTTTGTTGATTGGTTTGACCGCAGAAGCAATGGAGATTAACGAATCTTGCTTTCCACCGGGCTTTCGATTTCACCCGACCGAGGAAGAGTTAGTTGGATACTATCTATCAAGGAAGATTAACTCACTAAAGATCGATTTAGATGTCATTGTTGACATCGATCTCTACAGAATCGAGCCATGGGACATCCAAGGTATAATATTATGCACCTTCACTTTTATTGAGAGATTGAGCATACATAAGTAGAGTCTTACAATATTTTGTGTATTTTTGACGAGTCTAAAAACGTGGAGAATGTATGTTAAGTTCACACAAACGTACATAATTCTATCTTAAAATCAGTTGACAAAAACATATATATACATGCCATGTATTATCATATAAGACAACTTACCCCTAAAATCTCAACCTCTTCAAAAACCATAACTTCACCTTACTCACATATACTATGCACTTATAGTTAACTTCTAAACTGTAATAATAACAGATGACAAGTCAACATTTAGTGGAATGCATGAAAACGAAATATGAGTAATTAGCACTAAGGCATAAAAAACCGCGTGCCCTCCTCTTGTTCATAGGCCTAGCTAGATGGACAATATAACACCATTATGTCCTGATTTTCGCCTCCTTAACTTGGGTTTATTTTCACACTACTTTACTACAACTTTGGAGAAAAGTCGAAGGCGTGCTAATGAGTATCTCAATATCATTAGACATGATCATCCAGATAGGATTTTGATATGTAACATGATCAAATGTTGATTATTAACTGAGAAAAGCTCTAGTATCATAGTAGTGGAACCCTTATTGCAGATAAGTGCAAGCTTGGATATGATGAGCAAAATGAATGGTACTTCTTCAGCCACAAGGATAAGAAGTATCCCACCGGAACCCGAACGAATAGGGCGACTACAGCCGGGTTTTGGAAGGCAACTGGGCGTGACAAAGCCGTGCTTTCGAAGAACAAGATCATTGGTATGAGGAAGACACTTGTGTTCTACAAGGGCCGCGCGCCAAATGGAAAGAAAAGCGACTGGATCATGCATGAGTATCGTCTTCAGACGTCTCAACATGCTCCGAATCAGGCAAGTCTCTCGTTGTTTTAGCAATAAAGAGATAACCAGTCTGGTATATAAAGTTACTAATTAGGGTTTTGTATGAAGTGCAGGAAGAAGGATGGGTGGTGTGTAGGGCATTCAAGAAGCCAAGTCCAAGTACCCAAAATAGGCCATATGGTTATGATCCTTGTTGGCAAAATCACAACCCTAATTACTACCATCACTTGCAAATGATGAGAAACAACCCCATGCCAAGCATTTCCACACACACTGCAGGATCTCCATCATCTCTTCCTGACCTAATGAGCCCTAACTCGATAACTATCGAATCCTCCTACGGCCAGCCAGCCGCGGCTATGACCCCTTATAACCACCATCAGCACCAGCTCCCTCCCTTTGAGTTTGATCAGCAAGTCAACCATAATGTCTCCATGAATCATCTCCTTGAGAGCCCTAACAACCAAGAAGGGTTTGTTACATGCCAAAACCGCGATGAGCATCATAATCAGTTGTATGATGAGTACAGGAACAACAATAACTGGAAGTTCTTGGATAGTTTGCTTGCCATTGATCAAGCACCGTCTTCTTCGAATAATCCAAGCTCGCAATTGAATCCTCTTGATGATCATGATCAAACGTACCAAGTATTAAATCCGAGTTCGAATCAGCTGAATGATGATCAAGTGGGTGATTTCCTCACATGTTTTAACAACTTGTAACAGAAGAAAAGAAGAAAGAATTGAAGCAAGTGTATATGGTAATATATATATGTATACACACATTTAAAAATGATTATGTAATGCATGATGTAGTCATGTAAGGGAGGAGAAAAATAACATCTCAGGAGGGTCTTGGGAGATTGATTTATGTTGGGTCATTTAGTTCTTAGCTGATATTCATATATATGCATAGCATGAAGGGCATGCTATGTCCTATCTAACTAAACTTTCAAGTGTTTTTACAGCTAGTTTTAATATTGTGTTCATTTCATTTAATGAATATTGTTTCTCAGTTGGATCTTAGTTTCTTTCTTTTTTTATCTGTTTTCAGGATCTAGCTAGTTTACTTCAAGCTGATACTACTTGATCTACAGCATTGTTCATTCGTTTGCATGCATCAACTGCAGTAATCATCTGTTTGTAGCATTAGAGGTTTATATAAAGATATTGTGAGTTGCATGTGTATGGTTTTAACCAAAGACACCTGAAGTTTGAAGAATATAGTTGAGTGTATCAAGAAACAATCGTTTGATTGTTGAGATGTATGGAATTGTCTCACATCGACATACTACGATACATCATAGTACGTAAATCTAGCATATAAGTTCAAAGATTACTCCTTTTATTGTCAATTGGTTCCATGACATGTTTTTTTTTTTGGGATGGTTCCATGATATGTTGTAGGCGCGTATCGTAAATGTTTTTACACCAGCAAATTAGGGTTTTGCATTAACGATTACGATTATCCATTCGTAGGACTCTTCATAGGTCCGGATCTGAACCTAGACCGGACCGAACCGGACCGGAACAATGCAGATGGAAAATAGACCGAATTATTCAGTCCAGGTCAGGTGAGGTCCAAGACCGGATGGACCAAAAAAACTTCTGATATTTACAAAATCATAGGTCCAGACGTGGATAGGACTTGGACCGGACTGGACCGAAACAATACCTATATGCTATAAGTATTATTTTGTCTTTTAAAAAAATAGGTCCGGACCTGACCGATTGTGGACCGAATGGTTCGACCGAAGATCGGACCTGTTGGTTTCAGTCCGGTCCGGTCCAAAAACTTGGACAAATGAACAGTCCTAACCATATGGGTATAAATAAGAAGATTAAACCTTAATCTTAATCCGCCTAATACATGGTCCTAAAATAAATTTCTCACTAAGAGATCGATTCCAATAATAATCGTTTTTCTCTCAACAACAATATCCCTCGGGAACTCCCAGCCCTTGACTCAGTTACCAAGGTTAGATGAAAGCTTCAAGTTCTGGTACCATATTGACTCTCATACAAAGAGCTCAAGATGAGAAAGCAAGATTGAATATGGAAGAGATGAGAAATCTGGAATGTGTTTCTTTTTATTTTGTTACAACAAGCTCGCTCTTTATTATCTCTTTTATGACCAAGATGGCGATTTCGGCATATGGTTTGATTGATGCATGCCTATAAATATGATCTTTTGCAGCCATACGCTTTGGGCCTTGGCTGCTTAAAATATAAAGCTACACAAAAGATGACATTTGGGCCTTTACATACACAAAATGTGAAATTTGGGCATGTGGTGAATATGTAATATAGTGGCCCATATGTGAATCCTGCCTAACAAATGGCCCATTTGCACCGCTACTTGATATTCATTTTCTGATTTATTGAGCAAAAATTGACAAGATCCGGATTTGAAAATTCGGTACAATATCAAATTTCTGATCCATCTCGGGATCGGAATTTAAACCGTCATAGTTAGATTTGTGCGAGATTACGGGAATGATGGTTTCATCTCCTTATACAAAAGCATCTTCGCCTTCAACATTATTTACGATAAACTCAACTTATGGGAGTTTAGGAGTTGTTCCTTTGTCATATCCTGATATGAGTAAATCAAATATCGGTATGGGTATTGATATCAGGGATATGGATATGAGATTGATATTTGACATCTAATACTTGTGTTTGACAAGATGGTGAGGTATATCAAGAGAGGAAGAATTGGGATGGGGAGTTGTGAAGAAGACGTGAGAGAAAAAGAACGTGATCGATATTTGTCAATTTTTAAAGATTTCAAAATCGATAAAAAAAAAATTTTAAAAAGTAAAGTATTGATATATGGGATATCACTTTGATACCCATATACTCAATTACGAAACATGGATATCGGATATGTGATATCTATACCCATATTTCATATCAGGATATGCGAAATGAACAGGCTCTTAAGATCATCGTGGTGAAATACCTATAAAATATATTCATACCCGTTGTAGCTAGTAATTTTGCATATATCATCTCCTTCACCTTCGTTACTCAATCATCTTTATCTTCAACTACGACATACAAATCTTACCGAATAGAAGTCCATTTATTTTGTGGTAAAGAGAAATAAGATTCCTTTATTTAAATGTCAATATGGTATTTTAAGTGTTCGTTTGGAAGCGCTAAGAATCATTCACGGTAACGGAATGATTCCGAATAAATAAATAAAAAATATGCTTGTTTAAAGGTGTTTTAAGACAAGAAAGTAATTTCCTCGTTTCTATTTACTTTTCTTACTCTTATCCAATTTTATTTCGTTTCCATTCAATCGCTCCAACCAAACGGACACTTAGTACAAATACACAAAATATCTCACATTGATTATACAATTAGGTTACATATAAATGTCACGCATACAGTCGATAGTGGACGAAATAGCTAGTGGAGTATCGTGCATGCGATGAACGATTGGATACATAGCATTTATAAGTTGTATCATGGAAGGATACACTTGAAGTGAATGCATTCGATGAAATGAGCATAGACAACATAATGAAAATGAGGGGATCGGATAAGATAGCCCTTAAATTGGCCATTAACTTACCGGTCGAACCAGGGAGATCCAGCTCGATCAACATGCTTATACTTGAAAGTTACAGGCCTCTCTAAATGTAGGCGGCTAGCTATGATAACAAAAAGCATGTATAGCCATGACCAATTTTATCACGGAAAGAAAACGATGGAGAAGATGCCATGGATAAGATAAGAGTCTTGAGTGCTCTTGTGGGGATCACAGGATTTCAGGACTCTATCTATGTAGATCCCAATTCCCAATTTAATTAAAGATCATCTATCAAAGATTCAAACAAGATTTGATCTTTCATATTGAAAGCACCTTTGATGAGTATACTATCAAGTTGCCCTCTAAGATAGATATACTTTGGTCTACCTAGATACCTCTTTATTGGCAGCTTACCACTAATTATATGGGGGTTTTTCCTAAAGGATTGCTGTGTTTTTGTAGGTTTGTGAGATATGTTTGAAGTGCAACACTAGCTAGGAAGTAGGATTTATAAGTCTTAGTGTAAATATCATAATGATCTTCTTTAGGTGTATTGTTCTATGTTACCACTTTAGTTCAAGCTAAAGTTTTGGCACCTAAGTACAAATGTATCATATGAAGCAATCCCCGTGCTGGTTACCGCGGACTGTTGGAGATAATAAGTTCACAAAAGTGAGGGCATTCTAAGCCTAGTATATAAGATCAATCGGTAGACTACTCTTCTTATTGTCAATTGGTTTTACAATGGAACTCCGTTGGATTTATGTGTTGACTGACCTACCATGTATGAGCTCGTATGTACGCAATCCCCACTCTATGGTCCGTCTGTATCGGATTTTGCGTCGAAATTGATAGATCAGTTAGTGGGTCGAGATAATGGTATATGTCAAAGTCCGATAAAGACGGACTGTAGAGCTGGTTTCATCCTAAAATCAATAATCGACAATATGAGGTGTAGTTCACTAACCTTATATAGTACGTGAAAGATCGATAATTGATTCTCTGATTGAATTGTATAGGTAATTACAAGGCAAATGAAACCTTTCAATTATGTTACATATATCAAGATGATAACTGAAATCGATTAAAATTGTTCTTCTCTAATTACAAAGAGGTGTTAGCTAGATCGAAAGACAGCTTTGATATTGCATGTGTGTTCCCTTAGTACACTTGGTCTGGTCATAGGCAACCAACACCAATAACAAAACAATTCCATTGCATGCGACCAAATAAGAAAGAGAGCTTACTGCTTACGTACGTACCAAGTCCATTCTTCTTGGTTTCATCTTTTCTCATCCAAGTTATCACACCAACTAAACCATCTCTTCACACCTTAACTCGTTTCAACGCAAGATAGGCGATCAATCGATACCCGACGAACATAAACCCTAGGATTGCAACGGACGCACTAGGGCTTATTTGCCCTAGGACATCCTCCTCGAGATATTTACATGATCCGGCAATGCTGGTCGTATGTTGCAAATGAGAACATCCTAGGATAGACCATATAGCCTCACCATGGCCGTATTGGACGGCGATCAAAAGCCGGTAGGCGTAGAACGTGATGGAGACGTACTTGATCCATTGAAAACATCCGGGCATCTTGTGGACGTAAAATCCGCCGGTTAAAACGAAAGCTAGCATGGTTATGGTGACGACGGTTGAGGCTCTCTTTGCGTCCATGATGATGGCTCCTAATGCGAGTCCGAGTCCCTGAGCAACGAGCACGTAGAGAAGGAGGACGGCTAGGGTTAAGATGAAGGAGCCAAGGTATAGTTTGAGTCCGGTCATCCAATATGTCAAGCTTAGGAACAATGTGGGGAGGATGAGTTCCATCGGTAAGTCTCCGACCATCCGAGCCATGAAGTACGACGAGAGTGTGTACATTCCGGACGCGCGTTCCTTGAGGAACACGGCTCGGTCTTGAGGGAAAGCGAAGGTGGCATTGAAGGACGGAAAGACTCCCCAAAAGATGGAAATGAAGAAGAGAAGACCGAGGCGATCTTGGATGTCTCGAAAATCCGAATGCCACCACATTATGCCGGAAAGGAGGGCCGCAGCCGTGACTTGGAGGACTCGGAGAGAGTTGAAGGACTCGTGGCGACGCTCTTTGAGGCTACGTTGAAGGAGGATGGTGAAGTGGTTGAACCATGTTGATATGGCTGAACCTATGTGTTGTTTAGGTCTTTTTTCCGGGACAAGGGTGTTCGAGGTGGCGGAAATGTCGTCGCCGCCGTTGGTTGGTATCGAGCACATCGACTTTACCTTTGGCCCTAATTGGTTGTTGTAGGCGGAAATGAGAGCTTGCTTCACACTTGGTTTCTCTCTTTCATTTGCGGAACTTTCAAGATGGCATACACCTGTAACACACGTCCAGTCAAACACACATAAGTCCACCAGAATTTCATTCTAAAATTACGCTCTATCAACGTGAGACAACATATTATGTAAGTTAGCAAATGGTTAGTGAGTGATGCCATTATACATATACAAAAAGGTTTATAATAAGCTAACAAATCTACGATTTGAGAAGAAGAATGGTGAAAGTAGAGACCTTTGTTAGTGCCCTGATTTTGTGGTCTACGACGTCGTTTCATATAATATACTTTTATCATGGATCATTCGATGTTGTTTCTCATAACAAATTATGTTTGTTTAGTGTTATTTTGGCAAGTGGGTATTAGATGCGTAAGGGGATGGTTGGAGCCTTGCAAGATAGTCATCCTAACACGTGGCCAATCAATTGACAACCAGGATCCCATCTCAATTTTAGTATCCGTTTAATCAACACGGTTGAATGAAAACGGAATAAAATCGTTAAGGGAAGAAAAAAAATAGATTATTTTCATGTGTTAAAAAATCTCTAAACAAACATATGGGAAATAATTCTTATAACTTCCTAACACAAAAATTCATATTATTTTCCTCTGCTTTTTAATTTGTTTTCATTATTGTTTTCGCTATTTCACTAAATTAAAGGGTAAATTTTAAAAATATGGCTAAAGACGTGTAATTGTAGAAAATTAGGCAAACGTTGCAATACTTGTCTAGAGGCTTTAGAACATATAGTGTAATAGTCATTTTCATCACTCAAGTATCAAATTCAATAAGGTCAAGTAATACTATGCATTTCTTATAGTCTATGAAAAGAGTGTTATATTTACCAAAAACATACCCTTTATTCAAAATAGTCTCTGTCAAACCCCTCAATAATTTAGACTCTTTTCACAAAGTAGAAAATATAAAGTAGATTAAACATTTTAATTTCAATAATAAGTTCACGGGTCATTTAATTGCAAAAAGGAATATTTAAAAATATTTTTCAAGATATGGATGATACTTTTATGCTCCAACAAATCCAGGTGTTTTTATTCATATGCGAGCTGACGCAATTGATTTCGTCATAATCCATTAATTTCCTATAGAGATCTACGTTATCATCAAGTGGATCTAAGAATTTAGTTATACCAAATATTTTTTTTTATTATTTATAATAGTGATGGATGAATGTAATATTTTCATTATTACAATATATCTTGAGAATTCTTTCCTAAATGATTTAGTGGTTGAATTTATTAATCAACGATATTAAAATAAGTTTATTTTTATTACCATCCACTCAAAAATAATATAGTAATAAAAGATGTGAAATTATGAAGAATTATGTACCTTTCCATAAGTAATAAAGATGCACCTAAGAAAGGCAAAAAAAGTCATGCCATTGCCTAGTCATATTGCACTATCTTACATTTGTTTAATAATAAAACTATTATAATGTTCGAATCCTCCCGACAGCATGTACGTAAAAACTGATATTGGGAGGGTATTTCCCAGCAATGGGCCACGATTTAGTACCCGATCCGGACGTAGATCGGCAAAGCCGATCGAACCGGGTGTTCTAATTAACTCTTAAAAAAAAAAAAACTATTATAATTTATATTTTTTTTTAAATACATTTATTATTAAAATTAGTTTAAACAAAATTGCTTCTTTTAGAGCTTCGACCCGAACGTATTGGATTCTATGTATTTTTTTAAAAAATTAGTCCAAACATGTAGAATCGGTCCTATAAATGGTTCGAAACATGAAGAATTTTGAGCAGTATCTTACATGAGCGACCCCTTCTGTTCATGTACAATGTATCATTAGTGTTAGAGGTTGTCTTGATTACACTTTTGTGTGGGTAAATCGACTCAAACCCGAATGTTTTCTAAACACCAGGAATATGCTCTAAAAGCTCAACTCTTTCGTATCGAAAAATGATCCTAGTCATTTTCCGGCTTGTTGACAAATAGTTATTGAGTTTTATTTTTATGATTGACAATAGGAGAAGTAGTAGTCACGAAATTCTAAGGGCAAATTTTGTTCTTATATCCTGATATTAGTATATCAGATTTCAGTATTGGTATCGATATCAGAGATCTCAGGCTGAGATTGATATCAAATATATGATATATGTGTTTGACAAGATGATGAATAATATCAGATATCATGATGGAAAAAAAATCAACAAATAAGAAAGAGAAGGAAGAATTGTATCAAAACAAATCAACAACAAAGAACGATGTGAACTAAAAAAATTCATAACTTGGAAGATATGATGTAAAGTTGTTGTGAAAATCCGTAGAGGGAGACGTGGGGGGGAGACGAAGAGCTTGAATGTAGAAGAATTCGATACTGATGAATTTTGTAATATAGGAAATGGGAATCAAACATGTCCTAAACTTTTAGGTAAGAAATCATGTAATCCAACTAAAGCATTAAAGGTATGGGCAAGTAGGACCCTCCAATAATAAAAAGGAATGTCAGCATCAACACCAAAAGTGTTTGAAAACATCTATCGCATAATTTATACCATACTTGTCCAACTCTTCGACATGCATAAACTCTCGTATTTGTCCTATCATCGTCTATATATATGTAAGACAAGCTACGGTAGAAAATAAATTTGGTATGTTCTTATGATATCAAATGAACCACTAAAAGGTACCGACACAAAGCTATGAACTCATTCAGGGGTAAAAATGGAAACTAAGAGTAATTAAAGTGTTGAATTCGAATAGGGTGAAAAGCAAGAGGAAGATATTATGGTGATTGTTATTAGCTATGAGATATTATTTAAGAAGCGTACGCTGTTTGTTTGATACGAATCAAAGTTGTATAGCTGTAAATTGGATAGAATTATGTTGGCCTTGTTTTTGACACCTCCGACTTCTTCTTTTTATCTCTTGCGTTGCTTTTAGTTGTCCCTATTCGACAATACTGATCCTTCACTTTGCCCAAATTAATATCCGTAGCATCAACACAAAGCTGGCTTAATACCTACTTTTGTTCCTCTACAATATATATATATATATATATATATATATATATATATATATATATATAAGCTTTTATGAAATGACTTATTATCATAATCTTTATAAATTTGTGTTAGTAAACATATTTTTGTTTTTCATAAGTTTTATAAGCTTCATAATGTAAGGTCTCCTTAGTGGACATTATACATGTAAGTTTGAGTTGGGAGGGGTAAGGTGTATTGAGGGACAGGACACGTGTCTATAGAGAAGTTACAATATTAGGACACGTGTCTTAAGAGACAGTTGCATTATTTCCACCCACTAAAAGTAGTAGAAAGATTGAGGAAAGAGCAAGGCACTTAGGTAGCCACCACAACTCCATTCATATTCATATATAAAGCTACTTTGAATCAAATTGGATTTTGCCCAACCAATATTTGCCAACATTTTTACATTATTTCATAATTTGAATAAGGGTGGTTTTCAGAATTAAAAATAAAAAAGGGCTGCTTTGTGTAATATAGTGGTACTTTTGTTGACACAGTTGGTGAACCATGATAGCTAGCAGCAGCTACCCCCACCTTCCACCAACTTACACTGCCATCACCCCCATTACCATCCTTATTGT
This sequence comes from Fagopyrum homotropicum, assembly GCA_033239125.1. Classification (NCBI taxonomy): domain Eukaryota; kingdom Viridiplantae; phylum Streptophyta; class Magnoliopsida; order Caryophyllales; family Polygonaceae; genus Fagopyrum; species Fagopyrum homotropicum. The sequence goes on along the minus strand of BSWB01000003.1, from coordinate 143,968,539 downwards.
TTCTTTTTCATATTTTTAAATATTATTTTTAGAATATCACTCATAATTATTTGACCAAAAAATAAAAACTTACTTATATCTTTAACACATTTTGTATTCAATTTTTTATTCTAGTTTCTACAGTAGCTGCTAATGAATACTGTATGTTTGGATAGACTTAAATCGCACCAACTAACAATAGCATTAAATGTAAGATCATTGAATTCGGCTTTGACCTTGTTTAAGGAATTTGGGTTTGACTTAACTACTGAAGAAAGGCTGGATTAAATTTACTTATTTTAATCATTTAAACACATTTGGTGTGTTTATCCTAGGTTTAGGTTATATAGTCAACCTAGAATCTAAGTCAAACCTACAAAGTCAGCTCTCAGGATTCGAATGATGTAATAAGTGTATGAAAACGAGGAGATTGAAAGTACCGTTGGCGAGATCGAGGAGGAAATCCGCAGGGTTCATCGGGAACGAAGGAGAATACCCGACTGAGTTAAAATAGCTCATCGCTTCGCTGGCCTTTCCGAAGTACAAAGGCTTCCCTTCACTCAGCAACAACACCGTGTCCAACATCTGAAACATCCGGCTTGACGGCTGGTGCATCGACGCCACGATCGTCTTCCCGCCCTTCTTCGCTAACGTTAAAAGCGTCGTTGCTAGCCTGAATGCCGCCGTTGAGTCTAGCCCCGACGTCGGCTCGTCCAATATTAGTAAACTCGGATTCACCTATAAATATTCGACAAATATTTTATTAGAGTATGAACCTAATATATTGATCTAGACACTATAATTAATTGCACCGAGTTAAAGTAAGTCCACATCCGATGTCCAAATGTTGTCCTACTTTATAATGATGGGTGACAAAATTATCAGAAAGAAAAGATAATTATATCATTCCCAATTAAAGACGCAATTTTTGAAATTATAATAGCAAAGAACATTTGGACTACCGTTGCTTTTATCTTTTTTTTTTCAGATATATAAATATTAAATAAAATAAAATAAAAAGAACTTTAATTTACCAGCATTTCATGGGCAATACAGACTCTTTTCCTCTCACCACCTGAAACTCCACGAACGAAGGCATTTCCAATTATGGTGTTCTCGCACTTAGACAATCCCAGCTCCACCATAACACTCTCCGCCGCAGCCACCTTCTCTCTCCTACTCACCGTATTCGGAAGTCTAAGCAACGAACAAAACACCAGCGTCTCCCTCACCGTCAAATGAGGATACAACACATCATCCTGCGCTACAAACCCGGTTCGTTTCAAAACCGGTCTACTCAATTTCTTACCATTAACAGTAATCAATCCAGTAAGCGCATGTCCACGGATCCTCCCTGCGACCGCATTCAGAAACGTCGATTTCCCGCTCCCTGACGGACCTAGAACCGCCATGAGCTCCCCAGGTAACGCCGTTCCCGTGATCCCGTTCAAAATGGTCCTCTCTTGACGTTGACTCATCTCATCGTCATCACTACCACATATCACGATCTCTTTCAAGCTGCTACTTGTGTTCTTGATATTATCCAGTTTAACTTTATAACAAACGTCTACAAACTGTTGATAGAGAAGAACAAGATCGAGTTAATTTGTTTTGATGTCGTTGTTAAATTGTGCGGGATAAGTCAAAAAAGAAAAGTCAAGTGAAGAATAAAGGAACATGAAAGGGAAATCAAGACTTTTACAGCCACATAATTGTAATGAAACAAAAATATGGTCCCTATAAGTAGAGCTGTACAGACCCAACTCTTTAAATGGTAGCCTTGTACAGAAACATTGGAAATAGATTTTTATATATATATATCTTCAATTTGATTGATTTTTCCTGTCTGTTAATTAATGCAGAGGGTACGTACGTAGAAAATAACAAAATTGTAGAATAATTGAGTGTTATGGATATACATGGCTGGTACGTACCTTGAGGGTCATCGGATAGCAAAGGGAGGAGAGGAGGTGACCGGAATCAGATTTTTCCGGCGAGCGTTGTTGTCGGCCGGCGATGGTTAGTTCAAGATTTGACATGTTTGTTTGTGGTGATTGGAGAGTTGCAGGGAAGGGGTTTGTTGGTGATTATGGGAAGATAATATGTTAGTGAAGAGGGAGAGAGGGAGAAGGAGATATTGAGTGGAAAGGAGAAAAAGGATGGAGAGAGATGAGAGTTGGAGCAGGAAGAGGTATTTATTAAGGCTTGTGGAGATAAAAGTAGGGTTCTAGCCACGTGACGGGCTGCTACCATCAATCTTCTGCCACGTGGAATGACCCGAATGGGTAATTTGGGGCTCCAACCCCTGACCCTGACTCCAACATGATATGGAATCATACTATATACTTATAATATCTTTCCTCTTCCCAATATGTTACATGAACCGGCCGGGTTCATTCATTCTATAAGACCTAGTTTAATTGGTACCAATTTCGGCATTCACGAATTTCATGTTTCTTATTGCTTGCAAGTATGTCTTTCATCATAGAGGTTTGAAGGCTTACTCATTTTTTTTTTAAAGGTTTAACGTAACTTTCGGAGAATTCGAAGTCGAATCTTCACGTTAACACTTAAGGAGTTTAGCATCACAACCACTACACAATTGACTATTGGTTGAGGGCTTACTCATTATTCAACTCAATTTGTACTTAAAGAAAGAGACTTGGGACATTTCCGTGCTAAAATTATCTTTTTTTAATCCGTCCCTAAACTTCGACGTGGGAACGTGAATCATACACATAAGTCCACGTGGTTCATCTAAAAAATATTGACAATAAAATGAGTAATTCATGTACTTATATAGTGGCGGAGCCATAAAATTTTTATAGGGGTAGAAAAATTTTTATATGAGATATTTCACATATTAAGTTAAAAAATAAAATGTATAAATTAAATTAAAATATATACTACAATTTCTGTACTATAAACTAGACGTTTCGTTGTATATTATATTTTCTTCATATAAAAATACAACAAATACTCTTTTTACTACTCCCGAAACTCGAACCCTACACTTCAGGTACCTTCTTCCCTCCTTCTACCAAATAAACTAGCAAAACTGTATGTATTTTATTCACCTACAAAGAAATAATCTCGACGAAAGGAGGGAATTAGTCCCTCCCTTAACCCCTTATATGTGCCCTATATTTATATATTAGGCTCACAACTTATTCTGTTAACGTTCTAACAATAAATTCCATTTATAAAAAAAATAGTTATCAAATGTAAGATATTTTAATAAATCCAAATATTATTGATTTAAATTCATAAATCGCTACTATTGTTAGTCTTTAAACCGAGGATGTTAGATTGAAGTTTCACCTCCGACAAGTCTCACATTTTTCCACTAATCGATACGAACCCTACGTCCCTTTCAAAATTTCAATCACTCAACTAATTTGTCTCTCATTCCCCTTTCTCTATATATACATGTCCACATATTTTCTTCCCCCTCTTCTTTTATTAAGCTATTTAAAATTTTCTATTTTTAACTTTATTATTTAAATTTACAACCATTATTTTTGTTTAATAACAATAATCTTGCCTACTAAAATGAGTTACCGTCAAAAAATAGACAAAATTCGTCCGAAAAAAACCAATAAAAAGTATCACGACATTATTACTGATCACTTTAATAATTGAATCAGAAAGTTTTTATTAAAGAATTGTTGAGATGTTTGGATTATTGTCCCACGTCGACTATAATATATAAATGTCAATCTAGTATATATGTCCAAGAACTACACCTACTATTGTCAATTGGTGAATATTGAAGGGTTGTGTGTAGGTTTACTTGGCGTGCATCTCCTCCACGTCTTAGACCCGCCGGATATAAAAATTAATATTGTATCAAAGTAAGGTTCATACGGGTATCGGTTTTCCATGTTTGAGTTGTGATTAGTGAATATATGTTACCTGCCTGTATGACTAAGTCGGTCTTAAGACTTGCGTCAAGTGTATGGACCTAACATATATATATTACTAATTGATTTTAGGATCGAACTCCAAAAGATTGTGTGTATATTTACATGATGTACATCCCTTACAACTTATATCCGTCGAATATAAAGAATTAGGGTCCGCTTGGTTCCAACTCCGGAAACGGAAACGGAATGGAAACGAATTTAGTCTATATGTATATCCTTATTAATGAAATTTTATGGAATCATTCCTCGTGGTTTGCACTTGCCTCCCTATATTTTGTTACCCTACAGGGTATCAAAAGTAATCAAATTCAACTCCAATTACTTCAAACCACAAGGAATGATTCCAAAAACTTTCATGAATAAAAGCATACATATGGACTAGATTCGTTTCCATTCCGTTTCCGATTTCGGAGTTAAAATCAAACGGGGCCTTAGTACTAAGAGAATTTGAGACGCTCCACTAACCTTATATAAGATGATTTGAAGAGTTGTGATATAGAGACAAATAGAGTGTAGAGTTTGGTTTCAAGTAATTCTAAAGTTGGGTTGTGTTACCTAACAATAGTATTAGGTTAGAGTTTGGGTCGTGTCAAATTGTAAGTCGTATACATATTATCACATCACTCAAAATATCAACCAATTTTTCTAACTTTTTTACCTTTTCGTATATGTTACCAAAGTTAGCTCTAAACGATCGCACTTAGTTAGCAAACGATTTTTAAAATAAACTGCACGTTTTATGTTTTAAAAACCCATTAATGATTATCTTCTTTGTTTTGCAACAATAAATGGTCAATGACGTCTTTTTAATGTGAATTTACTTTGTGGTAAGATCGGTCGGTCTCAACTCTCAACATGTGAATTGACACTCTTGTCTATTTTTTTTATTTTGTCACTTTAAATTTATGTTGACTATGTCGAAATTGGGTTTAGTTACGGTGAAGTTTTTGAAAAAAACTCTACCTAGAATTGAATGAATCTCAGCCATTAAATGATAATCCAATAGTTAGATTAAGTTCATTCTCTCTCCAAATCTTTTTAATTTTCAATTACCTTTAATTGTGTTTGAATATTTCTATAGGATTTTATGAACTTCACCTAGAGTAATTCTAGGGGAACAAGACCGGTCAAAATTGGTACAAAACAGTTAAGATTAGCTATCTACAGTCAAGCACCTCCATTCCTATAGGGTCCCCTAATCGCAGTGAGCTCAGCTGACTATGGCCCGTAGTGGCGGAGCCGGAACTTTTATCATAGCCTCATAGGGAGGAGTCAAATTCTTAAAATTTGACGGTTATGTATATAAAATTAAAATTAATGATTTTTTTGGAAAAATAAAGGGTAATATATTTTTTGAATCTGTTTATTGCATCACCAATGATTTACTAAAACTATCGGTGACGGTTTAGATCGTTCTACTTTTCCTTGAAATTTTTTTTGGTTTCGATTTTTTTTTATGTTTTTTTGTGTTTTTTTTTTCTCTTTTATTTGTGGTCCTTCGTGACGGTTTACACCGTTTGCCGATTTTTTCGGTCTTTCGAACCATTTGACGGCGCGCTGTCTGATGGTCTTGAACCGCTTTCCATTTTCAAAAAAAATAATAATTTACTAAAACCAACAAATAAAAATATCAAAACATAACATTTTTTTTATATTACCTAAAGAGTACTAAAATTAATTAGATAGCTACAATACTAAAAACAAATGTTAAAATAGTAAAAACAAATTAAAAACAAATTTTATAATTAAAGAGAAAGTAAAAATACATTAAAAAAATGAATAAAGAAGTACATCCCGTAAATTTCGAACCAAAGCTTTATTTCTATTGGAGTGATTTTATCTGCCACTACAAAAACATCAACAAAGAGGCGACACGCGCTATGTGTATCGCCCCAAGGGACGCGTACGCATCACACATGCGCCCGGCCCAAATCTCACCTGAACGCATGCGTAGTGCGCAGGTGCTTCAAAACCCTATAAGGATTCGGGCATGCTTCTTCCTCCCTCTTTGCGCTGCAAGTCCCTGAAAGTCGAGAACCCCCTCATCCAAAAAACCTGAAAAATAAAAAATAAAAATCGAAAACAACACCAAATTCGTAGAAAGATCGATACAGGAAATGGATCCGAAATCAAATGTTGTCGAGAACCCCCTCATCCACTTAAGTTTTTAACTTTTTCTTATTGTTTTTGTTATTTTGACATTTATTACAAAATTTAAGGTTTTAGGATTGAATTTACCTAGTTTAGAAAGTTTCGGTTAGTTTAGGAAGAATTGGATATTGTTGAGACTTAGTGTTTTATGGGATTTTTTGAGTTTTTTTGAGCTTTTGAATGAGCTCTAATGACGGCATTCCGACGAAGAAGAAGACATTTTAAAAATATATATATATGTTATAATTTTATTTTATTTTTTATTAAAAAATAATGAGAAGATTGGTGAAATAAGGCCCTTATTGTTTAGCCTAGACTAACTAGGACGCTAACAAAATCAAATTAAAAATACAGATAAAATAGAGAATTAATATTATAATTAAAGATAGAGGTTAGGTAGTTAATTGATTTTCAAATTAAAAAACTGAAAAAAAAAATAATTTTGAAACGGTTTCGAAAAAATGAAAACCGTAAACAAAAGATTCTCGAAATCTTTTTATAGCGGCTACTTCTATAAATCAAAAACAGTATCCCGTATTCCAAGCCAAATATGCTCTACTCTCTCTTCAACTCCATTGAAGGCGATTGAAGGTATCTTCGTTGAACATCGTAGTTCTTCAGTATCGTTAACAATGGAGAAGACGACATTCCGACTGCTTTCAATGGGCGTTATTTTGTTTTGAATACATTAATGCATCATATTATACAAACACATCGTACACAAACTAGGTTATGTACAATAAATTTTAATGTTTTAATTATGTATATTTTAATGTTTTAATTATGTATAGCTCTGTTATGTACAACAACTATATGTACATAAACTATCTTATGTTTTTGTACACAATATACAAACACATCGTACACAAACTAGGTTATGTTTGTGTACATATTGCACACAATATAGGTTATATTTGTGTACATATCTTATATAAACTATGTTATGTTTGTGTACACATTATACGCATGCATCGTACATATAAAAATGTGACTAAAACTATTTATTTACAGGCTACAGATGAGATTATTATGCACATGCGAAAAGGCATAGTCGAGAACCCCGACCGATTCAGCAACATTTCCATCCTTTACTCAGTTTGGTCAAGGGCATATAACAGTGCGAAATTTGCCAAGCATGTTGATATGAATAAAGACGTGCCAAATTTCAATCAAAACAATGAAGAACGAAACAATGAAGAATGGAACAACAGAGGGTATGTAAACAGTATCCTTCATTTGTGGACTTTGATTTGATTTGAATTCAAATCAAAGTCCACAAATGAAGGATATTGTTTACGTTTATTTCCTATTTTAACGATTTTTTTTATAATTATTATCATTCTTAATTAGGTAAATAAATAAAGATAAATAGGAGAGAGAAAGATTATGATTTATTGAGTATTTTTATTTATGTTTTTAATAACTTTTTATGAAAATATGTAGAGGCCTAGTTTGTCAACATATAAACAAAAGAGTCTAGTTTATACACCTTGATATATAAACTGCCTACTTAGCCAACTCATCCAAAAATAATTTTATTATCCAATCACAAATAACTTGTTATAATTTAAACATATTAATTGAAAACACAAAATTTTAACTTGAAAAAAAAATCAGATTGCAATGAAAAACAATAGAGAGAAGAAGTGAGATGCTAGATGTGTCACAACATTCGCCCGTCGAGATTCCAAAGCTCAAGGAGGCATCGAGGCACATACACCACATCCCGCATCGTTGAGGAGACTGTTGAGAAGCATGATCTTTTGATTGTTGAGAAGGATGCGGCAGCATCGTCACAGTGTCCTCCGTATTATCATACGGAGGAGTCGGAGGGTGATCCACAACTAGATGACATTCTAGATTGTTAGTAGGAGCAGGTACCTGTTGAGCAAGATCAAGTATCTATGGAGCAAGAGCATGTACCTCCTAATGGGGTATAAGAGTCTCATCATGAGGAGGCACATATTCTAGACAAGCCGAATATGAACACATTTTAAAGCATGTACCTCCTAATGGGGTATAAGACTCTCGTTCAGCTAAAATAACATTGCAGGGACATTATTTTGGTTAGGCTACTCGGGCTCGGCTCGTCAAAAGCTCCCCTCGATTTTGTTTACTTTTCTAAACAAGCCGAATATGAAAACATTTTAAAGCTCGTATAAAATTTAGGTCCGGTTCGGAGTCGGATCGTTTATAAACGAGTCAACCTTGAGCATGCAAATGCTCGGCTCGTTCGGCTCGTATAACACCCCTATGTTACGTATCGGTTCTTACGACAATTTGGGTACGTGTAGACTGTGTCACAACCTCGGATTCCACCCATCTTGGAGGTACACCCAGCGAATGGACGTGGTTACAAGCTTTGATATCCTACCGCCTATGATCATTGGAGATACCGCCACCTCGAGGAGACTAGAGTTTTCATGGATGAGTTGATACCAACTAGGTCTAGGTAGCTTTATCGATCATCGACCATGGATCTACCTCGGGACTTCCTTCCTCAACAAATATAGATTTCTCCGCCACCTCGAGGAGATTAGAGTTTCTTTGGATCAGTTCTCCGGATTCCACCCATCATGAGTTTTTTACGGTTTCTTCTCTTCTTCTTTCTCCACCATGGATCTACCTCGGGACTTCAATCCTCAGCCAATATAGATTTCTTTTATGCTATACTCGACCTCAAGAAGGATTGAAACTCTTATTTCGGTATTTTCCATGATCTCTACACATTTTCGGCCCTACAGTCTTAAACGCCTGAAATACAAAATAAACCGAGCATAAATGCAATTTGAATTTGTTTTACATTAAATATATGCAAAACTACATTCTATGAAGATGAAAAATACATGCAACTGACAACTAAAATGATGCATGAATATATGACATCATTTACTGGTTACGGTTCGATCGAAAAATATCGTTGGATTGTAAACCAAGTTAGACAGTGATTTTTTCAAATAATATTCACCTATCATAACCAAACAAAACCTAGAACAATTTATACTTTCACTATATAATAAAGTTTTGAAATGAATTTTGTTAAACCAAACAAAGCACTAATTTAAACTGTCAAACAAAAAAAATAAAATCCTATACCAAACTATAATTTTCGTTGTTTCAACCCTTATCATAATGATCCATCTCAATACTGCTCGAATCATACTATTTTGAACCGGATATTACGATCCGACTCACGATCCAATATTAGTAAAACTTACGACATATCAATCTGATATAGACCATATGAACACCACCGATCATTGCAGTCTCTCGAGTCTCGTTCGACTCGTTACATGGTCGTCTTTTTATTATTTAAAGAAAACTTCACTTATTTATTAAATATCCATCTCCGTGAGTTCATGGATATCCGCGATAAGTAGAAAAATACGTATGTTCATTGCAATTATCCGTATTTGTTGATAGCAACCGGGTCGTATAATGAGCCACCACATTATCAGAGCTTTTAATATTTAGATACTTGCAAGTATGATGCACTCATGTCCCATCTTGAAGAGGGTAAGCTGTATGTATTTATATCTTGTATTTTAAAATTATGTTCGTAGTATGTATTTGTTTATAAGATTAGTGTTATGATCTTATCTTTAAAGACCTATTGACGTGTAGTAAGTATAGCGTAAAATTTACCAATGAAGATCATGTCATTCCACTCTATCCACTATGCCATGTGTTCCATGTCGAGTTATGAAAAATTTTGCTTAAATTAAAAAATGAATCTTTTATAGTCTTTCCAAAAAATCTTCTAACGATTCTAAACTATAATCTTATGTTCATACAAATTTGGATTTTGAAGTAACAATTGTTTTAAACCCAAACTAGTTTAGGACCCGTGTTTAATACATATAAATTGAAGTGGAACAAATTCAGATTTTGTTCTATTTTGACCATTTTCCGGAGTTTCATGAAAAATAGCAATTTCATCCCGGCTAATAAATTTCGGGACAAAATTAACCTTAACTTCTTCATCCTGCTAGGCCCGTCTCCGTTCACGGTAGTAATACTCGTGCCGTGCATGGATATTCTTAATACATATAATTAAAACAAATTCGCATTACCAATCAAGTTACATAATTTATTTTTTTTTAAAGTTAGTTCTAAAAAATATTCAGCTCATCATAACAATATAACTATTGTTGCCAATGAAATAAGCATACACCTAAAACAATTTGATAAAGAGATCGCCTTAAAAATAAATAATTTTATAGGATTTTTAAAAATAGATAATTTTAAAAGTAAAAATTGTAAGTAATCACATAATCTGATGATTTTTGTGATTTGGTTGATACTGTTATTAAAAATAAATAGGCTTTAAAATTAAAAATTTTTAGATGAGTAGTAGTTTAATAATATAGGGTTATTTGACTTAAATATTAAAACTTTATAATACTACATCAGCAAAACGTATGCTACTTTTATATATATATATATATATATATATATATATATATATATATATATATATATATATATATATATATATATATATATATATATATATATATATATACCTATATAGGGTTAGGATCAAGTAAGAACATGTGTTACGGTAAGAAATAAGAACGCATATGAATCGTCGGATTAAACCATCAATGGACATGATTTAAAGTGTAATTATGGAAATTGTGCACTATATTGATTACAATATCGGTTAATATCTTGTTTATATGGAAAGTTAATAACATTCATTATCACTTAATTATCCGGTTTTGGGCAAAATCTCGTTAATGTTATAGAATGTTAAACCAACACAATACAAAAACGATTTCAATTGAACATGACTAAACTATACGTGCACATGTGCACGAGTAAGCACGACTATGTGCATTGATACTACACGGTTATTTATCTTAAACTGAACCTTAACATGCATGACTATATGCATTCGTACTACACGAGTATTAATTAAACACATAAGTTAAACACATAAATACATGATAGGTCAACATGCACGATTCATCCATTATCATTATTGGCTTTTATATGAAATTCAAACTCTCTCCTATTCTCCTTTAGCTTTCAAAAGATTGGGAAATAAAATGAAGTTACTGACACAAATCCATAATATTGGGTCTTGGTGATAATAATAGTTTCAACACCCACACTTTAAAGAAAAGCACAACACGATTCCTTTATACTATATAATTTGGCACGATTCATCTAGCATAAGTTGGTACATATGGTAACACGAGCGACAATGTTGCATAAGCACGACACGGTTCAAGCTCACAAGCACGATAAGACTCATATGCATAAGCACGACTCAATTTTCAAACACACAAGCACGATACAATTCATATGCACATACACGATACGATTCATAAGCACATGCACACAACGATTTTTTAGAGGAGCGCCTGACACGACTCAGATGCACGGATTGAGTGAATATGTAGATCGTATTATCATACACTCACACGGATTGAGTAATGATTGGATGGTTTGCTCGTTAAGGAAAAAAAGTTATTCAAATTGTTAATATGGTAATACGTAGAATTTCATTAATTATGTCCTAAATATAATTCTCATCATATCCGTTGAATTATTTAAATCGTGTGGTTTAGAAACGTTCTCATTTCTTACCGTAACAACTGTTCTTACCTGATCCTAACCCTATATATATATATATATATATATATATATATATATATATATATATATATATATATATATATATATATATATATAGGAATAGGATCAAGTAAGAACATGTTTTACCGTAAGAAATGAGAACAAATCTCGACCACAAGATTAAATATATTCAACGGTCATGATTTGTTCTTATTTCGGATAATAATTAATTATGTTTTTATATAAGGACATTAATATCTGGTTACCTTTTAAGATTGAAATTTATTTATCACCTAATTAAACATATTTACCTAATCGTTATCTCATTTGTCTTCTCGTTCCGGCGTGCTACAATGGGAGAAGTTATAGTAGTTAGGATTATCAACCAATCGTGTTGCATAGTGCACATATAGGTGCTAGCCGTGTTTAATTTGTCAATGTGTATCCGTGTGCTTAACTTACTCGTGCATATTCAAAAACTAATGTTTCTTTGTTAATATAATCGTGTATGTTAATCGTATAGTGGTTATTTTGTATTGCACACAATAAGTTCGTGCATATCAAATGAATGGTGTTTATTCATGCATGCACGACTATATGCACGTTAAATAAGTAACTAGTGCTTACTTGTGCATGAAACACTATTTTCATTCACATTAAGTGAAACTAGTGCTTACTCGTGCGTGTATCTTCATTCAAACAAATACATGTTGAAATTATAAAAGCACAATAAATTATATAAAAATATATACATTCAATCAATAATGCATACAATTGTTCAATTCAAAGATTAACTTTAAAAAATAATTATCTTCATTCAAATATGTGCACGTATCGTGCATGTAATGGAATCGTCGGTGATGGTTATTCATCTATACGTGCATATATATATTACTCATCTATACGTGCATGGACTTATACAATTAGATAAAATATTGACGTACATGGGTAATTAAGCACGAGTGGAATCATCGGTGGTGTGATGTACGAGTAATTAAGCTTTGATGTCACGAGTATTTTTTTCCCATTCAACATTGTATTAACCATAAACAATTTCTTTCCAAAAAAAAACATAAGCTGAATATTTATAATTACCATATAATAAATCATGCACGATTGATAAAATAATTTAATTACCTTATGTAGATATCGTAATAAATCTACATAGAATCATACCTTATTTAGACGCCAAATCTTAGTCATCCGTGCATTGATCTAACGATCCTTAATTGTTCTTATTTCTTACCGTAAAATACGTTCTTACCGGATCCTGACCCTATATATATATATATATATATATATATATATATATATATATATATATATATCCTAAATTACTGTGTAATTTAATTGAAGATACTTTTTTTAAAATGCAATAAAGTTGGTGTTAAAGTGTTATATTTATTTTACATAATTTTTTGAAGGAAAAAAAATTGGACTACAAGTGTTTCATTCAATTCAAGTGAATTTTTTTTGATAAAATATTATAAAGTTGTGGATTAGGTGTTATATTTGTTTTATGTGAATTTTGTTTAAGAAAAAAAAAGGAGATAAATGTCCCGAAATATAAAAATCACATTTAATAAAATATAAGAAAAATATGATTAAGTGTCCTTTTAGTTATAAAAATAGTGCTTATTCAAACCTGATAGATTAATCAGCCGTTTGGTTATAATTATGAAAATGAAAACCACATGGATAAAATTAATGTTTAGGATGAAAGTTCTCATTATAAAACTTTTTTTAATTTGTCTATTTTATTTTCTTATTAAATCACATGCAATAATTACAAGTCAATAAGTTAATGTAGATATATGTTATTAGTATATGTTTATTATTATGCATGTATGTTATCCCTTAATTACTCGAAAACAAATAAATAAAAACAAACTTAAGGAAACATGGAAAATGTGCAAGGAGTTGCAGTAATAATATACAAATACTAGCAAATTCAATAGAAATGAAAACCATTTATTAAAAATATAAGTAAAAAATACATCATTTTTTTAAAGTAAATATAATTAAAATACATTTATTGTAGAAACTATATAATACTTATTGTGACAAAAATACTCTTTTATTCTAAAAAAAAAACTCTTTTATTATTATAAAAGACACTTTAATATAAGATAAACAACATAATATTATATTGGGTGAATGACAGTGTAGAACAAATTTAACCATCCATAAATCACCGTATATTCCAGATTTAAAAAAAAAAAAGGTTTTTGATAAACTCCGGAATAATCTACATAAATCTATTAGTTTCTATTAGTTTTTCAAGTATAAATAATTATTTGATGGTGGTTGTTATATATATATAATTATCTAAATAGTACCCATTTTTTAGGCTAACTAAATTTTAGTACCTCATCGTTTAAACTATCAGAATTTCAGAATTGTACATCAGCTATTGAGCCCGACCAAATATTAGTATCTGGATCACTTTTGACACGTTAAGTTAATACAACAACTTTGCTCCTAGAACTTTTCCTTATGTTTCTTGTTGAATAAGTATGTCATGTAGACCTCATTGCAACTGTATTAACTCTTTTACTTAACGTGTGAACAGTAATTTAGATATCAATCTTTGGTTAGAATCAATAGGTGAGGTACAGTTGTGATAGTTAAAACGACGGGATACTAAAGTTTAGTCAGACTAAAAGATGAGTACTGTTTGAACAATTTTCCATATATATATATATATATATATATATATATATATATATATATATATATATATATATATATATATATATATATATATATATATATATATATCCTGACTCACATGTAAACAGCTCTTTTCATGTGAACATGTAAACACCGAATATATGTGACTATACCGATGAATATATGTGACTATACCGCCAAATATATGATTCACGTTCGGCGAATATTTCTTCCACTATTCACACGATTTTTTTTCCCTTTAATATCGTCTAATCTCAACCATCTATTTAACGATTTAACGAATACAATTTGCTCTCATTTTATACGATAAGAGTTGTTTAAATAGGAGTCAACCCCGCTATCTATCTATATATATATATTCCGTATAATATGTAGGTTGTACAAGTCTTAAAGGACAAAATGTCTTAATTGATAAAATATGGCAATTAATTATATTCTTATCACCCAGAAATATATTATTATGCCTTTAGGGAGGAAAAAGGGTGTAATTTGGGAGGAGAAAAACGAAATTGAATGTATGAGTATAAAAATTGAAGGGAAATTCCGGATGGTACCCTCGTGGTTTGGGGTATTCCGAATTTTGCCCACCAGTTTTTTCAAGTTCGGATGGTACCCTTAAATTTATGTTGTTTTCCGGATTTTGCCCAAATTCATTATACTTTTTTAAAATTCCATTAAAAACCTACAAAAGAAAATAAACTAAAATTAAAAAACAACTTAAAATAGAAATAATAATTTATTTAATTTAAAAATAAATTAAAACAGTAACTTTTATAAAAAAATATATATATTATATTAATTTAAAAATAAATAAATTAGATAAATTTTTAAAAATTCAAAAATCAGTGTTTTATTTATTTTAAAAATAAATGATTGAATTATCATATTTTTTACAAAATCTAAAAATATAAGTGTTATACTTTAATTAAAAAATAAATAAAATAAGGACTCTTTTAAATAATAAAAAAGGGACTGTTTTAATTTATTATTAAAATAAATAAATAATTTTTCTATTTTATTTAGTTCCCAAAACTAAAAGAAAGAAAATAAAGTAATATTAAAAAATAAAAAAAAATTAGAAAACTGATTTATTCAATTTAATAATAAACTAAAACAGTGATTTTTTAATTTTTTTAAAAAAAATCCTTATTTTATTTATTTTTGAAATAAAGTATAAAACTTATTTTTTTAGATTTTGTTAAAAATGCTAACCCAATTTATTTATTTTTAAAATAAAAGAAAACACTGATTTTTTTAAATTTTATAAAAATTATCTAACGAATTTATTTTTAAATTAATATAATATATATTTTTTTTAAAAAGTTACTGTTTTACTTTATTTTTAAAATAAATAAATTATTCTTTCTATTTTAAGTTGTTTTTTAATTTTAGTTTATTTTCTTTTGTATTTTTTTAATGGAATTTAAAAAGTGTAATGAATTTGGGCAAAATCCGGAAAACAACATAAACTTGAGGGTACCATCCGAACTTGAAAAAACTGGTGGGCAAAATCCGGAATACCCCAAACCACGAGGGTACCATCCGGAATTTCCCTTAAATAATGAAGTCCACTTATGAGATTTGTAGCATCTTTGAAAAAGGGCCGCCCAGTTGAGAGGAAAACAGAGGGATGGTGGGCCCACCGGGCTGTGCACCGCCGACGCGTGGCCTTCATAGTGGTGAGAATCGCCACCACCTTGCGGCCCACCCCCGACACCTGCCACGCCACCCTCACTGTCCCGCCACTTTATTTCCCATCTTCCCTTTAAATTCTTTTTCCCTATTCAAAGAATTCTAAGCCCAAAAAAATACAAAGAATTCTAATCCAAAAATAATACGAAGAATTCTAAGTTATTTTATTTTGTAAAAGTTGTTTTTTCTAATATAACTCTATAAAAATTAATAATAAATCTATATCACTATAAAAAGTTTTGTTCTCTTAAATATTTATAAAATTTATTAAAATATATATTATATTAGCTACCTAATACGTTTAAGCTATTAAAAACTTTAATTTCAATAAGTTATGTATTTTCAAACAGGCCCCATATTTAATAACTTATCGATGCTTATCAAGTTTATTAGAGGAAGAAAAAAAATAGAAAGTGGATGTTTGAATACATAATCATTTTACGGGCCTATGACAGGGAAAATAATTTGGTTAAATAGTTTTTTTTTTAATTAAATTTTTGTGTACAAGGTTTGATTAAGGGTACAATTACTAAATATATTTACATCATGACCTAATTTCTAGAGAAAAATCTTAAAAAAACTTACTTAGTTAATTTGATCAATTATAAAAATTTTAAGTATTATATTCGACTCAACCACATATTTTACTACAAAAATAAATTTATTTAATTAAGTACATATTTTTATTGAGGGATAAATTTAGTGTTCCCAAATTAACCTTAGACGTGGTTAGTTGATGAAGCAAAAGGAGATAGTTCTTTAAAAAGAATGACTTTTGAGATTGTGGGCTTTTTTGACCAACTAGATGGAAAGTGGGTCTTGGATTGGCCCAAAGAAAGAGGTGGAGAATGAAATTTTTGTAAGAACGATTAAACAAGAAATCAAAATCACGTATTTTTAGCCCGTACTAGTATAATACCCGCACCTTGTGCGGGTTTTAAAAAAAATGAGAAAGAATATTGTGTATAGGTTTTTTTTACGTGCTTTTGTTTTGTATACTTCTCTAATCTAATCATGCGTCCATAGCGCGCCACGTCATCAATCCGTGCTCTATTTTAGTAAGTATAATAGATTTGGTTTCTATAAAATTATTATTTTAATAATAAAAGATTTTATGGTTTAAAAAATAGTGTAAAAAATAAAGATTTATTGGCTTTAATTGTGTGAGCTCAATTTCAAAAATCCTGCGTCCACAACGCGCCACGTCATCAACCCGTGCTCTGTTTTAGTAAGTATAATAGATTTGGTTTCTATAAAATTATTATTTTAATAATAAAAGATTTTATGGTTTAAAAAATAGTGTAAAAAATAAAGATTTATTGGCTTTAATTGTGGGAGCTCAATTTCAAAAATCTTGCGTCCACAGCGCGCCACGTCATCAACCCGTGCTCTGTTTTAGTAAGTATAATAGATTTCCTCGAGTAAAAAGAACCACAACCGTAACATATCCACTAAACGGTAGTAACAAGGGACGTCTACCTAAGTAATACAATTATCGACGATGAAGAAATGGTAAGCAAATATCTCATCTATTATACATACTAAAAGAGAGTACATATTGTGATGACGTGACACGCTGTGGAATCAGTAATTAAATAAAACTCCCATTAGGGGTGTTATACGAGCCGAACGAGCCAAGACTTAGCATGCTCAAACTCGGCTCATTTATAAACGAGCCGAGCCCGAGACGAGCTTTTGACGAGTAGAGCCCGAGCCGAGCCCGAGTAGCTCGTCTAAAATAATGCTCATATAGTTTTATTTTAGCCGAACGAGCCGAACTTTACCCGAACGAGCCGAGCATTGGTATGCTCAAGCTCGGCTCGTTTATAAACGAGCCGAGACCGAGACGAGCTTTTAATGAGCCGAACGCGAGCCGAGCCCGAGAAGCTTGTCTCATGTATCAGCCCTAACTCCCACAATTTTTTGACCAATAAATCTTTATTTTTTAAGCCAATCTTTTTTACTAAACTAATCTGTTATTCAAATATTGTAAGTAATTTTTTGTTATTGAAGATTCTCCAAGATTTTAATCAATTAATCAATTATAGATTATAGCCAAAAATCTATTCTTATCAACATAACCGCCAAAATCTACCCAAATCTTTATTTTCCAAACTAGAAATTTTTTTTTTACTAAACTAACAACCTATTATTCAAAGATTGTACGTAACTTTTTTTTGTTGGACATTCTCTAAGATTTTAATCAATTAATAAATTATAAATTATAGTCAAAAATCTATTCTTATCAATATAACCGCCAAAATCTACCAAAATCTTATACGGACGGAATTTATTTTGTATCAACGTAACCCCTACTCACGGAATTTTTTTTATTTAGAATAATTATTAATCAATTTCAAAAATCTAACCAAATATTTTTTTTTACGTTCTAATCAGATGCTTGAAAATTGCACAACACACTTTCTACGTTATGATTTCTATTCTATAAATATTGTACTGCATAACTTAAAATTGTATCCGCTGTTTTGCTATTCTTCTCTTAACCTATTATCGTCCTCATTAATTCGTTCTCGTAGAGGTATTTTGCTACTATTCTCAATTATATAACCTGTTTCTATATCACTGCATATCAATATTGATTTGTCATTTTCATCCTTTTAATAATTTGTATTGTCCTTCTTTATGCATTTCAGGAACCGTAGGCTTTCTTATTTTGCTATTCAATATCATAATTTTTCGGTCAATTCGTAGGTACGTACTTGATTTACTTTGTTTCTATATAATTTTGTTTGATTCTCAACTTGCCATAATTACACATCATTCCTTATCTTATATATATTTGAGCTCTTCCATGCCTCTATATAATTTAGTTCGATTTCTGCAACTTTCGAGTACTGCAAAAATATCTGATCGGATTTTAATTTCAGTCTAATAGAAATTAACATTTAAGTTGCGGAGTAATTAGGTCTCCAGATAGTTTGTTTGTCATCGTCGCCCATTTAAAAAAAATAAATATAAAAGTCGTGGTCATATAGAAAAAGAAGTTGCGAAGAGATCCTCCGATTCATCAATCAATCAATCAAAGATATTCAATAGGAAGAATATTGAAAATTGCATGGTACAGTCTGTTAGAAATTAACATTTAAGTTGTTTACGTTTAATTTTTTTAATATTTATATATATATATATATATATATTTAAACAACAACAATAAAAAAAACAAAGAGTTTAAAAATTAAGCTAAAAAATCTTTTATTATTAAATTAAAAATTTTATAGGAACCAATTCACGTTAGTTCCAATGAATCTATTTTGTGGGATAATTTTTTTATAATAAAAATTAAGCCAAAAAAATCTTTTTCGACCAAATTCATTTTTAATATCTATATTTTGTTTCTTTTTTTTTTTTCTTACAAACATTTTTCACAAAAGTTAAACTCCCTTTTTTCATTTTCTTGACAAAACTTTTGTTAGTGATAAATTAAAAGATTTGTAAAGTATTTTCTCATAAAAGATATTCATTTTTATCTTTAATATTTATTTTTCTTTCAACAGAATCATTTTTCAACAAAATTTTGATGAAATTTGATTTTTTTCAAATGTCAATTTTTTAAAAAAAATTGATCAGATTTATTTTTAAAAATATCTATATTTTGTTTATGCTTTTTTTACAAATACTTTTCACAATGCCACAAAATCTAAAGGTAAAATTTTATGTTCAAATTTATATATTTTTTTTCTTTTTTCTTACAAAATATTTGTTAGTGATAAATTAAAAAAAATATTTAATTTGATATTTTTAATAATATATTATGGGAGAATTTGATATACTAGGCCTTTTTGAGAATATGATTTAGTAAATATACCCCAAAATTTTTTACCACTTTCATTTAATGGTAGGTAAAAATAATTAACCCATATTTTAATAAATAAATAAAAAAGACATTACAATTACAAATCAATCTAAAATTTTGTTAGTGTTACGTACCATTCTTTCTTTTTACTTTTTTTTTTCTTTTGTTTTTCTTTTTTTTTTGTAATTTTATTTTCTGATATGAATTTATACCAGAATTACATACCAGAAGTACATAGTAGATACCAGAATTTGTTCATACCAGAATTTCTTATACCAGATTTTTTTTTTCATACTAGAATTTGTTTATACCAGAATTTCTTATACCAGATTTTTTTTTCATACCAGAATTTCTTATACCAAATTTTTTTTCATACCAGAATTTGTATGATACTAGATTTTTTTCATACCAAAATTTGTATATACCTGATTTTTTTTTCATACCAGAATTTGTTCATACCAGAATTTCTTATACTAGATTTTTTTCACACCAGAATTTGTTCATACCAAAATTTCTTATACCAGATTTTTTTTATACCAGAATTTTTAAGATACCAGATTTTTGTCATACCAGAATTTATCATATGCTATACATTCCAGAAATTATGATACCATAAATTATGATACCATAAATTATGATAACATAAATTATGATATCATACATTATAATACCAGACATTATGATACGACATTATGATACCATACATTATAATACCAGAACAAACAATTACTTAGCTACTTAACATTTCATTCTGTAACTAAACATGAGTGTTGTAACAACAATTGACAAATGGGTATTATTATTCTCATTTGTCTATTTCTCACAACAATGAACAGCAAAACATTTATGTTGCCAAAGAAGGATCAAAATCAACATGTATATAGAACAGTCTCACCTTCTCGCTAGGTCTATCAATTACAGATTATTAAGAATGCAAAGAATATGCTGCAAGCTATAAAGGCAGGAAAATTTTGTAACGAGAGAGAGAAACGTGTTTTCTTCCACTTCTTGGCTTTCAGATGCAGGGTCACAACCGATATGTATCACTACCCAGATCAGAAGAAAGAGTTACACATGAACAAACAAGAACAACACCCTTAAAAATGGAAAAAGAAAACCCAACAAATCAAGATCAGCGGATATGCAGGGTCACAGCGGATGATTGACAAGTCAGGGTTGAAAATCACACATAATTCCTCAATCAAAAAAGATGGCCATGACATATATCTAATCATACCCGTTTGATTATTGAAGCTACAACATCTTCCAAGGAGCCAACACCATTAACCGTAAATCCACCCAGTGGAAGCAAGGGTAGAAGGCGGCAAGGGAGAAGCTGCTACCTCCGGCAACAGTGAACTTCCAGATCTAAATCTGAGAAAAGGGAGAAGGAGAGAAGAGAGAAGCGGCTAGATCTAAGAAAAGGGAGAAGGAGAGAAGAGACAAGCGACTATTCAATTTAGGGTTGACGGTAAAAATTAGAGGAGGGGTATAGTTACTAAATTAATTTATGTAAAAAGCCTAGTTAGTAGATTAGAAAAAAAAAAGCCTAGTTAGCAAAATTGGCCATATATCATTAGTTCCCACGTATAAAAGTTGATGTCATTTTAGTCAAAACATATGAAATGATATATTTTATTCAAACCACATCAAATATATAAATATACCCGCACAAGGTGTGGGATATAAACTTGTTGATAACAAACGAGGATTAACACAGAACTTCAATACATAGTTACGAGAGATAAACATTATGTCAAAAGTTAAAAATTTTCAATAGAAGCTATTTATTAATGTCCTACCTACTAAAAAACTTTGAAAAATAAAGAGCACAATTCCTATGAACTATGCCCTTTGCAACCCCATGTAGAAGTGCAAAGCATATATTTTTAATAAACAATTTAACTAATGACAAAACCAAGAACGAACTTTGACTAACAGACAAATTGGGGGCTAATTCTCCCAAGTATGATAGCCCCATTAATTAGGTTTTTTTTTAGCAATATTGCTCTGCTAAGTAGACTCATAACATAATCTCATTTAGTAAATGTATCTCTCAGGGGCGGTCCTTGGGGGGCAGGGTGAGGCAGCTGCCCCACCCTCAAAAAAAAATTTGGTGAAAAAATATCGTTTTAAAATGGTTTGTGGCTTCTCTCATTTATAAAATTGAAAGCTAAAGAGCCACAATCCTTATGAACTATGGTTTTTTTTTTTATATAATGAAAAGCGGTTAGGATAGTGGCAGAGCCAGGAAATATTCGAAGGGGGTACTAGACGACTTAATAAAATAAAGACAAAATAGTTCATTACTAATACGAAGTTTAGTACAATAAAAGAGTTCACTACCATAAAGGGGGCAAATCCCTCTTTCGGGATCTCATCATCTGAAAATACTGAATAATAACTTCATTGTCAATGTTTTTGAAAATTTCTTTCTCGGTATAACAATCCAAACTGTTAGTGAGAAATTCATCTCCCCTCTTGTTCGCAAATCTGTCTTGACTATACTCATCGCAGAGAATGCTCTCTCCACCGTAGTTGTGGCAACTAGTAGCACTAAAATCAACTCTATAAGACGATATACCAAATGAAACACTTTTTGATATCCACTCTCAACCATCTTCTTAGAGATATCTCAAATACTTTGCAACTTAGAATAATCTTCATCTCTCCTCATTTCAATAATTCACAACTCAAGTTGTTCTAAAAGCTCCCTTTGGTCACAAATCGAGAACTCTTGTGTATATAACTTTGCAAGTTGAAGTAGTTTCTCCACATTGAAATTGGAGAAAACATTCTTAGGATCAAGACATGTTATACAAATCTTGTGGTTTTGTTTTTAAAGCTTACTTGATTAGTACAAAAATCATTGACTTTTCTAATCAACGGATCTCAACCATTGTCCCTCAGATCTTGAAATTTCAGTTTACATCTTTGAACGAGACCAACAACAACAATGGTATTCTGCTCCTTTTGTTGCAAGCATTGTGACAATATACTTGTCACCACCAACACTTTACTCACCAAGTAAGCTATAAAAACATAACCATAATTGTCCATCTTTTCCGCCAAACTACCAGCAGTGCCCCGGGTTTTCTCATCAGTGCCATCATCAAATATATTGTCTAGCAGATTGAGAGTTGAGTTCCACAAAGAAAGAATACGAACAATGGTTGTATAGTGAGAACCTCATTGTGTAGACCCCAGCCGAGCTAAAGTACTTTCTTGATTTTTTTCCTCTACCTTTTGTAATGTCACCATTTTTCAACCTTTTCACCATTTCTTCATGTTGCCTTTTCCTAAACTCATCTTTTCTCTTACAAGAAGCTCCAACCATGTTAGTAATCGCACACAAGTACTCAAAGAAATCACTAACAAATTGATTTTGTTGGGAAACAACCACAATCACTAATTGTAGTTGGTGAGCAAAACAATGAACATACCATGCACAAGGATTTTCTTTTAAGATAAGAGCCTTCAATCCATTAAACTCACATCGCATATTTGAAGCTCCATCATATCCTTGACCTCTCACCTTATAGATGGATAATTCATGTTTAGCAAAAAACTCATCAATGCCACGTTTCAAGGATAAAGGAGTTGTATCAACAACATGAACAACTCCGAGAAACCGCTCCACCACTAATCCAAGGTTATTAACATATCTTACAACAATCGCCATTTGCTCTTTGACAGAATTATCACGAGCTTCATCAATCAACAAGGAAAAGAACTTGTCTCCAATATCACTAATTATTGTTTTTGTTGTCACTATTGCACACGTGAACTATACCCCTTAAGAATTTCCAAAAAATTACCTCTATTTGGAAACTCCATCGCCTCATCATGTCCACGAAAAGTCAATCCTTGTGCAAGTAATAATCTAACAACATCAACACTTGCGGTCAACCGAATGCAATATTCAACATCCAATACTTCTTTTCCAACCGACAAACATCTTGACACACTTTTCCTTTGATCTTTGTAAGCAAAAAAATTTCTTCTAGCATTGTTGTGTGTACTATTCAATGATCCAACATGTTCTTTAAACTTTCTCGGACCCTTCTTCCAATTGCGAAACTCCGTCGCCACAAACACATCATCTCCAAATCTTTTACCTACAACACCTTGAAAAAGATAACACCAAAAGCAAAATGCAGCATCTTTAGAAACACTATATTCCAACCATTCATACTCCCTTAATCACTTAGGAAGAAAAGCCCTTTGTTTATTTCCTTGCATACTTCGTGAAAAATCATGTGACAATGGTTGACAAACACTTTGAACGACATATTCCCTTTTCACAATATCTCTAACCTGAGGCTCATAATCATTAATCGATTTGCGCAATGCCGGATCACTAATGATGTTAAATTCACAAGTTGAATCACGATTACTTTCCACTCGAGCTCTTTTTTGGCCAACAATATCATCTCTAACATCACTTTCATTTGATGCCCCAACAAAGGCCAACATTCACACTAGGAATTGAACTTGAACCTTCAACATTTGGAGTTGATACCTTCTTCCGAATAAGAAACTTGTCCATATTATAATCCTAATAATACAATTAACAAATCTTTCAAAAACAATCAAATTCAATCATCAAATTAAACCTAATCAAGTAATCAAACACTAATTTTCAATCAATCAAATAAAAACAAGAACTTTAGCATAAATTTTCAATTCAATCAACAACTACCAACAAATTAAACTTAATCAACAAATACAACCAATTAAACATACAACTAAACAAGTATTAATTTCTCAATCAAATTTAATTGAACTAATATAAGTAATTATACCTTAATAATTTGATTTGTTGATTTTACAAATCAGAAAATCACCATAGTCGACAACAATGACAGGTAGTGGCGGATTTAAGCAGGTCACAGCGGCACGCCGGCACAGTGAGCGGTTGAGCACTGAGCAGCACAACCAACACTTGAGGCTTAAGTTATTGAGCAGCACTAGCGCACTACAGCGGAGCAAGTCTGAGGAGCGCAGGCCGAGAGAAGGCGAGGTCGCGAGGAGCCGAGAGATAAGGCGAGAGAGAAGGTGAGGTCGCGAGGAGGCAGTCGAGAGAAGGCGAGGTGACAGGTTGAGAGTGCAAAACGGCTTCAACCACAGGAGGCGTCGAGGCGAGGAGTAGTCTTGCGGCCGCAGAGGTGACTGGAAACGAAGAAAAAGCGGGCGTGCAGCGTAGAGCAAGGTTTTTTTCCCCTCTTATCAAAACGACGTCGTTTTGAGGGGGGTTTAATTTTTTTTCTCTCTCTCCGATAGTTTCTACGCCCTAATCTATTGCATCTCCTCCACTCTTTCCGTCTCCATTTTGCTCTGATTTTGTTATCTCAGATTGAAAATCCTGCATATGAGTCATTATCACAGGTAACTATACGCATTTCCTTCGCACTTCTATCTTCTACACTCTCGTTCTACTTTGTTTTCTAATCCTTCGTGTCTAGGTAGGGATTGCTGACTTGTGTGGTGAATCTGTTGAGCACAAATTGCAACTCTCTTTGGATTTGGTGAGTGCAAATTCTTCCTTTAGGTTCATTTTATTGACCGATTTTGTGAATTTCTTTTTTTTTTGAAAGGTTAATTAGAACACCCGGTTCGATCGGCTTTCTAGTTGTTCAAGCAAATCTTCTGTCAAGCTTGATTTACTTATCCATATTAGCATCTCTACTCAATTTGCAAATTTATATTTTAAGTAATACTGCAGATATTTTATATTTTAAGTTATATTGCAGAATATCTGCAAATTTGTAGAACCCAACGATTAAGAGGTGAAGTGTTTGTAAATCGATAGCCACGATTCAGAAGAACTTCATCCAACAAGGCTTTGCATCAATATGCAGAAAGGGTACAAAAAGTCTCACAATTACAACACTATTTAATTTGCAAATGCCAGTTTGCTACATAGAAAATTTTAACAAAGCAACAAGACTGTTGTCCTAACATGCATGTGCACTGTTAAAATTAGCAAACGTCTTGTTGCTTTGTTAAAATTGTAATGTTTGGTTTTCCAGTTTACTGTTGACATTGCTAAGAACTTGGTGTTGCACTGTCGTCCAATATTGTTTTAATTTATTGTCAGTTTTCAAATAAATATTTGAATCATATCAATTCATCATATTCATTGGTTGGCAAATTTAGTAGTTAGGTATGTGTTGTGCTTGGAACATAAAATTTTAACAAAGCAACAAGACACCCTAAGTTCTTAACAATGTCAACAGTGCAACACCAAGTTCTTAAGAATATGATGAATTTATATAATTTGTTGTAGTGTTTCTACTTAAGAAGATACCTTTCCAATTCAGAAAAATGAAGCTAACAACATAACTCGAAAGTGATCTAATTTTGAGTGCTCAAGCCTTGAACAAACTATATATTTGAATTCTGCTAAAAGAAAAATACCCCCTATTCCTTGGTAATTACTTATTGTTTCTCAATAGTTGGGAGAAGATTCATTGGCGAGGGTTGATATAATCTACATGGAGGCAAACATAATGTTAGTAATTGTTCGCTATTATGGCATGACTGGCTTGTTCTTATCAGTATGAAGGTTGACTTTTAAGCGTTTAATTTGTGAGTTGTGCTAAAAAGATGTGAATCTACTTTCATAGTATCAGGTCTTTGTACTTTCGTGAATCTTTTTGTTCAAGACTTTGGCTTAACTGCTTTATTACTGTTCATTAGAGGTGCAATACAATTATCGATCTTTTGAGATATATTCTTTATAAACCTCATATTTGTACGCCGGTTCATTGTTCGTACTTTTTACTACTCATTTTTATTATTTCTTAAAGCAAGACGGTTCATTGTTACCTGACTAGATGATAGGTGATGGAATCACTATCAATTAGGATAGTTTTTAGGATCTTTTTAAGTGTCTTAGAGTCGGTTTCTGTTACTAACATCTTACTCCAGAAGAAGAAGTCCAAATGAAGCAAAAGAAGATGTTAGCAACACTTGGAAATTAAAGATCATTCACGAAGACAAGTTTCTGATGCCACACCGCCCCCGCAGAGCAGTGTCACCGCCCTTGCGGGTGGCACTGCACTCCGGAACGCAACCTGTACCTTCGCCAGCGCCCGGCACCGCTTGCGGCCGCCTTTGGCCGTCCTTGTGGTGACTAGCCCTTAAGAAGCAAAGCCGGCGCCCCTGCACCTCTACCTACAGACCATCCTGCGGAGCTGTGAAGCCGAAGAGCCGGTGTCACCGCCCCTGCGGCCAAGAAGAAGATCAAGCGTTTTGGCCTAAAACCGCCCCTGCGGCCTTGAAGCCCGCCCCCACGGTTTAGCGCCAGAAGACTTTACTCCGGATGTTTGCACCACCTTTATGGAATTAAAGGTGGTTGTTTAGGACGGCAAATTTACTCCCATTTACTGTTAATTGTAGTATAAATAGAGTTATGGTTGATTGCTAGAATCATCCATCATTTCCCACTAAAGCTCTATTCTCCTTATTTCCAAGTTGTAATGAGTTTCTAAGTTTCCTTGCTACATTGGGTTGTTTTGAAGCTGCATTTCTGCTTGGTTGCAAGTCTTTATTAATATAAGTTTATTCAGTCATATATATATTATATTCCTTTTGCTTTAACTTATGTTTGCATGTTTCTTATCACTTAGATTGATCACCTTAAGTGTCTAATTGCATGCAAAGTACTAGGATTAATTGATTCCAGGTTTGGGTCCTTAATCTAGTAGTAACCCTTTAGGTAAAAGCTGGTTGTGATTGCTTAAAGGAAAAGGAATATAACTATAAAGAAAAGTTTAACGGTGTTTATCCATTTCTTTATATCTCTTTGTCTTTGTTGAAATGCTAACTTGTATTTTGATCTTGTAGGTTTACGGATCATTAAGCTTGTTAAGTTGTGTTGATGCCGGTTGGCTCAACACATAACTAAGATCAAGACGAGAACATTGATGAATAACTTGTAAAAAGAATCAACCAAGTAGTGTGTATGCTAAGATTCAATCTAGTGTAGCTTTTCATTCTATAATCACCATCTTTGCTTATTATTATTATTATTTGTGTTTGTCTTGTTTCAATCCACCCCCCCCCCCCAAATTTGGTTACATTCCGATAATTGAATCTAAATCAACACTTGACAAAGCTCTCTTGGGATCGACTCTTACTTACACTATACAAACCAGTTAGTGTAACGTTAGGTAACTACTTTGACTTAACCTAAAAGGCAACGACCTTAGGTTTTTAGCCTCGTCACTAGACTGAAGGGTTGATTACTATTTAACATTTTGATTGGAAGTTCCCAAATATAGAACCGTCTAGGCAATGTGAATATACACAGATTAAAGTCATGTCAATGGCTATGAGGAAGACAATACTTATGAATATACATATTATAGGCAATGCTTATGAATATGGACAAAAATATACTGGTTACTACATATATGTAACTTTTTACAACTTCCTTTCTTGTTTCAAGAGTAGGGCGTCAGTTGATAGGTAGAATTCATGATGAAGCTTGTTTGAGTTGATCATGTGTGTTCAATTAGTATGAATTATGTTTCCTGCCTATTCTCCTAATCTGCATTTTACTTGCTTTATTTTCAAAAGATTTTGTAGAAATGGGTATGTTCTGTTTTTTACTTTTCACAATTACGGATGAATCATGGGGAAATGACACTTGTTGCCTTGCGTGTTCGGCATGTCTCTTCTCACTTCTTCATACGCATTTCACTCTTCCTCTTGCTTCTTCATAAGATCGTCATAGTGGCTTTGGAAACCAATGATACGGTAGACGCAGTGACTTTAGCAATGGTGAAGCAAGGGAAGGCGAGAGACCTCGGAGAACATATGATCGTCACAGTGCCTTGTGTGTCCTCTTGATCGATTTATACCTAAATGTAACAAACATATAATAAATAACCCATTTCGTTTCCTTTCTTTCAGATCTTCATTCCGTTTTCGTTTCTGTTTCTCCTTCTGTAACCAAACGGAAACAATAATGTATGGAAATAGAAATAAATATAACCCATTTCTATTTTCATGTCTCTAGTAATCATCTAAATATAGATCTAAGCACTTAAGGTATAAATCGATCAAGAGGATCAAACAAAATCAAACAATAATCAAAATCATGTTTATCTTAACATAATAAGAATCATCCTCCATTCTAGAACTTAGAAGATTAGCCATACATGAAAATAGAAATAAAGATTACAATAAACATCACCAACTTACAAGGTTGAGTGAAGAGAAAGAAGAATGATAGAACTCTAAAATCTCCTCTCTCTAGTTTCAAAATAGACTACATCTAATATGATAATCTATGATTCTAAACTCCTAAAAACGTCATTATAAAGGAGAGTAAACAACTAAAGAAAGTCAAATGTCTCTTAAAGACAGACAATTAATACACGTTGCACGAGCGTGCACTTGGACTGCACGGTCGTGCAACCCAACAACGGCTTTAGGATGAACTTTCTTAAAAGTACACGAACGTGCACTACTAGCGCATGAACGTGCACGTTGCACGAGCGTGCACTTGGACTGCACGATCGTGCAACCCAACAACGGCTTTAGGATGAACTTTCTTAAAAGTACACGAACGTGCACTACTAGCGCATGAACGTGCACTACTAGCGCATGAACGTGCACTACTGGCGCACGAACGTGCCCTACCAACGCATGAATGTGTACGAGCAACAATGTCTTTACACGAGTAGATCCTTTGCTCTATTTCCGATCGTTGCACGATTTCCTTTCTTCCTTGCATGACCCTCCTTGCTAACCTTTTGCTAAGATCTCCCCTACTTCATACCATCTCCTATCAAGCTTCAAAGACCAATCTTAATATTTTTAACATGCACCAAAACACCAACAAACTTCCTAAAAACAAAAACAAAACGAGTGAAGACCTCCATAATAGACATGTGACAAAAACTAGTAACAAAGTACCCAAACTCATGTCAAAACATGCTAAAACTAATCGTAAAAACGTGATCTAAAACCAACAAATACATGCTATCAAGTATCAACCACATTGGGAGATTGACCTAATTTTTGTTGGATAAGCTTGTTGAAATGAGATATGACTACCCTCGACTTATTGTCAGAGCCCGAGACAAACGAATTGTAGAGGAGTGGTCATGTGCATAAAAGCGCACATACGCGTTAAACCTAAGCTCAACACATAAATCCGGTGAGGTTCTATTCAAAAACCAATTGTCAATAAGAGGCCCACCAACCTTATGCACTAGACTCAAAATGTCTCCCCTTTAAAAGTGAGAATTTATTATCTCCAATATTTATGTCATCAACCACTCTAAAAATAAAAGAGCTCGTATTAAAAGATGTTCTAGACTGACTTACCCATCGAACTTGAACCAATCTCATTACTTACGGTATGGTATAAAATTTTTTTATTTTTTAATACGACACTAAATCACATTCTTGTAGTTAGTGTGAGCGTATCTAAATAACCTTGGTCAAATCCCCAAAAATAGAGAGGATGTTCTCGTTGCGAAGTCTTTTGTAAATGACCCGTCGAGTTTGTTTGTTTAAAAGAGTCGTGGATGTATGGTATAAGCGTGACGGCTCTCTGTAAAGTTCGACTATGAGATTTCGATTTTTATAGTCTAGAATTTTTTTATTAAAGCTGTTTGTAGTACTTAGTCTAGTCAAGAAACATCACCACAAAGTTGGAATCTGTAGCAAATAGCATTATGAGCCGAATAAACATGATAAGTTGTTTGCACTTTGCAGTACTACTCATCAGAATTTACATACCAATATACGTATTACATATACTTCAATAGACATTATTTTACTCATCAAAATTAATACTCACATATGTATAATCACCAGCCAGCAGGCAAAGCTGATCTTGTTAATTAATGATGATTATAAACTGATAATGTAGCTACGCGAGCCTTCTAAAAGTGGGAAGGAAGGCAGCGGTGGCCTGAGAAACTTGACAACTCCTCCGGCAAGAAAGCTGGCCGGTGATGAGATTTAATAGCATTCCGGCCAGTTTATTCTGACTCATACTCCTCCTGCTCATCGTCTTTCCATGCTTCCAGACACACCCCAGCTGATGATCACCATCGTTGTCATGATCTTCCTCGTCCTTGGAACATTCTAGAAGCGCCATGAGAAATGGGTCCGCTTCGGTCATGGTTGTGACGCCGGTGTTTCTGTGGATTTTGGTTCCGGCTGCCGGCGGCAATGGGAGGTTAGAACCGGAAGATGTCATGGTAATTAGACGGGGAGGAGGGGTTTGTGATTTTGGGATTCCGGGCTGGTGTTCCCATTTGAAGGGAACGCCGGTTGTCTGGTTGGTGGGGGAGGGGAGGAAGTCTGGGCACGAGAGGTTTCTCCGCCGTGAAGACCGCTTGTTGATGGGGGTGGAGTTAGAAGAGGCTGATCGGTTGTCGGAGGAGGATGTATTCATGGTGGTGGTGGTGCCTTTGGGGGTTGTTTGAGTGATTTTTTTCTCCTACTGAAGAAAATTGTCCTGTTTATAAACATTCTTGGGCCTGCTTTGCAATTATTGAAAATAGTGGGGCCTAAAATTATGGACTTATAGAGTATTTCAGAATTTCTTCAATTTACCAGTCTTACTGGTCACTGCATTAATGATCGTCCTCAAGTGCCCCCATTGGAGTGAAAAATAAACACACAATTTAGGAAATTTGGAAAAGAGAAAACCAATAAGTGAAGACATGATAAGTTCGAGGGATTGATTCATGTAACAAGTGATATTTTCAGAGATTGGTTCAAACATATATCGTTTTTGTGGTGAGGTATAAAATTTACTATAATTTAAAATATTTAAACGGAATTGTATAAAATTTTTAAATAAAAAAGTGTTACAAAAATAATAAGAACAGACGGTTTGAAATAATTGTATAAAAGTATGAACTTTTAAAACAAACATTTGAACAAATTAAACTAAACTCGTGAATTGAGATAATAACCGTTAAAATTTTATCATGAAAATTATAAAATTGTCACCGTGTTCCCCTATTTAAAGAAAACATATTTCGAAAGGACAAGAATGCCGCATGAACTTTTTATAATTACAAAAATTTCACCGCACACCCCATAATTCATTAAATGACGTGGACAAATCTGGACAGTTGGATCAAACAGATCAACAATGCATATCACTCCGTACGGTCGCACCCATATTTTTACTCTGTACATAAACTAGATCCTATCGTTAAAGCTAAACAAATTGAAATTAAACCAAATGAGTTTGATCAACAATATTAAAAAAAATGTTGAAAACTATCAGGAAGTCAACATGATAATCTCTGACATTATCTTCATTTTATTGACTTTTCAAGAAAATACTATCACTCACATATTTAGGGAAATTAACATTGTACCGATCTGCTTGCTACATATGACTATGATTTGTATGTTGCCGGTCTGTGTGATTTTTCAAAGTTTCAGATTCTCGTCCTTAAAGACACTCTAGACATAATATCCTTAAAACCAAATAAATTGGAATTAACGAAGTTAGTTTAGAATATGACAATCTTATCTTCATCTCAACAAAGTCGAGAACCCCTTGAAAACTCGACATAATTATCTCAAACACCGTCTCCATTTTGTCGACTATTCAAGAAGTTGTTATCACTCTCATTTTTCGGAAAGTCAACATTATAGTTGATCAGCTCGATAGATATGATTATTACTTATCTATTGTCGGATAGTGGGATCTTTCAAAACTTTGTAGTCTCGTCCGGAAAATAATCTAGATCGGCGCACTTTTAAGTGAAATTTTTTTAATCTACTTTCTTATATCATCAATTTTTTGAAGTTATTTGATTAAAATTGAACTGTATCTAAAGAAGCTGTGGAATTACCCTATCTATAGTCGGTGCAGGGGAAGTTTCCAAATAGTTGACGTTGAAATAAAAACTTAAATTTTGCACCGACGGTTGTCGCTTGAGATTTGTACGGACGTATCTTCCAGATTTGTAGATAGACAAGATGATGAAATCTGGCCAATTAGACACAACACCTAACTCAAATCGCGGAATATTAAATCTCCCCCAACCCACCACCACATCTCTATCTCTGCAATACCTAAGATATTTGTTTTTGATCCAATAGCACTAGTAAGGTGGCCACATGAGCTGAGTTAAACATGTTAGATTCAAGCTAAATTACATTTTACAACTCCAAATCGATTACATATTGTTGGAGATAATAAGATTCCACATCGAAAGATGGGGACACTCCGAACCTAATATATAAAGTCAGTGGTTCTACTTCCACCCTTTGTGGTTTTGTGGTTTTATTCCACCTTAAATCTATCATGGAGATAATAAAGTCCCACATCGAAAGATGGGGACACTCCGGGCCTAGTATATAAGGTCGGTGGACTACTCCTCCTATTGTCAATTGGTTTTAGGATGGAACCTCGCTGGGTTTATGTGTTGGGCTTGGGCCTAAAGCGCATGTGCGCTCGTATGCACACGACCCCGCTCTGCCGGTCCGTCTGTATCGGACTTTGACACATATGCATATCGAATTTTCATCTTATCGAAAAAGGGAGGCTTGTCCTGATCCACTAAATAGTTGAAAACGAGATTATAGGATACATATTGTTTTCGTGCGAAAACAACAATTATAAAGCTATGTGCCTCGAAAGACTATAACAAAGGCTTCAATCGAAGCTTCACCTTTACTCTTGGAACGTGTCGTTAATTAAGTATACCGATCTGGAGATAAGTTCGTTCGAGATTAGTTCATCTTCAACCCTCTTTCCTTTGAATATTTTTTTTGTGAGTTATGATAAACAAGATTTGGATTATTCAATCTTCAATCCCTTAAACTCTCTTTCGCTCTAAGAGAGAAGAAACCCTTAGATCATATTTCGTGATAGTTATAGTGTGAGTTATGGTTTTTGGTCTGTTTAGCTTTGCTTAATGGATGAATAAAAAATTAAGGGTTAGATTTATTACCATGTTAATGTTAGTGTATATATATATATATATATATATGTATTTGTTAAGTAATTATTTATCCCTTTTAATGACAAATTGGACAAAATTTTAGATAAAAAGATTGAGGTATAATTTTGATTAACAAATATAAAAACTTAAATATTTATATAAAAATTTAAAATTACTATTTAAAATAATTTTTTTGGTGCTTCGAGAAACGTGACGTTCCCGTGGCAATAAAGACTTTTGATTTAATAGATATATATAGGTTCAAAGCACCGTAAATTTAGGATAATGCTAAAATAAGTCTTCTGATTTATATAAAAATATTGCAAAATTAGGATGATTAAAATTCCAAAAAAAAGTTAACGGTAGGTTTTAGGTTAGGGTTTATAAATTATCTAATACCAACAAACTAAAATAATTAATCAAATAACAATTAGAACTAATCGTAGCAACATTTTTGTTATTTGTTAAAATTAAAAAAGATATTGCTGATTAAAAAAAATGGCAATATCTTTTCAGCAATTTAAAGTAAAAAAAATTACTTAATTTAAATTACTAAAGAGATATTGTTGATTAAAAAAAAAATGTTGGGTTGAAGTTAATTTCTGGGAGGACACGTGGCAAAAATTGCTTCTCCTTTAATATATACTAGTTTATACCCCGCACCTTGTGCGGGTTTGTTAACTATTTTATTAAGTATATATTGAGTAATTTTTAACTTATATGAGAGTTTTTGACATATAAAACTCAAATGATTTTGCTAGTGATGGATTTATCAAGGATTTGAAATCAGTTTATATCTTAGTGTTATAATTCTAAATGAAATACATTCGTAAATACTCATACAAAAATACTATTAAACATTTTAATAGTATTTATATTTTGAAATATATCAAAAAGACACTATTAATCATTTTAATGATAATCAAAAAAATAAGTTTTAATATTAGTAAATACTATTAAACATTTTGATAATAAAAATAATATTAATTATTTTAGTATTATAAGAAAATAATGATAAAAAAAATAAGCTAGTTGAATTTATGATACTACTAAGTTGTCATTGAGGTGCAAGTTTTTCTTTTTTTTTTTGTATAAATGCAAAATAAAATTTATATTATTTTTGTAAGATACTTAGATACATGTTTAATTTTAATTTAACCATTTCACACAATATATATATATATATATATATATATATATATATAAAATATTGAAATATATTAAATAGAAAAAATGTATACATCAAATTAACTTCTTAATTAATTCGTATTATGCCATATGGTTAACATTGATTGTCCAATCATGTTAATGAATCTATACAAATTCCACTCACATAATTAATAGTACTTAAATAAATTAATCTATTTTTTTGAACCCACTAATTTATGTTACATAAAAAACAAAAAGAGATTTAAAGATCATTTGTTAATCATCAAAGTATAATTAATGGAGGTTTTCTAGTAAACTGGAGTTTCAATCCAAATCTACCATTATACTCGTGCACATTTTTGTTGTAGCGTGAGTCTATATTATTGGGCAAAACTATCTAAATCATTGCTCAACCTCTTTAATAAGAGTACAATTAAATAAAACACAACAAAGAAGAGAAGAGAAGCAGACAAATGTGAACTAACCGAGCAAATACACCGAAAAATAGCACAAAAACATGAATCAAATTCAAAAATAAAACTTAGGAATTTCGTAGAATGAAAAAAGAAGAAGTTATGTTGATAACGTCTATTGAAATAGGAATCACATTCTCATAAAGAAGAAAGATTACCATAGTTGGTCTCATATTAGTACTGCAAATACATTGAAACAAATACGAATATATATATATATATGGTGGCCTAAGACTTATACTGACAGATAGGGCTATTGTTGACTCGAATACCTTTAAACTTCTCCTGGACGGTTTTGTTCGGTCAAGCCCGTACAATTCTTCTCTTGATCGAGCTTCTGGATCGAATGGAGAAGCTAGGTGCAAGCTTGAGCCCCCACATGTATAACTTTTCCTTGTTACTCTTGGTCGGAAAAACCAGGTGGGTTTGGCTCAGGATATTGTTCCCCAAGTTTCTAGATACTTCTGGTTGTGATGTAGCTTCTCTTTACCGGCCCATCATTTGCATCTCGTACATCAATTGTATCCGTCAAAGCTTGACGTCATCATCATCCTCGGTTGTTTCGTTTTTTCATCTCGCCGTCACCTGATTGAAGCCCTAACCCTAATCATCATCCTAGGAGTTTGTGAATTTAGATGATGCTTTCCAATTTGAGTTGATGACTCATCAAGAACAACCAATTCCTGCAAATCGATCTATATTTACACATATATAATGAGCAATCGAATGAAGAACAAATACTCAAATCCATCATTACTCAAAAAAAAAACTCAAATCCATCATTACTCAAAAAAAAAAAAACTCGAATCCATCATATATATTCAACTTTGAAAATGCAAATAGAAGAAGTAGACGTGAATGATGGTAAACTTGCAAGTTTATCTATATTTATATACGCATGTTCTAACTAATTTTGTTACTCTCTCCCTCATATCTTTGTAAAATATTAACTGAATAGTTCGAATGTTGAAATTATCCGTATTTTAATATTAGAAGATCGAATTTAGATAAAAAAAAATCACAAATAAAGAAATTATCTAATTATTTATAATGGAAAGATTTTGATTGTTGAACTCAGGGAGTTATCATATCTTATCTTCAAGTTTTTAAATTTTTAAAAAATCAAATTGGGTAAATCCAAATTTTACATTTAATTTTAAAAAACTATCGTATTAGATAATATAAAATTGTTAAATTTATAATTATTTAGTTGAGTTGAACAATCTAAATTTTCTAATCGTATTTTTAAATTAATTAAAATTTTTTTGACTATCTAATTGTTCTAACAAACATAAATTTCATTTGAGAAATATAAAAAAAAACAAAACATAATAAGACCGTAAAAACAAATCTAAAATAATATCGTATTAGATAATTTTTTTAATATTTTTTTAAAATAAAATTAATTTAAAATTGCATAGATATTATTGGATTTGTTTTTTTTTACTGGCCTTAATTATGGCAATGACACGGTTAGAAAATATTTAGATAATAATTAAAGTAGGTAACAACTTTTTTTAAGTTTCAATTATAAATTTTTTTATTAAATTACATATTTAAAAGAAGTTTGGGCTTAAGTTAATTGTGGACGCGACACGTGGCAATATAAAAAATTTAGGCTGAGGTTAATTCTGGAGACGACACGTGGCAATAGAGGCTTCTGCTTTAATATATATAAGATAAGATTGAAGTTTAATAGGATTACACAATTTCATAATCTAATACTTTCAATCTCCATAATTTAATTCTTTTCATCTGATTCAATCCCCTACCAAACGAGATTTAAAAAAATTATTTCACCCCTTATAATCCCCATAATCTTCATAACTTTTTTTACCAAAAAAAAGTTATGACCTTTTTTATCTCATTATTTTTATTAACCTGACACATTTTTTTTTATCATTAAACACAAATTCACTCATAATATTTCTTTTTAGTTCAAGAACTCGTCTAATATTTTGGAGGACCAAATTTTCCTTCGTGCACGCATATAGGTACATTACCCACCCCTTATAACTAGGGTATTATTGTCACCTAACATAATCTTACCCCATCAAAGTCATGTAATGAATAAAACTAAGTTTTATTAAGGATCCATTGTACATCTAGAGTGAAGTATCCGAGCATTATGAAACATACGCAACACAAATAAGTGATTCATAAAGATATTCAATTTGAACATGTTCAGATAAGTTAGATTTATGGAAGATTGCTCCAATAGTTCAAGGTAAGCCTCTGGTTCAATTTATAAGTAAGGATCTTTTTGTCAATGTTACTCATATAACTCTTGTTGATGGTATTTCCATTTTACCTACTACTCAATGTGAGACTATTGAAATTGGTTGGTTGATATGGAGCAAAAATTTGCCACTAGTGTCTACCCTTGAACTCAAGGTTGTTTTTTGGATGAATGATATAGTGAATTGACTAACTAACACCTTCTAATAATAAGTTGTAGTGTTTGTCTCTCACACAATAACAAGATGAATTGGCTAACTAATATAAGTGACTACCCTTGAACTGGATTTGTTTTATGGTATTGTCATTTCATTTTCCGTTTTTTCTTTTCTTCTCTAAGTCAAAGAGGGATAAATAGTTGACTAAATTAGTGGGAAGAACAACAACTTAATTTGTTTAGTGACGGTGGATACCACATCCATTATTCTCTAAATAATAAAGGAAAGAAGCATTCAAGTGAAAGTAACATTAATTTTCCGTTTCTAGATGCAAGTGTCACCCATGTTGTTCCATTCGTTGCACGGGATGCATAATGACATAGCTTCTCCTTGCCAACTTGTATAGAGGGTATTCTTCTTGGTGGTGGAATGAACTATACTAATGGTCTTTTGCACCGGTTTGGGATCCATGAGTTTATGGATGATTTATGATGATTGATTTGACCAAGCATGATCTTGTGAGTACTCTTAGCCTTTGGACATGCATTTGCACACCTGTGTCCTTTTTCTTACTTTTGTGATCTCCAATATGCTTAGCATCTTGTAGATGTTGTGAGTACTCTTAGCCTTTGGACATGCATTTGTCAAACTATATTGTCATTTGATTCTATATGTTTGACATGAAATTGATTGATGCTCTCTTGATAAGCTTATGTTATGTGCCCTTTCTTACCTATATGAATGATCCTTTCTCTATTAGCCAACTCTTTTCTTTATTTATTCTTCTTTGGTAAACCCCTCAAAAATGCCGAATTGTCACATCATGCATGTAGCCTTATTTGACCCTATCACGGGTTGAGATGAGTCAAGAGTGTAAGTTTCGGAGTATTCAATTGGTATGTGAGCTTTTGGTGAGTTTTATGCTTTGAGGGTTGATCATATTGTGTTTAATGTAAGAGATTCTTGGTTGGTGGAAATAATGAGTAAAAAGAAAATAAATTAAATTAAATAAGTTCCTACCAACCTTGAGATTTCAAAAGAAATGATTTGGTTTAACACTTTAAAGGTGTATGTATTATGAGAAGTTTGGAGGAATAAAGTGTAAAGAAAAGAAATTTGAGATTTGTTTTTGGTTAGTCTGTGGTTGAGATGGTATGAGCACTGTGTTGGATTCGATACCCCATATATTTTAGCACCACATGTCCAAATATTATCCTCACTTATTAATTTCTATTCTCGTGGCCCCGTTACACCCTGTATAAAGACCTCATGATTTATGTCTTCCCATTTTAATTAGTTACAATGGCATGTGATGGAGTTTGAGAATGCTTTAGCAAGCTTATGGTAAGATATTTGCATGTTTGTTGAGTTTGGATGATGATTTTATATGTCTATAAACATTTGTGAGAGTAATTAAACACATGCCCTTTGAACGGTTTGGAGAGTCATGATTCATCTTTTATCTTTTGATTGTGATTGTTATTGTGATGAGATGGTTTGAAAAGTATTTTCCTCCTCGTTGAGACATGACCTATGTTTTGTACTTAGTTTTCCTTATGAGATGGTCTTACTTGGGGACAAAAAAGGTTTAAGTATGCAATTTTTGATGTCATCTATTCACTATCATTTTACTTGTTAGTTTCATGCATTTTCATCTTCATATAGTGTAGTTTTGCATTTATAGTACCTATCTTGTTTTATTTTGTTTACCATGCGTTTGAGGCTGAAAATTTGTAGAAATCATGGAATCGCCAAAGTACGAGTTTCAATCCTCCTTGATGTCGATCATATCATAGAATACATCTATATTGATGGAAGATCAAAGAGTTGGTGTAGATCCATGGTGTGTTGGAGATTTGGGCTAAGTCTATATTGTAAATGTTGAGCTTGTCTTGAGACAAGGTGCAATGAGTTGTTTACATGTGTGTCACTATGGTCCGGGTTGCGGGAGGCAAGCCAAGTGACCGACACTAAGAGCAACTAGTATTGTAAGGGGAGTCGAATCAAAGCAAGGTAATTCACGACAAGCTCAACTTGTGCTAGATTTTAGAAGGTCAACGTTTGGGGCTTTTGAGCCACATTTTATTGACACACCTTTGTTTCTTATGCCTTATATTGGCTAAAGAATATGTGGTTAAAAATTGAGAGCAATTCAAGCTCAAATGCTTAGTGAATGTCAATGAAGCAACTAGTGAGCTTCTTTAGGAGCTACACAAGATTGAGCTAAGATATTGAGTATTTGTGGATCTTGGAGCTTACCCTAGCTATATTAAAGTAAATGAAGCTCATTGGAAGTGTTTTGACCAAGAAATATAAGCTAGCTTCGGGAAGCGGGTTGGGCTCCCTATGTGGGCATCGGGCCTCGGGCTTTCTAGGGCTTCAAGGCCCATCTTCTAAGTAACTTTCATAACCGATTTTAACCGCCTTTTGGCGGTTATAACTCCCCAAAACCGTGACCCCCTATTCCTATAAAAGGGACAGTCATTTGCACTTGATTTGACATTCGTTTTTGCAACAATAAGCTTTTAGTTCCATTGTATTGACATTGGATAGGCTTTCTTATAAGTTTGTTTACAAAATTCGAAAGACTAGTATAATTCCTTTGTATTGAAAAAGCATAGACATCCATCTAGGAATACCCTTTTATACAAAGTAAGACAAGTAAGTCTCTTATTTAGTCTTTGTGACGTGTAACGTTTTATCCCACTAAGGTATTTGGATATTTTCGGTGTAAGGGAGAATACACTTAGAAGGAAAATTTTATTTATGAATGAATCATCACATAATCCAAATCAATGGTTTTAATATATAACAATCAGTTTATAAGGCTTGGAATTGAACTTAATTTCTATTAGAGTTTTGTCTACTCCTTTTCGGAGATTAAAAACTCTTGGTTGAGTTATTTTTACTCCTTTGGAGATTGCAAACTCTTGGTTGGGTCTGGTCTAATCCTTTGGAGACTACAAACTCTTGGCTGGATTTTGTCTACTCCTTTTGTGGAGATTACAAACTCTTGGTTGAATTTTGTCTACTCCTTTGTGGAGATTGTAAACCCTTGGTTAATAACTTGTTTTCACTTCAAGATAATTATATTAATTTGTTTGACAATTGGGAGAACCGTCTACTCACATAAGTGAGACTACGATCCTTTGGTCTAAAACCGGACACCGAAAATCCAACAATCTTTTAAGTGTATTTATTTTTTATTGTTTTGTAGGATTGAATTAGTCAATAATGAGTAACGTGCTAATGACAGAAATGACTACTCGTTTTGGGAAGTTGGATAAGTTTGAGGGTGTAGACTTTAGGAGGTGGCAAAAGAAAATGCACTTCCTCTTGACTACACTAAAAGTCACTTATGTGCTCACTACACCAAGACCGGCCGAGCCGGTTGATGATATGGAGGAGGAATTAGAAGTTGCCCGACAAAGGAGCAAATGTGATAATGATGACTACATATGTCGTGGTCATATTCTCAATGACATGAGTGATGCATTGTTTGATGTCGACCAAAGTGTAAAGTCATCAACATCAATGTGGGACCAACTAGAGTCTACGTATATGGCAGAGGGTGCTTCATCTCGCAAATTCTTAGTCTCAGATTTTAACTCATATAAAATGGTGGACTCAAGGACGATAATGGAATAATACAATGAATTGCTTTGGATTCTTGGGAGGTTCACTCAACATGCCATGCATATGGGTGAGGCCATTGCGGTTTCGTCTATAATGGACAAGCTTCCCCTTCATGGAAGGACTTCCTCCATATGCTAAAGCATAAGAAGGAAGAACTCACGTTGCTGGAACTTGGCTCTCACCTTCAAATTGAACAAGGTCTTAGGGTACAAGAGGGGGAATCAAGAAGGAGGATAAAACTTCTATTTCCCACGAGGCCTACATGATGGATGGTAGGGGTAAAAGGAAGATATCCAAAAGAAAGGACAAAGACAAGGATAAGGGAAATAAGTCCAAGAAATTCAAGAAGTATAATGTTGACAAGAAACCAAAAAGTTCTTGTTGGAAGTGTGGCAAGACTGACCACTTCAAGCGGCATATTTTACCATATTAGATGAATAAGAGCCTTGATTATGCACATGTGTACAATAACGGCCCACAACCGTTTTACCCTTTGTTTTGGCAAGTAAGTAAAGTGATCGACTTTTAATTTTGGTTTAGAATTTAAACGAATATATGAATTTTTGTTATTTTTATATTCTCGATATTGATTAAATAAAATAGAACACCAATGAAAAAGTATTAAATTTGAATGACACTATACTAGAAAAAACAATTATGGAGAGAACAAATTGAAAAAATCAAACGGAAAAAGGACATCAAAAGAAAAGGATAAAATTAGTGATTACTTATAACCAACTGGAAAACAAACGAGGCTACCAATTGGAAAAATATTAATCTCCCGTTTGGTTGTAACTTCGGAAATGAAATAAAAATGAATCTAGTTCATATGTGTACCTTGTTCATTGAATTTTTTGAAACTATTCATTGTGTTTTCATGCAAAATGCATTTATTTTCACCGATTTTGTTTCCCTATAGGATATCAAAACTAATCAAATTAAACTACAATTACTTCAAACCACAAAGAATGAATCCAAAAAATTTTATAAATAAAGGCATACATATTGACTAGATTCGTTTTCAATTCCGTATTTATTTCTGAGTTAAAACCAAACGGGCCTTAAATATAATTATCCTAAACCTGGGGTTTCAAAGTAGAATTTGGATTCTCTCCCTATATTTTCCTCCTAATATTTATCTAATAAGATAATCTCAACCCTTAAATGAGATGAATGACCATGATTTAATGTTAAACTGAATTATTAAAAAAACTCAATCAAAAGATTGTCTTTTGTAGTCTTCTGCAAAAAAGAAAAAACTCAAGCATCCCTTAGAAATTGAAGTCGATCGGGAAAAGGAAGCGAGAGGGAGAGGGGACTCAGGTGACGATCATACTTAAACTCCGATGGCCGCGGAAACAGTAGTGTTTACAGAGTAACATCAACCCTTCTTCCTCAACAACCTTTCTCATAGTAACAGTTTTCGTGTCTTGTTCCTATATAACCCCACTTATACTCGAACAACTTTCTTCCTCATATCTTCATCTTCCCCAAAAACCCAAAAGATTTTTCCTTTCCTAAGGAAGAAACCCAACCCCTGAAATTCATTCCATCAACAACCCTTTTCTTAGTTCTTCATCCAGAACCATGACGAAGATTCATGACTCTTTCCGGCGACTCCTCCCCTGTTTCATTGCCTCATCAAAAACTTCAACAACCACCGTAACCTCCGCCAAGAAACGCCTCAGCACCAACCCTGCATTTCGAATCAAGTAAACCCTTCTTCCTCAATCTCAACCCTGCATTTCGAATCAATAAAGTGCAAATCACCATTGATTTGGAAGGTCGATGTGGGATTTGACTTCAAAAGCTTTCGTTTGATGAGGAGGAGACGCTGGAAACTGAAGAGGAGGTTGATGAAGCATCTTGGTTGTTGTTGTTGTTGCGGTGGACTCTGTCTTGGACTTTGCTAGTGGTGGAGCTGCTGGTGTTTGTTCGACGGCGATGGTGGTGATGAGATTTTGTGGATTTGATGTCGTCTCCCTCTCGCTTTCCTTTCCTGATCGACTTCCATTTCTAAGGGATGCTCGGTGTTTGTTTGTTTTTTTGCAGAAGACTACAAAAGGCAATCTTTTAATTGAGTTTTTTTTAATAATTCAGTTAACATTAAATCATGACCATTTATTTCATTTAAGGGTTGAGATTATCTTATTAGGTAAATATTAGGAGGAAAATATAAGGAGATCGACGATCCGAATTCAAAAGTTATGCTACGAATTTTATTTTTGGGAAATTCCGGTTGGTACACCAGTGGTATGGGGTATTCCATAATTTACCCAACAGTTTTTTCAAGTTCGGATTTTACCCACTGTAGTTAATTTTACTAACCTAAGTTAAATATATTAGGTTAAGGTTTAAAAAAATTATTTGCGTGCCTTCTTCTTCTTCTATCGAAGAACGCTTCTCCCTTGAAGCCTCACATGAAGATAGGTTCTCCTATTCCATCGAGACTTGAAGGTAGGTTTGGAGCTCGGTTTGCGCCTTTAATCGAAGACTTGAAGCCTAAATCCTCCTCTTCCATCCAGGTTTGAAACCCTACTCTCTCAATTTCGGAACCCTAATCCCTAATTTTCCGAAGTGTGCTTAGTTGAAGCTAGAATTGTGTGGTAAAGTTAATCAAACCTAATTCTTCATAATGTAAAACATGAAAACTGAATCCAAGTTCAGTTGCTGAGTATACTTAATTAACACACGTTTGTTATTTGTATCGATGGTGCCAATTTGGGGCTGAATGGAGATAAGCTGCTCGTTGGTG
This sequence comes from Fagopyrum homotropicum, assembly GCA_033239125.1. Classification (NCBI taxonomy): domain Eukaryota; kingdom Viridiplantae; phylum Streptophyta; class Magnoliopsida; order Caryophyllales; family Polygonaceae; genus Fagopyrum; species Fagopyrum homotropicum. Next base: position 143,924,345 of record BSWB01000003.1, on the reverse strand, counting down.
CCAATTTGCTAAATATGTTGTCTCTGAGTACGAGAAGGTTCTAACCGTAATATACCAATACAGTTCCTGACAATAAACAACACTTGTTAGTTAATTCATGCTATATGTTAATTGTGAATAATGTTGTATACAAAGACTATACGAGTTGGGTGCGAGGCAGGTGTTGATCCCAAGAAGTGGATCACTGGGGTGTGTGCCTGAGCTGGCGGCTAATAGCAGGAATGGGGAGTGTGCAACTGAAGCTCAGCAAGCAGCAACCATTTATAACCCATTGCTGGTTCAAATGCTTGCTCAACTGAACAAGAAACTTCGGTCAACTTTTTTCATTGCTACAAATCCTGACAAAATGCAAAAGGATTTCATCAGCAATCCTCAAGCTTTTGGTACTCAAATTTATCGACTTGGAACATATATGTGTATATTTGTTCTGTTTTTCTTGTTTTACTCTTTCTAATGTACAATATGAAATTACTGACAAGATTTGAAACATCAAAGGAAGCATGTTGCGGACAAGGTCCTTACAATAGATTAGGAGTTTTCAATCCGACTTCTAATTTATGTTCGAACAGAAATGTTTACGCCTTTTGGGACGCATTTCATCTAACAGAGAAGGCAAACCGGATTATAGTTCAGCAAATGATGACAGCTTCAACGGAGTACATGAGCCCTATGAAATATGAATCTCAGTACTATTATAGCATTGGATTTTAGGGTTTAGTTAACAACCTAGCTTCCCTTCATTGGTGCCCTCGAAAACATGCTAGAGTAATAGAGATCACTGTATTGTCTACTTGTGCAACTCAAAAGTGATATATAATGCTAAATATTTTTGTATCTGTTATTATTGTGAGGTTGCATTATATGTTGACATTAATTATGAGTATGAATTGTAATATTTCTTCATATATGCAGGTTGTAGCTTCTTTGCCATTAAATATCATATAAGTGGTTTGTAAACCAACAAGTCATGAACTATACGTATCCATCAGAGTACATCCAATTATTGTATCATCTTCCTGAATAAACAAGAGTTACTGAACCTATCCAAGGTCACAAGCAATCCATGTAATTGCTTCTCAACTTTAAGCATGGAAAGCCTAGCACATGCAGTAAGCAAAGGGACAATAATAGTATGATCAACCTCAAGAGAAATAGTAAAAAAAAATGACGATAGTTAAATATCTTAACTTTAAGCAAGGAAACCCTCATTTTGAGATCAAAAGAAGCCCCATAAAGCAGCCCCAAATCTTAGTACGGGGAGGCGCGTCACCTTGAAAACTAGTAATATTAGTACGGACGGGTTAACAGAAGAACCTTGTAGATGATATTTTTATTTCGTGCTTCGAGCTATATCAGGTTAACCGATTATAATTCAAACAAAAACCAGTCGGGGAGGCGCGCCACCTTGTAGAAAGTGTTAGAGCATAGTTAGTACTAAGATTGATTTCTTTGTACAAACAAAGCCTTTGCAGTATATCTCATGCTAAAACTTACAGGCACGTCGCCATGTAGACAATGTTATGCTTTTAGCTAAATGGGATCAACCGATGATCACTGTCAGGTACCCATAAGTTATACATATAAATCAACCGTAGCACGTTATTCCATACTGAAACTAGAAAGCTGGAACATAACTAGAAAGTTGTCATTCCGTTTCTTAAAGACAGATGCTCTTGCCATGGAAGGATAAATCTAAGAGCCTATATTAAGCAATCCTTGTTTTTGTAACTGAGATAGCATAGATATTGCCGCAGCATCAAACGAGGTTTTCTTATCGGATTTTTTTCCACCTATTGCCTCCTCTGTGCCAAACTCCAGTATACACAAAGAAAATTTTGACTCGTATGCATTGAAGCACATCCGCTTCTCAGACCCTTCATCTAGCTCCATGGGAGACCTGGAAAAAGAATACAACTTTTCTTCTGTTATCTGCAATTCTTATATGCAAATTCCAATTTGATGATGATTGAGCAAAGAATTATTATACCAAATTACCAATCCCCCTTTTTGATAGTTTTTAGTAAAAAAATGAAATCTAAGAAACTTTCACAATTAGCATGGATGACCCAACCAATTCCACCATAACTCAATCTGTCTAATAGGGTCATTCTGAATTTTCATGCACATATATATTCTAACAGCAAAGCACTTGTAGGCACAATAAGCAAGAAATAAATTCCAAAGTCTATAGTAGACTGAGTGAGTCTTGATTTTAGGTATTCTTATGAATTCTAAGTAAGAACTTTATAATTGGCAAAACGAGTAAGCAAAAGTTCAGCAAACAAGCAAAATCAACAACTAAAAAAATCAGCAACTAAACTATCTGTAAAAAAAATAAGTAGTTTGCCCTCTCAATTTATTTCCTTACAAAAATCATATAGAACTGCGTTCTTTCTAGATCTAGAGGAGAAAAAAAATCAGCAAGCTGACACTTTGAAAAACTTCATTGAAAATCAAGGGAACATACTTCCATCTGCAATCGGTGGGAGAAGATAAGGCAGCAAAGCTGGCATTGGCAGCCTCAACTTCATCTTTGTCACATGACATTTGCACATTTAGGGAAATTAGGGATTAGGGTTTCAAACTTGGATGGAAGAGGAGAACGGCTTCAAGTCTTTGATTGAAGGCGCAAACGAGCTCCAAACCTAGCTTCAAATTTTTGATGAAAGAGGAGAACCTTAACTAAGATATTTAACCAAGGTTAGTAAAATTGACTGCAATGAGCAAAATCCAGAAATTTTCAAAATTAAAGGGCAAAATCCGAACTTGAAAAAACTGTTGGTCAAATTTCGGAATACCCCATACTACAGGGGTACCAACCGGAATTTCCCTTTATTTTTATATGATATGACATTTATATCTAGGTATGTTAACAATTGTGGTATTGAAAACGCCATTGTGTTGTCTTCATTATAGAATTTTCGCGATGTTCATAACCTTTCGTCTTTTCTCGCGTGACTAGTTGATCTCCAGGATCCTCATAATGGTGTCAAGCTCGGCTTTCTAGATCATATCAAGCGGCATCTGTGGACGTATGGAAAAATACATTGTGTCAAGTGTCAACGGTCTTCGCTAGCACATAAGCACTTACGTAAACTCGCTTTGCGAGTATTATCGGCATTTAGTAATTTAAACCTAGTGTAAACAACAGACAAGTGCAGGCCTGCGAAGGAAATATTTAACTGTGGAATTTTACTAGACAAGTGCAAGACTGCATAATGAAGAAAGAATTTGTTGCAAGCAACAACAAATGGCTTTTCATGAAGCGAATAATTACAAGTTGCAACAAACATTGCTGAACAATATGGTCCGAGTAGTTCACAAAAGGGCCATAAATTTACATTACTGTACAGGTTATGGGATGAATATAATCACATTAACACACGAGTAATGTGTGACGTAAATTACTCAGGTAACAAGGGCAGTCGAGAGACCGTCGTCCCTTTGAAAGCATCATCGTTCAATCTTTCAAAGTTTTTGGGGTTTTGCGGGTCAGCAATCGATTTTGCGTTAATACTTTGCAGCTTCTTCTTTGTTTTTGTTGGAAGAATTTGTAACCTTGGGTTTAGCTCTGTACCGGAGTTCTCTGCAGCTAGCTGATACCTTTCCACCAGCTCAAGCTGTCGAACGATTATGTCTGAACGTCTAGGAAGGAGTTCTACTGGCTCACCTCCGGGAATCACTATGTACTCTATTGCAAGTCGAACTTCCTGTTCATACAACGTGTTCAAATTTCGATAATCAGAAACAAGGGATCACTTAAGATAACCCATGCTGTAAAATGCATCATGAAAACAAACATTCCAATTTCAAACCAAGGGTTAAACGAATTCCTTAAGTGTTCTTTAATTACACCATTGCATCGAAGTTATCATGTTACAAAGATAAAAGCAAAAGATTGTCTAATGGCCCGTGATTAAGTTGATCTTATTTGAGTGTCACCTTAACTGAATTTTGTGGATACATGCCATCAATAAACTTCAGTTTTCCAACTTATAATCATTAGAAGCAACATTTCAGACATCAGGCATCGCACTAATCAAAACTAAAATTATGTTGTTAATGACTCAGGTTTAGCAGATGCAAAGGTAACTTCCAGAGCAACACTAGAAAAGGAGTATTTAGCATATTCAATCAATATTTAATTAGTTAGAAATATCAGGAAGAAAATCCTCAAAACAATGAAGCAAGTCATCATAAGAATTTAAAATCAAACTTCAGCTTTGCACTAGAAACATGTATATATTTATGTCATACAGTTCAATGTATATATTTATGTCATACGGCTACAATCTATCATATCTATTACATTATATGAATCTATAATTATGTTGCAATGACTTAGGTTTTGCCTTCTACAAGGGAATCAGCAACTTTTTGCATAATAACTCCATCCATTGATCCGCCTTCCCCTAATTTTCGTAATTGCATTCACTCAATTATTTTCTCAGACTATCCTAGCCACGCATAGGAATCAAAATTTTATATTAAAATATAATAAGATCAATACATTAAAGTCATGAGATATAGACCCTCTTATAAAATCAATTACATCTTTCCTTTCCTAACTTACTAAACAACCCCTTTAGTAGCATTATCTAAATTGATATTTCAGAAGATTGGACTGGGAAAATAACAGTCCATAAAAAAAACTAGAAAGGGGAATCAAACATGCGAGTAATTATTACGGAGGTGCTGTGTATGTTGAACTAGAAAGCCGTAGAGCTAAATGCATACACGAGTAACACAAATATAAACAATGTAGAGGGAAATAATTACTCAAAAAATTCACAATATTAGTGCATGAACCGTCACTACTTGAAAGAAAAACACCCATAGTCGTAAATTAATAAGTATATGATGGATATTCCACAAGTAATTTAATACTTCATCTTTCACATAGCTGTTTTATGGAGAGAAGATGTGTTCAAACTTTGAGTCGGTATAAGAGAGGATTTATTACCTCTAGGGCATCAAGTTCTTCCAAAGAAGGTTTCCTCATAGGTGCGTCACCTCCAATCTCAATATCAAGCATAACTTTTGATGGAAATTTATGCTTCAAACTGACAGATTCCATGCCAAGCATCATGCGAATAGCCTTTACCATTTGAGCCATGGTATTTGACTGCAGAATGAAATTTGAGCACAAGTGCTAGCAACAACAAGTATGAGAATGAGGAATAAATAAAAGCAAAAAAAAACTACCTTAATAACAAAAACTGGAACTTGGTGGAATTTAGCCACTCCACGAATCCAAGGGTTCTGCTTCAACTCAGAACTGCATGCTAGAATAGCATCTGCAGTTCCAATGTCATCAGTGACATCGATTTGTCCTTCAACCCCCATTACCTCTGCTACTTGCAACAGATCAGCTTCCAGTATCTGAATCATAAAAACAATTTTAAGTTGCAAACATACCAAATTCTTTCACTTTCAGATTTTACTAACAAGCGATACTTTCGGGCAATAAATCTTTAGTGCACTTTTGATAGTCATATGAGAGGAGAATCCAAATAAACTCCCATAAGGTCGGTATCATTGTTTACTGCTTATGTGTAGATATCTCAGACAATAGGAAAGTTGGATTTAACAAGAGATTCATGCATAAAGATACAAAAGAATGGAAACTGAAACAGAATTGAGTTTTAGGGTTTTAAAGTAAAATGAGCATTGCAAAAAACTAGTATATAACAGAACTAGTACTATATAGGTTAAACTATTTTACCTTGTATGTATAAACAAATACAGGTTCTGTGATGTTAGTTCCAGGCATAGTTTTGCTCCTTTTTATGGGACGAGAAGCATAGCTTGTGTCCTCTTCCTCAGTGTCCAACACGACACTACTATCGTTAACCAGCTCAGGTTTGCAGTTATCCTTCTTCTGAGGACTACGAGTTGACTTTTCTAAGCTTTCTAGTTCTGGGTTCATTTCACGGATTTCAAACAATGGTGACTTTCCTGTACAACAACCAGGATTATTTAAGGTTCCAGAGGATCAACTTTTCTCTACAAGTATACTATTTAGAAGATTTGACTTACCTGCAAGTATGGCATCAACTGTTGCATCCAATCGGTGGTGAACACGACACTCAGTTCTTGATACCATTTCAACTGCACATGTAAATGTTGGAGGCCCTTTCCTCTCAAGAACCGTCTTTTGCACTTTCCTTCTCCTTGCTTCCTCGTCACCTAACGTTACACTCTGCATTAGAAAAAATAAAGACAAACGAAAATATAAAATTCCCAAATCTTTGACACCTTTATAAATGGGGGGAGGGGTACGAGATATAAACTTAAAGGGATTCAAGTTCACCTCTATACCGCCGACAAGAAGTTGGAGGGAGGGATTTTTAATTATGCTTTCTATGGTAACACCATGAGCAGTTCCAACAAGCTGGACTCCTCTTTGAGCAATTGTACTAGCAGCTAATGCTTCAAGTTCAGTTCCAATCTCATCAATTACAATGGCTTCAGGCATATGGTTTTCAACAGCTTCAATCATTACCTACTCAACACATGATAAGAATGTCACAAATCACGTGAAGTGAGATCAGTTTCAACTGAAACGAAACAAGTTAAAGCTAACAAAAATCCTCACATTATGTTGCAAGTGAACATTTGGAACTTGCATCCTCCTTGCCCGACCTATTCCTGAGTGAGGAACATCCCCATCACCTCCAATCTCATTTGATGTATCCACAATGACAACCCGTTTTTCACGCTCATCAGCTAACATTCGAGCTATCTCCCTGCATTCAAGAAGATTCAGAAAAATATTATTTTCATCCTCAAGATACAACTTATGTGCGCTATTCAGATTTCAGACTTCCTTTAGCAAAAGGAACAGCCTTGAATGATCCTAAGAACATGGTCCACTGTCAGTATGAGAAAAGGACTACCTGATCAATGTTGTTTTGCCAACTCCAGGGGGGCCTATAACCAATATGGATTCTCCACTCTCAACCAAATCACGTATGATCGCTGCACTACCAGACACTGCTCTGCCTACTCTACAAGTAAGCCCAATTATTTGTAATTTTCTGTTTCGAATCGCGCTGATTCGATGCAGGGAACGATCTATACCGGATCTGTTGTCATCGGAAAAGTCACCCACCTGAACCAACGGAACTAGTTTTTATATAATAAAAATCAACGATTTTATATCTAGTCCCTAGCATAAAGTGAAAAAGACGACAAGCAGCCGATAGAAAAATGAACCATAAAACCTTCACGCCCATAGGAACAACCCAATCTTTATTACGAATAAAAATCAACGATTTTAATGATCATGAACACAATTTCAAGTTTCTGTACAATATATCAACTCATAAATTATTACCTTAGAGATTGCATACTGCAAATCTTCACGCCTAACTTGCTCCTCCGAGATGATCCAATCTCCAGAAGGAAACCTAGCTAATGGCTTCCTCCCCAAATCCAAAACAACCTCAATTAATTCCTCTATCTCTTTATGATGCAGAAGATCATGTCTCATCCTCGAAGGTACCAGCTCAACAAACAGGTCCAATTCCAAAGCACACTCATCCGATCTCGAAATTGAGACCAAGTTCGACAAGGACCCATTTCCTAGCAAAACCCGATCAGCTGGTTTCCGGATCTCCGGGGCTCTGACGGAAGAGACTGTAGATTTATGAGGAGGAAATGAAGAACACGAAGAGATTCCTTTATTCCCACCAGATGGTCGACGAAATGACGCAGACCGAGGAGTGTGGAAATGACTATTGCTATTAAGGCAAGCGAAGATTGAGACTGAGCTTTGCAAATCAGTGATCTCAAGCCCACAATTTGAAGGCCTCATTCCTTTTTCGATGGAAAAGGAAGAGGAAAAGACAATTGTGGTATGTTTGATCGCCAATGGGGGTGTTTGATTTTTATTGTGTTTGTGAAAGAAAATTCAGAAAGGAGTGAACAAGAGGAAGATGATTAGAAGATGGGGAAAAGAAGATTCCGTGCGAATCTCCCTTGCGAATAGAAAGCGATGGTGTGGTGTATGAGAAGAAGGCAAAGGGAAGGAAGAAGAATACAAACTGATATGGGCCATTGAAAGAGCCAATAGAAATTGGATGTCCACGTGGCGGATTCAGACCACACAATTTGGATCCGAATTTGGATCCGAATTTGGATCCGAATTCTTCAAAGTAACCGAACGGCCGCTGGGTTTAGGGACCCGGGTGAAGGTAATTCTTACTGTGGGCGCTGCGTTTATCCAATAATTGAATTTGATCGACCAAAATAGGCATACTCACTGTATCATCATCATCATCTTCTATCTTGTTCTTTGATATCCTCGCCAATTGGTTATAATTTTCTAGTTCTTTCCGAGATCGAATTACCAAAAGATCCAGATAGTAGCATAATATATCAGATGGAAGCTGATGTTTCTCTGGGCAGAACCTTATCTTCTGATTACTAAGGGTGGGTCGAATTAGGGTTTTCTTGGCAGAACCCTTCCTGTAGCGAAATTTTATTCGAGAAGAATTGTGGCTTTGAAGTTTTCGATTTAAACATTTTGAGGTTTTTGCTAACCGATTGAGTCGCCATGGAGTTGAGATTCCTATCCAGATATCAAAAGCTTCGTATTTTGCTATTGCACTTTGCTTTATATTCAACCATCGTTAGCATGGGCTCAGCAACAGTGGTTGTGATTGGGGATAATATCACACTATCCTTTGATGATATAGCAGCAAATTTTGGTAAGCCTTTATCATGCCATTGTTTCTATGTTATTGTTGTGATATTGTTTGGGTTATTGAGTAATTTTTATTGATCTGTGTTAATTTAGCACTGCCCATAAAGTCATCCGGTGTATGCGGGCAACTGTATCTAGCAGAGCCTCTTGATGCTTGTTTACCATTGACAAATAAGATTCACTCTAGTGGGAATTCGAGCTCCCCGTTTGCATTGATAATAAGGGGTACTTGTAGCTTTGAAGAAAAAGTTATACAAGCTCAGAAAGCTGGCTTTAAAGCTGTTATTGTCTATGATGATGAAGATGGTGGTGGATTGGTTGCAAGTAATGATCTTTCCCTTTTGCAACTTCCATTTTTTAGTTCTAAGTTTGCCAGCAAAAGCATTGAACTTTCTGTTTAGATTCTCAAGCACTATTGCTCTTCTTAAACAGTATCACCTTAAGGTTGATGTGAGTATGAAGATGATGACAATATACTCATTCAGATGATATGAATTTTTTTTTCTCTATTAGTAATTATATCTCCAATCAGGTGTTTTGTTTTGAACCAGCTGATGCTGTGTTTTATCTGACCAAAAAATTTGGTTCAAGTAACTGATCTCATTGGTGTTATACCGAATGAAACAATTTGTTTGTATCCTTCGTGTTTAACATAGTTCCTAATACATTATCTTCAACAGTGGCAGGAAATTCTGATGGTATTAAAATACACGCTGTCTTCGTTTCAAAAGCATCAGGGGTAAAATTGAGCAAGTATGCTGTTCAAGAAAACATGGAGCTATGGATAATTCCTAGCTTTGAAAACTCAGCATGGTCAATAATGGTCATTTCATTCATCTCTTTGCTTGCCATGTCGGCTGTGCTGGCTACCTGTTTCTTTGTCAGGAGGCACCGCATAAGACGAGAAAGGTCTACACAGCAGGCTCGAGAATTTCACGGAATGAGTGGCCGTTTGGTGAAAGCGATACCAAGCTTGATCTTCACTGCTGTTACAGAGGATAACTCCACATCAGCAACATGTGCTATTTGCCTAGAAGACTACAAAATTGGGGAAAAGATTCGGGTCTTACCTTGTAAACATAGTAAGTCATCCCTATTGTAAATTACTTTCTGCACCATTTTTTGTCTGAGTGCACTTATATTATTTATGGTCTGAATATCAACCATATGTCTCATTTTCCATGAAAGATCACAATTTATTGCTGCATAAAATCTACTTTGACCAACCATTGATTGATCATGACATGCAATATACTCTGGAAGTTTGTTGAACTGCTTTTGACTTAAGGGTGGCCAAAGCGTTGTTGAAACTATTCTACTCCAGTATTAGCCCTTCAATGCTTCGTTTTTTAGTTCATTTTGATTCAAATGTATATATGAAATGTTTACTTTCATGATGAGATATATTATGAGACTTGCAGTTAGATAAACAATTATGGAGATATTGTGCAATGTTGTTTGAATCACAAAGCATTAGTCACAAAACATTGGAGCTCTGTTTTGAATATATTATGAGACTTACAGTTAGATAAACAATTATGGAGATATCATTCCTTGTGGTTTGAACTAATTGTAGTAAAATTTGATTACTTTTGATACCATATTAAGCAAATGCATTTTGCATGAAACCACATGGAATGATTAAAAAAAATTCATAAACTAGGTACACATATGAACTAGATTCATTTTCATTCCGTTTCCGGAGTTACAACCAAACGGGGGCTTAGTTTATTTATTACTATTATTTGCTTAGTGGCCATGAATTTTCAGGGTAGAGTGGGTCAGTAGAGGAGGCTAAAAGACTTGAAGTAGCATATCTTCTGTTTAATTTTTCTTGAAATTTTCATAGGAAGTGAATATGATGGCCCTAGTGTAAATAAAACTAGAGGAAACTCTTCTCTTTGCACTTAAAGTGCATGCAGATGTGCTGTGTAAGAAGGAAAAAAGAGAGAGAATAAGAATCTGAATATAATATATCAACCTGGTTATATTTTTCTCCTCAGATACATCTCCTGTGTGATGCTTCCTTTTCTGTTATTATCTAAAATGTTTTCTTCTGATATCTTCCCTATACCTAAACATTGTTAACAGTTTGAGTTTGGAACTTATGACAGAGTTCCATGCCATGTGTGTCGATTGCTGGCTAACTTCATGGCGAACATTCTGCCCTGTCTGCAAAAAAGATGCAAGGACAAGCACCGGCATCCCACCCTCTGAATCAACTCCTCTGCTTTCCTCCACCCCGTCCTCTGTTGCTTCATCCCCAGTTTCAATTCGATCCTCTCTGCGTTCCTCCTCAGCCGTACAAATTGCTTCCCCATCTCCTCAATCTCGTTCCTCAACGATCAACTACTCATTTGTAAACAGCCCTCACCACCTACCCCGCCCTAACTGGACTCATCATTCTCTCAGTCACGTGACCCCCGTGTCCTCAATGACCATGAGTCGGAGCTCAGTGGATCTACAGAATACATCATCCCAAAGATCAACCTCATATTTGATCTTGCCTTCACCGCATGGTTCCTCCCTGGGGTACCCAGTTTCACCACTTAACCCCCGATACATGTCTCCCTATAACCCAAGCCCGGCCCAGAGGACATCAAGCTACCTTGGTCTAGGGTCCGCCTCAGCTAGCCAGCCGCCGAACCCCTTGCATTACAGTGAATCTGCAACGAGCTTTTCACCGTATTGTTCCGCGCAATCTCTTCCAGATTGTTGAATTTGACTAAACTGGATTGGAGGCCGAATGAGAGAGGCTATATGATTGTATATACCTTTGTGTTCTTTTGTTTATTGGCATACTGGGTTAGTCTTTGTACAATGCTTGTGCCCTTGCCCTTGGAATTTGGTTTTGGAGCTCAAACTTATACTCACTTTACACTTTTGTAAGGATTATTGCCGGTTTCTGTAAATTTTAGAATGTGATACTTGTCTTTTGTTTGGGTTTGAATAAAAGACAGTGAATATGTTGAAAACAGTAAGGGAGCAAAGACTGAGGGCTCCTATTTTTTACAAAAAATCAAATTATGTTCCTATAAGAATACAGAATGCTGCAATTGAAGAGAAAAAGGATCTTAAATGGAAAACAAACACAGTAGCCATGTCAACTGAATAACCGATGATCCATTCAACCCGGAAGGCCATTTTTGTCCCTGAAAGAAAAAAACACAGTTCCTATAGAGTTTGCATAAACTAATGCTGCAGTTCACTGTCCAAAAAAGGCTTTAGCATAATTGTTTTGGATATGTCTAGTCTTCCTTTTTGCTTTCGGGCCTGGAGGATGAGACAGCAGGCTTATCTGCTGATTCATGGCTTCCAACTCTCGAGGGTTCTTCTTCATCGTATTTATAAATGCTTTGAATCAATACTAAAACGGCCACAACAAACACAATGATGAAGATCAATCTGAGCCCGATGAAGGAGTTGATAAACGCCATGAATGACAACCCAATCTTCTTCGAAACTGTTCTTCCTTCTCTGTATCCTTCAAGGAATCTCGTGATCTCTGAACCCTGGTCCCCTTCACCAATGCTCTCAGACCCAATCACCTGAAGTTTCACAATAAAAGCACACACCTGAATCAATTGCTTTCACCATTACATAAATCACATTATATGACTACTTCTAACACGGTCCACATAGACCTATGCAATATAATCAGTTCCCTTTTGGATCTTTTTGTCCCCAGGAGATCTTTAGATTCTTTTCTTATCAAGCCAAATAAAATCTTACAAGTAAATGCATTGAAACTTACCGAGAAGTACTCTTCATTCCCATCCCAGACAACCATTTGGGGTAGCTTAGTGTTCCTATCAGTTCCGAACGTCTCCACAAATTCCGGGAACTGACTGATACCAACTAAACCAAAAAGAAGATCGCGATTTGCAGATGCTGCAGCCTTCAACACCTTGATTAGTTGCCTGGAACTTTCACTGTTCTCATCATCTACAATAGTAAGAGCAACTTTCCTTTCATCATCTTTCATGAGCTTCAATGTTTCTGAGTTTATGGGCACGCATAGGGGGAGTAAATTCTGTTTGATAAATTCTTCCAAAAAGTCATCTGCATATAGGAAATAGACAATGCAAATGAATATTACTTCAACTACCGAATTTTCTTCTATTTTTTTGTGAAATAGGCTACTGAAATTTCAATATAAATAACTACATATCATCGTAAACTTACAATAAATAAATATTTTAAGAAAATTAGAAGCATGCATGTCTTCACTCAGGAAATCAGTAAATTCACATTAACAAACCATCAAAGGGTCATCGGGAGTAAATAAAAGCCATCTGTTTCACAATGTTCTACGGTTTATTGAAAGGAAAAGTGAGTAGAACATGAACAAACCATCAAATGGGCCATAAAATATGTTTCTTTCGTTGTACTCTGGGTGCAAGGTCACCAAGGCTGGAACCTTATCAAAATCATAAAGTTCCATCGTGCTGTCTGAATAGTCCTTTGCCACAGAAAACCAAGCCCTTTTCTTGTATTTGACGGCTAGATTGGATATCAAAGACTCATTCATGCCAAAGCCAACGTAGACAGGAAAAAAGGTTCCTGCAGCTTCAACAAAGTCACTTATTGCAGTGTCTGAATCAAGGATGGCTACATCCGGTGCAACAAACTTTTTCAGGAACCGGATGAGTAAGTCAGATTTTCGGGGTCCGTAATAATCCATGGGAACTCCATGAATGAAGACCTTTAAAGTTGGAAACCCACTGCAGTACAGAAATAATGGTATCAACAAATGAAGCACCAAATTAGCATATTAACTGTCCATATTTACAGCCGGTGAGCCTAATATGCGAATTACTGGTTAAAAGAAAATATGTTTCAATTTGAGAATTTCAAGTATGTACAAAGTGTGAATTTCCAGTAGCATACTCAATTTCATATTTGTTGCCAATGCGTCTATACTTGTCTGCATCCAGTTTTGCTATCACTATAGGCTCCTTCAACCCCGCGAGAACCGGAGCTGCTGCATTTAGCTGAATGTTGAAGACTAAGTGTTAGTAGTTAGTGTACAAAATTATGGATATTATAGGCTAGGTAGCCCACAACAATGAAGCACAGAAGCTGAAATGGCATCTGACAGTAACTAGAAGAAGAAATGTCATATATACAAACGGAACATGTATGCAGGTTTAATGTATGAAAATATATTTTAGAAGGATAGTTCATAAGTCAATTGCTAAATAGAGTAGAACTAATAGGTCACAGCCAAAGGCACTTGTAACCAATGGAAGGCATATCTCTTTCTTAAAAAAGGGAAACTTCATGTGGGGTGCTACTAGTTTTGACTTTCTTCTGTAGTCAGTTATTTCAATTACAACTGATGCCTCTCTACATTGGATTTGTCCATGTGATATCGGTTATTTTGCTGCCATATTGTTCCGTTTATTGTTGCAGTGACCCTATCTTTAATAACGGTAAACTGCTCCACATAATACATCACCGAAATACCATTTAAAACTTATGATATCCCCAAATCATTAAAACGATGTACATGAAAAATACAATAGGTGCAAGTAAAATACTATTAGGGTAATAAACACTACTGAGCAGCCTATGGACACTAGAAACAACAAAGGAAATATGACAGCTAAGTTGTATGTTAGGTTACATAACAGCAATGAATTTGGTGCAAGTAAAATACTATTAGGGTTATAAACAACAAAGGAAATATGACACCTTGATTCCTTACCATAAAAAGCACATACACGGAAACAGTACAAAACGACACAATTGTTCCACTCAACAAGTGAAAATGCATGCGGGTTGAACAACACTAAGGAATTTGGTGTAAATAGCAAATAACAAGTGATCATAAGTTCATCCGACGGAAAAAAGTTCTCCTTTAGCATTCGTGGCATACAAAAATATACAATGGGTTCATTGGGCGTATCAAGTAGCGGAAACCGGAAAACGACAAAAAGATGCACCAGAAATCACTCCATGCATCCAAAATCCATCACTTGTTTTCTAAATCAGAATCCACTTTCTTCCTAATCTCCAACCTTTTAGACTTGACCAGCTAGAAATCTACTTTGAAGCATCAGAATCTCAAAGTTCCCATCATTATAATCCACACAATTCAATCTCCTAACCAAAGCCCTAAACAGGGAGGAACCCCTAAGCACCTCCTTCACAAACCGAAGTAATCTTTCTTCATTCTTACCCTTAATCTAAATCAAGCTCAAAAAACCTTACAACTTCACTAGTTACAAATCTACCTCCTGAAGCATCAGATTGCTAGCCTATCAAAATCAAGTCCGCATCTTTGTAAGCATCAAATTGCCAATTCACTCTATTTTAGTATTTTATCCCCAACCCGCATCTCCAATCGACGATTTACAATAAACGTAGAGATCGAACGAATTCCTGATTACGTCTTCAACTAGATCACGAAAAAAAAACATAAAAATTTAACAAAGCCGCATGCTTTGAAATCTAATCAAACGGCGGCAGTACTTGTAAGTGGTGATTAATACGATTGACAGGAGAGGGAAAGAAGGATGGTGACCTCGGGAGTGAGGCGTTTGCAGTGGCCACACCAGGGGGCATAAAAATCAACGAGTACGTAATCCAAAGAAGAGATAGCGGATTCGAAATTGGAATCGTCGAGCTCTATGACCTTGCCATCAATGGGGAACTGGTTATCAGCGGAGATCGAATTCCACCATTGAAGAGAGAGGAACAGTAATACAATTCCCAATCGCATTTCTTCTTCTTCTTTCCTCTACTCTCTATTTTTCAATTTTCTCCTGTTAGTCTTTCAATTCTCAGTTCTCACTTCCAGGCTAATGTTCACCGGAAAGGCTTGTTTTTGTTAGATACTAGTATGTTGAAACCCTTTTTTTCATGTATATAAATATATTTTACGTATTATCATAATTTAAAACACGCATTTAGTGGGTAAGATAAGAGTTGGAAAGTGCAGTAAAATATTTTATAGGTTTTGAGTACCTTTTATTCTCGTCTTTTATTTTTTTGAATTTCGATTTATCATATTCTTAGTCTATCATGTTCTCGTATGTTTGTAAGTATAATTTTGTTAGTGTTTTGTTCCTTTTATTTTATAATAATAATAATTATTTGATAATTTAATTTTCAACACATTAAAATATGTGATGAAAGCTTAATATTTAATGGGCTAATTAGGTAAGTAGACTTTTTTATTTTATTGTATACTAACTAGGCATTTTTTAGTTGTCTATTTAGTAAATATACCTCATGATTTTTTTACCACTTTCACTTAATGGTAAAGTAAAACTAATTAACCATTCAATTAAAAAAGACAAAATATTTGATGTTTATTATCTAAATTTTGATTTTAATTACTGAATTTGTTTTTTATTTTATTTTATTTTATTTCCCTTTTTATTGTTTGTTTTCATACCGGACATTTACATACCGGACATTTACATACCGAACATTTTGCATACCGGACATTTACATACCGGACATTTTATATATCGGACATTTACATACTGGACATTTACATACCGGATATTTTACATACCGGAAGTTCATAACGAAATTTTTCATACCGGAAATTCATACCGAAATTTTTTATACCGGAAGTTCATACCGAAATTTTTTATACCGGAAGTTCATACTGAAATTTTTAATACCGGAAGTTCATACCGGAAGTTCATAACAAAGTTTTTCATATCGGAAGTTCATACTGAAATTTTTTATACCGGAAGTTCATATTAACAGTTCATACCGGAAGTTCATACTGAAATTTTTTATATCGAAAGTTCATACCGGAAGTTCATACCGGAAGTTCAAACCGGAAGTTCATACCGGAAGTTCATAACGAAGTTTTTCATACCAGAAGTTCATAACGAAGTTTTTCATACCAGAAGTTCATACCGAAATTTTTTATACCAGAAGTTCATACCGAAAGTTCATACTGGAAGTTCATACCGTTCATAGCAAAAGTTCATACCGGAAGTTCATACCGTTCATACCGGAAGTCATACCGAAAGTTCATACCGGATGTTCATAACAAAATTTTTCATACCGGAAGTTCATACCAAAATTTTTTTATGCCGGAAGTTCATACCGGATGCCAATGATGTTTACACTGGTGAATTTACAGCCTTTGCTTGCTCATGGTGGTGATGACAGTGGTCTTGATCGTCTTTGGGCAAAGAAGAAGGTTATACCATTTTTAAAGACATTTTTGTTGTTTCAAGGTTGATACTTGAATGTTGCGTTTTTGCTCATACCATTTTTATAACTTCCGGTATGTAATTCTCCGGTATGTAATTTCTCCGGTATGTAATTCTTAATTCTAAACTATGACATAAAATCAGTTTGTTTGGTATAACTTCCGGTATGATAACTTCCAGTATGATAACTTCCGGTATGATATGATAACTTCCGGTATGATAACTTTCGGTATATTATGATAACTTCCGGTATGATAACTTTCGGTATGTGAACTTCTGGTATGTGAAACTCCGGTATGTGAACTTCCGGTATGTGAACTTCCGGATGTGAAACTCCGGTATGTGAAACTCCGGTATGTGAAACTTCGGTATGTGAAACTCCGGTATGCATTCCAAAAAAATAAAAAAATAAAAAAAAGAAAATAAAAAAACAAAAAAAAAAAAGAAAATTAAAAAAAATTCTGGTATGCTAACTTCCGATATGATATGATAACTTCCGGTATGAATACTTCCGATATGATATGATAATGTCCGGTATGATATGATAACTTCCAGTATGATATTTGAAATTTCAGTATGTGAAATTCCGTTATTGGAAATTCCGGTATGTGAAATTCCGGTATTTGAAAATTTATTCATTCCAGAAAATAAAAAAATAAAGAAAATAAAAAAAAGAGAAAAAAATTAATAAAAGAAAATAAAAAAAATTAATTCAGTTTTTAAAAATTTAAACTTACACTTAAATAACAAATAACAAATAACAAACAATTTTTTTTAAATAGAAGGGTTTATTAATTTTACCTATCATTAAATGAAAGTGGTAACAAAATATGAAGTATAATTTCTTTAACAGAAACCAAAAAGAGCCTAGTAGACCAAATTCTCTCATATTTATTTATGGCAAGAAGATACCAATGAAATTAATCAAACTTTACGGCCACGTTGATCAAACATAACATTGATCGTTTGAGCGATTAGTGTTGACCGGTCAATGTTAAATTGTTGACCGGCAGAATAGAAAATATTCAAATATATGATATATTTAAATAATTTATATTTTTACCATAAGGGCATTTTCTAGTGTAAAATCCATTTTTACTAGAATGAATATATATATATATATATATATTAGATTTTTAATTTGTAAATGTTCATGAAAAACCAAATGAACAATAGATAAAGCTTTGAAACAACTCAAAATAATACCAACTATCAACATTCAACCAAACATTATACCAACTTTGAAAATTACTAGGAGTGATACAAACCATCAACGTATTTATCAAAAATAATATGTTTTACTTTTCCAACAAACATACTAATACCAACTATCAACATTCAACCAAACATTATACGAACTTTGAAAATTACTAGGAGTGATACAAACCATCAATGTATTTATAAAAAATAATATGTTTTACTTTTCCAGCAAATATACTAACTCCGACAATGACGGGCAACCGAAATCTTACATGTCATACAAAATGAACTAATTGTGTGATGTGGATTTTATTTATTTAAATCAAGTGAATAACATAAATTTTTTAAAAACTTATAAAATAAGTTATTTTTAAAATTATTATATTTAAATTATAACTGTAACTAACTTTTTTTATTATAAAGTTTTTACAAATTTTTGTAAAAAAATATTTTTTTAAAAAACAAAACAATTTGTAACACCCCGAATCCACGAGATATCGGAATGCTACGGGCGAGACCTCACAATGGGTCCCGACCCTTAGCCTGACAAAAATTTCATCGGACCTTTCCAACAAGGCCCAAATAAAGGCCAAAAACCGAAAACAAACTTAATGCAATGATAATGTTCCCGAATACATTAAGAGAGGAAGACATCAGCCGTCTATACAACAATGCCAACAATACACAATATACAACACAATACACGGACTCAAACTCCCAAGCTTGACCTATGATGTACGGAACCCCGACTGTCCACTCCTCCGGATCACTCGGCCACACCTAACCTACACATCAACTACAAAAATTGGTATAAAACTGTTAGCTCACATTCTAGGCATTATAAAGATAGTAAAGGCACAAACACACACATAAGCACACATAACACACATCATGCTCATATATATACACTTCCGGTTCTTATTCTCTTTTTAGGGTATCCCATTTCTAATTCCATTCGTTTGAAGTGTGACACGAGAGTCTTATAGCTCTCGCCTCTGTCCCCATGTAACCGACAGGAGTGTGGCGGCGCTCAACCTGTATACCATGTGGAGTGGTGAAGAAGCTCGCCCGTATACCATATATGGCCTGGTCGCAAAGAACCTCCTAGTCTCCCTCGGGAGCTGGGCAGTGATGTCACCGCCCGACAATAGTAAACAATGGGCCAAATATATATATCCAAGTTGCCCTAATCCGATTTCGTGATTATAAACAAAGATAAAGCACACACCACCATCACATATCCAAATAATGCATAAAAGCGAGCTAAGTAAGTCCGTAGACTTACCTCGTCCCAACGATCAACCCAATCACATTTCCCGTAGGAATATAACCAAAGCCTGTTCAAGACAAGGCACAATAATCAACAACCACTCATGTAAGCTAGAAGTCTAAGTCCTATATGATCTCACAAGGTCATAATAACCCATACCCACACTAGGACAATGATCATAGTCTCAACAAAGGCAATGGTAACAACTATATGCACATCCTAGCTCACAAACTCACAACCATGTACTCACCATCTAAACCCTGACAAAGCCTCACAATGTAACCATACCCTCATCACATGAACCAAATCAGAAACATGCAGCCATCAAGGCATATATCACTCCGAAAACCTCGCAAACTCGCTTAAGGTCCACAAGCAACTACATGACATTCCAACTATCCTAGGTTCAATCATAGCATGCTTCTAGTCATCAACACTCTCTAAGGTCATCAAAAAACCTATACTCAAGGGAGGGAACTCACCAAGCAAAGAAACGGGTGCGGAAGAAGGAAGAGCAACCACGAAAGGGAGAAGAAAACAAGATGAAACCATGGCTTCCACCATTGAAGCTTGAGGAAGAAGGAGAAGATGAAGGGGGGGGGGGAGAAGAGGATTACCTACAACAGCTTGGCTAGGATCTTCAGTCTCCATCACGAATCCAATAGGATCAACTCACACATCAAAGGTGGAAGAGCCATGGAAGGTCAATGAAGAAGTTGGAGTCAAAGAGAGGAGAGGAGCAATCTCACATGAAAGAGGAAAATGGGAAGAGAGAGGGAAGGAAGGAAGGAAGGAAGGAAGGCTGTCACAAAAGGGAAAGCTTAAGGGTCAGCTGACCCATCCTTCCAGTTACGCTAGGAACCGAGGGGTCCAAAAGCAAGGGTGGAAAACGAGAGGTCGGAACGAGATTTTGGAATAAAACCCGACGCTCAGCACTTCGTGCCTGCAGGAAAACTGAGCCACGCCTACGGGAAGTCGATAAACCGCTCAACACCCGGAATAAAAATTCCGGATATTACATGTATAATTAGTAGACTTAATTAGGGAAATAGGACCCTTGAGATATTACTTTTGCAAAATGGGCTCCTAGGAAAAATAATAAAAGTTAGGCTTGCACCTATAAAAATAGGGTAATTGAAATGATAGTGTTGTACAAAATTTAAATAGTGACATGATGTTTACTTTTGACTTTTTTGGTATGCATTTTTTTGGGTATAAATTTTTGGGTATTGCTTACAGAGGGATTGATATGCATTTTTTTGGTATACATTTTTGGGTATTGCTTATTGAGTTATTGATATGCATTTTTTTTGGATATTGCTTATTGAGTATATGTGTGTGCAGTTAGGGTATGCATTTTTGAGTATATATGTGTGTAGTTTTGAGTATTGCTTATTGAGTGATTGATATGCATTTTTTTGGGTATGCATTTTTGGGTATTGTTTATTGAGTGATTAACATGCATTTTTTGGTATTGCTTATTGAGAATATGTGTGTGCAGTTTGGGTATGCAGCTTTGGGTATTGCTTACCCAAAAACAAACGTTGCTTCTTACCCAAATTCCGGCGACGCAAAAGCTCAATAAGAGGACTTGCATTTGAAGGGAGGAAGAAGGGACATGAGTTTATAATTAGGGAAGAAAAAGGGGTTGCATTTTATAGGCACAAATTCCATGTAAAATGTCCATCAACATTGTCACCAATTAAATCAATGGCTGTCATTTTTTGTACCTTTTCTGATTTCATCTACTATATAGGAGCCCATTATATAAAGGGAAATTCCGGATGGTACCCTCGTGGTTTGGGGTATTCCGGATTTTGCCCACCAGTTTTTTCAAGTTCGGATGGTACCCTTAAGTTTATGTTGTTTTCCGGATTTTGCCCAAATTCATTACACTTTTTAAAATTTCATTAAAAACATACAAAAGAAAATAAACTAAAATTAAAAAATAACTTAAAATAGAAAGAATAATTTATTTATTTTAATAATAAAGTAAAACAGTAACTTTTTTTTAAAAAATATATATTATATTAATTTAAAAATAAATAAATTAGATAAATTTTAAAAAATTCAAAAATCAGTGTTTTATTTATTTTAAAAATAAATAATTAAATTAGCATATTTATAACAAAATATAATAACATAAGTTTATAATTTTTTCAAAAAAATAAATAAACTAAGGACTCTTTTAAAAAATAAAAAAAAGTACTGTTTTAATTTATTATTAAAATAAATAAATAATTTTTCTATTTTATTTATTTCTCAAAACTAAAAGAAAGAAAATAAAGTAATATTAAAAAATAAAAAAAAATTAAAAAACTGATTTATTTAATTTAATAATAAATAAAAACAGTGATTTTTTAAAAATTTTACAAAAATCCTTATTTTATTTTTTTTGAAATAAAGTGTAAAACTTATGTTTTTAGATTTTGTTAAAAAATGCTAACCCAATTTATTTATTTTTAAAATAAAATAAAACACTGATTTTTTTAATTTTTTTAAAATTATCTAACTAATTTATTTTTAAATTAATATAATATATATTCTTTTTTAAAAAAGTTACTGTTTTAATTTATTTTTAAAATAAATAAATTTTTTCTTTCTATTTTAAGTTGTTTTTTAATTTTAGTTTATTTTCTTTTGTATGTTTTTTATGGAATTTAACAAAGTGTAATGAATTTGGGCAAAATCCGGAAAACAACATAAACTTAAGGGTACCATCCGAACTTGAAAAAACTGGTGGGCAAAATCCGGAATACCCCAAACCACGAGGGTACCATCCGGAATTTCCCTTATATAAATTACAAATTGGGAGACCCTAATTTTCAACTTTATGGTGTAAAAGGCATACAACGCCAATTTAGCCTAATTAGTATATGAACAATTGTAAATAATAATTGAGCATAACACTTGAGATGAACATGTGTAATGAGCAAATGAATAACTATATCAATTATACATTTTATATGAACATGTACAAATGAACATACGAACAATATATTTTTGAAAATGAATTATGACAAGTGAAAATAATTTAAATAATAATAAATCTTTATGAAACCGAAAGTTTGTAGAAAGAAAATCCTATGGACAATGAAAGAACTTTGAGTAAAATTGTAACAAGCGATATATATTTATGAAATAAAAAATTTGTAGAAGAAAAAACTCATGAATAGTGCCAAATCCTATGTGAGAATGATTTATACAACCATAATCTATGAAACCGAATGTTTGTAAAAAAAATTAAAAGTCTAGGACAATGGAAAAACAAATGTGAAATAAACTACATAGCGACAGCGTAAAACTGGATGTTTGTAGAAAAAACCTTATGAATATTAAAAAAACTCTATGTGAATGATGTAACTCGATATATATATATATATATATATATATATATATATATATATATATATATATAATAATTGCTAAAGAAGTAACTAAGGAAGTTGTTTGGGTTCAGAAGTTCATAGTTGAGCTCGGTGTTATTCCTAGAACATCTAGAGCAATTGACATTCATTGTGACAACACTGACACAATTGCTCAAATCAAAATATCTAGCTCTAGCTTCCAACCCATGCACGTTATGCGGTTATACCACATGATCCGACACTACGTAGATAAGAGTGAGACGAGGTTGTGGAAAGTGCACACAAATGATAATATTGTAGAACGAAACCCACGAGTAGGCCCAAATCACATGTATGGGCTGCGTACGAGCCCATCAAGTAGAAGGGCCCAATAAGTTTAAATCTAGGCCCAATGATTGGGTTATCCTATTTTCAGTACCATACACTCATATAATAGAGAGCCGAATACGAGAATCCAGCTCAACATTTTCAATTCGAATGGCTTCTTCGGGTATCCGGTCACACTTCGTCTTCTTCTCTTACTCACTGCTACTCTTTGGAGCTGTTTTCTCTTTGCTTCCTAGCTCCGCTTTGAGTCTATGCAAGTCGCCTCCCATCATCTTTAATTTCGGAGACTCAAACTCCGACACCGGAGGACTCTCCGCCGGCCTAGGGTTCCCCGTCAACCCTCCCAACGGTCGCAACTTCTTTCACACATCCACCGGCCGCCTCTCTGACGGCCGTCTTCTAATTGACTTCCTCTGTAAGCTCCATTCGTTCTATTTTCTCGATTTTCCTGCTTGTAATCAGAGTTATTTAGCTGTTGAGTTTTTTCACAAAATGTAAATGGATAAATACTAAAATAATCAAAACATTAAAAGCGTCGGTGGTGAATGGTAAAGTTCATATTTCCATTGCAGAACAGAGTAAAGCCCACCACCGGTCCACCACCACCTTCTCGTCCTTCTCTATATTGACGAGGGGCCCACACACAACTTAGCTTCATTTACAGCATGATTACTGTTAATTAATAATGTATTTTGAAGCATTTTCGCAATTGGGTGCAGAATTCTGATATTTTCTGTAAAACCCGCACGGATATTCATCCATCTTCCGTCCATCCTCCAACAATTTGGGATTTACCCGGTTTTTACGGGTTGTGTGATTCGGATATTCATCGGGTGATTGATGCTAAAAAGAAACTCGCAAGATATGGGATAAAGATGCTAAACAAGCTGACTCTCTATACTTGAATACTTGATTGAGTGATGATCAGTTGATCAACACTCTCGGTACTTGAATACTTGATTGAGTGATGATCAAATGGACTGAGATTGATGCATTATTATTTTTAATGAGTAGAGAAGATGAAGACAAATTTTTTAACATATGAATACTTTTGTCTTGATCACTGTCAAGAGCACCGACCCTTGTGACCTTGTCTAGTACATGTCTGATAATGCTGCTTATGATTTGTCAATATGTTGGTGACCCTCAACAATTGAAGGATGTAAGCATGTGATTAGATATGTTTTTTTAATTGTTTGCAGGCCAGAGCTTGAATACAAAGTTTCTGAACCCATACCTGAATTCATTGGGGTCAGATTTTCGGAACGGTGCCAATTTTGCTGTAGTAGGCTCCTCTACTCTCCCTAAATTCGTACCCTTTGCATTGAACGTTCAGATCCTTCAGTTTCTTCATTTTAAGGCCCGTTCCCTTCAGCTCATCGCATCTGGTAATTGAATCATGACATCCAAACAGACCCTAAACTCTCAATTTAGCATAGCTCAATATTTGAGCTGGTGATCATATATTTTTGGATTGAACTGGTGAAAGTTTTGTATTTGTTGTGGTTTACTGTTCAGGTTCTCGAGGCTTGATCAACGAAGAAGGGTTCCGAAGAGCTCTGTACATGATTGATATAGGACAAAACGACCTTGCGGATTCTTTTGCAAAGAATATTTCTTATACACAAGTTATCAAGAGAATCCCTTTGGTAATTGCAGAAATTAGTGATGCAGTTAAGGTGAGTTCACTGTCCTTAGTTAAGAGCACATTATTCTTGTGCAAATCGTGTCATGTTTACTAAGAAAAAAGCCGTCTTCCGTTTCTAGAGATTGTATGGTGAAGGAGGTAGAAAGTTCTGGATCCACAATACAGGACCATTAGGCTGCCTTCCTCAAAAACTTTCCTTGGTTTATCATACTGCCAAAGATCTCGACTCAAACGGATGCATTTCAAGCTACAACACAGCCGCCAAACTGTTCAATGAAGCTCTCCTGCATTTGACACAACAGATGAGATCTGAGATGAAAGATGCAACATTTGTTCATGTAGATATATATGCCATCAAATACGATTTGATAGCGAATGCTGCAACTTACGGTATTATCATAAGCATGCATTTATAAGTAGGATATTAAACTTTTGAGATTGTAACACATGTTTTGTTTGCAATTTGCAGGTTTTAGTAACCCTTTGATGACATGTTGTGGATTTGGAGGGGCACCGTATAACTATGATGTTCGGGTAACTTGTGGGACTCCGGGTTATCAAGTCTGTGCAGACGGGTCTCGGTTCATAAACTGGGATGGCATCCATTACACTGAAGCTGCTAATGAAATTGTCGCCAAGAGAGTGCTTTCTACTGATTATTCGTCTCCAAAGATCACATTTGATTTCTTCTGTAGGTCTTAGGAAGATGAGTTTGCAATATGCAGGAATTTGTAATAGCAAGATCACGAAATGTAGGGTTTGATATCAGGGTCTCAATCCTCAAAGATGTTTGAGGCTTACTGGAAATCTGGAAAATGAGAATAAAAACTATTGTACTTAATCTCCTCTCTTGTTAATGTGCTTCACATCAGCTGCACCTGCAAAGCAACTGAATTGGCTCAATGCCCCTTTTCTGTTGGAACTCTAAAATGAACAGTCCTACATACACTTAGGACCATTCAGGTTCGGTCTGAACCGGACCGGTCCACCAAAGTTTAAGGGCTCATATTTTGGACCCAAAATATAAGAAACCGTACTTTGATTCAACCGGTCCAAAATGAGCTTTTGAGGAAGTCCAAGTCAGTCATGTTCAAAGAAATTAACTGTGTTTCTAACCGATTGACTAATTTGAGAATTTATAACCCCAACACACCCTATTCTGATGACCCCAAACTTAGTGTTCTGACCCCAAACTTAGTGTTCTTATTCTGACGACCCCGAACTTAGTGTTCTTGTTCGCAAGGATGTTTTAGGATGAATTACCTCTAAAAAGTAGTTTTCTTAGCTGATTTCTGTTTAAAAAAAAAAAAACAACACCAGAATAGAACATAAAATAAATACAACGTTGTATATATGTATGGCAATCCCCTAGAAATCTTCCATGATGAGCAAAATATTATACACGGTTGCAAGCTGAATACTAAACGAAATGGTTACATTTTATAAAAAATGGTATATGGTCAACGGTTGACCGCCCTGCAGGTCCTCCTGATCTCACCTTGACTCCCAGTCATCACCTCAATAGAGCCCATACGAATCATGGCTCTCGCAAACTCCATAGCCCAAACCCTATTATCACTTGCATACTTGTTCACCATATATGAAGTTGAAGGGCTAGTCATTAAAGCTTGATCCGAGGTCAACAATCCTCGGCCCCGAGTCAATTCTCCGAAGTACTTGTTATCCAACCTATTAGGTGTATTGAACTCGAGAGGGACTAAAGAGTTTTGACCATTAGCTGGACATTGAGCCTTGAGCAAGCTAGCAAAGCTTGGATCCATTGAGTTAGCTTGTGGGCTAAGTAATCTTGTAGAGAAGGAAGAGCAGTGTGAGACACCTATCGAATGTGCACCGGAGAGTGTAACCATCTCCTCTAAAGACAGCCCTTTCATAGAGAATTTTCCTTGGAGTTGTTCAAGACTCATAGTTGGTGCAGGTAACTGCATGAGAGGCTCATTTTGTCGGGATACTATGCCATCACGTCTTCCTGAAGGAACCGCGTAGTTGATGTGTCCGAGTTTTAAGGCGCTGTCCCGAGCAGCAAAGGCTAGAATGTCCGCGCAGGAGACTGTCCGTGGGCAGCTGGCTTCTATCTCGGCCTTGATTTCGTCGATTACTTGGAAGCTTGAGCCTCGAATACTTCCCTTGTTTGGCGGGCTTTCTTTCTCGGACGGATTTCCGGGCGTTGAGTCTAGTAGCACGGATGCATCACATCCCTGAGAATAAATAATAAATCGAAACGAGCTTTAAAATGTGCTAGCTTTTTTTAATAAATAAACTGGTCATTGTTGAGATTGAGTAGCTCTATTCATATAACAACTTTACTAACATTAACCCGAGCTCAACTTAAATCAAGCTTAAAAAACGTTCATATTCAATTAGTTTAGACAGTAAACAAGCTCAAGTAGCTACTTACAATACACTTACTGTAGGAACCTGTAATACGAAAGTTAAACTTTATGCAGTATAACGATAAGGTTCAGAATTTCATACCACCGCAGTGCGTATGTGGAGCAGAGTCGAGATCGGAATCTCTTTCCTTAATTCTAAAAACACCCCGTATTACGACGGTTACCGGTGTTTAAGAATCCCAGGATACAACTGCTGTTCGAATCCGTTCTTCGTAATAGAACTGGAAGCCTACGAACCAGTAGTGCGTTGCACTCTTGAGATGAGAAAAGCTCGCAAGCCTGAGAGAGAGAAGAGAGACGATTGTTGGTGTATTTTGGAATGAATGGAGAGCTCTCTATTTATAGGAGCTGGAGGGGCTGAATTGGGCTATGGGCCTCGAGGCCCATTGAACCAGCCCAAAACCCGGAGCCAATAGAAGGCTGGCAAGTGTCCCGCAATCCCAAAAAATTCGGATTTACCTTGGAAGCCAAGTCCGCTGAAGATCATAACCGCCCACTTTTGTAGGCAGATCCGGTTGACTGGATATTCGGATATCCAGCCCAGTCCGCTGATCCGTTTTGTACGGATGGGCCTGGCCCAAGGCCTTCCTCATCTGGACTGTTGGACTTCGAGTTGGGTCGGCCCAAAAATAATATAGGTGGCCAGCCCAGATTATAATTAGGTCCACCCGCCCCGCAACTCAGCTCGGACTCGGACTCGGACTCGGACTCGGACTCGGCTAGGCACGGCACGACCACGAGCTCGAGCTCGAGCTCGAGCTCGGCTCGGCGCGCGTGTGGTGTTTTGCCTACGTCGTTCCCCATTGAAAATGGGTAGTGACCCAAGGCCACATGCCTTAGAGCAACCTTGCCCCTTATATCCTACTCCCTTTTACCTCCATATAGTCCATGTGGGACTCTCCCAATTTTGACTATTTTCCCAAGTTATTGCCTATAACGCAACCAACTTTGGGCATCCATTTCTCATTCAAACGGAACTCAAATTTAATGTATGAATATACCACGAGCAAGAGCTCGCGGAGACGAAGACAACGCTCCCACTTTCCGGTGTTGATAATGGCCGGAGCCCACCGGAAATGTGCCCGGAAAAGTGTCCGGCGCACACATGTAATAAAACATGTTTTATTTATTCTTTTAATTAAAATTAGTTCCAACAATCCCCCACATGAATAGAAATGATTCTAAACATATGCTTCTCTGCTTTTAGATAGACAGAATTCTCAAGAGTACAGTCGAAAAATTACTACATCTGGACTGGTGCCATGTTTCATGCTTGAACCGTCCATAGTGAATAGCTATCGGATTTACTCGACCAGGTAGTGACTATGATGTCTTGAACCACCCGGGCTTTTATGTAAACCGAGACAACAACTATCACACAGTTTCATTTTCTCGCAGAACGTTTGGTTCTCTGGTTGTGTTCATTTTGGCCTTGAACATCCCTGGTTTATTCATGAGTGAATTTGGAGAATTCAGCCTCACTTTATTCTCCTAGACACGGCCCCATGTCACACTCACAAGGTGATTTACCATAAAGAGTATCTTTCATACTCCCCCTTTGTTTCAAGGCGATGGAATCATTAAAAGCCAAGCTTAACCTTAACTCGTACAATTTGCACTGTTTATCATCCTTAGGAACTGGGTATAGACAGTGCTCCACTTGATTCAACTTGTTTAGGTTTTCCCCTTGAACCTACATCATGGGATCTCCAGTCACGTAGGTAGGGTTTTCCTTCAAGCATCCTCTTTCGTAATAGGCTTTAAACCCATTCCTTTTGATGATTTTAAAACTTGATCTCTTGACAAACCCTTAGTAAATGGATCCGCTAGGTTGTCAGCTGATTTGATATAGTCTATCGAGACTATACCTGTTGAGATCAGTTTTCTAATGGACTTATGTCGTCGTCTAATATGACGTGACTTTCCATTGTATAAAACGCTCAGTGCCCGAGCTATAGCCGATTGACTATCACAGTGTACACATAATGCCGGCACTGGCTTTTCCCACATCGGAATATCTTCCAAGAAGTTCCGAAGCCACTCAGCTTCTTCTGCTGCTTTGTCTAACGCAATGAACTCAGACTCCATTGTGGATCTGGCCAATAACGTCTGTTTGGAAGATTTCCAAGACACTGCTGCACCACCCAGTGTAAACACATATCCACTTGTGGATTTTGAGTTTCTAGAGTCGGATATCCAGTTTGCGTCACTGTATCCTTCTAGAACTGCCGGTTGGTTACTATAGTGCAGCCCATAACTTTGAGTATAACGGAGATAGTTCAATACTCTAGTTATCCCTTTCCAGTGTTTATGTCCTGGGTTACTTGTATAGCGACTTAGTATATTAACTGAGTGCGCTAAGTCAGGGCGTGTACAATTGGTTAAGTACATAAGACTCCCAATTACACGTGCATACTCAAGTTGTGACACTGAGTCCCCTACATTTTTGGTCAGGTGGAGTTGAGGATCCACAGGACTCTTAGCTGTTCCACTTGAGTAGTTCTTGAACCTCTCAAGGATCTTTTCAGCATAATGAGCTTGGGACAGGGTAATACCTTCGGAGTGTCTAGTGATTTTAATCCCTAGAATGACATCCGCTAATCCCATATCTTTCATGTCAAACTGACCCCTAAGTAAATTCTTAGTTCGGTTGATCATGTCTTTGTTGCTTCCAATGATAAGCATATCATCGACATATAGACATAGCAAGACATATCCCGTAGGAGTATGCTTGATGTATATGCACTTGTCGCATTCATTAATGCTGAAACCATTCGACATCATTACGTTGTCGAATTTTTCATGCCACTGCTTAGGTGCTTGTTTGAGTCCATAAAGGGACTTTACAAGTCTACACACCTTGTGTTCTTGTCCAGACACAACATACCCTTCAGGTTGTTTTATGTAGATCTCCTCTTCTAAATCTCCGTTTAGAAAGGCAGTTTTTACATCCATTTGATGGATTTCTAGGTTTCGTAATGCCGCTATTGCTATTAGCATTCTTATAGAAGTTATTCTCGTAACTGGAGAATATGTGTCAAAGAAATCCAACCCTTCTTTTTGTCGGAATCCTTGCACTACAAGCCTAGCCTTGTACTTTTCGATTGAGCCATCGGTTTTTAACTTGGTTTTGAAAATCCATTTGCACCCAAGTGCTTTACACCCTTTTGGTAAATCAACTAACTCCCATGTATGGTTTTGCATAATGGAGTCAATCTCACTTTTGACTGCTTCCTTCCATGAAGGTGCGTCAGGTGTAGACATGGCTTCTGTGTAACTTCTTGGTTCTTTCTCCATGAGAAATGCCATTATGAAGTCATCCCCAAACGATTTTTCCGTTCGAGTTCTTTTGCTTCTTCGAGGTTCTTCCTCGACTATTTCATTTCCAGAAGTGCCTTCTTCCCTTTGTTCACGAGTTCGTTTTGGATTTTCTTTATCCTTACACGGAAACACGTTCTCAAAGAAAGAAGCGTTCCTAGATTCCATTATTGTATTAACATGTATATCTGGTATATCTGATTTATGTACCAAAAATCGATAAGCACTACTGTTGTGTGCATATCCTATGAAAATACAATCAACGGTTTTAGGTCCGATGGTGACCTTTTTAGGAGGTGGTATAGCCACTTTTGCTAGGCACCCCCACACTTTGAGGTATTTGTACGATGGTACTTTACCTTTCCAAAGTTCATATGGCGTTTTGCCAGTTACCTTATGAGGTATTTTGTTGAGGATGTAATTGGTAGTAAGCAATGCTTCCCCCCACATGTTTTGAGGTAACCCAGAATCCTGCAACAAGGCGTTCATCATCTCTTTCAGAGTTCGGTTCTTTCGTTCCGCAACTCCGTTAGATTCAGGTGAATAGGGAGCAGTTGTTTGATGAACTATCCCGTGTTCTCTACAGAACGCGTTGAAAGGTTCATCATACTCGCCTCCTCTATCACTTCGTACGACTTTGATTGTCTTACTAAGTTGGTTTTCAACTTCCAACTTGTATTCCTTGAATTTTTCCAAGGCCTCATCTTTGCTTCTGAGCAAGTAGATGTAACAATATCTTGTACAGTCGTCAATAAATGTGACGAAGTACTTTTTACCTCCTCTAGTTTGTATGAACTTTAAATCACACAAATCAGTGTGAATTAACCCTAGAGGTTCTGTGGTTCTCTCCACTTGTGGAGATGGCGTTTTCGTGAGTTTTGCCTGTACGTAGACTTCACATTTGTCTTTGTATAATTTGCATTTTGGAATTAGGTTTAAATTCATTAGTCGTTGGATAGACTTATAATTTACATGTCCTAATCGTTCATGCCAAATATTAAAAGACTCAACAACATAAGCAATAGGGGTTTTATTCATTGAAACTTCGGTTACAACTTTTGGGATGACTGTCATTACACACATTTTGAACAGTCCATCCTTGACATACCCTTTGCCTACATAAATCCCATTCTTCATGAGAGTCAGCTGATCAGACACAAGCTTCACGGAGAACCCATGCTTGCTGAGCAGAGATCCGGAAATCAAGTTCTTCCGGATATCTGGCACGTGCATGACATTGTTGAGAGTCAGCTCTTTCTCAGATGTCATCTTTAGCACTATCTTGCCGTGTCCTTCAACCTTTGAGGTAGACGAATTTCCCATAAACAGGTGTTCTTCCTGCTTATTCTTATGATAGGTGGAAAACATCCCCTTGTCAGAACAAATGTGGCGGGTGGCACCAGTGTCATACCACCATTCCATCGGGTTGCTGCCGATCATGTTGACTTCAGAAATCACAGCACATAGATCAACATCAGTTAGCCCACCCTCAGCAATGTGGGCCTTTGCTTTGCCCTTGCTTTTGTTTGAGTCACTCTTGTTCCGACATTCGTCGGATTTGTGACCAATTTTGCCACAGGCGTGACATTTGCCGGCGAACTTTTTCTTTGCCGGCTGCTTGTTGGGGACCTTGGGTTGAAACTTCCGTTTCTTGTCCTTCGGTTCAGTCAGATGAGCTTTCTCAGTCTTTTCCCCTTCAATGCTTTTGCGGTTGCTTGATTCAATCCGCAACTTGACCATGAAATCTTCCACAGTCATTTCCTTTCGCTTGTGC
This sequence comes from Fagopyrum homotropicum, assembly GCA_033239125.1. NCBI lineage: Eukaryota > Viridiplantae > Streptophyta > Magnoliopsida > Caryophyllales > Polygonaceae > Fagopyrum > Fagopyrum homotropicum. The sequence continues at coordinate 143,892,133 of BSWB01000003.1, read as the reverse complement.
AAAAGGTAGCTCTTGAAATCCTTCCAAGATGGAGGGAGTTTTCCGATAAATGCTGCTACCTGAAATCTTTCACAGATATTCATCCCTTCAGCAATGATCTCATGGGCTAGAAGTTGTAGCTTCTCGGCTTGTTCCATGACCGGTTTGTTGTCTACCATTTGGAAGTCCATGAACTTCTGAACGGCGAACTTTTTATGCCCTGCATCCTCAGATTTGTACTTCTTTTGTAAGGCAAGCCACAGCTTCCTAGAAGTGTCGACTTTGATGTATACTTGATACAGTGAGTCGGACAGGCGGCTTAGAATCCACCCTTTGCATGCATAGTCATTGTCCAAATCAACTTGGAAAGATACCTCTTTATCCTCAGTCACATATTTGTCCAATTTGTTCATGGTCAAGAAGAACAGCATCTTCTGTTGCCAGGTCTTGAAATTAGTTCCATCGAACTTGTCTGGCAGTAATCCCGCGCTCAGAGAGCCAGGCATCGGTACTGTCTGAGGGACATGTTGTTGACCAGCCTGTACACCAGTTGGTTGTGCAATAGTCCTGGTCGGTGGGTTTGGCAAGCTAGCCGGTGGTAGACCACTCCCAAAATGGATTTGGGACGTCTGCTCACCCCCATTTGCAGCCTCAGTCAGTATCTCTAAGATACTTCTGTCATCAGAAGTGTTTGGATCGACGGGAGTTTCTTTTGTGGTATCAGCCATTTCTGTCACACAGAAACAACCACGGTCAATATTTCAAATTTTTTGATCGGAAATCGAAACTCAAAAACCGATTTTTAGAAAATTCGGGTATAAGTCCGTACAAGAACAGACTTGTTTTCGATTTAATATTTAAATCGAATTCAGGTTTAAAAACAAAAACTTTTTTTTTTTTTTGTTTTAAAATTAATTTTGAAAACTGAATTTAAAATTCAAATTTTAAAATTAATTCCGCCCGGTTTGAGTATTCCGGCGCCTTATCTACAACACTTAATAAACGGTTAGTGCATAACAGCTTAACAAGTTTTTTAGAATTAAGACTGTAGGAACCTGTAATACGAAAGTTAAACTTTATGCAGTATAACGATAAGGTTCAGAATTTCATACCACCGCAGTGCGTATGTGGAGCAGAGTCGAGATCGGAATCTCTTTCCTTAATTCTAAAAACACCCCGTATTACGACGGTTACCGGTGTTTAAGAATCCCAGGATACAACTGCTGTTCGAATCCGTTCTTCGTAATAGAACCGGAAGCCTACGAACCAGTAGTGCGTTGCACTCTTGAGATGAGAAAAGCTCGCAAGCCTGAGAGAGAGAAGAGAGACGATTGTTGGTGTATTTTGGAATGAATGGAGAGCTCTCTATTTATAGGAGCTGGAGGGGCTGAATTGGGCTATGGGCCTCGAGGCCCATTGAACCAGCCCAAAACCCGGAGCCAATAGAAGGCTGGCAAGTGTCCCGCAATCCCAAAAAATTCGGATTTACCTTGGAAGCCAAGTCCGCTGAAGATCATAACCGCCCACTTTTGTAGGCAGATCCGGTTGACTGGATATTCGGATATCCAGCCCAGTCCGCTGATCCGTTTTGTACGGATGGGCCTGGCCCAAGGCCTTCCTCATCTGGACTGTTGGACTTCGAGTTGGGTCGGCCCAAAAATAATATAGGTGGCCAGCCCAGATTATAATTAGGTCCACCCGCCCCGCAACTCAACTCAACTCAACTCGGACTCGGACTCGGACTCGGACTCGGACTCGGCCTCGGACTCGGCCTCGGCCTCGGACTCGGCCTCGGCCTCGGACTCGGCCTCGGCCTCGGACTCGGCCTCGGCACGACCACGAGCTCGAGCTCGGCTCGGCGCGCGTGTGGTGTTTTGCCTACGTCGTTCCCCATTGAAAATGGGTAGTGACCCAAGGCCACATGCCTTAGAGCAACCTTGCCCCTTATATCCTACTCCCTTTTACCTCCATATAGTCCATGTGGGACTCTCCCAATTTTGACTATTTTCCCAAGTTATTGCCTATAACGCAACCAACTTTGGGCATCCATTTCTCATTCAAACGGAACTCAAATTTAATGTATGAATATACCACGAGCAAGAGCTCGCGGAGACGAAGACAACGCTCCCACTTTCCGGTGTTGATAATGGCCGGAGCCCACCGGAAATGTGCCCGGAAAAGTGTCCGGCGCACACATGTAATAAAACATGTTTTATTTATTCTTTTAATTAAAATTAGTTCCAACACTTACCCTTACAAAACAGTCATGGAAATGCAGTCTAATGAGACCAGCTCCTACGCCAGGGTTTTGGGAGACGACTTTGTTAACCACTCTCCACACAATCGCCTCAGCCGAAGGGCAACTCCAACGATAAAACTCGAAACGGAGAGCATCTTCCGCCATGGAGTGCTCGGTCAGTGTAGACAAAGCGAGAAGTAAAAGCAAGTAAAGCATGCCACCGTGTCGCGAAGACGCCATTCAATTCAAGTTTGGTGGTGTTGGAGATGAAGAGCAAGGGAATCTAGTTTGTGTATATATATTATGGAAGATGAATGAAGAGAAAGAGCATGGAAATTAAGAAAATGATAGGTCAAAGTGAGTAAAAGAATTAGGTGAAAGTATTGTAGAAGAAGAAAGCAAGTAACAAAGTATATGCAGGAAATAAGCTGTCAAAAATTTGAACCATTCTACTTCAGTCAGATCCTCTGGAGCCTTATATGTAGCCTCCTCGCCTCTTTCTGATCGATCAATTTATTAATTTTAATTATTATTCTTAAATTAAAATTAAAAACTAAACTTATTAATAAAACCCTACAAAATATCTTTTATTTTTTTAAACAATATACCAAATCTTATTCTCTCTTTCTCCCTTTAATAATCTGATTCCCTATTCTTCTATTTTCTTCTGCTACTGGTTCCGCCATAGCCCCAATCCTTCGTCCACCAGAGAAAATTGACCCGCTGTCTAGCCCGAAAAGCCGCCGCAGATCCTACTGTCTATTTCTTTCTCATCATTGTTAGTGAGCGGTTAGATGATACTGTACATTGAACCATATTTATTTAGTGGTTAAATTATGTAATTAGGTTAGCTTATATTCCAATTTTGCATTTCAAGATACATTTCAAGCAATTAGATGCATGTAAATTAGATGATGCTAATTAAGCTGTATTTCAAGCAATTAGATGATAGTTAGTTACATTCTTCCTTACAAGAACTCTGGTTTGACGTCCCTTCATTTTTCAGCTTTGCACCTTACTACATTGACAAAAGCTCACAATAGCATACTTACCAGGTTACATGGTAGCTTGCATTCACAGTGGTAAACTTGCACTTTTGGCATTAAAATTGATTTAAATAGAAATTCTTATCTAAATTGATGCTAAACACTCAACTAAAATTGTTGGTTATCTAATACAATAACATTATTCTATTCCTCTGATTAGCTCCCTGCAGCTGATCCAGTAGGTCGACAACATCATCCATCGTGAAGTGATTAATCTAGCTCTTTTAAATGTACTCTAGATCTTTGTAGCAAACTCGTCAACAACATCATCCATCGTGAAGTGATTAATCTGTATGCGCGATCTGCGGCGGCTTTTCGGCTAGACAGCGGGTCGATCTTCTCTGGTGGATGAAGGGTTGGGGCTATGGCGGAACCAGTACCAGAAGAAAATAGAAGAATAGGGAATCAGATTAACGGAGAAAGAGAGAATAAGATTTGGTATATTGTTTAAAAAATAAAAAATATTTTGTAGGATTTTATTGATAAGTTTAGTTTTTAATTTTAATTTAAGAATAATAATTAAAATTAATAAATTGACCAATCAGGCAATAGAGAAGGCTACATATAAGGCTCTAGAGGATCTGACTGATTCTACTTGTGTTCCCTTTTGGTTGTTTTCTTGATTTCTTTTGCTCTTTCAATTAATCAGCAACAGTGTTTTTTTCATGGCCAATTGGATTCTGATTATAATTTAGTTTTTAGGGTTTTCTGCTGATAGGCCAATATATTAACCCTACAATTAAAACTACAAAAAGTAACAACTGAGTATTTGTAGTTGGCTTCTGATTATAATTTAGTTTTTAGGGTTTTGTGCTCATAGGCCAATATGTTAGAGCTGGATACAGGCTGCTGACTACAGACAACCGCGACTTTTCTTATTTGTTTCTTGTTTAAGCTAACCACGAACATTGATACCATATTTTATACATGCCATATATACGATGGGTATGTCTGGTGATATAAGAGATGAAGATAATTTTATATCTCCATAATCTTCCTTTTATCCCATAATTTCAACTCATCAAACACACCCAATATGCTTTGAGGGATTATAGGACGTTTGTAGCCGATTAAAGGTAGGAACTCGATTATCGAAAATATTAGAAAAATTTAGAACTAAAATAGTCGTATGAATTAGGAATAAGTGGCAGAGGTGAGACGCATAACCAGCTCTGAAAGCCCAAAAACACAATGATTGGTGGTCAACCCAACATCAGGTTCATCAGGCCCTCAACCCAGAGCGAAACCCACGAACAACGCCTCGGCTTGGCTTTGCTCGGCGCGCGTGATCTAGCAAACGCTAGAGCGTCTCTCCATTGACTTTGTTAACCATAATATGCAATTCTCATATATAAGGTGTCTAAAAAATCTACACATTGTCGACGTAAGACAATTTACTTCACAATTACATCTCCCAAAGTGCATTTAATACACTCATCATTGAAAATTAATTTCTCACTCATTTAACATCATTTTATACATATGAGTATACCAAAGCGTAGTTTTTACAATTGATTCCAACATTAAATACATAAGGGGTTGTCCAACTTTCACACTATATTGGGTTGTGGGGTCTGATAGGCAGCGGAAGTTTAGGCCATTGTTATCGTATTGTTAATTCTATGAGGAAGCCTATACGCACGTCATTGAATTTAAAAAATACACAACTCAACGCTGGGCGGCGGCGTTGAACAAAACCCAACTTCAACGCAAACTGACAACATTGAAAAAACTCAACTTCAACACAGGACGCCTACGGCCGTGCACTTGCATGGGTCATGTCATCGAAGGTTGTGTGGAATGGGCTTTAGCATGGGTCATGTCATCGAAGTATCGAACCAAACGGCCAGCCAAATGGCATAAACAACGGCCACCCTACGGCCGTGCACTTGCTGCTTGGTGGGTGTTTCTCCATCTGCCTCTTCCAATCTTGAATCCTTCTCTTCATGGCTTATCTTGCGGACATCGTGTTGCAGTTTCTCAGTCATATTGATCTTCTCTTCTACTCTTACCCTAGGGAGGATGCAATTTGGCACTTTTGATGCCTTAAATGCCCGAAACACATAAAAGTCAAGGTAGATACCGAAATACAGAAAGTGAATGATTCCCGTATAAAACGTCATATCTGGGATGGAAAAGAGCGTATAATATGTATCAAAATAAGGTGTAAAGAGTATTACATTTGACATTCATCAGACACCTCCCATGAAACGACCGCCTCCTGTCCACATATCGGACACTCGTATCTATAACACTTCGGAATTCTAACTCTTCTATATGTATCCTCACATTATATATTGTAATTTTCACCAGTCACCACACAAGACATGGTGAAAAATCTAACCTGGAAGTGTCCCAAATTAAACGTCAGGTCCGGTTTGGGTGTAGGGCGGCGGCCCAAGGCCCTGTCTACAAAGGACCCGATCTTCGATTGTGTATTAAAATTTTAGATAGAGGAAAAACAAACTATAATAGATATAAAAAAATATATAAAAGGCCCATCAACAAACAATCATCTTTTGTATAAATTTAGTGTTCGAAAAAAAAACCCTTCTCAGACGTAGTAACATATTCGTGCGAACTAAATAAACAATTTTTATATCATATTTATCTCTTGATTGCATTCTAATTCTAACAAAATAGTTAATCTAAAACGTGTTTCGATGGAATTAACTTTGTCTTGATATGTTAACACAAATCTTTTATTTGATTTAAAAAATATTATTTTAATGGTTTATGGGTGCACTTGGCCCGAGCAAATTGGAAGCTGATTTTATCATTTACATAAATTACTGATATATTATCTTTTGTATAAATTTATTAGAATAACTAATAAAAACAATTTTAATTTAAAACCGTCAGTTTCATTAGTAATGGAAGCATTGCATTCTTCTTGGATTAATTTAAACGTTACGGGTCTTGTATTTTAAATTGAGGTAGTGAATTGAGAATAATGAACACTATGAAGTCGTAGATGAGAGCAAAACTAAGAGCACGACGAAGAGAGTGTACAGAACCGATCGACATCTAAACCGATTATAATCTATAATTTAGAAAATGTGGAGAAATCGCCGGTCTACTAGATCTTGGGTTGTATTAGTTTGTTTTTGGATGGTCAAAGTCAACGGTGTTGCTCTTTTGTATGAAGAAAGATGCATGATTCTTGCTGTTTTCCGCAGATGCTCGTGACACACAAGAATTGGCAATTTGTAAGGTATAAAATTGTAGAGTTGAAATAATGGATAACTTGTATAGTGTGATCTGCATCGATGCAGATGGATTGAAGTTGTCAAACACAACATCATTAATCAATATTATAAATTATATAAACTAATAAATAGAATGCTAAATTTGTACAAACTTTTTTTTATTTTATTTTATAAAGGGTGATTTTTTTTAGCAAAGTAAGAAATAGAATGCTAAATCTGTATATATCTGTCGATATATAAAGATTGTGTCCAAGCTTTCTCAAAAGCCATTCTTCTAAGAGAAACTCTAAGATGGATATGGACATGGGAATGAACCACAACTCTTCATCGTCGTCAACACACGGGCAGTTCACCCACATGACCTTCTTCTGGGGGAAGGACGCCGAGATCTTATTCTCCGGCTGGCCGGGAAGCCGAACAGGGATGTATGTTCTCGCCTTGATCGTCGTCTTCATCCTCTCCATCCTCCTCGAATGGTTTTCCTTCCTCTGCAACTCATACTATGCTGCTAGGTCATCTGAAGGTGATGAAGGCGTCGCCGGAGATATATGGAGGATTGTGTTGCACGGAGTTAGGATGGCTTTTGCTTACTTGCTCATGCTGGCTGTTATGTCCTTCAACGTCGGCGTCCTGATCGTGGCGGTTGCTGGTCATGTTGTGGGATTCGGGGTCTTTGAAAGGAAACGCCGCCCTGTCACGCCCGAGGGGAAGCACTGTGGGCAGCCTTCCGCATCTCCCCTAGGTTGTTAATAGAGCTGGAGAAGTCTAATCATTAATTTGTGGTTTGGGTGTTCTTCACATGATTTGCTTGCATGAGTGTGATTACATTGTTGTTTCTTATATGGATACTAGCTGCTCCATCCTACTAATAAAAGTTTGCTTTTAAAGTATAAATTAGAAAAAGTAGTAGTTTATATTAGTCATATGGTTGGAATCTAAACCATAAATAGTCCTATAATAATAGGTTTATTCTTATAATTAAGAAAATATAAATTAGAAAAAGTAGTAGTTTATATTAGTCATGGTTGGAATGTAAAGCATAAATAGTCGTACAATAATAGTATAAGTAGTCTCATCTTAAATTTATGCAAAAAGTTTGAAATTAGATGAAGAAGAAGAAACGTTGTAGGCTTGTAGCGTACTGGCTTCAGTGCTTCACCCAAATTTATAGTGAATGTATACAACGAAATTTATAGTCAATGTACTGGCTTCCCACATCGACTGATTCAGACGCTCAAAATATCAGCGAGAGTTATCCACTCAACTATGGATAATATTTCAGTATCAACTAATTTCAAGCCTCCCACATCGACTGTTGCAACAGGAAGAAACATCCTTATATACCCATACTGTCCAACAATGGTCACGACCTTACTTGAACAGGATCTGTTCTATAGGCTCGTACCTCTGAATACTTAAACTCTAAGGAGACAGGAAACTAAGTCTGGTGGATGAACCTTGACCATGACAGACCTCGATCTTTTTCGTTCCCCCTTCAACCCAATATCATCACTCATCAAACCAAATTTAAGTTCTAAGTTTTCAATTGTAACAAACCGATTTTCAGCTTCTTACGAGTAGTCCACATATATTCCCAATATCATACTCTTCTCTAGTAACAAACCGATTTTCAGCTTCTTACGAGTAGTCCACATATATTCCCAATATCATACTCTTCTCTAGTCTTCAAAACCCTGTTGTTACAATCCACATATTCATCATATATATGTTGCCGTGATTGGACCGTTATCCGCATTGAGGTAATTCTATGTTTGTGTGTTTATAGCGTAGGGTATTGCTATATTTCATATTTAATTTGCATTTCTTTGAACCTCAAGTTTCTGTCAACCATGAAAATTAACATGTTATGGTTTCAAGTATAAAAAAGGGTTTCTAGCTTTATTCCTTTCTCATTCCTAGTTACTTAACTTGTACATTCTTTTTCGTCGCCCCTTCAACCCAATATCACTCATCAAACCAATTTTAATTTCTAAATTAAGGGCATAAATTTTAATTGTAACAAACCGATGTTTGGCTTGTTACGAGTAGGTAACATAATACTTCCCAAAGGGGTTTGAGCGTTCCTTTCATGATCAATTCCGATAACCTCGCTAACAGCTCTAGAGGCTTCAACATTTTATGTCGCTAACAACTCTAGAGGCTTTCAATTGTAACAAACTCATGTTCATACCCCGTCCGTTTTCCGGGCGGGCGGGCTGCCCGGATTTGAACAGGTCTAGTTAGGGTTAACTGAGAGGTGCATCAATGCTCTTCTTTTCCTATGCTCAAAACGACGCCGTTAATAGAGGGTCTTTTTTTAGCACGGTTATTAAAAAAACCGGGGTCTGGTTCGTTCTTTCAACATGGTTAGTAATATAACCGGGATCTAAGCCTTTAATACCCCGGTTAAATCAAATAACCGGGGTCTAAATTTTTTTAAAAAAATATAAAAAATACTTGACCTCGGTTATACATAAATCCGTGGTCCAAAAATACCTTTGATCATGGTTCTTTCAAACCGCCCCAACATAAGCGAGGTCTAGAGGGTCTTTATACTAGTGACAATTTGTGTTGAATTTCAGCAAGCAATCCTTTCAGCCAACTAGCTTCTTTAGAAGCTTCCACAACAACAATATATTTAGCTTCAGTAGAGGATAAAGCTACAATAGATTGTTGTTGTGATTTCCAAGATATGCAATTATCAGTTCAAGTGTAATAATAAGCAATAGTAGATTTTCTAGTGTCCATATTACTGGCATAATCAGAATCAACATATCCAAGAATATTGTAGTGAGAAGTATGTTCAGCAAAAACAAGACATAACTTCTTAGTTCCTGCAATATATCTCAAGCAATATTTCATAGCAGTCCAATGTTCTAATTTAGGATTTGACATAAACCTACTCAAAAAACTTATAGCAAAGGACAAATCAGGTCTAGTACACATCATAACATACATCACAGATCCAACAACCACATCATAAGGAATACAAGACATCTTTTTCAACTCGCTGGGAGAATTAGGGCATTTCTTCTTGGTCAGATCTAGTTTCCCTCCTAAGGGCATAGGGGTAGGTTTAGAGTCACTCATATTAAACATGTCGATGACTTTCTATAAGTAATCATACTGAGAAAGCCACATTTTTTTCTTAACCCTATTTCTTATAATTTGTATACCAAGGATTTTCTAAACTGGGTCAAGATCTTTCATATCAAAATGCATTTTAAGGTCTCTTTTAACATCATTGATGATAGTTTTAGATTTACATATAATCAAAATATCATCTAACATATAAAAGAACATACAAAGCATTTGAAGTAGTGAGATTCTTGAAATACAAACAGTAATCATACTTGCTTCTCATGAAGCCCAGTTTTTTCATACAAATTTCAAGCTTAATGTTCCACTGCCTAGGAGTCTACTTTAAACCGTGAATAGACTTTTTAAGCAAACAAACATGTTCAGGTTTATTTTTATCTATAAATCCTTTATGTTGACTCATATAAATGGTTTCATTCAAGTCACCATGTACAAAAGCAATTTTAACATCCATCTGTTCAATATTCCAATCATAAACAGATCGCAAGCAGTAATCTCAAAGTGTTATACTTAATCTAGTTAGGAAGGCATATTCTACTATATTTATCTCATCAGTAAGCATGATATACTCAACATTATTAGCATATTTCTTATTAGGAATTTTAAGCCCAGGGCCCTGTCCTTGGTGAACTGATAGTGATAATGAGAATTAAAATGATTCGGGTCTTCATGTCTATTACTTGACTCGAGTTGGTTTGAATCATCCTCCTCTGTTTCAGCAATGTGGGCACTAGTACCTGAATAATCACGATCCCCATTATTAATGTCATTACCAGATTCAGGATTTTAGGTTCATTATTTCCTCCCCTAATTGTTGAGTGTTATGATCATTGTTATCATCTATAGGATGCACAATGTTCCTATCATCCTCAATGCTATCTAACTTAGGGGATCTATGTTACTGGAATTTTCAGGTTGGTAATAACCAAAATGAAATTCTTCTTCATCTTGATTTATGTGAGGCTGATCATTATAGTTGTAGAAGTTTCTAGCTGTACTAGGAATATCAGATTCATTATTGTCATCTGAACTAGGACTCACAACATTGTCGGTTTTAGATTTGAAATGAAATTCTTCTTCATTGAAGGTAACACTTCTAGATGTGATGAATTTATATCCATGAGGTTGAATAAGAAAAAGTTTATATCCCTTTACCCCGTCAGGGTACCCTAACATAACTGCTTTTAAGGCTCTAGGGTGTCATTTTCCTTGGGATATTGAGAATAGGTTGTGCAATCAAAAGGCTCCAGGTGAGCTAGGGTGGTTTTCTTACCAGTCCACGTCTCTTGAGGATTCTTTAAGTCAATATTAGAGGATGGTGATCGATTTATGAGGTTGGTAGCAATGACAATAACTTTACCCCACATAGAATGCTTCATTCATGAGCTAATCAACATGCATCTGGTTTTTTCTAGAAGGGTTCTATTGATCTGTTCAATTGTGCTATTTTGTTGTGGTGTTCCAGGTACAGTAAGACGTCTTTTAATTCCTTTACTTTTACAATAATTGTTAAACTCAAAATTACAAAATTCTAGGCCATTATCAATTTTAAGGCATTTTAGTTTATAACCCGATTGAGTTTCTACAACTTGTTTCCACTCTTTAAAATACACAAAAGTTTCATTTTTATTCCTAAGAAGATATGTCCAGACTTAGCTAGAGTAATGATCTTTGAAAGAGATGGAATATCTCTTTCCTCCTATGGTGTCAACCTGTGTAGGTCCCATAGGTCATATTGAACATATTTTAAGGGTTTTTGAGCCTTATATATAGAGTTGTTAAAACTATGTTTGTGCTTTTTTCCCAAGACACAATTTTCACAAAAAAAACAATATCAACAGGTTCTTTATCAATAATGTTTTGTTTGTACAGATTTTTTAGGCAAGTGTTTCCTATGTGTCAAAGTTTATTATGTCAGTTTTTAGTATGACTTAAGGTCATCTTATAATTAGCAGTGGTAAGAATCAAATTAGGTGCAATGATAACATGATATAACCCGCCCTTTTTGATATTTTTTATAAGAGTAGTTCCATTCCTTATGACTTCCCTTATCCTATTGCTAGTGTTAATTTGACAATTTAGGTAATCTAAAACAGATGCACTCATTAAGTTTCTTGTAAGTTGAGGAACCTATCTAACATTCTGGAGGACTCTAATCTTACCATCAAACATACATATAGGAATATTTCCTACTCCTCTAATCACTAGAGCAGTATTATCTCCAAACATGACTTCACCACCATCAAATTCATGAAGAGAACTAAACAAAGATTTATCATAAGAAGCATGCATGGTACAACCAAAATCTAAAATCTAGACATCGGAATTTAAGGTTTTAAATTTGGCACACATCAATAATTCACATGGATATTCAGTTTGAATTTGCTCAAATAAAGACACTTTTCCATAAGGTTTTTACTATTTTTAGTATCATCCCTCTTCTTCTTTCTATATTCATTTGCATAATGACCAGGTTTTTCTTTCTCATATTTAATTTGTCATTCTTTTTGTTTTTAAAATTTTTAGAATTTTCTTTGGCCATAAGAACTTCAGGCTTAACTTCTGATTTCTTTTCAGTTTTGCGTTTAAACACTTTTAAGGTATCATTCTTTTCAGTTATAGCTTCTATTATTTTTTCCTGTGTAATATTTCCAGAGTTAAACTGAATAACATCTTTTGAGGTATCAAATTGAGCAGGGATCCTAATTACAATACATCAAGGTGAGTTTCTTTTATTTCATCATCACATCTCGCAAGATCCTGATTCATTTTTAATAATTTGTCCAAATTTTCATTCAGAGTCAGCTCAATGTCCATTTTAAAGGTAAACAATCTATGCAAGAGAGAAATCCTGGATGGTAGGGATTTTTTCAGTTAGAGTTTTTCTAAGGCATCTCATTGAGGTTTGAAAGAGGTGTAACTTACAACCTAACGAGCCGCGTCGTCAGTTAACCTAATCATAATCCATGAGCTTGCTCACCCATCTCCTGTTTCCTTTCTTCAAATGTCATTGCTAAGTATTCTCCAGTGATGGCTTTTAGGCACTTCTCCTTAGTGATGATGGCCCTCACTTTCACCTACCACATTGTGAAACCACTTATACAATTGGAGAAATAAGTTCATCAGGAAGGTTGATCAACCACAATAAAAGGAGCCAACCATGGATACAATAGGGAATAATAAGGCCTCAATGAGTTCCCATCAAAAGGGACGGTCTTTGGTGGAAAGTCTTTGAAGATTAGCAAGCCAAGCAGCGTAACTCGTAAGGGTCAAGTTTTCAAGTTCTCAGTTCTAAGTAATATACATCGTTTAATTTCAAATGATTGTTTTGGAGGAAGGTTGTGTTTGAGAAAAACGACATATTAGAGATTGAAAATTTTATCAGAAGATTGAAAAATAACAAAGTCCATCGCATACGGGCTTCCGAAAATTAAATGAAAATTTAAGTCTATTCGAGGTATTGGATAATTTTGTTCTTATGTTACGAGATTCTATTGAAGATATTTATGAAGAAAGCTTATTTATTTCATTGACCATGTAATGTTTATATAAGGAAACATAAAAAGATAAAATAATAAACTAATAACAAAAGATAAACCCTAATAATAAGAGATAAGCCTAATATTGTAAAAGATAAGCCCAATACTCTAACACTCTCCCTCAAGCGGGAGTTGGAGAAAAAACAATTTCAAGCTTGAATTGTAGAAACTTCAAGAAGGATATGACGTGCCTCCCTTCCTTCATCGGTCTTTGTTTTATTGGCTTTGATATGTCATCGGTAGATTGACACTAGTACGCAAGGTGATTAGCGTCCTAGAGTAAGTTTCGGGCCATAGGACGCAGGTTGATTAGCATCATAGGGTAAGTTATGTGCCGTAGGACGCAAGTTTTTTTTTAGCGGCCTAGGGTAAGTTTTGGGCCATAGTACGCATGTATTTTAGTGTCCTAGTGTAAGTTCTGGTCCCTAGTACGCAAGTAATTTAGCGTACTAGGGTAAGTTTTGGGCCCTAGTACGCAGGTAATTTAGCATACTAGAGTAAGTTCTGGGTCCTAGGACGCAAGTAATTTAGCATTCTAGGATAAGTTTTGGGCCCTAGGATTCAGTTAATTTAGCGTCTTAGGGTAAGTTTCGGGTCCCTAGGACGCAGGTAGATTAGCGTCGGGTAAGTTTTGGGCCTTAGGACGCCGGTAATTTAGCGCCCTAGGGTAAGTTTCCGGGCCCTATGACGCATGTAATTTAACGTCTTAGGGTAAGTTTTTGGGCCCTAGGACGCAGGTTTATTAGCGTCCTAGGGTAAGTTTCGGGTCCTAGCACGCATGTAGATTAGCATCCTAAGGTAAGTTTTGTGTTTAGGTAGGTTTTGTTTTAGGATGAACAAAGTCTTTTGTGATACCGCCGTTATCACCGCCATGATGACGACGGCGATGACGGCGCAACTAGGGTTTTGTTTTGTGTGGAAGCGTAGGTTAAGGAAAGTGCTTTGATACCATGAAGAGATTTGTGAACTAAAAGCTTGTTTATTTCATTGACCATGTAATGTTTATATAGGGAAATATAATGAGATAAAATAATAAACTAATAACAAAAGATAAACCCTAATAATAAGAGATAAGCCTAATACTGTAAAAGATAAGCCCAATACTCTAACACTCCCCCTCAAGCGGGAGGTGGAGAAGAAACAACTTCAAGCTTGTACTGTAAAAACTTCAAGAAGGATTTGATGTACCTCCCTTCCTTCATCGATCTTTGTTTTGTTAGCTTCGATATGTCATCGGTAGATTGACATTAATTAGGACGCAGGTTGATTAGCGTCCTAGAGTATGTTTCGGGCCCTAGGACGCAGGTTGATTAGTATCATAGGGTAAGTTTTGGGCCCAAGGACGCAAGTTTTTTTTAGCGTCCTAGGGTAAGTTTTGAGCCCTAGTACGCAGGCATTTTAGCGTCCTAGGGTAAGTTCTGGGCCCTAGTACGCATGTAATTTAGCGTCCTAGGGTAAATTTTGGTCCCTAGTACGTAGCGTACGAGGGTAAGTTTTGGGCCCTAGGACGCAGGTAATTTAGCGTCATAGGGTAAGTTTTGGGCCCTAGTACGCAGATAATTTAGCGTACTAGGGTAATTTTTGGGCCCTAGGACGCAAGTAATTTAGCGTCCTAAGATAAGTTTTGGGCCCTAGGATGCAGGTAATTTAGCGCCTTAGGGTAAGTTTCGGGTCCCTAGGACGCAGGTAGATTAGCGTCCTAGGGTAAATTTTGGGCCATAGGATGCAGGTAATTTAGCGTCCTAGGGTAAGTTTCTGGGCCCTATGACACATGTAATTTAACGTCTTAGGTAAGTTTTTGTGCCCTAGGACACAAGTTTATTAACGTCCTAGGGTAAGTTTTGGGTTCTAGATGTGCACTATTTCCGATTTACTGTTAGCTTTCTCCCCCTCACGCCCTAAATTTCTCTTACCTCTCAACTTTTATCGAACACCAAGACGTGCACCAACAATAGTAGTAGAATTTTCCGTCGAACCCTAATTTGTATGTTTTCTTCTTCTCGGCGGCCGATAGTAGGATGTGGTCTGATCTCACTGGATTACCGACACACCTTTTTCTCCTCGACTAAGGTTTTAACCGACGGATTGATTGGTTGGTTCTTTGGATTTTACTAGCAATGAAGATAATATAGTAGAGATTATGCAAGTACGGTTGATATAGAAGACGAAGAGAAGGTTTATAGTTTAGTTCATTATGGTTTGTTTGAGAGAATACAATTTGAGGTACGAAATGAAACATATATGTGTGGTACGTGGTTGATGTAAAAGCCCAGATTTTCGATCCTATTTAATCATGGATAATTAAGCTCAATTGTTACTTACTAAACTTAACTATGATTATCGAGTCTTGATGTATATTCAAGTTTTGGGTGTATGAACCCTAACTTAATTTAAGGCTTACGGGTACAAGCTTAAGGAGTAAGATAGTAAGCCATAAAAAAATTCTTATTTGAAGTGTTTATTTTCATCTCCATCTCTGTTACAAGCACTTCAGTTGCGGGCATTTTTAATCTCAATTAGAAATGACGAACCTAGCATCCGTACCTAGAAGACAATATGTCAATTTTCAGTCTAATTCATACTTATAAAAATTGACGAACTTAGATATTTTCATCTTACCAACTTTCTAACCAATTTTAATGAATGTGTGACTATGATTATTTTCACACCATGAGAAAGCTTCACTCCACGCGGTTTGTAAAATTTGTTAGACGGTTCCATTTTTTTTAGAGGAAATTACCTAAACAGTACCCCATCTTTTAGACTGACTAAACTTTATTATCCCGTCGTTTAAACTATCTGAACGGTACCTTACCTATTGAGTCTGACCAAAGATTAATATCTGGATTATTATTCACACGTTAAGTTAACAGATCGGTGTTAAATATCAGGGGGAAAAATATTGTCCACCTACCTTAGATATTTAACACCGATAAGTTAACTTAACGTGTGAACATAAATTTAGGTACTAATCTTTGGTCGGACTCAATAGATGAGGTACCGTTCTGATAGTTTAAACGACGGGTAATAAAGTTTTTATTTTTTTTGAAAATGGAAAGCGGTTAGGATAGACTACCTCCTAGAGGTAGTCCATCCTAAAGCATCCTTGTGGATGAGAACGCAAAGTTTAGGGTCGTCAAAAAAGGGTGTGTTGGGGTCAAAATTCCCAAATGGGTCAATCGGTCAGCAACACAATTAATTTCTCTGAACACATGCCTGACCTGGACTTCCTCAAAGAAACAAAGATCCAGTCTGGAGTCGGATATAATTATCTCAATCTCTCAAGGACAACACCAAAATCCTTGGAGTGCTTTGATAACACAAAAGTGATCACCCTCAATAATATTTAGCCTTATAGCTTCTTTCAGCCCGGCTTTTAGCACAAAAAGCTTCCGCTTTAATCACCGAGTTAAAGTTAGTTTTCCTAGCGTCCAACTGATAACATCACCGTAATGATTTCTAACGACAAAACCGATGGAAGTTAAAGTTATTTTTCCTCTACCCAATTATCTTGCTAGAAGTTGATGTTTCCCATTACCAATTTGCCAAATAATCCCGTTTTTAAAATCGGGTTTGAGTTTCATAAGATTTTTCCATTGCCAAGATGATAGTCCTTTTAAATAATATTGTTGAATATTTGTATTTTTCAAATATTTTTCATTCACAATTTTAACCCAAATGTTTTCTGGTTCAGCTAAAATTTTCCAAAGGATCTTTATTTTAAGGGCTTTATTAGTGGTAAGAGACTTTCTTAACCGAGTCCACCATTTCTTTTTTGTTTACAAATTGAATCTCAACTGATCATTGGTCTATGGTTGTCGCCTTTGTTCCAAAAGAACTTTTTATACGTTTTATTGAGTTCGTTAAGATTATGTGATGGAAGCATAAATCCTTGCATTACAAAGGATGGTTTAGTTGCTAAGTTGTGTTTAACGAGAATGTTTCTACCTTCTTGGGAAAGAGAGTTTGCTTTCCATTTACAGAGTTGTTGTTTCGTCTTATTATTAATGTTATCGAAAGTCGCTTTATTAACTCTCCCGTTAATAATAGGGAAACCTAGATAGTAATCTAGCGAGGTTGTGTGTTCCATATTAAGGATATTTTTTATTTCTAATATACAGGTGGAGGTAGTGTTTTTTGTAGTTTGAAATGTAGATTTGAGGTAGTTTATCTTTTGTACAGATATGGAACAGTAGGTTTCAAGGATTTCTTTTGTCCTCATGCATGAGTTAGCGTTTGCTTTGGTAAAAATGATCATATCATCAGCAAATGAAAGGAACGGGATTGGTGTTGCGTTTCTACACACGGAGAAACCAATATGGTTGTCAAACGAATTGCAGTCATTTTGAATCATTTGTGTAAGGATTTCCGCGCCTAAATAAAAAGATATGGAGATAAATGGTCACCTTGTCTGAGTCCTTTTTCAGGAAAGAATTGGTCAGTTGGTCCATTATTGATAAGAACTGAAAAAGAAACGGTGGAAATGCATTCCTCGATCCATCTCACGAATTTTTTATTGAATCCAAATTTATGGAGAATTCATAAAATAAATTCCCAGCTAACTTGGTCGTAAGCCTTTTCTATATCTAGTTTAATGGTTGTCCATCCTTCCTTTCCTTTTTTACTGCGAAAAGAATGAAAAATCTCGCGTGCAATGAGAATGTTATCATGTATTGACCTTTTTGTAACGAAAGCTCCTTGGAGGGGGTGGATAAGTTTTGGCATAATGGATTCCATTATGTTCGCAATGATTTTAACAATTGTTTTGTATATAGTAGAGCAGAGGCTAATAAGTCTAAAGTGATTAGTAGTAGTAGGATTATCTACTTTTGAGATTAGGGTTATGAATCTGTGATTAATTTGTTTAAGAAGTTTCCCACTTTTATAAAATTCTTAATGGATTTTGAGACGTTTGTTCCCACAATGTGCCAGTATTTCTGGTGCCGGCATACCATCAGGACCCGGAGATTTATCGCATCCTATATCGAAGATAGCATTTTTTATTTCCTCATTTGTTGGTGGTTTAGTTAGTCTGTCATTGTCCTCGAAACTAACTTTGTTTTTGATGAGCTGGACTTTTTTTATTTAAAGGGGAGCTAGTGAATTTGCAAATAAATTCTTTCCTAACTTCAATTCGTATTTCACTTTGTTCAGAAAAGGTTGTGCCATTTGGATCTACTAATTCCTTTAGGTGTTTCCTATTCCTTCCACCGGTAGCAATCTGATGAAAGTATTTGGAATTAGTGTCAATGTTTTTCAGGTTCTTATTCTTTGTTCTTTGTCTTCAGTATCTTTGATGATAGTTGATGAGACGATTTTGTTTTGTAAGAAGATTTCTTTGGAGGTTTTCTATTCTGGGGTTTGAGTTAGACGGTGGTAGACCTTGAATATCAAGAAGTTGGGTTTCAACCTCTTTGAGTTGTTTAAAGATATTTCCAAAGTTAATTTTACTCCAATCTTTTGCTTTAGTTTTAAGAAGTTGTGTTTTCCTTGTTAACTTGAACATCGCGTTTCCCCTATAGTTAGCCCGCCATGTTTGATTGACTAGGTTCTCAAAAGCCTTACGTTTAGTCCACATCATTTCAAATTTAAATGGTTGTGGTGTGAACGGATTAGAATCAGCAAGATCTAGAGAGATTTGACAATGATCCCAGATTGTGAATGCATGATTTTTTGTTTTTATGTTTTTAGAAGGGGATACCATTGAAGAATTTGATTATGAACAAGAACACGATCAAGTTTTTCAAGGATATTACCTGGCCCTTTGCGTTTTTTCCTCCAAGTAAACTGGTTACCTGTTGTTTGGACGTCATCAAGGTTACAATTGTTTTTGAAGTTATTGAGTCTGTAAAATCTATTGGAGTTGATAATAGCTCCACCTTGTTTTTCTGAATGATGTTGTCTTTTATTAAGATCACCCATGATGATGCATGGAATCAGGAATGCATTGATTAGGTTGGTAATTGTGTCCCAAAATAGATTTTTTGATCCTTCTTGAGGCGGGGCATAAATGATAATGATGTTCATTTTGCGGTTTTCGTTCTTGCACACCAATTCAATACAAATGAATTGGTCGCTTTTGGTGTAACACCCCAAATTTTGGGAACTCGAAGCGCTACGGGCTAGGACCGCACAATGGGTCCCGACCATCAAAGTAGCAACAACAAACGGATCTTACAACAAGGCATAGACGAATGAAAACCAAAACTCAATATAAAACCAAACGTTTAAACAAAGAAAAGCGGAAAAGACTCGCAACCGAGTTCAAAATAAAAGGGAAACAACAAAAGAAACATAAACCCGATCCCGTCCTATAATGTACAGGAACCCCGACTGACCACACCATCTGGATCACTCAGTAGCATCCTGAACCTGCGGAACATCTACATCGACGGTATAAACCGTTAGCAAACATTCTAGGTATAAGCAAGAGCGTAGAGGCACAAACACACATAAGGTAACGTAAACATATAGCATGCTTTCACTCAACCGGTTATTATCTTTCATTAAGGTTATCCATTACTAATTCAACTTCTTTTGTCACACGAGAATCCTTTCAAAACTCGCCTCTGCTTCCGTCTACCAATAGGAATAGATCAGTACTATCCGTTACCTACGGGTCTGGGTTGCAAGAGGACATTCTAGTCTCCTGTAGAACTAGACAAGTGGTCACCACCCGGTTATAATACACTTGGGCCAATTAAAGTTATAAAGGGTGAATCCTATTCCGGTTATCCGTTATAATATGAATAAACAACACAAACAAGCCAATACAATCCAACTAATACGCGGAATGAAGCTAAGTAAGTCTAAGGGACTTACCTCACGCAAAGGTAACTCAAAGATCAACGAACAACTCAGAGAACACTTAGTTTCCCTCAGGAAAGGAGCAAGGAAAGCCTGTTCACTTAAGCATCCCGAATTAGGAACGAAACAACTGCTAGAAGTCTATAACTTCTAGTCTCAAAGATATCTAAGAGATCTCCACAAGCTAAGGGCTCAACCTTAGTCTAACAACAACTCAGAGAACAAGAAACAACCACAAGGATCAAAGAAAGGAACGAGGAAAGCTAGGAAGGAAGCAACTCATCAAAGACGGGAGTTACTGCAGAGCAAACCGTAGGGGCGGTTAGACAGAGGCGCAGGGGCGGCACGTGACTGAGGCGCAAGATTGGCTCTGTCCAGGCGCGGGGGCGGATCTTCGACAGAAGTTACTGTCGAGTTTCTCTTTGACAGAACTCACAACAAGGGACACCAAAGCTCGAACCTTTGACTCCAACACGTCAAGACTCAACTCTAGAGAGCCCTCGAACAACAAAGGATCAACAACGGAACGTTCCACAAGAATCAAGGCTCATGCTTGATCCTTGGAGAAGAAGAAACGAGAAGAACGAAAGGAAGAAACCGAAACAAAAGGAGAAGAAAGGTGCAGCAGCACATGAACGTGAATAAGAACAAGGGAGGAAGAACTTACACGTTCAACAAGGACACAAGGGCAAGGCTGCAACACTCTAGGGTTGAAGAAGACGATAGCAAGAAACGGGAAAAAGAGAAAAAGGAGAGAATATATAGAGAAGGGTTGGAAGGATAGAAGGAAGGACGTCTAGGGTTTATAAAGAAGATCAGGAAATCAGCCCATAAGATAGACTATCAGATATTCTATCTATGGAAGGAAGATAAAAGAACGGAAGAAAGATCGGGCACGATCTGTCGTCATCCGCAGGGGCGGCCTTCTTTACCGCGGGGGCGGTGAAGGAAAAACTAGGGTCTTACATCAGATCCCCCTAAAAAGAAGTTTTGTCCTAAAACTTGCAAAAGCCCAACGATCACCACAACACACAAAAACAGAACTGAATTCATATATTCCTACTCGGGGCACGTAACACAAAACGTCACAACAAGCGTACGCAACACAACAAAAGGAAAAACCAAAACCGAACGACTACGCTAAAGGTGCATCCAACTCAGCGTAAAACTCCGGATAGTTCCTCTGGATACTATCCTCTGTCTCCCAAGTCGTCTCATCAATTCCTCGCATCGACCACTGGATCTTCAACATCGGGATGTCCTTCGAACGCAAGCATCTCGTACTACGCTCTAAGACAGCCACCGGGTGCTCTACGAACGTGTGGTCTGGCTCGATCACTAGATCCTCATGACTGACAATGTGTCTTGGGTCTGGTATGTACTCCCATAGTTGAGACACTTGGAAGACTGGGTGAAAACCCTCGAGTCTCGGTGGCAACGCAAGTCTGTATGCTACCTCTCCAACTCGCTCAAGAATCTTGAACGGTCCAACATATCTGGGGCTCAGTTTCCCCTTGACACCGAAACGTCTGACGTCTCGTGTTAGGGATACTCCCAACCAAACCTGAGCTCCAACTCTGAACTCTAGAGGTCTGCGCCTCTTATCTGCATAAGACTTCTGTTGACTCTGTGCTGCTAACATCCGTTCGCGGATCACTGCTACACGAGCCATGTCATCCTGAATCTGCTCCGGTGCTACTCCACTAGCACTACTAGGCTCGTCCCAACATAGCGGTGTACGGCATCTCTGTCCGTATAAAGACTCATAAGGAGCCATCTTGATCGATGCGTTCCAACTGTTGTTGTATGAAAATTCCACTAAGGGAAGGTGATCTGGCCACACCCGTCCCTAGTCTAACACACAGGCTCGCAATATGTCCTCCAAAGTCTGGATGGTCCGCTCAAACTGACCATCAATTTGAGGATGATAAGCTGTCGTGTACTACACACTCGTACCTAGGGCGGCATGAACCTGCTGCCAAAACCTCGAAGTGAACCGTCCGTCTATGTCAGAGACAATAGTCCTAGGTACTCCATGAAGTCTCATTATCTGTCTCGTGAACTCCTCTGCCAATCGACTCACCGGCCACGTTTCCTTGATCGGAATGAAACGTGCGGTCTTCGTCAGTCGATCTACTATGACCCAGATAGCATCAAAACCACGACTTGGTCTCAAACCGGTCACAAAATCCATAGAGATGTCTTCCCACTTCCACTGAGGGACAAGAAGTGGGTGTAGCTCGCCTCCTGGTCTATGATGCTCGCTCTTGACCTACTGACAGGTCGCACACTGAGCTACATATCTCGTCACATTAGACTTCAGACCTCCCCACCAGAAAGAGCGTCTGATATCCTGATACATCTTACTCGCACCGGGATTGACGGAGTAAGGTGAAGAGTGAGCCTCCTGAAGGATCCTCAGTCTCAACTCTTGATCTGAAGGCACACAAACACGCTCTTGGCATCTCAGAACTCCATTAGCACCAACTATAAACTGCGGCGCCTCTCCTCGAGACATCCGGTCTCGGATCTGTGTTAAATCAGGGGAAATCTCCTGCTTCTGTCGGATTTCTGCCAAAAAATCAAGTACTATCTCCAAGGTGGAAAACTGACTGTCGGAATCCGGGAAGTGGATATCCATCTCTAGCCATGCCAAATCTCGCTGTAACTGTGGCTGAGTAGTCAGTCTAGCGATCGTCATCTCCCGGGGAGTCTTCCTACTGAGGGCATCCGCTACTACGTTAGCCTTCCCCGGGTGGTATAAGATTGTTAGCATGAAATATTGTGATATTTTAGGCACGTTTTCTAAACGTATTTGATTCATATCGATAGTCTTTGATTGAACTTTGTGCATATGTGAGCTAGTATTACCTATATTGTCGATATGGATGTCTACACTAGTTCTATGTTGATTATAGGTGATTTGGAGCTATTTCCGAACGGAATCGAGCAAAAGAGGAGTTGATTGAGTATGTCCATAGATTGAGGACATTCTTTGGAAGCAAATTGGAGTTTTAGCTTGAGGAATGCACGAGGTTAGGGAAGAATCACGTTCTTGCCCTAAACCACGCTCTAAAATACGACCGTATTACGTTCCACGTTCAATTCCACGACCGTGGATTTGGAGTCAGAAATTGAAGTTCATTCCAGTGGATTACACGGCCGTGGAACATATGGTGCAAACTGTATTTATATCCACGCTCTAAATTACGGTCGTGGAACACTTCCACGACCGTGATCTTGGCGAATCTTTTCGCCACACTTTGAAGCCACGATCTTTTAAAGATTGGGCCGGGCCGACATTTTGCCCTGCACTATAAAAAGACGGACGAAGCAAGAATCCGTCATGCTCGCTTACACACATCACTCATCACCGCATAGGTCGGCTACACCTTGTTTAGCCCTTGCTTGGAAGCATTGACATCTCGTTGGAGATTGAAGTTCGTGTTTGGGAATTGCCCTAATCTCGCACTTTTGGTGGAGATTGCTGTTGAGATCTCCGGATTGGCGGAAGATCGAAGTTTTCGGAAGATTTTGCAAGAAGATCTCTCTTCTTGTTTAGGTTTGATTTGGAAAACGGATTGACATCCCGTTTTCCCTTCTTTCCTAAGGTTGTGATTGTTTGCTTCACTTTGAATCTTTTGACAATACTTGTTCTCTTTATGACTTTGAGATTAGATTGGAGATTATTGAAAGTTCTTGAAAGTTTTCATCTTTCTATCTTCTAATTCTTGAATTGATATCAACATGACTGTTATTGGCTAAAAACCCTTAACAATTCTAAGGTGAAGGGTTGATAGTTGTGGCTTAGATGATGATAGATCGATCGCAAACAGATTAGACCCTGAGAGTTAGAGAGAATCGCCGACAACCCTAAATTACGGTCTGTTCTTGAGTCCACGGCCGTGGAACCTCAAGAACTAACCGTAATTTCCCTTAAGTCTACGAACTTGCTTTTACTTTAATCCAAAGTTAAAGATTTGCTTTAGCTTAGTTTAGACTTGTCTTTTCTAGGTGGTAGTGAAGCCTCAACAACCTCTACCTCGATTGTGAGTATCACAACCTCAATCGGTTAAGTTAGTCTTGATCCTTGGGTTACAAGTTTGGGTATTTGCCATTAATTCTCACCTTTAGAATCTTTCTATATTGAGCCTCAACAACCTGTATAGAGAATGCCTTGTAGGTGAGTTACATAAGGTTTTTGGAACTTCACCGTACGATTACCTTACATTAGTATATCTTTGCATATCTCAACTCTGTCTTTATATCATTAAGTGTATCTTGAATCAATTGCCACAGCTGGATACCTGGATCTTTAGGATTGTTGTTTTCCCAATATTTCAAAACTCTCACATTTACTTGCTTGATAACCTGCAATCGAGTTCGTTCCCACCTAAATCCCTGTGTTCGATACTCTGGAATTCTTGCTTAGCTACGTCGATCCGTACACTGCGGGTTC
The DNA here is from genome assembly GCA_033239125.1 of Fagopyrum homotropicum. Taxonomy (NCBI): domain Eukaryota; kingdom Viridiplantae; phylum Streptophyta; class Magnoliopsida; order Caryophyllales; family Polygonaceae; genus Fagopyrum; species Fagopyrum homotropicum. Next base: position 143,867,756 of record BSWB01000003.1, on the reverse strand, counting down.
GCTGCTTGATTCTAGTTTTATAAATTTAAAACTTATTTGCACACACCTCTAGGGGCGAACAAGTTTTTGGCGCCGTTGCCGGGGATTTGGTTTCGGCCGAATCCGGTAGCCGGTTGTCAAGTTTGGGAGCTTGCTCTCGTTGTTTGATATCTCTTTGAGTGCATGCGCAGGTCTAGGAACACCGAAGATCTCTTACCTCTTGATCAAGAGCTAGAGAAAACCTTGAGGCAAAAGCGCAAGGAAAAGAAGATGGCTGAAGAACACGAACGTGATCTTCAAACGGAGTTGGCGGAGAAGGAAGCTCAACTCCGATGGAATGAGACTCTCCGCCAGGATGAGATGGATCGTCATCAATCTCAAGTTAACAGTCTACAAGACATGATCCTCGAGATGAGGGTAGAGATGAGCGACCTTAAGAATAAGGGAAGCAAGAAATCCTCAAGAAGGAGATCAAGGTCTAGAAGAAAAAGTCACTCATCCGCTGATGATAGTGACTCTTCCATGCCACCGTTAGAGGAGATTGATCCCACGATCAATATGAATCCTTTCCATCCCAAGGAGCTGCTAATCGCCGCATTCTACCTAGGAATGCGAGAGTCGAACGTGTGGATAATGAGCCAAGAACTCTTGGGGCAGTGGATGGATCCAACACAACAACCACGCCGCTTGGGTGTGAAATTTGATGCTGAAGATGTGCAAGGGTTTAGCTTTAACCCTCAAGTTATCACTCTTGTTCGCCAAAGCCAATTTGGCGGTACGAGCGCTGAATCTCCACACCAACACTTGCAAAACTTTGAGTGTATGATGGAGACGATGAGACCGAAGAACGCTACTACCAACAGCTATAAGCTCAAGCCTTTCTTTTTCTCTTTGAAAGGGAAAGCGTTGTCTTGGTACCAAGCTCTTCCTAATGGGAAACTAGATACGTGGGAAGACCTTTCCGCGGAGTTTCTTACCAAATTCTTTCCGCCTTCCAAAACGGCGGAACTTAGAGGTAAGATTAATGCTTTTTCCATGAGACCTAACGAAAGTTTGTTTCAATCTTGGGAAAGGTTTCAGGATTTACTCTTGGATTGCCCTCATCATGGCATATCCAAGCTTGCCTTGCTGGAGATTTACTACAAGGGGCTGGATGCGGGAACGCAATTCAACCTCCAATCCCTCTCATGTGGAACGTTCATGGACATGAGGGAAGATGACGCTTGGGACTTCATCGAGAAGCAAGCAAGAGTCATAGAGAAGTATTCCCACCGGAAAGTGGAGGGAAATCGTGTGGAGCAAGGAGCGAAGCTCACACATGAAGCTCAAAATCAGATTTTCTCCCTCAACAATGAGATCAAAGAGTTGAAGGAGACTATCAAAACCAACTTCCCAAAGCAACAAGAGAAGGATGTTGGCTATTTGGGCAACAACAATGGCGGTGATAACACCAACCGCAACAACAATAACCGGAACAACAACCGGAATAACAATTGGAATGGAAACAACAACAACCGGAACAACAATTGGAACAACAATAGGGGTTCAAACAACAACAATTGGCGCTCCAATCAACAAAATTCCGGTAACTCCTATCCTTCCAATTCTAATTCACTAACTCCACCTTCCTCTTTCTCTACTCCTTTGAAAAGCCAGGGGCAATCATCTAATGGAGGAAACAATACGGGAAAGGAGAAGCCCGATCCCATGTTGGAAACGATCTTGGGAAAGCTTCAAGGGTTGGAGAACCGCCTCATCAGGGTTGATGATCAAGTCTCTAAGGTTGACAAAGCTCAAAAGGTTTTAGAAAACCAATTGTTCAACCACGCGGAGGAAGTTCCTAGAAATCAAGGGAAACTTCCAGGAAAGACGGAGGACAACCCTAAAGGAAGGGTGATGGCGATTACAACTAGGAGCGGAGTGACTACTACCGATCCGCAGCCTACGTTCGTTGAAGTCCCCGTAGAGAAGGACAAAGAAAAGGGGAAGGAGAAGGAAGATGTCTATGTTCCTCCTCCAGCTTACAAACCTCCTCTACCATTCCCTCAAGCTAGAGCGCGAGCGCGCCTAGACAAACAATTCGGTAAGTTCATAGAACTCATGAGCAAGCTGCATATTAATATACCCTTCATTGATGCCATTGTAGGTATGCCGGCTTATGGCAAGTTCTTGAAAGAGCTTCTCTCTAACAAGAGGAAGCTAGAAGATTTCGGAGAGGTCAAGATGAGTTCGGATTCTTCGGATCTCATCAAGACCATGAAGGAGAAAATGCCCCCAAAGTTGAAGGATCCGGGGTCATTTTGCATTCCCATTGGAGTGGGAGATGTCACATATGACGCTTTATGTGACTTAGGAGCAAGTGTGAGCATCATACCACTTGCATTATGTAGGAAGATCGGTTTAGGCGATCCTAAACCGGTAAAGATGACGTTATACATGGCGGATCGATCCATCACTCGCCCCGTCGGTATTGTAGAAGACGTCCCGGTCAAGCTAGGTAAATTCTTTGTTCCCATTGATTTTGTCGTGCTTGACATTCCTGCAGATAGTCCAGTCCCGATCATACTCGGAAGACCGTTTCTTGCAACTTCCGGCTCCATGGTCGATTGCAAGAATGGAAGACTCGCTTTTGATATTGGAGAAGAGAAAGTAGAGTTCGTTCTTTCCACTCTAGTGAAGGAGCCAATCTTTGACGAGGATATTTACGATATCCAAGACGAAGAAGGTTTGTCTAGGGAAGAGGTAAGTCGATTCTCTTTAACGATCCTTTACAAAAGGTTATCACTATGAGTCTAACCAATGTAGGGGAAGAAGAAGAGTGCAAAGAGGAAATTGAAGCCTTAGAAGCACAAGAAGAGATGTATGAATTGGAGTTTGAGAAACTCCACGATGAGGCTGAGAATGTAAGAATCCACGGTCATACCTTGTATTCCACGACCGTGGATTTCACAACCAAAATCGACCTCCATTCCAGGGGATTACACGGCCGTGGAACACATGGAGAGGCCGTAATTCTGACCGTGGAAGAAGGTGATCGGCATACTTCTTCAACTTCCTTTGATTCTTCTCCAAACCACTCAACACCCTTAGAAATTTCTAAGGAAACGTCGGATGCTCCTCAAGGATCATTGGAAGCTCCGAAAGTGATGGAACTCAAACCACTTCCTACTCATCTAAGGTACGCTTTCCTTGGATCTAATTCTGCTTTCCCGGTTATTGTTAGCTCCGAATTAAGCATAGATGAACATGAACAGCTCATGATTGTCCTTAGGAAACATAGAAAAGCCATAGGCTACACTATTGAGGACTTAGTAGGAATTAAACCCTCCCTATGTATGCATAAGATACTAATGGAGGAGGACTTTAGAACTTCAAGACAACCTCAAAGGCGGTTGAATCCGACCATGAAGGAGGTTGTCAAGAAGGAGATTCTTAAACTTCTTGATGCAGGTATCATCTATCCTATCTCCGATAGCAAGTGGGTGAGTCCAGTTCAAGTAGTTCCGAAGAAGGGAGGAATGACGGTCATCACTAACAAGAACAACGAACTCATTCCTACCCGAACCGTAACTGGATGGCGAATGTGCATAGACTACCGCAAGCTCAACAACGCAACGCGGAAGGATCACTTTCCATTGCCATTCATCGATCAAATGCTTGAAAGGTTAGCACAACATTCACATTTCTGCTACCTTGACGGTTATAGTGGTTTCTTTCAGATTCCGATACATCCGGACGATCAGGAGAAGACCACATTCACGTGCCCTTGGGGTACGTTCGCCTATAGGAGAATGCCGTTCGGGCTTTGCAACGCCCCAGCCACCTTTCAACGGTGCATGATGGCCATCTTCTCCGAATACGTAGAGGAAATCATGGAAGTCTTCATGGACGACTTCTCCGTATACGGTTCCTCTTTTAACGATTGCCTTTCTAACCTTTCTCTTGTTTTGCAAAGATGTGAAGACACTAACCTAGTTCTTAATTGGGAGAAGTGTCAATTCATGGTTAAGGAAGGAATCGTATTAGGTCACTTAGTCTCTAGTAGAGGGATAGAGGTAGACAAGGCTAAGATAGAGACCATAGAGAAACTTCCTCCCCCAATTTCGGTGAAAGGGATAAGAAGTTTCCTAGGACATGCTGGATTTTATAGACGTTTCATTAAAGACTTTTCTAAGATATCAAAAACTCTCACTAATCTATTGATGAAAGATGCGGTTTTTGAGTTTTCGCAGGAATGTTTGGACGCGTTTAACACCATTCGGCAAGCTCTAATTTCAGCACCTATTATCCAACCCCCGGATTGGACTCTCCCCTTCGAGATTATGTGCGATGCTAGTGACGTAGCTATTGGAGCTGTTCTTGGACAACGAAAGGAAGGGCGAACCCATGCCATATACTACGCTAGCAAGACGCTAGACGAAGCGCAGCTCAACTACGCCACTACAGAGAAAGAGTTTTTAGCCATTGTCTATGCTATTGACAAGTTTCGCTCTTATCTTGTAGGTGCAAAGGTGATTGTCTACACGGATCATGCTGCGATCCGGTACCTCCTTGCGAAGAAAGACGCGAAACCAAGGCTGATTAGATGGATTCTTCTCCTACAAGAATTCGATCTTGAGATCCGCGACAAGAAGGGTTCAGAAAATTCTATTGCGGATCATTTGAGTCGTCTAACACATCTAGAGGACGACCATCTACCCATTGATGACTCCTTTCCGGACGAACACCTACACATCATAGAGGAATGCATCAACGTGATATCCAAAGGTAACGAACCATGGTTTGCTGATTTTGTTAACTATTTGGTTTGCCAGGAGATACCGCCCGGACTATCCTACGCACAAAGGAAGAAGTTCTTTAAGGACGTCCGGGAATACTATTGGAACGAGCCTCTCCTCTTGAAGAGAGGTCCGGATGGCATCATTCGGCGATGTGTGCCGGAAGATGAGATGCAAAGTGTCATCCGCCATTGTCATTCACTACCTTGTGGGGGACACGCTAGTTCGAACAAGACTAGCGCAAAGGTATTGCAATCTGGATTCTATTGGCCTACTTTATTTAGAGATGTGCAATCCTTTGTTTCTTGCTGCGATGCTTGTCAAAGAACAGGCAATATTTCTAGAAGGAACGAGATGCCCCTCAACAACATCCAAGAGGTGGAGATTTTCGACGTTTGGGGAGTCGATTTCATGGGACCATTCCCATCTTCTTGTGGAAACCAATACATACTATTGGCGGTAGACTACGTTTCTAGATGGGTGGAAGCAATTGCCTCTCCCACAAATGATGCCATGGTGGTGGTTAAGTTCTTCAACAAGACCATTTTCCCGCGATTTGGGACACCAAGGACGATCATTAGTGATGGAGGTTCTCACTTCATAGCCCGTCGCTTTGAAGCTCTTCTAGCTAAGTATGGGGTTACACACAAGATCGCTACCCCTTACCATCCACAAACGAGTGGACAAGTTGAGATCTCAAATAGGGAGATCAAGGGAATTCTAGAGAAAACGGTTTCAAGGACTAGGAAGGATTGGTCCTTGAAGCTAGATGATGCGTTATGGGCGTACCGGACTGCGTACAAGACTCCCATAGGAACCACACCATACAACCTTGTGTATGGGAAGTCTTGTCACTTGCCGGTGGAGCTGGAGCACAAGGCGTTTTGGGCTATCAAGTGGCTGAATTTCGGCATGAAGGAAGCGGGAGAGAAGCGTCTCCTAGACATCAACAAGCTGGATGAACTTCGCTTGAACGCCTATGAAAACGCTAAGATCTACAAGGAAAGGGCAAAGCGTTGGCATGATAAGCATATCATTCCAAAGGACTTCAAAGAAGGAGATCAAGTTCTCCTCTTCAATTCAAGACTTCGCCTCTTTCCAGGTAAGCTTAAATCTCGTTGGACCGGACCTTTTCTAATTAAGCGTATTTTTTTTTTGAAAAGTTAATTGTATTAGAAAAGGGGGGAAATAGGTTACACAAAATCAGAGTCCACTCAAGGAGTCACATTCGATCTACAATCACAACACAAACAAGCACAGTAGTGAGAGAGGGGATCCCGAATCAAGAGGGGATTAACCTAATTGAAGAGCGATATTGAGGGAGGAGGCCATGGCTTTTGAGAGATTGGATCGATCCTTCCAATTGTGAGTGAAGTGCGTCTTAACACAACGAATAACCATCCCAGCGCAGTCAATTGGAGAGGTAACAGTTTGACAATAGAGTAGCTTATTTCTGGCGACCCAGACGTAGTAGATATGAGCAACAATCGCAGCAATTTTTGCGCAATCAAGGGGGCGGGGCTTCTTCTTGGACCAAGACGCCATCCAGGACCAAACGTCATCGAGAAAGGGGGCAGGTTGAGGGAGGTTCAGCCAACGCGAGATGATGTCCAGTACCAGGTTGCTGAAGCTGCAATTGTTCCACAAGTGCGAACCGTCTTCAGGGGCCGCGTTGCAAAGCTTGCAGGTGACGTCGATGGAGGGATTCCATTCTCTAATCGAGGCAAGGGTAGGAAGGCGATTTAGAGAGGCAAGCCAGGCAATAAAGGCAGTTTTAGGGGGGTTCGAAGCAAGCCAGATAGCTTTGAAGGGGGAAGAGTGGGGTAAAATGGGGGAGGTCTTATGTAATCATAGATCTTGTTCCTGTCATAGGATCTGACGGGATTGGCGAAGAGGGAAGTTCTCGGAATGCCATGGGTAGGGTTAGCAAGCTCATCACGAAGGTCAAGAAGGCGCTTCCAGAATTGGGAATTGGAGGTCCTAGGGAGGCAGTTCCAGATGTTCATATCTCGTTTAATCAGGTGTCTGGCGACCCAGGCCTTCCATAAACTAGGGCAATCCCGATCTAGGTCGTACAGGAGCCCAGAGAGGGCGACTTTGTTTTTTGTTGCTAAATCAGGGAAAGCCAGACCCCCAGCCCGTTTAGGAGAGCAGACGGTCTCCCACGCGACTAAGGCTCTCCTACTAGAGGCGGTACCAGACCAGAGATAAGATCTCAAGAGGCCATTGATAGTACTAATCACATTAGCAGGCAGGAAGAAGAGAGAGCTCCAATACTGACTAGCCGAATAAAGGATGGTTTTGGTGAGTTGGGCACGTCCGGCGTAAGACAGTGATCTGGCGCTCCACGAGTGAATACGATTGGTAATCTTGTGGATCAAGGGAAGGAAGTCACGGATCTGCAGTCGTTTACTTCCGATTGGCACCCCAAGATAGAGGAAAGGCAGGGAACCAACCCTCATGCCAGTGATTTGAACCACATTGTCAACCTCAGCATGATTAAGGCCTCCAGTGTAGATTGATGACTTGCTTGGGTTAATGACAAGGCCAGAAAGGGCACCAAACTCATCGAGGGTGCTGATGAGGATCTTGATGGAGTTGGGATCCCCTCGGCAGAGGAGAAGCAGATCATCCGCAAAGGCGAGGTGAGATATTGCTGGATCAGAGCACTTGGGATGAAAATTGAAATCAGGATTGATTGTTCTTTCATTGATGAGCCTGGTCAAGAACTCCATAGCGATGACAAAGAGGGGAGGAGAGAGTGGACAACCCTGCCTGAGCCCTCTATCACCATGGAAGTGTCCCTTGAGTTCTCCATTTACATTGACAGAGTAAGTTGCGGTGCCAATGCATTCACTGATAAGGCAGATGAAGGCGTCTGGGAAGTGCATCATACGGAGGCAGTTGAGGAGGAATTCATGACTCAAGGAGTCGAAAGCTTTGGAGATATCGACTCTAGGAGATAAATGTTGTCTGCCATATTTATGGAGTACTTCTTTTGCGACTCTAGGAGATAAATGTTGTCTGCCATATTTATGGAGTAGTTCTTGACAAAGAAGTACATTGTGTCTGATAGACCTCCTCGAGACAAAGGCGCTCTGATTGGGACTTATGATACTTGGTAGGATAAGATTAAGCCTTCTAGCAAGGATCTTGGAGATAGTCTTGTAGGTTGTGTTACAACAGGAAATGGGACGGAAGTCCGAGGGCCGGATTGGGTTGTCATGTTTGGCTATTAGGGAGATGGATGCGTGGTTAACTTGCTTGAGCATTCTTTTGCTCGTAAAGAAATCTCGGATCGCAAGTGTAAAGTCCTGTTGAATGATACTCCAGGCTTCCTTAAAAAAGAATGAATTGAAGCCGTCCGGACCGGGTGATTTGTTATCTGCGATACTGAAGAGGGCCTGCTTGACCTCTTCAGGCGAAACAGGCGCAATCAGGGAGCACGCCTCAGCTTGGTCGAGAGATGGGAGCCTGATTGATGGGTAGGATCTTCTAGAAGCTGGGCCTTGTGAGCAGAGAGCATTCTTAAAATGGTTAACCAGCGCATCCCCGATATCATCAGATTCGTATGCTGTCTCACCATTCGGTCTCTGGACAGCAGCAATGTGGTTGGAACTTCGACGAGATTTAACACTCTTGAAGAAGAATGAAGAACACTGATCCCCGTGTTTGATCCAGTTAGCCTTAGATAGTTGCGCCAGCACTTGACATAGCTTCAAATGATGGTCCTTGTGCGAGAGGTAGGTTCTCCTTTCCTGCGCGAGTAAATTGGGATTGAGAGGGTCTGACTGTAGTTTTGTTTGTATCTCCTCCAGTAAACTTTGGCTTTTTTCGGTATAGGAATGAAGCTCCTCCAACTGCGAGCTAGGGAACTTCTTGAGGTGGGGTTTTAGTAGCTTCAGCTTCTTGGTGAGCCGGAACATAGAGTTCCCATGGACTTCAACCGACCAGGTATCTCTTACAGTTTCATGGAACTTATCATGCTTGGCCCATAAGTTGTTGAATCTGAATGGGAAAAATCTTCTAGGTTCGCTATGATCAGTGAAAAGTAATGCTGGCGAGTGATCGGAGACATCTGCGACCCCAAAGTGGGCATAGAATCCAGGGAATGAATTGCTCCATTCAGGATTGGCAATAATTCGATCCAGCTTGCTCCAGATCCTATTTTCCTCTTGTTTATTTGTCCAGGTGAATTTGCATCCAGAAGAGGGGAGGTCAGAAAGGTCATTCTGTTCGAAGCAGATTCCGATCTCATTTGATACTTGTGAGTAGTTATGCTGATTATTTGATAGCTTTTCTGAAGGGGAGAGGGTGTCATTGAAATCTCCCAGAAGGGCCCATGGTTTGTTTGAGTTGAGTAACCGAATGGTGGCAATAGAGTTCCAGAGACCGACTCGATCATCCGAAGCGTTATGGGCATAGACGAAAGAGAATTTTGCGATGGTTGTTTGATTTGGGTTTGGGAGGGGGTTGGAAATGAGGCAATGAATTAGTTGATCGGAGATGATGGTCGCAGTTACATTAACCATGGACGGGTTCCACCAAACCCAGATGCGACAATTGTGAGCTGTAGAGGAGTTGGAAATTTGATTCCAGGATGGGAAGAGGGATGTTGAGATTCTAGATTCGTTGTCTGAACGGAGGCGAGTTTCGAGAATGGCAAACAAGTTGAGTTGGAGCTTCTTAGCAAGTCGCTGGACAGCTTTCTGTTTCAGGGGGTCGTTAAGGCCCCTGACATTCCAGGCGCAGGAACGGACTAACATTGGATTGGGGATGTTGGGGCATTGACAGCACTTACGGTCAATGGGGTGAGGGAAGAATTGTTTGAGAGAGGAGGAGCAGTTTGAGGCTGGAAGGGGGGAGTAGTGTTGGGTTTTGTGGGAGGGTGGGAGGGTGGCTTAGGGGGTATTGGAGGAGGGAACAGGAGGTAGCATTGATCGTTTTGGTCCTCTTGAGGGGACTCCAGGGGTTTAGGAAAGCTAGTCAAGGGCGCGATGGGAATGGGAGGGAGGCTCGGTGATGATTTAGAAGGGTTTATATGAGTGCTGTCTTTTTTCGGAGGAGGGTAAATCATCCTGGATGGGTCTGGGGTGGGGAGGATGGGGGGAGTTCAAGTTGGGTCTGTGAGTGTCTGGAGGAGGGAGGGATGGTGTTCCAGGAACCGGAAACAGCAACCTCCAGGCGAGCTGGTTTAGGAGTCGTACAGCAATGACCAAATACCATGCATGTATCACAGCGACGGGGAAGCCAATCGTAGGTAACTTTTTGGACAAAGGTGACTCCTCCAGGGCCAGTGAGAGTGATCTCGCGTAACAGGGGGCGAGATGCATGGATCTCAACAAGGATGCGAGCGTATCCGAGACGATCATGGTTGATAGAGCATGTGTCCGTCAGGATGGGGGTTCCCAGAGCAGAACCAATTTTAGCCAACATTGTCTTTGACCAAAATCTGAAGTTAAGATTGTGGAGGGAAACCCATAACGGGACAGAGTGGAGACTAGAGTAGTCCAGGGGAATATCAGTGGTCCATCTCTTCAACAGTATTGTGGTGGAAGCGTTGACAATCCATGGGCTACCCAGCAGTATGGTATTAAGGTCGTCTTCATTTGCGAAGTGAAAGACGAAGATCCCGTTATCGTTTCTTAGCATTTTGGGCTTGGAGATCGCGTTCCAGCTAGTTTCAACATATTTGGATAATCTCTGGAATGAGATAGGGCAGCCCAGAGGGAAACCAACGAGGGAAAGGTTCCATTTCCTCATTGTTTCATCGATGTCATCATTAGTGAATGGGATTCGTCCATCATCGAGTCCAGGAATAAAAGGGAGAGGGACATGGTCCCAAGCGGTACATCTTGATGCGATGTCACAATAGGACGAAGGAGGGATGACGTGTTGTTTTAGGTTTAGAGGGCACGCGTGGGTAGTGGAAGCTGGAACAGTAGACGAAGGGCCAGGAGGCTGGAGGGGAGTATCTGCATGGGGGGTAGCGTACTCGAAATCAGCGCCCACATTTAATTGGGAGGCAGAGGGTCCCGCTTCAGTTATGACGCGTGGGAGCTCCAAAGAGTCGGGAGGTGAAGGGTCGGGAGTAGAACCAACAGCGGGGGGACCTGAGGAGGCAGTGTTCGTCAGGAGCCGGTAATCTTGGACAGGGCTTGACGGCTCACTCAAGCAGGTGGCAGGAAGTATGGGTGTTGGGAGGCCTTGATCAGAGTGAAGGGTATTCGAGGCAGGTGAAGTGGCAGGGGAAGGGCTCAAAGGCGGAAACACCAGTTCGGAGGAGAGGATGGGGGGCTGTGGATCCTTAGAAAGGAGTCTGGAGTTGTTCGATCGGATTAGTTCATCGGGTATGGGTTCTGGAGTTTTTTCTTGGTGTGGTTGGTGGTGCAAGTTGGTTTTTGAAGCTGGTTTACTTGGAGAAGGGAATCCCGGGAGCTCCGAGAGTTTGATGTTGCGACGTCTAGGTTTACGAGGGCCGGCCATGAGAATGGGTCATGGGAGGGATGGGAGGGCGGGGGAGGGGACGCTGCGGGGGCAGCGCTGGGGTTGAGCGGCCAAGTCGCCGGCTACTCGAGGAGAGAGAAGAGAGCGTTTTTACTTCCCATTAATTAAGCGTATTTTCCCCCATGGTGCAGTTGAAGTATGGGGTGAAGCTAGCAGAAGTTTTAAGGTGAACGGCCAACGACTCAAGAAGTATACGCCGGAACTCCAAGCTGAGGAGTTTACGCCTACCGCACTCGAATGAGTGCGAGATTGGTCTAGCTACGGACCTTAAACAAAGCGCTTCTTGGGAGGCAACCCAAGGTATTGCATTTTCGTTTTTGTTTTCGATTCATAATTTAGCTTAGAATAGACGTTTTCGCTTTATTTTGCCTCGATTTCTTCCGGTATGTTCGTGTTTTTGGTTGTAGGATCAATGGAAAAGGAAAAAGGGAGAATAATGTCGAAGAAGAGTGACGAAATTTGGACTTTGAAGCTTTACAGAAGGTTCCACGGTCTAAATTACGGTCGTCATAGCTACAGTAGCCGTAATTCTCAAAAGCCTTTGAAAAATCACAAAAACCACGGGTCCGTACACTTCCACGGCCGTGGAACACCCCGACAGACCGTGATTTTCAAAATTTTGCCTGCGACTATATAAGCCACATTCTTCACAAATTTACCCCAAAAATTTCCCTTTCCACGCCCTAAACGCCGAAACCCCACGACCTCCTCCAAATCTTCGTTTTCTAATCGTTTTCAACGATTCTTCATCCTAAAGTGCAGCAAATCCAACCACGAACAAGATCCAAGCGACAAACCGAGCGGAAATCCATCAACAAACGCGCATTTCGGGTTTTTCAATCCGAAAAAGAGGTTTATTCTTTCTTCTTGATTTTTGCGGATTTGGTTCGTTTTTGCTATAGATTTTTAGGAAGAACTGACACAGACTGGAAGGAATTAGATTAGGACTGCTTATTGTGGTGATTGTTGGTGAATTTGCTGAGATTCGTGAAATTCTGAGACGAATCACGGTCTCTGGGTAAACCACGGCCGTAATTTCCCAAGAACAGACCGTAATTTTTGGTGAAAAATGGATTTCGTAAGGAGAGTGTCGGGAAGGATAAAAGAGAAGAAGGGAGAGCAGAATAAGAAAAGAAAGGGCAATCCCTCCACCTCTAGGGCACCACCACCCTCATCTCCTTCACTACCATCTTCACCTTCACCTCCATCTTCACCTCCTCACCCTAGCATCCCGACCATACATGAGAACCACCTTGCTGCATTTGAGAGGATCACGGAGAAGACAGTGATTGGTCCTAGGTATTCATTGTTGGAGGATCTACATCCTCTCAACATAGTTGATGATCTTACATGGCTCTTGGATAGAGCCGGATTGCTTGTCTTCACGAACATTCGTGAAGACGCCTACGAGGAGATCACCCGGGAGGTTGTGACGTCTTTTGAGCACAGCCACGTAGATAGGACCGTCTCCTTCCGTCTCATGGAAAGAGACTACCATTTGAGCATAGTTGAGTTTGGGACCATTTTCGGGTTCCATGAGACCTTTAATGGTCGATTTCCGAGCGGAGTTTACCCCAAGAACTTTTGGGAGGAAGTTGCGATGATATACGCCGACGAGGACCGTTGGCAACCCGCCGATACCAAGGCTAGATTGATGTACCATCTAGCCTTGAAGATAGCTCACCGCGTTCTTTCGGAGTGTCTCTTTCCTAGGACGGAGACGCCCCAAAAGATCAAGACGGATGAGCTATTCTTGCTCTATTGCATGCTCTATGGACGCCGTGCAGATTGTGCTACTCTTTTGGCGGCTACGATGAGCAAACTCAAGAACAAGAAGAAAGGGAACATTGGATATGGTGGGATAGTTACCCACATTGCTAGGAGTTTTGGTGTAGATTTTTCTGCTTGCACCCGCATACCGGCCGTTCCCTTAGGGTTACATGCTTTCATGGTCAGGGGTCTCATTTTCCCCACACATAGAGGTCCGCCTTATGCGGGCATGCCTTGGGAGAGTAGGACGGTTAGGGGTATAGAGTGGCTGCCGGAGTATTCCATTATGGCGGGACGCCATAATTGGAAGGAGACGTTCGCTGCGATGCATGCGAACAGGATAGTGGCTCCCCCTTACGTCCCACCGCCGATTGTAGAGGAGGATATGGGAGATCAGTTCGAGAGTGGAGGAGGAGCGAAGCAGGAGTTTGGCACGTTTCCGGACCAGCCGGAGGCGGCCCCAGATGTACCTAGACGCTCTCCACGTCCAGCTAGAGCCTCAGGCTCGTCATCTCGCCGCGCTAGCATGAGTGAGAGGCCCACGTGGATGACCACACCTCCCACATGGTATTCCACCCCACCTCCTTGGTCCACGGAGCAGCCAGCAGCACCACCACCACCACCAGCACCAGCACCATCCGATGCCCCAGCATGGTACAGTCACGCCCCGGGATGGTACGAGCAGATGCCGGATTGGGCTACCGGACTTTCAGAGAGAGTTGGAGCATTGGAGATCCGGGCGGATGCTAGAGACGGACGCTTAGACGACCTTGACCACATGATGAGGGACGTCTACTGTTCGCCCCTAGAGGTGTGTGCAAATAAGTTTTAAATTTATAAAACTAGAATCAAGCAGCGAACCCGCAGTGTACGGATCGACGTAGTTAAGCAAGAATTCCAGAGTATCGAACACAGGGATTTGGGTGGAGCGAACTCGATTGCAGGTTATCAAGCAAGTAAATATGGGAGTTTTGCAGATATTGGGAAAACAACAATCCTAAAGATCCAAGTATCCAGCTGTGGCAATCGATTCAAGATATACTAATGATGTAAAGACAGAGTAGAGATATGCAAAGGTATGCTAATGTAAGGTAATCGTACGGTTGAGGTTCCAAAAACCTTATGTAACTCACCTAAAAGACACTCCCTATACAGGTTGTTGAGGCTCAATATAGAAAGATTCTAAAGACAAGGATTAGTATCAAATACCCAAACTTATAATCTAAAGATCAAGACTAACTTAACCGATTGAGGTTGTTGAGGCTCACAATCGAGGTAGAGGTTGTTGAGGCTTCACTACCACCTAGAAAAGACAAGTCTAAACTAAGCTAAAGCAAATCTTTAACTTTGGATTAAAGTAAAAGCAGGTTCGTAAACTACAGGGAAATCACGGTTAGTTCTTGAGGTTCCACGGCCGTGGACTCAAGAACAGACCGTAATTTAAGGTTGTCGGCGACAATTCTCTAACTCTCAGGGTCTAATCTATTTGCGATCGATCTATCATCATCTAAGCCACAACTATCAACCCTTCACCTTAAAATTGTTTAGAGCTTTTAGCCAATAACAGTCATATTGATATCAATTCAAGAGTTAAAAGATAAAAAGATGAAAACTTTCAAGAACTTTCAATAATCTTCAATTCAATCTCAAAGTCACAAAGAGAATAAGCAATGTCAAAAGATTCACAATAGAACAAATAATCGTAACCCTAGGAAAGAAAAGAAAACGGGATGTCAATCCGTTTTCCAAATCGAACCTAATCAAGAAGAGAGATCTTCTTGCAAAATCTTCCAAGAACTACGATCTTCCGTCAATCCGGAGATCTCAACAGCAATCTCCACCAAAAGTGCGAGATTAGAGGAATTCCAAAAACGAGCTTCGATCTCTTCAAAGAGATGTCAATTGCTTCCCAGCAAACTAAGCAAAACGTCTTCGTGTCTAAGCGGCCAAGAATGAGGGCAAACGGGTCTCGAAGGTCGTAAGCGAGGTGACGGAATCTTGCTTCGTCCGTCTTTTTATAGTGTAGGGCAAAATGTCGGCCCGGCCCAATCTTTAAAAGATCGTGGCTTCAAAGTGTGGCGAAAAGATTCGCCAAGATCACGGTCGTGGAAGATTCCACGACCGTAATTCTAGGGCGTGGAAACAATTACGGTTAGTTCCACGGCCGTAGAATCCCCTGGAATGAACATCGAATTCTGACTCTGAATCCACGGCCGTAATTCTGAACGTGGTTTGTAATACGGCCGTATTTTAGGGCGTAATTTAGGGTAAGAACGTGATTCTTCCCTAAACTCGTGCATTCCTCAATCTAAGACTCCAAATTGCTTCCAAAAAGTGTCCTCGATCTATGGACATATCAACTCAACTCTCCTTTGCTCGATTCCGTTCGGAAATAGCTCCAAATCACCTATAATCAACATAGAACTAGTGTAGACATCCATATCGACAATATAGGTAATACTAGCTCTCATATGCATAAAGTTCAATCAAAGACTATCAATATGAATCAAATACGTCTAGAAAACGTGCCTAAAATATCACAATATTTCATGCTAACAAATAACCCCATACTTAACACTTGCTTGTCCCTAAGCAAGGTCTTTCAAAAATCTTTAAACAAGAGTTAGGATGAAATATGTGTACCTTCTTTTGGATGAATGTGACTTCTAAAGAATAGATCATCCTCAAACCTCGCTTCAATCGTTCATCAAACTTTCACACACTCAATTAAAGAGTAAAAAGCAAAGAGAGTTCATGAATTAATTTAACCTTAAAACAAGCATTATAACCTTCAAACATTATCAAAAATCAATCATAAGAAGCTTTAATTTAGATCACCAAGTCATATAACATTCTTTTGATCTTAAGGACTTTCAAAGAAAAGGTTTAGAGCATGGAAGGGAAGGGAAAAACTTTAAGGGAAAGTGGTGCATAAATCCGGGAAAGTGGACAACTACCTTCTTCTTCTTATGCGGTTCCCGCAACACTTCAACTTAGAGCTTCGCTCTCTTCTTTTCATTTTTCGACTTTACTTTTGGAGTTATGGATAGAGGTGCACAAAAACCGAAGCCTAGGAGATCGGCGTTTCTCAATTTTTCAAGAGATGCCTCAAACCCTTAGCGCACATACCATAATCCGCTAGGAATATCTCTCACTCCGACTTTGGCAAGATACAAACACCCGGCTATGTGAATGGTGCCGAGTTACTCATCGTCATGATTGACTTCCCCAAACCTACAATTTCTTTCTATTCATTTGATTGCAAATAATTGCTCTCATGGCCCTCCCACATCAAACATGCCTTTTTCTCATTCACTTCTCCAAGTTCCCGGATAGGTAAAGGAGGCTAATATTTCAATGAGGAGCTAGATGATCAAAGAAAGAGGAAAGAAAGTATCGAATTGCCTTAATCATTTCAACAAGAAGTATAGGAACTTATAATGTGATTTCAACTTCAATTTCTCAACATGATTTAGGCAATGTTTTCACATTATAAGGCTTGCAAAAGAGGTAGAATTCATTCATTCAATTTCTCTTTGATTTACAATCCTTTTAAGCATGCAATTGTCATCAAACTCAATTCGCAAGTAGTGATTATCATGGAAATCATATCAATTCATTAGAAGCACAAAATTTTCAAAATTTTTCAATTTTTATGGGTTTTTAAAGTTCTTTTTCATGTAATGCAGTAAGGAAACGTGTAACACATAATGAATATGCAATGATAGTCTTGAGATGAAAGCAACATAGAGAGTAGAGTTATTACAAACTTTTAGTACATCCCACCCCATACTTAGGACGAACATTGTCCCTAATGTTCACAAGAAAGAACAAAAGAAAGATGAGAAAAAGAAACTCACAAGTGGTGGCGGGAATGTCTAAAACGAACGGTCATGCATCGATCACTGCGGCGCCGGTGGAGGTGGGAATGGAGAGAAACTCGGATCATAGAACCGCCCAAACTGCTGGCGGTAGACGTCCCTCATCATGTGGTCAAGGTCGTCTAGACGTCCGTCTCTAGCATCCGCCCGGATCTCTAGCGCTCCGACTCTCTCCGAAAGTCCGGTAGCCCAATCCGTCATCCTCTCATACTATCCCGGGGCGTGATCATACCATGCGGGGGCATCGGCTGGTGCTGGTGCTGGTGGTGGTGGTGGTGCTGCTGGCTGCGTCGTGGACCAAGGAGGGGGTGTGTCGTACCAAGTGGGAGGTGTAGTCATCCACGTGGGCCTCTCACTCACGCTGGCGCGGCGAGATGACGAGCCTGAAGCTCTAGCTGGACGTGGAGAGCGCCTAGGTACATCCGGGGCCGCCTCCGGCTGATCCGGAAACGTGCCGAACTCCTGCTCCGCTCCTCCACCACTCTCGTACTGCTCTCCCATCTCCTCCTCATCCACAACCGGTGGTGGAACGTAAGGGGGAGCTACAAGCCTGTTCGCATGCATCGCAGCGAACGTCTCCTTCCAATTGTGGCGTCCTGCCACAATGGAATACTCTAGCAGCCACTCAATACCCTGCCTGTCCTACTCTCCCAAGGCATGCCCGCATAAGGCGGACCTCTATGTGTGGGGAAGATGAGTCCCCTAACCATGAATGCATGTAATCCTAGAGGTACGGCGGGTATGCGGGTGCAAGCTGAAAAGTCCACACCAAATGTCCTAGCCATGTGGGTCACTATCCCACCATATCCAATGTTCCCCTTCTTCTTGTTCTTCAGTTTACTCATCGTAGCCGCCAAAAGAGTAGCACAATCTGCGCGGCGACCGTAGAGCATACAGTAGAGCAAGAATAGCTCATCCGTCTTGATCTTTTGGGGCGTCTCCGTCCTAGGAAAGAGACACTCCGAAAGAACACGGTGAGCTATCTTCAAGGCTAGATGGTACATCAATCTAGCCTTGGTATCGGCGGGTTGCCAACGGTCCTCGTCGGCGTAAATCATGGCTACTTCCTCCCAAAAATCCTTGGGGTAAACCCCGCTCGGAAATCGACCATTGTAGGTCTCATGGAACCCAAAAATGGTCCCAAAGTCAACTATACTCAACTGATAGTCTCGATTCATGAGACGGAAGGAGACGGTACTATCAACATGGCTGTGCTCGAAAGACGTCACAACCTCTCGGGTGATCTCCTCATAGGCGTCTTCACGAATGTTCGTGAAGACAAGCAATCCGGCTCTATCCAAGAGCCATGTAAGGTCATCAACTATGTTGAGAGGATGTAGATCCTCCAACAACAAATACCTAGGACCTATCACTGTCCTCTTCTCTATCTTCTCAAATGCAGCTAGGTGGTTTTCGTGTATGGTCGGGATGCTAGGGTGAGGAGGTAAAGATGGAGGTGAAGGTGAGGATGGTAGTGAGGGTGATGAGGGTGGTGGTGCCCTAGAGGTTGAGGGGTTGCCCTTTCTTTTCTTATTTTGCTCCCCTTTCTTCTCCTTTATCCTTCCCGACATTCTCCTCACAAAGTCCATTTTCAGCAAAAATCACGGTCTGTTCTTGGGAAATTACGGCCGTGGTTTACCCAGCGACCGTGATTCGTCTCAAAAATTCGTGAATCTCAGCAAATTCACCAACAATCACCACAGCAAGCAGTCCTAATCTAATTCCTTCCGGTCTTTATCAGTTCTTCCTAAAAAACTATAGCAAAAACGAACTAAATCCGCTAAAATTGAGAAGAAAGAAATAACCTCTTTTTCGGATTGAAAAATCCAAAATGCGTGTTTGTTGATCGATTTCCACTCGATTTGTTGCTTGGATCTTGTTCGTGGTTGGATTTGCTGCAGTTTAGGGCGAAGAATCGTTGGAAACGATTAGAGAATGAAGAATTGGGAGAGGCTGCGGGTTTTCGGTTTCTAGGTCGTGGAATTGGGGAAATTTTGGTTAAGTGTGTGAAGAATGTGGGTTTTATAGTGGCCGGCAAAATTTCCAAAAATTACGGTCTGTCGGGGCATTCCACGGCCGTGGAAGTGTACGGACCCGTGATTTTGGTGATTTTTCAAAGGCTTTTGAAAATTACGGCCACTGTAGCTATGACGACCGTAATTTAGACCGTGGAACCTTCTGTAAAGCTTCAAAGTCCAAATTTCGTCACTCCTCTTCGACATTATCTTCCCCTTTTCCATCGATCCTACAACCAAAAACACGAACATACCGGAAGAAATCGAGGCAAAGTAGAGCAAAAACGTCTATTCTAAACTAGTCTATGAATCGAAAACAAAAATAAAAATGCAATACCTTGGGTTGCCTCCCAAGAAGCGCTTTGTTTAAGGTCCGTAGCTAGACCAATCTTGCACTTATTCGAGTGCGGTAGGTGCAAACTCCTCAGCTTGGAGTTCCGGCGAGTACTTCTTGAGTCGTTGGCCGTTCACCTTAAAACTTCCGCTAGCTTCACCCCATACTTCAACTGCACCATGGGGGAAAATACGCTTAATTAGAAAAGGTCCAGTCCAACGGGATTTAAGCTTACCTGGAAAGAGGCGAAGCCTTGAATTGAAGAGGAGAACTTGACCTCCTTCTTTGAAGTCCTTTGGGATGATATGCTTATCATGCCAACGCTTTGCTCTTTCCTTGTAGATTTTGGCGTTTTTATAGGCGTTCAAGCGAAGCTCATCCAGCTTGTTGATGTCTAGGAGACGCTTCTCTCCCGCTTCCTTCATGCTGAAATTTAGCCACTTGATAGCCCAAAACGCTTTGTGCTCTAGCTCTACCGGCAAATGACAAGACTTCCCATACACAAGGTTGTATGGTGTAGTTCCTATGGGAGTCTTGTATGCAGTCCGGTACGCCCATAATGCGTCATCTAGTTTCAAGGACCAATCCTTCCTAGTCCTTGAAACCATCTTCTCTAGAATTCCCTTGATCTCCCTATTTGAGATCTCAACTTGTCCACTCGTTTGTGGATGGTAAGGGGTGGCGATCTTGTGAGTAACCCCATACTTAGCTAGAAGAGCTTCAAAGCGACGGGCTATGAAGTGAGAACCTCCATCACTAATGATCGTCCTTGGCGTCCCGAATCGTGGGAAAATGGTCTTGTTGAAGAACTTAACCACCACCATGGCATCATTTGTGGGAGAGGCAATTGCTTCCACCCATCTAGAAACGTAGTTTACCGCCAATAATATGTATTGGTTTCCACAAGAAGATGGGAATGGTCCCATGAAATCGACTCCCCAAACGTCGAAAATCTCTACCTCTTGGATGTTGTTGAGGGGCATCTCGTTCCTTCTAGAGATATTACCTATTCTTTGACAAGCATCGCAACAAGAAACAAAGGATTGCACATCTTTAAATAAAGTAGGCCAATAGAATCCAGATTGCAATACCTTTGCGCTAGTTTTGTTCGAACTAGCGTGTCCTCCACAAGGTAGTGAATGACAATGGCGGATGACACTTTGCATCTCATCTTCCGGCACACATCGCCGGATGATGCCATCCGGACCTCTCTTAAAGAGGAGAGGCTCGTTCCAATAGTATTCCCGGACGTCCTTGAAGAACTTCTTCCTTTGTGCGTATGACAGTCCGGGTGGTATCTCCTGGCAAACCAAATAGTTAACGAAATCAGCAAACCATGGTTCGTTACCTTTGGAGATTACCTTGATGCACTCCTCTATGATGTGTAGGTGTTCGTCCGGAAAGGAGTCATCAATGGGCAAGTGGTCGTCCTCTAGATGTGTTAGACGACTCAAATGATCCGCAACAGAATTTTCCGAGCCTTTCTTGTCGCGGATCTCAAGATCGAATTCTTGTAGGAGAAGAATCCATCTAATCAGCCTTGGTTTCGCATCTTTCTTCGCAAGGAGGTACCGGATCGCAGCATGATCCGTGTAGACTATCACCCTTGCACCTACAAGATAAGAGCGAAACTTGTCAATAGCGTAGACAATGGCTAGAAACTCCTTTTCCGTAGTGGCGTAGTTGAGCTGAGCTTCGTCTAGCGTCTTGCTAGCGTAGTATATGGCGTGGGTTCGTCCTTCCTTTCGTTGCCCAAGAACAGCTCCAATGGCTACGTCACTAGCATCACACATAATCTCGAAGGGGAGAGTCCAATCCGGAGGTTGGATAATAGGTGCTGAAATTAGAGCTTGCCGAATGGTGTTGAACGCATCTAGACATTCCTGTGAAAACTCAAAAACCGCATCCTTCATCAATAGATTAGTGAGAGGTTTTGATATCTTAGAAAAGTCCTTAATGAAACGTCTATAGAATCCAGCATGTCCTAGGAAACTTATTATCCCTTTCACCGAAATTGGGGGAGGAAGTTTCTCTATGGTCTCTATCTTAGCCTTGTCTACCTCTATCCCTCTACTAGAGACTAAGTGACCTAATACGATTCCTTCCTTAACCATAAACTGACACTTCTCCCAATTAAGAACTAGGTTAGTGTCTTCACATCTTTGCAAAACAAGAGAAAGGTTAGAAAGACAATCGGTAAAAGAGGAACCGTAAACGGAGAAGTCGTCCATGAAGACTTCCATGATTTCCTCTACGTATTCGGAGAAGATGGCCATCATGCACCGTTGAAAGGTGGCTGGGGCGTTGCAAAGCCCGAACGGCATTCTCCTATAGGCGAACGTACCCCAAGGGCACGTGAATGTGGTCTTCTCTTGATCATCTGGATGTATCGGAATCTGAAAGAAGCCACTATAACCGTCAAGGTAGCAAAAGTATGAATGTTGTGCTAACCTTTCAAGCATCTGATCAATGAATGGCAATGGAAAGTGATCCTTCCGCGTTGCGTTGTTGAGCTTGCGGTAGTCTATACACATTCGCCATCCAGTTACGGTTCGGGTAGGAATGAGTTCGTTGTTCTTATTGGTGATGACCGTCATTCCTCCCTTCTTTGGAACTACTTGAACCGGGCTCACCCACTTGCTATCGGAGATAAGATAGATGATACCTGCATCAAGAAGTTTAAGAATTTCCTTCTTGACAACCTCCTTCATGGTCGGATTCAACCGCCTTTGAGGTTGTCTTGAAGTTCTAAAGTCCTCCTCCATTAGTATCTTATGCATGCATAGGGAGGGTTTAATTCCTACTAAGTCCTCTATAGTATAGCCTATGGCTTTTCTATGTTTCCTAAGGACAATCATGAGCTGTTCATGTTCATCTATGCTTAATTTAGAACTAACGATGACCGGAAAGGTGGAATTAGATCCAAGAAAAGCGTACCTTAGATGAGTAGGAAGTGGTTTGAGTTCCATTGCTTTCGGAGCTTCCAATGATCCTTGAGGAGCTTCCGATGTTTCCTTAGAAGTTTCTAAGGATGTTGAATGGGTTGGAGAAGAATTAGAAGAAGTTGAAGAAGTATGCCGGTCACTCTCTTCCACGGTCGAAATTACGGTCTCCTCTTGTGTTCCACGGCCGTAATATCCTCTGGAATGGAAGTCGATTTTGGTCGTGGAATCCACGGTCGTGGAATACAGGGTATGACCGTGGATTCTAGTATTCTCAGCCTCATCGTGGAGTTTCTCAAGCTCCACTTCATGCATCTCTTCTTGTGCTTCCAAGGCTTCAATTTCCTCTTTGCACTCTTCTTCTTCTCCTACATTGGTTAGACTCATAGTAATAACCTTTTGTAAAGGATCGCTAAAGAGAATCGCACTTACCTCCTCCCTAGACAAACCTTCTTCGTCTTGGATATTGTAAATATCCTCATCAAAGATTGGCTCCTTCACTAGAGTGGAAAGAACGAACTCTACTTTCTCTTCCCCAATATCAAAAGCGAGTCTCCCATTCTTGCAATCGACCATGCAGCCGGAAGTTGCAAGAAACGGTCTTCCGAGTATGATCGGGACCGGACTATCTGCAGGAATGTCAAGCACGACAAAATCAATGGGAACAAAGAACTTGCCTAGCTTGACCGGGACGTCTTCTACAATGCCGACGGGACGAGTAATGGATCGATCCGCCATGTATAACGTCATCTTCACCGGTTTAGGGTCGCCTAAACAGATCTTCCTGCACAACGCAAGTGGTATGATGCTCACACTTGCTCCTAAGTCACATAAAGCGTCATATGTGACCTCTCCCACTCCAATGGGAATGCAAAATGACCCCGGATCTTTCAGCTTTGGGGGCATTTTCTCCTTCATCGTCTTGATGAGA
This sequence comes from Fagopyrum homotropicum, assembly GCA_033239125.1. Classification (NCBI taxonomy): domain Eukaryota; kingdom Viridiplantae; phylum Streptophyta; class Magnoliopsida; order Caryophyllales; family Polygonaceae; genus Fagopyrum; species Fagopyrum homotropicum. The sequence continues at coordinate 143,844,619 of BSWB01000003.1, read as the reverse complement.
TCCGAAGAATCCGAACTCATCTTGACCTCTCCAAAATCTTCTAGCTTCCTCTTGTTTGAGAGGAGCTCCTTCAAGAACTTGCCATAAGCCGGCATACCTACAATAGCATCAATGAAAGGTATATTAATATGCAGCTTGCTCATGAGTTCTATAAACTTACCGAATTGCTTGTCTAGGCGCGCTCGCGCTCTAGATTGAGGGAACGGTAGGGGAGGTTTGAAAGCTGGAGGAGGAACATAGACATCTTCCTTCTCCTTCCCCTTTTCTTTGTCCTTCTCCATGGGGACTTCAACGAACGTAGGCTGCGGATCGGTGGTAGTCACTCCGCTCCTAGTTGTAATCGCCATTACCCTTCCCTTAGGGTTGTCCTCCGTCTTTCCTGGAAGTTTCCCTTGATTTCTAGGGACTTCCTCCGCGTGGTTGAACAATTGGTTTTCCAAAACCTTTTGAGCTTTGTCAACCTTAGAAATTTGATCATCAACCTTGATGATGCGGTTCTCCAACCCTTGAAGTTTTCCCAAGATTGTCTCCAACATGGGATCGGACTTCTCTTTTCCCGTATTGTTTCCTCCATTTGATGATTGCCCCTGGCTTTTCAAAGGAGTAGAGGAAGAGGAGGGTGGAGTTAGTGAATTGGAATTGGAAGGATAGGAGTTACCGGAATTTTGTTGATTGGAGCGCCAATTGTTGTTGTTTGAACCCCGATTGTTGTTCCAATTGTTGTTGTTCCGGTTGTTGTTGTTTCCATTCCAATTGTTATTCCGGTTATTGTTCCGGTTATTGTTGTTGCGGTTGGTGTTATCACCGCCGTTGTTGTTGCCCAAATAGCCAACATCCTTCTCTTGTTGCTTTGGGAAGTTGGTCTTGATAGCCTCCTTCAACTCTTTGATCTCATTGTTGAGGGAGAAAATCTTATTTTGAGCTTCATGTGTGAGCTTTGCTCCTTGCTCCACACGATTTCCCTCCACTTTCCGGTGGGAATACTTCTCTATGACTCTTGCTTGCTTCTCAATGAAGTCCCAAGCGTCATCTTCCCTCATGTCCATGAACGTTCCACATGAGAGGGATTGGAGGTTGAATTGCGTTCCCGCATCCAGCCCCTTGTAGTAAATCTCCACAAGGCAAGCTTGGATATGCCATGATGAGGGCAATCCAATAGCAAATCCTGAAATTTTTCCCAAGATTGAAACAAACTTTCGTTAGGTCTCATAGAAAAAGCATTAATCTTACCTCTAAGTTCCGCCGTTTTGGAAGGCGGAAAGAATTTGGTGAGAAACTCTGCGGAAAGGTCTTCCCACGTGTCTAGTTTCCCATTAGGAAGAGCTTGGTACCAAGATAACGCTTTCCCTTTCAAGGAGAAAAAGAAAGGTTTGAGCTTATAGCTGTTGGTAGTGGCGTTCTTCGGTCTCATCGTCTCCATCATACACTCAAAGTTTTGCAAGTGTTGGTGTGGAGATTCAGCGCTTGTACCGCCAAATTGGCTTTGGCGAACAAGAGTGATAACTTGAGGGTTAAAGCTAAACCCTTGCACATCTTCAGCATCAAAATTCACACCCAGGCGGCGTGGTTGTTGTGTTGGATCCATCCGCTGGCCAAGAGTTCTTGGCTCATTATCCACACGTTCGACTCTCGCATTCCTTGGTGGGATGCGGCGATTAGCAGCTCCTTGTGGATTGAAGGGATTTATATTGATCGTGGGATCAATCTCTTCTAACGGTGGCATGGAAGAATCACTATCATCAGCGGATGAGTGGCTTTTTCTTCTAGGCCTTGATCTCCTTCTCGAGGACTTCTTGCCTACCTTATCTTCAAGGTCGCTCATCTTTATCCTCATTTGGAAGAGCATGTCTTGTAGACCGTTAACTTGAGATTGATGACGATCCATCTCATCCTGGCGGAGAGTCTCATTCCATCGGAGTTGAGCTTCTTTCTCCGCCAACTCCGTTTGAAGATTGCGTTCGTTTTCTTCAGCCATCTTCTTTTCCTTGCGTCTTTGTCTCAAGGTTTTCTCTAGCTCTTGATCAAGAGGTAAGAGATCTTCGGTGTTCCTAGACCTGCGCATGCACTCAAAGACAAATCAAATAACGAGAGCAAGCTCCCAAGCTTGACAACCGGCTACCGGATTCGGACGAATCCAAATCCCCGGCAACGGCGCCAAAAACTTGTTCGCCCCTAGAGGTGTGTGCAAATAAGTTTTAAATTTATAAAACTAGAATCAAGCAGCGAACCCGCAGTGTACGGATCGACGTAGTTAAGCAAGAATTCCAGAGTATCGAACACAGGGATTTGGGTGGAGCGAACTCGATTGCAGGTTATCAAGCAAGTAAATATGGGAGTTTTGCAGATATTGGGAAAACAACAATCCTAAAGATCCAAGTATCCAGCTGTGGCAATCGATTCAAGATATACTAATGATGTAAAGACAGAGTAGAGATATGCAAAGGTATGCTAATGTAAGGTAATCGTACGGTTGAGGTTCCAAAAACCTTATGTAACTCACCTAAAAGACACTCCCTATACAGGTTGTTGAGGCTCAATATAGAAAGATTCTAAAGACAAGGATTAGTATCAAATACCCAAACTTATAATCTAAAGATCAAGACTAACTTAACCGATTGAGGTTGTTGAGGCTCACAATCGAGGTAGAGGTTGTTGAGGCTTCACTACCACCTAGAAAAGACAAGTCTAAACTAAGCTAAAGCAAATCTTTAACTTTGGATTAAAGTAAAAGCAGGTTCGTAAACTACAGGGAAATCACGGTTAGTTCTTGAGGTTCCACGGCCGTGGACTCAAGAACAGACCGTAATTTAGGGTTGTCGGCGACAATTCTCTAACTCTCAGGGTCTAATCTATTTGCGATCGATCTATCATCATCTAAGCCACAACTATCAACCCTTCACCTTAAAATTGTTTAGAGCTTTTAGCCAATAACAGTCATATTGATATCAATTCAAGAGTTAAAAGATAAAAAGATGAAAACTTTCAAGAACTTTCAATAATCTTCAATTCAATCTCAAAGTCACAAAGAGAATAAGCAATGTCAAAAGATTCACAATAGAACAAATAATCGTAACCCTAGGAAAGAAAAGAAAACGGGATGTCAATCCGTTTTCCAAATCGAACCTAATCAAGAAGAGAGATCTTCTTGCAAAATCTTCCAAGAACTACGATCTTCCGCCAATCCGGAGATCTCAACAGCAATCTCCACCAAAAGTGCGAGATTAGAGGAATTCCAAAAACGAGCTTCGATCTCTTCAAAGAGATGTCAATTGCTTCCCAGCAAACTAAGCAAAACGTCTTCGTGTCTAAGCGGCCAAGAATGAGGGCAAACGGGTCTCGAAGGTCGTAAGCGAGGTGACGGAATCTTGCTTCGTCCGTCTTTTTATAGTGTAGGGCAAAATGTCGGCCCGGCCCAATCTTTAAAAGATCGTGGCTTCAAAGTGTGGCGAAAAGATTCGCCAAGATCACGGTCGTGGAAGATTCCACGACCGTAATTCTAGGGCGTGGAAACAATTACGGTTAGTTCCACGGCCGTAGAATCCCCTGGAATGAACATCGAATTCTGACTCTGAATCCACGGCCGTAATTCTGAACGTGGTTTGTAATACGGCCGTATTTTAGGGCGTAATTTAGGGTAAGAACGTGATTCTTCCCTAAACTCGTGCATTCCTCAATCTAAGACTCCAAATTGCTTCCAAAAAGTGTCCTCGATCTATGGACATATCAACTCAACTCTCCTTTGCTCGATTCCGTTCGGAAATAGCTCCAAATCACCTATAATCAACATAGAACTAGTGTAGACATCCATATCGACAATATAGGTAATACTAGCTCTCATATGCATAAAGTTCAATCAAAGACTATCAATATGAATCAAATACGTCTAGAAAACGTGCCTAAAATATCACAATATTTCATGCTAACATCTACCGCCAGCAGTTTGGGCGGTTCTATGATCCGAGTTTCTCCCCATTCCCACCTCCGCCGGCGCCACAGTGATTGATGCATGATCGTTCGTTTTAGACATTCCCGCCACCACTTTGTGAGTTTCTTTTTCTTTTCTTTCTTTTCTTTCTTTCTTTTGAACATTAGGGACAATGTTCGTCCTAAGTATGGGGTGGGATGTACTAAAAAGTTTGTAATAACTCTACTCTCTATGTTGCTTTCATTTAAGACTATCGTTGCATGTTCATTATGTGTTGCACGTTTCCTTATTGCATTGCATGAAAAATAACTTGAAAACCCCATAAAATTTTAAAAAAATTTTGAAAATTTTGTGCTTCTAATGAATTGAGATGATTTTCATGATAATCACTACTTGTGAATTGAGTTTGATGACAATTGCATGCTTAAAAGGATTGTGAATTGAAAAGAACTTGAATGAATGAATTTTACCTCTTTTGCAAGTTTTATAATGTGAAAATGTTACCTAAATCATGCTAGGAAATTGAAGTTGAAATCACGTTATAAGTTCCTATACTTCTTGTTGAAATGATTAAGGCAATTCGATACTGTCTTTCTTCTTTCTTTGATCATCTAGCTCCTCATTGAAATATTAGCCTCCTTTACCTATCCGGGAATTTGGAGAAGTGAATGAGAAAAAGGCATGTTTGATGTGGGAGGGCCATGAGAGCAATTATTTGCAATCAATTGAATAGAAAGAAATTATAGGTTTGGGGAAGTCAATCATGACGATGAGTAACTCGGCACCATTCACATAGCCGGGTGTTTGTGTCTTGCCAAAGTCGGATTGAGCGATATTCCTAGCGGATTATGGTATGTGCACTAAGGGTTTGAGGCATCTCTTGAAAAATTGAGAAACGCCGATCTCCTAGGCTTCGGTTTTTGTGCACCTCTGTCCATAACTCCAAAAGTAAAGTCGAAAAATGAAAAGAAGAGAGCGAAGCTCTAAGTTGAAGTGTTGCGGGAACCGCATAAGAAGAAGAAGGTAATTGTCCACTTTCCCGGATTTATGCACCACTTTCCCCTAAAGTTTTCCCTTCCCTTCCATATTCTAGACCTTTTCTTTGAAAGTCCTTAAGATCAAAAGAATGTTATATGACTTGGTGATCTAAATTGAAGTTTCTTGTGAATGATTTTGATAATGTTTGAGGGTTATAATGCTTGTTTAGAAGTTAAGTTGGTTCATGAATTTTCTTTGCCTTTTACTCTTTAATTAAGTGTGTAAAAGTTTGAAGAACGATTGAAGCAAGGTTTGAGAATGATCTATTCTTTAGAAGTCACATTCATCCAAAAGAAGGTACACATATTTCATCCCAACTCTTGTTTAAAGCTTTTTGAAAGACCTTGCTTAGGGACAAGCAAGTGTTAAGTATGGGGTTATTTGTTAGCATGAAATATTGTGATATTTTAGGCACGTTTTCTAAACGTATTTGATTCATATCGATAGTCTTTGATTGAACTTTGTGCATATGTGAGCTAGTATTACCTATATTGTCGATATGGATGTCTACACTAGTTCTATGTTGATTATAGGTGATTTGGAGCTATTTCCGAACGGAATCGAGCAAAAGAGGAGTTGATTGAGTATGTCCATAGATTGAGGACATTCTTTGGAAGCAAATTGGAGTTTTAGCTTGAGGAATGCACGAGGTTAGGGAAGAATCACGTTCTTCCCCTAAACCACGCTCTAAAATACGACCGTATTACGTTCCACGTTCAATTCCACGACCGTGGATTTGGAGTCAGAAATTGAAGTTCATTCTAGTGGATTACACGGCCGTGGAACATATGGTGCAAACCGTATTTATATCCATGCTCTAAATTACGGTCGTGGAACACTTCCACGACCGTGATCTTGGCGAATCTTTTCGCCACACTTTGAAGCCACGATCTTTTAAAGATTGGGCCGGGCCGACATTTTGCCCTGCACTATAAAAAGACGGACGAAGCAAGAATCCGTCATGCTCGCTTACACACATCACTCATCACCGCATAGGTCGGCTACACCTTGTTTAGCCCTTGCTTGGAAGCATTGACATCTCGTTGGAGATTGAAGTTCGTGTTTGGGAATTGCCCTAATCTCGCACTTTTGGTGGAGATTGCTGTTGAGATCTCCGGATTGGCGGAAGATCGAAGTTTTCGGAAGATTTTGCAAGAAGATCTCTCTTCTTGTTTAGGTTTGATTTGGAAAACGGATTGACATCCCGTTTTCCCTTCTTTCCTAAGGTTGTGATTGTTTGCTTCACTTTGAATCTTTTGACAATACTTGTTCTCTTTGTGACTTTGAGATTAGATTGGAGATTATTGAAAGTTCTTGAAAGTTTTCATCTTTCTATCTTCTAATTCTTGAATTGATATCAACATGACTGTTATTGGCTAAAAACCCTTAACAATTCTAAGGTGAAGGGTTGATAGTTGTGGCTTAGATGATGATAGATCGATCGCAAACAGATTAGACCCTGAGAGTTAGAGAGAATCGCCGACAACCCTAAATTACGGTCTGTTCTTGAGTCCACGGCCGTGGAACCTCAAGAACTAACCGTAATTTCCCTTAAGTCTACAAACTTGCTTTTACTTTAATCCAAAGTTAAAGATTTGCTTTAGCTTAGTTTAGACTTGTCTTTTCTAGGTGGTAGTGAAGCCTCAACAACCTCTACCTCGATTGTGAGTATCACAACCTCAATCGGTTAAGTTAGTCTTGATCCTTGGGTTACAAGTTTGGGTATTTGCCATTAATTCTCACCTTTAGAATCTTTCTATATTGAGCCTCAACAACCTGTATAGAGAATGCCTTGTAGGTGAGTTACATAAGGTTTTTGGAACTTCACCGTACGATTACCTTACATTAGTATATCTTTGCATATCTCAACTCTGTCTTTATATCATTAAGTGTATCTTGAATCAATTGCCACAGCTGGATACCTGGATCTTTAGGATTGTTGTTTTCCCAATATTTGCAAAACTCTCACATTTACTTGCTTGATAACCTGCAATCGAGTTCGTTCCCACCCAAATCCCTGTGTTCGATACTCTGGAATTCTTGCTTAGCTACGTCGATCCGTACACTGCGGGTTCGCTGCTTGATTCTAGTTTTATAAATTTAAAACTTATTTGCACACACCTCTAGGGGCGAACAAAGATCTCAAGATTAAAGTCCTTGATAAGCTCCAACCATCTGCGCTGGCGGTTATTCAACTCCCGTAGAGTGAATATGTACTTTAGACTCTTATAGTCTGTGAATATCTGACACGTAGCTCCGTACAGATAATCTCTCCAAATCTTCAAGGCGTGAACAACAACAACCAACTCAAGGTCATGGGTAGGGTTATTCTCCTCGTACGTCTTCAAATGTCTAGACGCATAAGCAATCACCTTACCCCTCTGCATCAAAACACATCCCAAGCCCAGCTTGGATGCGTCGTTGTAAACCACAAAATCCTCATTGCCCTTTGGCTGAGCTAGGATAGGAGCAGAGGTCAACCTCTTCTTCAGCTCCTCGAAGCTCTGCAGGCACGACTCGGACCATATAAATCTAGTAAACTTCCGCAACAAGGAAGTGAGTGGTCGGGCGATAACTGAAAAGCCCTCAACAAAATGCCTGTAGTAGCCCGCCAATCCTAAGAAGCTGCGTACCTCCTTGACGTTTTTAGGAGGCAGCCAAGATGCTACTGACTCGATCTTTGGTGAATCTACCTTGATCCCTTCAGCTGAAACAATGTGACCAAGGAATGCTACCTCGGACATCCAAAACTTGCACTTAGAGAGCTTGACATACAACTCTCTATCCTGTAAAACCTGAAGAATGATCCTCAGGTGTCCTACATGCTCCTCTCTACCACGAGAGTAAACCAGAATGTCGTCGATGAAGACAACTACAAACTGGTCTAGAAAGTCGATGAAGATGTTGTTCATCAACTCCATGAAGACTGCTGGCGCATTTGTTAGCCCGAATGGCATTACTGCAAACTCGTAGTGTCCATATCTGGTCCGAAATGCCGTCTTGGCTACGTCCTGCTCTCTCACCCTCAGCTGGTGATACCCAGATATCAGATCGATCCTCGAAAACACTGAAGCTCCATGCAGCTGATCCAAAAGATCATCGATACGGGGCAATGGGTACTTGTTCTTGATCGTCCCCTTGTTCAGCTTTCGGTAGTCGATACATAACCTCATTGACCCGTTTTTCTTCCCGTCGAAGAGAACTGGTGCACCCCAAGGAGATACAGTAGGGCGGATGAAGCCCTTCTCTGCTAACTCCTCGAGCTGCTTCTTCAACTCAAGCATCTCGATAGGCGCCATACGATAAGGAGCCTTAGAGATCGGTCTCGTACCGGGCTCTAGATCAATGCCAAAGTCTACACTCCTCTGTGGGGGTAACCCTGATGGCTCTCCAAAGACGTCAGCGAACTCGCAAGCTACTGAAATCTCCTCCAAAGCCGGACTAGTACTATCCTTCATGGCATAGCACCAAAAAGCCTCGCATTCATGACTAATAAGTCTTGCAGATCGAACTGCACTGATGATTATACCAGTCTTCCCGAGATCCCATCCTCGGAAGATCTCAACATGGCCCGCATCTGTAGTTACTGTCACTGTCCTCTTGCCGATGTCCAGAACTACTCAATGTCGATCTATCCAATCCATACCCAAAATAACTTCTTCATGTACTAAGTACATGACGAAGAAGTTAGCTGTCCAATCGTGACCTCCCAATCTAATAGGACAATCGCGAACCTCTCGGGTACCTCGAATCTTACCCCCATCAGGTAATCCTATAAAGAAGGGTATGCCTTCTATAGTAACTAAGGTCAATCTATCTACACATGCATCAGATATAAAAGAATGCGTAGCACCAATATCGAAAAGAACTCTAACAGGAAAACCATTAATGTGAATGGTACTTGTGGTTGCTGGCGCTTTCGGCTCTACAATACTCCTCAACTCATACACTCTGATTGATGCATCTTAAGTGTCTGCAGATCCACCAACACGTCCTCACCCTCTCCCTTGTCCTGGAGTGGAACCTTGAGGAGCGGTAGAACCAGAAACTCTCTGCTGCTGCTGCTGGAACTGAGAACTTTGTCCTCCTCCAGCAACACGTGCATGTGAAGAACCCTGCTGAGATAGCGCCTTGCCCTGACGGCAAAACGCAGCTCTATATACGGGCTTGCCACAAGAAAAGCAAGTCACTGCTGGCTTCTTGCAATCAGCTCAGATATGTCCAACTACTCCGCAGTTATGACATTGCCGTCCTCTGCCAGAACTCTGCTCGAAACAAGAACGTCCAGACGTCTGACCACACCCAAAACCAGCTGCTCCAGCCCAGCACAAGTTGATCCAGTCTTCTGTCTCATCTCAAGACCTCCTATTTGAGAAGCTCTCCTCTGACCCGGTCGGTCTCTCTCATAAGCAGAAGCTCTATCTTTATAGTCCGTCAAAGAGTCACAACGGAAACAAGCAAGATAAGAGCGTGTCGACTCCCTCAACCTCCGTGAGAAAAGATAAACATGCTGATCCTCCGGTGATGCAGACGGACCCAGCAACGACAATTCATCCTGAAACTTGCTGATGATCTCAACAATAGGCAAATCCTCGAATCCAGCCTCAAGGAAATCTTGAAGATGGTCTCTCCTCATAGCTGCAGGGTAGTAGCGTTCCCTGATCACCGTCTTCATTTGCTCATAGCTGGTGACCTTATTGCGAACGGTTCTCCACCAAGAATGAGCCTGATCCTTTAGTAGCATTTGTGCTATGTTGACTCGACGTCCCTCTAGGCAACTGATAGCCTCCATAACAGTATCCAACTGTCCTAGCCACTGCTCCACCTCCAAATCAGTCTTTTCCATGAAAGTGGGAACCTTTAGCTGATCGAAAGCCTTTAACCAATTGTCGGGCTTTGGCTCCTGTGCCTCAGTCGGCGCTCTGACAACCTCAGCAACTCTAGCAGGCGGGGCAACAACCTGTGGAACTCTCTGCGAAACCTCAGCTGATCTTGCAGGAATTGGCGGCACTGGTGCTGGTCCTCCAGTCCTGATAGCCTCTTAAACTCTCTGCACATAGTCGCGATATGCAGAAGCTCCGATAGACACTCGTGCGGACTTTGTTGATGGCGCTCTCTGTGCTCCAGACCTAGCAGCGGTCTCGTTTCCAGCCTCAAGAACAACACTCTCAGCAACTTCTTCAGCGAACGCCTCAGCGATAGGCGGATCAGCAACCAGGGCTTGGCCCCAACCTCTAGCTAGTTGAGGTCTTCTTGCACGTCCTTGTCCACAAACGGCAGGTGGAAGTGGTGGTTGACCCCTTCCTTGCCCCATAGCAGATGTAGCTCTAGTATGCGTCATCTACGATAAGGATAGATATATAAGAAACTATATATATAAGGTCACGCTAAAACTAAAGTACAAATCCAAGAAAAACACATATAAAGGCCAACATATAAGAACCTACACTGCTGAGATCCGCGGAGGTAGTGGTGGTCGCCCGTACATCTATTCCAGACCAACATTTTAAAAACAAAACCCCCTTTTTAAAACATTAGACCCCTTGCGGGTTCTATTTATTTATCCATCCGACCTTTAGAAGATTTCGAGTGCCATTGTTGCTAACCTAGAGTTCTAATACCATATTGTAACACCCCAAGTTCTGGAAACTCGAAGCGCTACGGGCTAGGACCGCACAATGGGTCCCGACCCTCAGAGTAGCAATAACAAACGGATCTTACAACAAGGCACATACAAATAAAAACCAAAACTCAATATAAAACCAAAGGTTTAAACAAAGCAAAGCGGAAAAGACACGCAGTCGAGTTCAAAACAAAAGAGAAACAACAAAAGAAACATAAACCCGATCATGTCCTATAATGTACGGGAACCCCGGCTGACCACACCATCTGAATCACTCAACAGCATCCTGAACCTGCGGAACATCTACATCGATTGTATAAACCGTTAGCTAATATTATAGGTATAAGCAAGAGCGTAAAGGCACAAACACACATAAGGTAACGTAAACATAATAACATGCTTTCACTCAACCGGTTTTGCCTTCACCGCGGGGGCGGTGAAGGCAAAACTGGGGTCTTACATTTGGATATCAGATTAATTAATTGGTTCTTCAGCTGGTATGATTTCCAAAGTAAACATAGTCCTCCTGCTTTCCTAACTCCAGGACAATAGATGATGTATCAAATCCCGCCGATTTCCAAAGGCGTTCTTCCGGTGGTTTTACAGATTTTGTCTCTGCTAGAGCAATATTGTTAATGTTATGAATTTTTCAAACAAATTCGAGGTTTGTCCAGAGGTTGCTCCGGCCCATGCCTCTAATGTTCCAAAAACTTATTATCATAGAAATTTATTAGACTTTATTTTGATAAGGAGTGTACCGTTGGTTTGTGATCCTGTTTCCCGTAAGGTTTTATATGGGTTCATATCATGGTCATCAAATTTTGATTTTGTTGGTAAACTTTAATTTTGTTTCGCTTGTTAATGTTACAATTATGTTTATTGGAACATAAATCATGGGTAATATATTGTTGTGATAATAGGATTTTCTAGGCTTTGACACCTCTAATTTATGTTTTTATGCACCATCTGTTACAAAATCAAAAAAAATTGTAAATGGTATTGATTTCGCTTGTTATTGTGTTTCTTGGATCATAATTTCATGGGTAAGATATTATTGTGATAGTAGTCTTTGCTAGGATTTGAGGCCTTTAATTTGCGCTTTTCAACAACATCATAAAAAAAAATCAAATAATTTGTAGATGGGTTTAAAGACGAGATTGTGAAGCCCGCATATACATTTGGTTGTCCAATCTTTATGAGATAGGTAGACAAACCAATCGTTCCGGCCATGATGGAAAAAAGAGGTCCAAAATAAAATAAAACAATCGTTATCAAGCCAGATGAGATCGGAGAGAGAAACTAGGTTATATCAGAACCTCTCTTGAATTCTTCTGATGCAAAGCAAAAACATTGCCCACCTCATGCTGTGATTGGGGAAGACCTCGTCAAAAATCACCGGTAAAGGCGAGTAACCATTGGTAAGATTAGATGGGGTAATTTTGTTACTTAACAAGGTGGGATAAACGCCTTTAAGCCTTTTTGTATAGATGTTGGTATTGAAATCTGGACCAAAGAAAAACTGCTAGTGCTTGTTGGTTTGTAGAAAACCTTCAAATCAAACAAAAGACAAGACTAGTTCCAACCAAGGCCCAACCAACACCAAAGAATAGACCAACATAACAAATTGCTAGTCGAAATGCTTGTGGCAAAACAAGATGGAGTTGTGCAGACCATAGTTTTAGACAAAAGGTATTTTGGTTCCTTAACCAAGAAATTGTGATTCAGATTAACGCAGAAAGTTGCAATTTCGATTGAACATGAACAATAGCAATATGAACCATAGTTTTAGGGAGTGATCGTTGGCATGAAATCGTCATACACAAAAACGAGTCCATAGATAAGCAATCAAAGTAGTTATAGTGTAATCGGAATTTTGCAGATTCAATTTTTTTTATACAAGGAGTGATAAAGTTCGTAGAAATGGTATGGATTCAAACAACAAGATGTGAATACCAACCTGGAAGTAGATCTATTGATAGATAGGTTAATGTGTTGAGGAGTGAAGAATGTCAATTTTTGAGAGAAGTAAAAACGCCATGGAATCACCCAACAACAAAGTACTGGAAGTAAAACCATTACAAGGCACTGGAGACGAGATAAGGCTGACATCGGGACCATCAAACCCACCAGAAGACCGGTCGACGACCCCTCGAACCCTCGCCACCTACCATTCGCGGTAAGCCCGCTGTTCAGATTACTTCTTTTTTTCTTCTTTTGTTTACTCTTTCTCATGAATTGGAGGAGCCATAAGAAGAGAGATTTGGGCAGCACAATAAAAATCCCTTCAAGGTTGAAGCCTCCATTAAAGATGGTGACTGAGAATGATGAGGAACCGCTGCATTTAGTGGAGAAGCAAGGAGCAGGACGTTTTATCAAAGAACACCAAAATCGGTAAAGGGCTTTTTTAGAGCTGGTTGTTTGAGATGGCGAGGGTAAGAGGCATGGTTGCGCGTGAGATGCCATCTTCGTCCAGATACAAGATTTTCCGGGGAAGTAGCGCCAGAGGGATCGCCGTCAAGGGGAGATGTGTAACACCCCAAATTCTGAGAACTCGGGGAGCTACTGGTTAGGACCTCACAATGGGTCCCGACCTTAGTTTGACAATAATTTCACTAGGATCTTACAACAAGGCACAAATGTATTTATAACAATTTCAAAACATTTTATTTTTAATGTATGAATGTACACATATGACAGCCTTACAAAACATATACATAGATACATAACATGCATGCCGTATGGGAGACTCTCCTGCCCCATCTAATGAATACGTGGACCCGAGTGACCATCCATTCCGGATCTCTCTGCAACTGTCTATCTCTACAGATCTACAACACGGATAAAACCGTTAGCTAACGTTCTGTGCATAAGTATAAAGGTAAAAGCACAAACACACAACATACACAATCAACATGCTACACTCAATCTTTTTTATTATCTTTTAATTAGGTGATATGTCATTACTAATGATACTTATTTTGTGACACGAGGGATTCCCAAACCTCGCCCATGTCCCCGTTTACCAACGTGGAATGGTACTAATACATCTGACCGTCTACCTGACTGGGCTGGTCGCAGGGAACCTCCTAGACTCTCGCAAGAGCTAGGCACATGATGCCACGACCCATTATCATACACTTGGGTCAATTACATAAATAATAAAGTCTGCCTAATCTGGTTTCGTTGTTTATCATTACTAACAAACACCACTCATACACATTACACTCATACAAGAAGCCAGCTAAGTAAGTCCGTGAACTTACCTGAATCAGATCTCGACTCTCTTAATCACAACTCAATCTGTAACTGTATAACTCGGTTGCCTGTCAAAGGAGGCAAGTGTGTCAGCACACTTTCTAGGTAATTAGAAGTCTAAGACTTCTAAGTTAGTAGATCCTATTAGAACAAAATTTAATACAGTACCAATTTATGGTGAAATGACTATTTTACTCTTGGTCCCGAAACTTCCAAAAATTCCATAATTCATGCCTAAACTCTTATTTGAGACTAATAAGTCATATTCTAACTCCTAAAGATGAGTTTGGTTACAAACTGGCAAATTACCCATTTTTCCTATTTTCCGAAAGATCATTAAGGTCCAACTTCGGCTTTGAATATGAAATTCGAATAAACTTATAAAAATTCCGAAATAATTCTCTAGATCATCTATGATATCCCATCTACTCCTAGGAGCAATAATTTTAAAACTGTTCACCCATCACTTCTACAAAAATTTTCAAAGTTGGTTACAACACTTGAAATTTCCTATACTTAGCCAAAATCTGAGTATGTTTTCTAACTGTACAACAAGTCCACTTTGAGCCTTTATAACTCTAAATCCCACCGTTGGATTCATCCCAATGTTTGACATATTAACCTATGCATGGCACTAAACAACATCTCAAAAACCAAACGGTGGATCTTATCTCTAAGGCATCAAAAAGTATGCTCAAACTTGACTGATCAACACAGTTTCTGGAATTTCAGCAAACACTTAACAAAACAGCACATTGTCTCCACTTTGAAAAATCATAACTCCTAAACCACTCGCTGGATTTATCCCAAATTTTGATATCTTATACTACTATATGCCAACTATATCATATCCAAAGTTCAAGTCCAATAGAGATCAAAAGCCTATTCAAAACTATCTCACAAAATAGCATCCCATGCTGTTTTTTCCAACACTCAGTACAATTATAAAAATTATGGGAGGAGTCAACTTTGAAACACCATAACTCTCAAACTGTAACATGGATTCCTCTAAAATTTTAGTATGATTTACTATGCAATATTGTTTATGACATATCCGAAAACCAGCCAAAAAGGAAGAGTCTAGATTACCCAAAATTGGACTCGAAGTTGACTGCTCGTCACTTTACAAAAACTCAAAAAACGCGTGCCTCCTTACTGTTCAGCTACGAATGATCTGTGTAGGTTTATAAGGCATTACAGGAATTCGTTAGGCATGGAATATGTGGACAGAACTGCAAGGGAGAGAGAGGTACAAGCCTTACTCGATTCCACGACTCGAATGCACTAGGCTACTGCTGAGCGGATCTAGGCATGCAGGAAAAGGACTGGATGCGTCGGCTGTGTTCTTGATCAGTCCGTTGCGTTGCTGAACAACTGGGCTTGTACGGAATCATTGCTGGTGTCGAGAGTAGAGGGCAGGAGAGGCAGCAACGCCGGAATGGCTCAAACCCGTGCGCTGCATTGCTTGGACAGAGGGCATGCTCCGGTTGAAGAGAGATGTGCACATATCACGTACAGGCTGAAGGCCCGTTGCTGCTGCTGCGTGCTGGCTCGACAAAAGCGAGGAGAGGGCTGCGTGTTGGCTCGACAGAAGCGAGGAGAGGGTTGCGTGGTTGCTCGACAGAAGCGAGGAGAGGGCTGCGTGCTTGCTCGACAGAAGCGAGGAGAGGGTTGCGTGCTCTTCTGTACGTGAATCTGGACGCAAAGTGGGAGGGAGCTGAGAAGCTACAACAGCGTGATTCTAGGGAGCGTTTAAGGTAAGTGGATCTCTCTCCAACAGCTCCTATACAAACGTTGAACGGCTGCATCACTGCTGGGCTGGCTTCGCCCTAGACATCCGGACGGGCCAAAGCAACGGGCTGGACTTGTCAAGGAAATTGCTGGGCTGCGAGGAAAGGAAGGCTGTGGCTGGCATGTAGTAAGGGCTGGGCTGCAATGAAACAAGAGAGAAAGTGGGCTGAAAGTTTGTCAAAACTTGTCAAAAACTCGTCATGGCTTTGTCAGGCCCATGCATGACTTGGTCACAGAGTTGTCGGGCTTCGTCATGACCTCGTCTCAACTCTGTCATGGTCTCGTCACAGCTTTGTCACAGTCTCATCTCAGCCTTGTCATGATCTCGTCTAAAGTCATCGTTAAGGATTAATTATAAGATTTAGGGTTTGATATAATTCTATCATTTTATGTGAATTAAATTCTACATAAAATAAGAAATAATTCTAAATTCATCGCATACGGATTTCCGGAAATTAAATAAAAATTTAGTCTATGCGAGGTGTTGGATAATTTTGCGTGGAAACGTAGGTTAAGGAAAGTGCTCTGATACCACGAAGAGATTTGTGAACTGAAAGCTTGCTTATTTCATTGAGCATATAATGTTTATATAGGGAAAAATAAAGAGATAAAATAATAAACTAATAACAAAAGATAAACCCTAATAATAAGAGATAAGCCTAATAGTGTAAAAGATAAGTTCAATACTCTAACACCTATCTTGTAGCCCGTGAGGGTGTCTTGTCATTTCTAAATGTGCACTATTTCCGATTTACTATTAGTTTTCTCCCCCTCAAGACCAAATTTGTCTTACCTGTCAGCTCTTATCGAACACCAACACGTGCACCAACAGTAGTAGTAGAATTTTCCGTCAAACCCTAATTTGTATGTTTTCTTCTTCTCGGCAATCGATAGTAGGATGCGGTCTAATCTCACTGGATTACCGACACACCTTTTTCTCCTCGACTAAGGTTTTAACCGACGGATCGGTTGGGTTGGTTGTTTGGATTTTACTAGCAATGAAGATAATATAGTAGAGATTATGCAAGTACGGTTGGTATAGAAGACGAAGAGAAGGTTTATAGTTTAATTTGTTACGGTTTGTTCGAGAGAATACAATTAGAGGTACGAAATGAAACATATATGTGTGGTACGTGGTTGATGTAAAAGCCCAGATTTTCTATCCTATTTAATCACGGATAATTAAGCTTAATTGTTACTTACTAAATCTAACTATGATTATCGAGCCTTGATGTATATTTAAAGTTTTGGGTGTATGAACCCTAACTTAATTTAGGGCTTACGGGTACAAGTTTAAGGAGTAAGATAGTAAGCCATAAAAAAAAATTCTTATTTTAAAGTGTTTATTTTCATCTTCATCTCTGTTACAAGCACTTCAGTTGTGACTGATTATTTTCACACCATGAGAAAGCTTCACTCCATACGGTTTGTAAAATTTGTCATAAAGAACGGATTTAAGCCTAGATCTTTGCAAATTAAATAAGTTATGCACATTATGAGAAGATTGATACAAACAAGTAGCACTTAGAACACCTCTAATCCTAAGTCGTATACATCCAACTCGATAAATTATAAAGGAATTATGATTAAATTAATTAGTGCGTTATAATAAAAGGTAGAAAAGTATTAAAAATATTAAATAAAAAAAAAAGAAGATAAATTAGATTTGTATAAGCGAACCTAGCTAATGTCTTAACTCTAATTTGAACCCCTAACTGGTTTAAACAGTCTATACAAATAGGTTTATTCTTATAATTAAGAAAATATAAATTAGAAAAACTAGTATTTTATATTAGTCATGGTTGGAATGTAAAGCATAAATAGTCGTACAATAAGTAGTCTCATCTTAAATTTATGCAAAAAGTTTGAAATTAGATGAAGAAGAAGAAACGTTGTAGGCTTGTAGCGTACTGGCTTCAGTGCTTCACCCAAATTTATAGTGAATGTATACAACGAAATTTATAGTCAATGTACTGGCTTCCCACATCGACTGATTCAGACGCTCAAAATATCAGCGAGAGTTATCCACTCAACTATGGATAATATTTCAGTATCAACTAATTTCAAGCCTCCCACATCGACTGTTGCAACAGGAAGAAACATCCTTATATACCCATACTGTCCAACAATGGTCACGACCTTACTTGAACAGGATCTGTTCTATAGGCTCGTACCTCTGAATACTTAAACTCTAAGGAGACAGGAAACTAAGTCTGGTGGATGAACCTTGACCATGACAGACCTCGATCTTTTTCGTTCCCCCTTCAACCCAATATCATCACTCATCAAACCAAATTTAAGTTCTAAGTTTTCAATTGTAACAAACCGATTTTCAGCTTCTTACGACTAGGCGACATATATTTCCCAGTATCATACTCTTCTCGAGTTCAAAACCCAGTTGTTACAGTCCACATATTCATCATATATATGCAGCTTCTTACGACTAGGCGACATATATTTCCCAATATCATACTCTTCTCGACTGTTCAAAACCCAGTTGTTATATTTCATATTTATTTTGCATTATTTCATATTTATTTTGCATTTCTATGAACCTCAAGTTTCCGTCAACCATGAAAATTAAACCAATTTTAAGTTATCAGACCTCAATCTTTTTCGTCGCCCCTTCAACCCACAATATCACTCATAATTCTATGTTTGTGTGTTTATAGCGTAGGATATTGCTATATTTCATATTTAATTTGCATTTCTTTGAACCTCAAGTTTGGCTTGTTATGACTAGGCAACATATATTTCCCAATATCATACTTTTCTCGAGTCTTCAATACCCGGTTGTTACAGTCCACATATTCATCATATATATGTTTCCGTGATGGGATTGTTATCCTCATTGAGGTAATTCTATGTTTGTGTGTTTACAACGTAGGATATTACTATATTTCATATTTATTTTGCATTTCTTTGAATCTCAAGTTTCCGTCAACAATGAAAATTAACATATTATGGTTTCTTCAAGGTTCTTTCAAGTATAAAAATGGGTTTCTAGCTTTATTCCTTTCTCATTCCTAGTTGCTTAGCTTATACATTCTTTTTTTTTTTTAAATCAATTCATCAAGCTAGTTGCATTTTTATTTATTTTAACAAAAAATGCTTTAACAAGCTCCGGCTATGTCTTTCCCCGCTCCTGCTCCCTCTCCCCTCTGGCTGCCGCCAATCCTTCCAACCCTAACCCGTGCAACCAGACAAGCCCCCCGACAAGAGGTCGTATGTTGCGGCGGTTGGTGTGCTTTAACCCTCTGCCGATCCCTTATGATGCGATTCTCTAATTGAATCAAGGAAAATGTGAATATCCTTCCCTGAGGGTGTCAGAGGTCTTACAATGGCTGAAATTGACTCCGGCGTGGTAGAGTTGTTATTTGAAAAGTGGAAGAAAGTTGTCATCATCAAGGTTCTTGGTAGGAATGTGGCGTTCCGCCTTCTGGAGCGTAGGGTCTATCAACTTTGGCGACCATCCGGTCTCATGACTATACTCGACCTCCCGAACGGGTTTTACGTAGTGCGATTCGATCAGGATGAGGACTTCACGAGATCCCTCACTCACGGTCTATGGAAAATTTTCGATCACTACATTACCGTTAGGCCCTTGTCTGCGTATTTGAACCCGTACAATGATACATTGCGTACTATCTTCGCTCGGGCCAGGTTATCAGACCTTCCCATGCATTTGTATGATGAAGTGGTCCTCTACGGCTTGGCATCGGCTCTGGGAACTACATTGAAAGTCAACCTCAACACACTTTATGCAACTAGAGGGAAATATTCTCGCGTTTGCATTGAAGTTGAACTTAACATACCTTTGATTGACACTATCCTCATCGGTGACTCCCGTGTGCACGTTGAGTACGAAGGTTTGAATTGCATTTGCCATCGATGCGGGCTCTATGTCCATGGAGTGGAACACTTCCCACAAGTCCAAGCCCAAAACCAGAACCAAGCCACTCAACCGGAGAATTCAACTAATTCGTCAGTCGCCCCTAATCCCCAGACCGACTCAACCATCGTACCAGCAGATAGTGCACCGATTTTTCCCCCTGGGGAATCTTACCTCGGCCCGTGGATGACTGTTGTGAGGAAACCTAGGAATCAACATAGAAATTAACCGGTAAGTCGAACAATGGGCAGGCTCCAAAGTCGTCGAACAGATTCCATGCAATTGAAACCACCGAAACTAGTGAACCATCAGTGGCTACCCAAAACACGAGTAACAACGCGAGCGTTACATACGCAATAATTTCTCCCATCACTACGTCAATTATTATTAATAATGAGAGCAACCGTTCATCTACTCACAAGCACGTAACCGCCATTGCTGAGACTAACCCTAGCAACCTCCAAAAACGGTAGGCCCTGGACCAATCATTAATCTCCTTGCTTCTTCATCGGGCCCAAAGCCCATTGGCCAGCCTTCTGACTCCCTTGGATCTGCCACACCTCCGCCCACAAATAAGTTCAATTATTCTACCCTAATCCTAACTAAACCCTATCTCTTTTGCGATTCCTCCTATCATAGGTCCCGATTTGCTTGGAGTTCAGACCCATGCTCTGGATATGGAGATCGATCTTGTTATTCCGATTCACGAGCCCTATTCATTGCCTCTTGAAGTCCTTGACACTACCATGGGTGAAGCTTCCAACACACCTATGCCACCATCACCACTAGGGTCCGTCATGAGTGTCGGTTCCAAATGAATAAACTACTATGGAATTGTAGAGGCGCGGGGGTTCCGCAAATCCCTAAGTTACATGATCAACCGTCACCGAATAGACCTACTATTTCTCTTTGAAACCAAGATTTCGGGCGACAATGCGGACCAAGTCTTTCCCAGATCAAAGTTCACTGAATTTTCTAGAGTTGAGGCTAATGGATTCAAGGGTGGAATTTGGATGATATGGAACTCTTCGACTCTCAACGTCACTATCAAGTCGAAAAGTGAGGACTTTATACAAGCTTCAATTACATTCGACAACAATACCCATGACCTCTTTCCACTTTACAATCCTCCTACTCCTCGACGTCGTGTGGTTGGCTGGAGGAACTTATTATCTACTGTCCTCAATTGCTCTGGTCTTGTTATGGTGGGAGGCGACTTCAATTGTATCCTCAATTCTTGTGAGGTTGGAGGCTCCTCTTCCTCGATCTCCCCAAATTCAAGGCGTTCCGGAAATGGGTTGAAGATGCTCAACTGGTGGACATGGGTTTCATTGGTCCTTCTTTTACGTGGAACCGAGGCCTTTCTCCGGAGTACAAAGTTTCTAAATGCCTTGATAGGGCCTTCAGGAATGGGGATGCGAGAATATGTTGGGCCGAAGCAACTATAAGACATCTATCTGCTATCGCATCCAATCACAATCCTCTTTTACTCCAATTCCACCCCCGAGAAGGTTTGATAAGACGTGTTATCCCTTTCGGTTTGAGGTTGCGTGGGCTCTCAATCCTGAATTCCAAAAAGTGGTTAGTTCTTGTTGGTCGAGCTTAGGTGACACATGCCTGATTCATGCTTTATCTCTTCTTAGAGGTAGGCTTCTACACCGGAACGAAACTTCCTTTGGTATAATTGAGCACAAAAAAGGCCCTCCTAGACCGATTAATTGTTGTTCAAAGTAAACTCGAGACTAACCTCTCTCAAGGCTTGATTGACCTCTTGTCCGAGCTACAAACTGAGTTCTATTCGGTGCTTGACCAAGAAGAAGTATTGTGGCTTCAAAAGGCTAGGGATATATACATTGTTGAAGGAGACCGGAATACTTCATTTTTTCACATCAGTACACTGTTCCGTCGCAAGCATAGTAGGGTGGATTGTATCATTAACGACGAGGGTCAGTGGATTTTGGATCATAAACTACTGAAGCAAAACGCTTTGAAGTACTTTCAAGACCTCTTCACCACAAACTCGGAGATGGTCCCCAACTAGTACATTTTTTATAACTTTCTGCCTACTCTGCTGAAGGTTGCTTCTCATATGTGCAAGTCTTTCCCTGATATGGAAGTCAAAAAGTGTCTCTTTGTTATGTCTCCCCTCAAAGCTTCTGGAAAGGACGGGTTTAGCACAATATTCCTCCAACAGTCTTGGGTTGTAGTTGGTGACGACATTCTTAATTTTTTTCAAACGATTCTTCGAGACCGGGGTGTTGCTGGTTGGTGATTGATAGCATGTATTATAGTCTATATTTTGGGGCTGGTTTAGACGTTTTATCTTCATCAATCTGCATGTATGGATGTATATTATGTGATTATATTGTTGTTTCATCTACCTTTACGGGAATCGAGGTCTACACCTAGTTTCATTGTAATTGTAGGTAAAATGACACGTTTTGGACCGAAATGGAGCTAAGGAGTCATTGGAGCTACATTCTGGAGCTTAAGGAAGAACTCACGAAGCATGTAAATGATGAAGAAGATATACTTTGGACTAGATTTTAGAGATTTCACATTCAGTTAAGATTCACCTCGGTCAGCTACAAGACCACCTCGACCGAGGTGATCTTGAGAAGCGTCCCGACCGAGGCGAACACCCTGCCGCCGGCGAGATCTTTATTTTTGGCTGAGATCTTTTAATTTTGGAAAGAAGATATCTTATATTTTTGGGCTGAATTTCTGGAAGAAAGATATTATTTTTGGGAGATCTATTTTAGAGATATGGATATATTTTATAGGAAATTATCTTTTTAAGATATTTTATCTTTGGAAGATAATTCTCTTATATAAAGGGTTGAATTTTCTACAATTCAGCCATCTTCGGATCATCATATGCTTGGACCATCCAACAATAGAAGGATTTTTCTGGAAGTTTGAAGGAAGGATTGAAGAATTGAAGATCAAGGAAGAAAGATCTAGTTTGGAGTTAGCTTTTGAGGGAGTTTGTAAGACTTTCTTAGATTCCCTTTTTGGTTTGTTGTCTTAGCTGTTTTGTGATTTAAGGAACACTGATTTGTTGTTATTTGATTCAGTTATTGATACCTTTTTCTTAAGGTTTTCTTGTTCGATAATTCATTCTTTTCCCATATATTTGATTATTGTCATCATGATGATTGTTGGATAAATTTCTTATGCGATTCTAGGGTGATTGGCTGAAAGTTGTGGGAAAGACGATGATAGAATGATCTTAATCCCAGCAGGACCTTGAAAGCTCGAGTCTTTAACCTTAAACCTAGAACACATCGCTTAGTCGACGATCATCTCGACCGAGATGGTACGTAAACTGAACGAGGGGAACCTTTCCTGATTCAAAACTGAGAGTTAAGTGTTCTAGTTTGCCAAATCCTATCCTTATTACACCTTTCCTGGTTCAATGCAAGCCTAAGATGAGACTTACCCGGTGATTCATTTGTTTGTTTACCCAAGATCATGAGTGTAGGTAATAAAATTTTATCCTTTATTGGGGTTTGAGTGTGCCTTCATCCCATCTTTGTGAGTTACCCTGAGACTTATCCGGTAAAGATTGATTCTATTCCCTTGGGTGGTGTGTTGGTTTGAGATTATAGTTTCTTTCCTTAGTACCTTGAGACTTACCCGGTGATAGGAGCTTTGGTTTGGGATAGTGAGTAGTGAGACTTACCCGGTAATCTATTCCCACCTTAGAAACACCTTCCCTTTGCAAACCTCAGCTTTGTCCGCGTTATGCTTTGAGATCTTGAGTCAGAACCACAACTAGATGCGTTAATCCCTAGAATCCGCATTTCCCCCTTACTTGGCTTTTACATCATCTTTGATTACTTTAATTGCTTTTGGTTAATTGCAATACTTGACAACCAATTCTGTACTTTATTTCACCATTGTCCCTGTGTTCGACCCCTAGAATTCTTGTTTTTTTTATTACAATTGACCCGTACACTGCGGGTTCGCATCTTTGTTCAAGCATACTTCTTGGGTTATAAATTTTAAAGCTTGCACACACCTTTTGGAGCGAACAAGTTTTTTGGCGCCGTTGCCGGGGACTTGGTCTAGACCAAGCCGGTTTCGGTTGTCTTTCGGGGCTATTGTCCTTGTTGCATTTGACTACTCTTTCTATGAGTTTTTGTAGTTTTCAGGATTTCCGATGGCTACATTTGATCCAGCCTGGATAGCAAGACAAAGTGCTAGGGCGGACCATTATGAATACTTGGAAGAGAAATACTCCTTCTATTGGTTTGACAATGAAATGGAAAGGAAAGAGGCCATTGAGGAGGAGCTTGCGATATGGGATGAGCTGAATGTCCCTAGAAAGATTTATAAGCAACCTCTTGAAGATTCGCTTGAATCAAAATGGGAGAAGATGATGAAGATGTTGGAGGAGCTCAAGGAAAGCACCCTATCCTATGCTAAGCCGAAGGAGGAGCATAAGGAAGTACTGCGAGTTTCAAGCATTCCTCCAATCGAACCAGAAATTTCTCCTGAAGCTCTTAAAGAAGAGGAAGAAGTGGAAGATCTCGATCCAACTGCTGAAACTTTGGCCGAGGTTGAAGAGATATCGGCCGAGATGGAAGAGAGATCAGCTGAGGTTGAAAAGAATCCAGCTGAGTTGGGAAAGATTTTATGTGTAGATTATCACCCTAACACGAAACTTGTCCCGCTATTTGAAAAACTTTATAAGGTACTTGCTCCTACTCCCTTTAAAGTTATAGATTTCTTCAGGGATGCACCGAAGAGTTGGAGGTCTCTTCCGAAAGAACCTCCTAAGATAAAGATGAAACCTTCCTTGAAATTGCTGAAAGTAAATGGTCCTTGGACTGAAAGGAGTGGAGTTAACAAGCGCTTCACCGCTAAGGCAACGGAGTGTTATTTGTTCAAGTAAGGGATCACTCACGTGACGAAGACCTTGTAATATCCCCAAGCTGGAAATGGGGGAGCTAAGTGGATTCTCGAGAAGCTAAATTCCCGATCCAGGAAAGGATGGGATGCAAAACTGAGATATGTCCCACGGAAGCATAGGAAGACCAGTAGGATTCCGGTGAGAACTAAACCGTACAAGCTTGTACGTGGGAGATCCTACCATATTCCGGTGAAATTAGGAACCGGAACCTTCTTGGAGGAGTTTTATGATGGATGTGATGAGCACTCCAAGATATTCAAGGTACATTGAGTAAATCCATGAGGAAAGGTCCAGCTAGCGACCTTAAATCAAGAGCTTCTTGGGAGGCAACCCAAGGTATTGCTTCCTTTTCCCTTTTCTAGTTTAGCTTTAGATATTTTGTTTTGTATTGTTTTTGCATACTCTAGACAGGAAACATGTACTCTCTAAGGAAGGATTACAGCTCAGGAGCTACACTAGAAGGACAAAAGTTCGAAAAATTGAGAGGACGGAGCTTGACTGAGACACATCTCCGGTGCAGCCACAGGACCTCGACCGAAATGTTCTTCGTCAACCGAGACGGTCTTATCTGGGAGCTGTTTCTTATTTCTTTATGCAGTTCAGCTATGTCCGGTGAGTTTTGTGATTTCCTTTGACTTTTATTTGACCCATTGGGACAATGTGTCCCAAGTATGGGGTATTTGGATGTATGATTTGACATTATGTGTGTATGCTTGTATGACTTCATTGGATATTTATGATCTTATTTTGTTACTTGGTTCTATATGTTATCTGCCATTACATGCATACATACAAGTTTTTGTTTGACAAAAACGTCGAAAAACCGGTTTAAGAAAAAAAAATTTATGATCTCGACCGGGATGATTCTGGCCAAACGAGGTTGAACACCTCAGATGACCTAGAACACCTCGACCGAGGTGGCTTAACTGAGAGATTTTTCAAAACGTTTTGTGCTTCTTTTCTGGATATGACCTCAGTGATGATTCTGTTTGCAGAGTGGTTTTGAAATCTTTATATGCTCGAAGGGTTTTATGATATGTTTAAGTTGCAAAATGCTTTGTTTGAAGTGTTAGCATGTTTAATACTTTGTTTTTATCAAAATTATGTTGAATTTGAAGGTTGACACCACATGATGAGTTCTATCACATTCTTCTTGGGATGATTAAGGCTATTCATTCTCTTCTCTTCTTCTTCTTGATCATGATTTAGCCCCTCATATACATATTTGGCTCCCTTTACCTATCCGGGAATTTAGAAGCAAGCAAATGAAAGCAAGTGAAAGTTGAGTTGTTGGCTGAAAGTGTTAGAAAGAAACAAATAGGTTTGGGGAAGTCAATCATGATGATGAGTAACTCGGCACCATTCACGTAGCCAGGTGTTTGTGTCTTGCCAAAGTCAGATTGAGCGATATTCCTAACGGGTCATGGTATGTGCATCAAGGGTTTGAGGCATCTCGAGAAATTGATGATTGCTGATTTCCTAGGCTTCGGTTATTGTGCACCTTTGTCCATGCATCCCAAAAAGTATAGTAAATCAGCAAAACTTATTGGTGAAAGATGTTGAGTTTCAAAGAAAGTGAAGTAAGATCCTTTTCCCGGATTCTATGCACTACATTCCCTATATACATCCCACCCTTACACGTTTCTTGACCTCTTTTGGAAGCCCTTGAGACCTCGAGCTTGTTGATTGACTTGGTGGTTTAAACTGGATTATACATGATTAATTTTGATAAATATGATTTATTATGCATTCTATGATTTTATGCAAAGATGAACATCTTTCTTATATTTATAAAATGTTTTGATCATATCTTGATTTTATTTGCCATGAAGCATTCTCTTAGAGTGATCTATCGGTGGAGCACACCACAAAAATATTTTGGAATACTTTTCATTTATCTTTCTGACTTATAATCCATTCTATCTTGTACTTAAGATTTGGAACTTGCTTGGGGACAAGCAAGGAACAAGTATGAGGTATTTTGATAGCATGTATTATAGTCTATATTTTGGGGCTGGTTTAGACGTTTTATCTTCATAAATCTGCATGTATGGATGTATATTATGTGATTATATTGTTGTTTCATCTACCTTTACTGGAATCGAGGTCTACACCTAGTTTCATTGCAATTGTAGGTAAAATGGCACGTTTTGGAGCGAAATGGAGCTAAGAAGTGAAGGAGTCATTGGAGCTACATTCTGGAGCTTAAGGAAGAACTCATGAAGAATGGGAATGATGAAGAATATTTACTTTGGACCAGATTTTAGAGATTTCACATTCAGTTAAGATTTACCTCGGTCAGCTACAGGACCACCTCGATCGAGGTGATCTTGAGGAGCGTCCCGACCGAGGCGAACACCCTGCCGCCGGCGAGATCTTTATTTTTGGCTGAGATCTTTTAATTTTGGAAAGAAGATATCTTATATTTTTGGGCTGGATTTCTGGAAGAAAGATATTATTTTTGGGAGATCTATTTTAGAGATATGGATATATTTTATAAGAAATTATCTTTTTAAGATATTTTATCTTTGGAAGATAATTCTCCTATATAAAGAGTTGAATTTTCTATAATTCAGCCATCTTCGGATCATCATATGCTTGGAGCATCCAGCAATAGAAGGATTTTTCTGGAAGTTTGAAGGAAGGATTGAAGGATTGAAGACCAAGGAAGGAAGATCTAGTTTGGAGTTAGCTTTTGAGGGAGTTTGTAAGACTTTCTTATATTCCCTTTTTGGTTTGTTGTCTTAGTTGTTTTGTGATTTAAGGAACGCTGATTTGTTGTTATTTGATTCAGTTATTGATACCTTTTTATTAAGGTTTTCTTGTTTGAATATTCATTCATTTCCCATATATTTGATTATTGTCATCATGATGATTGTTGGCTAAGTTTCTTATGCGATTCTAGGGTGATTGGCTAAAAGTTGTGGGAAAGACGATGATAGAATGATCTTAATCCCAGCAGGACCCTGAAAGCTCGAGTCTTTAACCTTAACCCTAGAACACCTCGCTCAGTCGACGAACTTCTCGACCGAGATGGTACGTAAACTGAACGAGGTGAACCTTTCCTGATTCGAAATTGAGAGTTAAGTGTTCTAGTTTGCCAAATCCTATCCTTATTACACCTTTCCTGGTTCAATACAAGCCTAGGATGAGACTTACCCGGTGATTCCTTTGTTTTTTTTACCCAAGATCATGAGTGTAGGCAATAAAGGTTTATCCTTTATTGGAGTTTAAGTGTGCCTTCATCCCATCTTTGTGAGTTACCCTGAGAGTTACCCGGTAAAGGTTGATTCTATTCCCTTGGGTGGTGTGTTGGTTTGAGATTATAGTTTCTTTCCTTAGTACCTTGAGACTTACCCGGTGATAGGAGCTTTGGTTTGGGATTGTGAGTAGTGAGACTTACCCGGTAATCTATTCCCACCTTAGAAACACCTTCCCTTTGCAAACCTCAACTTTGTTCGCGTTATCCTTTGAGATCTTCAGTCGGAATCACAACTAGATGCTTTAATCCCTAGAATCCGCATTTCCCCCTTACTTGAATTTTACATTATCTTTGATTACTTTAATTGCTTTTGGTTTATTGCAATACTTGACAACCAATTATGTGCTTTGTTTCACCATTGTCGTTGTGTTCGACCCCTGGAATTCTTGCTTTTTATTACAATTGACCCGTACACTGCGGGTTCGCATCTTTGTTCAAGCATACTTCCTTGGTTATAAATTTTAAAGCTTGCACACACCTTTTGGAGCGAACAGTGATAATTACACACTCTTATCCCTCATTCCTAAGAATAGTAGTCCGGACTACATGTCAAAATTCAGACCCATCGGTATGTAATAGCTAGGATTTTCGAATTCTAATTAATGTTGATTAACTTAATCGTTGATAGCAATTGCCATATAACTCGCGAAGATTTCGCAAGTGATGAGTAAGAGTCCCACCGTTATATTCCTGGCGTAATTTTGGATGTTTGGGAAAATTTTTACTTTTTCCCCCGGGTAATTATTTTTACCCTCCGGTGTTATTTGGAGCATTTGGGAGCTCCAATTAATAAAAATGCAGTTGAGAGAAATGATCAGGACATCGGATATGTCCTAGATATGAAATAACATGAAAAGGCAAAACGGCCAAAAGAGTCGCTATTTCGTTTCTTAACGGCTAAGAAAGACGGCTTAGGAATACACGTTTTCCGAGATAGTTGTGGAATAATTATCCCTACAATATTCCAGATTTAATGTTCCAATCTCGAGAAGTTTGGAGAAAGAGGTTCGACCCGCCTTTGGATCGGTTAAAGGATAATTATCGACTTTACTAAAGGATAATTATCGTCTTCACTATAAATAGCGGAAAATCCTTTATTAATTCATTTCATTTCACGTTTTCTCGTAAAAGCTCTGATTTCTCTCAACCTTCAAACTCAGATCTACTCTCCGTTTCTAATCCGATTTCAATTCCGTTTGAGTTTCTGGATTCCTCTCTTCATTCTCTTCATATCGGTACCGAGTTTCTGCATTTCCGAGTATATGGAGGGCTGGTCGAGCATATATGTCACCAGGACGGTTCTCTCGCTCAGATTCCAATGAATTTGATGTTGTCCATGCGTAGCCTGCGTCGCTGTGATTCCGAATCTTCTTTCAGATCATCAATCGGGTTAGTAACGAATAAGTTATGAATTTATTCGTTTTCCGTACTGCGATTTGGCCTAAATTGAGTTTAGGCTTGTCAAATAGGACAATTAGAAATTCCATTATGGTCGTTATATTATTCTGGTGATTATGGATAGTTTGTTTGATGAAATCTGATGACAAGTGGGTTTAGAAATTGCCTGCGGGCAAAACGTTATTCTGGCGAAATCTAATTAATTAATTAAAGGTTAATTAATTAAATTAGGATTAAAATTGAGATTGAGGAATGTCGATTAGATACTACCTTGAGATTTGAAGAATTGTGAGCTATGTTGAGATATTGAGGTTTAGTTGGTTGTGAGGCTCATAGATTGAGTATGATCCTTATGGATCCCTTTGGGTCTAGGTGTGACCCCTTTGATGAATAGAGGTTGATATATCTCTTTATGCCTTGTTTATAGGCCGTGTTGTCCCTCCAGTGTAGAGGTGATCGTGGTTGAGTTTGTACAAGGTTGAGGTAAGTCCGTAGGACTTACTTAGCTACCATCCCTATATTGGGTGTTTGCATGAGTGGTGTGTGCTTTATATGTTTGCTATGATAGCATCAGTTGTCGTTTTTATCGACCTATGTTCTATTGACTGCCCCACTGCGTGGCTGTGATAACCTTTCCCTTTCATCCCGCCGTGGAGTCTGGGAGGTTCTCTAATGTCAGGCCAGACTGGTTTACAGGAAGGGCGCAATCCACTCCCATAGGGTACACGGATTGTGTGACCGATACTCGTACAGCTGGACATTGTACTCAGAGGCGGGGATGTATCGGTCCTCGTGTCACATACTTTCATCTATCTATATATATATACGGTTTTTGAGTGAATGGTATTATATAAAGATAATAAATGGGTAAATGTGTGATAGCATGCTGATGTGTTTATCTTTCATGATTGTGCTTGTGCTTATGCATTACCTCATATATGTATGGTTAGCTAACGGTTTCATACCGTGTTGTAGATGTTTACAGGTTAGGCGCTACTGGGTGATCTGGCAGGGTGACAGGCCGAGGACTCTCGTACATTAGGTGGTTGGTTTGGGGTTGTTGTGTTTCCCCTCCTGTGTGAGGATGATCTTTTGTACTTCCTATGTGAGGATGTCGTTTTATATACTCGGCTATGTTGTTGTTTACTTTGGGTCGTACAGTTTATACTGTTTTATGTGTTTGTTTTATATCTGTCAGTGCCATGTTGTAAGGTCCAGTGAACTTGTTGTCAGGCTAGGGTCAGGATCCATTGTGAGATCCTAGCCCAATGTGACATCCCGAGTCCCGCGGATTTGGGGTGTTACAGAGTTGGTATCAGAGCCCAGGTTGACAACAATGGCACTTGCTACCTGCAATAAGGTTTGATAGGTAAAATAAACAGAACCCGAAAGGGGTCTGACGTTTTAAAACGTTTTTGGTTTTAAGTGTGGTTTTGGGATAGAATGTACGAGAAGTCGTCACCTCTGCCATGGATCTCTGCAGCGTAGATATGTATATATATCTGTGTGTACTATGGATTATGTGGATTTATTATACACATATCGATACCTATGGCATATATATAGCCTTATAAGATTAGGTGCGTATATCCTACAGATGACTCAGACTAGAGTAGTATCTGTAGTGGGATGAGGTAGGGGTACACCCCCCCTCTTCCTCCAGTGGTGATAAGTTAGGGACCAGTTTCCGCTGTTGTTTTGCCTATGGCAGAGAACGAGTTTGAAGAGGTTGATCGTGTCTCCATGAGTAGATCCGAGTTTCAAGAATATATGTAACAAGTATATAAAGCGGTGATAGCGGGTAGATCGACACCAGATTTACCAACAATTGTGAGATCAACTGAAGCTTCTGGATCCGGAAAGAAGCAATGGACTGAATCAGTTACTGGAGAAGCAAAGATGATGAATGGGGAACCAAGTCCAATATCAGGACAATCTAGTGATCCTTTGGCCATGAAGATGACTAGCAAGGAACTAGTGTTTTAATTGCGTGGAAGTTGGGACACTAGCGAGCTGTGTGCCCAAAGGCGCCCATCATATGCTTTACGTGTGGTAAAGCAGGGCATAGAGCGAGATTTTGTCGACAAGGCAAGGCATTGCCTTTACAGGTTCCCTTCAAGAGTGAGATCATTCCAGGTGGAAGACGAATGACGAGTTACCCTTCAGTTGCACATGTTGCAAGAATAGGACAATTATGTTACAATTGTGGCTATCCAGATCATTTGCGTTCTGAGTGCCCTTTGGCACCGATAGCTTGTTTCATCTGTGGTGAACTAGGCCATCTGGACCCTTTTTGTGAACAAGTAGTGTTTCTTCCCAGCAAAACCTTCCTCTTTCCGGTGTTGAAAGAGTGGAAGTGGAGGCTATAGTGAGTACATCAGTGATACTTGAGGAGCATAGATCCGAGATCGAGTGATGATATGTAATGGAGATACGGGAGTTAGTTGTTACAGGTACCATTCTCGTTAATGGTTTACCTGGTGGATTTTTGCTTGTTGTGAGTGCTATGCACGTCATGTCTTTCGATGCACGCGTTAATGGTTGAATTTTGGTATATAGTAGAAGGTGGATTTTCCTTTACAGGATTACCTTTTTGGATCTGAGATACCCGGGAGATGCGTGTTTGTTCCCTTATTTCAAGGACCCGTGTATGGTTGCAGACTTCTTTGTCATGTCGTAGGTGCATGAGGAAGTCATTATGTGTATGGTTTGGATGAATAGATATCATGTGGTGTTAGCTTTTAATAGTAAGACTATTATAGTCTTTACTGAGTTGAGTTAAATAGAGGTCTTCTGAGGTTAAGACCTTTGAAGAGACGCGTTTGTCATCAGGACTGTAGGAGCAGCGAGATGATAGCACAGGGATGTGACGCCTTCTAGTGTTATACCATGAAGGAGCGAGATAGTCCAACAATGGAAGGTATTCCAGCTGTTTATGAGTTTATAGACGTGTTACTGAAGCGTCTAGTTGCCACCTCAGCGGAGTGTGGACATTGTTATCGAGTTGAAGTATGATACATGGGAGAGCCACACTATATGGTGCTTGTTGAGATATTGTACTGATAACTTGAAAAGTTGACTGAAACGGGCTTCTTTTACCCTTGTGGGTTCCATGTTCCGTATTGACGACCTGATGAGTTAGCTTCAAGAAGCAATTGTGTTTTCAGGATTCCTTTGTGCTCAAGATATCCCTAGTCATGGATGAGAGAGCAACATGTGTATGAGATAGCATCCCATACCCGTTATGGACACTACGAGTTTGTAGTGATGTCATTTGGGTTGACAAATGTTTTAGTAGTTTTTATGGAGTTGATGAATAATATCTTCATCGACTTCCTTGATTAGTTGGTGGTGGACCGATCGTCTGAGGACCGATCGTCTGAGGACCGTTCTGCAGATTTCGAGAGATAGAGGGTTGTAGGCTACACTCTCTAAGTGTAAGTTGAGATGCCAGTGGTAGCCTTTTTAGGGCATGTTGTCTCCGCCAGTGGGATCATGGTTGACCTGGCGAGAATTAAGTATGTTGTAACATGGGAGATACTGATGAACATTAAGGAATACGTAGTTTTCTCGGCTCAGCCGATTGCTATCAATGCTTAGAGGAAGGATTTTATATGATTACGTATTCATTTGCGAGTCTTTTGAGAAGACCGTACCGGTGTGATCTTCATGTCAGATTTCTATAGATCATAGAAATCTGAAGTATACTTTATGCAACAGGGGTTGAATAACCGCTGGTGTTAAGAGCTTAAGTTGATCAAGACTTTGACCTGGAGGTTCCATATCATTCCGAGAAGTTGAACGTTGTCACCGACAATTGGAACGGAAAGACGCTCCAAGAGAAGATGATTGTGAGACAGATAGTTCAGCTTCAGCTTAAGAGAAATCTAGCTTGGCTAGAGTTGGATAATCAGTTCCTTGATGAGGATACCCAGTTATACCTCAAAGGTTCTACCTGGTCTGTTGGATGAGGTCCAACAGAAGCAGGGGACCTGCCCGGCCTTGACAAGGTTTAGAGAAAGGATGTCTCGTACAGAGGCACCATAGTTCTCCATGGGAGTAGATGGACTGATGAAGAGTCATGTCCACTTTGTGTACCTGCTGATGTAGATGGAGACAGAGAATATTATGGTATACCCATTGTACGCCTTATTTAGTACATTCAGGTACGAGTAAGATGTACCACGAGATGAGACGAGTATATTGTATGAAGCCGATATAACCAGATTTGTGGTACAATGTGTGACCTGTTAGCAGGTCCAGATAGAGTATTTCCGATCTAGAGATAAGCCCCACCCACTACCAGTGCAGTAGTAGAATTTGGGAGGACATCTCTATGGACTTTTTTTTTATGGGATTGTGACCCAGTAGAAGATTTATGTTATGTGTATTGTTGGTAACAAATTAATGAAACCGGCACGTTTCATTCCTATCAGAAGGTCGTGGCTAGTGAATGAATTGGATGAGGAGTACACTAGACAAATAGTGAGACTCCATGATATACCGAGAACGATCATTTCTAATCGAGATGGATGTTTTTACTTTGAGATTAAGGCAGCAGATTCAGACTGCTTTGGGGACGAGTCTGTACCTCATGACTACACTTCACCCCCTCACAGATGGTCAGTTAGAGAGGATCATCTAGATCTTACAGATCTATTATAAGTTGTAAGTCGAATGGGAAACGTGGATGGTTATATTACCTTCCATTAATGAGTTTATTATATAACAATGAAGGACATGCATCTTTCTGGGATGGCCCTATGAGGCAATATATATAGACATAGATGTCGTATATCCTTATGCTAGAAGTGATCTAGCAGTAGTAGTGGAATAACACCTTACCAGATTCAGGATTTTATAGTTCAAGTAACGTTGATTGAAGGAAGGATGCTGGTTGTACAGAGTCGGTAGATATTATATGTAGACAAGAGGCGTTAACCTCTAAAGTTCAAGCGAGAGTTCATGTCCGGCTGTAAGTATCTAAGCTGCGAGACGTTAGACGTGTTAATATGGAAAGGGAACTGAGTTTCCAATATGATGGTTTATTTGAGATCGACCAGTACGGAGAAGGTAGCATGATGTTTAGCTTTGCCTATGAGATTAGAGGATATCCACCTAGTGTTTTATATGTCTCAACTGAGGAAGTATATACCAGACTCGAGACACCTTGTGAGTTACGATGATTGATGGTTGAGTCCAACCACACTTTTTTTTGAGCATTCGATTACATTCTTGGAATGAGATATGAAACGATTGCATTTGAAAGACATTGCCATATTGAGGATATGATGGTCAAGATGAAGACCTGAAGAGGCTATGTAAGAGACTGAGGATAGTGTCCTGAGGAACTATCTTGAGTATATGTTGGGACAGACCCATTTGCGGGAGCACGAGTAGATCTTAGTGCTATCTTGATGAATGTTGTGCTTATGTGCTTATATGCTTTGATGTGTTATTCCATGCTAGATGTGATGTGATTTATGATCTTAGTAGATCTTGATGTGCTAGTGTGATGTATGTTATAGCTGGAGATGATTACTTCCTCCACGCTACCCGAGTATGATTATATTTATAGCTGGAGATGGTTCTTTCCTCCATGCTACTTGAGTGAGATTAGGATTCAGCTGGAGATGGTTCTTTCCTCCATGCTACCTTGATGGACATAGTTCAGTGGAGATGTGATTCCTCCATGCGATATATATGTTTATGGGTTGGCTAGAGACGTATTTCCTCTATGCATGTGATATGTTTTGGCTAGAGATGTGCTTCTTCTATGCCTTGTGATGTGGTATGGCGAGAGACGTGATTCCTCTACGCCTTTGGGTAGCGTTATGGCCCTATTTCCCGGAGTGATGATTCCTCCATGTTTATACTTGAGGTTATAGATTGTTATAGGTTGTGATCTTTTGAACGGAGATGTGATACCTCCGATAGAAAGAGTGAGAGTTATACCTCGGCGTATGGGTCCGAGAGGATTTGGGAATTGTTCAAGTTTCGGGACGAAACTTTTTTTTAAGGGGTGTGTGATGTAATAGCTAGGATTTTCGAATTCTAATTAATGTTGATTAACTTAATCGTTGATAGCAATTGCCATATAACTCGCGAAGATTTCGCAAGTGATGAGTAAGAGTCCCACCGTTATATTCCTGGCGTAATTTTGGATGTTTGGGAAAATTTTTACTTTTTCCCCCGGGTAATTATTTTTACCCTCCGGTGTTATTTGGAGCATTTGGGAGCTCCAATTAATAAAAATGCAGTTGAGAGAAATGATCAGGACATCGGATATGTCCTAGATATGAAATAACATGAAAAGGCAAAACGGCCAAAAGAGTCGCTATTTCGTTTCTTAACGGCTAAGAAAGACGGCTTAGGAATACACGTTTTCCGAGATAGTTGTGGAATAATTATCCCTACAATATTCCAGATTTAATGTTCCAATCTCGAGAAGTTTGGAGAAAGAGGTTCGACCCGCCTTTGGATCGGTTAAAGGATAATTATCGACTTTACTAAAGGATAATTATCGTCTTCACTATAAATAGCGGAAAATCCTTTATTAATTCATTTCATTTCACGTTTTCTCGTAAAAGCTCTGATTTCTCTCAACCTTCAAACTCAGATCTACTCTCCGTTTCTAATCCGATTTCAATTCCGTTTGAGTTTCTGGATTCCTCTCTTCATTCTCTTCATATCGGTACCGAGTTTCTGCATTTCCGAGTATATGGAGGGCTGGTCGAGCATATATGTCACCAGGACGGTTCCCTCGCTCAGATTCCAATAAATTTGATGTTGTCCATGCGTAGCCTGCGTCGCTGTGATTCCGAATCTTCTTTCAGATCGTCAATCGGGTTAGTAACGAATAAGTTATGAATTTATTCGTTTTCCGTACTGCGATTTGGCCTAAATTGAGTTTAGGCTTGTCAAATAGGACAATTAGAAATTCCATTATGGTCGTTATATTATTCTGGTGATTATGGATAGTTTGTTTGATGAAATCTGATGACAAGTGGGTTTAGAAATTGCCTGCGGGCAAAACGTTATTCTGGCGAAATCTAATTAATTAATTAAAGGTTAATTAATTAAATTAGGATTAAAATTGAGATTGAGGAATGTCGATTAGATACTACCTTGAGATTTGAAGAATTGTGAGTTATGTTGAGATATTGAGGTTTAGTTGGTTGTGAGGCTCATAGATTGAGTATGATCCTTATGGATCCCTTTGGGTCTAGGTGTGACCCCTTTGATGAATAGAGGTTGATATATCTCTTTATGCCTTGTTTATAGGCCGTGTTGTCCCTCCAGTGTAGAGGTGATCGTGGTTGAGTTTGTACAAGGTTGAGGTAAGTCCGTAGGACTTACTTAGCTACCATCCCTATATTGGGTGTTTGCATGAGTGGTGTGTGCTTTATATGTTTGCTATGATAGCATCAGTTGTCGTTTTTATCGACCTATGTTCTATTGACTGCCCCACTGCGTGGCTGTGATAACCTTTCCCTTTCATCCCGCCGTGGAGTCTGGGAGGTTCTCTGATGTCAGGCCAGACTGGTTTACAGGAAGGGCGCAATCCACTCCCATAGGGTACACGGATTGTGTGACCGATACTCGTACAGCTGGACATTGTACTCAGAGGCGGGGATGTATCGGTCCTCGTGTCACATACTTTCATCTATCTATATATATATACGGTTTTTGAGTGAATGGTATTATATAAAGATAATAAATGGGTAAATGTGTGATAGCATGCTGATGTGTTTATCTTTCATGATTGTGCTTGTGCTTATGCATTACCTCATATATGTATGGTTAGCTAACGGTTTCATACCGTGTTGTAGATGTTTACAGGTTAGGCGCTACTGGGTGATCTGGCAGGGTGACAGGCCGAGGACTCTCGTACATTAGGTGGTTGGTTTGGGGTTGTTGTGTTTCCCCTCCTGTGTGAGGATGATCTTTTGTACTTCCTATGTGAGGATGTCGTTTTATATACTCGGCTATGTTGTTGTTTACTTTGGGTCGTACAGTTTATACAGTTTTATGTGTTTGTTTTATATCTGTCAGTGCCATGTTGTAAGGTCCAGTGAACTTGTTGTCAGGCTAGGGTCAGGATCCATTGTGAGATCCTAGCCCAATGTGACATCCCGAGTCCCGCGGATTTGGGGTGTTACACGGTATGTGCAATGTCAGTTATAAACTGATATCTAGATTGATGGTCTCCCGCATTCAACCGTTCATGAACAATCTGGTTAGTCCACTCCAAAGCAGTTTTATTCCTGCGAGGATGATCGGAGATAATGGCATTCTCGTGCAAGAGTTGATTCATTCTATAGTGAGGAAGTAATCCGGAAAAAAATGGACGGCAATCAAAGTCGATCTTGAGAAGGCTTACGACATGCTCTCTTGTGACTTCATCGACGAAACTTGCAACCTTATTGGCTTTCCGACTGCCTGGAAACGTTGGGTTTCGGCCTGCGTTAGGTCTCAATCTACGCCGTTCATTTGGAACGGTGAGATATCGGACTACTTCATCCCGTCCAGAGGGGTACGCCAAGGGGTTCCCCTTTCTCCCTATATTTTTGTTCTGTGTCTTGCAAACTTATCTCTCATGTTTTTTGTTGTTGATGACATTGTCTAATTTATGGAGGCCTCTATGGAGAATGTTCATGCTATTAGGAATTGTTTAAATGAATTCTGGAGTCACTCGGGTCTCAAGGTTAATCTTTTTAAATCTCAGATCATGGTCTCGCCAAGTCGTTGTTGGGCGGCCTATGGTAACTGAGTTCTGGGGTTTACGATTCTGGATACTAGAATGAACTCTAATGATTTTCAATTCTTGGTGGAAAAAGAAACAAAAATAGACTCGCCTTTTGGAAGGGGCGGTTTTTGAGTTTTGTGGGAAGACTTACCCTTGTCAAGTTGGTCATTTTCTCATTTCCGACCTATATCTTGCGTGTTGTCAAGATCCTTGTCTCTATTTGTGATGGGTTGGATAGGGTGTGCCGGCCCTTCCTTTGGAATGATACTTAAACTAAGAAGAACATACACCTAATCTCTTGGAAAGTTATTTGTTTGCCCACTGATCTTGTAGGTCTTGGAGTGCGGGCCTTGGTAGAAGAAAACTCGGCTGCACTCGGAAAACTTGCTTGGAGTTTTATTCAACATCACGATGCTCCTTAGGTGAGGCTTTTGGCTTCTAAATATGGTCTAAATTCTACAAGAGACTTTCTTGACCACAGTACATTTCGTATAGGTGCCTACATTTTTAAATGCATAGTTTAGACTCAAGAGAACATCCTAAGACTCGGTATGAGTTGGGTCACCTTCAACGGGGTGCACACAAGATTTTGGACCGATCCTTGGTACGGCGACCGTCCTCTGCTCAAGTTGGTTCCTTCCCTCCCTCTTGGAGCCTTAATATCAGATTATATCAGGGACTTTTGGGTGGAGGGTTCCGGCTGGAATTGGGAGCGCATCGGTTTCTCCCTTCCGACTAGTATTCTAGTAAAGATTGATGGGATATGTCTTAATAATCCACTAAACTCTTATGAGTGTGTCGCCTGGAGGATCTCGTACGATGGTCCTACACTTCCGCTTCGGTGTTCAAAGCTCTCGTTATCGCTGTGCAACCGATACTCCCTCCGACTACCCTTTTCTAAGCCATCTGGAAACTCAACGTTCCTCAAAGAGTATGTACATTTCTCTGGACTGCTTCGCACTGCAAGCTCCTTACCAATGCCGAACAGTTTCGATGTCACCTCACACATGGCAGCTCTTGCACCATGTGTAACGCCACTCCTGAATCTTTGTTGCACTTGTTTAGGGAATGCCCACGATTAAGTACTTGTGGTGTAACCTCATCAACGACGACTTTGCTGGGGAATTCTTCACGCAGGACTTCCTCTGCTAGTTGTCCTCTAATCTGACTAGGTGTAACTGCATTGCACAAAACATGTCATGGAACCGATGCTTTGGTTTCACCCTCAGGTGATGCTGGAAGTGGCACAATAAGAGCATATTCCGTCATTGTTCTCCTTTAGAAAATAGGGTTGCCTTTGTTGTATCTTACACTAAAAGCATAGGAGCTGCAAAGATCGTCTTCGAACTGCAAATTCCAGGGAGGTCAGAATGTTTTTTAATGTCGGTTGGGTTGGTACCGATGAGAGTTGGGTTAAACTCAATTCTAATGGCTCGGTTCTTAGAGATCAAGTTTCTCATCATAAAGGCCATCGTTCGAAAAGATATCGGGGAGATCTCTCCTTCCTCGTTACTATCAAAGTTCTCATCACAAAGGCCATCTTCCAAAGAGATCTTGGTGCTAGATTTTTCAAAAGCATCCTCATAAACTCCATCAATGACGTCATCCTCCACCTTGGAGCATGACATCTTGGATCCATCAACTGTACCGGCATAAAAAACGATTGCAAGGGCCGGGGTCGGATTCGATATAGGACAATCATCAATCACCACAGGAGGGGAGGGTTCACCGAGGAAAGTCTAGCATTCGTGAATTTCGCCCTGCGATGCTTGCGAAGCGCATTCCGGTGAGCATTACGCTTCCGGAGCCAAGTAATTTCTATAATTTAGAATTATGTTGCAAAACTTACCCTATGACGCTAAATTACCTGCGTCCTAGGGCCCAAAACTTACCCTCGTACGCTACGTACTAGGGACCAAAATTTACCCTAGGACGCTAAATTACATGCGTACTAGGGCCCAGAACTTACCCTAGGACGCTAAAATACCTGTGTACTAGGGCTCAAAACCTACCCTAGGACGCTAAAAAA
Organism: Fagopyrum homotropicum; assembly: GCA_033239125.1. Taxonomy (NCBI): domain Eukaryota; kingdom Viridiplantae; phylum Streptophyta; class Magnoliopsida; order Caryophyllales; family Polygonaceae; genus Fagopyrum; species Fagopyrum homotropicum. The sequence goes on along the minus strand of BSWB01000003.1, from coordinate 143,804,739 downwards.
AACTTGCATCCTTGGGCCCAAAACTTACCCTATGATACTAATCAACCTGCGTCCTAGGGCCCGAAACATACTCTAGGACGCTAATCAACCTGCGTCCTAATTAATGTCAATCTACCGATGACATATCAAAGCTAACAAAACAAAGATCGATGAAGGAAGGGAGGTACATCAAATCCTTCTTGAAGTTTTTACAGTACAAGCTTGGAGTTGTTTCTTCTCCACCTCCCGCTTGAGGGGGAGTGTTAGAGTATTGAGCTTATCTTTTACAGTATTAGGCTTATCTCTTATTATTAGGGTTTATCTTTTATTATTAGTTTATTATTTTATCTCTTTATGTTTCTCTATATAAACATTACATGGTCAATGAAATAAACAAGCTTTTAGTTCACAAATCTCTTCATGGTATCAAAGCACTTTCCTTAACCTACGCTTCCACACAAAACAAAACCCTAGTTGCGCCGTCATCGCCGTCGTCATCATGGCGGTGATGACGGCGGTATCATAAAAGACTTTGTTCATCCTAAAACAAGACCTACCTAAACACAAAACTTACCTTAGGACGCTAATCTACCTGCGTGCTAGGACCCGAAACTTACCCTAGGATGCTAATAAACTTGCGTCCTAGGGCCCAAAAACTTACCCTAAGACGTTAAATTACATGCGTCATAGGGCCCGGAAACTTACCCTAGGGCGCTAAATTACCGGCGTCCTAAGGCCCAAAACTTACCCGACGCTAATCTATCTGCGTCCTAGGGACCCGAAACTTACCCTAAGACGCTAAATTAACTGAATCCTAGGGCCCAAAACTTATCCTAGAACGCTAAATTACTTGCATCCTAGGGCCCAGAACTTACTCTAGTATGCTAAATTACTTGCGTACTAGGGCCCAAAACTTACCATAGGACGCTAAATTACCTGCGTACTAGGGCCCAGAACTTACACTAGGACGCTAAAATACATGCGTACTATGGCCCAAAACTTACATTAGGCCGCTAAAAAAAACTTGCGTCATACGGCACATAACTTACCCTATGATGCTAATCAACCTGCATCCTATGGCCCGAAACTTATTCTAGGACGCTAATCACCTTGCGTACTAGTGTCAATCTACCGAGGACATATCAAAGCCAACAAAACAAAGACCGATGAAGGAAGGGAGGCACGTCATATCCTTCTTGAAGTTTCTACAGTTCAAGCTTGAAGTTTTTTCTTCTCCACCTCCCGCTTGAGGGGGAGTGTTAAAGTATTGGGCTTATCTTTTACAGTATTAGGCTTATCTCTTATTATTAGGGTTTATCTTTTGTTATTAGTTTATTATTTTATCTTTTTATGTTTTCCTATATAAACATTACATTGTCAATGAAATAAACAAGCTTTCACTTCACAAATATCTTCAATAGAATCTCGTAACATAAGAACAAAATTATCCAATACCTCGAATAGACTTAAATTTTCATTTAATTTTCGAAAGCCCGTATGCGATGGACTTCGTTATTTTTCAATCTTCTGATAAAATTTTCAATCTCTAATATGTCGTTTTTCTCAAACACAACCTTCCTCCAAAACAATCATTTGAAATTAAACGATATATCTTACTTAGAACTGAGAACTTGAAAACTTGACCCGTACGTTGCTTGGCTTGCTATTCTTCAAAGACTTTCCACCAAAGACCGTCTCTTTTGATGGGAACTCATTGAGGCCTTATTATTCCCTATTGTATCCATGGTTGGCTCCTTTTATTGTGGTTGATTAACCTTCCTGATGAACTTATTTCTCCAATTGTATAAGTGGTTTCACAATGTGGCAGGTGAAAGTGAGGGCCATCATCACTAAGGAGAAGTGCCTAAAAGCCATCACTGGAGAATACTTAGCAATGACATTTGAAGAAAGGAAACAGGAGATGGGTGAGCAAGCTCATGCCGAGATTATGATCAGGTTAACTGACGACGCGGCTCGTTAGGTTGTAAGTTACACCTCTTTCAAACCTCAATGAGATGCCTTAGAAAAACTCTAACTGAAAAAATCCCTACCATCCAAGATTTCTCTCTTGCATAGATTGTTTACCTTTAAAATGGACATTGACCTGACTCTGAATGAAAATTTGGACAAATTATTAAAAATGAATCAGGATCTTGCGAGATGTGATGATAAAATAAAAGAAACTCACCTTGATGTCTTGTTATTAGGATCCCTGCCTGCTCAATTTGATACCTCAAAAGATGTTATTCAGTTTAACTCTGGAAATATTACACAGGAAAAAATAATAGAAGCTATAACTGAAAAGAATGATACCTTAAAAGTGTTTAAACGCAAAACTGAAAAGAAATCAAAAGTTAAGCCTGAAGTTCTTATGGCCAAAGAAAATTCTAAAAATTTTATAAAAAAAAAGAATGACAAATTAAATATGAGAAAGAAAAACCTGGTCATTATGCAAATGAATGTAGAAAGAAGAAGAGGGATGATACTAAAACCTGGTCGTTATATCGGGTAACTAAATATTCTTATTTCTCCTATTAATTATAATAAGTAAAAGATTGTGTAGAAGGTAGGATTCGAACTATGGACCAGTTGCACTCCCTCCCGCCCTTATACCAGTTGGACTAATTAAATTTTGTGTATTATTTTGACGATACACAATATTAATACACAATTTCAATTACACAATATTTATACATAATTTCAAATACACAATATTAATAAATAAAAGACTTGTGTAACCAAAACCTTGTGTACGAAATACCTTTCACTAAATTTCTTTCCTGAATAATATGTAGGTACATTGTGTATATTCGAGTCATTTTATATCGCTCGAGTATTTCGTACACAAGGTTTTTGGTTACACAAGTCTTTTATTTGTTAACATTATGTATTTGAAATTATGTATCACTATGTGTGTAATTGAAATTGTGTATGCTCGAGTATTTTGTACACAAGGTTTTTTGTTACACAAGTCTTTCATTTATTAACATTATATATTTGAAATTATGTATCACTATTGTGTAATTGAAATTGTGTATGCTCGAGTATTTCGTACACAAGGTTTTTTGTTACACAAGTCTTTCATTTATTAATATTATGTATTTGAAATTATGTATCATTATTGTGTAATTGAAATTGTGTATTAATATTGTGTATCATCAAAAGAATATACAAAGTTTAATTAGTCCAACTGGTATAAGGGAGGGGCAACTCGTTCAGAGTTCGAATCCTACCTTTTACACAATCTTTTATTTATATATTATAATTAAGAGGAGAGAGATTCTAGGAAAATTTTAATTACTATTTCCTATTTTAACATATCAGCAAATCCGTTTACATCATTAATTAGGAATCTTATTATTTAATATAGGAGAGAGAATATCTCCAAATTAGGTAATATCTGTTATTGTTTTCTAATTAATCTTTTTCTACATAATTGTAAGTGCCTACTTTGTCTACACATTACAAAACATACCTACTATATACACAAAAATACGTTATGTACCTACTTAACCAACTCACCCAAAATAGTAAAAACCCTTATGGAAAAGTGTCTTTATTTGAGAAAATTCAAACTGAATATCCATGTGAATTATTGATGTGTGCCAAATCTGAAACCTTAAATTCCGATGTCTAGATTTTAGATTTTGGTTGTACCATGCATGCTTCTTATGATAAATCTTTGTTTAGTTCTCTTCATGAATTTGATGGTGGTGAAGTCATGTTTGGAGATAATACTACTCTAGCGATTAGAGGAGTAGAAAATATTCCTATATGTATGTTTGATGGTAAGATTAGAGTCCTCCAGAATGTTAGATGGGTTCCTCAACTTACAAGAAACTTAATGAGTGAATCTGTTTTAGATGACCTAAATTGTCAGATTAACACTAGCAATAGGATAAGGGAAGTCATAAGGAATGGAACTACTCTTATAAAAAAAATATCAATAAGGGTGGGTTATATCATGTTATCATTGCACCTAATTTGATTCTTATCACTGCTAATTATAAGATGACCTTAAGTCATACTAAAAATTGACATAATAAACTTTGACACATAGAAAACACTTGCCTCAAAAATTTGTACAAACAAAACATTATTGATAAAGAACCTGTTGATATTGTTTTTTTTTTTGAAAATTGTGTCTTGGGAAAAAAGCACAAACATAGTTTTAACAACTCTATATATAAGGCTCAAAAACCCTTAAAATATGTTCACTATGACCTATGGGACCTACACAGGTTGACACCATAGGAGGAAAGAGATACTTCATCTCTTTCAAAGATCATTACTCTAGCTAAGTCTAGACATATCTTCTTAGGGATAAAAATGAAACTTTTGAGTATTTTAAAGAGTAGAAACAAGTTGTAGAAACTCAATCGGGTTATAAACTAAAATGCCTTAAAACTGATAATGGCCTAGAATTTTGTAATTCTGAGTGTAACAATTACTGTAAAAGTAAAGGAATTAAATGACGTCTTATTGTACCTTGAACACCACAACAAAATAGCACAACTGAACAGATCAATAGAACCCTTCTAGAAAAAACCAGATGCATGTTGATTAGCTCAAGAATGAAGCATTCTATGTGGGGTGAAGTTATTGTCATTGCTACCTACCTCATAAATCGATCACCATCCTCTAATATTGACTTAAAGAATCCTCAAGAGATGTGGACTGGTAAGAAAACCACCCTAGCTCACCTGGAGCCTTTTGATTACACAACCTATTCTCAAATATCCCAAGGAAAATTACACCCTAGAGCCTTAAAAGCAGTTATGTTAGGGTACCCTGACGGGGTAAAGGGATATAAAATTTTGCTTATTCAACCTCATGGATATAAATTCATCACATCTAGAATTGTTACCTTCAATGAAGAAGAATTTCATTTCAAATCTAAAACCGACAATGTTGTGAGTCCTAGTTCAAATGACAATAATGAATCTGATATTCCTAGTACAACTAGAAACTTCTACAACTATAATGATCAGCCTCACATAAATCAAGATGAAGAAGAATTTCATTTTGGTTATTACTAACCTGAAAATTCCAGTAACATAGATCCCCTCAATTAGATAGCGATGAGGATGATAGGAACATTGTGCATCCTATAGATGATAACAATGATGATAACACTCAACAATTAGGGGAGGAAATAATGAACCTAAAATCCTGAATCTGGTAATGACATTAATAATGGGGATCATGGCCACATTGCTGAAACAGAGGAGGATAATTCAAACCAACTCGAGTCAAGTAATAGACATGAAGACCTGAATCATTTTAATTCTCATTATCACTATCAGTTCACCAGGGATAGGGCCCCTAGGCTTAAAATTTCTAATAAGAAATATGCTAATAATGTTAAGTATATCATGCTTACTGATGAGCTAAATATAGTAGAATATGCCTTCCTAACTAGATTAAGTATAAAACTTTGAGATTACTGCTTGCGATGGCTACTGTTTATGATTGGAATATTGAATAGATGGATGTTAAAATTGCTTTTGTGCATGGTGACTTGAATGAAACCATTTATATGAGTCAACATAAAGGATTTATAGATAAAAATAAACCTGAACATGTTTGTTTGCTTAAAAAATCTATTTACGGTTTAAAGTAGACTCCTAGGCAGTGGAACATTAAGCTTGAAATTTGTATGAAAAAACTCGGCTTCATGAGAAGCAAGTATGATTACTGTTTGTATTTCAAGAATCTCACTACTTCAAATGCTTTGTATGTTCTTTTATATGTTGATGATATTTTGATTATATGTAAATCTAAAACTATCATCAATGATGTTAAAAGAGACCTTAAAATACATTTTGATATGAAAGATCTTGACCCAGTTTAGAAAATCCTTGGTATACAAATTATAAGAAATAGGGTTAAGAAGAAAATGTGGCTTTCTCAGTATGATTACTTATAGAAAGTCATCGACATGTTTAATATGAGTGACTCTAAACCTACCCCTATGCCCTTAGGAGGGAAACTAGATCTGACCAAGAAGAAATGCCCTAATTCTCCCAGCGAGTTGAAAAAGATGTCTTGTTTTCGTTATGATGTGGTTGTTGGATCTGTGATGTATGTTATGATGTGTACTAGACCTGATTTGTCCTTTGCTATAAGTTTTTTGAGTAGGTTTATGTCAAATCCTGGATTAGAACATTGGACTGCTATGAAATATTGCTTGAGATATATTGCAAGAACTAGGAAGTTATGTCTTGTTTTTGCTGAACATACTTCTCACTACAATATTCTTGGATATGTTGATTCTGATTATGCCAGTAATATGGACACTAGAAAATCTACTATTGCTTATTATTACACTTGGACTGATAATTGCATATCTTGGAAATCACAACAACAATCTATTGTAGCTTTATCCTCTACTGAAGCTAAATATATTGTTGTTGTGGAAGCTTCTAAAGAAGCTAGTTGGCTGAAAGGATTGCTTGCTGAAATTCAACACAAATTGTCACTAGTATAAAGACCCCCTAGACCTCGCTTATGTTGGGGCTGTTTGAAAGAACCGTGATCAAAGGTATTTTCGGATCACGGATTTATGTATAACCGAGGTCAATTGTTTTTTATATTTTTTTTAAAAAATTTAGACCCCGGTTATTTGATTTAACCGGGGTATTAAAGGCTCAGATCCCGGTTATATTACTAACCGTGTTGAAAGAACGAACCAGACCCCGGTTTTTTTAATAACCGTGGTAAAAAAAAAAAAGAGCCTCTATTAACGGCGTCGTTTTGAGCATAGGAAAAGAAGAGCATTGATGCACCTCTCAGTTAACCCTAACTAGACTTGTTCAAATCCAGGCAGCCCGCCCGCCCGGAAAACGGACGGGGTATGAACATGAGTTTGTTACAATTGAAAGCCTCTAGAGTTGTTAGCGACATAAAATGTTGAAGCCTCTAGAGCTGTTAGCGAGGTTGTCGGAATTGATCATGAAAGGAACGCTCAAACCCCTTTGGGAAGTATATGTTGCCTACTCGTAACAAGCCAAACATCGGTTTGTTACAATTGAAATTTATGCCCTTAATTTAGAAATTAAAATTGGTTTGATGAGTGATATTGGGTTGAAGGGGCGACGAAAAAGAATGTATAAGTTAAGTAACTAGGAATGAGAAAGGAATAAAGCTAGAAACCCTTTTTTATACTTAAAAAACCTTGAAGAAACCATAACATGTTAATTTTCATGGTTGACGGAAACTTGAGGTTCAAAGAAATGCCAATTAAATATGAAATATAGCAATATCCTACGCTATAAACACACAAACATAGAATTACCTCAATGCGGATAACAGTCCAATCACGGCAACATATATATTATGAATATGTGGACTGTAATAACCGGGTTTTGAAGACTAGAGAAGAGTATGATATTGGGAATATATGTGGCCTACTCGTAACAAGCCGAACATCGGTTTGTTACAATTGAAATTTATGCCCTTAACTTAGAACCTAAAATTGGTTTGATGAGTGATATTGTGGGTTGAAGGGGCGACGAAAAAGATTGAGGTCTGATAACTTAAAATTGGTTTAATTTTCATGGTTGACGGAAACTTGAGGTTCATAGAAATGCAAAATAAATATGAAATAATGCAAAATAAATATGAAATATAACAACTGGGTTTTGAACAGTCGAGAAGAGTATGATATTGGGAAATATATGTCGCCTAGTCGTAAGAAGTTGCATATATATGATGAATATGTGGACTGTAACAACTGGGTTTTGAACTCGAGAAGAGTATGATATTGGGAAATATATGTCGCCTAGTCGTAAGAAGCTGAAAATCGGTTTGTTACAATTGAAAACTTAGAACTTAAATTTGGTTTGATGAGTGATGATATTGGGTTGAAGGGGGAACGAAAAAGATCGAGGTCTGTCAGACCACCATGTGACCATCCCGAACCTATGAAGGTGCGGGAACGATCCTCTACAGCAGCCAAGGTCCAAGGACTATGAAGCCGTTAATCACGCTCGGGTCACATGGTCAATGCGGATAACAGTCCAATCACGGCAACATATATATTATGAATATGTGGACTGTAATAACCGGGTTTTGAAGACTAGAGAAGAGTATGATATTGGGAATATATGTGGCCTACTCGTAACAAGCCGAACATCGGTTTGTTACAATTGAAATTTATGCCCTTAACTTAGAACCTAAAATTGGTTTGATGAGTGATATTGTGGGTTGAAGGGGCGACGAAAAAGATTGAGGTCTGATAACTTAAAATTGGTTTAATTTTCATGGTTGACGGAAACTTGAGGTTCATAGAAATGCAAAATAAATATGAAATAATGCAAAATAAATATGAAATATAACAACTGGGTTTTGAACAGTCGAGAAGAGTATGATATTGGGAAATATATGTCGCCTAGTCGTAAGAAGTTGCATATATATGATGAATATGTGGACTGTAACAACTGGGTTTTGAACTCGAGAAGAGTATGATATTGGGAAATATATGTCGCCTAGTCGTAAGAAGCTGAAAATCGGTTTGTTACAATTGAAAACTTAGAACTTAAATTTGGTTTGATGAGTGATGATATTGGGTTGAAGGGGGAACGAAAAAGATCGAGGTCTGTCAGACCACCATGTGACCATCCCGAACCTATGAAGGTGCGGGAACGATCCTCTACAGCAGCCAAGGTCCAAGGACTATGAAGCCGTTAATCACGCTCGGGTCACATGGTCAATGCGGATAACAGTCCAATCACGGCAACATATATATTATGAATATGTGGACTGTAATAACTGGGTTTTGAAGACTAGAGAAGAGTATGATATTGGGAATATATGTGGCCTACTCGTAACAAGCCGAACATCGGTTTGTTACAATTGAAATTTATGCCCTTAACTTAGAACCTAAAATTGGTTTGATGAGTGATATTGTGGGTTGAAGGGGCGACGAAAAAGATTGAGGTCTGATAACTTAAAATTGGTTTAATTTTCATGGTTGACGGAAACTTGAGGTTCATAGAAATGCAAAATAAATATGAAATAATGCAAAATAAATATGAAATATAACAACTGGGTTTTGAACAGTCGAGAAGAGTATGATATTGGGAAATATATGTCGCCTAGTCGTAAGAAGCTGCATATATATGATGAATATGTGGACTGTAACAACTGGGTTTTGAACTCGAGAAGAGTATGATACTGGGAAATATATGTCGCCTAGTCGTAAGAAGCTGAAAATCGGTTTGTTACAATTGAAAACTTAGAACTTAAATTTGGTTTGATGAGTGATGATATTGGGTTGAAGGGGGAACGAAAAAGATCGAGGTCTGTCATGGTCAAGGTTCATCCACCAGACTTAGTTTCCTGTCTCCTTAGAGTTTAAGTATTCAGAGGTACGAGCCTATAGAACAGATCCTGTTCAAGTAAGGTCGTGACCATTGTTGGACAGTATGGGTATATAAGGATGTTTCTTCCTGTTGCAACAGTCGATGTGGGAGGCTTGAAATTAGTTGATACTGAAATATTATCCATAGTTGAGTGGATAACTCTCGCTGATATTTTGAGCGTCTGAATCAGTCGATGTGGGAAGCCAGTACATTGACTATAAATTTCGTTGTATACATTCACTATAAATTTGGGTGAAGCACTGAAGCCAGTACGCTACAAGCCTACAACGTTTCTTCTTCTTCATCTAATTTCAAACTTTTTGCATAAATTTAAGATGAGACTACTTATTGTACGACTATTTATGCTTTACATTCCAACCATGACTAATATAAAATACTAGTTTTTCTAATTTATATTTTCTTAATTATAAGAATAAACCTATTTGTATAGACTGTTTAAACCAGTTAGGGGTTCAAATTAGAGTTAAGACATTAGCTAGGTTCGCTTATACAAATCTAATTTATCTTCTTTTTTTTTTATTTAATATTTTTAATACTTTTCTACCTTTTATTATAACGCACTAATTAATTTAATCATAATTCCTTTATAATTTATCGAGTTGGATGTATACGACTTAGGATTAGAGGTGTTCTAAGTGCTACTTGTTTGTATCAATCTTCTCATAATGTGCATAACTTATTTAATTTGCAAAGATCTAGGCTTAAATCCGTTCTTTATGACAAATTTTACAAACCGTATGGAGTGAAGCTTTCTCATGGTGTGAAAATAATCAGTCACAACTGAAGTGCTTGTAACAGAGATGAAGATGAAAATAAACACTTTAAAATAAGAATTTTTTTTTATGGCTTACTATCTTACTCCTTAAACTTGTACCCGTAAGCCCTAAATTAAGTTAGGGTTCATACACCCAAAACTTTAAATATACATCAAGGCTCGATAATCATAGTTAGATTTAGTAAGTAACAATTAAGCTTAATTATCCGTGATTAAATAGGATAGAAAATCTGGGCTTTTACATCAACCACGTACCACACATATATGTTTCATTTCGTACCTCTAATTGTATTCTCTCGAACAAACCGTAACAAATTAAACTATAAACCTTCTCTTCGTCTTCTATACCAACCGTACTTGCATAATCTCTACTATATTATCTTCATTGCTAGTAAAATCCAAACAACCAACCCAACCGATCCGTCGGTTAAAACCTTAGTCGAGGAGAAAAAGGTGTGTACGTAATCCACTGAGATTAGACCAAATCCTAATATCGGCCCCCGAGAGATAGAAAACATACAAATTAGGGTTCGACGGAAAATTCTACTACTACTATTGGTGTACGTGTTGGTGTTCGATAAGAGCTGAGAGGTAAGACAAATTTAGGGCTTGAAGGGGAGAAAACTAATAGTAAATCGAAAATAGTGCACATTTAGAAATGACATTACACCCTCACAGGATACAAGATATGATCTCATTACATAATTAAGGACAAAATTATCCAACACCTCGAACAGACTTAAATTTTCATATAATTTTCGGAAGTCCGTATGCAATGGACTTCGTTATTTTTCAATCTTCTAATAAAATTTTCAATCTCTAATATGTCGTTTTTTCTCAAACACTAAACCTTCCTCCAAGACAATCATTTGAAATTAAACGATATATCTTGCGTAGAACGGAGAACTTGAAAGCTTGACCCTTACATACGACCCTCTTCTACAATATGTAGTGTAGAGGCAAGCGGGTTGAGGTGGTCGAAAATGTCTTTTGAAGTTTCTAGAACTCTCTATTTGATAAGTTGTTAGAAAGAACATGTACGCAGAGAATAAATAATGTTCACTTATGTAGTGAATCAAATCATAAGTCCGGTGATGGCACCGGGACCTCTTAGACTTGGATGCATTTCACAATGTTTGAAATAGATGCAATATAATTTTTAGTGAATGTACAAGAAATTATTAGGTGAAGGCATACGGAAATTAAGTCTGGTGGATGAAGAGGAAACGTTGTAATTGGCTTGATGAATGGATTCTACATAAGAAAATAATTAGGTGAAGGCATACGGAAATTTATAAGGACCGAGAAACAACGAATAGACAATTGGGATTCGGACTAGGGATGAAAATTTCATCCGAATCCGACGGACACCCGATCACCCGATCCATAATAAAAGGGTGAAAATCCGACATAAAGCGGATGGCGGATGAAGCGGGTGATGGATCGGGTCGGATTCGGATGGACCTTTCATCCACCCGTCACCCGATTCATCATCCATCCACCCATCCGACCCATTTCACCCGCTTACACCCGTTTTAAATTTATAATAATTTAATAAAATTTTAATTTTAACAAAACCCTAAAAAAAAAAGTCAGATCCCTAAACCTAACTCGCAAGGTCTGCTTGCTTGAGAGTCGATTACTTCGCAATTCGCCAGACTCGCCACTTCGCCAGGTCTCTTCTCAATCTTTTTCGACTACATCCGCCGGCGGCTGGCTTCAACTCGTAAGGTCTATGTCTTCAACCTTCAAACTCGCAAGGGCGGCCGACTTTAGTTTCCATTCACAGGTGACAAACATCGCTCAAAATTTCAGAACTATTGCGTTACCTTTTCAGAACCGAAGGCCAATTCTCGATCTTTTCTTAATAACTTGGATGATTTGTGTTGACTTCAGATTTATCATGTTTTTATGGATAAAACGTTTTCGGGTTGAATTTATTTTTATTATTATTGATTTTTCGTATTCGAAATATCAATTTAAAGGAAATGCGCATAACACCCGAAATCTCACCCGATCCACCCGCTTCATCCGTTGTATGCGGGTGGATCGGATGCGGGTGATATGTTAGGCAGGTGGTGGTTCGGGTGGGGTGGGGTGGATGAAATTTGTTGGCGGGTCAGGTGGCGGATTGGGTCATCCACCCACCACCCGATCCATTGTCATCCCTAATTCGAACACTACCCCCGTTAAATTATCAAGATGTCGGTTCTTACTTCCGACATCGACAACAGCTTAGGAACATCTTTATACACCCATAGAGGTCAACAATTTGTTATAATTTGTTCTATACGCTCGTACCTCTGAATCCTTAAATTGTAAGAAGACGTGAAACTAAGTCTAACCCGAGCATGATAACAGCTTCATAGTTCTCGAACCATTGTTGTTATAGTGGATCGTTGATGGATCTTGTATGGGTTCGGGATGGTTCATCGCAAGAACAAAAGTATAGGTCAATAAATCACTTACATAGATGCAACTACCCAATTATAATAGCACATTACCAATAAAATTACTTATCCACTGTTGTATCGAGGTAAATGTGTTTGAAGTATGCAGTGAGTGGTCAAAATGGAGTAATATGCCAACAACAGCTATTATTTTGCTGTATTTGATCCATTACAATAAAGTTTAACTGTCGGGTTCATATTTTGTAGCTCCAAGTAGTCAGCTTTAGGGCCCGTTTGGTTCCAACTCCGGAAACGGAAACGGAATGAAAACGAATTTAGTCCATATGTGTATCCATATTCATGAAATTCTATGGAATCATTCCTTGTGTTTACATGCAAAATGCACTTGTCTCCCCATATTTTGTTACCCTATAGCGTATCAAAAGTAATCAAATTCAACTTCAATTAATTCAAATCAAAAGGAATGATTCCAACAACTTTCATGAACAAAGGTATACATATGGACTAGATTCGTTTCCATTCCGTTTCCGATTCCGGAGTTCAAACCAAACGGGCCCTTAGAGTTAAGTAGAAATGTACCATCTTCTGTCGTTGGTAGGTTGAACCAAAATCAATACACCACCAACAACTCCTTCTATCAGTTAATAATATATCAGTTGATTAATGATATCTCCATGAACTTTGGTCAAAAAGATGCATACTGCAGAAAGCATTTAATGCATGGTAAATGAGCCGAAGTTGTCGAGTTACTTCACTTCGAACTCGCTGATTAGATTAAACGATTTGAGTGTAAATACTTCTTAAGATTGATTAAAAGTTAAACTTGAATTGTTTATAACCGAGTTGAGGATAGTATATATATATATATATAACAAATGTTAATAACCCTAAATATAACTTGACGAGTCATTCTTCTCAATAATTATTATATGGTCGAGCTAATGGATCTCGGTCAGACTCGTTTACTTGACAAAACAAACTGAGTAAAAGTACATCTCTAAAATCGATTGAAGACTAGGTTTATAAAGTTTGACTCAAATCTAAACGAGTCGAACATCTTCAGATTACTAGAGTAATCCCCTAAGTAGGATCATGGAGCATAGTAGTACCCCTATAGACCCAACTAAGCAATTAAACATCGGACCATCGTATATATTAGTTTTGTTGATGAAACTTCTTATAAAGAAGAGCGAGGGAAAATTTTATTTATTTTTACATATTATAAATAAAAATATGTGTTATATTTTAAGGATTTAAAAAAAAATTTTAAAAAAATGAACACTGATTAAAAAAAACCTGAACTTGGTAGTACAAAAAGAACAAAATTTTATCCTCATCTCTTCTCCATAAGAAGTCTCATCACCGGAACTAGTCCATACATATATAGGACTATATATGGAATATATAGTCCATGCATGATCAATAGGACTATATATAGAATAAAGTTGTATGGTACATGTATGATCAGTAGGCAGGGCCGACCTTAAAGGGTGTGCAAAGGTAAGCTACCGCTCAGGACCTCAAATTTTTAAAGGGGCCTTCCGATTTTCTAGCCACTACATATTATATTTGAGTTTGAAGGGGCTTTCTTTGCTAGTTAAAAAACAATGTTAGAATAAAAATAATAATTTTAGACATAAATATACTATAAAATGTTAACTCATTTATATACAACTAAGGTGAAGTTTTGTTCATAAGAAATTTAAAAATTACTTGTTTGATTTATATGGAAATTTTTTTTTATGATTTTAGATATAACTACTTATATATGAAATGTTAAATTATTTATAAAAAAAAGCCATTTTTATGCTTATAGTTGTAGTAATATTACATCAAAATTTTCGTTAAATTTGTTTCATTCAAGGGATTTTTATAATATCTATTAAATGTACAAAAATTAAATATTTTTTCAATTAATTTGATTAAATGCATAAAATATAGATGATATAAATTTTTAATTTGTTAATAGATATCTTAAATTTTAACAATTTAAGATAAGACTTATTAGAAAACTTTGTAAAAATTTCATAACGCTTTATCTTTAGCACCTACATTTATATGTTTAAAATAAAGATTTTGTGAAAGATTTACATAAATATTGACTCAATTTTGCAAATTAATTCACTACAGAAGAAGTGAAATCAACATGAGGGCAACACGTCCGTCTTCTACTTTAATTAATATAATAATAATATATAGGTTAATTTAGTAGCTTAAAATATTTGATAAATAACAAAGATTAAAGTTGTAATTTAAATTTTATAAAATAATTTAATATTTTTATAATATTTAAACATCTACCCGAGTCTTGGTAATTCATTGACCGGTCCTGTCCGTACGAATAGTGAATGCAATCAATTAAAGACTGTACTGTAGAGTGTAGAGTTGAAGTGTTGTTATAAGAAGGGCTCATTGGCCAAAGAGTTTCCACACCCTCAGTCTTAAGATCGATCGATCGAGCATTTAGAGAGAAATGACGAAAGTGAAAATGATAGGAGCTATCCTCCTCATGCTTGGCCTTCTACTCGGGTCACTACTAACTGTGCATGGAGCAAGAGATTTGAACAACGACAACGACAACAACAAGAGGACGACGCAGGAGAAGACTGCAGGTGGAGAAGAAGTAGTGCATCCACAGAACATCTACGGCGGTGTAGGCGGCGTCGGAGGAGTAGTCCCCGGTGAAGGAGGAGTTGGGCAGCCAATAGTGGTTTCAGGTGGAACCTCATTCTACTGCCCCTTTCCCGGATTTGCCGCCTGTTCTATCTCCGTTCACCCTTCCCTCCCTGGCGGCGCCGGCGGTGGTGGTCTTGGCAACCCATGATCGATCCACCACCTACCTACGTTTAAGTATTTGTACGTAGTTCTAGTTTGTAGTGAGTGTTCATCTGTAAGTGCTCTTCTCGTTCCCATGGTTGCTTAAGTGTTGTTTTATTGTATTTTCTGCGTTCCTAATATCTTAATTTCCTTCTAAGTACGATTGTGTTTTTGTTGCACTTGTTCCACTCAGCCAGTCAAACCATCAACTTGTGTCATACTAATGATAAAGATAATCAAGAGAATGATTTTGCTAGTCAATTTATAAAACTAGTTTCCTAACTAATACATGTTAAAGATAATTTCATGCATTCTTGCACAAAATACTTATTGTTAAGTATGAAGATAATTAGAAGAAATCATTAAACTATTCATGATTTAATGAGGGTTCATTCTTTTTCAGTTCCCACATCGGACATTCTTACACAAAATATTTTTCTGTTAAGCACCTAAAAGTAAAGTTTAATTTATAAAATAAACAACAACATACATCTATATATACTACTAAAGCAGCACCCATTTTGTCCACGTGTCAACCTCTAAGGCCGTCCACGTCAGCTTTTTTCCAATTTATTTACAGATTTGCCACAATGTATTTACAGATTCGCCATTAATTATTTATAAGAAAATTTGTTTATTAGAATTTGTAAACAATCACCACATCAATTTTATTAAAATAAATATTTAAAAAAAAAATAAATCTACTTGTCTACCAATCAAAATTAACAAACGGATCTATTGTAATTTGATTTTTTGAGAAAATCTAACGCAAATCTTCTAATAAGATTTGACACATTTGTTTAATTTAAAACTAAATCAAATTTTGATCCTCTATCTAAATCAAAAAGTAAAAATGATAATATATTAAGGTATAAATATAATATTCGAATAATAATCTTTGTAATATAATTTTAATTATGTTCTTTTATTTATTTAAAAAAAAATAATCCTCATATGTTAGTCATATTAATTAATAAAAATAATTTTTACTATAAATTGATATCAAATATATGATGCATGAAAGTGAAAATATAATATTTATTTAGACAATCCCGCACAAGGTGCGGGCACTAAACTAGTATACTATAAAAACCCTCATTTTTTCCGACGTCAATTTCTAAGTCATTGACATTAGCATTTTTTTTCGATTTAAATTTCTATTGATCGAAAAAATAAATAAAATCATTTATTATAATTCAATTTTGTTGAGAAAATCTCATGCAGATTTGAACTAGATTTTACACAATTATTTTCTTTCTTTCTTTCTTAATAAAAATAGTTTATAGTTAATTGTACATTCAAAATAGTTAAATTTTACCATATTTTTACTTTTTAAAAATTTATATGTAATTTTTAAAATCCATTCAATATTTTCTAGATAAATTCTTTACAATAAATAACTAAATTTTAAAAATTATATTGAGATATTATTTAATAGTCTCACAATATTCTCTTAATTATATTTTTAATTATATCCTTTCATTCTATGATTTTTTAATTTAATCAATATAAAATATTGTTAGTCGTACTAGTTAATAAAAAATAATTAAATTTAGATAAAATGATTTTCTTAGTCTTAAATACATTTTTTAGATTAATATCTAATACATAATATATAAAATTAAAAATATAATATTTTTTAATTTAGAAAAAATCCGTAAAAAGTGGGACACTAAACTAATCTATTATACATACTAAAACAGAGTACATGATTTGATGACGTGGCGCGTTGTGGAAGCAGCAATCAAATGGAGCTCCCACATTTTTTGGCCAATAAATCTTTATTTTTTAAGCCATAAAATCATTTTTTTCTAAACAATTTTTTGGCCTAACACACTCCTATTCAAAATTATACGTAACTTTTTATTGTTGGAGATTCTCCAAGATTTTATAGGCCAATAAATCTTTATTTTTTGTGGGAGGAAAGCTTTTTTTACTAACCTAACAAACTTCTAATTCAAAAATTGTACGTAACTTTTTTTTTTTTGAGATTTTCCAAGATTTTATAGGTTATAGTCAAATCTCCTTTTTATTTTTATTATTTATAAGCCAATAATTTTTGTTACTAAATCTTAATTATTTTGTAAAATATGAATTTTGTTATCCCACATCGGTTATCAGAGAAGGATGACACTTTGACAACATGTATAAATAGACCTCAAATGTTTGAAAATTATACAAATCATACATTTTCGGACCTTTTGGTCAGAATCAAATATAATACTTATTATACCGGATTAGCATTTGTATGTGGAGTGGATTGTTGTGACCTACTAATTCGTAGGTCCTTTTCTAATGATTTTTGGATCGTTTTGACATACAAATTTTTGGGTCGATTTGACCCACTGATTTTTGGGTCGTTATGACCCACTGATTTGTGTGTCATTGTGACCTATTGATTCGTGAGTCGTTGTGAGCTACTAATTTGTGGGTTGTTGTGACCTACTGATTCATGGGTCGTTGTAACTTACTGATTCGTGGGTCGTTGTGACCTAATAATTTATGGGTCCTTGTGACCTACTAATTTGTGAGTCCTTAAAATCTACTGATTTGTGGGTTGTTTGTGACCTACTAATTTGTGGACCGTTGAACTATTAAATTCGTAATTCTTATTTTATCAATATAATAAATATACATCTATATACTTTACTAAAACAAAAAACACTAATTCTTGACGTGTCACCCCACGTTTTTTCTCTAATTAAACTTTTTATTAAATCACGAATTAAGCTAATAAATCCTTTTTTTTACTAAATCATAATCAGAATCTTTGATTATTTTGTAAAATAAAAATTAAGACTCCATATTTTTATCAGATTAAATTTTTTTACTAAATCTCGAATTAAGCCAATAACTTTTTTTACTAAACCTTAATTATTTTGTAAAATATGAATTTTGTTATCCCACATCGGTTATCAGAGAAGGATGACACTTTAACAACATATATAAATAGACCTCAAATGTTTGAAGATTATACAAATCATACATTTTCGGACCTTTTGGTCAGAATCAAGTATAATACTTATTATACCGGATTAGCATTTGTATGTGGAGTGGATTGTTGTGACTTACTAATTCGTAGGTCCTTTTGATCTAATGAATTTTGGGTCGTTTTGATATAATGATTTTTGGATCGTTTTGACCTACAGATTTTTGGATCGTTTTGACCTACAGATTTTTGGATCGTTTTGACCTATAGATTTTTGGGTCGATTTGACATAATAATTTGTGGGTCGTTATGACCCACTAATTTGTGTGTCATTATGACCCACTGATTTGTGTGTCATTATGACCCACTGATTTGTGTGTCATTGTGACCCACTGATTTGTGTGTCATTGTGACCTATTGATTTGTGGGTCGTGACCTACTAATTTGTGGGTTGTTGTGACCCACTGATTCAAGGGTCGTTGTAACCTACTGATTCGTGGGTCGTTGTGACCTAATAATTTATGGGTCCTTCTAACCTACTAATTTGTGAGTCCTTAAAATCTACTGATTTGTGGGTTGTTTGTGACCTACTAATTTGTGGACTGTTGAACTATTAAATTCGCAATTCTTATTTTATCAATATAATAAATATACATCTATATACTTTACTAAAACAAAAAACACTAATTCTTGACGTGCCACCCCACGTTTTTTCTCTAATTAAACTTTTTATTAAATCACGAATTAAGCTAATAAATCCTTTTCTTACTAAATCATAATCAGAATCTTTGATTATTTTGTAAAATAAAAATTAAGACTCCATATTTTTATCGGATTAAATTTTTTTACTATATCTCGAATTAAGCCAATAACTTTTTAATCTATATAACATACTAAAACAAAACCCACTTAGTCCACATGTCAATCACTAAGGTATGCCACCTAATACTTTTTTCAATATATTTACAGATATGCCACAAAATATTTACATATTTGCCATTCTTTTTTATAAAATAAATTCTAAAAATATTAATAAACAATTAGGAATTCCACGTCATATTTTAAACATGCCAAGTAAGAATCTAATTGACTTATTTACAAATTTTTTTACAATATACCTATTAAATATTTAAAATAAAAAAAATCATAAGATATTGATAATAAACCAAATCTTCAAAAGTTTAACAAACAAAAATTTGAAATCTTTCTTATATTTTTGGAATTGTGTGTTAATAATATAAAAAATATATAATATAGGCACATTTTACAATTTCATTTATTTTCTTCTCCTTATTTTTAATTTTTAAAATTTAATTATTAATTTAATTATTGAATTTAATTTTTACTTTAAATTTTATATCATAATTTGTTTTCTTATTTTTAAATTTAATTTTTAAAAATTAAATTCGTTTTTTTAATTTTAAATTTCAACTTTTTTTTAATAAATCTGTATATTATACTAAAACAACCCTTATTTTAAAATCTATTCAATATTTTCTAGATAATTTTTAATTTCAAAATTTGAAATCTTCTTTACACTCAAAATAGTTAAATTTTACCATCTTTCACTTTTTTAAAATTTATATGTTATTTTTAAAATCTATTCAATCTTTTCAAGATTTTTTTTTATAATAAATAACTAAGTTTTAAATATTATATTGAGGTATAAGTATAATACTATAAAAATAATCTTTTTGAATTTAATTATTTCCTTTCATTTTATAATTTTTTTAATTTAATCCTCACAACATGATGTTAGTTGTAGCAGTTAATAAAACAATGGCTAAGTTTGGATAAAATGTTTTTTCTTAGTCTTAAAATTTTTTTATATTGATTATCTCAAATACATAATATTAAAATTAAAAATAAATTACTTTTTTACTTAGACAAAACCCGCACAAGGTGCGGGCTCTAAACTAGTTATTTTGTAAAATATGAATTTTGTTATCCCACATCGCTTATCTGAGAAGGATGACACTTTGACAACATGTATAAATAGACCTCAAATGTTTGAAAATTATACAAATCATACATTTTCGGACTTTTTGGTCAGAATCAAGTATAATACTTATTATACCGGATTAGCATTTGTATGTGGAGTGGATTGTTGTGACCTACTAATTCGTAGGTCCTTTTGATCTAATGATTTTTGGGTCGTTTTGATCTAATGATTTTTGGGTCGTTTTGATCTAATGAATTTTGGGTCGTTTTGATCTAATGATTTTTGGATCGTTTTGACCTACAGATTTTTGGATCGTTTTGACCTATAAATTTTTGGGTCGATTCAACCTAATAATTTGTGGGTCATTGTGACCCAATAATTTGTGGATCGTTGTGACCCAATATGACAAATTTGTGTGTCATTGTGACCCACTGATTTGTGTGTCATTGTGACCTACTAATTTGTGGGTCGTTGTGACCTACTAATTTGTGGGTCGTTGTGACCTACTAATTTGTGGGTCGTTGTGACCTACTAATTTGTGGGTTGTTGTGACCTACTGATTCAAGGGTCGTTGTAACCTACTGATTCGTGGGTCGTTGTGACCTAATAATTTATGGGTCCTTCTGACCTACTAATTTGTGAGTCCTTAAAATCTACTGATTTGTGGGTTGTTTGTGACCTACTAATTTGTGGACTATTGAACTATTAAATTCGCAATTCTTATTTTATCAATATAATAAATATACATCTATATACTTTACTAAAACAAAAAACACTAATTCTTGACGTGCCACCCCACGTTTTTTCTCTAATTAAACTTTTTATTAAATCACGAATTAAGCTAATAAATCCTTTTCTTACTAAATCATAATCAGAATCTTTGATTATTTTGTGAAATAAAAATTAAGACTCCATATTTTTATCGGATTAAATTTTTTTTTACTAAACCTTAATTATTTTGTATAATATGAATTTTGTTATCCCATATCGGTTATCAGAGAAGAATGACACTTTGACAACATGTATAAATAGACCTACAAGGTTTGAAGATTATACAAATCATACATTTCTAGATCTTTTTAGTCGTTGTAACCTACTGATTTTTGGATCGTTGTAATCTACTGATTTATAGTTCGTCTTGACCTAATGATTTGTGGGTCGATTTGATCTAATAATTTGTGGGTCGTTGTGACGCACTGATTTGTGGGTCGTTGTGACCTATGAATTTGTGGGTCGTTGTGACCTATGAATTTGAGGGTAGTTGTGACCTATGAATTTGTGGGTCGTTGTGACCTATTGATTTGTGGGTTGTTGTGACCTATTGATTTGTGGATAGTTGTGACCTACTGATTCGTGGGTCGTTGTGACCTACTGATTCGTGGGTCGGTGTAACCTACTGATTTGTGGTCGTTTGTGACCTACTGATTTTTGGATCGTTGTAATCTACTGATTTATAGTTCGTCTTGACCTAATGATTTGTGGGTCGATTTGATCTAATAATTTGTGGGTCGTTGTGACGCACTGATTTGTGGGTCGTTGTGACCTATGAATTTGTGGGTCGTTGTGACCTATGAATTTGAAGGTAGTTGTGACCTATGAATTTGTGGGTCGTTGTGACCTATTGATTTGTGGGTTGTTGTGACCTATTGATTTGTGGATAGTTGTGACCTACTGATTCGTGGGTCGTTGTGACCTACTGATTTGTGGGTCGGTGTAACCTACTGATTTGTGGTCGTTTGTGACCTACTGATTTTTGGATCGTTGTAATCTACTGATTTATAGTTCGTCTTGACCTAATGATTTGTGGGTCGATTTGATCTAATAATTTGTGGGTCGTTGTGACGCACTGATTTGTGGGTCGTTGTGACCTATGAATTTGTGGGTCATTGTGACCTATGAATTTGAGGGTAGTTGTGACCTATGAATTTGTGGGTCGTTGTGACCTATTGATTTTTGGGTCGTTTGTGACCTACTGATTTGTGGTTCGTTTGTGACCTACTGATTTGTGGGTCGTTTGTGACCTACTGATTTGTGGGTCGTTTGTGACCTACTAATTTGTGGACCGTTGAACTATTAAATTCGTAATTTTTATTTTATCAATATACTAATTATACATATATATTCTATATACTTTACTAAAACAAAAGACATTAATTCTGACGTGGCGCCCCCACGTTTTTTCTCGGATTAAACTTTTTACTAAATCACGAATTAAGCCAATAAATCTTTTTTTAATTAAACCATAGTTATTTTGTAAAATATGATTTTTGTTCTTCCACATCGATTATGAGGAAAGGATGACACTTCGAAAACATGTATAAATAGATGTAGAGTGTTTGAGGCTTATAAAATTCATACATTTCTGAACCTTTTGGTCGATATCAAATATAATACTTAATCATATCGAATTAGTATTTGTATGTAATTATTGTGACCTACTAATTTTTTTGGTCATTTTGACCTAATGATTTTTGGGTCGTTGTGACCTAATGATTTTTGGGTCCTTGTGACCTAATGATTTGTGGGTCGTTGTGCTCTTGTGGGTCCTTGTGATCTACTAATTTGTGGGTCCTTGTAATCTACTGATTCCTGGACCGTTGAACTATTAAATTCGTAATTTTTATTTTATCAATATACTAAATATACATCTATATTCTGCATATTTTACTAAAACATACGAAACTAATGCTGATGTGGCGCTCCTATGTTTTTTCTCGGATTAAATTTTTTACTAAATCACAAATTAAGCCAATTAATCTTTTTTTACTAATTGAATTCGTATCAGATTATGGTATTTTTAAATTATATGATTATTCTTTTTCTTTAAATTATTATTTATTAAATAATAAATTAGATTTTAAAAATTTTTTATTAGTATAAAACTTATTAATAATCAACACATGGGTTACTTGGTCTCATTTACTATGTAACACTTGACGCGTTATTTATACGAGCTCATAACATATAACTAATAAAGTTAACAACATATAATATAGTAAAAAAATGTAATATGATAAGCTATTTTATTAACAAACCCGCACAAGGTGCGAGATATACACTAGGGAGGATATACCACGTTGCACCTGAGTCTGGAGAGAGGTACTACTTGAGGGTTTTGCTGAATCATATTAAGGGTCCTACATGCTACGAGGAAATTCGGACAATCAACGGTACACTATATGCCACATTTAGGGAAGCATGTTATGCTATGGGGTTGTTGGATGACGACCGGGAATACATTCACGGTATAAAAGAAGCAAATTTTTGGGGAACTGCTGGTTATCTTCGGAATTTATTCGTCATGTTGTATCAATCAGGTAGCATGTCGTCGCCTCATCTGGTTTGGGCCGAAGTATGGAAGTACTTATCTGATGATATTCTTGCACGACAGAGAAGGGTGTTGCGTAATAATGGTATGCTTTCTTTCATGTATATGAATTTAATTCGAGTTTTGCATTATTTTTTCAATTTGTTTAGTATATTTTGTACTAGGTAAGTAAACATGTTTAACTTGGTTTATTTATACGTAGATTTGCAATTAGATGATGCCGTACTGCAAAATTACGCCTTGGTTGAGATAGAGAAACTTTTACAGAGGAACGGCGGCAGTTTGAAGACGAATAAGTCTATGCCTTATCGTGACGAAGCCTTGATTATGGAGCAGCATAATAGACCAATTCAAGATGAACTAAACTATGATCGATCCCAGTTATCTTTGGACCATGACAGATTGGTTTCCAATTTCACCGACGAGCAGAGGGGAGTGTATGATCAGATTATGTGTGCTGTGTCCGCTGATAAGGGGGGTGTTTTTTCTTTATGGATACGGTGGAACAGGAAAGACTTTTATATGGAGATCCCTTTCGGATGGTTTGAGGAGTAAAGGTGAGATCGTTCTAACAGTTGCTTCGAGTGGTAATGCAACTCTCTTGCTTCCAGGCGGTAGAACCGCTCATTCGAGGTTTGGCATCCCAATAAATGTTGACGAAATTTCAACATGCAACATTCGTGCAAGTATAAACCTTATTATTCAATTATTAGAACTTTTTTTTTAATATATTGTTCATATTACACTGAACAATATATTAATGTTTTAATCTTATATGTTTAGGTACGGATCTGGCTGAGTTAGTGTTAAAGACAAAGCTGATAATATGGGATGAAGCACTCATGGTTAACAAATGTTGTTTTGAAGCGCTCGATAGAAGTTTAAGGGACGTCATGCGATCTTATAATCCAGACTGCTCACTTCTCCCGTTTGGTGGTAAGGTTGTCGTTTTTGGTGGTGATTTTAGACAAATATTGCTTGTTGTAAGTCATGGAAGTAGACATGATATTGTCTTTGCTGCAATCAATGCGTCATATTTGTGGGATCACTGCACGGTGCTTAGATTAACTCAAAACATGAGGGTTATACGTGGAGTTACTGAATTAGAAGCTCGAAAGGCTAAGGAGTTTTCAGATTGGATATTGGGCATTGGAGATGGCACGGAAGGTGAAAGTATTAATGGAGAAGCTCAGATTACCATCCCCGAAGATCTCCTACTTGCATCTACATGTGACCCGATTGCAACTATTGTTGACCATGTATATCCTTTGAGTTACAATATTCAGGATCCACCGACCTACTTTCATTGATACCTGGAGACGTGACAGAGTACTTGAGTTCGGATAGTATATGTCCAAGCGAAGGTTCTCTTGATGATGGTTTCTACTCGAGCGAGTTCTTGAACTACATCAAGTGTTCTGGGTTTCCGAACCATGTTTTGAGACTGAAAGTTGGAATTCCAATTATGTTGATGAGAAACATTGATCAGTCTGCAGGGTTGTGTAACGGAACTAGACTGATAGTTAGGAGACTTGGAAAACAAATCATCGAGGCAGAAATAATATCTGGGAACAATATAGGTCATAAGGTCTTCATTCCGCGAACAATTCTTACACCCACAGACTTGAAAATTCCTGTTAAATTTCGAAGGAGACAGTTTCCAGTTATGGTATGTTTTGCTATGACTATAAATAAAAGTCAAGGTCAGTCCCTTGCACATGTTGGAATATATTTGCCTAGACCGGTCTTCAGTCACGACCAATTATATGTCGCTATCTCAAGAGTGACGAGTAGGGATGGATTAAGGATTATGATATGTGACCCTAAGGGCAAGGTTCAAGATACTACAACTAATGTTGTATTTGACGAAGTTTTTCGCAACATAATTTAAGGTACGTTAGAATTTCTTCTTCATTTTATTTTGTTTTCAATCAATAATATCAAGCGATCATAACCCGTCCTTGAGCTTACACTTATATAAAGTTTATCTTCTTCTCTTTTTCAGGATCGGACTGTCGCGCTTGTGCTCGAGGTTTCACGTCAAAGGTTATCATCGTGATTTCTATTATATTAAATGTACACAATTTTAACTGTTTTTTGACATTATTAATATTGTGATTTTTATAATACAGAGATAGTGGACACTCTTGGCTTGGTACGCCCCGAACTGGGTCAACAACTATGTTGTTATTATTTTTCTTATATGCGTATACTATTTAACATAAACATTCGTAATCAAATCAACAAAATTTAATAAGAAAAATAAATCTATAAAAAATTACTCATACAAAAAAAACTCTGTAAGAAATATATTTTCAAATACCCGTGCACGGCACGGGCGCTAAACTAGTTAGTGATTAAAGTAAAATTGCTTCCTGTAATATAAAATTATGGACATGTAGAAGGGAAGGGTTCAAGTAAGGCCCATTATTCCGGTACGGCCGTGCGGCCGTCCGTACGGCCGACACGTGTCCCGAAAAAAAAAAATAAAAAAAATAAAAAAAAAAAATTATTTTTTTACTGAACGAGTTTTTTTTTTTTTTAAAACGAGTAAAAGTAATAGTTCAAAACTTATTATGGAATAGTTCATAACTTATAAAAGGATAGTTCATGAATTATAATAGAATAGTTCATAGTGTAAAATTTATAAAGGAATGAAAGTAATAGTTCAAAACTTATTAAGTAATAGTTCATAAATTCTAAAAGGATAGTTCATGAATTATAATAGAATAGTTCATAGTGCAAAATTTATAAAGGAGTGAAAGTAATAGTTCAAAACTTATTATGGGATAGTTCATGAATTATAATAGAATAGTTCATGAATTATAATAGAATAGTTTAAAATGCAAAAATTTATAAAGGAGTGAAAGTAATAGTTCAAAACTTATTATGGGATAGTTCATGAATTATAATAGAATAGTTCATGGATTATATGGGAATAGTTCAAAGTTTATAGGAGAATAGTGCATAAATTATAACATGGTAGTTCAAACAAATTTTCATTAGTTTCCGAAAAAAAATCGTTTCAGAAAAGAAAAAAATAAATAAAAAAATAAAAAAAAAATTCGGGACACGTGTCGCCCGTACGATCGGCCGTACAACCGTACCGCAATATATGAACCGTACCTGAACATTTACCATGTAAATTGTATATTGGTAAAATATGAGCGTTTGTTAATATTTTACAAAGTGCAATTAGAAGACACATTTCATTCGTACATGGTTTGAAAAGGGTTTATTTTGTTTTAGTTTTTACATCGGATATTCGGAGTGGACAATTTTTTGAGAATGTGTACAAAAGGGAATCGTTTGTTTTGAACAAATGACGCAGCCACACATGGAGCACAAAGCGAACTATTCTTTTGCCTTTTACTAAAGAATACCGTGTACTCAATGCATTAAAGTGGCATACACTCATTTTTTAAGTGTTGTTTTTTCGTAAGACACCTTAAATTTAAGTTTAATTTTAATCTTTATATGAGAGCATGATAACACAGTCGCTAGGTGTGGAGGTTTGTGATCCAAAATGTTATATACAAAAACACGAAACAATTATGTAACACACGGGATTACAAACACGAGATGTTTTGGGATAGGACCTCACAATGAGTTCAACCCTAACCTGACAATAATCTCACCGGATCTTTCAACAAGGAACATATGTGGAAGAAAACAAATCGACAACTTAGAACGTGCGTAAATAATAATGTGAATATAGTTCACGGAATGAACAACCTTTGTCATAATTCTTTCAACCGTGGTGGTAAAAATCGTTTGCTGACAAACCCAGTCACAATTCTAACCCTTAATAATAGCACAATCACAAATAAGGAAATAAAAGTATGTCAACATGCTCACTACAAGATTAAAGTTTAATTTTTAACATAAACAGCAACATACATTAGTGATTAAAGTAAAATTGCTTCGTGTACTATGGAATTATGTACAAGTAAATTGTATGATCCCGAATACAACGAAAGAAAGACTTCAGCCGAGTTCTCAAACTACAATGACCAAAACGTCACTAGTACAAATTCTAAGTTTATCGGGACAATTTTTTCGGGTGTTAAAAAAGATCCCGTAAAAAATTAAAACTCTCTGAACATAATTTAAAAACTCCCTTAAAAAAATTATGAATTTTTTTTTTGAATAAACTAAACTCTCGGAGTTTTATATTAACTCCCTAGAATCATTTAACACCTATAGGGATTTTGTTAAAAAAAGTCCCGAGAAAACGTCAATTGCAAATTTACTCTTGCTACAACGCGCGCTTTCCTCCAAAAAAAAAAATAGAAATATTGGGAGTTATTTCACAAAAAGACCCCAGAGAAAAAACCTAACCCAAACTCCCCCAATTTCTCACAGGTACTCAATACTCATTGTCGTCGATCTCCCCCAAAAATTTGTTGAGAGCTGAGTATTGACGAAGGCTGGAATACGCTAATTCTGCCGTCTACATATTCTAAGGATTGATTCACCGTCTACTACATCAACTTGAACACTGATTTTTGAGTATCCATGTTGTCTGCACTAATTGTTCTCGCGGTACTCGATTTGTGTTGTCTGCACCACCAGGTTAGTCTATGATTCAAGTTTGGCCTTGGATCTATAATACATCAACTTAAACACTGCTGCTTATGAGTATCGATTATTGCTAGTATGGGTTTTTACACTACTTTCTCGTGATCCTTTTGGTTGTGTAGTAAGCAGAAGAACGATTATGCTGATGAATATAAAATTTGATTTCGTTGTTGTTATTTAGAAATTCACTCTTATTATAAACCTTTGCGTTTTGAAGATTGAGGAATGATTGTCATTTAGATAAGCAGAACTGATGTGAGGCGATTAACATCGACTCCCACATGGTTGCCATCAATTTCAGCAACTTGATGGCTATAAACAGTGTCTAGTTCCACTGCAAATAGATGATTTGAAGACTTGTCATTTGTTGATTCATTTAAGAGTCCTAGGAATTCACTGTTACCTGTTTGGCTCAAGTCCATGGATGGTGAGGCTACAGTGACCATTTCTTGGCCGCCATGTCAATTAATTCAACAAATTTGTTGATTCATTTAAGCATAACTAGTTCATCTTATATTATGATATTAAATATAGCTCTTTATTAGAACAACGCTTTACTGTGTTGGGCTCAAGCGTACTGGTCAAATAAGCAAGTAATATGATTAGATTGAAATTTCTTGCATTGGATGTTGATGGGTGTGGGTGGTTGGGGTGGGTTCATCTTATCTGATCATTTTTGGCCAATTTTTTACTTTCTTTTTTCGGCACTTCTTGATTTGGGCTCTTAGCTGCTTTTGCAGAATCATCCTTTGTTTAACTAGTCATTGTCCCACTGGTGTATGCTGATAACCCTTCTCCATTAATTATAGAATATTTAGTGGGTAGGAAATATGGTCTTCTCCATTAGTTATACACGTGATCCAAGTGTTTACCAATTCCTGGGTTTTTGCTAGATTCATAGGATTTGTCATTTGCTCTTTGTCTGAAGATCTTTCATGATGACTGCTTCTAATGTCAAATTTTTTGCTTAGAGTCTCTTGAGAACAAAGTTGTACCTTCCTTTAGCCAATAGTTTGCATTAAGAAGCTGAATTGGTAAATCTATTGTAGATTGTCTAATAGTTTGCATTAATTCCCAAATCTTGATGTCTCAGATTTGTAGTTATGGGGAATAGATTTGTAGTTATGGGGAATGAGTTAGTAATTATAAAGAATGAAAACTATTCACCTCAATTTTTTTTCATGTCTCGTTCTTGGATGGTTTGCTATTGATGCTTTAAAATTTGGATGGCTGGAAATCTAAAACTTTCTCTAGATTACTTGATATTGATGATCAGCATATTGTTGACTTTTTCTTCTCTGCCTAGACAGCTTGGACTTGTAGAAATTTTCAAATATTTGATTTAGTTGACGTTAGTGTCACAACGGTAAAAGAAGGATTTAAGAGATTATGTTATCCATCAGCAGCTCCTAAAAATGGTGGAACTTGAATAAGCATACAAACTGTGAGTTGTCGACTAGCTTCCAAAATTGCTGAAACTTACAGTTCATAATTTTAGTATGCATTCGTGAGTTATTGGCCAATGGATTTATAACTAAATAAAATACATATCTATTATGAAAAATTACTGTCACTTGGAAGATCCAAAACAAGTAAGTCCCAACTAGATTCTTGTAATTTATATAGAAAGCATTAAATTTGTAGAGAATTATAAATTGAAGACTTACAAGATAGCCTCTAAATGTGGTTTGAATGAGTACAACAACATATCTATTTTGAAAAATTGGTGAGTGATTGGCCAATGGATTTATAACTAAATAAAATACCTATCTATTTTGAAAAGTTATTGTCAGTTAGAAGATCCAAAACAAGTAAGTCTCAACCACATTCTTGTAATTTATATATGAACCATTAAATCTGTAGAGAATTAAAAATTGGTGAATTACGAGATAGCCTCTGAATGTGGTTTGAATGAGTACATTAACATAGTCCTCTCTAGCGCTTCACATTGTATATGTTTGGTTTGATTTTTGTTGTTTTCTGGTTTCTTAGCTAATTTTCAGTTGTTATTTTTCAGTTTTAATTTTAGTAATATATATATATATAGAGGGTGTGGTTCCCATGAGAACAGACTTATCGTGTAATCATGAGAACAATATTAGATCGTCGGATGGTGAGTATTAAGGGTCGAGATTTAGAGTAGATATCATAATTAATAATAACTACGTATAATAATAATTAAGAATAATCCATTCAACCAACAATAACTACGAATAATACATTGAACGATATCGCACTTTCGTAACAAAACTAATAATAATTACGAATCTGTTCTCATGATTACACGATAAGCTTGTTTTCATATGATCTATACTATATATATATATATATATATATATATTCTAATATTTTCATATTCTCTTTTAGCACACTTTCGAAGTTTTTGGTACAAAAAGGCTTAGTCAATAGAAAAAAAACTTGGTAAGTCTGAAGAGTTTCGTTGATTCCATTGATTCATTTATCTTACATTTTTTCATTTATATGACATATTTGTTTGCTTTATTATGAAGTGTCCTCAACAACAAGACATTGTGGAATCCGGTTATTACATATGTTGGTATATGAAGAAGATTATGGTTCATCAATGTAGTGTCATTCTTGTCAATGTAAGTAAATAAATTTTATTAAACATTAAATTTGTATATATATATATATATATATATATATATATATATATATATATAGGGTCCAGTTTCGGTGAGGAGAACCCTTGCAGATAGGAATGAGGAGAGCCGGGGTGGTGACATGTGACATGCAACATCACCGTTTTTTTTTCTTTTCCAGATTTTCTTTTTGTAAATAAAAATTGGTGTTCATATTTTTATAAGTATGTGTTCATTTTTAAAAGACTCATTGTTCATATTTTATCAATAAATGTTCATTTTTTCTCAACACTAACTGTTCATTTTTTAACATTAATTATTCTTTTTTGTATTTTTAAACATTTTTTTTGGATTTTTTTTGGAAAATTATGCTATTCTTTCAAACCGTGTTAATAAAATATGATGTTCATTTTTTTCAAGTATGTATTCATTTTTTTTACAGTTATGGTGTTTATAATATGATGTTCATTTTTTTTTTAAAATTATACTTTTCTTTAAAATCGTGTTTATAATATTCAGAGATCGATTACATAAAAAATTGTGAAATCAAAGAGAATACAAGACGATTCAAGTTTTGTTTCTTCGAATTTCTACTCTCACTTTTAGATTTTCGTTCTTAAGGTTTAAGTTTCATTATGATTGATGTTTGTGTTCGAAATCAAATTTGTTTGAATCATTTTGTGTTTGATAAGTTTGATTGAGAAAATACATGTATATACATATGTTGAGTTGGTCTAATAGCTCAAATTGAATAATCTATATGCTCCTTTTAGTGTGCATGCAAACTGTTCGACAAAATGCCTTATAGAAAAATAGTTTATAATATTTACAAGAACAATGACATAAAAAGTATGAACACTGGCGAATAAAAACATGAACAATGACGTATAAAAGTATGAACACTGATGAGTTATCTATAACTATGACACATACATAACATATTATGATCATCTTTTAGCGTTTTGTGATGAGTTTTTTTTTATTTTTTGTGGTTATATACTGTAAATGAACATCTATGCATTATAAAATGAACACAAAAGAATAAATGGAAATGACATTTTGATGAATAAAAATAATATGAACACCGATGTATAAAAACATGAACAATGACATATAAAAGTATGAACACCAATGACTATTTTGAACGTAAGGGTATTTTCCAGATTTTAAGTCAATTTACAAAAATGCCATTAATGATGAGCGTGTGAGAGCCCTTGATTTAAATCCATCCAATGGCTTACAGCCCTCCTAATTCCTATCTACAAGCTCTCTTCTCACTTGAACTAAAACCTATATATATATATATATATATATATATATATATATATATATATATATATATATATATATATATATATATATATATTAACATGAAATGCATTTATTGCAATACTTTCGAGGTTCACTTGAGACCTACAACGAAGAACTTCTTGATGAGTTACGAGAGGAATGACTACATTATTTGGACACACAATAATCACGTTTCACCCAACCCAAGAAGTTAGAAAGTCGAAAAAACATATATGACTCTTTTTTGCTAAATTTTTAATATTTTGTACGTTTTAACCATATAATGAGACGATATTTGAGTGTATGTGTTATTGAATGTTGGAACAATCAAAATAGTACATTTGATTGTTATCAGAAGTGTATGTGTTGTTGAATCATGCAACAACCAATAAGTCTGGAGAACTTTTTGTTTATAAGTGTTGCCATGAAACAAGAAAATGTAAATATATGATAAAAAAAAATAGCTTACGGCATTTCTATAAAATAAAGCCCCCGGAAATTTTTTTTTGTATAAATATCTCTAGGGTGTTTTTAAAAAAAGTCCATAGAGACATCCTGCGGGAGTTTTTATAAAAATAAGATGTCTCTAGGGAGTTTTATGAAAAAACTCCTTAGATATATCTCTCAGGAGTTTTTGATAAAACTCTCGAGAGATATGTCTAGGGAGTTTTGTTAAAAAGTCCCTATAGACATCTCTCGGGACTTTTTTTATAAAACTCCCTAGAGTATTTCTGTTTCTCAGGATTTGCAGAAAAACTCTCGAGAAAAAGCTCTTGATGCACCGTACCGTATACCTGCCTGGTCAGGTCGCAGAGAACCTCTGAGCCTTCCCCATGTTTGAGCAGTGATGTCACCGCCCGTTAACATACACTTGGGCCAAGAATAATATATAAAGGTCGTCCTAGTCGGTTTGTTGTTATAACAATGATTTAACACACACCACCATCACACATCAAACTAATACATGAAAGCTAGCTAAGTATGTCCGGATGACTTACCTGTCTCAATGAACAATCCGATAAAAACCATACTCTGCTTCCCGTAAAAAGATACTCTAAGAGTGGCCATCAAAGCACACAATCAAACATCACTCTCACATGCTAGAAGTCCTTAGACTTCTAGCCCTAATGATCTTTACAAGATCATACAAATCGCAACATATGCTAGGATAGTCCATTCCTAGTCTCCATGATCCTATATGATCATAACCTACTCATGTGATATCAACATATGCCCACTGGTCCTACTAGTCTCAAACACCGTAGCTAGATAGCATGCAACTCTTAACTTAGAAGATCCACACAAGGTCATCATACTTCAAAGCCAACTAAAACCACATCCAACTACCAACGTTCACCTAAGGTTCACAACCACTAGATGGCTTTCACAAGGCTATCCTAAGTCCAGCTACACATGATGTTATCATGAATCAACACTAAGATGAAGGAAGGATCAAGAGTTCAAGGGATAGAAGACCTACTGGTGTAAGGACGCGACCGCGGAAAACAGAAGGTGTGATCACGAAAAGTCTTTGAATCCGCTCCGTGGCTCACAGAATCCGCCTCCGCGGTTCACTGAATCCGCCCCACGGCTCACAAGATCTGCCCCCATGGCTGAACACCAAAAATGGCGGTTGTCGATGTAGTAGTTCTCTTAAGGTCTCCCCGCTGGCTTGTTTGGCTCCAGGCTTCCACCACAAGATCACCCAACTAGACTATGACCTAATCAAGCAAACAACACATGCAACACAAGAATGGAAGCCTTGAGTGATTCTTGCCCTAAAGCTCACACACAAGGTAAAGGAAGGAAGAAGATGAAGAAGAGAAGGAGAAGGGGGAGAAGACTTACTCTGCAGTCCGGTTCTACAGTCCCCAACCTGTGTACGGGATGGAGCAACTCTCACTTGCAAGAGGAAGAAGAAGAATAAGCACTTTGGGAGAAGTTGGAGAAGGAAGGAAGAAGAAGAAGAAGAAACTCTCACTTCCGGACAAAGCGAACTATTCTTTCTCCTTTTACCAAAGAATACCGTGTTCTCAATGCTTTAAAGTGGCATTCGCTCATTTTCGTAGATTTGTCTTTTTCTAAGACACCTAAAAATTAAGTTTTATTTTATTCCTTTATACAAAAACAATAACATGATCGCTAGGTGTGGAGGTTTGTGATCCTCCATGTTATATACAATAAACCGAATACATTTATGAAACACAAGGGATTACAAACTCGAGATGTTAAGTCTCGATCCTAACTTGACAATAATCTCACCGGATCTTTCAACACGGTACATATGTGGAAGAAAAAAACATTGAAAACTTAGAACGTGCAAAAATAATAATGTTAATATATATCGATGTATGAACAACCTTTGTCATAATTCTTTCAATCATGGTGCTAAAATTCGTTAGCTAACAAACCTAGTCCCAATTCTAAGCAATAAAAATATCACAATCACAAATAAGAAAATAAAAAACACGTCAACATGCTCATTACAAGATTTTATTATTTTTGTTATATAGGTGAATACCTTTATTCAACTTATGTTGTGACATTAAAGGTCAAATGACTACCGTATCTATCCTCGTATAAACGCAAATGACTGATTATAATGCATATCCTCGTATATCTATGATGAAGTAGTTTACAAGCCTCCTCGTATACCACAATCAAAGTGGTGAAACATCATTGCTAGTGGATTCCTCAATGATAGGTTTATGTTTCAAGAAAGAGAGGAAAGGCCGGAGAAAGATGAATAGTAATCTCGAGAATCATGTTATTAAGTTTTTTTACGGTTTCTAAAACTGTTTTTCAGAGTATGTACAACACTCAATGTTTCCTCAACCAAAACAATATCGCTAAAAACCTCATCTTAGTTTCGATAATCCCATAAAAATATAAATCATATCTAAACTCGAAAAATCGTACAAGTTATAAATGAATTATGACTTAAAAATTATATGTTGGAAATATAAAATCCGAGATTTTATAAGGTATCATGAACTCTTCATTTGTCAAAGATAAAATATGAGCAATTAGAAGCTACGTGCCAAAGAAAGATAAAAAGCAATTAAAAGAAACATTTCAATCGTCAAGGTTTGAAAAGGGTTTATTCATTTCTCGTTCCCACATCAGATATTTGGAAAGAACAATATTTGGAGAATGTGTATAAAAGGAAATCGCTTGTTTTGAACAAACAATGCAGTCACGTATTGAGCACAAAGCGAACTATTCTTTCGCCTTTTACTAAAAAATATCGTGTGCTAAATGCATTAAAGTGACAAACACTCATTTTTTGAGGGTTGTATTTTTGTTAGACACCAAAAAATTAAGTTTAATTTGATGTCTTTATAAGAAAATAATAACACGGTCGCTAGGTGTGGAGGTTTATGATCCCAAATGTTATATACAAAAAACGATACATTTATGTAACACAGGGGAGTACAAACTTAGAACGTGCGTAAATAATAAAGTCAATATAATTCAGGGAATGAACAACCTTTGTCATAATTATTTTAATCATGGTGGTAAAAATCGTTAGCTGACAAACCTAGTCACAATTCTAAGTAGTAAGAATATCACAATCACAAATAAGGAAATAAAAACACATCAACATGCCCTACAACATTTTATTTTTCTGTTATTTAGGTGAATATCTATATTCAAATTATGTTGTGGCATGAAAAGTCAATTGAATACCGTATATATCCTCATATAAACGCAAATGAGTGGTTTTAATGCATATCTCCGTATTTCTATTACGGTCTAGTTTCACAAACCCTCCTCGTATACCATGATCAATATGATGACATGTCATTACTAGTGGATTTCGGCAATGAATGATTTAGGTTTCTAGCAAAGAGAGAAAAGACTTGAGAATGATGAATAGTAATCTCGACAATTATGTTATGAGTTTTTGAACGGTTTCCAAAAATGTTTTTAGTATCTGACAAGTCTATACAAAACTTGATGTTTCCTCAACCAAAACAATATCGTTATAAACCTCAATTTAGTTTCGATAATCCCAAAATAGATAATTTATATCTAAACTCAAAAAATCCTACAAGTTATAAATGAATTATGACTAAAAATTATCTATCGGATAAATAAAATCTGCAATTTTACAAGTTATCATGAACTCTTCATTTGTCAAATAATAAAAAGAGCAAGAGTGATGTTATTCGGAAGCGAAAAACGACACAGCGGAATCGGATTCCGACTCCGCCGTGTCTGGGGTGCAGGCGGACTCCCTTCTCTTCTTTCTTCTTCCTCTTCTGCAACCACCACATTCCTCTTCTCCTTCTTCGTTTGACTTCATCCCAAACCTCAAAAATCTCACAAAATTTGTTAGAAATAACATAAAATTGAGATTCAACAATGGTTCGAGATTCAAATGTCGGAAGTTCAAGTAAAAGGAAACTTGTGGATCGATTTTCGGTTAGTTTTATCGTTCATGTTATTTTGTGTTTAATTCTGATATTAAGCTTGAAATTAGTTAGTTTAGTACGATTCGGTTAGTTTATGAATAATTGGGATTGGATTGTCCATGAGATCTAGTTTTTTTTTTTGCGTTTTTATGAGTTTTATTTTTCAAGGTTTGAAATGGGTTGTCTAATGGTGATTCAAGTGAAGAAGATAATCAATATATATATATATATATATATATATATATATATATATATATATATATATATATATATATATATATTATAATTTCACGAATTAAAATTTTCTTTTTAAAAAAATTCAGATTGTAATGAGAAATATTAGAGAGGAGAAGAAGCGAGAAGCTAGACTTGTCACATCATCCGTCCGTCGGGAGGCTAAAGCTCGACGGGATAGATTTGTCTCGGTATTCGTTCAGGCACCCTTAGAGGCATCGGTTGACGCATCACGTCATGCATCTGTTGATGCATCCGTTGAGCCGGAGGAGGATGTGGGATCATCATCACTTATTCCGGAGTACGATACAAAGGAGTCTTTGCACGGTATTCCGCATCTAGATGACATTCTAGATGGTGAGCATGAGAAGATACTTGTTTAGCCGGAGGAGGTACATGTGGAGCACGAGCAGGTATATGTTGAGCAGGAGCAGAAGGAGGTACTTGTGTTATCAATATGCTACGTTGACCACAGAGCTAGCGTTATATGGTCCGAGAGGGATCCCGAAGTGGTAATTAGGGTCGTTAGGAGACTTGATGCGATTAGTAGATTACTCGAGTGACGGCGAGATTTAGATGACCCCTTTTCTTGGTTTGGTTTGGCTAGACGAGCGGACTTACAGAGTTGGAGGACGTTCAGTTTGACGGGGTCGATCATTGTTTGATTACGACGTTTGTCGAGATGATAGTGTTAGACATGATTGGCTGGTAGATCATTTTTTGTTATCTTCTTGAGGTTAGAAGGCAGACTAGACAACTATATTGCGACACTATTAGGACTAGAGTCGCAACCATGTTGGACCTTCCACAACCTCCCCATGATGCTATTGTATTTGCATATTTTTTATTATTCATATCGTCGGCCTTGGTAGTCGACAATCTACCAACAAGATGTGAGCATGGCTTATCGACCTAGTATGAGATCATGTGAGGAATAACTCGTATGCTTGGGGCACCGGGACACTTGCATTTCTATATAGATGTTTGGGAGATGCCACTAGGAAGAAAGTGACGACGATGGGAGGATGTACTATACTTTTACAAGTGCGGTTTTATTAATATTTTTCCTTTGTAAAACATAATTTTATGTTTAATAAAATTATTAACTTTTTTCATACAATTTTGGATTTATGCACATTTCTCATCTGTAACACCCTGAATTCGCAGGACTCGGGGCATTACGGGGCTAGGATCTCACAATGGATCTTGACCCTAGCTTGACAACAAGTTCACTGGATCTTACAACAAGACACATATAGATTAAAACTAAATACATCAAAATATATAAATATATACATCAAAAGGTTTACAACATCACAGCCGAGTACAAAACGGCAAACGCATATCCATACATATACAAAACACCTCAAAACCCTCGCACAACCTTGTGTATGGAAGCCCTCGGTTGATCACCCATCTGGCTCACTCTGCGGTCTTCCTATCCTGCAAAAGCTCTATAACATGGTATAAAACCGTTATCTAACAAAACATGAATAAGAATGAAGCATTAGCACATATAACACATCAACCCATCACAACATGCTATGTAAACACACATATCCACTTATCAGCTTTATTAAGTTATACCATTACTAATTCATTCCTTGTGACACGAGGAGTAGAACTACCTCGCCTTTGTCCCCTTTCACACAAGGAGTAGAACTACCTCGCCATTTATCAGCTTTATTATGTATATGGTCAACTAATTCATTCCTTGTGACACGAGGAGTAAAGCCGTTATCTAACAAAACATGAATAAGAATGGAGTACCGGTTTGCGGAGAACCCCCTAGCTACCCATTTTGATCTAGGCAAGATCACCGCCCGTTATCATACACTTGGGCCAATTAATATATGTATATGATCATCCTAGTCCGGTTTAAGTTATCAATGCAATATACATATGCACAGACACCACTAAAGCAAACACTCAAACCTATAACTTCTTGCTAAGTAAGTCCCAAGGACGTACCTGTCACAACGTAAACCTGTAGCAAGTGATCACAATTTCCCCTCGAGGAAACGATCAGTGCATGCATCAACAAGGCACACATAAGTCAACGCTATCCAAGGTTAGAAGATTCCACCTCCTAACCCCGTAATCATACTCAAACCATGACTCAAATCTAAACCTCGATATCTTAATAAAACTCACAAATGCCTAAGGCATTACCTCAACATATACATAATCAAACCTATCATCACAACACTAGCCTAGCTACAACTCAAGCTAAGCCAAAAGGAACAATAAAGACACATCAAATCTTTGTATGTCCTAGACACGCACCTGCGGAAGCAGGACAACGCAGGGGTGGCGACACACCGTTGGGGCGGTGACACTCGGCCGCAAAGGCGGCGACACTGGTTTGGCCGCAGAGGCGGCGGCTCAAATCCGCGAGGGCGATCAACTGTGCAGAGGGCGACTCTCTCCTTCTCTTCACTTCTTCACTCGATCCTCTTCACTTCTTTAGATGCCAAAGTCCATCCACTTCATAAATACATTCATAGAATCATGATCAACGTCCAGGAAAGGGTACATAAGATCAAATCTTGTGAAATTCCTAAACTAAGGAAGATTAAAGAAGGAAGAAAGAAAGAAGAAAGAGGAGAAAATCTTACCGCTACAGCTTAACCTGGGGAAAGAAGAACGTCACCTTCATCTACTCAATCACATCGCAACAACAAAACAACTTCAAAAGCATCATCAACGCTTCATCCAACACAAGCCTAAACCAAGATCCACTCTTGAATTCAAAACATGAAGAAGTCCAAGGAAGAAAAGGAAGAAAGAAAAAGAAGGTGAGGAAGATGAAGCTGAAGAAGAAAGTCAAACCCTTCATCTGAAGAAAATAGAAGGCTTATAAAGGAAGCGAAGGCCAAAAGCACGGGTTGAAGGGTCAAAGAAAGAGGTTGAGGCCGCATAGCCGTAGGGGTCCTAAGGAAACTAAGGCTCTTACACCAGAATCATCAGATCCCCCTAAAAACAAGTTTCGTCCCGAAACTTGAACAATTCTCAAATCCTCCCGGACCCATACACCGAGGTATACAACTCTCTCTATCGGAGGTATCACATCTCCGCTCATAAGGTCATAACCTATAACGATTCTATAACTTCAAAGCACAAAATGGAGGAATCATCAACTCCAGCTACAAGATCACAATACTCACCAAGGCATAGAGGAAAACCATCTCTAGCCAATTTATAACCATATCACAATGGCATGGAGGAAAACCATCTCTAGCCAACTATGTCCATAAACAATAGCATGGAGGAATAACCATCTCTAGCTAACCCTATTGTATCACCATAGCATGGAGGAAAGAACCATCTACAACTATAAACACAACTCGCACTAGCAAACAAGATCTAATAAGATCGTATGCACATCATAGTTAGCACGAAACCACTTCATACTACATAAGCACGTAATCATAACACTCACCAAGATATCACTAAGATCTACTCGTGGATCCTACAAGTGCATCTATCTTAGCATAGAACTTTGGATAGTTCCTCTGGATATTATCCTCTGTCTCCCATGTGGCCTCATTAGATCCTCGTCTAGACCATTGTATCCTCAGCATAGGAATATCCTTCGAACACAAGCGTCTCACACCTCGTTCTAGGACTACAATCGGGTTCTCAACAAAAGTGTGGTCCGGCTTAACCACTAAGTCATCATAGTTGATGATGTGTCTCGGGTCAGGTATGTACTCCCTCAACTGAGACACATGAAACACAAGTTGAACAACCTCCAACCTCGGTGGTAAATCAAGTCAGTATGCTGCTCTCCTAACTCTGTTCAGTATCTCAAAAGGACCGACATATCGGGGGCTCAGCTTCCCCTTTATGTCACAATGTCTGACGCCACACGTCAGTGAAACTCTCAGCCAGACATGAGCTCCAACTCTGAACTCTAGAGGTCGGCGCATCTTGTCTACATACGATTTCTGACGACTCTATGCAGCCAGCATCCTCTCTCTGATCACCAGTACTCGTGCAATATCATCCTGAATTTGCTCAGGCGCTAAATCACTGACACTGCTAGGCTCATCAAAACATAATGGTGTACGACATCTCCGTTCATATAGTGTCTCATACGGGGCCATCCCAATCAATGCATGCCAGTTGTTGTACAAAAACTCAACTAATTGGAGGTGATCTAACCATCTCTGTCTAGGGATAAAAACGCATTCTTGAAGTGTAAACTCGTCCTTAGGGCAGTCTATATTTGCTACCAAAACCTCGAGGTAAATCGTCCATCTCGATCTGAGACTATCGTCCTCGACACACCATGGAGTCTCACTATCTTCCTAGTGAACTCCTCACACAACCGGCTCACTGGCCACATTTTCCGGATGGGGATGAAACGTGCAATCTTCATCAGTCTGTCAACCACAATTCATATGGCATCAAAGCTCCGGCTCGGCCTCAATCATGTCACGAAGTCCATGGAGATGTCCTTCCACTTCCATTGTGGTACTAGCAGTAGATGGAGCTCTCCTCCTAGTTTGCAATGCTCTATCTTGACATGTAGACAGATCGCACACTAAGCCACAAATCTGGCTACATCGGGCTTCAGTCCTCCCCACTAGTATGAACGTCTCACATCTTGATACATCTTACTCGTACCTGGGTACACTAAGGAGGCGTACATGCTAGATCGGGTCCTGTGACAGTTTGGGTACATACAAACCGTGCCCTACCCCAGATTCCACCCATCCATGAGATACGTCTAGCTAATGGACGTGGTTTTAGGCTTTCATATTGTAACACCCCAAATTTTGAGAACTCGGGGAGCTACTGGTTAGGACCTCACAATGGGTCCCGACCTTAGTTTGACAACAATTTCACTAGGATCTTACAACAAGGCACAAAAGTATTTTTAAAACATTTGAAAACTTTAAACAATATATACATGAAGAATATGTATCAACCTTACAAAGTAAAGGTACCAAACGACACATATGAAGAACAAAAGACATCCCCGTCCCCAACTAAATGAGTACGTGGACCCGGCTGACCATTCCCTCCGAATCTCTCTACAACTGTATTAACCTGCAAGACATCTACAAGCGGTATAAAACCGTTAGCTAACATTCTATGCATAAGTATAAAGGTAAAAGCACATACACACAACATACACAATCAACATGCAACACTCAATCCTTTTATTATCTTTAATTAGGTGATAGGTCATTACTAATGATACTTATTTTGTGACACGAGGGATTTCCAAACCTCGCCCCTGTCCTCGTTTACCAACGCGGAATGATACTAATGCATCTGACCGTCTACCGGACTGGGCTGGTCGCAGGGAACCTCCTAGACTCTCGCAAGAGCTAGGCAGATGATGTCACGACCCGTTATCATACACTTGGGTCAATTACGTAAATAATAAAGTCGGCCTAATCCGGTTTCGTTGTTTATCATAACTAGCAAACACCACTCATACACATTACACTCATACAAGAAAGCCAACTAAGTAAGTCCGTGGACTTACCAGAATCAAATTTCGACTCTCTTAATCACCACTCATTGGTAACTGTAGGAATTCAGTAGCCTGTCAAAGGAGGCAAGTGTGTCAGCACACTTTCTAGGTAATTAGAAGTCTAAGACTTCTAAGATAGTAGGTCTTAATAGAACGGAATTAATTACAGTGTTAATTTATGGTAAAATGACTATTTTACCCTTGGTCCCGAAACTTCCAAAAATTTCATAATTTATGTTTAAACTCTTATTTGAGACTAACTAACCATATTCTACTCTCTAAGATGATTTTAGGTAACAACTAGAAAAACTACCCATTTTCTATTTCCCGAAAAGTCACTAAAGTCCAACTACGGCTTCAAATATAAAATTCGAATAATCTTATAAAAATTCCGAAATAATTTCCTAGATCATCTATGATATCCCATCTACTCATAGGAGAAGGAATTTCTTAAAACTGTTAAAACATCGCTTCTACAAAAATTCCTAAAGTTGGTTACAACACTTAACAAACAACACACTGTCTTAACTTTGAAAAATCATAACTCCTAAACTACTCGCTGGATTTATCCTAAATTTTGATATGTTCTACTATAAAATCTTATCTATAATATATCCAAAATTCAGCTGCAAAGGAGATCAAAATCCTGTTTAAAACTATCTCACAAAACCGAATTTCAGCACAACAGAAAAACTGCTTACGACTCAATCTTTGAAAATTCATAATTCCCAAAACACTCGCTGGATTCCTCTC
The DNA here is from genome assembly GCA_033239125.1 of Fagopyrum homotropicum. Lineage (NCBI taxonomy): Eukaryota > Viridiplantae > Streptophyta > Magnoliopsida > Caryophyllales > Polygonaceae > Fagopyrum > Fagopyrum homotropicum. The sequence goes on along the minus strand of BSWB01000003.1, from coordinate 143,761,802 downwards.
AAATTTTAATATGTTCTACAACAATATGTCAACCATATCATATCCAAAATTCAAGCCCAACGGAGATCAAGAGCTTATTCAAAACCATCTCACAAAACAGCATCACTTGCTATTTTCCCCAACACTCAGCACATATATAAAAACTGCATGAGGTATCAACTTTGGAACACAATAAATCTCAAACCGTAACTCCGATTCTTCCCAAATTTTAGTATGTTATACTATGTACTACTGTCTATGACATATCCGAAAACCAGCCAAAAAGGAGGAGTCTAACTTACCCAAATCGTGACTTCAAGTAGACTGTTCGTCACCTCCGAAAACTCAGAAAATTCCCAGCTCTTCTAGCTATCTTCCATGGCTATTATGAAAGGTTCTAGGATTCAAATGGATCACATAAGCACATATATATAGAGAGTGCAACACATAGAAGGGAGGTGAGGTGTTTACCGGACAAATGAGACTCGCCTAACTCATGAGTACGAGGAAGAGGACGGAAGGTTGCTCTGGCCTCAGGATGCACCTGTGGTGTACTGAAGGTGCCTAACAGCCAACCCTACTGATCAGCTGAGACTCGAGAGGCCTACAGTTGCGGTTTGAAGATCCGCTGAAGTCAGACGCTATGCTGCGAGTGCTCTCATGGCTTGATGTGTGGTTGGACGTGTCGAAGGAGTCTCGAGTGCAGAATGTGGGCAACAGTAGGAGTGGCTTGCTGCGTGAATCTGGAGCAAGGAAGGGCGACTGGGCTGCTGTAGTTCCCTCGCTTCTGGCGTGAATCTGGAGCACAGAAAGGATGACTGGGCTGCTGTAGTTCCCTCGCTTCTGGCGTGAATCTGGAGCACAGAAAAGCGTTGTAGTTTTCCTCTCTTCTGGCGTAAATCTGGTGCAAGGAGGCGTTGCAGTTTTCCTCTCTTCTGGCGTGATTATAGGGCTGTTACAACTCCTTAATTATCTCATTTATGCAGCTGTTACAAGCAGATGGGAGAAGGAGCGGCTGGCGTTTTGGCGTGCCTTCCTTGGGCTACTCCTGGCTGGACTGCAAAGGATGTTGGGGCTGCTGTGGGCTACGCAAGATGCTGGGCTGGAGAGGGCTGAACGTGTTGGGCTGGAGGGCTGTTAATGGGCTCGTAACCAGCCTCTCCTGGACTGCTGCAGGCTGGGCTCGAAGTCAAGCTGGGCTGAAATTAAGGTAAGAAAGATGGGTTGTTTTTCTTGTCAAAACTCGTCATGGCCTTGTCAGGCCCATGAATGAGTTTGTCACAGATTTGTCGGGCTTTGTCATGGCCTTGTCTCAGCTTAGTCATGGTCTCGTCACAGCTTGTCAAAACTCGTCTAAAGTCATCGGTAAGAATGAATTATAATAACTAGGGTTTGATATAAATCTATCATTTTATGTGAATAAAATTCTACATAAAATAATAGATAATTATAAGGATTAAGCTTGATATAATTTTATCATTTTATGTGAATTAAATTCTACATAAAATAATGAATTATAATAACTAGGGTTTAGTATAAATCTATCATTTTATGTGAATAAAATTCTACATAAAATAATAGATAATTATAAGGATTAGAGCTTGATATAATTTTATCATTTTATGTGAATTAAATTCTACATAAAATAATGAAATTTGTGAAGGAAGAGATACTAGATAGAAAGGGGAAACCGTCAACGGCGGAATTAGACGGAATAAAAATTCCGGATATTACACATATGCTCCCGCATATGATTGTTGGGCACCCCGCCACTTGGAGGATACATAGTTCTCATTGGCTGGGTTGATACGAGCGACGCCTATGTGGCTCTTCGAGAATGCATGCATGCCCTAGTATACCGCTCATTACCATCCCTACATTTTGCCGGCGTCCATTGCACTCCAGTTACCTGTAGACCGTCCATCACCTGTTCCCGTTTCAGATGCTAGAGTACGTTTGTTTCTATTCCTTAACTTACCTTTCAATTTATTTTTTGTATTGCATCGTCTTCACATTCTTATTGGTCGTCTACGAGATATGCAGGCTCACGGTCTACCGTATTCAGCCGATGAAGTAGATTTCATTATGGAGGAGACAGTTGGGCGTGGTCCACTGGTGGCTCCTTCTCAGGTTTGGGCTTCACATCATGGTTGATCACATTTTTAGTTGTAGCTTTTTGATGCTATTATGTTTTATTTTTTGTTTATCATACTTGAGTTTTATTTTGTGAATTTTACACTTGGTTATATTTTATTCTCCATTTGAGTTTTATTTTATGTTTGTAGTATTATGTTGTGTAGGGTTGAGCATCGGTCCAAAACCGCAAACCGCAAACCAAACCGCAACCGAACCGCAAACCGCAAATCTGAAAAACATGGACCGCAAATTTGCGATTTGAACCGCACGGTTGCGGTTCGGTTGCGGTTCGAACCGCAAATGAAGCGCAATTTGCGGTTTTACGGTTCAGTTGCGGTTTTGTGGTTCGGTTTGCGGTTTTGCGGTTTGATTTGCGATTTTGCGTTTTGGTTTGCGGTTTTGCGTTTTGGTTTGCGGTTTTTCGGTTTGGTTTGCGGTTTGGTTTGCGGTTTTGCGGTTTGGTTGCTGTTTGGTTCCAAAATAATAAACATAGTCATATAGAGTATATGCAAACATCCAAAACGACCAATGGCAACATGCCAACTTCCAAAACGACCAATGGCAACATGCCAACATCCAAAAAAACCAAAATAAAGCATGATTCTTTCATACTCCATCGTGCACTAAAACTCCAACTCATGGTTCACCACCTATCAACAAATTGAACAAGACAACAAGCAAAATAAGACCATTGATCAATGAAGAGTCGAAGACAACAAGCAAATCCAAAAAGACAAATAGTTATGGCAACATACCTTTTAACTTGACTTTTCAAATAATAATAGGTCCCTTTTCAGTGTCAAGTAACGAGTTTAAATCTTCTAAATCTATACACATGAAAATAATAAGCAAAACAAAGATTGACATAATCAATATAAGTAATATAACATTTTATACAATATTATAACTAAGTGAAAATGAATGTTATAAAGTCAAGTATTACCATGATACATCTTCATCATCTCTTCCTCTTCATCCTCCATATTTTCCTCATCAATAGTGGCATTATTTATTTTAGAGGAAGACCTAATTTTTGCAAGTAGCCAATCTTGTGCACAAATAAGACCTTCAACTGTCTATTATAAGAAGATTATAATTAAGAAAAGTTGAAACATAATACAACATATTATTACTTATAAGCAACTAACCAACGGTCCATACCTTGGGATTTAAGGAACTTCTATAGTCATCGAGAGTACGTCCTCCGGTACTGAATGCAGATTCAGATGAAACGGTACTGACCGGGACGGCTAGCACATCACGAGCCATACGTGTAAGGATAGGATATCTTCGTGCATTCACTCTCCACCACCCTAATAGATCAGTCATCTTACCTGAAGTCCTCGGCTCAATCAAATATGCATCAAGCTCAGATGTAGCAAATTCACCATCAGAACCGCAATCGTCATCAAGTTGTCCAAATAGTTTTTCAAAAAACGTATTACCTGGGGTAATAAACTCATTGTCTTCATGTAGTCATAAGAATATAATAAGTAATAATAATATAAGTTTAAAAAGTTAAAGGAAGTAATTTACCTCCCCCTCCATGTAAATTAGAACTTGATGAAACTTGAGTACCCAAGTCTTGAGAACGCTGAGTAGTAAACAAAATCTTATATTGCTCAAACAATCTAGAAGTGTAGTCCTTGACTTGTTGTGATAATTCTTTACCTTTTTCCACCCCATGTATAGCTCCAAGACCCTTTTCCGCCATAAGGAACTTCTGTGTCGGATTCAGAATAATAGCAACAAAGATCAACATATTCATCTTCTTTAAACTGCCCCAATACTTATCACATTTTACCTTCATCTAAATGGTCATTGAACTACAATCAATATCATCACTACTCATCAACTGATTCAACACATCGATGAGGTGACCAATGTGGTAGAAAACATTATTGATCGTCACATAAGATGATCATGACACATCTTTAGTGAACTTATAAAACTCAGCTAAAAACTTCACAAGAAGCTCAATCTTCTTCCACTCATCTGTAGTAATAGCCCCTAAGCAATCATCATTACCTCCTCTAGAAGTATCAATCCGGTCAAAAACAAACTTGTATTTCAAAGCAACATCAAGCATCAAATAAGTGGAGTTCCATCTAGTAGCTACATCAAGGACTATCTTCCTTTTCCATTCAATTTTCAACCTTTTAGCTTCTTCTCTAAACACATGTAGTCTAGCAGGATAGTACCTTACATACCGGACAATGTATCTCACTTTTTCAACACAAGTCATATGCAACTTCAAACCATCATTCACAATCAAATTACCAATGTGAGCTACACATCTCATATGCATGTTATGTCCACTATAAATGCATGATCCATTTGCTACACTCATTTCTTTCAAGGTATCACACATCACATCATTAGAACTAGCATTATCAACAGTGATGGTAAACAACTTAGCATCTAAACTACATGCTCTCAAACAATCAACAATCCCTCTAGCAAGTGATTCACCCCTATGACTAGTTATCAGACAAAAATTGAATATCCTCCTCTACAAATTACATTCATTATCAATAAAATGAGCAGTTACAACCATGTAGTTAATTCTTTGAACTGAAGTCCGTGTGTCAGTAGTCAAACTAACTCTTTGGCAATTCTTCTTCAACCAATCATGCAATGCAACCTTTTCATTCAAGTACACTTCAAAACAATCTCTAGAAACAGTGTAACGCAAAGGTACTTTAAAAGTAGGACAAGTAGTAGCAACAAATCTTTTAAAACCACATTTTTCCACTTGCCTAAAAGGCAATTTATCAAGAATAATCATTTCAACCAAAGACTTTCTAGAATCAGCTTGATTTAGCACCCAACTCTTTACTTTACATTGTCCACTTTCAGCAATTTCTTCCAAAATAATTTTAGATTGGGTACCTTTACTTTTGTTGGCCGGATTTTCTACACATCTCCCAAGATGACCGGTCAGATTTGATGTGCCATTAGTCCTTTGTTCAGCTGCAAACGTCTTGCCACAATGGATGCACTCGGCCCTTAACTTTTGATTCTCATCACGGTATTGTTTGTAGTGATCCCAAAACAGCCCTTTTCCCTTTTTCCTCTTAATTACGTCGATGTAAACTCTATTGACATCACTTGGTGTTGGTGGAGTTGGTGCAACGGTACTTGGTGCTGATGGAGTTGGTGTGGTACTCGGTGGTGATAGGTTCGTTGACGGAGGAAACGTCACTTCTTCATTCTCATCATCAGGATGATAAGAATTTGTTGGTGTATCCGAAGCAGAAGCGGTTGGAGAAGATAATTGAATTCTTTTGGAGGTAGATTTCTTCCTTCCTCTTTGTACTTGGGAACTCGACATCTATTCAAAAACAACATGAGCAGTCAACAATCAAAGAATCAGATAAAATACACATTTGTGACAGCCACATAAATACTTATGTTCTACCAACTACAGCAGAGCTACGCTCAGTTGGTCGCTACACCAACATTTTGATGTCAAGATTCAATTTACCACCCAAAAACTATTTTACAAACCATTACCAAGCTCACAAGCAAAGCAACAGAACAGAAGTTAACACAAGGGTAAGCACAACAGAGAGAGAGAGAGGGTCGGACTTGCACACAATTAAGAATCAAATAAGGGTAAGCAGTAGAGAAGAGAAGACTCAGAAGAGAGAGCAATATCAAGCATCAAATAAGGGTAAGCACAACACTGAGAGAGAGTAATAAGCACAGTTTGTGTTCACTTCAGCAATTAAGAAGAGAAGACTCATAAGAGAGTTAAGACTTAAGAGAATCACAGTCACAGTGAAAGAGAGAGTGGGTCGGACTTCCTGGACGAATGGGTCGGACTGCCTGGATGAATGGGGCGGAGGAGGCGAATGGGTCGGACTGGAGTCACTGGACGAATGGGGCGTCGGACTGCCTGGGCGACTGGCGAATGGCTCGGAGGGTGGCGAATGGGTGGAAGTGGAACACTGAAGTCTAGAACTGGGCGACTGGGCCGGACTGGCCACTCGGTTGTTGGCCGGCTGGGTTGACCGGCGACTGAGGCAGAGGTCCGGAGGAGGCAACTCGGTTGTTGGTCTGGAGGAGGCGAATGAGTCGAACTGTCGAATATGAAAGTGAAAGAGCTGCTATTTTTTTTAATAAAACGCATCGTTGCGGTTTGCGGTTCGAACCGCAAATTTGCGGTTCGGTTGACGAACCGAACCGCAAACCGCAAAACACAAAATGCCGGACCGCAAACCGAACCAATTGAGTGTGGTTCGGTTGCGGTCCAAACCGCAAAATGCGGTTCGGTTGCACCGAACCGCAACCTGCTCAGCCCTAATGTTGTGCTTTAGTTTTATGTGTTAAAAGTCCATAAACAAAAACAATATATCAAGTACCACTAAAGTCAAATACTTACTACACGATGAAAACGGGTCACTAAAGTCCATTAAAAAACGGTTAATCCAAAACCAAGATCACTAAAGATATGCTCCACTCCTCTTCCGGTTGACGCGACGTACGACGAAGCTCCACGTAACGAAATATCCTTGCAATGAACGGCGCATCTTATCCATCAACACTTGGATCGTGATGGTTTTTCTACATAATACTCAATTCCGGTAAATGGGCATCATCATTTAGTCATACCTACAAATATGAAATTAAAAAAAAAGGTTATTGAATATTGAGTTTAATTACAATAAATTGAAAAAAGAAGAACGTCGAACTACCGGTACAAAGTGTGTGTTATTTGAGATAAACGTTATCGAATGAATCACTGTAGTCGGGCCTTGGTTAGGAGTGGTGGCTATCATAGGTAGGAATGTCAATGGGGTATTCCCAAGGACAACCAAGGCAATCTCATAGAAGGTGGTTGCCGCACATGAGACAATAGGTAATTCCATTCAATGTTCTTCTAGACACGGAGACTTTCTCGCCCAATGAATAATATAAATTGTACACTTACTTCTAGTTGTGCGAGAAGTTCTATCGGATCACTATATTTATCCACTTCGAACGGCATAATAGAGCTTTCACCAACGTATTCTACATCGCCTTCTTCGAAAAACGTCGACATTTTAACAAGTTTTTACGGATTTGTTTCTTTACGTTGTTGTGATTTCGGATGTAAATAGTAAAATGATTAAGATGTAATATATAAGCTCATAAATTTACAACTACTAATATTCAACGGCTAGTTTCCAACGGCTCTCTAACGGCTACTATCGAACGTATAGGAGTCAGCATGGGACGCAGGCATCATCTGCCCCCGCGCCAAGCAAAACGCAGGCACCTGCGCCCCACTTGGTGCGGGACAGATAGCGCCTGCGCCCCGCTTGGTGCTGGGCGGACTCCGCATGTGTTAGCGGGATGTCCGACCCAATAGTAACCCTAAAGAGCAATTAAAATAAACATTTTAATCTTCCAAGGTTTGAAAAGGGTTTATTTTTCTAGTTCCCACATGGGATATTCTGAGAGGACAATATATGGAGAATGTGTACAAAAGGGAATCGCTTGTTTTAAACAAATAATGCAGCCACACATTGAGCACAATGTGAACTATTTTTTTTCCTTTTACTAAAGAATATCTTATGCTCAATGCATTAAAGCGGTGTACGCTCATTTTTGGAGGGTTGTCATTTTGTAAGACACCTAAAATTAATTTAATTTTATGTCTTTATACAAGAGAATGATAACGTGATTGCTTGGTGTGGAGGTTTGTGATCCAAAATGTTACATACAAAAGTACGAAACATTTATGTAACACATGGGATTACGAACCCGAGATGTTTTGGATAGGACTTCACAATGAGTACCGATCCTAACTTGACAATAATCTCATTGGATCTTTCAACAAGGCACATATGTGAAAGAAAAATAAATCGACAACTTAGAACTTGTGAAAATAATAATGTCATTATATTTAACGGAATGAACAACCGTTGTTATAATTCTTTGAATCATGGTGGTAAAAATCGTTGGCTAACAAACCTAATCACAATTCTAATCAGTAAGAATAGCACAATCACAAATAAGAAAATAAAAATACGTCAACATGATCACTACAAGATTTTATTATTTTTGTTATCTAGGTGAATACCTATATTCAACTTATGTTGTGACATAAAAGGTTAACTGACTACCGTATCTATCCTCGTATAAATGCAAATGAGTTGCTTTAATGCATATCCCCGTATATCTATGACGGACTAGTTTCACAAACCCTCCTCGTATACCATGATCTATATGATGACATGTCATTACTAGTGGATTCCCGCAATGATAGGTTTAGGTTTAAGGGGAGAGATAGATGGCTTTAGGATGATGAATAGTAATCTCGAGAATCGTGTTTTAAGTTTTTCAACGGTTTCTAAAAATGTTTTTTAGTATGTGACAAGTCTATACAAAACTCGGCGTTTCCTCAACCAAAACAATATCGCTAAAATCCTCAATTTAGTTTTGATAATCCCAAAAAGACCATTCATATCGAAACTCAAAAAATCCCACAAGTTATAGATGAATGCTGACTAAAAATTATCTATCGGATAAATAAAATCCGGGATTTTACAAATAATCATGAACTATTCATTTTTTTGGAGGAAAAAGAGAAATTAGAAGATACATGCTGAAGAAAGAAAAAGAACATTTAGAAAAAAGCATCTCTATCATCCAAGGTTTGAAAGGGTTCAGTCTTTTCTAATTCCCACGACGGATATTCGGAGAGGACCATATTTGGATAATGTGTACAAAAGGAAATCGCTTGTTTTGAACATGTGGCACAACCATGCATTGAGCACAAAGCGAAATATTCTATCATCTTTTACTAAAGAACACCGTATGATCAATGCTTTAAAGTGGCATAGACTCATTTATGGAGGGATGTCTTTTTGTAAGACGCCTAAAAATTAAGTTTAATATTTTGTCTTTATATAAGAATATGATAACACGGTCACAAGGTGTGGAGGTTTGTGATCCAAAATGTAATATACAAAAACACGATACAACAAGGCACGTATGTGGAAGAAAATAAATCAACAACTTAGAACATGTGGAAATAATAATATCAATATAATTCACGGAATGAATAACCTTTTTCCTAATTCTTTCAATCATAGTGGTAAAATTTGTTAGCAAATAAACCTAGTCACAATTCTAAGCACTAAGAATACCACAAAATCACAAATACTGAAATAAAAACACGTCAACATACCCACTACAAGATTTTATTATTTTTGTTATCTAGGTGAATACATATATTCAGTTTGTGTTGTGACATAAAAGGTCAATTGACCCCGTATCTATCCCCACATAAACACAAATGAGTAGTTTTAATGCACACACCCTCCCCGTATACCATGATCAAAGTGGTGACACATCATTAGTGGATTCTGGCAATGATAGGTTTAGGTTTCGAGGAGAGAGAGATATCGAGGATAATGAATAGTAATCTCGAGAATTGTGTTATGAGTTTTTGAACGATTTCTAAAAATGTTTTTAGTAGGTGACGAGTCTATACAAAACTCGATGTTTTCTCAACCAAAAAAAATATTGCTAAAATCCTCAATTTAGCTTCGATAATCCCAAAATAGATAATTCATATCTAAATTCAAAAAATCCTACAAATTATCAATAAATTATGACAAAAAATTATCTGTAGGATAAATAAATTCCAGGATTTTCTAAGTTATCATGAACTCTTCATTTGTCGAAGAAGAAAAAGAGCAATTGGAATATACATGCCAAAGAAAGAAAAAGTGCACGTAGAAGACACATTTCAATCATCCAAGGTTTGAAAAGGGTTTATTATTTTCTAGTTCCCACATCGGATATTCGGACAGGACAATATTTGGAGAATGTGTACACAAGGGAATCACTTTTTTGAACCAACGACGCGGCCACGCATTGAGCACAAAGCGAACTATTCTTTCGCCTTTTACTAAAGAATACCGTGTGCTCAATACATTAAAGTGGCATATGCACATTTTTTTGAGGGTTGTCTTCTTGTAAGACACCTAAAAAATTAAGTTTCATTTCACATGATAGCTCGATCGCTAGGTGTGGAGGTATGTGAATCTCTATGTTAAATACAAAAAACACGATACATTTATGTTACACACATGAATACAAACCCGAGTTGTTAAGGGCAAGGACCTCACAATGAGTATTGACCCTAGCTTGCCAATAATTTCCCAGATCTTTCAACAAGACACATATGTGAAAGAAAAATAAATCGACAACTTAGAACGTGCAAAAATAATAATGTCAATATAATTCATGGAATGAACAACCATTGTCATAATTCTTTCAACCATGGTGGTGAAATTCTTGGATTTTACAAGTTAGGAATTGTTCATCTCCTGCGTTTGTCTATGCCGCCAGTTAGGTTTCCAGATCCCGACGAAGCAGTTGGGGTTGGCCAAAAACCCCTCGTTGCCGCCTTCTTTGTCCATTGCGAGTTCGCTAGCGGCGGGAAACGAGATACCATAATCCTCGCCTCCGACAGGTTCTCACCACTGAATCTCCTTCTGTGTTAGTCGTTGGATAGGAAGGCCAACAGGGAACAGAAGCCTTCCACCACTTTCGGGAAAGCCGTGTCGGAACAAAAGCCTTCCGTCATCGTCGAAGGACACCACCACTGCCCCGATTGGATCCGGAAACTAGTAACCATTGGAGGAGACCGCCACTGCCATTACCGTCATCGTCGGAGGCTCCCTGCCACGAACAGAAGCCTTCCACCACTATCGGCAGACGCGCCAGTAGCTTGCCTTGCCACCTCTGTTGCCAGGCTCCCTTGCCGCCGGAGAAGACATATGGCGTTGGGTTCATCTAAAACCCTAATCAGATCTTTTGGCATAAGTACAATAAGACACTCATCTTTATATTTACGTTAATAACCCATACTTTCAGAATTTGCAAATCTTCCCCGATTGGATAATTACGAAAAATAGCCCAAGTTTGTATTTACAAGAATGACCCAAACTTTTGAAAGTGCATCAAACACCCTGAGTTGAATAATTATAAGATATGACCTAAGTTTACAATTACACAAAATGTCCCAAACATTTAATTGTGTAAACGACGGACTTTTGGGCTTGTGTAACTCGATTGGGCTTTGAGTTTGGGCTTGTGTAACTTGATTGGGCTTTGGGTTTGGGCTTGTGTAACTCGGCCTTGTGTAAACGTTGGACCTTTGGGCTTGTGTAACTGAGAAATGACCAATTTTGTTATTATAGAATTTAACATTGTATGTTAAGTGTTTATTAACATTATGTAATTGAAATTGTGTATTAACATTGTGTATTAAAATTGTGTATGAACGTTCGGATTTAAGTGTTACTTTACAAAAATAACAATAGAATACACAAGTTCAATTAGTCCAGTTGCTAAAAAGGGTGGAGGGTGAGATTGTCATCTAGAGTTCGAAACACACTAACTACAAGATTTGTATTTTTGACTCGATTGGGTTTGGGCTGTGTAAATCGAAATTATAAAATTGTGCTTGAATTAATCTTTATAAATAAATTAGAGATGTCTAGTTTGTATCTAATAAACAAATGAGCCTATTTGACACTACATTAGGCAAAAAGGTCTACTTAACCAACTCACCCATAACTTTTCTCTTTTAAATTTTGGGTAAATTAGTTAAGTTAAAGATGAATTGTTATCCAGCCTTCATCCATGTTTTTGTATTCGGTAGGTAGTTTTGATGAGGATAAAGGGGATGAAAATGATAATGTTGAAGTGATTTTCATCAATTACAATACCCAACATTGAGGGGATGAAGCTTCTTGTTCACACGTTACCCTTTTCGATTTTAGTAAACTACAATACCTAATGTAATCGATTTTGATTTCTTCACCTATATTATCTTTTCTTATGCTCTCCATTTCGATTTCTGTTTTTGATTGGCAAACTTTTCAGTTGGAAAGCGAGTTCAAATCGAGACAATTTCATTTGGCAAGAGAAGCCCTAAGGTGAGCGATTATGGTTTATTCACCTCTATTAGCTTCTCTTATGCTCTCCAATTCAATTTTTGTCTTCGGTTGACACAAACTTCAGTTGAAACGGGTTAGAATCGAGACAATTTTACTTGGCAAAAGAAACCCTAAGGTAAGGAATTATGGTTACTTCACATATATTCTCTTCACTTTTGCTCTCCAGGTTCAATTTTTATCTTCAGTTGACATAAATTTTAGTTGGCAAGCGGGTTAGAACTGAGGCAACTTCAGTTGGCATGCAAAGCCTTAAGGCTAGCTCGGACACTACTGAGCTGACCCTAATAAAGGGGATGAATGAGATGAAAAGAATGTGTTATGACCTAAATCCCGGGCAAACAAGCCAAGATTTTCCTAAGTCCGTCCTAGATTGGGCCCAAACCCGAAAAGTATCACCTCTAATTCTAATGGGGAAACTCAAATTCAAATTATAACATAACCAATTAAAATCCAACTTGTTAATAGATTTGTTGTTTCGTGTATATTATATACAAAACACGATACATTATGTAACACAAAGAATTACAAACCCGAGATGTTATCCAGCCTTCATCCATGTTTTTGTATTCGGTAGGTAGTTTTGATGAGGATAAAGGGGATGAAAATGATGATGTTGAAGTGATTTTCGTCAACTACAATACCCAACATTGAGGGGATGAAGCTTCTTGTTCACACTTTACCCTTTTCGATTTTAGTAAACTACAATACCTAATGTAATCGATTTTGATTTCTTCACCTATGTTATCTTTTCTTATGCTCTCCATTTCGATTTCTGTTTTTGCTTTGCAAACTTTTCAGTTGGAAAGCGGGTTCGAATCGAGACAATTTCATTTGGCAAGAGAAGCCCTAAGGTGAGCGATTATGGTTTATTCACCTCTATTAGCTTTTCTTATGCTCTCCAATTCAATTTTCGTCTTCGGTTGACACAAACTTCAGTTGAAACGGATCTTTCAACAAGTCACGTTTGTGAAGAAAAAAAATTCGACAACTTAGAAGGTGCGAAAATAACAAAGTCAATTTATTTCACGGAATGAACAACCAGTGTCATAACTCTTTCAATCATGGTGGTAAAAATCGTTGGCTAAAAAACCTATTCACAATTCTAAGCAGTAAGAATAGCACTATCTGTAATAACCGGAATTTTTAAACCCCGTTAAACCTAATTTTAACCGATTTCCGAAACGTCAATCTTAAATAAATAGGTACATAAATTAAAAGTAAAATAGAACGAGTGTTGTTTCCATCATTTTATGTGACATTAATTCACATAAAATGACAAAACCTCGTAACCGGAAATAAATTACGCACTTAAAATAAAAATAATAATAATTTATAAAATACGGAATTTAAATCCGTATTATATAAATTTCCGCACAAAATTAACGAGTTACGAGTTCCACAATTATTTTATGAGATAACCGCTCAAATTGTCCAACATTAGGCCCAAGCCATCGGCCCACCTCCCTAAGCCCAATAATTAACCCTAATCTAATCCCACTACTAACCTAACCCTTTTTCACTAATTCTGCCGCATCTCTCCCGACTCCACAAACTACGTACTTGCTGATCTCCCTCTCTACCACACCATCTACACGTTGAAGCAGCCACCAGTAAGCAGCCCGTGACGAGCCGGTCACCGCACTCCACCACTAAGCTTGCCGCCGCCGGCCTTGTCGACCACCAGGTGAGCCACCAACCCTACCTCGCTTATCTTCGTCCCCTTTCGATCGACTCGCTGGCCTAACCCATCTCTCCCCATAGCGTCGACTGCAGACCCTCACCGCCACCGAGCCGCCGCTGAATCGCCCGCCGTTGCGACCACCAAGGCGCCCAGGTTAGCCACCGGTTCTGTCTATCTCTCCCCACCCCTCTTTCTGTTTCGAAGCAGCCGGACCTAACATTACCGTCCCGCAGCCATTGCGAGTCCCACCAGTGAGTCGTCGCCGCACCTCTTGGACCAGCGTAGCACCCGGTGGCAAGGTGAGTCGTCCGCCATATTCTTTTTCCTCTTTCTGTTCCGGTGGGCCGTGCTAACCGCCTCTCTTTGCGGCTGCTGCGTTGAACCAGCCAAAAACCTCATCGCCTTCGACTGCAGAACGGCGCCGCCTAGAGCCTCCCTGTCGGACTGCAGCGCCGGTAAGGTTCCCTCCCTACCACCTCTACTCTTCTGCACTGGTGCCGGTCTTAGACCGCTGTTGAGTTGTTAGTACACTGTGATGTGTATATATATATATATACATTTGGAATGACATGAATGCAGTGCAGAGTATACATGTATATATGATGGGAAGTAGAAGCGGAAAGTTATAAAAATAAGTATTAGTTAGTATAGTGTATATAAGAGTTGTGTATGCCGAGTATATAAATATACGTATATATATTTTATATGAAAATAAAGTGTACACAAGTGATTTAAAGTTATACATGTAGATCGATATATATAAATCTACTCATATGAATGTGAGTTGGAAAATATCAAGTATGTAGCTATATATATATATATATATTTAATTGCCTAATAGTTACGGATTTTATAGAATTGAAAGTTAAAGTATGCACGTAAGTATATATATATAAGAGTAGATAATATCCGAGAAGGAAGTAATGTGATTCTAGAGGATGAGTGGATGAGATTAATATCATAACCTTTAGTAAACTGTTCTGGAGTAAGCTGATATTAGAAAAGCGTTCAAAAAGAAATATTAGAAGTTAAGAAGTGACTCGGAGAATTATCGACACTAAGGGTAAAACGCTCTTTTACCGTAAGAGAATCTTTCTTTCCGTAATCCCTTCGCATGAGGTTGGACATCGAGATGTGATTTTGATATGCATGCCTTAATTGACAGGCGTTTGAGTTACCACGAGTACGGACTGTTTGAGAAGTGTTGGAGTGTATTTTGACTCAGGTAAGTCCTTGCGACTTAGCCAGTTTCTGGATATTAGTTGAGTGATAGTGGTTGTGTGTGCTATGTGAGTGTTTTAATAATAATAACTTGCTAGGACGACTGTTATTATTATGTTTAAGGCCCAAGTGTATGTATAACGGGCCGTGACATCACTGCCCAGCTTTGACAGGAGACTAGGAGGTTCTCTATACCCAGACCAGGCAGGTATAAGGTGAGATGCATCGGATCCATTCCTGATGGTTACACGGGGCGGAGGCGAGGTTTGGGAATCCCTCGTGTCACAAAATAAGTATCATTAGCGTGAAAGAGTAACTTAACTCAAGATAATAAAACGGACTTGTTTGAAAGCAGGATGGGTGTTTATATTTTTTTATGTGTGTGTGTGCTACTATTATTCTGCTAATATTTAGATAACTAGCTAACGGTTCCTCTTGTTGTGTTTTTTTAGATTTACCGCACGTTAGACCAGCAGCTGAGTGATCCGGAAGTAGTGGTCAGCCGGGTCTCCGTACTCCTTAGAGTGGGGGTTGGGGGTTGTGTTTGTCTTTCCTTTCTTTTGGATAAGACAGTTGTTCGTTTCTTTTGTGTAAGTACTTTAGGTTGCTAGACAGTGTTGCATTCATTACCTTAAAAATACTATTTTTATGAATTTCGGTTTTCTTTATTTGTGTCTTGTTGCAAGATCTTAGTAAATTGTTGTCAAACTGAGGTCGGAACCCACTGTGAGGTTCTAACCAGTAATGTCCCGAGTTCTGAGAATTCGGGATGTTACAACATGGTATCAGAGCTCTAGGTTGGCAACAATGGCACTTGAAATCTTCTGAAAGTCCGAATAAGTTTTAAGCAGAACCCGAAAAGGGGTCTGAGTTTTAAAAAAAAAGAAATTTTTTGGTTTTAAATGCATGCATAGTCTGGCTGGAAATAGAAAAGTATGGCTGACCACCACTACTACCGCGGATCTCAGTATGCGTAGTATGGACTTTAGGTTTTACTGTAGATGGACTTTTTGGACTTTTTAGCTAGTTGTAATTATAGTTATTATTCCTCGCGCAGATGGCACGTACTAGAGCTACGCTAGCTACTGGTCGAGGTAGAGGTCGTCCACCTCTCCCTCCAGCTGGACCAGGTAGGGGAGATGGGACCCCTACAGTTCGAGGACGCGGCCGTGGAGGTAGACCTCCACTAGCCCGAGGCCGAGGTCGAGCTCTTCGAGAGGATCCACCAGCAGTGATCACGCCAGAGGCTGGAGTGGAGGAGGTAGCTGAGAGTGTAGGTCCTGAGGTCAGGAATGAGACCGTTGCTAGGTCTGGAACACAAAGAGCACGTTCGACGGAGTCGGGACGTGTTTCCATTGAAGCGACTGAGTACAGAGAGTACCGAGCATACGTTGAGCATATGGAGGAGGCTGCTAGGACAGAGAGACTTACCCAGGTACCACCAGTACCGGCTAGATCTGTCCAGGTAACACAGGGAGTACCTCAGGTGCTAGCTGTACCTGAGAGGAGGGTTGTGGCTGATAGAGCTCCTACTAGGTCTAGAGCACCGAGGCCGGATGAGTGGTTGAAGGCTTTCAACTCTCAAAAGATCCCCTCATTTAGTGGAGAGATAGGACTGGAGGTGGAGCACTGGATTGGACAGATAGAGACTGCGTTAGAGGCAATACGTTGCCCAGAGGATCGGCAGGTGGATTTTGGTGCAGACATGCTTCACTAGGGATGCTCATTCTTGGTGGTGGACCATGCATAGTCGAGTCACTAGTTGGGAGCAGATTAGGGGTATTGTTAGAGACAGATACTGCCCTGTCTCCTTGAGGAGAGAGAGGTTTCAAGACTTCATTGAGGCAGGATTTGAGGACATTCCGATCGCTGCTGCTATCAAGAAGTTCCAGAAGGAACTGACACTACTTGGACCAGCTGCACCTCCTGAGGAGAAGCATGTGTATCTCTTTTCACGGAGATTGAGAGAGAGTACTCGCTCCTATCTGGCAGGATTTTGCTGTGAGACTTTGTCAGACTATCAGGATAGAGCGTCTACATATGAGAGAGACAAACCAGTGTCGAGGAGAGCTGCTCAGTCAGACAGGCCGGATAAGCGGCAGAGGACAGGTTATACTAGTGGTAGTTCAAGAGTAGTTATTTTTGGACGGGGACAGACTCAGGGGCGACATAGCCATACAGCTACTGGTCAGACTTCAGCTGGTGGCTTGCAGTGCCACAACTGCAGTGGCTATGGACATATCCGATCGAACTGCACGAAGCCGGCAGTGACCTGCTTCTAGTGCGGCAAGGTTGGACATAGAGCTGCATTCTGCCGCCAGGGCAAGGCTCCATCTCAGCAGGGTTCTTCTCATACAGGCTTATCAGGGAGTGTACAGAGACCACCACAGTACCGAGCTCCGAGTCAGCAGCAGTAGTACTGAGCTTCTGGTCAGCAGCAGTCTTACAGGGCTCCAGGACACACATCATCACAGGGTTCCATGCAGGGAACATGTCAGGGCAGAGGACGTGGTAATGTAGTTGATACTAGAAGAGCTCAGGCACGAGTGTTTGAGTTGAGAGATGCTGATCAGCCAGATGCACCGACTGCCACATGTACGATCCAGATTCATGACTTACCTATACGAGTTTTATTTGATACGGGTGCTACACATTCCTTCATATCTAATGCATGCGTAGATAGGTTGTCCTTAGCTACTATAGAGGGGATACCTTTTATGATAGGCTTACCTTATGGGAGTAAGGTAAGAGGGACTAGAGAGATCTTTGGATGTCTTGTTCGCATGGGAGATCGAGACTGGCTAGTCAATTTTCTAGTCATGCCCTTAGCTCATGAGGATGTTATTTTAGGGATAGACTGGATGAGGAAACACGGAGCAGTCTTAGACATTGGTAGGAGGACAGTGATCGTTGCCACGGAGGAGGGCCATAGAGTAATATTCCGAGGTTGGGACCTCGGAAATTCAGGCACAGTTATCAGTGCAGTGAGGGCAGCGAGACTGATAGCATAGGGTTGCGAAGCCTTCTGGTGTTATGCCATGAAGGAAAGCAAGAGCCTGACTATAGAGGAGATACATGTTGCATGCGAGTTTGCAGAGGTATTCAGTGACAACCTGCTAGGACTACCCCCACAGAGGAGTGTTGATTTCAGCATTGACTTGGAGCCGGGCACGAGACCGATCTCGAAGGCTCCGTACCGTATGGCACCTATAGAGCTGCTTGAGTTGAAGAAGCAGTTAGAGGAGCTAGCAGAGAAGGGTTTCATATGCCCTAGTGTATCTCCTTGGGGTGCACCAGTATTATTTGTGAAGAAGAAGGACAGATCGATGAGGTTGTGCATAGACTACAGAGAGCTGAACAAGGTAACCATCAAGAACAAGTACCCACTGCCACGCATAGATGATCTGTTAGACCAGATGCATGGAGCGTCTGTGTTCTCGAGGATAGACTTGAGTTCAGGTTACCACCAGTTGAGGGTGAGAGATCAGGACATACCTAAGACGGCATTCCGGACTAGGTATGGTCACTATGAGTTCGTAGTGATGCCATTTGGGCTCACTAATGCACCAGCGGTGTTCATGGAGTTGATGAATGGGATATTCATTGACTTCTTAGACCAGTTTGTAGTGGTCTTCATTGACGACATCCTAGTCTACTCTAGGAGTCGAGAGGAGCATGCCGGACACTTGAGGACAGTATTGCAAATTCTGCAGGATAGCCAGTTGTATGCTAAGCTATCCAAGTGTGAGTTTTGGATTTCAGAGGTGGCTTTCTTAGGTCACGTGGTGACTGATGAGGGTATTAAGGTCGATCCGGCGAAGATCGAGTCAGTATCTTCTTGGCAACCTCCTAAGAATGTTAAGGAGGTTCGCAGCTTTCTAGGTTTAGCAGGTTACTACCGCCGGTTTGTGGAAGGGTTCTCTTTGATTGCCCGACCACTTACTTGTCTTCTGAGGAAGACCACTCAGTTTGTCTGGTCTGAGCCGTGTCAGCAGAGTTTTGAGGAGTTGAAGAGGAGATTGACGTCCGCTCTGATTTTGGCACAGCTTGAGGGTATTGATGACTTTGTGGTATACAGTGACGCATCCAAGCTAGGCTTGGGGTGTGTTTTGATACAGAGGGGTAAGGTCATAGCTTATGCATCTCGACAGTTGAAGACATATGAGGAGAACTACCCCACCCATGATCTAGAGTTGGATGCAGTAGTCCATGCTCTTAAGATCTGGCGTCACTATCTCTATGGGGCGACATGTCAGATCTTCACAGACCATAAGAGTCTGAAGTATATATTCACTCAGCGGGAGTTGAATAACCGCTAGAGGCGGTGGTTAGAGTTGATCAAGGACTTTGACCTTGAGATTCTTTACCACCCCGGGAAGGCGAATGTGGTAGCTGATGCTTTGAGCCGGAAGACGCCTAGGGAGAAGGCGATAGCCCGGTTGACAGTACAGCCACAGTTGCAGAGAGATTTGGCTTGGTTAGAGATAGAGATTCAGTTTCCCGATACTGATAGTCAGTTGGCTACCTTGGAGTTACTTCTTGATCTGTTGGATGAGATCCGACAGAAACAGGAGACTTGCCCGACTTTGACCAGGATCCGAGACAGGATGTCTCGAGATAAGGCCCCACAGTTCACTATTGGTGCAGATGGAGTGATGAGACGTAAGGATCGTGTTTGTGTACCGTCAGACAGTGAGCTGAGGCAGAGGATACTAGGTGAGGCTCATGCTACCCCATACTCAGTACATCCTGGAGCGATTAAGATGTACAAGGATGTTAGACGATTCTTTTGGTAGGGTGGTTTGAAGCCCGATGTGACTCGGTATGTAGCTCAGTGCGCGACCTGCCAGTAGGTCAAGATTGAGCATCGTAGGTCTAGAGGAGAGCTCCACCCACTTCCAGTACCACAGTGGAAGTGGGAGGATATATCTATGGATTTTGTCACAGGTTTGAGACTCAGCAGAGGATTTGATGCTATTTGGGTAGTGGTAGACCGCCTAACAAAGACCGCACGTTTCATTCCGATCAAGGAAACGTGGCCGGTGAGTCGTCTGGCTGAGGAGTTCACCAGACACATTGTGAGACTCCATGGGGTACCGAGGACTATCGTCTCTGACAGAGATGGACGTTTTACCTCGAGATTTTGGCAGCATGTACATACTGCTTTAGGGACGAGTCTCCACTTTACTACCGCCTACCACCCACAGGCAGACGGACAGTCTGAGAGGACCATTCAGACCTTAGAGGACATGCTTCGGGCGTGTGTACTAGATTGGGGACAGGTATGGCCAGATCATCTTCCACTGGTAGAGTTTTCGTATAATAATAGCTGGCACGCGTCTATTGGGATGGCTCCTTATGAGGCTTTGAACAGGCGGAGATGTCGTACATCATTATGTTGGGATGAGCCCAACAGGGTTAATGGAGTAGCTCAAGATCAGATACAGGATGACATCACTCGGATTACCCTAGTCCGAGAGCGGATGTTAGCAGCTCAGAGTCGTCAGAAGTCCTACGCCGACAAAAGGCGTCGACCTTTGGAGTTTAGAGTGGGTGCTCGGGTGTGGCTGAGAGTGTCACCTACGAGACGAGTCAGGCGTTTCGGCATTAAGGGGAAGCTGAGTCCCCGATATGTCAGACCTTTTAAGATCGTGGAGAGAGTTGGAGAGGTGGCCTACAGGTTAGCACTACCGCCGAGATTAGAGGGTGTTCATCCGGTCTTTCATGTATCTCAGTTGAGAGAGTACATTCCGGATCCGAGACACGTCATCAGCCATGAGGATCTGACAGTTGAGCCTGACCATACATTTGTAGAGTACCCAGTAGTTGTCTTAGAGCGCAGTACTAGACGTCTGCGGTCCAAGGAGATACCTATGTTGAGGATCCAGTGGTCTAGGAGAGGAGCTGATGAGGCCACTTGGGAGACTGAGGAGAGTATTAGACGTAACTATCCAGAGTTCTTTGCGGGTTAGAGGTTACTCCTATTTTGACGAGTTAGTACTCGGATGTTGTGTTGTTTGACCTTTCCGGTTTTTATATGGATTTGAGTGATTACGTTTTATGTGACACATGCCTTCTGTCGATGATTGAGTAGTTGCTTGTAGCCAACAAAAATGTCGAGAAAATTAAGATATAGCAAAGGAAATGTGCGATTAAGAGAAATATTCTAAGTTTCGGGACGAAACTTCTTTTAAGAGGGCACTGATGTAATAACCGGAATTTTTAAACCCCGTTAAACCTGATTTTAACCGATTTCCGAAACGTCAATCTTAAATAAATAGGTACATAAATTAAAAGTAAAATAGAACGAGTGTTGTTTCCATCATTTTATGTGACATTAATTCACATAAAATGACGAAACCTCATAACCGGAAATAAATTACGCACTTAAAATAAAAATAATAATAATTTATAAAATACGGAATTTAATTCCGTATTATATAATTTTCCGCACAAAATTAACGAGTTACGAGTTCCGCAATTATTTTATGAGATAACCGCTCAAATTGTCCAACATTAGGCCCAAGCCATCGGCCCACCTCCCTAAGCCCAGTAATTAACCCTAATCTAATCCCACTACTAACCTAACCCTTTTTCACTAATTCTGCCGCATCTCTCCCGACTCCACAAACTACGTACTTGCTGATCTCCCTCTCTACCACACCTTCTGCACGTTGAAGCAGCCACCAGTAAGAAGCCCGTGACGAGCCGGTCACCGCACTCCACCACCAGGCTTGCCGCCGCCGGCCTTGTCGACCACCAGGTGAGCCACCAACCCTACCTCGCTTATCTTCGTCCCCTTTCGATCGACTCGCTGGCCTAACCCATCTCTCCCCGTAGCGTCGACTGCAGACCCTCACCGCCACCGAGCCGCCGCTGAACCGCCCGCCGCTGCGACCACCAAGGCGCCCAGGTTAGCCACCGGTTCTGTCTATCTCTCCCCACCCCTCTTTCTGTTTCGAAGCAGCCGGGCCTAACATTACCGTTCCGCAGCCGTTGCGAGTCCCACCAGCGAGCCGTCGCCGCACCTCCTGGACCAGCGTAGCACCCGGTGGCAAGGTGAGTCGTCCGCCCTATTCTTTTTCCTCTTTCTGTTCCGGTGCGCCGTGCTAACCGCCTCTCTTTGCGGCTGCTGCGTTGAACCAGCCAAAAACCTCACCGCCTTCGACTGCAGAACGGCGCCGCCTAGAGCCTCCCTGTCGGACTACAGCGCCGGTAAGGTTCCCTCCCTGCCACCTCTACTCTTCTGCACTGGTGCCGGTCTTAGACCGCTGTTGAGTTGTTAGTACACTGTGATGTGTATATATATATATATACATTTGGAATGACATGAATGCAGTGCAGAGTATACATGTATATATGATGGGAAGTAGAAGCGGAAAGTTATAAAAATAAGTATCAGTTAGTATAGTGTATATAAGAGTTGTGTATGCCGAGTATATAAATATACGTATATATATTTTATATGAAAATAAAGTGTACACAAGTGATTTAAAGTTATACATGTAGATCGATATATATAAATCTACTCATAGGAATGTGAGTTGGAAAATATCAAGTATGTAGCTATATATATATATATATATTTAATTGCCTAATAGTTACGGATTTTATAGAATTGAAAGTTAAAGTATGCACGTAAGTATATATATATAAGAGTAGATAATACCCGAGAAGGAAGTAATGTGATTCTAGAGGACGAGTGGATGAGATTAATATTATAACCTTTAGTAAACTGTTATGGAGTAAGCTGATATTAGAAAAGCGTTCAAAAAGAAATATTAGAAGTTAAGAAGTGACTCGGAGAATTATCGACACTAAGGGTAAAACGGTCTTTTACCGTAAGAGAATCTTTCTTTCCGTAATCCCTTCGCATGAGGTTGGACATCGAGATGTGATTTTGATACACTTTTCTTTTAGCGAGTTTCAGTCCAGGCAGTTCAACAGGCTATTCCCTGGCATGCCATATCTCTAGCCTGCCTTAATTGACAGACGTTTGAGTTACCACGAGTACAGACTGTTTGAGAAGTGTTGGAGTGTATTTTGACTCAGGTAAGTCCTTGCGACTTACTTAGCCAGTTTTTGGATATTAGTTGAGTGATAGTGGTTGTGTGTGCTATGTGAGTGTTTTAATAATAATAACTTGCTAGGACGACTGTTATTATTATGTTTAAGGCCCAAGTGTATGTATAACGGGCCGTGACATCACTGCCCAGCTCTGACAGGAGACTGAGAGATTCTATATACCCAGACCAGGCAGGTACAAGGTGAGATGCATCGGATCCATTCATGATGGTTACACGGGGGCGGAGGCGAGGTTTGGGAATCTCTCGTGTCACAAAATAAGTATCATTAGCGTAAAATAGTAACTTAACTCAAGATAATAAAACGGACTTGTTTGAAAGCATGATGGGTGTTTATATTTTTTTTATGTGTGTGTGCTACTATTATTCTGCCAATATTTAGATAACTAGCTAACGGTTCCTCTTGTTGTGTTTTTTTTAGATTTACCGCAGGTTAGACCAGCAGTTGAGTGATCCGGAAGTAGTGGTCAGCCGGGTCTCCGTACTCCTTAGAGTGGGGGTTGGGGGTTGTGTTTGTCTTTCCTTTCTTTTGGTTAAGACAGTTGTTCGTTTCTTTTGTTTAAGTACTTTAGGCTGCTAGACAGTGTTGCATTCATTACCTTAAAAATACTATTTTAATGAATTTCGGTTTTCTTTGTGTCTTGTTGCAAGATCCTAGTAAATTGTTGTCAAACTGAGGTCGGAACTCACTGTGAGGTTCTAACCAGTAATGTCCCGAGTTCTGAGAATTCGGGGTGTTACACTATCTCAAGTAAGGAAACAAAAACACATCAACATGCTCACTACAAGATTTTATTATTTTTGCTATCTAGGTGAATACATATATTCAACTTTTGTTGTGACATAAAAGGTCAATTGAATACCGTATATATCCTCGTATAAACGTAAATGAGTGGTTTATATGCATATTGCCGTATGTCTATGACGGACTAGTTTCAGATACCCTAATCATACACCATGATTGAAGTGGTGACAGGTCATTGTTAGTGAATTTTGACAATGATATGTTAGGTTTCGAGGAGAGAGAAAGGTATTGAGGATGGTGAATAGTAATCTCGAGAATCGTGTTATCGGTTTTTGAATAGTTTCTAAAAAAATGTTTTTAGTAGTGACAAGTCTATACAAAAATCGATGTTCATCAACCTAAACAATATTGCTAAAATCCTCAATTTAGTTTCGATAATCCCAAAATAGATAATTCATATTTAAACTCGAAAAATCCTACAAGTTTTAGATGAATTATAACTAGAAAGTATCTATCGGATAAATAAAATCAAGGATTTTACAAGTTATCATGAAATGTTCATTTATCGAAGAAAAAAAAAGCAATTAGAAGATACATGCCGAAGAAAGAAAAAGAGCAATTAGAAGAAATATTTCAATCACCAATGTTTGAAAATTATTTATTCTTTTCTAGTTCCCACATCGGAAATTCGGAGAGGACCATATATGGAGAATGTGCATAAAAGGGAATCGCTTATCTTGATAAACAATACAACCACTCATTGAGTACAAAAGGTACTATTCTTTCGCATTTTACTAAGGAATACCCAAAAACATCCTTTTGTAAGATAGTCTCACGATCGTTCTTTTGAGATTTGATAGTCTTTAGAGAAAATGGAGAGATAGATATATATTGTTTAGGATTTTTGTAATTTTGAAAATTGGATAAAGATAAAGTAAAGAGTTGCAATAAATCACCGCCACGAAGGTGAAAACCTCTACTTCTATTTACCAGTTTAATTCGGTCTATCATTATTTTTTGGATACGAAAATATTTTGTTAAAATTTACGAATCAATCAACTTTAAATTAATAGAACTTTATCATTATAAATTTACTATTAAGACTCTTTAGTATTCTATAAACATTAATTTTAAAATTGAAGATAACTGAATTCTCAGATTTTTATAAATTTATACCTTAAAAAAACTGATGATACTTTTGTCTTTTGATATAATATGTATTACAAATCAAATTATAAAATCTATGATATTCATCCAAAAATAGTAGTATTGATTTTTTATCAGCTACAACTTATTATAAGTTAAATTGACTTTATGCGAGCAGCGTTCTCTAAGGGTTTAGATTTTAGAGGAGATTGATCCATATAATTCTTTTTTTAAGGGTTGGGCATGGGACGAGACGGGACAGGATTGGGGTCGTCTCGTGTCCCGTCCTGCATATTTTAAGCGGGACGGGACGGGGTTTACAATATCTTCTTCTCCGAAGTCAGGTCTTATTGCATATACAGATGCCGACTAGGCTAGATGTCCTGATACCCGACGTTCTACCTCCGGTTATTGTGTCTTCTTCAATGACACTCTAATCTCATGGTCTGTCAAACGTCAATATGTGGCTTCCCGATCTAGCGCCGAGGCGGAATACAGAGGAGTTATCAATGTGGTATCTGAGTGTTCATGGCTTCGCAGTTTATTGCTTGAGTTTCATTGCCCCCTTACGAAAGCCTATGTTATCTACACTGATAACATCTCGGCGACGTACCTTGCTAGCAACCAGATTCAACACCAACGAACCAAGCATATTGAGATTGAAATTCACTTCGTCGGAGATAAGGTTGCCCAAGGTCACGTTCAAGTTCTCCACATCCTATCGACTTTTCAGTATGCAGATATATTTACAAAGGGCCTTCCACGGCATTTATTTCTAGATTTCAGATCCAGTATTACTATACTATCTCCTCCAATTTCGACTGCGGGGTTTCTAGATTTCAGGTCCAGTCTTATTATACTATTACCTCCAGTTTCGACTGCGGGTGTATGATAGAAATCATATGTAAATATAGTAAAATAGAGGGTTGCCCTATGTAATTATGTAAATACGTTTGGTTATTAATATGACTCATCATTCGATGAAAACCCTAAGAAGAGTTTATCATATTCTCACACTTTTAACTTTTACTAAAATATATCGTATGCTCGATGCATTAGAGTGACATATGCTTGTTTTTTTAAGGGTTGTCTTTTTGAGTAATTATGGGACTCAAAAGTTACATAATAATTTGAGTTTTAGGTATCATCTCGTTACTGATATTTGATTATATTTACATAATAGAATATTATAAACTTATTCGGGTTTGTTTTGAATCAGGTTAATTTCGAACCGAGTTAGCTTCGATTGAGATTGTTTTAGGCCAGATATGTTTTGGATCTATTTAGGGTCGGCTTTACTTCGAGTTCGGATATATAACGAAATTTAGTTGAATTAGGTCAAGTTGGATCTCAAATTCTTTGCTTTTATTGAATATTTAGATATTTAGGGCCCGTTTGGTTCCAACTCCGAAAACGGAAACGGAATGGAAACGAATTTAGTCCATATGTATATCCATATTCATAAAATTTTATGGAATTATTCCCCATAGTTTAATGAAAAATGCACTTGCTTCCTCACGTTTTGTTACCCTATAGGGTATCAAAAGTAATCAAACTCTCATCCAATCGCCTACAAAACACATGGAGTGATTCCAAAAATTTTAATGAACAAGGGTATACGTATTGACTAGATTCGTTTCCATTCCGTTTCCGATTTCGGAGTTAAAACAAACGGGCCCTTAGATTCAATGTGTCAGGATTTGGATGGGTTATGGTTGATTACAAGTTTGTTTCCTAAATGGAGGCCAGATTCAATGGTCCAATACAAACAATTTAGTGGGCCGGGCCGGAAGATATATGTCGGAATTGGGCCCGATTGTTTTATGTTTGATGATGATGATCTTTCAATGCATGAAGGTCATCAAAGCTAGACAAGAAACGTTGCGGAAATGCTACTAAAAGATAATCGGAGAAACAAATGATTAAATTTGTTATACAATTACCTTAGTGGCTTCAACATTAATGTAATTTTATTATAGTAAATCTACGATTTTAATTAATTTACCTAATTTTCCTTTTCAATTTACTCAGCACTCAAATTTTACAATTTCTAGATTCAATTTTGGAGATTATAAAATTTTCTTTTTTGATAAATTATCTACCTAGATTTCTAGCTCATAAAATCCTATCCTTGTTCAAATTTAGTTTCTTTTTATTATAAAGCTTTGTTTATATATTATCCTCAATCAATGGGTTTAATCATCTATCTATTTTTATTTCATACTTATTAAGCTTATAAAATACTACCATTTTTTTTTAAAAAAAATCTATATTATAAAGATTTTATTCATTAATATTTATTTTTAATTTAGATTTATTAACCTCGTAAACTAGTTTTTTTTTTTTAATATATAAAGATCTTATTTTGTATCATCACACCATAATAACAAGGGGTTGTCATACAACCTAGCAAGATGTAATTGTGTTTAATACTACCTCTGTTTCAATTAATACTACCTCTGTTTCAATTTAAATGTTCATATAACCTAAAATACTTTTTTCAAAATAATAATCCATGAAGAAATGTTTAATGTCAAAATTATCTAAGAATAAACATAACATTTTTTTTTATTCTTGTAAGTTGAAGTTTTATTCATTGTTTTCAATCCATTATATTTTTTACTAATTGAAAGCATAAATAAAATACTCGTGTATCCGTCATTGTAATTTAAAATTTTCATTTATTTTCCTCTTTTTATCTTAGTTTTTATAATTTTTTTGGTTTAATATATGTGCAAATGTGAAAATGGACAATTATATTGAAAGTTTAGTTAATTATTAGTAAAAATATCAGTTAAGTAATAAAAATGAAATTGAATCTTACTAAGTTGCAGGATTCACGACCCATGACGCATGAATGCATACGCGTAAGTTGAGTTAGTCAGCGTTCATAGTTGAATAGTTGGCAATCCAACTTTGAAAACTTAATCTACATAATAAATTAAATAAAATAAAAAGTTGGTGGAAAGTAAAACATGATGGCTTCAAGATTTTTCATTATTAATACTCAGTTGACTAGTAAGATGTTGTGTTAGACTTTTTAAGTGGTTAGTCTGAAGATTCGAGTTTGAGGGTTACATAATTCAACAAAGGTAACTCGTATTAACTTTCAGATATGTTATAGTTCTCGACACTTTTCTATCGAGTGTGGTCAAGTCTTCCTATGCCTTATATGAGACCTAAACGTTTGTACAATAAACCATTTTTTAGTTAAAAAAAAAACTTAATAATTTATAAACAGAGCTACTTCAACCACTTAACATTAATTATATGTTAATAGCCGTGACGTACACACCTTTAAGGATAATCAATACTCATCTTTATAATATTATAGCAAAGATATTGCGATCAACTTCGATACATGGGTGCCACGTCACTCGTGGTAGCCCCGTAGTTGGTGAGATTATGGCTTTCACTTTCTTACAAATCTATATTTTTTGAAAAAAAAAATTATAATCATTTGTAGAAAGTTATATAACTTTCTTATTGGAAACTTTTTTTGTAGAATAATTTTTATTATATGTCCAATGATACATTTTAGGTTAAATAGTTGGACTTGAAATATCTATATACACGTAGATAGTTAAAAAGAGAATAATGTAATATTTTTTCGGTTTTATAATATATCGGATAATTATATTTTATTAAGTAAAACAATTTAAATAATGATGTCATAAAGTGTCGTATGAACGAAACTGGAGTGTTACTCACATTAAATTAATATATTTGAGTGAAAATGAATTTCAATTATAATTAAAATTTTATGCCTTATAATAAATATAATAATATATTTGAGTGTCATATTTTTTTATGATCGTAATTTGTATGTTATAAAATGTAGCCCATAAGTAATATTGCAATATCATTGCTTTAATAAAAATTATAATATGAACTTATAATAAAAATAAATAAATTAAAAAATGTTAATGTGTTATAAGAAGCTTAATACAAATATTTAATTATACATTTCGGTTATATTAATGATGACACGTGTCAAATAATAAGGTGGTTTAGAGTGTTTATGGAACACGATAACACATGAGGTGGTATATCGTGGTAAGGATATATGGTAACATATAAGGTGGTTTAACGTCGTGTTGACATGTGGCAAAAGATGAGGTGGCGTATTCTGTGATATCATTTGACTAAAATTTTTTTTATTTTACTGTTATAAAAGTAAATGAAAAGATTTAAATATTTCATATATAAGTGTATTAACAAGATGGAAAATAATATATGGTCACTGAATTTGGTAATTTAGATATCTGACTAATAGTTTTCTTAAACAAACCTAGGCACCCTCTTCCGATTCGTTTTTCAATGCCGGTCGGTATCAATGACTGGTTGGTTGCCTTGTTTGACTTACAATTATGTTGTGCGATCTTAACTACTCGTTCCATAACATATCCGATCCTTACAAAATCTTGAGATTCAATAATGGAATGCCAAAATAAGTGTTTTCCATTATATCGTAGTCTCGGTCAAGGTATCCTTCTCTCTAATTCTAGTTCCATAACAAAAGCTCGTAGCACATTGAAAACGAAAGTCGCAACATAAATTTTTATAAATTACAAATTTACCTTAAATATCAATTAGTTTTAGATGAAGGTCAACGTTAAAATATAATTTAGTCAAGTGCACGATCCACATAATTTTTCTTTTTAACTGTGAAATGTAACACGCGAAAACACATTCGCAAACATCCGTATTGTACTTTGATTGATTTTTTAGAAAAATTGTACTTAAATGACGTAAATGATGTACTTTGAAATGTTAAATGTATAATTTGACTAAAACTTAACCCTAGAATTCAATTTGAAGATTCAATGAGATTATAAAGAAAATTTTATAACATATTTTGTAATTATGATAAAAAAAAAAAAAATTATGTTGTGATTTTTCTTTTTTTAGCATGTTGCGGATTTTAAGTCTCTTCTAGTTTCCCTACACATTAATTGTCTTTTGTAATTTCAATTATACTTCTTGTCTACTAACTCGTCTTTCCATCATTAGATTTTTCACATTACTTGGTGAGTCACCAATTTTGCGAAAAACAAATAAGAAAATCATGTTTTTTATTCTTTCTCATTCGTAGGAGCCGAATACAAAGTCATAACCACAACGACATGCGAGATCCATTGGATCAAATCTTTTTATCCTCCCTCGACATCTCCCACAGTCTACCAATATATATATGGTATAGCAATCATGTTGCATTACACGTCAGTTCTAATCCACTTTTTATGAATGTATATGCACATTGAAGTTGATTGTCTTGTAGTTCGGGATCCGGTGTAAAACAGCACAATCAAAACTTCTCACATTCGATCGACCGATTTTCGACACCAACTTACCGACTACAACCTCGAACACGTAACTTGTGCATTTCAGTTGTATGTTGAGCCATTTAAAAAATGTGGACGAACGTTAAAATAACATCCATAAAAGTAATTTTCCAATTTCTATTATTTCATTTTGGAAAGCCGGCTCATTCCGCAGCACGGCTTGTGGGAGCCGCCAAAAGAAGATTTGAAGCCGATTTAATTGATTTATTACACTAATTTAGTTGCCATTAATATTAGGATAATTAGCGGTGGTATATGTGATACGCGTACAGAATCATATCTTTCCTTTCTTCGTAGTAGCTGTTTTTTAAATTCTTCTGTAGGAACAAAATACAATTTGGTGAACACTTGTGCCGTACACACCAATCATCAACTGGACGCCTTTTCTTCTTTCAAAAATATGGATTTTGTAGTAATCCAAGTAAAGAAAATTGTTACATGCCGAAATTAACAAATCAACACATAATTCATATTTTAAACAAATAATAGTAATAAATAAAATAAAAAATTAAAATCTATAAATTGAAGATTAAAGACATGTTTACTAATTGAATGTGTCGGTGGGAGGAGTTGGAGATGTGCTAATTGAGTAATTGGTTTGGCAAGGTTACGTGTCAATGAAGAGTCGTGTCAGCATGTCACGTTGGATGTTCAACCTATCTTCTAAACAAAGTAATGAATTAACCACTCCATATAAGTTATAAAAACCCTACATTTATCAATTATTTACAAAAAGAGAATTAAATTAGTAAACATGGGGAAAAAATCTTATTATTATTAATATACATTTTGAAACGATACTTGGCAGTCCTCTAGTCTAAATATTATGTGTCATTTATTTGTAAATATAGTTATTTTTTATGAATAATTGTAAATATAGTTTATTATATCCGGTGGCGGCAGCAGAATTTTAAAAGTGGGACAAAAATTTATTTTCGATAAATATATCTATAAAAATAAAACAGCGATAAAAACAAAGTCAACATGTCATCTAGTTACAATAAACAAAAATAAAAATAAAAAATAAAAACATTACACTTAACCGCGCCTACTTATATTTTTTAATAAAAAAATAGTTGTCTTATAGGCACGTCTATAACCGCGCCTTTTTAGCTATTTTTTTCTTTCAAAAACGTTACACTATAGCCGCGGTCTAGAACCGCACCTCTATTTGTGTTTTATTATCTTTATTTCAGATATTAAAACGCTATTCTCGACAACGCGTTTTACAAATAAGAGTGCGGTCTAAGACCGCGCTTCTACTTCAAACAACAAATCTCGTGCATTTTGGTGAATAAGGATATACGTATGAACTAAATTCGTTTCCGATTCCGGAGTTAAAATCAAACGGGCCATTAAGGTATTTTGTTTTACTTATATCATTGGTGGTTATGTTGTTATGTAGATTATAAACCTTAATTATGCCTTTAAATTAGAATTAAGTTTTGGTATTGCATTTTCTCGATTTGAATTGCACGGTCCCTAGTTGAATGTGTCATCCACAACGATGCTAAATAAACTGTATGGAATGGTCTTTGGACCTTTTTGTGATACAGACTTTTATAAACTTTCAGATTAACTGACAATATATGGCTGTACAAATTAACTAAATAAATTGGGTTGCTTTTTCCCTCTAAATGTTAAGATTGTAGATTTAAAAACAATTTTTTTTAGAGGTAGTTAAATTTCCAACTGTTATGAAATAAAAAGGGCAACTAGTGGTTACTTTATAACAAACAATAAATTTTCTTATCAAATTTTAAATTAGAAAACATACTAAAGAGTATAACACAAG
Source organism: Fagopyrum homotropicum (assembly GCA_033239125.1). NCBI lineage: Eukaryota > Viridiplantae > Streptophyta > Magnoliopsida > Caryophyllales > Polygonaceae > Fagopyrum > Fagopyrum homotropicum. The sequence goes on along the minus strand of BSWB01000003.1, from coordinate 143,729,705 downwards.
TTTTCATGTTCTACCTTTTGTAATAAGCATATTAACTTATAGATAGGTATTAATAATTTTATTAATATTTAAATTTACACAACTTGATGAAAGATTATCTCAAACACCTCTTAGTATATGAACCCATAACTGATCTTAAACAAGAACCGTTCAAGAGAAGGTTTCTAACTTATTAACATTATTAGCTCATACTATATTTGTATAAGTCTTCTTTAATCACATTAATGTTCATTGTGACGGCGTCATACATGTCCTTTCATTTATACGCACTAATGGTTCAATTTCTATTTGAACGAAGTAACAATAATTTTTTTTTTAAAAAAGTATTTTAAAATATAAATATTTTTAAATATTATTATTATTTCATTTATAGGCACTAATGGTTCAATCTCATTTTTTACTATTCATATTTTATTAATTATGGTTAAGCGTTCTTAATTTCGTACATAATATACCTATATACCCCGAACTTCATAGGGACCTATTTATTTTAATTTTATAATAGGTTTAGGTTTATAAGCTTTTCACTTTTCAGAATAGAAGAGAACTGAACAAAAGAAGCCGTCAGCTATGTAAGCCTAAGGCGGATAGATAGAAGTTGGTGAACTCCAAATAAAACTGGGGGGCATTTCCGTCATCCCCTTGCAATTACAGAATTAGCCAAGCAATGCGCGTGGGCAAAAACTATGTCGTTTCATTCGGCCACCTACTGCTCTAATCCTAATCCGTCCGATCCAAATCGAACGTCTCACATTTCTCTTCTCCTACTAAGACTGGTCCCCACACTCTTCAAATCTCACTCGTCGTGTCCATCGTAAATGGAAATCCAACCGCACCCTCCCACAGAGCGATATTCCGTCCAGGGGTGGGTAAGGTTTTTGACCCACACCTCTATATATACCGACCCACTTCCTTCCTCACAACTCGCCCCACTCGATCTCATTTGCATTGAGACTCCTTTGGTTATCTTCTCTGTTAGTAAACCCTCTCTGCAACAGAAAGGTAACCTTACAGGATCTGATTTGATTTCGAGACTTCTTTTTCTGTCGATTTGGACTTTAATTGACCTGCTCCTTGCCAGATCTCTTGTGTTTCGATCTTCTTGCCTGACAAATTCGATTGTTTCCCTAGATCCAGATGCGATTTCACCTTTTCGTTTTTATATGAACATGAAATGAGACAGTGTTGATTTAATCTCCAGATCTGTTGATGTCATCGGTCCTCCTCCACGTTTTTGTGAAATTTGTCCCTGATTTAACTTAAATTGAATCCTTAGGTTTTCCGATTTAGCTGAATTGTTCGTCGTTCATGATTTTGCGTGTTCGATATGACATGATACTCAACCTAAGATTCTCGCTGCACTAGTATGCGCAGGATATGATTCGTTTATAAAACAAAATTGATTCTGTTAGATCGGTTGGCCTTGCTTTCGAATCTGATTTTGCGTGATAATGCTTACTTTGCATGTTGAATGGAATTCTTTATAAGATTCTGGATATGGTATCAACTTTTATGCAGGCTTTTTGCTTTGATTGTTTTCTCCTCCACAGATCTAATATGATTTGTTTGGAAAAGTATTGATCTGTATGTATGATTTATTTTCTTGACAGATCGAGAAAGAAATGGACACCTTCTTGTACACCTCTGAGTCCGTGAACGAGGGCCATCCCGACAAACTGTGCGATCAGATCTCCGATGCAGTGCTGGATGCTTGCCTTGAGCAGGACCCTGACAGCAAGGTTGCTTGCGAGACATGCAGCAAGACCAACCTTGTGATGGTCTTCGGTGAGATCACCACCAAGGCTAATGTTGACTACGAGAAGATCGTCCGTGAGACCTGCAAGAACATCGGATTTGTTTCTGCTGATGTTGGTCTCGATGCTGACAACTGCAAGGTGTTGGTGTACATTGAGCAACAGAGCCCTGACATTGCCCAGGGTGTCCACGGCCACTTCACCAAGCGCCCTGAGGAAATTGGTGCTGGTGATCAGGGTCTCATGTTTGGATATGCTACTGATGAAACCCCTGAGCTTATGCCTCTTAGCCACGTTCTTGCAACCAAGCTCGGTGCTAAGCTCACGGAGGTCCGCAAGAACGGTACCTGCCCCTGGTTGAGACCTGACGGTAAGACTCAGGTCACAGTTGAGTATGTCAATGAGAAGGGTGCCATGGTCCCTCTCAGGGTCCACACTGTTCTCATCTCGACTCAGCACGATGAGACCGTTACAAATGATGAGATTGCTGCTGATTTGAAGGAGCATGTGATCAAGCCTGTGATCCCTGAGAAGTACCTTGACGAGAAGACAATCTTCCACCTTAACCCATCAGGCAGATTCGTCATTGGTGGTCCTCACGGTGATGCAGGTCTCACCGGCCGTAAGATCATCATTGACACCTACGGTGGTTGGGGTGCTCACGGAGGTGGTGCCTTCTCCGGAAAGGATCCCACCAAGGTGGACAGGAGTGGAGCTTACATAGCTAGGCAGGCAGCAAAGAGCATCGTTGCAAGTGGTCTGGCTCGTAGGTGCATTGTTCAGATCTCGTACGCCATTGGTGTCCCTGAGCCTTTGTCTGTCTTTGTCGACACCTATGGCACAGGGAAGATCCCTGACAAGGAGATCCTTCAGCTTGTTAAGGAGAACTTTGATTTCAGGCCTGGAATGATCACCATCAACCTTGACCTCAAGAGGGGTGGCAACGGAAGGTACTTGAAGACCGCTGCTTATGGTCACTTCGGTAGGGATGATGCTGACTTCACATGGGAGGTTGTCAAGCCCCTCAAGTGGGAGAAGCCCCAGCAATGAACACAAAGCGTTGAATTCAATTGGTAAAAGTTAATGCCTGGTTTGTTCTTCTGCAGCTGCTGTTATGAAATCATATGGTGTGTTATTTTATTTTAGTCCTACTTAGAAGTAATTGTTCGTCTGTGTCTAATTTTGCTACCTGGCTTTGGTTTGGTACTTGGCACAAGATTGAAACACGGGAAGGTATTATCAACTTTTGTAATGTGGGGTACTACTGGGGGATGCTTGGCAGCATATAAGTATAGGCAGCTGCCATTGTTATACTTTTATGATCATAGTTAGCTTCGTGTTAATCTGTGCCAAGCTTCAAAGTGCGAGTATTATCTATCTAATTAATCGTTACCAAAAAAAAAAAAAAATCTATCTAATTAATGTCATTTTCTGAAGTGAATCTCATATTTGCCGTATACTAATTTATGTGGTGCTAATACTTTTAACTAAAAAATGGCATTTTGGTATATTTTTCGATAGACCCAATTTTGGTATTCTTTTGAGATCATTTTCTAGAGTGAATCACAGACAGCTTTCGCAGTTGGCATTATTCAGTCAGCAATTATGTTTCTTAATGTGAATGTGCTTCTTCCAGCTGGTGCAGTATGTAATTAAAATTCTTGTCTTTTTTAGCATATATTGAAGTTGATAAAATTCTACCATTATTTGATACCATACTTATATGGTCATAATGTCAGACGTCAGTATATAAATGGGTTGTCAGTATTTTGATCAAAACAATATCATATACCATACAAGCAAGATTTATGCACTATTTATAGTCTCATACTGTCAGTACATAAATTGGGTCAATCTCGATTAGAAAATAAGGCAAGGCAAGTAATATTAAAATAAACAAATCTCGATTAGAAAATAAGGCAAGAATTACTGTACACAGCACCTCCACCTGGTTTGCTTCCAACTCTATATTTGCCTAACTACTTACTGAGTACGAAAACCCGGGAAAAAAAAAAAGAAAACAAGGGATCTTATCAGCTACAATAGTAACGTATATATAACAAGGGTTGCTGCATTGCATTGATCAAGCTTTTCTGATACTTTTGCTCTCCAATCTTGAACCCGTGCTCTCACTCCTTTCTGTGTCCGAGCATTCTCTTTGAGATTCTATGTCTATGCTGCCGGCTCTCGTTCTCCTTTGTCTCCGATCCTGCATTATTCAGAAAATAACTAACTCCAAACAGCATGTACTATATACAGAAAACGGATGTTAACAATATCACTACCTCTTTAGACAAGGGATACTCCTCGGATTCAAGCATTCGCACAACTTGGCTCATCTTAGGTCTCTTATCGGAATCAGGATCAATGCACCTTAAAGCAGTCAACAGAGCTCGCTTCAAAGCTTTAATTGATGGTTTCGTCTCTATTTTTGGGTCTACAACTTCCTCAAATCGCCTGCTTCCCACCATTACTTTCAGCCAATCTACCAGATTTGCCTGCAATTTCACTCAAAGCTTTCGTTCAATTCAACTGATGTATATATCAACAATCTCAATATAACACAACGAGTTCAAAGAGAACATTATTCTCAGATTAATCAAGGTTAGAAAATGCAGGATGCAGGCAGACCTCTAGCGGGGGGCGGCCGTAGTCCACTGGATCTCTTCCTGTAATAGCTTCTAAAACTAGAACCCCAAAGCTGTAAACATCACTCTTTTCATTCAAAAGGCCAGTATTTGCATACTCAGGTGCTACATATCTGCATAACATGAGCCAGAAGTTAATAAATGTTCTTCTTGTTGCTTTATCTGTCACTTGGAGAGGAACGATTTATATACGAACAAAAGTAAGAAACCACATACGTACCCGAACGTTCCCATGACCCTTGTAGTTACATGGCTTTTCCCAGCACCAAGGAGCTTTGCCAGGCCAAAATCAGATACCTTGGCATTGAAGTCATCATCAATCAGAATATTGCTTGATTTGATATCCCGGTGCACCACTTTTGGCTCGATTGCCTCATGCAAATAGGCAAGACTGCAGCAAATTTGACACATCATACCAGATCAGATCAAACGACTATACGAACAAAAAAATCCAATAAAAGTTTTCAAGATTTAGATGGATGTCAAGAATGATTGTCTTATACACAAGAACACAGAGATGTGAGTACACTTACGCCTTTGCTGTGCCAACAAGAACTTTGATCCGTGCTTCCCAAGTCAAATAACCATGTTGGCTCATAGCGCCATGAAGCCACTGCTCTAAGTTTCCATTATTGACATACTCGTAAACCAACATTCTGAAACTCGAAAACCATTGTTCAGATTTGCTTTCTAGCACATTGTAAATGATTCACAAACCTACTTTTCACATGAGATTATACATACAGTAAAATGAGCCATCCATTCTTAAAGCTAGCTGAACGAAATACCTTTGAGTCCCTTCGACACAATATCCTAGTAGTCGAACCAGATTCTTGTGGCGTACATGACCTATAGCCTCAACTTCTACTCTGAATTCCTTCTCAGCCTGCCCACTATTGGAAAAGAGTTGTAGAAGCTTAAGAAATTTATCATCCACAACATAAAAGTAATTTGAAACTTGAAACTCACATATTATTGAGGATCCTTTTAACTGCCACAGGAGTCTCATTGATCAACTGTCCGCGGTAAACTACCCCATATCCACCTTCACCAAGGACATTCTCCTTAGAGAATCTATTTGTTGCAGTTTCAAGATCTCTCAATGTAAACCAATGACCCCAACCCAAATGAGAAAATTCAGGCAGGCCGCATAGCGGAGAAGGCGCAGTTATTGGATACGAGGAAGCTGGCTTATGCCCCCCAGAACCGCCCTCCTCTACTGACTGGAACCCGTCACCGTCTACATGACGAAATGAACCTGACCTGCTAATCAGATCTTTGTTTCTCAGTTTTTCTCTATGTTCATGAGAAAATGCCTTACTTGACTCTATATCACTGAACTTATCCTGAATGGAAGGAAGATTTCTATCATGTGTACCAAATTCACTTGCAGATACTTGCTCAATCCTCACTTCTTTGATTTCTTTGGAAACAGAAGGGATTTGACTGAATGGAATTCGTCTCTCCCTAGTTTTGCTAGCTCTCTTCAATTTGGTAAGGCACAGAAGTGCCAAACCAAAACAGAGAACAATAAAAAATCCTATAAGAATTGCAATCAATTCCCATACTTGGAGACCTAATATAACTTTCTTGGATAACCCAGCATTGAGATCAGAAGCCATTTTTCATACACCTAACAAGTACAATGAAAGTGAGAATTCAGAAGGGTTTGAAATTCAAAGCATGTGTATAATAAATCCAATAACAGCTCATCTCCAGTTTGTCAATAGTAGTCAATATTCAAACCAGCCCCACATGATTGGATCAAAACACAACTAATTCAAACATCATAATGCAGAAAACAAGAGGAATTAACAAAATGTAATGAAAACCCAAATACCTAAAAGATATGGAGAGGAGATCTGAAGAAGCCAGCCAGATCTCAAGGAACCCTAAACACATGGAGAAGAAGAAAACCCAGATCTTTGAACCCAAATTGGCAAAACCCAAATGCTTATTACTTATATAGTGAGTAAGAATCGGTTCCTTGGCTGTTTAATTGAACTTCAAATCTAAGATGAGAAGGAGCTTTCAAGCACCATACTTTGCCTTCCTTTAAAACCCCAATGTAGAAATGAAACAAAGTTTGGAGCTTTGAATAGAGTAAAGGGACATGGAAAATCTTATTCAACTTTCTGTGTATTGTTTTGTGGGTTTGAGAGAGAAAGAGAGAAGAGAGGTGGGTGTGATGTGGACTTATCGCAGCTGGTAGCCGATGTTACAATTTTCATTACAGACACTTAAAGTTAAGCATATTTTTTTTTTTTGGTAATAAAGTTAAGCATATTTAAGATGACTGTTTATCAGCCAAATTCATGCCGGTCAAAGAAGGGAAAAGATGAAAACTTTAATGATGATTTTAAGTGTTGTTTAATCGGCCATTACTGCTGAGGTAACTAAAAAGGACAAAACAGAGAAGCTAAGGAATAACGATGCTGTCGGCCATTAGAGTCTGAATACCAAATACGTTAGCATAAACAAACATTAAAGATCACAAAGATAAAAGAAGATTAAAAGTTGGAAGATAGAATTGCAGATGAAATCCTTAAGAAGCAGGTGGTGAGGTAGGGAGGACATGTGATCGATGGCCACTTGTTTGTACGTAACGTAAATATGATTATATGAATGAGCTGCATTCTCTCTGTCCATTTTCCATTTGGTGATCTTGATTATGATATATGTTCTGCAGTCCCCTCCATGGCCATCCCATGTAAGATCACAGCACAACCTTGACAATGACTAGAGTTTCCCTTTCATCTCTCGATTTGAGAACCTCAAATCACATTATCGACATATATAGTTCTGTAAAATAAAAATCAAAGTTAGTTGAGCTCGGCAACATGAGCTTTTCAATACTTTTACAGCCCGTTTGATTATTAACTTTTTTTTTGGTGAACCGTTTGATTATTAACTTTGATGTTTAACTTGTAGATAAATGAAATATATGATTTCAATCAATTTTCAAAGATAGTTTTTAGCGAAATAAACGGACATCTAAAAGTATCTATATCGAGTAACCGTTGTATAATTTTTCGGTAAAATATTAAAGAAAAAATTGGGTGAAATAAACTCTTTTTAATGGGCTTTTGCTTTGTACCTCTCTATAACTTTTACCACTATTACTCGATTAAGGGTATATTTAGTAAATGAGTTTATGTTATGGTATTCTTAATAGAGTAATAGTCAATATCAAATAATGTCAATTTTGTAAATTATTTTAGAGTTACCGGTTATACAATATATTTTTATATAAATAAGTGAGAGTTCACAAAAGGAATTTATAAAAAAGTTTTATTATAATTCTGGTAACCAATCTTAATAATTATACAAAAATACATTTAAGCTTGAAAAAGGCCAAACATTAAGGAGGAAAATATTTATTAGATGAAACGAGTCTTTTTATTTATTAGTAAAATAAATAGCTCAATTTTCTTTTGGCCAAATTGAGTAACTAGACCTTTTGGATTTTTTAACTAGGCCCTAGTGTTTCCCAGTTAGAAAAATGTACCCCTCCCTTTTTTTACCGTCAAATCTAAACACAGATGTCGTTCCTCTATTTCTCTCAATCTCTCAACTTCTCGTCAAGGACCTCAACCTTGCAAGATGTTCAAGCTCTCCTCTATTGAGCTTGTCGACGGGGCCTCCTACCAGCACTCGCCCCTCGTGGCCATCGCGGCCGCCTCCAACTCGTCCTTACGCTCCTTCTCGGTGTCCATGAGGTTGGTCACATGTGTCAGTTGCGAGTTCAGTTCACGAAAATTCATGTTTGTTTTTTACATAACTTAGTAACTTAGAAAATTCATGTTTGTTTTTTTTAAATAGAGAGGTTAATTACTTTTACCTACCATTAATGAAAAATGGTAAAAATTAAATGGTACACAAACCTAATGAAAATAGAAAAGAGTCTATAAAACAAATTCTTTCTTTTTAATTTGGTTATTAGGATTGAAGTATATAGTTTGGATATACTTTCGGTAGTAAAAATTCCATTTATTAGAATTTCGAAATTAGATTTCGGAAATAAAATAAAATTGCTCCATTTTTTAAAATTTCGGTTTTAAATATTCGATTAGTGTTCCAATCTACAATATCCTTAATGGATCAAAACTCCGATTTCAAAATTTTCATACAAGTCAACCGATAAGAATAGTGTTTCCATTAGTTCGGTTTATCAGAAAATCGCTGATTTGTTTTATTAAAATATATTTAATTGAACTTTGTCAAAATTTTGGAGGTCAAACATGAACTTAACCATAATATATTGACCTCCATGGATATATATTCAATGCCCATTTAAGACTTTAACACGTGCAAATTTTCACATTTAATTTCGATGTTTTACTATTCAGATCAATGGTCTTAAAGACCGATATTAAGAGTAGGAGTTGGCTCCAACAATAGTTTTGTTTGAGTTTTTTTTGCACCATTATAAAGACTACATTTGAGAAAACTAGAAAAAATGTAATAATTATGTTCAGATTCATTATTTTGAGTTATTTTGTGTATAAAGTACTACCCGGAATGAAATAAAACTTGGTTTTTTTATTGACTTGATATCTTTATATAAGATAAATGTAGTATAAAACGGTAATAATTCTATTTCTAATACTCCCCTTAAGATGGTGGTGGATTTCAAAAGTTTCCGGCTTGAATAGTAGAAACTTGAAGTTTTTTACTTATTTTTGACGCTCTCATTACTTGTACTTGAAGGCAGTGAGTTTGAGCGAAAACTGTTGTTGGAGCAAGTATATTGACGTCCTAGGGAGCTGATACGAAGGGATAAAATGAGGACTTAATGGATCTTCCTCCCTTATTTGATCTTTGTTTTGTTGGCGCTAATATGCACCGGTAGGTTGACGATAGTAGCACGCCGGTAGGTTCGACCCTAAGGCGCCGGTAGATTGGCATCCTAGGAAGATAATAGGTTTAGGGTGGTGATAACAACATGCCGGTAAAGTCGGCTATAGGGCGCCGGTCGGTTCGCGTGATAATCGCCGCCATCACCTCGGTCTTTGTTTTGTTAGGTTGGCGATAACAACACATTGGTAGAGTCGGCTCTACGGCGACTATAGGTTGGCGTGATAACCGTCGCCCCCATCATCGATAACGATGATGGCGACGCGACTAGAGTTTGTGTTTTAGGGTTTGTATAAACGAAAACATGTTTAGAGATCGTAGGCTCCGATACATGTAGAATTTAAAATTCGTAAAGCTTGTTTCCTGTATTGACATGATATCCTTTATATAATATTAACATAAATGTGATAAAAGGGTAAATTACATAACTTAAACCTAAATCTAATTATATCAATAACAAAATAAGAATTAAGGGAGAAAACAAAGAGTTTATATATTATTGAGTAATAAAGTAACCAAAATATTCAATTTTATGCAAATACGATCAATAAAGAGAGGCTCTCAAAGCCAAGGATTACAAGAAACATACAAGCACTAAGTTTTAAGTTATTTTATACCATTAAATAAACTATTAGGTTAACAATGTTATATAAAGACATCTATACACAACTCTTAGTATTTTGTATAAAATAGAGGTTTAACTCACACAACTCCCACATTTTGAAAAACTCGGCCTATAAGTACTTAGAACTTATAAATAAATTACATGCAACTCTCACGTCTTGCCTAAATAATGATAAGAATTATGCATGACCGATGAGAGCTGAAACGTGAACCTCAAATCTTACAAATAAATACAAAACTCAATTGTAACATAAAGTCAAGATCAATACGAAAACAAAGAAATCATTTGACCGATTATATAAAGGCAATAAAAAAACACACAAAAAGTGAAGACAAAAGATGAGAGATTAACCGATAGAAAAGGGTAAGTATGGCCGATAGAGATATAAAATGTGAATCGGAGTATGATAATAACATAAATCACGTAAGTGAAGAGAAACACAAACATTGGCTGATTGAAGGGTACTAGTTGGCCGACAAGTATATCCATCGAGTAGTAGTAGCAATAACGGAGGAAACAAAGGTTTGTAACGACCCAATATAAAGACAATCGAAAATAACATAAATTGTAATCCAATGATGATAAAAGTATTCTAAAAATCAAATTATCACAACAATGCATTTTCAATCTCAATTCATATTAATCATATCCAAATATCATATATATCATGCTATGAAGGGAACAACCCCGCGCAACTTTCAGATATTGTAGAATACTATATATTATCAATCACACAACTCTCACAACTTGCAATTAACACCTTCAAGAACATATTGAATGAAATAAAGTATATCCGCAACTCTCACATCTTGCAATATACAACCAATAATCTACCATAACACATTAATTAAGACACATATATAAAGAAAATATATCCACAACTCTCACATCTTACAATATACAAACAATTATCTACCACAACACATGAGTTAAGACACACACATAAATGAATATAGGCCATCTTCAACCTCATAGATTATCGGGTGAATTTGGTAAGCAGGTTATTTTCAGTTTTTGGTATGGTAAGTAGGCCCGTACTATAATTCCATTAAGTAAATATATCCCGTTTTATTTTTACCGTTAAACCGTAGATTTGGAGTTCTCCTTCACCGCCTATTGTAGAGGGTTGGCTTTCAAATCACGACGTTGGCTCTTATCGGCGGCAACTTTGGATGCAAGCTCCATCTCGTGCTTACAACCCTACATCTAGGTTCGTGCACGGGCTCTTATCGGCGGCAACACTGGCTCTTATCGGAGACAACCCTAGATCTAGGTTCGTGCATGGACTCCCTCTAGTTTCCAGAAGAACAGAGCCGGAGATGGGCTCCTTGGCTCTGGCGATGGCTGCAATAGGTGGTGAAGGAGTAAGGGCTAGTTGCTCGTGGTTTCTTCAGGCGACTTTGAGGCAGTTTCCAACAGAAGGATGGTTTGAATCCTCCGGGTTTCCAACGAAGCTGTAGGCTGGTGAGGAAGGGCCGTTTAAGAGGAGGTGATGTTTGGTGCTTAAACTTGCGGAGGAGATCTCTTTCTCTTCTCAGCGGTAAAGCTTTGGTCGTCTGCCCAATCCTTCATGTAATATCCTTAGTCTTTATAGGGACCCCGCCCCTGCGCCAAGGTTTGACCGAACTCGGTCTTAACCAAGTTCCCGGCAATGGCGCCAAAAACTTGTTTGCTCTCAGACGTGTGTGTATGGTGAACAATATGGCTTTAAAATTTTAACCGAATGTATAAGCCTGAAACAATATGCAAACCCGCAGTGTACGGATCAATTGTAATAATGGCAAATACTCTAGGGTCGAACACAGGGACTATGGTGAAACAAAGATCGGTAATTCAGGTTGTCAATTAAAAACAAGCAACAAAGCAAAGATATCAAAGTTGATGTAATAACCAGGTAAAGAGATTGCGGATTCTAGAGATTAAAGCATCCAATTGTGGTTCCGACTCAAGATCTCAAAAGATAACGTGGACAAAGCTGATGTTTGCAAAGGGAAGGTGTTTCTAAGGTGGGAATAGATCACCGGGTAAGTCTCACTACTCACTATCCCAAACCAAAGATCCTCTCACCGGGTAAGTCTCAAGGTACTAAGGAAAGGAACTATAATCTCAAACCAACACACCACCCAAGGGAATAGAATCAACCTTTACCGGGTAAGTCTTAGGCTAACTTTCAAAGATGGGATAAAGGCACACTCAAACCCCAATAAAAGATAAACCTTTATTACCTAACACTCATGATCTTGGGTATACAAATAAAGGAATCACCGGGTAATTCTCATCCTAGGCTTGTGTTGAACCAGGAAAGGTATAACAAGGATAGGATTTGGCAAACTGAAACATCAACTCAGATAAGGATCAAGAAAGGGCTCGCCTCGCTCAGCTCATGTACCATCTCGGTCGAGATGTTCTACGGCTGACCGAGGTATTCGCCAGTTAAGGTAAAGACTCGAGCTTTCAGGGCCCACTAGGATAAAGGCTCATTCTTTCATCGTCTTCCCCACAACTTTCAGCCAACCACCCTAGAATCGCATAAAGAACTTAGCCAACAATCATCATGATAATAATAATCAAATATATAAGAAAGGAATCAATATTCGAACAAGAAAACCTTAACACAAATGTCTTAATAATTGAATCAATCAATCGAACAAACAATCAACGTTTCTCAATCACAATCAGAAAAGACAACAAACCAAACCAAACTAAGAAAATCTTACAACTTTCTTCAAACTAGCTTCCTTCCTTCCTTGATCTTCAATCTTCCAAACTTCCTTCAAAACTTCCTTCTACTTCCAACTAGCCTTTGATCTGGAGAATTCTTGCTCCGAGATAATTTCTCTCTAGAAAATCAGCCTCTTTATATAGGAGAATCACCTTCCTAAGATAAAATATCTTCAAAGGCAATTTCCTTCCTTAGAATATCTTCCAATCTTCCAAATAAATCAGCCAAAAAGATGTGCTTCCATCCAGAAATCCATCCTAAAATATGTGATATTCACTTTCCAAAAATAGAAGATTTCAGCAAAAATAAAGATCTCGTGGCCGGTATATTATTCGCCTCGGTCCAACCTATCCTGAAGATCACCTCGCTCGAGGTGACACTGTAGCCACCCGAGGTGAATCTCAACTGAGTGTAAATCTCTCTAATCTGATCCAAAATCAATCTTCCATCTCATTTCCATGCTTCCTGAGCTTTTCTTATAGCTCCTCAATGCTCCAGAATGTAGCTCCAATGACTCCTTAGCTTCCTTAGCTCCAAAACGTTCCAAAACGTGCCATTTTTCCTACAATCACAACGAAACTAGGTGCAAACCTCGATTTTCACAAAGGTAGACAAAACAACATAATGATCAAAGAATATACATCCATACATGCAGATTTATAAAGATAAAATATCCAAACCAATCCCAAAATATAGACTATAATACATGCTAACAAAATACACCATACTTGTCCCTTGCTTGTCCCCAAGCAAGATCCAAATCTTAGATACAAGATAGAATGGATTATAAGTCATTAAAAAGATTAATGAAAAACATTTCAAAACCTTTTGGTGGTGTGCTCCACTCATAGATCACCCTAAGACAATGCTTCATGGCAAAAAAAATCAAGACATGATCAAAACATTTTATTAATATAAGAAAGTTGTTCATCCTTGTATAAAATCATAGAATGCATAATAAATCATATTTATCGAAATCAATCATGTATAATCCAGTTTAAACTACCAAGTCAATCATCATACTCGTGGTCAAAGGACTTTCAAAAGAGGTCAAGAAACGTGTCAGGGTGGGATGTATATAGGGTAATGTGGTGCTAAAATCCGGGAATATTATCTTTTCTTCACTTTCTTTGAATCACAACATCTTCCACCAATAAGTTTTGCTTATTTTCACTTTTTACTTTACTTTTTGGGAACATGGACAGAGGTGCACAATAACCGAAGCTTAGGAGATCAGCAATCATCAATTTCTCGAAATACACATACCATGACCTGTTAGGATTATCGATCAATCCGACTTTGGCAAGACACAAACACCCGGCTATGTGAATGGTGCCGAGTTACTCATCATCAAGATCAACGTCCCCAAACCTAATTTGTTTCTTTCTAACACTTTCAGCCAAGATCTCAACTTCACATCACACGCTTTCCATCAACTGCATCCAAATTCCCGGATAGGTAATGGGAGGCAAATATGTATAAAAGGGGCTAAAGCATGGTCAAGAAGAGAATGAAGAGCCTTAATCATCCCAAGAAGAATGTGAGAAAACTCATAATGTGGTGTCAACCTTCAAATCCAACATAATTTTGATAAAAACAAAGTATTAAACATGTTAGAATTTTAAACAAAGCATTTAACAACTTAAACATATTATCAAACCTTTCGAGCATATAAACATTTCAAAACCAATCTGCAGACAAAATCTTCATCGAGGTCATATCTAGAATAGAAGCACAAAACGTTTCGAAAATCTTTCAGTTGAAAACCCATCTTGGTCGAGGTGTTCTAACGGTGTCCGAGGTGTTCAACCGAGATGTGCCTCGGTTTTTACGACCTCGTTTGGTCAAGAACGTCTCGGTCGAGCTAAATTTTTTTTTTCAAACTAGTTTTTGACGTTTTTCTCAAACAGAAACCTGCATGTATGCATGTAATGACAGATAAGCACATAGAGCCAAATATACGATAATATCCAACAAGAGTCATACGACCATAGAAAGTAAGTCAAATAATACACCAATACCCCATACTTGGGACACATTGTCCCAATGGGTCAAATATAAGTCATGAGAACAGAGTACTCACCGGACATAGTTGAACTGCATAATAAATAGAAAATAAATCTATGAAGCTCTTAGTCCTCGTCAGCCAACGGTGGTGGTGTCAGACAACTGCATCTCGGTTGGTGAAGAACATCTCGATCGAGGTGCTCTGACAGCATCCGAGATGTGTCTCAGTCAATCTCGTCTTCTTAATTTCTCGTCAGTCCTTCCATGTAGCTCTTGAGTTGGAATTTCTTCTTAGAGAGTACCTGATTCTTGTCTAGGAGGACACACAAAACACAAAGCAAACTATCTAAACTAAACTAGAAAAGGGAAAAGAAAGCAATACCTTGGGTTGCCTCCCAAGAAGCGCTTGGTTTAAGGTCGCTAGCTGGACCTATCTCCATGGAATTACTCAATGTACCTCGAATATCTTGGAGTGCTCATCACATCCGCAATAAAACTCTTCCAAAAAGGTTCCGGTTCTTAATTTCACCGGAAATGGTAGGATTTCCCACGTACAAGCTTGTACGGTTTGGTTCTCACCGGAATCCTACCGATCTTCATATTCTTCCATGGGACATAACTCAGTTTTTTGTCCCATCCTTTCCTGGATCGAGAAATCAGCTTCTTGAGAATTCACTTAGGTCCCCCATCTCCAGCTTGGGGATGACGTATGATCTTTGGTACATGAGTGACCCCATACTTGAACAAAAGACACTTCATAGCCTTAAAGGTGAAGTGCTTGCTAGCTCTGTTCCTTGTAGTCCAAGGAGCATCTTCTTTCAGCAAATATAAGGGAGGTTTCATCTTGACCTTACGAGGTTCCTTCGGAAAAGACCTCCAACTCTTGTAGAGCATTTCAAAACTTGGGACGAGACTTGTGTTAGGATGACAATCCACACATAAAACTTCCCCCAACTCAACTGATCTTTCTTCAACCTTGGTCACAATTTCAATGATTTGGCCAAGGTTCTCTACATCTTTCTCTTCTTCCAACTCAGCAGATCCCTCTTCAATCTCGACCCCAATTTCAGCAGTTGGGTCGAGGTGTTCCTCATCTTCTTCTTTCTCAAGAACTTCAAGAGGGGGTTCAAGATCGACAAGAGGGATGCTTAAAACTGGTAGTTCTTCCTTATACACCTCTTTCGGCTTAACATAGGATAGGAGGCTTTCGTCGAGCTTCTCTATCTTCTTCATCAATTTCTCCCACTTTGATTCTAACGAATCTTCAATAGGTTGCTGATAAACCTTTTTAGGGACATTCAGCTCATCCCATATCGCAAGCTCCTCTTCAATAGCCTCTTTTTTTTCACTTTCATCATTAAATTCGATGAACGCAAATAAGCGCAATAAATATTCATAATGGTCTACCCTAGCAAGTTGTCTTGCTCTCCAAACTTGATCAAATGCAGGTTCATAGCGACTTGCAGCCATTGGAAATCCTGAAAACTACAAAACTCATAAAAAAAAGATCAAACGAAAAAGCAAAAGCTTCCAAGCTAGACAACCAAATACCGAACTCGGTTTTGACCAAGTCCCCGGCAACGGCGCCAAAACTTGTTCGCTCTCAGACGTGTGTGTATGGTGAATGATATGGCTTTAAATTTATAACCTAATGTATAAGCCTGAAACAATATGTGAACCCGCAGTGTACGGATCAATTGTAATAACGGCAAATACTCTAGGGTCGAACACAGGGATTATGGTGAAACAAAGATCGGTAATTCAGGTTGTCAATTAAAAACAAGCAATAAAGCAAAGATATCAAAGATGATGTAATAACTAGGTAAAGAGAATGTGGATTCTAGAGATTAAAACATCCAGTTGTGGTTCCGACTCAAGATCTCAAAAGATAACGTGGACAAAGCTGAGGTTTGCAAAGGGAAGGTGTTTCTAAGGTGGGAATAGATCACCGGGTAAGTCTCACTACTCACTATCCCAAACCAAAGATCCTCTCACCGGGTAAGTCTCAAGGTACTAAGGAAAAGAACAATAATCTCAAACCAACACACCACCCAAGGGAATAGAATCAACATTTACCGGGTAAGTCTTAGGCTAACTCTCAAAGATGGGATGAAGGCACACTTAAACCCCAATAAAAGATAAACATTTATTACCTAACACTCATGATTTTGGGTATACACACAAATGAATCACCGGATAAGTCTCATCCTAGGCTTGCGTTGAACCAGGAAAGGTATAACAACGATAGGATTTGGCCAGGCCCGGCTAAGGCCCTGTGCAACCAGTTCTGTTGCACAGGGCCCCCAAATATGATGAGCCTCTCACTCAGCCCATTGTCCATTATGCCTATATATATATATACATGTATTATAAAAAAGAAAAAAAGAAATTGTGAAGTAACGTGTATTGTGTTGCTATATTTTAGCATTGGGAAATGGTGATCTGTGGCCTACAACTAACCGCTACTTTTTTTTCTTTCTTTTATACCTTTATTAATATAATAATAATATATATTTTTATTGTTCAATTTTTTTGTAGATCATTCAACGGAACTTTTTTTACCATTCATCATTTAGTTTCTTATTTCCATTGTCATCTTCTATTCTTCTTCTTCTTCTTCTTCTTCTTCTTCTTCTTCTTCTTCCCTATCCTCTAATTTCTTTTTCAAATTGATATTATACCCATGAAACAAAATTCATTTTCTCAATTGTTCTCCATTAACAACATTTAGAAGGTATGTGTCTTTTTTACTTTAGTTTTTAGTTTTATTATAAATTATTTGAAGTTTGAACTAGTTCTAAATTTTAAGTAAATGTGGTTCATATGTAGGAAAATTGTGATTATCAACATCTTGTACGGAGTTCAAGATCCATCTCGAGAACCCGAGGTCCCGAGCAAACTACATAAAGAAAAATCAGGTTGTTTTATTCCTTAATAATTATATTTGTGTGATATTATTCTTTTTTAGCTATGTCTTCAAAAATTAGGAAACATGACTCCGGAGCTTAAAAACGGAAAAAAAAAAACGAATTGAAGAGTTAACTCAATCTCAAAGAGGAGCTCTCAATAAATTTATCATAATAGAATCACAAAATGAAACTGAAAATAAAAATAAAAATAACAATAACAATGAAAATGAAAATGAAAATGAAAAGGCTAATGTTGATGGTCGTGATGATCATGTTAATGTTAGTGATACTCTTAACAGTCTTGAAAATCAAAATGTTGATGGTATCGAGAACCAAAGTGTTGATAATGTTGATGGTATCGAAAACCAAAATGTTGATGTTAATGTTGATGACTTTGAAAACCAAAATGTTGACAAGTCTACTAACTTAAATAATGTTAATGATAACTTTATTAGGCATGATATATTTGATCCAAGATATTGGGATGCTCTTGATCCTAAAATGATTGATGTTCTAGTTGCAAAAGGTCCTAAAAGAGATTTATCCATTCAAAAAGGTCCTAAAGACATATTTTTTAAACGGTTTTCTACAACATAATACACTAGAAGTTTATCAAATGGTAAAAAATGTGTTAGAGATTGGCTTGTTTATTCCAAAGGTATTGATAAGGTATTTTGTTTTTGTTGTAAAATATTTAAAACCGGATGTCTAAGAGATCAACTAGTAAATGAGGGTTTTGGAGATTGGTCACATCTTAGTACTAGAATTAAGAAGCATGAAACAAGTTTAGATCATGTTAAGAATATGAGCACTTGGTATGATATGCGTTTGAGACTTCAAAATAATCAAACTATTGATAAAGTGGCTCAAAAACAACTAGAGAAAGAAAAAGACTATTAGAAAAAAGTATTGGTGAGAATAATTTCGGTTGTAAAATTTCTTGGAAAACATAATATAGCCTTCCGTGGTAGTAATGAAAAATTGTATCAAAATAGTAACGGAAATTTCTTAGGCTTGATTGAAATGTTGCCGAATTTGATCCAATTATTCAAGAGCATGTTCAACGTATCACAAATGATGATATTCATTGTCATTATCTAGGTCATAATATACAAAATGAATTAATAATTTTACTTGCTTCAACCATCAAACGTGAAATTATTAAGAAAGTGAAACAAGCAAAGTATTTTTCGGTCATTCTTGATTGTACTCCCGATATAAGTCATCAAGAACAAATGTCTTTGATACTAAGATATGTGGATATGTCTTCAAATTCTATTAGAATTGAAGAATCATTTTTAGGGTTTTTGGATGTGAATATTACAACGGGTCAAGGCTTGTTTGATGCTTTGGAAAATGAATTGAAGTCACTTGATCTTGATATAGATAATGTTCGAGGGCAAAGCTATGATAATGGATCAAATATGAAAGGAAAACATCAAGGGGTATAAAAAAAAACTTTTAGATATAAACCCTAGAGCTTTTCACACATCTTGTGCTTCTCATAGTTTGAATTTGACATTATGTGATATGACAAACAATTGTGGCAAAGCTAAAGATTTTTTTGGAGTCATACAACGTATATATACAATATTTGCTAATTCTACTAAAAGGTGGCAAATTTTAAAACAAAATATGGAAGGATTGGTAGTTAAACAATTATCATCTACTCGGTGGGATAGTCGTGTTGATAGTGTTAAAGTAATAAGATTTCAAGTTTTAGATATACGAGAAGCATTACTTCAACTAGCGGAGGTCGATAATGATTCAATTATAAGAAGTGAAGCTAAATCCTTAGCACACAATGAACTTGGTGACTTTGAGTTTTTAGTGGCAATAGTTATTTGGTATGATATATTAAATAGAATCAATTTAGTTAGTAAACAATTGCAATCAAAAGATATGCTTATCGATGTTGCCATTAAAGAAGTAAAGGAATTGATAACTTTTTTTGAGAGCTATAGAGAGATAGGTTTTGCAAATGCCTTAGAAGTAGCAAAAGGTATTGCCAATGAAATAGATATTGATCCCGCATTTCCTCAAAGACGTGTAATACGAAGGAAAAAACATTTTGATGAGAACTTAAGTGATATATCTATAAGTGTTTCACAATCGGCTGAAGAGTCATTTAGAGTTAATTATTTCTTATATATTATGGATCAAGCAATTGTTTCTTTAACTAGGAGGTTTGAACAATATCAAGAATATGAAAAAACATTTGGATTTTTGTTTACTTCTATGGAGTTATGTTCATTGGATGATGAATGTTTAAAATCTTCTTGTACTCATTTGGAAGCTACACTTAAAAAAGATGGAAAATCTGATATTAATGGAAATGAGCTTTACATAGAGTTAAAATTACTTCAAGATTTTTTGCCTCATAACAAAATGGAACCTATTGATATTTTACAGTTTTTAAAACATCGAGATTGCTTCCCGAATACAATTATTGCTTATAGAATTTAGTTGACTATTCCTGTAACTGTTGCATCTGCAGAGAGAAGTTTTTCAAAGTTGAAGTTATTAAAGACATACTTGCGTTCCACAATGAAACAAGAACGACTTAATGGATTAGCCTTGATATCAATTGAGAATGATATGTTGGAAGAAGTTGATTACGAGGAGCTCAACGAAGATTTTGCCTCAAAGAATGTTAGAAGGATGAAACTTTTTAAGTAAATTTGTGTATGCTTATAGTCTATTAAAAAAATTTACGATATCATAAAACGATGATATAAATTATGAATTATTGTTAATATATTTTTATTATAGGGCCTATTTATATAAATTGCACCGGACCACCAAAATGATTGAGCCGGGCTTGGATTTGGCAAACTGAAACCTCAACTCAGATAAGGATCAGGAAATGGCTCGCCTCACTCAGTTCATGTACCATCTCGGTCGAGATGTTCCACGGCTGACCGAGGTATTCGTCGGTTAAGGTAAAGGCTCGAGCTTTCACGCCCCACTGGGATAAAAGCTCATTCTTTCATCGTCTTTCCCACAACTTTCGGCCAACCACCCTAGAATCGCATAAAGAACTTAGCCAACAATCATCATGATAACAATAATCAAATATATAAGAAAGAAAATCAATATTCAAACAAGAAAACCTTAACACAAAGGTCTCAATAACTAAATCAATCAATCGAACAAACAATGAACGTTCCTCAATGACAATCAGAAAAGATAACAATCCAAACCAAACTAAGAAAATCTTACAACTTTCTTCAAACTAGCTTCCTTCCTTCCTTGATCTTCAACCTTCCAAACTTCCTTCAAAACTTCCTTCTACTTCCAACTAGCCTTTGATTTGGAGAACTCCTGCTCCGAGATAATTTCTCTCTAGAAAATCAGCCTCTTTATATAGGAGAATCACCTTCCTAAGATAAAATATCTTCAAAGGCAATTTCCTTCCTTAGAATATCTTCCAATCTTCCAAATAAATCAGCCAAAAAGATGTGCTTCCATCCAAAAATCCATCCTAAAATATGTGATATTCACTTTCCAAAAATAGAAGATTTCAGCAAAAATAAAGATCTTGTGGCTGGTATATTATTCGCCTCGGTCCAGCCTATCTTGAAGATCACCTCGGTCGAGGTGACACTGTAGCCACCCGAGGTGAATCTCAACTGAGTGTAAATCTCTCTAATCTGATCCAAAATCAATCTTTCATCTCATTTCCATGCTTCCTGAGCTTTTCTTATAGCTCCTCAATGCTCCAGAATGTAGCTTCAATGACTCCTTAGCTTCCTTAGCTCGAAAACGTTCCAAAACGTGCCATTTTCCCTACAATCACAACAAAACTAGGTGTAGACCTCGATTCTAGCAAAGGTAGACAAAACAACATAATGATCAAAGAATATACATCCATACATGCAGATTTATGAAGATAAAACATCCAAACCAATCCCAAAATATACACTATAATACATGCTAACATGCGGTGCCGCCCCCGCGCCTCTAGTGACCCGCCCCTGCGGTTTGCAGGGTGGGCGCCGCCTTCCTTGAACTTCTTCTTTTCCCGTTTCTTCCCTTATAAGTCTTGACTCTCTCTCTCTCTCTCTCTTGTGAGAGGGTTTGCTCTAGACTTCATCTTCTTCATCTTCTCCCACGTTCTTCTTTCTCACTCCCTCATCTTTCCTTGGTTTCTTCCTTGGCGATCTTTTTTATCTTTCTTCAAAAGTGTTAAGCTTTGGTGATGATTTGAGGTTAATCTGATGTTGAGGATGGTGTTGTGTGTTGTGGCTTGAGAAGCCAGGGTTGTGAGGTTTCGTTTTGAGTGACTGAGGTAGGTTTCTTCCTCCCTTCTTCCTTCATCCTTTCTTCTTTAGTTTAGCTTAATTCCCACAAGCTTGATCTTGTGTACGAATTTCCTGGACAATTGATGTTTATATATATGGTGCTTGTTGCTGATAGCATGAATTATAGTCTATATTTTGGGGTTTGTTTGGACGTTTTATCTTCAATAATCTGCGTGTTTGTATGTATAATATGTGATTATATTACCATTTCATCTACCTTTGCGGGAATCGAGGTCTACACCTGGTTTTGTTGTAATCGTAGGTAAAATGGCACGTTTTGCATCAAAAAGGAGCAAAAGGAGCTATAGAGTCATTGGAGCTACATTCAGGAACATAAGGAACCATCCAAGAAGCATAGCCATGGATTAGAGATTCACTTTGGACCAGATTTGAGAGATTTCACATTCAGTTGTGACTCACCTCGGTTGACCACAAATTCACCTCGACCGAGGTGATCCAGAGAAGTCGACTCGACCGAGGCGAACACCTGGGACGCGGCGAGAATATTTTATTCTTGGCTGAGATCTTTTATCTTTGGAAAGAGATCTTATATTTTTGGGCTTGGCTCCTAGAAGGAAGAAGATATGCTAGATCATATATTTTACCTATTTTTATGGGAAGAGATCTTTCTAAGATATCTTATCTTTGGAGGGTAATTTTCCTATAAAAAGGGTCGGATTTTCCACAAATCCGACCGTGCTTAGACATCGGCTATCACCTCGCTTACACCTACTACACCGCTACAACCATACTCCAGTTGGGAGATTTGAAGAACCTTTTTGAAGGTTGAAGAAGGAAGATTGTAGCTTTTATAGCTTTTGAAGGGTTTTTGTAAGATCATCTTAGATTCCCTTCCTTGTTGTCTTGTCTTGTTGGATTTCTATCCAAGGAACGCTTTGTTGTGATATTTGATTCAATTATTGAAGTCTTTTCATTAAATTCTTCTTGTTCAAATATTCACTTTCTTCCCATATATTTGATTAATACTTTCATGATGATGAGTGGCTAATCTCTTTGTGTGATTCTAGGGTGATTGGCTGAAGGTTGTGGGAAAAACAATGATAGAATAATCTTAATCACAGTAGGACCCTGAAAGTTCGAGTCTTTAACCTTAACCCTAAGTATCTCGCTCAGTCGATGAACATCTCGGCCGGGGTGGAATTCTTCTGACCGAGGTGGCTTATCTGATCCGAAACTGAGAGTTAAGTGTTAGAGTTTGCCAAATCCTATTCTTATTACACCTTTCCTGGTTCAACGCAAGCCTAGGATGAGACTTACCCGGTAATTCCTTAGTTTGTTTACCTAAGATCATAAGTGTAGGTAATAAAGGTTTATCCTTTATTGGGGTTTGAGTGTGCTTTTATCCTATCTTTGTGAGTTAGCCTGAGACTTACCCGGTAAAGGTTGATTCTATTCCCTTGGATGGTGTGTTAGTTTGAGATTATAGTTCTTTAACTTAATTCCTTGAGACTTACCCGGTAATAGGAGTTACGGTTTTGGATTAGTGAGTAGTGAGACTTACCCGGTGATCCTTTCCACTTTAGTAACACCTTCCCTACGCAAAAACCTCAGCTTTGTCCGCTTATCTTTAGATCTTGAGTTGGAACCACAACTAGATGCTTTAATCCCTAGAATTGCATATTTCCTTTATTGACTTTTATCATCTTTGATTGTTTTAATTACTTGTGGTTAGTGATTGCTTAAGCTTACCGTATTTGGACTTTGTTTCACTAAGTCCCTGTGATCGACCCCTGGAATTCCTTGCTTTTTACTACGATTGACCCGTACACTACGGGTTCGCATCCTTGTTTTTAAGCTTACGTCTATGGTTATAAATTTAAAGCTTGCACACACCGTTTGGAGCGAACAAGTTTTTGGCGCTGTTGCCGGGGATTTGGTCTAGACCGAGCCAGTTACGGTTTGCTTTTGGGGCACTTGCCCCCGTGTCTACTAACCACTCTACTTGAGTGACTTTTGCAGGTTCTTTCTTAGGTTTATGCGAAGAACCCGCACTGGGAAGGAAATCGTTCCTTACGATCCCGAACCAAAAAAGACATACAAACGACGCTTAAGAGAAGCGAAGATGGCCAACCAAGACAATCGCGATCTTGAGGCCGAGTTGAAAGAGGCGCTAGAGCAGCTACGCCTCAGCAGGGAAGAGCTAAGGCAAGAGAAAGAAGAAACTCGCACCTGGACTGAAGCAATCGAAGCAGATATGGCAGCCTTACGAGACCAATATCTACTTCGACCGAGGGAAGATCCAGTTCCCGATGCTGGACCGATGCAGGTCCCAGTCGCTGACCCTCGACCGAGGCAGGTCCCAGTACCTGACGCCCCGGCCGAGGTACTTCTACCTCGGATGCCAGCCCGAGGCGTTCTTCTTGCAGGAATCCCACAAACCCTAGGTCAAAGGATGGACCCCAATCAACAACTGAGGCGTCCAGGAGTTAACCTAGGAGATCCAGCGGACCATGACTACGAAATTCGACCGCAAGTTCTATCCATGATTCGCCAATGCCAGTTCGGAGGGCTAGAGAAGGAATCCCCACATCAACATCTTCAAAACTATGAGATCTTGATGGAGACCTTGAGACCCTCAAGGATTGAAAATAACAACTACAAGCTAAGACCTTTTTACTTTTCTTTAAAAGATAGAGCTCTTACTTGGTATCAATCTCTTCCTCCAAGAAAAATCAGCACATGGGAGGAGATGACTACGGAATTCTTGACCAAATTCTTTCCCCCCCTCTAAGACCGCTGAAATGAGAGGGAAGATTAATGCTTTCATCATGAAGGACAAGGAGAGCTTGTCCAAGTCATGGGAGAGGTTCAAGGACATTCTTTTGGATTGCCCACATCATGGGATTCCAAAGATAGAGTTGTTGGAAATATACTTCAAGGGGCTGGACGGAAGCACCCAGTTCAACCTCCAACTACTCTCCGCCGGTACCTTTATGGACATGGCGATTGACGAAGCTTGGGACTTCATCGAGAAGCAAGCTTTGCATATGGAGAAGTACACCCATCAAGGAGCTGAAGGTGGAGTTAAAAGAGTTAACTTCCAAGAAACTCAGCCTAACAACAATCAACTCACGTCTTTGAAGAACGACGTGAAGCAATTGAAGGAACTCTTGGTTGCTCAAACCAAGAAGGAAGATCAAGGACAAAGAAACAACAACAATGGATACCGTAACAACAACAACGGTTTCCGGAACAACAATTACAACAACAACAATAGAGGATCCAATAGCAACAATTGGAGGGCGAACAACCAAAATTCTGGTAACAATCATTCTAACTCCAATTCTAACGATTCCTCTAATCCTTTCCTCTCTTCCCCTTCTTCTTCTTCTTCTACTCCATTAAAGAGCCAGGGGCAAGGATCAAGTTCGTCTCAGCCGGAAAAGAAAGACGCAGTGCTGGAGGCTATCTTGATCAAGCTTAGCGCTATGGAGACTTCTATGACTTCATTTTCGAAGGCCCAAAAGGCCTTTGAACAACAACTTGCAAGTAGGGCGAATGAAGCGCCAAGAGATCCAAGGAAGCTTCCAGCAAGGACGGAGAGCAACCCTAAGGGCCAGATCATGGCCATAACAACGAGGAGTGGACTGAAAACTGCAGATCCAATGCCTCGGTCGGTGCCAATACCGACGAAGACCACCTCGGTCCATGTGCAGTCGAAGAACACTTCGGCCGAGATGCCAACCGAGGTGGAGCCACAGAAAGCGGAGGGGAAAACTGAAGTTTATGTTCCACCTCCTGCATACAAACCACCACTTCCATTCCCCCAGTCAAGGGCCAGAGCACATCTAGACAAGCACTTTGGTAAGTTCCTTGACTTGATGAATAAACTGCACATTAACATTCCTTTCCTTGATGCTATTCTAGGAATGCCCGCCTATGGGAAGTTCTTGAAGGAGATCCTATCAAGGAAGAGGAAACTGGAAGATTTTGGTGAAGTAAGGATGACATCTAAATCCTCGGAACTTATTCAAATCATGAAGGAGAAGATGCCACCTAAATTAAGAGATCCCGGCTCATTTTGCATTCTCATTCAAGTTGGGGATATCACTTGTGAAGCCCTATGTGATCTAGGGGCCAGCGTGAGCATCATTCCGCTGGAGCTATGTGTGAAGATCGGACTTGGAGAGCCCAAGCCGGTCAAGATTCGACTATACATGGCGGATCGCTCCATCACCCATCCCGTGGGCATTTTGGAAGACGTTCCAGTCAAGTTAGGTAACTTCTATTTGCCAATAGACTTTGTTGTACTTGACATTCCCGCAGATTATCCTGTTCCTATTATTCTCGGGAGGCCATTTCTAGCAACTTCGGGTTGCAACATGGATTGCAAGAACGCCAAGTTGAAATTCAACATTGGTGGCGATGAGGTGGAGTTCGCATTACTTGCAGCCATGAAAGGGGAGCAGCTAAGCGATGATATCTTCAACATCTACGATGAAGAAGAATCAAGAGAATTGGTGAGCTCTATCCTTATTAACGATCCACTCGAAAGAGTTATTAGTTTCAGTTTATGGAGGAGGGTATATATGCTTCTTGTGATGCAGATATACGGAGCTTAAAAGCACTGAAAGAAGATCCAGGAGCTAAAACTGAGAAGCTAATCCAGGAGACGAAGATCTCCAGTTTCGGTTCCAGTTGCAGTACCTCGACCGAGGCACTTTCTGGACTGAGCGAGACGACCGAAGAACATCTCGGTCAACGCCTCTGCGCCTCGACCGAGGTCGAAGGCGAGACGACTTCAACTGAGACTTCCGAAAGTCCAGTTTCTAGATCTACTCCACTGGAAGGAGGAAGCAAGGATCCCTCTCAGAAAGCGCCCCCAGTTGTGGAGCTTAAACAACTCCCAAATCACTTGAGGTATGTCTTTCTTGGATCGGATTCTACTTATCCCGTTATTGTTAGTGCTTCCCTCTCCGAAACTGAATTGTCTAAACTAATGCATGTCCTGAGAAAGCATCAAAAGGCTTTGGGTTATACTATAAATGATCTTATTGGCATTAAGCCTTCTTTCTGTATGCATAGAATTCTAATGGAGGATGATCATAAGACTTCACGGGAACCTCAAAGACGGTTAAATCCGATCATGAAAGAGGTTGTGAAGAAGGAAATTCTTAAGTTGTTGGATGCAGGTATCATATATCCTATCTCGGACAACAAATGGGTTAGCCCGGTGCATGTAGTTCCGAAGAAAGGAGGGATGACCGTTGTGACGAATAAGAACAACGAGTTGATCCCGACCAGGACCGTTACGGGCTGGAGAGTTTGCATTGATTACAGGAAGCTGAACACGGCCACTCGAAAGGACCATTTTCCACTTCCCTTCATCGATCAGATGCTCGAACGGTTGGCCCAACATTCACACTTTTGCTACTTAGACGACTATAGTGGATTCTTCCAGATTTCTATCCATCCGGATGATCAGGAGAAGACCACTTTCACTTGTCCATAGGGGACATTTGCTTATAGGAAGATGCTATTTGGATTGTGCAATGCACCCGCTACCTTCCAGCGATGCATGATGACCATCTTTTCCGAGTACATAGAGGAGATCATGGAGGTATTTATGGATGATTTTTCAGTATATGGTTCCTCTTTTGATGATTGCCTATCTAACCTTTCTCTAGTGCTACAAAGATGTGAAGACACTAATCTCGTTTTGAATTGGGAGAAGTGTCATTTTATGGTTAATGAAGGCATTGTGCTAGGACACCTCGTTTCTAATCGAGGCATTGAGGTCGATCGCGCTAAGATCGAGACTATTGAGAAACTCCCTCCCCCTTGTTCTGTTAAAGGTGTGAGGAGTTTTCTCGGGCATGCAGGTTTCTACAGGAGATTCATCAAGGACTTCTCTAAGATTTCTAAACCTCTAACTAACCTTTTGAATAAGGATGTTGTTTTTGAGTTTTCGCAGGAATGTCTTGATGCATTTTACAGGATTAAGGAAGCGTTGATCTCCGCTCCCATTATCCAACCTCCGGATTGGACCTTGCCCTTTGAGATCATGTGTGATGCTAGTGATGTAGCCGTAGGAGCGGTGCTTGGTCAGAAGAAGGATGGGCGGACCACCGCCATTTATTATGCTAGCAAGACGCTAGATGTAGCACAATGCAACTACGCTACCACCGAGAAGGAGTTATTGGCAGTTGTATATGCTTTCGAGAAGTTTTGTTCCTATTTAGTAGGGGCGAAAGTCATTGTCTACACCGACCATGCAGCCATCCGTTACTTGTTGGCTAAGAAAGATGCCAAGCCACGCCTTATTCGATGGATTCTCTTGCTTTAAGAGTTTGACTTAGAGATCCGCGATAAGAAGGGATCCGAGAATTCTGTTGCGGATCACCTCAGCCGGCTACCTGCATCTTCACGCGAGAAGGACGACCCACCCATAGACGATTCATTCCCCGACGAGCACTTACACTTGTTGGAGCGTTTGATAGACTTACTTACTTCACCCCACGATGGAGGTGGAGTATGGGGTGAGGGCACCTCCCATCACGTTTGAGAGACGTACTATGGTCCAGCTAGCGACCTTAAACCAAGCGCTTCTTGGGAGGCAACCCAAGGTATTGCTTTCTTTTCCCTTTTTTCTAGTCTAGCTTAGATAGTTTTGCTTTTGCTTTGCTTTGTTTGTTTTTGGCGTCCTAGACAGATAACAGGTGACATCTAAGGAAGGAGTACAAGCCAGGAGCATAAGTGGAAGGACAGAAGTTCGAGAATTTGAGAAGACGAAGTTTGACTGAGGCACATCTCGGTTGCTGTCAGAACACCTCGACCGAGATGATTCTTGAGCAACCGAGGCGACTAGGGTTTCTGAAGAACCACCTCGGTCCGTACCACCTCGGTCCAGTCGAGACCACCTCGACCGAGGTGACAGCAGTTCCAGAAAGGGTATAAAAGGGGTGAAATTTCTCTCTCCTCACTTTACCCAACCCTCCTCGACCGCGGCAACCCTTTCACCTCGCCTCTTCGATTCTCGCTCGTTTTCGAAAATTTTCGCTTCCAAACTGCGATTAAAGCGTAGAGGATTCCAGTGCAACGCCGATCTGCGAAGAAATCGAACCGAAACGGCCGAACGAGGTAAAAAGAGAACGAAACCCTAACCTCGCTGTTTTTGCTTCGATTTGGGATTGGATTGCCCTGCATTTGCTGAGAAACGGATTAAGTACCCCATACGAACCAGTTGTAGTGATTTTGGGGGAAAAGAACTGGAATTTTTGAGGAAATTAGTTACGCAGTTTTCGCCTCGGTCCAGACGTGCTGTGCCTCGGCCGAGGTGTTCTTGAGTGTTGTCAGACCGACCGAGGTGACCTGACAGAAAGAGATTTGAAAATGAGTTCTGACAAACGGCTTGCCATTAGGGATAGATCCTCCCCTTCCCCTTCCTCTTCTTCTTCCAGACCTTATCGACCGGTGATCCACGAGCGACACCGGGTCGATTACGACCGTATTGTAGCCCGTCCAGTGATAACACCTCGCTTCCTGGACGTATCAGCCTTTGACTGTCTCCATATGGATGGAGACCTTAGACGTATGATATCGACGGTAGGATTGGATCAGTTTACTGAGATCCGCGCACCTGCCTATCTGGAGCCCACCTTAGAATTTATTAGCTCCTTCACCTACCTCCCCACAAAGCCCACATTAGAGTATTGGAGGGACATTTTTGGTTTTCCTACCCCGACCGCTGTTGATTTCCCTTCCTGGACTGTAGCTAGGGAGTTTTGGGGACAGATTGCTCACGTGGTTGAGCACGCAGACAGGTGGCGCCCTGAAGACTCCAGGGAGAAGGTTATTTTTCACCTAGCTTTTAGGTTAGCCCACCGCATTTTCAGGGAGACACTTTTGGCGTGTACTGAGACGCCCCAAAAGGTCCGACAGGGGGAGCTTTTTAGCCTATACTGCATGGTGACTGGAGGGATCCCCGACTTTGGCTTGATGTTGGCAGAGGATCTGCACAAGATCAAGGCCAAGGCGAACGGGGACATCTGCTGTGGAGGACTTGTGACCCACATCGCTAGCTATCAGGATATGGATCTCAGTGCTTGCACTATGGTGGCGGCTGCCAAGCCTCTTGGGCTGCAGGAGATGATCACTCGGCGGATTCTGGTTCCCCGAGGACTGACTACGCCATATGTGGCGATGTCATGGGAGTTGACTGCACCACAGGGGATCAGGTGGTCAGCCCAGTTTACAGTTTATGACCCTCGTTACTGGCAGGCCGCTTGGGCCCCACTGATGGAGGATTATAGAGAGGCAGTAGCTGCACCAGCTGAGGAGGAGGAGGAGGTAGATGATGAGGAGACTGCTGATGACAGGGATGGTGGAGTCCCGATGGATACAAGGACAAATACTGCCGGGACGAGTGCGCCGGTTATTGATCTGGATGATGATGATACTGAGCCTGCACCTGCTGCACCACCATTGAGACCTGCTAGGCGTAGGGCACGCTGACATAGAGATCCAGAGGCTTACCGTCGGATCGATGATCTGACGGATCAGATGATAGACTCTTATGCTGCCCTTACTGTGGACATACATGAGAGATTTGCTGCCCAGCACCGACAGATTGACAGCTGGACTCATCAGATGCTAGAGGGACAACACTATCAGCGCAGGATGATGGAGATCCAGTTCCAGCAGACTATGGGTTATCCATTTGACCCATCCCAATATCCATATGTGCCACCACCACCACCACCACCACCACCACCACCGGATCAGGATTATTGAGAGCTGCAGGATTTTCTTTCTTATTTTTATGCAGTTCAACTTTATGTCCGGTGAGTATTTTATTTCCTTAGACTTATTTCGACCCACTGGGACTGTGTGTCCCAAGTATGGGGTATTTATGTACTACTTGACCATATGGATGTATGACTCGACCTTATGTTTTGTTTATGTTCTATTTATGCTTTATTTTGCTTCTATGTGTTTATCTGAGATTGCATGCATACATACAGGTTATTTGATTGAGAAAAACTGGTTTTAAAAAAATTTTTTTGACCTCGACCGGTGGAGTTCTGGCCGAACGAGGTGTTTCACCTCGGTTGACCTAAGAACACCTCGACCGAGGTGGGTTAACTGAGAGTTTTCGAAACGATTTTTGTGCTTCTTATCTGGATATGATCTCAGTGAAAATCTTGCTTACTGACTGGTTTTGAAATCTTTATGTGTTTGAAAGGTTTTATAATATGTTTAAGTTGCTAAATGCTTTGTTTGAAATTATTGGCATGTTTAATACTTTGTTTTTGTCTAAATTATGTTGAATTTGAAGGTTGACACCACGTTATGAGTTCTCTCACTTTCTTCCTGGAAAGAGCAAGGCAATTCATTCTTCTCTCTTCTTCTTCTTGATCATGCTTAGCCCCTCATATACATTTTTGCCTCCCTTTACCTATCCGGGAATTTAGAAGCAAGCAAAGTGGTGAAAGCAAGTGAAGTAAAGTTTGAGAAGTTGGCTGGAAGTGAAAGTGTTAGAAAGCAATAAATAGGTTTGGGGAAGTCAATCATGATGATGAGTAACTCGGCACCATTCACATAGCCGGGTGTTTGTGTCTTGCCAAAGTCAAATTGAGCGATATTCCTAACGGGTCATGGTATGTGCATCAAGGGTTTGATGCATCTCAAGGAATTGATGATTGCTGATTTCCTGGGCTTCGGTTATTGTGCACCTCTGTCCATGCATCCCAAAAAGTAAAAGAAAAGTGTGAAATAAGCAAAGCTTATTGGTGAAAGATGTTGAAAGTCAAAGTGAAAGTGAAGTATATCCTTTTCCCGGATTTTAGCACCACATTACCTTACATACATCCCTACCCTACACGTTTCTTGACCTTTCTTTTGGGAAGCCCTTGAGACCTCGAGCTTGTTGATTGACTTAGTGGTTTAAACTGGATTATGCATGATTAATTTCGATAATTATGACTTATTATGCATTCTATGATTTTATGCAAAGATGAACAACTTTCTTGTATTTATAAAATGTTTTGATCATATTTTGATTTTAAATTCCATGAAGTATTCTCTTAGAGTGATCTATGATTGTAGCACACCATAAAATGTTTTTGAAAGACTTTTTCATTGATTTTCTTGACTTATAATCCATTCTATCTTGCCTTTTATATGCGGAAGTTGCTTGGGGACAAGCAAGGGCTAAGTATGGGGTATTTTGATAACATGAATTATAGTCTATATTTTGGGGTGGGTTTGGACGTTTTATCTTCAATAATCTGCATGTTTGTATGTATAATATGTGATTATATTACCATTTCATATACCTTTGCGGGAATCGAGGTCTACACCTGGTTTTGTTGTAATCGTAGGTAAAATGGCACATTTTGCATCAAAAAGGAGCAAAAGGAGCTATAGAGTCATTGGAGCTACATTCAGGAACATAAGGAACCATCTAGGAAGCATAGCCATGGATTAGAGATTCACTTTGGACCAGATTTGAGAGATTTCACATTCAGTTGTGACTCATCTCGGTTGACCACAGATTCACCTCGACCGAGGTGATCCAGAGAAGTCGACTCGACCGAGGCAAACACCTGGGACGCGGCGAGAATATTTTATTCTTGACTGAGATCTTTTATCTTTGGAAAGAGATCTTATATTTTTGGGCTTGGCTCCTGGAAGGAAGAAGATATGCTAGATCATATATTTTACCTATTTTTATGGGAAGAGATCTTTCTAAGATATCTTATTTTTGGAGGGTAATTTTCCTATAAAGAGGGTCGGATTTTCCACAAATCCGACCGGGCTTAGACAACAGCTATCACCTCGCTTACACCTACTACACCGCTACAGCCATACTCCAGTTGGGAGATTTGAAGAACCTTTTTGAAGGTTGAAGAAGGAAGATTGTAGCTTTTATAGCTTTTGAAGGGTTTTTGTAAGATCATCTTAGATTCCCTTCCTTGTTGTCTTGTCTTGTTGGATTTCTATCCAAGGAACGCTTTGTTGTGATATTTGATTCAGTTATTGAAGTCTTTTCATTAAATTCTTCTTGTTCAAATATTCACATTCTTCCCATATATTTGATTAATATTTTCATGATGGTGAGTGGCTAATCTTTTTGTGTGATTCTAGGGTGATTGGCTGAAGGTTGTGGGAAAAACAACGATAGAATAATCTTAATCACAGTAGGACCCTGAAAGTTCGAGTCTTTAACCTTAACCCTAAGCATCTCGCTCAGTCGATGAACATCTCGGCCGGGGTGGAATTCTTCTGACCGAGGTGACTTATCTGATCCGAAACTGAGAGTTAAGTGTTAGAGTTTGCCAAATCCTATTCTTATTACACCTTTCCTGGTTCAATGCAAGCCTATGATGAGACTTACCCGGTAATTCCTTAGTTTGTTTACCTAAGATCATAAGTGTAGGTAATAAAGGTTTATCCTTTATTGGGGTTTGAGTGTGCTTTCATCCTATCTTTGTGAGTTAGCCTGAGAATTACCCGGTAAAGGTTGATTCTATTCCCTTAGATGGTGTGTTAGTTTGAGATTATAGTTCTTTATCTTAATTCCTTGAGACTTACCCGGTAATAGGAGTTACGGTTTTGGATTAGTGAGTAGTGAGACTTACCCGGTGATCTATTCCACTTTAGTAACACCTTCCCTACGCAAAAACCTCAGCTTTGTCCGCTTATCTTTAGATCTTGAGTTGGAACCACAACTAGATGCTTTAATCCCTAGAATTTCATATTTCCTTTATTGACTTTTATCATCTTTGATTGTTTTAATTACTTGTGGTTAGTGATTGCTTAAGCTTACCGTAATTGGACTTTGTTTCACTAAGTCCCTGTGATCGACCCCTAGAATTCCTTGCTTTTTACTATGATTGACCCGTACACTGCAGGTTCACATCCTTGTTTTAAGCTTACGTCTAGGGTTATAAATTTAAAGCTTGCACACACCGTTTGGAGCGAACAGTTGCCTTTGGCACAAGAGGAAGTGAAGAGATCGAGTGAAAAAGCGAAGAGAAGCAAAGAATCGCCTTTTGCATAGTTGGCCGCCCCCGCGCCTTGACAGCGCCGCCCCCGCGGCAGAAGGAGTGTCACCGCCCCTACGGGTGAGAGTCACTGCCCCTGCGGCGTCACCGCTCCTGCGTCTTGTTGCTTCCGCAGGTGCGTTTGTCTAGGACATACCAAGTGTGGTATGTGTCTTTCCTTTCCTTTTGGCTTAGCTTGAGAGTGAGGTTAGGCTAGTGTTATGTATGATGAGTTTGATGATGTTTATTATGAGGTAATGCCTTAGGCATTTGTGAGTTATGTTGAGATATCGAGGTTTAGATACGGGTTATGCTTTAGATATATGATCGTGGGGTGTAGGAGATGGAATCTCCTAACCTTGGTAGTGTTTAATTGTATGTGCCTTGTTGATGCAAGCGCTGATCGTTTCCTCGAGGGGAAATTGTGACCACATGGTTCAGGTTTACGTTTGGTACAGGTGAGTCCATTGGACTTACTTAGTTAGCGGTTATGAGTTTGAATGATTGTGATAGTGACGTTTGTGCATATGAATGTTGCATTGATAACCTAAACCGGACTAGGATGACCATATATATATATATATATATATATATATATATATATACACACACGTAATTAGCCCAAGTGCATTATAATCGGGCGGTGACAACCTGTCAAAGCTCGTCGAGAGTGGAGAAGGTTCTCTGAAACCAGTTCTCCAGGGGGGAAGTAATCTCCATCCAAAACCTGTGTGAAAGGGGACATAGGCTAGGTTCCGAGGCTCCTCATGTCACTAAATAAGTTGAATTAGTAATGGTATAATGTAATGAAGATAATAAACGGTTTTGATGTGAGCATTGCATATTGTGATTTGTTGATGTGTTTGTATGTGCTATTATGATTATTCTTATTCATGAGTTGTTAGCTAACGGTTTTATACCGTTTTGTAGATATTCTGCAAGATAGGAAGAATGCAGAGTGAGCCACATGGATGATCAGCCGAGTGCTTCCGTACATTAGGTTGTGTGAGGGTTTTGAGATGTTTTGTACATGTCTGGATATGATGTTGTCGTTTTGTACTTGGCTGTGTTTTGTATATGTTTTGATGTATGTTTCTACAATTTTATGGATTTGGTTTGATATTTATTTGTGCCTTGTTGTAAGATCCAATGAACTTGTTGTCAGGCTAGGGTCAGGATCCATTGTGAGATCCTAGCCCAGTAGCGCCCCGAGTCTCGTGGATTCGGGGTGACATGTTACGCTAGGAAATAGCACAAAAAGCTTTAAATTTATAACTCGAACTAAATTCTAAACTACCTAGCGAAACCCGCAGTGTACGGGTCGTTTTGTAGAAAGGAAAGTATTCCGAGGTCGAACACAAGGACTGAGGTGAAACTAAGTCATTCAATGATCGAAGATAGTGTTAATCTAGACTAAGATAAGATGAGAATAAAGAAAATGGAAAACACAATGTTTTTGGAGGGTTTTGGGTGATCAAACAAGATCACAAGTATATGAACACAATCAAGCAACACAAACACACACTAAAACAAAAGATAGGAAAATGGAAGTAACAAAGCAGATTCTAGAGTTTGGAAGTCCGGGTATGGAATAGACTCAAGCTAACTATTCATTCCTCGGATTAACTATGATACGTTGGGATTAAGGGTTTCTAGATTGGGATCAATTACCGGGTAGGTCTCATGGTCCACTAGTCCATTCCTAAGGTCTCATTACCGGGTAAGTCTCTAAGAACCTAAGGATAGGAATTCTACACAAACCGGATTGTTACCTAGAGATCTAACCTATCCTTACCGGGTAAGTCTCGGAAAGGGAAGTTCTAAGCAACTATCCTAGCACACTTAGTCCAATGGCGGCTTGTGAGGCTCACCACTACCTAAGGTTTGTCATCTTTTAAACCTAAGAGTAAGAATCACCGGGTAAGTCTCTTCTAAACCCTTAGTTGCTAACACTAGGTCTCCCTAGGATAGAATTAGCTCAACAAACACTAGGATTTCAAGAACACAAGTCATCCAAGGGTAAAAATCTAAGTTCATCCTATCATGGTCTTAGCCATAGCCCTTCTTTCCTTACTCTAGAATCGCAATCTATCTAGCCAACAACATTCATTTCAAGATCAATCTCCACAAATAAAACATGCTTGCAAGTCATGGTCAAATGATGAAGAACAATCCCAAGAAAAGACATTAAAAGCATAGAATAGAATTACCAAATTCTTACAAGGCTCCAAGAGCAAATCCAACTTGACAACAATGAAAGCTTCACTCGAATCCACTCTAATCTCACTCTAAAACGAGAATCTATACTAATCTCATCCAAGAACACCCCTAATGGGTGCTTGGAAGAGAGGCAACAATGGCCAAATGGTTTGGGGAAGAAAGGTAGGTCAAAAGAAAGGAGAAGAGATCCCCAATTACAGCCTGCAAAATCCTTTAAATACCCACTAGGATGCAAGAGCAATGGAAGAGATCGTGGTCAGCTGTCAATGTGGTCCTGGCAAGAATCACGGGCAAGTCCACGGCCGTGGAAGTGGTCTAGACCGTGGTTTTGTCCAGAAGCCTCTCCTAGGCTCGTTAGACCATGATTTGGTGCATGGTTTGTGTTTGCAAGGTTCCATGAGTCCTCCTTAGCCCTTAGCTTGCATTCCAATGAGTCCGGAAGTGTGTCATCTCGAGGAATGATCCTCGGATGTATCGATTAGGCTCTTAAATCTCCCAAAATACCTACAAAGCAAGCAAAAGTCCGAGTAGACGTCTATCTCGACAAAATACGTGATTTGAGTGCAAACGCCGTGAACTAATGCTAAACCATGCATGAATGAGCGGAAAATCTATCTAAATGAGTGTCTAAATCTAGATCATAAATCGTGTTATCAAAATACCCCATACTTAAGGTTTGCTCGTCCCCGAGCAAATTCCCAAATATAGACTAAGAGATGACATGATTTATGTATGCAGAAAAATGGCAAAAATCTTTTTGGAGTTGTGCTTCTAATATTGGATCACCTTCATAGTCATGTTTCATGGCAATGGACAAGCAATTATGTATCAAATAAATGAAAGCATGGAAAGACAATTACACTTAACTTGATAGCATGCAATGAAATGTAAGGATGAAGAAGTCAAGATGATCATGAGTATATCCAGTCTAAATCACTTAGTCTTACACACATGCAAGTAGGTCAAAAGGACTTGTAAAATAGAAGGCCAAGAAACGTTGTGATTAGGTGGGAATTTTCTAGGCTATGTGATGCTAATCCGGGAGAGGAACTAAACAACCACAACTTCACATTTCTTATCAACTTCCCTCAAGTGCATATTTTTCTTTATTTTCTTTTCTTTCTTTTCTTTTTCTTTTTCTTTTTCTTTAACTTATTTTTGAGACAATGGCATTGGTGTACAAAAGCCGAAACCTTGGTGATTGGCCGTCCTCGGGCTTTTTCTTAGTTTTCGAGGTGCATCCACACCGGGCACACATACCAAAGCTCGTTGGGACTATCGGTTCATTTGACTTTGGCAAGGCACCAACACCCGATTATGTGAAGTGTACCGAGTTACTTGTCATTTAAGCCAACGTCCCCAAACCTATATTTTTTTGCTACACTTTCACAACAATTTCAGCACTTCATTCATGACATTCCTTTCATCAACAACTTCACCTCACACTTGCTTTTCACACACATCAACACACTAACATGCTCCTATTCCCGGATGGGTCAAAAGAGGTCAAATTTATCTCAATTGAGGTGCTCAAGCAAAATGATCAAGATGAGAAGTAGAGGAAGATGAATTTCCTTAATCACTCCTAATTGATGTGCAAGAACTAGCATGCAATTTCGACTTTCAATCCTCAATTAAATCAAGGCAAGCATCATAATCACAAGTCATTCATGGAATTCAAGATAAGTATTTCAAGTCCACATATGCATCATCAATTAAACACACAAGGCCATCCGTAGCCAATCCACAAGACAAGGTTCATCATTAGGGTCATATCCAAGCCTAGAAAGCACAAAAAAAAAAAATTTAAATTTTCTGATTTTTATGGGATTTTCGAAATGAATATGTACAATGCAAGACATGTGCAAATATTAAACTACCCTAGATGCTCATCATGCAAAGGATCATGCAAACCCCACCCCATACTTAGAAACACATTGTCCCCAATGTGGTATTCAAGTAAAGAGAGTGAAAGAAGGTTCTCACAATGTAAAATGGTTTACTTCGGTATTTGGAATGAACTCGTGTGGAGTGGTGGTGATGGATGATCGATCAAGCATGGTAGAGAGCTCTTCATAATCATTCCGGCGTCGAGACCCGCGCCAAGGTATATGTGAGATGGGAGCTCTTCCATCTAACAAGACACCTCAAGCCGTCCAAGCCTCACGTCCGCTCCACCCATGTTTGAAAACGGAATCATCGTCATCAACTCGCCTTGCTAGGCTTCCTCATTACCTAAAATCTACCACAAACACAAAACACAAAAACACACAAAAGCAAAAAGAAAAGCAAAAACAAAAGAGAAAAGGGAAAGAGTTGTACCGATGGGTTGCCTCCCATTAAGTGCTTCTTTTAGGTCATTAGCTTGACCAAACTCCGTGGATATGTTAATCCACCTCGAATACCATGGTTTGCTTGAGGAGTCCAAGCAACCATCTTTTCCCGGAATCCATGATGACAAGCAAGGGCCACTTGATGCCCAAATAAGCCTTAAGTTCTCTCTTCACCGGTGAGTAGTAGACTCCTTCATCACCGCTTCCTTGATGATAGTATAGAGTTGCAACCATAGGTGCCACCCCATACTTAGGCAATTTATACTCCGCGGTCACTCCGGTGAAGCGCTTGTCATCCTCATCCTCTATGATCCGAGGAAAGCCGATTCTCGGAAAGAATCCTTCATTGAAGTACTTCATAACCATCATGGATCCATCATGCTTGCTTTCTTCATTCAATAATGGAGAATCCTTAGGAAAGGGGCTCCAATCTTCGTATGTACTCCGGGCAAGCAAGAAAGGACCGGAGGGAGCTGAGATTGGCTTAGGATGGACCACTACAGGACCTTCCACGGGCGTGGTTTGTACTCCACGGCCGTGGTTCTCTCTGTTGGCTCCCACGGGCGGGGTTTGTCCTCCAAGGCCGTGGTTCACTCTGCTGCATCCGTTCCAAGTGAGCTCTTCATGTATGGTTCCGGGGTTGATGGCAAGGATGTCCGGGGATGAGAATACTTCATTGCACTCCTCTAAAGGTAAAGGAGATGGAGGTGAACCTTGAAGAATGGTAGGATCTCTTAGCATAAGAGCATTCCTAATCTCCTCGATCTCCCTCCTCACTTGTTCTTCTCTCTCGGTATTCAATCTCCTTGCTTCCTTCAGGGCCAAATCCCTTAGCCACAATTGCTCCCTAGCTTCATTCAACTCTTCCTCAAGGCTTCTATTGGTTATGGTTGAATCGGGCAATCCTTGAATTTCCTCATAGTGAACCTCCTCTTGGTGACACACTTCCGCTTCAAGCTCCATGTGGGAACTAGAAATGGAAGCAAGGTTGCTTTCTAGATCATCCATCTTCCTCAACATTGCTTCTAGCATTGATTCTACCTTATCATTGTGAGGTTGTTGGTGAGGTTCCTCATGAGGCAATATAGTCATGTGAGCTTGATTATGGGACTCATGATAGGCATTAAACTCCTCCCAATACTCAAACTCATCATGTAGATGTCCTAGATCTTGGCTTCCCATCCATCCCTCATACTCCATGTTGTCAAAGTCGTCTTGGAGGTACAATCCGTCCATGGCAAACATGAAAAGGCAAAGACAAAAACACACAAGATCAAAAGTAACAAGAAAGATAAACACTAAAAACAATCAAAAACAAATGACTTAATCTTAACCTAGTCCCCGGCAACGGCGCCAAAAACTTGTTACGCTAGGAAATAGCACAAAAAGCTTTAAATTTATAACTCGAACTAAATCCTAAACTACCTAGCGAAACCCGCAGTGTACGGGTCGTTTTGTAGAAAGGAAAGTATTCCGAGGTCGAACACAAGGACTGAGGTGAAACTAAGTCATTCAATGATCGAAGATAGTGTTAATCTAGACTAAGATAAGATGAGAATAAAGAAAATGGAAAACACAATGTTTTTGGAGGGTTTTGGGTGATCAAACAAGATCACAAGTATATGAACACAATCAAGCAACACAAACACACACTAAAACAAAAGATAGGAAAATGGAAGTAACAAAGCAGATTCTAGAGTTTGGAAGTCCGGGTATGGCATAGACTCAAGCTATCTATTCATTCCTCGGATTAACTATGATACGTTGGGATTAAGGGTTTCTAGATTGGGATCAATTACCGGGTAGGTCTCATGGTCCACTAGTCCATTCCTAAGGTCTCATTACCGGGTAAGTCTCTAAGAACCTAAGGATAGGAATTCTACACAAACCGGATTGTTACCTAGAGATCTAACCTATCCTTACCGGGTAAGTCTCGGAAAGGGAAGTTCTAAGCAACTATCCTAGCAAACTTAGTCCAATGGCGGCTTGTGAGGCTCACCACTACCTAAGGTTTGTCATCTTTTAAACCTAAGAGTAAGAATCACCGGGTAAGTCTCTTCTAAACCCTTAGTTGCTAACACTAGGTCTCCCTAGGATAGAATTAGCTCAACAAACACTAGGATTTCAAGAACACAAGTCATCCAAGGGTAAAAATCTAAGTTCATCCTATCATGGTCTTAGCCATAGCCCTTCTTTCCTTACTCTAGAATCGCAAACTATCTAGCCAACAACATTCATTTCAAGATCAATCTCCACAAATAAAGCATGCTTGCAAGTCATGGTCAAATGATGAAGAACAATCCCAAGAAAAGACATTAAAAGCATAGAATAGAAATTACCAAATTCTTACAAGGCTCCAAGAGCAAATCCAACTTGACAACAATGAAAGCTTCACTCGAATCCACTCTAATCTCACTCTAAAACGAGAATCTATACTAATCTCATCCAAGAACACCCCTAATGGGTGCTTGGAAGAGAGGCAACAATGGCCAAATGGTTTGGGGAAGAAAGGTAGGTCAAAAGAAAGGAGAAGAGATCCCCAATTACAGCCTGCAAAATCCTTTAAATACCCACTAGGATGCAAGAGCAATGGAAGAGATCGTGGCCAGCTGTCAATGTGGTCCTGGCAAGAATCACGGGCAAGTCCACGGCCGTGGAAGTGGTCTAGACCGTGGTTTTGTCCAGAAGCCTCTCCTAGGCTCGTTAGACCATGATTTGGTGCATGGTTTGTGTTTGCAAGGTTCCATGAGTCCTCCTTAGCCCTTAGCTTGCATTCCAATGAGTCCGGAAGTGTGTCATCTCGAGGAATGATCCTCGGATGTATCGATTAGGCTCTTAAATCTCCCAAAATACCTACAAAGCAAGCCAAAGTCCGAGTAGATGTCTATCTCGACAAAATACGTGATTTGAGTGCAAACGCCGTGAACTAATGCTAAACCATGCATGAATGAGCGGAAAATCTATCTAAATGAGTGTCTAAATCTAGATCATAAATCGTGTTATCATGACACACTTCCCAGGTTCTAATTTTATGGTATGAAGTAGAGAGTTTTTGTCTGGTATGAATTACAATTGTGCAGTGAATAGTAAAAAGATTTCAAATTCACGTTGAAGGAGAAGGATCCCAACAGAAGGATTTCCTGAGTTTATTGCTTCAATTGTGCAGAAGGATTTCAAATTCATCTTGTAATAGAAAGAGGTGTAGGAGAGTTGTTTTCTGGTATGAAATTCATACCAGAATTTTGCGTTTGCGTTTAATGACGTTGATTTTTCCAATCGGGCCCTCCGTCTTGAGATTAGGTCATCATGGATCATCTCCTGCAAGACATCAGCATGTATGAATGACTGAATGAATGTTGTGTGTTTGCTATTATGGCTTTTAAAGGCTAAAGTTTTTGTGTTATTTTTGTCTTGTGTGCTCTTTCATTGCCATAAGTTAAATGACAATTGAGAAAATTCTGGTATGAAATTCAAATAAAAAAATTCATACCAGAAAACTTCTGGTATAAAAATTTTGATATAAATTTCATACTAGAAACTCATACCAGAAAATACAAAAAAAATAAAAATAAAAAAAGGGCAAAATAAAATAAAAAACGTAGACAACTAAGTAACAAAAACAAATTCAAATGTATGTTTCTTTTTTTTTTTTTAAATAGAACAGTTAATTACTTTTACCTACCATTAATGATAGTAGTAAAAATTAAAGGAGTACACTTACCAAAAAAAATAGAAAATTGGCTATTTGGCCATTTAAAAAAAATAGATTTTCCACTTTTAGTATGAAGTGAATAGTGATGATCGACATATTGGTATGTCATAAGTGGCCCGACTGCTACAATGTTGAAGGTGAAGTTCTCAAATGAAAAGACCAATAGTTACAAAGACTTATTTATGGGTGGATATCTAACCTAATTCTCCTTGAATTTAAAGTTAATCACACAAAACCCTATCTCTAAGGAATAAAATAATATAAAGTCAAATCTTATCTTCCAACTAATATTATCTCTTATAGATGATAAGTTTAGGGAATAAAATATTGATCGTCCAAATTAATGTTGACGGTGGGACGAGTCGGCCGGCAATCTAGGGAAATCGGGCCCACTTGCTATAGTATATGGCTCGACTCGTAGCAAAACACATCATCTCGGAAGATAAGGTCAAATTCTCGTAAATGTTGGACCGATCGGCCGACCGTCGGTGCAAGTCGGGCTGATCCATTCCTTGTCTCGAGCTATTTTTATTTCTATACTGTCAAATCTCAATCAATTCAGTCTTGCCATTGTCTTTCTTGATCATTGGGAGAACCTTAGTGTCTTGTAGACAATCTTCTGATAATAACTCAATTTTGGCTTTTAAAAGGACAAGAATGTCTGCAATATCATTAGCGTACATGACACAAAAGAGATCATCTACCAAAATATGATGTAAATCAACACTATATGTTGAAATGATGCATACGAATGATGGTGGAAAAAAACGCAAAAGTCGATATTATCAATGACAACCTGTATATAGTCAACCAAAAAATAGACATGATAGACTAATAACAATCTTCAACTCATATGCACCTTAGGTTCACCCCAAATTCAAATAACAGAGAATTTAGCTGTACATAATTAAAATTGCATCCATTCAATGATAAAACTTACAAATTATCTCAAATGAGAAATTGTCGAAGAGTGATGAAAATCATCAACTATATAGATAATTTTTAACCCTGATCCTAGTACAAAGGGTTTAAAATATTCAATCGGACGAGCTAAAAGATGACCCAAATCAAAAGAGGATAAACGACAAAAAAAATAAAAAAATCTTGAGACTGTTGGCCATGATCGACTCGATGGTTGTAAGGCGTTGACTCGATTAGTGATTGTCGTCGACTTTGATCCAATGTAAAATGCAAGCAGGGCGATCTCAAAGGCTGTCCATACATTTCCTTAAACATTATATAGTGAGTTTCTCCTTTTTGCAATTTTTATGGCACTTTACAAATGAATATTAATAATACTGTTTTAATTTTTTAAAATATTCATTATAACTAAACTACCATCAAATATGTTTTTATAAATATATATAAATTGAACTTTCAAAATAAATTAAGGCTTAATTTTGGAGGTCATATTAGTGCACCTGAAATTGTTCAGACGGCCTTGAACACAACATTTGGAATAAGTTGTTATGTGCATATTTTGTGACATTGATTGAGTAGATCACTTCCGTGAAGAATGTCACGTCTTTTCTTAGTTTTTTTGGTTCTGAATCGATATAACCTTTATGAAAACCTTATAATCACTAGGAGAATTCCAACTTGATTCATGATTTCCTTCAAATAGGTCCAAATGGTGCTCCTTAAAACTTCAAACATTTGAGATAGATCAAAAGGCCAATGTATACATCCGAAAGTAATATGAAATGATTCTACCTTAAAATCATGTAAATTTATATTGAATGAGGTGAATATGAATACAAATGCACATGCAAAACGTTACATAACTAGATGACATCAAAATATCACATACTTGAAACTCATTTGTCCTTAAATAAAATACGTAGATTCATCTCTGTGTAGAACCATATCTTGTCTAAACTATGAAGATGTAGCAATATATGCAACTACTATCAAAACTGATATATCATCACACATATCATGGTCATTATAGGAATTCTCTGATTCCGTCACATTTATCGCGAAGTCAATGGGGTTATGTACTTCCTATATATAGTTATCCATTTGACTTTAATATATTATTTTCGCTACATTAGCATCCAACCCTACTACAACAACTACGTACTAACATCTACCAATTGAAGTATGCTCTAACATTTAAAGATTATTATTTTCGCTTTGAGAAAACTACAATGATCAACATGGACATGGAAACCAGAACCTTCAGCCTAGACCTGTCCCAGAAATTTGGTTTCTTCCCGGACCCGGATGCCGTACCTTGGTGTGGCTTCGTTGCAAACTGATGATCCCTTAGTTCTTTTATAGCCCTTTCCCTTCGCTCATCTATCTGTCAAAACATATGGAAGACAATCAACATACAAGGAAGGGGAAAGAACAAGAAGACAAGATAGAATTATACAAGACAAAAAATTCACATACCCTTTGAAGCTTTCTTGCCTGAGAACGAGCTTCTTGGAAGCAGAACTCCAATTTTAATACCCTCTTTTTAAGATCTTGATCAGCCTTCCTATGCTTCTGTAGCTGCTCACCAAACCAATGAGTGTTGAAATCATATAAACAGAAGAAAGAAAATAGTTTTCTTTCTATATGTACTATGGTGAAAGACCAAAACCTGGGATTCCAATTCC
Source organism: Fagopyrum homotropicum (assembly GCA_033239125.1). Classification (NCBI taxonomy): domain Eukaryota; kingdom Viridiplantae; phylum Streptophyta; class Magnoliopsida; order Caryophyllales; family Polygonaceae; genus Fagopyrum; species Fagopyrum homotropicum. The sequence continues at coordinate 143,685,000 of BSWB01000003.1, read as the reverse complement.
TTTGTTTTGAACCTCCAGTGAGCAGACAAGATCTTTATTTCATCCTTCAGTCTAGTGATTTCCTCATCCTTTGATATCAAAAGATTATTTATCTTCTCAAAATTCTTCACAGAGACTTCATCTAACATTTTCCTCAGTTCGGATTTTTTATTTGCTTCTGCCTTGGCTAGAGCTTGTGTAAACTCATGCTCAACTCTCAAAATCTCTTCATTTAATTGTTTCTGTCTAAACTCTCTTATTTCAACATCCTTTTGAAGATTCTCCAGCTGTTCTTCCATTCTTTTGAGACGATCCTCGTGTTCTTGTAAGGAATTGTTCTTCTCATCTAGGTCCTTTAGTAGGGTTATACATTGAAGCTGTGCTAATTCAGCTGAAGCAGCACTAGCTTCAGCTGTAGCCTGAGTTATGGTAAGCTGTGACTTGAGATTGCCCAACTCCACCAAGTACTGTTTTTCAAAGTTAATGCAATATGTAGTGACTAAAACAGAATTTTCCATGAGCATAAATTTGAATCAATATGGTGGGTTCTTTGTGCATACTTGCAGACTCGCAACAAAGATCATATGTTATAAAGTGGCATAGATTTGATAGTTCAAAATCACTGCAAGGCGAAAATTGGGACCTTTTCGGCTGCAGAGGTTGATGCATCCAATTGGCCATTTCTCTCCTCCAAGCATTTATGCAATCTAGTTATCTCCTCAGCCATGCTCTTAACCTTGGCCTCTATTTCCTATTAAATGATCAAGATGAGATGCAATATATGGCTCAATATTCAAAACTTAGTTGATAACACTGATCACTATTCAGATCACAGAATCATACCTTCCTAGCTAAAATATCTGTAGCATAAGTCTGCTCCTTCAAAGCAAGACGTCTACGAACCTCCTTGAGCTCTTCCGCAAACGACGCAACATTTCTCCTGAAGCTTTGCTTCTTCTCACTCAGATCCTTCAAAAGAGGATCAATATCTCTCATGTGTGTTCTGGACATTTCCAGGTTTGAGTAAAACAACTGAAACTGGGCTTGCCTCAGATGAAACAAGAAGTTGATATAAAGTTCAATCGAAGGAAGCCAGAGTATTTGTTGTTTATAGATAGTAAGCGTGGACGATGTATGAGTGGATAAATTTGTTGTTTATAGATAGTAAGCGTGGACGATGTATGAGTGGATAATATTGATCAAAAGAGGTGGCCATGGTGATGGAGAAAGCGAATCAATTATTCAAACACGTCCATGTGATTGGCGGCATATGTGGCCATAAGATTATATGACCGCATCTATCTGCAAGTTTGCATTAAATTATGTGGGGTTAAGGGTAGTTAATAACAACGGGAGAAAGAGTATGAACTTTGAAAAGAGAAAGCAAAAAGGTTTCCCCAATTTAAGGGGCAAATTTCAAATCAAGGGTTCTGGTTTTTGAGGATCAGAACCAAATTTCAAGATCTACACAGAGAAGATGTGATAGGAAGTAGCATTAAATGCAATCGATGGAGAAACAAATGAAAATAAGTGACATATACGTGGTCAATTTTCCAATGCACAATTTTATCCAGCGAATTTGAACACACTAGCCAGAATGAAGACCATTTGAATTCAGATATCAGCAGAAGAGGAACAGAGCTTGAATGTAGATGACAAACAACAAAGATAATCGGTTCGATAAGAAACATATTACCTGCCTATTCATGATTTCGCCATGTGAGGCAGGGAGGAGCTCAGATGCTGTGCAAAAAAGGAGAAGATTTGGAAGCGACACCGAAATTAGGGATCCAGAGCATCGGTTGACGTACAGAAACACTGATTGTTTGGTTGATTTATGTTTCGAATCGAGTTTCAATTTTGAGTAGCATAGCCATTGTAGCGCGCCAAACTCATACATACACAAGGGTAAGCTTAGGGCCTGTTTGGTATCGAATGCGTATTCTTTTTTAGATTTTTGGGATGAAGATTCTTCAGATTTCTTCAGGATTGTTGGAGATGGGTATTGTTAGAGATTGTTTTTTACGTAAATTTTTCTGTTTGGTATCAGATTATTGTTATAGCTTCATTTAGATAAGATTACCAAAATACCCCAAAAATTTAACCCCAATTTTTTGTCTTCCTGCATCCCTAACCTCTAATCGACAATTGTGACTCCACCGTCTCTTCTCCTTCGTCGTCGGCACTCTCCATTTCTCGTGGGGGCTGCGTTGTAAATTCTGGGCTTGCAGGCATGGATCCGGCCGGGAGAAGCAAGGCAAGGCGCGCGGCTTTGGTTCTGCAGCGGAGGAGCTCATCCGGTGGGGCTGCGCTAGATCTTTGGCAGGCTAGGGCGACCCAGGGCTGCGCTGGATCTTCAGCAGGCTAGGGCGACCCAGGGCTGCTCCCACTTGGTTGGCTGGGCAATCGGCGGTCGTCCATTGCGGCATGGCACGGCGAACCCGATGGAGAAGATTTGAAGAGGAGGAGATAGATGAGACTAGAAGAAGAACGAGAGATGAGATCGGAAGAAGAACGAGACTGGAAGAACGAGAGATTGAGACTGTGAAAGGAGAGAGAATGAGGGTATGAGGGGAAATAATAACAATCTAACCTAAAGAATCTCGAAGAAGCTTGGGGGTCAAGCTTCTTTTTTCGGGATTCTTTTAGCAAAAAAATCTCGTAAAAGAATACAATACAAAAGCTCAAACCGATACCAAACGCTTACAATTTTTCTATCTCGAAGAATACACTGGAAAAGAATCTAAATGAATCTCCATCCAGCTGATACCAAACAGGCCCTTAGGGTCCACCAGCAACCACTTGATCACGTATCAAGATTTCAAATCATGTAATCCAAGGATGCCAATTTCTCCGGATGATTAGCTTATGAAAATAAGTGAAAATACGGGTGTAATGCGGGTGACGGGTGCAGGATGTTTGGGTGACTAGTCTAGCACCTATTCACCTAAATATCTTCGGACTAGTGTTCATAAAATAAATTACTAAGGAATCCTACCTAATGAACATTGATTAAAAATGAAGGAAAAAATGACTACATATGAACAAAAAATAATACAAACTTTAAAAATTATTATTTGATACGCAAACTACTTTACATTAAACTAATTTTGACATGGGGCGAAAATTTGACCAAATTTTATTACAAAAATCATATATATATTTTTAAATCACACAAAATGATCCCCTATATTTTATTTTCTTTCAAAAATCACCCATGTTAATTTTGTATACTTAACGAATTAGGTAACCATCACTTTATTTGTAATATTTAAGGTAGTTTATTCATGTAAAAATGGGCACGTAGGCAGTTAATGAATCAACGTGGAAACGTGGAAACAACATACAAGTGTGTATGATGTATCTATAGAGAAAAGTAGACACTTTCAGATTTTACAAAAAAGTATATTAAAATAAAAAGAAGATTATGTAAATTAGAAGATCTTTCTCTCTTTATAAATATAAATTAAAAGATCTTTCTCTCTCCTATTATTTATATTGAATTTTGTTAATTAGGGTAAAAAAATTATTCTTCTCTCTCCTCTTAATATAATAAATAAAAGATTGTGTATTCCTTTGATGATACACAATATTAATAAACACTTTCAATTACACAATATTAATACATATATTCAATTACACAAATTCAATTATACAATTTCAATTATACAATTTCAATTACACAATTTCATTTGTTATGTCAATTATGTAGTTAACAAATTCGGCCATTTTTCAATTACACACGTTCTATTTCTTTATGTCATGCACACAAGTATGTCATTTACACAAGGTTTGGTTACACAAGTCTATCATTAACACAAGGTTTGGTTACACAAATCCGTCATTTAAACATGTTTTTGTTACATAAGTTCGTCATTTACACAAGTTTTGGACTCCAAATGTAGTTATTAAATGCTCCTTTTAGAGTCAGTTAATCGGTTGATAGTATGGAAACTAGTAGACTATGACAATGGAAAGTGGTGCTTGGAAGGCGAATTTTTACCATCTTTTACTTAGACTTGCAAAAGATTCATGCTTGCCCCATACCCTTGGAATCGTAATGTGATTTGTCATCCGTTTATGAGATACTGCAACATTGAGGTTATTGATCCTCATACCCGGAGAATGGAATTGTTAAGGATGTTTAAGGGCTTTTCATGTGTGGATGGTGAATGTCATCGTAAAACTTATAGTTATTGTCGGAAATCCGTTCTTATAGAATTAGGAAATTATTTATCTAACTATCAGTCTTACTTGATAATCGACGTGGGATTGAAAATGTTTATCAAACTATCAACCTTACTTAATAATCGATGCAAGATTTGAAAATATTTATCAACCCACAATGCAATAGGCCAACGATCCACCAACGAATGTATGATTTATTTAATCTTCAAACCCTCTATTTATACAAGTTATTAAACTATCAGCCTTACTTGATAATCGATGTGGGATAACAAAATCCCTGAAAATATTTAACCTAAATAGATTGAGTTTATAATCCTTCAATTTGTGCAAGTGTTTATTCATGTAAATATTACATAATCTACACAAACTTAATACTAACTATATTTGTATTTCATCAAGGAAATATTACATAATCTACACAAACTTAATACTAACTATATTTGTATTTCATCAAGGAAATTACTACTTAGTGGTACCGTGAGAGTGATCTTTGAATACAAGTGATGTTCTACCCCTGTACTTTTGATATCATTATTCAAACCAGTACATATGTCTCGCATCATTAAAACTTGTGGTTTGAAAATAATGACACAAGATTGACCGAGTATGTTAATATTGTAATTTAAGATTAAAGTACTTTTAATTATGAAAGTAAATATTTAATTAAAATATGATATTGGTTTATTCTGGCGATATTTTTGCAGCAATCAAATGATAATAAATTAATACTTCATGAAAATGTTAGAGAAGTTTGAGAGTTTGAAAACTTGTTTATTTTTGTTTAGGTCTATAAAAAATTTTGGCTCCAAAAATATAAAATAGGTCACATAATATCAAATAGTAAAACCTCATCAACCTGTTTATTTTTTATTTATGTGTATACAAGTTTTGGACTCCAAAAATATAAAATATGTCACATAATATCAAAATTTAAAACCTCATCAAAGTTTACTATAAAGGGAGCATTTAATGACTCAAAAAGCCAAAACTATAGTGTAGTAAATACATGGTCAATTTTCCAATGCACAATTTTATCCAGCAAATTTGAACACACTAGCCAGAATGAAGACAATTTGAGTTCAAGATATCAGCAGAACAGGAACGAAGCTTGAATGTAGATGACAAACAACAAAGATAATCGGATAGATATGAAACGTATTACCTGCCTTTCATGATTTCGCCATGTGAGGCAGTGAGGAGCTCAGATGATGTGCAAAAAAAGGAGATGATTTGGAAGCGACACCGAAATTAGGGGATTTAGACCATCGATTGACGTACAAAACTACTCATTGTTTGGTTGATTTATGTTTCTAATCGAGTTTCAATTTTGAGTAGCATAGCCATTGTAGTGCGCCAAACTCATACACAAGGGTAAACTTAGGGTCCACCAACAACCACTTGATCACGTATCAAGTTTTTAAATCATGTAATCTAAGGATGCCAATTTCTCCGGATGATTAGCTTATGAAAATAAGTGAAAATACGGGTGTAATGCGGGTGACGGGTGCAGGATGTTTGGGTGACTAGTCTAGCACCTATTCACCGAAATATCTACCGACTAGGGTTCATAAAATAAATTACTAAGGAGTCCTATCTAATGAATATTGATTGAAAATGAAGAGGAAAATGACTAAAGATAATACTAACTATGGAGTATGCACAAAAAATAACACAAAGTTTAAAAATTACTATTTGATATGCAACTATTTCACATTAAACTATTTTTGATACGGAACGAAAATCTGGCTAAATTTTATTACAAAAACTTTCCATATATTTTTAAATCACAAAAAAATTAGCCCTATATTTTATTTTCTTTCAAAAATTACCCATGTTAATTTTGTATACTTTACGAATTACGTAACAAAAGTTTTAGTCATCATTTTATTTTTAATATTTAAGGTATTTTATTCATTGAACCAAATTACGAATTTTTAAAAATAAAAATTTGGTTAATAGTACCATGTTTGTTGTCATTCTTGTTTTATGGGTAGTTTGAGGAAAAAATTCATATTTGTAGGTTAAACTTAATGAAAGAATATATCACTTATTTGAAAATTTTTGTAATTTGAAAATTTAAAATTAATGTATTTGAGGTAAATTTTTGGGAAAAAAAAATCTACATTTCATGTTTAACTTTTAAACATTCAAAAATAAATCTTATTTTATACCAAAATTACCCATGTTAATTTTGTATACTTAACGAATTAGGTAACAAAAGTTTTAGTCGTCACTTTATTTTTAATATTTAAGGTATTTTATTCATTGAACCAAATTACGAAGTTTTAAAAATAAAAATTAATTAATAGTACCATGTTTGTTGTCATTCTTGTTTTATGGGTAGTTTGAGGAAAAAATTCATATTTGTAGGTTAAACTTAATGAAAGAATATATCACTTATTTGAAAATTTTTGTAATTCGAAAATTTAAAATTAATGTATTTGAGGTAAATTTTTGGGAAAAAAAAATCTACATTTCATGTTTAACTTTTAAACATTCAAAAATCAATCTTATTTTACACCAAATTTTTGTGGAATGTCATCAAGTATGGGTCTTTTAACCAAAATTTTATTTTTAAAGTTTTAAAACTTCTCAATCCTTCTTATAGTTATATTTCTAATAAATGTCCTAAATTATTTAAGAATAATATGATAACTAACCTTTATTATATAATTCGTTAGGTATAAAAAAAGGTATTTTTTTAAGAAAATAAAATGTAGGATTAATTTTGTGTGATTTAAAAATTTATGGACGATTTTTGTAATAAAATTGGCTATATTATCACCCCATATCAAAATTGATTTAATGTAAAATAGTTTGTATACCAACTAGTAATTTTTTTCACCAAAAAAAAACCAACTAGTAATTTTAAAAGTTCGCATTATTTTTTGTTCATACCTCATAGTTGATATTATTTTTGGTCATTTTTCCAAAATGAAGTAGTTGAAGTAATTATATTATCAACTTGTCTTTTTATTTTCAAGTTGTTAATGATTTAGATCCAAAGAGCATCCAATGATACTTGAAGAACCGACTTATTGTATTAATGTTTGCAATTCGATCTTTGAGTCATTTAATGCCTAAGTTATTAATAATACTAATATTTTTACGTTTATGTTTGGAACAATTTGAATTTACTTTTGGTCTAAATTTGGCCGACTAATATCTTAATATAACAGGTTATCCGAAAATTCCCGTTTTAGTCGATCATTCGACATGTACGACTTCGGATGAGTAGGATCGCGGTGTATGATGGGATGGGTGGGTGAGCGAGTTAGGTTAGGACGGGTGATGGAGGTAGCCCATCTACCTATCATCCGATTCATTATCATCTTTTATGTGATCCTATGCGCACCCATTCTTTGATACTTTAAACTATTCTTGGATACTTCAAACTTTTCATGTCATTTCTCAAAATAAAATAAAAACTAGTTACTTGGATACGAAGCTCCCTCAAAGTATAAAATACAAAAGATGTCACCTCAATCTTTACTAATTTCATTCAAAAACAGCATTTCGCTAATATATCATATTATAAAGATACACCTACTCTACAAAGTTGATGAGCTAAAGTAAAAAAACAACCTATTCAAAGTTAGTCCTATCACATCAATACTCAGTTGGTCTAGTAAAAAAACTGATATTGGGAGGATATCCCCAGCAATGGGATGATCGAACCGGGTGACCTACGTACCTCGTAAAAAAAAAAAGTTACTCCTATGGCCAATTGGTCAAATAGGACTGTTCGGCATAGGGGTTGATTGGGGTTGAAGGAGAATACAATTGATTGAAAATTTTCAATCTCTATTTTGACAAAGTTGAATGCAATTCATTCTTTCTATTCGAATCCCCAAAAGAACAGAATATAGCTTCAAATATAAAACCATCACTTGGATTACCATTCAAGATAACCTTAATGTTGAAAAGATTATTCGAGTCGAAACCGCAACCTCTCTACAAGTACATGAAAGCTGAAGAAAAGGAGCATGCTTTACTTCAACTAATCAAATACATGTTTCAGCTGCATGTTTTACATTCAATGACAAAGCATACAACGTTAATTCAATCTACTGTGAGCCCAACTGGGCTCCCAATCAGTAAAGCTAGTTTCTGAGTCCATCTAAGGACCAAATGTTTGCTTCAGATGGCACGAGTACATGCTACTACACACAACAATGGCAACAATGGATGGTGGATGTCAAAATAAGCAACGGAAGGATCCTCCGCCTGCACGGAATAGGAACATACTTCATTGTGTCAAGAACAAAGGAAATGTTATGGTATCATCCAAATTCACACCCATCATACTAAAATCCCTTTTGTAGTTATTGCATATTAGAAATCCAAAAGTTAAGTAACATTTTATTGGATAGTCTAGCATTAGATTGGGTAATACTAAAATCCCTTTTGTAGTTATTGCATGTTAAAAATCCAAAAGTTAAGTAACATTTTATTGGAAAGTCTAGCATTAGATTGGGTAATCCCCTAGTTTGGTTATCTATATTTCTATGTAGCTGCTCAAACAGAATTTGGACCTTGATTTCTCTTTAAGATCCCTTGATTACTTATTTGTAATGAACAAAGGAAATAAAGCCAATCAAGCAGAATGCAGAAAAGAGGTTTTGGGATTTTTTACCAATTATGCTGCTGCTACGGAAAGTCAGACATTGCTGTGCTAGGAAATGTAATAGGTTCACATGCTCATCTGATTTTATGCAATGCCTATTCTCATTAAAAAAAAAAAACAAAATTTCACATTCTTGCAGCAAGCATTTTTCATGGAAGTTTTCCTATGAAACCAAATATTTCCATATTAATATTCAACTCCAAATACTCATGTTCCAAAACTTTGCTGGTTTTTAGTTCCTTAAATGATCAACCTTTCTCCCACTGTAAAGTCACATAACCACCCCTCTTCAGGACCCCACAGCAAATTAACATAATCCAAAATAGTAATAAGCATACAAGATGGACACGCATCTACATATATCCACTTATGAACACATTTATCAACAATCATTGGCCTAAAAGTTATGGTAGGAGTAACTCCGAGGAAGAAGTGAAGTGGTGTTGATAACAGTTTAGTACATCATTAAATTGATCAAAGGAGAGCTATAGAACTGACATACAAATTAAGTTGACAAATGTGCCTAGTTTAAGATAACAAACAAGTAGTCTAAAATGAAGGGCATACCTCTACTCAGAAATTTTAGCGCAGGTGAAGCCATCATTAACAAGCTGGTTAATTGCATCCTTAAACCGGTCATAATCAGCATCTTTATTGTAAACTTGATGAGAAATTCGAGCATACCCTGTTACACAATCAACCTCCCCTTCCTTTGGTGGACGATAATATATTGGAACTTCAATACTAAACTTATCCCTCAAATGTGACCTCAACTTGAAAGTATCGCCCTCACTCCTAATCCCCAAACAAGCAGGCAATCCAATCATGATCAGACTAGCACACATATCTGGAGGACACCCAAGTTGAGTTCCCCACGCCTCCGCCAACATCTTCCCCTTCTCAACAACTTTGTCATGATTCTTCTGAATTATGCCCTCAATTCCACCCTCAAATCGATTCACAAACTCCAAGACTTGAGGCACAACCAATTGGGAGCTGTAATCTCTAGTCCCAATCCAAGCACTCTCTACTGGCAATCCATTCCCATATTCATTAGATACAACAGGATGATGAATATCATCATACTCATGGCCATTTCGAACATACAAGAATGCGAGAGAAGGTGGACAGAACATCCACTTATGGAGATTACTAGCATAGAAATCAGCCCCAATTTCCTTCATATCAACCTTAGTACACCCAATTCCATGAGCAGCATCAATAAACACCTTATCAACCCCTTCTTCCCTGCAAATCCTCACCAAATCCTTAACAGGAACAACAACACTAGGCATTGAAGTGATGTGATCAATAACAGCAAACCTGACCCTACGATTCTCCGATTTCGCCTGACTCAACGATTTCCGAAATTCACTAACAATCTCATCGGAGGAATAAACAGGGAAAGGGAGAGGCACCTCAATTACATGACCACCGGATCGAGAAATGTAGGCGCGGACGGACTTCTTGACGGATCCGTAGGCGTAATGGAGAAGGATAGCGGCATCACCGGGTTGGAATCGACGGGAGATATGCTGGAGAACGATTGCGGTGGCAGTGGTGGCGTTGTCCACGAGGGAAATCTCTTGGAGGCTGGAAGCGTTGATAAGAGGAAGGATGATGCGGCGGGAAGCGTCGATTGCAGGACGGAGATGGCGGAAGTAGAAGAGATCAGGCTGGCGGAGGAATTGGAGCTGCCAGCGGCGTTGGGCGGAGAGAACGGTGGCCGGACAGCAGCCGAAGCTACCGTTGTTAATTCGTGCAACTGCGGGGTCGTGGTGGGAGAACTCATCTTGAATTTCAGCGAGAGTGATTAGACTAGAGACCTTGGGTTTCTTGAGCAGCGGGAGGTGGTTGTCGTCTCCGTTGGTGTCGTCGGAAGCCATGGGAGGTGAATGAAGAAGGCTGTGAACAATGGGGAAGAAGTGGAGAGAAGATGACAAACTTGCTCGCTTGCCCACTAATAATGTGAAGAGACGCAGATGAAGATATCTGGATTGGACAGAAAATGGAGAAGTTCACAAGATTAATTATAATTTTAATGGTAATGATAAGATTAAGGTGGGGGTATTGACCTAATTAAAGTACCAATCTTCAGTTATGAGTTTTAAAATAATGACTACTACTAGCAAGTAGTGTATATCATTATCCACTACACGTATTATGTGCTTGGATTTACGTTACATTTTATAAGAAAGAAAATTAAATTAAAAAACTAAACCCTTTAAAGTCTTCCGGTTTCTAACCATTACTTTCAAAAATGCAAATAATGACCCATTCTACACTACTCGTTTTGAACACTAGCTTTCACTTGTTACTAACAAAAAAAATCTCGGTAAGGATTGGAGATGTCCCTTTCTATTTTTTTTAAACGAAAGAGATTCGAGACTCCAACAATCTTGGTGGTCTGAAAAGTCACTATAACGGTGAATGAGGGGCATTCTCGATACATAATCTAGTGAATAACATCATTTTATTATTCAAATAAATTGAAAAATTGTATGTCTAACCAAATTTAGCTCAATAAATAATATATAAATGAATAGTCTTTATTCACGTGCTAGCAAAATAAATTTATCTCCTCAATTATTTAATTTCACATTAGTAAGCAACGCCTAAATGATTGGACAAGGTAGATAATGCTACTAAAATGAATTGGGCAACTTTAGTAACTAGACCTTTTTGAAAAATTATAGTAGTAACTAGGCTTTTTAATGTTTTAATTAAGTAAATATACCCCAACCTTTTGTATTTATTCTCAAACTCTACACACTCTTCTATCAAGGACTATATTTACTAAACACAAAACTAGAAAAAAAACCTAGTAAACCAAATTATTTCAAATGAATTTAGGGGTGATTTCTTTTTATACAGAATGCGACTTTGTTAACAAATGATTTTTAAGGGTAAGTTTGAGCAATGTTGCAATTTGGAGATAATTTCCTGAAAATCATAATATAGGGTGATTTTTATGTAATTTAAAAAAGGTAATGATTTTGGTGTGTTCCTAGTCATCCACCTCAATGCATTTTCATCACTTATTCTCTTTAAAAAATGAATTACCTTGTCCTAGAAGGCTAGAAGTAAGAGTAGAGTATTATATTAGAATAATTAATTCGAGGCCTCTGATTAGCTGCAAACTTTATATTCCAACTTTCCGCTTAATATCATTTTATTATTCCAACTGTAAATTTCTGATTATTTGATTTCATAAACTAACAATGATTTTTTTTAAAAAATCATTCATAAGTAATTATAATATTAAATCTTTTAAAAATAACTATTATTTATCATTCTTTAACTATGATTAGTTTAATCTATTGAATTTTGATCAAAAGACATAGTACAAAGTTTATAAACAGTAATAATATGTACAATTAAGCTTTTTTTTAGGTTGTTTAAGTTTATGAGTAGAGACGCACAATATTGAGTATTTTTGTAAAATATGAAAGTTTAAGCTTTTGGATAGAGAAGTACAATATTGAGTACTTTGTTAAAATAAAATGTCTTACGAAAAAGTTAAAACGTGTTTTGTAGGTGAAGATTTATGGGTAGATTTTTATGGTACATTTATATATATAAAAAAAAAGTATTAAAAATAATAACAAATATATGTAAATATATTTGAGAGAAATTGGACCAAAATTATGAAAAACTAATGAAAAAGATAATTAAAAGAGGTTAAAAATAAAAAATCCTCAAACAACTCCCCAATAATCTACCAAAACTCTAATATCTTGAATAATCAAACATCACTAAACACTACACAACTTTTAAAATTTTCAAAGCTACACAAAACCACGACAAAAAGCTCCACCGTACTATAAAATCAAGTAAAATATAATCGTCGGAAAGTGGAGGACGGCTCGTGTCCTAGAAGTTACAAGACTACAAATACAAACGTTGGAGAGTTTCGGAGTAATATTTTCAATATATTTCTTTTTAACTTTACTTAAACTAATTCTAAGGGGATAAACTTGCTTATACTATATGGGCGGCCAAGTACGTCACAAAGGCCCACTCCGCATGCGCGACTCTCTTGGGGCGCATGTGGAATGAACATGCGCCCCAACCGTGTGCCTCAAGAGGAGCACATGGGAAGAAGGTAGGCGCATTTTCACTCCGCGTGCATCCCACAGGAGCAACACCAAGAATTCCATATTGTAGCCGTTGTGAGTATTGTAATAGTTACAAAACCATAGCCGTTGTGAGCTGATTTGAAAGCTAGGAAAACTCATAAAAAAAAAAAACACTAAATCTTGATAATATCCAATTCCAATTCTTCCTAAACTAACCAAATCTTCTTAAACCAACTAAGTTCAAGCTTCAAATCATAATAAACAACAAAATAACAAAAACAATATAAAAACCATTATAACTAACCTCAATCCGGGATAATGGCTTCTACTTCAAGATTGTTGTGAATCTTCAACATTTGAATCTCGAACAATTTTTTTTGGCAATCTCCAAGTTGTTTTTTGAATTGGGACTGTTTTCCAATCGGGAGAAGAAGAGAGTTGTGCAACAATGAAGAGAAGAAGGAAATTGCGCATGCGCAACATTACATTAGGGTTTGAGGTGCTTGCCTGTAACACCCCAAGTTTTGGGAACTCGAAACGTTACGGGCTAGGACCTTACAATGGATCCCGACCCTCAGAGTAGTAACAATAACGTCTGGTCTTACAACAAGACACAAAAAATGAAAACCAAAACTGTTATAAAAATCAAAGGAACAACAAAGAAAAGCGTCAAAGACTCGCAACCGAGTTCAAAACAAAAGGAAAAAACAACGACTGAAATACAAATCCGATCTCGTCCTATAATGTACGGGAACCTTGACTGAAACACACCATCCGGATCACTCAACAGCATCTCTAACATGTGGGACATCTACAACATTGGTATAAACCGTTAGCTAACATTCTAGATATTAGAAAGACAATAAAGGCACAAACACGCATAAGGTAATATAAACATATAGCATGCTCGCATTCAACCGGTTATTATCTTTCATTAAGTTAATCCTTTTACTAATTCAACCTATGTTGTCGCACGAGTGTCACTATGATCTCGCCTCTGTCCCCTTTCACCAACAGGAATAGAGCGGATGCATCCCTCTGTCACCTGCTGGATTGGTCGCAAGAGCACCTCCTAGTTTCCCCATCTTGAATTGGACAAGCGGTCATCACCCGGTTATAATAAACTTGGGTCAATTAAGGTATCAAAGGTCAATCCTATTACGGTTATCCGTTATAACGATAAAAAACAACACAAACAAACCAACACAATCAATCCAATACACGGAACACAACTAAGTCCAAGAGACTTACCTCACTTGAAGGTAAACTCAAAGGTCAACTACAACTCAGTTTCCCGAAGGAAAGGAAGGCATGTTTGTTCAAGTAATGCATAATGAATCAGGAACGAAACGATTGCTAGAAGTCTACGGTGGTGACCACTTGCTCGGTTCTACAGGAGACTGGAAGGTTCTCTACGACCATTCCAACGGGTACACCGTGAGATGCATCGGATCCATTCCAGTTGGTACAAAGGGACAAAGACGAGTTTCGGGAGATTCTCGTGCCACAAAATAAGTTGAACTAGTAATTGAATAACTAAATAAAAGATAATAACCAGATTGTGTGCTAGCATGCTATGTGTTTATATTTCCTTACGTGTGTGTGTGCCTTTACCTTTACTCTAATGCTTAGAATGTTAGCTAACGGTTTTATACCGCTTTGTAGATGTCTTGCAGGTTAGGGAGGCGATCGAGTGATTTGGTGGTAGTGAGCAGCCGGGGTTCCGTACATTATAGGACGGGATCGGTTTTCTATTATTATTGTCTTAGGACATTTGATATGTTGTTATGGTTTTGAGAACTCGGCTGAAGTTATGTTTTCAGCTTTATTTCAGATATTCACTCATGCATTAAAACTCTTTCATCTACCTTTTATTTGTGCCATGTTGTAAGGTCCGGTGAGATTGTTGTCAAGCTAAGGGCCGGGACCCATTATGAGGTCCTATCCCGTAGCATCCCGAGTCCTTCGGAATTGGGGTGTTACAGGAACGAAACGATTGCTAGAAGTATATAGCTTCTACTCTCCATGATCTCTTAGAGATTCCCACAAGCTAGGGTCACAAACTTAGGGTGTGTTTGGTAAGAGACGGAGGTTATTTTGAAGATTAATCTAGATGAAATTTAAAAGGGGTTAAATTTTATATGGGATTTATTAGGGATTATTTGATATAAAATAATTTACGTGAAGTTGTTTGGTTGAAGATCTTTTAATAGATTTAATTGATATTGATTTACAAATTTATCCTTATTTTAACCTTAAATAGGGGGCATGAGTGAAATCCTAATTGATATTTAAAAATTAATCTCCTTTAACCTTGGTAATATAAGGTTATTTTTTGACCCTTTTTAATCCCAATTAATCCCTTCTATAATTTTTTTCCATAATCTCCACCTTCATCCAAACACTTACACAAATTTAATCTCCTAAATTTAATCTAAATGAACATTCTTTAATCTCCAACCAAACATACCCTTAGTCTTACAGATTCCCAAGGGTCAACAACATCAACACAACATAAGGGAAGGAACGAGGAAACAAGGAAGGGAAGCAGCTCATCAAAGACGGGAGCTACTGCAGGCAAACCGCGAGGGTGGCCAGACAGCACCGCATGGGCGGCATTGGGCAAAACCGCAGCGGCGGGAAGGTGCAGGCGCGGGGGCGTTTCTGTAACAAAAAGCAGTGTCGGGATTCCTTTTTGATATCACGTCACAACCAAGCAATCAAAGCTTGAATCTGTGTCGCACACACTTCAAATCTCAACCAAGGGAGCCTGTGAACTTCAACGTATCAACAACGGAAGGACCAACAAGAATCAAGGCTCAATCTTGATCCTTGTGAAGAAGAAGAAGAAGAAGAAGAAGAAGAAGAAGAAGAAGAAGAAGAAGAACGAAAGAGAAAGATAAATAGATGAAGAAGCATGCAGTAGGCTCATGAACATGAGAGAGATCAAAGGTGACGAAGACTTACACGTTCAGTAGAAGATCACAAGGAAAGGGATGCAGCTTTGCTCAAGGTTGAAGAATATGTAAGCAAGAAACGGAAAAAAGGAAGAGAAGGCGAGAATATATAGGGAACGGTTGGGAAAGATAGAAGAAATGACGTTTTTAGGGTTAGAAGATCATATGAAAGCCGGCCCATAAGATTAAAAGATCGGCTCTTCTATCTAAGGAAAGAAATAAAACGGAATAAAAACAGATCGGGCATAATCTGGAGTCAGCCGCAGGGGTGGTTGACCCTGCCGCGAGGGCGGCTGGCCGTAGGGGTGGCCCTCTTCACCGCGGGGTCGGTGACGGCCAAAATAGAGTCGTTACACTGTCCGTTCCGCACGCGCCCCCGTTGGGTTCATGCGCCTCATGAGGCGCATATTCCCAGGTTATGTGTAGATCATGTTTGTTGTCTTCTTGAGCTTCTTTTTGCCGCTGCAAATAACATCACTAGAAAATAAGACGTCTAATTAAGAGTGTATATTTGTCAGAGTGAATGATGTTGGATAGACGAATATCAATTTGATTTTGTCTTTTGGATCGGATATCTAAAGATAGAATTTCTCATGTATGTATTTTGATCGCTAAAATTTTAGATAATATACACGGATCAAAACGATTATACAAATACTATGAAGATAAATGACTTAAAATAAAGATTTTTGATTTATTGAAGTCCATAACCCATCCAAGTGTCCCTCATGTGTATCCTAATTTTTTTTTATCATAAATATTGCCTCCATAAATACTCATTTAAAAATTTATATACAATTCACAATCAATAATCTAAATATTTATATTAATTATTGAATTTATTTGCATGCTAAAACTCATTTTAAATATGTATAAATAAAATATACATATTTTTTTGCCTCAATTAAAATTACCTATATAAACATACAATTAAAATCTATAGAACGGATCACATTCGACGAAATCCATAAACATTGTTATGATTTTGTCCCTTTTAATCCGATCAAAAAATATTTTACCTTTGAATCCAATAGGGTCATAATTTTTGTATAAAACGGATACCATATGTCTCAAAAAATATTATTTTTAATTAATTAAAAAAATATTCATACACCTTAATTTGGATTATTTCGTTTGACTTTGTATTACTATTTAAAAAATATTTCTAATGAAGAAAGGAATAAAATCACATTAAAATATTAAGTTTTAACTGGATCAAACAAATAATCCAAATATCTGTGAATAAATATTGGATCTTATATGACTTAAATCATATTAGGGCATTAGGTTTTGTGTCCGGTTTAACTTGATTATTCACATATTGGCCGGGAATGGCGGTTTTGGTGGAATGTACCAATTTCAATAATACACTATACAAACTAACCCTCTATTGAAATGTTTTGCAAAAATATACCCATTTACATCATATCACATTTCATGATGTATATATATAAGCAAAGGAAAAACTTGAAAAAAGAAGAAAGTACACTGTCAATTCAGCCGGCGATGTGACATGGCTGCAGAAACCTTATTTCACTACAAACTCCCTTTTTGTTTCCCTTCAAAACTCCATCTTCCTGCAATATTACACGAAAAACCAGTAACATACACAATAATATCCTTCTTGTGTAAATATTGAAGCAAAGGAGAGGTTTGAAAAAGGATAAAGTGCTTGTAGTCTTTTCATCATGAGACATCCGTCGATGTGACCCCTCTGCAGAGCAATGATGATTTTTACATTCCCTCCAAAACAACCCTTTTCATACCCAAAACGATGACCTTTTCATACCCAATCCATTTTTTTCTCTTCAATTTAATTCACATTTGATACTAAAATAATACTCAATTTGAATTTGTCGTACCTAAATTTTACACAAAATCGATATTATAATATCAAATGACATTTGATTATTATAACACAGTTTGGGTACCCATAAAAACATACTCAATATTTCACTTTAAACATACATAACAATAAGAAACATACCACAAAAATAATAACATATACCCAATAAAATAATCATATCCATGAATTGGGTAACATTTTGCCACACTTATATAATCTTGTAAGATTAAACACACATGCCCAAACTTACCAATAATGCTCTAACAATATACACAATTCATCAAAATACATACACAATGCTACTTAACAAAACGAATCAAAAGTATACCCAAAATCTAGTGGAAATAGCCTACCCAAAATCTAGTACAAATAGCCTACCCAAAAAAAAACAAATCTGGTTCCCGGCAGCAACGGAGTATCAATGACGAACTCCATACTGAAGAACGGCGGAAACCCTAGCATCCTCCGCCATGATAGCCTACCCAAAAAATACAAATCTGGTACCAACTTACCAAGCCTAGTCGGAATCTTCGTCGGACTCCTCTTTCTCGCCGGCCTCCGCAACAATAGCCTCATCTTCGTCGGAATCTTTGTCACGAAACTCCGACGGTTGGAAACCAAGCCTCGTTGAACTTCCCTTTTTCTTCAGTACTTTCCCACCAACCGGTTACCAAGCATACCCAGCAGCCCTTGCTGAAGCAAAAAATGCCATCCATGGAGTTTTTTGTAGTAGAAATGTGGGATATTTGTGTTTGAGATGCACCAATATGAAGAATATGACTCCTCTGCAATAAGTGGTGGAAAAGGTGGGTAAGAAAATGATGGAGATTCACCATTTATTCTTCCTTTGAGTAGTTTTGAAACTCCCGCCCATAAATGTCCATTTCAAGACTATTCATGTGATTAAGATGTGACTCCTCTGCACCTATTTCTATTTATTATATTTTTCTTTTTTCGTTCTTGTATTCTAGTTTAGTGGTGGAAACCATGGGGCCAAAATACAAATATGAAGCCTTCCGGGGCCAATGTCACCAATTCTTTCGCCGGGAATTAATAAATCGACACAAAACATTGAAAATTTTAAGAGAATTTTTTTTTAATAACATATAAACATATTTTAAATTCGTACATAGCACGAGTCTATTCACCTAATATCCTAACAGTTTATCCATTCTTAACTCATCGTAATATTCATTATATAACTCATCACAACATCTTATAATTATGTGTTTAACATATATGTTTGCATATCACGTCTTAATCCTATTTTTTTCCTTATAAAACCATGTATCTAAAATGGTCATTAAAAAATATTTATAAATAATTAAAATTCTAACATTATTTCTAACCAAAATATAAATTATACTCTCAATTTAAATGATTAATATTTTCATAATAATATATATTTGTATACAAATTGCAAAAAAAAGTTGATAAATCGACATTATTCGTTGTTGGTCAATCTAACTATTTACTATCACAACAAATAAATAGTTTATTACAACCAAAAATATATAAATACTTACGAAGACTTGTTATTAATATATTTTCTTTAGATATTAAATATATAGTATAAAATTATATATATAAATTTAATTTAAATTTAAATATAAATGGTATTATACTAGTATTTTACTAACCATACCCTATAAGAGTATAATATTGGTCGTTGCACACTTGCACGTCTGAATTCCAACGTTCAACTTCTAGGTTCATATATATTGAATGAACCTGTGTTGAATGTTAAACTCTCAATACAAATTATACAATACATCTAAATCAATATTAAAAGTATGAAGAGTAATTATATAGGTAAGTTTGTGATTTTTCTGATCATTAATAATTTAATATATTCAATTATACGAAGTTTAGAATTCTGAAAAATTTTTGAGGTCCGGGGGACGAATGTTCCAAACGGGTCAAACAATCATAAATACTATTAATTTCTGTAGTAACAGGTATAATATGGACTTTGCCAAATAAACGACTATCCAACATGGAATCAGATATGATCATCTCGACATCTCACGAACAACTCTAAAGATCTTGCAGGAATTGAAGCGCCTTGATGACACAAAAGTTGTCACGATTTCAGTATTTTGGATTTGCATTTTAATAGCTTATTGCAAACCAATTTTAAGGGTATATATATGCTTTCTTTTATTTTTTTTATATCACTGAATTAATTTTTTTTTTTTTTGCATCGAGGCTAGTACCTTCTCCATTGTGATTTCGAAAAACATACTCGGTGGAGGTCTTCCCCAAGTCAAGTCGAGAGCCATCAAAGTTGAGTTTTTAGACCCCACACTTCGATTTTTCCCATTTTATGTTTTTTCCTTCCGATTTGGTAGTGTTATGGTTGTTTGATGGTGGTCTAATGTGATAAGTCATCTCAACATTTTTTTTCCTTCATGAATTTGATTCTTGATAAAGACAACTATATTATTAAAAGATCCGGTCGATAAACTCATTATTGAAAATTATTTTGTTCCTTTTATACCAAATACTCCACCAAATTGTCGTAAAACATGTAAACTTTTTTTGTCCATTTTTATCTTTAATTTCTTAGAGAGTGTCATTTGAATTTTTATTCGCTTGAATAATGTTGTTTATTTTGTCAGTGATTGTTCTATCAATTTTGTTAATGATGTGTTTAGTAAAAGGAACAAATCCTCGAGGTGATGATTACACATTGTATGTCTAGTGACTACAATTTTTCTTTCGTTAAGTTTTGCACTTGTTGGTAGTCCTTTTTTGTTTTCTGAAATTTTCATAGGAAGCTTCTTATTTTTTTCCTTGTGTGTTTAATTTCCAAATTCAATTGCACATATTTACAAGAGTAATACGTTTATTCTCGATTAAGACTTATAATTGACTTGGTTGTCAACTACTCATTTTGATTACATTTCTAATATAATATGTCTTGAATTTCTTTTTTGGGATAATTGTTTCTAAATTTTTTCTCCATAAATAGAAAGGATAAATTTATTTCAAAAATTATTGGTAATTTGTGAGTGTATGCTCATATTTGGTAAATGATTTGTTATAGGAAATTCAAACGATGAGTATTAAGAGACTTTTAATGGAGGTCCCTAACTCCTTTTATGAGGGTAATTGGTTATGTTACACATTGATGCTTCAAAGACTCAGTTGGGATAGATGGGTTACATGAGATATTTGATTATGCTAATTGATTATATTACGAACTTACAGTTAAGTCTAGAGAGTAATTGATTATGTTACGCACTGACAGTTACACCTCAAGAGACCAAATTGTGATAGATGAGTTATATGAGATATTGGACTAGGCTAACTAGTTATGCTACGCATTGACAATTAAACCTAGATGATAATTTGTTATATTACGCCCTGACAATTACACCCCAAGAGACCAAATGGTGACTAATTGTTAGGAATGGGATATGTGTTGTATTATGGACACAAATGTATGACGATAATGATTATAGAGATATGCCGGTTGTTATGTATGAGCAAGGGAGGTAGAGTTGTTGATAGATATTGATAGGTTGGGATCAACGTTACCTTTGTTTTTTTATTTGTTGTTATGAAATCTAGTTATTATATATATTATATTGTTAAGTTTCTTGCTTAGCTTGCTTCTTCATTCTTTTGATACATTTCACTAGTTGATTTACTCTTTTGAATATATATACCTACATTTAGTTATTATTATTGATATAATAATTGTTTTTTCTGTCCCTTACATGATACATACGGGTTTAATCTGATTCATGAGCTTATACTTCATTCTTGAAACGTTAGCTATTGGTTCCCCCTGTAGTTATAAGACCTTGTTTAGGTATTGAAATCTCCTTGGAGAGTATTTTCCGAGAGAGGATGTACAAATGGACTCGCGCGTGTCTTAGGTTTTCGGAAGGTTGTTATGTCTTGATCTCGATTTTTCTGGTTGCTGAGTTTGAGTCGTGGTTTGTTTTGTATGTATTTTCCTTTTTGCATGGTTCAAGTTTGCATTATATAATTTGTTTTGAGAATATCGGTCGGATGTTTTGTATTATATTTGACGTGCTCTTGTTAGAAGATCCAATAGTAAACTTGTTGTCGGACTAATTTTAATGGATCCACTGTGTGATTAACACCCTACTGACACCTCGGATTCCAATGATATTGAAATATTTGACTGAAATGGTGATTTTTATGGTTCAATAAATTTAATTATTCCAACTACACATTCCAGTAAGTACTATGAACTTCAGCCCGACTTTGAGTTTCAGCCCACGGGTTGTCCATGAATGATGCTTAGTTAAACTTTAATTAAACATCATGCTTGTACAAAGAGGGGTTGTCCAAGAATGATGCTTAGTTAAACTTTAACTAAACATCATTCTTGTACAAAGAGGTGGCTGAAATTCAGAGTTGGACTGAAGTTTAAAGTGCTGATTGGAATGTGTTATTTTGTTGAAATGAATTTTCTTAAGTAAGCAACAATCCTGACGAAAGTATTGGCTGAAATTGAGAGTGCTGTCTGTATTTTCAAAGTGCTCTTTGTATTTTCAGATGCTTCATATGTTTAATTTTAGATGATGTGGTGTACTCTTACTGAAGATGAGAAATACACTCCTTAGGTTTTGAGTATATGCTTCATTTTACTTCTTCCCAATCTTCAAGAGCAGAAAAACTACCAACAGCGATCCCTGGGACGATGCCTCGAGAGCCCGGTAAGTGTATCCGAGCCACAAAGACAGAAGGTATTGCTGGGTTGCTAATCCCGGGATCGATCGTAGGGCTTCTGCCTTCATCGCTAAATTTCATGATTCTCGCTTGTCTGAAGCTCACACCATGTCGATTCCTAACAACTAAGCCTTTTGACTCTCTCTCCATCTTGATCATATTCATCCCTATATCGAAAAACTTGTGTACGAGTAATTTGTTTAGTTTGATCTAGATTGTATATTAATTTGTAAGTTACGATTGATGAACGTATCATGCTGTTAATCAACCTGCTTAAATATTATATTTCATCCATCTTTTCTAAAAACTATTTTGTGGTGATTGTAAATGTAAATCTTCTACATAACAGGATACGATAATAGTTATTTCCTCATATTAATTAATATAATATATGAAGGGATAATTTGATATCTCAAGGTTCACTATTTTGACAGTAGTAGTGATCGAGGATATCTCAAGGTTCACTATTTTGTGACTTATCTTGAGGCGCCCCCCCAATAATAATCAAACTACACGTACGAATTTTCAACTTATGGAAGCACTGTGTATTGTTCAAAGTGTGGAGATTTGTACTCTACCCTTAAAATGGGGAGCGGATAACGAAAAACGAATACGGCAAAAGACGGACCATGCTCTCCCTACTGTGACCATATCAAAGAAGCATCCTGAAATTTCCGAGTTTTCCACACGAAAAATGGCACTGCCAAGAAATTTCCGTGCTTCATAGGTGCTCTATATTAGATATGGGTAAAAGTTGTCAAATTGTTCAACATTAATAATAAACAAACCATACTATTCAAGCTACTTTTTAATTGTTACTTCATTTTAAGACAAATTAGATCTAATTTTTTTATTGCTACTTTATTTTAAGATGAAATCGAATCGAGCTTATGTGATTAACTCGATCTTAACGTGCGTGGACGCACGAGACTATTATAGACCCATTAGAAAGTATTTTTAAAAAAAAAAAATTACACACAATATATTGGATTTGAATCACATAGAAAGGGACCTTAAGGTCAAAAGTGAAAATGACTCATAACCCTTGGATCAAAATAATCAAGGTCGTTCAATCAAAATAAAAAACACTGAAAACGCTCTCTTTTGCCCTCCAAAATCTGCTCTCCCTCACCCCGGAGTAGGCTCCTTGCCTACCTCCACCACCAGTGTGGGCGCCCAAGCCACGCCCCCTCCCCCTGACTCGATATGGGTGGTGCCAAGTGATAAAAAAAGTAATCTGTCAAAATATCCGAGCTAATCCGCAACTGATGCCACCCTGTTAAGCCTGGTTCTCCATCTCAACCTCCAAGCCCTTACGATTTGATCCCGGAAGACCTCATTCGATTGAACAACATGCGCCTATCCAAGCCAATGGATAACTTCGCCCCAACCATCTCTTCGGAGACTCTGTTCCCGCCGCTCCCTTCGGTTCCTACTTTGAACCCTCCCCCTTTGGCCTCTGTCCCTGATCTAGTTCCTAATCTGTGAGAATAAGATAAATTCCCCTTAGGGTTTTCATTGA
This sequence comes from Fagopyrum homotropicum, assembly GCA_033239125.1. Lineage (NCBI taxonomy): Eukaryota > Viridiplantae > Streptophyta > Magnoliopsida > Caryophyllales > Polygonaceae > Fagopyrum > Fagopyrum homotropicum. The sequence continues at coordinate 143,661,092 of BSWB01000003.1, read as the reverse complement.
CTGACGGTCATATAAATAACCAACGTATTTACAATAATTACATAGGGCACCCGCTATATAACTCTATTTACAATATGTATTCTATCATACCCCCGCAGTCGAAACTGGAGGAGGTAATACAGTAAGACTGGATCTAAAGTCTAAAAACAGTTGTCTTGGGAGACCCTTTGTAAATATGTCTGCGTACTGGAAGGCCGATGGGACGTGGAGAACGCGAATGTGACCGTGGGCAACCTTATCTCTGACGAAGTGGATATCAATCTCTATATGCTTGGTTTGTTGGTGTTGAACCGGGTTGCTGGCAGGGTACGTTGCTGAGATGTTGTCTGTATAAACTACAGAGGCTTTGGTAAGTGGGCAATGAAGTTCCAACAGTAAATTGCGAAGCCAGGAACACTCTGACACAACGTTGGCAACACCTCGATATTCTGCCTCGGCGCTAGATCGGGAAACCACAGATTGGCGTTTGGCAGACCACGAGATCAAAGTGTCGTTGAAGAACACACAATAACCGAAGGTGGAACGGCGGGTATCAGGACATCCAGCCCAGTCGGCATCTGTATAAGCAATCAGATCTGACTTTGGAGAAGGAGAAATAGTGATACCTAAAGATGAAGTGCCAGAAATGTAGCGGATAATACGTTTGAGGGCAACAAAGTGAGCTTCTCTGGGATCGTGCATGAAAAGGCAAACTTGCTGTACTGCATAACTAATATCAGGACGTGTGAAAGTCAAGTATTGAAGCGCCCCAGCTAAACTTCTGTACAGGGTCGGATCACTGACAGCTGGACCACACGATGCACTGAGCTTTACAGAGGTTTCTGCAGGTGTAGCAGAAGGTTTGCAGTTCGTCATTTTGGCACGGTCAACAATTTCCTTGGCGTATTTTTCCTGTGATAAGTATAGGCCAGAAGTATCCCGACGAACTGAAATGCCCAAGAAGTAAGATAATGCCCCGAGATCCTTAAGGGCAAATTCCTTACCCAAAAGAGCGGTTAGATGGATACGCAGCTCAGCTGAGGATGTAGTGAGAATAATATCATCGACATAGAGAAGCAAGTAGGCAATGTGGGATCCATGACGGTAGATGAAGAGGGATGAGTCACTCTTGCTGCCGATGAATCCAATTTGAAGCAAGAAGCCTGCAAAACGCTGAAACTAGGCTCTGGGTGCCTGCTTAAGACCATATAGAGACTTTTGTAGTAAACATACATGATTAGGTCTAGATGAATCACGAAAACCAGGAGGTTGGAACATATAAACCGTCTCTTTTAAATGCCCATGCAAGAAGGCATTTTGAACGTCAAGTTGATGGATGGACCAGGAACGAGAAACTGCAATGCTGAGAACCGTCCTAATAGTGGCTGGTTTCACAACTAGGCTGAAAGTTTCATCGCAGTCAATGCCAACCTGTTGTGAACATCCATTGGCAACCAAACGAGCCTTATAACGTTCAAGAGAACCATCAGATCTGTACTTATGGCGAAAAATCCACATACATCTCACAATGTTAGCATCAGGGGGACGAGGAACCAGAATCCAAGTCTTATTTCGTATAAGGGCTCGATATTCGTCGAGCATGACATGGTTCCACGACGGGTCTTGGAGGGCTAAATTGTGAGATTTGGGGATGGGCGAGATAAGTTGGGATGACGGTGTAGTGGTGACGGATAGGTCGAATATCGGTTTAGGCTTGACAATACCGGAGCAACTCCGGGTGTGTGGTCGGTTCGGTAATTCAGCAGGAGGGTTCGGATATATTGGCTGGGGAAAAGAGGCATGATTTGTATCTGGAGGGTGTGGGATGATAGCTGGGCAAGGAGCAGATATTTGGTCGATCGTTTGGGCATGGGATGAAGAAGAGGGGCCGGGTTGTGGGGTAGGTGACCTGATAAGGGGGCCGTGTTGCCTGCTGGAAGATGAAGGGCCAGAATCTGCAAACAGGGGAGACGCTGGGCTTTTTGCTGGGCCGGAGACGTTGGGTGAGGAGTGAAGACTCGGCCGGGCTGGGCTTTCTGGAGGAAGCAAGAGCTCCAGCTGGGCACGGTGGTAATGGGACATGTCCCCATTATCACTCAGTGAGGTAGAAAAAAAAGGTTGGAAGCTGGTGCGACTAGCAAACGGAAAAATCGATTCGTCAAAAGTCACATGACGGGAGAGAAAGAATTTATTCGTTGCTAGATCTAAACATCGATATCCCCGATGAGTTGTTGGGTAACCCAAGAAAACACATGGAAAAGATCGAGGTTGAAGTTTGTGAGATACGGTTGCACTTTGATTGGGATAACAAAGACAACCGAACACTCGTAGATGACCGAAAGATGGTGTTGCAAGATACAACATTTGAGTGGGAGATTTATTTTGAATGGTGGTGGAAGGAAGAATGTTTAAAAGATAGCAGGATGTCTCTAAAGCAAAAGGCCAAAAAGAGACGGGAATAGAAGCGTGAAAAAGAAGGGATCGCATCATGTTATTGATCGTTCGTATGACACGTTCGGCTTTGCCATTTTGGGAGGATGTGTAGGGACAAGAGAATCGAAAAATTATGCCATGGGAGATAAAGAATTTGTGAAATTCTGAATTGTTAAATTCACGTCCCATGTCACATTGAAAGCTCTTGATATTGACTTGAAATTGTGTTTTGACTAGTTGATGAAATTGCACAAACAATTGAAAGACCTGAGATTTGAATTTAATGGGATAAATCCATAAGAAATGTGAAAAATCATCAAGAAATAACAAGTAATATTTGTAACCTTCCTTACTTGGAATCGGGGAGGTCCAAAGATCACTATGAATAATGTCAAAAGGTGCAAGAGAACTAGTATGTGAACGATCAAAGGACAATCGATGATGTTTTCCTAATTGGCAAGTATGACAAAGAGATGTCAATTTAGCCTTATTACATTTGAAAAAGGAAGATTGGCGAAGAAAATCAAACACCGGCGCGCCAGGATGACCCAAACGGGCGTGCCATAGACTCGAGGACTCAGCTGAAAGAGCATGATGTGGACGGTTTGGTGGACTTGTGACGGGGTAGAGGTCTCCGGAGCTATTGCATCTCATGCGAATTGTCCCCGTTTGCAGATCCTTCACAGAGAAACCAAAAGGGTCAAATTCTACAGAGGCACGGTTATCAGTGGTAAAACGTCTAACAGAGACTAAGTTTTTGACAATTTTGGGTGCGAGAAGGACATTGGATAGGTGGAGAGGTTGTTTTGTGGTGGGAAGGACGGCATCACCAAGACTTGTAGAAGGAATACGCATACCATTGCCAACAATTATCGAATTTAATGGACCATTATATGAAAAAGACGAGAGATTACCGGAATTGTTCGTCATGTGTGAGGTGGCTCCCGTATCCATATACCATAAATTGTCCGTCGGATTTAACGACATTGTCGCGAAAGCAGCATCCAAAGAAGTGGGCTGTGGAGCTGTATCTTGCGTGTAAAAAACCTGAGGTGCTGCTGCTGGTGGGCCGGGTCAAAGCAGTCCATTCTGCATTGTGGGATATGGACAAGGTGGGCCAGGAGGGAGCTGGGCCGGCCATTGTGTGGACTGAGGAAGCTGGCCTTGTCGTGAAGAAGGAGCAGGCGTGTGGGCTGGAATCCAGCCAAAATTGGGCCGCCAGACAAAACGTGTCTGGGCCGGTGGAGAGGAAGCAGAGTTACGGCCTTTTCCTTTGCGATTTCGGCTTCGGTTTCTGTTGGGCTGGTCCGACTGGCCTGGTGCTTGTGACGACGCAGCAGTCCCTTTGGAAGGGGCTTGGGTGGCGGCAGTTAGGGCTGACGAGGCGTTGCCGGAGCCGGACTGAGCCGCCAATCTGGTTTCTTCGAGAAGAAGTTGGGAACGAGCTTTTGTAAAGCTCGGTAGAGGATCAGTCTGCTGAATAAAACTAGCCACCGCGTTGTATTCAGACGGCAGACCCGAAATTAATTGAAGAACGAGACGAGTAGCAGGAACCGGTGATCTAACACCTTTTAGTTGATCGGCTAATAATTTGAGTTGTTGACAAAAAGCATTGACCGAGGAGAAACCGGATAACTTACAGTTGGAAAATTCGTGCTCCAGATAGACCGCACGAGTATTCTTGTTATCCTGAAAAATATCTTTAACTCGCTTCCAAGCGTCCAGCGCAGTGTCGTCGGAATCAAGAATTTGAAGAAGAATGTCGCGAGAAACTGTACTGTATATCCACTGAAGAACAGTAGCATCAACTTGAAGCCATAAGGTGTTGTCGATGTCGGTGGGGCGCGGAACTGCTTCATCAATATGATCCAGAACATTATGAGCCTTCGTAGTAACGCGAAAAAGAGTGACCCAAGATGCGTATGGAGTGTCATGATCAAGAACAAGAGCGATGTTGTTCTTGATGTTGGAGATTCCGAGAGTGGAGTGGAACGAGGGTCTTTTGTCGGAAGCCATTGAAAGAATTGAGGAGTTCGGAGGCGAAGGGGTGACCTCGACAAACGTTAGAGAAGAAAGCAGCGGAAGTAGGGTTAGAGGAGAGAAGCCTCTGATACCATGTGAGAATAAGATAAATTCCCCTTAGGGTTTTCATTGACTGACGGTCATATAAATAACCAACGTATTTACAATAATTACATAGGGCACCCGCTATATAACTCTATTTACAATATGAGTTCTATCATAATCTAGTCACGCATGGCAATACAAATGATACCACCACTGGTCTTGCTCCGGTCGCGTCTGTTGCCACCATTTCACCTTCCATAAATCCGGACCTTCCCTAGTTACCGGACCCCATCAACCCTTCGACTTTCCCCCCATCAATACCCCCGTGCGACTGACACCCCAAAAGTCTCTTTCAAACACATCTTGATTAATGATCCTTCTTGGAACCACATGCCTCTAACATATTCCCCAGGTTTTGATAACGGTATTATTCATTTCTTTGAGGAAGATGTCTCAAATACGGTTTCCAAGTGATCATACTCTCTTGTCGGTTTCCTCTTGGGCAGTCCTCTCGCTTACCACCGCCATGGCTTCCTTTGCCTCCCTCTCTTGAAACCTTATCTCCAAACCTAAGATCATACGCAACGAACATGGAGTATTCATTTTCCACTTTGACACAGAAGAAGACCTCAACTCTATTCTCCTTGGAAACCCATGGGTCATCAGTGGATCATCATCTCTCCTTCTCAAACGCTGGAGCCATGGCATGACACTGGACTACTCGAGCCTCTCGTCTGTTCCGGTTTGGGCCTCACTTGACGACCTGGGTTATAGATTTTGGTCTCCATATATGTTGGCTAAGATTTGTTCCGCCATAGGTGTTCCTCTGCTCACCGACTCTTGCTTTGAAAATCATGAAAGGCTAGGGTTTGCCAAGATTCTACTCGAGGTCCAAGCCTCAAAACCCTTACTTCGTGAGATTAAGTTCATGGGCCCTCATGGAGAGACTCTTACCTAGAAGATATCTTACGAGTGTCTCCCTGAGCACTGCCCGAAGTGTCTCGTCTTCGGCCATCACTGTAGAAAACCCTCACCACCCAATAGCTTCTCCCTTGCCAGGACTCGCAAAGTCGGGCATGTACCTTCCTCAATCTCCAAACCGCTCCTCCCCACACCGGATGCCTCCCTGAGCATCAAGGGCACCCAAGATCTCCCCTTCTGCCCGCTGCAGGCCTTAGCCCAACCGAAACTCTACCTATCTCTTCAACCACGTCTGCCTCCTCTAACCCTGAAACAATCCCCACTCCTTCTACCAACCCTAACTCTTCCACGTCCATAAACCTACCTTCTCCACCCGCCCTTCCTTTGCCTCATGAGCAAACCCTAAACTCTACCTCTCCCTCAAACCAAAACACAACTTGTGACAACATCAAGGATGCTAGCTCCTTACCTAAGTGTTCCAATGAATGTTAAAATATAAGCTTGGAATGTTAGGGGCCTTAATCATCCTAACAAGTATAAGGCCATACGTGACATTGTTAGCCGACACAACCTTGATCTTTTGGCGATAATTGATATTAAGTTATCGGTAGAAATGATGAAGAAGCTCTCTTCACTCATACCAAGTTGGAACACACCTCAAACGTCTCTCTTGAACACAAATGCCGTATATGGGTATGGTGGAACCCACTCTCTCTCCATCTAAACCCCATCTTCACCAATGACCAAATGATACACTATAACTTATCCAAACCTCTCTCTACCAACACCACAACAACTACACCCTCCTGTGATTGCTCTTTCATATATGCCCACAACTTGAAAGATGATCGTAATCCCCTGTGGAACAACATTGCCACCATTAAGCTCCTCAACTCAAACACACCCTGGATCCTAACGGGAGACTTCAACACGATCTTGAGCCCTGATGAGAAGATTTCTTATGGATCGACCAGTTCTACACCACATTATGGAGAGCTTTCGGAATGCTTTACTCACAACTCTCTTACGAATCATGATTTTTCGGGTTGTAAGTTTACTTGGAATAATAAGCAGGTTATTTCAAGAATTTGGTGCAAGTTGGATCGCATCGTCATCAACCCTCACTAGGCACACTCTTTCCCCAACTCCATGGATTTCTTTGATAACCCTTTCATGTCGGATCACTCCCTTGGAATTCTTTCCTTGGACGCTAAACCTTCGAACCCCAAAGCCATTTTCGGTTCAGCAACATCTGGGCGTCTCACGAGGGATTCAACTCCATTGTTGCTCATTCCTGGTCACTCCCTACCCATGGCTCTCAAGGAAGCTCCATGCTCGAGCTTGCTTTAAAGCTAAAGCGCCTTAAAATTTCACTAAAGAAGTTTCCGAGCCTCAAGATGAAAAACCTACACTCTTCTATTAAGAGCCTAAAACCCACACTTTCCACAACCCAAACAAACCTTCAAACCTCTCCCCTTGATCCATTCCTCTTGGAGACTGAAAGAACCACTACCTTCGCCCTCAACTCCAAGATGGATCACCTCCACGTTACCCTTGCCTAGTGTTCGCTCCAAACGGTGTGTGCAAGCTTTAAATTTATAACCCTAGACTTAAGCTTAAAACAAGGATGCGAACCCGCAGTGTACGGGTCAATCGTAGTAAAAGCAAGGAATTCCAGGGGTCGATCACAGGGACTTAGTGAAACAAAGTCCAGTTACGGTATGCTTATGTAAATACTAACCACAAGAGCAATCAACACAATCAAAGATGAATAAGAAGTCAATAAAGCAAACATGCAATTCTAGGGATTAAAGCATCTAGTTGTGGTTCCAACTCAAGATCTAAAGATAAGCGGACAAAGCTGAGGTTTTTGCATGGGGAAGGTGTTACTAAAGTGGAGTAGATCACCGGGTAAGTCTCACTACTCACTAATCCTAAACCGTAACTCCTATTACCGGGTAAGTCTCAAGGAATCAAGATAAAGGACTATAACCTCGAACTAACACACCATCTAAGGGAATAGAATCAACCTTTACCGGGTAAGTCTCAGGCTAACTCACAAAGATGGGATGGAAGCACACTCAAACCCCAATAAAGGATAAACCTTTATTACCTACACTTATGATCGTTAGTACACAAACTAAGGAATTACCGGGTAAGTCTCATCCTAAGCTTGCATTGAACGAGGAAAGGTGTAATAAGAATAGGATTTGGCAAACCCTAACACTTAACTCTCAGTTTAGGATCAGATAAGTCACCTCGGTCAGCCAAATTCCACCCCGGCCGAGATGTTCATCGACTGAACGAGATGCTTAGGGTTAAGGTTAAAGACTCGTACTTTCAGGGTCCTATTGGAATCTAAGATTATTCTATCATTGTTTTTCCCACAACCTTCAGCCAATCACCCTAGAATCACACAAGGAAATTAGCCACTCATCATCATTATGAAAGTATTAATCAAATATATGGGAAAAAGGTAAATATTTGAACAAGAAGAATTTAATGAAAAGACTTCAATAACTGAATCAAATATCACAACAAAAGCGTTCCTTGGATAGCAATCCAACAAGATAAGACAACAATGAAGGGAATCAAAGACAATCTTACAAAACCCTCCAAAAAGCTATAAAAGCTATGATCTTTAATCTTCCTTCAACCTTCCAAAAGGTTCTTCAAATCTCCCAACTGGAGTATGGCTGCTGCGGTCTTTCGCACGATCTTCCACTGTATGCAAGATGATAGCGGATGTCGGATTTGTGGGAAATCCGACCCTTTTTATAGGAAAATAACCCTCCAAAAATAAGATATCTTAGAAGAGATCTCTTTCCATAAAAATAGGTAAAATATAAGATCTTCTTCCTTCCAGGAGCCAAGCCCAAAAATATAAGATCACTTTCCAAAGATAAAAGATCTCAGCCAAGAATAAAATATTCTCCCCGCGTCCCAGGTGTTCGCCTCGGTCGAGTCGACTTCTCTGGATCACCTCGGTCGAGATGAATCTGTAGTGAACCGAGGTGAGTCACAACTGAATGTGAAATCTCTCAAAACTGGTCCAAAGTGAATATTTTATCCATGGCTATGCTTCCTGGATGGTTCTTTATGTTCCTCAATGTAGCTCCAATGACTCCATAGCTCCTTTTGCTCCTTTTTGATGCAAAACGTGCCATTTTACCTACGATTACAACAAAACTAGGTGTAGACCTCGATTCCCGCAAAGGTAGATGAAATGGTAATATAATCACATAATATACATACAAACAAGCAGATTATGAAGGATAAAACGTCCAAACAAACCCCAAAATATAGACTATAATTCATGCTATCAAAATACCCCATACTTAGCCCTTGCTTGTCCCCAAGCAAGTTCCGCATATAGAAGACAAGATAGAATGGATTATAAGTCATGAAAATCAATGAAAAGTCTTTCAAAAACATTTTTATGGTGTGCAACAATTATAGATCACTCTAAGAGAATACTTCATGGAATTTAAAATCTAAATATGATCAAAACATTTTATAAATATAGAAAAGTTGTTCATCTTTGCATAAAACCATAGAATGCATAATAAGTCATAATTATCAAAATTAATCATGTATAATCCAGTTTAAACCACTAAGTCAATCAACAAGCTCAAGGTCTCAAGGGCTTCCCAAAAGAAAAGGTCAAGAAACGTGTAGGGTAGGGATGTATGTAAGGTAAGGTGGTGCTAGAATCCGGGAAAAGGATGAACTTCACTTTCACTTTGACTTGCAACATCTTCCACCAATAAGCTTTGCTTATTTCACACTTTTTCTTTTTACTTTACTTTTTGGGATGCATGGACAGAGGTGCACAATAACCGAAGCCTAGGAAATCTGCAATCATCAATTTCTCGAGATGCATCAAATCCTTGATTCACATACCATGACCCGTTAGGAATATCGCTCAATCCGACTTTGGCAAGACACAAACACCCGGCTATGTGAATGGTGCCGAGTTACTCATCTTCATGATTGACTTCCCCAAACCTAAAATTACTTTCTAACACTTTCACTCCCAGCCAACTTCTCAACTTTAACTTCACTTGCTTTCACCGCTTCGCTTGCTTCCAAATTCCCGGATAGGTAAAGGGAGGCAAAATGTATATGAAGGGCTAAGCATGATCAAGAAGAAGAAGAGAGAAGAATGAATTGCCTTGGTCTTTCCAGGAAGAAAGTGAGAGAACTCATAATGTGGTGTCAACCTTCAAATTCAACATAATTTAGATAAAAACAAAGTATTAAACATGCCAATAATTTCAAACAAAGCATTTAGCAACTTAAACTTATTATAAAACCTTTCAAACACATGAAGAATTTAAAACCAGTCAGTAAACAAGATCTTCACTGAGATCATATCCAGATAAGAAGCACAAAAATAGTTTTCGAAAACTCTCAATTAACCCACCTCGGTCGAGGTGTTCTTAGGTCAACCGAGGTGAAACACCTCGTTCGGCCAGAACTGACTCGGTCGAGGTCCAAAATTTTTTTTTATAAAACCAGTTTTCTTTCAGTTTCGACGTTTTTTTCAATCAAATAACCTGTAAATATGCATGCAATCTCAGATAAACACATAAAAGCAAACTGAAGCATAAATATGAAATATCCGATAAAGTGAGTCATACATCAAGGTCAAATAATACATCAAATACCCCATACTTGGGATACACTGTCCCAGTGGGTCAAAATAAGTCTAAAGGATAAGAGCACTCACCGGATAATAAGCTGAACTACATAAAAAATAATAAATAAAATCCTGCAGCTCTCAGTAGTCCTGATCCGGTGGTGGTGGTGGTGGCACGTACGGATACTGGGTCGGGTCGAACGGATAGCCCATGATGTGCTCGAACTGGATCTAGGCCATCATGTGCTGGTAGTGCTACCGCTCCTACATCTCGCGGATATCCAGTGACAAAGCAGCATATGAATCAATAACCTGATCCGTCAGGTCATCGATCCGTCTGTGAGCATCCGGATCCCTGTGTCGGCGTGTCCTACGCCTAGCGGGTCTCACTGAAGAAGTAGCAGGTGCAGGCTCAGTGTCCTCCTCATCCAGATCTATGACTGGAGGTGCGCTCGTCCCTGCAGTATCTGTCCCTGTATCCATCGAGACTCCACCCTCTCTCTCATCAACCGTCTCCTCGTCATCAGCCTCCTCCTCCTCAGCTGGGGCAGCTGCTGCCTCTCTATAATCCTCCATCAGTGGAGTCCAAGCGGTCTGCCAATAGTGTGGGTCATAAACAGTGAACTAGGCAGACCACCTGATCCCCTGTGGCGCAGTCAGCTCCCACGGAATAGCCACGTACGGAGTAGTCAGACCTCGGGGAACTAGAATCCGCCGAGTGATCATCTCCTGTAATCCAAGCGGCTTCGGAGCCGCCACCATCGTGCAAGCGCTGAGATCCATGTCCTGGTAGCTAGCTATATGGGTGACAAGCCCTCCGCAGCAGATGTCTCCCTTCGCCTTGGCCTTGATCTTGTGCAGATCCTCTGCCAACATCAAGCCAAAGTCTAGGAAACCCCCAGTAACCATGCAGTACAAACTGAAAAGCTCTCCCTGTCGGATCTTCTGGGGCGTCTCAGTACGCGCCAGAAGTGTCTCGCTGAATATCCGGTGGGCTAACCTAAAGGCTAGATGGAAGATGACCTTCTCCCTGGAATCTCCAGGGCGCCATCTATCTGCATGCTCAACAACATGGGCAATCTGCCCCCAAAACTCCCTAGCTACAGATCGGGACGGGAAGTCAACAACTGTGGGCTCAGGAAAGCCAAAAATCTCTCTCCTGTACTTAAGTGGCACTAAGTAGTTCCGGTTCATCAACCGGTACTTCACAGACTGCTCTGTAGGAAGGTAGGTGAAGGAGCTAACGAACTCTAGGGTCGGCTCCAAGTAGGCTGGGGCTCGGATCTCAGTAAACTGATCCAGCCCAACTGTAGAAATCATCCTCCTAAGGTCTCCGTCGACCTGGAGGCAATCAAAAGCAGACACGTCCAGGAAACGTGGTGCAATCACTGGACGGCTAGAAATACGCTCATAATCTATCCGGTGTCGCTCATGGATCACCGGGCGGTAAGGTCGGGAAGAAGAGTAAGAAAGGGAAGGTGAGGATCTATCCCTAAGGGCGAGGCGTCGTTCAGAACTCATTTTCAACTCAGCTACTGTTAGATCACCTCGGTCGACTGACAATGCTCAAGAATCACCTCGGCCGAGGCACATCTCGACTGGACCGAGGAGAAAAACTAGATCTAATTCCTTCTGGAAATTCAGTTCTTTTCCCCCAAAAATCACTACAATTGCTTCCTATGGGGTACTTAAGCTTTTCCTCAACAAATGCAGGGGCAACCAAAGCCCAAATCGAAGCGAAACGGAGAGGTTAGGGTTTCGGTTCATTTTACCTCGTTTCGGCCGAATCGGTTCGATTTTCTGCAGATCTGTACTTGCAACGCGATCCTCTATCCTTCAATCGTAGTTTGGAGACAGAAATCTTCAAAAACGAGCAAGAAACGAAGGAGGCGAGGTGAACTGTCGCCGCGGTCGAGGAGGGGTGAAAGTGAAGAGAGAGAAAATAAATCCCCCTTTTATACCCTTTCTTGAAACTGCTGTCACCTCGGTCGAGATGGTCTCGACTGGACCGAGGTGGTACGGACCGAGGTGGCTCTTCAGAAAACCCTAGTTGCCTCGGTTGCTCAAGAATCATCTCGGTCGAGGTGCTCTGATAGCAACCGAGATGCCTCAGTCAAACTTCGTCTTCTCAAATTCTCGAACTTCTGTCCTTCCAGTTATGCTCCTTCCTTAGATGTCTCCTGTATCTATCTAGAACGCCAAAAACAAAACAAAGCAAAGCAAAAGCAAAAGCTATCTAAGCTAGACTAGAAAACGGGAAAAGAAAACAATACCTTGGGTTGCCTCCCAAGAAGCGTTTGGTTTAAGGTCGCTAGCTGGACCATAATGCGTCTCAAATGTGATGGGAGGTGCCCTCACCCCATACTTCACCTCCATCGTGGGGTGAAGTGAGTAAATCTATCAAACGCTCCAACAAGTGTAAGTGCTCATCGGGGAATGAATCGTCTATGGGTGGGTCGTCTTTCTCACGTGAAGATGCAGGTAGCCGGCTGAGGTGATCCGCAACAGAATTTTCGGATCCCTTCTTATCGCGGATCTCTAGATCAAACTCTTGAAGCAAGAGAATCCATCGAATAAGGCGTGGCTTGGCATCTTTCTTAGCCAACAAGTAGCGAATGGCTGCATGGTCGGTGTAGACAATGACTTTCGCCCCTACTAAATAGGAACGAAACTTCTCGAAAGCATATACAACCGCCAATAACTCCTTCTCGGTGGTAGCGTAGTTGCGTTGTGCTACATCTAGCGTCTTGCTAGCATAGTAGATGGCGGTGGTCCGTCCATCCTTCTTTTGTCCAAGCACCGCTCCTACGGCTACATCACTAGCATCGCACATGATCTCAAAGGGCAAGGTCCAATCTGGAGGCTGGATAATAGGAGCGGAGATCAACGCTTCCTTAATCCTGTAAAAAGCATCAAGACACTCCTACGAAAACTCAAAAACAACATCTTTATTCAAGAGGTTAGTTAGAGGTTTAGAAATCTTAGAGAAGTCCTTGATGAATCTCCTGTAGAAACCTGCATGCCCGAGAAAACTCCTCACACCTTTAACAGAACAAGGGGGAGGGAGTTTCTCAATAGTCTCGATCTTAGCGCGATCGACCTCAATGCCTCGATTAGAAACGAGGTGTCCTAGCACAATGCCTTCACTAACCATAAAATGACACTTCTCCCAATTCAAAACGAGATTAGTGTCTTCACATCTTTTAAGCACTAGCGAAAGGTTAGATAAGCAATCATCAAAAGAGGAACCATATACAGAAAAATCATCCATAAATACCTCCATGATCTCCTCTATGTACTCGGAGAAGATAGCCATCATGCATCGCTGGAAGGTAGGAGGTGCATTGCACAATCCGAATGACATCCTCCTATAAGCAAATGTCCCCCATGGACAAGTGAAAGTGGTCTTCTCCTGATCATCCGGATGGATAGGAATCTGGAAGAATCCACTATAACCGTCTAAGTAGCAAAAGTGTGAATGCTGGGCCAACCGCTCGAGCATCTGATCAATGAAGGGAAGTGGAAAATGGTCCTTCCGTGTGGCCGTGTTCAGCTTCCTATAATCGATGCAAACCCTCCAGCCCGTAACGGTCCTAGTTGGGATCAACTCGTTGTTCTTATTCGTCACAACGGTCATCCTTCCTTTCTTCGGAACTACATGCACCGGGCTAACCCACTTGCTGTCCGAGATAGGATAAATAATACCTGCATCCAACAACTTAAGAATTTCCTTCTTCACAACCTCTTTCATGATCGGATTTAACTGTCTTTGAGGCTCCCGTGAAGTCTTATGATTATCCTCCATTAGAATTCTATGCATGCAGAAAGAAGGCTTAATGCCAATAAGATCATCCGTGGTATAACCTATAGCCTTTTGATGCTTTCTCAGGACATGCATTAATTTAGACAATTCAGATTCAGAAAGAGAAGCACTAACAATAACGGGATAAGTAGAATCCGGTCCAAGAAAGACGTACCTCAAGTGACTAGGGAGTTGTTTAAGCTCCACAACTGGGGGTGCTTTCTGAGGGGGATCCTTGCTTCCTCCTTCCAGTGGAGTGGATTCATAAACTGGACTTTCGGAAGTCTCAGTTGAAATCATCTCGCCATCGACCTCGGTCGAGGCGCAGAGGCGTTGACCGAGATGTTCTTCAGTCGCCTCGCTTGGTCCAGGAAGTGCCTCGGTCGAGATACTGCAACTGGGACTGAAACTGAAGATCTTCGTCTCCTAGGTTAGCTTCTCAGTTTTAGCTCCTGGATCCTCTTCTAGTGCCTTTAAGCTCTGTATATCTGCATCACAAGAAGCATCTATACCTTCCTCCATTAAACTGAAGCTAATAACTCTTTCGAGTGGATCGTTAATAAGGATAGAGCTCACCAATTCTCTTGATTCTTCTTCATCATAGATGTTGAAGATATCATCAGTTAGCTGCTCCCCTTTCATGGCTGCAAGTAGTGCGAATTCCACCTCATCGCCGCCAACGTTGAATTTCAACTTGGCATTCTTGCAATCCACGTTGCAACCCGAAGTTGCTAGAAATGGCCTCCCGAGAATAATAGGAACAGGATAATCTGCGGGAATGTCAAGTACAACAAAATCTATAGGTAGATAGAAGTTACCTAAGTTGACCGGAACATCCTCCAAGATGCCCACGGGATGGGTAATGGAGCGATCCGCCATATAAAGTCGAATCTTGACCGGCTTGGGCTCTCCAAGTCCGATATTCACACATAGCTCCAGCGGGATGATGCTCACGCTGGCTCCTAGATCACAAAGGGCTTCACAAGTGACATCCCCAACTTGAATGGGAATGCAAAATGAGCCGGGATCTCTTAATTTAGGTGGCATCTTCTCCTTCATGATTTGTATGAGTTCCGAGGATTTAGATGTCATCCTAACTTCACCAAAGTCTTCCAGTTTCCTTTTCCTTGAAAGAATCTCCTTTAAGAACTTCCCATAGGCGGGCATTCCTAGAATAGCATCAAGGAAAGGAATGTTAATATGCAGCTTATTCATCAAGTCAAGGAACTTACCAAAGTGTTTGTCTAGATGTGCTCTGGCCCTTGACTGGGGGAATGGAAGTGGTGGTTTGTATGCAGGAGGTGGAACATAAACTTCAGTTTCCCCCTCCACTTTCTGTGGCTCCACCTCGGTTGGCATCTCGGTCGAAGTGTTCTTCGACTGCACCTGGACCGAGGTGGTCTTCGTCGGTACTAGCACCGACCGAGGCACTGGATCTGCAGTCTTCAGTCCGCTCCTCGTAGTTATGGCCATGATCTGGCCCTTAGGGTTGCTTTCCGTCTTTGCTGGAAGCTTCCCTGGATCTCTTGGCGCTTCATT
The DNA here is from genome assembly GCA_033239125.1 of Fagopyrum homotropicum. NCBI lineage: Eukaryota > Viridiplantae > Streptophyta > Magnoliopsida > Caryophyllales > Polygonaceae > Fagopyrum > Fagopyrum homotropicum. The sequence goes on along the minus strand of BSWB01000003.1, from coordinate 143,645,709 downwards.
CGCCCTACTTGCAAGTTGTTGTTCGAAGGACTTTTGGGCCCTCGAAAATGAAGTCATAGAAGTCTCCATAGCACTAAGCTTGATCAAGATAGCCTCCAGAACTGCGTCTTTCTTTTCCGGCTGAGACGAACTTGATCCTTTCCCCTGGCTTTTTAATGGAGTAGAAGATGAGGAAGGGGAAGAGAGGAAAGGGTTAGAGGAATCGTTAGAGTTGGAGTTTGAATGATTGTTACCATGATTTTGGTTGTTCGCCCTCCAGTTGTTGCTATTGGATCGTCTATTGTTGTTGTTGTAGTTGTTGTTTCGGGAACCGTTGTTGTTGTTACGGTACCCGTTGTTGTTGTTGTTGTTCCTTTGCCCTTGCTCTTCCTTCTTGGTTTGTGCAACCAAGAGTTCCTTCAATTGCTTCAGTCATTCTTCAAAGACGTGAGTTGATTGTTGTTGGGCTGAGTTTCCTGGAAGTTAACTCTTTTAACTCCACCTTCAGCTCCTTGGTGGGTGTACTTCTCCATATGCAAGGCTTGCTTCTAGATGAAGTCCCAAGCCTCGTCAATCGCCATGTCCATGAAGCTACCGGCGGAGAGTAGTTGGAGATTGAACTGGGTGCTTCCGTCCAGTCCCTTGAAGTATATCTCCAATAACTCTAGCTTTAGAATCCCATGATGTGGGCAATCCAAAAGAATGTCCTTGAACCGCTCCCATGACTTGGACAATGTTCGCTCCAAACGGTGTGTGCAAGCTTTAAAGTTATAACCCTAGACTTAAGCTTAAAACAAGGATGCGAACCCGCAGTGTACGGGTCAATCGTAGTAAAAAGCAAGAAAATTCCAGGGGTCGATCACAGGGACTCGGTGAAATAAAGTCAATAACGGTAAGCTTCGTGAATACTAACCACAAGATCAATTAACACAATCAAAGATGAATAAGAAGTCAATAAAGCAAACATGCAATTCTAGGGATTAAAGCGTCCAGTTGTGGTTCTAACTCAAGATCTATAGATAAGCGGACAAAGCTGAGATTTTTGCGTGGGGAAGGTGTTACTAAAGTGGAATAGATCACCGGGTAAGTCTCACCACTCACTAATCCTAAACCGTAACTCCTATTACCGGGTAAGTCTCAAGGAATCAAGATAAAAAACTATAACCTCAAACTAACACACCATCTAAGGGAATAGAATCAACCTTTACCGGGTAAGTCTCAGGCTAACTCACAAAGATGGGATGGAAGCACACTCAAACCCCAATAAAGGATAAACCTTTATTACCTACACTTATGATCGTTGGTATACAAACTAAGGAATTACCGGGTAAGTCTCATCCTAAGCTTGCATTGGACCAGAAAGGTATAATAAGAATAGGATTTGGCAAACTCTAACACTTAACTCTCAGTTATGATCCGATAAGTCACCTCGGTCAGCCAGATTCTACCCCGGCCGAGATGTTCATCGACTGAGCGAGATGCTTAGGGTTAAGGTTAAAGACTCGAACTTTCAGGATCCTACTGGAATCTAAGATTATTCTATCATTGTTTTTCCCACAACCTTCAGCCAATCACCCTAGAATCACACAAGGAAATTAGCCACTCATCATCATTATGAAAGTATTAAAGTATATGGGAAGAAGGTGAATGTTTGAACAATAAGAATTTAATGAAAAGACTTCAATAACCGAATCAAATATCACAACAAAAGCGCTCCTTGGATGGCAATCCAACAAGACAAGACAACAAGTGAGGGAATTGAAGACAATCTTACAAAACCCTCCAAAAAGCTATAAAAGCTATAGACTTCAATCTTCCTTAATTCAACCTTCAAAAAGGTTCTTCGAATCTCTCCCAACTGGAGTAGGTTGCTGTTGCTGCGTGCTATAAACCCTGATCGACGGTATAGCGTGATGTCGGAATTGTGGAAATCCAACCCTTTTTATAGGAAAATAACCCTCCAAAGATAATAAATCTTAGAAAGATATTTTCCCATAAATATAGGTAAAATATATGATTCTGCATATCTCCTTCCTTCCAGGAGCCAAGCCCAAAAATATAAGATCACTTTCCAATTTTAAAAGATCTCAGCCAAGAATAAAATATTCTCGCCGCGTCCTAGGTGTTCGCCTCGGTCGAGTCGGCGTCTCTGGATCACCTCGGTCGAGATGAATCTCTGGTCAACCGAGGTGAGTCATAACTGAATGTGAAATCTCTCAAAACTGGTCCAAAGTAAATCTTTAATCCATGGCTATGCTTCCTGAATGGTTCCTTATGCTCCTCAATGTAGCTCCAAATGACTTATGATTCCTTTTGCTCCTTTTCGATGCAAAACATACCATTTTACCTGCAATTACAGCAAAACTAGGTGTAGACCTCGATTCCCGCAAAAGTAGATGAAATGGTAATATAATCACATATTATACATGATAACATGCAGATTATTGAAGATAAAACGTGCAAACAAACCCCAAAATATAGACTATAATTCATGCTATCAAAATACCCCATACTTAGCCCTTGCTTGTCCCCAAGCAAGTTCCGCATATAGAAGACAAGATAGAATGGATTATAAGTCAAGAAAATCAATGAAAAGTTTTTCAAAAATATTTTTATGGTGTGTTACAATCATAGATCACTCTAAGAGAATACTTCATGGAAGTAAAAACTCAATATGCTCAAAACATTTTATAAATATAGGAAAGTTGTTCATCTTTGCATAAAACAATAGAATGCATAATAAATCGTAATTATCAAAATTAATCATGTATAATCCAGTTTAAACCACTAAGTCAATCAACAAGCTCGAGGTCTCAAGGGCTTCCCAAAAGAAAGGTCAAGAAACGTGTAGGGTAGGGATGTATGTGAGGTAATGTGGTGCTAGAATCCGGGAAAAGGATAAACTTCACTTTCACTTGACTTGCGACATCTCCCACCAATAAGCTTTGCTTATTTCAAACTTTTTTTCTTTTTACTTTACTTTTTGGGATGCATGGACAGAGGTGCACAATAACCGAAGCCTAGGAAATCTGCAATCATCAATTTCTCGAGATGCATCAAACCCTTGATGCACATACCATGACCCGTTAGGAATATCGCTCAATCCGACTTTGGCAAGACACAAACACCCGGCTATGTGAATGGTGCCGAGTTACTCATCTTCATGATTGACTTCCCCAAACCTAAAATTACTTTCTAGCACTTTCACTTCCAGCCAACTTCTCAACTTTAACTTCACTTGCTTTCACGACTTCGCTTGCTTCCAAATTCCCGGATAGGTAAAGGGAGGCAAAATGTATATGAGGGGCTAAGCATGATCAAGAAGAAGAAGAGAGAAGAATGAATTGCCTTGGTCTTTCCAGGAAGAAAGTGAGAGAACTCATGCTGCGGTGTCAACCTTCAAATTCAACATAATTTGGATAAAAACAAAGTATTAAACATGCCAATAATTTCAAACAAAGCATTTAGCAACTTAAACATATTATAAAACCTTTCAAACACATAAAGATTTCAAAACCAGTTAGTAAGCAAGATCTTCACTGAGATCATATCCAGATAAGAAGCACAAAAAATCGTTTTCGAAAACTCTCAATTAACCTACCTCGGTTGAGGTGTTCTTAGGTTAACCGAGGTGAAACACCTCGTTCGGCCAGAATTGCCCCGGTCGAGGTCAAATTTTTTTTTTTTTAAACCCAGTTTTCCGACGTTTTTCTCAATCAAATAACCTGTAAGTATGCATGCAGTCTCAGATAAACACATAGAAGCAAACTGAAGCATAAATATAAATAAATATTCAATCAAGTAGAGTCATACATCACATAAGTGTCAAATAATACATAAATACCCCATACTTGGGACACACTGTCCCAGTGGGTCGAAATAAGTCTAAGGATAGGATACTCACCGAACATAGCTAAACTGCATGAAGAAGTAAGAAACAGCTCGCAGATAAGCCCATCTCGGTTGGCGAAGCACATCTCGGCCGGGGTGTTCTGACAGTACCCGAGATGTATCTCAGTAAAGCTCGTTTCCTCAACTTCTCGAAATTTTGTTCTTCTAGTGTAGCTCCTGAATTGTGATCCTTCCTTTTGGAATACCTGGTTGTTGTCTAGAGGAAAACAAAAACAAAGCAACTTTCTAAACTAAACTAGAAAAGGGGGAAGAAAGCAATACCTTGGGTTGCCTCCCAAGAAGCACTTGGTTTAAGGTCGCTAGCTGGACCCTTCTCCATAGAATTACTCAATGTACCTTGAACACCATGGAGTGCTCATCACATCCATCATAAAATTCTTCCAAAAAGGTTCCTGTTCCTAATTTCACCGTCAAATGGTAAGATCTCCCACGTACAAGCTTGTACGGTTTGATTCTCACCGGAATTCGTCTAGACTTCCTGCACTTCAATGGGACATTGCTCCTGTCCCATTCTTTTCTTGATCGAGAAAACAGTTTCTCGAGAATCATAGCAGCTTCCCCATCTATAGCTTGGGGATGGTACAGGGTCCTGAGCATGCGAGGGACCCCATACTTGAACAAGAGACTCTTCATCGCCTTAGCGGTGTAGTGCTTGCCAACTCCACTCCTCATGATCCGAGGAGCTTCTTCTTCCAACAATTTCAAGGAAGACTTCATCTTGATCTTTGGAGGTTCTTTCGGAAGAGACCTCCAACTCTCCGGTGCTTTTCTGAAGAATTCAGAAATTTTAATAGGGAATTCGAATGGAGTAAGAGAACTTACCTTGTAAAGTTCTCCAAAGCTCGGATCAGGTTTGATGTTAGGTTGTTAACCAACACATGAAATCTCTCTCAACTCAGTTGATCTTTCTTCCACCTTGGTCACAATCTCAGTAATTTGACCAAGGTTCTCTGCATCTTTTGCTTCCAGTTTTGCAGATTCTTCCATCTCGGCCGAGATCTCTTCCACTTCGACCAAGGTCTCAACAGTCAGATCGAGACCTTCCATACCCTCCTCTCCCTCAGAAGTTTCAGGAGAAATTTTGGGTTCGATTAGGGGGATGCTTGGAACGTGCAACACTTCCTTATGCTCCTCTTGCGGCTTAGCATAAGATAGGGTGCTTTCCTTGAGCTCCTCCATCTTCTTCATCAACTTCTCCCATCTTGATTCAAGAGAATCTTCCGGAGGTTGCTCACAAATCTTCTTAGGGACATTCAGTTCATCCCACTTCGCAAGTTCACGCTGAATGGCCTCTTCTCTTTCCCATTCATTGCTGAACCAATAGAAGGAGTACTTCTCCTCCAAGTATTCATAATGGTCCGCCCTAGCACTTTTCCTTGCTATCCAGGCTGGATCAAGTGTAGTCATCGGAAATCCTGAAAACTACAAAACTCATAGAAAGAGTAGTTAGTAGCAACAGGGGCAAGTGCCCCGAAAGCAAACCGCAACCGGCTCGGTCTAGACCAAGTCCCCGGCAACGGCGCCAAAAACTTGTTCGCTCCAAACGGTGTGTGCAAGCTTTAAATTTATAACCCTAGACTTAAGCTTAAAACAAGGATGCGAACCCGTAGTGTACGGGTCAATCGTAGTAAAAAGCAAGAAAATTCCAGGGGTCGATCACAGGGACTCGGTGAAACAAAGTCAATAACGGTAAGCTTCGTGAATACTAACCACAAGAGCAATTAACACAATCAAAGATGAATAAGAAGTCAATAAAGCAAACATGCAATTCTAGGGATTAAAGCGTCTAGTTGTGGTTCTAACTCAAGATCTATAGATAAGCGGACAAAGCTGAGATTTTTGCGTGGGGAAGGTGTTACTAAAGTGGAATAGATCACCGGGTAAGTCTCACCACTCACTAATCCTAAACCGTAACTCCTATTACCGGGTAAGTCTCAAGGAATCAAGATAAAGAACTATAACCTCAAACTAACACACCATCTAAGGGAATAGAATCAACCTTTACCGGGTAAGTCTCAGGCTAACTCACAAAGATGGGATGGAAGCACACTCAAACCCCAATAAAGGATAAACCTTTATTACCTACACTTATGATCGTTGGTATACAAACTAAGGAATTACCGGGTAAGTCTCATCCTAAGCTTGCATTGGACCAGAAAAGTATAATAAGAATAGGATTTGACAAACTCTAACACTTAACTCTCAGTTATGATCAGATAAGTCACCTCGGTCAGCCAGATTCTACCCCGGCCAAGATGTTCATCGACTGAGCGAGATGCTTAGGGTTAAGGTTAAAGACTCGAACTTTCAGGATCCTACTGGAATCTAAGATTATTCTATCATTGTTTTTTCCACAACCTTCAGCCAATCACCCTAGAATCACACAAGGAAATTAGCCACTCATCATCATTATGAAAGTATTAAAGTATATGGGAAGAAGGTGAATATTTGAACAACAAGAATTTAATGAAAAGACTTCAATAACCGAATCAAATATCACAACAAAAGCGTTCCTTGGATGGCAATCCAACAAGACAAGACAACAAGTGAGGGAATTGAAGACAATCTTACAAAACCCTCCAAAAAGCTATAAAAGCTATAGACTTCAATCTTCCTTCAACCTTCAAAAAGGTTCTTCAAATCTCTCCCAACTGGAGTAGGCTGCTGCTGCTGCGTGCTATAAACCCTGATCGACGGTATAGCGTGATGTCGGAATTGTGGAAATCCAATCCTTTTTATAGGAAAATAACCCTCCAAAGATAATAAATCTTAGAAAGATATTTTCCCATAAATATAGGTAAAATATATGATTCTGCATATCTCCTTCCTTCCAGGAGCCAAACCCAAAAATATAAGATCACTTTCCAATTTTAAAAGATCTCAGCCAAGAATAAAATATTCTCGCCGCGTCCTAGGTGTTCGCCTCGGTCGAGTCGGCGTCTCTGGATCACCTCGGTCGAGATGAATCTCTGGTCAACCGAGGTGAGTCATAACTGAATGTGAAATCTCTCAAAACTGGTCCAAAGTAAATCTTTAATCCATGGCTATGCTTCCTGAATGGTTCCTTATGCTCCTCAATGTAGCTCCAAATGACTTATGATTCCTTTTGCTCCTTTTCGATGCAAAACGTACCATTTTACCTGCAATTACAGCAAAACTAGGTGTAGACCTCGATTCCCGCAAAGGTAGATGAAATGGTAATATAATCACATATTATACATGATAACATGCAGATTATTGAAGATAAAACGTCCAAACAAACCCCAAAATATAGACTATAATTCATGCTATGAGACAAGCTCTCCTTGTCCTTCATAATGAAAGCATTAATCTTCCCTCTCATTTGAGCTGTCTTTGAAGGGGGAAAGAATTTGGTCAAGAACTCCGTAGACATTTCCTCCCATGTGCTAATTTTTCCTGGAGGAAGAGATTGATACCAAGTAAGAGCTCTATCTTTTAAAGAAAAGTAAAAAGGTCTTAGCTTGTAGTTGTTGTTTTCAATCCTCGGAGGTCTCAAGGTTTCCATCAAGATCTCATAGTTTTGAAGATGTTGATGTGGTGATTCCTTCTCCATCCCTCCGAATTGGCATTGGCGAATCATGGATAGAACTTGCGGTCGAAGTTCGTAGTCATGGTCCGCTGGATCTCCTAGGTTGACTCCTGGACGCCTCAGTTGTTGATTAGGGTCCATCCTTTGACCTAGGGTTTGTGGGATTCCTGCAAGAAGAACATCTCGGACTGGCATCCGAGGTGGAAGTATCTCGGCCGGGGCGTCTGGTACTGGAACCTGCCTCGGTCGAGGATCAGCAACTGGGACCTGCATCGGTCGAGGGTCAACAACTGGATCTTCCCTTGGTCGAAGTAGAATCTGGTCTCGTATGACGGCCATTTCTGCTTCGATTGCTTCAGTCTTGGTGTGAGTTTCTTCCTTCTCTCGCCTTAGTTCTTCCCTGCTGAGGCGTAGCAGCTCTAACGCCTCTTTCAATTCATCCTCAAGATTGCGGTTGTCTTGTTGGGCCATCTTCGCTTCTCTTAAGCGTCGCTTGTATGTCTTTTCTGGTTCGGGATCGTAAGGAACGATTTCCTTCCCAGTACGAGTTCTTCGCATATACCTAAGAAAGAACCTGCAAAAGTCACTCAAGTAGAGTGGTTAGTAGACACGGGGGCAATTGCCCCAAGAGCAAACCGTACCGGCTCGGTCTAGACCAAGTCCCCGGCAACGGCGCCAAAAACTTGTTCGCTCCAAACGGTGTGTGCAAGCTTTAAATTTATAACCCTAGACTTAAGCTTAAAACAAGGATGCGAACCCGCAGTGTACGGGTCAATCGTAGTAAAAGCAAGGAATTTCAGGGGTCGATCACAGGGACTTAGTGAAACAAAGTCCAGTTACGGTATGCTTATGTAAATACTAACCACAAGAGCAATGAACACAATCAAAGATGAATAAGAAGTCAATAAAGCAAACATGCAATTCTATGGATTAAAGCATCTAGTTGTGGTTCCAACTCAAGATCTAAAGATAAGCGGACAAAGCTGAGGTTTTTGCATGGGGAAGGTGTTACTAAAGTGGAGTAGATCACCGGGTAAGTCTCACTACTCACTAATCCTAAACCGTATCTCCTATTACCGGGTAAGTCTCAAGGAATCAAGATAAAGGACTATAACCTCGAACTAACACACCATCTAAGGGAATAGAATCAACCTTTACCGGGTAAGTCTCAGGCTAACTCACAAAGATGGGATGGAAGCACACTCAAACCCCAATAAAGGATAAACCTTTATTACCTACACTTATGATCGTTAGTACACAAACTAAGGAATTACCGGGTAACTCTCATCCTAAGCTTGCATTAAACCAGGAAAGGTGTAATAAGAATAGGATTTGGCAAACCCTAACACTTAACTCTCAGTTTAGGATCAGATAAGTCACCTCGGTCAGACGAATTCCACCCCGGCCGAGATGTTCATCGACTGAACGAGATGCTTAGGGTTAAGGTTAAAGACTCAAACTTTCAGGGTCCTACTGGAATCTAAGATTATTCTATCATTGTTTTTCCCACAACCTTCAGCCAATCACCCTAGAATCACACAAGGAAATTAGCCACTCATCAACATTATGAAAGTATTAATCAAATATATGGGAAAAAGGTGAATATTTGAACAAGAAGAATTTAATGAAAAGACTTCAATAACTGAATCAAATATCACAACAAAAGCGTTCCTTGGATAGCAATCCAACAAGATAAGACAACAATGAAGGGAATCAAAGACAATCTTACAAAACCCTCCAAAAAGCTATAAAAGCTATGATCTTCAATCTTCCTTCAACCTTCAAAAAGGTTCTTCAAATCTCCCAACTGGAGTATGACTGCTGCGGTCTTTCGCACGATCTTCCACTGTATGCAAGATGATAGCGGATGTCGGATTTGTGGGAAATCCGACCCTTTTTATAGGAAAATAACCCTCCAAAAATAAGATATCTTAGAAGAGATCTCTTCCCATAAAAATAGGTAAAATATAAGATCTTCTTCCTTCCAGGAGCCAAGCCCAAAAATATAAGATCACTTTCCAAAGATAAAAGATCTCAGCCAAGAATAAAATATTCTCGCCGCGTCCCAAGTGTTCACCTCGGTCAAGTCGACTTCTCTGGATCACCTCGGTCGAGATGAATCTGTAGTCAACCGAGGTGAGTCACAACTGAATGTGAAATCTCTCAAAACTGGTCCAAAGTGAATCTTTAATCCATGGCTATGCTTCCTGGATGGTTCTTTATGTTCCTCAATGTAGCTCCAATGACTCCATAGCTCCTTTTGCTCCTTTTTGATGCAAAACGTGCCATTTTACCTACGATTACAACAAAACTAGGTGTAGACCTCGATTCCCACAAAGGTAGATGAAATGGTAATATAATCACATAATATACATACAAACATGCAGATTATGAAGGATAAAACGTCCAAACAAACCCCAAAATATAGACTATAATTCATGCTATCACCTAGTTATCAAAGGCTTCTTGGGCTAGATTTGGCGATCAGTGTAACACTTTTTTCTTCAAAAGCATCACGTCGAGAAGAGCATCTAACACCATAAAGAGCATCATGGACCCAAAAAACCCAGGTAACGGCCCTACCCTAATCCCGAATAGGATCTCCGATATTCTGGCAAATCACTTATCCAAGATCCTCAACCCGTCTGCGCAGTTTAACCCTCAAAACCTATTTCCGGATTGCCCTCTTCCCCAAATCTCTCAGGATGACGTGATTTCCCTCGATGGCAATGTTACACTTGATGATGTTAAAAATGCCCTCTTCTGCTTAAAGATTACAAATCACCTGGGCCGGATGGGTACAACACATTCTTCTATAAAGCCACTTGGAGCTAGAGGTGAGCATCTCCGGATATCCGATCCGAAAAACTTTAAAAAGTCCGATCCGAGAACATCCGGATATCCGACAGTTTTACCCTGACGGATATCCGATCCGTTCCGAACATTTATTTTTAGACTAGTCGGATATATTCGATATGATCCGACTTTTCCTCTAAACCTCGATCCGTATCCGATCCAATGATCCGAAAAATATGCCCGGATCGGATTGGACACATATCACTAATTGTCGGATAACTTCGGATTCGGATTTTTCCGGATTGGATATTTTTGCTCACCCCTACTTGGAGCATCACTAGAGATACCATCTCAAAGGCCATTCTTTAATTCTACAATTCCGACAAGCTTTCCCACCAAGTAAATCACACCTCTCTATCCTTAATCTCAAAGAAGGATAACCTCACGCTTCCTTCCGATTTTAGGCCTATCTCCGGCTGCAACACTTCATACAAGGTCGTTGCAAAGATCTTGGTCTCGAAGTTGAACGCTACTCTCCCCTCTGTCATTGGAAATTACCAAGGTGCCTTTGTAAAGGGAAGATTAATCAAACACAATATTTTAATATGCCAGGAGATATTCAAGAAGTATAGTCGTCGTCACATTTTCCTGAGATGTGTTATGAATGTCGATATATCAAAAGCTTTTGATATGATTGACCACAAGTTTGTGCTTATATGCCTTGCTAGGATGGGTTACCCTGACAAGTTCATAAGCCTTATTGAAGCCTGCATCACTTAAACTTCGTTCTCTATCAACATAAATGACTCTCTTAACGGTTTCTTCAAAGGCTCAAGGGGTTTGAGGCAAGGCTGCCCCCCTCTCCTCCTCTTTTTGTCATTGCCATAAAAGTGCTTTCTTCTATGATTCGAGTTAACACCACAACCCTGGACTTCAACATACATGCTAAATGTGCTACCCCATGAATTACTCACCTCTGTTTTGTAGATGATCTAATGTTCTTCTGTAGGGGCGATTCCACATCCATCAACATACTGAAGAGTACACTTGACTCCTTCGGGCTCTACTCAAGCTTGCTCATCAACCCGACTAAGTCTTCTCTTTTCATAGGAGGGATTTCTTCGTAGGAGTGTGATATTCTCTCTACCTCAATTGGCCTGCCGCTTGACTCACACCCCTTCACTTATCTGGAGATCCTTATTGTCAGCAAGAGGTTGAGCCCTATGGAGTACCTCCCTCTAATCACCAAGATCACAAATAAAATTAATTCATGGAGTGCGAGAAACCTCTCATATGCCGGAAGGAAGCAAGTGATCTCTTCCATTATTATGTCCCTACATTACTATTGGTGCTCGGTGCTTATCATCCCAACCTCTATCATGCATATGCTTCGGATCAAAGGCCTTCTCCGATCCTTCCTTTGGTCGGGCAAGTCCGCTAGCCCCCGTGCCCTTGTTGCCTGCAGGACGGTCAACCTCTCTAGGAAGGAGGTGGTCTCGGTTTCAAAGAGTTACTTTTGTTGAACAAGGCATGCCTTTCAAAACTCATTTGCAAACTTTACCTGGCCTTCCATAACCATAACCTCTGGTCAGATTGTATTAATGCTAACATCTTGAAAGGGCAGTCCGTTTGGTTGTATGGCTTCAATTACAAACATAACTTCATTTGGGGCCAAATTATCAAGGTTCGGGATGAGATTGTGAATGCAGGTAACAGCCACAACTTCAACAACCTCACTACCAAACCAAATGGAAAATTCTCAACCTCTGCTGCATACATTCATTTCAGGAAGCCTCATGCCCCACTACCTACCTACTTGTTTGGGTATTATTTGGGAAGATATGAACGTGCCTAAATGTAGTTTTATTACTTGGCTTGCTAGCCACAAGCGTCTTCCTACGCTCTCAAAGCTTCTATCGTGGAACCTCATCCTGGATGATGTTTGTAGGTTCTGCAATCTTCGCTTCGAGGATGAGGATCATCTTCTGCACATATGCAACTACTCTTTGCTTGTGCTTGATCTCATTTCTAAGTGGATAAGAGTACCCTCTCCTTACCCATATATACACTACATTTAGGATTAGATTAGTATGCAAAATCCTCAAAATAATGAAATTGCTTCTCATGTTCGCATCTCCACCATCACGAGCTACATTTATTTCATATGGAAAGCCCGGAATGATCTCATCTATAACCAAATCTTCAGTCACGCTACTGATAACACGATTTATGACGTTAGTTTAGGCATTCATTTAGATAGTTTTTCCGCTCATTCATGCATGGTTTGCACTAGTTCGTGACGATTTGCACTTAATTCATGTATGTTGTCGAGATAGACGTCTACATGGACTTTTGCATGTTTTGTAGGTATTTTGGGGAGCTTTTGGAGCTTAATCGATATATTCGAGGATCGTTCCTCGTGATGACACACTTCCAGACCCATTGGGAAGCAAGTTAGGAGCAAAGGAGAACACATGGGACCTTGTTGGTGCATGCTTTGCACCAAATCGTGGCTTGATGATCCATAGAAGTATGAATCACGAAAACCACGGCCACTGGGACTTCCACGGGCGTGGAAATAGGTCGTGGTTCTTCCTGCACAGCTGCGACAGCTGTCCCACGATCTCCATAACCGACTCTTGCCCTTGATGGTGTATAAAAGGTGGTCCTGCAGGCTGTTGAGGGCAGACCCCATGATTCCATTCTCTTCCACACTCACACCATTGGATTGGAGCTACTCTTGGAGGAGAAGAAACACTCTCATTTTGGGGAAGAAGAAGAAGCACACTAGTTTCATAGTTTTCATAGTTTTTGAGTGATTTTGAGTGAGTTTTGTTGAAGACATTTGCTAGGATTGTAAGAAACGATTCGAACCTTCTTTTGAAGGGTTGTAAGTCTTTCTTTACTTTTACTCAGCTTGGTTTTCTTATCCTACTTGTTTGGTTTCTCTTTCATTCTATTTTTCTTGCTAATGGAAGCCATGAATGTATGCTTGTTGAGTTTGATTGTTATGATGCTTGTTATTGACTAAATAGATGCGATTCTAGGGTAAGGAAATGATGGTTATGGCTTGGACTATGATAGGATAGGCTTAAATGTACCCTTGGATGATTTGTTTGCTCGAACCTAGCCTCTGTTCAAAATCACGGTTTGTTCTAAGGGGTTCCACGGCCGTGGACTTGATGAACTGCCCGTGATTTTTGTGTGACTTGCTTGCATTGATAAATCTGAATGTTAGGTTGTTAGATTGTTGAAATCCTAGTGTTTGTTTAGTTAGATCTATCCTAGGGTAACCTAGTGGTAGCAACTAAGTGTGAGAAAAGACCTACCCGGTGATTCTTGCTCTTAGGTACCGAAGATGATGAACTCTAGGTAGTAGTGAGCCTCACTAGCCGCTATTGGACTGAGTGTGCTAGGATTTATATTTAGGGCCTGCCTTCCCGAGACCTACCCGGTAAGGAGAGGTTAGATCCCTAGATAGCAATCCGGTTTGTGAAGAATTCCTAACCTTAGGTTCTTTGAGACTTACCCGGTGATGAGACCTTAGGAACGGACTAGTGGACCATGAGACTTACCCGGTGATTGATCCCAATTTAGAAACACCCACTCCCAACATACCATAGTTAATCCAAGGAATGATTAGATAGCTTAAGTTCTATGCCATAACCTGAATTTCTAACCCCTAGAATCCTCTTTTCTCTCATTGATTACCTATCTTGTGTTTGTGTTTGTTCATTTGTGTTACTAGCTTAGTTGATTGTTAATCTTGCATGATTCGTGATCCTTGATTGATCACCTCAAACCAAACCAAAAACAATTGAGATTTTTCATTTCTTTATTCCTTTCTCTTTTCTTAGCCTAGATCTTCACTATTCTTAGTCACTATTAACTCAATTTCACCTTAGTCTTTGTGTTCGACCTCGGAATACTATCCTTACTACAAACCGACCCATACATTGTGAGTTCGCTAAGAGTTAGGAATATTATATCGAGTTATAAATTTAAGACTTTTGCTGTCATGTTCTTAGCGTAACAAGTTTTTGGCGCCGTTGCCGGGGACTAGGTCTAGATTGAGTCATTTTTGTGATTATTTATAGTGTAGGTCTTTCTTGTTGCTTTTGATCTTGTTTGGTTTGTGTCTTTGCATTTTCAGGACGTCTCCCATTCTTTAGGTGTATGCGAAGATCTCGTGGCAATGATTTAGCTCCATTCGATCCCGAACCGGAGAAAACCCTTAAGGCTAGATCTAAGAGCATTAAGAAGAAGAAGGAGATGGCCGCAAGAGATCTTCAAGCTGAGTTGGATGAGGCTTTAGAGCAAATTAGGTTAAGAGATGAGCTCTTGGAGAATGAAAGGAGACTTGCCAATGAGAGTCAAGAAGCAACTAGGAGGGAGATTGAAGAGATTAGGCAAGCTCTTGTGCAAAGAGAGCTTAATCGTCAACAACCTCCTCCACCACCACCACAACCACAGCCAGCGGTTAATATTCGGTTTGAGCCGATAATGATTGAGGAGCCACAAACATTAGGATAACGTATGGATCCGGCTCAAAGAGTGCACCGCCCGGGTGTGAACTTAGGAGATCCCGCAACCCATGATTATGAGCTCCGCCCTCAAGTTCTACAAATGATCCGGCATAATCAATTTGGAGGGATGGAAGGAGAGTCCCCTCATCAACATTTGATGAATTACGAGATATTGATGGAGACTCTAAGGCCGCCTAGGTTGGAGAACAACAACCATAAGCTTACGGCCTTTTCCTTCTCACTTAAGGATAAGGCCTTGGCTTGATACCAATCGATTCCACTAGGGCAAGTAAGTACTTGGGAGGAAATGACAACCGAGTTCTTGACTAAGTTCTTCCCACCTTCCAAGCCTACCGAACTAAGAGAGAAGATCAATGCCTTTGTAATGAAGGATAGAGAAAGCCTATTCAAGTCTTGGGAGAGGTTCAATGACCTTCTCCTAGATTGTCCACACCATGGTATACCTAAAATTGAGCTATTGGAGATCTACTTCAAAGGACTTGATGAAGATAGCCAATTCAAGCTTCAATCCCTTTCCGGTGGGACTTTCATGGAAAAGAATGTAGATGAAGCTTGGGAGTTTGTAAAGAAACAAGCTTCAGTGATTGAGAAGTACTCCCATAAGAATAGTGATGGGAGGAAAGCGGGATCATATGAGGTGAGTGAAGTCACCATGAGTAATTTCAAGCTTGATGCAATCAACAACGAGCTAAAGTCTTTGAGGGAGTTGTGTGCTACAACTTTGAAGAGTCAAGCAAGCCCTCAAGTGCAAGTGCAATCAAACTTGTCTTCCAAGGAGGAAGATGTGAACTACATGGGGAGGGGTGATAACACGATTTATGACGTTAGTTTAGGCACTCATTTAGATAGTTTTTCCGCTCATTCATGCATGGTTTGCACTAGTTCGTGACGATTTGCACTTAATTCATGTATGTTGTCGAGATAGACGTCTACGCGGACTTTTGCATGTTTTGTAGGTATTTTGGGAGCTTTTGGAGCTTAATCGATACATTTGAAGATCGTTCCTCGAGACGACACACCTTCGGACTCATTGGGAGGCAAGCTAGGAGCTAAGGAGGACACATGGGACCTTGTTGGTGCATGCCTTGCACCAAATTGTGGCTTGATAATCCATAGAATGTTGAGGCACCAAAACCACAACCACTAGGACTTCCACGGGCGTGGAAGTAGGCCGTGGTTCTCCCTGCACAGCTGCGACAGCTGTCCCACAATCTCCATAACCGACCCTGGCCCTTGATGGTGTATAAAATGTGGTCCTGCAGGCTGTTGAGAGCAGACCCCATCATTCCATTCTCTCCCACACTCTCAACAACACATATTCTCTCATTCGAAGATTGGATTGGAGCTACCATTGGAGAAGAAGAGAAGAACACACCATTCTTAGTTTTTCATAGGTTTTAGAGTGAAGATTGTTGGAAACATTTTCTAGGGTTGTAAGAACGAATCGAACCTTCTTTTGAAGGGTTGTAAGTCTCTCTTTTGACATCTATTCAGCTCGTTTTTCTTGTTCTATTTGCTTCATCTATCTTTCATTTTATTCTTTTGACATGGACTCCATGATTTTATGCTTGATGAGTTTGAATGTTATGATGCATGTTGTTGGCTAAATAGATGCGATTCTAGGGTAAGTGAAAGATGGTTATGGCTTGGACTATGATAGAATGGACTTAGATGTACCTTTGGATGAATTGTTTGCGCGAACCTAGTTACTGTTGCAAATCACGGTCTGATCTTATCAGTCCACGGCCGTGGAAAGGGATAAACTGCCTGTGATTTTGACTGACTTGCTTGTTTTGATGAATCTAAGTGCTAGAATGTTAGATTGTTGAAACCCTAGTGTTTATTAAGCTTAATCTAGCCTAGGGTGACCTAATGCTAACAATTTAAGTGAGGAAAGAGACTTACCCGGTGATTTCCGATCTTAAGTACCAAAGATGATGAACTCTAGGTAGTAGTGAGCCTCATAAGCCGCTATTGGATCGAGTGTGCTAGGATCGATGTTTAGGACTTACCTTCCCGAGACTTACCCGGTAAGGAGAGGTTAGATCCCTAGATAGCAATCCGGTTTGTGTAGATTTCCCAACCCTAGGCTCCTAGAGACTTACCCGGTAATAGGACCTTAGTTGCGAGATTAGTGGATCATGAGACCTACCCGGTGATTGGTTCCATTTGAGAAACACCCTTTCCCAACATACCATAGTTGATCCAAGGAATGACTAGATAGCTTGAGTCCTATGCCATAACCGGAATTTCTAACCCCTAGAATCCTCTTTCTCTCTTTGATTACCTATCTCGTGTTTGCTTGTTTACTTGTGTTGTTAGCTTAGTTGTTTGTTGATTTCACATGATTTGTGATCTTTGATTGATCACCACAAAACCAATCCAAAAACATTGAGATTTTTATTTCTTTATTTCTTTCTCTTTTCTTAGCCTAGATCAACACTATCATTAGTCACTATTGATTCAATTTCACCTTAGTCTTTGTGTTCGACCTCAGAATACTATCCTTACTACAAAACGACCCATACACTGTGGGTTTTGCTAGGAGTTAGGAAAAATATATCGAGTTATAATTTAAGACTATTGCGTGTCACAATTCCTAGACGTAACAAGTTTTTGGCGCCGTTGCCGGGGACTAGGTCTAGATTGAGTCATTTTTGTGATTGTTTATAGTGTAGGTCTTTCTTGTTGCTTTTGATCTTGTTTGGTGTGTGTCTTTGCATTTTCAGGACATCTCTCATTCTTTAGGTGCATGCGAAGATCTCGTGGCAGGGATTTAGCTCCATTCGATCCCGAATGGAGCCAGCATGCCCTTGGAGAATGAAAGGAGACTTGCCAATGAGAGGCAAGAAGCAACTAGGAGGGAGATTGAAGAGATTAGGCAAGCTCTTGTGCAAAGAGAGCTTAATCGTACACAACCTCCTCCACCACCACCACAACCGCAGCCGGCGGTTAATATTCGGTTTGAGCCGATAATGATTGAGGAGCCACAAATGTTAGGGCAACGTATGGATCCTGCTCAAAGAGTGCACCGTCCGGGTGTGAACTTAGGAGATCCCGCATCCCATGATTATGAGCTCCGCCCTCAAGTTCTACAAATGATCCGGCATAATCAATTTGGAGGGATGGAAGGAGAGTCCCCTCATCAACATTTGATGAACTACGAGATATTGATGGAGACTCTAAGGCCGCCTAGGTTGGAGAACAACAACCATAAGCTTAGGGCTTTTTCCTTCTCACTTAAGGATAAAGCCTTGGCTTGGTACCAATCGATTCCCCTAGGGCGTGTGAGTACTTGGGAGAAAATGACTACCGAGTTCTTGACTAAGTTCTTCTCACCTTCCAAGACTACCGAGCTAATTAAGAGGGAAGATAAATGCCTTCGTGATGAAGGATAGAGAAAGCCTATTCAAGTCTTGGGAGAGGTTCAAAGACCTTCTCCTAGATTGTCCACACCACGGTATACCAAAAATAGAGCTTTTGGAGATCTACTTCAAGGGACTTGATGAAGATAGCCAATTCAAGCTTCAATCTCTTTCCAGTGGGACTTTCATGGAAAAGAATGTGGATGAAGCTTGGGAGTTTGTAGAGAAACAAGCTTTGTTGATTGAAAAGTACTCCCATAGGAAGAGTGATGGGAGGAAAGCGGGAGCATATGAGGTGAGTGAAGTCACCATGAGTAATTTCAAGCTTGATGCAATCAACAATGAGCTTAAGTATTTGAGGGAGTTATGTGCTACAACTTTGAAGAGTCAAGCTAGCCCTCAAGCGCAAGTGCAAGCAAACTTGTCTTCCAAGGAGGAAGATGTGAATTACATGGGAGGGGAAACTACAACAACTATCAAGGCCCAAGGAACTTCAACAACAACCGGCAATTCCACAATTACCGGCCTAACCACAACCATCCCGGGTTTTCCTATTCTAACCCGGATGGAGCCTTGAACCCTCCCGCTTCCACAAGCGCATCTCCACCACCAAAGGCTTCACAAGAACCTCCACCCGGATTTACTCAACCTCCAAAGGATAGAACCGAGATGATGTTTGAGTAATTGCTTGGAAGGTTGAGTGGTCTTGAGAGCACGGTAACTTCCATTTCTAAGGCTCAAAAGGTGTTGGAAGCAAAAGTGTTCCAAAAGAAGGGTGAAGCTCATAGAGATTCGGGAAAGCTTCCCGGAAGAACCGAAGATAACCCAAGAGACCAAGTGTTGGCTATTACAACAAGGAGTGGGCTGAGCATGAAGGATCCCTTACCTAAGAGAAATGATAAAGGGAAGCAAGTGGTGATAGAGGAAGAGACATTGCAAGAAGATGGAGGCAAGAGCAAGGATGATGAACCAACATATGTGGCACCACCTCCATACAAGCCACCACTACCATTCCCACAATCACGAGCAAGAACTCGCTTGGACAAACACTTCGGTAAATTCCTTGAACTTATGTCTAAATTACATATTAACATTCCGTTCATGGATGCTATTCTAGGTATGCCGGCATATGGCAAGTTTTTGAAGGAAATACTCACCAACAAGAGGAAGTTGGAAGAGTATGGAGAAGTGAGGATGACGATCGAAGAGGTCCTCGGAATTGATCCAAACCATGAAGGCGGAGATGCCTCCTAAGTTAAGAGATCCGGGATCCTTTTGTGTGCCAATTGGAGTGGGAGAAGTGAAGTATGAAGCCGTATATGATCTTGGGGCAAGTGTAAGCATCATACCGCTTGCACTTTGTAACAAGGTTGGGCTAGGAGAGCCAAAGACGGTCAAGATGACCCTTTACATGGCGGACCGTTCGATCACTCACCCGGTTGGAATCTTGGAGGACATACCGGTGCAACTCGGGAAGTTCAATGTGCCGATTGATTTTGTTGTCTTGGACATCCCGGCGGACTATCCGGTTCCTATCATCTTGGGGAGACCTTTCCTAGCCACTTCCGGATGTTTGGAGGATTGCAAAAATGGAATTCTCTCCTTCAACATTGGAGAAGAGAATATTAAGTTCAAACTATCCACAATGATGAAGGGCCCAACCCTTGGTGAAGATGTGTTCAACATTGTCGAGCAAGAAGAGTCTAGAGAAGTTATGAGCTCGATCTTTATCAAGGACCCCTTGGAGAAGGTTCTTAGCTTAAGTTTGATGGAGGAAGGAGTTGAGGAGGCCTGCAATGAAGAAATCAAGGCTTTGGAAGCATTGAAAAAGGAGACAAGAGCTGAATTTGAAGCACACGAAGGTGTGCTGAATTCCTTTAGAAATCACGGCCAAGTAGGAAGAACCACGCCCGTGGAATGTCCCGTGGAACTCTCTGGAATGCTCAAAAGGCTAGCTTCGCAAGTTCCACGGCCGTGGTTGTGCCAGAGCCCGTGATTTTGCCCGTGGTTTCTCCAGAAACCGCATTGGTTGTTGATCAAGCTTCAAGGAGCCTTGAGGAGTCTTCCATAGCTTTGGATTCATCTCAACCTACATTATATGGAGCGTCTCCAATCGATAAAGGTCCTCCTAAACTTGAACTTAAACCCCTCCCCTCTCATCTTAAGTATGCTTTTCTTGGTGATAGTTCTACATATCCAGTGATTGTTAATGCATGCTTGAATGATGATGAGTTGAATAGATTGTTGCATGAGTTGAGATTGCATAGGAAGGCTATTGGCTATACCATTGATGATTTAGTTGGCATTAAACCTTCTTTGTGCATGCATAAGATCTTAATGGAAGATAATCATAAACCTTCAATTGAACCTCAAAGAAGACTAAACCCCATCATGAAAGAAGTAGTAAAGAAAGAGATCCTTAAATTGCTAGATGCGGGAATCGTTTTTCCGATTTCGGATAGTAAATGGGTTAGTCCCGTGCATGTGGTTCCTAAGAAGGGTGGGATGACCGTAGTGACCAATGAGAATAATGAACTAATTCCAACTAGAACGTTATGGGATGGAGGATGTGTATAGACTATAGGAAACTAAATGTGGCCTCTAGGAAAGATCACTTCCCTCTTCCCTTTATTGACCAAATGCTAGAGAGATTAGCTCAACATTCTCATTTTTGCTACTTAGATGGATATAGTGGATTCTTCTAAATCCCTATTCACCCCGATAACCAAGAGAAAACTACATTCACATGTCCTTGGGGTACATTTGCATATAGGAAAATGCCATTTGGGTTGTGTAATGCACCCACCACCTTTCAAAGGTGTATGATGGCTATTTTTTCTGAGTATATTGAAAATATCATGGAAGTGTTTATGGATGACTTCTCTGTTTATGGATCTTCATTCGATGATTGTTTAGCTAACTTGTCTTTAGTGCTTAAGAGATGTGAGGAGACAAACCTTGTCTTAAATTAGGAAAAATGTCACTTCATGGTAAGTGAAGGCATTGTGTTGGGACACTTGGTGTCCAACCGTGGCATTGAGGTTGATAGGGCTAAGTTAGAGACGATTGAGAAGTTGCCACCACCTACCTCGGTGAAGGGGGTAAGGAGTTTCCTAGGGCATGCCGGTTTTTACCGGAGATTCATTAAAGATTTCTCTAAAATTTCTAAGCCTCTTACTAACCTACTAATGAAAGATGTTGAGTTTGTTTTCTCCAAGGATTGCCTTGAAGCTTTTTGTAGGTTGAAGAATGCTTTGATCTCCGCACCCATCATGCAACCTCCGGATTGGAGTTTACCGTTTGAGATCATGTGTGACGCGAGTAACGTGGCCGTTGGGGCCGTTTTAGGACAAAAGAAAGATGGGCTTACACATGCCATCTATTATGCTAGCAAGATGCTAGATGATGCCCAACTTAATTATGCTACCACCGAGAAGAGTTGCTAGCGGTAGTGTATGCATTTGAGAAGTTCTGCTCGTATCTTGTTGGAGTGAAGGTCATTGTGTATACGGATCATGATGCGATCCGTTATCTCCTTACTAAGAAGGATGCCAAGCCTCGTTTGATTCGGTGGATCCTTCTTCTTCAAGAGTTTGATTTAGAAATCCGGGATAAGAAGGGGTCCGAAAATTCTGTGACGGATCACCTTAGTAGACTCCCACCATTGGAGATTGAGAAAGATGACATCCCGATTGATAACTCATTCTGGGATGAGCAATTGCAAATGGTGGAGGAGTGCTTGCTTCAAGTGTTAAGGAGTGAACCATGGTATGCCGACATTGTGAATTATCTTGTGTATGAGGAGGTGCTACCCGGTTTATCCTATGCCCAAAGGAAGAAGTTCTTCAAGGATGTGAGGCATTACTATTGGAGTGAACCGCTTTCGTTCAAGAGAGGGCCGGATGGAGTCTTTAGGAGATGCATACCGGAGGATGAGGTGGAGAGTGTGACCCGCCATTGTCATTCCTTGCCATGTGGAGGGCATGCTGGCTCACACAAGACATGTGCAAAGGTGTTGCAATCCGGGTTCTATTGGCCGAGTTTGTTCAAGGATGTGCAGAATTTTGTGGTAGCATGTGATGCTTGCCAAAGGACGGGCAACATCTCAAGGAGGAATGAGATGCCTTTGAACAACATACAAGAAGTGGAGATATTTGATGTGTGGGGTGTGGACTTCATGGGACTATTCCCCTCTTCTTGTGGCAACCTCTACATCCTATTGGCAGTAGACTATGTGTCGAGATGAGTGGAAGCAATCGCCTCTCCCACAAATGATGCCAAGGTTATGGTGCGGTTCTTCAACCGAGTGATCTTCCCTAGGTTTGGGACACCAAGGGTGATCATAAGTGATGGGGGAAAGCACTTCACAAATAGGAACTTCGGAACACTTTTGGCTAAGTATGGGGTGACTCATAAGGTGGCAACACCTTACCATCCCCAAACTAGTGGCCAAGTGGAGATCTCCAACCAGGAGATAAAAGGGATCCTTGAGAAGACGGTTTTTAGAACGAGAAAGGATTAGGCTATGAAGCTCGATGATGCTTTGTGGGCTTATAGAACCGCTTTCAAGACACCGATTAGCACTACTCCCTACAAGCTAGTTTACGGCAAGTCTTGCCACCTTCCGGTGGAGATGGAGCATAGAGCATATTGGGCCATTAGATGGCTAAATTTTGACCTCAAAGAGGCCGGTGAGAAGAGATTGCTAGATATGAACGCTCTTGAGGAGATCCGGTTGGATGCTTATGAAAACGCCCGGATTTACAAGGAAAGGACCAAACGTTGGCATGACAAGCGTCTCATCCCAAAGGAGTTGAGTGAAGGCGACCTTGTCCTTCTCTTCAACTCGAGGTTGCGGCTCTTCCCCGGAAAGCTAAAGTCAAGATGGACGGGTCCTTATGTGGTGAAGAAAATCTTTCCCCATGGAGCGGTTGAGATAGGAGGGGAGCATTGTGGAGACTTTAAGGTGAATGGGCACCGGTTGAAGAAGTATATCCCGGGAGCTCCGGTGGACATGATTTCCCCACTTCACCTCGAATGAGACGCCCCCGAGTTTGGTCAAGCTAATGACCTTAAAGAAGCGCTTGGTGGGAGATAACCCATTGGTAGACATCTTTCCCTTTTTGTTTTCGTTTTTGCTTTCATTTTTCTGTTTTTGTGTGTTTGGAGTTTGTGTGTTGGAGTCTAAGTAGCATGGAAGCCTTGCATGGCATATGGATGATGATGATGAGCCCCTCATCAATTATGGGTGGAGCGGACGCGGAACTTGGACGGCTAGCGGTGCCTAGCGCGGGTCCCGACGCCATAACAAACACCTTGAGCTCTCTACCATCGTTGATAGGATCATCCGCCATCAATCCACTTAAGTGAACCAAAATACCGAAGCAAACCATTTTACATTGTGAGGATCCTCTTTCACTTTTCTTTACTTCATTTACACATTGGGGACAGTGTGTTTCTAAGTATGGGGTGGGGTTTTCATGATCACTTGCATGATTAGCATCTAGGATAGTTTAATATTGTCACATGTTTCATTATGTCTTGCATTGTACATATATATTTCAAAAATCCAAAAAAATCAGAAAATTTTAAAAAAAATTTAGTGCTTCTAAGCTTGGGTATGACCCTTATGATGAAATTGTCTTGTGAATTGGCTATGGATGGCCTTATGTGTTGAATTGATGGATGTATATGTAGACTTGAAGTACTTATCTTGAATCTCATGTGTGAATTGTGATCATGAATGTTTGCCTTGATTGGATTGAGGATTGATGGTCGAAATTACATGCTAGTTCTTGCACATCATCTAGGAGTGATTAAGGCAATTCATCTTTCTCTACTTCTCATCTTGATCATGTTGTTTAAGCACCTCAATTGATATAAAATTTGACCTCTTGTGACCCATCCGGGAATAGGAGCATGCTAGTGTGTTGATGTGTGTGAAAAGCAAGTGTGGGGTGAAGTTGTTGGTGAATAGATGTTGTGAATGAAGTGCTGAATTTGTTGTGAAAAGTGTAGAAAAAATATAGGTTTGGGGACGTTGGTTTAAATGACGAGTAACTCGGCACCATTCACATAATCGGGTGTTTGTTCCTTGCCAAAGTCAAATAAACCGATAGTCCTAACGAGCTTTGGTATGTGTGCCCGGTGTGGAGCACCTCGAAAAATAAAAAAAGCCCGAGGCTTGCTAATCACCAAGGTTTCGGCTTTTGTACACCAATGCCATTGTCTCAAAAATAAGTGAAAGAAAAAGAAAATAAAAGAAAGAAAAGAAGGAGAAAATATACACTTGTGGGAAGTTGATCAAAAATGAAATTGTGGAGTTAGTTCCTTTCCCGGATTAGCATCACATAACCTAAGAATTCCCACCTAATCACAACGTTTCTTAGCCTCTTCTTTCCTAAGTCCTTGTGACCTATTTGCATGTGTGTAAGACTTAGTGATCTAGATTGGATATACTCATAATCATCTTGGCTTCTTCATTTTTACCTTTCATGCATGCTTTCTAGTTAAGTGTAATTGTCTTTCCGTGCCTTCATTCATTTGATGCATGATTACTTGTCCATTTGCCATGAAACATGACTATGAAGGTGATCCAATATTAGAAGCACAATTCCAAAAAGATTTTGTTGTTTTTCTGCATGCATAAATCATGTCATCTCTTAGTCTATAGTTGGGACTTTGCTCGGGGACGAGCAAACCTTAAGTATGGGGTATTTTGATAACACGATTTATGACGTTAGTTTAGGCACTCATTTAGATAGTTTTTCCGCTCATTCATGCATGGTTTGCACTAGTTCGTGACGATTTGCACTTAATTCATGTATGTTGTCGAGATAGACGTCTACATGGACTTTTGCATGTTTTGTAGGTATTTTGGGAGCTTTTGGAGATTAATCGATACATTTGAAGATCGTTCCTCGAGATGACACACCTTCGGACTCATTGGGAGGCAAGCTAGGAGATAAGGAGGACACATGGGACCTTGTTGGTGCATGCCTTGCACCAAATTGTGGCTTGATGATCCATAAAATGCTGAGGCACCAAAACCACGGCCACTGGGACTTCCACGGGCGTGGAAATAGGCCGTGGTTCTCCCTGCACAGCTGCGACTGCTGTCCCACGATCTCCATAACCGACCCTTGCCCTTGATGGTGTATAAAATGTGGTCATGCAGGCTGTTGAGAGCAGACCCCATCATTCCATTCTCTCCCACACCCTCAACAACACATATTCTCTCATTGGAAGATTGGATTGGAGCTACCATTGGAGAAGAAGAGAAGAACACACCATTCTTAGTTTTTTATAGCTTTTAGAGTGAAGATTGTTGAAAACATTTTCTAGGGTTGTAAGAATGAATCGAACCTTCTTTTGAAGGGTTGTAAGTCTCTTTTTTGACATCTATTCAACTCGTTTTTCTTGTTCTATTTGCTTCATCTATCTTTCATTTCATTCTTTTGACATGGACTCCATGATTTTATGCTTGATGAGTTTGAATGTTATGATGCATGTTGTTGGCTAAATAGATGCGATTCTAGGGTAAGGGAAAGATGGTTATGGCTTGGACTATGATAGAATGGACTTAGATGTACCTTTGGATGAATTGTTTGCTCGAACCTAGCTACTGTTGCAAATCACGGTCTGATCTTATCAGTCCACGGCCGTGGAAAGGGATAAACTGCCCGTGATTTTGACTGACTTGGTTGTTTTGATGAATCTAAGTGCTAGAATGTTAGATTGTTGAAACCCTAGTGTTTATTAAGCTTAATCTAGCCTAGTGTGACCTAATGCTAACAATTTAAGTGAGGAAAGAGACTTACCCGGTGATTTCCGATCTTAAGTACCAAAGATGATGAACTCTAGGTAGTAGTGAGCCTCATAACCCGCTATTAGATCGAGTGTGCTAGGATCGATGTTTAGGACTTACCTTCCCGAGACTTACCCGGTAAGGAGAGGTTAGATCCCTAGATA
Source organism: Fagopyrum homotropicum (assembly GCA_033239125.1). Taxonomy (NCBI): domain Eukaryota; kingdom Viridiplantae; phylum Streptophyta; class Magnoliopsida; order Caryophyllales; family Polygonaceae; genus Fagopyrum; species Fagopyrum homotropicum. The sequence goes on along the minus strand of BSWB01000003.1, from coordinate 143,619,589 downwards.
GCAATCTGGTTTGTGTAGATTTCCCAACCCTAGGCTCCTAGAGACTTACCCGGTAATAGGACCTTAGTTGCGGGATTAGTGGATCATGAGACCTACCCGGTGATTGGTTCCATTTGAGAAACACCCTTTCCCAACATACCATAGTTGATCCAAGGAATGACTAGATAGCTTGAGTCCTATGCCATAACCGGAATTTCTAACCCCTAGAATCCTCTTTTCTCTCTTTGATTACCTATCTCGTGTTTGCTTGTTTACTTGTGTTGTTAGCTTAGTTGTTTGTTGATTTCGCATGATTTGTGATCTTTGATTGATCACCACAAAACCAATCCAAAAACATTGAGATTTTCATTTCTTTATTTCTTTCTCTTTTCTTAGCCTAGATCAACACTTTCATTAGTCACTATTTAATCAATTTCACCTTAGTCTTTGTGTTCGACCTCGGAATACTATCCTTACTACAAAACGACCCATACACTCTGGGTTTCCCTAGGAGTTAGGAAAGATATATCGAGTTATAAATTTAAGACTTTTGCTTGTCATAATTCCTAGACGTAACAAGGGGAAACTACAACAACTATCAAGGCCCAAGAAACTTCAACAACAACCGGCAATTCAACAATTACCGGCCTAACCACAACCATCCCGGGTTTTCTATTCTAACCCGGATGGAGCCTTGAACCCTCCTGCTTCCACAAGCGCAGCTCCACCGCCTAAAGCCTCACAAGAACCTCCACCCGGATTTACTCAACCTAAAAAGGATAGAACCGAGATGATGTTTGAGCAATTGCTTGGAAGGTTGAGTGGTCTTGAGAGCACGGTGACTTCCATTTCTAAAGCTCAAAAGGTGTTGGAAGCACAAGTGTTCCAAAAGGCGGGTGAAGATCATAGAGATCCGGGAAAGCTTCCCGGAAGAACCGAAGATAACCCAAGAGGCCAAGTGTTGGCTATTACAACAAGGAGTGGGCTGAGCATGAAGGATCCCTTACCTAAGGGAAATAATAAAGGAAAGCAAGTGGTGATAGAAGAAGAGCCATTGCAAGAAGATGGATGAAAGAGCAAAGATGATGAGCCAACATATGTGGCACCACCTCCATACAAGCCACCACTACCATTCCCACAATCATGAGCAAGAGCTCGCTTGGACAAACACTTCGGTAAATTCCTTGAACTTATGTCTAAATTGCATATTAACATTCCGTTCATGGATGTTATTCTAGGTATGCCGGCATATGGCAAATTCTTGAAGGAAATACTCTCCAACAAAAGGAAGTTGGAGGAGTATGGGGAAGTGAGGATGACAAAGAGGTCATCGGAATTGATCCAAACCATGAAGGAGGAGATGCCTCCTAAGCTAAGAGATCCGGGATCTTTTTGTGTGCCAATTGGAGTGGGAGAAGTGAAGTATGAAGCCCTATGTGATCTTGGGGCAAGTGTAAGAATCATACTGCTTGCACTTTGTAACAAGGTTGGGCTAGGAGAGCCAAAGCTGGTCAAGATGACCCTTTACATGGCGGACCGTTCGATAACCTACCCGGTTGGAATCTTGGAAGACATACCGGTGCAACTAGGGAAGTTCTATGTGCCCATAGACTTCGTTGTTTTGGACATCCCGGCGGACTACCCGGTTCCTATCATCTTGGGGAGACCTTTCCTAGCCACTTCCGGATGCTTGGTGGATTGTAAAAATGGAATTCTCTCCTTCAACATTGGAGAAGAGAATATTAAGTTCAAACTATCCACAATGATGAAGGGGCCAGCCCTTGGTGAAGATGTGTTCAACATTGTCGAGCAAGAGGAGTCTAGAGAAGTTGTGAGCTCTATCTTGATCAAGGACCCTTTGGAGAAGGTTCTTAGCTTGAGTTTGATGGAAGAAGGAGTTGAGGAGGCTTGCAATGAAGAAATCAAGGCTTTGGAAGCATTGGAAAAGGAGACAAGAGCTGAATTTGAAGCACATGAAGGTGTGCTGAATTCCTGTAGAAATCACGGCCAAGTAGGGGAAACCACGCCCGTGGAACTCTCTGGAGTGCTCCACAATGCTATCTTAGCAAGTTCCACAGCCGTGGTTGTGCCAGAGGCCGTGATTTTGTCCGTAATTTCTCTAGAAAGTGCCTTAATGGTTGATCAAGCTTCAAGGAACCTTGAGGAGTCTTCCATAGCTTTGGATTCATCTCAACCTACATTATATGGAGCGTCTCCAATCAATAAAAGTCCTCCTAAACTTGAACTTAAACCCCTCCTCTCTCATCTTAAGTATGCTTTTCTTGGTGAAGATTCTACATATCCGGTGATTGTTAATACATGCTTGAATGATGATGAGTTGAGTATGTTGCATGAATTAAGATTGCATAGGAAGACTATTGGCTATACCATTGATGATTTAGTTGGAATTAAACCTTCTTTGTGCATGCATACGATCTTAATGGAAGATAATCATAAACCTTCAATTGAACCTCAAAGAAGACTAAACCCCATCATGAAAGAAGTAGTAAAGAAAGAGGTCCTTAAATTGCTAGATGCGGGAATCATTTTCCCGATTTCGGATAGTAAATGGGTTATTCCCGTGCATGTGGTTCCTAAGAAGGGTAGGATGACCGTAGTGACTAATGAGAATAATGAATTAATCCCAACTAGAACGGTTACGGGATGGAGAGATTAGCTCAACATTCTCACTAAGAAGGGTGGGATGACTATAGGAAACTAAATGTGGCCTCTAGGAAAGATCACTTCCCTCTTCCCTTTATTGACCAAATGTTAGAGAGATTAGCTCAACATTCTCACTTTTGCTACTTAGATGGTTATAGTGGATTCTTCCAAATCCCTATCCACCCCGATGACTAAGAGAAAACTACATTCACATGTCCTTGGGGTACATTTGCATATAGGAGCATGCCATTTGGGTTGTGTAATGCACCCGCCACCTTTCAAAGGTGTATGATGGCCATCTTTTCTGAGTATATTGAAAATATCATGGAAGTGTTTATGGATGATTTCTCTGTTTATGGATCTTCATTCGATGATTGTTTAGCTAACTTGTCCTTGGTGCTTAAAAGATGTAAGGAGACTAACCTAGTCTTAAATTGGGAAAAATGCCACTTCATGGTAAGTGAAGGCATTGTGTTGGGACATTTGGTGTCCAACCATGGCATTGAGGTTGATAGAGCTAAGATAGAGACAATAGAGAAGTTGCCACCACCTACATCGGTGAAGGGGGTAAGGAGTTTTCTAGGGCATGCCTGTTTTTACCGGAGATTCATTAAAGATTTCTTTAAGATTTCTAAGCCTCTTACTAACCTACTAATGAAAGACGTTGAGTTTGTTTTCTCCAAGGATTTCCTTGAGGCTTTTTGTAGGTTGAAGAATGCTTTGATCTCCGCACCCATCATGCAACCTCCGGATTGGAGTTTGCCGTTTGAGATCATGTGTGACGTGAGCGATGTAGCCGTTGGGGCTGTTTTGGGACAAAGGAAAGATGGGCGTACACATGCCATTTATTATGCTAGCAAGACGCTAGATGATGCCCAACTCAATTATGCTACCACCGAGAAAGAGTTGCTAGCGGTTATGTATACATTTGAGAAGTTCCGCTCGTATCTTGTTGGAGTGAAGGTCATTGTGTATATGGATCATGCTGCGATCCGTTATCTCCTTACTAAGAAGGATGCCAAGCCTCGTTTGATTCGGTGGATCCTTCTTCTTCAAGAGTTTGACTTGGAAATCCGGGATAAGAAAGGGTCCGAAAATTCTGTGGCGGACCATCTTAGTAGACTCCCACCGTTGGAGATTGAGAGAGATGACATCCCGATTGATGACTCATTCAAGGATGAGCAATTGCACATGGTGGAGGAGTGCTTGCTTCAAGTGTCCAAGGGAATTGAGCGATGGTATGCCGACATTATGAACTACCTTGTGTGAGGAGGTGCCACCCGGTTTATCCTATGCCCAAAGGAAGAAATTCTTCAAGGATGTGAGGCACTACTATTGGAGTGAACCACTTTTGTTCAAGAGAGGACCGGATGGAGTCTTTAGGAGATGCATACCGGAGGATGAGGTGGAGAGTGTGATCCGCCATTGTCATTGCTTGCCATGTGGAGGCCATGCTAGCTCACACAAGACATGTGCAAAGGTGTTGATATCCGGGTTTTATTGGCCAAGTTTGTTCAAGGATGTGCAGAATTTTGTGGTAGCATGTAATGCTTGCCAAAGGACGGGAAACATCTCAAGGAGGCATGAGATACCCTTGAACAACATACAAGAAGTGGAGATATTTGATGTGTGGGGTGTGGGCTTCATGGGACCATTCCATTCTTCTTGTGGCAACCTTTACATCCTATTGGTGGTGGACTATGTTTCAAGATGGGTGGAGGCAATCGCCTCTCCCACAAATGATGTCAAGGTTATAGTGCGGTTCTTCAACCCAGTGATCTTTCCTAGGTTTGGGACACCAAGGGTGATCATAATTGATGGATGGAAGCACTTCACCAATAGGAACTTCGGGACACTTTTGGCTAAGTATGGGGTGGCTCATAAGGTGGGAACACCTTACCATCCCCAAACTAGTGGCCAAGTGGAGATCTTCAACCGGAAGATAAAAGAGATACTTGAGAAGACGGTTTCTAGGACAAGAAAGGATTGGGCTAAGCTCGATGATGCCTTGTGGGCATATCGAACCGCTTTCAAGACACCGATTGGCACCACTCCCTACAAGCTAGTTTATGGCAAGTCTTGCCACCTTCCGGTGGAGATGGAGCATAGAGCATATTGGGCCATTAGATGGCTAAATTTTGACCTCAAAGAGGCCGGTGAGAAGAGATTGCTAGATATGAACGCTCTTGAGGAGATCCGGTTAGATGCCTATGAAAACGCCCGGATTTACAAGGAAAGGACCAAACGTTGGCATGACAAACGTCTCATCCCAAAGGAGTTGAGTGAAGACGACCTTTTCCTTCTCTTCAACTCGAGGCTGCGGCTCTTCCTCGGAAAGCTAAAGTCAAGATGGACGGGTCCTTATGTGGTGAAGAAGATCTTTCCCCATAGAGCGGGTTGAGATAGGAGGGGAGCATTGTGGAGACTTTAAGGTGAATGGGCACCGGTTGAAGAAGTATATCCCGGGAGCTCCGGTGGACATGATTGCCCCAATTCACCTCGAATGAGACGCCCCCGAGTTTGGTCAAGCTAATGACCTTAAAGAAGCGCTTGGTGGGAGGCAACCCATTGGTAGACATCTTTCCCTTTTCGTTTTCGTTTTTGCTTTCATTTTTCTGTTTTTGTGTGTCTTTGTGTGTTTGGAGTTTGTGTCATAGAGTCTAAGTAGCATGGAAGCCTTGCATGGCATATGGATGATGATGATGAGCCCCTCATCAATTATGGGTGGAGCGGACGCGGAACTTGGACGGCTAGCGGTGCCTAGCGCGGGTCCCGACGCCATGACGAACACCTTGAGCTCTCTACCGTCGTTGATAGGAACATCCGCCATCAATCCACTTAAGTGAACCCAAATACCGAAGCAAACCATTTTACATTGTGAGGACCCTCTTTCACTTTTCTTTACTTCATTTACACATTGGGGACAATGTGTTTCTAAGTATGGGGTGTGGTTTTCATGATCACTTGCATGATTAGCATCTAGGATAGTTTAATATTGTCACATGTTTCATTATGTCTTGCATTGTACATACATATTTCGAAAAATCCAAAAAAATCAGAAAATTTAAAAAAATTTCTAGTGCTTCTAAGCTTGGGTATGACCCTTATGATGAAATTGTCTTGTGAATTGGCTATGGATGGCCTTATGTGTTGAATTGATGAATGCATATGTGGACTTGAAATACTTATCTTGAATCCCATGAATGATTTGTGATTATGATGCTTGCCTTGATTGGATTGAGGATTGAAAGTCGAAATTGCATGCTAGTTCTTGCACATCCTTTAGGAATAACTAAGGCAATTCATTTTTCTCTACTTCTCATCTTGATCATGTTGCTTGAGCACATCAATTAATGAAAAATTTGACCTCTTTTGACCCATCGTGGAATAGGAGCATGCTAGTGTGTTGATGTGTGTGAAAAGCAAGTGTGGGGTGAAGTTATTGATGAATGAATGTTGTGAATGAAGTGCTGAAATTGTTGTGAAAGTGTAGACAAAAATATAGGTTTGGGGACGTTGGTTTAAATGACGAGTAACTCGGCACCATTCACATAATCGGGTGTTTGTGCCTTGCCAAAGTCGGATAAACCGAATGTCCTAACGAGATTTGGTATGTGTGCCCGGTGTGAAGCACCTCGAAAAATAAAAAAACCCGAGGCTCGCTAATCACCAAGGTTTCGGCTTTTGTACACCAATGTCATTGTCTCAAAAATAAGTGAAAGAAAAAGAAAAGAAAACAAAGAAAAGATGGAGAAAATATACACTTGTGGTGAAGTTGATAAAAAATGAAATTGTGGAGTTAGTTCTTTTCCCGGATTAGCATCATATAACCTAAGAATTCCCACCTAATCACAACGTTTCTTAGCCTCTTCTTTCCTAAGTCCTTGTGACCTATTTGCATGTGTGTAAGACTTAGTGATCTAGATTGGATATACTCATGATCATCTTGGCTTCTTCATTTTTACCTTTCATGCATGATTTCTAGTTAAGTATAATTGTCTTTCCGTACCTTCATTCGTTTGATGCATGATTGCTTGTCCATTTGCCATGAAACATGACTATGAAGGTGATCCAATATTAGAAGCACAATTCCAAAAATATTTTGTTGTTTTTCTGCATGCATAAATCATGTCATCTCTTAGTATATAGTTGGGACTTACTCGGGGACGAGCAAACCTTAAGTATGGGGTATTTTTGATAACACGATTTATGACGTTAGTTTAGGCATTCATTTAGGTAGTTTTTCCGCTTATTCATGCATGGTTTGCACTAGTTCGTGACGATTTGCACTTAATTCATGTATGTTGTCGAGATAGACGTCTACACGGACTTTTGCATGTTTTGTAGGTATTTTGGGGAGCTTTTGGAGCTTTATCGATACATTCAAGGATCGTTCCTCGTGATGACACACTTCTGGACCCATTGGGAAGCAAGTTAGGAGCAAAGGAGAACACATGGGACCTTGTTGGTGCATGCCTTCCACCAAATCGTGGCTTGATGATCCATAGAAGTATGAATCACCAAAACCTCGGCCACTGGGACTTCCACGGGCGTGGAAATAGGCCGTGGTTCTCCCTGCACAGCTGCGACAGCTGTCCCACGATCTCCATAACCGACCCTTGCCCTTGATGGTGTATAAAAGGTGGTCCTGCAGGCTTTTGAGGGCAGACCCCATGATTCCATTCTCTTCTACACTCACACCATTGGATTGGAGCTACTCTTGGAGGAGAAGAAACACTCTCATTTTGGGGAAGAAGAAGAAGCACACTAGTTTCGTAGTTTTCATAGTTTTTGAGTGATTTTGAGTGAGTTTTGTTGAAGACATTTACTAGGGTTGTAAGAAATGATTTAAACCTTCTTTTGAAGGGTTGTAAGTCCTTCTTTACTTTTACTCAGCTTGGTTTTCTTATCCTACTTGTTTCGTTTCTCTTTCATTCTATTTTTCTTGCTAATGGAAGCCATGAATGTATGCTTGTTGAGTTTGATTGTTATGATGCTTGTTGTTGGCTAAATAGATGCGATTCTAGGGTAAGGAAATGATGGTTATGACTTGGACTATGATAGGATAGACTTAAATGTACCCTTAGATGATTTGTTTGCTCGAACCTAGCCTCTGTTCAAAATCACGGTTGTTCTAAGGGGTTCCACGGCTGTGGACTTGATGAACTGCCCGTGATTTTTGTCTAACTTGCTTGCATTGATAAATCTGAATGTTAGGTTGTTAGATTGTTGAAATCCTAGTGTTTGTTGAGTTAGATCTATCCTAGGGTAACCTAGTATTAGCAACTAAGTGTGAGAAGAGACCTACCCGGTGATTCTTGCTCGAAGATGATGAACTCTAGGTAGTAGTGAGTCTCACTAGCCGCTATTGGACTGAGTGTGCTAGGATTTATGTTTAGGGCCTGGCTTCCCGAGACCTACCCGGTAAGGAGAGGTTAGATCCCTAGATAGCAATCCGGTTTGTGTAGAATTCCTAACCTTAGGTTCTTTGAGACTTACCCGGTGATGAGACCTTAGGAACGGACTAGTGGACCATGAGACTTACCCGATGATTGATCCTAATTTAGAAACACTCACTCCCAACATACCATAGTTAATCCAAGGAATGATTAGATAGCTTAAGTTCTATGCCATAACCGGAATTTCTAACCCCTAGAATCCTCTTTTCTCTCATTGATTACCTATCTTGTGTTTGTGTTTGTTCATTTGTGTTACTAGCTTAGTTGATTGTTAATCTTGCATGATTCGTGATCCTTGATTGATCACCTCAAACCAAACCAAAAACAATTGAGATTTTTCATTTCTTTATTCCTTTCTCTTTTCTTGCACGCTACCACTTGTGCCCACAACATTATAAAAGCCACGAAGAATCACACTTCGAGTCATTGGAACGATCGATCCCAATACTCTATCGCTTGGGCTAAGATACTTGGCATTCACCTTTGTCTTACCTCTTAGTTAAGTCTCTTGAATTATCATGCTGCTTCCGGGTCTAGTTGACCACCATGTAAATTCTTCTTGCTAGATTAATATATTAACTTTTCAAAAATAAAATAAAAAATAATCAAGGTTGTGATTTGTCCAAATTAATTAATTAACACTAGTGATATATTTGAGCAAAAATTTAGTTGAACAATTTCGAGTATATATATGCCCTTACACGTGACAAAACAAAAACCTTAAGCTATCATTTTGTAGCTGCGCCACATTTGGTTGCTTCTGCCTACAACTCCATTTCATGCTTTCCCTTGCAAATTTTATCTACTGATTTAAATCTTTGCAAGCTTTTGACCCACAAAACTAAAGTTAAATGATGTTCGAGTATTCAAAATCACACCTCCGTCCCCGATCTTCTTGCCAAAATTCGTGTTTTTATTGACTAGTATTTCATTATTTTTCTTCCTCTGAGTTATTGGTCCGAGAATCAATTTCTCGTTATGTTGATCTGGTGTATTTATAGGGTTCTTGTTGCCACCAAAATTGGCTTCTGTAGGGTCTACTTCATGAGCAAAAGATCTGTATGGGATGAACACACAAAAAAAGGCGTAACAACCACTAACACCGGCGTAAACCGCCACCATCACCATCACCAGCGCAACCCGCCACCTCCTTTGAAATACGACTCCTAAGAATCATAAAAGTTACCGTCATCTAGGGTATGAATCAACTTGAGTAGTTAGATAGTTTCAATTTAATATAAAGGGCAAAAATCCTAGCCGCCATGGAAACTCCTATAAACGCCAACTTAGAGTTTTTACTGCTCCTCTGAACATAGAGGTGGGAAACCCTCATTGTTTCAACTAAGTTTCATCTAATCTTTCTTTAAGGCTCATTTTTTAAGATTGTTTTTGTTGTTGTTGGAAACCGTAGCCCTAACCACGACGCCTTGTTTGCGCTTGTTGTTGATGACAAAAAGTCAAAACTAACAACAATTTCCGGTTCAAAAGTACCACTCTGTCACACCTGGCTAGATTAAGATCAATGTGAAATCATTTGGTCGAATTCGACGATAGCCATCTTTACATACGATTTATGATTGCAACCCTTGTATTGTACATTTTTTATATAATCTCTCCATTTTGATACTTTGATCCTCATTGTTTGATTCTTATGGATTTTTACCCTATCAATTATGGTTCTGCACTTCCGCGGTAAAAAAGGTCGTACAACCTTCCAATTTTAACATGTTCAAACTGTGTTTTTCGGAATTCACATTCCTAAGAGTGAAGTAAACAATGATTGAAGCATTTTTTTGAACTCCCGTGTCTAGAAAAATAGAAGAAGTTGAATTGACAAATCCACCTTGAGACAAGAAAGATTAGAATACAAAAACAAAGAAACCAAATAAGATTTCCGATTTTATCTATCGGTTTCGTTTTCACGACAAGGTATCCATTGTCTTCCCACACCATGATATGCAATAAAAGAGTTTCTTTGTTACATGTTATATGGTCCGATGGTTTGGGGTGAGTCATCATGTTGTGAGCGTCGTCTGGAAGAAAGGTTGAATTTGTTCTTGAGAAGGAGTCGAGGATAGGTGATCGAAATCTAAAGGCTCGAAGAATAAAGTACAAATCTGAGATTTCCACCGGTGGTTAGTAAGAATTGTACTCTACACTACTTCTACAAACATGTTCTCGTTGTTTGTTCCTCGTTTTGCTTGTCTAACGTTTTCTTCTATGTTACTCCTCGATCGACTTGTTGCAGTCGAAAATTTTTTTTGATGTGTTTTTTTTTGTATGTTCGGATTACTTAACTTAAAAATTAAGGTAAGTAACATGTGTATGTACGAATACGAAGCTTCTTCGGAGGACGAATGTTATACTTGTACACTTCTCTTTTGCTTTTGAGTTCCCTTTATTGATATGGACATAAAGATGCATATACGCAATTAGTATCGGTGGCTGAAAACCAATTACTTTAGCAAGACATATCGGAGAAAACACCAACCCCTTAATATGGCGTCAAAACCCAATCAAAATCAAATATCAAAGTATATTATGAAGGAGAATATCAATCAATTTTATCTTCTTTATTCCAGCCTACCTATAAGGTGCCTACTTACTTAATACATTTGCTTGCTTACCAAACACGACTTTGCATTATACGTATCCTACCACTGTATAGCTATTATAACTAGGGTTGCACATTTCCGAATATCCGTTTCGATAATTCTATAAAAGTTCGGTCTGAATCCGAGAGTACTCGGATATCCAACACTTTTATCCAGATCGGATATCCGATCCGAGTATTTATTACTAGAATAGTCAGATATATCTGGTCAATTAGATCTTTTTTGTAAAACCTCGATTTTCACCAATTACCGAATATTTTCGTATACGTACTTTTCGAATCGGATATTCGAATTAGTGGATCGGACTAGACGGATCAAGATATTTTTACTTTCCCTAACTATAACACTTCACATTATACGTGAGTATTAGGCTTTATATTAACGTTAGAATATCATGTATATGTATTCTTCAACTATTATAGTAATATAGTAACAGACGGAATTTTACTTAATGTCTTTCTTACCCTCTATCTGTGGAGATTGGAATTTTATCGTATCGAATATATATAAATAAACACATGTTGATGAACTCGATTATGAACTTACCATCAATTCGGATTGAGAATTGACTTGTTGTCTCATGTTGAAAAAAAACAATAAACCGGAATATAAAACAAAGGTTTCCATTAACAACAAAATTTTTGTAAAATATCTTTCCTGTAAGAAAGGTTATCGTCACAAACAAGTTAGGCAAGAATCAACTATCTGAGTTTTTCTTGTAATTCCTTTAAGGGTTTGCAAAATGTTATATGTGTTGCATTTATCACACAAAAGTTATGTTTCGAGGGAGAAAATTATGTATTGAGTTTTGGTATTCATGCAAATTAAAGTTAATGTGAAGAAGTCAATTCCTTCGTATTGGTAATAAACGATCACATAATGCTGATGGACTACTCATTTTATTGTTAATCGATTTTAAGATAATGAATTGAGAGAAGTTTGTCTTGAGTGTTGATTTATTGGATTTGTTGAATTTAAGACAATAATCACGGACTTGAAAACTGATTGTTTGGTCGTCTTGTCAATTGAGATAGCTGGTGTTAAGATAGGTCATCAAACAACAACTAAACTAGGTTGTCACACTTGAGGTATGTGCATATAAGCAATTGATAATACGAGGAGTAGTCGACGAAACTTATATATTACATCCGTTTACTGATAGTTTTCAGTACTACAAATCTTATTTTTTAATTAACTTCAAAATAAAACACAATTATTTGTAAAATTAGGGTTGTGCAAACGGTCCATATCGTGATCTTACTGACCGTTACACATCCTATATGAAACGTTTCATGTAGTGAATACAACGATCTGGTCCAGACTAGATCATTATTGTCCAAGATTGACCTGTCATATCATGGACCGGGACCGAATATGATAATTGTAATGGAAACCTTGGGCTATGATAAAGATATGGATAATTGTAAAGGAAACCTTGGGCTATGATGAAGACTTGCAATGATGAAGAATACCTTAGGCCTTGGTCCATGCAGCCCACGTACCCATGTAGAACCTGAAGAATATATATGAGCCGGGTTTAGTGAAGAGAAGAAGTTATGAACCGGGTTCAATTTGGTTTAGTTGAACTCGCTTTCTTGAAATGAAGCTCACCGTTTTGATTGAAACCCAATGCTTTGGTCCCTTGTGAGATTTAAAAGGTTAGCTATCCTTGAACTCAAAACCCTAATCTCATACACTACCGCTCCTCTCTTCGTCTCTTCTACTCCCTTCCTTCTTTGAGAGAGCACCACATTTGAAAGCAAGATCGAGAGCTTCGATACGAAGTGTAAACTAGTTCTAACCACTAGTTGTTGACACGAAGAAAGTCTTGGGACTTTCAGACTCGTGTGATTTGTATCTCTTAACCTGTTCTACTTTTCTTTTGATTTGAGTGGATTTTTGTCAAATTCTTTACTCATGTAATCTCTTATAAGTTTGGAATTTGGTTTTTGAGAAGATGGTGGATTGGATCTTCTTGAGATCTTGAAAACGTAGGACTCTGATCCGAACATCGTAAAAAAACCGTTGTGTGCTTTGTGTTCTCGAACAGACCGCTCTAGATCTTGTTCTTTGTGAACTTTTGCTCTGTTAAAGTTTACGATATTCGATTTACAAATTGATAAAAGATCTTGTTTTGATAAAGATATCTCTAATATTTGGTAGATCTTGCTTTTAGAACATGAATCAACGTTAATCGCGTGTCCATTGATCAGAGATTCGAAACGTTTGCGATTTTCTAAGATTCAAAGCAAGAAAATCCAAATATGAGGGTTCTTAAAACTGGTTTTTTCTTTCGATCCATTGTTTTTTTTTCGTAATGTTGCTTTATAGATATATCTCGCGCTGTCTTTTTTTCTTTAGATCTACGTCTTTCAAAACCTTTTTTTGACTTACAAGTTTTTAGTCTCTTTATTGACTTCGTAGTCAAGAGAAGCCCAATTATAATTGTGCTACCTCAGTATCTAGATTTTATCGGCTTAAAAATAGTCAAATCTACTCTTGTTCTTTGATTCTAAGAAATCAGAGTTCGATTGTTTCCAAGCTTACATATCACTTTTTTTTTATGATCTTTAATAGATCTTTTTACTTTTGTTGATCTTTGTTCGCCACTTAGCGTGCGTGCAAATAAGCTTTAATTATAAAACTAGAAATCAAGCAAGCGAACCCGCAGTGTACGGATCGATATAGTTGAGCAAGAATTCCAGAGTATCGAACACAGGGATTTGGGGGGTTAAATCCAGTTATAGATTATCAAGCAAGTAAATTTATGAAGCTTTTCAAATTATTGGGAAAACAACAATCCTAAAGATCCAGGAATCCAGCTGTGGCAATCGATTCAAGATATACTAAAGATATAAGGACAGAGTTGAGGTTTGCAAAGGTATGCGAATGTAAGGTAATCGTACGGTGAAGTTCCAAAATCCTTATATGACCCACCTAAAAAACACTCTCTATAAAGGTTGTTGAGGCTTCAGTATAGAAAGGTTCTAAAGGTAAGAATTAACATCAAATACCTAAACTTATAATCCAAGGATCAAGACTAACTAAACCGATTAAGGTTGTGACACTCAGAATCGAGGTAGAGGTTGTTGAGGCTTCACTACCACCTAGAAAAGGCAAGTCAAGACTAAGTTAAAGCAAATCTTTAACTTTGGATTAAAGTAAAAGCAAGTTCGTAAACTAACACAAAATTACGGGTAGTTCTTGAGTTCCACGGCCGTGGAAGCTCAAGAACAGACCGTGGTTTAGGGTTGTCGGCGATTCTCTCTAACTCTCAGGGTCCAATCTATTTACGATCGATCTATCATCATCTAAGCCACAACTATCAACCCTTCACCTTAGAATTACTAAAGGGTTTTAGCCAACAACAGTCATATCGATATCAAATTCAAGATTTAAAAGAATGAAAGATGAAAACTTCTGAAAACCTTCAATAACTTTCAAGTCAATCTCAAGTCCACAAATCAAGAACAACAATGTCAATAGATTCGGAATAACACAAACAATCACGAATTCTTAGAATAAGAAGGAAGAACGGGATGTCAATCCGTCTTCTAATCAAACCTAAGTATGAAGCGAAATCTCCTTACAAACAATCTTCCGAATCTTCTCTCTTTCCGTTAATCCGGAAATCGCAACAAGCAAAGCACAAATCTCTCAATCACAATTTCCGCCAAAAGGGTAAAATTAGGGTAAGCCAAAGTGTAAGCGAAGGTGACGGAATCTCTCTTCTCCCGTCCTTTTATAGTGTAAGATAAAATATTGGCCTGGCCCAATTGCGTAGGAGATCGTGACTTAAAGTATGGCGTAAAAGATCGCCAAGATCAAGGTCGTGGAAGGGTTCCACAACCGTAATTTAGAGCGTGGAAATTGGTCACAGTTTGTTTCAATCCTTCCACGACCGTAGAAGTTGCTGGAATGAACCACGCTTCCCTTGCCAAGGTTCCACGGCCGTGGACTTGAACGTGGAATGTAGTACGGCCGTATTTTAGAGCGTGGTTTAGGGGTAAACCGTAATTCTTCCTTTCGTCGTGCTATTCTTCAAGTTAGCACCATCCTTAGCTCCTAGAGTGTCCTCAATCCTTGGACATGCTCAATCAAACTCCATCTTCGCTCAATCCGTTCGGAAATAGCTCTTAATTGCCTACAATCAACATAAAGCTTGTGTAGACCTCTATATCGACAATATAGACAAACTAACTCACAAATGCATCAATGCTTAATCAATGACTATCAATATGGATGAAATACACTTAGAAAACGTGCTAAAATATCACAATATTTCATGCTAACAAATAACCCCATACTTGCCACTTGCTTGTCCCTAAGCAAGGTCTTTCAAAAGCTTTAAAACACAAGTTAGGATGAAATATGTATTGTACCTTCTCAAAGCAAAACTTCTTTTGGATGAATGTGCCTTCTAATCAATAGATCATTCTCAAATCTTGCTTCATTCGTTTATAAGACTTTCATACACTTAATCAAAGAGTAAAGAGTGAAGAAAGCTCATGAATCAATCAAACTTCCATGTAAACATCATAACCTTTAAACATTATCAAAATCAATCATAAGAAACTTCAATTTAGATCACCAAGTCATATAACATTCTTTTGATCTTAAGGACTTTCAAACAAGGTTTAGAATGTGGAAAGGGAAGGAAAACTTTAAGGAATGTGGTGCATGAATCCGGGAAAGTGGATAACTACTCTTTTCTTCTTCTCTTGCGGTTTCCGCAACACCTTCAACTTAGAGCTTCGCTCTCTTCTTTTCATTTTTCGACTTTACTTTTGGAGTTATGGATAGAGGTGCACAAAAACCGAAGCCTAGAAGATTGGCGTTTCTCAATTTCGAGATGCCTCAAACCCTTAGCGCACATACCATAATCCGCTAGGAATATCGCTCAATCCAACTTTGGCAAGACACAAACACCCGGCTATGTGAATGGTGCCGAGTTACTCATCATCATGATTGACTTCCCCAAAGCTATAATTTCTTTCCATTCCTTTGAATGCAAAGTATTGCTTTCATGGCCCTCCCACATCAAACATGCCTTTTTCATTCAACTCCTCCAAATTCCCGGATAGGTAAAGGAGGTCAATATTTCAATGAGGGGCTAAATGATCAAAGAAAGAAGAAAGAAAATCGAATTGTCTTAATCACCTCAAAAAGAAGCATAAGAACTTATTATGTGATTTCAACCTTAATTCCTCAACATGATTTAAGTAATATTCATCACATTATGAAATTTGCAAAATAGGGATAATTCATTCATTCAATTTCTTTCCAATTCACTATTCGTTTAAGCATGCGATTGTCATCAAAACTCAATTCACAAGTGGTGATTATCATAGAAATCATCTCTATTCTTAGAAGCACAAAATTTTCAAAATATTTCAATTTTTATGGGTTTTTCAAATTCTTTTTCATGCAATGTAATAATGAAACGTGTAACAATATAATGAAACATGCAAGATAGTCTCAATAGAAGCAAATAAAGTGAGTAAGAGTTATTACAAACGATTAGTCACACCCCACCCCATACTTGGAACAAACATTGTCCCTAATGTTCAAAGAAAAGAAAAAGAAGAAAAGAAAGAAAGAAAAAGAACTCACAAAATGGTGGTGGAGCGGCTAAACTGTCGGTCCTCAAGGTCGTCACTGCGGCGCCGGTGGAGGTGGGAATGGAGAGAAACTGGGATCGTAATACCGCCCGAACTGCTGGCGATAAACATCCCTCATCATATGGTCAAGATCGTCCATACGTGCGTCCCTAGCGTCAGCGCGGATCTCTAAAGCGCCAACCCTATCAGAAAGATCGGTGGCCCACTCCAGCAGCTGCTCATACCAGCCAGGCGGCTGGCGGTGGTGGAGCTCCGTACCACGCAGGAGGGGCCTCCATCCAAGTGGGCCTCTCGCTGACACTAGCACGGCGAGAAGAAGATCCTGAAGCTCTAGCTGGACGTGGAGAACGTCTAGGCATGTCAGGAACCACATCTGGCTGATCCGGGAATGTGCCAAAGTCATCAGCTCCTGCTCCTCCTCTCTCATACTCGTCTCCTCCTCTCATCTCCTCCTTCTCTACTTCAAGTGGTGGTGGGACATATGGTGGGGCTGCAATCCTGTTCGCATGCATAGCAGCGAACGTCGCCTTCCAGTTATGGCGTCCAACCATAATGGAATACTCTGGGAGCCACTCAATGCCTCTCCCCGTCCTGCTCTCCCATGGCATAGCAGCGTAAGGTGGACCTCCATGGGTGGGAAAGATGAGGCCTCTAGTCATAAAGGCCTGAAGTCCTAGGGGTACAGCGGGGATACGTGTGCAAGCAGAAAAATCTACCCCTAATGCCCTAGCAAGGTGGGTGACTATCCCACCATATCCAATGTTGCCAGCCCTCTTGTTCTTTAGCTTGCTCATGGTAGCAGCTAAGAGGGTGGCGTAGTCAACAGGCCGTCCATACAACATGCAGTACAGAAGAAAGAGCTCATCTGTCTTGATCTTCTGAGGTGTCTCCGTCCTAGGAAAGAGACACTTAGAAAGTACCCGGTGAGCAATTTTCAAGGCTAAGTGATACATCAACTTAGCCTTGGTGTCAGCTGGCTGCCAGCGGTCCTCGCTGGCATAGATCATAGCGACCTCTTCCCAGAAATCCTTGGCGTACACGCCACTGGGGAAACGACCATTGAAGGTCTCGTGGAACCCAAAGAAGGCTCCAAACTCCCGGATGGAGAAATCATAGTTTCTTTCCATCAGACGGAAATAAACTGTCCTATCAACATGGTTGTGCTTAAAAGAAACCACAACCTCTCTCGTGATCTCCTCATATGCGTCTTCTCGGATAGCCGAAAAGACGACAAGACCGGCTCTATCTAAGAGCCAAGTAAGGTCCCCTATGACATGTAGAGGAGCTAAATCCTCCAACAGTAGGTATCTAGGTCCTATGACCGTCCTCTTATGGATCCTCTCTAAGGCGTCGAGATGATCCTCGTGAATGGTAGGGACTCTAGGGTGAGGTGGTGATGGGGATGAAGATGATGATGGAGGTGAAGGGGATGAAGGTGGTGGTGCCCTAGAGGAGGAAGAGGAAGAGGGGTTGCCCTTCCTCTTTTTACTCTATCCTTGTCTTTGTTCTTGTCCTTATTCCTACCGGACACTCTCCTAACAAAATCCATTTTCTGGTGAAAACCACGGTCTGTTCTTGGTGTTCCACGGCCGTGGAAGCTACAGGGACCGTGGTTTGTCTCGACTTTTCTCAAAACTCAGCAAAATCACACCAAAAATCACAGTAGCAGTCCTAGACTAATTCTCTTCCAATTTCAATCAGTTATTCCTAAAAATTCTAGCAAATGTAGGTCCGAATCGACAAAGATAGAGAAGAGCGAAAAAACCTAGGTTTTCGGATTTTTAAATCCAAATTCTGCTTTCCTTGATGAATTGCCGCTCGGATTGTTGCTTGGATCTCGTTGATGGTTGGATTTGCTTCAGTTTGGATCAAAGAATTGTTAAAAACGATTAACGAACGAAGATTTTAGGTGAGGGGAGGGATTTCGGCGAAATAGGGCGTGGAATTGGGTTTGTGAGATGTGTTTTGTGAAGGAAAGTGGTTTATATAGTGGCCGTAAAAATTTTGAAAATCACGGTCTGTCGGGGGGTTCCACGGCCGTGGAAATGTACAGAACTGTGGTTTTGGTGATTTTTCAAAGGCTTTTGTAAATTACGGTCTTAGAGGGTTCCACGACCGTGGTTTAGGCCGTGGAACTCTCTGTAATTCTCCAAAGTCCAAGTTTTATCACTTTTCTTCAAACTTACTCTTCTCCTTTCTTTTCCCACTGTTCCTACATCCAAAAACACGAACATACCGGAGGTATCGAAGGCAAAACAAAGCAAAAACGTCTAAACTAAGCTAAACTATGAATCAAAAGCAAAAAAATGTAAATGCAATACCTTGGGTTGCCTCCCAAGAAGCGCTTTGTTTAAGGTCCATAGCTAGACCAGATTCGCACTTATTCGAGTGCGGTGGACGCGAACTCTTCAGCTTGGAGTTCCGGCGTATACTTCTTGAGTCGTTGACCGTTCACCTTAAAGCTTCCGCCCGCTTCACCCCATACTTCAACTGCACCATGGGGGAAAATACGTTTGGTTAGAAAAGGTCCGGTCCAACGAGATTTAAGCTTACCTGGAAAGAGACGAAGCCTTGAATTGAAGAGGAGAACTTGATCTCCTTCTTTGAAGTCCTTTGGAATGATATGCTTATCATGCCAACGCTTTGCTCTTTCTTTGTAGATTTTAGCGTTTTCATAGGCGTTCAAGCGGAGTTCTTCAAGCTCATTAAGGTCCAAGAGACGCTTCTCTCCCGCTTCCTTCATGCCGAAATTCAACCACTTGATGGCCCAAAACGCCTTGTGCTCTAACTCTACCGGTAAGTGACAAGACTTCCCATACACAAGGTTGTATGGTGTGGTTCCTATGGGAGTCTTATACGCAGTCCGGTATGCCCACAATGCATCATCAAGCTTCAAGGACCAATCCTTCGTAGTCCTTGAAACCGTCTTCTCTAGGATTCCTTTGATCTCCCAGTTTGAGATCTCAATTTGTGCACTAGTTTGTGGATGATAAGTGGCGATCTTGTGAGTAACCCCATACTTAGCTAGAAGAGCTTCAAAGCGCCGGGCAATGAAGTGAGAACCTCCATCACTAATGATAGTCCTTGGTGTCCCAAATCGTGGGAAAATGGTCTTGTTGAAGAACTTGACCACTACCATGGCATCATTGGTGGGAGAGGCAATTGCTTCCACCCATCTAGAAACGTAATCCACCGCCAAGAGTATGTATTGGTTTCCACAAGATGATGGAAACGGTCCCATAAAGTCAACTTCCCAAACATCGAAAATCTCCACCTCTTGGATGTTATTGAGAGGCATCTCATTCCTCCTAGAGATATTTCCTGTTCTTTGACAAGCATCACAACAGAAAACAAAGGTTTGCACATCTCTAAATAAAGTAGGCCAAAAGAATCCAGATTGCAATACCTTAGCGCTAGTCTTGTTCGAACTAGCGTGTCCTCCACAAGGTAGTGAATGACAATGGCGGATGACACTTTGCATCTCATCTTCCGGCACACATCGCCGAATAATGTCATCCGGACCTCTCTAAAGAGGAGAGGTTCATTCCAAAAGTATTCCCGAACATCCTTAAAGAACTTCTTTTCTTTGTGCGTAAGATAATCCGGGCGGTATCTCCTGACAAACCAAATAGTTAACAAAATCAGCAAACCATGGTTCGTTACCTTTGGAGATCACATCGATGCACTCCTCTATGATGTGTAAGTGTTCGTCCGGGAAGGAGTCATCTATAGGTAGATGGTCGTCCTCTAGATGTGTTAGGCGACTCAAATGATCCGCAACAGAATTTTCCGAACCCTTCTTGTCGCGGATCTCTAGATCGAATTCTTGTAGGAGAAGAATCCATCTAATTAGCCTTGGCTTCGCATCCTTCTTTGCAAGGAGATACCGGATCGCAGCATGATCCGTGTACACAATCACCTTTGCACCTACAAGATAAGAGCGAAATTTGTCAATAGCATAAACAATGGCTAAAAATTCCTTTTCCGTAGTGGCGTAGTTGAGCTGCGCTTCATCTAGCGTCTTACTAGCGTAGTAGATAGCGTGGGTTCGCCCTTCCTTTCTTTGTCCAAGAACAGCTCATATAGCTACGTCACTAGCATCGCACATAACCTCAAAGGGAAGATTCCAATCCGGAGGTTGGATAATTGGAGCTGAAATTAGAGCTTCCCGAATCATGTTAAATGCATCCAAGCATTCCTGCGAAAACTCAAAAACTGCATCCTTCATCAATAGATTAGTTAGAGGTTTTGATATTTTAGAGAAATCCTTTATGAAGCGTCTATAAAATCCAGCATGTCCTAGAAAACTTCTTATCCCTTTCACCGAAGTTGGGGGAGGAAGCTTTTCTCTGGTCTTTATCTTAGCTTTATCTACCTCTATCCCTCTACTAGAGATTAAGTGTCCTAATACAATTCCTTCCTTTACCATAAATTGACACTTCTCCCAATTAAGAACTAGGTTAGTGTCTTCACACCTTTGTAATACAAGAGCAAGGTTAGAAAGACAATTGTCAAAAGAGGAACCGTATACGGAGAAGTCATCCATAAAGACCTCCATGATTTCCTCTATATATTCGGAGAAGATGGCCATCATGCACCTTTGAAAGGTGGCTGGGGCGTTGCAAAGCCCGAACGGCATCCTCCTATAGGCAAACGTACCCCACGGGGACGTGAATGTGGTCTTCTCTTGATCATCCGGGTGCATCGGAATCTGAAAGAAACCACTATAACCGTCAAGATAGCAAAAGTGCGAATGTTGTGCTAACCTTTCAAGCATTTGGTCGATGAATGGCAATGGGAAGTGATCCTTCCTTGTCGCATTGTTAAGCTTGCGGTAGTCTATGCACATCCGCCATCCTGTCACGGTTCGGGTAGGAATGAATTCGTTATTCTTGTTGGTGATGACCGTCATTCCTCCCTTCTTCGGAACTACTTGTACCGGACTCACCCACTTGCTATCGGAGATAGGGTAGATGATACCTGCATCAAGAAGTTTAAGAATTTCCTTCTTGACAACCTCTTTCATGGTCGGATTTAACCGCCTTTGAGGTTGTCTTGAAGTTCTAAAGTCCTCTTCCATTAGGATTTTATGCATGCATAGGGAAGGTTTGATTCCTACTAAGTCTTCTATAGTATAACCTAAAGCTTTCCTATGTTTCCTAAGGACAACCATAAGCTTACTATGTTCATCTATGGTTAAATCGGAACTAACAATTACCGGATAAGTAGAGTTAGGTCCTAAGAATGCGTACCTTAGATGTGTAGGAAGTTGTTTCAACTCCATAGCTGCAGGAGTCTTCAATGGCTCTTGAGGAGCTTCTGATGCTTCCTTAGAAGTGTCTAAGGAAATAGAAGGTGTGGGAGAAGAATCAAGAGAAGTTGAAGAAGTGGTACATTTTCCCTCGTCCACGGCCAAAATCACGGTTTCTCTGCATCCTCCACGGCCGTGGTTTTGGGCGTGGAATGTAGTTACGGGTGCTCTGTTTCCTCCACGACCGTGTAACCCTCTGGAGTGAGCCACACTTTGGCTGGTGAAATCCACGGCCGTGGAATATAGTGTATGGCCGTGGATCCGTACATTCTCTGCATCGTCGTGGAGTTTCTCAAACTCCTCTTCACATACTTCTTCTTGTGCTTCTAAGGCTTCAATTGCCTCATTGAACTCCTCTTCTTCCCCTACATTCATTAGACTCATAGTAATAACCTTTTGCAAAGGATCTTTGAAGAGAATAGCACTTACCTCCTCTCTAGATAACCCTTCTTCATCTTGGATATTGAATATATCCTCATCAAAGATTGGTTCCTTCACTAGAGTGGAAAGAACGAACTCTACCTCCTCTTCTCCTATGTCAAAGGCGAGTCTAGCATTCTTGCAATCGACTATGCAGCCGGATGTTGCAAGAAACGGTCGTCCGAGAATGATCGGGACCGGACTATCTGCAGGAATATCAAGCACAACAAAATCTATAGGAACATAGAATTTACCTAGCTTGACCGGGACGTCTTCCACAATACCGATGAGACGAGTTATGGATCGATCCGCCATGTATAATGTCATCTTCACCGGTTTAGGGTCGCCTAAACCGATCTTCCTACATAATGCAAGTGGTATGATGCTCACGCTTGCTCCCAAGTTACATAATGCAAGTGGTATGATGACCCCGGATCCTTTAGCTTTGGGGGCATCTTCTCTTTCATAGTCTTGATGAGATCCGAAGAATCCGAACTCATCTTAACCTCACCGAAATCCTCTAGCTTTCTCTTGTTAGAGAGGATTTCCTTCAAGAACTTGCCATAAGCCGGCATACCTATAATGGCATCAATGAAAGGTATGTTAATATGCAATTTGCTCATGAGTTCTATAAACTTACCGAATTGTTTATCTAGGCGCGCTCTCGCTCTAGATTGAGGGAATGGTAGGGGAGGTTTGTAAGCTGGAGGAGGAACGTAGACATCTTCCTTCTCCTTCCCCTTCTCTTTTTCTTTCTCGACGGGAACTTCCACAAACTTAGGCTGCGGATCGGTGGTCGTCACTCCGCTCCTAGTTGTGATTGCCATCACCCTTCCCTTTGGGTTGTCCTCCATTTTTCCTGGAAGTTTCCCTTGATTCCTAGGAACTTCCTCCGCATGGCTGAACATTTGGTTTTCTAAAACCTTTTGGGTTTTATCAACCTTAGAAATGTGATCATCAACCTTGATGATGCGAGTTTCCAATCCTTGAAGCTTCCCTAAAACCGTTTTCAACATGGGATCGGGCTTCTCCTTCCTCGAAGTGCTTCCACCATTAGATGTTTGCCCCTGGCTTTTCAAAGGAGTGGAAGAAGAGAAAGGTGGAGTTAGTGAATTCGAATTGGAAGGATAATAATTACCGGAGTTTTGTTGATTGGAGCGCCAATTGTTGTTGTTTGAACCCCTATTGTTGTTCCAATTGTTGTTCCGATTGTTGTTGTTGCCGTTCCAATTATTCCGGTTGTTGTTCCGGTTATTGTTGTTGTTGCGGTTTGTATTCTCACCACCGTTGTTGTTGTTGCCCAAGTAGCCAACATCCTTTCCGTTTTGCTTTGGAAAGTTGGTCTTGATAACTTCTTTCAACTCTTTAATCTCATTGTTGAGGGAGAAAATTTGTTTTTGAGCTTCATGTGTGAGCTTTGCTCCTTGCTCCACACGATTTCCCTCCACTTTCCGGTGAGAATACTTCTCTATGACTCGCGCTTGCTTCTCAATGAAGTCCCAAGCGTCATCTTCCCTCATGTCCATGAATGTACCACATGAGAGGGATTGGAGCTTGAATTGTGTCTCCACATCCAGCCCCTTATAGTATATCTCCAAAAGTGCAAGCTTGGATATGCCATGATGAGGGCAATCCAATAGCAAATCCTGAAATCTTTTCCAAGATTGAAACAAACTTTCGTTAGATCTCATGGAAAATGCATTAATCTTACCTCTTAGCTCCGCTGTTTTGGATGGCGGAAAGAACTTAGTGAGGAACTCCGCGGAAAGATCTTCCCACGTGTCTAGTTTCCCACTAGGAAGAGCTTGGTACCAAAACAATGCCTTCCCCTTCAAGGAGAAGAAGAAAGGCTTGAGCTTATAGTTGTTGGTAGTCGCGTTCTTCGGCTTCATCGTTTCCATCATACACTCAAAGTTTTGTAGGTGTTGGTGTGGAGATTCAGCACTTGTTCCGCCAAATTGGTTTTGGCGAACAAGAGTAATAACCTGCGGGTTGAAGCTAAACCCGGCATCATCAGCATCAAAGTTCACGCCCAAACGGCGTGGTTGTTGTGTTGGATCCATCCTTTGGCCAAGAGTTCTTGGCTCCTCATCCACGCGTTCAATCCTTGCGTTCCTAGGTGGAACACGGCGATTTGCAGCTGGCCGTGGAAAGAATGGATTCACTTTGATCGTGGGATCAATTTCCTCTAGCGGTGGCATGAAGGAGTCGCTATCCTCATTGGATGAGTTGGCTCTAACCGATCTTCCCGGTCTCCTCCTTTTCTTTTTCTCCTTAAGGTTGTTTATCTCCAACCTCATTTGGAACATCATGTCCGATAGATCATCAACCTTTGTTTGATGACGATCCATCTCTTCCCAACGAGTTTTCTCACTCCATTGGAGTTGAGCTTCCTTTTCCGCTAACTCCGATTGGAGATCACGTTCTCTTTCTTCAGCCATTTTCTTTTCCTTACGCTTTCTCCTTAAAGTCCTCTCAAGCTCTTGATCAAGATGTAAGAGGTCTTCGTTATTCCTAGACCTGCGCATGCACTTGAAAAGATATCAAATAACAAGGGAGAAGCTCCCAAGCTTGACAACCGATAACCGAATTCGGCCTAAACCAAATCCCCGGCAACGGCGCCAAAAACTTGTTCGCCACTTAGCGTGCGTGCAAATAAGCTTTAATTATAAAACTAGAAATCAAGCAAGCGAACCCGCAGTGTACGGATCGATATAGTTGAGCAAGAATTTCAGAGTATCGAACACAGGGATTTGGGGGGTTAAATCCAGTTATAGATTATCAAGCAAGTAAATTTATGAAGCTTTTCAAATTATTGGGAAAACTACAATCCTAAAGATCCAGGAATCCAGCTGTGGCAATCGATTCAAGATATATCAAAGATATAAAGACAGAGTTGAGGTTTGCAAAGGTATGCGAATGTAAGGTAATCGTACGGTGAAATTCCAAAAACCTTATATGACCCACCTAAAAGACACTCTCTATAAAGGTTGTTGAGGCTTCAGTATAGAAAGGTTCTAAAGGTAAGAATTAACATCAAATACCCAAACTTATAATCCAAGGATCAAGACTAACTAAACCGATTAAGGTTGTGACACTCAGAATCGAGGTAGAGGTTGTTGAGGCTTCACTACCACCTAGAAAAGGCAAGTCAAGACTAAGTTAAAGCAAATCTTTAGCTTTGGATTAAAGTAAAAGCAAGTTCGTAAAGTAACACAAAATTACGGGTAGTTCTTGAGTTCCACGGCCGTGGAAGCTCAAGAACAGACCGTGGTTTAGGGTTGTCGGCGATTTTCTCTAATCTCAGGGTCCAATCTATTTACGATCGATCTATCATCATCTAAGCCACAACTATCAACCCTTCACCTTAGAATTGCTAAAGGGTTTTAGCCAACAACAGTCATATCGATATCAAATTCAAGATTTAAAAGAATGAAAGATGAAAACTTCCGAAAACCTTCAATAACTTTCAAGTCAATCTCAAGTCCACAAATCAAGAACAACAATGTCAATAGATTCGGAATAACACAAACAATCACGAATTCTTAGAATAAGAAGGAAGAACGGGATGTCAATCCGTCTTCTAATCAAACCTAAGTATGAAGCGAAATCTCCTTACAAACAATCTTCCGAATCTTCTCTCTTTCCGTTAATCCGGAAATCGCAATAAGCAAAGCACAAATCTCTCAATCACAATTTCCGCCAAAAGCGTAAAATTAGGGTAAGCCAAAGTGTAAGCGAAGGTGACGGAATCTCTCTTCTCCCGTCCTTTTATAGTGTAAGATAAAATATTAGCCCGGTCCAATTGCGTAGGAGATCGTGGCTTAAAGTATGGCGTAAAAAATCGCCAAGATCACAGTCATGGAAGAGTTCCACGATCGTAATTTAGAGCGTGGAAATTGGTCACGGTTTGTTTCAATCCTTCCACGGCCGTAGAAGTTGCTGGAATGAACCACGCTTCCCTTGCCAAGGTTCCACGGCTGTGGACTTGAACGTGGAATATAGTACGGCCGTATTTTAGAGCGTGGTTTAGGGGTAAACCGTAATTCTTCCTTTCCTCGTGCTATTCTTCAAGTTAGCACCATCCTTAGCTCCTAGAGATGTCCTCAATCCTTGGACATGCTCAATCAAACTCCATCTTCGTTCAATCCGTTCGGAAATAGCTCTTAATTGCCTACAATCAACATAAAGCTTGTGTAGACCTCTATATCGACAATATAGACAAACTAACTCACAAATGCATCAATGCTTAATCAATGACTATCAATATGGATGAAATACACTTAGAAAACGTGCCTAAAAGATCACAATATTTCATGCTAACAATCTTCATACAACCTATTGATTCTTCACTCTACTCTACCTTCTTATCTCTAGGAGATAATTTATTTATGTCTTAAGAAATCAGAGTTTGATTGTTTCCAAGATTAGAAAACTCTTTTGGAGACATTAAACCCTCTTTCTTAAACAAAGACCGAGTAATTTCTGAGACTATAGAAGTTCTTTGAGTTCATGAGTGCTAGAAACGATGAGTTTCTTTGAATAATCTCTACTTCATATTTTTCCTCTCATACAATATTGAAGTATTCTTATCTATTGTTTTACATAATGAGTGATACGACCAAGATCAAACCGTTTGATGGAAACTCTTATTTTTCCATGTGGCAAGTCAAAATGAAAGCCATTTTGATCAAAGAAAATGTTGGGATTGTGACTGCTACATACTCAGAAGGAACTAAGAAGGAGGAGAAATAGGAGCTTTATCAAATCACTCACTTTGGGATTATGTTGTGCCTCACTGATGAGGTTGGTCGTCAGGTTCTCACACATGTTACTACTAAAACCTTATGGGATACCCTAACTTCTCTGTTTAAAAAGCATGCCTAGCAAAATTGGTCTCCTATGTCGCTTGTTTCATCTCAAAATGGATACTAATATGACTTTGAATGATAATCTGGATGCCTTTCTTCGTATGACATTAGACTTAGAACGTTTTAAAGATAAGATAAATGACGCTCATCAAACTGTTATTATCTTGAATTCTTTTCCATCCCAGTTTAGTAATTTCAAAGATGTCATTTAGTATGCTCGTGAGGATCTAACTAAGAAAAAAATGTTAGACTCTATTATACGGAAAAATAAAGAAATGAAAGTCTTTAAAGTAAAAGGAAACTCTAAAGATAAAAATGAGCTCATGTATGTGAAGGGTAAAGATAAATCTAAGAAAAAAAAGAATCCAGATAATGACAAGAATGACGATAAGCAAAATAACTTGATCTCAAATAAAAATGGGAAGAATAATAACAAGAATGACAAAGAAAAAGATAAATATGTCACATGTTATTATTGTGATAAATAGGGACATGTTTCACGTGATTGTAGGAAAAATAAACAAGATGAAGCTGAAAATCTGTCAATAATTCTAATGGCACATATGCTTTATGTGAATACACTTCATGTTATGACTATGAAGTTCTCATGTGTTCTAATGTGCTTAATTATTCTTTTGAATTTGATTCTAATACTTGGAGTCTTGACTTTGGTTGTACCATGCATGCTACTCCTCATGAACATGTCTTTGATTATCTGCATAAGCATGATAAGGGTGAAGTTAGACTTAGTGATCATATTGCCTTACTCAGTAAGGGTATAAGCTATGTTCCTTTTTGAATGCATGATAATACAACCTGATTAATTCAAAATGTTAGATGGATATTTGAATGAAGGAGAAATCTTCTTTCTAAAAGGGTTTTGATGACCTTAATTATGATATTCATAGTCATGTTGGTATTAGAAATATATTTAGAGATGGTAGAATTATTGTTAAAGGTATAAAGAAAAATATAATTTATCATGTTATTGGATCACATAACTACGTAAGTTAAATGTTGTTGATAATTTTGATTTGTTAACTCATGCTCACACTAAGGCCTAACATTCTAGATTAGGTCACATAGGTAAGAAAGGGTTACACTACCTTTACATACATGGTAGAATTCCTGGAAAATCTAGTGATCTTAAGGCTTGTGAAACCTACATTCTATGAAAAGCCACTAGAACCAGCTTGAATCGATCCCAATATAAGGCTACCACTCCCCTAGAATATGTTCACTATGATCTTTAGGGTCCTGCATAAGTAGATACCATATGAGGGAGGAAGTATTTTCTTTCTTTCATAGACCACAATAGTAGTAAAGTCTAGGTGTATCTTCTTAGGAATACGAGTGATGCCTTTGATCACTTTAAGATCTGGAAGCTTACTGTTGAACGTCAAAACCACCTACAAGCTTAATTGCCTTAGGACATATAATGGGTTAGAATTCTGCAATAATGAGTTTAAGTCATTTTTCTTAGAACAAGGTGTCAAAAGACATCTTACTGTACTTGGAACTCTCGACAAAATGGTATTACTGCAACGATGAATAAAACACTTCTTGAGAAAGTCAAATGTATGTTTTTATCCACTAGATTAAAGCAGTCCCTTTGGGTGAAGTAGTTGAGGTCACCTTGTAGTTTCATCTCCTTTAAGACACCCTAGGAACTTTGGTCTCAACCCCCACCCACCCTAATCCATCTGAAATCTTTTAGTTGTATTAATTTTGCGCATCATTCAAATGATAAAATGAATGCTAGGCACAAAAATGTGTTATGCTTGGTTACCTTGATGGGGTAAAAGGTTATAAACTTCTTATTATTTCACTTGGTGCTTATAAAGTTATATCTAGTTCAAATGTTACATTTTTAAAGATGATTTTCAATTTTAAAATGTTGTTAACGCTTCTATTGAGCAAGATAACAAGTAGTCAAATACTGAACAAGCCTTCTATAGACCCAACTCAAGCCAACAACTCACTAGGGATGATATAGAAATTGGCATGGTTGTGGAGCTTCATGGTGCTTCCACTTACAAAACACCCCGAGTCTAGTCCACCCGACTCAAATGGTGCAGGTCTTGCTACTACTTCTATACTCACCACTTAGGTGGTCATATGGTAAGTCAATGTCAAATAGTGATACTCACTCTACATCTCACGCTTCTTCTTATGAACCTGGGTATCATGATGTTTTGTCTGATGTTACTATACCTAAGTCTTCTCTTCCCATGAAAGCTTTACCATCTCCGTCTGATTATCAATTGACTAGAGATAGAAAACCTAGGGAAAGATAGCCAAATTCTAAGTATATGAACATTGTTGAA
The DNA here is from genome assembly GCA_033239125.1 of Fagopyrum homotropicum. Classification (NCBI taxonomy): domain Eukaryota; kingdom Viridiplantae; phylum Streptophyta; class Magnoliopsida; order Caryophyllales; family Polygonaceae; genus Fagopyrum; species Fagopyrum homotropicum. The sequence goes on along the minus strand of BSWB01000003.1, from coordinate 143,590,322 downwards.
CATCATGATATGAATAACTTATCATATATTGTTGAGTATACTTTTGTAATTGTTGAGATGATCAATAACTCCACTCTTGAGTTATATGAGCATGTTGTTAATTGTGTTAATTCTAAAGCTTAGATAACTACTATGAAAGAGAAAATGGATTATGTGATTGCAAATAAGACTTGGACCTTAGTTCCTAAACATAAAGATGTTAGGTTAATATGCTACAAATGGGTTTATATGGTTAAGGACAGTCATAACACTTTTGATCCTCCTAGATTCAAAGCCAGATTAGTTGATAAGGGCTTTACCCACAAAGAAGGTGATGACTATAATGAAATCTTTGCTCCTGGTGTCAAGTACATAAAACTTTGAGGTTGCTTATTTCCATTGATGTTGTTTATGATTATGAATTAGAATAAATGGATGTTAAGACTGCATTTTTACATGGTGATCTTGATGAAACTATATACATGTGCCAACCCTAATTTTTTTATTGACATGTGTTCGCCCCTAAAGGTCTGTGCAAATAAGCTTTAAATTTATAAAACTAGAATCAAGCAGCGAACCCGCAGTGTACGGATCGACGTAGTTAAGCAAGAATTCCAGAGTATCGAACACAAGGATTTGGGTGGGAACAAATTCAATTGCAGATTATCAAGCGAGTAAATATGAGAGTTTTGCAAATATTGGGAAAACAACAATCCTAAAGATCCAAGTATCCAGCTGTGGCAATCGATTCAAGATATACTAATGATATAAAGACAGAGTTGAGATATGCAAAGGTATGCTAATGTAAGGTAATCGTACGGTGAAGTTCCAAAAACCTTATATGACTCACCTACAAGGCACTCTCTATACAGGTTGTTGAGGCTCAATATAGAAAGATTCTGAAGGTGAGGATTAGTGTCAAATACCCAAACTTGTAATCCAAGGATCAAGACTAACTTAACCGATTACGGTTGTAACACTCACAACCGAGGTAGAGGTTGTTCAGGCTTCACTACCACCTAGAAAAGACGAGTCTAAACTAAGTCAAAGAAAATCTTTAACTTTGGATTAAAGTAAAAGCAGGTTCGTAAACTTAAGGGAAATTACGGTTGGATCTTGAGATTCCACGGTCGTGGAACTCAAGAACAGCCCGTAATTTAGGGTTCGTCGACGATTCTCTCGAACTCTCAGGGTCTAATCTATCTACGATCGATCTATCATCATCTAAGCCACAACTATCAACCCTTCACCTTAGAATTGTTAAGGGTTTCTAGCCAATAACAGTCATGTTGATATCAATTCAAGAATTAAAAGATAGAAAGATGAAAACTTCCGAAAACTTTCAATAAACTTCAAACCAATCTCAAAGTCACAATCGAGAACAAATGTTGTCAATAGATTCAGAATAAAGCAAACAATCACGATCTTAGGAAAGAAGGAAGAACGGGATGTCAATCCGTCTTCTAAATCAAACCTAAACAAGAAGAGTAGTCTTCTTGCAAGAAACCTTCCGAATCCTTCGTTAATCCGGGAAATCTGGAAATCCCAGCGGTAATCTCCACCAAGTGCGAGATTAGGGCAATTCCAAGTTCGAACGTCGATCTCCAACGAGATCTCCAAAATGCCTCCAAACGAGGGTAAGCGGGGATGCCGTCGATAAGCGGTCCTGTCGCAAGTGTAAACCTAGAGCGAGATAAGCGGAGATGACAAAATCTTGCTTCGTCCGTCTTTTTATAGGGCAAGATAAAATATCGGCCCGGCCCAATCTTCAAAAGATCGTGGCTTAAAAAAATGTGGCGAAAAAGATCGCCAAGATCACGGTCGTGGAAGTTTCCACGACCGTAATTTAGAGCGTGGAATGGGTCACGGTTTGCACCATATGTTCCACGACCGTAATAGTTACTGGAATGCATCACGCCTTTCTTTGCAAGGTTCCACGGCCGTGGAACTAAACGTGGTTTGTAATACGGCCGTATTTTAGAGCGTGGTTTAGGGCAAGAACGTGATTCTTCCCTAGCCTCGTGCATTCCTCAAGCTGAACTCCAATTTACTCCTAAGAATGCCCTCAATCCATGGACACACTCAATCAACTCTTCTTTGCTCGATTCCGTTCGGAAATGACTCCTAATCACCTATAATCAACATAAAGCTAGTGTAGACATCCATATCGACAATATAGGCAATACTAGCTCACTTATGCAACAATGCTCAATCAAAGACTATCAATATGAATCAAATACGTTTAGAAAACGTGCCTAAAATATCACAATATTTCATGCTAACAAATAACCCCATACTTAACACTTGCTTGTCCCTAAGCAAGGTCTTTCAAAAGCTTTTAAAACAAGAGTTAGGATGAAATATGTGTACCTTCTTTTGGATGAATGTGCCTTCTATAGAATAGATCATTCTCAAACCTTGCTTCAATCGTTTATCAAACTTTCATACACTTAATCAAATAGTAAAAAGTAAAGAAAATTCATGAATCAATCAAACTTCTAAACAAGCATCATAACCTTTAAACATTATCAAAATCAATCATAAGAAACTTCAATTTAGATCACCAAGTCATATAACATTCTTTTGATCTTAAGGACTTTCAAAGAAAAGGTCTAGAATGTGGAAGGGAGGGAAACCTTTAGGGAATGTGGTGCTGAATCCGGGAGATTAGACAACTACATCTTCTTCTTTTGCGGTTTCCGCACACTTTCTCTTTAGAGCTTCGCTCTCTTCTCTTCATTTTTTTTCGACTTTACTTTTGGAGTTATGGATAGAGGTGCACAAAAACCGAAGCCTAGGAGATTGGCGTTTCTCAATTTTCATGAGATGCCTCAAACCCTTAGCGCACATACCATAATCCGTTAGGAATATCGCTCAATTCGACTTTGGCAAGACACAAACACCCGGCTATGTGAATGGTGCCGAGTTACTCATCGTCATGATTGACTTCCCCAAACCTACAATTTCTTTCTATTCTTTTGATTGCAAATAATTGCTCTCATGGCCCTCCCACATCAAACATGCCTTTTTCATTTACTTCTCCAAAATTTCCCGGATAGGTAAAGGAGGCTAATATTTCAATGAGGAGCTAAATGATCAAAGGAAGAAGAAAGAAAAATCGAATTGCCTTAATCATTTCAACAAGAAGTATAGGAACTTATAATGTAATTTCAACTTCAATTTCTCAACATGATTTAGACAATATTTATCACATTATGAAACTTGCAAAAGAGGTATAATTCATTCATTCAAATTCTTTTCAATTCATAATTCTTTTAAGCATGCAATTGTCATCAAACTCAATTCACAAGTAGTGATTATCATAGAAATCATCTCAATTCATTAGAAGCACAAAATTTTTCAAAATTTTTCAATTTTTATGGGTTTTTTCAAGTTATTTTTCATGCAATGCAATAATGAAACGTGCAACACATAATGAACATGCAATGATAGTCTTGAATAGAAGCAAACATAGTAAGTAGACTTATTACAAACTTTTAGTACATCCCACCCCATACTTAGGACGAACATTGTCCCTAATGTTCAAAAATAAAGAAAGAAAAGAAAGAAAAGAAAAAGAAACTCACAAAGTGGTGTTGGAATGTCTAAAGCGAACGGTCATGCATCGAATCACTGTGGTGCCGGCGGAGGCGGGAATGGAGAGAAGCTCGGATCATAGAACCGCCCAAACTGTTGGCGGTAGACGTCCCTCATCATGTGGTCGAGGTCGTCTAGGCGTCCGTCTCTAGCATCGGCCCGGATCTCCAGCGCTCCTACTCTCTCTGAAAGTCCGGTAGCCCAATCCGGCATCTGCTCGTACCATCCCGGGGCCTGACTGTACCATGCTGGGGCGTCGGATGGTGCTGGTGCTGGTGCTGCTGGCTGCTCTGTGGACCAAGGAGGGGGAACGCCATACCATGTGGGAGGTGTGGTCATCCACGTAGGCCTCTCGCTCACGCTAGCGCGGCGAGATGACGAGCCTGAGGCTCTAGCTAGACGTGGAGAGCGTCTAGGTACATCTGGGGCCGCCTCCGGCTGATCCGGAAACGTGCCAAACTCCTGCTCCGCTCCTCCTCCACTCTTAAACTGATCTCCCATATCCTCCTCCTCGACAACCGGTGGTGGGACATAAGGAGGAGCTACTATCCTGTTCGCATGCATAGTAGCGAACGTCTCCTTCCAATTATGGCGTCCCGCCATAATGGAGTACTCTGGCAGCCACTCTATACCCCTGCCCGTCCTACTCTCCCAAGGCATGCCCGCATAAGGCGGACCTCTATTTGTGGGGAAAATGAGACCCCTAACCATGAAAGCATATAGCCCTAAAGGAACGGCCGGTATGCGGGTGCAAGCAGAAAAATCAACACCAAAGCTCCTAGCAATGTGGGTAACTATCCCACCATATCCGATGTTTCCCTTCTTCTTGTTCTTGAGCTTGCTCATCGTAGCAGCCAAGAGAGTAGCACAATCTGCACGGCGTCCATAAAGCATGGAGTAAAGCAAGAATAGCTCATCCGTCTTGATCTTTTGGGGCGTCTCCGTCCTAGGAAAGAGACACTCCGAAAGAACACGGTGAGCTATCTTCAAGGCTAGATGGTACATCAATCTAGCCTTGGTATCAGCGGGTTGCCAACGGTCCTCGTTGGCGTAAATCATTGCAACCTCCTTCCAAAAGTCTTTGGGGTAAACACCACTCGGAAATCGACCATTAAAGGTCTCATGGAACCCGAAGATGGTCCCAAACTCACGGATACTCAAATGGTAGTCTCTCTCCATGAGGCGGAAATAGACGGTCCTATCTACGTGGCTGTGCTCAAAGGATGTCACAACCTCCCGTGTAATCTCCTCATATGCGTCTTCTCGGATAGCCGAGAAGACAACTAATCCGGCTCTATCCAAGAGCCAAGTAAGGTCCTCCACAATGTTGAGAGGAGCTAGATCCTCCAACAACAAATATCTAGGGCCAATCACTGCCCTCTCTTTGATCTTATCAAGTGCATCTAGATGATCTTCGTGTATGGTCGGGATTCTAGGGTGAGGGGGTGAAGATGGAGGTGAAGGTGAGGATGGAGGTGAAGGGGAAGAGGGTGGTGGTGCCCTAGAGGATGAGGAGGAGGAGGGATTACCCTTCCTCTTCTTATTCTGACCACTCTTCTTCTCTTTGGTCCTTCCCGAAACTCTTCTCACAAAATCCATTCTGCTGAAAATTACGGTCTGTTCTTCAGAAACCACGGCCGTGGTTTACCCAGAGACCGTGATTCGTCTCAGAAAATCACAAATCTCAGCAAATCAGCAATCAATCTCCACAACAGGCAGTCCTAGTCTAATTTCTTCCAGTCTCAATCAGTTCTTCCTAAAAATTTCTAGCAAAAACGAACCAAATTGGCAAGAATCAAGAAGAAAGAAAAAACCTATTTTTCGGATTGAAAAATCCGAATTGTGCGTTCGTTGATGAATTTCCGCTTGATTCGTCGCTTGGATCTTGTTTGTGATTGAATTTGCTGCAGTTTAGGAAGAAGAATCGTTGAAAATGATTAGGAAACGAAGATTTGAGGGAGGGTCGTGGGTTGTCGGCACTTAGGTCGTGGAAAGAGGGGTTTTGGGTGGTTTTTGTGAAGAATGTGGCTTATATAGTCGCAGGCAAAATTTTTGAAAATCACGGTCTGTCGGGGTGTTCCACGGCCGTGGAAGTGTACGGAACCGTGGTTTTGGTGATTTTTCAAAGGCTTTTGGAAATTACGGGCACTGTAGCTATGATGACCGTAATTTAGACCGTGGAACCCTCTGTAAAGCTCCAAAGTCCAAATTTCGTCACTTTTCTTCGACATTATTCTTCCCTTTTCCTTTTCCATCGATCCTACAACCAAAAACACGAACATACCGGAAGAAATCGAGGCAAAAATAAAGCAAAAACGTCTATACTAGGCTAAACTATGAATCGAAACCAAAAACGAAATTGCAATACCTTGGGTTGTCTCCCAAGAAGCGCTTTGTTTAAGGTCTGTAGCTAGACCAATCTCGCACTTATTCGAGTGCGGTAGGCGCGAACTCCTCAGCTTGGAGTTCCGGCGTATACTTCTTGAGTCGTTGGCCGTTCACCTTAAAACTTCCGCTCGCTTCACCCCATACTTCAACTGCACCATGGGGAAAATACGCTTAATTAGAAAAGGTCCGGTCCAACGGGATTTAAGCTTACCTGGAAAGAGGCGAAGTCTTGAATTGAAGAGGAGAACTTGATCTTCTTCTTTGAAGTCCTTTGGAATGGTATGCTTATCATGCCAACGCTTTGCTCTCTCCTTGTAGATCTTAGCGTTTTCATAAGCGTTCAAGCGGAGTTCATCCAGCTTATTGATGTCTAGGAGACGCTTCTCTCCCGCTTCTTTCATGCCGAAATTCAGCCACTTGATAGCCCAAAACGCTTTGTGCTCCAACTCTACCGGCAAGTGACAAGACTTCCCATACACAAGGTTGTATGGTGTGGTTCCTATGGGAGTCTTGTACGCAGTCCGGTACGCCCATAATGCATCATCTAGCTTCAAGGATCAATCCTTCCTAGTCCTTGAAACCGTCTTCTCTAGAATTCCTTTGATCTCCCTATTTGAGATCTCAACTTGTCCACTCGTTTGTGGATGGTAAGGGGTAGCGACCTTGTGAGTAACCCCATACTTAGCTAGAAGAGCTTCAAAGCGACGGGCTATGAAGTGAGAACCTCCATCGCTAATGATCGTCCTTGGCGTCCCAAATCGCGGGAAGATGGTCTTGTTGAAGAACTTAACCACCACCATGGCATCATTTGTGGGAGAGGCAACTGCTTCCACCCATCTAGAAACGAGTCTACCGCCAATAGTATGTATTGGTTTTCACAAGAAGATGGGAATGGCCCCATGAAATCAACTCCCCAAACGTCGAAAATCTCCACCTCTTGGATGTTGTTGAGGGGCATCTCGTTCCTTCTAGAAATATTGCCTGATCTTTGACAAGCATCGCAGCAAGAAACAAAGGATTGCACATCTCTAAATAAAGTAGGCCAAAAGAATCCAGATTGCAATACCTTTCCGCTAGTCTTGTTCGAACTAGCGTGTCCTCCACAAGGTAGTGAATGACAATGGCGGATGACACTTTGTATCTCATCTTCCGGCACACATCTCCGAATGATGCCATCCGGACACCAAATAGTTAACAAAATCAGCAAACCATGGTTCGTTACCTTTGGAGATCACGTTGATGCACTCCTCTATGATGTGTAGGTGTTCGTCCGGAAAGGAGTCATCAATGGGTAGATGGTCGTCCTCTAGATGTGTTAGACGACTCAAATGATCCGCAACAGAATTTTCTGAACCTTTCTTGTCGCGGATCTCAAGATCGAATTCTTGTAGGAGAAGAATTCATCTAATCAGCCTTGGTTTCGCATCTTTCTTCACAAGGAGGTACCGGATCGCAGCATGATCCGTGTAGACAATCACCTTTGCACCTACAAGATAAGAGCGAAACTTGTCAATAGCATAGACAATGGCTAAGAACTCTTTTTCGGTAGTGGCGTAGTTGAGCTGCGCTTCATCTAGCGTCTTGCTAGCGTAGTATATGGCATGGGTTCGCCCTTCTTTTCGTTGTCCAAGAACAGCTCCAATAGCTACGTCACTAGGATCGCACATAATCTCAAAGGGAAGAGTCCAATCCGGAGGTTGGATAATAGGTGCTGAAATTAGAGCTTGCCGAATGGTGTTGAACGCATCCAAACATTCCTGCGAAAACTCAAAAACCGCGTCCTTCATCAATAGATTAGTGAGAAGTTTTGATATCTTAGAAAAGTCCTTAATGAAATGTCTATAGAATCCAGCATGTCCTAGGAAACTTCTTATCCCTTTCACCGAAATTGGGGGAGGAAGTTTCTCTATGGTCTCTATCTTAGCCTTGTCTACTTCTATCCCTCTACTAGAAACTAAGTGACCTAATACGATTCCTTCCTTAACCATAAATTAACACTTTTCCCAATTAAGAACTAGGTTAGTGTCTTCACATCTTTGCAAAATAAGAGAAAGGTTAGAAAGGCAATCGTTAAAAGAGGAACCGTATACGGAGAAGTCGTCCATGAAGACTTCCATGATTTCCTCTACGTATTCGGAGAAGATGGCCATCATGCACCGTTGAAAGGTGGTTGGGGCGTTGCAAAGCCCAAACGGCATTCTCCTATAAGCAAACGTACCCCACGGGCACGTGAATGTGGTCTTTTCTTGATCGTCCGGATGTATCGGAATCTGAAAGAAACCACTATAGCCGTCAAGATAGCAAAAATGTGAATGTTGTGCTAGCCTTTCAAGCATTTGATCAATGAATGGCAATGGAAAATGATCCTTCCGCGTTGCGTTGTTGAGCTTGCGGTAGTCTATGCACATCCACCATCCAGTTACGGTTCGGGTAGGAATGAGTTCGTTGTTCTTGTTGGTGATGACCGCCATTCCTCCTTTCTTCGGAACTACTTGAACTGGACTCACCCACTTACTATCGGAGATAGGATAGATGATACCTGCATCAAGTAGTTTAAGAATTTCTTTCTTGACAACCTCCTTCATGGTCGGATTCAACCGCCTTTGAGGTTGTCTCGAAGTTCTAAAGTCTTCCTCCATTAGTATCTTATGCATGCATAGGGAGGGTTTAATTCCTACAAAGTCCTCAATAGTATAGCCTATAGCTTTCCTATGTTTCCAAAGGACAATCATGAGCTGTTCATGTTCATCTATGCTTAGTTCGGAACTAACGATGACCGGAAGGGTAGAATTAGATCCTAGAAAAGCGTACCTTAGATGAGTAGGAAGTGGTTTGAGTTCCATTGCTTTCGGAGCTTCCAACGATCCTTGAGGAGCATCCGATGTCTCCTTAGAAGTGTCTAAGGGTGTTGAGTGTGTTGGAGAAGAATCAGAAGAAGTTGAAGAAATGTCTCGATCACTCTCTTCCACGGCCAAAATTACGGGTGGATCTTGTTCTCCACGGCCGTGGTTTAGGGCGTGGAAGGGAAATACGGTTGTCACATCTTCTCCACGACCGTATAATTCCCTGGAGTGGAGGACGTTTTTGGTTGTGAAATCCACGGTCGTGGAATACAGGGTATGACCGTGGATTCTGACATTCTCAGCCTCATCGTGGAGTTTCTCGAATTCCACTTCATACATCTCTTCTTGTGCTTTCAAGGCTTCAATTTCCTCTTTGCACTCTTCTTCTTCCCCTACATCTGTTAGACTCATAGTGATAACTTTTTGTAAAGGATCGTTAAAGAGAATCGCGCTTACCTCCTCCCTAGATAAACCTTCTTCATCTTGGACTTCGTAAATATCCTCATCGAAGATTGGCTCCTTCACTAGAGTGGAGAGAACGAACTCTACTTTCTCTTCTCCTATATCAAAAGCGAGTCTCCCATTCTTGCAATCGACTATGCAGCCGGAAGTTGCAAGAAACGGTCTTCCGAGTATGATCGGGACCGGACTATTTGCAGGAATGTCAAGCACGACAAAATCAATGGGAACAAAGAATTTACCTAGCTTGACCGGGACGTCTTCTACAATACCGACGGGGCGAGTGATGGATCGATCCGCCATGTATAACGTCATCTTCACCGGTTTAGGGTCGCCTAAACCGATCTTCCTGCACAATGCAAGTGGTATGATGCTCACACTTGCTCCTAGGTCACATAAAGCGTCGTATGTGACATCTCCCACTCCGATGGGAATACAAAATGACCCCGGATCCTTCAGCTTTGGGGGCATTTTCTCCTTCATGGTCTTGATGAGATCCGAAGAATCCGAACTCATCTTAACCTCTCCGAAGTCTTCTAGCTTCCTCTTGTTGGAGAGGAGCTCCTTCAAGAACTTGCCATAAGCCGGCATACCTACAATAGCATCAATGAAGGGTATATTAATATGCAGCTTACTCATGAGTTCTATGAACTTACCGAATTGTTTATCTAGGCACGCTCGCGCTCTAGATTGAGGGAATGGTAGGGGAGGTTTGTAAGCTGGAGGAGGAACATAAACATCTTCCTTCTCCTTCCCCTTCTCTTTGTCCTTCTCTACGGGGACTTCAACGAATGTAGGCTGCGGATCGGTGGTAGTCACTCCGCTCCTAGTCGTAATCGCCATCACCCTTCTCTTAGGGTTGTCCTCCGTCTTTCCTGAAAGTTTTCCTTGATTCCTAGGTATTTCCTGCGCGTGGTTGAACATTTGGTTTTCTAAAACCTTTTGAGCTTTGTCAACCTTAGAAACTTGATCATCAACCTTGATGAGGCGGTTCTCCAACCCTTGAAGCTTTCCCAAAATCGTTTCCAATATGGGATCGGGCTTCTCCTTCCCCGAAGTGTTTCCTCCATTAGATGATTGCCCCTGGCTTTTCAAAGGAGTAGAGGAAGAGGAAGGCGGAGTTAGTAAATTTGAGTTGGAAGGATAAGAGTTACCGGAATTTTGTTGATTGGAGCGCCAATTGTTGTTGTTTGAACCCCTATTGTTGTTCCAATCGTTGTTCCGGTTGTTGTTGTTTCCATTCCAATTGTTATTCCGGTTGTTGTTCCGGTTATTATTGTTGCCGCCATTGTTGTTGCCCAAATAACCAACATCCTTCCCTTGCTGCTTTGGGAAGTTGGTCTTGATAGCCTCCTTCAACTCTTTGATCTCATTGTTGAGGGAGAAAATCTGATTTTGAGCTTCATGTGTGAGCTTTGCTCCTTCTCCACACGATTTCCCTCCACTTTCCGGTGGGAATACTTCTCTATGACTCTTGTTTGCTTCTCAATGAAGTCCCAAGCGTCATCTTCTCTCATGTCCATGAACGTTCCACATGAGAGGGATTGGAGGTTGAATTGCGTTCCCGCATCCAGCCTCTTGTAGTAAATCTCCAGCAAGGCAAGCTTGCCATGATGAGGGCAATCCAAGAGCAAATCTTGAAACCTTTCCCAAGATTGAAACAAACTTTCGTTAGGTCTCATGGAAAAAGCATTAATCTTACCTCTAAGTTCCGCCGTTTTAGAAGGCGGAAAAAATTTGGTGAGGAACTCCGCGGAAAGCTCTTCCCACGTATCTAGTTTCCCACTAGGAAGAGCTTGGTACCAAGACAACGCTTTCCCCTTCAAAGAGAAGAAGAAGGGCTTGAGCTTGTAGCTGTTGGTAGTAGCATTCTTCGGTCTCATCGTCTCCATCATACACTCAAAGTTTTGCAAGTAGTGGTGTGGAGATTCAGCGCTTGTACCGCCAAATTGGTTTTGGCGAACAAGAGTAATAACTTGAGGGTTGAAGCTAAACCCTTGCACATCTTCAGCATCGAAATTCACGCCCAATCGGCGTGGTTGTTGTGTTAGATCCATCCGCTGGCCAAGAGTTCTTGGCTCTTCATCTACACGTTCGATCCTCGCATTCCTATGTGGAACACGGCGATTAGCAGCTCCTTGTGGATGGAAAGGATTTGCATTGATCGTGGGATCAATTTCTTCTAGCGGTGGCATGGAAGAATCACTATCATCAACGGATGAATGACTTCTTCTTCTTCTAGATCTTGATCCCCTCTTTGAGGATTTCTTGCTTCCTTTATTCTTAAGGTCGCTTAACTCTATCCTCATTTGGAACATCGTATCCTGTAGTGTGCTAATTTCGGATTGATGACGATCCGTTTCATCCCGGCGGAGATTCTCGTTCCATTGGAGTTGAGCTTCCTTCTCCGCTAACTCCGCTTGAAGATCACGTTCGTGTTCTTCAGCCATCTTCTTTTCCTTGCGCTTTTGCCTTAAAGTTTTCTCTAGCTCTTGATCAAGAGGTAAGAGATCTTCGGTGTTCCGAGACCTGCGCATGCACTCAAAAAGATATCAAATAACGAGAGCAAGCTCCCAAGCTTGACAACCGGCTACCGAATTCGGCCGAAACCAAATCCCCGGCAATGGCGCCAAAAACTTGTTCGCCCCTAAAGGTGTGTGCAAATAAGCTTTAACTTTATAAAACTAGAATCAAGCAGCGAACCCGCAGTGTACGGATCGACGTAGTTAAGCAAGAATTCCAGAGTATCGAACACAGGGATTTGGGTGGGAACAAATTCAATTGCAGATTATCAAGCGAGTAAATATGAGAGTTTTGCAAATATTGGGAAAACAACAATCCTAAAGATCCAAGTATCCAGCTGTGGCAATCGATTCAAGATATACTAATGATATAAAGACAGAGTTGAGATATGCAAAGGTATGCTAATATAAGGTAATCGTACGGTGAAGTTCCAAAAACCTTATATGACTCACCTACAAGGCACTCTCTATACAGGTTGTTGAGGCTCAATATAGAAAGATTTTGAAGGTGAGGATTAGTGTCAAATACCCAAACTTGTAATCCAAGGATCAAGACTAACTTAACCGATTACGGTTGTAACACTCACAATCGAGGTAGAGGTTGTTGAGGCTTCACTACCACCTAGAAAAGACGAGTCTAAACTAAGTCAAAGAAAATCTTTAACTTTGGATTAAAGTAAAAGCAGGTTCGTAAACTTAAGGGAAATTACGGTTGGATCTTGAGATTCCACGGTCGTGGAACTCAAGAACAGCCCATAATTTAGGGTTCGTCGACGATTCTCTCGAACTCTCAGGGTCTAATCTATCTACGATCGATCTATGATCATCTAAGCCACAACTATCAACCCTTTACCTTAGAATTGTTAAGGGTTTCTAGCCAATAACAGTCATGTTGATATCAATTCAAGAATTAAAAGATAGAAAGATGAAAACTTCCGAAAACTTTCAATAAACTTCAAACCAATCTCAAAGTCACAATCGAGAACAAATGTTGTCAATAGATTCAGAATAAAGCAAACAATCACGATCTTAGGAAAGAAGGAAGAACGGGATGTCAATCCGTCTTCTAAATCAAACCTAAACAAGAAGAGTAGTCTTCTTGCAAGAAACCTTCCGAATCCTTCGTTAATCCGGGAAATCTGGAAATCCCAGCGGTAATCTCCACCAAGTGCGAGATTAGGGCAATTCCAAGTTCGAACGTCGATCTCCAACGAGATCTCCAAAATGCCTCCAAACGAGGGTAAGCGGGGATGCCGTCGATAAGCGGTCCTGTCGCAAGTGTAAACCTAGAGCGAGATAAGCGGAGATGACGAAATCTTGCTTCGTCCGTCTTTTTATAGGGCAAGATAAAATATCGGCCCGGCCCAATCTTCAAAAGATCGTGGCTTAAAAAAATGTGGCGAAAAAGATCGCCAAGATCACGGTCGTGGAAGTTTCCACGACCGTAATTTAGAGCGTGGAATGGGTCACGGTTTGCACCATATGTTCCACGACCGTAATAGTTACTGGAATGCATCACGCCTTTCTTTGCAAGGTTCCACGGCCGTGGAACTAAACGTGGTTTGTAATACGGCCGTATTTTAGAGCGTGGTTTAGGGCAAGAACGTGATTCTTCCCTAGCCTCGTGCATTCCTCAAGCTGAACTCCAATTTACTCCTAAGAATGCCCTCAATCCATGGACACACTCAATCAACTCTTCTTTGCTCGATTCCGTTCGGAAATGACTCCTAATCACCTATAATCAACATAAAGCTAGTGTAGACATCCATATCGACAATATAGGCAATACTAGCTCACTTATGCAACAATGCTCAATCAAAGACTATCAATATGAATCAAATACGTTTAGAAAACGTGCCTAAAATATCACAATATTTCATGCTAACAACATGAAACATCATGTTCATGCTTGCTTGTCAAACAAATCCATCTATGATTTTAAAAAATCACTTAGACAATGGAATAAAAAGTTTGACCATTGCATGAAAAAGTTAGGATTTATACAATGTTCTTATGACTCTTGTTTGTATCTGGAGTATGTTAAATAAGATGTTTCTTTGTATGTTCTTCTTTATGTAGATGACATCTTAATTGTATGTAAATCTAAAGTTAGAATATATGAGATTAAAGCTTTTTTGAAAGGTTCATTTAATATGAAGGACCTTGGTCCTGCTAAAAAAAATCTTAGTATTAATATCATTCGTGATAGGCCTATAAAGAAAAACCTGGTGTTGTCTCAACATGAGTATATTTTGAAAGTGCTAGAAATATTAACTGTGAATATTGATAAGCATGCTAGTATCCCTCTTGGTGCTCATTTAGATCTTACTAAGTCAGTTATATGTCTAATGTTGAGGGCAATCACATAAAAATTGTTCCATAAGATGTTGTTGTAGGTTCTATTATGTATGTCATGATCTGTACAAGGCCTGATTTAGCCTTTGTTTTGTAAGAGCTTTAGTTCATTAGTGATCCCACGACCGCGCCTCGGCCTAGCCACAGGTGCGGCGCCGCCTCACGGCACTGGGGACCCTCCCTTGTGATTTTGCAGGGTGGGCGCTACCTTTCGACCGTCTTGCTTTCCTCTGCTTCCTTCTGAAGACTTCTTTCTCACCTTTAGATAAGGGTTTCCTCTTCATCCTCCAGATCTTATTTCCTCCTCACATTCTTCTTTCTTCCTTCTTATTTCCTTGGTTTCTTCCTTGAAGTCTTCTTGATCATTTCCAAGTGGAGCTTTGGTGTATGTTTCATGTTGGTTCTGATGATGAGGATGGTGATGTGTATTGTGGCTTGAGAAACCAGGCTTGTAGGATCCCGTTCTGAGTGGATGAGGTAGGTTCCTTCCTCCTTTCTCTTTTCTTCTTTAGCTTAGCAATTTCCACAAGTTGAGAATCTCTCTCTTCACAGTTGGCCGCCCTTGCGCCTTTACAGCGCCGCCCCTGCGGAAGAAGGAGTGTCACTGCCTCGGCAGCTGAGAGCCACCTCCCCTGCGGCGTCGCCGCTCTTGTGCCTTGTTGCTTCCGCATGTGCGTTTGTCCAGGACATACCAAGTGTGGTTGTATCTTTCCTTTCCTTATGACCTTAGCTTGAGAGTGAGGCTAGCCTAGTGTTGTTTAGGTTGAGCTTGATGATGTATATGTTAAGGTAATGCCTTAGGCATTTCTGAGTTATGATGAGTTATCGAGGTTTGGTTATAGGTTATGTTTTGGTACGATCATGAGGTGTAGGAGGTGGAATCTCCTAACCTTGGTAGTGTTTGATTATGTGTGCCTTGCTGATGCAGGCACTGATCATTTCCTCGAGGGGAAACTGTGACCACGTGGTTCAGGTGTACGTTTGTGTCATGTAAGTCCATTGGACTTACTTAGTTAGCGGTTATGAGTTTGAATGATTGTGATAGTGGTGTTTGTGCATATGATTGTTGCATTGATAACCTAAATCGGACTAGGACTGTAAGACCCGAGGTCTTAGGGACGTTGTCCCCATGTCAACCATGCTCGCGTAGAAACTTCCCAGGAGGTCACCCATCCTGAAATTTCTCCAGCACGAGCACGCTTAACTCCAGAGTTATTTGTCCTCACTCTACCACTGGAAAAGAAGAATTCTTGTTGACATGGGTAGCAATCCATCCTTATAAGTCAATCACAAATCCCCGTTCAAATGATGCGGGATGCCAATTTTTACGGGATGTTACAATCTCCCCCACTTAAACTCTTGACGCTCACGTCAGGTCAAGGGCCGTCCACCGAGCCGAGTGACCACCTACTAGGGAAAGCACTCGTAACTCAGGGTTAGCTTTGATACCATCTGTAAGACCCGAGGTCTTAGGGACGTTGTCCCCATGCCAACCATGCTCGCGCAGAAACTT
This sequence comes from Fagopyrum homotropicum, assembly GCA_033239125.1. Classification (NCBI taxonomy): domain Eukaryota; kingdom Viridiplantae; phylum Streptophyta; class Magnoliopsida; order Caryophyllales; family Polygonaceae; genus Fagopyrum; species Fagopyrum homotropicum. The sequence continues at coordinate 143,574,666 of BSWB01000003.1, read as the reverse complement.
CTCAGGAGGTCACCCATCCTGAAATTTCTCCCGCACGAGCACGCTTAACTCTAGAGTTATTTGTCCTCACTCTACCACTGGAAAAGAAGAATTCTTGTTGATATGGGTAGTAACCCATCCTTATAAGTCAATCACAAATCCCCGTTCAAATGATGCGGGATGCCAATTTTTACGGGATGTTACAAGGACGACCATATATGTATATTAAACGACCCAAGTGTATTATAACGGGTCGTGACCACTTGCTTGTAGCTCGCCGAGAGTGTGGGGGTGCTCTCCGACCAATCCACCAAGGGGGGAGGCTTGATCCCCTATACCAAACCTGGGGGTTAAAGGGGACAAAAGCCGAGGTTCAGGGTGCTCCTCGTGTTAAAAAATAATTTAAATTAGTAATGGTATAACGTAATGAAGATAATAAACGGTTTTGATTTGAGCATTGCATATTGTGATATGATGATGTGCTTGTATGTGCTATTATGATTATTCTTATTCATGAATTGTTAGCTTCTGATTTTATACCGTGTTGTAGATATTCAGCAGGATAGGAAGACTACATAATGATCCAGATGGATGATCAACCGAGGGCTTCCATACATTAGTTTGTGCGAGGTTTTGGGGATGTTTTGTACACAATTGTATATGATGTTGATGCCGTTTTGTACTCGGCTGTGTTTTGTATACATTTTGATGTATGTTTATAAATTTTTATGGATTTGGTTTTATATTTATTTGTGTCTTGTTGTAAGATTTAGTGAACTTGTTTTCATGCTAGGGTCAGGATCCATTTTGAGATCCTAGCCTCATAGCGCTGGTGGACTAGGGGTGTTACATGTTTTTAGTTTTCTAAGAAGATACATGTCTAACCATTTTGAGAAACACTAGTGTGCTATGAAATTTCTACTTAAGTATCTTGCTGGCACAACTAATATTTCTCTTGTGTATGTGGCATTCATAGTAAGTCCAAAGACTTGCTGGGTCATGTTGATTCTGATTATGTCTTTAGCAAATATATCAGGAAATTGACCACATGTTTCCTTTACACTTGGTGTGGAACTTGTGTGTCATGGAAGTCACAACTACAATCTATTGTTGAATTATCCTCCACTGAAGCTGGGTATATACAGCAGCTACTAAAGCTGCAAAAGAAGTTGCTTGGTTATAAGGAATCTTGAATGAAGTTATGAATACTCCTATGTAGCTACCCTGTATATAGATAGTCAATTTTCTCTGTATTTGTGTAAGTATCTTGTATGCCATGAAAGGACCAAACACATTGATGTCATATATCATTATATTAGACAAAAACTGGAGAATAAAGAAGTATATATATGAAGAAAATCAATGGTGAGGTAAATCCTGCAAATTTTGGAACTAATATTGTCATAACTGACACGTTTTTATTTTGTATTAGTCTTCATTGAATAGGCATCGATGACAAAGTCCAATCCACTATTACAAAATGTTTTTAAAAGTGTTTCAAATTACAACTTACAAGGATTAGGAGAGTAAATTGTAAAGGAAACCTTGGGCTATGATGAAGATCTGGCCATGAACCGAATCCATGTATGACTCGATCAGATTCCAAGGCTTGATAAGGCTCGATGAAGGATTGCAAGGATGAAAAGGCCCATACCCTAGACCTTGGTCCATGTAGCTCACGTGCTCATGCAAAACCTGAAGAATAGAATTGAGTCGAGTTTAGTGAAGGGAAGAAATTATGAGACGGTATCACTTTGGTTTAGTTGAAATCGCGTTCATTAAATGATGCTCAACCTTTTGAATGAAACACAATGCTTTGGTCCCTTGTGAGATTTAAAATGTTAGTTTCCCTTGAGCTCAAAACCCTAATCTCATGCATTGCCGCTCCTCTCTTCATCCCTTCTACTCCCTTCCTTTTCTAAGAGAACTCCACATTCCAAAGCGAGATCGAGAGCTTCGATACGAGGCGTGAATTGGTTTTAACCACTAGATGTGGGCACGAAGAAAGTCTTGGGACTTTCATACTCGTGTGATTTGTATCCCTTTACCTGTTCTACTTTCGTTTTGATTTGTTTGGATTTCTGTCAAACTCTTTACTCTTGTAATTTCTTATAAGTTTGGTTTTTGAGACGATAGTGGATTGAATCTTCTTGAGATCCCGGTGACTAGGACTTTGATCCGAACCTCATAAACAAAATGTTGTGTGCTTTGTGTTCTTGGACACATCGCTCTAGATCTTGTTCATTGTAAACTTTTACTCTGTTAATGATTACGATATTCAATTCACACTAATTACGGTCCAAAAAGGGAACATAATTTCGTTTTTCAGTCCGGATATGCACATACTAAGTAAAATTGGTCAAAAGTCTAATGAATTTGGCGTATATAATTAAGTTACTATATATGTTGATAGAATGAGTTGATTGGGGGAGGCAAAGAATAAGAAGAAGCAACAAAAGAAGGTGGAATTGCATGACAGCTTGCTTGAGCTAGATTATATATATGGAGAAATGATAGAAAGCCCTAAAAGGTGAGTTGAATAGAAGGAGAACCATCCATTTAGATTTGTTTATATAATTACATATATATGTTAAGGGGCATTATGCTGTGAAGGAAGAAGGTGGCCCTTTTGGGTCTGCTTGAAGCTTTAGAATTGGCTTTAGAATGTGCTTCTGTGTTTCATGCCTTCTCAACCTTTCATATTAATGCTTTGTGCTCCTTCTTTTCACATCCCTACACTAATTGAAAGCTAACTTTCGGATTCTTTGTTGCCAATCACTTCCAAGTACAACTCCATTATTTTTCGGTACTATACACTATATTTCTCACACTCATCTCACTCATTAGGTGCGTATAGAGATGATATTTTCACCCGTAACTGGTGAATATTTCGATCATCTGAACACGATAATAAGCGAAAATCCGAAAAAGTTTAATAAGTGACGAATGGTAGCTAGGTGTTTGTCACTCAACACTATACACCCAAAACAACTAAAAATAAACTTTATATATTTAATTTTAAAATCACAAAATTATGACATAATTTTGTAATTGTACATCGCCTTATATATTCATATTATTTGTTCTAAAATATGAATTGTCCACTACATATGTAACCCTCTTTTAAAATTGTTAAAAATATTCATATTATTTAATTATCATGGATAAACCCGATCACCTGACGTCGGATGCTGAGTTGATGTAACTTATAAGATTAATGGTGGTGTCATAAGTGATAAATTCACTCATCACCTTATGTCCCTGCTAAATGTGTTACTATATTATAGGCTTACGTTGAAGTAAAGACCGGTCTTATACTAAAATACGAGATCTAATTGCTACAATAACATTTTTAGAAAGTTATTCAAGGGGATTTAAAGGGCGCAAAAAATAATTTATCAAGGGCACGATGAGTTGCATTGTGATTACGCCAAAAATCTTAGCTCCAGTGCAATTTCTATGTGTTGAAGTTCAAATCAATCATTTGTCAATGAAAAAATAGCGAATGGATCTTGTATGATTCTTAAGAAGTTCTTTGATTTTTTCCGGTAGTCGCTTATTATCCATCTGCTTCTCATATTCCTAGAGCCGCTGTAAAGAAGTTTTGGGATTTATAAAGGAAACGTCGAGCTCATATGGGTCATGAGTTGAGAAGGGGGTGAAATTTACTCTATGTGTGCGATACAACTCTCTCTAAGAAATTCGAAAAAATAACCCCGTAACTTTGGGGGAAGGGGTGCCTCCTCACAAAGGGGTCGAAGTGACCAGTCTTGGGCTACTAAATTTAAAATAAGTAGAAACATGATTGAAAAATCAGTTTGGGTACGAACCGATTGCACCCAAGTTGCTTTTCTTTTTTTTTTTATAATAACTTGAACAGAATTGACTTACGGTGCATTGTACCCTTGTTAGTGTCCAAAAATGTAGCCACGTATTTGTGACAAACTGAATAATCAATTCTCGTCTTAGGTTTCTCTTTTGATTGATTAAGTCATTGGTAGAAAAAATAGCCAAACCGTAATGAAATCTAATTAAATATTACGTGTTGATCGTACAAATGTGTTGTATTAGCAATCTAGCTAGCACAGCTAATTAGGGTTCAGAAATCACGTGGTTAGGATAAATTAAAAAATTAGTGACACTTGGTGATATACTTGAAAGTAGACAATTTTAAGTGTTTCAACGAACACTTATAAGAAGTTCATTGTTGTCATTTGCTTCAACACAATAACTTAAGATTCTCTTAATCACTAAATTTAAGTGTTTCAACGAATAACTCGCAGGCTACAGATTATTAATTGGAATAATCAACAATTCTAGGTAGTCAATAATTCTGTACTTGAAGGGTCAGTTTCAATTGATATTTGGATTGAACCATACATGATTATTTTATATGAAAAAAATCGCAAGTCTACTAAGATGTCAAGTAGAGAGGGTCAGTTTCAATTGATATTGTCTTACCTTGTTTACCTAGGGTTATAGTAGCAAATTTATATATCTATCCGTATATTCATGGAATATGATTCTCTCACACTACTATATGTATACGGTTTGATTGATAGAAAGAATTGAAAAAAATGAGGCTCTTGAAAGTTATATTTTACAAAATAGGTTTTTAGATAAAATTGGAGAAAATAGGCCTACAAATTAGAAAAATAGGGGTACAAAATTTAAATATTGATTAAACGGTTACTTTTTCTTCTAACTTTTCCCTTTATTTCCTCATTTCATCACTTTTCTCTCTCCTCATTTTCTCTCACCCAGAACTCTCTCCCTCCCGTAACCCTTCCTTCTCCTTCCTGTGTGCGGTCGCCGCCTCCAGTACTCCGGCCACAAGGATTCCAACGACAGCGCTAGAGAGCACTGCCTCGCCGCCAGGATATTTGGCCACCAGGCTGACACCGAAGGGAGAGCGAGAGATCTAGGGTTTCGCCGTCAAGGTTGTCGTGAGGAGGGGCTACACCACTAGTTTCCGTCGCCGGCGCCACTGTTTGCTCGTCGTTCCGTCACCAACCTTCTCTCTCACCGGTCCCCGATTTCCGTTCTCTGTCGACAACACCGCCGTCTGGAGTTCGTCATTGTTGTTCCGTCGCTGCCGGGAACCAAGTTTGTATTTTTTGGGTAGACTATTTCTACTAGATTTTGGGTATACTTTTGATTTGTTTTGTGAAGTAGTATTGAGTATGTGTTTAATGAATTGAGTATATTGTTTAGGGGTATGATTACCCAATTTATGGGTATGATTATTTTATGTTATAAAATGTTACTCAAATTATTGGTACGTTTGGACAAGTGGATTTAATATTAAAGCATTATATAAGTTTGATAAAATGTTACCCAATTTATGGGTATGATTATTTTATTGGTTATATGTTTATTGTTTTTGTGGTATGTTTCTTATTGTTGAGTATGTTTAAAGTAAAATGTTGAGTATGTTTTATGGTTACCCAAACTGTGTTATAATGACCAAATGTCACTGAATATTAATTTTTGTGTACAATATTGATTTCTGTAAATTTTGGGTATGACAAATTCAAATTGGGTATGCTTTTAGTATTAAGTCTGACTTAAATTGAAGAGAAAAAATGGATTGAGTATGAATACATTGGGTATGAATATTTTATAAAACAAAATACTACCCAATTTATGGGTATGATGTTTTTTGATATTTTAGTTTTTTGAGTATGTTTGGGTTTTGGGTATGTGTATTTCGAGTATGTTTGTGTAGTTTAACAAAGTCATTTTGGGTATGACAGTGACGTTTTTGGGTAAACAAATTTTAAGGTAGAAGGTGAAAAAATGTGAATGTTGGAAATTGTGCATTTATGTAGTACGTGAAGATAAATATCAAATGTCAATATGTCAAATCAGATGGATTGTAAATGTTGATAGCTTTTATACTATATTTCTTCCAACCTATTTTTTAGGGACCCAATTTCTAAATTAGAAAAGGGAAGACCTGAATATCAACTCATTAGGCTAAAAGTCCCGATTCACCAATTTATCCGGTTTGATTCATTGTTAATAATACAATTTAGTTTATCCTAAGTAAACAAGGTAAGACAATATACTCTAGCAATGCATGATTTGCATGAGAGTAGGTCTAACAGGGAGTACATGCCAAGCGGGATGTCAGATGGTTCCCAATCGAATTATTTTGGTTTCCGGTTGTTTTATATTAGGTTAAAGTCAGGGTTGTCTATTCGGGTTTCCTTGGATTGATGGGGCACAGTTCGAAATTTTGTTGTTTGTTGAAATGCGGAATATCGGGTCACGTTAATTCGGTTGAGGGGTATTACGAACACGACGATGAATTTCGTACCGTGACCGCCACGGTCACGGGTTCCGTAACCGTGAAAAAAAATTATTTATTTTATTTTTTTTTCTTGACATCACGGTTACGGGTTCCGTAACCGTGATGGTGTCATTTTTTTTTGGGTTAGAATTCACATAAAAAATTATCACGGATCCGGAATCCGTAATCGTGACGTTACGGGTTCCGTAAACGTGATGATTTTCTTCACTTTTTTATTTTTTATTTGGTTAGAATTTACAAATAAAATCACGACTACCGACTCCCGACTCGGTTTACTTTGAATTATCAGATCTTTTGATATTTTATTCTAACAGAAATCGATTTCGTTCATTTCCGGAGGGTTTTGGGTCAAATTGGTTTTGTTAGGTGGGTCTCATGTATGATTCCTTCAAAGCCTCCCTCCACTACCTCACACAATTCCTCTCCTATAAATCATAGCCCACACAACCCAATACAACATAACAAAAACACACAATCAAACAATTCACATAAACAACACAAACAAAAACCCTTCCCTTTCTTACATTTCACCATGGCAGGAAGCAGACAAAAGAAGTCTTCATTTTCCTTCTTCTCAATCTTCAAGAGCAGGAAGACTACGAGCAGCGATCCCTGGGACGAAGCCTCGAGAGCTCGGAAAGTGTACCCGAGCGATGAAGACAGAAGATATTGTTGGGTTGCTGAGCCTGGGATTGATCGTAGGGCTTCTGCTTTCATAGCTAAGTTTCATGAATCTCGCTTGTCTGAAGCTCAAACCATGTCGATCCCTAACAATTAAGCCCTTCGATTCTCTCTCCATCGTGAATATATTGAAAAAATTATGTACGATTAATTTGTTTAGTTTGATCATAATTAGTACTATAGATTATATCTAGATTGTATATTAATATGGAAGCTGCTATTGATGAATGCATCGATCGTGTAGTTAATAAACCTGCTTCTTAAATATTATATTTTATCTTTTTTTTTTCTTTTTTTTTTTTCTATTTTGTATTGATTCTATACTCAAACCTTCTACTCGCTAAAAGGATAAGATAATAATTACGAGAAATTAAATGAGTTTATACGTGTTTATTTATTTTTTATACTCCGGTTGTCCAGGAACTGGACGGCTCTTGGTTGTTGAACATGTTGGGGATTAGGTGGTAATTAAAAGAGCTGTTCGAAAGCTTGATCCGCCCCTTAGATCGTCAAACTAGGACTTCGTTTCGCCTTTTGAAGTGTCAGTCGCGTAGGCTGATCGGGCCAGGCATATATATATATATATATATTGTTGTTTATCTTGGTCGCATGGTTCTTCCATCTGAGGCTGGACAGTCATTGGTTTGTGACTTGTCCTGAGGCAACCCCCAATAATCATCAAACTACAAATATTCGTATAAGTTTTCAACGCATGGAAGCGCCATGAACTGTTCAAAGGGCAGTGATTTGAACTCTGCTATGATGCACGAAAAATGAACACGATGAGAAATGAAAAATGATAATTCTAAACTTTATAGGAAACGGAACACGACGAGAAAATATAAATAATATATTATTTTAAAGTCTTTGGGAGAGGAACTCATGTACAATGAGAAGAGATGTATATAAAATCAATGATTTATGAATGTATTATTAGTTGTAGAAGTATTAAAAAATAAGGTGGGATTGATGGGTTAAATGATATTGAGTAGCAATCACGGATGTCTTATTCATTTAGAATTTCGAAAAAAAAAACATAATGTAGCAACCATATATGTCTTGTTCATCTAGACTATCCCAATCATCTGAACACAATAACAAGTAAAAATCTGAAAGTTTAATAACTGACGATTGATAAGTTGGTCGTTCACCCACCAAAAATAGCTAAAAGTTTTATATATCTAGTTTAAAATCACAAAATTACATAGTTTTGTTGTTGTATATTGGTTTATTCATATTATTTGTACTAACATATTAGTTGTCTACTACACGTGTAACACTCTTAAAAAATATATCATAAGTTAACAATATTCATAACTTTTAATCATTACGGATAAATAGGTTCACCTCATGTCAGATGACAAGTTGATGTACATGATAAAGTTAACCGTTGGTGATATAAGTGGTAAATTCACTCATCACTTGACCCATTTTTAACATCTCTATTAAATATGTTATCACTTCATAGGGTCAATGTTCTAGTGATGATAAATGTGAGATATAATTGCTACACTAACGATTTTAGGAAATTTAATTAGGGAGAGTATAAGGAAACAAACACCAATTTATCAAGGGCACGATAAATTGCATTGTAATTGTGCCGAAAATCTTAGCTTCAGTGTATTTTTTTATGCGTTTTAGATCAAATTTAGATCGAGTAAAGAAGAAAATTATGGGGAAAATTAGTTTGGGTACAAGCCGAATTCGCCCAAGCTGCATTTTAATTTTCTTAACTGTAGCCAAAGTCCGATACAGACGAACCATAGCGGGGTCATGTGCATACAAGCCCACATGCACGTTACGCCTAAGCCTAGCACATAAACCCATGAATTTCATCCTAAAGTAATTGGCAATATGGGGGCGTAGACCACCAACCTTATATACTAGGCTCAAAACGAGTAACTTTAGATGTGAGAACTTAAAATTTTCAATACACCCCTGCAAGTGCAAATAGGGTACATATCTAGTTTACACTTGCCCGCATGTTAGGATCGCAAGCCAAATAGAGGTTTACCGCTATGATACAATGACGGATTTCGATGAGTTAGATATGACGTGAGGTCAAATACATATTTGAACGCATATGCGCGTTGAGCCCGAGTCCATCACATAAACCCAATTCAAAAAAGTTTCATCCTAAAAACAATTGACGAAAGGAGAAGTAGCTCATCAACCTTATATATTAGACAAGTTATCCTGATATTACCGATGTGGGAACATTAAGGTCTATTTACTTGCATTTTTTTCGGGTTTATAATCTAAATGATTTATGTGTTTATAGTTGATTTTCGGGTTTATTTCTCCACGGGTTTATATAAAAAAAATTAGATATGGTTGTTTACTTGGATTTTACTTTTGAGTTTATTTTACTTCAAAAAACACTTATGCGCTTATAATAAATCGAAAAATAACGTTGATACTCAAGGATGAACAAATAGTATCGGCATGGAAAAACACAAGGCCAAACTGGATTTTTTTTAAAAAAATTCATCCAAGCAAATTAACGTTGGTGTGAGAAGTTTAATTTGAGTGGTTTATAAACCCAAATAAACCCATAGAAAAATAAACTCATCCCAATCCCAAACTAAACGCCTATAAAATTTAAACTCTGATATTATAAACTAAATTAAACACAAATAAACTACGTACTACTCCAATAATAAAATATAATTAAATATCAAATGTAATATTATGTGTTGATCGTACCATGTAATGTGTTGTATTAGCATAGCTAATTAGGTTTTACAGATCACATGATTAAGATTATTTTTTAAAAAACTTTGATAAAGGTAAATTCATATAAAGAGAAATATAGCATAACTAGGTTTGTTACAATCTAGTTATACTAAAGTAATAGAGTTTATGTACAAGCCTACGACCTGGGGTCAATGACCAAAAACAATCATACACAAGGTATTCTAGATAGGCATGCAATCCTCCTGGACATACCAACTACCCAAAGCCAAAAGTCATGAGAAAACATTTAAACTTGGCACAACTCATGAGGCTCGTTCACCTTCGGCAAAGCCATCAGCAGCTTAGTTCCATGTCTGGTACACACATAGCTATAACATCATAGTATGAAGTGTAATGTATCTCCAATAAAGACCAACTAGTAGGATGCAATCTCTCTATAGCTCTAGCTCAATCACCATCGGGAAAAGCCTCATGCAGCAAAGTGTTGATATGAGTCGTGATCCTCCTCACTAGAAACATATATCGGAATCCTGATCTGGTCAATTACCAAGACATTTCTGGAATACCAAAGGTAGTAGAACGTGGCAGAAAATGCATAAATCCTAGATCTGCTCGTCCAACTCCTACCATGTACACTGTGAGTCAGCTAGTGTAATATCTCTAGTTTGGTAGTAATATCGATGGGACCCCAAAATCCACTCCAACCTGCCTCCTCACCTCTTATGCATATGTGCATCCAAAGATCAAGTGATTGTGTGACGCACTCTCACTCATACTACACCTACAAGTAGGATCAATATCAAGAAAATGTAACTTATCTCTGGTAGATAACCAGTCAATGGTCGCCATCCATAGTATAAAGTAATGCTTGGGCGTATTGCTCGGGTCCTAGACTACTTTGCGTCGGCCCACCTCCTCTTTGTGTGGTCTAATCTTCTCAAATGATTCAACGACTCGGAATCTTTGTCCATGGCAACAATGCTCAAGTATCTCCGTCAATGACGTGGTCTGGTCAGCGAATACAACCATCTCATCCCTAGCCCTAAGAATAGCATTTACCAAAGGCGAGTCCCGACGAATAACATACCACTGCTCCGGTTTTGTGGTGTGCATGTATCTGTAGTGGATTCATCTAATCCATAGACTATCACACTAATCATGTATGTGGTAGTAGTACTTGCAAATGAATGCTAGGTGCCAAGACATGAGATCTAGTAGTTCTAAGCCTCCCTTTGTCTTTTGAAAACAAACTGTAGACCATGCTACATGGGACCAACTCCACAAGAACTGCCTACAAAGATTGATAACTCTATCTAACACTAGTGTTGGAACTGGGAGAAGAGAAAGCTAAATACTCGTTGTACCATGCAAAACTGCCCTTATCAACTCCAAACAATCGGAGAATGACAAGTCTCTCTTGTTCCATGAACTAAAATGTCTTTTGATCCTATCAACAAGAGGAGAATAGTCTTTAGATCGAAGAATAGTGGAAGAAATAGGAACCTCCAGGTATTTGAAAGGGAACTCCCAACCGCAAAACCCAAGAGTTGCGTCAACTCAACCGTCTCCTCCTCATCCACAGATGATAAGTAGCTCGAGGATTTGGAGAGATTGACAACCAAACCCGAGATCCTCTCATATCGACGAAGACTCTCTATCAGAGTTGCGATAGACCCTCTATCTCCCCGGAAAAACAACATCACATCATCCGCATACATAAGATCTTGAGCTCCTTACAATACTTATGGAATCTGAATCATGGCATATAAGTCTCCACCCGAATCATCCTCGATAGAAAGTCCATGTAGATCACAAAAAGAAACGATGATAGAGGGAATCCTTGCCTCAACCCCCAACGGCCTTGAAAGAACCCATGTGAAGTTTTATTTACTCGGATCGAGTAAGACACCATGGTGACGCACTCTATCACCCAGTCAATAAACCTGGTCGGGAACTTCAACTCCAACATGACAAAGCATAGGAACCTCCAAGAGATGGTTTTATATGCCTTGGCAAAATCAATCTTCATGAAACACCATTTGCTGGTTTGACACACGTTATATCCCCTCAGTAGCTCCTGGACGAGAAACACATTATTTGACATCAACCTCCCTGGAACGAAAGAAAATTGGGCCGAGCCAATGAGATAACCAATGTATGATCCCATTCTGTTTGCCATTAGTTTGGTGATGATCTTATATATCACATTGCAACAAGATATCGTCATGAACTACTCTACACGTGTGGGTGTCTCTACCATCTTGGCAATCGGAGAAACGGCAATACGATTCACTTGCCTCAATAGCTTCCTATTAATGAAGAACTCTCGGATCGCAACATAGACTTCACTCCTTATTGTTTTCCAAGTGGCCTTAAAAAATTTGGAGCAGAATCCATCTGGTCTCGGGACTCTCATGTCACTTATAGACCAAAGTGCATCTTTAATATCTGCATTGGATACCAGGCCAGCTAGCCTTTGTTAGTCTTCATTTGCAACCTTAGGCCCCACGGAGAACCAATCCCTAGGCACATCCTCCACCTCCCTCTCCGTCCCGAAAATTCCGTGAAAAAAGGTGATAAACTCCCCGGCCACATCCTCCAAGGAGGTTGTGGTCAGGCCATTAGTCAGATCAAGCGAAGGGATAAAATCCCTCCGCCCATTAGCCTTCATAAGATTGTGAAAGTAAGAAGTACATCTATAACTCTCCAGGACGTACCAAGTCTTTGCATGTTGTGCATAAAAGCTCCTCTCTGTTGCATTGAGTCCTAGCTTTCGATCTACGGTCAACCAATTCCGTTCTAAGGGACTCAAAATAGGGATCTAGTCGAAAGTTCTCCAAGCAAGTAGCAAATTCCTCATTTACTAGCTTTGCCTTTTCCGATATATGTGCAAAGTGTCGCGTGTTCAGACCTCTCTGAGGGCCTTTAAGGCCACAGAGGAGGGAACACAGGCGGTATTGATAGGTTCCTCGGAGTCTACAACTCCAATTTGCCTTCACAATATCTTGGAAATGATCATGAGCAACTATTGGCTTGTGATCCGAATACTGCCACCTATTCGGAAAACTCGCGAGATAGTACACCCCTTGCTCGAGCCATTCATGGTTAACCATGACTCTATCGATCCTACTCCAAATAGTACCATTCGTCCAAATAAATTTTTGATAATTATTTGATCATATTGTTTGGAAAGATTACTTTTCTAACGATGTTCTTTTTTTTAAAAAAATTTACATTTATTATTTCGCAATGGTATATTTTCTGACAAATTTTCTTTTTTTTGAAAAGTTTATGTTTGGAACGATTTTTCCTTTATTTTTGAAGGATTATCCGCACAAGTTATTTACGTTAAATACTTTTTTTACGGATTTTGCTATCCCACATCGGTTATTAGGTAAGTTTGACAATTCAAGAACTTGTATAAATTGAAGGTTTGAAAATTAAACAAATCATACATGTTTTGTCTTTTGGGTGTGAGTATATTTTTTGGAAATGTGAAAACACTAGTGTTAGTGTTTGCTAAGTATTTTTTAAAACCTAACGAGTGTTTGGTAAATTTAAGCAAGAAACCAATCAAACCATGCCCTTATTCAATTTCACACTATTGGATTTCTATTACTACTATTTTCGTAGAACGTTGAAAATGATAATGTTCTTCTTTAATCGTAGCACCAACGTAGATTTTCTTATGGTAGACTTCTAAATTGTATAGTTGTATTCTTGTATGTAAACTCTTATATGCATGATTACTGATGCATTTGTGGCGGAAAAAACTGGCGTATTTATAATTGCATCAACATGGTCAAACAAAGTATTTGAGTTCTACGTCAACAAATTTGTTTGATAGAAATAAAAGATGACTCAACTTACAAATTTTTCAAAATTTTTTCAATTACAACTCATTTATCTTCAGATTGGTCTCAACAACACTACCGTTATACATGTCATCGTCATCTTTATTGATGTGCTCATGGACAGGAAGAAGGGAATTAAGATGGAATTACGAAGCTCATAGAAAGAAGATTTGTTGTCCTTAACCATCATTCTCCTTTTTGAAGGTTAGAAACATGTTGAGAAAGTTGAACAAATGAGAGCTTATGAGCAAGTTCTTCAATAACTTTGACCTCACTCCATAACAGGGCCGGCCCTGCTGTTGGGCGGCATGGGCCACGGCCCAGGGCCCCATATAATTTGGGGCCCCAAATTTTTAAAAAAATTCTAATATATTTAGAATAAAATTAGATTGGTGGGAATTAATCTTTAGACCTTTTGGTTATAAGGCAACCAAAATTCCACTGCGCCACTCTGATTTAATGATATGATATCAAAAATAAATTTATTATTATCAACAAAAGCTAGAATTGTGAGTTCCAATGTTCCACTTCATCATATTTTCAAAGTTAACTAGTTTATCTCTTATATTTTGTATATAATTTTCGAATAATAACTATTATAATTTCATGTTATTTAAATTATATAAAATATTCAATAAAAATTGTAACTCTTATTTCTATAAATGTTAAATGATGTTTATAAGTCAATAAAATAAAGATATAATTCGGTTAAAAAAATATGATTATTTATAATAAATAACACAAATATGATTTTAAGTTCGAATTATAATTTAACAATAAAACAAATTTCTTTATTAATATAATTTTTTACTTATCAAGATACTCAATGTAATAAAAATTATGACTATTATTTCTATAGATGTTAAATTAAGTATCTCATTTGTTGATAAGTTCATAATCAAATTTTCATTAATAAAAATATTATTTTAAATAATATATTATAGTTCGAACTTAAAATCATATTTGTGCTATTTTTTATAAATAGTTATATTTTTTTAATATAATATATATTTACTTTATGACTTATAAATATCATTTAACATCTATAGAGTTAAAATTTTATTGAATATTGAATATAATTTAAATAAAATGAAATTATAATTATTATTATTCGGAAAACATATTCAAAATATAAAAGTTAAACTAGTTAAGATTGTAAATATGATGAACCGGAATATTAGAACTCACAAACTAGCTTTGTTGATAATAAAATATTTAGTTTTGATATATTATCACTAAATGAAAGTGGCGTAGCAGTAGTGTAGTTGCCTTATGACCTAGAGGTCCAAGGATCGATTTCCACCTATCCCTTCTCTTTGTCAATTATTTTTTAATTGTGAATAACCCGCCGTTTTTCTACAAGTTATCTTATATATATATATATATCCTTTGTTATAAGGTGTTATTTCATATATAATTGTGAATAACCCGCAATTTTTCTACGGGTTATATTTTTTGTTATATATATATATATATATCCTTTATTATAACGTGTTATTTCATGTTTTTATATCTAATAATTTGAGTATGCCATTAATTTTAATCGCTAGGGCACCCAAAAAAATTCTCGCCCAAGGCACAAAAAATTGAAGGACCGGCCCTGCTCCATAGTAGCTTGACAGTCCCTTCATGAATATTCAAATACTATAAATGCTTTGTTTATACTTCAAATTAGGTTTAGGAATCAATTGATCACATCTCATACTAATCGATAAGGCAATTGAGTAATCAAAGTGCAAATCCAAAACTACAAATCTATTTAAACTTGATTTTTAAATGAATAATTATAATCAAAAGAAAATACTTACTTGCTAGTAAGAGACGCTTCTAGATTGTCCAAAAAAAGATGATTTGCACCTCATCCTCGTCACTAGAGCTAGTCTCGTCTTCATCGTTATCATCAAGAATAACAATCGAGAAACTCTCCGATGAAGCATCATCCGGTCTAGGAATTTTGAAAGCCACACCACTAAGACCAGTTAGAAAGGGATGAGAGCTCAATGTATAAACCCTAATTCCAACCTAACTCAATCGCAAAAACTGAATCTCAAAAACACCAATCGATGAACTCCCCGATTGGGGAAGAATTAACTTCTTAGATTGAATACAAACCCTAATTTCAACCTAACTCAATCGCAAAAACTCGCAAGCAAAAAACCAAGTATAATACGTAGGCGTAGTTGATCGATCCAGATGTGTGGGATGACAGATCACTATTGATGAAAGAAGTTCGACGAGTAGCACAAGAGAAGACCCGCCTCAGTCGATGGAGCAAGATATTTTCAAAGGACATAAGGTTCTTTATATGACTGGTTCATCAACGTAATAAAGGGAAAAAATCGGGACAATAACGTCATTTTGTACCAAAAGCACTAGTTTAGTATGAGAACCCTTTTTGAGATTGATGTTTCAAAAACACTTCTGAAAACACTACCTAGTGGTTTTTATTTAGCAACCAAACACTACTTCAAAATTGTACTGTAATACCCGGAAAATTTATTTTCCGTTTAATACCGATCAAACCGGATTTCGATCCGCTAACCTCTTCTCATTCTAGAGAATGTTATACATTATGAAAATTTTATCAAAGTTCTATCATTTTATGTAACTTAATTCACATAAAGTGATAAATATGTAAACTGAATAACATTTCCGTATGATAAAAAAAAACCGAAGAGTAGTTCCGTATAAGTTAACGATCATTTAATAGCTATCATCTAGTAGGATGAGCAGGCCCATCGGACTAAGCCCAGTAGATAGTAATTTCCGGCCCAGCTGGCCCAACCCATATTTTACCCTAATCCCTAATTAATTAACCTAAACATATTATTTTTCCTAACCTAATTGCTGCTACATTCTCCCGTTGATTTCTCCCTCTCTACCGCAACCACTCTCGCCTATTTGGAAATCGACACAGCAGCAGGCCAATGCAACCTAGATCGCAACAGCAGCGCCGGATCTCTTCTGCACGTCTGGGCTCGCAACAGCAGCACCGGATCTCTTCTGCACGTCTGGGCTCGCAACAGCAAAGCATCCGGATCTCTTCTGCACGCCTGGGCTCGCAGATAGCCACGCAGCCAGCCGGAGACTCCAGCAACACGGTCGCGCGACTGCAAGCGCAACACAGGTCTACAAAGGCGCCTAACCCTAGTCGCTGGAGTGGCCGTGAACCCAGACTGCGGGAGAGCCTTGGCGTGGACGCTGGGGTGTGTTCTCCTTGCAGCAGAAGCACCCATCGACAACAAGAAGCAACAACCTTTGGGTTCTCGTCTTTCATACCTTCGAGTCTCGGCAAAAGGGTAAGCTTATACCCCCTTGATCCATTGCACTTCCGTCCACATATTACATGCCTAAGAGTACCTTTTATGTTTCCTAAAGCTGCCCAGAACAGCCATAGAGGAGCAGTGAAGAGTCATGCTGTTTCCGAGTTTTCATGAAGTGACAAGCAGGCATTTTCGAGTCCAAATTTGGGTATGTTAGACACCTCCTTTCTTGCTGATTTTCGGGTATGTTGTAGTCAGTGTTGCATAGTATATCATACTAAAATTTGGGAACAATCGGAGTTACGGTGTGAGAGTTATAGTATCCCGAAGTTGGCTATTCATGCAGTTTTTTTTTTAGTGTGCTGAGTTTGAGGAAATTTGCTTGAGATGCAGGTTTGTGGAATAAATTTGGAGGGGTTATTGACTTCTGTTAGACTTGAATTTCTGACAAGTTATAGTTGATATAGTATAGTAGATCATACTAAAATTTTAGAGGAATCCATCCTACGGTTTGAGAGTTATGGTGTCTCAAAGTTGACTCCTCACACAGTTTTTATAACTATGCTGAGTGTTGGGAAAAACAGCATGTGATGCTGTTTTGAGAGATAGTTTTGAATACGAGTTTGATCTCTGTTTGACTTGAATTTTGGACATGATATAGTTGGCATATTGTGGTGGAACATATTAAAATTTGGGATGAATCAAGCTAGTGGTTTAGGAGTTATGAATTTTTGAAGTTGAGACCTTAAACAGTTTTCTGGATGTTGCTGAAATTGTTAAGTGCTGGAATTTTCTGGGTTGTGCAGTCATGTTTAAGTTTAAGTTTGGATACCTTAGAAACATAATCCACCGTTCAGTTTTTAATATGTTATAGATTGTCATGCATACTGTGGTGTATCAAAAGTTGGGGTTGATCCAACGGTTGGATTTAGATCTATGAAGGTCCAAAGTGGACTGGCTGAGCAGTTAAGAAATACTCAGTTTTTGGCTAAGTCTGAATTTCTGGTTTAGGAACTGACTTTGGGAATTTGTGTAGAAGTGCTTATTATGTATTTTTGGGAAATTCTGACTACTATGGATAGAGTGCATAGCATAAAAGATTTAGAGATTTTTGTTAAACTTTTTATATTTTTATTCGGTTCTCATATCTTAAGCCAAAGTCGGACCTTGACGACTTTTTATGAAAGTCAAGAATGTAGTTAACTCTTCTAAATCTTTAGCAAACTTTCCTTTGAGAGTTTGAGTGTGGTTTTGAGTTCCAAGGAATAGTTTGGAACTTTGTTATGGAATTTTATAAAGTTTCGGGACCAGGGGTAAAACAGTCAATTATCCGTATAAGGGTATTTTGGTAATTTATCTAATGATAGAGTTAAATATCTTAGAAGTCAGAGACTTCTAATTAAGTGGGATACATTATTGATCCACTTGCCTTTTATAACAGGCGGTTGAGTTCCTGCGGTTACAGACCGAGTCGAGATAGCGAGATTATGTTTGAATTCAGGTAAGTCCTTTGGGCTTACTTAGCTGACTTCCAGATATGAGTGTGGATAATGATAGTGGTGTGTGAATAAGATGTTTATATTTATATTTTAGTAATATTTATATACCGACCTATACCTTGGCCTAAGAGTAACGGGCGGTGGCATTCTGCTCAGTTAGCTTGAGGGCGTTGGGGGTTTTTTTAGGGACTAGTCCACACTCGGTTTGTAGTGATGCTACCGGCGGAGGTAAGCTAGACCTACACCCAGTTGGATAAGGAACGGAGGCGAGAACTCTTAAGATTTCTCGTGCCACAACTGTAAAATGAAATAAGGTGACTCACTTAATGAACAGATAATAACCGGTTTGTGTGCCAGCATGATGATTGTTTTATGTTATCTTGAGTGTGTTTGTGCTATCCTTATTCTGCTTATATTTGGATTGTTAGCTAACGGTTTATCCGTGTTGTAGATTTGTAGAGATAGACAGTTGCAGAGTGATCCGGAACGGATGGTCAGCCGGGTCCACGTACTCATTAGATGGGGACGGGGGAGTCTCCCTTACAACATGCATGTTATGTATATGTATATGCTTTGTAAGGCTGTCACATGTGTACATTCATACAGTAAAAATATTATGTTTTGAAATTGTTTTAAGTACATTTGTGCCTTGTTGTAAGATCCAAGTAATGTTGTTGTTAAACCAAGGTCGGGACCCATTGTGAGGTCCTAACCAGTAGCTCCCCGAGTTTCGAAACTTGGGGTGTTACATGTACACTAGTAAACGATCATAAACACTATTGTTTATTGCCAACCAAAAAACACATCCTATGTTCAAGTATATTTTTATTTATATTGAGTTAATATTTATTATGTGGGTTGTTGACCTACTTTTATTTTGGCCGTTGAACTACTGATATGTATTTGACTTTGTTATTTAATTTAAAAAGTCAAAGATGTATATTTTTGGCATAATGTTTTTCTTTATTTATTTTATTTATTTATTTTTCACTTAGTTATTTTTCAAGCATTTGTTATCCTTTTTTTTTTAATTTCGGTCACTTTTTCATGGAATTTTGTTATACGAGGATGAGAACTATTATAAATAGAAGGTTCGAAGATCAATCAAATGATATATTTCATGGTTATGTAACTTTTATTCATACTAGATTAATTTTTATTTTGTGGGTCGTTGTGTATTATTATGTTGGTTGTTGGCATACTGTTATGGGGTCGTTGGCATACTAGCATGTGGATCGGTCACCTACTAATACACATTGACTTGAGACCTTTTGAAAAATACGTCTTATTATCCTCCTTCTTCCCTGATTTTTCTTGTTCCTTATCTCCGCTTATATACAGGCCATATGTCTGACTGTTCTTACCTACACCACTTTCATTTACCTTGTGGCAAAGCTCCTTTGTATGGAGGACATATCTAAAGTCTTCTAGAGTAATAGTATTTTTCCAACAACAAATAACTGAACAGTTTTCATACGATGAAGGAAAAAATACCAACAAAATTAATGCAACATTCTCGTCCTCAATCTTAACATCAACATTACGCAAATCTAGAAGAATTGTGTTCAAGTGTTCACGAAGTTACGTACCTTCCTGCATTTGTAGGCTGAACAAACGTTGCTTTAAAAGCAACTTGTTGGTGAGATACTTTGTCATGTAGAAGCTCTCCAACTTAAACCACATTTTGGTTGCAATATCCTGATCTAAAACATCGCATAAGACATCACCTACGAGACATATCATGATGGTCGAATGCGCCTTATCCTCCTGAGTGACCATATCAACAGCATAACCCTTTTCCTTATTGGATCCTTCTTTGACAATGGCCCATATAAGCCTTGTTGTTTCAGTAATGCCCGCATCTTGATGTGCAACGTACTGAAATTATTCCTCCTTGTGAACTTGTTGATCTTTGTCTTGAAAGAAGACATACTTATTTCATATTACAAAAAACCAAAGATCCCAAAGATCTGATACTAGTTTGTTGTGCTGAATTATGAGAAAGAACAAAATTCAACAAGAAAGACGGAACACAGATTTATAGTGGTTTACTCAATAATAACTACATCCACTTTCAGAGAGATTTAGAGGAGTTTTAGATTACAAATAAATAGAGATAAGCAAATTGTTTTGAGATAGAAAGAACGCTACAATATATAGAGTAATGAAACTCTAGGTTATACTTGGTCACCAAGTATAGGCGTGAGTCAAACAGTGAATACCCAAACAAATAACAAACCCAATTCAAGATATATCAACGTACTTATTAAGATTGCTAGTCCAACCAAATCAATGTGGTGGGAGGTGAATCTTTCACTCACTCGTAGACAACAAATTAGAGGGTGATATCAATAACCAAGATTTTAAAGATCGAGGCATAATCAATCTCTTCTTTGAAGAGATATAAAACACACTAGAACTGTCTACGAGATTCCACTAGTGAAGCTTAGGATGTGTAGTCAAATTGACATGTCCGCGATCCAGGTGACAATACTATATTTTGGTATCTTAAGACCACCCCAGATTGTAGGTTATTCAACCGGTCCAATCGAACTGAAGTTTTCAGAAATACGGATTCGGGATCAGACCAAGACCGGAATTTCGGTCCAAATGAGATCCATCTAAACTCTTTCTCTTAGAATTTTTTAGTTTCTTAGATTTATTAAAATCTGATACATGGGTCACCAGTTTTCTTCAGTCTAGCTTGGACCGAAACCGGACCCAGGACCAACCATCTCACATCTAGACCGTAGACCGAATCCGACCGGGATGTGAACCGGACTATTAAAAAACGGTTCAATCTTGTCCACGGCTTCTATGGACTTAATTCAAAGACTTTAACAGCTGAGTCTTTACCATCCGGAGCAATGCATTATTTATCTCATCTCGGCTTTTTTTTAACCAAGAGTTCATCCTTAACCTTTTTCACCATTTTCCATAATAATATCATTAAACTAAGCGTATTTATCACGCGTGAAAGCTCAGTTTTAACCTCTTCAAACGATCGATGGTGTTTGACACATCTTGGATATCTGGTTAACATTCAAGTTAGAAGTGTGGTATATTTAAGGAATATATTGTACTTATAACCAATATATCATCAAATATTGTTAAAAGCACTAAATTTTAATATTTATTGTTCCCAAAAGATAAGTCCGTTTATCCTGGTCTAAACCCGTGTCCCACAACCTTGTTGAGTTTATGATATAGGGTATTCAACATTAAATCTTAACAGTGATATTTTATATAGTTTTTTGAATTGACGAGATCCGGACCAACCAAGTAGACAAGAAGGGCTTTCGGCCTTACTTTTCTCTTCGTCTGAACCCACCCGCCCGGGGATGATCGGGTCGACTTTAAACCTATTTCATTAAGGAATTGAAAGGGTTTGTGAATATGTTTGGTCTATGTTATGATTATTGTAGGCGAATGTTGGGTGGATTCCATGGTTTTGGTAGGTTATTATGAAAAGAAAATAAAAGACACATGTTGTGACAAGTATACATAAAGAGCCCTACATATCATTACTATTTACTATTACTTTGCTTTGTTTGTCCTCCACCATCTAAGGTAGATATCACAACACCGTTCCTTCAACATGTAACATCTTCACTACAAACTTCAAAGGATGTGTTTCACTCATAACCATGATTCATGCAATGCTCTTTTTAAGATATTTACTATACAACTTTTGCACTATAAAGATATTTACCATACAACTTCTGCGCTATAATAAAATTTGTACTTTTAAGTTAAAGTCTAAATATATAAGATGACTTAAATAAAGGTGCTGTTGTGTAATTTACCCTTCAAATATTAATAGGCGGTCCAAAAACCATGTTTGCACGTATCTCTAGAGGCTTATGAAAATGGTCGTTGCAAATGACAAGTGTGTGGAGGGTTGTGTATTCAGTCCCGGTCCGGACCAATCGATTGAATTTGCGGCGAACCGTAGACGGATATGAGACTTGACTGTTACGGTCAGATCCATTCCGAACTAGATTTCATTTGTGATGGCTTTGCATTAATTCATAGAACCAAACCGTTCAAGATTTAGTTAGAGAGCAATTTAGGGTTTCATAGTTTACATATGAAGTGTAGACCGGACCGTAACCGGTCCAGATGTATATCGGATTGTAAATAGTCCAGTTCTAAATAAAGTGGAGATTACTAGGTTTTTTTCTTTTGGTGAAAAAAGAGTCGGGGCTCCCCGCGCCGAAGCGCTTTTTATTAACTAGGAAACAAACTAAGCGAGAAGAGCGAGGTAGCGAAACTCCTCTCAAATCGTCTAAAAGAATGTTTCTAACACAATGAGGCGCCTCAACAAGTCGGTGCACTCCTAAATCAAGGGTAAAGACATAATTAGCAATCGCGTCGATGACTCTATTACCTTCTCTAAAGACATGCTCGAGTAAAATCTGTCAATCTCGAGTAAAAAAGCCTTGGCAAAGGATCACCAGGCTAGCATGGGGATGGGAGTGGTTGACTCCATTCTTAATCATCGTAACCACAAGGAGCGAATCAATCCCGATCGTGATTTTCCTAAAACCCACCTCTCATGCCATCTCCAAACCATAAACAGCCCCCCATAACTCAGCCTCCGGGACTGTCGCTGATCCAAGGTTGATAGCAACCCCTTGGACCCAATCTCCTTGCTCGTTCCTGATCACTGCTCCTGCAGTAGCTCTCTCTTGTTCTCCCCTTAGAGCCCCATCTGAGTTAACCGTAACCCAACCCACATCTGGTTTCCTCCACTGAACCAATCTTTCTTGTTTAGCTAGTAGCTGTTGGTTACGTTCCTTGTTCCATACCTCAGTCGACTCCATATAAGCAGCTTTTATAAAGCTAACTTTATCTTCTGATATATGGCCTTCATTAAAGGTATGTGCATTCCTCCATCGCCATATCCACTAAATCGTATTGCTGAAGAGCTCCTTCCAGACGGTCTGCTTGTTTGGGACTTTCCCCATATTCACATTTTCAAAAAGCCAAGCCTCCCAATCCAGTTCAAAGAAACAGGTTGGAGATGAACAAGGACCAACCTGAGCCAAATTCTTCTTGCGAAGGCACAATCTCTAAGCAGGTGCAGGAGCGATTCCTCCTCATTGGGGCAAGCGAGGCAAAATGGTGAGTCCGCAATATGACGTCTACACCGTTCTTTATTAGTCAGGACAATGGACCATGCCAACTCCCACATAAAATACCGAATACGCTCTTGTACTCTAATCTTCCAAATACAAGTAAACAGTCCCTCTCTGACTTCAGTTCTCTGCCGCATACTTCTGATCTGTTGGTATGCCGATTTAATGGAGAAGCAGCCATCTTGAGTCGGTAACCATCAAACCACGTCCTCATGCTCACCTTCCACCCAAAGTCTAGTAGTTACCACCCGAAGAAAACCCGAGTTATTCAGCCTTGAAGTTAGATAATTTCAGTCCCACCCTTCTTCTTCTAACCATACCTCCCTTATTGACATCTCCAACTCCTGCTGTGTGAGGGTAACTTGACAAGATTTTGCAAGGGGCTCGGAAGAAATCCATACGTCGCTCCAGAATTTCGCCTTCATCCCGTTCCTCACACTCCAGCCTATATTTGGAACCACCACAAGATTATAACCCCTCACTATCTCTTTTCAAACGTGAGAGCTCCCCCCCCCCCGTTACAAATCAAGGTAGTAGGCCATTCCTGAGTCCTAGGACCATATTTTCCATGAATAACACGAACTCAAACATGGTCTTTTTGCGTGAAAATTATCCAGCTTAGTTTACTTATAGCTGCTAAGTTCATCTCGCTTGCCAATCTGATACCTAAACCTCCACCTTCCCGAGGTTGGCATACTTTCTCCCATTTAAGTTTGTGGACTTTCTTTTGGCCGTCCACCTCTCCCCAAACAAACCGACGGCAGATACGTTCAATTGCCTTTGTAATACTCCCTGGAAGAATTAGAGTGCTCATGTAGTGAAGGGGAATAGCCGAGAGAACCGATTTCACCAACGTTGTTCATCCAGCGAAACTCAATGTTTTAGCTTTCCATCCTGCAAGCCGTGTGGTCATCCTTTCAATCAACGGGTAGAAGACCTCCTTGGACGCTGGTCCATGTAAGATAGGAATACCCAAGTACTTTCCTAAGTTTCTTGTATGCAGAACTCCACTTAGCTCACTAAGTTTCTACTCAAGATCTCCCCTAATGTTGTTGGAAACATAGATCTTGGATTTGTCAAGGCTCACCCGATGACCAGAGGCTCCACAAAAACTCTCCAAGATCCTTTTGACATTTCTAATTTGAGTTGTAGAAACTTCTGCAAACAACAGAATATCGTCAGCAAAGAAGAGGTGTGATAGAGTCGGACCTCCCCTTGAGAGCTTGATTGGTTTCCATGAGCCCGCTTCTACCGAATTTTCAATCATAAGACCTAGTCTCTCTAAGCAAAGGACGAATAAATATGGGGACAATGGATCCCCTTGCCGTATTCCTCTAGTAGTCTTGAAGTTCGTTGTTTTCTCCCCGTTCCATAAAAGCCTCATGGATGCAGTCGAGATACATGTCATCACTCTATCAATCCACATACTAGGAAATTGCATTTCCTGGAGTGTATCAAGCACAAACTCCCACCGCAATCTGTCGTATGCCTTTTCAAGGTCCAGTTTTAAGAGCATTCATCCCTTCTTTGTGAACGTTGTTTTTAAACTTGTCTAATGATTGTCAAATCTGTTTTTTGATTCTTTGCTGTTTTTTAGTAATTGGTTAGAAGTTGTTTAGTGCAAAATTAGATCATGTGGTTGTGGCCTGAAGCAGTAGTCCACGATACATATTTGTAGGAGTATTTTTAGTTGCTGTTTTTTTTTTGTAACAAACTCCACTCTCATGATGTATAAGTAGGAGGTGGAGTCGAGGTTTTTTACACACCGATTGAACTGTTTTTTTTCCTCATTTTGAATGCAGAAAGTATTTGCATTATTATTGTCCTCAAAGATCCACTAAATTCTCTATTCTTTTCAAGTTTTAGTTCCAACATTTGGTATCAGAGCTTGGTGATCAGATTCACTAAGACATGTCTGGTGGTACAGCAGGAAACAATACCTTGGAAGGAGATGGAGTGAGGATCCAAGACAAGGATGGATCTGTAACACTCAAATACCCAATGCTGACTCGAAGCAATTATGCCGCGTGGGCCATAAAAATGGAGGTGTTTATGATGGCTCAAGGAGTGTGGGATGCAGTTGAGTCAGAAGGACCTGTTGATAACCGCAAGGACAAGATGGCATTGGCTGCCATTTATCAAGGCATAGGAGAAGACACTTTGCTTCAACTAGGCGCCAAGAAGACAGCCAAGGAAGCATGGAACATGCTCAAGACCATGAATCTTGGGGCTGAAAAGGTGAAAGAGGTAAGAACTCAATCACTTTGGAGAGAGTTTGAATCCATGAAGATGAGTGATGGAGATAGTATAGATGAGTTCTCTGGAAAGCTCCAAATAGTTGTCAACAAGTTAAGAGGACTAGGCAACAAGGTAGAAGAAGAACTTGTGGTGAAGAAGTTGTTGAGAGCAACTTCACCTAAGTTCCTACAGATTGCATCTACAATTGAGGAGTTTGGTGATCTAAAAACTAAAACTACAGATGAAGTTATTGGATCACTCAAAGCTCACGAGGAGAGGATGCAAGGATTTGGAGCAAAGGGAGACGAAACTGTTCTTCTCACTCGAGCAGAATGGAAGGCAAGAGAAGACAAGAAATCTCAAAAGAAGTATTGTAGAGATCAAGGATCCAATAGAGGTGGAAGAGGTAGAGGCCGTGGAAAAGGAAGAGGAAGTGGTGGTTTTCAAAGGAAAGAAGAGGAAATTTGACAAGTCAAAGATCAAGTGTTATGGCTGCGGGAAAATGGGGCATTTTGCCTCTGAATGTTCATCGAAGGAAAAAGATGAGCAAGCCAACTTGACAGAAAAAGAGGAGTATGATGAGCCTGCATTGTTAATAGTTGAGACTTGTGAATTGACCAAATCACAAATCTCACATAGCAAGGATGAACTGTCAACCGTAAATGGAGGAGCTAAGAAGGAGTTAGGGTGGTATCTTGACACTGGTGCAAGCAACCACATGACAGGAGACAAAAGTTGCTTCACAGACATTGATCTTTCCATCAATGGCAAAGTAAGGTTTGGTGATAACTCAGTTATTGATATACATGGGTTAGGAACAGTGTTGTTTCAATGCAAAAATGGAGAGCACCTGATTCTATCCAATGTGTATTACATACCCAAGTTGAAGAGCAACATCATTAGCCTTGGCCAACTTGATGAGAATAGGAACCGAGTGATCATAGAAGAAGGAACCTTGAAAGTCTATGACAGTACTAATAGACTCATAATCAAGGTGAGGAGGCAACAGAACAAGCTCTTCATTGCGAAGTTACAGACTGCACAAAAAGTCTGTCTATTGCAAGTATAGCAGAGAAATCTTGGCTTTGGCATGCCAGGTATGGGCATCTGAATTTCCAAGCTTTAAAAAGGTTGGCAAGCCAGAAGATGGTAGAGGGAATGCCAGAGATTTCTCAAACAAATCAAGTGTGTGATGGATGTATGGTGGGAAAGCAACACAGGGCTACATTTCCACACAAAGCAATGTTCAGAGCAAAGAAACAGCTCGAGCTGGTTCATGGAGACTTGTGTGGGCCAATCACACCATCTACACCAGGAGGTAACAAATATTTCATGCTTCTTGTTGATGATTATTCACGACTTATGTGGATATTTCTATTAAAGTGCAAGAGTGAAGCCTTTGAGGTTTTCAAGAAGTTCAAAAGTCTGGTTGAGAATGAAGTTGCAGCAAGGCTGAAATGTTTCAGGACAGATCGAGGAGGTGAATTCACCTCCCTTGAATTCAAAAAATTTTGTGATGTGGAGGGTGTGAAGAGACACCTTACTGCACCATATTCTCCTCAACAGAATGGTGTTGTCGAAAGGAGAAACCAGACTGTCATGGAGATGGCAAGAAGTATTATGAAGAGCAAGAGTGTGCCAACAAAGTTTTGGGGTGAAGCAGTGAAGACCTCAGTGTATATTCTGAATAGAGCCCCAACAAAGAGTGTGGAGGGAATGACACCTTATCAAGCATGGTGTGGGAAGGCTCCAAATGTGCAACACTTGCGTGTGTTTGGATGTCTTGCTCACGCAAAAGTCAGTTCACCTCATCTCACCAAACTTGCTGACAGAAGCATCAAGACTATCTTGCTTGGATATGAGGAAGGCTCCAAGGCTTATAAGTTGCTAGATCCGAGTAAAGGAAGAGTTGTGGTAAGTAGGGATGTGGTGTTTGAAGAAGAAAAAGGTTGGTCATGGCAGGACAGTCAAGAGAAAAGAGAGACAGATTGTGGAGGAACATTCACAGTCCATGTGAGTGAAGGAGAAAATGAAGAAAGTAATACAACATCAACATCCAACTTTCATGAGGAAGGAGAAGACACGTCACCCCTTCAATCTGCTCAAAATTCTCCTCTGAGCACGCCAAGATCAAGCACCAGCTCAAGCTCAAGTGAAGGAAATCACAACTTCAGATCTTTACAAGAGATCTATGAAACAACTAGAGAAGTGGATGAGGAGGTTGGCTTGTGCTTCTTGTCCATTGAAGAACCTTCCAACTATGAGGAAGCTGCAAAGAATAAGAATTGGAGAGAAGCTATGGCATTGGAGATTAGTTCCATACAGAAAAATGGAACTTGGAAACTTTCAGATTTGCCAAAGAATCATAAGGCAATTGGGCTGAAGTGGGTCTTCAAGCTAAAGAAGGATCCAAAAGGGAAGATAATCAAGCATAAAGCCAGATTAGTTGCAAAAGGATATGTGCAGAAATATGGAGTCGACTACAAGGAGGTATTTGCTCCAGTGGCAAGGTTGGAGACAGTAAGAACTTTGCTTGCATACTCAGCACAAAGAAAGTGGGATGTCCATCATATGGATGTCAAAACGGCTTTTCTTAATGGAGAATTGAAAGAAGAAGTGTATGTGGTGTAGCCTGAAGGATTTGTTGACAAAAACAATCCAAACAAAGTGTTAAAGTTGAATAAAGCCTTGTACGGCTTAAAGCAAGCACCAAGAGCTTGGAATGAAAAGCTTGATAAGTGTCTGAAATCTCTGAATTTCAAGAGGTGTCCTTTTGAGCATGCTGTGTACATGAAGAAGACAGGAGAAGATGTCATAGTTGTGGGGGTGTATGTTGATGATCTCATCCTCACCGGCTCAAGTGCTGAACTCGTCAAGAATTTCAAGCTAGAAATAATGCAAAAGTTTGAGATGAGTGATCTCGGGCTTCTAAGCTATTACTTGGGGATAGAAGTAAAGCAAGAAGAGGACGCTATATCTCTGTGCCAATCAAGTTATGCAAGGAAGATCCTTGAAAAAATGGGGATGACAGATTGCAATCTATGTCATCTTCCAATGGAGCCAAAGTGCAAATTGAGCAAGCATGATGAGGAGCCACCAGTGGATGCAACTATGTACAGGAGCATCGTTGGAAGTCTAAGGTACTTGGTAAATACTCGTCCCGATCTTGCATATTCAGTTGGAGTTGTCAGTCGATACATGGAAACTCCAACTACTGCACACATGAGTGTTGTCAAACAGATTTTAAGGTATGTGAAAGGAACACTTGACATGGGATGTGTGTATAAGAAGGATCAAGCAAACGAGGAATTGGTTGGTTACAGTGATAGTGACCTTGCAGGAGATACTGATGATAGGAAGAGCACCACTGGAATTATGTTTTTTTTAGGAGAAAGTCCTATTACCTGGGTGTCACAGAAACAAAGAATAGTGGCACTTTCATCATGTGAAGCGGAGTATATAGCAGCAACAGGGAGTGCTTGTCAAGGGATTTGGCTCACAAGGCTGATTGAAAACTTAAGAGGAGACGATCAAGTGAAGCCAATACTGAAAGTTGACAATAAGTCTGCGATCGCTTTGGCCAAGAATCCAGTTCACCACGAGAGGAGCAAACACATCGATACCAGGTATCACTTCATTCGAGAATGTGTTGAGAATGGTGGTGTGAAGCTGGAATATACCAAAACAGAAACTCAACTAGCTGATGTCCTGACAAAGCCACTTGGAAGACAGAGATTCATCGAGCTAAGGGACAAGATTGGTGTGAAGATCATCAAAGCAAAACAAGTTTAAGGGGGTGAATGTGAACGTTGTTTTTAAACTTGTCTAATGATTGTCAAATCTGTTTTTTGATTCTTTGCTGTTTTTTAGTAATTGGTTAGAAGTTGTTTAGTGCAAAATTAGATCGTGTGGTTGTGGCCTGAAGCAGTAGTCCACGATACATATTTGTAGGAGTATTTTTAGTTGCTGTTTTTTTTTGTAACAAACTCCACTCTCATGATGTATAAGTAGGAGGTGGAGTCGAGGTTTTTTACACACCGATTGAACTGTTTTTTTTCCTCATTTTGAATGCAGAAAGTATTTGCATTATTATTGTCCTCAAAGATCCACTAAATTCTCTATTCTTTTCAAGTTTTAGTTCCAACATTCTTACCCTTCTTCTTCTTCATAGAATGAATAACCTCTTGAGCAAGAACCACATTGTCAGAAATCAACCGTCCCGGAATGAAACTACCTTGTAAAGGGCTGACTAAGGAGCTCATGAGGGGTTTGATGCGGTTGGCAAGGATTTTAGTAATAACTTTATAACTTATGTTACAAAGGCTAATTGGTCGAAACTGTTAGATCCTTTCAGGCCTATCAGTTTTCCCAATCAGGATCAGAAGCGTCTCGTTAACTGAAGGCTGCATAATTCCTGTGCTGAAAAACTCCCTCACAAAACTTGTGAAAGATTCCCCAACAGTGTTCTAGAGACGTTGGTAAAAAATGGGTTGGAACCCGTCGGGTCCTGGCGCTTTCAGAGCCCCCATCTCCTTTAGGGCTGAACTGATCTCCTCTTCCTCGCATGGTTTCGTAAGAAGCGTCCCCTTGTCGTTTCCAATGGATTGTCTAACACCTTTGGGCAAAGGTCTCAAGGGGGAAGCACAACTGGACCATAGAGCTCCTTGAAGAAAGAAAGAGCATGCTCTTCCAGAACTTTCTGATCTAAAGACCAATCCCCATTATCGATCATAAGGGCTGCAACCTTATTCTGTTGACGACGAACGACAGTGGAAAGATGAAAAAAGACGGTATTCTTATCACAACAAACAATCGATTGTTGTCTCGACTTCTGACACCAAAGAAACTCCTCTTGTTCCAATACTTTATCCAAGTCCATGGAAACCTCTTTCTCTTTCCGGATGAGCTCCGCTGAAGGGTTAACAAGCAAACTCGCAATAATGGCTTCCAGCTCTTTGATGAGGGCATCTTTACGTTGGTGGATATCTCCGAAAGTATCCCTATTCCAGATTCGCAAGGTTCTTTGCAACCGGGATAGAGCCTCTAGAAGGCAAGCAAATCTATTCCAAGCTGCTTCAATAAGGGGAATAAAATCTGGATGAGACAACCACGCTACCAGAAAACGGAATGGGCGTCTTCTCGGATTAGCAGCCAGCTCTTTATCAAGGGTTAATAGGAGAGAGTTATGATCGGATGATAAACGCGGCAAGTGACGCACCTCCGCATTTGGCCGCCTAATTCTCCCATATGAGGAAAAGAGAATTATATCCCGACGCTTTGAAATCCTGGTATGAACAGATCGGCCCCTAGCCCATGTGAAAGGCAAGCCAACATATCCTGCATCAATAAGCTCATTCCGGTTGATCCAATTACCAAGTGGAGATTACTAGGTGTGTATCCTAAAACGTAGTGTTATTTTGTGCCGGCCAAAAGGATACTGCACGACTCATATTATTTATAATTATATTTGATCTCATGCTTCTTTTACATGTCTGATAATGCTTTCTGTCAGTATGCTCTTATCGATTCTTAATTAATGGAAACGATTTTTAGTTGAGTAAATACTTTAACTATCATTAATTTTTGTTATTGATAGTGTGTTTCTCATGTATACAAGTGACTATCAAGGCCAATATACGTGACAATTATACATATGGAAAACAAGTTTTATAAGATAATATTAAAAGTAACAAAATTATGAAGTATTGATGATATGTCTCCTAAATCCCTTATTTTTGTGTATATATATAGATAGTAAAACCGGTGTTATATATCATATCCTTTTGTTAAAGAGCTTTCCTTTTTACCTTTTTTAAATTTTCATTTTTAAGTGATTTATGTTTTGTTATTCTAATAAATGTCTGGTTTTATATAATTTATCCTGCTTTATTTAAATATTCTTAGGTAAAATAAAATTATGAAAATTTGTTAGTTAGTTTTGATCCTCTTATTCCTATTTTGTTTATTCAGTTCTTGAATTTTAGGAGTTTATGGGTTGTTATTTTAGAGAGATTATTGTAGCAATTAGTGTTGTTAGTTTGAACTAGCTAGTTATGTGTTAGCCTATAAAAGGTTGTTCGAAGTTACGAAGAAATACCATCCTCACTTTCAGATCCTCTTTTTTTTCCAATGGTTGCAGAAACGAATTACGTGCAAGCCTTTATTTCACGCTTTGATGGTCATACGATCATTGGAGTATTCTAATGCAGAAATTTTACACTCTAAAGATTATTGGGGCGTTGTTAATGGTGGAGTTCAAGAACCAGAAACAACAACAAAGTTAACAACGGTTGAAAAGATTGATCTGAAAATTAGGAGACTAAACGATCTCAAGGCGAACAATTATCTCTTCCAAGCCATAGATCGTCCTATTTCTAAAATTATTCTTTGCAAAGATTCTTCTAAAGATATATGTTATACCAAGAGTCTCCGGGAGTGGATTTTTGTGCTATCTTTGCTTGTGGGTGGTTTTCGTAGATCTGCGTTAGGGTTTAACAGAAAGTCATCCCCGAACTCCTAAACCCGCAAGCCATGCACGAGCCACGCTCACCTCACGCGTGCGTGTGGTCTAGCAAGGTTATGACGTCTCTTCATATATTTTCGTAACCTTGTATTATACATCTCAATATACATGTTATACCAAGAGTCTCCTCACATTTCACATGGGATAATGTTTCCCCCATTAATATAATCCAATATGTATACCCATGTTATTAGTTCTACGGGATATAGAATTCAAGGGCTTTTTGAAATTGAAGTGGCGAACAAATTTGAAAGTCAGAAAAGCACATATTCAGGGCTTCTGCACGCACAAATTTAATTAAAATATACAAATGATTCGGAAGCAAGATGGAATTTCAGGAAGCAAAACTATTCTTCTTTATACTTTGTTTTCACCAAATGCAGTGCATTTTAGGTTTAAAGGCCAACTCATAACTAATTTAATAAACAAAAGACGTAGAAATATGTTTCTTAACCTCTAGAACCTGCAACTTTTTCTATTTTCAAAAACAAAAGGAAAGTACTTATTTTGTAATCAATTAATCACGATAAAAACAACACTAATGGGAAGGCCATTCATTCCCAAATATTCGAATTCAAATATCCGGAAAATTTGTTTTATAAAAATTGGTATTCGAATCCGATCCGTAACATGTCAGATTTTCGATCCGAAAAGTTAAATTGATCTGGATATCCGAATATCGTGTATTTCAGTATCAGGTTGACGTAGAGAGAGTAGTTGGGCACCGGGAAGAAGTAGCGGGACGTCGGGAAGAGAGAGTAGAGGATTCCAACATGTCGGAACTGACAGCAGATCCCCATCACGCACATATTATGATGAAGATGAAAGGAGACCAGCAGAGACTGGAGACTGAAAAGAAAACGAAGAGAGAAACTCAGAGTTTGCCACACTAGTCGTCGACTCACTACACTAAAGAAGTGGAGACTATGGAGGAGACGAATAGAGAGAGAATATTGGAGTTGCCAAAGTGTCAAACTAGTCGCTGCCTCACTAGTACTCTGGTAGCACCGTAATGGGATGGGAGAATTGGAGAAAAATAGTGAAGCATGGCTTTCTGAAAATTTTGAGTGGATCAGAACAAATACGGATATATTTCCTTCGGACAATTAAATGTCGGAAATTCCCGAGTTGGATCATCGTATTCTTATCACATCGGATTTTTTTGAACACCCCTACTAATGGGCCTTGTGGATTTTACCACGCTTCACTCTATTTTGCTTCGACTTTTTCCTTTATGAAACTTGGCCTGGTATAGGTTATGTCGGATACCGATGCAATAGGTTTAACTCCATTTATGTTTAATAATTAGAGAAAATTACCGAAAATCACCCGTTAAATATATTTATTTGAGCTAAGTATCCGTTAAATAAATTTATTCGAGCCGCACCGTACTGAACCGTTTTTTTAATGAAAAAACAATCAGAACTTTTTCTTTGAGAAATAAAATTCTTTACAAAAAATTTTTTCCCAGAATTTTGTAAATGAAAAAAAACCGAAAAATGATTTTTCTGGATTTACATTCGTTTTTTTTCATTTTTGAAAATTTTTGTTTTTTTTGTAAAAAGAAACAGTTTTCTTTCACGGATTTTTTTCTTCCATTTAAAAAAAATCTATTATTTTAAAAAATACTGAAATAACAAAAATTGATTTTTTTTAAAAAAAACAGTAATTCTTGTAAAAAAATCGAAAACAAATTTGATTTTTTCCGGAAAGTCTTAAACTAAAAACAGGAAAATATATTAGATTTTTCTTTTTTTAATTTTATAGAAAAAATCGATTAGATTCGGTCTAGTTCAATTTTAAGGGGTTGTATTCAATCCAGACTTTTAAAGATTTTGACTTATTTTTAAATTTGCTGATTCTGTGAGATATTTTAATTCTATACTAGTATAATACCCGCACCTTGTGCGGGTTTTGAAAAAAATGAGAAAGAATATTGTGAAATTGGTTTTTTTACGTGCTTTTGTTTTGTATACTTCTCTAATCTAATCGACTTACCAACATTACTTTAGTAAGGATAAATTTACTAAATGAGATTATACTATGAACATACTTAATAGAATAATAATATTATTATTATTATATATATATATATATATATATATATATATATATAGGGTGTGGTTCCCATGAGAACACCCCTAACGTGAGAACATGAGAACAATCGTACACCATAGGATGTGAGTATTAAGGGTTGAGATTTAAAGTAGATATCAAAAATAATAATAACTACGAATAATAATAATTAGGAATCCAACAATAACTACGAATAATTCACTCAACCAACAATAAATACGAATAATACATTAAACGATATGACACATTCGTAACAAAACTAATAATAATTACGAATCTGTTCTCATGTTCTCACGTTAGGGGGTGTTCTCATAGGATCTATACTATATATATATATATATATATATATATATATATATATATATATATATATATATATATATAACAACATTTTTGTTTATTTCCGATTATGTATGAGTTTGAGGATTTTTTCTTGGTCAATGGTTAACAATTTAATTTTACAATTTTTTTTTGTATTTAACAACTATTTTTTTTTTTTTGGATTAATGCTTATTGGTGTATTAAAATTTTTATTTTAATTAATTATTTTTCTATAAAATTATTATTTTAATAATAAAAGATTTTATGGTTTAAAAAATAGTGTAAAAAATAAAGATTTATTGGCTTTAATTGTGGGAGCTCAATTTAAAAAATCTTGCGTCCACAGCGCGCCACGTCATCAACCCGTGCTCTGTTTTTGTAAGTATAATAGATTTGATTTCTATAAAATTATTATTTTAATAATAAAAGATTTTATGGTTTAAAAAATAGTGTAAAAAATAAAGATTTATTGGCTTTAAATGTGGGAGCTCAATTTCAAAAATCCTGCGTCCACAGCGCGCCACGCCATCAACCCGTGCTCTGTTTTAGTAAGTATAATAGATTTGGTTTCTATAAAATTATTATTTTAATAATAAAAGATTTTATGGTTTAAAAAATAGTGTAAAAAATAAAGATTTATTGGCTTTAATTATGGGAGCTCAATTTCAAAAATCCTGCGTCCACAGCGCACCACGTCATCAACCCGTGCTCTGTTTTAGTAAGTATAATAGATTTGGTTTCTATAAAATTATTATTTTAATAATAAAAGATTTTATGGTTTAAAAAATAGTGTAAAAAATAAAGATTTATTGGCTTTAATTGTGGGAGCTCAATTTCAAAAATCCTGCGTCCACAGCGCGCCACGTCATCAACCCGTGCTCTGTTTTAGTAAGTATAATAGATTTGGTTTCTATAAAATTATTATTTTAATAATAAAAGATTTTATGGTTTAAAAAATAGTGTAAAAAATAAAGATTTATTGGCTTTAATTGTGGGAGCTCAATTTCAAAAATCCTGCGTCCACAGCGCACCACGTCATCAACCCGTGCTCTGTTTTAGTAAGTATAATAGATTTGGTTTCTATAAAATTATTATTTTAATAATAAAAGATTTTATGGTTTAAAAAATAGTGTAAAAAATAAAGATTTATTGGCTTTAATTGTGGAAGCTCAATTTCAAAAATCCTGCGTCCACAGCGCGCCACGTCATCAACCCGTGCTCTGTTTTAGTAAGTATAATAGATTTGGTTTCTATAAAATTATTATTTTAATAATAAAAGATTTTATGGTTTAAAAAATAATGTAAAAAATAAAGATTTATTGGCTTTAATTGTGGGAGCTCAATTTCAAAAATCCTGCGTCCACAACGCGCCACGTCATCAACCCGTGCTCTGTTTTAGTAAGTATAATAGATTTGGTTTCTATAAAATTATTATTTTAATAATAAAAGATTTTATGGTTTAAAAAATAGTGTAAAAAATAAAGATTTATTGGCTTTAATTGTGGGAGCTCAATTTCAAAAATCCTGCGTCCACAGCGCGCCACGTCATCAACCCGTGCTCTGTTTTAGTAAGTATAATAGATTTGGTTTCTATAAAATTATTATTTTAATAATAAAAGATTTTATGGTTTAAAAAATAGTGTAAAAAATAAAGATTTATTGGCTTTAATTGTGGGAGCTCAATTTCAAAAATCCTGCGTCCACAGCGCGCCACGTCATCAACCCGTGCTCTATTTTAGTAAGTATAATAGATTTGGTTTTTATAAAATTATTATTTTAATAATAAAAGATTTTATGGTTTAAAAAATAGTGTAAAAAATAAAGATTTATTGGTTTTAATTGTGGGAGCTCAATTTCAAAAATCCTGCGTCCACAGCGCGCCACGTCATCAACCCGTGCTCTATTTTAGTAAGTATAATAGATTTGGTTTCTATAAATTTATTATTTTAATAATAAAAGATTTTATGGTTTAAAAAATAGTGTAAAAAACAAAGATTTATTGGCTTTAATTGTGGGAGCTCAATTTCAAAAATCCTGCGTCCACAGCGCGCCACGTCATCAACCCGTGCTCTGTTTTAGTAAGTATAATAGATTTGGTTTCTATAAAATTATTATTTTAATAATAAAAGATTTTATGGTTTAAAAAATAGTGTAAAAAATAAAGATTTATTGGTTTAAATTGTGGGAGCTCAATTTCAAAAATCCTGCGTCCACAGCACGCCACGTCATCAACCCGTGCTCTGTTTTAGTAAGTATAATAGATTTGGTTTCTATAAAATTATTATTTTAATAATAAAAGATTTTATGGTTTAAAAAATAGTGTAAAAAATAAAGATTTATTGGCTTTAATTGTGGGAGCTCAATTTCAAAAATCCTGCGTCCACAGCGCGCCACGTCATCAACCCGTGCTCTGTTTTAGTAAGTATAATAGATTTATTGGCTTTAATTGTGGGAGCTCAATTTCAAAAATCCTGCGTCCACAGCGCACCACGTCATCAACCCGTGCTCTATTTTAGTAAGTATAATAGATTTAATTTCTATAAAATTATTATTTTAATAATAAAAGATTTTATGATTTAAAAAATAGTATAAAAAATAAAGATTTATTGGCTTTAATTGTGGGAGCTCAATTTCAAAAATCCTGCGTCCACAGCGCGCCACGTCATCAACCCGTGCTCTGTTTTAGTAAGTATAATAGATTTGGTTTCTATAAAATTATTTTTATAATAATAAAAGATTTTATGGTTTAAAAAATAATGTAAAAAATAAATATTTATTGGCTTTAATTGTGGGAGCTCAATTTCAAAAATCCTGCGTCCACAACGCGCCACGTCATCAACCCGTGCTCTGTTTTAGTAAGTATAATAGATTTGGTTTCTATAAAATTATTATTTTAATAATAAAAGATTTTATGGTTTAAAAATAGTGTAAAAAATAAAGATTTATTGGCTTTAATTGTGGGAGCTCAATTTCAAAAATCCTGCGTCCACAGCGCGCCACGTCATCAACCCGTGCTCTGTTTTAGTAAGTATAATAGATTTGGTTTCTATAAAATTATTATTTTAATAATAAAAGATTTTATGGTTTAAAAAATAGTGTAAAAAATAAAGATTTATTGGCTTTAATTGTGGGAGTTCAATTTCAAAAATCCTACGTCCACAGCGCGCCACGTCATCAACCCGTGCTCTGTTTTAGTAAGTATAATAGATTTGGTTTCTATAAAATTATTATTTTAATAATAAAATATTTTATGGTTTAAAAAATAGTGTAAAAAATAAAGATTTATTGGTTTTAATTGTGGGAGCTCAATTTCAAAAATCCTGCGTCCACAGCGCGCCACGTCATCAACCCGTGCTCTGTTTTAGTAAGTATAATAGATTTGGTTTCTATAAATTTATTATTTTAATAATAAAAGATTTTATGGTTTAAAAAATAGTGTAAAAAATAAAGATTTATTGGTTTTAATTGTGGGAGCTCAATTTCAAAAATCGTGCGTCCACAGCGCGCCACGTCATCAACCCGTGCTCTGTTTTAGTAAGTATAATAGATTTGGTTTCTATAAAATTATTATTTTAATAATAAAAGATTTTATGGTTTAAAAAATAGTGTAAAAAATAAAGATTTATTGGTTTAAATTGTGGGAGCTCAATTTCAAAAATCCTGCGTCCACAGCACGCCACGTCATCAACCCGTGCCCTGTTTTAGTAAGTATAATAGATTTGGTTTCTATAAAATTATTATTTTAATAATAAAAGATTTTATGGTTTAAAAAATAGTGTAAAAAATAAAGATTTATTGGCTTTAATTGTGGGAGCTCAATTTCAAAAATCCTGCGTCCACAGCGCGCCACGTCATCAACCCGTGCTCTGTTTTAGTAAGTATAATAGATTTATTGGCTTTAATTGTGGGAGCTCAATTTCAAAAATCCTGCGTCCACAGCGCACCACGTCATCAACCCGTGCTCTGTTTTAGTAAGTATAATAGATTTGGTTTCTATAAAATTATTATTTTAATAATAAAAGATTTTATGATTTAAAAAATAGTGTAAAAAATAAAGATTTATTGGCTTTAATTGTGGGAGCTCAATTTCAAAAATCCTGCGTCCACAGCGCGCCACGTCATCAACCCGTGCTCTGTTTTAGTAAGTATAATAGATTTGGTTTCTATAAAATTATTATTTTAATAATAAAAGATTTTATGGTTTAAAAAATAATGTAAAAAATAAAGATTTATTGGCTTTAATTGTGGGAGCTCAATTTCAAAAATCCTGCGTCCACAGCGCGCCACGTTATCAACCCGTGCTCTGTTTTAGTAAGTATAATAGATTTGGTTTCTATAAAATTATTATTTTAATAATAAAAGATTTTATAGTTTAAAAAGTAGTGTAAAAAATAAAGATTTATTGGCTTTAATTGTGGGAGCTCAATTTCAAAAATCGTGCGTCCATAGCGCGCCACGTCATCAACCCGTGCTCTGTTTTAGTAAGTATAATAGATTTGGTTTCTATAAAATTATTATTTTAATAATAAAAGATTTTATGGTTTAAAAAATAGTGTAAAAAATAAAGATTTATTGGCTTTAATTGTGGGAGTTCAATTTCAAAAATCCTGCGTTCACAGCGCGCCACGTCATCAACCCGTGCTCTGTTTTAGTAAGTATAATAGATTTATTGGCTTTAATTGTGGGAGCTCAATTTCAAAAATCCTGCGTCCACAGCGCGCCACGTCATCAACCCGTGCTCTGTTTTAGTAAGTATAATAGATTTATTGGCTTTAATTGTGGGAGCTCAATTTCAAAAATCCTGCGTCCACAGCGCGCCACGTCATCAACCCGTGCTCTGTTTTAGTAAGTATAATAGATTTATTGGCTTTAATTGTGGGAGCTCAATTTCAAAAATCCTGCGTCCACAGCGCGCCACGTCATCAACCCGTGCTCTGTTTTAGTAAGTATAATAGATATAGTCAATACAGATTCTGTTCAAATCATATATGTTGGAGTAAGATTTCTATGGAGTTTAGGTATGTATATAAGTAATAAAAAATCCTACAAAATCAATCAAATAATAGACTTTTTTAAAATCAACAAATTTTTAAATACCATAGGAATTTTATGAAAAATTTTAAATCCTAATTGAATAGCTAAAGATTTATATGGACTTTTAAAAATCTATATTAAATATCCAAAGACTTTTAAACTCAAAAATTTTTCTGTAAAATCTTAATTGAATACACTCCTTTAATTTATTCAATTGGTTCGTGGTCTAGAGGAAAAACTATTAATGATTAAAAGTGGAGCCCAATAACCTTTTTTTTTTCAAAAATGGGGCGAAGGTATATGTGTTAAACCTGTATTATGTTATGATAATGTAAAATTGTCAATATTATTTCAATTTGTATGGCTATGCAGTTGAAAATATCTTTGAATTAGTATCTTTGGATATTTACTTTTGTTTTAAAAAAACTCTATTAAATGTGTAAAAATCATCAGTGGATCTAATTTATAGATTAGACATTGATTCAATCACGACCACTATACAACATAGAGACCAAATCCAACGGTCCAAACTCAAAGATGCCTTACAACAACTCCTTCCACTACAACACACAACTCCTCTCCTATAAATCAAACCCAACACAAAACATAAGAGCAACAAAACACACAATCTCATAAACAACACAAACAAAAGCCCTTCTCTTTCTTACAATTCACCATGGCAGGGAACAGGCAAAAGAAGTCTTCATTTTCCTTCTTCTCAATCTTCAAGAGCAAGAAGGCGAATAACAACGATCCCTGGGATGAAGCATCGAGAGCTCGGAAAGTATATCCGAGCGACGAAGACAGAAGGTATTGTTGGGTTGCTGAGCCTGGAATTGATCGTAGGGCTTCTGCCTTTATAGCTAAGTTTCATGAATCTCGCTTGTATGAAGCTCAGACCATGTCGATTCCTAACAACTAAGCCTTTTGAGTCTCTCTCCATCGTGAACATATCGAAAAATTTGTGTACGAGTAATTTGTTTAGTTTGATCATAATTAGTACTATAGATTATATCTAGATTGTATATTAATTTGTAAGATGTGATTGATGAATGTATCATGTAGTTAATAAACGCACTTCTCAAATATTATAATTTATCCTTTCTTCTTTTTTTACTATTTTGTATTGATTGCAAACGCAAATATTCTACATTTCACATATATATATATATATATATATATATATATATATATATATATATATATATATATATATATATATATTCTTGTTTATCTTGGTTGCATGGTTCTTCCGGCCAAGTGAGGGTGGACAGTCATTGGTTTGTGACTTGTCCTGAGGCGGCCCCTAAAAGTAATCAAACTATAAATATTCGTACAAATTTTCAACTTATGGAAGCACTATGTACTGTTCAAAGTCTGGAGATTTGTACTCTATTTTTTATATGTAAAAAGTTGTTAAAATGTTCAACATGGATGATGAATAAACCTACAATTTAACCTACTTTTCTTACTGGTAGTTACTATCAACTTATTTTAAGATGAAATCAGATCGAATATATGTGTGGATGCACAAAACCATATTAGACCCATTAAGAATATATATCGAAATTGGTATACTAATTCTTTTATCGCTAATTGATTTTTTAGAATGTTATCGTACATGAAACTGGTGTACTAGTTTTTTTTAATTGCGGGAAAAGTTTAATATGCTAGCTAGACAAATCTAGTATATCGAAAAATTATATGAAATGGCAGGCGAAAACCTGTCAAGAAAAAGAAGAAAGAAACCCGTCAAGAAATGATGTACAAGTTATTTTATCGATAATTGGTTGAAGACTTATTTTATTTTGAGCTGAAATATAAGAAAAAGATCTTTTTTTCTTTTTGTTAGGGATAGTTATGTTTTAGAAATCACATAATATTTATGAATATGAATAACAATCTGAAATTTTATAATGGTTCCAAAAATAGAGTGTATGTTAAGTTCTTGATTTGAAATAATTTTGTAAATTTAGCTATTTATAGTCTCTCTTTTTATTTTGTTTATTATTATGATTTTATTTTCAAATCCATAAATTGAAAAAACCGATTATAAAAGCCGGGCACCGATCGAACCGGACCGGACGAGTCAAGTACCAGAACTAAAAACAAAGTTTGGTTTAAAAAATAAGGTAAGTATTAAGTAACATGTGTATATACGATCGAATAGGAAGCTTCTCGAGAAGACGAATGTTATACTTGTGTGTACATTAAAACCCTTTATTGATATGGACATAAAGATGCATATAAAGCAATTAGTATCGGTGGCTGAAAACCAATTACTTTAGCAAGACATATCGGAGAAAACACCAATCCCTTAATTTGGCGTCAAAACCCAATCAAAATCAAATATCAAAGTATATTATGAAGGAGAATATCAATCAATTTCATCTTCTTTATTCCAGGCTAGTACTTACTTAATGCATTTGCTTGCTTACCAAACACGACTACACATTATACGTATCTATTAGGGTTTTTAATGTCCATTATGGAGATACCGTATCCTACCACCGTATATCTACTATAAATAGGGGTGGACATTTCCGGATATTTGATTCAACAAATATATAAAAGGCTGATCTGAAGCCAAGGGTATCCAGAAATCCTACACTTTTATCCGGATCGGATATCCGATCCAGGTATTCATTACTAGAATAATCGGATAAATCCGGCCGACCAAACTTTTTTCTCAAAACCTCGAATATGACCAAGTTCCGGATTTTTTGTATTAAGATTTTTCGGATCATATCTTTGAATTAGTGGATCAGATTAGACAGATTAGATACCCTAACTATAACACTTGTTGAAATGTAGGGGGAAAAAAATCTCACACCGATAACACGCAATCAAGTGAACCTACCATATAATAAGTATCCGGACTACTCGTCCTATTGTCAATTGGTTTTAGGATGAAAGCCGTATGCTTGTTTGTGTGGTTCACTAGAGGTGTGTCCTCCACGTCATTTGGTCTCGGGATGGATATAAGAAAAGGTAACAACACTTCACATTATACGTGAGTATTGGGCTTTATATTAACGTTAGAATATCATGTATATGTATTCTTCAACTATTATAATGTCTTTCCTACTGTGGAGATTGAAATTTTGTGGTATCGAATATAAATAAACACATGCAGAGGTTGATGAACTCGATCATGCACTTACCATCAATTAGGATTGAGAATTGACTTGTTGTCTCATGTTGACAAAAACAATCAACAGGAATATAAACACAAGGGTTTCCATTAACAGCAAATTTTGTAAAATATCTTTCCTGTAAGAAAGGTCATCGTCACAAACAAGTTACGCAAGAATCAACCATCTAACTTTTTTTTTCTTGTAATTCCTTTAAGGGTTTGCAAAATGTTATATGTGTCGCATTTATCACAAAAGAGCTATGTATTGAGTTTTGGGTATGCATGCAAATTAAAGATAATGTGAAGAAGTAAATAACTTGAAAAATCAGTGATAAACGATTATTATGATGTTAGTGGACTACTCATCTTATTGTTCATCGGATTTAAAATAATGAATCTAAAAAGGTTTGCCTCGAGTCTTCGTTTGTTGGGTTTATTGAATTTAAGACAATAATCACAGACTTGGTTACTGATTGTCTTGTTATCTCACCAACTGAGATAGCTAGTATTAAGACATGTCATTAAACGACAACCAAATCAGGTTGTCGAGCTTGAGGTATGTGCAAATAAGCAAATTGATAATACGAGGAGTAGTCGACGAAACTTATATAAAAATAGTTTTCACTACTACAATTCTTATTGTTAGTTGACTTTAAAATAAAACACAATTATTGGTAAAATTAGGGTTGTGCAAATGGTCCAAATCTTGATCTTACGGTCCAACCGTTACACATCTTATATGAAATGTTCCATGTAGTGGATCCAACGGTCTGGTCCGGACTGAAACATTACTGTCCTGAACCGGGCCGTAATATCATGCACCGGGATCGAGATCGAATATGATAATTACGATCTAGAAACGGACCATAATTTTTGGTCCGGTTTTCTAGTCCGGGTTATGAAGAGACCTAAGTAACATTGGTCAAAAGTCTAATGAATTTGGCACATATAAGTTACTATGTATGTTCATAGAATGAGTTGATTGGGGGAGGCAAAGAATAAGAAGAAGCAACAAACGAAGGTGGAATTGCATGAGAGGTTGCTTGAGATTATATGGAGAAATGATAGAAAGCCCTAAAAGGTGAGTTGAATAGAAGGAGAACCATCCATTTAGATTTGTTCATATAATTGCATAAATATGTTAAGGGGCATTATGCTGTGAAGGAAGAAGGTGGCCCTTTTGGGTCTGTTTGAAGCTTTAGAATTGGCTTTAGAATGTGCTTCTGTGTTTCATGTAGGAGTGAGCATTTTCCGGTCCGGTCCGGTTTTTGGACTGGACCGGACCTGGACCGGACCGGACCGGACCGGACCGAAAACAACAGGTCCGGTCTTCGGTCCAACCAATTCGGTCCACATTCGGTCCGGTCCGGTCCGGTCCACATTCGGTCCGGTCCGGTCCGGACCTATATTTAAAAAAAAATTAAAAAAAAATAAAATAAACTTGTTTTGATATTGTTCCGGTCCAGGTTCGGTCCGGTCCGGTCCGGTCCAGGTCCGGACCTAAAATTTTGTAAATATCACCAGTTTTTCGGTCCATCCGGTCCTAGACCGGACCTGGACCGGTTTTGGACCGGACCTGAACCGGACCTGGACCGAATAATTCGGTCCATTTCCGGTCCGCATTCTTCCGGTCCGGTCCGGTCCGGTCCGGTCCAGGTCCGGTCCAGGTCCGGACCTATGAACACTCCTAGTTTCATGCCTTCTCAACCTTTCAAATTAATGCTTTGTGTTCCTTCTTTTCACATCCCTACACTAATTGAAAGCTACCTTTAGGATTCTTTGTTGCCCATCGCTTCCCAAGTACAACTCCATTATTTT
The DNA here is from genome assembly GCA_033239125.1 of Fagopyrum homotropicum. Lineage (NCBI taxonomy): Eukaryota > Viridiplantae > Streptophyta > Magnoliopsida > Caryophyllales > Polygonaceae > Fagopyrum > Fagopyrum homotropicum. The sequence goes on along the minus strand of BSWB01000003.1, from coordinate 143,530,090 downwards.
ACGGTACTATACACTATATTTCTCACACTCCTCTCACTCATTAGGTGCGTATAGAGATGATATTTTCACCTGTGACTGGTGAATATTCCGATCATCTGAACACGAAAATAAGGAAAATCCGAAAAAAATTAATAGCTGACGAATGGTAGCTAGGTGTTTGTCATCCAACACTATACACCCAAAACAACTAAAATTAAACTTTATACATTTAGTTTTAAAATCACAAAACACTATACACCCAAAACAACTAAAATTAAACTTTATACATTTAGTTTTAAAATCACAAAATTACGTAGTTTTATTATTATATATCGGTTATTATATTCATATTATTTGCTTTATATTAGGTTAAAGTCAGGGTTGTTCGATCGGGTTTACCTAGGTTGAGGTGACATAGTTCCGAATTTTGTTATTTGTTAAAATGCAAAATATCGGATCATCTACGTAAGTTAAATTTACTTTGGATTATCAAAACTTTTAGGTCATGTTATTCTACAAAAAATCGATTTCGTTCATTTTATGATACTATTTTTGGGTTTTGGGTCAAATTGGGTTTTGGTTTACATCCATTTTTTTTGAACTTTTGTTCTTAATCGTTTGTTTCCAGTCTTGAATAAACATTTATTAGCAAGTCCCCCGGCATACATGAAAGATAAGACATCGAACTCATTCGGTATCAAGATCTTTTAGATTCTAGGATCTTTTTAGTCGGATTACTTCATATTCTCTCCTCGTTTTAGGTTGAATTATACAGAAGCGATTCCAAACATCTTAGTCCAATTAGTGGGCTTTCGAGTTCATTTCAACCGGATTACTTCAAATTCTCTACTCATTCTAGCCATCCAAGTATGGTAGACAAATGTTGTAATACTTATTAGGAGTGCTAGTCCAACAAATGGTGATATCAAGAACCAAGCTTGTATAGCGGCATAAAGCTTACATGTATTCTTCAATCTCTTCTTTGAAGAGACGTATAACACATGCACTAGATTCCTTCAAAGCCTCCCTCCACTACCCCACACAAATCCTCCCTTATAAATCAAAGCCCACACAACCCAACATAGAACATAGCAAAAACACACAATCACATTATTCACATAAACAACACAAAATAGACCTTCCCTTTCCTACATTTCACCATGGCAGGAAATAGACAAAAGAAGTCTTCATTTTCCTTCTTCTCAATCTTTAAGAGTAGGAAAACGACGAGCATCGATCCTTGGGATGAAGCCTCGAGAGCTCGGAAAGTGTACCCGAGTGACGAAGACAGAAGGTATTGTTGGGTTGCTGAGCCTGGGATTGATCGTAGGGCTTCTGCCTTCATCGCTAAGTTTCATGAATCTCGCTTGTCTGAAGCTCAAACCATGTCGATTCCTAACAACTAAGCCTTCCGATTCTCTCTCCATCGTGAACATTTTCATAAAATTGTGTACAAGTAATTTATTTAGTTTGATCTTTATTTAGTGCTATAGATTATATCTAGATTGTATATAATTGTAAGCTGCGATGATCAATGTATCATGTAGTTAATAAACCCGCTTCTTAGATATTATATTTCATCCACTTTTTTACTATTTTGTATTGATTGTATACACAAGACCAATAGGGTCATTTAGTTGAGTTACTATAAATTCTCGACTCATTTTAAATTGGATTATACAGAACTGATTCCAAACATCTTATCCCAATTAGTGGGATTTTAGTACCTATTTTTCGAGTCTAGTATATAAGGTCGGTGGGCTAGTTCTTATATAACCAATTGATTTTAGGATGAAACTTTATCGAGTTTATGTGATGAGTTTGGACCTAAATGCGAATGTGCGTCCATATACACACAATTCCGCTCTTCGATCCGTTTGTATCTAATATGTTCATTTTTAAGTATGGTAGACTAATGTCCTAATACTTATTAGGATTGGTAGAGAGCATTATTGACTCGTCTTTGGCTTTTTCTTTTTTTTTTTTTTTTACCAAAAGTTCAACCTTAACTCATTCACCGTTTTCCATAATAATATCATTAAACGATCGATGATGTGCCACACATCTTGGATATATGGTTAACATTCAAGTTAGAAGTGTGGTATATTAAAGAAATATATTGTTGTTATAATCAATATATATGGTGAAGTTTCTAAAAAATCAATCATCAAATATTGTTAAAAATACAAATTTTTAATATTTATTTTGACCAAAAGTTAAGCTTGTTTATCCTGTTCTAGACCCGTGCCGACAACCTTTATAGGCTTGATCTCGACATTAAATCTGACTGATGATATTTTACCTAGATTTTTTTAATTAACGAGATCCGGACCAACCAGGTAGACGGGAAGGGCGTTCGGCCTTACTTTTTTCTTCGTCCGAATCCACCTGACCAGGCCCGACCCGGGAATGATCGGGTCTACATTAAATCTAGTTCACTAAGGAATTGAAGTGGTTTGTGAATATGTTTGGTCTATGTTATCATTATTGTACGCGAATGTTGGGTGGATTCCATGTTTTGGTAGGTTATTATGAAAAGAAAATAAAAGACACGTCTTGTCATAAGTATACACAAAAAGCCCTACATATCATTAATTCATTACTATTACTTTGCTTCCTTTATCCTCCACCATCTAAGGTAGATATCACTACACCGTTCCTTCAACATGTAACATATTCACTGCAAACTACAGAGGATGTGTTTCGCTCGTAACCATAATTCTTAATTGGGTGAAATACCGAAAACATCTTTATATAGGGTCATTTACAACTAATCACTCGTTAAAGTCAAAATTAGCGGAAATTACCCTTTACAACGGCACCGCCACTAGAATAACGCCCCCGCTACTGTTCCGTCTCATTTTTCGTTAAAGTGTCTCACTTTTCATTATGATATTATTTTTTACACTAAACCCTTAAACCATACTTTTTAGTCCTTCAACCCATTTCTTCGAATCAAATGGCGGATATAATTTCTCTCTCCCGAATGAAGCTATTCACAACAATGTGACATTTTTTGAAGGGCATCAAAGAAGGGAAAATAAATACAAGAAATGGCTAATAGAAAGAAAACATATATATATATATATATATATATATATATATATATATATATAAAGGTGAAAAAAATCATTTATGCTTATCAAAGAGGGTCTCAATCAGTTAAATATCAAACATATAGAATCAAATGAGCAATGTAGTCTTGAAAGAGAGTCAAACACAAGTTCTATAAGAAACTAAACATGTTGGAGATCTCACAAATAATAAGAAAGAAATGACACATGAAAATGCATGTCCATAGGCTAGAACACTTACAGGGTTATGTTTGGTCAAGCTAATCATCAACAATTATCCAATAACTCATGTGCAAAAACAATAGCAAGAAGTAAAAGCATCTTTGGCAAGGCAAGTGTAATAGCATGACATATTCCAATTTTTGGAAGTAAGACTGATGAGAAGCGACTCAATCTACACTAAATGTAATATTTTTATGATTTTGTGTTTATGAATTGATGTGGGACCATCCTTAATAACATCTACATCTATATTACATGGACCATTCACTAATACAGGAGCAAGAGAAACTCAAGGAAAGGTCGCTTACAACCTGCAAACATGAGAGGAATCGATAGAGTGGAAGATTGCATGCCAGATGCAAATCTCGGTCAAACCTACAGGAATCTCGGCCGAGATATCCACCCGAGATTTGACATCTGACGTACGCTTGAAGATCCGGCCAAGATCTTTTAATTTTGGCAACTAACTTTTATTTTTCTTACCTTAAAAGCTCTCAAACATTCTTTAAGGTAATTGTTAGTTTTTTATCCTATTTTTGGGACCTAGATTATCTTTTAAAGATATATTTTCTAGATTATCTTTTAAAAGATATCTTTCTTAATTTACATAGAAGATATCTCATATTGTGTGAACTCGCAGCTTCGCTTATGAAGTTTGTATTATATTCATTCCTATTCAATCAAAAAGACAGACTTGATTGAATCGTTGTGAAGTCCTTGCTAGATTGTGCTTGTGTGTGTTAATCTTTTTGAAGATTGGTTCTCCTGGTCAATATTAGTCCCTTCTTGTGCTTGTCTTGCTTAGAAAGCTTGTGTAAGGTTAAAGAAGTGAGGGTTAAGGCAAGCTCTTCGTTAAGGGGTTTTGACACATCATTAGTCAAGGTTCTTTGCGGAAATATCTTGGTTCATATCTTCATATACTTATCATCTATCATTCCATATTCATCTTCTTATCTTTCCATATCATTATCATTCCGCATGCTAAATTTCCAAAAATCTCAGTCCGTTACCGAAATCTCGCTTGAGATTTCCATTATCCATCCGAGATTTGCTTCTGTCGAGGACTTTCAATCTAGATCGGGAACTGCGGCATCAACACCACATCATGAATGCATGTGATAAAGTAAAAGACTTAAGAAAAGGAAAATGTATGAAAATAAACGTGTGGCAAGAAATTGAAACATGATATGCAAATGTGAGCAAAGCACCTCATACTTATACTACACATCATTCTCGATGAGAAAAAGAAAGTAAAGAAAATAAGATATTCACAAAGCAATGTAATGCACATTGTGGTAAAAGAGGGAGGTGGAAGAAGGTGGAATGTTGCGAAGGATTTTTTTAAGTCCACTGCGTGTATCCCTAGAATCTTCGATACATAAAACATAAACAATAGTCATGATCCTAGAAAAGGGAAATAACAAAAGCAAATTGCAAGAAATAAAAAACGAAAAGAAAATTCAAATTCATGGGTTGCCTCTCATGCAACGCTTGTTTGAGGTCATTAGCTTGACCCATGTGGGTTACTCCAAAGGGAATCCTTCACCATCGTGGATGGAGGTGTAGGCAAGGTGTGCATCGTCTTAGTGCGGAAGTGGGTGGGGATGAACAAGGTTTCTTGTGACGTCGGTGGCAGACAGAACGTTGTTCTTGAGTTAGAGGTAAAATGGGATGTTTGGTGTTGGTGGAATGTGTGGGGGAAAGAAGGAGTTTGGGATTGACGGATGGGGTAGGTGAAGGGTAGTGTTCGCTCCAAAACGTGTGCAAATAAGCTTTAAATTTGTACCAAAAATAAAAGCAAATAAGTGAACCCGCAGTGTATAGATCAATCGCAGTAAAAGCAAGTATTCCAGGGTCGATCACAAGGATTTGGTGAGAATAAATTTAGCAAATCAATCTAACTTTAAAAGCATGCAATAACAATGATCAAAAGCAATGATAAGAATATGTAGAATAATCGGGGAAACGCAGACTCTATAGATCAAAGTATCCAATTATGGTTTTCGATTCAAGATGTCTATAAATGTGTAAAGGACAGAGTTGGTTTGCAAAGGTATATGATATGAGGTAAGATATTGTATGATGAAGTTCCAACACCCACTTGTCTCACCCAAAGGTTCTCTAACACCGGATGTTGAGTCTCGTTATATAGAGGATCTAAGGATATGATTACACTCTCAATACCAAACATCAAATTCAAGGAAGTCAAAAGGAAGCACAAAGGTAAAGGCTATGACACTCACCGCCTTAATAGAGAGTTTTGAATCCCCTATTACCTAGAACTCATAAACGTTTATAACCAAGCAAGACTATGGGCAAGAATGGTTCAACAAAGCTAGAGTTTAGGCATCTTTAACTTTGGGTAAAGGTAAAAGAAAAACGTGCATGACAGAAGAAACCACAGCAGGATCTTGGGAAACCACGGCCGTGGAACCTCAAGAATAGTCTGTGGATACTCTTCTGCGAGGGTTTCGACTCACAACTCTCAAGGTCCAATCTATTACAAGGTTCAATCTATCATCATCTAAACCACAACCAACAACCCTTCACCCTAGAATCGCAGGGGGTCTTAGCCAACAATCATCATATTCAAATCAATAATTATAAAGAAATAAAGAATGGAATGAAACCAATAAAACTCAAAAAAAACAAAGATTTCTCAATAACGCAATCTCAAATATCATAACTGAATCCAATCAAATAACAAATATCCAATCCTTAATTAAAAGGGAAAATAACTTAAGAACCTACACTTCTTCGAGAATCCTTCTTCAAATCTTCCTCTAACTGTTTTCGTCGTACGGGTTGTTAATCCGTTTTAATGGCGTAGAAAGGCAACTTCCCTGGGGTGTCAATCCACGTCGGAGGGCGTCTTCTCTGGATCGTCGTTGTTAGAGTTTGTGATGGGAGCTTTCCCTTATGTTGACGGCTATAGAATATTTATGGGGATAAATCTAGGTTCGCAAGCATGGGTTCATGATAGATCGCCTCTAAAGATAAACCCTAAATTAAAAATAAATTGTCGCTTCAAGATAAACTGTAACTTAAAGATAAACCCTAAATTTTTTGGACGAAAAAGAAATTGAGCCCGCTGGTATCAGAGTTCACTCCGCGCGCGGTATAAGAGATTATTCTGGAGTATCAGACGGTATCAGAGATAACTTTGGTGTGGTATTAGAGCCCACTCCACAATATCATAATATACCCCGCGTGGTATCAGAAAATACTTTGGCGTGGTATCAAAGTTCAGTCCAGCTCTTTCCTAGCTTCCTTTTATGCTCCTTTTCGTTCCGCATCAAGGCTTAATTTTTAAATGTGCCATTTTACTCCATATTGCCATTTTATTTACAAATGCAATAAAACTTTGTGTAGATCTCTATTCTAACAATATAGGTGAATATAACCATAATTGCTATGAAAGTATGTCTATGCATGTAAAATAAAGGGCACATCTACATAAATCCATGTCCAAATATAGGTTAATTCATGTCATCAGGTAGCGTTTGGAAGTGATGGATGATGTGGAGGAAGAGGAGTTTTCGTGGTTATAAAGGGTGGTGTAGGAAAGAGGTGATTGTGTAGGCGAGGAAGGGTTGTAAAGAGATTGACTTTGACTTTTTGTTTGGAGAATTAGATACAAATTTTGGATTTCACCTTCTAAAGGGGTGAAACGGCCATGATACAGCTTGTGTGACGTAGGTTGGCCGTTTGGCTTGGACTTGTTTGGACCAATATATGCACTCTACGGACACTGAAGGAAACTCTATGGTTGTAGGGTTGCCCGTAGATGATAGTAGGGTGGTCATTTCAATAAAAAGTTTGGCTATGACTTTTCGAATCAATTTTGAAATAATACTCCGGAGGAAATGAACCGGCCTCCTTACAACTTGTGTTACGGACGTAGGCTGGTGGTAGGTAGTCATGGGTCCGGTTTGGGCTAAACCGCCAAAACGGCGGTTTAGAAACCGGCCCAAACCGGCGGTTTAGGTTTGCCGATTTGGTCAAACTGTGGGTTACCGGTTTAGGTTTGGCTTTCGGCCAAACCTAAACCGGCGATTTAGCCCAAACCGGCCGGTTTGGTCCTCAAACCGTCGGTTAACCGCCGGTTTGACCCTCAAAACCAGCGGTTTGGTTCAGTTTCTTTTTTTTTTAATAAACCGCCGGTTTGGGCCATGACCGGTTTAGGTTTAGGTTTGGCCAAGCCAAACCTAAACCGTAGGTTCCGTAACCTAAACCGGCGGTTTAGGTTTCGGACCCATGTCTACTAGTAGGTAGGCCGTTTTAATTTGCAGTTTTTTCTAATTAATTCCGCTAAATTATTTAAATCCATCCCTTTATCAGATTTTTCAAGGACGGACTCCAAAGCATCCGGTTTCTCAATAGCGTATTCCAACATAATATCCATGTGTTCTAGGTGACCAATAAGCTCTTGGCGGGTGTTTTCTAACTCAACAACTTGAAATCCCAAGAATCTATCATTAAGTTCTCCGAGTTCTTGTTCTAATGATGAGTTACTTTCCACAAGATGTATCACAGTTTCTTTGAGCTCATAAATTGTGGTTCTCATCTTCATCTACCCTCTTAGCATCTCTATTATCATTGATTTTGTGACAACTTGTGGGGTATCCTGTAAGGCAAAAACATTTAAAGAGAGGTTGTCCTCAATGATCATATAATCATCATTCTTATCGACATTAGTTATAACACAAATATCATCATTGAGTAGGGAACGTTTAGGAAGGTTGGGAAGAATAAACTTCATTGTTTCTTCATCAAATCAAAAGATGATGAATCCCTCTCGAACGTCGATGAGAGCTCCAACAGTTGCAAGGAAGGGGCGTTTGAAGATCACAAGGATATTAGTACCTACATTAACATCAACAACCACAAAGTCTACAAGCATCTCATGCTTTTCAATCCTTATCACAATGTTCTCAAGCATGTCAACAGGTCTAACGACAAACTTGTCGGCCAAAGTCAAGGTGAATATGACCGGAGATAGTTCTCCTAATTCTAGAGTGTTACGCATCTTTAGGGAGATAATACTCACACTAGCTCCTAAATCACATAAACAAGAATGTTTTCATCCACCGAAGGTCAATGGGATGCAAAAACTTCTAGGATTTCCCTTCTTGGGTGTCATCTTTATCTTGAGAATGGCATTGCACTTCTTGGTGAAGACAATTGAGCCTTCATAATTTCGGAACTTTTTGTTTGATAGCGGTTCCTTCATAAACTTTTAGTACTTAAGCATTTGTTTGAAAGCCTCGACAAAATATTTAGGTAAAGCTTGTTCATGCGCTCCATAAATTTTCCGAAATCGTCATCCAACTCATTCATGTTATATGCCTAACGAAAAGGAAGAAGAGGTCTATATAGTTTGGGAGGTGTAGAAACAACTACCTTCTTAAGATAAGTTTTCTCCTCAACAGTATTCTTTGTAGTCGTCTCAGTGGCTAATGATCAACAACTTCTTTTCCTCTTCTTAGTGTAATGCCACAAACTCCTCTAGGGTTGGATTATGTGGTTGCAGAGAGTTTTTGTTGAGTCTTCTCAAGTTTTGGTTAAGTTGGACAACTTGAGTTTCCAGCATCTTATGTTATCTGCTAGGCACTTCAGCAATGGTTTTCATCCTCTTGAATGCATACTCATGATTGAGTTCTTGATATCTCATATGGATCCAAAAAGTGTTTGTTGTCCATTAACTAACCTCTCCAAAATTTTATCATGCGTTGTTGGTGCAATAACTTGTGCAAGAGCTTGAGCTTGATCAGAGATGGAATCTCTGGGCAGTAAATTTCTTCTTTAGAATAGTGGGAAATTCTTTTGTTGGAAGGGAGGTCTTGCATAGTAGACATTAACCGTTTGATATTCTCTTTGATTTTCTAGATAGTTGACTTGTTTCAAGACTTATAGTAATTCATGTTTTCATTCAAGTTTGAGAAATCCTCTATCTCATGATCTGCACCCTTCCAAAATTGACAATCACATAGTATCTAAATAGCAAACGAGGAAGTGCAATTACCATCAACAAGCTTCATCAAAGCTTACATATTCTCAGAAAACTTATCAATCTTGCCATCATCCTTGATGTTGTAGGCATCTCGTGTCTTTTTGAGTTTCTTGACGTACTTCCCTTTTATGTTCAGCAACAAATTACAAAGTAGTCCCTAGCTTCGTCATTCATCTTTGTGAATCCATGGAGATTTGTGGTGTCCATCAACCCCTTATTATGGCTTTATTAAGGTTTTAATAAGCTCGCACATCCATTTGAACTATAAAAAAAAGAAAGGCAAAATCTCATTAAAAAGGAAAGCCAAAAAATTTCAATTGTAGACTTATGCATGGTTTTGAGATTAATTGTTTGGGTCATCTTCTTGCGGGCCAACAAGGAGATGACTCCCAATGCTCAACTTTTGTTAGTTTGCTTTGAAGATCGAGTGGGTTCCGATCCTAACTTCGTTAGCATGTAGAGTGTGCCGTGTGCGTTGTTACCGATCAATAGAGTATTCATGGGTGTTGGGCCAGTGCTTGTGCTGTTTATAGATAAAGGGTGAGCCCACTAACTGGCCCAACAAGGAGATGGCCCAAATAGTTAATCCCAAACGATGCACAAGTCTTCAATTGGACTTTTATAAGTTTCCTTTTAAATGAAAATTTGTCTTTTTCAAGTTCAGTTGAATATGCGAGCTCATTAAAAACTAAAAAATGTCTCCCACTTGTAACCACGACACTTGTTTCATAGAAATTTGTAGAATATTGAAGTGTTATTCATCATCCAAGCAAATATTTATACACATGCAGTAATGGACTATGTATTGTCTATTACTCTCCCTCAAATTGGTTGGAGAGCGTGAAGATTAAAGATATCCTACTTGAAAAGCAGAGTGTGAAATTGTTTGTGTCTAATTAGGGGTGTCAGTTTTGGACGTGAAATCCCAGATACTCGTTAGGTGTCATCGTCATGGGGACGAGACGAGAATAATAAATGAGGATGAAAACATGGATGGGGTTAAAAGTCATTCCCGTGTGGAGATGGGGAGAACAGGGGGTTAGAGATCCTCACTTCGATCCCAATATAAGTAGATTAAATGTAGAAATTAATGGTGATTTATAGTTTTCAATATAAATTATAAATATTTTTAATAATTTAATAATTATATTTTATTAAATTGGTTAATATTTTTATTTTATGTTAAATACACTATTTAAAATTTTTATATTTAACCCACTTGAATTTGTAAATGGAGAATTTAACAAGAAAACTCATGAAAAATATCCAACAGTAGCTATAAATGAGGGAAAATTAAGTTGGGATGGGAATTCTTTGGTGAGGACGGATACCCAACGAGGATGAGATGAGTATAACCTTTAATTCCCGACGGGGGATGAGAATGGGGGACAATATGCTAAATAGGGATAGAATGGATATGCCACTTCCCAAACCGAACCCGTCCCGTTGACACCCATGGGTCTAATAGCTTTCGTGTGATGATATTGCCGGCCTGTACTTGATTCAAAATAATGTGACAAATGTCCTTGAAAGATTGAGTTGGAAGCAATGTGAAGAGTTGCTTGTCAATTTTCATCAAGAAAAAAACCTGAAAAAGTCCAACTATTTGGTCATCTTCTTGTTGGGCCAGATATTGTGGGCTTTGGCCCATCAACCATTGATGAACTTTGACATACTTGGTAATTTCTTGTTCACTTGTTTCTACTTTCTACGTCGTTTTGGTTGAGCCTCAAATCCTCTATTGGTTCGTAACATGTAAAAACGATAATATCACATAAAATCAATATGAATCCTTAACAATATAGACATTAGCCACGCACACTCTGCATGCTAACCAAGGTACAATCGAAGCCCACTCGACCCTCAAAGCAAACTAACAAAAACAACACTTAAGAATAGTACAAACGAGATGACCAACAAGACATTCAAACAAATCAAAGATGACGTCATCGCCGTTATTATTCCATCATCAACATCACTCCTCCTCACATACGCATTCCCATTGGAAGTCTTCCACCTGCACAAACATATTTTTCAACTCAAGATAAGATAACAACACGTGTAACAGTTTCATTCGTCCACGCTCATACTCATCCTACTTCCTACGTGGACCTCACATCGTGAGTTGTCGCAGTCAATTTTCAATCGATCATGACAACTCACCAATGGATTATCATTTCGAAATTTATTTTCTGAAGAAGATGATTGATCGGTAATCAAAACATAATTTACAGATAGAACTTACATGATGATGAGATCAGATCACCGAGTGAGAACCCAAATCGCGTAAATGATTCCGGGTAGCCAACCAAATAGAGTGAGCAAAACACTGATCCAAAATTCCACCTGCAATTGCAAATTCAAGAATGGGATTTTTTTTAAAAAAAAAAAACCCTAAATTTTGATTTGGGGGAAAGAGAAGAGACGAAGAGGTTACCTTACAACCGAACTTGAGAAAGACTCCGAGAGGAGGCAAGATAATAGCGAGGAGGATGTCAATGCATGTAGCAGTACCCATTATTTTTGAATTGACTTGTTCTTTTGATCTTTGTTTTTAATATCTTTGACAGATCACACTATCACAGAAGAGAAAGGTAAAAAAAGGTGAGTTCTTGAGAGCACGATGGGTGAAGAAGAAGAAGCAGGAGGAGAGAGATTATATAGAGAGAGATAAAGAGTACGTAGAAGCGTATGAAGCGTGTGCGACTAAACCGCGGTTAAAGAGCACTTAGTTTATGTAATTAGGATAAGAAGAATCTGTAATTACCAAATCAGGATTATATGATCAATTAATGAGTGTAGTGTGTATCTAAAGGTCTTTCTGTCATAACAATTCCCTTTTGATGATAGACAGCTAATTTGTTATCCTCACAGTTCAGCAAAGTGTTGTTCTTTGGTGGAGAATAGCATCTGAATGACAGCTCAAGCATTGAAGTATCTAAAATCTGTACACTTTACAGGTTGAAGGGACGACCCCCTCGTTTGAGTTCCGATCGGAGTCGTCCCGGAAGAGTCGATGCCCTAACGCTTTTTGTCCGAGTTTAGTATATAAGTTTCATGAGTTATTCGTTCTACAATATAAATATATAATATAGTCTTTCAGACCAAACCCTATAAATCTAACGTATGAGTCTAACTCTAGTATATAAGTTTCATTAGTTATTCTTGTAATCCTTTTTTAGAACGGTTGGATACAATTGTGTGTACCATATCGAATTTGTTGGGATTTAAAATCTAGTGGATCTATTATCAATAGATTTTATGATGAAATTCCGTAAATTAGGTGTTGGATTTAAGAAATTGATTTTCTAAAAAAACACAATAATCTCCAAAATAAAGTCATGGTCGAGATTATGGGCGAGTTCGATAGAAGTAGATTATCAGGGTTATTAGGGATTACAATTTTGAGAGATTATTCTGTCTTTTTTTGATCAAATTCAACTTAAACTGTTAAAATTATCGGAATTATTGTGAGAATTATAATCCCAAAATAATCTCACGCCTCTACTGAACGCACCCTATAATCCCGATAATCTTCTTGATTATGCCTAATATTTGAACATATAACAAGGGACTAGACTAAAAGTGAGAATGACTCACCATCCTTAATAATCACTTATTACATATTTTAATATATATATATATATATATATATATATATATATATATATATATATATATATATATATATAGAGGGTGTGGTTCCCATGAGAACAGCCCCTAATGTGAGAACATGAGAACAATCGTACACCGTTGGATGTGAATATTAAGGGTTGAGATTTAGAGTAGATATCAAAAATAATAATAACTACGAATAATAATAATTAGGAATCCAACAATAACTACGAATAATCCACTCAACCAACAATAACTACGAATAATACATTAAACGATATGACACATTCGTAACAAAACTGATAATAATTACGAATCTGTTCTCATGTTCTCACGTTAGGGGGTGTTCTCATAGGATCTATACTATATATATATATATATATATATATATATATATATATATATATATATATATATATATATATATATATATATAAATTTGAAAAAAGTTATCTTGTGAATGTACAGGGACAGGACGATGATCTCACATACGGTGCTCAAGTTGCCACGTTAGCCTTTATTTTCTTATTATTAGAATCTTGTTAGTTCCTACTCAAAATTCTTAAACTTTCTTCTTAATGATAATAACGAAAACCTCATCCACGTTGAATCGCTATTAGCCAATAGGTGGAAGACAAGTAGGGGTCCCACCTTAGAGATTAAGACGATCTTTAACGAAATAGACGGATCCAAATGGTCAATATAAAATACTTCTTGTTCCAACTCACATGCCATGGTCATGGATACCTCATCATTTTTAATTATTAGGTGAGACACGCGTGTTATGCACGTTCCTTGTGAATTGATGTTGTTGGTTAAGTTAGAGAGTGAATATGTAGTAGAAATCGTTAATTAATCTGTATTTAATGTATAATGTTAGGAAATAATGTGTTCAATTCAAGCCGTCAGTACTCATTGGACAGTAAATCCGATCATTTTTTAGAAAGTTGGTGTGTATTCGATTCTCGTTGTTCACCACTACAGGAATGGAATGAATCATTGAGATTTATGAATCAATAAACGATTTCAATCGTACAAAATGATTCATCTCGACGTAGCAGTAAAATCTGAAATGGTTGATAATTCAAGAATCAACACAAGCGGGGAGTCATGGAGTCATACATCAGTAATCAATACTCGTGTGTCATACATTCCAAATACTAAGATAAAATATACCCTAGAAAGTCTTATAATCACTTAATGTAGAATTAAACAGCTTTTAGAATGTGAAAGTGTGTTTTATTATGAAGGAAAGGTACAATATACATACATACAGAGAGAGACAAATAGACTAGATTAGAGGAGAGTATAATGCTGAATATAAGAATATAAGGAAGTAATATATTCTGTCCAATATTCCCCCTCAAGTTGGAGCGTGTAGATCACGAACGCCCAACTTGGAAAGTAGGTGGTGGAATTGACGATGTCCAAGTGCTTTGGTGAATAAATCAGCCAGTTGGGATGAGGATCGAATATGATGTGTATAGAGCTTACCGGATTGAACAAGATCACGAACAAGGTGACAATCCACTTCAATGTGTTTGGTCCGTTCATGGAACACCGGGTTGGAGGCAATATGAAGAGAAGCCTGGTTGTCACACCATAAGTTGCTAGGTCCAGAAGGTGTGACACCAAGAGAACGTAGAAGAGCAGTGAGCCAAATAAGTTCACAAGAGGTGGTGGCCATGGCGCGGTATTCAAATTCTGCAGAGGACCGGGAGACAGTGTTTTGCTTCTTTGTTTTCTAAGAGACCGGAGATTGACCCAACATGATGAAAAAGCCGGTAACGGAGCGACGGGTGAGAGGACATGTCGCGTAATCTGCATCGCAAAATGCATTCAGTTGAAGTCTGTTGGAGCTGGACAAGAGGAGGCCTTGACCGGGAGATGCTTTTAGATACCGCAGAACACGCTGAACGGCAAGCCAGTGGTTTATTGTAGGGGCATGGATGAACTGCGAGAGAAGGTGAACAGAGAAACTGAGATCAGGGCGAGTAATAGTGAGATAGATCAACTTACCCACAAGACGACGATATCGTTCTGGTTGATCATAAAGCGGGCTAGAGTCGTCGGAAAGCCAGTGGTTTTGCTCTAAAGGGAAACCGGCTGGTTTTGTAGCAAGAGTACCTGTCTCGGAGAGTAAATCCACACAATATTGGCGTTGAGACAAGTAAAGACCATTAGTAGTGCGAGTAATTTCAAGCCCCAAAAAATATTTTAAGAACACCGAGATCTTTCATATGAAAACAACTATGTAGGTAGCTCTTAAACCGTGAGATAAGCTCGCTATTGTTGCCTGCAATAATAAGATCATCAACGTATACTAGAACATGAAGAGTAAGATTATGACGAATAAAAGAAAACAAAGAGTAATCTGCATATGATTGAGTAAAACCAAATTGTTTTAAAGCAAGAGTGAGTTTAGCAAACCAGTTACGTGGAGCCTGTCGAAGACCGTACAAGGATTTGCGTAGCCGACAAACCTTGCGTGTACTAGGCGAAGCAAACCCCGGAGGAGGAGACATATAGCCCTCTTCATCGAGATCGCCATGAAGAAATGCATTGTGGACATCCATTTGGTGTAGTGTCCACTTCTTGATAGATGCAACTGCTAAGAACAACTTGACAGAGACAAGTTTAGCAACTGGAGAGAAAGTATCATAGTAGTCTATACCTTCAATTTGACGATTTCCAAGGGCAACTAAGCGGGCTTTAAAACGTTCGACAGAGCTGTCTGACTTGTGCTTGATACGGAATACCCACTTACAACCAATGGATGGTTTGTTTGGTGGAAGATCAGTAATGTCCCACGTATGATTCCTTGTAAGAGCATCAAACTCCTCTCGCATGGCCAAGCGCCATCGAGGATCAGAGAGTGTTGCACGAACAGAACGTGGTTCTGTAGAAGACTGGACTACATGAACATACTTAAGATGACCAGAAGAAACGTTAGAATAGGACACAAAATCAGAAATGGGATAGAGAATACCTGTGGACGAGAGTGTTGGAGGGGAGGGGTGATGGAGATGAGAAATGGCGTCGCAGTGATAGTCCTTCAGATGAAGAGGGAGTTGATGGTGTCGAGAGCTTCGACGAGGGGGAGGAGTAGAGGAGGGTTGAGTAGAAGCATCAGAAGAAGAGGACTTGGAGAGAGAAGACGATAAAGGGGGAGAAGAAGGTGATGGATCGAGAGGAGCAATTGATATAGAAGGTGAGGTTGGAGAAGATGGAGAGAGATCGGTGGCGGAAGCTGTATTAGAGGCAAGAGGATCAGAAGAGGACGAGGGATAAGAAGAATCATGTGAAGAGGATTCAGTATACGTGATTGTAGGAATTTGGAATGGAATAGAAAATGGAGGTTGAAGCGTGGATGAAGAATCAGAGGAAGTAGGGTTAGAGGGGTACGCAGAGAGAGAAGGAGAGGATGAGAGAGAATTGGAGGGTTGTGACGATAGAGCCGGAATGGACGGCTGCGATGTAGAGTTAATTGGGGATATATTTTCTATATCATCTAGAAAAATAAAGGAAGAAGACTGAGTATTGGTATTCAAATTTGGAGATAAATCGGATATATTTTGATAAGGAAATAAATTTTCATAAAAAACAACATCACGAGAAATAAAGAATTTATTTGTTAAGAGATCATAAAGCTTCCATCCTTTTTGACCAATTGGATAACCAACAAATACACATTTTCTGCTTTTTGGTGAAAATTTATTTGATGGTTTTGGAAGAATAGAAGCATAGCATAAACAACCAAATGTACGTAGAGAAGAGTAATTTGGGGGTTTATTAAATAAAAGATGTAAAGGAGTTTTGCCTTTTAATAAATTTGACGGAGTGCGATTAATGAGAAAACAAGCCGTTAAAATAGATTCTCCCTAGAACTGAATAGGCAAATGTGCTTGAAAAAGAAGTGCTCTAGCCACGTTCAAAATATGCCTATGTTTTCGTTCTACACGGTCATTTTGTTGCGGTGTAGCAACACATGAAGTTTCAAAAAGAATTCCAGAATTTTGAAAAAAAGGTTTTAGAGCAATAAATTTTGTACCGTTATCACTACGAAGACTTTTGACTTGTGTTGAAAATTGAGTTTGTGTCATAGTACAAAACTGTGGAATTAATTTGCGAACTTCAGATTTATGTTTCATTAAATAAACCCAAGTTGACCGTGAGTAGTCATCCACAATAGTGAGAAAGTGAGATGCTCCACATGAGGATGAAATCCTATAAGGACCCCAAATATCACAATGTATAAGATCAAAAATATGACAAGCACGAGATTGACTAGACGGAAAAACACAACGAGTTTGCTTAGCCCTGTGACATGTATCACATGGTTTTATTTTTAAAACATTAATGCTAGTAGATGAAACATCCGAAAAATGTTTAAGAATATTAAAAGATGGATGTCCGAGTTGATTATGCCATAAAAGGGCAGGATCAATAATAGTAGAAAAACAATTAGCCGTGGATTGTGGATGAACCCATCGGAGCCAATAAACACCATCTCGAGTATCACCCCATCCAATCAACGTCCTCGTAGTGTGGTCCTGAAGTATACACAAATTTTTAGTAAATGTGATACTACAAGAAAAATTACTTGCAAAACATTGAATAGAAATTAAATTACAATGTAAGCCGGGAACATAGAGGACATTGTTAAGAATAAAATTTGATAAAAGGTTAACAGAACCCGCTTGATTTGCAATGGAGATAGATCCATTTGGTAATTTAATATGGCAAGGAGAAACCGAATGAATATGAGATAAAAAGGCCTTGGATCCCGTCATATGGAACGAGGCTCCACTGTCGAGAATCCAAGGGGAAGAAATTTTACCTGCACTCGTTTCAACAGAAGAAGTGTTGGGGTATGCTTGGAACATCTTATATAGAGATGTCCACTGATCATTAGAGATGGCTGGACCTAGCGCCTAACGATCAACAATTGAGACAAGCAACGGAGCAGTTGAGGCAGTGTGAGCAACAATGGCGTTTGAAACCGGTTGGCCACGTCCTCTTCCATATGCACCAGTCCCTTGTCTGATGTTTGAATTAACGTCACGTCCTCGTCCAGCCTGAATTGGAACAGTGTTGTCGATAGGTGGTGCACCGGTGACTCGATCACTGACACCGCGGCCATTGTTCCATCAATCGGGGTACCCGACAATTTTGAAACAAGTCGAAATGTCATGTCCTGGGCGATCACAATGAGTGCACAACAGATTTGTTTTTGGTCGAGAACGAGATCCACGGGAAGCAGCGAGAGCAAATGAATCGGCTCTGGGAGATTTTTCCTGAGAGATTAGTTTAACTTGTTCTTCTTGAATAGTTAAGGAATATACTTTGTTCAATGAAGGCAATGGATCTCGAGCGATGATGATAGATCGTAGAGTGGTGAACGAGTCATCATCAAGGCCGATTAGAAATTGATGAACTCGTTCATTGTTCTTGTTGGTAAGGGTGTGTCCACAAGAGCAGGCACATATGCAAGACTGTCCAGACAGTTGAGAGTCTAGGTCTTCCCAGATCTTCTGCAGACGTCCAAAATACACCATAACAAAATCTCCATTCCGAGTGCAGCGAGCCAGGGATGCGCAAAGATGAAGGAGACGAGGACCATTACCAACGGCAAATCGTTGTTGAATGTCATCCCACACTTCTTTGACAGTAGATCTACGAGGAATAGAAGAGCGAAGAGTAGGCTCAATAGCATTAAAGATCCAACTTACAAGCATAGAGTTTACACTCTTCGAGTATTTCAGATCAGAGGAATCAGCATCAGGCTGCTTGACAGATCCATCTAAGAAACCTTCTTTGCGTTTGGCAGAAAACGCAGTCATCAGTGCAATCTTCCATTCCGAGAAATTGTCATCCCCTTTGAGAAGTAGTTGACAAATATTTTGGCCAGGGTTGTCTGAGGGATGAAGATAGAAATCGGAAGTTGGAGATAGAGCATCAGAAGTCATCGTAGAAGAGATATGCAGATAGTGAAGATAGAAGCCAAAATAGAGGCTGAAAAAAATTTTGAATGCTAGGGTCGTAAAAATTCTGTTCTTGATACCATGTACAATTAAACAACTTTTAGAATGTGAAAGTGTGTTTTATTATGAAGGAAAGGTACAATATATATACATACAAAGAGAGACAAATAGACTAGATTAGAGGAGAGTATAATGCTGAATATAAGAATATAAGGAAGTAATATATTCTGTCCAATACTTAATACTATTAGTAATTTCATTTCATGTAAACACCACAACCACCATAGTAGACATCAAGACAATCTAAAAGACATTAGTTGAGTTGATGCATCTTCTTCCACAATTGAGGGACCCGCAGAGTGAGCTTCTCCTGCTTCGTTCTTGTATGGATGTTGCTAAGATGTATTTTGGCCTGAGGACTTGTCATCCAGAGCATTGGGCTTCGTAGATCAGTCGAGGATATTGTGGTTTGTGGGGCCCGTTTTAGGAGATCTTTAGTGGCGACTTGCTTCTTTGCCTATTCGATTTGGGGGGCTTGGTCTATACTCTGCTATGGAGACGTCTTCCTTTGCTTTTTTTTGCCTCTAGGGCCCAGTCTTGGGAGCTCCAAGACCACATTTTGCGGCACAGTGGAGTTGTAGAAATGGGCTCTGAGTTTTATGGAGCTTTGAGCAATCTGCAGACTTCTATTCCTAGTTTCGATCTTTCTGTCTTTATTGTCAAGAACATCGTCCCCCCTAAAGCTCAACACACTTTGGTGAGTGCTCTTTTCGGTAAGATTGTGCAAGCGATGGAAGATACTTTTGATTTGACCCTTAGATAAAAAGCGGTTTTCAAGTGTCTTCAATCCACACATAGCCAAGATTTCATTCTTGCCATACCCATTGATGGACTTGGGCAATGTATGTCCCCAATTGCGTATCGTTCGGCTATTAAGTATTGCCTTATGAATCCTTTATACCCGGTTGATGAGATTTGTCATATGCCCAATTGTCGGAGAATTCTAGATTCTTTTGGGGACCCTGCGGTTCATTGTAAAGAGCTTTCTGACTTCAAATATATGCATGATTTGGTCCGTGATGTGTTGTGTGATGTGTTTAGAAGGGCAAGGGTCTAGGTAAAGAAGAAGGCACATGTGTCCTTCTTGACTGACCCACGTGAGGGGAGGTCCGCCTTGATGCCTGCAAATGTCTTGGTATTTGGATGGGCGGGTGGAAAACATGCTTGTATCGATTTGACTGGAGTCTCCCCACTTGTTTGTTTGGGTAGTGGGCCTTTTGCGGTGGGTAAGGCGGCACTTACTGCGGCTTCTGCTGAGGTAGCCAAATATGAGAGAGCTTGTATTGAAAATCAACATGTGTTTCTTCCGTTCGCTTTCGACACCTTTGGTTTCCTTGCGCCCGATGCTATTGAATTTCTCAAGAGGGTGCAACGGGTCTTGCGTGACAACGTTATGTCTCCTAGGTCTTCTGAAGTTGTTTTTAGGAGGATCGGATTCGCTATCCAGAAAGGATTGGCGGCACAACTTGTTGCACGTCTTCCTTCTAGCTCGATGTAAATTTTGAAGTCTTATATAAATATAACATAGAAATTTCAACTTTAAAAAAAAAGATTACAAACATAACTAAAATGAATCAGAATATCAAGATATGACACTATTTTATCCATGAACCGTCCACAAAATGTAAATCCAGCAACAAACATATTGGTTAGTACACAACAAAGATCATGTTTGATGTAAAATAGTCAACAACACATAAGAGACCATTCTTGCAATTTTCTTTTATCATATGATGATCGGCTTCCACGATCGCCCCTCTTAACAAATTCTTACACTCTTTTAAAGCTAGCAGATCAGTGACCGTTGATACCACATCACTATAAGAAATCCAAATAAATAGAAGGATGAGAACACCATTGCCATGGAAAAATGTCAATTAGCAACAATAAATGGAGAAAATTAAGAAAGCATGTGATAGGAGCAAGGCACGAAGGTGGAGTGATCCTTGATAAGCAATTAGAATAAATCCAAGGGGTAATAATAAATGATGCATGTCTGGTGCCGAGTTGCTAACACATCAGCTACACATATCCAACATAGGAACTCCCTCTTACTTAGTGGGAACAATTTATCAAATTGCTAGCACGTCAGCTGCAAACATCCAACATAGGAATTCCCTCCTACTACAACAGACAATTCATAATATACACGAAGGAATCCCTCTCTTAGATGGAATTTGATGGTCAATAATCAAGTAATTATACCTGCTATAAGCAAAAGCAATAGTATCTGAAATCAGTTCCAACTTAAAATCAGACATCATTATACATACACACTAAATTTATAATTCTAACAAAATCCAACTGGAACTTCCCTCTTGGTGTAGTTAATGTTAAATAGACGGTTGATATCTCATACACATGTTCTCACCAATTTTTTACATTTGGTTCCGTACCACCAACCGACCTTGAAGTAAACTATACTCAATCTAATGGTCGAGACTCCTCGTATTGTAGAGGCTCAAATCGAGGTCATGGCGGTTGTGGATGTGTCGTCTAGTGTATTGAACTGTTTTTCACACAAAAAGAAAAAGTTAAATTATAAATTGGTAATTATATATACAAAACTTACAAGTGAATAAAATAATACTATTGACACTTTAGCCTGGGTGGTGAAATTCTCGTCGCTCTGACGCTCCTCTCGCCCTGACGATTTCTCCTAGATTTTCTAGGTTTCCTCTTCCTCTGACTCTCCAACCTTCTTGCTCTGCTCCAACCCTTTAGCCTTATTTTCAGTGCAAATTACAAGAATCCATCATCCCCATCTCTCCACCACATACCTCTTTCCAATCATTCAGCTCATATTCCCCTTTATAGAAAACATTTACTAACCAACGCTTGTATTAGGGTTTCTTCCCAATAGCAGTTTCTCAAGGTATATTCCCAATGGAGGAATTGGGCTTCGATATTGCATGCTTGCGCCTTACAGAGGACGAACGGACGCCGGTCACGGTAGAAGGAATGGAGGATGACATCCACGGAATCAACCTATGCTTGGTGGGCAAGATTATCGCGTACCGACGAATCAACTCCCAGGCCCTCATGAACACCTTCAAGGCCGCTTGGGCTCCAAAGGCTGGCCTCGCTTCACGTTCCATTGTTTAACATATGTACGTCTTCCAATTCTTTGACAAGGAAGATCTTCAAAACACCCTTAACGGGGGCCCTTGGTGCTTTGATGATGCGCTGCTCATTCTCAAGGAAATCAGCCCAGGTACAAACCCAACGGACTTGCTCTTCACCCACACTGAGTTTTGGATAGTTGCAAAGGGTATCCCTCTTGGTTGTGCTACTCTTCCATTGGCCAAGACTTTGGGAAACGGAGTAGGAACATTCACTACTTGGGATGACACAGACATGCTGGGCTTAAGTGGAGTCCTCAGATTTAGAGCTCGCATTGATATTACCTGGCCCTTGTGGAGACATGTCTCGGTGCTTCTCAGTGGGAACACAACCACAATCACACTCCAATATGAAAGACTTCCACTCATCTATTTCACCTACGGTCGCATTGGACATCTTCTCAAAACCTGTACTGCTGCCTAGTCAACAAACGACGACCACCAGTTT
The DNA here is from genome assembly GCA_033239125.1 of Fagopyrum homotropicum. Lineage (NCBI taxonomy): Eukaryota > Viridiplantae > Streptophyta > Magnoliopsida > Caryophyllales > Polygonaceae > Fagopyrum > Fagopyrum homotropicum. Next base: position 143,507,573 of record BSWB01000003.1, on the reverse strand, counting down.
GGCTCATGGCTCCGAGCACCAACACCAACCTTCAAAGGGAAACTTGGACAAGAGATTGTTGACAACGAGAAGGTCTGGTACAACCATTACAAAACAAAGATGGCAACTGAAACGTCGAGAACGAATTTGGAGGAAACGGGGAAAATGAACAGACGGAAGCCCAACATATTGGTAACTCCCTTCTTGGGGACTTGGTCCCTCAAAAAGTCAAAACCAAAAATAATAACGCTCCTCCTGACCCCACTTTAATTTTCTCGGCAACAAGGAATCCGGAACGACGTCGGAAAGTTAATATCGGCTCAGGCAAGAAGGAAGTCGGCCTTCTCCGTCCAATCTTCCTCAACTAGCAATAAGCGCAAGATAGCTCCATCTCATCCTCACCAAGATAACGACAAGAAGCAACGAATACTTCTAGCAGAATTCCAGATGATTGTTGACAATCAAGTAGCGAGCACGATAGAGCGTGCCCACGAAGGACAATGAAAATATTTAGTTGGAACTGTTTGGGGATTGGCAATGCCCCGACAGTTCGCACCATCCAAGATTGGTCTTGGAAACATTGCCCGGATTTAGTGTTCCTAATGGAAACTAAAATTGCTAGTAACAAATTAGAAGGGGTCAAAAGAAAATGCGGCTTCACCCAAGGGTTATTTTTAAGTTCTAATGGCCGTTCGAGAGGTTTGGGACTTTGGTGGAGAAATGTAACCCTTTCGGTGGTACCCTTCTCGGACCACCATATTCTTGCTGATGTAACATCTAATGGTAATGTTAACTGGACGGTTGTTTGTATCTATGTTGGCCTGAAACACACAACAAATACCGTACTTGGACGCTAATGCGAGAGTTAAGCTCTCTGGCGCAATAACCTATACTTTTTCTTGGTGATTTTAATGAAATCTTGCTATCCACTAAAAAGGAGGGAGGCTCACCTCGATCTCGAAGGGCAATGGACGACTTAAGGCAAGTTATTGATGATTGTAACCTTTCAGACTTAGGCCACAATAAGGGTCCGCATATGACGTGGGAGCGAAGATTGTCACCCTCAACATATATTAGGGAGCGCCTCGATCAATTTTTTGCTTCTCAAGAATGGCGCCGGCTCCATCCTCATATATTCATCACTCATTTCGCCCGGTACAGGTCTAATCATTCACTCATTATGTATCGCTCTTCTGACTCACCCTTTCAACTGCCCAGAAGAAAACGCAACCGACCGTTCAGATTCAAACCTTTGTGGCTCACCCACTCTGAGTGTTGAGAAGTTGTTGAACATGCATTTTCTAATGCTCGAACATGCATGGTCCAATGCTTGGGCTAAGAACACTTTTAATGACAGGAAAAATAGGATTGCTTCTCTAGAGTTTGAATTGAATGCGATCTAGAGTGGTCACCCTAGTACATTTGCTATCGCTAGGGGTGTGGAAATATCTAACACACTAGATGATCTACACCATCAAGAGGAGCTCTATTGGCATACTAGGGCGCGTGTTTTGGAGTTACGTGACGAAGACCGCAATTCACCCTATTTCAATCACAAGGCATCACAACGAAACACAACGAACACTATTCAGGAACTCGTATCGCCGGAAGGTATTCCTTGACTATGTCATTATGAAGGAGGTTGTTAGGTTTTTTTCAGATCTGTTCACCACTTCCTCTCCGACACCTGAGGTTATTCATACTTTGTTGGAGGGTCCGCCTTCACGTGTTACTCCAGAAATGAATGACGATTTCGATAGGCTGCCCACGAAGGATGAGATCTTCATGGCCCTTAAACAGATGCACCTCAACAAAGCTCCTAGAAGAGATGGTATGCATGCCAAATTCTACCAAACATTTTGGCCAATCATTGGTAAAGACATAGTTGAGTTCATTGTTGAATGGTGGACTTCTGGAAGGTCTCTAGACTCAATCAACGCCACTGTTGTTACTCTCATTCCAAAGATTAAAAAGCCAGCGACCATAACAGAATATCGGCATATCAGTTTATGCCACGTCATCTACAAGATGATCACCAAACTTTTGGTAAACCGGCTCAAACCTTACCTTGGATCAATTATATCACAGTCGCAAAGTGCTTTCATTTCAGGTAGATCTATCACAGATATTGCTATTATTGCTATGGAGGTGTTCAAATCGCTCAAAACAAGGACTGTGGGAGGGACCGGTTCGTTGGCACTGAAGCTGGACATGAGCAAGGCTTTTAACCGCATGGAATGGAACTACCTTGACAAGATTCCGTCCTCACTGGGCTTCTCTGACGCATGGATTTAAAGGGTGATGAGTTGTGTGCGTGGAGAACGTTTATTTTTTCCAGGATCAACGGGGTCATTGATGGTTCGGTCATTCCTTCGCGCGGGGTGAGACAAGGAGATCCGTTATCCCCTATTCTTTTTATCATCGGTGCTGAAGGTTCCTCGCATATTATTGAGAGGATGATCTCCTCTTCCGCTATACACGGGGTTTCGGTATGCCGAAGATCTCCTATTATTTCACATTTATTATCCGTTGATGACAGTTTATTGTTTTCTAGAGCTACTCCGAAAGAATGCTTCAAAGTAACTGAGTTGCTCAGTCACTACGAGGAAGCTTCTGGGCAGAAGATTAACTTGCAAAAGTCGGAGGTAGCTTTTAGTCGCAACATTGATCTGTATAATCAGACACTACTGGCTCACTGTCTTGGTGTGGAGCGGGTTGATCGTCACGTTAAGTACTTGGGGCTCCCGTCTAGAATCGGTCGATCAAATAAAGGAAATCTTTGTGTTTATTAAGGAACGAATATAGAAGAAGGCTATGGCGGTGGAAGGAACGCCTTCTCTCTTCGGCAGGCAAAGAGTTCCTGATCAAGGTTGTCCTCCAGAGTATCCCGACCTATGTGATGTCGGTTTATCGCCTACCTGAAGGACTCATCAACGATATCCATTCCCTTCTTGCCCGGTTCTTGTGGGATCGACGTCTACTCCAAGGAAGCTACATTGGCGCTCTTGGGATGACTTGTGCAAGCCTATGAACTTGGGGAGAATGAGTTTCAGAGACTTACGGGTATTCAATGAGGCGTTACTTGCCCGGCAGGGATGGCGTCTCCTTACCCAACCACGCACCCTGGTGGCTCAGGTTCTTTAGGCGAGATATTACAGTGGCTCCACTTTTCTGGATTCTACTAGGGGTTGGAATCCGATATACTTATGGAGAAGTATATGGGGTTCGAAGAGCCTTCTTCTCGAAGGTATTAGTTGGTTGGTTGGTAATGGCAGGACCATTAACGCTGCTAAGGACCGATGGGTCCCTATGAACCATGGTTTCTCACGCTCTACGCTTAACCCTGGAATGAATTCTGATGTATATGTTTACGAGTTCATTGACCCTTTGAATTTCACATGGGCTTTGGTAGCCCTCACTTTTGTGTTCCAGGCTGCTGATGTACTTAGAATCATCAACATTCCGCTACTTTTTGAGCTTGAACCGGACCGTCTTATTTGGGGTGCACACGTTTCCGGGACGTTCAATGTGAAATCCGCCTATTGGTTAGGGAAATTAGGGGTCAAATCTATACCTAATGGTGCTACTGTTGTGCATCGCACCTTATTTGCTTCTTCATGGTTTGCTCCCCCGGTTGGATCCTTGAAACTTAATACTGATGTGGGGGTTTTCGATGGTTACGTGGGCCTTGGAGGGGTCCTGCGTAACCAAATTGGTTCGGTCTTGATGGCCCTCTCCAAACGGTTTAATGGATCTACTTCCATTAGATACGCAGAAGCTTTGGCGGCACTCTTTGCTATTGAAGTTGCATCCGCCCATTACCACCTCCCTATCACATTGGAATCCGACTCTTCTGCTTTGATCAACCAGCTCAAGACCCCCATGCTCAGCATCATCGTCCACCTGTTGCAACTTCCTATGTCTCTATTATTAGTTCACGCATTTTGTTTGTTGTTACTAATTTATCGCTTTTCTCATTCAGTCATGTTAAGCGTTCCGCGAATTGTGTTGCTCACTTCGCGGCACGACTTCTGAACTTGGATGTATCTAATGTATGGCTCGATCAGTTCCGCCTAGTATTGCCGAACTAACGGTTCTCGATCTCCTTTAATGATATTCGTTTTTTTCCCTAAAAAAAAATACTAGTGAAACTTTATACATGATAACATGTATACATATTTACGGTGCTTTAATTTGATGTCATTATATTGCAATCTGATTCGGTTTAGCCATTTTAAGATGAAAACTTGAATTAGAATTGAATATTTCATTTGGGTCGGTTCATGTATAGGTCGGTTGGACCGGGCAAACAAGGCTTCGTTAAATACTTAAATCATATCTTAACATATCCAAGTGCAATCCGTGTACCAGACCCGAACCCTGTGCCTTCTCCTTCCTCCCCAAAAGATACACCCTAGGTTTCTCTTCATGCTACTTCGGCAAACCAGGCTCCAGAGGCTGGCCAATCCTCTAACTCGAATCAAAAGACTTCAACTTGGAGCGCCATGCTCTTTGGAGACAAGGCATGGAAACAGATGCCCTTGATCCCTGATAACTTGCTTGACACGGGTAAGGTTACTATCATATACTTCAAAGGCAGTGACTCGACCCCAGTTATCAACATTGCACCGGAGGTTGTTAGTGTTTTGAATGCCCCTTGGAGAAACTCTACTGTGGTGAAACTTTTGGGACGAATGATCTCTTTCTCATCTTTTGAAAGGAACATACGCCTTATGTGGAAACCTGTTGGCGGATGGACAATGCTTGATCTACCCAACGACTTCTTTCTCATTAGGTTTGAAAAGGAAACCGACATGCTAGACGTCCTGACTAATGGACCTTGGAAGATGTTGGGTCACTACCTCATGCTACAACAGTGGGACGAAAGTTTTGATCTAATGACATCAGTGATCAAGTCGACGGGAGTATGGGTTCGTATCACAGGTTTACCCTTTGCGATGTATAACTCTAACATCCTCAGGTGTATTACCTCTGCAATTGGTAACCCTCTGAAGATTGATGCTAATACCCTGGGCATCTCAAGGGGCAAATTTGCAAGGGTTTATGTGATGGTCGTTCTCACCCGGCCATTGAAAGGAGACTTGATTGTCAATGGGAAGCGGTTACTCTTGGAATATGAAAACCTCCACATAATATGTTTCTCCTGTGGATGTTATGGTCACACTCAGGAAACATGTGTATACACAGATAAGGTACAAGTGGAGGAGGAAGTAATTGAAACTTCGGCCACTCCGGTAAACGTGGTCGAGAGGCAAGAGGTGGATAATACGCCTAGATAGACCGAGCAGGTGATAGAGGACAAAGAAGGGAACTGATAGGTTATGGAGTCACTATCATTTAGGTTAGTTTCTAGATTCTTTTTGTCACATTAGTGTCGGTTTATGCTACTAACTCCTTGGTCTAGAAGAAGAAGACTAAAAGAAGATAAAGAAGGAGTTATAAGCACTTAGGAGTAAACACCATTCATGAAGCAAAGCTTATGTTGCCTTACCGCCCCCGCGGAGCATTGTCACTGCCCCTGCGGGTGACACCATACTCCGGAGCGCAACCTGCACCTTCTCCACCGCCAGGAACGAAGACTGCCACCGCACTTGCGTCAACCCTTGGCGCCCCTGCGGTGACTTGCCCTGAAGAAGCGAAGACCAACGCCCCTGCGCCTCTGCTTGCGCCTGGGAGCTGGAAGATGAAGAGTCAGTGTCACCGCCCCCGCGTTGACACTGGGAGGCCCCTGCGGCTCAGCATCTGAAGCGACAGAAAGTTGAAGAGTCAGACGTTTGAAGACCATTAAATATCTGCCCCTGCGGAAGTGCTAGGTCGCCCTTGCGGCTACGAAGAAGATCAAACATTTTCGCCTGAACCGCCCCTGCGGATCTGAAGGCCGCCCCTGCGGTTCAGCGACAGAGGCTTTACTCCGAATGTTTACACCACCTTTATGGCATTAAAGGTGGTTGTTTTGGGTTGGTCATTTACTCCTATTTAGTGCCATTTGTAGTATAAATAGACCTAGGTTTGTTTGCTAGAATATCCAATTTAGAAACCACTTTTTCCATTGAAATTATCTTGCTACCTTTGTAATGAGTTACTAACTCCCTTGCTATATTGGGTTGGTTTGAAGCTGCATTGTTACTTTGGTTGCAAGTTCTTTCTAATATAAGTTTTCATTCAGTAATACTTTGTGTTTCCTTGATCTTCATTGTCTAATTGCATGTTTTACTATCACTTAAGATTGATCACCTTAGGTTCTAAAGTGCATGCAAAGAACTAGGATTAATAGATTCCGGGTTCGGGTCTTTAATCTAGTAGTAAACTTTGTGTAATAACGGGTTGTAATTGCTTAAAGGAAAGGAACACAAATATAAAGATAAGTTTAACGGTTTTAATCTTTTCTTTATATCCCTTAGTCTTTGTTTGAAAGCTAACTTGTTAATTGCTCTTGTAGGTTTACGGAACACTAACCTGTTAAGTTGTGTTGATGCCGGTTGGCTCAACACATATATATGACCGAGACGGGAGATTACTTGAAAACTTGTAAAAAAGGAACTCACCAAAGTAGCAATCGCATGGTAAGAATCAACCTAGTGTAGATTCACCCATTATTGTCTTACTCGTTGTCTTACTTTCTTTCATAAGTTTTGTGTGCATAAATTCACTCAACCCCCCCCTTTTGTCACTTATAATCAATAATTGCATTTAATAGGAATAACAAAACTCTCTTGGGTTGACCCTTAACCACTATACTCGTTTTAGTGCTAAGTCGGGGTTATAATTTTGATAAGATAAAAACGACCATAGATAAAGGTCTTGTCAGGAACGAACATAGTCCCTGGATGGTGGTCCCACGTAGGAGACCATGGAATAATGATAAAAGGGAGACAGGGAGCATAGAGTACCAGAAGTAACCAGGATGGGAAAACAAAGATGGTGGCCCCGACAATCCCCGACAGAGGGACCACGACCTCAAATAGGAAAAGGGTAAGGTTTAATGGTAGCTTACCGAATACAGAGATCCAAGAGAAAGGAAAGGAAATCATCAATGTTTCTGCAATGAGGGATAGGAAGGAACCTGGACCTAGTGCTCCACAGACCAGGAAAGGTGAACCACAAGTCAAGATCCTAAATAGAGCAGTACCCCAGGATGTAGCTTTTGCTGCCAAGATGGCCCAAAATCCCACAGTTGATCATGTGCTCATGGAGGTATGCAATGACACTCAGACCTCGATGGTACCCGATTCACAAGCATGAAGCCTTGGCGGCGGACTAACCCATCCATAAATTTCAATGATAGGTATTCTATAGAACTGCTTCGGAACTGTAAAGAATAGTTTCCGAAGGTCTATCCGGTACATGATTCGGAAACATAAACCTGGCTTTGTAGCTCTCTTTGAGACTCACTGTTCAGGAAATAAGGCCGATACCATATGTGAAAAGATGGGATTTGATTCACTGGAAAGAATGGAGGCTGAAGGTTAGAGTGGGTCCCATTTGGATCCTTTGGCAGTCAGATAGAATCAAGTTCAAGATGGTTAAGAATCATAAGCAGTTTATTCATGTGTTTGTAGAGCGTGAGGAAGGAGACTTCAATCTTATCGTGACCTACATCGCCCCCGAAACCAGTAGAAGGGGGGATGTCTGGTCGGAAATCCAAAGCATTGTCCAACACTCACCACTTCCAGTGTTGATAAGAGGAGATCTTAATGTTACCAAGAGTATCGAGGAGAGTCAAGGTGGAGCCAATCGTCTCTCTAGACATTCACTCGAGTTTGGAGCCTGGATAAGCAATAATAATCTTATTGACTTGGGGTATATTGGGTCCCCCTTCACTTGGTCGAGAGGCCGTTTGAGTTTAACTAGAATCTCAAAGAGACTAGACAGAGTTCTCATCACCCCCAATGGACGACTTCGTTGGCCTCATGCTGAGGTTAGACACCTTCCACGTCTGTCATCAGACCACAATCCCTTACTCCTCTCACTTCGCAAAGAACTAGGGGGTAACCCTAGACGACGCCCCTTCCGCTTCATTGCTGTCTGGCTCACCCATCCAGAATTTGGACATCTCATTGAGGAAATGTGGAATAAAGTAATTAACCTTCCGGAGGCCCTTAGACATCTACAGAAGGTACTCAGCAAGTGGAATAGAGAATCTTTTGGTAATATACACCATCGCAAAGAAGCTCTTATCATGGAACTTGAAAAGATCAGATTGGAACTTGACATTAATGTAAGTGACACGCTCCTCAGAAGAGAACAAGAAACAATGAAGGAAGTTGGGGTTGCTTTAGAACAGGAAGAGTTACTCTGGTGCCAAAAATCGAGACAGAAGTAGATCTCATGTGGAGATCGTAACACTGCTTTTTTCCATCTTTCTACCATTGTAAGACGAAATCACAATACAGTCTTGGTGCTTAGATTAGCGAATGGAGAATGGTCTCTGGATCAAAAAATCTTAGAGTAATATGTTGTTGCTTTCTATAAGGATCTCTATGGCCCCTTGGAGCTACCACTACTCTCTTCTCTTCCTAGGGGTGGTTTTCCGATACTCACTAAGACCCAATATGCTGATTTGATTAAGCCATGCGAAGATAAGGAAGTGTTGAGTGCCCTGAAAAGCATGGGAGCCATTATAGCTCCTGGCCCAGATGGTTACCAACCCCTCTTCTATCAAAATTGTTGGAACACAGTCGGTTAATCACTCACTAGACTAGTGAAGGAATTCTTTGCGACGGGCAATCTAGCTAGATCGGTTAATGAAACACTCGTGGTTCTTATTGGAAAGGTTGCAAGTCCAAAAACAATCCAACAATTTCGACCCATCAGTCTATGCAATGTAAGTTATAAGGTGATCACCAAGATTATTGCTAATCGCATTAAACCTTTTATGAATAATCTTGTTAGCCCCCTACAAGGAAGTTTTATTCCAGGTCGCTTAATTTCGGACAATGTTGTGCTTACGCAAGAAGTTATTCATTCCCTTAGCAAGAAGAAAGGTAAAAGGGGTTGGATGATTATGAAACTAGATCTCGAGAAGGCCTATGATAGACTCCGGTGGGAGTTTGTCACGGATACTCTTCAAGACATGGGTTTGCAAAACAAATGGGTCGAGTGGGTAAGCTATTGTATCTCAACGAGCTCCATGAGATTGCTATGGAATGGGGAATGTACGAGGAGTTTTGAAACCACCAGAGATGTCCTGCAAGGGGATCCTCTATCCCCATACCTCTTTGTTCTCTGCCTTGAAAGACTGGGTCATCTTATAGATAAAGTTGTTGGAGAAGGTCATTGGAAGCCAATAAAAATCTCACGAGGAGGACCAGCCATCTCGCATCTTTTCTTCGCTGACGATATCCTCTTTTTTGCGGAAGCTTCTGGCTCACAACTCCGGGTAGTCAAAAAGATCCTTAAGGAGTTTTGCAATGCTTCGGGACAAAGAGTAAGCCTAGAAAAATCAAGAATATATGTCTCCCACAATGTTAGGGGTGCTCTAGAGCAACAGTTAAGTGACGTTTGTGGAGTTTCATATACTCGTAATCTAGGAATGTATTTGGGCATTCCTTTACCTAATGGAGCAACCACACGAGAGATTTTCAATCCGCTAATTGAGAGAGTAACTTCTCGCCTTTCGGGATGGAAATCAAAAACCCTTTGCTTGGCAGGTCGCACCACGTTGGTACGTTCAGTACTCTCAAACATCCCTCTACACTACATGGGAGTTATGATCCTTCCTGCAAGCGTCCCATCTAAATTGGATAAGATCTGTCGTAGCTTTGTCTGGGGGATACTGAAGGAGGCAAAAAGTTGCATAAGCTAAACTGGGATAGTGTCTGCCAACCAAGAGATAGTGGAGGTTTGGGGATCAGAAAGATGAATGAAGTTAATCTTGCCATGATAAGTAAACTTGGATGGCGTATGTTCATGAAAAAAGACCAAGTCTGGGCCAAGATACTACTCAGGAAGTACCATAACTCTTCTCAGGATTGGCCCATAACCTTAGCACTTAAAGGGGGCTGCTCGCAGACTTGGAGAGGGGTGGTGACAGGCTATAACCAGGTTATTGCTCCGAACATTGGGTGGAACATTAAGGATGGTAGGAGAGCAAAGTTCTGGAGATATTCCTGGGTATCGGAAGAGCCTCTCATGTTCTCATGTCAAATTCCGCTTACGCAATGGGATCTTGATCTCTCTGTAAGGGACGTTTGGAGGGGAGATGAAGTGTGGGATTGGAATTACTTAACAAGCCGCTTAAGTAATGCAGCTTTCCTGAAGGTAGTTGCAATTAGACTGTGGGCTGATGAAACTGAGGAAGACCATGTCCGTTGGAGACCAACTCAAGATGGGGAGTTTACTGTTACCTCGGCTCATCATTATGTACGTAGTAGAAGAGCGGGAAATGGTGCTAGAGAGGGACTCTTTGAACGAATATGGTCGATTAGAGTACAAGAGCGCATCAAGTACTTTCTCTGGCAGGTTGCATGGAAGGTAGTCCTAACTAACCTAGAACGGTTCCGAAGACATATGGCCACGTCCCCGGATTGTCTTGCATGTCCGAACAAAGAGGAAGATTTACTCCACCTTCTCAGGGACTGCCCCTTTGCAAAGAATATCTGGCTTTCATTAGTGCCTCACAATGCCCAGTCTACTTTCTTCCTCTTATCTTGGGAGGAGTGGATTTTTGAGAATGTGAGTATGGGGAGGAATAATCACACCAAGGTACCATGGAATGAGTTCTTTGCGATTACAGTATGGTGGATCTGGAAGTGGCGTAATGCAAGAACATTTAACGAAGGAACCATCCCAAGAGATAAGATCCATTCATCAGAGCGGCACACAAAGAGAATATGGAGGCATGGTCGAGGGGGCAAAATCCGGGCTTGGTAAAGAGGCAGGAACTTCTTATTAGATGGTGCAAGCCAAATACGGGTTGGGTGAAGATCAATTCAGATGGAGCCCTCCGAAACGGCCTGGCGACAGCAGGAGCAGTTATACGAAACGATCAAGGGGAATGGGTCTATGGGATTGCTGCGAATCTGGGCACCACAACCGGAAGCTGAGCTATGGGGAGCTTACCTTGGCATGGAGCTTGAATGGGACCTTGGTTTCAGAAGAGTATCGGTTAAAGTAGATTCCCTTTTGATAGTGGGGTTGATTCGAAATGGGGTTAGCAATAATCACCCCTTATCGAGCCTGGTTATTAAATGTCAAGGCTTCCTAACTCGGGACTGGCTAGTGAGTCTCGATCATGTTTTTCGGGAAGGGAATAGGGTTGCTGATGCGATAGCAAGCTTAGCCTTTTCCATGGATCTCGGTTTTCACCGTCTTTGGGATCCTCCTTTAGAGATTAGAAATATTTTGTTGGACGATTGGAGGGGCGTCTCGTTCCCTTGTTTCTCGATTTTGTAATTCCTTTTCTCATTAAGTGCGTAGGCGCGGGGAGCTTCGACTCTGGTTTCATAAAAAAAAAATGCAATGTGTGTACTATTTAAGAATAGAAAAGGAAAGAAGGCGTAAATGTGAATACTACTGGATCGGGTGGACTCGGTTGGTGGTAGAGTCAAAATGCAAACCGACTTTTAAGAATACAAGCAACAAAACTAAAAATTATAATGAATTTACGTGTCATCTACATTTCTCATTTGTCTCGCTACCAAACATAAAAGAAACACTTGTAGTATTTTGATTCTTGGACCGGTAGATTATTATGAGTTGCACACTTGTACATCATTCAACGGTAGGAAATTATATATTAAATTTAAAATATTGTCTTATACCGAAATACGGTTATTTCAGTCTACTCTTAGAGGTAATTCAACCTAAATTACCTGCAGATAATTAAAAACTGCTTAAAAATATGTTTGTAGATGACACCTAATTTTGGTTATATATATAGATAGGGTTGTGCATACGGTCGGACCGGTGGACCGTAAGTTGATGACACTCTGGACAGTAGACCGGACCATTACGGTCCGATCCAGAGCGGTCCGGTTCCGGGTTGGACCGGTTTGTACCTAAATTGTGAAATTTTAAATATTTTGGATCTGACCGGATATTTTCAATTTACGGTTCAACCCGGGCTACGATTTAATATGATCCAAAACCGGACCCGGACCGTAACCCGGATTTTCAAAAAAACATGGACCGTAGATCGGACCGTAAATTCTGGTCCGATTTTGCAGAGCCTTATATATAGCTTCATTCTTTGTTATTTGCAACAAGGAGCCACCTCACCAGAACCAATATATATATAGGATTAAGATATGGTAAGAACCTTTGTTAGAGTAGGGGATAAGAACATCTAATATTCATTACATTAAAAATTAAACGAAAATATGATTAAAAGACCGTGTAAGTGTTCATAAGGACGTTTCACTAGATTGGACTTAAAATATACACTATCAATAAATATAATGACATTTTAAGTAATAATAATATTTGATTTATGGCTAAAATTATGGTTTATATGAATAAAAATTGAATGGTCATTTTTTAATAACAAACTAATGATTATTACCTATGCAACGGTCTTTTTTTTTTCACATGTAACTTTATGTAACATAGGTTAACAATCGTTAATAATAGGTTAACTGTAGTTAACATAGGTTAATGATCGTAGCTGCATAATAACGCTCGTTATAATATTCAAAACTGAAGTTTATGACATTAAGAAGAAAATAATGAAAAATAATTACTGGATGTCCCTTGTTCTGAGAAAAGGTTGAACATGAAGGTAGCTATTTTCTCAGAACAAGGGACATTCAGTATTGTAATTACTAGCTATGTCAAATTACTGAACCACGATGCCCCTACATGGAATTTGTCTAAACCTCATCTTTTTATTAGTATTTGATCTTTGTAGAGTTGAAATAATCATTCCCTGTTTGTTTCTGCTGTGGACAGGTTGGTGAAGATGAGTTTGGGTAAATGAAGGGATGCGTATTCGAACTGCATTACCATTTGTGACGCTGAGAAAGGAAATCTATATCTTCACATTTGGACTTGTCTGTTCCTTCATTTTTGTGATCCTTGCCCACTACAATACAAAACACCCAATAGCTTTCACATAAACCTAATTTGATTGAATATACCTCTTTAAAAGTTTAACAACGCCCTACCAACATAAAATCAGTGTTATTTTAGATGATGCAATTATGTGTTTTCGTTAAGTTAGTAAATTTAGTTGAATTTAGTAAATTTACTCGTAACTTATAGCTTTGTACGAGTAATTACAGTTTATAATATCTTAAGTGTAAATTATTTATTTTATTTTATTTTTCCTAAGTTATAAATTTTAGAAATATGTATTTCTATATGTTAGAAAGTTACACGCAATTTATAAATTATTAAATATAAAGTTGAGTAGGAATTTATTTAACATCGACCTACTATTCATAGCTCGGGTCGCAACAAAGAACAAGATATAGGAGAGTTGTCCTTGTCCACAACACAAAATATGGACGATTTATCGCAACTTCAGTTTGATGTGTCTTCTTTATATATTTTGAACATTGTAGATGTCCGTATACCCCAAATCTCATCCCTCATTTTTCGACTATATTTGGAGAAGATATCGATCCAAGAAGTGAACCTCCACCGATTTACGAGTCTCAAACTCCGTCTGCTCAACGGTCGAGAGACGAAATTGTTATAGATTTAAACCTGGAGTATGTAGAGGATGACATTCCAAATTTTCAACCCGACCCAGATTTTTAACCGTTTGCATATCAATGATCATTAGTGCAACCCTCCCCCGTTCATCCCTCCTCTCACCATCCTTCAATGGATGTGGGTCCGTCATTTGTTGGTCCGTCAGGTTGTGCTTCACAACCCAATGTGAATCCAACAAACATGTGGTCACATGATATTCTTGATACTCATACCGGACAACCTCTCGCCACTGATATATTGGTCAACTACGGGATGCATAAAGCGAAAGCTATTTGGATCAATCCGGAGGCTAACGTAATTGTCTATTCGTTATTCTTACAAAAATAACATTTATTTTATTGAATATATCAAAGTATGTAGGGTTCGGAGAACTAGCACTGTAATACCCGAAAAATTTAAACTCTGTTTCATACTGGATCAACCGGATTCCGATCCGCCAACCTTTATTCTTTTAAATATAAAAAAATAATATTAGAATTTTATCATTTTATGTGACCTGATTCACATAAAATGATAATTATGTAACCCATATAATAATTTCCGTACTTTTGTTCCGTACAAATAACGATTTTTTTTTTCAGACATCTTAGTTAGATGAGCGGGCCCAACAGACCCGGCCCAATAATAATTACAACCGGCCCAACCTCTTCCTCGCCCTAATGGCTGAATAATTAACTTAATCCCTCAAATTAACCTAATCTAATAACCTACCTAATCACGCCTAACCTACTCTTGTTGTTGCCGCTGCACGATTAAAGCCATCTTGAAACCATCATCAGCCTCCCACGTTCGACTGCAACCGCAACCGGAGTCACCAATCTCTCTCTCAACGTCGGGAACTGCACACACCCTCGACCGACGCACACAGCAGGCGGAGCCCTCCCAAGCCAAGCGGCATCTGAGTGCTTCGGTGAACCTAAGACGAGATTGAGCATCGAGGGTGGATGATAGGCAGCAGTACCTCCAGACCGACGAGCCGCAGGGGGTTGTATCGACCTCCGTCTCCGATCCAGACCACCGCAGAGAGAGACCTGACACCACCGTCGTCCTTGCAGGAGGTAAGTCGGTGCAGCCCTTTTTCCCCTCCTTCTCTTCTGATTCCCTGCACCTACACCTCCGCTTACACTGCTGCACTGTAGAGAAGGATTCCTGTTGTTGTCACAAAAACGTCTGCACGCTAGCCTCTCGCCTCGCCAGTGACAGACGTCGGTTTTGATCCAAGCAGACCGGAGTGGTGAGCCTCTTATCTTACAACCTCCTACTTGTGACCTCCCTCCTTTCTTCCACGTTAACAGCCTCGAAAACTTTCCTCACCGGCGGGAAAACTTCAAATCAGTAGGTTGAAGTAGGATGGTTGGTAAGTCAGTCTCATCCTTGCATACTGTTTCTTTCTTGTGGAAGTAGGTTGGTTGGGGTAGGCGGTAGAGCAGTAGTTTGAGTTGAAGTGTGGTGACCAAGGAGTTGGAATACATAAGGGTGAGGCATGCTCTGAAGTTTTGTTGTTCTCCTGTAGTATCGAACTCAAGACTACTGAGTTTGTAAATGTGAGATTTAGCTGCAAGGGAGTATCGAAGGGAGGACCTTTTTCCCAGCTTTTAGAAAGTCAGTGTTAGGCTTGGATCTGCAGACTTGTAGGATTTTTTTTTTGAAGCTTTAGAATGATCATCTACCGTTGAATTTTGGATATGTGGTAGATATATATAGGTAGTTTACTGTGTTAAAATTTGAGAGAAAGTTAACGGTCGGATTAGAACTTATAAGGATTCAAAGTAGGGTAGTTGGGCTGTTTTTACAGCAGGGGAAAATAGACTAAGTATGAGAAATTTCAGCTTTTATACCAACTTTGGAGATTTATGGGAGATTTATGAGTAAGTATTTTTGAGAGATCTTTACTCCTATGTTTAGCATGTATATCATAGAGGATCTAGGATTTTATCTCGGAATTTTTATATCCTTATCCAAGCCGTGCATATGAACCCAAAGTCGAGCCTTAACAACTTTTGTATAAACTAAGATCTTTGGGGTGACTCTTATAAATCCTTACCAAACCTTTCAATGAGAACTAGATTATGGACATAGGTTCGAAAAGAGAATATTATAACTAAATGATAGACTTTTGAGAATTTTCGGGACCAAGGGTAAAATAGTCTTTTTACCTTAAGAGAGCCTTTTTCCGTAATCTCTCTTCATGAGATTGTACATCTTAGAAGTTTATAACTTCTAACAGTTTAGGGATGTGATTTTGATCCACATGTCTTGTTTGACAGGCGTTTGAGTACCACGAGTACGGACCGAGTTGAGATTGGATAGAGTGTGATTTGATTCAGGTAAGTCCTTGCGACTTACTTAGCTAGTTTCTGGATGTTAGTTGAGTGGTAATAGTGGTGTGTGCAATGTGTGTTTATAATAATAACTTGATAGGACGACTGTATTATTATATTTTAAGGTCTAGGTGTATGTATAACGGGCCGTGACATCACTGCCCAGCTCTGACAAGAGACTGGGAGGTTCTCTATGCCCAGACCATACAGGTACAAGGTGAGACGCATCGGATCCATTCCTGATGGTTACACGGGGGCGGGGGCGAGGTTTGGGATCCCCTCGTGTCACAAAATAAGTATCATTAGTAAGAGTCAATGACTTAAGTAAAGATAATAAACGGATTGTTTAAAAGCATGATGAGTGTTTACTTTTGCTATGTGTGTGTGTGCTTTTATTATTCATCTAATGTTTAGATAACTAGCTAATGGTTGTTCTATTGTGTTTTTAGATTCATCACAGGTTAGAGCAACAGTTGAGTGATCCGGAAGTAGTGGTCAGTCGGGTCTCCGTACTCCTTAGAGTGGGGTTGGAGTGTTGTTTTGTTGTTCATTCTTCTTGTTAAGACAGTTAGTCTTTTTCGTTGTTCAAGTACTACCGGCTGTTAGACGTTGTTGCATTCATCTCTTTAAAAATACTATTTTTATTAATTTCGGTTTTTCTTATTTGTGTCTTGTTGCAAGATCCTAGTGATATTATTGTCAAACTGAGGTCGGGACCCATTGTGAGGTCCTAACCAGTAATATCCCGAGTTCCGAGAATCCGGGGTGTTACAAGCACGGCCCTGAATGTCTTGTTACGTAAGTATATGGACGCCCCCGTGGATGCAGAGTGGCAGGAGTTAGTTGATAACTCAGGGCGTTATTAACAGTTCAGATGAGTAATGTTGATCATACTCCTATCCATGCAATTGTAGAGCGTTGACATCTCGACACGAACACATTTCACATGCAATTTGGGGATATGACAATCACATTGCATGATTTTTTACATTACCGGACTTCTCATAGATGGACCCGACTTGGAAGTCAAATAAATGTTACTTAATTTTTGAACTTGTTTCTCATCTAAGGAACCCAACTCAATTGCCTTTCGAAGGTCAATGACAACAACTTGGTTCTCAATGATCTCAACTGCTTTGTCTCAACCACTTGACTGAACCCCGAACCATTTTACAAGGTAATCCGGTGTAGACGACAACACAAAGCATTTTACACAATTCTCAAGTAAGTTGCTTTGCATACTATGATGTACGTCACATACAAATCTCGTAGACAAATATCGAAAACCCTACCTAATAGTTGACAAAACATCGTTAAGTTTGCAACCTCACTCAGAGTCTTGAAACGGGATTGCCCCAATGATGTCATCAATCGATAAAATTGATCCTTCAACATCAAATTGATATGCTTTAGACACGTCGAGAGTTGGAAGTTAGATGCATCAAAGTGCTTCTTCAAAGCAGAGTGTGTGGACTCAACCCTACACATTAGGTTTATTTAAATCATGACATTATAGGGGTGGCATTTTAGGAACTCTTCCGATAAACTGTAAGAATACAAATAATAGAAAAAAACAACAAGATTATAATACCGTTAGTGTGTGTAAAGTCAATATGAGATCGTTGTTCTTAATTTTGAAAATGCCCCGGATAACGACGGTTGAATGACGTTCCAAATCCCAAGATAAAACTTCACTAGATCCAAGTTCCGTAATGACTTTGGAAATTTGATGAACCACTTATGCGTTGCACTCTCATTTTATGAGGAGAAAGAGGGAGAAGACGTTTTGTTGTGCATTTGAATGTGAGGATGAGACACCTTTATTTATGTAGGTGAGCTTAGAGACGTAGGATATTTGTGTATTTCACATATGCATTGATTCCAAAATTGTAACTCCGGATCTCCACATTGAATACAAATTTTGAATTAAAATCCGAAATTTTAACTTAGTCCAACACCACTAGTCCAAACCATTCTCATCACGACCCATATATCCTAAGTCTAAGCTTGAGCCTCGGCTCGCGCGTGTGGTCGGTTAGCTACGACCGCTTCTTATTGAAAATGGGTAGTGACCAAAAGGCCACAACCTTTAAGAATTTTTCCTCCTTGTATATAAGAGCTATACTCCTTTTAGTCGATGTGAGGTACCCACATTTGTGTTCTCTTTTCCCAAGTTTTGCATTGTGTAGACATAACTTCGAGCATCATTATCTCATTCACCCGGAATCCAATTTTAGCAAATAAGTATAACACGATTCGGTGCTCACGGAGACAAAGTCAATGCTTCCGTTTTCTGGTGTTGACGATGTCTGCACCCCACCGGAAATTTACGCGTACAAACCTGGAACAATACTTATAAAATATTGGCTCCAATTAGTCTTAGTTGAACTAAAAAGATGCAATGTTAGTGATCCAAAAGATAACATTATTAAAATGAAACGTAATTGTTTGTAGCTTGGTTACCAAGGTGAAAATGTTGGTCAATCAAGTAACTTGCAATGTTATCCTTATGACATGTTCACGTCTTGTTCAAGTAATCCATCAACCCCACTGACCACCTTAGTGCTTTGTCATTTCTTGACGTCGGGCCTCAAAAGTTGAACTTGACTTTGATTTGTATGAATCGGTACAATGACTTTGAAATTCATGATGCATAGTTACCGACCTTGTCTTCTTAAAGGTGTGTCCCTCTATCTCACGGTTGACGTACCACCAACACAAGAAATGAGCTGCATCCAGAAAAACCTAAGGGGATAGCCCTCAAAAGCCTAAGCTCCCGATCGGTCACTATCACTTCCTGTTGGTATTTAGACTATTGGCAACACCCTTTGACTTGACGCATAACTCAATTGTATGCATTCGGATCTTCCCTTGTCATAAACTCAAAGCCCAAGTGAAATGTCAAGTCGGTGCATGTTTGACCGACAATTGCCAAAAAGACATTTGAACTTAAAGACGGAAATAAATAAATTAATTATATTAGTAACTCAAAGTAATAAAATAGTGAAATTACCGTATTTAGCTTACATGTTGGTGTTTTACGTGGTGTCCATGACCATGGCAAAATGATATTTATCCAATAATTTGATCGATTGTTCATGGAAAATGCAATGTCTTGCAAGTTCCATCGTCAGACTCCTTGAAACAAAAAGGTGAAATTTTTTTCCACCAACATGTTGAATAGTAACTGTGTCGGGCTCAATACTATTATTTTTAACCTTTAAGTCTTTGCACGCACATTGTATACATGTTGCCTCCCCGACAAACTGCCTTCGTAATTTTATCACAACATCTCATGAACAATCTTTTGTGACGTTTCGGTCGCTGTTACTCTTTCTACATTGAGAAATTGTTCACTCGTCAAACGACCGGCAAAAGCGTGACCTTCTTGGTGTTTTGGCAACTCGTGGTTATGAAATACACACTCAATCGTCACACATCCTTCACTTGTTCATATCCATTTAGCAAAAATAGACAACCACATTTCTTCGAATGGTTGTGCCGAGACTTCACCGGGACATCATTTAAATAGTCAAATTTTGTCTTTCCAACCTTCTTGCTCCCAGAATGTTCACATGCTAAGTGTGTCATACCGTAACTCCGTGACTTTGACGCTTTTCATGACCGTTTTATTGTAATCATCACAAAATATTTCATCGCCTCAACCAGAGCACAAACAAGCATGGAACCAATATCCTTCCCCCATATGTCGCTTACGAATATCCTTGAGTAATCGAGTCCTTCATTTTGGTGAAATGATGGACAATTGTAAATCTAAAATAAAATAAAAACAACTTTAGGTTCTACACAAATATAAAAAAGTACAACATAATGGAATTTTTAGATTTTAAAATACTATTCCTACCCCTACCTGAATTTGACCCGTTTGACCTTCTCCTTGATCCAAAGAACTTGAAGACATGATATTTTGGTAAGAACAAACATTACTCAACTCTCTCAAACCTCTCATTAAACACTCAAACTTCTCTTAAACTCATATCCATCTTCCAAGTTTTAACCCATATATACACTCAAACTATCAACCATAAGATTTATTGTTCCCAACCATAAAAATAAAAAAAAAAAAAAATTAACCCCAACCGTAACATTAAATTTATGGTTCAAATTTTACAAGCTTTTAGCTCTCTCGTAGGGCGCGAGAGACGAAATTTGAATTTAGAAAAAAAATTAGTCTCTAGCACCAGCTTTATTTGTTGTCATTCCCACTACAAAATAAGATTGTTCACATGCTAAGTATGTCATACCGTAACTCCGTGACTTTAACGCTTTTCATGACCGTTTTATTGTAATCATCACAAAATATTTCATCGCCTCAACCAGAGCACAAACAAGCATGGAACCCATATCCTTCCACCATATGTCGCTTACGAATATCCTTGAGTAATCGAGTCCTTCATTTTGGTGAAATGATGGACAATTGTAAATCTAAAATAAAATAAAAACAACTTTAGGTTCTACACAAATATAAAAAATACAAAATAATGGAATTTATAGATTTTAAAATACTATTTCTACCCCGTACCTGAATTTGACCCGTTTGACCTTCTCCTTGATCCAAAGAACTTGAAGACATGATATTTTGGTAAGAACAAACATTACTCTCAACTCTCTCTCAAACCTCTCATTAAACACTCAAACTTCACTTAAACTCATATTCATCTCCCAAGTTTTAACCCATATATTCACTCAAACTATCACCCATAAGATTTATTGTTCCCAACCATTAAAAAAAAAAAGTTTAACCTCAACCGTAACATTAAATTTATGGTTCAAATTTTACAAACTTTTAGCTCTCTCGCACGTAGGTGCGAGAGACGAAATTTGAATTTAAAAAAAAAAAATAGTCTATGGCACCAACTTTATTTGTTGTCATTCCCAGTAAAAATAAGATTATACAAAAATAATTTTATTACTCTCACACCCTCTCTATTGCTACCTTTATTATATGTGGAAGCCTACACTTACCATCAATTTTCACTTTGACCTTCAATACAAAATACACGGTCATACTAATCTATCTATAGGCTAATGTAGTTGACTTATCATATTTTATACCGCCAACTTCTGCATATATGGTTCGTTTGAAAACCACTAATTTATCGAAATTGAAATTGAAATTGAAATTTATTGTGTACTAATTGATTGAACGAGATTTTTATTTATTAGTTTGATTGGTATTTGAATGACAAATCTTATTGAAATTGATATAAGTAGAAACATATTTACTTTTTATTTAGTAGTATTACAATATATCATTCGATAAATTACATAATATTCATAAACTGTTTTTCATATATGTTATGAAATAAGAATAAAATTTTCATAAACTTGAAGTTTAAGATAATAATAATTTTATAGCTTATGCTAGTTTGAGTAAGCATGTGAAAGGGATTCCCAATCACATCCAGCCCACAATCGAGAATATAGGTAGTATTAATTAATCCATTTTGTTAAGCAAGTCCAATTAACCCTGCACTAGAAATATAAATTAATTCGAATAAACTGTAATTGTAATTGAACTCAATTAACCCTAAATGTAATAATGAAATATTGATAGGCTCCGACATTGTCGCCTTCATCTACGTATAGATTTGCATATCGATAGTAATGTAATACTGATGTCTGGTTGTACTGCAAACAACATCTTAGAAAGGAGAAATTTTTACAGGGCCATACTTTGCATATAACTGTATTTGAACCTTCTTACCATTCTTAACACAACATTTGTCAAAGGTCCTGAAGAATGGTTTGAAGAACGTGAGATTCTAGGTACATTGGTGGAGAACATGAAAGGATATTCAAAGGGAATTGAAAAAAGTAAATTCTGGTTTTGACAGTGACACTGTTGAATTGAGATTTGATCTAAATCCATCCGTTTTTACGATAGTATTCAAAGTAATTTACTTTGAAGAATTTTTCTTGTTTAATTCATAGTTTTAATAAGATTCAAAGTTTGAACGTTTTTGTGATGTTTAAAACTATTAAATTATTTATGGTGTTATGTTTTGTGAAACAATTAAGTGGTTGTGAAAAAGAGATTAACATCAAAGTTTTCATACACAATATACAAGAAAAGTGAAAGTTTAAGCTACTTTGTTCTTCTCTTCTTTCCTCCTAAATTATTTACATGGTATCAAAGCACACTTTTCACTTTGACCTTCAAAACAAAATACACGTTCATACAAACATATCTATACAAGAAAAGTGAAAGTTTAAGCTACTTTGTTCTTCTCTTCTTTTCTCCTAAATTATTTACATGGTATCAAAGCACACTTTTCACTTTGACCTTCAAAACAAAATACACGTTCATACTAACATATCTATAGGCTAAGATAGTTGTAGTTGACTTATCATATCCACACGCCAACTTTTATATATAGGATTGGTTTGAAAACCACTAATTAATCAGAATTAAAGTTTAAACTTATTGTGTACTAATTGATTGAATAAATTTTTTATTTTATAAGTTTGATTGGTATTTGAAATGATAATGTAATTGATTTGATGTAAGTGGAAATATTTACTTTATATTTTATTGTATAACAGTATATCATTTGATAAGCTGAATGCATTTTATGAAATAAAAAGTTTTATAAACTTGAAATTTAAGTTAAAATTTTTATAATTTATGTTAGGTTGAGTAACTACGTGAAAAAGGGATTTTCAATCATATCAACTCCACACTAGAGAATATCGATAATATTAATTAATTTATATTATTAAGCAAGCCCTGTTAACACTCTATTGAATTAATCTGCATAAATTGTTACTATAATTTAACCCTAAAAAAGAAAGTATTGTTAATTGATTTTAGAATGAAACTCGTTACTTTTATGTGTTGAGTTTCTAATGCATAGTTCGTTGCACATACAAATTTGTTTCTACCGTCCGTTTGTGTCGAACAAAACAACTAATACGTTCATATGTACACGAATTTGCTTTACCGTCCATATCTGTCAAATTTAATTGTTTATTTGTCTTGGTGATAATATGTCTAAAAGTTAGTAAGAAAGCATGTGGTGTGTGTTCGGTTGATGTGCACTTGCTTTTATGTCATGACAACATACTTATCTATTTCTCTATCAATTCAAGCTTAGCTACTCCAACTTTTGGACATTTGTTTGGGTCCGTTTAATGATTTTTTTTCTAATGTCTATAAAAAGTTAATAGTTAAGATTCATTTATGTTTCATTATTTTACAAAAACAAAATGCTACTTTACACTATTTTCCTCTTTTTATGTAACATTACTTTACTATCCGTATGTTACACCTATTTTTGTTTAACAACAATAGTCCGAATACTTGGGTGGATTTGAACTATTAAAAAAATTATATATGAGAAAAAAAAAATTTTAAACATTTGTACAAAATAAAAAAAATAAAAAAAATAAACAACTAAGGTAATTTAGTACTATTAATTTATTTTGAAAAAACAATATATGTTTCAACTTTGCATTGAAATAGGATTATTGGTAGAAACCAACAATAAGATGTTGGAAATGCAATGAAGTCGGTCATATAGAGCGAAATTGCAAACTAACAATAATCAACAAATGTAGGTTGTTGAAATTGAAGATCGCACGGAGGAGAAGTTGTTTATTGCAACGTGTGCAATAAACAAGAAGGGTTCATGGCTTGTTGACAGTGGTTGTACAAGTCATATGACACATAAAGCAAACATCTTTGTGAAGCTATATAAAACATATCATTATAGGGTGAAGGTCAGAAATAGAGACTACCTAAAAGTGAAGGAAAGAGGAGTTGTTGTCAACACATCATCGGGTGTTAAACACAACATGATGTGTTGTATGTGCATAATCTAGACCAGAATTTGCTTAGTGTTGGGAAAATGTTGGAGCAGTGTTGTAGGATCCAATTCAACGATATGCCCTACATTATTTATGATTCATTCGGAGCTAAGTGTTTGAGGTGAAGATGAAGGAAAATACTTTTCTAGTTGAGTGGAAGCAAAACGGTTTGCATGTTTATTAAAAGACGATGGATACTTTCAACATTTGGCACGAGCGGTTAGGTCATTTCAACTTCTCAAGAATGAAGCAAATAGCCGATCATGTGCTTGTGAAGGATCTACCAAAGATACCTGACATTGTACATGCAACTCATGGAGTGTGTGAAACTTGTCAAATCGGAAAGTAGTCTAGATTACCTTTTGTTGATAGCACATGGAAGGCAATTGTGAAATTGGAGCACATACACTTAGATGTATGTGGACCTATGACTATTGAGTTTCTTAATGACAACAAATAGTACTTGTTCATTGACAATTTCTCTAAGATGTGTTGGTTTTACTTTCTACAAAAGAAGTTTGAAGTTTTGAGTTGTTTTCAAAATTTTAAGACCTTGGTGGAGAAGCAAATAGGTTATCAAATAAAGAAGGTAAGATCTGACTTTGGTGGAGAGTACGCCTCAACACATTTCAAGATGTTATCTGATAATGTTGAAATCCAACACCAATTCGCATTGCCTTATACACCTCAACAAAGCAGGACAAGTGAAAGGAAGATTAAAACCGTGATGATCAATATGCTTGTATTTATAAATAAATATTAATAACTTTTATTCCAATTATAATAAAAAAAATTGTATCTTAATAATGTTTAAATATTTGTGAAGAGAAATCATAATTTAATTTAAAAATCAAATAGGTTGTTTAAGAAGTAAAATAGGAATTAACATAGTATACATAGATTGTAACTTTTTGTTCTTACTAAGCAATTAAAAAAAAAAGAAAATAAAAGAAAGTAGGTGGGGTACATGGAAATACTAAAGAGAAGTTCCCACGTGAAGTTCACACTTGATGGACCCTACCAATACGTCGAAGCTCTCTCGAATCAAGAATCAAGAAACCGGCCATCTAGCCATTTTAGCTTCCACGTGCTCCTGTTTCTATCTTTTTGCAGAAGAAAAAATAGTAAATTACAGCGAGTCACGTGCGTTACTGATGAGACCCCAATTTGTATGTTATTCAGTGGTGGACTCCACCTCTTTCTTAGTTTTTTTTTTAAAAAGTAAAAAAAAAAAATTAAAAAAAAAAACCACATAAACCCAATGCATGTAAATCGATAAGATTTTTTTTTAGATTCCACTAAAGTAATTTTGAATAAGACTACATATATGTTGCTTCTTTTTCCTTATTGTCCTTATCTTACGGGAGTAACAACTACAATTTTTTTTTTACGGAGGGTCGTATGCGTACGAGCGCATACACGCATTAAACTCAAGTTTATCACATAAACCCGATGAGATTTCATTCT
Source organism: Fagopyrum homotropicum (assembly GCA_033239125.1). Taxonomy (NCBI): domain Eukaryota; kingdom Viridiplantae; phylum Streptophyta; class Magnoliopsida; order Caryophyllales; family Polygonaceae; genus Fagopyrum; species Fagopyrum homotropicum. Next base: position 143,482,299 of record BSWB01000003.1, on the reverse strand, counting down.
AAAACCAATTGACAATAGGAGGAGGAGTCCACCGACCTTATGTACCATGCTCAGAGTGTCCTCATCTTTCGATGTGGGGCCTTATTATCTCCAACACGCCCCCACAAGTGCAATTGGAGGATATAGACCGCGAGTTGCACTTGTCACAGGTTAGGATCGCAAGCTGAATTGAGACTAACTGTTTTGATACCATGTCAAAGTCCGATATAGACGGATCGGTAGAGCGAGGGTCGTGTGCATACGAGCGCACATTCGCATTAGGCTCAACCTCATCACATAAACCTGACGAGCTTTCATCGTAAAACCAATTAACAAAAGGAGAGTAGATCACCGACCTTATATATCAAGCTCAGAGTAATCTTTCGATGTGGGGCCTTATTATCTCCAACACGCCCCCACAAGTGCAACTGGAGGATATAGACCGCGAGTTGCACTTGTCACAGGTTAGGATCGCAAGCTGAATTGAGACTAACTGTTTTGATACCATGTCAAAGTCCGATATAGACGGATCGGTAGAGCGAGGGTCGTGTGCATACGAGCGCACATTCGCATTAGGCTCAACCTCATCACATAAACCTGACGAGCTTTCATCGTAAAACCAATTAACAAAAGGAGAGTAGATCACCGACCTTATATATCAAGCTCAGAGTAATCTTTCGATGTGGGGCCTTATTATCTCCAACACGCCCCCACAAGTGCAACTGGAGGATATAGACCGCGAGTTGCACTTGTCACAGGTTAGGATCGCAAGCTGAATTGAGACTAACTGTTTTGATACCATGTCAAAGTCCGATATAGACGGATCGGTAGAGCGAGGGTCGTGTGCATACGAGCGCACATTCGCATTAGGCTCAACCTCATCACATAAACCTGACGAGCTTTCATCGTAAAACCAATTAACAAAAGGAGAGTAGATCACCGACCTTATATATCAAGCTCAGAGTAATCTTTCGATGTGGGGCCTTATTATCTCCAACACGCCCCCACAAGTGCAACTGGAGGATATAGACCGCGAGTTGCACTTGTCACAGGTTAGGATCGCAAGCTGAATTGAGACTAACTGTTTTGATACCATGTCAAAGTCCGATATAGACGAATCGGTAGAGCGAGGGTCGTGTGCATACGAGCGCACATTCGCATTAGGCTCAAGCTCATCACATAAACCTGACGAGCTTTCATCGTAAAACCAATTAACAAAAGGAGAGTAGATCACCGACCTTATATATTAAGCTCAGAGTAATCTTTCGATGTGGGGCCTTATTATCTCCAACCTACGTAGTTAACAAAATTAAAAGTTAAGATCGCTTTAATAAGGTTAGTAGATATACAAAAATTATTCAAAAAAAATATATAATATTATGATGAAAGGAATTAAGGTACACGAAACAACGAAAATTTTAGGTGGAAATTTTCGATTAAAATTCATTATTATTTTATCTGATAATATATTTTCATAAATATCTTCAGCTTCAAAATAGAAAAATGGTTACATAAATGGCCTCAATTATTTTTAATAATGTAATTGTATATTAACTAAATGATTTAATTTCCTTTTAAAAACGGCTATATCATGTAACTAATTTTTGAAAGAAAAAAAAAATTAAATAGATTGATACGATTTTACAACCATGCTCATTATATTATTTTAACTTAAAAAATTAGATAATTTTATGTTTATTTTATCAAAATAACTTTAAAAAAGAAGTTATAACTTTTGAAAAAGAGAAGTTTACAGTTTATTTATGAAGTTAACTAACATATATTCACGTTTAAAATAATGCATAAGAAAGATAGGTTATTTTTAAAGGAAAGAAGTTCAATGAAATATCAAAATACTAAATAAATGTATTTAGTTTTCAAATAGCATTTTTTTTTTCTATTTAGCCTTCAATCTATATATATATATATATATATATATATATATATATATATATATATTATATATATATTAAAACCAAAATATTTCCTTCAACTTGGTTCATCCTAACTTATTTTATTCCACGTGTCATTTTTTTAGAATTTTAATTTTTTAAAAAAAAATTATATATACATTTACCATATTTAAATTAGTCAATAATGTAATAGTATAATTATCCTATAATAGAAGTTTTATATATATATATATATATATATATATATATATATATATAAAAGCATAAACACTTTGTGTCACGTGTCGTGATCTTATAAACTTCACACCACGTGTCATTTTCTTGCGCATCTTAATTTTATAATTATAGTAACTAACAAATCAATAAAAAAAAAATATGATATAGATAATAGATATATTATTTTCATTTATAATTTTATCACAATCTTCAATATATTCTTAAGATATCCTTTTCATTATTTTTAAAAAAAATTCTCACTTATAATTATAAAATGATTAGATTATTTATTATTCTAACTTTAACATATAAATATATAGTTTTTATTTTAATTAGGAAAGAATCACTAACTTAAAAATGTATAAATTTTTATAATATAATTATTACATTTTTTTTATAGATATTATTTAAAACAACCTAAGATAATTTTGTAATTGAAATTTTTAAATGTTCTCTACTTTAACATTTATATTTTAATTTTAAAATTTATTTATATATTTTTTTAAAAAAAATTTTATTTCACTTTTATCAACTTTATAAAATAGTTTACTAACATAAACTAAAATATGTAATATTTTCTAAATTAGTCTATTTTTATTGTTTATCTGAAATTATAATTAATTTAATTATAATTTTTAATTAATTTTTAAATTAAACCATTGTGTTACAAAAATTTAAAAGTTATAAAATTCAAATTATATCCGTGCTTTGGCATTGGAACTATACTAGTTTATGTTAATGGCTGAGATCTCTACGGAATCAGTGAACCCAGGCGACACAGCTGCTTACCAAAAGAGAAGAAAACAAAACCTTATCCTAATCAGACTTTGTTTTCATTATCTTCTTCCTTTGCAGGAATGAAAACGTTTTCAACAGTCTTGTACGTATACGACTGTTCCACGTTGATTCCTCAAACACCAGCCATCCAACAAGTGTTAGATGCGATCCTTTATGCATTCAATTACTGCATCATGTAGATTACTATTTATTATACTTCGGGGGTTGTATTGATTTCATCGCAGTTGGCAACGAAAACGACGTAGCTCTCTAGGATATTTTGCTTCTTCTTCCTCCTTCACTTCGGCGTTCCCAAATCAGATCTGATTTCACCTTACAAACATCAGTTAGGGTTATTTTTTCCTTTCTGTTTGTCCCTCTTCTCAGATTCCTGGATCATAACTGAGTATTTTTTGTGTTTTTCTGCAACAGTTGAGTGTTCTTATCAGATGACTAAAGGAAAAGCAGAAGCTAACCAGCATAAACCTATATATTCATCTGGGTATGTTCAGTTTCATTCGGGTTATGTGTTGGCCTTTTAACTCGTGTACGATTAATGTTGTGTTTTCTGGTCTTATATATAGGGGAGGGGATTATAACTGTCTGAATTTCTATGCAGAAATTCGAAGATGCTGAATGATTTTCCTTTGTCTGCTCCATCCAATGAAATGGAGTTGGCTGATGATGATGATCATGAGATGGCACCTTGCCCAAGTTCAGTACAATGGAATGCCACTATACAGAAAGAATGCACATCTAAGGCCCTCTTCAGTGCTACTGAACTCAGTAAACCGGCTAGAGTAGCATCTGCACCTGCACAATCAAGTAGTAACTTGGGTGGTGTAATGAATTTTCCGTATTTCTCGCGGTTTGCTTCTCTGTCTGGAGCGAATGCGCGTAAGGCAACTGCTGTAGGAAGTGAAAGTAACAATGAAGAGCCAACATTTGTCAAATGTTGTCATCAGGAATCGGATTCTCGTGATCCCAAACTATCCGTGCCACCATCTGTTAAAGGCATAGATTCGCCAAACCCTGAACAAGTTCCTCTTGTCCCACAAAAATCTCATCTTTTAACTCTAAAGGATCATCATGAAAAGATACCAGACCTTGCGATGGCCACTTCGGTTTGTTCAGCAAATATCTTGGAGAGAGCTTCAAATGGTCTTCTTACATGTGATTTAAAAAGAAAGTGTTATGAGACTGAAGATTCAGAAGGTCAATCTGATGTAAGATAACACAATTTTTTTGTTTTTCTTACTATATATAAACGTGGTTTATAAATAATGTCATTGACTTGCAGGACACTGAAGAGGAAACTATTGGTACTAGGAAAACAGCGTCATACCACACAGGCTCTAAGAGAACAAGAGCTGCAGCAATGCATAATTTATCTGAATGGGTGAGAACTGAGAAGCATTGTATTACTTAGCATTGATCTATGCATTATGCTGAATGTGGGTTTGTTTTGGCTTGATTGTAAACAGAAGCGGAGAGATAGAATCAACGAGAAGATGCGTGAATTGCAAGAGCTCATACCAAACTGCAATAAGGTAATAGAACATATCTTCAGAATTTAAGCAAGTTTTGGCTTTCTTTACTAACTGACTTGTGTTATGTCTGTGTTAGACGGATAAAGCTTCGTTGCTCGATGAGGCAATTGAGTATACGAAGAAACTTCAACTTCAATTGCAAGTAAGCTTTCTGTTTTTTATATTATTGACACTCTAAATTGTTAAGTACACCACTCAAAATCATTTCTTGTTTAAGTTCCAGATTTATTCAATGGGAACTGGGATGTGCATGTCACCAATGGTGTTACCAACAATGATGCAACAAGCACGTAGACCTTACGTGCCACAACTCGCGCCAATGGGCATCAGGGCGGGTTTTGGAATGGGCATACATGATGCAATTTATAATATGACACCTATGCATAATGTTGAAATCTCGGTTTCAGGACATCCAATGTCTAACCCCATGTTTCCGGGTCAAGAACTATTGATGCCAATGCCTTGTGTTCCATTGCCAATCTTCGGAAGTCCTCCCTTGCCGGTACCTGTAGGAAATGTCACTGCAATGCCTCACGACGTCGTGCATAAGAGCGTCTCTTGATGTTGGTCTCACTTGGGTCCTGTCTAGGCTTCTTTGTAATTAACAAAAATGAGTTATTAGTAGTAATAAAGAGTGGTTTCTTGTTTCAAAACTTGGTTTCTTTGATTTTTTAGATTTATGATCACCATTTTCATAGAAAGAGCTGAGAATTCGAAGTGTGACAGATTAACAGAAATGAACAATCAAGAAACTACATACAATTCACAAACGCTGTATTGAATATACTAGATACACCACAACTCTTCAGATGAAGAACACATAAAAACAAGCTTAAGATCTGTTATGCACACTTTCACTTACAAAACAAACGAACAGGAAATAAAAAGAGCAAGCCAAACAACATAACCAGTCTTTAACAGATGTATATATATATATACCACATGAACATGATACAATCTGAAGGAATATGGATCTAGCAGCTTGGAAATCATCAGGCTTTAGTTTCAGTTGAAACTGAAGTAGGAGGAGCAGCAGATTTGCCCAAGATAGCTTTCTTAGCTTTAACAAGGGACTGTTTGACCTTTGATATGAGGTTGTTGGATTGTTTAACAGGTTTGGTAAGAGCTTCTTCTGCAGCTTTCTCTTCTATGGTCTCCTGTTCCTTGGTTTCAAGTGTAACCTCAACATCTCTGCTAACAGTCTCTCCCTCCAATGGTTTTTCAATAACTTCCTTAGCAGATTCTGCAACAGTTTCCTCAACCACTGATTCAGTTTTAGGTTCTGCAGGTGGGTCTGTCTCCAGTTTCTCTTCTACTTTCTGCAAAAGCTCACAAAGTTACAGAGCCTTGAGGTAAGTAAGACTAAAAAGACTGCAAAAACTATCTGAACTGCTAAAACTTTGAAAGAACAGAAAAGGAAAGCTAAAAATAAGTAAAAAAAAGAAAAGGAGGAACAGGATTAGTGTACCAGTTGAGCAGAATCATCAGTTTGAGTAGCCATGGTGGAATTGAGAAGGGGTTTTGTCTGAAGGAAACAGAAGAGAAAGGATAGTGAGAGAGGAGAAGAATTGTTGGTAGATGTGGTTGGCAAGTAGAGAAGATTTTCACAGCAAAGGAAAGCAGGGAGAATGATGATGTAACAAAATAAAATGAGTACAAGTAGAAAGAGACAATAAGAAGACACCCGTCATTTGGTTTTTGGAGCAACTTGAGTTGATTAACAGTTGTCACTGGATAATGTTTTTCTTTTTTTTTTCCCTAATAATTATCAATTACGTATTTGGTGGACTCCATCAACAAAAAATGCCTCTGAACTGCAAGCATTTTAGCTAGAAGATTGAATTTTGTTTCTATGGTTATGACAGCATGGGTTTGCTGTATAAATTTCCTGCTGTTCAAATTGTTGTAATCCTCAGACATTTTAGAAACCAGGACGTCTGCATAGATTAATATATGGTTTTGGTCATTTGTTGTTTGTTTGCGGCATTAGGCCTTTTTTGTCGTGCCAAATGGTTTAGCGTTGACAGATATGTAGAGAGAAATTACAGGGTAATAACTAAGTGCATATATATATATATATAAAAGCTTTCAAGCGTAATCATACACCATCTCAAGTTTCAAGAAACAGGGTGTATAAGAATAACGCATTGTTTCAAGGAAGCGACTCATGTGACACACTTCCAAGTTCCATCATTAACAATGAAATACACAAGTAAAAAATCCTATCATTTATCCTAAGATACGCTACTATAAACCAATGCAGACACCGAAAAACTGAAGAGTATCAACTGTACATTCATTTTCATCTGATGTGCCGACATTGAAAGAACTCTAAAATGCTAGGAATGATAGCCACTCCAAGCTTTTATTCTCTTTCACTGTTGTTAATTTCCTCAAAGACGTTTTTCCTTCTGAACATTAGGCTTGGCCTCTGAAATGGGCTGTTTGGTTCACCATTTTCTTCACCCTGCTTGGTCAGCTTCAGGTAGTCGTCTGGATGGACTATCATAGCCTCTACTGACTCATAAACCTGCAGGTGTATGAGAAAACAATAACTATGAAAGAAAACATTTTCAAAGTAGTTTGTGGTCAACTGTTATAAGTCAAGTTTCAATTAACTACAAACAAAATAAATAGGGAGCAAACATCAGTTATAAGCGACCTCTTTGAGACCCTTCATCACTCGAATTAGCTGACCAATCAGGAGGAGAGTACCATCTTACAAAATCCTCAACAATACATCCAGGATTTGCAGCCTATTTTGTCACAGTGCATTATGATATTTGTTTAGTTCATTGAAAAACCCCTCTAAGCAATTTAAAGGAATGAAGCTAGTTAGCATTAGGTAATGAGAAGAGAGTCCATATATCTGTAGTTACCGTGAATGCTTGCATGTCAGAGAGAAGTCGGGAGCAGCCAACACCAACACTGAGGAGTTCACAAGAAGAACAAAATCGAAATATAATGCTGGAAGATGGTAGAAGGAGAAATGGGCGTATTAATTGTGACTTGTGAGTGTCGGTCTTTGGATTCCAAAAAAAGAGTTGGGCAACAGATGCAATTGCCCAAGGGTAACTCAAAAAATTTCAAAAAATGTGAACACGATTCATTGTTTTGGATTTGTACAAAATTGGATGGCGTAACTGAGGAGTTTAGCAGCTTTACCATAGGCAGTAAGCTATACATACAAGATTCAGTTGTACAGAAAGCTTAAGAATATCAACATGGTGTAGAAGAAGACTTGTTTTGGTAGGAGCAAAATTTATAACAAAATGTGCATAGCAAGTCTTTGATTTGTGTTGTATGACTAATAGTAATTACTATTTCCTTTTACCCAGTGGTTTCACTTACAAATGCAATTACTTGCTGTAGATACAAGAATGCCAGGAAACAAAGACAAATTCTATTGAAAATAAGATGATCTACAATTGAAAATGTGACACATACTTGAAAGGTGATCCCTTAATGTTCCATTTGGCATGCATTCATAAACCAACATTCCTTTTATCCAACGGCCTCCCTCTCTTCTGTCTTAGACTGCTGTTACGCCTATCCATCTGTAATGAAATGTATGACTTGAGGTTTGAAGGGTATATGAGTAACGAATCAATAAACAGAGTGCATTTATAGCAAATATGGGGGTTTTGAGAGAGAGGGTAGTTTGACCTATTCACCAACCCCTGTGGTTGTTTGCTTTAAGTGTATTGTCTGACATTTTCTAATCCAGTTTAATATATTCTTGGTCACTATTTAGATATACTTTTCATATGTGAATTTATTATGTAGCAACGTTTACTTTTTGATTGATGATACAAATATTTGAGCAGATCAATTGAATAGCTGGTTTTTTGTCTGTGCAGTCCAAGAACTGGAAAGATTAATAAAACAGTTGATTACATGCTAATTTCTAATTGAAAAGAAATAAATGAAACAGATAGGCAAGCAGCATCACTACAACATCTAATTAACACAAAGAAACTAAGACATGCTTTAGCACCTTTCCTTTTTTCTCCAGCTGAATGTCTAATTCAAAAGCTAAGTAATGCAGCAGCTACCTAATCCTCAGGTTGACATCACAAAAAGGGAAAAGCTGAATCCGGCTAAGGTATTTGTATAACGCCATCAGCTTAATATCCAATTGAAAGAACTATAAAACATATGCTTAATTCTGAGCATTGAGCATTGTTCCAAAGACGAAATGCAGGGGCACACCAGCAGCAAGAAGCAATAACTGAGCATAAACTAAAATTAAGAGGTTCTCGTGGGAAATAGGGCTTACACTGGACGCAGACAACAGCAAAACAGAAAGAGGGAGTTCCACAGCGAACGGAGGTCGTACCGGGCGAAGAAACTCGCGGACTGTTCGAACACGAAGTGCAGGGAAGCGGAGCAAAGGCGATGGATGGAAGTAGGTATAATAGCGACATATAAAGGCCTTACAGATGTGCTATGAGGCGGTTTGCGGGCCTGAACGATATTCCAGATGGCAAGCCATGGGTAGGCGGCAAAAGCGGCGAGAGCAACAGCACGGCAAGGGTCGGGCAGTTGGGCTGAAACTCCGGTGGCAGTAGATCCCGGCGGCAGGGCTCGAAGAGGGTGGAGATAGGTGCCCGGCGGCTTGCTGTCGAGAGGCACGAGGTGAGTTTCAGCCCAACTGCCCAGACCCTTCCCTGCTGTTGCTTTCGCCGCTGTTGCCTATCGGGGTTGTAAAACCCATTACACTTATTAAATCGGGACACAATTATTTAGGTGTTATTACAAAATTTTATCCATGTTTTATACTTGTGTTTATGACCCCTAAATTTGGATTTTTGCAAATATACCCTTTCTGGTATAATTACAGAAAATGGCTCAAGGATTTAATTACGGTTTATTACCCATATTTCTGAAATTGTATAATTTGCCAGAAAATATTTTTACTGTTTTTAACTTTGGATTTTAAATACGAGTTTTATCTTATATTTATATATATTATATATTATGCACAAATTTAGCGTATAAGCTAAATTTGTTTAGTTTTTCTATTAGGTTCGGACACGACCCCGATAAAGGTCTATCGAGTCGAAGTTCAACAACCGTCGAACGGCTTTCATCTTTTGACGCTACATAAGTATTCTTGGAACCCTCTGAAGTGTATAGTGCATATTAAAGCATAAGTTAGAATATTAGAACGTAATATGCTTGCTTTCGAATTCTAGGTACGTTCTCGGTTGGATTACAAGTTTTGAACAAACCCTAAGAGAAATAAAAAAAAAACAAAACTCTAGTTGGGACTAGGTAAGTCACGCTTACACCAATTAGATGGTGGTGTGACATATAGTTATATATATGTGTATTGATTATGTGTTTTACGTGTTAAGGATTGTTCGACGGGTTTTTGTGACGATGACGTTTTTGGCTTAGAGCCGTACATAAGACTTCAATTTTGAGGCAAGTACTTATGAGCATTTTCATATGAGCATGATCATGATTTAAATCGATATGTTATTGCATGCATGTTTTGACGTTTAAAATATGATAGCATGATAGTTATATTATTATTTATATATATGAACATTTCTAAGATTTTGATATGGTTTGATAATTTTCGATGTTAAAAGACGTTCTTGAAATATGTTGGATTGATACTTATGCTTTATACAAGTATATATATTTATCTTGTGAGACTTTAACTTTAGTGTTATTAAGGGTTTACGGAGTTTGTATGTGTTATCTTCGGTTTAAGTTATGACTTGAGTTGATAAGTTGTTTTCGAAAGCATTTGTGATTACGAGATTTGAGTTGCTTTGACATTTTAGCAATGTCGTGTTATTCGGTTTGTGATTCTTCAAAAGGCGTTATTGAATTATTGATAGACACTATTTATGATTTGTTGATTCATATTCTAATATTGAGATGATTTGGTCTATGAACATGATGGGCAATTGCCCTATTTTTGATATGATGATATGATTCGGTATATGAGACTATGACCATGTACTTGTTTTCATGATTTTTCGCTACCCGGTTGAGGCGGACCACATTTATCAATGATACCGGGTTTGTCCGGGCCGGGGATATGCCTTACCATTAGCGGATAGCGAGGACTCATCTGATCCGTGATTGCCATGCTCATCCCATGGTTAAGGGTAAGAAGGTACCTTCGTGTCCAACGTAGGAGGTGGAAATTTTTTAAACTAAAATACATTTTTGAGTTTTAAGAACGGTTTATAAATTAAAAATGCTCGAACATGTTTTGATATTGTGATTTGTTTGGTTCTTGAGTTGGAACTTGGATCTGAAAAAGGGGCAAGGTTATACATTGATACTCCGTTTCGGTCAATTGACCATGTGATTGTTATACCGGTTAATGGGATTTGGAGTACGTCTTGTTTTGGATTATAAGTTATTGTTGGATTTATGAACTATGATTTCGGTTATGAATTATTGATATGGACTTATGGGATTTGATTTGGATTTATGAAATGTTTTGGATTTATATGATGTCGTTTTGGATTTATAAGTATTGTTTTGGGTTAAAAAATTTAGTTTTGGATTTATAAGTATGTTGAGATGGATTTATGAACATTGGTATTGAAATATGATTTACTTGAATTGGACTTTCAAAACAGCGTTTTCAGATTTGGATATTTAGATATGGTTATGTCTTTAAAGCATTTGGATTGTGATTTATGATTTGTGATGTTTACAAATTTCTTGAGATTTATTGGATTAAATTTCTGTAGAAACATGATTGACTATATTGATCATGAGTATAGATTTGATTGTGAGTATTTGAAATTCAAAATGTGTTATCATAATCTCATGATATATATTTGATGATGTTTAGAAACATGATTGACTATATAGATTCCTTTGATATTTTTCTAAAGATCATGAAGTATCATATATGCTTATACATGTCTAGTTCATATAATATTACATTGCTTATGTATCGGCTTAGTCTATGTGGAAGACTATCTCCACCACGGTGGGCTCGTTATGTTTGATTTTAAACATAATCAGGTACAAGACCAAGTTAAGAGCATGGAGGTCATGGACCCTAGTGTGAGTCGTGTCAGTAAGGTTTTGTGGCGGTCTTGCTCGTTAGGACTCGTTTCCTAACTTTTGATTTATGTCCTTTGGGATCGGTTAGATTTTATAAGTTCGGTATATGTTGACCATTTTGGTTAGTTCGTTATTGGGTTTTGGATTTCTTTGTAGTTGACGTCACATGACAATTTTCGGATTTATTATTATTTGGCAAGTCAAGGCAGCTCAGGTTTTGTTGTGATTCATTAATGCGTTTATCCTTTCCATTTATTTTTTCTAAAAGCGTTAGAGGAACCCCCGGTCCGGGTCCCCTAGCACTGTGACGCTTGACCCGTTTTTTTGGGTGTTATAGAAGGAGGTATCAGAGCGAGGTTGTTGTTGCTGGGAGAGTCGAAGACGATCCAGGAAGTCGAGGGAGATACCCAAAAGAGTGTGAGGGAGGACAAGGAGCAGAGGGTTGAGAGAAGGGAAGTTCCGGGAGATGAAGGGTGTGAGTTTGAAGGTGAAAGAGAAGTTGAGAGGTGTTAGTTCCTAAGGAGAAGTAGAAACAGAGAGAGGAAAAGTGGGATTAAGAGTTGGGAAGATCAGAAACTTGGAGGAGGTGATAAGAGGAGAGGTGAGATTTGAAAAACGTTAGGGAGTCCAAAGGAGAAGATGAAGGTTGTTGTTGCGTCAGGAAGAGATGTTTAAGGGTATGGGCAGTCATGTAGGGTGCATAGATGGGAGTGACCCTAGCTAGGGCACACAGTAGGTTGGGCACCAAGGCAAGCAATCCAGAGGAGGAGGAGGCCAGTTTCTACAATGACAGTGTCGCTTGGCACAAGAAAAAGAAAGAAAAGGAGGGAAGGCAAAACAAGATAAGAAAAATTGGAAATAAAATAACTTATCGATAAAAATCAGTAAGGGGATTTTCGGATTGAAAATTTTTTTCGAACTTTTTCAATAACAAAATATAAGGAATATATAAAAAAACACTCACAAAAAAACATATGCTGCGATATAGAAACTATTCATTTAAATTATTTACGAGATTAAAATAAAATTTTAAATACGAATAAAATATAATTAATATATAGAAACTATTTTAATATTATATATTACGGTAAACTTCGAACATTTAAATTGGAAATTCATGCTCTAAATATGTTTTTCGTGTCATCATCTTCGTTGCTACTCTTTTGGCCATGTCTACCAAGCATAGTCATCCATATCTACACTATCAAAGAGTAATGTGTCATCATTTATTTTATTCATATCCATCAACGTTTATAATGTTATTTTTTTAATAAAAAGTGATATGATATTATAGCGCAAAAGATTCATAAGTTAAGAGACGAGGTGTGGTAGTGCAACAAACTTCCCGGGTTTCCAAAACAACATCCATTACTAGATCGACTCGATGATCAATCACTCCGCTTTGTGACAACTCATTTGATGTAGTAACTTCAAACTTGTAGAAGATGTTATAATTGACGGCGCATCATTACTCATCATGTTATCCAATATCTTCTAGACAAAGCATATCGTCGAAAAAACCCTAGAAGAACTTGAGTATTTTTGTACATGTTCCATCTTTAAAGGGTAAGGTGGTCATGTACATTTTCTCACGGTTTCTTTTATTTTGGAAACCTACTCCGCGGAGTCTTTAAGTGGGAGGACTTAACCCAAATCCATTGGGTTGAAGGTTTACAATATCACTTTATCCAATTATCGACTAGATATGAACACCATCAAACTAGAAAACAAATCAAGAATAAATGTTTCCGAAACTCCTCCAAGAACATCATCAAAGCAATCTCGATTGAACCTTTCCATCAGATTTGAATCATGATCTTCGCATTTTCACTAGATCTTTTTCTTCTTCGTCCTTGGTTCCACTTCTACCAAAGAACATATAAGAATCTCTAGATGAAAATCAACACATTGTTATTTGCTCAACACAATACTCTCACTATTCAATCTTGTGGATCTGAAGACATCCTCTTTTGCCTCAAAGTTAATACCAATTTTAAAATACATATTAATACTAATTTGTGATACTTTGGTGGCCCAAAGATAGTGGGGCCAGCCCTGAGATCGTCTTTCCTTTTATGTAACTTGGTCTTGATTATTACAAGTTAATTGTTCCAAATTGGAGAAAGGTGGAGCACCTTGAATACAAGTTAGTGATTGGCCCATCAAGCTTTTGTGTCTAAGCAAAGAAGGATTCGAGCCCACATTGATATGAGAAGCCCATTTATAAGCATCAATTGTTGTCCAATTAAGAACATAAGTTGTATATATGAAATTCCATTCAGCTACTCCTAAAACTGCATAAATAACCAAAAATTCAGCATAAAAAAAATTAGCAACAAAATTCAGCATAAAAAAATTAGCAACAAAATTCAGCACAAGATTTCGTCTAATATATAGAATGCCTACCAAGTTCCAGGACGGTCCAATGAACTTTGGTGGCCTGTTCTAAAGTAAACTAAAAATGGACAAATTTAAATCATAGAGGATTAAACTTGCAAGTTAAATATGTGATTTCGACATAAGAAAGGAAAGAACGGAGAAAAATTTTTTTGTCATAAACTGAGTAAACCATTAACATGAAATATATTGGTGATAAGATTTGGCAGTAAGTTTTCAATATAAGACCTATCTAGGGCTGATACATGAGACAAATTTCTCGGCTCGCGTTCGGCTCATCAAAAGCTTGGCTAGGGCTCGGCTCGTTCGGGTAAACCTCGACTCATTTGGTTAAAGTAACCCTATATGAGCATTATTTTGGACGAGCTACTCGGGTTCGGCTCGTTAAAAGTTGGGCTCGGGCTCGATTCTTTTATAAACGAGCCGATCTTGAGCATGCTAAGACTCGGCTCGTTCGGCTCGTACAACACCCCCTACCCATCCGAGATCAATTAAAAACAAAATCTAAGTGTGATTACATACTAGGATTTAGACGTACTTGAGCGTAATTTAAGTTATCATCAATGCTCATGTATATATATAACACTCAATTGATCATTTGAATCCCTAAATACGAGCCTCCAACCCTAAATTCAAATATTGAAGGCATAAAATTCATACCTAGAAAAACTTAATCCTATTTCTGGTTAGAAAATTACATAAATTAAATATTTAATGAACAAAAGAAAAATAGGATTAGAAGTATATAATTAGGATAGTAAAAAACAAAACAACCAACTTGTAACTGAGTATCACATATTAAAGAGGTCAGTTTATGGGCATAAATATAATTGAGAAAGAGAAAGAAGATGGTAAGAGGATACATAAACTTTCATTTTCAGAGGACAATAAAGAAAATTACGAAATTTGGAGGAGGGTATAGAGATATAGGCATGAAAAGGAAGATCACACTGCACATAAATAGAAATTTCAATAAGAATAACGTTATACAACATCAAAAAAATTTGAGGCCCTATAAAGTTGGAGACCCTGTTCATTTGGGCTCTTTGAACTTGCTAATGGACGGCCCTGCCAAGTTCAAAACGAAACACAATTCAAGCAAGTGTCGTAGCCTCCAAGATATACCCACTTCAAGTGGTTTGTTTCATTGGCTAACATTATAAGCACAAAATGAAAAAAAAAGAACACTAATATGAGCTGTCAAAACGCTACAGAGATTGAGTTACAAATATAAATGTTCTATAGTTTTTCTTAGGCATTTTATGGAACACCTAATATGGATCATCTAATCATCCGGATAAATTCATCAATCTATAAAACTTTTAGATCATAAATATCTATTTGCCAAAGACCTAAAATCCGAATGTAAGAAAGAAAGAATGCAACATCTTTTAAAAGAGAAGATAAGAATATGAAGCACTGACCAAAAAAGTTTATATATACATTGATCTTAGTGAGGCATTGTGCATTTTATTATGTTAGTTTAATAGGTTTACTTACTCTAAAAAAAGATTCTTCAAAATTGAACTTAGATGTTTTCAAAATCTAGAAACGGGACATGCATCTTGAGTTGCACAACTCGAAAATTCAAATCAAAAGGATGATGAAATTTCAATACGGATGATTTATTAACTAAGTTGATCAATTGATTTACATAAACAACAAACTGAATTCCCATTCAACACCTTTCATGTTCATCAAAAACTTCTTGGCAAATACCTATTAAACTTATTTTAAAAAATAAATTTGTTCAACCAACTACATGTTTTATTACCATAACCTTTGTTTCAGCTTTAACTCTAATAAACTTAACTTATTTAGATTGGTTAGATTTGATTAACTATTCTAAACAAACATGCAAGATGATTATGAAAAGGTGATGTATCAACACAATTATAGATGTTACATAAAATAGGGTTAATTCTCTTAATAGGGTAGGGATGATCAATGTTTTAGGAGTGGAAAACAGTATGATTAACCCCTTGACACTTAAATTCGAATATGACTCGACAAGACCTTCTGATGTGTATTATAATTATTATAACACTAATTAATCCTTGCTTAATATCTAAAAAATCTCAATATTAGAAGAAACTATATATTCATATCTAGGTACAACAGTAATTAGATAATGTTATGATTAGACCTTTTTGGTAACAAATACTAAGACTTTGCTACTCAATTATCTTTAAACAAACCATAAATGCTCATTAACTTATAATTAGTTTGGGAGATAAGGGTAAACTTTGCCTAAACCATAATGGGTTAACTTTTGGTAAGTTAATTTAAAAAGTTTTTATGAAACAAGTTGGTTTACTAGGCTTTTTTTAGTTTCGTGTTTAATAAATGTACTCCTTAAGAGTGTGTAGAGTTTGAGAATAAATACAAAAGGTTGGGGTATATTTATTTAATTGAAACATTAAAAAACTCAGTTACTACTATAGTTTTTCAAAAAGACCTAGTTACCAAAAATGTTCAAATTTTATTACTATTGACCATAAGGGTAAATTTTGATTAAAATAATATTATAAATGTCACATTCTGTTATCAATTATTATGACTGGATGACCGAATACTAATTGTACCTACACAATCACTTCACGAAAAAAGTCAACAAAAACATCAAATATCTTACTTTTTAATAATTTATTTTATATTACTGTTACATTGCAGCTGTTGTAAATAACTTTTAACTTATTTAAAATAATTAATTATAAGAATCAAACGGTCTCAAAGGACAACAACACAATGGCTGCAAACCCCATATTTTATGTCTAATAAATAATTAAAATTTAGAATAAAAAAATGAAATTGAGCCTATTATTCAATGAAACGTGGAAGGGGGTCCAATTCAGAGATGAAGTTTCCACAAGTAGAAACCAAGGATTTGACAATCACCAATTTCTTTCCATCATTACATCTTTTTGTGTTTTTTATATAATTTGAACTATTCGGTTTTTAGGTTATAATAGGTCCGGTAATAACTTATTTACTTTTTCTCGAGTATGATCATATTTTTAAGTTCAATTGAAATTCAGGTTTTGATACAAATAAGTTGAACATGAATCTGAAAGCTCACCTCATATGCCTAGAATAATACTGTAAGGTTGTTGTATTAGTTGAGCTACTCAGATTTAGTATCAACAAGTTCGATTCGAACACATTTACTTTCTAAATGAATCAAATATAACACTATTTTGATATTTCGCTACAAATTTAGAGTTAACTCACTTATAATGAATCAAATCAGAATATACTAAAGCTTGTGTCGAATAACATCACTATAAATAAGGTTTTGTCCTTTTAAAATTTTACAAAAAAAATAAATCAAAATGTTTTTATTTGTTTTTTAATAATTATTATTATATAACTCAAAATTAATAACTACTTGATTGTTATTGTCTAAATAAAGTGAATGTGGCATCAAAAGTTAAAAAAAATAAAATAAGTGCTTGTAGTTGATTAAAGTATGGATAAAAGTGGTACAATTAGTCAAATATAGTTAAAAAGGACAAATATTTCTTAACAAAAGTAAAAGAACAAATAAGTCTTAATGGAGGGAGTATATATCGGGTTTGATTTATTAAGTTGGAGATGTGTGTTTTTTTTAATAGGAAAAGCAGTCCGTTGTAGTAGACGATATACCGTCTAATAAATTGAAAGGTCGAATAAATCGATAGAAGAAGAAAAAATAGTATACTAAAAATGAACTAATAATGTACAAAATCAATTAATACTCTTCTTACCTTACAACAAGCATTCTCTTCACCTAAATGAAACTCTCTATATTAGTTTATTTTTATATAGATAAATATTAATAAACTGTTTTTAAAGTATTTTTAATAAAATAAAGCCCCTAATTATTTAATTTTATTATGATAAAGTGTACAATAAAGATGTGATTTAACGTGACACTAATGATAATGAGAAGGAGGGCAAGCATGTGGGTGTGTCCCAAAGTCCATATTCCTAATGGGTCAATTAAGTAGGACAAACCCACATTATTATTATTATTATTATTATTATTATTATTATTATTATTATTATTATTATTTTCAATCTAAAATCAAAACTAAATTAATTAAGAGCCCTTATCTTTCTTTCTTAACACTAACATGGCTTGTTTCCTATTAGTTTGTACAATCAACATTTCTATGATACATTAATTTTTCCTTTTGGTGGTTTGTAAGTATTAACTTTGTTTTGTAATTTGAAATTAACGGTACAATAATTAACAACCTTTATATATTATATATGAATTGGTTCGATTGAGACCCAGTATATCCTCTCTTTTTTTTTGTGGGAAGGAGAGATACTGGTCTCCGGTGCATCTGGACGCGCTTTTATTGATAGGAAAGAGAGCTAAGTAGTCATCACACGGGGATAGTCCGACCCCTTACATCATCAAGTAAAAGATCAACTACACCCTTCAGCGGGTCACACAATACACTCAATCCAATCGGAAGGTTCAAAGCAGAAAAAGCAAGATAGTCCGCTACTCTATTCACCTCGTGGTAGGCATGTCGAAATTGGATAGACCAATCTCTTTTAAGGAAGTCATGGCACACAAGCATCAGACTAGCAAGGGGATGGTGAGAGCTGATAGGGTTTCTTAGGAGTGAGACTACCAATTCGGAATCAGTTTTCATAATCACCAATCGATATCCTAACTCCCAAGTCAACTTGAGACCATGTACCATCCCCCAGAGCTCAGCTAAAGGGATTTAACATATGCCTAAGTTGACACTAAAACCTTTCACCCACCCACCTGTGCTATTTCTAATCACACATGCCGCGGAAGCGAGGCCATTACAATCCTTAGCACCGTCAGTATTGACTTTAATACAATCAGCAGGCGGGGGGGCTCCCACTTGATATAAATAATGCTCCTCCTGATGCTTTGAGTTCCATGCGTCCTTTTGTTCCAAACCACCATGTATTCTTTAGCTCTCTCTCGAACAAAACGGCTTCTCTCCCCCGTGAAAAGATTGTCATTGAAGATCTTGTCATTTCGTCATTTCCATGTCTCACAAATATGTGGAAATCAAATTCAAATCTATTCTACCTAAAAATCTCTCATTCTAAGGCTATTTATAAGAGATATTTTACTATTTTAAACTAGGAAAGATATCTTTTAAAGGTAATCTAGGAAATATATCTTTTTAAGATAATATAAAAATATTCCTAAAAGATAAAACGAACAATTACCTTAAAGAATGTTTAAGATCTTTTAAGATAATAAAATAATAAAGATAGTTCTTCCAAAGACAGAAGATATTGCTGGATCTTCTAGCGCGTCAGGCTCCAAATCTCGGAAGAAATTTCGTCGAGATTTCGTGCTTCGGCCCGAGTTTCCTTCTCTGAGACTCTTTCCTCTCAAATCTTCTTTTTTAGCATTTCCTTTCGGATCTTTTTAGCCCTTAATATTGTGATTGATCCTTGTATGATTGGTGTCGAGGATGGTCCCACATCACAACTCGAGGCAATATCCAACAAGTCAAGGACCAACTCAAGCACTTTAGTGAGGGTGCTGTGTCCATCAATGAGTATATGCAAGGGGGTGAAGCGCCTTGCAGACTGACTCAATCACACTTCTCATGCTCACGAAAATCCCATCACCTATGAACAACTCTTAGAAAATCTCATCAACAAAGAACTCATGATACGACACAAGCCAAACATACCTCTACTTCCAACAACGGTCAATTTCACTAATGTCAAGTCTAACTCATTCACCCATCGGCCCAACTCTATTGTCCCTCAAGCCAATAACTCATGTCCTCCTTCTAAGCCATATTTAGGCAAGTGTCGATGTGTAGTGTGTAAGGACACACTCTATCTCATTGTTTTAACTTTAAAAAACAACATCTCAACGTCCAAATTCCTCCTCACTCTACTCGTAATCAATCTTTAGTTACGCAGGCCCATGTCACTCCCCGTCAACCAAATAATGCTCTATCCGTACCTTCCAACAATGGATCTAACTCATATGTACCATGGCTCATTGACTCCGGTCCGGTCAGGGGCGGCCGCATGGGGGGGCGCGCAGGGTCGGTCGACCCCCCCTTAAAAAATTTTTTTTTTTTTTTATTTTCTAAAAAACGTAGAAAACATAAACGTAAAAAAAACCCTCTCTCCCTTTGCTGAAAAACGAATGACGAAGAAGAACGATTGAACGAAGGTCTACTCCCCTGCAGAAGAACGAAGGTCTGGACTCCAGGCAAATAGCCACTGCGCCGCCGCCGCGCCCCTGCTCCGCCTGCGCCCTACGGCCTTGCGACGGTCTGGACTCCAGTGTTGACAGCCTCCGCAGTCCGCCCGCCGCCCATTAGACAGCCTCTCTCGACTCTCGGTCTCTCCCTCCAAATCTCCAATAACACCCTCCACCCGTCCGCCGTCGGCCGTCCGGTGCCCCTGCTGGCTGCTGTGTTGATTTCCGTCCAACTCGGATTTTACTCGTAAGTGTTGAATCTAAACCCTAACCCTAATAACAGTAAATTAGTTAGATTTTTCAATTTAGGGGTTTTTGGAATTTTGATTATTTGATTAAATTGACTTTGGAATTTTGATTATTTGATTAAATTGACTTTGCAATTGTTAGTGATTTACTAATAGTAACAATGGCTTGTTGAAATTTGATCTTAAATCTTAATATTTGGCTTTGTAATTGTTAGGGCTTGTTCAAATTTGATGATTGGTTTGATAATTGGTTATTTATTTAGGAAATGGACAAATTTGTTATTCGAACAAAGAAGCGACCCTTGTTGAGCATTGGATCGTCTTCCATTCCCCCAAAACCTCAAAATGTGAATGATGTTGCTAGTGATGATGTTACTATTGATGGTGTTGCTAATGCTAGAGTTGATGATGATAATGTTGAGCCTGTTGAGGATGATAATGTTGATGGTGGAGGTGGTTTCACTAGCGTTGATAGGGGAGAAAAAAAACCTCGAATGGAAAACATGAGTAGTGAAGTTATTAGTGATCCGGGATTGCGCAAAGCTTTGGAAGAGTATGATCCTTCACTTAGAGATGATGTGAGGAGAGAGTATATGGTTAGAGGTCCTTGTCAACCCCTCTCACATGAATTTCCACGGAAGAACTTTGGGAAGACGTCGAGGTGTTTTTTGCCAAAGTGGTTTGAGGATTTCGAGTGGTTAGAATATAGTGTTTCTAAAGATACATCATTTTGTTTTTGGTGTTTTCTCTTTAGAGGGGAGACAAAATACAAAAACTTGAATGATGCATTTGTGAAAATAGGATTTTCTAATTGAAAGAAGGCTTATGAGAAGTTTAGAGAATATGTGAGATTAGTCGGAAGTCCTCACCATGAAGCTCGAATCTTATTTGCCAATTTCAAAGATCAAAGACAAAGTTTGACAAGATGTGAATCTGGTGCAAGTGAAACTCAAGGTGCTCAATATCGTATTCGTTTGACATTTTCTCTGCACATTGTTAGATTTCTTCTTCTACAGGGTTTGCCATTTCGGGGTCATAGAGAGTCGATGGACTCCGACAACATGGGGAATTTTAAGGAGATGCATAATTGGTCTAGTAAACGGATTGTTGAAGTTGAAAACGTGGTGAATGAGAATGCACCTAAGAATGCTCAACTCACTAGTCATCGCATTCAAGATGATCTCAAAATTGCGTGTGGGGCAATGACAAGGAAAGCCATAATTAGTGATCTTGGAGACAAAGTGTTTTCGTTATTGATTGATGAGGCTCGTGATAGTTCGATCAAGGAACAAATGACTATTGTTATCAGATATTTGAACAACAAGGGCGCAATCATAGAGAGGTTTCTTGGAGTCGTTCATGTTGGTGACACAAAAGCTCGTTCTTTGAAAAAAGGGATTGATGTCTTTTTTGCTGAGCATGGATTATGTATCTCTAAGCTAAGAGGTCAAGGATATGATGGAGCTTCTAATATGCGAGGTGAATTTAATGGATTGAAGGCTCTAATATTAGATGAAAACCCCTCTGCAAGGTATATTCATTGTTTTGCTCATCAAATTCAGTTGGTTGTTGTTGCCATTTCAAATGATATTCAACCAATACAAGAGTTCTTTGGGTACTTATCACAAATCACACACATGGTTGGAGCTTCTTGTAAGAGAAAAGATGAGTTCCGACAAGCTCAACATGACAAGATGGTGGAGATGTTGGAAACGGGAGAAATCTCAACTGGGAGAGGAAAGCATCAAGAACTTTCTTTGGCTCGGCCGGGAGTTACACGTTGGGGTTCACACTACACGACCATTGCCCGTGTTCTAAATTTGTGGTCCTCAACTATCAAAGTGCTTGAGAATATTCATGAAGATGGAGGTCCGGATTCCAATCGGGGAATGGCTCAAGGCCTTGTTGAGAAGATGGAGAGTTACCGGTTTGTTTTTATTGCCCACTTGATGAAACGAATTTTGGGCATAACAAACTATTTGTCACAAGTTTTGCAGAAAAAAGATCAAGATATTTTAGAAGCCGTTAATCTGGTACGAACCTGTAGGAGACAATTTCAAGATTTGAGGAATGATGGGTGGAATGAACTTTTAGAATCTGTCAACGTTTTCTGTGAAAAGAATAATGTTGTCGTTCTGAAAATGGATGAAAATGTCCCAGGTCGATTTAGTGCAAGACGTGTTGGAAGTGTTATCACAAACTTTCACCACTTTCGAGTTGAAATATTTTGTCAGGTAATTTATCATTTTCTTATAAATTCATAACTATTTTATTTAATGAATATTACTATTATATTTTACATTATGTTCATTTGTAGGTCATTTACCAACTTGATCGAGAAATGGAAAGTCGCTTCGGTGAGTCAAACTCTGAAATACTCGCTTGTATGAGATGTTTTCATCCAAAGGATTTCTTCTCCAATTTCAATAAGTCTCAGCTAGTTTGACTTGCCCAACATTATCCACAAGACTTTTCTGGTTATGATCTAAGTGTACTTGAAGATGAATTGGCAACATGGATTTATGACATAAAGGAAGATAATAGGAGTTCTTCGTTGACAAATATAGGAGAGGTGGCATGCAGGATGGTTGAGAGAGGTATTCACACTGTTTTTCCTTTAGTATATCGCCTTTTGGAGTTGGTTTTGGTATTACCAGTTGCGACTGCTACTGTTGAAAGAGCATTCTCTGCAATGAAAATTGTGAAGTCTCAATTGCGTAACAGGATGTCGGATGAAAATCTCACCGATTCTTTAGTGTGCTACATTGAGAAAGAGAGTTTCAAAAGCGTTGATGATGAAGATATTCTTCAATATTATCAGAATATGTCAAACCGCAAGATGGGTTTACCTCCTTTGGCGTCCACTTGAGTTATCTTGTAGCATTGAACACTATTTTGAAATGCTTAATTTTTAACGTTGTTTTATTGTAATATTGATTAATGTTGCAGCAGTGAAACTTTTATTTCTAGTAAAAAATATATTTTTTCGACCCCCCCTTGAAAAATCCTGCGGCCGCCCTTGGGTCCGGTGCATCTCACCATGTGACTGCCAATCTCTACAACCTAGCAATTCGTTACCCTTGTAAGGAAGTGATGAAATTGCTATTGTAGATTGTACTATTCTATCTATTACACATATTGGTTCTACCACTCTTACTACTCAAATTTTCAATTTTCTAGTATCTTACATGTCCTACATATCAAATAGGGTTGTTCAAACGGTCCGGACCGGACCGGACCGGACCGTAAACTCTCGGACCGGACCGGACCGGACCGTTTCACACTAGCAGTGAAACGGTCCATGGACCGGACCGGACCGGACCGTAACGGTCCGGTCCAACACGGTCCGATCCAATACGGTCCGGTCCGGACCGTTTTATTAATTTTTTTTAAAAAAAATTAAAAAAAATATTTTTTTTTGTATGCATTTAATCCGGTCCGGTCCGGGTTCGGACCGGACTGGATACTCTTCTTATTGAAAAAAAAATTAAAACGACAATTAACGGTCCGGACCGGACCGGAACATTACGGTCCGGGACCGGACCGGACCGTAATATTTTTAGACCGGACCGGACCGGACCGGAATTTTCCAATTACGGTCCTGGACCGGACCGGACCGGACCGTAATTTCCGGTCCGGTCCGGTCCGGTTTTCCGGTCCGGTCCAAAGTTGTGCAGCCCTAATATCAAACGTAACACATTATATGTCTTCCAATTGTGTGTTAATAACAATATCCTTATTGAACTAACTCCGTCTTCTTTTTTTGTATCAAGGATCTATAAACTCAGCAACCCTTCTTGATGGACCAGTTAAAAATAGTATTTATGATTTTCCAACGATCGTGGCTCGAAAACCAATTTTGTTCCACACTACCAACTCCACTCCATCTTGGCATCATTGCTTATGACATCCATCGAATAAAATCCTTTATTTTTTACATTCTCATTTATCTATATATAAACTTCCGTTATATGCATATTATGCTTGTAAAATTAATAAAAAAATCACAAATTAGCGTTTTTCAAATAATCTTTAACTACGTCTCAACAACTTGAAATCATTTCCAGTGATGTATGGACCTCCCCAACGTTTTCCATTGACAACATTAAATACTATGTTATTTTTGTTGATCACTTTTCCGAAAACATATGGTTATACCCTTTAACAAAAAAGTGTGACACATATAATTTATTTATACACCTTAAATCCTTTGATGAAAATCACTTAAACAACAATTTAAACTACTTACATTGATAATGGCGGTGATTATAGATCATTATCTAAATACTTTGCAAACGATGGCATCTTGTATTTAACTTCAGCACGCCATATTCTAGAACACAATGAGTTTTCCGAGCGATGTCAACGACACGTAGTAGAAAAAACTCTCTCTTTTATCCTATGCAAACTCGATACACTATGGCCTTTTGCAACCACCACAACAACATACTTAATAAATCACATGCCTACACCATCACTTGGACACAAATCACCTTACGGAATCCTATTTCGTAAACCCCCATTTATTCCAATTTGCGAAGCTTTGGGTAGCTGTGTTTCCCATGGATTCGAGAATATTATCCGAAACACAAATCACGTTACGGAATCCTATTTTGTAAAGATTACTTTTATTATTGAACAATAATATGTAAATAAACTAGTTTTCATAATTGCAACCAAACAACCAAAGTCAGAATTAGTATAATTTGTATCTTAAGTAAGGGTTATTCATTGCACCCTATACTTATTTAGATGGCAGAGTAGATTAAGGACCACCTTCATAATTTGAATTGACTAGCTTAAACGCAAGGGAGATCGATAGTCTTCGTTCATAAATATTCTTTTGTAGCGTCCAATTTTGAGAATATTATCCGGAGGAGGTACGTACTATAAATAAATTATAATTGAAGTCTCCAGACGTACGTACCGAAGGTCACCGCGTCACCGCCATCGCTACCGGTGAGCTGTGGATAGACAAAGCACAGCCACTGCTATCTGGCGGTGACATCAAGGTTGTACGGATGCTTGGCCCACAATATTCCCCTACCCCACATCATGCTTATTTTCTTATTTTTTATTTATTTATTTATTTTTTGATACATGGGTAAAAGAATTAGGCGGAACAGTTTCTAGAAACCGATCGACCTAAAGCATCCTTACGGATGAGGTCTTGAACATTTTCCGGAATGACATTGACATCCATCATATATATATATATATATATATATATATATATATATATATATATATAGATTTTAGTTCAAGTGAGGAGAGAGTTTCTAGATAGGAATTAGGAGGGATGTAAGTCATTGGATGAATTTAAATCAAGGGCTCTTACACGCTCATCATTAATGGCATTTTTGTAAATTGACTTAAAATCTGGAAAAATGCCCTTACATTCAAAATAGTCATCGGTGTTCATATTTTTATATGTCATTGTTCATGTTATTATACATCGGTGTTCATAGTATTTTTATTCATCAAAGTGTCATGTCCATTTATTCTTTGTGTTCATTTTATAATGCATAGATGTTCATTTACAGTATATAACCACAAAAATAAAAAAACTCATCACAAAACGTTAAAAGATGATCATAATATGTTATGTATTTGTCAAGTTATAGATAAGTCATCGGTGTTCATACTTTTATACGTCATTGTTCATGTTTTTATTCGTCAGTGTTCATAGTTTTTATGTCATTGCTCTTGTAAATATTATAAACTATTTTTCTATAAGGCATTTTGCCAAACAATTTGCGTGCACACTAAAAGGAGCATATAGATTATTCAATTGGAGCTATTAGACCAACTCAACATATGTATATACATGTATTTTTTCAATCAAACTTATCAAACACAAAATGATTCAAACAAATTTGATTTCGAAGACAAACATCAATCATAATGAAACCTAAACCTTAAGAATGGAAATCTAAACAATGAGAGTAGAAATTTGAAGAAACAAAACCTGAATCGTCTTGTATTCTCTTTGATTTCACAATTTTTATGTAATCGATCTCTGAATATTATAAACACGATTTTAAAGAAAATTATAATTTTCAAAAAAAATGAACATCATATTATAAACATATAACTGTAAAAAAAATGAATACATACTTGTAAAAAAATGAACATCATATTTTATTAACACAATTTGAAAGAATAGTATAATTTTCAAAAAAAAATCCGAAAAAATGTTTTAAAAAAAACAAAAATGAACAACTAATGTTAAAAAATGAAAATTTAGTGTTGGAAAAAAATGAACATTTATTGATAAAATATGAACAATGACTCTTTTAAAAATGAGCACATACTTATAAAAATATGAACACCAATTTTTATTTAAAAAAAAAACGGTGATGTGGCATGCCACATGTCACCACCTCGGTTCTCCTCATTCCTATCTGCAAGGGTCCTCCTCACCGGAACCAGACCCTATATATATATATATATATATATATATATATATATATAATTATAAAACTAAATAAGAAAGAACATTTAGTAATCTATCATAGCTTTTTTTATAAAATGATTATTAATACTTAAATTTTAGTGAATTGGATTATAATGTACGACTTTCTTAACGTATTTGTGTCTTTTTTATATCGCTTTCTTCTTCCTTGCCTTTTAGTTTTACGACTCTCTCTTTTTGATATGTCTTGAATTGAGCTTATTATTTATCTGGACTTTTACAGTTTGACTCAGTCTTATACTTGACATTCAAGTATAATGTAGTGTTCCATTACTTTATATATTATAGCGTTCCCTCAACCTCCAAAATAATTTAATTACAATTTGGTTATCCTCTATTTATCTGTAATACAAAACTCCTTAATAATATGTGTGTTGTCATTATTGTTTGTTGAATTCTCTACTTTCTCATAATTCCCCACAACAGTATCGGTAACAAAGGATCTTTGGTTTTTTATGTAATATGGGAGAAAGATCTCTCTTTCAACACGAAGATCAACAAGTTCAATGGGATGAACAATTTCAGTCTATGTAAGATCAAGATATGAGCGCTCCTGAAACGAAAAGGCTCATGAGGGCCATTGTGAAGGAAGAAATCCGATAAGAAAAAAGGTAATGTTGCTGAGATGACCACTCAGGAGGATAAGACGAATTCGACCATCATGTTGTGTCTCGCAAATGATGTCTTATGCGAGGATCAAGATACCGCAGTCAAACTATGGTTGAAGTTGGAGAGCCTTCACATGACAAAGTCTCTCACCAACAAGTTGCTTCTAAAGTAACGTCTGTTCAGCCTATGAAAGCAGGACGGTACGCAACTTTGTGAGAACTTAGATCAATTGAACACAACTCTTCTACATTTGCGTGATAATGATTAAGATTAATGACGAGGATGTTGCATTGATTCTGTTGGTATCTTTTTCGTCCTCATTTGAAAATTTTGTTCAGTCATTTGTTGTTGGAAAATATACTACTACTTTGAAAGACGTCACGTTTGCCCTTCATACAAGGGAACTACGCCACAAGGTGAATGAAAGTAATATAGTAAGGACAATTAAACATTTGGCCTATATACAAGCGAAAGCAAGTGACAAGAAAAATCATGGAAGAAGAATGACAAGAAGTTTTCTTCATCAAAAGGTCCTAAGCCTATGATGTCTGCAACTACTGTAAGGAGAAAGGGCATTAGAAGAATGAATGTCCTAAGAGAAGAAACGGTAGCATTTTGGTTCTGCACTTGGTGTAGAAATTGATTTTTAAATCAGATGAGGATATACCTTTGGTTGCTGGTGAATACACTTATCACACTAATACATGTGTTCTTGATTATGGAGCTTCCTATCACATATGTCTTATTAGAGATTAGTTCGAAACTTATAAGTAGGTAGATGATGATAGTATTTCCATGGCCAATAGTTTTGTCTACAAGTAGGTTGGAATTGGCTCAATTAAATTCATGACACATGAAGGTAAATATTGTACATTGAACGAGGTCAGACATGTTCCACTCATTACTAAGAATCTAATATCCCTAACTATGTTGGATAGAAAGGGGTTCTGTTTCAAAGGGGAAGGTGGAGTTCTAAAACTCTTTTTGGATTTTGTTGTTATTTTGAAAGGTGTCAAAAAGGGCACTTTATATTTCTTACAGGGTTCTACTATTTATGGGTCTATTTTTGTTGCATCTTCAGAGGTTCACTAGGATGATATGACTAAGTTATAGCATACGAGACTTGGTCATATAGGTGAAAAGGGGATAAAATTTTTGGCAAAGGAAGATCTTCTTGGTGGTCACAAGGTCAAGAGTCTTGACTTTTGTGAGCATTGTGTCATTGGGAAGCTACACCGCAACAAGTTTCAAAGGATATGCACAAGACAAAAGGAACACTCGATCACATCCATTCGCATTGTTGGGATCCGGCTAGTGATGAGTCACCACCCATATATAGACATAATCCTTGCTACTACGTAGACTAGTTACGAAATCCATAATCTCATTTCCACTTTGGTATCTCCAATGATTGGAGTTCCCCTCGTGACCATTGGTGTTCAATCTAAACTTGTTGACATGTTTGACATCGTGACACAAACTTAACAATATCCTTCTTCATACCTTGCAACCAAAAGTAGGTGTGATATCTTGATACATCTTGTTCTATGGTAGATGTATGAAATCTCTTCCCAGATGTTTGATTATATTCTCGGCATCAATATGAAAACTTCAAGTGTCAATCGATGCAGACAGTTGCACTTAAGGGGGGTGTGGAGAATTAAGGTTGGTAAGTTACTTTTTTTTATTGTTAACTTATTTCATAATGAAACTTTATTGAAGTTATGTCTTACCCGTACAATCAAACGTATGGCAAAATTACATCCATCCATCCAATTTTCACAAATCCCACCTCCCAATTAAGTTGCACTAATTTTGTAAATCAAACTAATGTTTTTCTTTTAAAATGATTATTATTTTAATTTTGATAATATTAATTTTATACAGGGATGAGTTTGCTATTGCTCATACCAAATTCTACGATAAAAAAAAACAAAGTGAAAAATAGATACGAAAGATTCGACCAACTTGATAACCTAATATTAAGCCAATCATACATAGTTGAGCATAACTTATTTAATTTTAAAAAATAAAATCGAAATTGGACAATTGACAATGAAGGCAGGCAGCTGAGTTTGAATTCAACCCTCGTGGGTCTGTTGTTAAGATTATATTGTGTCAAAATTATGGATTGAATGGCCAATGAAGTCGGCTGCATATTGATCAGCCGCGATATAGTGACCCTATATCGATCCCAATGGCCCCTAACGAGGGCCATCACTATTAATTACTTCATAATTATTAATGTCAATATGCACGATTGTGGAATATAATACTCAAACTTTTCATTACAACATTATTGGTTTTCAAAACATTGAATCTAAATCTATCCTCAACGACATATTAATTGGGTAAATCCTATCAAGCGGGTTTGTCAAAGTTCGATACAAACGGACCGATAGAGTGGGGTCGTGTGCATACGAGCACACATGCGCGTTAGGTCCAAGTCCAGCACATAAACCCGGTGAGGTTCCATCCTAAAACCAATTGACAATAGGATGGGTAGTCCATCAACCTTGTTTAATTTTAATAAGACTATACATATAAATAACATATCTGCTTACATTTTCTAAAAGATATTTTTCCTTTTGATTGACTTGGATGAGTGAATATTTGCTGAATGCAAGCAAAATTGTTCGTCCTAGGTGAGATGGAGTGCTCCTAGTATTCAACCATAAAATTACTGAACAACCCATTTAGACATGATAAACCAAACGGAGCTCTAGTACCTACAAACATTACACTCGTGCGTAGGTACGTAGCCATGCATTCATGTCTATCTGAATTAAGAAAAGCTAGAAAGATGTTGATATGGTAAACATTAATCCTGTTTGGTTGTGATTCCGAAAACAGAAATATAATGAAAATGTATCTAATTCATATGTTTATTAAGGGTATGTTTACATGCAGATTAGTTTATTTTCGGGTTTATAAACTAAATGAGTTTATATGGGTTTATAGTTTATTTTCAAGTTTATTTCTTGATGGGTTTATGTAAATAAACTAGATAAGATTGTTTACTTGGAGTTTATTTTTTGGGTTTATTTTACTTCAAAAGACTCTCGTGACCTTAAAAAAAGCGAACAATAACGTTGAATACTCAAGGATGAACAAATAATATAAAGATGGAAATTCACAAGGCCAAAATCGGATTTTAAACAAAAATAAACTTATGGATGCAAAAATAACCTTAATTTGAAAATTTTATTTTTGAGTTGTTTATAAACCATATAAATCCCTAAAAAAATAAATTAATTCCTAAGTATGTATATTGTCGGTCAAGGCTTTAGCTAAGAGTGTACGTGTCGGGTCCCTTTAGAAGCCCAATTATTGGCTCATCGAGGCTGAAAGCCTTAGTTGGACGAGGGACCCTACTAATTTAGAGTTTAGACCCATCTATCTTTTATTAAGTTTCACATATTGATGATTTTTTTATAATTTCGAAACTCTAGTTATGTCAATTTATCTAGATTACATGAATTTGCAAATAAATGGATTATGAAGAAGTACACAAATCGATCCGCGAAGTACGAGAGATGAGAGAAATCGCGAAAGAATGCAGTAACACGCGCCAACCATAAAAATAACAATCATGAATTCATTTGTCAAAAAATATTGGCCACAAAGTATGATCATTAACTTCTTCATCCTACTATGTTCCTCCTAAATATAATTAAGGATTTTTCCTCTTGGTGCTATAAAGGTTTGAACTTTTCCTTTTGATATCCACTAAGTTTCAAAATTTCTCTTGGTATCAAGATTTCATTTGTTTTCTCTTTATACCCATTCTTAATATATTATATTAAAATTCATTAAAAAATAATTAAAAAATTAGAAAAATGAATTTAAAATAGATTATGACCTCATTAAAATTTAATTAATAAATTTAAAATAGAAATAATTTATATATATTTTTTTTATTTTTTTAAATAAATATATTTTTTACTTTTTACTTTCGTTTAAAAAATATATATATAAATTAAATAAAAAACATTTTTTGAAACTTTATTAAGAGTATAGAGAATTAAAAAATAACAATTTTTTTATTTTGAATTTAAATTTTATATAATTTATCTTAATTCGAAATTTTTTAAAAATTATGTTTTTTTTAATTTTAAGATTATGGAAAAGTATATTATAAAAAATAATAAATTAACACATAAAAAAATAATATTGTTATTTTCAAATTAAAATAAATATAGAAAATTAACTTTAAAAAAATACTATATGTTTAACATAAATTATATATATTTTTTAAATTGAAAGTAAAAAGTAAAAAGATATTTTAATTCGAAAATAAAAAAATATATTTATTTTCAAAAATAAAAAATATATATGAAAACTATTTCTATTATAAATTTATTAATTAAGGTAATAATCTATTTTAAATTTATTTTTTTTTAGCTTTTTTATAATTATTTAATGAATTTTAATGTAATATATTAAGAATGGTATAAAGAGGAAACAAATGAAACCTTGAGGGCACCAAAAGAAATTTTAAAACTTAGTGGATATCAAGAGGAAAAGTCCAAATCTTGATGGCACCAAGAGAAAAAATTCTATAATTAATTTTTTACTTTATAGTATAAATAAGATTGAAGCCCAAATAATTAATTATATATTAAAAAATATGTAGGTTTAAATTGACAAATAGCCAAATGACCCACATGTATTGGTTGAGATGACATTTGCAAACCAAAATATAAAGATGGTCTTGCCATTAGGAAAACTATAGGCGTCAAAATCTCTTAAAAACTCAAACTACAATGCAAACATATTGGTTGAACCGGATAATGTGTGGGTCTGTATGATAATTGAGAAATATCTAAAAAAAACTAACTGATAAATATCTAAAAGGGACTAACACATTGAATTACATTCCAAAAGAAAATAGATCATGACAATGGAAAAAACTAACTAGTTCCATTAACAACTTCAAAAGGGTAATGCAATATGGTAAGTTGGGGATGGAAGAACGGTTAAGTTCTAACCTAGCAATTGGACACTACGGAACCACTTTACAAATGAATTGAAACACAATATATTATTGACCCATATCTTAGGACCTGCAAATTCTTTACTGAGAAAACCTAGAATATGAAAAAATTTAAAAACCATAAGGGATTTAGTAGACGAATAGACGATAACTTCTTAGAGAAAGTCCAGACGATTTCATTCCCAACTTCTAACATCACAAATAAACACTATTATAGTCCAAATAAATGTGGTTGGTTCTTAAAAATAAAACTATCTTTAGGAATTAAAATCACTATTTAGGCTAAATTCAAAAGGATCATGGCAAATAAAACACGAAGAAAACTTTGATGCATCCAATATGACTAACGAAACTTAAGTCCATATAAAAAAATTTTTAACTTGCAAATATAATTCTTATTTCTTGGAACATATAGAACATATGACTAATTCATGTGTATTTCCTTTTCTAATTATTTATGTACGAAAGTTGTTTATGATACACAAATGTTTGAGCTCTAAATCTTAACGTGTCACCATTGTAGAAGCACTTTGATTGAAAGGTTTCTACTAATCAATGAGAAAAATTCATTGTACTAAATTTCCTCTTTCTGATAAAATTTTCTTGCAACAACTTGAGTCTTATACTTAACCTCATTTAGTTGAAGGTTCTCCTTTCTTTTTCTCGAAACTCCATCTACAAATAATAATCCTTCTCTCTTTAGGTTGTAAGACTAACTTTCAAACTGATTCCTAAAAAACGATTTCATCTCATCTCTCATGTTACAAACCACTTGCAACTTTATTATCTAAAACACTGCCTTTTTAAGTGCACATGGTTCAAGATAAACCACTTCTTCAACAAATTGTACATAAACCACCATATCTTAAAATTCGTACCTCTTCCAGATAGAGGTATGAATTTTAAGATATGGCGGTTCTGATATAATAGTATTCAACTGTTCTATATATTTTTTTTTTGAGTTTCATACATTCCCAAATTTGCAACCCGAACTTATATTCCATTATAAGTAAGTTGTTGGTATAAGACATCGTCGTGAAAGTATTATCCAACTTAAATCATAGTTTGGCCACAGTCTCCTAATCCGGAATCTCAATTCATGGCATCATACATTCATCATATAAATGTTCTCCAATTTTAATCATAATTTGATTGCGATCACCAACGAAAACAACCGTTCCCTTTTGATGAGTGATTTACCGGTGGTGATTGGGTTAGCTAGCGATGGGTCAAATCTATTTTTGGTCGCACCCGATAAATCATCCATCACGACTTTCCCTTCACCTACCCAATCATCACCCGATTTTGTTCGCATGATATCTCGAATTGGACGAATAGTAACTCTCACAAACTTCTATTTATGTGCCACCGGTAGCTATATATTGAATTTTCAACTATAGAGAGAGCCCAGCTAAGCTATGTACGTATTGATACAGCAAAATAAAGTGGGGACACACCATCATTGCAGACAACACACGCACGTACAATTCAAGACAATAGGACCGCTTTTGTTTTTTTTTTTTTTTTTTTTTCTCAATTTAAAAAAAACATTTACATTGACAGGAAAGGACTGTATACGTATAGCTTAACAGTGATGGACTGATGGGTATATATATGTAGTTCAGGTTGTACTTCCATTTCTGCTTTCTTTCGACCTTTTCATGTCCATGTCATGCTCACCCGTTTTCATCCAACGGGTCACTTGATTGCGCATTCGGGTAAACCCGGACTCAGGACAGACTTTTCATATTTTTTACTAGTTTTTTTTTTCAGGCCAGATCCGCTGAATCAGGATTCGGACCTAAACCTTGTCCATAAAGAGATGGGTCCGGTTTGGGCCAAACCGCCAAGCCGGAGGTTTAGATTTGCCGGTTTGGCCAAACCGTAGGTTATCGAGGTAAAAAATTTTTATTGGACAAAACTGGCCGGTTTGGTTTTTTCTTATTTAGGTTTAGGTTTAGGGCCCAAGTCTACCAAAGTTTAATTTTGATTCCCGAGTTATTTTTTATTTTTGATTTTTTTTCATATAAACATAGAAAATATAAATTTAATAAACAAAACAAAGTAGTCAAATGGTTAAAAAGACTTAGTTAATTGAAACTTACATTGATTGAGCATGCGAGTAAACCCGAAAACTGTATACGTATAGCTTAACGGTGACACTTGAACAAATGATCTAAGTTCCCTTAAAATTGTAAACTTATCCCTCAAAAAACAACATTAATCATACTAGTTTATCATCCCCGACAACATTCTCTCTCCAACTTCCACAGCCACCTCTACCTTCATTCTCAAACCGTTGGCAATGTTGGAATCGTCGTCCATAACCGTCTTTGTCTCCACTGTTCGCTCCAAAATGTGTGTTTATGAACGAAAATAGTCTTAAATTTATAACAGAAATAAAAGCAAATAAGTGAACCCGCAGTGTACGGATCAATCGCAATAAAGACAAATATTTCACGGTCGATCACAAGGACTATGTTGAAATCAAGCAGTATATCAAATCTAGGTAAGAAACTTGCAAACATCAAAGAACAAAGAATTGAAATCAACGAAGATATAAAAATCACGAAAGATTACAAATTCTAGAGATCATAGCGTCAGATTGTGATTTTCGATTCAAGATTTCTAAAAATCTATGGACAAGGCTGGAGTTGCTATGAAAAGGCGTTTCTAAGGTGGGATAGATCATGGAGAAGGTCTCACCATCCACTATCCCAAACCAAAGATCCTATTATCGGGTAAGTCTCAAGGATCTAAGGAAAGGAACTATAAACTCAAACCAACCACTCAACCTAATGAAATAGAACTAACCTTTACCAGATAATTCTCATGTTTACTCACGAAGGCAAGGTGAAGGCACACTCAAACCTAATAAAGGATAAACCTTTATTACCTAGAACCCATCATCGTTGGCTTCTTAGCAATCACTAGGTAAGTCTCTTTCCAAGCTTAGATGTAAGCTTGAAAGGCTCAACAAGGCTAGGATTTGAGCAATTTATGACCTAAGCTCAAGGATATAACATGAACGGATAAACAGGGGAAATCTCGGATTGTTCTAACTTAAATCTCCGCCGAGATTCCTGAGATCAATCTGAGATCGGCAGCAGCGTAGGTTAAACTCAACCTTCAGGAATCAATCTAAGTTTAAGGTTCATTATATCATCATCTGTACCACAACCATCAACTAGTCACCCTAGAATCGCAAGAGTTCTAGTCAACAACACACATATTCAGAATATCAAAAATATATAATATCAAGCAAGACATAAAACCGAAAACACTAAAAGAGGGGTAAAGAATACTTAGCAAATGGTCTTCAAATATGAAAACTGACCAAAGCAACAATAAAGGTTCGATCTTGTGTTCAAAAATAATAAAAACCGCAACTAAGTATCTTCCTTGGAGAAATCCTTACAAATCTTCAAAGTATTGTAACTAATTATGCAAATCTTTGATCACTTGATGTTGTAATCCTTCCTTCTAACTCTTGCGCCGTCTTTCTCTGTGTTCCGAATGTCTCGAACGTCTCTTGATTGATATTGGATGCCTCTATAAGCTGCATCCTTGCTTTTCTTAAATAATCGAAACTAGGGTTTTGGACTTTGGGTTGGGGGCCGTTTTCTCGAAATCTCGGTCAAACCCGAATAAAATCTCGGCCGAGATATATTTTATACAACCGAGATTTATCTTTTGTTACATACTTTCTTCGACTCCTTGCTTGCATTCCTCTTGCATCATTCTTCTTATGATCCTTTCTTTTCTTTTATACTCCAATATGCTCCAATATGCTATCCTCTTGACGCCTTGTACTTCCATGCTTCCTTTTGATCCAAAATGCACCATATTTTCCTACAATTGCAATAAAACTATGTGTAGACCTCCATTCTCACAAAGTAGGCAAATATAAGCACAATTGATGCAAATGTATGTCCATGCATGCAAAAGAAAAGGAAAAATCTATCTAAATGCATACCTAAACTAAGGTCATAATTCATATCATCATCCTCCATATTCCTCATCCCTGTTCATCATCCCCGACGATATTCTCCCTCCACCGTCCACAACCGTCATCGTTCCTGTTCTAGAAGCGTCCTTATGCAAGATTCTACGTGGACCGCCATCGTTAGGAGTAACTACTTCAATCAACGTTCCTTTTGTCCATATATGCATTCGTTTTGTCATCACTATGAGTACCTACTTCAATTGGCGTGGATTGTCATCTCGGTGGCGGTGTAACTGCTTGAATCCTAGGGAAGTTGATGACGGCGTCTACAATTTCAATGGACTTCAACGGTAGTGACCAATGTAAGGAGGATAAACTGACAAGGTGTAGCTGAGAAGACTAGAAATCATGACCAAGTGAAGAAACTGAATTTGAGTGTTTTAAATGAATAACCGGTTTTATGTTTAGAAGATAAGACGCGTTACTTGTGAGCCACGTTTGATGTCCAGAAGTGTGGTTCATTAAACAAGACGGCGTTGTTTCAGTTTGGAGAGGAGGCATAAAATGTTAGCGACAGTCCACCTAAACCCTAATCTCTCATCTTCACCTCTAGTCTCCTCTCGCCGCTCTTCGGTGTTCTTGAGCGAAGAGCATCATCTCCTCTCAAGATTTTTCTTGTGTCTAAATATTCTTTTTCACAACGTAAAGCAAGATGGAGTGCTTGAGTCTTAGACGGCTTCAAGCTTGAGACCAAACTTCGAACCTCCTTATGTGTGGACCACGGAGAAGATCTTTAAATCTTCAGGCTCATGTGTTGTTTTTGTTCGTTTATGTTTCGTTTTCTACGCTTGCTTATCTTAGTTGTTGATTTTACACTTGCACGTTTATCCTTTGTAACTTTTGTTTCTGCTTTGACTTTACAAAACTTTATTGGATTGAATCGATACTGAGATCCCGGGGACGTAGAGCTTTGTTCGAACCTCGTCAACAAACTACTGAGTTCATTCTTACTCTTGAAAACAATCGCTCTAAATTGTTCTTGTATGAATTTTAACCTTTAGATCTGTTAATATTGTGTTTTGAACCATGGCGATAGATCTTGGGTTAAAAACAACCGTATTTTGGGTAATATCAAAGTCTCCACGTAATCTGGATTTAGAATTAACTAACATAGTTAGAGTAAGATCAGAATCTCCGAATTCAAAAACGAAACAATCTTATATTTCTTATTGGAATACATGTAAGAAGTATTCTCCTTCAATAAGAGGGCTAAGAAGTAGAAATTAAGGAGAAAACGTGATTGAAACTTAAAAAAAGTCCAAGGCCCTTTTCGGTAAAGCGAGATTTTTGGATAGTATAACCTTTTTGAGTAGATTTAGCTTTTTGGGTAGATTTGTTAGTAAAGTTTCAAAAAGCTTTGTAAATTTTGAAAATCTAACAAATAACCTAATTGATGTTTTGTAAAAGTAGATTTGTGGATAGGTTTGTATGGTAGATTTACCAAAAAGGACAAAAATGTACAAATTGTTAAAAATGCAAAAGAGGGGTAAAATTGTAAAAAATTTGATAATCTATCCAAAAAGGTTTCATAGAAATCTTTTCCAAATCCCCTCAAAAAGCTTCTCAAAAAGTCTTCAAAAATCTATTATAAAAATACCATGTACCTTTTAAAAAATACAAAGCTTTACAATAATGTACACAATAATCTCTGCCGAACAGGGACCAAGTTCAAATCAATAACAAGACATAATTATTTCAAAGAAAACAAGTCAAGTACGATCGGTTAGAAAGTAGAAAGTTAAAAAAACTAAGCACGAGAAAAGAGTTCAATTTGAAACCTCGAAAGCCTTTCAAAATAGTTGACATATATGTACAAAATAACTGAAGCTAATTAAGTAAATTTATGGTACTTAATTGCCAATTAGCTCTAAGGCCACATATAACGACTAGCATGCAACTCCTATTAATCCATTTAATTATTTTGGCAATGTGGCTGATCATTTTGTTTTACGCAGGGCCAGATCATCCAAAGAGAATCAATAGGTTTTATAAATAGTGTACGTACCTTATCTAATAAGTTAGTTGGTTTATTATATTATATCATGACCCCATATATATACTTTTGTAATAGAGAACCATATAAAGATATATAAAGATTGATGAAATCATGATCGGCGACAATAATCAATGTCTTGGAGATAGTATAGTAGCAAATTCATCATGCATGGCTAGCGAGTCTTATTTACATGTGCTCTTGGTCAACGAAATTGAAACACAAAAGTGTCTCCAATTTCTCTAATCAAAATCCCTAGGGTGTAATACGAGCCGAACGAGCCGAGCATCGGCATGTTCAAGTTTGGCTCGTTTATAAACGAGCCGAGTCTAAAATTTATACGAGCTTTAAAATGTGCTCAAACTTGGCTCGTTTAAAAAGTAAATGAGCTCGAGTTGAGCTTTTGACGAGTCGAGTCCGAGTAGCTCTGCTAAAATAATGCTCTTATAGTGTTATTTTATCCGAACGAGCCGAGCATTGACATGTTCAAGCTCGGCTCGCTTATAAACGAGCCGAGCCTAAAAGTTATACGAGCTTTAAAATGTGCTCAAGCTTTGCTCGTTTAGAAAGAGAACGAGTTCGAGCCGAACTTTTGACGAGTCGAGCCCGAGTAGCTTGTCTCATATTACTGCACTAAAAAACGCTATCAAAAAGTGATACATTGTTACAAAAAATCTCAAAAATGTTATGACCATACGCACCCAAGAACTAGACATGAACAAAGTCGAGTTGATCCATCCGTTCGAATAAACGGACGGATATGAACAATACATTCACGTCCAAAAACCTTTTCATAATTATTATTGGGTTACTTTGTTTTGTGTGAAGTAATTTTAATTTTTGTATATTTAATACATCTTTTTCCCTTTTTTTCAAAAAAAAAACTCCGGGACCCGAAGCTTGACTCGGAAATATATGGACAAGACTTGATGCCCGAATTTCGGACTCGGCCAGCGTCTCACCCGGAAAATGAACAATAAAATTCCGGCTAAATTCCAGATTTGCCTGGTCTACCAAAAAGTAATGCAGATAAGATCTCGAAGAAAAAGAATTATGAAGCAACCGAATAGAATGATTTGCGATGGAAAGAGAATTGTATGTAATAAACAAGTTAATTAACGTACAAAAGAACACGTACAAAGACCATCTATGCCCAATTTAAATTGAAGATCAGAAGGCCCAATTCGAGTTACATAAGTCGTCCCATTCTAGTTACATAAGTCGTCTCATTCTAGTATCGAACTCTAGACGACAGCCCCACCCTTATACCAGCTGAACTAATTGAACTTCGTGTATTCTCTTGTTCATACACGGTATTAGTACATAATGCTTAATATACAATTTTAATACATAGGTTCAATTACACAATGTTAATACATAATTTTCATTTACACAGGTCCGTCGTTTACATAAGCCCGTCTTTGTTTCAAGCCCATTTGAGTTACACAAGCCCAATTATAACGGTAAAATATGTAGTTAATATGCCGTATTTATAAAATATGTAGTCAATATGCCGTATATATAAAATATGTGCTCAATATCCGTATTTATAAATATGTAGTCAATATCCCGTATTTATAACTGCAAATATTAAACTTTAGTTTTTTAATTTTGTAATTATCCAATTTGGGGCAATTTTGCAAATTTAAAAAATATGGGTCGTAAATGCAATTATAAACAGGGGAGTTTTTTTGTAAATATGCCAACATTTTAAAATTGAAACTAGGGTTTCTTGGTTTCCTGGTATTGCACTGCAGCTGCAACGAGAACTATCAAGATCCGCCTCCAAGACTGCCCAGATCCGCCTCCAGTAGTGCACAACGGCGGCTCCGGTACTGCACAGTGGTGGATGCGTTGGTCGATGCACGTGATTGGCAGGGCGGGGCTGTGCAGCGCAATGCCGGAGGACATATCGGATCTAGGCTGTGTGACAGATCGGATCTAGGCTGTGCGACAGATCGAATCTAGGCTGCGTGGCGCTAGGCGGGTTGGCGGCGGATTTGGGCTGGGCGGGGCTGTGCGACGCGAGACGGGCTGCGGCGGATCTAGGCTGGGTGGGGCTGTGCGGCGCGAACCGGATGAAAGTCGTTGTCGAAGGAGCTGTGCGACAGATCGGATATGGGCTGGGCTGGTCGGGGCAGGGCGGCGCGGGGCTGTGCGGCGGCGACATCGAGAAGCAGCGCCGACATCCTTCGTTGGAGGCAATTACTCAGTCGATAAGCAGTCGGTGACGGTGAGACGAAGAAGATGAATGACTGAGAAGTAGGCGACAGTGAGACGAAGAAGATGAATGACTACGAGAAACCCTAACTGGATGTGAAATCCTAACTGGATGTGAAATCTGACGGTTGGATGATTTTATAGGATTATATTTTACGTTTTCCCTTTATGCCCCTTGAATTAATTTATTTTTGATTTTAAAATTTAGGTAAAAAATAGAGGGGCCTAGTTAGTCTACG
Organism: Fagopyrum homotropicum; assembly: GCA_033239125.1. Lineage (NCBI taxonomy): Eukaryota > Viridiplantae > Streptophyta > Magnoliopsida > Caryophyllales > Polygonaceae > Fagopyrum > Fagopyrum homotropicum. The sequence continues at coordinate 143,441,423 of BSWB01000003.1, read as the reverse complement.
TTAAACTAAAAGAACCCTATTTCACCAATTTTCTCTTCAATATACAAATATAAGCTCTTGCCATTGGGTATGAATATGGGGGTGTGGTCTAGTTAGGAGGGACTATGTTAGAGATAATAATTTTCACATCGAAATTTGAGAACATTACGAGCCTAGAATATAAGGTCGGTGACCTACTCCTCCTATTGTTATTTGGTTTTACAATGAAATCTCGTTGGGCTTATGTTCTGGGACTGGGCCTAACGCGCATGTGCACTCGTATGCACACGATCTCCACTCTACGGTCCGTCAGTATCAAACTTTGACCGACCTGAGAGGTTCTAATAACCATGTTCATTGTGCCTTGGAGGGACTCAAACATAGGGTGGCCAAAATACGAAGGCCATCAAATTCTAACAAAGAACTTGTTAAACTAAAGTCAAATATAGAGTGATCTTGTGTTTAGAACTCAAATTGAAGAGAGTAACAAAATTTTGGTGAGATAGTTGGGATAAACCTACTCTATGAGATTTCGAGAGAAAAAATACGTCTCAAACCACTAGACAGAAAATACAAATAGATAGATAGAAAGATGTTTGAGGCTCACACTTCAACACTCATCATACATTTGAGTTTTATAATTGTTTGTGAAATCCTAAACTCGCATTTCAACCCCTCGTAAATGAATATGAAAGCTTAACAAATCATCGCACGACCTTAAACAAACTCCGTGACAATGGTTTATCCACTACTCTAAAACATGACGAATTACATCAATCATGGTAGGATTACCCATTATTCATCCACTTCACATAAGGTAGTTGAATTGTTCTAATAACTTATCTTGATGATTTCATCCTTTACGGTAATATTCTAAGGGTAATTGAAGACATAAAACGCTTTCTCGCTCACCAATTTAAGCTCAGGGATAAGGGTTCCCTTCGTTTCTTTCTCGGTGTTAAAGTTGCATCGTTTGTCCACGGCATCACCTAACCTATACCAACGCAAATATGCCCTTGAAATCCTTGAAGACGTTGGCGTTCTTGGGTAATAGCCCTGAAAGACAACCGAAACCGAACTTGGTCTAGACCAAGTCCCCGGCAACGGCGCCAAAAACCTGTTCGCTCCAAAAGGTGTGTGCAAGCTTTAATATTTATAACCCAAGAAGTATGCTTGAAAAATATGCGAACCCACAGTGTACGGATCAATTGTAATAAAAGCAAGAATTTCAGGGGTCGATCACAGGGACTATGGTGAAACAAAGTACGGTAATCAGGTTGTCAAATAACTACTAGCAACAAATTAAAGCTAAATCAAAGATGATATAAAAGTCAAATAAAGGGAATGCGGATTCTAGAGATTAAAACTTCTAGTTGTGGTTTCGACTCAAGCTCTCAAAGGATAATGCGGACAAAGCTGAGGTTTGCAAAGGGAAGGCGTTTCTAAGGTGGGAATAGATCACCGGGTAAGTCTCACTACTCACTATCCCAAACCAAAGCTTCTTTTACCGGGTAAGTCTCAAGGTACTAAGGAAAAGAAGTATAATCTCAAACCAACACACCACCCAAGGGAATAGAATTAACCTTTACCGGGTAAGTCTTAGGCTAACTCACAAAGATGGGATGAATGCACACTCAAACCCCAATAAAGGATAAACCTTTATTACCTACACTCATGATCTAGGGTAAACAAGCAAATGAATCACTAGGTAAGTCTCATCATAGGCTTGCGTTGAATCAAGAAAGGTATAACAAGGATAGGATTTGGCAAACAGAAACTCTAAACTCGGATAAGGTTCAGGAAAGGTTCACCTCGTTCAGTTATATTCCATCCCGGCCAAGATGTTCAGTGACTGACCGAGGTGTTCTAAGGTTAAGGTAAAGGCTCGAGCTTTCAGGGTCCTGCTGGGGTTAAGTTCATTCTATAATCGTCTTTCCCACAACTTTCAGCCAATCACCCTAGAATCGCATAAAGAACTTAGCCAACAATCATCATGATAACAATTACCAAATTTATAAGAAAGGAAACAATATTCAAACAAGAAAACCTTAACAAAAAGGTCTCAATAACTGAATGAATCAAACAAACAATAATCAGCGTTCCTCAATCACAATAGTATGTTTAAACTCTTGAGCTCTGAAACCGCTGCATTATATGACACATTAAGTGTGCTTAATCACAATACTCTGTTTATAACCTATACCAATGCAAATATGCCCTTGAAATCCTTGAAGACGTTGGCGTTCTTGGGTATCAAACATGTATCGGAACCTCTTGATCAAAACCTCGCCTTGAGGCAAGATGATGGGATGTAACTCCCCAACCCATCGAAATATTACATGCTCAATAGAAGATTAATCTATCATATCATCACCGGCTTGACCTCGTCTACAACATTCATATCATCATCCAATTTATGGCTAAACCAAGATAGTGACACCTTGATATTACTCCTTAAGTTCTACACTATATCAAAGGCTCCCCGAGTAAAGCCATCCTTCTTCCTGCTCATGGCTCATTTCACATCGCTTCTTATTGTGATGTCGATTGGTCTCGGAAAAACAAAACTTGTTCCAGTCAAGTGTAAAAGTTGAATATCGATTGATGACATCAATACTTACCCTTCTTTTAGATCGCGGTGTTTTTCAACAAACAAAACCCTTTTTCCATCTTATTTTCACGAACAAACAAAACACATCGAAACTAATCATCCACGTTGTACCTAAGTAATTTGTGAGACCTTAATAATACTAATATTGTGCCAACCCATTGGGTTCATTGCTATATCATTGAACAAAGTCATTAAATATGTAATTAGCAATAAGAAATTAAGCAAGTTTGAGATAATTAGAGTAAATTATTATAGGGGGATGATTAAGTTGCATAAAGCCAAAAGGCAAAAGCGAAGAATAAACACACATAAACGGGAAGTTGACTTAGGGGCCTTAAACAGCTCACGTAATGATCATCTTATGAAGGGGATAATATTCCCAAAGCATCCATTCATTTCTAATTGATTCGCTAATGAGAATAATATCATTAATTACTTTATTTATTTATATTTATTTTATCCGGTTAAATCAAATTAATAATTATAATACCTTCAAGATGTGTGGATAAAGAGGGACAGCTAATGTGAACCTACCTAGCCAAACAAGATTTTAATTGATAACATAATTATTCATTTTTTTAATTATTATTATTATTATTATTATTATTATTATTATTATTATTAATTTTGGATGTTTCTTGCTGTGCCCATTTCTCTAATCTCGAGTCTTGGCTAGCTTGTGACTTTTTTCATTTTTATTTCTTTAGCTAAATAAAGAGGAGAAGTATGATTTTGTAACTTTAGCTTGGTGACGTAATATTATTCGTTTGAATATATTTGAACTAAGTTTGTGTGAAAATTTTAAAACTAATATAAGTATTTATTTTTAAATAAGATTTTGTTTGAAAATTATGGTTGTGTAAGTTTGAGTTGGTATTATGACTATAAAAAATACTTTATTTCCATAATATAAGTAGTATTGAGGGTTTTTTTTTTGGTGTGAAGTATTGAGGTTTTATTTTGAAACTAATTAATAACAAAAAGAGTTTAATGAGATTTTTAATTGATTACGAAATGATCAAACCAAGTATATTACGAGGGTGGACTCCATACACACTACCAATCCATCTCCCGTTCGAATCGCGAGTGTGTCCGTGGACCTGCAAACCCTTGAAATCACGAATGTTCCTCTAACGTTCAAATTTTGACAAATCTGACATATGGGCACGTTCTTATTAAGTCCGGGAGACGTATTTGTGGTGTGTCCAAAACCAAATACAACGTTCAAATCCAACAAGCTAGAATTATGCTTGTTGGAACAATGTTCAAATTTTACAGGAGGCAAGATTGTGGGACGCAACCCCGGTGCGTATAGGGGAGGTAGTGGTTGTCCACCCGGGAGGCGCGGTCTTAACAAAACATGAGTTGTATATTGAGATTAGGACGAAAAATGACTAAATTATTTTGGTAAATAACAATTCCAAACACAAATAAGGTTAAACAATAAGAATTAAATATAGGGTAAAATAACTAGATAGGTTTTCATCACTATTACTCAATTAAGAGTATCTAGAGTATAAATTTGTTAGATCGTTAAATAAATACTGAGATTAGGCGATATTAAAGTAAAAAAAAATTGTGTGATTAGTGGAAGAAATATTCGGCGGTATATTCACATATATTTGGCGGTATATATCTGACTCACATATAGTATATATTCGACGGTATAGTCACATATATTCGGCGTATAATATATATTCTGTAATTTGTTCTCATGTTCACACGGTGAGAGCGGTTTATATATATATATATATATATATATATATATATATATATATATATATATATATTAATTTAAATGATCTAATCAACCAACAAAATTTATAACCGTCGCAGTCCAAAGAAGTTTAGTGATAGCCAAATGTTACTAAATAAAACTCGAAATACTAATATTGTAAAAGGGTAATATGCAGCAATATTCTTACTTTTGTTATCTTCTCTTCATTTGTGTAAATAATTCCAAATACATCTTTATTCTTCATTCTTGAAAAAACTTGCACTCAATGACATCAATATTACTACTCTTCTCCTATCTCTATGTATACAACACTTCAACATCTTTTTTACTCAAACAAAACACTCCAACTTTAGAAGAAGTTCAGTTCTTAACATGAAATTTATCCAACTTTAAATTTGAAATTTATCCAACTTTAAATTTGAAATTTACTGTTGTTTTAAGAATATGTTAAGGTTACGGAATCTAGTATATAAACTTAAAATCCGGTCTAGACCCGTTATTGTACTTTTTCCGGCTAACGGTCTATAAAAATAGAAAATGGTAAAGTTTGGTATGTGCCTATTAAATCCAAATGACTATAAATACATTGGAAAACTGTCAAGAAACCAATTTGGATTGAACTAAACAAATACGGTTATCCATTTCTTCCACTCTGCAAATATCTTTACACTTATCTTGCAAATTCTTTCAACTTGGATATCTGTTTTTAATTTTTCTGCCCTAAAATGGCAAATATTGCTTTTCAAGGGCCAAGTAAATTTGGTTTCTGAAATACTTCTTCTTTTGCATGCATTTATACTTGTTCATGTAGGGACTGCATCACCCATACCCATTAATCAAATTTAAATTTTTTCTTCTTTTTTATTTTAAATAAATATTTCTTTTATGTAAATACCCACAAATTATCTGTCAAAATGCCCCACCCAATTAAATTTCAAACCCCTTGACGAGACTTGTGCAAGTCAGATTATTGGAGCCTCTTCACACCACCAATTTCCAACCTTTTCTCCTATTACTTCATTTCCAAAACATATATATATAAATCATCTCAAATCATTGGCAAATACAGTATAAATGGTTAATATATAAGGTTGATGGGTTACTGCGGTGATATTACAACGAAAAAGAACGATTAAACTTCTAACCTATATATATAAATCATCTAATCATTTGGTAAATACATTATAAATGAATAGTATATAAGGTTGATGGGTTATTGAGGTGATATTATTATAATGAAAAAGAACTATTAAACTTATGGGTTAGGGTCGGACCTATCAGAATTGTCTACTTACCTATATATTTTGGGTTTATTTTGGTTTATAAAAGGTGGAAAAGAACAGGAAAGGGGTTTAGGATTGTGACCTTTAAAGAAAGGGAGGTCTTCTCTTATAAAGAAGAGTCACTTCATATTCTGAACCTAGTAACCTCATTCTCATTTCTTCTCAAAACCCTTTAAAGAAAAAATATAAAACTCCATGGGAAGACATTCATGTTGTTATAAGCAGAAACTGAGGAAAGGGCTATGGTCTCCTGAGGAAGATGACAAGCTTTTGAGGCATATAACTCAATATGGCCATGGCTGCTGGAGCTCTGTCCCTAAACTTGCAGGTTTACAAAGGTGTGGAAAAAGCTGCAGATTAAGATGGATTAATTACCTTAGACCTGATTTGAAAAGAGGTGCATTCTCTCAAGAAGAAGAGAATATCATCATTGAACTACATGCAGTTCTTGGCAACAGGTTAATTAATCTTTTTCTTTTAATTTATTCCTTTTTAAAAAAATATATATCCCTTCCATCCCACATGGGTTTTGCTGTGTATTGTATTCCAATGATTGCTGATTGTCTTCAGCTTTGGTGTTTTTGTATAGGTGGTCTCAGATTGCAGCACAGTTACCAGGAAGAACTGATAATGAAATAAAAAACCTTTGGAATTCATGTCTCAAGAAGAAACTAAGGCAAAGAGGGATTGATCCAACTACCCACAAACCCATCTCTCTAGTTGAAGAAGACAACAAATTAGGTCAAAAGTCTCCCACATCGAATAATACTAAATCCTCCTCCTCCAACACGACTGTCGGAGGAGGAGGTAAGGCGGTTGTGGAGAAGAACTCGAATTCGCCCGATCATCAAAGGTCATCATCATCACAAATAGTAGGAGCTCAAATGAATCATCCTTCCTTAAACAATAATGTGAGTTTTAGTGATGGTTTGTTGAATCCTAGTACCCAATATGAGTTTCTTAAAGACACTTTTGTCCAAGCCTCTTATGATCATAACTCTAACCCTATGGTCTCAACCTTTGCCTTTGCTAGTGGGTATGGTCTAAACTCAAATTCCACTTCTTTCTTACCCTTTTTGTCTTCTTCCTCTTCTTCTTCCACCATTGTCAATCCAATTCGGCATTCGCCTGCAAGTATTGGATCCGACAACAACAACAGCAACAATAACAATCTCGAGCTACAAAGCGTTGCAGGATGCTTTGAGCAAAGCTACTCATGGGGATGGAGACCGACCGGAAAAGAAGCCGAAGCCGACGAGATTCAAGGCCATGGTTGGTCACAATATCAACATACCCCTTTGTTGCTTGGATCATCCATAGCCAATCAATGTCCTCAAGCATCACACTATGATGAGATAAAGCCTGAAATCTCTCCCTTGATCATGACCACTGAACCCAACTCTACTTGGCATCACACTCAACAGCAGGATCTTCAGAGACTTGCTGAAGCCTTTGGTCAGATATTTTAGCTCAATTTTTCTTCTTCTTTTTATTATTACATCTTGAGATATCTACAAAACCAGAAAACTCCCAGATGTGAATGGTTGAAGACAAGCTCAAAAGGGATTGCTTATAGAGATTTTCTCTTACATATATATATATATGATTGTACATAGGATTATGATTTAATACGTTTTACATATATTGTTTGAAGTGAAATATGTTTCTTTCATTTTATCATGGGAAGTTGGTAACTACTTAGAACCATTATTGGAAATAATGCATTTTTCTTCTATTTCTCTTCAGTGTATATATATATATATATATACACACACGTATTGTTCTTGAGTTTATGATGATATCCTTGGTCCCCAATGAATACGTAAAAAGCAAGATGGAATGCTTTGAGGGCAAACAAAAGCTGCAAACTTTGAAGTTAAATTTGGAGGTGTTGAAGGACATTTTGGATTCATCTTTGCAAACTTCATCCTGATAATGAAATGAGATGGTGACTATGACTGTAATTAAAATTTGATATTACTTACAATTACTGATTTTCTGTAAAAGAAGAGTTGAAATTGTTTAAAGCTTGAATAATTAAGGGAGAAAAGTTAAAAAGAAAGGGAAAAATGTTGTGTGGACTTAGTAAAGAAGTGTGCTTTTCCAATCTAAATGTATGAAGAACCATATACCTTGAATTGAATGGGTGTCCATCAATGTCGACCCCCTAGATGGAGATAGATTTCACTTTTTTTGACACCCCTATAATATCATAAATATGTCAATGACTCTAGAGAGTGTCCTTTAAGTTGTTATTAAAGTCGATGGGTTAAAGCCGAAATTTAAAATAATTCGATTAAATAATAAATGAACGAGAGGTTTTTTCGATATTACTTGATGAGTGTTTAGAAGAACGGGATTTGTTGGAGCTGATGTAAGTGTAAAATTATACAAGTTTTCTAATAGTAAAACTTTAAGCTTATTCAATCTAGCATAAGTTCGAACCCTCAAACACCCACCACCTAGACTCACGTTTTCAATAATATACATAAGTGTCTTAAGCTTTCATAACTCGGTCCGAGAAATATCCTAAGTAATATTTTTTTATCATCGTCGATCAAGAAGTAAAAGAATTTAGGGTTGGAGACGTGAAAAATCATACAAACCATTAAGGCATCGGTTGTAGATCTGAACACTGATTGTCTCGTCCAATTAATTTAGCTGGTATTAAAATATGATGTCAAGTATTAATTAATTCAAAAGGTTACACTGAGTTTGAGAATGAATAAATAACCTCACATCGATTATAATTATACAGATAGTATAAAAAGTCAATGGGTTATTCCTTTTATTATCAATTAGAAATTAAGTTATAGACTTATTTGGGTTGGGCGAAAACGAAGAGGCAAAGCTCACCGGTGATCATAAATAAATATCTTATTTTTATGGATTTTAGCTTGTTAATTAAGCCAAGAAATTGACTATTAATATGTTAACAACCATATATTATCTAGATTAGAACCCTTTATTAATTGATTAGGAGAAGTCATGATTTTTTGCGGTTGATTGAAATTATAGATGAAAATAAAAAGATGCTTAAATTGCATAGAGTACAAGAGCTACCAAACAATATTCTCTGTCTTAAACTTCACTCTTTGCAGGGGTCCACCTCTTTTTTTTTCTACTTTTTAACTCTTATCTAAACTCGATTTTACTATTTCCTTGTTGTGTTTTGTAATTTTTATATACAAAGGATGTTTTTGTATTAATACATGAAATAACAATCAATCCATATTTATCTCCTAACTATAGAGAATGTATACTCTAATGAATGATTATTATTGAACATAATGGTAGCATATATACATACATAGAGAGTCTATTTAAGGACTAGATCTCTTACATAATAACATATTTGCTGATAATAGATGATATGAGAATATCATGAAGATCAATTAGAGATATGATTGACATTCCCCTGCAAGTTGAACGACCTGAAGGAGAGTGGTAACTTGGATATGAGAGCCGCAAAGCGAGATCGTGGTAGTGGCTTTGTGAGGACATCGACCAGTTGATCATGAGTGGAGACATGAACAACCCGGAGGCTCTTTCTATTTACTTGCTCATGGACAAAGTGGTAGGCTAAGGCAATGTGCTTCATACGTGAGTGAAAGACAGGATTGGCACTCAACGATGTTGCACCCAGGTTGTCACAATAGATAGTAGGAGTGCTTGGAATGGAGACACTTAGTTCACCCAGAAGTTGTCTGATCCAGAGAAGCTCAGAAGTTGTGTCAGCAATGGCCTTGTATTCAGCTTCAGTGGACGATCTTGCCACCGATTTTTGTTTCCTTAAGCTCCAAGAAATAGGGGACTTGCCAAGGAAGACCATATAACCAGTGGTGGAGATGAAGTCATCTTTGTCTCCAGCCCAGTCTGCATCAGAGTATGCATAAAGGCATAGGTTGGAATGTGAGGATATGGTGATGCCAAGAGTGGACGTGCCTGAGAGATAACGTAGTAGACGCTTCAAAGCATTCCAGTGAGTCACAGATGGTTCATGCATGAATTGAGATAGTTTGCTTATTGTAAATCCAATATCTGGTCGTGTGAGTCCAAGGTATTGTAGACTTCCAACTAGAGTGCGATACTCTGTGGGAGATGGAAGGAGTGATTCCGAGGTACAAACCAGAGGGTTTGTGGTGATAGGAGTGTTGGCTGCCTTGCAATCTAGCATTCCTGCTTTGGAGATTAGATCATTGATGTACTTATGTTGAGTGAGAAGTAGGCCTGAAGATGTAGTAGTGACTTCAACACCTAAGAAGTAAGTCAGGGGACCTAGATCTTTTAGTGAGAACTTGTCACTTAGTTGAAGAACTAGATGTTGGATTTCTTGAGTCGGGGTGCCTGTGATGATTATGTCGTCAACATAAACAAGTAAGTAGATACGGACATTCTGATGATGATAGATAAAAAGGGAGGCATCTGCAACTGAATTGGTGAAGCCATGCTGAAGAAGAAACATTTTCATTCCATATACCAGGCACGAGGTGCTTGTTTTAGCCCATAAATTGCTTTGTTTATCTTGTTGAGATAAGTAGGATGCTCTCGATCAACAAATCAGGGGGTTGTTCCATATATACCTTGTCCTGAAGATGGGCTTGAAGAAAAGCGTTGTTGACATCTAACTGCTTGAGAAGCCAGCCATTGACGACAACTAATGTGATCACCGTTCGTACAGTTACTGGCTTAACTACTGGGCTGAAAGTGTTAGTGTAGTCTAAGCCCTGTCGTTGATGAAAACCCTTGGCTACTAACCGTGCTTTTAGTCGTTCGACAGTCCCATCTTGGTTGTGTTTCGTTCTGAACACCCACTTGCACCCTACGGGATTTTGAGATGAAGTAGGAGCTACCAATGTCCACGTATTATTTTGGTGTAATGCATCAACCTCTGCCTGCATGGCTCGTCTCCACTCAGGGTCTTTTAAGGCTTGAGTAATGGCTTTCGGTTCAAGAGAGGTTGGCATGAGTTTGGTGTGGAGGTTTAGTTTCTGAATGGGTTTGGAGATGTTGTTTTTGGATCGAGTGATGATGCCAGTAGGTTGGGGAGGTGGAGGTAGTTGTGGTGGTATTGATGAAGTAGATGGTGACATGGAGGCGGAAGCGGATGGTGTTGATAATTCATTGGATTGTTGAGAGGACGTGGTAGGGGAATTTGACAAAGGGTTAGGGTTAGAGAATGTAGGAGAAGTGGGATCCGGGTAGGGTTGGTGACTGTGGGAAACGGGTAGGTTAAGAGAGGTCCAAGTGGGCTTTTCTTGTGGGTTGGATGGATTGGGCTTTATGATGGTGGAGAAGGGGAACTCAGATTTCAAAAATTGAACATGCCGAGAAGTGTATAATTCTTGGTTTTGGGTCTAGACAAATGTAGGCATTCTGTGTGTTAGAGTACCCGACAAATACACAAGCAATGGATCGAGGTTCAAGCTTATGCTTGGTATAGGGTCGAAGCCAGGGAAAACATAGACAGGCAAAGCTCTTGAGTTTGTCATATGATGGGGGACGTTGGAGAAGTCTTAGGTAAAGAGAGTCATTGTCAAGGACTGGGGTAGGCAATCTGTTGATGAGATACACGGTTGTGGTGAGTGAATGAGGCAAGTGGTTGGTGGGCATACCGGAGTGAGTCATGAGTGCTAGTCCAGTCTCAACTACATGACGGTCGTTACGTTCAGATAGGCCATTGTGTTCAGGAGTATGTGAAGGGGTTGTTAGGTGAGTGATGCCAGTAGAGCTAAGGTACTAGCGTAAGGCAATGTACTCACCACCATTGTCAAAAAATAAGATATTGATTTTGTATTTGTATTTGAAATAGTTTTCAACCAAGGCTTTGAATTTGATGAAGATTGAACTCGTATCTGACTTTTTGTGGATGGGAAATAGCCATGAATATCGTGTGAAATGATCTATGAAGATGAGATAGTATTTGTGACCATCGTATGACATAGCTAGAGAGCACCATAAATCCGAGTATATTATCTCAAGGGGATACTTTGAGGCAATGGAAGATGTAGCAAACGGCAATTTGTGGCTTTTATTAATGTGACAGGAATGAAAATTACTTTGCTGAAATTGAAACTTGCTGAGATTAAAATGTTTAACTAAAAACTGAAACACTTGAGTTGATGGATGTCCTAGCTTGTGATGGAGAGAAACTGAACTTACATTGTGAGTGACAAAAGCTTTTTGGATTGTGAAGACCACATATATATATGTCGTTGATACAACACCCTTAGCTAGGATTTTCCCTGATCTCATGTCCTGCACATGGAACATATTAGATGAGAAGACCACCGAGTATGGTGTATTGTGAGTTAATTTGGAAATAGAAATGATATTTTGGGACATTTTTGGAACACAAAGAACATTATGAAGTTGCACAGAAGATTGAGGGAGAGTAGTGTTTCCAGTATGAGTGATTTGTAAACCTGAGCCATTGCCAACTAGCATCTCGTCCGTCCCAGTGTAAGGATAGTGAATGGCTATGTTGTCAAGATCATTTGTCACGTGGTGAGACGCTCCAATATCCATGTGCCATTGTCCTTGCATAGGATTGGTGGTGACAGTATTGGTTTGAGGTGGCGTTGCAGGGAATCAGATGGAATTTGGGAGAGGGAGGTTGGGGTTAGAGGTGGGTCCGGTTCAAACCAAACCGCCGAACCGGTGGTTTGTGAACCGGCGGTTTAGGTTCGCCGGTTTGGTTGAACCGGGGGTTTACGGTTTAGGTTTGAGAGCCAAACCTAAATCGGCGGCCTTTTTTATTTTTTTTAAATTTTGTAATGTCTAAACCGCCGGTTTGGGAAAAAAAGAGCCGTTGGCAATGCCAACGGCTCTTTGGCCCACAACGGCATAAGCCGGTGGGCCCCACATCGCAACGGCTCTAAGAGTCATTGTGTTATTAATTTTTTTTATTTTTATTTTTTTAGTTTTGTAATATTTGTTTAATTAAAAAAAATTTACTACCCACAATTCCTATAAATACCATACTATTCTTCCATTTATCTCACACCAACATTCTCATCTATCTACTACTACTCTTAATCTCCAATCCTCCATCTCGTATTCTCTTTCTCGTATTCTCGATCTTTTGAAATGGAAAACCCGGATCACCAAAGCGACTACGACTTCACTCCGAGTCCCGCTTTCTTTCCTAGCACACAAGAAAGCGAGACTCAAATGTCGGATTCGGAAATGCCACAAGTTCTACAAGGTGAAGGGCCATTCCGACAAGCCCCTCCACCGAAAATGCTCACCTCCGACATATTCACGAAGCATTACAAGAAGGGTCCGGTGGTGGACGATTATTGCCAAGTTTGGTGCAATTATTGTCCGAAGGTGTACAAGTGGAAGGCGAAAGGCGGATACGGGACTTTGCAAACCCACATGCAAAAGTATCATCCGGAGAAGTTCGGAATATCACGGGTACAAACACAATTGTCCCACGGGTTTGCATCCTCTTCCTCTCAATCTTCTTTATTTACTTATAATCATGTTGATGAATCTTTAGGATTAGCCAACTTAATTGCATCCGAAGCTTTTCCATTTTCGTATGCGGAATCTAATAATGTAAGAGAATATAACACTAATTTTCTTCAACCGGCTTTTAAACCAACTTCTCATAAACAAATTTCGAAATTAATTTCTCAATCTTATGAACAAAAGAAACAAAAAATTCTTACGGTTTTACAATCTTTTTCGCATCAAGTTTCAATTTGTAGTGATATTTGGAGTACTTTATCACAAAAACATTTTTACATGGGCATCACTTTACATTTTATCGATAATGATATGTACTTGCATAAATTTGTTATTGCATTTCGCCATTTTAATGAAAGACATAGTGCCTCCAACATTGCTAATTTAATAAGAACGGTTTTACAAGAATTTAATTTACAAAATCGAATTTTTTCATACTCATTTGATAATGCTTCCGCTAACACCCGCGCCGTAAACAATTTGGTGGGGAATGCGGGTCAACTTATAAAAACAACTTTTACTCACCAAAGATGTTCATGTCATATATTAAATTTATGTGTTCAAGATGACCTAAAAGTTTTACATGAAATGTTAGAACCTATAACCGACGTAATTGAACATATTTGGCATTCAACCGACTTAAGAAGAAAATGGAGATCAACTTTTATAGAAAAAAAATGTTCCTCTGATTGCTTTTTCAAAATATATTGGAACTTGTTGAAACTCAACCTATAAACTATTAAACTACTTAGTCAAGCTTTTCGTTATAAAGATGTTTTACAAGAATTTTCCTCACAATTTATTTCTTGTTTTATTTTAGATGATAAAAGTATTTGGTAAACTTGTTATGATATTTGTAGTGTTTTAAAAGTTTTTAGTGATTCTACTAATATGTTGAGTTATGTTTACATTCCAACTTCTTGTAGGTTTTTAGAAATAGCCGTAAATGTTGCTGAAGCTTTACAAACAAGTTTAGGTTTAGAATCACTTAAATATGCTACAACCGAAATGAAAACAAAATGGCTAAAATATTTTGATGACATTCCCCTATTTTATCTTATTGCCGCCGTTTTCGATCCTAGACTAAAAATTGATGATGTTACGGAATTTTTAAATGCTTATTATGAATGTTTAGGTTTATCTTCTATTAAGAACGTTAATTCTATTACTAATAATATTCGTGTTGAAATTGGTAAATTACTTTCCTTAATTTGAAACAAGTGCTAGTGCTTCTTCCCAATCAACTCACCCACCCTCTTCTTCTTCTTCTTCTATTCTTTCTAAAGCTAAACAAATTTTAAAAAACACCTAGACATTCATCCCCAAGTTCGGAATTTGAAGATTATCTAACAACTCCTTTCAAATTTGATGGTAAAATTGATAGTTTTGAATTTTAGTATATTGGAAGAAGATGGCCCCAAAGTATCCAACATTGGCCAAGATTGTGCAACAAATTATGGCCGTCCCCGCATCAACGGTGGCCGTGGAGCAAGCTTTTAGTCAAGGAGGAAACATGCTAAGCTACAAGAGGATTCAATTGAAGCCCGATAAATTGGAGGCTCAAGTATGTGTTCAAGATTGGATAAGGACGGAGAAGAGGAAACAACGGAATGCACCCGTTTATGACTCAATATCGGATTCCAACTCCGATGATCCGGCCACTACTTCCGAGTCCGAGGCGCAAAGGTAAGGGGGTAACGAAAACAACTCGGAAGTCCGAAAAAAGATAAGCAAAGGTAAGAGAACTACGTAGACTTTGATTCCTCTTAAACCCCAAGAGAATATGTAGGCAACCGGGAAAACGGTTCAAGCCCTCTCCTTTTTTTTTTTTCAATTAGTTCTATTCAAAAATTCAAATGCTATTGTAATAAAAAAAAAATTATGTATAAAAAAAATGAGTATTCTCTTTCTTGTATTTTAGTTAGTAATTTTATTTTAGTAGCTTTCTTTTATTGTAGTTAGTAATTTTATTTAATTAGTAATTATTTTATTCAAAAGCTAATGCAATAAAAAAAAATTGGATGTATAAAAAAATGAGTTTGCTTTGTTGTAATTATTTTACTTGGTCTTTTTTATTTTACTTGCTCTCTTTTATTTACTTAGTAATTCTATTAAAATGCTATTGTAATAAAAAAAAATTCAATGTATAAATTATAAAAAGATAGTTATGTAAAATTCCAATCTACAAAACTTTACTAAAAATTAAAAATGTATAAAGATTAACAAATGCATAATTTTGTTATTAATTTAATAATGTAAGGTTCCAAATTCCAATCTACAAAACTTTACTAATGTAATATAAATTTTAAATGTACAAATTTTTTCAATGTATAATTTACTTATTTAGTAATTATATTATATTTTTTTAATAACTAAAAAAATTATAATATATAAGTTAATACTATTAACTTATATATATATATATATATATATATATATATATATATATTATTTTTTTTTAAATTCATGTGTAAAACCGCCAAACCGTCGGTTTGGCGGTTTGGTATTCGCCGGTTTAGGTTTGCGACCCACCACTAGTTGGGGTGTTGTTTACGTATCACTGGGCACTATGTGAGGACATGGTCTATTTCCCTGCACCACTGGCAACGTCCTCGAAAGGGTTTGTTGCCAGGAGAAGGTAGTGTAGGTTGTTGTGGTTGGGTATTGGTAGGGTAATGAGATTGATGATGTTGTGGAGAGTAGGAGTGTTGCCATGCAAATTGGGAGGAGGTAGACTTACCTTTGTTCTTGGTGGATCTAGGTTGAGCATTGAATGCCACTGCAGGTATGTTATCCATTGGTGTGATGTGTTTCACGATCATCTCATGATTGATTAGTTTTTCATGAAGAGCTTCAAAGGTAATTCGTGTGTCTCTGGCATTGATGGCATGAATGATGGGTTTGTATGCTTTGCCAAGCCCTCGTAGGACATGATCAGTGAGGTCCTCCTGAGAAACCGGTGCTTTCAGTGATGTCAGTAGATTTGCGGAAGCTTTGAGTTGTTGCATGTAGTCACTAACTGAGAGCGTGCCTTTTGTGGTTGAACCTAGTCGTTCTTTGATCTGTTTGATGTGTCCTCTAGACGGCTTTCCAAACGTATTTTTTCAGTGAATCCCACATTTCAGAAGAAGTAGTGGTGGTAGTGACTAGAGTAGCAATGTTTTGAGATAGTGTGCCCAAGATAGCTCCATAGAGGATCCTGTCTTGTCGCCTATGGGTTAAATAGGCTGGATTGGGTTGTTTGTGTTTTCTGCAGTGGCTTGAGGTATTTTCTCAAATTCATCTAAGAAACAAAAGAGATCATAACCCTCAAGAGTGGCTTGAATCTGTGCTTTCCAAGTTGGTTGAATCGAGTTTGATTATGTTCGTCAGTGTGACGATTGTGAATGGTTTAGTTGGTTCATGAGGGTTGTGTAGTTGTGTGTTGGATTCAGCAGCCATGGCGTGATGAGATTTTTGTGTTTGGGAGGATCGAAAATCCTGATACCATATAGAGAATGTATACTCTAATGAATGCTTATAATTGAACACAACGGTAGCATATATACATACATAGAGAGTCTATTTAAGGACTATATCTCTTACATAATAACACATTTGCTGATAATAGATGATATGGTAATATCATGAAGATCAATTAGAGATATGATTGAAAATAACATCCTCCCTCAATCGAACTCGGAGGAAAACAAAGACAGAGGTTGTATCGGAAGTTTGTAAACAGAGGAGTGTCGAGGCCCTTTGTGAAGATGTCGGCATATTGGTGTGCCGAGAGGACATGTAGAACCCAAACCTACCCCATAGACACTTTGTCGCAAACGAATCGAGGCCCTTTGTGAAGATGTCGGCATATTGGTGTGCCGAGAGGACATGTAAAACCCGAACCTACCCCATAGGCACTTTGTCACAAACGAAGTGAATGTCGTGTTCCACATGTTTTGTACACTGATTTTTAAACCGGGTTAGCGAAAAGATATACAACAGACACATTATCACAGTAAACCATAATGGATGTAGATGAGAGAATGCCCATATCAAATAGAAGATTATGGAGCCAATAAGTCTCAACAACAACATTAGCAACACCTCTATATTCTGATTTGACACTAGATCAAGAAATCATTTCCAGACGTTTGGAAGACCAGAAAATGATGTTGTCGCCCAAGTAAACACAATACCCGGAGGTGGAACAGTGAGTATCCGGACAACCTCTCAGTCTGCATAAGAGTATATTGTAAGGGAGGAAACGGAGGATGGTCAGATATTGATGCCTAGAGGGAGAGAACCACGGATGTACCGTA
This sequence comes from Fagopyrum homotropicum, assembly GCA_033239125.1. NCBI lineage: Eukaryota > Viridiplantae > Streptophyta > Magnoliopsida > Caryophyllales > Polygonaceae > Fagopyrum > Fagopyrum homotropicum. The sequence goes on along the minus strand of BSWB01000003.1, from coordinate 143,424,038 downwards.
GAATATGCTTCAGCATGAAGACGATGTTCCTTGGAATCATGCATAAATAGACAAGCATGTTAAACCGCATAGGTGATGTGTGGGCGAGTGTAGGTCAAATATTGAAATGCCCTTGCAAGAAGGTGATAAGTCATGGGATTAGATATTGGGGGTTCGCTCCAAGTTTGGCCTTAGTGTCTACTCGTGTAGTGGCAAGCTTACAAGTAGTCATTCCAGCCTTTCGCAAAATTTCAAGGCATGCTTTGATTGATGTAAAAATATGCCAGAAGGTGATCTGGTGGCGGAGACATCGAGAAAATAATACAGATCCCCAAGGTCCCTCATGGAGAACTCGGATTTTAGGGTGTCGTAATGGAATGTAGAAGAGCGTCAGAGGAAGTCATGGCAACTATATCATCAACATAGATAAGGAGGTAAGCAATTCCTGACTCACTATAGTAGACAAAAAGGGACTGATCGGATTTGCATCTAAGGAAGTTAAGTCGTACGAAACGTTGAAACCACGCATCGGGAGCCTATTTGAGGCCATAAAAGGAACAACGTAGTAAAAATACGTCGTTAGGCCGAGTAGGATCTCTGGACCCTGGTGGTTGGTGCATATAAACAATTTCCTTGATCATGTCATTCAAAAAAGCATTTTGCACGTCAAGCTGATGAGTAGGCCAACCTCGAGAGATTGTAGTAGACAAAACAATACGTATTGTTGCTAGCTTGACCACAGGGCTGGAAGTTTCATCACAATCAACCCCAACTTGTTGGATTTATCCATTCACACCAAGTCGCGCTTTGTAGCGTCTAGTGTTCCATCATACATGTGCTTATGTTTGAACAACCACGTGCAATGTATAATGTTGGTCTCATAAGACCTAGCAAAAAGCTCTCAATTGTCGTTTTAAATTTATGCTCTAAATTCACCAATCATTGTGGAAAGTCAATTTAGATCTTACAGGACTTGAGACGGTGATTTAGGGATTGAGGAAATGGAAATGGAATTTAAGGTGTATTTTGGGTTTTGTTTAACAATATTCGACCAATAACGGGTTTGCATACGAGTAGAAGTAGTTGTGGGAGGCATCGAGGTGGCCGGATGTGTGGGGGTAAGAGCACCTTCATTAGATGGCATGTGAAGGAGGAGAGCGACAATGAAGGTGTCGGATATGACGGGGTTGAGGTGGGTAGAAGAGGCATACGGAGAAGAGGTGGGTAGACATGCATTTATATGTGCGGGGCGGGGGTGGCTATTAGGGGAATTCCCGATGTGGTAAGGTGGTGGCAGAGTTGGGTTGGTGTTCATGTTGCCGATGTGAGGAGTGAAGACGTTGTCTTGCACGGGAAGGCAAAGGTGGTCAGACAAGTTGTCGCCGGTGTTAACCAAAGAAGGTGTGATAGGTGTGTTTTTGAACGGAAACAACTTTTATCGAAAATAATGTGACGGGATAATAAAACCTTATGATTATCTAGGCAAATACATTGATACCCACGATGATTCTGGGAGTAACCAAGAAAGACACAAACAGTAGAGCAAGGTGATAATTTGTGAGGGGCAGTTGCACTTATATTTGGGAAACACGGACAACCGAAGACTCGAAGGTGATCATATAAGGGTAACCGGCCAAATATTGTCGATGTGAGAGTTTTGTGATCGGTGTTTTTTGAAGGAATGATGTTATGAATATAACATGCGACATTAAGAGCTTCAACCCAATAAGAAAATGACATTGATGCATGAAATAGAAAACTTAGGGTTTTGTCATTTAGAGTACGTAAAATCTGTCCGGCCTTTCCATTTTGAGGAGAACTTTGTGGATATGAAAACCGTATAACTAGACCTTGTATGTGATCAAATTATGGACGGATTGGTAATAAAATTCTCCTCCCATATCACATTAAAAACTCGTAATCTGACGTTGGAATTGGGTTTTGACATTGTGATTAAAAAACGTAGAATATGAGCATATGTGTCACTTATGTTTAAGAAGAAATACCCAAACAAAGTTGGAGAAATCATCCAGTAAAACCAAATAGTATTTGAAGGTAGAATTACTTGCAACAAGAGATGTCCACGTATCATAGTGGACAATGTCAAATAAGTCGAAAATACAAGATTTGGAAATACGAAAGGGAAGGCGTTTATGTTTTCCTAGTTGACAAGGTGTGCACATACTCTTGGTGATGACAGAATTTAACGACTCAAAGACAGACTGATAGCACGAAGAACATGTTCTCCCATATGACCTAGGCGAGCATGCCAATGTTTAGACTCGATAACAACATGAGAAAAGTGGGGAATTTTATTTCACGCTGCGTGGGTTTGACAGGATATAGGTCGCTAGAACTATCACATCGTTTGATAGTATTCCCCGTGAGAAGTTCCTTCATAAAAATATCAAAAGGGTCAAATTGAAATGCCACATTATTGACAATAGAAAATTTTCGTACCGAACAAGGTTCTTGCTAAATCTGGAGGGGAATCCACAGATTTTCAAAAAATTTTCCCTTTCTTGATATCCTTCATAAAAATATCAAAAGGGTCAAATTGAAACGCGTGTATGTTATAAGAAGGCTTTGAAAGAAGAAGGTTAAAGATATAATCCAAAATAACTTTATTTCGGTTTAGAGTACTCAAACGACGAAGTCCAAAAGTGTATCACCTCAATAAATTGTACGATATTATTAAATAAACTCAAAAATCAAGATTTTCTACCTTTACTCCCTTTTTTTTTCCTTCTTTTGACTTAGTTAAATTGTCTATTATTACCAATAACACAGAAGTAGTCTTTGTGAACTCGACACTCGGTTATTGTGAATAATCTTGTCCTACTTCTGAGGTAGGTTTTAGCCTATCATCATTTAAAGAGTACCATTGGACATCGAATGGCCCTCATGTTGCGTTTGAAGGAAGTAGCAGTCGTCTTCGCATCCCATTGTCATGTCTTATCGTTTAATGTATTATTAAGGTGTCATATCATTTAATGTATTATTCGTAGTTATTATTAGCTTTGTTACAAAGGATATCGCTTAATGTATTATTCGTAGTTATTGTTGGTTGAATGGATTATTCGTAGTTATTATTAGTTTCAGAATATTGCTGGTTGAATGGATTATTCGTATTTATTATTAGTTTTGTTTAATTATGATATCTACCCCTAAATCTCGACCCTTAATACTCATCATCTGACGGTATAAGATTGTTCTCGTGATACACAATAAGGCTTGTTCTCATGGGAACCGCTAATTAATCCATATTTATCTCCTAACAAATATAAGCTAATGTATGTTTGAATCGTAACTTGATACTAATCTTTTAAGTATCACCCGATCCCAATCCAATATCTATGATGGAATCAAAATGGTTCCTACTTTAAGCATTGGATCTCTTGTCTCAATTAAGAGGGGTCATCGAAAGAACAGGTTCAAAATCATGATCAATTCCTTTTTCAAATCCTGCTGCAACCGCACGAGCCCTTCCCGCGTGCCACAAATGACCTACGAATAGGAAGAAGCCTAAAACAAAATGAGAAGTAGCTAACCAACTTCTAGGAGAGACATAATTGACTGCATTGATCTCAGTAGCTACGGCACCCACAGAATTTAAGGACCCTAAAGGGGCATGAGTCATATATTCCGCGGAACGCCGTTCTTGCCACGGTTGTATGTCTTTTTTCAGCCGACTCAAGTCCAAACCGATATGAGCCGACCACCTTAAAACCCTAAAACTATAACAAAACATAACAAGATATCTAGGTTTCCTCTCTCAAAGTGCTGGAGAGCTAGCTTGAGTGATTTGAACTTTTGAAGCACGATTCATCTAACGCGTGTATATTATAAGAAGGCTTTGAAAGAAGAAGGTTAAAGATATAATCCAAAATGACTTCATTTCGGTTTAGAGTACTCAAACGACGAAGTCCAAAAAGTAGTGTATAACCTTAATAAATTGTACGATATTATTAATAAACTCAAAAATCAAGATTTTCTATCTTTACTCCTTTTTTTCTCCCTTTGACTTAGTTAAATTATCTATTATTACCAATAACACAAAAGTAGTCTTTGTGAATTCAACACTCGGTTATTGTGACTAATCTTGTCGTACTTGTGAGGTAGGTTTTTGCCTATCATCATTTAAAGAGTACCATTGGACATCGAATGGCCCTCGTGTTGCGTTTGAAAGAAGTAGCAGTCGTCTTTGCATTCCATTGTCATGTCTTGTTCGATCGAGATCCAATGATAGCTATGAACGGCATATGCCTTGTTCTAGTCGAGATCCAATGATAGCTATGAACAGCATACGGTGAAAATGAGGTGTGTTGGAAATCATATCCGGGGTTGATGGACTACTTCGAGACGACGTGACTCACCCCATACAAGGAAGCAATTGTCCGTGCTTTGTGTGACTTATATCATCATTTTGGCACAAGGACGACAAACTCGTAAGAAAAGTTCTAGCTTTACCTTTGTTTCTCAAATGATCCAAGATTGTCCTTTTCATTTATTTATTTTTTCCTATTTTAGGTGTGAGACCGTGCACAAATTATTGAAACGGACTTTAAGTTTGACCGTCGGAGGATTCCAATTGGTGTTTGACAACATCCATTTGATGACCATGGATCTGATCCAGAAGATACATGCTTCATGAGAGATGTCGCGGGAGAGGATTATGCATGACGTTTGTATACCAATATTTGACTTCCTTCGGGGCTACATCACCAATGAGTACTTCAAGCTCTTGTGGGATAACTACAAACCGGGCTAGGAAGACAAGAAATTATGGTGTATATCGGGATATGTATTGAAGGGGGTGCATGGAGTGTCATGTGTTCATGACTTTATTATACCTTATTGACCCATATCACACTAGCTTTTTGTGATCTACGTAACATGTCAATAACTCCGAAATAGGCGGGACATGAGGAGGATCGTGATGAGCCTAGGGCTCAAACGCCTCGGGAATATATGCTTCGTCATGATGAGACTCTTGAACCACATGCTCGGTACGAGGCTCCTCGACAACGCCAACGTACTTTCTCCGCCACAACACCCTGAATGCCATCCACATGTGGATCACCCTCTTACTCCTTCGTGTGATACTCTACTACATAATATGATGAGGATGATGCCGATCACGCATTTATTTCATATACATGGCATAAGTAAAAAAAAAAAACTTGTAATTAACAGTTCTGTCGGTTGATTTTCAAATTGTTCCATAGATAACCTCATTTTGTTTTAGTCAATTACTTAGATCACAAACAAACATAAGGTGAAGAATCTTGATAAAGCATTGATGTGAAAGCCAAAGTGTATATACATATATTGCACCATTTGACTTAGAGGTAAGATAGATAACACCTCAATACCATTAACGGAAACTTCCAACTTCTACGCAATATTAGACATCACCATTGCATAATCATGCAAAATTTAATAATGGCAAAATGCCATTTGTTAATTTGTTATCTAAGCAAAGAGAATGGCTAAGTGATCGAGTATGAAACACTTACATGTGCTGATTGTGAATTAAGGAAAGAGACTTTCATTTGTCTCGACTTAATCATCTCTTTGTACTTTCTACATAAATCTACGACTTTCGACTACGTACTGCGTAGCTCAGTATATGAACCGAATCTTATAATATATACATCACATCAATATATGTACATGGCCAAGTATAGGTATATTGAATACGTACGTCGCTTTCCGCAAATAAACATGCCATGCAGCTTTTCCGACACCTGGACGTCGTATATGTCCACGTGCGTACACACAGACCATGAAGATATGGATTCTTGATTGGATATAATTGTGTCCGCTCACTATACTTTATATTTACTTCAATTACTTTCAACATATAAAGAAATACCAACTGATCAGTAGAGCTGTCAAAATCTCGATCCAATCCGTAAAACCTGATCCGAATCCGACCAGACACCCGTTAAAAGGAAGAAAGTACGTGAATGAGACCCGACCTGGTGTTAATCGATTTAACTCGAAACCAAAAATGAATCAAACCCGAAAGTGATTGTAATCCGATTATACCCGAAAACTAGCCCGGCGACGCCTGAAATCGAAAGCACCTGACCCGAAATGATATGATTCCCGAAATAACCCGATCCAAAATGCCCAAAAATCCGAAAGTCATTGACCCAACATGAATGGTAAACCTGTAATGACCCGACCAAAATAAAACTAGTAGTAAGTTGGGTCAAAGGCAATATGTATTAATCATATTCAAACATAATACATATTCATTGTTTTACTATATAGTTTAGTTTTATGAGTTAATGTCATTATTGACTCCTAAATTAAAATTATTAAATACGTCAAAATGTGGAGGGTTTTTTCAAAAAAAAATAGCCTCAAGTACGTACATGAAACCAACTTGTAAAATCGCTTTAAATTATAAATTCAGGGTCTAATTTTGATTTTCAAATTGAAAAAAGACATTTGTAAGGATCCTACCTCAACCACTATGACAAAGGGATTTTATATTTATAATTATACACGAAAATAATATCACAACAATTGTAAATAAACCAAGGTTCTCTCCTGCGCATGTGCTCACCTCGCACATAGGATGTAAATCGGTGAACAACCATCCGACCCAACATCAACTCCAATGAACTCCAGGTGGAGAGCGGTTAATGGGTGAAATTGATGGGTGATGGGGAGGGTACGAGTGTAGGTACAACCACCCACCAACTGACCAAATCGGTTGTAAGCACGTGTTCATCTTCACATACTCAAGGTCAGACCTGTGTTTTTAACTTTTTTGGTCAAAAGGTATAGATTAATCGACCCGACTATTGTATTTTTTATTTGAAATATGAATACGTCAAACTGGCTTAACAAAGAAGACCGGCCTATTATATGAAGAAAAAACACAATAAGTTTGAGCTTGTCGGAATCGACCTGTCACAAAAAACTAGTCCAACCCGAAAACAATAAAATCCATAAATTGTCGACCCAAAAACAATCGAACCTGATTATACCCAAAGTAATTCAACCCGGATTTACCCGATACATAAACTAGCCCTATAACCGATTAAACACCCCAAAATAAACCGTGAACCCGAATTTCAATTATACAAACTATTCTGACCCGACCCGAGTCTGACCCGAATTAACCCGATAACCAATTAAAATAGCCCAAAATAGCCCGAGAACCCGATTATTACTTGTGCATTTCTGGACTCATTAAAGTTATCAAACCCGGGTCAAGCCCGTCTGACCCGTTCCACTCGCTCGGAAAAACACATGGGTACAGACAAGGTTGAAAGTCCAGTTGGGCTAAAAAGTCTAATCCGGATGGGTAGAGACAAGGTCGAAAAAGAAATTAAAATAGAAATACTGGTTTATTGTTATTTTGGGTTTAATTTGAAAAATATAAAGAAATTAAAATCAAAAAAATATTAAACTTCCTCAAACACCATCAGTGTTTCTTTTAATTTCTTTTTAAATAAAAAAAATCAGTGTTTTACTTTATTTTCAAGATAAATAAATCAGTGTTTTTATTTTTATTTTTCATTTTACTTTATTTTTTTCTTTTAATTTTATATGTTGTTAACGGAGTTTAAGGAAGTTAACGGATTTGGGAAAATCCGGAAACAACGAAAACTTAAGGGCATCATCCGAACTAAAAAAAATTGTTGGGAAAAATTTAGAAAATTCCAAACCACGAGGGTACCATCCGGAATTTTCCTTATAATATTTGTTAGTTCGAAAGTTTTATATTGTTAATTCATATATAACGTTTGATTATTAGTTTAAACATTTTATATTGTTAGTTTATGCCTTATTTTGTATATATGGGATTGTAAAAATGTGTACAATTAATTTGAACTAATAAAACAAAAAAAAATTGTACAAATTATAAAAGAATTAAACGAAAAAAAGTGTATGCCAAGAAAGGAAAAAAATTGGATGCGTGTTAGTATGACAACGCTCCGTACAGATAAATACCTCCCGTGTATATACAATGATGAAAACTGTATAGTTATGATGAGAACTTTGAGTAATTTATAAAAATGTTATTTACCTTAAAATATCAAAAAGTTAAAAATGTCTTTTTTATTTATATTTAAAAAAATGAGTTACTAAAGCTTTTTTATATTACTGATACTAACTATAGACTTCTTAATTTTTATAATTAAAATTAAAGGTTATAACGTTGACAATTGACGATAAAATATAAAGCAACAGGGACATATGTACAATAATTGCCCACAAATTCATTTTACTCTTTATATTAAATATAAAGATGATTTTTCTACAAACAATTACAAGATCAAATAAATTTTAAAATCTCTATCTTGAAAAACTATATTTTGTTCGACCTAGCTAGTGAAATACTTATCATATTACCATAGTGTTTCCAACAAAAATTAAACGCAATGTTTGGAGAAAAAAATGTTTTGATCACTCTTGTTCTTAAGGACTATCAATTAGGACTAGAGTTGTCCTCGCATCTTAAAACATAGAAAATATTAAGAATTTTCACCATAAGCCTATATAAATGGCTTTTATTCCCTATTTTCATCGAGCAATTGGACCTTAAACCTTAAGGGCCCGTTTGGTTTTAACTCCGGAATCGAAAACGGAATGGCCGTTTGGTTTTAACTGCGGAATCGGAAACGGAATGGAAACGAATGTAGTACATATGTACACCCTTATTCATGAAAGTTTTTGGAATCATTCCTTGTTTTGAAGTAATTGGAGTTGAATTTGATTACTTTTGATACCCTATAGGGTAACAGAATGTGGGGAGACAACTGCAAACCACAAGGAATAATTCCATAAAATTTCATGAATAAGGATGCATATGGACTAAATTCGTTTCTATTCCGTTTCCGTTTTTAGAGTTGGAACCAAACGGGCCCTAAATCTGATGAACCTCTTTATCAATTTATCAAACTTTATTTATATTATCATTTGTTCTGCTATTATTTATTTCTACATAAAATAAACATAATAAGTGTCAAAATATTAATAAACAATCAGTATTATAAGAGACAATTGTCCAGGTTACTTTATCACTATTATAATGAAATATTATTAATAACCCAATAATGTAAAAAAAAACTAATAATAAATATTATCCTTAGGTTATTGTCACAATATCATTTTACACAGCATATTACATGAGAATTTTGTTTTGCTGTGCAGGGATGACAGAAGAAGTACATGCACATGTGATGCAGAAATCAAATCATGACGCCTAAATAAGGCCCACATTAATAATTGAAAAAAATAAAAATTACAGATGTAAACCAGCAGCAAATACAATGAAAATCATATGCTAATATTTGCATTTGAATCAATTGCTATTTCCTGGGCTACATAACACAATTTCTGGGCTATATGCATCAACTGAGCTTCAAGGAATAACAGCCTATATTGCAACACTACAAATCTTATTAAAGAATTGAATTCAGATATTTGCATTAGGTACTGAGTATGCTAGCTTTGCTGAACATTAAATTGTGGCAAGTGTTATCGCAGGGGTACGGGCAGTCGATGAGTTTTGTCGGTAGACGATCAAAGAACCAGTCCCCCACAGCTAGCGCTACCCGCTGCATATATACATATATGATATATATCTTCAGCACATACAGAATTACCAATACCAGTGCCTTTGGAATCAGCTGTACCAAGAAATAAAGGGGTGTTTGGTTTGTACCTTTTTACCGATGGCAGGGGAATCAGGTGCAAACCATGTGTCTTGTCTCTCGGATTGGCAGTGAGCGAAGCACGAATTGAGGAAGAGCCCATTTTGACTTGATGTTGAGAAATTCTTTACAGCATTCAGCATTTGATTTCTGAATCCTGTTATTGACATGAATTTAAACATACTAGGCCAACACGAGTTTAGTTTAGCGGAAGTTGGAGTTACCTTGAAAGAATTTGATCTGTGACACAGTACAATGAGCGAGGTTCGCCTTGCAATCACGCCATTCACCATTTGGATCAGCTTTTGATGGAGCTAAACTAAATCCAACCTGAAATATTTTAATGCAAAAACTACAATTAAAAATGTAGATATGTTTTACTAATTATAACATGAAGAAAAGAAAGTAAAAACTCTCAATTAGGAATGTGTGATTACCTGCCATGAATCATATGCTGTATTAAGAGTAAACATAGGGGTCTTGATATTGGAGATTATATTCTCAGGGAAGAAGCACTGCAGAAAAATCAGGAAAAACCGAAGAAGGAACAAGATTTGAGATTCTATTCTTTTTCACTAGATTTGAACTTTGATCACATCATGTGCATGAGAGAAAGGATTTACCGTAGTTGGATCGGAATGGTTAGTACAGGAAGCCGGCAAATTCTTTCCTACGTTCTGCAGTGATAGAAAGCAAATTCCAACAAGAAAAAAGATTAAGCAACATGGCTGCAAGTTTATGTTCTAATGTGATTATAGAAACAGGAGTACCTGTATGTTAACGACGCCTTGGTAAAAATCTCTCATGGTGCGTTCACCGGATACATCAACACTGTGATGCCATTAAAATTTCAGTCAAAGAATGCAATTAGCAACCAACAAGAAGTGGATTAAATAAGTTATGAAGATCAATTACGCGTCAAGGAAAAGTCCGGCATCACTCAGGCATTTAACTTTTGTACTTGCAGGAAAGAGGTCACGGAATTCGTCACAATGTAGTATAGATGCCAAACCACCAGCTGAACATCCAGAAAGTAGAGCCTATATTGCAATACAAATGATGCACAATTTCTATGGATGAATAGGTAAAACTTTAAAAGAACAGTGTGAAAAGAAAGGATCAATAGAACAGTTGGCAATGCACCTGACTGGCATTTCGCATTCCCTTTGCCATCAACTCCTCCATTGCCGCTTCCCAGATGCGTTGCCCTCTATAATACATTTTATCTGTCTGGAAATTATAGTTTAGAAGAAATAAGGATTAACAAGCATCTAAAGGAACTTTATTGTTTACCTTTTCGTTTTCATTCCTAATCTCTAGCCAAACGATTTCATTTACTTTTGGCTGTGGATAGATTTGGTTTAAAGGTGAAGGTTTCTATTATGTAAACAAAGAATCACTGTTCAATTATTCATCAAAACTGTTTTTCAGTCATCAAGAGTCTAAAACAAAGTAGTCCAGTTACCTCATCTTGACCTTCTCCTGTAAAAGAGGCGCCATCGCAGTATCTGACCTTAATTCTATTCCAGTTATAAAAATCTGCACATGATTTCAAATATTCTGTGATGTTTCAACTCTGTTATAGGGAGCTACAGGTGTTTGTGAAAACAAAATGACCTGGATTTTCCTCGGCCTTATTGCTCAGTATTCCTGTGAATGCAAGAACCTTTTCCATGTACTTTGAGGAACCACGTCGAGTTGTTTTCCGAAAGACACATGATTTACGGTTATTACACCATCCTCCTCCCTGCAACCAATTAAACACTAAGTTTCACCAATCAACACCACCAAAAACAAAGAACATTCATACAAGCTAGCATGCTTTGTAAATTGTACTGCTTCAGCTATACTGGATAAGAACAGTTAGACAGACCTCCAATTGAATAACCCAACTATCTGCTCCTGAACCAGATCCAGGGTGAAAATGATAGCCAGGCAAAGTTCCATCCAAGCAAACTACAAGCAGCAGAGGCAATATACATATCACTAACCAAAATGCAGCAAAATGAGAAGATCAACCACAGCTTCTTTACTTGCAAAAATGTGTGAATTCCAGTTAAGTAAGAGTAATTCATCATATTTGTTGCTCTGCTAGTTTAGAGAATCACATCTTTGAAGTTGGAATCCAAGAAGTAAAATTGATTCAATTCCAAATCATACAAAAACAAGCAATTGGATTCAACCATCCCTAATCCTGATTTCACAGGAATGATAGAAGCAAACTACAAGCAGCAGAGGCAATATACATATCACTAAGCAAAATGCAGCAAAAATATGAGAAGATCCACCACAGCTTCTTTACTGGCAAAAATGTGTGAATTCCAGTTAAGTAAGAGTGATTCATCATATTTGTTGCTTTGCTAGTTTAGAGAATCACATCTTTGAAGTTGGAATCCAAGGAGTAAAATCAATTCGTTTCCAAATCATACAAAAACATGCAATAGGATTCAACCATCCCTAAATCCTGATTTCACAGGAATGATACAAGCAGCCCTACTTCAATCAAAATCCACACATCCCAAAAAGTCACATTCACCAGAATACACAAAAAAAAAGATATAAAAAAAATCATGAGACAAACATAAACAAGCAGCAAGCGATGAACCAAAAAGGAATAGAATACCAGCGCCTTTGGAATCAGCTCCTTGGATTAGGGTAAGCTCAACCATCAAAGGATTAACTGAACCAACAGGGGTACTATCGCCGTAACCATCCAAGAAATCAATGTAGGTTACATTGGAATAGTCAGACCCATAAACCCATCCCACCAAAAACACCAAAAATCCCAACGAAAACCACAATCTGTTCATCAACTCCATTGCTCCCAACTTCTTTCTTCACTCAAACCCAACCAATGTCCCTTTAATAGTTGGGTTTGGGTGTTTCCTTGCTTGAAAGAAAGATGGTGACCTTCCTCAGTTGTTTACTTTACGCATATCCGTTTGGAGAATGGAGGTGAACAGATTCAGCTAGTGGGAAAGAAAAGCATATCATCACCGCCATTTTCAATTGACATCTTGCTAATTTGGAAAACAAATATTGTTAATTTTATTAGGCGGATAATTTATTACTATATAAAACATTTATTGCTATAAACTGCCTAGGGTTGTTTGTTCCAGACATGTGATCTAAAACGGATCCCGATTGGGGGTGGGTGAATATATAATATCGAATGTTTGGGGAAGAGGATCTCGTCATAGCCTCATAGGGAAGATAAAAGTTACTAATAATTTATTATAACAAATTAATAAAGAATAAGGAGAAAAACTTCAACGGAAGATAAAAAAAAGTTTCCATTACCATAAATTAAATCATTTCTTATGTTAATTAGTGATGCTTATAATCAAATTTTATTAAGTATTTTCGTTAATCTATTTTCTTCTATGTTAAATTGTACATAATATTCTGATTGAAAAAAATCTAAATATATTGGGTTTTTTTTTTAACAATCCGGCTACTCTACTAAATCAAATCTTCAACTGAAGATAAAATCAAAATCTTGGATACACTTCCGAGATAAAGCTTATTAGGAAAGCAATTCGTAATTCTTCTAATTTTCATTATATATAGATGGAACACCTCACTAGTCACTACTATATTCATCAATTTTAGTCATGCATTCATCAAACTCACCCTTCTTATAAGCAAGAAAACATATTAATTATTTCAGGTAAGCTTATGTTTATCGATGTGTGCTAATTTTACTATTGTGTTTTAATCATTTCTTTTGATCGTCTAGATTTATTTACCTATTTTGATTGTTTTGTTTGATCGGCATACAAATCAGAATTTTGATTGTTTCTTTTGATCCAATGCTTAACGAGTTTTTATTTCGTTTTTATTTTCCAATTTTTGTACGTACTTTGATCGAATGTCTAACAACTTATTTTCGTCGTTATTTTTTGTTCATCTTCTTTGATCATCTAGACGTAGATAAACTTAAACAATTTTTGATTTTAGTTAACACGACAAGATTTTATTCGAGCAAATATTTTGATCGGCATGCAAATCAGAATTTTGATTGTTTCGTTTGATCCAATGCTTAACTAGTTGAATTATAAGTGTAATTCAACATTGGCGAGTTTAAAATACATCATCTAGATTTTTAAGTACAATTTTTTTAATAAAATGATAAAATAAACTTAACATTAATGTGGTTAACGTCAATAAATCTTCAAATTGATTTTTGTTAGTCATGTTGGACGCAAATGTGTGTTTTGTTAACTCGTGTTGGTGCTCAGTTTGGTTAATATTGGTTACATTGAACACCATTGTGTAACGATATTTATAATTTACGGAAAAATTGTGCGATAACTTTTGTTTTTAATGTGCTGCAACTTTTCGCATGTTAATTCAACGTATGAGAGTTCAAAATACATCATCTAGGTTTTGTTTGCACAATTTTTTTTTGAAAAAACAATCAAAGTACAACAACTTTAACGGGCACATGGTTAACATCATTCAATTTGTAAAATAAAGTTTAGATGTTAGTCACGTTAGACGCAAATACGTATTTTGTTATCTCTAATTGATGCTTAGTTTGGTTAACGTCCGTTTAGCAGGAAAATATTAATTTACTACATTTAGCGATAGAATAACACCTCTATCTAATTAGTGGTCAATTTTACCTAACAATTATAGTGTCACAAACTACTTTTTTACCAAAACACTACCACTATAATCAATTGTATCGTCAACGACTAAACATTCATCAATTGTAGTATCAACAACAATGCATATTATCATCGACCGAACAATCATCAATTACACTGTCGTCGACGATGTTGACACCAAAACATGGTCATAAACTCAGTATCATATTTGTACTACAACAACAAAAAAATGGGGGGAAATTTTCTGAAAATAATTGAAAATAGTTAAGTAATACCTTTTTTTAATTAGGAGTTAAAAAACAAAAGATGGAAATTCAGGGGTTAAATTTTTTAATTTCAAAAGTTCAAGTAGATCACTTTAAAAATATAGACTAGGCTTTTATATCAGGGGTATACCCTAAATTTTATTTTCTATTTGCCGAAAAATAATGTATAAGATTTTAAATATTAATATATATCTCATTCAAGTTTTTATAATTATTTATTAAAATAGACTTTTATTTTTAGATACTGTATCAATATTTTTTTATTTTTTGATAATAGGGAAGTGATTTGACTACACTAGAAACCCTAGTGTATCAAGAACCCGAAAAATCGACAAACAAATCAACCAAACAGCGAAACAATGAATAAAACGAGGTACAACGAAACATTACTAAAAAATGAAAATATGGGAAAAAAACATCCAAAAAAATGAAGAAACACACCAAACATGAAGATAAGGAGCACTCGAGGTTGGCAAAACATAAAGAATATGCGAGATAGATGAACTAGTGGGTCTCGTCACCGAGAAGCATGATAACGTAAATCCTTAAGAAAGAAATGTGACATCCCTTATGAAAATGTGGATCACATGATATTCTCCACCTATATAATATCTATTTAAAAAAAGTATACAGTGCTTTATAATAGTAATAATTAGAATATCTTAATCCTTTTATGCCGAAAATGTTTATGCGTAAGAAGGTACGTGATTTTACCTACTGAATTTTGAATCATTCTAAATAGGCTTTAAACTAGGATTGTTAACAATTTCAAATATTAAGATTTAACTCGATCATTCTAAATAAGCTTTAAACATGCATACAAAGGTATGTTTAAAGAAAATTTATTTTAATTAATTAAAAAAATATTCATAAATCTTAATTTGGATTATTTATAGTTTGACTTTGGATTACTATTTATATAAAAAAAATTCTAATGAAGAAAGGAAAATAATCATATCCAAATATGAAGCTTTCTCTCGATCAAACAAATTATTCGAATATCCGTGAGTAATTATCCGGTCTAATATGACTTAGATCATATTAGGGTAATTAGGTTTTGTGTCCGGTTAACTTGATTATCCAAATATTCGTTGAGAATAATACATCCGCACAAAACATTGCAAAATTTAAGAGAATTTATTTTTATTAATATATAAACATATTTTAAACTCATGCATAGCACGTGTCTATTCATCTAGTTGATCAAGTAGGTTGCTAAATTATTAGTCATATCGATATAAATATACTAAAGTAGAGTACTTAATTGCTGATGTGGCGCTCTACCGTGTTAGTATTTCGAAATCCAGCTCTCTCATTAAAAGTACTAAATTTTGTTAAATTACCTACATAATTTTTGTAAAACTAATTACCTATCATACTTATTTAACAAATCTGACATATCGCTTCTTTTTTTATTCATAAAACATATTGATTTTTTAACAACTCGAGTACTTAACCATTTACATTACAATTAAAAATTTTAATAAAATTTTTTATATGTATTTCGACTCTATTAACATAAGTAAGACTAAAATTATTATTTCTTTCATTCGAATAGAATTTTCTATTATATTAATTTTAATCATAAAAATTATCATATTTAATGTTGTACGTTTTTTTTAAATTTTATTTGTATTATACAAGTTTCCTATTTCGAATATAAAATTTTAAATTATTTCGATTTTGAAATTGTGATTAATTATCTTATTTCAATTATTTATTTTATAAATGTTAATCATCATAATATATCATAATTTATATCTTACATTTCTTATATATTTTATTTGTATTATATAAGTTTCATATTTCGAATATAAATATTTAACAAATTTGAATTTAATGTAATTTCTTATCTTACTTGGATTATTTATTATATGGTTTTTAATCATCATAATATATCATATTTTATATTTTACGTTTTTATATGTTTTTTATTTGCATTTGATATTTATCTACTCAAGTAGCATACGAATTGCTGATGTGGCGTTCTACGATGTTAGTATTTTGAAATTCATCTCTTTCATTAAAAGCCGCAAATACTTATTTTTTAATTACCTATATGAGCTTTCTATGGATTTAAAAAAAAATTATTACAAACTTGCTTTATATAATTAATAGTTTGTTCAATAATAACTGAATTTCTTTGTCGAGTTTTATTTATTTATTTTTGGGTGAAGTTTATACTTTTAAGTGTATATTTACTAATACTAATTAATACACATTTTTTTAAATCCATAGAAAGCTCATATAGGTAATTAAAAAATAAGTATTAATTTTTGAATTTTTATTTATTTTGAATTATTTTAAAATATATTTCATATATATTTTAGAAGAAATGTATGACATTTTTATTTATTTTGAATTATTAATTTTTGTTAATGTACTTAAATTCCTAAATGTTACAAAGTCGTGCTACTTTTCACGTTCAAAATTATTTTGCTAAGATACATTTTATAATTTAATCTTAATTTAAAATATATTTCATATATTCTCTACTTTAGTTTTTTCTATAATTTTTACTAGAATCTATCTTATTATTTATTTTAATGAAAATATTAACAAACAAAATTATAATATTAAAAAGTCAAACTTTATTCATAAAATATTTTGAGATGAAAATTTATAGGGAGAATTTGACGCACTAGGCCTTTTTGAGTTTTTGTTTAAAAAAGTGTACCCCAAATTTTTTACCACTTTCATCTAATAGTAGGTAAAAATTATTAACCATTCTATTTAAAAAAAAGAATAAATGATGTTGGTTATATGTTATATAAGTATAAGTTTTAATTTTTAATTACTGAATTTGTTTTCTTTTATTATTTTTCTTGCCTTTTTTTTTATTTTTTATTTTCTTTTTTATTTTCTGGACTGAATTTCTCATACCAGAATTTTTCATACCAGAAATATCATACCAGAAATTATCATACCAGAAATTAGATACTAGAAATTAGATACCAGAAAATTAAATAGCATAAATTATATACCAGAAATTACAAACAAAGATCTATTCAAATTGCAAGATCAAACTAGTTCAACGGAGGTAGAAAGTGAACAAATTTCAAACAGTACCCACGGAGTAGATAGAACACGAGCTTCCACAGTTGCAAGATAGTCATTTATCCTTAAACCAAACTCCTGAGATAACAGAAACACCCCAGTAGCACATATTAACATGAGTAGAGTTTGTAATTCTACAATATTCTTTTCTCTAATCTCACAACAAAATTGTGCCTGATACCCCAGTAGCACATATTAACATGAGTAGAGTTTGTAATTTTACAATATTCTTTTCTCTAATCTCACAACAAAATTGTGCCTGATAGTATTATAATTGTAAGTGCAAGAATGGTGATAACAGAAACACCCTTGCTTTCTAAACAATCAAGAGCTGGATAGGAAATATTAGTATTTCTTTTATTCAATTCTCTAAATCTTTACTAATTTGCAATCACCCAGTACACCACATGGAATTCATTATAAAATGAAAAAAATGTAGTCTTTTATCATATGGATGGAGTTCTCCAACACTATCTTATCAAAATTTGATACTCGCTGCTTAGAGTGACTTTTCACTTGCTAGTTTTAACCATGAAAACTATTGATATATTGTCTAACTTCCTTGCTACCGTCACTTGTTTCCCCATCTTCCACAACCTTATCATCTACCTTCACAATGTAAAACATTTATAATTTCTCTCAATTAACTAAGATTTAATCATATCAACTTCACATTAAGGACGTCAAGCTGTCATGTTACACAATCAAACAAATTCTTACAAGGATACCAACCTATAGATCTGCTTAAAAAACACGGAACTGTTTATTCAGATTTGCATCTAACTCAAGAATAGCAGCAACATTACCGCATCTGCAACGGAAACAGATGGAGAGGATATAAGTTGTTGCCTAAAGGCGTTCAACAAGAAGTGGAAAATTATTTCTACTTGTGTTACAGTGCAAGGTATCATACTAAAAAGCTTGTTAGAAGACAAAATCATGGCCTCCAGCCAGGTCAAATTCCCCAAACTCCGAGGTATAGCACCACAAATCGAACAATCCTTGGCTCTCAAACTCAACGCGAATTTGAGTTGCAGCAAAGCCCGTCGTTCGAAGAACGACGCAAGTGGCTTCAATCGGATCCATATCAGTTGGATTCATCCGAGACAAGGTGTTCTTCATACCAATTATATACTTCATTACTTGTTGCCTTGACAAGAGGAATGAAGCTCACACTTAACGTCTTGCTCTTCCGCTGCTACAGATCTACAGATATGATGTAGATCTACATCTTAACTTCAAGGGAATGAGGGAAGGAATGAGAAAAGAGGAAGGGAGGCGGCGGTGGCCGTTTGGTTACCGGAGGAGCAGTGGCCGTGGTTTTCGAGGAGAGCGGTGGCGGGGTGAAGGGCGGGGGTGAGAGAAAGGGAGGCGGCATTGGCAGTGGAGGAGAGCGTTGGCGGAGAAGTTGATCGATTGAGAGAGGGGAAAGATGAAGAGACAGTAAAAAAATAATTAGGGTACAATTACTTAATAAAAAAAATAAAAAGGCCTATTTACTTTAGAAGAAACTTAAAACAGCTTAGATACCAAATTAGCCCAAATTTATATATAGGTAATAGTTTATAAATTATTTGTTTTATAATTTAACTTATATTATCGGTGCTCATAAAATATCAAATATTTAAAAAAAATATTTTTTATATATACCCGTGCAAGGCACGGGTCCTACACTAGTATATATATATTCTTACTAATACTATCCTTACTAATACTAAATGTGGGAGTTCTCCAAATGAATAGGGAATTCCCATTTTTACCCTTATTTGTTTTATCACTTTTACTTTTATTGTTTGATGATAATCTGTTTCACGAGTTTATTTTTTAAGTATATTTGTGATACATGTTTTACTCTCTTGACTCTTATCTTATATCTTCTTCACGACGGCTCACCTTCTCTCCTTTCATCCTCGTCTCCATGCCATTTAAAAAAAAAAAAAAATCCTAGAATCAAAGTATGCCGATGGTCTCCGATTCAAAATTCCTTCAAATCTTTTGAAATTTCTATTTTTGTTTGTTTCAAATATTTTCTTCAAATCCGAATTTGATGTGTTTGTTGTTTATGTTATTGTAGTTTGTCTACAACATCGATCTCCATCAACCTAGGGCTTCTCATGTGTGTTCTCCTCCAACCGACGAGATCAGGGGGCTCTACACCGGATCTCGTCTTGGCTTTACCAGAGTCCGTATTTTCGTGGTACCATTGCTTCGACATCAGTGCTAGCCATGCAGATAAACACAAGAAAGTTGCTTATAGCCCACATCAGTGTAGCTCCCATATGTGCACACATTGGCTCAAATAAAAATGAGGTGACGCCAAGAACAACCTACAAAAAAATAAATATTTCTATGTTTAATAACTCATTTTGATCTAACTATATAAAAAATATCTTTGTTATAAAAAAAATAATAACAGAAAATGATCAAGGCCCATATGAAAGCGGCCCAAACCCAATCTAACCCCATCAAAAAATTGAATTTTTTTGAATTGCTTCACGGAACGTAAAAGTGGGTAATAAATACACATACCCTACAACAAGCCTACAGCTTGACTTCCCGCCTCTCACTTCCGAGTCTCCTCTCTCTAAACCCAGAATTCTCCCAATCTTCTTGCTCATCCTCTCTCTCTTCGAAGTTCAAATCCCTTCGTTTCTTGATTTCACGCGCAATCGTCTGTCGGTCGCATCTGATCGGTCCGCCCCGCTGGTTTTCAGGTTAGTCTTACAAAAGATTGATATTCTCTTATTTGTTTCCCATGGGCATTTCTTGCGCGATAATCATTTTTGATTTAGGGTTTCTTTATTCTGGTACAGTATGAATCTTTTTGAGTTTTAATTGTTTTGGGTTTATTTGGGGTTCAAGATTGTTTTGTCGTTTTTAAGTTCGATTGTTTCTCGTCGTGAATTGTGTCGTTCTACCTTTGATTGTTTGTTTCAAACAAATTTAGGATTTTAATTGTTTTATGCGATGTCTGTACAGGTATCAAATGTATTTTCACGTCACCGAGAAACAGCTATGGTTTCTATTCGTTGATTGTCGATTATGGCGTGGAAGGTACAAGCACTGGAAGCAAGAAGGGGCTTGATTTGTAGAATTCTCTGTTGTCGATCATTGTTGTGGTTGTCTTCATCTTGAAGAACTTGGAAGAGACAAAAAAATGGAATTTGGTGCTGGTAATGGACGTCTTCAGCCTGGTTTTCGGTTCAATCCGACTGATGAAGAGCTGGTTATGTTTTATCTGAAGAGGAAGGTGCTGGGGAAGCGGCTAGATCCTACTATTGTAGAAGAAGTTGACATCTACAAGTTTCATCCGCAGGATCTGCGGGAATTATCTTGTTTTAAGAAAGATTTGTGCTGGTATTTCTTCTGTCCCAGAGGGAAGAAATATGGAAGTGGTGCTAGAGTAAACAGAGCTACTGATACTGGCTACTGGAAGGCAACTGGGAATGATAGAACTGTTTCGTACCAAAAGCGAACTGTTGGCAAGATCAAGACTCTGGTGTTTCATCTGGGCAAGCCTCCCAAAGGGGAAAGAACAGACTGGGTTATGCATGAGTTTAGACTCGATGATAAGAATTTGGCTGATGCTGGTGTATGTCAGGATTCATATGCACTTTGCAAGATATTCAAGAAGAGTGGATTGGGCCCTAAAAATGGGGAACAGTATGGAGCTCCATTCATTGAACAAGAGTGGGATGATGCTGATGAGATCCCTAACAGTGCACTAATGGTTCCTGCTGCTGATCCGAATCAGAGTCTTTCTGGTATGACTAATGTAACGGAACCTGCCATTCTAGTTCAGGTTCCAGATGTGGATCAGACTCGTTCAATATCATCGGTTGATATAGCTGTAGATCCAAACGGCTGGATCATGCCCGTGCCTATGCCAATGATAGATGCTAATCTAGCCTCTACTTCTACCGGTAACCCTCTTGTGAATCCTGCTGCTGACTATGATCCTCTTGTGAATCCTGCTGCTGATTATGATCATCCGCTATTTACCGTTGATGAAATATTTGCTGATCTGGGCGATTTGGATGCCGGGTTTGCAGCACTGCAAGGCAATAAGTTTACCTGGGAAAGCCTTTCTGGTTCCGGTATCTCTGATTCTGGTTTAGGTTTAACGGATTTAGATGAGTGATTGTACTGTGTTGTTTACACACATAGGCTAATAAGTAATAGCTTAGAATTTTGCTTGAGACATTGTAATCTCTACTATTACTAGTTATTTTTTCTATTTCAAACTGCTGTCTATTGCAACATTTAGGCATATTATTATTGCAGGTTTGGTTTTATGGCTCTTCTAGATAAAGAATTTCATGTATTACATTCTCTTTTTTGACAGTAGAGCTCTTGAAGCACTATTTTTTGTTTCAATTTTGGAAAGTCTGTGATTAGGGGCTAATCATCAAGCTTAATCTTTCCAAATCCAAACAAAAGGTCCTTAATTGTTAATCATGGGCAGGTAATGGTACCTTAGTTATTGGAAAGTCTATTTCAAACTGCTGTCTATTCCTAAGTTTTTTAGAAGTTACTAACTTACCATATAAAATATTATACTGTTTAGACCAATCCAAACTTGCAACTTCCTTTTGACAATCTAGTTGAAGACTCATAAATAAAATAATTAAAGAAAAGACACAAATCCAGAACCAACAAAACAGTACTTGAAATGTTTATTTAAAGATGAGTTAACCATAATGAAATTGTTTCAACCACCACTTGCATTCTGGGGCTTTGGTTTTATCCTCTGCAATTCGCAACGTTCAAAGCTTTAATCTTTGTACTACTAAAAATATATAAAAGAAATAGACAAAAGAAAAAACAAAAGCCTTCACACTGCCCTTTGTTGTGTGCTTTGCAGAGAGAATCACAATCACAAGTAAATACTCACCATCCCCAATACCCACAAATCATTCATCTCTTTCTTCTCTCTCTAACCCTACACAGCTTTGTTCCAATCTCTTCTCATCTCATTTCTCTCTAATGGACTCGTCCTCTACAGCTCGCACCAGGAAGCCTCGCCGGCCTGTCAATGGCGGTGGTGGTGGTGGT
Organism: Fagopyrum homotropicum; assembly: GCA_033239125.1. Classification (NCBI taxonomy): domain Eukaryota; kingdom Viridiplantae; phylum Streptophyta; class Magnoliopsida; order Caryophyllales; family Polygonaceae; genus Fagopyrum; species Fagopyrum homotropicum. The sequence continues at coordinate 143,401,385 of BSWB01000003.1, read as the reverse complement.
AGTGGAAAAGCGTCATGGTGTTGCTCCTTCAACACTCCTCCCAAAAGCCCCGAATCTCTCTCCATCTCCAAAACTCCTCATCTCCCTCGCAAAATCCCCAATTCATCCGAAACCCTAGCCAAATCCCTAACTACCAACAGCAACAATTCGTTCCCAAACTCCCCTGCCAGCTCCAAATCCGGACTCAGTATAGTGGGTCGGATGGACCCTCGTCGGATCCTCTCACCGGGTCGGGTCTCCCCTATCGATTCCGACCCATGCGCGGACTCCTTCCGCGTTCTCAGTCCCGAACCAACTCCGATTGCCAATGTGGGTCCCGCCCCAGCTACCCCCAACGCTCAATCGACTCCCGTCAGTGAAGGAGCCTATAGTCGAACCAACGTCGCCGACGGAGGAAGTTGTTCCGGTGGAGCTGATAATGGTGTTGGTGGTGGAGAGATACCGTTCGATGTGAGGTTGAATTTGAAGGGGAAGAGAGGCGCGTGTTTAGCACTTGAGTTGAGCTCCGATGTTCTGAGTCAAAATAGCCCGATTTTTGCGGATTTAATCTCCGACCATTGTAAGAAGAACTTGGGTTCTACAAGTGGAGTTTCCAGTTTGCCAAATATGTGTAGGATTGAGGTCCCTGATGTGGAGAATTTGGGAGTTTTTCGTGATACCATTGAGCTTATGTTTGAGGATGATATACCCAGAAGACTCTTGAAAGCAGGTCCCTATCGAGCCATCGACATTCTTGAGGTGCTTATCCTTGTCTCTTACTTACCTTGCTTCAGAAAACTAGTTGGAATTTGTAGAGCATGCTTATGTTGAGTGTTAGAAACTTTGAGCATGTCATGATTAAAACTAGTTGAAATAATTAGGTCACCCATCCGAATCATATTCAACTACTTAGAACATGTGAGAACCCTATTCAGTGCCTTTGTGTTTCTATATATGAGATAAATGTTGCTTGCATCATTACGTGTAGTCATGATGGGTGTGTGGAGTGTTTTCTGAATTCATTATGATCTTTGAATAGCGTTTTATTTAGGGCGTGCTTAACAAGGTTTCTTGATTCAGCAGTCAATCTCATTCTGTCTAAGTGACTGTTGCTCAATACCAAAACGGAATTGTTTTCGCCATCAAGAGATCTAAATTAACCAACTTCTAATCTGTAACCTTCAGGTATCAGCAAACATCAAGTTCAGCAGAGGAGTTTCGTCCTGCTTGAAGTATCTGGAGGCTGTGCCATGGAGTGAGGAAGAAGAGGACAAGCTTAGAAAAGTCCTTACAAAATTCAAATTTGATGACGACACATCTAAAGAGATCCTGGCTAGGCTCAATAACAATGACTCAACGACTAGTCAGAAGAATTTTGCTTGCCAGCTGGTATGGTCCATCACTAGCTGTGAGAACACGAAAGCGAGAAACGAGCTGAAGACTATGGTTAAAGGCCTCCTGTGCAAAAGCTCTGTATACGACAAAGCTCAGCAAGATATCAAGAAGGAAGAACTTTATGACGTTTCCCAGTCTTGTTTAACCTCCTTGACCATGTTACTCAAAGACCAAACCAGTAAAACAAGCGGTAATGATAAGCCTTTGGTCGAGAGTATCTCGTGGCAAGTAGACAACATCAATTGGCTGTTGGAAATTCTAATCGACCGGCAAATGGCGGAAGATTTTGTGGAGATATGGGCAGATCAGGAAGAACTGCATAAGATGCATGAGAGTTCATCACCCATGATCAGGTATGAACTAAGTCGTGTTTCAGCCTTACTCTTCATTGCAATGGGAACTAGAAAGCTTCAGTGCTTATCCAAATCGAGATCCAAGCTCTTTGAAACATGGTTTGAACCCATGCTACTAGACTTCGGTTGGATACAGAGATGCAAGAAAGGATTAGATATGAAGGAGCTCGAGGAGGCTATGGGCCAAGCACTCCTCACTCTGCCTTTAAAACTGCAGTACTCCTTATTCATGAACTGGTTCAAGCATTTCTCCAAGCACGGGAACGAGAGTCCGAACCTCAGCAAAGCGTTTCAGATATGGTGGAGGCGAACCTTCTTGAGAGGCTCCGAGTCCCATTCCATCGAGTCCCGATAGGGGGTGGTTCTGTCTGTTGTCGCCCTTTCCACTGTAATGTTGTTGTAATCTATATGCTAAATTGCTAATCTTTGTAGGTTTCTATGGGTTTGAATTTTTCACTTATGTAATTTGTTATTTTTTCATTTTTCTCTCGTGTGTGCAGAATATAACAGCTTACTCTGTATGGTATGATGCTATGCTTTATGATATTATGTCAAATGTGTGCTTTTGTTCCCTCTATTTATAATGTTAGGAGGAGAAATTTCATTACTGGAAGGTAGCTAATGTCTAGGAAGAAAAATAATAACTTAATTAACAACACAACAATCATGTCACATGTTGCATTGACAAGAAGCTTGTAAGTAATAAATGAATTATACATTGAAACTCAGAACAAGAACACAAGATATACACAAATGAAGTATAACCCCGACCCATATGAGGAAGTTTAATAACATTTCAAGTCTTGAATCTTAAGGGCCAAAGACGCTGGATGACAAAAAACAGCTACTTGATGAAAGCCTTTCTCAATCTCAGATAGCGAAATGTACACAGAAGTCAACAGCTGATTGTCGACGGCTTACTGCTTGCCTCCATTTGCAATTGTATGTACAGAGTTATATCCATCTGAGATTACCCGAGTGAGTCGCCGGTCCTTGTCATCCTTAGACGACGAATCAGTATATGAGCCTTGATAGTACAATCTGTATAGGGCAAAACTGGATAAAAGAGCAGAAACATCTTCGAGGAAGCATGGCCTAGTAGTACAGTTGGCAAGTTTTCATGCCAAAAATGAATGAATTGATCACAGGAAACACCAGGTGGCAGACCATCTGTAATATTCCATCTTCATTATCTCCATTTGGATTTTTTGAGCATCTTTGAACGGCTCTAAATCCAGAATTCTATGGTGGCATTGCTTACGAACAAACAGCCAAGTCAATATGCAATATCACAGTATTCCATTCAATACCCTCTGATAATAATCATATTGACGTGTCCTCCATGCATCTAAGCTGGTGCTAATCAGCGAAAGCACCAAAGATACACATTGCTGTCAATCATCAACAATTAAATGAATGAGTGATGAAGCATAGATGACACTGCACAAAAGAATACAGTTAAGATGCTTATCAAACCTCTTCTGTGAGACTCAGATGGAATCGCTTTCGTAGATTCTGTATTGTTCGAGGGCCACCTTTAAAGCAAGGAAACCCAGAATCCTGAATCAAAACAGTTATTTAACAAAGAACAATGGACCAGGAAGTAATAGGAACGAAAAAATGGTAGTGAGGGAGGAATTGCATATAAGTTATTAGACTCTACCTGAAGCATCTCAACAAGGAGAATGATTCGCTCAGCATGCTTACGACAAGTAAGGAATCCTTGGATACAAAGAACCTGAATCACATTGAAATGAAAATTATGTAATCATTGTAGTTGCAATGACTCAATGAGGGAATACTGAAATTTAAAAAGACACCAGGGCAGGATGAATACTTTAAAATAATCAAAGAATTCGCTGGGCACTCCCTCAGCATCAGAATCCATGACCTGGCACAAGATTAGATTTCATCAATGTCAATCAAAGAAAAATTAAAGAAAGCATTTTGAAGCTCACACTTCTAAAAAATATGGCTTCTTACTACCTCAAGAAGTTCCCGGGTCAACTTGAATGGTGCACTCTCAAAATTCACACCTCCAGGTGAATTTGAAAGCATGAAGCCAAAGTCAATGTGTATAATATGACCATCTTCATCCAACAACAGGTTACCATTGTGACGGTCCTTGACCTGCAGAGTATCAACCAACTGAGCTTGTATACAGACAATTAGAATAACACAGAGAACACATACAAAGAAAAGTTTTAACTTTTCTGTATAGAGAACTAAGTTTAAGCATTGAGTTTAGTACTAGAGAAGCTGCCTGAGATATTTCCAGAAGGGAGAAATTGACATCTGAATCATTTAGATGCGAGTTATAATTTTGGTCCAGTTATAAGGGTAAAGTCATTGCATGAAAAAGTAAAGATCACTTGTAGAGGTTAATACAATAAGACAATAATGAAATGGCTGACCCTTTATAGTTTTGAGTCAGAAAAGATACAACCGAGTACACAATTTCATCCAGTGCAGGTTTACCATGAGGACTAAGACAATAATAAAATGACCGTCTCTTTATATATTAGAATTTTAAAAAAAAATCTTTTTACATATTGAACAGAGTGGAATACTATAAGAAAATTCAGGAGAGAAAAATGGGGATTGTCTGTCCATATAAACAATAAGCCACTAGTTGCTCTTGTATTTACCTGTAGAAGGTAGCAGACCAGCGAGTATCCTGCCATACTCTCAACAAAGTTCCTCTGGCATACAACAGACAAGTAGCCATAAATAATGAACCAAACCTCTCCAGATATATAATAATAAATAGAATTTACATTTAGTCAATCCACTATTCTACCAAAATACCTGAGCAAGTTTAAAACCTGGAGAGTTCTCCTCATACTTGGCATTATAAAATTCACGCAAGCTTGAAATAGTAGGGTATCTACTTTTGATAGAATGAATTGAGGCCTGGTAAGCAACCGCCAACGTTAGCAAGAACCCCAGAGATCTTTTAGTATGAGTCTAAGTGTACAGAATTTACCGTATCTGGAATAGTTTCAATTAGAGCCGTGTAAGATGAGGTTACTAAAACCTCATAGGGACGCAACCAAAGGGGCAGACCAGCTTCCTGAAATATATCTGCATCAAAACACGTGTCAGATAAATCTTAGAGGATTCTTTAACCCATATACTGAATTCGAGTTTCTAATCTGACATTTTGATTTTTTTTTACTATTAAAGAAGTATATAAAGTTATTTTACTCCAACCCAAAACCGCTTCTATAATCTTTTATAGATTTTTTGAACTTTAACTAAATAGTTTATTGGTTACAAAGGCTCATGTAGGAAACAGTAAGCCCATTGATTGGGTAAAAATATAAGAGCCAAACTTCTCTCAAATGATTTGCTTTGGTTCTTCCCCCATCTCTGACATTTTCTTCTAGTTTATTTTCTAAAAAGGTTAAAGAAAAATCCTAGTGTTTGAGATGGAGATGCTCTTAGTTTCACCCTGAAAAGTGACTTTGAAAGTAGCATGAACTACCAAGGCATACTATGAAATCTTATACAGTAAAATATGAAATCTTAAATCTCCCTTTCCCAGTCTACAGCTTAAAGACTCAAAACAAATCATTGGAGAGAAGTTTGGCTCTTATACAGTAAAATATGAACTACCAAGGCACACTATGAAATCTTATACAGTAATATATGAACTACCAAGGCATACTATGGAGAAAATAAGATATAATTTCCCAAGTTTGGGAGTCACTACGAACAGAGCAATGACTTCGTTCCAATGCTCATGAGCTCCACTCATGACCCAAGATACAGTGTCAACTAACAGCTAAGTTTCATGTATAAGTATAATTTGTCAGACAACCATATAAATTTTATACAGTAAAATATGAAATCTTAAATCTCCCTTTCCCAGTCTACAGCTTAAAGACTCAACCAGGTAGGTGCATACCTATATAGATCAATTCATGCATCAATAACCAAAATAAATAACGAAATAGGCAATATGAACAAAGAAAAAAGATGTTGACAATTACTTCAATTCTTCAGCCAATTGCTCTCTTAGTAGAGCAACTTCGAAGAAAAATCTAGATAAAAAAATTCTAGTTGATGTCCTAATTTAGAACAAATTTGAAATGTGCTTACCATAAAAGTGAGAGATAAGTTGCACTGCAAGATGTTCCTGCCTGCAATCATCCCCACTCTTCACGATCATCTGTAATTCAGCAATTGGACATCAGATACAACACTCTCTCAATGCAGCAAATCCAAAACACACTTACACAAGTTACACACCAACTATTTACAACATAGAAAGTAATAAAAAAAAAAGTAACCAGATCACACAGCCTGCCCCCAGACACCACCAAAAACTAAAAGAGCTGAAAGGAAGGATAGCAGTATAGCACTGCATTTTGAGCTATATGCTTTGAATTTAGGCATTTGAATGTCCGGGAATGACAAGCATCACTTACTGAACGCAGATCCCAATCAGGTAATTTTCCATGGATTGATGCCTTCTTGATCCTCTCCCTTTTTTCCTCCCAAAGTTCACCACATAAAGCATCAGTAGGCTTGGGAGGTCCACCAACCTGCACACAGAAAGATCTTTAGTTTTGTCCTAAGACGAAGCACGCAATACAAAATTACATGCTACAAACCTTAAGTTGTGCATCTGCTGACTCCTGCCCAGCACCTTTTAGAGGCAAGCCAGGTGGGGCTTCCCCTTTAGCAGCAGCAGCCTGAATACACAGAAAAGAGAAAAAACAAGATTTAATACATCTATATGATGAATGGAGTGAAAAATGTTTCAAGAGTCTGAAGGTCAGGATACCATAAACATTATTTATATTGCCATAATATTGAACATGTAGAAACGTGTCTTAAAATGCTACACAGGACAGAGAAAACAAGGGTAAAACCAAACCGTAGGTGTATTTCATTAAAGGCCAAAACAAGATATAACAAAATCATGAAACCAATAATAAAGTTTAAATAATTTGTCCTGCTATCACTTATGGTGTCTGCACAGGGAACAGGCTATCCAGCATTCCTAGAAAGAGTTGCTGCATTTTTCAAGAGGGTGTAAACATCAAATTTAAGTTGTCGTGTATCAAAATACCAATGAGCTGTTAAAGAATCATTTGAGTAATAGAAACAAACCATACTTATGTAGTAAGAAAGCTCATGGAGCCTGTTCATGAATTATTGGGACAGCATTAGTGGAACTATAATTAGTGGAAGAGAAGATATTATACTAAAGAGACACCAAAATAATTCATTTTTCATGTTGCAAAACACCATACAAAATGTCCTACTTACCACTTTCATGTAAAAATATACTAACTATTCATCTTGATCAATGAGATCTTATTTATGATGTTCTATTCAGGAAAGTGCAAAGCCAGAGAAGGGACAAAGAAGATGACTCTAATACGAAGTGCTAAACTGTATCAAAATCCTCAGATTTTGCGGTAAGGATGAAAAGTAAATGAAAGCTCTAGGTAAACCACAATTTTGATTGACAATAACAGTCACAGCTCACAAGCACAGACTGGTGATTGAACATAGTTAAGTTTATGTTCACACCTTCACTTCTTCCATGGCTATTGTACTTGGAACACGGCGATGCTCCTTTCGACGTGGCGGTTCTGGATCTTCTATGTCATCCATGTTCAGACCAGGATTGGCAGTCAATACAACTCTAACCCATTCAAGGTCACTGTGGTGTTCGCTTCTAGAGGTATTGCTCTCTAAACAGTGAGAACATTTATAGCACACTTCATTGACTGAGAGATTCACATTAACAAATTTCACTTTGGCCTCCCACAAGTGATCCATTGCTTGATCAATAGCTTGAGAAGCAGATTGTGACATCCTATCATCATTATGGCTGCACCCCTGTGAAGTCCCAAGAGGATATGCCCATGGAGGTGGCTTTGGCAACAGTGCATCTCCATTAGCTAGAGGAATACCTCCTCTGTATATCTTCTGATTGTTTGACAAATCCTTTGGATTGCTATAAATAAGAATATATCAGTGCTTAGAATAACTGAAGACATAAACGTGCTCTCACGGGCATCAAAAAAATTATAGATAGTAGCTACCTTGGAGAATCACATCTTATAACCTCCACACAGATAAGATAAGGTGCTTTTTCTCGAGAATTTAAAAGCACTGCCTCGTCTTCCGGTACATGCAACACACGATATATTCCTTTACCCATTGGGAAGCACACACCTGAAATAACGAAACTGTATTTCAAGACAAACATATTTTCCAATCCATAGGTCTCCTTTAATCAAGTACATTTCTCAGTTGTTTTTAGTTCCTGTTGCACGTTTACATCTTATCCTTGAGTCACATGAATCAGTAGTATCATATTCACTCAAAGTTAACAATTCAAAAATAATATAGTGATACCTCCACTGTTCTGAGCTTCAGCTAAATGAGCATTAATTTCTGCAAGGGACTACAAAATGGGACAATCAGTATCGTTCATGAAGCCCCAATGAATAATATAATCATAACGTGAAACCAAAAGTGCATAATGAAATGAACTACCTCATGAAGTGCACTTTTACGATCCTCAATAGGAAATACATCTACCAATCCATACGATGTATCACAAAGGGTCCGCACAAAGTCCAAAGATTCGTGATATGCCCCTTTACGAAACTGTGCCACAGCACTATTGGGAAGAGGTGGCTTGGAGATGGCCTTCTGATTCTGCTCTAGGATAGAAGCAGGATTTATCTGTCACATGTAGAGAGAATAAATAACAATGAAACAGTTGCATTTCAAAAGAAAGAGAATACAATAAAAACATCTTTATAAAGTTTTCAGGAAAATGAACTGTGTTTGCCTTTGAACCTCACGTTGCGTAGCTTAAAGTAGAAAAAATATGACAACAAAAACATCTGGGACGTTCCATTAATCACAAACGACCAACTGGCAACTACTGTGTTGAATGATTTATGTCAACTGGCATACTCCAGGTGTTTAAGCAAATAATGATCTTCCATGACTTATTTTTAACTGGTCAACCCAGATATTTATGATGATAAAAAGAATCATTCTGCTTATTAAAAATATAATAGGACCAATTTTTAAAAAAATATATGTAGAATCTGTTCAGCAACCTAGGCTTCTTAAATCATCACAAACCACGCTATAAAGATCAGTTGCCTATTGTCTAACAAGTCTTAACTGACAAAAAAAAACTCCTTTCAAGAATAATAAGAGGGTAGCATAGCAAACCAGAAGTGTCATTAGTCCCATCGTACATAATTAACTACAACAACCTCAAAATATCAAAGCAGATTATATAGAGTATGAAATGCAAAAAAAAAAACAAAAACAACTAGAATCTGTATCAATCTAACCTCCTGCTTCTTCAGGCCATACAGTTCCGAATCCTCCACGGACCTATCACGATCCCGAAACAATTTGCGAAAAAAGTTTTCTGTTCCAGGACTGCCCTCAAACATATTTCCACCTGATGCAGGTGGCTTAGCTTCTTCAGGATGCACACGGAAAAAGCGACGCAGCAGGGGGGCATCTAAGGAGTTTTCTTCCTCACCGTTGACAAAAGTCTTATCTTCATCAGCTACAATGTTTGATACTTTCTTATCTTCAAATATATCTTTAAAGAATTTACGGATGAATCCTTCTTTGTCATCATCTTCATCATAACCTTTCTCATTCCCATCCTCAAACTTCTCCTTGAAAATCTTCCGAAAAAATCCTTCCTTATCTTCATCTCTAAATGACCTTAAACCAATTTTTTCTTCATCAATTATGTCATTCCCATCTTTCTTATCAACAAACCTTTCTTTGAAGAACTTTTTTAAAAAGCCTTCCTTTTCTTCATCTTCAGTGGATCTTCGGGAGAGAATATCTCTATCTGATTCTTCATTTCTCTCAATGGCATCCCTTTTATCCTCAGACTTTTCCTTGAAAATCTTCTTCAAGAAACCTTCTTTCAAGTCATCGTCCATTGATTTTGAAACTGACTTTTCACTGGGGTCATTCTTACTATCACGAAATAGTCGCTTAAAGAAACCCTCTGAACTGGATTGTAACTCTTCTTCATCATCTTTGCTTTCTCTCAACAGTCTCTTGAAAAAGCCATCCTTCTCTGCGTCATCAACATCTTTGTCTGCAGACTTTCTAAACATTAATGCATCCCTCACTTTAGGACTAGGAATGAATCTCTTCAAGATCTTATTTTCCTCAGGAGTCATTTGTCCAACTTCATCTATTAAATTAGATACAGAAATCGGAGAAAAGGAAAATGACCTTTGAGTAGGCGGTGAGGATGTTAACGATAGAAGCCGTTGCTTTGAGGAGAGTAACTTATTAAGAACCAGATTCTTACCTCCGAAACTAGATGGTTCATAATGGGGTCTAAGCAAAGGTGGCCACTCACCTATCAGGGTGGCAGCAATCTGGCATTTCTCTTGAATCCTACTAATCCCCTCATTATCATCAGAATCCTCAATCTCGGCCATGAGGAACCAATGCACCCTCAACGCTATTTTGAGAGACTTGGAGCATATATCAATCACAAACCTATCTAATGAAGGGCTTGGCTTATGCACCATCATGTAACATATCTGGAACAAGTAGCTCTCGATCCCCGACAAGGGAAGCGTATACATTCTATTACAGAGGTAGTCTCTAACACCTGAATGTTCATGTTTGTATAGGTAGCTGACTGCAATCCACTCGCAAAAGAAGGCAGAATCAAAGAACCGAATGAGCCAGCCATTTTCTCCTAGACTCTCACTGGTAGGGTTAGTCTTTGTAATCTCCCTAGGTAGATCACCCGATTCTCCAATGGTTATTCCCAGCAGTCGAACCATTGTGAGATTAATCTAGCCTCATAAACCCCCCTCAATGAAAAAAAATCCCCTGCGTTCAAAGCATACTAAATTATTAACTGATTCCCCCCTCTGAAATCCTCAAAATGTCAATGTTTGGAAATCATGCCCTAAAAAGGCACAGCAGCACTAGAAAACTACCTAAGTCCGATGAATCCCCCAAACTTCGGGGGAATCTTGCCACATTCAGTAACAGATACCAAATGAAAAAATATACGTAGGATTTCCTTAGATTGGGAATAAAAGAGGAGGAAATGTGGATCGATCTTACAACAGGAAGTAAGAGCAGATCACAGCCGAAGTCCTCTAAATGCCACCTCTGGGAACTGAATCGGCGAGGATCATATCCTGCGCCGAAGTGGCCGTCGATGAAGAAGGTGGAGAGAGACGAATTGCAGGAACGAGACAACGGAGGAAGAAGAAAAAGAATTCGAATTTCATGAGCTGCGTAAGGGGGGAAATTGAATCCGAAAAGGGAAACAAGAAATGACATGTAAAACAGCTCAGTTGATAGGGAGAAAATGGTAATTAAGATATATTTTTTATTTTTTTAATTGCTCCGTCCAATAGAAAGTGTTGTATTTCGGTTGTATACGTGAACGTGATTGACGGCAAATTAATACGTTGAATTTGATTTTGAATCTTCTCCAGCGCAAGAGCGAAGCTTCAAGGTTGGCATTATACTTTTCAAAAAGTTACCGGGCCCATCAGCCAGGTTTTTGGACCCGTTGTGGCCCAATGAATATTCCACCCTTTTCCGTGAGGTATATGAATTTGGGGAATTCGCACATATCATCTTCAATTTTCCGTGATACAAATTGAGCTATATGTATGAAAAATATGAACAATAGTTAATGAGTTATATATTCCTATAAGAATTATAGCTTACAAAGCGGTTCACATTTCATTAACATTTAGTTTTATAATCTCACATCTAGTTCATTGTTATAAGAATTCAGGTTACAATCTCACAACCTAGTACATAATTATGTTCAGATTTTAATAACTAACAATTAAAACTTCATAAACGTTTAGTTTATACTAAAGTTATGCAAACGGTCGGACCGTAATATAGTGGACTGGACCGGATCATTACCATTCTTAACGATAACGGTCTATGGACCGGACCGGTCCATAACTGTCCGTTTCGCTATGGTCAGGACCATATCAACCTTTTTTTCCAAATTTTATTATTTTTATGTTCAATACGCTTCAGTCCGGTCTGGTCCAGTCCAAAACAGGACCGTTTACATGGATTTTTCAAAAAAAAAATCTGGAAAAACAGCCCGGACTGGAATGTTACGGTGACCGAACCAGAATATTCCGATCCAATACTAGACCGATCAGACAAATATAGTACACAACCGGATCTGATCGTATTTTCCGGTCTAGTTCAACAGTGCACACCCTAGTTTAGATGTTAGAATTTCGCACCCTAGTTTAGATCCAATACTAGACCGATCAGACAAATATGGTACAGAACCGAACCAGATCGTATTTTCTGGTCTGGTCCAACAGTGCACACCCTAGTTTAGACGTTAGAAATTCGCAGCCCCTGGTTTAAACGTTAGAAATTTGCACCTAAAGATTAGTGTCTTAACAACTGTTCTCTAAACAAACAAATTAGCATTTTAAAACTGTTTTAGAACATTGAAAAGTGTTGTAAAAAAAAATCTCAAAGTAGGGTGATTTTGTCTAATTTTTAATTTTTGGAGTAATTTTGTGAAAATCCACAATGGCAGCTGAATTCAAACTCTTCCATTTGATAACATAAACAAACCAAAGAACCAGGCAAGTTGTGCCATTTGCTTCAGAGCCAAGTGTTCAACAATGGCAGTTAAAACTGCTGATAGATGTCGAATGCTACATTGCTACTGTTTCATGATCAAGAGCCAGCAGGCGAGCATGTTTAGACAATCAAATATAAACACAACGTTACACGGCAAGTATAATAATCTGTCACAACAACAATCCTACTCTTCTCTACCAATCTGCTCCTTTTCTCCTTCAACTTCATCCAAGCTTGACAATGGGAGCTTGGGAGCTCGGACACAGAAAAGCCTAAGCTTTACCAGTTCACAAATGAAATCACAATCCATGGGTAGAGCCATGATTTAGACACCTGTTTCGTGTAAGTAACAACCTATACCTGGGCTGCAACTATTTCGTTCCATGTATCTGGAATCCCCGGTAGGCACCAATGAAGGCAGTCTTGTATGCCCTGCGCCGCATTGATGCTATAACGAGATATATGGCCTTCGTCTCTCAACGTGGAAAGTGCGGTAATATCCAACAACTTCACCCTCGTACCCTTGACAGCACTGGCACTCACAGGGTCACTTGATTTGTCTTGTACAACCTTGCTCCCCTTGGCTAATGGAGTTGTATTCTCACAGCTGCCACCCGTGTTCCACTCCCCGTTGAAGAAGTGTCTTGGAGATATCGTCCTAAAAAACGCTTTGACGTGCGGCTGGTACTTCAGCTGATTGTCAAGCCACCTCACGACACTGTGGATTGTGAAGTTCTTGGCGTTTCCCATCATTGCGAGTTTCCTATCCTTGAGGGGTTTCCCCTTTTTGTACATTACCCAATGGTTCGCGTTGAGTTTTCCTCGGTTCCAGTGATGGCCCGTGTTGAGGATTAAGACGTTGATATGAGGGAGGAACTTTTGCAAGAATGATGGCGCACGGTCTAAATGCATGGCGATTTCACCTGATGGATCGGTGGAGTTGAGAGGCTCCAAATCACATAGGCACGATGACCAGTGGTAGAGAATGGTGGTGTTAGTTTCAGGGAACCTGAAAGCCCAGCCGTCTGGACGAACGGCTCCAGGAGCCAAGGAAAAGCCATACTTGTGTCCAATGTCTTCGACTTCTGTATGATCTTCACCTCCTGTAACCATACACATGAGTGATTGGAATTGTTGCCTGCCAAGAGAATCTCCCACAAATGCAATAGTTTTATCCCGCATTCTGCAATTACAAGTTCTATCAATAAAAAACAACCATTGAACAATATATCATGGAGCAATTACAGGCCTATTAATAAAAACCTACCTTTCCAAAAATTCGGACCGAACAAACTCTGGCATTTGACAGTTTTCTGGCTGCCACCTATAACTCTCATAGGAAAAATCTGGGCGCTGTGTCAGCCGACAAGCCCACATATCTGACAGCCACTGCTTGCATTGCGACCCTGAATACAACGGCCTCCTGCTGTCTACTACCCATCTACCCTTAGCATAATTACACACTGCAGAGATGAAAGAGTGCAACACTTCAACATCAGTCATCAACTCATTTGCAGACAGAATTGATGTAGTGTTGTACGACTTGAATAAAAGCCGTCATTTTAGGTGAAGTTAGATTTCAAGGACAGCTATGCAGTATAGTAAATGTGCAGAATGGCATCATTTTGTTTTCTCTTCACATCGAAAGGACTACCATAGTAAACTGAGTGTTGCAGGGAACAAATGGTGATTACATTCAAAATTCCCAATTCACAAATGGTCCACCTACGTATCAGTGTTAAAGCTTACATGCATATCTACACATACATGAACGGAACTTCAATGTCGCAGCTTGGATATGAAAATCAAATTATTCACTGAATACGCAAAAAGAGATGTCATTAGTTGTAAGATACATTTTAGATTTTTAGAAGACCTTTTGGAATTACCTCTTTTCAGTACAGGGATTTTAGTGACCTTGTGATCCGTGTGGTGAGCATCCTTGCTATCATTATGGTAAGAAATGCTTGTTGAGTCCCTTACATTTTCTTCAGCTTTAGAAGAGATTATAGACTCCACATCTGAACCATCAGAAACAAGCCTTTCTGATTTGGATCTTGTTTTCTGATATAGATGAGAATCTTCTTGAATACGATGGCCTTTTGACTTTGCAGTATTTTTGGTAACATGAGAAGTTGCAAGGATCACATCTGCACAAAAATCACAAGTAGTTGAATGAAAGGGAAATCTTATTTGGTGAAGCTGATTAACAAAAATGATGTCTACATATCAATGACATTGGAAGAACTACTTCAAAACATCTCCCCGGCAATTTTTCCTGACGGAACTATCCAAGCCAAGCAGCAAAGGAAGAACTTGTTGGAGATGAAAACAGCATACCTGAACTAGGTAAATAAACACGATCTTCCCCTGAAAGTAGAGTTGTAGCAAGTGGCTTCTTCTCCAAAGACCAAAGGAACACGGTCATAAACACAAGAGCAATTAGAGCCATAGACAAGCGTTTCCCCCTGATCTTAGACATGTTTCCTCCCTTCATTTTTCTGTTCCACCCCGAAAAAATAGTTCGCATTCTGATCAATAAGCTGGTATCTTCCCTCTCAAAATGAGTACTTCCAAATGGTTTAGCAGTAGTGCATAGTATTGTCTGAATACAAAATAGACACAACTCTGATCAGGATTTATACATGACTTGATGCAAGTTCAATCAACTTGTAAGACTCATGTAATTCAATCATCATTTCTTATAGAAACCAAGAGAAACAGGTAGCTTTGGGGAACCGGGAAACAGCATCCGAGACCGATGAACCCTTCTCAAAGATGAGACTATGATATGTCTAATCCCTAATCCCCTTTTGCCCCACCGACATAATCATGTTACAAATTTCATAGTTAGAAAATCCATCAATATAATCATGTTAACAAATTTCATAGTTTCTAGAACTAGAAGAGTTCAATTGTAAAGCATTAAGTCTATGAACTTTGCAATTGCAAGATATCAGTGCAAATGATTACAAACCCCAACAAACCAAAAGAAAGCATATTAGTAAAGCAAAAGAACATCCGAGACTAATTAACCAGATATCCACAAATAGACACCGAACCGGAAAAGGAATGTACACAAACAACAAAGAAAAACTTCAGTCATCAACCAACGCTCAAGTGCATACATTTTTCTGGGGAAAATTGTAATCTGTGAAGCAAGAAACGTAAAATCGAAAGATCTAGCAGGCCCCAAACAAATTATCAACCATTTACATGATAAAAATGCAAAGTAAATAATTACCTGAAGCTTTGAAAATGAACCTGGTGAGGAACTGAAATGGATCTGGAAACCAATTGATGTGACGAAATCTCCTGAGTAGAAGCCACGAGAATTAGCAACGATAACCAGAAATCCGGTGCGAGGAGAGTGGGGAAGAAAGAAAGGGATCAAGCAAGGAAGAAATGCTTTTGGGGTCGTTTTAGGGGAATAGAAGTGTCGTTTTAATCAAACTATGGTGGTGAATTCAATTAAGACCCATTTTTTGGAGTTTTAGAAATTTACGTGTATTGAATATAGATTTTTAAAATTACATATAAATTTTTTGATATTTAATTAGGATTTTAAATTTTTTATAAAATTTCTATGGTATTTATTCTTTACTAGTCGGGACGCGCGTGCTTCGCACGCGCGCCGTAGATTAAATCGGAAATTGCACGTCGTAGATAAATTGAAAAGCGTTTAGTTTGTAATAATTCGGTTCAAATATATTGTTCCATTCATTTTGTAATAATTCGGTACAAATATATTTCTAGAAATAAATTTACATCAAAGAATGCTAAGCTGAAACACGATGCTCGTCCATAAGTAGGCACATGCTTTGTGGCCTTTTCCGGTGATTGACTCGCATATCATATCGGCAGTTGGATTGGTTGACCATCAATGTACCTGTAAAATGAATAACTTGAATGGACACAAACTCATAGAGAAAGCAAAATTTCATCAGATGTTCGCTAAGGTGACGAATTCGACTGCCATTGTTACTTACCTTGAAGGCATCCTCGTCAGTACGATCATCACCAACATAGATGGGGAGGACGTCATCACGCTCACTGAGCCCTTATATGAGGGTTGCATCAGGTTTGAAGACACAATTTTCATGCAAAAATGAAGCAATCGTGTCTAAACTAACAAATAGTGAAACAAGGGAGAATACTAACCAAGCGATTCTAACAGAAATTCGACAGCTTTTCTTTTGTTCGAGTCTAGTATAGGACTACCCTCTAAAACCTGAACCAAATAACGTGTATATTTAGGATATTAATTTTAATGACAGTTTCTCAAAAGACAACAATGTGTCCATGTATTTAGGTTCCTTGTAACATCCACAACACACCTTACTACGAATAATCGGCGACGGAGGACGTGTTCGGCCAAGATGATCGAAGCAATGTTCCAAAGCAAGCTATTACCAACAAAACCAGTAATCGATTTAGAATTGTAAATAAGAAATAAATTTTAGACAATGAATAGAATCACCGAAACAAGAGTGAAGATGACCAAATTCAAGATAGAGAATAGGTTAGCAAGTCTCCTCTTCGCACGCATTCATTTTTCAATCCGATCCAGTACTTCTTTACAGTTAAGGGCCTCTTCTTTAGCTTTTACAATTTGGTTATCCATATCAGCTATTAAGTTAGAAGGGTCAATATTCCTTGAATCAATAAGTGTCAATATTTTCTACCTATCAGCCTCAACATCAATTTCTATGTGTGCATGAGCATATATCTCTACAAGTTCCACTTGCTTTTTACACGCAATTTCCTTCATTTTGACTGAACTTCAGTTGATCAAGCCTATCTACTTCCACCTCAGCCTTTACATTTGAATATGTAATAAAGTTAATGTCCAGCAAGGCAACGACAACTAATTAAAGCTTGTAATGTCAAAGACGAAGCCAAAGTTACCTGCTTTATTAAATCATGGGCAAGAGCCCCGGGAATGGTCCCTTCATCCACTGTGGCTGAAATGTTACACGTTATATATTCAAATTGAAGACGCTCTTCGTCAGGGATATCCATCAGATTTCAAAGTTCAATTAAATGTACAGCCAACTCTTGAAGCTGTGCGACAAAATATATTTCCCATTAGAATCCAAAAAACTAACTCTTACACAAATAAAATGCAAGGGTTCTTTAGAAACAGTGAGTCATGATTCTTGACCTTTTCAAGTCTCTGCCTTGTAAATTTGTGATGATTATTTCATGGTAGTTGCCTTTCTGTATGCATTACAATGATCCTAATAGACAGGTTTTGCTATGTCTACTTACGTTTATATTAGTTACATCTCCACACTTTGAAGATAGTCTTTGATTTCTTAGTTACACTAAATTCTGCACAAAACAACCTTTTTTAAAAAATTAAATTAAATGGAAAGGCGTCAAAACATAAAATATGTATAGATAAGAGGTGGTAATTAAGTTTATTAATGAGGACATAACCGAGATCATGCACTGTGCTTACACAAGTTCAAGGGCATTCCGTAGCCTTTCACTCTGCAAATATGAAGCACAAATGTCATCCTATACATAAGCATATTATATAAATCATACAGGGACATAACACAAGAGTGTGAACAATGTACAAATAATAGAACAATTTCACCCATTGACCAATCTTCATCCCTCTTCCTGCACCTGCGGTAACAAAGCAAATATGAGATTTGTTAATGAAGCATGCGTATCCCTACGACAATGATATTCAGTGGCTTCCAACAATATCAATTAAGGATTTGCCTGAATTTTGAAGAGGGATGATGGTGATGATAAGAACATCTCAGCTGAGCTTTAATTTGGAAGCCCTAGATGTGAGCAAACATGACCCCATCCTAATCATCATTATCATTATTCTCATCATCAAAGTTGTTATTGTAGTCCACCTCCATATCTTGATTAAGTTCTCTTCTTCGAGGGCTCAAGCTTAGAAAAGAAAGAGCTTCCATAAGAGGTGGAGAAGAAATTTGGCAGTTATTGCAGTACACCTCCTTATCTGGATAACAAAAACCATGGAAAGTTAAATTCAATGCAAAATTAGGGTAATTGAGACGAAAATAAAATGACATCACAATTTCATCCGGAACAAATCAAAGTCATCATGATTTAGCACACCGCCATGAGGCTATTGCAACCTTCATGCCCCATTAACTATTTACAAGTCACTGATAGCAAGAAAATAAACTTAACCGGTTGTGGGAAATTAGATCTAAATAGGAGAGAAGTGAACATGAATTTTGTTTTCCAGGAGTGTAAAACAAAATTTCAGCCATTGAGCCATCACAAGTAATATTGAGAGAGTACTAATCAAAATTCACCAGAGCAATTAAGAAATAATAAAACAATTACCCAGAGAAAAGGAACCGGCAAAGCAAAAAGAAACGCTAAAAGGGGAAGAAAAATACCTTGTCAGTAATGAAAGAGATGGGTGAGAGTGTGACGGAGATGAAAAACAGTAGTACCTAGATGAAATTAGCAGCTTCACTAAAAAAGGGATACACAATTGAAGAAAGAAAAGTATCCAAACATACACATAAAGAAGAAAATAGAAACAGTGGTACTTGACAACGATCTCTTCGTTGCGACGCAGCTTAGGGTAGGCGAAGGTTGAAGATCGATGAATGTTGTCAACGCCGTCTTGGATCAACGAAAATACGAAGTTGTTAAAAATCTAAAATTAAAAGAAAGAAAAGTTAATCTCGGAGAAACCCTAAGAACCATGGACCGGTTGAGAGGATGTGAAGGTGCGATAGTGGTTCCGGGAAGAAAGGGATTCTGGATGGAGAGAAGGTGGCATGCAGTGAAGAAGTAGATTGATTTCAGAGAAGAGGGGGACAAATGGAGGAAGAGGCGAGCAAACGATGTGCTGGAGGCCACAGGAAGAACCACGTAACACAATCCCACAGAGAAGCAGGTGACAACAAACTCTAAATGAAATCTGTGACTGTAATTTCCACATAAAGTGAGGGTAAAACAGTCAAGTATTTAATTGCAAGGGCAAAATTGTAAACCCACTGTTCATTAGAGAAAGTGTCTCTTTTACTATAGTATAGATTACTTGTATAATTATCTAAATTTATAGAAGTATTCTCTCAACCCATAAAATTTTCACATAATCTTAATGGACTCTATATAGAATTAAAATATCTCACGGAATCAAGAAATTCTATGATTATTAAAAATCCAAACTTTTAAAGATTTTGACTGATTCTTAAATTTGCTGATCTGTGGGATATTTTAATTCTATATAGAGTCACTACAGATTATATGGAAATCTTATGTGTTGAGGGAAGATTTCTATGGAGTTTAGGTATGGATATAAGTAATAAAAAATCCTACAAAATCAATCAAAATAATAGATTCTTTTAAAATCAATAAACTTTTAAATACCAATAGTTTAGTACCCGTGCCTTGTACGACTATTTGAAAATGTATTTTTTGTTACTTTTTTTGTGTGAATAATTTTTATAGATGTCATGTTCTTATGATATTTTGTTGATTTGATTATGAATGTTTATGTAATAAAGTATACGCTTATTAAATAATAACAACATAATTATTGACCTATTTCGTCATATAAATATGACTACATCTAGGAGCATACCAAACCAAAAGTGTTCAATATATCTATATTATCAAAATCACAATAAATGTCAAATAATAAACAACATCTATGCAATGCAAAAATATATTTAAAATAAATTGATTCAAAAATAAATAAAATTGTGCAAATATAATATAATACAAATCCAGAAGATAACATTTGTCGTGAAGCTTCAAAAACATGAGCGACAGTCCGATTCTTGAAAAGAAGAAGATAAACTTGATATAAGTATAAACTCAAATTTATGATCGTTTGATATTATTGATAGAAAACGAAAAAACTATAAACTCAGAAGATAACATTAATCATCTAACTTTTGTGTTTATTTATACAACTTCTCAAAGGGTCATGTTTTCTTGATAACTGATCAGGGATAGCAAATTTCATATTTTACAAAATAATTATGGTTTAATAAAAAAATATTTATTGGCTTAATTTGTAATTTGATAAAAGATTTAATCCGGAAAAAAACCGTGGAGGCATCACGTCAACATTATTCAGATATGAATAGTAATTATACTTGAACTTGATCAAAACGCCAAGAAATGTATTATTTGTATACTCTTTAGACTCTCTATTTATACAAGTTCTAAAACCATCAAGCTTAGTAGCTAATCGACGTGTGACAACAAAAACCCTCAAAAAAATTTAACTAAATAGATTATTTTGATATTCATTTGAAAAAACGAATAAAAAAAATCTTTCCTAAAAATAAAACTTTTGGGGTACGGTTAGTTATATAAAAGTAACGGGAAAATATTTAACGTAAATAGAAATCAAACTTAACCAAAAAGCCAAGATTATTTTAGGAAAGAACATTATGACCTACATAGTTGTAGTTTAACGATCCAAAAATAAAATTTTCCCAAAAAATAAAATTTAGGGTACGATTACTTCAGAAAAGAACGTTATGCGCACATAATTGTAAGTTAACGATCCCAAAAATAAAATATTATTCCGATATGAATAATAATTATACTTAAATTTAGCCAAAAGGCCAAGAAATGTATTATTCGTATAATCCTTAGACTCACTATTTATACAAGTTCTAAAACTATCAACCTTAGTAGCTAATCGATGTGGGATAACAAAATCTCTCAAAAAGTTTAAAGTGAATAGATCAACCTAATAATCATTTGAAAAAAAAAATCTTCCCTAAAAACTAAACTTTAGGGGTACGATTACTTAACCAAAATAATGTGAAAATATTTAACGTAAATAGAAATCGAAAACTAACAGAAAAATCGGAGTACATTTATTTTTATTTAAAAAATTCTCCCAAAAATAGATTGATTCCAACAATAAAAAGTAACGTGAAATAGTTCCACTAACGTATTGTTAATTTGTTAACAAGAGATTCTATGACTTAAAAAATAGTTTAAAAATAAAGATTTATTGGCCAAAAATGTATTATTTGCATAGTCAAAATGTTGAAAATATTTAGGGCTTGTTTGGAAGCAATAGGAATCATTCCCGGTAACGAAATGATTTCGAACTTTTAAAACATGAAATTAACCCCATCATATCCATTTCCTTTCCTAACCCTTATCCAATTCCATTCCGTTTCCATTCCATCACTCCAACCAAAGGGACACTTAATGTAAATAGATAAGACTGTTTAAAAAAACTCAAGGGGCAAAATTACGACCCACATAATTGTAGGTTAACGATCCAAAGAATAAAACATTATTCAAACCCCAAGAAATGTATTATTTGTATACTTTTTATACTCGTCTTTAGACTCCCTATTTATACAAGTTCTAAAACCATAAACTTAGTAGCTAATCGATGTGGGATAATAAAAACCCTCAAAAAATTTAATTAAATAGATCATTTTGAAATTCATTTGAAAAAAGGAAAAAAAAAATCTTCCCTAAAAATAAAACTTTAGGGGTATGGTTACTTATATAAAAGTAACGTGAAAATATTTAACGTAAATAAAGATTACTTTAGGGAAGAACATTATGACCCACATAGTTGTAGGTTAACGATCCCAAAAATAAAATCTTCCCTAAAAATAAAACTTTAAGGGTACGATTACTTTAGAAAATAACGTTGTATGGATTTCAACCCATACAACAACAATTTGCGTACCATCTTTGCATGGGACATACTATTCGATCTTCCCATGCAATTGTACGATGAAGGAGTACTTTATGGTCTTGCTTCTGCGCTGGGAACACCACTGAAAGTTTATCTCAACACATTGTATGATACCAGAGGTAAATTTACCCGTGTGTGCATAGAAATCCAACTCGATAGGCCTCTGATAGAGACCATTCTTATCGGAGACTCTAGGGTCCATGTTGAGTATGAGGGCTTGAATCCGATTTGTCACCGATGTAGACTATATGGCCATGGAGTGGAAAGGTGCACACAATCTCCCCATACTTCACAACAAAGCTCAAGATAAGACAAGAAGCCTGAATGCCACAATACTGAGACAACCACTGAAAATCCTACGGCACAACCAGAGAATCCACCTGCTCAATCAAACAAAGATTCATTCCTTGACCCATGAATGACGGTCACCAGGAAACCTAGAAATCCAAAAGATGTTGGGTCTGGCATCACGATCGAACAAAAATCCTCTACTTCACCGAATTCGTACCAACCGCTTGCTGTCGTCGGGACAAGTGCTGCAGCCGCCGCCACTATTAATGACAAAGATGCAATAACCGTTATAGAAGGCATAAAGACTCCAATTGTTACCCCTGTAATTAAGAGTAGTAAAGTCACCCAGTCAACTCCATCCACAAAAGTAACGGCCACTCCTTCAAGAAACCCTAGTACGATTCAAAAGCAACCGAAAAGAGCCAAAATTGTGGGCCTAAATGTCATAGAAAAGCCCAAAGACCAGGTTGCCGACTCACGACCCAATACTCCCATAATCGTCATGCATGGTAAACATTCATCACCGTCTAGGGTTTCTCATCAAACCAATTTTGTTCACACGGCGTCGATTCTTGTTCCCTGCAAGCCCGACGTTGTCAGACAAAATGACAATTCACTTGCTCCAGAGATGGATATCGACTCCGACGCCCTAGTTAATGGCTCTGATGCTCTTTCCCCCTGACCGTCAGGATGTTCAGATGGGTGAAGCGCCGATATCTACTGAAACCGCCAAGCCACATGGGTCCGTCATCACAGATGGTTCCCAATGAATACACTTTTATGGAACTGTACGGGGGTGGGAAACAGACGGTTCAGCAAAGCCCTGAGTTACATGATCAGCCGTCACAAAATTGACTTTTTATTCCTATTTAAAACGAAGATCTCAGGCGATAATGCTGATGAGGTCTATCTTCGCTCTAAATTCACACACAATAAAAGAGTAGACGCAATCGGTTTCGAAGGCGGCATATGGATGATGTGGAATTCCGCTAATCTTTTTGTGTCAGTTAAACATAAAGATACTAGCTTCATCCAAGCTTTGGTTCTAATTGCGAATGTCCAGATTGATTTTTTATGGTATACAATCCGCCTGCACGCTGGATGCTGAGGTGCCTTGCTTGACGCAATTACCAAATGCACTGGCCCAGTGGTAGTTGGAGGTGACTTTAATTGTGTGCTTAAACGTAGTGAAGTTGGTGGGACTTCTACCTCTCTCTCTCTAGATACAAAGATTTTCCAAAAAGGGGTTGACAATACTCAACTCATTGATATGGGTTTCAGCAGACCCTGCTTCACCTGGAATAGGGGCAGCACTTCTGAAAACAAGATTTATAAACGTTTGGATCGAGTCTTCCTGAATGGAACTGCTCGACAATGTTGGTATGAAGCTTCTGTACGACACCTTCCGACCTTGTCTTCCGACCACAATCCTATTCTTCTGCAATTCTATCCTCACAGAATTGTTGACAAATCTCGCCGTCCTTTTTGTTTTGAAGTTGCATGGGTACTCCATCCAGACTTTCCGAGTGTCATTGTAGACTGTTGAACTAATCATGACAATAATATTTGCCATGCACTCTCTACTCTCAAAGTTAGATTACTCAGATGAATTGTAGCTTCATTTTGGATAATCGAGGTTAAGAAAAAGACACAATTTGAGAGGTTATCTACTGTGCAGTGTGAGATTAAGAGGAATATATCGCAAGGGCTGTTGGATCTCCATTCTTCACTGCAAGTTTAGTTTGATGCAATTTTGGACCAGGAGGAACTCCTTTGGCAACAAAATCCAAAGACAAATTTATTGTGGAAGGGGACATAAACACTACTTTCTGTCATATTAGTATTTGGTCCGCAGGAGGTCTAACCGGATCGAGTGTATCAAGAACGATGAAGGTTTGTGGATTTTGGATCCTAAGATACTGAGATTAAACGCTTGGAATTATTTCCAAGCCCTTTTCACGGCAGACCCTGATACAAACCCTAACATCGGTAAATTCTTTTCTAATTTTCCGCCTCTTGTGTTGGATGACTGATAGGTGATGGAATCACTATTAATTAGGGTAGTTTTTAGAGTCTTTTTATTGCATTAGTGTCGGTTTATGCTACTAACTCCTTGGTCCAGAAGAAGAAGATTAAAAGAAGCTAAAGAAGGAGTTATAAGCACTTAGGAGTGAAGATCGATCACGAAGCAAAGCTTCTGTTGCCTCACCGCCCCTGCGGGTGACGCCTTACATCGGAGCGCTCCCTGCGCCTTCACCAACGCCAACCATGAAGCGTGTCACTGCCCCTGCGCCACTCCTTGGCGCCCCTGCGGTGTCCTCCATTGAAGAAACGAAGACCAGCTCCCCTGCGCCTTCCACTGTGGCGCTGCCTGCGCCTCAACATGGGAGCTGGAAGACGAAGAGGCTGTGTCACCACCCCTGCGCTGACATAGGGACGCCCCGGCGGCTTGGCATCAGAAACGCCAGGAAAGTGAAAGGTCAGACGTTGAAGTGCATTAAAGATCCGCCCCAGCGGAATTGTGTAGCCGCCCCTGCGGCTCTGAAGAAGATCAACCGATTCTGCCTAAACCGCCCATGCGGTTCTTGAAGGCCGCCCCTGCGGTTTAACGCCAGAAGCTTTACTCCAGCTGTTTACACCACCTTTATGGCATTTAAGGTGGTTGTTTTGGGCCGGCCATTTACTCCTATTTAGTGTCTTTTGTAGTATAAATAGTCCTTGGTTGATTGCTAGAATGATCCATCTTATCGTTTTGTTAATCAACAAATTATCCACTTAGATTGTCTTGCTACCTTGTAATGAGTTGCTAACTCCCTTGCTACATTGGGTTGGTTTGAAGCTGCATTGTTACTTTGGTTGTAAGTACTTTATAATATAAGTTTTCATTCAGTAATACTTTGTGTTTCCTTGATCTCCATTGTCTAATTGCATGTTTACTATTGCTTGAGATTGATCACCTTAGGTTCTAAAGTGCGTGTAAACAACTAGGATTAATAGGTTCCGGGTTCGGGTCTTTAATCTAGTAGCAACTTTAAGTAATAACGGGTTGTGATTACTTAAAGAAAAGGAACACAAATATAAAGATAAATTTAACGGTTTTAATCTTCTTTTTATATCCCTTAGTCTTTGTCTGAAAGCTAACTTGTTATTTGTTCTTGTAGGTTTACGGAACTTTAACCTGTTAAGTTGTGTTGATGCCAGTTGGCTCAACACATATATACGATCGAGACGGGAGATTACTTGAAAACTTGTAAAAGGAACTCACCAAAGTAGCAATTGCATGCTTAGAATCAACCTAGTGCAGATTCACCCATCATTGTCTTACTTGTCGCATTAATCGTTTTCATAAGTTTTTGTGCATTCAATTCAACCAAAACCCCCCCTTGTGTCACTTGTCACTATAATCGATAATTGCATTTAAAACACCTTATCTCTCTTGGGTTCGACCCTTACACTATACTTGTTCTTAGTGCTAAGTCGGGATTTACTTTTGATTGGGTATAGACGACCATAGAAATACCTTCGGTCAATGACGCTTCCTTCCTATGCAGACCTTTTACAGTCGTAAATCAAATGCCTTTTCAACAGTCCCCACTCAAGGCTCCCGACAGAGACGGCTTTAGTGCAGTCTTTTTCCAGAATTCTCGGGACACGGTGGGTCCAGTCATTTTGGGTTTTGTCAACCGATTCTTCGCTACCAGAATCTTACCGAGTTGAGCCAATGACACACTAATTTCTATGATCCCTAAAAGCAGCAGCCCGGATCACATGTCCAAATTTCTCCCCATCGGGTTATGCAACGCTAAATACAAACTGATCTCGAGGTTGCACGTGTCCCGACTCCACCGTTCATGAACAAGGTAGTTAGTCCATTTTAAAGTATTTTTATTCCCAGTTATATGATTGAAGACAACGTGATGATTGTCCCAGAACTGGTTCATTTGATAGTGAGGAAGAGATCTGGAAAGAAGTGGATGAGAATAAAATTTGATCTGGAGAAAGCATACGGCAAGCTCTCTTGGGACTTTGTAGAGGAGACTTGTGATCTTATTGGGCTGCCGGATGTTTGGAAAGGCTGGATTTCCGCATGCATTAGATCTCACTCATTGTCGGTTCTTTGGGATGGTGAGATGACCGACAATTTAGTACCTTCCAGAGGTGTGGGACATGGAGATCCTATCTCACCCTATATTTTTGTTTTATGCAGTGAACACCTTGGTCAGGCTATACAACATCTTGTTGACAATAATATTTGGTCGCCAATGAGAATCAAACAGGGGGGTCCAGTCTTCTCTCACGTTTTCTTTGCAGATGATATTGTTTTCTTCGCTGAGGCATTTGTGGAAAGTATGAATGTCACTAACAACTATCTCATGGAGTTGTGTGTAGCATCGGGTCTCAAGGTAAGTCGTTCAAAATCTCATATAATGGTTTCTCTTAACGTTGATGAGGAGCTCATAAGTGTTATTACTGATGTTGCGGGTTTAATGATAGTCACTAACTTTGGTAATTATTTGGGGTTCCCGATTCTGCATACTCGTATGAGTAAGAAAGTTTTCAAATTTCTAGTGGATAATACGAAAATTAGACTTGCTACATGGAAGGGGAGGTTCTTCAGTTTCGCTAGAAGGCTCACTCTTATCAAGTTCGTACTTTGCTCCTTCCCCTCTTATACGTGTAAGTAGTTAAGTTTCCCTTCTCGATCTGTAAAGAGCTTGATAGATTATGCCGGTCTTTCTTGTGGGGTGACAGTGAGACTAAGAAAAGAATCCATCTTGTGCCTTGGGAGGACATCTGTCGTCTGGTCGATCACGGTAGTATGGGGATCCGCAATACTACCGATGCCAATGTTGCTGCTCTGGGGAAACTCGCTTGGCGATTCTCGCAGAATGGTGACTCCCCATGGGCGGATCTCCTAGCATGTAAGTACGGATTGAGGGATATTAGGAGGTTCTTGGACTGCAACCCTTCCACTCGTGGCTCCTTTATTTTGAAGGGTATTATCTAGGCCAAAACAAACGTATTAAATCTTGGAGTCATATGGGTGGTGTTCAATGGGTTGAGGATTTGGTTCTGGACCGATGTGTGGTGCGGCGAAGATCCCTTCTTAATGTCGTTAGTTCTCTACCGCCTAGGGCAGAAGTGACTGACTGTGTTAGGAGCTACTAGTGCAAAGGTCATGGCTGAGACTGACCGTTTAGGAACCTCACTCCCTCCACATGTACTCCTTAAAATTGCTTGCATCGTTGTGACTGAATCTTCCATAAACAAGGATTGTATTACTTGGTGCAAGTATGACGGGATGTACACTGTGGCATCTACGGCTTGTGCTATTGTCCATCATCTTCCTCAGGATGATAACTTGGCGCCTCTCTTCTGTCGTATTTGGAAGCTTGATGTGCCTGAGAGAATCAAAACCTTTCTCTAGTTAGTTACTCATGGTCGCTTACTCAATGCAGAACGTGCTAGAAGACATATGGTGCATGATAGTTTCTGTACGATTTACAAGGACAGACCCGAAACTTTACTGCATATTTTTAGAGATTACCCTACTGCAACCAACGTTTGGATTAGTTTACTCACTGTGGATCACGTTGGGGAATTCTTCACTGATAATGTGCACAGCTGGCTATTGTCCAACCTTGTTCGATCTAACTACATCTCCCAAAACTTACCTTGGAATATATGCTTTGCGGTTACCATATGATGGTGTTGGAAGTGGCAGAATGAATCTACCTTCCGTAATTCAGCTATTCCAAACAATAGAGTAGCTTTGATTGCTTCCTACAGTAAAAGCATTGTTCTTGCTAGGAACGAATACAAATTGTTGGCAGGTACTACGAGACATTTTATCGCCTACCTCAAATGGGTTGCTCCATTGGAGGGATGAATTAAACTCAATACGGATGGCTCGGTTCGGAGGGACGTCGGGAGCACCTCGGTTGGGGGTCTCTTCAGGGACATACATGGGCAGTAGTTGTGTGGATTCATGATGAATACCGGGGCCTGTACCGTCGCGATGACGGAACTTTGGGGACTTTTCACGGGCCTTCATACTATTTGGGAAAAGGGGTTCCGCAAGCTCATTATGAAGATTGATTTTGAGTTGGTCATCAATCTCGTTAACCGCTCTATTCCAAATTATCATCCTCTATTCAGTTTAGTATCAAGGTGCCAAGGCTTCATCTGTAGGAACTAGCTTATTCAGATCCATCACACATTCCGTGAAGCTAATGTTATTGCTGATCATTTGGCATCCATTGCTTCATCTTACCCACCAGACTATTTTTATATTCAGAATCCACCAGTTTCTTTAATTTACTTCCTGAAAAACGATGCCCGCGGAATAGCGACCCACATGATTATCACTGGTTAGTTGTTTCTTTATTGAATAAAAGTACGGAGACGTCCAAGACTCTCCGCAATCATCACCCCCGAAAAAAAGGGAAACGGTACGACCAAGGATGCATAATCTATCAACCAAACTACTATAATTACAAAAGGAGGTGACACATGTATTGGTTTGTTGGGGATTCATCCTCTCCAACAACTACTAAGGGTAACTAGTAGAGGCGATTTTTTTCTATCCACCTACTAGTTTTATGATGAAGATCGTCCTGTGGAATTGTAGAGGAACGGCCAATTGTCGTTTCTGCAAAGTGGGGAATACATAATCAAGTGCCACCATATGAATATTCTGGTCCATTTGAAATAAAAGTCTCGGGAAGCATTTCACATGAACTCTATAACCAAATGTCCTTCATAAATCATTCTCGAGTCGAGGCTTCGAGTTTCGTCTGGTGTGTTTGGCTTTTTTGGAACGATAGTGATATTGAGATTACAATGAGGAATTCTCCGGTTCACTTCATGCACGTTTTTGTCGATAAGGATTTGGAGAGCTTCAACATGATTGTTGTTTACAACCCTCCAACCCTTGACCTTCGTTGTGAGGCTTGATAACCTCTTGCTTCGGCTTTAAGGAGTGTATCAGGCCCAATCTTCGTGGGAGATGACTTTAATTCCATATTACATGTGGGGAAAATATTTGGGGAACTTTGTATCCTCTCTCCCAAAACGAGTCGTTTTCGGGGATGGGTTCAAGAGACTTGATTGATTGACATGGAATTTTCAGGACCAAAGTTCACTTGGTATCGAGGTAAGGATATGTAGTATCGTATATCAAAAAGATTAGATAGGGTATTCACCAGTGAGGAGGGTTAAACTAGGTAGAGCGAAGCTAGTGTGAGCCATCTTCCGGCGCTTTCCTCTGAGCATAACCGTCTATTATTGGCTCTTCACCCCAACCGCCGGTTTAATAGAGAACGAAGACCTTTCCGCTTTGAAGCATCTTGGATGTCTTACCTTGAGTTTAACGATATGGTTAGCCAAAAGTGGGATAAGAACTACATCTTGCTCTCTGCCTTGGGTATTCTTAAGGACTATTTACAGAAATGGAACGTTCATAGTGAGATGGATGAAAGACTGGATTAGGGCTTGCGCAATTTGAGTAGCACTCTTCAAACGGATTTCAGACGATCTTGGACCAAGAGGAGATGATTTGGTTCCTAAAGGCCATGAAAAAATGGGTCGTACATGGCGATTGGAACACGAAGTTTTTGCGTACGTCCACCATTATACGTAGACGACGGAACCGTGTTGAGGTCATTAAGAACCATGAAGGACAATTGATCTCTAACCCGGAGACCAACGAAGGTGTGGCTAGAGAGCAACTTATCCAACATCAAATGTTGAATAATAGTTATGGAAATTACGGGAGAAATATGGATTTTGGTCATTCTCAACCCCTTAGTGTCGATTGAACCCTCAATGTGTATTTCTTTGTTTATTATACTTCTTAAACATACTGCAAATGTTTATCAATTGGAAAGACAAAACCGACTCAACCATCACCCGAACAATTAATATTTGGGTGATAGAACAAATGTACATTCAATAGGTGATACATTGGGTGAGTGATTTTTGTAAGTCTAATATGATGATGAAAGTAGTGCATCAACACATACATTCAATTCATTATCATTCATAATAACCACAAACCCTTATTAATTTAATTTGATAAAAAAAAAGACTAAAGTAAGTTAAATGTAGCAAAAGGGTAATTTTAAGTATATTAACATAGAAAAAATCCACCAAAAATTATTATTATTATTATTATTATTATTATATATAATTTGAAAAGGGTAATTTTAATAATTAGACCTTTTTGAAAAACTATAGTAATAACTAGACTTTTTAATGTTTCAATTAAATAAATATATATCAACCTTTTGTATTTATTCTCAAACTCTACCCACTCTTCTCTTAAGAGGTACATTTACTAAATACAAAACTAGAATATACCTAGTAAATCAAATTATTTTATTTTCATTTTTATTTTTAAAATTACGCATTTAAAAATAATAAATGTTAAAATGTAGCAAAATATAATTGTATTAAATGAGTAAATGGAATTCAGCCGAATGGCATTGTTGTGGGGCCCAAGTTTTGTAGTATATGCATATCTCACGCGTATCTTGAGAATTGGCGTGTTGCATTCTTGTAGACGTGAATGGAGCATGTTACTCTTCACGACCTAACTCATTAGTCAATAACTCATTACAAAACGGATTTGCTTTCTTAACAAATTTATTTTCTTTTCACTAAGTTGACATTTTCCATAGAGTGGTCAATTCCACTTGCTTTCTTGGGTGCATTTAGAGCCAACCTTACCAAATGCAAATTTGACTTCAATGTCGGCGCATCTCATGCTCGCCTAATGCTTCTTCAACTAAACAACAAAGCAAAACTAGTGTTATACTAATATTTAGTTTCTTCACCTTTTTTTTTTTTTTATATTAAAATAGTCTCAAAATTTATGGTTGAAAATTATGAACGTTTTAATACACTTGAGTCAATTATATAGTATATAGGTCGTCCTATTCCGATTTCATTGTTTTAACATAACTAACACACCACCAATACACAACATGCATGATAATACGTAGAAACTAGCTATGTAAGTCCGTGGACTTACTTGAATCAAATCCCAACTCTCAAAATTTCGATCGCTTGTTATAAAAGGCAAGTTGATCAATATATCTCACTTTCTTAGAAGTCTCTAACTTCTAAGATACGTAAATCACCATTTTACCTTTGGTCCCGAAACTCTAGAAAAATCCATAACCAAGTTCCCAATATTCTTTGAAACTCAAATCCACACTATAACTCTCAAAAGGAAGTTTGCTAAAGATTTAGAAAAGTTAACCAATTTCTTGACTTTCAGCAAAAGTCACTAGGGTCGAACTTTGAGTTAAGATATGAGGCTCTAATAAAAATTTATAAAATTTCAATAAAAAGTCTAGGTATTCTATGTTGTGCACTCTACTCATATAAGCAAAGAATTCTCAAAAATATTCAACAACAACTCCTACACAATTCTCCAAAGTTAGTTCCAAAATCCAGAATTTTATACTTAGCCAATAAAACTAATATTTGACAAATTGCTTCACCGGCCAACTTTGGAGCCTTATAGATCTAGATCCGACCTTAGGAACGGCCCCAACTTTTGATACAACCATCTATGCATAACCCTCCATAAGATACACAAACTTGAACGGGGGATTATATTTCTAAGGTATCTAAACTTAAGTTCAAACATGACTGCACAATATAATATCTGGAATCCAAAATAACTAAGCTCTGTAATATACCAAATCTGCCTAACTAGCCTACTTTGGAACCTTGTAAATCTAGAATCGATTGCTAGCTCGACCACAAATTTTAATACGTAGCAATATGCATCTCAATCTATGTTCCATCCAAATTTCATGTCCATTCGATAGATCTAACTCATTCATATCTAGATCCAAAAACTGCATCAACATGAAATGTTTCCAACACTTAGAAAATTTCCAACAGCCATCTAGAAAACTGCTTACATCCTCGACTTTGAAAAATCATAACTACTAAACCTCTCGATGTAATCCACTCAAATTTTGATATATTCTACTATGCAATCCTAGCTATGACATATCAAAAATTCAGCAGCAAAGGAGGAGTTTAGCTTACCTAAAATTGAACCTGAAGTTGACTACTTAGTCATCTTCCATGGCTGCTATGGAGGGTCTAAAGACATAAACTGGTGCTCTCATCAGCACATACACAAAGAGGGTAACACAGAGAAGAGGGTTGCGGTCCTTTACAAACTAGCCGGACAAGACATTCTTGAGTGAACGAGGGCGAAAGAAGGGTTGTGACTCACTGCTGCTAGGGCGCATCTGTGGCCAGCAAGGACGGCGCCCCCTATGGATCATCTCCGCCGCACCAGCGGCATGGATACGACGTCCCTGTGGATCTGCTCCCTATTGCTGCGCGAAGACAAAGGAGAAGGCATGAGGCATCCGAAGGCTTCGGTTGTTGTCAAAGGGACGGCACCAATGAGGCCAGGGAGGGGGTGACACGCGAAGAACTAGAAGACGTGAGGGAAAGATGCAAAGGTTGAAGGTAAGAGGTATGCATGAAGGGGAGTTAGGGCAAGAGGGACGACTGAAGCAAGGAGAAGGAAGAAACATGGTGGTAGAACTGCTCCTTATCGGGCCCGGATGGTAGGGTTTCAAAAGCCCAAAATACTCAGCTTCATAATGGGCCCGGAAGGCATGCTGTTGATGGGCCCGGATGATTCCATTTTAAAGAATAAAGAAGGGTAGATAAATTAAGGAGTAGTTTGGTTGACTCAGAATATTGGAGATTAAATTTTCAAATGTTACACCCGCATTCTCCATGTCTTTTACGTGAGATGAGCGGGTTTAGAGTCATCTTTGTTCCCACCAATCCGACGATCTCTTGGATACCGCAACCAGGGAGCCATCCTCGCACCACAAGAACACGTAGTCACCACAACCTTGGTCGAGCTTGGAGTTGAAGGGAGGTTAAGAAAGCTTCTAACCTTTCTTTTGATCGACATGCATACAAGAGAGGAGGGGTGATGTCGCCACCACTTTGGCGGCTGGTGAGATTCGAACCCTAGATCTCTTGCAGATCTTGGTTGTTTTGAGTTCCAGAAACTGTGCTGACCAATCCACTTTAGGTCGATGTTTCGATGTTTTAGATGTACCTTTCACCGTTCAATTTTTGGTATGTTGTAGGTGGATATGTATATCTTGACGTATTAAAATTTGGAAACGATCCAACGGTCGGATTGAAAGTTATAAGGTTCCAAAGTAGGGTAAATGGACAATTTTTATAAAAGTGAAAATTTGGCCAAGTATGGGAGGTTTTGTATCTTGTAGTCATCATTGGATTTTTGTGTAAGATTAGTAGTTGATTGTTATTGGATTTTCTTTGTCCCAGTGATGAGAGTGTATAACATAGAAAGATTAGATATTTTTCTTTGGAATTTTTAGATTTTGGTATGAGTGTTTTAAGTTCGATCAAAGGGAGACCTAGTGAGCTTTTCATGAAAATTAGGAAGTTGGAAAAAATTTTCAACTTAGTAAAGCCTTTCCTTTGAGTGCTGACTTATGGTTTTGGGTTCCAAAGGATGCTTTGGAAGTATTCTAGGTACTTCTAGGGTTTTTGGGACCAGGGATAAAATCGTCTTTTTATCCTTATAAGGGTAAGTTGGTAATTTCCTTTAGATGACCTTTGATAGCTTAGAAGCTAAAAACTTCTAAGAAGTTTGGATATGTTATTGATCCAACTTCCTTTTATAATCAAGCGGTTGAGTTCTTACACGTGCTGATTGAGTTTTTGAGATAACGAGACTTGTGACTCGATTCAAGTAAGTCCTTTAGGCTTACTTAGATAGCTTCTAGGTGTGAATTATGATAGTGGTGTGTGTTCATGTGTTTAATAAGTATAACTTGAACATGACAAATTTATATATGTAATTAAGACCCAAGTGTATGCATAACGGGTCGTGGCATCATCTACGCAGTAACCTGAGGGACACTGAGAGGATCTTTGCGACTAGGCCACATATGGTACACGGGAAGGGTACAAAACCACTCCATATGGTATACGGGAAGGTACGCCGAACCACTCTTGTTGGATAAAGAGACGGAGGCGAGAGTCTTAGACTTTCTTGTGCCACAAGTTTAAATTGAATTAGAAGTGAATCATATACATAAATAAGATAATAACCGGACTTATGTGCAACATGTTGAGTGTTTAATTTTCGTTTTGTGTATGTTTGTGCTATTAGTCCATCTTTATTAATGGTCTTCAAAGCGAGGTCTTGGATCATTTTTGTAATTTTTCTTCAATAAAATCTTAGGGCATGATTATCAAGGGTCCAGGGGGTGGGTCTTGTAATTTTAGCATTTTGTGGTATAAGAACCTAATTAAATAGGTCTTCTAAAGACCCGGTTCTTGGCGCGGGGGGGGGGGGGGGGGGGGGGGTACGTGTCACTCCCATTGGCCGCTTTTAAGCGGCATTTATATTTAAAAAAAATTACAGCTTGCGCCATGTGTCGCGCTCCAATTAGCGCGAGGATGCAACGACACGTGGCGCGTTATTATTGGCCATGGATAATGGATTGTTAATTTATTAAAAATCCATTTTCCAACTTAAATATTTAAAAAAATTCAAAAATTATACCAAAATTCATAATTTTTTTTATTTATCTATAGACACCCATTTTGAATATATTTAAAATAGTTTTAAAAAAGTTTTGTTTACGGTAAAGTTTGTATGAATAAAAATGTCAAATACAAAATAAATTAATAAATTTTTTTAAGGTATAAAAATTATAAATAATGAAAAACTATTCCTTATTTTGCATATGTGTTGGGTCATTTTTAATTGCAATTTTTTATCTCTTCGTTCCTTATTGTATTGTTTATAGAGATAAATAATAAAATTAATCTAAATTTTATTTTAAGGTATAAAAATGTAATAAATAATAAAAAAATATAATAAATAATAAAATGTTTGGTTTAAGATATAATTAAAACAATTGTAATATTAAAAAGTTAGTAGGGGTATATTTGTAAAATGGTATGGGGAAATAAATGGATGAGTGAGAAAAACGAAGTAAGACCCAATGATGAAGACCCATTGATAAACTAGAAAAAGTAAGTTATAAGATTTTATTGAAGAAAATTACAAAAATGGCCCAAGACCTCGCTTTGAAGACTCCTTGATAAAGATGACCTTATAATTCTACTAATGTTTGGATAGCTAGCTAACGATTATTTTGTACGTTGTTTAGATTTATTATAGGTTAGAGGTGATGCCGAGTGATCCGGAAGATAGTGGTCAGCCGGATTTCTGTACTCAGTAGGATGGGGTGTGGGTCTTTATTTATCATTCTTTCCTTTTATTGCATGTTGTCCTTAGACCATGTACAATGGTGTGTTTTTAAACCCTCATCTCTTAACACACTCTCTCTCCGCCACATCAGATTATAAAACTCTATCTACTTTTCTTCTACATTCATTATTTCTTAACTCTATATTTATTTATATAACCTATTTATATAACTTATGAAAATATGATGCTTTTTTTTTTTTTTTTTTTTGAAAACAAAATATCTTATGTATTATTATCATCCATCAGCAACATGGATTTAAGAAGTTCAGGCAAACCATACATCTCATAGTAATAAACAGGAGCAACTGGAAGAAGAGCCGCCATGTAATGAGCAGCCTTGTTTGAATTCCTAGGGGAGAAAGTCCAGATGCAATTCTCCAGTAGGCACACTCTCCTTAAAATGAAAGAGATCAACTCGCCAAGCGGACCTCGAATATACTTCTCCCTCCTGAGTAAGCACGCTACTGTCTTTGCATCCGTTTCGCAAATTACCCTCGTCCACCCGTGTTCAATCGCCAGCTCCACCGCCCACAAAATAGCAAGACTTTCCGCCATATCCACCGTCGACACAGGAGCTATTAATTTAGATGCAGCAAGGATAGTAACCCCCAAAGAGTTTCGAACCACAATTCCGACTCCCGCACGTCCATTGGGATGGACCGCCGCATCGCAATTAAGTTTGATGACACCCGCAGGTGGGCGACACCATCTCGGAGGGAGTACTCCATTCCGGACAGAACCAGGATGGCTCAACTCACCCTTGCTAATCTCCATCAAAATGTCCTGCACCATCTTTGCTTCATCTATATGAATTCCTTCAAAAACCCTTAAGTTTCGACCCCTCCAAATCCACCAGCAGATAACCATCCACCTCATCAACCCCTCCTCCGAGAGCGTGCTCCATACCTCCCATGCCCATTGACAAACATCCGCAGCTTGTTTTCCATAATAAGCCAAGTCCGGAAAGGCTTTCCATATCGGCCGACAAGCTCGACAATGAAGAAACAGGTGTATTTGGGACTCCTCCATGCCACAAACATCACACTGATTAGGAATCCCCACATTACGTTGAACGAGATTGTTCCGACATGGAAGAACCCCCTTGCATGCTCTCCAAGCAAACGATCGGATCGAAGGCGCAACCTTAGAAGCCCACAACTTCTTCCAAAAACCTTTCAAAGATAATGTCGAAGATCCTTCACCACCACTACTTTTGAAAAGTTGCAGATTACATGCCCAGTAGTATCCCGACTTCACCGAGTATGCCCCAGAGGAGTTATGGAACCAATAGTACTCATCCTTGGCATCAATCGAGATCAGGTTTATGCTCAGGATTATGTGTGCATCACATAGTTGAAACAAATCATTCACCATGTCACTCCGCCACTTACCAGTTATCCAGTCAATTAGATCAATGACTCGTAACCCCTCATCTGCACAAATTGGAACATCAACTGATTTGAAAGTCACCGGCCGGGGGATCCAAGCATCTCGCCAGACATGAATGGACGCCCCACTCCCACCGAATAGCACAATCCAGCTTCCAGTATGTCCCTACCATGTACTAAACTCCGCCATGTGTAACTTGGCCTATAGCCCACCTCAGCCTGTAAAAAGGATGAATGCGGAAAATACCTGGCCTTGAGTAGTCTAGCAATCAGAGAGTCGGAATCAGTCACAATTCTCCATCCTTGTTTAGCTAGCATAGCCAAGTTAAATGCTTTCAGATCCCTAAACCCCATACCGCCATTCTCCTTTGCACTTGTCATTCGCTTCCACGTCATCCAGTGGATCTTCCTTTTTTGCTCATTACTTCCCCACCAAAACTTGTTCATTATTCCCTCAATTTCATGACACACCTCCTCCGGCATTAAGAAGCAAGACATGGTATATTGTGGGATGGCCTGGATAATTGCTTTGATGAGCACTTCCTTACCAGCTCTACTAAGGGTCTTCTTCTTCCACCCCTTTAGTTTCTTCCAGATCCTCTCTCGAACATTGACGAAGATGGTCTTCTTCGATCTACCAACCATCGTCGGGAGGCCTAAATACTTCTCATGAGCCTCCACCTCCCTAATTCCCAGGGTCGCTTGAATAAGCCCCCTAGTGTCACCCTCAACATTCTTGCTAAATGACAACTCCGACTTTGCAAGGTTCACTCGTTGTCCCGACTCCACTTCATACTCATGAAGAATCTTTCGTATCTCCGAACATTGTGCAACCGAAGCCTTGGCAAAAATCACGCTGTCATCCGCAAAAAATAAATGTGACACCCTTGGGGCGTTCCGAGCGATCTTAATCCCTGTCAACGTTCCTTCGTGTTCTCTTATTTTGATCATAGCTGACAAACCCTCCGCACATATTAAGAAGAGAAAAGGGGAAAGCGGATCACCTTGTCGTAAACCACGATGTGGAGATAAAACCTTTGACACATTCCCATCCATCAATACAGAAAAGGTTACCGATGACATGCACTTCATTATGAGACCAATCCATCTCTCCACAAATCCCATGCGTCTCATAGACCGAACTAGATAGATCCACTCCACCCGGTCATATGCCTTAGCCATATCCAATTTAAGAGCCATCCAACCCTTTCCACCTTCCCTAGTCTTCATATAATGGAAGATCTCGAAAGCCGCAAGGACATTATCTGTAATAAGTCTACCCGGAACAAAGGCACTTTGGTTAGATGAAATCAAAAGGTTTAGACAATTCTTTAACCTATTCGCAAGAATCTTAGAAAAGATCTTATAGATTACATTACACAGACTGATAGGTCTCAAATCATTCATGGACTGGGGATCTTTAACCTTCGGAATCAAAGAGATGTAGGTATAATTAAGTCCATCCGGAAATTCTGCTCCATTGAACCATCCTGTAATTACCCTGGTGATCTCCTCTCCAACCGTATCCCAATTCTTTTGATAGAATAGCGCCGGTACTCCATCTGGCCCTGGAGATTTCGTGGGATGCATATCAAACAGCACTTTCTTCACCTCTTCACTAGAGCAGTCGCACAGTAACACTTCATTGTCAACAAGGGACGCCGCTGGAGGCTCATTCTCCACAGGCGCCGATTGATCACAAAGTCCTTATTCGAAAAGTTCTGAAAAGAACTCCACTGCAGCCTCCATCTTGCCTAGTGTTGATCTCCACATCCGTCCATTATTATCAACCAAATAGGAGACCTTATTTCGTTGCCTCCGCCCAGACGCCTTCTTATGGAAATATGCAGTATTTCGATCGTCCCATTGCATCTCGTTAGCTTTGGCCCGTTGATACCAAACTAGCTCCTCCTTCTCCATTAATTCCATTTCCTGTCTCTCGAGTTCCCTCCTCCTCATAACTGATTCTCCATCAATCCCTTTATCTTGAAGAGCACGCATCTCCCGTCTAATATTCTTTAGTTTGAAACCAATATTACCACATGTTTGGTTCCCTCAATCCTTTAAGTCTTGACTACACCGCCCAACTTTGGCCATAATGTTATGCTCCACAAAGGAAGAACCCGGATTAGCCCATGCATTCTGTATAACTACATCACAACCCTCCTCGTACAGCCAAGTAGCCTCCATCCTATACGGGCGCCGTAACCAACTCGGATGTCCTTCCTCTTCCTCTTCAGTTACCTCCAGCAAAATGGGAACATGGTCTGAATTAATTCGTGCCAGATGACGAATCCTTGCATGGGGAAAATCTTCAAGTCATGCCTCATTGGCAAAGCCCAAGTCCAGTCTTTCCTGTATAAGCGCATCTCCAACCTGTCCGTTATCCCATGTATATCGTTGTCCCACGAAACGCACTTCCCTAAGGTTGCATATCTCCAGTGTCTCCCTAAACCGTACAACACCCTGAAACGAAACTGGGTTACCTCTAGACTTGTCCGCTGAACTAAGTACTTGGTTGAAATCCCCCATTACAACCCAAGGCTCCTGTACTTCCGCCTTGATCCGTTTAATAAGATCCAAAGTATGTATCCGCTCTTCAGGCTTGTACCAACCATAAATCCCTATGAACCTCCACCCCTCAATTCTTGCATCAATATGATGTTGTGTGTACGTTTCAACCCTGACGTCAAGTCCATTTTTCCACATCAGACATAACCCTCCTGCAGATCTGACACTATCAACCGTGAAGCACCCCTCAAATTGTAATCTCCTACGGATTGTATCCATCCTTTTTGCATTACTTTTTGTTTCACTCAGGAAGAGTAAAACGGGCTCTTTCTCTCTGACTAGTGTTACTAGTCTTGTAACTGCCGAGCCTTTGCCCAGTCCTCGACAGTTAAAACTGAGTATACTCATTGGGCCTGGCGGGAGAGCACTTCCGTCTCTCCGGCCACTGGATTAATGTGTGCAACCTTTGCACGCTTTAGCTCTCCCTCCAGAATAGTTTCCTCAATTTGAGCTTCCCTTACTTTTCTCTTTCCACTGCTGCGTTCATTATCCCCTACTTCATATCTCTCAGTCATTGGGCTTCTTGCAATCTTCTTCCATTTTACTTTATGATTATCCTTCCTCCCTTTAGCATCATTTCTTTCTTTGCTATGAGAATCCTGTTCTGCAGAGATGTCAGTGGTAACTTTCAGCGTGTTAATGTTCTTGTCTAGACTGACCCCAAGCACATCAGAAGACAACATTGTCTCCTCTTCTCCCGGCAGT
Source organism: Fagopyrum homotropicum (assembly GCA_033239125.1). Lineage (NCBI taxonomy): Eukaryota > Viridiplantae > Streptophyta > Magnoliopsida > Caryophyllales > Polygonaceae > Fagopyrum > Fagopyrum homotropicum. The sequence goes on along the minus strand of BSWB01000003.1, from coordinate 143,361,059 downwards.
CTCTGCAATCCAGCATCATCGCTGTCCTCCAACAAGCTATCCAAATCCCTGAGCATTCTCTCCTGTATTGTCTCTTTTTCAGTATTATTAGAATGCCCTTGTATATCCCCGTCAGCAGACCCTATCTCTCCTTGGAAGTCCCATTCGGTTGACTTTTTGTCCCTTTTTGGACGATTGGTTGGCGCCCTTAAGGTATCTCCATACTCATTAGGGAAAGCTTTAGCGTCTTCCTCCGTACAGTCTCCTTCCACGTGCCCAAGCTTTCCACATGAGTAGCAGAAATTGGGAAGTTTTTCGTACCTTATAGGGGACCAGATTCTTTGCTTGTTCACCGTTAATATCACTCCACGTCGTAGCGGTTTACTAATCGATATCAAAACCCTAATCCGCAACTCACTGCTAAGACCTGAGAGCGATTCTGCATCATGTTCAATGTAACCTCCCATCAACTGGCCAATCTCCTTAGCCAAAGACTCCGTCACGTAACCTATTGGAAGATCCTGAACTTGTATCCAAAACGGGATGTGCGTAAACTCCATTTTCGATGGTTGAGTATGTCCTGGTTCCTTTAGCAAATGTAACGCCTTGTCAAAATGCCAAGGGCCCTCTCTTATTATCTTTTGCTTATCTTCAACCGATACGAACTGGAATATGAACAGATTCTTTTTCAATTCCCTAAACTTAAATCCTTTAGCCAATCTCCATGCCCCTTTCATCGTTGCTTGAAGCGCATAAGAATTGAACGGCCTTGCGGTAAACATTGCTCCCATCAGAACAACAGCATCCTTCCCCGTTGGTTCCATACTTCTTTCTTCCGCATTCAAAACCCGGCATTCTTCTTCAGTAAGATGGATCTTTCCTTTGCCCTTCTCCATCTACACACTCAATCCTCGACGTACTGTATCACTCAGTGAATCACAAGAAAACACACCTAGCCTTCACAGATTTAGAAGGAGGCTCAAACGGTTACGAGAGGAAGCACAAGCCGCCGCCACGAATCGCCAAATGTATTAATTTTATGTGTTATATTAATAATTTATATTATCAATATCAACTTAAAATCAATTCATTTGCTTATATTACTTATTTTTTATATAAAAAATAAGTATTTTAAACATATTCAATATTAGACTCTATGAATATAGAAAAATAAATTATAAATAATAAAAAAAACAAAATTTATCAAAATATATTTATATTAATAATGATATTCAATAACACTAGAACTTTGTGTGGTAATTTATCAGTTTTGTTCAATACTTATTATATTTTATAGATTAGAGACTCCCATTGTGGGTAGTCTTAGAGATTTTGACTCTAAGTTGTATTGTTGGCTGACAGTATTTTGCTGCATCCATAACACTAGAACTCTTTTTATGATATTCGGCTATCCTTTATTTGTGTCTTGTTGTAAAATCCACTAAAATCGTTGTCAAACTATGGCCGGAACCCATTGTGAGGTCCTAACCGGTAACTCCCCGAGTTTGAGAATTTGGGGTGTTACAAACATACCTTATTAGTGGGCATCATCGGAAGAAATTCCGGTGTCTTGTAACACCCCAAGTTTCAAAACTCGGGGAGCTATTGGTTAGGACCTCACAATGGGTCCCGGCCTTGGTTTAACAACAACTTTACTAAGATCTTACAACAAGGCACAAATGTAATTAAAACAATTTCCAAAACATAATATTTTTAATGGTATGAAAGTACACATGTGACAGCCTTACAAACATATATAAAGATATATAACATGCATGACGTATGGAAGACTTCCCCGTCCCCATCTAATGAGTACGTGGACCCGGCTGACCATCCGTCCCGAATCTCTCTGCAACTGTTTATCTCTACAGATCTACAACACGGATAAACCGTTAGCTAACTATCCAAATATAAGTAGAATAACAACAACACAAATACACGCAGAAAAAAAGATAAACAAACATCATGCTGGCACCCAACCGTTTATTATCTATTATTTAGGTGATTCATCTTATTCAATTTTACAGTTGTGGCACGAGAACTCTTAAGAGTTCTCGCCTCCGTTCCTTATCCAACTGGGTGTAGGTCTAACTTACCTCCGCCGGTAGCATCACTACAAACCGAGTGTGGACTAGTCCCTAAAGAAACCCTCAGCGCCCTCAAGCTAACTGAGCAGAATGCCACCGCCCGTTACTCTTAGGCCAAGTATAGGTCGGTAATTATTTATCACAACCTATAACTCTAAACATTTCAATCATACACCACTATCATCATTCATGCTCATATTCAGAAGTCAGCTAAGTAAGCCCAAAGGACTTACCTGTTATAAATCTCGACTCTCTGTAAACCAAACTCGCTCTGTAAACTGTAGCAACTCAGTTGCCTGCCAAAGGAGATAAGTGCATTAGCACACTCCCACGTAATTAGAAGTCTAAGACTTCTAAGATAGAAGATCGTAATAGGACATAACTAATTACAGTACTAATTTATGGTAAAAAGACTATTTTACCCTTGGTCCCGAAACTCCCAGAATTTCCAAAACTCAAGTCTAAACTTCTATTTGAGACTATAAAGTCATATTCTAAGTCCTAAAGTTTAGTTTGGTTACAAACTGTCACTTTTCTTATTTCCTATTTTCCGAAAGATCGTAAAGGTCCAACTTCGGTTTCAAATATAAAATTCGTAAAAGCTTATAAAAATTCTGAAACAATTCTCTAGATCATCTATGATGTTCCCTCTACCCTTAGGAGCAAGAATTTCTCAAAACTGTTCTGTAATAACCGAAAATTTTAAGTTCCGGTAAATTGAAATTAACCAAAGTCCGATGAGACAATCGTAAATAAATAAATAAGTAAAATAAAACGAGTTTAGTTCTATCATTTTATGTGACCTAGATTCACATAAAATGATAAATTAAATGACCGGAAATAATTTACGTATATTAAAATAAAAATAATAATTTACCTACTAAGGAAAATTGTTCCGTAAAAATTTTCCGCAAAATGCCTACTTATCCATACGAGTAACGGGATTCGTTTCAGCTCGTCTTAATGAAGTAAAAATGGGCCCAATTGTATTAGGTACCGCCGGCCCAGCCCAATCCTAATCCTCTAATTAAACCTAATTAACCTAACCATAATTCTACCCTAATCTACCAATTAACCCACCCCTCACCTTCGTACGCCGCACACCTCAATTGGAAGAAAAGACGCCACGCCTCGCCTGGGGAAAGGGACGCCATGCCGCCGCCGGAAACTGATCCCAACCGCCCGCCGGAGACTCCACCAAGGCGCTGCCCAGCCGCCAGTTAGAGGAACCTCGGTAAGCTTTGCGAACTCTTCGCGCGTTAATCTCGTCTTATACCTCCTGCGCGTAACTAACGGGTCTCATCGATGAACCTGAACCGAACAGCATCAAACGAGGCGCCGGAGAAGTGCAGCGGTGGAGCCGATCGAGACCGCAACCAAGGTCGCCGGTACTGCAGTGTGTAAGTCGCCGCCTTACTCCGTCATCTCTTTTCCTTCGGTATCCAGTGCTAACCAGGACGCCGGTACTGCAGTGTAAGTCCGAAGAAGAGGAGCAGTGCAACGGCGAGCCAGTTGGGATCCCTGTGAGCCACCCTGTAGAATCGAACCGGACTGGACTCTCCTTCGAGTACGTGACGAGTGTACAAGACGGTACGTTATACTTATACGTGTAAATGGATAGAATGGAATCTAGAGTATATATATAGTATATATGTGTAGACTTATATAGGTATAAGTATATGTGTCAGTGTATATATATATGGACGCGTATAGATATATATATTTATATATATATATATATGTGAGGACGCAAATGCGAGGATGGTCGAATTGGAATGTAGAGGTACGGTGATACGAGTACCCAGTAGTTGTCTTGGAACGCAGTACCAGACGTCTGCGATCCAAGGAGATACCTATGCTGAGGATCCAGTGGTCTAGGAGAGGAGCTGATGAGGCCACTTGGGAGACTGAGGAGAGTATTAGACGTAACTATCCCGAGTTCTTTGCGGGGTTAGAGGTTACTTCTGTTTGACGAGTTAGTACTCGGATGTTGTGTTGTTTGACCTTTCAGGTTTTCATATTGATTTGAGTGATACTTGTTTGTTTGATGCCTGAGTAGCTGCATGGTAGAAAACGGAAATGTCGAGAAAACTAAAATATACCGAAAGAAATGTGTGAGAAAGGGAAACAATCTAAGTTTCGGGACGAAACTTCTTTTAAGGGGGCACTGATGTAATAACCGAAAATTTTAAGTTCCGGTAAATTGAAATTAACCAAAGTCCGATGAGACAATCGTAAATAAATAAATAAATAAGTAAAATAAAACGAGTTTAGTTCTATCATTTTATGTGACCTAGATTCACATAAAATGATAAATTAAATGACCGGAAATAATTTACGTATATTAAAATAAAAATAATAATTTACCTACTAAGGAAAATTGTTCCGTAAAAATTTTCCGCAAAATGCCTACCTATTCATACGAGTAACGGGATTCGTTTCAGCTTGTCTTAATGAAGTAAAAATGGGCCCAATTGTATTAGGTACCGCCGGCCCAGCCCAATCCTAATCCTCTAATTAAACCTAATTAACCTAACCATAATTCTACCCTAATCTCCAATTAACCCACCCCTCACCTTCGTACGCCGCACACCTCAATTGGAAGAAAAGACGCCACGCCTCGCCTGGGGAAAGGGACGCCACGCCGCCGCCGGAAACTGATCCCAACCGCCCGCCGGAGACTCCACCAAGGCGCTGCCCAGCCGCCAGTTATAGGAACCTCGGTAAGCTTTGCGAACTCTTCGCTCGTTAATCTCGTCTTATACCTCCTGCGCGTAACTAACGGGTCTCATCGATGAACCTGAACCGAACAACATCAAACGAGGCGCCGGAGAAGTGCAGCGGTGGAGCCAATCGAGACCGCAACCAAGGTCGCCGGTACTGCAGTGTGTAAGTTGCCGCCTTACTCCGTCATCTCTTTTCCTTCGGTATCCAGTGCTAACCAGGACGCCGGTACTGCAGTGTAAGTCCGAAGAAGAGGAGCAGTGCAACGGCGAGCCAGTTGGGATCCCTGTGAGCCACCCTGTAGAATCGAACCGGACTGGACTCTCCTTCGAGTACGTGATGAGTGTACAAGACGGTACGTTATACTTATACGTGTAAATGGATAGAATGGAATCTGGAGTATATATATAGTATATATGTGTAGACTTATATAGGTATAAGTATATGTGTCAATGTATATATATACGGACGCGTATAGATATATATATATATATATATATATATATATATATATATATATATATATATATATATATATATATATATATATATATATATATATTTATATATATATATGTGAGGACGCAAATGCGAGGATGGTCGAATTGGAATGTAGAGGTACGGTGATACGATTATATATATAGATGTATAAGTCGGAGTATGTGTATTTTGTATAGAAGTATAATGATAGTAGACACATGTAAATTATGTAGGAATATATTTATGGGTATTAATATAGAGTAAATAGATATATAGGTTACGTATAGAGGTACGAGTTTGGAGCTGGAATTATGTAGATGTACATAAATACCGAGTAGTTACGGAAGTATACGAGTTAGAGGAAGTTAGAGTTTGTACATGCCTATATATATATATAATTAGATAAGAGTAAAGCGGTACGAGCCATAACTTATAAATTATAAGGAAACTATCAGAGAGAGAGTAATCATAGAGAACAAATCCTAAAAGGAATTTAGTAGGACGCAAGAGTGAACTTTGAGAACTTTCGGTACCAGGGGTAAAATGGTCTTTTACCATAAGAGGGTTGTTTTTCCGTAATTCCTTTGCAAGAGGTTGGATAGCGAGATGTGTTTTGATACACCTGCCTTATTTGACAGGAGTTTGAGTTACCACGAGTACAGACGGTGTGAGACGTGTTAGAGAGTATTTTGACTCAGGTAGGTCCTTGCGACTTACTTAGCCAGTTTCTGAGTGTTAGTTGAGTGATAGTAGTGATGTGTGCTATTGCGTGATTTAATAATAATAACTTACTAGGACGACTGTTATTATTACGTTTAAGGCCCAAGTGTATGTATAACGGGCCGTGACATCACTGCCCAGCTCTGACAGGAGACTGGGAGGTTCTCTATACCCAGACCAGGCAGGTACAAGGTGAGATGCATCGGATCCATTCCTGATGGTTACACGGGGGCGGAGGCGAGGTTTGGGAATCCCTCGTGTCACAAAATAAGTATCACTAGAGTGAAAGAGTAATTTAAATCAAGATAATAAAACAGACTTGTTTGAAAGCATGATGAGTGTTTATATTTCTCTGAGTGTGTTTGTGCTGCTATTATTTTACTAATATTCAGATAAATAGCTAACGGTTCTTCTTGTTGTTGTTTTTAGATTTACCGCAGGTTAGATCAGCAGCTGAGTGATCCGGAAGTAGTGGTCAGCCGGGTCTCCGTACTCCTTAGAGCGGGGTTGGGGGTTGTTTTTGTCTTTCCTTTCTTTTGGTTAAGACAGTTGTTCTTTTCTTTCGTTTAAGTACTTTAGGCTGCTAGACAGTGTTGCATTCATTACTCTAAAAACATGGTTTTTATGAATTTCGGTTTCTTTATTTGTGTCTTGTTGCAAGATCCTAGTAATGTTGTTGTCAAACTGAGGTCGGGACCCATTGTGAGGTCCTAACCAGTAATACTTCGAGTTTTGAGAATTCGGGGTGTTACAACATGGTATCAGAGCTCTAGGTTGGCAACAATGGCACTTGAAATCTTCTGAAAGACCTAATAAGTTTTAAGCAGAACCCGAAAAGGGGTCTGAGTTTTAAAAAGAAAATTTTTGGTTTTAAATGCATGCATAGTCTGGTTGGGAATAGAAAAGTACGGCTGACCACCACTACTACCGCGGATCTCTGTATGCTTAGTTGGACTTTAGGTTTACTGTAGTTGGACTTTTGGACTTTCAGCTAGTAGTAATTATAGTTATTATTCTTGCGCAGATGGCACGTACTAGAGCTACGCTAGCTACTGGTCGAGGCAGAGGTCGTCCACCTCTCCCTCCAGTTGGACCAGGTAGGGGAGATAGGACTCCTACAGTTAGAGGACGCGGCCGTGGAGGTAGACCCCCACTAGCCCGAGGTCGAGGTCGAGCTCCACGAGAGGATCCCCCAGCAGTGATCATGCCAGAGGCTGGAGTGGAGGAGGTAGCTGAGAGTGTTGGTCCTGAGGTCAGGAACGAGACCGTTGCTAGGTCTGGAGCACAGAGAGCACGTTCGACAGAGTCAGGACGTGTTTCCATTGGAGCGACTGAGTACAAAGAGTACCGAGCATACGTTGAGCGTATGGAGGAGGCTGCTAGGACAGAGAGACTTACCCAGGTACCACCAGTACCGGTGAGATCTGTCCAGGTGACACAGGGAGCGCCTCAGGAGCCAGTTATACCTGAGAGGAGGGTTGTGGCTGATAGAGCTCCTACTGGGTCTAGAGCCCCGAGACCGGATGAGTGGTTGAAGGCTTTCAACTCTCAAAAGGTCCCCTCATATAGTGGAGAGATAGGACTGGAGGTGGAGCACTGGATTGGGCAGGTAGAGACTGCGTTAGAGGCAATACGCTGCCCAGAGGATCGGCAGGTGGACTTGGTGCAAACCTGCTTCACTGGAGATGCTCATTCCTGGTGGCGGACCATGCGTAGTCGAGTCACCAGTTGGGAGAAGATGAGGAGCATTGTTAGAGACAGATACTGCCCTGTCTCGTTGAGGAGAGAGAGATTCCAGGACTTCATTGAGGCTGGATTTGAGGACATTCCGATTGCTGCTGCCATCAAGAAGTTCCAGAAGGAACTGACACTGCTTGGACCAGCTGCACCTCCTGAGGAACAGCATGTATATCTTTTTTCGAGGAGATTGAGAGAGAGCACTCGGTCCTATCTGGCAGGATTTCGCTGTGAGACTCTGTCAGACTATCAGGATAGAGCATCTGCGTATGAGAAAGACAGACCAGTGTCGAGGAGAGCTGCTCAGTCAGACATGCCGGATAAGCGGCAGAGGACAGGTTATGCTAGTGGTAGTTCAGGAGTAGCTGCTTTTGGACGGGGACAGACTCAGGGGCGACAGAGCCATACAGCTACTGGTTAGACTTCAGCTGGTGGCTTGCAGTGCCACAACTGCAGTAGCTATGGACATATCCGATCGAACTGCACGAAGCCAGCAGTGACTTGCTTCCAGTGCGGCAAGGTTGGACATAGAGCTGCATTCTGCCGTCAGGGCAAGGCTCCATCTCAGCAGGGTTCTTCTCCTGCAGGCTTATCAGGGAGTGTACAGAGACCGCCACAGTACCGGACTCTGAGTCAGCAGCAGCAGTACAGAGCTCCTAGTCAACAGCAGTCTTATAGGGCTCCAGGACACACACCACCACAGAGTTCTATGCAGGGATCAGGTCGGGGCAGAGGACGTGGTAGTGTGGCTGATACTAGAGGAGCTCAGGCACGAGTGTTTGAGTTGAGAGATGCTGATCAGCCAGATGCACCGACTGCCACAGGTACGATCCAGATTCATGACTTACTTGTACGAGTTTTATTTGATACGGGTGCTACACACTCCTTCATATATGATGCATGCGTAGATAGGTTGTCCTTAGCTACTGTAGAGGGGGTACCTTTTATGATAGGCTTACCTGATGGGAGTAAGGTAGGAGGGACTAGAGAGATCTTTGGATGTCCTGTTCGCATGGGAGATCGAGACTGGCTAGTCAATTTTCTAGTCATGCCCTTAGCTCATGAGGATGTCATTTTAGGGATAGACTGGATGAGGAAACACGGAGCAGTCTTAGACATTGGTAGGAGGACAGTGACCGTTGCCACGGAGGAGGGCCATAGAGTAATATTCCGAGGGTGGGACCTTGGAAAGTCAGGTACAGTTATCAGTGCAGTGAGAGCAGCGAGACTGATAGCACAGGGTTACGAAGCCTTCTGGTGTTATGCCATGAAAGAAAGCAAGAGCCTGACTATAGAGGAGATACCTGTTGCATGCGAGTTTGCAGAGGTATTCAGTGACGACCTGCCAGGACTACCCCCACAGAGGAGCGTTGACTTCAGCATTGACTTAGAGCCGGGCACGAGACCTATCTCGAAGGCTCCGTACCGTATGGCACCTATAGAGCTGCTTGAGCTGAAGAAGCAGTTAGAGGAGCTAGCAGAGAAGGGTTTCATACGCCCTAGTGTGTCTCCTTGGGGTGCGCCAGTGCTGTTTGTGAAGAAGAAGGACGGATCGATGAGGCTGTGCATAGACTACAAAGAGCTGAACAAAGTAACCATCAAGAACAAGTACCCACTGCCACGCATAGATGACCTGTTGGACCAGTTGCATGGAGCGTCTGTGTTCTCGAGGATAGACTTGAGGTCAGGTTACCACCAGTTGAGGGTGAGAGATCAGGACATACCTAAGACGGCATTCCGGACCAGGTATGGTCATTATGAGTTCGTAGTGATGCCATTTGGGCTCACTAATGCACCAGCGGTGTTCATGGAGTTAATGAATGAGATATTCATTGACTTCCTAGACCAGTTTGTAGTGGTCTTCATTGACGACATCCTAGTCTACTCCAGGAGTCGAGAGGAGCATGCCGGACACTCGAGGACAGTACTGCAGATTCTACAGGATAGCCAGCTGTATGCTAAGCTATCCAAGTGTGAGTTTTGGATGTCAGAGGTAGCTTTCTTAGGACACGTGGTGACTGTTGAGGGTATCAAGGTCGATCCGGCGAAGATCGAGTCAGTATCTTCTTGGCAACCTCCTAAGAATGTCAAGGAGGTTCGCAGCTTCCTAGGTTTAGCAGGTTATTACCGCCGGTTTGTGGAAGGGTTCTCCTTGATTGCCCGACCACTTACTTGTCTTCTGAGGAAGACCACTCGGTTTGTCTGGTCTGAGCCGTGTCAGCAGAGTTTTGAGGAGCTGAAGAGGAGATTGACGTCCGCTCCGATTTTAGCACAGCCTGAGGGTATTGATGACTTTGTGGTATACAGTGATGCATCCAAGCTGGGCTTGGGGTGTGTTTTGATGCAGAGGGGTAAGGTCATAGCCTATGCGTCTCGACAGTTGAAGACGTATGAGGAGAACTACCCCACACATGATCTAGAGCTGGCTGCAGTAGTCCATGCTCTTAAGATCTGGCGTCACTATCTCTATGGGGCGACATGTCAGATCTTTACAGACCATAAGAGTCTGAAGTACATATTCACTCAGAGAGAGTTGAATAACCGCCAGAGGCGGTGGTTAGAGTTGATCAAGGACTTCGACCTTGAGATCCTATACCACCCCGGAAAGGCGAATGTAGTAGCTGATGCTTTGAACAGGAAGACGCCTAGAGAGAGGGCGATAGCCAGGTTGACAGTACAGCCACAGTTGCAGAGGGACTTGGCTTGGTTGGAGATAGAGATTCAGTTTCCCGATACTGATGGTCAGTTGTCTACCATGGAGTTACTTCCTGATCTGTTGGATGAGATCCGACAGAAGCAGGAGACTTGCCCTACCTTGATCAGGATCCGAGACAGGATGTCTCGAGATGAGGCCCCACAGTTTACTATTGGTGCAGATGGAGTGATGAGACGTCAGGACCGCGTTTGTGTGCCGTCAGACAGTGAGTTGAGAGAGAGGATACTAGGTGAGGCTCATGCTACCCCATACTCAGTACATCCTGGAGCGAGTAAGATGTACAAGGATGTGAGACGGTCCTTCTGGTGGGGTGGTCTGAAGCCCGATGTGACTCGGTATGTAGCTCAGTGTGCGACCTGCCAGCAGGTCAAGATTGAGCACCGTAGGTTTGGAGGAGAGCTCCACCCACTTCCAGTACCACAGTGGAAGTGGGAGGATATATCTATGGATTTTGTCACTGGTTTGAGACTCAGCAGAGGATTTGATGCTATTTGGGTAGTGGTAGACCGCCTGACGAAGACCGCACGTTTCATTCCGATTAAGGAAACGTGGCTGGTGAGTCGTCTGGCTGAGGAGTTCACCAGACACATTGTGAGACTCCATGGGGTACCGAGGACTATTGTCTCTGAGAGAGATGGACGTTTTACCTCGAGATTTTGGCAGCAGGTACATACTGCTTTGGGGACGAGTCTCCACTTCACTACCGCCTATCATCCACAGACAGACGGACAGTCTGAGAGGACCATTCAGACCTTAGAGGACATGCTTCGGGCGTGTGTACTAGATTGGGGACAGGTATGGTCAGATCATCTTCCACTGGTAGAGTTTTCGTATAATAATAGCTGGCATGCATCTATTGGGATGGCTCCCTATGAGGCTTTGTATGGGAGGAGATGTCGTACACCATTATGTTGGGATGAGCCCAGCCGAGTTGATGGAGTAGCTCCAGAGCAGATACAGGATGACATCGCTCGGATTGCCCTAGTCCGAGAGCGGATGTTAGCAGCTCAGAGTCGTCAGAAGTCCTACGCCGACAAAAGGCGTCGACCTTTGGAGTTTAGAGTGGGTGCTCAGGTGGTTGAGAGTGTCACCCACGAGAGGAGTCAGGCGTTTCGGCATTAAGGGGAAGCTGAGTCCCCGATATGTCGGACCTTTTGAGATCTTAGAGAGAGTTGGAGAGGTGGCCTACAGACTAGCACTACCGCCGAGACTAGAGAGTGTCCATCCGGTCTTTCATGTATCTCAGTTGAGAGAGTACATTCCGGATCCGAGACACGTCATCAGCCATGAGGATCTGACAGTTGAGCCTGACCATACATTTGTAGAGTACCCAGTAGTTGTCTTGGAACGCAGTACCAGACGTCTGCGATCCAAGGAGATACCTATGCTGAGGATCCAGTGGTCTAGGAGAGGAGCTGATGAGGCCACTTGGGAGACTGAGGAGAGTATTAGACGTAACTATCCCGAGTTCTTTGCGGGGTTAGAGGTTACTTCTGTTTGACGAGTTAGTACTCGGATGTTGTGTTGTTTGACCTTTCAGGTTTTCATATTGATTTGAGTGATACTTGTTTGTTTGATGCCTGAGTAGCTGCATGGTAGAAAACGGAAATGTCGAGAAAACTAAAATATACCGAAAGAAATGTGTGAGAAAGGGAAACAATCTAAGTTTCGGGACGAAACTTCTTTTAAGGGGGCACTGATGTAATAACCGAAAATTTTAAGTTCCGGTAAATTGAAATTAACCAAAGTCCGATGAGACAATCGTAAATAAATAAATAAATAAGTAAAATAAAACGAGTTTAGTTCTATCATTTTATGTGACCTAGATTCACATAAAATGATAAATTAAATGACCGGAAATAATTTACGTATATTAAAATAAAAATAATAATTTACCTACTAAGGAAAATTGTTCCGTAAAAATTTTCCGCAAAATGCCTACCTATTCATACGAGTAACGGGATTCGTTTCAGCTTGTCTTAATGAAGTAAAAATGGGCCCAATTGTATTAGGTACCGCCGGCCCAGCCCAATCCTAATCCTCTAATTAAACCTAATTAACCTAACCATAATTCTACCCTAATCTCCAATTAACCCACCCCTCACCTTCGTACGCCGCACACCTCAATTGGAAGAAAAGACGCCACGCCTCGCCTGGGGAAAGGGACGCCACGCCGCCGCCGGAAACTGATCCCAACCGCCCGCCGGAGACTCCACCAAGGCGCTGCCCAGCCGCCAGTTATAGGAACCTCGGTAAGCTTTGCGAACTCTTCGCTCGTTAATCTCGTCTTATACCTCCTGCGCGTAACTAACGGGTCTCATCGATGAACCTGAACCGAACAACATCAAACGAGGCGCCGGAGAAGTGCAGCGGTGGAGCCAATCGAGACCGCAACCAAGGTCGCCGGTACTGCAGTGTGTAAGTTGCCGCCTTACTCCGTCATCTCTTTTCCTTCGGTATCCAGTGCTAACCAGGACGCCGGTACTGCAGTGTAAGTCCGAAGAAGAGGAGCAGTGCAACGGCGAGCCAGTTGGGATCCCTGTGAGCCACCCTGTAGAATCGAACCGGACTGGACTCTCCTTCGAGTACGTGATGAGTGTACAAGACGGTACGTTATACTTATACGTGTAAATGGATAGAATGGAATCTGGAGTATATATATAGTATATATGTGTAGACTTATATAGGTATAAGTATATGTGTCAATGTATATATATACGGACGCGTATAGATATATATATATATATATATATATATATATATATATATATATATATATATATATATTTATATATATATATGTGAGGACGCAAATGCGAGGATGGTCGAATTGGAATGTAGAGGTACGGTGATACGATTATATATATAGATGTATAAGTCGGAGTATGTGTATTTTGTATAGAAGTATAATGATAGTAGACACATGTAAATTATGTAGGAATATATTTATGGGTATTAATATAGAGTAAATAGATATATAGGTTACGTATAGAGGTACGAGTTTGGAGCTGGAATTATGTAGATGTACATAAATACCGAGTAGTTACGGAAGTATACGAGTTAGAGGAAGTTAGAGTTTGTACATGCCTATATATATATATAATTAGATAAGAGTAAAGCGGTACGAGCCATAACTTATAAATTATAAGGAAACTATCAGAGAGAGAGTAATCATAGAGAACAAATCCTAAAAGGAATTTAGTAGGACGCAAGAGTGAACTTTGAGAACTTTCGGTACCAGGGGTAAAATGGTCTTTTACCATAAGAGGGTTGTTTTTCCGTAATTCCTTTGCAAGAGGTTGGATAGCGAGATGTGTTTTGATACACCTGCCTTATTTGACAGGAGTTTGAGTTACCACGAGTACAGACGGTGTGAGACGTGTTAGAGAGTATTTTGACTCAGGTAAGTCCTTGCGACTTACTTAGCCAGTTTCTGAGTGTTAGTTGAGTGATAGTAGTGGTGTGTGCTATTGCGTGATTTAATAATAATAACTTGCTAGGACGACTGTTATTATTATGTTTAAGGCCCAAGTGTATGTATAACGGGCCGTGACATCACTGCCCAGCTCTGACAGGAGACTGGGAGGTTCTCTATACCCAGACCAGGCAGGTACAAGGTGAGATGCATCGGATCCCTTCCTGATGGTTACACGGGGGCGGAGGCGAGGTTTGGGAATCCCTCGTGTCACAAAATAAGTATCACTAGAGTGAAAGAGTAATTTAAATCAAGATAATAAAACGGACTTGTTTGAAAGCATGATGAGTGTTTATATTTCTCTGAGTGTGTTTGTGCTGCTATTATTTTACTAATATTTAGATAACTAGCTAACGGTTCTTCTTGTTGTTGTTTTTAGATTTACCGCAGGTTAGATCAGCAGCTGAGTGATCCGGAAGTAGTGGTCAGCCGGGTCTCCGTACTCCTTAGAGCGGGGTTGGGGGTTGTTTTTGTCTTTCCTTTCTTTTGGTTAAGACAGTTGTTCTTTTCTTTCGTTTAAGTACTTTAGGCTGCTAGACAGTGTTGCATTCATTACTCTAAAAACATGGTTTTTATGAATTTCGGTTTCTTTATTTGTGTCTTGTTGCAAGATCCTAGTAATGTTGTTGTCAAACTGAGGTCGGGACCCATTGTGAGGTCCTAACCAGTAATACTTCGAGTTTTGAGAATTCGGGGTGTTACATGTTCATCCATCATTTTTACAAAAAATTCTAAAGTTGGTTACAACACTTAACAAACAGAAAACTGTCTTAACTTTAAAAAAAATCATAACTCCTAAACTACTCGCTGGATTTATCCCAAATTTTGGTACGTTCTACTATAAAATCTTATCAATCATATATCCAAAATTCAAGTCAAACAGAAGTCAATAACCCCTCCAAATTTATTCCACAAAACTGCATCTCAAGCAAATTTTCTTCAAACTCAGCACACTAAAGAAAAACTGCATGAATAGCCAACTTCGGGATACTATAACTCTCACACCGTAACTCCAATTGTTCCCAAATTTTAGTATGATCTACTATGTACTACTGACTACAACATATCCAAAATTCAGCAGTAAAGGAGCAATATAATGTACTCAAGTCTGGATCCGAAGTTGACTGCTTTTCACTTCCGAAAACTCAGAAAACGCCTCAGCACTTCAAGCTATCTTCCAAGGCTGTTCTAGCTGGTTTCCCGACACCAACAGGGGTTCTAATCAGCACATATAGGTACAAGGTATTACAGTGAAGGGAGGTGCGGTATTTACCAGACAAGAGTGACTCGACGAGCTCCTGAGTGTGAAGAAGAAGACTATGGCGGCTACTTGTGTCGGGTGAAACAGCGTCGGACTGGAGGCGCCCCTTGTGGCCAGGGTATTGCCGCCCTTGCAGATCTGGCACGCCGCCCTTGCGTCCAAGCGCTCCTACGGCCTATTCAGCGTAGATGCACATCCCGACCTCTTGCTGATGCGTTGAAGATGAAGACACCGGCTGTATACCGTCTGCTATTGTTACGTACCTGTCTACATGGGGAGATATGGCTCTTAGGTTGGATGCACAGCTGCTCTTATCTACTGTTGAGGGTCTCAGTTTCTGTCAATACGGGAGGGAAGAAAACAGGCGGTACTCACCTGTACAAGTCGATCAGAATGAGTGCAGATACAGAGAAAAGCACGAGGGAGAAGAGTTGGCGTTACCACTGGCGTCACTCCTGAACTTCTGTTGGTGACTCGAGGGTGGAATGGCAGCTTCAACACTCCTGGAAGCGATCGAGGGGAATGGCGGAAACAGTCGGCTAGGGTTGCGAGATTGAGATCGGGTAGGTGATCGCTTGCTGGGAGAGGTTCTGCTGCAGAAGGAAGGAAAGGGGAGGCAGATGCTGAATGTGGACGGAAGGTGGGGAACGTGAGGCTGCCCACGAAGGAAACTGTTGCGTGATTTGCGGGAGCCGTTACACTGAAGATATCTCCCTGCTCCAGTTCATCACACGTCGATCATGAGTAAGGAAGGCGGAGGAGAAGGCCCATCTGTCTTGGGCTGCGCTTCTTGGGCTGGAGAGGAGAGTTGTAAGGCCAGCCGGAAGGAGCTGTTACTGGTCCGTACGGATCTCTTCTGGGCTGCTGCTGTTGGACGTGCTGGGCCAAGGGAGAGTAGATGGGCTGCGACAGTCTTCAACAAGCAAATAGGCAAGAGAGAGTGGGCTGAAGACACAGGCCGGGCTGATGTTTGTCCAAAACTTGTCAAAACCTTGTCAACAACTTTTTATGATCTCGTCACAGCTTTGTTGTGGTCTCGTCTAAAGTCGTCGTTAAGAATTAATTATAAGACTTAGGGTTTGATATAATTCTATCATTTTATGTGAATTAAATTCTACATGAAATGATAAATAATTATAAGAATTAGGGTTTGATATAATTCTATCATTTTATGTGAATTAAATTCTACATAAAATGATAAATAATTTTAGGAATTAGAGCTTGATATAATTTTATCATTTTATGTGAATTAAATTCTACATAAAATAATGAAATTTGTGAAGGAAGAGATACTAGATAGAAAGGGGAAACCGTCAACGGCGGAATTAGACGGAATAAAAATTCCGGATATTACATAAGTACCCCCTTAAAATAAGTTTCGTCCCGAAACTTAGGACAAGGTACTTAATTAAACGACTTCCATAAATAAACTGGTATGTCCTAGTCTCACGAAATTTTTATGAAAAAAAAAAACTGGTTGTTACATCAGATCCCCCTCAAAATAAGTTTCGTCCCGAAACTTAGGGTAAGAAAATCCTGATCGGCCTTTAAGGCACCAAAAGGGTGTGTTTGGTCACTACACAAAAGTCTTGTCGTTTCCACATCTAAATATCCCGCACATCAAGGTTACCAAAAGAACGCATCACTGACTAAACACTCAATCATGAAATAAACAAGCAATCAAACAATATCACACATACAAGGTCAAGTCGTAACTCGTTACTCCCGAGGTTACAACTATCGCTACATAAGTCTGTGAAATGTTACGTCTCTTACTATCCCCAATATCTTAGGTAGCCTTATCGGATTTTCATAAATCTACTAAAGCTTAAATCTTTTCAGGTACTTAGATCCCAAGCGCCTGCTACCACGTTCTAGAGTGGTTACCGAGTATCTCACTGGTATCATTCGGCTCAACTGTCTGATCCTCTCATCTGATGACCTAACTCGTCTCTGGTAGATATTTCTCCAATTGAAAATCTCAAACTCAGTTCCACGACTTAGTCTCCGTGGAAAACTGAAGTTTCACCCTCCAATAGGGTGAGGAATACTAGTCCATCGGTCACTTTTAAACCGCTTTAAAACTTCCAATGCTTGTCTTACCCAACTCGCTTCTAGATCCTTTGATGACCCTAAAGAAAAATAATTTATTCAACTTTCTTCCCTTCATTATGACCACTTGCTTCCGGCCTTCTGAAAAGGTTCTGACTACACACTTAGGCAAAGGTCTTAAACATCCCCCACACTTACTAAGTGCCTAATGCTCTTCGTATCACGACCCATTTGGCCTTGTCTTTTACCGTTACTCAGTCATCTTATTCCTCAGTTAAGGAATCATCACCTTTACCCTTTTCAGGTCTAACATTCGAGACAACTGAAAATCAAATCTAGTGGTCATCCTCTTTGTTAACTTGGCATTATTATGTTGTTTACAGATCTCTACTATATCGTTTCCTCAAACTTAGGCTTCTCACGCATTTTCCAAGATCCTAAGTAACCTAGAATTTGTCCGGAATGACGGTAAAAGAAACAAAGTGATCTCCTATCACCATTATTTGATCATAACTACTCCATAATCGTTAACATACCATCCGCAGTGCCCTCTTTTATCCACCATTGTTACCATCCCGATAATATCCATCTAACTCAAAACGCAACTAGGAACTTTTCCGACATAACATTACACACAAAAAAATCTACTCCGAGATTGTGCTTTCTTTAAGCACGATTACTAGGTTGCAAGCATGCTCCTGTCGCTTCTCTTTCTTATGTATCTTCGACTCAGGATGGTAGTTACTCACTTGGAGCTTTCTAGTGTAGGTCATGCACAATACTTTTATTACATCATTAATTCTTTCCTAATCCATCTAGAAAACTCACTCTAGAATATTCCATTAGTATGGAATTCCAAAACTACGTGTCTGACAACATGTAGCAAAGCCATCACTCTTCACTCGGATCCATAAAAGTATACCTGTCTTCTTCTATTACCTCTACATGCTCATAAGTTTCCATACGACATTTCTAGTCACTTCACATAGCCTATCTCACGTTCCTTCCAACTAGAATGCATTTCACCAACTATCACCATCTTAAACTCGACACGACATCCATCAATACCCTTGAGCTTCTTGCTCTGTGGGTTAGGACCCACCCCGCTTCCGCTGCGCTACTCTGATTATTTTGTTGTTTTCCGTAATCATAAGGACGTATTGTGTCAATCCAAAATGATTAACCGGGTGAAGTACCAAGTACTTTCCTTACTTTGTCTTCTTGAAATAAAATCTTGATTGGAAAACAACCATCTTCCGTTTACTTTCTTAATTCTTGTAAGACGGACCCGAACTTCGTGACTCGACCAGAGTTTGACCTTAGCCAGCCAATACGATTTTCTTTATACTTTTAGTTCATCCAAGAGGGTTGTCGTTGCCTCCTTGAGGAAACCCACCAAGGCGTCGGTATAGCAACCTCGTAAATCCGCATTCACCCACATCTCTTTTAACAACACATAGCTCTTCAATACAAGACAACACCTGCACATCCTCGGTTGACGTCTGTCAGGTTAACTTATCTCAATTTCCGGAACTTACTTTTCTCATACCTCTTTTTCCGTTGAATTTCCTGGTGAGCACTACTCGCTCCAGTTCATTCATTTACACTACTTTAGCTCGTTCTACATTTCAAACTTCCGGTTCCTCCGTGAGTTAACTCCATTTCTCGAGTCCAATTGTGTCGTCCATCTGACATCAATGGTCCTTTCTAGGACTCCCACTATAACTTGTAAGCACGTCTACACGACTCTCATGACATTAACTTCCATCAACTTGTTGTTCCTCTTGTATGGAATGCTACACACACTCTGTCTTGATTGACATAGATACTTATCAAAATCATATACCTCTTACTCCCCTAGTTCTTCTTTTACAATCCATTTGTACTAACTGTGATTTGTACCCCTTTCCTAGCCAGTAGATAGTAAATCATTCACACAATCCCCTTGGTCTCAATGCATCAGGGGGGTCATCCTTGGCCGTCTTGTCTTTCTTCTTAAGTTCTTACTTAAAGTTACTGGCTCGAACTCACGCCATGTTGCCATTAAGGGTACTAGCACTTGTATCGGTTTAGCTCCGCATTTCTCGTCGTTGATCTATTGAAGGGTCTCCCCAAATGTCTAAAAATTCCTTCATAAGTCTATGATTATCCTCCTGATATGCCAACCAGTTACCATTAGTTGGCCCTCATGTGTTATGTCTCAATTATTATCAACTACTTTGTAGTTGCCCTTCTATAAGATTACGGACTTATTGTTCTTTTATCTCTTTTGAAGTTTGATACACTTGGTGAAAATCTATCTCCTCCGATTTCTTTGTTAATATCCCTTTAGCTCCTTCCACAGTGTGCACCTCTCTTGTTCTCTTATGAGATCATTATACTCCTCTGAGTCCAGTCATAGCATTTATTTGTCGTCAAGGAGTTTATCAAGTCTTCCACAATAACTCGTAAGCATGTTTTCACGATTCTTCTTACTTTGTTCATCGTCTGTCTGCGGTTCTTTGATAAGACCGTTAATATTGATAACTTAAATCTTTATGTGAATGAGAAGTTATCGTGGACTCTTTAGTCCACCAATATCATTTTCCCACACTCTTCCCCTGAATTGGTTTTGTTTTGATCATGATACCTTTATGGAAATTCGTTGTCACAATTTTAGTCTTCTAGTTTCTTTGATACTTATGATGTCGAAGTTTCTTTCAAAATTCTCGTATCCTTGGAGGACTCCACTTGCTTCCATGGTTACACATCCTATTTATCGTCATTAAACTCACTCTCTATCTTTGTAACCTTTAATCTCTCACCTCTGGGTCAACACCCTATCCTCTTTGCACTCTCATGCCCATGCTTGCATATGGTGGCGGCCGCCTCGATGGTCACGTCCTTCACTCCGAAATTCTTGGTTGTACTCCGTTCTATATGATACTTGTTCCCTTATTGTTATCTCTATCTCATCTCTTGTCGTATCTTGCGTGGTTATTCTAATTCATCTCTCGGCTTCATACGACCAAGTCCCTTGTATGACTTCCTATTCCTTCTATGTGAGCTGACTCGGGATTTTCCTTCTCATCGGATTGTACTTGTAGTGAAAATTATCTCAACATCTTTACTTCCTTGCCCACCCGTTCTCCGGATGATTTATAGGGTCGCCAGGACGCCCACCAGAGTATAATACTCAATCCTAGGTCTGAATCCATTGTCTCGTGTTGAAAATTCCTCAAGTTCACTATGGATTTATCGTGAGGCGATAATTGCTTCATGATATCACAACTAAAGGATCTAAAATATCCTTTAGGATACTAACATGCTACACATATACATATGTATAATCATACATTAAAACATATCGATATAACTCTATATACTAACACCTATCATTCCAAGTTGCAGAGATCCACGGAGAACGATGGTGGTCCGACGTACTACTAACCCAACAACCCGACTATGCACGTGTGTAAAAACAAAATCCGTTTTTGAAAATCTTAGACCCCTTTCGGGTTCTAGTGATTTTATACATTCGGTCTTTTAGAAGATTTCAAGTGCCATTGTTGCCAACCTGCTTTGATACCATGTTGTAACACCCCAAGTTTCAAAACTCGGGGAGCTATTGGTTAGGACCTCACAATGGGTCCCGACCTTGGTTTAACAACAACTTTACTAAGATCTTACAACAAGGCACAAATGTAATTAAAACAATTTCCAAAACATAATATTTTTAATGGTATGAAAGTACACATGTGACAGCCTTACAAACATATATAAAGATATATAACATGCATGACGTATGGAAGACTTCCCCGTCCCCATCTAATGAGTACGTGGACCCGGCTGACCATCCGTCCCGAATCTCTCTGCAACTGTTTATCTCTACAGATCTACAACACGGATAAACCGTTAGCTAACTATCCAAATATAAATAGAATAACAACAGCACAAATACACGCAGAAAAAAAGATAAACAAACATCATGCTGGCACCCAACCGTTTATTATCTATTATTTAGGTGATTCATCTTATTCAATTTTACAGTTGTGGCACGAGAACTCTTAAGAGTTCTCGCCTCCGTTCCTTATCCAACTGGGTGTAGGTCTAGCTTACCTCCGCCGGTAGCATCACTACAAACCGAGTGTGGACTAGTCCCTAAAGAAACCCTCAGCGCCCTCAAGCTAACTGAGCAGAATGCCACCGCCCGTTACTCTTAGGTCAAGTATAGGTCGGTAATTATTTATCACAACCTATAACTCTAAACATTTCAATCACACACCACTATCATCATTCATGCTCATATTCAGAAGTCAGCTAAGTAAGCCCAAAGGACTTACCTGTTATAAATCTCGACTCTCTGTAAACCAAACTCGCTCTGTAAACTGTAGCAACTCAGTTGCCTGCCAAAGGAGATAAGTGCATTAGCACACTCCCACGTAATTAGAAGTCTAAGACTTCTAAGATAGAAGATCGTAATAGGACATAACTAATTACAGTACTAATTTATGGTAAAAAGACTATTTTACCCTTGGTCCCGAAACTCCCAGAATTTCCAAAACTCAAGTCTAAACTTCTATTTGAGACTATAAAGTCATATTCTAAGTCCTAAAGTTTAGTTTGGTTACAAACTGTCACTTTTCTTATTTCCTATTTTCCGAAAGATCGTAAAGGTCCAACTTCGGTTTTAAATATAAAATTCGTAAAAGCTTATAAAAATTCCGAAACAATTCTCTAGATCATCTATGATGTTCCCTCTACCCTTAGGAGCAAGAATTTCTCAAAACTGTTCATCCATCATTTTTACAAAAAATTCTAAAGTTGGTTACAACACTTAACAAACAGAAAACTGTCTTAACTTTAAAAAAAATCATAACTCCTAAACTACTCGCTGGATTTATCCCAAATTTTGGTACGTTCTACTATAAAATCTTATCTATCATATATCCAAAATTCAAGTCAAACAGAAGTCAATAACCCCTCCAAATTTATTCCACAAAACTGCATCTCAAGCAAATTTTCTTCAAACTCAGCACACTAAAGAAAAACTGCATGAATAGCCAACTTCGGGATACTATAACTCTCACACCGTAACTCCGATTGTTCCCAAATTTTAGTATGATCTACTATGTACTACTGACTACAACATATCCAAAATTCAGCAGTAAAGGAGCAATATAACGTACTCAAGTCTGGACCCGAAGTTGACTGCTTTTCACTTCCGAAAACTCAGAAAACGCCTCAGCTCTTCAAGCTATCTTCCGAGGCTGTTCTAGCTGGTTTCCCGACACCAACAGGGGTTCTAATCAGCACATATAGGTACAAGGTATTGCAGTGAAGGGAGGTGCGGTATTTACTAGACAAGAGTGACTCGACGAGCTCCTGAGTGCGAAGAAGAAGACTATGGCGGCTACTTGTGTCGGGTAAAACAGCGTCGGACCGGAGGCGCCCCTTGTGGCCAGGGTATTGCCGCCCTTGCAGATCTGGCACGCCGCCCTTGCGTCCAAGCGCTCCTACGGCCTATTCTGCGCAGATGCACATCCCGGCCTCTTGCTGATGCGTTGAAGATGAAGACACCGGCTGTATACCGTCTGCTATTGTTACGTACCTGTCTACATGGGGAGAGATGGCTCTTAGGTTGGATGCACAGCTGCTCTTATCTACTGTTGAGGGTCTCAGTTTTTGTCAATACGGGAGGGAAGAAAACAGGCGGTACTCACCTGTACAAGTCGATCAGAATGAGTGCAGATACAGAGAAAAGCACGAGGGAGAAGAGTTGGCGTTACCACTGGCGTCACTCCTGAACTTCTGTTGGTGACTCGAGGGTGGCATGGCGGCTTCAACACTCCTGGAAGCGATCGAGGGGAATGGCGGAAACAGTCGGCTAGGGTTGCGAGATTGAGACCGGGTAGGTGATCGCTTGCTGGGAGAGGATCTGCTGCAGAAGGAAGGAAAGGGGAGGCAGATGCTGAATGTGGACGGAAGGTGGGGAACGTGAGGCTGCCCACGAAGGAAACTGTTGCGTGATTTGCGGGAGCTGTTACACTGAAGATCTCTCCCTGCTCCAGTTCATCACACGTCGATCATGAGTAAGGAAGGCGGAGGAGAAGGCCCATCTGTCTTGGGCTGCGCTTCTTGGGCTGGAGAGGAGAGCTGTAAGGCCAGCCGGAAGGAGCTGCTACTGGTCCGTACGGATCTCTTCTGGGCTGCTGCTGCTGGACGTGTTGGGCCAAGGGAGAGTAGATGGGCTGCGACAGTCTTCAACAAGCAAATAGGCAAGAGAGAGTGGGCTGAAGACACAGGCCGGGCTGATGTTGTCCAAAACTTGTCAAAACCTTGTCAACAACTTTTTATGATCTCGTCACAGCTTTGTCGTGGTCTCGTCTAAAGTCGTCGTTAAGAATTAATTATAAGACTTAGGGTTTGATATAATTCTATCATTTTATGTGAATTAAATTCTACATGAAATGATAAATAATTATAAGAATTAGGGTTTGATATAATTCTATCATTTTATGTGAATTAAATTCTACATAAAATGATAAATAATTTTAGGAATTAGAGCTTGATATAATTTTATCATTTTATGTGAATTAAATTCTACATAAAATAATGAAATTTGTGAAGGAAGAGATACTAGATAGAAAGGGGAAACCGTCAACGGCGGAATTAGACGGAATAAAAATTCCGGATATTACATGTCTAACTTTCGGGACATTAATTTTTTTTCAAAAGCCCTTTAGATTAATCCTTGCATATTTGACATTTTTATTAGCCTTTTGTTTATGATAACCCTCTGACCTATTAACACGCTTGCTTCCAGCTTGCGAACTAGCTAGGGTTAACGGCTACACAAGGAAATCCATCAATACGTAAGTTTCATTGAGTTGTGGAAGAGCAATGTTATTTGCAAACGGACAAAAAGCCCAACTCGGAGGTAGAGGCGTAATCTGAGTGTGTGAGGCCCGGCATCGAAATGAGGCCCAACTGTGCGCAATAGTTGGGGCGCATGCACAGTCCGCATGCGCCGCAAACCCTACTTGAGGGGCGCTGCACGCAACCACTTTCTTCCCCTTTCCAGTGACCTGCGCAGAGATACCAGTTTTTGTGTTGCCTTCTTCTCTTTGCCACGACCTGCACAAAGATACCGGTGAGTATGTGTTTAAGGCGGACTGCAAATTCTAGCTTGTTGTTGTGCTAGCAGACCGGAGGGCTTTGAAAGTTGTCATTACATATTGTTTCATCTATTGGTCATCGGAGAGCTCTAAATATCCATTAGGGTTGCCATCAGGGCCAAGAGAGCAATCTCTTGAATGCAAAGAAATCAGGTATAATGGCATTGGGAGAAAAGAATGAAAATTGAAGAAGACGTGTTCTTTATACTCTCATCAGCGGTGGAAGAGAGCAAGTTGCCATGTGAGGGAAGGGTGCAAGCTCCCATATGCGCGCCTCTTGAGGCGCACATTGGGATAACGCGCACGCGCAGTGCGCATGGAGGCATATACGCACTGCGAGTTTGCATCGTATTTGTACCGCCCGAAGAGTTGTCCTGATTGTGGAAGTATAAAAATAGGTGGTGTGAATGGATTGTTCCACTTTAAACATCCTTTGCAATACAGACCAAACATGATCAAACTTCAACGGTTTCTCCTTGTTATTGTTGGTGAATATCGCACTTAACAAATTATACTACGTACATATTTCCAACAATGAACATATAATGACTATGAATAAATATCGTAAGAGTATTGCAATATAAATCTTACCATATCGAGTTGGTTAACACCGCTTGAAAGATTCACATGCATTCCCCAAGCTTGTCCTCCAAAGAGAACATTTACTTTTAATAGTCTTAAAGTCAACTTCAATCCCCACTACAAGTCACCCTAAGTATTGATTTTTTTTAAATAAATTAAGTGCTTGTTTGGTATGACAGTAAAAATGAGGTTGAAATCATGAACCAGAATGAAATAAAAAATTGTAATCAACCATTCATGTTACTTGGCGTTTGGTATGTTGTTGGAAATTTCAATGAATGATCGCACGAAATTTTATTTTATATGAATTATGAATCGAGAAAATATATGATAATTGATCATGTATGTGTGTATCTTTATAATGTAAATATATGTTGGAATTAAAGATTCCTAAAACATGTTATTTTATTTTATATGAATTATGAAATGAGAAATTATATGATATTTGATGATATATGTGTGTATGTTTAATGTAAATATATGATTTTTTTAATCTATGTTTAAGGAAATTATAGACCAACTAATGACTTAAAATACAAGTATGGACCAAACATTAACTTAAATAAATAGGTATATAATTTCTTCTATAAAATCTATTTTGTCTTATTAAATCAGTTATATTGTTTTCGAACATTTTTCAGTGACATATCATCTTAATCGAAATATCCATGTCATAAACAATTTTTTAATTTAATAGTCTTTTGTAAAAATCACCTTTTTCTACAAATTAATTGAAAATATAATTCAAATCAATTAACCGGTCAATCTTTTTATAAAATTATATTTTTTATTTTGTAAACATAAATAAGTGAGTAATATATGTATAATAAAAATATATAAATGTGGTTTAAAATTTAAATAAATAATATATTGGAATGAATGATACTCATATTTAATTTATGGAATCAAGTTCTTTTTTAAAATTGGAACGAGTCATTTCATGGAATCATTTCCTTCGCGTTTTTTAATCTTACCAAATACGAAGAATGAGTATTCCGATTCACGATTTCTTGAAAATCGTACTAAAATAGCCCTAAAACTCTCGTCCAAAATGACTTTGATGCTTATTTAGTTCCTACAACGCCATCTTCGGAGATAGTAACCCATGCTTTGCATAAAGTTGTATCTTCACTAGTACTCCAGTTAATAACTCTCTTTGATGAACACGTAATATTTTTCTAACATTAGATAAAGAAAGAAGAGAAATTTGTGAGCACGGTGGTTTAGAAACGAAGCAAACAATTATATTTTTATAGGAGATAAGAGTGTAAGTTAGGTTTATGGTGGTCAATTGATTTTAAATGTAACAAGTTGTCTTTTATTTTTCTGTAAAAAGTTGTCTCTAACTTTACACTCCGTCAGCGAGCTTGCTATTCGTACCACATATTTCATGTTATTTATATCCGTGGTCCGGCTACGTCTGGCGTACGTGTAACAATAAGTTGATTTTGTTAAAAAATATATAGGAAAATGTTTACAAGTACGCATGGCGTACGCGTAGTCCTACTATGCATAGCGTATGCGTAGTCGCCCATATCAAAAATTCCAATAAAAATACTAAGGAAAAGGACTACGCCTACGCCTCGCGTAGCCGGGGGAAAAAATTTGCCTACTACAACTACGCGAGGCATAGGCGTACTCCGGATACATATAGTAGGAAACCGTGGAACGAATAGCAATAACTTATCAATGTTGGGTTTCAAATTCGTAGGAAATGAAAACATTTCTTTTTTAGCTTTTAGACCAAAAAAATACACAAGAAGTGGTTTGTTTAAGTTAGAGTCTAAAAAGTATGCTTTTTTTCTACCTTGAGATGCATTCAAATGATACACATCCAACTAATGGATATTTAGACTACAGCATGACACATAAATGATTTTTTTTTAATATCATAAAAACCTTGAAATTAAAATTTAAAAGGACGAGTTGGATGAATCCGGATCCTCTCATAAGAAAAAATGCCTAATATTTACTTAATGATCAATCTAAACCGTTTATTTATATTAATGGTCAAGATCTAGTCTCCTAATACTAAATTTAATTGTTAAAGAATATTATCTTACACTTACCTTTTCTGCTTAGCTATAAAGAACAAGGTTTTCTAAATAAAGTTTGAAACTGAAATCAACACTTTAAAATATATAAATGGTAATTGATATTATTAAAATGTTAAAAATAAAAAACAATACAACGTATTATTAATCAATGTTAGAATGACATATTATTATATTACAAATGAAGTTTCGATGAATAAATGTACGATCATCTATATTAAAGACTAATAATTTTATTATTGCTATTTTAATTTACTTTTTTTATTGTGTACATTTAAAAGAATGTTAGATGGTCAAATAATTTGGTGTAGGGTAGGGTAATTAAATGGTGTAATATCTTAATTTTTTAATATTTAACAAATTGTACTAAATTATTAGGTTTTAATATTGATGATGGTTGCACATTTATTCATCGAAGCTTCATTTGTAATATCATAATATGTCACTCTAATATTGATTAATAATACGTTATATTTATTTTAAATTTTTTTTAACATATTAATAATATCAACTACCAATTATATATTTTAAAGTGTTTATTTCAATTTCAAATTTTTTTAGAAAGTGTTAATTCAATGATTATACCTTCCATTATGTTCTTTATATATAAGAAGAAAAGGTATGTGTAAGATAATATTTTTAGTAACTAAATTTAGTATTAGGAGACTAAATCTTGACCATTAATAAATGTAAACGGTTTAGATTGATTCATTAGGTAAATATTAGGCATTGTTTCTTAGGAGAGGATCCGGACCCGAGTTGGATAACTAAGATTTTTTTGCATAGCATCAAATATCTCTTTTATTTTATAGGAAATAAAGTAAAGTTTGAATTTATTTTTTTATTAAAAATTTTTGTTACTTTTAATTTACACATCTTAAGTTGAATCGATTTACACAAGCCCAAGCCCAAACCCAAGTCCAATGCAATAGTTTGGGGAATCGAACCCTGACTTACATGCACATCATTTTACCGGCTGAACTAATTAAATTTTGGTATTTTGTTGTTATACTTAATCTCTAATTTTCCAAACGTAATAACGAAGTTCGATTTACACAATTTACCTAAATTCGAGTTACCCAATTTTGATTTACCAAATTCGCAATTTACACAAATTTTGTAATTACTCAAGCCCTCTGTCGATTGACACAAGCTCTTTTGATTTACACAAACCCTCTCTATTTACACAAACCCTACCAATTTATACAAGCCCTCTCGATTTACACAAGCCCTCATTTGATTTACAGAAGCTCTCATTCGATTTACATAAGCCCTCATTCGATTTACAAAAACCCTATTGATTTACACAAGTCATCGTTCGATTTACACAAGCCCTCATTCGATTTACACAAGCCCTGTGCGTAACCACCACCGTCATAACCTATCATCTCCGCAACCCTAGAATTGCGACCGTGATTCTTCAACTTTGGATTTTTCTTGGGTAAAATGGGGAAGTAGGTAGGTTTTGTAACCATGAGCATACAAAGGGCCCCAAGTTAAAAATGTGTACAAATTAAACCCCTCCAGATTATATAAAAAAGATATATTAAAATAAAAAGAGGATATTTAGAAAATCAGAATATCTTTCTCTCTTCATTTAATAAGCAATTAATTGTTATAAAACGGGTAAGTAAATATTTTTCTCTCTCTATTTAATAAGCAATTAATAGTTATAAAACAGGTAAGTAAATATCTCAATAAGCCGTAAATATCTCCATAAACGGGTAAGTAAATACAGTCTAAATGTCATATCTTCGTCTTCTAACAAAAGTTGCCATCCTTGCGCTTTGTTACAAATTATGTACGCCATTACAGAACTGTGGAACATAGTTGCATTTAGACGATTCAGTTTGTGTACCCGGTATGTTTCATATGTTAAATGTGTCTTAAATATGTCGAAAATATTACAAAATATGTACGTCGTTACTTTCAATATCTTATAGACATGTTGGTGGATGTTGAAATATGTACATAACTGGAAGTGCTGAACGAAGAATCAAAATCGTGTATTTACTAAACATGTACACTTGTGTATGCATTATGTATTACTTGTGTATGTTGAAATATGTACATAATTGGAAGTGTTGAACGAAGAATGAAAATTAATTATGCATTATGTATTACTTGTGTATGTTGGAATATTTGCATTACTGGAAGTGCTGAACGCATATGTTTGTGTAAGGTAGAGTTGTCTTCTTTGCAAACTTGTGTACAATCGACGAAGATAACATACCTGGAAATGACGATTGAAGATAGACGATTCGAAATTTCAAGAATCCTTTGAAGCAATTGGTAACTGATTATACCTGTTGAAGACGACCGTTGAATACTCGATTGAAGGTGGATGTTGACAATGAAGAAAGAGTTGAAAAAGAGACCTCGAGATGAATGGAGATGGTGAAACTGCTTCCGACTTCAAATAGTGTTTTTTTGCTTTGATTTTGGTTACCGCTTGAATGACGAAAATGACGGATATTTGATATTCTGCAATCTCAAGCACGGTTGCCTTTTTTACATTAATTGGTTTCCTATTTTTTAGCTTGTTAAATACATTTTACTAATTAATTAACTTCTATTAAGTTTGTAACTCCCTAATAAAAATTCCCTTAATTACTAATTTAGCTTTTTTTTTAAAAATTGTTAAATGCTTGGTGCATAGTTTGTTTTTTAGAAAAAAAAAGTTACCTAAGTAGCTTAATCTTCTTTTTTCTTATCCTTCAACATAGTAGACTTCGGGCTTGTAAATGTAGTAAACTTCTTCTTCGTCTAACTTGACTTCGGATACCTTTAGACCTTGTATAAATCGAACTTCTCCCCTTCCTCAATAGACTCGACTCGGACTGGAATTTCATCCGTGATTCTTCATCTTCAGATTTCTTCTTCTCCTTCAACATAGTATACTTCGCGTTGCATCTCATAATTGGTTTCCTATTTTTTAGCTTGTTAAATATATTTTATTAATTAATTAACTTCCATTAAGTTTGTAACTCCCTAATAAACATTCCCTTAATTACTAATTTAGCTTTTTTTAAAAAATTGTTAAATGCTTGGTGCCTAGTTTGTTTTTTAGAAAAAAAAAAGTTACCTTAGTAGCTTAATCTTCTTTTTTTTTCTTATCCTTCAACATAGTAGACTTCGGGCTTGTAAATGTAGTAAACTTCTTCTTCGTCTAATTTGACTTCAGATACCTTTAGACCTTGTGTAAATCGAATTTCTCCCCTTCCTCAATAGACTCGACTTCGGACTGGAATTTCATCCGTGATTCTTCATCTTCAGATTTCTTCTTCTCCTTCAACATAGTATACTTCGAGTTTTTTGTAAATGCAACAAACTTCTTCTTTGTCTGATTCGACTTCGGACACCTTTAGATTTTGTGTAAATCGAACTTCTCCTTCCTCGGTAGACTAGACTTTGGACTGGAATTTTGATTGGATGCGAAGAGGAACCGTCAATAGATAAAAAAAAGTTCCGCCGCCTACTAGGGTTTATGAGATGCAACGCGACAATGATAGTGAAGGAGGAAAGGATGTTGGAGATGTCAGAATCCGCTGCCTATTAGGGTTTAGACTGACACCATTCCCCTCCTTGACTCCACTTTCCTCCGGTCCTCGGTGCTGCTAGTGCTCAATGTTTACCTCCGCGGTTCTCGCTTCTTATCTTTCGTCTGCCTACGACAATAATAATTGTCGCTTGGAGTCCTCCAGGCGAGATTAGATTTATTTCCAATCGATGGAGAATTTTTGTCGTCATGTCATGGGTGTTTGAATCAGGCGGTAATTTCTTTCGACCGATCCCCTATTTTTGCAGGTTAATGACGATAAATATGCCACGATCTTTTCACTTTAGTATTAATTAGGTTAAATTAAGAGATAATCTGATTAATTAATACAAATTAGATTTATTTTAAATTAGATTGTTGGATGAGGGACATTGTTTGTATCTACGATACAAAAAATCCCTATTACGCCAATCTTCTCAAGTTGAAACACGTGATAACTTTTAATATATGGAAGGGTATAGTACATTTATCCTTAATTTTTTTCTAGTGGCAAGATTGTTATTTTTTGAATCAAAATGATACGGTAGTTAAAAAAGAGAAATTCCTCATGGTGCCCATGAGATTTTGTATTTTTTGTCTAATAACCATTCTTTTTATAAAATCCATGGTGCCCATACTATTTTGTCCATAACCCATTTATTAGGTTGTTTGGTATACCGAGACTGAAACTGAAACGGAATGGAACTAAAGCTGAAAAATGTGACTGAAACTGAATGGAATGAAACAAATTGTTTTGTTTTCATGTTCGTTTAAGATGAGAATGAATGAGATGAATTAGGTGTTAAATGACCAAAATGAGATTTTAAGAGAATTAACATACTTGAATTTTAGTAATAAAAATAACAAAAGTGAAGAAAAGGACAAAGTTTCTGAAATCATGAACTCAATAGTTTATGACAGTAAATTAACTACATTGTGCTACCATGTTTGTTTCCATCTTTAGTTGAAGAAGCTACCCCTTTGAATATGTCTTCAAGATATAATGTTTAGTCTTCAAAGTGTATACATATCTTTCCAAACACTAAGGTCCAGATTTGGTGTCCACATCAATATATGAACCAAATTTACATACTAGACTTAAATGACTCTCAATTTTGATTTGATATTCATATTTCCATGAGAGCTTAAGAATCATTTGAGCATATACAACTATACAGTTATTCTGTATTTTTGTTGTAAATTTTCTTCATTTATGACGGTAAACTAACTGCATTGTACTACCTCCATCTACAACTGAAGCATTGAAGAAGCTAAATGGAGGACTCTTTTCCTCGAACAACTCAGACCTATGCAACCGTCTATTTCCTTTATTAAGGCATTGCACCACCTTTGATGTTGGAGATATAGCTACTTAAACGCAGTAACCGTTGGTCGGGCCAATCACAGTGAAAAAACACACTTTTCCAAGTGAAGAAGAAGATGAGGAAGTAGTAGTGTTGAATTTTAGTAAAAGAAATAACTAAAGTGAAGAAGAAGAAGACGAAGTAGTAGTGTTCTGAAATCATGAACTCGATAGTTTACAAAGTAAAACACCTAGTGAATATTGGGAAGACGACAAACATTGAAAATGAAAGTTACAACAACAAAATTTCTAGTTCAAAAGAATCAAAACAGTGGCCTAATTACAGTAAATGAACAAACTAGAAAGATTACTCTT
The DNA here is from genome assembly GCA_033239125.1 of Fagopyrum homotropicum. Taxonomy (NCBI): domain Eukaryota; kingdom Viridiplantae; phylum Streptophyta; class Magnoliopsida; order Caryophyllales; family Polygonaceae; genus Fagopyrum; species Fagopyrum homotropicum. The sequence goes on along the minus strand of BSWB01000003.1, from coordinate 143,328,819 downwards.
GGAATGAAACAAATTATTGAATAAGCCTATCTTCATTGTCTTTCCCTTCAGTTTGGTCAAGTTCTGGTTCTAGTAACCATCATACTTTAAGTCTAGATGTAAACAGTTCTTCGCTATCTTACGTTGCCGTACTAAATGGAAACCCATCACCACTCATCTCTAAGCTCTCCCCATCTTGAAGAACAGAACCCTGATTTGTTTGATCAATCGATTGATATAGCCATGAGTCTTGATTTTGAGTTCATGAAACCACTTATTTGAAGCAACACATGGGTTGAAGGGTACAAATGCCATCCAAAATTGTGAGAACATGAATAAATTCCCCTTAGGGTTTCCATCGACTGATGGGTCATATTAATAACAATAACATTATTTACAAAATTACACAAGACAACCCTCTATTTACAATATTTGCATATTCTATCATACTTCGCAGTAGAAATTAAAGGAGGATTCACAGTAAGATTGGATCTAAAATCTAGAAACAATTGTCGTGGAAGGCCCTTTGTAAATATGTCTGCATACTGAAGAGCCAAAGGCACGTGAAGAACTAGAACATGGTCACGGGCAATCAGAGATGAAGTGAATGTCAATCTCAATATGCTTGGTTTGTTGGTGTTGAACTGGGTTGCTGGCAAGATAAGCATCAGAGATGTTGTCAATGCAGATAACAGATGCCTTGGCAAGGTGGGCAATGAAGCTCAAGCAAAAGATTGCGGAGCCATGAACACTCAAAGTCAACGTTGACAACTCCTCTAAACTCTACTTCAACACTAGACCGGAAAACCATGGCAGACCACGAGATTAGAGTGTTATTGAAGAAGACATAGTAACCTGAGGTTGACCATCGTGTATCAGGGCAGCCGACCCAGTCGGCATTTGTATATGCAATAAGGTCAGACTTCGGAAAGGGAAAAATGGTGATACCTAATGGTGACGTGCCAGAGATGTAGCGGATGATGCGCTTGAGAGTAGCAAAGTGAGCTTCTCTAGGATCATGCATGAAAAGGCACACCTGTTGTACTATATAACAGATGTCAGGGCGAGTAAAAGTCAAGTATTGAAGTGCCCTAGCCGAACTCCGGTAAAGCGTTGGATCACTGATAGCCAGACTAGAGGAGGTCCTTAACTTGACAGATGTCTCAACAAGTGTTGTTGATGGTTTGTAGTTAGTCATATTTTCTCGTTCAACAATCTCCCGAGCATATTTATCCTGGGATAAGAACAAGCCGGAAGATGTTTGACGAACGGATATGCCCAAGAAATAGGATAAAGGACCTAAGTCTTTAAGAGCAAATTCCTTACTCATAAGCCGTATTAGTTGCTTGCGCAAAATGTCAGAAGAAGTAGTAATGATAATGCCATCAACATATAGAAGCAAATAGGCAATGTTGGATCCCTGACGATAAATAAAAAGAGATGAGTCGCTCTTAATTCTGATAAATCCAATACGATTGAGGAAGCCTGCAAAACGTTGAAACCAAGCGTGGGGAGCTTGTTTAAGACCATAGAGAGACTTATATAGAAGACATACACGGTTAGGGCGAGCGGAATCACGGAAATCCAGAGGTTAAAACATGTATATTGTTTCGTTCAGATGCCCGTGTAGGAAGGCATTTTGAACATCCAGCTGATCAATAGACCAAGAACGAGATACAACAATATTGAGAACTGTCCTGATAGTAGCCAGTTTAACCACGTGACTGAACGTTTCATCGCAATCAATGTCAATCTGTTGAGAGCATTCGTTGGCAGCCAAACGAGCTTTTTACCTTTTAAGGGAACCATTAGACCTGTACTTATGTTGAAAAATCCACATACATCTCACAATATTAGCATCATAGGGACGAGGAACAAGTGCCCAAATCTTATTTCGCATAAAGGGCTCGATATTCATTGAGCAATGCAGTAGTCCAGTGCGGGTCTTAGAGGGATACATTGTAAGATTTGGGAATGGGGGAGATATTTTGGGATAAAGGATTGGTGGAGACCGAAAGATCAAATATCGGTTTGGTCTTTATAATTCGGATCGGTTGAGGGTATGAGGCCGGGATAGATTTTGTGTGGGCTGGCCGAATAATGGAGGAGCATTTATGGGGTGTTGTGCTGCAATAGGAGAAGCAGCTAAAGGGTGTGAGATTGGGTTTGGGCCGAGAGGAGAAAGTTGGGTTGGATGTCATCAGCGGGCTGAGGATTGGGCCGAGTGTAGCAAACGGGGCTGAGACAGTGGGTGGAGAGGGAAGAGTGAGATGGGCCAAGGGTGCCGTCTACTGAAGCATTAGGCCGGACTGGGGAGATGGGCCAAGAGTGATGTTTGTGAAGTAGTGGTGAGCCGGAAAGGGGCTGGGGCGCCGGAATGTAGACCCGATGCGGCTGAGGAATTAAGTTGGCCTAAAAAAATAAGAAGAAGGGTCATCATCATGGGGAAGAGATGTAATTTTGTCCGGGAAGACGCGGGAATTTGACGAGAACGGAAAAACCGACTCATCAAATGTGACATGACGGGAAATGATGAACTTATGTGTTGCTAAATCTAAACATTTGAAGCATCGATGTTGTTGAGCATACCCAAGAAAGATGCATGGTTTAGTGCGATGTTGGAGCTTGTGGGAAATGATTGCACTTTGATTGGGATAGCAAAGGCAACCGGAGATGAGCTAGAGATGGTGTAGTAAGATACAACATCTGTGTAGGAGACCTATTGTGAATAGAAGAAGAGGGATGAATATTTATGAGATAACAAGAGATCTCCACGGCATGGGGCCAATAGGAGATGGGAATGGAGACATGAAACAAGAGCGAACGCATCATGTTGTTGATTGTTCGAATGATGTGTTCGGCCTTACCATTTTGGAGAGAGGTGTGAGGACATGAGAAACGAAAGACAATGTCATCGTCGACAAAAAACTTGTGAAAGTTGGCATTGTTAAACTCACCTCCCATGTCACATTGAAAACTTTTGATAGGTAGTTGAAATTGAGTTCGGACAAGTTTGTGAAATTGCACAATAGGTTCGAATACTTAGACTTATACTTGATAGGATAAATCCACAGAAAATGGGTAAAATCATCAAGAAAAAGTAAGTAGTATTTAAAACCTTCCCGACTCGGGATAGGAGACGTCCAAATATCACTATGAATAATATCAAAAGGGACAACAGAACTAGTTTTTGAACAATCAAAAGCCAAACAATGATGTTTTCCTAATTGACAAGCATGACAAAGAGAAGTCACTGTCAATTTATTACACTTAATAGAAGATGAAAGCCTACAAAAATCGAGAATTAGAGCGCCGGGATGACCAAGACGGGTATGCCAAAGATTGGAGGACTCGACGGAAAGAGCATTAATTGAGCGGGTAGAAGGACACGTGACAAGATAGAGTTCTCCGAAACTATTACACCTCCTACGAGTGACCCCCGTGTGTAGATCCTTCACAGAAAAACCAAATGGATCAAATTCTACTGAGGCACTATTATCGGTGGTAAAACGTCAAACATAAACTAAGTTTTTGACAATTTGTGGGGCAATAAGAACGTTGGATAGGTTGAGGGGTTTTTTTGTGGTGGAGATAATAACATCTCCAATACCTGTAGAAGGAACACACATACCATTCCCGACAATTATCGAATTTAATGAACCGTTATGTGAAAAAGACGAGAGGGAACCTATGTAGTTTTTCATGTGTGAGGTGGGGCCCGTGTCCATGTACCAATTGTTGTCCACCGGATTCAAAGACATTGTTGCAAAAGAGTAATCCAATGTAGTGGGCTGGAAATTAGAAGCCAGATGGGCCTGTTGGATCGGTTGTGGTGGGCCTGACCCAAGAAGACTCTCCTGGTATTGCTATTGTGGAAATGGGCAAGGAGGCCGGTTGTGGGTTTGGCTAGGGGGAAACCAAGTTGGAGGAGGTGGGCCGCTGGGGAAGTATGCCGATGTGGGTTGCGTCAGTGGTATCCAACCACGAGAAGGGTTCCACACAAACCGGCCTTGTTGTTGAGAGCCGCCGCCAGGAGGACGTTGCCGACCCCCCGTCCCTGACCGCGCCGCTACTGGTTCCGGTCCGACGTTGCTAGAGAAGAACCGGCCGAAGATTGCGATTGTGATCCGGTGGGCGGGTTGCGATTGTCGGTAGTGAGGGAAGTGCTTGACGACTCGGTTGTGGATTGAGACGCCATTCGGGTATGCTCGAGTTGCAATTGAGAGCGAGCCTTTGTGAAGGATGGTAGTGGATCACTTGTTGAATAAAACTTGCCGCGACATTATATTTAGCGGGTAGACCCGAAATGAGTTGAAGAACAAGACGGGTTTCAAGAAACTGTTAATCAACGTCTTTCAGTTGATCCGCTAAAGACTTGAGTTGTAAACAATAAGCGTTGATGGAAGAAAACCCAAATAACTTATAATTTGAGAACTCATGTTCGAGGTGGACGACACGGGTGTTTTTGTTATCTTGAAAGATATCTTGACTCGATTCCAAGCGTGAAGGGCCGTATCATCAGAGTCGAGAATTTTCAAAAGGATGTCCCGTGAAACGGTATTGTAGATCCACTGTAGGACAACAACGTCAACTTGTAGCGATAACGAATCATCAATGTCCCTAGATTTGAGAATCTTGTCATCGATGTGATCGAGAACATTATGAGCTTTCGCAGTGACACAAAACAAGGTAACCCAAGAAGCATACGGAGTTTCATGATCTAGAACAACGACAATGTTGTTCTTGTTATTGGAGATCCCGAGGGCATAGTGGAAAGAGGGCTTCTGTTCTGTAGCCATCGAGGGAGCGTTGAAAGGGAATTGGCGGTGGTGGAGGAGAGATCGATGCAGACGTAGGAGAGCGGACTAGGGTTTAGTAGCCGGAAAAATAGCGGAAGACGGTTTACGGTTTAGAGAAAAGGGAAGTTTGACACCATGTGAGAACGTGAATAAATTCCCCTTAGGGTTTCCATCGACTAATGGGTCATATTAATTACAATAATGTTATTTACATAATTACACAAGGTAGCCCTCTACTTACAATATTTGCACATTCAATCACAAAATTCATTCAGTCGATTAACCTCCACCCCCAACTGAATCATTCATTCGATTCAATTGAAACTTTCATTCGATTAAGTCACATAATTTTTTACTCCAAAACGAAACGAATTGGCTGAAGAATGATTCAATCGACTGAATCGACTTAAAAATAGGATATACTGAACGGGGCCATTGTTTTCCATCCATTCTTCCACTGCTTGTTATTTGAATATGTGAACATTAAGCTTAATCTTTCCATCTGATCTCAGCCAACAAATGAATAGATTAATAAGGTTAACAGTGGATGATGGAGGTGTTTCACCTACATGTCATCCAACTCATTGCCCTTTCTAATGGGCATCGTGTAAACTAATATGAAAGAATGAATATCAAACAATAATTATAAAGGGTTTGTTTGGTAACGTAATATTACGTGAATGAAGATGAAGAGAATTACATAGATGAAGAATTAAGGAGATGAAATTGTTTAAAAGATGAGTATGAAAATAAGTGAAATGAGTGTTGGTAAAATGAATATGATTGTGAATAAAATTCCGAAAATTGACGTGTTAATTATTTTTCGGGAGTCATAAATGCACAATGAAGGATTTCATGAAGGCACGATAATTACGACTTTCGAATCCGTGACAAAATTTTCACGGATCCGGAACCCGTAAACGTCACGGTTACGGGTTCCGCATCCGTGATGATTTTCTTTGTTAATTCTAACAAAAAAAAAGTGAAGAAAATCCTCACGGATCTGGAACCCAGAGTCGTGATAATTTTCTTTGTGAATTCTAACAAAAAAAATTAAAAAAATTGACATTGTCACGGTTATTAAACTCATAACCGTGACAGATGTCAGTTTTTTTTTCCCTTTCTTTCACTTTTCGGCACGGTTACGAGGTCTGAATGCGCGGTAATTTTGTGAATTCTATGGCCGTGTACATAATATCCCTCATATTTTTTATAGACAAAAGAGATGAAAAAAGAAAGAGGGGTACAAATGATATTCTATCCTCAATAATCCTTATAATCCGTATAATCGAAATCTATATCTATATACATATATTAAAGCAGAAGCACTTCATCCTACGTGTCATATTCTCATTAATCTCATGCCACATGCCATTTTCTCTTGCATTTAAATTTTATAACTATACTAATTTATTTAATCATTAATATAGATAATAAATATATTTTTTTCCTTTTTAGTCTTACCACAATCTTCAATATACTCTTAAGATATTCTTCTCATCTTATTTTGAAAATTTTCCCACTTTTAATTATAAAATGATTGGATAGATTATTATTCTAACTTTAACATGTAAATATATAACTCTTATATTAATTAGGAAATATTACGTATGAATTATTATAATATAATTATTACATCTTCTTTGTTTTTTAAGAATATTATTTAAAACTACCTAAGATAATTTTATAATTGAACTTCTTAAATATTATCTATTTTAGCATTTATACTTTAATTTAAAAAATTTATTTTTCATTAACTTCATGCCACATTTTATTTTCTTGTGCATTTTAATTTTGTAATTATACTAATATATAAATAAATAAAAAATCATTAATATAGATAATAGTTATATTGTTTTCATTTATAGTGTTACCATAATATTCAATATACTCTTAAGATATTCTTCTTATATTATTTTGAAATTTTTCCCAATTTTAATTATAAAATAATTAAATAGTTTATTATCTTAATTTTAACATATAAATATATAATTATTATATTTCCTCAAATATATATATATATATATATATAATTATTATACTAATTAGGAGATATTCACTAACTTAACAAATCTATTAATTATTATAATATAGTTATTACATCTTCTTTATTTTTTAAAAATATTATTTAAAACTACCAAGATAATTTTGTAATTGAACTTTTTAAATATTCTCTATTTTAACATTTATATTTTAATTTCAAAATCTAATTTCTATTTTTCTTTTAATTTTTTTATTCAACTTTATCATCTTCATAAATAGTCTACTAACATTAACTGTAAATAAGATATGTAATATTATATTTTATTTTAAAAAAAATATTTTAAACATCTAATATAATATATTTAGTTGAATTTTTTAAAAGTACCCTATCATTAAAATTATTATGATACATCAACATTGTTTATAAAATTTTAAGAATTATTTACCTTTTCAATAAAACTATTTTTAACGATATATTCGATTTGTTTACCCGTGTCATGGCACGGAAATTACACTAGTTTCATAGAATTACAAAATTTTCATAATCCAATTTTCTTATTTTCTATAATCTAACGCATTCATCACTTTCATTCTCTTACCAAACCAGAAAAATTATTTTTCTTTTTAATTACATAATCAATTTTGGCGCCTCAAAAAACTAATCTGATCAATTTGCATTTGGATTTATCATTAGAAACAGCACAGCAAGGACAATTGTTGTTGGAAAAGAAGAATGTCAGGCAAACTCTGTTCTTGAAGCTGAAGCGTTTGCTCAAAAAGGCCATAAGTCTTGGAATTCGATTAATTGAAATTGAGGGAGACAACTTGGTGCTCATCAACTCGCTTAACCACGTTTGAAAACCACCATGGGAAGCATGCATGATCATCCCAAATGTCTTGTTATTGATTTCTGGCTTCACCAGATGTACGATTCGACACATCTTCAGAGAAATCAACATTGTTGCTGATCGTCTGATACTGCTTACACATATCCTGGGTATCTGCGTTGAACTTCTACCACACGAAGTCGAAGACCTCATTCGAAAGGATGTTCTAGGGCGTTCAGTCTCGAGAGGCTAAATCTCCTTTCGCTTACCCTGTATAAAAAAAATTGCCGAATTTTCCATCACACAAATACACTACATGAAGGGGTAAAGTCGTCATTTGAAACATCTATTCACCGCCGTCAGCACTCCACGGGTTGCGGCAGTACCGATCACCGACTAAGGTTAAATGTCCATCCTCTCTCTCTATCAATGCGTGTGAAAGTAGAAGCTACTTTCCTTACTCTGCACTCCTACAAATTACAACCTACAATTACGGAATTGTGTAATCTCTGTAAAAAAATAATAAAATAATCAAACAGTGTGCTCAATTCCTCTGTTTATATCTCATCGATTCGTATCTTTCTGGCACCCCAATCCCATTCGCTCCCATGCTTCTTCTCTCACTGGAGTAATGAACCTTTAGTCGGTGCCCCTTCTCCCTCTTCCAGATCTGCCTTCGTAGATCAGGTAATGCTCTTACTCGTTTTCATTCACTTCAGATCTCTCATGTCTTGCTCTACCATACAACTTATTGTTCTGAATTATATTCTGTCCAGTTGAGATCCTACGAGTTTTGTGTTCGATTCTTGATTATCTGTTCGTCCAAGGCTCCAACTCTTTTTGTTTGCTGGTCTTCTTATTTTGTGGATCTTATTCCAAGTTGTATTTTGCATTTTGAACCGTGATTCAAGCAGATCCGACTATTGTTTTGCTTTCTTGTTAGACTGTAGCTGTCTAGTTTCTCTGTCTGGATTTCTCGATTCGAGCGGGATAAACACAGTGCTAAGCATGTACTGGCACTTTTGTTAGCAATTATTATACTTTTATGCTGTTTGTCAATGAATTGGCCTGTTAGATTTTATGCTGCATTTGGTGATTCTTGCTCTTGATCTCATACTTAACATGCGTTCCATGGAGGTGCATTCATGTATCTAATTTACTTGATGAATTGGTTGTTTGAATGTTTTATGAAGTTCAGGAATGAGTGTTGATATTGGATATGTACCCTACTTTTTGGTTATGCAGGAAAGTGTTTAGCAGATCCATTTCAGAGACACAGGCATGGCGTTGGGGAGGTATACAAGAGTTGATGGGAAGAAATCTTCTTCTGGTTACTGTTCCACGGTGTCCATTGTGGTCTTTGTGGCTCTTTGCCTGATAGGCGTTTGGATGCTGACTTCGTCTTCAGTAAATCCAGCACCAACTGTGGATTTGCCTGCTGAAAAGCAAAAGAATGAAGTGAAAGATCCAAAAGACTATACCCCGAGCAGCACTAAACAGTTTGAGGATACAGCGGGTGATCTGCCAGAAGATACCACTAAAGGTGATAGCAATGAGAGTGCCAATCAGGAAGAAAACGATGGCACTGAAAAACCCTCAGAAGAGAAAAAGGAGGAGAGTATAGAAGAGAAGCAGGAGGAGAAAATAGAGGAGAATTCATCAGAAGAGAAACAAGAGGAGAAAGTCGAAGAAAAACAATCTGAAGAAGCAAATTCTTCAGAAGAAAAACAGGAGGAGAAAGTAGAAGAAAATACAACAGATTCCGAGTCTAAAAAAGAAGATGGATCTGATGATACAAAGACAGATGGTGATGGGAACAGTTCAGAGGAGCCGAAAGCATCTGAAGAGAGTTCTCAAGAGGCAAAACCAGAATCTACTGAGAATGAAGAAAAGGCTGAGGAGAGTTCAACTGAAAAGAAAGAAGAAGATACAATTCAAGAGAAAGTAGAAGAGAATCAAGATAAGGATTCGAATGAAAGCTCTGGCGAGAAAGAGGGTGATAAACCAACGGATCAGGGTTCAAAAGAGGTATACCCATCCGGGGCACAGTCAGAGATCCTGAAGGAGACCACCACCGAGAGTGGATCTTTCTCAACTCAGGCAACTGAGTCAAAGAATGAAAAGGAAGCTCAAACATCTTCTCAACCAAAACAGGATGCTTACAGTTGGAAACTTTGCAATACCACAGCAGGGCCAGATTTCATTCCTTGTCTTGACAACTTGGATGCAATTCATCATCTCAGCAGTACGAAGCATTATGAACATCGGGAGAGGCACTGTCCTGCAGAGGCCCCCTCCTGTCTCGTTCCTCTTCCTGATGGCTACAAACGCCCAATTGAGTGGCCTAAAAGCAGAGAAAAGGTGTGTTTGCTATCTCTATCAAATTAGCTATGAAGATTTAATGTTTTCATTTCCTTATTGATCATTTCAATGTGCCTGTGCAGATTTGGTTCAACAATGTTCCTCACGTCAAGCTCGCGGCAATTAAAGGACACCAGAATTGGGTGAAAGTTGAGGGAGAGTATCTCATTTTCCCCGGCGGAGGAACCCAGTTTAAAAATGGCGCTCTTCATTACATTGAATTCATAGAGAATGTGAGTATTTGCCCATGTCCTTCAGTGGTTCCTTTTCTTTTCCCCTTCAAACACTACTTATTCTTCCAGTCATGTTTAAATCACTTTATCTTAGAAAGATTATACATTGTATCTTGAGCTGTCATCTCAGATTGTCACTTATTTATGTTGATCACAGATTCTCAGCTCACAAGGTGTACCATTTAAGTGGGGGAAGAGCCCTCGTGTTGTGCTGGATGTTGGTTGTGGAGTTGCTAGTTTTGGAGGTTTTCTATTTGATAAAGATGTCATCACCATGTCGTTTGCCCCGAAAGATGAACATGAAGCCCAAGTGCAGTTTGCTCTTGAACGAGGCATCCCTGCTATATCAGCTGTTATGGGCACAGCTAGACTTCCCTTCCCTGGCATAGTATTTGATGTTGTTCATTGTGCACGCTGTAGGGTTCCGTGGCATATAGAAGGTAATCATCCTCAGTCACGGTCGTTTACTGAGGATAGTCATCTTTAGCATATTCTTGCTGATAATGTGCATTCAAACCGATCATATTTTCTCAAACATGCATTTGCAGGTGGAAAACTTCTTTTGGAGCTGAATCGGGTACTTCGACCTGGCGGTTTCTTTGTGTGGTCTGCCACTCCAGTTTATCAGAAGCTGGATGAAGATGTTCAGATTTGGAAAGGTGTGACACTATTTTAATCTTTTATATACTATCTTGAACTTTTTTCTCTCTATTAAATGCTAATTCTTTGCATCTTCAGCCATGTCTGAGCTAACCAAGTCAATGTGCTGGGAACTTATTGCCAAGCAAAATGATAAGGTGAATGGAGTAGGCGTGGCAGTATTTAGGAAACCTTCTAACAACGAGTGCTATGAGAAGAGATCACAAAGTGAACCTCCAATCTGCTCACAGTCTGATGATCGTAACGCAGCCTGGTACTTTCCTTTCTTTGACACTCATGGTTTTGACAAGAGGCTACTATGGATGATTTCAATGGAGTATGAAATTGAAACCTCATAAATCTCCACTAAATTGCTTTGTCGACAGGAATATCCCATTGCAAGCCTGCATGCACAAAGTTCCCGAGGATGAATCAGAACGGGGATCTAAATGGCCGGAGCAATGGCCTGCAAGGGTTGAGAAAGCACCTTACTGGTTGACTAGCTCTCAAGCTGGAGTATATGGCAAGCCTGCACCTGAAGATTTTACATCCGACTACGAGCACTGGAAGAATGTTGTCAGCCAGTCATATCTATCAGGGTTGGGCATCAATTGGTCAACAGTGAGAAACGTAATGGACATGAGAGCTGTCTATGGAGGGTAAGCACACAGATTATCCACTATTCCACTTTCCATAGCCGCACATGTAAAACGTTTCCGTTCATTCTCTGCTTATTTTTTCCTCACAGGTTTGCTGCAGCCTTGAGGGAAATGAACATCTGGGTGATGAACGTGGTTTCAGTAGACTCTCCTGATACTCTTCCAATTATCTATGAGCGTGGTCTTTTCGGAATCTATCATGACTGGTGTGAATCTTTTAGCACCTACCCAAGATCATACGATCTTCTCCACGCAGATCATCTCTTCTCCAAGATAAAAACCAAGTAGGTCTTCTTAGATCCATGCTTCAACACTGCTGTTTAGATTCATTATGGTATAATGTGTCAGTTTCTCAATTGTTCCTTCCTTAATATACAGGTGCAGCTTCACCGGTCTAGTAGCCGAGGCTGATCGGATCCTAAGGCCAGAAGGTAAGATTATTGTCCGTGATAATGTGGAGACAATTACTGAGCTAGAGAGCTTGTTTAGGGCCATGAACTGGGAGATTAGGATGACATTCTCCAAAGACAAGGAAGGATTTTTGTTTGCAAAGAAGACAATGTGGCGTCCTAGCGAGTCGGAGAGGTTGGCATATGCCTTTTAAGCTCATTTCCAAATTATAGGTTCCCACATCGAAGGACACCCAAGCAATGCTTTCCGAGATTTAGGTATTCTTTTGTTCTATATGGCGATTGTAATATTTCTTTGTCGTGTATTATGTTTGCTCCTTCTTTTACAGTAATATTGACATTTGATCTGATGTAACACTACTACTTACTGCTCTACACAATTAGTTTATTCATTACAAAAAATCAGCTCTGCCTTGAGGTTCCTTTTTGCCCTGTTCATAAACAATAAAAAAATGGTATAGTTTAGCTATTATATATCCTAATTTTCATCTCTTATACATATATGTTGACGAATTTGAGACTCATCATATAATAGTGTCCAAAGGCTAAGAAACTTCACAAAGTAATGTCAAGGAGGCATATCACTCTTCATAAATTAATAACTCAATATCATATGCATAGTCAATACTGTTAGTTTGCATAACCGATATTAAAGCCTACCTATTGCGGATATAAACCAATACTGTTTCAAATAATAATAACATTTATATGGTAAATAGTCTTTCGTAATATTACCTCAGACCTATGAATATTATGCCTGATCATCCCTTAAACGCAAGTACATGAAGGAACGTCAGTGTAGGTCATTTGACATCAACAAGGAAGTTCTGAAATATCATATTTTTTTAAATCCACTTTTTAATGTTTCCATGATACAATATACCGCTTGAATTGAAGTTCTAAAGTTTTATAGCTTCGTTATTAGGTTAAGAAGTATTAATGATAGAATTCAATAGAAAGACATAAGAAAACAAATAATAAAATTAGGGTCAACAAACAAACATGAAAGAAAGCCTAGAGCATGTTCATCGAGTCAACAAGGCTTATGACACGTTCTCTTGGAATTTCCTACGATTTGTCATGTTGGAGTTGTAGTTCCCGACCAGTTTCATTGATTGAGTGATGTAGCGCGTCACTACGGCGTCTTACTCGATTCGGGTTAACAAGACTTCACGTGGGTTCTTTCAGGGTCACCGAGTGATGAGACAAGGATGCCCTCTATCACCGTTCTTGTTTGTGATCTACATGGAGTTCCCTTCGAGGATGATCCGGTGGAGACTTCTAGGCCAAGATTCCGGTTCCAAAAGCATTGTGAGGAGCTCAGAATTTCACATCTGATGTTCGCCAATGATGCGGTGTTGTTCTACCGGGGTGATAAAGCGTCTATTGATACATTGTTAGAATTCCTACGTAGGTTTGAGAGGATTTTAGGATTAGTTGTTGACATTTCCAAGTCTTCTATCTTCTTAGCGTCTATGTCGGAGGAGGAGGCGTCCGAGCTTACCTTGTTCTCACGCTTCACGGTAGCAGAGTTTCCCTTTAGATACCCGGGGCATCCCATCTTACCTACCATTCTTCGACACGAGGACTACTCTCCTCTCATTGATAGGATTGAAAGACACCTTTGCCCGTGGAACAAGCGAAACTTGTCGTTTGTTGGCCGTTTGGAGTTGATCAGGGCATTTTTGTAGGGTACTGAGAGCTTATGGTTATCGCTTCTTCTAGTGCCAATGTTGGTTCATGACAAACTTATCAGCCTTTGCAGGCAGTTCCTGTGGAGTTGGTCACGTGTTGCATGGTCTAGACTCTAGAGTATGCTTGCCGAAGACAAAGGGAGGTTTAGGGTTGTTGGATCTCAAGTCTTGGCATGCAGCATCTATGTGCAAGTATTATTGGCACATTCCTGCTTAGCGTGATAGTCTCTAGGTCAAATGGATTCACCACAAATACTTGCACACCATCGAGCTAGAGTAATGAATTGTTACTCATCAAATCGCCTTTGGTGAAGGAAATCCTCAATGCTAGAATGAGATGGTTGTCCTTACTGATTAGACGACACCGTTGAGGGAGACACTTGAGTCTTGCCGTCAAGGGTGATATTTTTAGTGGTCGAGGCTTATGAGATGCTTATACCACAAAGTGATGAGGTGTACTGGTTCAGAGTAGTTTAGGATCCGGGCAATACGCTCAAGCACCGATTTATCCTATGGAGATAGGCTACACTTCTTTGGTATTGATCCTACTTGTAGTTGGTGCAAAAGTGAAAGTGACTAAGTGAGTCTCATGACCACTTGATATTTGGTTGAACTTATGCACGTGAGTTTGGAGGTCAGTTGGTGTGGACTTCGGGATTCCTAGAGATATCACCACCAAAGGAGAGGTATTGGATTGAGTAACTCACATTGTACATGGAAGGAGCTGGACGAGAAAATCTATTATATATGTTTTTTCTACTACGGTCTACTACCTTTGGTATTTCAGGAATGCCTTGGTATTTGACCAAAATAGAATTTTGATAGATATCCTCGTGAAATTGATCAAGACCCACGTCTACAGTTTGTTGCATGAGGTAGTCCCCACTAGAGCTATAGAGAGGATTGCATCTTAGTAGTTGGCTTGTATCGGAGTTGTACTTTGCTTCATACTTTGATGTATTTGTTTATCTATATGTAGGGGATTGATTTTAGTTAATGGTTTTGCCGAAGATGGACTGACTATTGCCCCAAAACTTGGGCACTTGTTTGTCTTGTGAGTGTTTATGTCTGCTGATGGCTTTGTTGAAGATGGATGAGTCTTACGAGTTGTGCCAATTTTGGATGTATTTTTAGTTTCATCAGTTCAAGGTAGTTGGTATGTTTAGAAGGATTACATGCCTCTGTGAAGTACTTTGTGTGTGTTGTTTTGGGTCATAGACCACATGTCGCAGACACATACATATAATTTATTTATTTTGTATAAATGGGTCTTTGGCGGGTCCAATTTTGCTATTTCGCTTTATTTTATGAATTTACCTTTACCTGAACAAGGGTACTCACATCTGCTCTGAAGTCCACTACAATGCCATTGATGGGATCAGGAGAAGGTAGTAAATCAATTGGATTTATCTGTAAATAGACTATATGGAGCTCAATGATTAGTTTATTGATCGGGTAAAATAGGCTCTTTATAGGCTTTTATCTTGTAAACCCCTCTATTTTTACCCTATATATAATTCATGAAGAATTGAGTTAAATAGAAGTATATTTACTAAATGAGTTTATGTTATGTATACTCTTAATACAATAATAGTGATAAAAGATCTTGTTAGTCGTTTTACCCTTAGTTATTTGATTATCCTACAAGTAGACACATCTGTTGCAATTTACTTACCGTTTTATGGGACCTTTCAACCCAATATTTACCTTTTAAGAATCTTCATCTTCCAAATTTTGTCACCACAATTGATTCATGGTCCTGAAACAATTAAGACAATAGTAGATTAAACATGGAATATACAAATTATGGAGTTTGATTGGGAGAAAAGGGGAAAACTTGGTATGTAGATTATAGATCCATTCATGGAGAAAAAGAAATACTAAAATGAGAATTTAAAGGAATTAAATATCTCACCACTATTATCTAAATAAAATACCATATATCACAGACAAACACAAAAGCTAATTGAACAATAATTGTAATCTTCAGAGACGGTTTAGGTTTGCGAACCGGCTATAGACTCAAACCGCCGGTTTAGGTTAAACCTAAACCGGCGGTTTGGTGGCGGTCCAGCCGGTTTGTAAAAAAAAAAATGAAAGTAGACCAAACCGGCCCAAATCGGCGGTTAACCGCCGGTTTGGTTCACTAAACCGCCGGTTTGAGTACCAAACTGGCCGGTTTGGGCCAATAAAAATAAATAAATAAAAATCCCAAATCGGCGGTTTAAACCGCCGGTTTAGGTTTGGCCGAATCTAAACCGATTACCTACGGTTTGGCCAAACCGGCAAACCTAAACCGTCGGTTTGGGCCGGTTCACAAACCGCCGGTTTGGCGGTTTGGTTCAAACTGAATCCATGTCTAAGAGCAAGCAACTTTAGTAATTCTTTCAATATTCTCTCATTTTCAAACCCTGTTAACAATAATTATTGTGCATGACTTGATATGGTAGCTTCATTGCACACAATTGTAGTTTTTATGATCAATTTCAAAACCAACTTCTTCTATTATATGAGACGTAGAAGTTTGCTATGATGAGAAGGTGACACTTTCAGGGCCCGTTTGGTTTCCACTCCAAAAATGAAAACGGAATGGAAACGAATCTAGTCCGTACGTGTACAAATATTCATGAAATTATATGGAATCATTCCTAGTGGTTTAAAGTAATTGTAGTGAAATTTGATTACTTTTGATACCATATAGGGAAACAAAATGAGGGAAACAAATACATTTTACATACATCCACAAGGAATGATTTCAAAAATATTCATGAATTAGGTAAACATATGGACTATATTCATTTCCATTCCGTTTCCGTTTCCGGAGTTATATCCAAACGGGGGCTCAATATAAAACATCGTCCTGCCAAATTTTGGCCACTTGCTTGTCAATTGCCCGGAATCTTGCTTCAACATACTCAATTTGTATGACAACCGACTCGGCTTAATACGAGTCCTCAACATGATCCAAATGAGCGGTTGTCTCTCCATTTGTAATGTGATTGGCTCGATTTTGGGACAAGTCACCACGATCTAGTGTTTTAGTATGGGGTTGGCATCGGATCAATCCGATCTGAATGATCGGATACCCGGGTATATTTTTTTAGTAAAATTATATGCTCCAAATGATCGGATACCCATGTATATTTTTTTAGTAAAATTATCCGATCCGGATCCGGCCAGATATCCAGTAGTTTTTGTCGGATCGGATAACTACCCGTGGATATCCGGTCAATCCGTTTGAGCAGAAAAATAATATTGGTATCCGAATTTGATTTAGTCGAGTCGGATTGAATCATTATCTAGTGAACATCCGAGTGTTCCGTTCGACGGAATGATAACTTCTTGACCCAAGTGACCCGAATGATCTGCAAACTCTCATTGACCCGAATGATTTAAAAATTTTCATTGACCAGCCTGACTCATTCAAAAATTCAAATGATATAAGTCTATAACTATATATGTTAATAATAATTTAATTTTTAAAAAAATTATTATTAACATATATAGTTATGGATTTATAGTTATAATTATTATTATAAAATATTATTATTGAGACCAATTTAAAAAAAATAATTTGGTTTACTAGACTTTTTCTACTTTTGTGTTTAGTAAATGTACCCTTTGAGAGAAGAGTGTGTAGAGTTTGATAATAAATACAAAAGGTTGGGGTATATTTACTTATCTGAAACATTAAAAAGCCTAATTACTACTCTAGTTTTTCAAAAAGGTCTAGTTACCAAAATTGCCCTTTAAAAAATATGTATCTTAAAATGAGATCAACTTATAATAAAAAGATTAGTATAAACATTTGTTCATTTAAATGAGACCAACTTCTAATAAAAGATTATTATTGACACAAAATTCTAATAAAAGATTAATGTTGAGACCAACTTATAATCATATTTATAAAATCTATATCTTAAAATGAGACCAACTTATAATTATATATATGTGCAGGCACGCGCTACACCTATAACTTGTAATAAAAGATTATTATGAATATTTATTCCAAGTTATGAATATTTGAGTTGTATAAAGTTATAAACAAATAAACATTATCAATTCATTACATTACCTAACTAAAATATTTTACCAAGTAATATTGTAATGTATTGTCAAATATAAGCATTACAGTGATATAGTATGTAAGTAACTATTTATGCATAAGTTATTAAGTTGTAACAAATTACCATTATCAATTCATTACTTTGTCTAACTTAAATATTTTCCAATTTAATATATTTTTAAATATAAATATTAGTACAAAACTATAATATATATAAATTTTATTTCTTCTTCCTAAAACAAATACATTTATTATTATAATAAAATTTTATTTAATAGCCGGATATTCGGGAATATATAGTGATCCGGGACTATCCGGTGACCCGAAGCTATCCGATTATCCAATAATCCACGGATATCAATAGACCCGGATCGCCGGATATCCAAGATTATCCGAATATTTGCGGATATCCGTTTTTTAATTCTAGTATCCACGGATATCCATATGCCTAAAACCTTGATTTGATAATCTGGAAAAATTTTCCGGATCGAATCGGATCGGAATCGAAATGGATCAAAATGGGTACCAAAAATCCGGTTTTTCGGATAGGATCAACGAATTTTTCGGACCGGATCAGCGGATCGGATTGGTTTTGCATGCCCCAGTAGAAATGGCAAGTCTTCTTTACTTTTCTTTCTCTTAGTTCTTGTAACGCCCCAAATTTTGGCGCGTTTTCGATATTTATTTTTTTCTGCTTCTATCGATATTTTCTGAGCTTAAATTTTTGTATTAAAAATATTTGTCGATGTAAAACATTTTCCCGTTTATTGTTGATACGTTCTCGTATGTTCGTATTATTATTTTCGGAAAAGTTGAAAGAGTTTTTCGATCCGAAAATCCCGTTCTGAATGCTTTTTGATCGAGTTTTATTTTCTTTTACTCATTTCCTTTATTTATTTATTTTTTTCTCTTCTACCTTGCTTCTCCCTTCACGCTAGGGCCTGATGGCGTGTCTGCAACTATGTCTACCCCTATCTACACACTCAATCTCCCCATCTGTTTCACTCTCCATCTTTGCCCCACCTCTCACTCACCTTCCACTTCTCAATGCCAGCAATGCCTCTCATTCCTTGTCGATGGTCACAAGCCAACACTACCATTCATCTGCATTTACTGTTAGTGAGAAAGAGCTATGTAAGTTTCAGCAGTGAAAAATGGCTTCATTGAGCTCCCCAACAACCTGCTTCCTCGGCACAAGAACCACCCAAACATTGGCTCCAAATCAAGATGTCGAGATTTGCGGCTTCTCCGAAGAGTATCTCTAAGAACTTGGAATAAGGTCTAGTTCATTTATAGTTTCAGCTGCACACAAGGTAAAGTTGATCAGTCCATATGGCCTCTCCTCTCCTTCTATTCTGCTGCCACCAGGAATCCCCATCTGTGCCATCGGCGGAGGAGCCCAGCTGCTCTGACTTTGCCGCCGCCAGGGTGAGAATGCAACAACCCCCTACTCGCTCATCTCTTCCCCTGTCTGTCTTTCTTTCTTTCGGCATCCACGACGCCGGAGAGCCCATGGGAGCCGCCATCGAAGCCCACCAGAGGTCGCCGGAAGAAGCCCGCCACCTGATTGGCTGCCATGCCCTCCCTCGTCTTTGCTGGAGCCGCCAACCCTGCATCGCCCAGCCTGTGTTCTCTTCGTCGCCAACACCGCCGGAACTCCAGTCGAAACACCAGCGTCCTCCCTTCCTCGCTGTCTGCCACCACCGGACCTGGGGCCTCGCCTGTCCCAAGCCGAAGCGAAGCCCCACCCTGCCGCCGTCTGCCTCGCTGCCAGGGCCTGCAGCCTCTGCGTTCTTCCTTTGTGCGATGCAAGGGTTAGAGTAACCCTTTTCCTTTTTTTTAAAACCGGGCCCTCAGTTTGGTGTTAATTACAGATTTTACCCTAACATTTGGTATAATTATATAACTGACCCATATTCTATATAATCTTAGTTTTGGACCCACAGTTTCTGGAATTTGATATTTATACCACTGCAGGAATTTAATTACATATTATGGCCCAAGGTTTTTCTTTCGGAAAATGTATTTATGGGTTCTAAATTTGGGATTTACTTGAATTATATTCTTATTTATATATATATATATATATATATATATATATATATATGTTATGCTCGTGTTGAATTAATTCCGGATTATAACTCAAAGATTAAATTACGGAATTTGAACGTGGGCTTTGAAAACGACTTTTACCTTGGGTTTTTGATGTTATACAATTTGCCTGGAATATATATTTACGGTTTTAACTTGGGTTTTAAAAGTGGGGTTTTTCGTAGATTATATATGTTCATTATTCCGTTCAAATTTAGCTTATAAGCTAAATTTATTTAGTTTGGTGCTAGGTTCGGAAGCGCCCCGATAAAGGCCTAACGAGTCCAAGTCGACATGCGATGAACGACTTCCGTCATTTGACGTCGCGTGAGTATTCTTTCGCCTCGATCTAGTTATGTTAAGTTTTAGTATCATGCTAGGGTGGATCTAGCATAACTTAGAGTTAATACCAAGTAGTGGTTATGGACCTTAGGTGAGTTTCGAGGATTTGATATTGTTTGGTTGATTGATGTTGATTCTAAGCTTGAAGTGTTGGTTATCTTGTGAGGTTGTTATAAGGTTTTAAGTAATATGGTTGCTCTTGTGAGCGTTTGAGGCTCGAGGTGGGGTTGTATGATCTTGTGGGATTTTTGGAGTTTAGGTTTGGCTTATCCTAGTTGCGTTGTGAGTTATGATCTTACGAGATCCGAGGGTTTAGAAGTCTTAGTACTTCTAGCTTGTGTAGAGTGTGATGTGAGCATGAGGGATTCTAGGATACGGTCCTAGAATTGAGAGTCACATGGTCTTGCGTAGATCATTTGTATAGAAGTCTAAAACTTCTATTGTGAGTGGGTTGTTGTTGATATAGTTATCTTCTTGTGAGCAGGTTATGGGCTTCCTCCCTAAGGAAGCGAGAGTGTTGTGAGTTGAGTGTGGTGACGAGGTAAGTCTCCGGACTTACTTAGCTCGTATTCCTTGTATTAGCGTTGATGTGTGTTTGGTGGTGTGTGTTTATTGTTTATGTTATAACAACTAAACCGGAAATAGGATCACCGACCTTTATATATTATTTTGGCCCAAGTGTATGATAACGGGCGGTGACATCATCTGCCTAGCTCTTGCGAGAGTCTAGGAGGTTCTTGGCGACTAGCCCGTGCTGGTTAGACGGTCGGAGGCATCCGCACCGTTCCATGCCGGTAAGTAGGGACCGAGGCGGGACCACGGTGGTCTCGTGTCACAAAACTAAGTTGAATTAGAACGGGATATGACTTAATAATAAAAAGATAATAAACCGGAATTGTGTGCTTTGAGAATGTTGTGTGTTTATGATGATTTACTTGTGTTTGTGCCTTTCCCATTGATTCTAATGCTTCGAATATGAGCTAACGGTTTTATATACCGACTGTTGTAGATTGCATTGCAGGTTAGGATTGCGGCCGAGAGATCCGGAAGAGTGGGCAGCCGGGGTTCCGTACATTTTAGGTTTGGGTTTTGGGTGGAGTCGAATTTGAGTATTGTATTTATTGTATATTGTATGACGTTTAGTCTTTGGGGTTGTATTTTCGGCTGAAGTCCTTTGTTGTATTCTTTCGGGTTTTTCTTTTCATTGCATAAAAATGTATTTCGGTTTTGGCCTTTATTTGTGCCTTGTTGCAAGATCCGGTGAAATTGTTGTCAAGCTAAGGGTCGGGACCCATTGTGAGGTCCCAACCCATAGCGCCCCGAGTCCCACGGATTCGGGGTGTTACAGTTCTCAATCGAGCTAGTGTTTGAATTAGCTTTCTTAGTCAAATGAAGAACTCTAGCATGTTGTTGGCTTCCCTTTAATTTAACTCCAAACGGTGCTCAATAAGATCTTAATGTCTACATTACATTAAAAGCTCATGTAGACATCAAAAATAGCAATATGAACAAAATTTACCTTGTAATCATGCAAATCTACACTAATTGCTATAAACATGGATGCAAATGCACGTGAAAAACAATTCATACATGAATGACATCAAACTACCTAAAATTATTGAGTAAAATCCCACTACACTTAAATTAATCACCACCAAATACTTTTCTAAAAATAACCACAATTTATTTGCTACTATGCTACTTTCTTTTATTTTTATTTTTTAAAATAAAAGATCAATAGAGAAAATATTAAAAATTAATAACATCGGATATATTTTATGTTTACCCTTTCAGAAAACTAACCTACCTTATTATGACCCTTGTATTAATAACATGTCTCTAGTTTTCTCAAATTAAATCCAACTCGGAATCAGGTTTGATCAAACTTGATACGATTATTCATTTTAATATCTTTTGAGGAATTCTTGTGAATTGTTTTGCTACATGTATGATATGGTGTTAGACTATTTGTTTGAATGACAAAATAAGTTTGTTTCTTTGGATGAGTCATGTCTTATGATCAAGTCCAAAAATGAGGTTTTGTCCCTAAAAGTATCTTGTGCACTTTTTTTACCGACACATATCCATCGCTTTCTTTCGCTTTGACTTCCCTCCCCTCTTATGCTTCTCTTGGATCCATTACATATGTTTTATGTTCTTGTATGTGATAATTTTCTTTGTTATTTGTAATGTAACACCCCAATTCTAAGAACTCGGGGAGCTACTGGTTAGGACCTCACAATGGGTCCCGACCTTAGTTTGACAACAATTTTACTAAGATCTTACAACAAGGCACAAAAGTATTAAAAACATTTGAAAACTTTAAACAATATATACATGAAAAAATATGTATCAGCCTTACAAATCAAAGGTACTAAAACGACGCATATGAAGCATATAAGACAACCTCGTCCCCAACTAAATGAGTACGTGGACCCGGCTGACCATTCCCTCCGGATCTCTCTACAACTGTCTTAACATGTAAGGCATCTACAAGCCATATAAAACCGTTAGCTAATATTCTATGCATAAGTATAAAGGTAAAAGCACAATCACACATCATACACAATCAACATGCAACACTCAATCCTTTTATTATCTTTAATTAGGTGATAGGTCATTACTAATGATACTTATTTTGTGACACGAGGAATTCCCAAACCTCGCCCCTGTCCCCGTTTACCAACGCGGAATGGTACTAATGCATCTGACCGTCTACCGGACTGGGCTGGTCGCAGGGAACCTCCTAGACTCTCGCAAAAGTTAGGCAGATGATGTCACGACCCGTTCATACACTTAGGTCAATTACGTAAATAATAAAGTCGGCCTAATCCGGTTTCGTTGTTTATCATAACTAACAAACACCACTCATACACATTACACTCATACAAGAAGCCAGCTAAGTAAGTCTGTGGACTTACCTGAATCAGATCTCGACTTTCTAATTCGCAAATCGATCTGTACAGTAGGAATTCAGTGGCCTGTCAAAGGAGGCAAGTGTGTCAGCACACTTTCTAGGTGATTAGAAGTCTAAGACTTCTAAGATAGTAGGTCTTAATAGAATGGAATTGATTCTTGTATTAATTTATGGTAAAATGACTATTTTACCCTTGGTCTCGAAACTTCCAAAAATTCCTTAATTCATGCCTAAACTCTTATTTGAGACTAAAGAGTCATATTCTAACTCCTAAAGATGAGTTTGGTTACAAACTGACAGTTTACCCATTTCCTTATTTTCGGAAAGATCGTTAAGGTCCAACTTCGGCTTCAAATATAAAATTCGAATAATCTTATAAAAATTCCGAAATAATTCCCTAGATCATCTATGATATCTCATCTACTCCTAGGAGCAAGAATTTCTTAAAACTGTTCAACCATCACTTCTACAAAAAATTTTAAAGTTGGTTACAACACTTAACAACCAGCACACTGTCTTAACTTTGAAAAATCATAACTCCTAAACTACTCGCTGAATTTATCCCAAATTTTGATATGTTCTACTATAAAATCTTATCTACAATATATCCAAAATTCAGCCGCAAAGGAGATCAAAATTCTATTTAAAACTATCTCGCAAAACCGAATTTCAGCACAACAGAAAAACTACTTACGACTCAATCTTTGAAAAATCATAAATCCCAAACCCCTCGATGGATTCCTCTCAAATTTTAATATGTTCTACAAAAATATGTCAACCAAATCATATCCAAAATTCAAGCCCAACGGAGATCAAGAGCTTATTCAAAACCATCTCACAAAACATCACTTGCTGTTTTCCCCAACACTCAACACATATATAAAAACTGCATGAGGCGTCAACTTTGGAACACAATAACTCTCAAACCGTAACTCCGATTCTTCCTAAATTTTAGTATGTTATACTATGTACTACTTTCTATGACATATCCGAAAATTAGCCAAAAAGGAAGAGTCTAGCTTACCCAAATTTGGACCCGAAGTTGACTACTCATCATTGTTGGAAAACTGAGAAACTGCAACAGCTCACTGTAGTTGTTCCTTGGCTGTAATATATAGATTGTAAGATGGTTGATCAAGATAAGCAAGGCTTCTAGGGTTAAAAAGGCTTACAAGACTGCACTGGTTTTGGGCTTGTCGGCAGGGGGATGCACAGTCGTTCGTATCCTGATGCGCTCTCTGCTGGTGTGCCCTTTGAGTCTACAGCGAAGTGATCAGTGCACTGGAGAGGCTGGCCTTGGCTGGAACCCTGTGAACGCGAGTCGCTGCCGCTCAGCTTGTACGTGATGCGCTCGATCTGGACAGAAGGCTGCAAGCGTGCAATGAAGGTTGTCCGATGCTTCTCTCTTGGCGTCCGAGTGCTGAATGCAGTGGCTCTTGTGGTTTGTTCTGATCGACCTTAACGAGCAGCAAGGACTCCTCAACTATGGTGTTTAATTGGTGCTAAAGATATCGGTTGGGACGTTGCTGAATGTGTGCAGGAGCAAGGCAGGTGCAGCGTAAATGTGGGAACAAGGCGTTGCAACCTTCTCTCTTCTGGCGTGAAAGTAGGAGCTGTTACAGATCTTTAATTATCTTATTTATACAGCTGTTACAAGGGTTGTGGAGTGGATAAGATGTGCAGCTGCTCTTCCTTTGTTGGGTTGGCGTCTCACTAGCTGAAGCAAGGAATGGGCTGGCGCTGGAGCTGAGCAGGGATGGGCTGGCGCTGGAGCTGAAGCAGGAATGGGCATGAGTTCGGGTTGCTTCTGGCTGGGCCTCTTGGGCTGTTTCGATCCGCCAGCAAGGGTTAAGGTAAGGTTGGGAAAAATAAATCCACTTAAGAAACAATGGGCTGAAACAAGGCAAAAATTAAGTGGGCTGAAAGTTTGTCAAAACTTGTCAAAAACTCGTCATGGCCTTGTCAAGCCCATGCATGGCCTTGTCACGGATTTGTCATGGCCTCGTCATAACTCGTCATGGTCTCGTCTAAAGTCGTCGTTAAGGATTAATTATAAGAATTAGGGTTTGATATAATTATATCATTTTATGTGAATTATATTCTACATAAAATGATAAATAATTATAAGAATTAGGGTTTGATATAATTATATCATTTTATGTGAATTAAATTCTACATAAAATGATAAATAATTATAAGAATTAGGGTTTGATATAATTCTATGATTTTATGTGAATTATATTCTACATAAAATGATAAAATTTGTGAAGAAAGAAAAGCGCTCCGAGTCAGGAAAAATTGGAATATGTAAAGGAAAATGCCGAAAATGCAAAATAATAGGGATTGCTCTCGGCGATTCTTGTACCCATACTTGCACAAAAGTAAATAGATTCCGTAACCTAATATGTAAAGGAAAATTCTATGATTTTAAGTAAATAGATTCTTGTACCCATACTAGATAGAATGGGAACCGTCAACGGCTCGAAGTCCGAATTGATTCGGAAATAAACGGAATAAAAATTCCGGATATTACATCAGTACCCCCTTACAATAAGTTTCGTCCCGAAACTTAGAACAAGGTACTTAATTAAACGACTTCCATAAATTAAACTTGTATATCCTAGTCTCACCAAATTTTAATTTTGTTTTCTAAACTCTTGTAACCCTATCAAAACGTAACGAAAAATTCGGTCGTTACATGTAATTTTTGTTTTATGGCAGTCCGTATGTATGCCGGTTTATACGGCTTCTTAATACACTATGTATATCTAGTGCATCAAATCGCTTTTCATTATTAAATTGCCCCAAGAAATTTTACTTTATAGCTTTGGCGGCCACAAGATTTTTCAAGGGGTCGAAAAAGTATTAACGAAGATAATATTATAATTTTTTTTTACTAGCAATAAAATTTTCACTGCTACAACAATAATCAATATTACAATAAAATAACGTTAAAAGTTGACCATTTCAAATTAGCGTTCAATGCTACATGATAACTCAAGTGGACGCCAAAGGAGGTAAACCCATCTTCGGTTTGACATATTTTGATAATATTGAAGAATATCTTCATCATCAACGCTTTTGAAACTCTCTTTTTCAATGTAGCACACTAAAGAATCAATAAGATTTTCATCCGATATCTTGTTACGCAATTGAGACTTCACAATTTTCATTGCAGAGAATATTGATGACTCTTCACCAGTGGTGAGCAGGGGCGGTCGCATGGACGGCCGCCCCTGCTTTATAGTGATCAATGTAAGCAGTCGCCCCATATGAAAAGGTTAATTGCCTATTTTTTGGATATTAATTAACAACTTGTAAATTGAGTATTAAGTAAACAAATTTAAAACGGAGATGTGCAATTAAGTGTTACTGGAAAATAAATTGTAAATTAGGGAAAGTCGTCGTATTACATGTTGAGTTTCCACGTAGAGAGCGAGTCCCATGGGGGTGGTGGAAGAGAAACCTTTTTAGCAACGAACTCCTTTCAATTTGCCTACTTTTGTGCTTCTCTTGACATTTATTACATCTCTCTTTCTTCAATTATTTCATTCCCAAAAGACGAAGCCGCAAATTCATCCCTCTAAACAAACCTAAAAAAAACTCAAAACATTATCAACCTTTCTTTCCCGATGAGCAATGAACTACACGCAAACAATCTCCTACATTTCAACACCAATCAAAATGTTCACCCGGACATGACCATGATAAAAGACGAGTCCCTTGAAAATGTTGCTATTCGGACCAATCATGGAAGCCCAGAAAGCCCATGTTTAAACACCGCCAACACAACCAGCAGCAGCAACAGTAACGGAAACAACAAGGAGCAAGACAGATTCCTTCCCATCGCCAATGTCGGAAGGATCATGAAGAAAGTCATCCCTACAAACGGAAAGATCTCAAAAGACGCCAAGGAAACCGTCCAAGAATGTGTGTCGGAGTTCATTAGCTTCGTCACCGGAGAGGCATCGGATAAATGCCAGAGGGAGAAAAGGAAGACGATCAACGGCGATGACATCATATGGGCGATCACAACATTAGGGTTTGAAGATTACGTCAGCCCTCTTAAGCTTTACCTAAACAAGTACAGAGAGCTTGAAGGCGAGAAAATGAACGTTCCGAAACAACAGCAGCAAAGATCAGTAGCCGCCGATCATCAACATCAAAGGATGCATCCTCAATTTCAACGGCCGGAACAAATGGCGATGTTAGGGCAGTATCCGACGCCGATTGGTGTATTTTCTTCACAGAGGACATTAACTCATCAATCATCCTATGTAGGGCCAGATCCGAGTTTCTCTTCACCATTCTCTCCTAGTAGTTCTCTTCAAAAACCTTACCATCAACACACTGAGCAAATTGATTCCGTTGGCCATTGGTAAAGCTAAATTTAGTGCAGGAGGGTTAATAAAAACCTCCCATTTATAAATACATTTATTAATAAAAAAAATATGTTATAAACATACAAAAAAAAATTATATACACAAAAATAGTGCAAAATATTACTTATATGTTTAGTTTATTTATTTTCTCTTCTGATTTTTTTTACTTAAATAAATCAGGTGTAACATGCTAAAAAACTGCATCTTTGGGGTAGAAGTCAAAGTATTGACAGTGAGATATATGAATAGCCATTTTCACTTTCTTCATACTTGTGGTGCGTTTTTGGTACATAATGAATGCGATCTATTGTTTTAGTCTAAATCTTGTTAAAAAGAGTTGCCTTCGTGTTTCTTGGGCATTTTTAGCATTTCAAAAATGTATAGTGATATACTCAAAAGCATTTTTCGTCCTCAGTAATTAATTCATTTTTTAACCAAAAACGATACAAAGAGAGAATTGTAAAATTATATATATAAATCATGTTTAGAACTATTTGGTTTTTAGGATGCCTAATTTTGAAAAGAAAGAATTATGGCAAAATAGGCTTAGTTACAAATGTAAAAAATCATTTATAACAATCAACAAGTCAAATGTATTTTTGTCATACTCGATGTAGGAAGTGATTTTCCTCCTACAACTATTAATACATCTAAGTTTTCCCTGTTGGAATAATCAAATTTCCTAAACCGTAAACGCAAAGATGAATATCATGCAATAGTTATTAAGGAATCTAAAATTTGCATACGTGGTTCCATAGTAGCAATCGGATTAAATAAAACCTGTAGAAGTGATTTGGTTTTTAGAACTATTTACAAGTGTAATAAATCAATTATAACAATCATCAAGTCACATGCATTCTTTTTCATATTCCATGTAGGAAGTGATTTTCCTCCTACAACTTAATACATCTAAGTTTTCCCACCAATTACAACTTTAAATTTATTCCATCTAACTTCTTACCCTGTTTTGATGCATTTTAGTTAACGATATGATATGAGCGTACAAAGAAAACCCATAAAAAAGAATGCATCATGACATATTAATCCAAAACCCAACTAGGAAAACAAAATTTTTTTGAGGACGGTGTAACACCCCAAGTTCTAGGAACTCGAAGCGTTGCGGGCTACGACCTCACAATGGGTCCCGACCCTCAGAGTAGCAACGACACAACGTATCTTACAACAAGACACATACGAATGAAAACCAAAACTCAATATAAAACCAACGGTTTAAACAAAAGGAAGCGTATATAAAGGACTCGCAGCCGAGTCAAAACAAAAAGAAACACGTAGACATAAACACGATCACGTCCTATAATGTATGAGAACCTCGGCTGTCCACACCATCCGGATCACTCAGCAGCATCCTGAACCTGTGGAACATCTACAACATCGGTATAAACCGTTAGCTAACATTCTACATATCAGAAAGACGGCAAAGGCACAGACACACATAAGGTAAAGTAAACACATAGCATGCTCACACAATAGCCGGTTATAATCTTTCATTAGGTTATCCAATTACTAAGTCAACTTATGGTTGTTACACGAGTATCGCTACGATCTTGCCTCTGTCCCCTTTCACCAACAGGAATAGAATGTATGCATCCTTCTGTCACATGTTGGACTGGTGACGAGAGCACCTCCAAGTTTCCCCATTCTGAACTGGACAAGCGGTAACCGCCCGGCTATAATACTTGGGTCAATTAAGGTATAACAAAGGTGAATCCTATTCCGGTTATCAGTTATAACAAGATAAACAACACAATCAAGCCAATACAATCAAACAGATATACGGAATGAAGCTAAGTAAGTCCAAGGGACTTACCTCACTCAAAGGTAATCTCAACACTCAGCAAACACTCAAGAAAACCTCAGGAAAGGGGCACAAGGAAGCCTATTCACACAAGCATCACGATTCAAGAACCGAATCGAATGATAGAAGTCTATATAACTTCTAGTCTCCATGATCTCTAAGAGATCTACCCAAGCTAAGGTATCAACCTTAGTCTTACAGAACACTCAAGGGTCAAGGAACAACCTAAAGGAATAAGGAAAGAAAAGGGAAAGCAAGGAAGGAAGCAACTCATAAGAACGGGAGTTACTGCAAAAGAAACCGCGGGGGCGGGATTTTGACAAGAGCTACTTTCAGCTTCTCGGTGACAGCAGAACGACGACAAGGCCAAAGCTTGCTCTTCTCAACACATAACCACGTCACAACTCAACTAGAGGAGCCTGTGAACATCAAAGGATCATCAACGGACGTTCCACAAGAATCAAGGATCAAACTTGATTCTTGGAGAAGATGAAAAGAGGAAGCGAAGAGAGAAACAAAACAGAAGAGAAGCAAGGTGCAGCAGCACATGAACGTGATGAAAAACAAGGGAGGAAGAACTTACACGTTCAGCAAGAACTCGGGAAGCAAGGCTGCAGCGCTCTAGGGTTAAAGAAGATGTAAGCATGAAACGGTAAAAAGAAGAAAAGACGGGATTATATAGGAGAGGAAGAAAAGATAAAAGGAATGACGTCTAGGGTTAGAAAAACAATAAGGAGGCCGGCCCATAGGTAGATGATCGGATATTCTATCTATGGAAGGAAGATAAAACGAACGAAAACAGAACGGGCCCGATCTACAGCAAATCCGCAGGGGCAGATTACCTCAGTCGCAGGGGCGGCCCCTTGTCACCGCGGGGGTGGTGGCAGAGATCAAGACCGCTGGGGCGGCCTTCTTCACAGCGGGGGCGGTGAACTTCCGGTATAAAAAATTTCGGTATGAACTTCCGGTATGAAACTAATTTCGTTATGAACATCCGGTATCAATGGTAGAGAAACCATAAAACATTATTATATATACTTCCTCACTCATATCACCGTGAAGAAAGACGTTGTCAACATCTATTTGATGGAGTTCTCACTAGTTGATGGAAATCACAACAAGAAACACCTTAAATAAAACTAATTTAGATATCCGATCAAACATATCATATAACTATATGCCTTCAATCACAAAAGACTACGAGATGGGCTTTGTAAGGCTCAATAGTCCCATCGGTTTTATATTTTATATTTAGCCAATAACACTTTGCATTATTGTTTTCTCAAGCGAGGGAGGGATTAGTGATTTTCCATGTATGGTTTCGATGTAAGGAAACCATTTCGGTTTGCATGGCAAGGTACCAATGCCAGTGAGTACTTTAAAATACAACTAACAATTTTTTGTTGGACAAAAATGTGTATAATTTTCTTATTTTATTTAATTTTAACAATAATTTTAGTTTGATCCTATGTTTAGTCCCCTTGATTCAAAATAAATAAATAATACTATCCTAAATAATTTAAGCGTTTTATTAATAAGACTGCACCCGAATTTTAACGGAATGTATCTCTTTAAAGAGAATCAAACTTGAAAAAAAGGGGTAAAACAATGTAGAAGCAATAGACATTTATGTATCAATGAGTAGAGAATATGCCCCTTCGAATTTCACAACAAAAAAAGATAAATTAATAATTAATTCAATATACTTCCTTAATTATTAAAATTCCCACACCTAATTATTTTGGTTGTTTTTTAATTCATTAAGAAAACTGATATTTGTTACATACAATTAAGGAAACAGTTATCTCTAGATTTTATTTGCAAACGTGCTTCCAATATCACGATTCTGAAAGATTTGAGCGAAAAAAAAACCTTCATTTTACACAGACAAGCTATCATCAGCATAAAAATGATAAAATAATTATTAATTTAATATCCTTCCATAATTAGTAATAATCTCTCTCTTAATTATTTTGACTGCTTTTTAATTAATTAAGGAAAGCTGAAAATTGTTAACTATAATCATGGAAACAATTATCTTCACATAATTAATTAAGAAAAACTAAAAATCGTTAACTACAATCATGGATGTTTTTTAAATAATTAAGGAAAACTCTCTCTCCTAATTATTTTAGTTGTATCCACATCTGTTTTTTTTTTTTTGTAAAAGTGTTAGTGTTCTAATGTGTAGTGTTTGTTAACATTATGTACATTAGTTTATATTTGTAAAAGAATTATGTAATATATGTAGTTATGTACGTCGCATGAATTGGTATTAATTTTGTGTACACTAGTATGTAATATAATGTTATGAAATGTCTATTAAGTAATGTATGCTAATATTATGTACTTTATTTTGTGTTTGAGAAAGATTTATGTATGATATGTAATTATGTACATACACCGAAAATGTAATTAAGTTTATGTACAATAGTATTTCATACAATGTTATGTAATGTCTATTATGTATTGTTTGTAACACCCCAAGTTCTGGAAAACTCGAAGCACTACGGGCTAGAACAACACAATGGGTCCCGACCCTCGGAGTAACAACAGCACAACGGATCTTACAACAAGACACAGACGAATGAAAACCAAAACTCAACATAAAACCAAAGGTTTAAACAAAAGAAAGCGTAAAAGACATGCATCCGAGTTCAAAACAAAAGGGAAAGCAACAACATAAACATAAACCCGATCCCGTCCTATAATGTACGGGAACCCCGGATGACCACACCATCCGGATCACTCAGCAGCATCCTGAGCCTACGGAACATCTACAACGACGGTATAAACCGTTAGCTATCATTCTAGATACTAGCAAGAGCGTAAGGGCACAAACATACATAAGGTAAAGAAAACACATAGCATGCTCACACACAACCGGTTATTATCTTTCATTAAGGTTATCCATTACTAATTCAACTTCTTTTGTCACACGAGAATCTCCCGAAACACGCCTCCGCTTCCCTCTACCAATAGAAATAGATCAGTACTATTCGTTACCTACGGGCCTGGGTTGCAAGAGCACATTCTAGTCTCCTGAAGAACTAGACAAGTGGTCACCGCCCGGTTATCATACACTTGGACCAGTTAAGGGTATAAGGGTGAATCCTAGTCCGGTTATCCATTATAACAAGAATAAATAACACAAAGAAGCCAATACAATCCAACTAATATGCGGAATGAAGCTAAGTAAGTCCAAGAGACCTACCTCACTCAAAGGTAACTCAAAGCTCAACAACAACTCAGGAATAACTCAGTTTCCCTTCGGAACGGAGCAAGGAAAGCCTGTTCACACAAGCATCACGAATTAAGAACTAAACGGTTGCTAGAAGTCTATAACTTCTAGTCTCAATGATCTCTAAGAGATCTCCACAAGATAAGGGCTCAACCCTAGTCTTACAGCATACTCAGGAAACAAGGAACATCCATAAGGATCAAGGAAAGGAACAAGGAAAGCAAGGAAGGAAGCAACTCACAAGAACGGGAGTTACTGCAGAGGAAACCGTAAGGGCGGCTGGACAGGGCGCAGGGGTGGCAACACGCAGGGGCGGGGATGTCCAGGTGCGGGGGCGGCTGCGTCACAGAAAGCATTGTCGGCTTTCTCTTCGACAAAACTCACAGCAAGGGAAACCAAACGTCGAACCTTTGATCCAACCACATCAAGACTCAACCAGAAGAGCCTGAGAACAGCAGCACATCAACAACTGGGATGCAAACAAGAATCAAGGTTCAAACTTGATTCTTGGAGAAGAAGAAAAGGGAGAACAAAAGAAGAAAACGAAACAGAAGGAGAAGGCATGCAACAACTATATGAACGTGATGAAGAAACTAGAAGGGATGAACTTACACGTTCAGCAAGGTCGTAGAAAGCAAAGTGACGGCTACAACTATCAAGGGTTTGATTAAACGTAAGTAAGAAAAGGGAAAAAGGAGAAAAAATGCGGGAATATAAAGAGGTAGGCTGGAAAGATAGAAGGAAGGACGTTTAGGGTTAAGAATAAGATAAGGAAGCCGGCCTATAGATATAAGATCGAATGTTCTATCTATGGAAGGAAGATAAAACAAACGAAAACAAATCGGTGCGATCTGTCGTAAATCCGTAGGGGCGGATCACCTCAGCCGCAGGGGCGGCCTTCTTCACCGTGGGGGCGGTGAAGGCAGAAACCTGGGTCTTACATCAGATCCCCCTAAAAAGAAGTTTCATCCTGAAACTTGCAAAAGCCGAAAGATCACATAACAACACACATAACAAAACAGAACTCATATATTTCCACTCGGGGCACGTAACCCAAAACGTGACACAAAAGCGTACGCAACGCAACAAAGGAAAAACCAAACAACTGACTATGCTAACGGTGCATCCAGCCCAGCGTAAAACTCCGGATAGTTCCTCTGGATACTATCCTCTATCTCCCAAGTCGCCTCATCAGCTCCTCGCATCGACCACTGAATCTTTATCATCGGTATGTCTTTCGAACGCAAGTGTCTCGTACTACGCTCCAAGACAGCCACTGGGTGCTCCACGAATGTGTGGTCTGGATCGATCACTAAATTCTCATGACTAACGATATGCCTCGGGTCCGGTATGTACTCCTGTAGCTGAGACACATGGAAGACTGGGTGAACATCCTCGAGTCTCGTTGGCAAAACAAGTCAGTATGCTGCCTCTTCCACTCGCTCAAGAATCTCGAACGGTCCAACATATTTGGGGCTCAGCTTCCCCTTGACACCAAAACGTCTGTCGCCTCGTGTTGGGGATACTCTCAACCAAACTTGAGCTCCAACTCTGAACTCCAGAGGTTTGCGCCTCTTATCTGCATAAGACTTATGTCGACTCTACGCTACTAACATTTGTTCACGGATTACTGCTACTCGAGCCATGTCATCCTCAATCTGCTCAGGTTCTACTCCGCCAGCACTACTCGGCTCATCCCAACACAACGGTGTACGGCATCTCTGTCCGTATAAAGCTTCATAAGGAGTCATCCTGATCGATGTGTGCCAACTGTAACTCAACTAAGGGAAGGTGATTTGGCCACACCTGTCCCCAGTCTAGCACGCATGCTCTCAACATGTCCTCCAGAGTCTGGATGGTCCGCTCAGACTGACCATCGGTCTGAGAATGATAAGCAGTCGTGAGTTGTAGACTCGTACCTAAGGCGGCATGAACCTGCTGCCAGAATTTGGATGTGAACCGTCCGTCTCAATCAGAGACTATAGTCCTAGGTACTCCATGAAGTCTCACTATCTGTCTAGTGAACTCCTCTACCAATCGACTCACCGGCCACATTTCCTTGATCGGAACGAAACGTGCGGTCTTCGTCAGTCGGTCTACTATGACCCAAATAACATCAAGGCCTCGACTCGGTCTCAAACCAGTAATAAAATCCATAGAGATATCCTCCCACTTCCATTGAGGAACGAGAAGTGGGTGTAGCTCGCCTCCTGGTCTATGATGCTCGATCTTGATATGTTGACAGGTCGCACACTGAGCTACATATCTCGCGACATCTAGCTTCAAACCTCCTCACCAGAAAGAGCGTCTGATATCCTGATACATCTTACTCGCGCCAGGGTGCACTAAGTAAGGTGAAGAGTGAGCCTTTTGAAGGATCCTCTGTCTCAACTCTCAATCTGAAGGCACACAAACACGCTCCTAACGTCTCAAAACTCCATCAGCGCGTACCAACTACAAATTGCGATGCCTCTCCTCGGGACATCCGGTCTCGGGTCTGTGTCAAAGCTGGGCATATTTTTTGGTTCTGTCGGATTTCGGCCAACATATCAGGTACTATCTCCAAGGTGGACAACTAACTGTCGAAATCCGGGAAGTGGATATCCATCTCCAGCCAAGCAAGGTCTCGTTGTAACTGTGGCTGAGCTGTCAGCCTAGCGATCGCCATCTCTTGGGGAGTCTTTCTACTGAGGGCATCTGCTACCACATTTGCCTTCCCCGGGTGATATAAGATCTCAAGATCAAAATCCTTGATCAACTCCAACCATCTGCGATGGCGGTTATTCAACTCTGTTGAGTGAATATGTACTTCAGACTCTTATGGTATGTGAATATCTGACACGTAGCTCCGTACAAATAATGTCTCCAAATCTTCAAGGCGTGAACGACATCAGCCAACTCAAGATCATGGGTAGGGTAATTCTCCCCGTATGTCTTCAGCTGTCTAGACGCTTAAGCAATATCAGAACACTTCCCAAGCCCAGCTTGGATATGTCGTTGTAAACAACGAAATCCTCAATGCCCTTTGGTTGAGCTAGAATAGGAGTAGAGGTCAACCTCTTCTTCAGCTCCTTGAAGCTCTACAGGCACGGCTCGGACCACACGAACCTCGTAGACTTCCGCAACAAGGAAGTGAGCGGTCGGGCGATAACTGAAAAATCCTCAACAAAACGTCGGTAGTAGCCCGTCAATCCGAAGAAGCTGTCTACCTACTTGATGTTCTTAGGGGGCGGCCAAGATGCTACTGACTCGATCTTTGCTGGATCTACCTTGATCCCTCCAGCTAGGACGATGTGACCAAGGAATGCTAGTAGGCGGGGCAACAACCTGTCTAACTCTTTGTGAAACCTCAACTGATCTCGCATGAACTAGCGGCACTGGTGCTGGTCCTCCAGTCCTGATATCCTCCTCAACTCTCTGCACGTAGTCGCGATATGCAGAAGCTCCGATAGACACTCGTGCGGACTCCGTCGATGGCGCTCTCTGTGATTCAGACCTAGCAGCGGTCTCGTTCCCACCCTCAAGAACAATGCTCTCAGCAACCTCTTCAGCAAACGCCTCAGCGATAGGCGGATCAGCAACTGGGGCCTGACCCCGACCTCTAGCTAGTGGAGGTCTTCCTGCACGTCCTCCTCCACGGACGACATGTGAAAGTGGTGGTCGACCTCTTCCTCGTCCTATAGCAGCGGTAACTCTAGTGCGTAGCATCTGCTATAAGGATATATATATATATATATGTAAGGCCACGCTACAGCTAAAGCAGAAATCCAAGAAAAAACACATATAATGGCCAACATATAAAAACTACACTGTTAAGATCCGCGGAGGTAGTGGTGGTCGCCCGTACATCTATCCCAAACCGACAAGTTTAAAAACAAAACCTCCTTTTGAAAACGTTAGACCCCTTGCGGGTTCTATTTATTTATCCATCCGACCTTTAGAAGATTTCGAGTGTCATTGTTGCCAACCTATAGCTCTGATACCATATTGTAACACCCCAAGTTTTGGGAACTCGAAGCGCTATGAGCTAGAACTGCACAATGGGTCCCGACCCTCGGAGTAACAACAGCACAACGGATCTTACAACAAGACACAGACGAATGAAAACCAAAACTCAATATAAAACCAAGGTTTAAACAAAAGAAAGCGTAAAAGACTCGCAGCCGAGTTCAAAACAAAAGGGAAAGCAACAACATAAACATAAACCCGATACCGTCCTATAATGTACGGAAACCCCAGATGACCACACCATCCGGATCACTCAGCAGCATCCTGAACCTGCGGAACATCTACAACGACGGTATAAACCGTTAGCTAACATTCTAGATACTAGCAAGAGCGTAAGGGCACAAACATACATAAGGTAAAGAAAACACATAACATGCTCACACACAACCGGTTATTATCTTTCATTAAGGTTATCCATTACTAATTCAACTTCTTTTGTCACACGAGAATCTCCCGAAACTCGCCTCCGCTTCCGTCAACCAATAGGAATAGATTAGTACTATTCGTTACCTACGGGCCTGGGCTGCAAGAGCACATTCTAGTCTCCTGAAAAACTAGACAAGTGGTCACCGCCCGGTTATCATACACTTGAGCCATTTAAGGGCATAAGGGTGAATCCTAGTCCGGTTATCCGTTATAACAAGAATAAATAACACAAAGAAGCCAATACAATCCAACTAATATGCGGAATGAAGCTAAGTAAGTCCAAGGGACCTACCTCACTCAAAGGTAACTCAAAGCTCAACAACAACTCAGGAATAACTCAGTTTCCCTTAGGAACGGAGTAAGGAAAGCCTGTTCACACAAGCATCACGAATCAGGAACTAAACGGTTGCTAGAAATCTATAACTTCTAGTCTCAATGATCTCTAAGAGATCTCCACAAGCTAAGGGTTCAACCCTAATCTTACAGCATACTCAGGAAACAAGGAACATCCATAAGGATCAAGGAAAGTAACGAGGAAAGCAAGGAAGGAAGCAACTCACAAGAACAGGAGTTACTACAGAGGAAACCGTAGGGGCGGCTTGACAGGGCGCAGGGGCGGCAACACGCAGGGGTGGGGATGTGCAGGCACGGGGGCGGCTGCGTCATAGAAAGCGTTGTCGGCTTTCTCTTCGATAGAACTCACAGCAAGGGAAACCAAACGTCGAACCTTTGATCCAACCACGTCAAGACTCAACCAGAAGAGCCTGAGAACAGCAACACATCAACAACTGGGATGCAAACAAGAATCAAGGTTCAAACTTGATTCTTGGAGAAGAAGAAAAGGGTGAACAAAAGAAGAAAACGAAACAGAAGAAGAACGCATGCAACAACTATATGAACGTGATGAAGAAACCAGAAGGGATGAACTTACACGTTCAGCAAGGTCGTAGGAAGCAAAGTGACGGCTGCAACTATCAAGGGTTTGATTAAACGTAAGCAAGAAAAAGGAAAAAGGAGGAAAAGGCGGGAATATAAAGAGGCGGGCTGGAAAGATAGAAGGAAGGACGTTTAGGGTTAAGAATAAGATAAGGAAGCCGGCCTATAGATATAAGATCGAATGTTCTATCTATGGAAGGAAGATAAAACGAACGAAAACATATCGGTGCGATTTGTCGTAAATCCGCAGGGGCGGATCACCTCAACCGCAGGGGCAGCCGGCCGCAGGGGCGGCCTTCTTCACCGCGGGGGCGGTGAAGGCAAAAACTAGGGTCTTACACTGTCTGATAATATTATGTACATTATTTGTGTGCTTTGTGATAGACTTATGTATGATATTAAATTGTGTATTAGTTACGGAATTATGTATTGATTGTTGGTCTTATGTACTCGTCTATAGTTTTTTGTTAAAAAACGAATACACAAATTTGAAGCCATATTTACAAAGATGGAGTACACAAACTTGGATCTCCTTAAAAACACATGCAAACACAAATTGAGCACATAATTTTGATTCGTCCTACAATCAGATGCCATATATACATAAAAAAAAGAGTTGCTTTTTTACTACATATCTCTAAAATCTCTAAAAAAAATTTCATCTTATATTGCTTGCTCAATACAAAATCTAATGTGACGAACACGACAGAAAATTTACATAATACCAAAACAAACTTCTAGACATTTGAAAACCCATAAAAGTAACCATTTTTCTATGGCGATCTTCAGTACCGATTTGGGAAAGAAAGCTAACACCGGTTTGCAGTGTGAAACTTCCAGACGAGAAAATAGAGACAGATATCGAACAATTTCTGGGAAATTTACAACGTTTGTTTGAAATTATACAAACCGGAAGTGGGATTGACGGATGGAGAATGTGTCGACGATTGCTTTGAGTGCTCCGACTGCAAATTCTCCAAAAACAAAGCGCGATTTTTTCCGACTGGTTTGAGAAGAGAAGTTGAATATATGAAGAATCCCGTGAATGCCTTTAATACTCAGTTACCTATTTGAACGGGATCTCCCTTTTTCGTTTTGGCAGTTTTATCACCCTTTTATGAATATGCCCTTAACTAGTTATCCTTATTTCAGTCATTAATTATTTAATTTGCCTTTATTTTTTGGACAGAAATTAAAGGGGCCTAGATTGTTCTACAAAACCAAAAGAGCTTTATTACACCAATTTTCTCATCAGACTTTACGTAGTTCACATGATTTCATGCATCAAAAAATATAATATAGACTCACCTTCTATAAATGGTTACCTAAATACAACTTAATTATCATTTGCATGGTTTTTATATTTTGATCATGCATTAAAAATGATGAGATTAAACCCACCGTCTAGGAAGGGTTGTTTAACCCTCCTAATATCATATGCATAATAAGAAAATGTATTTGTAGTTGTTAATTTTTAGTTTATAATTTTGATATTTTATAAACATTTAGGATTTTTTATTTTTTATTTTTGATTTTTAATTGTATATAAAAGTCAAATATTAGTTTATGGTATAAATCTAAGTTTGTTTGATTTGTTTTGGACGACCGAATTTGGTATATTTTCAAATTTATATTGAGTTTCTTGTGAGTATCAAGTCTTTCCAAAATTCTCAAAGTTTTATGTAAATTTAACTATATATAGAGTATCCATATAAATGAAATACATTAATTTTTTAATCAAGCTTTCTATGTAGTCCGCTGAAGGACATCAATATTTGGTTTGTTTTTTTTGTGGTTAATCTCGACGAACGGATGTTTTATACAAAATTGGGAAAAATTTTAAGAATTTTTGTTTAACTCCCAGATTTGTTTCAAAGTTTTTTTTACTTGTGCGGTCGATTGAATCCATTATTGAATTTTTCATGTAGCTCAAAAAGGAGCACCAACTCATAACGTAATTCTTGAATTGTTATTTTTATTTGTTTTTCTATGTCTTTATTTATATTTTACAAGTCAGTTTAACATATGCTATTGAACACGACAACTTATCTAAATTCTTCAACATGTTTGTAAATTCTACGCAATAGGCTTAAAGAACTCTTCCATTTTCTTCTCATTGTCGAAATTATCAAAGCAATCGTATACCATTTTGCAAAAAGTTAAAAACCTCATCCGCAACGATGACCCGAAGATCACTAAATTTTTAAATTCGACAATCATTTCCCTTTACCTTTCTATAAAAAAAATCAAAAAAGAAAAAAGAATTCAATCCGTGCTTGCGAATCATATCGCATGGTATATATCATTTGAATAATATCATCATCATGGTTGTGGGACAAATAAACACTATTTAATGCGATGATCAATAACTACACTCCAAAAAGAATAGAACAAAGTCTTTTTAAAAAATAAAAAGAATAAAAAAAGTCTTTTTTTAAAAAAAAGAGAATAAAATACATGAAACTTCACCATTATTATTTTTTCATTTATTTTCACAATGGGTGGGTCCCACACACATCCGCCATTCACAAATCACGTTCATGTGCACGCAATTGAAACCCAGAAAGAGGAAGGAAACCCACCAAAAAAATTGCAGCAACTGATCTTGTTGCCTTGTAGGACTAGAAATTAGCTTAAAGGCTTCAGTGATTTACCTCTCAACTCTCAAGGTAACTACCATCTCTCGCTCTCTCTTTGTATCCATCGATTTTTTTGTGTTTTCGCTGATCAACAGTACTGATTCTTGTGTTGTTATTGAATGATCAAAATTTTACCAAGACTGAAGCAGTTTTTGCTTAGAAATAACAAGTTGGCATGGCTCGAATTAGGAAATAAAGCCTCAGAATTCAGCGAATTGACCTTTGATTTCTTCTTGAACTGTTCTGTGAAGTAGATTTGCTGGTACTTGTGGGTGTTGTTTCCAAAAGGGGTGAAAATCAAGTTTCCTAAGCTTGGGTCTTCATTTTCGTCTTGTGGTTTTAGCAGGTATATTTGCTATTATACACGAGAACTTAGTACCTACAATGAGATAATTGGGCATATTATAAATATTTGATTAACATTAAAGGAGAAGGATGAATTGGTTTCAGAATGTTATCTGCTGTGTAATAGGCTCACATTAGATTGATGTCTTTTGCTGAATATTTTTCTGCAGGATCACTAACTAGTGTGATATAGCTTTTGCTAATGGGGAATTCTGAATCGACTTATGATGATACTCCAGAAAACTTTCCACCTCAATCTTCTTCTTATGCAGAAAGCTTGATGAATCCAAGTCATCCAACACAAAGAAGCGGCCAGCGGTCAACTTACATACCAGACAACTTTAGCTCATTGGATCAGGTTCTCATTCATATTTATTCAACCTTTCTTGGCTCTTTTCTTGATTGGAAATTTACAAGAACATATGATTCAATGCGACAATTTTCAGGTAATTGCAGCTTTAAGAGAAGCTGGCCTTGAGTCGTCGAACTTAATTCTTGGTATTGATTTCACTAAGAGCAATGAGTGGACAGGTAAGCTTTTACCAACTATTTTTTTCAAAACAACTTCCTTGGTGACCATTGAAAATTAGCTTGTTTTGTTAGGGAAATACTCATTCAACCGAAGAAGTTTACATGCAATTGGTAGTGTGGCTAACCCATATGAGCAAGCTATATCCATAATTGGACAGACGTTGTCTCCGTTTGATGATGACAACTTGATTCCTTGTTTTGGGTTTGGAGATGGTTAGCCTTTCCATTACGCTGTAAAAACATTTATACTAGACCATCTGGTGCAGTTTATTGCATTTCCTGTACAATCTGTGTTTGTTTTCACTTAAATGTTTTCATTTACCACTAATCCAGCTAAAACACACGACCAACATGTGTTCAGTTTTTACCCTGATCACCGACCTTGCAATGGTTTTGAGGAAGCACTTGCACGATACAAGGAGATACTTCCTCTCTTAAAGCTGTCAGGTACTAAACATTTTGGCTGCTCTGCATTAGTCCTGTCATCTATTAACAATTGGTGAATGCTAATGGCCTCGTCACTCAAGGAATTTTCAAATTCCCAAAGTTATGAGTTTAGACAAATAAAGATCTAATGTGGACTAGATATTGAAACGGAAAATGTTAGAACAGACCTGACAAAGATGACATAAACATCCGAACAGACAATAGCAAAACACACACATGCATTATTGAGTGAGGAACAATTCAAGTTAGAGAGTGATGAGATGGTCACAAATGACAGACAAATGATTCAATCAGGTTTTAGGCCTATGAACCCTGAATCTAGTCGGACTAGGACGAAAACATAGATTTCTTCAGCTTGTCGCACGAACAGGAGTTCCTTCTGTGGCACGTGAGCTTGCTTCTGGCACACGAACTCTCCATCAGAAAACCCCATACTAAGGGCAGTGTGTGAATCCTCGGACCATGCCGGATAATATACAAGTCATGCCAACAGGAACTACCTTTTTTGAAAGCCTATTCTCAGACAATCTTGATAGGATGAAATATGGCGGTTTAAATTTAACATAGACTTGTAAATTGCTTAGTATTACGATCCCGGGCTAATCTTTTACAATATGCTGTATAGAGTAACTTCCAAATTCTTATTAATTTGCTTCAATGGTTTGGTTCACAGGTCCTACCTCATTTGCACCAGTAATTGATGCTGCAATTGACATTGTGGAGGAAAGTAATGGGCAATACCATGTCCTTGTGATCATTGCTGATGGGCAGGTAGAAATATTTCTATGGCAGATTTCATATTATAAAGAAATGAAGTATATCATGTTTGAACTCACGTTTATGTGACGTAGGTTACCAGGAGTCCTGATATACCACCTGGGAGGTTCAGTCCCCAAGAGCAAGCAACCATTAATTCAATTATTGCTGCCAGGTAAACATCTATACATCTGGTTTCGAATTCATATAGTGACTACTGAAAATTCATGGGTTTGCAACTTTGCATTGTTGATGATCAGTGATTATCCTCTATCAATTGTCTTGGTTGGAGTTGGAGATGGACCCTGGGATGCCATGCAACAGTTTGACGACAACATTTCTCAGCGTAAATTTGACAATTTCCAGGTAGTTTGTTGGGATTGGGTTCTTAGAGGCCATTGTCTTAGATGACTGCTTAGCCTTCTTTTCTATTAATAAAAGCGCATCCAGTTGCGCCGGATATCACTTACACTCCTTCCAAAAAAAACTATTGTCTTAGAGGCCATGCAACAAATTTATATTGTCTTAGAGGTGATTATTTACATTGCAGTTTGTGAACTTTACCAAGATCATGTCGGACAACAGTGAAAGATCCAAAAAAGAAACATCATTTGCACTCGCTGCGTTGATGGAGATCCCATTTCAGTACAGGGCCACACAAAGCA
The DNA here is from genome assembly GCA_033239125.1 of Fagopyrum homotropicum. Classification (NCBI taxonomy): domain Eukaryota; kingdom Viridiplantae; phylum Streptophyta; class Magnoliopsida; order Caryophyllales; family Polygonaceae; genus Fagopyrum; species Fagopyrum homotropicum. The sequence goes on along the minus strand of BSWB01000003.1, from coordinate 143,285,627 downwards.
TTCAGTTAACTGGGTATAGTTGGAACTCGGAATCCAGTTTATGCTTAAACTTTTCTGGAAATGATTAACTTCCTAAAGAAATCGTTATTTCTTGCAGGAAGAAGGGTGGATTAAGGAGTAAGCCACTTCCTCCTCCTCGAGAAGTTATAGAACACGACAGCGCAGTAAGGTCAGTGTCACGTGATGCAAGTGAAAGCTTTGAGCACGCAGCTGAAGCAGCAACAAGTTCTGAACAGGTTAGCCTCTTTTTGATCTCAAACAATATCCTATATGATAATTGTGACATGCTTATACTCAGTTTGCTTCAAATTTTGAAGGTTTGCCCGATATGTTTAACAAATCCAAGGAATATGGCATTTCAATGTGGTCACATGGTAAGCTTTTTGTGTTGTTGAATTGTATCAGTACTTGGCTATCATAGTACGTATTATCAACTGGGTTGGAGTTTTCTTGGTTAATACAGACATGCAAGGATTGCGGTCCAACTCTGAGAACGTGTCCTCTTTGCCGGGAAGCCATTAAAACGAGGATAAGGTTGTACACTTGAATTATTGGAGACTTTGATCTCTGTTCAGCAAATTGAGTGTTTCCTCTGATGATATCAACTCAGATGGTGTAAAAAGCAATATAGAACTCAAATGTCTTGTGTGCATGTAAGTTGTGTGTTTTCCGTGTTCTTCATGCAGATAAGTGACAGGGATGCTCTGCCTTCGCAATCAAAATTTATTCGAAGGAGATGCATAGCCATGTAACCCTTACACAGTATATAGTACAATTCAACACATTCTGCCTTACATGGACAAGGATTGGGTTTATGCTGGTCATAATTCTAATATAACAGGGTCACTAAGTGGTGTTTTCTGGCTAAGAATAAAATAAAGTGTGGTTTAATGTAAATTGATCAAAATAAACGGTGATTTTTACAATTTACCCAATATAATAAGGGCCCGTTTGGTTCAAAATAATCGGTGATTTGAACTAATTGAGGTAGAATTTGGTTACTTTTAATACCTTATACAAAAACAAAATAGAGAAAATAAATGAATTTTGTATGAGAGCAGAAGAAATGATTCCAAAAATATTATGAACAAGTTAAAAACTAAGTTCATTCTCATTCCGTTTCCATTTTTTTGGATTACAACCGGACGGGGCTAAATTCATTATAAAACTGCATTTCAGATCAAATGGAGCATTAATTTGTGAGCAGCCAGGTTTGGTCAAAGCCTGACTTTCCCAGCCAACAAAAAAGCCTTATAGGCAACAGAACGAACCAAATCCTTACCACCCCAAGCCCTCTCAAACTCCTTAACCACCTTCTCCCCAACCAACTCAACCCCTCTTTCCCTAGCCGTTACAATCGCAGACCACGACCTCAGCATCCCCAAAACCCCCTCAAACGACATCGTTTTTGGAATCTCCACCTCCAAAGGCTCTCCTTCAGAACCCAACCCCACTGGCTCAAATGGAAACGGCAGCGTTTTGTAGCCTGCCAAGCAATGCTTAATATTCGGGTGCCAATACGGCAGAACCGTCGCGTTCCAACTCTTCAAGATCGAATCAAACTCCGGGTTCACTACGACGTCGTTGTAGCACCAGACGGCTATGATTCCTCCCGGCTTTCGGAGAAGCCGGGTGGCGGCTCCGTAGAACGTCGGGAGATCGAACCAGTGAGCAGCCTGTGCTACCGTTATCAAGTCCACTGAATTCTCTTTACCGCCTATTGTGCTGATGATTTGGTCCTCGGAAATTGCAGGTGGGGTTTCAATGTACTTTACACTAGGATGAGAGATTGCACGTTCTAGCTGGGGTTTGCTCACGTCCGTCGCTATCACTTGCTCGTAGTGCTCCGCCACCTTATTTAGCACCAAAGTAAAACAAAATAGAGTATTATCTGGATGAGTTGGTTGAACGGAGAGAAACATGTAGATAGCTTACAGAAATGGCGGCTTGACCGTTGCCAGTGCCGGCATCCCAAGCGAGAGAGTGATGAAGAGTGCGAGAAGCCAACGAAGAATACCATTCTTTCGGGTAATGGGGGGTCGGACATCCAAGTATAAATCCGCTTGCTTATCGAATAAACCCGCCATCGATCTCCTTAAATCGTAATAGTTCTTGCTATAATGAACAAAGTACTCTCGTATTCAGATCTCCTCAAATGGTATAGTTCTTGCTTATCGAATAAACCCGCCATCGATCTCCTCAAATAATATGAGTAAATTGAAGATTGCGTATATACCCCTAGTAGATTTATTTATGCAAGATTAGTAAGAACTTACGGATACTGTGATAAACTACAATATTAGTAGATGTATACATACGAAAATTGTAACATTACTAAGGATGGCCTAGCCTAGCCTAGCCCAAGTTATATCATTTCATCACAATAAAAGTCGGGGGTTTTAAATGGGAGATGACAAAAAGTAGTAAAAGAAAGAATAATAGGGATGTCATACGAAATTATTAAAAAGTTGAAGCACCATGCAAAATATATAAAATTTAGGCAAATGAAAAAAAGGGTTTTCTTTGTCGCAGCAGTATAAGAAGGAAGGAACTCTGCGGCTTCTCAGTTGCTCCTTTTACTCTCCTCTTTCATATCCTTCTCCTGAAAGTTGAAACCTTCTTTCTTGAATCGGGATACTGGGGCAGAAAAGCAGGAGCAATCCCGAGCCTACGATGGTTGTAATAGAAGAGTTGTCGGTGGAAGATTACGAGGACTACTGCTTTGTTTGCAAGGATGGAGGCTCACTCATTCTCTGTGATCACGAGTACGTCTGCTCTCTCTCTCTCCCTCTTTTGTTTCTACTTAGATTAGTATAAGATAAGCCCAAATATCCATTGTTGCAAATCCCCAGTCGCTGCTTTCTTCTTTTCTCTGACTTGTTTCAAGGATAACTGAGAATTTTGCTAAACTAGGTCAGAGATATATGATAGATATCATTTGTTTTTTTTTGTTGAGTTTTTTGTGTTCGAATGCTTACTAGGTTAGGTTAGGTTGAATTATATGATATATCAAGAATGTTGACAGACCCTTGTTACCAAGCTGTATTCTTCAATATACTCACCTGCTCCTGTGCCTACCTACCTTATAGGGCTTGCACAAAGGCTTATCACGGAAAGTGCGTTAAAAACAGATTCTCCGTTGATTCTAAAGAACAATGGATATGCGGTAAGTTCGTTCAATTTGTGCTTAAATTGCCTCTTTTACTCTTTATGTGCATCCATACTTAGTAACTGTGCATATTTGGAGTTGATGTTAACATTGTTCTAAATAGCCTATTGTGATCTTACTTCACTGAGCTTATATCATTTCAGATTGTCATTCTTGCTGCAAATGTGGCAAAATCTCTAGCATTAGGTGCTTCTGCTGTACAAATGCTGTGTGTGAAAGCTGTGTTACCAACAACTATGAATTTGCCCGGATTAGAGGAGCAGATGGTATTTGTGACGAGTGTCTTAAGCTCGCTATTATGGTGGAGGAAGGAAGAGACGTTGACTCTGAGGGAGTAAGATCATGTCATTTACTATTAATTGTCATTGTCTTCTCATGTCCTTCTCTTTTTCTATCTAATAAATTGTTGTGGTATGGTTTGTTAAACATCGAAAACATATATATTCGGTCTTTTTTTTTTTTAATTCTATCCTTTTCACCGGTTAGATGCTTGAAATTAAATACATGAACCGGGTTGGGATCCATATTCAGATATCATATATGAGTATCAATACAAAAAAAAGTCCATATATGTTGTGTTTTGGCATAGGGGTATTCGGGTATGGATATCAACCTCATATATATACACATATTGTCATATTTCATTTCCAAACCTATTTTCATATCCCTAAAAAGAGAGGCGGCGTCACGTATATTTTCCATCCTCTCTCTTTGTCTTCTCTATCTACGCCCTCTTCTCTCCGGTTGTCTCCCTCGTTGGATCTTCGTTCTTTTTCTTTGCTTACATCATCTCCACGTATGAAACAAATCTTCTCTAAGTTCCATTTATGCTTTTTTTCGATGTCTTCTAATATTACAAGATCGGAGTTAATTTTCTATTTCATACCATTTGGAAAGAGCAATAAACTTCGGATTCGGTTTGCAGCAGGATTGTATTGCTCAATTTATGCAGCTTCTCGTATGGATTTGTGTTAGTTTTCTATTTAATCGTGTGATATGTGTGGACTGGATTACTTGCTAGGGTTCTTTAGACACACTACTATTTCTACTCGTTTGTAACTTGTTTGCTGAAATTTTGAGAGCTAGTAACCGAAGCAATTTTGGTATACTTTATCTTGTCATTCACAAATATATCTCATACTCATATCGTGATATCGATACCAATATTTGATATACCGATACCTGGATATGGATCCCAAACAGGCCCGAAGTCTAAGATGGTTGATCACAACGAGCTCCATTTCTCAATAACTGTAGTAAATTAATACTGATCTTTTTTGCTAGGCTGTTTGTTGGATTTGTTTGTCTTTGGTTTTTTTAGTTCCTGTATCCTGATTGTATATGTGTTTGGTGCAGGAAGAGGCAGATTTTAATGATCGAGAATCAACAGAGGGTCTTTTCAAGGAATACTGGGAAATAATAAGGGATAAGGAAAACTTAACCTTAAAAGACTTGCAGGCTGCAAAGGCTCAGATGGATAACAGTGCTACACCCAAACCAAAGTCCACCTCTAAGAGGGGACATTCGGATGAATATTGTGCCGATGTAGGCCATGAGAAAGTTTCAGATGCGGACTTTGACACGAAGGTTACTCAGGATAAGAGATCAGACAGAACTAAAAAACAGCAAAAGAAGGAGATCACGCAATCCGACATAAAAAAACAGGAGAGCAAAAAAAGGAAAATTATTCATTGGGGTTCGGGTGAATATGCTGGAGCATCAAATGCAGACTGTAACATGGAGATCACTCAATCAAACTGCAAAAAACTGAGACAGAAGAAGGCTTCAAACAAAAGGGAATTTCTTGGTTGGGGTTCAAAAGCGCTAATGGAGTTCCTGACCTCAATTGGAAAAGATACTAGCCAGAAAATGTCTCAGATTGAAGCTGCTGATATTATGATCCAGTATGCACGAGACAATAATCTCTTTGACATTAAAAACAAGAAGAAAATCATTTGTGATGCTGCACTTCATTCTGTACTGGGGAGGAAGTCTCTGACCATATACAAAATGAGGGACTTCCTTGAAGACCATTTTTTGGAGAACATAGAGGATTTAGATGACAAATCAGAAAACGAGGAATTAAAGGGTTTGTTACCTTCAAAGAAGTTGCAAAAGCACAACACATTGAAAACTTGCACGGAAAAGGATACAATTAGCGAAAAGAAAGCAACTCCCAAGGTTTTATACAGTCGCTATGCATCTATAGTTCCGGAGAACATTAGTCTTGTTTACTTGAGAAGGACTTTGGTGGAGGAACTGTTGAACAAGTGTGACAAGATCTCTGATGATAAAGTCATAGGTAGCATTGTGAGGGTCAAGAATCGAGTTATAAAATACAGGCCTAACGAGCTTCTTCAAGTCACAGGTATCAAAAGACAGGCTAGTGAAAACAAAACGGAAGTTTTCCTAAAGGTAACCGGTATGGCTACTGATGTCCCGATCTCTATGCTTGAAGATTACAATTTCCTTGAGGTAATTAATTAAACTGTGTTGATCTGCTAATGCCTCATAACATCATTTTTGTTGTTGTATGGCATCTATCTGTATTGACATTTTGGTTATACATGCATGGTGCAGGATGAATGTGATGATTTGCGGCTGAAAGTGGAGAAAGGCATTATTGAAAGGCCTACTGTTGTAAGTTCTCTTATGAACAATTTATCAGTTAACCTAGCCATACAAATTTTGAAAATTATCTATCCTTACTTGTGACAGGCTGCTCTACAGGAGAAGGCCAACATTCTTCATGAAGATAAAACAAAACATGTGAGTAGCTGAGTGAAATTGTGTTCAATTGCAATGTGTTCCATGGCATCTAATTTATGCAAGAAAATCTGCAGGCGATTCCAAGAGATTTGATGGTTCTACAACACCGCATTGATTTGGCTAATGAGAAAGGATGGAGAGATGAATATCCTTTTTTTACATATTATTGTTTCTTCAGGCTTCAATATCTTCTTGTCAAATAAAATAAAAGATTGTGTTGTGTTGCCTTGACCCGCTATTGTTTCTGCACATTCTATGAATTGACGCGAGAAAGGAAGTTCCTTCTGACAGCAGAAGGGCAGATGCGCAGGCTGCAAACTCTGCCAAAAGTCATAGCTGATGTTCTACAACATGATTCTAACGAGACACTGGAAAAGAAGGAGATGGAAGCAATGTAGTAAGCAAATGTTGTTTCTGCCAACCAACCCGAGCTCGACCCGCCCCGTCCGTTTGACACCACAACAGCCTCAGTTAGGAGCCCTGAATGAACCATTCGACTTCTACTGATCGAGATGCAACATTGGCCTTTTCTTGAGATTCAAGAGCTGCAACAGTTGGCCTTCAAGTAATTCCAGATGCAACCTCAAGACATGGGCGAGAAATAGTTGCAACACTTGGCCAAATGATCGAGCTGCAACAAGATGAGATGTGACCTAAAACTGTATCTCCTTCATCATCATTGATAATTTATGTAAATATAGGTTTAGTTTTGTAATTAATGATCGAGCTGCTTCTGACATCACAATGCAATCACCTTCTGGCCAAATGATCGAGCTGCAACAAGATGAGCATCAGATGTGACCTAAACAGCTAAACTGTATCTCCTTCATCATCATCATACTGCATTTAACAAAACTGTATTCCCAAAACAGATTTGTAATTAATGATAGTTCTCCAAATGCATGATTTAACCGTTTAGACACATTCATAGAAGGATCATCATTTTATGTCTGCAAGAGATCTCATAGTTTTAGCATGTAAATAATATAAAATAAAGAAGGAAGAAAACAGGAAGATAAAGAAATATGATTAATTTATCAAAATATGAGTGTTCTGCATATATAACATCTATACAGACAAACAAAGCTGCATCTGCACGAGAAATATGATTAATTTAGATTGATTTAATTGGGTCACTCGTAATATTATCGAAACAGTCAGCTTGGCGCACTTGCAGTGGGACTGTGTGTCCCGGTCGCAACGCGGAGTCGCGCCCGGACTTTTACCTGCTTGGGCATATGCGACATCGGCCCTCCGCCTCATTTCGACATAAGGAGGCTCTCGGCGCCCTAACAATACGAAGGTGGGGCACAATTGCAATGCGCCCAGGAGGCCCACTCCTAGTGTGCCCGGGAGACACATACTCATCTTAGGAAAACTCACCCATTGGGTTGCTTGAAATGATCAAGCCATACCCAATGTGCTTTTCAATGAATCATGGCATGCAAGTCTAAATGAAGTATGCAAAACCTAACTCCGAGTTATGCTTTTCAATGAATCATGGCATACATAGGTTTAAATAACATTATACTAGCTCATATAATATATATACAAGCTACATTTACCAAGGAAGTTGAAACATGAGTGATCTGCATAACATCTATACAGACAGACAGGCAAAGCCCCTTCTGCACGGGAAATATGATTAATTTATCAATCAAAATATATTGTGATAATAATCAAAGATCAATCCATGCAGTTACCTCCTTTGAAGTAAACTCACTCATCTTACTAAAGCATAAAATACCACACTGCTACACTAGGGCAATGCATAGAAGCATTCTAGAATATTCAGCTGAAAGACAAAATCATACAGCTATATATGTATCTGTTCATCACATTAATGGGAATCAATGAAACAGTAAAAACATATTTTTCACTCCTCTCTGCACAGCACAAACAAATACCATTCTCAGTATGGTATCAGAGCCTGAAAAAGGACCAATGTACAGCATTTGAATTTCTTACCCAGTCTCATGGAGAACCCAAATCCCTCACCCGACCAAAGCCATTCTAGAGAACTCGGGTTTAAGTTATTTTAATGAGAATCAATGAAACAGTGAAAACATATTTTTTGTTGCAAAGATATTTTAATTTATTGGTTGGTGATAGTGATTTTAAGCTAACTTGTTAGGTTCGAACTCGGGTTTAAGTTAATAACTAAATAAAGTTAAAAATGATATGGTTATTTTAATAATAAAGTTTGACATATTATTTAAATTAAAAAAATGACAAAAAATAAAACCAATAACTCCTATATTTTATTTTCTTTCAAAAATTACCCATATTATTTTTGTATACTTAACGAATTATGTAATAAAAGTTAATCATCACTTTATTCCTAAATATTAAAGAAAGTTTAGTTATTAAAAAGTTAAAATGTTTTAAAATAAAATTTTGGTTAACAGACCATGTTTGATGTCATTATTGTTTTATGGGTAATGTGTTGGGGAACTTTAGTGAAAGAATATATTGATTATTGGAAATTTTATGTAATTAGAAATTTTAAAATAAATATATTTAACTTAAATTTGTGAAAAAGATCTCCATTTCATGTTTTAAAATTTAAAGTTTTAAAAATCAATCTTATTTTATACATAAATTTTGTGGGAATGTCACCAAGTATAGATTTTTTAACCAAATTTTTATTTTTAAACTTCTCAATCATTCTTATAGTTATGTTTTAAATAAATGGCCTAAAATATTTAAGAATAAAGGGCTAACTAACCTTTATTACATAATTCGTTAGCTATACAAAAAAAATATGGGTGGTTTTTGAAAGAAAATTATAATGTAGGGGTGATTTTGTGATTTAAAAAAGTTATGAGCAGTTTTTGTAATAATATTGGTCATAATTACAGCCCGTATGAAAAAAATTTAATGTAAAATAGTTTGTATACCGACTAGTAATTTTTGAAGGTTGTATTATTTTGGTTCATGTGTCATAGTTGATATTATTTTTGGTCATTTTTTACTTTAAATTATTTTCTTTTAAATAACTCAAAATTATATTTTATGTAAGAAATTTAATCAATTTAAACTAACTCATCTATTTAATTAATTTTCATTTTAAACATGAGTGTTTGGTAAAGTTAATATAATTGTGGGTAAGATTACGAAAAAGTACGTGTTAGATTTTTTTTATAGATGAAAAAAAATGAGGGTTAAAAGGGATATTTAAGCTTCAATAATCTTCATAATCATTGACTCCGTTTGGTAAGCCTTAAAATTAAGCGATTAAGATTATGGGAATTAAAACGGAGAAATAATTCTTGTAATCTTGTTTGGTAAGGGAATTAAGGAGATTAAAGGTGTTGGATTATGGAGATTAAGAGTATTAAATTATGGAAATTTTGTAATCCTGTAAAACTTAGATTATAAGGATTATGAGAATTATTGAAGCTAAAATCTCACTTTTACCCCTCTTTCTTTTTTTCATCTCTTTCATCTATAAAAATTTAACACATATTTTTTTGTAATTTTATCTACAATCATATTAATTTCACCAAACACTCATTTCACTTATTTTCATCCTCATCTTCTTAAACAATTTCATATCCTTAATTCTTCATCTAAATAATTATCTTCATCCTCATCTTCATCTACGTAATCTTACCTTACCAAACTGGTCCATTATAATCCAAGTTTTACAAGATTACAAATTTCCCATAATCTAACTCCTTTAATCTCCATAATCTAACTCTTTAATCTCCTTAATTAATTCCCTTACCAAACGAGATTACGAGAATTATTTCTTCCTTTTAATTCTCATAATCTTAATCTTCTTAATTTACACACTTACCAAACGGGGCTAATGTATTTAACAAAAATTTTCAATCAATTATATCTGCATAGTGCACTACCAACGAGTTAACAACAAACAACATGCAAAAATGAATAAATCCAAATATCTAGAAAACAACAAGTACTATTATAGTCAAATTATTCCCTTTAATTTTGTGTTACAAACTAGTATAACTTGTCAAAATACTACAATCAAACTAATTGAAAAATCAGAGTATATGATACACAAAACAATCTAAATTATATATCTATATAATAAATTATATGTATAAAACTATGTACGGGTCAAGTCAGATTAACCCGCAGGCTACGATGTTTACTCATACCGTCCCACTAAAATACGGACCGGGGCATACACTAACGGGCCATACTTCATATTTTTTTTTCACGGGCGGCCGGGCCAACCCGGATTTATATAAGTATAGTCCCATCATGAATGGTACAATATCCGTAGCTCGGGTCTTTATCAGGGTGTAATTATTATTTCGATACTTTATATTTTGTATTGCTACTCATTCCATATTAATAGATATAGTTAAAATGTGATGAAATTTTATAAATTTAGGTGTCATTTTCTTTTATTTTTTAAATCGTGAACATTAACGATATCAGATGAATCCCTAAAAAGTTGTCTCTTTTATTTGTTATTTTCATTACCCTCCACAAGTATCAAACTAGCCTTCACAGTTTCATTTATGAGATCATTTAATAAGGGCACCCACTGCCACTGAATCACCACCCCAAGGCAAACTGATGCTTGTCATTGCACCACTCCAACTACGCATTTCGTATACGTAATTAAAACTTTTTACACATAAATGGAATGTGTAGTTGGGGTGAATAAATTTTTTTTAATACATTCCAACTACACATTTTATACGTGTAGTTGAAAAAATCACAAATGCACAGTATCCCGTTTAATAAATAACTTTAATTTAGCAAACCCTAATTTCTGAACAAAACTACAAAATCTACCCCATATCCCGTTAACGATGCTCTTAGGGCTCTGCATAATCCTTACACACAAAAAAAAAAAAAGGCTTTGCATAATGATCGAATTTTGCCATGAATTACACAACAGAAGACCAATTTTGAGCAATCAAAGCCACACACAATCACACATACGTACGGTTGAAGCTTTAAAGCCTAACCTTCCCGGCAATCATATAAGCTTTGTAAACAACCGAGCGAACCACCTCCGAACCACCCCAAGCCATCTCAAACTCCTTAACCACCTCTTCTCCCAACAACTCCACCCCTTTCTCTCTAGCACTTACCACCGCCGACCAAGACCTCAGCATCCCCAAAAGCCCTTCAAACGACATCGTTTTGCGAATCTCCAGCTCCATAGGCTCTCCTTCAGACCCCAGCCCCACCGGCTCAAATGGAAACGGCAGCGTTTTGTATCCTTCGAAGATATGCTTGATATTCGGGTGCCAATAAGACAGAGTCTTCGCATGCCAACGCTTCATCGTCGAATTGAATTGCGGATCAACGACTATCTCATCGTAGCACCACACGGCTATGATTCCGCCCGGTTTTCGGAGGAGTCGGCTGGCCGCGCTGTAGAAGCTCCGGAGATCGAACCAGTGTACGGCCTGTGCTACCGTTATCAAATCCACTGAGTTCTCCTCGCCAATTGTTCTCAACATTTCGTCTTCGGACATGGAAATTGGAGTCTGAAGATACTTCACGCGAGGATGCGGGATCCCCCTATCTAACTGTGCTCTACTCACATCCGTCGCCATCACTTGCTCGTAATACTCAGCTACCTTCAATTTTTTTTTAAAAAAGAAAACATTAATCCATCTTAAGTTCCCAGGAGTGAATTTTATGTACAAATCAAATCTATGACGGCTAGATTAGGAGTATTTTCAGAATGATTGGGGGAGAGAGCTTACAGCAATGGCGGCTTGACCGTTGCCGGTGCCGGCATCCCAAGCGAGAGAGTGATGAAGAGTGCGAGAAGCCAACCAAGAATACCATTCTTTTGGGTAATCAGGTCGGACATCCAAATATAAATCCGCTTGCTTATCGAATAAACCCGCCATTGATCTCCTCAAGTGGTAATAGTTCTTGCTATGATGAACAACGTACTCTCGTATTCAGATCTGATGGTGATCCACTCATCCCGGGTACAGCATTATACACTCCTCCGATGGTAACAGTTCTCTGGATTTTTTACCCGAATTACAAAATTATGTAAAATAATTATTAAAATATCAAATTTTAAATTTTATTTTTCAGATTTTCTGAAAAAGGATTAAAAAAATTTTAAAAAAAAAAGCAATCTAAGAATAAAATGCAAGATATGAAACTCAAACACGTGAGGAAGGACAACTAAAAAATGCACACTCCTTCAATCCAACATGTCAAATTATTTCATTGAATATTATTGCTTATGAACGTATCTATAGGCTAATTTTCTTAAAAACGAGAACACAATTATTAATTCTATAAAAATTATCAGTTCTTTCCTATACGACTTTTAGGTTTATAAATTATAACCTTATTATATATATTAATAATAATATTTTTAATTTTTCCATGAGGTTCGGTTATTTTAGTTTTTGTTTTGTCTTGCATCGTTGGATCTTCAAGTTGGCGTGTATTATAGTGGAAGAAACATAAGAATTGACATGAAGAGAAGAATAATATAATAGGAAACGATTAGAATAATTAATATCACATTGATTTTCTTCTTAATTAAATAAAGTGTATATGTGATTCAGAGACAGAGACGGATTCATCGTAAGAATTTGACCACGAATAGCAAAATATAAATCATTCAAGGCCATCAGAGTTTGCATAATCATTTGTTTCTCTTTATATTTGGTCATAGCGGTCAATTGAGAACAAGGATAACCGGGGAAATTACGTGAGGAATCTTGTTCATTCCAAACTTTCTTAATTTGGGTAAAGAAAGTGGAAATCGAATTAGATGATTGAGATTTTGAACTTAGTTATTTTTCGATTGAATATATTTGAGCATCGTTGGACTGAGAGAAGCGAACGTAGAGATCCTTCCAAACTCGGTGAGCAAAGCAACTAGGGAGAAAACTATAACCAATTTCTCTTGCCATAACATTGAGCCACCAAGATAACACCATATCATTGTATCGTTCCTAGACACAAAGCAGATGAGGAAGATTCGGAACTGGAATCGTACCGTTGATGAATCCGGTTTTATTTTTTGCAAAAGATGCGATAAATTGATCGTTTGCAAGTGAAGAAACCAGTGTCGTTAAATCCATGGGCAACAAAGCCCAAATATTATTTGTTCACTACTCGTATAATCTTAGAATCCATAGACAGAAGCCCAAAGCCCAAATATTATTTCTTCACTACTTGTCTAAATTGTGATTCCCCTTTGCCTTACCCATGGCGTATGTGAGATTGGAGCGACAAACATAATGACAGAACTTAGGGTTTCAACTGGAGACCAGGTAAGCAAACTGAGACGGCGGAGGAAGGTTCGTCATCGACTTACAATCTTCTCCGTCAAGATTGATCAAAGAACCCCATGAATCGGATATAGCGTAGAAAATGAGGAAGAAGGAAAGACGAGGACATGTAAGGAGAATTGGAGACGGGAGACGGTCCCTTCATACATGTATCCATACAGGTAGCTAAAAATCAAACAAAGTAAAAACAATAACAAAATAAATAAAAAAATGGCAAATGAGTTTCGAAGAACAAACGGGAATAAAAAAAGATTAGACACTATTGTAAGGGTCAATTCCCTCTTATAATGTAATAAGATTTATAAAAAAAAATGTAGTGAACATATAATTTAAAGTTATCACGGAATTATATATCCCAATCATAAGTGATGATGATTGAATTACATGGGATACCCTCCCATAATTATAATTTTATAGTACTAAACTTCATATTTTATTTTCAAGTAAACTAACCCGCCCAGTCGAGATCCGGTACGTTTAGAAACCATCAAACAATTATCATTGTCACAAACATAAAAGTATCAAGGCTTGTGTTCGTTTTAATTTATTTTGTCAACAAAGCTCCGGGTTGCCAACAAGACTCAATTTTCTCCCATATTTTAAGATTTTCATCGAGTTTAAATTAACATCTCACGAAAACTTAGGACCAAGATTTAAATAACGTTGTCATTTGTCACCAAACTTTAATTAATATTGTCACCCATTCTTAGAGTTTATAACAAAGTTCAAGACTTAGGATTGTCGTCATATTTTAATTAATTTTGTCATCAATATTAAACCCAACTTTAATTAATTCGGTGTCAATAGATTTTGTTGACAATGATATCCGAATGTTACACATATTTCAATATTACTCAAATACATTCAAAATCATTAATTTGAATATATTGATATTGTAGCTTTTTCGTTGAATTATAATACATTATAAGAACCTTATCATTATTAACCCCCACTTTTACGACCCTAAATCCATGGGCAACAAAGCCCAAAGCGAAGGGTGCTGCCGTGCTGGCCCAAGAAGTGTCTAGTGTTGCTGCTACTGCTTGCTATCTGCTACAGTTGACGACTCCAAAGTCCAAACCTCAAATATCCTGGCTATGGCTACGCTGGCTAATAGCTTATCACTCCTTGGTACCATAGCAGCATAGCTCGTCGAGGCTTCGACCACCGATACGTCATACGTTGCTCTTTCCCGAACTCGTACTCATCCTAATGACGACTCTCGCTGTTCAATTCACTCGTCTAACCCGCCGCTTCCCTCTCCCATCTCCGTTGCACGCCCCACGCTCGTTCCACTTCATTCTCAACCATCATCTTCCGAGCTTCCGGTCCAAGCTTCTCCGGAATCGATGTGTCTTGCGCGGGAATTCCCGCCGGCACTTCACTGTCGCTGCTTCGAGCTCTTCTGGTATGTTCCTTGAGATTAGATTGAACCTCAGATGCATTTTTTTTTATCGAATGTATGTTATTAAATTGTTGAATTTCGTTTATTGTATACGAAATAGAGATTATTTTTGCATAATTTAGCGGTTTGATTTTAATACTTTTTGAAATTTTGTAAATTGATCGAGTAGATGAAGAATCGGGAGCTAGGATTAGAAAACACACATTCTCTGTTCAGTTTAGTCAAAATTCCATTCCTGATTAAGAATTGGTGTCCAAGGAACACATTGTCATATTTAGTTAGAATTTCCATTCATGTTATGAGCCCTTGTTATTAAGCAGGCATGATATTGTGTCTGATCATTCTGGTGGAATAAATTTTCTTTCTAGAGTGGAATAACAGTGTCGGAACAGCCGAGGAAAGATACGATGTCATTGTTGTTGGAGGAGGACATGCCGGATGCGAAGCTGCTCTTGCATCAGCTCGGCTTGGGGCAAAAACTCTTCTTCTCACCTTGAACCTTGATAGAATTGCTTGGCAGGTGATCCTTTGTAACCATATAGCCTGCATTTCTTATTATTGTCACCGCTTCAATTTCTGTGGAATAATGACATTGAGGATTTTTTGAATCTATGTTTCGTACTTGTCAATTGCCCTTCATCTTGATTTTCCATGCGATAATAAAAAAATTACTGATAAAAAAGGTATAGCCTTGCAATCCTGCAGTGGGTGGACCTGCTAAATCGCAACTTGTACATGAAGTGGATGCACTTGGTGGTGAGATTGGAAAAGTAGCAGATAGGTAATATTTGAATCTCATTGAAGGATGGTTGTGCATATATTTTCGTTAAGCTTTTTGCAAGCACTTCATGGCAATGAAAAGCCAACAACAAACTAAGTTCATCTGATTTTATGAGCTGAGAATGATATACGTCCTCTTCCTATATTTGCGTTGGTTCAACTTTCTTTAATAATTGAGGAAAATAATATAAGAGTCTACTTCATAATCGAGCTTGATGCTTGGTCATTCATGTTCTTAGGTGTTATCTTCAGAAACGAGTTCTGAACATCTCAAGAGGCCCTGCTGTTCGAGCATTGCGTGCACAGACTGATAAAAGGGAATATGCTTTGGTGATGAAGTCGATTGTTGAGAAGTAAGTTCTCTTTAAATCTATCTTCTAGTGTTATTTACATCCACGTACTCTGATAGTATTTCAGAAGTTTATGGACCTTTTTCTGCATGAGAGACTGACAAACCATTGAGTTTGAAGATTTTTTGTAATGAATTTGGATTTGCATTTTCTTACTGTATTCTTTACCAGAAAATCTTAGTCACTGTGCAAAGTTGTCCTTTGGATGATTTTTTTGCCTTATAAGATGTGTATCTTTATTTTTCATATGGTTTGGAAGTGCCTTCTGCTGGAAAACTTTCACTCTGCTTGCTTTAAGCCTCCAGCTTAACAATTATTTGTTTTCCTGATAAAAAGCATCCAGTCATCCTGCACGGCAATATTGATCTTAAACTGTCTCTGCAAGAACATGCACTTCTGGCATTGTATCATATTCTGCCTGATTGTAATCTTGAAATGGACATATTGCTAATTACTCATCTTTGTATGGTTGCCGATTTCTGCAATCTTCTCATCCTGTTTTCCCCCCTCATTTTCAATTCCAGCACAGAAAACCTTTTCATTCGTGAAGCTATGGTGACTGATGTTATAATGGGGAAGAATGATAATATTGAAGGTGTTCGCACATTTTTTGGGATGGATTTCTACGCACCTTCTATTGTCCTCACAACAGGGACCTTCATGAGTGGCAAAATTTGGGTAGGAAGAACATCAATGCCTGCTGGAAGAGCTGGTGAGTCAGCTTCACAAGGACTCACAGAAAATCTGCAGCAATTAGGTTTTGAAACCGATAGGCTAAAAACTGGAACTCCTGCACGTGTGGATTGTCGTACAGTTGACTTCTCAAGATTGGAGCCGCAGCATGGAGATCAAGAGGTTCTTTCATTACATTTTATGTGTAGGTTTGGTATTCAAATTTAGGAGCCTTCTATCTAAATTATACATAAAATTAAAATAATTTAGAGTCTGCACAGAAGTGATAAAACAGTGTCGTACTTCATTACACTTATAATGTGTGTTTGTCCTAAAATTCATAAAACTAGCATGTATAGTAGTCCTTTACTGCACGTGACTGTGATTGTAATAGCACTACTCTGACAGTGATTTGCCTTTCAAGCAGATTAGTTGGTTTAGCTTTGATCCTGAATTCCACATTGAAAGGGAACAAATGTGCTGTTATCTGACACGTACCACAAACAGTACTCATGAACTGATTAGGGAAAATTTGCATGAAACTCCGACTTACGGAGGATGGGTGGAGGCCAAGGGCCCCAGATATTGCCCTTCTATTGAAGATAAGGTACATTTATCAGTTAACTCAATAAGTACTACCTACAATATCTGTCTTCAGAAGAACTTTACCGAAAATGACTACTGATTACACTTTGAAATTTTAATTATTTAAATCTCAGATTGTTAGATTTCAAGACAAAGAATCCCATCAGATTTTCCTTGAACCAGAGGGTCGTACTGTGCCCGAGCTTTATGTCCAGGTATTCTAAGTGAAGTTTGTAGTTGACTTTTTAACACTCAGTACTGATGCGATGCTTTATGAACTGCTACTTTACTCTTGAGTTAGAAATGTTGTTTGTTTTTTGAGAAGAGAAATCTTGTTTGTTGTCCCGCAGGAAGTTTGGCTGGTCTTGAATCACTGCATACAGTGTTTCATTGATAGTAACTTGTAATCTTTTGTAAAAAAAACTACAAATTGATTGATCTTCTCCTCCCGGTGTCCCTTTTTATGCAGTGTATATGTTGCTAAGTCTGGTATTTTCTTGATTTATGACAGGGATTTTCAACTGGCTTGCCTGAGAGACTGCAGTTGCCTCTATTAAGAACACTTCCTGGGCTTGAGAGCTGTACAATGTTGAGGCCTGCTTATGCTGTAGAATATGATTATTTGCCAGCATACCAGTGCTCCAGATCCCTTATGACCAAAAGGATAGAGGGACTTTTTTTCTCTGGTCAGATAAATGGAACAACAGGGTATGAGGAAGCTGCTGCTCAGGTTATCTTTATCATACAACGGCCTTCGTTTATTTTTTCCTGCTGCTATTGCCATGGGAGCGTAACTTAACCTCAGTACTTTACATCGTGAAATCAAAATGATCTTGTTTGTAGGGCATTATTTCTGGGATTAATGCTGCCAGACATGCAGACGGGAAGTCTCTTATTGTTTTGGAGAGGGAAAGCAGCTACATAGGAACTTTAATTGATGATTTGGTTACGAAAGATCTAAGAGAGCCTTACCGCATGCTAACAAGGTAGTCAGAAAACTGCAATGTACTCTGTCATTATCTGCTATCTGGCTTTCAAGATTTTTTAAAAACTTGTTAGCATCCCATGCTCAGCAATCAGTATCCAACTCCCACTTTTTGAGCATTAGCACATTTTTTCTTATGCCCGCAGCCGCTCAGAACACAGGTTAATTCTGCGAGCAGACAATGCTGATAGTCGCCTTACACCCCTTGCACGTGAAATTGGTCTCATTGATGATAGACGCTGGAAGATGTACCAAGATAAGCAGTCTCGCATATCAGAGGAGAAGAAACGGTTGAAGGCAACCCGGATTTCAGGTTTGTATCCCTTTTCCTATTTTTCACTTGGCTTAGGCATTCAGAGTGTGGAGAAACATATGATTCTATTATATAATACTAAAGCAGAAGCGAATAAGGCTACATGTCGTCCTTACGCTAAGCTGTCTTGGATTTTGCCACTTGTCTATATTAATCAACATAAGATTTTACCACGCGTCATTCTCACACTAAACCACATATTTGTATTATTTTGATTCTCGAAGATCGTTTTTAATTTTAACTTGCATATTCCTTAATAATAACTTGTAATATACTTATATTCAATCATGTACTATTGTAGCTAAATGTTAGGTATTTTTATAAGAAAATGATATTCCTTAATTATATTGTATAATATTCCTGAATTATAGTTTTTTATTTCATGTTTCACATTCTTTAGTTCATTAGTTGTAATGATTAATTTATTAATTTATAACTCTTTATATAGATTATAGACTATGCATTTTGTATTATCGTTAAATGCTTTTATTTGTACAATCTTGCTATGATTTCATAATTTTCATTCTAAAATCTCAGTTTTTATTTGTATCTATTTCTTATTTTACATTACATATTATTTAAAATAGTTAAAATATTTTTTTTATTGATATTGAGACATTATTTATGTTAATAAAAAATATCAGTTCAACGTCACAAATCCCGTGCAAAGAACGGGTACTAAACTAGCTCCCCATTAGGGGTGTCAATGGGTTGCGGATTCCCGAAATTCGCGGGTATTACCCGTCATGCCGTCATGGGGATGGGGATTTTAAACGGGTACGGGGACGGGGATGGATTAAAAATTGATTCCCCGCTTGGGTATGGGGACGGGGATGAAGATAGGGGTATTCGCCCCGCTCCCCGATTCAAGCCCGAACCCGACGGGGAATCCGACGGGGAACCCCGACTGGGAACCCCGACTTGGGAACCCCGACGGGGAACCCAGACGGGGAATCTGACGGGGAACTTGGTGGGGAATCACGGGGAACCCAAAAAAATTGTGTTTATTTTAGACTTTCATTGTAGTTTCAAGTTTAATTGAAATTTAATTCAGAAACTGTGTTTAAATTTATATTGTCGATGGTTTTTAAATTTCAAATTATATACACTTTTATGCTTTTAAGAATTAAGAGTATCATACTCATTCCTACAATCCTACTTGCACAAAAAATGTATTTAGAAAAATGTTTTAAGGTTATATTTTTGTATGATTATTATATGTGTAAATTATGCTAATGCTAAGTGAAGTAAGTGCTAACCTATTATGGTGGTCATGTTAATGGTGTTTATGGTAGTGATGGTTGAGAACAATTATGAATTGTTCTTTCTACTATTATTGGTTTTATTTGTAGGTTTTCAGGGCCTTTATTTTTCATGAGATTAGACCTTGAATTCCAACAGATTTTGATTTTGCAGTTATGAATAGTTCTTTTTTCTACTGTTATTGGTTTTGTTTGTAGGTTTCTAAGGTCTGTTCTTTTTTCATGAGATTAGATAGTGGTGATTGAGAACAGTTAAAATGCGCTGAATTTGATGAAGCGGAGTAACACTGCAACAAAATAATCCCTTCCTTAGAGTAAATTGCAAAATCAATTGTTAACCATTGTCAGGAATGCTTTGGCTATCAAGGCGTTGGGGTGCACGTTGCATACCTACTACCTACAGGGATGAGCATATTATGCATAATATCATTACCACTTCATATAATGTAGTATATGTTGCATTGAGAATTAGTATTGAATACATGCCACAATGATTATTCATGTCAAGTCATCATTTAAATCCATAATAAGGATTTGATTTAGCCACACTTACTATGTTTAAAAAATATTCGAAAAAGCTAAATACACTTAAAAGGACAAAAACATGGGGACGGGGAATTCCCCGATGGGGACGAATATCCGACATAGATGGGGAGATTTGCGGGGATAACTTCTAAAACTTTAAAATGGGAAAAATTAAACGGGGACGGGTATTCCTCGATGGGGACGAATATCCGACGGGGACGAGGACAATTTTCAATACCTGAACGGGTATGGGGATGGGGACGGGGGGCATTATACTAAACTGGGATGGGGATGAATATGGTACTCCCCGACTCATATCCGACCCATCGACATCCCTACTCCCCATCTATATTTACTAATACATCTAGGCAGATGCTTGTGTAAATGTTAAGATAATATTGGGTTAGCTAACAGACTTGTTATATATCTTTTACTTCTTTTCACAAGCACCTACCATTTTAATGTTGCAAAGAAGTGCATACCTCATAAGCTTATTGATAAGCATGGTTTACTAAATACAGGAGGTGATCTTGCTACTGAAGTTACATTATTATCTGGACAGCCAGTAAAGGATTCTTCAACATTGGAGAGTTTACTAAAGAAACCACATATACCATATAAGCTTCTTGACAAGCATGGTTTTAGTGATAAATCTCTATCTCGAATGGAGAAGGAATGCATTGAGATCGATATCAAGTATGAGGGCTTCATTATTCGACAACAAAACCATCTGCAACAGGTAATTACTCTATCTTGATGGCCATGACACTTTACCATATCTCCATAGCTGGTGATCGATCCTTTTTCATGTTACTTGCAGATCATTCAACAGCAGCATCGACCACTTCCAGATAACCTAGATTACTATTCTATGACAACTCTATCCCTGGAGGCCCGGGAGAAGCTTTCCAAGGTACATCAAGGTTCTTTGGTCCCCAAACATTTATCATTGTAGTGTGAAGTTGTCTTATGAAGAAGTTCGTACGTCTCAGGTAAGGCCGCAAACAATTGGTCAAGCAAGCAGAGTAGGCGGAGTGAACCCAGCTGACATAACTGCTCTGATGATCATCTTAGAGACCAATAGGAGACAAGCCCAGGAACAGAAAAGGCGGAAAATTTTGTCGTCTGTGATTGTTGAGTCGGAACACCAAGTATCTGAACTTTCAGTCAGCGAGACACTCAGCTCGTAACACATAACCAGGCACAAGCGAAAGGTCAGACTCCAATCTGCTACTAAAATGGCCCCCGTTGCAGGAAACGTCATGAACAAGCTATGCTGCAAGCAGTGAGCAGTTGATCAACTGGGCCGCCTACAAATCTCTCGTCTGCGAGATCTCGGGAGCAGGTGTGCCTTCTTGATCTTGATCCTACACTCCATATCTGAACTCATCTTCTAAGCACGTTTGAAATGTCAGTTAAATTGTCATATAAATTTCAGAAATAGCAATTGACAGTTGTGTTGAATTAAAATATAATGTCAATATAAGAAATGTCTTTATTTAGTCTATTGATTGTAACCATGTCATGCTGCGGGTATCTAGGGAACACCCAAATCTCTATATTCCCAACCACCAAAGGTTATTCATAGCTCTAATGCAAATTCCCATTTTCAATCCAATCCAAAACAACTTGTCAATCCCAACACTTGATTTAGGTTTCAATCCGACTTCAAATCAATCTTGAAGGAGGATATTGTTTATAAGGACGTGCTTCAAATTCGAGCCTCGACAAATGCCTGGAGCTGTGGTGGAGCAGAAGGTAGGATCATGCTATGTATGGTTAATCTGCATCTCCCTCTCCATCTGCCTCGCAGTTGGCGGAACCTTACTTGCGCTCTACGTGATCAACCCCGACTCCCCATCTGTCTCCAGTTATCCTACCACCGGAATCTCCCTCATCTGCCTCCCTTGGTTGTTCTGGTTCATCACCATCCTCTACCGTTTCCTCTCCCGCAAGTTCGGGTTTAGAATGGTCTTTTGGGGTGCCTCCGTTGACGCCCTCCCCCGTGCCTCCACTAACGCCGGAGAATTCTCCAATAATCCCGGCGGTAGAGAGGCAGCTGAAGGATCAAGTAAATTCTCCACAGCCTCTTGATTACTGATCCTGAGAAGTGCAAATTTGAGGGGATTATATCCTGAGAATCATAGAGGAAATACAAGAATCCACATTGGTTGAACAACAGGGAATCAATCTGTTTGTGGGAGTTCCAAACTGCAACGAGAGGAATGAAGGAATATTATGATGGATGCAATTCGTGGATTTGATAATCCAATCTGATCGAAATGATATTTTTTAGGTATCTGTAGGCATTATTGGGGTAAGATTGCTATATTCCCGTTTTCCTTTTGTTACTTTGATTGACTCTTTTATGTTTATGTTGGGGGATTTGTATTGACAACCATTATCATCAACTAATAACACCAATTAGAGAAAGATTTCAGTTTGTACTCGTGTATCTAAAATACAAAATCATGTATTTTATATTTGTTTGTTGTCTTGTCATCAAATTTGTGCTTGGCAATCACTTATAGATTTAGCCCGACAAAGTTTGTCTAAGTTGCCTCTCTTGTCAATCACGCGATGACCTTGTTTAGAACATATAAATCTTCTCGAACTTACCTCGGCGTTTTCTTGCTCTTATTCTCAAAATGTTTGCGAGTATTGAATGTGCATTAAATTTGTAGTTTGATTTCTATTTGTCAAAGCTTTCTTTGTAGGTGTTGGTTCATTCAATTTCGTCATGGTTATGACGAAGCTAACGTTTCAATAGACTCTCTTGCTTCTATTTCGTTAATCTAAAGGTTTATAGTTTTAAGGATGATCCTAGATAGAATTTTACCATTGTTAGGTAACGATATCATTAATCTAAAAACTTTCATATTTTAAGGATCATATATCCTGTTGTTAAGTAACGATAGCATAGGTGTGGCGAGACAACATATTATTACTGGTTAACCTTTTAATTTCGTTCAAATAAACACGAATGGGTCTATGAGCAACTCCGTCCTCAACCAAAAAATGTTTTGAGGTTGCAAATTGCGATGATTTGGCGAATGCGGATACCGGGTACCCGATACGGCTATGTTAACAAAACGAAGTTTGATTGTTTGGAGGGAAATGCAATAAACTCTCGCGAGCTCCAACAATGGCGTCGAGGATGCTCTGTTGTCGCACTCTAGCCCTCCCCATTCCCTCCCCCAGCGCCACCTTATCACCGCTCTTTTACCATCTCTCAAACTTCAGCACCACCTCCTCCGCCGACGTTGACGATGGAGACTTCCAGGGATTATCGGAGCAAACGACGACGAAGCCTCAGCTTCCGAAGCTCCAACCTTTCCCCGACGCTGACCTGATCTCGAAACTTCTTCTCGACCACCATAACCCCTTCCACGCAATGGAATCCTCCCTCCAACTCCACGGCATCTCTCTCTCCTCCCACCTCCTCCACCAAACCCTCCTCCGTCTAACGAACTTCTCAAAGATCGCCCTTTCCTTCTTCTCCTGGTCCATTTCCCAGCGCCACCATCCCGATTTCACCCCCGATACGGCCTCCTTCAACCTCATGATCGATATCCTTGGCCGCGCACGCCAATTCGACGTCGCCTGGCAGCTCATCGTCCAACTCCAAACCCTAAACCTAACCCCCAATTCCTCCACCTTTCTCGTTCTTATCCGGAGGCTGATCGCCGCCGGGTTCACCCGGCAAGCCGTCAGAGCATTCGATGATATGTCCTCTTTTGTCGAATCCGAGACGAGTAAGGACGATTTTCTCTACCTTCTGGACACGCTGTGCAAGTATGGATATGGAAGGGTGGCTATGGAGGTCTTCAACCGGAATAAGTTCAGGTTTGATCCCTGTTCGAAGGCTTACACTGTTTTGATTTACGGTTGGTGTAAGATGAACAGGGTGGATATGGCTGAGAAGCTGTTGAGGGAAATGGTAGATAAGGGGATTGAACCCAATGTGGTTACCTATAATGTGTTGCTTAATGGGATCTGCAGACGGACCAGCTTGCATCCAGATGACCGGTTTGAGAGGGTTGTTAGGGATGCAGACAAGGTGTTTGCTGAAATGTCTGAGAGAGGGATTGATCCTGATGTGACCAGTTACTCCATTGTGCTTCATGTCTACAGCCGTGCTCATAAGCCTGACTTGACACTTGATAAGTTCGAGATGATGAAGGAGCGAGGGATCAGCCCTAGCATCGCCACATACACGTCTGTTATCAAGTGTCTTAGCTCTTGCGCACGGATTGAGGAGGCCGAGAAGATTCTAGATGACATGCTCGGCAATGGGGTATCTCCATCAGCTGCGACATATAACTGCTTCTTCAAGGAGTATAAAGGCAGAAAGGATTGGGAAAGTGCTCTGAATTTGTATAGGAAGATGAGGAAAGACGGTGCGTGTACACCGAGTATCCATTCCTATCATATATTGCTTGGTATGTTCTTGAAGCTAGATAAGCCGGAGATTGTGAAGGAAATATGGGAAGATATGAGGGCAAGCGGATGTGGACCCGATTTAGATTCATTTACGATTTTGGTTCATGGTTTAATCGAGAAGCATAAATGGAGGGAGGCCTGTGAGTTCTTTGTGGAAATGATTGAAAAAGGAATCCTACCACAAAAGATTACGTTTGAGACGTTGTACAGAGGTTTGATACAGGCTAATAAGTTGAGAACTTGGAGGAGATTGCAAAAGAGGCTAGAGCAAGAATCCATCTCATTTGGTTCGGAGTTTGAACATCTTCACCTCCAGCCTTACCAGAGATGATGATTGCTATATACTTGAACAGCACAAGCCGCAAGGCGAGGCATTGCCAAGAGAGTCAAGAGACCAGTCACTTGAATGTTACACTGGCGCAGTTAGACTGCAGGAGTCCACTGGTTGTTGCATCCAAAGACAGAAAACGGTCCTTCAGATCTCATCAAACCAGTTGTTCTAGAAAGTGAAGTGATCTCATTAACAGATGTGTTTTATTGCAGACTGGTTTCTTTGCCCAGTTGATTAACATAAGTTTGTACGCGCTTATTTATTTTTCATTTTGTAAAAGGGATCCTGAATCATTGAGGCAGTAGATTCACAGGCGCTCATTTAACTATCAAGATTGAAATATAGAGGGCAATACATAAATGGAGAAAGGATTGAAAAGGGATATTTCCAGCTTGAGCATAAGATTGGTTTCAGATGTTGTACAGAGGTTTTATACAGGCTGATAGATTGCAGAAGAGGCTAGAGAAAAAAATGATTCTGTTTTTTTCCCGAGTTTGAGCATCTCAACCTTCATCTTTATAAAAAGACATAATTGCTATGACTGAACTGCAAAAGGCGTTACCAAGAGATGATTCACACGCACATTGAGCTGAATTAGATTTGAACAAGAACAATACTAAAATAGATGACCCATTACAGCTTGTCAATCGAGAAGTTATTGGCAAGAATTGCTGATGTCTTGTAAGCTCTTTGTAGACTGTTTTATTTGCCTGATTCGCTTATTTTGCTTATATAAACAATAATGCCTTTCAAAATTTGAATTGATTCTGAATAGTTTTAGCAGCAAGCAACAAAATTGTGGAGAAAAGCCCTTCCAATACTGGTGCTAATTATCTCAAGAACCATCGCACAGAGATCTGACTGAAATCATCGCCACTATATTTAACCAAGCCAAGCAAAAAAGCTTACAAGACATCAAATGGATTGAAGAATCCTAAAAGCTAGGTCATGTATAACAAAACCGAAATGTATAAATGAATTCAAGCCGGGAAATGGTTATTTAGCTGGCTTGCTGCTGCCACCGGAAGGCAGTGGTGGCTTCTGTGCAGAAGCAACGGAGGAGCTACCAGCCTCTTCGGCCTCAGTTAGTTCACGCAGTCGTTTTTGTAGGACACGAACTCTATCCTCCGTCTTCCTGAGTCTTCGCCACCTGTAGGTGAACCAAAGACCAAATCCGCCATATACAACGGCATAAGATGCCCACACATACGGGTATGCTTCTGCATGCTCTTTCATCTTCTTATATTGATTCTCTATCATCCCTGCCCAGCCTACGGCTTGAGTGCTGGTGGCTTGTTCAGCCCCTTCACTTTGCTCAGTTGCCATTACAATTGCCTGTTGACCTTCTACACACGTTTTAAGTGTCATTGGACAATTGCAGTAAAACGCAATAAGTTTGTTCTTTATTTTGGAAATATAAAAATGTGACAGCAATTTTTTCAAATCAAAGGCTATGTCATTGTTATACTGCAAATTGCAGGCTTGCAGCTGCAAATACAAGAACAGGGCTATGTGATTGTTATCCGGCCATGACTGCAATCAATTAATTCCCATTCGAATTAAACTGAACCATTGCAATTATAAGAAACCAAATTTCATACATATCCAACAATAACAAAAAAAGCATCACAGGAAAGATCTAAACAGAGAAACTGTACCGGACTATGAAGCGCGGTTGCGTATCCCGCGTCGGAGACCCGGCAGCGGCCGGAAACGGTTAAACCGGAGTGGGAAACGGTCCAGGCGTCGGAGACTCCGCGAAAACTGGAATGGACACGGTTAGAAGAGGGATTAAGGTTATGTTTGGAAGAGACCCGCGAAGAATCTAATGGCGATGGTGATTCTAGAGGACTTGAGCTACGGAGGATTAGGAATCTCGAGATCGAGATGGAATGATCAATTACAGATTGAGATCTGAGAAAGTAGAGATGTAGAAAAGAGACTTGGAGAGCGAGAAGGAGAACTGGAAAATTGGAGTATGGCGGCTGTTTTTTAGTTTTTAGGGTTTGTTTTATTTAAATAATATAACAATCAAAATTATGCTTGGAATCTAACTTTTGAATTTTTAGAATAGCAAGAAAGAAATATTTGAGGATGGAACCGATGGAATTTATTTATGAGCATAGATTGTTTTATATGCTAAGAAAGAACCGAGTTATGAATAATAACCTGCAGTTTGAATCAACAATTATCTTTCGTACCCAAAAAAACAAATTAAATAATTAAAATTTCGTTTTAAACTAAGTTACGTCTCACTTGAAATTTGTGATATCAATAGAAATGGTCTAAAGTTGAGGGGTATCAAAAGAAATTTTTTATTTTTTCGGTCATTTTTTTTTTGCCTCAAAGTAACTCGTGATTTCAAACCACGGCTTATTACGTATTTTGAAACAATTATTTTTACCGACCCTAAATTCTTCATAATGTCATAATAAAGTTACATCTCTTCATTTTTTTTCAAAAATATTTCATTTTTGTAGTTCAACAAAAAATTTCATTTGTTATTATCACTCCAAAAAAAATTATTTAATTTATAAAGATAGTTTTATTTTTCTTTTTTTTATTATAGTTTTGAATGATTTTGAAATCGATTTCTTATTAAATTTATGAAGATAGTTTTGTTTTTCGTTTTTTCTTATCATTCTGAGTGATTTCAAAATCGATTTTTTATTTTATGATAATCATATGAAACAAGCCGTATAAGAATTAAATATGTGACTAAAATTTTCCAAAACATTTCCCCAATCAAGGAGAAGAGGAATAACGACTTTGTGGCATTTCACTTGCCTGCTCTTTTATACGTGGGAAAATTTGTTAATCACAGAATTGCAAACAAGAAATGAGAGTATGATCTTAGAGATCAAGTATATACATACATAAAAAGCACTTCCTTTGCTTTTCCTTATGCTAATCAGTCTCATTGTGGTCAACAACTAAGCTTTTGCAATCGTAAATTTACCATTTCCTTCCTTTCTCTCTGGGTGCATAAACCAGCTTTATGTAGAAGACGAGGAGGAGGGCAATACAGTTTGCATATACATCCTCTCATCCATGGCCTGCTAACTCAAGCTCGCCCAAACCGAAACAGAAGTTGGTAAAACCTGAATTTCTATACAAAGAACAACAAAACAAGCAGTCCCCGGCTACTACACTCAGTCGAAGCTTGGCCAGCGGCTCCATCTACCTCGCAAGTAGTCTTCTAACGCCACATTTGGTTCTGTGCTGCTAACAGACAGCGTATCGTCTTCTAGATCAAGAAACGCGACATTTAGATGGGACTGTATATCTTTAGGAGAAGTTTCACTATCCAAGCCATCAAAATCTGCGCTAGTGCAGCTTGCTTGCTCCCTTGCCCACTTTGTTACTTCTGGATCACCTTGCAGAAGTTTTAGAACCTGACAGATTATTTGCACAGCAAGTTATTCATCAGATTTAACCATGATTTCTCATATTTAATACATGAGCAAATTGGATGAATACTCACAGCGCTAATTCTAGGTCGAAATAGAGGTGCCCTTTTTACACAAAGGGTAGCAGCCAAAGCCATTCTTTCTATTAGATCATGATCATAGTCACTCCCCAAGCTTGTATCTAGTAGATCAGATATCTTTCCATCCTTTAGAATTGGAGTTGCCTGTCATTGATCAAGTTCAGATCAGAACACTAGTTGAGTATTGTATATTAAAAATTTTCAATGATATCACATATCATATTTCTTATAATATTAACAACTAAGGGAATAATAATGATAAACTTACCCACATGACCAGGCTCTCTTGGCCTTTTGGATTCTTATCATCAATTGGCTTTCTTCCAGAAAGAAGCTCAAGAAGGACAACACCAAATGCATACACATCAATTTTCTCAGTCACCTTCCCATGCATGAAGTATTCTGGAGCCAAATACCTGTCAATCATTAAGCATTATGTCAGAAGCCAACATGGAAACAGGCTGTGCGACCAGTGATTCAGGAGAAAAGGAATATACCCAAATGTTCCTGCAACATCATTGCATGTGATGGATGAAGCACTAGAGGTCCACGTCGCGAGTCCAAAGTCTGCCAACTGAGAAGAGACATAAACATATGATTATCAGTACTCCCATCCAGGCAATGTATTTCGAGGCTGAAAAAAGGGGGAAATGCTTGGTTTTGTTATCACCTGAGGCTCAAAATCTTCAGCAAGAAGAACATTTGAAGATTTAATGTCCCTGTGAATCACGGGTGGAGAACTCGCATGGTGGAGATGATCCAGTGCCTCGGCCACACCCAAGGCAACCTTGTACCTTTCTTCCCAACAAAATGAGGTCGCATCCTTCTTCTGGCCTGGTTTTTCAGTTGAAGAACCAATGTTAAGTTAATTTTTTGAGCAACGGACAAGCCTCACTTTCTCCATACAATCAATACAAAGACAAGTAAAAACATGTCATGTTCCTTACCATGGAGATTGTCTTCTAGACTTCCTCTTGGTAGAAGATCATAAACTAAGATTGGATTATCATTCTCGAAGCAAAATCCAACGAGGGAAATTATATTTTTGTGACTAACTGATGTAATAATCTCAATTTCTGCAATGAACTCTTTCAACACATTCTCTGAAGGCTTCAATATCTTAATTGCCAATTCATTCCCATCAGAAAGTTGTCCCTTGAAAACACGGCTGCTGCCACCTTTTCCAATCATTCTTTCTGAATGCTCAAACAAATATAAAACGGTAAGAATGTCTCATGTAAGCTACACCACAACGAATGCATAGACACTGCGTCAGAAAGAGAGAAAACAAACCAGGTAGAAAGCCAGATGTTGCAGACAGGAGTTCTTGGTATGTAAACAATCTACACATGGACGAGTACTTGGCATGGAAGTTTGCCAGTTCTTCTGCAAAAATCTTCATTTCATGGGTGGGGGAATGGGGTGAGGAAGGCACATAGGGTATAACAGGTACAATTGCACCATTTACTCCTCCACAAGATGATTGATCATCTTCTTGAGCAGATTGAACTTGTTTGTCATCGGGATGAATGGTCATTTTATGATACTGTGTGCGCCACCTTAAAAGACGTCTAGATAAGGAATTCTTCCGCTTTGAAGCCTTACCACAGTTCTGCTTCTTAGGTATAAATGCACCACGAACCAACGCCCAGCCTTGTTTATGCTCATATACTTGCTGACCCATCCCAACATTTTGTTCTGAAGATGCCTCTGGTGCCTGATATGGTACCAATGCCGATGAAATGTTTGAACTAACATCAATGCAAGGATCTTCTTCCTGAAGATCAGTAGTATAGTCTGTCCAAGATGAGGTTGGGGTACATGAAAAGTATCTCCTTATGAGTGTACTTCTTCTAGGAAGTGTGATCTGTTTATCTGAACTATGTCTACGTCCTGAATCACATCCAACCTCATCAGTCAAGTGTTGTAGTGCCAAAAGTTTTTCACCGGATGTAGGATTTGAGCTGCAACTCCTTCTGCAGATGCCTGCTCAATTGAAGTCAAGAGAACAAATCTTACAAACCAACATTCATGCACAATGGTAACTTGATTAAAACAAACCCAGCTGTAATTAGGATGAAGAATTACCAGAATCAGAAGCAATTCCTTTCCTTTCAAAGACAACTTTTCCATTATCAACAGCAAACACTGAAACATTATGCGATAACTTCCTTGCACAATGTTTGGCAACAGAAGCTGGTGACCTGATAGTGCGATGAGTCTGAGAAGTCCCAACAATTACTGTAGCAGCATTATACAGTTTCGCCTCTTGGATTAGAACTTTTCGCAAAGATGAACCTCTTGTCACCTTTAGCTTCAAATCGACCTGCAAATAGTTATCTCATTTAGCTACGTTTTAGCATTAAACATACTGGGTTAAACGCTATTGTGACAACAATGAAATCACGGTGGTTCAAATGTCATTGATATTGCCTTTAACCAAATCCAAGGGACCTATTCAATCACCAGGCCCCTAAATCAATTGAAATGCACATATAGCAATTATTTTAAGTTAATATCTACATCTTAGGTTGAATTACTAAGCCAGGGTAACGTCTCAGGCAGAAAATTCAAGATGAGACAGCGCAGTTGACTGCTTATGTTGAAATAGCTGCAACTAAGCTGAAAAAAACAAACCTGCTTCAAGTTACAGAAGCCTTTGTAACCAACGAGCACGGAATCAAAAGCCTTCACCAGAGAAATGAGCGACGATTGCTCTTCTGCACAGACAAACAAGCGCCAAAAAAAACACTCAACAAAGAGTAAAGCAGAAATCAAAGCGCACATTTCAGATCCAAATTTCAACCGACTTCAGAAAGAGACTCAGTTCATCGCGGCTGAAGAGAGAAAAAAAATATAGTACCGGAAGGAGCATGGAGGACGTGAAGAGCTATAACACGGTCTCCAGGCTGAGCAATCTTCATTAACGCCCAAGTAAGAAGCTCCCTGCTCTGCTGCTCCATTTTCACACCAACAACCACCACCTTTCCACCACCACCACCATCGTCTCCGCCATTTTCTCCGGCGAAACCACTATTAGATTCTAAAACATTGCCGTTCAAAACCTTCAATTTCATCTCCAATTTCTCTCTTCTCGAACTATTCAATCCCTCTGAAACTTGACCTCCAATCGAGCAAATTCCAACCCTCTCCTTCCTTTTTCCGGTAGCAAAAACAAATGGAAACAGAACAAAACTGTGTCTCGCTTGCTCCCCCCCTCTTTCTGCTTTCTTTACAATCCTTTTTGGTGGGGCCCACTTGGCGATCCTTTTCTGTTTTTTTTTAATTAATTTCGGTATTTAATTAATTTCGGTAAATATCAATAAAAAAATCATATGAATATGACTTTTCTTTTGTGTGAGTAATGCAACGAATATGATTTGTTTTGTTAGAATGATGCATGCAGCAATTAAATATAATCATGCAGCAATTTAATATAATTAAATGATGAATTGAAACAAAAGAAAATGCTCAAAAAAACGTTACATCTTACAACTCATAATGGCCTATCTAACTACGAGCACCACATTTTTTGTGTGACTTACTATCTATATGATCCGATCATTGGTAACGGTTATGTTGAGCATCATGTCTCTAGGGCCCGTTTGTTTCCAACTCCGGAAACGGAAACGGAATGAAAACGAATTTAGTTCATATCTATATCCTTATTCATTAAATTATATGTAATCATTCATTGTGGTTTAAGGCAAATTGCACTTGATTCCCCACATTTTGTAACTCTATAAGGTATCAAAAGTAATCAAACTCTACTCCAATTACAACTTTTATGAATAAGGGTATACGTAAGGATTAGATTCGTTTCCATTCCGTTTCCGATTTCGGAGTTAAAACCAAACGGGCCCTTATTTTCATTTAAAAATAGAATAGCTTATTTGGTAAGAATTCAAAATAGAAACATTAATATTACTTTCCTAAAATTGAAAAGGTACGTAACTAAATCTTTCTACATGATAATAAATCATTAGGATTTAGGAGCATCTTCATTCTCATACACTATAACTAGCTATAAGTTATAGTTTTATTTAACTTTTAAGAAACATTAAAAAAATATCATATGTTAGAATTTGGGTGAAAATTAAATTAAAAAGTTTTTCTTTAAAAAAATCGGTTATTTTGTTATTCTAACAAAGAAATTAAAATATTAGCTTCAAATATTTAGGATGGGTATGAGCAATGAAGATGCTCAACCACAACATATTATCAAGTTGTTGTTCTAAAATTATTTTTAAATCTTATTATTAATAAAAATAAATATTTTTTAGAGCAAGTTTATCCGTCATGAAGATGCTCATACATATATTTTTTTATATAATATTTACTAAAATAAAATTAAAATATTTTTAAAAAATAATGATAAAGTTACTGTTTTAAATTAATTAGTAGAGGTATTTTAAAAAAAAAATATTATTTAAAATTACCTTTAAAGAGAAAATTTAATAAAATATATGAATATAATACTATTGTTAACCGGTTGTCAAGATTTTAGTTTTTGACATTTCTAAGGATCGTCAAATGAAAATTGGTTAAAACAAACTGGTCGACATCGCTTTTTCAACAATAAATATCGTCAAAACACTTTATATATGTGGCGACCGGTTAAAACCATACGGGTAAACTTATTCTTAAAACTTATACTACAAAAGTACAAGCTTTAAAAGTAAATTCAGTCGTTCGGTTTAAGCGAACGCCACATTAATAAATTGATGTGACGACATCCAATGTTAAAAAATCAATATTACTCCATCTATTTTAACTGATTTTCATTCGACGTATCATGAACTTAAAACTTTAAGAAACCAATTTGACATGAATCGGGTAAAAGCAAAATAAAGGGTCGATTTCAGCACATCGCCGTCAAACAAACCCACAGTGGTAGCAGTTGATAACCCTATAACAAAATATAATAAATTAAGCACGTCATTTAGTGCGGTTGGAGCGGTGGAATGGAAACGGAATGAAATCGAACAAGGGTAGAGAAAGGAAACGGAATGGATGAGATTACTTTTATGTATTAAAAGACCTCTAACGAAACGTACTTTTTGATTGATTCGGAATCATTCCGTTACCAGAAATGATTCTCGGTGCTTCCAAACGGGCCCTTAGAGTAATAAAATTAAACACATTTAACACCCAATTAAATCACACCAATATAATGCATGATCGTATAATATCTTTGGTCCTTTGGTTCGAGAGGATTTAAAGACTTTAAGGGCAAGTTTATCCAACCACCTTAAACATCAAATTTTGGGCTATTTTTATAAATTGAAATTTTCCATACCACAGAAGATCTTGTAATAAATGTTACTATTTTATTTATAAATTTTACTTTTAGAGCATATTATTAAGCCCTTTAATTTTTTTGACCCCTAATATTTAATTTTAGGTAATTTAAGTTAGATCGGTGTGCTTGATATAATTGTTAGAACACGATATTTGGTGCAATTAGTCAAGACTTCAAATCATCTTTTCTAAAAAATTTTCATACATATTTTGTACCATTCTTATTTCCTCTTTTATTTTATTTTATTCGTTTATAACGGTCTTGTTTTACTTTTAATTTTTTTATCGTCCTTCTTTCATGTATTTTTTGTTAAAAAAAGTTAACCGTTAAAATCCTCTTTCTACTACGTTCTTGTTTTCATACATTTTTTATAAAAATTTTTTTCCCTTTGTTGTTTAATTTTTTCTCCGACAAACTATTTAAAGTTAAAAATAAATCTTATTTTTCTTTTTATCGTCATTCTTTCATGTATTTTTTATTAAATAAAGTATTTTTTTATTAAAAAAAATTATATTTTAGTCTCTTTGTTCCTTTTATTCTAATAAAACATAATTTTTAAAATTAATAAAAAAAATAAAAATTATTGACACAGGACTCCGAAATTTATTGGACGGTCCTGATCTTATTTATTAGTTTATTCATGTTTATAATTAACTAAATAATACGCACCTACAAAAAATTGTTAAATTATAATCTATATATACTACTAAAGCAACACCCATTTTGTTCACGTGTCAACCTCTAAGGTTATCCACGTCAGCTTTTTTCCAATTTATTTACAGATTTGTCACAACGTATTTACATATTTGCCATTAATTATTTTATAAGAAAATTTTTTATTAGAATTTTTAAACAGTCATCATGCCACGTCAATTTTATTAAAATAAATAATTTAGAAAAAATAAATCCACCCATCTACCAATCAAAATTAACAAACTGATCTATTAAAACTCGATTTGTTGAGAATATCTAACGCAAATCTTCTAACAAGATTTGACACATTTGTTTAATTTAAAACTAAATCAAATTTTGCTCATATATCTAAATCTAAGTAAAAGTAATAATATATTAAGGCATAAATATAATACTCGAATAATAATCTTTGTAATAGAATTTTAATTATGTTCTTTTATTTATTTAAAAAAAATTAATCCTCATATGTTAGTCATATTAATTAATAAAAATAATTTTTACTATAAATTGATATCAAATATATAATGCATGAAAGTGAAAATATAATATTTATTTAGACAATCCCGCACAAGGTGAGGGTATTAAACTAGTTTGGATATATAAATAGATAAAATATAAAACATGATTTATAATTTTTTTCAAAATTTATTTAACTTACAAATCCTTAATAAAAAATTATAAATAAAATAATTTTTGTAAAAATCACAAATTTCACTTTTGAGGTTATTCATTTAGCATCTCTATTTAGTAATCTTGGACTCAAAATTTAATAAAACTTATTTTTTTTAAATCCAAAAACATTCAAGAACCTGATTATTTCATGGATAAACATGATCTGATGGAAATTGTCAAAAATCTCTAGCTCATACTGATAAATTAAGGGAAATTATCAAAAACCTCTAGCCATACAGATAAATATTATATTTTTTATATTAGAATATCACCACTTATATTCTGAGTATTAATAGCTCATTTTATGTTCATTTAGAAAAATAAATTTAACGCTTAATTCATATTTTATTAACTAACAATTAATATTTTATCAATGTATGGTTCATCGTTCCACAACACTCCACACCTCCATGACAAAATAGTTTTTTTATACAAGGGTAAGTGAAATAGGAAAGGTAAATCTGGAAATTGGTCATCTCAAAGCAATCTTTCGGATGAAGTATTTAATGTTTAGCGGTAGGTTGCCATCAGACGGACCCAAGCTTTTCCCCAAAAAATGTGAGTTTGTTTGCAACGACATTTATTTTCCTAAAAACACGTTGAACTCGAACTTGTGAACACCTTGCAATCAAAATGGAGATATCAGAAATGATCATCCCCGTCTCTCATGGAGGTTTCCAAATATGATTAAGTGAGTTAATAAGCTCAAGATTCCCCTTCGATCTCAATAGTGTTGAACCCCAAACTGATGAGCTTTTGGAGGTCCTCTTTTAGAGCAAAAGTTAATGCTTGTGTAAGACCCTAGTTTTACCTTCACCGCCCCTGCGGTGAAGAAGGCCGCCCCAACGGCCTTCTGTGCCTGCCACCGCCCCGTGGTGACATGGGGTAGCCCCTGCGGCAAGGGCAATACGCCCCTGTGGATTTGACATAGATCGCACTCAATCTGTTGTCGTTCGTTTTATCTTCTTTCCATAGATAGAATATCCGATCTTCTATCTTATAGGTCGGCTTCCTAATCTTCTTCTAACCATAGAACGTCCTTTCCATCTATCTTTCCAACCATTTTCTATATATTCCCGTCTTTTCCTCTTTTTCCCGTTTCTTGCTTACGCTTTCTTTAGCCCTCGAGTGTTGTAGCCTTGCTTCCTGTGATATTGTTGAACGTGCTCTTTTGGTTGGGTCTTAACGTGGTTGGATCAAAGGTTCGAGCGTTGGATCTCTTGATGAAAGTTTATGTCGAGAAGAAACCCCGACATCGTCTTCTGCCATTGCACCACCCCCGCGGCTGCACATACCTGCCCCGCGGCAAGCCGCCCCTGCAGTTTCTTATGTAGTAACTTCTGTTCTTGTGAGTTGCTTCCTTCCTTGCTTTCCCTCGTCCCTTTCCTTGGTTCTTATGGATGTTCTTTGCCCCTGAGTGTTCTGTAAGACTAAGGTTGAGATCTTATCTCGTGGAGATCTCTTAGAGATCATTGAGACTAGAACTTATAGACTTCTAGCAACCGTTTCGTTCCTGATTCGTGTTGCCTTGTTGAGCAGGCTTCCCTTTGCTCCTTTCATGGGGCTTTTCTGAGTGTTTGGTGAGTGTTGAGATTACCTTCGAGTGAGGTAAGTCCCTTAGACTTACTTAGCTTCATTCCGCGTATTGGTTTGATTGTATTAGCTTGCTTGTGTTGTTTTTTTAATTTTGTTATAAATGATAACTAGAATAGATTGACCTTTGTTATACCTTAATTGGATCAAGTGTATTATAACCGGACGGTTACCACTTGTCCATTTCAGAATGGCAAACTGGGAGGTGCTCTCGCGACCAGTCCAACAGGTGATAGAAGGATGCATACGTTCTATTCATGTTGGTGAAAGGGGACGGAGGTGAGGTCGTAGCAATTCTCGTGTAACAACTTTAAGTTGAATCAGTAATTGGATAACATAATGAAAGATAATAACCAGTTTTGTGCGAGCATGCTATATCTTTATTTTACCTTATGTGTGCTTGTGCCTTTACGTTCTTTCTGATATCTAGAATGTTAGCTAACGGTTTATATCGATGTTGTTGATGCTCCATAGGTTCAGGATGTTGCTGAGTGATCCGGACGGTGTGGTCAGCCGAAATTCCCGTACATTATAGGACGGGATCGGGTTTATGTTAATGTTATTGATTTCCTTTGTTTTGAACTCGGTTGCGAGTCTTTTACGCTTCCTCTTGTTTAAACCTTTGGTTTTATATTGATTTTTTGTTTTCATTTGTATGTGCCTTGTTTTAAGATCCGTTGTGTGGTTGTTACTTTGAGGGTCGGGACCCAGGTCCTGGCCCGTAACGCTTCGAGTTCCCAGAACTTGGGGTGTTACAACTTGAAGGATAGTATATGTATCACATATACCCCTCCTAATGACAATTGTTACGACATTGTGATCTCGAGTAATGAATCCAAAATAATTTTGATTACTTGAGTATCTAAAGGCATCAAAAGCACTGTCGTCTCAATTAATAATTTTTTTCCAGCTTTGTTTCGGAAGTCCTGCTAAAACGCTAGACTTTTTTTAGGTAGTCTCATCCCAATTTATATTTTGGGTTATATGATTAATATCTCGAGGTATTTTTTTTTTCTTGTTGACTAGATATTCCATCATATAACCACTACTTGTCTTAGCTCTATCGTATTACATATTTCCTTTTATTTTGACAATGATGTCTATTATTTTGAATCCTCTTGTATCACAATTATGTAACAGAGTTTCTATTTTTATCCATTTTGATGTTCTCGATTGTACACGAGTATTTAAAAAAAAGGTGATTAGCGTTCTCTATTGGGTGTTGAGAAGGTTCACGGGGAATCACAGGCATTGCGACTATAACTAGATTTTCATTTGTTGGAATGTCGTATAAGGACAATTCCACGTGATGTTTTTTTACCTTTGGTTTATGCGTTATCGTAAATTTACGTATTAACGCTTTGTGTCGTTACCCCATGCGTTCTTTTATATCGAATTTCATTCCCGATTTAATGGAGACTCATCCTTAATACCAAAATAGTGACATGTACAAAAGCGGGTTCGTGAGTATGTGTCATATCATAACTTAAAACTCTATCCGGAAGGTGTGTGTCGGGCTGACCCGCAAGCGTTGTCCATGTTCACCCACGTAAAAAGCGGGCGGGCGGGCTGTCGGACTAGCCCGGGTGGCCCGTATGTACTTGATTGTGTGTGTTTTTTTCCGGGATGTATCATTCAAAACAAGTAATATAATGTATTTTACACAAATTTTCAACCCAGTTATACTTGCATAGTGCACTATCAACGAGTTCAACAACAATCGACACAAAAAAATGAATAAATCCAAATATATGACAAACAACAAGTACAATTGTAGTCAAATTATCCTTACAATCTTGTATTATAAATGAGTATAACTCGTCAAAATACTCAAACAAACTAAATGTTTACGCATACTTAGTTCCATCAAAATACGGACGAGTCAAACCCAAACGGACGAAATTAGTTGTTCATAACAGTATGATTTTTTTTCGGCGGACAGGACAAACCGATCCAAATTTGTACACGTCTACAGAAAAGTTGCTCCTAAACATGACAGGGATTTATATACCCATTTAAAAAGAGAAAGGAATAATCATTTTTTTTTAAAAAAAAAGAAAGAGAAAGGAATAAAGAATGAAGAATTGTTGAGTCAAAGCAATTCTGCTTCATGGTAATTGGTAAATGGTAAACCATGCCCCCGTGCTTTTTATTTATAATCCACATTCGAACAAGGACCCACCTTTGCTTTTGTAGGGGTGTTATACGAGCCGAACGAGCCGAGCCTTAACATATTCAAGCTCGGCTTGTTTACAAACGAGTCGAGCCCGAGCAGAGCTTTTGACGAGCCGAACCCGAATAGCTCGTCTAAAATAATGCTCATATAGTGTTATTTTAGCTGAAGGAGCCGAGCTTTACCCGAACGAGCCGAGCATTGACATGCTCAAGCTTGGCTCGTTTATAAACGAGCCGAGCCCGAGCCGAGCTTTTGACGAGCCGAACGCGAGCCAAGCCCGAGAAGTTTGTCTCATGTATCAGCCCTATGCTTTTGTAATTTGCCTAATGTAATCTTTTGGTACAAGAGTTACTGTGGACTAGTATAGAGTCGCAAATCTAAACCTAAACTTAAATTGGCTAGACTCAAACCGCCGGTTTAGCCGGTTTGTATTAAAAAAAAAAAAAAAGTAGACCAAACCGGCGGTTAACCGCCGGTTTGGGTCAATAAATAAAATTAAAAATTAAAAAAAAAACAAAACCGGCGGTTAAACTCGGTTTTGGGTAAACCGCCGGTTTAGGTTTGGTCGAACCTAAACCGCTAACATACGGTTTGACCAAACCGGCAAACCTAAACCGCGAGTTTGACCGATTTACAAAGTGCCGGTTTGGCGGTCTGGTTCAAACCGGACCCATGTCTACTGTGAACCATTGCATTGCCAATTTCGCATCAAAAATATATGTACAAATGTACAATGAAGGGAGATGAATGATGAATGTATTGAAGAAGATCTTTGTGCATGTGACTAACGACCCTAGGAAGACCGTACACGTTTTCACATGCTCTTCCATCATCAAATTTGTCTTCTAATTAAAAAAAAAGATGTATACATATAATGCTCAAGAAGAGGTTGAACGTTGTTGTTTACAATATTATACCTAATTTTATCATGACATGTCCCATATACTTAATTACTTACTATAAAATAAACATTATTACAAAAGTACGTGGATATTAATATTATAGGATGCCATTATTGATATATATGAATAATTTCTTTAAAGAAAAAATAGCTTCAATTATTGAGTTTAAGTATCGATGTTCATTTCAAAAAAAATATTTTATGTCCTTTATAAATTAGTTTATTGATTGTAAATATTATAAAAAAAATTATTTTGTAATTAAATTACTTTTCTCATAATAAGAACTTTTAAATATATTTAATAATTTTTATAGTTATATTATAAAATGTAACTTTGAAAATGAGGTGTCTATACAAATAAATTTTCTAATTATTCACTAAAAATAAATATATTCGTAAAGTGGTATCTTGAAAAATTATATTACTAATTGTAATTAATCAGGGATATTTTTGCAAATAATTAAATATTGGTGATTTAATCTTATTAATTATACTATATAAGTTGATTTTACTTAAAAGGTATTTTAAAAATTATTTCTTAAAATTTTTTTTTTAAAAGGTTACATTTTCAAAAAAACACTTTTGAACATTTTGTTATGATTGACACTTCAAAGTTAATAATTATTAAATTTTAAATTCACCAAAAGGAATTTAAGGGTACTTCTTTTCTAATACAACTAGTTTAGTGCCCGCACCTTGTGCGGAATTGTCTAAATAAATATTATATTTTCACTTTCATGCATCATATATTTGATATCAATTTATAGTAAAAATTATTTTTATTAATTAATATGACTAACATATGAGGATTAATTTTTTTAAAATAAATAAAAGAACATAATTAAAGTTCTATTACAAAGATTATTATTCGAGTATTATATTTATACCTTAATATATTATCACTTTTACTTAGATTTAGATAGAAGAGCAAAATTTGATTTAGTTTTAAGTAAAACAAATGTGTCAAATCTTGTTAGAAGATTTGCGTTAGATTTTCTCAACAAATCAAGTTACAATAGATCAGTTTTTTAATTTTGATTGGTAGATAAGTAGATTTATTTTTTTAATTATTTATTTTAATAAAATTGACGTGACTCGATGACTGCTTACAAATTCTAAGAAAAAAAATTGGGAGAATTTGATATACTAGGCTTTTTTTAGTTTTTGTTTAAGAAAATGTACCCCAAATTTTTTACCACTTTCATTTAATAGTAGGTAAAAATTATTAACCCTTCTATTAGAAAGAAAGAATAAATGATGTTTGTTATTTGTTATATAAGTATAATTTTTAATTTTTAATTACTGAATTTGTTTTCTTTTATTATTTTTCTTGCCTTTTTATTTATTTTTTATTTTCTTTTTTATTTTATGGACTGAATTTCTCATACCGGAAATTCTCATACCAGAATTTTCATACCAAAAATTATCATACGAAAAGTTCATACCAGAAATTTCATACCAGAACTTTTTTCATACCAGAATTTTTTTCATACTAGAATTTTTTCATACCAGAATTTTTCATACCAGAAATTTCATACGAAAAGTTATTACCAGAAATTTCATTCCAGAAATTTCTGAATTAAAACTAGCGGCACAATCAACACTTGATCCTTGTGCTTTCTGTCCGCTATTTATTTTTGTTTACATAATACTTTTATTTTGAGACAATTTTAACATATAATTCTCCACTTAAATAATGCTCAACTCCTCCACGTCTTGTCAATTTGTCATTGTCAACTGGGAAAAAGAACAAGTCTTTTGGAAACCAAAAGAGACGGTGATGGACCCATTTTTGCAAACCGTCATCATATACGCAAATTACAATA
Organism: Fagopyrum homotropicum; assembly: GCA_033239125.1. Taxonomy (NCBI): domain Eukaryota; kingdom Viridiplantae; phylum Streptophyta; class Magnoliopsida; order Caryophyllales; family Polygonaceae; genus Fagopyrum; species Fagopyrum homotropicum. The sequence continues at coordinate 143,244,117 of BSWB01000003.1, read as the reverse complement.
AAAAATTTTGCAAAACTACAACGAGCCCCCTAAAATTTGCAAAATTAAATATTAGACAATTAAAAATTCATTCCGGTATGTAAATTTAGGTATGTGAAATTCTGGTATGTGAAATTCCGGTATGTGATAATTCCGGTATGTGAAAATCCGGTATGTGAAAATCCGGTATGTGATAATTTCAGTATGTGATAATTCCGGTATGTAAAATTCCGGTCCAGTATGTGAAAATTCCGGTATGTGAAATTCCGGTATGTGGAAATTCCGGTATGTGATAATTCCGGTATGTGATAATTGCGGTGTGTGAAAAAATTCTTCATTCTAGAAAATAAATAAAAAATAAAGAAAATAAAAAAGACAAAAAAAATTAATAAAAGAAAATAAAAAAAGAAATTCAGTTTTTAAAAAGCAATTGGAAGAAAGAAGAAAACAAGAGGATGGAGAAGATTTGAAGGTAAAAAAAAATAAGAGGGGTATATTTACTTAATTGAAAAACAAAAAAGCCTACTTACTATCACTATTTCTCTAAATAGCCTACTAACCAAATTTGCCCTAAAAAATTTCTTATAAAATAATTAATGGCAAATCTGTAAATACGTTGTGGCAAATCTATAAATAAATTGGAAAAAAAGCTGACGTGGATGGCCTTGGAGGTTGACACGTGGACAAAATGGGTGCTGCTTTAGTAGTATATATAGATTTTAAAATTGTAAAACTAATTTAACAAAAATTTACTTTGAATTTTAACCTTCTTAATTTAATTTTATTTTATTAAATAGCCTATTTAATTTTATTTTATTTTACATTAAATTTTTTTTAATGGCATTGTGATATCATATCGATCAATGATTAAAATATGATCAGTGGTCAATAAATAGAGTCCAATTTTGAGGTTACCATTAAAATTTTATAGCGTTAATTATTTCTATGGTAAACTTTTATGATAGTGTGACGTGTAAACTTTTATGATAGTGTGACGTCACAAAACATTAAAAAACATTTAAGATGTCATCACTAACACGTTACCCGCATTTTTAAGGTGACATATATCATGAAGTTATTACACGTTTAAGGTGTTATAACACATGTCAACTAACAAGTAACCACATGTTGAAGGTGTCAACAATTTATTATCACACGCCTAAATTGTCAACACATGCTTTAAGTGTCGTTATAAATTTAAGGTACCGCCGATATATATTCAAATAAAAACACAAAAATTTAATCGGTCTTATAGTTAAAGCTGTAGACCGACATGGTTTTAAAATTTGTTAATGATATTTAATTACATTTTATATAAAAACCAAAAAAAACTGCTATTAATTATGAATTATAAGTTTTCAATGAAGCTTTCATTATATTATCTACACCAAAAAATTACAAATTGGTTGAAGACAACCCTAGGCAAGTTGCAAACATTAAGAACATAAAAGTATTTGAAGCATCTAAAAAGCATAAATAGAACATCATTCCCTTTCATTGTATCACGCAATGTTTTTTTATGAAAATAATTAAAATATGCAGCCCAATTAAAATTCATTGTGAACAAAAATTGGAAAAAATAAGTTAAATAAATAAATTGCATGAAAAACAATTAATAAAGATGAATACCACCAAAAGTGGGTATGAAATAGTAACAAAAATATCAAAATCAGGTATGCTTACATAACATTTGTTACTTTTTTTTTTTTTATAATTGTCATTATATAAATACAAGACACGTGTTGGTGCATTAGGAAATATTTATATTAAAACCAAAATGTAACTTTTAAAATAAAAAAGCAGTTTGGTATTATTTGTTAGGGTTATAAAAGTCCTTGTCGCCACGTACGTAATAAATCGAATAATGAAATATAATGAAATCTTTGTGAACCTCCACTACATGTATATTAGAATTTTAGATGATGTCATGATCCAAATTTAAGATCTTTCGGTTTATATTTATAATTATTCTCGTGATACGTACTTGCTTATGTGGATCAGTCGATGTATTATTTTGTTTTGTAGATTTATTATTACGTGATCATACGATTTTATACCAAAAGAAAGATCGACACACGAAATTGATTACGCAGTTCGGGTGTTAAAATTCTACGTCTGCGGAACCTCAAGAGGGGAGGTCCGATCCCATTTTTTCACTAGGCATTCAAGGCGATTACAATATAGGTTTGATTACAAAGGTGCATGCAAGATCAACAAGTAAAATCCCTATATCTAGAAACAAGTCAGAACAAAGGAGATACGAAGAACAAGGTTCAGAAATAGCCCCTGTGTGGCTACGCAAAGCTTTCTGTTCAAGCTTTGCAATCTTCAACGGGAAGATTTTTTTCTGGAGAGGAGCAGGTGAGGATGAGCGTCTCGAACCCTAGCGAACCACCTCCAATCTCTTCTTCGATCACTCTCTCTCTATCTCTCTCTCTCTTTCTCTCAGAGGAGCTATCTTTCTCTCTTTTCTCTCAGCGGCAAGGGCTGCAGAACTCGCTTAGGGTTTAGAGAAGATGAGGGCCGCTTATATACCTCCTCTTCATAACCCAAACGCACCGTTTCATTTAGGCGGTACCGAACCGAGCCAAAACGTCTGAAGATAGCACATCACACCTGTGAACCCGGTCCAATGATATAACACAAGCTGTTGCCCAGCAGACACCATCTCATGCCACGAAGCCACAACACCATATAAGAGATAAGTATACAACACATGCCACAACTTCCTAATGAGTCCAAGCCACCAGAGTCCAATGAACCGGCAACGAGTACTACATTAGTCAGCTACAACACGTGTCAATATCCTCATCCTAACTAAGCTAGATCTAGGAAATATTACAAGTCAATATCATTGCATGCACTTATGTAATCTATCCTATACAAACATGAATCACAAAGTTTACAATTGCCCTCTTGATTCATGTTAACACATCGTCTTGATCACCAATAGTGAATTAGGGAGGCACCCTTGTCCGTCATCAGTTCAATACTAATTATCTTTAGGGAACATCCCATAAGTGAAGGGAATTCCTGCAAAAGATAAATTTGTCAGCAGGGACAATTTTAGTACCAAAATCAGTAGGGTTTACATCTCCTCTAATTTTCTTAACTTCAAAATGCTTCTTTTCTATCTCATCCCTAACAAAATGATATCTAACATCAATATGTTTAAACCTTTCATGATATACAAGATCTTTACAGAGATACAGAGCACTTTGGCTATCAATATTCAAAACAGGGATACAAGTTTTATGTTGTATTTCAGTGATTAATCCCTTTAACCAAATGGCCTCTTTTGATGCTTCAACAACAGCTATGTACTCAGCTTCAGTGGATGATAATGGTACAATAGATTGTTGTTGTGATTTCCATGAAACACAGTTATTAGTCCAAGTGTAGTAGTAGGCAGTGGTAGATTTTCTAGTGTCTTTATTACTAGCATAATCCGAATCTACATACCCTACAACATCATGATTTACAGAATGTTCAGCAAAACACAGACTCAGCTTTTTAGTTCCAACTAAATATCTTAAGCAATATTTCATAGCAGTCTAGTGTTCTAATCCAGGGTTAGACATGAACCTACTTAGAACACTTATAGCAAAAGAAAGGTCAGGTCTAGTGCACAACATAGCATACATCACAGAGCCAACAGCCACATCATAAGGGATATTAGACATCTTTTTCAGCTCACTGGGGGAATCAGGACAGTGTTTCTTGGTAAGATCTAAGTGCCCTCCTAAGGGCATAGGTGTAGGTTTAGAATTTATCATATTAAACCTATCAAGAACTTTCTGTATATAGTCAAGTTGAGAAAGCCACATTTTCTTTTTAACCCTATTTCTTATGATCTGTATTTCAAGTATTTTTTGTGTTGCACCAAGATCTTTCATGTCAAAATGCATTTTAAGGTCTCTTTTCACATTACTAATGATGACTTTAGATTTACACATAATCAGAATGTCATCCACATATAAGAGAATATAAAGAGCATTAGGAGTAGAAAGATTTTTAGAGTACAAACAGTAATCATATTTGCTTCTCATAAAGCCCAAATTCTTCATACAAATGTCAAACTTAATGTTCCATTGTCTAGGTGATTGTTTTAAACCATACAGAGATTTTTTAAGCAAACAAACATGCTCAGGTTTATTATTATTAACAAATCCTTTAGGTTGACTCATGTAAATGGTTTCATTCAGATCACCATGCAAGAAAGCAGTTTTAACATCCATTTGTTCAATGTCCCAGTCATACACAGTAGCCATAGCAAGCAATAATCTCAAGGTTTTATACTTAACTACAGGAGCAAAAATGTCTGTATAGTCTATACCCTCTCTTTGGGTAAAGCCTTTGGCAACCAGCCTGGCTTTGTACCTAGGAGGATCACTAGGTTTTATACCTTCTTTTAGTTTGTACAGCCACCTACATTGAACTAGTTTTACATTTTCTAGCCTAGGTACCAGGTTCCAAGTGTTATTAGAATTCATGGATTCAATCTCATCATTCATAGCTTGGTTCCAGTGTTTGGCATTAGGACATTTAATAGCTTGTTCATATGTGTCAAGGGTGTAGAAATTATCTATCACATCAGCTGTCAAGAAAGCATAATCAACTATATTTACCTCATCAGTTTACATGATATACTCAACATTATTAGCATATTTTTTATTAGGAATTTTTATTCTTGGTACCCTGTCCCTGGTTAGTTGGTAGTGACCATGAAAATCCGAACGACTCAGGTCTTCATGTTTGTCACTTGACTGGAGTTGGTTTGAAATTCCCTCCTCACTATCAGCACTGTGAGCATTGTTACCCGAGTCGTCCGAATCTCCATGGTCACAACCATAACCAGATTCAGGATTTGTGAGGTTTTTATTAGAAGTTTCAACACTTTCTTCATTATTTTCCTCCCCTAATTGTTGAGTATTATCATTATTATTGTGTTCATCCTCATTAGTGTCTAATTGAGGGGTGTTAGGATTACTGGAGCTTTCAGTTTGATAATGTCCTATATCAAACTCTTCTTCATCATTTTGATTTATGTGAGGTTGTTCATTATGATCATAGAAGGTTCTGGATGTGCTAGAAATATCTATACCATCATTCTCCTCAGGACTATGAGTTACAACATTCTCAGTTTTAGCTTTAAAGTAGAATTCTTCTTCATTAAATGTTACACTTCTAGAGGTGATGACTTTATAGCCATGGGGTTGTATTAGAAGGAGTTTGTATCCCTTAACACCTTCTGGATATCCTAGCATCACAGTTTTTAGGGCTCTAGGATTTAGTTTTCCTTGGGAAGTCTGGGAGTAGGCAGTACAACCAAAAGGTTTTAGGTGACTTAAGTTTGGTTTCTTACCAGTCCACATTTCCTGAGGGGTTTTAAAGTCAATAACTGAGAAAGGGGATCTATTTATGAGGTAGGTAGCAGTCACTATGGCTTCCCCCCACATAGAGTGTTTCATCCCTGAACTAATGAGCATACTTCTAGTTTTTTCAAGAAGTGTTCTGTTCATTCTTTCTGCTGTCCCATTTTGTTGTGGAGTTCCAGGTACAATTAGATGTCTTTTAATTCCTTGGTCTTTACAGTAGTTATTAAACTCAGAGTTGCAAAATTCCAGTCCATTATCTATTCTAAGGCATTTTTAAAGTATGACCAGTTTGGTTTTCTAAAGCTTGTTTCCATTTTTTAAAATACTCAAAAGCTTCATTTTTGTTATAAGGAGATAAGTCCAATCTTTTCTAGAATACTGATCTATGAAAGAGATAAAATATCTCTTTCCTCCTATGGTGTCAACCTGTGCAGGTCCCATAGGTCAGAGTGTACATATTCTAAAGGTTTTTGAGCTTTATAAGAAGAATTATTATAGTTGTGTTTATTCTTTTTACCTAAGATGCAATTTTCACAGAGAACAATATCTACAAGTTCGTTAGCCTGGAGATTCGAGTTCGAATCCTGCCGGCAGCATGTATGGAAAAACTGATATTGGGAGGGTATCCCCCAGCAATGAGTCACGATTTAGTACCCGATCCGGACGTAGATCGGCAAAGCCGATCGAACCGGGTGTTCTAATTAACTCTTCAAAAAAAAAATATCTACAGGTTCTTTATCTAACATGCCTTGTTTGTATAGATTTTTAAGGCCAGTATTTCCAATATGTCCAAGTCTATTGTGCCAGATTTTAGTGTGACTTAAGGTCATTTTAGTATTAGTAGTGGTAAGGATCAAATTAGGTGCAGTGATAACATGGTATAATCCATCCTTTTTGATGCTTTTTATAAGAGTTGTTCCATTTCTTATTACTTCCCTTATCCCATTACTCGTATTAATTTGACAGTTTAAGTCATCTAAAGCAGATTCACTCATTAAATTTATCCTAAGTTGTGGAACCCATCTAACATTTTGTAGAACTCTAATTTTTCCATCAAACATGCATATAGGTACATTTCCTACCCCTCTAATACTCAGGGCAGTGTTATCTCCTAACATAACTTCTCCACCATCAAATTCATGCAGAGAGCTAAACAAGGATTTATCAAATGAAGCATGCATGGTACAACCAGAATCCAAGATCCACACATTAGAATTTAAGGAATCATGCTCAGAGCACATAAGCAGTTCACAAGGATATTCAATTTGAACTTTTTCAAACAGAGACACTTTTCCATCAGAGTTTTTATTATTCTTAGCATCATCTCTCTTTTTCTTCCTACATTCATTTGCATAATGTCCAGGTTTCTCACAATAATAACATTTCTTGTTATTTTTATCAAAGTCAGAAGGTCCAGATTTATCTTTTTCATATTTTTCTTTCTTTTTGTTTTTAAAGTTTTTAGAGTTTCCTTTGGCCATAAGAACTTCAGGTTTCACATCTGATTTCTTTTCAGTTTTACTCTTAAAGATTTTTAAAGTGTCATTCTTTTCTGTTATAGCCTCTATTATCTTTTCTTGAGTAATATTATCAGAGCTATACTGAATAACATCTCTTAAAGTATCAAACTGAGAAGGCAAAGACCCTAATAACAAGACAACAAGGTTGGTTTCTTTTATTTCATCATCACATCTAGCCAAGTCCTGATTCATTCTTAAAAATCTATCCAGATTTTCATTAAGTGTCAGATTAGTGTCCATTTTAAAGGTGAAGAGTCTATGCAGTAAAGAGATTCTAGAAGGCAAAGATTTTTTCAAGTACAAATTTTCTAAGGCATCCCAAAGAGTCTTAGCAGAAGTGTAACTTACAACCTGACGAGCCACGTCGTCAGTTAACCTAATCATGATCTCAGCATGGGCCTGCTCACTCATCTCCTTTTTCTTTTCTTCGGACGTCATGGCTAGGTAGTCTCCTGTGATGGCTTTGAGGCATTTCTCTTTGGTGAGAATAGCCCTCATCTTCACCTGTCACATGGTGAAGTCACCACTCCCATCGAATGGCTTCATCCTTACTGTGGAGTCTGTCATGTTTTACCCCTGTAAAAAACCACAAACAAAACAAGTTAGTAATCTGTACAGAGGGGAAAAATAAAAGACAAACATATCTCTCACACAAGGGAAAAACAAAATACGCTAGTTAGGGGAACCAATGAACAAAAGCGTGTAGAACCAGATCTTTCACCACAAGAAAATCAATACAGCGGAAGACAAGATCAGATACACATAACAAGTAATCATGAATCTATTTTTCATAGAAAAAAGAATATAACAGATGCTCTGATACCAATCTGTAGATTTATTATTATGTGATCATACGATTTTATACCAAAATAAAGATCGACACACGAAATTGATTACGCAGTTCGGGTGTTAAATCCCTATGTCTGCGGAATCTCAAGAGGGGAGGTCCGATCCCATTATTCCACTAGGCATTCAAGGCGATTACAATATAGGTTTGATTACAAAGGTGCATGCAAGATCAACAAGTAAAAACCCTATATCTAGAAACAAGTCAGAACAAAGGAGATACGAAGAACAAGGTTCAGAAATAGCCACTGTGTGGCTACACAAAGCTTTCTGTTCAAGCTTTGCAATCTTCAACGGGAAGATCTTCTTCTGGAGAGGAGCAGGTGAGGATGAGCGTCTCGAACCCTAGCGAACCACCTTCAATCTCTTCTTTGATCGCTCTCTCTTTCTCTCAAAGGAGCTCTCTTTCTCTCTTTTCTCTCAGCGGCAAGGGCTGCAGAACTCGCTTAGGGTTTAGAGAAGATGAGGGTCGCTTATATACCTCCTCTTCATAACCCAAACGCACCGTTTCATTTAGGCGGTACCGAACCGAGCCAAAACGTCTGAAGATAGCACATCACACCTGTGAACCCGGTCCAATGATATAACACAAGTTGTTGCCCAGCAGACACCATCTCATGCCACGAAGCCACAACACCATATAAGAGATAAGTATACAACACATGCCACAGCTTCCTAATGAGTCCAAGCCACCAGGGTCCAATGAACCGGCAACGAGTACTACATTAGTCAGCTACAACACGTGTCAATATCCTCATCCTAACTAAGCTAGATCTAGGAAATATTACAAGTCAATATCATTGCATGCACTTATGTAATCTATCCTATACAAACATGAATCACAAAGTTTACATGTTTAATGAGTGAAAACGGTTAGCTCAGTTTATCTCCTATGATAACTCGAAGTATAAGATTATCAGAAAAATTGGTATTAGATGTTGAGATTTTATATGGGTCAATCGGTTTGCAATTTGGTTGATTTCTCTGAAAACATGTCTGATTTGGACATTGTCAAATAAGTGAAAATTGAGAATCGACCTCACACAAACAATTTCACACACCTTGAAGTGCCTTGATAACAAATAAATTATCATCCTTGATATCGATTTTTTTTATCTACAATCTGATAGCTTCTTGCAGATTTAAGAGGAAAATTTCATCTTTTTATTACCGAGTTGAAATTATTTATTTCAGCATCAAGGCTAACAACCTCTTAATTGTGATTTTGAATCACAAAATAAATGGATGTTACTCTCGAATCGAGTTTGGATACATCAAAATTAAGTTTATGAAAACCAGATTTTGGTTTTTGCCACTTGTGTTTTTTCCGCTTGTTAATATTATTGTCCTTTGGTGACGGTTTGATATCGTAATCGTCCTCGTCAGTGATGAAATTTTCTAATTATGGATTTGGTTTTTGATAATTAGAATTAAACCATCGATATGATCGATAAACTCATTACTTAAATAATTTTATTCCTAAAGAATCAGATGATCTACCATATTGTTGTCATGCAAGAGAACAGGTTAAGTCCAATATTGTTTATTTTTGTTATTTCTTACAGGAGGTCATTTGCTCTTTTGTTTTCATGACAAATGTTTATTAGTTCGATTGAAATTGACCTCTAAGTTTTATAAATCATTTGTTTACTAAAGGGACAATTAATAAGCAGGTGGACCAAGTCTAAGGTTGATGGTTACACAATTCACAATGCTTCGTGATTGCAATTCTTCTTTCGTCTAGTTTTTCTTTTATTGAAATTTTGGTTTTTGAGACTTTTCAAAGGAAGTTCTTAATTTTAGGCTTGATATTAAAATTCAATCACAAGAATTTTGAGGGGTGATTGACCTTATCCTCATCAATAATTTCCGATTCTGATTTAATTGTGAACCGCACATTTTTACTACACTTTCAATATAATCTATCACGAATTTCATTTGTTGGTATTATTGTTTGCTTAATTTTGTCAATAATCTCTAGACTAAGGATGTTTTGTAGCTCGTTGTCAATTTTTGTGAAATCTCATCCTCTAAAATGGTTTATAAAATATTAACTTTGATATTTATGTCAATTTGATTGTTATGTTTGACAATTTTTATAAGCAGCGATGTTGTGACCCAATTTATCATGCCAAAAGTTAATGGTTTTTCCATTTCCGATTTGTCAAAATAATATCTCTTAAACTCGAGTTTGTGTATCATAAGTTTATTCTCTTGCTAAGACGTTGATCCTTTCTTTTGGTAGTAGAGAATGTTACGATTATTCATGTATTTTTCATTAATAATTTTAACCGAAATATTGTTTGGTTCTTGGTCGTTGAAGTTTTAGCCAAATAGTTAGCAACCTCACCCGCAAGTATTACGAGATCAAATGTAGTATATTCGGGCATCGAATATTATGGACCGCGTATGTATTGGTTGGAACAAATAAACAATGATACTAGGCTAATGAGAAAGTAAATAGAGGAAAACAGGTTGTAGGAATCAATTGGTGAGCATAGAACAAATGGTAACAAAGTGTGAGATGCTATAATGGGATTAGTGATCTGAGGAAATAAGTAACACCACTATAATGAATAAGCTATCAACTACGTACGTGAACAACATAAACTTCAATAACTAATAATGTAGGTAACCATCTAAAACAACATTTGACATAGACAAACAAAGACCGTGCTTTACAACTTGTGTTACTCTCAATCCAGCAGTTCGGCAAATATAACAAAACCCATTAAAAATTTAGAAATCCGGTAAAAGAACAAGAACAACCTTCACCTTTGGCTCTTCAGTTAGAAAAAAAGTACAAAGACCGAAACTTTCTACGATTGTTAGAAATTCTCGAAGCTTTGATAAAACGCTATTCTCAAAACCAAGTTCTTTTCAGTAAATACAATAAAACAAACTTCACTTTTGACTCTTCACTTGTTTTATCTAAACCAGCTATAAACATCACTTCTTTCAAAGGTAAATAAAAGGGTATGAATGAAGCACTTTGAAAATAAACATAAGCTTGCTGATATCAATTCAATATTCACATAAACAACCACCGTCGATCCATCATATGGTCCAACAAATCTCTTAGATCAAAGGAGACTTAGCCAAACATAGACCAAGGAGAGAAATTAGATGAAAAGAATAATCTATGCATATACTAAACTCAAAGCAAAACAATAACAAGATAAATCTAACCGCGACCAGTGTTTCGAGGTGAAGTTTGACTCTAAAACTTGAAAAATGAATAATAAAATGAATAATATAGTCCCCTTTACCCTAGAAGTTTGGAAGGGATTATATAGAAAAAGTTTTGGGCTAAAACCAATACAAAAATCCCAACAACAATGACGAAAAGAATAAGTTAAGAAGCAAAGCTGTCGTCGCAACCCATACGGTCAGGGTTACGACCAAGCTACGGTTAGGTTACGGCCGTAAGGTGGCCGTAAGGCTACCCGTAAGGTAGTCGTATGGATTGCTCTTCATGTATGGTTGGGCTGAGCTTCGTGAGAGCGTGGGTTGATCCAAAATGGTCAAGAATACGGTTAAGCTACAACCGTATGGTGGCCGTAAAACTACTCTTAAGGCTTGTGTTCCAACTCATTTGGAAAGGCCGTCTCGTATGATTTTATGTTCCATTTAAGGTAGATTCTTGGCTTCAGTCCAATGTGGCATTTTTGCTTCTCGAGCGTTCGATCTTCAGCCATGTGAGATATCTATCTTTGTGATGATTGACTTCATGAAAAACTGAGCTCTTAAGCGTAGTTGAGTGAATAGGTCGGTAAATGCTCCAAAACGATACTCATTTTTTTTCCTAAATGGTAAAATAACCTAAAGTAGATACCTAAAATATAGTATGAACGCATTATGCATTTTTAGCATATATATATATATATATAATGATAAAAAAACGTGTGAAACAACATGAATAATTAGACAGAAAATACGTGTGTTTGATGCTACCAAAAACACCCCATACTTAGCTCTTACTCTTCATTGAGTGAGTAACATGAAAATTTAATGCTTTGTCAGGTGTAACCGTGTAACAAGAGCATGCCTCGGGTAAGAAAAACAATTAACCTTTCAAACCAAACCATCATAGTACCAATCATTGTTACAAAAATTTAAAGAAAAACAAAAAGACGTTTAAAACATCACTTCCAACAATATAAATCAACCACATACGAACAATCTTCTTTCTATATATCATCATTCTCTTATCCATCAAGTTCTACACATTTGTTCATCAAGATTTCCGTGTTCTGCACTATCGTCTTCTGAGGTTTGATGTAGTCTTTTGTTGGCGGTTCCGTGCGTTTGTCGAGAAGGGGGCGTGGATGTGTGATCGACTCCTGACGGCTCTGTTGCAGTCCAAATCTGAGGTGTCCACAGTTGTTCCCCAGGCTTCCTCCCTGTGTACTTCCTTCGAAGATGAACGTTTATGCTCGTTGCCTCCTGCTGACTGGATCATCCTGCTTTCCCTTGAAGACTTTTTTTGCTTTCGGTTTCATTTTGATGTATTTTTGTGTATTACTTTTCTCCTTTTTTATGGTCCTTTCATGACGGTTTGACCGTCTGCCGATTTTTTCGGCCTTTCGACCCATTAGATGGCGCGCCGTCTACCCGTCTAATGGTTTCGAACCGCTTTCCATTTTCAAAAAAAAAAAAAAAAAAAAAAAAACATCATAGTATCAATCATCGTTAAGAAAAACAATTAACGTGTGTCAGGTGTAACAAGAGCATGTCTCGGATAAATATATTTAACTCATCCTACGAAATATGTTTAGGTCATCTCTCAAGCTCGACAAAAAGACAAAGACTTTACCGTATACTTGTCAAGTCATTCTTAAGGAATTTACACCAACATGCCTTTTTTATAATTTAAAATTACTACTTGAACATATTGGATTAATTTATTGTATAAGATCTTTAGTGTATAAACACTTTGAGAACTAGTCCAACGGTCCGTCCCAAACTATCATCCTCTTTTTAGTCTGGTGTCTCGATGCCAAGGCTTCCTTTGTAGGAATTGGCAAGTCCAAATCCGTCACATCTACCGTGAAGCTAACGGTGCAGCTGATCATTTGGCATCAATTGCTTCATCATATCCGCCCGGTTATTTTTACATTCAGAATCCACCTGGTACTTTAATTTCTTATTTGGAAAACGATGCTCGCGGGGTGGCGACCCGCAGGCTTATCACAAGTTAGCCTTTTGAAGCATATAAATAATATTACGGTACGGTCTTCGACCACCGTAGTCATTACCAAAAAAATAAACACTTTGAGAACCATACAAAACTTGACGGTATGTATATTTTACAGTTTTACTATATGAAGATTTTTCTTTTTAGTTTGTGCATGATTTTAATTATTCTAACAACAAAATTTACATGGATAAAAATACGTTTAAAACATTATTTCCCTAGAGAAAAAAAACTCAAACCATAATACTTTTTGTAGTGAAACACCCAAGACCTTGATACTTGATGTAACAGTTTCTTCATGCTTCCTGCCTTCCTGCTTCTTAATTTAAAATTACATTAAAATTATATAAAAAATAGAGCATGTGAAACGGCCGGCGGTCAAGCATAGGGTCCCACTTAGCATCGGCATCAACGAGATCGATGGGACCCAGTGTAATACAATTAAGACCGTCGTAAATGGGCCCGGAGCGGCCGACAATTTATAGAAGACCGGGTTGCTTGGTCGGTTCATCAGATGTCCCAAACCCGCCAACTCAGTTGAAGCAATGAACACTTTCTTAAACTCGAAACTCGGTCCGTCTTTAATTAATGCAACTAAATGAAATTGCCTTTATGGTATTATAGTTGGGATGCTTTGTACATATTGCCGTACATATTCTTGACCAAAAAGTAAGTTGGCAGAACATGGAATAAGCACTCCTTATGTGGCTGTGTAATTGACTAACTATTTAGATCATTATATTAACCCTTTTAAGATTGTAATTCCTTTGAGGTTGAATGATTGAGTTTTCTTTAACCAATAGTAACATGCAGGGAGTATGTTATCATGTTAGCGTATTTGTAATTGTTATTTTTAAAGCAAGCCGGGCCAATGCCATGCTACCAATCTTTCAATTTGATGCCTTGGATTGGATCTTATAAGAATCAAAGATTCTTGCACATGGAAACAAAATCAACCACACAACAGATAAATATAGGTTTGGCCGGCCAATAATAGATATTATTTAAGACCAACCACAAATAAATACCTTACCCTCTTGTTGTCTATGGACACCATCAGCAAATATTGTTCATCAAAATTTTAATTGTTATTAATTATGACCTTCCAATTTAGATAATTTTCTCATTTCTATCAAAAAATATATAAAAAAAAATCAAACAATTTCACGTCTAATTTTCTGTACATTTATATACAGAAAATTAGTACAAATCCTACACATTACAGGGGTAGAATTGGATGAACATTATTTTAACTCTACCGTTTATAGGGTGTCAACAAAATCAACAATAAAACTGTTAATGATATCTTGAAAAAAATATGATAGTTGAAAAATAATAATGATCCCAGATATTTCCATTAAAAGATGGGAGGAGCAAAATGAAGTATAGGCAAAAAGGAAACTATTGTAGAACAAAATAAGTGCAAATTGTGTTGCAATCAACAGTTATGAATCTTATGATTTGCAAAATATGTGGCAAATGTTTATCCTATACAGTGAATTGAAATGAAGGACAAGGACCCGAAAAACCCACATGTGAACCCAACAGTAAAAAGCGGCTTGTATGGGTAGGTGATGGTGAAATATGCATGTGACTATCAGCCTCACATTATCTTATCTCCTTTCTTGGGTGAAAGGGACAACAAGTGATTTGTATTTTTGTAGGAATTTAGCAAAGGCTACAGTGTTTCAGACTGACCAATTTACTTTGTAAGTTTGTATGCATAATGCATTACTAATTTTAACAACAGGTTAAACAAACAAACAAACCCTAGAAACAACTACAGATCAATACTTGAAGAACCAAAACTAAGTAACTAACCATTCTTACATTCCACGGTTTGGGCACGCATTAGCAAAGTGTGTTGGATCACCACATACGAAGCACGCTCTGCTAGATACAGGCTCTCCAGTTGCCGATACAAATGCCGTCCCTGTTCCACGTGCCCTTCCACCTCCACGACCACCACCACCACGGCCACCTCTTCTTCCAGAACTAGTTGTTTGTCGCCTACTACTTGAATTCTCCGCATTGGACCCCCTTGTGCCGTTATCAGCGGCATCCTCCCACCTATTTTTGAGATTAGTTACTCCTTAATTAGTCAGGTGCCAAATTTATAGACTTGATGGTGGACAAAAATGTATGTCATGAATATGGGATGAACCAAGCTAACTTGCGAAGGTGAAGGGATTGAAATTGGCTTGAAACAAAAACCTCTTGATAACTAAATTTGTGCGATGCTAATTACTAATAAGGAAAGGATGTAAGGTTGAGATTCACATACACAAAGAAGTTGCAGGACGCTGACGGGCATTTATAAAACCTCCTTCCTCTGTTACTCTCCGTATTAGCAGTTCGTACTGGACATGGAGATCCACATGTGCTGCAGCAGACTGCTGATTCACCTACGGCAATAAATACATGGCACCCAGGTAAGCAAGTCATTCTCTTTGAGCTAAAAGAAAGATGAGCTATGGTTCAAATCTAGTACAAATCCCATGTTCTGATACTGATAGCAGAAAGGCTCATCTCTCCCTCAAAGCTGAAGGTATATACCATTCTCAGGTTCCAAAATACTAGTTTCATCTTAAAGCCAAGAACCCATATTCACCCTAAAGGTATGAAGCTCAAAGATGACGTACAAAATGTGAGTCCTGATCCTATTAAAGATGGAATCCAAAGACCATAAATCATTTTAGAGCAGACATGCTGGTTCTCTGGTTCCAAGGGGATGATCGCAATTTGGGGGCCCAAATTGTGATCACCCCCTTGGAACCATTCAGGTAAAAGAACAAAACTGAGCCCTGAGCCTAAATCCGACAATTAAATAGGCAAAAACATCAAAATTGGCCCTTAGCAACACTTCATGCTTAAAAAGACAAAAGTCCATAGAGAAAATGCCCCATCAAAGGGCCAAACTCCAAAGGCTGCATGGCTTTATTTTGACATAAAAATTCTGAGTTCAGTGAGTACCATAAGAACTACAGGATTAAAATCAAGGGCAAGAGCCAAGGAAAGCATAACCAAATCAACATCCTACCATTTGAGGTATCCATCCTACCATTTGAGGCATCCATCCTTCGAGACCTGGCACGGCCAGAATGAGAAACCAGTGAAGGACAATCATTTGAAGAATGCCCAGTCTGTCTGCAGTGATTGCAGCTACTTTGCCTTGTGTTGTTTGTCGTGCTGTTGTTAGATGTGGCTGAAGCTCGTTCTCTTGCTGAAAATAGTTTACAACTTTTTGTTACTGTCATTAGGTCAAGTCCAACAGAGCAAAACCTTTGGCAACTCTTATTTCTACATGCCCAAGATGTTGAAGATCTTTGTCCATACACATTGGCCTCTTCAATTTTAATTGTCTTTTAAGCATTTGTTTTCCATAAGGTATGTACTCCCTCCGTTCATACAGAATAATTGTCATTAGGTCAAATGGAAGCCTAATTTTATGCAAAACTATTTGTTTCAACAAAACAATTGTTTTGTATGTACTCTGTATATTGTCAAAGATCACTGAGAATTCCAAAACAAGACCTAAATAAAAGATAGCCCTGAGACTTTAGTAACTCCAAGTTGCTAAGTTTAAGGGCTAAAGAATATTTATTAGCAATAGTGGATCAGTAGATAATGTATAGGGAAGTAGACATGTTAATATGTGCATATTTACTCTGATTAAAGCTTTTCACATTTTAGTATTTTACTCGCAAATGAGTGCATTAGAACAGAATCAATTTAAGCAAAATGCAAGTGAACTTTTCTTACTAAGTATCAATGATCAACATGAATACGATGCACATGCATCTGACATACCAGGGACGCGAGAACCGGTTCCACAGATATCCGTAAGTTGTTTAAGTATATTATCACAGCCACCGATGCAGCCTAAGAAACAAAAGGGAAAGAACATCATGAGCAACTTTAATGAACCCATTACCCATGTAATAACTACCACGAATTACATGTCACATTTAATGATTTCTCATTCCTGAACTATGTGGCATATCAACATCCATATTACATATAACTCAACCTGGGCATCCCTGGACTCGGACCGGACTTTTGGAAAAAAAGTTGCCCGTTTCCCAGGCCGGACTCAGGCCGCGCCCGGAATTCAGGTGGGGGCCTTGTCCGTACTAGCCCGAGCCAGGATTCGGGCCGGGTGGGTACCATTTATTTTTATTTTTATGAAAAAAAAAATTATACATATTAAATATAAAATTATAACACATAAATCAAAGTAGCTCAATGGTCGTGACATTTAACAATCAAGGATATATATAGGATAAGGTTCAACAAGGACACCATATGAGCATATTTAAAGAGCAGGGACAGTAAATAGCTAAATAAAAATGTTCCATCTGGTAGTTATACAAGAATTAGCACATTAGCACTAGTGAAGGATCAGCTGAACTTACCTAGGATAATGCATTCATACACATAAAGGCAATGACAAATCATAACCTAGTTGTCAATTACCGACAGCTTAAGGCTCTTTATAATTGCATATTGAAATCTTTAGATGGAATGCCAGAATGTTGACAGGGACAAGGAAATGTTTCCATTTGCCCTGGAGTGGCAGAATCTTTGTAGTACTTACTAATTATTGTTGAATGGGGTTCTTAAGATTAACTCTGCACCAGGAATGCGTCGCATGAATATAATAATGATCAAACAAGTACAAGTTCCAGATTTCATGAGCAATAAATTATAGGGTGATAATATTGCCTAAGTATCTCAATGTATACTGTATATAAAGCCTAGTAAGCAATACGAAAAGCTCGAAATGTGAAATATACCTAAATGATCAACATTATAGTTCATAGGAATTTGAGATCTTCGGAACTTGAATTGTACCTTAAAAACTGGGCCTGTAAAGAAACATTATCGGTTAAACATGCATATGTAATGCTCACAAGAGGGTAGCATACCACCAAAAGATGAAAAGGAGAATGAAAGATGAAACTTGATATAAGGCCCAATGTAGTAAGGAACCTGGGGTGCAAGAATTGCATATATTAGTCGTAACAGTTGCTTCAGATACAGATCCAGGAAGCCACACAACATTCCTACACTGATAGTAAATAAAATTATTGTTAGAAATTGCTTAATATTCAACATACTTCTAGCATTGCAAACTTTACAAGTACTGTTTGTTGATTGAACCAAGTGCAAAGCAGCTGTTGTCAGACTGACTCATGAGCAAGAATACATACAAATTACAAACCAAGGTGGAAAAGTTAATGGTAATACAATAATGAACAATGTGCGGGGAGAATTGTAAGGCCATCTGTGCAATAGAATTGCAAGAAATTGGATACATACTATAGGCATCTGATTTCAACTTCCAGACTCTATTTGCTGAGTTTTGGTCTTGAGTTAGGGTTAATTGGTTTGGAGCCAGACATTTTTCTGCTCTATCTTTTCCTTGGTAGCTTCTTTTGTATTTACAGTTTTACATTTGACTTGGTCAAGTCTTTTGTAAATATATTGTATTAGTTGTACATGTTTAACCCCCTTTTCAAATAAAAGAGGTTTGTGTTTAAGATTTCACTCAACCTTCAGTAAGGTGATAAACATTTAACGTATCAACAATATCTGATATATTTAAATATTTTCATCACACTTGAACACTTCCACCTAAGGGATTTATTTTCTTATAATGCCGTCATGCGGGTAACAAATAAGTGAAACCTAATCTTCACACCATGAACAATAAGAAAAATGAAACAAAATTAAACTAGTAAGAGGTGAATAGTCCCTTAAATTATATTATAGTTTTAACAAACCATCAAGGATATATCAGATGGTTATATACCTGAGGATATCCCAAGCATCCAACCATGAAGTTCCCCTCCTGCAAATTAGACATACATTTTCAAAAAAAAAGGTTAAGAGAATGAGATGTGAATATCCAATTCCACATTACTCAATATTTTAAAAATATTTTATGCATGAAATCCATTGCGTCTCTTCATTTTAAGGAGGGCATTTACTTTTTTTATTTAAATTTCATCAAGTTCCAAAATGTCAATGTTGAAAATGACAATTTAGAAGCTCCAGTCTACCAATATGACATTTTGTATTATTTACTTATTAATATCACAATAAACACATCGTTGGCAAGGTAAAAAAATATTTGGAATGTTGTAAATAATAGAAAGAAGGTCGGTGCTGATGCTATTTAGTTCAATGATATATATGCTAAGAACACAAAAAAAAATGTAATATAGTACCGGTCTACTTCTGAGGACCATATCATGTTGTTGGCAAAGGCTGCATCGTCGCACCACTTCTCCCACTACATATTGGTCATCTGTGCTAGGTCTGTTAGACCTACATAAGAAAGCATACAAACATAAGCAAAATTACAATAAACAGTGCTAGAGATGAAGGTCGAAAATTACCTCTCAAAGAATACTTCCATGGCTTCAAACAGCTTTACTTTGTTCAGTCTTGCCTACACATTGAACCATTCATATATGACTCTAGAGGCCTTTATATTTCAAATTATAAAGAAATACAGAATTGATTGTTCTGACGTGAGTTTTGGAAGAAAACACTCATATTACATCCAAAAAACAAGCTTTCATCTGTTGTAAACAAGCTTCAAGAACTTCCTCTTTTCTTTTTGTTCCTGTGCCAACTGCTCTCATGTCACTCTCCATAGCAGATCTCAGATAAGGCTTCCACAACTCATATCTGAAAGAAGCCAAATGGTGTCAGAACATTTTAAGGATAACTACATGACGATACAGATTGCTAAATTATGGTCATTATGAATTCATTATTAACACGACTAGCAGACATAATACAGAGGCACAGAAATTGAAAAACATACCCCATGTCATCATATCCCATAACTAATGCCTCACCCTAAAATCAAACAAAGGTGTCAATTGATACGATATAAAGAAAACTGATATACTACTAAATAACTACTCACTCCTAAAGCATATTCACATATATTCAACCAAATGATGGTCAACTTTTCATGATAATCACTGACAAAAATAACTCACATGGTTATAAGAAAAAATGTGACCAGTATCTAATACCTAGAATCACTAACCCTCCAAGTGATTTTCCCATTCGGTACCATGACAAAGAATAAGTAATGAAGAGGCAGAGAAGACGGCCATGATCCTAAATTTTTCAAACTTCATCCAAAAGTTCATAAATGCATTTTAGTAGGATATCCTACTAACTACAGAGGTTTTAAATGAAAGGATCCTATTTCAAAATAGCAACTCCCCTCTATAGGGGAAGGCAAACCTAGTTAGATGGTTTTGATTTAGTGATTGAAAATGTTGCCTTTGTAGTCAAAAAAAGAAGATGAGGTAGAAAAATAGAGTGATTACAAAAGAAAATGAACTAACTGATGAACTGAACAGTCTCCTAGAGCATGTTTTGAAAGATTCACAAGGTTTGTTAAGAGCCGGTGACATTTAAGGAAAGTCTGGAGATGATACACTAGTCCACAGCAGACAAGGTTCTGATTTCGATTGTCTATTTGGATGGCAAACTTTGACTGGAGATGATACAGAAGAGACAAATAAGTTGAGCAAAGCTCAGCCAATGAGTTTGATTCTACACTTGAAGTTAATTCTACACTTGAAGTTTCTTGTTTAAATTGTAAATTCAATATAACTTTCATAAGTGATAATAGAAAAAAGTTCTGTCTTCCTCTGTTTTCCTACACCATCTGTCAGTCTTGGATGAGAAGACGACAAAAAATGAAGATATCCTCGTAATCTTATTAAGGGGGAAAGTTACTTATTTCAGAAATTTAGGTTCTCCTTATAATTACCTTTGTTTTCAGTAATTGTGATTCACATAAATTTACTGGGAAAAGATGAACCTGTCTGATGCAACTACCCATCCACACATAAGCTAGGAGTCATGGAAAATAATACTGGATAAATGAGCATAGTCATTACCTGATTTTTTAACATCATCTAGGTAACCTTACTCTTACCTTATGCATACGTATAGAAGATAGACTCTAATATTAAATATGCTGTTAAGTTGATACTTTTTTTTCAAATTAAAGTAAGGATTTTTCCTCTTGGTGCCATCAAGTTTTGGACTTTTCCTCTTGGTATCCACTAAGTTTTAAAATTCCTCTTGGTGCCCTCGAGGTTTCATTTGTTTCCTCTTTATACTCATTCTTAATATATATATTACATTAAAATTCATTAAAAAGTTATAAAAAAATTAGAAAAATAAATTTAAAATAGATTATGACCTTAATTAATAAATTTATAATAGAAATAGTTTTTATATAAATATATTTTTATTTTTTGAAATAAATATATTTTTTATTTTCGAATTAAAATATCTTTTTACTTTTTACTTTTGATTTCAAATATATATATAATTTATGTTAATAATATTTATTAAAAAAAATAAAAAATAATATATTTTAAAATTTTGTTAAGAGTCCAGAAAATTAAACATATAGTATTTTTTTAAGTTAATTTTCTATAATTTAATTTATTTGAAAATAACAATATTAATTTTTTATGTGTTAATTTATTATTTTTTATAATATACTTTTCCATAATCTTAAAATTAAAAAAAAACATAATTTTTTTAAAATTTTCGAATTAATATATATTATATAAAATTTAAATTCAAAATAATAAAATTTATTATATTTAATTCTCTAGACTCTTAATAAAGTTTCAAAAAAATGTTTTTTATTTAATTATATATATATATATATAAATTTAAATCAAAAGTAAAAACAAAAAAATATTTTAATTCAAAAATGAAAATATATATTTATTTCAAAAAATAAAAAAAATATATAAAGCCTATTTCTATTATTAATTTATTAATTAAATTTAATGAGGCCATAATCTATTTTAAATTTATTTTTTAAAATTTTTTTAATTATTTTTAATGAATTTTAATGTAATATATTAAGAATGGGTATAAAGAGAAAACAAATGAAACCTTGAGGGCACCAAGAGGAAATTTGAAACTTAGTGGATACCAAGAGGAAAAGTCCAACCCTTGATGGTACTGAGAGGAAAAATCCTTAAAGTAAAAGGAAAAGTTGACACTCAATTGTCATCTCATAAAAATGAGTGACAAAAGGATCGATGTTTCATAACTTGTTTCAATTGATAGTCTGTTCTATTGTCTATTCATGCTTTGCAAAAATGACACACTTGAAGATACGGATATCCACGTAAAAGGTATGACTAGAGATTTGCAGTTAGTTAAGATGATAGATATTTATTGAAAAAAAATAATTATAAAAAAAAAAGAGGCAAGCAGCAGTGATGGAAGATTATATTATTAAACACATTTATAGGCTTATAGCATGTAACGAAATAATCAAACTTTCACTTACAAGATTAGTTGGTGAAAAACGAGTGTTCTCGTCATCTTTTGTTGCATAAAATCGATCAAGCAACTTTTTGATGTGTTCGTGCATGGTTGCATCAGTACCTATTCCAGCCTGACAGTAGAAAAATAACTTCAGTTCACATATTTTGGACCCGAATGTAATAATGAAAAAAAATTATGTTCAGACAGAAGGATCGCATGGGTTTAGGGTCTCCCTCACCTTATCCATGCAGCTTAGCAAATCAGCTTCACTTAAGAGCGGTGGAGGTCTGGTGACCCCAGAATCTAGAGACAATACTGTTGGGGTGAACTGTAATCATAAACCCATATGGTGAGTTTACTGAATGACAAATGGTAGAAACAGCTAGTTCTATAATTTTTAATTTTTAAGAGGAATCAAGTTTAAAAAGTACGTATTAGTAGTTTGAAAATATAAGCAGTACTAGAACATGAGCTGGTCAAACTTTAGAAGTGGGGTATGGAAAAAAGTAAAAAGAATATGGCAATGTTCTAGTAGTTGATACGGGCATCTCAAAATAATTTGATTCCATATATAAAGATTAAGACTGTAGCAAATTGTATTGCCATTAAGAGCGTGCTTAATAATATTGGAAAAATGGATGAGGAATGGATCAAAGCGGACACCTGCTGACCCACGGCATAGGTTGGAATTAGAGAACCTCCCCAGCTTTCAAACCGGTAAACGTCCAAGTAATTTCTCTGAAATATATATTGAACAGATACATGAATAGACAAGTAGAAAACTAATCAGCAATATTTATATAAATTACACTATGTGAATGTTTTCCGCCAAGCAATAAAATCAATAGTAAAAACAAATAGATATTCATTAGCTAGATGTCTAATTAATAGAGGACAAAAGAACTATACCAGCAGAACATAATATGCCAAACAATCTGTTCCTCTCTTAGCGTGAAGGTTAATGTGTATTCTTTCTAGCTTTTTCGGCTTTTTTTTTGGTTTAATAATAAGAAATCTATAGACATAAAAATGGAAATCAACTGAGCACATGCTACGAAAGCAGCAAACATTATTGGGTGACAAATTCTTAATAATATGAGATTCTTGAAAAACTCTCCTAATAACTCACGGATATTATCATTCTTCCTGATGCTGAAAATTGTTCACCGGCGATATCAATGTCGACTTTGGTTTCAGCTCCAATGGCAGGTTGTGATACACAAGCAAGGAAATGGCGAACAACCAGCTCGTACACTTTCTGCGTGTATACAGCGTAAGTTCAATACATGAGCAAATAAAAATTTGTACGATTTAAGTGAGAAGAAAACAGAGTAATAGTCTTATACTGACTTTGTGCTGTTCACTCCACCTTGATTCTCCTGCGGAAAATTTAGTTGGGTGAATAGGTGGATGAGCTTTATCGTCATGCCCACCATTACCAGGATTTTTCCACAGGCCTGCTCCTGGGTCCAATAAACGCTGAGCATATGATCCCCATACAGGATGTTCTCTTTGTTCTTCCACAATTGCCTACAAAAGGTTAGCTTAAAGTCAATTCGTGAAGGTCATTACATATTCTTTAACTTGTGAAATGAATACAAAAGGTTAATCTCACACTCATCCAACATTTAGTGATAGGTCAAGTCTGTCTATACTCTATACACCTTCAAACGGGTGATGAGCTTATTAAACGATCGGAACATTAAATAATTCTAATATGCACTTCAGGCAACAGTTTTTTAGGTTCCTAGTTCATACCTGATAAACTAACTGAAGCTACAATAATTGTGGTCAAACCATGGAGTCATGGACCTTCCTCCGTCTCAAAATTTCTAACATTCAGTTTATGGTCATCACAATATCACGTTTACTAACCTGTAGATTCGTTCTTTCAGAAAATGAGTCTGTTTCCGTGCGGGGGTAGCTTATAAAACCAGTTTGGTAAAGATCTTCTGCCACCTTAAAAGCGGAGAAAATGTCAAATATAAGAAACAATTCATGAACTCAATATATATTAACATTAAACATGTGTTATGGCCCCTGAATAGGGATTTGACTGACAAATGAAGTTTTATATCATTTTCCAGCCTGCTTAAAAGTACAATTCAATGCTACGCATTGTCCAAAGATGATTTCTTCAATTTGATTCTCAATTTAAACAAGACCTGGTGGGATGCTATCCTCTTACAGAATTAAGCAGCAATTGACGGCACATTGAAATTATGAACAATCCACAGAATTCTAAAACACTTGTATCAAAATCCAAGGACTAACCTTCATAGTTTCTGTAGCACTCATCCTGAAGTAACGTGATGCACGTTTTTCAAGCTCAAGAGTACTCAATGGATAAGGGGGATATTTCAACTTTTGTTCTTGCCTAACATCTGTCACCTAAGATAAGCATGTGTCATCAGTAGGCAATATGTAGTCTTCTTGTGAACCTCCCAATAAAGATAGATATTCTTCATTTACCGTTGCAGTTGGCTCCTCAACGCACATTTCATACAGTATAACAGCACAAGTATAATCAAAAATATGTCCACGGCTGCAGAATATAGTTAGATTCACCAATTTAGAAAACTGTAACTACAAAATCAAATACTAAATAAGATTACAAATGTATGATATTACTTACCTCCAGCTGAAGTTTGATAATCCTTCATCTGAGTTGTGAGAACACTTGATCATCCAAAATTCCTCTTCCTCGTGCGATTCTATTTCCCAATACCTCTCAACAACAAAACCAAGGGTTGGGAACTGCAATATTCACGAAGTAGTGAGACTTGTGTAACTGTGTGGAAAATGTGTATTACTAAAAATGGACAAGCCATACCTGACAAGGACCATAACTTAGAACAAGATTTCTGTCATCCGTAGCACAATCAAAATTGAAAGCATCTTTGAGTAGCATAGTCTGGAATCTGGTGAAAGAAGCACCAATCCGGAGATCTATTTCCTACACAAGCAACAAAATTGAATTTTGTATCCTGTAACGGGTTATGAGAAGGGAAGATTACGCAAGAGAAAATAATTGCACAACTGTAACAGCTTGTTTATAGAGCTATTTGGCAATGATTTTATTTAAATTTAATTTATTACATCTTAATTGAAGGGTTCATTCTTGAAAACATGTAATGACCATAGCAAAAAAATGATGCAATTCCCAGAGCTACTGCAGGGGGGAAATAGATTAAGCGTAAGGCCCAATTTTAAGAAAAATACTAAAATTATGTATTTCTAATTTCATTAGCTCTCCTCTGCAGGATATTGCTTGTGTAAATTGTAATTCTTTGCACCCTTGTCTCCACGAATATAAACTGTTTCCAAGGCCCAGCACCTGAAATTACTAAATATTTAACGTGGAAAAGAATATAAAAGGAGTAATGGGCATACAAGCAGATGACAACAGAATCTCAGTAGCATGACCCAGGTCAAGTGCTACATTACTACAGAATAGGAAAAGAACAACAATGTGATAAAAAAAAAAAAAAATTTAAAAAGTAAGACCAAAAAGAGGTAGTTGATGTTTTTACCTGCCTAACATCCACTGCATCAGATAAATATTGATTTGGACGATCAAGATTCTGCACTGCTTCATGGATATCCCTAAAATTACCCAGAAGATGTTATAATGATAGATCAATTCAGACACTTGTGCCCAAGGAAAGGAGGCAGGCATCGTGCTTTACCTGTCAATCAATGCAGAGAAACGAGCCCTCCATATATTTAAATGACGATTTGTTGTAGTACAGACTTCAATTACTTCAAATGATATATTTTCTCCTTCTCTATCACAATCAAGCCAGAGTACTAGCCACTGACACCTCCTAGCTTCCTCCTCTAGTGTCCTCTTAATATCTGTCTTGTCCTACATTACTCAGCAGAAAAAATCCAAATGCAACGGACAACATGTTATGTTACGCTAAGGATATCCAATACAAACGCATCAACATATAAAAAGTCATGGTGCATCTTTTTCGACACAAATAGGCTTGAAGACTCGGTTCAATGTATATTATGAATTGCATTTCTGAGAATCAGGACTACCTCAGGCTTGGATGTTCAGCCTTACATTGTAGATTTCACATAATTTTAGAATTCTACTAGAAACCCTTGGGGACATAAGGAAATCCTAAAACTGACCTGAGGAACGTGTTTGCGAACAGGAGCCTCGTAAAGCTGGACGGGGTCACACGAGTGCCATTTCCTGTATCGCTCGTCAAATTCGGTTTCCATTAGATGACCTGTGACTGAGGTGAATAACATCTCGCACTGCTGGCCGCCTATCGCATAGTTGAACTCAAAAATCTTGTTGTATCTCGACCTTCCATCTCTAACCCTAAACTGGTTCCTGGACAGAATCCCAGCAACAGACTTGGCCACAGACGGCTTCTCAGCAACGTTCAGAACCCTAATTGCGCGGCTTCCGGCCATCGTGCGGCCAGAAGAGAATCCAGATGATCTACGATTGGAGAGGAATTATGCTTAAGACAGAAAAAGGGTGAAGTGAGAAGTTAAAGCTCTTTGCCTCTGGATTTGATCCGTGTATTTTCCCGCCAACACGACCTTATTATAGTAGGGGCCGGGTGAGTAAAATTGTATAAATATCGGATCTGTCTAATCCGATTCGAAACCAAAGATTCGGTCCGAAAAAATATGAATTTGGATAGATATAAATCATATAAGGTAATTGGTGATCAGGAAAGTTTTTGGATCATAGGATATGGATCGATATTTTGAAGAAAAATTTAAATCGGACAAATTCGATTAGTCAATAAATAAATACTAAAATTGGATATCCGACCCGAATAAAAATATCGGATATGGGTATTCTCGAATCATATTTGGATCGATATTAATAAAATTATCGGATCGAATTTCTTAGCCTTCGGATTGGACCGGATATCCGGAAATTCTCACCCCTAGAAATTGCACGAGGAAGAGGAATTCGAAAATATCCGGTAATTGTTGCTAGTTTGATAAATACTTTCACTATTTGCTATTTCATTAAGTATTTTAAAAGCTTTTGCTATTTTGATGAAAAAAAAAAAATAATTTAACCCACAAACACCTAAAGGCACCCTTTCAGTGGAAAGTGGATTCTTGGTACAACCAAAAATGTACAAAAGATGTGGTGTCGATGATTTTTTTTTTAACTTTAACACATTGTGACGCCTAAGTTTATGATATAATTTAGGCAAAGTTGAAGAAAGAAAGTAAGAAGTAGATTATTTAGGTGAAGTTGGTGAAAGTAAAAGTAGATCGAGTGTCCCCGGAATGTGCTGAAGTTAAAAAAAAAACTTTTGATTTTAACTTGGCAGATCTGTCAACGCCCAATCTACTTTTTATTTTAAAAGTGAATGTCGTTGGAATGCGTTGTACGTTTTATAATTCGTGTATGGGTGTCATTGGAAACTTGTAATGCATTATAGTGTACATTTTGTTGTACGTTTTATAATTCGTGTATGTGGTGTCGTTGAAAACTTAGAATGCATTATATTGTGTACATTTTGTAATTTGTGGGTTCGTGTATGTGACCACACCAGAATGCAGTACGCCTATGTCTTTTGTAATTTCGTGTTTGTGCCTCTAGCAATTCTGATAGAAAATTGAACATGAAAAATTGTGCAAATCCCACTTCCATTTAATGATATCACATAATACATTGTTCTTTTTAATTTATGGCCAGTTTAATGACATCAATCGTCTATACATCAAAACATCTTCCCTTTGGAAGGTGGATAGTTTTTAAGACTTCGATGTTTCTTTGAGTTGATATTGTACCTTCTAATTTACGTTAAGAGGCTTGGAAACCCCACAGCCAAGAGAGCAATACCATAGCTTCGCAATCGATACTGAGTGAAATGACACCAGATACCAATTCCATATAAATAACCATTTACTACAAGAAGTTTCACGCAACCTTCAGTGTTTGAACAGTCAAAAATGAAAAGTGGACCGTGTTTGCTGCTCAGATTTGCTCCTGCTCAGAGGAGCCTCCATTTGCTTGTTTTCTTCAACTTTCATGGTAGATACTGTTGAACAACAAGCTTCTGCCAGTTAATGTAATTACAGTGCAAACAAGTACAGCGAGAAAATGTTAAAGACAAGAAACATAAGCGCCAGTTTACATAGTCATAACACAGATATATATGTGATTTTCAACCAGCAAAAAATATCTCAGGGAGATGAATGCATTCAGGACGCAACTATACAGTACTGTTCGTATTACACCATAGCCAAGTATTCCCTCTTAGAAAAAGCATGTTCTTGAGGCATAAGCATGCTCCAAATATTACATAAGGCAGGCAAATAACAATTTGATACGGTTGGATTTAGGGAGATATTAACAAAAAGGATATTTCAATATTAAAGATATTATATCTATTAGATTTAGGATAGTTTATATTTTCTAGTTTATAGCTTTGAGATATCTTTACTTTCAGTTAGGATATCAGTTTTATATTTTCCTTTGTTAATTAGCAGCCTATATATATGGCCTTTAGGGTGAAATAAAAGATAAGCAGAATTATAATCAAAAGGAGGCTAACGTTAAACCAAGATGGTTTACACGTTATACCTAGGAAGAGGCTCTGTCTAGGACGAGTCTACTTTCATCTATCCATCATTCCACTTTCATCTATCCATCAATCCACTTTCATCTATCCTTTTATCCACAAATCACTCGTGGCTCTTATCTGAGATTCGATCCTACATCCGGGACCGTAACACAATTGCACAACGAAGATCAAAACAACAAATATTTGACCAATATCCTAGCAGAATGCAAGAACTACTCACAATTGTACAAAGAAGATCAAGCATGTACAGATACTTCATATAGCAATTTAGTAACCTGCGTGTAAAACTAGACAGTCTTATTTCAGCGGCAACAATTCCCCAGCAATTCTGAAGGGGGTAGATAACTTATTGAATAACACAGTGCATTGCAAAGAATAAGAAACACTTCCCCGTGCCAATAAGAAAAGCCATAATTCAGCTTCACTATATGCAAACAATAAAGATGTATATCTCGTAAGATTAAACTTCTGATTTTACTTTCATCTTAACATGATCTTAAACAACCAAGATCAAAACACAAACTTACACCCGCATCCAAACTTTACTGCAATTCACATCCTTCCACCATAATTAAACGCTAAAATATTAAACTCAAGTAAATCACATTTTAGTTACACGCCCAAAACCAACTCGTAGAGCTTATAGATGTGTAGCTCGTAATATTACCTCACAGTATAAGGAAACTATACATGATATGCATAAACGTCCGGTCATTCAGGTGATATGCATAACTACTATCTCACTGAAATTGAATTATAAAACTCAAAACTACAATTAAAATAACTCAGATAAGCCAAAAATTAGTTTGTAATAATACCTGGACTGTTACCCAAAGCACTCATTGTACAATCTTGCTGAAAAATTGGAACTGGCTGACAAACAAACTATATTCTAGATAATAACAAATCAGACATGGTTTTCTTGCACGTGCCTCTTGTGATCCCTGTCAGCATAACCATGTCGACCCAATTTATTTCTATCTTCAGGATATTCTTGCCACTGCTTCCCATCAATTGACTTCTCCAATGGGCTCCCGGCTTTCCTCTTGCGATCGGTTGACTTAGGAGACTGGTATTCCCAATTAGAGTTCTCAAATGCAGATACCTCCCCTTCTTCTACATTCCCTCTATTTGTTTCATGTAATTTCTGGCCCTTTGTCCCAACCTGTTGGGGATCTCCAACAGCATCAGAACGCTTACTGTGGCGTGAGTTCTCATTTCCATTACTTCCCAACCTAGCAGGTTGTGACCAGCTCTGTTTTCTCTCTTGCTTGGATTTCTCACTTTCAGCAGCAGCCAGCTCAACACCCTCTTCCAGCTCCTTCACAATGGGATCATACTCATCGATCGTGTCAACTTTGCGAATAGCATCACCACGAGATTTTTTTCGCTTTTCCCGCAACTGTTTCAACTTGTCCTCATCAAACTTCTTTACCACATCAGGTGTTGACTGCACTGTCACTGATTCTTCTTTCTTTAAGTCTGTACTTTCTATATTACGACTATGGTATTTATCCTTTAATTCTGTACCTTCATTTCGTCTGGTGCCAGCAATTCCTCTTTCTCTATCATCATCAGCAACATACAAATCTGAACCAGATATATCATGAACATCATCCACATCACTGCGGTGAGGAGAGGGCACGGATACCCTATATTCTCCATGTTCTTTGTTGTTCGGAGTATTGACAATTGAGTTTCCATGGTCACTACTGTTGGTCTGGGTACTTCTTGGAGGGCCACTGTTGTTATCCACTTGATCAGGACCCAAATGAGTTGACGGTGGTTTCAATGTACCGGACCTAGACAAACTTCCAGCTGTGGATGCATTTGTAGGTCCCCCCTGTTCTTCATTTGAAACTTTTGTGGGCCCCTTGTCTGTCGCCCGCCCTACAGTACTAGCATCAGCCTCGCTAGCTTGTGAAGAAGGTGTTTTGTTCTGCTCATACAATTCCAACATTTGATTGCTAACCTCTGCAAAAGGTCAAGAAAACATTTTATTACTAAAGCAAGAAACAATTGTCACGGTTCACATATACATATATGAATGGTCTCATCATCACCCAAAAGGAGAAAAAGAAGTAGCTAGGAAAATAGTATATATTAATTAGATAGGGGAAACATATGCTTCTGAGGTAAGAAAATGGACAAAAGTAGCTAGTAATAGTAAGGACAAACCCTCTAGCTGACGAGGGGTGACATCAAACTCCTGCCACCAAACCTTCTCACCATCTGACGGAAGCTTCACCTTAAGAAACTTTGCGGCAAGGAAAATTGCACCAGCTGCAATATGGTGGGTCTTAAACTGCAAGCACAGAGATGTCCGCAACCTACACGCCAATTACATCGTCAAGCTAGAACAAGAAGAGAAGATCTTTCAATCTTTGTTCATATCTGATGCAAGGCATCATACCCATCATTCACAAAGTTCCAGGCAACTTGAGCAAGTGCATTTTGAGCAACCTTGAACTTCTTTATAGCCTCTACCAATGGTTTATAGGGATGCTGTACATTCAGATCAAACCCCAAGGTCCCGAGCACAACTCTTTCCGCTAGTAAAATGAGCTCCTTTTGTTGTTCGTACACCTCCTGCAACATAAGTCACAAGGTTATATTAAGGATAACCAAAAATCATTTAATTGGCACAACATCACTCTGCTCTACTAACAAGGGTTGATGATGTCCTAAACTATAATATAATTCAATAGCACAAGTATTGGATGAAATCAAAGGATAAAAACACGAAAAATAGCGTAAAATGTATAATTGCTGGTAGTGGATCACAATATAAGATATCCACAATTTATAACATACACACGAAAGACATACTCCATACATGACTTCAATATCAGTGTGGCTATGAAAGTTGTCAAATATAACAGATGAAATAGATTCAAAGAGTGCAGGAAGAGCTGAAGTAATTGTTGACCAAAGCATCTATCTTACAGAGCAGAAAAGTGGATAACTGCATAGTGATATGATAAATGAATTTTCGAAGAAGGCTACTAAAGTAATAAGCCAAAATGCTACAGCGTCCACAAGATAATCAGTATTCATTAACAGTCAATTTAAAAGCATGACAACGTAAAAAAAAACGCGCATAAGCAACAGCAGTCAAGTTAAGCCATATGACAAGATAGAAGCGTTGCAAGTGGGAAGAGGTACACTATACATTGAATTGGGAGTTTATACCTTTTGTTTAATCTTCTGGACAGCAGCAGGATCTTTTTTATTAATTATCTCGAATGAGACAAGGATAACATCTTTCAACGGACGTGGAGTTTCTTCAACCTTCCCAGCAAGAAACATACAAGCAGTGGCAACAGTCTGCATAAGGTTCAGATAGAGTTAGAAAATCCAATTGATCAGTGATCACTAACCTAAAGAGCCATATGAGGTCAATATTATCTCTCACACATTATTATGTTCGATTAAGAAAAAAATCAAAAGTTTCTACAAAAAAATAATATGCAATTCCAATCTTCATTGGTTCCTATTGAAGAAAATGGAGGAGACAAATAACAAACACCATTCACTAATCACTACCAAGTCTACCATCCCCCTCCTGCAAACAACAAAAAGTGCAACATAACACAATATACAGAGAAGCTACTCACCTTTCTATCATTTTTAGCGTGGGACTGGCGGAGGTAGAAACGGTGACAAAAAATTATTGCTGTTGCTATCGTAACCTGGGGTCTGCATTAACAAAATGAGATTCATTCCACGTTCAGGCTAGGCATTAGGAGTTAGCTTATACTAAAATCAGCACATGAATAGCTTCAGCAATATGCTAGTCAGATCATTTTCTTATCAAATTGAAAAGATACCTAGCTGCCAAAGAAGGCCTAGTATGCAGATAACTGCATATACTAAAAGCAAAAGATGGAGACGAAAAGGCCATAATATTTTGTTTGCTAGTCTAGTTTATTTGGTCAATAGGAGGGCCCCGAAATACGAAGATGAAAAGAAAACAGTTCTCCAATTTTCATGTCACCTCAAAGAGTACTTACACTTTTAGCTTCATTCCTAAATCCTGAAGAAATGTACAGTATGCTTTCCGCAAAAGATTTTCTTTTTTCAAGTCGATTCCGTCTCTTCTAGATGGTGAATATTCCTCAATTTCCTTTCTTGAGAAGTACCAGCGACCTCCATCCTCAAGGTCCTCCTGAGTCATTTTTGTAAGACTACTCTAATCAGATCCAATGCATGCAGAATATCTTGGAGAAAAGCGATTACAATATCCATTTCACCAAATATTTACAATATCTATTTCACCAGCGGCATCCATTCTTTAGAAGAGAGTACATTCATCATCTAATCCATGTTCAGTTTGATCACTAAGACAAAGTATCAGCAGAGATGAGACGAAGAAGCCTGAAAGTTCTTTTTCTTCTTCAATTATAATAAAAACTTAGTAGACCGCGTAGAAAAGGTTAAAAGAAAAATTGACACAAAAAAATCACTATCACCTCTAACTATAGAGTTACATGACAATATAACAAAAAAATTATTTGATGAGAAAACTAACAATATATTGACAAATTGAACATAAGAAACTTCACCAATAACCTTAACTCTACCAGATAAACCATCTGAAGTCATGGGTACAAAGCATTAAAAAGGAAAGCCTCCAATGCAACGTAACTTGATAGAGCTAGGGGTGGTTCCTATGAGGGTATACTAACTCCGGATTCTTGAATCCATGAGCATGCACATCATCCTGCCCCTAGTTAATACTTGATATTTGTTCAAAACACAATCTCATTGGACAATGGCTGATCAAAGAAGAGCCTGCTGTTGGGAAGTGCTTATCTTGCTAGGAACCTGACAAGGTGGTAACGGTATGGACTCAATTCACCATCGATTTTGTTTCGGAAGGGGAGGAAGTGAAGCAATGAAGGGAATTCACTGAAATCCGTTAAGCTGTGCATGCTTGTTCCAAGCCTAGGACAATTGAGGCTCGAGTTTAAGTGTACCAGGCTCTGATTAAGCATCCAGTTACAAATTTACTGTAACGTACAAAGTTATTGTAAAGTACAAATTTATTGTCTTAATCTTGATTCTAATTATCGGAGCAGTCACTAACTTAGATGACACTGAAAGAATTATCAAATTACAATAAGAAATGTTGTGTGCTCATAAAGTACAAATCTAATATATGTAAGCAGCATTCCTCAATGCCAAGCAAGCTTAAGCCCCGTAGAGCAGTAGGCCTCTCAAATAGTGACTTGACTAAGAAAGGATAAAATAGCTCTTTACTACACTTGCCACCGAAATGAAAGAGAATTAATCTATTCAAAGCAATTTAAGCATTTATGAACTCATAAACCAAAAACAAACAAATTAGTCTTTCCCTTTCTCTCTCCGTCTCCTTCTGGAAACTACCAGCAAAGGGTGCAAATTAATCAGATATCAAATAATCGTCCATAATTCAACTTCTAGGGCTAGAATCTAACGCAATGTATAGTATGGCGGTAAAACTCGAACAAGAACCGAGAGTAAAAATAAACATCAAACATAATTGATGTGCAAAAATAGCTGCCAAAATAAATAAAGCTGAACAACTGAGAAGGGCCAAATCGATAGATAGGACACCGGGAAAAGAAAAAACCCTAATCCTTCAGTTAGACTGAATCTAACCCTAATATCGAAATTACTACACAAAATTTGCCCCAAAACCCCCTAAATTTCCAAAATTTAAACAGAAAAGGTGCCCTGATCATAGCTTTGGATGAATTTCAGTGTAACTAAATCAAAAGGCTAACCAGCGAAGAAATCTTGGAGTTGACAGGCGACATGGCGATTGTGAAGCGCGCCGAATTCAAAACTTGAAACTTGAAAGCAATCCAAAGATTCGTCCAGCAGGGGAGTGGAATGCAATAGCGAGATCAAGGGAGAGAGAGGTATAGCGGCGGAATCGAAGGGGCGGAGAGCAGCGCAGAGGACTAGTGTCCCTGCTGCTTGGGTAAGAGGGTTGAGAGTCGGGCAATGGGAAAAGGCATAAAGGGTGAGACTTTGCAAAGGTTATGCTACACGTTGCGTTTAACACCATTTTGCTCTTTAAAACGCAGAGTTTGTTAGGTTCCACATATTCCCCACAAAAATACCGTATGAATCGTTATTTACCATTTTTAGTATTTAAGAATATATTTATTAGGCAATTATTATCTTAATAGAAGTTTTTTTTAGGATGAATTGGCTAAGTAGACAGCACATGTATCAAGTCCTATAAACTATGCCCTTTTGTTTTGTTTATGAATAACTAGGCTCTTGCATATTTTTTAAAAAAGATTTATCATACATAATATTAAAGATTCTGCAGATACTAAAAATATTTCTCTATCCTATTTAAGCTTATTAAAAAATCGTTAAACAAGTAAATAAATGATAACAATCTCCTTTAATTGGGGATATGATCTGAAAAACCATTAATCGTAAAAATTGGACGTCATTGTTCATGCTCTTGTGTTCTTCGAAGTTCGTTGATATAGATCGATTTGTTACATAATACGGTGGCAATTAACTACATATGAAAGTTTGAACGTCAATTCTTCCGCTGGTCCTTCCTTGTTGTTACATAATACGGTGATAATCAACTACATTATTTGATTTATTTAAATAAATAGTACATAATATTTATCAGCAAATATTTATCAACAACAACCATTATGTGTGATGCAAAACTAGTACATAATATTTATCAGCAACTATATGTGATACATAAATGCTTGATTTGGCAAAATCTGGTACATAATCCTGTAATAGGTCGCAAGAAACTTAAATCCGAGTTAGAAAATGTACCTGTTTGGTAGTCGGAAAAGACGATAACTTGTGAAGAGGTTTCGAGCGGCCTTCAATGGAGATGGATATAATCGACCTTCAATAACCTTCAATGGAGCGGCATAAAAACGATAATTTGCATCGGCTTCAATGGAGAATTAAATAGAGACGAAATGGAAGGGAGAAAGATGATACCTTGAAGAAGGGGTGTAAATGGGGTGGGGATTCCCCGAAACTCGTGGGTATTACCCGTCATGGGTAGGGGTGGGCATGGGACGGGACGGGACGGGACGGGATAGGGGTCGTCCCGCGTCCCGTCCCGCAAGTTATTTGCGGGACGGGACGGGACGGGATTTATGACATTTTTTCTTCGTCCCGCGCGGGCCCTGTCCCATGTGGGACAGGACGGGACGGGACAAATCCCACGAAAACTATGCACCGATTATATTTAATATGTATACTTGTTTTCTCTCGTGTTTAAAGACATAAATGATCGGGAAAAAAAACTCGATACCGAATTATCGATTCATGACGCCTACATTAGTAGTTTATACATTGAAAACAAATTCAAGTTACATCAAAGTGTCTTACCGACTCACATTCAAAATATAACAACATATAATTTAATGAAAATTATATTTATTTAACTATCGATTACAATTGTAGTAATCCACAAATACAAGGGCGATGAAACCAACTAGAGCAAGGGTGTCGATGGAACGGACCAGAGCAAGGCGGCAAACGGACTAAATCAAGGGAGATTAGAAACTCTAATATTTTATATCCAACCGAATGAGTAGTAGAGAATGAGTGACTGGATGATGAAAAATCATCAATTTAATAATTTTAAAAATAAATTTTTTTTTAAAAAAAATTATAATTTATGTATATTATTTATCTATATAATATTTATAAAAATATAAAAATATTATTTATATATATATGCGGGACGGGACGGGATTAACCGGGATGGGAAGTTTTTGTCCCGCGTCCCGTCCCGCAAATTTTTTACGGGACGGGACGGGATACACATTTTTTTTACAAATCCCGCTGGGATCGGGACGGGATCGGGACGGGATGCGGGACGGGACGGGATTAAGCGGGATTTATGCCCACCCCTAGTCATGGGGACGGGGATGGGGATTTTAAACGGGGACGGGGATGGGGAAAATTTTGATTACCCGCTTGGGGATGAGGATGAAGATAGGGGTATTCGCCCCGCCCCCCGATTCGAACCCGAACCCGTTGGGGAACCCCGATGAGAATCCCCAACGGGTAACCCGATGGGGATCCCCGACGGATAACCCGATGAGATCTCCAACGAGGAATCTATTGGGATACATCAATAAACAAATTGTATTTATATTAGATGTTCATTGTAGTTTCATGTTTAATTTAAAATTACCGATGATTCATAAAATTAAAACTATATAAACTTTTGTACTTTAAGACTACTTACTTACACAAAATGTATTTTAACTTTAAATATTAAATTGTTAATATTATGTGTAAGTGATGAATACTAACCTATATTAATTTGGTTTTCGATCATATGAGGATAACACCTCGTGAAATTTTTGAGTACGTCGTGACCGTCAATCACGATGATCAAATACAAATCGCACGACATGTTGTGTTTATTAATGTGTCTTACTCTTTCACATACATGATTTGATGTGCAACCTGAATTCTAAACCATAAAATTAAAATTATAAAATAATATAACCCTTTTATTCATCAAAATCACCGTGCTCTGCAATCTCGTCTTCCGAGGTTTGATGTAGTCTTTTGCTGACGGTTTCGTGCGTTTGTCGAGAAGGGGGCGTGGATTTGTGATCGACTCTTGACGGCTCTGTTGTAGTTCAAATCTGAGGTGTCCACAGTTGTTCCCCATACTTTCTCCTTGTGTACTTCCTTCGAAGATGAACGTTTATGCTTGTTGTCTTGCGTTGACTGGATCATCCTGCTTTCCTTAGAAGACTTCTTTGCTTTTGGTTTCATTTTGATGTATTTTTGTGTACTTCTTTTCTATTGTATTTGTGGTCCTTCACGACGGTTTGACCGTCTGCCGATTTTTTCGGCCTTTCGACCCACTAGACGGCGCGCCGTCTAATGATTTCAAACCGCTTTTCTTTATTCAAAAAAAAATCTAAATGTTAGAAAGATATAATTATTATAATTCACTAGCTTGTACTACGAGTCTCGATCGTACTTGAAAGAATGAAACTTAATATATATATATATACAATATATCTATACTTTGACAAGTTAAATAAGGTGATGTGTTAAGCAACAAATTAAGCCACGTCAACATTTCAATTAACAATGTATATTAATATAATATAAATTGTCATTTATCTTATAATCACGAACTAAGGGTTAGTAACTATATACACTTTTGTACCTAAGACTTAATAGTATTATACTCGTTCCTACTTACACAAAACATATTTTGAAAAAATAAGAGGATAACATTTCAATTACAAAGTATATTATATATGTAAATTATATATATGTTAATGGTAAACAATATTAATTTTATTTTGGGTCATATAAGGATAACATAATAACTTTGAATATGTCATAAATGTCAAATCACGATGATCAAATGTATGACAAATTGCATGTTATGTTCTTTTTATGTGTGTATTAGTCTTTCAAATACATGTTTTGGTGGTGCAACCTAAATCATAAACCGTAAAATTAAATTGATAAAGTAATATAACACTTTATCTTGATATTGTAATCTAAAGGTTAGTAAGATATAATATTATAGTTTACACTAGTTTGTACTACGAGTCTCGATCCTACTTGAATGAGAAAAACATAATGTATATGCGGTATAACTTTACTTTGACAAGTTTTTATTATTTTTTTTAAAAAAATGAAGTTTTCTTCTTTCTTTTTTTCTTGTGTTTTTTTATTTATATAGTAAAATAAAGTAACAAATTTCTATTTTATGGTTTTATTTCACATTTATTACTCGAGTTAATGTTTTTTTCAAAACCCTAAAAGTTAAACGGGGATGGGGATATAGATTTTTACGGGGAAAACCCATATAATTTTAAATTGGGAAAAATTAAGCGGGGATGGGGAATCCCCAATGGGGACGAATATCCGAAGGGAACGGGGATGGGGACAATTCTCAATACCCGAACGGGTATGGGGATGGGGACGGGGAGCGTTATACTAAAAGGGTATGGGGAATCGGGGATGAATAGGGTGCTCCTCGCCCCAAACCCGACCCATCGACATCCCTACCTTGAAGGGAGAAAGATGAGACCTTGAATCGCCCTTCAATGAAGATGAAATGAGAGTAAAGCAATCGGCGCTTGGAAGTGGTGATTGTATCTGTGATTGACAGATGTAATCACTCACACAAAAGATTGCGAGAATCTCTCCTATTCGGTTTCCTTTTTTTTCAAATCCGTTTCAATATTTAAGGTAGTTTATTATTGTGGATTTATTAAACTACCCAACTACCTCCCTAATTTATCTCCTTAATACTTTTATTTATCTTTATATATATATATATATATATATATATATATATATATATATATATATATTTAAATGGAAAGTTGTTCGAACCATTAGACGACGCACCGTCTATTGGATCGAAAGGCCGAAAAAATCGACGGACGGACTAACCGTCATGAAGGACCACACAATGGAGAAAAGAAATACACAAAAATATATCAAAAAAACCCGAAAGCAAAAAAGTCTTCAAGGAAAAGCAGGTTGATCCGGC
Source organism: Fagopyrum homotropicum (assembly GCA_033239125.1). NCBI lineage: Eukaryota > Viridiplantae > Streptophyta > Magnoliopsida > Caryophyllales > Polygonaceae > Fagopyrum > Fagopyrum homotropicum. The sequence goes on along the minus strand of BSWB01000003.1, from coordinate 143,204,743 downwards.
CAACGGTAGGCAACGAGCATAAACGTTCATCTTCGAAGGAAGTACACAGGTAGGAAGCTTGGAGAACAACTGTGGACACCTCAGATTTGGACTACATCAAAGTCATCAAGAGTCAATCACAAATTTACGTCTCCTTCTCGACAAACGCTCGAAACCGCCCTCAAAAGACAAAATCAAACCTCAAAAGACGAAACTGCACAATACGGGTATCATGATGTATAAAGGTGTAGACCTTAATGAATAAAAGAATGATGATTTGTAGGAAGAAAATTGTTGACAGCGGGTTCATAACAAGTTGGATTAAAACAAAGTAGCGATTTTGTTAGGATTATCAGATTATGATCAATTTTTTTTATATATATGGCTCCGTTTGGTATAAGCAAAAATTAAGGAGATTAAGATTATGGGAATTAAAAGAGAGAAATAATTCTCGTAATCTCGTTTGGTAAGAGAATGAAGGAGATTAAAGGGGTTAGATTACGGGGATTAAAGGAATTAGATTATGAGAATTTTGTAATCCTGCAAAACTTTGATTATAGGGATGATGAAGATTATTGAAGGTAAATTCTCACTTTTACCCCTCTTTTTTTTAATCTCTTTCATTTATAAATAAATACAACACGTACTTTTTCGTAATTTTACCCACAATCATTTTAATTTTACCAAACATTCATTTCACTTGTATCCATATTCATCCTCTTAAACAACTTCATCCCCTTAATTCTTTATCTAAATAATTATCTTCGTCTTCATCTTCATCTACGTAATCTTCCGTTACCAAACTGACCCTATATATATATATATATGCACACACTAGTCGGGACGCGCTGCGTAGCACGCGCGCTGTAGATGAGATCGGGATTTACTCGTAGATGAAATTGAAAATCGATCATTTTCTAATAATTTGGTACCAATAAAAAAATTGGAGACTTAGAGAATAAAATATATAAGAATAAAAAATGTAGGTGCATAGTTAGGCATCAATGACACAATATAAATGCCTCGGATGAACTTGGTTAAAAAATAGAGCAAACATAGATGGGTAAAAAAATAGAGCAAACATAGATGGAAATGCAATACATTGTCAGTTTGTCACATTGTTTTCTCTTTTACTGCTAAAAGTTTATACTGTCACTTGCAAGCTGAAAATTCGCAGCCTTGATTGTGTTTGGAGATTCCACATTTGATCCAGGAAACAACTACTCACCATGCCTTCATCTAAAGTGCTCTCTAAAGTGTCAAAAGTTACAAACTAAAGTGGCCTCCTAAAGCCATCAAAAGTTACAAACGGCTTCAAAATGCTTGAATGCCAATTAATGTTTGATAACATTCAGATGACACAATACGACCATAAATCAGAAGTGGAGGACTTCTTTACATCAGAAATCAATAATGTATATTTAGCGCAAGACATCAGTGATTCTAGAGAGAAAAATCAAAGTCAAGCTGTTCTTTTACTGATCATAAACCTAAGCTTAAGATCATTTGGGGTTTGTTTTCCATCATACAATAAGCAGGAGCTTCAACAACGCTAAATAACCGCCTGAGCTTCAACAACGCTAAATAACCGCCTGAATGCCTTGTCACCTCTGCCTGTGAATGCAAAGATTCCAACATGCTAGCAGTAGTCCAATGATGACAAAATTTAGACAAAATAAAGTTTATTCACATTTAATAAGAGAAGAGTAATGCATCAGACTAACATCAATTGGTCCCGATGAAACTCAAAATTAAGTATACAAATTTACATATACTAATCGGTTATTTAGCTTTGCAAATATAAAAGAAAGTGTCGATGTAATAAGTTGATTTAGCTTCTAGCCAAGAATAGAACTGCATTTGAACTAAATACCATGAGTTGGGAGCCTAGTATATTTTAAGATGCTTACCTCACCTCAAATGCGTTTTTCAGAGTCGAGCTAAAAAATAAATTTGATCTTCTCTTTTCATGTTTAATAGTACATGGACAGAGAACATGACAATAAGAGAACACTTGAATAGAATATTATATATAATACCATTATAGCTGAATGGAATTACTAAAGGCTACCTTTCCAGATTTAAGTGAAATAATATCATTGACATTCATTTCTTCCCCATTAACTGGACATTTTCCATTGTCCTAACATAGCAAAACAACAATTACACTCAACTAAGAAAACATGTAAAACATACAACATAATCTATAAAGACGGAAAGTGGAACACAATAAATGGCTTCTTTTGCCTCCTAGACAATTAATTGCTTCAATTGTCAGCTACAAATTAAAAGCAAGCACAAGACCTAATGATAAAACAGAAAAATCGAGGACTTGATGATTTTCTCGAGAACCCATTCAAACATTTTACAGAACAAAACTAACATGCTATATAGTCGAATAAATTCAGAATCAATAAAGGCAACAAAAAAAAGTCCGGACGAGGATAGATGAAGACCTGAAGAGAGCACCAAGCGAGATTGAGAATGCTACCAAACCAAACGATCACATAGTATGAATTGATAATGTATAGGACCTTCCAATTGACTACTTCTTCCAACACTTCTTGGATTGAAGAGCCAAGTACAACACGAACACCATCGATGGTAAGATCAAGGCAACGTTGTGCCAGAATCCATGGCACTCCCGCAACCTCCAGTAGAGACGGTGACCATTTCCATCAAGACCGCCCTCTGGCCCTACTGGCGCCATAGGAAATGTCGAATCGAGTGGAATCGGGAGGGGGGGGGACATATTTGGGTTTGTTTTAGCAAACCACTAACATGAAAAATTTGAACATCCACATAATCATTCATCCGCATGATTTTGTAAAAATTAGAATTCTATGTTGTAAAAGACTTGCATCTAGCCATCAATTAAGTAGAGTCGATTACAAACCACGTCTTCATAACCAACCTATTTCAATAATAAACTTACGATGATTCTTACATACACGGCCTCAAGGCTGAATCGATGATCGCGCAGCAACAGCAAACCCAAACCATGCACCGCTGTCATTAGCCTTCGAATCAGATGACTCATTCCCTTGTTTGCTCTTCTCGTTTGGTGCTCTCGCTATGATTCTGTAAATTTTCGATAATGTTGATTAGCTTACATATTTCTTTTAGCAACTGATTTAATATATCCTTCACTTGGGGATAGGAAATAATGCAACATGCACTTCAAATCTCCTAAACATGAAACTTTGGTTTGTCTCAATGCTCAAACAAGATAATAATAAAACTATTTACCTATCCTTTCTCTTCTACACGATTCGGTGCAAGGAGGCTTTCCTAGTAATTGGTAAATCTGCAAGATTCAGTTCGAATCAAGATTTGTCAAGAACTCTATAAATTATACGTCCTCTGGTTGAATCATAACGGCTTACTTCAACTTTTGTCCAAGCCAAATATAATCTTTACATTTGTTAATGTGTGCAAGACTAATTACGATTTAAAATTGGTACTCCACATTAAGTGGAAATGCCAATCATAACATCAAGTTGGTAATACACCAATACTACAGCACACATGCTTCATACGATGGATCAAATAATTACCAAATTTTAGTGTAATAAATCAAATTGTAAACTAAAAGTTCATTTTCTCATCTATATTGAATTGAAACTGAAATTTTTATTGATTTTACATAATAAAAAACTCATATCGAGATGAAGGTAAGGGGGAAGACGAGCAAGAACACCTAAAGGTCTGTTGAAGGATCTAACTATTCGAAAAGATGAATCGTAGAGAAAAAAACATATTCACAAACAATTCGTTTGCAATCATGAATCAAACAAATGAAAACCCAAGCCAAGAAAAATCAAGCTGCCCACCTTTGACAAACCTTGAAGAAGAGAAAACACATGCTTGAACTTACCTATGCAGAATTCAAAGACAACAACAACGACAATCATGACAACCCAAATTGAGTAAGTTCTGATACTTTTCGACTTCTTGAAGAAGATAAGCAATGGTATGAGAGACAAAGCAAGGCCAACTTTCACTGCAAACACCACCTTACGAGGATCCGAGTGGCCCATCTCATAGGCCTTGATAAAATTTTATCAAACCTGAAAGCATAGCTATTGGATCTTATCCCATGCGAACTTGAACAAATTGCGTTTGGTGGAGTCGTCGGATCTCCCAAATCCAAGCTTGGAGTACTCTTCTCTGGGCCATCTCGTATTAGAAAACCCTCGAAGCCCTAAAACCTAAAACTTAGATAAGGAATAGGGAAAAAGACTGAGGGAACCGAGGAAAGGGATCGAGAACATAAACACAACACATAAAATCGAAGAATACAAATGATACACACCTGAGTATAATGTTTCAATTAAATCGATGGGGGAATTAAACAAATCCAAACATATCTTCTTACATGATTGTTGTAAGAACTCAATTTCAAGCCTACCTGCAGCAACAAACAGAATTCCATACAAACGGGGAGAAACAAAATTGAAAAAGCTAAGCACAAACAAAACCCTAAAATTCTCATCCATATCAAATTACCTTCCAACGACCTTAGCAAGCATCTGTACATAGCAATCGATCATCCGTTGCTTATTAGCATTTCTCTACCGGGATTATCAATACAAATGGGGAGATACCAAGTTGAACCTCGATCAATTGTCAATGGATGAGTGAGAACAAAGAGGAATAGCCGATGGTGGACTCGGACTTTGCAATGAAACCCAAATCGATAGTTTTTTGGGACGCAAGTCAACTCAGTTTTAGGATTTGAGGAGGTTGAAGACAAGAATTGATTTTTTTTACCAATAACAGATGGATTTGGATGGTGTGGAGAAGAAGAAAAAGAGCATATGCGGTGAAGCATTTTGGAGGAAGAAGAAACGTGTAACAAATAGGTGAGAGGTGTCAAAGCCCTAAGATCCCAAAATCTACGTGTAGATCTAAGAAAGTAGTAGTTGGGTTGTAATATGTGTATAACAGTGAGGGTAAATTTAAAAATAAAAGGCTAAAAAGGTAAATTTGGAAATTCTCTATTCATTTGGCCAACTCCCACATTTATTATAGTAAGGATATATATATATATATATATATATATATATATATATATATATATATATATATATATATATATATATATATATATATATATATATATATATATATATATATATATATATAGAATTATCTCGGACAAAAAAGAGACGAGAGACAAAGCTCGTTCGGCCTTAATTTTGAATTCCCTTAACATTTTTATGTTTTTGGGACCGTTAGGCAGGGTCAAATCCATAGAGTCGCATTTGGGTCAACAATAAATTTGCATTTGGGTCAACAATAAATTTTGGTATGAGATAAGGGTGTATAGCTCATCATAAATCACAAAGATTGGATCGATAGACATGGGTTGTAACCAAAGGATCGCGACTTTTTGGTAGGTCATGCTGGAGGTTGTAGAATTATTCTGTGAAAACGAAATTGATCGGTTATATCTGAGGGTGTGGTAAAGTTTTTAAAAAAAATAAAATACTAAATTGTTTTGTAATAGCTTAATAAAAGCAAGCCCAAAAAATCAATCACAAAAAAGCCCAGAAAGGACAAGAAGTGAAAGGGCCAATTTTGAATCAATTTGAAAATGAGGTAGAAAGTGACGATAGCTGGGCAAACATTAGAGTATCCACACTAGAGAGCACTTAAGATTAATCTTAACTCACTTTTCAGCTCTTCTCTCTCCGCCACATCAACTTAAGAACACAACCAACTTTATACTCACTTCAATAAAACAAACTACTTGTTCTTATCATGCATATTATATATTATCTATTTTATTTGTTTTATTAATAAACTATATTGAACTTATACTAAATAAATATGAACTAAATATTATATCTTGTGAAATTCATATATTTTCAAATTTTTACTACAAAAACTATAAATTTTTTTTACATAAATTAATAATACAAATGGCATTACACTAATAATATTTGAGTAGAATAATACAAAATAGAACAATATTCGAATTGAAAGTTAGTTTGAGTATTAAGTTAATTCATTTAAACTTAGTAGGAATGATTATTGACTATATAAAAAATAGATTTATATAAAAATTTATTGGTAAACTAAAGTTTAGGTTAAACAAGCTTATTTTACGAGTCAAAATAATATAAAACTTGTGTTATATCAAATTATTTGTCTTTGAATATGTAAAATATTTTCAAAGTGATAATTATCGTATCTTGTACATAAACAATAAAAAGAACACCCAATTTTACCCTCAGATTAACTAACAAAACACTTATATTTTACAAGTAGTAATAAAATTTAAACCTTGAATTTTAAAAGATTATAAATTATAAATATAAAATCTCTAACTCAATCGATTTAAATATTACAAAAAGTTATATTAATAAATGTGTGCACAAGTAATATTTCTTAAAAGAAATAGATAAATATAGATATATGGATGTCTAAGGATACATAAAATTATTTTATACATCGTGTCATATATATATTTTTAATTTATTGTTTAAATTTGATATAAAATGATTTGAAATAAGATAAAACAATCAAATAAGTTGAAAAGGTCATTTGTCTTCCTTTCACTATTTTTTTTATAAAAAAAGTATATCTATATGCAAAAAAAGACGCATCATACAACAAATCAAGAGGAAGAAGAAAAAACAAAACATATTTTATATATAGTGGGACCCCTATAATTTTAATCTTGCAGGTTCTTGCTGATGATGAAATTTTATGGGTTCTATCAAAATGATAATTTCTATATCCTACATGTCCATTAAGATTAATCTTAATAGGACCGATGTGGGTACTCTTAGGGCAAAGCCAAAGTACTACCAGCAAAATTAAAAGAGAGATGCCGTCAAACTCAAAGAAGCCATTGATGAAGGCTTAGAACCGGTAGTTCTCGTGAAAGAAAGGATCAGACGAAGAAAATTCATCACTTGTGTCAGCGGATCTAAGGTAATAACCAAAGAGATACCAAACTCCGGTTGCGAATGAATTTTTTTAAATATTTTTTTCCTTGTAGATCTAGTCGATAATAGTCTTTGTGAGTTTTTTCATTTGGGTTTGGTTTGCTCAGAAGAACTCAAGAAGAAAACGAAGCAAACAAAAGTCTCTTAAAGCCCTGGGCAAGAGAAAAGCGAGAAGAAACCCGCTAGGCTGAGAGACGAATCGGGTAGACCTAGGGGGTCGGTTGGTGAACCGAATGCAAGAACACTCGACGGAGGAGGTTTGCGCCAAGCACACAAAATGGACAAGTCAATGTTTGGATTTTTTGGGTTTATTGAACTGATTTTCATTTCCGATGAGACCAAACGGCAGGAGATTCGAATTTAGAAGAAACTTTGGTTGGAGAATGGGGTACCCAGAGAGCATTTTTTGCAGCAACCAAAGGTCTATTGGTATATAAGATAGTTGTAAGGGTTCTTCAAACCAAAAAAAAATACTTTTAGTAATCTTTCAGATCTATTTTATTAGATATTGGTTCTTTTATTTGGATCTTTAATGGTGTTTGAATCAGTGGAATCTGTTGGTTTACAACTCTTTTGTTGAAAGCATGGTGATGGAGAGAGGAAGGAGATTAACCCTTAGGAGTTTTGGGTTTTTTGCCCTGCTCTACAAAAGAGAGCGTTTTTTGTATGTCACTAACCTCAGCCTCTTAATTGAGTGTGTCATCTTCTGAGCAAACCACAAAAATAGGGTACCGGTTAAAGAAGGTAACTGTGAGAAGATTCCCTATATAAAATATCCAATTTTCGCCATTCAAGTCATTTTTTCATCCTCAACATTCAATCAATAACCCTAATCACCATCGACCTTAATCAAAAGTCAAGGCCGTTCTGTAAATTGCCCAAACAATTGTTGCAACAGTGGCGATAGATCGAGCGTGTACAAGAGCGTGCTCGATACGCTCCCAGTGATGACGTACACACTTACGTCATCGTCTTCAACCCCGCGCTTTGAGGCTGGAATTTGCGCAATCTATTTGGGGGCGACGCAATCATTATCTGCATAAGGAGTGTCTTGATAAGTGACTTTTGAGGTCATTTAAGTGTCCGATTTGTAGGGCTTTTGTGACGGAATTGAGAATTGATCGGCAAGATTCAGTTGAGAATTATGAAATTCAATTGAGTATTCAACGGTCGTCTTCAACAAGTATAAGTTAAAGACTAATTATGTACATATGTTGCTGCAAAAATATTACTGACTAACTATATGTTTACCAAATATGTAGTTTGTGTACATTTGGATAGGAGTTTGATGATACACACATATTTTGTGTGTAAATATAACATGCTGTTGATTAAAATATGTACAATATACCAAAATATGTTGTAATACATGCTTCTATTTGTGTTTGCATGTACATATGTTTCCAGTCTTTGATGATTATGTACATATTTTGTTGCAAAAATGTTATTGACTAACTATATATGTACATATGTTTGCAGTCTTTGGCGATTATGTGCATATGTTTCTGCGGAAATCTTATCAAGTTTGATTTAATATCGTCGCCATGGATGACGCAAGTTGGATTAACAACTGTCTGTTACGAAAATTCCCGAAAGGATGAACTGAAGGAATATATTATGATTTCCTTAATAAATGGAGAGAGAAAGATATTATATTTACTTAATATTCTTTTTTTATTTTACTAAATCTTTTTATATAATCTAGAGGGGCATATTCTATACACATTTTTAACTTGGAGCCCTTTTAATGCTCATGGTTACAAAACCTACCTACTCCCCATTTTACCCATCAATTTTCAAGTAAACACTAACCGAAAACGAACCAATCAAAAATACGAGTTTTTTTTAAAAAAAATTAACATATACGTTTTCAAACAAAACCATACAGTTTACTCAATTATGGAAGGACATTCATTTGAAACATAATGACCGGAAATTACTACGGAATCCAAACACAGTAATGAAAACTCAAATATAACTAAAAATTAGACTCATTGTTTATTAGTCTCATATGATATACCAGATATTCAAGTTTTGACAAATTGTCCTTTATATGTTGATCTTTTATCTTTGTTATTTAATGAAATTTCTCGTTGCTCACGAACAAATTGAATAAACCATGAGCATCTTTTTCTGTCAAAAAATATGAGCATCTTAGTCATGGTCGAGAAACTCAAAAGCGCAAGGGCTTGTTTGGAAGCGCTAAGAATCATTCTCGATAACCGAATGATTTCGAATTAATAAAAATTTAAATTTGTTTAAAGGTCTTTTAACACGTACAATTTATACAATCATTTCTATTTCATTTCCTTCTCCTTAACCGATTACATTCTGATTTTATTTTACCACTCCAACCAAACGGGTACTAAACATTTATTAAGTTGAAGAGAGCTTTTGTGAGCTATTATGACAAACATAACCACTATGCAACAATGCCAAAGTCTTCTTTAACGGGATTTTTAAAGAAAATCCTACTAGATCCATCTACCAATAGAATAATAATGATCACTCATCCTCATCTTTGTTTCTCAAAACGTTTTCATCTTTAAGTTCGAATAAAATATAGAGAATAGTTTGTTCATTTCCTTGTTTTCCAAATGTTTTATTTGATTGAAATTTTATTTGTGTGTTTTAAGCTATTTTATTTTTCAATTTGTCTTTATTTTTTTTTATTTTGGCTTCCATCTCCTTTTCTTTGTTATTTTTGTATTCTAGTTTTCTTAAATTTATGAGATCGATATTTAAAAGCATGTTGTTGATATGCGTTTAGATTGCGCACAAATGAGGAAGGGAGTTCGTCGTCGAGCAAGTATCAGATGTCAACCTCAATGTCGACGCACCAGGGATGCCGTCGCCGACACAGGAAGCCAAAAAGGACAACGTTTGGAGCGTGTTCCATCCAGGGAGCAACCTTAACACGAGGTATAATCACGTGCATTTCATCGATCCCTTGTGGGTCTGTTCTTATAACCTCCTTTGTTGATTTAGTTACGCGAAGACATGTTGTTGGACAGGAGTGTGCAGGGGAAGTGGATGGCAAGAAGTAGTCATGTACACCAACTTGGGGACATTCTATCTCATTGGAATGCCCATTTCTTGCTTGCCTTTGTCTTTAAAATTCAATCTAGAATTTTAAAGATTTTGATTGATTTTAAAAATCCATAAAATTTGCTGATTATGCGGGATATTTTAATTCTATATAGAGTTAATACAGATTTTGTTGGATATTTTTAAAGATTTTGACATCTTGAAATAAGATCATCCATATCGAGATGATTCAAAATAGTGGTCTCACTCATTTCTCATATCCTCAGTAATCTCGATAGTCTAATACCTCGTGTCTAATATACCTAATATACTTGATTTATTTGGTATCTATACCAAACATTTAAGCTTGTAATTACGGATGTAGAAATATGTGTTTAGACTACGCCAAGATTTTCACTTTTGAAATCCCTCAATTGTGGCACTTTCAAGTCAATTGATGTTTAAGTTACTTTGGTGTTATGAATGCAGAACTTAGGTGTTGATGAGGCCAAACTTTCTTCAATCCTTTTTGTAATCAATTTTGACTTTATTTATAAAATCTCTTTCTTTTACGTTTTGACAACGTTTGATCATATTTGAGATTGAGATCGAAGGTTGCACGGAGAAAAATGCGAGAAGTGGGAAATTTTGAGGAGGGAAGGCAAATCAATAAACAAGCAATTCTAGACATGAAACATGATGGAAAACAATCAACATGACACAAACGAGTAAGAAAACAACCAACATGATGGAAAACACGAGAAAGAACTGTAACACCCCAAGTTCTGGGAACTCAAAGCGCTACGGGCTAGGACCGTACAATGGGTCCCGACCCTCAGAGTAGCAACAACAAACGGATCTTACAATAAGACACAGACGAATGAAAACCAAAACTCAATATAAAAACCAAAGGATTAAACAACAAAGCGAAAAAAGACTCGTAGCCGAGTTCAAAACAAAAGGGAAACAACAAAAGAAACATAAACCCGATCCCGTCCTATAATGTACGGGAACCCCGGCTGACCACACCGTCCGAATCACTCAGCAGCATCCTGAACCTGCGGAACATCTACAACGACGGTATAATCCGTTAGCTAACATTCTAGGTATAAGCAAGAGTGTAAAGGCACAAACACACATAAGGTAAAATAAACATATAACATGCTTGCACTCAACCGGTTATTATTTTTCATTAAGTTATTCAATACTAATTCAACTTATTTTGTCACACGAGAATCCTTTCGAAACTTGCCTCTGCTTCCGTCTACCAATAGGAATAGATCAGTACTATCCGTTACCTACGGGCTTGGGTTGCAAGAGCACATTCTAGTCTCCTGGAGAACTAGAGAAGTGGTCACCGCCCGGTTATAATACACTTGGGCCAATTAAGGGTAATAAAGGGTGAATCCTATTTCCGGTTATCCGTTATAACATGATAACAACACAAAGAAGCCAATATAATCCAACTAATACGCGGAATGAAGCTAAGTAAGTCCAAGGGACTTACCTCACACGAAGGTAACTCAAAGCTCAGGAATAACAACTCAGGAATACTCAAGAGAGATCAGTTTCCCTCAGGAAAGGAGCAAGGAAAGCCTGTACGAACAAGCAACACGGATCAGGAACGAAACGGTTGCTAGAAGTCTATGACTTCTAGTCTCAACGATTTCTTAGAGATCAACACATGCTAAGGGCTCAACCTTAGTCTTAAAACAACTCAGGAGAACAAGGAACAACCATAAGGAACCAAGGAAAGAATGAGGAAAGGAAGGAAGGAAGCAACTCACCTAAGACGGGAGTTACTGCAGAGAAACCGCAAGGGCGTTTAGACAGATGCACAGGGGCGGCTGAACAGAGGCGCAGGGGCATCTCTATGCAGGCGCAGGGGTGGCTGTGACAGAGGCGCATGGGCGGCTCTGTGCAGGCGCAGGGGCGGATCTTCGTCAAGAGCTAGTGTTGGGCTTCTCTTCGACAGATCTCACAGCAGGGGCAACCAAAGCTTGAACCTTTGGTTCCAACACGTCGAGACTCCACTCTAGAGAGCCTAAGAACAACGAAGGGTCAACAACGGAACATTCCACGAGAATCAAGGCTCCAACTTGATCCTTGGAGATGAAGAAAAGAGAAGAACGCAAGGAAAAAACCAAAGCAGAAGGGAAAGGCATGCAACACTTAAAGGTACGTGAGGAAGAACCAGAAAAGATACACTTACACGTTCAGCGAGGCCGCAACAAGCAAGGACGGCTGCATCTCTCTATGGTTGAAGAAGAAGATAGCAAGGAACGGGAAAAATGGGAGAAAGGAAAGAATATATAGGAATGGGTTGGAAAGATAGACGAAAGGGCGTCTAGGGTTCAGAAAGGAGACAAGGAAACCGGCCCATAAGAATATCAGACATTCTATCTATGGAAGGAAGATAAAAGAACGGAAGAAAAGATCGGCACGATCTGTCATAAATCCGCAGAGGTGGATCTCACAGCCGCAGGGCCGGTTGGCCGTGGGGGCGGCCCTTTTCACCGCAGGGGCGGTGAAGGCAAAACCTTGGATCTTACATCAAATCCTCCTAAAAAGAAGTTTCGTCCCGAAACTTGCAAAAACTCACTATCACAACAACACACAGAAACAGAACTAAACTCATATATTCCCACTCGGGCACGTAACAAAAAACGTCACACAAAAGCGTACGCAACGCAACAAAAGAAAACCAAACAACAACCTAAGCTAACGGTGCAACAAGCTCAGCGTAAAACTTCGGATAGTTCTTCTGGATACTATCCTCTGTCTCCCAAGTCGCCTCATCAGCTCCTCGCATCGACCACTGAATCTTCAATATCGGGATGCCCTTTGAACGCAAGCGTCTCGTACTACGCTCTAAGACAGCCACCGGGTGCTCAACAAATGTGTGGTCTGGCTCGATCACTAGATCTTCGTGACTGACAATGTGTCTCGGGTCTGGTATGTACTCCCTTAGCTGAGACATATGGAAAACTGGGTGAACACCCTCGAGTCTCGGTGGCAAAGCAAGTCTGTATGCTGCCTCTCCTACTCGCTCTAGAATCTCAAATGGTCCAACATATCTGGGGCTCAACTTCCCTTTGACACCGAAACGTCTGACGACTCGTGTCGGGGATACTCTCAACCAAACCTGAGCTCCAACTCTAAACTCTAGAGGTTTGCGTCTCTTATCTGCATAAGACTTCTGTCGACTCTACGCTGCTAACATCCGCTCTCGGATCACTGCTACTCTACCCATGTCATCCTGTATCTACTCAGGTGCTACTCCGCTAGCACTACTAGGCTCATCCCAACACAACGGTGTACGGTATCTCTGCCCGTATAAAGCCTCATAAGGAGCCATCCTGATCGATGCGTGCCAACTATTATTGTACGAAAACTCCACTAAGGAAAGGTGATCTGGCCACACTTGTTCCCAATCTAACACGCAGGCTCTCAACATGTCCTCGAGAGTTTGGATAGTCCGATCGGACTGACCATCGGTTTGAGGATGATAACCAGTCGTAAACTGTATACTCGTACCTAGGGCGGCATGAACTTGCTGCCAGAACCTCGAAGTGAACCTTCCGTCTCTGTCAGAGACTATGGTCCTAGGTACCCCATGAAGTCTCACTATTTGTCTCGTGAACTCCTCTGCCAATCGACTCACCGGCCACATTTCCTTGATCAAAATGAAACGTGTGTTCGTCAGTCGATCTACTATCACCCAGATAGCATTAAAACCAGGACTCGGTCGCAAACCTATAACGAAATTCATAGAGATATCCTCCCACTTCCACTGAGGAACGGGAAGTGGGTGTAGCTCACCTCCTGGTCTGTGATGCTCGATCTTGACCTGTTGACAAGTTGCACATTGAGCTACATATCTCGTGACGTCTGGCTTCAGACCTCCCACCAGAAAGAGCGTCAGATATCCTGATACATCTTACTCGCACCAGGGTGTACTGAGTAAGGTGAAGAATGAGCCTCCTGAAGGATCCTCTGTCTCAACTCTTGATCTAAAGGCACACAAACACGCTCCTCACGCCTTAGAACTCCATCAACACCAAATGCAAACTACGGTGCCTCTCATCGAGACATCCGGTCTCGGATATGTGTCAAAGGTGGACAACTCTCCTGCTTTCGTCGGATTTCGGCCAACAGATCAGGTACTATCTCCAAGGTGGATAGGTAACTGTCGGAATCCGGAAAGTGGATATCCATCTCTAGCCACGAAAAGTCTCGCTATAACTGTGGCTGAGCTGCCAGCCTAGCAATCGCCATCTCTCGGGGAGTCTTTGTTCGCTCCAAACGGTGTGTGCAAGCTTTAAATTTATAACCCTAGATGTAAGCTTAAAACAAGGATGCGAACCCGCAGTGTACGGGTCAATCGTAGTAAAAAGCAAGGAATTCCAGGGGTCGATCACAGGGACTTAGTGAAACAAAGTCGGAATAGGTAAGCTTTGTAATTACTAACCACAAAAGCGATTAAAACAATCAAGGATGATAAAAAGTCAATTAAGGAAATATGCAATTCTAGGGATTAAAGCGTCTAGTTGTGGTTCCAATTCAAGATCTCAAGATAAGCGGACAAAGTTGAGATTTTGCAAAGGGAAGGTGTTACTAAAGTGTGAATAGATCACCGGGTAAGTCTCACTACTCACTAATCTCAAACCGTAACTCCTATTACCGGGTAAGTCTCAAAGAATTAAGGAAAAGAACTATAACCTCAAACTAGCACTCCAACTAAGGGAATAGAATCAACCTTTACCGGGTAAGTCTCAGGCTAACTCACAAAGATGGAATGAAAGCACGCTCGAACCCCAATAAAGGATAAACCTTTATTACTACACTTATGATCTTTGGTAAACAAACAAAGGAATTACCGGGTAAGTCTCATCCTAGGCTTGCATTAAACCAGGAAAGGTGTAATAAGGATAGGATTTGACAAACTCTAACACTTAACTCTCAGTTTCGGATCAGATAAGTCACCTCGGTCAGAAGAATTCCACCCCGGCCGAGATGTTCATCGACTGAACGAGATGCTTTAGGGTTAAGGATAAAGATTCGAGCTTTAAGGGTCCTACTGTGATTAAGACTATTTTATCATTGTTTTTCCCACAACCTTTAGCCAATCACCCTAGAATCACACAAGGAATTTTGCCACTCATCATCATGAAAGCAATAATCAAATATATGGGAAGAAAAAGAATAATTGAACAAGAAAACCTTAAAAGAAAGACTTCAATAACTGAATCAGTTATCAAACAACAAGCGTTCCTTGGATCAAAATCCAACAAGACAATCAACAAAGAAGGGAATCTAAGAGAATCTTACAAAACCCTTCACAAAGCTATAAAAGCTATCAACTTCCTTCCTTCAACCTTCAAAAAGGTTCTTCAAATCTCTCAACTGGAGTATAAGCATGATATCGGTGGTATGCGGGATCTCTTTTGCAACCCTAGCGCTCTCCCGGGTGATAGAGGATGTTGGATTTGTGGAAAGTCCAACGATTTTTATAGGAAAATTACTCTCCAAAGATAAGATATCTTAGAAAGATTCTTCCCATAAAAATAGGTAAAATATATGGGCTAAATTATCTTCTTCCTTCCAGGAATCCAGCCCAAAAATATAAGATCCTCTTTCCAAAGATAAAAGATCTCAGTCAAGAATAAAATATCCTTGCCGCGTCCAAGGTGTCCGCCTCGGTCGAGTCGGCTCCTCTGGATCACCTCGGTCGAGGTGACTATGTAGTCAACCGAGGTGAATCACAACTAAATGTGAAATCTCTCAGATCTGGTCCAAAGTGATTCTTTAATCCAATTCCATGATTCCTGGATTATTCCTTAAGCTCCTGAATGTAGCTCCAATGACTCCTTAGCTTCTTTTGCTCCTTTTTAGTCCAAAATGTGCCATTTTACCTACGATTACAACGAAACTTGGTGTAGACCTCGATTCCCGCAAAGGTAGATAAAACGACAATGTAATCACATAATATATATACAAACATTGAGATTATTGAAGATAAAACGTCTAAACAGGTCCCAAAATATAGACAATAATTCATGCTATCAAAATACCCCATACTTAGCCCTTGCTTGTCCCCAAGCAAGTTCCGAATATAAAATATAAGATAGAATGGATTATAAGTCATAAAGATCAATGAAAAAGTCATTCAAAACATTTTAATGGTGTGCTACAATCATAGATCACTCTAAGAGAATGCTTCATGGAGTTTAAAATCAAGGCATGCTCAAAACATTTTATAAATATAAGAAAGTTGTTCATCTTTGCATAAAAACTTAGAATGCATAATAAATCATAATTATCAAAATTAATCATGTATAATCCAGTTTAAACCACTAAGTCAATCAACAAGCTCGAGGTCTCAAGGTCTTTTCAAAAGAAGGTCAAGAAACGTGTGAGGGTGGGATGTATAAAGGGAATGTGGTGCTAGAATCCGGGAAAAGGATCTTTACTTCACTTCCTTTGAACTTCGACATTCCACCAATAAGCTTTGCTTATTTTTACTTTTTTACTTTTTGGGATGCATGGACAGAGGTGCACAATAACCGAAGTCTAGGAGATTAGCAATCATCAATTTCTCGAGATGCCTCAAACCCTTGATGCACATACCGTGACCCGTTAGGAATATCGCTCAATCCGACTTTGGCAAGACACAAACACCCGGCTATGTGAATGGTGCCAAGTTACTCATCATCATGATTGACTTCCCCAAACTTATTTATTACTTTCTAACACTTTCACTTCCAGCCAACTTCTCAACTTTTACTTCACTTACTTTCACCACTTTGCTTGCTTCCAAATTCCCGGATAGGTAAAGGGAGGCAAATATGTATATGAGGGGCTAAGCATGATCAAGAAGAAGAGAGGAGAATGAATTGCCTTAATCATCCCAGGAAGAAAGTGAGAGAAATCATAATGTGGTGTCAACTTTCAAATTCAACATAATTTGGATAAAAACAAAGTATTAAACATGCCAAATTTTCAAACAAAGCATTTAGCAACTTAAACATATAATAAAACCCTTCAAGCATATAAAGATTTCAAAACCAGTCAGCAAACAAAATCTTCAATGAGATCATATCCAGAAAAGAAGCACAAAACATTTTGAAAACTCTCAGTTAAACCACCTCGGTCGAGGTGTTCTAAGTCAACCGAGGTGAAGTACCTCGTTTGGCCAGAACCATCCCGGTTGAGGTCAATCAATATTTATTTTTTTTTCTAAACCAGTTTTTGGCGTTTTTTCTCAAAATCAAATAACCTGTATGCATGCATGTAATCTCAGATAAGCACATAAAGCAAAAATATCCGATAAAGTCGAGTGTGAACACACACATAAGTCATAAAAGTACATCCGCATACCCCATACTTGGGACACATTGTCCCAATGGGTCAAATAAGTCTAAAAAAATAAAATACTCACCGGACATAGTCGAGCTGCATAATAAATAAATAAAGGAAATCCTACAAGCTCTCAATAATCCCGATCCGGTGGTGGTGGTGGTGGCATGTACGGATACTGAGATGGGTCGAAAGGATAGACCATGATATGCTGAAACTGAATCTCAGCCATCGTGTGCTGATAGTGTAATCTCTCCTGCATCTCACGGATATCCAGGGACTGGGCAGCATATGAATTGATCATCTGATCCGTCAAATCATCAATCCGACGGTGAGCATCTGGATCTCTCTGTCGGCGTACCCTACGCCTAGCAGGGCGTACTGGTGATGCAGCCGGCTCGGTCTCAGTCTCGTCATCATCCAAATCGATGACCGACGCACTCGTCCCAGCAGTATCAGTGCCCATATCCATAGGAACTCCACCATCCCTATCATCATCATCATCAGCAACAGCCTCCTCAACCTCATCCTCCTCAGCTGGTGTAGTTGTTGCCTCTCTAGCATCCTCCATAAATGGGATCCACGCAGTCTGCCAGTAATGTGGATCAAATACGGAGAACTGAGCTGACCATCTGATCCCCTGCGGTGTAGTAGGCTCCCATGGCATCGCCACATATGGCGTAGTAAGTCCTCGGGGAACCAATATCCTCCAAGTGATCATCTCCTGAAG
This sequence comes from Fagopyrum homotropicum, assembly GCA_033239125.1. Classification (NCBI taxonomy): domain Eukaryota; kingdom Viridiplantae; phylum Streptophyta; class Magnoliopsida; order Caryophyllales; family Polygonaceae; genus Fagopyrum; species Fagopyrum homotropicum. The sequence goes on along the minus strand of BSWB01000003.1, from coordinate 143,186,689 downwards.
TCCAAGCGGCTTGGCAGCCGCCACCATGGTACAAGCGCTGAGGTCCATATCCTGGTAACTCGCTATGTGAGTCACAATGCCTCCGCAACAGATATCGCCATTCGCCTTGACCTTGATCCTATGCAGATCCTCTGCCAGCATCAAACCAAAGTTTGGGATCCCTCCAGTCACCATACAGTACAAGCTCAGAAGCTCCCCCTGTCTGACCTTCTGGGGCATCTCAGTACGCGCTAGAAAGAGTCTCACTGAATATCTTGTGAGCTAGTCTGAAAGCAAGATGAAATATAATACGCTCCCTGGAGTCTCCAGGGCGCCATCTATCTGCATGCTCAACTACGTGAGCAATATGTCCCCAGAACTCCCTAGCCACAGCTCGGGAGGGAAAATCAACAACAGTCGGGGCGGGGAAACCGAAGATATCCTGCCAGTGGTCTAGAAGAACTAAATAATTCCGGTTCATCAACCGGTACTTCACGGCGCGCTCAGTGGGAAGGTAGGTGAAGGAGCTGACAAACTCCAGAGTCGGCTCTAAGTAAACAGGAGCGCGGATCTCAGTGAACTGATCTAGCCCCACCATAGAGATCATACGTCTCAGATCTCCATGCACATGGAGGCAGTCAAAGGTAGAAATGTCCAGGAAGCGAGGTGCAATCACTGGACGGGCCGCTATGCGGTCATAATCAACCTGGTGTCTCTCGTGGATCACCGGTCTCGTGCGGCGGGAGGAAGAAGAAGGGGAAGGAGAAGATCTGTACCTCAGGACCAGCTGTCTATCTGAACTCATGTTTTCTGTAATCTGTCAGGTCACCTCGGTCGGCCTGACAACTCTATAGAACACCTCGGCCGAGGCACAGGCCGACTGGACCGAGGCGAAAAACTACTCGACTGATTTCTTCAAAAATCCAGTTCTTTTCCCCCAAAATCACTACCACAGGTTCCTATGGGGTACTTAATCTATTTCTCAGCAAATGCAGGGGCAACCAAAGCCCAATTTGAAGGAAAACAGTGGAGAAGAGCGAGGTTAGGGTTTTCTCGATTTTACCTAGATTCGGTCGATTTGGTTCGTTTTTCTCGCAGATTTGCACTTGCACTGTGATCCTCTACTCTTGCTTAGCAGCTTGGAAGTAAGAATCGTCGAAAACGAGCGAAGAATGGCAAAGCGAGGCGAGAGACGTGCCGCGGTCAAGGAGAAGGTAAAGAGAGGAGAGAGAAATCTCAGCCCCCTTTTATACCCTTTTCTGGAACTGCTGTCACCTCGGTCGAGGTGGTCTCGACTAGACCGAGGTGGTACGGACCGAGGTGGATCTTCAAAAACCCTAGTCGCCTCGGTTGCTCAAGAATCATCTCGGTCGAGATGCCGTGACAGCAACCGAGATGTGTCTCAGTCAAACTCCGTCTTCTCAAATTCTCGAACTTCTGTCCTTCCAGTTGTGCTCCTAGGTTGTATTCCTTCCTTAGATGTCACCTGTTGTCTGTCTAGTACGCCAAAAACAAAACAAAGTAAAGCAAAAGCAAATTATCTAACCTAGACTAGAAAAAGGGAAAAGAAAACAATACCTTGGGTTGCCTCCCAAGAAGCGCTTGATTTAAGGTCGCTTGCTGGACCGTACGGCGTCTCTATATGTGATGGGAGGTGTCCTCACCCCATACTTCACCTTCACCATGGGGTGAGATAAGTAAGTCTATCAAACGCTCCAACAAATGCAAGTGCTCATCGGGGAATGAATTGTCTATGGGTGGGCTGTCCTTCTCGCGTGAAGATGGAGGTAGCCGGCTGAGGTGATCCGCGACAGAATTTTCGGGTCCCTTCTTATCGCGGATCTCTAGGTCAAATTCTTGAAGTAAGAGAATCCATCGAATAAGGCGTGGCTTGGCATCTTTCTTAGCAAGCAAGTAACGAATGGCTGCGTGGTCGGTGTAGACAATGACTTTCGCTCCTACTAAGTAAGAACGGAACTTCTCGAAAGCATATACAACCGCCAATAGCTCCTTCTCGGTGGTGGCGTAGTTACGCTGGGCTTCATCTAGCGTCTTGCTAGCATAGTAAATGGCGGTGGTCCGGCCATCCTTCTTTTGTCCAAGCACCGCTCCTATGGCCACATCACTAGCATCACACATGATCTCAAAGGGCAAGGTCCAATCCGGAGGTTGGATAATGGGAGCGGAGATCAACGCTTCCTTAATCCTGTAAAATGCATCAAGACACTCCTGCAAAAACTCAAAAACAACATCTTTATTTAAGAGGTTAGTTAGAGGTTTAGAAATCTTAGAGAAGTCCTTGATGAATCTCCTGTAGAAACCTGCATGCCCGAGAAAACTCCTCACACCTTTAATAGAACAAGGGGGAGGGAGTTTTTCTATAGTCTCGATCTTAGAGCGATCGACTTCAATGTCTCTATTAGAAATGAGGTGTCCTAGAACAATGCCTTCGTTAACCATAAAATGACACTTCTCCCAATTCAAGACAAGATTAGTGTCTTCACATCTTTGTAGCACTAGAGAAAGGTTAGATAGGCAATCGTCAAAAGAGGAACCATATACTGAAAAATCATCCATAAATACCTCCATGATCTCCTCTATATACTCGGAAAAGATAGCCATCATGCATCGCTGGAAGGTAGCGGGTGCATTGCACAATCCAAATGGCATCCTCCTATAAGCGAATGTCCCCCACGGACAAGTGAAAGTGGTCTTCTCCTGATCATCCGGATGGATAGGAATCTGGAAGAAACCACTATAGCTGTCTAAATAGCAGAAGTGTGAATGTTGGGCCAACCGTTCGAGCATTTGATCAATGAAGGGAAGCGGAAAATGGTCCTTCCGAGTGGCCGTGTTCAGCTTCCTGTAATCAATGCAAACCCTCCAGCCCGTGACGGTCCTGAGTGGGATTAACTCGTTGTTCTTATTCGCCACAACGGTCATCCCTCCTTTCTTCGGAACTACATGCACCGGGCTAACCCATTTGTTGTCCGAGATAGGATATATGATACCTGCATCCAACAACTTAAGAATTTCTTTCTTCACAACCTCTTTCATGATCGGATTTAACCGTCTTTGAGGTTCCCGTAAAGTCTTATGATCGTCCTCCATTAGAATTCTATGCATGTAGAAAGAAGGTTTAATGCCAATAAGATCATCTATAGTACAACCCAAAACCTTTTGATGCTTTCTCAGGACATGCATTAGTTTAGACAATTCAGATTTGGAGAGGGAAGCACTAACAATAACGGGATAAGTGGAATCCGGTCCAAGAAAGACATACCTCAAGTGATTTGGGAGTTGTTTAAGCTCCACAACTGGGGGTGCTTTCTGAGGGGATCCTTGCTTCCTCCTTGCAGTGGAGTAGATCCAGAAACTGGACTTTCGGAAATCTCAGTTGAAATCATCTCGCCTTCGACCTCGGTCGAGGCGCAGAGGCATTGACCGAGATGTTCTTCAGTCGCCTCGCTTGGTCCAGAAAGTGCCTCGGTCGAGGTACTGTAACTGGAACCGAAACTGGAGATCTTCGTCTCCTGGGTTAGTTTCTCAGTTTTAGCTCCTGGATCTTCATCCAGCGCCTTCAAGCTCCGTATATCTTCATCACAAGAAGCATCTATATCTTCCTCCATTAAACTAAAACTAATAATTTTCTCAAGTGAATCTTTAGTAAGGATAGAGCTCACCAATTCTCTTGATTCTTCTTCATCATAGATGTTGAAGATATTATCTCCTAGTTGCTCTCCCTTCATGGCCGCAAGTAATGCGAATTCCACTTCATCTCCGCCAATATTGAATTTCAACTTGGCGTTCTTACAATCCACATTGCAACCCGAAGTTGCTAGAAATGGCCTCCCGAGAATGATATGAACAGGATAATCTGCGGGAATGTCAAGTACAACAAAGTCGATAGGTAAATAGAAGTTACCTAACTTAACCGAAACGTCTTCCAAAATGCCCACGGGATGGGTAATGGAGCGGTCCGCCATGTATAATCGAATCTTCACCGACTTGGGCTCTCCAAGTCCGATCTTAACACATAGCTCCAGCGGAATGATGTTCACGCTGGCTCCTAGATCACATAAGGCTTCACAAGTGACATCCCCAACTTGAATGGGAATGCAAAATGATCCGGGATCTCTCAACTTGTGTGGCATCTTCTCCTTTATGATTTGAATAAGCTCCGAGAATTTAGATGTCATCCTTACTTCACCAAAGTCTTCCAGCTTCCTCTTCCTTGATAGAATCTCTTTCAAGAACTTCCCATAGGCGGACATCCCTAGAATAGCATCAAGGAAAGGAATGTTAATGTGTAGTTTATTCATCAAGTCAAGTAACTTACCAAAGTGCTTGTCTAGATGTGCTCTGGCCCTTGACTGGGAGAATGGAGATGCCAACCGAGAATGGAGTTGATTAGTGTTTGATGGCTCCTCTTGAAAGTTGACTCTTTTAACTCCACCTTCAGCTCCTTGGTGGGAATATTTCTCCATATGCAAAGCTTGTTTCTCTATGAACTCCCAAGCTTTGTCTATCGGCATGTCCATAAACGTGTCGGCGGATAGTAGTTGGAGGTTGAACTGGGTGCTTCCGTCCAGTCCCTTGAAGTATATCTCCAACAACTCTATCTTTGGAATCCCATGATGTGGGCAATCCAAAAGAATGTCTTTAAACCTCTCCCATGACTTGGACAAGCTTTCCTTGTCCTTCATAATGAATGCATTAATCTTCCCTCTCATTTCAGCGGTTTTAGAGGGGGGGGGGAAGAATTTAGTCAAGAATTCCGTAGTCATCTCCTCCCAAGTACTGATTTTTCCTGGAGGAAGAGATTGATACCAAGTAAGAGCTCTATCTTTTAAAGAAAAGTAAAAAGGTCTTAGCTTGTAATTGTTGTTTTCTATTCTTGAGGGTCTCAAGGTCTCCATCAAGATCTCATAGTTTTTTTGCAGATGTTGATGCGGAGATTCTTTCTCTAGCCCTCCAAACTGGCATTGGCGAATCATGGAAAGAACTTGCGGTCGAAGTTCGTAGTCATGGTCCGTTGGATCTCCTAGGTTAACTCCGAAACGCCTCAGTTGTTGATTGGGGTCCATCCTTTGCCCTAGGGTTTGTGGGATTCCTGCAAAAAGAGCGCCTCGGACTGGTATACGAGGTGGAAGTACATCGGCCGGGGCAACAGGTATTGGGACCTGCCTCGGTCGAGGGTCTGGAACTGGATCTTGCCTCGGTCGAGGATCTGGGTTCGGTCGAGGTAGATATTGGTCTCGTAGAGCTGCCATATCTGCTTCGATCGCTTCAGTCCTGGTGCGAGTTTCCTCCTTTTCCAGTCATAATTCTTCTTTGCTGAGGCGTAGTTGTTCTAACGCCTCCTTCAATTCGGCCTCAAGATCGCGATTGTCTTGGTTAGCCATCTTCGCTTCTCTCAAGCATCGTTTGTAGGTCTTTTCTGGTTCGGGATTGTAAGGAATGATTTCCTTTCCAGTGCGGGTTCTTCCCATAAACCTAAGAAAAAGAACCTGCGAAAGTCACTCAAGTAGAGTGGTTAGTAGAAACGGGGGCAAGTGCCCCAAAAGCAAACCGCAACCGGCTCGGTCTAGACCAAATCCCCGGCAACGGCGCCAAAAACTTGTTCGCTCCAAACGGTGTGTGCAAGCTTTAAATTTATAACCCTAGATGTAAGCTTAAAACAAGGATGCGAACCCGCAGTGTACGGGTCAATCGTAGTAAAAAGCAAAGAATTCCAGGGGTCGATCACAGGGACTTAGTGAAACAAAGTCGGAATAGGTAAGCTTTGTAATTACTAACCACAAAAGCGATTAAAACAATCAAGGATGATAAAAAGTCAATTAAGAAAATATGCAATTCTAGGGATTAAAGCGTCTAGTTGTGGTTCCAACTCAAGATCTCAAGATAAGCGGACAAAGTTGAGATTTTGCAAAGGGAAGGTGTTACTAAAGTGTGAATAGATCACCGGGTAAGTCTCACTACTCACTAATCCCAAACCGTAACTCCTATTACCGGGTAAGTCTCAAGGAATTATGGAAAAGAACTATAACCTCAAACTAGCACTCCAACTAAGGGAATAAAATCAACCTTTACCGGGTATGTCTCAGGCTAACTCACAAAGATGGAATGAAAGCACACTCGAACCCCAATAAAGGATAAACCTTTATTACCTACACTTATGATCTTTGGTAAACAAACAAAGGAATTACCGGGTAAGTCTCATCCTAGGCTTGCATTAAACGAGGAAAGGTGTAATAAGGATAGGATTTGGCAAACTCTAACACTTAACTCTCAGTTTCGGATCAGATAAGTCACCTCGGTCAGAAGAATTCCACCCCGGCCAAGATGTTCATCGACTGAGCGAGATGCTTTAGGGTTAAGGATAAAGACTCGAGCTTTCAGGGTCCTACTGTGATTAAGACTATTCTATCATTGTTTTTCCCACAACCTTCAACCAATCACCCTAGAATCACACAAGAAAATTAGTCACTCATCATCATGAAAGCAATAATCAAATATATGGGAAGAAAGAGAATAATTGAACAAGAAAACCTTAAAAGAAAGGCTTCAATAACTGAATCAATTATCAAACAACAAGCGTTCCTTGGATCAAAATCCAACAAGACAATCAACAAAGAAGGAAATCTAAGAGAATCTTACAAAACCCTTCACAAAGTTATAAAAGTTATCAACTTCCTTCCTTCAACCTTCAAAAAGGTTCTTCAAATCTCCCAACTGGAGTATAAGCAAGATATCGGTGGTATGCAGGATCTCTTTTGCAGCCCTAGCGCTCTCCCGGGTGATAGCGGATGTTGGATTTGTGGAAAATCTAACCCTTTTTATAGGAAAATTACTCTCCAAAGATAAGATATCTTAGAAAGATCTCTTCCCATAAAAATATGTAAAATATATAGGCTAAATTATCTTCTTCCTTCCAGGAATCCAGCCCAAAAATATAAGATCCTCTTTCCAAAGATAAAAGATCTCAGCCAAGAATAAAATATCCTTGCCGCGTCCAAGGTGTTCGCCTCGGTCGAGTCGGCTCCTCTGGATCACCTCGGTCGAGGTGACTCTGTAGTCAACCGAGGTGAATCACAACTGAATGTGAAATCTCTCAAATCTGGTCCAAAGTGAATCTTTAATCCAATTCCATGATTCTTGGATTATTCCTTAAGCTCCTGAATGTAGCTCCAATGACTCCTTAGCTGCTTTTGCTCCTTTTTAGTCCAAAATGTGCCATTTTACCTACGATTACAACGAAACTTGGTGTAGACCTCGATTCCCGCAAAGGTAGATGAAACGACAATGTAATCACATAATATATATACAAACATTGAGATTATTGAAGATAAAACGTCTAAACAGGTCCCAAAATATAGACAATAATTCATGCTATCAGTTTTCCCGCTAAGGTATCTGCTACCACATTAGCTTTCCCTTGGTGGTATAAGATCTCAAGATCAAAATCCTTGATCAACTCCAACCATCTGTGCTGGCGGTTATTCAACTCCCGCTAAGTGAATATATACTTTAGACTCTTGTGATCGGTGAATATCTGACACGTAGCTCCGTACAAATAATGTCTCCAAATCTTAAGAGCGTGAACCACATCAACCAACTCCAGATCATGGGTAGGGTAATTCTCCTCGTACGTCTTGAGTTGTCGAGACGCGTAAGCGATCATCTTACCTCTTTGCATCAGAACACATCCCAAGCCCAGCTTGGATGCGTTGCTGTAAACCACGAAATCCTCAATGCCTTTTGGCTGAGCTAGAATAGGAGCAGAGGTCAACCTCTTCTTCAGCTCCTCGAAGCTCTACAGGCACGGCTCGGACCATATGAACCTCGTATACTTCCGCAACAAGGAAGTGAGCGGTCGGGATATAATAGAAAAACCCTCCATAAAACGCCGGTAGTATTCCGCCAATCCTAAAAAGCTACGGACCTCCTTGACGTTCTTAGGTGGCGGCCAAGATGCTACTGACTCGATCTTTGCCAGATCTCCCTTGATCCCTTCGGCTGAAACGATGTGACCAAGGAATGCTACCTCAGACATCCAAAACTCGCACTTAGAGAGCTTGGCGTACAACTCTCTATCTTGTAAAACCTGAAGAACAATCCTCAAGTGTCCAGCGTTCTCCTCTTTACTGCGAGAGTAAACCAGAATGTCGTTGATGAAGACAACTACAAACTGGTCTAGGAAGTCGATGAAAATGTTGTTCATCAACTCCATGAAGAATGTGGGCGCGTTCGTAAGCCCGAATGGCATCACTATAAACTCGTAGTGTCCATATCTGATCCAAAATGCTATCTTAGCTACATCCTGCTTTCTCACCCTCAGCTGGTGATATCCAGATCTCAAATCGATCCTCGAAAACACTGAAGCTCCATGCAGCTGATCCAAAAGATCATCAATACGGGGCAATGGGTACTTGTTCTTAATCGTCACCTTGTTTAGCTCTCGGTAGTCAATACATAACCTCATTGACCCGTCTTTCTTCCTGACGAAGAGAACTGGTGCGCCCCAAGGAGATACACTAGGGCGGATGAAGCCCTTCTCTGCTAACTCCTCGAGCTGCTTCTTCAACTCAAACATCTTGATAGGCGCCATACGATAGGGAACTTTAGAGATCGGTCTCGTACCGGGCTCTAGCTCGATGCCGAAGTCTACACTCCTTTGTGGAGGTAAACCTGATGGCTCTCCAAAAACGTCAGCAAACTCGCAAGCTACTAGAATCTCCTCCAAAGCCGGACTCGTACTATCCTTCATGGCATAGAACCAAAAAGCCTCGCAGCCTTGACTGATAAGTCTTGCAGCTCGTACTACACTGATGGTTGTACCAGTCTTCCCGAGATCCCATCCTCGGAAGATCTCAACATGGTCTGCATCTGTAGTTACCGTCGTTGTCCTCTTGCCGACGTTCAGAACTGCTCGATGTCGATCCATCCAATCCATGCCCAGAATAACTTCTTCATGTACTAAGTACATGACAAAGAAGTTAGTTGGCCAATCGCGACCTCCCAATCTAATAGGGCAATCGCGAACCTCTCGAGTACCTCGAATCTTACCCCCATCGGTTAATCCTATAAAGAAAATTCTACCTTCTACAGTAACTAAGGCCAGTCTATCTACGCAAGCATCAGATATAAAAGAATGCGTAGCACTAGTATCGAAAATAACTTTGACAGGAGCGATAGAACTCGTATACTCTGGCCGATGCATCTCTGGTGTCTGCAGATCCACCAACACGTCCTCTACCTCTCCCTTGTCCCGAAGTGGAACCTTGAGGAGCGGTAGAACGAGAAACTCGTTGCTATTGATGTTGATGGTACTGTGATCTTTTTCCTCCTCCAACAACACTTGCAGGTGAAGAACCCTGCTGGGATAACGCCTTGGCCTGTCGGCAAAACGCAGCTCTATGTCCAAGCTTGCCACAAGAAAAGCAAGTCACTGCTGGCTTCTTGCAGTCAGCTCGGATGTGTCCAGCCACTCCGCAGTTATGACACTATCATCCTTTGTCAAAACTCTACTGGAAACCAGAATGTCCAGGCGTTTGACTACGTCCAAACCCAGCTGCTCCCGCTCCAGCACTGACGGATCTAGTCTTCTATCTCTTCGTAAGGCCTTCTGCCTAAAGATCTCTCCTAAAATCTGGTCGCATCCTGAGCAAACTTCTTATTGACTCCAGCGTTGAATCCATGTGGTCTAGCCAAAGCTCAACTTCCGAACTTGCTCCATCTTGAGCTCTGACATTCTCAACTACTCTCACGGGTAATGGCGGTGCTGGTGCAGGTCCTCCAATCTTGATAGCTTCTTCAACTCTCTGCACGTAATTGCGATATGCAGATACTTCGAAGGTAACTTGACCTGACTCAAACGTTGGTGCTCTCGGTGCTCGGGACTTCTCGATAGTCCTGTTCCCAACTTCGGGAACACCTCTCTCACCAACTTCTTCAGCAAACGCCTCAGCGATATGCGGATCAGCAATTAGGGCTTGGCCACGACCTCTAGCTAGTGGAGGTCCTTCTGCACGTTCTCGTCTACGAATGGCAGGTAGAAGAGGTGGTCGACCTCTTCTTCGCCCTATAGCAGATGTAGCTCTAGTACGCGTCATCTGCTATAAGGATAAATATATAAGACTATATAGATATAAGGCCACGTTACAGCTAAAGCATAATCCAAGAAAAGCGCATATAAAGGCCAACAAAAGAAACTACACTGCTGAGATCCGCGGAGGTAGTGGTGGTCACCCGTACATCTATCCCAGACCAACGGTTTAAAAACAAAAATCCCCTTTTGAAAACGTTAGACCCCTTGCGGGTTTTATTTATTTATTCATCCGACGTGTAGAACATTTCGAGTGCCATTGTTGCCAACCTAGAGCTCTGATACCATATTGTAACACCCCAAGTTCTGGGAACTCAAAGCGCTACGGGCTAGGACCGCACAATGGGTCACGACCCTCAAAGTAGCAACAGCAAACGGATCTTACAAAAAGGCACAAACGAATGAAAACCAAAACTCAATATAAAACCAAAGGTTTAAACAACAAAGCGGAAAAAGACTCGCAGCCGAGTTCAAAACAAAAGGGAAACAACAAAAGAAATATAAACCCGATCCCATCCTATAATGTACGTGAATCCCGGCTGACCACACCGTCCGAATCACTCAGCAGCTTCCTGAACCTGCGGAACATCTACACCGACGGTATAAACCGTTAGCTAACATTCTAGGTATAAGCAAGAGTATAAAGGCACAAACACACATAAGGTAAACTAAACATATAACATGCTTGCACTCAACCGGTTATTATCTTTCATTAAGTTATCCAATACTAATTCAAATTATTTTGTCACACGAGAATCCTTTCGAAACTCGCCTCCGCTTCCGTCTACCAATAGGAATAGATCAGTACTATCCGTTACCTACAGAGCACATTCTAGTCTCCTGGAGAACTAGACAAGTGGCCACCGCCCGGTTATAATACACTTGGGCCAATTAAGGGTAATAAAGGGTGAATCATATTTCCGGTTATCCGTTATAACATGATAACAACACAAACAAGCCAATACAATCCAACTAATACGCGGAATGAAGCTAAGTAAGTCCAAGGGACTTACCTCACACGAAGGTAACTCAAAGCTCAGGAATAACAACTCAGGAATACTCAAGAGAGCTCAGTTTCCCTCAGGAAAGGAGCAAGGAAAGCCTGTACGAATAAGCAACACGGATCAGGAACGAAACGGTTGCTAGAAGTCTATGACTTCTAATCTCAACGATTTCTTAGAGATCAACACATGCTAAGGGCTCAACCTTAGTCTTAAAACAACTCAGGGGAACAAGGAACAACCATAAGGAATCAAGGAAGGAATGAGGAAAGGAAGGAAGGAAGCAACTCACCAAAGACGGGAGTTACTGCAGAGAAACCGCAGGGGCGGTCAGACAGATGTGCATGGGCGGCTGAACAGAGACGGATGGACGTCTCTTTACAGGCGCAGGGGCGGCTGTGACAGAGGAGTAGGGGCGGCTCTGTGCAGGCGCATGGGCGGATCTTCGTCAGAAGCTACTGTCGGGCTTCTCTTCGACAAATCTCACAGTAGGGGAAACCAAAGCTTGAACCTTTGGTTCCAACACGTCGAGACTCCACTCCAGAGAGCTTGAGAACAACGAAAGGTCAACAACGGAACATTCCACGAGAATCAAGGTTCCAGCTTGATCCTTGGAGAAGAAGAAAAGAGAAGAACGCAAGGAAGAAACCAAAACAAAAGGGAAAGACATGCAGCACTTAAAAAATCGTGAGGAAAAACCAGAAAAGATGTACTTACACGTTCAGCGAGGCCGCATGAAGCAAGGACGGCTGCATCTCTCTAGGGTTGAAGAAGAAGATAGCAAGGAACGGGAAAAGGGGGAGAAAGGAAAGAATATATAGGAATGGGCTGGAAAAATAGACGGAAGGGCGTCTAGGGTTCAGAAAGGAGACAAGGAAACCGGCCCATAAGATAGAATATGGGACATTCTATCTATGGAAGGAAGATAAAAGAACGGAAGAAAAGATCACCACGATATGTCGTAAATCCGCAAGGGCGGATCTCACAGCCGCAGGGGCGGCTGGCCGCGGGGGCGGCCCTCTTCACCGCAGGGGCGGTGAAGGCAAAACCTAAGATCTTACAAGAACTAACCTCCGAAGATGCACCAAATCCAAGCACTTGAAAACGCTAAAAAACATTGATTTGGCCATTAGGATTCTTTAGTGTTGTAGTTCAGCATGGAAATCTTAGGTTTTGGGAGAAGACTTCTTTTGGATATAGGTATTTATATAAGTAATAAAAAAAATCCCACAAAATCAATGAAAAAAAAGATTCATTTAAAATCAATAAACTTTTAAATACCATAGGAATTTTATGAAAATTTTAAAATCCTAATTGAATACCAAAAGACTTATATATGGACTTTTAAAAATCTATATTTGTTCGCTCCAAACGGTGTGTGCAAGCTTTAGATTTATAACCCTAGACGTAAGCTTAAAACAAGGATGCAAACCCGTAGTGTACGGCTCAATCGTAGTAAAAAGCAAGAAATTCCAGGGGTCGATCACAGTGACTTAGTGAAACAAAGTCCAATTACGGTATGCTTATGTAAATACTAACCCCAAAGGCAATTAAAACAATCAAAGATGATAAACAGTCAATAAGGAAATATGCAATTCTAGGGATTAAAGCATCTAGTTATGGTTCCAACTCAAGATCTAAAGATAAGTGGACAAAGCTGAGGTTTTTGCATAAGGAAGGTGTTTCTAAAGTGGAATAGATCACCGGGTAAGTCTCACTACTCACTAATCCTATACCGTAACTCCTATTACCGGGTAAGTCTCAAGGAATTAAGATAGAGAACTATAACCTCAAACTAACACACCATCTAAGGGAATAGAATCAACCTTTACCGGGTAAGTCTCAGGCTAACTCATAAAGATGGGATGAAAGCACACTCAAACCCTAATAAAGGATAAACCTTTATTACCTACACTTATGATCTTAGATACACAAACTAAGGAATTACCGGGTAAGTCTCATCCTAAGCTTGCATTGAACCAGGAAAGGTGTAATAAGAATAGGATTTGGCAAACTCTAACACTTAACTCTCAGTTTCGGATCAGATAAGTCACCTCGGTCAGCCAAATTCCACCCCGGCCGAGATGTTCATCGACTGAACGAGATGCTTAGGGTTAAGGTTAAAGACTCGAACTTTCAGGGTCCTACTGTGATTAAGATCATTCTATCATTGTTTTTCCCACAACCTTCAGCCAATCACCCTAGAATCACACAAGGAAATTAGCCACTCATCATCATGAAAGCAATAATCAAATATATGGGAAGAAAGTGAATATTTGAACAAGAAGAATTTAATGAAAAGACTTCAATAACTGAATCAAATATCACAACAAAAGCGTTCCTTGGATAGCAATCCAACAAGGCAAGACAACAAGGAAGAGAATCTAAGGTAATCTTACAAGAAAACCTTCAAAAGCTATAAAAGCTACAATCTTCAATCTTCCTTCAACCTTCAAAAAGGTTCTTCAAATCTCCCAACTAGAGTATGGCTGCTCCGGTGTAAGCGAGATATTGTGGTATGCGAGATTCCAACTCTATGCAGGATGTATGCCGCCTCCTTGATTTGTGGAAATCCAACCCTTTTTATAGGAAAATAACTCTCCAAAGATAAGATATCTTAGAAAGATCTCTTCCCATAAAAATAGGTAAAATATAAGATCTAGTATATCTTCTTCCTTCCAGGAGCCAAGCCCAAAAATATAAGATCTCTTTCCAAAGATAAAAGATCTCAGCCAAGAATAAAATATTCTCGCCGCGTCCCAGGTGTTCGCCTCGGTCGAGTCGACTTCTCTGGATCACCTCGGTCGAGGTGAATCTGTGGTCAACCGAGGTGAGTCACAACTGAATGTGAAATCTCTCAAATTTGGTCCAAAGTGAATCTTTAATCCATGGCTATGCTTCCTGGATGGTTCCTTATGTTCCTGAATGTAGCTCCAATGACTCCATAGCTCCTTTTGCTCCTTTTTGATGCAAAACGTGCCATTTTACCTACGAATACAACAAAACTAGGTGTAGACCTCGATTCCCGCAAAGGTAGATGAAATGGTAATATAATCACATATTATAGATACAAACATGCAGATTATTGAAGATAAAACGTCTAAACAAACCCCAAAATATAGACTATAATTCATGCTATCAATATTGAATACCCATAGACTTTAAAAGTTCAAAAAATTTCTGTAAAATCTATATTGAATACACCCCTTTAGTTCCACAAATCTAGGGTCTTTGGATTGACTTGATTTGTGGACTTTGTTGTCAAGCGCTTGCTCTTCTTCTCAACACAATCAGGGGAAATGGAGAAAGATGGAGATCTCTATCAACGGTTCAAAGGAAAACCTTATTCTTGTGCATTAACTTTGCAAGTTTGTGAAAATGTGGTGTGTAATAATCTCTCTTTTAAGTCAGGAGAAGGGTTGCATAAGAGAAGGAGGGATTGATGAGGAGGCCTAACATCGTGTGTACATTCAAAAAAAATTTGGTATACAAATGGCCTAACATCGTGTGTACTGTCAAATAAGCCAAACATTTGTTATATGTCCATATATATTGTTTAGCTTGTTCAAAGATACTGATCGTATCCTAGTGCTCTATTTTGCAACTATGTTGAAGATAAGTAGTGCGTTTCAATTTTTGTTATTGCTTCATCTTTTGCTTGTGATTTTCTAAGTTGATCGTGACACTCATATACCTCATGTTGCGTGCTTATAAACTCATTCTTTGTAGCTTTCATTTGTTCTCGTATGACTGTTTTCGAATTTCTAGTATGAATATTTTAGTATGAATTTCTAGTATGCATTTTATATTTTTTTAGTATGAATTTCTAGTATGAAATTTTTAGTGTGAAAATTTATGGTATGAGAATTTATGGTATAAAAATTTCCGGTAAGAAAATTTTCTGGTGTGAAACGTTTCTGGTATGAATTTCATACCAGAAATTCATTCTAGAAAATTAAAAAAAAGGCCAAAAAAATTAATAAAATAACAAATTCTTTTTGTCACATTTTCTTATATCCTAAATTCCAACCTCATCTTTTAGTTTTTGTCTTTTTAAACCTTTTTTTTTTCAAGGCTTATCTTTCTTCAAAGCAACCTTTTTGCTCAACCTTCGATTTCCTTTCTTGCACCTATAATCTTCAACCTCGTTTGAAATTTTCCTTAAACTGAATTGAATAATGAACAATTGGAACTTATAACATTTTCTCTTTCCCAATACTTTGTTTTGACCTCAAACTAACTTGTTAAAGAAAACCGTCAATCAACACTCGATCTTTGAGTTAAGTGTGAGAACAAGAGGAATAAGAGTGAGAAGTTATTGTCTCTCAAATTGAATATTTTCTCTAACCAAACTAGAGTAATAAAAAACACTCTTTCTAAAAATCTCGAGTGTTTAGCTCATTCCGTGAACAATCTCGAGTCATGTGAACAACTTTGAGCATGATGCCTCTTGTGTAACTATGTGAGGTATATTTACCTTGCAAGTGTCCAACCAACTATTTATTGGATTATTTGAGGGTTTTGAGAGCTACAAATGCCTGAATCGGTGCCCTTTTTCTTCTTGTCCCACCTACAAACAATATCCTTCAAATCAAGATCCATAATTGTAACACCCTAGTCTAACATCTTCTAGATCTACTACAACATCAGGGGTTTATTTATCACTACTGAAATCCACCTCATACTAATTAACAAAACTTCAACGAGTTATAAAACAACTGATTTATTATGCATCAACTTAAACTCACAACTATACTTACATATATTACAATATAGATTTAAGTTTAGTTATATATAGGCTTCCAAGGGAGGGTGAAAGGTGATCAAGTACAACCCCGATGTGCTTCCCAAAACGTCATCTCCTACTCACCTTAATTTGTCAAAAGGTTGATAAACAACAAAATCAAAACACAAAAAAGAAAAAAGAAAATGGGTTAGTATATCTCGTAAACTGGCAAGCTGGATTAAATTTTTTTTTAAATATACATAATACTCGAAATCACATAACAAATACTATTCATAATGTCAACCTTACCAGATATTTAAACCTTAACCGAATTAAAAGAAAAACAATTAATTGTGTTAGCGTTACGCTAGCAATATCACCGTGGATACCAGGTTTGATTTTAGCAGTTAATCAACCAAAAGACAAGTCTTGGACTCGGAGAATATATTGGTAAACCCATTACTCCGAAATTCGCCTACCGGTAGCAAGATTGGAATTAGACGACCTAATTCCTGGGGTCCACTAAGCCCAACAGACATCTCTAATAATGTTGCCGAACCGCCATTATTATTTGTCCATAATGTCCGTACACTTTAATAACACACGATTCACATTTTCCATCTGTTCGTACACTATCACTTTATCGATCAAGTAATCATTGAATCAATAAATTATACGTTGGTCTAATACAAAATTATATATGTATTTAATTATAAATATCTCGATTAATATACCTATAATTATTACCTTTGAATAAATATATATAAACATTATCGATTAAATAGATACGATAATTATTTAAAATAACTATAACTCACTTGACTTGTAACAAAGAAGACTATTGCTAACTCGGGAATTAACTCGTACCTTAACTATTACCTGTTGTTCTTGTGTATATTTTTAGGAGTACGTTTACTTTGTGCTAAAAGCTCCTTATATAGTACTATTTCCTTATTAATTAAGGAAATTGTTTACCTCTTTTTTTTTTCTTTTTTTTTTTACCTTAATTTACTTGTACAAGTGGCTATCAATTCCTTTGCCAATAATTGTAAAAGCTACGTGGTTGCATGCATATACAACAAGAAGATATCCTATCAACCTATTTATCTTTTCAAATTGCACTATAGACCCCTTTTGATTTAGTTGTTTAAATTTAATTCCTTTAATATTCATATTTACCTAAAGTTTCCTATTTATTTACCACTTGTATAAATAGTTACGTAGATCAACTAATATTTACACGGTATAAGCCTATATAAATTATACTCATATCGAAACTTATAAAAATAATAGTGTACCTTATTTAGCAGAGTACTACAGCCTCCCCTTCTAAAAATATACTCCGTCCCTGAAGTAATATATTTCGAAGAGGTAAGAATATCGATTTTTCATATTGCTTTCGGTTTCCCACATTATCCCCTCGATTCCTTTTTTTACAAAAGAACTTTTACTAATGGAATGATCTTATTCCGCAAATACTTTTCTTGTTGCTCTAAAATTCGAACGGGTTCCTCAAATTTGTGGCATCTGCTTGTATCTCAATATCAGCATAGTTGTTTACATGGGATGGATTAGGAATGTATATTTGGAGTAGCGATACATGGAAAAAAAATTGTATACTTGGTAGGTAGGTGGTAAAGCCAAACGGTATGCTATTGGGCCTATTTTATTCAAGATCTCAAATAGTCCGATATATCTTGGTTTAAGCTTTCCTCGTTGTCCAAACCTGAGAACTCCCTTCCAAGGTGAAACCTTCACAAAGACTTTGTCCCATACTTTGAATTTATTTCTCAGCGCTTGAGATCTGCATAAGACTTATGTCGACTTTGCGCCGCAAGTAGTCGTTTTCTAATCAAAGCTACTTGTTGGGTTGTCTCTATTAGTAGTTTTGGTCCTATTAAAATCGTGTCAGCTCGATCTTCCAACATATTAGGGATTTACATCGTATTCCATACAATGCTTCAAATGGGGCCATCTTTATTGAATTGTTCCAGCTATTGTTATAAGTAAATTCTATGAGAGGTCGACATTGAAACCATCCATGAGGTCTATCTTGTACACAAGCCCTTAATAGATCTTCCATGGTCTAAATTGTACATTCTTTTTGAATGTCCATCTGTTTGAGGATGATAGATTGTACTGAACTGTAGATTTGTTCCTAATCTCTTATGGCGACTAGTCCAAAGTATGGACATGAAGCGATCATCATGGTCTGAAACTATTGATCGTGGAATCCCATGGAGACGAACTATTTATCGTAAATAAATATCTGCCAACTCCGTTGGTCCCCAAGTTGATCGGATAGTTAGAAATTGAGTTGTCTTTGTTAATCGATTGACTATCACCCATACAAAATCCTCTCCTCCGATGGTTTTGGTTAAGCCCATCACAAAGTCCATGGAAATATCTTCTCATTTCCATTCTGGTACTAGAAGAGGTTGTGATTCCCCTCCGGGTTTTCTATGCTCAATTTTAACTTGTTGATAATTTCAACACTTAGCTATATATTAGGTGATCTCATTTATCATGTTAGTCAACCAAAACCCCCTTTTTAAGTCTCTTTACATCTTACTCGAATCCGGGTGCACAAAGTACGCAGATTTGTGTGCTTCTCGAAAAACTATTTCCTTAAGTCTCTCATTAGTTGGCACACAAACCATAAGGACCCATCATCTTGTATTATCAATCCAGGAGCTTTGCTAGAACTTACATCGGTGCATATCTTTATCAAATAAAGCATCAACTACTACGTTGACTTTTCCAGGATGATACTTAATCTCAATGCCATAGTCTTTTATAAGATCCAACCACCTTCTTTGTCTCATGTTCAAATCTTTTTGAGTAAATACATACTTTAAGCTCTTATGTGTCAAAACCCGATACAAACAATTATCTTTCACTCTTCCTTCTTTAACCTCACACAAGCCTTCTAAATAAGACAAGCACTAAGAGGAATTAGTTTGACTTGTAGCACCAACCTTCAAAAAGATTAACACACACAAGAACAACCTAGTAAGGATTCACAACTTTTCAATAAAAAAACTATCATTTTGATTGACTAGAAATGATAAAATGCAAACTTCATGAATGAAGTCACAATTGTGTCACAATATTGTGGAAACAAATTCAAAACGAGTTATCTAATAATCTCCCCTTCTAAGGCTATTTGTAAGGGAGATCTTTCTATGTAAATTAAGAAAGATATCTCTTAAAATATAATGCAGGAAAGATATCTTTTAAAGCTAATCTATGAAAGATATAAAAATAATCCCAAAGATAGGATCATAAACTAGTAGTTACCTTAAAGAGTGTTTGAGAGCTTTGAATGTAAGAAAATTAAAAGATAGTTGCCAAAATTAAACGATCTTGGCCGGATCTTCAAACACGCGCCAGAGGACAAATCTTGGTCAACAATCTCGGTCGAGATTCTTGTAGCTCATCCGAGATTTCTTCTCTATAACTCTTTCTTGATCTTCTTTGTTGGTGTTTTCTCTCGGATCTTTTTAGCCCCCGATCTTGTGATTGATCCTTGTATGGGTAGTGTCAAGGATGGTCCCACATCAGAGCAGTAGTTCATCCAAAAGGCAACACTATAGATTCATAGTGTTCGTACCTACTTCTAATTGTTGTCTTGGGAATATCCCTTTCGCAAACTCGAAGTTGATGATATCCAGATTTGAGATCAATCTTAGTGAATACCTTCATGCCTTGAAGCTGATCTAGTAGATCATCAATCCGAGGAGTCAGATATTTGTTCTTGATTGTGACCTTATTCAGTTCCCGTTAATCAATGCAAAGCCGTAATGATCCATATATCTTTTTAACAAACAACATAGGCGCTTCCCATGGCGATACACTAGGGAAAATGTATCCTTTGTCCAATAGCTCCGTCAACTACTTCTCGAATTCTTGCATATCTTGTGGGGTCATTCGATATGGTGGTTTAGAAATTAAAGAGGTTCTTAGTTCTAGATTGATTGTGAATTCAACCTCCCGCTTAGGTGGCATTCCTGTAATTTCCTTTGGGAATATATTTCGAAGCTCTTGAACTACACGTATCCTTGTTATATGATAGCATGAATTATATGGACCAATGTATCTGGGTGCTAACTTCCCATGCCTACCAAATCTCATAACTCCCCTCCAAGGAGATACCTTCAAAAACACTCTCTCGCCTATCTCATATGTCATCTCTCGTCTATGGCGATCAAAGTAGCTCTTCTGACGATCTTGTGCTGCCTTCAAGCAGTGCTTTACTACTTGTACTTTCTCTATTGTCTGTTGTACAAGTTCAGGACCCTCTATCTGTCGCATGCCCTCAAAATCCCAACATACAGGTGTGCGACACTTCCTTCCATACAAGGCCTCATAAGGGGCCATACCAATACTTGAATGGAAACTGTTATTATACGCAAATTCGAGCAATGGCAGGTTAGAATCCCAGTTACCTTTAAGCTCCAAAACACAAGATCTCAACATCTCCTCCAAGGTCTGAATCGTTCTCTCTGATTGTCCGTCTGTCTGAGGATGAAATGTCGTACTGAAATGCAATCTTGTACCTAAGGCAGTTTGCAGACTTCCCCAGAAATGCGAGGTAAACCTCGGATCTCTATCGGATACAATCGATACAGGGACTCCGTGCAGTCGATCAATCTCTCTCACATACAACTCTGCCAGCTCATCCAAGGAGTTATCTTGTCTCATCGGTAAGAAGTGGGCAGATTTCGTCAATCTGTCTACAATCACCCATACCGTGTCATTCTTTCTGAAAGTCCTAGGAAGTCCAACCACAAAATCCATTGTAATCCGCTCCCACTTCCACTTAGGAACTGATAAAGATTGTAATTTTCCTGCTGGTGCTTGGTGTTCAGCTTTCACTTGCTGGCACACTAGACATCGAGCTACAAAATCAGCTACCTCTCGTCTCATCCTGGGCCACCAATAGATCTTCCTCAGGTCATTAAACATCTTCGTACTCCCAGGATGCATGGAATACCTCGAGGAGTGTGCCTCTTCAAGTAGCTTCTTCTTTAACTCCTCAATGTTGGGCACGCATATCCGTGTACCTCTGTATAACACTCCCTGATCGGACAACTGGAAGTGTGTAGTGGTAGCATCTCCCACTTTAGCTTTCAACTTCTTCAGTGTAGCATCCTCATCTTGTCTAGTTGAAATCTCATCGAGAATCAACGGTCTAACCTGAATGTTCGCTATCAACTCGGATCCTCTTACATCCATCTCTACTCTCATAACTCTGAGAGCTAATAGATGCTCAACTTTGTAGTTGACCTTACCACCTTGGTCACTGCTCTTTCTGCTGAGAGCGTCAGCTACCACATTCGCCTTTCCTGGATGGTACTCTATAGTGCAATCATAATCCTTGAGTAACTCCATCCATCTTCTCTGCCTCAGATTCAGATCCCTTTGAGTGGGAATATACTTCAGGCTTTTATGGTCGGTAAACACCGGAAATGTATCACCATAAAGATAGTGCCTCCAGGTCTTAAGAGCATGAACTATAGCAGCAAGCTCTAGGTCGTGTGTAGGGTAGTTCTGCTCATGAGGTCTCAACTGTCTAGATGTATAAGCTATTACCTTCCCTTCCTGCATTAGAACTCCTCCTAAGCCACTCCCAGATGCGTCGGTGTAAACCACAAAGTTACCCTTATCTGAGGGTACAACCAGAATAGGGAACGTAGTCAATCTTTTCTTAAGTTCTTCAAAGCTCTCTTGACAACTGTTATCCCATATAAACTGTTGATTCTTCTTTAGCAAGTTAGTCAATGGGCGCGCGATAATCGAGAAGTTCTTTACAAACCTCCTGTAATAACCCGCCAGTCCTAAGAAGCTGCGAATCTCCGTAATGCTCTTCGGAATTTCCCATTCTGTAATAGCCTTGATCTTGGATGGATCAGGTTGTATACCATCTCGTGATATCACATGCCCTAGAAAGGCAATCTGATCCGTCCAAAACTCGCACTTGCTGAACTTCGCATACAATTGTCTCTCCCTCAAAATCCCTAAGATACGTCTCAGATGTTCTCTATGAGTATCTGCATCTCGGGAATATATCAAGATATCATCAATGAAGACCACGACAAACTGATCTAGATAAGGTTGGAAGATCGAGTTCATCAATGCCATGAATGCTGCAGGTGCATTCGTCAACCCAAAAGGCATAACTGTAAACTCATAGTGTCCATACCAAATACGAAAAGTTGTCTTCGGTATTGAATTCTCTGCTATCCTCGACTGCCAGTATCCCGATCGAAGGTCAATCTTTGAAAACACTGTAGCACCCCTTAACTAATCAAGCAAGTCTTCTATCCTCTGTAAGGGATACTTGTTCTTGATTGTGATTTTGTTCAACTGACGGTAGTCAATGCATAATCATAAACTACCGTACTCCTTCAGCTGTTTCCTTAACTCCTTCAGCTCTAGCGGAGCCATCTTGTAAGGAGCAATTGATATAGGTGTTGCACCTAGTAATTCTCAATCTCGAAGTCTACCTCTCTACTCGGAGGTAAACTAGGTAAATCATCAAGGAAAACGTCAGGAAATTATCTGACAACATCCACATTAGATACTCCGGGACTAACAATAGCAGAATCTGACACACTAGCCAGATAAGCCTGACACCCTTCCCGAAGTAATCTAAAAGTTGTTACTGTAGACATGAGGCAAGTAGGAATCATAATCCTCTCACATGTCAGAATCACCTCTCTCACCCCATCTACCTCCATGGTGACTTCCTTTGTATAACAATTAATCAAAGCTATATGAGCGGATGATCAATCCATTACTAACATCACATCAAACTCTATCAAGAAATCATCCCATGTCAGCACAGGTGGTATACTATGGCCATTAGGGACCGTGTTCCACCATATCCAATCTTTAGTAATCAATAGAAAAGGCAAATCCCGTCTCCAGTTGCTCCCTCAAGCAAGGCTATAGCATATTGTACACGTCTCTCATTAGCGTAGATAACTCCATCTAGAATGGACACAGTGTTCCTCAATCACGCATCCATTACTAATGGATTAGTAGTCCCCTCAAACGACTTTGCCCCTTGGCGGAAAATATTCTCAAAATTATTGTCCATCTTTACTAGAATAATACCCGCTTGAGACACTGTTGTGTATATGGTGGTATAACTTCTCTCAAATATATCACTAAATCAGATATACCAGCCATACCCGATGGTGGTAGTGATATTGGCTAAACTGGCACCTTAGGGTGCTCTTGGACATTTCTACCCTGAGCATGTACACACTCAGTCGACCCTTTGGCTGTGCTCCGCCATCTAAAAGAAAAAGAAACTTTCAAAAGCTTTTCAGAAAACTTCCCACAATCCCACGCCAAGGAATCATATCCCTGCTCTGATACCAACCATATCTGACCCACCTATTTCATTTCTAGTTAATTACCAGTTAATTAACCCTGTTTAAAACAATAAGCGGAAAAGCGGAAAATGTAAATTTTTAAAACTTTATCTTACAACCATTTTCACAACATATACACATACTAACATACGTCATAAAACTCCGTTTAACCAAAACACAACTGTTTTAAAACCATGTAAAACATCCTAGGCGGTAGCATCCCATAACAGCCCACCTGATATGATCTCAAATCCAGGTGTTGGGTCCAACGTCCTTGCCTTGATCAGGCTGAGTCTGAGTAGCTGAAAAATATGTGGATATAACAACAATGAGCCACACGCTCAGTAAGGGTATACAAATCGCACTGTCCCAATATATATAAGTATCTAATATCCCGTCCCCAAAGGACACTCTATACCCTTCCTCACATTCCAAAGTCGATCAATGCATACATATCCACATTCACATATTATTCCACAACCATTTACATCACATTTCACATAAACATTCAAGCATGTTATCACACATCACATATAAACATATCAACTCATATAAACATCTCATATCATCTCTACACATATAAATAATCATAACATAACATATAGCATGCTAGACTCGATCGCATCGATGCATAGGTGATAATTAACTAACTAGCTCCAACTGATCGTACGATATATTTTCTCATTGCTTTCGTATTTCTTTTCTTTCTTTCTTTTTTTTTTCTTTCGGTTGGCCAACCCGATAGCGTCATAGGCCCCCTGTAGATCAGGTAGCGACCTCGGCCATCTGTCCTAAGACCCCCTGTAGATCAGGTCGCGATCTTGGACTATTTTTCTTATCTTGAGGCCCCCTGTAGATCAGGTAGCGACCCCTGGCTGTTTTTCTTATCTCGAGGCCCCCTGTAGATCAGGTAGCGACCTCTGAGGCCCCCTGTAGATCAGGTAGCGACCTCGTCCCCCGGAAACCCGTGCGGGACCCAGTTGGGCTAATTAATCAATTACCATCCTATATTATCACTTTCATATCATAACTCAAATTCATGCTTTCATCATATTCTTTCATCACATTCTTTCCATTATCATCTCATGTACCGCATGCATGCTTTCATAAAGAATATCAATTCATCATCATCGTCGTCTCACTCATATACATATAAGCATGCATACAACCATAACAAACAGATATATATACACACAAGCATGCATAGAATCATGGCATATTAAATACATAACATATATTAAGCAAGTGTAATTCATATACACTTACCTCGCAGGTAAGAACAATAAAACCTCGCAAACCAACTATCGAGTCCGTTTCCCACTCGGACTATCCTCCTTTATTGTGCTTGGATACGCTCACAAAGAACTAAGCTATAGTTAACCAAAACCTTCAACAACACCTGCGGAGAATATCATATTCCTTGTATTAAACTTCTCGCTTCAAACACCAGTTAAATTCATTCCTTTGAATTTAATTAGCTTATAGCATTTTCTAGAATCCCAATTTAATTAATTAACCTTTAATTAATTAATTAAATTTCGCCAGAACAACGTTTTGCCCGCAGGCAATTTCTGAACCCACCTGTCATCAAATCTCATCAAACAAACAGCCCATAATCACCAGAATAAAGTAACGAGCATAATGGAATTTCCAATTATCCATTTTGACAAGCCTAAGGTCAATTTAGGCTAAATCGCAATACGGAAAACGAATAAATTCATAACTTATTCGTTACTAACCCGATTGACGATCCGAAAGAAGATTCGGAATCACAACGACGCAGGCTACGCTCGGACACCATCAAATTCACCGGAATCTGAGCGATGGAACCTCCCTAGTATCATATATGCTCGACCAGACCTCCCCTTGCTCGGAAATGTAGAAACTCGGTACCAAAATGAAGAGAATGAAGAGAGGAATCCAAAAACTCAAACGGATTTGAAATCGGATTAGAAACGAAGAGTAGATCTGAGTTTGAAGATTGAGAGAAATCAGAGCTTTTACGAGGAAACGTGAAAGAAAATGAATTAATAAACGATATTTCAGCTATTTATAGCGAAGACGATAATTATCCTTTAGCGGAGTCGATAATTATCCTTTTACCGATCCGAAAGCGGTTTAAGCCCCCTTCTCCAAACTTCTCGAAATTGGAATAATAAATCTAGAATATTGTATGGATAATTATTCCGCAATTGTTTTGAAAAACGCGTATTCCTAAGCCGTCTTTCTTAGCCGCTAAGAAACGAAATAGCGACTCTTTTAGCCGTTTTGCCTTTTCATGTTTTTTCATATCTAGAACATGTCCGATGTCCTGATCATTTTTCTCAACTGCATTTTTATTAATTGAAGCTCCCAAATGCTCCAAATAACACCGGGATGTAATATCATCTAGGAGCAGGTTACCTCGAGAGGTATCTCGTGTTAAAACGGATTTAATTCCTTAAAATTCTCGATTAGGTCATCTTCAATTTTTGACTGTTACAAATATCTCCCACTTTAAGAAATTTCGTCCCGAAATTTAAGAAAGGACGTAGAACCAAACTCGTAGATATATCAAAAGGACGCACAACCAGATCACAATTTCTCGAGGTTCTTACTCAAAAAGATAGGGGTATTTCGCTCTCATATCTCGCTCGGTCTCCCATGTAGCCTCTCGAGCTGAATGATGTCCCCATCTGACCTTCACCATCGGAATCTCCTTGTTTCTCAATCTTCGAACTTGTCTGCCTAAAACCTCAACTGGTTCTTCTGGGTAGGACAAGTTCTCAGATACTTCTATCTCAGGTTCGGGAATGATATGACTTGGATCTGACCTATACCTCCGTAGCACCGATACGTGAAAGACGTCATGCAATCTTGATAACTCAGGTGGTAACGCCAATCTATACGCAAGTGGTCCGATCTTCTCTAAGATCTCATATGGACCAATGTATCTGGGTGCTAACTTCCCATGCCTACCAAATCTCATAACTCCCCTCCAAGGAGATACCTTCAAAAACACTCTCTCGCCTATCTCATATGTCATCTCTCGTCTATGGCGATCAAAGTAGCTCTTCTGACGATCTTGTGCTGCCTTCAAGCAGTGCTTTACTACTTGTACTTTCTCTATTGTCTGTTGTACAAGTTCAGGACCCTCTATCTGTCGCATGCCCTCAAAATCCCAACATACAGGTGTGCGACACTTCCTTCCATACAAGGCCTCATAAGGGGCCATACCAATACTTGAATGGAAACTGTTATTATACGCAAATTCGAGCAATGGCAGGTTAGAATCCCAGTTACCTTTAAGCTCCAAAACACAAGATCTCAACATCTCCTCCAAGGTCTGAATCGTTCTCTCTGATTGTCTGTCTGTCTGAGGATGAAATGTCGTACTGAAATGCAATCTTGTACCTAAGGCAGTTTGCAGACTTCCCCAGAAATGCGAGGTAAACCTCGGATCTCTATCGGATACAATCGATACAGGGACTCCGTGCAGTCGATCAATCTCTCTCACATACAACTCTGCCAGCTCATCCAAGGAGTTATCTTGTCTCATCGGTAAGAAGTGGGCAGATTTCGTCAATCTGTCTACAATCACCCATACCGTGTCATTCTTTCTGAAAGTCCTAGGAAGTCCAACCACAAAATCCATTGTAATCCGCTCCCACTTCCACTTAGGAACTGATAAAGATTGTAATTTTCCTGCTGGTGCTTGGTGTTCAGCTTTCACTTGCTGGCACACTAGACATCGAGCTACAAAATCAGCTACCTCTCGTCTCATCCTGGGCCACCAATAGATCTTCCTCAGGTCATTAAACATCTTCGTACTCCCAGGATGCATGGAATACCTCGAGGAGTGTGCCTCTTCAAGTAGCTTCTTCTTTAACTCCTCAATGTTGGGCACGCATATCCGTGTACCTCTGTATAACACTCCCTGATCGGACAACTGGAAGTGTGTAGTGGTAGCATCTCCCACTTTAGCTTTCAACTTCTTCAGTGTAGCATCCTCATCTTGTCTAGTTGAAATCTCATCGAGAATCAACGGTCTAACCTGAATGTTCGCTATCAACTCGGATCCTCTTACATCCATCTCTACTCTCATAACTCTGAGAGCTAATAGATGCTCAACTTTGTAGTTGACCTTACCACCTTGGTCACTGCTCTTTCTGCTGAGAGCGTCAGCTACCACATTCGCCTTTCCTGGATGGTACTCTATAGTGCAATCATAATCCTTGAGTAACTCCATCCATCTTCTCTGCCTCAGATTCAGATCCCTTTGAGTGGGAATATACTTCAGGCTTTTATGGTCGGTAAACACCGGAAATGTATCACCATAAAGATAGTGCCTCCAGGTCTTAAGAGCATGAACTATAGCAGCAAGCTCTAGGTCGTGTGTAGGGTAGTTCTGCTCATGAGGTCTCAACTGTCTAGATGTATAAGCTATTACCTTCCCTTCCTGCATTAGAACTCCTCCTAAGCCACTCCCAG
Organism: Fagopyrum homotropicum; assembly: GCA_033239125.1. Taxonomy (NCBI): domain Eukaryota; kingdom Viridiplantae; phylum Streptophyta; class Magnoliopsida; order Caryophyllales; family Polygonaceae; genus Fagopyrum; species Fagopyrum homotropicum. Next base: position 143,159,020 of record BSWB01000003.1, on the reverse strand, counting down.
ATGCGTCGGTGTAAACCACAAAGTTACCCTTATCTGAGGGTACAACCAGAATAGGGAACGTAGTCAATCTTTTCTTAAGTTCTTCAAAGCTCTCTTGACAACTGTTATCCCATATAAACTGTTGATTCTTCTTTAGCAAGTTAGTCAATGGGCGCGCGATAATCGAGAAGTTCTTTACAAACCTCCTGTAATAACCCGCCAGTCCTAAGAAGCTGCGAATCTCCGTAATGCTCTTCGGAATTTCCCATTCTGTAATAGCCTTGATCTTGGATGGATCAGGTTGTATACCATCTCGTGATATCACATGCCCTAGAAAGGCAATCTGATCCGTCCAAAACTCGCACTTGCTGAACTTCGCATACAATTGTCTCTCCCTCAAAATCCCTAAGATACGTCTCAGATGTTCTCTATGAGTATCTGCATCTCGGGAATATATCAAGATATCATCAATGAAGACCACGACAAACTGATCTAGATAAGGTTGGAAGATCGAGTTCATCAATGCCATGAATGCTGCAGGTGCATTCGTCAACCCAAAAGGCATAACTGTAAACTCATAGTGTCCATACCAAATACGAAAAGTTGTCTTCGGTATTGAATTCTCTGCTATCCTCGACTGCCAGTATCCCGATCGAAGGTCAATCTTTGAAAACACTGTAGCACCCCTTAACTAATCAAGCAAGTCTTCTATCCTCTGTAAGGGATACTTGTTCTTGATTGTGATTTTGTTCAACTGACGGTAGTCAATGCATAATCATAAACTACCGTACTCCTTCAGCTGTTTCCTTAACTCCTTCAGCTCTAGCGGAGCCATCTTGTAAGGAGCAATTGATATAGGTGTTGCACCTAGTAATTCTCAATCTCGAAGTCTACCTCTCTACTCGGAGGTAAACTAGGTAAATCATCAAGGAAAACGTCAGGAAATTATCTGACAACATCCACATTAGATACTCCGGGACTAACAATAGCAGAATCTGACACACTAGCCAGATAAGCCTGACACCCTTCCCGAAGTAATCTAAAAGTTGTTACTGTAGACATGAGGCAAGTAGGAATCATAATCCTCTCACATGTCAGAATCACCTCTCTCACCCCATCTACCTCCATGGTGACTTCCTTTGTATAACAATTAATCAAAGCTATATGAGCGGATGATCAATCCATTACTAACATCACATCAAACTCTATCAAGAAATCATCCCATGTCAGCACAGGTGGTATACTATGGCCATTAGGGACCGTGTTCCACCATATCCAATCTTTAGTAATCAATAGAAAAGGCAAATCCCGTCTCCAGTTGCTCCCTCAAGCAAGGCTATAGCATATTGTACACGTCTCTCATTAGCGTAGATAACTCCATCTAGAATGGACACAGTGTTCCTCAATCACGCATCCATTACTAATGGATTAGTAGTCCCCTCAAACGACTTTGCCCCTTGGCGGAAAATATTCTCAAAATTATTGTCCATCTTTACTAGAATAATACCCGCTTGAGACACTGTTGTGTATATGGTGGTATAACTTCTCTCAAATATATCACTAAATCAGATATACCAGCCATACCCGATGGTGGTAGTGATATTGGCTAAACTGGCACCTTAGGGTGCTCTTGGACATTTCTACCCTGAGCATGTACACACTCAGTCGACCCTTTGGCTGTGCTCCGCCATCTAAAAGAAAAAGAAACTTTCAAAAGCTTTTCAGAAAACTTCCCACAATCCCACGCCAAGGAATCATATCCCTGCTCTGATACCAACCATATCTGACCCACCTATTTCATTTCTAGTTAATTACCAGTTAATTAACCCTGTTTAAAACAATAAGCGGAAAAGCGGAAAATGTAAATTTTTAAAACTTTATCTTACAACCATTTTCACAACATATACACATACTAACATACGTCATAAAACTCCGTTTAACCAAAACACAACTGTTTTAAAACCATGTAAAACATCCTAGGCGGTAGCATCCCATAACAGCCCACCTGATATGATCTCAAATCCAGGTGTTGGGTCCAACGTCCTTGCCTTGATCAGGCTGAGTCTGAGTAGCTGAAAAATATGTGGATATAACAACAATGAGCCACACGCTCAGTAAGGGTATACAAATCGCACTGTCCCAATATATATAAGTATCTAATATCCCGTCCCCAAAGGACACTCTATACCCTTCCTCACATTCCAAAGTCGATCAATGCATACATATCCACATTCACATATTATTCCACAACCATTTACATCACATTTCACATAAACATTCAAGCATGTTATCACACATCACATATAAACATATCAACTCATATAAACATCTCATATCATCTCTACACATATAAATAATCATAACATAACATATAGCATGCTAGACTCGATCGCATCGATGCATAGGTGATAATTAACTAACTAGCTCCAACTGATCGTACGATATATTTTCTCATTGCTTTCGTATTTCTTTTCTTTCTTTCTTTTTTTTTTCTTTCGGTTGGCCAACCCGATAGCGTCATAGGCCCCCTGTAGATCAGGTAGCGACCTCGGCCATCTGTCCTAAGACCCCCTGTAGATCAGGTCGCGATCTTGGACTATTTTTCTTATCTTGAGGCCCCCTGTAGATCAGGTAGCGACCCCTGGCTGTTTTTCTTATCTCGAGGCCCCCTGTAGATCAGGTAGCGACCTCTGAGGCCCCCTGTAGATCAGGTAGCGACCTCGTCCCCCGGAAACCCGTGCGGGACCCAGTTGGGCTAATTAATCAATTACCATCCTATATTATCACTTTCATATCATAACTCAAATTCATGCTTTCATCATATTCTTTCATCACATTCTTTCCATTATCATCTCATGTACCGCATGCATGCTTTCATAAAGAATATCAATTCATCATCATCGTCGTCTCACTCATATACATATAAGCATGCATACAACCATAACAAACAGATATATATACACACAAGCATGCATAGAATCATGGCATATTAAATACATAACATATATTAAGCAAGTGTAATTCATATACACTTACCTCGCAGGTAAGAACAATAAAACCTCGCAAACCAACTATCGAGTCCGTTTCCCACTCGGACTATCCTCCTTTATTGTGCTTGGATACGCTCACAAAGAACTAAGCTATAGTTAACCAAAACCTTCAACAACACCTGCGGAGAATATCATATTCCTTGTATTAAACTTCTCGCTTCAAACACCAGTTAAATTCATTCCTTTGAATTTAATTAGCTTATAGCATTTTCTAGAATCCCAATTTAATTAATTAACCTTTAATTAATTAATTAAATTTCGCCAGAACAACGTTTTGCCCGCAGGCAATTTCTGAACCCACCTGTCATCAAATCTCATCAAACAAACAGCCCATAATCACCAGAATAAAGTAACGAGCATAATGGAATTTCCAATTATCCATTTTGACAAGCCTAAGGTCAATTTAGGCTAAATCGCAATACGGAAAACGAATAAATTCATAACTTATTCGTTACTAACCCGATTGACGATCCGAAAGAAGATTCGGAATCACAACGACGCAGGCTACGCTCGGACACCATCAAATTCACCGGAATCTGAGCGATGGAACCTCCCTAGTATCATATATGCTCGACCAGACCTCCCCTTGCTCGGAAATGTAGAAACTCGGTACCAAAATGAAGAGAATGAAGAGAGGAATCCAAAAACTCAAACGGATTTGAAATCGGATTAGAAACGAAGAGTAGATCTGAGTTTGAAGATTGAGAGAAATCAGAGCTTTTACGAGGAAACGTGAAAGAAAATGAATTAATAAACGATATTTCAGCTATTTATAGCGAAGACGATAATTATCCTTTAGCGGAGTCGATAATTATCCTTTTACCGATCCGAAAGCGGTTTAAGCCCCCTTCTCCAAACTTCTCGAAATTGGAATAATAAATCTAGAATATTGTATGGATAATTATTCCGCAATTGTTTTGAAAAACGCGTATTCCTAAGCTGTCTTTCTTAGCCGCTAAGAAACGAAATAGCGACTCTTTTAGCCGTTTTGCCTTTTCATGTTTTTTCATATCTAGAACATGTCCGATGTCCTGATCATTTTTCTCAACTGCATTTTTATTAATTGAAGCTCCCAAATGCTCCAAATAACACCGGGATGTAATATCATCTAGGAGCAGGTTACCTCGAGAGGTATCTCGTGTTAAAACGGATTTAATTCCTTAAAATTCTCGATTAGGTCATCTTCAATTTTTGACTGTTACAATCGAGGTCTACACCTAGTTCTGTTGTAATCATAGGTAAAATGGCACGTTTTGCATAAAAAAGGAGCAAAAAGAGCTATGGAGTCATTGGAGATACATTCAGGAACATAAGGAACCCTCCATGAAGCATAGTCATGGATTAGAGATTTACTTTGGACCAGATTTGAGAGATTTCACATTCAGTTGTGACTCACCTCGGTTGACTACAGAGTCACCTCGACCAAGGTGATCCAGAGAAGTCGACTCGACCGAGGCTAACACCTAGGACGCGGCGAGAATATTTTATTCTTGGCTGAGATCTTTTATCTTTGGAAAGAGATCTTATATTTTTGGGTTTAGCTCTTGGAAGGAAGAAGATTTGCTAGATCATATATTTTACCTATTTTTATGGGAAGAGATCTTTCTAAGATATCTTATCTTTGGAGAGTAATTTTCCTATAAAAAGGGTCGGATTTCCCACAAATCCGACACCCCGCATACAGTTGGAGATCCTGCATAGGCCGCTTACAACCCATACTCCAGTTGGGAGATTTGAAGAACCATTTTAAAGGTTGAAGAAGGAAGATTGTAGCTTTTATAGCTTTTGAAGGGAAGATTATCTTAGATTCCCTTCCTTGTTGTCTTGCCTTGTTGGATTTTTATCCAAGGAACGCTTTTGTTGTGATATTTGATTCGGTTATTGAAGTCTTTTCATTAAATTCTTCTTGTTCAAATATTCACCTTCTTCCCATATACTTGATTGATACTTTCATGATGATGAGTGGCTAATCTCTTTGTGTGATTCTAAGGTGATTGGCTGACAGTTGTGGGAAAAACAATGATAGAATGATCTTAATCACAGTAGGACCCTGAAAGTTCGAGTCTTTACCTTAACCCTAAGCATTTCGCTCAGTCGATGAACATCTCGGCCGGGGTGGAATTTGGCTGACCGAGGTGACTTATCTGATCCGAAACTGAGAGTTAAGTGTTAGAGTTTGCCAAATCCTATTCTTATTACACCTTTCCTGGTTCAATGCAAGCTTAGGATGAGACTTACCCGGTAATTCCTTAGTTTGTGTACCTAAGATCATAAGTGTAGGTAATAAAGGTTTATCCTTTATTAGGGTTTGAGTGTGCTTTCATCCCATCTTTGTGAGTTAGCCTGAAACTTACCCGGTAAAGGTTGATTCTATTCCCTTAGATGGTGTGTTAGTTTGAGGTTATAGTTCTCTATCTTAATTCCTTGAGACTTACCCGGTAATAGGAGTTACGGTATAGGATTAGTGAGTAGTGAGACTTACCCGGTGATCTATTCCACTTTAGAAACACCTTCCTTATGCAAAAACCTCAGCTTTGTCCACTTATCTTTAGATCTTGAGTTGGAACCACAACTAGATGCTTTAATCCCTAAAATTGCATATTTCCTTATTGACTGTTTATCATCTTTGATTGTTTTAATTGCCTTTGGTGTTAGTATTTACATAAGCATACCGTAATTGGACTTTGTTTCACTAAGTCCCTGTGATCGACCCCTAGAATTCCTTACTTTTTACTACGATTGACCCGTACACTGCGGGTTCGCATCCTTGTTTTAAGCTTACATCTAGGGTTATAAATTTAAAGCTTGCACACACCGTTTGGAGCGAACAAGTTTTTGGCGCCGTTGCCGGGGACTTGGTCTAGACCGAGCCGGTTGCGGTTTGCTTTCGGGGCACTTGCCCCTGTTGCTACTAACTACTCTTTCTATGAGTTTTGTAGTTTTCAGGATTTCCGATGACTACATTTGATCCAGCCTGGATAGCAAGACAAAGTGCTAGGGCGGACCATTATGAATACTTGGAGGAGAAGTACTCCCTCTATTGGTTCAACAATGAATGGGAAAGAGAAGAGGCCATTAAGTATGAACTTGCGATGTGGGATGAATTGAATGTCCCTAAAAAGATTTGTAAGCAACCCCTTGAAGATTCTCTTGAATCAAGATGGGAGAGGTTGATGAAGAAGGTGGAGGAGCTCAAGGAAATCACCCTATCCTATACTAAGCCGGAAGAGGAGCATAAGGAAGTGCTGCAAGTTCCAAGCACCCCTCCAATCAAACCAGAAGTTTCTCCTGAAGCTTTTAAGGGAGAAGAAGATTTGGAAGATTTCGATCTAATTGTTAAGACCTCGGCCGAGGTGAAAGAGAGATCGGCCGAGGTGGAGGAAAAATCTGTAGAACTGGAAGATACGGAGAACCTTGGCCAAATTACTGAGAGTGTGGTCAAGGTGGAAGAAAAACCAGCTGAGTTGGGAGGGATTTCGTGCGTGGATTATCAACCCAACATGAAACTTGTCTCAAGCTTTGGAGAACTTTACAAGGTACATTCTCCTACTTCATTTGAAATCCCTATTAAAATTTCTGAATTTTTCAGGAATGCACCGGAGAGTTGGAGGTCTCTTCCGAAAGAACCTTCTAAGATCAAGATGAAACCTCCCTTGAAATTGTTAGAAGAAGATGCTCCTTGGATTATAAGGAGTGGAGTTTGCAAGCACTACACCGTTTAGGCGATGAAGTGTCTCTTGTTCAAGTATGGGGTCCCTCGCATGCTAAGGACCCTGTATCATCCCCAAGCTAGAGATGGGGAAGCTACTAGGATTCTCGAGAAGTTGTTTTCTCGATCAAGGAAGGGATGGGACGAAAGACTAAGTTATGTCCCATGGAAGAAGAGGAAGACCGGTAGGATTCCAGTGAGAACCAAACCGTACAAGCTTGTACGTAGGAGATCCTACCATTTGCCGGTAAAGTTAGGAACCGGAACCTTTTTGGGAGAGTTTTATTATGGATGTGATGAGCACTCCACGATATTCGAGGTACATTGAGTAATTACATGCCGTATGGTCCAGCTAGCGACCTTAAACCAAGCGCTTCTTGGGAGGCAACCCAAGGTATTGCTTTCTTTTCCCTTTTTCTAGTCTAGCTTAGAGAGTTTTTGCTTTTGCTTTGCTTTGTTTTGTTTTTGGCGTTCTAGACAGATAACAGGTGACATCTAAGGAAGGAGCATAACTAGAAGGACAGAAGATCGAGAATTTGAGAAGACGAAGTTTGACTGGGACACATCTCGGTTGCTGTCAGAGCACCTCGACCGAGATGATTCTTGAGCAACCGAGGCGACTAGGGTTTCTGAAGAACCACCTCGGTCCGTACCACCTCGGTCCAGTGGAGACCATCTCGACCGAGGTGACAGCAGTTCCAGAAAAGGGTATAAAAAGGGCTGAAGATTTCTCTCTCCTCACTTTACCCTCTGCTCGACCGCGGCAGCCCCTTCACCTCGCTTCTTCGATTCCTGCTCATTTTCAAACAATTTCGCTTCCAAACTGCGATTAAGGCATAGAGGATCCCAGTGCATCGTCGATCTACGAAGAAATCGAACCGATTCAGCCGAACGAGGTAAAACAAAACCGAAACCCTAACTCGCTGATTTCGCTTCGATTTGGGCTTTGGTTGCCCTTGCATTTGTTGAGAAAAGGATTAAGTACCCCATGGGAAGCAGTTGTAGTGATTTTGGGGGAAAAGAACTGAATTTTCTGAAGAAATTAGAATCCAGTTTTCCGCCTCGGTCCAGACGAGCTGTGCCTCGGCCGAGGTGATTCTTGAGTGTTGTCAGTCGACCGAGGTGAACTGACAGTGGGATTTCTGAAAATGAGTTCTGACAGACGCCTTTCCCTTAGGGATAGATCCTCTCCTTCCCCTTCTTCCTCTTCTTCCCGACCCTATCGCCCGGTGATCCACGAGCGACACCGGGTAGACTATGAGCGTATTTCTGGCCGTCCAGTGATTGCACCTCGCTTCCTGGACGTGTCTGCTTTTGACTGTCTCCATGTGGATGGAGACCTTAGACGGATGATATCCACAGTAGGTCTAGATCAGTTTACTGAGATCTGAGACCCAGCCTATTTGGAGCCCACCTTAGAGTTCATTAGCTCCTTCACCTACCTCCCCACAGAGCGTTCTGTGAAGTACCGGTTGATGAACCGGAACTTCTTAGTGCCACTTGAGTATTGGAGGGATATTTTTGGCTTTCCTGCCCCGACAGCTGTTGACTTCCCGTCCCGATCTGTAGCTAGGGAGTTTTGGGGACAGATTGCCCATATTGTTGAGCACGCAGACAGGTGGCGCCCTGGAGATTCCAGGAAGAGGGTCATCTTCCACTTAGCTTTTAGGTGAGCCCACCGTATTTTCAGCGAGACATTTCTAGCGCGTACTGAGACGCCCCAGAAGGTCCGCCAGGGGGAGCTGTTCAGCCTATACTGCATGGTGACAGGAGGGATCCCCGATTTTGGCTTGATGCTGGCAGAGGATCTGCACAGGATCAAGGCCAAGGCGAAGGGGGACATCTGCTGCGGAGGGCTTGTCACCCACATCGCCAGCTACCAGGACATGGATCTCAGCGCTTGCACTATGGTGGCGGCTGTCAAGCCGCTTGGGCTGTAGGAGATGATCACTCGGCGGATTCTGGTTCCCCGAGGTCTGACTACACCATACGTGGTTATGCCATGGGAGCTGACTGCACCACAGGGGATCAGGTGGTCTACCCAGTTTACAGTTTACGACCCTCATTATTGGCAGACCGCTTGGGCCCCACTGATGGAGGATTACAGAGAGGCAACAGCTGCCCCAGCTGAGGAGGAGGAGGTAGATGATAAGGAGACAGCTGATGACAGGGATGGTGGAGTCCCGATGGATACAGGGACGGATACTGCAGGGACGAGCGCGCCAGTTATAGATCTGGATGATGAGGATACTGAGCCTGCACCTACTACATCTCCAGTGAGACCTGCTAGGCGTAGGGCACGCCGACATAGAGATCCAAAGGCTCACCGTCGGATCGATGATCTGACGGAGCAGATGATAGACTCTTATGCTGCTCTTACTGTGGACATCGATGAGAGATTTTCCGCCCAGCACCGACAGATCGACAGTTGGACTCATCAGATGCTAGAGAGCTAGCATTATCAGCGCAGGATGATGGAGATCCAGTTCCAGCAGGCTATGGGTTACCCATTTGACCCATCCCAGTATCCATATGTGCCACCACCACCACCACCACCGGATCAGGATTATTGAGAGCTGCAGGATTTTCTTTCTTATTTTTATGCAGTTCAGCTTTATGTCCGGTGAGTATTTTTATTCCTTAGACTTATTTTGACCCACCGGGACAGTGTGTCCCAAGTATGGGGTGTTTATTGATGTATTTGACTTATGTGATGTATGACTCTATTTGACCGGATATTTATATCTATGCTTCATCTTGCATCTATATGTTTATCTGAGACTGCATGCATACTTACAGTTTATTTGATTGAGAAAAACGTCGAAACTGAAAAAAAAAACTGTTTTTTTTAAAAAAAATTTTTACCTCGACCGGTGGAGTTCTGGCCGAACGAGGTGTTTCACCTCGGTTGACCCAAGAACACCTCGACCGAGGTAGGTTAACTGAGAGTTTTCGAAACGATTTTTTATGCTTCTTATCTGGATATGATCTCAGTGAAGACTTTGCTTACTGACTGGTTTTGAGATCTTTATATGTTTGAAAGGTTTTATAATATGTCTAAGTTGTTAAATGCTTTGTTTGAAATTATTGACATGTTTAATACTTTGTCTTTATCCAAATTATGTTGAATTTGAAGGTTGACGCCGCAAGATAAGTTCTCTCACTTCCTTCCTGGAAAGACCAAGGCAATTCATTCTTCTCTCTTCTTCTTCTTGATCATGCTTAGCCCCTCATATACATTTTGCCTCCCTTTACCTATCCGGGAATTTGGAAGCAAGCGAAGTGGTGAAAGCAAGTGAAGTTAAAGTTGAGGAGTTGGCTGGAAGTGAAAGTGTTAGAAAGTAATAATAGGTTTGGGGAAGTCAATCATGAAGATGAGTAACTCGGCACCATTCACATAGCCGGGTGTTTGTGTCTTGCCAAAGTCGGATTGAACGATATTCCTAACGGGTCATGGTATGTGCATCAAGGGTTTGATGCATCTCAAGAAATTGATGATTGCTGATTTCCTAGGCTTCGGTTATTGTGCACCTCTGTCCATGCATCCCAAAAAGTGAAGTAAAAGAAAAAGTGTGAAATAAGCAAGGCTTATTGGTGGAAGATGTTGAAAGTCAAAGTGAAAGTGAAGTATATCCTTTTCCCGGATTCTAGCACCACGTTACCTTACATACATCCCTACCCTACACGTTTCTTGACCTTTCTTTTGGGAAGCCCTTGAGACCTCGAGCTTGTTGATTGACTTAGCGGTTTAAACTGGATTATGCATGATTAATTTCGATAATTATAACTTATTATGCATTCTATGATTTTATGCAAAGATGAACAACTTTCTTATATTTATAAAATGTTTTGATCATATTTTGATTTTAAATTCCATGAAGTATTCTCTTAGAGTGATCTATGATTGTTGCACACCATAAAAATATTTTGAAAGACTTTTCATTGATTTTCTTGACTATTAATCCATTCTATCTTGTCTTTTATATGCGGAACTTGCTTGGGGACAAGCAAGGGCTAAGTATGGGGTATTTTGATAGCATGAATTATAGTCTATATTTTGGGGTTTGTTTGGACGTTTTATCTTCAATAATCTTCATGTTTGTATGTATAATATGTGATTATATTACCATTTCATCTACCTTTGCGGGAATCGAGGTCTACACCTAGTTCTGTTGTAATCGTAGGTAAAATGGCACGTTTTGCATCAAAAAGGAGCAAAAAGAGCTATGGAGTCATTGGAGATACATTCAGGAACATAAGGAACCCTCCAGGAAGCATAGCCATGGATTAGAGATTTACTTTGGACCAGATTTGAGAGATTTCACATTCAGTTGTGACTCACCTCGGTTGACTACAGAGTCACCTCGACCGAGGTGATCCAGAGAAGTCGACTCGACCGAGGCGAACACCTGGGAAGCGGCGAGAATATTTTATTCTTGGCTGAGATCTTTTATCTTTGGAAAGAGATCTTATATTTTTGGGCTTAGCTCCTGGAAGGAAGAAGATTTGCTAGATCATATATTTTACCTATTTTTATGGGAAGAGATCTTTCTAAGATATCTTATCTTTGGAGAGTAATTTTCCTATAAAAAGGGTCGGATTTCCCACAAATCCGACACCCCGCATACAGTTGGAGATCCTACATAGGCCGCTTACAACCCATACTCCAGTTGGGAGATTTGAAGAACCTTTTTGAAGGTTGAAGAAGGAAGATTGTAGCTTTTATAGCTTTTGAAGGGTTTTTGTAAGATTATCTTAGATTCCCTTCCTTGTTGTCTTGCCTTGTTGGATTTTTATCCAAGGAACGCTTTTGTTGTGATATTTGATTCAGTTATTGAAGTCTTTTCATTAAATTCTTCTTGTTGAAATATTCATCTTCTTCCCATATACTTGATTGATACTTTCATGATGATGAGTGACTAATCTCTTTGTGTGATTCTAGGGTGATTGGCTGAAAGTTGTGGGAAAAACAATGATAGAATGATCTTAATCACAGTAGGACCCTGAAAGTTCGAGTCTTTACCTTAACCCTAAGCATTTCGCTCAGTCGATGAACATCTCGGCCGGGGTGGAATTTGGCTGACCGAGGTGACTTATCTGATCCGAAACTGAGAGTTAAGTGTTAGAGTTTGCCAAATCCTATTCTTATTACACCTTTCCTGGTTCAATGCAAGCTTAGGATGAGACTTACCCGGTAATTCCTTAGTTTGTTTACCTAAGATCATAAGTATAGGTAATAAAGGTTTATCCTTTATTGGGGTTTGAGTGTGCTTTCATCCCATCTTTGTGAGTTAGCCTGAGACTTACCCGGTAAAGGTTGATTCTATTCCCTTAAATGGTGTGTTAGTTTGAGGTTATAGTTCTTTATCTTAATTCCTTGAGACTTACCCGGTAATAGGAGTTACGGTTTAGGATTAGTGAGTAGTGAGACTTACCCGGTGATCTATTCTACTTTAATAACACCTTCCCTACGCAAAAACCTCAGCTTTGTCCGCTTATCTTTAGATCTTGAGTTGGAACTACAACTAGATGCTTTAATCCCTAGAATTGCATGTTTCTTTATTTGATTGTTTATCATCTTTGATTGTTTTAATTGCTTTTGTGGTTAGTAATTACTAAAGCATACCGTAATTGGACTTTGTTTCCCTAAGTCCCTGTGATCGACCCCTGGAATTCCTTGCTTTTTACTACGATTGACCCGTACACTGCGGGTTCGCATCCTTGTTTTAAGCTTACATCTAGGGTTATAAATTTAAAGTTTGCACACACCGTTTGGAGCGAACATTATATCTACCCCCTTTGTTTCTCCCTCCACTATATGACAAAAAACCCCAATACATCCTTGTGTGAGTAACTATACTGCCGTCATTGCATTTATTATCATACCTTCTTCAGATGGGTTCCAATCTTTGAATTTACACCTACAGTTTTTGTTCCCCTTTATTGTGACCGTACTAGACTCAAAGTCGATCTTGGCACTATGGTGGAATAGCCAATCGACTCATAATATAATATCATGGGGCTTATTTGTGGTACCTATCAATTTATTCTTATTAGGTAGAATAACAACATATGGTTCACATGAATTCTCACTTTTTACCCCAAGTTGGTCAACACATTCCTTCGAAATAAAAGAGTGTGTTTGTCCCAAAGTCAAAAAGATATTTCACTGGTTTAGAGTAGCTATGAAGGGTACCTTGGGTAACAAGTGTATTAGTCTCTCTTATTTGCCGCATCTCTTAAAGACGGGGGGGCCTGTCTTGGAAGTCCCGGGTGCTTGCCTCTCCTTGTTTTGTATTGCCTGGTGTGACAATGATGGCGAACTGATCGAACTTATTGAGATGGATTAGCTCTTGGATTATTGGTGGATGTTTGATAAGACATTGTTGGCCTTTGTACATTATTTCTGCAAAATCTTACCATGTGTCCAATCTTTCCATAACCTCTACACTCACGAGCTTCTTTATCACAATCTCGTCGGAGGTGATTTGGATTTACACAATTAATGCATCTACGCTCTTCTCCTGATGCCTTGGGGTTTTGAAAGGTCGTTTGTCGGCTGACTTGAGTCGATCCCATCCTTTTCGACTCCAATGGTGGTGTAGGTCTTTTGAATCCCACACTCGATTGGCATCCTTTCTTTTGATTCTCGTTCTACATCCGCTTATTCGCATTGTTTATTGCAACTTCCATACATAGAGCTTCGTCCATAAACTGTTCCACGGTAACACAATTATTTGGTATCATGGCTAGTGCAATCTCAGGGGGTAACCATTCGTAAAATTGACGAATTCTCATTCCTAATTATTGATCTGACATAGAGTAATAACTGCTGAAACTTTTCTACCAGCTGGGGTATTTTAAGTTTCTCATTATGCAGGAATAAGAACTCCCGACACTTTTCCTCTCGTCTAGCTGATGAAAAGAAACGATCCATCAAATTTGTCTTAAATAGCTCCCAACTTATGGAGTTATCATCTACAGGTTTGGTTGTCTTTCACCAGAAATGGGCGTTGCCCCGAAGGTACAATGCAGTAATGCGAACCTTGGTTGCCTTTGAACAACGGACTCCTATGAACCTTTGTTTATGTGATTAAACCAACGTTGTAGCCTCACACACATAAAATAATAGTAGCACACACACACATAAAATAATAAACAACCATTAGCTAGTTATCTAAACATTAGGAGAATAATAATAGCACACACACACATAAAATAATAAACACTCATCATGCTTTCAAACAATCCATTTATTATCTTCATTTAAGTCATTCACTCTAATGATACTTATTTTGTGACACGAGGGATTCCCAAACCTCGCCTCCGCCCCCGTGTACCCATAAGGAATGGATCCGATGCATCTCACCGTGTACTTGTATGGTCTGGGTATAGAGAACCTCCCAGTCTCCTGGCAGAGCTGGGCAGTGATGTCACGGCCCGTTATACATACACTTGGGCCTTAAAACATAATAACCACGATCGTCCTAACAAGTTGTTATTTTTATTATAACACACATTGCACACACATAACCATTATCACCCAACTAATATCCAGAAACCAGCTAAGTAAGTCGCAAGGACTTACCTGAATCAAACCACAACTCTCACAATCTCAACTCGGTCTGCAACCGTAGAAACTCAAACGCCTGTCATACAAGGCACGTGGATCAAAATACATCCCATAATCTTAGAAGTCTATAACTTCTAAGATGCACAAACTCATCAAGAGAAAATTACTAAATGCCCTCTTAAGGTAAAATGACTATTTTACCCTCGGTTCCGAAACTCTCCACATTCGATCATTAGATTCTCATATTTTCTTTTAGAACTTATTTCCATAATCTGATTCTCAAGGACAGTCTACTAGAGGTTATAAGATTCATAGAATTTTAGAAATTCAGTAGGGTTGTTAAGGTCCGACCTTTATACTTAGGCTACTAGGTCTAAGGTCAAAACCCAAATATACTCGTCCAAGAGAACAACAACACACTCTTCCCAAGTTTAGATAAAAGACCTCCCACTTATTCAAGGTAAGAGACCGAGGATCTAACGAGTTTAGGTTAAGTTAGCATAACGAGTCCTTAGAATCTTTTAGCACGTGGAACTCGTTATCAACGATAACATTTGACCATTTCTAGGAACCACCGCAACTTTCATAACTCGTGCACCCACTCCGGTCGGACTAACTATCTATACTCTAACCTTTACCCATCTATATATATACTTATACACTTATATAAATATATATTTATTTTCTCCATCTCATATATCTAGTTATACGTACGAAGGTGCCCTGCAGTGCTACATGTATATATGTACCCCAATCTCCCATCCCTACATCTATATAACTTATACAGATACTCTGCACTGTCATGTACATATACATACTTATATATATAATTTTCCCTCGTCATGACATACTCTACTCAGACCATTTGTTTACGTAATTATATGTATATACTCATATATATACATTACACTAACACTTGCAGAACTATATATATATATATATATATTATACTAAGGAAACACTCACCAGTCAGCCTTCGTTGCGCCTTTGCAGAGGGTAGAACAAGGTTGAAGTCGATCGAAGCAGCCCCAAGAGAGAGTCCTCTCGAGCCTACATCGTTGGTCCAGCACAACGGTTCGTTTCGTCTGCGGTTCCGGCTAGGGAGCTTGCTCTTCTTCGTGGCCGGTGTTAACGTCTTCAAGGTGTATTTGATACTGCAGGGGTTCTCCGGTCGGTGGAAGGTCTAGTAGGTCGAAGTCTCGCTGCCGGAGATCGTGAGGAGCGGTTGTGCACAGGTCGGTCGGTTAGTGTGCGTAGGAGATAGGGACAATAGAAAGGAGGACGAGATCTTACCAGTGGCGGCGCTGTGGTCCCGACGAGAAACGCGAGGCTGCGACCGACGTTGGCGAGCGAGGACGGCGGAAGGCAGAACAAGGAGGGCTGGTATCGGTTTACAAGGTTAGCAGTAGAGGAGGGACGGTATTCTCACGTAGCAGCTAGGTTAGAATACTAATTAGGTTTAGGATTAGTTTAGGTTAATTTTAATTAATTAGTTAGTAAGTGGGCCGGCTGCAAGTTTTTGGCATAAATTGGGCTGAAGGCTTTTGGGCCAGAATTGGGCTGGTCCTCAAATGAAATAAATGGGTTGAAAGAATACTCGTTGTTCACCCGGGATCGATAAAAGTACGGAATTAATTACGGAATTATTTAAGTTATCATTTTATGTGAATCAAGGTCACATAAAATGATAGATTATAATATTATTTTTATTTTTATTTAACAAAATTTAGGTTGGCGGATCGGAGTCCGATCTGATCCGGTATTAAACGGAGTTTAAAATTTTCGGTTATTACACCTCTGGTCCTACCGCGTTTTCCGGAATGTTAGCCGGTGGAATTTGGGGTGGTTGAGACCGTACCGCCGATTGTTGCGGTGCATTCATATTTCTTTCAATCTCTTCGCGAGATTGCTCATAAGTGCCCGTTTCATGATGATTTTCTGTCGTGTGTGAATGTTGTGGTTGATCGTTCATCTGAATGTCAACATTTGGCCCATGTTAGTGATATTCTTAAACATATCATTTTATAACACATACTTATTTTATACATACAAGATTTTATTTTACATTAATTCCTTACACACAACGATATCTTTTCCTTCCTCTGTGTACAATCTGGAAAATTCAAGGTCCACATTTTACTTCCCTTAGAGCTAGACTCATATAATCTTCACACAATCACACTTCTAGTTTTTTTTTTAGTATTATACAAACTTAGTCCCATATTCTTTAACCTAGTTTTTCTTAGGGTTTTTAATCCTAAGGATGCGGATACCTTTTTTTTTGGTGGCCATTTCTATGTTTGGCTCTGAACAAGGTTTTCTCTCAGGTTGGATTTCCACTATCTCCAAGAGTTCATTTTTCACGTCCTACAAACAAGCTCTAAGCTCCCTTATTTCCTCTTGCAATTCTTGGAGTCTTTTGGTTGAAGGTTTTGGTTTAGAGGTTACTTCTTCTTTCGAAAGTGTACTTCTATGCGACAATCCTTGCACTAAACCTTCATTCCTAAGGGGACCCCAATAGTCTATATAATCATATATTGGCTCATGATGAGCGTATATGGGCACTGGAGGTCTGGGGTAATACAACTCTTGAGCCTTTCCAAGATACATATTACAAGGGTTTCCCGCCGTGTCACGTTGAAAATCCTATTGTCGGGCATATGTGTTGTAAGGCCAAACAGGGGCTCGGCACGACAATTCCCAAAATGCAGGTATCAGGTTTATATCTCCCTTTTCTCCTTACATTGAGCTGGAGGTGGAGTATGTGGTTCGACTTTTATGGTCTTTCCCCTCAAAATTCTTCGTTGTTCATTGGAAGTTGGCATCTAGCTATAGAAAATTTTGCAGTACCATAATAATTGTTACCATTATATGATGAAATAACAATAAAATAAATAAATAGAATCAAAACACAATTAAGGTGTAGATATATCCCTTGGAGTTCACTTGATCACACCCTTATCCGTTTACTTTTTTGTATATACACTACTTATTTATTATTATTATTATTATTATTATTATTATTATTATTATTATTATTATTATTATTATTATAATTAATAATTATCGAAGGAAAAACATATTACATGCCGCTGGATGGGAGCCGACTAACAAGTTGGGCCCCGCATCCCTTTTGAATAGTAAACGCAATCCTAGTCAAAATAAAGCATGTACTCCTACTATATCCGGGCAACTCTTTAGCAACCGAGCCCAATCTTTTAAGAAGCTCCATCGCGTCGTCATCCAAGTCGCCAAACGTGGAAAAGGAAAAGGGAAGAAAGTGATACCCCATGGAGCTACAAACCTCCGCATACTTCTTTCTCTTGTTGTCAGCAGCGACTCTCACAACTTTACCGGGAATGAAGTTGGAAAGGCCAAGTGAAGAGAAAGGAGAAGTATCAGTAATATCCACACAAGTGTCTTTGCCTTGAAACCAATTATAGAAAAGGATGTCGGCAGGGCGCAGCTCCCCACCACCACCATCAACCATACCAGTATGAACCTCTTTCCGAACAGAGATCCCAATCTTAAGGCACTCATCAAAAAGGACATCACGAACCATGTTATGCCGGTGCTTAATACCAACCTGTGCAGCACAAGCAAGAGCATGGTCACCCCAAACGTCCAAAATGCCCTTCTCACAAGCTAGGCACTTGGAACCCTCCCTAAACATCTCGATACCCAAACGGTACTTAACGACTGTCCGAAAGGTAGCCGGGTTCATAACCTGACCAAAACCAGAAACTGGGACCGCTTTAAGCCATTGTTGGGCTAGAGGAAGTCTTAAGTTCTCAACTAAGGCCTTCTGCCTAACCGTAAGGTCAAAGTCTCTCAAAAAACCTTTAAACACGATATTGTAATAACATCTAGCCAATTTCTTCATTAAATGGGGGGCTGGACATATTACCGTCATGTCAAAGTCATAGTCTTTACAAAAGTTGACCCAACAAGCAACAACCGTCTCAAAAGCGACTCCGTCGCCTGAAACACCAGAAAACCTCATGATCTGATCCTGCAAGCTACGAGTCTGAGACCTCGAGGCTAGAAAGGCAAAATGCAAAGTATCCGCACAAGAAAGAATACCAAGTCCTCCGTCACTAATCGGCAAAGTAGAGAGGCGCCATTGAAGGGGGCCAAAACCGGCCCCCCAGCAGTAACAATCTACTCAACAGAACAACGAAGGGCCTGATCAAAGACCTCCATAGCCTCGGAGAAATGAGAGGGGGGAGCAGTCCGCATAGCGAAGTAAAGACGGGACACCCCGGAACAAGCCCGAAGCAGCAAAAGCTCACACTGGGGGTCCCCAATCTCGCAATGGCTTCCATCAAAGACTTGGTTTTTGCAACCCTCATCAAAGCAACACGAGAACAAAAGGCCGGGTCAAGGCTGACAGCACCACCCAACAACTTGACCCCATCCAGCGGCCTAGCAATATGCTCAGGAAAAACACCAGGCTCAGAGCTACGCGGGTCAACCCTCGGCCAAAAGATCTCCGTTTTACCGATATTAAGATAAAGGCCTAATGTGGGGCCCTCCGCCCTGATGATATCAAGCGTCTTACTAACCATCACTGTATCACCAATCAACGTCCCGTCATCAAGGTACCAAGCATTAAGCTTCAGCCGGCAACAATCCGAAATTTTTCGGATAAGGGGATGGAGGACCAGCGAGAAAAGCAGTGGGCCAAGAGGGTCCCCCTGCTGAACACCTCTACAGGAATAAAGGACCTGCTCACCATAATATAAACGTGCAGGACAGGCATAGCAGAACTCAAGCCAAGAAGAAATAGCAGGGCAAATCTGTTGGGCCTGAGAAATCATAGAAGTGCGATCAACGAGGTTAAAAGCATTCTTGAAATCGACCAGAAGCATAGAAAGACTATCATCATCACCCTGAGACTCCACTAACCGGTTGACCGCCTCAAAATAAGGTCCAAGGGACACACCGATAGCAGAAGCCGCAGCTTTAGATACAAGACGTCTCTAGACGGAGCCAACAGCGATAGGGCGGATCCCACCTCCCGGTTAAGGAGAGGTGTAAGAGGAGCACTAGCAATATACTCACTAAGGGCGTTCGGACAACAACCCCTAAGAAAAAGGTTAACAACCCCAGAAATCGACTCAATCAGCTCATCAGCAATAGCAACAGCACCACCACCAAGGGCATCCAACAAGTGTTGGGCCCGCAGACCATCCCTACCACAAGAGGTGCCTTTAGGGAAACTTCTAATCCTATTAAGGACCAAACTCTTGTTAACCTGAAGAGCAACTCTGGATCTGGATGGAGAAGGTAAGGAAGGAGGCGGAGAAGGCGGGTGTATATCCATAAGCCCACGGAGGGTGTTCTCAGACATGGGAGCAACACCCGAGGAGGTGAGGATACAAATGGCGGCAGCAAAATGTCCATCACTAACTTTCCTTTTTGAAAATATTATTATTATTATTATTATTATTATTATTATTATTATTATTATTATTATTATTATTATTATCTTATCTTATATATATTAAAGCAGAAGCCTCTATTGTCACGTGTCGCCCCCACAATTAACCTCAGCCCAACAAAATTTTAATGCCACGTGTCGCCCACAGAATTAACGTCAGTTTAAAATTTTAAAAACACGTAATTTAAATAAAGATTTTTTAGATTTCGAAGTTTTTATAGGAAAAGTTGTTAACAAAATTTATTTTCATTTATATTAAAAAAATAGTAATTGTGATATTATCCGCCAGTTTTTTTTTATAAGAAAAGTTGTTAACAAATTTTGTTTTAAAAAAAAATAGTTAACAAACAATCTACGTTTTAACTTTGTTTTTATTTAAATTTAAAAAAATAGTAATTATGATTATCCCCCAATTTTATTTTTATAAGAAAAGTTCTTAAAAAATTTTATTTCTAAAACAAAATTTAGAATCGTAGAAAAGTTCTTAAAAATTTTTGTTTCTAAAACAAAATTTAGAATCGTTAGATAATGTTTGAATTTTGTTTTCATTTACAATTTTTTTTTTGAAAAAATAGAACCTTATCCCAGGATTTTCTACCGATCCAATAATGCATATCTTTCATTTTGATTCTAATGGCATAGCAATTCCCTGCAATACCCCAATTGCATTTAAAAAATCATATATATATATATATATATATATATATATATATATATATATTATATATATAAATTGTGATATTATCCACCAAATTTGATTTTATAAGAAAAGTTTTTAACAAATTTTGATTTTAAAATAAATGATATTATCCCAACTACATTTAAAAAGTTCTTAAGAAATGATAATATCTCAAAGTTGTTAGCAAATTTTGTTTTCATTTATTTTTGTTTAAATTAACAAATGATGGTAATTGTGATAGTATCACAACTGAATTTAAAAATCATATATATATATTCAGTTACATCTTAGATATTCCGATGGAAGCAGTTAAAAAAATCCTGATCAATATTGATAAACAAAATTTTGGTTAAAAAAAATTATAAATATAGATTTGGTATCTTTTCTCATGCCTATATATATAACACGATTGACTCCATGCTTCACATACATTCAGGAACGCAGTAAGCCCATATATATCACACGAGTGACTCCATGAGTAAGCCCTCTTGAAGACTTTTCCGTATCTGCATCATTCTATCACCACAGTAAGTACCTGGAAAGGTCATTAACAATGTAATTCCATTTTAATCTTAGCATTTCTCTAATACACTTTATTTATTTTACAGGTTATCATGACAACCCAATATACATACCTATCCGATCTGAAACTCAATGCTACTCCTTCACCAAGGATTCGGGTTCGTGTTTTGCATTTATGGAACGTCACCGATATCAATCAGATCAATGCTGTAGTAACCTACAACATCTCATTCATTATATAATAAGATTTCAGACCTTCTAATCGAAGGATATGCATGTGTTATCTCCAATTTTGCTGTTTTTAAAAAGTTTGGATGTCGTAAATTTAGTGAACATCCATTGTGCATCAACATCCTTCCTTCTACCGACGTTTCCAAATTAACGTATCAAGTTTGTATACCTATACATGGCTTTAGCTTTGCTAATTTCTCAGACATTGCTACTGAAATCATTGGCTATAATTCAATTATAGGTATTATTTGAAAATATTTACATATTTTTTTGATTAATTATAAATCTAAATTTGATGTATCCTAACACCATATTATATTTGTATGTGTTATCAGATGTGATAGGAGAAGTTCGAGACATTTATCCTGAAAAGTCCAATCGTGAATCAAAGAATTTTTATGTCATTTTAAATGATATGAAGTAAGTACTTAATATATTCTAAAATATATATTTTACATATGAACATATTTTTTATTTATACAATTACTTTTATAGGTCTATGGAAGTGAAATGCTTGTGTGCATCTTCGTTTTATGATCAACTTATAAAAGTTTCTCAAGAAATACAAGATAAAAGGGTGTGTATGGCTATACAATTTGTCATCCCAACAAGAGAAAGAGGTATGAATTTGTATAATATAATACATTATTAAATTTAAGTTGACTTTTTATATTTATTATTTATATATTAATGTGTAGGTGGTATAGTTTTATCAACACTATCTGATGTCACAAAAATATTCATCAATCCTATAATGGATGAAACAATGGAATTCACAGAAAGGTAACATTTATTAATATCACATTTCAATCATCTTATCTTCTGATTTCATTGTTTTATACCTAAGTTTTTTTTACATCCTGCAGATTTAATTCATCGGATCAAGCAGATAACAGTATGACCAAGGGATCAGTACTATCAACGAGTGCCAGACGTCAAATTCATTTTTGAATAATTATCATTTACATATGATTTTTTTTTTATATTTTATCACCTTTGTTTCAATTAAATATCTACCATGTTTCGTTTCAAACAGTTATCCTGTTTCTTTAAAGTGTTCTCAATTTTTGAGTTGTTAAAACAAACATATATAATGAGTTCATACATATATATTGTTAAAGTCTTTCACTAAAACAAGATAACTTACCTTGCAACAACATAATAACACATTACCTATATTCTCATGTTTTCATAAATCAATTTTCTATAAATTTTCATAAACAATTGCAACATTTATATAAGATATAAGAACATTACCTTGAATTATCCTCTGATCAATTTCTAACAATTACGATGAGAGAAAACCTTGGTGCCGACATAACCTTAATTTAATAAACATAAATTAGATAAACAAACATGATATAAAATCCAAAATGTTAAGAATATATCTTTAAAGCATACTCAACTTTCCGAAGACTAAATCGAGGGTAATATTACCATTATAAAATCCCCTGAACCCCTTAATAGCTATTTCTATCACCAATTTGTTAATATATGTCCTTCTGTTAGACAATTCATATTATAGCCTCTGTTAATAGTTGTTACAGTCCTTTAACTTAATGCAAGTATACAATTCCATTTTTTTTTAATATTACCATTATAAAACCACGTTTTTATTCATTAACCAGCACCACATCATCAAATTCATACCAAATATATCAAGGGAAGTCCCTAAAAAAAGCATCACTCTAAAAACACATAAATTCAAGACCATGATAACAAGATTATATGCACGAATTTAAATTTTATGATAAATTACCTCCGTCTCGATGTCAAACGAACAACCTACAAGCAACCTTCCTACGCTCCGTAATGGAACACAACAAGATGGCCGGCGCATCCCCCTTCGATCCACCAGTTAGTTAAGCCCTAGGTTTTAATACCCCACCATCTATCGATTAGCCCTCTTTCGAGTATGAGGATTGAATAATCCTTCTTCAAAAGCTCCATGCCCATACCAATTTGATGAGATTCTACTTCGGTTGATGGCTATGCGTCGGATTTGTGAATTGGTGAGGTGACGAGCTGCGATTGCCTTCAATTTGGGGCTTTTGAGTTGGAAGTGGTTGTACTACAGTACCGACAATCTACTTTTTTTTTTTTTTTATGTAATGTAACGACACTTTAGTGTAATTGATCTTACTATGGCATAAGGGCTTCATTCATGGGTTTAGTTTCATAATTTGAGTACCACTATGGGCTTGGCCCATATCCATTTTTCTAATGGTCCTTTAATTTAAAAGGTGATATACAATCTATACATATATAATGTTGTTATTGTCTAATGATTCAATATTTCCTTTATATAGTTAATTAATTATATTCATCAATAAATTGAAATCGTAAAAATTTATTTTAAATTTTCAGAAATATATTTAGTATCATAGATGAATATATATAGTGTCATAGATGAATATATTTAGTATAACTTTAATAATGTTTATATTAATTGATAAATTAATTTTATATTATTGTGTACATATTTATTTTTTTAAAAAAAACATGTTTACAAAATAAATATTTTTAATAAAATAAAATTTACATTTGAAATGTGTATTAAATTCTTTAACAATGTAAAAATAAATAAAAAATCTTGAAAACATATTTTTCAAACAATCCCGTGCAAGGCACGGGTAATACACTAGTATGTATTAAAGGAGAGCCCTTTTTTGCCACGTGTCGCAACCGTTTTTATTGAAGCTCCCAAATTTTTTTATAAAAAGTAAATATTAATTAGTTTTTAGTTAGTTAATTTAAAATCGTCATCAAAAAAAATAATTTCCGGTATAATTTATTTGTAAATAAATAAGTTAAAATCGAAACAACCTAATTTTTTTTATTAATTATGAATTTTAGATAAATTTTCAAATAATTAAATAATAAAAAAAAATGAATCTTACATGGGAAGAAAGTTTGAAATTTTCAAGCGTATCTTTTGATTTAAAATATAAAAAGAAAATTTGAAATTTTCAAAAGCTTTTTTTAGCTAACCAAAAACTATTTTAAAAAATTAATATTTTCGATTTTTAAAATCAAAATTTATTGAACCGAAAACAAATTCGAATTTTTTTAAAGTTCTACGAATTTTTAAATTTAGTTTTAAAGGAGAGACCTTTTTAAAATTAAAATTAATATTAAGTGGTTTATAGTTAGGTAATTTAAAATCTTCATAAAAAAATTTAATATCCACTATATTGTTATCGGTAAAAATTTTTTTACAGAATTATTTGGAAATTAGAAAAAAAAAATCACGTATCTATATATTTTGGCAGGTACCCAAAATAATTTTAATTATTATTTTCGTTAGATAAGTTAGATATTATTCTACGTAGATCCTCAAATATATTTGGTTAACAAAAAATACTAATAGATGGATCTTTATTTTTGTTAATCAATAGATGGATTATCAGAATTGAAAAAAAAATTATTAGCTATTTTGATTATTATCTAATTTTTTTTTAACCATATCTTATGATAATTAATTACATTTGCTTAATTTAAATATATAAGTTAAAATTGAACAATTTAATTTTTTTTTATTAATTACGAAATCTAGATAAATTTATTCTAAAATTAAAATAATTAAAAAAAATCTAGATATTTTCAAAACAGCAATTAGGGATTTAGGGAAAAATTTAAACAACAATGGAAGCTTTGATCTGATGATCTCAAATCTAGGGTAAAAAAAATTAAAAAAAACAAGCATATCTTTTGATTTAAAAAATAAAGGAAAGTTTAACATTTGCAAATCATGGAATATCTTTTAAAAAATTTTTAGTTAGGCAAAAAATATTTAAAAAAAGCTAATAATTTCGATATTTAGAATCAGAATTTTTTTATTGGAAAACAAATTCGAATTTTGTTAAAATTCTATAATTTTCATATTTAGCTTTAATTTTCTTTGTTGAGTTTATCTAACTTTGCTCGATTTGAATTTGTATATGTTATCGTAATCTTTTGTTAGTTGAAAAGCTTTCCTAACAAGTTTTACAAACCCTATTTTTTACTATATATATACACGTGTACGAAGTTCCACCTCTCTCACAAAATACATCTCATATTCTCATCGTCAAAATTTGTATGACTATCAATTGAGTTACGCGAAGTTTCATTTTTTCCCGTATTTGCAGGATACAAAATAAAGAACCGAAGATGAAGAGCTCTCTCCAAAGTTCTAAACTATTGAAACATATATATTTATCTTCAATGACACTATTATTTTTCCTGATGCCTTTCATTGATTCTTGATTGTCGTCAGAAATATCTCATTTGTCGAAGACAATGAAGACATAAAGATTGATAGCAAATGAAGAACAGAAGACGGGAATCAAGACACCGACTAAACTTGGAACCACTTCGTATGGCATTCCGACCGGGAGAATTTTGACGAGGGTTTACTTCATATGGTACCTATTCCAAAGGAGATTATTTCGGTCGATGTGTTAAAAACATGTGGTATTTTGACATGAGATATCCCTAATTTATGAACTATTACATAAATATGTAGATTTTATATTGAGCTTTAGATTTTATATTGAGCTTTAGAGCTTGCGTAAAAAGTTTCATTAAGGGGTAATATATGCTTGAATTTATCACCAAATTATATGAACTATTACATAAATGGATTGAAGATTTAAAAATTATATTTGTTTATATTCACATTATTTGAATTATATTTTTTCTTATGTTTTATATTATATAAAATATAGAAAATAATCACAATATATACAATTTAATATTTTGAAGGGGTAATATATGCTTGAATTTATCACCAAATTATATGTATTTTAAACATAAGTTAAATTGATAGTATATAACTTATATGAAACTCGAAAGCATAAAACTATTTATTCACATATTTAGAATAAATATTAATACCAAACCTGTGCAGTGCAAGGGTAATACACTAGTTATTATTATTGGGGAGAATTTGGCCTACTAGGCCTTTTTAAAAATATGATTTAGTAAATGTACCCCAAAACTTTTTACCACTTTCATTTAATAGTAGGTAAAAATAATTAACCCCTCCATTTAAAAAAAAAGAATGTTTGTTATTTGTTATTTAAGTGTAAGTTTTAATTTTTAATTACTGAATTTGTTATTTATTTTATTTTTTTGTCCTTTTATTTTCTTTATTATTATTTTTTTATTTTCTGAAATAAATTTATCATACCAGAAATTTCTCATGCCAGAAATTTTATCATACCAGAAATTTTATCATACTAGAATTTTTATCATACCAGAATTTTATCATACCAGAATTTTTATCATACCAGAAATTTATCATACCAAAAATTTATCATACCAGAAATTTTATCATTCCAGAAATTTTATCATACCGGAAATTTATCATACCAGAAATTTTATCATACCAGAAATTTTATAAAACTATAAGGTTTTTTGTCCTTTTTTATTTTTTATAATTACATACCAGAAATTACATACCGGAAATTTTTCATACCAGAATTTTATCATACCAGAATTTCATCATACCAGAAATTCTCAGTTAACCTTCAAACATAACTAAATCCATACAATTACATACACATTAACACTAATCAAGATTAAAATATACACAACCTCAAACCCGATAATTAGGTTATTGTTATGAAAACTTTTCATACCAGAAAATTTTGATACCATTTTGTTAGCCCCTGATGCATACCACCGAATTGAAGCCCTATAGCCAACCCTTTCCAACGAATGGCCAAGCCAAATCCAACCGTATGCCCAACATGTGTACCGTCCACAACAAGACCCATCCCGCTGCACAAACAAACAACACACAACACAAGCAGCCACAAAGCTATACAAAATTTGATCATACCAGAACTGAAAATACGAGCATACCAGAACTGAAAATACGAGCATACCAGAACAAAATATTAAGCATTTTTAGTGAAATAAATCAAGTTGAGAAGTACACACCACCTTGAGTGATCATAGAGATATATTAAGCATTTTTAGTGAAATAAACCAACAAATTAGGAAGAGAAATTGTCCTTTTTCTGCATAGGGATTGGATTGTATCATTGTAAGCTGCATGAGTTCCAAGCTAGTGCAAGAAGAAGGACCAAGTTGAGAAGTATACACCACCACTGAGCGATCATACAGAAATATTAAGCATTTTTAGTGAAATAAACCAACAAATTAGGAAGAGAAATTAGATAAATCCAAAAGGTCAAAGCATAAAGGATGATTATGTAACACCCCAAATTCTAAGAACTCGGGACGTTACTGGTTAGGACCTCACAATGGGTCCCGACCTCAGTTTGATAACCATATTACTAGGATCTTGCAACAAGACACAAATAAGAAAAACCAAAATTCATGACATCTTATTTTTGAAGGAATGATTGCAACAAGGTCTAACAGCCTATAATACTTAAACAAAGGGAAGAAGATCAATTGTCTTAACAAAAGAAAGAACGACCAACAATAACCCAACCCCCACTCTAAGGAGTACGGAGACCCGACTTACCACTACTTCCGGATCACTCAGTTGTTGTTCTAACCTACGGTAAATCTAAAAACACACAAAAGAATAACCATTAGCTAGTTATCTAAACATTAGGAGAATAATAATAGCACACACACATAAAAAAAATAAACACCCATCATGCTTTCAAACAAGTCCATTTATTATCTTCATTTAAGTTATTCACTCTTACTAATGATACTTATTTTGTGACACGAGGGATTCCCAAACCTCGCCTCCGCCCCCGTGTAACCATCAGGAATGGATCCGATGCATCTCACCTTGTACCTGCCTGGTCTGGGTATAGAGAACCTCCCAGTCTCCTGTCAAAGCTGGACAGTGATGTCACGGCCCGTTATAATACACTTGGGCCTTAAAACATAACAACAACGGTCGTCCTAACAAGTTGTTATTATTATAATCACATACATCGCACACACACCACCATTATCACTCAACTAATATCCAGAAACTGGCTAAGTAAGTCGCAAGGACTTACCTGAATCAAATCACACTCTATCCAAATCTCAACTCAGTCTGTACTTGTGGTACTCAAACGCTTGTCAAACAAGGCATGTGGATCAAAATCACATCCAGATGTACAACCTCAAGCGGAGGAATTACGGAAAAAGGTTCTCTTACGGTAAAAGACCATTTTACCCTTAGTGCCGAAAATTCTCAAAGTTTATTCTTAATTCCTACTAATTTCTTTTAAAACTTGTTTTCCATAAATTGTGTCTCTCGGATAGTTACTTATAGGTTATAAGGTCAAAACCCGAATCAACTCGTCAAAGTGTATAACCTTCCTCCTCCTTTCACGTATTTATGTAACTACTCGGTATACTCATATATATATCTACATATTTTCACATCTCCCAACTCGCACTTATATAAGTATACCCATATCTCTACCTATATGTATATACCTATATACATACTTATATATATACTTATATATACACCTATATATATATATATATATATATATATATATATATATATATATATATATACGCCTATGCATATATAATATGTCTACTCGAAAACTTCATTCCACCAACTCTATGTACGTATCCTTCCCAACCACCCATATATAGATAACCTCCTATACTCCAACTCTTCATCTACTGGTACCAAACAAAGCACAACCTGCACTCTCTAATCTACTTCTACATATACAATATAACATACAAACATACTGGTGAGGGATGAACACACCGTCCTGCACACTCGTCACGTACTCGAAGGAGAGCCCAGTCCGGTTCGATTCTACAGGGTGGCTCACAGGGGTTCCAAACTGGCTCGGTTGTGCTCCGCCGTTGCACCGCTCCTCTTGCCTCGGACTTCTGCAGCGCACTCGAAGAGCTCATCATCCTGGTTAGCACCGGAAAACCGAAGGGACTTAAAGGGAAGAAGGGCGGCGACTTACCCACTGCAGTGCCGGACGAACTTGGTTGCGGTATCGATCGGTTCCACCGCTGCACTTCTCCGGCGTCTCGTATTGATGCTGTGCGGTTTAAATTAAGCGATGAGATCCGGAACCAAGAAGAAGAGGTGGGTGGCAAGGATAGCGGCTTACCTGGGGTCGGCAAGGCCGGCGGGAAGAAGGTCCGACGGCTGCTGGTTGTTATCGGGCTCACGGTTGAATCGTTGTTACAGCCTTCGTTGGTTGCTGCTGAAGATGGAAGCGGCAGTACGAGGAGGGTAAGGGTAGGATTAGAGCGTAAATTAGATTAGGGTTAAGCTAATAAGGTTAGGGTTAAATTTTAGGTTAGGATTAGGCGTAAGTAGGTGGGCTGGCAAGAAGGTAATTGGGCCTAGTGGTGGGCCAAATCTGGCCTGTTCTCCCATTAAAACAAGGGATACGGAAAACTCGTTAATCGTCTCGGATCGAAAGAAATTTTGCGGGAATATTTACGGAATTATTTTCCGTATTATATAAGTTATTATTTTATTTTAAAGGTACGTAATTTATTTCCGGTTACATCATTTATCATGTTCTGTGAATTAAGGTCACATAAAATGATAGAAATTGGATCTCGTTTTAACGTCATTTACAGGATAAAGGTTGGCGGATTGGAATCCGGTTAAATTCAGTGTTAAACGGAGTTTAAAATTTTTGGTTATCACAGATTACAAGAAAACAACTGAAACTTTTGGGACTGAAATAACTCTTGTCTGCCTTCCAATCTTTTGAAAACAAGATAGTCATGTAAGTGTGTAATATCTACTCCAATTGTTCTTCACTCACTACTTAAGATTAATCCGGTTAGCAAACATCAACCGACAAAAAGAGGGGTACTTGCTAGTTTAAATTGTCTGGAGCATCTGGTTGTTTAACTTGCAAGGCTTCTAGAAATGCAGGGAGCTCATTGTATGCATCACTTAACCTCTTTAAAAGTGAAAATTCATCCTGCAACGTTTTCAACAAACAGGTAAATCTATCTTTTATATTCATTTAGAATAACTCTTGTACAACTTAGAGTAGAGACTCATTAGAATTTAATATGATCCAAAACTTTGAAAACTATTGACATTAAATCTGTTCATAGCAGCATCAATCTGGGTGCCATGCATATATTTACCTTGATTCCCCCAATGTTCATAGTATCATCTGATCTACCATGTGCACGATAATACCCAGCTGAAGTTTGTTAGCATGAAATATTGCAATATTCTAGGCACTTATTTTGGTCACTTTTCCCTTATTATTGTGTACATGGATGAAGTTTGGAAGTAATAGTTAGCTTGTTAGTTTATTTTGTCGATATGGATATCTATACTAGCTTTGTGTTGATTGTAGGTGAAAAGGAGTTAAATAGGAGCAATTGAGAGGGAGAAGGGATTAATCGATCATATTCAAGGATTAGGAACACATCAAGGAACCTAAGGAAGGAGCTAGGATGAAGAATGTCACGACACAAAGGAAACCACAAGTGTTTTACACTTCCACGCCCTGAATTACGGCCATAGAAGAGTCCACGCTCTAAACCACGGCCGTGCAACTTGGCGTCACGAACGTGGAGCACTTCAGTAAGTTACACGGCCTAAAGTACGGTCGTGGAAATCACTAGAGACCGTAACTCCATTCCACGCTCTAAACCACGGTCGTGGAAACCCCTGAGACCGTGATTTAGGCGATCTTTTGACGTGTCTTTACTAGCCACATGATTTACGTAATGGGCTTGGACGATATTCTTTCCGGGGACATATAAAAAGGCAGAGAAGAGAGTTTGAGGGCATCTCGCAATACTCGCGTTTGTTCCCGTTAAGACGCCGACGGACGTGAACGGCCGCTTACCTTGCTTGGAGCATCCTCGCCTAGGGTTGATTGAAGATCGCCAAGGTTTAGCCTTTTTCTTAGGTTTTGATATTGAAGACGGATTGACATCCCGTTCTTCGCTCTTGCCTAAGATTATTGTGAGGTTTTGTGTTATACATTCTGAATCCATTAACTATTGATTCTTGTGTTTCGGATTCGAGAATTGGTTTTGAAATTTTATTGAGTATTCGAGGATTTTCATCTTTTATTCTCATTAATTCAAATATTGATATCATGACAATGATTGTTGGCTAAAAACTCTTTAGCAATTCTAAGGTGAAGGGTTGATAGTACTGGCTTAGATGATGATATATCGAGCGTAAATCGATTGGACCCTGAGAGTTAGAGAGATCTCGTCGACGAACCTAAATCACGGCCTGTTCTTGGGTGTCCACGGCCGTGGTTCTCAAGATCTGACCGTGATTCATCTCAGTTTACGAACTTTTCTTTTACTTTAATCCAAAGTTAAAGATTAGCTTTAACCTAGCCTTGGCTTGCCTTTACTAGGTAGTAGTGAGACTCAACATCCTCTATTTCGGTTTCGAGTGTTACAACCTTAGCCGTTTTAGTTTATCTTGATCCTTGGGTTACAAGTTTGGGTATTTGAGATTAATTTTAGTCCTTAGATCCTTTCTATACTGAAGCCTCAACAACCTTTATAGAGAGTTCTTTGGGTTAGACATATAAGGTTTTGGAATTTCATCGTACATTACCTTACCTTAGCATATCTTTGCAATTCTCAACTCTGTCCTTTTGTATATAGTATATCTTGAATCGATTGCCACAATTGGATACCTGGATCTTTAGGGTTGCTGTTTTCCCAATATTTGCAAAGCTTTACATCTTATTTGCTCGATAATCAGAAATTGGATTTAGTTTCACCAAATCCATGTGATCGATACTCTGGAATATTTGCTAATCTACACCGATCCGTACACTGCGGGTTCGCTTGCTTTTATTCTAGTTTTATAAATTTAAGACTTGATTGCACGCACGTTTTAGGGCAAACAAGTTTTTGGCGCCGTTGCCGGGGATTTGGTCCAAACCAAACTTCGGTTTTCGTTTGTCGAGCTTGGAAGCTTAGCTCTTGTTATTTGATATCTCTTGTGAGTGTTATTTGCAGGTTCTTTTAGGTATATGCGCAGGTCTAGATCCAATAATGACCTCGTACCTTTCGATCCGGAACTTGAGAAAACTCTTAGGAAGAAAGCCAAGGAAAGGAAGATGGCTGAAAATAAAGAGAAGGATTTACAAGCGGAGTTGGATGAATCTAAACGTCAACTTAAGTTGAGTGAAAAAGCCCGTAGAGATACGGAAACAAGTCATCAATTCCAAATTGATGAACTCACGGCTATGATGTTGGACATGAAGTTGGAGCTGAATGATTCTAAGAAGAAAAAGAGGGTCAAGAAACCAACTAAGTCCATTAGATTGGAATCATCCGACGATGAGGAATTCGATCCAGATATGCCAGCACTAGAGGAGATTGATCCAACGATTAATCCAGTCCGGATTAATCCAATACCAGCCGCCATTCCTCGTGTCCCAACTGGGAATGCGAGAGCCGCTCATGTGAAAGAAGAGTCAAGAACTCTTGGCCAAAGGATGGATCCGATTCAGCAACCACGCCGTCTAGGTGTGAACTTTGATGTTGACAATATTCAAGGGTTTAGCTTCAACCACAAGTTATTACCATCGTTCGCCAAAGCCAGTTTGGAGGGACGAGTGTTGAATCTCCACATCAACATTTACAGAATTTACAAGATCAAGCCCTTCTTCTTCTCCTTGAAAGGGAAGTTTTTATCTTGGTACCAAGCTCTTCCAAATGGAAGACTCAATACATGGGAGGATCTATCTTCGGAGTTCCTAACCAAGTTCTTTCCGCCATCCAAGACAGCGGAGTTGAGAGGTAAAACCAATGCCTTTTCTATGAGATCTAATGAAAGTTTGTTTCAGTCTTGGGAAAGATTTCAGGATTTATTATTGGATTGCCCACACCATGGCATTTCCAAATTGGAGTTGTTGGAGATATACTATAAGGGGCTGGATGTGAAAACACAATTCAAGCTCCAATCCCTTTCATGTGGCTCATTCATGGACATGAGAGAAGATGATGCATGGGACTTCGTTAAGAAGCAAGCCCGAGTCATTGAGAAGTACTCTCACCGGAAGACGGAAGCTAACCGAGTAGAGTAAGGGGCGAAGCTAACACAAGCTGCGCAAACCCAGATTTTTTCCCTCAATACCGAAATTAAGGAGTTGAAGGAAGTCATTAGAGCTGGCCTTCAAAAGCCTAAGGAGCAAGATGTTGGTTATTTAGGAAACAACAATAACCATAAAGGGAATGAGAACACCAATCACAACAGCCGGAACAACAACCGGAACAATTGGAACAACAACAACCGGAATAACAATTGGAACAACAATAGGAGTTCAAACAACAACAATTGGCGTTCCAACCAACAACAAAATTCCGTTAATTCTTATCCCAATTCAGGAAATTCACTAACTCCGCCATCTTCTTCTTCCATTCCTTTGAAAAGCCAGGGGCAAACATCTAATAGTGGAAGTACTTCGGGGAAAGAGAAGCCCGATCCCATGCTGGAAACGATCTTGGGAAAGCTTCAAGGGCTGGAGAATCACATCACTAAGCTAGAAGAGCTTAGTGATGTGATTCTTGTGAGTAACCCCATACTTAGCTAGAAGAGCTAAGTATGGGGTTAGCGATCTTGTGAGTAACCCCATACTTAGCTAGAAGAGCTTCAAAGCGCCGGGCGATGAAGTGAGAACCTCCATCACTAATGATAGTCCTTGGCGTCCCAAATCGAGGAAAGATGGTCTTGTTGAAGAACTTAACCACCACCATGGCATCATTGGTGGGAGAGGCAATTGCTTCCACCCATCTAGAAACGTAGTCTACCGCCAATAGTATGTATTGGTTTCCACAAGAAGATGGGAATGGTCCCATAAAATCTACTCCCCAAACATCGAAAATCTCCACCTCTTGGATGTTGTTGAGGGGCATCTCATTCCTCCTAGAGATATTGCCTGTTCTTTGACAAGCATCGCAGCAAGAAACAAAGGATTGCACGTCTCTAAATAAAGTAGGCCAAAAAAATCCGGATTGCAATACCTTTGCGCTAGTCTTATTTGAACTAGCGTGTCCTCCACAAGGTAGTGAATGACAATGACGGATGACACTTTGCATCTCATCTTCCGGCACACATCGCCGAATGATGCCATCCGGACCTCTCTTAAAGAGTAGAGGCTCGTTCCAATAGTATTCCTGGACATCCTTAAAGAACTTCTTCCTTTGTGCGTAGGATAATCCGGGCGGTATCTCCTGACAAACCAAATAGTTAACAAGATCAGCAAACCATGGTTCGTTACCTTTGGAGATCGCATCGATGCACTCCTCTATGATGTGTAGGTGTTCGTCCGGGAAGGAGTCATCGATGGGTAAATGGTCGTCCTCTAGATGTGTTAGACGACTCAAATGATCCGCAACAGAATTTTCTGAACCTTTCTTGTCGCGGATCTCTAGATCGAATTCTTGTAGGAGAAGAATCCATCTAATTAGCCTGGGCTTCGCATCTTTCTTCGCAAGGAGGTACCGGATCGCAGCATGATCCGTGTAGACAATCACCTTTGCACCTACAAGATAAGAGCGAAACTTGTCAATAGCATAGACAATGGCTAGAAATTATTTTTCGGTAGTGGCGTAGTTGAGCTGCGCTTCATCTAGCGTCTTGCTAGCATAGTATATGGCATGGGTTCGTCCTTCTTTTCGTTGTCCAAGAACAGCTCCAATAGCTACGTCACTAGCATCGCACATAACCTCAAAAGGTAGAGTCCAATCCGGAGGTTGGATAATAGGTGCTGAAATTAGAGCTTGCCGAATGGTGTTAAACGCATCCAAACATTCCTGCGAAAACTCAAAAACCGCATCCTTCATCAATAGATTAGTGAGAGGTTTTGATATCTTAGAAAAGTCTTTAATGAAGCGTCTATAGAATCCAGCATGTCCTAGAAAACTTCTTATCCCTTTCACCGAAGTTGGGGGAGGAAGTTTCTCTATGGTCTCTATCTTAGCTTTATCTACCTCTATCTGTCTACTAGAGATTAGGTGTCCTAATACAATTCCTTCCTTAACCATAAATTGACACTTTTCCCAATTAAGAACTAGGTTAGTGTCTTCACACCTTTGTAAAACAAGAGCAAGGTTAGAAAGACAATTGTGAAAAGAGGAACCGTATACGGAGAAGTCATCCATGAAGACCTCCATGATTTCCTCTATGTATTCGGAGAAGATGGCCATCATGCACCTTTGAAAGGTGGCTGGGGCGTTGCAAAGCCCGAACGGCATTCTCCTATAAGCGAACGTACCCCATGGGCACGTGAATGTGGTCTTCTCCTGATCGTCCGGGTGTATCGGAATCTGAAAGAAACCACTATAACCGTCAAGATAGCAAAAGTGTGAATGTTGTGCTAACCTCTCAAGCATTTGATCGATGAAGGGCAATGGGAAGTGATCCTTCCTCGTTGCATTGTTAAGCTTCCGGTAGTCAATGCACATCCGCCATCCTGTTACGGTCCGGGTAGGAATGAGTTCGTTGTTTTTGTTGGTGATGACCGTCATTCCTCCCTTCTTCGGAACTACTTGAACCGGACTTACCCACTTACTATCGGAGATAGGATAGATGATACCTGCATCAACAAGTTTAAGAATTTCCTTCTTGACAACCTCTTTCATGGTCGGATTCAACCGCCTTTGAGGTTGCCTTGAAGTTCTAAAATCTTCCTCCATTAGTATCTTATGCATGCATAGGGAGGGTTTAATTCCTACTAAGTCCTCAATAGTGTAGCCTAAACTTTCCTATGTTTCCTAAGGACAATCATGAGCTGATCATGTTCATCTATGCTTAGACCGGAACTAACAATAACCGGAAAAGTAGAATTAGATCCTAGAAAAGCGTACCTTAGATGAGTAGGAAGTGGTTTGAGTTCCATTGCTTTCGGAGCTTCCAATGATCCTTGAGAAGCATCCGATGTTTCCTTAGAAGTTTCTAAGGGTGTTGAATGTGTGGGAGAAGAATCGGAAGAAGTTGAAGAAGTGTCTCGATCACCCCTTTCCACGCCTAGAATTACGGGTTCCCCATGTCCTCCACGGCCGTGGTTTAGGGTGTGGAAGGTGGTTACGGTTGCATGGTCTCCTCCACGACTGTGTAACCCTCTGGAGTGAGCCACGCTTTTGGTTGTGAGATCCACGGCCGTGGAATATAGTGTGTAGCCGTGGATTCTCACGTTTTCTGCCTCATCGTGGAGTTTTTCAAACTCCTCTTCACCTATCTCTTCTTGTGCCTCTAAGGCTTCAATTGCCTCATTGCACTCTTCTTCTTCCCCTACATTTGTTAGACTCATAGTAATAACCTTTTGTAGAGGATCGTTAAAGAGAATCGCACTTACCTCCTCCCTAGATAACCCTTCTTCATCTTGGATGTCGAATATACCCTCATCAAAGATGGGCTCCTTTAGTAGAGTGGAAAGAACGAACTCTACTTTCTCTACTCCTATATCAAAAGCGAGTCTACCATTCTTGCAATCGACTATGCAGCCGGAAGTTGCAAGGAACGGTCTTCCGAGTATGATCGGGACTGGACTATCTGCAGGAATATCAAGCACGACAAAATCAATGGGAACAAAGAATTTACCTAGCTTGACCGGGACGTCTTCTACAATACCGACGGGGCGAGTGATGGATCGATCCGCCATGTACAACGTCATCTTCACCGGTTTAGGATCGCCTAGACCGATCTTCCTGCACAATGCAAGTGGTATGATGCTCACACTTGCTCCTAAATCACATAACGCATCGTATGTGACATCTCCCACTCCTATGGGAATGCAAAATGACCCCGGATCCTTTAGCTTTGGGGGCATTTTCTCCTTCATGGTCTTGATGAGATCCGAAGAATCTGAACTCATCTTAACCTCTCCGAAATCTTCTAGCTTCCTCTTGTTGGAGAGGAGCTCCTTCAAGAACTTGCCATAAGCCGGCATACCTACAATAGCATCGATAAAGGGTATATTAATATGCAGCTTGCTCATGAGTTCTATAAACTTACCAAACTGTTTATCTAGGCGCACTCTCGCTCTAGATTGAGGGAATGGTAGGGCAGGTTTGTAAGCCGGAGGAGGAACATAGACATCTTCCTTCTCCTTCCCCTTCTCTTTGTCTTTCTCTACGGGGACTTCAACGAACTTAGGTTGCGGATCGGTGGTAGTCACTCCGCTCCTAGTTGTGATTGCCATTACCCTTCCCTTAGGGTTGTCCTCCGTCTTTCCTGGAAGTTTCCCTTGATTCCTAGGAACTTCCTCCGCATGGCTGAACATTTGGTTTTCTAAAACCTTTTGGGCTTTATCAACCTTGGAAATTTGATCATCAACCTTAATGATGCGGTTCTCCAATCCTTGAAGCTTTCCCAAGATCGTTTCCAACATGGGATCGGGCTTCTCCTTCCCCGAAGTGTTTCCTCCATTAGATGATTGCCCCTGGCTTTTCAAAGGAGTAGAGGAAGAAGAAGGTGGAGTTAGTGAATTCGAATTGAAAGTATAAGAGTTACCGGAATTTTGTTGATTGGAGCGCCAATTGTTGTTGTTTGAACCCCTATTGTTGTTCCAATTGTTGTTGCTCCGGTTATTATTGTTGACATTCCAATTGTTCCGGTTGTTATTCCGATTGTTGTTGTTGTTGCGGTTTGTGTTCTCACTGCCATTGTTGTTGCCCAAATAGCCAACATCCTTGCCTTGTTGCTTTGGAAAATTGGTTTTGATAGCCTCCTTCAACTCTTTGATCTCATTGTTGAGGGAGAAAATCTGATTTTGAGCTTCATGTGTGAGCTTTGCTCCTTGCTCCACACGATTTCCCTCTACTTTCCGGTGGGAATACTTCTCTATGACTCTTGCTTGCTTCTCAATGAAGTCCCAAGCGTCATCTTCTCTCATGTCCATGAATGTTCCACATGAGAGGGATTGGAGGTTGAATTGCGTTCCCGCATCTAACCCCTTGTAGTAAATCTCCAGCAATGCAAGCTTGGATATGCCATGATGAGGGCAATCCAATAACAAGTCCTAAAACCTTTCCCATGATTGAAACAAACTTTCGTTAGACCTCATGGAAAATGCATTGATCTTACCTCTAAGTTCCGCCGTTTTGGATGGCGGAAAGAATTTGGTGAGGAACTCCGCGGAAAGGTCTTCCCACGTGTCTAGTTTCCCACTAGGAAGAGCTTGGTACCAAGACAACGCTTTCCCCTTCAAGGAGAAGAAGAAAGGCTTGAGCTTATAGTTGTTGGTAGTAGCGTTCTTCGGCCTCATTGTCTCCATCATACACTCAAAGTTTTGCAAGTGTTGGTGTGGAGATTCAGCGCTTGTCCCGCCAAATTGGTTTTGGCGAACAAGAGTAATAACTTGAGGGTTAAAGCTAAACCCTTGCACATCGTCAGCATCAAAGTTCACGCCCAAACGGCGAGGTTGTTGTGTTGGATCCATCCTTTGGCCAAGAGTTCTTGGCTCATTATCTACACGTTTGATCCTCGCATTCCTAGGTGGAACACGACGATTAGCAGCTCCCCGTGGATGGAAAGGATTCACATTGATCGTGGGATCAATTTCCTCTAGCGGTGGCATGGAAGAATCACTATCATCAGCGGATGAATGGCCTCTTCTTCTTGATCTTGATCCCCTCCTTGAGGATTTCTTGCTCCCTTTATTCTTAAGGTCGCTTAGCTCTATCCTCATCTGGAACATCATGTCTTTTAGATCGTTAACTTCAGTTTGATGACGATCCATTTCATCCCGGCGGATGTTCTCATTCCATTGGAGTTGATCTTCCTTCTCCGCCAACTCCGCTTGAAGATCACGTTCGTGTTCTTCAGCCATCTTCTTTTCCTTGCGCTTTTGCCTTAAAGTTCTCTCAAGCTCTTGATCAAGAGGTAAGAGATCTTCGGTGTTCCTAGACCTGCGCATGCACTCAAAAAGATATCAAATAACGAGAGCAAGCTCCCAAGCTCGACAACCGGCTACCGAATTCGGCCTAGACCAAATCCCCGGCAACGGCGCCAAAAACTTGTTCGCTCCCGAGTGTGTGTGCAAATAAGCTTTAAATTTATAAAACTAGAATCAAGCAAGCGAACCCGCAGTGTACGGATCGATATAGTTAAGCAAGAATTCTAGAGTATCGAACACAGGGATTTGGGGGGAACAAATTCAATTGCAGATTATCAAGCAAGTAGATATAAGAGCTTTGCAAATTATTGGGAAAACAACAATCCTAAAGATCCAAGTATTCAGCTGTGGCTATCGATTCAAGATATACCAATGATATAAGGATAGAGTTGAGATATGCAAAGGTATGCTAATGTAAGGTAATCGTACGGTGAAGTTCCAAAAACCTTATATGACTCACCTACAAGAAACTCTCTATACATGTTATTGAGGCTTCAATATAGGAAGGTTCTAAAGGCAAGAATTAAAGCCAAATACCCAAACTTGTAATCCAAGGATCAAGACTAACTAAACCGATTACGGTTGTGACACTCACAATCGAGGTAGAGGTTGTTGAGGCTTCACTACCACCTAGAAAAGGCAAGCCTAAACTAAGTTAAAACAAATCTTTAACTTTGGATTAAAGTAAAAGCAGGTTCGTAAACTTAAGGGAAATTACGGGTAGTTCTTAAGGTTCCACGGCCGTGGACTTCAAGAACAGGCCGTAATTTAGGGTTCGTCGGCGATTCTCTCTAACTCTCAGGGTCCAATCTATTTATGATCGATCTATCATCATCTAAGCCACAACTATCAACCCTTCACCTTAGAATTGTTAGGGGTTTCTAGCCAACAATCATCATTATGATATCAAATTCAAAGATTAAAAGATTGAAAGGTGAAAACTTCCGGAAACTTCCAATAAACTTCAAACTAATCTCAAAGTCACAATCAAGAACGGATATCGTCAATAGATTCAGAATAGAACAAACAAACACAATCTTAGGAAAGAAGGAAGAACGGGATGTCAATCCGTCTTCTAAATCAAACCTAAACAAGAAGAGAAATCTTCTTGCGAATAACCTTCCAAATCCTCGATCTTCCGTCAATCCGGAGATCTCAATCACAATCTCCACCAAAGTGCGAGAATAGGGCAGCTCCAAGGATGAACGCAAAATCCGTCTTTTTGCAAAAGTCGCAAAGATCTAAATCGCAACGTGGATGAAGATGCGTCAAAATCGCGGTAGCGAAAGTCTAAGCGGAGGTGACGGAATCTCTCTTCGTCCGTCCTTTTATAGTGTATGATGAAGTAGCGGCCCGGCCCAATCTTTTAAAAGATCGTGGCTTAAAGTGTGGCGAAAAGGATCACCAAGATCATGGTCGTGGAAGGGTTCCACGGACGTAATTTAGAGCGTGAGAATAAATACGGTTTGAACACATGATTCCACGACCGTAGAAGCCACTGGAATGAATCACGCTTCCTTGGCCATGGTTCCACGGCCGTGGAACTGAACGTGGAAGGTAATACGGCCGTATTTTAGAGCGTGGTTTAGGGCAAGAACGTGATTCTTCCCTAGCCTCGTGCATTCCTCAAGTTAGCTCTCTTTTTGCTCCTAAGAATGCCCTCAATCCATGGACATGTCAAGCAATTCCATCCTTGCTCGATTCCGTTCGAAAATGGCTCTCAATCACCTATAATCAACATAAAGCTTGTGTAGACATCCATATCGATAATATAGGCAAACTAGCTCACAAATGTAACAATGCTCAATCAAAGACTATCAACATCGATCAAATGCACTTAGAAAACGTGCCTAAAATATCACAATATTTCATGCTAACACATATGATGCATTATGTGACTTAGGAGCAAGCGTTAGCATCATACCGCTTGCCTTATGCAGGAAAATCGGTTTAGGTGAACCTAAACCGGTAAAGATGACGCTATACATGGCGGATCGATCCATAACTCGCCCCGTCGGTATCATTGAGGACGTCCCGGTCAAGCTTGGTAAGTTCTACGTTCCAATAGATTTTGTTGTGCTTGACATTCCTGCAGATAGTCCGGTCCCGATCATACTCGAAAGACCATTTCTTACAACTTCCGGTTATATGGTAGATTGCAAGAATGCTAGACTTGCCTTCGACATAGGAGAGGAGAAAGTAGAGTTTGTTCTTTCTACTTTGGTGAAAGAGTCAGCTCTTGAAGAGGATATGTTTAACATCCATGACGAAGAGGCATCTAGAGATGAAGTAAGCTCGATTCTATTCAAGGATTCATTGCAAAAGGTGATCACTATGAGCATTATGGAGAAAGGAGAGGAAGAGGAATGTAATGAGGAAATTGAAGTTTTGGAGGAGCTAAAGGAAGTGCATGAAGAAGAGTTTGAAAAGCTCTACGATGGGTCAGAAGATGTGAAGAATCACGGTCAGTTGTGCTTAGGGCGGATCATAGGTCCAAAACCGAACCGAACCGCAAAAAACCGAACCGAATCAAAAACCGATTTTTCAAAAACCTTGGACCAAAAACCGAACCTATAAAAGTAGGTTCGGTTTCGATTTGGACCGAAAACCGAAAACTTGAAATATACGAACCTAAAACCGAACTGATTATTTCGGTTTCGGTTTTGGACCTAAATGAACCTAAAATTAAAACTAAAAAAATCTTAATAATATAACAATAAAATAAAATTTTCAATTTTATAATAATTTTAGTATAAACAGTTGAAACCTATATAAATAACAATCTCATTTAAGCACCAAGTACTAATTAAAATTGCCACAACTAAAAATAACAATTCTATAATAATTTTTTATTAAATGAAATTCGGTTTTTGGTTTTTTATCGGTTTTTTCGGTTTTGGACCGAAACCGAACCGAAACCGAAATTATGAAAAACA
This sequence comes from Fagopyrum homotropicum, assembly GCA_033239125.1. Lineage (NCBI taxonomy): Eukaryota > Viridiplantae > Streptophyta > Magnoliopsida > Caryophyllales > Polygonaceae > Fagopyrum > Fagopyrum homotropicum. The sequence goes on along the minus strand of BSWB01000003.1, from coordinate 143,117,091 downwards.
CGGACCGAAGACCGAACCTAAATTGTCGATTTAGGTTCGGTCCGGACCGAAATTCCTCGGTTCGGTTCGGTTCAGGTGAACCGAACCGATCTTGCTCAACCCTAGTTGTGCTATTCCACGGCCGTGGTTTCCACCAACATGACCGTAATCACCTATTCAGAGGACCCCAATAAGTTACACGGCCAAAACCACGGCCGTGGAACTATCAGAGGTGCTGTAATTGACTTCCACGCCCAAAACCACAGCCGTGGAAGTAACAGCGGTGCCGTAATTTTGGGAAATTCCGAGAAAAATTATGTCCTCTCCACCAATGCTTTTGAGCCTTCTTCAACAACTTCTATACCCTTAGAGACTTCTAAGGAATCATTGGGGACTCCAATAGTGATGGAATTAAAGCCACTTCCCACGCATCTAACGGTAATTGTTAGTTCCGATCTAAGCGAAGATGAACATAGTAAGATTATGGTTGTTCTAAGGAAACATAAGAAAGCCTTAGGTTAAACTATAGAGGATCTAGTAGGAATTAAACCTTCATTGTGCATGCATAAAATCCTAATGGAAGAAGACTTTAGACCTTCGCGACAACCTCAAAGGCGGTTAAATCCGACCATGAAGGAGGTTGTCAAGAAAGAAATTCTTAAACTACTTGATGCAGGTATCATCTACCCTATCTCCGATAGCAAGTGGGTGAACCCCGTACAGATTGTTCCAAAGAAGGGAGGAATGATTGTTATCACCAACAAGAACAATGAGCTCATTCCTACAAGAACTGTGACTGGATGGAGAATGTGGATTGATTACCGGAAGCTAAACAATGCAACTAGAAATGATCACTTTCCATTACCCTTCATCGATCAAATGCTTGAAAGGTTAGCACAACACTCTCATTTCTACTATCTTGACGGCTATAGTGGCTTCTTTCAGATTCCGATTCATCCGGACGATCAAGAGAAGACCACGTTCACGTGCCCATGGGGTACGTTCGCTTATAGGAGAATGTCGTTCGGGCTTTGCAATGCCCCAACCACCTTCCAAAGGTGCATGATGGCCATCTTCTCGGAGTACATAGAAGAGATCATGGAGGTTTTCATGGATGACTTTTTTGTTTATGGTTCCTCTTTCGATAATTGTCTCTCTAACCTTTCTCTTGTGCTACAAAGGTGTGAAGACACTAACCTAGTTCTTAATTAGGAGAAGTGTCAATTTATGGTGAAGGAAGGCATTGTACTCAGACACTTGATCTCAAGTAGAGGGATTGAGGTGGATAAGGCTAAGGTAGAAACCATAGAAAAGCTCCCTCCTCCATCTTCGGTGAAGGGGATAAGAAGCTTTCTAGGACATGCTGGATTTTATAGACGTTTTATAAAGAAATTTCTCTAAGATATCAAAACCGCTTACTAATTTATTGATGAAGGATGCAGTTTTTGATTTCTCGCAGGTTTGTTTAGATGTGTTTCATAAGATTCGGGAAGCTCTAATCTCAGCCCCGATCATCCAACCTCCGGACTGGAATCTTCCATTCGAGGTTATGTGTGATGCAAGTGACGTAGCTATAGGAGCTGCGCTTGGGCAAAAGAAGGAAGGCCGAACCTATGCAATCTATTACGCTAGCAAGACGTTAGATGAAGCGCATCTTAACTACGCCACTATTGAAAAGGAATTTCTAGCTATTGTCTATGCCTTTGAAAAGTTTCGTTCTTATCTTGTAGGTGCATAGGTGATTGTATACACGGATCATGCTGCGATCCGATATCTACTTGCAAAGAAGGATGCGAAACCAAGGCTGATTAGATGGATTCTTCTCCTACAAGAGTTCGATCTAGAGATCCGTGACAAGAAGTGGTGCGCCCTTGGATGTCCCTTTTAAGTTGACCATAGACGAGGAGGACGAGGCTCTTAGAGTTCGTTCAGATGGACCGATCACCCGATCCCGACCTAAGGCCATTGCTCGAGCCACCGGCTCCATCATCGCCCGCATTACTTCTTCACTTGGTTCCATTAGCGGCATGCCATGTCTCTACACCACCATGGCATAGGCTACCGGTTCCGTTAGCGGCATGTCTCGTCTTTCCGACTCAATGGCATGAAGCTAGCTTATTTTCGGACTATATTTTCATGTTTTCCTTTTTATGTAATAAAAGGGATATTCCGTATAAAAATATTCCCTTTTGAACTTATCATTTTAGGGTTTTCCCTTTTGGGCTTTTCTTCATGTATTTTTGTTTGGCTCGTTGGCCCATAGGTAGGCAAGACTCTCTATATAAGAGATATCTTGCCTCACTTATTTTCCATGTTCAATATTACTAAGTTTTGAGAAGAATTTCCTCCTACTTAGCTTGGGCATCAAAACCTCTCTTCTATCTCTCAAATTTCTTCCTTGGATCTCGTCTTTGATCCCAGAAATCCATATTCGAGGATTCTTCTTAAGAATCAACCTTCGATCCACACAAAAAGGTTTATTCGATCTCTCTAGATCGAAGTAACCTTTGTTTCTTCATCGCTTCCGCCCCTTTGGATCCGAAACGATACAACGTTGCACAAAGAATCAAGGAGTAGTTGGAGTTTTGCTTGATCTAGATCCGGAGTTATCCTTGGTTACCTCCAAGGACGCATCAAATTGGTATCAGAGCAAGGGATCAAAGCTAAGTTCACTTTACTCTTGTTTTTTGTGCGTTATTATCTTAAACCTATTTAGCCTTTTTGTTCATGATGTTCTTCGTTTGTTCATGATGTTCTTCATTTGTTCTTCATGATCTTCATGTTGTTCATCATGTTCTTCATCATGTTCATCCATTTTCCTTGAAATTTTTTTTTTCTTTTCCGTGTTTAATTCAAAACAAAAAGTACAAAAATAGGAGATATTTGGTTTGCCTTCAAACCATTTATCAAACCCGTCTTTTTTTCTTAAACCGACCCAATCCGACAATTTTGTTAATTAATTTTACCAAATCTCTTGGGGTATTTTTGTTAAAGAAAAGTTCGGATATCTCGCATTTGATATTCCAAGAAAAGCAAAAAAACTCTTCATCAATACGGATTTGTGTTCAAAAAAAAAAAAAGTGTTGCTTAAAACGTTTCAAAGAAACGAAACACACAAAGTGAAAAGACGTCCGGCAAACCGGTCCATCCGAAAAATCGGATTTTACAAAATGGTCAAAGACCGAAAACAAGCAAAGCTTGCCGAGTGAACAATCCGTCCATCTTCTATCTCTCCATTTTCTTACATACGTTTGCAAAATATCACTTGTTTATTTGTGTGTAATTGGTTCAATTTTGTTGGATTTCCCTTCCTTGCCTAACCGCCAAACGGCCTTCCCCAAAGTAGAACCCGATAACGCACTTGAACTTGAGTAAAGTTGACATAACTTGTCACCTTGCTCACTTGATTGCTTGCAATTGTGTGCTGATTTGGAGCAATGACTAACGTTGAAATGGAAACTTCTCAGGATTCTGGTCCGCAAGAGTTCAGTGAACCTTTGGCTCAAGAAACTGCTTCGTTGCCCCTCGAAAATGACTCCATAAGGCGAGAATTGGAAGCCTTGAAGGCACAACAAAAGTTTGATGCCTTGACCCGAGAAAACATTGCCTTGAAAAAAGAGCTAGAAACTCTTAAGGCCCTTCAGATTGCTCAACGTCCCACCCCAACATATTCAAATGAGACCGTGGCCAATGCTTCCACATCCGATGCACAACAGAAAGGCAAGGGACTTTTGGGAGCCGGACCATCAAACGTTACCCGGCTTACGTCTGTCATTAAACGCACCCATCCTTTACCTCTTGACGGAAATGAGTCCCATGAAGACGAGGAAGAATTCCCCGACCCGCCTCGAGATGATTTGCCCATAGTCGATACGGAACATCGGCACCAATATTATGAGCATCAACATTAACGGTATGTCCCTTCCCCACCTTCAAGAGAGGTACTGACGGAATCATTCGAAGATGTGTGCCGGAAGACGAGATGCAAAGCGTCATCCGTCATTGTCATTCACTACCTTGTGGAGGACACGCTGGCTCGAACAAGACTAGCGCTAAGGTATTGCAATTCGGAATTTTTTGGCCTACTTTATTTAAAGATGTGTAAACCTTTGTTTCCTGCTGCGATGCTTGTCAAAGAACAGGGAACATATCTAGGAGAAACGAAATGCCTCTTAACAACATTCAGGAGGTAGAGATCTTTGACGTTTGGGGAGTGGACTTCATGGGACCTTTGCCATCATCTTGTGGAAACCAATACTTACTTCTAGCCGTGGATTATGTATCGAGATGGGTTGAAGCAATTGCCTCTCCAACTAATGATGTCATGGTTGTGGTTAAGTTCTTTAACAAGACTATATTTCCAAGGTTTGGGACACCACGGACTATCATTAGAGATGGAGGCTCTCACTTCATTGCCCGACGATTCGAAGCACTACTAGCTAAGTATGGGGTGACTCACAAGATCTCCACCCCTTATCATCCACAAACAAGTGGACAAGTGGAGATTTCGAATCGGGAGATTAAAGGAATCCTAGAGAAAACAATTTTGAAGACAAGGAAAGATTGGTCTTTGAAGCTAGATGATGCATTATGGGCATACCGGATTGCATACAAGACTCTCATAGGAACGACACCATACAACCTTGTGTATGGGAAGTCTTGTCACTTACCGGTAGAGCTGGAACATAAGGCGTATTGGGCGGTAAAGTGGTTGAACTTCAGCATGAAGGAAGCAGGCGAAAAGCGCCTCTTGGACCTTAACAAGCTTGAAGAACTTCGCTTAAACGCCTACGAGAGCGCCAAAATCTATAAGGAGTGAGCGAAGCGTTGGCATGATAAGCATATCATTCCAAAGGACCTCAAGGAAGGAGATCAAGTTCTCCTCTTCAATTCGAGACTTTGGCTTTTTCCAGGTAAGCTTAAATCTCGTTGGACCAGACCTTATCTAATCAAACATGTTTTTCCCCATGGCGCAGTTGAAGTATGGGGTGAGAAAGGTGGAAGTTTTAAGGTGAACGGTCAACGACTCAAGAAGTACTCACCGGAGCTCCAAGCTGAGGAGTTCGCGCCTACCGCACTCGAATAGATGCAGGTACAGTCTAGCTACGGACATTAAACAAGCGCTACTTGGGAGGTAACCCAAGCTATTGCACTTTCATTTTTCATTCTTAGATTAGACTAGTTTAGACGTTTTTGTTTTGTTTTGCCCTCGATACCTTCCAGTATGTTGTGTTTTTGGATGTAGGAGCAATGGAATAGGAAATGGAAGGAGGAAAAGCTAGAAGGAATTGACGAAGCTTGGGTTTCGACACAATACAGAGAGTTTCACGCCCTAAACCACGGTCGTGGAAGCTACAGTGACCGTAATTCTTCAAAATCTGAGAAAATTCACCAAAAACCACGGGTCCGTACAGTTCCACGGCCGTGGAACACCCCGAGTGACCGTGATTTTCAAAGATTTTTACGGCCATTACATAAACCACCTTCCTTTACAAAAACACCCAATTCCCCAATTCCACGCCCCTCTTCCACGACCTAAAGGCTGAAAATCCTCCCCATCTCACATTTCTTCGTTCGGAAACCGCTTCGAGCGATTCCTGGTGCTAAAGTGAAGAATTTCCGATCATCTACAAGATCCAATCAACAAATCAAGTGGACAATCCCTACAGAAGGCGGAATTTGGATTCAAAGATCCAAAAACCTAGGTTTTTCTTCTATTTATCTACTTTGTCAATTCGGGTTTATTTCTCGCAAGAACTTAGAGGAATTGCATAGGATTGAGATTGAAATTAGTCTAGGATAGGCTTTGATGAGTTTGGTGATTGATTTGTTGAGATTTGAGCAAAACAGTGCCGAACGACGGTCCCTGTAGGTTCCACGGCCGTGGTTTCTGTAGAACAGACCGTGATTCCTCCTCTAAAATGGATTTGATAAGGAGAATGTCTACTAGAAGCAAGAAGAGGAAAGGTGACACTTTTTCCTCCTCCCAAAACCCTCCTAATGAACCACCATCACCCCCACCTCCCAGAATTCCAACCATCCATGAGGATTATCTCGATGCCTTGGAAAGGATCGAGAAGAGGGCGGTTATAGGACCGCGCTACTTAGTGCTTGAGGAGCTAGAGCCGCTGAATGTAGTGACTGACTTGACGTGGCTTCTAGATAGAGCCGGATTGATCATCTTCTCCGCCATAGGGAAGATGCATATGAGGAGATTACTAGGGAGTTTGTGATTTCTTTTGAGCACAGTGCCATGGATAGGACAGTTTCCTTTAGGCTAATGGAGGAAAACTACGAGTTCTCAATCTTGGAGTTTGGAGCCTTCTTTGGGTTCCACGAGACCTTCAATGGTCATTTTCCTAGCGGTGTATACGCTAAGGATTTCTGGGAGGACATAGCCATGATCTATGCCAGCGAGGACCGCTGGCAACCAGCTGACACCAAGGCTAAGCTCATCTACCACTTAGCCTTGAAGATAGCCCATAGAGTCCTTTCTGAGTGCCTTTTCCCTAGGACTGAGACCTCTCAGAAGATTAAGACTGATGAGTTGTTTCTTTTTTACTCTATGCTTCACGGTAGACTTGCTGACTGCGCTACCCTCTTAGCCTCCACCATGAGCAAGCTCAAGAATAAGAGAGCTGGCAACATTGGATATGGTAGCATAGTTACCCACATAGCTAGGCAGTTAGGGATTGACTTTTCTGCTTGTACTAGGATTGCAGTGAGACCTTTGGGTCTCAATAGCTTGATGACGAGGGGTATCATCTTCCCTAGGCATCGCGGTCCACCTACCACGGGTATGCCTTGGGAGGAGAGAGGAGGTAGAAGCATCCCGTGGCTCCCTGAGTATTTCATTATGGTTGGACGTCATAATTGGAAGCAGACATTCGCTGTTATGCATGCAAATAGACTAGCGGCACCTCCCTATGTCCCCGATGAGGTTCCGGCTGCAGATGTTGAGGAGGAGGTAGGAAGAGGGGATAGTTTTGGGGGAGGAGGTGATGAGCAGGACTTTAGCACTTTCCTGGATCAGCCGGCACACTTCCCTGATCCTCCTAGGCATTCACCACGACCCGCTGGACCTTCAGGAGCCTCTTCCTCTCGCCTTGTTAGCATGAGTGAGAGGCCGACATGGATGGATACTCCTCCCGCTTGGTACGGAGCACAGCCGGAGTGGATGGGAGCTCCGCCACCTTGGTACAGTCACGCACCAGCAGCACCAGCAGCACCGACTCCACAGGACGCACCGGCATGGTACGACCAGCCACCGGCTTGGTATGAGCAGCTACCGGATTGGGCTACCGACCTCTCTAGGCGAGTTGGTGACTTGGAGATTCATAGAGACACGCAAGAGACTAGGAGCCGAGAGCATGATCAGATGATGAGTCAAATTTACCGCCAACAGTTTTGGCGGTACTACAGCCCTGACTTCTCCCCGTTTCCACCACCGTCACCTCCATAGTGATGCGTCATGAGGATTGCCAGTTTCAGCCGCCCCACCACCGTTCTAGTGAGTTCATTTTTCTTTTCTTCTTTTCTTTATTTCTTTTTCGAACATTGAGGACAATGTATGTTCTAAGTATGGGGTGGGGTGTGACTATGTGTTGTAATAACTATACTACATTTGCTTGCTTCTATCCATAACACTTTGCATGTTTCATTTTCATAGTCACACGTTTCATTATTGCATTGCATGAAAATTTTTGAAAAACCCATAAAAATTTGCAAATTTTGAAAACTTTTGAAAGAGTTCTTGTGTTTCTAAGATTAGAGATGACTTCTATGATAGCTCTTACTTGTGGAATGAGTTTTTGATGACAATTATATGCTTAAACGGAATAATGAATTGAAAAGGAATTGAATGTGTTGATTATCCTTTCCTGCAAGTTTCATAATGTGAAAGTTCTATCTAAATCATATTGAGAAATTGAAGTTGAAATCACATGATGAGTTCTTATACTTCTTTATGAAATGATTAAGGCAATTCAATTTTCTTCTTTCTTTATTTGATCACTTAGCCCCACAATAAAAGTAATTGTCTCCCTTACCTATCCGGGAATTTGGAGGAGTTGATAATTGGCATGTTTGATGTGGGAGGGCCATGAAAGTAAAATTTTGCATTCAAAGAATAGAAAAAAAAATAGGTTTGGGGAAGTCAATCATGATGATGAGTAACTCGGCACCATTCACATAGCCGGGTGTTTGTGTCTTGTCAAAGTCGGATTGAGCGATATTCCTAACGGATTATGGTATGTGCATCAAGGGTTTGAGGCATCTCGAAATTGAGAAACGTCAATCTCCTAGGCTTCGGTTTTTGTGCACCTTTGTCCATCTTTCCAAAAGTAAAGTCGAAAAATAATGTGAAAAAGAAGAGAGCAAAGCTCAAAGTTAATGGTGTTGCAATTCAAAATAAAAAGAAAAGGAGTTGGGTTATCCATTTTCCCGGATTCATGCATCACATCCCTTATAAGTTTCCCTCCCTTCCGCATTCTAGACTTTACTTGAAAGTCCTTAAGATCAAAAGAATGTTATTTGACTAGGTGATCTAAATTGAAGTTTCTTATGCTTGATTTTGAAAATACTTGAAGGTTATGATGTTTGTCTTAAAGCTTAAGCAATTCATGATGTTTCTTTGCTTTACATTCTTTGGGTTAAGTATATAAGCGTTTCAAGAATGAATGAAGCAAGGTTTGAGAATGATCTATTGACTAGAAACACATTTACCTAAAGGATGTTTTTTGTTTTTAAGATTGCATGCATATTTCATTCTAACTCGTATTCTAAGCTTTTAAAAAGACCTTGCTTGGGGACAAACAAGTGACAAGTATGGGGTATTTTATTAGCATGAAATATTGCGATATTATAGGCACTTATTTTGGTCACTTTTCCCTTATTATTGTGTACATGGATGAAGTTTGGAAGCAATTGTTAGCTTGTTAGTTTATTTTGTCGATATGGATATCTACACTAGCTTTGTGTTGATTGTAGGTGAAAAGGAGCTAAATAGGAGCAATTGAGAGGGAAAAGGGAGTAATCGATCATATTCAAGGACTAGGAACACATCAAGGAAGCTAAGGAAGGAGCTAGGATGAAGAATGTCACGACACAAAGGAAACCACAAGTGTTTTACACTTCCACGCCCTGAATTACGGCCGTAGAAGAGTCCACGCTCTAAACCACGGCCGTGGAACTTGGCGTCACGAACGTGGAGCACTCCAGTAAGTTATACGGCCTAAAGTACGGTCGTGGAAATCACTAGAGACCGTAACCCCATTCCACGCTCTAAACCACGGTCGTGGAAACCCTTGAGACCGTGATTTAGGTGATCTTTTAACGTGTCTTTACTAGCCACATGATTTACGTAATGGGCTTGGACGATATTCTTTCCGGAGACATATAAAAAGGTCAAAGAAGAGAGTTTGAGGGCATCTCGCAATACTCGCATTTGATCCCGTTAAGACGCCGACGGACGTGAACGGCCGCTTACCTTGCTTGGAGCATCCTCGCCTAGGGTTGATTGAAGATCGCCAAGGTTTAGCCTTTTTCTTAGGTTTTGATATTGAAGACGGATTGACACCCCGTTCTTCGCTCTTGCCTAAGATTATTGTGAGGTTTTGTGTTATACATTCTGAATCCATTACCCATTGATTCTTGTGTTTCGGATTCGAGAATTGGTTTTGAAGTTTTATTGAGTATTCGAGGATTTTCATCTTTTATTCTCATTAATTCAAATATTGATATCATGACAATGATTGTTGGCTAAAAACCCTTTAGCAATTCTAAGGTGAAGGGTTGATAGTTGTGGCTTAGATGATGATAGATCGAACGTAAATCGATTGGACCCTGAGAGTTAGAGAGATCTCGTCGACGAACCTAAATCATGGCCTGTTCTTGGGTGTCCACGGTCGTGGTTCTCAAGATCTGACCGTGATTCATCTCAGTTTACGAACTTTGTTTTTACTTTAATTCAAAGTTAAAGATTAGCTTTAACCTAACTTTGGCTTGCCTTTCCTAGGTAGTAGTGAGACTCAACATCCTCTATTTCGGTTTCGAGTGTCACAACCTTAGCCGTTTTAGTTTATCTTGATCCTTGGGTTACAAGTTTGGGTATTTGAGATTAATTTTAGTCCTTAGATCCTTTCTATACTGAAGCCTCAACAACCTTTATAGAGAGTTCTTTGGGTTAGACATATAAGGTTTTGGAATTTCATCGTACATTACTTACCTTAGCATATCTTTGCAATTCTCAACTTTGTCCTTTTGTATATAGTATATCTTGAATCAATTGCCACAATTAGATACCTGAATCTTTAGGGTTGTTGTTTTCCCAATATTTGCAAAGCTTTACATCTTACTTGCTTGATAATCTAAAATTGGATTTAGTTTCACCAAATCCCTGTGATCGATACTCTGGAATATTTGCTAATCTATACCGATCCGTACACTACGGGTTCACTTGCTTTTATTCTAGTTTTATAAATTTAAGACTTGATTGCACGCACGTTTTAGGGCGAACAGAGTTCGCTCAAATAGATCTCCATGTCGTCGGAGTATCTGCAGAATGAACAAACCAAAAATGAAAAAAAAGTCATCAGCCTATTTTGTTTGTTGAGGAAGGATGCTATTTTTGTTGAGGAAGGAGTGCGCTCAAATAAGATCCTTTATTGCTAAGATCTTACTTCTCAATGACGACGACAGTGGTGAGTAGAGGTCATTGCGGTGGAGAGGAAAGAAGGAGGTACAAATCTAGATCTAGATCTAGATCTATTAATATAGATCGACAGAGGGTTAGATAGGGATTTGAGGAGGAGGAAGACGAGGTAAGGTGGCTAGTGCGGCGGCGGCGGCGGAGGAGTATGGGGAGAAGAGAAGAAAGCAAAGAGCCTTCATGGATGATGGATCGTAACACTTGAAAGAGAAGGAAGCAATACGGAGGAGGAGGAGGATGAGGAGGAGGAGGAGGAGAGCTGCAGGGTTTGAAAGAACGGTAAAAACGAAAATGGGGTATATTTACTAAACCATAAAATATAAAAAGCCTACTTAGTATCTTTGTTTCTTAATAAAGCCTACTTACCAAATTTGTCCTTATTATTATCAATATTTAAAAAACCTAGGTTCTGATACCAACCATTTTAACACCCTAGTCTAACATCTTATAGGTATGCTACAACACCAGCGGTTTCTTTATCACTACTGAAATCCGCCTCAGGCTAATTAACAAGACTTCAACGAGTTATTATAACAACGAATTTATTATGCATCAACTTAAACTCACAACTATACTTATCAAAACATAGATTTAATTTTAGTTATATATAGACTTCCAATGGAGAGAGAAAGGTGATCAAGTGCAACCCCGATGGCTTCCCAAAACGTTATCTCATACTCACCTTAACCTGTCAAAAGGTTGATAAACAACCAAATCAAAACAAAAAGATAAAAAAGAAATGGGTCATTCTATGTGATAAACTTGCAAGCTGGATTAACCTAGTTTTTATAATATACATAATAATTCAAAATCATATAACAAATATTATTCATAACGTCAATCTTACTAGATATTCAACCCTTAACCAATTTAGAAGACAAACAGTTAATTGCATTAGCATTACACTAGCATTTTCACCATGGATCCATCTATGATTTTAGCCGTTAATCAGCCGAAAGGCAAGTCTTGGAGAACCTCTTGGTAAATTCATGACTCTTAAATTAGCCGACCGGTAGCGATATTGAATTAGATGACACAATTCCCGGGGTCTATTGTGCCCCAACATACATTTCTAATAATGTTGTCGAACCACCATTATTATTTACCTATAATGCCCGTACACTTTAATAACACACGATTCACATTTTCCATCGGTTCGTACACTATCACTTTATCGATCAAGTAACCGCTGAATCCATAAAATATACGTTAACCTGATACAAAATTTTATATATATAATTATAATTATAATTATAATTATAAATATCTCGAGTCATATGCCTATAATTATTACATCAAGAATAAATATATATAAACATGGGAGAATTTGACAAACTAGGCTTTTTTGAGTTTTTGTTTAAGAAAGTGTACTCCAAATTTTTTACCACTTTCATTTAATAGTAGGTAAAAATTATTAACCCTTCTATTTAGAAAGAAAGGAATAATAGATATTTGTTAGTATTATTTAAGGATAAGTTTTAATTATTCATTTATAAATTTGGTTTTTTTAATTTTTTTAATTTTTAATTTTTTTAATTTTTATTTTCTGTAATGAACATACCAGAACTTTCACATACCATAATTTTTACATACCAGAATTTCTACATACCAGAATTTCTACACACCATAATTTTTACATACCAGAAATTCTACATACCAGAAATTTAACATACCAGAAATTCTACATTCCAAAAATTCTACATACCAGAAATTCTACATACCAGAAATTCTACATACCAGAAATTAGAAATTCTACATACTAGAATTTAGAAATTCTACATAGCAGAAATTTAACATACCAGAAATTCAACATACCATATGTACCATAAATTCTACGTACCAATTCTATGTTCCAGAAATTTACATACCAAAACAAAGATCTATTCAAATTGCAAAGATCAAACTAGTTCAATTTGTTAAGAAACAAGTCAAATTTGATAAGAGTCCTCTACTGATGTTCCTCTTGGTCTTCCATTGTCCTCGTCTTTCTGGTTAGTTTGGAGGTCGTATTAGAATATCAACCTTCGATCCTCCACTGCCCTCTGCTTCTCCCTCCCCTTCTTCCTTCCACATGGTCTTTTCTGGAACCGGGTTTATTACTTCAGAATACGTCTCCCTGTAACTTTCAACTGTGAAACAATGTTTTGCAAACAAATGGACATTTTGCCCACACGACAGCAGGGCTGTAGCTGCATGTGCACACGGTATGCTATAGAGCTGCCAACGCCGGCATGAATAGATCCGGTTTCTTATGTCGATAATGTTAGTTCTTTCTGTTGATACTATCTCAAACTCAACTTCATTTGCACGCAGTACTTGATAACAAGGAGCATCTGAAATCGCTTCATTTATTTTCTTTTCAGCAGATGGTACTAGAATCGAGCTCCATATCATGCCTATGGTACGCCGCTCCTCGAACCATAATGTCAATTGACAACGAATATGCTCCATCATTTGTACAACGGGTAACTCATGGCATTCGAGGGCCCAATTGTACAATAACTCTGTGACACCGAGAGTGAAGTGACCATACCTTACACCGTCAAAGTATGCCACAACCCAGAGTTGAGGAGGAAAAATTGGAACCATTGCATCACATCTTGAGATATCTCCACCATCTCAGCAACCTTGTGTTCAAATTCAGATGTAGTAAGTGCATATACGGCATTCCAAAAGATGTTTATAAGCTTTGAGTTTTTGAAAGTGTCAGTAGATGTAGTAATCAAAGAGCTTTTGTACAGGAGACATATCATATAGAACAATACCTTTCCAGAAATTGGTGACGACAGAGATTGGAGAGGACGAAGAAGAGTTGGACTTCTCTCGGTCGGATCCACCTTGTGAAACCTCCATCGATGACGGTTGTGGATCCACAACCAACAGGTTAGGGTTCGATCTGGAGTTATGAAACAGATAAGAGAGGGTAGAGCAGGCGACCGAGGACTAAGGTCGACCGAGGACTGGCGGCGGTGCCCGGTTCCGGCGATGTCCGACAGGCGAGGCGGTAGAGCAGGCAGCATCAAGTACTCCAACGGGGAAGAGGCAGCCAGAGGAAAGCGACCGGAAGAGAAGAGAGGGAGGATTGTGCATTTTAGGTTTGTGTGAACGGTAAAAATATTAGTGGGGTACATTTACTAATTGGAAAACTGAAAAAAGCCTACTTAGTGTACAATTAAAAAAAACAGCCTAGTTACCTAATTAGCCCTATAAACATTATCGATTAAATAGATACGATAGTTACTTAAAATAACTATAACCCACTTGCCTTGTAAGTTGTAACAAAGGAGACTCTTGCTAACTCGGGAATTAACTCATACGTTAACTATTACATGTTGTTCTTATGCATATTTTTAGGAGTACGTTTACTTTGTGCTAAAAGCTCTTTCTTATATAGTACTATTTCTTTATTTTTTATTTTTTTTTGATACAATGGTAAAAAACTTAGAAGGATCAGTTTCTAGAAACCGATCGTCCTAAAGCATCCTTTCGGATGAGGTCTTGAACATCTTCTGGGATTGCATCCACGTCCATCTCACCATTGAACCCGTGTAAGGCAATCTTGTCCGCAACCGTGTTAATCTCCCTAAAAACATGTTGGACGATTGAGTAGTGGAATTCAGAAATAATAATTGAAATGTCGTTGATCATCATATCGAGTTCCCACGGCGGCTTCCAAATTTGATTAATCGAATTGATAAGCGTTAGATTATCCCCTTCAATCTCGATAGATGAAATTCCACACTCCTTAGCCTTTTGAAGGCCAAACCGCACAGCAAGAGCTTCTGCTTCCAAAACTGATTCTGCATTACTTGTGCCGCTTCCTACGGCAATAGGAATCGCATGTTGATTCCGAATGATAAAACCATAAGAGCACTTATTTGTTGAATTTTGTGAGGCATCAAAATTAAGTTTATAGAATCCTTCCTTAGGTCGTTGCCATTTAATGTTTTTCTTCTTCCTTCTTTGTGATTTCGTTGATATGGTGTTCTTGTTTTGATCCGATTTAGCTAAATCCCAACTTGCAATTTGGTTAATAGTAGTGGCTTTGATGTTTTGCGGAAATTTTGTTTTGTTGAAAACAAACTGATTTCTAGTCATCCACATGTTCCACCAAATAACCACTACAAGTATCATTTCCTTACTCGAAATTGAGTCTTTGAGATCAAGAAGGGTCTCAGCGATTCCTTGATTATCAAGGTCGATATTTTGAAGGCTAGTTTTTACATTTTGATTATCGACAATTGTGATCATAATCGGACATTGGAAAAAAAGATGTTTGGCACTTTCAGTATGATGATTACAGTATTCGCAATTCATGACGACCGGAATCCTTTGCCTGTCAAGATTTTGCTTTGTAGGGAGCCCATTCATAGCTAACTTCCATAAGAAGTTTTTAATTTTTGGCATAATGTTCATTTTCCAAATCCAGGTTTTATCAATAGTAACTCCACCTTTCCGTTTTTGAATCATCTCCAAAGATGATTTAGTCGAATACCACCCATCATCGTTTCCTGACCAGTACAAACGGTCGCGAATTTCACTTTTAGGGAGGTTATAATTCTTAATTTTCTCTATTATGGTATTTGGCAAAAATGTTTTTAATTGATTTATTTTATGGTGGTCCCAAACATTATTAGTAATGAACGAGGAAGTTAATTCAGACTGATTCACTACAGTTTGGTTTGTCATGACGTCTTGAAACGGTTTGTCCAAAAACCATTTGTCCGTCCAAAATTTAACCGTTTTTCCATCGCCTACCCTCCAGGCAAGACCTTTATCAAATTCTTTATGTAATTTAAACAAGTTCTTCCATTGCCAGGACACATTCTTTCCACATTCGTAGTTCCAGAGGTTTGATCCTTTTAGGTATTTCTCTTCTACAATTTTTACCCAAACGTTATCCGGTTCAGCCATGATTTTCCACAACAGTTTCATTTGTAAGGCTTTGTTCATGTCTTCCGCTTTTCTTATCCCCGTTCCACCTAGGGATCGAGGTTTACAAATCTTATCCCAACTGATCAAAGGGTGGTGATTGGGTCCCTTATTCCAAAAGAAAATTCTATTGATTTTGTCTAGTTCATTGTGTATGCTTCCCGGCAACATGAAAGCCTGCATTAAATAACTTGGTTTTGCATTGAGGTTAGCTTTTATTAACGTTATTCTTCCTTCTTGAGACAAGGAGGACGCTTTCCATTTAGTAAGTTGTTGTTTAGTCTTAATGATAACGGAATTAAAAATATCTTTATTGACACGTCCGTTGATAATTGGGCATCCTAAGTATTGTTCTAAATTGGTAGAAATGTTGATTCCAAGATGACCTTGGATTCTTCTCCTATTACTTTGATCGACATTGGTGGTAGTTTGAAACACGGATTTATGGTAATTAATAAGCTGTCCAGATATGTCACAATAATCCTTTAGTACCGAGAGTACTATATCACTAGCTTGTGCGGAGGTTTTGGTAAATATAATAATATCATTCGCAAAGGCTAAAAATGGAATTCTAGTCCCATTTTTTGAAATAGGAAAACCAATAGATTTGGGGTTATCATTTGATATTTTTTGTAGGTTTCTAGCTAACACTTCCGCACAAAGATTAAAAAGGAGGGGGGAAAGTGGGTCGCCTTGTCTGAGACCCCGTTGCGGAGTGAATAAGTTGGTGGGAGAATCATTGATTAATATAGAATAGGAAACCGTTGATATACATTCTTGAATCCAATTTCGGAATTTTTGACCAAAACCGAATTTGACCATCACCGCTTTAAGGAAATCCCACTCAACTTTGTCATAGGCTTTTTCCATGTCCAACTTAATAGCCATATATCCTTCCTTTCCTTTTTTTGATTTGAAACCATGGAAGATTTCATGTGCAATGAGCACATTGTCGTGGATTGCTCTATTTTTGACGAAAGCACTTTGTAACGGGTGAATAAGTTTTGGAAGGATTAAACTTAGTCTTTTGGCTAATATCTTCGATATAATTTTATAGACCGTTGAAACTAAACTAATAGGTCTGTAATGTGATGTTGTTGTTGGGTTATCAATCTTTGGTAGGAGCGCTATGAAAGTATGATTAAGTTGTCTAAGTATTTTACCGGTTCTGTAAAAACTTTTGACCGCTTTAGTAACTGATGGCCCGACGATATGCCAATATTTCTGATAAAAACCTGATGGCATTCCATCCGGGCCTGGAGATTTGTCTGATCCTATATTGAATAGTGCTTCCTTAATTTCATTTGTGGAAAAAGGCAATTCCAAATTCAAGTTGTCAGTAAAGGTAATTTCTGGAAGGATAATTTGTAATTGGTTGTGGAGTTTATTCTTGTCAATTGGCGTGGACTTGAAACGAGTCTTGTAATCATTAATAAATTCATCATTGATATCAGTGTCTTTTGCCAGAACCTCACCGTTATTTTTTGTGATCGTCGTAATTATCTTTTTATTTCTTCGTCCTGTTGCTTTCCTATGAAAATATTTGGTGTTCTTATCACCAAATTGAAAATTTCTCGTCTTAGCTCGCTGCATCCAATACAAATGTTGGTATTCTATAAGACAATCTCTTTTCTTACTCAGTCTATTAATCTTATTATTAATATCTTGGTCAAAGTGTGAAAAGGTAGCTTTTTGTAATCTTTCTAATTCTTCATCCACTTTTAGCACTTGTTTGTTTATGTTGCCAAACTTTTCTCGACTCCATTGTTTTAGTTTTTGTTTGAGCAAGCTAGTCTTCTTTACTAGGTTAAACATATGTGTACCTTGGTATTGAGCCCTCCATACTTGTTTCACAATGCTTTCACAATCTTGTCTTCGCATCCACATTGTTTCGAATCTAAAAGGTTTGTTTTTTATGCTATTCTGGTTATTTTGTAAACTGACGGAGATCATGCAGTGATCGGAGTTTGTGAAAGCATGGTTCCTGGTGTGTAAGCTGGGGTATTCTTGAATGATTTCGAAGGAGGTCATCACTCTATCCAATTTTTCGTACGTGTTATTATCACCTTCTTTTTTCTTCTTCCAAGTAAAGTCATTTCCTTTGGTTGGTAAATCTCTTAACTTAAATTGGTTGGACAGTTGCAGAAGTCTCTCGAACCTGTTATTCGCGGCTGTGGCACCTCCTTTTTTATCGGAAGGTTCCATCAAATCATTATAATCTCCCACTAGAATCATCGGAGATTTGATACTCTCCGTCTCATTTTTTAATTCTATCCAAAACGTATTTTTCATTTGCTCATTTGGTGGTGCATAAATGAAAAAGATCATTGATTCAAAATGTGTATTAGAATTAGTATGTTTCATTAAAAGGAATCTTTCTGCGGCTTTAATAATTTCTACTTTTTCACCTTTGATTTGATATTCTTTCCACAAGAGACATAAACCCCCCGCAAAACCCATAGACGGGATGAAAAATATTTTATCAAAACCTGCGCTCCTCCAAGCACTTTCATCGGGCTCGTCTTTCGTTTTGGTCTCTGCTAACATAATCATTTGAATGTTTTCGTTTTTACATGTCAGATTTAGATTGGTCCAAAAATTCTTTTTCTTCATACCCCGACAATTACAAAAGGCGATCTTCATTTAATAAACACTATTAGTATTTGGGTATTCAATTCCCTTGTTCCGAACATAAATTCCGGTTTATAGTTTTTTCCACTATCACCATTAAGATTCTCCAAGTACATGTATTTACATGTAATCGGTTTATAGCTTATTAATCTCCATATATCGCCCATGAATTGGCTTACTCTCATCTTTGTTGCAACATATTGATGAACCCACAAGGTTAACTTATGATGCATTATCATACCACCTTTTTCCTTCCTAATAGTGTTAGAACAACTTGGTTCCCATTTCTTTTGATAAGATGAACAACTTTTGGTATTGCCTTGAAGTTCATTTGATCGAAAATTAGTATCAAATTTATATAGTTTCATGGAATCAACTCCCTCTACGGTCTTTTTATTATTGCCAGAGACACAAATGAAGGAACATTCCATGAAATTCCTTGCATGTTTCATAATCTTGTTACATAATTTTTTCGATTTCCTGTTTTCAGAAGATCCCTCGAACCATCCATCAATAAAAGAATTATAATACAGATAGTTACAGTGTGAAGTCGATCCAAAATCATTCACACGGGTAAAGCATACCCAACCGTCCAGTGCAGATTTTCTCTCGACATTGGTTAGCTCCCGAAGGAAGATTATCCTTGTTGATTTGTTACTTATTTTCTCCACTTTGCACTTTTAATCTGTCAAATTCTCATACAAAGAATACTCATTTGTTTTGATTTCTGCAAACCATACGCTTTCCTTCATTATTTGGATTCGATAGACACTACTTTGGTCAAAATATTGCCAATAAAGGGCTAAAAGGATTCTGCACTTCATAATTTTACAACTTGTTATTTGTAGCTTAGTCAAAACGAGCTCAACAATGGACCCATTCAAAGCGGATTTCGCATCCTTAAAAAACCAAAAATAATTTGTTCTTTCATAACACATTATATTCATCATCACGGAATCCATGGATGAAACTAATGTTCTCAACATCAGTTCTTTGTTCTCAAGACAAGAGCAAAAGTTGTCCTTGTTCTTTTTTAGGGATCTATGGCGCTCCCTATTTTCTGGTTTCCCTATTGTCCATACTCTTGGAATGGCCCTGCGAACAAACACAAGAAACAGCAACAGTTTCCAGGCAGAAAGGTTCATATAATAACATAAAAATAGAACAAATGGATTTCCAACCCAACTAGGAACAATCAGGTTGAGAATTAATTTTCTTTGTTTCTTGTTGAGAAGCATTTTTTGATTCCATTCATATTCTTTATTCTTCAAATAATCGTTAGTACTTGCTCCTCTACTCACCCTCCAACTAGTGGTACATATAGGTTTGAAACTGTTACACGCGGGCAAAAACAGTCCCCACAAACATGTATTCAATCTTACTGTACGATTCGCAAAACACAGATAAACATAAATACAAAAGAAGACACCATCAACATTACCCACAAATTCAGCTATATCATAGTATTTATGTTTATTCAAGAATTCACCATTCTTGTTCCTGTCTTGATGTTGTTCAAGATCACTCTTTCCTTCTTTGTGCAGTAGTATACTGAAGTTACTCATACATATTACTTGATTGGATGAGGTGTTTCGTTCACTCAAAACACATTGCATTTTAAAGGAGTATTTGCAGGGAATGTAAGAATCAAAAATCACATCTGAGAGGTGAGGTACTTTAGTCTGCATAACCTTATTCTCATTTATTAGAGAAGGCCTGGTAGCAACATAGCTAATGACAGCAGGAATTTCAACATCAAAATCAACATTGAGCAAGTCCATCATTGTGC
Organism: Fagopyrum homotropicum; assembly: GCA_033239125.1. Lineage (NCBI taxonomy): Eukaryota > Viridiplantae > Streptophyta > Magnoliopsida > Caryophyllales > Polygonaceae > Fagopyrum > Fagopyrum homotropicum. The sequence continues at coordinate 143,097,052 of BSWB01000003.1, read as the reverse complement.
TACTATCTATTCTTAGATCTAGGAATTCCAAATGCGAGAAATAAATATGGAGTCTATAGTTACTGAAGTATTGTGAGGATTTACCTTCTAGGCTGCGAATCTGGATTAAAGCCCTCACCCATGATCCAGATTCGGAAGTCATAAGACTAGCATTCCTAACAATGCTCGACATCATCCCAGATTGAGGACTACTCGTCCTTAGCAACACCAGTACTAAGCCGATAATCATCCTCCTGTGCCCCCTGCCGCAGTAGCCTATTCGGGGCCATTTCATCATAGATCTCGGTTCACATTTCATCAAAATCCTTTTTAGGGTTTGACCGAAGTCCCAGATCGCGGCTCTCCAACCAGCTTTCTTCTGTGACCCTGGAAAGGAAGGCGATTTCAGAAAGCTCGAAGAGGGGAAATAGAGACTCCGGAGATAAATCGTGTTGGATCTTCTCCTTCTTTGCCGCCGCCAAGCCGAGAAGTTATAACCTTTCTTCTTCCTGTTCTGTTTGTCATTGCAGCCAACGAACCATGTCTTTCCATGGCTGGTATCTTGGAACTTAGGAGTTATTGAGAGGAGCGTTGTGCACAGATGGAGAAGCGCACAGGCGAGAGAGGCGGAGCTCTCGGGTGGAATCGGCGTTTTTGGTTTGCTAGGGTTTCGTTTTGTTGGCGGCGGCTCCAAAGGGTTGTGAGGCGCGTTAAGCGCGTTCTCTGGGCTGAAAGAAGGGTTTATGGGATTCATTTGCATTTGCTCAGTACTATTTCTTTATTAATTAAGGAACTTATTTACCTCTTTTATTTTATTTTTACCTTAATTTACTTGTACAAGTGGTTATCCATTCATTTGGCAATAATTGTAAAAGCGACGTCGTTGCATGCATATACAACAAGAAGCTATTCTATCAACTAATCAACCTATTTATCTTTCCAAATTGCACTATGGACCCCTTTTGCTTTAGTTGTTTAAATTTAATTCCTTTAATATTCTTATTTATCTATAATTTTCTATTTATTTACAACTTCTATAAATAGTTATTTAAATAAACTAATACTTACACGGTATAAGTCTATATCAATTAGACTAATATCGAAACTTATAAAGATTAATATTGTACCTTATTTAGCGGAGTGCTACAATAATCACTACTCACAGAACAATCAAATTCAACAACGAATCCAACACCATAACTAATTCAGAATTTACATGTGATGGTTTTTTACATTCAACATGTTCTTCTTCATACTTAAGCAAATTATCATGTTCAATTAAATTAGTAGTTGCAACGCTATCCTCGATAAAATCAACATGTAACACGAGGAAAAGGATCAATATGATTATCAAGAGATGACATGGATTCAACACAAGTAGGATCAAGATTATCATATAGCATCCAAAAAAGGTGTCTATATCAATGTGATCAATAGGATCCGAAAATTCAACAATACATCCAACATATTCGACATAAAAAACAAGGGATGTGTTATTAGTAATTTTATCAAAACTGTTAATAGAATGTCTCATTAATTCAATAAGTTTATGCACATGAATTATATGATCGACATTAATAGTGATATGTATGATAAATCATCATATTTATAATCATATATCATGAGAATGATATGCTCAAAGGAATACACATTCATAATATTAAACTTCAAAAATTAGTATACGCAATAAGAAGTTTAGCATCACCAATGTGCTCATCAAAAGAGGTATTTACATCATCATATGTAGTAGGATCAATATGCTTCCTAAAAAGTTTTATCAAGTTCACAAAAGACAATATATGATCGCAATATGCTTTAATAATCCTTTCAATAATTAAGTCATCATGTATCATATATTCATTATTCACTTCAACATTTAGTTCATGCGATTCGTTTCCAACGGGCTCTTTATCATCATAAACATGTTCATCTATTTTAGAGATAGAAGATGTTGAATCACTCCTTGTTGAGGTTGCGGTAACCCCGATTACTACAGTGTTTGCGGGTGACGAAAATGAACTACAAGTAAAAGTTATAAGAGGCGTCATAGGAGGTTGCGGTTTTGAATTTGGATACACCTTGTTCCGTTTCTTGGCTTCTTCTTCCTGCTTGCTAACCCGGACTTGCCTTTTATCTTGTTCTTCTTTTTGGACAGCCGTGATCTGTTCAGGGCTCATGAGCATAAAAGGTTAGTGTCTCTCCCTAGAAGTTAAACACGTACTTGTTGGTCTTTCCCTTACGAGTAACATATCTATCATGTTCTCATAGACACCCGAGTACCATGTGACATATTTGCATCAGGACAACATCGCATAGGATGATGGACGAAGGTCTCATTCAAATCGAGAAGAAGTCTTCGCTAAATTTAAGATCGAGTTTGACGATCTAAAAGGACAAAGAGGGGCACGTAATGACGCGTTTTATTGAGTTACGGGTTTCTACATACTAGGCGCGCCGGCGCGCGCAACGCGCGCGCGTGATATATTTTTTTTTTCCCGCGAGACAATTTGTACAGTAATGATAATAATAAGTTAGTAAGTGAAAACATTTATAATAATTTTTTTTCCCGGAGGACGATCATTTGTACGGTAATGATAATAATAAGTTAGTAAGTGGAAACATTTATAATAATCGAAAAATGCAATGTCCTGTCTAATTATGATTTCTTATTCAAGATCGTACAAATTTGTCCGATTACATGGGTTTTGGTAGCAATGAAAATAAAAGAAACCGGATATGAGAAACCGCATACATATATGTAGGTACTCCCCATATGTCTTCAAGTGACTTCAGATGTGGAACTTGTGCTATGGCTAGGTAAAAGAGAGTGTAAGTATGATGTGGAACTTGACAATTCCTCGCAAGAAATTGTTCATCAGTCAGCTCATTCTGATGAACATTTTAAGTAACAGTAAATGTCTGATTAAGCTTATTCTTTGGATATTTTTCACTTACAACTTTAGGGTTCTTTGAAACAATCTCAACAGCAATTTGATCACTCAATTGCTCCCACAATTTGATCACTCAATTGCTCCCACAAGCCGTCTGTTGCGAAGATCAGAAACAAATCTAGTGGCTTGATCGTTCTTTTGAGTATGGATGGTTATGCTATAATAACCATCCAAGAGGAATTGAGTTCCAAAAATGTTGAAAGATAGGGTCTCTGTAGAACGACGACTTCTTTAGATAGACGTCACCAATTGATCTGGACACTTGAAATGAGCGAGGCACTATAATAATGTTAACATAGAACCCTTCATTAGTAAGTGTACATTTAGCAGCCAAATTTCTTTCATAGATTACACATCAATGAGTCCAAATATATATTCTCACACCAATATTCAACTTAATCAGAAATGTCCTCATAAATCACCATATCTTGAGCAGATTTCAAAAGAGGTACACCATATCTTGAGCAGATTTCAAAAGAGGTACACCATATCTTGAGCAGATTACTTATGGAATGACCGAAAATAGTTCAATGACAATCAGATGATTGTTTTTCCAATTTTTAACAACATCAACGCTGAAAGATCAGGTGTACCTCTCCAAAAGCAAGGACAAACGTTACAGAGAGAACAATAGCAGCAAATTAGTTAACAAGCTTGTCCATGTATAAAGGAAGGGCCTGCAAATGATAGAGGTGGAATCAAATCACAAATCAAACAGTGCTATCAGTGCTATAAATACTGAAAACTTCATTGTGAATACCTAAAAGGTTAAAACAATATGGTTCCTTACCTACGCTGGAGAAGAATTGTTAAGCTCTTGTTCACTAATGAAAATGAAAAACACCGTATCATACAAATTTGAACAAGTCAATGCCAATAATGTCATGGATTTGAGTCTCAAAAGCAAGCTTAAGTTCAGTACCAACACCATATGTACCATCAATGAGATATAAATCTTCTACACCCGTAACCAAAAGGTTTGAGCCGATCAAACACCAAAGCATGCACAAAATATCTACATGAAGGATCAAATGTTTTATAAATTCAATATTACCAAAGGATAATAATCCTCCGAAACCACCAATTCCATCCGCCATCTTAGTAGAGTTCTCTTAACAAGCTCAGTTCATTCTTCCTTCCCAACTTCTCTGGACTGTCCTCAGAAAGCCTCACAACTCCCTGCTAAGATTGACCTTCGTCTATGGGTTTCAACTTCCACAAAAAAGTAGGAAAAAGTGAAAACAACATCAAATGAGGTAGACCCCTTTTTTGTAGGATGACAGCTGAGAATTTGAAAATCAGATAATTTAACACCCTAATTAAAAAAAGCTTAAAACTTAAGGGCATACTTTTTTCTCTTGTGATTAATAGAAGGCCCACTTATCCCATTACTCCATACATGCTTGCATGCACAAACAATCTTTCTATATGTCTAATGAATATATTCTCTTTTTTTTTTATGTTTTCTTGCTTCTCAGTTTATCATACCATTCTCTACTCTCATGGTGCATACTTTTAGAGGCCATTATTGGCATATGAGTTGGTTTAGTTAGTACCAAAGTATTACTTTGCATTATGAATTCATGGGCTGAATCTGTTAATAGTTCAGAATTGTGAGTATATTCCTATCTCATCACTCCTCTAATCTTATTTTGTTTCTAGTTTCTGTATTTTCATTTTGTTACTTTTGTCATTTACGTGTCTTACTGGCCTAAATTGATTTGCTTCTTGCGTTTTGTTAGTTATTATATGTTACAGATGGTCTGCTCATATTTTTTAGCCTCTGTGTTTACCTGAAATAATTTACACTAAAAAAAATCAACAATATAAGCATGAAACAGAAGAACAAATAAGCAATATCAACTACTGAATATATAAGAAAAAAAATCAGCAACTATATACAAAGGAACTAAGGAATGCAAGTGATAATATGTCAATGAGTCAAGCATGCAGAGCCAAATTTACAAGAATAAATTACTAAAACTCAACCGGATTGAGTTACATAATCAAAACCCAGATCATGATGATGAATATAGGTTAATCGGATCCAAACTCGGCAAATCAATCAATCGTAAAAAATCCAAAGCAAAATCCAGATGATTGACTAATCGAATTCAAAATCAAGCAGGCTCACCTCATGAAGATGAGCATCCAAGCGAAGACAATTAGCAAGAAAGAGATAAGAACCGGGCTCTGTAAAAATAGCACGCTGAATCCTACCAATACGCTCAGCAACAAAACTGGACGAAATTATCTTAAGTCCGAAAAGAAAGGAGAGATCCGGCGTAGAAGCTACCTCTCTGGGCCTCGTCGGCACCAGAACCGGAGCCGTAATTGAACCTGAAAGTCAATTTAAAGGAAATATATTAGGTCGAAACATCAGAAATTAGAAATCGAAGAAAACATTTCGAACAATAGAAATAGAAATTGGATAAATGTGACAGTCATAGAGTGAAACTGGATAAATATGAAGTAGAAGAAGAAAAAGAGACACGCGGCTGACTGAAAGGAGGAGATAACACGTGTCTACAACAACCGTCATGAGCAGAGCTCTTTCGCGAGGAGAAGAAGACATGTGGAAGATGAAGGGATCGGGATGAGAAAGAAGGATAAGACCCACGGATTCCAAGAGGCGGCCCAATCAGTCCTCAAAATCAGATGGTGCCATTGGCTATATTTGGACTTTAATGACCACCTAAAACGTCGACCACAAATGGGCCTATTTGAGTAGCCTAGACGTGACAACCAAAGCAGGTCAAAAGCCCAAAGGGCCACCGACATAGGGTATAAGTCCATTACTGTAGTTTTTTCAAACTCAAACGTTTAATGTATAAAGGATTATACTCGCTTGGGCGGAGTTTTTAATAATATCATACTTTTTGTTTTTAAAAAAAAATATTTCTGTAAGTATCTTGGTCTAACAGCCGAGCCTTAACCTTGAGAGTTTGGGACCGCCCCATGAGCCCGGCCCATTCAGCCCATTAGGGTTTCCTCCGTTCCTGCTCTGCAGAGCTGCACCATCACGCCTATTTATTCTTCGCTTACCACTGACGAAAATACAGTTCCCCATCGCCGTATTCCTCCCCACATAATTCACGGCCGATTCCCAAGCGCGTCTGCAAGCTTATTTTCGGTTTCAATTTTCAATTATGATTCTTTTACCTAATCTTGCTATAAACCCTATTGTTTTTCTTCCGATAAACGAAGCGGAAGTGTGAATTCCAGACATAGGCAGGTGTCTACTACAAATTACAATGGAGATAGACCGTTGATTGTCTGGAATATGAAGTAATGGTGTCCTTCGTTGCCCGGTGATGAATATACTATCATCCGGGGTACATTAGGATCCTAAATTCTTCTTCTTTGCGATGAACAGATTCTCTATTTTGTCAATATAATCACGAAACAATGAAAATCCAGACATAAGTCAGGAGCCCTCTTGAATAGTTTGATTTCGTGGGCACCGTTACATGTCTGGAATATGAAATATGGAGAAAGCGAATTGATGGCTAGGGTTTCTTATCTGTCTTGTTGATTTCTCTTGTAAGTGTCCATCGTTGCCCAGTAATTAAAATCTTTATTGTTATCTGAGCTTCATCTGGACTCTACACTTTGAGTGAACTGTTCAATTGTGCTATCGCTTTGATTTCAAACTCAAAGTCCGCTTGTTTTCCTCGTGGTCTGTGCGTTAGTGGTTATTGAAGGGTTCTTGATTCGAGAGTATGATTTGTAGCAGCGAATCTTGTGGAAATCCTTGATAATTGGTTAATAGCTGGTGATCTTAATAAAATGTTTATTCATTTCAAATTAGTTTAAAATTTGCTAAATTGAAAAATACGTGTGCCCATCAGTGGTTACATTGAGAGCGGATTGTATTCATATAGTTGAATGAAAAAACTTGATTACGTGTGACAGCATTGAGATGAACTTGATTACGTGTGACAGCATTAAGATGAATGTGTTATCAAAGAAAAAGAAAATTTTAGGGGATTCTTCGGTACACTATGGCCTGGCATACAATGAAAATGAAGCATACAAAACAATAATAAGAAAATATTTGTACATGTTTGGACAAATAATGAGATGAGACACTTCTAGCCGATGACTTTTTGAGGATCAAGATGGCCACTGCTAAAAGAACCAGCTCTTGACCAGGTCTAAGTGTAATTGGCGTCTCAATCGCAGCAGCTGCCACATATAGCAGTCACTTGTTTCAATTGCACCACTCTTGACCGGTTCTAACTGCAGTATACCAGAGTCTACTACTTGCATCTTGCCTTTGTTCAAAGTATTTCACTCCATTCTCGAGGCTTACACAATATACCAAGTCTAATTGTGCTTCTCTTCTCTTGCTCCCTTCCTCTTTCAATGTGTGTTCGATGATGTCTTCTTCTATAGTTCATGGTTGTGCATCAAAACTCTTTGACATGCAAGTTTTCACCCATTGAAAGTAGTTTCTAGCTCATTATCCGTTTCACAGCTATTGTTACTAAGGAGTGATAAAGTTTAATGAAATCTATATACTTATATGACATTTATATACAAATTTATTTAGATGAATGTTGAATATGACCGTTGTTTATTTAAATATGTTAAAATTTTATTTAAAACCCATGCCCTTCGAAACGTGATTTAAAATGACAACACTCTTCCTACCTTTATTTATCTTGACCACACTTCTGACATAAAATATAAAATACATTAATTGCTACAACTGGTCAACTACATCATTAACTTTGTCCATTCTTTGCCACCTTCACATGCATTGTCGAACCCATCATTAACTTTACTCATTCTCTGCTTTAAACTCATGTCCCATCGAGACGTGACATGAAATGATCACACTCTTCCTAACTTCATTTATCTTGACCACACTTCTGACACAAAGTAGAAAATATTGCAACAACTACGTCTTACATCAAGAGAACTGAGTACAAAACATCTTATGTATTATTACCCTAAACATTAGGATACAACAACATTAAATACATTAGGAAATACATTGATACAACTTTTGATGATTGCAATTTTTTCAATTCATGTTGGGTTCATTCATCAACCTTTCCTTCAATGTCATACTTGAAGGAGTCAATTCCTTATCTGCCAATAAACCCATCAACAATTAAATCTTCTTAACTTTCACGTAATCTTTGTATTTCTCTAGCTTACGTGCCTCCTTCAATTTCTTTAACTCCGTCACCTCGCTCATATGTCGTAATGTTTTTTTTTTCTCTCTCTCTCTCCGTTAGCACTTCATAGTGTTCATCACTCGTTGATGCCTTCTGTTTCCCCTTTCTCTTAGCGATTTTGATACCTTCAGGACGATCAAAATGTTGATGATCATACATGCTTATTGGAGTTTCAGGAGTTGGGTTAGAACCCATGACACCTTCAATTGAAGCCCTTGATCTTTTGTCGTTCGAAACACTTTCCTCATTCTCTTGGTTGATTTTTTTTCTAAATGATCAACCCTCAATTTTTCTTAATTACGAAGAACATACCATGCATACTCATTTGAAAAATTACAGCCATATGTAGCTTATAAATTCACGTGCTTTATTCATTATATCTTGATCTCCTTTGCCGCTAGCTTGTAATTTGAAAGCTTTTTCACGACAACCAACAAACTTACCAACAATGTTGTTTAGCTTTTGTCATCTACACTTGATTTTGTTTGTCTCGAGGAACTTGGTGAGGTTTCCTCCACTACATGTAGTTGCTAGTACTTGACTCCAAAATGCCACTGAAGTTTAACCATTGCCATCAATCGAATTAGCACTGACATTTAAAAAATCGGAGATGAGCAGCAAATCATCTTCATGAGTCCAATAAAAGCGCTCACCTCCATCACTACCACCATTACCATCAATGTCATTATCACCACCACCTTCACGACGACCACCACCACCACGATCATCACCACTACTACCACCACCACTACTAGGAGCTTCATAACCACCGCCATCTTCACCAGCACCACCACTTTTAGCACCATAACCTCCACTATAACCACCATCATAACCACCACAACCACCACCACCGCCATCACTATTAGCATCATAACAACCTCTGCCATAACCACCGCCATAACCACCACCGCCAACATTACCACCACCACCACCACTAGAGGGAGCTAAACCATCCTACTGTTGGGTGCTATATGCAGGGATTTCAGAAGATTAAGTGAGTATTTGACTATAATAATTATAGTCGGAATCTAGGGTTAAATCATTAAAACCAAACATTTCATTAAAGTTTTGAAAATTTGGATGATTATCCATGATGAATGTAGAAAGAAAAAGATGTGTTTTGGTGTTTGAAAATAACCTATCACCTTCACTATATATAGACAAGAATACAGGTTAATTTTATCATTTATTACATTTTTATAACTTATAATGAAATTTCGGTTAATTTTATTATTTATCTTTGTGAACAATACAATAAGCAATGAAGATATACATTATTGCAATTAAAAATGACTCAACACATATATGCAAAAATAAGAAATAATTTTTCACTATTTAGAACTTTTATACCTTAAAACAAAATTTATTAATTTGTTATGTATTTTGATATTGGACTTTTCCTCTTGGTGCCACAAGGTTTGGACTTTTCCTCTTGATATCCACTAAGTTTCAAAATTCCTCTTGGTGCCCTCAAGGTTCCATTTGTTTCCTCTTTATACCCATTCTTAATGTACTACATTAAAATTCAATAAAAATTATTTAAAAAATTAAAAAATAAATTTAAAATAGATTATGACCTTAATTAATAAATTTTAAATAGAAATAGTTTATATATTTTTTTTTTCATTTTTTGAAATAAATATATTTTTTATTTTCAAATTAAAATATATTTTTACTTTTTACTTTCGATTTAAAAAATATATATAATTTATGTTAATAATATTTATATTAAAAAAAATTTTAAAAATTTAAATTTTTTGTAAGATTCCAAATAATTAATATAGTATTTTTTTAAGATTAATTTTCTATAATTTATTTTAATTTAAAAATAAAAATATTAATTTTTTTATGTGTTAATTTATTATTTTTTTATAATATACTTTTCCATAAACTTAAAATTAAAAAAAATTTAAAAATTTCGAATTAATATAAATTATATAAAACTTACCTTCAAAATAAAAAAAATTAATTATATTTTAATTATCTAGACTCTTAATAAAGGTTTTAAAATTTTTTTTATTGAATTATATATATATTTTTTAAATCGAAAATAAAAAGTAAAAAAATATTTTAATTCAAAAATAAAAAATATATTTATTTCAAAAATAAAAAATATATTTATTTCAAAAAATAAAAAAATATATATAAAAACTATTTCTATTATAAATTTATTAATTAAATTTAATGAGGTCATAATTTATTTTAAATTTATTTTTCTAATTTTTAATTATTTTTTAATAAATTTTAATGTAATATATTAAAAATGGGTATAGAGAGGAAATAAATGAAACCTTGAGGACACCGAAAAGAATTTTAAAACTTAATAGATACTAAGAGAATAAGTTCAAATTTTGATGACACCACGAGAAAAAATCCTTAATTTTTTAATAACCTTCGTTTTCACCTAACATAACACATTAATATTTTTTTAAATAATTAATAAAAATTCAATATGTGAAGTGGAGATGCTCCAACGATCTGTGATCAGTGATCACATAGCTAGTGACCTAAACCAGTTATTCTTTTAAAAAAAACAAATTTCAATATTTATTTTATACTTCCACTTTGATACAAATTGACAAATCACAGCAGTCCTTTCGGTCTCTTTTCCCCTCCCTTTCTTCTGTGTAAGATCTAACTCCTAAATTTTGCCTTCATAATCATATCCTCCATGATTGTCCAATCTCCGCCACCTACACCGCCACTCTCCGCCTTATAATCCGCCCTGTCTGCTCCATCCTCCATCATCCCCAGCCATTGCCGGAATCATCCCTCACATTCCAATTCTGCAATTACAATGAACGATTTCCAGGGCATATTGTCCGGCGATTTCGGTTTCAAACCCCAGGGCAAATCGGCGCCCATGGCTCCTCCTCGCTCCAATCCTAGCACTGCCAATCCAGTTTTCGATTTCGACCTCGCCGGCTCATCCTCCTTCAAAAAGGCGCCCTATTCCAAACCTTCAAGTTCCAGCGATTTCCTCGATGATCATGACACCTTTTTCTCTCGGACTAGAAGCAGAAAGAGCAACGATTTTGACAATTTAGGGGGTTTGGATAATGTTTTGGGGGCTAATTCCAGGTCTCGTGCCAATTCTTCGGCGAACATGGATTCGATTTTCAGTGGACTGGGTGATTCGGGGTCGAGAATCTCGTCATTGCCGGTGTTTGACAAGCCTGTATATGATGATGACCATGATTCATTTGACGATCTTCTAGGGGGTTTGGACAGGAAGGAGCCTGCTAAGGGATTGGATGGGTCAAGGCGAAAGCATGAGAAGGATGTTCCTGCTTTTGAGGATTTGTTGCCTGGATTTGGGGCGAGTACAGCGCCTAGTAACAGGTATAACGAAAAGCTGTGTAAGTGTTTAATTTGGCTTTCTTTCACATGTGATGTGTATATTTTACTTCTTGGTTTCGGGCATCATTTCTTGTTGAAGTTTAGTTCATTGTAACCTTTACTATCTAGGACCAGACTGGGTTTTGATGCTTGTGTACTTGTTATTATACTCCAATGGACATTGATTTGCAAACTTTGTTGATTTTGCATAGACTGGAGATCATACATACTGCCCCAAAGTGAATTCTTTGCAAATGAAGCTTTGAATCAGTTTGTGCAGTATATATGCTGCACAGATTTTAGAATTGCTTGCTTTGGACACTGTCAACTTGGATAAAGTATTTAGCAACTTTAAAATTTTAACTACATGCCTATTCACCTGCCAAATTATGTAGAAACACAGTAATGGAACATAGAAGCTCTATCTTAATATGCGCAGCTAACTACTTTTGGGATGCTTGAGCACATGCTTGTTCCATGGCAACTTGTAATTGATTGTAGGCCATTGGGCTTTGCTTTAAGTAACTTTCCAGGTTAGATATGTTCCTGAATGTTATTGAACATTTAACGGAAAAGGAACAAAAAATTTATTCACGCAGCTACCAACTTACCCCAGTTGACCCTTTCCTGCCAATGCCGCTGCTTCTACCCCTGCTGTGATGGTATTATCCCTATTGCATTGAATAATCCTCATCATCCTGCTGCTACTCCTGCTTGATCATGTTAGCATGACCAGCCCTGCTGTCAGGAATACTAAAGATCTTGGAAGCAAGTTTAAATGATGTTACGAAACAAGATGGTATTGGAGAGGGGTCCACGTAGCGACATACTGCAGATTTTTAGGTATTTGGGGAACATTGAAGGCGGTCCTGGTGATTAGGAATGGGGCAAGCTCCCTAACAGGGTCTGATGGTATGAGTTTTACAAAGGTAGCTGGTGGTGGACTGCATGAATTTCTAATGTATTTGTGTTTAAAAATCCACTAATTACCTTCTTTGGAACCCTGAGTTGTTTATACAATTTCAAGCTAAAATTTCAGTTTAAAGTGATAGTCGGAAATTGGATCTACCTCTTATCGTGATTACTATATGAAAGTGCCTGCTGCTTTGCTTCTGCCTCAAACTCTATAAAATCATTTTCTCTTTATCCTCCATTGTCTCTTTTCCCAATTTGAATAACTATATTTTGGTTTTGTCCTTGTTGGAGGCGTTGAGGGACACATTTCTTGCTCAAAGTTGCTTGAGCTGATAAATCCTTCACCTTTGATTCTAAGGTTTGTGTTACTCTATAAGCAGGAATCCTCTGGATAACAGTTGGGACAAAAACCCAACAGGAAGAGGGGCGGCAAAAGCCACAACTGATGTGGATGATCCATTTGTAGTTTCAAAATCAAGTTCATTGGGTGGACCATCCACCCAATCACTCTACGACGATTCTTTGGGGCAATTTAATATTAATGCTGATTCCAGCAGCAAAAAACCTGAGAGCATTTCTTCAAGTGGGGGATTATTTGATGATATAGATACCATTCGTGGCTTGAGCAGCAAAAGGTCTGAGAATATGTCTGCTAGTCAGGGATCATTTGATGATATAGATCCCCTTGGTGGCCATGGGTACTCCGTGCCCTTGAATGACAAGGAAAAGGTTAGTTACCCTGCTAGGACAAGAGCAACAGTGAGTATTGGACAATCATCTGCAAGTGTAGAAGCAAGGGACCAACCATTTTCTGCAGGAAGTCCACCGAAAAAGGAGAAAACGCCTGTAGAGGGGTATCGTGAATCTCCTAGTTTTGATGCATATACGGCTTCTGTAGATTCTCATAGATCTGCTCAGAGTACATTTTCCTCTCCATATGTAAATGTTAGTGATGACACAACTTATCAAAGACATACAACTGTATATGAAAACAACTCAGATTCATCTGATGAAGTGTGGTTGAATGTATTTGAAATTCCTCTATTTACACAACCAACAGCCGCTCCTCCACCTTCAAGACCCCCTCCCCCCAAGCCTGCTCGAATTTCAAAGGCAAGACATGGCTCCGATATTCCTCCATATGCAAAAAAGAAGATTGATGACCATACTTCTTTTCCTACTTCAGCTCAATCATTTCAGAGTAATAAATCACCCCCAGCCGGTGAAAAGAGCTCTTTTGCATCTCCAATTGACGAACTTGAGGATTTTGCCAAGGGAAGGATTTGGAATGATCCTGTTGGAAAATCTGATGTTCTATCTGGTGATGGTTTGGAGAGACACTCAGATGCCGCTGCATCAGCCGCTGCAATGAAGGAAGCCATGGATAGGGCCGAGGCCAAATTTAAATATGCTAAAGAAGTAAGGGAGAGAGAGAGTGTAAAAGCTACTAGAATGCAACAGGAACAAGAAGACAAGAAGTTTCCTGATTTTCAGGAAAGAGAATTTAGAGAAAGGCAGGAGCAGGGACTAAGGGAAGAAGAAAAGAAACAGAGGGAAGAGGAAGAAAGAATGTGTAGGGAATTGGAGGTAAAAGAGAGAGAACAGAGGAGAATTGAGAGGGAGCGTATTGAAAAAGAACGTGTCAGGCTAGCGGTTGAAAGAGCTACAAGAGAAGCACGTGAAAGAGCAGCTGTTGAGGCTCGAGCAAGGGCTGAAAAAGTTGCTGTTGAGAAAGCACAGACTCAAGCTCGAGAGCGTGCTGAAAGAGCTGCTGTTCAAAAGGTACAAGCAGAAGCCCGTGAACGGGCTGGACGTGCTGCTGTGGAAGCAAAACAAAGAGCAGACAGAGCAAAAGCTGAGAGAGAGGCAAAGGAGAAGGCTGCCCGTGACAAAACTGCTGCGTCTGCAAGGGCAAATCAGCAGAATAATAAAGATGACCTCGAGTCCTTCTTTGGAACGGGTTCTCGCCCAAGCAGTGCTCCGAGGCCTAAGCCCAGCTCTTCTGTGAGTATTATTTATGACACTTTCTACTTTTATTCAAAGCTTTATTGATCGAGTCTTCTTGCTTAACTTTTCAAATATGTCATTCAGGATCCTTTCTTTGATTCCCAGTTCCCCAAGAAACAGTCCGAGTCAGTGAGGACATCTGATGGATCTACAGCTAGCATGAGGAAAGCACCTTCATCTGCCAATATTGTTGATGATCTTAGTTCAATTTTTGGAGGTAGCTGGTTCTATACTATGGTTTCATGACCTTTCACTAGCATGAGGAAAGCACCTTCATCTGCCAATATTGCATACAAGGGGATCTATCGTTATTTTGCCTTCTTGTTGTGTTTGTAACAGGGTCTCCTTCAGCTGGGGAATTCCAGGAACTTGATGGGGAGACTGAAGAAAGGCGAAGAGCTAGATTGCAACGCCATCAAAGGACTCAAGAGAGAGCAGTATGTAACAAACCCGAAATCTCCTCGAGTTTCATTCTATGGGATGGTTATTCAAGAATAATTGTCATTCAGAGATTGTAAAAGATTAAACCTTTTTGAAATAAATGGACCATCAGACTGCCACTTATTGCACTTGTCCTTGTGTAGGCAAAGGCAGTGGCTGAGAAGAACCAGAGGGATCTTGATGCTCAGAAGGAACAGGCAGAGAGACATGTATGGCCACTTTACTTTGCAGTTAGTATATTTGGTGTGGCTCAAGATTTCTGCCAAAGTACAATGATTTAAATTGTATTTTGGTATTTCTCATGCAAATATATATACAGACATTATATTACTAGAACAGTTGTTTTATCCCGTAGTCATTCATCTGAGTGTGTTTTGCTTTCGTTTCAGAGGATTGCTGAAACACTTGATGTTGAGATTAAGCGTTGGTCTGCAGGAAAAGCAGGAAATATACGTGCCCTTTTATCAACATTACAATATGTGAGTTTGTATCTTCCATCATATTAGTTTTTGAAGGAAAATTCGTTTAGCAGTTATTACTTATTACTACAAAGCTCGTCTTCTTTCACACCCGAATTTCTCACGAAAAACTTGAGTTTTTTCCGTAAATTTCTTACTCCACTATAGACGGATGATTCCTTTCTGTCAGATGATCACAATGTTTTAACATTCATTTGAAAGTTGTCTGTGGGTGCACATCCGTTAGCAGGTCTATTGTTACATCTTGTCTATGATGCTTAAAATTACTCTGTTGTTGCATTTAGGTGAGTGCCTGACATGATTTTATAGTGATATATGCATTGAAGAGCCTTCACTGCAAGAAGTTAATTTTTAACCTTCGCTTTGCCCTAGGATCCGCTGACTTTTATGCACCAAAATCTAGCATATTGTTATTACTTGCTTCTTTTCAAGAGTATTGCCTTCTTTTTTCTGAAAGAGCCTGTCGGGAAGACCGAGAGAAGAGTTATTAGGCTCTTGTCTTCTGGTGTGACTCATGGCACATGTTTTTATTTGGAAGGGCTGTATTGCCTGGAAATACATAGAATATGGAAGTAGTAAAAGAAGGTTGACCAGTGACCACTACAGGCAACATGAAACAATGCAATGAGTTCTCCCCGCTTTCTTCTCTTCTGAATGGTAGATTTTGTCAAACCATAATATACATGTAAAAGTTGACGAGTCAGTGTGTTTATGCTATGTCTTTCGAAAACAATATGTGTGCCAATATGAGGTTTTGATGACTAAATCTTGAAGTTTTCAGTTAATCCTTAATCAGTATATACAGTCATCGGAGTTCTTACCCTTCAGCTGATTGCAATTGTTTCTTATTTTCAATATGTTTAGGTCCTTTGGCCGGAGTGTGGATGGCAACCCGTTTCCTTGACCGATTTGATAACTGGTGCATCAGTTAAAAAAGTTTACAGGAAGGCAACTTTATGCATTCATCCTGATAAAGTGCAGCAGAAAGGGGCTAATTTGCAGCAAAAATATGTTGCTGAGAAGGTTTTTGACCTCTTAAAGGTATGACTCATTTTGTTATGATGATTTTACTGATTCTGAGGTAAAGTTAATTGTTATTGTATGCAAAAATCAGGAAGCATGGAACAAATTCAATTCAGAGGAACTCTTCTAACATGCATCACGACATTTAGATTGTGACATTTGGTCACTGTTGAAAGAGATTGCCCTTTCCTCTATAGTATTATTTGTTGTTGAACAAAGCCAGCGCTCTCCAGAAATATTCATAACCTTACATGGTGTTGAAGATGATGCTCCTTGACCAGCTTCCAGGTAGATGATGAAACTGCCAAATACTCTATAAAAAGGGTCTCTGCCATCAGCTTCATGTGTTGTTTTCATATAATTTCAACCATGAATGCAGAGCTTGTTTTTTTGGTTATGGCATACCCTCTATTTGCTGGCAAGAGTGTATGTATGATATGAACTTTTTTTTTGTATTTTCTTTTTTCATGTTTCGATTTTTTGTTGCCTGTCACTCATACCTATTAGCCCTGTCAATCTAGTTAGAAGATTAGGTTTCGGTTGTAAGTTACGGTTTTGACATTTTGGGCTCCAAACTTTCTGATGATTATGGGATGGGTCTTTTCAATTTCGGGTCAATTTAATTGGTCAAATAACATCATTTTCCTTGTTCTTCTTTCTGTTTCTCTTTGAAAGGAAGATATCTTTATTACATAAGTCGCAAGTGTTTGGTTCTAAAACACTAGGCGCCATACCTACAGACTAACTGTCATGAATAACCATAATAAAAGAAACCCACGAAAATACATCAAGAAATCTCGAAAGCAAAGATATCAAGGAAAAGGGATGATTTATTCAACGCGAATCGACGAGCATAAACTGCACAACGTCTATCGTTGAAGGAAGTACTCAGTCCGTCGACAATTGTGTACCCAAGTAGTATTCATTGATTTTGGCAATTTAACATACATTTTGGAAAAGAATAATCAAGCATTTCCAATTTACTTTCTTTAGCATCTACTATGTACGAAAGGTTTAAGGTATTGGTTCAAGGGATTATGAAAATAAGGAAAATTGTTGACTTGTCACATCATTTTTTTAATTATATACCTTGTTGCTAAAATAGTGTATATTTTATTACTATATATCTAACTAGTTCAATGCCTGCACCTTGTGCGGGTTTTGTCTAAATAATTATATATATATATATAAAGTTTAAAATTAAAAAATCAATTAAAACAAAATTTTCAAAAATTTAAGTTAAGAAAACAAAATATGATATATAAAATTCGAAATTATAAAATTAATTCAAAATTTAATTTCGTAAATTAAAATGTGCCTACATTATTTTTTAAAAATTATAAAAACAAAATCTAGATGTGTTTTTATTATGTTTTTGTTTTAATTAATATTTGAGTAAAATTGACGTGGCATAATAATTTATTAGATTAAAGATGATTTGGCTTGCTTACTGTTTATTAGTTTTAATGATTTTTTTTATTATAAAAGATATTATGATAAATCCGTAAATATCTTATGGCAATATTGTTTTAGTAAGATATATAGATTATCTAGTATCCTAAAATAAGTTATACTTGTATATGCGGATAGGTTTGCAATACATTAACCTTACTACAGTGATTTGTATATTTTTATTTAAAAAATAGTATTAAAATAAATATTTCTAAATATAATTTATTACAGCATAATTTATTAAAATGTTAGTCATCAATACTGTCTTTAAATTTTGTTTATATATTATTTATCTACTGATTGTGATAGTGTAGGAGGAAAAAAGATATTGTCAAGTCTGGTTTTGTGGATTAACATGATCTGTTGTTTTCAATCTCATATATTTTGTTGTTTCAGATGTAATTACAAATGATGAAGAGAAATGGTAGTAAGAAAATATGTTCGTTTTTGTGCAATATCAGCGGGAAGCGAGTGCAGTAGTGGAAATGGTGTTGAGTGACACATGAAGAGGATCTGCAGATGCTTCTTCCTCCAACAAAACCAACAAGTTCCCCAAGGGCTTGACAAATGATCTTGGCACATGATACCTGTATTCAAATCACCTTTCATAGCTCATTCATTCCAAACAACTAGTAACAGAATACAAACTTAGCCCTCATTTGGTTATAGCTTCGGAAATGGAATGAAAATAAATCTATTTCATATGTTTACCTTATTCATGAATAAGGGTAAACTTGTGAATTAGATTCGTTTTTATTCTGTTTCCGTTTCTGGAGTTGAAACCAAACTGACCCTTATTGTGAAGACTTGTACTTACAATGTCTGTGAAGGAAGACCCTTGGGGCTGAGAAATGAAACCCAATATCTTCCAATGCTCTGTCCATTCACCCAAGCTTCCCCTTTCCCCATTGTGCTTAGATTCAACGCAATCGGGTTGTTACCCGTTGGAGCATCAAAACTAGTCTACAGGACCCATATCAGATTTCGGGCTATCAATTTGTTACAAGATTAGATTATAGATAATTCTACTATTTTACCTTATACCAAGTGAGAGGCTGCAAATTGTGTTCTTGAAGACTACTCCATTTGACTCTCCCAAGATTCTCCTCATCATAGATCTGCAAGCTTTCTCCTAATAGACCAATCTACATTCCAAGTTTTTAAAGTAGTTGACAGTTCTTATCATTAGAATACACTTAAGAAACAATGAATATAGACTAGAGAGTTAGTTGGTTGCAAGAAACCTGGTATCCCCATGTATTGTTGCTAACATCATATGCTATGCTTTCTGAACACCTTATTTCCACTTTGGCCAACCCGGCAAACCTACTTTCCATGAATCCTCCTGAATCCTTTTCAAAAAAAACATGGATACTCAATTATACACTTATGTTAAGATTCATGTCTGATTTATTATGAAG
Organism: Fagopyrum homotropicum; assembly: GCA_033239125.1. Taxonomy (NCBI): domain Eukaryota; kingdom Viridiplantae; phylum Streptophyta; class Magnoliopsida; order Caryophyllales; family Polygonaceae; genus Fagopyrum; species Fagopyrum homotropicum. The sequence continues at coordinate 143,077,856 of BSWB01000003.1, read as the reverse complement.
ATGGTGTCAATGTACCGGCAATCCAGCCAGCACGCTTAGTATTGAAACGTCGTTGGTTCCATTGTATAGAGGGATCCGGGTCTCAAGTGTGAAGTTCTTGATGCTATTTTTCCCATGGTTTCCTCCTGAAGTGTGATTATGAATCAAGCTCAAATTTGTGCATGTATATGAAGTACTGATGATTATGGCATTACCAATGTAAGTGCTGTTGTGGAAAGCTAGAGCAGCATGTGCTAGAGATACGAGATTGATCTTCGGTTCATCACATGACGAGTTAAGCTCAAATCTGTGCATGGATATGAAATTTGGAGTCATGCCTATATAAGAACAACATCTAATTGAGGTTTTTTACAAAAAGAAAATAATCACCTGAATGTGTACCATAGGTAGTCAGATTGATCTTTAGTGGTGTTCATTTGCTCTAAGAATGTGTCTGCCTTGATAGATGTGTTAGAGAAGTTAGGAACTATATCATTGAATGTTTCCCACATCTCTTCCGAGTCGAAAATCAGATTGGCTTCTGTTGTTCTTTCATTGTTTTCTGTTGTCACCTGTTCATTTGGAAAAGAAATACCATTCAATATTTATAAATAAGCAAAATTATACTTCAGAGCTTACATTTGCTGTGTTAAAAGCTACATTTGCACAATCTGGTAGGATGCTGATTGACTTTGGAGGCAACTCTAGTGATATGTTCCGAAACACAACACTGACGGATTTTCTAGAGGCGTTATTGATCAGAAACGCGGCACATCCATCTGTCTCTTCAAAAACATAAGCCTAAAAAAGGATGGATAAGTGAAAGAACATAAAATTCTAGCTAGAAAGTACAAAATCAGAAGTTACCATCTGAAATTGGCCTAAGGAAAAGATTGATTGCACACCATTTAGTATGACTTGAGAGCAATCCTTTATTGTAAGATGCAGTTGTCTAAGATGACCCCATTTCGGTTGCCTCAAAAGACCTAAATAGTCATATACAGAACTCAAGAGTTACACACTTCTGTATTAGTTTACCATGATGATTCATGTATAGTTTATATAGATACATGACTTACCATACTCGTCAAGAGGGGCTTGATCATAATAACTCGTTGTAACATACGCAGACGCCGTTCTTCCAAAATTAGTTCCTCCATGATACTTGCAGAGGTGGTTTTCAGCATACAGATTGATTACATAATATGTAAAGAAACTGAATATAAATGCAAGAAGGATATTGCAGAAGGATAACAGTAGTACCATATAGTAATTCACATAGCTTCCATTCTTAGCAATGAAAAGTGCTGCATGAAATGCAATGTCTTCAGCAGATCTCAAATATGGATCTCCACCAAATACTTGAAAGCTTCCAGGAAGAAAATATTAAAATGAATAAGTAATATTACTGCAGTTTGTTAGTGAACTTCACAGTCATAATGTTCAGTTTTTTTTCATCTCCTTAAGGGCTTGTTTGGTATGTTGTGTGAATCAGGAATATAGAATAGAGGTAAATGTTGAAATGATTCTGTTAAGAACTCCAATGTGAAACATACAAAGAAGTCCAGTTTTCAGTCCACAAAGAAGGCTTATTCGGCGAGTTAGGTCCTGTAAAAGTCTCTCCACATTTCATTCCATTGCAAGTATTAATCTGCAAGCAAATGGGTAATTGCAGTAAGAGATGATTATAACCACATATTGAAATCTAGTATGGGATAAAATAGACTATGTTATTTCTTACAAAAAAATTAAATAGGAAATAAAAAAAGGATTCTGCCAATTTTATAGCTTCCCCTTCCTAACTATTTTATATTTCAAACCAATAACCAACTTCTTTATTTTTAATTTTAATTAAGAAAGTTATGGGGAAAAAGGCTTTAGTAACCCATTCTTAAAATCTGGTTTCATACTATCTTTCTTGAGATATTTAATGCAAATGTTGTATGGAACAAGAAGACTACTAACCACAGGATCAGGAGCATCAGTTTGCTTGCACATAACCCAGGGCACTCCTGTCTGCAGTCCCACAGCCATGGTTGCAGCCCAATCAACATAGAGAGGCCCTTGCTCGCGAAACGACGCTTCAATGTTTTGATACTCATTCTCAATCTACACCAGCAAGTAAATGTCAAGAAAACTGAAAATTTTGTTTCTTGTTTAACAAATCTGCAGGTTCAGTAATTACTAATTAGTAGAAGGTGATCTTACTTGTGATAGTATAATAGGGCCTCCTTGTGAAGCATACAACCTCTCTGATTTCATCAAATCCACTATTTTGGAGGTGAAGTTTTGCATGTAAGACTGCATAGATACAAAAATGATGCTACATTGATAGATCAACAATGGAGCACACTAAGGCCCTTTTGGTTTAAACTCCGAAAACGGAAACGAAATAGAAACGAATTTAGTTCATACGTATATGAAACTTTTTGAAATCATTCGTTGTGGTTTGAACTAATTGGAATACAATTTGATTAATTTTGAAACAAATGCTTTTTGCATGAGACCACAGGAATGATTAAAAACAATTGATGAATAAGGTGCACATATGGACTAAATTCATTTGCATTCCGTTTTCGTTTCCAGAGTTACAACCAAACGAGGGGTAAAATTGATGATTAATATGTATGTACTTTGAATGGTTCGTTGTTTGTCCGGAAGACAATTCCAGGAACATCATGCAACCAGAAGGGGAAACCTCTGTAACAAAAAGAGAGTAAACAATCAGCAGTAAATTGTAGATGATTAGTAAGTTAATTAGTGTAAGTAAATACCCATAAGACCATTCACTTTCAATGAAGGGTCCGATTCGAAGGCAAACATATAAGCCCTGAGCTTGGATCTCTTTGATGAACTTGACCAAGTCATGTCTCCCATCGAAATCATACTGAAAGATGATTTTGGAAAGTATCAGATCAGTGTTAGAACCTACATGGAATGATTAGTAAGTTATTGATGGTGTTAGTTAGTCACCTGACCAGGTTGGGGCTCATGAAGATTCCAGAAAACGTAAGTTTTGTAAGAGAGTAATCTGACAATCTGTAATTGCACATACTGTTTTGTTATTCAATTGTAAACGAAATATATAATTAGTCGTACAAAGTGGAGTTGATCAGTGGAGAGAAATAGGGAAAGGAGAGATTACAGGAGAAAGAATAGGAAGAGGAAGACTAATTCTATTCTAACTAATTCTATGCTGTTATACACTTAATAGAATACATAAAATATAAACAGATTATAATTTTAACACATCACTTAACATGCCCCCGCAAGATGGACGTCGGGGTCGAGAGTCCGATCTTGGACAGAAGCTGATGATGTTTGGCACGAGGTAGAGGTTTGGTAAGGCAATCTGCAAGTTGGTCAGACGTAGGCACATATGAGACCCGAACCAAACCGGACTGAACTTGTTCTCGGATAAAATGATAAGCAAGGGCGACGTGCTTCATCCTTGAATGAAAAACAGGGTTCGCACTTAGGTTCTTGGCCCCTTGATTGTCACAAAACACGACAGGTTGTGAATGATGATGAACACCAAGCTCGGCCAGCAGAGACGTGATCCAAGACAACTCAGAAACTGCATCTGCCAAAGCTTTATACTCGGCCTCTGTCGATGATCTTGCCACAGTTTTCTGCTTCCTAGAAGACCAAGAAATTGGAGAGCGGCCTAAGAAGAAGACATACCCGGTGGTTGAAGTGTAGTCATCTTTGTTGCCCGCCCAGTCTGAATCAGAAAAGCCATGGAGGAAGTTGCCACCGTTGTTGTGAATTGTGATTCCCTGATCAAGTGTTCCATGGAGATATCGCAACAACCGCGTTAGAGCCGACCAATGCACGGTGGTAGGAGAGTGCATGAATTGGGAGAGCTTGTTCACCGCAAAGCTTACATCCGGGCGGGTGAGAGCCAAATATTGGAGAGTGCCAACTGCAGTGCGGAAATCAGTGGGATTGTCCAGGAATGACCCATCTGACTTGTTGAGAGACGATGATGAATCCATGGGTGTAGGCATTGGTTTGGCGTCAAGCATCCCAGTCTTGATAAGGAGATCAGTAATATACTTCTTTTGACTCAAGAAAAGGCCATGAGAGTGTACCTGAACTTCAACCCCCAAAAAGTAAGAGAGATTACCGAGATCTTTCAAGGAGAACCGGGTGGACAAATTGACGATGAAGGCTTCGAGAGAACTGGAGTCACTTCCGGTTAGAATGATGTCGTCAACATAAACGAGAGCATAAATTGTCTTGGAATTGTACTTGAGAATGAACAGAGAGGAGTCGGCTACCGAATTCACAAAGCCTGAGGAGATGAGAAACTGACGGAGTTCCTTGTACCAAGCGCGAGGCGCCTGTTTGAGGCCGTAGATGGCCTTGTGGAGTTTACAGACCGAGTCAGGTTGGGATGTGTCAATGAAGCCGGGAGGTTGCTCCATGAACACGTCTTCTTCTAGAGTACCCTGTAAGAAAGCATTGTTGATGTCCACTTGGCGAAGAGGCCAGCCGGACTGAACGGAGAGAGCAAGAATTGTACGAACAGTAACAGGTTTTACCACGGGACTGAATGTCTCTGTATAGTCACAACCAGGCCTTTGATGAAAACCTTTTGCAACAAGCCGCGATTTGTACCTTTCTAGAGAACCATCGGGGTTAGTCTTGACTCTAAATACCCACTTGCAACCAACGACATTGGTCGCGGATTGGCGAGGGACGAGAGTCCACGTTTGATTGGAACGGAGAGCATCGAACTCTTTGGACATGGATATGCGCCAATCGGGATCTTTTAGGGCTTGGGTAATGGATTTAGGTTCGGTGTGAGGAGCGAGATGAGAGTGAAGGTTCAGTTTGGTGATTGGTTTGGTAATGAGGTTCTTGGAACGAGTTATGATTTGTCGAATGGGAGGAGTAAGAGTAAGTGGCGTTGGGGTGGGTGGTGTCGCTGGGGGGTTAGGGTTAGTAGGTGGGAGAGGGGATAAGGCAGACGAGGTCGGAGGTGGTATGGGAATGGAAGTGGGCTGACGTGGTTGGTTAGTGGATGGAGCAAATGTAGATGGTGGAATTATAAAAGATGGGCTAGGCTGAGAGGAAGTAGTGGGCCTAGCAATCTGGGAAGTGGGTAGTGGGGAGGGCAGAGAATTAGGAGATTTAAGAGCATCCTGGTGACGGGTGGGATTAGGATTAGGGGGAAGGGGGGTGGTGGGCCCAATATGAGGATAATCCAAATTAGGAGGGCGGGAGTTAGTAGTGGGGGTGAGGGTTTGAAATGGGTAGTTATTCTCCACAAAGGTTACGTGGCGGGTTGTGTAAATTTTGTGATTTTGTGGATTTAGGCAATAGTACGCACTTTGGGATAGAGAATAACCGACAAAAACGCAAGGAATGGATTTGGGGTCCATTTTGGTGGCATTATAGGGAGTTAGTAGCGGGAAACATAGACATCCAAAACTTTTAAGCTTATCATAATTAGGCAAAGTTCCAAAAATTTTGAAGAAAGGAGAAATATTGTTAAGAGATGGAGTGGGTAATCTATTGATTAAGTACACCGCTGTAGAAAAGGCGAGAGGCCAAAATTTGTGAGGCATGCGTGAATGGGAGAGAAGGGATAACCCCGTTTCGACAATATGTCTATGCCGACGTTCGGCGTAGCCATTATGTTGAGGGGTATGTGGAGGTGATGTAAGATGGGAAATTCCATTTTCAGCGAGAAAGGACTTTAACGCAATATATTCGCCACCATTGTCGGAATAGAGGGTTTTGATTTTAGAGTTGAATTTGTTCTCTACTAGGGCTTTAAAGGTGACGAAAATTTGCTTGGTATCGGATTTGTTTTTGATTGGATAAAACCAAATGTATTTTGTAAAGTGATCTACAAAGATAACATAATACTTAAAACCATCAAACGATAATACGGGACACGTCCAAACATCCGAAAACAAAACATCAAGTGGTGCAGTAGAAGAAATAGAAGATACATGAAAGGGTAATCTATGTGCTTTATTGGAAGAACAAGCAATGCAAAAGTCTGAAACCGAATCAAGACAAGGAATAGGAACTAAAGAACGAAGTGATTGAAACGTCGAGGCCGATGGGTGACCCAAACGATGGTGCCAAGATGATCCTAGGGAGTGGCGAAGGGAGTAGACCGATGGTGAAGATGTGGGCCAGGAGTAGAGACCGTTCTTGAGAGGTCCGCTAAGGAGGGGTTGTCCCGTGGATAGGTCCTTCACAACAAAAAAACGAGGTTTAAAGCAGATTTCAACCTGATTTTGATCGGTGAATTTGGAAACTGAGATAATATTCTTAGAAATTCTAGGAACATGTAAAATATCATTAAGTTTAAAAGAGTTGGATGCAAACGTTAAAGCAGTAGTCCCAATATTGGAGATAGGGAGGGTTTTTCCATTATCAACTTGCAGTTCGTCGGTTCCATCGTATGGGTAATGATTGGAAAGAGTAGCAATGTCACTAGCAACATGATGCGTCGCACCGCTGTCGACTAGCCACTGATTGCTTGGGGAGGGGGCTGCTGCGGTGTTGGCTTGTGGGGAAAAGGAAGGCCGGTTGTAGGTAGGGCGGAAGTGAGATGGAGGGCGGAGAGACGGGGCGATTTGGTTGAAGGTGGGACAATAGGCAAGGACATGCCCTTGGACGTTGCACCATTGACAACGTCCGAGGAAGGGACGGGGAGGCGGACGTGGTTGGGAGGGCGGGGAGGACGGTGACCAGCGAGGGGGAGGGGCCGATGGGTAGGTGGGAGCCGAGTGATAGGGAGGAGCTGACGGGTAGGTTTTGCCTTTCGACTTCGGGGATTTAGAGGAGGACTGGGCAAGGTTCGCAGAGACTGGAAACGAGGAAGAGGAAGGGGTGGATTTGTATTTGAGGAAAGTTTCATGAGTGAGGAGCTTTTCATGGAGGGTCGGGAAATCAATGGAGTCGTCCCGGGCTTTGATTCCGTCAATGACAGATTGAAAAGTGGAGTCAAGACCACAAAGAACAGCATCAGTTACATCATCCTTGTCTTGCGGTTTGCCTAGAGAGGCAAGCAGATCACAGATGCCAGAGATCTGTTGAATATACTCATTAACAGATAAGGAGCCCTTAGAGATGGAATTGAGTTTTTCACGAAGAAGGCTAGTGTGGGCGCGAGATGGTTTTGCATAGGTATCTTCCAAGATTGTCCAAACATCACGGGATGTGACCGCTCTGGTGACTATAGAGGCAACCGAGGGTGAAAGCGTACCAATGAGGCCGCCTTTCAAAAGTTGGTCCTGGCGATGCCAGGTGTTGTAGGCCGGATTAGGAGTGGTTGTGTCGTGTAGTGTAAGGGTTTGTGAAGGAGCAGATGATGTGCCATCTACATAAGAGAGTAATCCATGACCAACCAAGAGCGATTGAATTGGATTCAACCAGGTAATGTAATTTGTGGAGGTAAGTTTGAGGGCATTTTGAAAGTTGATGATTTGGAATGGTTTAGTAGGCTCATCGGGATTGACTATTTGGCCAGAGGAGGGAGACGCCATCGGTGGATAGCGGCGCGAGAGAGGAGGGTGTTGAGTGATTCAGCGTAGAAAAAAAAAATCAAGCTCTTGATACCATGTAAGAGAGTAATCTGACAATCTGTAATTGCACATACTGTTTTGTTATTCAATTGTAAACGAAATATATAATTAGTCGTACAAAGTGGAGTTGATCAGTGGAGAGAAATAGGGAAAGGAGAGATTACAGGAGAAAGAATAGGAAGAGGAAGACTAATTCTATTCTAACTAATTCTATGCTGTTATACACTTAATAGAATACATAAAATATAAACAGATTATAATTTTAACACATCACTTAACAAGTTTGGATGACGTCCAATCCTCCCTCTTTAGCCTTGGCTATCAATGATGCCCACATCTGCTCTCATACATACATATACTGTAAGTTTGCATTTCAAACAATACATTACCAAGGAAATGTGCTTCTTTTTTTTTTTTTTTTTTTATAATTTTGAATTTGAAAAATATGCTGTAGTTTTTTTAAACCTGTGCAAATACTAAATATTTTGTAATCTTTATATAAATAAATAAAAGCTTATATTTTATCCCTAGATAGATTTCTACTTATAATTAAGTTTAAAAGATATTTAATTTTGTAAATATTATTGTAAATAAAAAAGGAGAGTGATATTTCCACATTTGATTAAATTCATAAAATATTTTATGTAATTAAAACTGAGAGTAATTTTATTTTAATAAATTTGTGTAATTACAATTGTATTTTAATAATTGAATGAAAATATATTAAAAAGAGAATTACAGAATTTCAATGGATAAAAATTACGAGTTTCATTTACTGAACTTTTAGAATAAAAAAAAAACACTTCCTTACGCACCTCCTATACATAAATTTTTATTCATCCTATATGATAAGAACGAAATCACACTCCATAAATTCACCCCGCTTTATATCTCATTAAAGAATATAATTAAAATTTATTCCCTCTGTGATTTCTTTTAGTAGAATTTAGTGCAGTCATTTATATTTTTACAAATGCATTTGTGTATCCATTTCAATTTTTTTATTCCGCACATTTAATCGCGCTTCTTATAAATAAGAAAAAGCTAATTGTTCAGCACACTGCATACCATTTCAATGAAGAAAGTTAGAAAACGATAATAATTTATTTCCAAAATGAGGAAACAAAAGTAACTATATGAATTTGTCATCTTCTGATTAGGGAATGTGGAAACCCACAGATTAGTGGTCCAACAAAACCAGACAAGTTGGTATTTCCGAGTTCCGATTGAACATAGAAACACCTGCTAAATTACACACAACTACCCTTGAAATATTTTTTTTCACAAATTATAAATTAAGGCTGGAAGCCAACCAGAAAATACATGAGAATAAAATTATCCTGCAAATATGTTTTACTTTATTAGATTACTCTTAAATTGTAATATTACACAAAATCATCCTTAAAAATAATTTTGTTATTAAAGTCACAACCCTAACCAAATTTCCCCTAAAAACCTCTATTAATCCATAAAATTAACTTATTTTCTTCTTGTCCGATCAGAAAACTTCATAGATTACCTTTTGCTTATCAAGATTAAGTTAAAGAAGAAAGAGACAAGTTTCATTTCCATAGGAACAAGATTGATTTTAAGGCTGATTTATAAAACAATGTAATTTAGAGGTGATTTTATGTAATTTACCGAATAAAAGAACCAAAATGTATAACTTTGGTTCTTTTAATCCGAGCAATGGAGTTAGTGAAGAAACATACATTCATGGCAGGGAAGAAGAAAGTGAGTAAAGAAGAAGAAGAAGAAACCTGAGGGGTGCTACGAGGATAGTGAATAGAACCCGAAAACAGAAGCTTCCTTTGCCCTTCAATTATCAATGACCTTCCATCATACGTCACTTCTCCGTCGCCGGAGCTTTTTCCGGCAAATAGTAACAGGATGAGTAATGTGAGTAATCTGCAAATCAAATTCTCCATTTCTTCTACTTTTACTAAGCTCTGTGGGAAGGTGTATTCATGTGAGCTCTTTTCTTCTTATTTTTACGAGGGTCAGTCAAATGTCAACTGTCTACGGCTGTCATGATTCACGGCTTTTGGTGGATAAAAGTGTCGCTTTCTGATTGTGATTTTTCTCCTAATTCGCCATTTGTTCATCACAATTCCTCTTTCCTGAACTTGTAGAAAACTATCTTCGTTTCTACAGTTATAATGAACGGGTTGCACATATTGACATTTCGGTTCGGTTCGGTTCGGTTCATCGTCCGAACCGAAATTTTACGGTTCAGTCGTTTTTTAAGACAAACCAATTCTAGTTAAGAAACGAGAGTAGGGTTAGCCGCCGGTTCTTTCACTTCTTTCCTCCGAGCAGAAGCGGGCCAAGCGGCGCCGCCGTTCTTCTTCCATCTTTGTTTCAGTTTAACGATTTCACCTTCCAGTTCGGACGCCGCCGACGACGGGTGTCCTTTCCGGTGACTTCTCAATTCCGGCGATAGGTTCGTTCTTCTTCCCTCTTCGTTTCACGATTATATAACAGCAATGTCGAAATTCATACCCTGTTTGGCTGTTCTTCTTTACTCTTGATTGTTTATACCTGTTTGGCTGTTTGAATTTTGATTTGTTTCTTCTAGTTTTTTTGCTTTGTGAAAGCCTTCTCAAATAGATAACAGCAATGTCGATTTATTTTTTTGGGGGAACTGGCGACCGGGAACAGCAATGTCAATTTTTTTGTGGGAACTAAGAACGATTTACATCCTGTTTTTGCTTTGTGAAAGCCTTCTTCACTTTTATTGTTTCTTCCAGTTTTCTGTTTGAATCTTGAGTGTTGTAGCATCAATTATTCAATTAGTTATTTTTGTACACAGGACTGCAGGAAATGAAATCAGGATTCACTATTTCAATTCATGTATCAGACCTAGCTAGACTACTACTTCACATCTAAATAACTAAATGAGGGTAACTCCAGTTTTCTCATGTTTGAATCCCTATCTGTAACGCCAATCACAACTCAAAAGTCAATGCCTTAGGAAGGAGTAAAATCTGTTTTTAACTGAAATAAGAATCCAGATGACCTAGAGTACTAGACTCATAAAGTTGCTCAAACTCTAATCACCTCAAATCAAAATGTACAAAATGCTAATTACTAAATATCTATCCCACAGAACTCTTGATGAGAAGGACTATTGAAGGAAGAGGGGCATCCTCTTGGACCCTTATTAGGCTGAAAACGCATTTTATGGTCCATATTCTATGCCTGTTATTATAGTTCGGCCTAGGGGCTCTCCTTAGCATCATGAAAATACTCTTCTCCCGAATTATGCCAGGTCCCTACTCACTTTCTTCTATCACTTCGACTTAAGTATAGATGGTTTGTTGGATGCTCCTGTTTCATTTGTTTTCTGCTCTTATGAGTCCAATTCCAATGCCTGTTATTATAGTTGCTTATGTTGGTCTTGCAGGTGAAAGAAAATGAAGGTCAAGGTTTTACGTATCCTATGGATTACAGTAGATATTCTACCTTTCGTCTTGTTTTTGTTAGCGTCTCACAATTTTTTCAGACTCCACACTACAGGAACCCGGTTCCTCTTGTTACTTTGTTTTTTTTGGCAAAATACTCAGCTGAACCAAAACTGCAAAAAGAAAAAGAGCATCATTACAAATGCTCAAACTAAAAATGGCATCTAGTCTTTTCTTTTAACACCAGCTGGTGTATTTTGTAGGTAGGGACATGAGTGCTACTTTTTTTATTTCAAACTGTTTAATGTTTGGATTTTTGTATTTCATTTTGTTGTACAACTCAATTGGCTTATGGGTGTGGTGTAACAGTAGTTATTGAAAAATTAAGCACATTGTCTATGACTTGGTATGGGGAATGTGAAAAATCCATCTTTTGTTGCTGATAAACAAGCAGTTGGGATACTAACCGGAAACAGCTGCTCCTAGACATAACTGATCTTTCCCTGTAAATTTTGTGTGCATGATTGTTCAAGAATTGATCTGGTAATAAATGGATTTGTTGGAGATTGTAGTGAATTAGTGATGTGCTTGTGGTTCTCCTTAACTTGTTAAACTCTGATCTGCTGCTCGACTGGTTAATTAACAGAGTACGTATTGTTTCTTCTTATGTTGTTTTGTCTACTTCTCATGTACTATCATCTGTTCGTAGAGAGTGGACAGTGGACATGAGTAACATGATAGAGCTCACAATGGTGTTGTATGTTTCTTTGAAATTGTAGGTGGCATGCAGTTGCTTCATGGACTTGGGACGCACAAGACGAGATGTGTGGCATATGTAGGCTAGTCTTTGATGGATGTTGTCCTGACTGTAAACTTCCGGGGGATGATTGTCCGATCAGTAAGTCCAGCTATACATTTATGTTTCAAGTCTCATCATACATCTATGTTTCAAGTCTAAATCCACTTGGATCCTTGCTGTTTCATTTGTTGACCTGTATGATAACGTTCTTGGTTCTTCCCAAGCATATAGGTTTAAATCCTGTATGCAACCGAGAACATTTTGTAGCTTTATGGACATGGTTCTCATTTGCATTCTTTGTTAAACCTACATCTTATGATTTAGGCTTTTTGTTCACAACAGCAGCTTGTAGTTTCTTCTGGGTAATGACATAATTGATCATATTTTTCCTTTTCTTCCTGCCACTTGCAGTTTGGGGGCATTGCAATCATGCCTTCCATCTCCATTGCATCTTGAAGTGGGTTAACTCTCAAACCCCACAAGCTCATTGTCCGCTATGCCGTCGAGAATGGCAATTCAAAGGATGAAAGATCCATTGCTGATATGTGCTTATGAGCGAGCAGTGTTGTCACACATGATTTCTCCCAAGTAAAATCTTCAAACCCTATTTCCCCACTCCTCCAGCATTGTGTCTGCCAGCTGATTTATGTTTTGAGAATGAAACGCTTATTTAGGATTTGTGTTATCAGGATTAAAGACTATTGTCATGGCCAAACTTGCAAGAGTATATAAAGATACTGTATTCTATATGCTAAGTACCTCATTTGGGTTCAGTAAGACAGTTGGTGGTAACAATAAATTTGAGTTGTGAAAAGTGGAGATCAAGAGTTCAACTTTGGTATATTGGACATTGTGCAGTTGCTAATCTTTTGATTTTCAGAATTTATGGACGTATAGCCAAGTTGCAATGAATATAGTAAGCAAGTTCAGTTGCTCTGATTTTGATATTATTGATATCCAAGTATTTCAACCATTTCTGACCGCTAAATCTTGCAATATATTTGGACAAAGTTAAGATCCAAAATTAGTTTATGTTTGAATCATTCGCGATTTCGGGCTGAATATTCATTCGATCTGTCTTTTTTTCAACTATTGGATGAAGCCGAACATATCTTTAAATGGTGTTGATTTGTTGGTGGTGGTGTTATCCAATAAGCCAAGAAGCTGGCTGATGAACATGGTTGCAGCTGTGGACAAGACACTGTCGTAGCTCTAGACGATGAACTTCTAGAAACCCAATTATCATTCTATACTCGAAGATTATTTACATACTTACAACTGTACATATTTCCATGGATGCTGCTGAAATGCAAAGAAAGTGTTGAAATGCTAATGAATAATAGAATTGTGATTTTCAATAGGCAGCAGCCCTGCTTTTGGGAATCTGGTCACAGTTCGCCGGTGCCCATCCGATCATTTGCTTCTCGTTATCATAAATCACCATTTTATCTTGCATTGAGATATCTGTCAAATTTGATTTCATCAGACTTGAAACTCATGATAAATTCAGTTCAGTCAAAAGAGCTAATCTTGTTGTGATTTCTCACCTCCAATGACATTGTAATTCTGCAGTCCAACTTCAGTTCCATTGAGGATTCCTAAGCAAACATTGCCTTCCAACTGGATTGATATAACAATTCATGACTTTAAGCATTCAAAAGTTATGATTGCAGGAAAGAAGTGAATTCTTGATAAGGAATTTGCTTACTGTGATTATTAAGTAACCTTCAGGTGGCATTTCAAACCTTGCAGTTCCTCTCCACATGCTCCCAAACCCGAGTGCAACGGGCTTGAAGTATTTGCGTACTTCTCGGATGCTTTTGAATGGCTTCTTGCCTCTCCAGCAGAGCGGAAGTGTTGGGTCATCAGTTGCATCTCTTAGAGGCTTACCAGACAGCTGTTTTGTCAGCTGGAACACCAAAATTGAATTCATAAATGCATTTAATTTTACATCTATTTGTATTTCAAGATCTTAGGAGTCATGTGTCAAACCGAAGCGAGAAGAGCATGGTAGGCAGGAGAAGAGAAGTAAGTGTAGGAACTCCCGCTGTCAAAGATCACGACAAGGTTCTTGACGCCGGTTGTTCTACCACCAAAGTAAAGCTCAGCAGATCCTGGTGAGTAGTTTTTCCTGTCATATATATAAAAAGTTACAGTTGTTCACAAATTCACAATACACATGTCTCAACATTGTATGAAGTAGGAAGGAAAACTACATGTAATCACGAGACATAGGAGTCCAAGAGACGCGCAGAGACTCGTATAACTCATCTCCAAAGAAAATGTAGCCACCACCAACGCCACTTAAGCAGTGGCCAACGATGTTCCTTGTAAAGCCTTGAGCGTGAAGTTGTGAAACCATGCTGGATTTGCCTTTCCCGAGTCCAAGAACTCCATCCAAGAACGGGTTTGATGAGCCGGGGATTTGATCATATCCACATCTATTGACAAACAAAATCAGATCATATTTATAAAATCTGGCATAGCTTCTAGACATAGATCAAGTACAAACCCGATTGCCAAATTAGGAGCTTGTCGGAGCCCATTGGTGAAGTTGAGAGGTAGATTATCCCTAACAAGAACACCATACGATGAACCACCATCTGCATATTCAACCTCGTAATCACATTGCTCCGGGTTCTCGCATCTATAATCGCCAGACTGCAGAGAAGCACAAAGGGGATCTTTACAATGCACCAAGTCATTGCTGGGTTTGTAAGGTGGATGAGGAGCCTGCATCAACATAAACATAATCATATTCCTAGATTTCCTTAAGTCATTGCTATGCTGGATAGGGCTGATACATGAGACAAGCTACTCGGGCTCGACCCGTGTTTGTCTCGTCAAAAGCTCGCCTCGGTCTCGGCTTGTTTATAACCGAGCTTGAGCATGTCAATGCTCGGCTCGTTCGGCTAAAATAAAACTACATGAACATTATGTTAGACGATCTACTCAGGCCCGGCTCGTTGATAAACGAGCTAAACTTGAGCATGTTAAGGCTCGGCTCATATAACACCCCTAATGCTGGACTTACGTCGTTGCATCGAACACACGGAGCATCACATTGGAGCCAAGTAAGATCGCTGCCGGTATCAGGATCAAGAAAGAAAGGTCTTGGTGGTTGGCCTATGAGCAAAGGCACATAATAGATTCTGCACTTAACAACACACGAAGAAAAAAAAACCTTGGATTAGATTATACACCAACATAACCCAACAGGAAATTGACAACAGAAAGTGAAAATACCCTCTAGGATATACGTTCCCATAGATAGGGAGGACAACTGAGGATCTGGAAACTCGATTCGACATGATCAAGGAAGGGGATATTTGGAGAGGATGGCCTCTATAGTAGTTGTAGCGCTCTCTGTCTGAAGCTGAAGAGAATGATATCCCCAGTAAGAACAGCAAGCACCAACATCCCATCAAATTTTGTCTCTTCATGTTTCTCATCTTGGTTGATTCAGACAGTTGGGGAAGAAAGAACAAGAAACCCAACAAGTGAAGGAGGAAATAGGCATAAATATCTGCCTTGTGTATAAGGACAAAGCAGCGAAGACACAAATATCCTTTCTTGTTGGGTAAAAATAGTATTTGTACAACTTAATTTCCATGTTGTTACATCAAAGTGTATGAGCTAAGTTGTGAATGATACCATGTTCCTTACTTTGCTCTCAAATAAAGACAACTGTTTTGACTTCATGTGAGTTAAGATCTTTGATGCTCGATATATATAATGTTTTAATTTTTATTTTTTGATGCAAGGGGAGAAAAACAAAGAAAATTAACGTCAAGAAATTGATCGTTCTAAAACATTATGAAACAAATTATATTATTTTTATTGTTTTGTTATAGAATAATCAAAGGAATTAGATTTAAGAATGTAAACTCTATTGTAATTTAATAATAATGAAAAATACATAATTATTGGAGACAAAAAATGCCAAATTAGAAATTAACTAGCAAACATTAAAAGCCTAATTAGAAATTAATAATTTTTACTGGTGCATAGAAGTTGCGTCATTTGTACTTAGATGGATAACATAGTTTGATATATTATGAATACCACATAAAATGTCCACAATTTTATTGCTATTATAATAAGCTTTATATAGGCTTTACAAGAGAATAATGACTAATAATATATAGGAAACTAAATAATAAAGATATTATCACGATTTTAATATTATCACGATTTTAATATTACCACGATCTCGATAAAATCAAGATCTCGATCTTATCACGCCTTCTCAAGCCGGTGGTGGGTGACGCACAACATCGAGCTTGAACTTGATAAATTGATACTAGGACCATAAAGCCTTTGTAAACAGTTCCGTCAATTGGTCGGCGGGACATGTAAAATAGTGCAAGCCATGTGTTTTTCTGACGCTCCTTTTGGCTTGCCTTTGAATATATTTTTATTCAATTTGAGGCAATGAGTCTTGAGCGAAAGTGGATGGGGTCGCGCTTTGTTTTGTGATGCCGTTGGTGGCCCTAGAACGCCGATATAGGATCGCCGCTCTGATACATGATAGATTTTGGTGAAGAAGACCACACAAATGGTGGAGGACCACAATGTATTAACATTATTACGATCCTTTATATAGGATTACAAGGAAATCAAAAGAGAATAATAAAGATACTGGGCATAAAATAAAATAGAAACTAACCTAAAATACATAGATTATATGCTTATTATTTTAAGCAATATATTTAAATATTTATCTCGCATATCTTTCAATACGCTCCCGCAGTCAAAGCGTGCATACACAAGACTGGACCATTTCATTAAAGCAAAGAAAACACTTCGATCAACAATGAGCGGTGACACAAACACCACTTGTAAAATCGCTATGACCACGAGTAGATCGGTGACAACATTAGTAAAATCGGTGGTAAATGTAGATTTAGACGAGATTGAGGTCTCGAATCGAACCCGCTCTAATACATGATAGATTTATGGTGGGATAAAACGACACAAAATGTGAAGATAAAACCACAATTTTATTGCTATTATAATAACCTTTATATAGGCAAGAGAATAATGACTAATAATATATAGGAAACTAAATAATAAAGATATTATCACGATCTCGATATTATCACGATCACGATCTTGATCTTATCATGATCATGATCTCGATTTTATCATGGTTGTAGATTCAATAAGGATGTGGATCGAGCGTGATAGGTGGAAATAGAATCCTCTAAAAACTACTTTCTTATACGAACCTACAAATTAAATTAGTGTTATTTTATAATCGCTCAAATAACTATTGTCCACGTAATACTTAAGCTTGTAAAAAGTATTTAACACTTGCTCATATATTAATATACAGTGTTGGTTGTAGATTCAATAAGGGTTTGCTTTGGTTCATTCAAAAGAAAATGGTTCGTTCATTCACAATAACAATATTAACGAATTGTGTTGGTTTAGAGGGGATAATATGAAATATTTAAAAGTGAGATTCATTGTCGACAATTTGACTGATTTGGGAGGAGTGTTAATATCTAATGAAATGCATTCAATGGATGATCCTAATTAAGCAATCATTTAAGGATTTAGGGGTGGTTAAATGCAAATGACTGGGTGCCAAAAATCTTGCAAAAATGGCAAATTGGAAATCAGTGAGAAAGAGTAATGAAATACGCATAATTATAGGAAGCATAATATGGAACGCTAAACCCAAACATGACACATGATTTTGTTATCTCTATCAATCCATGGTGAGCATTATGGTAATATTGAACTGAAGCAGTATGGAAGATCAGTAAGATGAAGATATTTTGATTATTCAAGTGAAAAACAGACAGTTGATTACACATATCCTCAAACAATTTCCGCAACACAGATTACAGTTTACATAACACAGCAGCTACTGCTTCTTCAACAATAAAGGTCCAACGTTGTCCCCAGTAGCTTTATTATGCTTGACATGGCCCCCATCACACAGGGGAAATGTAGCTGATCTCCAACACCTGTTTTCAACAGACAACGTATTCATATTTCATATACTTCATATGCTTTTGGGTCGAGAAAATGGATATTCATTACGAACCTGCAATAAGCGGTGAGGGGCTTGGCGAGCTCTGTCACAATAACAGAATCGACAACTTTGTCTTCGTTCTTTCGAATTTCAGGATTAATCTGCGCTCTCACTGTCATTACTCTCTTCCTGCCACCGTCATTCTGACGCCGGAGGCCCTGCAACTCAAAGATCGACGCTGAGAACCCTTTCAAACAGGAGATGCTCCCCATGGAAATTCGTTAGCTTTTTGGAATTTGGTTGAAGCTAGTATGAAACTGGAAGAGGGAGGACCTGAGGTGAACACACGCCTTATTTCATACTTGGGTTGATAAGGAAGGAGTTACATGGACCAATCATAAGCTGCCACGTTCGTCCCGGAATAGCCACAAATATGTTTATCGCAAGTTCAGATAACTAAGAATGTTCAGGTTTATTATGTGCAGATCTTGGAGAAATTCGAATTTAAGGATTAATCTGTTGAATGAATTTACAAATTACAAGGCAATTTGGTATAAATTCGGGAATTTGAAAATGTACAGGTTAATTATGTGCAGATCTTGGATTAATCTGATGAATGTTTTTTCTGTATGTTGTTTCGTGTACTGAGAGTGTTCTGATCCTGGAGAAATTCGAATTTAAGGATCGATCTGATGAATGTTTTTACAAGTCCATTTGGTATAAATTCGGGAATTTGAAATTCAAATTAGAGTTTTATTTTTTCTCAATAAAAAATTATGTCTGTCTTCTTCCTGACCAGAACAGACCACCTAGCTTCTGATTGTGTGCTGCGTTTTGCTTCTTCTTCTTCATTTGCTCTTCCTGCTACGACTCGTTTCACTCCCCTGTGCGAACTGGTAGCAAGCAAGCCACAAGTGCGCAAGCTTCGAACGAACCCTAGCCGCTCACAAAAACGAAGAAGAATACATGCTCGCGAAATTGAAGACCAGAAGCCCTTTCCTACTTGAAGAAGTCGAATCCTCTGTCAACCATTCGAATCGTCTACTTTAAACAAGTAAGAAAATTTTGTAATCGCCATGGCAGGAGTTAGAATGCTTTGGCGGAGAATTGGGAACAAGGTTTCTCAGTGCCCGTCACTTAGGATACCGTTTCAGTATCGAGCTGTTTCTGATTTTTCTACAGCTCAAATAATCGATGGCAAGTCAATCGCAATGGATATTAAATCTGAAATAGCTCGTGAAGTTGACAGATTCAAGAACTGCATTGGAAAGCAACCAGGATTAGGTATTGTATTGATAGGTGAAAGGAGTGAATCTCATTCCTTTGTAACAATGAAGACAAATGCTTGCAAACAAGTTGGAATTGCTTCTCAAACTGTACATCTTCCTGCACAATCTACACAAGATCAACTCCTTGAAGCTGTATCTGAGTTAAACAATGATTCATCTGTTCATGGTATCATTGTCCAATTACCTCTCCCACAACATTTTGATGAAGACAAAATTTTCGATGTTATAAGCCCTGAGAAAGATGTTGATGGTTTCCATCCTGTTAATATGGGAAATCTAGCATTGAGGGTAAGGGAGCCATTGTTCATCCCAAGTGCAGCAAAGGCCTGTGTCGAGTTGCTGTTAAGATCAGGTGTTGAAATTGAAGAAAAGAATGTGGCTGTAATCGGCCGCAGCAAGATTGTTGGACTTCCTACTTCATTGTTGCTACAAAGGTATGATACAACTGTTAGTGTCGTCCACGAATTCACACGTGATCCTCAATTGGTGACCCGAGAAGCAGAAATTGTGATCGCTGATGTCGGTATGCCTAATTTTGTTAGAGGAAACTGGCTTAAGCCAGGTGCTGTTGTGATTGATGCTGGGACTAACACGGTTAAGAATCCGAATTGCAAGAAAGGATTTAGCTTTTGTGGTGATGTATGCTATGATGAGGCAATCAAGATAGCATCAATGATCACACCTGTTCCGGGTGGTGTTGGACCTGTGACAATCGCCATGCTACTGTCCAATGTCCTTGAATCTGCCAAACTTGCTTATGGGTTCGACTAAAATCCTGGTAAACAATTTTTTTAACTATTTTACATACAAGTATGATATAATGGTGCGGATTGATTGCGTTGTGTTTGTAGATTATAAATTGTGGATTTTTCTATGAAATGACATTTTGAGTTTTAGCTTACATTTGCATCTGTCCCCATAAATCAACATCATTTCCCAAAATCCCTAAAAACTTAAACCGCCTAGATTATAATCTAGACACTACAACCGATAGCTTACGAGGAAGTCCTTCCACGGTACCGCACGCACCATAGTTTTGTGTAGAACTTAGTTGTTTTGCATCATCTGTTTATTGTTCAAACTATGTGATAAATTGATTCAACAAGCGAAGTTGTGAATGAGATCCGGTTTGCTTATGAGTCAACCTCTCAGCTCCCAATAATTGAATACTATGAGAAGTACTTGTACGTTCTCGTATGTTTCTGATAATGAAACTTAGCAATATGTTCAAATAATGGGACAATTAGATTTTATAATTGTAATCTCTATAATTTAGAAGAAATCACATCAAATCCCTCGTCTAGCAAAAATCATAAAATCACATAAATTTTTTTTTTTTTAAAGAATTTGGGAAAATAGATTTTTTTATTATTTCTTTTTGTTTTGGGTATTCCTTTAATTTTTACCACTTATTTAGGTTAGGGAAAAATAATTAACCCCTCTTATTAAAAAAAAAAGAAACAGACATGTGAATTTGATTTTGTTAGGTAAAAGTAGATGTTGACTGCGTTTTTTATTTTGTTTTGCTCTATTATTTTATTATTTTATTATTTTTTGAGTATGAGTTTTTTTTAGTATGAATTTCTGGTATAGTTTTTGGTTGAGTTTTTGGTATTTTTTAGTATGAATTTCTTGTATGGTTTTTAGTATGGGTTTCTGATATGAGTTTTCGGTATGAATTTATGGTATGGTTTCTAGTATGAGTTTTTGATATGAATTTCTAGTATGGTTTCTGGTTGACTTTTTGGTATGGTTTTTTTGTATGAATTTCTGGTATTGTTCCTGATTGAGTTTCTGATATGGTTTGTGGTCGATGAAAATAAAGTTGTGAAAAATGTTTATATAATTATTTAACATAAAAATGAATTATATTTACAATATTCATTTATTATCTAAAAATGTAACATCATAATTTTAATCTGTTATATAATTATTTGAAAAAAAATAAAATTTTAGCACTTAATTTTTAAAATAGTGTAACATCAGCATTTCCTTAGTTAAAATAAATGAAAATATGTTTGGAAAGATTTTAATTACCCTACCGTTTTTTAACATGTTTATATAAGCCGCAGACTTGATTTGGAATGGATAAAAGATTAAGTATGGGTGTAGGTATGTTTCGTAACCATGGACATATAAAGGGCCCCAAGTTAATAATGGTATAAAATAGGCCCCTCCAAATTATATAAAAAAGATTTATTAAAATAAAATTAGGATATCTAATTAAGCAAATTAGAATCAAAAAATATCTCCATTTATTAAGGAAATCAAAATATTTTCCAACTTGCGTTCATCCATGGCGACGATATTGAATCAATCTTGATAACATTTTCGCAACAACATATGTACATAATCGCAAAGACTGCAAACATATGTACATATATAGTTAGTTAGTAACATTTTCACAGCAAAATATGCACATAACCACCAAAGACTGCAAATATATGTACATGCAAACACAAAACTGTACATATTTTAATCGACATCATGTTATATATACACACAAAATATGTTTGTGTATCATCAAACCCCTATCCAAATGTACAAAAACTACATATTTGGTACATATATAGTTAGTCATTTATATTTTCGCAGCAACATATGTACATAATCAAAAACATATGTACATAATCAGTCTTTAATTTATATTTGTTGAAGACGACCGTTGAATACTCGATTGAACTTCATCATTCTCAATTGAATCTTGCTGATAATATATGGGTACAAAAGAGTGGTTTTCTTCAACAACTAAAGAATAATCGTCGAAGCAATCTTATCTGGCTATGGCGACTGAAGTTAATCGATTCGGGATTGAGAATAATCCTTTGAAGCAATTTGTAACTTATACTTGTTGATGACGAGCGAATATTAGGCGATTGAAGTAGAATGTTGAGGACGACGGTTGGGAGGACGACGAGACCTCGAGAACACCGGCTATGGTGAACTGCTTCCGTCTTCGTTAAGCGATTTTTTGATTTGATTTTGGTTAGTAGTTGAAATACGAAGATGGCGGATATTTATTAATGGAGAATATCACGTTCGGTTACCTTTTTTTAACCGGTTATCTATTATTTGCTTAATTAATGAATATTACCAAATAAGTAACTTCCATTAAGATAATAAATGTCTATTACATATGTCATTAATTAATAATTTATCTTTTTGTATAAATTGTAAAATACTTGGGGCCTTTTTTGTATTATAGAATAATAAGTTATCCTACTTGTTTGTATTCTTAAATAATAAGTTATCCTATTAGCTTAATCTTCTCTTTAAGTATTAATACAAAAAAATCCAAACTTGGAGACCAAATTAGTAATTTCCCATTTTCCTAAACTGGAGACGAGCGTTTTGTTTTTAAACTTTAAAGAGCTGATTCACTTTCAATTCACCAAAAACGATATCGCTTCGTTCAAGCGTGTGTTAGTGGAACAAGGATCCTATTCTCTTTGAACAATAAAAACATTTACTATATGTGTTTATGCTATGCGCCTAGTTAGTATAGCAAAATCTCGATTAAAAACATATTTAGCAAATTTGGTTTTTACAATATATGCTTTTGTTGTCATGTTTACTTCCGTTTCGATGGTTAGTTTTCAAATCCGATCGTTGTTGCATACTACACATTCTTTTAGGTCAGAGTTGCACTCTCATTTGCTTTGTTTCGAATTCTGAAATTTCTATCTTCTTTTACCTTCAAACCGATTCTGCGTTATTCTTGGTTTGGAAATTCGATTTTTGTACTTATGTCATCCTACTAATCTACGTACACATATTCTATTTTGTTATTCTCTTGATAGTTTCAGCTGTTCTCTTCATAGTTTCAGCTTTGATGGTGATTTAAAAGAGGTTACGGATTATGTGTTAAAACAATAATCGCCCAAGTAAATATTAATTATATTAATTTTGAATGTTGAAATATAGGGTTCCCATTATCTTATTATTTGGGGCCTTCGAATATGATTTTGGCAGCTCTCACTTTATTTATTTTATAGCATATGAGCAGTTTTGTTTTTTCTAATTGTAGTAAATGTGGGATGGCAATTCTAGAAAAGCCAGCTCCCTTCCCGCTCCTAACCCTGAACTGAATCATGGCGCTCCATCTATCTGGCTTCCCTAATCTCCTACTTTCCCATGCTTTCTTTTCCTGTTACAACCATGGCACTCCCTGAACTGCAGCGATGTTCAATCTGATTCAGCTGAAACCCTAATAAATAACAACTACTTACTATTTTATCATTGAAACCAACTACAAACCCTTGATCAAAGTACATAATTCACATTTGGATCATGCAAAGAACAAGTAGTAGTGTTTTTTTTTCCCTTCACAGAACTGTTACTGTTTCATTACAAAATCCTTAGACACCCTAACCAAACCAATCATCTTATGGAATATGTTGTTGCTGATAAGTGCCTTGAAAGTCCTCGCCTTGCTTGCCGTGTAAGGCGGGTACCTCACGGACACATCAAAATGGAAGCTTTTGTTCAATACTGCCTTCTTGTGGCTAAACTCATCAAATGAGAACTTCCCATGGTATGACCCTGTGCCACTCTCGCCTACTCCTCCGAATGGCAAAGAATCCAGTGTAAACTGCAACACAAACAACATATTCCATTAATCTTTATCTCACAGTATAAACAATACAAAAAAGGCAGACTAAAGATTTACATGTAAAATGGTGTCATTGATGAGCATTCCGCCTGCAGAAATGCTACTTATGAATTTCTTCTTCAACTGCTTGTTGTTGGTGAACAGATATGCTGCTAGAGGCTTCGGTTTTGATTTGATAACCAGAAAGCTTTCTTCTAAGGTCTCAACCTAATTCAAGGATCATCAGTTTAGTTAAGAACCCGGAAGTGTCACATTTTATATACTGCTGTGCTTAAACTACTCACTGTGACAATTGGAAGCAAAGGCCCGAATATCTCCTCTGTCATCATCATTGAGTTTTCCGGCACATCTAACAGGATTGTAGGTGCAATCCTCCTATGGCAATAGACGAAAATGTAATCAAACCATTTAACTTAAAAAAATCTACCTTCTACATGTTCAGTTTGAACTTACAGCAGTTTTCCGTCTGATTGACCGCCCACAACAATCTTACTCGAAACACCCTCTTCTTCTAATAGCCTTTTGAGGCGCGTAAAATGCTTTACGTTGACAATACGTGACATCTGCTGACATCCCAATGGATCTTTCCCATATAAATTGACAATTGCTGATTTCGTAGCATCAATCTGTCCAAGAAACATCAGTATACCATATATGAATGCTTAATGACAAAGATAAGGAGAACAGTAGCTCACCAGCTTTGGAGCAAAATCTCTAGTGGTTATAATGTAATCTGGAGAAATGCAGGTCTGTCCATTGTTACACCCCCATTTTCCCGCCACAATTCTCTTAGCAGCTAACTATATATACACAAGGAAGTATCAATATGAATCTAAATTTGGCTTTGAATACAATCAGCAGGAGTTTATTGTACCTTTATATCAGAATTCGGATCAACGACTGCAGGGCATTTCCCTCCGAGCTCAAGTGCAACAGGCGTGAGATGTCTTGCAGCAGCAGCCATCACAACTCTTCCAACTCCTCCACTACCTGAAGTTTCTTACATTTTCACTTCTAAGGTTAAAAGACTGTTTTTACCTTAACAGGAAGGTGAAACTGTGAAAACTATGGTAACCTGTATAGAAGATTTTGTCCCACTTTTGATCAAGCAACGCGCTTGTTTCATCCACAGACCCCTCAACAACTCTTATGCAAGTTTCGTCAATGTACTGTGGCAGCAACTTTGAAAGCAAGGTGGAAGTAGATGGCGCGATTTCTGAGGGTTTTAGAACCACAGTGTTGCCAGCTGCAATTGCTCCGATGACAGGATCAAGAGATATTACTGAACAACAGACATAAGAAATTGTAATTATAATTATAAACGCCAAATTTGTTATCATCTTTAGTTCTATATAACTAATTAGTCCCCATTTGGTTGTAACTCCAGAAACGGAAATTGAATGGAAATGAATCTAGTCTACATGTGTACCTTGTTCATGAATTATTTTGGAATCATTCTAGGTGGTTTCATGAACAATGATATACGTATGGACTAGATTAATTTCCATTTTGTTTCCGTTTATGGAGTTTAAACCAAACGGGTCCTTAATCTATGTACCACGTACAAAATGGAAAGTTCCATGTAGATATGACAAGAACAACTCCAAGAGGTTCCGAGACAATGGATGCCGATGAAGGAAACGTTAAAAGTGAAGTTTTCACCTGAAATTGCAAAACATTAAGTTATGTAACTTATGTTGTGTTTAAAGGGAAGTTAATTTTAGTTGAAAATTACCCTTTTTGGCTTCATCCAGCATCTTAATCTTTGAATTGCCAGCTTGCACGAAGTCTTGAGTGTAGAAATCTGCAGCAGAGACAACATAACATTTAACAGACAGCAACAACAACAAATTCAACAAGGCTTGAATGATGATAAATGACCTCAGTGATAAAGGCTTCAAACTGGGGTTTGGAAAGATCCATTCGAAGAACTTCAATGATATCAAGTTCATGTTCTTTGATCATTCTCGCGATACCCTTCAACTGACTCATCCTCCATAAGTAAGTCCTTGTCTTCCCTGAATCGAACTGGAACCGAAGATCCTTCACCAGCAATTCAGCTGTCAAGTTATCTAACTTTTCTTTCTTCTCGTCAACTGCCATCTTTGATGAGAGGCTTCTACTGCTAAGAAGTTAAGGTTATTCTGAAAGTGCAATGGAAAGCCAGCTTTTTAAAGAGGAGAGGAAAGCGAAAGATGAATTATTACAGACTGTAGCCGGTGGTCCAAGAACAACGTGAGGGTTTATACCTTTGTATGAATCAAACAATATTTACAGGTAACCCACCGGTCATTCTCCATGAGAGACAATTGAATGAATTTCCTGGCCAGAAACTAAGTGAAGGTATTAAATGTATGAAACTAGCCCACATGATTCCATTAATTCATATGATGCATTTACTATTGAGGCCATTCTGTTAGTCATTCGAGATGAAAAAGAAAAGGCCAAAAAGATGAAAAGAAAACTAGCCTAAATTATCAAACATAAAATGCATCATCATATTATATGAAATAATACTCTCTCGGTTTCATATTATACGTCCGTCTACAACTTTTCACGAAACATTGAAACTAAAAAAATATTATTATTCTTCACATGTTAGACGAGTTTGTAGACGTCCACCATTCTTACGCACGGTCTCTTGGACTACTAGGCATGTCTAGTTCCGGAGACACTTTTATTATATGAAATATGCGTAGTGGTGGAAAAATAGTCATAAAAGCTATCTCGTGGCACACAAAATGCCTATATAGAATTAGGGTGCGTTTAACAACGCTACGGAATTACTGGTTGCTTATTGCACTCAGATTTTGAAACTATTTTGACTCAAATAAATTATTCAAATACAAGTAGGTGATGAAGTATTGAAAATTTTTCTCCCTTAAAATAATCGGTGCCGAACGGACCCTCAGACCGTGGCCAGGCAAAAGCATGTGTCTTACCCATTTTTAACGGGTCAAGTCCGGTTTTGGGTTTTATTTGTACTTGCTTAGTCAAAAAAATAAAAAGTTTGCAAAAAAAACATCCCTAAATCCTTCAACACTTAATAATAAGTGAGGTTACTATATACTAGTTATTATATTTTAACCATTATTGTTTCTAAATAAATATTTTTTTTTTAACTTCTATAACTTAATTTACTTTAATTAAAAATTCATAAAATATTTTTTTTAATGACTCCCCTGTACTTAAAAACACTTATAGAGAGAGAGAGAAAACTACATTAGCCTAAAATTAGGTTTGGGTTAATGCTTGACCTAAATTGCTTGAATAAATGATAGACTAGACCTATGTTAGTTAGGCTAGTTAAACCTCAACTTAATACATCCAACTGTTGGTCCAAAAAAAGTTATTCACAAACTCGATTTTTGTTAGCATGAAGGGTCTCTTCGGTTGCATCAAATTAAGGGAATGAAATAGATTGATGATGTTGTATTAAGGGAATGAAAGAGACTATTAACCTCTTTCGTTTCAACCCCATTAGTATCCGAATGGGTCTTATGACGGTGGGTCAGTAAACCGATAACTTAAAAGTTCATCCATGCCGCCTATATATGCTAGTATTAACCCTAACATCATATAGGCATGGGATGGTTGTCATTTGGGCCCTTTGCTGTATCTATCATCTATGGACAATTAGGTTGTGGAAATTTCAGTCGGTGGCTCGTAAGTCCACGCCATTAAAATTCCCCATAACGAAACTTGTTAAAACTATAGTTTGATGTGTACGTAGCAATAGAGTTATAGAGGGATGGGTGTGGGAAAGATTTACGAAGCTAGAATTGTTCGTTGAATGTGAATTCAATGAGGGTACGTTGGAGACATCCAAATATATCCATTATGATATAGGGTAGGTGCAACTCTTTAATGCAAGATAGAGCTCATGGTTACTTGCAAAGAGAGGCTTAAGTAATAATGAACATAGGATAGGTAAATTACCCGAGCCAATAATACTATATTGTCTATAATAAAAGTCAACAAATAGGGTAAATACAAGATTTTTTTAAAAAAAACGAAAAGCAGTTAAGCTGATCTATTTACTAGGGTAGTTCACCCTAAATTATCTTTGCGGATGAAAATACGAAGTTCGGGATTATCAGAAAAACAGGTGTTGGGATTTGATATGTCCAGATGGATCAGTCGGTCACCAACACAGTTTGGTTTCTCTTAAAATATGTCTCGGGGACTTCGCAAAAAAAAAAACAGAAATTCAGCCTAGAGTCGGAAATAATGATCTCGACCTCTCACGAACAACTGCACAATCCTTGAAATGTCTTGATAATACAAAAAATTATCGCCCTCAATTTCGATCAACAAGAAAAACTATTTGTTAAGGAGGAAAACTACAGAAACATTACTATTTTAATATTCTTGTTCAATATCCACACAACATTATTGTTTGAAAAATATGTTATAATTGTCGAATAATAAATTTTATTATTCTTATATTCTCATATACCTTATATGTTAGGTGTCCTCAATATCTAACTTTAAGTTGAATAAAGGACTGAAATATTGGTCAAAATTAATTATAGGGCTTAAAATAATGGTCTACATATATGAAGTGTAATATTTCTTAAAAAAGATCAAAATGTATGTTTACATCGATAATTACGAAGGTGTTGTCGTGCGTAAAGACTCAACTTGGATAGAAGTTACTTACGTTGGGTTTCAACAATGATAAAAGATACTTACGTTGGGTTTTAACTTGGATAAAAATCACTGACATTGGGTTACAATTTGGATAGAACTTACAAGATACTCACATTAAACATCAACGTGAATACTACAAACTCACATTGGGTTAAAACGTGACTACAGTGTATTTTAAAGTTTGTTAACGTTTGTTCACCGACATTGGGATACAATAGGAACCAAAATTCATCATTCCCTAACGTAGTTCCCTTCAAAATTTTCAACCAAACATCATGTAACTAACATAAAACTTTTGTTCACATCAATCCCTTCAAAATTTTCAACCAAACATCATGCAACTAACGTAAAACTTTTGTTCACGTCAATCCCTTCAAAATTTTCAATCAAATTTCGTCCACGTGGTTATTCTCGACTCCTTCGACCCAACTACCGATCGGGCCCTATCTCTTTAAGTTGTACCCCATTTTAGTTGGACATGAGAATCTGCCCTTCAAAATCATGCAACTAACATACAACTTTTCTTATTGTGTTACACGTATAACATATATAAATAGCTGAAAAGAAAGACAGATAGCAAGTGTCGCAAACCCCTTCTAAATAGCAAATTCGATTATCCAAAAATCTAAATCCGATTACCTAGGCGACACAACGTTATCATGCAAGATCCGTTGCACCCTTTAGAGAATCTCGACAATATCGGACATAAAAAAAACCAAAAGTGCCAAAGTTAAGAGTGAATTTGCTATGTAGCCTTCACTAATTTTGTTTATTAATTGTGAAGCTCAATAATTTTGTTAGAATATGACCTCTTTTAAATTTTTTAGACTAATTTACCCTTCTACAAGAATTTAAAAGATTCCTAATTAATTATTGCCTTTAATTGACCTACAATCCCTAATTGAAGAAAGTGTATTTTGAAGAAGTTACAAATTTTAATCAGCGTAATCAATTAGTAAATCATAAAGAATACAAGAAAAATTTACGTGAATTGATAAAACTAGCATGTTACATGCTTGTACTCTTCATGTAAATCATGAAGAGTACAAGAAAATTCTTGATAAAATTTCACAAAAAATTTACATGAATTGATCAGCGTAATCAATTAATAATTAATCAATTAGTAATTAATCGTGTACAATAAAATTTTACAAGAAGATAGTACAATAAAATTTTACAAGAAGATAAATCATGAAATTCAACTTATCCAATTGGTATTAGGGTGGGAGGGAGAGGCAACCAATCATAGATCAATTCTTGGTGACTACATTCGTTTATTAATTTTTCGTATTTCTTGTAAGATTATAAAATTACAAGAAAATTCAAGAAATATAATTACAAGAAAATAATTATCATTTACAAGAATAAATTATAAATTCACAAGAAATTTGTTTCATTTACAAGAATAGTTACAGTAAAGTTATAATAAATAAGGGTAAATCTGCCATTATTTGTTTAATAAGGTTATTCACTTAAAATTTTATAGGCTTAGGTTATTTACTAAACAAAATTAATCATTGAGTGCATTTCATCCAATTTTCTCCAAAGTTAAACAGAATAAACACACGTTAATTTTCGATACAAACCCAGTAGTGACATGTACTAGTTGGGTAGTAGGGAACGGTGCCCAAGTTATGGGAAAGAAATAAAAGCAACAGAGTAGTAGTTTAAGAACAGTAGAAATCTGAATTTAGCAAGTATCGGACGATGTACATTGAAGCAACACATGTGTTCATTTAATTTTGTAGAGAGGGTAATAAATTTATCAACTGTGCAAGTAGTTGTGATCTTCACTCTATACATCCAAAACTGTACTTTGAAGCTCCAACAAAAAAACAACACTTCACATTCAACTTTCATCAATATTTTTGTACAAACGTATCACCATTTGAAAGAGAGAGCACTCAACGAATTTGGTAACGGTCACATTCAACCAAATTCTTTACACCATTGAGTTTAAGATGCCACAAAAGTTATAATCCACTTGCTTATTGCTTCCCTTTGCTGTACCGACATTATTCTTTCTTTGATGTAAAGTTCCGAATCACTCCATACCCTCTTCCTTAAGGCTAAAATAATTTTAATAAGCTATAGACTAGTTACACAAGGATGAAAATTATATTTGTCCGTAAGAGTTATTTTTAAAGATAATTTTGAACTGGTACACAATTAGTGTTTTTAAACCAATAATATCATTAAATAAGATATAAAACTATATATTTATAACACGATATTATAACATAAATAATAATAAAATTGTTATATTTTATGATTTAAGACTAAATTTACAATTCGAGGTATTTTGTTTCGGTGATTGGGTAACTTGTAAGACCTTCACCCGTTTTTTCGGGTTTTCATTTGCTTTTTTTAATTCAGGTGATTCGGGTATCCATCATGTAAATTTATGTAAATTGAGATATTTAGGTGAGGGTGTAAGACCTTCACCTACTTTTTTTATAGTTCTTTATCCGCTTTTTTTTAGGTTAGGTGATTCGGGAATTCATCATGTAAATTGAGATATTTTGGGTGAGGGTGTAAGACATTCACTCGCTTTTTTGGATTTTCATTCACTTTTTTAGTTTTAGGTCATATTGTTGGAACTAATTTTATGAATAAACACATGTATTTAATATATGATGCACTGCGCACTTTCTGGGCATTTTTCCGGTGGGATCTGGCCATTTTCAACACCGGAAAATGGGAGTTTTGGCTTCGTCAACGCAAGCTCTTACTCGTGGTATATTCATATGTTAAATTTGAGTTCCATTTGAATGAGAAATGGAGACCCGAAGTTGGTTGCACGCAAGGCAAAAACTTGAAAAAAGTCAAAAAATGTGGTTATCCCACGTCAAGTGGGATGGGAAGAATCCTACGGAATATAATAAGGAAAAACGTTTTAAGATTGTGGCATTGGGTCACTACCATTTTCAATGGGGGACAACGTAGGCAACCAAGCACGCGTGTCGTGCCGTGAAGAGATGATATGAGTGATGAGAGATAAGATATGTGAGATGAGATATAAGATATGATGTGAGATGAAATGAGATGAGATATAAGATATAAGATAAGATATGAGATATAAGATATAAGATGACATGTGAGATATGAGATATGAGATATGAGAGATGATGAGATATGAGAGGTGAGATGAGATGAGATGTGAGATATGAGATATGAGGTGAGATAAGAGATCTGGGACATGAGACATGAGATATGAGATATGAGAGGTGAGATATGAGATGAGATGGGATATAAGATATAAGATATGAGATATGATGTGAGATAAGAGATATGAGACATTAGATATGAGATGAGAGATGAGAGATGATGTGAGAGGTGAGATATGAGATGAGATGTGAGATATAAGATATGAGATATGATGTCAGATGAGAGATATGAGAGGTGAGATATGAGATATGAGAGGTGAGATATGAGATATAAGATATAAGATGAGATGAAATATGAGATATGAGATGAGATGTGAGAGATAAGACATGAGATGTGAGTTGTGAGATGAGATATGAGATGTGATATGAGACATGAGATTATGAGAAACAAGATATGAGATGAGATATGAGATCAACATGTTCGCAAGTTTCTTGAGCACCGGTACCGTCGTAATACGGGGTGTTTTTATAATTAAGGAAAGTGATAATATCTCGACTCTGCAAATTCAGGTTTATAATCGGTAAATTCTCCGATCCTAATTCTATAGTGCAATTTACATTTTAATTGTTCCTACAATTTTAATTCTAAAAACGAAACTTTATTTCGTTAAACTTTAGTTGTACACTAACCTGTCTTTGAGTTTTGCACATTCATAATTTGGAGGAAATATTGCATGAATATTTTTCCGGAAAACTAACAATTTCTGTGCAGGAAGTTAGGAACCCTTTCATCCGGGATTTATTTTACATTTCGGCCTATTGTAAATAAAAAAAGTTGCATTCGACTTTTTTTTAATTAAATCGATTTTGTAGTTAAAAATTACAAAACGTTTTTTTAAATAAATCGATTTGTTTAAAAAATTGCATTCGATTTACTTATTAAATTGAAACTTTTTCTTATATGATTGACGGATTCAGTCTTCTGATGAGCTGTGTACTAAAGTTTCGGGACGAAACTTTTTCTTAAGGGGTGTGTGATGTAAAAGCTAGGATTTTCGAATCCTAATAAAGGATGATTAAGAGTGATTAAGTTAATCATCGATAACAATTGACTCATAACTCGCGAATTGTGTGTAGATGACGAGTATGGATTCCACCATTATGATTTTGGCGTAAATTTGGACGTATGGGGGAAATTTTCACTTTTTCCTCCGGGAATAATTTTTACCCTCTGGTATTATTTGGAGCATTTGGGAGCTTCAATTAATAAAATTGCAGTTGAGAGAAATGATCAGGACATCGGATATGTTCTAGATATGAAATAACATGGAAAGGCAAAATGGCCAAAAGAGTCGTTGTTTCGTTTCTTAGCGGCTAAGAAAGACGACTTAGGAATACACGTTTTCCGAGAAAGTTGCGGAATAATTATCCAAACAATATGCCGGATTTATTATTCCAATTTCGAGAAGTTTGGAGAAGGGGCTCAAACCGCCTTCGGATCGGTTAAAGGATAACTATCGACTTTGCTAAAGGATAATTATCGTCTTCGCTATAAATAGCGGAAATTCATTTATTAATTCATTTCCTTTCACGTTTCCTCGTAAAAGCTCTGATTTCTCTCAACCTTCAAATTCAGATCTACTCTTCGTTTGTAATCCGATTTCAATTCCGTTTGAGTTTTCGGATTCCTCTCTTCGTCCTCTTCATTTTGGTACCGAGTTTCTGCGTTTCCGTTGAAGTTATGGTCAGGTCGAGCATCCCCTTATATGGTCGGTTCCGTCGCTAAGATTCCGGTGAATCTGATGGTGTCCGAGCGTAGCCTGCGTCGTTGTGATTCCGAATCTTCTTTCGGATCGTCAATCGGGTTAGTAACGAATAAGTTATGAATTTATTCGTTTTCCGTATTGCGATTTGGTCTAAATTGACCTTAGGCTTGTCAAAATGGATAATTGGAAATTTCATTATGCTCGTTACATTATTCTGGTGATTATGGACTATTTGTTTGATGAGATCTGATGACAGTTGGGTTGAAAAACTGCTTGAGGGCAAAAGGTTATTCTGATGAAATTTAATTAATTAATTAAAGATTAATTAATTAAATTGGGAATCTAGAAAACGCTATAAGCTAATTAAATTCAAAGGAATGAATTTAATTGATGTTTGAAGCAAGAAGTTTAATACGAAGAATATGATATTCTCGACAGGTGGTGTTGAAGACGGTAGACTAACTATAGCTTAGTTGCTCAGTGAGCGTATCCAGGTAAGTCTTCGGACTTACTTAGCTTCGATCTGCAGAAACCGTGCCTGAGAGATTTATATCTCACTGTGTTGATATGTGTTGTTGTTTTGAAATGCCTTGTTGTGCTGAAATGTGAATGTTGATATGCATTGAGATGTGTTATGTGTGAAGCATGCTTGATGTGTTTATGATGAAAATGACGTTATGATGTGTAAAGCATGCTTAATGTTGTTGTGATTATTATCATGTCATAATTATGAGAAATTGTTAAATGAACATGTGTTAGCCTATTGAGGCGTGCTATTGAATGACATGATAAGCTTGCTGAAACATGATAATGTATGAGATGAT
The DNA here is from genome assembly GCA_033239125.1 of Fagopyrum homotropicum. Lineage (NCBI taxonomy): Eukaryota > Viridiplantae > Streptophyta > Magnoliopsida > Caryophyllales > Polygonaceae > Fagopyrum > Fagopyrum homotropicum. The sequence continues at coordinate 143,043,884 of BSWB01000003.1, read as the reverse complement.
AAGCCTTTTGAGGCATGTGATATGATGATGACTTGTAAAGGTCAAGAGTATGTGAAGCGAGTATTTTGCAGTGAATACCGGAGCTCGGTCAAGCCCGGATCACTTGCGTTTGTATAAGAATGACACCGAGTCTGATGGACTTCAAGCTCGGGTCGCACACCTAATGAAAATGGTAAATGTTTGCATTAACATGAATGGCAAAATGTTGCATGTGGTTAGGGGTTAAGACCATAACCCACCACGAGAAAGCCTGGCCCGTAGACTTGATCAGTCTGGCTACGACCTAAGAGCAAATGTCTAAATTAACCTAATCTGTGCAATGGTGAGCTCACACCAAAGCCAGAACCGTATAAGCAATGGTTCCGGATTAATGGGTCCGGGATCGCAAATTGTAAATTTCATACTGCATTCACGTGCATCATTCATAAAAGCATGATATCATCTCATGAGCACGGTATATGGTATTTGAATATATTTGTTGTGTTGTGATGTGATGATATAATCTCTCGTGGATAGATTATGATCAGTAGCTAACGGTTTTAAACCGAATCTTTTTAGGTAATGTTGATCATAGGAACGCTTCAGGGATGTCAGTTGCAGGATGTGGACAGCCGGGGCAGTGTTAACCCAAGGGTTGGTTGAACTTGCTTTTGAAAATAATCGCTTGCAAGCGAGTCTTTTGTTGGTTGTGTGCAACTGTGTACACATGTTGATTTCAGGCTGAAGTTTTAAGACACCTATTCAGGTGTCATGTTTTAAAGTGTCGTTTTGGGATATACATACTAACTACATGCACGGTTGTTATGAAAATGTTTTCTAAATGACAGGTTGAATGTTTTCATTATTTCTTCGTGCTTCTTGTTACAAGGTCCTATTTGTGAAGTTGTTGTCAGGCTAACTGATGGGACCCACTGTGTGGTCCTTAGCCTAGTGACGTCTTGGGTTACTTAAAACTCGGGACGTTACAGCGGGTGCGCCGGTAGACTTCTTCTAGTGACCTAAGTTTGATTTTCATGTAATTTAGATCGTTGCTTTCACTTCGAGGCTGGTTCTGAACGCTGTGCTATATCGAAACGACGCAGTTAGTGTGTTTGCTAAAGTAAATATACGAGTCACGGAGTAAGAGGAAGTGGTAACGGTCGATGGATGTACTTAAGTATTTGCTGACTGAAGCCTTACATCAATGTGACAGGATTCAAGCCTATGGCCCTCTGTACCCGCACTTTGTGCATTTTCTGCCTTGAGTTGATAGAAAGGTGCTTACGCTGTTAAGGTTGCCTCCCCAGGCCCCAAGGGCGAGGGTTTAGTGGGTTGGGCCCAAGGCAACCAATCCGTCAAATCATGAAACCTGGCGGCTACTCGCTCTTTGATCAGTGATTCGTCGACCACTAGATCGATGAATAATCTCTCCTCAAACAAATGAAGTCAAGCTATTGGAATAGCACTACTTTGAACGAAAACCACCTTTTAGGGGAAGATATCGTGAAGCCCTTCAAAGTCTCGCTAGAGCGACGAATTGAGCCATCTCTTCGAGTCCTAGATTCATCCCTTTCGTGTCTGCTCGATCAGGGAACGCGCCAAAGTCTTTCTATAGGATTGCTTCCCCTCTTTTGCAATCAATTTCGCTACAGCACCCCTTAAGTTTCCCCGGCTTGGGGGATTAATTGATTGGCTACCCTTGGCATCATGGAACGAGGAGCTTGAAAAGAAAGATAGTTATCCCTCCTTGTTTGATGTTATAGCACTGATTCACGGGCAAATATCACAATTGTGGCAAGATGGGTCACAAGCGTGACAAATGCCAAAGCAAGGGTGATTCGCGCAAGGGCAAGGCAAAGACCCACATTGCTAAAGACGGGCTAACAAATGCTGATATATGTGTTGTGACATCTGAGTTAACATGGTCGGGAGTAACTCGATGGAGTGATGGTATGACACAGGTGCTACCCACCACATATGTTCTGACAAAGGGATGTTCACCACCTATCAGAAGAAAAAAAAACAGGACGATCAACTATTTATGGGGAACTCGTCCACATCAGGTTGAAGGTCACGGCAAGATAGTGTTGAAGATGACGTCGGAGAAAGAGTTGGCTCTCACCAACGTCATGCACGTACTAGACATCCGGAAGAACATGATTTCCGGTACTCTACTTAGCAAGAACGGGTTCTACGTGAAGTTCAGCTCTGAAAAGCTAACTCTCATGAAGAATGGGATTTGCATAGGCAAAGGTTATGTGAAGGATGAACTGTTTAAAATGAATGTAATGATAGTAATCCCAAAAATTGTAATTGATGTTTCAATGAATAAAACCCTTGTTACTTATTTTGTTGAGTCTTTTAATATTTGGCATGAACGTTTAGGATATGTGAATTATAAGTCTATCCAAAGACTAACGAATTTGAACCTAATTCCGATTTGTAAATTAAACAAAGACAAATGTGAAGTTTGTGTATATGCAAAACTCACAAAAATGTCATCCTCGCATATGGAGAGAACAACCGAACCCCTAGGCTTAATTCACACGGATTTGTGTGCTTTGAAGTTTGTGCAAACTAGAGGCGGTAAAAAGTATTTCGTGACCTTTATTGACGATTATACAAGAAATTGTTATATATACTTTCTCATAAGCGAGGATGAGGCCTTGGAAAAATTCAAGGAATACGATTTGGAAGTTGAAAATCAACTTACCAATACCATAAAAATAATCCGAAGTGATAGAGGAGGCGAGTATGATGAACCTTTTAACGCGTTGTGTAGAGAACACAAGATAGTTCATCAAACAATTGTTCCTTATTCACTTGAGCCTAACGGAGTTGCGGAACGAAAACCCCGAACTATGAAAGAGATGATGAATGCATTGTTGTAGGATCTTGTGTTACCCCAGAACATGTGGGGGGAAGCATTGCTTACCACCAATTATATCCTCAACAAAATACCATATAAGGTAACTGACAAAACGGCATATGAACTTTGGAAAGGTAAGGTGTCGTCGTACATATACCTCTAAGTGTAGGGGTGTCCAGCAAAAATGGTTGTATCACCTCCTAAAAAGGTCACAATTGGACCTAAACCGTTTATTGTATTTCATAGGATATGCACACAATAATAGTGCTTATCGGTTTCCGGTACATAAGTCAGATGTACCAGACATACATATCAATACAATAATGGAATCAAGGAATGCATCCTTCTTTGAAAATGTATTTCTGTGAAAGGATAGAGAAAATCCGAAATGAACTTGTGAACAAAGAGAGTTAGGCAGTTTTGTGAACGTAACAGTAGAGGAAGAGCCTCGAAGAAGCAAAAGAACTCAAACGGAAAAATCGTTTGAACACGACTTCATAACAACCTTTCTTATGGAGAAAGAACCGAGAAGATAGAGAATTCATATCTACACCTAACGTACCGTCATGGAAGGAAGCGGTCAAAAGTGATATAGACTCCATTATGCATAATTATACATGGGAGTTAGTCGACTTACCACAAGGGTGTAAAGCACTTGGCTTCAAATGGATTTTAAAAACTAAGTTGAAAATCGATAGCTCAATAGAGAAGTGAAAGGCTATGCTTGTGGTACAAGGATTTGGTTTAAAGCCTATTAAGAAAAAGGATGCTTAAAGGACAACCTCACCTACGTAACTAGAGATCTCACGATGTAGGTTCAAGGGGAAAAACTTAACCAAGCTTAATCGAGTAGAGCACTATCTCTACCCAATTCCTAGGATGATAAACAATGCGAGTTGTATGAGCTAAGGTTAAGCTTGCCTTTTAATGATCTCATCGCCTTGAATTAAAGGGGGTATGAAAGATATTATTTATAGTCAATCATATTGTGAGTGTGAAATTGGTTCGTTTCTAAGAAAATAAGGTGGGGCTAAATTTTCCAAATTTACTCATGAATAATCAGGGTTGTTCAAGGCCAAAACGAACACAACAAGAGAACCTACGTTTTGTGTGAAAATGGAGTTGTGTGATAGTTCTTGTCTAGGTTTACATAAAAGCTAGGGTTGTTCAAAACATCACGGTCACTACATGGCCGAGTAAATCCGATATCTATTCACTACGGATGGTTCAAGCCTGAAACATGGCGTCAATCCAAATGTGGTGATTTTTTTACTGTACTCTCAAAAATCCTTTCTGTTTTACAAAATGGAGAAACATATGTTTGGAATTATTTCTATACATGTGGGAATTGTTGGAACTAATTTTATAAATAAACACATGTATTTAATACATGGTGCGTCGGGCACTTTCCGGACATTTTTCCGGTAGGCTCCGTCAATTGTCAACACCGGAAAGTGAGAGTTTTGGCTTCGTCTACTCGAGCTCTTGCTCGTTGTATATTCATACGTTAAACTTGAGTTCCATTTGAATGAGAAATGGAGACCCAAAGTTGGTTGTACGCAAGACAAAAACTTGGGAAAAAGTAAAAAATGTGGTTATCCCACATCGACTAGAATGAGAGGAATCATACGGATATAATAAGGAGAAAAACTTTAAGTTTGTAGTCTTGGGCTACTACCCATTTTCAATGGAAAACGGCGTAGGCAACCAAGCATGTGCGCGTTGCGCTGCGCCGTGTTGTCGTGTCGCGATGCGATGAGACGGGCGGACCAAGACACAACATGAGTTGACCACCTATGTTACATTTTGGGACGGCTCAACTCTGCAGTCAAACAGAGCTGACTGTATAAGACTAATTAGTCAATTAACCACTTAGTTGCAATATCTCAAAATTAAATGAGATCCGATTAAATGCAATATCTGCAAATTAAATAAAGATTCGGGAGTTATGTTTTGTAGAATATTGCACAGTTAATGCAATAACTCCTCAACGGATCTCCTTTGTCCCTATAAATAGGGTGTCTCCTCACACTAGTTCATACATCTGAATACGCCATCTCCTCATATCCTCTTTGTTTCTATTTCTCGAGAGTACAACACTCAACGGGTGCGCAAGTTTTCGACAAATTACGCAGGTCGGATTCTCAACGCAGCTTTATCTTGGGATTCTTGAACACCGGTCGTCGTAATACGGGGTGTTTTTAGATTAAGGAAAGAAATAACATCTCGACTCTACAAATTCAGGTTTCTAATCGATAAATTTTTCAATCCTAATTTTATAGTGCATTTTACAGTTTAATTACGTATTCCGGTTCCTACACATATATCCATCATTTAAGGGTGTGTTCGTTAAAGTTGTTTGTGTAGATTTTAGTAGAGCTTTGTGTTTTTTAAAAACTTGTTAGTGTTTGACACACTAGCTTTAAGTGGAAATTAGATTTTTTAAAAGTTTATTGGGGAGATTTTTGGAGAGATTTTAAGAAGCTAGTGTTGATAGCTTTGTGGAGATTATTGTTTAGGTTCACTTATTTTTTCCAATTTCACCCCCTATGTCATCTCTCTTCTATCTTAAAAATATTGAGAAGATTAAGCTAGTAGGGTAACTTAATTTTATATGATATAAACAAGGCCCCTAATATTTACTATTTTCTAGAAAAAAATAAAATGAGCTATTTATTAGGTTGTTATGATCTAAATGAAAGTTATTAATATGGTAAATGTATTAATTGAGCCCAAAATTACCACAAAAATCGGAGTCCGTTAAACATGGTAACCGGAAAAGACTCCCCTAGTTAATAACCCAAAATTCACGTCTTTTCAACTGCTACCAAAATCAAAAAAGCGCTCTAAGAATAAACATTCTCTCGCGATAGCAGAGCATTCAGAGTGTTCGAGTTCTAGTTGCCGGCGACGAAAGCTTCTCCCAATAGTCTCATTCAATCGTCTTGTATTTGTTCGTCTTCCACAGGTAATAGTTACCAATTGATTAGAACGATATTTGAAACCCCGAATCGATTACTCCCGTCGTCAAACACAAGTATGATTTCAGTTGAGAATGATGAAGTTCAATCGAGTATTCAACGGTCGTCTTCAACAGGTATAAGTCAAAGACTGATTATGTACATATGTTGTTGATTATGTACATATGTTGCTGTGAAAATATTACTGACTAACTATATATGTATCGAATATGTAGTTTGCGTACATTTGGATAGGGATTTGATGATACATAGACATATTTTGTGTGTACATATAAATTGATGTCGATTAGAATATGTACAATTTTGTGCTTGCATGTACATATGTTTGCAGTCTCTGGTGATTATATACATATTTTGCTACGAAAATGTTACTGACTAACTATATATGCACATATGTTTGCAGTCTTTGAGATTATGTACATATGTTGCTTCGGAAATCTTACCAGAATTGATTCAATATCGTTGCCATGGATGAACGCAAGTTGGAAAGGACGAACATTCCGGAATGTATTTGATTTCCCTAATAAATGGAGATATTTTGATTTCCTTAATAGATGGAGAGAGAAAAATATTTAGTTTCCTATTTTGTAACAATTAGTCTCTTAATAAATGGAGAGAAAGATATTTTGATTTCCTTAATATCTTTTTTTTATTTTTATAATTTTTTTTATGTAATCTGGAGGGGCCTATTTTGTACACATTTTAAACTTGGGGCCCTTTATATGTTCATGGTTACAAAATGGTTACAAAATGGTTATAAAACATACATACTCTCCCATTTTACCCAAAAATATTTTGATAGTTGTCCGTTTTGGTAAATTCATTCTATACATCTACCAAAAAATTGTCTTTTACCAAACATCAATTAGATTTTTCGTTAGATTTTTAAAAAAAATACAAAGTCTCTCATTAAACTAGTCGAGCAACTATCCAAAAAGCTTAAACTACCAAAAAAAACTTAAATTAAAGTAAAAGATTGCGGTGCCGAACAGAACCTTAAATTGTGATATTTCGTGTGATGGGGTAATACCTCCAATCGTTTTTCCGGGTTTTCATTTGCTTTTTCTTAGATCAGGTGATTCGGGTGTCCACCATGCCAATCGAATATTTCGGGTGTGGGTGTAAGACTTCCACCCGCTTTTTGGGTTTTCATCCGCTTTTTAGGTAAGGTGATTCGGGCATCCATCATATAAGTAGTTGTACACAACATTGCCATTAAATTAGAATATTTCTCACACGATCACTCATAAATTGCTAATGATTAAATATTTCTGTTAAAACAGGATTAGACCTGTTCAAATGCTGGCAACCAGTCCGGAAAAACAGGCATGTATGAACTTAGTGACAAGTCCGATCGGACCAAAAAGCGCGCCGGGCCGGGACCGGATATGAACAGAGGTCTAAACAGGATATGTGCGACTTGTTAAGGGAAAATGGTTTAGGGTTGGTAGTGTAATTTTGGAAAAAAAAATCCATGGGTAGTTTTGTAATAATATTCTAAGTTGAGGGTAGTTCTGTGTAATATACACTAGAGTCAAAATGACAAATCTTCCTTGTGCCAGTCTGCAATTCTAACTAATCAATTTCAATAAAGCTGATTGCGGAAAGAAGATAAGCTCACCTCCATAACCCTTTTCAATAAAGCTTTCACTACAGAGATAAACCCTTTCTCTAATTCGAAGAGCCTTTGAATCCCAATCACATTCACCACAGAAACAAACAATGCTTCCATTAAAGCTGGTAAGATCCATGACCCACTTCCCCTCTCACGGCCCTGCAAATACTCATCATGATGACGATGACGACGATGATGGAAGCAAGACAAGGACAAACAGAAGGAGAATGAGAAGAGCAAGAACGCCATTGTTGCTATTCACACCAACCAGAGAAATCATACAGGATACCTACAGATTATCCTCCATTGCTCGAGACATAGGCATGGATCTTTACCCTAATTCATCTCTCTCACACATCATCTTTTCATGGCCATCGCCCATCACCATCACGTCATCTTCAACATCGACAATATCATCATCGTCTTCATCGTGTCGTCCGTCGTTCTCATCGTCAACATCATCCTCAACACCGTTGATCCCCCGCTACGAGCTCCCAAACGGCGCCGTTCCACTCCCATTCCCATCGCTAACCCTAGCCTCTGTCTCTCTCCTCCGCTACTTCGTCTCAATCTCGAACGGTCTCTTCAAATTGGCCTTCGTCGACTGCGATTTACGGCCGGATGTGGATATCGACGATCGATTCAGCACCTGGGATTGTTCATCCCTCTCTCTCGTCTCCCGTGGAACGGGAATTCGAGTCGAAACAATGGACGGATTTTCTAGGGTTTTGGCTGGGAATGGTTGGACAATGTTTCAGACCCGAAATAAGGGATTGTCGGGTCCGGGTGATTCGGAAACTCAACAGCAAGAGCTACAGTTTCATGGATCGAGTTCAGTGTTTCTGTTTAGGAAAGTGGATTCGAATCGAATCCGAGGAAGACATGGGAATGGTGATGGCAGTAGAATCAGAGAATTAAGGTTGCCTCCTTTGGACTTCAAGAATGTTCCTCTTAGGATTTTGCAGTACATCATCCTCATGACTGATGACATTTTCTTCCTTGCTTGAAAATGAATCCAATGGTGAGCTTCCCCCACACTTTCCATTCATTCATTTCTGACATTCATATTTCGTAACACTATCAACCATTTTCAGGTCTTTCAATACATACTTCATTTCGATCTTGCTTGAGCTCATGTAAACAATCACCAAAGCTTGAGCTGGCTTTTGGGTTTCTGTTCAAGGGTTATAGTTGAACGCATTATATGTTCAATCTCATGTAGCCACTGACTGATATCAATATATCATATGTTTGTTGCTACTGACAATGTATTTGTGACTGGCAAACATTATAATATATAATATATTCGACCATGAATGCAAAAGCAACACAATCTGAAGAGCAAACATTCAGCTAAAAACAGGTTCATACAAGTAAACATGTACAGCGTGCTCATCATATACATATATGCAACGTGTTTAAGCATATCTGTCTAATGAATTATGGCCCCCCACCAACAAATAAGATTCAAACAAGATACCTGATGAAAGTATGTTTTCTCAGTGACTTTGCCATAGAAAATGTGTACAACAATCTTTAATTTGTATGAGCAGCAGAGTGTGTGCGGGATGCCCAGATACCAAATACGAGAAACCAAAATACGAACAAGATTGCCCAATAACGTGCTGGTCCATACCTGATTCTTGATAGGACAATCTGGAATAGAAAGAACCATGGTAAGATACAGAATTGGTGTTTACTCAAAAGTCCAGACAGTCTAGAATTCTCATTCTAGTTAATTGGCAGGAGAACTCCAAGTATTTGAAACACCTATTTACCAAGAATTTACTTGACACTAGTTTTCTCCTCTTATACAGAATAAAAACACAGAGATCTGAATTTGATTTGTATCTTTGGTGAAGGCAAAATCAGTTCTATCCTCAGTACCTGAACTCGTCCCATGCTTACTAATATGAACTAGGAAGCTAAACTTGGCTTCAAATGTTGACCAACGAGTCTCACTCACCCATTTCTGCATACAAGATTGCTTCAATTTTGCATGTAGTTACTTTCCATTTGCCCCAGATCACATGGGAACAAATCTTAGTTTTGCTTTAATTTTGTAAATTTCTCCACGCATTCAACCATTAGCGTCCCCCCTTGGTCCAAACTACACTAGTGAGCTCAGGTCGGCCCAATTTATAGCCTAACTCCATTCCAAAAGTCCAGCTATGGACGCAAGACTAAGAGACGACTACCCCAATAACATACATCATTCTATTCCAAAAAGCTTATCATAGTTAAAAGAACTAATTAATAACTAAACTTAGATGGAGAGAATTCAATTAAGGCAACAACTTACTATGCGAAAGAATATCACAATAGCTAAAGCACAGACTGCTCCAAGGAGAATATGAAGTCCACTTCCTGCCGTTTTCTGCAAACAAGAAACAAATATAGTTCATTTAGAATTTGTTTGGGAAATAGCATACATCATGAGCCAACTACAAGTCTACAACAAATAAAAGCTCAAGAGGGTGACTGGTAGGGTGCGTGGTTTCAGGAATTGGGTTGGATGAATCTGATTCTTGAAGGTTGGTATATTTGTGGTAACAAGAACCACTATGGAGAAGGAGGAACCCTACTTTGATTCCAAATATCTAACAGAACACCCGATTTCATCTATCAAGTTCCAACTTAATTCCTCCCTGACCTGACTCCTCATACCTGAGTTTTAACCACAGACACTGTAGTTTTCTTAGGATGAGATCTTATATAAAAAAAATCTACCCAGCCATATATTCAAAGCAACTGAATTAATATTTTTGCACCTGACACACATCTATAGATTCTCATTTTGGCTTTTTAACTACTGAAAAGAAAACAACTACCAAATATAACAAATAGTTAAATGAAATCAAACAAGACATATACTATATCACAAACAATAGTGTTAAGTTAAAATCTAATGCTTATGTACCTTCCCAACACGAGGAGCAATTAGCCAAGCAAAGGTAACAGTGAGAAGACCTGTTGCGAGCAAAACTGCAGTACCTTCTACAGCCCATCTGGTGGCAGGATTTTCAGTCATGACAACAATTTCCAATGGAATATTTGAAGGCTGCTGCTCCACAACCAACTGTGTAACTGTGGCATCATTAGTGTTATTGACAAGTTGATTGCTGTTGTGTGGGTTGAACCACAATGAAATCTCACTCAGCCTCTGCCTTCTAATGGCAGCAACAGCATCGGGATCCACACCAGAACGGCAGTGCACCGCCGGCGTAAGATTGGCAACCCCACTAGCAGTCATTTCTCTCAATGTCTGATAATCCTTCAATGATGTGAGAACTTTCTTAAAGTCTACATTACGAATATTTGTCGCAACAGCCCCGCATATTTCACAAACTGTAGACCCATGGTTGATAAACCATTTCAATGCACAGGCATAGTGTACAAGGGCAAGGTCATTTTTACATGAGCAGCCAAGCTCAATTAATGCATCTCGATGGTGGGGCAAACCCAACTCAACATCAGCGTTACAAACAAATACTTCCCCATCAGGGCTAATAAACTCCTTGTGACCATCTTCACGACTTCCTCTCGAACCACATGGTTCATCATCAAAATTCTTCCGAGCTTCTTTGCTACTAGGTTTTTGATTTTCTGGAATTGTATCTGGTAACCGTATGGGAGGGATGATACCTAGGAAACCCAACACAGCATCTCCCCTTTTGTCAGACTCAACGCACTGGCACACACGGCAAGAAGGTAAGCCCAAATCTGTTTCTAAGCTACTCACTGATGCATTCGAAGCCCTTGAACTATCACTCTTGGCAGGAGAAGAGCTTCCATCGTTCTCCTTCGTTTGGTTTTCTTTACCCATCAAAGTGTTTGAACTTGAAAACCTCAAAAAAGAGCACTTGAACAACCAAGAATTACAGCATCTTGCACAAAACTTACTACATTAAGTCCTGCAGAAATTTAATCAAAATGACATCGATTCATTAATGCAAAACCGCACATTGTTTATCATATGCAAATGAATAGGCCACATACATTGGCATATGAGCTGGAAACAGATCAATTGAAGCAATAATTAAAAAACTTCAAATTATCTACTCTTTTTAGCTATGTACTTTTACCGTTGTTATATGAAGCTTCGTTGTACAGAATCTCTGAATACTGAGGTACATTTCACATGCAACTCACAACAAAACTACCAGAACAGTGTTTCAAGGGAACTCAAAAAGATATCACATAAAGCGGTTATCATATATGCACAGCCTCCATCTCGCACAAAGAGTAACGTAAAATAAAAGTATAATGAATAGATTATTGCACCGAATTCAACGAATTACAAAATTCCTTCCTATGTTCTCTCTCCTTTTCCCAAAATTTTCAGATGTATAGATCGTCTGGCAGAGACTTTCAACTAGTAAAAGAAGTAAGTCGTACATGTAAATCGGGATTTTCTGCATTCGAAAAGGGGGGGGGAAAGCAAGCCACGATCAATTAATAAAGGAAGATAATATGCCTGGAGCTGCAACTGCTCCTAAAATAAAGCTAAATTAGGACAATAAGTGCAAAAATAATGCAATTAGAACCATCAAAAGGGAATAAAATCAAGGAAGCATGACAATGGAATCAGATTCAAAAGCAAAGAAGCGAAAATTGAAATTGAGATCCAATTCTCACCTTCGCCGTATGGACTGAGGTTGATTCAGAGATAGGGATTAGGATCTATCTCCACCTTTTGTCAACGAGAAACCATAGATCCTTGTTAGAGTAGACTTCAGATCTTCGTACGAAATCTATAAAGAGGCTAGACCTATCAGTAATGGTTGTCTTATCTGGTCGGCTTTGGTGTTTGCAAGGCGAAGTGCTTGACGTAACTCACGCTCTCTCCCTCGCAGTCGGCATACGTTCGTCGTCGTCGTCGTCTTCTTCTTGTAGGTGTTGACTGAGAAGACCAACTTTCCACGGAATCCCAAATGACTTCTTACCAGACTATTCTTTTGATCTGGGCATCTCCAAATCCAGACAGTCTCTGGTGTTTTGGGCACTCTCACTCACCTCCCTTTCTTTAATTTGTCCTTATTTTTAATTTTACAAAATATTTGTTAGGCGAAATTCACTTACGAGATGATAATATTTCGACAAATATGGATAAATTAATACAGACAAAATACATTATAAAAAGTGGCTGAAAATTTTCAGCACCACTTTTATATTTTTTTGTGTGTTTCTTTTTTATTAACTAAGATAGAAATTGATGCTTAAAAGTTCAATAAGTTAAATTTATGTGCTAAACTAGTATTATGGTATGTTAAAGAAAAAAATGTTAGAAATATATTTTTAGAAATAGTTATAAATGTTATGTGCTATAAGATGATTTAAAAAATAATAATATAATTTTTTTATTAAAAAAAACTTTATAAGCATATACATTTTTTTATACAAAAGTAAGAGAATAAGGAGGGTCAACATTTATAATTTAATCGTCTTAAAACTTTCCGTGGAAGATTTCCGTCTTCCGTATCCGAGCAATGTCCAATAAATGCGAGCTTATTTGCGGCAACGTCAAGACATGTTGGACTTTAAATTGTGTACACCTTCAAATCAAAATAAAGATGTCACAAACAGTGGCGTAGCGAACGGGTTTTGTCAGCAGGGGCGGACGAGTGTTCTTAAGAAATACTTTTACTCAATATATGTATTAAAAGCAACTATCGATAAGAAAAACATACTTATCAATTAAAATAGACACATTATAATTCATTACTAGAAACTATAGCATAAATCACAAAAGAATTCATGTCTACGATAAACGAGGTAAATCCGTCTTTTGGGTTTTCATATTTTGAAAATGTTGCATGATGCCTTTTGTTTCAATGCTTCTAATCAAATTTCTCTCGATATAACACATCATAGAATCGTTCAAAAACTCATCCCCATCTTTTTCACAACTCTCTCTTAATGATCTTCATTATGAAAATGTTTTTTCCATTGTAGCCGTTGCAACTAGTAGTACTAAAGTCAACTCAACTAGACGATATATCAAGTGAAAAACTCTGTGGCATCTTAACTCAACCATCTTCTTAGCAACACCATCAGTATGTTGTCATGTAGAAAAACTTTCATTTCTCTTCATTTCAACAATCCACAACTACAACTGTCGTTTAAGCTCTATTTGATCACGTTTTGAGAAGTCGTGTGGATATAACTCTGCAAGACGAAGTAACTTTAACTAATAGATTCACTTAAAATGTTAAAAGTACTTGACAAAATATATCAACTCGGGAGTGGTTGTAGTTTGTTATAACATTCCAATACGTCTAGCACGACAACATGGAGCATCATCGTTCATGTTTGAAATGTCGATATTATACTTAACACAAAAAGTGTTGACATCTTCTAATAGTTTATCACAAAAGTGGGAGAACGAATTATTAGGATCAAGACATGTAATACATGCGAGTAATTATGTACTTGACTCACTGAAACGATTCTCCATCTCAACACCAATTTGATCAAGAATCTATAAATATAGCATAAAATTAATAATATCATACAATCATTGTTAATATAGATCGAAATAGTCAGACACTTGAAAAATAGATTCACTTAAAATGTTAAAAGTACTTGACAAAATATATCAACTCGGGAGTGGTTGTAGTTTGTTCTAACATTCCAATACATCTAGCACGGCAACATGGAGAATCATCGTTCATGTTTGAAATGTCGATATTATACTTAACACAAAGTGTTGACATCTTGTAATAGTCTATCCCATTTGTCCCCCCCCCCCCCCCCGCTCTTGCAACTTGTGTTTACCGTCTCGATAATATTTTGATCCTTTTGTTGTAAGAATTGTGACAAGACATTTATGTATCCAAATACACTCTCTATCAAATGAGCAATAAAAACAAACTGATAACTCTCCATCTTTTCACCCAAGCTATCGACAAGACCTTGAGTTTGTGTGTCTGTGCCATCAACATAGATATTGTCAAGCACTTGGATTACTGAGGGCCACAAATATAGAAGACGAATAATTGTTTTATGGTGTGAACCCCAACGTGTGATTCCCGGCCGAGTTAGGCTACATTCTTGATTCTTTCCTCTTCCCGTTGAAGTTTGACCATTTTCCAACATCTTCACCAAGTTGTCATGCTGAATTTGTTGAAACTCATCTTTTCTTTTACAGGAACCTCCAAACATGTTCATTATCATAGACAAAAACTCAAATAAATCACTATCAGGTTGGTTTGTACGTGCAATTACCACAATAACTAATTGTAATTGATGAGCAAAACAATGAATGAAGCTTTCATATGAATTCTCATTTAAGATAAGAGTCTTCAATCCACCAAGTTCTCCTCGCACATTAGAAGCTCCGTCATATCCTTGACCTCTCAATTTAGAGATAGATAATCCGTGTTTAGCGAAAAATCATCAATAACACTTTCTAGAGATAGTACAGTGGTATCAACAACGTGAACAATTCCGATAAAGCGTTCAACCACTACTTCATGGTTGGTTATATACCTTACACTAATAGCCATTTGTTCTTTTATTGAACTATCACGGGCCTCATCAATCAATAAAGAGAAGAATCTATCTCCAAGATCATTGATTATAGTTTGTATTGTCTTTGATGAACAAGCTTTTGCAATGTCCAATTGAATGATTGGACTAGTAAGTCAGTGATTTAATGGTGATTTAGTCACAACCTTCCCAACTTCAACATTTGGTAAACAATACCACTCTAGAAGTTCCAAAAAATTTCCTTTATTTGACGAGTTCGGGTGTTCATCATGCCCCCGAAAAGTCAATCTTTGACAAAGTAGAAATGTGATAACATCCACAACTACACTTAAATGAATTTGATATGCATCACCCACAACTCGAACTCCAAAAATCACATACTACGTGTAGCTCCTACATGTTCTTTAAATTTCTTCGGGCCCTTTTTAGTTTTTCCAATTAGAAATTCCAGTTTTCACAAATGTCTCGTCTCTCGATCATTTTCCTATTTCTCCTCTAAAGAGATAACACCATGAAAAAAAATGCGGGATCTTGAGAAACACTATACTATAGTCATTCCCATTGATTGAACCAATCCTTTTGGAAACACCTCGAGTACTTTCCAACAGTAGTTTGTGGAAAATCATGTGAAATTGGTTGACACTAGCCTTTAACAACATACTCTCTTCTAACATTATCTCTAATCAGAACGTCATACTCAACAATAGGTTTTCGCAACGCTAGATCGCTAACAATATCCCAATCATTCATATCTTCAGTTCGAGCTCTTTTTCCCCCTCTAACATAGTTTCTAACCACATCGTTTCAAACAACATCTATATTCTTATGTTCTCTTGAGTTGTCGACAATGCTATCAATATTTGAGATAATTGGTGTATAAAAGCCTTTTTTGTATCTAAGATACAAAATACGCCCATAGTATTTAACAATTTTTATAAAAAGGTAAATTAGATATTAAGATGATCTTTATTAGGCAATTATCGATTTTAGGGTGAAATAATTAATGAAATAATTAGAATATATTAATTATGCTAAAATGTAAATTAGATATTAAGATTATATTTATTAGGCCGTTACCAATTTTAAGGAGAGATAATTAAATATTAAAATATAGTAATTATGCTAAAAATAAGGAAACTAGTTAACAAAATTTTGGTAACCCCTATAAAGTCACCTCAATCGCTCAGTTAGGGTTTTTGGTAGTCGTTCGTCTCGCCAAAAAGCCGTATGCTTCTCGATTGGAAGAAACCGCTCGGAACCGCATGAAACCGTCTGGTCAGAGAAGACAACTAGATCAAAGAAAGGTGCGTGCACGACGTGAACTTATTGAGAAAGGAAGGGGAGCGCAGATCTGATAAGGTTTCTCTTTCAATTTTGCACTTCTTCTCTTTTCTCTTATGTGTGTAGTTTGTCTTCTATGTGTAGTAGAGTGAATGCAAATCTAGTAAGGTTTCTCTTTCGAGGACCGCCTAGCCCCGCCATTGTTGAAGGCTGCGAGGATATGCGAGGATCTGCTTGAAGTGTGATTTTGCAACCGTAGAGAAGACGACTCTAGAAACCCTCGCCGGAACCATCGCCTATAATTGTCGGAACCACCTACAACTCTATATCGCTGGGAGAAGGTACTACGCACACGGAGAGGAGTCAGATGAGGTCATAGGTTCAAGGCTTTGATGAGAGACTTGTGTAAATGATGGACTTGTGTAAAGGACGGTCTTGTGTAACCAAATCTTGTGTAAATGACAAACTTATGTAACCAAACCATATGTAAATGACAGACTTGTGTAACCAAAACTTGTGTAAATGACGGACTTATGTAACAAAAACATGTATAAATGACGGACTTATGTAACCAAACATTGTGTTAATGACATACTTGTGTAACCAAACTTTGTGTAAAAGAGAGACTTGTGTACATGACATAAATAAACGGAACTTGTGTAATTAAAGAACGACCGAATGTGTTAACTACATAAATTGACATAACAAATGAAATTGTGTAATTGAAATTGTGTATGAACATTGTGTAATTAAAATTATGTATATTGTGTAATTAAAATTGTGTATTAAAATTGTGCATTATCAAAATTTTATATAATTAAGAGGAGAGAGAATAATAATTTATTACCCTAATTAACGAAATAAAATATAATTAATATGAGAGAGAAAAATCTTCTAATTTATATTTATAGGAGAAAGAAAAATCTTCTAATTTTCATAATCTTCCTTTTTTTTATTATATCTTTTTTATAAAATTTGAAGGTGTCTAGTTTATCTTCATAAATACGCACTTGCCTATTGTTTCTACATTGATTCATTAATTGCCTACATGTCCATTTTCTCTCAATATTTTGAGAATCAACACCTGCACTTGATGATTTTTTTCGTCCGAATAACAAATTTATCCATGTTCCTATTTGAAAAATATAAAATTTAATTCAACTAATTTTTAATAAAATAAATTTAAAAACATCTACTTTAAATCAAACAAAAAAACTCCTAACAATTTCATATCAAACATGTTATATGCAATTACTATGAATAAATTAATATTTATTCAAATTAAGGGAACCTAAAAAGTATAAATAAATTTAATTTAAGAGAAGGAAGATCAAACTTATAATTTTGTCAAAACCGTCGAATTTGAACCGAATTGAGAATTGAATATGTAATAGGATAAAATCGAATATCAGTCGACTCAACCACATAATTAATGAAAGATATAGAAATTGCCGGCATAATTGAATGCAGATTGAACTTGATTTATTAGTAGGGTTAAAGATAGTTAAATAGGTTTTTTAGGTATTGGGCTGAACCTTTTTATTTTAAAAGACAGGAGTATTGGGTGCAAAAAAAACATAATTTTTTTACTTTTCTTCCGCTTCTTTTTTTTAGTCATCGTCGCTCTTCGACTCTTCGTTCAACTTCAGTCGGTCCAACCAACTTCCAGTTCCAGAGTTCCAACGATTTTCTTCGGAGTTCAGACCTTCTCCTTCAGTCCTTCTCCAGCTCACCCTCCTTCGTTTCAATTTCAACTTGCATCTTCATTCTCTAGTTTCTCCTCCACAATCCATGTCGGTCCACGGCGGTAGATGGCGATTGGTGAAGATTCCCGCCCTAGTGTCCTAACTTACCCCTTGGTCACCGTAATTTTTACAAGGGCATTGCATACCCCCTATCTCCTCCACTGGTCACAAATGATCATATCCACTTCACGTGACGGTTTCCATATTTGATTAATTGAGGTAATGAGTTCAAGGTTATCTCCCTCGATTTCAATGGTATTGAGTCCTAAACTTATGACCTTCTGGAGGCCCTCTCTTATAGTCAAAGCATACTCGTCTCCAAAAGTTGTCAGAGAGAGGGTCTATAAGTGATCTTCTGTTTATATCTTCATGTATGAAGACTTTATGGAGTTGTTGGATGATTTCATTTTGCACACACTTGGCATGCAACCATACGATATCAAAAGCATGATTAGTAGGAACAAGTAATGCTAAGGGAGCCGGTCGAGAAGAGCTTCAACAAGCTCAAACACATTGATATATATTTGGTAAGTCAACGTGTAAGTCCATACAAACAAGTAGGCCATTGTAAAGCATTGGTAAACATGACGCAATTGATTTAAGATTTCTGGATTGATGAATAAAAATATGCAGGAACTTATTAAGTTTCAATCTTATTGTGTTTCTCAAGGTAAACTTGTTAATG
This sequence comes from Fagopyrum homotropicum, assembly GCA_033239125.1. Classification (NCBI taxonomy): domain Eukaryota; kingdom Viridiplantae; phylum Streptophyta; class Magnoliopsida; order Caryophyllales; family Polygonaceae; genus Fagopyrum; species Fagopyrum homotropicum. The sequence goes on along the minus strand of BSWB01000003.1, from coordinate 143,025,238 downwards.
AAACGAGATATAATGTTCAACCAAGTTTGTCTCAAGGTAAACTTGTTATTGAGGCATATAAGCCATGACCTCACTAAGTAGCACAAGTACAAAATTCTACTTATATCGACAAGAACAAAGATCGATAAAATATAGTCAAAACTCGGAATATAGATCAAGGATTCATTTATATCAATATAGTTAGGCATGAAGTAAGCCAAACCGAACCTAACAGAGGTAGTACAACCGAAAGTTTATTCACGTTAAAGAAATTAGAGATTATGTTTTTCACACATTACATCCAAATAATTAGACAGACAGGGGTGTTTATACTTTTAGGGATTAGAAAGTATATATATCTGTGTTGAAAATCATTAGTAGGAGATCCCAAGTCGAAAATTGAGCGTTTATAGTCATGATTTCTAAAAGGAAACCTTATTTGAGGCTAAAGTGAAACCAAAAACTTGTATTTTCAAATGGAATATCTTCATCTGCAATCTTGTGGTTTTTGAAAGCTTGAGGCCCACTGTGTACCCTAACAAAAGCAAACAAATTGTCATTGAATTCTCCAGATCCATGAAGGTTCATGGTACATATCGTTCTGCACACCATGACACACAAGATGGTTCCATCTTCGTCTCTAAGTACAACGCCAAATCGAAACCAATTGTCCATCAATGTGACGTAAGTGTTAAGAGTGTTCACATTGGGGTGTTCCCTAATCTTAGTGTCCATGTATGAGATAAATTGTTTTTATAAAACCAATAAATTTTTAGTCTTCTTCAAACACACCTTAAGATTACCCTTTAACCAACCACTATATGACACATATCATAACATATTTATAAAAAAATTTAAATGCCTTTTAATATCATTTTCATAATCTATTTTTTTTTTATAATTCATAAAATAGTTTTATCTACTAACAGACGTCCCTTTTGTTTATATTCATACCACTTTAAAAATAGTATTTATACATAATTTTATTATTATGCTATATTGACGGGATGAAAAATATAAGTTATTGTTTTAAGATAATGTGGTGGAGAGAGAATATTGAAAAAATATGATAAGATTAATCTTACAATTTTTTTTTTATGTGGATGCTCTTAAGCTTGAGAGGCTTCAACCTGTAGCTTTAACTAGAGAACCAAAGGGAAACGCCCGTCCAATATCATCGGAGGAGAGCGCAACAAAGCGTTGAGACTATTATGAGTCTATGACATAGATTGCAGAAGCCTTCCGTGAGCATGGAGACATCAACCCCATCAACCCCATAAATTTGCATATTCCGACAATGCCACACCCTTTCTTAGACTATTACAATCAAAATTATCGAAGAATGTAGACGGCTTTTCTCAAAATTATAACATTGACATAAAAATCCCCGATTTTATTTTCCTAATATCTCTTTGAAATGTTTTGTGTAAGGTCAAATTGTCAAGAAGATACAATTAAAGCTCATAAATTTAGCAAAATTAAAATTACATCCTTTTTTAGGTGAGAATTCAAATCTATATATATATATATTAAAGCAGAAGCGTTTGCTTCAACGTGGTTCATTTTAACAAAAAATATGCCAGATGTCATTTTCTTAGAATTTTAGTTTTTTATAGTTACCATATTTTAATTATGCTATTATACAACTTACATTTATCTACTTACCAAACATATATGTATATATACTATTAGTGTAAAAATATATATCTAGATACTAATAATAAAGTAGAAGCTTTTAATGTCATATGTTTTTTTTTTTCCGTTCTTTTTGTCAATGCAATTTAAAACGCAATCTCATTTTAAAAAATTAATTAAAAAATTATATAAACTAACGATCTATATATATATATATATACACACACACTCATATTAAAAAAACCTTAATTACATAAACCATGATTCCATATATTTTTATATTACGGGTCGTTTTAACGTTCAGTTTCATTTAAGACTTTTTTTTTTATCAAGAACATGTAAACGATCATTTATTTAAAAATATCCCTTTTTGTTTTTATTATCTTTTACTTTTCCTTATAATATTATCTTCCAACTCACTTTAATTAATAATTAGATTTGTTTTACAATTTATTAAAGCTAAACCCGCACACGGTGCGGGTATTAGACTAGTTACATTTCAACTAAAAATATGATAAATAATAATTAAAAAATCTCCCCTCCGAAACTGCATTTCCATTTAGTTTAAAATTTGGCGGTGAAAGTGAAGTTTTCGAGGGATATAATTTGTGGCGCCAAACATATAGATTTGCAAATCAAATATTTAAAACTCGTAATCAGAGTCGAACCTTCAAAATCCAATTATTCCCTTTCCCGCTTTCATTCAAACAATCCCCCAATTTCTTCCCTGTCGAAGAATTGAAATTGAAAATGAAATCAAAATTAGTGTGTTTGATTTGCCTTCCCTCCCCAAATTTCCCGATTCCCACCATTTTCTTCCTTCAATCGACACTTCTTAACACCCCAAACCTAATCCCACTCTCAATCTGCATCCAACCTTTCTCCACCATCAATCCTCAGACCTGAAGCGGAAGAAGAATGAGTTCCAAAATCCACACCTTACCTCCTTCCAAGCGATTCAGGCTTCTCCTCCAACATGAAACCGATGACCTGTCATCATCTCATCTTCCAGCCAAAAAACGCAAAGAAACCAGAACTCTTCCTCCTTCCATTTCTTCACCTCACTCCACGTCTCATCCCCTGCTTCCCGCTAAGAAAAGGGTATGGGCTCTCCCTCCAACCTTCGATCTCAATCTCGAATATAATCCGACGTCGTTTCGCGACCTCGAATTTCAAAACCCAGATCCTCAACTGCTCAATCTCCCATCGCCTACAAAACCCCCGATGTCCACTGAAACCCTAACCGAAGAATTGGAGGTGGTGGAAGAAGAAGAAGAAGATGGGATTGTTTGTGTTGTCTGTGACAGCACAGATGGAGACCCATCTGATCCAATTGTCTTCTGCGATGGCTGCGATTTGATGGTTCATGCCTCTTGCTATGGTAATCCACTCATCAATGGCATCCCAGAAGGTGACTGGTTTTGTGCAACATGCCTACCGTCATCCTCGTCATTATCACCACCCCAAAGTGACAACAAGTGTTGTTGCCTTTGTCCTGTTAGCGGCGGAGCTCTAAAATCCACTAAAAAGGGCAATTGGGCCCACCTGGTGTGTGCTCTCTATGTTCCTGAAGTTTTCTTTGAAGATCCAGTTGGAAGGGAAGGTATAGATTGCTCTAAGGTGCCCAAGAGGAGATTTAAGCAGATTTGCTATCTGTGCAATAGCTCAAAAGGGTGTGCAATTGATTGTTCCGAGCTTAACTGTCAACTGTCTTTCCATGTTACCTGTGGATTGAAACAAGACCTTTGTGTTGAGTATAACCAAGGGAGGAGTGTTGACATTGTTACTGCTTTCTGTAAGCAACACACTGCACTTTGGAAGAAGGTAATATATGGCTTCTTTTACATTCTCTGTTATCAATTGATGTTTTGTAATGATGTGATTGTGTTTTAACTTTGTTTTTTGTTCAGCAAGAACAAACAGGGAAGTTCAAGATTGTACCCAGAGATGCGTAGAAGAAATGCTATAGATCTTTTTTCTTGGGTTTTTGTTGTTGCCATTACATGTAATTTAGTTTAAAGGTTTTTCAACTATTTAGCTTTGATAGTCATGGCAAGTTTAAAAGTTGTTGCCATTATTTGCTTATTGTTTGATCTAGTACTTGATAAAGCTCTCTTTATTCCCATTCTTTTGGATGATAATGAATTAGTGATATGCCATGGTGTTCTTGTTAACGGGGCCTTTTTAACTTTAGATGGAAATAAACTGTACTTTCAAGAAAAACACAAGAATTCGTTCAAAAACCAAATTGTCAAAAGGCTATTTTAAAAAATATGAAAATTGTAGCATATCGTACGTGCCAAAAAATGGAAACAACTCACACGAAAGCTTCAGCAAGTAATCTTCTTTACACATCATGAGCTGCATGCACCTGAATTACTACAGCTTACAATTACGACTACTGAGTTCAACTGCGACACATCTTTTGTGGAGTCGATTATGATATTGCATGACAATTTGGCAGCAAATGCGGGCTATCCCTATACACCCGAATTCCGGATTCTGACCATTTCAAGGGCCACCAACTGCTACTCTTGAAGGTTTGTGTACACTTTGCACCGATTACTTCAATCCGAGGCCTCTGTACCCATGCCTTCATCGGTTAAAGATGAGGGTTCATCAGCTTTACACCAGCCATTATGATTAGCTCAGACACTGGGTCACAAGAAGAGATTTAGTTTATGTAGTTGCAAGGTTGTTTGGTGGAATGTTTATAAATGGTTTATAAGTGCAAAACTAATTTTAAAACTGGAAATAGACTTTTTTTTTTTTTTTTTAGTTGTCTGTTAAACAAACTCGTAAGTTCATGGGATCAGTCTGCAAAAGGCGGGTCTTTTAAAATATCTACTTATCTCAGTGTCGAGACATATTGCAACAAGTTGTTACCTTAAAATCGTCGCGATCTTGGCTGTGGAGGGTATCCAGGCATGCCCATCCCCTGATCCTTTCGTCTCAGCTGCATCCGAATGAGTGAACCAACAAATGAATTAGTACTTCGCAATGAAGGGTCCATTCAAACAATGATAATAGTTTCTGGAGATTATTATTACCTGATGCTGTTGATGGGCCTGTGGAGCAACGCCTCTTTGCATGGGAATGCCACCTGGATTCATTACACCACCCATTCCCGCCTGAGAGAGATTGTAAGCCGCCATTCCAGGACCCTGCATTCTCATATTAGGTATCATTTGTCGTGGTACATTCCGACTTGGACCCATGTGGGACCCTTGCATATTTTGTGCATTTCCTGATGGAACCTGTGAAAAGACGCAGATAAGAGGAAGGAGAGAAATAGATTACTGCCACCCTCTCCTTATAAATGAATTCCAGCTATTTTCTAAATTACTCTTTATAAAAATAGCTGAGAGTTTGAAACATACTTGTTGAGGTTGGATGCTGGCTGTTCCTTCAAAATCAGTAGTTGTGTCCACAGGACGTGTGGGATAGTTCACGACTTTATCTTCTGGTCGAGAAGAAGCCAATGCGCTGTTGGAAAATTATCATGTTGATGAGCAAAAAGAAAACATGAAATGAGAAAATAAAACACGCATGTCCCGTTGATACTAACAGGATAAGTAAGAGATCTACAGTAATATAGATAATTAAACATCCAGTCATGGTTGTAGTTGTAAACAAGGTGGAGGGAAGTGAGACGCTTACTTGCGGCCAGGCAAAGGCTCAGTCTTGAAATACCTGATAAGTAGAGGGAAAGGGAGATGTTATACTTCGTATTTATTTTCAAATCCTCCTGTATAATAATGTTACTTAGCAACTAAGTCAATGTCAGTAAGGCTACCCATGTTTGCCATGCACTTCATATATCAAGCTTATACCTTATCCAGATAACGAGTTGTCTACTAGCTTATAAGCTACAAGCTTGTTGATTTTCATCAGCTGTTTTCAGCTTATTACAACTAATTGAGGCATCGATAGCTATTCAGCCAGAAGGATGCATCAAATTTTATTTAACTAAAAGATAAGGCGTCAATAGCTTCAAGAGGAACAATTGGAGAAAAGGTAGCAATATATTCACAAATATAACATATACAGCAGAATCAAATAAGAATAAGGATCCTAGAAACCATAATCGCTACAAGAATACAGTCTCTTAGATTACGAGGGAAGAGGTCATACTCATGCTCAAGCGCCTGTGCTGCTGTTATACGCTTTCGAGGATCATATCTGCATAGATTTACAAGAAAAAGTACTCTATAAGGACTCGAATTTAATCACCCCTACTAATTGTACAAAACCATATTCTTCAGATTTCATACCAACTGACGTGGTATTCTATATTAGGTGCTCAATCCTAATAACAAGATTTGCTTGAAACTCGGAATATTAGCATTTTAATTTATCTTTTGTTCTAGTGAAATTCAAATTATTCAAAGAAAGTTTAAAGCACCCTATTAGAGCCAAACAATGTGAAGAAGTAAATGTATCTGGTCAGTAAACGAATCAGTATCATCTGCCAATTCAAGACAGATATCCATGACAGAAGCTTTTTTCACACCGCTGAATATGCAGTTACACCAGGATGACATGCTTATTATCTAACTTCAATCACAAAGAAAAATATGCTTGATAGCAGGACTTACTCCAACATTTTGGCAAGGAGATCATATGGAGCTGATTTTGGATTAAGATGGACAACATTATACAGTCCAGGATTGTCACTAACATAGACAAAGAAAAAGAGTTGATGAACATTTCAAAAGTTACATGAAGCAACAATATTAGAGGATAGAGATAACCACATTCTTCTTCACTAGTCCACTGCACATTACGTTATAAATGTCGCCTACAGTTTTAGAGGATTATACCCGAAAATGCAGTTAGAAGAAAGCAGTTTAAAAAACTTACTACTTATGGGCTTGAATATGCTGCAAATCAGACTGCCAATGTGGAAGATTTACGAGTGTCGGCCACTTCTCTTGTGTCGGATGACCTAAATACTAACAGTCAACAATAAAACTCAACTAGAGAAGCATGTAAAAGAGATCAATTGTCAAACATCTCACCTAAGACCTTGAATATCTTATCTAGTTGATCCAGCTGCAAAAACAATTTATGTCAATAAACCAACAAATTAGAGAAAACAATTATAGGTGAATAGAGAGAAGAAGTGAACTGAACCACACAGAAATGAGCGCAATCATGATCTACACCTGAAAAGGATTTGGTGTAGCTTTAACTTCAGCACCTTGAAATAGCGGCTTCAAAGTCAATAATTCCGCAAAAATGCATCCAACAGCCCACATATCTGTTTCAATTGAGGAAAAAACAAATTTCAGACAAGACAAACATGTATATTGATTAAAATGCCAGAAAACCAAAATGGTATTTAAAAGTGCCACTTACAGAAACTTGGGTTTTAATATATATTCCAGTGCAATATGGGAATTTATAGAAACAAAGACGGTCACCTAAGTACTTTTAAAACTTAAGAATTTAGTTTAGCCAATAATATTCCGTTTAAAAATTATCCACCAATTGGCTAATTCAGTTCAGGCAATAACTTCCTTTTCAAAAAAATAACCCACCATTCTTAACGATGATTAAACAAAACTGATTGAACATTAAATTGATATGAATAGTTATACTTAAACCCTAATCCTCCAAAATACAGACTTTTCAATTAAAATTAACAATAACAAATCCTGAATGCTTCTTGGTTAATTGTGCCCTGCCTTGCTAACCCAATTCACAAGTGCTCCGAGACTTTGTTCGACAATGAACTGCTATTTGTCTTTCTTGTGATGACTGTTGAGGGAGAAAACTAGCTAGCAGCCTCCATTAATGCAATCATTTGGAAATTTGAATTTAAATTAGCTATACTAATTTTGTTTTGGATCAAATACCCACTTTTGAGTTTTTTTATACGAAAAAATGAAAGTAAATAAAACAGAATTAGGATTTAGGAAAACATGTGGAGAAAGTATTGACATGACCATGTTTATCTTTTTACATACCAATATGATACTAGAATTGTTTTTAATGCCCAATGTCATTTTTATTTCTAAAATGGTATTTTGCCCAAAAAACATGAAAGCGGAAATATAATAAGTTCATCAAATAGCAAGTGATTGAGGAGCCAAGGGATACCAACAGCACTAGTGTAGTGTTTTGCCCCGAGAAGCAGCTCAGGTGCACGATACCAAATTGTCACCACAACCTGCAACCATATTTTGGTACAAGTAAAAGCCCCGCCTCACATAAGATAAAACAAGCATGTACAAGTACCAGAACTTGAATTTCATCAAGAGAAATAATTGTGAAGAAAATAACTTCAAAGAATGTTAACGACATATTAATGATTAATCCAGTCATGCAGTTACCTTACTCTGCTACTCATTTGACTGCATGTGGCCAACTTACAAACATACTCGATCAGATGCAAAAACATGAGAAAAAGCAGCCAAGTAACCGTCTACCCAGCCCAAAAATATATAACAAACTAATTGGTCTATAACAAAGAACTAGCACCAACAATCAATTGCGGACGTGTATTATCTGTTTGCAGCAACATGCATACAAGACTATACAATAAAATAATGACTTTTTGAGTGCTCTTACAGTCATAACAGGTTTGCATCAGGTAAAGTCTGAGATATCCTACCCCATTGTCAGATAATGGCTTCAAAGGAGCTTGGTAAATCCTGGCCAATCCAAAGTCAGCAATTTTGATAACCCCTTGCTCCTCTCCATCACCCATCACCTGTACCATCATAAGAGGCCATAAAACTCATCATCTATGGACTATGGAACTTACTGTTGCATCAAGTCTAACATTCAGCACGGACAGAATGGCGGAGCATACCAAAATGTTTGATGGCTTGAGATCTCGATGAACAATCCAATTACTGCAGTCAAAGGTATGGCATATTAATAGGTAATCAATTCAGAACTACCATTAGAAAAACTACGATAAGCAAATCATTCTTCCAGAACTGAACTTTTCAGCATAGTGAACCTCTTATTTGCATATATCAATAATCAAATGGATATATCACTTGAAACACGATGGGAAAATAAAAAGTTTCATGAATACATCATTTCAGACTTATGTGTTAAGTATAACATAATATATAAATCGGTGAAAACTCCACCAACCCAATAGAAGAACTGCTACATAAGGATCGGTTTGGAATCTGTTTAATTTCCTTTAGCACAACTAACTAAAACGAGTTTCTTTACTTCATCCTCATTTGTAGCTCATCTACTCACATATCTTATTTACTAGCACAGCTGTCTAATAAATGAGGATCATAACCGCGGTAAAATTACAACAAGATGATCATTATGTTTTTCATTAAATATATAAAGAAAACTTAACCATACATCACAATTTGATAATTAAAGCAAGATCGGTACATACCTGTGAAGATAATTCAGCCCGTTAAGTAGCTGCCAGAGCAAGGACTTGACTGTATATGGGTTGAGAGGCTGGTTCACCTTGTCTCTATGGTGCCTTATAATCTCCTGCATGCAACAAAAAGCTAGACAACCAAATTAGGGATAGAAACTTAAAGCAAGATGTCCCTTTTACTTGTGAGAAGCATAGGTTTCAACTTTTACAGTACCGTGACACACAATATACAATTGACGGACAAATAATCAAGATACTGAGTCATCACAATAGGGCCTAAGACTTACATATAGATCATGTTCAGCATAATCAAAGGCCAGATATAACGACATATCGGCATGGTTGATATGGACATTTACAAGCTTGACAACGTTCTCATGTGTTATCTCACGAAGCAACTGGGAAAAAAACAAATGAATGAGATTCCATACGCAACTGTCAAAAAGCAAGCTAAGTTGAAAATCTCGGTAATTAATAGACATCCCCCAAGCTCCAAAGGTGGCAACAATCCCAACAACTTCCATCTCCAAGAATCTAAAAAAAAATCTCCATACAATACCAAACAGGGCCTTAGCAGCAATAAGTAATATATATCAGAAACTGATATTGACAAAGAAGGGGCAAGCGAAAACCCTAAAACCAAGATCTGAGGAACGAAGGTCATTCAAGGGAGGGTTCTCAAATTAAGTTGATAGAAAGCCTAATTACGATAAATAATCAAACGAAAGGGGAGAATTGACCATGATTTCGCGAATGGCGGTGGGAGAGACGCCATCGCCGTCCTTGGACTGCTTGAACTTTTTGATAGCGATGGATTTGCCCCTATTGGTACCAGGGGACTTAATTCTGGCTAAGAAGACTAGACCATAGGTGCCTTCTCCAATCTTGCCGATAAGATCGTAGTTCTGGAGCCACTCTGGTCTGTTGCTACCGGTATTGTGAGTGTTGTGACTACTTCCGATCATTCCACCTCTGTTACTCATCTTTGCTCCTCTGTTCTTCTTCGTCTTCCTCTTCCCATCACCCAACGTCACAACTCGTCGGCGTCGTTTCCTTCCCGCTCTCCTCGACAGTCGACGCTGCTTGCGTGGCGTGTGTGTGATTTTAGGGTGCTCGCCTTGCACCTGGCTGGCTCCTGTAAAGTGTAAACTGCAGCCCTTTCTTATTCCTTTAAATATTATTTTTTGGAAGGAAATTCATAACAATATTTAAAGTGGCATAGAACTCTAGATCATCAAGGTCAATAAACCCTTGTGTGGAAATGGAAAGTCGTTTACATGTACATGGTTCCACATAAAAAAGAATGCATGGTTGATAAAAAATTTAGTTTTCAGTTAAATGAGTACCCTGTTTTTTTTTTTTGGGAAAATAGAAATCGGACAAGAAAGACTATTTTTTCAAGGTATTAAACAAGAAGTTCGGGATGTCAAAAAAGGTATATTGGGGTTCGAAATTTTCAAATGGATCAATCGGTCAACAACTTGATTTTTCTGAACACATGTTTGACTTGTACTTCCTCAAAGAAAAAAAAAGATGTAGTCTGGAGTCGGATAAGATCATCTCGATCTCCTAGAGACAACTACAAAGTCCTGAAAGTGTTTTCATAACACATAAGTTATCCCCTCGATTTTCAATTTTTTTTGTATTTAACTTGATTGTTTCTTTTAGTTCAGCTTTCAGCATGACGACTTCTGCTATAATGATTGAGTTAAAGTTTATTTTTTCTAGCGGCCAACCTACTTGACCGTTATGATTTCATATAACAAAACCAATAAATGTTATACCCATATCGAGTTTTGATCCATCAAAGTTGAGTTTGTAGAACCCAGGTTTTGGTTTGTCCCATTTGATGTTATTTTTGTTCCATGTGATGGATATGTTGTTCTTTTGAGAATGTTTAAATTCATAGTCGTCATCATTAGTAATGTGAATTTTCCAACTATGAAATTTATTTTTGATGAAGTTTAAGATGTTGTGATCCAATCCGATTGTATCATTGTTAAAAATGATTTGTTCTTGAATAATCAAATACTTCATCAAATGGTTGTAAGGCATGTAAAGTTAGTTAGCCCGGTCTTATTTTTAATTTCCAACAATAGTTCATGTGTTTTTTTTAAATGGAAAGCGGTTCGAAACCATTAGACGGCGCGCCGTCTAGTGGGTTGAAAGGCCGAAAAAATCGGCAAACGGTCTCACCGTCATGATCACAAATAAAGAAGAAAAGAAATACACAAAAATACATCATTATGAAACCAAAAGCAAAAAAGTCTTCAAGGGAAAGCAGAATGATCCAATCAGCCGGAGACAATGAGCATAAACGTTCATCTTCAAAGGAAGTACACAAGGAGGAAGCATGGGGAACAACAGTGAACACCTCAGATTTGGACTACAACAATAATTCATGTGTTGTTTTGTTTTCTGTATTAATGGTATTAAAAATGGGAGTTTAGTTACGGTGAAGTTTTTGGAAAAAAAACTTCACGTAGTATTGAATGGATCTCAACCATTAAATGATGATAAAACGGTTAGATTAAGTTTATTCTCTCTCCAAAACTTTTTGTGTACAATTACCTTTTATTGAGTTTGATTGTTTTTATAGGATTTTTTTAACTTCACCTGGAGTAATTATAGAGAAACCAGACCCTAAAAATGGTTATGATAGTTCTATCAATTTTTATAATCACCAGATCTTCGAGTTGGTGGTTGTAGAATTCACAGTTTTGGTAACCGAAACTCTTCTTTCGTTGAATTTTGCTTTTACAGGTATGTTGTTTATTGAGATTTTTCATATGAAGTTTTTAATTTTCGATCGTGTATCCATTGTCCATATCCATTCGCATGATTAGTCATGGAGCCGACAAGACTCCTTCTCGAGCATTTTCGAGGCCAATTTTGTAGAATATCAGTCACTCTTACTGCTTCTCCAGTATAATATGTCTTGACTTTCATTTGTTGGGGTAGTTATTTCCATAATTTTTTTCTTAATTGCTGGTTGCTGTAGTTTTGTAAATCATTTTCAAATTTGGCGACATCCCACTCGTTATATTTAATGAAGTGGCTAACTCTAGTATGAGTGTTGATTAAATTGTTATTTTGGATCATTTTGATGAGAGGAGTCGTTGTGACTCAATTATCCTGCCAAAAATTAATGGGTTTTCCATTACACACCTGCCAAATAATTCTATTTTTAATCTCAAGTTTGAGTTTTATAAGGTTTTTCATTGCCAAGATGATGAACCTTTTAAATGATACTATAATATATTGATATTTTTCAAGTATTTTTCGTCAATCATTTTGAACAAAATGTTGTTTGGTTCAGCAAAAAATTTCCAAAGAAAACTACATTTGGAAGGGCTCTGTTGGTGATAAGGGATTTTCTTAATCTAATAGTCCTATTTTTTGTTTACAAATTGCATTCCTATTGATCATTGGTCTATGATTGTCGCCTTTATTCCAAAATAATTTTTACACGTTTTTTGTCAAGCTCGTCCAAATTGTGCATTGGTAGCATAAAGTTTTGCATTGTAAAAGATGGTTTAGTAGCTATGTTATGTTTTATAAGTACGTTTCTACTTTCTTATGATAAGGAATTTGTTTTCTATTTACGGAGTTGTTACTTAGTTAAATGAGTAGCATTATTACCGACTTTACACGTATGTTTTATGAATATATAAAAAAAAGATACATTATTCGTTTAGTGTTATAGAGATGAAATAAAATGTTAGTTATGATCTATAAATAACTAATAATCTAAAAGGAAGAGTTGAAAAATAACAAATTTCATCCCTATAATTTTATTGTTACCATACACAACCATAATCATGTTATGATAGCTCAACTTATAATATAACCCTTTAGATTATTGACTCCACGTCAAATTTCTTTCTCACTTTTTTAAAAATATAATACGATAAGGCTTAAATAACATACTATTTAAAAATACCATAGGTAAGAATCGTCTAAAATTAATGAGTTTTTAACAAATATTATTTTGTTTATATGTAAAATTATTATTATATATATATATATATATAACTTTATTTTATCTAGTTATAGCTTTCTTTCTAAGAGTAGGTCTAGGTGTAGATAGATTATTAGACTGTGGAGTAGTTTTTAAAATGTTAGTTTGTAAATGTGAACTATTACTTAGTAAAAACAAACTAAGATTAACTAAATGATAGTAGAATACAGCCTATTAGATTAAACTAAAACTTCACAAATAAAATTTAGTAAAATACATATTGTTTAGAAAATGAATATATTATTCGTAAAATATAAATTGATAAATTATAAATAAAATTTTAAGTTTAAAGTACAAGCGATTAGTTCATATTATTATATTTTTATATTACAAGTAATAGTTTATATTTCATCAAGTAATAAGTAGAAAGTGAAAGCATCCGTAAAATTAAAATTTGAATTTCATTCCTATCATAAAGATGCAATTACTTTCCAATAATAAAGTAAATGAAAATAAGGCAAATTATTTTTCAATAGACAATGTTATGGGTTTGCAAATGATTCAGATGAACACCAAGGGGTGGTGGCGCAGTTGGTTAGCGCGTAGGTCTCATAGCTTTCTGAGTAATCCTGAGGTCGAGAGTTCGAGCCTCTCTCACCCCAACATTATTTTTCCTTTTTTGCATTCATCAAAACAAACACATAAGTTGACAGACAGGTATCGTAAAATTGTAAATTCATTTCCTTAAATAAATGACACATTGAATTATAAAGATAACATAAAATGTGTGTATACATAAAACTATTCACATCTATGTAATGTATCCTTTGCATAACAAATTTTTTTTCCCCAAACAACTATGCTTTGATCAGATAAACTGCTCTGCATCAAAAAACAAGTACCAATCTGTATATTTTGTTCACAGTCATTTTAATGATTTTGGTCAGTTGCTTGAAATCATGTGAGCAATCACTGACAATCAATCGAAGGTGGTAGCTCGCCTGTTTTGAAGAAGATTGGTGATCCTTCTGAGAACTCCATGCAACTATCTGCATCCTCTAGGAAGTCATCTAGTGTTGCAAGGGACTGTAATTGCCTTCCAAGTGACGCAATCGTCTTTTGACAGTCTGCTAGTTTACTCGCAGCTACAGCAAGCTCCTTTTCCTGTACAAGATACATCAGTACAACACATTTTAAGACAATGGATGTTAAATAACTTAATCTTGAGTAAGTGAAAATTGCAACAAGTCACCTGTTCAGCTTTCATATCAGCATTGCAGTTCCAGGCAAGCTGGAACTGAGGTTCAAACTTTCTTCTAGAAAGTTCATCTTCCAACTTACGACATTTGGCTGTTATTTCTGTAGATAAAGCTCGTTCCTTGTCTGTTTCGTCTACCAAGGATTCAACTTTAGCTAACAAAGATTTCATCTCTGATTCGAGAGCTTCCACTTGCAACTCCGCCTCTTCTCTTCTAGCATTTGATGTCTTCAGTTCTCCTTTCATATCCTCCTTTATTTCATTTATGAGAGCTAGCTCCTTTTGAAGTTCAACGAGCTTGGTATCAACATTTATTGTCTGTTCTCTTGATTTTTCAAGCTCATCTTGATATTCAATTAATCGGGTTTCCATCTCTAACAATTGAGAGTCTTTATCCTTTACTTCTCCTTGAGATCTCTTAAGCTCAGCCTTTGTATGCTCTAGCTGGCTTTGAGATGTCTTAAGCTGGTCTTCGCGTTCAATTAACTTCATTTGCAGCTCCATTAACATGGCTTCTGCATCCTTTAACACTCCTTGGGAGTTTTTAAGCTGAACCTCTCTTGCACTTGACTGAATTTGAAGCTCTTTTAACTTAGCTTCTGAATCCTTCAAAAGAGATTCCGTGGTATTCAGCTGATCCTCATTCTCAATCAACTGAGTTTGAGCCTCTATCAACCCAGTCTCCGTACCCTTCAACTTGGCTTGTGATTTTCTTAGCTGATCCTGACACTCATATACCTCATGTTGCACGCTTACTAACTCGTTCTTTGTAGCTTTCAACTGTTCATTTGATGTCCTGAGTTTAGCTTGAAACTCGGTCACTGCCATTTGTAACTTCAGCTTTTCGGCTTCTAAACTTCTTATCTTTTCCTCATGATCAGCATTCCGGGTAATCATTGCTTCATCAGAGACCGGTTTGTTTTCCGTATCTGGCAATCCAGCCAGCCTTTCCATCTCAAGGAAATCATCCATAAGAACACTTTCTGATGATCGAGTAACAGGCTTCCTTTCTTCATTCTGGTCAATACTCCTAATCTTGTGAATATCAGTTTCAAGTGCCTGCAACCTTTCTCCACAATCAGATTGATTATCAGTTAGAGAATCAAGATTAACAGAAGATCCGGTCACTGATCTATGATCACTAGGAAGTGATGCTTTATGAGTGAAATATCTAAGCCTACGACATTCAGCTTCAAGCTTAGCAATCTTTTTCACACTCTCCAAGTGTTGTTTACTAGCAGTTTCAGCACTTTGGGTACTCAAATCCCTCTCAATAGTTGCAATTTCCAATTTCTTGGATAATGCAACCAGCTCACGCCTCAAAGACGCGTTCTCCTTTTCAGCTGCATCCATGGACCCGGAAGGAGCCACTTCCAGTTTAGCAGCTTCAAGCTGAGTACGAAGCTCACTGAGCTGTTTCTCAAGCTCAGACTGTCTTGATTCCCATTCGCGTTCTCTCTTCTGTATAGCTTCCTCAATCTTCAATTCTTTATCTTCCTTTCCTTGTCTGAGTTGTCTCACACACTCTTTAAGAGCTCCATCTAGAGCCGAAGTTTTCTTCAAAGCAGTATCAAGTTGTAATTTCAAACTTGCTACTTCTCTCTCGGCCCTTTCCCAACCTATATTTTACATTGTGAAACACACACATAAATTAAAGAGTACTATAAATATAATCTTCAAAGTTGAACAAAAGAGTATTATCAACCTGCTACAGCTTCTTCAGCAACTTTCGCATGCTGCTTCACTAACTCTTCCTTGGCAGTGATTTCCGATTGAGCATCTGCTAATTGATCACTTAGAGATTTGATCTTCTCATTTTCTTCTTCATCAGGTGTGGGTGTAAAGATGACTTCAGGTGATTGTGTATTATATGTCACATTTGCCTGTTGTAGTTCCTATACACATGTCAGATACTCTTACTTACTACCAAAAATAAGATCAGGAAAATTCCCAAAGAAAAGAATTTGAATATCTCATCCAAGGATTGGCAAGATCAATTGCTGATGTCATACAATGATCCTTTAGAAAGTGATTGTTTGGAAATTAGCCCAAAAATAAGTGCAGAAGATGAAGAATGCCAAAAAATGTAAATCAGAGTGAAGAAAGATGAAGATCCACTAGGAAATGATAATTGGTTTAAATGGAAAAAATGCAGTTATTAGCTCCTAATTACTGTATTTTAGCATAGCTTCTCTGGCTCCTGATAATTATTACAATCAATGAGCTATGAAAATTCAGAGGAGAAGATGAATAGCAAAATCTGTACCTAAAAGGAAATAAAATTCAGCACAAATCAAATGCAGATTAAACCAATAATACTAAATCACCAACCTGCTCATCTGAAAATCTCTCAGAATGTGATGAGATTGAACCCGAACTCTCGGTTTCACCCGGACTCTTCTCAGAAGATCTCTTCCGCCATAGCCAACTACGGCGATCCATGACCAACACCGGCTAAAATCAAGACTACCAAATCTCGATTGAATCCATAAAAAAAACTCCCTCAATGTAGCCTGTCTGCTTTACTTGCTTTTGCTTAGCACTTGAACACAACTTCACAGATTAACCTAATCCGATATCTATTTGCTTGAATTCCACACCAAGGCATTCCAATACAAAATGCAACTGAACAATTTCTTGCAGTACTGTATTCTGTAGAGTAGACTTCAAAATTCAATTGGATACTCAAGACTTTGCTTGGAATTCACTTTCCAACCAATTTACCAACCTCTACAGAATACACAATTTGGGGAAAAACAAGCGAAAAGATAGACTCAAGTGATTCTATATTGGTTGAAGAATGATCAATGGTAGCCTTTGAAACACATAAGCTTTGAAAATAAACGAGCACCTACCATATCACCCATAACATCAGAGGACCATATCACCCAGTAACCCAATCTTGAGAAATCTAAATACCCAAGTCACTATCCCAAACCACAAAATTGATTAGCAGTAAATTAATTAACCAATCTGTGTAGAAAGCGCATCACAGATTCACAGGCAATCAATCAATCAATCAATCTGATCAAAAGCAAACATTAAAAACAGAAGAAGAAGGATGATTATAGGAGGTGAGAAGATCTGAAGAATGTCATAATGTGAGAAGCAATGTGTTAAAGAAAGGGCAAAAGGGTGTTTTTAATGAGAGATTTAGATCTTTAACCTAATTGTAAAATGTGGGTCACTTTGATATAGATAGAGAGCATGTGAAGGTGAGTGTGAGAGAGACAGAAAGAGGAAGACAAGCTCAAAAATGTCAAACTTTGTTCAGAATAATTATTAAATTTCGCAACTTTTTTCTGTCCCTTGTAATATGGCGAATGAAATTGTTAAGGAAAAAATTGTGGGTCTGAGACTCAGAATTATAGGGTGAATGTTTTTTCTTTTTTCAAAATGACTGAGTAGAGCGTTATTCCCGCTCTTCATCAGCTTCACAAGGAATTGTGGTTTTGTGGGGTTCATTTCTGCTAAATTATTCAACCTTTTTCTCTTGCAATTATGCACTTCCATGACGATTTTGTACCCATATTGTCATGCTTCTTCATTTCACTTCATTCTTCTGTTCTGAAGTATTTTATTTCCACTATTCCCAATTTATTTAATAAAAAATTGTACACTAAGTTAATGTTTCATGTTTTTTTTGACCACCCACCATACTAGATTTTTTTAATCTTACGTGTTAATAATTTAATTTTTATTGAAACAATTTGGTTACTAGGCTTTTTATAGTTTTGTGTTTAGTAAATGTACCCTTGAGAAAAGAGTGTGTAGAGTTTGAGAATAAATACAAAAGGTTGGGGTATAATTACTTAATTGAAACATTAAAAAAGCCTAGTTACTACTCTAGTTTTTCAAAAAAACCTAGTTATCAAAATTGCCCATTTTTATTTGAAACAATTTGGTTTACTAGGCTTTTTCTAGTTTTGTGTTTAATAAATGTACCCCTCGAGAGAAGAGTGTGTAGAGTTTGAAAATAAATACAAAAGGTTGGGATATATTTACTTAATTGAAACATTAAAAAGCCTATTTACTATTATAGTTTTTTCAAAAAGGCCTAGTTACCAAAATTGTCCTTTTTATTTTATCCTCAATAGTATATATATATATAAATATAAATATATATATATATATATATATATATATATATATATATATATATATATATATATATATATATATATATATAAATAAACTATAAATATTAAAGTTAAAAATACTACTTTGATCAAAACTATACTATGTAATCCAAAGCTTTGTTTTTGTTAATTGTTATTCTAGCTGGAAAAATTAATGTATTTTTATTTTTGGACAATCATGTTATAGACGCTTTTATTTTATCTTATTTTTCTCATTGATTGTGTACCTTTTATTTTTGGATAATTTCATGTAAAGACCTTGAATTTTTGTCAATTTTATTTTGATATATATATATATGGACCAACTAACTATTATGTATTCATCAATCTCAAACTTTTTATAAGGTAGAAAACATTTTCGTTATTCTAAGTAATTCTTTCAAAATTTATGATCGTCTTCTTAAATCATAACTTTCTTAATTTTTACGTTTTTTTATCGTCTTTTGAATGCCTAACTACTTTTCTATCGTCTTCTTTGATCATTTTCTTTGAGAGTTTGCCAATTTATTGAATTATTCCGATTATATTACTACCGACTTTTGATCATTATACTTATTATATTTATTATATTCCCGTTAGATTAAATGTATTGCTTCACACTCGTGAGGGTGTAATGGACTTAATTTTCTTGTTGTGGAAGGGGTCGGACTATCCTTTGATTGATTACTACTTAACCAGATTTCTTATTAATAAAAGTGTTTTCAGATGCGCTGTAGACCACTGACTCTCTTTCAAACCAATTTTTTAAAGATAAAGAATAATATTACAGGTTAACCATCATCATATAAAAAAATTAAATATTTTTTTTAACAAATACTCGTGCAAGACACTACCTATAAACTAGTACATAATAAAAGTGTGTTATTGTGTTATATTAATCTATCGTCAACAATTATTCTACAGAAAATTAAAAATATGTGTTTAAATTTATCTTTAATAATTAATTCCATAAGAAAATAAAAATAAAATGCACAATAAGAAAATAGGATAATAAAATTTAAAATGAGGTGGTTACATCCAATAAAAAGTTTAAAAGACTATGTACTGATCATACAAAAATACTTCAAAAAAAAACTAATTTAATTAATTAATTTAGAGCATTGTAGTTAGCTAATCTAATAATGCACTAAAAATTTGTAATGATATCTAAATTTACAATATATAGTGTATGAGGTAATTTTATTATAAAAAATCAAAGATGGAATTTTAAAAAACTCATTAAATAACTAAAAAATAATTTTAAAGCAATTTTATTACTCAAAACCAATTTAAAAAATTATTGAACTGAATTAATATATAACACTCCTTAAATATTGTCAACATTTCTATAAATACTTGAAAAAACGATTGTTCATTTCCCATATCCTGATATGAGTATATCAGATATCGGTATCGATATCGATATCAGGGATATGGGTATGAGATTGATATCTGATACTTGTGTTTGGCAACATGGTGAGGTATATCAAAAGAGGAAGACTTAGGAGAGAGAGTTGAGAGGGAGACATGAGAAACAAAGAACGTGATATCTGTCAATTTTTAAAGATATCAAAATCGATAAAAAAAAAGAGAGTAAAGTATTGATATATGGTATATCACTATGATACCCATATACTCAATTACGAAATATAGATATCGGATATGTGATATCCATACCCATATGTCATATCAAGATATGAGAAATGAACAAGCCCTAATATATCCAATCGAGAAGAAATGGCAGTTAAAAGATGAATATAGAGGGTATATTGCATTGTTATGAAAATTTGAGTATGGGTTTATTTTGATTTTTTTATTATACCTTAAGTGAAATATAAAAAACTATTTTTTCCTTTGGCACCCTCAAGGTTTGAACTTTTTCTGTTGTTATCCACTAAAATTTAAAATTTCTCTTGGTACACTCATAATTTTATTTGTATCCTCTCTATACTCATTCTTAACATATTACATAAAAAATTCATTAAAATAATAAAAATCAGAAAAATAAATCTTAAAATTTTTTTGACCTCATTAAATATAAATTAATAAATTTATAATAGAATTAGTTTTTATATATATTTTTTTATTTATTGAAATAAAAACATTTTTTTATTTTTGAATTAAAATATTTTTTACTTTTTACTTTTTACTTTCGAATTAAAAAAAATTATATAAAAAAAAATCTTTATTTTTACAATATACTTTTCCTTACTCTTAAAATTACAATTTTTTTTTTAATTTTCAAATTAATATAATTTATATAAATTTAAATTCATAAATTAATTAATTTAAAATTTCTACACTGTTAATAAAAAAAATAAAATTTTTAAAATTAATTTTATAAATATTTTAAAATTTTGAAAGTAAAAATATTTTAATTCAAAAAATATATATATATATATATATATAAACAATTTATATTATAAATTTAATGAGGTAATAATTTGTTTTAAATTTATTATTCAGATTTTTATTATTTTATAATAATTATTTAATATAATATATTTAAAATGGGTATAGAGAGGAAACAAATTAAACCACGAGGATACCAAGAAGATTTTTATAACAAGAAAAAAAAACCTACTATATAATACTAATCATCCAATAATCATTTGTTGAAATAAAAGGCATTAAGTTGGTGATGCAGATTGATGTCTCCCACGCATTAAGCACCAATATGTCAAACAGTCAATTAAGCGTAATTGCAATTTTGATAGGCCGGCTCTCAATAATTAGATTCATTAATATACGTGT
The DNA here is from genome assembly GCA_033239125.1 of Fagopyrum homotropicum. Classification (NCBI taxonomy): domain Eukaryota; kingdom Viridiplantae; phylum Streptophyta; class Magnoliopsida; order Caryophyllales; family Polygonaceae; genus Fagopyrum; species Fagopyrum homotropicum. The sequence continues at coordinate 143,004,164 of BSWB01000003.1, read as the reverse complement.
TAAGGTTTTGAAAATAGTACTATTTTTGTCATCTCTCAATGTGGGCTTTCGACTACATTTGCTCAATTGGGCTTCAAGTGTTGGGCTCCGGAGATCAGTGCCGACGCTTGTGAGAATGCGCAATCTTTGAGATCAGTGCCGACGATGAAAGCCAATGAGTAGCAGCGTTGGGGCTAGATCACCCTCCACGGCACGTCAAGCAAATAACAAGTTTACTACGCTCACAAACGCGGAGTCCGCCCGAGGCTCCCCTGTGCGTCTCGTGAGGTGCATGCGGACTCCCCTGCATGCACCCGTTATAATTTCGAAAAAATAGTCGTTATATACATGTAATGTAGCCGTTAGACTATATCCGTTGAAAACTAACCATTATTCATTTACGAGTTTATATATACATGTCAAATCATATTACTATTCACATCCGAAATCACTAGTCATTAAATAAACCTGTAACAACTCGTACAAATGTTGACATTTTTCGAAGAAGTTGATTAGAATCTAATGGTGAAAGTTCAAATATGCCGTTTGATGTGGATAATATAGTGACCCGTAAGAACTTGTCACACAACTTGAAGTAAGTGTACAATTTATACTTTATTAATTACTTTTAGACATGTTTGGAATATGGAACCGAAGTTGTTAAATTAGTTGGATTAGTTTTAGACGTGTTAGAATAGAGAACCGGAATCGTTGAATTAGTCGGATCAATTTTAGACGTGTTAGAATAGAGGATCGTATTTGTTGAATTAGTCGGATTAGTTGTGTGAATAGAGAACCGGAAATGTTCAATTAATCGGATTAGTTTTAGACGTGTTAGAATAGAGAAACGAAATTTTTGAAGAAGAAAAATGAACATTGAGAGTTGTATGTGGAGTCCACAACCATGTTATTCTCCCGGTGCTAAGGGGTCATGCATATGCAAGACACTTGACCCACACACATGCCCCAAAAGTGGAGCGTGAATTGGGTTCCGGGTTAAAACCGAGGCATATTTTGAAATCCGTACAATTAGAGGATTATGATAATGTCACAACCTCCCGACAAGTTTACAACACCGGTTTGAAGATTAGAATGGAACAACCCGAAAGAAGAGGGTCATTATAGCAAGCACTTCATACGTTGACGGAACGTAGATATTATGTGTACCCAAGGAGATGTCCGGACTCCAATGATGTGATTGATTTCTTTATCTCAGATTCCGATTTGAGGCATTTGCTCAACATGTTTCCGTATGTTATTGTGATGGACTCGACATATAAGACCAAATAAGTAAGTATCAAGGCTTGTTTTTACTTTATTTCATAAATTCAAACATTTTCTCGTACAAAAGTTTAACTTAATCCTTCGTTTGTATTACTTGTAGATACGATATGCATTGTTGGAGATCGTAGGTATCACAAGCACAAAGAAGACATGATGCGGGGTTGAGGCCGCAATGACGGATTAGATTAGAAGTCCACGAAACCTTCTAACTACAAATCTCAGCGTTGAATCTCGGTTGAGTTCAATAAGGTTATGCAACAAGACTTCAAAAATAAAAGAAAGAAGAAAGACGAGATATGAAATGGTAAATGACGAGATTAGATAGGATATGACAAGATCTTACCTACTAGATAAGATCTTACAATTAAGGAAACTTTGTTGATCTATTTCCTATTTAATGTAGTAACTAGATAATGATAAATTTGATCCAAATCTTGTGTTAGATTCGACTACTAGGGTTTTCCCAAGCAACATTATCGTTTTGGAGAAGATTTGGTGGCTAAACAAAATATCTCGACGTAGGCGCAAAGATCTCACCGCGAGAATTCCTGGCGTTTAGTGATCTCGGCGTTAAGGTTCCGGCACCAATGTAAGGTTGGCTTGTGTTTGGGTTGTGGCGTTCTGTCTTCTCCAATGGACACAAGAAAAAAGCAAATTAAACTCAAATAGACTCTTAAGCAAAGAATGAAAATAAAAAAGACTCAATTTATTATTATACTCAAAGAAGACTCAAAATAATATACTCAAACTATTGATGTGTTGGTTGAGTTGGACTTTAAATCAACAAGCTCTGATACCACTTTGATGCAGGGTTGATGCCGCAATGACGGATCTAAATAAGAAGTCCTCAAAAACCTTCAAACAAGACAAATCTCGGTCAACAAATCTCGACAGGGTGACTAGATATATGGCGAGGTTTACGAAAGAACAAAGAAAGCGAATGGCAAGATATGGAGTGTAGATGGCGAGATCAGATATGAATATGGAATGGATGAATTGATGAATATATAGGTCAAGAAGAACCAAGATATACTTACTGTAATCTTGATCAATTGGATCAAAACTCAAGTAATGAATTACCTTAACCCTTCCTTCTTCAGCCTTACACAAGTCTTCAAATCGAGACAAACACAAGGAGGGACTAAAATCGACTAGGAGCACCAATCTCTAAAGATATTAACAAGAACAACCTAGCAAGGACTCACAACGATTAAATCAAATGCTCTCTTTTGATTGAATAGAAATGAAAAAAACGAAAATATCATGGAAGAAGTAACGAGTATCTATACAAAATATAGGCTGAAAAATCATTCTAGAAATCGAATCCTAAGGAGCCTTTTATACCTAAAAAAATTCTAAATAAAAAAAAATCTTAAAATATAAGATAAAAGATATCTTTAGAATGTATAGAGCTTAAAGGTAATAAAGTGTCTCATAATACTTAGAAGCTCCAAAAGCTTCAACTCTTATCTTTTTTTCCATCACCACATGTGCATGACATCTCCTCTATGGTCTCCATGGTTGGATCCATCATCAATGTGACTAAAGAAGACTTAAACACAAAAAGATCACCAATGGTCTCCTTAGAGGTTAAGGACACCAGCAAGATAGAAACCTCTTCTTGAATGAATCTTGATTTTTATGTAGTAAATGGTCCTTGCATGGTAGGACTTGTAGGTGGTAATGGCTTGAACTCCTTTTCCTTGATTGCCCTTACACTTGTTCTAGTGATTGATCCTTGTGTATTAGGGGTTGTTGGGGATGCTTTCTGATCAAGACATTCACAATTGCTTTTATATTCATGGCACACAAGAACAAAGATCACTACGAGAGGGCTTTGAGGAGGGCCCATTATTTGGGCTATGGAAAAATTCCGGAGGTAATTGCCACCAATCGTGAGCTAGGTCTTATAAGCGTCCTGAGTGTAGTGTTTCCAGAGGTGAAACTTATCTTGTGCTCGTTCCATATAAAGTGCAACATTGTAAATAGAGCGGGTGTCATTTTGCGGTCTAAGGAAGTATAAACCGTCTTCATATCCCAATGTCATGACTTGTTCGAGTCGAGATCCAATGAAAGCTACCAACGACATTTGATGGAAATAAGAAACTATTGGCATCCATATCCAAGGTTAATAAACTACATCGAGAAGACATGGCTCACCCCGTACAAGGAGGCAATCGTTCGAGCTTAGTGTGACTTATATATCATGATTTCGGCACAAGAACGACAAATGCGTAAGAAAGTTTATTAATGTCCCTTTGTTTCTAAATTGTTAAAAGTTTGTTCGTTTTGTAATTAATTTATTTTTTTAGGTGTGAGTCCGCACACAAGTTGCTGAAACAAACACCAACTTCAAAAGTTCGAGGATTTTAGTTGGTATGTAAAAACATACACTTGACGATCATGAATCGAGTCTAGAAGTCACAAGATTCTTTAGAGATCCCAAGGAGAGGATTCCATGGGAGGTGTGTATACCAATATTCGACTTATTTCGGGACTACGTAACAAACGAGTGTTTCACGCTCTTGCGGAATAATTACACCAAGGCTATGAAGACAAAAGACGATGGTGTTTGTCTGGATAGTTGTTGGAGGAAGATTCATGGAGCGCCATGTGTGCATGACTTTATAATAACAATTCAATCTCGTAGACTTATCACTTTGAAGCACATACACCTATTTCGGAAGCAAGTTCATTGGATTCCAATTTATTTTTTGACGGTGATATTGATGTTGATGATGATTCCATGAACCCGAACATAGGGTCGTTGAATATGTTCATACAAAGGATGGACCCAAACACGCTCACCCCAAATCATATGGAAAAGACGTCCTCTTGCTTCGAGGACATCGAGAACCCAAGGAGTATGACGATGAAGGAGCTGACAGAAAAAGTCAAGGCAATGGGAAGACCGCTAATTCCGAGATCAACATGAAGAGAACTCAATTCATTTGAGCATTCAGCTACACATGGTCTTGGATGGCCCTGAGGGTCAAAGGATAAAAAAAAAGATGTAGAATCTAAACCAAAGGAGCTGACTCAAACTAGTAGGGTACGTGTAAAGGGAAAGAACTAGTGGATGTAGATGCTACCCCTAATGATGGAGAAGTTCGTTGGAAAGATGGAGAATTTCGAAAGTTCACACAACCATATGTATTTGGGGCGAGGGAAGTACGGGGATATGGTCATTGAGGATATAGATCCATTTTCTTGGTTTTAAGATTCTCGAGTGAAGATTACTTGATAATATGGAGCAATATGGTTATGAAGTTAAATTTAAGGAGATCACTGTATTCGAAGGTAATCGTTTTTTTTATTAGCTTTTAAGTTTTATTAATTGGAATCCATTTTTATAACACAAGTTTACTTGTTAATCTATGTAGTGTACCGTATTCGTAAAGTTTGACCAAGTGCTTCGAAACGTTCATTGGACGACAAGGTCTCCGTGTCCACAAAGGTGGTGGATGAAATTGCCTATTGTTGGATGTGTTGCAACCACTTATTATCAGATTGTCCTAGTTGTCCTGGAGAATAACACATCGACATACCTACATATGATAACAGTCACTCCTAACCAAGGCCACCTATAGTGATCCGTTCAATAATCTCAAACGACACACACTTTGTACCGGTATGTCGGCGTTTTACATTTTCTCATTTTAGTGTAATTAAACTCAATCTTTAATCAGCCTTTTGTTTTATGATTAAAATTTTGTAGTTTTGGCTGAAGGATGATGCCCATTAAGCATAATTGAATACTATGTGGATTGACCATCATGATCCAAGTGTTGAAAAATGGGATGTGCCGTTTATTGAAAGAATATCTCTTTACGTGGAGCTTCGTCATATTGAGTGTCCACTAGTACCCGAGTGAAGATTATTTGAACATTATGAAGATATTATGTTTCTACTTATATTTGGACAAACCATATTCATGATGTAATAGATATTTTGCTAAATGACTTTAGTGGTTTTAATATATGCTTATGCTTATGGAGTTTTAACACACGTCCTATTTTGTTAAATGACTTTAGTGGTTTAAAAAAAAATTGTTCCAAGAATAAAAAAAAATACAAACAATAAAATTAGAATTAAACTCAATATTCATGCACAATTCCAACAAACTCAAAAGATCCTAAACATGTAATCACTCATGCTTTGAAGCCCGGACATGAGAAGGAGCCATAGGTGACGACGCTTAATTGCATCCTCTATCATTTACGATACGTGTTATGTTAATTGATTCTTGTAATACATTGTAGCTTAGGACTTAGAGATTAAACTAGCACCTTACACTATGGTCTAAGTAGAGAGTTGTAAGACTCATATGATAGCTTGTTGTGTGTTTGATCTTGATGCCTATCATGATCCAAAGTTGCCACTTAGTTAAACTAAGTGAGGTAGCTTGGTGATTGATATGGTGACAAGATTCATATACATGTGTAGGCTATTATGTGAATTAGGAGATACTTAGTTGTAATGTGTATTGTTGTGTATTTGTGTACTTATCCGGCTGAAGTTGGAAACTGGGCTTTGTGAGTTCAATTCTGGAAGCCCATCTCTTTGATCCAGAAATGAAGGACCTACCTGCGAGTTTGTTGAACCGGCCGCTTCATATTATTAATCCGGTTCATCAGCTCACTTAAGGATCGTGGCAAAACGAGGCGTTTCACCTAGGGTTCAGCTTGGTACTTAAACTCTTGGCTCCAGCTTCTGAAACCCTAGATCGAGAGCTTGAGTGTTCTTCGTCCAGGAACAAGAGAGAAGAGAGAGTACAGAGAAGGAGAAGAAAGGATCATCCAAATCTCGCTCTGAAGTGAGAAGGATCCTTAGAAGAGAAGAGAGATCTGTTATCTCTCGATTGTCATCTTGTCTCTGCTTCGTTGGTTTGCAGAAGAGACGAAGATCAATCTCAGATCTTCGTCAATGTGCCTTTAAGGGGGCTTTTCTTCACCTTTGCTTCTTTGTATCTCCTGAGTTCTGTCTTCGTTGTTCTCTTTGCTAGATCTTAGGAAAGGTGCTAGTATATCTCTTGTCCAGTGTGTGTAATCTGATTTCTTGGATACCTAGTGAAACCCGGGACTGGATCTCCCCTCTTGAGGTCTCGCAGAGTAGGAGTATTTTACATACTACCGAACTGCGTTACCAAATCGCTTGTGTGCTTTATGTTTGTGTCTTTAGTCGGATCCACGACTAAGGAATTTAGATTTGTTAGATTTTACATTCACAATACGTTCTCGGGTGAATACGGTAGACCACGAGCCTGCATATCTCGTGGACAACCCACAAATATGTGAAGGCGTTGTAATACAAATAACAACTTGTTAAAAAATTGAAAAATAAATTATAAGGTAAGTTAAGAAATAGAAACAAACATACTTTGGAATTTGAATCGAGAACAAATGGTGGATGGTATACCAGTAGCTGGAGTGCAATAGACGTCGGCAAGATGTAGGGAGGACCATGAGCGGTGTACCATGACATGTATGCATCATCGACAAGCCACACCGACGTAGTTGGGATCAATCCAACCAATAGAACTCTAGTCTCCTCCAAGTGGCAGACTGCCCAACGATCGTATATGGGAGCCTGAAACCGCGTCCATTAGCTGAACGTATCTCATGGAAGGGTGAAATTCGTGGAAGGGGCACGGTTTACACGTACCCAAACTATTGCAAGAATTAATCCGGCATATACGCCTCATCGATGTCGGATATCCGTATAATACCCCGACAACGAGATATATCAAACTCCCCTCCAAAGTCAATCACCTGATCATCATACGGGGTAAAACATACGTCCTTCGCCCTTATCTGGTCCAATTGTGTTCGTAATGCATGTAACCTCTCTATACTAAACGACAAGTTCTTATGGACATAAAGTCTCGAAGACCAACGTGCATGCCTATGCAACTCTGGATCCTCCATGGCTTCACATCTTAATGATGGAAAATGTGCGTAAATTCAAAACTGTATGAAGAAAATTAAATTAAGTTTCACTCATAAAATTATGTTTTACTAAGGAAAATAGTTTTGAAACTATATATGTAAAAGTGTAGTACAACCTCTCACCGTCATCACTTTCTTCCTAGTAGTGTCCCTCACATATATAGAAATGCGAGGGTCTTGATGCCCCATGCATACGAGTTTGTCCTCAAATGATTTTGTACTAGGTCGATAAGCCAAGGATCGCATCCTATTGGTAAATTTGTCGACTACCAAGGCAGACGAGATGAACAATAGTATATATATGCAGATGTAATAGCGTCTGGGGAGGTTGTGGAAGGCCCAACATGATTGTGACCCCAGTCCTAATAATCTCACAAAAATAGTTGTTTGCACTACCGTCTGACATCCGTTGGAGATAACTCAAAATACTCTACAAGCCAATCATACACATCCCTATCATCAATGAGAGTCAACAATGCATTTCCTTCAACTACAAGCCTCATGATGACCTGAACATCGTACAACACTATACCCATCTCCCCCACAACATGTAAAATATGTTTGTCTCGGGGGTGCAACCTCTAGACAAACGCTGTACAAAAACAATGATTGACCCCACCAAATTGAAGGTCCTCCAACTTTGTAAGTCTCTGTGACTGAACAAACCAAATCAGGAATATAGGTTGTTCAAATCTCGACGCATTCATGCAATCTACTAATTGCATCGAGTCTCCTAACGACCTTGATCACCCCGAGATGCTCATACGATAATTTAGAAAATGCTAGTATCTTAGATAAACAAACAAAATATTTCTTTTTTTATTATTAAACATTTGAAGGAATTTTTTTTACCTTTTAAGCCTATATGACGTTAGCTATGTGGTCAGCGTAGCATGTCAATAACACGGTACCTGCTCCTGCTTCATAGTACCTACTTATGCTCAATAGGTACTTGCTCCTACTCCATAAGTAGCTGCTCCTGCTCAATGGGTATACGCTCCTTCTCCACATGGACTTGCTCCTGCTCAACAAGACTTTGCTCATGCTCAAAAAGTATATGCTCCTACTCACCATCCAAAATGTCATCTAGATGCGGAACACCATCCGAGGAGTCCTCCATATCATAATCCGGAATAAGTGATGATGATCTCACATCCTCCTCACCGATGATATGATCATGTGCCTCAACGGATGCATCAACTAATGCCTCAACGGATGTCGTGACAAGTCTATCCCGTCGGCTTTGATCTCTCGATGGACGGATGTTGTGACAAATAAAATTATTTTTTGCACTTTAAAGTTTTAACATTTAAATTATTTTTTTGGTCATCTTATTTGCCGGAATCTCACCATTAGTACCCGTTTGAAAGCTTGAAAAAAACTCATAAAACGCAAAAAAAAATCTCGTATACGATCCAATTTCAATTATTCCTAAACTAACAACATCTTTCTAAAATAACTAAGTTAAGCCTAAAATCATAATAAATCACAAAATAACAAAAACATTAATAACTAACCTAAATCCGATGCACAAGTTGTCTTCTACTTTGAGATTGGTGTGAATCTCCGACATTTAAATTTTGAACCATTTTCCGTAACTTCTTTGTGTGACTTATATCGGATAGAATTTGCGATTTTTTTTACTTCTCCTCGAACAGTCCCACGACGCTAAAAAGGAGGAAAGAAAATTAGGGCGCTGTGTGACGCCCTAATATAGTCCGGATTGTGACTTGTGTATGCGCACCAATCCGGACGCATGCGCAGTTGCATTCTTGACGTTTTCCGTCTTCGATGATTAAATCACTAAAAAATATTGTGGCGTGTAAATGCTGTGGATAGTTGTACACGGGCCACAGAAGAATAACGACCACAAAAGCACAATTCGTCAAACCATTGGTCGTACGAAACGAGGTAGTCTTTGTCGTTTGAATTTACGTTTTTGTTTTCTTATTCAAAGTTCAGGAAATGCACAAAAAAACGTTTTTTAAACTTTTCCAAAAACCATAGAGAAAAGACGGGTAAATGGTAAGGAATAAAGATAGCATTTAATTTCATAATAAAAAACAAAATTCAAAACTCAAAATTTGAACTGGCATCTCCCGTGGGAATCATATCAAACCCACCTACCATCTGATTGGCAGAGATAAAGAACCAAGTAAAACAAAACAATATTCAGCAAGAGAGAGTTGACAAAGAGCATAGGCTCTCAGAATAATCAAAACCCTAATTTTTTCTGCTTCGTATCCTTTTTGGGATCCAAGTTAAGTTGGGAAGGAATTCCAAGTATTTTGGAGAGTTTTCAGCATTTGGGTTCTTCTCTTTTCGGCATAGCGATCGAAGATGAGCTCCCAAGTAGCACCTCCTCCCCCCAGACGAACCAGCATCACGCAGAAGCGTGGCCCGTCGGCGCCGGCGAAGAAAACGGCGCCATCGGAGAATGGGAGCACCGGAGGAGCCAACACCTCCAAACCCACATCTTCAAACGCGTCTGTATCTATCTCTATTGACATGTTCAAGTCACTTTTGAATTTCGATAATTGGGTAATATTGTTGTTTTGTTTTCCGTGGATTAGGTTGATTGGTGGAGAGAGGACGGTGAAGAAGCTTAGATTGTCAAAGGCTTTGACCATGCCAGAGGGAACAACCGTGTCCGAAGCTTGCCGGAGGATGGCGGCTCGCCGGGCTGATGCTGTTCTACTCACTGATTCTAATGCCTTGCTTTCTGGAATTGTTACTGATAAGGTTCGGAAACGTGTACTGTAGTCAGCCTCTATTGTAATCAGTGACTTCAATTATGAACTTTAGCAAGTAGCAACTTCCTAGTCCCTTTAATTTAGCTTTGTGACTTGTGATGCTCTGTGGTTTTTTTAATTTAAATGATTTTTGGTGACAGGATATTGCTGCAAGAGTCATAGCTGAGGAGCTGAGGCCAGACCAGACTATAGTTTCAAAAATTATGACAAGGAATCCTTTGTTTGTCAATTCGGATGCTCTAGCTATTGAGGCTCTCCAAATGATGGTGAATGGTTAGTTTTTGTTATTCTCTTAACTGTCTTTTTTTTCTTCTGCAGACATGCTTGTCTTTGGTTAAGCAAGCTTATAAGGGTAATTAATAAGGTATTAACGTTCTAAGGCAAATGAATGTTTCCCAAGCACGCCCATAGTGCTAGTTTGAGTTTAGAGTGCAGTCAAATTGAGATTTTGTTCCACGTATTGTAGTTATTGTGCAGAGATACTTGACAACCAATGGATACAATTTGTATCTCTGATAATGGAGGTTGTAAAAGAATTTGAAGCTCTTCATCTTTGCCCTTAAGCAGATTAAATGATGAAATATAATGGTCTTTCAAATTATCCTCAACAGAGAGTCTTCTTACTTCTTTTTTCTTTTTCCCTAGTGGAGCATGATCCCATAATCCCATTGCTGGAAAGTTTTTTGGTTTCTTACTTGATCTATTGGATTTGTCTGCTCTATGTGTTTGCATTTTACTTCAATTATTAATTTTTAAGTTTATTGTATTTTCTACTTGTCCTTGTTATCAGGAAAATTCAGGCATCTTCCAGTTGTTGAGAATGGTGAAGTCATTGCCTTGTTGGATATCACCAAGTGTCTATATGATGCCATTTCCAAGATGGAGAAAGCTGCACAGCAAGGTAGTGCGATTGCAGCTGCCGTAGAAGGAGTTGAGCGTCAATGGGGAAGCAATTTTACAGGTTAGTTGAAGTACTCGTAACCTTTTTCTTCTTTGCATAATGTTACAAAATAGTGGGTGATGGATAGTATATTAAGCTAACTCAAAGAACAGAATTAGGTACGTTTGTCTCTCCCTTAGAAAGTTAAAAGGTTTCATTGTTTGTCTTTCTAACTTTCAAAAGCAAGAATTAAGTGTGCGTGGGGCAATTCCATACTATTTTAATTTTGTATGTGTGGCAGTGGGAAATCGGCGTGTGCTTCACTGACCTGTCATCTTTAGATAGAAAAGTTGCTGATAAAAGGAATGTATTCACTTGTAACAAGTCTTTTTATGCAGTTATTTATTTTTCAGAACTTGTCTGGCATCAACTCAGTTTACCGGGCTTGATACCAATTAACAATTCAGCTTGAAATCCTAGCCTACAACTTTTAGTAGCTTTTAAATAAGTTGCCCTTATCATCCCTAAAAAAAAGGAGAAATTCGATATTTCTGAAGTATCACAGTGCTGTACATCTTAAGACCCCGTTGCAGATACATGCTCAATTATGCGTGTTCGTGTAGCACACACAAGAGTAATATGAATGACAATAATTTTATCAGATGCTCATTTCTTTGTGATATTTGCAGCCCCAGTCGCATTTGTTGAAATGCTGAGGGAAAGGATGTTCAAGCCTGCTTTGTCAACTATAATTGCTGAGAACACCAAGTATGTTTTTGTCTGTTATTTTTTTCCTTTTAGCTTGTTTTGTTATTTTGTATAAAAAAATGCAACCATCACGTTTCTATTTCTGATTGCACACTTCAGGGTAGCAATTGTGTCACCAGCAGATCCAATCCATGTTGCTGCAAAGAAAATGCGTGAAATACGGACTAATTCAGTAATTGTGATGTCAGGAAACAAGATTATTGGGATACTGACGTAATGTTCTTTACCATGCACATTTCTATCTTTATCTGTGTTCAGACTATTTGGTAGCTCTTTCTTATTCTTTTTCACTATGCAACTGCAGCTCAAGGGACATCCTCATGCGGGTTGTTGCGGCAAATATGTCTCCTGAGTTAACTCTTGTGGAAAAGGTTTTAGTTTTTTTATGTATTGCTCCTAGAAGTGTTATTTCGATAATATTTCTTTATGTATATTCTTGGAGAAGTTTAGTTTCTCGTCTTCAATGAATTTGATTTGTTCTTCCTCAAGGTGATGACTCCAAATCCAGAATGTGCAACTCTTGAAACAACTATTCTTGAGGCATTGCATATAATGCATGATGGGAAGTTTCTTCATCTTCCTGTTTTGGACAAAGGTGAGTGAGTTTACTTCAAAGGAGTTAACTGGATGGATTGATCTTTGATTATTCTCACTATATATTTTGATAAATTAATCGTATTTCCCGTGCAGATGGAGCTTTGGCTGCCTGTATAGATGTTCTGCAGATCACTCATGCTTCAATTTCCATGGTAAATGTAGCTAGTGTGTGGGTGTGTATATATATATGACGGTGTTCTTTTTTTTTTTTTTTTATGAAATCTCTTGAAAATGTCAAGGCAGTATTTTCATGAAAAATCATATGCAACATTAAATTCTGGGCGCATGGATAATGATCCTTCTATGAATACGTCTGAACAGTTAAATCGTGCATTTGGAAGGCCATATTTGTCATCATACCATTTGGATATTTGTAAATGTGATTCATGTTTTATCAGGTGGAAAGCGGCTCCGGAGCCATGAATGATATGGCAAATACAATGATGCAGAAGTTTTGGGACTCAGCTCTATCCGCAGAGCCAGGAGACGACTCTGATACTCATAGGTGATTTATCTCTTACCCTTTTAAATGATGTCATCTGGCGTTCTAGTATATGCAACTGATTTGCAAGTTTTGCTCTACAGTGAAATGTCATTGATGACTTTATCTGAATCACAAGAGCTTGGGAAATATCCGTCTCTTAATCTTGGGAACTCATTTTCGTATAAATTTAAGGACCACAAAGGGCGTGTTCATCGTTTTAACTCTGGTGAGAATCCATTAACAGATGTTACTAGGAATGAGAGCCAGAAAGTTGTTTTGGCGGGTTGTGCAATTTGATACAGACCTTTGTAGTTTTAAATTTATTTCCTCTGTATTCAAATTTTTAGTAGAATGTTTGAATTGAATTGATTGCTCACTAATTCCTTTCTCTATGCTGTTGTGGATAATTTGTTTAGGCGCGGAACATCTAGTTGAACTCGTAGCTGTTGTGATGCAAAGAATAGGAGCCAGCGATGATACAAAACGTCCACAACTTCTTGTAAGTTTACAGCTTAATTTCATCATCTGTTCTATGTAATATTCCTAATCAACACTTCTATAATCTGTTATTCTGAAACACGTTCTTTCTTATAAACAGTATGATGATGATGAAGGCGATAGAGTTTTGCTCACATCTGATGCCGATCTTGTTGCAGCAGTAGCACACGCTCGATCATTGAACCAGAAGGTGATTGCAGTTTTTTCTTACTCAGCTCTTATATTTTCTTTAAGAAAAGGACAAAGGCCAACTGTTGCAACTCATTCTTTCTCGCCCAGGTCTTGAGGTTGCATCTGGAATTACTTGAATCTCAAGAGCGAGAAATACCTCAGACAACTATAACCACTGTCCAGAAATCGCAAAGCAGGTGGGGATTGGCTCATTCCGGGCTCCTGGCTGGGGCTGTTGTGGTGACGAGCATTGGAGTGGTTGCATATTTAAAACGTGCCAATGTATAACCGAGCTTTGAGGCTCTAGTCTGTGTATACAATAAACAACCAATACTAAATACTGGTGTTCTCAGCTTCGGATGAAACGAAGCCTCATTTTTGACAGCTTCTGCTGATTGACAACTAATGATCGGTGAATTAGACCGATCAAATAGGAGTGGATCGTCCTGATACCTCACAGGAAGTTTGATGTAATACTTTTTGCAAGTATGCACCAAACATAAATCTTCATACTGTGTTAACTGCTTATCGAAGTTTACTCTATGGCTAATTTCGTCCCTACTGATTAAAATGATTCAGAATTATGAACAGATTATTATCATTGCTGGTCTTGAAAAACAGAATTCAGTATTCCGGTTGCCAGAAAACAGAGATTTTAGTACTCTGTTTTTTTGTGGAGCAATAATTTGAAAGGAACATCAAAACAGAGAATTCATTATTCCCGTTTTCTGTACTTGTTCACATCCATTTGCTTTCCTATGCGTAGATCACAACTCTTATGTGCACGTCATTGCTTCATTCTCGTCCTTTTCCGCTGTCTCCTTAGAATCGGACTTGGCATCTTCTAGAACATCAGCTATCACTTTTGGCAGAGTTTGCAGCCTGCGCATCTGCCCTTCTGCGGTCAGAAGCAACTTCCTTTCTCGCGTTAATTCGTAGAATGTGCAGAAACAATAACGGGTTAAGGCAACACAACACAATCTTTTATTTGACAAGAAGATATTCAAGCCACAAACAATAATATGATGGGAATATGTCAAAAAGGATATTGATCTCTCCATCCTTTCTCATTAGCCAAATCAATGCGGTGTTGTAGCACCATCAAATCTCTTGGAATCGCCTGAAAATTTTCTTGCATAAGTATAATCAGAAATTGGCCAATAATGCTAGGGAAACATGACTAACATATATGCACTCGTGGTAATATAAATTAGATGCCATGACCATTGCAATCGAACACAATTTGACTCATGCACCAAACATGAGTAATAGTTTGCTCAGCTACTCACATGTTTTGTTTTATCTTCATGAAGAATGTTGGCCTTCTCCTGAAGAGCAGCCTGTCAGCAGAAAACAAACACCATAAGTAAACAACAGAGATGGCAAAGATAGTCTCTTTCTTGTTATGCAGGTGTTCCACAAGATATGTAACACGATTAATTGCATGTATACAGTCTCTAAGGAAATAGAACTGTTTGGCTCACCCCAGTACAAATGCACACTTTCAAAAGATATACTAACTGCTAACTGATGCAAAAAAAAGCATGAGTATTAATGGATCCTCTTGCAATAAGGAATGGGTAACATGCATATGAACCGTACAAGACCGAGAAATGTTGTATCAATCAGCAAAATACTTATTTTCTTCATTTTCAACTTTTTTGTAAGGCTAGGTTAATTGTTAAACTGTTCATAAAAGTCAAAGAGAACTTACAACAGTAGGCCTTTCAATAATGCCTTTCTCCACTTTCTCGCGCAAATCATCGCATTCATCCTGCATGCATAACCAAAAGGTCAAACCAGTTGCCTTGCATTCAATTTGGATGCCATCTCAGTATACAACAAAAAATGATGTTATCAGGCATTAGCAGATCAAGAAACAGTCAACAGAGGAATCTTCAGTTTAATTACCTCAAAGAAATTGTAATCATCAAGCATGGAGATTGGGACATCGTTGGCCATACCGGTTACCTTTAGGAAAATATCCGTTTTGTTCTCACTAGCTTGTCTTATGATATCTGAAGAAACTCACCGCAACATAAATGCTCATTAATTGGAAGTTCAAACCGAAGAATTATAATTGTAAGTTATCATGTCTAACTTGGGAAAACAAAGTCTAAGACTTCGACAGAACTCTACCAAAGTAAAAGATAAAACCGGAGACCAACAGACAAGATTTTCTCCAAAAAAAACCACACCCTATGTCCCTTTGGAGACTCCAATTAGATACAAATCCTAATCTCGAATCCTAATTATACCGTAATGTTTCCTAAAAACTAGTAGTTTAAGGGGATGCCAAATATCCTGCACAAAAATCTTCAGAGATATTTAATGTACTCTTTGAAGGCATACAGCTTTTTTTAAACAAAATTATATCATAATCTTTCTTAAGAAAACAACCTTTCATGCCACAAATTTACCTGTGACTTGAAGAAGCTCGTTAGGCTTGTATTTTGTAACTCGATTCTTGACCCTCACAATGCTGCCTATTACTTTATCATCAGAGATTTTTTCAGACTTGTTCAACAGTTCCTCCACCAAAGTCCTTCTCAGGTAAACAAGACTAATGTTTTCTGGAACTATAGATGCATAGCAACTGTATAAAACTTTGGGAGTTGCTTTACTCTCATGATTCTTTTCGCTAATTGTGTCCTTTTCCGTGCAAGTTTTCAATGTGTTGTGCTTTTGCAACTTCTTTGAAGGTAATAAATCCTTTAATTCCTCGTTTTCTGAGCTGTCTCCAAGCTCATCTGAATCCTCTATGTTCTCCCAAAAATGGTTTTCAAGGAAGTCCCTCATTTTGTATATGGTCAGAGACTTCCTCCCCAGTACAGAATTAAGTGCAGCATCACAAATGATTTTCTTCTTGTTTGTAATGTCAAAAAGATTATTTTCACGTGCATACTGGATCATAATATCAGCAACTTCACCCTGCGAGATTTTCTGGCTAGTGTCTTTTCCAATTGAGGCTAGAAACTCTATTAGTGGTTTTGAACCCCAACCAATAAATTCCCTTTTGTTTGAAGCCTTATTCTCCCTTTTCTTCTTTCGTCTCGTTTTTTTGCAGTCTGATCTATTCTTCTGAGTGATCTCCATGTTACAGTCAGCATCTGATGCTTCTTTAGGAGCTTCACCTCCCGCATATTCACCCGAACCCCAACGAAGAACTTCCCTTTTGTTTGAGCCCTTATTCTCCTTTTTTTCCTTTTTTTGTCTTGGCCTTTTGATGTCTGATGTATTCTTCTGAGGGATCTCCATATTACAGTCAGCATTTAACGTTTCTTCATGGGCTTCATCTCCAGAATATTCACTCGAATTCCAAGCAATAATTTCCCTTTTCTTTGAGCCTTTATTCTCCTTCTTTTGCCGTTTTTTACTCCCTTTTTTTCTGTCTGATTTGTTCTCCTGAGTAACCTTCATGTCACAGTCTGCATCTGAAACTTCCTCATGAGCTTCATCGGCAGCATATTCATCCGAGTGTGCCCTCTTAGAGGTGGACTTGGGTTTGGGTGTAGTACTATTCTCCATCTGAGCCTTTGCAGCCTGCAGATCTTTTAAGGTTATGTTTTCCTTATCCCTAATTATTTCCCAGTATTCCTTGAAAAGACCCTCTGTTGATTCTCGGTCATTAAAATCTGCCTCTTCCTGCACCAAACACATATACAATCAGGACTTAGGAACTAAAAAAACCAAAGACAAACAAAAGGAAGAAACAACCTAGCCGACCTGCAAAATTTCATCATTTTATATCAAATAAATACCGCAAATTTGTCCAGTAGCCGCAAGAATTGGAAAATTTATTTGATGTCCAACATTTTGACAAGACTTGTGGAAGCTTTGTGGCTACTAAACAAAATTTGTCCAAATCTTGTGGTTACTATACGAAATCTCGTGCCGCTTTACAGAAGCTTCATGTATCAGATCATAAGTCAACAAGCAAGACCAAGCACATTAGTGACCAGTAAGTCAATTTGTTCTCACAATCAGCCTAGGGAACCTTAACAATAAATCTGCATAGAGCATCAACACTTCACCTACTAAAATAACATCCTGAACATTAAGCTGTTATATATTGAATATTGTGGTAGAAAAAGGCAGGAGAGGATAGCTAGAGCCACAAAAAAAAGATCATTGAACCTTATTTACTCCAGTTTTTGAGAAAGGGAGCTGGGTGTGGTCAACCAACTTAGACTTCGGGCATGTTTGGTATCCATATCCAGATATCGGTACCGGTATCATAATACGGGTATGAATTTGATATTTGATATAAGTGTTTGGCAGATGAAGTATATCAGAACTGCTTAAGTTACTAGCTCTCAAAATTTCAGTTAACAAGATAGAAAATGAATATACATAGTAGTGTGTCTACAAAAACCCTAGTAATCCAGTCCATTCATACCACATGATTAAATAGAAAATTAACACAAATCCATAAGAGAAACTAAATAAATTGAGCAATACAATCCTGATGCAAATCGAACCCGAGGTTATTGCGCCTTTTATGTGGTACTAAACAAAAAAATAACTCGGATCGTGTGGTGGTAGAAGACATCGGGGAAAAAAGCTAGATAAGAGTGCAATGGAACTTGGAGAAGATTTGTTTCATACTTGGAGACGATGCAGGCAAAGGAAGGAGAACGAAGATCCAATGAGGGAGACAACCGGATAAGAGAGAGTGCAAATAGAGAAGGCAAAGAGAGAGGATGAGAAAGATATGTGACACCGCCTCTTATTAGGAATATCAATATGAGCTAAGAAGTAAAATATGAAGATACGTGTATATGAGATTTGATATCCATACCGGAATACCCATTTGCCAAACACCAAGTGTGGACTTTTTTTTATGTTGACACTCATATCTGATATCCAGATATGAATACCAAACATGCACATGTATTTAATTTCAAACATCAAGCCGGTGAAAAGGATAACTGTTGCTTATCTGAGTGATAAAGGATCGAATATGTTCTCCATGTAATATATTTAACAACCCATACCACGTCAAATTATTAGACAGAAAAATCTCAAGATAGAATACGATATGAGAAGAAAACGACAATAGTAAATGACATGATGGCTTCATCTTACTCCCTCAGAGTCAACATCTCTTCCTTCCTCCACCATAATAGCGAGCTTAAGACACTCGTCACAAATACCATAAGCTCCTCTAATCCGGGCAAATTCATAATTGTTGGTAACACAGCTTTCACACACAGCATTTGTACAGCAGAAGCACCTAATGCTAGAGCTTTTGCCACATTTGCAGCAAGAATGCCAATCTGAAATGATACAAGCTCCGTGGAGTAAGATCACAATAGGCTATAAGTAGATTTAGAACAATGTTTACATCCACTCCAAATATGCACAAATACTAAGTATGATGCACATAAAGAGGCAATTTTTTTTTACCGCATATCCATTCTTCTTCAGAATCAACAGAGAATTTTTTTTTAACGCACTTTCCATGATAAGACTTTGAGCAATCCCTGGGTACGAACATGAAGCAGGTCAGGATATTGAAGAGCATGAATAAAAAAATATTACAGCTTGGTAACAAGGGTCTCTTAACATTCTTGAAGGGACCATGATAATCCGGTTGCAAAGTTCAATATCCATTTACTGGCTTCAGTAGACAGCTTATATTAACTAGTCTCGAGTTGCATCAGCAATTGAACACACAAAAAATCAACAAAAATACAAATACATAAATGATAAAACACAGTCACTTGAACGCATGCCGAACAGCAATCCAAAAGAAGGCAAAACCAGCCACTTTCAAATTTAATTCGTAAGAATAAACTTTTTAAGGCTGATCCGACCCACTTTTGCATGATTCTATTATAATAGACTTGTCTACCACCATTTCTCAATTACCCTTCAAACAAAACATACAAGTCAGAGAAAAGAAGAAAAGCACCAACTGGGGTTTTTCCCAGTTGAAATCAAGGGATTTTTGGGTTCATCTTATAATCCATAGTGAATCAAAAGCGTTAGACACCAGAAAAACAAAAGAGAGAAAGAGCATACTCGTGATCACAGAGAATGAGTAAGCCTCCATCCTTGCAAACAAAGCAGTAGTCCTCAGAATCCTCAATCGGCCTCTCTTCTACTACTATCATTGTCGGCTTGCGATTACTCCTGCTTTTCTGCCCCATTGTCCCGATTCAAGAGAGAAAATTTGAAGAACTGAAGGATTTTGGGTTTGGGTTTAAGGGCAGGAGAGGAAAGAGAAGAGTAAAAGGAGCACAACTGAACAAGAATCAATAGGGATGACAAAGAGACGAATCCCCAAATAAAATAGGGAAACTTTTTTTTTTTTTTTTTTTTTTTAGTTAATAAGATTATGGTGTTATGACCGATTGATCTT
The DNA here is from genome assembly GCA_033239125.1 of Fagopyrum homotropicum. Classification (NCBI taxonomy): domain Eukaryota; kingdom Viridiplantae; phylum Streptophyta; class Magnoliopsida; order Caryophyllales; family Polygonaceae; genus Fagopyrum; species Fagopyrum homotropicum. The sequence continues at coordinate 142,984,435 of BSWB01000003.1, read as the reverse complement.
TCGAACCCAAGACAAACTTTTCTGACGATCCTGAACTTCGCGTTCTGACGATCCCGAACTTCGCGTTCTCGTCCGTAAGGTCTAACACCAATCTTAGATCCTTCTAGCATCACAAGTCGCAACACAATGATTGATTTTTTTTTCCCCGAAATAGTTAAATACACATACATTGATTTATCATCATAAATGAATAGTAATCTGCTAACACTAAGTGAACGTTCATTTTTTTTTAACTTTTTTTTTTACAATTAAAAAAATTGGACGCTGGCTCTAGGTACCGGCACCTAAATTGAGATAAAAATTTTTGCAAAACAACGTGTTTCTTCTTATAAAGAGAAATTTGCAAAATAATATGTTAGTTGATCGAATTATTCAATGATCCAAAAAAGCGATTGTAATCTTTTTGATAAAATCACCTAAACATACACATACCTTAATGATTGAATGAATCCCTTGAATGAGTTAAGCGTCATGAATTGGTAGGACTAGCCACCAATCTTAGATCCTTCTCTTAATATTTTACTCAAAAAATACTTGTACTACTTGATCGATGTTTGTTAACCCGTTTTTCCCTTTTATAACTTACGCTTTTAGGATAAAAATGACAATCAAATACTAAGTCCTTGTGGATACGACCTTAAATGTTTTCATATAGTACAACAAAAATGTTGTGCACTTGCAATTTTGCATTGTCTATTTGAGACGCATCATTCAATACCATCAAAAACACCAAAATTAGTGGTATTGGTGTTGTCAACAACACAAGAATAGCAAAATAAAATGTTTAAGTATCATCAACGATATTAAAATAACAAAATAATGTGTTTATTTGTTGTCAACAACACTATAATAACAAAACAATGTGATAAGGTATGTGATGTCAACAACGCCAGAATACCAATATAATGCGCTTAAGTTTTGTCAACAACACAAATACAAAATAAGTGGTATTAGACTATTAGGGTTGTTAACAATACAACAAGCACCCAAATAGGGGTGTATGTGTTGTCAACAACATCACGAACAATCAAACATGGATGTTGGTGTCGTCAACACCACTAGAATCACCAAAATAAGTGGTGTTGGTATTGTCAACAACATCATACCACAAAATAATGTGTTTAAGTTTTATCAACAACATCACGTATATAAGAAAAACACAACTAACAATGGAGATTATTAGAAAATCAATCATCAACAATGAAGAATAATTTAACTACAATTCAACAACATATAACACACTCAAAAATGAAGAATAATTAGAAACTCGATTAAATTAAAATGATAAAAATCGATGATTATATTTCTTTCAATAACATAGAAAAAATTCAACGAAAATTTAAACCTAATTACATATCAAATCTAAACAAGGTACTACCACAACTTCGGAACCTTAAACTGAAACTCTTTATATGGTCAAACTTAATTCTTTCTCCATTTTTGATAATGTGTCTAATTCAAAACAATGAAATTAGTGTTTTTCTTCGTCAATCGACTTAGAAAAACCGAAAGCTATTGAATTTGGAAGAAATCAATGAGAGAAGCTGAGTGAATTCAAAGGGTTTGTACTTTTGAACAAAATGTTTGAGAGGTTTTAGGAGAGAGTGATAAATTGCAATATTAGATTATACATAATGGTTAGTTTTGTAATGTTGAAAAGTTGGTGGCTATATTTACAATTGCTTACCTTGTAATGGTTGCTTGAAAAATTCATCCTAACTTAGCTATCCTTAATAATGTTACAATTTTTTCTTCTTATGTATTCAAAAACTAGTAATATCGCAACACATCGATCGTGCTGCTAGGTTATGTCGATTTGAGGGACATGATTGTATTTTAATTTAACAATTTTCGCAAGTTCTTACTAATTTTGCTCAACTTAATTTACTAAATATATATTTCAATTTACTTCCAAAAAAACTCCAAAAAGATTTTATATATTCTTCACATTCTATTATTTTAGTTCTTACTCTAAACTAACACTAATATTTTCGATCGTGTACCTATTGAATTCCTAATATTGCTTCCGTTTTTTGTTATTTGTAGACGGATTTTTATGCTAACTCAAAAGTGGTTAAGTTGCCTTTAAAAAAAGCTATATGTGCTAGTTCTATGTATTGTATACGTGTATTGTAGAAAATGTAAAAAAAAAAACTTTTGGTAATTTATTGATATAAACATGCTCCAATACACATAACTCTCTTTGCTTAACAAAAAACTTATTTACATCCCTAATTCCATACACCCCAAGTATATGTTGTCGCACAACAATGGTCGACCACTACCATCCCATATCCCATCATATACGTTGTATGTGCATCAACATGGTGGCCGTGAAGTGTTGTTGATACACAATATGTGCATCTACATGCATTGTTTTTTTTTTTTTGGATCTTTTTCATCGTTGATTTTGTGACGGTTGAGATTATGTATTGACCCACAAAATGTGTATGAACATGGCGGTTGTAAAGTGTTGTTTACACATTATACGTACATTATCAATTTAATAATTTTTTGTTGTTTTTTCATCCCTGATTTTTTTTTCTTGTCTTATTTATAATATTTAATAGTTAAATATATACGATATAAATATACAATGAGGGGCATACATTGAAATTTATGTGCAATATTTTGTTAAATATTAAAAATATTTTTTTAAATACATAAATATACATGTGCTTTTTTTCAATTATTTTAATTTATAGATATTTTAGTTAATAAAAGTTATAATTATTTATGATATTCGATGAAAATCGGATAAGTACTAAATGATGTTTAAGTGAACAATATAACCTTTTTGAGAATTCAAATTAATGCTCAAATATCAATTTTATTCTAAAAACATAAATGTTATTTGAGTTGTACTAATATCTGAATTACAATATATTTTTTTAAAAATTGAAATCAATTTTATTATAATTAATAATATTGAATAATTTAGGGTAAAATAAATTTTAATTGGTTAAACTTGTAGTGAAGTTTTAATTGAAAAATCTTGTTTAGATTTTATCTTATCAACAAATTACGTATTTAGAAGTAATCTATAATCATACAAAATACAAATTTTAAGAAAAGTCTGGTAACAAGGTTCAGATTAATTAATCGTATTGATAAGTATACCGAATGTAATGACCTAAATTTCTAGTAAGCTAAGACGTCATTAGGCTAATGACCACACAATGAGTCCCATGAGTTAGTGTGACAACAACTTTATAAATAGAACCTTGCAACAAGAAGCACGATAAAAAACTGAAGTATTCAACATGTTATCTAAATAAATTAACATAAAATAATCATGCACGTAGTTAGTACATATCCTAAAAGGACACATAAAAAACACAACAGTTGGACAATTGTACGAAAACATTGGCCCAAAAACATCACATTTACACAATTACACGTAAGTAGCGAAAATACTCACTTGCAAGCGATTAGTTTCAAAAGAAGTTCAATAAACCATTGGGTTAACACTATCCTACAAATGCCGTTCATACAACGTCCCTATGATCGACATTACCCAAATAGAAGCGGTTTAAAACCATTAGCTACCGAACATAATCTATCTACGAGAGATCATATCATCACAACACAATATTCAAATACCACATAACATGCTCTTGAGAAAATATCATGATTATACGAATGATACACGTGATATAGTATGCAATTTACAATTAACGACCAAACCAAGTCCGCCATGATTGCTTCATACAATTCTAGATCGGGTGTGGGCATCACCCTTGCACTAATTAGGTTAATTATAACATTTGCTCTTAACTCCCGATCAAACTGATCAATGCATCAACCATTGTTTGCTATATGTGGGGGGTTTATAATCTCAACCACTTACCACATCCACATCTTCACGTTCATTTTAATACAAATATTTACCATTTTAATTAAGTGTGCGAACCGAGCCTGGAAAATCACCAAGCTCGGTGCCATTTCTTACACAACCACCGGCTCTAACTAAGCATTGTGTAATGCTCAAGTGACTCAAGCTTGGCCAGATCCGACATTCATTGTTTTTCTAGCGACCTAGCTAATGGCTAAGCTCAACGCCTTCACTTATGTTAGCGACTCGGACGACGTACATGCCCGACATCACTATTGCTGCAAGCGAATTAACTAATGGGTAATCTTAGCCTCATTTACCCAATTTACATGCTCTTTTGAACTTTACAAGTCACCTTCATATCACACGACTTAATATGGTTATCATGACACACATTACCATGTCTCAACAAGCTAACACATGTCAGTTATCTATTTCTCATTATCAAGACATGATTTACACTTCGTTTTTAAGAATGCTTTACACATAACATATAACACGCTCATCATTAAACACAAAAAGCTTGCTTCACACACAACACATCACAATTAATGTATATCAACATTCTCATTTTAACAAAACAAGAATTAAATCTCTCATGCACGAGTTTCTGCAAATTGAAGCTAAGTAAGTCGGAAGACTTACGTGGATAGGCTCACAAAGCAAAGCAAAGCAAAGCTAAACTTAGTCAATTGTCTTCAACAACACATGCCATGAATATCATATTTCTCGTATTAAACTTCTCATTTCACAATTAATTAAATACATTCCTTGAATTCCATTAGTTTTGCGACACTTCTCATTAACTAAATTAATTTTCAATAGCTCAACGTTTTGCCCGAAGACAATTTTCGAACAACCTATTATCATATCATGACATTCAAACAACCTAAGGCAATCAAAATAATAAATGAGCATAATATACTTTTTTTCTTTATCCATTTTGACATGTCTAAGGCCTCTAATTATTTTAAATCAGAATGCAGAAAAATAAATTAGTTCATAACTCATTTGTTACTAACCCGATTAACGAACGGAAAGAAGATTTGGAATCACAACGGCAAGGCTACATTCGGCCACCACTAAATCCACCGGGATTCGAGCGGTGCCACCAAACAAGAGAGAGTGATGCACGACCCACCCTTAAGTTTCTCGAAAATGAAAAACGTACGTTGGTACCGAAATGAAGAGGAAAAGACAAGAATCCGAAAACTCAAACAGAATTGAATTCGATCACATTATGATATTACTCATTTTAATGTTTTTCACCTTCTTTATTATCCTTCTCAGTACTATTTTTGTCATATTAACATGACTTATTGACATATTTCCTTCCCTTTTTGTGTTTTGAAGATCTATTGTTTAGTTTATGACATTCTAGGCATTCCAAACATTTGCAAAGCTAAAATGGAGCTATTTACTACGACTTGACCTCATAAACGCTCAGGGTCTCCCTATTGTCAAGGAAGTCAAGGTCAAGACTAAATGGATTGAAATTCGAGAGTGAGACGAAGTATACCTCGAGAAATGTATCGACCGGTTGATCACTAAAGTTGTCAAAAGTTGACCCGACAAACCCGACCTGGCCCCGAAAGTTTTGAAAAAATAGAATACCCGGAACCGACCCGCTTGAAACCGATTTAACGCGACCCAAATGACCCGATTGCCCGAATAACCCGATCTAAAGTAACCCGATAGCCCAAAGTAAATCGACCCGGGCGATTGTTTTGACCCGACTCAAAACAAACCGCTAAAAAGAGAGATTGTTTTGTCCCGACCCATTTGAACCCGAGCATGTTGTGGCCGACTCGAATCGACCCGTTGGCCCCGTTTGACACCGCTACCAAGAACCAAACTAAACCGACCTGTTATTACCCAAGATTCGAGGCTACTTGATAACCCGTTATAACCGAACAATCAATACCTAGCCCAAACCGACTCGACCAGAAACAAACCGTTTATTAACCAAGCCTTTTTTTGACCCCACCCGTTTCAACCCGTGCATGTTGTGTCCCGAGCCGACCCAATGACCCTGTTTGACACCTCTATCAATCACCATGCCCTTGACTGACCGACTTACAAGTGTTCATCTACACATGACTTGCACATGACTACTAGTTGACGAGTATCAAATGCAACACTTTTTAGACCTTATATTTAGCATTTTATACCTCTTATACCATTTCATACGTCTCTATTAATATGGAAAACATTCACTTTTTGAATTTTGGTATCTAGTTTAGTTTCTTTCGTGTTTCAGGCATTCAATGCCATATATGGAGCATAATGATACGAAAGTACCATAGCACGAGGGTTCAATCTTTTCTGGAGTCGGAGAATTCAAGGAAACATCATGATCGACTAAAGATTGAAGAAACCAAGTGAAAACCATTAGAGATGAATGCCATTTTATGACGATCTTTCAAAGATTCCCGATTTTGACCATATTTCCTTTGGATTTGGACAATCTTGCCAATTAGAAAGTTGTATATCTTAGAAAGAGCTTGAAAAGTAGCACTCGTGGGCCACGTAATTCCAACTAGATCAACAGGAAATTCAGTTTTATTGAGTTGACAAAGAAGTTTTTGGAACAACAAACCTTACGGCCAAACTTACACCCACCTTATGGGCATGTTACAGATGTATGGTGCCAGTATCGCCTACCGCCGATTAGGAAAAATAAAAATCTTCGAGTGTACTTTGGAAGGTTGTATTTTTGTGTAACCCTAGACTTTGGGACTTGTCCCTATAGATTTTTTTATGTCAGCCATCAAGTTAGAGACGTTGATTCATCCCGAAGTAAGCATCACTAAGATTTCTCCTTACCCTAGCCGTCAAGTAGTTGTTTGTTTAATTTGAAGGTTCACCTTCTTGGAACTAGACAATTATGAGTTTATGTCTTTATTGATTCTATATATTGTTTTTACTTTATATCTAATCATGTCTGACTAAATTCCCTCATAATCTAAGGATTTGATGATCCCTATAATAATTCCGTTTATTGTTTGCATATATATATATATATATATATATATATATATATATTGATGCGGGGTTGAAGCTGCGATTTCCTGATCTAGATTGAAAGTCCTCAAATAGAACAACAAAAGCAAATGTCGTTCAATATAAAAGAAAATCTCAGACGAGATTTTCCCAAGAATAGGCCGAGATTATGTGAAACTCAAAATGTGTAATTATGGATGATAAGAAAGATAAGAAGATGATTAACGGAATGTAATATGATAAGTGTAGGAAAATCGGACTATGATAAGACTTGCAAAGAATCTTCACCAATTATGTGCCAAAACCCTGAACAAAGAATTACCTTTCATCCTTCCTTCTTTAACTTTACACAAGCCTTCTAAATAAGATAAGCACAATGAGGGACTGGTTTGACTAGTAGCATCATTCTTCAACAAGATTAACACACACAAGAACAACCTAGCAAGCTATGTTGGATGTATTGAATTTGTCCCAAATTCTTATCTCTATAGTAAACATGCGTTATGTGTTCCGTAGTTGTGTTGATTGTTCATCATTTGAGTGCTTGGACTGTTGTGCTGTGTTTGATGTTTTCCTTTCTCTTATGTGTTATGTAGTTGTGTTGATATTGTTCATTATTTGAGTGCTTGGACTGTTGTGTTTGTTGTTCTCATTTTCCAGTGATTTGTTATGAATTATGAATGCGGGTTATGAGGATCATTGAATATTTTTTTCCTTGCATGTTTTTCCATAACTCTTTAATGTGGGTTATGTGTATAATTGTACTTACTTCTTTAAATATTTACAATTATTAACTTATCAAAATCATCACTTGTCAAAATCAATTTATTATTAGTGAAGTTCACTATTATTATGGCTTGCATCAACTATATTCACTTTTCTTGTGTTGCCATGTATATATGACATGTTTTCTCACTAAATCATTTCCCCTTAATTGACAGTGGTTTTCGGAGTCAGCTAAATCGGTGCCGTATTCACAAGAGCAAACCGATGAGGTTCGAGATCAGTTGTTAGCTTTGTGCAACAATTCATACGTGTACACTAGTTGCATTGATTTCGTTAAGTTGAAAGAACGGATATTGGAGTAACTAGGTATCTTATGAAATACTTATAAATTTTTAGTGATTAGTATTTTGAGATGATCGAAATGATTATTGTTGTCAATTGACATAGTTGTATTTGCTTGATCGATCATCATGGTGTTGTTGATGATTGTCTTTGAGTATTATTTGTCGGTTAGCCGGTCATTTTAGCTTGTTCATTGTGTTGGATTACTACAAGTGTATGTTATATATGCGTAACACAATATATATAGCATAATAATAATAAAAAAAATATTACTTCGGTTCTAGATGAAACTGGGATAAAAACATTTATCACGGTCAAATTCACATTTAACACGCATTACTAATTTACCACGGTTCAATATTATTACCACGATTCAACATTATTACCACGGCTATAACAATGTGTTAACAACGTTCAACACGGTTCGAAGAGAACCGTGACAAACGCGATTAACACAGTTCGAAGAGAACCAGTAAACACGTTTAACACGACATTTTTAACACGGTTGGGAGGGAACCGTGGTAAAACTGCCTATGGTAAACGTGTTTAACGCAGTTGGATGCGAACCGTGGTAAGCACGTTTAACATGGTCGTCGCGAACTGTGGTAAACACGTTTAACACGGTTGAAACATGAACCGTGGTAAACACGTTTAACACGGTTCGGGCCCAACCGTGTTAAACACGTTTACCACAAGCAGTTTTACCACGGTTCATAACCGTGTTAAATAATGCACACGAAACCGTGTTAAATGTGCATTTTTGTACTAGTGAAGACATCAACGATTGAACCAAAAACTCTCCTTTTGATTGAATAGAAATGATAAAATGCAAACTCCGTGAGCAAAGTTACAAGTATCTCACAATAACGTGAAATCGATAATCAAGACTAAGATTTCCTATGAATCTCGTCCTCTAAGGCTATTTATAGGAGAGATTTTTCTAAAAGATAATCTAAAAATAATCCTACAAGATAGGATCAAAAACCCACAATAGATTATTTGAGAGGTTAAAGGTATTAAAATAATAAAAGATAAGTAGAGGATAATAATCCTTAGATCGAGATCTACTCGATAATACACAACAGTGGAGAATTTCGGTCTTGACTCAAGAATCTCGGCCGAGATTCTAGGCTGTTGGCCGAGATTTTGCATCTTCCATGGAATCCTTCATTCTCTCGGATCCTCCCATGTTTGCAGTTTGCAAGCAACTTCTCCTTGAATGTCTCCTACTCTTGACTTAGTGATGGTTTCATGTAATGTAGGTGCTATCAAGGATGGTCCCACATCATATATTTATGAATTGAGATTATGATATTGCTTCTTTTCGAAGTGCTACATTCCTACCTTTTATTTACCTTCGAAGAAGTGGCTTTCATAACTGGTTTAGATAGTGAGGAGCCAAAAGCAAAGTTTGTTTTATTGGATTTACTAAAAAGAACTTGATTTTAAGAGTATTAGTTTATCAAAGCTTTGATGATTTCTAATTATCGTAGCAATTTTTGATCTTTGCACCTTTTTCTAACTAAAAGCCAAAAGCGAAAGTTATTCTTGGTCTTTTTCGAATTTCTAAGTGTTTAATGAGGTTTCGTATACTTGCCGAACCACTGGATTGAGAGCTACGCGAGTTCGAAAGCACGATCTTTATTTGTATATGCCAAATGCTATTTCTAAATGTTTAATGGGGTTTCCTATACTATCTTTCTGCTTGTTACAATTGATGCCCGATTGTCTTGTTTTCTTTTCACTTAAAATAATTAACCATTAATATCATCCAAATCAGACGCGTTCCTTGAGATTCCATACCCGATTATACGACATCCGATCCCGTATCCCTGCATACTTGCGGGGGTGATTGTTGTACTTCTCGGTAAAACTTCCAGACAATCACTAGTCAAGAGCAAACATTTCATGAAGACTTTCCGAAGTGGCCGATAGATGGGGCCCACCATTCTTGCTCTTCGACGTCTATCTTCCGTTACCTTAATCCCTTTTAGTTTGGACTATCTTTTAGTCCATCCATTTGGACGTTTTTCCTTTTAGTTATTCTTTTTAGACAAATTATATCTTACTGCTGAGATAGAATTTAACAATTAAGATTTGATTTTGACTAGCAAAACCCTAGGAGCTCTAGATTATGTTGGTGAAAGCCTACTAGTAAGAGTTTTGATTTTATATTTTAGAAATAATAACTCTTTAAAAGGGAGTAAGTAGAGTTATTAAAATTTGTGGTTGAGATTAAAAGTTAATCTAGTTAATAGATTAGCGACTGTGGTCTTTCCTAAGATGGATTTAGGGCTGAGCAGATTGTGGTTCGGTTCACCGAAGCGCAATCGAACCGCAAATTACGGTCTAAACCGTAGTTAATCGGTTCGGTTTGCGGTTCGCGAGTTTTTGTTTTGCGGTTCGGTTCTTCAAGCGAACCGCAAACCGTGTGGTTCAAGCCACAAAAAAAAACGCACAACGGCAACCAAACCGCAAAATGCGGTCCATTTGCGGTCAAACCGCAACTGAATCGCAATCGTACGGTTCACTTTTTCTTGGATTACGGTTCGGTTCGGTTCGATTTGCGATTTTGCGGTTTTGAACCGATGCTCAACGCTAGATGGATTTTGAACTGAATTCCTAATGTAGTCTAAATTTAACTATTGTAGACAGATTTTGGAAAATTCTCTATAAATAGAGATTTGTTTCTTAAAAAAAAAATAAGAGAAAGAAATTAGATTTGTTGTTTGTTTTTTTAAGAGCTTTGTTTTATCCTAGGAGGTGAATTTATCTAAAATCCCACAACAATTAAAGGGGACAAATATCACTTTTTTAAGATAGTGATCTTTTCACTCCTCAAAGAAATTTCTACAAACTAATTCCCAACAAGTTAGACACCTCATATATATAAGGCTTTCAATATCCATTAGATTTTTTCATTCGAGAATTTCAATAACGACGAGAGTATTGTACGATGACTGATTGACTTGTCCCTTAGTGGCCGATGACTAGTTCACAATTATTTTAATTGATAAAACTTTGAATTTTGTCCAATGTATGTTTAGCTAAATTCATTTTGTTCTAGGATCTAGAGGGCCCAAATACATCAATCTATGATATTGATAGTTATCTATGAATTGCTTGAATGTTTATATATGAGAGTAGTCTTTGGATTGTTCTATGCAAAATCCGAGAGTTGTGTGTAGAACCCTTCATTGCTATATGTACTTCAAGACGTAGATGAAAAAAAAAGAAAAATCTGAGTCACTCATGCTTAGAAGATTTCGTTCGATGTTTGACAAGAGGCGGTCTTGTGCATGTGACAATCAACAAAGTTGAAGATTCCGTTCCATGTGTAACATGCCATGGTCTTGTGCACGTGACAATAAAGTGTAGTTATCCTCACATAACATGTGTAACACCCCGAATCCGCGGGACTCGGGACGCTACGGGTTGAGACCTCACAATGGGTCCCGACCCTTACCCTGACAACAATTTCACCGGATCTTGCAACAAGGCACAATTAAAGGCCAAAATGAAATACATTTTTATGCAATGCTATGAAACCCGAAACCGAACAACCAAAAGATTTCAGCCGAGATACAAAACAAAGACTAAACGCCATACACGTGGCGTACAAAACACAATAACCGAAGAACAAACACAACCCGACTCTAACCAAAACCCCTCCTAAAATGTACGGAACCCCGGCTGCCCACTCTTCCGGATCTCTCGACCGCATTCCTAACCTGCAAGGCAAACTACAACATTCGGTATAAAACCGTTACCTCACATTCGAAGCATTAGAATTAAAGGGAAGGGCACAAACACAATTAATTCAACATAGTCACACAACATACTCAAAGCACACAAATCCGGTTTATTATCTTTATTTATTAAGTCATATCCCATTCTAGTTCAACTTCTTTTGTGACACGGGAATCCTCCGAAACTCGCCACGGTCCCTTCTTCCGGCAATGGAACGGTCGGATGCCTCCGACCGTCTAACCAGCACGGACCAGTCGCCGAGATCCCCCTAGCTCTCACGGGGAGCCAGGCAGTGATGTCACCGCCCGTTATCATACACTTGGGCCAAATAATATAAAGATCGGTAATCCGATTTCCGGTTTAGTTGTTATAAATAGTAAAATAATAAACACACACCACCCAACACACAATAATGCTAATACAAAGAATACAAGCTAAGTAAGTCCGGAGACTTACCTCGTCCCAAAGATAATCCCGCTATATCCCGCTCTCAACTTCCCGCAGGAAGACACTCAACGCCTATAAAAAGGCACACGATCAACATCTCTCTCACATGCTAGAAGTCCTTAGACTTCTAGTCCCAATGATGGTGCAGCCCAGGTTGCAGCCCCCCTCTCCGACGGTTCAATGATGGTGCAGCTCCCTCGCCTGTGACGTCTATAGGGGTCGAAGAAGGGAAACAGAACATCTAGACTTGTTAGTTGTGGGTTGCAGCGGTGTCGAAGGCTCTCCTCCCGGGGTGTCTTCGCTTGTCGATCTTGATGCAAGGAGAAGGGCTCGTCTCCGGTGGTGTGGGCTCGATTGCAAAGTGAGAGGGAGGAGGTGCGAGGGAGAGATTGAGGAGAAGTGAGATGAGAGAGATTACAGAGAGGGAGATTGCAGAGAGATGGGTGGGTAAAGTGTGAGGGAAGGTGAGAGGGGGTTGGCTGCTAGGGTCATCATCAGCAGGACGGAGGTCGAGAGGTCGCTGGGCCTGCACGTGAGGAGGGCGAAGGGTCGGCCGACCTAGCCCTGGCGTGGAAGTTGCAGCAGCTCTCACCAATCCGTAAAACACGCAGTAGAAGAAGACAAGAAGGGGAAAAAAAAGAAAGAAAGAAAAAAAATAGAAAAAGATTAAGAAAAGGGAATAGGGAAAACTCGATTAAAAGTTAGCATTCAGAACGGGATTTTCGAGTCGGAAAAACTTTCCCGACTTTTTCCGAAAATAACCAAAAATATAAATATACTTGGGAAAGCTATTTTATGTCGTAAAATACTTTTTAATAAAATATTTAATCTAATAAAAAATCGATAGAAGTCGGAGAAATAAATATCGCAAACGCGCCAAAAATTGGGGCGTTACAACATGATTTACATATTGTCTTAGATTTATCAACTTCGGGAGCTATACATGTATGTTCTAGTGATCTTGGTTTTGAAACTCTTTATTATTTGTTGATTACTTCTCCCGTTGTGTTATTTCGAAGTCCCTAATTCTAGATCAAGAAGCACACAAACTTTTCCTATCCCTTACTACTATTGTTATTTATGAGTTCTCTATGCCCCGTCGATCGACCGGATTATGTTCTTCCTTCCAATTTCTTCTGTTTTTTTTGTTTTTTTATTAACTATTTGTGTGTAGTGTATGAGATCGATTGACTAACACTTGTTTTCGTTTTTGTTATTTGTCTTTGATTCCGTAATTAGTTTATTTGTTTTAGTGTCTCATTATTAATCTGTCACTTCAAAACATTATTTCGATCTTAACCCCCTCGAGGCCCCTTGAGGCTCACATTTCAACCCTCATGTGATTAAAACGAAGAGTAGATTTGAATTGAAGGTTGAGAGAAATCACAACTTTTACCTAGATAAAACGTGAAAGGATATAAATTAATAAATGAATTTCCACTAATATATAGCGAAGACAATAATTATCCTTTAACCAAATCGATAATTATATTTTTAGTCATCCGAAGGTGGTGTAAACCTCTTCTTCAAATTTTTTGAAATTAGAATAATAAATCCGGAATATTATCAGGATAATTATTCCGCAACTTCTCTAGAAAATATGTATTCCTAAACAACCTTTCTTAGCCGTCAAGAAACATGATACCGACTATTTTGACCATTTTTTTTCCTTTTCGTTTTATTTCAAATTTAGAATATATTTTGATATCTTGATCCTTTTTCTCAATTATGACTTTATTAATTTCAGATCTCAAATGTTTCAAATAATATCACAGGGTAAAAAAAAGAAGGGTTAAATGGGAAAAGAGAACATTGGTGAAATAAGACACTTTTTGTAACTTGTAAACTAACTACGCACCCTATTTTTTCAATTAAAAAATAAAGATAAAATTGCTTACATATTGCCGAAAATATGGAAACTTAAAGATTCTTCTCTCTCCTATTAATAATCAATTAAATTTTGTTAAATCGAGTAACTAAATATTCTTATTTCCTTTCTCCTTATTTTCCCTATCCTCTTAATTATAAGAATATAAATCCGGAATATTATCAGGATACTTATTCCGCAACTTCTCTAGAAAATATGTATTCCTAAACAACCTTTCTTAGCCGTCAAGAAACATGATACCGACTATTTTGACCATTTTTTTTCTTTTCGTTTTATTTCAAATTTAGAATATATTTTGATATCTTGATCATTTTTCTCTGTTACGACTTTATTAATTTCAGATCTCAAATGTTTCAAATAATATCACAGGGTAAAAAAAAAGAAGGGTTAAATGGGAAAAGAGAACATTGGTGAAATAAGACACTTTTTGTAACTTGTAAACTAACTATGCACCCTATTTTTTCAATTAAAAAATTAAGATAAAATTGCTTAGATATTGCCAAAAATATGGAAACTTAAAGATTCTTCTCTCTCCTATTAATAATCAGTTAAATTTTGTTAAATCGGGTAACTAAATATTCTTATTTCTTTTGGGAGAATTTGACATACTAGGCTTTTTTGAGAAAATGATTTAGTAAATGTACCCCATAATTTTTTACCACTTTCATTTAATGGTAGGTAAAAATAATTAACCCTACTATTTTAAAAAAGAATAATAAATGTTTCTTATTTGTTATATTAGTGTAAGTTTTAAAATTTACTTGCTGAATTTGTTTTTTTTAATTTTTTTTTTGCCTTTTTATTTTCTTTATTATTATTTTTTATTTTTAATACCAGAAAGTTTTCATACCAGAAGCTCATACCAGAATTTTTTTCATACCAAAATTTTTTTCACACCACAATTTTCATACCAGAATTTTTTTCATACCAGAATTTTTTTCATACCAGAATTTTTTTCATACCATAATCTTTTTCATACCACAATTTTTCTCATACTAGAAGTTCTTACCATAATTTTTTTCTTAGTATAATTTTTCTTACCAGAAATTTACATACCAAAAATTTACATACTAGAAAATTTACATACCAGAAATTTACATACCAGAAATTTATATACCAAAAATCCGTACCAGAAATTTACATACCAGAAATTTATATACCAAAAATCCGTACCAGAAATTTACATACCAGAAATTTATATACTAAAAATCCGTACCAAAAATTTACATACCAAAAATCTGTACCAAATTTACATATCAAAAATTTAATAAAGACTAGAAGTTTAGGGAAAATCTTAACAAGTCTTCAGCAGTTTACCATGTAGCGTGTGCTACTGTCATTCTTAATAAAGGTAGAAATGTGCTAGTGTCATTCTTAATAGAGTTAGAAATCATATAAGTTGCATAACACATTTGCTTTCCTCCCTTCTCTTCAACTTAATGCCATGTTCGTCACTGCGTTAATGTCAAAAATAACCAGGCATGTGACAATTTAAGATTAGTTACCAAATCCTCTCTTCAATCAGGAAAATTATGTTCTAAGCTGTGGCAATTTAAGATTAGTTACCAAATATGCTCTTCAATCAGAAAAATTATGTTCTAAGCTGCATTCTGACCAATACAGGCCAACAGGTTGATCTTGTAGAAACATTTTGTACTTGTTGAAATAGAGATGATTAGCTAACTCCTTGATTCCAAATAGTACTTATAATTAGTAGAAAGATGACATCAACAATATCTTTTTTATGATTGTAAAATCCTCGGACATGAGTCTACTGCACTATTTATAGGCTAAAGAACTTACCCACTCCGATCAGCAACGCAAGAACTCACTTCAAGCACATCTGATGTCCGACAAATATCTTGCCTCTCTTCTCCTACAGCAGTAGGTAGCGGCAAAATAAATAAGATTGCCAATATAAGCTAGATCTAGATCTATGAGATTAAGTGGCGATATAAGCTTCCAACACAGCGTCCCCATGAAGCACATACCAGAAAGAGGAGGGTTAGCGGGGAACAAAGGTGAAGACGAGCTCTCAGTCGGCTAACTCTCAATCGGCTCGAAGATCTGAATGCTGGCAAGTCGGCGATGACCTTCTCAATCGGCTTCTTCGCTGCTTTGATTCGACCTTCCTCTCACAATCAACGCCGCACATCGGCGTTCCGGGCCCGTTCTAGCAGGTTGTCCATCATGACAGAGGTGAAGCGGATCTCCGGCGAGAGAAGTCAGAGAACAAGGCGAGGGAGAGAAGCGGAGAAAGAGCGAGGTCTGTAATTTAGGTTTTGGAAACAGTAAAAAATATATTAGGGGTACACTTTCTTAAATAAAATAATCAAAAAGCCTATTTACTACCCATAAAACTCAAAAAAGCCTATTAACCAAAAAAGCCCATTTCTTTTCTCCTTATTTTCCCTATCCTCTTAATTATAAGAATATAAATCCGGAATATTATCAGGATAATTATTCCGCAACTTCTCTAGAAAATATGTATTCCTAAACAACCTTTCTTAGCCGTCAAAACATGATACCGACTATTTTGACCATTTTTTTCCTTTTCGTTTTATTTCAAATTTAGAATATATTTTGATATCTTGATCATTTTTCTCAATTATGACTTTATTAATTTCAGATCTCAAATGTTTCAAATAATATCACAGGGTAAAAAAAAGAAGGGTTAAATGGGAAAAGAGAACATTGGTGAAATAAGACACCTTTTGTAACTTGTAAACTAACTACGCACCCTATTTTTTCAATTAAAAAATAAAGATAAAATTGCTTAGATAATGCCGAAAATATGGAAGCTTAAAGATTCTTCTCTCTCCTATTAATAATCAATTAAATTTTGTTAAATCGGGTAACTAAATATTCTTATTTCTTCTCTCCTTATTTTCTCTATAATTTTACAAAAAATGTCTTATTTCACCAATGTGGTAACTAAATATTCTTATTTCTTCTCTCCTTATTTTCTCTATAATTTTACAAAAAATGTCTTATTTCACCAATGTGGTAACTAAATATTCTTATTTCTTCTCTTCTTATTTTCTCTATCCTCTTAATTATAATAAATAAATAAAAGATGGTGTCAAATGGAGGAATCGAACTCTAGATGAGTTGGCCCTCTTTCCCACCCTTATACCAGTTGGGTTAATTAAACTTTGTATATTTTTTTGATAATACACAATATTAATACACAATTTCAATTACACAATATCAATACATAATTTCAAATACACAATGTTAATAAATAAAAAACTTGTGTAATCAAACCTTGTGTAAATGACTCGAACATACATAATGTACATACTAACGTTATGTACACATTTCCAATTAATATGTATTTATCACGGAATCACAAACAAAACTCGACACATTAATATGTACATATGTATACATATTTCATACTCAACAAATATTGATTACTGCACATACATATTTTTCAGGAAAAAAATTCAGTGAAAGGTATTTCGTACACAAGCTTTTTGGTTACACAAGTTTTTTATTTATTAACATTGTGCATTTGAAATTATGTATTAATATTGTGTAATAGAACTGTGTATTAATATTGTTTATCATCAAAAGAATACACAAAGTTTAATTAACCCAACTGATATAAGGGTGGGAAGGAGGGCCAACTCATCCAGAATTCGATTCCTCCATTAAGAATAAAGAGAAAAAGGTGTCTAGATTCTAAGAATATTTAGTTATTCTTTTCTATTTTAATGGTAATTATTTTTTAAAAATAACTTTTTTTAATATAAATAATAGTTTGTACCTATTTTAATTATTTACTCGATTTTAATCATTCCTGTAATGACGCATTTGATCGCTAACTGGCGATTAATCATATCAATCGGACTACCGATGAAGGTTTGTTCCTCTTGATCTTCCGTGATTTTATTGTTGTTTTTTTTGCTTGTGGATAATCGAATTGAACAGAATCGTTCGATTACTGTGTTGGAAATCCCTGATTTCGAGTTTGGAAGAAACTTAGGGCACAAAAAGAAATTTAGGGCATGGTCTTCTTTTCTGTTTTGAACAGTCTTTCCTCTAACATCAACCATGAAAATGAAAAATATCATCATTATAATATTTATCTTAGGATTTCAAAATTGCATGTAGAAAGTTCAATCAAAGCGCCATACACCATTGTTTGACGAGTACCTTCCGTCATCCGGTAAGAAAAGGGCAAAGGCAAAGTGTTGCAACTCTTTCTCGCCCATGTGGGCCATGTCTTGAGGTTGCATCTGGAATTACTTGAAAGGACAACTGTTGCAACTCTTGAATCTAAAGAAAAGGGCACACATAGTATCGAGCGTCGGAGGTCTCGGAGCGTAGAGGTGTCAAGCAGGTCGTGCTCGGGTTGGTTGGCAGAAACAACTTCCTTTCATTTGCTTACTACATTGCCTCCATCTCCTTCTTTTCTACTGTGTCCTTAGAATCATCTTGTAGAACATGAGCTATCACTTTCGGCAGAGTTTGCAGCCTATGCATCTGCCCTTCTGCTGTCAGAAGCAACTTCCTTTCTCGTGTTAATTCATAGAATGTGCAGAAACAATAACGGGTCAAGGCAACACAACACAATCTTTTATTTGACAAAAAGATATTCAAGGCAGCCAATAATAATATGATGGGAGTATGTCAAAAAGGATATTGATCTCTCCATCCTTTCTCATTAGCCAAATCAATGCGGTGTTGTAGAACCATCAAATCTCTTGGAATCGCCTGAAAATTTTCTTGCATAAATTAGATGCCATGGAAACATTGCAATTCAACACAATTTGACTCAGCTACTCACATGTTTTGTTTTATCTTCATGAAGAATGTTGGCCTTCTCCTGAAGAGCAGCCTGTCACACCACACAAACATAATAAGTAATACATAATTTTCAATATTTGTAAGGCTAGGTTAACTGATAAACTGTTCATAAGAGCACTTACAACAGTAGGCCTTTCAATAATGCCTTTCTCCACTTTCAGCCGCAAATCATCACATTCATCCTGCACCATGCATGTATAGCCAAAATGTCAATACAGATAGATGCCATCTCAGTGCATGTACAACAAAAAATGATGTTATGAATCTTCAGTTTAATTAATTACCTCGAGGAAATTGTAATCTTCAAGCATGGAGATCGGGACATCACTGGCCATACCGGTTACCTTTAGGAAAACTTCCGTTTTGTTTTCACTAGCTTGTCTTTTGATACCTGTGACTTGAAGAAGCTCGTTAGGCCTGTATTTTATAACTCGATTCTTGACCCTCACAATGCTACCTATTACTTTATCATCTGAGATTTTGTCACACTTGTTCAACAGTTCTTCCACCAAAGTCCTTCTCAGGTAAACAAGACTAATGTTCTCCGGAACTATAGATGCATAGCGGCTGTATAAAACCTTGGGAGTTGCTTTCTCTTCGCCAACTGTGTCCTTTTCCGTGCAAGTTTTCAATGTGTTGTGCTTTTGCAACTTCTTTGAAGGTAACAAATCCTTTAATTCCTCGTTTTCGGAGCTGTCATCTATGTTCTCCCAAAAATGGTTTTCAAGGAAATCCCTCATTTTGTATATGGTCAGTGACTTCCTCCCTAGTACAGAATGAAGTGCATCATCACAAATGATTTTCTTCTTGTTTTTAATGTCAAAGAGATTATTGTCTCGTGCATACTGGATCATAATATCAGCAGCGTCAATCTGAGACATTTTTTGGCTAGTATCTTTTCCAATGGAGGCCAGGAACTCTATTAGCGCTTTTGAACCCCAACCAAGAAATTCCCTTTTGCTTGAAGCCTTCTTCTGTCTCGGTTTTTTGCAATCCGACTTATTCCCCTCCATGTTACATTCAGCATTTGATGCTCCAGCATATTCATCCGAACCCCAACGAATAATTTTCCTTTTCTTGCTCTCCTGTTTTTTTATGTCGGATTGCGTGATCTCCATGTTACACTCAGCAACTGATGTTTCTTCACCCGAACCCCAAACACGAGTTGAGCCTATATTCTCCTTCTTTTGTTGATTTTTACTTCTGTCTGATCTCTTCTCCTGAGTAGCCTTCATGTCAAAGTCCGCATCATGGCCTACATCGGCACCATATTCATCCGAATGTGCCCTCTTAGAGGTGGACTTTGGTTTGGGTGTAGTACTGTTATCCATCTGAGCCTTTGCAGCCTGTAGGTCTTTTAAGGTTAAGTTTTCCTTGTCCCTTACTATTTCCTAGTATTCCTTGAAAAAACCCTCTGTTGATTCTCGATCATTAAAATCTGCCTCTTCATGCACCAAACACATATACAATCAGGATTCAGCAACTAAAAAAAACGAAGACAAACAAATACAAGAAACAGCCTAGCAAAAAAGATCAGCATTAATTTACTCCAGTTTTTGAGAAATGGAGCTGGTTGTGATCAACCATCTTAGATTTCTGGCCTGTTTGGGATCCATATTCAGGTATCCGTCTATCAGATATTGGTATATGGGTATGAGATTTGTTTGTGAATGACAAGACAAAGTATACCAAAATTGCTTTGGTTACTAGCTCGCAAAATTTCAGCAAACAAGATACGAAAGAGTAGAAATAGTAGTGTGTCTAAAGAACCCTAGCAAGTAATCCAGTCCACACATATCACACGATTAAATAGAAAACTAACACGAATCCATACGAGAAACTGCATAAATTGAGCAATACAATCCCGCTACAAAGTGAATCCGAGGTTTATTGCTCTTTCCAAATGGTATGAAACAGAAAATTAACTCCGATCTTGTAATATTAGAAGACATCGAAAAAAAGCGCAAATGGAACTTGGAGAAGAGTTGTTTCATACCTGGAGATGATGTCAGCAAAGTAAAAGAACGAAGATCCAATGAGGGAGACAACCGGAGAAGAGAGGGCGTAGATAGAGAAGGCAAAGAGAGAGGATGGAAAATATATGTGACGCCGCCTCTCTTTTTAGGGATATCAAAATGGGTTTGGAAATGAAATATGAGAATATATATATATATATATATATATATATATATGAGGTTGATATCTGTACCCGAATACCTCTATGCCAAACACCACATATATGGACTTTTATTTATATTGATACTCATATATGATATCTGAATATGGATCCCAACCCGGTTCATGTATTTAATTTCAAGCATCTAACCGGTGAAAATGATAGAATTAAAAAAAGACCGAATATATATGTTCTCGGTGTTTAACAAACCATATCACATCAATTTATGACACGACAATGACAATAGTAAATGACATGATCTTACTCCCTCATAGTCAACGACTCTTCCTTCCTCCACCATAATAGCGAGCTTAAGACACTCGTCACAAATACCATATGCTCCTCTAATCCGGGCAAATTCATAGTTGTTGGTAACACATGTTTCACACACAACATTTGTACAGCAGAAGCACCTAATGCTAGAGCTTTTGCCACATTTGCAGCAAGAATGGCAATATGAAATGATACAAGCTCAGTGAAGCAAGATCACAATAGGCTATTTAGAACAATGTTAACATCCACTCCAAATATGCACAGTTACTAAGTATGGATGCACATAAAGAGGCAATTTAAACACAAATTGACGAACTTACCGCATATCCATTGTTCTTCAGAATCAACTGAGAATCTATTTTTAACGCACTTTTCGTGATAAGCCTTTGTGCAAGCCCTATAAGGTAGGCACAGGAAGCAGGTGAGTATATTGAAGAGTACATCATGGTAACAAGGGTCTGTCAACATTCTTCCATTAACCTAACCTAACCTAAACTAACATGTTAGCAATTGAACACACAAAAAATCAACAACAAAAAAACAAATAATATCTATCATATATCTGTGACCTAGTTTTGCAAAATTCTCAGTTACCCTTCAAACAAGTCAGAGAAAAGAAGAGAGCACCGACTGGGGATTTGCAACTATGGATATTTGGGCTTATCTTATAATAATCTAAGTAGAAAAAAAAGAGGGAGATAGAGCAGACTCGTGATCGCAGAGAATGAGTGAGCCTCCATCCTTGCAAACAAAGTAGTAGTCCTCCGAATCTTCCAGTGACCTCTCTTTTACTACAACCATCGTACGCTCGGGATTGTTCCTGCTTTTCTGCCCCATTGTCCCGATTCAAGAGAGAATATCACAAGGACTTTGAGTTTCAGGGGAAGGATCGGAGAGGAAAGAGAAGAGTAAAAGGAGCAACTGAGAAGCCGCAAAGTTCCTTTATATACTGCCAGAAAGAAAACCCCCTTTTTTTTTTGCCTATATTTTATATATTTTGCATGGTGTTTCATCTTTTTATCCGACAAGAAGAGATAACACACGTTCAAACATAAGGGTAAAAGCACATTATAATGAGTATTAGGGGCATATAGATGATGTAGGCGAGTGAAGGAACCTTAATTACCTTATTTGCCAATTGGGTCTTGAAGAATAATACTAGCGTCAGAGCAGCGGCAAAAGAGGCAAAGAGAGACATGGTTTTCTAGGATTTGGTATAGACGTAGGAAAAAGTATCCCACATCGATAATAGACAATCAGGTGATACTACATATAAGTGTCCGACTACTCCTCCTATTCATCCCTGTGCTTGTACGGTTCACTGGACACACGTCATTTGGTCTCGGGACTGTATTCTCAGTTTTAAATGGATATATGGAGAAGATTGTTGCCGAATTAATATAGCAGATTGAAACGAGAAAAGTAGATATTGAAACACGAAAGTGATGGAAGCGTTGTGGAGAAGACTGTGTAAAAGATTTAAGAGCCTTAACAGAGAGAATGAGTCGTGTAGATTAATGTGTAAAAGATTTAAGAGCCTTAACAGAGAGAAAGAGTCGTGTAGATTAATGTCGTCGATCTAACCGTAAGCATTCGAAATAATAAGATTTTTTTTTCATTTGTGTAACAGGAAAGAGTAATTTTAATTAGAGTGGCGGTTCAATATTGGTAAAAAAACGCTTATTGCTCTTTTCATTTGTGTAACAGGAAAGACTGTTATCCGGAAACAAAAAAATAATTCCGATCGAAAAAATGGAGCTAGTTGTGATCAAC
The DNA here is from genome assembly GCA_033239125.1 of Fagopyrum homotropicum. NCBI lineage: Eukaryota > Viridiplantae > Streptophyta > Magnoliopsida > Caryophyllales > Polygonaceae > Fagopyrum > Fagopyrum homotropicum. The sequence goes on along the minus strand of BSWB01000003.1, from coordinate 142,961,407 downwards.
CATCAATATTTACTTCGAGGTTTATCGCTCTTTTCAAATAGTATGAAACTGAAAAATAACTCCGATCGAATAAAAAGCTAGAGAAAAGCGCAAATGGAACTTTTGTCATCTTTTTAATAATTTCGTATGATATCCCAAATTATTCTTTTACTATTTTTTGTCATCTCCCGTTAAAAAAATTAAAAAAAAAACCAACTTCTATGAAACCTCGACTCTAAGAAGTGGCGAGAAAGCTCCGTCGTGAAAAAAAAGGTTCATTTTTTACCCGGCAAGAAGAGGTAACACCTTCGGACAAAAGCACAATATAATGATAAATAGAAGTTTTTACTAAAGTCTAGTAGCAAGAAATCGGAGGTATGACATAAGCACACTTACATTTTTAAGGTTTTATATCAAGAGAGATTTTTCGTAGTAAATTTATGTGTCGTAATAGTAGGAAACTTTGAAACTTTTAATGGTAAAACTCTCTCATAAGATAAACTTCAAGAGAGATTTTTTTTCGTCGTAGATTCATGTTGATATGGTACGTCTATCTAAGTGACATATATGCTTTTTTTTATAGGATGAGTTGGGTAAGTAGGCAACTTATGTAATGGTGTGTACAAACTAGGCCCTTTTTGTTTCTTGTTAACAAACTAGGCCCCTCTATAATTTATAAAAAAGATTAATGAAATAAATATGTAGGATTCTATAGATTTGCTGGATAATTCTCTTTCCTAATAATCCTTAATAATTAGCCTAATTTAAGTCATTAAAATTTATTTCAGCCGTTAAATAAGGAAATCGGCGTTTTGATAATTACCATTCATTAATTGAATGTCCATTAGACGATCGTTTGCAGAAGCTTTGTGGACGCCATTGCTGCTTCATCCGAGTTTGTGCTATTGTCGTCTTCTACATTGAATCTATGATTTTTCATATTCATTCCTCCGTAATCGTTCGATAGGTTTCGATCGTATACATAAGGCGCTCATAATCAAGAACATATTGATTGTGTTCTACGGTTATTTTCATCCGAAAATCTGGACGCCATTGTTGGTCCTTCTGATCTACTCAGTATCGTCGGAAGATAACGAGGGTGTACACAATACGGTGGGGTCGACTACATATTTTTGGTACAACGACCAATAGATTGCGTATGTACCAGGTAATACGTATTTGTGTGTCGTTTTGTGTGTTTTGTTTGAATGTAAACCTAATTGTTATTGGTTGTTGTACAATGAAAAACTAATATATGTTGGTATGATATGTATGTGTCTTGTGTATTGAATATGTCGTTATGTTATGTGGTGTGTATGTAATGTAACATGTTATTGTTATTTGTGTATTAGGTATGAGTACTGTATTTGCGACATTCTATTACGGTGGTGCTTGGGAGTTGAATACTAATGTATGGGAATACATTGGTGATGTTACATGCAAGCCTCTTGCTGTAGATGGATCTTGCACATTTGAGGAATTAATAGATAAGGTTTCAACGCAGTTTGGGATATGTAAGTCGGAGTTTGATATCAAATTATCGTACAAGAATCCATTCAATCCTTCACTCAAACCATTCAACGTCACCACAACGGTTGATTTGGAAACATTCCTCCAAATAAATGGTTTGCAGCAGTTCATGTGGTGTGTGCCAATGTGTGTGACGACAGTAAGTGTTCATAAACCTAGCAATGTTGTGACACTGGATGCGTTACATAATGCAGAACAAAATATGAACGATTATCTGCAGCTTGATTTAAGTACATATTCATCAAATATGTCGTTGACAGTAGAAGAAGATCTTACGCCGGGTGACACACTGGCGATAGTGCCACGTGTAGATACATATTTACCAGATGTGCATGATTATGAGCTTGCATTGGGCAAAACATATTCTTCGAAGGTAGAGTTAAAGAATGCTTTGTGTTTGCATTCAATATCCGAATGTTCCCAATATAGGATTGTTAAGTCAAAAATGAAGGCAGTAACAGCAAGATGTATTGACGAAGAGTGTAAATGGAGGGTTCGTTTCACTAAGCTTGGGGGATCAAGTTATTTTACAACAACAAGGTATGTGTCCACACACACATGTTCGTATCACATGAGGAGAGCTGGGAAAAGGGGAGCTTCCTATCAAGTAATTGCAGAGAAAGTGAAATCAATGTATGTTGTATATTATAGCTCAACTTTATGTTCTTGACTGTAAGTTGTGTACTAATTTGTGTACACAATGTTTATGTAGGTACGGCAACTCGAAGAAGTTACCTTCGGTTAATCAGATAGTCACTGTTATGAAGAGTTTACATCGAATAGATGCTAGTTATTGGAAGTGTTGGAAAGCACAGGAGGCCGTTAAGGATATGATTAGAGGAACTTCAGAAGATAATTATAGCTCCATCCCCGCATATTTGTATATGTTAGAGGAAGTGAACAATGGTACCATTTCTGCCCTTGTACTTGATGAGGAGAATCGTTTCAGATATGTATTTGTCGCGTTTGGTCAGTCTATCAGAGGATTTGGCGCAATGCGAAAGGTACAATACCTCTTTTCTTAACAATATGTAGTACTCTGTAATCTATTATGTATTTCAATGTGTACATTTTTTTAAAAATATGTAGGTTATAACGGTAGATGGCACACATTTAAGTGGAAAATATGGAGGGGTGTTGCTCGTTGCAACTGCGCAAGATGCAAATCAACAAATCTACCCAATTGCTTTCGGTATTGTTGATAGTGAGAATGATGCGTCCTGAGATTTCTTTTTTAATAATTTGAGTCGTATAATTCCGGATAACAAGGAACTTGTGTTTGTTTCTGATCGACATAATTCAATAAAGAAGGGTATTTCAGCGAACTATCGGTTGGCATTTCATGGTTACTGTATTTGGCATCTTAAGGGGAACCTTCGAAAGAGGACAAGATCGAACCGTATCTTACAAATGTTTATTGAAGGGGCGAAGAAATGCAGAGAATCTGACTGCATTGAACTACTTAGGCAAATATCTCTGGTATGTGTTGTTACTTCATGGATTCATCTATTCGTTATGTATATAATATGTATACTTATGTATAAAAATATGTATAGGAAAAGCCGAAGGTGGGAGAGTTGCTTACTGAGATGAGGATATCAACGTGGGCTCGTTCATTATCTCCTGGAAAAAGGTATAAGATAATGACTAGCAACAACGCCGAGTGTGTTAATGGCATAATAAAAGAAGGGAGGGAATATCCAGTGTTAGCAATGCTGGATGAAATCAGACAGTTTATGTCACGGTGGTTTGCGGAACGCCGTCAAAAATCGCAATCTTGTGTGGATGTTTCCACACCAAAAGTTGAGGCTATCATTCAAAAAAAGTTTGATGAAGCAGGTTCTTACTTTGTGTACACACTTGAGGCATAGAGGATGGAATTTGAGGTAAAAAGGGCGGATGAACATGTCATTGTTTGTTTGCAAATGAAGACTTGTGCCTGCAAAGAGTTTGATATAGAAGAAATACCATGCATACATGCAGTAGCTGCAGCGAAACATGTAGGTATGAGTCCTTCTTATCTTGTAAGTAAATATTATTCCACAGAATATTGGAGGTCTGGATATGCAGAGGTTATTTACCCGGTGCCGAACAAGTCAGATTGGGATATACCGATATACGTTTTAGATATTGCTTGTGAGCCCCCATTGAAGCGTAAGAGGTGTGGAAGAATGCCAAAGTCCAGGTTTCGTGCATCATGGGAACAAGGATCTAAGAGAAAATGTAGTTGTTGTGGCTTTAGTGGACACACTAAGAAAACTTGTGTAAATCAGCCGAAATAGCCAAGTTTATTTGATAATTAATTCACTATTTTTATCCGTACATATAATGTGTTAGTTTATTATCAACTTTATAAAAATTGCCTTTAATATATATATACAAACGTCGTTTTTTTAGAATATGTATATCACACATACATATATAACTCGTATACTCTATTGTGTTAATAAATGTATAATGTATTTGCGAATCATTATATCCAAAGTCGAACTCAAACGACGTTGTTTCTATCGTCTTACTGAAATGTGTTATGCATATGATGTATGATAGTCTCACGCCTATTTCCATATGATGTATGATAGTCTCATGCGTGTATATATATGTATTGATTATGTGTACATACCTCGTCTTTAAATTGATATGTGTATTGTTCTATTTTGTGTACATAATTTATATGCGTATGTGTATTGTTCTATTTTATGTACGTAAATTTCAATTGATATGTATGCTTTATTTATATATAAAATTTTATCGATTATGTACAAATATATATCATAAGTTAATAATCTGAACAATTGTAACTTTTTATGTTGTTTATCTTACTTTATTATGTCAGACGAACATGTACAATGAACATCAAACCGTTATACACAACCATGTGTATAGTAGCTACGGGTCATACTAAAAACAAGGAATAACATTGGGGTCTAAGTGTTTCGGTTACATAAACCGTTACATAAACAGAAGTTTTTCAATTCTCATCAACCCATTCGAGCAACTTAAAACACAAAGCAGTAAAATGGAAGTCTTAGTGTTTGGGTTACATAAACCACTACATAATTGGATGTTTTTCAGTCCTTATTGAACCAGTCGCGCCATTCTCGGGTGAACACAACATTTGCCAATTTCTCTCTACTTGCTTGAACAAATTCATCGCTGATAGCACTCAAATCTTTACGTCCAGACGCTAAGTACTGTATGTACTTTAGAGTGAATATGCCACAGCTTCCACTGTGTTCAAAAAAGTGTACATAATTACAAAGTATGTAGTATTATATGGAAACTACATAATTGAAGTACACAACACGTACCCGTCAGCGTTGATGTTCAACCCAGTCTTCCTGATCACCTTTAGTGGACCCTTTAGTCGATCTCCAAGCCTTTTGTGCTTGCCATGTACTCCAAGCAGTTTAGGGAGCATAACAGCCATGGGCTCAAGAAGGTTATGCAGTTTGTCATCCTTTGTGTAGTGTATCTGTGGATCATAAACATATATGCACCACGTACGGAAATCAATTTCAAGAGCAACCCAATGGGATTCTTGAAGGTTGAATGGTGAATATATGACATCAACATCATATAACGCCTTTCGGAACATCTGTGGACTGTCCCCAGAAATAACCTCGTGCATGCTTTGATTGAAACTTTGCTTCGATTCTTTCATAGTAATATGCTTTTCAAATACTGTACGGTTGTATGCCCTAGTCCAAACAGTTGAAAGCACAACAATCTTGGCGAATCGTTCAGGGTTGTCAACAATGCTCTTCCGCATGTTCATAATGATCTCATCAATAGCCTGTGGAAAACAAATTTACGGGGTCAAACATAACTACACATTCTGTATATATATATATATATATATATATATATATATATATATATAATTAAGTTGTACATATGAGCATTTACGTGTTGATTCAAGGCAACAATAGTTACATAGTGACCACATCAAGAGCAGGTGCAATATGAAAATATTGGAATTACATTACTTATACATTTTTTGACGGCAAATCATGAATATTGTTCAAGCAAGTAGAGAGAAATTGGCAAATGTTGTGTTCACATTATTTATACATATTGATCTATTTCAATAATCTACGGCAAAGCATGAATATTGGAATCACATTATTTATACATTTTTTGTGTATGAGCAACTTGTACATCCTGCGCATGTACATATCTGAATAATTCAATACGTATCGACTGTGTTGGGTAAGTAGGCAACTTATGTTTCTATCGTCTTACTGAAATGTGTTATGCATATGATGTATGATAGTCTCACGCCTATTTCCATATGATGTATGATAGTCTCATGCGTGTATATATATGTATTGATTATGTGTACATACCTCGTCTTTAATCCAACCGCTTTGTTTCAGTATGTCCTGTATTGATTCTCTGGATATGTTCTTAATATAACCCCGAATCATACCTTGATCGTCTTTGTTCTTCACCCAGTTATACATTTTTTGACGCTCAGCTGTTTGTAACAAGCTCATTGGTGGTTCTTTCGGAAGTTTCACGTTTTTTTCTGAACGGGGTACGCTTGTATTTACTATCTTTTGGGACCCTAAGTCCAACCCTTCGAACAGGCTCTATTACATTGACGCCCTGTTTTAACAAAATGGTAAACATACATTACATATTTTTTAAATATGTCATATGTAGAGTACCAGATTCAGTTACATAAATATACATATATATTACATATTCTACGATGTTTTGTATTATAGGCTACACACTTGTGTTGTTTCATACCTCGCTCGACCCAACACCTATTTCTTGAACAGAAGCATCATCTGCAGTCTGTTTTGGAGAAGCAGCATCACTCTTTTCAGTTGGGGCATTCCCTCTTGTATCAGGTGATTGGGCTATAAGTTCTTTGACAAGAATTTTGATTTTGTTCTCGGTCCTCTTGCTTGCCATGTAAACAGTTGTGTCTATCTTATCATATAGCGTTCCAAGATTCTTTGAATATGTTGTCAAATCATCAATCATAATTCCTTGCTGTTCAACCTTGTCTGCAATATCTTTCTGCTCCCGTTGAATTGATTCCAATTTCTCCATTATTTTTGCAACCCACTCCGGCTGAGTTGCTTCCATTCTGAGAGTTCAAGAAATAAATTATTTACATCCTTGATAAACACGGTAAATATTCTTTACAATTTGAATCATATGTATATATATTGACATGTTTCTAGTTTATGTATCAAAATATGTACATTGTAATACTGACCTTGGGCTATCCGGAATCTTTTCCTCTGTTTTTTCAACAAAGTTCTCCTTCTTTCCATCGGGTTCTTTATCAGGAGCTGCATCTATCGTTTCTGCAAATAGGGATTCCTTGTTCTTGTTCGTCCTCTTGGACGATCTACATGACGTTTAACATATGTATTATCAACTACATATATTCTGGATTTATAAAAAAAAATTGTTTTAATTAAGTGATAACCTGAGATTCTTGATGATTGGGCTAGTGTTTTCTGCTTTCCTTTTCCCCTTCATCTTGTCCACAGCTTTCGCCTCTAATTTTTGTTTTTCTGTGTACACAAATTATATGTCCAGTACATCTCATTTAATATGTAATCAAAAAGTAAATTTTTTAACTTACTAGGTGGATCAACAAAGTCATCAGCATCTTCATCATCCTTCGTATTTGATATGCTCCTAATCTTTATTTCTGGTACAATTGGACTACACAACCAAAACCTATCAATAAATATGTCTAACTATCATCTACATAAAACAATATAATGTACAAATCAGTACATAACGTACCTAAATTCCTTTTCTTTCTCGTGCACAATATTTTTGGCCTTGTAATTATTAAGTCAAACTTTTCAAATCCAGCTTCAAACAAGAAATCAATCCTCTCATCTTCTCCCTCTTTTGTGACCCACCTATCGATGTCATCCGATTCACTGAGACCTTGGACTGTTTTTATTTCCTTCTTTTCAAGGGTATTTATAATACCCTTAATGTCTGCATACCCAGGGAACGGCTTACCCCCTTTACCAGACTTTGATACCCAACGTAGGCACAAAGGTGATGCATTTTCATTTATTAAGCTTGCGAACACCCTTGCAAGCTTTGGAATTGAGTGGAATGCAAATATCTGTATAATATGTCATACACACATAAAATATTTATGCACACTTATATATTTTATGATTATGTATTAATATATGTGGATATGCACTACATAAACATTGTATTTTCAATGCACAGTTTCTGGTTGCTTAACTGGAAACATCAATCGCAGATAAACACCAATCATATTTACACATACCTGCAGCGCAAGTGGGAACCCTCCAATGTTGTAGCCACCGCTGTTCCTATCTTTACCAGCCTCACAGGATTGAAGGAACTTCTTGGTCTGTACGAAAGCTAGTCTACCCCATGGAAACGAGTTAAAAAGGTCCATATCATTTACCATGTTGATCGTTTGCTGGTTGATTTGGGTTTTCCTGTCTTTGGACACAACAACACATTCGATGAAAAGGATGAGGGCCATTCTGTATTTGAATAGGGATTCCTTGGGTTCTTTCATGTAGATTTCTTCCAGATCTTTAGTTGAGCATCTTTCTACCCCAACAACAGCTTTCATTTCGACATCGGGTGTTTCATCGTATGCTTCAAAAAAATCCTCCTCGCAGTTGAGCCCCGTTATTTCTTCAAACTCCTTGATTCCAAACCTTAGCAGTACATCTTTTACTCCAAACCACATAGAGTGTTGTCTCCTTGTCTGCACCTCCCTCATCAACATGAAATGTATGATCTGGTTTGACATTTTCAGCCGTGTGCTCATTTCAATTATTGGCCCAAAAACCCCATTCTTCATTCTTTTATTGTCTAAATCAGACAGCCCGTCAAGAATCAATGGTATAAGCTGGAGTCGACTAAAGCTGTTAATACGAGCCATCCGAGGGGATTCATTTTCCACCCATCGATAGGTGAACTGTAAAGGTACATTTATTATGTTGTAATATATCAGTACATTAAAAAAAAATAATGAATATTATGTAGTCTACAATATTTTTACCAACCTTCAGTTGAGGATTGTCCTCCCTATTCATTGTTGCGACATCCTGAGTGTATGTACCTTCCATTCCCTGTTCATTTTTTGACTTATCAGCACATTTGTATATGTATATGTAATACATATAATGATATACTCATAAATATGTGCTGCCTATTACATATTTAAGTACATTACCTGTGCACAATCAACTGTTTTCGAAACCTGTACATATGCTATCGTAATATGTGTATATATTTATACATATTGCATTTTTTTCATCAACTTGTGTATATTTATTAATACATATCATGTCAGTTACATAAATATGTACTTACTCATGTACTAATCAGTATCTTTTTTTTTGTTTTTGAAAACAATATGATTTTAACAACATATGCATGACAGTTACATAAATATGTGCTTACTGAGATGTGTTATGCATATGATGTATGATAGTCTCATGCTTGTTTACTAATACATGATTACAATTAGACCATTACATTTTACTACTTATAAATCTGTACATTTATCTAATGAGCTGCAACTGATTAAATACTACATAATGAAGACATTTGGATACCTGCTTGGAAGGACCAGCCCCAGAAGTAGGATGATCTTTCCTCATGTGGGGCTTAATGGCCATTTGCTTTTTTCTTGCCATAGTGTTTGTACTATCAATGAACTAGTACGATTAGTTGAATTTGTAACTTACATTGAATGCTATATGTACATATTGTAAATACATAATTTGTATCCCTGTTACGAGCTATAAACGTAACACATTCATGTATGATATTTCATACACATCTGCACTTATATGTATCAAATATGATGCTTGTCTACATATTCTACATCTATGATATTTCAATTCATAATCAATTTTGCCTTTTTTGATATGTATACATATTCTATATGTATCCAGTATAAATTTTCTACATACTATGTATGTATTTGCTATTGTTCAGTACAATAGCCGACATGCATCAACAAATAATCACCAATTACTCATTTCTGCATCAAATTCTAATAATATATGAGGCACATATTATACATAATTGGTATAATCTGGTACACATTCACCATTTATTCAGTTGGATATAAACATGTATCACATTTCTGTTTATCATAACAGTATAACATGATGAAATGAAACAGATGGAAGATGGAAGACGATAGAAACAGAACATAATCACAATAACAGATCTGGGCATGTACTGAGTACTTAGATGAAGGAATGAAACAGATGGAAGACGATAGAAACAGAACATAATCAGTCTACATAGAAACAGAACATTTTCCCCAAATACTTTCACTGTTAACCTTTGTGTAATTTATGGAAGACGATAGTCAAATTAGTTTTCGATTTGTAATAATCTGGTACATAATCGACGGATAGGTTGCAATAAACTTCATTTCGAACCAAAAAATGTACCTTTTGTTGATTTATGGAAGACAATACTCTTCGAACAGTTCTTCAGCTATTTTCAACTGTCTTCAATGGCGATATGCGTATACTTTCCTTCAATAGAGCATGAAATAAACGATTATAAGTATCGCCTTCACTGTATAAGTATTAGTACAAGAAACGAAAAATGTATGTGAAGACGAGACCTTGAATCGATGATGCTGAGAGTTCTCCAGAGAATATTTGGACCTGGAATCGCCTAAAATGGAGAAGAAAGGGTAAAGTAACCGGCGATTGGAATACATGCTGATGTGTTTGATTGATGGATGTACTCTCTCTCATAGAGGTTGCAGAGACGCGATATTCTTGGTGATTACGGTTGCCTTTTTTTTAAAAATTTTATTGTTTAATTAAGGCACGTTTTGATTACGGTTTATTTAACTGCTCATCCGACTATCCTATTTTATCTCCTCTTCATTTTTGTTTATCTTTATTTTTTGGGTTAATAATCCTAGGGGCCTAGTTAATCTACACTAATAAAAAAGGGCCCTAAATCACCAATTTTCTCTTTTTTATATCACGGTCTTCGTAAGTTCTTACTAACCTTACGCAATTTAACCTACTTAATGTGTTTTTTTTGGTTCCTATGAAAAGTTGCAGTAAGATTTTTTAGTTCATATATTTCTTAATTATATCTTTATATTTCTAATTTATTGAATTATTAATAATGTTTCTAAATTTGGTTATACATAGACGGATTTCTGCGAATAAGCTTGACCATGGAGAAAAAGAATTGGCCTTCAACGTGACAACATACCCTATTGCTTCTCCAAGGGTGTCTAAAGTTATGATGAAGAAAAAGCGGTCATCAATGGCGTTTTGAGTCTCCTCAAAGACGACGGCGGCATACCCTGTTCTTTCTTGGAGGGTGTCTCCTCCAAGCCGGTAGCGGCAAACTCTAACCCTATTGTTACTGGCAACAGTTGCGGCGGTTCAAATTGGGTAACCACTTCGACCGATTCCATGAAACCATCAACGACGTTTTGGGTTTCTTTGTCATATTCAAACAAATAACAATTACGAGATTTAACCGAACGGACCCATATTAACTGGAATAGGTTTGCGTTCGGTAATGTCTTCCGTATGAAACAAGATACATGGAGAAACTTAGCATGGTTCAATCCAGAATCGGCCAAAGTTCTTCACCGACTTTGCTTATTGAGGAGAAAAGACAAAAGGCGGATATGGAAAGTATCCTTGAAATGGAGGAAATTATATGGTTTCAAAAATCTCGGCTACAGTGGCTTGAATTTGGGGACCGAAATACTACCATCTTCAACACTTCTACTATTATTAGAAGGAATGGAAATAGAATTACGGGGCTTAAACTTGATGATGTGGAGTGGGAGGAAGACCAGACCAAGCTGGAAAATCACCATGAAAATGGTATTCATTGGTTTTACACACTTGTTTAAGTACTTTGTGAGCTTCTTTATGAAATTCCCATTAAAGCTTCTTTAAGTTAGATCCTTCGTTTTAATTCACTTGATGGGTTTCAGTGACTAGTTGCATTTTTTGTTCAACGGATGTTTTAATACCATTTTCATGGTGATTTTCTGAGCACTTTCTTGTTTCTAAGTTTTCTTGAGAAGATTTAATCTTTAATGGGGTTTTCTTGAGGCTATCAAAAATGTATTCTCTTTCCCCTCCCCGCTTAAAAAATGTCTTCAGAAAGCTTTCAATCTTATACTATTCAATATGCTTTCTTTGTTCCTGATTGGATTTTCTCTCTATATTATCTCACTTCCTCTACTACATCGTCAAAAACCCAACTTGATTCTTGGAAAACCCAACTTTTACCTATTATCTCAAGATATGAAGGGCCTCGGAATCATAAGATTTGCGAGGAAAGAGGAAGATGACCAACTCAACGATCCCGGGATTTTGTATGAGGTTGAAGTTTGGATGCCATGTATTAAAGGAATGCACCCTTTTCTTCCTAGTTACATTATTTGAATCACAACAAATTCATTACTGAACATGGTACTGAAAACTTTCATCTGATTTGTTCAGGTGGACATTTAGCTTGGTTACAATCTACTTTGGGCTTGTTACACCTCTAATTGTATGTTTCATTGTTGAATCCTTATAGTTAGGATCAATGCTGTCAATGTATGGCTGCTATCAGTATCACAACAAGGTTGGCACTAATGGGATTGATTCAGAGCAGGGAAACAATGCTGCATTGACAAATGGAGGCCCCAAAATGTACAAGCAACTTCCTTTCTCGAGATGAGCATCAGATGAGAAGGCTGTGTTGCAGCTCTTTGTCTCCCATGTCTTGAGGCGTCAAACAGTCGGGTCGGTTGCCGGAAACAACTTCCTTACATTGCTTACATTGCTTCCATCTCCTTTTCCAGTGTATCGTTAGAAGCATCTTGTAGAACATCAGCTGTGACTATTGGCAGAGTTTGCAGCCTGCGCATCTGCCCTTCTTCTGTCAGAAGCAACTTCCTTTCTCGCGTCAATTCATAGAACGTGCAGAAACAATAGTTATGGGTCAAGGACAATCAAGTTATAAAGGCTTTTATTTGACAAGAAGACATTCAAGCCACAAACAATTAATAATATGTCAAAAAGGATATTGATCTCTCCATCCTTTCTCATTAGCCAAATCAATGCGGTGTTTTAGAACCGTCAAATCTCTTGGAATCGCCTGAAAATTATCTTGCATAAATTAGATGCCATCACCATTAATAGCAATTCAACACAATTTCACTCAACTACTCACATGTTTTGTTTTATCTTCATGAAGAATGTTGGCCTTCTCCTGAAGAGCAGCCTGTCACCAGAAAACAAACACCATAAGTAAACAAGTAGAGATAGATGATTTTCAAATTTTGTAAGGCTAGGTTAACTGATAAACTGTTCATAAGATCGAGAACTTACAACAGTAGGCCTTTCAATAATGCCTTTCTCCACTTTCAGGCGCAAATCATCACATTCATCCTACACCATGCATGTATAACCAAAAAGTCAATACAGATAGATCCCATACAACAAAAAAATGATGTTATGAGGCATTAGCAGATAAACACAGTTTAATTAATTACCTCAAGGAAATTGTAATCTTCAAGCATGGAGATCGGGGCATCAGTGGCCATACCGGTTACCTTTAGGAAAATTTCCGTTTTGTCTTCACTAGCTTGTCTTTTGATACCTGTTACTTGAAGCAGCTCGTTAGGCCTGTATTTTATAACTCGATTCTTGACCCTCACAATGCTACCTATTACTTTATCATCTGAGATTTTGTCACACTTGTTCAATAGTTTCTCCACCAAAGTCCTTCTCAGGTAAACAAGACTAATGTTCTCCGGAACTATAGATGCATAGCGGCTGTATAAAACCTTGGGAGTTGCTTTCTCTTCGCCAACTGTGTCCTTTTCCGTGCAAGTTTTCAATGTGTTGTGCTTTTGCAACTTCTTTGAAGGTAACAAATCCTTTAATTCCTCGTTTTCGGAGCTGTCATCTATGTTCTCCCAAAAATGGTTTTCAAGGAAAATCCCTCATTTTGTATATGATCAGTGACTTCCTCCCTAGTACAGAATGAAGTGCATCATCACAAATGATTTTCTTCTTGTTTTTAATGTCAAAGAGATTATTGTCTCGTGCATACTGGATCAGAATATCAGCAGCTTCAGTCTGAGACATTTTCTTGCTAGTATCTTTTCCAATTGAGGCCAGGAACTCTATCAGCGCTTTTGAACCCCAACCAAGAAATTCCCTTTTGCTTGAAGCCTTCTTCTGTCTCGGTTTTTTGCAATCCGACTTATTCCCCTCCATGTTACATTCAGCATTTGATGCTCCAGCATATTCATCCGAACCCCAACGAATAATTTTCCTTTTCTTGCTCTCCTGTTTTTTTATGTCGGATTGCGTGATCTCCATGTTACACTCAGCAACTGATGTTTCTTCACCTGAACCCCAAACACGAGTTGAGCCTATATTCTCCTTCTTTTGTTGATTTTTACTTATGTCTGATCTCTTATCCTGAGTAGCCTTCATGTCAAAGTCCGCATCATGGCCTACATCGGCACCATATTCATCCGAATGTGCCCTCTTAGAGGTGCACTTTGGTTTGGGTGTAGTACTGTTATCCATATGAGCCTTTGCAGCCTGCAGGTCTTTTAAGGTTAAATTTTCCTTATCCTTTATTATTTCCCAGTATTCCTTGAAAAGACCCTCTGTTGATTCTTGATCATTAAAATCTGCCTCTTCCTGCACCAAACACATATACAATCAGGATTCAGGAGCTAAAAAAACCAAAGACAAACAAATCCAAGAAACAGCCTAGCAAAAAAGATCAGCATTAATTTATTCCACTTATTGAGAAATGGAGCTGGTTGTGATCAACCATCTTAGCCTTCGGGCTTGTTTGGGATCCATATCCAAGTATCTGTGTATTAATTATTGGTATATGGGTACGAGATTGATATATTGTTATTTGTGAATGACAATATAAAGTATACCAAAATTGCTTCAGTTACTAGCTCTCAAATTTTAATTTCAGCAAACAAGATACGAACGAGTAGAAATAGCAGTGTGTCTAAAGAACCCTAGCTAGTAATTCAGTCCATACATATCACACAATTAAATAGAAAGTAAACACGAATCCATACGAGAAATTGCATAAATTGAGCAATACAATCCTGCTGCATACCGAATCCGAGGTTTATTGCTCTTAATTTCCAAATGGTATGAAACAAAATATTAACTCCGATCGTGTAATATTAGAAGACATCGGAAAAAAGCGCAAATGGAATTTGGAGAAGATTTGTTTCATACCTGGAGATGATGTAAATAAAGAAAAAGAACGAAGATCCAACGAGGGAGACAACTGGAGAAGAGAGGGTGTAGATAGAGAAGGCAAAGAGGGAGGATGAAAAATATATGTGACACCGCCTCTCTTTTTAGGGATATGAAAATGGGTTTGGAAATGAAATATGAGAATATATGTGACGCACACCTGTTCAACCACTGCAGCTACTCTACCCTTGCTCTCGACATCATTGCTCGCTGGTCCCATTTAGCTTACCCCTACCCCTATAGTGGTGACCTTTGGGCCTGGATCAGCACTCAACGGCCGTCGCGTCATGACCTTATCGCCCACATACGCATCTCATCGGTCACAAACTTCATCTACGCCATTTGGCACGCTCGGAACGATCTTACCTTCAACAACCGTCTCATTCACGCATCCACTTGCGCTCACAACGTCATCAGTGCAACTAAGAATTTTGCCTCAGCTAATTGGAAAGATAGATCCCTAAACTCGATCATGTGGTCCAAGAGACTTGGCATCCACCTCCTCTAATTCTCCCTACTGTTTCTCCCCCATAACTCCATTGTATCTCTTGCTTCCCCCCTTGGTTTAGTAAACCTACTGTAAATCCGATTCTGATCAATATATACCCATTTTCAAAAAAAAAAAAATAAAAAAAAAATGAGAATATGTGTATATATATGAGATATCCATACCCGAATACCCTTATGCCAAACACCACATATATGGACTTTTTTTATATTGATACTCATATATGATATTTGAATATGGATCCCAACCCGGTTCATGTATTTAATTTCAAGCATTTAACCGCTGAAAAGGATTGAAATAAAAAAAAGACCGAATATATGCGAAGACAATGACAATAGTAAATGACATGATCTTACTCCCTCAGAGTCAACGTCTCTTCCTTCCTCTACCATAATAGCGAGCTTAAGACACTCGTCACAAATACCATATGCTCCTCTAATCCGGGCAAATTCATAGTTGTTGGTAACACATGTTTCACACACAGCATTTGTACAGCAGAAGCACCTAATGCTAGAGCTTTTGCCACATTTGCAGCAAGAATGGCAATCTGAAATGATACAAGCTCAGTGAAGTAAGATCACAATAGGCTATTTAGAACAATGTTAACATCCACTCCAAATATGCACAGTTGCTAAGTATGGATGCACATAAAGAGGCAATTTAAGCACAAATTGACGAACTTACCGCATATCCATTGTTCTTCAGAATCAACGGAGAATCTATTTTTAACACACTTTTCGTGATAAGCCTTTGTGCAAGCCCGGTAAGGTAGGCACAGGAAGCAGGTGAGTATATTGAAGAATACAGCTTGGTAACAAGGGTCCGTCAACATTCTTGATATATCATATAATTCAACCTAACCTAACCTAACCTAGTAAGCAATCGAACACACAAAAAATCAACAAAAGAAAAACAAATAATATCTATCATATTTCTCTGACCTAGTTTTGCAAAAACCTTACAAGTCAGAGAAAAGAAGAAAGCAACGACTGGGGATTTTATATTTGGGCTTATCTTATAATATTCTAAGTAGAAACAAAAGAGGGAGAGAGAGCTGACATACTCGTGATCACAGAGAATGAGTGAGCCTCCATCCTTGCAAACAAAGCAGCAGTCCTCGTAATCTTCCACCGACAACTCTTCTATTACAACCATCGTAGGCTCGGGATTGCTCCTGCTTTTCTGCCCAGTATCCCGATTCAAGAAAGAAGGTTTCAACTTTCAGGAGAAGGAGATGAAAGAGGAGAGTAAAATGAGCAACTGAGAAGCCGCAGAGTTCCTTCCTTCATATATTTTGCATGGTGGTTCAGCTTTTTAATAATTTCGTATGATATTCCTATTATTCTTTCTTTTACTACGTTTTGTCATCTCCCATTAAAACCCCCTGACTTTTGTTGTCATGAGATGATATAACTTGGGCTAGGCTAGGCCATCCTTAGTAATGTTACAATTTTTGTATGTATCTACTAATCGTATTAATTTTTGTCAATTCTCATCTTCTCTAAGTTTTTGAGTTAATTCTTTGTCTTCAAATGAGATAGTTATTGGACAAAGCTGGTTTTTTTTTCTTTGTTCTACAGAAAGAGACAATTGGTACACCGTACAACAGTACAACTACACAATGCCCTTATCTATGCTGTGCACAAGACTCCATTTCATCCAGTCTATACGATTTCGATTATTAAAGGAATTCATGATCTGTACGGGATGAATGCTCTCTCATGAGTGATAACTAGACTCTAGATCGTTTGGTGTTGTAGAAACAAGAAGCTCTTTGATGATACCCTTCCAAACATCCCTTCATGTGGGATAGTTTACTTAAGCTTGCAGAATATTACAAGATAAGAAACGAGAAGCTTCATAGACCGATTTCCTCTCCCCTCAGTTCATGGTGTTAACACACAGAAAGATGTAAACTGAATAGTAGAATATTCTCACTACTAAACGTATTACACAATCTGTTCTTATACAGTAGCAAGGTTGTTAGGGTTTGTTACACCTTTTCATTATTTACAGATGTAGCCCCCTTATTCTATATATTTGGATATAATAGCCTATACCCCCCCTTCAAGCTGGATCGGTATAACGAGACCAAGCTTGCGCGATAGGAAGGCGTGTTGTTGGGCTCCAAGAGCCTTGGTGAAAATATCAGCCAGTTGAAGACCAGAAGATACATGTGTTGTAGTAATAACTCCTTTCTGGACCTCATCTCGAACAAAATGACAATCAATTCGAAGGTGTTTTGTACGCTCATGAAAAACAGGATTGGCCGCCAAGTGTTGGGCTGCTTTATTGTCACAATAGAGAACAAAAGGGCGAGGAACCATGATATGAAGATCTTGGAGTAAACCATCCATCCATATAATCTCACTAGTGGTCATGGACATGGCTCGATATTCACTTTCAGCCGATGATTTGCTAACAGTGCACTGCTTTTTAGTCTTCCAGGATGCTATAGAACGACCCAGAAATAGGCAATATCCAGTTATAGATCGGCAAGAGAAAGGGCATGAGCCCCAATCAGCATCACTGTATGTTGTAAGAGTTATGCTAGAGTGAGCAGAATAATGAAGAGCATAGTCCATTGTGCCTCTAAGATGCCGTAACAGATATGTAGGTGCATGCCAATGAGGAAGACGAGGCGAGGCAAGAAATTGACTAAGTTGCTGTACGGTATATGCAATATCTGGTCTAGTAAGTGTGAGATAGAGCAATCGACCAATGAGGCGCCTATATGCTTCTGGATCAGCATAAACATCACCAACTTCAGGTGATAAATGAATGTTCCGCTGCATAGGAAAAATAGCAGCATTGGCATTCAGCATGTTAGTATCAAGCAAAATATCATGAATATATTTGCGTTGGTTTAACAGCAATCCTGAAGGAGTATAAGAAATTTCCATTCCCAAAAAAAACGTGCTAGACCAAGATCTTTGATAGTAAATGCATGATCAAGAGCAGCTTTAAGGGACATAATTTCTGAAGGAACATTGCTAGTGATCAACACATCATCCACATATACCAAGACAATGGTAATACTAGAGAGAGTCTTCTTAACAAACAATGAATAGTCTTGATGGGACTGAACAAACTTCAACTGAATAAGGAGCTTAGTGAATTCAATATTCCATTGACGACTAGCCTGTTTAAGGCCATAAAGAGAACGTTTCAGTCGACATACATGTCCAGGAGGTGCTTTAGTGTAACCCTGAGGAGGCAAAAGGAATACTTCTTCATCAAGATAACCATGTAAGAAAGCATTGTTAATATCTAACTGATGAAGAGGCCAAGATTGAGCAGCAGCAAGAGCAAGCACCACACGAATGGTAGCAAATTTGGCAACTGGACTAAAGGTGTGTTTGTAGTCTTTATTTTTAATTTGGTTGTACCCTTTGGCAACTAAACGGGCCTTGTGGCGCTCAATGGTACCATCCGGTCGATATTTGATCTTGTAGATCCATTTAGACCCAATAGTAGTCTTCCCTGGAGGTAATGGAACAATTTCCCATGTATCATTGAGTTCAAGAGCATGAATTTCTTTAGACATAGCTTCAATCCAGTTAGGGGAATCTTTGGCCTGATTGTAAGTAGTTGGCTCAAGGGACTGGATAACATTGCATAAGGCGTGTATATATTCTAGAGAATGAGCAGCTAAATCAAAATGATGAAGAGCCTCAACATTATTGCAGTCATAATCCTTGAGATATGAAGGGCGAGTAATGGTGCGAGATGGGCGAGATGGAGGAATAGGGAGGGATATTGAAGGGAGGGATGGTGAATTAAGTAAAGGTGACTGAGCCTGAGGACTTGCTGTGGAGGCAGGATGAAATGGGATAGGAATAGGTTGAGCAAAAGAGGGAGTAGAAGGACTGTCTGTAGTTACTGGTAAATGCAAGGATAGAGCTGGAGATGAGATAATCCTTGAAGTGGGAGAATCACCATCAAGGCCAGGGGTAACCAAGGGAAGGGAATGAGAAGATGAAGGTGGACTAGAAATGGATGGACTGTGAAAAGGAAAAATATGCTCTTGAAACATCACATGACGACTAATAAGGACTTTTCTAGTGGTAAGATTGAACAGCTTGTAAGCCTTCTGTCCAGGAGGATAGCCAAGCAAAATACAGGGAGTGGAGACAGGTTCAAACTTGTCTCTCTTGGGAAGGAGGCTAAAACATAAGCAGCCAATGACCCTCAAATGATCATAAGAGGGTTTAGAATTATGCAACAGCTCAAAAGGAGACTTCTAGTCGAGAATAGAAGATGGCATAAGATTAATTAAATATGTAGCAGTGAGGATGCACTCAACCCAAAGATAGAGAGGTAACTTGGCATGTAAACGAATAGCACGAGCAATTTCAAGTAGATGGCGATGCTTACGCTCAACTCTAGCGTTTTGTTGAGGTACATAGGGAGCAGATTTCTGGTGTATAATGCCTGATGTAGCAAATAAATCCTGGAGTTGATGCTGCATAAACTCAGCTCCATTGTCTGAACGAAAGACCTGGACAACAGTGTGAAACTGGTTCTTGACATACGCCGAAAAGTTGAAAATTATCTTGTAAACCTGATGCTTAGTTGACATGAGAAATGTCTATGTGCAACGAGTAAAGTCATCAACAATTGTTAGGAAATAACGTGCACCACATAAAGACAAAGTGTGATATGGGCCCCAAATATCAACATGGATTATGCTGAAAGCAGTTTTAGCTCGAGAAATGCTTGGTATAAAAGGTAGTTTGTGCTGTTTGGCAGTAATACAAGCATGACAATCTATATGTGTCAATTTGGAAGAAAAAGAAGCATCAACATGCTGAAGTTTTGACAATGACATTGTTCGCTCCAAACGGTGTGTGCAAGCTTTAAATTTATAACCCTAGACTTAAGCTTAAAACAAGGATGCGAACCCGCAGTGTACGGGTCAATCGTAGTAAAAGCAAGAAAATTCCAGGGGTCGATCACAGGGACTCGGTGAAACAGAGTCAATACGGTGTGCTAATGTTAATACTAACCACAAGAGCGATTTAACACAATCAAAGATGAATAAGATGTCAAATAAAGCAAATATGCAATTCTAGGGATTAAGGCATCTAGTTGTGGTTCCAACTCAAGATCTATAGATAAGCGGACAAAGCTGAGATTTTTGCGTGGGGAAGGTGTTTCTAAAGTGGAGTAGATCACCGGGTAAGTCTCACTACACACTAATCCCAAACCGTAACTCCTATTACCGGGTAAGTCTCAAGGAATTAAGATAAAGAACTATAACCTCAAACTAACATACCATCTAAGGGAATAGAATCAACCTTTACCGGGTAAGTCTCAGGCTAACTCACAAAGATGGGATGGAAGCACACTCAAGCCCCAATAAAGGATAAACCTTTATTACCTACACTTATGATCGTTAGTATACAAACTAAGGAATTACCGGGTAAGTCTCATCCTAAGCTTGAATTGAACCAGGAAAGGTGTAATAAGAATAGGATTTGGCAAACTCTAACACTTAACTCTCAGTTTAAGGTCGGATAAGTCACCTCGGTCAGCCAGTTTCCACCTCGGCCGAAATGTTCATCGACTGAACGAGATGCTTAGGGTTAAGGTTAAAGACTCGAACTTTCAGGATCCTACTGGAATCTAAGATTATTCTATCATTGTTTTTCCCACAACCTTCAGCCAATCACCCTAGAATCACACAAGGAAATTAGCCACTCATCATCATTATGAAAGTATTAAAATATAAGGGAAGAAGGTGAATATTTGAACAAAGAAGAATTTAACGAAAAGACTTCAATAACTGAATCAAATATCACAAACAAGTGTTCCTTGGATGATAATCCAAATAGACAAGACAACAATTGAGGGATTTGAAGACAATCTTACAAAACCCTTCAAAAAGCTATAAAAGCTATGGACTTCTATCTTCCTTCAACCTTCAAAAAGGTTCTTCGAAGACTCCCAAATTGGAGTAGGCTGCTGCGTGATGTTTCAGCTGTAGGCGGGTTCTTGCGCTGATAGCGGATGTCGGATTTGTGAAAAATCCAACCCTTTTTATAGGAAAATAACCCTCCAAAGATAATAAATCTTAAGAAGATATTATCCCATAAATATAGGTAAAATATATGATTCTGCATATCTCCTTCCTTCCAGAAGCCAAGCCCAAAAATATAAGATCACCTTCCAAAGATAAAAGATCTCAGCCAAGAATAAAATATTCTCGCCGCGTCCTAGGTGTTCGCCTCGGTCGAGTCGGCGTCTCTGGATCACCTCGGTCGAGGTGACTCTGTAGTCAACCGAGGTGAATCACAACTGAATGTGAAATCTCTCAAATCTGGTCCAAAGTGAATCTTTAATCCAATTTCATGATTCGTGGATTCTTCCTTAAGTTCCTGAATGTAGCTCCAATGACTCCATAGCTCCTCTTGCTCCTTTTTGATGCAAAACGTGCCATTTTACCTACGATTACAACAGAACTAGGTGTAGACCTCGATTCCCGCAAAGGTAGATGAAATGGTAATATAATCACATATTATACATACAAACATGCAGATTATTGAAGATAAAACGTCCAAACAAACCTCAAAATATAGACTATAATTCATGCTATCAAAATACCCCATAATTAGCCCTTGCTTGTCCCCAAGCAAGTTCCGCATATAGAAGACAAGATAGAATGGATTATAAGTCAAGAAAATCAATGAAAAGTCTTTCAAAAACATTTTTATGGTGTGTTACAATCATAGATCACTCTAAGAGAATACTTCATGGAATTAAAAACTCAATATGCTCAAAACATTTTATAAATATAGGAAAGTTGTTCATCTTTGCATAAAACCATAGAATGCATAATAAGTCATAATTATCAAAATTAATCATGTATAATCCAGTTTAAACCACTAAGTCAATCAACAAACTCAAGGTCTCAAGGGCTTCCCAAAAGAAAAGGTCAAGAAACGTGTAGGGTGGGGATGTATGTAAGGTAATGTGGTGCTAGAATCCGGGAAAAGGATGAACTTCACTTTCACTTTGACTTGCAACATCTTCCACCAATAAGCTTTGCTTATTTCACACCTTTTTTCTTTTTACTTTACTTTTTGGGATGCATGGACAGAGGTGCACAATAACCGAAGCCTAGGAAATCAGCAATCATCAATTTCTTGAGATGCATCAAACCCTTGATGCACATACCATGACCCGTTAGAAATATCGCTCAATCCGACTTTGGCAAGACACAAACACCCGACTATGTGAATGGTGCCGAGTTACTCATCTTCATGATTGACTTCCCCAAACCTATTATTACTTTCTAACACTTTCACTTCCAGCTACTTCTCAACTTTAACTTCACTTGCTTTCACCACTTCGCTTGCTTCCAAATTCCCGGATAGGTAAAGGAAGGCAAAATGTATATGAGGGGCTAAGCATGATCAAGAAGAAGAAGAGAGAAGAATGAATTGCCTTGGTCTTTCCAGGAAGAAAGTGAGAGAACTTATCTTGTGGTGTCAACCTTCAAATTCAACATAATTTGGATAAAAACAAAGTATTAAACATGCCAATAGTTTCAAACAAAGCATTTAGCACCTTAAACATATTATAAAACCTTTCAAACACATAAAGAATTTAAAACCAGTCAGTAAGCAAGATCTTCACTGAGGTCATATCCAGATAAGTAACACAAAAATAATTTTCGAAAACTCTCAGTTAACCCACCTCGGTCGAGGTGTTCTTAGGTCAACCGAGGTGAAACACCTCGTTCGGCCAAAACTATCCCGCTCGAGGTCAAATTTTTTTTTTTTTTTTTTAAAACCAGTTTTTGACGTTTTTCTCAATCAAATAACCTATATGCATGTATGTAATCTCAGATAAGCAAATAGAGCATAATAATATCCGAAAGAGTCATACAAATAATCCACATACCCCAATACTTGGGACACATTGTCCCAATGGGTCAATATAAGTCTAAGGACATGATACTCACCGAACATAGCTAAACTGCATGAAGAAGTAAGAAACAGCTCCCAGATAAGACCATCTCGGTTGGCGAAGCACATCTCGGTCGAGGTGTTCTGACAGTACCCGAGATGTATCTCAATAAAGCTCGTTTCCTCAACTTCTTAAAATTTTGTTCTTCTAGTGTAGCTCCTGAACTGTGATCCTTCCTTTTGGAATACCTGGTTGTTGTCTAGAGGAAAACAAAAACAAAGCAACTATCTAAACTAAACTAGAAAAGGGAGAAGAAAGCAATACCCTGGGTTGCCTCCCAAGAAGCGCTTGGTTTAAGGTCGCTAGCTGGACCATACGGCATGGGATTACTCAATGCACTTCGAATGTCGTGGAGTGCTCATCACATCCATCATAAAATTCTTCCAAAAAGGTTCCGGTTCCTAATTTCACCGGCAAATGGTAAGATCTCCCACGTACAAGCTTGTAAGGTTTGATTCTCACCGGAATCCTTCTAGCCTTCCTGCACTTCAATTGGACATAATCTAGCCTTGCGTCCCATCCTTTCCTTGATCGAGAAAACAACTTCTCGAGAATCCTAGTAGCTTCCCCATCTTTAGCATGGGGATGGTACAAGGTCCTTAGCATGCGAGGGACCCCATACTTGAACAAGAGACACTTCATCGCCTTAACGGTGTAGTGCTTGCAAACTCCACTCCTTTTAATCCAAGGAGTATCTTCTTCCAACAGTTTCAAGGAAGATATCATCTTGATCTTAGAAGGTTCTTTCGGAAGAGACCTCCAACTCTCCGGTGCATTCCTGAAAATTTCAAAAATTTTAATAGGGATTTCAAATGAAGTAGGAGAATGTACCTTGTAAAGTTCTCCAAAGCTTGGGACAAGTTTCATGTTGGGTTGATATTCCACACACGAAATCCCTCCCAACTCAGCTGATCTTTCTTCCACCTTGACCACAGTCTCAGTAATTTGGCCAAGGTTCTCCGTATCATGCAGTTCTACAGATTTTTCCCCCACCTCGGCCGATCTCTCTTTCACCTCGGCCGAGGTCTTAACAGTTAGATCGAAATCTTCCAAATCTTCTTCTCCCTCAAAAGCTTCAGGAGAAACTTCTGGTTTGATTGGAGTGGTGCTTGGAACTTGAAGCACTTCCTTATGCTCCTCTTCCGGCTTAGCATAAGATATGGTGCTTTCCTTGAGCTCCTCCACCTTCTTCATCAACTTCTCCAATCTTGATTCGAGAGAGTCTTCAAAAGGTTGCTCATAAATGTTTTTAGGGACATTCTTCTCATCCCATATCGCAAGTTCACGCTGAATAACCTCTTCTCTTTCCCATTCATTGCTGAACCAATAGAAGGAGTACTTCTCCTCCAAGTATTCATAATGGTCCGCCCTAGCACTTTGCCTTGCTATCCAGGCTGGATCAAATGTAGTCATCGGATATCTTGAAAACTACAAAACTCATAGGAAAAATGGTTAATATCACCAAGGGCAATAGCCCCGAAAGACAACCGCAACCGGCTCGGTCTAGACCAAGTCCCCGGCAACGGCGCCAAAAACTTGTTCGCTCCAAACGGTGTGTGCAAGCTTTAAATTTATAACCCTAGACTTAAGCTTAAAACAAGGATGCGAACCCGCAGTGTACGGGTCAATCGTAGTAAAAGCAAGAAAATTCCAGGGGTCGATCACAGGGACTCGGTGAAACAGAGTCAATACGGTGTGCTAATGTTAATACTAACCACAAGAGCGATTTAACACAATCAAAGATGAATAAGATGTCAAATAAAGCAAATATGCAATTCTAGGGATTAAGGCATCTAGTTTTGGTTCCAACTCAAGATCTATAGATAAGCGGACAAAGCTGAGATTTTTGCGTGGGGAAGGTGTTTCTAAAGTGGAGTAGATCACCGGGTAAGTCTCACTACACACTAATCCCAAACCGTAACTCCTATTACCGGGTAAGTCTCAAGGAATTAAGATAAAGAACTATAACCTCAAACTAACATACCATCTAAGGGAATAGAATCAACCTTTACCGGGTAAGTCTCAGGCTAACTCACAAAGATGGGATGGAAGCACACTCAAGCCCCAATAAAGGATAAACCTTTATTACCTACACTTATGATCGTTAGTATACAAACTAAGGAATTACCGGGTAAGTCTCATCCTAAGCTTGAATTGAACCAGGAAAGGTGTAATAAGAATAGGATTTGGCAAACTCTAACACTTAACTCTCAGTTTAAGGTCGGATAAGTCACCTCGGTCAGCCAGTTTCCACCTCGGCCGAAATGTTCATCGACTGAACGAGATGCTTAGGGTTAAGGTTAAAGACTCGAACTTTCAGGATCCTACTGGAATCTAAGATTATTCTATCATTGTTTTTCCCACAACCTTCAGCCAATCACCCTAGAATCACACAAGGAAATTAGCCACTCATCATCATTATGAAAGTATTAAAATATAAGGGAAGAAGGTGAATATTTGAACAAAGAAGAATTTAACGAAAAGACTTCAATAACTGAATCAAATATCACAAACAAGTGTTCCTTGGATGATAATCCAAATAGACAAGACAACAATTGAGGGATTTGAAGACAATCTTACAAAACCCTTCAAAAAGCTATAAAAGCTATGGACTTCTATCTTCCTTCAACCTTCAAAAAGGTTCTTCGAAGACTCCCAAATTGGAGTAGGCTGCTGCGTGATGTTTCAGCTGTAGGCGGGTTCTTGCGCTGATAGCGGATGTCGGATTTGTGGAAAATCCAACCCTTTTTATAGGAAAATAACCCTCCAAAGATAATAAATCTTAAGAAGATATTATCCCATAAATATAGGTAAAATATATGATTCTGCATATCTCCTTCCTTCCAGAAGCCAAGCCCAAAAATATAAGATCACCTTCCAAAGATAAAAGATCTCAGCCAAGAATAAAATATTCTCGCCGCGTCCTAGGTGTTCGCCTCGGTCGAGTCGGCGTCTCTGGATCACCTCGGTCGAGGTGACTCTGTAGTCAACCGAGGTGAATCACAACTGAATGTGAAATCTCTCAAATCTGGTCCAAAGTGAATCTTTAATCCAATTTCATGATTCGTGGATTCTTCCTTAAGTTCCTGAATGTAGCTCCAATGACTCCATAGCTCCTCTTGCTCCTTTTTGATGCAAAACGTGCCATTTTACCTACGATTACAACAGAACTAGGTGTAGACCTCGATTCCCGCAAAGGTAGATGAAATGGTAATATAATCACATATTATACATACAAACATGCAGATTATTGAAGATAAAACGTCCAAACAAACCTCAAAATATAGACTATAATTCATGCTATCAGACATATGTCCCAATCTGGCATGTAACAAGTGCACAGCACAAGAGTTTGAAACTAAATGAGAAACAACACAAGTAATATGGTTGAAACTAGATGAATTAAACTTGTAGAGGTTGCCTTCCTTGTAACCAGTAGCAATGACAGATTCACTGGAAAGGGTCTGAAATATACAGGAACTGTGAGTAAAAATGACCTTCATAGGTAGATCAAATATCAGACGAGAGATAGACAATAGATTGTGTTTGAACTATGGAATGTAGAGAACATTATGAAGTGTAATTTCTGGAGATAAAATCACATTTCCTTTGTAATGAACCTCCTTGGCTTAACCATCGGGAAGACCAATCAGAATTGGCTTAACAAGCTCTGTGAGATCAGAAAAATATGATTTGCAGAAACTAATATGATCTGTCGCTCTAGAATCCAAGATCCAACTATACATATTCACAGCAGTATTGACATAGTGACTAAGAATACCTGCAAAATTAATGGATGGAACTTGCTGCTTATCCATCATTAATTTGAGGACTTCTTGATAGACTACATTTACCATGGAATTTTCAATGGGAAGCAAAGAAGATGGAGCATCTTCAACATCCAGAGGTGTGTTAGCAATAGCTAGAGCATTGGCAGATCCAGAAGGTGGAATATAATGAGAAGGTTGAGCACTTGAAGAGGTGTCCTCTTTCTGTTTATACTCTTTATACCAGTCAGGAATACCTGTCAGTTTAAAACAAGCCTCATGCAAATGGACTTTTTCCTTACAGTATGAACATTGTCTATCATACTTTTCCTTTTTAAAATCCCGCCTGCTACCACCTGCTGGCTTATATGGAATAGATCTAGCAGCAGCAAGTACATCATGCTGAATTGGAACATGACAGGTTATTTCCTTTTGTTTTTCTACTTGTAATATCATATGGAAAGCTCTATTTTCAGTAGGCAGAGTTTCCATAGACAAAATATGACTACATATGTGTTCATATTGCTCATTTAATCCCATAAGGAATTGCATAACTCGAGTATTAGCTTCTCTAGTAGAAATTTTCTTGAGAACATTACAACTACAATGACTAATGCCTCGACAAGAACAAGCAGGAACAACATCAATGGAGTTCAATTCATCCCATAGCTTCTTCATTTTACCAAAATAAACAGATACAGAAGCATTTTCTTGCTTGAGAGATGACAATTCTTTATGAATTTGATAGATAAGAGGTGCATTAGATACCTCAAATCTTTCAACAATGTCCTTCCATAGATCTAGAGCAGATTCTGCGTAAGGAAACATCTCAGCAAATTCTGACTTTATTGAGTGCAGAATCCAACATCGAATCATGTAATCGAATCTAATCCACCGATTAAGTTGATCATTGTCGCCAATTGCAGGTTTGACACACGTATCATCTATAAACCCCAGTTTCTACTTGGCACCAAGTGCCATTCTAATGCTGCGTCGCCAGGATGTAAAATTGGTACCATTGAAGAGGACAGAAACAAGCTGCATCCCAGGATTATCGGAATTAGAGAGATATAACGGATCGTCGACATTGATGGGAGCAGGACAATCCGGATTAGAGGTAGGCGAAGGATTAATCGAGCTGGAATCATTACTAGTAGCCATAGATCGAAGAAAAATAAGCGGAATGTGTATTGTAACGCCCCAATTTTAGGCGCGTTTGCGTTTTTGTTCTTGCGGCTTTTATCGATATTTAATGGCTTATATTTATTTATTTTTATTTATTTAAAAGTATTTTACGACGCGAGATATCTTTCCGGAGTAAAATATTATTATTGGATAAGTTCGAGTGTATCCGCGTTATTATTTTCGGAAAAGTTTTCCGATTTGAAAATCCTGATCCGAGTATTTCCGATCTAATTATTTTATTTTAGTTTATTGTTTCCTTTTTTAAGTTCCTTATGGTTGGGTTTTGGGTGATTTCCGCCCAGCTACATGCCTTCCTCTTCCTAGCCTCTGCAGTAGCTACCTAGACCTCTCAACCCTCACGTTCAACCTCACTTCCCTCTTTGATGCTTTGCAGACCCTTCCTATCCCCCTCTATCTTCTACAACCCAACCCCCTCTTCACTTCCTATCCCCTTCTTGTTTCATGTGAGTCTCGCATCAACAGACAACAACAACATCTATCAGCTCTCCTTACCTCTTCCTCCTCCCTTCAACTCTCACTGGCCTTGGGACAACCATGGCTCCCCACAGCCTTCGCCTGTTGGAGGCTTCCCTGCATCGCCTGCTCGCCCCACCCCGCTGTGGATCCCCTGCGCAGTCCTTCCACCGCCACACCACCGGGAAGAGAAGCCAAGTCCCGTTGGGACTGTCAACAAGACCGCCGGAGAGAAAGCCCTTTGTGCCTCGCCACTACCATCGAGGCCCGTCTAAGCCCACCGGAGGACCTCTCTGCCCTGTCCTCGCCACTGGCGCTTGAGATTCGCCGCCCTCGTACCACTGTCGTCGTGGAGACGCTTCCCCAGTCTAGACTCGCCTCCACCTGATTCAATGGAGGGATCCCTCGCACGAGACGCCGCCGCCACCGCCTGGGTTGCCTCCGTCGATCCCGGACCCTCTGTCGCCGTCAAAGGAGCCGACAACCCTGCCTCCAGCTCACCGCCGCCTTCTCCTTCCCAACTTTTCCCTTCTGCGCGTTGTTTAGGGTTGAAGATGACCTTTTTGAGAAATTAAATCGGGCCCCCTAACTTTAGGTATAATTGACAATGTTACCCACTACATTATATTTACAGTTTTTACCCAGATTTTTAGAATGTATCAATTATACCCCTGCTGGACTTAAT
Organism: Fagopyrum homotropicum; assembly: GCA_033239125.1. Lineage (NCBI taxonomy): Eukaryota > Viridiplantae > Streptophyta > Magnoliopsida > Caryophyllales > Polygonaceae > Fagopyrum > Fagopyrum homotropicum. The sequence continues at coordinate 142,932,013 of BSWB01000003.1, read as the reverse complement.
TACAGTTTTGGCCCAAGGTTTTATATTATGAAAATGCCCATGTTTATACAAGTGTATATATTGCCCCGAAAAATATGTTAGCGGGTTTTAACATTGGATTTTAATTGCTGGGGTATTCTTATATTTATATACCATATATATATTATGCCCTTGATGGATTAATTGTGGGTTATGGCTCAAAGGTTTAATCACGGGATTTTAACGTTGGCTTTGAAAACGAGTTTTACCTTGGGTTTATGATGTTATACAATTTGCCCGGAATTTATATTTACGGTTTTAACTTGGGTTTTAAAAGTGGGGTTTTCCTTAGATTATATATGTTCTTTATTTCGTTCAAATTTAGCTTATAAGCTAAATTTGTTTAGTTTGGTACTAGGTTCGGGAGCGCCCCGATAAAGGCCTAACGAGTCCAAGTCGACATCCATTGAACGACTTCCGTCTTTTGACGTCGTGTGAGTATTCCTTCCCCTTGATCTAGTTATGTTAAGTTTTAGTATCATGCTAGGATGGATCTAGCATAACTTAGAGTTAATGCCAAGTAGTGGCTTTGAACCTTAGGTGAGTTTCGAGGATTTGATATTGTTTGATGGATTGATGTTGATTCTAAGCTTGAGGTGTTGGTTATCTTGTGAGGTTGTTATAAGGCTTTAAGTTATATGGCTGATCTTGTGAGCGCTTTGAGGCTCGAGGTGGGGTTGCATGATCTTGTGGGATTTTGGAGTTTAGGTTTGGCTTATCCTAGTTGCGTTGTGAGTTATGATCTTGTGAGATCCGAGGGTTTAGAAGTCTTAGGACTTCTACCTTGTGTTGAGTGTGATGTGAGCATGAGGGATTCTAGGATGCGGTCCTAGAATTGAGAGTCAAATGGTCTTGCGTAGATCATTTGTATAGAAGTCTAAGACTTCTATTATGAGTGGGTTGTTGTTGATATAGTTATCTTCTTGTGAGCAGGTTTTGGACTTCCTCCCTCAGGAAGCGAGAGTGTTGTGAGTTGAGTGTGGGACAAGGTAAGTCTCCGGACTTACTTAGCTCTTATTCCTTGTATTAACATTGATGTGTGTTTGGTGGTGTGTGTTTATTGTTTATTGTTTATAACAGCTAAACCGGAATTAGGATTACCGACCTTTATATTATTTTGGCCCAAGTGTATGATAACGGGCGGTGACAACTTGCTTGACTCCCGCGAGAGCTAGGAGGTTCTCGGCGACTATCCCGTGCTGGTAGACGGTCAGATGCATCAGTACCATTCCATGCCGGTTAGTAGGGACCGAGGCGAGTTTCGGTGACTCTCGTGTCACAACCTAAGTTGAATTAGAACGGGATATGACTTAATAATAAAAAGATAATAAATCGGACTCGTGTACTTTGGTGTATATTGTGTTTTATGTTGATTTACTTGTGTTTGTGCCTTTCACCTTGATTCTAATGCTTCGAATATTAGCTAACGGTTTTATACCGTTTGTTGTAGATTGCCTTGCAGGTTAGGAATGCGGCTGAGAGATCCGGAAGAGTGGGCAGCCGGGGTTCCGTACATTTTAGGATTGGGTTTTGGTTGGAGTCGTGTTTGAGTTTTGTATTCATTATATGTTGTATGCCGTGTGTATGGCATTTGGTCTTTCGGTTGTATCTCGGCTGAAGTCTTTGGTTTGTATGGTTTGTATGGTTTTGGGTTTCTTTGCATTGCATAAAATGTATTTGATTTTGGCCTTTATTTGTGCCTTGTTGCAAAATCCGGTGAAATTGTTGTCAAGCTAAGGGTCGGGACCCATTGTGAGGTCCCAACCCGTAGCATCTCGAGTCCCGCGGATTTGGGGTGTTACAAAAGTGGTATCAGAGCCCTAGGTTGACAACAACGGCACTCGCTATCTTCTAAAGGCGAATGAGGAATAAACAGAACCCACACAGGTTCTGACTTTTCGTTTTCAAAATCATATGCATGAGTCGGGGTAGAATGTACGGACCACCACTCCATCCGCGGATCTCGACAGCTTAGTTTATTGGATTTTTGATTTGTATATGTATATATGTAGATATGTATTGTATATATTGATTGTAGTTACATGATGACCTTGATTTATTTGTATAGTTATATATGTGGACTATAGTGCATGCTTTGAACTTGTATTGTTGTAATGGATTTCTGGATATGTTATATTAGTAGTAATGTGGACATAGGACTTATATAGTCTTATATATGGATACTTCTTATATATAGTAGCACATAGATGTATGATACCTTATAGAAACAATGATAGTAAGATATCATCACCTTTAAGACGATATTGTTGGCATGGGATAATGTTCATACGAGGAAGAATAAGCTCAAGTATCGAGTTTGAGCGTTACGTTCGGACGAATACCATGAAGTTTCTCGCATTCCTTTAAAAGGATGTCGAAAACGAGGATTAGAGACGACGTAACCGAAGGACGAACAAATGGAAGCGAACCTTGAGTCAACTTGAGCGAAACCGAGATGGAAACTATACAAGTAAGGGAAATAGCATGAATATGTGGGAGTGGTTCTAAAGAAGCAACGATGGAATAACAATGAAGCAAACTTGAGGTAGCAACTTAAGGGGGCATTCCATGTATCGTGCCGATAAACGGAGGACACGGATTAAGTGGATAGGATTACCAAAGTGGTGATCCAGTTAAAGCAAGTTGTCATAGATACTCCTAAGCATGGGAGTCGAGATGAGAAGTATGATCAACAAATTAGAAAGGTTTAAGATACCGTAAGTTAAGCTTACGAGGTACTAATAAGTGAAGCGTCGATATTATGAGAGTTATGAGAAGACGGGCATGGTGGGAATTCACGTGGAGTTGACTGATTTCTATTATGATGATAAGACTAAGAAACGCCAAGAAGGAGGAAGTGTGTATAAATGATGACCCCAAGAAGATGAAAGACGAAACGAAGAGCTTTGTTCGAGAGATTTAAGATACCAACCAAGAGGAACGCGAGTGGACACTAGCTAGGGTTATCATATTTGGGAAGGTGCTCTTGAAAGACATCAAGGAAGTATGGTTAAGTCTATGAAAGGGAGTTATATGAAACAACGAGGCCAAGAAGATATAGTTACCTTATAAAGAAGAGGAAGCATGGAATGAAGAAAGAACTGACGAAGTTTAAGATAAAGTACCCCGAGGAGGGTAGCCTTCATGAGAATGGTAGCATGAGAAGTGTAGTAGAATAATAAGTCGTTGACTTCGGAGAAGGTCAGATACAAGTTAATCGGTGACAACTGAGAACGCACAGGTGTGGGTTGTCTATTGGTGAGTGTAGAAGGGAAGGAGTAAACAAGATCATGGGCATACAAAGGAATTTGGATGACCTTATGCAACCTTTGTAGGTCACGGAATTGGCATATGGGAGAATGACACGAATTAGAGGTTTTAAAGTTTGACCACGGTAAAGGGGAAGTAGTGAATCAAGAAGAAGGCAAGGTGTCATGGAGGTGGTACGTAAACGGGAGTATATAGAGGATGCAGGGTATGAAATGGATGATATGTTACCGCGGGAAAGAGATAAGTCAAGTTTCTAGACTCACACAGAAGAGACATGGTGGCTATGGCGTTGAAGAGAGGACCTAGATTAGGGAAACGCTGCAAGCTTAGAGTTATGATGTTAGTAACTGGAGATGTAAGGAGTTGGATATCTCAGTGGTGTTGGATGGGGAATTTGTTCTAGCGTTTTCCATAGGGCATACTGGTACGGTTGTGGAGTTGTTTATGGGATACCGAGAGATGCATAAGGTGGTCAACTAGAGTAAGAGAAGAACAAAGTTTTGAAGTTTGATATCGACATGAGATGTACGAGAAGTATATAAAAGATTGAGGTTAGAACCTCTGCGGTCGGATTGACGTTACATAAGGAAATGAAGTAAGTTCTACACCTACTCGAAGGACTGCTGCAAGCTTAGGTAAAATACAAAAGAACTCCCCCAATATGTTCGGATGTTCGGGACAACGAAGAAAATAAGATCGATTTGTTATAAGACGCGATTATGCCCTACAGTTAGGACGGGTATGGCAACACATAAGTATGAGTTCTTGAAAGGTTATTACGACCATGCCTTCAAGGTGAAGAAGATGGAATAGTATGGATTCAAGAGAAGAAGGACCCTTGATAGAGAACGGACACGGTCATAGCTAAAGATGGAACAATACACGAGTCTTAAAGACGTCACCTCAATAGATCGAGGTAGATCAATTGTGTTATGACCACTTGTGAAGTAATAAGACAAGATTGTGTTGGTTATTATGATGTGTGATGGGAAGAGAAAAGATGGAACTTGAGATATCACAAATTCTAATACATCGAAATGTGGATTTTGTCATTAAGATTGATCTTGACCCAACCCCAATTTCAAAGCTCCGTACAAAATAAAATCAATAAATGACACCGTGAAGATACGGGAATCGAGGAAGCAATTGAAGGAGCAATTGCAAGCTCTTCATGATAAGGGTTCGTTAAAACCAATGCACTACCATGGGGAACTCCAAAGATATCTTAAACTCTTGATTTGAAGTTGTAATGAAGAACACCAGTTGCGAAAAGAGAGACGGTTATCCCTGTTTGTACATCGATTACAATGAGTTGAACAAGATAACAATGAAGAACAAGTATCCCTTACAACGAATAGATGATCCACTCGATCAGTTGCAAGGGTCGGTAGTCTCTTCTAAAATTGAGCTAAGGTATGATTGTCACCAATTGAGAATTCGAGACTGAGATATTACACATATGGCCTTCCGGACAAACCATGGTCACTACGAGTTGTAGTGATTCCATATGGGTTTACTAATGCCCCGGATAAGGTATTTTGTTCTACTCTCGAAGAAGAGAGAAGTTGTATGGTAAGTTGTCTAGTGATGACAACCCCCGAAGGACGTGGAAGAAGTTACAAGTTTTCTTGGATATGCTGGTCATTACCGGATTTGTGGAGAGATTCTCAAAGTAACACCATTTATGGTAACCTACGGATGACAATGAAGTATTTAATGAGACGAAGAATTGATAATAGAGTTGTTGAGAGTTAAGAGGAAATTCATTGGCGCAACTATTTTACGTTTCCTCGAGGTATGATTGGTGTGACATGTACAAGTTATTCTTCAAGGCAAGGTCTTGATCGAGTATTGAGGAACGATGTAAAAGTAATAGCATACGTGACTCGTTAGTAGAAACAGTGTGAAGTGAAGTACTTTCTTCATCACTTGGAACTGGAACAAGAATTGGGGAAACGTAATATCAAGTTTTGTTCGACAAGAACCAAATCCAACGTTGTAAATTGGAAGTTCGATTTTTTTTTGTTAGAGACAAGCAAAGAAGAACCGCAATGGAAGTGATATATTGAGAAGGACCCAAAAAAGGAAGTTGAGTTCCGATATATCGGATCTTTTTGAAATCTTAGCGCGAGTTTGGAAAGTGGGTTACCGGTTGGCGTGACCGCCGAGAGTAGAGGGTGTTCACCCGGTGTTTCATATGTATCAGTCGAGAGGGTACATGCATGACTCGAGACATGTTGTCAGACATGATGATCTAGGGGCAAACGAAGAATCAATGAGGCTAACTGAAAGACGAAGGATATTATAGCATCGATAGAATCGACGTGTTAGACATAGTTCTTTCTTTGGTTGAGTTATGTGCATGTGTAATTTGTGTCATGTGTTGAAATGTGCTTTATGACCTGATATATCTTGTAGTGGTAGTTTGAGTGGATGATGTGTTTAGATTAGAAGGTTTAAGCCTTCTTAGTTTGAGAGTTCATACCTCGGCCTTAGGGACCGAGAAGTTCGACGCATAGCAAGTTTCGGGACGAAACTTGTTTTTAAGGGGATCTAATGTAACGCCCCAATTTTAGGCGCGTTTGTGTTTTTGTTCTTGCGGCTTTTATCGATATTTAATGGCTTATATTTATTTATTTTTATTTATTTAAAAGTATTTTACGACGCGAGATATCTTTCCGGAGTAAAATATTATTATTGGATAAGTTCGAGTGTATCCGCGTTATTATTTTCGGAAAAGTTTTCCGATTTGAAAATCCTGATCCGAGTATTTCCGATCTAATTATTTTATTTTAGTTTATTGTTTCTTTTTTTAAGTTCCTTATGGTTGGGTTTTGGGTGATTGCCGCCCAGCTACATGCCTTCCTCTTCCTAGCCTCTGCAGTAGCTACCTAGACCTCTCAACCCTCACGTTCAACCTCACTTCCCTCTTTGATGCTTTGCAGACCCTTCCTATCCCCCTCTATCTTCTACAACCCAACCCCCTCTTCACTTCCTATCCCCTTCTTGTTTCATGCGAGTCTCGCATCAGCAGACAACAACAACATCTATCAGCTCTCCTTACCTCTTCCTCCTCCCTTCAACTCTCACTGGCCTTGGGATAACCATGGCTCCCCACAACCTTCGCCTATTGGAGGCTTCCCTGCATCGCCTGCTCGCCCCACCCCGCTGTGGATCCCCTGCACAGTCCTTCCACCGCCACACCACCGGGAAGAGAAGCCAAGTCCCGTTGGGACTGTCAACAAGACCGCCGGAGAGAGAGCCCCTGCTTGCCCTGACTTCCTACCGCCTTCGCTTCACCGGAGCCAGAAAGCCCTTTGTACCTCGCCACTACCATCGAGGCCCGTCTAAGCCCACCGGAGGACCTCTATGCCCTATCCTCGCCACTGGCGCTTGAGATTCGCCGCCCTCGTACCACTGTCGTCGTGGAGATGCTTCCCCAGTCTAGACTCGCCTCCACCTGATTCAATGGAGGGATCCCTCGCACGAGACGCCGCCGCCACCGCCTGGGTTGCCTCCGTCGATCCCGGACCCTCTGTCGCCGTCAAAGGAGCCGACAACCCTGCCTCCAGCTCACCGCCGCCTTCTCCTTCCCAACTTTTCCCTTCTGCGCGTTGTTTAGGTTTGAAGATGACCTTTTTGAGAAATTAAATCGGGCCCCCTAACTTTAGGTATAATTGCAAATGTTACCCACTACATTGTATTTACAGTTTTTACCCAGATTTTTAGAATGTATCAATTATACCCCTGCTGGACTTAATTACAGTTTTGGCCCAAAGTTTTATATTATGAAAATGCCCATGTTTATACAAGTGTATATATTGCCCCGAAAAATGTGTTAGCGGGTTTTAACATTGGATTTTAATTGCCGGGGTATTCTTATATTTATATACCATATATATATATTATGCCCTTGATGGATTAAATGTGGGTTATGGCTCAAAGGTTTAAACACGGGATTTTAACGTTGGCTTTGAAAACGAGTTTTACCTTGGGTTTATGATGTTATACAATTTGCCCGGAATTTATATTTACGGTTTTAACTTGGGTTTTAAAAGTGGGGTTTTCCTTAGATTATATATGTTCTTTATTTCGTTCAAATTTAGCTTATAAGCTAAATTTGTTTAGTTTGGTACTAGGTTTGGGAGCGCCCCGATAAAGGCCTAACGAGTCCAAGTCGACATCCGTTGAACGACTTCCGTCTTTTGACGTCGTGTGAGTATTCCTTCCCCTTGATCTAGTTATGTTAAGTTTTAGTATCATGCTAGGATGGATCTAGCATAACTTAGAGTTAATGCCAAGTAGTGGCTTTGAACCTTAGGCGAGTTTCGAGGATTTGATATTGTTTGATGGATTGATGTTGATTCTAAGCTTGAGGTGTTGGTTATCTTGTGAGGTTGTTATAAGGCTTTAAGTTATATGGCTGATCTTGTGAGCGCTTTGAGGCTCGAGGTGGGGTTGCATGATCTTGTGGGATTTTGGAGTTTAGGTTTGGCTTATCCTAGTTGCGTTGTGAGTTATGATCTTGTGAGATCCGAGGGTTTAGAAGTCTTAGGACTTCTACCTTGTGTTGAGTGTGATGTGAGCATGAGGGATTCTAGGATGCGGTCCTAGAATTGAGAGTCAAATGGTCTTGCGTAGATCATTTGTATAGAAGTCTAAGACTTCTATTATGAGTGGGTTGTTGTTGATATAGTTATCTTCTTGTGAGCAGGTTTTGGACTTCCTCCCTCAGGAAGCGAGAGTGTTGTGAGTTGAGTGTGGGACAAGGTAAGTCTCCGGACTTACTTAGCTCGTATTCCTTGTATTAACATTGATGTGTGTTTGGTGGTGTGTGTTTATTGTTTATTGTTTATAACAGCTAAACCGGAATTAGGATTACCGACCTTTATATTATTTTGGCCCAAGTGTATGATAACGGGCGGTGACAACTTGCCTGGCTCCCGCGAGAGCTAGGAGGTTCTCGGCGACTATCCCGTGCTAGTAGACGGTCAGATGCATCAGTACCATTCCATGCCGGTAAGTAGGGACCGAGGAGAGTTTCGGTGAGTCTCGTGTCACAACCTAAGTTGAATTAGAACGGGATATGACTTAATAATAAAAAGATAATAAATCGGACTCGTGTGCTTTGGTGTATATTGTGTGTTATGTTGATTTACTTGTGTTTGTGCCTTTCACCTTGATTCTAATGCTTCGAATATTAGCTAACGGTTTTATACCGTTTGTTGTAGATTGCCTTGTAGGTTAGGAATGCGGCCGAGAGATCCGGAAGAGTGGGCAGCCGGGGTTCCGTACATTTTAGGATTGGGTTTTGGTTGGAGTCGTGTTTGAGTTTTGTATTCATTATATGTTGTATGCCGTGTGTATGGAATTTGGTCTTTCGGTTGTATCTCGGCTGAAGTCTTTGGTTTGTATGGTTTGTATGGTTTTGGGTTTCTTTGCATTGCATAAAATGTATTTGATTTTGGCCTTTATTTGTTCCTTGTTGCAAGATCCGGTGAAACTGTTGTCAAGCTAAGGGTCGGGACCCATTGTGAGGTCCCAACCCGTAGCATCCCGAGTCCCGCGGATTTGGGGTGTTACATGTATGAATGTTTAAGAAATTTCTATGTGTTTGGAAATGTAATTGGTAGCTCTGATACCATGTTAACACACAGAAAGATGTAAACTGAATAGTAGAATATTCTCACTACTGAACGTATTACACAATCTGTTCTTATACAGTAGCAAGGTTGTAAGGGTTTGTTACACCTTTTCATTATTTACAGATGTAGCCCCCTTGTTCTATATATCTGGATATAATAGCCTATACATGGCAAGCATCTTTTAGGATGAATATGATCGTTTATTTACACAACATTTATCATCCGACTGTGAAGAGACAAACATTCTCCTCAATGATGAGCTTTAGGTCAAAACATATAAGGGTCCACAATATGGAAGAATTTTTGGATTGATTAGGAGAACAAGGCATAGACGTTATTCGTACCGGCTTGATTGCAAAATTATTTCACTTTTGGTAAGTCTTCACAAGCTTACTATAAATCCCCAAATACTGAACCTTTGAAATTAAACTGAAGTAAAAGTTGGAAGCATCAACGAATGAGGTGAAGGAATTAAACGGAAAATGGGTAGTATACAAGATTTCACGCAACAAGAAAAACTCTTACAAGAACTACTACAATTACATAAGAGTGCTTTTGTGAGCTCAACACCTTAGTTAGCTTCCTTTCTCAAAAACATTTGAATATGACTAAGTTTATCGTTTGCGGTTTAAGAGGTTTTGGGCTTGATGTGTTAGTATAATATCTTATATCTATTAAAGTATAAGCTTTTTTTGCCACGTGTTAACGTCACGTTTCTTAAAACCATAAAACTTATTTAAAAAAGTGATTTTTAAATGTTGATATAAATTGAAAAGTGATTTCTAATTTAATAAAAAAATATTAAAATAAGTAGTTTTACAAGAATAGTTTTCAAACTTTTACGGATTTTTTTTTGCCTTCAATTTTACCAATAATCATATCTTAACAAATCTTTTTAATTTTATTTTTACAGTGTAATTTATTTTACTTTTTATTTTTGTCAAATAGATTTTACATTTGCTATTTTTATCCTAATTTATTTCCTTTTTTTTTTTATCAAAATCTAACTAAAGTTATTCTATCAAACCTATCTTTAATCCAGAATTTTAATCTTATCCTATCTTAAAATCTAAATTGTGTAAGTAGTTATTTGATATAATCTTCAATAAATAACATTTGTAATTAAATTTACTACTTATAAATAAAACAATTGCTAGAATACAAATTTAAATGTTTTTAGTGTAATAATTTGAACCTTATATTTAACATATTATAATTTTTATTATAAAATAAAATTTGAAAAAAAAACGCATAAGAACCAATGTTCAATAGGTGAAATGAAGGATAGATTGTGGAACATTTGATTTGTAAGGTTAGACTATGAAACATTTGAGTTGTACCAAGGAAGGGAGGCTCGAAAAAGGTCTTCTTGATATCGTACTTTTGGGCGCAAGCGAAGACAACCGAGAACTGGAGGAGAAGAAAGGTTTTATTTTAGAGATGGGGTGAAGAAGAGAAAGGTTGGTGGTGTGCTGTGGAGAAAGCTTTGGTGGTGTCCCACATGTTTTATTTTAGACTTTAGGCCTGTTTGGGATCAATATCCAGGTACTCGTGTATCGGATAATGGTATATGGGCACGAGATTGATATCTGATAATTCTGAATGACAAGATAAAGTATACCAAAATTGCTTCGGTTACTAGCTCTCAAAATTTCAGCAAATATTGATACGAATGAGTAGAAATAGTACGTAGTGTGTCTAAAGAACCCCAACTAGTAATCCAGTCCATACATATCACACGATTCAATAGAAAATTAGCACGAATCCATGCGAGAAGCTGCATAAATTGAGCAATACAATCCTGTTGCAAACCGAATCCGAATTTTATTGCTCTTTCCAAATGGTATGAAACAGAAAATTAACTCCGATCTTGTAATATTAGAAGACATCGAAAAAAGCGCAAATCGAACTTGGATAAGATTTGTTACAACCCGGAGATGATGTAAATAAAGAAAAAGAACGAAGATCGAACGAGGGAGATGTAACACCCCGAATCCTAAAGGACTCGAAATGCTACGAGCTGGGACCTCACAATGGGCTCCAGCCCTTAGCATGACAACAACTTCATCGGACCTTAGAACACAACACAAATAAAAAGGCAAAACATAGAGTTTTATATCATGAGCGAAATGAAAAATCCAAATCTGAAAAAAATACAGCCAAGTCTCAAAACCAAAATGACAACATCAGTCTCAACAGTTGTGAAATAAAAGATAACAGTCCCGTCCTATAATACACGGAACCCCGGCTGCCCACTACCGCCGGATCACTCGATCACCTCCCTAACCTGCAAGGCATCTACAAGCGGTATAAAACCGTTAGCTAATATTCTATGCATAAGTATAAAGGTAAAAGCACAAACACACAACATACACAATCATCATGCAACACTCATTCCTTTTGTTATCTTTAATTAAGTGATACGTCATTAATAATGATACTTATTTTGTGACACGAGGGATTCCCAAACCTCACCCCTGTCCCCGTTAACCAACGCGGAATGGTACTAATGTATTTGACCGTCTACCTGACTGGGCTGGTCGCAGGGAACCTCCTAGACTCTCACAAGAGCTAGGCAGATGATGTCACGACCCGTTATCATACACTTGGGTCAATTACACAATATACTAAATTCGGCCTACTCCGGTTTCGTTATTAATCTTAACTAACAAACACCACTCATACACATCACACACATGCAAGAAGTCAGCTAAGTAAGTCCGTGGACTTACCAGAATCAAATCTCGCCTCTCTTAACACCACTCAATCAGTAACTACAGAAACTCAGTTGCCTGTCAAAGGAGGCACGTGGGTCAATACATTTCTCTAGGTACTTAGAAGTCTGAAACTCCTAAGCTGTAAGATCCTATTTGGACATAATTTATTACAGTACTTATTTAAGGTAACATGACTATTTTACCCTTGGCCCCGAGACTTCCAAAAACTCGTAATACGTACTTAAAATTCTTACTTGAGGCTAATTAACCATATTCTACTCCCTAGGGTGATTTTAGGTAAAAACTAGAGAAAATACCAACTTTCTATTTCTCGAAAAGTCACTAAGGTCCAACTACAGCTTCAAATATGAAATTAAAATAAACTTATAAAAATTCAAAAATAAATCTCTAAATTATCTATGATACCTAGTCTACTCATAGGAGAAAGAATTTCCTAAAACCGTTCAATTATCACTTCTACAAAATCCTTAAAGTTGGCTACTACACTAAAAAATGTTCCTATACTTAGTCAAAAATCAATGCTGAAAAAACAGCTCAACTACTCTACTTTGAGACCCTATAACTTTCAATCCAACCGTTCATTTATTCCCAAATTTTAACATGGTAAACTACGTATATCTATCTATGATCTATCAAAAATTAAAGGGTGGATCTTCAACCAATCTTTTTAACATTGATTCACAATAGTGGGTAATTTTCAACTTCAAAAATTGAAGAAACAAAAATCTGTACACAAAGAGTTCATGAGATCTCGAGTTCTATATTCACTGTCAACTATTCTACATCAACACAACTACGCTCACCCATCCTATGTTCAACCTATGGTGCCAAACATCAACCTATACATTTATAGACTCCATCTAAGAGTTGTACAGAAGTGAACATCCGGGAATCATTCACTTACCGGATTGCAGCGTCTCAGAGGAAGAACGTGCTACTGGACTCGAGGGTTAGACTTCACTACTGTAGCTTTGGGACGGCTCTACTTGGCCTTGTTATGGACATCCGATGTAGTCAAGTTAGGGACCCGTCCGGCACAAAGAAGGAGCACGTGAGAGACTGAACCAAGACAGTAGAGAGAGGAGAAGGAAAAGGAAGGTTGGCCTTACCGGAGGGACAGAGGAAGAGTGAGCACTTCAGCAGTCCTCGGTGCTGGTTGCTGTGTGAAGAGTTGCTTGAACGACTGCTTCTCACATAGATCTTCTGTACACAGAGAGGTATAAGGGAACGTTGATGAATGTGTGTGGAATCCAGTCACGAGTGCGCAGCTCCAGAATGTGTGCAAAATCCAGTCACGAGCAGCTCCGGAATGTGTGCGGAATGTTGCCGAACGTTGCTGAATTGGAGCAAGGGAGAACGTTGCAGTTTCCTTCTCTTCTGGGGTGAATATAGGTTGTTACAGCTCTTTAATGTTTCATTTATTCAGTTGTTACAAGCAGATGGGGAGAGAGGGCAGCTGAAGGTTTTGGCGTGAATTCCTTGGGCTGCTCCTGGCTGGGCTGAAGCAAGAGATGGGGTGGAGCACTGGCTAGAAACTGGGCTGAAACTAAGTAGAAATAGTGGGCTGAAGAGTGAATGAGGTTGTCATGGCTTTGTCACAGCCTTGTCAAAACGTATCATGGCCTTGTAATGGCCTCGTCTCAGCCTTGTCGTGATCTCGTCTCAGGCTTTTCATGGTCTCGTCAAAAGTCGTCGTTAAGAATTAATTATAAGAATTAGGTTTTGATAAAATTTTCTATCATTTTGTGTGAATAAATTTCTACATAAAATGATAGAATTTGTGGAGAAAGAAATACTAGATAGAATGAGAAACCGTCAACGGCTCGAAGTCCGATTTAATTTGATTCGGAAATTAAATGGAATAGATATTCCGGATATTACATCAGTACCCCCTTAAAATAAGTTTCGTCCCGAAACTTAGAACAAGGTACTTAATTAAACGACTTCCATAATTAAACTTGTATATCCTAGTCTTACTAAATTTTAATTTCGTTTTCTAAACTCCTCTAACTTTATCAAAGCGTAACAAAAAAACGGTCGTTACATCAAATCCCCCTCAAAATAAGTTTCATCCCGAAACTTAGGGTAGTTCCCGAGATCATAACACGTAAGTAAGCCCTATGACTAACAAGTTACTACATCAAGACCACCTATGGTTCACAGACAAGCACATCAAACATATCACACATACAATCACTGAAAGCAACCAAACAAGGATGTAGAACTACCTGACGGTCCTATAGACGTCTCTAGATCCGCATAAAACTCGGGATAGTTCCGCCGGATACTATCCTCCGTCTCCCAAGTGGCCTCATCGATCCCTCGTCTCGACCACTGCACCTTCATCATGGGTATTACCTTCGATCGAAGGCGTCTCATACCCCTCTCCGAAACTGCTATCGGGTGCTCTGGAAATGTACGATCCGGCTCGACCACTAGGTCGTCATGACTCACTATGTGTCTCAGGTCATGCACATACTCTCTCAACCGAGACACATGGAAAACTGGATGAGCTCCCTCCAATCGGGGTGGCAATGCCAATCTATAGGCCACCTCTCCTATCCGCTCTAGGATCTCAAAGGGCCCGACATATCGGGGACTCAACTTCCCCTTAATGTCGAAACGTCGAACACCCCTCGTCGGTGACACCCTCAACCATACTTGGGCGCCAACCCTGAACTCTAGAGGCCTGCGCCTCTTACCAGCATAAGATCTCTGTGCGGTCAACATCCGCTCTTGGATCAATGCTACCCGAGCTATCTCATCCTGCACCTGATCGGACGCCACACCACTCATCCTCCTAGGCTCATCCCAACATAGAGGTGTACAACACCTCTGTCCATATAGTGCCTCGTAAGGAGCCATCCCAATAGTCGCGTGCTAACTATTGTTATAAGAAAACTCCACCAAAGGGAGGTGGTTGGGCCATACCTGACCCCAATCAAGCACACATGCCCTCAACATGTCCTCGAGAGTTTGAATAGTCATCTCAAACTGCCCGTCCGTCTTAGGATGGTATGCCGTGGTAAATTGTAAGCTCGTGCCTAAAGCGGCGTGTACCTGCTGCCAGAACCTCGAGGTAAAACGCCCATCCCTATCTGAAATGATCGTCCTCGGGACTCCATGGGACCTCTCAATCTGTTGGGTAAACTCCTCGGCTAAACGAGACACCGGCCACGTTTCCTTAATAGGAATAAATCGTGCCGTCTTCGTCAACCGATCCACTACAACCAATATCACATCAAAGCCTCTACTCAACCTCAAGCCGGTAACGAAGTCCATGGAAATGTCCTCCCACTTCCACTGTGGAACCGGAAGTGGTTGGAGCTCTCCTCCGGGCCTGTGGTGCTCAATCTTGACCTGCTGACAGGTCACACACTGGGCTACATATCTAGCCACGTCGGGCTTGAGCCCGCCCCACCAATAAGATCATCGTATATCCTGATACATCTTATTCGTGCCGTGGTGGACGGAGTAAGGTGTAGAATGGGCCTCCTGCAGTATACGCTGCCTCAATTCTTTGTCAGAGGGTACACATATGCGCTCCTGGCGCCTCAAAATCTCATCTGCAGCCACCATAAACTGTGGTGCCTCCCCTCTGGACATCCTATCTCTGATCCTCGTCAGTGCTGGACAACCCTCCTATTTCTGCCGGATCTCTTCCGTCAGATCCGGTGAAACCTCTAACGCTGATAAATGGCCATCAGTATCCGGAAACCGGATGTCTACCTCTAACCAAATCAAATCTCTCTGCAACTGGGTCTGCATAGTCAATCTAGCTATCGCATCCTCGCGAGGTTTCCTCCTACTAAGGGCATCGGCGACCTCATTCGCCTTCCCTGGATGATAAAGGATCTCTAAGTCAAAATCCTTAATCAACCTAGCCATCTTCTCTGGCAGTTATTCAACTCCCGCTGAGTGAATATGTACTTCAGACTCTTGTGGTCTGTGAAGATCTGACAGGTGGCCCCGTAAATGTAATGACGCCAGATCTTCAAGGCATGAATGACTACAGCTAGCTCAAGGTCGTGAGTAGGGTAATTCTCCTCATACGTCTTCAGCTGTCGAGACGCATACGCAATGACCCTACCCCTCTACATCATTACGCATCCCAAGCCTAGCTTGGATGCATCACTGTAAACGACGAAGTCCTCAACGCCCTCTAGCTGTGCTAACACAGGAGCGGAAGTCAATCTCTGCTTCAGCTCCTCAAAACTCCGCTGACAGGGTTCGGACAATATAAACCTGATGGCTTCCTTAACAAGGAAGTGGGTGGCCTGGCGATCACAGAAAACCCTTCACGAACCGGCGGTAGTATCTGGCCAGACCTAGAAAACTGTGTACCTCCTTGACCGTCTTAGGAAGCGGCCATGATGCAACTGACTCTATCTTTGCCGGGTCCACCTTGACCCCCTTGGCGGAGACAATGTGGCCAAGGAAGGCAACCTCTGGCATCCAAAACTCACACTTAAAGAGCTTAGCATAAAGCTCTCTATCCTGTAAAACCCGCAACACCGTCCTCAGGTGTCCAGCGTGCTCCTCCCTACTCCGGGAGTATACCAAGATGTCATCGATGAAAACTACCACAAACTGATCTAAGAAGTCAATGAAGATGCCATTCATCAACTCCATGAAGACAACAGGAGCATTGGTGAGCCCGAAAGACATCACCACGAGCTCATAATGACCGTATCTGGTCCGAAATGTCGTCTTCGGTATGTCCTCCTCCCGCACTCTCAGCTGATGATATCCTGACCTCAAGTCAATATGTGAAAACACCGTAGCTCCTTGTAACTGATCCAGCAAATCATCAATACGCGGCAACGGGTACTTGTTCTTGACGGTGACTTTGTTCAATTCTTGATATTCGATACAAAGCCTCATGGATCCGTCCTTCTTCCTGACGAAGATGAATGGTGCACCCCAGGGAGACACAATGAGTCAGATGAATCCCCTCTCTGCCAAATCCTCGAGTTGCTTCTTAAGCTCAAGCATCTCGACTGGTGCCATGCGGTATGGAGCCTTGGAGATCGGCCTCGTGCCGGGCTCCAACTCAATCCCGAAATCTACGCTCCTCTGCGGTGTAAGCCAGGCGGCTCGCCAAAGACATCCTCGAACTCACAAGCTACCGGGGTCTCTGCTAAAGATGAACTCGTCTCCTCCTTCATGGCGTAACACCAGAAGGCCTTGCATCCCTGACCTAGCTATTAGCTTTGCGGCTCGGACCGCACTAATGACTGTCCCGATCTTTCCGAGGTCCCACCCTCGAAAGACCTCCTACTGCCCAAACTCTGTAGTGACCGTCACTGTCCTCTTACTGACGTCCAGAACAGCTCTATGACGGTCCATCCCAAGTATGACCTCTTCATGCACTAAGTACATGACGTGGAAGTCGGCTAACCATTCATGACCTCCCAAGCGGATGGTGCAATCGTGAATCTCCCGAGTACTGCGAACCCTACTCCCATCGGGTAACCTTATAAGGAAAGGTTCCCTTCTATTGTATCTAAGGTCAACCTATCTATGCAATCATCAGATATGAAAGAGTGCGTCGCACCCGTATCAACAAG
Organism: Fagopyrum homotropicum; assembly: GCA_033239125.1. Lineage (NCBI taxonomy): Eukaryota > Viridiplantae > Streptophyta > Magnoliopsida > Caryophyllales > Polygonaceae > Fagopyrum > Fagopyrum homotropicum. Next base: position 142,914,772 of record BSWB01000003.1, on the reverse strand, counting down.
TACTCGGACTGGAAAGCCATGAATCGTGATAATACCTGTGGCTACGGGCGCTGCTGGCTCTACGGCGCTCCTCAACTCAAAGACTCGAGCCTGAGTACCCCTAGTCTCTGAAGTGCCTCCACCACGCCCTCTACCTCTACCTGGAATCTGAGCAGAACCCTGTGAATATGCCTGACCAGGAGCTCCCTGCTGCTGACCCCGAGCCTAATACTGAGATTGCCTCTATCCTCCTCCTGAGGTACAGCAGGTGAGGACCCTTGCTGTGATGGTACCTTGCCCTGTCGGCAGAAGGTAGCTCTGTGGCCCAGCTGGCCGCAAGTAAAACATGTAACTGATGGCCTCCTATACTCCGGCTTAAAGTGTCCATGCTCCCCACAGTTGTAGCACTGACGTACTCTAGACCCCGTCGGCGGTACCACTTGGTAACTAGAACGGTCCTGGGACTGACCACGCCTATGACATGAACCTCCTACTCCAGTGCTGACTGGTCCGGTCCTCTGTCTCTTGTCTGACCCTCTAGACTGCATAGCTCTCATGTGACCCATTCGGTCCCTCTCATACGCTAAAGCCCGATCCTGGTAATCGGCTAAGGAATCACAGCGGAACCCCGCTAGATAGGAGCGGCTAGTGTCCCTCAATCTCCGGGTGAACAGATACACGTGCTGGTCCACAGGCGGTGCAGTAGGACCCAACAGTGACAGCTCCTCCCGGAACCTCCTAATGGCCTCAACTATCGGAACATCCTCAAAACCTGCCTCCAAGAAGTCCTGCACTCGGTCCCTTCTCAGCGAGGTAGGACAAAAAGTCTCCCTCACGAGACTCAACAACTGCTCAAATCGGGACACTCCGCCCCGCACTGTCCTCCACCAGTACTGTGCCTGGTCCTTAAACAAGGTTTGAACCAGCTCTACCTTACGACTCTCAGGGCAGCGAATCACCTCTAGCGCGGACTCCACATGACTGATCCAATGCTCCACCTCAAGTCCAACGTTCCCGTCGAAGGTGGGAACTCGTTGATGGTTGAAAGTCTTCAACCATTCATCCGGCCTCGGTACCCTCAACTCGTCTCTCACTCGGTCATCCTCGACAACCCTCATTGGTGCAGCTACCACCGGTGGAACTACCACCTGAGTCACCCTTTGAGAGACCTCTGCTGACCTAGCTGGCACTGGCGGTGCTGGAGGTGGTGCTCCGGCCCTGTATGCCTCTTGCACCTGGTGGACATAAGCTCGATACTCTGATGCTCCAATTGATACACGGATAGAATCAGAAGGCCATGCACTCCGTACTCCGGACCTAGCAGTGGTCCCATCCCTAACCTCTGGAACAATGCTCTCAGCCACCTCCTCAACAGGTACATCCGCAGCTGGCGGATCTACAACAGGAACACGTCCCCGACCTCGGCCCCTCTGAGGCCTACCTACAAGTCCTTGTTTCTGAGCTCTTGGAGGAAGGGGAGGTCGGCCCTCTCCTCGTTTAACGTAAGCTGTCACTCTCGTACGTGCCATCTGGTAGAGATGTGATCAATATAAGACTACTTTAGTTCCTCGTAAGGACATAACTATCTTATTACCCTAGGTCACTTCTAAAGGTCACAACGTAACTAAAATTACAAGTTATAACAAAAGTCCAATAAACTATGCTATTGAGTTCAGCGGAGGTAGTGGCGGTCCGTGCATTCTATCCCAACTTGTTTATGCTCATGGTTTTGAAAACAAAATTCATTTTAAAAGTTCGGAACCCTTGCGGTTTCCGTTTATTTGTTTATTCGGCCTTTTTGAAGATAGCGAGTGCCGTTGTTGCCAACCTAGGGCTCTGATACAAATTGTAAAACCCCAAATCCTAGAGGACTCGAAATGCTACGAGCTGAGACCTCATGTTCGCTCCAAACGGTTTGTGCAAGCTTTAAATTTATAACCCTAGACTTAAGCTTAAAACAAGGATACAAACCCGCAGTGTACGGGTCAATCGTAGTAAAAGCAAGAAAATTCCAGGGGTCGATCACAGGGACTCGGTGAAACAAAGTCAATACGGTGTGCTTATGCCAATACTAACCACAAGAGCGATTAACACAATCAAAGATGAATAAGAAGTCAATAAAGCAAACATGCAATTCTAGGGATTAAAGCATCTAGTTGTGGTTCCAACTCAAGATCTATAGATAAGCGGACAAAGCTGAGATTTTTGCGTGGGGAAGGTGTTTCTAAAGTGGAGTAGATCACCGGGTAAGTCTCACTACACACTAATCCTAAACCGTAACTCCTATTACCGGGTAAGTCTCAAGGAATCAAGATAAAGAATTATAACCTCAAACTAACATACCATCTAAGGGAATAGAATCAACCTTTACCGGGTAAGTCTCAGGGTAACTCACAAAGATGGGATGGAAGCACACTCAAACCCCAATAAAGGATAAACCTTTATTACCTACACTTATGATCGTTGGTAAACAAACTAAGGAATTACCGGGTAAGTCTCATCCTAAGCGTGCATTGAACCAGGAAGGTGTAATAAGAATAGGATTTAGCAAACTCTAACACTTAACTTTCTGTTTTAGGTCGGATAAGTCACCTCGATCAGAAGAATTCCACCCCGGCCGAGATGTTCATCAACCGAACGAGATGCTTAGGGTTAAGGTTAAAGACTCGAACTTTCAGGATCCTACTGGAATCTAAGATTATTCTATCATTGTTTTTCCCACAACCTTCAGCCAATCACCCTAGAATCACACAAGGAAATTAGCCACTCATCATCATTATGAAAGTATTAAATATATGGGAAGAAGGTGAATATTTGAACAAAGAAGAATTTAAGGAAAAGACTTCAATAACTGAATCAAATATCACAACAAAAGCGTTCCTTGGATAGCAATCCAACAAGACAAGACAACAAGTGAGGGAATTGAAGACAATCTTACAAAACCCTCCAAAAAGCTATAAAAGCTATAGACTTCTATCTTCCTTCAACCTTCAAAAAAGGTTCTTCGAAACTCCCAACTGGAGTATGCCGCTGCTGCTGCGTATTTTTTCGGTGTAAGCGGCCTCCTCGATTTGTGGAAATCCAACCCTTTTTATAGGAAAATAACCCTCCAAAGACAATAAATCTTAGAAAGATATTTTCCCATAAATATAGGTAAAATATATGATTCTGCATATCTCCTTCCTTCCAGGAGCCAAGCCCAAAAATATAAGATCACTTTCCAATTTTAAAAGATCTTATCCATGAATAAAATATTCTCGCCGCGTCCTAGGTGTTCGCCTCGGTCGAGTCGGCGTCTCTGGATCACCTCGGTCGAGATGAATCTCTGATCAACCGAGGTGAGTCACAACTGAATGCGAAATCTCTCAAAACTGGTCCAAAGTAAATCTTTAATCCATGGCTATGCTCCCTGGATGTAGCTCCAAATGACTCATGACTCCTTTTGCTCCTTTTTGATGCAAAACGTACCAAATTACCTGCAATTACAACAAAACTAGGTGTAGACCTCGATCCTCGCAAAGGTAGATGAAATGGTAGTAAAATCACATAATGCACATACAAACATGCAGATTATGAAAGATAAAACGTCCAAACAAACCCCAAAATATAGACTATAATTCATGCTATCAAAATACCCCATACTTAGCCCTTGCTTGTCCCCAAGCAAGTTCCGCATATAGAAGACAAGATAGAATGGATTATAGGTCATAAAAATCAATGAAAAAGTCTTTCAAAAACATTTTATGGTGTGCAACTACCATAGATCACTCTAAGAGAGTACTTCCTAGAATTTAAAAACTCAACATGATCAAAACATTTTATAAATATAGGAAAGTTGTTCATCTTTGCATAAAATCATAGAATGCATAATAAATCATAATTATCAAAATTAATCATGTATAATCCGATTTAAACCGCTAAGTCAATCAACAAGCTCAAGGTCTCAAGGGCTTCCCAAAAGAAAGGTCAAGAAACGTGTAGGGTAGGGATGTATGTAAGGTAATGTGGTGCTAGAATCCGGGAAAAGGATGAACTTCACTTTCACTTTGACTTGCGACATCTTCCACCAATAAGCTTTGCTTATTTAACACTTTTTCTTTTACTTTACTTTTTGGGATGCATGGACAGAGGTGCACAATAACCGAAGCCTAGGAAATCTGCAATCATCAATTTCTCGAGATGCATCAAACCCTTGATGCACATACCATGACCCGTTAGGAATATCGCTCAATCCGACTTTGGCAAGACACAAACACCCGGCTATGTGAATGGTGCCGAGTTACTCATCTTCATGATTGACTTCCCCAAACGTATTATTGCTTTCTAACACTTTCACTTCCAGCCACTTCTCAACTTTAACTCCACTTGCTTTCACCACTTCGCTTGCTTCCAAATTCCCGGATAGGTAAAGTGAGGCAAAATGTATATGAGGGGCTAAGCATGATCAAGAAGAAGAAGAAGAAGAGAATGAATTGCCTTGGTCTTTCCAAGAAGAAAGTGAGAGAACTTAACCTGCGGTGTCAACCTTCAAATTCAACATAATTTGGATAAAAACAAAGTATTAAACATGCTAATAATTTCAAACAAAACATTTAGCAACTTAAACATATTATAAAACATTTCAAACACGTAAAGAATTTAAAACCAGTAGGTAAACAGAATCTTCACTAAGATCATATCCAGAAAAGTAACACAAAAATCGTTTTCGAAAACTCTCAGTAACCCACCTCGGTCGAGATGTTCTTGGTTCAACCGAAGTGAAATGCCTCGTTTGGCTAGAATCTCCCCGGTCGAGGTCAAAAATTTTTTTTTTAAAACCATTTTTTTTTGGTTTCGACGTTTTTTCTCAATCAAATAACCTGTAGTTATGCATGTAATATCAGATAATCATATAAAGGCAACTGAAGCATAAATATGAAAATATCCGATAAATAAAGTGTCATACATCAAAAGGTAGTCGAATAAATACATCACGTAGTCAGATAAGTACAAACACCCCATACTTGGGACACACTGTCCCAGTGGGTCAAATAAAAAGTCTAAACATGAGAGTACTCACCGGATAAATGGCCGAACTGCATGAAGAAGTAAGAAACAGCTCCCAGATAAGACCATCTCGGTTGGCGAAGTACATCTCGGTCGAGGTGTTCTGACAGTACCCGAGATGTATCTCAGTAAAGCTCGTTTCCTCAACTTCTCGAAATTTCGTTCTTCTAGTGTAGCTCCTGAACTGTGATCCTTCCTTTTGGAATACCTAGTTGTTGTCTAGAGGAAAACAAAAACAAAGCAACTATCTAAACTAAACTAGAAAAGGGAGAAGAAAGCAATACCTTGGGTTGCCTCCCAAGAAGCGCTTGGTTTAAGGTCGCTAGCTGGACCCTTCTCCATAGAATTACTCAATGTACCTTGAACACCATGGAGTGCTTATCACATCCATCAAAAAATTCTTCCAAAAAGGTTCCGGTTCCTAGTTTCACCGGCAAATGGTAAGATCTCCCACGTACAAGCTTGTACGGTTTGATTCTCACCGGAATCCTTCTAGCCTTCCTGCACTTCAATGGGACATAATCTAGCCTTGCGTCCCATCCTTTCCTTGATCGAGAAAACAGCTTCTCGAGAATCCTAGTTGCTTCCCCATCTTTAGCTTGGGGATGGTACAAGGTCCTTAGCATGCGAGAGACCCCATACTTGAACAAGAGACACTTCATCGCCTTAACGGTGTAGTGCTTGCAAACTTCACTCCTTATAATCCAAGGAGCATCTTCTTCCAACAGTTTCATGGGAGGTTTCATCTTGATTTTAGGAGGTTCTTTCGGAAGAGACCTCCAACTCTCCGGTGCATTCCTGAAAAATTCAGAAATTTTAATAGGGAATTCAAATGAAGTAGGAGAATGTACCTTGCAAAGTTCTCCAAAGCTTGAGACAAGTTTCGTGTTGGGTTGATAATCCACCCACTTCTGATTTTGCAGATTCTTCCATCTCGGCCGAAATCTCTTCCACCTCGGCCGAGGTCTCAACAGTTGGATCGAAATCTTCCAAATCTTCTTCTCCCTCAAAAGCTTCAGGAGAAACTTCTGGGTTGATTGGAGGGGTGCTTGGAACTTGCAGCACTTCCTTATGCTCCTCTTCCGGCTTAGCATAGGATATGGTGCTTTCCTTGAGCTCCTCCACCTTCTTCATCAACCTTTCCCATCTTAATTCAAGAGAATCTTCAAGGGGTTGCTCACAAATCTTTTTAGGGACATTCAGTTCATCCCACATTGCAAGTTCATGCTGAATGGCCTCTTCTCTTTCCCATTCATTGTTGAACCAATAGAAGGAGTACTTCTCCTCCAAGTATTCATAATGATCCGCCCTAGCACTTTGCCTTGCTATCTAGGCTGGATCAAATGTAGTCATCGGAAATCCTGAAAACTACAAAACTCATAGAAAGAGTAGTTAGTAGCAACAGGGGCAAGTGCCCCGAAAGCAAACCGCAACCGGCTCGGTCTAGACCAAGTCCCCGGCAACGGCGCCAAAAACTTGTTCGCTCCAAACGGTGTGTGCAAGCTTTAAATTTATAACCCTAGACTTAAGCTTAAAACAAGGATGCAAACCCGCAGTGTACGGGTCAATCGTAGTAAAAGCAAGAAAATTCCAGGGGTCGATCACAGGGACTCGGTGAAACAAAGTCAATACGGTGTGCTTATGCCAATACTAACCACAAGAGCGATTAACACAATCAAAGATGAATAAGAAGTCAATAAAGCAAACATGCAATTCTAGGGATTAAAGCATCTAGTTGTGGTTCCAACTCAAGATCTATAGATAAGCGGACAAAGCTGAGATTTTTGCGTGGGGAAGGTGTTTCTAAAGTGGAGTAGATCACCGGGTAAGTCTCACTACACACTAATCCTAAACCGTAACTCCTATTACCGGGTAAGTCTCAAGGAATCAAGATAAAGAATTATAACCTCAAACTAACATACCATCTAAGGGAATAGAATCAACCTTTACCGGGTAAGTCTCAGGGTAACTCACAAAGATGGGATGGAAGCACACTCAAACCCCAATAAAGGATAAACCTTTATTACCTACACTTATGATCGTTGGTAAACAAACTAAGGAATTACCGGGTAAGTCTCATCCTAAGCGTGCATTGAACCAGGAAGGTGTAATAAGAATAGGATTTAGCAAACTCTAACACTTAACTTTCTGTTTTAGGTCGGATAAGTCACCTCGATCAGAAGAATTCCACCCCGGCCGAGATGTTCATCAACCGAACGAGATGCTTAGGGTTAAGGTTAAAGACTCGAACTTTCAGGATCCTACTGGAATCTAAGATTATTCTATCATTGTTTTTCCCACAACCTTCAGCCAATCACCCTAGAATCACACAAGGAAATTAGCCACTCATCATCATTATGAAAGTATTAAATATATGGGAAGAAGGTGAATATTTGAACAAAGAAGAATTTAAGGAAAAGACTTCAATAACTGAATCAAATATCACAACAAAAGCGTTCCTTGGATAGCAATCCAACAAGACAAGACAACAAGTGAGGGAATTGAAGACAATCTTACAAAACCCTCCAAAAAGCTATAAAAGCTATAGACTTCTATCTTCCTTCAACCTTCAAAAAAGGTTCTTCGAAACTCCCAACTGGAGTATGCCGCTGCTGCTGCGTATTTTTTCGGTGTAAGCGGCCTCCTCGATTTGTGGAAATCCAACCCTTTTTATAGGAAAATAACCCTCCAAAGACAATAAATCTTAGAAAGATATTTTCCCATAAATATAGGTAAAATATATGATTCTGCATATCTCCTTCCTTCCAGGAGCCAAGCCCAAAAATATAAGATCACTTTTCAATTTTAAAAGATCTTATCCATGAATAAAATATTCTCGCCGCGTCCTAGGTGTTCGCCTCGGTCGAGTCGGCGTCTCTGGATCACCTCGGTCGAGATGAATCTCTGATCAACCGAGGTGAGTCACAACTGAATGCGAAATCTCTCAAAACTGGTCCAAAGTAAATCTTTAATCCATGGCTATGCTCCCTGGATGTAGCTCCAAATGACTCATGACTCCTTTTGCTCCTTTTTGATGCAAAACGTACCAAATTACCTGCAATTACAACAAAACTAGGTGTAGACCTCGATCCTCGCAAAGGTAGATGAAATGGTAGTAAAATCACATAATGCACATACAAACATGCAGATTATGAAAGATAAAACGTCCAAACAAACCCCAAAATATAGACTATAATTCATACTATCACCTCACAATGGGTTCCGGCCCTTAGCCTGGCAACAACTTCATCGGACCTTACAACACGGCACAAATAAAAAGGCAAAACATAGAGTTCTATATCATGAGGGAAATGAAAAATCCAAATCTAAAAACAATACAACCAAGTCTCAAAAACAAAATGACAACATCAGTCTCAATAGTCGTGAAATAAAAGATAACAGTCCCGTCCAATAATGCACGGAACCCCGGCTGCCCACTACCGCCGGATCACTCGATCGCCTCCCTAACCTGCAAGGCATCTACAAGCGGTATAAAACCGTTAGCTAATAATCTATGCATAAGTATAAAGGTAAAAGCACAAACACACAACATACACAATCAGCATGCAACACTCATTCCTTTTGTTATCTTTTATTAAGTGATACGTCATTACTAATGATACTTATTTTGTGACACGAGGGATTCCCAAACCTCGCTCTTGTCCCCGTTTACCAACGCATAATGGTACTAATGCATTTGACCGTCTACCTGACTGGGCTGGTCGCAGGGAACCTCCTAGACTCTCGCAAGAGCTAGGCAGATGATGTCACGACCCGTTATCATACACTTGGGTCAATTACACAATATACTAAAGTCGGCCTACTCCGGTTTCGTTATTTATCTTAACTAACAAACACCACTCATACACATCACACACATGCAAGAAGCCAGCTAAGTAAGTCCGTGGACTTACCAGAATCAAATCTCGCCTCTCTTAACACCACTCAATCAGTAACTGCAGAAACTCAGTTGCCTATCAAAGGAGGCACGTGGGTCAATACATTTCCCTAGGTACTTAGAAGTCTGAAACTCCTAAGCTGTAAGATCCTATTTGGACATAATTTATTACAGTACTTATTTAAGGTAACATGACTATTTTACGCTTGGTCCCGAGACTTCCAAAAACTCGTAATACGTACTTAAAATTCTTACTTGAAGCTAATTAACCATATTCTACTCCCTAGGGTGATTTTAGGTAAAAACTAGAGAAAATACCCACTTTCTATTTCTCGAAAAGTCACTAAGGTCCAACTACAGCTTCAAATATGAAATTAAAATAAACTTATAAAAATTTAGAAATAAATCTCTAAATTATCTATGATATCTAATCTACTCATAGGAGAAAGAATTTCCTAAAACTGTTCAATTATCACTTCTACAAAAATCCTTAATGTTGGCTACTACACTAAAAATGTTCCTATACTTAGTCAAAAATAAATGCTGGAAAAACAGCTCAATTACTCTACTTTGAGATCCTATAACTTTCAATCCAACCGTTCATTTATTCCCAAATTTTAACACAGCAAACTATGTATATCTATGTCTATCAAAAATTCAATGGTGGATCTTCAACCAATCTTTTTAACATTGATTCACAACAGTGGGTAATTTTCAACTTCAAAAATTGAAGAAACAAATATCTGTACACAAAGAGTTCATGAGATCCTAAGTTCTATATTCACTATCAACTATTCTGCATCAACACAACTACTCTCACCCATCCTATGTTCAACCTATGGTGCCAAACATCAACCTATACATTTATAGACTCCATCTAAGAGTTGTACAGAAGTTAACATCTGGGAATCATTCACTTACCGGACTGTAGTGTCTCAAAGGAAGAACGTGCTACTGGACTCGAGGGTTAGACTTCACTAATGTAGCTTTGGGACGGCTCTGCTTGGCCGTGTTGTGGACATCTGATGTAGTCAAGTTAGGGACCCGTCCGGCACAGAGAAGGAGCACGTGAGAGGCTGAACCAAGACAGTAGAGAAATGAGAAGGAAAAGGAAGGCTGGCCTTACCGGAGGGACACAGGAAGAGCGAGCACTTCAGCAGTCCTCGGCGCTGGTTGCTGTGTGAAGAGTTGCTTGAACGGCTGCTTCGCACACAGATCTTCTGTACGCAGAGAGGTAGAAGGGAACGTTGCTGAATGTGTGCAAAGCCTAGTCACGAGCAACTCCAGAATGTGTGCAGAATCCAGTCACGAGCAGCTCCGGAATGTGTGCAGAATGTTGCCGAACGTTGCTGAATTGGAGCAAGGGAGAACGTTGCAGTTTCCTTCTCTTCTGGGGTGAATATAGGTTGTTACAACTCTTTAATGTTTCATTTATTCAGTTGTTACAAGCAGATGGGGAGAGAGGGCAGCTGAAGGTTTTGGCGTGAATTCCTTGGGCTGCTCCTGGCTGGGCTGAAGCAAGAGGTGGGCTGGAGCAGTTGCTAGAAATTGGGCTGAAACTAAGTAGAAATAGTGGGCTGAAGAGTGAATGAGGTTGTCATGGCTTTGTCACAGCCTTGTCAAAACGTGTCATGGCCTCGTCTCAGCCGTGTCATGATCTCGTCTCAGCCTTGTCATGGTCTCGTCAAAAGTCGTCGTTAAGAATTAATTATAAGAATTAGGTTTTGATAAAATTCTATCATTTTATGTGAATAAATTTCTACATAAAATGATAGAATTTGTGGAGAAAGAACTACTAGATAGAATGGAAAACCGTCAACGGCTCGAAATCCATTTTAATTCGGAAATTAAATGGAATAGAAATTCCGGATATTACAAGAGATAACCAGAGAAGAGAGGGAGTAGATACAGAAGGCAAAGAGGGAGCATGGGAAATATATGTGATGCCGCCTCTCTTTTTAGGGATATCAAAATGGATTTGGAAATGAAATATATATATATATATATATATATATATATATATATATATATATATATATATATATATATATATATATATATATATATATATATATATATATGAGGTTGATATCCATACCCCTATGCCAAACACCACATATATAGACTTTCTTTTATATATTGATACTCATATATGATATCAGAATATGGATCCCAACCCGGTTCATATATTTAATTTCAAGCATCTAACCGGTGAAAAGGATTAACTGAAAAAAAAAAAAGACCGAATATACATGTTCCCGAGGTAATTAAGTTAACAAACCATACCACATCAATTTATTAGACAAAGAAAGAGAAGGATATGAGAAGACATTGACAATAGTAAATGACATGATCTTACTCCCTCTAATCCGGAAAATTTCATAGTTGTTGGTAACATAGCTTTCACAGACAACATTTGTACAGCGGAAGTACCTAATGCTAGAGCTTTGGCCACTCCAAATATGCACAAACACTAAGTATGGATGCATATAAAGAAGCAATTTAAGCACAAATTGATCCAACTCACCGCATACTCATTGTTCTTCAGAATCAACGGAGAATCTATTTTTAACGCACTTTCCATGATAAGCCTTTCTACATCCCTGTAAGGTAGACACAAGAATCATGTGAGTATATTGAAGAATAAAACTTGGTAACAAGGGTCTGTCAACATTCTTGATATATCATAAAATTCAACTAACCTAACCTAACCTGTGTTTGTGGCACCTAGTAAGCCACCGATTGAACGAACAAAAAATCAACAACAAAAAGAAATACTTGATATATCATATATCTCTGACCTAGTTTTGCAAAATTCTCAGTTACCCTTCAAACAAGTCAACCGACTAGAGATTTTCAACAATGAATATTTGGGTTATTCTTATGATAATCTAATGTATTAGACGCCATAGAAACAAAAGAGGGAGAGAGAGCAGACTCGTGATTACAGAGAATGAGTGAGCCTCCATCCTTGCAAACAAAGCAGTAGTCCTCGGAGTGTTCTACCGACCTCTCTTCTACTACAACCATCGTAGGCTCGGGATTGCTCCTGCTTTTCTTCCCCATTGTCCCGATCGAAGCGAGAAAAGGATAAGGACTCTGGGTTTCAGGGAAAGGAGAGGAAAGAGATGAGTCAGACAGGAATGAGAAGCCGTAAATTTCCTTCCTTTATATACTGTAACAAAGAAAAACCCTTTTTTGCCTAAATTTTATATATTTTGCCCAGTGATTCATCTTTTTAATAATTTCTTTTTTGAAAAATTTTCGTGTTGAAAGAGATAGGATGTACAAGGTCTTCTTGACCAACAGAACACAAGCTCAAGAGTAAGAACAAGAGAAATAAAAAGTCCCCAAGAGGCCTAGAGGAGGTGAATGCCAAGCATCTTAGCCCAGGAGTTCGACTCGGGTGATCTGTCATTCCAGTGGGAGTTTGCAAAAATCTTAATGACCATGATAATATAGTTTGCACAACTGATTTCAGGTGTGAACTTTGCGTTGTAAATGATCTCATTTCTTGCTTTCCATGTGAAGTAGATATAGGCGGTCATCGAGGAGAGTATGGCGTTGGAAATGAGAGACCGATTGGGGGTGTGGTGCGGGCTAAGCCAGGACCAGAGGTTGTGTAAGTAAGGGTAAGGGTACTGGGTTCTTGTCCATCAAAAGATGATGTGAAGGACCAGGGAGATTTAACTACAATTATTCCAAAGATGGTTTCCATCCTCGAGGTGGCTATTGTAGAGCTTGCAATGGTCATTGGGGACTAAGTTCCAATTAGAAAGCTTAGAGAGAGTGGGGAGGATGTGGTGGCTTGCAATCCATGCAATAAAGCTGCATTTTGGTATATGAAGGTCGAGCCAGATATGAATGGGAGGGGGAGGGTTTGGTGGGAGAGTGGGTTCTTTGAAGAGGGTATAAGTAATTTAAGTGGAGAATGAGCCATTAGGGCTTGTGATGAGGTTTAGGTGGTTAGGTCACTGATTGGTGGAGAGGATGATGTCACGTATCTTGATGATAGCTTTCCAAGTGTGGGAGTCGTTGCCGGCCTCCTGATAGTTACATATAGTGCATCTTTTCAGAATGTTTATGTTGATCCAGTTGCACCACAAGTTCGTTCTTCTCTTATCCATGTCGTAAATAAGCTTACTTAAGCATGCCTTGTTCCATGAGATCAGTTCCTTGAACCCTAGTCCGCCCATGATTTTGGGAGTGCAAACCGTGTTTCAGGCAATCACTGAAAGTTTGCTAGAATCCTTACCCGACCATAGAAAGGAGCAGAGTAGACTTTGAATCTTGCTAAGGATGGTAGATGGGATAAGGAAGACATTACACCAATAGTGATGCATCGCTAAGAGGATAGATGAGATGATTTGCTTCTTAATAATTTCGTATGATATTGCCAATTATTCTTTTACTATATTGTAACACCCCAAATTCTCAAAACTCGGGGAGCTACTGGTTAGGACCTCATAATGGGTCCCGACCATAGTTTGACAACAATTTTACTAGGATCTTACAACAAGGCACAAACGTATTTAAATCATTTGAACGTTAAGCAATATGTTCATGAATGATATGTATCAGCCTTACAAGACAAAGATACAAAAATGACACATATGACAAAACTGAAGAAACACCCGTCCCCATCCAAATGAGTACGTGGACCCGTCTAACCATCCCTCGGATCTCTCTACAACCATCTTAACCTGCAAGACATCTACATACACATTCAACATGCAACACTCAAGTCCGTTATTATCTTTGTTTAAGACATAACCTTTACTAATGATACTTATTTTGTGACACGAGGGATTCTCAAACCTCGCTTATGTCCTCGTTTACCAGCAAGGAATGGTAGTAATGCATCTGACCGTCTATCTATCCGGGCTAGTCGCAGAGAACCTCTTAGCTCTCGTAAGAGCTAGGTAGTGATGTCACCGCCCGTTATCATACACTTGAGCCAATTACGTAATATATAAATGGGTCGTCCTATTCCGGTTTCGTTGTTAAAAATAACTAACACATACCACCAATACACAAAATGCTAATACGAAGAAGTCAGCTAAGTAAGTCCGTGGACTTACCAGTTCCAAAGTGAAATCCGATCGAAATTATCTCGGCATCCCGTGGGAAGGCACGCAACGCCTGTTCAAAACAAGGCACACGAATCAACATCACTTTATCCAACTAGAAGTCCTTAGACTTCTAGTGCTCACAACGCTCCCAAGAATTAACATCACTCTAGCCAACTAGAAGTCCTTAGACTTCTAGTGCTCACAACCCTCACAAGAATAACAATAATCTAGCAAACTAGAAGTCCTTAGACTTCTAGGGCTCAACTAAAGGTGGGTCCGGTTCAAACCAAAACGCCGAATCGGCGGTTTGTGAACCGGTGTAAACCGCCGGTTTGACCAAACAGGCGGTTTAGGTTCGCCGGTTTGGTTGAACCGGGGGTTTACGGTTTCGGTTTAGGAACCAAACCTAAACCGACGGTTCAAACCGGCGGTTAACCGCCGGTTTGACCCATTTTTTGTTTATTTTTTAATTTTTACTGCCTAAACCGGTGGTTAACCGGCGGTTTGGCAAAAAAAAAGAGATTTGCCAACGGCTCTTTGGCCACAACGGCTAATAGCCGTTGTGGGGCCCCACATCCCAACGGCTCTTAGAGATGTTGGATGTGTAATTTAATTTTTTTTTTTTGTAATATTAGTGTAATTAAAAAAAAATAACTACCCACAATTCCTATAAATACCATACAATTCTTCCATTTATCTCACACCAACATTCTCATCCATCTAGTATCTACTACTACTCTCAATCTCCATCTCGTATTCTCTTTCTCGTATTCTCGATCTTTCGAAATGGCAAACACGGAGCACCAAAGCGACTACGACTTCACTCCGAGTCCCGCTTTCTTTCCTAGCACACAAGGAAGCGAGACTGAAATGCCGGATTCGGAAATGCCACAAGTTCCACAAGGTGAAGGGCCATTCCGACAAGCTCCTCCACCAAAAATGCTCACCTCCGACATATTCACGAAGTATTACAAGAAGGGTCCGGTGGTGAATGATCATTGCCAAGTTACGTGCAATTATTGTCCGAAGGTGTACAAGTGGAAGGCGAAGGGCGGATACGAGACTTTACAAACCCACATGCAAAAGAATCATCCGGAGAAGCTCGGAATATCACGGGGACAAACACAATTGTCCCACGGGTTTGCATCCTCTTCCGCTCAATCTTCTTTATTCACTTATAATCATGTTGATGAATCTTTAGAATTAGCAAACTTAATTTCATCCGAAGCTTTTCCATTTTCTTATGCGGAATCTATTAATGTAAGAGAATATAACACTACTTTTCTTCAACCGGCTTATAAACCAACTTCTCGTAAACAAGTTTCGAAATTAATTTCTCAATCTTATGAACAAAAGAGACAAAATATTCTTACTATTTTACAATCTTTTTCGCATCAAGTATCAATTTGTAGTGATATTTGGAGTACTTTATCACAAAAACATTTTTACTTGGACATGACTTTACATTTTATCGATAATGATATGTACTTGCATAAATTTGTTATTGCATTTTGCCATTTTAATGAACATACTTCCGTCAATATTGCTAATTTAATAAGAACGGTTTTACAAGAATTTAATTTACAAAATCGAGATTTTTCACACTTCCGTCAATATTGCTAACTTCGAGAATGTACGACACTAAGGGTAAAATGGTCTTTTACCGTAAGAGAGTTATTTCCGTAATTCCTTCGCATGAGGTTGGACATCCAGATGTGATTTTGATCCATATGCCTTATTTGACAGGCGTTTGAGTTACTACGAGTACGGACTGTTTGAGACACGTTAGAGTGTATTTTGACTCGGGTAAGTCCTTGCGACTTTCTTAGCCAGTTTCTGGATATTAGTTGAGTGATAGTAGTTGTGTGTGCTATGTGCGTGTTTTAATAATAATAACTTGCTAGGACGACCGTTATTATTACGTTTAAAGCCCAAGTGTATGTATAACAGGCCGTGACATCACTGCCCAGCTCTGACAGGAGACTGGGAGGTTCTCTATACCCAGACCAGGCAGGTACAAGGTGAGATGCATCGGATCCGTTCCTGATGGTTACACGGGGGCGGAGGCGAGGTTTGGGAATCCCTCGTGTCACAAAATAAGTATCATTAGCGTGAATGAGTAACATAACTTAAGATAATAAAATGGACTTGTTTGAAAGCATGATGGGTGTTTATATTTTTTTTATGTGTGTGTGTGTGCTACTATTATTCTTCTAATATTTAGATAACTAGCTAATGGTTCCTCTCGTTGTGTTTTTAGATTTACCGCAGGTTAGACCAGCAGTTGAGTGATCCGGAAGTAGTGGTCAGCCAGGTCTCCGTACTCCTTAGAGTGGGGGTTGGGGTTGTGTTGGTCTTTCTTTCTTTCGTTAAGACAGTTGTTCGTCTTTCTCTTGTTTAAGTACTTTAGACTGTTAGACCGTGTTGCATTCATTACCGTTAAAATACTATTTTATGAATTTCGGTTTTTCCTTATTTGTGTCTTGTTGCAAGATCCTAGTAAACTTGTTGTCAAACTGAGGTCGGGACCCATTGTGAGGTCCTAACCAGTAATGTCCCGAGTTCTGAGAATTCGGGGTGTTACAACATGGTATCAGAGCTCTAGGTTGGCAACAATGGCACTTAAAATCTTCTAAAAGACTGAATAAGTTTTAAGCAGAACCCGAAAGGGGTCTGAGTTTTTAAAGAGTGAACTTCTGGTTTTCAAATGCATGCATAGTCTGGTTGGGAATAGAAAAGTACGGCTGATCACCACTACTACCGCGGATCTCAGTATGCTTAGTATAGACTTTAGGTTTTATTGTAGATGGACTTATTGGACTTATTAGCTAGTATATTTATAGTTGTTATTCCTCGCGCAGATGGCACGTACTAGAGCTACGCTAGCTACTGGTCGAGGTAGAGGTCGTCCACCTCTCCCTCCAGCTGGACCAGGTAGGGGAGATGGGACCCCTATAGTTAGAGGATGCGGCCGTGGAGGTAGACCTCCACTAGCCCGAGGTCGAGGTCGAGCTCCTCGAGAGGATCCACCAGCAGTGATAGTGCCAGAGGCCGGAGTGGAGGAGGTAGCTGAGAGTGTAGGTCCTGAGGTCAGGAATGAGACCATTGCTAGGTCTGGAGCACAAAGAGCACGTTCGACGGAGTCAGGACATGTTTCCATTGGAGCAACTGAGTACAGAGAGTACCGAGCATACGTTGAGCGTATGGAGGAGGCTTCTAGGACAGAGAGACTTACCCAGGTACCACCAGTACCGGCTAGATCTGTCCAAGTGACACAGGGAGTGCCTCAGGTGCCAGCTGTACCTGAGAGGAGAGTTGTGGCTGATAGAGCTCCTACTGGGTCTAGAGCACCGAGGCCGGATGAGTGGTTGAAGGCTTTCAACTCTTAGAAGGTCCCCTCATTTAGTGGAGAGATAGGACTGGAGGTGGAGCACTGGATTGGACAGGTAGAGAATGCGTTAGAGGCAATACGTTGCCCAGAGGATCGGCAGGTGGATTTGGTGCAGACATGCTTCACTGGAGATGCTCATTCCTGGTGGCGGACCATGCGTAGTCGAGTCACCAGTTGGGAGCAGATGAGGGGCATTGTTAGAGATAGATACTGCCCTGTCTCGCTGAGGAGAGAGAGGTTTCAAGACTTCATTGAGGCAGGATTTGAGGACATTCCGATTGCTACTGCCATCAAGAAGTTCCAGAAGGAACTGACACTGCTTGGACCAGCTGCACCTCCTGAGGAGCAGCATGTATATCTCTTTTCACGGAGATTGAGAGAGAGCACTCGTTCCTATCTGGCATGATTCGCTGTGAGACTCTGTTAGACTATCAGGATAGATTATCTGTATATGAGAGAGACAGACCAGTGTCGAGGAGAGCTGCTCAATCATATAGGCCGGATAAGCGGCAGAGGACAGGTTATGCTAGTGGTAGTTCAGGGGTAGCTGTTTTTGGACGGGGACAGACTCAGGGGCGACATAGCCATACCGCTACTGGTCAGACTTCAGCTAGTGGCTTACAGTGCCACAATTGCAGTGGCTATGGACACATCCGATCGAACTGCACGAAGCCGGCAGTGACCTGCTTCTAGTGCGGCAAGGTTGGACATAGAGCTGCATTCTGCCGCCAGGGCAAGGCTCCATCTCAACAGGGTTCTTCTCCTGCAGGCCTATCAGGGAGTGTATGGAGACCGCCACAATACCGAGCTCCGAGTCAGCAGCAGCAGTACCGAGCTCCGAGTTAGCAACAACAGTACCGAGCTCCTGGTCAGCAGCAGTCTTACAGGGCTCCAGGACACACATCATCACAGAGTTCTATGCAGGGATCAGGTCGGGGCAGAGGACGTGGTAGTGTAGCTGATACTAGAGGAGCTCAGGCACGAGTGTTTGAGTTGAGAGATGCTGATCAGCCCGATGCACCGACTACCACAGGTACGATCCAGATCCATGACTTACGTGTACGAGTTTTATTTGATACGGGTGCTACACACTCCTTCATATCTGATGCATGCGTAGATAGGTTGTCCTTAGCTATTGTAGAGGGGATACCTTTTATGATAGGTTTACTTGATGGGAGTAAGGTAAGAGGGACTAGAGAGATCTTTGGATGTCCTGTTCGCATGGGAGATCGAGACTGGCTAGTAAATTTTCTAGTCATGCCCTTAGCTCATGAGGATGTCATTTTAGGGATAGACTGGATGAGAAACACGGAGCAGTCTTAGACATTGGTAAGAGGACAGTGACCGTTGCCACGGAGGAGGGCCATAGAGTGATATTCCGAGGTTGGGACCTCGGAAATTCAGGCATAGTTATTAGTGCAGTGAGGGCAGCGAGACTGATAGCACAGGGTTGCGAAGCCTTCTGGTGTTATGCCATGAAGGAAAGCAAGAGCCTGACTATAGAGGAGATACATGTTGCATGCGAGTTTGCAGAGGTATTCAGTGACGACCTGCCAGGACTACCCCCACAGAGGAGCGTTGATTTCAGCATTGACTTGGAGCCGGGCACGAGACCGATCTCGAAGGCTCTGTACCGTATGGAACCTATAGAGCTGCTTGAGATGAAGAAGCAGTTAGAGGAGCTAGCAGATAAGGGCTTCATACGCCCTAGTGTGTCCCCTTGGGGTGCGCCAGTATTGTTTGTGAAAAAGAAGGACGGATCGATGAGGTTGTGCATAGACTACAGAGAGCTGAACAAGGTAACCATCAAGAACAAGTACCCACTGCCGCGCATAGATGATCTGTTGGACCAGTTGCATGGAGCGTCTGTGTTCTCGAGGATAGACTTGAGGTCAGGATACCACCAGTTGAGAGTGAGAGATCAGGACATACCTAAGACGACATTCCGGACTAGGTATGGTCATTATGAGTTCGTAGTGATGCCATTTGGGCTCACTAATGCACCAGCAGTGTTCATGGAGTTGATGAATGGGATATTCATTGACTTCTTAGACCAGTTTGTAGTGGTCTTCATTGACGACATCCTAGTCAACTCTAGGAGTCGAGAGGAGCATGTCGGACACTTGAGGACAGTATTGCAGATTCTACAGGATAGCCAGCTGTATGCTAAGCTATCCAAGTGTGAGTTTTGGATGTCAGAGGTGGCTTTCTTAGGTCACGTGGTGACTGCTGAGGGTATTAAAGTCGATCCGGCGAAGATTGAGTCAGTATCTTCTTGGCAACCTCCTAAGAATGTCAAGGAGGTTCGCAACTTTCTAGGTTTAGCAGGTTACTACCGCCGGTTTGTGGAAGGGTTCTCTTTGATTGCCCGACCACTTACTTGTCTTCTGAGAAAGACCACTCGGTTTGTCTAGTCTGAGCCATGTCAGCAGAGTTTTGAGGAGCTGAAGAGGAGATTGACATCCGCTCCGATTTTGGCACAGCCTGAGGGTACTGATGATTTTGTGGTATACAATGATGCATCCAAGCTAGGCTTGGGGTGTGTTTTGATGCAGAGAGGTAAGGTCATAGCCTATGCGTCTCGACAGTTGAAGATGTATGAGGAGAACTACCCCACACATGATCTGGAGTTGGCTGCAGTAGTCCATGCTCTTAAGATCTGGCGTCACTAATGCTATGGGGCAACATGTCAGATCTTCACAGACCATAAGAGTCTGAAGTATATATTCACTCAGCGGGAGTTGAATAACCGCCAGAGGCGGTGGTTAGAGTTGATCAAGGACTTTGACCTTGAGATTCTTTACCACCCCGGGAAGGCGAATGTGGTAGCTGATGCTTTGAGCCGGAAGACGCCTAGGGAGAGGGCGATAGCCCGGTTGACAGTACAGCCACAGTTGCAAAGAGACTTGGCTTGGTTGGAGATAGATATTCAGTTTCCCGATACTGATAGTCAGTTGGCTACTTTGGAGTTACTTCCTGATCTGTTGGACGAGATCCGACAGAAGCAGGAGACTTGCCGGACTTTGATCAGGATCCGAGACAGGATGTCTCGAGATGAGGCCCCACAGTTTACTATTAGTGCAGATGGAGTGATGAGATGTCAGGACCGCGTTTGTGTGCCGTCAGACAATGAGTTGAGACAGAGGATACTAGGTGAGGCGCATGCTACCCCATACTCAGTACATCCTGGAGCGAGTAAGATGTACAAGGATGTGAGACGGTCCTTCTGGTGGGGTGGTTTGAAGCCCGATGTGACTCGGTATGTAGCTCAGTGCGCGACCTGCCAGCAGGTCAAGATTGAGCATCGTAGGTCTGGAGGAGAGCTCCACCCACTTCCAGTACCACAGTGGAAGTGGAAGGATATATCTATGGATTTTGTCACATGTTTGAGACTCAGCAGAGGATTTGATGCTATTTGGGTAGTGGTAGACCGCCTGACGAAGACCGCACGTTTCATTCCGATCAAGGAAACGTGGCCGGTGAGTCGTCTGGCTGAGGAGTTCACCAGACACATTGTGAGACTCCATGGAGTACCGAGGACTATCGTCTCTGACAGAGATGGACGCTTTACCTCGAGATTTTGGCAGCGGGTACATACTGCTTTGGGGACGAGTCTCCACTTTACTACCGCCTACCACCCACAGACAGACGGACAGTCTGAGAGGACCATTCAGACCTTAGAGGACATGCTCCGGGCGTGTGTACTAGATTGGGGACATGTATGGCCAGATCATCTTCCACTGGTAGAGTTTTCGTATAATAATAGCTGGCACGCGTCTATTGGGATGGCTCCCTATGAGGCTTTGTACGGGCGGAGATGTTGTACACCATTATGTTGGGATGAGCCCAGCAGGGTTGATGGAGTAGCTCCAGATCAGGTACAGGATGACATCGCTCGGATTGCCCTAGTCCGAGAGCGGATGTTAGCAGCTCAGAGTCGTCAGAAGTCCTACGCCGACAAAAGGTGTTGACCTTTGGAGTTTAGAGTGGGTGCTCAGGTGTGACTGAGAGTGTCACCTACGAGAGGAGTTTGGCGTTTCGGCATTAAGGGGAAGCTGAGTCCCCGATATGTCGGACCTTTTGAGATCTTGAAGAGAGTTGGAGAGGTGGCCTACAGATTAACACTACCGCCGAGATTAGAGGGTGTTCATCCGGTCTTTCATGTATCTTAGTTGAGAGAGTACATCCCGGATCCGAGACACGTCATCAGCCATGAGGATCTGACAGTTGAGCCTGACCATACATTTGTAGAGTACCTAGTAGCTGTCTTGGAGCGCAGTACTAGACATCTGCGGTCCAAGGATATACCTATGTTGCGGATCCAGTGGTCTAGGAGAGGAGCTGATGAGGCCACTTGGGAGACTGAGGAGAGTATTAGACGTAACTACCCCGAGTTCTTTGCGGGGTTAGAGGTTACTCCTATTTTGACGAGTTAGTACTCGGATATTGTGTTGTTTGACCTTTCAGGTTTTTACACTGATTTGAGTGATTACGTTTTATGTGACACATGTCTACTGTTGATGATTGAGTAGTTGCTTGTAGCCAACGAAAATGTCGAGAAAATTAAATATACCAAAGGAAATGCGCGATTAAGAGAATTATTCTAAGTTTCGGGACGAAACTTCTTTTAAGAGGGCACTGATGTAATAACCGGAATTTTGAAACTCCGTTAAACCTGAATATAACCAAATTCCGATACGTCAATCTGAAAATAATAAAACAAACGAGTTTTAAGTTCTATCATTTTATGTGACCTTAAGTCACATAAAATGACGAAACCTTGTAACCGGAAATAAATTACGCACCTTAAAATAAGAATAATAATAATTTATAAAATACGGAATTTAATTCCGTATTATATAAATTCCCGCACTTAATTAACGAGTTCCGGATCCTGTTTTAAAGATAGAGAGGTTGGATATAACCCGCTACTAGGCCCAATTACCGGCCCAGCCCAGCCAGCCATTCTTAAAGATTTATCTAATTAACCTAATTAACTAAGCCTAACCTAATTATTACGCTAAACCTAATCCTCTACCATCTGCTTGCCGCTTCCCTCTCCTGCTTTACCTTCTGAACGCCGAACTGCATCTCTTCCGCTTCAACCGGAGACGCCGCCACCGCACCTCGTTCGCCGACGCCAGCAGCCGCCAAGTAAGTCGCCTCCGCCTATCTTCTTCCTCTTCCGATCTGCTCGCTAGCCTAACTCCTCTCTCCCCGCAGCCTCGACTGCAGACCCTAGCCACCGTCGAGCCAGTGCACGCTGTGGTCGACTACCCAGAGTCTCGCCAGCCACCGCCGCAGTAAATCCGGTAAGTCGTTGCCTCCCTTCTCCTCGCTTTCTGTCTCGACTTCAGGAGCGCTAACCACCGTCGCCTCTCTTTGGCCTGCAGCAGCACCGCACCGCCGCTCCCGACAAACCATGGCATCGCTAACCGTCACGAGCCGTCGCCTTTGTCGATTCCGTAGCAAGGCCGACCACCAGTGGACGCCTGTACATCAGCCGCTGGACTGCAACGCAGGTTCTTCTCCCTCCTGTCCCCTGCGAGTATAAAATACGGAATTTAATTCCGTATTATATAAATTCCCGCACTTAATTAACGAGTTCCGCTTCAACCGGAGACGCCGCCACCGCACCTCGTTCGCCGACGCCAGCAGCCGCCAAGTAAGTCGCCTCCGCCTATCTTCTTCCTCTTCCGATCTGCTCGCTGGCCTAACTCCTCTCTCCCCGCAACCTCGACTGCAGACCCTAGCCACCGCCGAGCCAGTGCACGCTATGGTCGACTACCAAGAGTCTCGCCAGCCACCGCCGCAGTAAATCCTGTAAGTCGTTGCCTCCCTTCTCCTCGCTTTCTGTCTCGACTTCAGGAGCGCTAACCACCGCCGCCTCTCTTCGGCCTGCAGCAGCACCGCACCGCCGCTCCCGACAAACCAGGGCATTGCTAACCGCCACGAGCTGTCGCCTCTATCGATTCCGTAGCAAGGCCGACCACCAGTGGACGCCTGCACATCAGCCGCTGGACTGCAACGCATGTTCTTCTCCCTCCTGTCCCCTGCGAGTATAATTGCGAGATTGTATATGTATATAATTGAGATAGAATACGTATATATTTGAGATTGTATACGTATATATATTTGGGATGGAATACATATATATTTGAGATTGTATATGTATATAATTGAGATAGAATACGTATATATTTGAGATTGTATACGTATATATATTTGGAATGGAATACATATATATTTGAGATTGTATACGTATATATTTGAGATGGAATACATATATAAACTGAGATTGAATACGTATATAAACAGTAGATTGGAGGTGGTACGGGTATGCAGTACGGTAGGTTAGTAAGGGTAGGTGTGAGCTTATATAGGAGTTGGGTATGCCGAGTATATAAATATACTTATATATATAATATGAAATGAAAGTGTACATATAAGTGATTTAAAGTTTATACATGTAGATAGATATATGGATCTACTCACATGAGTGTGAGTTGGGAAAATATGAATTATGTAGCTAAATATATATATATATATATATATATATATATATATATATATATATATATATAAATACCTAATAGTTACGGATTTAGTAGGGTTTTAAGAATAACTTCGAGAATGTACGACACTAAGGGTAAAATGGTCTTTTACCGTAAGAGAGTTATTTCCGTAATTCCTTCGCATGAGGTTGGACATCCAGATGTGATTTTGATCCATATGCCTTATTTGACAGGCGTTTGAGTTACTACGAGTACGGACTGTTTGAGACACGTTAGAGTGTATTTTGACTCGGGTAAGTCCTTGCGACTTACTTAGCCAGTTTCTGGATATTAGTTGAGTGATAGTGGTTGTGTGTGCTATGTGCGTGTTTTAATAATAATAACTTGCTAGGACGACCGTTATTATTACGTTTAAAGCCCAAGTGTATGTATAACGGGCCGTGACATCACTGCCCAGCTTTGACAGGAGACTGGGAGGTTCTCTATACCCAGACCAGGCAGGTACAAGGTGAGATGCATCGGATCCGTTCCTGATGGTTACACGGGGGCGGAGGCGAGGTTTGGGAATCCCTCGTGTCACAAAATAAGTATCATTAGCGTGAATGAGTAACATAACTTAAGATAATAAAATGGACTTGTTTGAAAGCATGATGGGTGTTTATATTTTTTTTATGTGTGTGTGTGTGCTACTATTATTCTTCTAATATTTAGATAACTAGCTAATGGTTCCTCTCGTTGTGTTTTTAGATTTACCGCAGGTTAGACCAGCAGTTGAGTGATCCGGAAGTAGTGGTCAGCCAGGTCTCCGTACTCCTTAGAGTGGGGGTTGGGGTTGTGTTGGTCTTTCTTTTTTTCGTTAAGACAGTTGTTCGTCTTTCTCTTGTTTAAGTACTTTAGACTGTTAGACCGTGTTGCATTCATTACCGTTAAAATACTATTTTATGAATTTCGGTTTTTCCTTATTTGTGTCTTGTTGCAAGATCCTAGTAAACTTGTTGTCAAACTGAGGTCGGGACCCATTGTGAGGTCCTAACCAGTAACGTCCCGAGTTCTGAGAATTCGGGGTGTTACATCAAGCCCTCTCCTTTTTTTTTCGAATTACTTCTATTCAAAATAAAATTGTAATGTAATAAAAAAAAATTGAATGTATAAAAAAAATGAGTAGGCTTTTTCATGTATTTTAGTTAGTAATTTTATTTTAGTTGCTTTCTTTTCTCGTAGTTAGTACTTTTATTTACTTAGTAATTATTTTATTCAAAAGCTAATGTAATAAAAAAAATTTGGTTGTATAAATAAATGAGTTTGCTTTGTTGTAATTATTTTACTTGGTCTTGTTTATTTTACTTGCTCTCTTTTATATTTATTTACTTAGTAATTTTATTTTAGTTGCTTTCTTTTACTATGTAATTATTTTATTCTAAAGCTAATGGCAAATGTAATGAAAAAAAGTTGAATGTATAAAAAATTGAGTTTGCTTTGTTGTTTTATAGATACTAATTTTATTTAAGTTGCTTTCTTTTATTTACTTAGTAATTCTATTTAAATGCTATTGTAAAAAAAATTCAATGTATGAAATATAAATTATAAAAACATAGTTATGTGAAATTTCAATCTACAAAACTTTAGTAAAAATTTAAATTGTACAAAGATTAACAAATGCATAATTTTTTAATTAAAATATAATATACTTATCAAATTTTTTTTTTTTTAAATTCATGTGCAAACCGCCAAACCGGCGGTTGGCGGTTTGATCATTGCCGGTTTAGGTTTAGTTTTGCGACCCACCACTAGGCTCAACATCCTCACAAGAACCTAACGCATAAGATAGATAGACACTTAAAACCTAGCTCAACTCTTCTAAACCAAACTATACTTATGTCCCGGAACATCACAAATCCATTACTCTTCTAAACCAAAAAGTCTAGTTAATAAAATATGCTTCTTAATCAAGAAAATTTAATAATTAAATATTAATGGCAATAAAATATGCTTCCAAAATACTGGCTAAATTGGAGAGTAATGGCTTGCGCCCTTTGGTTGCTAATGGCAATGATTTTAGCATCCTTTCTTATATCAAGATATGAAGGGCCTCAGTTACATTATTTGAATTACAACAAATTCATTACTGAACACGGTACTGAAAACTTTCATCTGATTTGTTACACCTCTAATTGTATGTTTCTTTGTTGAATCCTTATAGTTAGGATCAATGCTGTCAATGTATGGCTACTATCAGTATCACAACAAGGTTGGCACTACTGGGATTGATTCAGAGCAGGGAAACAATGCTGCATTGACAAATGGAGGCCCCAAAATGTACAAGCAACTTCCTTTCTCGAGATGAGCATCAGATGAGAAGGCTGTGTTGCAGCTCTTTGTCTCCCATGTCTTGAGGCGTCAAACAGTCGGGTCGGTTGCCGGAAACAACTTCCTTACATTGCTTACATTGCTTCCATCTCCTTCTTTTCCAGTGTCTCGTTAGAAGCATCTTGTAGAACATCAGCTGTGACTATTGGCAGAGTTTGCAGCCTGCGCATCTGCCCTTCTTCTGTCAGAAGCAACTTCCTTTCTCGCGTTAGCTCATAGAATGTGCAGAAACAATAGTAATGGGTCAAGGACAATCAAGTTATAAAGGCTTTTATTTGACAAGAAGATATTCAAGCCACAAACAATTAATAATATGTCAAAAAGGATATTGATCTCTCCATCCTTTCTCATTAGCCAAATCAATGCGGTGTTTTAGAACCATCAAATCTCTTGGAATCGCCTGAAAATTATCTTGCATAAATTAGATGCCATCACCATTAATAGCAATTCAACACAATTTCACTCAACTACTCACATGTTTTGTTTTATCTTCATGAAGAATGTTGGCCTTCTCCTGAAGAGCAGCCTGTCACCAGAAAACAAACACCATAAGTAAACAAGTAAAGATAGATAATTTTCAAATTTTGTAAGGCTAGGTTAACTGATAAACTGTTCATAAGATCGAGAACTTACAACAGTAGGCCTTTCAATAATGCCTTTCTCCACTTTCAGGCGCAAATCATCACATTCATCCTGCACCATGCATGTATAACCAAAATGTCAATACAGATAGATGCCATACAACAAAAAAATGATGTTATGAGGCATTAGCAGATAAACACAGTTTAATTAATTACCTCAAGGAAATTGTAATCTTCAAGCATGGAGATCGGGACATCAGTGGCCATACCGGTTACCTGTAGGAAAATTTCCGTTTTGTCTTCACTAGCTTGTCTTTTGATACCTGTTACTTGAAGCAGCTCGTTAGGCCTGTATTTTATAACTCGATTCTTGACCCTCACAATGCTACCTATTACTTTATCATCTGAGATTTTGTCACACTTGTTCAACAGTTCTTCCACCAAAGTCCTTCTCAGGTAAACAAGACTAATGTTCTCTGGAACTATAGATGCATAGCGGCTGTATAAAACCTTGGGAGTTGCTTTCTCTTCGCCAACTGTGTCCTTTTCCGTGCAAGTTTTCAATGTGTTGTGCTTTTGCAACTTCTTTGAAGGTAACAAACCCTTTAATTCCTCGTTTTCGGAGCTGTCATCTATGTTCTCCCAAAAATGGTTTTCAAGGAAATCACTCATTTTGTATATGGTCAGTGACTTCCTCCCTAGTACAGAATGAAGTGCATCATCACAAATGATTTTCTTCTTGTTTTTAATGTCAAAGAGATTATTGTCTCGTGCATACTGGATCATAATATCAGCAGCTTCAATCTGAGACATTTTCTGGCTAGTATCTTTTCCAATTGAGGCCAGGAACTCTATTAGCGCTTTTGATCCCCAAGCAAGAAATTCCCTTTTGTTTAAAGCCTTCTTCTTCTGCCTCGGTTTTTTGCAGTCTGATTGAGTGATCTCCATGTTACAGTCTGCATTTGATGCTCCAGCATATTCACCCGAACCCCAACGAATAATTTTCCTTTTTTTGCTCTCCTGTTTTTTGATGTCGGATTGCGTGATCTCCTTCTTTTGCTGTTTTTTACTTCTGTCTGAACTCTTCTCCTGAGTAACCTTCAGGTCAAAGTCCGCATCTGAAACTTTCTCATGGCCTACATCGGCACCATATTCATCCGAATGTGCCCTCTTAAAGGTGGACTTTGGTTTGGGTGTAGTACTGCTATCCATATGAGCCTTTGCAGCCTGCAGGTCTTTTAAGGTTAAATTTTCCTTATCCCTTATTATTTCCCAGTATTCCTTGAAAAGACCCTCTGTTGATTCTCGATCATTAAAATCTGCCTCTTCCTGCACCAAACACATATACAATCAGGATTCAAAAGCTAAAAAAACCAAAGACAAACAAATCCAAGAAACAGCCTAGCAAAAAAGATCAGCATTAATTTATTCCACTTATTGAGAAATGGAGCTGGTTGTGATCAACCATCTTAGCCTTCGGGCTTGTTTGGGATCCATATCCAATTATCTGTGTATTAATTATTGGTATATGGGTACGAGATTGATATATTGTTATTTGTGAATGACAATATAAAGTATACCAAAATTGCTTCAATTACTAGCTCTCAAATTTTAATTTCAGCAAACAAGATACGAACGAGTAGAAATAGCAGTGTGTCTAAAGAACCCTAGCTAGTAATCCAGTCCATACATATCACACATTTAAATAGAAAGTAAACACGAATCCATACGAGAAACTGCATAAATTGAGCAATACAATCCTGCTGCATACCGAATCCGTGGTTTATTGCTCTTAATTTCCAAATGGTATGAAACAAAATATTAACTCCGATCCTGTAAAATTAGAAGACATCGGAAAAAAACGCAAATGGAATTTGGAGAAGATTTGTTTCATACCTGGAGATGATGTAAATAAAGAAAAAGAACGAAGATCCAACGAGGGAGACAACCGGAGAAGAGAGGGTGTAGATAGAGAAGGCAAAGAGGGAGGATGGAAAATATATGTGACGCCGCCTCTCTTTTTAGGGATATCAAAATGGGTTTGGAAATGAAATATGAGAATATGTGTATATATATGAGATATCCATACCCGAATACCCTTATGCCAAACACCACATATATGGACTTTTTTTATATTGATACTCATATATGATATTTGAATATGGATCCCAACCCGATTCATGTATTTAATTTCAAGCATTTAACCGCTGAAAAGGATTGAAATAAAAAAAAGACCGAATATATGCGAAGACAATGACAATAGTAAATGACATGATCTTACTCCCTCAGAGTCAACGTCTCTTCCTTCCTCCACCATAATAGCGAGCTTAAGACACTCGTCACAAATACCATATGCTCCTCTAATCCGGGCAAATTCATAGTTGTTGGTAACACATGTTTCACACACAGCATTTGTACAGCAGAAGCACCTAATGCTAGAGCTTTTGCCACATTTGCAGCAAGAATGGCAATCTGAAATGATACAAGCTCAGTGAAGTAAGATCACAATAGGCTATTTAGAACAATGTTAACATCCACTCCAAATATGCACAGTTACTAAGTATGGATGCACATAAAGAGGCAATTTAAGCACAAATTGACGAACTTACCGCATATCCATTGTTCTTCAGAATCAACGGAGAATCTATTTTTAACGCACTTTTCGTGATAAGCCTTTGTGCAAGCCCTGTAAGGTAGGCACAGGAAGCAGGTGAGTATATTGAAGAATACAGCTTGGTAACAAGGGTCTGTCAACATTCTTGATATATCATATAATTCAACCTAACCTAACCTAACCTAGTAAGCAATCGAACACACAAAAAATCAACAAAAAAAAAACAAATAATATCTAGCATATATCTCTAACCTAGTTTTGCAAAAACCTTACAAGTCAGAGAAAAGAAGAAAGCAGCGACTGGGGATTTTATATTTGGGCTTATCTTATAATATTCTAAGTAGAAACAAAAGAGGGAGAGAGAGTAGACGTACTCGTGATCACAGAGAATGAGTGAGCCTCCATCCTTGCAAACAAAGCAATAGTCCTCGTAATCTTCCACCGACAACTCTTCTATTACAACCATCGTAGGCTCGGGATAGTTCCTGCTTTTCTGCCCCCAGCTAGTATCCCGATTCAAGAGAGAAGGTTTCAACTTTTAGGGGAAGGAGAGGAAAGAGGAGAGTAAAACCCTTCTATTACAACTGAGAAGCCGCAAAGTTCCTTCCTTCCTTCATATACTGCTGCGGCAAAGAAAAACCCTTTTTTTCCCTTAATTTTATATATTTTGCATGGTGGTTCAGCTTTTTAACAATTTCCTATGATATCCCCCCATTATTCTTTCTTTTACTACTTTTTGTCATCTCCCATTAAAACCCCCTGACTTTTATTGTGATGAGATGATATAACTTGGGCTAGGCTAGGCTAGGCTATCCTTAGCAATGTTACAATTTTTGTATGTATCTACTGATCGTATTAATTTTTGTCAATTCTCATCTTCTCTAAGTTTTTGGGTTAATTCTTTGTCTTCAAATGAGATAGTTATTGGACAAAGCTGGTTTTTTTTTTCTTTGTTCTACAGAAAGAGACAATTGGTACACCGTACAACATTACAACTACACAATGCCCTTATCTATGCACAAGACTCCATTTCATCCAGTCTATACGATTTCGATTATTAAAGGAATTCATGATCTGTACGGGATGAATGTTCTCATGAGTGATAACTAGATTCTAGATCGCTTGGTGTGGTAGAAACAAGAAGCTCTTTGATGATACCCTTCCAAACATCCCTTCATGCCGGATAGTTTACTTAAGCTTGCAGAAGATTACAAGATAAGAAACGAGAAGCTTCATAGACCGATTTCCACTCCCCTCAGTTCATGGCAAGCACCTTTTAGGATGAATATGATCGTTTATGTACGCAACATTTATCATCCGACTGTGAAGAGACCAACATTCTCCTCAATGATGAGATTTGGGTCAAAACATATAAGGGTCCACAATATGGAAGGATTTTTGGATTGACTAGGAGAACAAGGCATAGACGTTATTCGTACCGGCTTGATTGCAAATTATTTCACTTTTAGTAAGTCTTCACAAGCTTACTATAAATCCCCAAATATTGAACCTTTGAAAACTGAAGTAAAAGAAATGAAGTAAAAGTTGGAAGCATCAACGAGTGAGGTGAAGGAATTAAACGGAAAATGGGTAGTATACAAGATTTCACGCAACAAGAAAAACTCTTACAAGAACTACTACGATTACATAAGAGTGCTTTTGTGAGCTCAACACCTTAGTTAGCTTCCTTCCTTTCTCAAAAACATTTGAATATGACTAAGTTTATCGTTTGCGGTTTAAGAGGTTTTGGGCTTGATGTGTTAGTATAATATCTTATATCTATTAAAGTATAAGCTTTTTTTGCCACGTGTTAACGTCACGTTTCTTAAAACCAAAAAACTTATTTTAAAAAGTGATTTTATAAATGTTGATATAAATTGAAAAGTGATTTCTAATTTATAAAAAAAATATTAAAATAATTAAGTAGTTTTACAAGAATAGTTTTCAAACTTTTACGGA
Organism: Fagopyrum homotropicum; assembly: GCA_033239125.1. NCBI lineage: Eukaryota > Viridiplantae > Streptophyta > Magnoliopsida > Caryophyllales > Polygonaceae > Fagopyrum > Fagopyrum homotropicum. The sequence goes on along the minus strand of BSWB01000003.1, from coordinate 142,883,350 downwards.
TCTTTTTTGCCTTCAATTTTACCAATAATCATATCTTAACAAATCTTTTTAATTTTATTTTTACAGTGTAATTTATTTAACTTTTTATTTTTGTCAAATAGATTTTACATTTGCTATTTTTTATTCTAATTTATTTCCTTTTTTCTTTTTATCAAAATCTAACTAAAGTTATTCCGTCAAACCTATCTTTAATTCAGAATTTTAATCTTATCCTATCTTAAAATCTAAATTGTGTAAGTAGTTATTTGATATAATCTTTAATAAATAACATTTGTAATTAAATTTACTACTTATAAATAAAACAATTGCTAGAATACAAATTTTAAATGTTTTTAGTGTAATAATTTGAACCTTATATTTAACATATTATAATATTTATTATAAAATAAAATTTGAAAAAAAAACGCATAAGAACCAACGTTCAATAGGTGAAATGAAGGATAGATTGTGGAACATTTGATTTGTAAGGTTAGACTATGAAACATTTGAGTTGTACCAAGGGAGGCTCGAAAAAGGTCTTCTTGATATCGTAGTCTTGGGCGCAAGCGAAGACAACCGAGAACTGGAGGAGAAGAAAGGGTTTTATTTTAGAGATGGGGTGAAGAAGAGAAAGGTTGGTGGTGTGCTGTGGAGAAAGCTTTGGTGGTGTCCCACAAGTTTTATTTTAGACTTTAGGCCTGTTTGGGATCAATATCCAGGTACCCGTGTATCGATAATGGTATATGGACACGAGATTGATATCTGATATTTCTGAATGACAAGATAAAGTATACCAAAATTGCTTCGGTTACTAGCTCTCAAAATTTCAGCAAATATTGATACAACTGAGTAGAAATAGTACGTAGTGTGTCTAAAGAACCCCAGCTAGTAATCCAGTCCATACATATCACACGATTCAATAGAAAATTAACACGAATCCATGCGAGAAGCTGCATAAATTGAGCAATACAATCCTGCTGCAAACCGAATCCGAAGTTTATTGCTCTTTCCAAATGGTAAGAAACAGAAAATTAACTCCGATCTTGTAATATTAGAAGACATCGAAAAAAGCGCAAATCGAACTTGGATAAGATTTGTTTCAACCCGGAGATGATGTAAATAAAGAAAAAGAACGAAGATCGAACGAGGGAGATGTAACACCCCGAATCCTAGAGGACTCGAAATGCTACGAGTTGGGACCTCACAATGGGTTCCGGCCCTTAGCATGGCAACAATTTCATCGGACCTTAGAACACGGCACAAATAAAAAGGCAAAACATAGAGTTTTATATCATAAGCGAAATGAAAAATCCAAATCTGAAAACAATACAGCCAAGTCTCAAAACCAAAATGACAACATCAGTCTCAACAGTCGTGAAATAAAAGATAATAGTCCCGTCCTATAATGCACGGAACCCCGGCTGCCCACTACCGCCGGATCACTCGATCGCCTCCCTAACCTGCAAGGCATCTACAAGTGGTATAAAACCGTTAGCTAATAATCTATGCATAAGTATAAAGGTAAAAGCACAAACACACAGCATACACAATCAGCATGCAACACTCATTCCTTTTGTCATCTTTAATATAGTGATACACCATTAATAATGATACTTATTTTGTGACACGAGGGATTCCCAAACCTCGCCCCTGTCCCCGTTTACCAACGCGGAATGGTACTAATGCATTTGACCGTCTACCTGACTGGGCTGGTCGCATGGAACCTCCTAGATTCTCGCAAGAGCTAGGCAGATGATGTCACGACCCGTTATCATACACTTGGGTCAATTACACAATATACTAAAGTCGGCCTACTACGGTTTCGTTATTTATCTTAACTAACAAACATCACTCATACACATCTCACACATGCAAGAAGCCAGCTAAGTAAGTCCGTGGACTTACCAGAATCAAATCTCGCCTCTCTTAACACCACTCAATCAGTAACTGCAGAAACTCAGTTGCCTGTCAAAGGAGGCACGTGGGTCAATACATTTCCCTAGGTACTTAGAAGTCTAAAACTCCTAAGCAGTAAGATCCTATTTGAACATAATATATTACAGTACTTATTTAAGGTAACATGACTATTTAAACTCCTAAGCTGTAAGATCCTACTGGACTCAAGGGTTAGACTTCACTACTGTAGCTTTGGGACGGCTCTGCTTGGCCTTGTTGTGGACATCCGATGTAGTCAAGTTAGGGACCCGTCCGGCACAGAGAAGGAGCACGTGAGAGACTGAACCAAGACAGTAGAGAGAGGAGAAGGAAAAGGAAGGTTGGCCTTACCGGAGGGACAGAGGAAGACCGAGCACTTCAGCAGTCCTCGGTGCTGGTTGTTGTGTGAAGAGTTGCTTGAACGACTGCTTCTCACATAGATCTTCTGTACACAGAGAGGTATAAGGGAAACGTTGCTGAATGTGTGCAAAATCCAGTCACGAGTGCGCAGCTCCAGAATGTGTGCAGAATCCAGTCACGAGCAGCTCCGGAATGTGTGCAGAATGTTGTTGAACGTTGCTGAATGGGAGCAAGGGAGAACGTTGCAGTTTCCTTCTCTTCTCGGGTGAATATAGGTTGTTACATCTCTTTAATGTTTCATTTATTCAGTTGTTACAAGCTGATGGGGAGAGAGGGCAACTGAAGGTTTTGGCGTGAATTCCTTGGGTTGCTCCTGGCTGGGCTGAAGCAAGAGGTGGGCTAGAGCACTGGCTAGAAACTGGGCTGAAACTAAGTAGAAATAGTGGGCTGAAGAGTGAATGAGGTTGTCATGGCTTTGTCACAGCCTTGTCAAAACATATCATGGCCTTGTCATGGCCTCGTCTCAGCCTTGTCGTGATCTCGTCTCAGCCTTGTCATGGTCTCGTCAAAAGTCGTCGTTAAGAATTAATTATAAGAATTAGGTTTTGATAAAATTCTATCATTTTGTGTGAATAAATTTCTACATAAAATGATAGAATTTGTGGAGAAAGAACTACTAGATAGAATGGGAAACCGTCAACGGCTCGAAATCCGATTTGATTCAGAAATTAAATGGAATAGAAATTCCGGATATTACATCAGTACCCCCTTAAAATAAGTTTCGTCCCGAAACTTAGAACAAGGTACTTAATTAAACGACTTCCATAATTAAACTTGTATATCCTAGTCTTACTAAATTTTAATTTCGTTTTCTAAACTTCTCTAACTTTATCAAAGCGTAACAAAAAAAATGGTTGTTACATCAAATCCCCCTCAAAATAAGTTTCGTCCCAAAACTTAGGGTAGTTCCCGAGATCATAACACGTAAGTAAGCCCTATGACTAACAAGTTACTACATCCAGACCACCTATGGTTCACAGACAAGCACATCAAACATATCACACATACAATCACTGAAAGCAACCAAACAAGGATGTAGAACTACCTGACGGTCCTATAGAAGTATCTAGATCCGCATAAAACTCGGGATAGTTCCGCCGGATACTATCCTCCGTCTCCCAAGTAGCCTCATCGATCCCTCGTCTCGACCACTGCACCTTCATCATGGGTATTACCTTCGATCGAAGGCGTCTCATACCCCTCTCCAAAACTGCTATCGGGTGCTCTGGAAATGTACGATCCGGCTCGACCACTAGGTCGTCATGACTCACTATGTGTCTCGGGTCATGCACATACTCTCTCAACCGAGACACATGGAAAACTGGATGAGCTCCCTCCAATCGGGGTGGCAATGCCAATCTATAGGCCACCTCTCCTATCCGCTCTAGGATCTCAAAGGGCCCGACCTATCGGGGACTCAACTTCCCCTTAATGTCGAAACGTCGAACACCCCTCGTCGGTGACACCCTCAACCATACTTGGGCGCCAACCCTGAACTCCAGAGGCATGCGCCTCTTATCAGCATAAGATCTCTGTGCGGTCAACATCCGCTCTCGGATCAATTCTACCCGAGCTATCTCGTCCTACACCTGCTCGGGCGCCACACCACTCATCCTCCCAGGCTCATCCCAACACAGAGGTGTACAACACCTCCGTCCATATAGTGCCTCGTAAGGAGTCATCCCAATAGTCGCGTGCTAACTATTGTTATAAGAAAACTCCACCAAAGGGAGATGGTCGGGCCATACCAGACCCCATTCAAGCACACATGCCCTCAACATGTCCTCGAGAGTCTGAATAGTCCTCTCAAACTGCCCGTCCGTCTGAGGATGGTATGCCGTGGTAAACTGTAAGCTCGTGCCTAAGGCGGCGTGTACATGCTGCCAGAACCTCGAGGTAAAACGCCCATCCCTATCTGAAATGATCGTCCTCGGGACTCCATGGAACCTCACAATCTGTCGGGTAAACTCCTCAGCTAAACGAGACACCGGCCACGTTTCCTTAATAGGAATAAATTGTGCCGTCTTCGTGAACCGATCCACTACAACCAATATCGCATCAAAGCCTCTACTCAACCTCAAGCCGGTAACGAAGTCCATGGAAATGTCCTCCCACTTCCACTATGGAACCGGAAGTGGTTGGAGCTCTCCTCCGGGCCTGTGTTGTTCAATCTTGACCTGCTGACAGGTCGCACACTGGGCTACATATCTAGCCACGTCGGGCTTGAGCCCGCCCCACCAATAAGATCATCGTATATCCTGATAAATCTTATTCGCGCCGAGGTGGACGGAGTAAGGTGTAGAATGGGCCTCCTGCAGCATACGCTGCCTCAACTCTCTGTCACAGGGTACACATATGCGCTCCTGGCGCCTCAAAATCTCATCTGCACCCACCATAAACTGTGGTGCCTCCCCTCTGGACATCCTATCTCTGATCCTCGTCAGTGTTGGACAACCCTCCTGTTTCTGCCGGATCTTTTCCGTCAGATCCTGTGAAACCTCTAACGCTGACAAATGGCCATCAGTATCCGGAAACCGGATGTCTACCTCCAACCAAATCAAATCTCTCTGCAACTAGGTCTGCACAGTCAATCTAGATATCGCATCCTCGTGAGGTGTCCTCCTACTAAGGGCATCGGCGACCACATTCGCCTTCCCCGGATGATAAATTAAAGGATCTCTAAGTCAAAATCCTTAATCAGCCTAGCCATCTCCTCTGGCAGTTATTCAACTCCCACTGAGTGAATATGTACTTCAGACTCTTGTGGTCAGTGAAGATCTGACAGGTGGCCCCGTAAAGGTAATGATGTCAGATCTTCAAGGCATGAATGACTACAGCTAGCTTAAGGTCGTGAGTAGGGTAATTCTCCTCATACGTCTTCAGCTGTCGAGACGCATACGCAATGACCCTACCCCTCTACATCAGTACGCATCCCAAGCCTAGCTTGGATATATCACTGTAAATGACGAAGTCCTCAAAACTCCGCTGACACGGTTCGGACCATGTAAACCTGATGGCTTCCTTAGCAAGGAAGTGAGTGGCCTAGCGATCACAGAAAAACCCTTCACAAACCGGCGGTAGTATCCGGCCAGACCTAGAAAATTGTGTACCTCCTTGACCGTCTTAGGAAGCGGCCATGATGCAACTGACTCTATCTTTGCCGGGTCCACCTTGACCCCCCGGCGGAGACAATGTGGCCAAGGAAGGCAACGTCTGGCATCCAAAATTCACACTTAGAGAGCTTAGCATAAAGCCCTCTATCCTGTAAAACCCGTAACACCGTCCTCAGGTGTCCGGCGTGCTCCTCCCTACTCCGGGAGTATACCAAGATGTCGTCGATGAAAACTACCACAAACTGATCTAAGAAGTCAATGAAGATGCCATTCATCAACTCCATGAAGACAGCAGGAGCATTGGTGAGCCCGAAACACATCACCACGAACTCATAATGACCGTATCTGGTCTGAAATGTCGTCTTCGGTATGTCCTCCTCCCGCACTCTCAGTTGATGATATCCTGACCTCAAGTCAATATGTGAAAACACTGTAGCTCCTTGTAACTGATCCAGCAAATTATCATTACGCGGCAACGGGTACTTGTTCTTGACAGTGACTTTGTTCAACTCTCGATATTCGATACAAAGCCTCATGGATCCGTCCTTCTTCATGACGAAGATGACTGGTGCACCCCAGGGAGACACACTAGGTCAGATGAATCCCCTCTCTGCCAAATCCTCGAGTTGCTTCTTAAGCTCAAGCATCTCGACTGGTGTCATGCGGTATGGAGCCTTGGAGATCGGCCTCGTGCCGGGCTCCAACTCAATCCCGAAATCTACGCTCCTCTGCGGTGGTAAGCCAGGCGGCTCGCCAAAGACATCCTTGAACTCACAAGTTACCGGGGTCTCTGCTAAAGATGAACTCGTCTCCTCCTTCATGGCGTAACACCAGAAGGCATCGCTTCCCTGACCTATGAGCTTTGCGGCTCGGACTGCACTAATGACTATCCCGATCTTTCCGAGGTCCCACCCTCGAAAGACCTCCTACTGCCCAGACTCTGTAGTGACCGTCACTGTCCTCTTACTAACGTCCAGTACAGCTCTATGACGGTCCATCCAGTCCATCCCAAGTATGACCTCTTCATGCACTATGTGCATGACGTGGAAGTCGGCTAACCATTCACGACCTCCCAAGCGGATGGTACAATCGTGAATCTCCCGAGTACTGCGAACCCTACTCCCATCGGGTAACCTTATAAGGAAAGGTTCCCCCTCTACTGTATCTAAGGTCAACCTATCTATGCAATCATCAGATATGAAAGAGTGCGTCGCAGTCGTATCAACAAGTACTTGGACTAGAAAGCCATGAATCATGATAATACCTGTGGTTGCGGGCACTGCTGGCTCTACGGCGCTCCTCAACTCAAAGACTCGTGCCTGAGTACCCCTAGTCTCTGAAGTGCCTCCACCACGCCCTCTACCTCTACCTGGAATCCGAGCAAAACCTTGTGAATATGCCTGACCAAGAGCTCGCTGCTGCTGATCCCGAGCCTAATACTGAGACTGCCTCTGTCCTCCTCCTAAGGTACCAGCAGGTGAGGACCCCTGCTGTGATGGTACCTTGCCCTGTCGACAGAAGGTAGCTCTGTGGCCTAGTTGGCCGCAAGTAAAACATGTAACTGATGGCCTCCTATACTCCGGCTTAAAGTGTCCATGCTCCCCACAGTTGTAGCACTGATGTACTCTAGACCCCGTCGGCGGTACCACTTGGTAACTAGAACGGCCCTGGGACTGACCACGCCTATGACCTGAACCTCCTACTCCAGTGTTGACTGGTCCGGTCCTCTGTCTCTTGTCTGACCCTTCAGACTGCATAGCTCTCTGCGGTGGTAAGCCAGGCGGCTCGCCAAAGACATCCTCGAACTCACAAGCTACCGGGGTCTCTGCTAAAGATGAACTCGTCTCCTCCTTCATGGCGTAACACTAGAAGGCATCGCTTCCCTGACCTATGAGCTTTGCGGCTCGGACTGCACTAATGACTATCCCGATCTTTCCGAGGTCCCACCCTCGAAAGACCTCCTACTGCCCAGACTCTGTAGTGACCGTCACTGTCCTCTTACTGACGTCCAGTACAGCTCTATGACGGTCCATCCAGTCCATCCCAAGTATGACCTCTTCATGCACTATGTGCATGACGTGAAAGTCGGCTAACCATTCACGACCTCCCAAGCGGATGGTACAATCGTGAATCTCCCGAGTACTGCAAACCCTACTCCCATCGGGTAACCTTATAAGGAAAGGTTCCCCCTCTACTGTATCTAAGGTCAACCTATCTATGCAATCATCAGATATGAAAGAGTGCGTCGCAGTCGTATCAACAAGTACTTGGACTAGAAAGCCATGAATCGTGATAATACCTGTGGCTGCGGGCACTACTGGCTCTACGGCGCTCCTCAACTCAAAGACTCGTGCCTGAGTACCCCTAGTCTCTGAAGTGCCTCCACCACGCCCTCTACCTCTACCTGGAATCCGAGCAGAACCTTGTGAATATGCCTGACCAAGAGCTCGCTGCTGCTGATCCCGAGCCTAATACTGAGACTGCCTTTGTCCTCCTCCTAAGGTACCAGCAGGTGAGGACCCCTGCTGTGATGGTACCTTGCCCTGTCGACAGAAGGTAGCTCTGTGACCCAGTTGGCCGCAAGTAAAACATGTAACTGATGGCCTCCTATACTCCGGCTTAAAGTGTCCATGCTCCCCACAGTTGTAGCATTGATGTACTCTAGACCCCGTCGGCGGTACCACTTGGTAACTAGAACGGCCCTAGGACTGACCACGCCTATGACCTGAACCTCCTACTCCAGTGCTGACTGGTCCGGTCCTCTGTCTCTTGTCTGACCCTTCAGACTGCATAGCTCTCTTGTGACCCGGTCGGTCCTTCTCATACGCTAAAGCCCGATCCTGGTAATCGGCTAAGGAATCACAGCGGAACCCCCCTAGATAGGAGCGGGTAGTCTCCCTCAATCTCCGGGTGAACAGATACATGTGCTGGTCCACAGGCGGTGCTGTAGGACCTAACAGTGACAGGTCCTCCCGGAACCTCCTAATGGCCGCAACTATCGGAACATCCTCAAAACCTGCCTCCAAGAAGTCCTGCACTCGGTCCCTTCTCAGCGAGGTAGGACAAAAAGTCTCCCTCACGAGACTCAGCAACTGCTCAAATCGGGACACTCTGATAACACGATTTATGACTTAGGTTTAGGTAATCATTTAGATAGATTTCTCGCTCATTCATGCATGGTTTAGCACTAGTTCACGACGTTTGCACTCAATTCACGTATTTTGTCGAGATAGACGTCTACACGGACTTGTGCGTTGCTTTGTAGGTATTTTGGGAGATTTAGGAGCTAAAGCGATACGTTTGAGGATCGCTCATCAAGATGACACACCCTCGGACTCATTTAGGATGCAAGCTAAAGGCTAGGGAGGACTCATGGAACCTTGCCAACACAAGTCATGCACCAAATCGAAGCTTAATGATCAAAGGCAAAGCTGAAACACAAAATCACGGCTCACTAACAGATCACGGCCGTGAAACTGCCCGTGGATTTTGCCAGGTTTTCGTGACAGCTGTGCCACGATCTCTTGGCCAGCTCTTGCAAAGTTGTAGTATAAAAGTGGTCCTGCATTGGCTGAGAGAAGAATCTTGGAGCAGCTCTCCATTATCCACTATCATCCAATCAAAATATTCTCTCAACAAGAGATTCTTGGGAAGAAGGAGGGAGAAGGAAGCTACCATAGGAGAAGAACTTCATTGGAGAAGAAGAAGAACACACCATTGATAGACCTTAATAGCTTTGTAGAGAAGAATTTCGGAATCGATTTCTAGAGTTGTATGAACCATTTGAACCTTCTTTAAGAAGGGTTGTGAGTCATTCTAATTTCATTTTCAGCTTGGTTTTGTTTACTTACTTGTTCATCTCTTCCTCTTCATTATCTTGCAAATGGAAGCCATGATTTTATGTTTGATGATGTTGATTGCTATGATGAATGTTGTGGGATAAATAGATGAGATTCTAGGGTAAGGAAGGAATGGTTATGGCTAGGACTATGATAGGATGGACTTAGATTAGCCCTTGGATGACTCTCTTGCTTGGACGTACCTTCTGTTAGGATCCACGGTTTGTTCTTGCCAAACCATGGCCGTGGACTTGGTAGAACAACCCGTGATCTTCCCTGGTTCGATGGATCTAGTCTTAGATTGTTAGAATGTTGAAATCCTAAGTGTTTGTTGAGTTAAATCTATCCTAGGGTGACCTAGTGTTAGCAACTAAGTGTTAGTAGAGACTTACCCGGTAATCCTTACTCTTAGATTCCAAAGATAACAAACCCTAGGTAATGGTGAGCCTCATAAGCCGCCATTGGACTAAGTGTGCTAGATGGTTGCTTAGGACTAACCCTTCCGAGACTTACCCGGTAAGGATAGGTTAGATCTCTAGGTGACAATCCGGTTTGTGTAGAATTCCGTCCCTTAGGTTATTAGAGACTTACCCGGTGATGAGATCTTAGAGGTGGACTAGTGGACCATGAGACCTACCCGGTGATTGATCCCAATCTAGAAACACTTACTCCCAACATATCATAATTAATCCAAGGAACGATTAGATAGCTTGAGTCCTATGCCATAATCGGAACTTCCAACCCCTAGAATCCACTTTTCTTTCCTTGATCTATATCTTGTTTAGTTTGTTTGTTGGTATTGATTTGTTAGCATAGTTGATTCGTTTATTTTGCGTGCTTAGTGATCCTTGATTGATCACCAAAAACCTAACCAAAAACATTGAGATTTTCATTTCTTTATTTCTTTCTATTTTCTTAACTTAGATCTTCACTAGACTTAATCACTAATTGAATCAATCTCACCTTAGTCTTTGTGTTCGACCTCGGAATACTATCCCTACTACAAACGTCTCGTACACTGCGGGTTCGCTAGGAGTTAGGATAAATATAACGAGAATATAAATTTAAAACCCATTGCGTATCACATCCTGAGCGTAACAAGTTTTTGGCGCCGTTGCCGGGGACTAGGTCTAGATTGAGTATATTTTGTGACTGTTTATAGTGTAGATCTTTCTTGTTGCTTTTGATCTCTTTTTGGTTTGTGTCTTTGCTTTTCAGGACATCTCTTACTCTTTAGGTGTATGCGAAGGTCTCGTGGTAAGGATTTAGCTCCATTCGATCCCGAACCGGAGAAAACCCTTAGATCTAGATCCAAGAGCATTAAAAATGGAAAAGAGATGGCCGGAAGAGATCTCCAAGCTGAATTAGATGAGGCTTTAGAGCAAATAAGGATAAGGGATGAAGCTTTGGAGAATGAAAGGAGACTTGCCAATGAGAGGCAAGAGGCAACTAGGAGGGAGATTGAGGAGATTAGGCAAGCTCTTGTGCAAAGAGAGCTTAACCGTCAACAACCTCCTCCACCTCCACCACAACCGCAGCCGGCGGCGGTAAATATTAGGGTTGTGCCCATTGCTATGGAAGAGCCACAAATGTTGGGGCAACGTATGGATCCGGCACAAAGAGCACACCGTCCGGGTGTGAACTTAGGGGATCCCGCAGCCCATGATTACGAACTCCGCCCTCAAGTTCTACAAATGATCCGGCATAATCAATTTGGAGGGATGGAAGGAGAGTCTCCTCATCAACACTTGATGAACTATGAGATCTTGATGGAGACTCTTAGACCGCCAAGATTGGAGAGCAACAACCATAAGCTTAGGGCTTTTTCCTTCTCTCTTAAGGATAAAGCCTTGGCTTGGTATCAATCTATTCCACAAGGGCGAGTTGGTACTTGGGAGGAGATGACAACCGAGTTTTTGACTAAGTTCTTCCCACCTTCCAAGACTACCGAGTTAAGAGGGAAGATCAATGCCTTCGTGATGAAGGATAGAGAGAGTTTATTCAAGTCTTGGGAGAGGTTCAAAGATCTTCTCCTAGATTGTCCACACCATGGCATACCAAAAATTGAGCTATTGGAGATCTACTTCAAGGGACTTGATGAAGATAGCCAATTCAAACTTCAATCTCTTTCCGGTGGGACTTTCATGGAGAAGCATGTAGATGAAGGTTGGGAGTTTGTAGAGAAGCAAGCTCTAGTGATTGAGAAGTACTCCCATAGGAAGAGTGAAGGGAGAAAGGCGGGAGCATATGAGGTGAGTGAGGTCACCATGAGCAATTTCAAGCTTGACGCCATCAACAATGAATTGAAGTCCTTGAGGGAGTTGTGTGCTACAACTTTGAAGAACCAAGCAACTCCTCAAGTGCTTCCACAAGCTAACTTATCTTCCAAGGAGGAGGATGTGAATTACATGGGAAGGGGAAATTACAACAATTATCAAGGCCCAAGGAACTTCAACAACAACCGGCAATTCAACAATTACCGGTCCAACCACAACCATCCCGGGTTTTCCTACTCTAACCCGGATGGAGCCTTGAACCCTCCCGCTTCCACAAGCACAACTCCACCACCAAAAGCTTCACAAGAACCTCCACCCGGATTTACTCAACCTCCAAAGGATAGGACCGAAATGATGTTTGAGCAATTGCTTGGAAGGTTGAGTGGTCTTGAGAGCACCGTGACTTCAATTTCTAAAGCTCAAAAGGTATTGGAAGCACAAGTGTTCCAAAAGGCGGGTGAAGCCCATAGAGATCCGGGGAAGCTCCCCGGAAGGACCGAAGACAACCCAAGAGGCCAAGTGTTGGCCATTACAACAAGGAGTGGGTTGAGTATGAAAGATCCTTTGCCTAAGGAGAATGCTAAAGGGAAACAAGTGGTGATAGAGGAAGAGACTTTGCAAAGAGATGGAGGCAAGAGCAAGGATGTAGAGCCAACTTATGTGGCACCGCCTCCATACAAGCCACCACTACCGTTCCCTCAATCACGAGCAAGAGCTCGCTTGGACAATCACTTTGGTAAGTTCCTTGAACTAATGTCTAAATTGCATATTAACATTACGTTCATGGATGCTATTTTAGGAATGCCGGCATATGGCAAGTTCTTGAAGGAGATACTCTCCAACAAGAGGAAGTTGGAGGAGTATGGGGAGATAAGAATGACCAAGAGATCATCGGAATTGATCCAAACAATGAAGGAGGAGATGCCTCCCAAGCTAAGAGATCTGGGTTCCTTTTGTGTCCCAATAGGAGTGGGAGATGTGAAGTACGAGGCCCTTTGTGATCTTGGAGCAAGTGTAAGCATCATACCGCTTGCACTTTGCAACAAGGTTGGGCTAGGGGAGCCAAAACCGGTCAAGATGACCCTCTATATGGCGGACCGTTCTATCACTCATCCGGTTGGGATCTTGGAAGACATCCCGGTGTAACTAGGAGGATTCTATGTGCCAATTGATTTTGTCGTCTTGGATATTCCGGCGGACTATCCGGTTCCCATCATCTTAGGAAGACCTTTCCTAGCCACCTCCGGATGCCTAGTGGATTGCAAGAATGGGACTCTCTCTTTCAACATTGGAGAAGAGAACATCAAGTTTAAGTTGTCCACAATGATGAAAGGGCCAACCCTTGATGAGGATGTCTTCAACATAGTCGAGCAAGAAGAATCTAGAGAAGTTGTAAGCTCGATCTTGATCAAGGACCCCTTGGAGAAGGTTCTTACCTTAAGTATGATGGAGGAAGGTGTTGAGGAGGCTTGCAATGAAGAAATCAAGGCTTTAGAAGCATTAGGAGAGGAGACAAGTGCTCAAGATGAAGGCCACGAAGAGGAGCTGAACAACTGGACGTTCCACGGGCGTGGAAGTGGTTCCACAGCCGTCAAACTCTCTGTAAAGCCTCAACGGATGAGCCAGGCAAGGTCCACGGCCGTGGAAGCTGAGCAAACCGTGGAGTCAACCGTGGTTTCCCCTGAATTAGACCTTATTGATGATCAAGCTTCTAGGAGCCTTGGAGGGTCTTCATTTGCTTTGGATTCATCTCATCCAACCTTATTTGGATCGTCTCCAATCGATAAAGGTCCTCCTAAACTTGAACTCAAACCCCTCCCCTCTCATTTAAAGTATGCTTTCCTTGGTGATAATTCTACATATCCGGTGATTGTGAATGCATGCTTGAGTGATGATGAACTTGCTAAGTTGTTGCATGAACTAAGATTGCATAGGAAAGCCATTGGATATACTATTGATGACTTGGTTGGCATAAAACCTTCTTTGTGCATGCATAAGATATTGATGGAAGATAATCATAAACCCTCTATTGAACATCAAAGGAGATTAAATCCTATAATGAAAGAGGTAGTAAAAAAGGAGATCATTAAGTTGCTAGATGCGGGGATAATCTACCCTATCTCGGATAGTAAGTGGGTTAGTCCCGTTCATGTAGTACCTAAGAAGGGTGGGATGACCGTAGTGACTAATGAGAACAACGAACTAATCCCGACTAGGACGGTTACGGGGTGGAGGATGTGTATTGATTATAGGAAGTTGAACATGACCTCTAGGAAAGATCACTTCCCTCTCCCCTTCATTGACCAAATGCTAGAAAGGTTAGCTCAACATTCTCACTTTTGCTACTTAGATGGCTATAGTGGATTCTTCCAAATCCCTATCCACCCTAATGACCAAGAGAAAACCACCTTTACATGTCCATGGGGTACTTTTGCATATAGGAGAATGCCATTTGGGTTGTGTAATGCACCCGCCACCTTCCAAAGGTGTATGATGGCTATCTTTTCGGAATACATTGAAAATATCATGGAAGTGTTTATGGATGATTTCTCTGTTTATGGTTCTTCCTTTGATAATTGCTTAGCTAAGTTTTCATTAGTATTGCAAAGATGTGAGGAGACAAATCTTGTCTTGAATTGAGAAAAATGCCACTTCATGGTAAGTGAGGGTATTGTGTTAGGACACTTGGTGTCCAACCGTGGCATTGAGGTTGATAGGGCCAAAATTGAAACGATAGAGAAGTTGCCACCACCTACCTCGGTGAAGGGGGTAAGGAGTTTCTTAGGGCATGCCGGTTTTTACCGGAGGTTTATTCAAGACTTCTCTAAAATTTCTAAGCCTCTTACTAACCTACTAATGAAGGATGTTGATTTTGTCTTTTCCAAAGATTGTCTTGAGGCTTTTTGTAGGTTGAAGAACGCCTTGATCTCCGCACCTATCATGCAACCTCCGGATTGGAGTCTACCATTTGAGATCATGTGTGATGCAAGCGATGTAGCCGTTGGGGCTGTTTTGGGGCAAAGGAAAGATGGGCGCACTCATGCTATTTATTATGCTAGCAAGACGCTAGATGATGCCCAACTCAATTATGCTACCACCGAGAAAGAGTTGCTAGCGGTTGTGTATGCATTTAAGAAGTTCCGCTCGTATCTTGTTGGAGCGAAGGTCATTGTTTATACGGATCATGCTGCGATCCGTTATCTCCTTACAAAGAAGGATGCCAAGCCTAGGTTGATTCGGTGAATTCTTCTTCTTCAAGAGTTTGATTTGGAAATCCGGGACAAGAAGGGATCCGAGAACTCCGTGGCGGATCACCTTAGTAGACTCCCACCATTAGAGCTTGAAAGAGATGACATCCCGATTGATGACTCATTCCGGGATGAGCAATTGCAAATGGTAGAGGAGTGCTTGTTCCAAGTGTCTAGAGGAAGCGAGCCATGGTTTGCCGACATTGTAAACTACTTAGTGTGTGAGGAAGTGCCTCCCGGTTTGACATATTCCCAAAGGAAGAAGTTCTTCAAAGATGTGAGGCATTACTATTGGAGCGAGCCACTTTTGTTCAAGAGAGGGCCGGATGGAATGTTTAGAAGATGCATACCGGAGGATGAGGTGGAGAGTGTGATCCGCCATTGTCATTTCTTGCCATGTGGAGGGCATGCTAGCTCCCACAAGACATGTGCGAAGGTGTTGCAATCGGGCTTCTTTTGGCCAAGTTTGTTCAAGGATGTGCAAAGCTTTGTGGTAGCTTGTGATGCTTGCCAAAGGACGGACAACATCTCAAGGAGGAATGAGATGCCCTTGAACAACATACAAGAAGTGGAAATATTTGATGTGTGGGGTGTGGACTTCATGGGACCATTCCCTTCTTCGTGTGGCAACCTCTACATCCAATTGGCGGTTGATTATGTATCAAGATGGGTGGAGGCAATCGCTTCTCCTACAAATGACGCCAAGGTTGTGGTGCGGTTCTTCAACCGAGTGATCTTTCCTAGGTTTGGAACACCAAGGGTGATCATAAGTGATGGAGGGAAGCACTTCACCAATAGGAACTTTGGGGCACTTTTGGCTAAGTATGGGGTGACTCATAAGGTGGCAACACCTTACCATCCCCAAACTAGTGGCCAAGTGGAGATCTCCAACCGGGAGATAAAGGCCATTCTTGAGAAGACGGTATCTCGAACTAGAAAGGATTGGGCTATGAAGCTCAATGATGCCTTGTGGGCATATAGAACCGCTTTCAAGACACCAATTGGCACTACTCCTTACAAGTTGGTCTATGCCAAGTCTTGCCACCTTCCGGTGGAAATAGAGCATAGAGCACATTGGGCCATCAAGTGGCTAAATTTTGATCTCAAAGAGGCCGGAGAGAAGAGGTTGCTTGATATGAACGCACTTGAGGAGATCCGGTTGGATGCATACGAGAATGCCCGGATCTACAAGGAGAGGACCAAGCGGTGGCATGACAAGAGGATCTTCCCCAAGGAGTTGAGGGAAGGAGACCTTGTCCTTCTCTTCAACTCAAGGCTGCGGCTCTTCCCCAAAAAGCTCAAATCAAGATGGACCGGGCCATATGTGGTGAAGAAGATCTTTCCCCATGGAGCCATTGAGATAGGAGGGGAGCATTGTGGAAATTTTAAGGTGAATGGGCACCGGTTGAAGAAGTATATCCCGGGTGCTCCGGTGGATATGATTGCCCCACTTTACCTTGAGTAGACGCCCCCGAGTTTGGTCAAGCTAATGACCTTAAAGAAGCGCTTGGTGGGAGGCAACCCATTGGTAACGTTTTTCCCTTTCTCGTTTTGTTTTTGTTTTAGATTTTTCTATCTTTGTGTGTTTCGTGTGCTTAGTGTGTGTGCTAGAACCTTAGTAGCATTGGAAGCCTTGCTTGGCATGAGAATGATGATGAACCCCTCATCAATTACGGGTGGAGCGGACGCGGAACTTGGACGGCTAGCGGTGCCTAGAGCGGGTCCTGACGCTTTGATGAATTGCTTAGAGCTCTCTACCATGGTTGATAGGATCATCCAACATCAATTCACTTGAGCAATCCCAAATACCATAGCAAACCACTTTTACATTGTGAGAACCTTCTTTCACTCTTCTTTACTTCATTTACACATTGGGGACAATGTGTTTCTAAGTATGGAGTGGGGTTTGCATAATCCTTTGCATGATGAGAATCTAGGATAGTTTAACATTTTCACATGTCTTGCATTGTATATATTCATCTCGAAAATCCCATAAAAATTCAGAAAATTTAAAAAAATTTTGTGCTTTCTAGGCTTGGATATGACCCTAATGATGAATCTTGTCTTGTGGATTGGCTATGGATGGCCTTATGTGTTGAATTAATGAATGCATATGTGGACTTGAAGTACTTCTTTTGAATTCCATGGATGATTTGTGATCATGATGTTTGCCTAGGATGGATTGAGTATTGAAGGTCGAAGTTACATGCTAGTTCTTGCATACCATCTAGGAATGAATGAGGCAATTCATCTCTCTCTACTTCTCATCTTAATCATGATTGTTTGAGCACCTCAAATTGATATAAATTTGACCTCTTTTGACCCATCCGGGAATAGGAGCATGATAGTGTGTTGATGTGTGTGAAAAGCAAGTATGGGGTGAAGATGTTGATGAAAGAATATCATGCATAAAATGTTGAATTTGTTGTGAAAGTGTAGCCAAAAATATAGGCTTGGGGACGTTGGTTTAAATGACAAGTAACTCGGTACACTTCACATAATCGGGTGTTGGTGCCTTGCCAAAGTCAAATAAACCAATAGTCCTAACGAGCTTTGGTGTGTGTGCCCGGTGTGGATGCACCTCGAAAAATAGAAAAAACCCGAGGATGGCTAATCACCAAGGTTTCGGCTTTTGTACACCAATGTCATTGTCTCAAAAATAAGTGAAAGAAAAAGCAAAGAAAGAAAAGATAGAGAAAAATATACACTTGAGGGAAGTTGATCGAGGACAAGATTGTGGAGTTAGTTCCATTCCCGGATTAGCACCACATAGCCTAGAAAAATCCCCACCTAATCACAACGTTTCTTGGCCTTTTAGTTCATAAGACCTTATGACCTATTTGCATGTTTGTAAGACTTAGTAATCTAGATTGGATATGCTCTTGATCTTCTTGGTTTCTTCATTTTTACATTTCATGCAAGTTTTTGAGTTAAGTACAATTGTCTTTTCATGCCTTCATTTATTTGATGCATAATTGCTTGTCCGTTGCCATAAAACATGACTATGAAGGTGATCCAATAGTAGAAGCACAAACCCAAAAAGATTTCGCCATTTTTCTGCATACATAAATCATGTTATCTCGTAGTCTATAGTCGAGAATTTGCTCGGGAACGAGCAAACCTTAAGTATGGGGTATTTTTGATAACACGATTTATGACTTAGGTTTAGGTAATCATTTAGATAGATTTCTCGCTCATTCATGCATGGTTTAGCACTAGTTCACGACGTTTGCACTCAATTCACGTACTTTGTCGAGATAGACGTTTACACGGACTTGTGCGTTGCTTTGTAGGTATTTTGGGAGATTTAGGAGCTAAAGCGATACGTTTGAGGATCGCTCATCAAGATGACACACCCTCAGACTCATTTAGGATGCAAGCTAAAGGCTAGGGAGGACTCATGGAATCTTGCCAACACAAGCCATGAACCAAATCGAAGCTTAATGATCAAAGGCAAAGCTGAAGCACAAAATCACGGTTCACTGACAGATCACGGCCGTGAAACTGCCCGTGGATTTTGCCAGGTTTTCGTGACAGCTGTGCCACGATCTCTTGGCTAGCTCTTGCAAAGTTGTAGTATAAAAGTGGTCCTGCATTGGCTGAAAGAAGAATCTTGGAGCAGCTCTCCATTATCCACTATCATCCAATCAAAATATTCTCTCAACAAGAGATTCTTGGGAAGAAGGAGGGAGAAGGAAGCTACCATAGGAGAAGAACTTCATTGGAGAAGAAGAAGAACACACCATTGATAGACCTTAATAGCTTTGTAGAGAAGAATTTCGGAATCGATTTCTAGAGTTGTATGAACCATTTGAACCTTCTTTAAGAAGGGTTGTGAGTCATTCTAATTTCATTTTCATCTTGGTTTTGTTTACTTACTTGTTCATCTCTTCCTCTTCATTATCTTGCAAATGGAAGCCATGATTTTATGTTTGATGATGTTGATTGCTATGATGAATGTTGTGGGCTAAATAGATGAGATTCTAGGGTAAGGAAGGAATGGTTATGGCTAGGACTATGATAGGATGGACTTAGATTAGCCCTTGGATGACTCTCTTGCTTGGACGTACCTTCTGTTAGGATCCACGGTTTGTTCTTGCCAAACCACGGCCGTGGACTTGGTAGAACAACCCGTGATCTTCCCTGGTTCGATGGATCTAGTCTTAGATTGTTAGAATGTTGAAATCCTAAGTGTTTGTTGAGTTAAATCTATCCTAGGGTGACCTAGTGTTAGTAACTAAGTGTTAGGAGAGACTTACCCGGTAATCCTTACTCTTAGATTCCAAAGATAACAAACCCTAGGTAATGGTGAGCCTCATAAGCCGCCATTGGACTAAGTGTGCTAGATGGTTGCTTAGGACTAACCCTTCCGAGACTTACCCGGTAAGGATAGGTTAGATCTCTAGGTGACAATCCGGTTTGTGTAGAATTCCGTCCCTTAGGTTCTTAGAGACTTACCCGGTGATGAGATCTTAGGGGTGGACTAGTGGACCATGAGACCTACCCGGTGATTGATCCCAATCTAGAAACACTTACTCCCAACATATCATAGTTAATCCAAGGAACGATTAGATAGCTTGAGTCCTATGCCATAATCGGAACTTCCAACCCCTAGAATCCACTTTTCTTTCCTTGATCTATATCTTGTTTAGTTTGTTTGTTGGTGTTGATTTGTTAGCATAGTTGATTCGTTTATTTTGCATGCTTAGTGATCCTTGATTGATCACCAAAAACCCAACCAAAAACATTGAGATTTTCATTTCTTTATTTCTTTCTCTCTTCTTAACTTAGATCTTCACTAGACTTAATCACTAATTGAATCAATCTCACCTTATTCTTTGTGTTCGACCTCGGAATACTATCCCTACTACAAACGTCCCGTACACTGCGGGTTTGCTAGGAGTTAGGATAAATATAACGAGAATATAAATTTAAAACCCATTGTGTATCACATCCTGAGCGTAACACACTCCGCCCCACACGGTCCTCCTCCAGTACTGTGCCTGGTCCTTAAACAAGGTCTGAACCAGCTCTACCTTACGACTCTCAGGGCAGCGAATCACCTCTAGCGCGGACTCCACATGAGTGATCCAATGCTCCACCTCAAGTCCAACGTTCCCGTCGAAGGTGGGAACTCGTTGATGGTTGAAAGTCTTCAACCATTCATCCGGCCTCGGTACCCTCAACTCGTCTCTCACTCGGTCATCCTCGACAACCCTCATTGGTGCAGCTACCACCGGTGGAACTACCACCTGAGTCACCCTCTGAGAGACCTCTGCTGACCTAGCTGGCACTGGCGGTGCTGGAGGTGGTGCTCCGGCCCTGTATGCCTCTTGCACCTGCTGGACATAAGCTCGATACTCCGATGCTCCAATTGATACACATCTAGAATCAGCAGGCCCTACACTCCGTACTCCGGACCTAGCAACGGTCCCATCTTTAACCTCTAGAACAATACTCTCAGCCACCTCCTCAACAGGTACATCCGCAGCTGGCGGATCTACAACAGGAACACGTCCCCGACCTCGGCCCCTCTAAGGCCTACCCACACGTCCTTGTCTCTGAGCTCCTGGAGGAAGGGGAGGTCGGCTCTCTCCTCGTTCAACGTAAGTTGTCGCTCTCGTACGTGTCATGTGGTAGAGATGTGATCAATATAAGACTACTTTAGTTCCTCGTAAGGACATAACTATCTTATTACCCTAGGTCACTTCTAAAGGTCATAACGTAACTAAAATTACAAGTTATAACAGAAGTCCAATAAACTATGCTATTGAGTTAAGCGGAGGTAGTGGCGGTCCGTGCATTCTATCCCAACCCGTTTATGCTCATGGTTTTGAAAACAAAATTCATTTTAAAAGTTCGGAACCCTTGCGGTTTCCGTTTATTTGTTTATTCGGCCTTTTTGAAGATAGCGAGTGTCGTTGTTGCCAACCTAGGGCTCTGATACATATTGTAACACCCCGAATCCTAGAGGACTCGAAATGCTACGCGCTGAGACCTCACAATGGGTTCCGGCCCTTAGCTTGGCAACAACTTCATCGGACCTTACAACACGACACAAAGAAAAAGGCAAAACATAGAGTTCTATATCATGAGCGAAATGAAAAATCCAAATCTAAAAATAATACTCCCAAGTCTCAAAACCAAAATGACAACATTAGTCTCAATAGTCGTGAAATAAAAGATAACAGTCCCGTCCTATAATCCACGGAACCCCGACTGCCCACTACCGCCGGATCACTCGATCGCCTCCCTAACCTGCAAGGCATCTACAAGCGGTATAAAACCGTTAGCTAATAATCTATGCATAAGTATAAAGGTAAAAGCACAAACACACAACATACACAATCAGCATGCAACACTCATTTCTTTTGTTATCTTTTATTAAGTGATACGTCATTACTAATGATACTTATTTTGTGACACGAGGGATTCCCAAACCTCGCTCTTGTCCCCGTTTACCAATGCGGAATGGTACTAATGCATTTGACCGTCTACCTGACTGGGCTGGTCGCAGGGAACCTCCTAGACTCTCGCAAGAGCTAGGCAGATGATGTCACGACCCATTATCATACACTTGGGTCAATTACACAATATACTAAAGTCGGCCTACTACGGTTTCGTTATTTATCTTAACTAACAAACATCACTCATACACATCTCACACATGCAAGAAGCCAGCTAAGTAAGTCTGTGGACTTACCAGAATCAAATCTCGCCTCTCTTAACACCACTCAATCAGTAACTGCAGAAACTCAGTTGCCTATCAAAGGAGGCACGTGGGTCAATACATTTCCCTAGGTACTTAGAAGTCTGAAACTCCTAAGCTGTAAGATCCTATTTGGACATAATTTATTACAGTACTTATTTAAGGTAACATGACTATTTTACGCTTGGTCCCGAGACTTCCAAAAACTCATAATACGTACTTAAAATTTTTACTTGAGGCTAATTAACCATATTCTACTCCCTATGATGATTTTAGGTAAAAACTAGAGAAAATACCCACTTTCTATTTCTCGAAAAGTCACTAAGTTCCAACTACAGCTTCAAATATGATATTAAAATAAACTTATAAAAATTTAGAAATAAATCTCTAAATTATCTATGATATCTAGTCTACTCATAGGAGAAAGAACTTCCTAAAACCGTTCAATTATCACTTCTACAAAAATCCTTAAAGTTGGCTACTACACTAAAAATGTTCCTATACTTAGTCAAAAATCAATGCTGGAAAAACAGCTCAATTACTCTACTTTGAGACCCCATACCTTTCAATCCAACCGTTCATTTATTCCCAAATTTTAACATGGCAAACTACGTATATCTATCTATGATTTATCAAAAATTCAATGGTGGATCTTCAACCAATCTTTTTAACATTGATTCACAACAGTGGGTAATTTTAAACTTCAAAAATTGAAGAAACAAAAATATGTACACAAAGAGTTCATGAGATCCTAAGTTCTATATTCATTAACAACTATTCTGCATCAACACAACTACTCTCACCCATCCTATGTTCAACCTATGGTGCCAAACATCAACCTATACATTTATAGACTCCATCTAAGAGTTGTACAAAAGTTAACATCTGGGAATCATTCACTTACCGGACTGCAGCGTCTCAAAGGAAGAACGTGCTACTGGACACGAGGGTTAGACTTCACTACTGTAGCTTTGGGACGGCTCTGCTTGGCCTTGTTGTGGACATCCGATGTAGTCAAGTTAGGGACCCGTCCGGCACAGAGAAGGAGCACGTGAGAGACTGAACCAAGACAGTAGAGAAATGAGAAGGAAAAGGAAGGATGGCCTTACCGGAGGGACAGAGGAAGAGTGAGCACTTCAGCAGTCCTCGGCGCTGGTTGTTGTGTGAAGAGTTGCTTGAACGGTTGCTTCTCACATAGATCTTCTGTACGCAGAGAGGTAGAAGGGAACGTTGATAAATGTGTGCAGAATCTAGTCACGAGAAGCTCCAGAATGTGTGCAGAATCCAGTCACGAGCAGCTCTAGAATGTGTGCAGAATGTTGCTGAACGTTGCTGAATGGGAGCAATGGAGAACGTTGCAGTTTCCTTCTCTTCTGGCGTGAATATAGGTTATTACAGCTCGTTAATGTTTCATTTATTCAGCTGTTACAAGCAGATGGGGAGAGAGGGCAGCTGAAGGTTTTGGCGTGAATTCCTTGGGCTGCTCCTGGTTGGGCTGAAGCAAGAGGTGGGCTGGAGCAGTGGCTAGAAATTGGGCTGAAACTAAGTAGAAATAGTGGGCTGAAGAGTGAATGAGGTTGTCATGGCTTTGTCACAGCCTTGTCAAAATGTGTCATGGCCTCGTCTCAGCCTTGTCATGATCTCGTCTCAGCCTTGTCATGGTCTCGTCAAAAGTCGTCGTTAAGAATTAATTATAAGAATTAGGTTTTGATAAAATTCTATCATTTTATGTGAATAAATTTCTACATAAAATGAAAGAATTTGTGGAGAAAGAACTACTAGATAGAATGGAAAACCGTCAACAGCTCGAAATCCGATTTGATTCGGAAATTAAATGGAATAGAAATTCCGGATATTACAAGAGATAACTAGAGAAGAGAGGGAGTAGATACAGAAGGCAAATAGGGATGATGGAAAATATATGTGACGCCGCCTATCTTTTTAGGGATATCAAAATGGGTTTGGAAATGAAATATGAATATATATATATACCCCTATGCCAAACACCGCATATATAGACTTTCTTTTATATATTGATACTCATATATGATATCAGAATATGGATCCCAACCCGGTTCATATATTTAATTTCAAGCATCTAACCGGTGAAAAGGATTAACTGAATTTAAAAAAGACCGAATATACATGTTCCCGAGGTAATTAAGTTAACAAACCATACCACATCAAGTTATTAGACAAAGAAAGAGAAGGATATGAGAAGACATTGACAATAGTAATTGACATGATCTTACTCCCTCTAATCCGGAAAATTTCATAGTTGTTGGTAACACAACTTTCACATACAACATTTGTACAGCGGAAGTACCTAATGATAGAGCTTTGGCCACATTTGTAACAAGAATGGGATTCTGAAATGATACAAGCACCTAATGCTAGAGCTTTGGCCACTCCAAATATGCACAAATACTAAGTATGGATGCACATAAAGAAGCAATTTAAGCACAAATTGATCCAACTCACCGCATACTCATTGTTCTTCAGAATCAATGGAGAATCTATTTTTAACGCACTTTCCATGATAAGCCTTTCTACATCCCTGTAAGGTAGGCACAAGAAGCATGTGAGTATATTGAAGAATACAACTTGGTAACAAGGGTCTGTCAACATTCTTGATATATCATAAAATTCAACTAACCTAACCTAACCTGTGTTTGTGGCACCTAGTAAGACACCGATTGAACGAACAAAAAATCAACAACAAAAACAAATACTTGATATATCATATATCTCTGACCTAGTTTTGCAAAATTCTCAGTTACCCTTCAAACAAGTCAAAGAAAAGAAGAAAGCACCGACTGGAGATTTTCAACAATGAATATTTGGGTTTATCTTATGATAATCTAATGTATTAGACGCCATAGAAACAAAAGAGGGAGAGAGAGCAGACTCGTGATTACAGAGAATGAGTGAGCCTCCATCCTTGCAAACAAAGCAGTAGTCCTCGGAGTCTTCCACCGACCTCTCTTCTACTACAACCATCGTAGGCTCGGGATTGCTCCTGCTTTTCTTCCCCATTGTCCCGATCGAAGCGAGAAAAGGATAAGGACTCTGGGTTTCAGGGGAAGGAGAGGAAAGAGATGAGTTAGACAGGAATGAGAAGCCGTAAATTTCCTTCCTTCATATACTGTAACAAAGAAAAACCCTTTTTTGCCTAAATTTTATATATTTTGCCCGGTGATTCATCTTTTTAATAATTTTTTTTTTGAAAAATTTTCGTGTTGAAAGAGATAGGATGTACAAGGTCTTCTTGACCAACAGAACACAAGCTCAAGAGTAAGAACAAGAGAAACAAAAAGTCCTCAAGAGGCCTAGAGGAGGTGAATGCCAAGCATCTTAGCTCAGGAGTTCGACTCGGGTGATCTGTCATTCCAGTGAGAGCTTGCAAAAATCCTAATGGCCATGATAATATAGTTTGCACAACTGATTTCAGGTGTGAACTTTGCGTTGTAAATGATCTCATTCCTTGCTTTCCATGCGAAGTAGATATAGGCAGTCATCGAGGAGTCTGGCGTTGGAAATGAGAGACCGATTGGGGGTGTGGTGAGTGCTAAGCCAGGACCAGAGGTTGTGTAAGTAAGGGTAAGGGTACGGGGTTCTTATCCATCAAGAGATGATGTGAAGGACCAGGGAGGTGTAACTACAATTGTTCCAAAGATGGTTTCCATCCTCGAGGTGGCTATTGTAGAGCTTGCAATGGTCATTGGGGACTAAGTTCCAATTAGAAAGCTTAGAGAGAGTGGGGAGGATGTGGTGGCTTGCAATCCACGCAATGAAGCTGCATTTTGGTATATGAAGATCGAGCCAGATATGAATGGGAGGGGGAGGGTTTGGTGGGAGAGTGGGTTCTTTGAAGAGGGTGTAAGTAATTTAAGTGGAGAATGAGCCATTAGGGCTTGTGATGAGGTTTAGGTGGTTAGGTCACTGATTGGTGGAGAGGATGATGTCACGTATCTTGATGATAGCTTTCCAAGCGTGGGAGTCGTTACCGGCCTCCTGATAGTTACATATAGTGCATCTTTTCAGAATGTTTATGTTGATCCAGTTGCACCACAAGTTCGTTCTTCTCTTATCCATGTCGTAAATAAGCTTACTTAAGCATGCCTTGTTCCATGAGATCAGTTCCTTGAACCCTAGTCCGCCCATGATTTTGGGAGTGCAAACCGTGTTTCAGGCAATAAGTGAAAGTTTGCTAGAATCCTTACCCGGCCATAGAAAGGAGCAGAGTAGACTTTGAATCTCGCTAAGGATGGTAGATGGGATAAGGAAGACATCACACCAATAGTGATGCATCGCTAAGAGGATAGATGAGATGATTTGCTTCTTAATAATTTCGTATGATATTCCCAATTATTCTTTTACTATATTGTAACACCCCAAATTCTCAAAACTCGGGGAGCTACTGGTTAGGACCTCACAATGAGTCCCGACCATAGTTTGACAACAATTTTACTAGGATCTTACAACAAGGCACAAACGTATTTAAATCATTTGAATGTTAAACAATATGTTCATGAATGATATGTATCAGCCTTACAAGACAAAGATACAAAAATGACGCATATGACGAAACTGAAGAAATACCCGTCCCATCCAAATGAGTATGTGGACCCGGCTGACCATCCCTCGGATCTCTCTACAACCATCTTAACCTGCAAGACATCTACATACACATTCAACATGCAACACTCAAGTCCGTTTATTATCTTTGTTTAAGTCATAACCTTTACTAATGATACTTATTTTGTGACATGAGGGATTCTCAAACCTCGCTTATGTCCCCGTTTACCAGCAAGGAATGGTAGTAATGCATCTGACCGTCTACCTATCTGGGCTAGTCGCAGAGAACCTCTTAGCTCTCGTAAGAGCTAGGCAGTGATGTCACCGCCCGTTATCATACACTTGAGCCAATTACGTAATATATAAATGGGTCGTCCTATTCCGGTTTCGTTGTTAAAAGTAACTAACACATACCACCAATACACAAAATGCTAATACGAAGAAGTCAGCTAAGTAAGCCCGTGGACTTACCAGTTCCAAAGTGAAATCCGATCGAAATTATCTCAGCATCCCGTGGAAAGGCACGCAACGCCTGTTCGAAACAAGGCACACGAATCAACATCACTTTATCCAACTAGAAGTCCTTAGACTTCTAGTGCTCACAACGCTCCCAAGAATTAACATCACTCTAGCCAACTAGAAGTCCTTAGACTTCTAGTGCTCACAACCCTCACAAGAATAACAATACTCTAGCAAACTAGAAGTCCTTAGACTTCTAGGGCTCAACTAAAGGTGCGTCCGGTTCAAACCAAAACGCCGAACCGGCAGTTTCTGAACCGGCGTAAACCGCCGGTTTGACCAAACCGGCGGTTTAGGTTCGCCGGTTTGGTTGAACCGGGGGTTTACATTTTCGGTTTAGGAACCAAACCTAAATAGACGGTTCAAACCGGCGGTTAACCGCCGGTTTGACCCATTTTTTATTTATTTTTTAATTTTTACTGCCTAAACCGGCGGTTTGGCAAAAAAAAGAGCCGTTGGCATTTGCCAACGGCTCTTTGGCCACAACGGCTAATAGCCGTTGTGGGCCCCACATCCCAACGGCTCTTAGAGCTGTTGGATGTGTAATTTAATTTTTTTTTTTGTAATATTAGTGTAATTAAAAAAAATTAATAACTACCCACAATTCCTATAAATACCATACAATTCTTCCATTTATCTCACACCAACATTCTCATCTATCTAGTATCTACTACTGATCTCAATCTCGTATTCTCTTTCTCGTATTCTCGATCTTTCGAAATGGCAAACCCGGAGCACCAAAGCGACTACGACTTCACTCCGAGTCCCGCTTTCTTTCCTAGCACACAAGGAAGCGAGACTCAAATGCCGGATTCGGAAATGCCACAAGTTCCACAAGGTGAAGGGACATTCCGACAAGCTCCTCCACCAAAAATGCTCACCTCCGACATATTCACGAAGCATTACAAGAAGGGTCCGGTGGTGGATGATCATTGCCAAGTTACGTGCAATTATTGTCCGAAGGTGTACAAGTGGAAGGCGAAGGGTGGATACGAGACTTTACAAACCCACATGCAAAAGAATCATCCGGAGAAGCTGGGAATATCACGGGGACAAACACAATTGTCCCACGGGTTTGCATCCTCTTCCACTCAATCTTCTTTATTTACTTATAATCATGTTGATGAATCTTTATAATTAGCCAACTTAATTGCATCCGAAGGTTTTCCATTTTCTTATGCGGAATCTATTAATGTAAGAGAATATAACACTACTTTTCTTCAACCGGCTTATAAACCAACTTCTCGTAAACAAGTTTCGAAATTAATTTCTCAATCTTATGAACAAAAGAAACAAAATATTCTTACTATTTTACAATCTTTTTCGCATCAAGTATCAATTTGTAGTGATATTTGGAGTACTTTATCACAAAAACATTTTTACTTGGACATGACTTTACATTTTATCGATAATGATATGTACTTGCATAAATTTGTTATTGCATTTCGCCATTTTAATGAAAGACATACTTCCGTCAATATTGCTAATTTAATAAGAACGGTTTTACAAGAATTTAATTTACAAAATCGAGATTTTTCATACTCATTTGATAATGCATCATCTAACACCCGCGTCGTAAACAATTTGGTGGGGAATGCGGGTCAACCTATAAAAACACCTTTTACTCACCAAAGATGTTCATGTTATATATTAAATTTATCTGTCCAAGATGGCCTAAAAGTTTTACATGAAATGTTAGAACCTATAACCGATGTAATTGAACATATTTGGCATTCAACCGACTTAAGAAGAAAATGGGGATCAACTTGTATAGAAAAAAATGTTCCTCCGATTGCTTTTTTAAAAGATATTGGAACTCGTTGGAACTCAACCTATAAACTACTTAGTCAAGCTCTTCGTTATAAAGATGTTTTACAAGAATTTTCCTCACAATTTATTTCTTGGTCTATTTTAGATGATGAAAATATTTGGCAAACTTGTTTTGATATTTGTAGTGTTTTAAAAGTATTTAGTGATTCTACTAATATGTTGAGTTATGTTTACATTCCAACCTCTTGTAGTTTTTTAGAAATAGCCGTAAATGTTGCCGAAGCTTTACAAACCGGTTTAGGTTTAGAATCACTTAAATATGCGGCAACCGAAATGAAAACAAAATGGCTAAAATATTATGATGACATTCCCCTAGTTTATCTTATTGCCTCCGTTTTCGATCCTAGACTAAAAATTGGTGGTGTTATGGAATTTTTAAATGCTTATTATGAATGTTTAGGTTTATATTCTATTAAGAACGTTAATTCTATTACTAGTAATATTCGTGTTGAAATTGGTAAATTACTTCTTTTATTTGAAACAAGTGCTAGTGCTTCTTCCCAATCAACTCCTCCACCCTCTTCTTCTTCTTCTTCTATTATTTCTAAAGCTAAACAAATTTTAGCTAAAAGAACAAAAACACCTAGACATTCATCCGCAAGTACGGAATTTGAAGATTATCTAACAACTCCTTTTAGTTTTGATGGTGATATTGATAGTTTTCAAGTTTTAGAATATTGGAAGAAGATTGCCCCAAAGTATCCAACATTGGCCAAGATTGTGCAACAAATTATGGCCGTCCCCGCATCAACGGTGGCCGTGGAGCAAGCTTTAGTCAAGGAGGAAACATGCTAAGCTACAAGAGGAGTCAATTGAAGCCCGATAAATTGGAGGCTCAAGTATGTGTTCAAGATTGGATAAGGGCGGAGAAGAGGCAACAACGGAATGCACCCGTTTATGACTCAAAATCGGATTCCAACTCCGATGATCCGGCCACTACTTCCGGGTCCGAGGCGCAAAGGTAAGGGGGTAACGAAAAAAACTCGGAAGTCCGAGAAAAGGTAAGAGCAAAGGTAAGAGAACTACGTAGGCTTTGATTCCTCTTATACCCCAAGAGGATACGTAGGCAACCGGGAAACCGGTTCAAGCCCTCTCCTTTTTTTTTCAATTACTTCTATTCAAAATAAAATTGTAATGTAATAAAAAAAATTGAATGTATAAAAAAAATTGAATGTATAAAAAAAATTAGTAGGCTTTTTCATGTATTTTAGTTAGTAATTTTATTTTAGTTGCTTTCTTTTCTCCTAGTTAGTACTTTTATTTACTTAGTAATTATTTTATTCAAAAGCTAATGTAATAAAAAAAAATTGGTTGTATAAATAAATGAGTTTGCTTTGTTGTAATTATTTTACTTGGTCTTTTTTATTTTACTTGCTCTCTTTTATATTTATTTACTTAGTAATTTTATTTTAGTTGCTTTCTTTTACTATGTAATTATTTTATTCTAAAGCTAATGGCAAATGTAATGAAAAAAAATTGAATGTATAAGAAATTGAGTTTGCTTTGTTGTTTTATAGTTACTAATTTTATTTAAGTTGATTTCTTTTATTTACTTAGTAGTTCTATTTAAATGCTATTGTAAAAAAAATTCAATGTATAAAATATAAATTATAAAAACATAGTTATGTGAAATTTCAATCTACAAAACTTTAGTAAAAATTTAAATTGTACAAAGATTAACAAATACATAATTTTTTAATTAAAATATAATATACTTATCAAATTTTTTTTTTTTAAATTCATGTGTCAAACCGCCAAACCGGCGGTTTGATCATTGCCGGTTTAGGTTTAGGTTTGCGACCCACCACTAGGCTCAACATCCTCACAAGAACCTAACGCATAAGATAGATAGACACTTAAAACCTAGCTCAACTCTTCTAAACCAAACTATACTTATGCCCAACTTCGGAACATCACAAATCCATTACTGAACATGCTTGTATAACCAAAAAGTCTAGTTAATAAAATATGCTTCTTAATCAAGAAAATTTAATAATAAAATATTAATGGTAATAAAATATGCTTCCAAAATACTGGCTAAATTGGAGAGTAATGGCTTGCACCCTTTGGTTGCTAATGGCAATGATTTTAGCATCTTTCCTTATATCAAGATATGAAGGGCCTCAGTTACATTATTTGAATTACAACAAATTCATTACTGAACACGGTACTGAAAACTTTCATCTGATTTGTTACACCTCTAATTGTATGTTTCTTTGTTGAATCCTTATAGTTAGGATCAATGCTGTCAATGTATGGCTACTATCAGTATCACAACAAGGTTGGCACTACTGGGATTGATTCAGAGCAGGGAAACAATGCTGCATTGACAAATGGAGGCCCCAAAATGTACAAGCAACTTCCTTTCTCGAGATGAGCATCAGATGAGAAGGCTGTGTTGCAGCTCTTTGTCTCCCATGTCTTGAGGCGTCAAACAGTCGGGTCGGTTGCCGGAAACAACTTCCTTACATTGCTTACATTGCTTCCATCTCCTTCTTTTCCAGTGTCTCGTTAGAAGCATCTTGTAGAACATCAGCTGTGACTATTGGCAGAGTTTGCAGCCTGCGCATCTGCCCTTCTTCTGTCAGAAGCAACTTCCTTTCTCGCGTTAGCTCATAGAATGTGCAGAAACAATAGTAATGGGTCAAGGACAATCAAATTATAAAGGCTTTTATTTGACAAGAAGATATTCCTGCCACAAACAATTAATAATATGTCAAAAAGGATATTGATCTCTCCATCCTTTCTCATTAGCCAAATCAATGCGGTGTTTTAGAACCATCAAATCTCTTGGAATCGCCTGAAAATTTTCTTGCATAAATTAGATGCCATCACCATTAATTGCAATTCAACACAATTTCACTCAGCTACTCACATGTTTTGTTTTATCTTCATGAAGAATGTTGGCCTTCTCCTGAAGAGCAGCCTGTCACCAGAAAACAAACACCATAAGTAAACAAGTAAAGATAGATAATTTTCAAATTTTGTAAGGCTAGGTTAACTGATAAACTGTTCATAAGATCGAGAACTTACAACAGTAGGCCTTTCAATAATGCCTTTCTCCACTTTCAGGCGCAAATCATCACATTCATCCTGCACCATGCATGTATAACCAAAATGTCAATACAGATAGATGCCATACAACAAAAAAATGATGTTATGAGGCATTAGCAGATAAACACAGTTTAATTAATTACCTCAAGGAAATTGTAATCTTCAAGCATGGAGATCGGGACATCAGTGGCCATACCGGTTACCTTTAGGAAAATTTCCGTTTTGTCTTCACTAGCTTGTCTTTTGATACCTGTGACTTGAAGAAGCTCGTTAGGCCTGTATTTTATAACTCGATTCTTGACCCTCACAATGCTACCTATTACTTTATCATCTGAGATTTTGTCACACTTGTTCAACAGTTCTTCCACCAAAGTCCTTCTCAGGTAAACAAGACTAATGTTCTCCGGAACTATAGATGCATAGCGGCTGTATAAAACCTTGGGAGTTGCTTTCTCTTCGCCAACTGTCCTTTTCCGTGCAAGTTTTCAATGTGTTGTGCTTTTTGCTGTCGGATTGCGTGATCTCCATGTTACACTCAGCAACTAATGTTTCTTCACCCGAACCCCAAACACGAGTTGAGCCTATATTCTCCTTTTGCTGTTTTTTACTTCTGTCTGATCTCTTTTCCTGAGTAGCCTTCATGTCAAAGTCCGCATCATGGCCTACATCGGCACCATATTCATCCGAATGTGCCCTCTTAGAGGTGGACTTTGGTTTGGGTGTAGTACTGTTATCCATCTGAGCCTTTGCAGCCTGTAGGTCTTTTAAGGTTAAGTTTTCCTTGTCCCTTATTATTTCCTAGTATTCCTTGAAAAGACCCTCTGTTGATTCTCGATCATTAAAATCTGCCTCTTCCTGCACCAAACACATATACAATCAGGATTCAGCAACTAAAAAAAACGAAGACAAACAAATACAAGAAACAACCTAGCAAAAAAGATCAGCATTAATTTACTCCAGTTTTTGAGAAATGGAGCTGGTTGTGATCAACCATCTTAGATTTCTGGCCTGTTTGGGATCCATATTCAGGTATCCGTCTATCAAATATTGGTATATGGGTACGAGATTTGTTTTTGGTAGGAATATGGGTACGAGATTGATATCTGATATTTGTGAATGACAAGATAAAGTATACCAAAATTGCTTTGGTTACTAGCTCGAAAATTTCAGCAAACAAGATACGAAAGAGTAGAAATAGTAGTGTGTCTAAAGAACCCTAGCAAGTAATCTAGTCCACACGTACATATCACACGATTAAATAGAAAACTAACATGAATCCATACGAGAAACTGCATAAATTGAGCAATACAATCCTGCTACAAAGTGAATCCGAGGTTTATTGCTCTTTCCAAATGGTATGAAACAGAAAATTAACTCCGATCTTGTAATATTAGAAGACATCGAAATAAAGCGCAACTGGAACTTGGAGAAGAGTTGTTTCATACCTGGAGATGATGTCAGCAAAGAAAAAGAACGAAGATCCAACGAGGGAGACAACCGGAGAAGAGAGGGCGTAGATAGAGAAGGCAAAGAGAGAGGATGGAAAATATATGTGACGCCGCCTCTCTTTTTAGGGATATCAAAATGGGTTTGGAAATGAAATATGAGAATATGTGTATATATATATATGAGGTTGATATCCGTACCCGAATACCTCTATGCCAAACACCACATATATGGACTTTTATTTATATTGATACTCATATATGATATCTGAATATGGATCCCAACCCGGTTCATGTATTTAATTTCAAGCATCTAACCGGTGAAAAGGATAGAATTGAAAAAATACCGAATATATATGTTCTCGGTGTTTAACAAACCATACCACATCAATTTATGAGACGACAATGACAATAGTAAATGACATGATCTTACTCCCTCAGAGTCAACCTCTCTTCCTTCCTCCACCATAATAGCCAGCTTAAGACACTCGTCACAGATACCATAAGCTCTTCTAATCCGGGCAAATTCATAATTGTTGGTAACACAGCTTTCACACACATTTGTACAGCAGAAGCACCTAATGCTAGAGCTTTTGCCACATTTGCAGCAAGAATGGCAATCTGAAATGATACAAGCTCAGTGAAGTAAGATCACAATATATAGGCTATTTAGAACAATGTTAACATCCACTCCAAATATGCACAGTTACTAAGTATGGATGCACATAAAGAGGCAATTTAAGCACAAATTGACGAATTTACCGCATATCCATTGTTCTTCAGAATCAACGGAGAGTATATTGAAGAGTACAACATGGTAACAAGGGTCTGTCAACATTCTTCCATTAACCTAACCTAAACTAACATGTTAGCAATTGAACACACAAAAAATCAACAACAAAAAAACAAATAATATCTATCATATATCTGTGACCTAGTTTTGCAAAATTCTCAATTACCCTTCAAACAAGTCAGAGAAAAGAAGAGAACACCGACTGGGGATTTGCAACTATGGATATTTGGGCTTATTTTATAATAATCTAAGTAGAATCAAAAGAGGGAGAGAGAGCAGACTCGTGATCGCAGAGAATGAGTGAGCCTCCATCCTTGCAAACAAAGCAGTAGTCCTCGGAATCTTCCAGTGACCTCTCTTCTACTACAACCATCGTACGCTCGGGATTGTTCTTCTTTTCTGCCCCATTGTCCCGATTCAAGAGAGAATATCACAAGGACTTTGAGTTTCAGGGGAAGGATCGGAGAGGAAAGAGAAGAGTAAAAGGAGCAACTGAGAAGCCGCAAAGTTCCTTTATATACTGCCAAAAAGAAAAACCCTTTTTTTTGCCTGTATTTTATATATTTTGCATGGTGTTTCATCTTTTTATCCGACAAGAAGAGATAACACACGTTCAAACATAAGGATAAAAGCACATTATGATGAGTATTAGGGGCATATAGATGATGCAGGCGAGTGAAGGAACCTTAATTACCTTATTCACCAATTGGGTCTTGAAGAATAATACTAGCGTCAGAGCAGCGGCAAAAGAGGCAAAGAGAGACATATGGTTTTCTAGGATTTGGTATAGACGTAGGAAAAAGTATCCCACATCGATAATAGACAATCAGGTGATACTACATATAAGCGTCCGGCTACTCCTCCTATTCATCCCTGTGCTTTTACGGTTCACTGGACACACGTCATTTGGTCTCGGGACTGTATTCTCAGTTTTAAACGAATACTATGGAGAAGATTGTTGCCGAATTAATATAGCAGATTGAAACGAGAAAAGTAGATATTGAAACACGAAAGTGATGGAAGCGTTGTGGAGAAGACTGTGTAAAAGATTTAAGAGCCTTAACAGAGAGAAAGAGTCTACAGAGAAAAAGTCGTGTAGATTAATGTCGTCGATCTAACCGTAAGCATTCGAAATAATAAGATTTTTTTTTCATTTGTGTAAGAGGAAAGAGTAATTTTAATTAGAGCGGCGGTTCAATATTGGTAACAAAACGCTTATTGCTCTTTTCATTTGTGTAACATGAAAGACTGCTATCCGGAAACAAAAAAATAACTCCGATCGAATAAATGGAGCTGGTTGTGATCAACCATCAGTATTTACTCCGAGGTTTATTCCTCTTTTCAAATAGTATGAAACTGAAAAATAACTCCGATCGAATAAAAAGCTAGAGAAAAGCGCAAATGGATTTTTTATCATCTTTTTAATAATTTCTTATGTTATCCCCAATTAATCTTTTACTATTTTTTGTCATCTCTTGTTAAAAAAATTAAAAAAAAAACCCAACTTCTATGAAACCTTGACTCTAAGAAGTGGCGAGAAAGCTCTGTCGTGAAAAAAAAGGTTCATTTTTTACCCGACAAGAAGAGGAAACACCTTCGGACAAAAGCACAATATAATGATAAATAGAAGTTTTTACTAAAGTCTAGTAGCAAGAAATCGGAGGTATGACATAAGCACACCTACATTTTTAAGGTTTTATATCAAGAGAGATTTTTCGTAGTAAATTTATGTCTCGTAATAGTAGGAAACTTTGGAACTTTTAATGGTAAAACTCTCTCATAAGATAAACTTCAAGAGAGATTTTTTTTCGTCGTAGATTCATGTTGATATGGTACGTCTATCTAAGTGACATATATGCTTTTTTTTATATCACGGTCTTCGTAAGTTCTTACTAACCTTACGCAATTTAACCTACTTAATGTGTATTTTTTTGTTCCTATGAAAAGTTGCAGTAAGATTTTTTAGTTCATATATTTCTTAATTATATCTTTATATTTCTAATTTATTGAACTATTAATAATGTTTCTAAGTTTTGGTTATACATAGACGGATTTCTGCGAATAAGCTTGACCATGGAGAAAAAGAATCGGCCTTCAACGTGACAACATAGCCTATTGCTTCTCCAAGGGTGTCTAAAGTTATGATGAAGAAAAAGCGGTCATCAATGGCGTTTTGAGTCTCCTCAAAGACGACGGCGGCAGACCCCGTTCTTTCTTGAATGGTGTCTCCTCCAAGCTGGTAGTGGCAAACTCTAACCCTATTGTTACTGGCAACGGTTGCGGCGGTTCAAATTGGGTAACCACTTCGACCGATTCCATGAAACCATCAACGACGTTTTGGGTTTCTTTGTCATATTCAAACAAATAACAATTACGAGATTTAACCGAACGGACCCATATTAACTGGAACAGGTTTGCGTTCGGTAATGTCTTCCGTATGAAACAAGAAACATGGAGAAACTTAGCATGGTTCAATCCAGAATCGGCCAAAGTTCTTCACCGACTTTGCTTATTGAGGAGAAAAGACTAAAGGCGGATATGGAAAGTATCCTTGAAATGGAGGAAATTATATGGTTTCAAAAATCTCGGGAACAATGGCTTGAATTTGGGGACCGAAATACTACCTTCTTCCACACTTCTACTATTATTAGAAGGAACGGAAATAGAATTACGGGGCTTAAACTTGATGATGTGGAGTGGGAGGAAGACCAGACCAAGCTGGAATCTCATGCTATGGAGTTTTTTTAGAAGATTGTATAGCCTCGACAATGCTAGTCTGCCTTGCTCGAGCCACACGGGCATCATTGAGTTTCCTACGCTAGACAGTAGCAGGTGGACCCACATTCAAATTCCTGTTAGCATGGAGGAGGTTTGAAAAGCTACTAAAATTATGGACGCTAATAAAACTCCCGGGATAGATGGCTTTCAACCGATATTCTATTAAAAATATTGGAACATTGCAGGAGCTTCTAAGAAAGAGGAGGTCTCACATTCTTTGATCATCATAAGTTATATTTTCGCTGTCACGTGGAACAAACAAACAACGATCTATGATAGTTGATTAAGTGCAGGAATCATGATGGACAATTATTGTATATCTAATTACATGGGAGAATCATGTTCAATTATTGCGTTCATCATTAGAGTTATGGTAGTCTTTATATTATTAAGTATTAGTAATTCTCCACCATTAGAGCGAGATTGCTATTCGTACGATACGTTTCATTCTATTCGTACCCATTATCCGGCTACGCCTGTGTTTTTAAAAAAAAGAAAGAAATGAAAAGGTCTACGGCTCCGACAGGCGTAGCCGGAATGTTTGAAAATCGAACGTTGGACCAAATGACCTACGTCTACGCTTGACGTACGCGTAGCCACTTTACCCAAGCGATAAATGACCTACGCTTACGCTTGTCGTAAGGGTAGCTACTTTATCGCTTGTAGAAAGTGGATACGCGTACAACAAGCGTAGCGTAGGTCATTTATGCGTTAAAGCGTAGCGCTTCTTCTTCTTCCCCTTCATTCTCTATCGGCTTCTCTCTTGGCGGCGAAGTTGAAGATTCTGTTCCATAAAGTGTATGTGACAATCAACAAGAGGCGGTCTTGTGCATGTGACAATCAACAAAGTTGAAGATTCTGTTCCATGTGTAACATGCCATGGTCTTGTGCACGTGACAATAAAGTGTAGTTATCCTCACATAACATGATTTACATATTGTCTTAGATTTATCAACTTCAGGAACTATACATGTATGTTCTAGTGATCTTGGTTTTGAAACTCTTTATTATTTGTTGATTACTTCTCCCGTTGTGTTATTTCGAAGTCCTTAATTCTAAATCAAGAAGCACACAAACTTTTCGTATCCCTTACTACTGTTGTTATTTATGAGTTCTCTATGCCCCGTCGATCGACCGGATTATGTTCTTCCTTCCAATTTCTTCTGTTTTTTTTTGTTTTATATTAACTATTTGTGTGTAGTGTATCAGATCGATTGACTAACACTTGTTTTCATTTTTGTTATTTGTCTTTGATTCCGTAATTAGTTTATTTGTTTTAGTGTCTCATTATTAATCTGTCACTTAATTCAAAACATTATTTCGATCTTAACCCCCTCGAGGCCCCTTAATACTCACATTTCAACCCTCATGTGATTAAAACGAAGAGTAGATTTGAATTTGAAGGTAGAAATCACAACTTTTACCTAGATAAAACGTGAAAGGATATAAATTAATAAATGAATTTCCGCTAATATATAGCGAAGACAATAATTATCCTTTAACCAAATCGATAATTATATTTTTAGTCATCTGAAGGTGGTGTAAACCTCTTCTTCAAATTTTTTGAAATTAGAATAATAAATCCGGAATATTATCCGGATAATTATTCCGCAATTTCTCTAGAAAATATGTATTCCTAAACCTTTCTTAGCCGTCAAGAAACATGATACCGACTATTTTGACCATTTTTTTCCCTTTTCGTTTTATTTCAAATTTAGAATATATTTTGATATCTTGGTGTAAAAAAAGAAGGGTTAAATGGGAGAAGAGAACATTGGTGAAATAAGACACTTTTTAAAAGATGATGTCAAATGGAGGAATCGAACTCTGGATGAGTTGGCCCTCTTTCCCACCCTTATACCAGTTGGGTTAATTAAACTTTGTGTATTCTTTTGATAATACACAATATTAATACACAATTTCAATTACACAATATCAATACAATAACTTGTGTAATCGATCAAACCTTGTGTAAATGACTCGAGCATACATAATGTACATACTAACGTTATGTACACATTTCCAATTAATATGTATTTATCACGGAATCACAAACAAAACTCGACACATTAATATGTACATATGTATACATATTTCATACTCAACAAATATTGATTACTGCACATGCATATTTTTCAGGAAAAAAATTCAGTGAAAGGTATTTCGTACACAAGCTTTTTGGTTACACAAGTTTTTTATTTATTAACATTGTGCATTTGAAATTATGTATTAATATTGTGTAATTGAAACTGTGTATTAATATTGTATATCATCAAAAGAATATACAAAGTTTAATTAACCCAACTGGTATAAAGGTGGGAAGGAGGGCCAACTCGTTCGATTCCTCCATTAAGAATAAAGAGAAAAATGTGCCTAGATTCTAGTTTGTGGGTTTCGATTTTTTTTTTTTCATAGCATCACCCTCCCCTACCCTTATACTAATTGAATTGGACTAATTAAATCCCATATTTTATAATTTTTTTTGAAAAAAATTATAAATATATTTTAACAGTAATACTCAATATCATATACCGAATTTTTTATACTTTAATTTAAATACACGATATTTTATTATACTTAGCCAAAACTTGATACATATACCTATTTTAATTATTTACTCGATTTTAATCATTCCTGTAATTACGCATTTGATCGCTAACTGGCGATTAATCATATCAATCGGACTACCGATCAAGGTTTGTTCCTCTTGATCTCCCGTGATTTTATTGTTGTTTTTTTGCTTGTGCATAATCGAATTGAACAGAATCGTTCGATTACTGTGTTGGAAATCCCTGATTTCGAGTTTGGAAGAAACTTAGGGCACAAAAAGAAATTTAGGGCATGGTCTTCTTTTCAATTTTGAACAGTCTTTCCTCTAACATCAACCATGAGAATGAAAGATATCATCATTATAATACTTATCTTAGGATTTCAAAATTGCATGTAGAAAGCTCAATCAAAGCGCCATACACCATTGTTTGACGAGCAGCTTCCGTCATCCGGTAAGAGGCGGTCCCGGTGGAGACATCCATCGGCTTGGAGACTGCACCCACGTCAGCAGCCAGATGGAGCCAATTAGGATATCTGAGGTTGCTGCTTTCTTCAGCGGTAAAAGCTAGGTAGGTGAAGACAGTCTTCCCCGAAGG
Organism: Fagopyrum homotropicum; assembly: GCA_033239125.1. Classification (NCBI taxonomy): domain Eukaryota; kingdom Viridiplantae; phylum Streptophyta; class Magnoliopsida; order Caryophyllales; family Polygonaceae; genus Fagopyrum; species Fagopyrum homotropicum. The sequence continues at coordinate 142,843,688 of BSWB01000003.1, read as the reverse complement.
AGCAACGTCAACAAAAAGCAGTATTATGATGATGATGAAGGAGAACTACAAATCTGTTTTGGGAATATTTATATATTTTAATCTAATTACTTGAGGGCTATACAGTTTTTGGGAATATTTGTTAAATGCAGTATGATGATGATGATGATGAAGGAGATACAGTTAAGGCCACATCTGATGCTCATCTTGTTGCAGCTCGATCATTTGGGCAGAAGGTGATTGCATTCTTTTCTTATATTTTGTTTAAGAAAAGGGCAAAGGCAAAGTGTTGCAACTCTTTCTCGCCCATGTGGGCCATGTCTTGAGGTTGCATCTGGAATTACTTGAAAGGGCAACTGTTGCAACTCTTGAATCTAAAGAAAAGGGCACACATAGTATCGAGCGTCGGAGGTCTCGGAGCGTAGAGGTGTCAAGCAGGTCGTGCTCGGGTTGGTTGGCAGAAACAACTTCCTTTCATTTGCTTACTACATTGCTTCCATCTCCTTCTTTTCTACTGTGTCCTTAGAATCATCTTGTAGAACATGAGCTATCACTTTCGGCAGAGTTTGCAGCCTATGCATCTGCCCTTCTGCTGTCAGAAGCAACTTCCATTCTCGTGTTAATTCATAGAATGTGCAGAAACAATAACGGGTCAAGGCAACACAACACAATCTTTTATTTGACAAAAAGATATTCAAGGCAGCCAATAATAATATGATGGGAGTATGTCAAAAAGGATATTGATCTCTCCATCCTTTCTCATTAGCCAAATCAATGCGGTGTTGTAGAACCATCAAATCTCTTGGAATCGCCTGAAAATTTTCTTGCATAAATTAGATGCCATGGAACACATTGCAATTCAACACAATTTGACTCAGCTACTCACATGTTTTGTTTTATCTTCATGAAGAATGTTGGCCTTCTCCTGAAGAGCAGCCTGTCACACCACACAAACATCATAAGTAATACATAATTTTCAATATTTGTAAGGCTAGGTTAACAGATAAACTGTTCATAAGAGCACTTACAACAGTAGGCCTTTCAATAATGCCTTTCTCCACTTTCAGCCGCAAATCATCACATTCATCCCGCACCATGCATGTATAACCAAAATGTCAATACAGATAGATGCCATCTCAGTGCATGTACAACAAAAAATGATGTTATGAATCTTCACTTTAATTACCTCGAGGAAATTGTAATCTTCAAGCATGGAGATCGGGACATCAGTGGCCATACCGGTTACCTTTAGGAAAATTTCCGTTTTATTTTCACTATCTTGTCTTTTGATACCTGTGACTTGAAGAAGCTCGTTAGGCCTGTATTTTATAACTCGATTCTTGACCCTCACAATGCTACCTATTACTTTATCATCTGAGATTTTGTCACACTTGTTCAACAGTTCTTCCACCAAAGTCCTTCTCAGGTAAACAAGACTAATGTTCTCCGGAACTATAGATGCATAGCGGCTGTATAAAACCTTGGGAGTTGCTTTCTCTTCGCCAACTGTGTCCTTTTCCGTGCAAGTTTTCAATGTGTTGTGCTTTTGCAACTTCTTTGAAGGTAACAAATCCTTTAATTCCTCGTTTTCGGAGCTGTCATCTATGTTCTCCCAAAAATGGTTTTCAAGGAAATCCCTCATTTTGTATATGGTCAGTGGCTTCCTCCCTAGTACAGAATGAAGTGCATCATCACAAATGATTTTCTTCTTGTTTTTAATGTCAAAGAGATTATTGTCTCGTGCATACTGGATCATAATATCAGCAGCGTCAATCTGAGACATTTTTTGGCTAGTATCTTTTCCAATGGAGGCCAGGAACTCTATTAGCGCTTTTGAACCCCAACCAAGAAATTCCCTTTTGCTTGAAGCCTTCTTCTGTGTCGGTTTTTCGCAGTCCGACTTATTTCCCTCCATGTTACATTCAGCATTTGATGCTCCAGCATATTCACCCGAACCCCTACCAATAATTTTCCTTTTGTTTGAGCCCTTGCTCTCCTGTTTTTTGCTGTCGGATTGCGTGATCTCCATGTTACACTCAGCAACTAATGTTTCTTCACCCAAACCCCAAATACGAGTAGCCTTCATGTCAAAGTCCGCATCATGGCCTACATCGGCACCATATTCATCCGAATGTTCCCTCTTAGAGGTGGACTTTGGTTTGGGTGTAGTGCTGTTATCCATCTGAGCCTTTGCAGCCTGTAGGTCTTTTAAGGTTATGTTTTCCTTGTCCCTTATTATTTCCTAGTATTCCTTGAGAAATGGAGCTGCCTCTTCCTGCACCAAACACATATACAATCAGGATTCCGCAACTAAAAAAAACGAAGACAAACAAATACAAGAAACAGCCTAGCAAAAAAGATCAGCATTAATTTACTCCAGTCCACACATATCACATGATTGCTTTGGTTACTAGATTGATATTTGATATTTGTGAAAGACAAGATAAAGTATACCAAAATTGCTTTGGTTACTAGCTCGCAAAATTTCAGCAAACAAGATACGAAAGAGTAGAAATAGTAGTGTGTCTAAAGAACCCTAGCAAGTAATCCAGTCCACACATATCACATGATTAAATAGAAAACTAACACGAATCCATACGAGAAACTGCATAAATTGAGCAATACAATCCTGCTACAAAGTGAATCCGAGGTTTATTGCTCTTTCCAAATGGTATGAAACAGAAAATTAACTCCGATCTTGTAATATTAGAAGACATCGAAAAAAAGCGCAAATGGAACTTGGAGAAGAGTTGTTTCATACGTGGAGATGATGTCAGCAAAGAAAAAGAACGAAGATCCAATGAGGGAGACAACCGGAGAAGAGAGGGCGTAGATAGAGAAGGCAAAGAGAGAGGATGGAAAATAAGAGAGGATGGAAAATATATGTGACGCCGCCTCTCTTTTTAGGGATATCAAAATGGGTTTGAAAATGAAATATGAGAATATATATATATATATATATATATATATATATATATATATATATATATATATATATATATATATATATATATATATATATATATATATATATATATATATATATGAGGTTGATATCCGTACCCGAATACCTCTATGCCAAACACCACATAAATGGACTTTTATTTATATTGATACTCATATATGATATCTAAATATGGATCCCAACCCGGTTCATGTATTTAATTTCAAGCATCTAACCGGTGAAAAGGATAGAATTGAAAAAATACCGAATATATATGTTCTCGGTGTTTAACAAACCATACCACATCAATTTATGAGACGACAATGACAATAGTAAATGACATGATCTTACTCCCTCAGAGTCAACGTCTCTTCCTTCCTCCACCATAATAGCCAACTTAAGACACTCGTCACAAATACCATAAGCTCTTCTAATCCGGGCAAATTCATAATTGTTGGTAACACAGCTTTCACACACAACATTTGTACAACAGAAGCACCTAATGCTAGAGTTTTTGCCACATTTGCAGCAAGAATGGCAATCTGAAATGATACAAGCTCAGTGAAGTAAGATCACAATAGGCTATTTAGAACAATGTAAACATCCACTCCAAATATGCACAGTTACTAAGTATGGATGCACATAAAGAGGCAATTTAAGCACAAAATTGACGAACTTACCGCATATCCATTGTTCTTCAGAATCAACGGAGAATCTATTTTTAACACACTTTTCGTGATAAGCCTTTGTTCAAGCCCTGTAAGGTAGGCACAGGAAGCAGGTGAGTATATTGAAGAGTACAGCATGGTAACAAGGGTTTGTCAACATTCTTCCATTAACCTAACCTAAACTAACATGTTAGCAATTGAACACACAAAAAATCAACAACAAAAAAACAAATAATATCTATCATATATTTGTGACCTAGTTTTGCAAAATTCTCACTTACCCTTCAAACAAGTTAGAGAAAAGAAGAGAGCACCGATTGGGGATTTGCAACTATGGATATTTGGGCTTATCTTATAATAATCTAAGTAGAAAAAAAAGAGGGAGAGAGAGCAGACTCGTGATCGCACAGAATGAGTGAGCCTCCATCTTTGCAAACAAAGCAGTAGTCCTCGGAATCTTCCAGTGACCTCTCTTTTACTACAACCATCGTACGCTTAGGGTTGTTCCTGCTTTTCTGCCCCATTGTCCCGATTCAAGAGAGAATATCACAAGGGCTCTGAGTTTCAGGGGAAGGATCGGAGAGGAAAGAGAAGAGTAAAAGGTGCAACTGAGAAGCCGCAAAGTTCCTTTATATAGTGCCAAAAAGAAAAACCCTTTTTTTTGCCTATATTTTATATTTTTTGCATGGTGTTTCATCTTTTTATCCGACAAGAAGAGATAACACACGTTCAAACATAAGGATAAAAGCACATTATGATGAGTATTAGGGGTATATAGATGATGCAGGTGAGTGAAGGAACCTTAATTACCTTATTCACCAATTGGGTCTTGAAGAATAATACTAGTGTCAGAGCAGCGGCAAAAGAGGCAAAGAGAGACATGTGGTTTTCTAGGATTTGGTATAGACGTAGGAAAAAGTATCTCAAGTAGATAATAGACAATCAGGTGATACTACATATAAGCGTCCGACTACTCCTCCTATTCATCCCTGTGCTTGTACGGTTCACTGGACACACGTCATTTGGTATCGGGACTGTATTCTCAGTTTTAAACGGATACTATGGAGAAGATTGTTGCCGAATTAATATAGCAGATTGAAACGAGAAAAGTAGATATTGAAACACGAAAGTGATGGAAGCGTTGTGGAGAAGACTGTGTAAAAGATTTAAGAGCCTTAAGAGAGAGAAAGAGTCGTGTAGATTAATGTGTAAAAGATTTAAGAGCCTTAACAGAGAGAAAGAGTCGTGTAGATTAATGTCGTCGGTCTAACCGTAAGCATTCGAAATAATAAGATTTTTTTTCATTTGTGTAACAGGAAAGAGTAATTTTAATTAGAGCGGCGGTTCAATATTGGTAACAAAACGCTTATTGCTCTTTTCATTTGTGTAACAGGAAAGACTGCTATCCGGAAACAGAAAAATAACTCCGATCGAAAAAATGGAGCTGGTTGTGATCAACCATCAGAATTTACTCCGAGGTTTATTGCTCTTTTCAAATAGTATGAAACTGAAAAATAACTCTGATCGAATAAAAAGCTAGAGAAAAGCGCAAATGGAACTTTTGTCATCTTTTTAATAATTTCGTATGATATCCCAAATTATTCTTTTACTATTTTTTGTCATCTCCCGTTAAAAAAATTTTAAAAAAAGCCAACTTCTATGAAACCTTGACTCTAAGAAGTGGGGAGAAAGCTCTGTCGTGAAAAAAAAGGTTCATTTTTTACCCGACAAGAAGAGGTAACACCTTCGGACAAAAGCACAATATAATGATAAATAGAAGTTTTTACTAAAGTCTAGTAGCAAGAAATCGGAGGTATGACATAAGCACACCTACATTTTTAAGGTTTTATATCAAGAGATATTTTTCGTAGTAAATTTATGTCTCGTAAAAGTAGGAAACTTTGAAACTTTTAATGGTAAAACTCTCTCATAAGATAAACTTCAAGAGAGATTTATTTCGTCGTAGATTCATGTTGATATGGTACGTCTATCTAAGTGACATATATGCTTTTTTTTTTATATCACGGTCTTCGTAAGTTCTTACTAACCTTACGCAATTTAACCTACTTAATGTGTATTTTTTTGTTCCTATGAAAAGTTGCAGTAAGATTTTTTAGTTCATACATTTCTTAATTATATCTTTATATTTCTAATTTATTGAATTATTAATAATGTTTCTAAATTTGGTTATACATAGACGGATTTCTGCGAATAAGCTTGACCATGGAGAAAAAGAATTGGCCTTCAACGTGACAACATACCCTATTGCTTATCCAAGGGTGTCTAAAGTTGTGATGAAGAAAATGCGGTCATCAATGGCGTTTTGAGTCTCCTCAAAGACGACGGCAGCAGACCCTGTTCTTTCTTGGAGGGTGTCTCCTCCAAGCCGATAGCGGCAAACTCTAACCCTATTGTTGCTGGCAACAGTTGCGGCGGTTCAAATTGGGTAACCACTTCGACCGATTCCATGAAACCATCAACGACGTTTTGGGTTTCTTTGTCATATTCAAACAAATAAAAATTACGAGATTTAACCGAACGGACCCATATTAACTGGAATAGGTTTGCGTTCGGTAATGTCTTCCGTATGAAACAAGAAACATGGAGAAACTTAGCATGGTTCAATCCAGAATCGGCCAAAGTTCTTCACCGACTTTGCTTATTGAGGAGAAAAGACTAAAGGCGGATATGTCAAGTATCCTTGAAATGGAGGAAATTATATGGTTTCAAAAATCTCGGGAACAGTGGCTTGAATTTGGGGACCGAAATACTGCCTTCTTCCACACTTCTACTATTATTAGAAGGAACGGAAACAGAATTACGGGGCTTAAACTTGATGATGTGGAGTGGGAGGAAGACCAGACCAAGCTGGAATCTCATGCAATGGAGTTTTTTTAGAAGATTGTATAGCCTCGACAATGCTAGTCTGCCTTGCTCGAGCCACACAGGCATCATTGAGTTTCCTACGCTAGACAGTAGCAGGTGGACCCACATTCAAATTCCTGTTTGCATGGAGGAGGTTTAATTGGAAAGCTACTAAAAGTATGGACGCTTATAAAACTTCCGGGATAGATGGCTTCCAACCGATATTCTATCAGAAATATTGGACCATTGTAGGAGCTTCTAAGAAAGAAGAGGTCTCACATTTGTTGTTCATCATAAGTTATTTTCGCTGTCACGTGGAACAAACAAACAACGATCTATGATAGTTGATTAAGTGCAGCAATCATGATGGACAATTATTGTACATCTAATTACATTGGAGAAACATGTTCAATTATTGCGTTCATCATTAGAGTTATGGTAGTCTTTAGATTATTAAGTATTAGTAATTGTCCACCATTAGAGCGAGATTGCTATTCGTACCACACATTTCATTCTATTCGTACCCATTATCCGGCTACGCCTGGCACAGCCGTAGTAAATATTACCTATCGTGTGTTTTTAAAAAAAAGAAAGAAATGAAAAGGTCTACGGCTCCGACAAGCGTAGCCGGAATGTTTGAAAATCGAACGTTGGACCAAATGACCTACGTCTACGCTTGACGTACACGTAGCCACTTTACCCAAGCGATAAATGACCTACGCTTACGCTTGTCGTAAGGGTAGCTACTTTATCGCTTGTAGAAAGTGGCTTCGCATACGACAAGCGTAGCGTAGGTCATTTCTGCGTTAAAGCGTAGCGCTTCATCTTCTTCCCCTTCATTCTCTATCGGTTTCTCTCTTGGCGGCGAAGGACGACGACGACTTCTTTCCTTCTCGCAGCAGAACCAGCAACCACCACTACTCCCACCCACCAGCAACCATGGTCAGGACTCGAGTTAGAGACGGCGGCGTAGTTAGGACCGGTAGCCGTTCCGGCGGCGGTGGGGAGTCTTCCGGCAGCGACGCCGGCGAAAAACGAGGAGTTTCCGATGTCGACGTCGGCCGAGGACGAGGAAGGCGCTTAGAGGGCGTCGTCCGAGGATGTGCGACATCCCGCGCACGTTTTTTTATTTATTTTATTGTATTTTCACTTCGTTTTTTATTTAATTTAGTAAAATAATTAATGAAATTAGTTGTTAGCTAGTGAATTAGTAGATATTTAATCGTTAAATGAAGAAATTAGCGAGTTTTGAATTAGTGAATTAGTATGTAACTAGGTAAATAATTTGTGAATTAGTCGATAATTTGTAAATTTGTCGATAACTTGTCAACTAATTAGAAAACTTTTAGTCGTTAATTAATGAATTAGTTGAAATTTGCGAACTAATTAGTTAATAATTACTGAAATTAGTTGTTAATTAGTAAAGTAGTCAGTAATTAGTAAACAACTAGTCGATAATTACTCACTAATTGGAATACATTAGTCGGTAATTAGTGAATTAGTCGAAACTTGCAAACTAATTAATCAATAATTAATGAAATTTGTCTATAATTAGTAAATTGTTTACTAATTAGTAAACACTTAGTTGATAATTACTCACTAATTAGTCCAAAATTGTCAACTAATTAGTCGTTAATTAATGAGATTAGTCGATAATTAGCAAAGTGGTCACGAATTAGTAAACAATTAGTCGATAACTACTCAATAATTAGTAAACATTCAGTCGGTAATTAGTGAATTAGTCCAAATTTGCCAACTAATTTGTCGTTAGTTAATGAAATTAGTAGATAATTAGCAAAGTGGTCGCTAATTAGTGAACAATTAGTCGATTATTACTCACTAATTAGTAAACATTTAGTCGGTAATTAGTGAATTAGTCCAAATTTGCTAACTAATTTGTCGTTAGTTAAACTAAATTAGTAGTTAATTAGCAAAGTGGTCACTAATTAGTAAACAATTAGTGGATAATTACTCACTAATTAGTAAACATTTAGTCGGTAATTAGTGAATTAGTCCAAATTTGCCAACTAATTTGTCGTTAATTATGCAAATTATATAGGTTGCCGGCACTATCATAAAGGGATGGGCCGCTACGGTTTCGAACCGTAAGTGGCGGTTGATAGATATGGGATCAGCCATCTTGATGACCTACAGGAGGATCCTCAGGAGAAGGAGAGAGTACAGGAGACTGAGGAGCATGTAGACGAGCGGATTGACATGCTATTCGGTTCCTCATACGCATCTGGCGGCCAGATCCTACCTGGGGCGGAGGTCGACGCTTTTGTGATGGAGTTGCATGAGTCCATGGACCGCTGTTCACCTGTCCCCGCTCATTCAGAGAGCTCTACCGCCGGGGATAGGAGAGGTCAGTCCACATAGGAGGGTGGATCGCCACCGTCTCGTTCTCCACCTCCACCTCCGCCTCCGCCTGAGGTTGCGCATGACGACGCTGAGTATCCAAGAGGTCCCTTAGGGACGGGATATTAGATACTTCGGAATGTGAGAACGGGTATAGTGTGTCCTTTGGGGACGGAATATTAGATACTTGTATATATTGGGAGAGTGCGATTTGTATGCCCTTAATGAGCTTGTAGCTCATTGTTGTTATATCCATATTTTTCAGCTACTCAGACTCGGCCTGATCAAGGCAAGGACGTTGTACCCAACACCTGAATTTGAGATCATATTAGTTGGGCTGTTACGGGATGCTACCGCCTAAGATGTTTTGTGTGGTTTTAAACAGCTGTGTTTTGTTAAATAGGGCTTTATGATGTATGTTAGTATGTATATATCTTGTGAATATGGCTGTAAGATAAAGTTTTAAAATTTTACCCGTTTTCCGCTTATTGCTTAAAACAGGGTTAATGAATTGGTAATCAACTAGAAATGAAATAGGTGTCACATTTGGTTGGTATCATAGCAGGGATATGATTCCTTGGCTTGGGTTGTGGGAAGTTTTCTGAAAAGCTTTTGAAAGTTTCTTTTTCTTTTAGATGGCGGAGCATAGCCAACGGGTCGACTGAGTGTGTACATGCTCAGGGTAGAAATGAACAGGAGCACCCTAAGGTGCCAATTTAGCCAATATCACTACCACCATCGGATATGGCTGGTATATCTAATTTATTGATATATTTGAGAGAAGTTATACTACCATAGACACAACAGTGTCTCAAGTGGGTATTAGTCTAGTAAAGATGGACAAGAATTTTGAGAAGATTTGCCGCCAAGGGGCAAAGTCGTTTGAGGGGACTACTGATCCATTAGTAATGGATGAGTGATTGAGGAACACTGCGTCCATTCCTAGATGGATTTATCTAATGAGAGACATGTACAATATGCTATATCCTTGCTTGAGGGAGCAACTGGAGACGGGATCTGACTTTTCTATTGATTCCTAAAGATTGGATCTGGTGGGACACGGTCCCTAATGGCCATAGTATACCACCTGTGCTGACATGAGATGATTTCTTGAGAGATTTTGATGTGATATTAGGTATGGATTGTTATTCACTCATAGAGCATTGATTGATTGTTATACAATGGAAGTCACCATGGAGGTAGATGGGGTGAGAGAGGTGATTCTGACATGTGAGAGGAATATGATTCCTGCTTGCCTCATATCTACAGTGAAAATTTTAGAAACTTCGAGAAGGTTGTCAAGCTTATCTGGCTAGTGTGTCAGATTCTACGATTGTTAGTCCCGGAGTATCTGATGTGGATGTTCTCAGAGAATTTCCTGACGTTTTCCTTGATGATTTACCTGGTTTACCCCCGAGTAGAGAGGTAGACTTCGAGATTGAGACATTACCAGGTGCAACACCGATATCGATTGCTCCTTACAGGGTGGCTCCGCTAGAGCTAAAGGAGTTAAAGAAATGGCTAGAAGAGGTTCTCGAGAAGGGTTTTATACGCCCGAGTATTTCTCCTTGGGGTGCACCAGTGATTTTTGTGAAGAAGAAGGACGGTAGTTTATGGTTGTGCATAGACTACCGTCAGCTGAACAAAACCACAATCAAGAACAAGTATCCCTTACCGAGGATAGAGGACTTGCTTGATCAGCTAAGGGGTGCTATAATGTTTTCAAAGATTGACCTTCAATCAGGATACTGACAGTTGAGGGTATCAGAGAATTCAATACCGAAGACAACTTTTCGTACTCGGTATGGACACTATGAGTTTACAGTTATGCCTTTTGGGTTGACGAATGCACCTGCAGCATTCATGGCGTTGATGAACTCGATCTTCCAACCTTATCTAGATCAGTTCGCCGTGGTCTTCATTGATGATATCTTGATATATTCCCGTGATGCAGATACTCATAGAGAACATCTGAGACGTATCTTAGGGATTCTAAGGAAGAGACAGTTGTACGCGAAGTTCAGCAAGTGCGAGTTTTGGACGGATCAGATTACCTTTCTAAGGCATGTAATATCACAAGATGGTATACAACCTGATCCATCCAAGATCAAGGCTATTACAGAATGGGAAATTCTGAAAAGCATTATGGAGATTCGTAGCTTCTTAGGACTTGCAGGTTATTACAGAAGGTTTGTAAAGAACTTCTTGATTATCGCGCACCCATTGAATAACTTTCTAAAGAAGAATTAACAATTTGTATGGGACAACAATTGTCAAGAGAGCTTTGAAGAACTTAAGAAAAGATTGACTACATTCTCTATTCTGGCTGTACCCTCAGATAAGGGTAACTTTGTGGTTTACACCGACGCATCTGGGAGTGGCTTAGGAGGAGTTCTAATGCAGGAAGGGAAGGTAATGGCATATGCATCTAGACAGTTGAGACCTCATGAGCAAAACTATCCTACACACGACCTAGAGCTTGCTCCTATAGTTCATGCCCTTAAGACCTGGATGCACTATCTTTATGGTGATACATTTCCGGTGTTTACCGACCATAAGAGCCTGAAGTATATTCCAACTAAGAGGGACCTGAATCTTAGACAGAGAAGATAGATGGAGTTACTCAAGGATTATGATTGCACTATAGAGTACCATCCAGGAAAGGCGAATATGGTAGCTGACGCTCTTAGCAGAAAGAGCAGTGACCAAGCCAGTAAGGTCAACTACAAAGTTGAGCATCTATTAGCTCTTAGAGTCATGAGAGTAGAGATGGATGTAAGAGGATCCGAGTTGATAGCAAACATTCAGGTTAGACCGTTGATTCTTGATGAGATTTCAACTACACAAGATGAGGATGCTACACTGAAGAAGTTGAAAGCTAAAGTGGGAGATGCTACCACTACACACTTCCAATTGTCTGATCAGGGAGTGTTATATAGAGGTGCACGGATATACGTGCCCAACATTGAGGAGTTAAAGAAGAAGCTACTTGAAGAGGCACATTTCTTGAGGTATTCCATGCATCATGGGAGTACGAAGATGTTTAATGACCTGAGGAAGATCTATTGGTGGCCTAGGATGAGACGAGAGGTAGCTGATTTTGTGGCTCGATGTCTAGTGTGTCAGCAAGTGAAGGCTGAACACCAAGCACCAACAGGAAAGTTACAATCTTTATCAGTTCCTGAGTGGAAGTGGGAGCGTATCACAATGGATTTTATGGTTGGACTTCCTAGGACTTTCAGAAAGAATGACACGGTATGGGTGATTGTAGACAGATTGACAAAATCTGCTCACTTTCTACCGATGAGACAAGATAACTCTTTAGATGAGCTAGCAGAGTTGTATGTGAGAGATATTGTTCGACTGCACGGAGTCCCTGTATCGATTGTATCTGATAGAGATCCAAGGTTCACATCGCATTTCTGGCAAAGTTTGCAAAATGCCTTAGGTACAAGATTGCGTTTCAGTACGGCATTTCATCCTCAGACAAACGGACAGTCAGAGAGAACGATTCAGACCTTGGAGGAGATGTTGAGATCTTGTGTTTTGGAGCTTAAAGGTAACTGGGATTCTAACCTGCCATTGCTCGAATTTGCGTATAATAACAGTTTCCATTCGAGTATTGGTATGGCCCCTTACGAGGCCTTGTATGGAAGGAAGTGTCACACACCTGTATGTTGGGATTTTGAGGGCATGCGACAGATAGAGGGTCCTGAACTTGTACAACAGACAATAGAGAACGTACAAGTAGTAAAGTAGTGCTTGAAGGCGGCACAAGATCGTCAGAAGAGCTATTTTGATCGCCATAGACGAGAGATGACATATGAGATAGGCGATAGAGTGTTTTTGAAGGTATCTCCTTGGAGGGGAGTTATGGGATTTGGTAGGCATGGGAAGTTAGCACCGAGATACATTGGTCCATATGAGATCTTAGAGAAGATCGGACCACTTGCATATAGGTTGGCGTTACCACCCGAGTTATCAAGATTGCATGACGTCTTCCACGTATCGGTGCTACGGAGGTATAGGTCAGATCCGAGTCATATCATTCCCAAATCTGAGATAGAAGTATCTGAGAACTTGTCCTACCTAGAAGAACCAGTTGAGGTTTTAGGCAAGCAGGTTCGAAGATTGAGAAACAAAGAGATTCCGATGGTGAAGGTTAGAAGGGGACATCATTCAGTTCGAGAGGCTACATGGGAAACCGAGCGAGATATGAGAGCTAGATACCCCTGTCTGTTTGAGTAAAAACCTCGAGAAATTTTGATCCAGTTGTGCATCCTTTTGATATATCTACGAGTTTGGTTCTACGTCCTTTCTTAAATTTTGGGACGAAATCTCTAAAAGTGGGAGATATTTGTAACAATAAAAATCGAAGATGACCTAATCGAGAATTTTAAAGAATTAAATCCGTTTTAACACGAGATACCTCTCAAGGTAACCTGCTCCTAGATGATATTACACCCCGGTGTTATTTTGAGCATTTGAGAGCTTCAATTAATAAAAATGCAGTTGAGAGAAATGATCAGGACATCGGACATGTCCTAGATTTGAAAAAACATGGAAAGGCAAAACGGCCAAAAGAGTCTCTATTTCGTTTCTTAGCGGCTAAGAAAGACGGCTTAGAAATACGCGTTTTTCGAGACAATTGCGGAATAATTATCCATACAATATTCCAGATTTATTATTCCAATTTCGAGAAGTTTGGAGAAGGGGGGTTAAACCGCTTTCGGATCGGTGAAAGGATAATTATCGACTCCGCTAAAGGATAATTATCGACTCCGCTAAAGCATAATTATCGTCTTCGCTAAATAGCGGAAATATCGTTTATTAATTCATTTTCTTTCACGTTTCCTCGTAAAAGCTGTGATTTCTCTCAACCTTCATACTCAGAGCAAGGGAAGGCGTGGTCGAGCATTTTGGTACCGAGTTTCTACATTTCCGAGCAAGGGAAGGCGTGGTCGAGCATATGTGATACTATGGAGGTTCCGTCGCTCAGATTCCGCTGAATTTGATGGTGTCCGAGCATAGCCTGTGTTGTTGTGATTCCGAATCTTCATTCGGATCGTCAATCGGGTTAGTAACGAATAAGTTATGAATTTATTTGTTTTCCGTATTGCGATTTGGCCTAAATTGACCTTAGGCTTGTCAGAATGGATAATTGGAAACTCCATTATGCTCGTTATATTATTCTGGTGATTATAGTTTGTTTGTTTGATGAGATTTGATGACAGGTGGGTTCAGAAATTGCATGCGGGCAAGACGTTGTTTTGGAAAAATTTAATTAATGAATTAAAGGTTTATTAATTAAATTGGGATTCTAGAAAATGCTATAAGCTAATTAAATTCAAAGGAATGAATTTAACTGGTGTTTGAATCGAGAAGTTTAATACGAGAAATATGATATTCTCAACAGGTGTTGTTAAAGGTTTTGGTTTATCTATAGCTTAGTTCTTTGTGAGCGTATCCAATCACGATAAAGGAGGATAGTCCGAGAGGGGAACGAATTCAATAGTTGGTTTGCGAGATTTTATTGTTTTTACCTGTGAGGTAAGTGTAAATGAATTACAGTTGCTTAATATATATTATGTATTTATTATGCCATGATTTTATGCTTGTTTATATATATGAGTGAAATGTTGATGATGACTTGATATGATTTATGAATGCATGCATGAGGTACATGAGATGACAATGGAAAGAATATGATGAAGGAATATGACGGAAGTATGAAATTGAGTTATGATATGAAAGTGATAATATAGGATGGTAATTGATTAATTAGCCCAACTAGGTCCCACATGGGTTTCCGGGGGACGAGGTCTCTACCTGATCTACAGGGGGCCTCAAAGGTCGCTATCTGATCTACAGGAAGCCTCAAGATGAGAAAAATAGTCCAAGATCGCAACCTGATCTACAGGGGGTCTTAAGACAAGATGGCCGAGGTTGCTACCTGATCTACAAGGGGCCTAGGACGCTATCGGGTTGACCAACCGAAAGAAAAAAAGAAAGAAAGAAAGAAAGAAAGAAAGAAAGAAAAGAAATACGAAAGCACATGAGAAAATATATCGTACGATTAGTTGGGGCTAGTTAGTTAATTATCACCTATGCATCGATGCAATCGAGTCTAGCATGTTATATGTTATGTTATGATTATTTATATGTAATGGTATGATATGAGATGTTTATATGAGGTGATATGTTTATATGTGGTATGATAACATGTTTGAATGTGTATATGGTATGATAACATCCATATTTTTCAGTTACTCAGACTCGGCCTAATCAAGGCAAGGACGTTGGACCCAACACCTAAATTTGAGATCATATTAGGTGGGCTGTAATGGGATGCTACCGCCTAGGATGTTTTGTGTGGTTTTAAGCAGTTGCGTTTTGTTAAACAGGGTTTTATGACGTATGTTAGTATGTATATATCTTGTGAATATGGTTGTAAGATAAAGTTTTAATATTTTACATTTTCCGCTTATTGCTTAAAACAGGGTTAATGAATTGATAATCAACTAGAAATGAAATAAGTGTGACAGTTTCAATGATATTTTCATAACAGGACAAATCTGTTCTACGAGTCTATCGGCTAGGGGCCACGGTTACTAACTTGCGTAGCCTCGCTGATCGATTTGCAGCGTCGGACTGGATGGCACTTGTCGGGGGGAGTGGACTGCATGGTCTCCTAGAGATGCAGTGGGGTGGGGTGGACCATGCTCTTGCATCTGCCTTTGCCGAGCATTGGTATCCAGAGACGACCGGATTTCACTTCCCCTGGGGACAGATATCGATCACCCTGCACAACGTATACCATCTATTAGGTCTCCGTATTGATGGGACGAGGTTATGGGCGTCCGGGATGACGCACTCTTCACCTCCATGTTCGGCTTTCCGCTATTGGAGGTGAAGGCCCCGCCGTGAAGGCAGACGGATGGCCGACAACTCATCTCCTCTCTACGCTCAAGTCTAAGGCAGAATCCTCGGAGGCGAGACAGGAGGACATCACCACTGGATTTCTAGCACTTCTCATTGGCTCCACCCTGTTCATTGACAAGAGTACAAATAAGGTGAAGTCTCACCTACTGAGTGTTTGTCGCAATCCCACCACGATGGCGTCTCGTGCATGGGGGGCAACTACATTAGCTTTTTTGTACCGATAGTTGGGCGAGTCCTCTAGGACGGAGGTGCACATGTTAGCTGGTTATTCCCTTCTGTTAGAGGTATGCCATCAATTATAATTTGTTTTTTTTCAATCTTTTAATAAATGAATTAATATGAAATTGATTTGTTTTTTGCAGTCCTAGATTCACGCGTATTTCCATCACTTCAGACCTAGAGGGCATAGTGATCCTCTTAGACAGAGAGATCCATGACATACATAGTCACCCAGCTGTCGCCGACCCGCGGCAGATGGATGAGTACTTTCTCGACTGGTTCTTACCGCGTACTTATCCTTATCTACAACCACCTCCTGATGGTGCACCATCACCGCCTCCAGCTGCACCTATTGTACTTCTAGAGCGGGTAAGTACTTCTCTATTGAAGTTCATTTTCTCTGATTTAGTAAAGTAATTAAATCTCTTTTGTTATACAGCGTATACAGATAGCTTTGCATTGCACGAGAGGCTCTAGCTCGTGGTCCTCCGTTCGATGCTGATTTTATTCACCGCTTGGTTGATGTATTAGGAGGAGACGAGGCACCAAAGGCGCCACCTCCTGTTAGAGCATCTCAGCAACAGGAGTAGATATTTTGTTGTGTTTTATGTTTATGTTTCTTATTTTGTATGAACATTATGTTTCTTACTTTGTATGAACATTATGTTTGTTATTTATAATGAGTTAGTTTGTATCATTATTTCTTAATCACGATATTCATAATCACGGTTTTCATTTCATTTCAATGTTTCATAATCACGCTTTTCATTTCATTTAAAAAATAATAGCAAATGAGCGTTTTCATACAAAGGAGCGTTTCAAACATGATAAGCATCAAACTAAGGACAAGTCTTCTCTCTGAAGCAGCTTTTTGTATCTCGCTATTCTTCGGTCATATAGGTGTGTGAATCCATTAACTGAAGCATCGTGATCTCTCATCCAATCATGACTTATGGGGGCAAAGGAGAGTTTTGATGCAACCAAACCTGTTTCATAATCAACCGCAAGTTAGTCAAATATCTTTAGCATTTTAAAACATATTAATAAGTTTTTTATAATTAAATGGACTTACCGGAACATAGTGATGATCATTGAGTACGGCGATTGCATGAAGTTTGCTTGGATTTTGTTGTTCTTCTTCAGAATCCGCAATCAAGGGAAAACAAGTGTATGAGTCCAACCTAGAGAAGACCACAAGTGTCGCTCGATATAATGTGGCGAATGCGAGAGAAGTGGTCGGAACCTCCATCCAGAACTGCGATGTGCAAGGTGTGGGGTTAAGGTAGTTGACGTTGCCAATAAGTTCTTCAAGCTGATCATTGCCATGTATTCCGGAGTATACATGCATGTGTCTACTCTACTCCCAAGCAAGCTCTCTCCGGACATGAATGTATTCATCTTGCTTGTAACCCAATAGGGACCAAGTGATCGATATCCGCAATGGCCATCGCCTGGAACATCTATCACACGATCAACATAAGATAACATAAAAGCGGGGATGTTCCGGTAACCCCAGTTGAATCCTCGGACCACTACTTCAGATGACTGTGCCGGAATAGATGGCTCGGATAGAATAGATGCCTCAGCTAGAATAGATGGCTCGGCTGGAATAGATGGCTCACTTGTGGTGTCAGCTCGTCCTCGACCACGTCCTCGACCTCTTCCTCTAGAACTCTGTGACGACTTCCTCATGAGTGACTCCCTATCAGCTCGAGCATGCTCAAATCCAGATGGTACTCGACTCTGCTTGTCATACGGATGTGAAATTCTTGGCTCCCGAGCAACTGATTCCATCGAGTTCAACATGGTTGCCACATAAGCCTCAAACTTGTCCACAATGTCCTGGCTACAACCTACCCTTCCGGTGCATGGTCATGAAGGACGTTAGAGTAATGTCCCCTCTCGACAAAGGGATGAGCTTGGGTTCTTCAACTTCGTCGGTGACTTCATGACACACTACCTGCCTCCAAAAGGGATGTATTGCAGTCATAAACATAGGTCTGTTCTCCCGGAGTGCCGCTGCAAACTCATGTACGCAAGGGAGCCCGTATGATTGCCTCCAATACCAGTCGTCACATGTAGCTTCAAATGTCCCCCCGGCACGCCAATTTGTAATTCTCGATCAAGTACTTCATGCAGTTGTTCGACACCTTTCGAATGAGAAATGCAAACATTAGGTCTTCTTGGATGCTAACGATGTTATAAGTATGCGACTTCTCTATGCTACCATGAATCTCGTCAATCTGGTCTCCAATCATTCAATGGATGCCCTTGATGAGAGTATCAAATCCACAACGAGTTGACTTGATAGTTCTCTTCAACACCAAATGAGCACCCTCGGCCCTAAGATTAGAACATTATTTACGCTTATAGAATAGATCATTGATAGTAAGCTTAACAACAAAAGATGTAATGACTATATGTATAACCTTCCCGTAGTCCTTGATCCGAGATGGAGATAGTGATCGGTCCAACAACGGACAATAGCTTCCTTGTATTTGTCCAACCATGTCTTCTCGAGGTACTCCATCAAATGATACTTGTCCCTATAACTATCCCTCATATGGAAGAGCCTCGCCTCATAAGCCTCAATAGTAGTCGAGTCAAACAACTCATGACAATCCCTCATGAATTTTGATTGGATGGATGGCGAATGTGACTTCCACCAACTATTTGATTCGATGTATCTGAACACATGCCACTCACACAAAATATGCTTGGCATCTGCAAAGACTCTAGGCATTTCTTTAATGAGGCCTAACTCACAGTCCGTCACTACCTCCGGCTTCTTTCCATTGAATAGCATGGCAATGCGTTCCAAAGCCCACTCATAATGGCCCGTCGTCTCCCGTTTCATGAACACGAAAGCAACGGGAAAAGTCTGTTGTGTGCTAGTCAATCCAACTATCTCTAATAATGGCATGTCATACCTTCAAAATATATTGTATGAGGCTTTGTAATTGAAAACGGAGTATAATATAAACAAAACAAATGAATTAAATAATAACTTGTTTGTCTTGTATGTAGCATCCATAATGACAATGCATGGAAACATGGCAACCCAACGCTTTGAGTCAAGGTGCGCTAGGAATAAGTCAATCACTTTCTCTCCTCCTTCCATGGTTTCCATCCTAATATCCCACAAGTAATCCTTCTCTTACAAGAATTTCAACGCTTCTTCGATTACCGTTCGGTCTCTCATCGCTTCCAATCTAAATTTATTCCGAGCATTTGAAACTTGCTTCCTAGAAGTGACCATCTTCTCAAGGTCTTCAAAATCACTCTTTAGCAAACGAACAATTTCCCTCGGAGGCATTCCCGCCTCGGTGTAGATGGCGACCCATTTCATTTGTGCCTTTGTCAACCGTCCGACAAATGCATGACCTACTAACTTCTTCGGAAGAGGATGATTGTGAATTCCATGGACATGTCTCACACCCCAAAGACCCCTTTGCACTTCTTCAACGTGTAAGCGAAACTTACAATCGGACTTCTTCGTCTTGCATAGTTTCCTCAAACCCTTCGCCTCACTCTTGCGGACTCCGTAATTCTCACACGCAAATATCACCTTTCCGAAACGATGATCTTCCGACTTGTAGGACTTCAGTTTGATGAGAAACATATTTCTACTTCCGGCTTTCTCAAGAACCCACGCAAGTAGTGAGTCCAAATCCGTCCATATACGATGGTCCACAAACAAACTACTGTAGTCATAATCTCCGGGAAAAACGGGAGCCTACAATAATTATTCGGAAAACTTCATTTAGTACAACTATATCATATGTTCTATCATTGTTCAAAGTACTTTACTTAACACTAAACTAACTTATAATAACCATAACATATAGAATGACATTAAACTACGCTAAAACAAACAAATTGAAAAAACTAACCTCAACAGCTGAATACGGATCGAAGTTGCTAAGCATCACGGGATTGAACATAGCCTCCTCATCGGATTCACCACCAGATAGATCAACACCGTCATCTCCATCATCGGCGTCAAACTCCTCTTCTCCATCGCCGGAATGATACTCCGGTTCTGTATCGTCAGAATTCATCTTTGAATGAGATTTTCGGGAATCAACGAATGACGGTAAGTTTGTATGGATTGATTATATCGGAGTTGGGTCGAATGCATGGTATATATACTAGTGTTTTGGGTACATAACCGTTGGAAAACGGTTAGTTGTCAACATTACGCGTACGTCACCCGTAGCCGTATATAGCCAACGGCTACATAACCGTTGGACAACAGTTACTATGGTCAAAGCTACGGCTACGCCATGCGCATGCGTAGCGTAGGACAACTACGGCTACGCGTCACGTAGCCGTAGCTTATTTTCTCTTATTTTGCGAACGAAATTATACTTTATACTACGACTCCGCCGGGCGTACGCGTGAATAGGGTACAAATAGAATGAATCATGTGGTACAAATAGCACGAACCCATTAGAGGCGGAAATAAATTCTGATGATCAATAATTTTCCATCATGAATTAGTTGGAAATCTTTTTATACAATTATTTAATTTATCAACTTGTCTACCATAAACTCAGTTGGGCTAGATACTAATTAACGGTTTAGCTTGAAATCCTAGTCTAGAACTTCCGGTTGCTTTTTAAATAAGTTTTCCCCTATAATGCCTAATCGAGGATAAAGTAGATATTATTGAATTATCACATTGATGTAATTCCAATTACATTGGAGAAATATGTTCAATGAAGTTTTCATTTGAGAATTTCAATAATGACGAGAGTTATTGTACTGAGGCCGATTGAATGGTCCCTTAGTGGCCGATCGACTGGTACACAATTCATTGATTGATAAAGTTTGAATTTTTTCCAAGGTGTGTCTAGCTAAACTCAATATGTGCTAGAGTCTGGAGAGTCCGACTGCATCGATCTATGATACTGATAGTTAACTATGAATTAGTTTAATGTTTATCTATAAGAGTTATGGTAGTTTTTGGATTGTTCTATTTAAAATTCGAGAAGTGAGTGTAGAACCTTACATTGCTATATGTACTTTAAGATGTTGAAGAAAAATGCGAGAGCCGAGTCACTAATTCCTAAAGACTCATTCGATGTGTGACAAGAGGTGATCCTATGCACGTGACAATCATCGAAGTTGAAGATTCCGTTTGATGTGTGACAAGCCATGGTCTTGCGCACGTGACAATCAAGCACAGTTATACCCCGCATAACATGATTTACATTTTGTCTTGGATCTATCAACCGGGATCTATACATATGTATGTTTTAGTGATCTTGATTCTGAAACTCTCTATTAATTGTTGATTACTTCTCTCGTTGTGTAATTTTCAAAGTCCCTGATTCTAAAGCAAGAAACACACAAACGTTTCCTATCCCTCACTACTATTGTTATTTACGAGTAATTTGTGACCAATCGATCGACCATATTATGTTTTTCCATCCAATTGCTTATGTTTGTTTGCGTGGGGTGTCTGAGATCGATCAACATACTTGTGGAATCGATCGGTCGACTGACACTTGTTTTCATTTTTGTTATTGTCTTTGATTCGGTAATTAGTTTATTTGTTTTAGTGTTTCATTATTAATCTGTCAAATCAAACTACCCCTTCCTTGAGTTTGATCTTAACCCCATTGTTGCAATTGGATCTTGTAAGTATTTGCGAGATTTGAGGTTCACATTTCAGCCATCTTTTGATTACAAACGAAGAGTATATATGAAATTGAAGTTTGAGATAAATCAAAGCTTTTTACTAGAAAAAATATGATAGAAAATGATTTAATAAATGAATTTCCGTTAATATATAACAAAAATGATAATTATTCTTTAGCCAAATTGAAAATTATTTTTTTCAATTATCCGAAAGTGGTTTAAGCCTCTTCTTCATAATTCTCGAAATTGGAATAATAAATCCGGTTTATTATCAGAATAACTATTCAACAACTTTTTCTAGACAATGCGTATTCATGAGCCCCTTTCTAAATTGTTAAGAAATAGAATACTGACTATTTTGACCATTTTTTCTTTTTATTTTATTTCACATTTAGGACATATTCGATGTCTTGATATTTTTCTCAATAGCGAATTTATTAATTGTAGATCTCAAATGTTTCAAATAATATCATAAGTAAAAAATATTGGGTTAAATAGGAAAATAGGGACCTTTTGTCTACAGGTTTGACAAAGTAGGTTTGCTAGTAGTCTAGTTAATAAAATATGCTTCTTAATCAAGAAATTTTAATAATTAAATTTCAATGGTAATTATTTTTAAAAATTATTTTTTTAATCTAAATGGTAGTTTGTAGGTATCGAACTTTTTTTTGTTCATAGCACCACTCTCCCCTACCCTAATACTAGTTGTACTAATTGAATCCCATAAGTAAAAAATATTGGATTTCTACAGTTTAGGTTTAGGTTTGGGCCCATGTCTAATGTAGAGAAATCGTATAAGTGTCATCAGAAGTAGGCGCCCACGTTATTTCATCAAATAAAGCACATTCTTGTTCATTGGGCGGCATAGATTGAATGTCGGAAACAAGAGTTGTAGGTTGAAGTGAAGTGAGGCGTGCGAGAATAGAATTGGACAACCTCAGACGAAGATCAGCTAGATCCCACCCTACAGTATCAGACCAATAGTAACGGACAGGGAGATCAAAAGACAAATTAGAAGAATCACCTCCAATGAGCATATCACGAAGAGTCTGATCCGCCAACCAAATAACATCCCAAATACGAATATCAGTTCATCACCAAGGATCCAAAGACAACCCGGAAACACTACCGTATGAAGAGCCTTCTGAATTGTAGACCAAGTGTAAGAGGGAGCTGAATGAGGGATATTAGAATGTCTAATATACTTATAGTGGAGAACATTAGACCAAAGAATTCCATCACTTTTCAGGAATCTCTATCCTAACTTACCAAGGATGGACTTATTAAGTTGCTCCATGTTGCGCAAACTGAGTCCGCCTTCGCTTTTAGGTCAAGAAAACGTATTCCAACGAATAGTATGTAGAGGGCGGGATGAAGTAGTGTAACCCCATACAAAGTTGCGGATAATTTTATCAATATCCTTGCAAACTCTTTTTAAAATTGATAAAGTTGCCATGGAATAAACAGGAATAGAAGTCAGCACAGATTGAGCGAAAATCACCCGACTAGCGAAGCTTAAGGTTTTACTACGCCAACCACTTAGGCGACTAGTGATCTTATCCGAAGAGGAATAAAAGTCTCTGTAGAGATCTTGCCTTGTAAAATAGGAACATCAAGATAAGATTAAGCAAAAGAATCACAAAAGATTAAGCAAAATAGAATAATAGACTAGGAACACTTGTTGTTAAGAAAGAAAAGAGATTGCACATTAAAACTAAACAACCCATTTCCAAAAGAAAAGAGTGAAACAAAGGTTAAGACAATCCTTAAACAGCAAAGAAGCGCGAGGAGATCCACTCGCACTCGCACCTTCCGCTCAAAGATCTTGACGGATCTCGAGAATGGACCCTTCTAACGTGGAGCCTTCTCTTCCATGTTTTGTTGAGGGCGATACAGTTTAGGCCAGAAGGTACATGATTGCATTCTTTTCTTATATTAATTGCTCATCTCGAGAAATTCATTGGTTTTACACACTTGTTTTTTTTTTTTTTTTTTTGAAAAATTACTTGTATTAAGACTTGAAGAATTTACAGGGAGATCATGAAGCATGTTACAAAGAGATGAGGAGCGAGATCAATAGAAGGAGAGGCCAGCAGCCGCATGCCAGACACCAAGGGCGTGGACAAGGGACCAGAGAGGTGAGAATACTAGGGTAGGGTGAAGAGGGGAGGAGATTGATTCCAAGCAGGGTAGCGTTTGTTGTCGAGTCAAGGGACCTGTCTTTCCCGTGGATTGCAAAATGGTTCTTCAAAATGTTGATAGCTTCAGCAGCACAATCGATCGCTCTGATGAAAGAATGGTTGAAGATGAGCGAATTGCGTGCCTTCCATGTGCTGTAGATGAAGGTGATGATCGATGCAGTGCGAAGGTTGTCGATGAGGCTGTGCTTGGGGGGTGATTCGAGCTTAACCAGGACCAAATGTTGCTGATGTAGGGTGCGGGGTACGGGACTCTAGTCCATCTAGAGATGATGTCCAACACAAGAGAAGAGTAGCTGCAGGTGTGCCAGAGGTGATCGTCATCTTCAGCCAAGTAGTTGCAAAGTTTGCACGTGTTTGAGTCCGTGAGATTCCATCTTTTGATCTTGGTTAGAGTGGGTAGTTTATGGTGGCTAGCGATCTAGGCAATGTAGCTGCATTTTGGGATATTGTATTTGAGCCAGATGGACCGGTACGGGGGGTGTGTGAGGATATAATTGTCCGGTCTAAGCATTAGAAAGGCTTTACGAGATGAGAAGGTACCATTGGCATTTGAAAGCAGAGGGGTAGTATTGGTGCTCGCCGTAGGAGGGTGAAGTTCATCTCGAATTTTCAGTAAACTTTTCCAGAAGTAGCTGTGATGGGCTTTGGGTCGGATGCTCCAAATACAATTGCCTTTGAGGATGTTGCAATCAATCCAGGTGCACCATAGGTTATTGTCCTTTCAATCGATGTCATAGAGTAGTTTTGTGAGCAGCACCTTGTTTCTAGTGTTGATGTCGGGGAAGCCAAGACCTCCCGAGGCCTTAGGAGTACAGACAGTAGACCAGGAGATCAAAGCACGCCCACTATTAGTGTCACCAACCCAGAGGTAAGAGCGGAGGAGAGCGTGGATTTTGCTGATGATGAATGCAGGCAGGAGAAAGATCGAGCTCCAGTATTGATTGATGGCGATGAGGATCGATCTAATGAGCTGTGCACGACCGGCGTAAGAGAGCTTCTTTGCACTCCAGGAATGGATTCGCTTGGTGGTGCATTGAATATATGAGTGGTAGGAAGTCGGAAATGGCGAGCCGCCTGCTACCAACCGGCACACCCAGGAAGTGGAACGATAAGGTGCCAGGGTTGAATCCAGTGATGAAACAGGCGTTGGATTGATCAAGAGGGGCCATTCCCCCCATGTAAATGGAGGACTTGGCGGAGTTGATTTTCAGCCCAGAAAACTCGCCAAAGGTTTTGAGGGAGTCCATGAGGATGCTTATGGAGGTGCAGTCGCCACGGCAGAAAAGCATGAGATCATCGGCAAAGGAGAGGTGAGTGATTCTTGGGCTTTTGCATTTTGGATGAAGGTTGAAGGAAGGGCTAGTGGTATTGGAAAGTATGAGTTGGGAGAGGTATTCAATGGCAAGAGTGAAGAGGAGGGGTGAAAGGGGGCAACCTTGCCAAAGACCTCTAGAGCCCTTGAAGTGACCACGAAGAGATCCATTGATATTGACAGAATAAGTGGCAGTGGAGATGCACTCATTGATCAGGTTAATGAAATGGTCAGGGAAGGCCATTTTGGTCAGTGGATGATGAAGGAGTGATCTATGGTATCAAAGGCTTTTGATAGGTCGATCTTGAGAGCAGCTCTAGGGGAGATGTTTTTCCTTGTGTACTTGTGTAGCAGTTCCTGGCAAATGAGCACGTTGTGCTTGATAGAGAGGTTCTTGATGAAGGCACTTTGATATGGTCCAATGATGTGGGGGAGGGTTGAGCTGAGGCGGGTAGACAGGATCTTGGCTATGGTTTTGTAGATTGTGGTGCAACAAGAGATATGTCGGTAGTCTGCTGGGACGGTAGGGGTGTCTGACTTTGCAATGAGGGTGATTGAAGCATGGTTGATCTGCTTGAGGAGTTTCCCGTTCTTGAAAAAGTCATGAATAGCAGCAGTGAAGTCATGTTTGATTATGTTCCAGGAGGCTTTGAAGAATTTTGCGTTGTAGCCATCTGGACCTGGTGCTTTGTTGTTGCCAATGCTGAATAGTGCATTTTTTATTTCTTCATCCGTAACCTGCATTGAAAGAAAGCTTTTGTTAGAGGAGGAGAGGGTTGGTAAGGATAGGTCAGGGATAGGTGGGCAGTTGGTATGGGCAGGCCGGATGAGGGCAGTTTGGAAATGGGAGATAAATGTGGAGGCAATAAGGTCGGGGTTAGTGGTGATGTTGCCATCCAGGCATTTGATTGAGAGTATGCGGTTATGACTCCTTCTTGTTTTGATGCTCTTGAAGAAAAACGAGGAGCATTGATCTCCATGTTCAATCCAACTGGCTTTGGATAGTTGCCCAAGGGTGGTAATGAGCGTCCTGGTGCATTCATTGAAGGCAGCAGAGACGGTTTTCTTTTCAGTTTGTAAGGAGGGGTTGTGCAGATCATTCCGTAGTCTGGATTGTATGCTTTGGAGGCTCTTTCTTTTGATATTGATAGCATCATGAATTTCCTCAAGTTTTTTGCTGCTGAATTTTTTGAGGAGTGGTTTCAGGCTCTTTAACTTTTTGGTGAGGATGAACATCGGATTGCCTGTGGATTCAACACTCCAGATTCGATTGACGCTAGGAATGAAGCTCTCATGATTAGCCCATAGATTATTGAATCTAAAGGGGAGGTTGAACTTGCTCACAGGAGGGATGGTTGAGAGAAGAGCAAGAGAGTGGTCAGAGACGTTGGGAAGGTCAAAGTGGGCTTGCGAGTGGGGGAAGTTTGTGAGCCAGGTGGGATTGGTAAGAATACGGTCAAGCTTGCACCAAGTACGCGAATCAATCTGCTTGTTGTTCCATGTGTACTTACATCCCGAGTGAGGGAGATCACTGATGTTGTTTTTGTCGAGGCAAGTAGCAAGTTCGTTTGATTGCTGGGAGATGCAAGGTGAGTTGTTGGTGCTCTTCTCGTCGGGGGTGAAGGTGACATTGAAGTCTCCGAGAAGAGCCCAGGGTGTGTTTGAATTGAGGAGCCCAAGAGTGTCGATGGAGGACCAGAGGCTAACCCTGTCTTCAGGGCTGTTATGTGCATAGATGAAGGATAGTTCAAAGGTTAGTGATTGAGTAGCGAGGGGTTGGCATGGGGATGCTTTGCAGTGGATGATTTGGTCTGTAATGAGGGTGGCGGTGAGGTGAATTTTGGCAGGGTTCCACCAGATCCAAATGCGGCAATTGCGTGCAAGAGGGGAGTTGGAGATGTGCTTCCAGGAGGGGAATAGATGATTGGAGATGCGAGATTCATTGTTGGGACGTAGTTGTTAGCATGAAATATTGTGATATTTTAGGCACGTTTTCTAAACGTATTTGATTCATATTGATAGTCTTTGATTGAACTTTATGCATATGTGAGCTAGTATTACCTATATTGTCGATATGGATGTCTACACTAGTTCTATGTTGATTATAGGTGATTTGGAGCTATTTCCGAACGGAAACGAGCAAAGGAGAGTTGAGTTGATATGTCCATAGATTGAGGACATTCTTTGGAAGCAATTTGGAGTCTTAGCTTGAGGAATGCACGAGTTTAGGGGAGAATCACGTTCTTGCCCTAAATTACGCCCTAAAATACGGCCGTATCACAAACCACGTTCAGAATTACGGCCGTGGATTTGGAGTCAGAAATTCGTGTTCATTCCAGGGGATTACACGGCCGTGGAACATATGTCGCAAACCGTATTTGTTTCCACGCTCTAAATTACGGTCGTGGAACACTTCCACGACCGTGATCTTGGCGGATCTTTTCGCCACACTTTGAAGCCACGATCTTTTAAAGATTGGGCCGGGCCGACATTTTCCCTACACTATAAAAAGACGGACGAAGCAAGATTCCGTCACCTTGGCTACCCCGTTTGTCCTCATTCATCGCCGCTTAGACACAAGCACGCTTTGCTTAGCTTGTTTGGAAGTAATTGACATCTCTTTGAAGAGATCGAAGTTCGTGTTTGGAATTCCTCCAATCTCGCACTTTTGGTGGAGATTGCTGTTGAGATCTCCGGATTTGCGAAAGATCGTAGTTCTTGGAAGATTTTGCAAGAAGATCTCTCTTCTTGATTAGGTTCGATTTGGAAAACGGATTGACATCCCGTTTTCTTTTCTTTCCTAGGATTACGATTGTTTGTTCTATTGTGAATCTTTTGACATTGCTTATCCTCTTTATGACTTTGAGATTGAATTGAAGATTATTGAAAGTTCTTGAAAGTTTTCATCTTTTTATCTTTTAATTCTTGAATTGATATCAATATGACTGTTATTGGCTAAAAACCCTTAACAATTCTAAGGTGAAGGGTTGATAGTTGTGGCTTAGATGATGATAGATCGATCGCAAACAGATTAGACCCTGAGAGTTAGAGAATTATCGCCGACAATCCTAAATTACGGGCTGTTCTTGAGTCCACGGCCGTGGAACCTCAAGAACTAACCGTGATTTCCCTTAAATCTACGAACCTGCTTTTACTTTAATCCAAAGTTAAAGATTTGCTTTAACTTAGTTTAGACTTGTCTTTTCTAGGTGGTAGTGAAGCCTCAACAACCTCTACCTTGATTGTGAGTGTCACAACCTCAATCGGTTAAGTTAGTCTTGATCCTTGGGTTATAAGTTTGGGTATTTGACACTAATTCTCATCTCTAGAATCTTTCTATATTGAGCCTCAACAACCTGTATAGAGAGTGCCTTGTAGGTGAGTTATATAAGGTTTTTGGAACTTCACCGTACGATTACCTTACATTAGTATACCTTTGCATATCTCAACTCTGTCTTTATATCATTAAGTATATCTTGAATCGATAGCCACAGCTGGATACTTGGATCTTTAGGATTGTTGTTTTCCCAATATTTGCAAAACTCTCATATTTACTTGCTTGATAATCTGCAATCGAGTTCGTTCTCCCCAAATCCCTGTGTTCGATACTCTGGAATCCTTGCTTAACTATATCGATCCGTACACTGCGGGTTCGCTGCTTGATTCTAGTTTTATAAATTTAAAACTTATTTGCACACACCTCTAGGGGCGAACAAGTTTTTGCGCCGTTGCCGGGGATTTGGTTTAGACCGAATCCGGTAGCCGGTTGTCAAGCTTGGGAGCTTGCTCTCGTTATTAGATATCTCTTTGAGTGCATGCGCAGGTCTAGGAACACCGCAGATATCTTACCTCTTGATCAAGAGCTAGAGAAAACCTTGAGGCAAAAGCGCAAGGAAAAGAAGATGGCCGAAGAACACGAACGTGATCTTCAAACGGAGTTGGCGGAGAAGGAAGCTCAACTCCGATGGAATGAGACTCTCCGCCAGGATGAGATGGATCGACATCAATCTCAAGTTAACGGTCTACAAGACATGATCTTCCAAATGAGGATAAAGATGAGCGACCTTGAGAATACGGTAGGCAAGAAGTCCTCAAGAAGGAGATCAAGGTCTAGAAGAAAAAGCCACTCATCCGCTGATGATAGTGACTCTTCCATGCCACCGTTAGAAGAGATTGATCCCACGATCAATATGAATCCTTTCCATCCACAAGGAGCTGCTAATCGCCGCATTCCACCTAGGAATGCGAGAGTCGAACGTGTGGATAATGAGCCAAGAACTCTTGGCCAGCGGATGGATCCAACACAACAACCACGTCGCTTGGGTGTGAATTTTGGTGCTGAAGATATGCAAGGGTTTAGCTTTAACCCTCAAGTTATCACTCTTGTTCGCCAAAGCCAATTTGGCTGTACAAGCGCTGAATCTCCACACCAACACTTGCAAAACTTTGAATGTATGATGGAGACAATGAGACCGAAGAACGCTACTACCAACAACTATAAGCTCAAACCTTTCTTTTTCTCTTTGAAAGGGAAAGCGTTGTCATGGTATCAAGCTCTTCCCAATGGGAAACTAGACACGTGGGAAGACCTTTCCGCGGAGTTTCTCACCAAATTCTTTCCGCCCTCCAAAACGGCGGAACTTAGAGGTAAGATTAATGCTTTTTCCATGAGACCTAACGAAAGTTTGTTTCAATCGTGGGAAAGGTTTCAGGATTTACTCTTGGATTGCCCTCATCATGGCATATCCAAGCTTGCCTTGTTGGAAATCTACTACAAAGGGCTGGATGCTGGAACGCAATTCAACCTCCAATCCCTCTCATGCGGAACATTCATGGACATGAGAGAAGATGACGCTTGGGACTTCATTGAGAAGCAAGCAAGAGTCATAGATAAGTATTCCCACCGGAAAGCGGATGGAAATCGTGTGGAGCAAGGAGCAAAGCTCACACATGAAGCTCAAAATCAGATTTTCTCCCTCAACAATGAGATCAAAGAGTTGAAGGAGACTATCAAGACCAACTTCCCAAAGCAACAAGAGAAGGATGTTGGCTATTTGGGCAACAACAATGGTGGTGATAACACCAACCGCAACAACAATAACCGGAACAATAACCGGAACAACAATTGGAATGGAAACAACAACAACCGGAACAACAACAATTGGAACAACAATCGGGGTTCAAACAACAACAATTGGCGCTCCAATCAACAAAATCCCCTGTAACTCCTATCCTTCCAATTCTAATTCGCTAACTCCACCTTCCTCTTCCTCTACTCCTTTGAAAAGCCAGGGGCAATCATCTAATGGAGGAAACAATACGGGAAAGGAGAAGTCCGATCCCATGTTGGAGACAATCTTGGGAAAGCTTCAAGGGTTGGAGAACCGCCTCATCAAGGTTGATGATCAAGTCTCAAAGGTTGACAAAGCTCAAAAAGTTTTGGAAAACCAATTGTTCAACCACGCGGAGGAAGTTCCTAGAAATCAGGGGAAACTTTCAGGAAAGACGGAGGACAACCCTAAGGGAAGGGTAATGGCGATTACAACTAGGAGCGGAGTGACCACCACCGATCCGCAGCCTACGTTCGTTGAAGTCCCCATAGAGAAGGACAAAGGAAAGGGAAAGGAGAAGGAAGATATCTATGTCCCTCCTCCAGCTTACAAACCTCCCCTACCGTTCCCTCAATCTAGAGCGCGAGCGCGCCTAGACAAACAATTCGGTAAGTTCATAGAACTCATGAGCAAGCTGCATATTAATATACCCTTCATTGATGCTATTGTAGGTATCCCGGCTTATGGCAAATTCTTGAAGGAGCTTCTCTCTAACAAGAGGAAGCTAGAAGATTTCGGTGAAGTCAAGATGAGTTCGGATTCTTCGGATCTCATCAAGACTATGAAGGAGAAAATGCCCCCAAAGTTGAAGGATCCGGGGTCATTTTGCATTCCCATTGGAGTGGGAGATGTCACATATGACGCTTTATGTGACTTGGGAGCAAGTGTGAGCATCATACCACTTGCATTGTGTAGGAAGATTGGTTTAGGCGATCCTAAACCGGTCAAGATGACGTTATACATGGCGGATCGATCCATCACTCGCCCCGTCGGTATTGTAGAAGACGTCCCGGTCAAGCTAGGTAAATTCTTTGTCCCCATTGATTTTGTTGTGCTTGACATTCCTGCAGATAGTCCGGTCCCGATTATACTCGGAAGACCGTTTCTTGCAACTTCCGGCTGCATGGTCGATTGCAAGAATGGGAGACTCGCTTTTGATATTGGAGAAGAGAAAGTAGAGTTCGTTCTTTCCACTCTAGTAAAGGAGCCAATCTTTGATGAGGATATTTACGATATCCAAGATGAAGAAGGTTTGTCTAGGGAGGAGGTAAGTGCGATTCTCTTTAACGATCCTTTACAAAAGGTTATCACTATGAGTCTAACCAATGTAGGGGAAGAAGAAGAGTGCAAAGAGGAAATTGAAGCCTTAGAAGCACAAGAAGAGATGCATGAAGTGGAATTTGAAAAACTCCACGATGAGGCTGAGAATGTAAGAATCCACGGTCATACCCTGTATTCCACGACCGTGGATTTCACAACCAAAATCGACCTCCATTCCAGGGGATTACACGGCCGTGGAACACATGGAGAGACCGTAATTCTGACCGTAGAAGAGGGTGATCGGCTTACTTCTTCAACTTCTTTTGATTCTTCCCCAAACCACTCAACAACCTTAGAAACTTCTAAGGGAACGTCGGATGCCCCTCAAGGACCATTGGAAGCTCCGAAAGTGATGGAACTCAAACCACTTCCTACTCATCTAAGGTACGCTTTTCTTGGATCTAATTCTACCTTTCCGGTCATTGTTAGCTCCGAACTAAGCATAGATGAACATGAACAGCTCATGACAGTCCTTAGGAAACATAGAAAAGCCATAGGCTACACTATCGAGGACTTAGTAGGAATTAAACCCTCCCTATGTATGCATAAGATACTAATGGAGGAGGATTTTAGAACTTCAAGACAACCTCAAAGGCGGTTGAATCCGACCATGAAGGAGGTTGTCAAGAAGGAAATCCTTAAACTTCTTGATGCAGGTATCATCTATCCTATCTCCGATAGCAAATGGGTGAGTCCAGTTCAAGTAGTTCCGAAGAAGGGAGGAATGACGGTCATCACCAACAAGAACAACGAACTCATTCCTACCCGAACCGTGACTGGATGGCGAATGTGCATAGACTACCGCAAGCTCAACAACGCAACGTGGAAGGATCACTTTCCATTGCCATTCATCGATCAAATGCTTGAAAGGTTAGCACAACATTCACATTTCTGCTACCTTGACGGTTATAGTGGTTTCTTTCAGATTCCGATACATCCGGACGATTAGGAGAAGACCACATTCACGTACCCTTGGGGTACGTTCGCTTATAGGAGAATGCCGTTCGGGCTTTGCAACGCCCCAGCCACCTTTCAACGGTGCATGATGGCCATCTTCTCCGAGTACGTAGAGGAAATCATGGAAGTCTTCATGGACGACTTCTCCGTATACGGTTCCTCTTTTAACGATTGCCTTTCTAACCTTTCTCTTGTTTTACAACGTTGTGAAGACACTAACCTAGTTCTTAATTGGGAGAAGTGTCAATTCATGGTTAAGGAAGGAATCGTATTAGGTCACTTAGTCTCTAGTAGAGGGATAGAGGTAGACAAGGCTAAGATAGAGACCATAGAGAAACTTCCTCCCCCAATTTCAGTAAAAGGGATAAGAAGTTTCCTAGGACATGCTGGATTTTATAGACGTTTCATTAAAGACTTTTCTAAGATATCAAAACCTCTCACTAATCTATTGATGAAGGATGCGGTTTTTGAGTTTTCGCAGGAATGTTTAGACGCGTTTAACACCATTCGGCAAGCTCTAATTTCAGCACCTATTATCCAACCCCCGGATTGGACTCTCCCCTTCGAGATTATGTGCGATGCTAGTGACGTAGCTATTGGAGCTGTTCTTGGACAACGAAAGGAAGGGCGAACCCATGCCATATACTACGCTAGCAAGACGCTAGACGAAGCTCAGCTCAACTACGCCACTACAGAAAAAGAGTTTCTAGCCATTGTCTACGCTATTGACAAGCTTCGCTCTTATCTTGTAGGTGCAAAGGTGATTGTCTACACGGATCATGCTGCGATCCGGTACCTCCTTGCGAAGAAAGACGCGAAGCCAAGGCTAATTAGATGGATTCTTCTCCTACAAGAATTCGATCTAGAGATCCGCGACAAGAAAGGTTCAGAAAATTTTGTTGCGGATCATTTGAGTCGTCTAACACATCTAGAGGACGACCATCTACCCATTGATGACTCCTTTCCGGACGAACACCTACACATCATAGAGGAGTGCATCAACGAGATCTCCAAGGGTAATGAACCATGGTTTGCTGACTTTGTTAACTATTTGGTTTGCCAGGAGATACCGCCCGGACTATCCTACGCACAAAGGAAGAAGTTCTTTAAGGACGTCCGGGAATGCTATTGGAACGAGCCTCTCCTCTTCAAGAGAGGTCCGGATGGCATCATTCGGCGATGTGTGCCGGAAGATGAGATGCAAAGTGTCATCCGCCATTGTCATTCACTACCTTGTGGAGGACACGCTAGTTCGAACAAGACTAGCGCAAAGGTATTGCAATCTGGATTCTATTGGCCTACTTTATTTAGAGATGTGCAATCCTTTGTCTCTTGCTGCGATGCTTGTCAAAGAACAGGCAATATTTCTAGAAGGAACGAGATGCCCCTCAACAACATCCAGGAGGTGGAGATTTTCGACGTTTAGGGAGTCGATTTCATGGGACCATTCCCATCTTCTTGTGGAAACCAATACATACTATTGGCGGTAGACTACGTTTCTAGATGGGTGGAAGCAATTGCCTCTCCCACAAATGATGCCATGGTGGTGGTTAAGTTCTTCAACAAAACCATCTTTCCGCGATTCGGAACGCCAAGGACAATCATTAGTGATGGAGGTTCTCACTTCATAGCCCGTCGCTTTGAAGCTCTTCTAGCTAAGTATGGGGTTACTCACAAGGTCGCTACCCCTTACCATCCACAAACAAGTGGACAAGTTGAGATTTCAAATAGGGAGATCAAGGGAATTCTAGAGAAGACGGTTTCAAGGACTAGGAAGGATTGGTCCTTGAAACTAGATGATGCATTATGGGCGTACCGGACTGCGTACAAGACTCCCATAGGAACCACACCATACAACCTTGTGTATGGGAAGTCTTGTCATTTGCCGGTAGAGCTGGAGCACAAAGCGTTTTGGGCTATCAAGTGGCTGAATTTCGGCATGAAAGAAGCGGGAGAGAAGCGTCTCCTAGACATCAACAAGCTGGATGAACTTCGCTTGAACGCCTATGAAAACGCTAAGATCTACAAGGAAAGAGCAAAGCGTTGGCATGATAAGCATATCATTCCAAAGGACTTCAAA
Organism: Fagopyrum homotropicum; assembly: GCA_033239125.1. Classification (NCBI taxonomy): domain Eukaryota; kingdom Viridiplantae; phylum Streptophyta; class Magnoliopsida; order Caryophyllales; family Polygonaceae; genus Fagopyrum; species Fagopyrum homotropicum. Next base: position 142,809,086 of record BSWB01000003.1, on the reverse strand, counting down.
GAAGGAGATCAAGTTCTCCTCTTCAATTCGAGACTTCGCCTCTTTCCAGGTAAGCTTAAATCCCGTTGGACCGGACCTTTTCTAATCAAACGCATTTTCTCCCATGGTGCAGTTGAAGTATGGGGTGAAGCTAGCGGAAGTTTCAAGGTGAACGGTCAACGACTCAAGAAATACACACCGGAACTCCAAGCTGAGGAGTTTGCGCCTACCGCACTCGAATAAGTGCGAATTTGGTCTAGCTACGGACCTTAAACAAAGCGCTTCTTGGGAGGCAACCCAAGGTATCGCATTTTTGTTTTTGTCTTCAATTCATAGTTTAGCTTAGAATAGACGTTTTTCACTTTATTTCGCCTCGATTTCTTAAGTTATGTTCGTGTTTTTGGTTATAGGATCGATGGAAAAGGAGAAAGGGAAGATAACGTCGAAGAAAAATGACGAAATTTGGACTTTGAAGCTTTACAGAAGGTTCCACGGTCCAAATTACGGTCGTCATAGCTATAGTGGCCGTAATTCTCAAAAGCCTTTGAAAAATCACCAAAACCACGGGTCCGTACACTTCCACGGCCGTGGAACACCCCGACAGACCGTGATTTTCAAAATTTTGCCTGCGAGTATATAAGCTACACTCTTCACAAAACTACCCACAAACTTACCCCTTTCCACGACCTAAAACGCCGAAATCCCACGACCCTCTCAAATTCTTCGTTTTCTAATCGTTTTCAACGATTCTTCATCCTAAACTGCAGCAAATCCAACCACGAGCAAGATCCAAGCGACAAATCGAGCGGAAATCCATCAACGAACGCGCATTTCGGATTTTTCAATCCGAAAAAGAGGTTTCTTATTTCTTCTTAAATTTCGCGGATTTAGTTCGTTTTTGCTATAGATTTTTAGGAAGAACTGACAAAGACCGGAAGGAATTAGATTAGGACTGTTTGTTGTGGTGATTGTTGGTGAATTTGCTGAGATTCCCGAGATTCTGAGACGAATCACGGTCTCTGGGTAAACCACGGCCGTGGAACCTGAAGAACAGACCGTAATTTTGGGAAAAAATGGATTTTCTGAGGAGAATGTCGGGAAGGATAAAAGAGAAAAAGGGAGAGCAAAACAAGAAAAGAAAGGGTAATCCCTCCACCTCTAGGGCACCACCACCCTCATCTCCCTCTCTACCATCCTCACCTTCACCTCCATCTTCACCTCCTCACCCTAGCATCCCAACCATACATGAGAACCACCTTGTAGCACTTGACCGGTTCAAGGAGAGGACAGTGATAGGTCCTAGGTATTTGTTGTTGGAGGATCTACATCCTCTCAACATTGTGGATGATCTTACATGGCTCTTGGATAGAGCCGGATTGCTTGTCTTCACGAACATTCGTGAAGACGCTTATGAGGAGATTACCCGGGAGGTTGTGACGTCCTTCGAGCACAGCCACGTAGATAGGACCGTCTCCTTTCGTCTCATGGAACAAGACTATCAGTTGAGCATTGTTGAGTTGGGGACCATTTCGGGTTCCATGAGACCTATATCGGTCGATTTCCGAGTGGAGTTTACTCCAAGGATTTTTGGGAGGAAGTAGCCATGATTTACGCCGACGAGGACCGTTGGCAACCCGCCGATACCAAGGCTAGATTGATGTACCATCTAGCCTTGAAGATAGCACACCGAGTTCTTTCGGAGTGTCTCTTTCCTAGGACGGAGACGCCCCAAAAGATCAAGACGGATGAGCTATTCTTGCTCTATAGTATGCTATACGGTCGCCGTGCAGATTGTGCCACTCTTTTGGCAGCTACGATGAGTAAACTTAAGAACAAGAAGAAGGGGAACATTGGATATGGTGGGATAGTGACCCACATTGCTAGGACATTCGGTGTTGATTTTTCTGCTTGCACCCGTATACCGGCGGTTCCCTTAGGGCTACATGCTTTTATGGTTAGGGGACTCATCTTCCCCACACATGGAGGTCCGCCTTATGCGGGCATGCCTTGGGAGACTAGGACGGGTAGAGGGATTGAGTGGCTGCCGGAGTATTCCATTGTGGCGGGACGCCACAATTGGAAGGAGACGTTCGCTGCGATGCATGCGAACAGGCTAGTAGCTCCCCCTTACGTTCCACCACCGGTTGTAGAGGAGGAGGACATGGGAGGTCAGTACGAGAGTGGTGGAGGAGCGGAGCACGAGTTCGGCACGTTTCCGGATCAGCCGGAGGCGGCCCAGGATGTACCTAGGCGCTCTCCACGTCCAGCTAGAGCTTCAGACTCGTCATCTCGCCGCGCTAGCGTGAGTGAGAGGCCCACGTGGATGACTACACCTCCCACTTGGTATGACACACCCCCTCCTTGGTCCACGGCGCAGCCAGCAGCACCACCACCACCACCAGCACCAGCACCATCCGATGCTCCATTATGGTACAGTCACGCCCCGGGATGGTACGAGCAGATGCCGGATTGGGCTACCGGACTTGCGGAGAGAGTTGGAGCACTAGAGATCCGGGCGGATGCTAGAGACGGACGCTTAGACGACCTTGACCACATGATGAGGGACGTCTACCGCCAGCAGTTTGGGCGGTACTATGATCCGAGTTTCTCTCCATTCCCACCTCCACCGGCGCCGCAGTGATTGATGCATGATCGTTGTTTTAGACATTCCCGCCACCACTTGTGAGTTTCTTTTTTTTCTTTTCTTTCTTTTGTTCTTTCTTTTGAACATTAGGGACAATGTTCGTCCTAAGTATGGGGTGGGATGTACTAAAAGTTTGTAATAACTCTACTCTCTATGTTTGCTTTCATTCGAGACTATCGTTGCATCTCCATTATGTGTTACACGTTTCCTTATTGCATTGCATGAAAAATGACTTGAAAAACCCATACAAATTGAAAAATTTTGAAAATTTTGTGCTTCTAATGAATTGAGATGATTTCCATGATAATCACTACTTGTGAATTGAGTTTGATGACAATTGCATGCTTAAAAGGATTGTGAATTGAAAAGAATTTGAATGAATGAATTTTACCTCTTTTGCAAGTTTTATAATGTGAGAATGTTACCTAAATCATGCTAGAAAATTGAAGTTGAAATCATGTTATAAGTTCCTATACTTCCTTTTGAAATGATTAAGGCAATTCAATACTTTCTTTCTTCTTTCTTTGATCATCTAGCCCCTCATTGAAATATTAGCCTCCCTTACCTATCCGGGAATTTGGAGAAGTGAATGAGAAAAAGGCATGTTTGATGTGGGAGGGCCATGAGAGCAATTATTTGCAATCAATTGAATAGAAAGAAATTATAGGTTTGGGGAAGTCAATCATGATGATGAGTAACTCGGCACCATTCACATAGCCGGGTGTTTGTGTCTTGCCAAAGTCGGATTGAGCGATATTCCTAGCGGATTATGGTATGTGCGCTAAGGGTTTGAGGCATCTCTTGAAAAATTTGAGAAACGCCGATCTCCTAGGCTTCGGTTTTTGTGCACCTCTATCCATAACTCCACAAGTAAAGTCGAAAAATGAAAAGAAGAGAGCGAAGCTCTAAGTTGAAGTGTTGCGGAAACCGCATAAGAAGAAGAAGGTAGTTGTCCACTTTCCCGGATTTATGCACCACTTTCCCTTAAAGTTTTCCCTTCCCTTCCATGTTCTAGACCTTTTCTTTGGAAGTCCTTAAGATCAAAAGAATGTTATATGACTTGGTGATCTAAATTGAAGTTTCTTGTGATTGATTTTGATAATGTTTGAAGGTTATAAATGCTTGTTTAGAAGTTAAGTTGGTTCATGAATTTTCTTTGCCTTTTACTCTTTGATTAAGTGTGTGAAAGTTTGAAAAACGATTGAAGCAAGGTTTGAGAATGATCTATTCTTTAGAAGTCACATTCATCCAAAAGAAGGTACACATATTTCATCCTAACTCTTGTTTTAAGTTTTTTGAAAGACCTTGCTTAGGGACAAGCAAGTGTTAAGTATGGGGTTATTTGTTAGCATGAAATATTGTGATATTTTAGGCACGTTTTCTAAACGTATTTGATTCATATTGATAGTCTTTGATTGAACTTTATGCATATGTGAGCTAGTATTACCTATATTGTCGATATGGATGTCTACACTAGTTCTATGTTGATTATAGGTGATTTGGAGCTATTTCCGAACGGAAACGAGCAAAGGAGAGTTGAGTTGATATGTCCATAGATTGAGGACATTCTTTGGAAGCAATTTGGAGTCTTAGCTTGAGGAATGCACGAGTTTAGGGGAGAATCACGTTCTTGACCTAAATTACGCCCTAAAATACGGCCGTATCACAAACCACGTTCAGAATTACGGCCGTGGATTTGGAGTCAGAAATTCGTGTTCATTCCAGGGGATTACACGGCCGTGGAACATATGTTGCAAACCGTATTTGTTTCCACGCTCTAAATTACGGTCGTGGAACACTTCCACGACCGTGATCTTGGCGGATCTTTTCGCCACACTTTGAAGCCACGATCTTTTAAAGATTGGGCCGGGCCGACATTTGCCCTACACTATAAAAAGACGGACGAAGCAAGATTCCGTCACCTTGGCTACCCCGTTTGCCCTCATTCATCGCCGCTTAGACACAAGCACGCTTTGCTTAGCTTGTTTGGAAGTAATTGACATCTCTTTGAAGAGATCGAAGTTCGTGTTTGGAATTCCTCCAATCTCGCACTTTTGGTGGAGATTGCTGTTGAGATCTCCGGATTTGCGGAAGATCGTAGTTCTTGGAAGATTTTGCAAGAAGATCTCTCTTCTTGATTAGGTTCGATTTGGAAAACGGATTGACATCCCGTTTTCTTTTCTTTCCTAGGATTACGATTGTTTGTTCTATTGTGAATCTTTTGACATTGCTTATCCTCTTTATGACTTTGAGATTGAATTGAAGATTATTGAAAGTTCTTGAAAGTTTTCATCTTTTTATCTTTTAATTCTTGAATTGATATCAATATGACTGTTATTGGCTAAAAACCCTTAACAATTCTAAGGTGAAGGGTTGATAGTTGTGGCTTAGATGATGATAGATCGATCGCAAACAGATTAGACCCTGAGAGTTAGAGAATTATCGCCGACAACCCTAAATTACGGGCTGTTCTTGATTCCACGGCCGTGGAACCTCAAGAACTAACCGTGATTTCCCTTAAATCTACGAACCTGCTTTTACTTTAATCCAAAGTTAAAGATTTGCTTTAACTTAGTTTAGACTTGTCTTTTCTAGGTGGTAGTGAAGCCTCAACAACCTCTACCTCGATTGTGAGTGTCACAACCTCAATCGGTTAAGTTAGTCTTGATCCTTGGGTTATAAGTTTGGGTATTTGACACTAATTCTCATCTCTAGAATCTTTCTATATTGAGCCTCAACAACCTGTATAGAGAGTGCCTTGTAGGTGAGTTATATAAGGTTTTTGGAACTTCACCGTACGATTACCTTACATTAGTATACCTTTGCATATCTCAACTCTGTCTTTATATCATTAAGTATATCTTGAATCGATAGCCACAGCTGGATACTTGGATCTTTAGGATTGTTGTTTTCCCAATATTTGCAAAACTCTCATATTTACTTGCTTGATAATCTGCAATCGAGTTCGTTCTCCCCAAATCCCTGTGTTCGATACTCTGGAATCCTTGCTTAACTATATCGATCCGTACACTGCGGGTTCGCTGCTTGATTCTAGTTTTATAAATTTAAAACTTATTTGCACACACCTCTAGGGGCGAACAGTAGTCCAGTTTCCAAGACGGCTATGATGTCAATGTCAGTGGTCTTCACCAGGTTCTGAACGGATTTTTGTTTGATAGGGTCGTTCAGGCCCCTAATGTTCCATGAGCATGTTTTAATATTCATTAGAACCAGACGCATTGTCCTGGCCAACGCTTGTTGGGAGGATGGGGTTTAGGGGGTGAGAAGCATCAGAGGCACTTTGTGAAGGAGGAATGGTGGTGTTCAGGATGGAGAGGGAGGGAGAGGCATCAGTGTCATCATGCAATGGGGAAATGATGGGGTTAGGGGATTGCTCAGAGGGAGGGATGGGCGTATCAGGGTTATTTGAGGCGTTGGGTTTAAGGGGTGGTGGGGGTACGGTGCATGCAATTAGGGTTTGCATGGGGATATCAGCCTGGATTATGATGGGGTGAGAGGCTTGTTTTTTTGTGTTTTTTATAATGTTTGTGGGGTGGTTAGGTTTGATGAAAGTAGTAGAATGGAGGGTTGTGTGAGGGTGCTTGGATGGGATGGCGTTGATCTTGCGGGATGGGTCAGGCGTTGGGAGGATAGGTTCAAGATCCGGGTAGTTGCGAGATTTGTGGCGGTTGCTTTGGGGTGGTTTGGCTCCTTCTGGTTTGTTGGCTGCTTGCGTTGGGGAGCAATTGTGGCCGAAGATGAGACAGGATGAGCAGTGAGGGGGGATCCAGTCGTACGTAACTTTTTGTGAGATAAGTAGCCCGTCAGGCCCTGCGAGGGTGACTTCACGTAGTAGGGGTCGGGACGCCTGAACATCCACAAGGATTCGAGCGTATCCAATCCTATCTTGGTTGGCTGAACAGGTGTCCGTAAGAATGGGATTGCCTAGGGCAGATCCGATCATGGCAAGCATGTGCTTCGACCAGAAGCGGTAATCCAGGTCATGCAGTGTGGCCCATATGGGGACTGAGCTCAAGCAGGAGTAATCAAGGGGAAGGTCTTTCGTCCATCTTTTGAGTAGGAGGGTGGTAGAGCTGTTGATGATCAAGGGGCTTCCATGAAGGATGGAGTTGAGGTCTTCTTCAGATGCAAATTGGAAGATGAAGATACCATTGTCTTTGCGTATGATTTTTGGTGGTGAGACAGTGTTCCAAAGAACACGAGTGAAGGCCTCCATGCGCTGGAAATTGGCAGTACTTCCCAGGGGGAACCCAACCAGGGAAAGCGATCATTTCAGATTCATTTCGGCGACATCCTCCTCAGTGAATCTGATGAAGCCAGATTCGAGCCCAGGAATGAAGTGCAGTGGGACGTGGTTACTGCAGAGGTTGCTCAAGGCAACATCTTTGTAAGAGATCGAGGGGTTGGCTAAGGGTGTAGGGGCATTGATTGTGTTTTTATGGGGAAGCGGGGCTTTTAAAGTTGGCATGGGATGTTGGTCGGGTGGGCTGGAGGGAGGTGTAGGGACGCATTTAGTGGGGGTGGTGAAGAGTCGGAGAGAACGCAACCTGGCGTTTGGGTGTTTTGTGGGTCAGACTGGGAAGGCAGAGAGTCAGGGCTCGGGTTGGTGTTTGAGGAAGGCCCCATGGGGGTCGGTTGATGGTTGTGGATCGTATTTGGGGAGAGCGGAGGGAAGAGGGTGACTGAGGAAAGGTCTGAGTCGTTAGGCCTTGGCTGGGAGCAGTTGATAATCCTCTGGTTGTTAGACTGGATGAGGTCTTCTGGGATAGGTTCAAATGGGCTTGCCGGAGAGCTAGAGTGGGAAAGGTTGGGTCTGGTGTATGCGGTATTGCTGGTTTTTGCTTGCAAGTCGGAGAGTTTGATGGAGATGCGTTTGGAGCGTCTCGAGCCAGCCATGGGTGGGCGTCGGGGGAGGTGGGTGATGGGGGGGGGAGGGGGGAGCAGCCGGGAGGCTGCTCAGGGGAGGGTCAAGCGGAGCCGGCGGTTTATGGGCGAGGGTGTAGAGAGAGAAGAGAGTGTATGCTTTTTTACCAGGATTTTACACACTTGTTTAAGTGCTTTGTGAGCTTGTTTATGAAATTCCCATTAAAGCTTCTTTAAGTTAGATCCTTCGTTTTAATTCACTTGATGGGTTTTAGTGATTAGTTGCATTTTTTGTTCAACAGATGTTTTAATACCATTTTCATGGTGATTTTCTGAGCACTTTCTTGTTTCTAAGTTTTCTTGAGGAGATTTAATCTTTGATGGGGTTTTCCTGAGGCTATCAAAAATGTCTTCTCTTTCCCCTCCCCGCTTAAAAAAATGTCTTCAGAAAGCTTTTAATCTTATACTATTCAATATGCTTTCTTTGTTCCTGATTGGGTTTTCTCTCTATATTATCTCACTTCCTCTACTAAATCGTCAAAAACTCAACTTGATTCTTGGAAAACCCAACTTTTACCTATTAGCATCTTCCTTATATAAAGATATGAAGGGCCTCGGAATCATAAGATTTGCGAGGAAAGAGGAAGAAGAGGAAGATGACCAACTCAACGATCCCGGGATTTTGTATGAGGTTGAAGTTTGGAAGCCATGTATTAAAGGAATGCACCCTGCTTGGCTTTTAGCTTACAGGAATTTGGCTTTCTTTGTGCTCCTCATTTTGATCATTCTTAATGTTGCTTTGGAGGGTGCTGATATTATGTTTTATTACACACAGTAAGCCTCTTTTCTTCCTCAGTTACATTATTTGAATCACAACAAATTCATTACTGAACATGGTACTGAAAACTTTCATCTGATTTGTTCAGGTGAACATTTAGCTTGGTTACAATCTACTTTGGGCTTGTTACACCTCTAATTGTATGTTTCTTTGTTGAATCCTTATAGTTAGGATCAATGCTGTCAATGTATGGCTACTATCAGTATCACAACAAGGTTGGAACTACTGGGATTGATTCAGAGCAGGGAAACAATGCTGCATTGACAAATGGAGGCCCCAAAATGTACAAGCAACTTCCTTTCTCGAGATGAGCATCAGATGAGAAGGCTGTGTTGCAGCTCTTTGTCTCCCATGTCTTGAGGCGTCAAACAGGCGGGTCGGTTGCCGGAAACAACTTCCTTTCATTTGCTTACATTGCTTCCATCTCCTTCTTTTCCAGTGTCTCGTTAGAAGCATCTTGTAGAACATCAGCTGTGACTATTGGCAGAGTTTGCAGCCTGCGCATCTGCCCTTCTTCTGTCAGAAGCAACTTCCTTTCTCGTGTTAGCTCATAGAATGTGCAGAAACAATAGTAATGGGTCAAGGACAATCAAGTTATAAAGGCTTTTATTTGACAAGAAGATAGTCAAGCCACAAAAAATTAATAATATGTCAAAAAGGATATTGATCTCTCCATCCTTTCTCATTAGCCAAATCAATGCGGTGTTTTAGAACCATCAAATCTCTTGGAATCGCCTGAAAATTATCTTGCATAAATTAGATGCCATCACCATTAATAGCAATTCAACACAATTTCACTCAACTACTCACATGTTTTGTTTTATCTTCATGAAGAATGTTGGCCTTCTCCTGAAGAGCAGCCTGTCACCAGAAAACAAACACCATAAGTAAACAAGTAGAGATAGATGATTTTCAAATTTTGTAAGGCTAGGTTAACTGATAAACTGTTCATAAGATCGAGAACTTACAACAGTAGGCCTTTCAATAATGCCTTTCTCCACTTTCAGGCGCAAATCATCACATTCATCCTACACCATGCATGTATAACCAAAAAGTCAATACAGATAGATCCCATACAACAAAAAAATGATGTTATGAGGCATTAGCAGATAAACACAGTTTAATTAATTACCTCAAGGAAATTGTAATCTTCAAGCATGGAGATCGGGACATCAGTGGCCATACCGGTTACCTTTAGGAAAATTTCCGTTTTGTCTTCACTAGCTTGTCTTTTGATACCTGTTACTTGAAGCAGCTCGTTAGGCCTGTATTTTATAACTCGATTCTTGACCCTCACAATGCTACCTATTATTTTATCATCTGAGATTTTGTCACACTTGTTCAACAGTTCTTCCACCAAAGTCCTTCTCAGGTAAACAAGACTAATGTTCTCCGGAACTATAGATGCATAGCGGCTGTATGAAACCTTGGGAGTTGCTTTCTTTTCGCCAACTGTGTCCTTTTCCGTGCAAGTTTTCATTGTGTTGTGCTTTTGCAACTTCTTTGAAGGAAACAAACCCTTTAATTCCTCGTTTCTGATCCGTCATCTGAATCCTCTATGTTCTCCCAAAAATGGTTTTCAAGGAAATCCCTCATTTTATATATGGTCAGAGACTTCCTCCCCAGTACAGAATGAAGTGCAGCATCACAAATGATTTTCTTCTTGTTTGTAATGTCAAAGAGATTATTGTCTCGTGCGTACTGAATCATAATATCAGCAGCTTCAATCTGAGACATTTTCTGGCTAGTATCTTTTCCAATGGAGGCCAGGAACTCTATTAGCGCTTTTGAACCCCAACCAAGAAATTCCCTTTTGTTTAAAGCCTTCTTCTTCTGCCTTGGTTTTTTGCAGTCTGATTGAGTGATCTCCATGTTACAATCTGCATTTGATGCTCCAGCATATTCACCCGAACCCCAACGAATAATTTTCCTTTTTTTGCTCTCCTGTTTTTTGATGTCGGATTGCGTGATCTCCTTCTTTTGCTGTTTTTTACTTCTGTCTGAACTCTTCTCCTGAGTAACCTTCAGGTCAAAGTCCGCATCTGAAACTTTCTCATGGCCTACATCGGCACCATATTCATCCGAATGTGCCCTCTTAGAGGTGGACTTGGGTTTGGGTGTAGTACTGTTATCCATATGAGCCTTTGCAGCCTGCAGGTCTTTTAAGGTTAAATTTTCCTTATCCCTTATTATTTCCCAGTATTCCTTGAAAAGACCCTCTGTTGATTCTCGATCATTAAAATCTGCCTCTTCCTACACCAAACACATATACAATCAGAATTCAGGAGCTAAAAAAACCAAAGACAAACAAATCCAAGAAACAGCCTAGCAAAAAAGATCAGCATTAATTTATTCCACTTGTTGAGAAATGGAGCTGGTTGTGATCAACCATCTTAGCCTTCGGGCTTGTTTGGGATCCATATCCAAGTATCTGTGTATTAATTATTGGTATGTGGGTACAAGATTGATATATTGTTATTTGTGAATGACAATATAAAGTATACCAAAATTGCTTCAGTTACTAGCTCTCAAATTTTAATTTCAGCAAACAAGATACGAACGAGTAGAAATAGCAGTGTGTCTAAAGAACCCTAGCTAGTAATCCAGTCCATACATATCACACAATTAAATAGAAAGTAAAGACGAATCCATACGAGAAACTGCATAAATTGAGCAATACAATCCTGCTGCATACCGAATCCGAGGTTTATTGCTCTTAATTTCCAAATGGTATGAAACAAAATATTAACTCCGATCGTGTAATATTAGAAGACATCGGAAAAAAGCGCAAATGGAATTTGGAGAAGATTTGTTTCATACCTGGAGATGATGTAAATAAAGAAAAAGAACGAAGATCCAACGAGGGAGACAACCGGAGAAGAGAGGGTGTAGATAGAGAACGCAAAGAGGGAGGATGGAAAATATATGTGACGCCGCCTCTCTTTTTAGGGATATCAAAATGGGTTTGGAAATGAAATATGAGAATATGTGTATATATATGAGATATCCATACCCGAATACCCTTATGCCGAACACCACATATATGGACTTTTTTTATATTGATACACATATATGATATTTGAACATGGATCCCAACCCGGTTCATGTATTTAATTCAAGCATTTAACCGCTGAAAAGGATTGAAATAAAAAAAAGACAGAATATATGCGAAGACAATGACAATAGTAAATGACATGATCTTACTCCCTCAGAGTCAACATCTCTTCCTTCCTCCACCATAATAGCGAGCTTAAGACACTCGTCACAAATACCATATGCTCCTCTAATCCGGGCAAATTCATAGTTGTTGGTAACACATGTTTCACACACAGCATTTGTACAGCAGAAGCACCTAATGCTAGAGCTTTTGCCACATTTGCAGCACGAATGTCAATCTGAAATGATACAAGCTCAGTGAAGTAAGATCACAATAGGCTATTTAGAACAATGTTAACATCCACTCCAAATATGCACAGTTACTAAGTATGGATGCACATAAAGAGGCAATTTAAGCACAAATTGACGAACTTACCGCATATCCATTGTTCTTCAGAATCAATGGAGAATCTATTTTTAACGCACTTTTCGTGATAAGCCTTTGTGCAAGCCCTGTAAGATAGGCACAGGAAGCAGGTGAGTATATTGAAGAATACAGCTTGGTAACAAGGGTCTGTCAACATTCTTGATATATCATATAATTCAACCTAACCTAACCTAACCTAGTAAGCAATAGAACACACAAAAAATCAACAAAAAAAAAACAAATAAATCTATCATATATCTCTGACCTAGTTTTGCAAAAACCTTACAAGTTAGAGAAAAGAAGAAAGCAGCGACTGGGGATTTTATATTTGCGCTTATCTTATAATATTCTAAGTAGAAACAAAAGAGGGAGAGAGAGCAGACGTACTCGTGATCACAGAGAATGAGTGAGCCTCCATCCTTGCAAACAAAGCAGTAGTCCTCGTAATCTTCCACCGACAACTCTTCTATTACAACCATCGTAGGCTCGGGATTGCTCTTGCTTTTCTGCCCCAGTATCCCGATTCAAGAAAGAAGGTTTCAACTTTCAGGAGAAGGAGATGAAAGAGGAGAGTAAACTGAGCAACTGAGAAGCCGCAGAGTTCCTTCCTTCATATACTGCTGCGACAAAGAAAAACCCTTTTTTTTCCCTAAATTTTATATATTTTGCATGGTGGTTCAGCTTTTTAATAATTTCGTATGATATCCCTATTATTCTTTCTTTTACTACTTTTTGTCATCTCCCATTAAAACCCCCTGACTTTTATTGTCATGAGATGATATAACTTGGGCTAGGCTAGGCTATCCTTAGCAATGTTACAATTTTTGTATGTATCTACTAATCGTATTAATTTTTGTCAATTCTCATCTTCTCTAAGTTTTTGAGTTAATTCTTTGTCCTCAAATGAGATAGTTATTGGACAAAGCTGGTTTTTTTTTCTTTGTTCTACAGAAAGAGACAATTGGTACACCGTACAACAGTACAACTACACAATGCCCTTATCTATGCTGTGCACAAGACTCCATTTCATCCAGTCTATACGATTTCGATTATTAAAGGAATTCATGATCTGTACGGGATGAATGCTCTCTCATGAGTGATAACTAGACTCTAGATCGCTTGGTGTTGTAGAAACAAGAAGCTCTTTGATGATACCCTTCCAAACATCCCTTCATGCGGGATAGTTTACTTAAGCTTGCAGGATATTACAAGATAAGAAACGAGAAGCTTCATAGACCGATTTCCACTCCCCTCAGTTCATGGCAAGCACCTTTTAGGATGAATATGATCGTTTATGTACGCAACATTTATCATTCGACTGTGAAAAGACCAACATTCTCCTCAATGATGAGCTTTGGGTCAAAACATATAAGGGTCCACAATATGGAAGGATTTTTGGATTGATTAGGAGAACAAGGCATAGACGTTATTCGTACCGACTTGATTGCAAATTATTTCACTTTTGGTAAGTCTTCACAAGCTTACTATAAATCCCCAAATATTGAACCTTTGAAATTAAACTGAAGTAAAAGAAATGAAGTAAAAGTTGGAAGCATCAACGAATGAGGTGAAGGAATTAAACGGAAAATGGGTAGTATACAAGATTTCACGCAACAAGAAAAACTCTTACAAGAACTACTACGATTACATAAGAGTGCTTTTGTGAGCTCAACACCTTAGTTAGCTTCCTTTCTCAAAAACATTTGAATATGACTAAGTTTATCGTTTGCGGTTTAAGAGGTTTTGGGCTTGATATGTTAGTATAATATCTTATATTTATTAAAGTATAAGCTTTTTTTGCCACGTGTTAACGTCACGTTTCTTAAAAGCAAAAAAATTATTTAAAAAAGTGATTTTTAAATGTTGATATAAATTGAAAAGTGATTTCTAATTTTATAAAAAAATATTAAAATAAGTAGTTTTACAAGAATAGTTTTCAAACTTTTATTTTTTTGCCTTCAATTTTACCAATAATCATATCTTAACAAATCTTTTTAATTTTATTTTTACAGTGTAATTTATTTTACTTTTTATTTTTGTCAAATAGATTTTACATTTGCTATTTTTATCCTAATTTATTTCTTTTTTTTTTTTATCAAAATCTAATATTCTGTCAAACCTATCTTTAATTCAGAATTTTAATCTTATCCTATCTTAAAATCTAAATTATGTAAGTAGTTATTTGATATATTCTTCAATAAATAACATTTGTAATTAAATTTACTACTTATAAATAAAACAATTGCTAGAATACAAATTTAAATGTTTTTAGTGTAATACTTTGAACCTTATATTTAACATATTATAATATTTATTATAAAATAAAATTTGAAAAAAACGCATAAGAACCAACGTTCAATAGGTGAAATGAAGGATAGATTGTGGAACATTTGATTTGTAAGGTTAGACTATGAAACATTTGAGTTGTACCAAGGAAGGGAGGCTCGAAAAAGGCCTTCTTGATATCGTAGTCTTGGGCGCAAGCAAAGACAACCGAGAACTGGAGGAGAAGAAAGGGTTTTATTTTAGAGATGGGGTGAAGAAGAGAAAGGTTGGTGGTGTGCTGTGGAGAAAGCTTTGGTGGTGTCCCACAGGTTTTATTTTAGACTTTAGGCCTGTTTGGGATCAATATCCAGGTACCCGTGTATCGGATAATGGTATAAGGGCACGAGATTGATATCTGATATTTCTGAATGACAAGATAAAGTATACCAAAATTGCTTGGGTTACTAGCTCTCAAAATTTCAGCAAATATTGATAAGAATGAGTAGAAATAGTACGTAGTGTGTCTAAAGAACCCCAGCTAGTAATCCAGTCCATACATATCACACGGTTCACTAGAAAATTAACACGAATCCATGCGAGAAGCTGCATAAATTAAGCAATACAATCCTGCTGCAAACGGAATCCGAAGTTTATTGCTTTTTCCAAATGGTATGAAACAGAAAATTAACTCCGATCTTGTAATATTAGAAGACATCGAAAAAAGCGCAAATCGAACTTGGATAAGATTTGTTTCAACCCGGAGATGATGTAAATAAAGAAAAAGAACGAAGATCGAACGAGGGAAATGTAACACCCCGAATCCTAGAGGACTCGAAATGCTACGAGCTGGGACCTCACAATGGGTTCCGGCCCTTAGCATGGCAACAACTTCATCGGACCTTAGAACACGACACAAATAAAAAGGCGAAACATAGAGTTTTATATCATGAGCGAAATGAAAAATCCAAATCTGAAAACAATACAGCCAAGTCTCAAAACCAAAATGACAACATCGGTCACAACAGTCGTGAATTAAAAGATAACAGTCCCGTCCTATAATGCACGGAACCCCGGCTGCCCACTACCGCCGGATCACTCGATCGCCTCCCTAACCTGCAAGGCATCTACAAGCGGTATAAAACCGTTAGCTAATAATCTATGCATAAGTATAAATGTAAAAGCACAAACACACAGCATACTCAATCAGCATGCAACACTCATTCCTTTTGTTATCTTTAATTAAGTGATACGTCATTAATAATGATACTTATTTTGTGACACGAGGGATTCCCAAACCTCGCCCCTGTCCCCGTTTACCAACGCGGAATGGTACTAATGCATTTGACCGTCTACTTGACTGGGCTGGTCGCAGGGAACCTCCTAGACTCTCGCAAGAGCTAGGCAGCTGATGTCACGACCCGTTATCATACACTTGAGTCAATTACACAATATACTAAATTCGGCCTACTCCGGTTTCGTTATTTATCTTAACTAACAAACACCACTCATACACATCACACACATGCAAGAAGTCAGCTAAGTAAGTTTGTGGACTTACCAAAATCAAATCTCGCCTCTCTTAACACCACTCAATCAGATACTGCAGAAACTCAGTTGTCTGTCAAAGGAGGCACGTGGGTCAATACATTTCCCTAGGTACTTAGATGTCTGAAACTCCTAAGCTGTAAGATCCTATTTGAACATAATTTATTACAGTACTTATTTAAGGTAACGTGACTATTTTACCCTTGGCCCCGAGACTTCCAAAAACTCGTAATACATACTTAAAATTCTTACTTGAGGCTAATTAACCATATTCTACTCCCTAGGGTGATTTTAGGTAAAAACTAGAGAAAATACCCACTTTCTATTTCTCGAAAAGTCACTAAGGTCCAACTACAGCTTCAAATATGAAATTAAAATAAACTTATAAAAATTCAGAAAATAAATCTCTAAATTATCTATGATATCTAGTCTACTCATAGGAGAAAGAATTTCCTAAAACCATTCAATTATCACTTCTACAAAAATCCTTAAAGTTGGCTACTACACTAAAAAATGTTCCTATACTTAGTCAAAAATCAATGCTGGAAAAACAGCTCAACTACTCTACTTTGAGACCCTATAACTTTCAATCCAACCGTTCATTTATTCCCAAATTTTAACATGGTAAACTACGTATATCTATCTATGATCTATCAAAAATTCAACGGTGGATCTTCAACCAATCTTTTTAACATTGATTCACAACAGTGGGTAATTTTCAACTTCAAAAATTGAAGAAACAAAAATCTGTACACAAAGAGTTCATGAGATCCTGAGTTCTATATTCACTTTCAACTATTCTACATCAACACAACTACTCTCACCCATCCTATGTTCAACCTATGGTGCCAAACATCAACCTATACATTTATAGACTCCATCTAAGAGTTGTATAGAAGTTAACATCCGGGAATCATTCACTTACCGGATTGCAGCGTCTCAGAGGAAGAACGTGCTACTGGACTCGAGGGTTAGACTTCACTACTGTAGCTTTGGGACGGCTCTACTTGGCCTTGTTGTGGACATCCGATGTAGTCAAGTTAGGGACCCGTCCGGCACAGAGAAGGAGCACGTGAGAGACTGAACCAAGACAGTAGAGAGAGGAGAAGGAAAAGGAAGGTTTGCCTTACCGGAGGGACAAAGGAAGAGCGAGCACTTCAGCAGTCCTCGGTGCTGGTTGTTGTGTGAAAGTTGCTTGAACGACTGCTTCTCACATAGATCTTTTGTACACAGAGAGGTATAAGGGAACGTTGCTGAATGTGTGCAGAATCCAGTCACGAGTGCGCAGCTCCAGAATGTGTGCAGAATCCAGTCACGAGCAGCTCTGGAATGTGTGCAGAATGTTGCTGAACGTTGTTGAATGGGAGCAAGGGAGAACGTTGCAGTTTTCTTCTCTTCTGGGGTGAATATAGGTTGTTACAGCTCTTTAATGTTTCATTTATTCAGTTGTTACAAGCAGATGGGGAGAGAGGGCAGCTGAAGGTTTTGGCGTGAATTCCTTGGGCTGCTCCTGGCTGGGCTGAAGTAAGAGGTGGGATGGAGCACTGGCTAGAAACTGGGCTGAAACTAAGTAGAAATAGTGGGCTGGAGAGTGAATGAGGTTGTCATGGCTTTGTCATAGCCTTGTCAAAACGTATCATGGCCTTGTCATGACCTCGTCTCAGCCTTGTCGTGATCTCGTCTCAGCCTTGTCATGGTCTCGTCAAAAGTCGTCATTAAGAATTAATTATAAGAATTAGGTTTTGATAAAATTCTATCATTTTGTGTGAATAAATTTCTACATAAAATGATAGAATTTGTGGAGAAAGAACTACTAGATAGAATGAGAAACCGTCAACGGCTCGAAGTCCGATTTGATTCGGAAATTAAATGGAATAGAAATTCCGGATATTACATCAGTACCTCCTTAAAATAAGTTTCGTCCCGAAACTTAGAACAAGGTACTTAATTAAACGACTTCCATAATTAAACTTGTATATCCTAGGCTTACTAAATTTTAATTTCGTTTTCTAAACTCCTCTAACTTTATCAAAGCGTAACAAAAAAAACGGTCGTTACATCAAATCCCCCTCATGATAAGTTTCGTCCCGAAACTTAGGGTAGTTCCCGAGATCGTAACACGTAAGTAAGCCCTATGACTAACAAGTTACTACATCAAGACCACCTATGGTTCACAGACAAGCACATCAAACATATCACACATACAATCACTGAAAGCAACCAAACAAGGATGTAGAACTACCTGACGGTCCTATAGACATCTCTAGATCCGCATAAAACTCGGGATAGTTCCGCCGGATACTATCCTCCGTCTCCCAAGTGGCCTCATCGATCCCTCGTCTCGACCACTGCACCTTCATCATGGGTATTACCTTCGATCGAAGGCGTCTCATACCCCTCTCCAAAACTGCTATCGGGTGCTCTGGAAATGTACGATCCGGCTCGACCACTAGGTCGTCATGACTCACTATGTGTCTCGGGTCATGCACATACTCTCTCAACCGAGACACATGGAAAACTGGATGAGCTCCCTCCAATCGGGGTGGCAATGCCAATCTATAGGCCACCTCTCCTATCCGCTCTAGGATCTCAAAGGGTCCGACATATCGGGGACTCAACTTCCCCTTAATGTCGAAACGTCAAACACCCCTCGTCGGTGACACCCTCAACCATACTTGGGCGCCAACCCTGAACTCCAGAGGCATGCGCCTCTTATCAGCATAAGATCTCTGTGCGGTCAACATCCGCTCTCGGATCAATTCTACCCGAGCTATCTCGTCCTGCACCTGCTCGGGCGCCACACCACTCATCCTCCCACGCTCATCCCAACACAGAGGTGTACAACACCTCCGTCTATATAGTGCCTCGTAAGGAGTCATCCCAATAGTCGCGTGCTAACTATTGTTATAAGAAAACTCCACCAAAGGGAGATGGTCGGGCCATACTGTTAGCATGAAATATTGCGATATTCTAGGCACTCTTTCTAGTAGTTTTTCATTCATTATAGTGTTCATTGATAAGGCATTGAAGTAATTGTTAGCTAGTTTATCAACATTGTCGATATAGAGGTCTACATAAGCTTTGTGTTGATTATAGGTGAATAAGAGCTAAAACCGAACCAATTGAGAGAGGAAGGAGATGAATTGAGCACATCCAAGGATTGAGGACACATCAAAGAAGCCAAGAGAGATGCTAGGATGAGGCATGGCATGACACAAAGGAAACTACAAGCAATTTACACTTCCACGCTCTAAAATACGGTCGTAGAAAAGTCCACGCCCAAAACCACGGCCCTGGATCTTGGCAACATGAATGTGGAGCATTCCAGAGAGTTACACAGTATAAAGTACGGTCGTGGAAATTGTGAAGAACCGTAATCCACTTCCACGCTCTAAACCACGGCCGTGGAACTCCATGAAACCGTGATTTAGGCAATCTTTTAACGAATAAAATATTGACACATTGTTTACGCATATGGGCTGGACGGTTATTTTATCCTTCCTTATAAAAGGGCTGAAGGAGGGAGAATTTGGCACCTTCGCTTGCGCTCGCTTACACGTGCCTAGGGTTTCATTGGACGTGCGGAGATTGCATTTTTGCAACGGAGATTTACGAAGGCTTGAAGATTTGGAAGTTGTGTGTGGCGGAAGTTACGCCTTTTGTCCTTAGGTTTGATTAGAAGACGGATTGACATCCCGTTCTTCGTTCTTATCAAGGATTGTTATTGGTTTGTGTTCATTCCAAATCTGATATACATTATTATCCTTATTTGTGGATTTGAGATTGATTTGAGATTTATTGAAGGTTTTCGAAGGTTTTCATCTTTCATTCTTCTTAATCTTGAATTTAATATTATAATGACTGTTATTGGCTAAAACCCTTTAGCAATTCTAAGGTGAAGGGTTGATAGTCGTGGCTTAGATGATGATAGATCGATCGTAAATAGATTGGACCTTGAGAGTTAGAGAGATTTCGCCGACGAACAAAAACCACTGCTTGTTCTTGAGGTTCCACGGCCGTGGAACTCAAGATCTGCCCATAATTTATGCCAATTTACGAACCTTGCTTTTACTTTGATCCAAAGTTAAAGATTAGCTTCAACTTAGTCTTGGCTTGCCTTTTCTAGGTAGTAGTGAAGCCTCAACAACCTCTACTTCGATTTCGAGTGTCATAACCTTAATCGGTTTAGTTAGTCTTGATCCTTGGGTTACAAGTTTGGGTATTTGAGATTAATTCTTGTCTTTAGATCCTTTCTATACTGAAGCCTCAACAACCTTTATAGAGAGTGTCTTTAGATAAGTTATATAAAGCCTTGGAACTTCATCGTACATTGCTTTACCTTAGTATACCTTTGCAACTCTTAACTCTGTCCTTATATCTATAGTATATCTTGAATCGATTGCCACAATTAGACACCTGGATCTTTAGGGTTGTTGTTTTTCCAATATATTTGCAAAGCTTTACCCTTTTACTTGCTTGACAATTTACAAACTAAATTTGTTCCCCCCAAATCCTTGTGTTCGATACTTTGGAATTCTTGCTTTACTACGCCGATCCGTACACTGCGGGTTCGCTTGCTTGATTTCTAGTTTTATAAATTTAAGACTTATTTGCACGCACGCTAAGTGGCGAACAAGTTTTTGGCACCGTTGCCGAGGATTTGGTTTAGGCCGAATTCGATTACCGGTTGTCAAGCTTGGGAGCTTAGCTCTCGTTATTTGATATCTCTTTTGAGTGATATTTGCAGGTTACTTTAGGTTTATGCGTAGGTCTAGGAACAACAAGGACCTCTTACCTCTTGATCAAGAACTTGAGAAGACTTTGAGGAAGAAACTCAAAGAAAGAAAGATGGCTGAAGAAAAGGAGCGGAATTATCAAACAGAGTTAGCGGAATCCGAAGCTCAACTTAGATGGAGTGAGAAGACTCGCAAGGAAGAATCGGACTGTCATCAATCGAAAATTGATGAGCTATCGGATATGATGTTTCAAATAAGGCTGGAATTAAGCGACTTCAAGAAGAAGGAGAGGAGGAAACTAACAAGATCTGTTAGAGACAACTCATCCGATGAGGATAGCGACTCCTCCATGCCATCTCTTGAAGACCTTAACCCGACGGTCAACATGAATCAATTTAATCCAAGACAAAGACCGGATGCCAACTATCGTGTCCCGGCTGGGGGCGCGTGAGCCGCTTGTGTGGAAGAAGAGCCAAGGACTCTTGGCCAAAGTATGGATCCAATTCAGCAACCACGCCGTCTAGGTGTGAATTTTGATGCTGATGATATGCAAGGGTTTAGCTTCAACCCACAAGTTATTACCATCGTTCGCCAAAGCCAGTTTGGAGGAACGAGTAGCGAATCTCCACATCAACATTTACAGAATTTTGAGATCTTAATGGAGACAATGAAGCCAAAGAATGCAACCACCAACAACTACAAGATCAAGCCATTCTTCTTTTCTTTGAAAGGGAAAGCTTTATCTTGGTATCAAGCTCTTCCAAATGAAAGACTCAACACATGGGAGGATCTTTCTTCGGAGTTCCTCACCAAATTCTTTTTGCCATCTAAAATGGGGAGTTGAGAGGTAAGATTAATGCATTTTCAATGAGATCTAACGAAAGTTTGTTTCAATGTTGGGAAAGATTTCAGGATTTCTATTGGATTGCCCACACCATGGCATTTCCAAGTTGGAGCTCTTGGAGATATACTATAAGGGGCTGGATATGGAAACATAATTCAAGCTCCAATCCCTTTCATGTGGCACATTCATGGACATGAGGGAAGATGACGCTTGGGACTTCATTGAGAAGTATTCTCACCGGAAAGTAGAAGCGAATCATGTGGAGCAAGGAGCAAAGCTATCACAAGCTGCTCAAACTCAAATCTTTTCTCTCAATACCGAGATTAAAGAATTGAAGGAAGCCATTAAAACCAACTTTCCAAAGCAATAGGGGCAAGATGTGGGTTATTTGGGAAACAACAATAACCACAATGGGAATAAGAATACAAACCGCAACAACCGGAACAACAACCGGAACAACAACCGGAACAACAACCGGAACAATTGGAACAACAACAACAACCGGAACAACAATTGGAACAACAATAGGGGTTCAAACAACAACAATTGGCGTTCCAACCAACAAAACAATTCCGGTAATTCTTACCCCAATTCAGGAAATTCACTAACTCCACCTTCTTCTTCTTCTTCCATTCCTTTGAAAAGTCAGGAACAAGCATCTAATAGTGGAAGCACTTCGGGGAAAGAGAAGCCCGATCCCATGTTGGAAACAATTTTGGGAAAGCTTCAAGGATTGGAGAGTCACATCATTAAGGTCGATGATCACATTACTAAGGTTGATAAAGCCCAAAAGGTTTTAGAAAACCAAATGTTTAGCCATGCTGAGGAAGTTCCTAGGAATCAAGGAAAACTTCCTGGAAAGACGGAGGATAACCCAAAAGGAAGGGTAATGGCTATCACAACTAGGAGCGGAGCAACAACCACCGACCCGCAGCCTAAGTTCGTGGAAGTTCCCGTCGAGAAGGAGAAAGAGAAGGGGAAGGAGAAGGAAGACATCTACGTTCCTCCTCCAACTTTCAAACCTCCCCTACCATTCCCGCAATCTAGAGCAAGAGCGCGTCTAGACAAGCAATTCGGTAAGTTTATTAAACTCATGAGCAAACTGCATATTAATATACCTTTCATTGATGCAATTGTAGGTATGGCAGCTTATGGGAAGTTCTTAAAGGAAATCCTCTCTAACAAGAGGAAATTAGAGGATTTTGGAGAGGTCAAGATGAGTTCGGATTCATCGGATCTCATCAAGACAATGAAGGAAAAGATGCCCCCAAAGCTGAAGGATCCGGGGTCATTTTGTATTCCCATAGAAGTGGGAGATGTCACATACGATGCATTATGTGATTCATTCCGCTTGCCTTATGCAGGAAGATCGGTTTAGGCGAACTTAAACCGGTGAAGATGACGTTATACATGGCGGATCGATCCATAACTCGTCCCGTCGGCATAGTTGAAGACGTCCCGGTCAAGCTTGGTAAGTTCTATGTTCCTATAGATTTTGTTGTGCTTGACATTCCTGCAGATAGTCCGGTCCCGATCATACTCGGAAGACCGTTTCTTGCAACATCCGGTTGTATGGTTGATTGCAAGAATGCTAGACTCGCCTTCGACATAGGGGAAGAAAAGGTAGAGTTCGTTCTCTCCACTTTGGTGAAGGAACCAGCTTTCGACGAAGATATATTCAACATCCATGACGAAGAGCTATCTAGAGAGGAGGTAAGTTCAATTCTCTTCAAAGATCCCTTGCAAAAGGTTATCTCTATGAGCATTATGGATATAGGGGAA
Source organism: Fagopyrum homotropicum (assembly GCA_033239125.1). Taxonomy (NCBI): domain Eukaryota; kingdom Viridiplantae; phylum Streptophyta; class Magnoliopsida; order Caryophyllales; family Polygonaceae; genus Fagopyrum; species Fagopyrum homotropicum. The sequence continues at coordinate 142,786,046 of BSWB01000003.1, read as the reverse complement.
GAAGAGGAATGTAATGAGGAAATTGAAGCTTTAGAGAAGCAAAAAGAAGTGTATGAAGAAGAATTTGAGAAATTCTACGATGGGTCAGAAAACATAAGAAATCACGGCCAGTCGTGCTATTCCACGGCCGTGGAATCCACCAACATGACCGTAATTAGCTATTCAGAGGACTCCAGTAAGTTACACGGCCAAAACCAAGGCCGTGGAACAAACAGAGGCACCGTAATTGATTTCCACGCCCAAAACCACGGCCGTGGAGGAAACAGGGGAGCCGTAATTCTGGGTGAATCTGAAGGAAATTGTGTTTTCTCCGCCACTTCTTTTGATTCTTCTCCAACATCTTCTACATCCTTAGACACTTCTAAGGAAACATTGGATACTCCTCAAGAGCCATTAGAGAGTCCTATAGTGATGGAATTGAAGTCACTTCCCGCACATCTAAGGTACGCATTTCTAGGACCTAATTCTACCTTTCCGGTAATTATTAGTTCCGATTTGAGTATAGATGAACATGGTAAGCTTATGGTTGTTCTTAAGAAACATAGGAAAGCCTTAGGGTATACTATAGAGGATCTGGTAGGAATCAAACCTTCACTATGCATGCACAAGATCCTAATGGAAGAAGACTTTAGAACTTCGCGACAACCTCAAAGGCGGTTAAATCCGACCATGAAGGAGGTTGTCAAGAAGGAAATTCTTAAACTACTTGATGCAGGTATCATCTATCCTATCTCCGATAGCAAATGGGTGAGTCCCGTACAGGTGGTTCCAAAGAAGGGAGGGATGACGGTCATCACCAACAAGAACAATGAGCTCATTCCTACGCAAACCGTTACAGGATGGAGGATGTGCATAGACTACCGCAAGCTAAACAATGTAACACGAAAGGATCACTTCCCACTACCCTTCATCGACCAAATGCTTGAGAGGTTAGCACAACACTCACACTTTTGCTATCTTGACGGTTATAGTGGTTTCTTTCATATCCCGATACATCCGGACGATCAAGAAAAGACCACTTTCACGTGCCCGTGGGGTACGTTTGCTTATAGGAGAATGCCATTTGGGCTTTGCAACGCCCCAACCACCTTTCAAAGGTGCATGATGGCTATCTTCTCGGAGTACATAGAGGAGATCATGGAGGTTTTTATGGATGATTTTTGATAACACGATTTATGACTTAGGTTTAGGTAATCATTTAGATAGATTTCTCACTCATTCATGCATGGATTAGCACTAGTTCACGACGTTTGCACTCAATTCATGTATTTTGTCGAGATAGACGTCTACACGGACTTTTGCATGCTTTGTAGGTATTTTGGGAGTTTTACGAGCTTAATCGATACATTCGAGGATCATTCCTCGAGATGACACACTTCCGGATTCGTTAAGGAGCAAGCTAGGAGCAAAGGAGAACACATAGGACCTAGTTGGTGCATGCCTTGCACCAACTCATGGTCCAATGGTTCAAGGAAAGCCTCTGGAGCAAAACCACGTCCATACACCATTCTACGGCCGTGGAACATGCCCGTGGAATCTGCCAGGACCACGTTGACAGCTGTCCCACGATCACTTTGATGACTCTTGCTCCTAGTGGGTATTTAAAGGATCTTGCAGGCTGTAATTGGGATCCTCTCTTCCTCCCTTTTGACCTATCTTCTTCCTCAAGACATTTCTCCATTGGAGTCTCTCTTCCAAGCACCCATTGTGGGTGTTTTGGGAGGAGATTAGTGTAGATTTTCATTTTAGAGTGAGATTAGAGTGGTTTTGAGTGAGGTTTCCGTTGTTGAAAACTTGGAACAGCTCTTGGAGCCTTGTAAGATTCGGTAACTTCTATTCTATGTCTTTAATGTCTTTTCTTTGGATTGTTCTTCATCATCTAACCATGACTTGCAAGCATGCTTTATTTGTGAAGTTTGATCTTGAAATGTATGTTGTTGGCTGAATAGATGTGATTCTAGGGTGAAGGAATGATGTTTATGCTTTGGACTATGATTGTATGGCCTTCTATGTTAGTTTAGGATCGAATTGTGTTTGAAATCCCAACTCGGAATCGAACCACGGCCTGTTCTTCATGCTTCCACGGCCGTGGTTTTGCATGATCCACCCGTGTTTTGTTCTGTTGTTCTTGAATTGATAAATCTCGATGTTAGGATGTAGATGTGTTGAAATCCTAGTGTTTGTTGAGCCTAATCTAGCCTAGGGTGACCTAGTGTTAGCAACTAAGAGTTAGAAGAGACCTACTCGGTGATTCTTGCCCTTAGATACCGAAGATGATAGACTCTAGGTAGTAGTGAGCCAAAAAAGCCGCTATTGGATTGAGTGTGCTAGGATCGTTGCCTAAGACTTACCTTTTCTGAGACTTACCCGGTAAGGAGGGGTTTGACCCTTAGGTAGTGGCCGGTTTGTGTAGAATTCCCGTCCTTAGGTTCCTTGAGACTTACCCGGTAATAGGACCTTAGGTTCGAGACTAGTGGATGCATGAGACTTACCCGGTAATTGCTCCCATTAGAGAAACACTCAACTCTGAACAACCACGACCTTCATTTGATCTTTAGAAACATGAGTCCATTGTCATAACCGGAATTCCAAATCTCTAGAATCCGTCTTCTTACCTCTTATCTCCTATCTTTGTGTTTGTGTGTTTTCTTGTTGATAGTTTGTGTTGATATATTTGTGATCCTTGTTTGATCACCCAAAACCAACCCAAAAATATCGTGTTTGCACTTTCTTTATTTCTCACCTCATCTTAGTTTAGATTTACACTATCTTTGATCATTGAATGACTTGATTTCACCTCAGTCCTTGTGTTCGACCTCGGAATACTATCCCTACTACAAAACGACCCGTACAAGGGTTTCGCTAGGTAGTTTAGGATTTTAGTTCGAGTTTATAAATGTAAAGCTTTTTGTGCTATTTCCTAGCGTGACAAGTTTTTGGCGCCATTGCCGGGGACTAGGTCTAGATTAAGTCATTTACTTTTGATTGTTTTTAGTGTTTATCTTTCTTGTTACTTTTGATCTTGTGTTGTTTTTGTCTTTGCCTTTTCATGTTTGCCATGGACGGATTGAACTTCCAAGACGACCTTGACAACATGGAGTATGAGAGATCGATGGAAAGCCAAGATCTAGGACCTCTACATGATGAGTTTGAGTATTGGGAGGAGTTTAATTCCTATCATGAGTCCCATAATCAAGCTCACATGACTATATTGCTTCATGAGGAACCTCACCAACAACCTCACAATGATAGGGTAGAATCAATGCTAGAAGCAATATTGAGGAAGATGGATGATCTAGAAAGCAACCTTGCTTCCGTTTCGAGTTCCAACATGGAGCTTGAAGCGGATGTATCTCAACAAGAGGAGGTTCACCATGAGGAGATCCAAGGATTGCCCGAATCAACCATGATCATTAAGGAACTTCAAGGAAAGTTGGATGAAGCTTGGGAGCAAGTGAGGCTAAGGGATTTGGCCCTGAAGGACGAAAGGAGATTGAATTTCGAGAGGGAAGAACAAATGAGGAGGGAGATTGAAGAGATTAGGAATTCTCTTATGCTAGGAGATCCTACCATCCTTCAAGATCTACCTCCACCTCCTTCACCTTTGGAGAAGTGCAATGAAGTACTCTCACCCCCGGATATCCTTGCCATCAACCCCGGAACCACACTTGAAGAGCTCACTTGGAACAAAGACAACAGAGAGAACCACGGCCGTGGAGGACAAACCACGCCCGTGGAAGGTTCTATCATAGACAATCATAAGCTAATTTCGACCCCTTCCAACCCTTTCTTGCTTGCCCGGAGTACACACAAAGATTGGAGCCCCTTTCCTAAGGATTCTCCATTATTGAATGAAGAAAGCAAGCATGATGGATCCATGATGTTCATGAAGCACTTCAATGAGGGATTCTTTCCAAGAATCGGCTTTCTTCGAATCATAGAGGATGAGGATGACAAGCATTTCACCGGTGTGACCGCGGAGTATAAATTGCCTAAGTATGGGGTGGCATCTATGGTTGCAACTCCATACTATCATCAAGGAAGCGGTGATGAAGGAGTCTACTACTCACCGGTGAAGAGAGAACCTAAAGCTTATTTGGGCATCAAGTGGCCCTTGCTTGACATTATGGATTCCGGAAAGAGATGGTTGCTTGGAATCCTCAAGAAAACCATGGTATTCGAGGTGGATTGACATATCCATGGAGTTTGGTCAAGCTAATGACCTAAAAGAAGCGCTTAATGGGAGGCAACCCATTGGTACAACTCTTTCCCTTTTCTCTTTCGTTTTTGCTTTTCTTTTTGTTCTTGTGTGTTTTTGTGTTTTGTGTTTGTGTGGAAGATCTTAGGTAATAAGGAAGCCTTGCAAGGCAAGTTGATGATGATGATTTCGTTATCAACCATGGGTGGAGCGGACGTGAGACTTGGACAGCATGAGGTGTCTTTGTTGGATGGAAGAGCTCCCATCTCACATACACCTTGGCGCGGGTCTCAACGCTGGAATGACTATGAAGAGCTCTCTACCATGCTTGATTGATCATCCACACCACCACTCCACACGAGTTAACCCAAATACCGAAAACGCCACATTTTTACATTGTGAGAACCCTCTTTCACTCTTCTTTACTTCATTTACACATTGGGGACAATGTGTTTCTAAGTATGGGGTGGGGTTTGCATGATCTTTTGCATGATTAGCATCTAGGATAGTTTCGTTTTAGTTGTCACACGTTTCTTTTCATGTTTTGCATTGTACATATACATTTCAAAATTCCAAAAAAATCGAAAAATTTTCAAAATTTTTGTGCTTTCTAGGTTTGGATATGACCCTAATGATGAATCTTGTCTTGTGGATTGACTATGGATGGCCTTGTGTGTTGAATGGATTGGTGCATATGTGGACTTGATGTACTTCTCTTGAATCCTATTTATGAATTGTGATTATGATGCTTGCCTTGATTGGATTGAGGATTGAAAGTCGAAATTACATGCTAGTTCTTGCACATCATATAGGAATGATTAAGGCAATTTATCTCATTTTCTTCTCATCTTGATCATGTTGCTTGAGCACCTCACTTGATTAAAAACTTGACTTCTTTTGACCCTTCTGGGAATAGGAGCATGCTAGTGTGTTGATGTGTGTGAAAAGCAAGTGTGGGGTGGTGAAGTTGGTATTATGAATGTTGTGAATGAAGTTGTTGAAAATGTGTTGTAAAAGTGTAGACAAAATTTATATTTGGGGACGTTGGTTTAAATGACGAGTAACTCGGCACCATTCACATAATCGGGTGTTTGTGCCTTGCCAAAGTCAAATAAACCAATAGTCCTAACGAGCTTTGGTATGTGTGCCCGGTGTGGATGCACCTCGAAAAATAGAAAAAGCCCGAGGACGGCTAATCACCAAGGTTTCGGATTTTGTACACCAATGTCATTGTCTCAAAAATAAGTGAAAAAGAAAAGAAAAGTAGGAGAAAAAATACACTTTGGTGGATGAAGTATAAATGTAAAAGTTGTGGTTGTTTAGTTCCTTTCCCGGATTTGCACCACATGGCCTTAGAAAATTCCCACCTTATCATCACGTTTCTTGGCCTCTTCTTTCCTAAGTCCTTAAGACCTATTTACTTATGTGTATGACTTAGTGATCTAGATTGGACATTCTCATGATCATCTTGACTTCATCATTTTTACCTTTCATGCATGCTTTCGAGTTAAGTATGATTGTCTTTCCATGCCTTCATTCCTTTAATGCATGATTGCTTGTCCATTGCCATGAAACATCACTATGAAGGTGATCCATCTATAGAAGCACAACTCCAAAAAGATTTTGCCATTTTTCTGCATGCATAAATCATGTCATCTCTTAGTCTATAGTTGAGCATTTGCTCGGGGACAAGCAAACCTTAAGTATGGGGTATTTTTGATAACACGATTTATGACTTAGGTTTAGGTAATCATTTAGATAGATTTCTCACTCATTCATGCATGGATTAGCACTAGTTCACGACGTTTGCACTTAATTCATGTATTTTGTCGAGATAGACGTCTACACGGACTTTTGCATGCTTTGTAGGTATTTTGGGAGATTTACGAGCTTAATCGATACATTCGAGGATCATTCCTCGAGATGACACACTTCTGGATTCGTTAAGGAGCAAGCTAGGAGCAAAGGAGAACACATAGGACCTAGTTGGTGCATGCCTTGCACCAACTCATGGTCCAATGGTTCAAGGAAAGCCTCTGGAGCAAAACCACGGCCGTGGAACATGCCCGTGGAATCTGCCAGGACCACGTTGACAGCTATCCCACGATCTCTTTGATGACTCTTGCTCCTAGTGGGTATTTAAAGGATCTTGCAGGCTGTAATTGGGATCCTCTCTTCCTCCCTTTTGACCTATCTTCTTCCTCAAGACATTTCTCCATTGGAGTCTCTCTTCCAAGCACCCATTGTGGGTGTTTTTGGAGGAGATTAGTGTAGATTTTCATTTTAGAGTGAGATTAGAGTGGTTTTGAGTGAGGTTTCCGTTGTTGAAAACTTGGAACAGCTCTTGGAGCCTTGTAAGATTCGGTAACTTCTATTCTATGTCTTTAATGTCTTTTCTTTGGATTGTTCTTCATCATCTAACCATGACTTGCAAGCATGCTTTATTTGTGAAGTTTGATCTTGAAATGTATGTTGTTGGCTGAATAGATGTGATTCTAGGGTGAAGGAATGATGTTTATGCTTTGGACTATGATTGTATGGCCTTCTATGTTAGTTTAGGATCGAATTGTGTTCGAAATCCCAACTCGGAATCAAACCACGGTATGTTCTTCATGCTTCCACGGACGTGGTTTTGCATGATCCACCCGTGTTTTGTTCTGTTGTTCTTGAATTGATAAATCTCGATGTTAGGATGTAGATGTGTTGAAATCCTAGTGTTTGTTGAGCCTAATCTAGCCTAGGGTGACCTAGTGTTAGCAACTAAGAGTTAGAAGAGACCTACTCGGTGATTCTTGCCCTTAGATACCGAAGATGATAGACTCTAGGTAGTAGTGAGCCAAAAAAGCCGCTATTGGATTGAGTGTGCTAGGATCATTGCCTAAGACTTACCTTTTCCGAGACTTACCCGGTAAGGAGGGGTTTGACCCTTAGGTAGTGGCCGGTTTGTGTATAATTCCCGTCCTTAGGTTCCTTGAGACTTACCCGGTAATAGGACCTTAGGTTCGAGACTAGTGGATGCATGAGACTAACCCGGTAATTGCTCCCATTAGAGAAACACTCAACTCCGAACAACCACGACCTTCCTTTGATCTTTAGAAACATGAGTCCATTGTCATAACCTAATTCCGAATCTCTAGAATCCGTCTTCTTACCTCTTATCTCCTATCTTTGTGTTTGTGTGTTTTCTTGTTGATAGTTTGTGTTGATATATTTGTGATCCTTGTTTGATCACCCAAAACCAACCCAAAAATATCGTGTTTGCACTTTCTTTATTTCTCACCTCATCTTAGTTTAGATTTACACTATCTTTGATCATTGAATGACTTGATTTCACCTCAGTCCTTGTGTTCGACCTCAGAATACTATCCCTACTACAAAACGACCCGTACACTGCGGGTTTCGCTAGGTAGTTTAGGATTTTAGTTCGAGTTTATAAATATAAAGCTTTTTGTGCTATTTCCTAGCGTGACAATTTTTCTGTTTATGGTTCCTCTTTCGATAATTGTCTTTCTAACCTTGCTCTTGTGCTACAAAGGTGTGAAGACACTAACCTAGTTCTTAATTGGGAGAAGTGTCAATTTATGGTGAAAGAAGGCATTGTATTAGGACACTTAAATCTCTAGTAGAGGGATTGAAGTGGATAAGGCTAAGATAGAGACTATAGAAAATCTTCCTCCCCCAAGTTCGGTGAAAGGGATAAGAAGTTTTCTAGGACATGCTGGATTTTATAGACGTTTTATAAAGGATTTCTCTAAGATATCAAAACCGCTTACTAATCTATTGATGAAGGATGCAGTTTTTGATTTTTCGCAGGAATGCTTAGATGCGTTTAATATGATTCGGGAAGCTCTAATCTCAGCCCCGATTATTCAACCTCCGGATTGGAATCTTCCATTTGAGGTTATGTGTGACGCGAGTGACGTAGCTATAGGAGCTGTGCTTGGGCAAAGTAAGGAAGGACGAACCCACGCCATCTACTATGCTAGCAAGACACTAGATGAAGCGCAGCTCAACTACGCCACTACCGAGAAAGAATTTTTAGCAATTGTATACGCATTTGAAAAGTTTCGCTCTTATCTTGTAGGTGCAAAGGTGATTGTGTACACGGATCATGCTACGATCCGATATTTGCTTGCAAAGAAGGATGCGAAACCAAGGCTGATTAGATGAATTCTTCTCCTACAAGAATTCGATCTAGAGATCCGTGACAAGAAGGGTTCGGCAAAATTCTGTTGCGGATCATTTGAGTCGTCTACCACATTTAGAGGACGACAATCTAACCTATAGATAACTCCTTTCTGGACGAGCATTTACATATCATAGAGGAGTGCATCGACGTGATCACCAAAGGTAATGAACCATGGTTTGCTGATTTTGTTAACTATTTGGTTTGCTAGGAATTACCACCCGGATTATCCTATGCACAAAGAAAGAAGTTCTTTAAGGATGTTTGGGAATACTTTTGGAATGAACCTCTCCTCTTTAAGAGAGGTCCTAACGGCATCATTCGACGATGTGTGCCGGAAGATGAGATGCAAAGTGTCATCCGTCATTGTCATTCACTACCTTGTGGAGGACACGCTAGTTCAAATAAGACTAGCGCTAAGGTATTGCAATCTGGATTCTTTTGGCCTACTTTATTTAAAGATGTGCAAACCTTTGTTTCCTGCTGCGATGCTTGTCAAAGAACAGGGAACATATCTAGGAGAAACGAGATGCCTCTTAACAACATTCAAGAGGTGGAGATCTTTGACGTTTGGGGAGTAGACTTCATGGGACCTTTCCCATCATCTTGTGGAAACCAATACATACTTTTAGCCGTAGATTATGTTTCGAGATGGGTTGAAGCAATTGCCTCTCCCACTAATGATGCCATGGTTGTGGTTAAGTTCTTTAACAAGACCATTTTCCCACGATTTGGGACACCATGGACTATCATTAGTGATGGAGCCTCTCACTTCATTGCCCGACGATTCGAAGCTCTATTAGCTAAGTATGGGGTGACTCACAAGATCGCCACCCCTTATCATCCACAAACTAGTGGACAAGTGGAGATCTCAAACCGGGAGATTAAAGGAATCCTAGAGAAGACGGTTTCAAGGACAAGGAAGGATTGGTCTTTGAAGCTAGATGACGCATTATGGGCATACCGGACTGCGTATAAGACTCCCATAGGTACGACGCCATACAACCTTGTGTATGGGAAGTCTTGTCACTTTCCGGTAGAATTGGAGCATAAGGCGTATTGGGCAATAAAGTGGTTGAACTTCAGCATGAAGGAAGCGGGAGAGAAGCGTCTCTTGGACCTTAACGAGCTTGAAGAACTTCGCTTGAACGCCTACGAAAATGCCAAGATCTATAAAGAAAGAGCGAAGCGTTGGCATGATAAGCATATCATCCCAAAGGACCTCAAAGAAGGAGATCAAGTTCTCCTCTTCAATTCAAGGCTCCGTCTCTTTCCAGGTAAGCTTAAATCTCGTTGGACTGGACCTTATCTAATCAAACGTGTTTTTCCCCATGGTGCAGTTGAAGTATGGGGTGAAAAGGGCGGAAGCTTTAAGGTGAACGGTCAACGACTCAAGAAATACTCACCGGAACTCCAAGCTGAAGAGTTCGCACCTACCGCACTTGAATAGGTGTAAGTACGGTCTAGCTACGGACCTTAAACAAGCGCTTCTTGGGAGGCAACCCAAGGTATTGTACTTTTGTTTTTGTTTTTGATTCGTAGTTTAGAGTAGTTTAGACATTTTTTGTTTTGTTTTGCCTTCGATACCTTCCAGTATGTTCGTGTTTTGGATGTAGGATCAATGGAAGAGGCAAGGGAAAAGGAAAAGTTAGAAGAAATTGACAAAACTTGGACTTTGGCACATTACAGAGAGTTCCACGGCCAAAACCACGGCCGTGACAGCTACAGTGACCGTAATTTGTAAAAGCCTGAGAAAAATCATCAAAACCACGGTTCCGTACATTTCCACGGCCGTGGAAACCCCCGAGTGACCGTAATTTTCCAAAAATTTTACGGTTGCTATATAAACCACGTCTCTTCACAAAGAACACTAAAAATCCCCAATTCCACGCCTAAAATCGCCGATTTGAACCCCCTCTCTCAAATCTCCGTTCGTTAATTGTTTCGAACGATTCTTTGACCAAAAGTGAAGCAAATTCAACCACCTACAAGATCCAAGCAACAATTCGAGTGGAAAATCACCGGAGAAGACGGAATTTGGATTTTAAAAACCCAAAACCTAGGTTTTTCTTCTCTTCTCTCACTTTATCGATTTGATTCAGTTTTCGCAAAAATTTTTAGGAGAATTGATTGGAACTGGATTGGAATTAGTCTAGGGCTGCTGTCTGTTGATTTTGGTGTTGATTGAGTGGATTTTGAGAAATTACGAGCCGAACCACGGTCACTGGGCATTCCACAGCCGTTAAAATTGAAGAACATGTCGTGATTTTGGACAGAATATGGATTTGGTTAGGAGAATGTCTAATAGGAATAAGAAAAGGAAAGGTAATGCTTCCTCCTCCTCCCAAGTACCTCCTAGTGAGCCACCATCACCCCCACCCCCTAGAATTCCTAAGATTCATGAGGATTACCTCGATGTCTTAGAGAGGATCGAGAAGAGACCGGTCATAGGACCACGATATTTGCTGCTTGAGGAGTTAGAGCCACTAAATGTGGTAGGCGATCTTACTTGGTTGTTAGATAGGGCAGGCTTGATCATCTTCTCCACCATTCGGGAAGATGCGTATGAGGAGATCACTAGAGAGTTTGTGATCTCTTTTGAGCATAGTCATGTGGATAGGACGGTTTCTTTCAAGCTGATGGAGAGGAACTATGAGTTTTCGATCCGAGAGTTTGGAGCCTTCTTTGGGTTCCATGAGACCTTCAATGGTCGATTTCCTAGTAACGTGTACGCCAAAGATTTTTAGGAGGACATTGCCATGGTATATGCTAGCGAGGACCGCTGGCAACCTGTTGATACCAAGGCTAAGTTGATCTATCACTTAGCCTTGAAGATAGCCCACCAAGTACTTTCTGAGTGTCTCTTCCCTAAGATTGAGACTCCTCAGAAAATCAAGACTGATGAGTTGTTTCTGCTGTACTGTATGCTGCATGGTAGGCCTGCTGACTGTGCCACCCTCTTAGCTTCTACCATGAGTAAGCTAAAGAACAAGAGGGCTGGTAATATCGGATATGGTGGGATGGTCACCCACCTTGCTAGACAGCTGGGTATCGACTTCTCTACGTGTACTAGGATAGCGGCTAGACCGTTAGGACTTCAGAGCCTCATGACTAGAGGTATTATCTTTCCTAGGCATAGAGGTCCACCTACCGCTGCCATGCCTTGGGAGGGTAGAGGAGGTAGAGGTGTTACATGGCTTCCCGAGTACTCAATTATGACTGGACGCCATAACTGGAAGGAGACATTTCCTGCTATGCATGCGAATAGATTGGTAGCACCTCCGTATGTTCCCCCAGAGATGCCAGTTGCAGATGAGGAGGAGATGAGAGGGGATGACGGTTTTGAGGGAGGAGGTGATCAGGAGCACGACTTTGGCAGTTTTCCGGATCAGCCGGACACATTTCCCGACCTCCCTAGGCAGTCTCCCCGCCCTGCTAGAGCTTCCGGTTCTTCCTCTCACCGTGCCAGCGTGAGTGAGAGGCCGACATGGATGGTGACCCCTCCTGATTGGGTATAGCACACAGCCGGAGTGGATGGGAGCTCCACCGACTTGGCATGCACAGCCACCACCTGCACCAGCACCATCAGATGCACCAGCTTGGTATAGTCAGGCGCCGGAGTGGTACGAGCAGCTACCGGAGTGGGCCACTGACCTTTCCAGGAGAGTCGGTGCTTTGGAGATCCGGCAGGACGCTAGGGATGCACGAGCCGATGCACATGACACGATGATGAGAGACATCTACCGCCAGCAGTTTGGGCGGAACGACAACCCCGGCTTCTTCCCGTTTCCACCACCACCAGCTCCTCAGTGATGACCAGGGATGATCGTAGCATTAGCCGCTCCACCACCGTCTTGTGAGTTCATTTTCTTTCTTTCTTTTCTTTATTTCTTTTTTAACATTAGGGACAATGTTTCTCTCAACTATGGGGTGGGGCGTGACTATCGTTTGTAATAACTCTACTCACTTTTGCTTGCTTTGATTGAGAACACTTTGCATGTTTCATTCCATTGTTACACGTTTGATTATCGCATTGCATGAAAAAGCTTTTGAAAAACCCATAAAAATTGAAAAATTTTGAAAATTTTGTGCTTCTAAGAATGGAGATGATTTCTATGATAATCACTACTTGTGAATTGAGTTTTTGATGACAATTGTATGCCTAAACAAATAATGAATTGAAAAGAAATTGAATGTGTTGATTATTCCTCTCTTGCAAGTTTCATAATGTGAAAAGTTTTATCTAAATCATATTGAGAAATCAAGGTTGAAATCACATGATAAGTTCGTATACTTCTTGTTGAAATGATTAAGGCAATTCGATTTTCTTTCTTCTTTCTTTGATCATTTAGCCCCTCAATGAAATAATAGCCTCCCTCACCTATCCGGGAATTTGGAGGAGTTGAATTTGGCATGTTTGATGTGGGAGGGCCATGAAGGCAATATTTTGCATTCAAAGAGTAGAAAAAAGTTATAGGTTTGGGGAAGTGAATCATGACGATGAGTAACTCGGCACCATTCACATAGCCGGGTGTTTGTGTCTTGCCAAAGTCGGAATGAGCGATATTCCTAACGGATTATGGTATGTGCATCAAGGGTTTGAGGCATCTCGCAAAATTGAGAACCGCCAATCTCCTAGGCTTCGGTTTTTGTGCACCTCTGTCCATAACTCCAAAAGTAAAATCGAAAAATAATGTGAAAAGAAGAGAGCAAAGCTCTATTATGAAAGTGTTGCAAAACCGCAAGAGAAAAAGAAAAGAGTTAGTTGTCTATTTTCCCGGATTCATGCACCAGATTCCTTATAGTTTCCCCTTCCTTTCCGCATTCTAGACCTTATTTGAAAGTCCTTAAGATCAAGAGAATGTTATACGACTTGGTGATCTAAATTGAAGTTTCTTATGATTGATTTTGATAATATTTGAAGGTTATGATGCTAGCATTGAAGTTTGATAAATTCATGATGTTTCTTCCCTCTTTATTCCTTGGTTATGTATATGAGCGTCTCATGAATGAATGAAGCAAGATTTGAAAATGATCTATTGACTAGAAGCACATTTACCTAAAAGATGTTTTGTTTTTGAGATTGCATGCATATTTCATCCTAACTTGAGTTCTACAGCTTTTTGAAAGACCTTGCTTGGGGACAAGTGTTCGCCACTTAGCGTGCGTGCAAATAAGCTTTAATTATAAAACTAGAAATCAAGCAAGCAAACCCGCAGTGTACGGATCGATATTGTTGAGCAAGAATTTCAGAGTATCGAACACAGGGATTTGGGAGGAACAAATTCAATTGTAGGTTATCAAGCGAGTAATTATAAGAAGCTTTTCAAATATTGGGAAAACAACAATCCTAAAGATCCAGATATCCAGCTGTGGCAATCGATTCAAGATATACTAATGATATAAGGACAGAGTTGAGGTATGCAAAGGTATGCTAATGTAATGTAATCGTACGGTGAAGTTCCAAAAACCTTATATGACTCACCTACAAGACACTCTCTATAAAGGTTGTTGAGGCTTCAGTATAGAAAGGTTCTAAAGGTAAGAATTAACGTCAAATACCCAAACTTGTAATCCAAGGATCAAGACTAACTAAACCGATTAAGGTTGTGACACTCACAATCGAGGTAGAGGTTGTTGAGGCTTCACTACCACCTAGAAAAGGCAAGCCAAAACTAAGTTAAAGCAAATCTTCAACTTTGGATTAAAGTAAAAGCAAGTTCGTAACTTAACACAAAATTACGGGTAGTTCTTGAGTTCCACGGCCGTGGAAGCTCAAGAACAGACCGTGGATTAGGGTTATCGGCGATTCTCTCTAACTCTCAGGGTCCAATCTGTTTACGATCGATCTATCATCATCTAAGCCACAACTATCAACCCTTCACCTTAGAATTGTTAAGGGTTTTTAGCCAACAATAGTCATATTGATATCAAATTCAAGGTTTAAAAGAATGAAAGATGAAAACTTCCGAAAACCTTCTATAACTTTCAAACTAATCTCAAATCCACAAATCAAGAACAATGTCATCAATAGATTCGGAACAATACAAACAATCACAATCTTAGATAAGAAGGAAGAACGGGATGTCAATCCGTCTTCTAAATCAAACCTAAACAAGAAGTGAAATCTTCTTGCGAACAATCTTCCGAATCTTCGATCTTCCGTCAATCCGGAAATCCCAATGACAAGCGCAAAAATCTCTCAAACACAATCTCCACCGAATGCGAAATTAGGGCAATTCCAAGCGTAAGCGTAAGATGCGTCTATGCGTAAGCGAAGGTGACGGAATCTCTCCTCGTCCGTTCATTTATAGTGTAAGATAAAATATCGGCCCGGCCCAATTACGTAGGAGATTGTGGCTTAAAGTGTGGCGAAAAAGATCGCCAAGATCACGGTCGTGGAAGGGTTCCACGGCCGTAATTTAGAGCGTGGAAATCATCACGGTTTGACACAACTCCTCCACGGCCGTAGAAGTTGCTGGAATGAACCACGCTTCCCTTGACATGGTTCCACGGCCGTGGACTTGAACGTGGAATGTAGTACGGCCGTATTTTAGAGCGTGGTTTAGGGCAAGAACGTGATTCTTCCTTAGTCTCGTGCATTCTTCAAGTTGGCACTCCCTTAGCTCCTATGAATGTCCTCAATTCATGGACATGCTCAATCAAATCCATCCTTGCTCAATTCCGTTCGGAAATAGCTCTTAATTGCCTACAATCAACATAAAGCTTGTGTAGATCTCTATATCGACATTATAGACAAACTAGCTCACAAATGCATCAATGCTCAATTAACCTATCAATATGGATAGAATACACTTAGAAAACGTGCCTAAAATATCACAATATTTCATGCTAACAAATAACCCCATACTTGCCACTTGCTTGTCCCTAAGCAAGGTCTTTCAAAAGCTTTTAAAACACAAGTTAGGATGAAATATGTGTACCTTCTCAAAGCAAAACTTCTTTTTGGATGAATGTGCCTTCTAATCAATAGATCATTCTCAAATCTTGCTTCATTCGTTTACAAGACTTTCATACACTTAATCAAAGAGTAAAGAGTGAAGAAAGCTCATGAATCAATTAAACTTCCATATAAACATCATAACCTTCAAACATTATCAAAATCAATCATAAGAAACTTCAATTTAGATCACTAAGCCATATAACATTTTTTTGATCTTAAGGACTTTCAAAGAAAAGGTCTAGAATGTGTAAAGGGAAGGAAAACTTTAAGGAATGTGGTGCATGAATCCGGGAAAGTGGACAACTACTCTTTTCTTCTTCTCTTGCGGTTTCCGCAGCACTTTCAACTTAGAGCTTCGCTCTCTTCTTTTCATTTTTCGACTTTACTTTTGGAGTTATGGATAGAGGTGCACAAAAACCGAAGCCTAGGAGATTGGCGTTTCTCAATTTTTATGAGATGCCTCAAACCCTTAGCGCACATACCATAATCCGCTAGGAATATCGCTCAATCCGACTTTGGCAAGACACAAACACCCAGCTATGTGAATGGTGCCGAGTTACTTATCATCATGATTGACTTCCCCAAACCTACAATTTCTTTCTATTCCTTTGAATGCAAAATATTGCTTTCATGGCCCTCCCACATCATACATGCCTTTTTCATTCAACTCCTCCAAATTCCCGGATAGGTAAAGGAGGTCAATATTTCAATGAGGGATTAAATGATCAAAGAAAGAAGAAAGAAAAATTCGAATTGCCTTAATCATCTCAACAAGAAGTATAAGAACTTATAGTGTGATTTCAACCTTATTTTCTCAACATGATTTAAGTAACATTCATCACATTATGAAACTTGCAAAAGAGGTATAATCAACTCATTCAATTTCTTTTCAATTCACTATTCGTTTAAGCATGCAATTGTCATCAAACTCAATTCACAAGTAGTGATTATCATAGAAATCATCTCTATCCTTAGAAGCACAAAATTTTTCAAAATTTTTCAATTTTTATGGGTTTTTCAAACTCTTTTTCATGCAATGCAATAATGAAACGTGCAACAATATAATGAACATGCAAGATAGTCTCAAATAGAAGCAATCAAAGTGAGTAAGAGTTATTACAAACTTTTAGTCACACCCCACCCCATACTTGGAACAAACATTGTCCCTAATGTTCAAATAAAAGAAAGAAAAGAAGAAAAGAAAGAAAGAAAAAGAACTCACAAAATGGCGGTGGAGCGGCTAAATTGTCGGTCCTGCATGTCATCACTACGGTGGAGGCGGGAATGGAGAGAAGCTAGGATCGTAGTAACGCCCGAACTGTTGGCGGTAGACATCCCTCATCATATGGTCGAGGTCGTCCATGCGTCCATCTCTCGCGTCAGCTCGGATCTCCAATGCTCCCACTCTATCAGAAAGGCAAGTAGCCCACTCTGGCATCTGCTCATACCAACCCGGAGCCTGGCTGTACCACCCAGGTGCATCAGACGGTGCTGGTGCTGGTGGTCCCTGTGCTGACCATGGTGGTGGAGCTCCGTACCACGCAGGAGGTGTCTCCATCCAAGTGGGTCTCTCGCTCACGTTGGCGCGGCGAGAAGATGAACCTGAAGCTCTGGCGGGACGTGGAGAACGTCTAGGAACATCAGAAGTTATATCTGGCTGATCCGGAAACGTGCCAAAATCCTGCTCGGCTCCTCCTCCTCCCTCATACGGGTCTCTCATCTCCTCCTCAACTACAGGCGGTGGTGGAACATATGGAGGAGCTGCAATCCTGTTCGCATGCATAGCAGCGAACGTCTCCTTCCAATTATGGCGTCCAGCCATAATGGAGTACTCCGGGAGCCACTCAATGCCCCTCCCCGTCCTGCTCTCCCATGGCATAGCTGCATAAGGTGGACCTCTATGGGTAGGGAAGATGAGACCTCTAGTCATGAAGGCCTGAAGTCCTAGGGGTACGGCAGGAATACGTGTACATGCAGAAAAATCTACCCCTAGCATCCTAGCAAGGTGGGTGACTATCTCACCATATCCAATGTTGCCCGCCCTCTTGTTCTTTAGCTTGCTCATGGTAGCAGCTAAGAGGGTGGCGCAGTCAGCAGGGCGTCCATAAAGCATAGAGTACAGAAGAAAGAGCTCATCCGTCTTGATCTTTTGAGGTGTCTCCGTCCTAGGGAAGAGACACTCAGAAAGGACCCGGTGAGCGATCTTCAAGGCTAAGTGATACATCAACTTAGCCTTGGTATCAGCTGTTTTGTCAACGGTCCTCGCTGGCGTAAATCATAGCAACCTCCTCCCAGAAGTCCTTGGCGTAAACGCCGTTGGGGAAACGACCATTGAAGGTCTCCTGGAACCCAAAGAAGGTCCCGAACTCCCGGATGGAGAAATCATAGTTCCTTTCCATCAGACGGAAAGAAACTGTCCTATCAACGTGGCTGTGCTCAAAAGACGTCACAACCTCTCTCGTGATCTCCTCGTAAGCGTCTTCTCGGATAGCCGAGAAGACAACTAATCCGGCTCTATCCAAGAGCCAAGTAAGGTCATCTATGATGTGAAGAGGAGCTAAATCCTCCAACAATAGGTACCTAGGTCCTATAACAACCCTCTTGTGGATCCTCTCTAATGCATCGAGATGATCCTCGTGAATGGTAGGTACCCTAGGGCTAGGAGGTGATGGTGATGAAGGTGATGATGGAGGTGAAGGGGAGGAAGGTGGTGGTGCTCTAGAGGATGAAGAGGAAGAGGGGTTACCCTTCCTCTTTTTGTTCTTATCCTTCTCGTTTTTCTTTTCCTTAATCCTCCCAGAAACTCTCCTTAGAAAATCCATTACTGTCGAAAACCACGGTCTGTTCTTGGTGTTCCACGGCCGTGGAATTGACAGAGACCGTGGTTCGTCTCGCTTTTTCTCAAAATTCAGCAAACAACAGCCAAACTCAGCAATCAAGCAGTCCTAGTCTAATTCCTTCCAATTTCAATCAGTTCTCCTATAAATGCTAGCAAAAACGAACCCGAATTGACAAAGATAGAGACGAGCGGAAAAAACCTAGGTTTCTGATTTTAAAATCCGAATTCTGCTTTCCTTGGTGATTTTCCGCTCGATTTGTTGCTTGGATCTCATTGGTGATCGAATTTGCTTCAGTTTGGGTCGAAGAATCGTTGAAAACGATTAACGAACGGAGAATTGAGGTGAGGGTCGTGGAATCGGCGAAATAGGGCGTGGAATGGGGTTTTGTGGTGTGTTTTTGTGAAGAACGTGGTTTATATAGTGGCCGGTAAAATTTTTGAAAACCACGGTCTATCGGGGGGTTCCACGGCCGTGGAATTGTACGGAACCGTGGTTTTGGTGATTTTTCAAAGGCTTTTGGAAATTACGGTCACTGTAGCTGTCACGACCGTTGTTTAGGCCGTGGAACTCTCTGTAATGCTCCAAAGTCCAAGTTTCGTCACTTTTCTTCAAAACTGCATCCTTCACCATAGGTGCTGAAATTAGAGCTTCCCGGATCATGTTAAACGCATCCAAGCATTCCTTCGAAAACTCAAAAACTGCATCCTTCATTAATAGATTAGTTAGCGGTTTTGATATTTTAGAGAAGTCTTTTATGAAGCGTCTATAGAATCCGGCATGTCCTAGAAAACTCCTTATCCCTTTCACCGAAGTTGGGGGAGGAAGCTTTTCTATGGTCTCTATTTTTGCCTTATCCACCTCAATCCCTCTACTAGAGATTAAGTGTCCTAGTACAATTCCTTCCTTTACCATAAATTGACACTTCTCCCAATTAAGAACTAGGTTAGTGTCTTCACACCTTTGTAAAACAAGAGCAAGGTTAGAAAGGCAATTGTCAAAAGAGGAACCGTATACGGAGAAGTCATCCATGAAGACCTCCATGATTTCCTCAATGTATTCGGAGAAGATGGCCATCATGCACCTTTGAAAGGTGGCTGGGGCGTTGCAAAGCCTGAACGGCATTCTCCTATAAGCAAACGTACCCCATGGGCACGTAAATATGGTCTTCTCTTGATCATCCGGGTGTATTGGAATCTGAAAGAAACCACTATAACCGTCAAGATAGCAAAAGTGCGAATGTGGCGCTAACCTTTCAAGCATTTGATCGATGAAGGGCAATGGGAAGTGATCCTTCCTCGTTGCATTGTTAAGCTTGCGGTAGTCTATGCACATCCGCCATCCCGTTACGGTTCGGGTAGGAATGAGTTCGTTGTTCTTGTTGGTGATGACCGTCATTCCTCCCTTCTTCGGAACTACTTGAACCGGACTCACCCACTTGCTATCGGAGATAGGGTAGATGATACCTGCATCAAGAAGTTTAAGAATTTCCTTCTTGACAACCTCCTTCATGGTCGGATTCAACCGCCTTTGAGGTTGTCTTGAAGTCCTAAAGTCCTCTTCCATTAATATTTTATGCATGCATAGGGAAGGTTTGATTCCTACAAAGTCTTCTATAGTATAGCCTAAAGCTTTCCTATGTTTCCTAAGGACAACCATAAGCTTACTATGTTCATCTATGGTTAGATCGGAACTAACAATAACTGGATAAGTAGAGTTAGGTCCTAGAAAAGAGTACCTCAGATGTGTAGGAAGTTGTTTCAATTCTATTGCTTTCGGAGCTTCCAATGGTTCTTGAGAAGCACCCGATGCCTCTTTAGAAGTGTCTAAGGGTGTAGAAGGTGTGGGAGAAGAATCAAAAGAAGTTGAAGAAGTGGCACGATCACCCTCTTCCACGGCCTGAATCACGGTTTCCCTGCATCCTCCACGGCCGTGGTTTAGGGCGTGGAAAGGAAATACGGTTTCTCTGTTTCCTCCACGACCGTGTAACCCTCTGGAGTGAGCCACGCTTTGGTTGTTGAAATCCACGGCCGTGGAATATAGTGTATGGCCGTGGATTCTCACGTTTTCTGCTTTGTCGTGGAGTTTCTCAAACTCCTCTCCACATACTTCTTCTTGTGCTTCTAAGGCTTCAATTGCCTCATTGCACTCCTCTTCTTCCCCTACATTCGTTAGGCTCATAGTTATAACCTTTTGCAAAGGATCTTTGAAGAGAATAGAACTTACCTCCTCTCTAGACAACCCTTCTTCATCTTGGATATTGAATATATGCTCATCAAAGATTGGTTCCTTCACTAGAGTGGAAAGAACGAACTCTACCTTCTCTTCTCCTATGTCAAAGGCGAGTCTAGCATTCTTGCAATCGACTATGCAGCCGGAAGTTGCAAGAAACGGTCTTCCGAGTATGATCGGGACCGGACTATCTGCAGGAATGTCAAGCACAACAAAATCAATGGGAACAAAGAATTTACCTAGCTTGACCGGGACGTCTTCTACAATACCGACGGGGCGAGTGATGGATCGATCCGCCATGTATAACGTCATCTTCACCGGTTTAGGGTCGCCTAAACCGATCTTCCTACATAATGCAAGTGGTATAATGCTCACACTTGCTCCTAAGTCACATAACGCATCATATGTGACATCCCCTACTCCTATGGGAATACAAAATGACCCCGGATCCTTTAGCTTTGGGGGCATTTTCTCCTTCATGGTCTTGATGAGATCCGAAGAATCCGAACTCATCTTAACCTCTCCAAAATCCTCTAACTTTCTCTTGTTAGAGAGGATCTCCTTTAAGAACTTGCCATAAGCCGGCATACCTACAATAGCATCAATGAAAGGTATATTAATATGCAGCTTGCTCATGAATTCTGTAAACTTACCAAATTGTTTATCTAGACGCGCTCTTGCTCTAGATTGAGGGAATGGTAGGGGAGGTTTGTAAGCCGGAGGAGGAACGTAGACATCTTCCTTCTCCTTCCCTTTCTCTTTGTCTTTCTCAACGGGAACTTCAACAAACTTAGGCTGCGGATCGGTGGTAGTCACTCCGCTCCTAGTTGTGATGGCCATCACCCTTCCCTTAGGGTTGTCCTCCGTCTTTCATGGAAGTTTCCCTTGATTCCTAGGAACTTCCTCCGCTTGGCTGAACATTTGGTTTTCTAAAACCTTTTGGGCTTTATCAACCTTAGAAATTTGATCATCAACCTTAATGATGTGGTTCTCCAAACCTTGAAGCTTTCCCAAAATCGTTTCCAACATGGATCGGGCTTCTCCTTCCCTGAAGTGTTTTCTCCATTAGATGTTTGCCCCTGGCTTTTCAAAGGAGTAGAGGAAGAGGAAGGTGGAGTTAGTGAATTCGAATTGGAAGGATAAGAGTTACCGGAGTTTTGTTGATTGGAGCGCCAATTGTTGTTGTTTGAACCCCTATTGTTGTTCCAATTATTGTTCCGGTTGTTGTTGTTGCCATTCCAATTATTCCGGTTGTTGTTCCGGTTATTGTTGTTGCGGTTTGTATTCTCACCACCATTGTTGTTGTTGCCCAAGTAGCCAACATCTTTTCCTTGTTGCTTTGGAAAGTTGGTCTTGATAGCCTCCTTCAACTCTTTGATCTCATTGTTGAGGGAGAAAATTTGATTTTGAGCTTCATGTGTGAGCTTTGCTCCTTGCTCCACACGGTTTCCCTCTACCTTCCGGTGAGAATACTTCTCTATGACCCTTGCTTGCTTCTCAATGAAGTCCCAAGCGTCATCTTCTCTCATGTCCATGAATGTACCACATGAGAGGGATTAGAGCTTGAATTGTGTCTCCACATCCAACCCCTTGTAGTATATCTCCAAAAGTGCAAGTTTGGATATGCCATGATGAGGGCAATCCAAGAGCAAATCCTGAAATCTTTCCCAAGATTGAAACAAACTTTCGTTAGATCTCATGGAAAATGCATTAATCTTACCTCTAAGTTCCGCCGTTTTGGATGGCGGAAAGAACTTAGTGAGGAACTCCGCGAAAAGGTCTTCCCACGTGTCTAGCTTCCCCCTAGGAAGAGCTTGGTACCAAGACAATGCTTTCCCCTTCAAGAAGAAGAAGAAAGGCTTTAGCTTATAGTTGTTGGTAGTCGCGTTCTTCGGCCTCATTGTCTCCATCATACACTCAAAGTTTTGCAAGTGTTGGTGTGGAGATTCAGCGCTTGTTCCGCCAAATTGGTTTTGGCGAACAAGAGTAATAACTTGAGGGTTGAAGCTAAATCCTTGCACATCATCAGCATCAAAGTTCACACCTAGGCAGCGTGGTTGCTGCGTTGGATCCATCCTTTGGCCAAGAGTTCTTGGCTCTTCATCCACACGTTCGATCCTAGCATTCCTAGGTGGAACACGGTGATTTGCAGCTGCCCGTGGATGGAATGGATTCACATTGATCGTTGGATGAATTTCCTCTAGCGGTGGAATGGAGGAGTCGCTATCCTCATTAGATGAGTTGGCTCTAACCGATCTTTCCGGTCTCCTCCTTTTCTTTTTCTCCTTAAGGTTGTTTATCTCCAACCTCATTTGGAGCATCATGTCAGTTAGATCGTCAACCTTCATTTGGTGACGATCCGTCTCTTCTCTACGTGTCTTCTCACTCCATTGGAGTTGAGCTTCATTTTCCGCAAGCTCCGATTGAAGATCACGTTCTATTTCTTCAGCCATTTTCTTTTCCTTTCGCTTTTGCCTTAAAGTCCTCTCAAGCTCTTGATCAAGTGGTAAGAGGTCTTTGGTGTTCCTAAACCTGCGCATGCACTTGAAAAGATATCAAATAACAAGGGAAGAGCTCCCAAGCTTGACAACCGTAAACCGAATTCGGCCTAGACCAAATCCCCGGCAACGGCGCCAAAAACTTGTTCGCCACTTAGCGTGCGTGCAAATAATCTTTAATTATAAAACTAGAAATCAAGCAAGCGAACCCGCAGTGTACGGATTGATATAGTTGAGCAAGAATTCCAGAGTATCGAACATAGGGATTTGGGGGGAACAAATTCAATTGTAGGTTATCAAGCGAGTAATTATAAGAAGCTTTTCAAATATTGGGAAAACAACAATCCTAAAGATCCAGATATCCAACTGTGGCAATCGATTCAAGATATACTAATGATATAAGGACAGAGTTGAGGTATGCAAAGGTATGCTAATGTAAGGTAATCCTACGGTGAAGTTCCAAAAACCTTATATGACTCACCTACAAGACACTCTCTATAAAGGTTGTTGAGGCTTCAGTATAGAAAGGTTCTAAAGGTAAGAAGTAACGTCAAATACCCAAACTTGTAATCCAAGGATCAAGACTAACTAAACCGATTAAGGTTGTGACACTCACAATCGAGGTAGAGGTTGTTGAGGCTTCACTACCACCTAGAAAAGGCAAGCCAAGACTAAGTTAAAGCAAATCTTTAACATTGGATTAAAGTAAAAGCAAGTTCGTAACTTAACACAAAATTACGGGTAGTTCTTGAGTTCCACGGCCGTGGAAGCTCAAGAACAGACCGTGGATTAGGGTTATCGGCGATTCTCTCTAACTCTCAGGGTCCAATCTGTTTACGATCGATCTATCATCATCTAAGCCACAACTATCAACCCTTCACCTTAGAATTGTTAAGGGTTTTTAGCCAACAATAGTCATATTGATATCAAATTCAAGGTTTAAAAGAATGAAAGATGAAAACTTCCAAAAACCTTCAATAACTTTCAAACTAATCTCAAATCCACAAATCAAGAACAATATCGTCAATAGATTCGGAACAACACAAACAATCACAATCTTAGATAAGAAGGAAGAACGGGATGTCAATCCGTCTTCTAAATCAAACCTAAGCAAGAAGCGAAATCTTCTTGCGAACAATCTTCGAATCTTCGATCTTCCGTCAATCCGGAAATCCCAATGACAAGCGCAAAAATCTCTCAAACACAATCTCCGCCGAATGTGAAATTAGGGCAATTCCAAGCGTAAGCGTAAGATGCGTCTATGCGTAAGCGAAGGTGACGGAATCTCTCCTCGTCCGTCCTTTTATAGTGTAAGATAAAATATCGGCCCGGCCCAATTGCGTAGGAGATCGTGGCTTAAAGTGTGGCGAAAAAAATCGCCAAGATCACGGTCGTGGAAGGGTTCCACGGCCGTAATTTAGAGCGTGGAAATCATCACGGTTTGACACAACTCCTCCACGGCCGTAGAAGTTGCTGGAATGAACCACGCTTCCCTTGACATGGTTCCACGGCCATGGACTTGAATGTGGAATGTAGTACGGCCGTATTTTAGAGCGTGGTTTAGGGCAAGAACGTGATTCTTCCTTAGTCTCGTGCATTCTTCAAGTTGGCACTCCCTTAGCTCCTATGAATGTCCTCAATTCATGGACATGCTCAATCAAATCCATCCTTGCTCAATTCCGTTCGGAAATAGCTCTTAATTGCCTACAATCAACATAAAGCTTGTGTAGATCTCTATATCGACATTATAGACAAACTAGCTCACAAATGCATCCTCGACAACCCTCATTGGTGCAGTTACCACCGGTGGAACTACCACCTGAGTCACCCTCTGAGAGACCTCTGCTGACCTAGCTGGCACTGGCGGTGCTGGAGGTGGTGCTCCGGCCCTGTATGCCTCTTGCACCTGCTGGACATAAGCTCGATACTCCGATGCTCCAATTGATACACGGCTAGAATCAGCAGGCCCTGCACTCCGTACTCCGGACCTAGCAGCGGTCCCATCCCTAACCTCTGGAACAATACTCTCAGCCACCTCCTCAACAGGTACATCTGCAGCTGGCGGATCTACAACAGAAACACGTCCCCAACCTCGGCCCCTCTGAGGCCTACCCACACGTCCTTGTCTCTGAGCTCCTGGAGGAAGGGGAGGTCGGCCCTCTCCTCGTTCAACGTAAGTTTTCGCTCTCGTACGTGCCATCTGGTAGAGATGTGATCAATATAAGACTACTTTAGTTCCTCGTAAGGACATAACTATCTTATTACCCTAGGTCACTTCTAAAGGTCACAACGTAACTAAAATTACAAGTTATAACAGAAGTCCAATAAACTATGCTATTGAGTTCAGCGGAGGTAGTGGCGGTCCGTGCATTCTATCCCAACCCGTTTATGCTCATGGTTTTGAAAACAAAATTCATTTTAAAAGTTCGGAACCCTTGCGGTTTCCGTTTATTTGTTTATTCGGCCTTTTTGAAGATAACGAGTGTTGTTGTTGCCAACCTAGGGCTCTGATACATATTGTAACACCCCGAATCCTAGAGGACTCGAAATGCTATGAGTTGAGACCTCACAATGGGTTCTGGCCCTTAGCCTGGCAACAACTTCATCGGACCTTACAATACGGCACAAATAAAAAGGCAAAACATAGAGTTCTATATCATGAGCGAAATGAAAATTCCAAATCTAAAAACAATACAGCTAAGTCTCAAAACCAAAATGACAACATCAGTCTCAACAGTCGTGAAATAAAAGATAACAGTCCCGTCCTATAATGCACGGAACCCCGGCTGCCCACTACCGCCGGATCACTCGATCGCCTCCCTAACCTGTAAGGCATCTACAAGCGGTATAAAACCGTTAGCTAATAATCTATGTATAAGTATAAAGGTAAAAGCACAAACACACAACATACACAATCAACATGCAACACTCATTCCTTTTGTTATATTTTATTAAGTGATACGTCATTACTAATGATACTTATTTTGTGACACGAGGGATTCCCAAACCTCGCTCTTGTCCCCGTTTACCAACGCGGAATGGTACTAATGCATTTGACCGTCTACCTGACTGGGCTGGTCGCAGGAAACCTCCTAGACTCTCGCAAGAGCTAGGCAGATGATGTCACGACCCGTTATCATACACTTGGGTCAATTACACAATATACTAAAGTCGGCCTACTCCGGTTTCGTTATTTATCTTAACTAGCAAACACCACTCATACACATCACACACATGCAAGAAGCCAGCTAAGTAAGTCTGTGGACTTACCAGAATCAAATCTCGCTTCTCTTAACACCACTCAATCAGTAACTGCAGAAACTCAGTTGCCTATCAAAGGAGGCACGTGGGTCAATACATTTCCCTAGGTACTTAGAAGTCTGAAACTCCTAAACTGTAAGATCCTATTTGGACATAATTTATTACATTACTTATTTAAGGTAACATGACTATTTTACGGTTGGTCCCGAGACTTCCAAAAACTCGTAATACGTACTTAAAATTCTTACTTGAGGCTAATTAACCATATTCTACTCCCTAGGGTGATTTTAGGTAAAAACTAGAGAACATACGCACTTTCTATTTCTCGAAAAGTCACTAAGGTCCAACTACAGCTTCAAATATGAAATTAAAATAAACTTATAAAAATTTAGAAATAAATCTCTAAATTATCTATGATATCTAATCTACTCATAGGAGAAAGAATTTCCTAAAACTGTTCAATTATCACTTCTACAAAAATCCTTAAAGTTGGCTACTACACTAAAAATGTTCCTATACTTAGTCAAAAATCAATGCTGGAAAAACACCTCAATTACTCTACTTTGAGACCTTATAACTTTCAATCCAACCGTTCATTTATTTCCAAATTTTAACACGGCAAACTACGTATATCTATCTATGATCTATCAAAAATTCAATGGTTGATCTTCAACCAATCTTTTTAACATTGATTCACAACAGTGGGTAATTTTCAACTTCAAAAATTGAAGAAACAAAAATTTGTACACAAAGAGTTCATGAGATCCTAAGTTCTATATTCATTGTCAACTATTCTGCATCAACACAACTACTCTCACCCATCCTATGTTCAACCTATGGTGCCAAACATCAACCTATACATTTATAGACTCCATCTAAGAGTTGTACAGAAGTTAACATCTGGGAATCATTCACTTACCGGACTGCAGCGTCTCAAAGGAAGAACGTGCAACTGGACTCGAGGGTTAGACTTCACTATTGTAGCTTTGGGACGGCTCTGCTTGGCCTTGTTGTGGACATCCGATGTAGTCAAGTTAGGGACCCGTCCGGCACAGAGGAGGAGCACGTGAGAGACTGAACCAAGACAGTAGAGAAATGAGAAGGAAAGGGAAGGCTGGCCTTACCGGAGGGACAGAGGAAGAGCGAGCACTTCAGCAGTCCTCGGCGCTGGTTGTTGTGTGAAGAGTTGCTTGAACGGTTGCTTCTCACATAGATCTTCTGTGCGCAGAGAGGTAGAAGGGAACGTTGCTGAATGTGTGCAGAATCTAGTCACGAGCAGCTCCAGAATGTGTGTAGAATTCAGTCACGAGCAGCTCTAGAATGTGTGCAGAATGTTGCTGAACGTTGCTAAATGGGAGCAAGGGAGAACGTTGCAATTTCCTTATCTTCTAGCGTGAATATAGGTTGTTACAGCTCATTAATATTTCCTTTATTCAGCTGTTACAAGCAGATGGGGAGAGAGGGCAGCTGAAGGTTTTGGCGTGAATTCCTTGGCTGCTCCTGGCTGGGCTGAAGCAAGAGGTGGGCTGGAGCAGTGGCTAGAAATTGGGCTGAAACTAAGTAGAAATCTGAAGAGTGAATGAGGTTGTTATGGCTTTGTCACAGCCTTGTCAAAACGTGTCATGGCCTCGTCTCAGCCTTGTCATGATCTCGTCTCAGCCTTGTCATGATCTCGTCAAAAGTCATCGTTAAGAATTAATTATAAGAATTAGGTTTTGATAAAATTCTATCATTTTATGTGAATAAATTTCTACATAAAATGATAGAATCTGTGGAGAAAGAACTACTAGATAGAATGGAAAACCGTCAACGGCTCGAAATCCGATTTGATTCGGAAATTAAATGGAATAGAAATTCCGGATATTACAAGAGATAACCAGAGAAGAGAGGGAGTAGATACAAAAGTCAAAGAGGGAGGATGAAAAATATATGTGACGCCGCCTCTCTTTTTAGGGATATCAAAATGGGTTTGGAAATGAAATATGAATATATATATATATATATATATGAGGTTGATATCCATACCCCTATGCCAAACACCACATATATAGACTTTCTTTTATATATTGATATTCATATATGATATCAAAATATGGATCCCAACCCGGTTCATATATTTAATTTCAAGCATCTGACCGGTGAAAAGGATTAATTGAATTTAAAAAAAGACCGAATATACATGTTCCCGAGGTAATTAAGTTAACAAACCATACCACATCAATTTATTAGACAAAGAAAGAGAAGGATATGAGAAGACATTGACAATAGTAAATGACATGATCTTACTCCCTCTAATCCGGAAAATTTCATAGTTGTTGGTAACACAGCTTTCACACACAACATTTGTACAGCGGAAGTAGCTAATGCTAGAGCTTTGGCCACATTTGTAGCAAGAATGGGATTCTCAAATGATACAAGCACCTAATACTAGAGCTTTGGCCACTCCAAATATGCACAAATACTAAGTATGGATGCACAAAAAGAATCAATTTAAGCACAAATTGATCCAACTCACCGCATACTCATTGTTCTTCAGAATCAACGGAGAATCTATTTTTAACGCACTTTCCATGATAAGCCTTTCTACATCCCTGTAAGGTAGGCACAAGAAGCATGTGAGTATATTGAAGAATACAACTTGGTAACAAGGGTCTGTCAACATTCTTGATATATCATAAAACTCAACTAACCTAACCTAACATGTGTTTGTGGCACCTAGTAAGCCACCGATTGAACGAACAAAAAATCAACAACAAAAAAAAATACTTTATATATCATATATCTCTGACCTAGTTTTGCAAAATTCTCAGTTACCCTTCAAACAAGTCAAAGAAAAGAAGAAAGCACCGACTGGAGATTTTCAACAATGAATATTTGGGTTTATCTTATGATAATCTAATGTATTAGACGCCATAGAAACAAAAGAGGGAGAGAGAGCAGACTCGTGATTACAAAGAATGAGTGAGCCTCCATCCTTGCAAACAAAGCAGTAGTCCTCGGAGTCTTCCACCGACCTCTCTTCTACTACAACCATCATAGGCTCGGGATTGCTCCTGCTTTTCTTCCCCATTGTCCCGATCGAAGCGAGAAAAGGATAAGGACTTTGGGTTTCAGGGGAAGGAGAGGAAAGAGATGAGTCAGACAGGAATGAGAAGCCGTAAATTTCCTTCCTTTATATACTGTAACAAAGAAAAATCCTTTTTTGCCTAAATTTTATATATTTTGCCCGGTCATCTTTTTAATAATTTCTTTTTTGAAAAATTTTCGTGTTGAAAGAGATAAGATGTACAAGGTCTTCTTGACCAACAAAACACAAGCTCAAGAGTAAGAACAAGAGAAACAAAAAGTCCCCAAGAGGCCTAGAGGAGGTGAATGCCAAGCATCTTAGCCCAGGAGTTTGACTCGGGTGATCTGTCATTCCAATGAGAGCTTGCAAAAATCTTAATGGCCATGATAATATAGTTTGCACAACTGATTTCAGGTGTGAACTTTGCGTTGTAAATGATCTCATTCCTTGCTTTCCATGTGAAGTAGATATAGTCAGTCATCGAGGATAGTCTGGCGTTGGAAATGAGAGACCGATTGGGGGGGGTGGTGAGTGCTAAGCCAGGACCAGAGGTTGTGTAAGTAAGGGTAAGGGTACGGGGTTCTTGTCCATCAAGAGATGATGTGAAGGACTAGGGAGGTGTAACTACAATTATTCCAAAGATGGTTTCCATCCTCGAGGTGGCTATTGTAGAGCTTGCAATGGTCATTGGGGACTAAGTTCCAATTAGAAAGCTTAGAGAGAGTGGGGAGGATGTGGTGGCTTGCAATCCACGCAATGAAGCTGCATTTTGGTATATGAAGGTCGAGCCAGATATGAATGGGAGGGGGAGGTTTTGGTGGGAGAGTGGGTTCTTTGAAAAGGGTGTAAGTAATTTAAGTGGAGAATGAGCCATTAGGGCTTGTGATGAGGTTTAGGTGGTTAGGTCACTGATTGGTGGAGAGGATGATGTCACGTATCTTGATGATAGCTTTCCAAGTGTGGGAGTCGTTGCCGGCCTCCTGATAGTTACATATAGTGCATCTTTTCAGAATGTTTATGTTGATCCAGTTGCACCACAAGTTAGTTCTTCTCATATACATGTCGTAAATAAGCTTACTTAAGCATGCCTTGTTCCATGAGATCAGTTCCTTGAACCCTAGTCCGCCCATGATTTTGGGAGTGCAAACCGTGTTTCAGGCAATTAGTGAAAGTTTGCTAGAATCCTTACCCGACCATAGAAAGGAGCAGAGTAGACTTTGAATCTTGCTAAGGATGGTAGATGGGATAAGGAAGACATCACACCAATAGTGATGCATCGCTAAGAGGATAGATGAGATGATTTACTTCTTAATAATTTCGTATGATATTCCCAATTATTCTTTTACTATATTGTAACACCCCAAATTCTAAAAACTCGGGGAGCTACTGGTTAGGACCTCACAATGGGTCCCGACCATAGCTTCACAACAATTTTACTAGGATCTTACAACAAGGCACAAACGTATTTAAATCATTTGAACGTTAAACAATATGTTCATGAATGATATGTATCAGCCTTACAGGACAAAGATACAAAAATGACGCATATGACGAAACTAAAGAAACACCCGTCCCCATCCAAATGAGTACGTGGACCCGGCTGACCATCCCTCGGATCTCTCTACAACCATCTTAACTTGCAAGACATCTACATACACATTCAACATGCAACACTCAAGTCCGTTTATTATATTTGTTTAAGTTATAACCTTTACTAATGATACTTATTTTGTGACACGAGGGATTCTCAAACCTCGCTTATGTCCCCGTTTACCAGCAAGGAATGGTAGTAATGCATCTGACCGTCTACCTATCTGGGCTAGTCGTAGAGAACCTCTTAGCTCTCGTAAGAGCTAGACAGTGATGTCACCGCCCGTTATCATACACTTGAGCCAATTACGTAATATATAAATGGGTCGTCCTATTCCGGTTTCGTTGTTAATAATAACTAACACATACCACCAATACACAAAATGCTAATACGAAGAAGTCAGCTAAGTAAGTCCGTGGACTATCCAGTTCCAAAGTGAAATCCGATCGAAATTATCTCAGCATCCCGTGGGAAGGCACGTAACGCCTGTTCAAAACAAGGCACACGAATCAACACCACTTTATCCAACTAGAAGTCCTTACACTTCTAGTTCTCACAACACTCCCAAGAATTAACATCACTCTAGCCAACTAGAAGTCCTTAGACTTCTAGTGCTTACAACCCTCACAAGAATAACAATACTCTAACAAACTAGAAGTCCTTAGACTTCTAGGGCTCAACTAAAGGTGGGTCCGGTTCAAACCAAAACGCTGAACCGGCGGTTTGTGAACCGGCGTAAACCGCCGGTTTGGTTGAACCGGGGGTTTACGGTTTCGGTTTAGGAACTAAACCTAAACCGACGGTTCAAACCGGCGGTTAACCGCCGGTTTGACCCATTTTTTATTTATTTTTTAATTTTTACTGCCTAAACCGGAGGTTTGGCAAAAAAAAAATGCCAACGGCTCTTTGGCCACAACGGCTAATAGCCGTTGTGGGCCCCACATCCCAACGGCTCTTAGAGCTCTTGGATGTGTAATTTAATTTTTTTTTTTTTGTAATATTAGTGTAATTAAAAAAAATAACTACCCACAATTCCTATAAATACCATACAATTCTTCCATTTATCTCACACCAACATTCTCATCTATCTAGTATCTACTACTACTCTCAATCTCCATCTCGTATTCTCTTTCTCGTATTCTCGATCTTTCGAAATGGCAAACCCGGAGCACCAAAGCGACTACGACTTCACTCCGAGTCCCGCTTTATTTCCTAGCACACAAGGAAGCGAGACTCAAATGCCGGATTCGGAAATGCCACAAGTTCCACAAGGTGAAGGGTCATTCCGACAAGCTCCTCCACCAAAAATGCTCACATCCGACATATTCACGAAGCATTACAAGAAGGGTCCGGTGGTGGATGATCATTGCCAAGTTACGTGCAATTATTGTCCGAAGGTGTACAAGTGGAAGGCGAAGGGCGGATACGGGACTTTATAAACCCACATGCAAAAGAATCATTCGGAGAAGCTCGGAATATCACGGGGGACAAACACAATTGTCCCACGGGTTTGCATCCTCTTCCGCTCAATCTTCTTTATTTACTTATAATCATGTTGATGAATCTTTAGAATTAGCCAACTTAATTGCATCCGAAGCTTTTCAATTTTTTTATGCGGAATCTATTAATGTAAGATAATATAACACTACTTTTCTTCAACCGGCTTATAAACCAACTTCTCGTAAACAAGTTTCGAAATTAATTTCTCAATCTTATGAACAAAAGAAACAAAATATTCTTACTATTTTACAATCTTTTTCGCATCAAGTATCAATTTGTAGTGATATTTGGAGTACTTTATCACAAAAACATTTTTACTTGGACATGACTTTACATTTTATCGATAATGATATGTACTTGCATAAATTTGTTATTGCATTTCGCCATTTTAATGAAAGACATACTTCCGTCAATATTGCTAATTTAATAAGAACGGTTTTACAAGAATTTAATTTACAAAATCGAGATTTTTCATACTCATTTGATAATGCATCATCTAACACCCGCGCCGTAAACAATTTGGTGGGGAATGCGGGTCAACTTATAAAAACACCTTTTACTCACCAAAGATGTTCATGTCGTATATTAAATTTATCTGTCCAAGATGGCCTAAAAGTTTTACATGAAATGTTAGAACCTATAACCGATGTAATTGAACATATTTGGCATTCAACCGACTTAAGAAGAAAATGGAGATCAACTTGTATAGAAAAAAATGTTCCTTCGATTGCTTTTTTAAAAGATATTGAAACTCGTTGGAACTCAACCTATAAACTACTTAGTCAAGCTCTTCGTCATAAAGATGTTTTACAATAATTTTCCTCACAATTTATTTCTTGGTCTATTGTAGATGATGAAAGTATTTGGCAAACTTGTTTTGATATTTGTAGTGTTTTAAAAGTATTTAGTGATTCTACTAATATGTTGAGTTATGTTTACATTCCAACCTCTTGTAGTTTTTTAGAAATAGCCGTAAATGTTGCCGAAGCTTTACAAACCGGTTTAGGTTTAGAATCACTTAAATATGCGGCAACTGAAATGAAAACAAAATGGCTAAAATATTATGATGACATTCCCCTAGTTTATCTTATTGCCTCCGTTTTCGATCCTTGACTAAAAATTGATGGTGTTATGGAATTTTTAAATGCTTATTATGAATGTTTAGGTTTATCTTCTATTAAGAACGTTAATTCTATTACTAGTAATATTCGTGTTGAAATTGGTAAATTACTTCCTTTATTTGTGTAATATCCGGAATTTTTATTCCGTTTATTTCTGTAACAAACCCGATCTCGATCAGTTGATCCATATCCGTCTACTTAGTTAGACATATTATTATGAAAATTTATCATTTTATGTAGATCCCCTTTACATAAAATGATAAATTTTGGGAACTAGTTATCATTTTATGTAGCTTACCTTCGCATAAAATGATAGGATTATTATAACCAATCCTAAACTATAACATGATCCGTATCCGTCTATTCCGTAGCCTACCAGTTCCGATCCCTTGACTTCACATAAGATAATACGTTTAGCCCAAACCCTAATTTAGAGTATGACTCGTCGTTGACAAGTCTGTGACGAAGCTGTGACAAGGTCTGGACAAGTTTGTGACGAAGCTGTGACAAGGTCTGGACAAGTCTGTGACGAAGCTGTGACAAGGCCAGACAAGTCTGTGACGAGTCTGTGACGAGTCTGTGACAAGGCCAGACAAGTCTGTGACGAGTCTGTGACAAGCCCAGCCGGCCACTGCTTGCCTTGTACAGCCCAGTCCGTGATCTCCTTTCAGCTTGCCAGCTTCAGCCCTCTGCGGCCCAGCTTGCCAACCTTCAGCCAGCAGCCCAGCCTTACAGCAACTCCAGCCCGTATGCCAATGCTCAGCTTCGATCAGCCCAGTCCGTGAAGCAGCCCAGCAGCGCCAGCTTCAACAGTTTGTCCGCAGCCCAGCTTCAGCCCATCTGCTGCTTTGCCTCTTCAGCTCGTGGAGCCCGTTCCTTGCCAGCCCAACAGCGAGGATAAGCCTTGACGATGTGCGTGTGTATGCTGAATGGGTAGAGAGATTTTCTTGCCTTAACCGCCCCTGAATTAACGCTGCAACTCTTCCCATCCCTTCCGTCTCCCCATCCAGTCTCCTCAGCCTCCTGGTGCTTCATTCTCTCGTTACATACGCAAAGAACACTTCAGTAACAAGTCTAAATCAGAGCAGTGCCTCGTCACGTGATGACCCTCTACATCAGGCCGGTGCACACAATCGGTGAATCCTATTCCTCTCCTGCTCTTCTGTTATATCTTTCGATCTGAACAAGCCTCTTTGCAGTGGGCGAGACCTCTTTATACACGAGTACAAGTGAAGATAGGTGAGATGCCCCAGTGCTGCAGTAGATCCGAGTGAGAGTCTTGCAACGCAGAACCACCTGCTTTCTCTCATGTAAGCCTTGATCTATCCCCTCCATATATACAAATGTTGATAGTCATCCCAATCTGCTTTGAATCAATATATATAACAGCCTAGGAACAATCTCAAGAAGCTGTTTCATTTTCTGAGTTTTCAAAACTATGTTGAGGATCCAACTTCGGGGCCAGATTTGGGTATGCAAGACTCCTCCTTTTTGGCTGAAATTTTTATATGTTATAGGTGAGATATTTTAGTAGAACATACTAAAATTTCAGAGGAATCCATGTTACGGTTTGAGAGATATGAGGTTTCAAAGTTCAGTTTTATAAATGTGCTGAGTTGAGAAAAACAGCATGGGATGCTGTTTTGTGAAATAGTTTAGAATAGGCTTTTGATCTCTGTTAGGCTTGAATTTTTGATATGATATAGTTGACATCTTGTTGTAGATCATATTAAAATTTGGGAAGAATCGGAGTTACGGTTTGAGAGTTATTGTGTTTCAAAGTTGACGTTTTCATATGTGCTGAGTGTTGGGGAAAACAGCAAGTGATGCTGTTTTGTGAGATGATTTTGAATAAGCTCTTGATATCCGTTGGACTTGAATTTTGGATATGATATAGTTTACCTATTGTTGTAGAACATATTAAAATTTGAGAGGCATCCAGCGAGTGGTTTGGGATTTACGATTTTTCCAAGATTGAGTCGTAAGCAGTTTTTCTGTTGTGCTGAAATTCGGTTTGGGAGATAGTTTTAATATAGGATTTTGACCTCCTTTGCAGCTAAATTTTGAATATATTATAGATAAGATTTTATAGTAGAACATATCAAAATTTGGGGTAAATCCAGTGAGTGGTTTAGGAGTTATGATTTTTCAAAGTCTACTCAGATTTGGG
Organism: Fagopyrum homotropicum; assembly: GCA_033239125.1. Taxonomy (NCBI): domain Eukaryota; kingdom Viridiplantae; phylum Streptophyta; class Magnoliopsida; order Caryophyllales; family Polygonaceae; genus Fagopyrum; species Fagopyrum homotropicum. The sequence goes on along the minus strand of BSWB01000003.1, from coordinate 142,750,421 downwards.
CTAAGTATAGAATTTGTAAAGGGAGTAGTCAACTTTAGGAATTTTTATAAAACTGTTGAATGAACAGTTTGGAGAAATTCTTTCTCCTAAAGTTAGATAGGACATCATAGATAATTTAGGGATTTAAGTCGGAATTTTTATAAGCGGTTATGAATTTTATATTTGGAATCGAAGTTAGACCTTTACGATTCCCGGAAAATAGAAACATAGGAAAAATGTTAGCTTGGAACCAAACGAAGCTTTGGGAGTTAGAATATGATTTTAGAATCTCAAATAGGAGTTTAGCCATGAATTTTAGAATTTTTGGGAATTTCGGAACCAAGGGTAAAATGGTCATTTTACCCTAAATTTAATATTGTAACTAGTTATGTCTTCATACATTATTCGATCTTAGAAGTCTTAGACTTCTACCTACGTGAGAATGTGCTAATGCACTTATCGCCTTTGGCAGGCAACTGAGTTGCTACAGTTACAGAACGAGTGGTGTACAAAGAGTCGAGCTTTATATCAGGTAAGTCCTTTGGGCTTACTTAGCTGACTGCTAAATATGAGTATAAATGATGATGGTGGTGTGTGATTGAAATGTTAGAGAGATAGGTTGTGATATATAATTACCGACCTATATTTTGGCCTAAGAGTAATGGGCGGTGGCATTCTGCTCAGTAGCTCGCGGGGCGCTGGGGGTTTCTTGCGGGACTAGTCCATACGTGGTTTGTAGTGATGCTACCAATGGAAGTGAGCTAGACCTACACCAGTTGGATAAGGAACGGAGGCGAGAACTAATAATAATTCTCGTGCCACAACTTAAATTGAATAATGTGAATCACTTAAATAATAGATAATAAACGGTTGAGTGCCAGCATGATGTTTGTTTATTTTGTTTCTGCTTGTGTTTGTGCTGTTATCATTTTTGCTTATATTTGGATAGTTAGCTAACGGTTTATCCGTGTTGTAGACCTGTAGAGATAGACAGTTGCAGAGAGATCCGGAACAGATGGTCATCCGGGTCCACGTACTCATTAGATGGGGACGGGAGAGTCTTCCATACGTCATGCATGTTATGTATCTTTATATATGTTTGTAAGGCTGTCACATGTGTACGTTTATATCATTAAAAATATTATGTTTTAGAAATTGTTTTAAATACATTTGTGCCTTGTTGTAAGATCCAAGTAATGTTGTTGTTAAACCAAGGTCGGGACCCATTGTGAGGTCCTAACCAGTAGCTCCCCGAGTTCCGAGAATTTGGGGTGTTACAACATGGTATCAGAGCTCTGGGTTGGCAACAATGGCACTTGAAATCTTCTGAAAGACCGAATGTATAAAATAACTAGAACCCGAAAGGGGTCTAAGATTTTCAAAACGGATTTCTGTTTTTACACACGTGCATAGTCGGGTTGTTGGGTTGGTAGTACGTCGGACCACCATCGTTCTCCGTGGATCTCTGCAGCTTGGAACGATAGGTGAGTTAGTATATAGACTTATGTCGATAGGTTTTAGTGTAAATTATATATCCGTGTGTGTGTAGTATGCTAGTATCCTAAGGGATATCTTGTATTCTTTAGTTGTGATATCATGAAGTGATTAGCGCCTCATGATAAATCGGTGACGAGTTTGAAGAGTTTTCCACACGAGATAAGGAGTTCAGACCAAGATTTAGTATGATACTCTGATGGACGTCCTGGTGACTTATAAATCATCCGAAGGACGGGTGGGCAAAGCAGTAAAGATGTTTAGAAACTTTTTACCGCCAGTACAACCGGATGAGAAATAAGTTCCCGAGTCAGCTTAGATAGAAGAAATTGAGAATCATGCAAGGGGCTTTGTCGTATGAAGTCGAGAGATGAATTAGAAGAACCATGCAAGAGACGACGAGAGCGTAGAATAGAGATAAAAATGGAGAAACAAGAATCATATAGAACGGAGTACAACAAAAAATTTCGGTGTAAAGGACGTTACTATCAAGGCGGACGCCGCCATAAGCAAGCAGGGACATGAGAGTACAAAGAAGATAGAGTGTCGACCTAGTTGTGAGAAGTTAAAAGGTACAAAGATAAAGAGTGAGTTTGATGACGAGAAATAAATTCTGTAACCATGGAAGCATGTGGAGTTCTTCAAGGATATGAGAATTTTTGAATGAAAGTCCGACATAAGTATCCAAGAAACTAGAGGTCTAAAATTGAGACGACGAATTTTTATAAAGGCGACATGATCAAAACAAAACTAAACAAGGGGAAGAATGTGGAAAAGTGATTTGGTGGACTCAAGGGTCCGCAATAAATTCTCATTTACAAAGAGATTTAAGTTACCAACACTAACGGTTCATACCAGAGAACCGCAAACAGATGATGACTAAAGTAAGGAGAATCGCGAAGACACGCTTACAAGCTAATGTGGAAGACTTGACGAACTCATTGGCGACAGATGAATGCTAGGACTAGACTCAGAAGAATATAGTGACCTCATAAGAGAACAAGAGAAGTGCAGACTGTGGAAGAAACTAAAAGAGTATTAACAAAGAAACTAGAGGAGATAGATTTTGACCAAGTCTATCAAACTTCAAAAGAAATAGAAGAACAATAAGTCTGTGATCTTATGGAAGGTCAACTACATACCAGTCAGTAATAATTGAGACATAACACGTGCGGGTCAACCAGTAGTAACTGGTTATCAGATAAGGAGGATAACCATAGAATGATGTAAGAATTTTATAGACGTCTAGAGGACCCTTCAAGAGATCAACAACGACAAATGTGAAGCTAAATCGATCCGCGTGCTAGCACCTTAATAATAACATGGAGTGAGTTCGAGCAAGGATCCCTAATTAAGAACTTAAGAAGAAAGACTAGACGGTCAGAAAGGACCCCTTTATGTCATTGAAGACCAAGGGAAGCGTGTGAAGAATTTACTGCCTACTGGCTAGGAAAAGGGGGCATATCACAGTTAGTACAAATGGATTATAAAAGAAGAACTAGAGGAGTAAGGAGTATATGATTTTGATAAGGTTCTATGTCAATCAAGACAGAGTGTGTGTAGCATTCCCTACTAGATAAACAGCAAGTGGAAGGAAGTTAAGGTCATGAGAGTTTTGTAGACTTGATTACAAGCTATGTTAGAAGACCTAGAAAAGACCATTGATGTCAGATGGACGACACAGTGAGACGCGAGAAATGGAGTTACCTCACGGGGGAACCGGAAGTTGTAATGTGGAATGAGCTAAAGGAGTATAAATTGATGAACTTGAGTAAGTAGTGTTCACCAGGAAATTTAACGGCAAAAGAGGTATGAGAAAAGCGAGTCCCGGAAATGGAGATAAGTCAACTATTGACTGACCGACATCAACTGAGGACGTGCCAGGGTTGTTTGGGATTGACGAGCTATGTACAGTTAAGAAGAGATATATGTGATTGAGGATTATTGAATTAACTATACCGATGCTTTGGAGGAGTTCCTCAAGTAGACAACGAAAATCTACTTAGACAACTAAAGGTATAGAGAGAATCGTGTTAGAGGTTACTTCTCGGTTGGTTAAGATCAAACTTCAGTCGAGTCAGGAAGTTTGGATCCGTGTTAGAAGAATTCCAAAAGTAAATGGAAGAGGTCGTTTTCCAACCGTTATCTTAGTCCCTTAAGGCAAGTAAGGAAGGTACTTGGTATTTCATCCGGATAAGACTTATGGGGTAATTGAGAGGGAGAATTTTGGGTCCATCAATTTGGACTCACGGAAAATGTCCTTACGATTAGCGGGTGACAACATAATTATCAAGTAGCGCAGCGAAAGCGTGATGAGTCCTAACCCACAGAACCGGAAACTCGAGAGTACAACAAATGACGTGTCGAGTTTAAGACGGTGATAATTGGTGAAATGCGTTTCGTTTAGAAGGAACGTGAAATAGGCTACGTGGAGTGACAAGAATTTTGTCGAGGAACTGTATCACCAACTAGATAGACGAGAAAGTATGTGCACGTAGAAGTATAGAAAGAGAGTGGTACCCCATTATAGATCCAAGTGAAGCATGCCGACCTAGTCACATGTTGGAAGACCAGTAAATTTGGAATTTAATACCTAGCATGGTACTTTAGAACGAGGTTCTTGATAAAATAAGAAAGGAAGTAACGAAGTAATAAAGGTGTTGTGTAGGGCCTGCACTAACAAGCTCAAGGTGAGTAACTATCAAGTTGAATCGAAAGACAGATAAGAAAAGGAAGCTACGGGAGTGTACTTACAGACCAATACTCGTACATATAGAAAACATAATCTCAAGAATGGAGTATAAGAAGAATTTTATCTCGGAACGGAGTCGAGTTGCGTTTTGAGTAAGGGGAATATTATAGGACACAGTGCAATGCTAACAACTATTGAGTAGAGTGAGCAAATAACGGCGACGTGAGACCACCGGGTATCTAATATCGTCATCCCGGATATATTTTATGTCACTCAAGACCTTGGAAAATATGTGAGAAGCCTAAGGTTGAGCTAACAATATATTAGAAATCCATAAATAGTATAATAATACTAAGTGAATGCAGACGATGACCACTGGATTTGTGTCTCAAGTGCTAGACCAAAAAAGGGTAAAGGTCATGATTCCTTACCTGAGGAATAAGATGATTGAGTCATATTAAAAGACAAGATCAAGTAGGTCGTGATACGAAGAGCATTAGGCACTTGGTAAAGTGATGGCGGAGGTCTAAGACCTTTGGCCTGAGAGTGTAGTCAAGTAATCATAAAGAAGGGAAGAAGTTGACTAGGTTATTTTCTGAACGGTCATCAAAGGACCTGGGGGTGAGTTGCAAAATGCGACTACTTGAGGCTATAAAGTGGTTTATAAGTGAGTGAAGGACTAGTATTCCTCACCCTATTGGAGAATGTAGCTTCAGTTTTCCACGGAGACTAAGTTTGGGAACTGAGTTTGAGGATTTCAGTTGGAGAGATACCTATCAGACACGAGTTAGGTCATCAAATTAGAGGATCAGACAGTTGAACCGGATGATACCGGTGAGATATCCGGTAACCATTCTAGAACGGGTAGTAGACGCTTGGAATCTAAGTACGTGAAAAGATTTAAGATTTAGTGGTTTATGAAAAACCCGATAGGGCTACCTAGATATTGGGGATAGCAAGAGACGTAACATTTCAAAGACCTATGTAGCGAGGGTTGTAGCCTCGGGAGTGACGAGTTAGGGCTTAACCTTGTATGTGTGATATTTTTGACTGCTTGTTTATTTCATGATTGAGTATGTAGTAAGTGGTGTATTCTTTTGGTAACCTTTGATGTGCGGGATACTTAAATATAGAAACGACAAGACTTATGATGTATTAATTAGGTACACTAAGTTGTACCTTTATTTGTTCCTTGAAGACCGACCTTACGATTGACGTTTATTAAGTTTCGGGACGAAACTTATTTTAAGGGGGTACTGATGTAATATCCGGAATTTTCATTCCGTTTATTTCTGTAACAAACCCGATCTCGATCAGTTGATCCATATCCGTCTACTTAGTTAGACATATTATTATGAAAATTTATCATTTTATGTAGATCCCCTTTACATAAAATGATAAATTTTGGGAACTAGTTATCATTTTATGTAGCTTACCTTCGCATAAAATGATAGGATTATTATAACCAATCCTAAACTATAACATGATCCGTATCCGTCTATTCCGTAGCCTACCAGTTCCGATCCCTTGACTTCACATAAGATAATAAGTTTAGCCCAAACCCTAATTTAGAGTATGACTCGTCGTTGACAAGTCTGTGACGAAGCTGTGACAAGGTCTGGACAAGTCTGTGACGAAGCTGTGACAAGGTCTGGACAAGTCTGTGACGAAGCTGTGACAAGGCCAGACAAGTCTGTGACGAGTCTGTGACGAGTCTGTGACAAGGCCAGACAAGTCTGTGACGAGTCTGTGACAAGCCCAGCCGGCCACTGCTTGCCTTGTACAGCCCAGTCCGTGATCTCCTTTCAGCTTGCCAGCTTCAGCCCTCTGCGGCCCAGCTTGCCAACCTTCAGCCAGCAGCCCAGCCTTACAGCAACTCCAGCCCGTATGCCAATGCTCAGCTTCGATCAGCCCAGTCCGTGAAGCAGCCCAGCAGCGCCAGCTTCAACAGTTTGTCCGCAGCCCAGCTTCAGCCCATCTGCTGCTTTGCCTCTTCAGCTCGTGGAGCCCGTTCCTTGCCAGCCCAACAGCGAGGATAAGCCTTGACAATGTGCGTGTGTATGCTGAATGGGTAGAGAGATTTTCTTGCCTTAACCGCCCCTGAATTAACGCTGCAACTCTTCCCATCCCTTCCGTCTCCCCATCCAGTCTCCTCAGCCTCCTGGTGCTTCATTCTCTCGTTACATACGCAAAGAACACTTCAGTAACAAGTCTAAATCAGAGCAGTGCCTCGTCACGTGATGACCCTCTACATCAGGCCGGTGCACACAATCGGTGAATCCTATTCCTCTCCTGCTCTTCTGTTATATCTTTCGATCTGAACAAGCCTCTTTGCAGTGGGCGAGACCTCTTTATACACGAGTACAAGTGAAGATAGGTGAGATGCCCCAGTGCTGCAGTAGATCCGAGTGAGAGTCTTGCAACGCAGAACCACCTGCTTTCTCTCATGTAAGCCTTGATCTATCCCCTCCATATATACAAATGTTGATAGTCATCCCAATCTGTTTTGAATCAATATATATAACAGCCTAGGAACAATCTCAAGAAGCTGTTTCATTTTCTGAGTTTTCAAAACTATGTTGAGGATCCAACTTCGGGGCCAGATTTGGGTATGCAAGACTCCTCCTTTTTTGCTGAAATTTTTATATGTTATAGGTGAGATATTTTAGTAGAACATACTAAAATTTCAGAGGAATCCATGTTACGGTTTGAGAGATATGAGGTTTCAAAGTTCAGTTTTATAAATGTGCTGAGTTGAGAAAAACAGCATGGGATGCTGTTTTGTGAGATAGTTTAGAATAGGCTTTTGATCTCTGTTAGGCTTGAATTTTTGATATGATATAGTTGACATCTTGTTGTAGATCATATTAAAATTTGGGAAGAATCGGAGTTACGGTTTGAGAGTTATTGTGTTTCAAAGTTGACGTTTTCATATGTGCTGAGTGTTGGGGAAAACAGCAAGTGATGCTGTTTTGTGAGATGATTTTGAATAAGCTCTTGATATCCGTTGGACTTGAATTTTGGATATGATATAGTTTACCTATTTTTGTAGAACATATTAAAATTTGAGAGGCATCCAGCGAGTGGTTTGGGATTTACGATTTTTCCAAGATTGAGTCGTAAGCAGTTTTTCTGTTGTGCTGAAATTCGGTTTGGGAGATAGTTTTAATATAGGATTTTGACCTTCTTTGCAGCTAAATTTTGAATATATTATAGATAAGATTTTATAGTAGAACATATCAAAATTTGGGGTAAATCCAGTGAGTGGTTTAGGAGTTATGATTTTTCAAAGTCTACTCAGATTTGGGCTAAGTATAGAATTTGTAAAGGGAGTAGTCAACTTTAGGAATTTTTATAAAACTGTTGAATGAACAGTTTGGAGAAATTCTTTCTCCTAAAGTTAGATAGGACATCATAGATAATTTAGGGATTTAAGTCGGAATTTTTATAAGCGGTTATGAATTTTATATTTGGAATCGAAGTTAGACCTTTACGATTCCCGGAAAATAGAAACATAGGAAAAATGTTAGCTTGGAACCAAACGAAGCTTTGGGAGTTAGAATATGATTTTAGAATCTCAAATAGGAGTTTAGCCATGAATTTTAGAATTTTCGGGAATTTCGGAACCAAGGGTAAAATGGTCATTTTACCCTAAATTTAATACTGTAACTAGTTATGTCTTCATACATTATTCGATCTTAGAAGTCTTAGACTTCTACCTACGTGAGAATGTGCTAATGCACTTATCGCCTTTGGCAGGCAACTGAGTTGCTACAGTTACAGAATGAGTGGTGTACAAAGAGTCGAGCTTTATATCAGGTAAGTCCTTTGGGCTTACTTAGCTGACTGCTAAATATGAGTATAAATGATGATGGTGGTGTGTGATTGAAATGTTAGAGAGATAGGTTGTGATATATAATTACCGACCTATATTTTGGCCTAAGAGTAACGGGCGGTGGCATTCTGCTCAGTAGCTCGCGGGGCGCTGGGGGTTTCTTTCGGGACTAGTCCATACGTGGTTTGTAGTGATGCTACCAATGGAAGTCAGCTAGACCTACACCAGTTGGATAAGGAACGGAGGCGAGAACTAATAATAATTCTCGTGCCACAACTTAAATTGAATAATGTGAATCACTTAAATAATAGATAATAAACGGTTGAGTGCCAGCATGATGTTTGTTTATTTTGTTTCTGCTTGTGTTTGTGCTGTTATCATTTTTGCTTATATTTGGATAGTTAGCTAACGGTTTATCCGTGTTGTAGACCTGTAGAGATAGACAGTTGCAGAGAGATCCGGAACAGATGGTCAGCCGGTCCACGTACTCATTAGATGGGGACGGGGGAGTCTTCCATACGTCATGCATGGTATGTATCTTTATATATGTTTGTAAGGCTGTCACATGTGTACGTTTATATCATTAAAAATATTATGTTTTAGAAATTGTTTTAAATACATTTGTGCCTTGTTGTAAGATCCAAGTAATGTTGTTGTTAAACCAAGGTCGGGACCCATTGTGAGGTCCTAACCAGTAGCTCCCCGAGTTCCGAGAATTTGGGGTGTTACAATTTGAAACAAGTGCTAGTGCTTCTTCCCAATCAACTCCCCCACCCTCTTCTTCTTCTTCTATTCTTTCTAAAGCTAAACAAATTTTAGCTAAAAGAACGAAAACACCTAGATATTCATCCGCAAGTGCGGAATTTGAAGATTATCTAACAACTCCTTTTAGTTTTGATGGTGATATTGATAGTTTTCAAGTTTTAGAATATTGGAAGAAGATGGCCCCAAAGTATCCAACATTGGCCAAGATTGTGCAACAAATTATGGCCGTCCCCACATCAACGGTGGCGGTGGAGCAAGCTTTTGTTGGAAATAATCCAACTAGTGAGTCCGTCAGAAGAAAACCCAACATCAAAATCCGTCGGAAACAACCAACAACCGTATCTGTTGGAAAACCACCAACCGGTTCACCCGTTGGTAATCAACCCAACCACCTGAACCGTCGGAACCATTACCGACGAGTCATTTGCCAACCGATGAAGCCCAACAAACAAACCCCTTGGGATCTTCACATCCGTCGGAAAAAAGCAACCATTATGGTCGTCGCTATCGTCAACTTTTCTAGTAGTGAGGGCGGAGAAGAGGCAACAACGGAATGCACCTGTTTATGACTCAAAATCGGATTCCAACTCCGATGATCCGGCCACTACTTCCGGGTCCGAGGCGCAAAGGTAAGGGAGTAACGAAAAAAACTCGGAAGTCCGAGAAAAGGTAAGCAAAGGTAAGAGAACTACGTAGGCTTTGATTCCTCTTATACCCTAAGAGGATACGTAGGCAACCGGGAAACCGGTTCAAGCCCTTTCCTTTTTTTTTTCAATTACTTCTATTCAAAATAAAATTGTAATGTAATAAAAAAAATTGAATGTATAAAAAAAATGAGTAGGCTTTTTCATGTATTTTAGTTAGTAATTTTATTTTAGTTGCTTTCTTTTCTCGTAGTTAGTACTTTTATTTACTTAGTAATTATTTTATTCAAAAGCTAATGTAATAAAAAAAAATTGGTTGTATAAATAAATGAGTTTGCTTTGTTGTAATTATTTTACTTGGTCTTTTTTATTTTACTTGCTCTGTTTTATATTTATTTACTTAGTAATTTTATTTTAGTTGCTTTCTTTTACTATGTAATTATTTTATTCTAAAGCTAATGGCAAATGTAATGAAAAAAAATTGAATGTATAAAAAATTGAGTTTGCTTTGTTGTTTTATAGTTACTAATTTTATTTAACTTGCTTTCTTTTATTTACTTAGTAAGGTAAATGTTCAGGTACGGCCCTTTTATTGCGGTACGGCCGTACCGCAGGGCGACACGTGTCCCGAAAAAAAAAAAAAATTTTTTTTTTTTTTTAATTTTTTTTTTTTTTTTTCTTTTTTCTCTTTTCTGAAACGATTTTTTTTTTTTTTTTTACGGAAACTAATGAAAATTTATTTGAACTACCATGTTATAATTTATGCACTATTATCCTATAAACTTTGAATTATTCCTATATAATCCATGAACTATTACTTTTTAATATAATCCATGAACTATTCTATTATAATTCATGAACTATCCCATAATAAGTTTTGAACTATTACTTTCACTCCTTTATAAATTTTTGCACTTTAAACTATTCTATTATAATTCATGAACTATTCTATTATAATTCATGAACTATCCCATAATAAGTTTTGAACTATTACTTTCACTCCTTTATAAATTTTGCACTATGAACTATTCTATTATAATTCATGAACTATCCTTTTAGAAGTTATGAACTATTACTTAATAAGTTTTGAACTATTACTTTCAATCCTTTATAAATTTTACACTATGAACTATTCTATTATAATTCATGAACTATCCTTTTATAAGTTATGAACTATTCCATAATAAGTTTTGAACTATTACTTTTACTCGTTTTTTAAAAAAAAAAAAAAAAAAAAAATTTTTTTTTTTTTTTTCGGGACACGTGGCGCCCTGCGGTACGGCCGCACGGCCGTACCGCAATAATGGGCCTTACTTGAATAATACCCTACTTAGTAATTCTATTTAAATGCTATTGTAAAAAATAAATTCAATGTATAAAATATAAATTATAAAAACATAGTTATGTGAAATTTCAATCTACAAAACTTTAGTAAAAATTCAAATTGTACAAAGATTAACAAATGCATAATTTTTTAATTAAAATATAATATATTTATCAAATTTTCTTTTTTTAAATTCATGTGCCAAACCGCCAAACCGGCGATTTGGCGGTTTGATCATTGCCGGATTAGGTTTAGGTTTGGGCAAACTATACTTATATCAAGATATGAAGGGCCTCATTTACATTATTTGAATTACAACAAATTCATTACTGAACATGGTACTGAAAACTTTCATCTGATTTGTTACACCTCTAATTGTATGTTTCTTTGTTGAATCCTTATAGTTAGGATCAATGCTGTCAATGTATGGCTACTATCAGTATCACAACAAGGTTGGCACTACTGGGATTGATTCAGAGCAGGGAAACAATGCTGCATTGACAAATGGAGGCCCCAAAATGTACAAGCAACTTCCTTTCTCGAGATGAGCATCAGATGAGAAGGCTGTGTTGCAGCTCTTTGTCTCCCATGTCTTGAGGCGTCAAACAGGCGGGTCGGTTGCCGGAAACGACTTCCTTTCATTTGCTTACATTGCTTCCATCTCCTTCTTTTCCAGTGTCTCGTTAGAAGCATCTTGTAGAACATCAGCTGTGACTATTGGCAGAGTTTGCAGCCTGCGCATCTGCCCTTCTTCTGTCAGAAGCAACTTCCTTTCTCGCGTTAGCTCATAGAATGTGCAGAAACAATAGTAATGGGTCAAGGACAATCAAGTTATAAAGGCTTTTATTTGACAAGAAGATATTCAAGCCACAAACAATTAATAATACGTCAAGAAGGATATTGATCTCTCCATCCTTTCTCATTAGCCAAATCAATGCGGTGTTTTAGAACCATCAAATCTCTTGGAATCGCCTGAAAATTTTCTTGCATAAATTAGATGCCATCACCATTAATTGCAATTCAACACAATTTCTCTCAGCTACTCACATGTTTTGTTTTATCTTCATGAAGAATGTTGGCCTTCTCCTGAAGAGCAGCCTGTCACCAGAAAACAAACACCATAAGTAAACAAGTAAAGATAGATAATTTTCAAATTTTGTAAGGCTAGGTTAACTGATAAACTGTTCATAAGATCGAGAACTTACAACAGTAGGCCTTTCAATAATGCCTTTCTCCACTTTCAGGCGCAAATCATCACATTCATCCTGCACCATGCATGTATAACCAAAATGTCAATACAGATAGATTCCATCTCAGTGCATGTTCAACAAAAAATCATGTTATGAATCTTCACTTTAATTACCTCGAGGAAATTGTAATCTTCAAGCATGGAGATCGGGACATCAGTGGCCATACCGGTTACCTTTAGGAAAACTTCCGTTTTGTTTTCACTAGCTTCTCTTTTGATACCTGTGACTTGAAGAAGCTGGTTAGGCCTGTATTTTATAACTCGATTCTTCACTCTCACAATGCTACCTATTACTTTATCATCTGAGATTTTGTCACACTTGTTCAACAGTTCTTCCACCAAAGTCCTTCTCAGGTAAACAAGACTAATGTTCTCCGGAACTATAGATGCATAGCGGCTGTATAAAACCTTGTGAGTTGCTTTCTCTTCGCCAACTGTGTCCTTTTCCGTGCAAGTTTTCAATGTGTTGTGCTTTTTGCTGTCGGATTGCGTGATCTCCATGTTACACTCAGCAACTAATGTTTCTTCACCCGAACCCCAAACACGAGTTGAGCCTATATTCTCCTTTTGCTGTTTTTTACTTCTGTCTGATCTCTTCTCCTGAGTAGCCTTCATGTCAAAGTCCGCATCATGGCCTACATCGGCACCATATTCATCCGAATGTGCCCTCTTAGAGGTGGACTTTGGTTTGGGTGTAGTACTGTTATCCATCTGAGCCTTTGCAGCCTGTAGTTCTTTTAAGGTTAAGTTTTCCTTGTCCCTTATTATTTCCTAGTATTCCTTGAAAAGACCCTCTGTTGATTCTCGATCTTTAAAAAAAATTTGCCTCTTCCTGCACCAAACACATATACAATCAGGATTCAGCAACTAAAGAAAACGAAGACAAACAAATACAAGAAACAGCCTAGCAAAAAAGATCAGCATTAATTTACTCCAGTTTTTGAGAAATGGAGCTGGTTGTGATCAACCATCTTAGATTTCTGGCCTGTTTGGGATCCATATTCAGGTATCCGTCTATCAGATATTGGTATATGGGTACGAGATTTGTTTTCGGTAGGAATATGGGTACGAGATTGATATCTGATATTTGTGAATGACAAGATAAAGTATACCAAAATTGCTTTGGTTACTAGCTCGCAAAATTTCAGCAAACAAGATACGAAAGAGTAGAAATAGTAGTGTTTCTAAAGAACCCTAGCAAGTAATCCAGTCCACACATATCACACGATTAAATAGAAAACTAACACGAATCCATACGAGAAACTGCATAAATTGAACAATACAATCCTGCTACAAAGTGAATCCGAGGTTTATTGCTCTTTCCAAATGTTATGAAACAGAAAATTAACTCCGATCTTGTAATATTAGAAGACATCGAAAAAAAGCGCAAATGGAACTTGGAGAAGAGTTGTTTCATACCTGGAGATGATGTCAGCAAAGAAAAAGAACGAAGATCCAATGAGGGAGACAACCGGAGAAGAGAGGGCGTAGATAGAGAAGGCAAAGAGAGAGGATGGAAAATATATGTGACGCCGCCTCTCTTTTTAGGGATATCAAAATGGGTTTGGAAATGAAATATGAGAATATGTGTATATATATATATATATATATATATGAGGTTGATATCCGTACCCGAATACCTCTATGCCAAACACCACATATATGGACTTTTATTTATATTGATACTCATATATGATATTTGAATATGGATCCCAACCCGGTTCATGTATTTAATTTCAAGCATCTAACCAGTGAAAATGATAGAATTAAAAAAAGACCGAATATATATGTTCTCGGTGTTTAACAAACCATACCACATCAATTTATGAGACGACAATGACAATAGTAAATGACATGATCTTACTCCCTCAGAGTCAACATCTCTTCCTTCCTCCACCATAATAGCGAGCTTAAGACACTCGTCACAAATACCATATGCTCCTCTAATCCGGGCAAATTCATAGTTGTTGGTAACACATGTTTCACACACAGCATTTGTACAGCAGAAGCACCTAATGCTAGAGCTTTTGCCACATTTGCAGCAAGAATGGCAATCTGAAATGATACAAGCTCAGTGAAGTAAGATCACAATATATAGGCTATTTAGAACAATGTTAACATCCACTCCAAATAAGCACAGTTACTAAGTATGGATGCACATAAAGAGGCAATTTAAGCACAAATTGACGAACTTACCGCATATCCATTGTTCTTCAGAATCAACGGAGAATCTATTTTTAACACACTTTTCGTGATAAGCCTTTGTGCAAGCCCTGTAAGGTAGGAACAAGAAGCAGGTGAGTATATTGAAGAGTACAACATGTAAAAAGGGTTTGTCAACATTCTTCCATTAACCTAACCTAAACTAACATGTTAGCAATTGAACACGCAAAAAATCAACAACAAAAAAACAAATAATATCTATCATATATCTGTGACCTAGTTTTGTAAATTCTCAGTTACCCTTCAAACAAGTCAGAGAAAAGAAGAGAGCACCGACTGGGGATTTGCAACTATGGATATTTGGGCTTATCTTATAATAATCTAAGTAGAAACAAAAGAGGGAGAGAGAGAGCAGACTCGTGATCGCATAGAATGAGTAAGCCTCCATCCTTGCAAACAAAGCAGTAGTCCTCGGAATCTTCCAGTGACCTCTCTTCTACTACAACCATCGTACGCTCGGGATTGTTCTTGATTTTCTGCCCCATTGTCCCGATTCAAGAGAGAATATCACAAGGACTCTGAGTTTCAAGGGAAGGATCGGAGAGGAAAGAGAAGAGTAAAAGGAGCAATTGAGAAGCCGCAAAGTTCCTTTATATACTGCCAAAAAGAAAAACCCCTTTTTTTTGCCTATATTTTATATATTTTGCATGGTGTTTCATCTTTTTATCCGACAAGAAAAGATAACACACGTTCAAACATAAGGATAAAAGCACATTATGATGAGTATTAGGGGCATATAGATGATGCAGGCGAGTGAAGGAACCTTAATTACCTTATTCGCCAATTGGGTCTTGAAGAATAATACTAGCGTCAGAGCAGCGGCAAAAGAGGCAAAGAGAGACACGTGGTTTTTTAGGATTTGGTGTAGATGTAGGAAAAAGTATCCCAGATCGATAATAGACAATCAGGTGATACTACATATAAGCGTCCGGCTACTCCTCCTATTCATCTCTGTGCTTGTACGGTTCACTGGACACACGTCATTTGGTCTCGGGACTGTATTCTCAGTTTTAAACGGATACTATGGAGAAGATTGTTGCCGAATTAATATAGCAGATTGAAACGAGAAAAGTAGATATTGAAACACGAAAGTGATGGAAGCGTTGTGGAGAAGACTGTGTAAAAGATTTAAGAGCCTTAACAGAGAGAAAGAGTCGTGTAGATTAATGTCGTCGATCTAACCGTAAGGATTCGAAATAATAAGATTTTTTTCATTTGTGTAACAGGAAAGAGTAATTTTAATTAGAGCGGCGGTTCAATATTGGTAACAAAACGCTTATTGCTCTTTTCATTTGTGTAACAGGAAAGACTGGTATCCGGAAACAGAAAAATAACTCCGATCGAAAAAATGGAGCTGGTTGTGATCAACCATCAGTATTTACTCCGAGGTTTATTGCTCTTTTTAAATAGTATGAAACTGAAAAATAACTCCGATCAAATAAAAAGCTAGAGAAAAGCGCAAATGGAACTTTTGTCATCTTTTTAATAATTTCGTATGGTATCCCCAATTATTCTTGGGATAATTTGACATACTAGGCCTTTTTGAGTTTTTGTTTAAGAAAGTGTACCCCAAATTTTTTACCACTTTCATTTAATAGTAGGTAAAAATTATTAACCCTTCTATTTAGAAAGAAAGGAATAAATGATGTTTGTTATTTGTTATATAAGCATAAGTTTCATTTTTAATTACTGAATTTGTTTTTTTTATTATTATTTTTCTTGCCTTTTTTTTATTTTTTTTATTATTTTCTTTTTTATTTTCTGGACTAAATTTCTCATACCGGAATTTTTCATACGAGAATTTCTCATACCAGAATTTCTCATACCAGAATTTCTCATACCAGAATTTTTATACCAGAAATTTCATACCAGAAATTATCATACAAAAAGTTCATACCAGAAATTATCATACGAAAAGTTCATACCAGAATTTTGTCATACAAGAATTTTGTCATACCAGAATTTTTTACACCAGATTTTCATACCATAAATTTTCATACCATAAATTACATACCATAAAATTACATTTTGTCATACCAGAATTTTTTACACAAGATTTTCATACCATAAAATCACATACTATAAAATTACATACCATAAAATTACATTTTGTCATACCAGAATTTTTTTACACCAGATTTTCATACCATAAAATTATATACCATAAAATTACATACCATAAAATTACATACCAAAAGTTTTTTATACCAGATTTTTTTTGTTTTCTATTTGTCCTTTTTTATTTTTTATAATTTATATACCAGAATTTACATACCGGAATTTACATATCATCTGATTATGATTACCCATATAATCATAATTTTTAACAACAAAATACTATGTTCTTAGTGACAGTTTACACAATTTAGACACTTCTGTTGCTTTCACTTTGATCTTCATCTTCATACCGGAACTCACCGCTTCAATTCAGGTCTTCCGGTTTCGGCGGAAGATTTCTCAAGGAAATGGAAGAATTTATGGAGCCAGCTGAAACAAAATTGAAGGCAATACAAGACGAGCATAGAATTACAAATTTATCATCAAGTTCAATCACTGAACCAAATCAAGGACTCAAAAGTAACACAGACCCCAAATGTAAATAATTAACATAAAGTAGCATAGAATTACAAATTCACTGAGAAATGTAAATAGTTAACTTAAAGTAGCATAGAATTACAAATTCACTGAGAATGTAAATAGTTAACTTAAAGTAGCACTTCCATGATTCCATCCATAAATGACAACCTTAATCCAGATACCAAATAAAATTTGGTACGGTGCAACACAATTAAATTGTGAACTGTTAACTCGGCAGGAAACCCCAAGTACAGATAGATATCCTCTACATATATAGATCATAGTGATTGAGCAGTGAGCACATTTGAAACGAAGAAAAATCAATCACTGAATCGAATCAAGGACTCAAAACTGACACATACCCCAAATGTAAATCATAGCATCAACTTTCTAATTCGGTTTTTGCAAGACACATACTAGCGTAATAATACCTTTGCCGACACTGTGACCAATCCCATGAAGCTCAACTACTCTCACCATCTCGACGACCAAGAGGAGGCCTACTGGTGCGACGTATGCTATAAAGACATGAACCCACGACTTTGGTTTTATTCCTGCCAAAAGTGTCCCCAATTTGCTGCCCATATAGTCTGTACTACTGAGTTAGGACTAATTCATTATGTGAGTAGTGCTTACTGATCCTTCTCCCATCTGGGGACGAGAGCAGTCGGAATGAGAACAGTTGTGCCGAGCATCACTAGATAGTACTGGAAGCCGAGCAGTATGTCTTCAACTGTAGTATCAGATAATCCAAAGTTCAGAATCAATAAACTATTCAATTCAGAAAAGTAAACCACCAACGCAAATCGTAATTTAATATTGATATTGGAATCTCGAAGAAAGAAACTCAAAACACAATTCATAAGAAGCTTTGGGGAAAAGCGTTGTAGGAGCAGTATAAGCGAAGAACAGGAGAGAACACGATGACTGGCTTGATAAACTCAAGAACCTTGATTTTCTGGTATGATTTCTGATCCTAATTTCTGGTATGTACTACTTTAACCCTAATTTCTTCAATTGCAAATTTGAGTCTTCAACAAGACAATCCTCGAATCGAAAACCCTTCTCAAATGGCAACCTCGAACTTGAAAAAGATGGAAGGCTCAATGGACAGGGCTAGGCGGGAGTGCAGAATTCAAAACACTTTCATCGGCAGGAATCACGGTGATATTGGCTATGGGTGTCTGATCCACACTTTCCGGCAGGTGCTCACCACCAAGCTTAGTGTCTCCGAAATCCTTCTTCTTCCGAACCATAAGCAGCAGATCAAAGGTGTTGATAACAACACTACAACTCCAAACGTGAGGGAGAGCTGAAGGAATGAGTGAGGCTGAGCGAGGGAGAGATCGAGGTAGGGGAGCAGGGGGTTGGATGTGGAGGAAACAAAGGAGGGAGCTTGTCCCGTTCCTGGTTTTCGAGAAGAGGAAGCGTCTTAGAGAAGGAATGTGAAACAGATCTGGTTTTCGAGAAGGTGAAGCATCGGCTTCCTGCTTTACACATTAAAAATCAAAGTTGGGATACATTTACTTAAACAAAAAATCAAAAGGCCTACTTACTCCCCTTAAAATAAAAAAAAACCTATTAACCAAATTAGCCCATTATTCTTTTACTATTTTTTGTCATCTCCCGTTTAAAAAAAGAAAAAACCCAACTTCTATGAAACCTCGACTCTATGAAGTGGCGAGAAAGCTCTGTCGTGAAAAAAAAGGTTCATTTTTTACCCGACAAGAAGAGGTAACACCTTCGGACATAAGCACAATATAATGATAAATAGAAGTTTTTACTAAAGTCTAGTAACAAGAAATCGGAGGTATGACATAAGCACACCTGCATTTTTAAGGTTTTATATCAAGAGAGATTTTTCGTAGTAAATTTATGTCTCGTAATAGTAGGAAACTTTGGAACTTTTAATGGTAAAACTCTCTCATAAGATAAACTACAAGAGAGATTTTTTTTCGTCGTAGATTCATGTTGATATGGTACGTCTATCTAAGTGACATATATGCTTTTTTTATATCACGGTCTTCGTAAGTTCTTACTAACCTTACGCAATTTAACCTAATTAATGTGTATTTTTTTGTTCCTATGAAAAGTTGTAGTAAGATTTTTTAGTTCATATATTTCTTAATTATATCTTTATATTTCTAATTGATTGAATTATTAATAATGTTTCTAAATTTTGGTTATACATGGACGGATTTCTGCGAATAAGCTTGACCATGGAGAAAAAGAATCGGCCTTCAACGTGACAAAATACCCTATTGCTTCTCCAAGGGTGTCTAAAGTTATGATGAAGAAAAAGCGGTCATCAATGGCGTTTTGAGTCTCCTCAAAGACGACGGCGGCAGACCCCGTTCTTTCTTGGAGGGTGTCTCCTTCAAGCTGGTAGCGGCAAACTCTAACCCTATTGTTACTGGCAACAGTTGCGGCGGTTCAAATTGGGTAACCACTTCGACCGATTCCATGAAACCATCAACGACGTTTTGGGTTTCTTTGTCATATTCAAACAAATAACAATTACGAGATTTAACCGAAGGACCCATATTAACTGGAATAGGTTTGCGTTCGGTAATGTCTTCCGTATGAAACAAGAAACGTGGAGAAACTTAGCATGGTTCAATCCAGAATCGGCCAAAGTTCTTCACCGACTTTGCTTATTGAGGAGAAAAGACTAAAGGCGGATATGGAAAGTATCCTTGAAATGGAGGAAATTATACGGTTTTAAAAATCTCGGGAACAGTGGCTTGAATTTGGAGACCGAAATACTACCTTCTTCCACACTTCTACTATTATTAGAAGGAACGGAAATAGAATTACGAGGCTTAAACTTGATGACGTGGAGTGGGAGGAAGACCAGACCAAGCTGGAATCTCATGCAATGGAGTTTGTTTAGAAGATCGTATAGCCTCGACAATGCTAGTATGCCTTGCTCGAGCCACACGGGCATCATTGAGTTTCCTACGCTAGACAGTAGCAGGTGGACCCACATTCAAATTCCTGTTAGCATGGAGGAGGTTTGGAAAGCTATTAAAAGTATGGACGCTTATAAAATTCCCGGGATAGAAGGATTTCAACCGATATTCTATCAGAAATATTGGAACATTGTAGGAGCTTCTAAAAAAGAGAAGGTCTCACATTCTTTGATCATCATAAGTTATTTTCGCTGTCACGTGGAACAAACAAACAACGATCTATGATAGTTGATTAAGTGTAGCAATCATGATGGACAATTATTGTACATCTAATTACATTGGAGAAACATGTTCAATTATTGCGTTCATCATTAGAGTTACGGTAGTCTTTAGATTATTAAGTATTAGTAATTGTCCACCATTAGAGCGAGATTGCTATTCGTATCACACATTTCATTCTATTCGTACCCATTATCTGGCTACGCCTGGCGGAGCCGTAGTAAATATCACCTATCGTGTGTTTTTTAAAAAAAGAAAGAAATGAAAAGGTATACGGCTCCGACAGGCGTAGTCGGAATGTTTGAAAATCGAACGTTGGACCAAATGACCTACGTCTACGCTTGACGTACGCGTAGCCACTTTACCCAAGCGAGAAATGACCTACGCTTACGCTTGTCGTAAGGGTAGCTACTTTATCGCTTGTACAAAGTGGCTACGCGTACGACAAGCGTAGCGTAGGTCATTTTTGCGTTAAAGTGTAGCGCTTCGTCTTCTTCCCCTTCATTCTCTATCGGTTTCTCTCTTGGCGGCGAACCAGCAACCACCACTACTCCCACCCACCAGCAACCATGGTCAGGACAGGACCGGTAGCCGTTCCGGCGGTGGCGGGGAGTCTTCCGGCAGCGACAAACGAGGAGTTTCCGATGTCAACGTCGGCCGAGGACGAGGAAGGCGCTTAGGGGGCGTCGTCCGAGGATGTGCGACATCCCACGCACGTTTTTTTTATTTATTTTATTGTATTTTCACTTCGTTTTTTATTTAATTTAGTAAAATAATTAATGAAATTAGTTGTTAGTTAGTGAATTAGTAGATAATTAATCGTTAAATGTAGAAATTAGCGAGTTTTGAATTAGTAAATTAGTACGTAATTAGGTAAATAATTTGTGAATTAGTCGATAATTTGTAAATTTGTCGATAACTTGTCAACTAATTAGAAAACTTTTAGTCGTTAATTAATGAATTAATTGAAATTTGCGAACTAATTAGTTAATAATTACTGAAATTAGTTGTTAACTAGTAAAGTAGTCAGTAATTAGTAAACAACTAGTCGATAATTACTCACTAATTGGAATACATAAGTCGGTAATTAGTGAATTAGTCGAAATTTGCAAACTAATTAATCAATAATTAATGAAATTAGTAAACACTTAGTTGATAATTACTCACTAATTAGTCCAAATTTGTCAACTAATTAGTAGTTAATTAATGAGATTAGTCGATAATTAGCAAAGTAGTCACGAATTAGTAAACAATTAGTCGATAATTACTCAATAATTAGTAAACATTTACTCGGTAATTAGTGAATTAGTCCAAATTTGCCAACTAATTTGTAGTTAGTTAATGAAATTAGTAGATAATTAGAAAAGTGGTCACGAATTAGTAAACAATTAGTCGATAACTACTCAATAATTAGTAAACATTCAGTCGGTAATTAGTGAATTAGTCCAAATTTGCCAACTAATTTGTCGTTAGTTAATGAAATTAGTAGATAATTAGCAAAGTGGTCGCTAATTAGTGAACAATTAGTCGATTATTTCTCACTAATTAGTAAACATTTAGTCGGTAATTAGTGAATTAGTCCAAATTTGCCAACTAATTTGTCGTTAGTTAAACTAAATTAGTAGTTAATTAGCAAAGTGGTCACTAATTAGTAAACAATTAGTCGATAATTACTCACTAATTAGTAAACATTTAGTCGGTAATTAGTGAATTAGTCCAAATTTGCCAACTAATTTGTCGTTAATTATGCAAATTATATAGGTTGCCGACACTATCATAAGGGGATGGGCCGCTACGGTTTCGAACCGTAAGCGGCGGTTGATAGAGATGGGATTAGCCATCTTGATGACCTACAGGAGGATCCTCAGGAGAAGGAGAGAGTACAGGAGACTGAGGAGCATGTAGACGAGCGGATCGACATGCTATTCGGTTCCTCAGACGCATCTGGTGGCCAGATCCTACCTGAGGCGGAGGTCGACGCTTTTGTGATTGAGTTGCATCAGTCCATGAACCGCTGTTCACCTGCCCTCGCTCATTCAGAGAGCTCTGCCGCCGGGGCTAGGAGAGGTCACTCCACACAGGAGGGTGGATCGCCACCGTCTCGTTCTCCACCTCCACCTCCACCTCCACCTCCACCTCCGCCTCCGCTTGAGGTTGCGCATGATGACGTTGAGTATCCAAGAGGTCCCTTGGGGACGGGATATTAGATACTTTGGAATGTGAGAACGGGTATAGTGTGTCCTTTGGGGACGGGATATTAGATACTTATATATATTAAGAGAGTGCGATTTGTATACCCTTATTGAGCTTGTAGCTCATTGTTGTTATATCCATATTTTTCAGCTACTCAGACTCGGCCTGATCAAGGCAAGGACGTTGGACCCAACACCTAAATTTGAGATCATATCAGGTGGGCGGTTATGGGATGCTACCGCCTAGGATGTTTTGTGTGGTTTTAAACAGCTATGTTTTGTTAAATAGGGCTTTATGACGTATGTTAGTATGTATATATCTTGTGATTATGGCTGTAAGATAAAGTTTTAAAATTTTACGTTTTTCGCTTTTCTGCTTATTGCTTAAAACAGGGTTAATGAATTGGTAATCAACTAGAAATGAAATAGGTGTCACATTTGGTTGGTATCAGAGCAGGGATATGATTCCTTGACTTGGGTTGTGGGAAGTTTTTTAAAAAGCTTTTGAAAGTTTCTTTTTCTTTTAGATGGCGGAGCACAGCCAACGGGTCGTCTGAGTGTGTACATGCTCAGGGTAGAAATGAAAAGGAGCACCCTAAGGTGCCAATTTAGCCAATATCACTACCACCATCGGATATGGCTGGTATATCTGATTTATTGATATATTTGAGAGAAGTTATACCACCATAGACACAACAGCGTCTCAAGCGGGTATTATTCTAGTAAAGATGGACAAGAATTTTGAGAAGATTTGTCGCCAAGGGGCAAAGTCGTTTGAGGGGACTATTGATCCATTAGTAATGGATGAGTGATTGAGGAACACTGCGTCCATTCTAGATGGACTTATCTAATGAGAGACATGTACAATATGCTATATCCTTGCTTGAGGGAGCAATTGGAGACGGGATCTGCCTTTTCTATTGATTCCTAAAGACTGGATCTGGTGGGACACGATCCCTAATGGCCATAGTATACCACCTGTGCTGACATGAGATGATTTCTTGAGAGATTTTGATGTGATATTAGGTATGGATTGTTATTCACTCATAGAGCATTGATTGATTGTTATACAAAGGAAGTCACCATGGAGGTAGATGGGGTGAGAGAGGTGATTCTAACATGTGAGAGGAATATGATTCCTACTTGCCTCATATCTACAGTGAAAATTTTAGATTACTTCGAGAAGGGTGTCAAGCTTATCTGGCTAGTGTGTCAGATTCTACGATTGTTAGTTCCGGAGCATCTGAGGTGGATGTTCTCAGAGAATTTCCTAACGTTTTCCTTGATGATTTACCTGGTTTACCCCCGAGTAGAGAGGTAGACTTCGAGATTGAGACATTACCAGCTGCAACACCGATATCGATTACTCCTTACAGGATGGCTCCGCTAGAGCTAAATGAGTTAAAGAAACAGCTAGAAGAGTTGCTCGAGAAGGGTTTTATACGCTCGAGTATTTCTCCTTGGGGTGCACCAGTGATTTTTGTGAAGAAGAAGGACGGTAGTTTACGGTTGTGCATAGACTACCGTCAGCTGAACAAAATCACAATCAAGAAAAAGTATCCCTTACCGAGGATAGAGGACTTGCTTGATCAGCTAAGGGGTGCTACAATGTTTTCAAAGATTGACCTTCGATCAGGATACTGACAGTTGAGGGTAGCAGAGAATTCAATACCGACGACAACTTTTCGTACTCGGTATGGAAACTATGAGTTTTCAATTATGCCTTTTGGATTGACGAATGCACCTGCAGCATTCATGGCGTTGATGAACTCGATCTTCTAACCTTATCTAGATCAGTTCGTCGAGGTCTTCATTGATGATATCTTGATATATTCCCGAGATGTAGATACTCATAGAGAACATCTGAGACGTATCTTAGGGATTCTGAGGGAGAGACAGTTGTACGCGAAGTTCAGCAAGTGCGAGTTTTGGACAGATCAGATTGCCTTTCTAAGGCATGTGATATCACGAGATGGTATACAACCTGATCCATCCAAGATCAAGGCTATTACAGAATGGGAAATTCTGAAAAGCATTACGGAGATTCGCAGCTTCTTGGGACTTGTAGGTTATTACAAAAGGTTTGTAAAGAACTTCTCGATTATCGCGCGCCCATTGACTAACTTTCTAAAGAAGAATCAACAGTTTGTATGGGACAACAATTGTCAAGAGAGCTTTGAAGAACTTAAGAAAAGATTGACTACATTCCCTATTCTGGCTGTACCCTCAAATAAGGGTAACTTTGTGGTTTACAAACAAAGCATCTGGGAGTGGCTTAGGAGGAGTTCTAATGCAAGAAGGGAAGGTAATAGCATATACATCTAGACATTTGAGACCTCATGAGCAAAACTATCATACACACGACCTAGAGCTTGCTGCTATAGTTCATGCTCTTAAGACCTGGATGCACTATCTTTATGGTGATACATTTCCGGTGTTTACCGACCATAAGAGCCTGAAGTATATTCCAACTCAGAGGGACCTGAATCTTAGGCAAAGAAGATGGATGGAGTTACTCAAGGATTATGATTGCACTATAGAGTACCATCCAAGAAAGGCGAATGTGGTAGCTGACGCTCTTAGCAGAAAGAGCAGTGACCAAGGCAGTAAGGTCAACTACAAAGTTGAGCATCTATTAGCTCTCAGAGTCATGAGAGTAGAGATGGATGTAAGAGGATCCGAGTTGATAGCAAACATTCAGGTTAGACCATTGATTCTTGATGAGATTTCAACTACACAAGATGAGGATGCTACACTGAAGAAGTTGAAAGTTAAAGTGGGAGATGCTACCACTACACACTTCCAGTTGTCTGATCAGGGAGTGTTATATAGAGGTGCACGGATATGCGTGCCCAACATTGTGGAGTTAAAGAAGAAGCTACTTGAAGAGGCACATTCCTTGAGGTATTCCATGCATCCTGGGAGTACGAAGATGTTTAATGACCTGAGGAAGATCTATTGGTGGCCCAGGATGAGACGAGAGGTAGCTGATTTTGTGGCTCGATGTCTAGTGTGTCAGTAAGTGAAGGCTGAACACCAAGCACCATCAGGAAAGTTACAATCTTTATTAGTTCCTGAGTGGAAGTGGGAGCGTATCACAATGGATTTTGTGGTTGGACTTCCTAGGACTTTCAGAAAGAATGACATGGTATGGGTGATTGTAGACAGATTGACAAAATCTGCTCACTTTCTACCGATGAAACAAGATAACTCCTTAGATGAGCTAGCAGAGTTGTATGTGAGAGAGATTGTTCGACTGCACGGAGTCCCTTTTATCGATTGTATCTGATAGAGATCCGAGGTTCACATCGCATTTCTGGGGAAGTCTGCAAAATGCCTTAGGTACAAGATTGCATTTCAGTACGACATTTCATCCTCAGACAGACGGACAGTCAGAGAGAACGATTCAGACCTTGGAGGAGATGTTGAGATCTTGTGTTTTGGAGCTTAAAGGTAACTGGGATTCTAACCTGCCATTGCTCGAATTTGCGTATAATAACAATTTCCATTTGAGTATTGGTATGACCCCTTACGAGGCCTTGTATGGAAGGAAGTGTCGTACACCTGTATGTTGGGATTTTGAGGGCATGCGATAGATAGAGGGTCTTGAACTTGTACAACAGACAATAGAGAAATTACAAGTAGTAAAGCAGTGCTTGAAGGCGGCACAAGATCGTCAGAAGAGCTATTTTGATCGCCATAGACGAGAGATGACATATGAGATAGGCGATAGAGTGTTTTTGAAGGTATCTCCTTGGAGGGGAGTTATGAGATTTGGTAGGCATGGGAAGTTAACACCGAGATACATTGGTCCATATGAGATCTTAGAGAAGATCGGACCACTTGCATATAGGTTGGCGTTACCACCCGAGTTATCAAGATTGCATGACGTCTTCCACGTATCGATGCTACGGAGATATAGGTCAGATCTGAGTCATATCATTCCCGAACCTGAGGTAGAAGTATCTGAGAACTTGTCCTACCTAGAAGAACCAGTTGAGGTTTTAGGCTAGTGTTAGCATGAAATATTGTGATATTTTAGGCACGTTTTCTAGATGTATTTCATCCATTATAGTGTTTATTGATAAAGCATTGAAGCGATTGTGAGCTAGTTTGTCTATATTGTTGATATAGAGGTCTACATAAGCTTTGTGTTGATTGTAGGCGAATAAGAGCTAAAACCGAATGGATTATGAGAGGATGGAGATGGATTGAGCATATCCAAGGATTGAGGACACCACAAAGAAGCCAATGAAGATGCTAGGATGAGGAGTGACACGAAACAAAGGGGATTACGAGCAACCTATGCTTCCACGCTCTAAAATACGGCCGTAATGAAGTCTACGCTCTAAACCACGGCCGTGGAACTTGGCAACATGAGCGTGGAGCATTCCAGAGAGTTACACGGTATAAAGTACGGTTGTGGAAGTTGTGAAGAACCGTAATCCAATTCCACGCTCTAAACCACGGGCGTGGAATTCCATAAAACCGTGATTTAGGCAATCTTTTGACGAATAAAATATAGAGACATTGTCTACACACATGGGCCGGACACTTATTCTATCTTTCCCTATAAAAGGACTGAAGGAGGGAGATTTCGGCACCTTCGCTTACGCTTGCTTGCACGTGCCTAGGGTTCCAGTTGGACGTGTGGAGATTGCCATTTTGCAACGGCTTGAAGGTTTGGAAGTTGCGCTTTGTCCTTAGGTTTGATTAGAAGACGGATTGACATCCCGCTCTTCGTTCTTATCAAGGATTGTGATTGGTTTGTGTTATTCCAAATCTGATATACATCATTACCTTTGTTTGTGGATTTGAGATTGATTTGAAGTTTATTGAAGGTTTTCGAAGGTTTTCATCTTTCATTCTTCTTAACCTTGAATTTGATATCACAATGACTATTGTTGGCTAAAACCCTTTAGCAATTCTAAGGTGAAGGTTTGATAGTTGTGGCTTAGATAATGATAGATCGATCGTAATTTGATTGGACCCTGAGAGTTAGAGAGATTTTGCCGACAAGCCAGAATCACGGCCTGTTCTTGAGGTTCCACGGCCGTGGAACTCAAGATCCACCCGTAATTTACCTCAGTTTACGAACCTTGCTTTTACTTTAATCCAAAGTTAAAGATTTGCTTTAACTTAGTCTTGGCTTGCCTTTTCTAGGTAGTAGTGAAGCCTCAACAACCTCTACTTCGATTTCGAGTGTCACAACCTTAATCGGTTTAGTTAGTCTTGATCCTTGGGTTACCAGTTTGGGTACTTGAGATTAATTCTTGTCTTTAGATCCTTTCTATACTGAAGCCTCAACAACCTTTATAGAGAGTGTCTTTAGATAAGTCATATAAAGCCTTGGAACTTCACCGAACATTGCTTTACCTTAGTATACCTTTGCAACTCTTAACTCTGTCCTTAGTTCTTTAGTATATCTTGAATCGATTGCCACAATTGGATACCTGGATCTTTAGGATTGCTGTTTTCCCAATATATTTGCAAAGCTCATACATTTACTTGCTTGACGATTTATAACTGGATTTAACCCCCCAAATCCCTGTGTTCGATACTCTGGAATACTTGCTAATCTACGCCGATCCGTACACTATGGGTTCGCTTGCTTTTATTCTAGTTTTATAAATTTAAAGCTTGATTGCACGCACGCTAAGTGGCGAACAGCAGGCAGGTTCGAAGATTGAGAAACAAAGAGATTCCGTTGGTGAAGGTCAGATGGGGACATCATTCAGCTCGAGAGGCTACATGGGAAACCGAGCGAGATGTGAGAGTTAAATACCCCTATCTTTTTGAGTAAAAACCTCGAGAAATTGTGATCCGGTTATGCATCCTTTTGATATATCTACGAGTTTGGTTCTACGTCCTTTCTTAAATTTCGGGACGAAGTCTCTAAAAGTGGGAGATATTTGTAACAGTCAAAAATCGAAGATGACCTAATCGAGAATTTTAAGGAATTAAATCCGTTTTAACACGAGATACCTCTCGAGGTAACCTACTCCTAGATAATATTATACCCCGGTGTTATTTTGAGCATTTGAGAGCTTCAATTAATAAAAAGCAGTTGAGAGAAATGATCAGGACATCGGACATGTCCTAGATATGAAAAAACATGGAACGGCAAAACGGCCAAAAGAGTCGCTATTTCGTTTCTTAGTGGCTAAGAAAGACGGCTTATAAATACGCGTTTTTCGAGACAATTGCGGAATAATTATCCATACAATATTCCAGATTTATTATTCCAATTTCGAGAAGTTTGGAGAAGGGGGCTTAAACCGCTTTCGGATCGGTAAAAGGATAATTATCGACTCCGCTAAAGGATAATTATCGTCTTCGCTATAAATAGCGGAAATATCGTTTATTAATTCATTTTCTTTCACGTTTCCTCGTAAAAGTTGTGATTTCTCTCAACCTTCAAACTCAGATCAACTCTTCGTTTCTAATCCGATTTCAAATCCGTTTGAGTTTTTGGATTCCTCTCTTCATTCTCTTCATTTTGGTACCGAGTTTCTACATTTCCGAGCAAGGGAAGGCCTGGTCGAGCATATGTGATACTATGGAGGTTCCGTCGCTCAGATTCCGGTGAATTTGATGGTGTCCGAGCATAGCCTGCATCATTGTGATTCCGAATCTTCTTTCGGATCGTCAATCGGGTTAGTAACGAATAAGTTATAAATTTATTCTTTTTCCGTATTGCGATTTGGCCTAAATTGACCTTAGGCTTGTCAGAATGGATAATTGGAAATTCCATTATGCTCGTTACATTATTCTGGTGATTATAGTTTGTTTGTTTGATGAGATTTGATGACAGGTGGGTTCAGAAATTGCCTGCGGGCAAGACGTTGTTCTGGCAAAATTTAATCAATGAATTAAAGGTTAATTAATTAAATTGGGATTCTAGAAAATGCTATAAGCTAATTAAATTCAAAGGAATGAATTTAACTGGTGTTTGAATCGAGAAGTTTAATACGAGGAATATGATATTCTCAACAGGTGTTGTTAAAGGTTTTGGTTTATCTATAGCTTAGTTCTTTGTGAGCGTATCCAAGCACGATAAAGGAGGATAGTCCGAGAGGGGAACAGATTCAATAGTTGGTTTGCGAGATTTTATTGTTCTTACATGTGAGGTAAGTGTATATGAATTACACTTGTTTAATATATATTATGTATTTATTATGCCATGATTTTATGCTTGCTTATATATATATGAGTGAAATGTTGATGATGACTTGATATGATTTTTGAATGCATGCATGAGGTACATGAGATGACAATGGAAAGAATATGATGAAGGAATATGACGGAAGTATGAAATTGAGTTATGATATGATAGTGATAATATAGGATGGTAATTTATTAATTAGCCCAACTAGGTCCCGCACGGGTTTCCGGAGGATGAGGTCGCTACCTGATCTATAGGGGGCTTTAAAGGTCGCTACCTGATCTACAGGGTTAATGAATTGGTAATCAACTAGAAATAAAATAGGTGTCACAGTTTCAATGATATTTTCATAACAGGACATATTTGTTCTACAAGTTATCGGCTAGGGGCCACGGTTACTAACTTGCGTAGCCTCGCTGATCGATTTGCAGAGTCGGACTGGATGGCACTCGTCGGGGGGAGTGGACTGCATGGCCTCCTAGAGATGCAGTGGGGTGGGGTGGACCATGCTCTTGCATCTGCCTTTGCCGAGCGTTGGTATCTAGAGACGACCGGATTTCTCTTCCCCTGGGGCAGATATCGATCACCCTGCAAAACGTATACCATCTATTAGGTCTCCGTATTGATGGGACGAGGTTATGGGCGTCCGGGATGACGCACTCTTCACCTCCATGTTCGGCTTTCCGCTGTTGGAGGTGAAGGCCCCGCCGTGAAGGCGGATGGATGGCCGACAGCTCATCTCCTCCCTACGCTCAAGTCTATGGCAAAATCCTCGGAGGCGAGATAGGAGGACATCACCACTGGATTTCTAGCACTTCTCATTGGCTCCACCCTGTTCATTGACAAGAGTACGAACAGGGTGAAGTCTCACCTACTGAGTGTTTGTCGCGATCCCACCACGATGGCGTCTCGTGCATGGGGGGCAACTACATTAGCATTTTTGTACCGACAGTTGGGCGAGTCCTCTAGGACGGAGGTGCACACGTTAGCTGGTTGTTCCCTTCTGTTAGAGGTATGCCATCAATTATAATTTGTTTTTTTCAATCTTTTAATAAATGAATTAATATGAAATTGATTTGTTTTTTGTAGTCTTGGATTCACGCATATTTCCATCACTTCAGACCTAGAGGGCATAGTGATCCTCTTAGATAGAGAGATCCATGACATACATAGTCACCCAGCTGTCGCCGACCCGCGGCAGATGGATGAGTACTTTCTCGACTGGTTCTTACCGCATACTCATCCTTATCTACAGCCACCTCCTGATGGTGGACCACCACCGCCTCTAGCTGCACCTGTTGTACTTCTAGAGCGGGTAAGTCATTCACTATTGAAGTTCATTTTCTCTGATTTAGTAAAGTAATTAAATCTCTTTTGTTATACAGCGTATACAGATAGCTTTGCATTGCACGAGAGGCTCTAGCTTGTGGTCCTCTGTTCGATGCTGATTTTATTCACCGCCTGGTTGATGTATTAGGTGGAGACGAGGCACCAAAGGCGCCACCTCCAGTTAGAGCATCTCAACGACAAGAGTAGATATTTTATTGTGTTTTATGTTTATGTTTCTTATTTTGTATGAACATTATGTTTCTTACTTTGTATGAACATTATGTTTGTTATTTATAATGAGTTAGTTTGTATCATTATTTCTTAATCACGATATTCATAATCACGGTTTTCATTTCATTTCAATGTTTCATAATCACGCTTTTCATTTCATTTAAAAAATAATAGCAAATGAGCGTTTTCATACAAAGGAGCATTTCAAACATGATACGCATCAAACTAAGGACGAGTCTTCTCTCTGAAGCAGCTTTTTGTATCTCGCTATTCTTCGGTTATATAGATGTGTGAATCCATTAACTGAAGCATCGTGATCTCTCATCCAATCATGACTTATGGGGGCAAAGGAGAGTTTTGATGCAACCAAACCTGTTTCATAATCAACCGCAAGTTAGTCAAACATCTTTAGCATTTTAAGACATATTAATAAGTTTTTTATAATTAAATGGACTTACCGGAACATAGTGATGATCATTGAGTACGGCGATTGCATGAAGTTTGCTTGGGTTTTGTTTTTCCTCTTCAGAATCTGCAATCAAGGGCAAACAAGTGTATGAGTCCAACCTAGAGAAGACCACAAGTGTCACTCGATATAATGTGGAGAATGCGAGAGTAATGGTAGGAACCTCCATCCAGAACTGCGATGTGCAAGGTGCGGAGTTAAGGTAGTTGACGTTGCCAATAAGTTCTTCAAGCTCATCATCGCCATGTATTCCGGAGTATACATGCATGTGTCTACTCAACTCCCAAGCAAGCTCTCTCCGGACACGAATGTATTCATCTTTCTTGTAACCCAATAGGCACCAAGTGATCGATATCCGCAATGGCCATTGCCCGGAACATCTATCACACGATCAACATAAGATAACATAAAAGCGGGGATGTTCCGGTAACCCCAGTTGAATCCTCGGACCACTACTTCAGATGACTGTGCCGGAATAGATGGCTCGGATGGAATAGATGGCTCGGCTAGAATAGATGGCTCGCTTGTGGTGTCAGCTCGTCCTCGACCACGTCCTCGACCTCTTCCTCTAAAACTCTGTGACGACTTCCTCATGAGTGACTCCCTATCAGCTCGAGCATGCTCAAATCCAGATGGTACTTGTTAGCATGAAATATTGTGATATTTAAGGCACGTTTTCTAAGTGTATTTGATCCATATTGATAGTCATTGATTGAGCATCGATGCATTTGTGAGCTAGTTTGTCTATAATGTCAATATAGAGATCTACACAAGCTTTATGTTGATTATAGGTAATTGAGAGCTATTTCCGAACGAAATTGAGCAAGGATGGAGTTTGATAGAACATGTCCATGGATTGAGGACATTCCTAGGAGCTAAGGGAGTGCCAACTTGAAGGATGCACGAGACTAAGGAAGAATCACGTTCTAGCCCTAAACCACGCTCTAAAATACGGCCGTACTACTTTCCACGTTCAAGTCCACGGCCGTGGAACCATGGCAAGGGAAGCGTGGTTCATTCCAGCAACTTCTACGGCCGTGGAGGAGTTGTGTCAAATCGTGTTGATTTCCACGCTCTAAATTACGGCCGTGGAACCCTTCCACGACCGTGATCTTGGCGATCTTTTTCGCCACACTTTAAGCCACGATCTCCTACGCAATTGGGCCGGGCCGATATTTTATCTTACACTATAAAAGGACGGACGAAGAGAGATTCCGTCACCTTCGCTTACGCATAGACGCATCTTACGCTTGCGCTTGGAATTGCCCTAATTTCGCATTTGGCGGAGATTGTGTTTGGGAGATTTTTTTGCGCTTTGTCATTGGGATTACCGGATTGACGGAAGATCGAAGATTTGGAAGATTGTTCGTAAGAAGATTTCGCTTCTTACTTAGGTTTGATTTAGAAGACGGATTGACATCCCGTTCTTCCTTCTTATCTAAGATTGTGATTGTTTGTGTTATTCCGAATCTATTGACGACATTGTTCTTGATTTGTGGATTTGAGAATAGTTCGAAAGTTATTGAAGGTTTTCGGAAGTTTTCATCTTTCATTATTTTAAACCTTGAATTTGATATCAATATGACTATTGTTGGCTAAAAACCCTTAACAATTCTAAGGTGAAGGGTTGATAGTTGTGGCTTAGATGATGATAGATCGATCGTAAACAGATTGGACCTTGAGAGTTAGAGAGAATCGCCGACGACCCTAATCCACGGTCTGTTCTTGAGCTTCCACGGCCGTGGAACTCAAGAACTACCCGTAATTTTGTGTTAAGTTACGAACTTGCTTTTACTTCAATCCAAAGTTAAAGATTTACTTTAACTTAGTCTTGGCTTGCCTTTTCTAGGTGGTAGTGAAGCCTCAACAACCTCTACCTCGATTGTGAGTGTCACAACCTTAATTGGTTTAGTTAGTCTTGATCCTTGGATTACAAGTTTGGGTATTTGACGTTAATTCTTACCTTTAGAACCTTTCTATATTGAAGCCTCAACAACCTTTATAGAGAGTGTCTTGTAGGTGAGTCATATAAGGTTTTTGGAACTTCACCGTACGATTACCTTACATTAGCATACTTTTGCATACTTCACTCTGTCCTTATACCTTTAGTATATCTTGAATCGATTGCCACAGCTGGATATATGGATCTTTAGGATTGTTGTTTTCTCAATAATTTGAAAAGCTTCATACATTTACTTGTTTGATAACCTATAATTGAATTTGTTCCCCCCAAATCCCTGTGTTCGATACTCTGGAATTCTTGCTCAACTATATCGATCCGTACACTGCGGGTTCGCTTGTTTGATTCTAGTTTTATAATTAAAGCTTATTTGCACGCACGCTAAGTGGCGAACAAGTTTTTGGCGTCGTTGTCGGGGATTTGGTCTAGGCCAAATTCGGTTTACGGTTGTCAAGCTTGGGAGCTCTTCCCTTGTTATTTGATATCCTTTTAAGTGCATGCGTAGGTCTAGGAACACCGAACACCTCTTACCTCTTGATCAAGAGCTTGAAAGGACTTTAAGGCAAAAGCGAAAGGAAAAGAAAATGGCTGAAGAACACGAACGTGATCTTCAATCGGAGTTTGCGGAGAAGGAAGCTCAAATCCTATGGACTGAGAAGACACGTAGGGAAGAAACGGATCGTCACCAAATGAAGGTTGATGATCTAACTGATATGATGTTCCAAATGAGGATTGAGATAAACAACCTCAAGGAGAAAAAGAAAAGGAGGAGACCGGGAAGATCGGTTAGAGCCAACTCATCTAATGAGGA
Source organism: Fagopyrum homotropicum (assembly GCA_033239125.1). NCBI lineage: Eukaryota > Viridiplantae > Streptophyta > Magnoliopsida > Caryophyllales > Polygonaceae > Fagopyrum > Fagopyrum homotropicum. Next base: position 142,716,294 of record BSWB01000003.1, on the reverse strand, counting down.
TAGCGAATCCTCCATGCCACCGTTAGAGGAAATTGATCCAACGATCAATGTGAATCCATTTCATCCACGGGCAGCTGCTAATCGCCGTGTTCCACCGAGGAATGCAAGGATCGAACGTGTGGATGAGGACCCAAGAACTCTTGGCCAAAGGATGGATCCAACACAACAACCACGCCGTCTAGGTGTGAACTTTGATGCTGATGATGTGCAAGGGTTTAGCTTCAACCCTCAAGTTATTACTCTTGTTCGCCAAAACCAATTTGGCGGAACAAGCGCTGAATCTCCACACCAACACTTGCAAAACTTTGAGTGTATGATGGAGACAATGAGACCGAAGAACGCAACTACCAACAACTATAAGCTCAAGCCTTTCTTCTTCTCCTTGAAGGGGAAGGCATTGTCTTGGTACCAAGCTCTTCCTAGTGGGAAGCTAGACACGTGGGAAGACCTTTCCGCGGAGTTCCTCACTAAGTTCTTTCCGCCATCCAAAACGGCGGAACTTAGAGGTAAGATTAATGCATTTTCCATGAGATCTAACGAAAGTTTGTTTCAATCTTGGGAAAGATTTCAGGAATTGCTCTTGGATTGCCCTCATTATGGCATATCCAAACTTGCACTTTTGGAGATATACTATAAGGGGCTGGATGTGGAGACACAATTCAAGCTCCAATCCCTCTCATGTGGTACATTCATGGACATGAGAGAAGATGACGCTTGAGACTTCATTGAGAAGCAAGCAAGAGTCATAGAGAAGTATTCCCACCGGAAAGTTGAGGGAAATCGTGTGGAGCAAGGAGCAAAGCTCACACATGAAGCTAAAAATCAAATTTTCTCCCTTAACAATGAGATCAAAGAGTTGAAGGAGGCTATCAAGACCAACTTTCCAAAGCAACAAGGAAAAGATGTTGGCTACTTGGGCAACAACAACAACAATGGTGGTGAGCAACAACCGGAATAATTGGAATGGCAACAACAACAACCGGAACAACAATTGGAACAACAATAGGGGTTCAAACAACAACAATTGGCGCTCCAATCAACAAAACTCCGGTAACTCTTATCCTTCCAATTCGAATTCACTAACTCCACCTTCCTCTTCCTCTACTCCTTTGAAAAGCCAGGGGCAAACATCTAATGGAGGAAACACTTCGGGGAAGGAAAAGCCCGATCCCATGTTGGAAACGATTTTGGGAAAGCTTCAAGGGTTGGAGAACCGCATCATTAAGGTTGATGATCAAATTTCTAAGGTTGATAAAGCCCAAAAGGTTTTAGAAAATCAAATGTTCATCCAAGCGGAGGAAGTTCCTAGGAATCAAGGGAAACTTCCAGGAAAAACGGAGGACAACCCTAAGGGAAGGGTGATGGTAATCACAACTAGGAGCGGAGTGACTACCACCGATCCGCAGCCTAAGTTTGTTGAAGTCTCCGTTGAGAAAGACAAAGAGAAGGGGAAGGAGAAGGAAGATGTCTATGTACCTCCTCCGGCTTACAAACCTCCCCTACCATTCCCTCAATCTAGAGCAAGAGCGCGCCTAGATAAACAATTTGGTAAGTTTATAGAACTCATGAGCAAGCTGCATATTAATATACCTTTCATTGATGCTATTGTAGGTATGCCGGCTTATGGCAAGTTCTTAAAGGAAATCCTCTCTAACAAGAGAAAGTTAGAGGATTTTGGAGAGGTTAAGATGAGTTCGGATTCTTCGGATTTCATCAAGACCATGAAGGAGAAAATGCCCCCAAAGCTAAAGGATCCGGGGTCATTTTGTATTCCCATAGGAGTGGGAGATGTCACATATGATGCATTGTGTGACTTGGGAGCAAGTGTGAGCATCATACCACTTGCATTATGTAGGAAGATCGGTTTAGGCGACCCTAAACCGGTGAAGATGACGTTGTACATGGCGGATCGATCTATCACTCGTCCCGTCGGTATTGTAGAGGACGTCCCAGTCAAGCTAGGTAAATTCTTTATTCCCATTGATTTTGTTGTGCTTGACATTCCTGCAGATAGTCCGGTCCCGATCATACTCGGAAGACCGTTTCTTGCAACTTCCGGCTGCATAGTCGATTGCAAGAATGCTAGACTCGCCTTTGACATAGGAGAAGAGAAGGTAGAGTTCGTTCTTTCCACTCTAGTGAAGGAGCCAATCTTTGATGAGGATATATTCAATATCCAAGATGAAGAGGGGTTGTCTAGAGAGGAGGTAAGTGCTATTCTCTTCAAAGATCCTTTGCAAAAGGCTATTACTATGAGTCTAACGAATGTAGGGGAAGAAGAGGAGTGCAATGAGGCAATTGAAGCCTTAGAAGCACAAGAGGAAGTATGTGAAGAGGAGTTTGAGAAACTCCACGACGAGGCAGAAAACGTGAGAATCCACGGCCATACACTATATTCCATGGCCGTGGATTTAATAAACCAAAGCGTGGCTCACTCCAGAGGGTTACACGGTCGTGGAGGAGATAGAGCAACCGTATTTCCTTTCCACGCCCTAAACCACGGCCGTGGAGGATGCAGGGAAACCGTAATTCTGGCCGTGGAAGAGGGTGATCGAGCCACTTCTTCAACTTCTTTTGATTCTTCTCTTACACCTTCTACTTCCTTAGACACTTCTAAGGAGACATCGGATGCTCCTCAAGAGCCATCGGAAGCTCCGAAAGCAATGGAACTAAAGCCACTTCCTACTCATCTAAGGTACGCTTTTCTAGGACCTAACTCTACTTATCCGGTTATTGTTAGTTCCGATCTAACCATAGATGAACATAGTAAGCTTATGGTTGTCCTTAGGAAACATAGGAAAGCTTTAGGCTATACTATAGATGACTTAGTAGGAATCAAACCTTCCCTATGCATGCATAAAATATTAATGGAAGAGGACTTTAGGACTTCAAGACAACCTCAAAGGCGGTTGAACCCGACCATGAAGGAGGTTGTCAAGAAGGAAATTCTTAAACTTCTTGATGCAGGTATCATCTACCCTATCTCCGATAGTAAGTGGGTGAGTCCGGTTCAAGTAGTTCCGAAGAAGGGAGGAATGACGATCATCACCAACAAGAACAACAAACTCATTCCTACCCGAACCGTGACGGGATAGCGGATGTGCATAGACTACTGCAAGCTCAACAACGCAACGAGGAAGGATCACTTCCCGCTACCCTTCATCGATCAAATGCTTGAAAGGTTAGCACAACATTCGCACTTTTGCTATCTTGACGGTTATAGTGGTTTCTTTCAGATTCCGATACACCCGGATGATCAGGAGAAGACCACATTAACGTGACCGTGGGGTACGTTTGCTTATAGGAGAATGTCGTTCGGGCTTTGCAACACCCCAGCCACCTTTCAAAGGTGCATTATGGCCATCTTCTCCGAATACATTGAGGAAATCATGGAAGTCTTCATGGATGACTTCTCCGTATACGGTTCCTCTTTTGAAAATTGCCTTTCTAACCTTTCTCTTGTTTTACAAAGGTGTGAAGACACTAACCTAGTTCTAAATTGGGAGAAGTGTCAATTTATGGTAAAGGAAGGAATTTTACTAGGACACTTAATCTCTAGTAGAGGGATAGAGGTAGATAAAGCTAAGATAGAGACCATAGAGAAGCTTCCTCCCCCAACTTCGGTGAAAGGGATAAGAAGTTTTCTAGGACATGCCGGATTCTATAGGCGCTTCATAAAGGATTTCTCAAAAATATCAAAACCGCTAACTAATCTATTGATGAAGGATGCAGTTTTTGATTTTTCGCAGGAATGCTTGGATGCGTTTAACATGATCCGGGAAGCTCTAATTTCAGCACCTATTATCCAACCTCCGGATTGGACTCTTCCCTTTGAGGTTATGTGCGATGCTAGTGACGTAGCTATAGGAGCTGTCCTTGGACAACGAAAGGAAGGGCGAACCCATGCCATATACTATGCTAGCAAGATGCTAGATGAAGCGCAGCTCAACTACGCTACTACGGAAAAGGAATTTTTAGCCATTGTTTATGCTATTGACAAGTTTCGCTCTTATCTTGTAGGTGCAAAGGTGATTGTATACACGGATCATGCTGCGATCCGGTACCTCCTTGCAAAGAAGGATGCGAAGCCAAGGCTAATTAGATGGATTCTTCTCCTACAAGAATTCGATCTAGAGATCCGCGACAAGAAGGGTTCGGAAAATTCTGTTGTGGATCATTTGAGTCGCCTAACACATCTAGAGGACGACCACTTACCTATAGATGACTCCTTCCCGGACGAACACCTACATATCATTGAGGAGTGCATCGATGTGATCTCCAAAGGTAACGAACCATGGTTTGCTGATTTTGTTAACTATTTGGTTTGCCAGGAGATACCGCCCGGACTATCCTACGCACAAAGAAAGAAGTTCTTTAAGGATGTTCGGGAATACTTTTGGAATGAACCTCTCCTCTTTAAGAGAGGTTCGGATGGCATCATTCGGCGATGTGTGCCGGAAGATGAGATGTAAAGTGTCATCCGCCACTGTCATTCACTACCTTGTGGAGGACACACTAGTTCGAACAAGACTAGCGCTAAGGTATTACAATCTGGATTTTTTTGGCCTACTTTATTTAGAGATGTGCAATCCTTTATTTCCTACTACGATGCTTTTCAAAGAACAGGAAATATCTCTAGGAGGAATGAGATGCCTCTCAATAACATCCAAGAAGTGGAGATTTTCGACGTTTGGGGAGTTGATTTTATGGGACCGTTCCCATCATCTTGTGGAAACCAATACATACTCTTGGCGGTGGATTACGTTTCTAGATGGGTAGAAGCAATTGCCTCTCCCACCAATGATGCCATGGTGGTGGTTAAGTTCTTTAACAAGACCATCTTCCCACGATTTGGGACACCAAGGACTATCATTAGTGATGGAGGTTCTCACTTCATTGCCCGGCGCTTTGAAGCTCTTCTAGCTAAGTATGAGGTTACTCACAAGATCGCCACCCCTTACCATCCACAAACTAGTGGACAAGTTGAGATCTCAAATTGGGAGATCAAAGGAATCCTAGAGAAGACGGTTTCAAGGACTAGGAAGGATTGGTCCTTGAAGCTTGATGATGCATTGTGGGCGTACCAGACTGCATACAAGACTCCCATAGGAACCACACCATACAACCTTGTGTATGGGAAATCTTGTCACTTACCGGTGGAGTTGGAGCATAAGGCGTTTTAGGCTATCAAATGGTTGAATTTCAGCATGAAGGAAGCGGGAGAGAAGCGTCTCTTGAACCTTAATGAGCTTGAAGAACTCCGCTTGAACGCATATGAGAACACCAAGATTTATAAGGAGAGAGCAAAGCGTTGGCATGATAGCATATCATTCCAAAGGACTTCAAAGAAGGAGATCAAGTTCTCCTCTTCAATTCAAGGCTTCGTCTCTTTCCAAGTAAGCTTATATCTCGTTGGACCGGACCTTTTCTAATCAAACGTATTTTCCCCCATGGTGCAGTTGAAGTATGGGGTGAAGCAGGCGGAAGCTTTAAGGTGAACGGACAACGACTCAAGAAGTATACGCCGGAACTCCAAGCTGAAGAGTTCGCGCCCACCGCACTCGAATAAGTGGGAATATGGTCTAGCTACGGACCTTAAACAAAGCGCTTCTTGGGAGGCAACCCAAGGTATTGCATTTATGTTTTTGTTTTCGATTCATAGTTTAGCTTAGTTTAGACGTTTTTGTTTTGTTTTGCCTTCGATTCCTTCCGGTATGTTCGTGTTTTTGGATGTAGGAACAGTGGAAAAGGAAAGGGGAAGAATAATCTTGAAGAAAAGTGACGAAACTTGGACTTTTGAGCATTACAGAGAGTTCCACGGCCTAAACCACGGTCGTGACAGCTACAGTGACCGTAATTTCCAAAAGCCTTTGAAACATCACCAAAACCACGGTTCCGTACATTTCCACGGCCGTGGAACCCCCCGACAGACCGTGATTTTCAAAAATTTTGCCGGCCACTATATAAACCACGTTCTTTACAAAAACACACCACAAACCCCAATTCCACGCTCTCTTTCGCCGATTCCACGCCCCTCACCTCAATTCTCCGTTCGTTAATCGTTTTCAACGATTCTTCGACCAAAACTGAAGCAAATCCGATCACCGACGAGATCCAAGCAACAAATCGAGCGGCAAATCACCAAGGAATGTAGAATTCGGATTTTAAAATCCGAAACCTAGGTTTTTTCCGCTCTTCTCTATCTTTGTCAATTCGGGTTCGTTTTTGCTAGAAATTTTAGGAGAACTGATTGAAATTGGAAGGAATTAGACTAGGACTGCTTGATTGTGGAATTTGGCTGTTGTTTGCTGAGATCTGAGAAAAAGCGAGACGAACCACGGTCTCTGTCACTTCCACGGCCGTGGAACACCAAGAACAAACCGTGGTTTTGAACAGTAATGGATTTTGTGAGGAGAGTTTCTAGGAGGATTAAGGAGTAGAAAAATGAGAAGGATAAGAACAAAAAGAGGAAGGGCAACCCCTCTTCCTCTTCATCCTCTAGAGCACCACCACCTTCCTCCCCTTCACCTCCATCATCACCTTCATCACCCGCACCTCCTAGCCCTAGGGTACCTACCATTCACGAGGATCATCTCGATGCATTAGAGAGGATCCACAAGAGGGCTGTTATAGGACCTAGGTACCTATTGTTGGAGGATCTAGCTCCCCTCCACATCATAGATGACCTTACGTGGCTCTTGGATAGAGCCGGATTAGTTGTCTTCTCGGCTATCCGAGAAGACGCCTACGAGGAGATCACGAGAGAGGTTGTGACGTCTTTTGAGCACAGCCACGTTGATAGGACAGTTTCTTTCCGCCTGATGGAAAGGAACTATGATTTCTCCATCCGGGAGTTCGGGACCTTCTTTGGGATGCAAGAGACCTTCAATGGTCGTTTTCCTAGCGGCGTTTACGCCAAAGATTTTTGGGAGGAGGTAGCTATGATTTACGCCAGCGAGGACCGCTGGCAACCAACTGATACCAAGGCTAAGTTGATGTATCATTTAGCATTGAAGATTCCTCACCGGGTTCTTTTTGAGTGTCTCTTCCCTAGGACGGAGACACCTCAGAAGATCAAGACGGATGAGCTCTTTCTTCTGTACTCTATGCTCTATGGGCGCCCTGTTGACTGCGCCACCCTCTTAGCTGCTATCATGAGCAAGCTAAAGAACAAGAGGGCGGGCAACATTGGATATGGTGGGATAGTCACCCACCTTGCTAGGATGTTAGGGGTGGATTTTTCTGCATGCACACGCATTCCCGCCGTACCCCTAGGACTCCAGGCCTTCATGACTAGAGGTCTTATCTTCCCTACCCATATAGGTCCACCTTATGCAGCTATGCCTTGGGAGAACAGGACGGGGAGGGGCATTGAGTGGCTCCCGGAGTACTCCATTATGGCTGGACGCCATAATTGGAAGGCGACGTTCGCAGCTATGCATGCGAACAGGATTTCAGCTCCTCCATATGTCCCACCACCGCCCGTAGTTGAGGAGGAGGAGATGAGAGATCAGTACGAGGGAGGAGGAGGAGCCGAGCAGGAGTTTGGCACGTTTCCGGATCAGCCGGATGCGGCCCCTGACATGCCCAGACGTTCTCCACGTCCATCCAGAGCTTCAGGTTCATCTTCTCGCCGCGCCAGCGTGAGCGAGAGACCCACTTGGATGGAGACACCTCCTGCATGGTATGGAGCTCCACCTCCATGGTCCGCACAGCAGCCACCGCCACCAGCACCAGCACCGTCAGATACACCAGGGTGGTACAGCCAGGCTCCGGGATGGTATGAGCAGATGCCAGAGTGGGCTACTAGCCTTTCTGATAGAGTGGGAGCATTGGAGATTCGAGCCGATGCTAGAGATGGACGCATGGACGACCTCGACCATATGATGAGAGACGTCTACCGCCAGCAGTTCGGGCGGTACTACTGATAGCATGAATTATAGTTTATATTTTGGGGTTTGTTTGGACGTTTTATCTTTCATAATCTGCATGTTTGTATGTACATTATGTGATTTTACTACCATTTCATCTACCTTTGCGAGAATCGAGGTGTACACCTAGTTTCGTTGTAATTGCAGGTAATTTGGTACGTTTTGCATCAAAAAGGAGCAAAAGGAGTCATGAGTCATTTAGAGCTACATCCAGGAAGCATAGCCATGGATTAAAGATTCACTTTGGACTAGATTTAAGAGATTTACACGCAGCTGAAATTCACCTAGGTCAGCTACAGTGTCACCTAGACCGAGGTGAACACCTAGACCGAGGTGAACACCTAGACCGAGGTGAACACCTAGACCGAGGTGATCCAGAGGAGAGATTTCACATTCAGTTGTGATTCACCTCGGTTGACTACAGATTCACCTCGACCGAGGTGATCCAGAGACGCCGACTCGACCGAGGCGAACACCTAGGACGCGGCGAGAATATTTTATTCTTGACTGAGATCTTTTATCTTTGGAAGGTGATCTTATATTTTTGGGCTTGGCTCCTGGAAGGAAGGAGATATGCAGAATCATATATTTTACCTATATTTATGGGAGAATATCTTTCTAAGATTTATTATCTTTGAAGGGTTATTTTCCTATAAAAAGGGTTGGATTTCCACAAATCCAAAAGGCCGCTTACACCGAAAAACACGCAGCAGCAGCAGCCTACTCCAGTTGGGAGAGATTTGAAGAACCTTTTTGAAGGTTGAAGGAAGATTGAAGTCCATAGCTTTTATAGCTTTTTGAAGGGTTTTGTAAGATTGTCTTCAATTCCCTCAATTGTTGTTTTGTCTTTTTGGATTGTTATCCAAGGAACGCTTTGTTGTGATATTTGATTCAGTTATTGAAGTCTTTTCATTAAATTCTTCTTTGTTCAAATATTCACCTTCTTCCCATATATTTTAATACTTTCATTATGATGATGAGTGGCTAATTTCCTTGTGTGATTCTAGGGTGATTGGCTGAAGGTTGTGGGAAAAACAATGATAGAATAATCTTAGATTCCAGTAGGATCCTGAAAGTTCGAGTCTTTAACCTTAACCCTAAGCATCTCGTTCAGTCGATGAACACCTCGGCCGGGGTGGAAACTGGTTGACCGAGGTGACTTATCTGATCCATAACTGAGAATTAAGTGTTAGAGTTTGCCAAATCCTATTCTTATTACACCTTTCCTGGTTCAAAGCAAGCTTAGGATGAGACTTACCCGGTAATTCCTTAGTTTGTGTACCAACGATCATAAGTGTAGGTAATAAAGGTTTATCCTTTATTGGGGTTTGAGTGTGCTTCCATCCCATCTTCGTGAGTTAGCCTGAGACTTACCCGGTAAAGGTTGATTCTATTCCCTTAGATGGTGTGTTAGTTTGAGGTTATAGTTCTTTATCTTGATTCCTTGAGACTTACCCGGTAATAGGAGTTACGGTTTAGGATTAATGTGTAGTGAGACTTACCCGGTGATCTACTCCACTTTAGAAACACCTTCCCCACGCAAAAATCTCAGCTTTGTCCGCTTATCTATAGATCTTGAGTTGGAACCACAACTAGATGCTTTAATCCCTAGAATTGCACGTTTGCTTTATTGACTTCTTATTCATCTTTGATTGTGTTAATCGCTCTTGTGGTTAGTATTGACATAAGCACACCGTATTGACTTTGTTTCACCGAGTCCCTGTGATCGACCCCTGGAATTTTCTTGCTTTTACTACGATTGACCCGTACACTACGGGTTCGCATCCTTGTTTTAAGCTTAAGTCTAGGGTTATAAATTTAAAGCTTGCACACACCGTTTGGAGCGAACAAGTTTTTGGCGCCGTTGCCGGGGACTTGGTCTAGACCGAGCCGGTTACGGTTTGCTTTCGGGGCATTTGCCCCTGTTGCTACTAACTACTCTTTCTATGAGTTTTGTAGTTTTCAGGATTTCCGATGACTACATTTGATCCGGCCTGGATAGCAAGACAAAGTGCTAGGGCGGACCATTATGAATACTTGGAGGAGAAGTACTCCTTCTATTGGTTCAGCAATGAATGGGAAAGAGAAGAGACCATTCAGCGTGAACTTGCGATATGGGATGAGAAGAATGTCCCTAAAAACATTTATGAGCAACCTTTTGAAGACTCTCTCGAATCAAGATTGGAGAAGTTGATGAAGAAGGTGGAGGAGCTCAAGGAAAGCACCCTATCCTATGCTAAGCCGAAAGAGGAGCATAAGGAAGTGTTGCACGTTCCAAGCATTCCTTTGGTCGAACCGGAAGTTTCTCCTGAAGCTTCTGAGGAAGAGGGGGATGTGGAAGATCTCGATCCGACTGTTGAGACCTCGGCCGAGGTGGAAGAGATTTCGGCCGAGATGGAAGAAACTGCAAAACCAGAAGTGGAAGATGCAGAGAACCTTGGCCAAATTACTGAGATTGTGGTCAAAGTTGAAGAAAGACCAGCAGAACTGAGAGAGATTTCGTGGGTGGATTATCAACCCAACACGAAACTTGTCTCAAGCTTTGGAGAACTTTGCAAGGTACATTCTCCTACTTCATTTGAATTCCCTATTAATATTTCTAGATTTTTCAGGAAGGCACCGGAGAGTTGGAGGTCTCTTCCAAAAGAACCTCCTAAGATCAAGATGAAACCTCTCTTGAAATTGTTGGAGGAAGATGCTCCTTGGATTATAAGGAGTGAAGTTAACAAGCGCTTCACCGCTAAGGCAACGAAGTGTTATTTGTTCAAGTATGGGGTCCCTCGCATGCTCAGGACCCTGTACCATCCCCAAGCTATAGATGGGGAAGCTGCTATGATTCTCGAGAAACTATTTTCTCGATCCAGGAAAGGATGGGACACGGGGAATGTCCCATTGAAGTGTAGGAAGGCTAGAAGGATTCCGGTGAGAATCAAACCGTACAAGCTTGTACGTGGGAGATCTTACCATTTGCCGGTGAAGTTAGGAACCGGAACCTTCTTGGAAGATTTTTACGGATGTGATGAGCACTCCATGACATTCGAAGTGCATTGAGTAATCCCATGCCGTATGGTCCAGCTAGCGACCTTAAACCAAGCGCTTCTTGGGAGGCAACCCAAGGTATTGCTTTCTTCTCCCTTTTCTAGTTTAGTTTAGATAGTTGCTTTGTTTTTGTTTTCCTCTAGACAACAACCAGGTATTCCAAAAGGAAGGATCACAGTTCAGGAGCTACACTGGAAGAACAAAATTTCGAGAAGTTGAGGAAACGAGCTTTACTGAGATACATCTCGGGTACTGTCAGAACACCTCGACCGAGATGTGCTTCGCCAACCGAGATGGTCATTTCTGGGAGCTGTTTCTTACTCCTTCATGCAGTTTAGCTATGTTCGGTGAGTATCCTGTCCTTAGACTTATTTTGACCCACTGGGACAGTGAGTCCCAAGTATGGGGTATGCGGATATGTTATTTGACTATGGATGATTGTATGCTACTTTGACCGGATATCTATATTTATGCTTCACTTTTGCATCTATGTGTTTATCTGAGACTACATGCATACCTATAGGTTATTTGATTGAGAAAAACGTCGAAACTGAAATAAAAATGGTTTTTAAAAAAAATTTTTTTGACCTCGACCGGGGAGAGTCTTGGCCAAACGAGGCGTTTCACCTCGGTTGAACCAAGAACACCTCGACCGAGGTGGGTTAACTGAGAGTTTTCGAAAACGATTTTCGTGTTGCTTATCTGGATATGATCTCAGTGAAGATCTTGCTTACTTACTGGTTTTGAAATCTTTATGTGTTTGAAAGGTTTTATAATATGTTTAAGTTGCTAAATGCTTTGTTTGAAATTTTTGGCATGTTTAATACTTTGTTTTTATCCAAATTATGTTGAATTTGAAGGTTGACACCGCAGGTTAAGTTCTCTCACTTTCTTCTTGGAAAGACCAAGGCAATTCATTCTCTTCTTCTTCTTCTTCTTGATCATGCTTAGCCCCTCATATACATTTTGCCTCCCTTTTACCTATCCGGGAATTTGGAAGCAAGCAAGGTGGTGAAAGCAAGTGAAGTAAAAGTTGAGAAGTTGGCTGGAAGTGAAAGTGTTAGAAAGTAATAAATAGGTTTGGGGAAGTCAATCATGAAGATGAGTAACTCGGCACCATTCACATAGCCGGGTGTTTGTGTCTTGCCAAAGTCAGATTGAGCGATATTCCTAACGGGTCATGGTATGTGCATCAAGGGTTTGATGCATCTCAAGAAATTGATGATTGCTGATTTCCCAGGCTTCGGTTATTGTGCACCTCTGTCCATGCATCCCAAAAAGTAAAGTAAAAGAAAAGTGCGAAATAAGCAAAGCTTATTGGTGGAAGATGTTGCAAGTCAAAGTGGAAGTGAAGTTCATCCCTTTTCCCGGATTCTAGCACCACATTACCTTACATACATCCCTACCCTACACGTTTCTTGACCTTTTCTTTTGGGAAGCCCTTGAGACCTTGAGCTTGTTGATTGACTTAGCGGTTTAAACTGGATTATACATGATTAATTTTGATAATTATGATTTATTATGCATTCTATGATTTTATGCAAAGATGAACAACTTTCCTATATTTATAAAATGTTTTGAGCATATTGAGTTTTTAATTCCATGAAGTATTCTCTTAGAGTGATCTATGATAGTTGCACACCATAAAATGTTTTTGAAAGACTTTTCATTGATTTTCTTGACTATTAATCCATTCTATCTTGTCTTTTATATGCGGAACTTGCTTGGGGACAAGCAAGGGCTAAGTATGGGGTATTTTGATAGCATGAATTATAGTCTATATTTTGGGGTTTTTTTGGACGTTTTATCTTTCATAATCTGCATGTTTGTATGTACATTATGTGATTTTACTACCATTTCATCTACCTTTGCGAGAATCGAGGTGTACACCTAGTTTCGTTGTAATTGCAGGTAATTTGGTACGTTTTGCATCAAAAAGGAGCAAAAGGAGTCATGAGTCATTTAGAGCTACATCCAGGAAGCATAGCCATGGATTAAAGATTCACTTTGGACCAGATTTAAGAGATTTACACGCAGTTGAAATTCACCTAGGTCAGCTACAGTGTCACCTAGACCGAGGTGAACACCTAGACCGAGGTGAACACCTAGACCGAGGTGATCCAGAGGAGAGATTTCACATTCAGTTGTGATTCACCTCGGTTGACTACAGATTCACCTCGACCGAGGTGATCCAGAGACGCCGACTCGACCGAGGCGAACACCTAGGACGCGGCGAGAATATTTTATTCTTGACTGAGATCTTTTATCTTTGGAAGGTGATCTTATATTTTTGGGCTTGGCTCCTGGAAGGAAGGAGATATGCAGAATCATATATTTTACCTATATTTATGGGAGAATATCTTTCTAAGATTTATTATCTTTGAAGGGTTATTTTCCTATAAAAAGGGTTGGATTTCCACAAATCCAAAAGGCCGCTTACACCGAAAAACACGCAGCAGCAGCAGCCTACTCCAGTTGGGAGAGATTCGAAGAACCTTTTTGAAGGTTGAAGGAAGATTGAAGTCCATAGCTTTTATAGCTTTTTGAAGGGTTTTGTAAGATTGTCTTCAATTCCCTCAATTGTTGTTTTGTCTTTTTGGATTGTTATCCAAGGAACGCTTTGTTGTGATATTTGATTCAGTTATTGAAGTCTTTTCATTAAATTCTTCTTTGTTCAAATATTCACCTTCTTCCCATATATTTTAATACTTTCATTATGATGATGAGTGGCTAATTTCCTTGTGTGATTCTAGGGTGATTGGCTGAAGGTTGTGGGAAAAACAATGATAGAATAATCTTAGATTCCAGTAGGATCCTGAAAGTTCGAGTCTTTAACCTTAACCCTAAGCATCTCGTTCAGTCGATGAACACCTCGGCCGGGGTGGAAACTGGTTGACCGAGGTGACTTATCTGATCCATAACTGAGAGTTAAGTGTTAGAGTTTGCCAAATCCTATTCTTATTACACCTTTCCTGGTTCAAAACAAGCTTAGGATGAGACTTACCCGGTAATTCCTTAGTTTGTGTACCAACGATCATAAGTGTAGGTAATAAAGGTTTATCCTTTATTGGGGTTTGAGTGTGCTTCCATCCCATCTTCGTGAGTTAGCCTGAGACTTACCCGGTAAAGGTTGATTCTATTCCCTTAGATGGTGTGTTAGTTTGAGGTTATAGTTCTTTATCTTGATTCCTTGAGACTTACCCGGTAATAGGAGTTACGGTTTAGGATTAATGTGTAGTGAGACTTACCCGGTGATCTACTCCACTTTAGAAACACCTTCCCCACGCAAAAATCTCAGCTTTGTCCGCTTATCTATAGATCTTGAGTTGGAACCACAACTAGATGCTTTAATCCCTAGAATTGCACGTTTGCTTTATTGACTTCTTATTCATCTTTGATTGTGTTAATCGCTCTTGTGGTTAGTATTGACATAAGCACACCGTATTGACTTTGTTTCACCGAGTCCCTGTGATCGACCCCTGGAATTTTCTTGCTTTTACTACGATTGACCCGTACACTGCGGGTTCGCATCCTTGTTTTAAGCTTAAGTCTAGGGTTATAAATTTAAAGCTTGCACACACCGTTTGGAGCGAACAACTACAATCCTAGCTTCTCTCCATTCCCGCCTCCGCCTCCACCGTAGTGATGATTTGCATGACCGACAGTTTTAGCCGCTCCACCGCCATTTTGTGAGTTTCTTTTTCTTTTTTTTTTCTTTCTTTCTTTTCTTCTTTTCTTTCTTCTATTTGAACATTAGGGACAATGTTTGTTCCAAGTATGGGGTGGGGTGTGACTAAAAGTTTGTAATAACTCTTACTCACTATGATTGCTTCTATTGAGACTATCTTGCATGTTCACTATATTGTTACACGTTTCATTATTGCATTGCATGAAAAAGATTTTGAAAAACCCATAAAAATTGAAAAATTTTGAAAATTTTGTGCTTCTAAGGATAGAGAGGATTTCTATGATAATCGCTACTTGTGAATTGAGTTTGATGACAATTGCATGCTTGAACGAATAGTGAATTGAAAAGAAATTGAATGACTTGATTATACCTCTTTTGCAAGTTTCATAATGTGATGAATGTTACTTAAATCATGTTGAGGAATTGAAGTTGAAATCACACTATAAGTTCTTATGCTTCTTGTTGAGATGATTAAGGCAATTCGATTTTTCTTT
Source organism: Fagopyrum homotropicum (assembly GCA_033239125.1). Taxonomy (NCBI): domain Eukaryota; kingdom Viridiplantae; phylum Streptophyta; class Magnoliopsida; order Caryophyllales; family Polygonaceae; genus Fagopyrum; species Fagopyrum homotropicum. The sequence goes on along the minus strand of BSWB01000003.1, from coordinate 142,701,142 downwards.
CTTCTTTCTTTGATCATTTAGCCCCTCATTGAAATATTGACCTCCTTTACCTATCCGGGAATTTGGAGGAGTTGAATGAAAAAGGCATGTATGATGTGGGAGGGCCATGAAAGCAATACTTTGCATTCAAAGGAATAGAAAGAAATTATAGGTTTAGGGAAGTCAATCATGACGATGAGTAACTCGGCACCATTCACATAGCCGGGTGTTTGTGTCTTGCCAAAGTCAGATTGAGCGATATTCCTAGCGGATTATGGTATGTGCACTAAGGGTTTGAGGCATCTCATAAAAATTGAGAAACGCCAATCTCCTAGGCTTCGGTTTTTGTGCACCTCTATCCATAACTCCAAAAGTAAAGTCGAAAAATGAAAAGAAGAGAGCGAAACTCTAAGTTGAAAGTGCTGCGGAAACCGCAAGAGAAAAGAAGAGAGTAGCTATCTACTTTCCCGGATTCATGCACCACATTCCTTAAAGTTTCCTTCCCTTTCCACATTCTAGACCTTTTCTTTGAAAGTCCTTAAGATCAAAAGAATGTTATATGACTTGGTGATCTAAATTGAAGTTTCTTATGATTGATTTTGATAATGTTTGAAGGTTATGATATTTGTATAGAAGTTTAATTGACTCATGAGTTTTCTTTACTCTCTACTCTTTGATTAAGTGTATGAAAGTCTTATAAACGATTGAAGCAAGATTTGAGAATGATCTATTGATTAGAAGGCACATTCATCAAAAAGAAGTTTTGCTTTGAGAAGGTACACATATTTCATCCTAACTTGTGTTTTAAAGCTTTTGAAAGACCTTGCTTAGGGACAAGCAAGTGGCAAGTATGGGGTTATTTGTTAGCATGAAATATTGTGATATTTTAGGCACGTTTTCTAAGTGTATTTGATCCATATTGATAGTCATTGATTGAGCATCGATGCATTTGTGAGCTAGTTTGTCTATAATGTCAATATAGAGAACTACACAAGCTTTATGTTGATTATAGGTAATTGAGAGCTATTTCCGAACGGAATTGAGCAAGGATGGAGTTTGATGGAACATGTCCATGGATTGAGGACATTCCTAGGAGCTAAGGGAGTGCCAACTTGAAGGATGCACGAGACTAAGGAAGAATCACGTTCTAGCCCTCAACCACGCTCTAAAATACGACCGTACTACTTTCCACGTTCAAGTCCACGGCCGTGGAACCATGGCAAGGGAAGCGTGGTTCATTCCAGCAACTTCTATGGCCGTGGAGGAGTTGTGTCAAACCGTGTTGATTTCCACGCTCTAAATTACGGCCGTGGAATCCTTCCACGACCGTGATCTTGGCGATCTTTTTCGCCACACTTTAAGCCACGATCTCCTACGCAATTGGGCCGGGCCGATATTTTATCTTACACTATAAAAGGACGGACGAAGAGAGATTCCCTCACCTTCGCTTACGCATAGACGCATCTTACGCTTGCGCTTGGAATTGCCCTAATTTCGCATTTGGCGGAGATTGTGTTTGGGAGATTTTTTTGCACTTTGTCATTGGGATTTCCGGATTGACGGAAGATCGAAGATTTGGAAGATTGTTCGTAAGAAGATTTCGCTTCTTACTTAGGTTTGATTTAGAAGACGGATTGACATCCCGTTCTTCCTTCTTATCTAAGATTGTGATTGTTTGTGTTATTCCGAATCTATTGACGACATTGTTCTTGATTTGTGGATTTGAGAATAGTTCGAAAGTTATTGAAGGTTTTCGGAAGTTTTCATCTTTCATTCTTTTAAACCTTGAATTTGATATCAATATGACTATTGTTGGCTAAAAACCCTTAACAATTCTAAGGTAAAGGGTTGATAGTTGTGGCTTAGATGATGATAGATCGATCGTAAACAGATTGGACCCTGAGAGTTAGAGAGAATCACCGACGACCCTAATCCACGGTCTATTCTTGAGCTTCCACGGCCGTGGAACTCAAGAACTACCCGTAATTTTGTGTTAAGTTACGAACTTGCTTTTACTTCAATCCAAAGTTAAAGATTTGCTTTAACTTAGTCTTGGCTTGCCTTTTCTAGGTGGTAGTGAAGCCTCAACAACCTCTACCTCGATTGTGAGTGTCACAACCTTAATCGGTTTAGTTAGTCTTGATCCTTGGATTACAAGTTTGGGTATCTGACGTTAATTCTTACCTTTAGAACCTTTCTATATTGAAGCCTCAACAACCTTTATAGAGAGTGTCTTGTAGGTGAGTCATATAAGGTTTTTGGAACTTCACCGTACGATTACCTTACATTAGCATACTTTTGCATACTTCACTCTGTCCTTATACCTTTAGTATATCTTGAATCGATTGCCACAGCTAGATATCTGGATCTTTAGGATTGTTGTTTTCTCAATAATTTGAAAAGCTTCATACATTTACTTACTTGATAACCTATAATTGAATTTGTTCCCCCCAAATCCCTGTGTTCGATACTCTGGAATTCTTGCTCAACTATATCGATCCGTACACTGCGGGTTCGCTTGCTTGATTCTAGTTTTATAATTAAAGCTTATTTGCACGCACGCTAAGTGGCGAACAGTACTCGACTCTACTTGTCATACGGATGTGAAATTTTTGGCTCCCGAGCAACTGATTCCATCGGGTTCAACATGGTTACAACATAAGCCCCAAACTTGTCCACAATGTCCTGGCTACAACCTACCCTTCCGGTGCATGGTCATGAAGGAAGTTAGAGTAATGTCCCCTCTCGATAAAGGGATGAGCTTTGGTTCTTCAACTTCATCGGTGACTTCATGACACACTACTTGCCTCCAAAAGGGATGTATTGCAGTCATAAACATAGGTCTGTTCTCCCGGAGTGCCGCTGCAAACTCATGTACGCAAGGGAGCCCGTACGATTGCCTCCAATACCAGTCGTCACATGTAGCTTCAAATGTCCCCCGGCACGCCAATTTGTAATTCTCGATCAAGTACTTCATGTAGTTGTTCAACACCTTTCGAATGAGAAATGCAAACATTAGGTCTTCTTGGATGCTAACGATGTTATGAGTATGCGACTTCTCTATACTACCATGAATCTCGTCAATCTAGTCTCCAATCATTCAATGGATGCCCTTGATGAGAGTATCAAATCCACAACGAGTTGACTTGATAGTTCTCTTCAACACCGAATGAGCACCCTCGGCCCTAAGATTAGAACATTATTTACGCTTATAGAATAGATCATTGATAGTAAGCTTAACAACAAAAGATGTAATGACTATATGTGTAACCTTCCCGTAGTCCTTGATCCGAGATGGAGATAGTGATCGGTCCAACAACGGACAATAGCTTCCTTGTATTTGTCCAACCATGTCTTCTCGAGGCACTCCATCAAATGATACTTGTCCCTATAACTATCCCTCATATGCAAGAGCCTCGCCTCATAAGCCTCAATAGTAGTCGAGTCAAACAACTCATGACAATCCCTCATGAATTTTGATTGGATGGATGGTGAATGTGACTTCCACCAACTATTTGATTCGATGTATCTGAACACATGCCACTCACACAAAATATGCTTGGCATCTGCAAAGACTCTAGGCATTTCTTTAATGAGGCCTAACTCACGGTCCGTCACTACCTCCGGCTTCTTTCCATTGAATAGCATGGCAATGCGTTCCAAAGCCCACTCATAATGACTTGTCGTCTCCCGTTTCATGAACACGAAAGCAACGGGAAAAGTCTGTTGTGTGCTAGTCAATCCGACTATCTCTAACAATGGCATGTCATACCTTCAAAATATATTGCATGAGGCTTTGTAATTGAAAACGGAGTATAATATAAACAAAACAAATGAATTAAATAATAGTCTGTTTGTCTTGTATGTAGCATCCATAATGACAATGTATGGAAACATGGCAACCCAACGCTTTGAGTCAAGGTGCGCTAGGAATAAGTCAATCACTTTCTCTCCTCCTTCCATGGTTTCCATCCTAATATCCCACAAGTAATCCTTCTCTTACAAGAATTTCAACGCTTCTTCGATTACCGTTCGGTCTCTCATCGCTTCTGATCTAAATTTATTCCGAGCATTTGAAACTTGCTTCCTATAAGTGACCATCTTCTCAGGGTCTTCAAAATCACTCTTTAGCAAATGAACAATTTCCCTCGGAGGCATTCCCGCCTCGGTGTGGATGGCGACCCGTTTCATTTGTGCCTTTGTCAACCGTCCGGCAAATGCATGACCTACCAACTTCTTCGGAAGAGGATGATTGTGAATTCCATGGACATGCCTCACACCCCAAAGACCCCTTTGCACTTCTTCAACGTGTAAGCGAAACTTACAATCGGACTTCTTCGTCTTGCATAGTTTCCTCAAACCCTTCGCCTCACTCTTGCGGACTCAGTAATTCTCATACGCAAATATCACCTTTCCAAAACGATGATCTTCCAACTTGTAGGACTTTAGTTTGATGAGAAACATATTTCTACTTCCGGCTTTCTCAAGAACCCACGCAAGTAGCGAGTCCAAATCCGTCCATATACGATGGTCCACAAACAAACTACTGTAGTTATAATCTCCGGAAAAAGCGGGAGCCTACGATAATTATTCGGAAAACTTCATTTAGTACAACTATATCATATGTTCTATCATTGTTCAAAGTACTTTACTTAACACTAAACTAACTTATAATAACCATAACATATAGAATGTCATTAAACTACGCTAAACAAACAAATTAAAAAAAACTAACCTCAACAGTTGAATACGGATCGAACTTGCTAAGCATCGCGGGATTGAACATAGCCTCCTCATCGGATTCACCACCAGATAGATCAACACCGTCATCTCCATCATCGGCGTCAAACTCCTCTTCTCCATCGCCGGAATGATACTCCGGTTCTGTATCGTCAGAATTCATCTTTGAATGAGATTTTCGGGAATCAACGAATGACGGTAAGTTTGTATGGATTTATTATATCGGAGTTGGGTCGAATGCATGGTATATATACTAGTGTTTGGGTACATTGTCAACATTACACGTACGTCTAGCCGTATATAGCCAACGGCTACATAACCGTTGGACAACGGTTACTATGGGCAAAGCTACGGCTATGCCATGCACATGCATAGCGTAGGACTACTACGGCTACGCGTCACGTAGCCGTAGCTTATTTTCTCTTATTTTGCGAACGAAATTATACTTTATATTACGACTCCGCCGGACGTACGCGTGAATAGGGTACAAATAGAGTGAATCATGTGGTACGAATAGCACGAACCCCTTTAGAGGCGGAAATAACTTCTGATGATCAATAATTTTCCATCATGAATTAGCTGGAAATCTTTTTATACAATTATTTAATTTATCAACTTGTCTACCATAAACTCAGTTGGGCTAGATACTAATTAACGGTTTAGCTTGAAATCCGAACTTCCGGTTGCTTTTTAAATAAGTTTTCCCCTATAATGCCTAATCGAGGATAAAGTAGATATTATTGAATTATCACATTGATGTACTTCCAATTACATTGGAGAAATATGTTCAATTAAGTTTTCATTTGAGAATTTCAATAATGACGAGAGTTATTGTACTGAGGCCGATTGACTGGTCCCTTAGTGGCCGATCGACTAGTACACAATTCATTGATTGATAAAGTTTGAATTTTTTCCAAGGTGTGTCTAGCTAAATTCATTATGTGCTAGAGTCTGGAGAGTCCGACTGCATCGATCTATGATACTGATAGTTAACTATGAATTAGTTTAATGTTTATCTATAAGAATTATGGTAGTCTTTGGATTGTTCTATTTAAAATGCGAGAACTGAGTGTATAACCTTACATTGCTATATGTACTTTAAGATGTTGAAGAAAAAATGCGAGAGCCGAGTCACTAACTCCTAAAGACTCATTCGATGTGTGACAAGAGGTGATCTTGTGCACGTGACAATCAACGAAGTTGAAGATTCCGTTTGATGTGTCACAAGTCATGGTCTTGCGCACGTGACAATCAAGCAAAGTTATACCCCGCATAACATGATTTACATTTTGTCTTGGATCTATCAACCGGGGTATACATATGTATGTTTTAGTGATCTTGGTCTTGAAACTCTCTATTAATGTTGATTACTTCTCTCATTGTGTAATTTTCGAAGTCCCTGATTCTAAAACAAGAAACACACAAACGTTTCCTATTCCTCACTCTATTGTTATTTACGAGTAATTTGTGACCAATCGATCGACCATATTATGTTTTTCCATCCAATTGCTTATGTTTGTTTGTGTGGGGGTGTTTGAGATCGATCAACGTACTTGTGGAATCGATCGGTCGACTGACACTTGTTTTCGTTTTTGTTATTTGTCTTTGATTTCGTAATTAGTTTATTTGTTTTAGTGTTTCAGAATAAATATGTCAAATCAAAGTACTCCCTTCCTTGAGTTTGATCTTAACGTCATTGCTACAATTGGATCTTGTAAGTATTTGCGAGATTTGAGGTTCACATTTCAGCCATCATTTGATTACAAACGAAGAGTATATATGAAATTGAAGGTTGAGATAAATCAAAGCTTTTTACGAGAAAAAAACGTGATAGAAATTTAATTAATAAATGAATTTCTGTTAATATATAGCGAAGACGATAATTATTCTTTAGCTAAATTGAAAATTATTTTTTCCAATGATCCGAAAGTGGTTTAAGCCTCTTCTTCATATTTCTCGAAATTGGAATAATAAATCCGGTTTATTATCATAATAACTATTCAACAACTTTTCTAGACAATGTGTATTCCTAAGCCCCTTTCTAAGTTGTTAAGAAATAGAATACCGACTATTTTGACCATTTTTTCTTTTCATTTTATTTCACATTTAGGACATATTCGATGTCTTGATATTTTCCTCAATAGCGAATTTATTAATTGTAGATCTCAAATGTTTCAAATAATATCATAAGTAAAAAATATTGGGTTAAATAGGAAAATAGGGACCTTTTGTCTACAGGTTGACAAAGTAGGTTTGCTAGTAGTCTAGTTAATAAAATATGCTTCTTAATCAAGAAATTTTAATAATTAAATTTCAATGGTAATTATTTTTAAAAATTATTTTTAATCTAAATGGTAGTTTGTGGGTTTCGAACTTTTTTTGTTCATAGCACCACTCTACCCTACCCTAACACTAGTTGTATTAATTGAATCTCATAAGTAAAAAATATTGGATTTCTACTGTTTAGATTTAGGTTTGGCATTTGGCCAAACCTAAACCGCCGATTTAGGTTTGGGTCTCATGTCTAATGTAGAGGAAACCGTATAAGTGCCATCAGAAGTAGGCGCCCACGTTATTTCATCACATAAAGCACATTCTTGTTCATTGGGCGGCATAGATTGAATGTCGGAAACAAGAGTTGTAGGTTGAAGGGAAGTGAGGCGTGCGAGAATAGAATTGGGCAACCTCAGACGAAGATCAGCTAGATCCCACCCTACAATATCAGACCAATAGTAACGGACAGGGAGATCAGAAGACAAATTAGAAGAATCACCTCCAATGAGCATGTCACGAAGAGTCTGATCCGCCAACCAAATATCATCCCAAAAATGAATATCAGTTCATCACCAAGGATCCAAAGACAACCCGGAAACACTACCGTATGAAGAGCCTTTTGAATGGTAGACCAAGTGTAAGAGGGAGCTGAATGAGGGATATTAGAATGTCTAATATACTTACGGTGGAGAACATTAGACCAAAGACTTCCATCACTTTTCAGGAATCTCTATCCTAGGATGGACTTATTAAGTTGCTCCATGTTGCGTAAACTGAGTCCGCCTTCGCTTTTAGGTCAAGAAAACGTATTCCAGGGAATAGTATGTAGAGGGCGGGATGAATTGAAGTAGTGTAACCCCATACAAAGTTGCGGATAATTCTATCAATATCCTCGCAAACTCTTTTTGAAATTGATAAAGTTGCCATGGAATAAACACGAATAGTTGTCAGCACAGATTGAGCGAAAATCACCCGACCATCGAAGCTTAAGGTTTTACTACGCCAACCACTTAGGCGACTAGTGATCTTATCCGAAGAGGAACCAAGATAAGACTAAGCAAAAGAATCACAAAAGATAAAGCAAAATAGAACAATACACTAGGAACACTTCTTGTTAAGAAAGAAAAGATATTGCACATTAAAACTAAACAACCCATTTCCAAAAGAAAAGAGTGAAACAAAGGTTTAGACAATTCTTAAACAGCAAAGAAGCGCGAGGAGATCCACTCGCACTCGCACCTTCCGCTCAAAGATCTTGACGGATCTCGAGAATGGACCATTCTAACGTGGAGCCTTCTCTTCCATGTTTTGTTGAGGGCGATATAGTTTAGGCCAGAAGGTACATGATTGCATTCTTTTCTTATATTAATTGCTCATCTCGAGAAATTCATTGGTTTTACACACTTGTTTAAGTGCTTTGTGAGCTTGTTTATGAAATTTCCATTAAAGCTTCTTTAAGTTAGATCCTTCATTTTAATTCACTTGATGGGTTTCAGTGATTAGTTGCATTTTTTGTTCAACGGATGTTTTAATACCGGTTCGTTCTATTCGTACCCACATAAATATGCTATTCGTACCCAGTACCCGACTACGCTTCTCGTAATCGTAGTCGATACTCAAAATCTGTAGGAGAGTTTTGTACGACTACGCGTCCCGTAGGCGTAGTAGTCGTCGATAGACTACGCTTACGAGACGCGTAGTCGTAGTCTTTTCAACGGCTAGTTGATAAAACTACGACTACGCTTCCCGTAAGCGTAGTTTTATCAACTAGCCGTTATACAACGGTAATGTGTTCCAAACGTTAGTATAAATATTATGCATTCGACCGAAATCGTACGTATTCAATCCATAAAACCTCACTGTGAATCGTTGCTTCGCAAAAAAAGTCATTCGAAGATGAATTCCGACGATGGCGAAGCGAGATATCATTCCGGCGATGGAGAAGAGGATGACGGTGTTGATTTCGGCGGAGGTGAAGATGATGTGGAGGGTGACGAGGGCTTGTTCAATCCCGCGATGCTTAGTAGTTACGATCCGTATTCGGGTGTTGAGGTTAGTTTTTTCAATTCGTTTGTTTTGACGTAGTTTAGTGTTATATGTTTTAGTTAGTTTTATGTTATATGATTTAGTCGTTAATTTATGAATTAGTAGACAACTAGTCAATTAGTAATGTTATTTGTTGTTAATTGAAGAATTTAGTCGTTAATTGAAGAAATTAGTCGTTAATTAGTGAATTAGTGGCCAATTATAATGTAATTAGTCGGTAATTAATTTTAGCAATGTTAGAATATATGATATAGTCATAGTGAATGAAAATTTTGGAATAATCATTGTAGGCTGCCGATATTTCCGATGATTATGACTATACTAGTTTGTTCGTGGACCATCGGATATGGACGGATATGGACTCGTTAGTTGCGTGGGTTCTTGAGAGAGATGGAAGTAGAAATATGGTTCTCATCAAACTAAAGTCCTACAAGTCGGATGATCGCCGTTTTGGAAAAGTGGTATTTGTGTGTGAGCATTACGGAGTGCGCAAGAGTGAGGCGAAGGGCTTGAGGAAATTATGCAAAACGAAGAAGTTCGATTGTAATTTTCGCTTACACGTTGATGAGGTGCAAAGGGGTCTATGGGGTGTGAGGAATGTTCACGGAATTCACAATCATCCTCTTCCAAAGAAGTTGGTAGGTCATGCTTTTGCTGGACGGTTGACGAAGGCACAAATGAAACGAGTCCAAATTTACACCGAAGCGGGAATGCCTCCGAAAGAAATTGTTCGTTTGTTAAAGAGCGATTTTGAAGATCCCGAAAAGATGGTTACTTCTAGGAAGCAAGTTTCAAACGCTCAGAATAAAATTAGGTTGGAAGCGATGGGAGATCGAACGGTAATTCAAGAAGCATTGAAATTCTTGAAAGAGAAGGATTATATGTGGGATATTAGGATGGAAACCATTGAAGGAGCGGAGGAAGTGAGTGACTTATTCCTAGCCCATCCCGAGTCGAAGCGTTGGGTTGTCATGTTTCCATACGTTGTCATCATGGATGCTACATACAAGACGAACAGGTTAGTATGTAATTCATTCAGTTTGTTTATATTAAACTTTTTTTTTAATTACAAAGTCTCATTCATTATATTTTGCAGATATGACATGCCGTTGTTGGAGATCGTCGGATTGACTAGCACACAACAAACTTTTCCCGTTGCGTTTGTGTTAATGAAACGAGAGACAACGGGTCATTACGAGTGGGCTTTGGAACGCATTGCCATGTTATTCAGTGGAAAGAAGCCGGAAGTGATAGTGACAGACCGAGAATTAGGTCTCATAAAAGCAATGCCGAGAGTCTTCGCAGATGCTAAACATATTTTGTGTGAGTGGCATGTGTTCAGAAACATCGAATCAAATAGTTGGTGGAAGTCACATTCGCCATCCATCCAAGCAAAATTCATGAGAGATTGTCATGAGTTGTTTGGCTCGACTACTATTGCGGCTTATGAGGCGAGGCTCTTGCATATGAGGGATAGTTGGATGGACAAGTATCATTTGATGGAGTACCTTGAGAAGACATGGTTGGACAAGTACAAGGAAGCTATTGTTCGTTGTTGGACCGATCACTACCTCCATCTTGGATCAAGGACGACAGGAAGGTTAGATAAATACTCATTACATCTTTTATTGTTAAGTTTACTAATAATGATTTATACTAAAAGTTTTAAATTATGTTCTAATCGTAGGGCTGAGGGTGCTCATTTGGTGTTGAAGAGAACTCTTAAGTCTACTCGTTGTGGATTTGATACTCTCATCAAGGTCATCCATAGAATGATTGGAGATCAGATCGATGAGATTCAGGGTACCATAGAGAAGTCGCGTACTCATACTATCGTAGGTGATAACACGATTTATGACTTAGATTTAGACACTCATTTAGATATATTTTCCGCTCATTCATGCATGGTTAAGCACTAGTTCACGGCGTTTGCACTCAAATCACGTATTTTGTCGAGATAGACGTCTACTCGGACTTTTGCTTGCTTTGTAGGTATTTTGGGAGATTTATGAGCCAAATCGATACATCCGAGGATCATTCCTCGAGATGACACACTTTCGGACTCATTGGAATGCAAGCTAAGGGCTAAGGAGGACTCATGGAACCTTACCAACACAAGCCATGCACCAAATCATGACTTAACGAGCCTAGGAGAAGCTTCTGGACCAAACCACGGTCTGGACCAAGACCACGGCCGTGGACTTGCCCGTGATTCTTGCCAGGACCACATCGACAGCTGGCCACGATCTCTTCCATTGCTCTTGCATCTTAGTGGGTATTTAAAGGATTTTGCAGGCTGTAATTGGGGATCCTTCTCCTCTCTTTTGACCTACCTTTCTTCCCCAAAACATTGGGCCATTGTTGCCTCTCTTCCAAGCACCCATTAGGGGTGTTCCTGGAAGAGATTAGTATAGATTCTCGTTTTAGAGTGAGATTAGAGTGGATTCGAGTGAATCTTTCATTGTTGTCAAGTTGGATTTGCTCTTGGAGTCTTGTAAGAATTTGGTAATTTCTATTTTATGCTTTTAATGTCTTTTCTTTGGATTGTTCTTCATCATTTGACCATGACTTGCAAGCATGCCTTATTTGTGGAGATTGATCTTGAAATGTTTGTTGTTGGCTAGATAGATTGCGATTCTAGGGTAAGGAAAGAAGGGTTATGGCTAGGACTATGATAGGATGGACTTAGTCTTGCCCTTGGATGACTTGAATGTTGAAATCCTAATGTTTGTTGAGCTAATTCTATCCTAGGGTGACCTAGTGTTAGCAACTAAGTGTTTAGAAGAGACTTACCCGGTGATTCTACTCTTAGATTTCGAAGATGACAAACCTTAGGTAGTGGTGAGCCTCACAGGCCGGCATTGGACTAAGTGTGCTAGGATAGTTGCTTAGAACTTCCCTTTCCGAGACTTACCCGGTAAGGATAGGGTAGATCCCTAGGTAATAATCCGGTTTGTGTAGAATTCCTCCCCTTAGGTTCTTAGAGACTTACCCGGTGATGAGACCTTAGGATTGGACTAGTGGACCATGAGACCTACCCGGTAATTGATCCCAATCTAGAAACGCTTAATCCCAACATATCATAGTAAATCCAAGGAATGATTAGATAGCTTGAGTCTATGCCATAACCGGACTTCCAAACTCTAGAATCCGCTTGCTACTTCCATTCTCCTATCTTTTGTGTTTTTGTGTGTTTGCGTTGCTTGATTGTGTTCACATATTTGTGATCTTTGTTTGATCACCCAAAACCCTCCAAAAACATTGTGTCTTCCATTTTCTTTATTTCTCATCTTATCTTAGTCTAGATTCACACTATCTTCGATCATTGAATGACTTAGTTTCACCTCAGTCCTTGTGTTCGACCTCGGAATACTTCCCTTTCTACAAAACGACCCGTACACTGCGGGTTTCGCTAGGTAGTTTAGGATTTAGTTCGAGTTATAAATTTAAAACCCATTTGCGCATCATGATCTTAGCGTAACAAGTTTTTGGCGCCGTTGCCGGGGACTAGGTTAAGATTAAGTCATTTGCCTTTGATTGTTTTTAGTGTTTATCTTTCTTGTTACTTTTGATCTTGTGTTGTTTTTGTCTTTGCCTTTTCATGTTTGCCATGGACGGATTGTACCTCCAAGACGACCTTGACAACATGGAGTATGAGGAGTGGATGAAAGGCCAAGGTCTAGGACCTCTCCATGATGAGTTTGAGTATTGGGAGGAGTTCAATGTCTATCATGAGTCCCATGATCAAGCTCACATGATTACATTACCTCATGAGGAACCTCACCATCAACTTCATGAAGATCGATTGGAATCAATGCTAGAGAAAATGTTGAGGAAGATGGATGATCTAGAAAGCAACTTTGCTTCCATTTCTAGTTCCCACATGGAGCTTGAAGCGGAAGTGTGTCACCAAGAGGAGGTTCACTATGAGGAAATCCAAGGATTGCCCGATTCAACCATAACCAATAGAAGCCTTGAGGAAGAGTTGAATGAAGCTCGGGAGCAATTGTGGCTAAGGGATTTGGCCCTGAAGGAAGCAAGGAGATTGAATACCGAGAGAGAAGAACAAGTGAGGAGGGAGATCGAGGAGATTAGGAATGCTCTTATGCTAAGAGATCCTACCATTCTTCAAGGTTCACCTCCATCTCCTTCACCGATAGAGGAGTGCAATGAAGTATTCTCATCCCCGGACATCCTTGCCATCAACCCCGGAACCATACATGAAGAGCCCACTTGGAACGGATGCAACAGAGGGAACCACGGCCGTGGAGGACAAACCACGACCGTGGAAGGCTACAGAGAGAACCACGCCCGTGGAGTACAAACCACGACCGTGGAAGGCTCTGTAGTGGTCCATCCTAAGCTAATCTCAGCTCCCTCCGACCCTTTCTTGCTTGCTCGGAGTACACACGAAGATTGGAGCCCCTTCCCTAAGGATTCTCCATTATTGAATGAAGAAAGCAAGCATGATGGATCCATGATGGTTATGAAGTACTTCAATGAAGGATTCTTCCCAAGAATCGGCATTCCTCGGATCATAGAGGATGAGAATGACAAGCGCTTCACCGGAGTGACCACGGAGTATAAATTGCCTAAGTATGGGGTGGCACCTATGGTTGCAACTCTATACTATCATCAAGGAAGCGGTGATGAAGGAGTCTACTACTCACCGGTGAAGAGAGAACTTAAAGCTTATTTGGGCATCAAGTGGCCCTTGCTTGTCATCATGGATTCCGGAAAGAGATGGTTGCTTGGACTCCTCAAGCAAACCATGGTATTCGAGGTGGATTGACATATCCACGGAGTTTGGTCAAGCTAATGACCTAAAAGAAGCGCTTAATGGGAGGCAACCCATTGGTACAACTCTTTCCCTTTTTCTTTTGCCTTTGTTTTTGCTTTTGTGTGTTTTTGTGTTTCGTGTTTGTGGTAGATTTTAGGTAATGAGGAAGCCTTGCAAGGCGAGTTGATGACGATGATTCCGTTTTCAAACATGGGTGGAGCGGACGTGAGGCTTGGACGGCTTGAGGTGTCTTGTTAGATGGAAGAGCTCCCATCTCACATATACCTTGGCGCGGGTCTCGACGCCGGAATGATTATGAAGAGCTCTCTACCATGCTTGATCGATCATCCATCACCACCACTCCACACGAGTTCATCCCAAATACCGAAGCAAACCATTTTACATTGTGAGAACCTTCTTTCACTCTCTTTACTTGAATACCACATTGGGGACAATGTGTTTCTAAGTATGGGGTGGGGTTTGCATGATCTTTTGCATGACTAGCATCTAGAGTAGTTTCGTTTTAGTTGTCACACGTTTCTTTTCATGTCTTGCATTGTACATATACATATTTCGAAAATTCCAAAAAATCAGAAAATTTAAAAATTTTTGTGCTTTCTAGGCTTGGACATGACCCTAATGATGAACCTTGTCTTGTGGATTGGCTATGGATGGCCTTGTGTGTTTAATTGATGATGCATATGTGGACTTGAAATACTTATCTTGAATTCCATGAATGACTTGTGATTATGATGCTTGCCTTGATTTAATTGAGGATTGAAAGTCGAAATTGCATGCTAGTTCTTGCACATCAATTAGGAGTGATTAAGGCAATTGATCTTCCTCTACTTCTCATCTTGATCATGTTGCTTAAGCACCTCAATTGAGATAAATTTGACCTCTTTTGACCCATCCGGGAATAGGAGCATGTTAGTGTGTTGATGTGTGTGAAAAGCAAGTGTGGAGTGAAGTGGTTGATGAAAAGAATGTCATGCATGAAATGCTGAATTTGTTGTGAAAGTGTAGCCAAAAATATAGGCTTGGGGACGTTGGCTTAAATGACAAGTAACTCGGTACACTTCACATAATCGGGTGTTGGTGCCTTGCCAAAGTCAAATAAACCAATAGTCCTAACGAGCTTTGGTATGTGTGCCCGGTGTGGATGCACCTCGAAAAATAGAAAAAGCCCGAGGAAGGCTAATCACCAAGGTTTCGGCTTTTGTACACCAATGCCATTGTCTCAAAAATAAAAGAAAATAAAGAAAAGAAAAATGAAGAAAAATATACACTTGAGGGAAGTTGATAAGAAATGTGAAGTTGTGGTTGTTTAGTTCCTTTCCCGGATTAGCATCACATAGCCTAGAAAAATTCCCACCTAATCACAACGTTTCTTGGCCTTCTATTTTACAAGTCCTTTTGACCTACTTGCATGTGTGTAAGACTAAGTGATTTAGATTGGATATACTCATGATCATCTTGACTTCTTCATCTTTACATTTCATTGCATGCTATCAAGTTAAGTGTAATTGTCTTTCCATGCTTTCATTTATTTGATACATAAATGCTTGTCCATTGCCATGAAACATGACTATCAAGGTGATCCAATATTAGAAGCACAACCCCAAAAAGATTTTGCCATTTTTCTGCATACATAAATCATGTCATCTCTTAGTCTATAGTTGAGAATTTGCTCGGGGACGAGCAAACCTTAAGTATGGGGTATTTTGATAACACGATTTATGACTTAGATTTAGACACTCATTTAGATATATTTTCCGCTCATTCATGCATGGTTAAGCACTAGTTCACGGCGTTTGCACTCAAATCACGTATTTTGTCGAGATAGACGTCTACTCGGACTTTTTCTTGCTTTGTAGGTATTTTGGGAGATTTATGAGCCAAATCGATACATCCGAGGATCATTCCTCGAGATGACACACTTTCGGACTCATTGGAATGCAAGCTAAGGGCTAAGGAGGACTCATGGAACCTTGCCAACACAAGCCATGCACCAAATCATGACTTAACGAGCCTAGGAGAAGCTTCTGGACCAAACCACGGTCTGGACCAAGACCACGGCCGTGGACTTGCCCGTGATTCTTGCCAGGACCACATCGACAGCTGGCCACGATCTCTTCCATTGCTCTTGCATCTTAGTGGGTATTTAAAGGATTTTGCAGTCTGTAATTAGGGATCCTTCTCCTCTCTTTTGACCTACCTTTCTTCCCCAAAACATTGGGCCATTGTTGCCTCTCTTCCAAGCACCCATTAGGGGTATTCTTGGAAGAGATTAGTATAGATTCTCGTTTTAGAGTGAGATTAGAGTGGATTCGAGTGAATCTTTCATTGTTGTCAAGTTGGATTTGCTCTTGGAGTCTTGTAAGAATTTGGTAATTTCTATTTTATGCTTTTAATGTCTTTTCTTTGGATTGTTCTTCATGATTTGACCATGACTTGCAAGCATGCCTTATTTGCGGAGATTGATCTTGAAATGTTTGTTGTTGGCTAGATAGATTGCGATTCTAGGGTAAGGAAAGAAGGGTTATGGCTAGGACTATGATAGGATGGACTTAGTCTTGCCCTTGGATGACTTGAATGTTGAAATCCTAATGTTTGTTGAGCTAATTCTATCCTAGGGTGACCTAGTGTTAGCAACTAAGTGTTTAGAAGAGACTTACACGGTGATTCTACTCTTAGATTTCGAAGATGACAAACCTTAGGTAGTGGTGAGCCTCACAGGCCGGCATTGGACTAAGTGTGCTAGGATAGTTGCTTAGAACTTCCCTTTCCGAGACTTACCCGGTAAGGATAGGGTAGATCCCTAGGTAATAATCCGGTTTGTGTAGAATTCCTCCCCTTAGGTTCTTAGAGACTTACCCGGTGATGAGACCTTAGGATTGGACTAGTGGACCATGAGACCTACCCGGTAATTGATCCCAATCTAGAAACGCTTAATCCCAACATATCATAGTAAATCCAAGGAATGATTAGATAGCTTGAGTCTATGCCATAACCGGACTTCCAAACTCTAGAATCCGCTTGCTACTTCCATTCTCCTAT
This sequence comes from Fagopyrum homotropicum, assembly GCA_033239125.1. NCBI lineage: Eukaryota > Viridiplantae > Streptophyta > Magnoliopsida > Caryophyllales > Polygonaceae > Fagopyrum > Fagopyrum homotropicum. The sequence goes on along the minus strand of BSWB01000003.1, from coordinate 142,684,263 downwards.
CTTTTGTGTTTTTGTGTGTTTGCGTTGCTTGATTGTGTTCACATATTTGTGATCTTTGTTTGATCACCCAAAACCCTCCAAAAACATTGTGTCTTCCATTTTCTTTATTTCTCATCTTATCTTAGTCTAGATTCACACTATCTTCGATCATTGAATGACTTAGTTTCACCTCAGTCCTTGTGTTCGACCTCGGAATACTTCCCTTTCTACAAAACGACCCGTACACTGCGGGTTTCGCTAGGTAGTTTAGGATTTAGTTCGAGTTATAAATTTAAAACCCATTTGCGCATCATGATCTTAGCGTAACAGTAGGTATCCAAGAAGACCCTATGTTTACATTTCTTATCCGGAAGGTGTCAAACAACTGCATGAAGTACTTGATCGAGAATTGCAAAGTGGCGCGCCAAGGGACATTTGATGCTACATGTGACGACTGGTATTGGAGGCAATCATACGGGATTCCGTGCATGCATGAGTTTGCAGCGGCTCTCCGTGAAAACAGGCCTATGTTTTTTACTGCAATATATCCCTTTCGGAGGCAGGTTGTATGGCATGAAGTCATCGAAGAAGTGGAAGAACCCGATGGTATTCCTCTGTCGATGGGAGATATTACTTTGGCATCTTTTATGACCATGCACAGGGAGGGCAGGTTGAGTCAAGACATTGTAGATAAGTTTGGGGCTTATGCGGCCACTGTGTTGTATCCGACGGAGTCAGTTGCTCGGGAGCCGAGAATTTCACATCCTTCTGACAAGGGAAACAAGCAGCGTCGAGTGCCATCTGCATTTGAGCATGCTCGAGCTGATAAGGAGTCACAGATGAGGAAGTCGTCACAAAGTTCTAGAGGAAAAGTTCGAGGCCGAGGCCGAGGACGTGGTCGAGGACGAGCTGACACCACAGGCGAGGCTAGTACCATCCCGGAGTCTCAGAAGACTGTTCCAACTCAGCCGTCAGAACTTGTGGTCCGAGGATTCAACTGGGGTTATAGGAATATCCCAGCCTTTATGTTATCTTACGTTGATCGTGTGATAGATGTTCCGGGCGATGGACACTGTGGATATCGATCACTTGGTGCATTATTGGGTTACCATCCAGATGAGTACTTTCGTGTCCGGAGAGAGCTAGCTTGGGAGTTGAGTAGACATATGCATGTATACTCCGGAATACATGGCGATGATGAGCTCGAAGAACTGATTGACAACGTCAACTACCTTAACCCTGCACCTTGCGCATCACAGTTTTGGATGGAGGTTCCTACTTGTGCTCTCGCATATGCCACTTTGTTTCGGGTGACCCTTGTCGTCTTTTCTAGATTGGATTCATACACTTGCTTGCCCTTGATTGCCGATACTGAAGAAGAACAACAACCTCCAACAGAAGTGCAAGCAATTGCTGTACTTAATGATCATCACTATGTTCCGGTAAGTTGTTTTAATTCTAACGTACTTTTTAATACGTATAAGCCGTCAGAAATGTTTGATTAACTTGCCTTGGAATTTTGAAAACAGGTTTGGTTGCACCAAAACGCTCCATTGCCCCCGGTATGCCATGATTGGATGCGAGGTCACGATGCTTCAGTTGAGGGTTTCACCCACGTATATGACCGGAGAATAGCGAGATACAGAAGACTCCTTCAGAGAGAAGAAGAGGCGGATTCCTAGTTAGTATTGAATGTGTTGTTGAGTTGTTGTTTGCATTTGTGGTTTTGAATTGTTGTATTGAATGTGTTGTTGAGTTGTTGTTTGCATTTGTGGTTTTGAATTGTTGTATTGAATGTGTTGTTGAGTTGTTGTTTGCATTTGTGGTTTTGAATTGTTGTATTGAATGTGTTGTTGAGTTGTTGTTTGCATTTGTGGTTTTGAATTGTTGTATCAATAAAACAATAAATTAAAAAAATATAAGAAACTTTAGTTGAATAACTTGTATAAAGAGTAAAAAAATAATTCATTTATTATAAAACAATAACTTGTATAAAGTAAAAAATAGTATATTTCAAAGAGTGAGTCATTTGATATTTCAAAAGCTTCACATAATAAGTAACAAAATGTCATCCACATAAATTATTTAGAAGTTTTTTAATAAATTATTTAGAAGTTTTTTTTAGTTTTTTAGCTATCCTAAAAATTTTAAACTTTTTTTTTAGTTTTTATAAAGTAAAAAAATAAACTAAGTTAAAATTTGGCAAAAGATAATATAATTAGTCGTTAATTAGTGATATTGAATTGATGTATAAGATTCAAAAAACTATTGACACATAATAAGTAACAAAATGTCATCCACATAAAGTCATAAGACAGTTAATAGTCCAACATATTCAAAACAGCTAATATTCAAACATAATAAGTAACAACTGTAATCTACTTCTGCCGCTGAGATGCCCTAACAGGTGGTGGCGCCTCTGGTGCATCCTCTACAACTAAAACAGCTAATAGTCGCTGAGCAAACTCAAACGGTAATGGAGGACCACGAGCCACTGCCTCTCGTGTCATACCAATAGCTATATGTAAGCGCTGTTGAACAAAAAAAGATTTTAATTAATTGTATCTAAAACATAGAGAATTGCAAAGGTAACAAAGATTAGTTTCTGTACCCGCTCAGGAAGGACAATAGGTGCAACGGGAGGCGGTGGTGGTGCACCATCTGGAGGTGGCTGGACGTATGGGTGAGTACGTGGTAAGAACCAATCTAAGAAGTACTCATCCATCTGTCATGGGTCGACAACCGCTGGGACGCTGTGAATGTCGTATAGATGCTGGTCCCGCGTCGCCCAATGATGCCACTCCTCAGGAGAAAACTGCAGCTTGTACTTTCCTATCCTCGCCGGCCTCCTCAACACAAAGGGGCGGATGATCCATCCTGGAGGAACTGTAGGGAGCTGCGTAGGGACGATCTGAACACGCCCAAACTGACGTAGGAGAAATTGGGGCTGATATGGCTCCTCCACCCAACAAAAGCGAATCACCCCCAAATAGGTCGATATACGCATCTGTCCAGTGTGGAATCCGTCGAGAGTACCTCATGTCATCCACGTCACCTAAGACAAACTTATAGATTCAATACACAAGTAAACGTACTTGATTATAATTAGAGTAAGGGAATTGAAATTACCTCCTCCATCCTACACATGGATAGCTGTGCCCTAAATCGTAAGAAGGCTGATCTCTCAAACTGTCCTGTCGCCCCCCTCTCCGTCCTCAGTGCATGTCGGGCATCTCTATGTCTATGAGGGTCTGCATGACCTCTAGGTCTGAAGTGGGGGAAATGATGGTGAATCCAGGACTGCACAACACAATAACGATTTAATGTTACTTCATATACTACTATATTTTGAAAACAAAAGTCATAATTAATTGCATACCTCCAAAAGAAGGGAACAACCAGCTAATGTATGAACCTCCCGCCTGGAGGACTCGCCCAACTATCGGTATAGATACGCTAATTTAGTTGTCCCCCAAGCACGAGACGCCATCGTAGTCGGGTCGCGACAGACGCTCAGTAGATGAGACTTCACCTTGTTCGTGGACTTGTCAATGAACAGGGTGGAGCCAATAAGAAGAGCTAAGAATCCACTAGCGATGTCCTCCTGCCTCGCCTCTGAAGACTCTGCCATACTCCTGATCGTAGAGAGGAGATCAGATCTCGGCCACCCACCCGCCTTCGCGGCGGCCTTCACCTCCATCGGCGGGAAACCGAACATGGAGGTGAAAAGAGTATCATCTCGGACCCCCATAACCTCATCCCCGTCGATGCGAAGTCCTAATAACTGATGAACGTCATGGAGGGTGATCGAGATCTGTCCCCATGGGAAGTGAAATCTTGAGGTCTCTGGATACCACCGCTCCACGAAGGCAGATGCAAGCGCATGATCCACCCCAGCCCACTGCATATCCAGGAGGCCGTGTAGTCCACTCTCCCTAACAAGCGCCATCCACTCCGAGTCAGGAAATCGATGGGCAAGGGTACGCAAGCCAGACACAGTGGCTCCTAGCCGATATACCCGTAACACAGCTCTATCCTGTAATCCAAATATCATTTAAACGTTAATAACATAATCAGATGTAATAAAAAATAAAATAACAATTGAAATATAAATCCGTACCTCACCGACCCATATATCGCGAGCAACATGGGTGTCGTAGCTCACCAGTAGGTCCCGTATAGCGGGACCTCCAGGATACCCATGGTCGAGACCCGCATCAACAGGCGGAGGCGGAGGTGGAGGTGGTGGTGGTGGTGGAGGTCCACCCTCCTGTCCAGACTGACCAACACTCCTACCACCAGCAGTAGAGCTCTCTGAACGAGAGGGGGCAGGGGAACGGCGCTCCATAGACTGATGCAACTCCAACACAAAAGCGTCCACGTCCGCCTCGGGTAGGATATGGCCGCCAGAAACGTCGGATGAACCGAATAGCATGTCCATCCGCTCCTCGACATGCGCATCGGACTCATGCAGCCTCTCCTCCTCCTGCTCCTCCTCCTGATGATCCTCCTGGACATCATCTGGATCCACTAGTCCAAGCTCTATCATCCGCCGCTTACGGTTAGAAACCGTAGCGGCCCATCCTCGGGTACTAGGCCCGGCAACCTATATAATTTGCATAATTTAATTAATTATTGATTAATTATATTAATTAACTTAAACCACTAATTAACGACTAATTTCATTACTAATTTCATTAATTCTTGACTAATTGTTAACTAATATCACTACTTAATCGCTAAACTAATTACATTAACTAATAGCAATAATTAACGACTCATTATATTCTCCTACATGAATATATTGATAACTTATATCACTAATTAACCACTAATTACATTATTTTTTGCCTAATAATTCACTAATTATTAACTTAAACCACTAATTAACGACTAATTTCATTACTAATTTCATTAATTCTTGACTAATTGTTAACTAATATCACTAATTAATCGCTAAACTAATTACATTAACTAATAGCAATAATTAACGACTCATTATATTCTCCTACATGAATTGATAACTTATATCACTAATTAACCACTAATTACATTATTTTTTTCCTAATAATTCACTAATTATTAACTTAAACCACTAATTAACGACTAATTTCATTACTAATTTCATTATTGACTAATTGTTAACTAATATCACTAATTTCATTATTGACTAATTGTTAAACTAATAGCAATAATTCACTAATTATTAACTTAAACCACTAATTAACGACTAATTTCATTACCTTTTGACTAATTGTTCACTAATTAATTGTCTATTATTTCTCTAATTAACGAGTCATTTCTTCAAACAACGAGTCATTGATAACTAATTTCATTAATTCTCGACTAAATGTTCACTATTTGACGACTAAATCAGTAAAAACGATTAATTTCTTTGCTCCACGACTTATTGTCTACTATTTGTCTAATTTTAACAAATTAATTATTTACTGATTAATTTTATTTATTATTGAATAATAACACAACTAAATATCGACTAATTTTCTAACTAACTACTGATTTCATTACTTAACTATCTATTTAACAACTAATTTTTTCAATTAACGACTAATTGTCTACAATTTACTAACTAATCACTAATTGCTATCTAATAAACAAAAAACACACTAATTAATAAACAATGTATTAAATTAAAATTATATTAGCTATTAATAATAAATATAAAGTAAATTATAAATAAAATAAAATCCGTACCCCACTAACAACACGAGATGTGCGAGATCCTCGAACAACTCGTGAGCGTCCTCCTCGTCCAGCATCTAAATCAGGAACGCTTCCTCGCCGGCCGTCGCCGGAATCGCCACCGGAATCAGCTCCTCCGCTGCCGGAGGTCGCCGGCCGTCCACCGGTACGAACAATCCCGCCACCTCTCCCCCTAGTTCTCACCATCTTCGTGTGTGTGTGGTGGTTGATCTTCTGTGACTGATTTCTCGAGGTCGCCGGCGATGGATGAAGAAACGAAGAAGGAAAGAAACGAAGAAGAATGACGAAGAAGAATGCGGCTGCGCTGAAGAAGGAAAGCGTAACGATGTTCGACTACGCTTCTCGCAGGCGTAGTTACTTTTCATCATCAGAAAGTAACTACGCTTGCGAGAGGCGTAGTCGAAGTTATTCTCTTTTTTTTGAATCAGAAAGTGACTACGCCTGCGAGAAGCGTAGGCGAGGTCACTTTCTAATTAAAAAAAAGAGAATAACTTCGACTACGCTTCTCGCAGGCGTATAATGGGTACGAATAGCATGTTTATGTGGGTACGAATAGCAAACTCGAATTTTCATGGTGATTTTCTGAGCACTTTCTTGTTTCTAAGTTTTCTTGAGAAGATTTAATCTTTGATGGGGTTTTCTTGAGGCTATCAAAAATGTCTTCTCTTTCCCCTCCCCGCTTAAAAAATGTCTTCAGAAAGCTTTTAATCTTATACTATTCAATATGCTTTCTTTGTTCCTGATTGGGTTTTCTCTCTATATTAACTCACTTCCTCTACTACATAGTCAAAAACCAAACTTGATTCTTGGAAAACCCAACTTTTACCTATTAGCATCTTCCTTATATCAAGATATGAAGGGCCTCGGAATCATAAGATTTGCGAGGAAAGAGGAAGATGACCAACTCAACGAACCCGGGATTTTGTATGAGGTTGAAGTTTGGAAGCCATGTATTAAAGGAATGCACCCTGCTTGGCTTTTAGCTTATAGGAATTTGGCTTTCTTTGTGCTCCTCATTTTGATCATTCTTAATGTTGCTTTGGAGGGTGCTGATATTATGTTTTATTACACACAGTAAGCCTCTTTTCTTCCTCAGTTACATTATTTGAATTACAACAAATTCATTACTGAACATGGTACTGAAAACTTTCATCTGATTTGTTACACCTCTAACTGTATGTTTCTTTGTTGAATCCTTATAGTTAGGATCAATGCTGTCAATGTATGGCTACTATCAGTATCACAACAAGGTTGGCACTACTGGGATTGATTCAAAGCAGGGAAACAATGCTGCATTGACAAATGGAGGCCCTAAAATGTACAAGCAACTTCCTTTCTCGAGATGACCATCAGATGAGAAGGCTGTGTTGCAGCTCTTTGTCTCCCATGTCTTGAGGCGTCAAACAGTCGGGTCGGTTGCCGGAAACAACTTCCTTACATTGCTTCCATCTCCTTCTTTTCCAGTGTCTCGTTAGAAGCATCTTGTAGAACATCAGCTGTGACTATTGGCAGAGTTTGCAGCCTGCGCATCTGCCCTTCTGCTGTGAGAAGCAACTTCCTTTCTCGCGTTAGCTCATAGAATGTGCAGAAACAATAGTAATGGGTCAAGGACAATCAAGTTATAAAGGCTTTTATTTGACAAGAAGATATTCAAGCCACAAACAATTAATAATACGTCAAGAAGGATATTGATCTCTCCATCCTTTCTCATTAGCCAAATCAATGCGGTGTTTTAGAACCATCAAATCTCTTGGAATCGCCTGAAAATTTTCTTCCATAAATTAGATGCCATCACCATTAATTGCAATTCAACACAATTTCACTCAGCTACTCACATGTTTTGTTTTATCTTCATGAAGAATGTTGGCCTTCTCCTGAAGAGCAGCCTGTCACCAGAAAACAAACACCATAAGTAAACAAGTAAAGATAGATAATTTTCAAATTTTGTAAGGCTAGGTTAACTTACAACAGTAGGCCTTTCAATAATGCCTTTCTCCACTTTCAGGCGCAAATCATCACATTCATCCTGCACCATGCATGTATAACCAAAATGTCAATACAGATAGATTCCATCTCAGTGCATGTTCAACAAAAAATCATGTTATGAATCTTCACTTTAATTACCTCGAGGAAATTGTAATCTTCAAGCATGGAGATCGGGACATCACTGGCCATACCGGTTACCTTTAGGAAAACTTCCGTTTTGTTTTCACTAGCTTCTCTTTTGATACCTGTGACTTGAAGAAGCTCGTTAGGCCTGTATTTTATAACTCGATTCTTCACCCTCACAATGCTACCTATTACTTTATCATCTGAGATTTTGTCACACTTGTTCAATAGTTCCTCCACCAAAGTCCTTCTCAGGTAAACAAGACTAATGTTCTCCGGAACTATAGATGCATAGCGGCTGTATGAAACCTTGGGAGTTGCTTTCTTTTCGCCAACTGTGTCCTTTTCCGTGCAAGTTTTCATTGTGTTGTGCTTTTGCAACTTCTTTGAAGGTAACAAACCGTTTAATTCCTCGTTTTCTGATCCGTCATCTGAATCCTCTATGTTCTCCCAAAAATGGTTTTCAAGGAAATCCCTCATTTTATATATGGTCAGAGACTTCCTCCCTAGTACAGAATGAAGTGCAGCATCACAAATGATTTTCTTCTTGTTTTTACTGTCAAAGAGATTATTGTCTCGTGCATACTGGATCATAATATCAGCAACTTCAATCTGAGACATTTTTTGGCTAGTATCTTTTCCAATTGAGGCCAGGAACTCTATTAGCGCTTTTGAACCCCAACCAAGAAATTCCCTTTTGCTTGAAGCCTTCTTCTGTCTCGGTTTTTTGCAATCCGACTTATTCCCCTCCATGTTACATTCAGCATTTGATGCTCCAGCATATTCACCCGAACCCCAACGAATAATTTTCATTTTTTTGCTCTCCTGTTTTTTGATGTCGGATTGCGTGATCTCCTTCTTTTGCTGTTTTTTACTTCTGTCTGAACTCTTCTCCTGAGTAACCTTCAGGTCAAAGTCCGCATCTGAAACTTTCTCATGGCCTACATTGGCACCATATTCATCCGAATGTGCCCTCTTAGAGGTGGACTTTGGTTTGGGTGTAGTACTGTTATCCATATGAGCCTTTGCAGCCTGCAGGTCTTTTAAGGTTAAATTTTCCTTATCCCTTATTATTTCCCAGTATTCCTTGAAAAGACCCTCTGTTGATTCTCGATCATTAAAATCTGCCTCTTCCTGCACCAAACACATATACAATCAGGATTCAGGAGCTAAAAAAACCAAAGACAAACAAATCCAAGAAACAGCCTAGCAAAAAAAGATCAGCATTAATTTCTTCCACTTATTGAGAAATGGAGCTGGTTGTGATCAACCATCTTAGCCTTCGGGCCTGTTTGGGATCCATATCCAAGTATCTGTGTATTAGATATTGGTATATGGGTACGAGAATGATATATTGTTATTTTTGAATGACAAGATAAAGTATACCAAAATTGCTTCGGTTACTAGCTCTAAAATTTTAATTTCAGCAAACAAGATACGAACGAGTAGAAATAGTAGTGTGTCTATAGAACCCTAGCTAGTAATCCAGTCCATACATATCACAATTAAATAGAAAGTAAACACGAATCCATACGAGAAACTGCATAAATTGAGCAATACAATCCTGCTGCATACCGAATCCGAGGTTTATTGCTCTTAATTTCCAAATGGTATGAAACAGAATATTAACTCCGATATCGTAATATTAGAAGATATCGGAAAATAGCGCAAATGCAACTTGGAGAAGATTTGTTTCATACCTGGAGATGATGTAAATAAAGAAAAAGAACGAAGATCCAACGAGGGAGACAACCGGAGAAGAAAGGGTGTAGATAGAGAAGGCAAAGAGGGAGGATGGAAAATATATGTGACGCCGCCTCTTTTTTTAGGGATATCAAAATGGGTTTGGAAATGAAATATGAGAATGTGTATATATATGAGATATCCATACCCGAATACCCTTATGTCAAACACCACATATATGGACTTTTTTTATATTGATACTCATATATGATATTTGAATATGGATCCCAAACCGATTCATGTATTTAATTTCAAGCATCTAACCGCTCAAAAGGATTGAAATAAAAAAAAAAAAAAGACCGAATATATGCGAAGACAATAACAATAGTAAATGACATGATCTTACTCCCTCAGAGTCAACGTCTCTTCCTTCCTCCACCATAATAGCGAGCTTAAGACACTCGTCACAAATACCATATGCTCCTCTAATCCGGGCAAATTCATAGTTGTTGGTAACACATGTTTCACACACAGCATTTGTACAGCAGAAGCACCTAATGGTAGAGCTTTTGCCACATTTGCAGCAAGAATGGCAATCTGAAATGATACAAGCTCAGTGAAGTAAGATCACAATAGGCTATTTAGAACAATGTTAACATCCACTCCAAATATGCACAGTTACTAAGTATGGATGCACATAAAGAGGCAATTTAAGCACAAATTGACGAACTTACCGCATATCCATTGTTCTTCAGAATCAACGGAGAATCTATTTTTAACGCACTTTTCGTGATAAGCCTTTGTGCAAGCCCTGTAAGGTAGGCACATGAAGCAGGTGAGTATATTGAAGAATACAACTTGGTAACAAGGGGTTGTCAACATTCTTGATATATCATATAATTCAACCTAACCTAACCTAACCTAGTAAGCAATCGAACACACAAAAAATCAACAAAAAAAACAAATAATATCTATCATATATCTCTTACCTAGTTTTGCAAAAACCTTACAAGTCAGAGAAAAGAAGAAAGCAGCGACTGGGGATTTTATATTTGGGCTTATATTATAATAATCTAGTAGAAACAAAAGAGGGAGAGAGAGCAGACTCGTGATCACAGAGAATGAGTGAGCCTCCATCCTTGCAAACAAAGCAGTAGTCCTCGTAATCTTCCACCGACAACTCTTCTATTACAACCATCATAGGCTCAGGATTGCTCCTGCTTTTCTGCCCAGTATCCCGATTCAAGAAAGAAGGTTTCAACTTTCAGGAGAAGGAGATGAAAGAGGAGAGTAAAATGAGCAACTGAGAAGCCGCAGAGTTCCTTCCTTCATATACTGCTGCGACAAAAAAAAACCCTTTTTTTTCCCTAAATTTTATATATTTTGCATGGTGGTTCAGCTTTTTAATAATTTCGTATGATATCCCTATTATTCTTTCTTTTACTATTTGTCATCTCCCATTAAAACCCCCTGACTTTTATTGTCATGAGATGATATAACTTGGGCTAGGCTAGGCTATCCTTAGCAATGTTACAATTTTTGTATGTATCTACTAATCGTATTAATTTTTGTCAATTCTCATCTTCTCTAAGTTTTTGAGTTAATTCTTTGTCTTCAAATGAGATAGTTATTGGACAAAGTTTTTTTTTTCTTTGTTCTACAGAAAAAGACAATTGGTACACCGTACAACAGTACAACTACACAATGCCCTTATCTATGCTGTGCACAATGTCAAATCTATGAATATGAAATGTAATAATCTCTCATATGAATGTAGCTTACAGAAGAGGTGCTTATATACGTACAGACTGAAACAGAAAGTTGTTAGACAATTTGCTTATTTACATAAGACCCCTCTTTATTCTATATAATTGCATCATATATTCCTACACCCCCCCCCCCCCCTTCAAGCTGGACGAGATCGAACAAGACCAAGCTTGGATGAAAGGAAGTGATGATGTTGTTCACCTAAGGCTTTAGTGAACAAATCTGCAAGCTGAAGATGAGAAGGAACATGAATGGTAGTGATGAACCCACGCTGAACCTCATCACGAATAAAATGACAATCGAGACGAAGATGCTTTGTGCGCTCATGAAACACAGGGTTGGCAGCAAGATGCTGAGCAGCCTTATTGTCACAATGAAGAGAGTATGGATGATGCAAGGGAAGATGAAGTTCCTGCAATAGACCATCAAGCCATATTATCTCACTGGTGGTCATAGACATAGCACGGTATTCACTCTCTACAAATGACTTAGATACAGTTGGTTGCTTCTTAGTTTTCCAAGACACCAATGCTTGACCAAGAAGCAGACAATAACCAATGATAGAACGACTAGAAAAGGCACAAGTTCCCCAATCTGCATCACTATAAGCAGTAAGTTTGAGATCATGCTGTTTTGGATAAAAGAGAGCAGAATCCATAGTGCCCCTAAGATAGCGTAGAAGGTGACTGGCAGCTTGCCAATGAGGAGCACGAGGAGTAGCCAAAAATTGACTAAGTTGTTGAACAGTAAATGCAATATCTGGCCGTGTTAAAGAGAGGTAGAGAAGTCTCCCAATAAGGCGGCGAAAAGGTTCTAGATCATGTAATAAATCACCATCATCAGGGGATAGATGGAGATTGCGTTGCATAGGAAAGGATGCTGGTTTGGAATCAAAAAATTTACAATCAACCAATATATCATGAATGTATTTTCTTTGGTTGATAAGCATACCAGAACTGTCATGAGAGATTTCCATTCCAAGGAAAAAACGAGCCAGGCCCAAGTCTTTAATAGTAAAGGCTTTGTGAAGACGATCTTTGAGCCAATGAACTTCTGCTGAATTATCCCCAGTAATAAGAACATCATCGACATACACCAGAACCATGGTGATGGAAGGAGCAGAATGTTTAATGAAAAGGGAATAATCTTGGCGAGATTGAGTATAACCAGACTGAATAAGGAATTTTGTGAGTTCAACATTCCAATGTCTGCTAGCCTGCTTTAGTCCATATAAGGACTTCTTTAATCGACAAACATGACCTGCAGGAACTGAATATACCCTTGTGGAGGCAACATATAAACTTCTTCATCAAGGGATCCATGTAAGAAGGCATTATTAATATCTAACTGGTGAAGAGACCATTGATGAGCTGCAGCTAAAGCCAAAATCACTCGAATAGTGGTGAATTTGGCAACAGGGGAAAAGGTATGCTTGTAATCCTTATCCTTGATTTGGTTGTAACCTTTGGCAACCAAGCGTGCCTTGTGTCTCTCAATTGAACTATCAGGTTTATACTTGAGTTTATAAACCCATTTGGATCCAATGGCAGTCTTTCCAGGTGGTAGAGGAGTCAAATCCCAAGTATTATTAAGTTCTAAGGCATGTAATTCTTTGGTCATAGCTTCAATCCAGGGAGGAGAATCTTTGGCCTGTTGATAATGAGAAGGCTCAAAAGAAGTAATGACATTAGACAAAGAATGAATAAATTCAGGAGAATGAGAAGAGAGATCAAATTGAGACACAGCACAGGCATAATCCTTCAAATATGCAGGTCGATGAGTAACACGTGTAGGTCGTGGAGGAGGAGGAGGAGGAGGAGAAGGTGAGGCAAATGGCACAGGGATAGGATGAAGAAATGAGGCAGGAGAAGATGAAGAAGATGGTGTATTAGAAGGTGGATCGGATAAAGAAGGTGAAGGATCTGTAGGAGCACAAGAAGGTGGTGGAAAAGGCAATTCAGAGTCAACAACTGGGGAAACCAATGGGAGAGAAGGAACATGAGAAGGAGCGGACGAAGAAGGATTTTTAAAGGGAAAATGTGCTCCTGAAAAGTGACATGACAACTGGTAATAATTTTTTGTGTGGCAAGGTTAAAGAGTTTATATGCCTTTTGGCCTGGAGGGTAACCAATGAGCACACAAGGAGTGGTAACAGGCTCCATCTTGTCTTTGTGAGGTATAAGGGAAAAACAAAGACAGCCAATTACTCGAAGGTGTGTAAGGATAGGTTTAGTTTTGTGAAGCAATGCAAAAGGAGATTGCCAATCAAGGATAGAAGAAGGCATTAAATTAATTAAATAAGTAGCTGTAAGAATGCATTCGCCCCACAGAGATATAGGTAAGTTGGCATGTAGCCTGAGAGCTCGAGCAGTCTCCAATAAGTGTATGTGCTTCCTCTCTACACGAGCATTCTGCTGAGGTACATGTCACGCTCAGGATGTGTGTGATACGCAATAGGTTTTAAATTTATACTCGTTATATTTCTCCTAACTCCTAGCGCACCCGCAGTGTACGGGACGTTTGTAGTAGGGATAGTATTCCGAGGTCGAACACAAAGACTAAGGTGAGATTGATTCGATTTATTATTGAGTTTAGTGAAGATCTAGGTTATAGAAAAGAGAAAAAAATAAAGAAATGAAAACCTCAATGTTTTTGGTTGGTTTTTAGGTGATCAATCAAGGATCACAAATGATGCAAAGTAAACAATCAACTAAGCTAACGAATCAACACAAGCAAATAAGATAAACACGAGATATGAATCAAAAGAGAAAAGCGGATTCTAGGGGTTGGAAATTCCGGTTATGGCTTAGGACTCAAGCTATCTAATCATTCCTTGGATTCACTATGATATGTTGGGAGTGAGTGTTTCTAGATTGGGATCAATCACCAGGTAGGTCTCATAATCCACTAGTCCGTTCCTAAGATCTTATCACCGGGTAAGTCTCTAAGAATCTAAGGAATGGAATTCTACACAAACCGGATTGTCACCTAGGGATCTAACCTATCCTCACCGGGTAAGTCTCAAAGGGGTTAGTCCTAAACAACTATCCTAGCACACTTAGTCCAATGGCGGCTTATGAGGCTCACCACTACCTAGGGTTTGTCATCTTTGAAATCTAAGAGTAAGAATCACCGGGTAGGTCTCTTCTAACACTTAGTTGCTAACACTAGGTCACCCTAGGGTAGATTTAACTCAACAAACACTAGGATTTCAACATTATAACAATCTAAAGCTAGATCCATCGAACCAGGGAGAATCACGGGTTGTTTTACACCCTCCACGGCCGTGGAATGGCAAGAACTGACCGTGGACTCCAACAGAGGCTCGTTCAAGTACACGAGTCATCCAAAGGTAAATCTAAGTCCATCCTATCATAGTCTTAGCCATAATCATCCTTTCCTTACCCTAGAATCGCATCTATTTAGCCTACAACATGCATCATACCAATCGAAATCATCAAGCATAGAATCATGGCTTCCATTTGCAAGATAATGAAGAGAAAGAGATGAACAAGTGAAGTAATCAAAACCAAGCTGAAAGTAAGATTAGAATGACTCACAACCCTTCCAAAAGAAGGTTTAAAAGGTTCATACAACTCTGGAAATCGATTCCGAAATTCTTCACTACAAAAGCTATCAAGGTCTAGCTATGGTGTGTTCTTCTTCTCCTCTCCAATGGAGCTCTTCTTCCTCCTTCAATGGTAGCTTCTCCTTGAGAGAATCTTCTTGTTGAGAGAGTATTTTGATTGGATGATAGTGGATAATGGAGAGTTGCTCCCAGATGCCTTCTCTCGGCAATGCAGGACCACTTTTATACTACCATCATGCTAGAGAAGGCCAAGACATCGTGGCACAGCTGTCACAACCGTCTGGCACAAACCACGGTTGGTTCCACGGCCGTGGAAGTGCCAGTGAACCGTGGTTTGGTGCTTCAGCGTTGTCTTGGTTCATTAAGCTTTGATTTGGTGCATGGCTTGTGTTGGCAAGGTTCCTTGAGTCCTCCTTAGCCCTTAGCTTGCATCCTAATGAGTCCGAGGGTGTGTCATCTTGACGAACGATCCTCAAACGTATCGTTTAAGCTCCTAAATCTCCCAAAATACCTACAAAGCAATGCAAAAGTCCGTGTAGACGTCTATCTAAACAAAACACATGATTTAAGTGCAAACGTCGTGAACTAATGCTAGATCATGCATGAATGAGTGAGAAATCTATCTAAATGATTACCTAAACCTAAGTCATAAATCGTGTTATCAAAAATACCCCATACTTAAGGTTTGCTCGTCCCCGAGCAAATTCCTAACTATAGACTAAGAGATGACATGATTTATGTATGCAGAAGAATGGCAAAATCTTTTTGGGTTTGTGCTTCTAATATTGGATCACCTTCATAGTCATGTTTTATGGCAATGGACAAGCAATCATGCATTAAACAAGTGAAGGCATGGAAAGACAATTGTACTTAACTTGAAAGCATGCATGAAATGTGAAAATGAAGAAGTCAAGATGATCAAGAGCATATCCAATCTAGATTCTAAGTCTTACAAACATGCAAATAGGTCATAAGGTCTTATGAAATAAAAGGCCAAGAAACGTTGTGATTAGGTGGGGATTTTTCTAGGCTATGTGATGCTAATCCGGGAATGGAACTAACTCCACAATTTTGTCCTCGATCAACTTCCCTCAAGTGTATATTTTCTTTCTTTTCTTTTTCCTTCACTTATTTTTGAGACAATGGCATTGGTGTACAAAAGCCGAAACCTTGGTGATTAGCCATCCTCGGGCTTTTTCTATTTTTCGAGGTGCATCCACACCGGGCACACTTACCAAAGCTCGTTAGGACTATCGGTTTATTTGACTTTGGCAAGGCACCAACACCCGATTATGTGAAGTGTGCCGAGTTACTTGTCATTTAAACCAATGTCCCCAAACCTATATTTTTGTCTACACTTTCACAACAATTTCAGCATTTTATTCATGACATTCTTTCATCAACATCTCCACCCCACACTTGCTTTTCACACACATCAACACACTAACATGCTCCTATTCCCGGATGGGTCAAAAGAGATCAAATTTATATCAATTGAGGTGCTCAAACATCATGATCAAGATGAGAAATAGAGAAAGATGAATTGCCTCATTCATTCCTAGATGGTGTGCAAGAACTAGCATGTAATTTCGACTTTCAATACTCAATCCATTCTAGGCGAACATCATGATGACAAATCATTCATGGAATTCAAGAGAAGTACTTCTAGTCCACATATTCCATTCATAAATTTAACACATAAGGCCATCCATAGCCAATTCACAAGACAAGATTCATCATTAGGGTCATATCCAAGCCTAGAAAGCACAAAATTTTTTAAATTTTCTGATTTTTTGGATTTTTCGAAATGAGTATATACAATGCAAGACATGTGATAAAATTAAACTACCCTAGATGCTAATCATGCAAAAGATCATGCAAACCCCACCCCATACTTAGAAACACATTGTCCCCAATGTGTAAATGAAGTAAAGAAGAGTGAAAGAAGGTTCTCACAATGTAAAAATGGTTTGCTATGGTATTTGGGATTTCTCAAGTGGAATTGATGTTGGATGACCCTATCAACAATGGTAGAGAGCTCTAAGTGTTCATCAAGGCGCCGGGACCCGCGCTAGGCATCGCTAGCCGTCCAGGTTCCGCGTCCGCTCCACCCATAATTGATGAAGGGTTCATCATCATCATTCACTTGTTATGCAAGGTTTCCAATGTTACCAAGATTCTAGCACACACACAAAGCACAAAAAACACACACAAAAACAGAAAAATCAAAAACAAAAACAAAACGAAAAAGGAAAAACGTTACCAATGGGTTGCCTCCCATCAAGCGCTTCTTTAAGGTCATTAGCTTGACCAAACTCGGGGCGTCTCACTCTAGGTGAAGTGGGGCAATCATATCTACCGGAGCTCCCGGGACATACTTCTTCAAACGGTGCCCATTCACCTTGAAATCTCCACAATGCTCCCCTCCTATCTCAATAGCTCCATGGGGGAAGATCTTCTTCACCACATATGGCCCGGTCCATCTTGATTTTAGCTTTCCGGGGAAGAGCCGCAGCCTTGAGTTGAAGAGAAGGACAAGGTCGCCTTCACTCAACTCCTTCGGGATGAGGAGCTTGTCATGCCACCGTTTGGTCCTTTCCTTGTAAATCCGGGCATTCTCATAAGCATCCAACCGGATCTCCTCAAGGGCATTCATATCAAGCAACCTCTTCTCTCCCGCCTCCTTGAGGTCAAAATTTAGCCACTTAATGGCCCAATAAGCTCTATGCTCCATCTCTACTGGAAGGTGGCAAGACTTGCCATAGACTAACTTGTAGGGAGTGGTGCCAATTGGTGTCTTGAAAGCGGTTCTATATGCCCACAAGGCATCATCGAGCTTCATAGCCCAATCTTTTCTCGTCCTAGAGACCGTCTTCTCGAGGATTCCCTTGATCTCCCGGTTGGAGATCTCCACTTGGCCACTAGTTTGGGGATGGTAAGGTGTTTCCACCTTATGAGTCACCCCATACTTAGCCAAAAGTGCTCCAAAGTTCCTATTGGTGAAGTGCTTCCCTCCATCACTTATGATCACCCTTGGTGTCCCAAACCTAGGGAAGATCACTCGGTTGAAGAACCGCACTACAACCTTGGCATCATTTGTGGGAGAGGCGATTGCCTCCACCCATCTCGAAACATAATCAACCGCCAATAGGATGTAGAGGTTGCCACATGAAGAAGGGAATGGTCCCATGAAGTCCACACCCTACACATCAAATATCTCCACTTCTTGTATGTTGTTCAAGGGCATTTCATTCCTCCTTGAGATGTTGCCCGTCCTTTGGCAAGCATCACAAGCTACCACAAAGCTTTGCACATCTTTGAACAAACTCGGCCAAAAGAAGCCCGATTGCAACACTTTCGCACATGTCTTGTGTGAGCTAGCATGCCCTCCACATGGCAAGGAGTGACAATGGCGGATCACACTCTCCACCTCATCCTCCGGTATGCATCTCCTAAACATTCCATCCGGCCCTCTCTTGAACAAAAGTGGTTCACTCCAATAGTAGTGCCTCACATCTTTGAAGAACTTCTTTCTTTGAGCATATGTCAATCCGGGAGGCACTTCCTCACACACAAGATAGTTCACAATGTCGGCATGCCATGGCTCACTTCCTCTAGACACTTGGAACAAGCATTCCTCCACCATTTGCAATTGTTCATCCCGGAATGAGTCATCAATCGGGATGTCATCTCTTTCAAGCTCCAATGGTGGGAGTCTACTAAGGTGATCCGCTACGGAGTTCTCGGATCCCTTCTTGTCCCGGATTTCCAAATCAAACTCTTGAAGAAGAAGGATCCACCGAATCAACCTAGGCTTGGCATCCTTCTTTGTAAGGAGATAACGGATTGTAGCATGATCCGTATAAATAATGACCTTCGCTCCAACAAGATATGAGCGGAACTTCTCAAATGCATACACAACCGCTAGCAACTCCTTCTCGGTGGTAGCATAATTGAGTTGGGCATCATCTAGCGTCTTGCTAGCATAATAAATGGCATGTGTGCGCCCATCTTTCCTTTGCCCCAAAACAGCCCCAACGGCTACATCACTTGCATCACACATGATCTTAAACGGTAAACTCCAATCCGGAGGTTGCATGATAGGTGCGGAGATCAAGGCGTTCTTCAACCTACAAAAAGCCTCAAGGCAATCCTTGGAGAAAACAAACTCAACATCCTTCATTAGTAGGTTAGTAAGAGGCTTAGAAATTTTAGAGAAGTCTTTAATAAACCTCCGGTAGAAACCGGCATGCCCTAAGAAACTCCTTACCCCTTTCACTGAGGTAGGTGGTGGCAACTTCTCTATCGTTTCAATCTTGGCCCTATCAACCTCAATGCCACGGTTGGACACCAAGTGTCCCAACACAATACCCTCACTTACCATGAAGTGGCATTTTTCCCAATTTAAGACAAGATTTGTCTCCTCACATCTTTTCAATACTAATGACAAGTTAGCTAAGCAATTATCAAAGGAAGAACCATAAACAGAAAAGTCATCCATAAACACTTCCATGATATTTTCAATGTATTCCAAAAAGATAGCCATCATACACCTTTAGAAGGTGGCGGGTGCATTACACAACCCAAATGGCATTCTCCTATATGCAAAAGTTCCCCATGGACATGTAAAGGTGGTTTTCTCTTGGTCATCGGGGTGGATAGGGATTTGGAAGAACCCGCTATAGCCATCTAGGTAGCAAAAGTGAGAAGGTTGAGCTAACCTCTCTAGCATTTGGTCAATGAAAGGAAGAGGGAAGTGATCTTTCCTAGAGGCCATGTTCAATTTCCTATAGTCAATGCACATCCTCCATCCCGTAAATTTCCTAGTTGGGATTAGTTCATTATTCTCATTAGTCACTACGGTCATCCCACCCTTCTTAGGAACTACATGAACGGGACTAACCCACTTACTATCCGAGATAGGGTAGATAATTCCCGCATCTAGCAACTTAATGATCTCTTTCTTGACTACCTCTTTCATTATAGGATTCAATCTTCTTTGATGTTCAATAGAGGGTTTATGGTTATCTTCCATCAATATCTTATGCATGTACAAAGAGGGCTTAATGCCAACTAAATCATCAATAGTATAGCCAATGGCTTTCCTATGCAATCTTAGCTCATGCAACAACTTAGCAAGTTCATCATCATTCAAGCATGCATTCACAATCACCGGATATGTAGAATTATCACCAAGGAAAGCATACTTTAAATGAGACGGGAGGGGTTTGAGTTCAAGTTTAGGAGGACCTTTGTCGAGTGGAGACGATCCAAATAATGTTGGATGAGATGAATCCAAAGCAAATGAAGACCCTCCAAGGCTCCTTGAAGCTTGATCATCAATGAGGGCTGCCTCTGGGGGAACCACGGTTGGATCCACATCCACGGCCGTGGAAGTCACCAAGCTTGCACGTTGGGGCTTTCCAGAGAGTTCTACGTCCGTGGAACACATTCCACGCCCGTGGAACCTACAGATGCTGAGCATGCCTTCGTGAACCTCAAATTCAGCCCTTGTCTCCTTTTCTAGTGCTTCCAAGGCCTTGATCTCTTCATTGCAAGCCTCCTCAACACCTTCCTCCATCAAACTTAAGGTAAGAACCTTCTCCAAGGGGTCCTTGATCAAGATCGAGCTCACAACTTCTCTAGACTCCTCTTGCTCGACTATGTTGAACATATCTTCATCAAGGGTTGGCCCTTTCATCATTGTGGACAACTTGAACTTGATGTTCTCTTCTCCAATGTTGAAAGAGAGAACTCCATTCTTGCAATCCACTAGGCATCCGGAAGTGGCTAGGAAAGGTCTTCCTAAGATGATGGGAACGGGGTAGTCCGCCGGGATGTCCAAAACAACGAAGTCTATGGGCACATAGAACTTCCCTAGTTGCACCGGAATGTCTTCCAAGATCCCAACCAGGTGAGTAATAGAGCGGTCCGCCATGTAAAGGGTCATCTTGACCGGTTTAGGCTCTCCTAGCCCAACCTTGTTGCAAAGTGCAAGCGGTATGATGCTCACACTTGCCCCAAGATCACAAAGGGCTTCATACTTCACCTCTCCTACTCCGATTGGCACGCAAAAGGATCCCGGATCCCTTAGTTTGGGAGGCATTTCCTCCTTCATTGTTTGGATCAATTCCGAGGACCTCTTTGTCATTCTTACTCCCCCATACTCCTCCAACTTCCTTTTGTTGGAGAGTATCTCTTTCAAGAACTTGCCATATGCCGGCATACCTAAGATAGCATCCATGAACGGAATGTTAATATGCAATTTAGACATAAGTTCAAGGAATTTACCAAAGTGATTGTCTAAACGAGCCTTTGCTCGTGATTGAGGGAACGGTAGTGGTGGCTTGTATGGAGGCGGTGCCACATAAGTTGGCTCAACATCCTTGCCCTTGCCTCCATCTTCTTGCACTATCTCTTCCTCTACCACTACTTGCTTTCCCTTAGCATTTTCCTTGGGCAAAGGATTCTTTATGCTCAACCCGCTCCTTGTAGTAATATCCAACACTTGGCCTCTTGGGTTGTCTTCGGTCCTTCCGGGAAGCTTTCCCGGATCTCTATGGGCTTCACCCGCCTTTTGGAACACTTGTGCTTCCAACACCTTTTGAGCCTTAGAAATAGAAGTTACCGTGCTCTCAAGACCACTCAACCTTCCAAGCAATTGCTCAAACATCATTTCGGTTCTATCCTTTGGAGGTTGAGTAAATCCGGGTGGAGGTTCTTGTGCAGCTTTTGGTTGTGGAGTTGTGCTTGTAGAAGCGGGAGGGTTCAAGGCTCCATCCAGGTTAGAATAGGAAAACCCGGGATGGTTGTGGTTGGGCCGGTAATTGTTGAATTGCCGGTTGTTGTTGAAACCGGCATGCCCTAAGAAACTCCTTACCCCTTTCACTGAGGTAGGTGGTGGCAACTTCTCTATCGTTTCAATCTTGGCCCTATCAACCTCAATTCCACGGTTGGACACCAAGTGTCCCAACACAATACCCTCACTTACCATGAAGTGGCATTTTTCCCAATTTAAGACAAGATTTGTCTCCTCACATCTTTTCAATACTAATGACAAGTTAGCTAAGCAATTATCAAAGGAAGAACCATAAACAGAAAAGTCATCCATAAACACTTCCATGATATTTTCAATGTATTCCGAAAAGATAGCCATCATACACCTTTAGAAGGTGGCGGGTGCATTACACAACCCAAATGGCATTCTCCTATATGCAAAAGTTCCCCATGGACATGTAAAGGTGGTTTTCTCTTGGTCATCGGGGTGGATAGGGATTTGGAAGAACCCGCTATAGCCATCTAGGTAGCAAAAGTGAGAAGGTTGAGCTAACCTCTCTAGCATTTGGTCAATGAAAGGAAGAGGGAAGTGATCTTTCCTAGAGGCCATGTTCAATTTCCTATAGTCAATGCACATCCTCCATCCCGTAAATTTCCTAGTTGGGATTAGTTCATTATTCTCATTAGTCACTACGGTCATCCCACCCTTCTTAGGAACTACATGAACGGGACTAACCCACTTACTATCCGAGATAGGGTAGATAATTCCCGCATCTAGCAACTTAATGATCTCTTTCTTGACTACCTCTTTCATTATAGGATTCAATCTTCTTTGATGTTCAATAGAGGGTTTATGGTTATCTTCCATCAATATCTTATGCATGTACAAAGAGGGCTTAATGCCAACTAAATCATCAATAGTATAGCCAATGGCTTTCCTATGCAATCTTAGCTCATGCAACAACTTAGCAAGTTCATCATCATTCAAGCATGCATTCACAATCACCGGATATGTAGAATTATCACCAAGGAAAGCATACTTTAAATGAGACGGGAGGGGTTTGAGTTCAAGTTTAGGAGGACCTTTGTCGAGTGGAGACGATCCAAATAATGTTGGATGAGATGAATCCAAAGCAAATGAAGACCCTCCAAGGCTCCTTGAAGCTTGATCATCAATGAGGGCTGCCTCTGGGGGAACCACGGTTGGATCCACATCCACGGCCGTGGAAGTCACCAAGCTTGCACGTTGGGGCTTTCCAGAGAGTTCTACGGCCGTGGAACACATTCCACGCCCGTGGAACCTACAGATGCTGAGCATGCCTTCGTGAACCTCAAATTCAGCCCTTGTCTCCTTTTCTAGTGCTTCCAAGGCCTTGATCTCTTCATTGCAAGCCTCCTCAACACCTTCCTCCATCAAACTTAAGGTAAGAACCTTCTCCAAGGGGTCCTTGATCAAGATCGAACTCACAACTTCTCTAGACTCCTCTTGCTCGACTATGTTGAACATATCTTCATCAAGGGTTGGCCCTTTCATCATTGTGGACAACTTGAACTTGATGTTCTCTTCTCCAATGTTGAAAGAGAGAACTCCATTCTTGCAATCCACTAGGCATCCGGAAGTGGCTAGGAAAGGTCTTCCTAAGATGATGGGAACGGGGTAGTCCGCCGGGATGTCCAAAACAACGAAGTCTATGGGCACATAGAACTTCCCTAGTTGCACCGGAATGTCTTCCAAGATCCCAACCAGGTGAGTAATAGAGCGGTCCGCCATGTAAAGGGTCATCTTGACCGGTTTAGGCTCTCCTAGCCCAACCTTGTTGCAAAGTGCAAGCGGTATGATGCTCACACTTGCCCCAAGATCACAAAGGGCTTCATACTTCACCTCTCCTACTCCGATTGGCACGCAAAAGGATCCCGGATCCCTTAGTTTGGGAGGCATTTCCTCCTTCATTGTTTGGATCAATTCCGAGGACCTCTTTGTCATTCTTACTCCCCCATACTCCTCCAACTTCCTTTTGTTGGAGAGTATCTCTTTCAAGAACTTGCCATATGCCGGCATACCTAAGATAGCATCCATGAACGGAATGTTAATATGCAATTTAGACATAAGTTCAAGGAATTTACCAAAGTGATTGTCTAAACGAGCCTTTGCTCGTGATTGAGGGAACGGTAGTGGTGGCTTGTATGGAGGCGGTGCCACATAAGTTGGCTCAACATCCTTGCCCTTGCCTCCATCTTCTTGCACTATCTCTTCCTCTACCACTACTTGCTTTCCCTTAGCATTTTCCTTGGGCAAAGGATTCTTTATGCTCAACCCGCTCCTTGTAGTAATATCCAACACTTGGCCTCTTGGGTTGTCTTCGGTCCTTCCGGGAAGCTTTCCCGGATCTCTATGGGCTTCACCCGCCTTTTGGAACACTTGTGCTTCCAACACCTTTTGAGCCTTAGAAATAGAAGTTACCGTGCTCTCAAGACCACTCAACCTTCCAAGCAATTGCTCAAACATCATTTCGGTTCTATCCTTTGGAGGTTGAGTAAATCCGGGTGGAGGTTCTTGTGCAGCTTTTGGTTGTGGAGTTGTGCTTGTAGAAGCGGGAGGGTTCAAGGCTCCATCCGGGTTAGAATAGGAAAACCCGGGATGGTTGTGGTTGGGCCGGTAATTGTTGAATTGCCGGTTGTTGTTGAAGTTCCTCGGGCCTTGGTAGTTGTTGTAGTTACCCCTTCCCATGTAATTCACATCTTCCTCCTTGGAAAACAAGTTTGCTTGCACTTGCACTTGAGGGGTTGCTTGGTTCTTCAAAGTTGTAGCACACAACTCCCTCAAAGACTTTAGCTCGTTGTTGATGGCGTCAAGCTTGAAATTGCTCATGGTGACTTCACTCACCTCATATGCTCCCGCCTTTCTCCCTTCACTCTTCCTATGGGAGTACTTCTCAATCACTAAAGCTTGTTTTTCTACAAACTCCCAAGCTTCATCCACATGCTTTTCCATAAAAGTCCCACCGGAAAGAGATTGAAGCTTGAATTGGCTATCTTCATCAAGTCCTTTGAAGTAGATCTCCAATAGCTCAATTTTTGGTATACCATGGTGTGGACAATCTAGGAGAAGATCCTTGAATCTCTCCCAAGACTTGAACAAGCTCTCTCTATCCTTCATCACGAAGGCATTTATCTTCCCTCTTAGCTCGGTAGTCTTGGAAGGTGGGAAGAACTTAGTCAAAAACTCGGTTGTCATCTCCTCCCAAGTACTAACTCACCCTTGTGGAATAGATTGATACCAAGCCAAGTCTTTATCCTTAAGAGAGAAGGAAAAAGCCCTAAGCTTATGGTTGTTGCTCTCCAATCTTGGCGGTCTAAGAGTCTCCATCAAAATCTCATAGTTCATCAAGTGTTGATGAGGAGACTCTCCTTCCATCCCTCCAAATTGATTATGCCGGATCATTTGTAGAACTTGAGGGCGGAGCTCGTAGTTGTGGGTTGCGGGATCTCCTAAGTTCACACCCGGACGGTGTGCTCTTTGTGCCGGATCCATACGTCTCCCTAAGGTTTGTGGCTCTTCAATTGCAATGGGCACAACCCTAACATTCGCCGCCGGTGCGGTTGTGGTGGAGGAGGTGGAGGTTGTTGACGATTAAGCTCTCCTTGTACAAGGGCTTGCCTAATCTCATCAATCTCCCTCCTAGTTGCTTTTTGCCTCTCATTGGCAAGTCTCCTTTCTTCCTCCAAGAGCTCATCTCTTAGCCTTATTTGCTCTAAAGCCTCATCCAACTCAGCTTGGAGATCTCTTCCGGCCATCTTCTTTCCCTTTTTGATGCTCTTGGATCTAGATCTAAGGGTTTTCTCCGGTTCGGGATCGAATGGAGCTAAATCCTTGCCACAAAATCTTCGCATACACCTAAAGAGTAAGAGATGTCCTGAAAAGCAAAGACAAAAACTAAAGAGAGATCAAAAGCAACAAGAAAGATCTACACTATAAACAATCACAAAATAGACTCAATCTAGACCTAGTCCCCGGCAACGGCGCCAAAAACTTGTCACGCTCAGGATGTGTGTGATACGCAATAGGTTTTAAATTTATACTCGTTATATTTCTCCTAACTCCTAGCGCACCTGCAGTGTACGGGACGTTTGTAGTAGGGATAGTATTCCGAGGTCGAACACAAAGACTAAGGTGAGATTGATTCGATTTATTATTGAGTTTAGTGAAGATCTAGGTTATAGAAAAGAGAAAGAAATGAAAACCTCAATGTTTTTGGTTGGTTTTTAGGTGATCAATCAAGGATCACAAATGATGTAAAGTAAAAAATCAACTAAGCTAACGAATCAACACAAGCAAATAAGATAAACACGAGATATCAATCAAAAGAGAAAAGCGGATTCTAGGGGTTGGAAATTCCGGTTATGGCTTAGGACTCAAGCTATCTAATCATTCCTTGGATTCACTATGATATGTTGGGAGTGAGTGTTTCTAGATTGGGATCAATCACCGGGTAGGTCTCATAATCCACTAGTCCGTTCCTAAGATCTTATCACCGGGTAAGTCTCTAAGAATCTAAGGAATGGAATTCTACACAAACCGGATTGTCACCTAGGGATCTAACCTATCCTCACCGGGTAAGTCTCGAAGGGGTTAGTCCTAAACAACTATCCTAGCACACTTAGTCCAATGGCGGCTTATAAGGCTCACCACTACCTAGGGTTTGTCATCTTTGAAATCTAAGAGTAAGAATCACCGGGTAGGTCTCTTCTAACACTTAGTTGCTAACACTAGGTCACCCTAGGGTAGATTTAACTCAACAAACACTAGGATTTCAACATTATAACAATCTAAAGTTAGATCCATCGAACCAGGGAGAATCACAGGCTGTTCTACACCCTCCACGGCTGTGGAATGGCAAGAACTGACCGTGGACTCCAACAGAGGCTCGTTCAAGTACACGAGTCATCCAAAGGTAAATCTAAGTTCATCCTATCATAGTCTTAGCCATAACCATCCTTTCCTTACCCTAGAATCGCATCTATTTAGCCTACAACATGCATCATACCAATCGAAATCATCAAGCATAGAATCATGGCTTCCATTTGCAAGATAATGAAGAGAAAGAGATGAACAAGTGAAGTAATCAAAACCAAGCTGAAAGTAAGATTAGAATGACTCACAACCCTTCCAAAAGAAGGTTTAAAAGGTTCATACAACTCTAGAAATCGATTCCGAAATTCTTCACTACAAAAGCTATCAAGGTCTAGTGATAACAAGATTTATGACTTAGGATTAGGTAATCATTTAGATAGATTTCTCACTCATTCATGCACGTTTTGGCATTGGTTCATGACGTCTTCGCTCAATTCATGCACATTTCTAGAAAAGACGTCTACACTACCTTTTATCGGTTTTGTAGGTAATTCGGGGATCTATTGGACGTTAATCGATACATTTGAGGGCCAAGCCTCATGATGGTACACATCCAAAGCCTTGGAGAAGCATAATTGGAGCAACAAAGGACACAAAGACCACTATTGGTGCAAGCAATGGAGCAACTCATGGCTAGACGATCATAGCATGCTTCTGTTGAAGAAAATCGACCTACACCCAGGAAAATCGGCCGATTTTTTCCTCTAGGTCGATTTTTGGGCCTTTGACAGCTTAAGCCACGTGTCCCACGATCTCTTGTCCGGCCTTGCTCTTGGTGGAGAATATAAGTGGTCCTTCAAAGCTGTTGCTGGCTCTCTCCCATTCTCCTCCTCTCCCACATCCTCTAGCATCTTCCCAAAAGAATCTTCCAATTTGGAGCTCTCTTCAAGACACCCTTGTGGGTGTTCTTGAGAGAGATTAGTGTATATTTCAATTTCATAGTGAGATTTGAGTGATTTTTGTGAAGAAGCTTGTTGAAGGTTGTAAGATCCGACTTGGAGCTACATTTGGTGTGTTGAAAGACTTGTTTTGAGCTCAAACCTAGCTAAGTTTCATTGCTTTCATCTTCTTGCTATGGATTCCATGTATGCTTGTATGATGATTTTAGATCTTGAAATGCATGTTATTGGCTAGTTTATTGTGATTCTGGAGTGATGGATTGATGGTTAAGGCTTGGGTGATGATAGAATGGACTTATATGTTAGTTTAGGATGATTCGTATGCATAAAACCTAACTCAGACATAAAAATCGACCTGTTCTTCATAGTAAATCGGCCGATTTTTACTATGATCCACCCGATTTTTCCTTCTGTTGCTCTTTAATTGATGAATCTGTATGTTAGGATGTTAGATTGTTGAAATCCTAGTGTTTGTTGAGCTTAATTTAGCTTAGGATCACCTAATGCTATCAACCTAAGTTAGGGAAGAGATCTACCCGATGATTTCCGATCTTAGATACCTAAGATGATGAATTCTAGGTAGTAGTGAGCCTCACAAGCCGCTATTGGATTGAGTGTGCTAGGATTATTGCTTGAGACTTATCTTTTCCGAGACTTACCCGGTAAGGAGAGGTTTGCCCCTTTAGTAGTGTCCGGTTTGTGTAGAATTCCCAACTTTACCTCCTTGAGACTTACCCGGTGATAGGAGTTTGGTGCGGGATTAGTGAAGCATGAGATTTACCCGGTAATTGCTTCCATTAGAGAAACACCCTTTCCCAACACCGCAGCCTTGTCCTAGAATCTTTAGAACCTTGAGTCCAACGCCATAACCGGAAATCTTGACCTCTAGAATCCATTTCTCTCTCTTTTATCACATAGTTTGTGCTTGCGTTACTTGTT
Organism: Fagopyrum homotropicum; assembly: GCA_033239125.1. NCBI lineage: Eukaryota > Viridiplantae > Streptophyta > Magnoliopsida > Caryophyllales > Polygonaceae > Fagopyrum > Fagopyrum homotropicum. The sequence continues at coordinate 142,655,885 of BSWB01000003.1, read as the reverse complement.
TGTTTTCGTTGATTTGTTAGCATAGTTGATTGTTCATTTTGCATGAATTGTGATCCTTGATTGATCACCTAAAAACCCACCAAAAACATTTAGATTTTCATTTCTTTATTTCTTTCTCTTTTCTTAGACTAGATTTGCACTATCTGTGATCATTGAATGACTTGATTTCGCCTCAGTCCTTGTGTTCGACCTCGGAATACTTTCCTTTCTACAAAACGACCCGTACACTGCGGGTTTCGCTAGGTAGATTAGGATTTTAGTTCGAGTTTATAAATGTAAAGCTTTTTGTGCTATATTTCCTAGCGTGACAAGTTTTTGGCGCCGTTGCCGGGGACTAGGTCTAGATTGAGTCATTTGCTTTTGATCGTTTTTAGTGTTTATCTTTCTTGTTACTTTTGATCTTGTGTTGTTTTTGTCTTTGCCTTTTCATGTTTGCCATGGACGGATTGTACTTCCAAGACGACCTTGACGACATGGAGTATGAGGAGTGGATGGAAAGCCAAGATCTAGTACCTCTGCATGATGAGTTTGAGTATTGGGAGGAGTTTAATGCCTATCACGAGTCCCATGATCAAGCTCACTTGACTACATTGCCTTATGTGGAGCCTTACCATCAACCTCACAATGACCGAGTGGAATCAATGCTAGAAGAAATGTTGAGGAAGATGGATGATCTAGAGAGCAATCTTGCTTCCATTTCGAGTTCCCACATGGTGCTTGAAGAGGAAGTATTTCAACAAGAGGAGGTTCACCATGAGGAGATCCAAGAATTACCCGGTTCAACCATAGCCAATAGAGACCTTGAGGAAGAGTTGAATGAAGCTCGGGAGCAATTGTGGCTAAGGGATTTGGCCCTGGAGGATGCAAGAAGATTGAATGTTGAGAGAGAAGAACAAATGAGGAGGGAGATTGAGGAGATTAGGCATGCTCTTATGCTAGGAGATCCTACCATCCTTCAAGGCTTACCTCCACCTCCTTCACCTTTGGAGGAGTGCAATGAAGTATTCTCACCCCCGGTCATCCTTGCCATCAACCCCGGAACCACACTTGAAGAGCTCACGAGGGAGAGCCCTAAGCTAACCTCAACTCCGTCCAATCCCTCCTTGCTTGCCCGGAGTACACACGGAAATTGGAGCCCCTTTCCTAAGGAGTTTCCCATGTTGAATGATGGAGGGAAGCATGATGGATCCATGATGGTTATGGAGCACCTCAATGAAGAATTCTTTCCAAGAACCGGCCTTCTTTGGATCATAGAGGATGAGGATGACAAGCATCTCACCGGTATGACCGCGGAGTACCAATTGTCTAAGTATGGGGTAGCACCTATGGTTGCAACTCCATACTATCATCAAAGGAGCGGTGATGAAGGAGTCTACTACTCACCGGTGAAGAGAGAACTTAAAGCTTATTTGGGCATCAAGTGGCCCTTGCTTGTCATCATGGATGCCGGAAAGCGATGGTTGTTTGGACTCCTCAAGCAAACCATGGTATTCGAGGTGGATTGACACATCCTCGGAGTTTGGTCAAGCTAATGACCTTAAAGAAGCGCTTAATGGGAGGCAACCCATTGGTACGTGTCTTTCCCTTTTATTTTTCTTGTTTTTGTTTGATTTTGCTTTTGGTGTGCTTTGTTTTTCTTTTGTGTTTTTGGGTGCTAGATCTTGTTGTTGTCATGTGTGATGAGATGCTGGAGGTCATGTGAAAACCTCATGGAACTGTTGGCAAGAAGGTGCAAGATCCGAGCACATGGACAAGGAAGAAAGCACCCAGGAAAATCGGACTGTTCTTCACAAAAATCGGCCGATTTTCCTGGGATATGGTCCGATTTTTCCTTCTGTAAAGGAAAGTGATGATCTCCAATCAAGCATGGGTGGAGCGGACGTGGAACTTGGACGGCTTGCGGTGCCAAGCGCGGGTTCCGACACCATAATGAACATCAAGAGCTCTCTACCATCCTTGATCGATCATCCCCCATCATCATTCGATGTGAACCGAAATACCAAAGCATCACCAATTTTACATTGTGAGGACTCTCTTTCACTTCTTTATTTAGTTTACACATTAGGGACAATGTGCTTCTAAGTATGGGGTGGGGTTTTCATGATCACTTGCATGATTAGCATCTAGGATAGTTTAATATTGTCACATGTTTCATTATGTCTTGCATTGTACATACATATTTTGAAAAATCCAAAAAAAAAAAAAATCAGAAAATTTTAAAAAAAAATTTAGTGCTTCTAAAGCTTGGGAATGACCCTAATGATGAATCTTGTCTTGTGGATTGGCTATGGATAACCTTATGTGTTAAATTGATGATGCATATGTGGACTTGAAATACTTATCTTGAATTCCATGAATGACTTGTGATCATGATGTTTGCCTAGAATGGATTGAGTATTGAAGGTCGAAATTGCATGCTAGTTCTTGCACACCATTTAGGAATGAATAAGGCAATTCATCTTTCTCTACTTCTCATCTTGATCATGTTGCTTGAGCACCTCAATTGATATAAATTGACCTCTTTTGACCCATCCGGGAATAGGAGCATGCTAGTGTGTTGATGTGTGTGAAAAGCAAGTGTGGGGTGAAGTTGTTGATGAAAGAATGATGTGAATGAAATGCTGAAATTGTTGTGAAAGTGTAGACAAAAATATAGGTTTGGGGACGTTGGTTTAAATGACAAGTAACTCTGTACACTTCACATGATCGGGTGTTGGTGCCTTGCCAAAGTCAAATAAACCGATAGTCCTAACGAGCTTTGGTATGTGTGCCCGGTGTGGATGCATCTCGAAAAATAGAAAAAGCCCGAGAATGGCTAATCACCAAGGTTTTGGCTTTTGTACACCAATGCCATTGTCTCAAAAATAAAAGAAAGAAAAGAAAATGAAGAAAAATATACACTTGAGGGAAGTTGATAAGAAAATTTGAAGTTGTGGTTGTTTAGTTCCTTTCCCGGATTAGCATCACAAAGCCTAGAAAATTCCCACCTAATCACAACGTCTCTTGGCCTTCTATTTTACAAGTCCTTATAACCTACTTGCATGTGTGTAAGACTAAGTGATTTAGATTGGGTATGCTCATGATCATCTTGACTTCTTCATCTTTACATTTCATTGCATGCTATCAAGTTAAGTGTAATTGTCTTTCCATGCTTTCACTTATTTGATACATAATTGCTTGTCCATTGCCATGAAACATGACTATGAAGGTGATCCAATATTAGAAGCACAACTCCAAAAAGATTTTGCCATTTTTCTGCATACATAAATCATGTCATCTCTTAGTCTATAGTTGGGAATTTGCTCGGGGACGAGCAAACCTTAAGTATGGGGTATTTTTTATAACAAGATTTATGACTTAGGATTAGGTAATCATTTAGATAGATTTCTCACTCATTCATGCACGTTTTGGCATTGGTTCATGACGTCTTCGCTCAATTCATGCACATTTCTAGAAAAGACGTCTACACTACCTTTTATCGGTTTTGTAGGTAATTCGGGGATCTATTGGACGTTAATCGATACATTTGAGGGCCAAGCCTCATGATGGTACACATCCAAAGCCTTGGAGGAGCATAATTGGAGCAACAAAGGACACAAAGACCACTATTGGTGCAAGCAATGGAGCAACTCATGGCTAGACGATCATAGCATGCTTCTGTTGAAGAAAATCGACCTACACCCAGGAAAATCGGCCGATTTTTTCCTCTGGGTCGATTTTTGGGCCTTTGACAGCTTAAGCCACGTGTCCCACGATCTCTTGTCCGGCCTTGCTCTTGGTGGAGAATATAAGTGGTCCTTCAAAGCTGTTGCTGGCTCTCTCCCATTCTCCTCCTCTCCCACATCCTCTAGCATCTTCCCAAAAGAATCTTCCAATTTGGAGCTCTCTTCAAGACACCCTTGTGGGTGTTCTTGAGAGAGATTAGTGTATATTTCAATTTCATAGTGAGATTTGAGTGATTTTTGTGAAGAAGCTTGTTGAAGGTTGTAAGATCCGACTTGGAGCTACATTTGGTGTGTTGAAAGACTTGTTTTGAGCTCAAACCTAGCTAAGTTTCATTGCTTTCATCTTCTTGCTATGGATTCCACGTATGCTTGTATGATGATTTTAGATCTTGAAATGCATGTTATTGGCTAGTTTATTATGATTCTGGAGTGATGGATTGATGGTTAAGGCTTGGGTGATGATAGAATGGACTTATATGTTAGTTTAGGATGATTCGTATGCATAAAACCTAACTCAGACATAAAAATCGACCTGTTCTTCATAGTAAATCGGCCGATTTTTACTATGATCCACCCGATTTTTCCTTCTGTTGCTCTTTAATTGATGAATCTGTATGTTAGGATGTTAGATTGTTGAAATCCTAGTGTTTGTTGAGCTTAATTTAGCTTAGGATCACCTAATGCTATCAACCTAAGTTAGGGAAGAGATCTACCCGATGATTTCCGATCTTAGATACCTAAGATGATGAATTCTAGGTAGTAGTGAGCCTCACAAGCCGCTATTGGATTGAGTGTGCTAGGATTATTGCTTGAGACTTATCTTTTCCGAGACTTACCCGGTAAGGAGAGGTTTGCCCCTTTAGTAGTGTCCGGTTTGTGTAGAATTCCCAACTTTACCTCCTTGAAACTTACCCGGTGATAGGAGTTTGGTGCGGGATTAGTGAAGCATGAGACTTACCCGGTAATTGCTTCCATTAGAGAAACACCCTTTCCCAACACCGCAGCCTTGTCCTAGAATCTTTAGAACCTTGAGTCCAACGCCATAACCGGAAATCTTGACCTCTAGAATCCATTTCTCTCTCTTTTATCACATAGTTTGTGCTTGCGTTACTTATTTGTTTTCGTTGATTTGTTAGCATAGTTGATTGTTCATTTTGCATGAATTGTGATCCTTGATTGATCACCTAAAAACCCACCAAAAACATTTAGATTTTCATTTCTTTATTTCTTTCTCTTTTCTTAGACTAGATTTGCACTATCTTTGATCATTGAATGACTTGATTTCGCCTCAGTCCTTGTGTTCGACCTCGGAATACTTTCCTTTCTACAAAACGACCCGTACACTGCGGGTTTCGCTAGGTAGATTAGGATTTTAGTTCGAGTTTATAAATGTAAAGCTTTTTGTGCTATATTTCCTAGCGTGACATCTAGCTATGGTGTGTTCTTCTTCTCCTCTCCAATGGAGCTCTTCTTCCTCCTTCAATGGTAGCTTCTCCTTGAAAGAATCTTCTTGTTGAGAGAGTATTTTGATTGGATGATAGTGGATAATGGAGAGCTGCTCCCAGATGCCTTCTCTCAGTAATGCAGGACCACTTTTATACTACCATCATGCTAGAGAAGGCCAAGAGATCGTGGCACAGCTGTCACAACCGTCTGGCACAAACCACGGTTGGTTCCACGGCCGTGGAAGTGCCAGTGAACCGTGGTTTGGTGCTTCAGCGTTGCCTTGGTTCATTAAGCTTTGATTTGGTGCATGGCTTGTGTTGGCAAGGTTCCTTGAGTCCTCCTTAGATCTTAGCTTGCATCCTAATGAGTCCGAGGGCGTGTCATCTTGACGAACGATCCTCAAACGTATCGTTTAAGATCCTAAATCTCCCAAAATACCTACAAAGCAATGCAAAAGTCCGTGTAGACGTCTATCTCGACAAAACACATGATTTAAGTTCAAACGTCGTGAACTAATGCTAGATCATGCATGAATGAGTGAGAAATCTATCTAAATAATTACCTAAACCTAAGTCATAAATCGTGTTATCAGTACATAGGGTGCAGACTTATGATGAATAATGCCATGACACATGAATATATCTTGGAGCTGATGTTGAAGAAATTCAGCACCATTAGTTGACCTGAATACTTTGACAGATTTTTGAAACTGATTTTGAACATATGCCAAAAAGTGAGTAATGATCCTGAGAACTTGCATCTTATTTGCCATAAGGAAAGTCCATGTGCACCTACTATAGTCATCAACAATTGTCAAGAAATATTTTGCCCCACACAAAGCAGGTGTGTGATAAGGGCCCCATATATCAACATGAATCAAGGCAAACAACTCAAAAGCATAAGAGTTACTGGATAGAAAAGGCAGTCGATGCTGCTTAGCCAAAATACATGTTTGACAGTCTAAGGTCATGAACTTAGAAAAAGAACAATTATCTAAATGATGCATTTTAGACAAGGATAAATGCCCCAATCTGGCATGAAGTAATTGACTCTCAGTTGATTTAGAGGAAGCTGAATAAGCAGTGGAAGTAATGGTATTAGTAAGACAAGGTGAATTGAGCTTGAAGAGACCTCCCTCCATGTAACCAGTAGCAATGATGGAGTCATTGATATGGTCCTGAAATAAACACTAGTTGTGAGTAAAGTGTATTTGTAAAGGAAGATCAATGACCAGTCTAGAAACAGAGAGTAAGTTGTGCTTGAATTGAGGTAAATAAAGCACATTATGTAGAGTAAACTGAGGAGATAAAATCACTGTCCCTCGATTGATAGACTTCTTTGACTGAACCATCAGGAAGACCAATAAGAATTGGCTTAGTAAGCACTTGCAAATCAGAAAATAAACTTTTGCAAAAGGAGATATGGTCAGTCGCTCCAGAATCAATAATCCATGTACATAAATTGACAGCATTTTGAACTGACTGCTGTGTAATACCTGCAAAGTTCAAAGAGGCTAAACCCTGCTTATCTTGCATCATTTTCAAGACCTCTTGATAGACAGCTGACACCATTGCAGGATCCATTGGAGATGCACGTAAGTGAACTGACTGCTCTGATACCATGTTAAATTTATCTTTTTTAATATCCGTCGGGTCTAATACGTGGAGGGGATGCACGTAAGTGAACCTTACACATAAGCATTCGGGGTTCCATCCTAAAACCAATTGGCAATAGGAGGAGTAGCCCTAGCTCTTATATACTAGGTTCGGTTATTATCATATTGTCGATGTGGGACAATATATCCACACATCTCAACACTCCCCCCTCAAGTGCAACTATCCTGGACTAGTTGCACTTGACAACAAAGCCTTAAGGCCGGCTTAGCCAAATGGACGGAAAGCATACTCGCTAACCATAACACCCAAACACAGGATTACGAGACCCGCACGAACCGTAGCTCTGATACCATATCAAATCTATGAATATGAAATGTAATAATCTCTCATATGAATGTAGCTTACAGAAGAGGTGCTTATATACGTACAGACTGAAACAGAAAGTTGTTAGACAATTTGCTTATTTACATAAGACCCCTCTTTATTCTATATAATTGCATCATATATTCCTACACACAAGACTCCATTTCATCCAGTCTATACGATTTCGATTAAAGGAATTCATGATCTGTACGGGATGAATGCTCTCTCATGAGTGATAACTAGACTCTAGATCGCTTGGTGTTGTAGAAACAAGAAGCTCTTTGATGATACCCTTCCAAACATCCCTTCATGCGGGATAGTTTACTTAAGCTTGCAGAATATTACAAGATAAGAAACGAGAAGCTTCATAGACCGATTTCCACTCCCCTCAGTTCATGGCAAGCACCTTTTAGGATGAATATAATCGTTTATGCACGCAACATTTATCATCCGACTGTGAAGAGACCAATATTCTCCTCAATGATGAGCTTTGGGTCAAAACATATAAGGGTCCACAATATGGAAGGATTTTTGGATTGATTAGGAGAACAAGGCATAGACGTTATTCGTACCGGCTTGATTGCAAATTATTTCACTTCTGGTAAGTCTTCACAAGCTTACTATAAATCCCCAAATACTGAACCTTTGAAATTAAACTGAAGTAAAAGTTGGAAGCATCAACGAATGAGGTGAAGGAATTAAACGGAAAATGGGTAGTATACAAGATTTCACGCAACAAGAAAAACTCTTACAAGAACTACTACGATTACATAAGAGTGTTTTTGTGAGCTCAACACCTTAGTTAGCTTCCTTTCTCAAAAACATTTGAATATGACTAAGTTTATCGTTTGCGGTTTAAGAGGTTTTGGGCTTGATGTGTTAGTATAATATCTTATATCTATTAAAGTATAAGCTTTTTTTGCCACGTGTTAACGTCACGTTTCTTAAAAGAAAAAAACTTATTTAAAAAAGTGATTTTTAAATGTTGATATAAATTGAAAAGTAATTTCTAATTTTATAAAAAAAATATTAAAATAAGTAGTTTTACAAGAATAGTTTTCAAACTTTTACGGATTTTTTTTTGCCTTCAATTTTACAAATAATAATATCTTAACAAATCTTTATAATTTTATTTTTACAGTGTAATTTATTTTACTTTTTATTTTTGTCAAATAAATTTTACATTTGCTATTTTTATCCTAATTTATTTCCTTTTTTTTTATCAAAATCTAACTAAAGTGATTCTGTCAAACCTATCTTTAATTCAAAATTTTAATCTTATCCTATCTTAAAATCTAAATTGTGTAAGTAGTTATTTGATATAATCTTCAATAAATAACATTTGTAATTAAATTTACTACTTATAAATAAAACAATTGCTAGAATACAAATTTAAATGTTTTTAGTGTAATAATTTGAACCTTATATTTAACATATTATAATATTTATTATAAAATAAATTTTGAAAAAAAAAACGCATAAGAACCAACGTTCAATAGGTGAAATGAAGGATAGATTGTGGAACATTTGATTTGTAAGGTTAGACTATGAAACATTTGAGTTGTACCAAGGAAGGGAGGCTCGAAAAAGGTCTTCTTGATATCGTAGTCTTGGGCGCAAGCGAAGACAACCGAGAACTGGAGGAGAAGAAGAAAGGGTTTTATTTTAGAGATGGGGTGAAGAAGAGAAAGGTTGGTGGTGTGCTGTGGAGAAAGCTTTGGTGGTGTCCAACAGGTTTTATTTTAGACTTTAGGCCTGTTTGGGATCAATATCCAGGTACCCGTGTATCGGATAATGGTATATGGGCACGAGATTGATATCTGATATTTCTGAATGACAAGATAAAGTATACCAAAATTGCTTCGGTTACTAGCTCTCAAAATTTCAGCAAATATTGATACGAATGAGTAGAAATAGTACGTAGTGTGTCTAAAGAACCCCAGCTAGTAATCCAGTCCATACATATCACACGATTCAATAGAAAATTAACACGAATCCATGCGAGAAGCTGCATAAATTGAGCAATACAATCCTGCTGCAAACCGAATCCGAAGTTTATTGCTCTTTCCAAATGGTATGAAACAGAAAATTAACTCCGATCTTGTAATATTAGAAGACATCGAAAAAGGCGCAAATCGAACTTGGATAAGATTTGTTTTAACCCGGAGATGATGTAAATAAAGAAAAAGAACGAAGATCGAACGAGGGAGATGTAACACCCCAAATCCTAGAGGACTCAAAATGCTACGAGCTGGGACCTCACAATGGGTTCCGGCCCTTAGCATGGCAACAACTTCATCGGACCTTAGAACACGGCACAAATAAAAAGGCAAAACATAGAGTTTTATATCATGAGCGAAATGAAAAATCCAAATCTGAAAACAATACAGCCAAGTCTCAAAACCAAAATGACAACATCAGTCTCAATAGTCGTGAAATAAAAGATAACAGTCCCGTCCTATAATGCACGGAACCCCGGCTGCCCACTACCGCCGGATCACTTGATCGCCTCCCTAACCTGCAAGGCATCTACAAGCGGTATAAAACCGTTAGCTAATAATCTATGCATAAGTATAAAGGTAAAAGCACAAACACACAGCATACACAATCAGTATGCAACACTCATTCCTTTTGTTATCTTTAATTAAGTGATATGTCATTACTAATGATACTTATTTTGTGACACGAGGGATTCGCAAACCTCGCTCTTGTCCCCGTTTACCAACGCGGAATGGTACTAATGCATTTGACCGTCTACCTGACTGGGCGGGTCGCAGGGAACCTCCTAGACTCTCGCAAGAGCTAGGCAGATGATGTCACGACCTGTTATCATACACTTGGGTCAATTACACAATATACTAAATTCGGCCTACTCCGGTTTCGTTATTTATCTTAACTAACAAACACCACTCATACACATCACACACATGCAAGAAGTCAGCTAAGTAAGTCCGTGGACTTACCAGAATCAAATCTCGCCTCTCTTAACACCACTCAATCAATAATTGCAGAAACTCAGTTGCCTGTCAAAGGAGGCACGTGGGTCAATACATTTCCCTAGGTACTTAGAAGTCTGAAACTCCTAAGCTGTAAGATCCTATTTGGACATAATTTATTACAGTACTTATTTAAGGTAACATGACTATTTTACCCTTGGCCCCGAGTTTTCCAAAAACTCGTAATACGTACTTAAAATTCTTACTTGAGGCTAATTAACCATATTCTACTCCCTATGGTGATTTTAGGTAAAAACTAGAGAAAATACACACTTTCTATTTCTCGAAAAGTCACTAAGGTCCAACTACAGCTTCAAATATGAAATTAAAATAAACTTATAAAAATTCAGAAAATAAATCTCTAAATTATCTATGATATCTAGTCTGCTCATAGGAGAAAGAATTTCCTAAAATAGTTCAATTATCACTTCTACAAAAATCCTAAAAGTTGGCTACTACACTAAAAATGTTCCTATACTTAGTCAAAAATCAATGCTGGAAAAACAGCTCAACTACTCTACTTTGAGACCCTATAACTTTCAATCCAACCGTTCATGTATTCCCAAATTTTAACACGGCAAACTACGTATATCTATCTATGATCTATCAAAAATTCAATGGTGGATCTTCAACCAATCTTTTTAACATTGATTCACAACAGTGGGTAATTTTCACCTTCAAAAATTGAAGAAACAAAAATCTGTACACAAAGAGTTCATGAGATCCTGAGTTCTATATTCACTGTCAACTATTCTGCATCAACACAACTACTCTCACCCATCCTATGTTCAACCTATGGTGCCAAACATCAACCTATACATTTATAGACTCCATCTAAGAGTTGTACAGAAGTTAACATCTGGGAATCATTCACTTACCGGACTGCAGCGTCTCAAAGGAAGAACGTGCTACTGGACTCGAGGGTTAGACTTCACTACTGTAGCTTTGGGACGGCTCTGCTTGGCCTTGTTGTGGACATCCGATGTAGTCAAGTTAGGGACCCGTCCGGCACAGAGAAGGAGCATGTTAGAGACTGAACCAAGACAGTAGAGAAATGAGAAGGAAAAGGAAGACTATCCTTACCAGAGGGACAGAGGAAGAGCGAGCACTTCAGCAGTCCTCGGCGCTGGTTGTTGTGTGAAGAGTTGCTTGAACGGCTGCTTCTCACATAGATCTTCTGTACACAGAGAGGTATAAGGGAACGTTGCTGAATTTGTGCAGAATCCAGTCACGAGTGTGCAGCTCCAGAATGTGTGCAGAATCCAGTCACGAGCAGCTCTGGAATGTGTGCAGAATGTTGTTGAACGTTGCTGAATGGGAGCAAGGGAGAACGTTGCAGTTTCCTTCTCTTCTGGGGTGAATATAGGTTGTATACAGCTCTTTAATGTTTCATTTATTCAGTTGTTACAAGAAGATTGGGAGAGAGGGCAGCTGAAGGTTTTGGCGTGAATTCCTTGGGCTGCTCCTGGCTGGGCTGAAGCAAGAGGTGGGCTGGAGCACTGGCTAAAAACTGGGCTGAAACTAAGTAGAAATAGTGGGCTGAAGAGTGAATGAGGTTGTCATGGCTTTGTCACAGCCTTGTCAAAACGTATCATGGCCTTGTCATGGCCTCGTCTCAACCTTGTCGTGATCTCGTCTCAGCCTTGTCATGGTCTCGTCAAAAGTCGTCGTTAAGAATTAATTATAAGAATTAGGTTTTGATAAAATTCTATCATTTTGTGTGAATAAATTTCTACATAAAATGATAGAATTTGTGGAGAAAGAACTACTAGATAGAATGGGAAACCGTCAACAGCTCGAAGTCCGATTTGATTCGAAAATTAAATGGAATAGAAATTCCGGATATTACATCAGTACCCCCTTAAATTAAGTTTCGTCCCGAAACTTAGAACAAGGTACTTAATTAAACGACTTCCATAATTAAACTTGTATATCCTAGTCTTACTAAATTTTAGTTTCGTTTTCTAAACTCCTCTAACTTTATCAAAGCGTAACAAAAAAACGATCGTTACATCAAATCCCCCTCAAAATAAGTTTCGTCCCGAAACTTAGGGTAGTTCCCGAGATCATAACACGTAAGTAAGCCCTATGACTAACAAGTTACTACATCAAGACCACCTATAGTTCACAAACAAGCACATCAAACATATCACACATACAATCACTGAAAGCAACCAAACAAGGATGTAGAACTACCTGACGGTCCTATAGACGTCTCTAGATCCGCATAAAACTCAAGATAGTTCCGCCGGATACTATCCTCCGTCTCCCAAGTGGTCTCATCGATCCCTCGTCTCGACCACTGTACCTTCATCATGGGTATTACCTTCGATCGAAGGCGTCTCATACCCCTCTCCAAAACTGCTATCGGGTGCTCTGGAAATGTACGATCCGGCTCGACCACTAGGTCGTCATGACTCACTATGTGTCTCGGGTCATGCACATACTCTCTCAACTGAGACACATGGAAAACTGGATGAGCTCCCTCCAATCGGGGTGGCAATGCCAATCTATAGGCCACCTCTCCTATCCGCTCTAGGATCTCAAACGGCCCGACATATCGGGGACTCAACTTCCCCTTAAAGTTGAAACGTCGAACACCCCTCGTCGGTGACACCCTTAACCATACTTGTTCGCGCCGGGGTGGACGGAGTAAGGTGTAGAATGGGCCTCCTGCAGTATACGCTGCCTCAACCCTCTGTCAGAGGGTACACATATGCGCTCCTGGCGCCTCAAAATCTCATATGCACCCACCATAAACTGTGGTGCCTCCCCTCTGGACATCCTATCTCTGATCCTCGTCAGTGCTGGACAACCCTCATGTTCTTGCCGGATCTCTTCCGTCAGATCCGGTGAAACCTCTAACATTGACAAATGGCCATCAGTATCCGGAAACCGGATGTCTAACTCCAACCAAATCAAATCTCTCTGCAACTGGGTCTGCACAGTCAATCTAGCTATCGCATCCTCGCGAGGTGTCCTCCTACTAAGGCATTGGCGACCACATTCGCCTTCCCCGGATGATAAAGGATCTCTAAGTCAAAATCCTTAATCAGCCTAGCCATCTCCTCTGGCAGTTATTCAACTCCCGCTGAGTGAATATGTACTTCAGACTCTTGTGGTCTGTGAAGATCTGACAAGTGGCCCCGTAAAGGTAATGACGCCAAATCTTCAAGGCATGAATGACTACAGCTAGCTCAAGGTCGTGACTAGGGTAATTCTCCTCATACGTCTTCAGCTGTCGAGACGCATACGCAATGACCCTACCCCTCTACATCAGTACGCATCCCAATCCTAGCTTGGATGCATCACTGTAAACGACGAAGTCCTCAATGCCCTCTGGTTGTGCTAACACAGGAGCGGAAGTCAATCTCTCCTTCATCTCCTCAAAACTCTGCTGACAGGGTTCGGACCATGTAAACCTGATGGCTTCCTTAGCAAGGAAGTAAGTGGCCTGGCGATCACAGAAAAACCCTTCACGAACCGGCGGTAGTATCCGGCCAGACCTAAAAAACTGTGTACCTCCTTGACCGTCTTAGGAAGCGACCATGATGCAACTGACTCTATCTTTGCCGGGTCCACCTTGACCCCCTCGGCGGAGACAATGTGGCCAAGGAAGGCAACCTCTGGCATCCAAAACTCACACTTAGAGAGCTTAGCATAAAGCTCTCTATCTTGTAAAACCCACAACACCGTCCTCAGGTGTCCGGCGTGCTCCTCCCTACTCCGGGAGTATACCAAGATGTCGTCGATGAAAACTACCACAAACCGATCTAAGAAGTCAATGAAGATGCCATTCATCAACTCCATGAAGACAACAGGAGCATTGGTGAGCCCGAAAGACATCACCACGAACTCATAATGACCGTATCTGGTCCAAAATGTCGTCTTCGGTATGTCCTCCTCCCGCACTTGTTCTTGACGGTGACTTTGTTAAACTCTCGATATTCGATACAAAGCCTCATGGATCCGTCCTTCTTCCTGACGAAGATGACTGGTGCACCCCAGGGAGACACACTGGGTCAGATGAATCCCCTCTATGCCAAATCCTCGAGTTGCTTCTTAAGCTCAAGCATCTCGACTGGTGCCATGCGGTATGGAGCCTTGGAGATCGGCCTCGTGCCGGGCTCCAACTCAATCCCGAAATCTACGCTCCTCTGCGGTGGTAAGCCAGGCAGCTCGCCAAAGACATCCTCGAACTCACAAGCTACCAGGGTCTCTGCTAAAGATGAACTCGTCTCCTCCTTCATGGCGTAACACCAGAAGGCCTCGCATCCCTGACCTATGAGCTTTGCGGCTCGGACCGCACTAATGATTGTCCCGATCTTTCTGAGGTCCCACCCTCGATAGACCTCCTATTGCCCAGACTCTGTAGTGACCGTCACTGTCCTCTTACTGACGTCTAGAACAGCTCTATGACGGTCCATCCAGTCCATCCCAAGTATGACCTCTTCATGCACTAAGTGCATGACGTGGAAGTCGGCTAACCAGTCACGACCTCCCAAGCGGATGGTACAATCGTGAATCTCCCGAGTACTGCAAACCCTACTCCCATCGGGTAGCCTTATAAGGAAAGGTTCCCCCTCTACTGTATCTAAGGTCAACCTATCTATGCAATCATCAGATATGAAAGAGTGCGTCGCACCCGTATCAACAAGTACTCGGATTGGAAAGCCATGAATCGTGATAATACATGTGGCTGCGGGCGCTGCTGGCTCTACGGCGCTCCTCAACTCAAAGACTCGAGCCAGAGTACCCCTAGTCTCTGAAGTACCTCCACCACGCCCTCTACCTCTACCTGGAATCTGAGCAGAACCCTGTGAATATGCCTGACCAGGAGCTCGCTACTGCTGACCCCGAGCCTAATACTGAGACTGCCTCTGTCCTCCTCCTGAGGTACCAGCAGGTGAGGACCCCTGTTGTGATGGTACCTTGCCCTGTCGGCAGAAGGTAGCTTTGTGGCCCAGCTGGCCGCAAGTAAAACATGTAACTGATGGCCTCCTATACTCCGGCTTAAAGTGTCCATGCTCCCCACAGTTGTAGCACTGACGTACTCTAGACCCCGTCGGCGGTACCATTTGGTAACTAGAACGGCCCTGGGACTGACCACGCCTATGACCTGAACCTCCTACTCCAGTGCTGACTAATCCGATCCTCTGTCTCTTGTCTGACCCTCCAGACTGCATAGCTCTCCTGTGACCCAGTCGGTCCCTCTCATACGCTAAAGCCCGATCCTGGTAATCGGCTAAGGAGTCACAACGGAACCCCGCTAGATAGGAGCGGGTAGTCTCCCTCAATCTCCGGGTGAACAGATACACGTGTTGGTCCACAAGCGGTGTAGTAGGACCCAATAGTGACAGCTCCTTCTGGAACCTCCTAATGGCCTCAACTATCGGAACATCCTCAAAACCTGCCTCCAAGAAGTCCTACACTCGGTCCCTTCTCAGCGAGGTAGGACAAAAAGTCTCTCTCACGAGACTCAGCAACTGCTCAAATCGGGACACTCCGCCCCGCACTGTCCTCCACCAGTACTGTGCATGGTCCTTAAACAAGGTCTGAACCAGCTCTACCTTTTGACTCTCAGGGCAGCGAATCACCTCTAGCGCGGACTCCACATGACTGATCCAATACTCCACCTCAAGTCCAACGTTCCCGTCTAAGGTGGGAACTCGCTAATGGTTGAAAGTCTTTAACCATTCATCCGGCCTCGGTACCCTCAACTCGTCTCTCACTCGGTCATCCTCGACAACCCTCATTGGTGCAGCTACCACCGGTGGAACTACCACCTGAGTCACCCTCTGAGAGACCTCTGTTGACCTAGCTGGCACTGGCGGTGCTGGAGGTGGTGCTCCGGCCCTGTATGCCTCTTGCACCTGCTGGACATAAGCTCGATACTCCGATGCTCCAATTGATACACGACTAGAATCAGCAGGCCCTGCACTCCGTACTCCGGACCTAGCAGCGGTCCCATCCCTAACCTTTGGAACAATACTCTCAACCACCTCCTCAACAGGTACATCCGCAGCTGGCGGATCTACAGCAGGAACACGTCCCCGACCTCGGCCCCTCTGAGGCCTACCCACACGTCCTTGTCTCTAAGCTCCTGGAGGAAGGGGAGGTCGGCCCTCTCCTCGTTCAACGTAAGTTGTCGCTTTCGTACGTGCCATCTAGTAGAGATGTGATCAATATAAGACTACTTTAGTTCCTCGTAAGGACATAACTATCTTATTACCCTAGGTCACTTCTAAAGGTCACAACGTAACTAAAATTACAAGTTATAACAGAAGTCCAATAAACTATGCTATTGAGTTCAGCGGAGGTAGTGGCGGTCCGTGCATTCTATCCCAACCCGTTTATGCTCATGGTTTTGAAAACAAAATTCATTTTAACAGTTCGGAACCCTTGCGGTTTCCGTTTATTTGTTTATTTGACCTTTTTGAAGATAGCAAGTGTCGTTGTTGCCAACCTAGGGCTCTGATACATATTGTAACACCCCGAATCCTAGAGGACTCGAAATGCTACGAGTTGAGACCTCACAATGGGTTCCGGCTCTTAGCCTGGCAACAACTTCATCGGACCTTACAACACAGCACAAATAAAAAGGCAAAACATAGAGTTCTATATCATGAGCGAAATGAAAAATCCAAATCTAAAAACAATACAGCCAAGTCTCAAAACCAAAATGACAACATCAGTCTCAACAGTCGTGAAATAAAAGGTAACAGTCCCGTCCTATAATGCACGGAACCCCGGCTGCCCACGACCGCCGGATCACTCGATCGCCTCCCTAACCTGCAAGGCATCTACAAACGGTATAAAACCGTTAGCTAATAATCTATGCATAAGTATAAAGATAAAAGCACAAACACACAACATACACAATCAGCATGCAACACTCATTCCTTTTGTTATCTTTTATTAAGTGATACGTCATTACTAATGATACTTATTTTGTGACACGAGGGATTCGCAAACCTCGCTCTTGTCCCCGTTTACCAACGAGAATGGTACTAATGCATTTGACCGTCTACTTGACTGGGCTGGTCGCAGGGAACCTCCTAGACTCTCGCAAGAGCTAGGCAGATGATGTCACGACCCGTTATCATACACTTGGGTCAATTACACAATATACTAAAGTCGGCCTACTCCGGTTTCGTTATTTATCTTAACTAACAAACACCACTCATACACATCACACACATGCAAGAAGCTAGCTAAGTAAGTCCGTGGACTTACCAGAATCAAATCTCACCTCTCTTAACACCACTCAATCAGTAACTGCAGAAACTCAGTTGCCTATCAAAGGAGGCACGTGGATCAATACATTTCCCTAGGTACTTAGAAGTCTGAAACTCCTAAGCTGTAAGATCCTATTTGGACATAATTTATTACAGTACTTATTTAAGGTAACATGACTATTTTACGCTTGGTCCCAAGACTTCCAAAAACTCGTAATACGTACTTAAAATTCTTACTTGAGGCTAATTAACCATATTCTACTCCCTAGGGTGATTTTAGGTAAAAACTAGAGAAAATACCCACTTTCTATTTCTCGAAAAGTCATTAAGGTCCAACTACAGCTTCAAATATGAAATTAAAATAAACTTATAAAAATTTAGAAATAAATCTCTAAATTATCTATGATATCTAATCTACTCATAGGATAAAGAATTTCCTAAAACTGTTCAATTATCACTTTTACAAAAATCCTTAAAGTTGGCTACTACACTAAAAATGTTCATATACTTGGTCAAAAATCAATGCTGGAAAAACAGCTCAATTACTCTACTTTGAGACCCTATAACTTTCAATCCAACCGTTCATTTATTCCCAAATTTTAACACGGCAAACTACGTATACCTATCTATGATCTATCAAAAATTCAATGGTGGATCTTCAACCAATCTTTTTAACATTGATTCACAACAGTGGGTAATTTTCAACTTCAAAAATTGAAGAAACAAAAATCTGTACACAAAGAGTTCATGAGATCATAAGTTCTATATTCACTGTCAACTATTCTGCATCAACACAACTACTCTCACCCATCCTATGTTCAACCTATGGTGCCAAACATCAACCTATATATTTATAGACTCCATCTAAGAGTTGTACAGAAGTTAACATCTGGGAATCATTCACTTACCGGACTGCAGCGTTTCAAAGGGAGAACGTGCTACTGGACTCGAGGGTTAGACTTCACTACTGTAGCTTTGGGATGGCTCTGCTTGGCCTTGTTGTGGACATCCGATGTAGTCAAGTTAGGGACCCGTCCGGAACAAAGAAGGAGCACGTGAGAGACTGAACCAAGACAGTAGAGAAATGTGAAGGAAAAGGAAGGCCGGCCTTACCGGAGGGACAGAGGAAGAGCGAGCACTTCAGCAGTCCTCGGCGCTAGTTGTTGTGTGAAGAGTTCCTTGAATGGCTGCTTCTCACATAAATCTTCTCTACGCAGAGAGGTAGAAGGGAATGTTGCTGAATGTGTGCAGAATCTAGTCACGAGCAGCTCTAGAATGTGTGCAGAATCCAGTCACGAGCAGCTCTAGAATGTGTGCAGAATGTTGCTGAATGTTGCTGAATGGGAGCAAGGGAGAACGTTGCAGTTTCCTTCTCTTCTGGCGTGAATATAGGTTGTTACAGCTCGTTAATGTTTCATTTATTCAATTGTTACAAGCAGATGGGGAGAGAGGGCAGCTGAAGGTTTTGGCGTGAATTCCTTGGGCTGCTCCTGGATGGGCTGAAGCAAGAGGTGGGCTGGAGCAGTGGCTAGAAATTGGGCTGAAACTAAGTAGAAATAGTGGGCTGAAGAGTGAATGAGGTTGTCATGGCTTTGTCACAGCCTTGTCAAAACGTGTCATGGCCTCGTCTCAGCCTTGTCATGATCTCGTCTCAGCCTTGTCATGGTCTCGTCAAAAGTCGTCGTTAAGAATTAATTATAAGAATTAGGTTTTGATAAAATTCTATCATTTTATGTGAATAAATTTCTACATAAAATGATAATATAGTTTGCACAACTAATTTCAGTGAGAGCTTGCAAAAATCTTAATGGCCATGATAATATAGTTTGCACAACTGATTTCATGTGTGAACTTTGCGTTGTAAATGATCTCATTCCTTGCTTTCCATGTGAAGTAGATATAGGCAGTCATCGAGGAGAGTCTGGCGTTGGAAATGAGAGACCGATTGGGGTGTGGTGAGTGCTAAGCCAGGACCAGAGGTTGTGTAAGTAAGGGTAAGGGTACGGGGTTCTTGTCCATCAAGAGATGATGTGAAGGACCAGGGAGGTGTAACTACAATTATTTCAAAGATGTTTCCATCCTCCAGGTGGTTATTGTAGAGCTTGCAATGGTCATTGGGGACTAAGTTCCAATTAGAAAGCTTAGAGAGAGTGGGGAGGATGTGGTGGCTTGCAATCCACGCAATGAAGCTGTATTTTAGTATATGAAGGTCGTGCCAGATATGAATGGGAGGGGGAGGGTTTGGTGGGAAAGTGGGTTCTTTGAAGAGGGTGTAAGTAATTTAAGTGGAGAATGAGCCATTAGGGCTTGTGATGAGGTTTAGGTGGTTAGGTCACTGATTGGTGGAGAGGATGATGTCATGTATCTTGATGATAGCTTTCCAAGTGTGGGAGTCGTTGCCGGCCTCCTGATAGTTACATATAGTGCATCTTTTCAGAATGTTTATGTTGATCCAGTTGCACCACAAGTTAGTTCTTCTCATATACATGTCGTAAATAAGCTTACTTAAGCATGCCTTGTTCCATGAGATCAGTTCCTTGAACCCTAGTCCGCCCATGATTTTGGGAGTGCAAACCGTGTTTTAGGCAATTAGTGAAAGTTTGCTAGAATCCTTACCCGACCATAGAAAGGAGCAGAGTAGACTTTGAATCTTGCTAAGGATGGTAGATGGGATAAGGAAGACATCACACCAATAGTGATGCATCGCTAAGAGGATAGATGAGATGATTTACTTCTTAATAATTTCGTATGATATTCCCAATTATTCTTTTACTATATTGTAACACCCCAAATTCTAAAAACTCGGGGAGCTACTGGTTAGGACCTCACAATGGGTCCCGACCATAGCTTCACAACAATTTTACTAGGATCTTACAACAAGGCACAAACGTATTTAAATCATTTGAACGTTAAACAATATGTTCATGAATGATATGTATCAGCCTTACAGGACAAAGATACAAAAACGACGCATATGACGAAACTAAAGAAACACCCGTCCCCATCCAAATGAGTACGTGGACCCGGCTGACCATCCCTCGGATCTCTCTACAACCATCTAAACCTGCAAGACATCTACATACAGATTCAACATGCAACACTCAAGTACGTTTATTATCTTTGTTTAAGTCATAACCTTTACTAATGATGCTTATTTTGTGACACGAGGGATTCTCAAACCTCGCTTATGTCCCCGTTTACCAGCAAGGAATGGTAGTAATGCATCTGACTGTCTACCTATCTGGGCTAGTCGCAGAGAACCTCTTAGCTCTCGTAAGAGCTAGGCAGTGATGTCACCGCCCGTTATCATACACTTGAGCCAATTACGTAATATATAAATGGGTCGTCCTATTCCGGTTTCGTTGTTAAAAATAACTAACACATACCACCAATACACAAAATGCTAATACGAAGAAGTCAGCTAAGTAAGTCCGTGGACTTACCAGTTCCAAAGTGAAATCCGATCGAAATTATCTCAGCATCCCGTGGGAAGGCACGCAACGCCTGTTCAAAACAAGGCACACGAATCAACATCACTTTATCCAACTAGAAGTCCTTAGACTTCTAGTGCTCACAACGCTCCCAAGAATTAACATCACTCTAGCCAACTAGAAGTCCTTAGACTTCTAGTGCTCACAACCCTCACAAGAATAACAATACTCTAGCAAACTAGAAGTCCTTAGACTTCTAGGGCTCAACTAAAGGTGGGTCCGGTTCAAACCAAAACGCCGAACCGGAGGTTTGTGAACCGGCGTAAACTGCCGGTTTGACCAAACCGGCGGTTTAGGTTCGCCGGTTTGGTTGAACCGGGGGTTTACAGTTTCGGTTTAGGAACCAAACCTAAACAGAAGGTTCAAACCGACGGTTAACCGCCGGTTTGACCCATTTTTTATTTTTTTTTTAATTTTTACTGCCTAAACCGGCGGTTAACCGGCGGTTTGGCAAAAAAAAGAGCCGTTGGCAACATCCCAACGGCTCTTAGAGCTGTTGGATGTGTAATTTAATTTTTTTTTTTGTAATATTAGTGTAATTAAAAAAAATAAATAACTACCCACAATTCCTATAAATACCATACAATTCTTCCATTTATTTCACACCAACATTCTCATCTATCTAGTATCTACTACTACTCTCAATCTCCATCTCGTATTCTCTTTCTCGTATTCTCGATCTTTCGAAATGGCAAACCCGGAGCACCAAAGCGACTACGACTTCACTCCGAGTCCCGCTTTCTTTCCTAGCACACAAGGAAGCGAGACTCAAATGCCGGATTTGGAAATGCCACAAGTTCCACAAGACGAAGGGCCATTCCGACAAGCTCCTCCACCAAAAATGCTCACCTCCGACATATTCACGAAGCATTACAAGAAGGGTCCGGTGGTGGATGATCATTGCCAAGTTACGTGCAATTATTGTCCGAAGGTGTACAAGTGGAAGGCGAAGGGCGGATACGGGACTTTACAAACCCACATGCAAAAGAATCATCTGGAGAAGCTCGGAATATCATGGGGACAAACACAATTGTCCCACGGGTTTGCATCCTCTTCCGCTCAATCTTCTTTATTTACTTATAATCATGTTGATGAATCTTCAGAATTAGCTAACTTAATTGCATCCGAAGCTTTTCCATTTTCTTATGCGGAATCTATTAATGTAAGAGAATATAACACTACTTTTCTTCAACCGGCTTATAAACCAACTTCTCGTAAACAAGTTTCGAAATTAATTTCTCAATCTTATGAACAAAAGAAACAAAATATTCTTACTATTTTACAATCTTTTTCGCATCAAGTATCAATTTGTAGTGATATTTGGAGTACTTTATCACAAAAACATTTTTACTTGGACATGACTTTACATTTTATCGATAATGATATGTACTTGCATAAATTTGTTATTGCATTTCGCCATTTTAATGAAAGACATACTTCCGTCAATATTGCTAATTTAATAAGAACGGTTTTACAAGAATTTAATTTACAAAATCGAGATTTTTCATACTCATTTGATAATGCATCATCTAACACCCGCGCCGTAAACAATTTTGTGGGGAATGCGGGTCAACTTATAAAAACACCTTTTACTCACCAAAGATGTTCATGTCATATATTAAATTTATCTGTCCAAGATGGCCTAAAAGTTTTACATGAAATGTTAGAACCTATAACCGATGTAATTGAACATATTTGGCATTCAACCGACTTAAGAAGAAAATGGAGATCAACTTGTATAGAAAAAAATGTTCCTCCGATTGCTTTTTTAAAAGATATTGGAACTCGATGGAACTCGACCTATAAACTACTTAGTCAAGCTCTTCGTTATAAAGATGTTTTACAAGAATTTTCCTCACAATTTATTTATTGGTCTATTTTAGATGATGAAAGTATTTGGCAAACTTGTTTTGATATTTGTAGTGTTTTAAAAGTATTTAGTGATTCTACTAATATGTTGAGTTATGTTTACATTCCAACCTCTTGTAGTTTTTTAGAAATAGCCGTAAATGTTGCCGAAGCATTACAAACCGGTTTAGGTTTAGAATCACTTAAATATGCGGCAACCGAAATGAAAACAAAATGGCTAAAATATTATGATGACATTCCCCTAGTTTATCTTATTGCCTCCGTTTTCGATCCTAGACTAAAAATTGATGGTGTTATGGAATTTTAAATGCTTATTATGAATGTTTAGGTTTATCTTCTATTAAGAACGTTAATTCTATTACTAGTAATATTCGTGTTGAAATTGGTAAATTACTTCCTTTATTTGAAACAAGTGCTAGTGCTTCTTCCCAATCAACTCCCCCACCCTCTTCTTCTTCTTCTTCTTCTATTCTTTCTAAAGCTAAACAAATTTTAGCTAAAAGAACGAAAACACCTAGACATTCATCCGCAAGTGCGGAATTTGAAGATTATCTAACAACTCCTTTTAGTTTTGATGGTGATATTGATAGTTTTCAAGTTTTAGAATATTGGAAGAAGATGGCCCCAAAGTATCCAACATTGGCCAAGATTGTGCAACAAATTATGGCCGTCCCCGCATCAACGGTGGCCGTGGAGCAAGATTTTAGTCAAGGAGGAAACATGCTAAGCTACAAGAGGAGTCAATTGAAGCCCGATAAATTGGAGGCTCAAGTATGTGTTCAAGATTGGATTAGGGCGGAGAAGAGGCAACAACGGAATGCACCCGTTTATGACTCAAAATCGGATTCCAACTCCGATGATCCGGCCACTACTTCCGGGTCCGAGGCGCAAAGGTAAGGGGGTAACGAAAAAAAACTCGGAAGTCCGAGAAAAGGTAAGCAAAGGTAAGAGAACTACGTAGGCTTTGATTCCTCTTATACCCCAAGAGGGTACGTAGGCAACCGGGAAACCGGTTCAAGCCCTCTCCTTTTTTTTTTTCAATTACTTCTATTCAAAATAAAATTGTAATGTAATAAAAAAGAAATTGAATGTATAAAAAAAATGAGTAGGCTTTTTCATGTATTTTAGTTAGTAATTTTATTTTAGTTGCTTTCTTTTCTCGTAGTTAGTACTTTTATTTACTTAGTAATTATTTTATTCAAAAGCTAATGTAATAAAAAAAAATTTGTTGTATAAATAAATGAGTTTGCTTTGTTGTAATTATTTTACTTGGTCTTTTTTATTTTATTTGCTCTCTTTTATATTTATTTACTTAGTAATTTTATTTTAGTTGCTTTCTTTTACTATGTAATTATTTTATTCTAAAGCTAATGGCAAATGTAATGAAAAAAAATTGAATGTATAAAAAATTGAGTTTGTTTTGTTGTTTTATAGTTACTAATTTTATTTAAGTTGCTTTCTTTTATTGGGCTAATTAGGTAACTAGGCTGTTTTTTTTAATTGTGTACTAAGTGGGCTTTTTTCAGTTTTCCAACTAGTAAATGTACCCCACTAATATTTTTTACCGCTCACAAAAACCTAATACACAGCCCTCCCTCTCTTCTATCCTCCTCCTGTCGCTTTCCCTTACTCCAACCCTTAATCGACATCAACAGATGGGGAAGGAGGAATTGAAGTAGGCGGCGGCAGGGGCAGAGGAGAAACGCTCTGGCATGGTGGCGGTTGCGGCCTCTGACAACGACTCGAGGTCGCTTCTCCCTGGTGGCGCTACATGTGGTCGAGACGGAAAGGGTTGCGCAGGGGACCGGCGGTTGCTGCTCACATCTAGCGGCTGCAGAGAAGAAATGAGGAAGGCAAAGGCGGCGAGAGATCTGGCAACGAGGCAGGCGAGGCGGCGGCAAGGCAGTTTCGATTCCCGGTGGGTGACGACGGCGAGGTAGGGGAGAAGCAAATGGCGGGGCTGTTCACCAAAATTTTGATATAGGAAGTAAATAGATTCTGGAGTTCTTGTCGTAAACACATATTTGCATCATTATCTGTTTTCACTCCAAATAACAAATGGCCTATACTTGCTCTTGTGGATTAAAAATTGTATGCAATTTTCTGAAGTTTCTTTTCTAGATCTTGTTTATAATCTCTGAATTATTTTGGTGAACAATGTAATTGTTTTGGTCAGCAACTTGCACAAATTTACATATATGTGCTTGAAAATGATGATTTAAAAGTGTCAGATTCATAATATGATGAAAGTTGTGCTTTCTAATGTTAATTTGCTTGTTTCTGGTATGAAAATCATACCAGAAAACTCATACCGGTATTTTCTGGTATGTAAAATTCTTACCAGAAAATTCCTGAAACCTAGAATGAAATATTTTGTGCAAATTGAATCTGTTGAAATTTTATACCATATTTTTGAACTTATTTTTTGTAAGGATGAAGAATCTCTTATGAATTTTGTAAATAATTTAAATTGGAGACCCTTCTTTGAAGGTTATATAAACTATTTGGTGTTGGTTCATTACTCAATTATCTCATCACTTGTCTAATTTTATTAATCAATGGATCATTTATTTACCCTGCAGCATTCACGGACAATGTGCCATCATCATGTTTGATGTCACTGCTCGGTTGACATACAAGAACGTTCCCACATGGCACCGTGACCTCTGCAGGTATTCTTTGCCCTCCAACTAATTCATTGCTAATGGTGGTATATTGCTATGTCTATGATGGTATATTGCTAATGGTGGTATACTGCTATGATCGGTCCTGATTGTTCTCTTTAAATTTTCAGAGTTTGCGAGAACATTCCAATTGTACTATGTGGAAACAAGGTTGATGTGAAGAACAGGCAGGTGAAGGCAAAGCAGGTTACCTTCCACAGGAAGAAGAACCTTCAGTACTACGAGATTTCTGCTAAGAGTAACTACAACTTTGAGAAGCCATTCCTCTACCTTGCCAGGAAGCTTGCCGGGTAAGCGCGTTCACCTCCTTGCTGATGCTTCTCATTCAATATAATGATGTCTGGTTTTTCTGAACTATGTTTTTTCGATTTCAATTCAGTGATCAGAACTTGCACTTTGTTGAGTCCCCTGCCTTGGCACCTCTAGAGGTTCACATCGACTTGCAGGAACAGGCTAAGCATGAAGCTGAGCTTGCCCAGGCCGCGAATCAGCCTCTTCCAGATGACGATGATAACTATAAGCAAATTCTGTTATGGGTTTTCTGGTACAAGTTTTTAGGTATAAATTTCATACTAGAATTTCTAGTATGGATTTATGGTATGAAATTCATACCAGAAAACTTATACCAGAATTTTCTGGTATGTAAAATTCTTACCAGAAAATTTTGTTATGAGTTTTCTGGTAAAAAAATTTCTGGTATGACAAGTTCTGGTATGACAAAATTCTGGTATGAAAATAATTTCTGGTATGAGAAATTCTGGTATGAAATTTCTGGTATTAAAATTTCTGGTATGAAAATTCTGGTATGAGAAAAATTCCGGTATGAGAATTTCAGTCCAGAAAATAAAAAAGAAATAAAAAATAAATTAAAAAAAGACAAAAAAAAATAATAAAAGAAAACAAATTCAGTAATTAAAAATTAAAATTATACTTATATAACAAATAACAAACATCATTTATTCCTTTCTTTCTAAATAAAAGGGTTAATAATTTTTACCTACTATTAAATGAAAGTGGTAAAAAATTTGGGGTACACTTTCTTAAACAAAAACTCAAAAAAGCCTAGTATGTCAAAAAAGCCTAGTATGTCAAAAAAGCCTACTAATTTTATTTAAGTTGCTTTCTTTTATTTACCTAGTAATTCTATTTAAATGTTATTGTAAAAAAAAAATTCAATGTATAAAATATAAATTATAAAAACATAGTTATGTGAAATTTCAATCTACAAAACTTTAGTAAAAATGTAAATTGTACAAAGATTAACAAATGCATAATTTTTTAATTAAAATATAATATACTTATCAAATTTTTTTTTTTTTTAAATTCATGTGCCAAACCGCCAAACCGGCGGTTTGGCGGTTTGATCATTGCCGGTTTAGGTTTAGGTTTGCGACCCACCACTAGGCTCAACATCCTCACAAGAACCTAACGCATAAGATAGATAGACACTTGAAACCTAGCTCAACTCTTCTAAACCAAACTATACTTATGCCCAACTTCGGAACATCACAAATCCATTACTGAACATGCTTGTATAACCAAAAAGTCTAGTTAATAAAATATGCTTCTTAATCAAGAAAATTTAATAATTAAATATTAATGGTAATAAAATATGCTTCCAAAATACTGGCTAAATTGGAGAGTAATGGCTTGCGCCCTTTGGTTGCTAATGGCAATGATTTTAGCATCTTTCCTTATATCAAGATATGAAGGGCCTCAGTTACATTATTGGAATTACAACAAATTCATTACTGAACACGGTACTGAAAACTTTCATCTGATTTGTTACACCTCTAATTGTATGTTTCTTTGTTGAATCCTTATAGTTAGGATCAATGCTGTCAATGTATGGCTACTATCAGTATCACAACAAGGTTGGCACTACTGGGATTGATTCAGAGCAGGGAAACATTGCTGCATTGACAAATGGAGGCCCCAAAATGTACAAGCAACTTCCTTTCTCGAGATGAGCATCAGATGAGAAGGCTGTGTTGCAGCTCTTTGTCTCCCATGTCTTGAGGCGTCAAACAGGCGGGTCGGTTGCCGGAAACGACTTCCTTTCATTTGCTTACATTGCTTCCATCTCCTTCTTTTCCAGTGTCTCGTTAGAAGCATCTTGTAGAACATCAGCTGTGACTATTGGCAGAGTTTGCAGCCTGCGCATCTGCCCTTCTTCTGTCAGAAGCAACTTCCTTTCTCGCGTTAGCTCATAGAATGTGCAGAAACAATAGTAATGGGTCAAGGACAATCAAGTTATAAAGGCTTTTATTTGACAAGAAGATATTCAAGCCACAAACAATTAATAATACGTCAAGAAGGATATTGATCTCTCCATCCTTTCTCATTAGCCAAATCAATGCGGTGTTTTAGAACCATCAAATCTCTTGGAATCGCCTGAAAATTTTCTTGCATAAATTAGATGCCATCACCATTAATTGCAATTCAACACAATTTCTCTCAGCTACTCACATGTTTTGTTTTATCTTCATGAAGAATGTTGGCCTTCTCCTGAAGAGCAGCCTGTCACCAGAAAACAAACACCATAAGTAAACAAGTAAAGATAGATAATTTTAAAATTTTGTAAGGCTAGGTTAACTGATAAACTGTTCATAAGATCGAGAACTTACAACAGTAGGCCTTTCAATAATGCCTTTCTCCACTTTCAGGCGCAAATCATCACATTCATCCTGCACCATGCATGTATAACCAAAATGTCAATACAGATAGATTCCATCTCAGTGCATGTTCAACAAAAAATCATGTTATGAATCTTCACTTTAATTACCTCGAGGAAATTGTAATCTTCAAGCATGGAGATCGGGACATCAGTGGCCATACCGGTTACCTTTAGGAAAACTTCCGTTTTGTTTTCACTAGCTTCTCTTTTGATACCTGTGACTTGAAGAAGCTCGTTAGGCCTGTATTTTATAACTCGATTCTTCACTCTCACAATGCTACCTATTACTTTATCATCTGAGATTTTGTCACACTTGTTCAACAGTTCTTCCACCAAAGTCCTTCTCAGGTAAACAAGACTAATGTTCTCCGGAACTATAGATGCATAGCGGCTGTATAAAACCTTGGGAGTTGCTTTCTCTTCGCCAACTGTGTCCTTTTCCGTGCAAGTTTTCAATGTGTTGTGCTTTTGCAACTTCTTTGAAGGTAACAAACCCTTTAATTCCTCGTTTTCGGAGCTGTCATCTATGTTCTCCCAAAAATGGTTTTCAAGGAAATCCCTCATTTTGTATATGGTCAGTGACTTCCTCCCTAGTACAGAATGAAGTGCATCATCACAAATGATTTTCTTCTTGTTTTTAATGTCAAAGAGATTATTGTCTCGTGCATACTGGATCATAATATCAGCAGCTTCAATCTGAGACATTTTCTGGCTAGTATCTTTTCCAATTGAGGCCAGGAACTCTATTAGCGCTTTTGATCCCCAACCAAGAAATTCCCGTTTGTTTAAAGCCTTCTTCTTCTGTCTCGGTTTTTTGCAGTCTGATTGAGTGATCTCCATGTTACAGTCTGCATTTGATGCTCCAGCATATTCACCCGAACCCCAACTAATAATTTTCCTTTTTTTGCTCTCCTGTTTTTTGATGTCGGATTGCGTGATCTCCTTCTTTTGCTGTTTTTTACTTCTGTCTGAACTCTTCTCCTGAGTAACCTTCAGGTCAAAGTCCGCATCTGAAACTTTCTCATGGCCTACATCGGCACCATATTCATCTGATTGTGCCCTCTTAGAGGTGGACTTTGGTTTGGGTGTAGTACTGTTATCCATCTGAGCCTTCGCAGCCTGCAGCTCTTTTAAGGTTAAGTTTTCCTTATCCCTTATTATTTCCCAGTATTCCTTGAAAAGACCCTCTGATGATTCTCGATCGTTAAAATCTGCCTCTTCCTGCACCAAACACATATACAATCAGGATTCAAGAACTAAAAAAAACAAAGACAACAAATCCAAGAAACAGCCTAGCAAAAAAAATCAGCATTAATTTACTCCAGTTATTGAGAAATGGAGCTGGTTGTGATCAACCAACCATTTTAAACTCCGGGCCTGTTTGGGATCCATATCCAGGTACCCGTGTATTAGATAATGGTATATGGGCACGAGATTGATATCTGATATTTGTGAATGACAAGATAAAGTATATCAAAATTTCTTCGGTTACTAGCTCTCAAAATTTCAGCAAATATCGATGCGAATGAGTAGAAATAGTACGTAGTGTGTCTAAAGAACCCTATCTAGTAACCCAGTCCATACATATCACACGATTAAATAGAAAATTAACACGAATCCATACGAGAAGCTGCATAAATTGAGCAATACAATCCTGCTGCAAACTGAATCCGAAGTTTATTGCTCTTTCCAAATGGTATGAAAGAGAAAATTAACTCCGATCTTGTAATATTAGAAGACATCGAAAAAAAGCGCAAATGGAACTTGGAGAAGATTTGTTTCATACCTGGAGATGATGTAAGCAAAGAAAAAGAACGAAGATCCAACGAGGGAGACAACCGGAGAGGAGAGGGCGTAGATAGAGAAGACAAAGAGAGAGGATGGAAAATATATGTGACGCCGCCTCTCTTTTTAGGGATATCAAAATAGGTTTGGAAATGAAATATGACAATATGTGTATATATATGAGGTTGATATCCATACCCGAATACCCCTATGCCAAAACACAACATGTATGGACTTTTTTTTATTGATACTCATATATGATATTTGAATATGGATCCCAACCCGGTTCATGTATTTAATTTGAAACATTTAACCAGTGAAAAGGATAGAATTTAAAAAAGACCGAATATATATATGTTCTCGATGTTTAACAAACCATACCACATCAATTTATTAGATAGAAAAAGAGAAGACAATGACAATAGTAAATGACATGATCTTACTCCCTCAGAGTCAACGTCTCTTCCTTCCTCCACCATAATAGCGAGCTTAAGACACTCGTCACAAATACCATCTACTCCTCTAATCCGGGAAATTCATAGTTGTTGGTAACACAACTTTCACACACAGCATTTGTACAGCAGAAGCACCTAATGCTAGAGATTTAGCCACATTTGCAGCAAGAATGGCAATCTGAAATGATATAAGGTCAGTGAAGTAAGATCACAATAGGCTATTTAGAACAATGTTAACATTCACTCCAAATATGCACAGTTACTAAGTATGGATGCACATAAAGAAGCAATTTAAGCACAAATTGAACGAACTTACCGCATATCCATTGTTCTTTAGAATCAACGGAGAATCTGTTTTTAACGCACTTTCCGTGATAAGCCTTTGTGCAAGCCCTATAAGGTAGGCAGCAAGTGAGTATATTAAAGAATACAGCTTGGTAACAAGGGTCTGTCAACATTCTTGATATATCATATAATTCAACCTAACCTAGTAAGCATTATATCACACAAAAAACTCAACAAAAAAAACAAATGATATCTATCATATATCTCTGACCTAGTTTAGCAAAATTCACATTTATCCTTGGAACAAGTCAGAGAAAAGAAGAAAGCACCAACCGGGGATTTGCAACAATGGATATTTGGGCTTATATTATAATAATAATCTAGTAGAATGAAAAGAGGGAGAGAGAGCAGACGTACTCGTGATCACAGAGAATGAGTGAGCCTCCATCCTTGCAAACAAAGCAGTAGTCCTCGTAATCTTCCACCGACAACTCTTCTATTACAACCATCGTAGGCTCGGGATTGTTCCTGCTTTTCTGCCCCAGCTAGTATCCCGATTCAGGAGAGAAGGAGAGGAAAGAGGAGCAACTGAGAAGCCGCAGAGTTCCTTCCTTCATATACTGCTGCGACAAAGAAAAACCCTTTTTTTTCCCCCTAAATTTTATATATTTTGCATGGTGGTTCAGCTTTTTAATAATTTCGTATGATATTCCTATTATTCTTTCTTTTACTACTTTTTGTCATCTCCCATTTAAAACCCCCGACTTTTATTGTGATGAAATGATATAACTTGGGCTAGGCTAGGCCATCCTTAGTAATGTTACAATTTTTGTATGTATGTATCTGCTATTAATATTGTAGTTTATCACAGTATCTGTAAGTTCTTAGTAATCTTGCGTAAATAAATCTACTAATATTGTAGTGCATCATGTTGATAGGTTACGGTCTAATCCTTAGTAATGTTACAATTTTGGTTATATGGAGTTGCGGAAACTCAATTTCTTGGTTAATTTTATATGCTGTTCTCTTAAATGTTGGGAGAGTTACTTTCGATAAATAGCTTTGATCGATCGTGTTAATTTTTGTCAATTCTCATCTTCTCTAAGTTTTTGAGTTAATTCTCTGTCTACAAATGAGGCAGTAATTGGGCAAAGCTTTTTTTTCTGTTTGTAGGACTCAATCATTAAAGGAATTCATGATCTGTGCAGGATGAATGCTCTCTCATGAGTGATAGCTAGACTTTAGATTGCTTGGTGTTGTAGAAACAAGAAGCTCTTTGATGATACCCCTCCAAACATCCGGTCCTGCGGGATAGTTTACTTAAGCTTGAAGAAGATTAAAGATAAGAAATGAGAAGCTTAATAGACAGATTTCCACTCCCCTCAGCTCATGACGAGCACCGGTTAGATGAATATGATCATTTATGTACGCAATATTTATCATCTCACGGTGAACTAACCAACATTCTTCACAATGATGAGATTTGGATCAAAATATATAAGGGTCCATAATATGAAAGGATTTTTGGATTAGGAGAACAAGGCATGGACGTTATTCGTACCGGCTTGATTGCAAATTGTTTTACTTTTGGCAAGTCTTCACAAGCCTACTATACATCCCCAAATATTGAACCTTTGAAAACTGAAGTAAAAGTTGGAAGCATCAACGAATGAGGTGAAGGAATCAAACGGAAATTTGGGGAGGATACAAAATTTCATGCAACAATAAGAAAAACTCTTGCAAGAACTACTACGGTTACATAAGAGTGCTTTTGTGAGCTCAACACCTTAGTATGCTTCCTTTCTCAAAAATATTTGAATATGACTTAAATTTATCTTTTACGATTAAAGAGGTTTTTGGCTTGATGTGTTAGTATGATATTAGTTAATTGTGTGTTATGTTAATCTTGAATTGGTAGATTTTGTAAATCATGATTTGATATTTATGCATGAACAATATTTTGTAGTTCATGATTTGCATTGTAAAATGATCTTGCGTGTTATTCATACCCTTGAAAATCACCCTCATATTTATATTTGCATTATTACCCTCAAGAGAATTATAGTGTGCTCGAATTTGTCCTTGCTCTTAGCTTCAAACTTACCCACGAGAATAACCTCGTTTTTCCCCTCAAAGTTACCCGCGAAATCACCCTCAACGTTACCCTTGGAATTACCATCGACCGTTACCCTCGAATATACCCTTACAGTTACCCTCAACCGTCACCCTCAAATTTACCCTCAGAGTTACCCTCGACGTTACCCTCAAATTTACACTCCGGAGTTACCCTCGAATTTACCTTCAAAAGTAACCACAACTAAAATTTATGTGTAATTTAGCCACGGAAATTTACCGTGGGAGTTTTTAGCCATGCCCTCTATAACATCAATATAACTTTTGAGGGTAAATTCGTGACTAAGTTCGAGGGAAGTTTGTTTCGTGGATATTTTGTGGTTACTACCACGACATTCCTCTACTACAACCAAGTATTATAAATCATTTTTTATATTTGAGGCTCACGTTTCAGCCATCATCGATAGCCTACTTGTACTAGAAATCAAATTTATCAAAGAGAATCCATATCAAAGCATAGTCCATAGACAGATTGCATTGTACTCTTATTTATCAAACGAAATCTTCATTCTTAATCAATTATAAACATGGTATTTGAAGAAAAAGTACGAATTAATTAGGATTTTCGAACAAAGAGAAACCTAATTATAAAGAAATTATGCTTCACCGACGGAAAGGAAAAATGATGAAACTTAATTAAATCAAATAAGCTTCACCGACGGAAAGCAAAAAAGATGAAACTTCATTTTCGAGCAGGTCTCAAGCGATGCCTGCAAAGAAGAACTTCTCTTCCGCGAATAATACCATCTTTTTTCCACTTTATTTTCCTTTTTTAATTATAAACTAGTAGAAATAATTTTAAGTAACGATGTTTTGCATATTGTTGCGCACATAATGAAATAAATTTAAGCCCTAATGACACCAAAATAAAAAGGTAAATTTGGCGGTCATCAATTGAAAAATGGCAATACTTTAAGGACACCGAGTATTGTTTCACTAAATTCTAAATTTCAGCATAGTTGAAGCCAATATGAGTCATCCGAAGCCGATGAACTACATATATAAGTATATAAATATCAAATACGCGGGGTTTTTTCTTAAAATATCTCACAACTACAACGACACATGTTATATAACTTATATGCGTATTGGACAATACTAAAGAAGAATACGGCTACGACAATCTACTCCATATGCTTAGTCCAAGTATCTTCTTCCCATAGAGTACTCTGACAAGGCGATTCTCTTGCATTAGTGTACTCCGGCAAGATTACTGAAACTTGAAACCAATACCGGAAAATGCCAAAAGACATTACCAAAACTCGAAACCAACACCTATAACGTACTCTAGCAAGGCTCCCAAATTTTGTTTCTTTGAATCCAACACCGGAACTCAAACCAATGATGATAGACGACGGAAAACGCCATAAGGTATCCTAATTTGTTCAATTTTGCATTTGTTTCTTTCAGTTGCATTGATGTTCGAATTTCACAATTATACAGTTCCCTACCGAGACAGCAGAAACTCTCAACGGGTTTTCTGCGCGCTGGGCATATTTATTCCCCTTAACTCAGAGAATGCTTTGGTACAGAAAAAGATGTTGGTTTAAATCAATGAATGACAAAACAGCCGTAGGAATGGAAACCTTTCAATAACGTCTCAAATTCGAGTATTATATCCATCACCCTTGACCCGGTTGGAAACTAGCACACTCCAGCGCCTTGACAAGGCTCTTGCACCCAGGCCGGTGCAGAAGAAAGAGGAGAAAGTAAAGAAAGGTCTTCTTAAGAGCTGAGGAGTTTGGCAACAGGTGCATATAGAATGAAGAATCCCAGAGGGAATCAGGATCTTGAGCTAAGACCCACATTTCTAGATCCATCCGTGCTTATCCCCCACCTAATGAATCCTCCACCGAGAAGTTGTGAGTTTTTTATGGGTGGAATAGGACACTGGACCAAACGATGTTACAATCTAAGCTCAAAGGCTAATTTCGACAGCCTCGGATTCTTTCATTTCACAATCCTTAAATTTTGCATTTGCATCCGTTTCTTCTTGATTTCATACCTGTCTTTGAATTGAGATGGTTCCGTTTGCTTCCATGAATGATAATGAAGATGAACTGAATCGATTATGACACAAACTAATTTGGATTGATTTTGACATAAACTAATTTGAATCGCTTTTGGGATTTTGAAATTTGCATTTGTATGCATATAATTCTTCCTTGTGACACCTATTTCGTTTCTAGTTTATTACCAGTTAATTAACCCTGTTTAAAGCAATATACGGAAAAGCGGAAAAACGGAAAACGTAAATTTTTAAAACTTTATCTTACAACCATATTCACAACATATATACATACTAACATACGTTATAAAACCCTGTTTAACAAAACAGAACTGTTTAAAACCACACAAAACATCCTAGGCGGAAGCATCCCATAACAACCCACCTGATATGATCTCAAATCCAGGTGTTGGGTCCAACGTCCTTGCCTTGGTCAGGCCGAGTCTGAGTAGCTGAAATAAAATGTGGATATAACAACAATGACCCACACGCTCAGTAAGGGTATACAAATCACACTCCCCAATATATATAAGTATCTAATATCCCGTTCCCAAAGTACACTCTATACCCTTTTCTCACATTCCAAAGCACACACATACATGTCCACATTCACATTACATCCACAACCATCCATAACACATAGCATATAAACAATCAAGCATATTATCACACCACATATAAACATATGATCTAATATAAATATCTCATATCATACCATCACATATAAATAATCATAACATAACATATAGCATGCTAGACTCGATCGCATCGATGCATAGGTGATAATTAACTAACTAGCCCCAACTGATCGTACGATATATTTTCTCATGTGCTTTCATATTTCTTTTCTTTCTTTCTTTCTTTTTCTTTCGGTTGGCCAACCCGATAGCGTCCTAGGACCCTTGTAGATCAGGTAGCGACCTCGGTCATCTTGTCCTAAGACCCCCTGTAGATCAGGTTGCGATCTTGGACTATTTTTCTCATCTTGAGGCCCCTGTAGATCAGGTAGCGACCTCTAAGGCCCCCTGTAGATCAGGTAGTGACCTCGTCCCCCAGAAACCCGTGCGGGACCCAATTGGGCTAATTAATCAATTACCATCCTATATTATCACTTCCATATCATAACTCAGTTTCATGCTTTCATCATATTCTTCCATCATATTCTTTCCATTATCATCTCATGTACCTCATGCATGTATTCATAAATCATATCAAGTCATCATCATCATTCCACTCATATATATATATAAGCATGCATAAAATCATAACAAACAGATATATACACTCAAGCATGCATAAAATCATGGCATATTAAATACATAACATATATTAAGCAAGTGTATTCATATACACTTACCTCGCAGGTAAGAACAATAAACCTCGCAAACCAACTATTGAGTCCGTTTCCCACTCGGACTATCCTCCTTATCGTGCTTGGATACGCTCACAAAGAACTAAGCTATAGTTAACCAAAACCTTCAACAACACCTGCGGAGAATATCATATTCCTCGTATTAAACTCCTCGGTTCAAATACCAGTTAAATTCATTCCTTTGAATTTAATTAATTTATATCCTCCTTTATAATCCCAAATTAATTAATTAACCTTCAATTAATTAATGAAATTTCGCCAGAATAACGTTTTGCCCACAGGCAATTTCTGAACCCACCTGTCATCAAATCTTAACAAACAAACAGCCCATAATCACCAAAATAAAGTAACGAGCATAATGGAATTTCCAATTATCCATTTTGGCAAGCCTAAGGTCAATTTAGGTCAAATCGCAATACGGAAAATGAATAAATTCATAACTTATTCATTACTAACCCGATTGACAATCCGAAAGAAGACTCGGAATCACAACGACGCAGACTACGCTCGGTCACCATCAAATTCACCATAATCTAAGCGACGGAACCTCCATAGTATCACATATGCTCGACCAGGCCTTCCCTTGCTCGGAAATGTAGAAAATCGGTACCAAAATGAAGAGAATGAAGAGAGGAATCCAAAAACTCAAACAGATTTGAAATTGGATTAGAAACGAAGAGTAGATATGAGTTTGAAGGTTGAGAGAAATCAGAGCTTTTACGAGGAAATGTGAAAGAAAATGAATTAATAAACGATATTTCCGCTATTTATAGCGAAGACGATAATTATCCTTTAGCGGAGTCGATAATTATCTTTTCACCGATCCGAAAGCGGTTTAAGCCCCCTTCTACAAACTTCTCGAAATTGGAATAATAAATCAGGAATATTGTATGGATAATTATTCCGCAATTGTCTCGAAAAACGCGTATTCCTAAGTCGTCTTTCTTAGCCGCTAAGAAACGAAATAGCGACTTTTTTGGCCGTTTTGCCTTTCCATGTTTTTTCATATCTAGGACATGTCCGATGTCCTGATCATTTCTCTCAACTGCATTTTTATTAATTGAAACTCCCAAATGCTCCAAATAACACCGGGGTGTAATATCATCTAAGAGCAGGTTACCTCGAGAGGTATCTCGTGTTAAAACGGATTTAATTCCTTAAAATTCTCGATTAGGTCATCTTCAATTTTTTGACTGTTACAAATATCTCCCACTTTAAGAAATTTCGTCCCGAAATTTAAGAAATGACGTAGAACCAAACTCGTAGATATATCAAAAGGATGCACAACCAGATCACAATTTCTCGAGGTTTTTACTCAAAAAGATAGGGGTATCTAGCTCTCATATCTCGCTCAGTTTCCCATGTAGCCTCTCGAGTTGAATGATGTCCCCATCTGACCTTCACCATCGGAATCTCCTTGTTTCTCAATCTTCGAACCTGCCTGCTAAAACCTCAACTGGTTCTTCTGGGTAGGACAAGTTCTTAGATACTTCTATCTCAGGTTCGGGAATGATATGACTCGGATCTGACCTATACCTTCGTAGCACCGATACGTGAAAGACGTCATGTAATCTTGATAACTCAGGTGGTAACGCCAATCTATACGCAAGTGGTCCGATCTTCTCTAAGATCTCATATGGACCAATGTATCTCGGTGCTAACTTTCCATGCCTACCAAATCTCATAACTCCCCTCCAAGGAGATATCTTCAAAAAACACTCTATCGCCTATCTCATATGTCATCTCTCGTCTATGGCGATCAAAGTAGCTCTTTTGACGATCTTGTGTTGCCTTCAAGCACTGTTTTACTACTTGTACTTTCTCTATTGTCTGTTGTACAAGTTCAGGACCCTCTATCTATCGCATACCCTCAAAATCCCAACATACAGGTGTGCGACACTTCCTTCCATACAAGGCCTCGTAAGGGGTCATACCAATACTCGAATGAAAACTGTTATTATATGCAAATTCGAGCAATGACAGGTTAGAATCCCAGTTACCTTTAAGCTCCAAAACACAAGATCTCAACATCTCCTCCAAGGTCTGAATCGTTCTCTCTGACTGTCCGTCTGTCTGAGGATGAAATGCCGTACTGAAATGCAATCTTGTACTTAAGGCATTTTGCAGACTTCCCCAAAAATGCGATGTAATCCTCGGATCTCTATCAGATACAATCGATACAAGGACTTTGTGCAGTCGAACAATCTCTCTCACATACAACTCTGCCAGTTCATCTAAGGAGGTATCTTGTCTTATCGGTAGAAAGTGAGCAGATTTCGTCAATCTGTCTACAATCACACATACCGTGTCATTCTTTCTGAAAGTCCTAGGAAGTCCAACCACAAAATCCATTGTAATCCGCTCCCACTTCCACTCAGGAACTGATAAAGATTGTAATTTTCCTGCTGGTGCTTGGTGTTCAGCCTTCACTTGCTGACACACTAGACATCGAGCTACAAAATCAGCTACCTCTCGTCTCATCCTGGGCCACCAATAGATCTTCCTCAGGTCATTAAACATCTTCGTACTCCCAGGATGCATGAAATACCTCGAGGAATGTGCCTCTTCAAGTAGCTTCTTCTTTAACTCCTCAATATTGGGCACGCATATCCGTGTACCTCTGTATAACACTCCCTGATCAGACAACTGGAAGTGT
Source organism: Fagopyrum homotropicum (assembly GCA_033239125.1). Classification (NCBI taxonomy): domain Eukaryota; kingdom Viridiplantae; phylum Streptophyta; class Magnoliopsida; order Caryophyllales; family Polygonaceae; genus Fagopyrum; species Fagopyrum homotropicum. The sequence goes on along the minus strand of BSWB01000003.1, from coordinate 142,617,086 downwards.
GTAGTGGTAGCATCTCCCACTTTAGCTTTCAACTTCTTTAGTGTAGCATCCTCATCTTGTCTAGTTGAAATCTCATCGAGAATCAACGGTCTAACCTGAATGTTCGCTATCAACTCGGATCCTCTTACATCCATCTCTACTCTCATAACTCTGAGAGCTAATAGATGCTCAACTTTGTAGTTGACCTTACTGCCTTGGTCACTGCTCTTTCGGCTAAGAGCGTCAGCTACCACATTCGCCTTTCCTGGATGGTACTCTATAGTGCAATCATAATCCTTGAGTAACTCCATCCATCTTCTCTGCCTCAGATTCAGATCCCTCTGAGTGGAAATATACTTCAGGCTTTTATGGTCGGTAAACACCGGAAATGTATCACCATAAAGATAGTGCCTCCAGGTCTTAAGAGCATGAACTATAGCAGCAAGCTCTAGGTCGTGTATAGGATAGTTCTGCTCATGAGGTCTCAACTGTCTAGATGTATATGCTATTACCTTCCCTTCCTGCATTAGAACTCCTCCTAAGCCACTCCCAGATGCGTCGGTGTAAACCACATAGTTACCTTATTTGAGGGTACAACCAGAATAGGAAACGTAGTCAATCTTTTGTTAAGTTCTTCAAAGCTTTCTTGACAACTGTTGTCTCATACAAACTGTTGATTCTTCTTTAGCAAGTTAGTCAATGGCCGCGCGATAATCGAGAAGTTCTTTACAAACCTCCTGTAATAACCCGCAAGTCCTAAGAAGCTGCGAAGCTCCGTAATGCTCTTCGGAATTTTCCATTCTGTAATAGCCTTGATCTTGGATGGATCAAGTTGTATACCATCTCATGATATCACATGCCCTAGAAAGGCAATCTGATCCGTCCAAAACTCGCACTTGCTGAACTTCGCATACAATTGTCTCTCCCTCAGAATCCCTAAGATACATCTCAGATATTCTCTATGAGTATTTGTATCTCGGGAATATATCAAGATATCATCAATGAAGACCACGACGAACTGATCTAAATAAGGTTGGAAGATTGAGTTCATCCGCGCCATGAATGCTGCTGGTGCATTCGTTAACCCAAAAGGCATAACTGTAAACTCATAGTGTTCATACCGAGTACGAAAAGTTGTCTTCGGTATAGAATTCTCTGCTATCCTCAACTGTTAGTATCCCGATCGAAGGTCAATCTTTGAAAACATAGTAACACCCCTTAACTGATCAAGCAAGTCCTCTATCCTCGGTAAGGGATACTTGTTCTTGATTGTGATTTTGTTCAGCTGACGGTAGTCTATGCACAATCGTAAACTACCGCCCTTCTTCTTCACAAAAAGCACTGGTGCACCCCAAGGAGAAATACTCGGGCGTATAAAACCCTTCTCGAGCAAATCTTCTAGTTGTTTCTTTAACTCCTTTAACTCTAAAAGAGTCATCCTATAAGGAGTAATTGATATAGATGATGCACCTGATAATGCCTCAATCTCGAAGTCTACCTTTTTACTCGGAGTTAAACCATGTAAATCATCAAGGAAAACGTCAGGAAATTCTCTAACAACATCCACCTCAGATACTTCGGGACTAACAATAGTGAAATCTGACACACTAGCCAGATAAGCCTGACACCCTTCCCGAAGTAATCTAAAAGTTGCCACTGCATATATTAGGCAAGTAGGAATAACATTCCTCTTACCGGTGAAAATCACCTCTCTCACCCCATCTACCTCCATGGTAACTTCCTTTGTATAACAATTAATCAAAGCTATATGAGTGGATGACCAATCCATTAATATAACTAACATCACATCAAACTCTCTCAAGAAATCATCCATGTCGACAGAAGTGCTATACTACGGCCATTAGGGATCGTGTCTCACCAATCTCTAAACAAGGATATATCACATTGTACCCGTCTCTCAGCAGCGTAGATAACTCCATCTAGAATGGACTCAGTGTTCCTCAATCACTCATCCACTACTAATGGATCAGTAGTCCCCTCAAACGGCTTTGCCCCTTGGCGGTGAATCTTCTTAAAGTTCTTGTCCATCTTTACTAGAATAATACCCGCCTGAGACACTGTTTTGTCTGTGGTGGTATAACTTCTCTCAAATATTTCACTAAATTAGGTATACCGGCCATATCCGATGGTGGTAGTGATACGGGCTAAACTGGCACCTTAGAGTGCTCTTGATCATTTCTACCCTGAGCATGTACAGACTCAATCGACCCTTCATGGTTGTGCTCCGCCGTCTAAAAGAAAAGAAACTTTCAAAAACTTTTCAGAAAAATTTCCACTACCCCAAGCCAAGGAATCATATCCCTGCTTTGATACCAACCAAATGTGACACCGATTTCATTTCAAGTTTATTACCAGTTAATTAATCCTGTTTAAAGCAATAAGCGGAAAAACGGAAAACGTAAATTTTTAAATTTTTATCTTACAACCGTATTCACAACATATATACATACTAACATACGTTATAAAATCCTGTTTAACAAAACACAACTGTTTAAAACCACACAAAACATCCTAGGCGGTAGCATCCCATAACATCCCACCTGATATGATCTCAAATCCACGTTTTGGGTCCAATGTCCTTACCTTGGTCAGGCCGAGTCTGAGTAGCTGAAATAAAATGTGAATATAACAAAAATGACCCACACGCTCAGTAAGGGTATACAAATCACACTCCCCAATAAATATAAGTATATAATATCTCGTCCCCAAAGGACACTCTATACCCTTTTCTCACATTCCAAAGCACACACATACATGTCCACATTCACATTACATCCACAACCATCCATAACACATAGCATATAAACAATCAAGCATATTATCACACCACATATAAACATATAATCTCATATAAATATCTCATATCATACCATCACATATAAATAATCATAACATGACATATAGCATGCTAGACTCGATCCCATCGATGCATAGCTGATAATTAACTAACTAGCCCCAACTGATCGTACGATATATTTTCTCATGTGCCTTCATATTTCTTTTCTTTCTTTCTTTCTTTTTCTTTCGGTTGGCCAACCCGATAGCGTCCTAGGACCCCTGTAGATCAGGTAGCGACCTCGACCATCTTGTCCTAAGACCCCCTGTAGATCAGGTTGCGATCTTGGACTATTTTTCTCATCTTGAGGCCCCTTGTAGATCAGGTAGTGACCTTTGAGGCCCCCTGTAGATCAGGTAGCGACCTCGTCTCCAAATACCCGTGCGGGACCCAGTTGGGCTAATTAATCAATTACCATCCTATATTATCACTTCCATATCATAACTCAATTTCATGCTTTCATCATATTCTTCCATCATATTCTTTCCATTATCATCTCATGTACCTCATGCATGTATTCATAAATCATATCAAGTCATCATCATCATTCCACTCATATATATAAGCATGCATAAAATTGTTCGCCCTAAAACATGCGTGTAATCAAGTCTTAAATTTATAAAACTAGAATGAAGGCAAGCGAACCCGCAGTGTACGGATCGGCGTAAATTAGCAAATATTCCAGAGTATCAATCACAGGGATTTGGTGAAACAAAATCCAATCTCAGATTATCGAGCAAATAAGATGTAAAAGCTTTGCAAATATTGGGGAAAACAGCAACCCTAAAGATCCAGTAATCTAATTGTGATAATCGATTCAAGATATACTAAAGAACTAAGGACATAGTCAAGAGTTGTAAAGGTATGCTAAAGTAAAGTAATGTACGGTGAAGTTCCAAGACTTTATATGACTTATCTAAAGATACTCTCTATAAAGGTTGTTGAGGCTGCAGTATAGAAAGGATCTATGGACAAGAATTAAACTCAAATACCCAAACTTGTAACCCAAGGATCAAGATAAACTAAAACGGTTAAGGTTATGACACTTGAAACCGAAATAGAGGATGATGAGTCTCACTACTACCTAGAGAAGGGCAAGCCAAGACTAGATTAAAGCTAATATTTAATCTTGGATCAAAGTAAAAGCAAAGTTCGTAAACTAGAGTGAATCACGGTCAGAACTTGAGAACCACGGCCGTGGAAACCCAAGAACAGGCTGTGATTTAGGTTCGTCGACGAGATCTCTCTAACTCTCAGGGTCCAATCAAATTACGGTCGATCTATCATCATCTAAGCCACAACTATCAACCCTTCACCTTAGAATTGCTAAAGGGTTTTAGCCAATAAGCATTGTCATAATATCAATATTCAATTTAAAGATAATGGAAGATGAAAACCCTCAAATACTCAAAAAACTTCAAAACCAATTCTCAAATCCGAAACACAAGAAGCGATATTCAATGGATTCAGAATGTATAACATAAAACCTCACAATGATCTAAGGTAAGTATGAAGAACATGTTATCAATCTGTATTCAATATCAAAACCTAAGAAAGAGGCTAAACCTCGGCGATCTTCAATCTACCCTAGGCAAGAATGCTTCAAGCAAGGTAAGCGGACGTCAGCGTCCGTAGGCATCTAAACGGGATCAAACGCGAGTATTGCGAGATTAAGAGGGGATCCCCGAAACTCTCTTTTCTGACCTTTTTATAAGACGGGAGAGAAATAATCGTCCCGGCCCATTACGTAAATAACGTGGCAAATAAAGACACGTAAAAGATCGCCTAAATCACGGTCTGAAGGGTTTCCACGGCCGTAGTTTAGGGCGTGGAAAGGGGTTACGGTCTCTTGTGACTTCCACGACCGTACTTTAGGCCGTGTAACTTACTGGAATGCTCCACGCTCACGATGCCAAGATCCACGGCCGTGGTTTAGAGCGTGGACTCTACGGCCGTAATTCAGGGCGTGGAAGTGTAAAACTCTTGTGGTTTCCTTTGTGTCGTGACATTCTTCATCCTAGCTCCTTTCTTAGCTTCCTTGATGTGTTCCTAATCCTCAAGTACGATCGATTACTCTCTTTTCTCTCTCAATAGCTCCTATTTAGCTCCTTTTCACCTACAATCAACACAAAGCTAGTGTAGACATCCATATCGACAAAATAGATGATCAAGCTAACATTTGCTTCTAAACTTCATCCAAGTACACAATAATGAGGGAAAAATAACCAAAATAAGTGCCTAGAATATCGCAATATTTCATGCTAACAAAATACCCCATACTTGTTACTTGCTTGTCCCCAAGCAAGGTTTTCAAAAGCTTAGAATACGAGTTAGAATGAAATATGCATGCAATCTCAAAACAAAAACATCCTTTAGGTAAATGTGCTTCTAGTCAATAGATCATCCTCAAACCTTTCTTCATTCATCCTTGAAACGCTTATATACATAAACCAAAGAATGTAAAGCAAAGAAACATCATGAATCGCTTAAAATTTAGGACAAACATCATAACCTTCAAGTATTGTCAAAATCAAGCATAAGAAACTTCAATTTAGATCACCATGTCAAATAACATTCTTTTGATCTTAAGGACTTTCAAGTAAGGTCTAGAATGCGGAAGGGAAGGAAAACTTATAAGGAATGTGGTGCATGAATCCGGAAAAATGAATAACCCAACTCTTTTTCTTTTTTGCTTTGAATTGCAACACCATCAACTTTGACCTTTGCTCTCTTCTTTTTCACATTATTTTTCGACTTTACTTTTTGAAAGATGGACAGAGGTGCACAAAAACCGAAGCCTAGGAGATCGGCGTTTCTCGATTTTCGAGATGCCTCAAACCTTTGATGCACATACCATAATTCGTTAGGAATATCGCTCAATCCGACTTTGGCAAGACACAAACACCCGGCTATGTGAATGGTGCCGAGTTACTCGCCATCATGATTGACTTCCCCAACCTATTAATTCTATTCTTTGAATGCAAAAAATTGCTTTCATGGCCCTCCCACATCAAAGATGCCAAATATCAACTCCTCCAAATTCCCGGATAGGTAAGGGAGACAATTACTTTTATTGTGGGGCTAAGTGATCAAAGAAAGAAGAAAGAAAATCGAATTGCCTTAATCATTTCATAAAGAAGTATAAGAACTGATCATGTGATTTCAACTTCAATTTCTCATTATGATTTAGATAGAACTTTGACATTATGAAACTTGCAAGAAAGGATAAACAACACATTCAATTCCTTTTCAATTCATTATACCGTTTAAGCATACAATTGTCATCAAAAACTCATTCCGCAAGTAAGAGCTATCATAGAAGTCATCTCTAATCTTAGAAGCACAAGGACTCTTTCAAAATTTTCCAAAATTTTCAAATTTTTATGGGTTTTTCAAACTTTTTCATGTAGTGCAATAATGAAACGTGTGACTATGAAAATGAAACATGCAAAGTGTTATGGATAGAAGCAAGCAAATGTAGTAGAGTTATTACAACACATAGTCACACCCCACCCCATACTTAGAACATACATTGTCCTCAATGTTCGAGAAAGAAATAAAGAAAAGAAGAAAAGAAAAATGAACTCACCAGAACGGTGGTTTATATAGTGACCGTAAATTTTTTAGAAAATCACGGTCACTCGGGGTGTTCCACGGCCGTGGTTTTGTAAGAAAAAGGAAAAGAACTTGTCTACCTTCCTACTAACACTTTTCTTTTCAATCAATATATATATATAGCCTTTTTTCGCATTTGTTCTGATTAGTACAGTGAAAAAGAAATAATAAGCTATTTTACAAATCTTATCCGAACTAGAGTCAACGAGTTTATCAAAGCCCATCGGAAAAAGCATCCGAAAGAAAATTGGCTTTTTTTCACAACCATTTAGTTCCAGATTTATAAACTAAGAATGCGACAACGGGGACTTGCGTATTTGCAGGAAAAGTCATAAAGTCAACCTTCGTTATATTTTGTCATGATGACGGGCCAAGCTTTGGTTTTGGTGATTTTTCTCAGATTTTTACAAATTACGGTCACTGTAGCTTCCACAACTGTGGTTTAGGGCGTGGAACTCTCTGTAATGTGTCAAACTCCAAGTTTCGTCAATTCCTTCTAACTTTTTCCTTTCCATTGCCTATCCCATTGTTCCTACATCCAAAAACACGACATACCGGGAGGTATCGAGGGCAAAAACAAAGCAAAAACGACTAAACTAATCTATTCTAAGAGTGAAAAACAAAAGCATAAGTGCATTACCTTGGGTTGCCTCCCAAGAAGCGCTTGTTTTAGGTCCGTAGCTAGATCATTACTTACGTCTATTCGAGTGTGGTAGGTGCAAACTCCTCAGATTGGAGCTCCGGTGTATACTTCTTGATTCATTGACCGTTCACCTTAAAACTTCCGCTCTTGTCACCCCATACTTCAACTGCACCATGGGGAAAAATATGTTTGATTAGATAAGGTCCAATCCAACAAAATTTAAGCTTACTTGGAAAGAGCCGAAGTCTCAAATTGAAGAGGAGAACTTGATCTCCTTCTTTGAGGTCCTTTGGAATGATATGCTTATCATGCCAACGCTTCGCTCTCTCCTTATAGATCTTGGCGTTCTCATAAGCGTTTAAGCGAAGTTCTTCAAGATCATTAAGGTCCAAAAGGTGCTTCTCACCCGCTTCCTTCATGCTGAAGTTCAACCACTTAACCGCCCAAAACGCTTTATGTTCCAGCTCCACCGGTAAGTGACAAGACTTCCCATACACAAGGTTGTATGGTGTTGTTTCTATGGGAGTCTTGTATGCAGTCCTATACGCCCATAATGCATCATCTAGTTTCAAAGACTAATCCTTCCTTGTCTTCGAAAATGTTTTCTCTAGGATTCCTTTAATCTCCCGATTCGAAATCTCCACTTGTCCACTCGTTTGTGGATGATAAGGGGTGGCGATCTTGTGAGTCACCCCATACTTAGCTAGTAGAGCTTCGAATCGTCGGGAAATGAAGTGAGAGCCTCCATCACTAATGATAGTCCGTGGTGTCCCAAACCTTGGGAAGATAGTTTTATTAAAGAACTTAACTACAACCATGGCATCATTAGTTGGAGAGGCAATTGCTTCAACTCATCTCGAAATATAATCTACAGCTAGAAGTATGTATTGGTTTCCACAAGATGATGTGAAGGGTCCCATGAAGTCTACTCCCCAAAAGTCGAAGATCTCTACCTCCTGAATGTTGTTAAGAGGCATTTCATTTCTCCTAGATATGTTCCCTGTTCTTTGACAAGCATCGTAGCAGGAAACAAAGGTTTACACATCTTTAAATAAAGTAGGCCAAAAAAATCCAGATTGCAATACCTTAGCGCTAGTCTTGTTCGAGCTAGCGTGTCCTCCACAAGGTAGTGAATGACAATGACGGATGACGCTTTGCATCTCGTCTTCCGGCACACATCTTTGAATGATGCCGTCAGGACCTCTCTTGAAGAGAAGAGGTTCATTCCAAAAGTATTCCCGGACATCCTTAAAGAACTTCTTCCTTTGTGCATAGGATAGTCCGGGTGGTATTTCCTGGCAAACCAAATAGTTAACAAAATCAGCAAACTATGGTTCGTTACCTTTAGTAATCTTATCGATGCACTCCTCTATGATGTGTAAATGCTCGTCCGAAAAGGAGTCATCTATAGGTAGATTGTCGTCTTCTATATGTGGTAGACGACTCAAGTGATCCGCAACAAAATTTTCCGAACCCTTCTTGTCACGGATCTCTAGATCGAATTCTTGTAGGAGAAGAATCCATCTAATCAGCCTTGGTTTCGCATCCTTCTTTGCAAGTAGATACCGGATCGCAACATGATCCGTGTATACAATCACCTTTGCACCTACAAGATAAGAACGAAACTTTTCAAAGGCATAAACAATAGCTAGAAATTCTTTTTCAGTAGTGGTGTAGTTAAGCTACGCTTCATCTAGCGTCTTGCTAGCGTAATAGATAGCATGGGTTCGGCCTTCCTTCTTTTGCCCAAGCACAGCTCCTATAGCTACGTCACTTGCATCACACATAAACTCGAATGGAAGATTCCAGTCTGGAGGTTGAATGATCGGGGCTGAGATTAGAGCTTCCCGAATCTTATGAAATGCATCTAAACAATCCTGCGAGAAATCAAAAACTGCATCCTTCATCAATAGATTAGTAAGCGGTTTTGATATCTTAGAGAAATCTTTTATGAAACGTCTATAAAATCCAGCATGTCCTAGAAAGCTTCTTATCCCCTTCACCGAAGATGGAGGAGGGAGATTTTCTATGGTTTCTATCTTAGCCTTATCTACATCAATCCCTCTACTAGAGATCAAGTGTCCGAGTACAATGCCTTCCTTCACCATAAATTGATACTTCTCCCAATTAAGAACTAGGTTAGTGTCTTCACACCTTTGTAGCACAAGAGAAAGGTTAGAGAGACAATTATCGAAAGAGGAACCATAAACAGAAAAGTCATCCATGAAAACCTCCATGATCTCCTCTATGTACTCCGAGAAGATAGCCATCATGCAAATTTGGAAGGTGGCTGGGGCGTAGCAAAGCCCGAACGGCATTCTCCTATAAGCGAACGTACCCCATGGGCACGTGAATGTGGTCTTCTCTTGATCGTCCGGATGAATCGGAATCTGAAAGAAGCCACTATAACCGTCAAGATAGCAAAAATGAGAGTGTTGGGCTAACCTTTCAAACATTTGATCAATGAAGGGTAATGGGAAGTGATCCTTTCTTGTTGCATTGTTTAGCTTCCGGTAATTAATACACATCCTCCATCCAGTCACGGTCCTTGTAGGAATGAGTTCATTGTTCTTATTGGTGATAACCGTCATTCCTCCCTTCTTTGGAACAACCTGTACGGGACTCACCCACTTGCTATCGGAGATAGGGTAGATGATACCTGCATCAATTAGTTTAAAAATTTCCTTCTTGACAACCTCCTTCATGGTCGGATTTAACCGTCTTTGAGGTTGTCGCGAAGGTCTAAATTCTTCTTCCATTAGGATCTTATGCATGCACAATGTAGGCTTAATTCCTACTAGATCCTCTAGTGTAACCTAAGGCTTTCCTATGTTTCCTTTAAACAACCATAAGCTTATTATGTTCATCTTCACTTAGATCGGAACTAACAATTATCAAAAAGGTAGAATTATATCCTAGAAATGCGTACCTTAGATGTGTGGGAAGCGGCTTCAATTCCATCACTATTGGAGTCTCCAATGCTTCCTTAGAAGTCTCCAAGGGTGTAGAAGTTGTTGAAGAAAGCTCAAGAGCATTGGTGGAGAGGACGTAATTTTTCTCAAAATTTCCCAAAATTACGGCACCACTGTTACTTCCACGGCCGTGGTTTTGGGCGTGGAAGTCAATTACGGCACCTCTGGTAGTTCCACGGCCGTGGTTTTGGCCATGTAACTTACTGGAGTCCTCTGAATAGCTGATTACGGTCATGTTGGTGGGAATCACAGCCGTGGAATAGCACGACTGACCGTGATTCCTCACATCCTCTGACCCATCGTAGAGCTTTTCAAAATCTTCTTCATGCACTTCCTTTAGCTCCTCAAAAGCTTCAATTTCTTTATTGCATTCCTCTTCCTCTCCTTTCTCCATAATGCTCATAGTGATCACCTTTTGCAATGGATCCTTGAATAGAATCGAGCTTACTTCCTCTCTAGATGCCTCTTCGTCATAGATGTTAAACATATCTTCTTCAAGAGCTGGTTCTTTCACCAAGGTAGAAAGAACAAACTCTACTTTCTCCTCTCCTATGTCGAAGGCGAGTCTAGTATTCTTGCAATCCACCATACAACCGGATGTTGTAAGAAACGGTCTTCCGAATATGATCGGGACCGGACTATTTGCAGGAATGTCAAGCACAACAAAATCTATTGGAACATAGAACTTACCAAGCTTGACCGGGACGTCTTCAATGATACCGATGGGACGAGTTATGGATCGATCCGCCATGTATAGCGTCATCTTCACCGGTTTAGGTTCACCTAAACCGATCTTCCTGCATAAGGCAAGCGGAATGATGCTAACGCTTGCTCCTAAATCACATAATGCATCATATGTGACATCTCCTACTCCGATTGGAACACAAAATGACCCCGGATCCTTCAGCTTTGGGGGCATCTTTTCCTTCATCGTTTTGATGAGATCCGACGATTCCGAACTCATCTTGACTTCTCCAAAGTCTTCCAGTTTCCTCTTGTTAGAGAGGATCTCCTTTAAGAACTTCCCATAAGCGGGCATACCTACAATTGCATCAATGAAAAATATATTAATATGCAGTTTGCATATGAGTTCAATGTACTTACCGAATTACTTGTCTATACGCGCTCTTGCTCTAGATTGTGGGAATGGTAGGGGCGGTTTGTAAGCTGGAGGAGGAATATAGATGTCTTCCTTCTCCTTCCCCTTTTCCTTCTCCTTTTCGACGGGAAATTCAACAAACTTAGGCTGCGGGTCGGTAGTTTTTGCTCCGCTCCTAGTTGTGATAGCCATCACCCTTCCTTTCGGGTTATCTTCTGTCTTTCCTGGAAGTTTTCCTTGATTTCTAGAAACTTCCTCAGCATTGCTGAACATTTGGTTTTCTAAAACCTTTTGAGCTTTATCAACCTTAGTGATGTGATTCTCCAGCCCTTGAAGCTTTCCCAAGATCGTTTCCAGCATGGGATCGGGCTTCTCTTTCCCCGAAGTACTTCCACTATTAGATGTTTGCCTCTGGCTTTTCAAAGGAATGGAAGAAGAGGATGGTGGAGTTAGTGAATTTCCTGAATTGGGATAAGAATTACCGGAATTTTGTTGTTGGTTGGAACGCCAATTGTTGTTGTTTGAATTCCTATTGTTGTTCCAATTATTGTTCCGGTTGTTGTTATTCCAATTGTTCCGGTTGTTGTTCCGGCTGTTGCGATTGGTGTTCTCATTCCCATTATGGTTATTGTTGTTTCCTAAATAACCAACATCTTGCTCCTTAGGCTTTTGAAATCTAGCTTTGATGACTTCCTTCAATTCTTTAATCTCGGTGTTGAGAGAAAAGATTTGAGTTTGAGCAGCTTGTGTTAGCTTCGCTCTTTGCTCTACTCGGTTAGCTTCTGCCTTCCGGTGAGAGTACTTCTCAATGACTCGGGCTTGCTTCTCAATGAAGTCTCAAGCGTCATCTTCCCTCATGTCCATGAATGAGCCACATGAAAGGGATTGGAGCTTGAATTGTGTTTCCACATCCAGCTCTTTATAGTATATCTCCAACAACTCCAATTTGAAAATGTCATGGTGTGGGCAATCCAATAGTAAATCCTAAAATCTTTCCCAAGACTGAAACAAACTTTCATTAGATCTCATAGAAAAAGCATTGATTTTACCTCTCAACTCCGCTGTATTGGATGGCGGAAAGAACTTGGTTAGGAACTCCGAAGATAGATCCTTTCATGTATTGAGTCTTCCATTTGGAAGAGCTTGATTCCAAGACAAAGCCTTCGCTTTCAAGGAGAAGAAGAATGGCTTGATCTTGTAATTGTTGGTGGTTGCCTTCTTTGGCTTCATTGTCTCCATCAAAATCTCAAAATTTTGTAAATGTTGATGTGGATATTCAACACCCGTTCCTCCAAACTGGCTTTGGCGAACGATGGTAATGACTTGTGGGTTGAAGCTAAACCCCTGAATATCATCAGCATCGAATTTCACACCTAGACGGCGTGGTTACTGAATCGGATCCATCCTTTGGCCAAGAGTTCTTGGCTCTTCATCTACACGAGCGGCTCTCGCACCCCCAGTTGGGACACGAGGAATGGCGGCTGGTATTGGATTAATCCGACTGGATTGATCATTGGATCAATCTCCTCTAATGCTGGCATATTTGGATCGAATTCCTCATCATCGGATGATTCCACTCTAATGGACTTAGTTGGTTTCTTGACCTTCTTCTTCTTCTTAGAATCATTCAACTCCAACTTCATGTCCAACATCATAGCCCTGAGTTCATCAATTTGGAATTGATGACTCATTAACGCATCTATACGAGCTTTCTCACTCAACTTAAGTTGATGTTGAGATTCATCAGACTCCGCTTGTAAATCTCTCTCTTTATTTTCAGCCATCTTTCTTTCCTTGGCTTTCTTCCTAAGAGTTTTCTCAAGTTCCGGATCAAAAGGTAGGAGGTCTTTGTTGAATCTAGACCTGCGCATATACCTAAGAGAACCTGCAAATAACACTCACAAGAGATATCAAATAACAAGAGCAAAGCTTCCAATCTCGACAACCGAAAACCGAAGTTTCGTCTTGACCAAATCCCCGGCAACGGCGCCAAAAACTTGTTCACCCTAAAACGTGCGTGCAATCAAGTCTTAAACTTATAAAACTAGAATAAAGGCAAGCGAACCCGCAGTGTACGGATCGGCGTAGATTAGCAAATATTCCAGAGTATCGATCACAGGGATTTGGTGAAACAAAATCCAATCTCATATTATCGAGCAAATAAGATGTAAAAGCTTTGCAAATATTGGGGAAAACAGAAACCCTAAAGATCCAGGTATCTAATTGTGGCAATCGATTCAAGATATATTAAAGAACTAAGGACAGAGTCAAGAGTTGCAAAGGTATGCTAAAGTAAAGTAATGTACGGTGAAGTTCCAAGACTTTATATGACTTATCTAAAGATACTCTCTATAAAGGTTGTTGAGGCTGCAGTATAGAAAGGATCTATGGACAAGAATTAAACTCAAATACCCAAACTTGTAACCCAAGGATCAAGATAAACTAAAACGGTTAAGGTTGTGACACTCGAAACCGAAATAGAGGATGATGAGTCTCATTACTACCTAGAGAAGGGTAAGCCAAGACTAGATTAAAGCTAATCTTTAATCTTGGATCAAAGTAAAAGCAAAGTTCGTAAACTAGAGTGAATCACTGTCAGATCTTGAGAACCACGGTCGTGGAAATCCAAGAACAGGCCGTGATTTAGGTCCGTCGACGAGATCTCTCTAACTCTCAAGGTCCAATCAAATTACGATCGATCTATCATCATCTAAGCCACAACTATCAACCCTTCACCTTAGAATTGCTAAAGGGTTTTAGCCAATAATCATTCTCACAATATCAATATTCAATTTAAAGAGAATGGAAGATAAAAACCCTCAAATACTCAATAAACTTCAAAACCAATTCTCAAATTCGAAACACAAGAAGTGATATTCAATGGATTCAGAATGTATAACATAAAACCTCACAATGATCTAAGGTAAGTATGAAGAACAGGTTGTCAATCTGTCTTCAATATCAAAACCTAAGAAAGAGGCTAAACCTCGGCGATCTTCAATCCACCCTAGGCAAGAATGCTCCAAGCAAGGTAAGCGGCCGTCAGCGTCCGTAAGCGTCTAAACGGGATCAAACGCGAGTATTGCGAGATTAAGCGAGGATCCCCGAAACTCTCTTTTCCGACCTTTTTATAAGACGGGAGAGAAATAATCGTCCCGGCCCATTACGTAAATAACGTGGCAAATAAAGACACGTCAAAAGATCGCCTAAATCATGGTCTCAAGGGTTTCCACGACCGTGGTTTAGGGCGTGGAAAGGGGTTACGGCCTCTTGTGACTTCCACGACCGTACTTTAGGCCGTGTAACTTACTGGAATGCTCCACGCTCACGATGCCAAGATCCACGGCCGTGGTTTAGAGCTTGGACTCTTCTACGGCCGTAATTCAGGGCGTGGAAGTGTAAAACTCTTGTGGTTTTCTTTGTGTCGTGACATTCTTCATCCTAGCTCCTTTCTTAGCTTCCTTGATGTGTTCCTAATCATCAAGTACGATCGATTACTCTCTTTTCTCTCTCAATAGCTCTTATTTAGCTCCTTTTCACCTACAATCAACACAAAACTAGTGTAGACATCCATATCGACAAAATAGATGATCAAGCTAACATTTGCTTCTAAACTTCATCCAAGTACACAATAATGAGGGAAAAAATAACCAAAATAAGTGTCTAGAATATCGCAATATTTCATGCTAACAAAAATCATAACAAATAGATATATACACTCAAGCATGCATAAAATCAAGGCATATTAAATACATGACATATGTTAAGCAAGTGTAATTCATATACACTTATCTCGCAAGTAAGAACAATAAAACCTCGCAAACCAACTATTGAGTCCGTTTTCCACTCGGACTATCCTCCTTTATCGTGCTTGGATACGCTCACAAAGAACTAAGCTATAGTTAACCAAAACCTTCAACAACACCTGCGGAGAATATCATATTCCTAGTATTAAACTTCTCGGTTCAAACACCAGTTAAATTCATTCCTTTGAATTTAATTAACTTATATCCTCCTCTATAATCCCAAATTAATTAATTAACCTTCAATTAATTAAATTTCGCCAAAATAACGTTTTGCCCGCAGACAATTTCTGAACCCACCTGTCATCAAATCTCAACAAACAAACAGCCCATAATCACTAGAATAAAGTAACGAGCATAATGGAATTTCCAATTATCCATTTTGGCAATACGGAAAACGAATAAATTCATAACTTATTCATTACTAACTCGATTGACGATCCGAAAGAAGATTCGGAATCACAACGACGCAGGCTACGCTCGGACACCATCAAATTCACCGGAATCTGAGCGACGGAACCTCCATAGTATCACATATGCTCGACCAGGCCTTCCCTTGCTCGGAAATGTAGAAAATCGGTACCAAAATGAAGAGAATGAAGAGAGGAATCCAAAAACTCAAACGGATTTGAAATCAGATTAGAAACGAAGAGTAGATCTGAGTTTGAAGGTTGAGAGAAATCAGAGCTTTTACGAGGAAACGTGAAAGAAAATGAATTAATGAACGATATTTCCGCTATTTATAGCGAAGACGATAATTATCCTTTAGCGGAGTCGATAATTATCTTTTCACCGATCCGAAAGCGGTTTAAGCCCCCTTCTACAAACTTCTCGAACTTGAAATAATAAATCAGGAATATAGTATGGATAATTATTCCGCAATTGTCTCGAAAAACGAGTATTCCTAAGCCGTCTTTCTTAGCCGCTAAAAAACGAAATAGCGACTCTTTTGGCCGTTTTGTCTTTCCATGTTTTTTCATATCTAGGACATGTTTGATGTCCTGGTCATTTCTCTCAACTGCATTTTTATTAATTGAAGCTCCTACATGCTCCAAATAACATCGGGGTGTAATATCATATAGGAGCAGGTTACCTCGAGAGGTATCTCGTGTTAAAACGAATTTAATTCCTTAAAATTCTCGATTAGGTCATCTTCGTTTTTTTGACTGTTACAATCCTAGCTTACATATATAGTGAGATGGTTATATTTGTGTTTTCGGATTTCATGTACATTTGCATCTATTGTAAACTGAACTAAGATACTTATGATGTGAAATGAAATGTTTCCCCTTTTTGTTGTAACCTAACCACATATGTTATATATGTGGGTGTGTGGTTCATTTTTGTTGCACCACAACAAGTATGCTATATGTATAATTGTTTTAAGTTTTTTATTTTTTTAGTACACTATAACTATGATGATAGTTAATCGGCTTATACATACCTGAGAATAGCTCCAACTAAACACACCATATGCGTTGTCATAACTCTAATGTGAAAATTGAAATTATGCACGCGAACCCTATAGTATGTGTGATAATCGGCTAGATTTATCATATAAAATAATAATTTTAAAGTAAGTCGTATACCGCACAATGGCCTAATTATTAAACTAATTAAACTTAAAACTGAAAACGCGAAAAGGATCGGATTTCGTTTCCCTCTAGTTTTTTCTTTCGTCTTCTTCGTCCTCCTCCCCTCCCCGACTTCTCATTCTTCTTTCACTTCACCATTTCACCACTTCTTCAGTTCCAATTCTCATGTTCTTCCATTCTTCACCTCGTATCTTATCGACTTATCGTCATTCTTATCTTCAGTTCTTCAAATCTCGATCGCTTCACTCCACTTCGCAGTTCACAGATTCCAAAGAGGGGCCTTCGACTGAAGTAACAACCATCTAATTGCGTCATTTCGCCTTCAACCTGGTAAGAGAAACATTTTTTTCACTTTATTGTTACTTTCTTCACTTTTTTTTTTAGGGAATTAGGTTTTGGTATTTTGGATAGTTGCGTTGATGAAGTTAGGTAGTTGGATAGTTTTGCTTCTACCAACGAGTGAATTAGTCAATTAGGTGAGTGTTTTGTTATGTAGTTGAAATGTGAAATCAGGATTCAGGAGGAGTTAAGGAATTAATCAATTAGGGATGCAGGAACCGTTTTGATCCGTTTGGAACCGAACATGAAAAGAAAGTACAACTAACATATCAAGTTATGATACAGGAATCATAAGAGTAATTTTGAAGGCTGCTTGAAAGTTCACGGTTGTATTGTATATCTTACCTTAAATGCATTATAACTGGATTCTTGTTATCCCGTGTTTTCTTGCAGTATAATTTGGGTTCTAGTACTTGATTTCAGTTAACGAAGATGGATTTAGATTCTTTCCAAGAGGATCTTCATGCATTGAGAAAATTATACAGGCTCGTGAAGATTAATGGGTCTGGTGACTGTACTGCAATGTCTGAAACTGTAAGTATCTGATACATGTTTTTGCCTTTCTTCTGTGTTTTTTGTTTGTGATATTTAGTTTTCTTGTGGATATTGTATTTAAGGGTGGACACAGTAATCCTGAATTGAAAAAACTAATCCGTCTCAAAATTTTGGTTGACCATACCAATGTAAAGATGGATATAGATTCTTTCCACCCCTAATTGTATTACTATTTTTAGTTACTTAATAGAAAACAAGAACATATCCTTTTGAATTTGTGCACAGTTAGATGAAGGATCAAGAGTGTTTTTGCGGAAGCTGCTTGATGCTGCTGCTGAAAGGGTTTTCAAGGCCCATATAAAGGTATTACCTCATCTATGTAAGTATTTAGCCCTTGTCAAACATTACAGTCACCATATGTTTGGACTCTATATTTGACAATGAAGCTCAACTTTCCTGTATTATTAATCATAGATCACGACTGATAACTGGAGAAGTCTACTTGGTACGAAATGCTTGGGCCAACTAGAAAACCCCAAAGAGACTGAGAGATCACAAACTTCTATTCCGTCGTATGCTGCAAAATCTAATGACTTTGATGAGAACATCAAAGAAAGCGTAGGTGAACTCCTGCTAAAAGACGAGCAGACTTTGGAGTCCAGGATGCCAGGTAAAGTTGCTTCTGTGACTTCACGACTAAGACGGTCTGCTACAGAGATACAAAGTAGAAACAAACACTTCCTTGTTGGTAAGGAAGACAGTAATTTTGAACAAGCCAATGAAAAAGCTCCCACCCAAGCTTCTGCTTTGAGCATTCTTGATCAGGGGTTAGATGTGCAGCGATCCTTGGAATCAGTCAAGAATTCTGGCATGTTGGGCAATAAAATGGATTGCAACACGATTCCTTGGAATCAGATGAAAGACAAACCATCAAATGTGGAAGATTTCTCAAAGGAGGTTGACGATGCAATAAGAAGGATTGAGTCTCTCGTCCCATCACTTCACCGTCTTGCCAAGCCTGTCCGTTCACCTTCAAGAAAGAAAATGGGTAATCCCGACTCTCTCAAGAAAACAAATCCGGTTCTTGATTTAGATGTAATCGATTCATCGTCAGGTTTAAACAGCGGTGGTGGAGTACTCACTAAAACCAAGGGAGGTCCAACTCGACAGGAATATCAAGAATTGGGAAACTGTAATAAGTTTAGTCCAAAGCTTATATATCCACAACAAATGAGTGATTATGAGTCACCCAAAGAGGGTCAGCTTGAAGAAGAGCTAGAGATGCTCAAGAACGCTACAAGTGAAGCCCATGTAAATCTGAAAACACGTCAATTGGCACGTGACACAACTTGTGAACAGGATTATTTATGCAAGGACCATAAGTTATTGGAGGAGTCGATGAGTCAGTTTCAGGGTCAGTTTAGATCAACAAAGGGAAAGGAGATTCAAAGAACAAGTGAGTCATCTAGACCAAACTCGAAGGCTATTTTGCAGGATGTAGGGACTCTATACGGACATGTAAGTCAAATTGACAATGTAGGTCAGACTCCAGATAATATTCAGCTAATGAAGATCTTACCAAGTCAATTCAACGATGAAAATGTGAATCAATATCGAAGTTATCAAAGGGAGGTAAGAAGGAAGACTCTGGCTTCAAGTTCAACAAGTTTCGTGAAGAGTAGAGAGAGATTTGATATGCCAAACTCTGTTCATAGAGGGAAACAAGTTCAGTCTAGGGTCAGTGTTTTACCATCAAGAAGAAAGACCGGGTCTCAAGAAAGCAGTACTCGGTCTCCCAAAGACAATTCTCTATCCAGCTTTAACGAATCAGATGCTACGTATTCAGATTCACCTGGGTCGTCTAGCTGGACAACAGTGATTGTGAGTTCATCTTATTCACCAAGTAGCACAATTCGAAGTAGCAGCAGTTATAGTGATGAAAATGAAGACACTGGGTTCTCAGGTAGTGGTCCGAATTCCCAAGATGTTGTATTTGAATCGAGTGGGACACGGTACATAACAAGTCAGAGTAGCTCTAGTTATGATGCGTCTTCTAAGAGCTCTCCTGATTATGAAGGGGACTTGAGCCCTTCGGAATACTATCAGTCAAGTCACCATTCTGTTCGTAACAGAGGAGAAAGCGGGTTTAAGAGATTGAAGAACAAGTTGGGATTGATTTTCCATCACCATCACCACCATCACCACCACCACCATAACAACAAGAGTGATCATGCCACAGGATCAGTTTGGAACCAGGTCGGGAAGATGTTTAAGAACACGGAAAAAGGGAAACTGAAGAAGGCCGACAATAGTAGGAAGGGAAAACATTTGGCTAAGAGTGGTACGCGCAAAGTACAGACCGGAAACTTGCACACGCTTGTAGAGGGACTGATGAGGCACGTGAAGCACTCGAAGAAATCGAAGAAGGCCAAGGGCAGTGTTGGTAAGCTGGGAGGCCAAAACAAGGACGGGAAGAAGCGGAGCTGGTTGCAGAACCTCGGTGCTCAGGGAGGTAAAGTGAAGGTACCCAACAAGGCACGTGCTAAGTTGCAAGGAAGAGATAAGAAGCCGAGGCTCACAGCTCCTAAGCCTCATGTACGGCACTCGTGACCCTTTCGAGTATACATCACTATGGGTTGTAGGCTGAAGTTGTTGAATACAAATGTAGATTTCGAGTATTCATCACTATGGGTTGTAGGCTGATTGAAGTTGTTGAATACAAATATAGATTTCTGAGTATTCATCACTATGTTAACTCATGTTGTAAATGTACAGAATGGATGTGCGATTACTAACATGAAATTGCATGCTACAATTCACCATCACCCTAACGTTTGATGGCTCTGCAATTATTAATCGTTTGAAATAATAAGCTCCCACATCGAAGTTGGGAATATTTCGTACTGAGTCTAGTATACAAGGTCGGTGGGTCACTCCTATTACCAATTGGTTTTAGGATTCAACCTTATCGTGTTTAATGGCTCTGCTTTACAAGTCTGTCTGTATCGAACTTTAGCATGGTACGAGAACTGTTGCTTCTATTTGGTGGGCTACTCCCAATTTGTCATGGCCACCCTATCCGAAGGGAAGAAATATACATATGTTTTTATTGAAGGAGGAAGAAAGAAACGACGCCGTATAACACTCTTTGGGAGGCTTTTTCTTTCACTGGTCGACCTACAAATTTGCCGTGTTCGGTGCGTACTGAAGAAAATAAAAGAGAAAATGAAAACCTCTCCCGCGCTATGAACGCGCGAAGATCGTTAGACTGTCTCTGCCTTTTCAAATCTGTATATATAAAAGCTTTTCTGGTCTTTTTTCCCTCTCTCATCGCCACACCATCCGACATTTCCTTCAAAACCGTCAATTTGCACCGCTCTTTCTTCTCATACGTTTCTGGAGCTCCTTCCAATTTTCGCCGGTGAGTTCTCGTTTCTGTCGTTTACTTTCGCTTCAACCTTTGCATTGTTATGGTTTCAATTTCGATCGTCACATTTGCTTGAATTGCCTATTTCGCCTATACTCTGTAATTCCGTACGTTTGTTCTGCATTCCTTTTTGAATATATTTCATGAGCGAGTTGGTTGGACTGGTACAAATCCTGCTTCTGACTTTTTTTGTGGAAGTAGGCTAGGGATTTGAATTTCTGTAAAGTTATAGGTCATAAGAATGCGATTGTTGGTCGCGTGATCACAGAATCTGAGCGTATCAAGGGGAAAAGATAAACTTCCTGATTTGAGTTTTTATGCAATGGAATCTGCTCTTTATGAACATGTAATTTAAGGCAAGAATTGGTTGGAAATGGCTAAAATATACGCTTTTGATACTTGTGTCTGTATATTGTCTATAGTCAATGAATGCTACATCAGACTGCTTGTGGACTTTCTCTTGTTTTCATTTTTGATTTGGAGTTAGGCCTTTGGATATGCACTTTTTACTTTAGATCTGCGGGATTGATTGTATGAAGGTTGATGTAGCATTACTCATTAAGACTTATATGCTATTGACAGGTTATATGGTTTTGTAACTAATCTGCAATACTGGATACTAGAAATGAGAGCTTAAAGGTTATGCAAAAACGCAAAAGGCACAAAATGGTTGGTTTTAATATATCTAATTCGAGGTTACTTGAGACATTGAATGGTTATAATCCAGTTGTATTCAGTTGGGTGCTTCCAGCATCAGTTTGTTTTTTGGCTGCAATATTCACCTTAGTCAAATGGCAAAAGAATATGTCTTTGAATTGGGTTAAAGCTGCTGCAAGGGAAAAGAAAAAGGCATGGAAGAACCTAAATCTTCCGTTTTCGCAACATATATGGATAGGGGAGTATGACGACATTGAAGAGCCAACAACATGTTGTGTTTGCTTGACTTCCCTTACGGTTTTACCGGACACAGAGGCTATGTTAGTGCTGCACACACCTGTTCATCGATGTGCAGTTTGCGGTGTAGCTGCTCACTACTATTGCTCCCAATTAGCTACAAAGGATTGCAAGTGCGTAGCACAAGCGGGTAATACTCGTGTACAACATCATTGGTCAGAAAGGTGGGTTAACACAGATGATAATCCTGAGACATCTGCCTTTTGTTTTTATTGTGACGAGCCGTGTGCTGTTCCTCTCCTTGATGCTTCTCCAACATGGCATTGCTTGTGGTGTCAGCGTCTCATACATGTTAAATGTCATGCCAAGATGTCGAAAGAAACCGGTGACACTTGTGATTTGGGCCCTCTTAGAAAGATTATACTCTCTCCTCTTTGTGTTAAAGAAATAGAACAAGAACAAGCTGGAAAAGATGGGAAATCGGGTTCAGCTAACGGTGAGAATACAATTCCATTAGCCGGTGGAGAGGTGAGAAGGAGGCGCAACGCCTTAGTGCATTCTTTTAGTGGAAAGTTGCAAGAAATGCAAGGCAATGATACCTCAAAAGAGAGTGTGAATAATAGTTCTTCTCATTTAACCAAGTGTAATAGCGAGAAAAACATGGATTCCCTATCAAAAAATGGCAAAGGTTTAGTTCAGAAGAAAGGTGGAAGACTTGTTTATGGTCAAGTGAAGAAATACAAATTGGTGGACTTGCCTAATGATGCTTTACCTCTTCTAGTTTTCATCAATGTCAAGAGTGGTGCCCAAAGTGGTTTATCTCTCAGGAGGAGATTGAACATGCTTTTAAATCCTGTTCAGGTAAACTTCTTACTCCTAATCAACATCAATAGATTGTTTACTGAGTTCTGAGCTTCTTTATCACAGGTATTTGAGTTGAATTCATCTCAAGGGCCTGAGGCTGGTTTGAAGCTGTTTAGTGATGTACAAAACTTTAGAGTTATGGTTAGTGGTGGAGATGGTACAGTTGCATGGGTTCTTGATGCAATAGAGAATTTCAAGTTCGCGTCACCTCCTCCAGTAGCCATTCTTCCTTTAGGTACAGGAAATGACTTGTCAAGAATTCTGCAATGGGGAGGAGGCTTCTCTAAAGCAGAGGAGGGACAAGGTGGTCTCACCAATATTTTGCACGACATCAGCCGTTCTGCGGTGTCAATGGTAGATCGCTGGTCAGTTGAAATTAGAGAGGAAAATTCCAATGAAAATCCGAAAAAAAGTCGCTCAAAGTTCATGATGAACTATCTAGGTAGTTTAGCAGTCACTTCCAGCAGTTTTCTTGTACAAGAATCTTCTGTTATGAAATATGTAGTTCTTGATTACTTGCAGGCATTGGATGTGATGCAAAGGTTGCTTATGAATTTCATCTATACCGCGAGGAAAATCCGGAGAAGTGTTATAGTCAGGTAATCCATATTTTCTGAGCTTATGTTGTAGAATCTTGAGTTGTTATACTTACTAGAGAGCTCCTTTACAGTTTGTGAACAAATTGCGTTACGCTAAAGAAGGTGCAAGGGACATAATGGACAGAGCTTGTGCAGATCTACCATGGCAATTGTATCTTGAAGTTGATGGAAAAGATATTCAAATACCAAAGGTATATGATACAATATTACTTGCAGGCATTGGATGTGATGCAAAGTTTGCTTATTGATTTGTCTTTTCAGGATGCAGAAGGTTTAATTGTTCTGAACATAGGGAGTTACATGGGTGGTGTTGATCTATGGCAAAATGATTATGAACATGATGATAATTTCAATGCTCAATCAGCCCATGATAAGAAGCTTGAGGTTGTGTGCGTCTCCGGTTCTTGGCAACTTGGCAAGTTACGGGTATGACTAGTTGAACTTCATTTACTTTCAATTGATTTTAGGATAAAACCTCATTATCATTACTCACTCAGGTAGGGCTTTCTCAAGCAAGACGGCTAGCCCAAGGGAGTATCATAAGAATACACGCTTCTGATAGGGTTCATGTTCAAATAGACGGCGAACCATTTATCCAAAAGCCTGGCTGCCTAGAAATAACACATCATGGACAAGTAAATCAAATTCCTTATTATAAATGTATATATTTGTGAAAATTTTTGATGAAGTAGTATATTTTCATAATGAGTTTATGGTCATGGGTACTCTTATCAAAGTAATAGTGGTAAAAGGCCTAGTTAGCCATTTTACTCTATATTTGTTCATAAAATAGATCTCTAGATATGGATATCGAGCAGACCCTAACATGTAAATGCATATATTGGTGATAGGTGTTCATGTTGAAAAAGGCAGCAGAAGAACCGCGAGGACGAGCACTAGCGATCATGACGGAGATACTACTCGACGCGGAAAGCAAGGGCATTATCCAGGCTTCTCAAAAACAAGAGCTTCTACAACAAATGGCGCTTCGTCTCTCATAGCTAACAATCTCTTCAAAATTCGACTTCCCTGGCTGTAAATCCCAGGCTTAGAACACACACAATTTTGGAGTGTAATATTGTAAGTTGATCATACACTAGTTGAAATGAATACATTTACCAGTTATAAGTAGTGCGTTGGGATTATAAGTTAAAACATGGTAAGTAAAGATTAAATCATGCATTGATACATCAATCATAAATTAACCTGTGGGGTAAGAACCTAAGCACAATGTGCAGGATTGAAGTGTTACCCCAGTTTTGACTTGTATTGCATGTGGGGTAATTAAGAATCCAGCTAGTAAAAACTCAAAAACAGTACTTTGGCTTTCTAATCAGACGGTCAAATCTGTCACTTCTTTTTTACTTTCCCTAATTACTTAGTTGGTTAATTACATGAAATAAATGTTTAATTACAAACTCAACTCAAGTCAGTCTCTCCAGCTAAGCTGACAGCCTGTTCCTCCTATTTCCAGTACATGCATACTATTTACATATCTCTTTTATTATAGTAATTGCCTTTTCAATAAGAACACAATATATGTAAACTATCATAATGTTATAAAAAAAAAATCTATTAAACATCTCTAGCCCAACAAATTAATTTGTTAAAAAATATTATTGTGACTCTCCAATTTGCTCTAGTAGATGGTTAATTGATCTTTAAAAATATATAGTTTAGAATTGAACCGTCTTGTTGAGATGTATGAAATGTCCCACATCGACATTATATTATCGTGTTAACTTAACATATAAGTTGATACGTCCCTGGACGACGATTTCATCGGTGATTCCGGCAAGTGGTTTGTCTAGCCGGAAACACGGATGACATATGGGGTGGTATCATAAATCCTAGACTACTCCCCCTAATCCCCTATTCTCAATTAGTTATAGATGGAACCCGAAAGACTTGTGTAGGTTCACTTTGACGTGCATTCTCTCTACGTCTTAGGTTTCGGTTATTATTCTAGTATATAATCACTTGGAAGAAAGACCACAAACCTCGGGTAAAATTCTCCGACCACACAGCTGTATCTTGGTTAGGACATTGTTATACATGAAAAAGTGTGTTCTTGGGTTCAAACTGATCATTGCAAGCTAATATGTTTCGGAAATCTAGATCTCAAAATTGCAAACACAATTAGACAAATCTTAATGTTCAGAATATAAAAGTAAATGATTTACTGACCTAACAGTTGTTAATATCAATAAAAGATAATCTCCCACACGAAATTATAAAAATACAGCAACATATTTTAGGCCGTCACCAGACTGCATTTAGTCGTTGTATTATATCCTTTGTAATTTTTTGTCCGTACACTTGGTTTCATCTAATATTAAACTTCGATATTTGTAAAAAAAAAAAAGAAAGAAAGAAAGAAAGAAAAAGATTCATTATTTTAGATAGAGTTCCGTTAACTTTATTGGTAAGATTTGGTCTCATATTAATGAAATAAAAATGGAACAATTTGTAGTGCATGGGACCAAATGTATGAAACATATATTGAGAGGAATTTAAGGCAAATGTTTAAAATTGATAATATATTATAATTGTACGGAGAATTTCATTAGGTAAAGTTAGGTTATTAGGCCAATTTGGCATGTACTATTTGTTGTAGACTTGTATGGCCTTTTAGTG
The DNA here is from genome assembly GCA_033239125.1 of Fagopyrum homotropicum. NCBI lineage: Eukaryota > Viridiplantae > Streptophyta > Magnoliopsida > Caryophyllales > Polygonaceae > Fagopyrum > Fagopyrum homotropicum. Next base: position 142,591,268 of record BSWB01000003.1, on the reverse strand, counting down.
GTGTCTTTTGCTTTTGAGAATCCAATTCAAAACAAGTACAGAATGAGATTAATTATTGTCCCAAATTCATCGATTAATAAAATAATCTATAATATGTCATCACGATTATAGGATGTGACATAAGCTACTCATAATACTCTATTTTTTTAACGATTATGTCTCGAGAATGTATCACCATTAAATAATAGGACGAGACTCTTCATAACGGTTTATTTTACCTATTCTTATGTATTTTGATGATAACAAATGTGTTTTGTTTGATATGTTTTAGAATGATCTATAAATTAAGTGTTTAAGGTATATTTACAACCCCTAAAATTTGGGTTGGTCTGGTTTGACAATGGTAGAACATAACAATAAAAAGGTCAAACTTACTTTAAATTATAAATATTTGTGACTTATTTAAATTGAACGTCAACTTAAAAAGACAAATTTCTGCGATCACTATGACTAACATTTAAAATTTAATCATGAAAATTTTCAGCATGAAAATTCAATGACGTTAACCGCATCCATGTTAAATTACATTTTGCGAAATTTGTTGCAATTTTATGTCCGTTAAAAAGAAATGGATGTGTAATCTATTAATAATTAATATTTTAAAAAAAAGTTGTAGGTAGGACTGTGCTTTTTTGGTCACCAAAATTTGGAACTGGACCTGATCGGTTTGGATCAAAAGCATATTGTTGGACAAGAAAATATTCAGGTGTAGTCTAATACCGGTTACTTAAAATTTTAAAGGGTAAAAATTTTGGTCCAACCAGACCGGTTTATTTGAATAATTGGTCCAAGTCCGACCAACCAATATGCTCCCGGTTCGGATAAATAGTCCTAGTTAAAGGAATGGGCAGAAATGCTCGATCACCTTGAAGTCTCTCGACCTCCCCTTCTAACTTATGCACATGAACTCGAAATGACCTCTCGTCGAAGCAAGGAATGTCCTAGAGTAATTATGGACCAAATCCACAACTTTGGCCAAGAGGTCTCTCGACCAGCCCGCTCCACGTCTACTCTTCTTCCCCTTTCGTTAGGTTAGACTTTTGGCGTTTGTGTTAGACATTTTATCTTTTAGTTTTGATATTATTTTATTTTAAATAAATTAAGTAGTCAATGACCTTAAAGCAATAATATTATATTATACTTTTTATGTTAGATAAACTTCACACAAAATGTGGGCATTGAAATGCTTAACTGAAAACCCCAAATTAATCTAAAGAATTAGACATTTATTAAATTACTTTTACCCATGTATATAAAACAATTTAAAAATATTTATTACATTTTATAATACTTTTTTAAGAATTCGGAATACATTATATACACATATAGTCGGGTTTCGATGAGAACCATTCTTATGGTAAGGGATAAAAAAACACTTTAAAAGTCGTCGGATATTATGATGAACGCCTTTAGATTGAACGTTATTATAAGGCTTAATTTGACAGCTTTATAGCAAACTATCAAAATTATATTAAATTATAACCAACAATAATTAATGATATATTTTGAGATATATACGTTTAGTACGATCCTCATTTATAAGGAAACAATTTAAATTGGTTAGACAAGAAAATTTTATTCGATTGTGTTCGGCCATTATTAATCATTTTTGCACTTGTTTCTTGTCAAAGTCATCACACCACCATGAACGCAATGCTCATGGTGCTCATGTTCGGGTTTATATTCGTTTTCAATTTTTTTCATTCACATTGCATGAGCATCCATGTTCATGAAAGTAAATGGTTAATCAATCGTCTACTTATCCTTAACTACTTATGTGATTGAAATCTCGTATTCATGGTGCTCGTGTTCGGATTTACATTCATTTTTTTCTCATCTACATTTTGCATGAACGCTCATCTTCATTAAATTAAATTTAACAACCTATATACATCTTGTGTATTTTTAATTAAAAATGATAAATTTAACGTTCGTGTGCATGCACGTGATATTAGTTAGGTAACAAATCATTAAAAAAATATTAACATTATCATTCAACATTAGTGTGAACAATTTTAAAAACAATTGAAATAATGTTTTTTTTCTTATCACAATCTTTGTTCATTCACCAACTCAGATAAATGATGATTTGGTCAAAACCACATCACACAAAATAAAGTTTTTTTCTTATCACAAACGTTGGTTTTTGTTCATTTAACAATTCAGATAGATGATGATTTGGTCAAAACCACATCACATGTGAGAGGAAAACACTCTCTATATTACTTCAGAGGATAACCTTCTTCAAAAAAAAGATGACATCCTAACACCGTGTATGTTATAGCAGTGATCTTGCAAATCTATAACACTATTAAGATCCAATTTATAATGGACGAACAACAATAACCCAACAAATCTCTAACCATAACAAATAAATTATAATCAAATTCAAAGTGTGCGTGAGGATTATTTCTTGATCCATTTAAAGGCTGGTAAACTTCGATTAATTCCCCTATCTCCTCCTCTATTATCTTCTTGGTGTTTCGACCCCCTAAAGTCGTCGATCTTCTCATGCATTCAACTGAATCTTTGTTATGATTACATCCATTTAAAGGCTGCTAAACTTCGGTTCTCCTAGATTTCTCTTTATGGTCTTAACCTACTTCCTTTGTCGTGGTGACGGAGCGTTTTTGAGATCTGGATCAAAAACCATGGAATTGTTTCATGAATTCTTTTCAAATCTCATTGCTTAACGAGATTTGTCCTTATCCGTATCCTCAATCTAACGACACCTTTTGGTTGAATGTCGTTGATCGATGGCCCATAAACTCTAAACCTTAATTCAAGGTTGACCAATTGGTTTTTAGATAGTTTTTCGTTTGTCCTTGGATGTACACGTACTCCTTGGCTTCACGAGATTTTTTCAAACTCCATCAACACTTCTCTTGTACGCGTTCATTGTGTTCTTCCATTTCAAAACCGGGAGGCATGTGGTGGCTAGAGTTCCCTTGCTTTTGTCATCCACCTTACTCCCCAAAAGTGATCAACTCGGCCTAAATGTCCAATTGTCAAACTCGTGTTTAACGCTTGATCCGAAAGGATTAAAAAATATTTTTTAAAATAAAGCAAATAAAGTTTACAAATTCATTTGTAATTTCTTTGTTTATAGACCCCATCGACACCCAAAAAAAAGCCGATTGTTTGTCGACTTCAGCACCAAAAAAAATTCTCCGATTTAGCCTACCGGTTCGGTCTTCACACAAAAAAAAACAAAATAAACATTTTTTCGATTAATCTACCGGTTCTGTCTTCATAACAAGGTACCTATTGCATTCCCACACAAAACCTACTTTTGTTTCCACTTTAACATTTCCTTTTTATCTAATAGATTACACATAAAATGATGATATGGTCCGATGGTTTGGGACACGTCTTTATGTTGTGAGCCTCGTTTGAAAGAAGGGTTGAATTTGTTCGTGATAAGGAGTCGCGGATAGGTGATCGAATTCTGAAGGCTCAAAAGAAGAGCCCAAATATGTGGTTTCCACCGGTGGTCTTTGGGGATGTACTCTACACTGCTTCTACAAACATGTTATCACGGTTTCTTCCTCGTTTTGCTTGCCTAGCACTTCCTTCGGTGCTACTCCTCAATCGGCTCATTGTGAGCGAAGTTTTCTTTTGATATGTTTTTTTTTTGTTTTGTATGTTTTGGTTCGGCTAGTCCGTGTGCCGATTTGATCGGCCCTTCAATTCATATTAGACGGGTGTGTAGTCTTGTATATCGAACCACTTTCCTTTATCAAAAAAAACAAGTCATATAGATTTTTATTCCTTACCGTAATAATGGTTCTCACCACAACCAATTCTAAATTATATGTATACTCATCACCATATACTTTTAAAAAAAAAAGTAAAATAAAAATGCATGAAAAAAGTAAAATAAAAATGCATGGATTGAGATGGGCGAAGGGGGTTATTCACATTGATAAGCAATCAGAAGATGTTATTCTACACACCGACAAATTCAGTGAACCATCTCCTTTCAATACCATCTCCATTGATAAAATTAATGGACAAACTTCATAATATTTATATTTCAAACAAAACATAAGCAAAGATGGAACCCTAAACTAATGTACAAATACTTCAAACATGAGTATTGTCTCCTTCTAAGGACACAGCTTTGTCATATGGACTATACCCTTCTTCTTCCTCCTTCAGTTCTCATTTTTCATTTCCCAACACAAATAAAAATGTCAGATTACTATTCCACATTACATTTACAGCAAAGAATGAGATATCAAGATGGCCTCTGCACAACCCTTTTTAGCTCATAATCCAAAAAAAAAAAAAAAAAACCTCTCTTTTTGACATTTCCAAGAAGAAGAAACTGATCTCTCATCAGCTTAGAAAGCCCTTTCCTACTCTCCTTCCCTATGAAACTCCAGCCTATTTGCAGGCACCATCTCTACAAGGATCACACATTTTTTTTGCCAAATAAATAGTCTTTTCCCAAAACCCAACAAATTAAAATCTACAAAACCATGCTTTATAGCTTAGCTTATTGTGAACAGTAACATCTCTCACAATCTGTAAGTTTATGCTCTGTTTGGTATCTCTCTTTCAGATGCCTCTCTTCTCTGCCGTCTATTTATTCATAATCTTGCATTGAAAGGTTAAAAGTAGGCTTCTGTAATATGTAAAATACAAATCTCTGCTCACATCACATACCCCAAAACAGTAACACTACCAAACAAAACCTACATTTATTTCCACTGTAACATTTCCTTTTATCTGACAGATTACACATCAATCGGTCCAATTATATATTCCCACACCAATATTCAACTTAATCAAATACAGTAAATTTCTAATTGTGTTACCCACATGAAAATCGACGAAGCATCATATTTTTGTGAAACTTCAACATTCATAATCAATAGATATTATCAGAATACATAGATTTGGGTTTTGCGTAACTCCATGCATAAATTTCTGGGCACAGCAACCTGCTTCTAGCAACAACACCAAAAAAAAAAGATAAAGAAAGAGTTTCATGTTAGAGCATGAGAATGATGAAGAACATTAACATGCTGAACCCTAACACCAAAAAAATGATAAAATTAAGTATGAACTAGACTAGTAGAGTATTAACTCTTACAATGTAACAATATAACATGCTTGCCAAGGACACTCGTCAAATTTTTGTTTTTAAAAAGGTTATTCGTAGGTAGCTATAGAGTATAGTGTTTATATATATAGAATTTGTAAAAAAAAGATAGGTATAGGAGGTAGCTTGCTAGTAACGAGTTACTACAAGAAGTATGAAGAAGTGGGTCACTGTAGAAACTAAGTGGCCTGCCCAAATCCTGTCCCCGTGAACAATATGGAGATGACATTTGAGTGCTTGACATGATATAAAGCAGCCTCATTTCACTATTTACCTTCTTTACATTTTACTCATTCTTTTGCTTTTGATTTGTCAATGAAAATGACCCAAATATGGAGGGAGATTCATACTTTCTGTGTTCAGATTGGAGCAGTAAAAAAAAACTGAAGCTGAAACTTGGGAGGATGTGAGGAACAGTTTAATTTCAAATAATTAATGTTAATGTATATCATTAATTGAATAATTACTTGGTGTAATTTCATTGTTTGAACAAGATTCCAGCTAAGAGAAGTCAAAGTTAAGAACATTAAACAGCTTCAAAACCCAGAAAACAATCCATGAAATAAGGGATGGTTTGAATTACCTACATGCAGAAATTCAGAAGAAAATATATATGTAAGTTTAGGTAGATCAAACCTGTAGAGGATGAAGAAGAGAAATTGCTAACTGCAGCATGAAACACTAGAGAACAAGTTAATATAAATACTAATATACATATATTCAAAAAGGGAAATTGGATTGAGGGTAGAGAATGTGTTACCTTGAAGAAAGATACTGAAGTGGATGAACCGGTTTGGAGTGGGAAAAACCCGGTTGGGGGGAATGAAGCCTGGTCCGAGAATCATTTAGGGTTCATGATGACTTTTTCAAAACAAAACCCTCAAAATCCAGCAAGAGAATTGAGAGAGAGAAGCAGAAAAAGTCTCTGACTTTGAGGATTCTCACTTTCATTTGTTTTTGTTGTTTCTGAAAGTAATAAACATCAAAGTCAAAATTAAAGGTAAAACCCTCAATGACCTCGCACCAGACAACATTCCTCTCAACCTATTCTCCCTAGCTTCTAAATTCCTAGAAATGGTAGAGGATGAAGAAGAAGAAGAAGAAGAAGAAGAAGAAGAAGAAGAAGAAGAAGAAGAAGAAGAAGAAGAAAAGATTGAATCTTTATATATTTGCTTTGAGGGGAATGAAGCCTGGTCCGAAGCCTTGCAATCTTGGATCTTCAACTGTGATTATGATAATCAAGTAATCGCCATGAAAGCCTCGAGCCAGCCAACATTCCCCTCAAAAATCTCAGAAAAACCCTAAAATGAAAAACCCTAATGAAGGAGATAAGTAATGAGTAGTAGGAGGAGAAGGAGAGAGCCAAAGCTGTCCTTATAAAGGAAGGGTTAGACAGAGAAAAGGGTTTGGAAGTAAAAAGCATCAAGTCAAACCCCAATGAGAGACAACACACAAAACAAACACTGAATATATTTATTTTTTTCAAAAAGAAATTTTTTTTTATTTTTTAAAAATGTGGGTTTGGTATGTGTTCTATAAAAAATGTAAAAATGAGGTCACTAAATCTAAGTGCGTGCCTAATTGTGCTGTTTGATAGCATTTCACCTTTTATGAGTTGGAAATGATGAGTGTAAATGTGAGTAATTTGAAGCATCTGAGCATGAAATGCAGGGCTAGAAGCTACATGTTCTTGCCTAGAAGCCCAGTAGTTACAACAAATCTACCCTTCAATTAATGAACCTGCATTCATCACCAACTCAAAAGTTGCATGGGAATTCCAGCTCAAGAGGGGCATATATGTAATTTACCCAGATTCCAATGACCTAATTTTGAAACCCATCTCCCAATTAGTAACCCCTTAGTATTAGATGAAGGATCATGCAGAGATTATGAAGAAGTTTACCTGATATTGGCTGTGGAGGAGGTCAGAGGTAACCTGCTATGACCAGTAAAAACTGTTTTTCAATAGAAGAAGAAGAAGAAGAAGAGAGAATGCAAAGCACCCAAATTGTGAAGAGGGTTTTGCTTTTGAAAATGTGAAGATTGAAAAATGATGATTAGGTTATTATTTTCAGCTTTCCCCACCCACCCAAATTCTGTACGGTCCCTTGCCCTACTACACACATGACTTCACTTTCTTCTACTTTACTTTTCTCTCAATTTCCTTTTTTTTTTTTGTCACACACCTCTTTCCCATATAATAATTAACCAATCATGTCTAGGTAACTCTATTTATTTGGCTAATTAGGCAGGTAAGGGTTTATTTGGTTCATACCAAGAAATGAAAATGGAAGGTTAATCTAGACAACAACAGTCTTGTCTAAATGGAAAAACCGACCTTAAGAAATATCATCAATTGTTAACTGAGTCATAAATAATAGAGTATCATACATCGATTATAAGTATAAAATGGAACAAATGGGTTTTTTTATTACTAGAAAAAGACACTTCAAACCCTTTATTAATTTGATTATACTACACTTAAAGATCAATGAAAATTGAAATTTATAATCGCATCCCGTAAAAGAGAGGGACCTAATTTATTTTAACCATAAATGAAAACGCTTTGTTTAACCAATGTAAATCCTTTGTTCCAATTCTTTATCCCAACTCCGTGCTTCATTATTTTGATTGCCCACTCCCAATTAAAAAGACAGAACATTCCGTTATCGTTTTCGAAATTATAACCAAATGAGAGCTTAAAAATAATAATTTGTAGTTTAAGGTGGAGTAACCAATCTCTTCAATAACAAAAACTAGCATTGTATATGAGCTTGGTGTCCATGAACACCAATAATCCTGCCTATTTGTGTTAGTCGATCTTAATACATATCGTCAAGTGATCAATATTGTCTTTATATAATGTTGGTGATTTATTTTTTTCAATTAACAATTTATATTAGTGTAAAACTTGATTGGACTAAAGTATTAAATTTATGATATATGTTTCCTATAGGTAAGCTTTATTTTGGATCAAAACAAAAAGGCCTTAAGCTTTGAGTTGATATAAGATGGATGCATTTCCATTGCCTCTCTCTTTCTTGGAAATGGCTCAAATAGTGAATTTGGGAATTTGGAAACAAGTTGTGTAAAGTTTTCTGACTTTTTGGTTTGGTAACCAAAAAAGTTGGCCTCTTTCAAGGTAGTAGCAATTAAGCTAGCCAGGTCAATATGTATTGTATATACCATATACTCCATATAGTATACTTCTTTTATACTGCATATGTATTCTCAAAATGAGCTACCTACTACTATGCTATTATGACTAAAATATTTTTAAGAGTATAAATAAATTATTGAGAATTAGGCAACATGTGATATACTCTACACAAACATATGTTACTTGAGATTTCAAATTCTCAAAAGAAGTGTATTAAGTGCTAGTGTAAATGCTTGGATGTGTCCTTTTTCACTTTCTCATTACAATCTTTATATCTTCGATTTCAGTGTTTGATTCTCCTTTTAATTTATTTTACTTTTGACCATTTTTGTAACAAGTAACGAGGTGATTACTTTAATCTACCTGCTTTGCTAATTTTGTCATCAATACCACTAGCTACTATGTATGTTGTTAACTTACAAGATAACAATTTTTATTTGTATATATGTTATACGGAGTATATTAGTATATAGATGTATGTCTCTAATTAACCACATTTTTTAGAATAGAGATAAAGTGTCTCATATCGATTATATATGATATGTGAGTTTTTAAAAATATAAGTTAGTCGTACTATTTATCTTTGACTATATTCGTGTGTGACCACATTGCTTATATGTTAAACTTGCTTACGTCTAAGATCATACGGAGTATAACTTTATCGTGATGCAATGTTGAAGAATTTATATAAACCAGCCTAGCATTTATATAAACCAATTTATAAGATCATACGGAGTATAACTTTATCGTGATGCAATGTTGAAGAATTTATATAGATCATACGGAGTATAACTTTATACGTCTAACCAAATATATAAATGGTCGAGTCTTGCCAACAGTATCTTCCGCAAAACACGTCATGCAGAAGACGGCGATTATGAGAAACTAACATCCTAGCCGTTCATTCTTCTCCATCCAACGGCCCACTTTCCCTCTCTCCAAGTTACCGGATTTGTCGGTGTTAGCGGGGGCGGAGGATCGGGACGACTCCACCTTTAACTCCTTTTCCCCGGTTTATTTTTTAAATAAATAAATTAATTATTTTCTAAAATTTTTAATGGAGTATATTTATTATTTCGTAAAACGAGGAGTGGAATTTAATCAGGACGTCGACCCTTCAAAGAAAATGTAATTTTATTTATTTTAACACTTGTTATAAACTGTAGTATATATGTGAAAAGAAAATAAAATAAAAAGGTAAATATTTGTTGTTGCTGTGCATCCTGAATTGTGGGTTTCAGGCAGTCACATTTAAATCGGTGACAGCCCTGTAACCGCGCGCCAGTCAACACAGCAGGAGGAGAAAATAGAGGGGGTTTGAGAGATCGACGGCTCAGATCCTATTCCTCATCGTACGCTGCATTTACAGCCACGTGATCGCATTTAATGTTAACCGTACGATTTCTCATCCCTTCTTTTAAGCGCTAACTTCTTCTCATTCAAACCCCTTCATTTTCGGGTTATTACATAAAACCACCCTGAAATTACGATATTTATTCACAACATCCCACAAATATAATTTCAAATAAACGTAGTTAATTGTTTTAAGTTTTAAAGTGACAAGTAGAAGGGAGGGCCCCATGGTCTGTGAGAGGGTGATGTGTTGAGGGGACATGACCACGTGTAGTCTAGATCAGTTGACAGCTTGCGTTACGTGGAAGTCTGTGATTGGTGGGTAGCACGACCCTGAAAGGAGGTGTGGGGGACCACAATGAGGACGAGAAGGAGGCAATTATTTGTTAATGATGAAGGGTTGCGAATAAAGTGATAATTGAGAAATCATCATAAAATCACTGTCTTTCTTCTCTTTCATACCAAACACCTCAAACGTTGTATTTATAATTACAACTAGTAATCTACTGTCAAACCAAATTTTCTGTTACATTAATTATCAACAAATTATTTTCTTTACACAATTACCAATTCTAGATCGAATGAGGTTTTGGGAAAATTTTGGGAAAGTTGCCATTAGAGGTTATAAGTGCGTCCCACTCGAAAAATAAGTTTAAATTATTTGGATATTTATGTAATTTTTAAGAGTTTTGTGAAACATAAATAATATATTAAATAGTATTTCTAGTTGAGACTTCAAATAGATATGTGACTAGAGCTTCTAGAGTTAACTTATCAAAGTAATAGAATTTAAATGTGTTAAAATAGCCACATATTTTGCATACAAGAAGGGTATTGTTAGAATGAATTTAGGGTTTTATCTATAATCTCCAAAAAATCATGAAAAATGAGCCTTTCAAATATTTTTAAAAAAATCTCATAATATTCTCAATAATTTCAATGATTCCGAGATTACATCATGTAATTTTTTAAACTCAACATATAAGTATGATGAAATTCCAATATTTTTTGTCTTGTATATTTCACTCCCTACACTATAGTATTCTTATAGGCATCCTTGTGTCCAAAGGTGTGTAACGAATTAACAAAAGAACTGAAGAAGGAAGAAAATAAATGCAAAGAGGTAAGAGAGGGGAGAATTACGTAGAAGAATGGAAATGCCTGTGGATTCAAAAACACAGAATTGAGATCGATATTTTCAACAAGCAAGATAGCAGAGGTTCGTCAAATCAACTTCGAATAATAAATTGCTAAAAATCAGCATGAAAATGATGTATGCTCTTGCCTTTGTCCCCTCCCTATATACCCTTCTTTACTCTGCCCATCTCATTTTAATTATAAAATCTTCCATTTTCATGCTTCTTCAAAATCAATCAAGCTTCTCAAGTAAACTCAAACAAATCCTTAAACAAACAATTATTTAGCCTAGTATATAAGCTACTATTCATATTACCAATTGATTTTCTAGTAGATTCCTGCTTAGTACTCTCCTTGAGGGCCTAAGCTGTAGAAAAAGGTCCATGTTTAAAAATGGCCCACAGACATTAAAAAGTCAAGGCCCAGAAATCAATTAAATGACATGAATATGAAATGTCAAGGAGGGGGCCCATTACAGCAACTTCGTGGGGTCCATACACACATCCTTTCATCAAGGCAGGATTGCAAATAATAACATAATCTCATCTCAGATACTAGTGTCATCAACGTCGACATATCAATGGAGGAAAATTAAAATTTCACCTTTCTAGCCCTCGACATGAAAGATGAGACACATATCCGTTATATACTATCCTGTACGTTTCCCTTCAAATATCATTTTTTTTTACCTATGCTATGTATATTATATATAACTATTGGTCAATATATAACAAAGTGAATAGAACCTAAACTTGTCCCTAACATAATCTGAATGTCAAAACCTACCTACCTACCCGACATTAATACTTTATAGACCAATAACACATTTGTCAATAGATTCACTCAAGTTTTTTTTTAATTATTGGAGTATGAATATATAACAAATTAACATTACAAGTTTATCTTTTCAAACAAAAAGTAAACGTTTATTGCATGACTAAACCCCACAGGAAGAATAATTGTGGTAAATTTGTCTATGGTAGATATACCACAAGGGCAGGGCTTGATCTACTAACATAAGCATGCTATATAGAAGAACAAAGCTTTTGATGCAGATTACCTTTACCCAAAATTCTTGCATGTTTGTGGGGATTTGTTTGATGTATTCTCATTGCATTGGGTAACTATGTGTATTCGAGTATTGCACCTGTGTGATTAAACCCACAAGACACATCCACTGCCTTCATATCTCTACCAAAGTCTATCCTTTCAGGTTCGACATAGTCAACATCTGTCCCATGGCCCTGTACGCAAAAACAAAGTTACTTCATTCAGATTGTAACTGCCGTTTTTGCAACATATAAACGTAAGACAAGAAGTGAGCTAGATACAAACCAACTGTCCAGCAGAGGAGTGGCCGTCCGAGGCAAATGTGCCATACGAGCCACCCCAGCCCCAGGTGTATACCTGACCACCTAGAATCAAACAGATAAGCTGGTTATATTATGAAAATTTATGGAGCACAAAGATTGATCACTAATCATCGACATACAAATGCAGTATTAATTCAGAAAGAAGTTTTGCACAGTACATAGAGCCTTCAAAAGGAGCTTACTAGAAGCTAACACAAACTTTTCTGCAATATAATACAGAATATATATTGAATCACCAAGTGTTTTCAAGCCAAACCGCCTCACAATGCTAAATTCATGCCAAAGAAATTCATAAGCTTCCTAACAAATACTAAGAGCTTGTGGATTAGGATATTATAAGTTTTTTCTAGATGGCAAACTAGTGCATATTTTACTTTACAAGGAGAACTAGAGGCATATTAGTTGTAACAGGAATGAGAATTAATAAACCATGGCACACAAGTCAAAGAAGACAAAATTGAACATCTCTTGACGACAGAGAGGAAGTAGTCAAAGCTTGTAATATGTTCTACCCATCTCCTCTCGAATAAAAAAGGAATGGCCATTAAAGTAAATCACTTCACAACCCAATTGATTCTTACCAGAAATAGCAGCAGTATGCTTCCAGCCACAAGAGACCTACAGCAACATACAACGGGAAAAGTGGTATAATTTGCTTCAGTCAAAAGAGGTCCACCCAAAAGGTATGCATGCACTTCAAGTAGGATTTACTGATTTAGGAAAGAAACTATTACTTCAAAATTTCAGTTTTGGATGCCTCAACTATAAACAAGAGAATAATATCATAAATCAAATATCAAAGACAGAACAAACCTTCCCAACTGAATCCCTTAAGAATGGGCCGACAACCCTCTCAGGCTGATGGGCAACCTCCGCGTAACTAAATAGCAAAAAACACATAATCCAACAATAATGTAAGTAATGGAGCAAGCATCGGAACATGATATACATTTTCAGGGATCTTTTGGAGATTCATACCCAATACCAAGACAGCCATTCTCATTTGAACCCCATGTGTATAGCTCCCCACCACCTGAGTACAATGGATTTTTAAGGATGAGGCCAAATCCATGATAAAAAGGACTACATAACTGCAATAGATATCTACATAGAACAGGTTGCATGAGCTGTTGTACAAACAGTTTTAAAGGCTATAAAGTTTTTCTATTAGTGTGTTCCTCAATGAATTGCACCAGATTTGCTCAATCAGGGGCAAAGCACTTCCTCACACATTTTTTGTTCCATTCCCAAAGCTCAAGCTCAACACCTTCAGAAAAATGACGAGGGGTCCTAACCTTTCATCTTATCTCATGAAATATTTCTCAATAACCGATTGAAACTCAAGAAAAATCTCCACAAACCGCCTAAAACCTTTGTCTCAGACACTTTCTTTCTACTAATGAATACATTATTTATGAATACAGGAATGTTTTTTCAGAAGCAAAATTTTTTAAGGCATCTTAACAGCTACAATGGTTGTTGTGTCTATATGCATCAGAAGCATATAATAGCCCATTTGGTCTTGTATTAATATACAAGTACAGCATCAATAATGAAAAATTAGACAACAAAAACAAGGTAAAAGAATATACATGTTATGATGCAAGTGTGATAACCACCACATGCAACACCATCACAAAATGGTATTTCTTGCAGCATCACCGGTGTAGTTGCATTATTTGGCTTTCCAATTCCCTGTAATTCGTTTCTTCAGTCAACAAATAGTTAATAAAATAGATATGTCAACACAAAAATGGAATAGCATAAAAGATGAGTGGGATATTTGAATATTCCATAGATACTCACCAGTTTATCCACAGCCCTTTCACCAAATACAAACACACAACCATTCTCTGCATAATTAGAGTATATAGACGTTATCGCAAAAGCCAGATAACCAAGTCCAGGTCATCTATCATAATTCATCAACAGATCAAACTACCATCAATACAAGCTGAATGCAGCAGGCCAGCAGCAACATTTTTGACCTATAGGCAATCAGAAACAGAAAAAAAAACCCCGTCAAATAACAAAGACCCTGGATGTATAAACTAAAAATAATTCACAGCCTCCAGAAACTATAAAGTACCTTTACACCCTCAAGTTCTTTAATCAGTCTTGGTATGTATTCACTGCATTGTAATTAAAAATTGTCAGCCACACAAAAACCAACTTCCCTATCTAGAATATTATAAAATAGACTATAAGATCAATAAGATATACCTGTTGCTATGTAAAAACCCTAATATGCTAGACCGATGTCCATGACCAAGTCTTCCATATTGACCACTCCCCCAACTCAAGGTCACACCTTCGTCTAAATGTTAGGGAAAAGGAAATAGTCAACCTGCAAACCCTATAAAGAACCAAAGACTCAAGTTTCATGTTTATTATACCTGTGACAGCAATTGAGTGTTCTGAGCCCAATGCCACCACTTCAATTTTCATACCATCCAGATATTCAACCTTGGTTGGTGTTGGCACGACCTTAGGAGCCTCTAAGACATACAAAAGTGGCAACATTAGCTAAAAACATTAACATGCAATGAGATTTAAGAGGTTGAATTTTTATTAGTGATGTTCAATCAAATTGTATAAAGTGTCCAACTTTTGCTCATTAAACTAATAAACTTCTTGAATACAAGCCATTGGTATAGGCAGTTAGGCAGAATAGAATAAGCAAAAGTATTTGTATTAAACTCTAGTCTCAACAACAATTGCATCACTGACAAACTATTCATCGTTCACATGTTATTTAACGAATAACAAAAAAAAGGAGTTTATCAAATTGGATAGCTAAGCCATGTAGTCAAATTATTAGCATAAAGAAAGTCAAAATAATGTATGTAAGACAATCACTGTAGCAGAAAAATCATTACTCTTTCCAAGGCCAAGTTGCCCACTAGAATTCCGTCCCCAGACATACAGCTCCCCGTCCTCTACATATGAGAAGACATGAAAAAATGTTAGTTCACAAAAGCAACGGTGAAGCAGATACCAGAGTAATACACTAAACACACTACATGAACCCCTAGGAGGGAGAAACAAAAGTGACTAAAAATGTGAGTCGAAAAAAGAAGCAAAAAGAGATGAAAAAGAACTCAAATGACACTTGGAAATATATGTACCTGTAATGGCACAGGAGTGGTTGTAACCAGCTGAAATTTGTTTTATTTCCTTCTTAAGCCCAGAAACTTCAACTGGCTCCTACAGCAAGTGCATGGTAATTTCACATTTTTAACCGAATATCATCGAACTTCAGGGGAAAATAAAATTAGGAAAGGTACAAAGTTATTTAATCCTGAATCTATTCTAAAAACACAAATCACTCTGCCAAATTGAATTACGTGATAGCCAATATGCTGTGTGTTGAAGTAGTCAGCAAAAAAATAAATTTCAAGTCTACTAGTCACATTACTAACCAAAATGTAACTGTGGTCATCTGAAATGCCGAGCTGTCCAAATTTATTGAGTCCAGATGAATAGACTCGTCCAGATTCTGCAATCGAAGACATAAGATACGGTAAGCCCCTTCAAAATAAGCGAAAAATTCCACAACTGAAAGAGTAGGATCAAAACTTTAAGCCTTCAAGTACCACAGCCACCCTACAAACGAGTACAGTGCAATCTTTTTACAACTTTATACGGCACCAAATCCTTATGATCCACATTTTAAATTTTGAGCACAACGAACGACCACATCTCACGCCGTCTTAGGATAGTGAGATATAAACTACGAAATTCATAAACAAAATTCGACATCCACAGTAACCCTCCTAACTTTTCAGGGCTCCCAAACTCAAATCCAGATAAGTAGACTCGTCCAGATTCTGTAATCGAAAGCATAAGATATGGTAAGCCCCTTAGAAACAAGCGACAAATTCCACAACTGATAGAGTAGGATCAAAGCTTCAAGCATCCAGGTACCACAACCACCCTACAAATGAGTACAATGCAAACTTTTCGCAGCTTTCTACGGAACCAAATCCTAAGATCCACCTTTCAATTTTGAGGCTGTCTTAGAATAGTGAGATATAAACTACGAATTCGATATCAACAGTAGCCTAACTAATCTTTAAGAGCTCCCAAACACAAATCCATAGAAGAACTGAAATAAACATTGTATGTTTTCTGCAGTACGAGAAGTGACAGCCAACAATCAAACCGAAGGCAATCAAGGAACACGAGTGATCACACCCGAGAACAAAAAAAAACTATACAGGAATTAAGGATCAATCAATAGTAAAAAAAGGAAACGACAAGCACACCAGTGAGGAAGAGTGTATGCGCGCCGCCGCAAGAGATGGCGCGAAGATTATCGAAACTGGAGCACACAACAGGCTTCCACTGAGAGTCCAATATTCCAAGCCCTAACCTCCCGTAATCTCCATTGCCCCAAAGTGCAGCGAACCTCTTCCCTTCATTTGAGGACGAAAAACATCTTCTCCAAAACCATGAACCAGATTCCGATCGTCCAGCAAGCTTCGAGAGTCCGGAACAGGATCTACACCACATTGTAATCACAGAAGGAGTACATGGAGGAGGAGGAGGAGGAGGAGAAGAATGAGGAGAAACGATGAGGAATTAAGGTCGAATTTGATCGAATTCAGAATCTGGAAATCAGGATATGTTCGTTGAATTGAAGAGGAAGTTGAAACGAGAATCCAACTGATGGTGTTCAACACTGCAACGTATCTCCAGGGTCTGTCTAGAATACGCTTTTGGAGATGACGCTGTCAATGGCATCAACATTGCAAGCCCGTTGTTTTCCTTTTCTTGTTTGATACAGGCCCGTTGCTTCAAGATATAGGCCCAAAATTTATGTTGAATTTCTCGTGTAGTAGTAGTTCTTATTCATACAGGGCTTCTCTCTTCGACTTTTGCAGGGGGAGGGGCTCGTTTTATTGAATATAATTATATAAAACGGGATCTTTTATGTACGGGTATAGGATTAGGAGGTATTCCTCTACCCGCAAAATTTTTTATATTTATTTTTTCAACAAGGTCATTTTTTTTTTTTAAATGAAAACTGGTGTGAAACCATTAGACGGCGCGCCGTCTAGAGGGTCTAAAGGCTGAAAAACTTGGCAGACAGTCAAACCGTCATAAAGACCACAATATAAGAGAAAATAAATACACAAAAATACATCAAAATGACACCGAAAACAAAAAAAGTCTATAGAAATAAGTTCATGTTACCCCAACTTTGTCTTTCTATATAAAGTATATCAAGTTTGTAGGTAAAGTCAAGTCAATTAAGAAAACAAGTTTTATGATTAATAAATTATACATCTACATATTATATTATCACACCCTAGAGCTGTCAAAAGTTTACCTGACCCGTGAACTAGATCTGATGAACCGAATCCAAACCCGACCTGGTCCCTAAAATTTTGTAAAAAATAATGCCCGGAACCAACCCGCTTGAAATCGATTTAACCCGAAGTAATAAATGACCCGAAGTAACCTGGCCCGAATGACCCGATTGTCCGACTAACCCGACCCGAAGTAACCCGCTAGCCCAAAGTGGCCCGACCCGAATGACCCGATAGCGCAAAATAACCGACCTGAAGTAATCCGACCCAAAGTAACCCGACCCGAAGTGACCCGACAGTCCAAAGTAACCCGGCCCGAAGTAACCTGACCCGACCCGAAGTAACCTGATAAGTATATAATGGAATAATCCACACTATAAGTTTATATTATAAATCTATCATGACATATTAAATACATATTACATAATTCATTATATAAGTCAGATATCCAAATCTGGTTAAAGATCTTTTGATCAACAAATCACCAAAATATTTATGGATAATTTCAAACCGACTAAAATCGTTTTTCACATAAATACATAATCAATACTATAACTTTTAAGAATTGGAATTTTAAAGATATTTTTTTTATTCATTATATTGTCTATATGTACATACATACATATTACATTTTCATACTAAAATTATAAGTCTACAATGACATTCTGCAACTCCGACACGATAAATGCAATGTAACAATGTTTTTTAACTCATTAAAATAAATTTTAATTTTAACACATAGTTTACTAATTACTTGTTAGAATTATTTTCCAACTTTAATTTTCGATTTCCTATACAAGTATATATATATATATCTCACTAGTTTAAGAAAGTAATTGTTGATTAATATAAAATTATATTAATGATATGCCGGTTATTGATCATAATCAAATTAATTGATACACGCTTCAAACAGGTATTAACCTAAATTGATACCCGATCTAAACCGACTTGACCCAAAACAAACCGTTAAAAAGAGAGATTGTTTTGACCCGGCCCATTTGAACCCGAACAATTGATACACGATCCAAACCGACCCGACCCGAAACAAACCGCTAAAAAGAGAGATTGGTTTGACCTAACCTGTTTGAACACAAACTTGTTGTGTCCGACCCGAACTGACCCGTTGACCCCGTTTGACACCACTATCAAGAACCGGCTAAACCGACCCATTATGACCCGAGAACCGAGACTACCCGATAACCCGTTATAACCCGAATAATCGATACCCGGCCCAAACCTACCCGACCCGAACCAATCCGGTCATTAACCAAGCCTTTTTTTGACCCGATCTGTTTCAACCCGAACTTGTTGTGGCCCGACCCGAACTCGACTTGTTGGCCCCGTTTGACACCTCTGTCTATCCCTAAATATGTTTTCGCTTAAACAAACCCTAAAACACAAATCCTACCCTTGATGACTATCACGCCAACCTAAGGATGTCTTAGAGCCAAAACGATCGGCGTGTTGTTATCGACACCCTAAACCTACTAGCGTCCTAGGACGCCAACCTATCAGCGCCCTAGACCCGAACCGACCAATGTGTTATTATCGTCAACCTACCGTGTCATATCGGCGCCAACAACACAAAGACCAATGAAGAGAGGAGGTCATCAAGTCCCCATTTCTTCCCTTCGTATCAACCTACCCTATGACATCAACCTACCTGCATCATAAGTCTCAATCTACTGGCGTTAAATTATCGCAAACAAAACAAAGAGCAAAGAAGGGAGGTCCATCAATTCCTCCTTACATATCTTTGATCCAACAACAATTTTCGCTCAATATTCACTGTCTGTGCAAGTAACGAGAAATATCAAAAACCAATAACCTTCGAGTTTTACTATTTAAGTTTGAAGTTGTTAAATCCATCTCTAACTTGAGGAAAATGTTAGGGACTGAACTAGGATTAGATTAAAGTTATATGTAGTTTACCATTTTATCTTACCTTTATATTACTAAATTCTTCAAAGTTTATCCCTCCCCTTATTGACAAGCTAATAGTCTCGTACTATACGGAGAAATGACTCATCCATTAGACCTTCGTAGTGGAGATTAATGGCTCTGTTAAAACTTGTTAAAGTCCAATGGCCTGCAATTTAAGGCTCGTGTGCATAAGAGCACACATATGCATTAGATTCAAGTCCGTACATAAGTCCATTAATATTTTATCTTAAAATCAATTGCTAATATGAGAATAGGCTCACTGACTTCATATAATAAGGTGAGTTTTAATAGTTGTAATCGATATAGGACGCATATCTCAACAAAACCCATCAATCGGTTCATAAACACACCATCCACTCCACCCGGATACTTAATTCCCATGTAGAGTACCTCATAAAATTACATTTTTTTGACCTTTTATAATATTAATTCAAAATTTATGTATCATATAATTTGAATATTGTTTTTCGTTTGTTTAAAGATTGCATTTTATTAGTTCAAATATGTACGAGTAAAAATTTACATAAAAACATAACTAACAAAAACTGTGTTAAACAATGATTGAAAATATTAGAATCGATTGTATATAAATTTTAAATTAATCGAACAAATTTTTTTGACCTAGAAACTTTTCTTATAAAAATATATGAACCGGTAGTAAAAATAAACTAGTAAAACAAAAACTTTAAAATGCTCATCGCAAGAAAATAAAAATAACGTGGGTCAAAAATTAAAGTTTGTATTTTATAGGTAAGAATAAGAATAGGATGAGTTTCAACGCAGATGTAATCCATTCAAACAAAAACACACCATTTGTCTCTTCAACATGTGTGTAGGACCATATATCCCACATTCCACAAAGCACACGTACGTACGTGTATTCTGATGAACCACAAACTTAAGAAGATTCAATTCATTCTCAAGTGGAGCCAACATTTTGCACATATTCAATTATTTACCAATTCAAAATACATTTCTCCAATCCAAATCAATGAGATAGTTCTGTTGATCATCAAATACGCCAATCCAAACTCATCTCAGCGATCATTCTAAACGTAACAAGAAGTGCAAGACATCGCCCGATGAAAATGTGGGCGGTGATCATAGCAATCCAAGTGGCTGCTCCCGCCGCGTTGCCACCGAGGGCTACTACCTTCTCTCTCGATTATCCACCGGAGGTGAAGGAAGTCATCGACTGAACAAGGAAGCCTTAGCGGACCGAGTGTGTCGTAGCCGTAAAGCTCGCGTGCCTTGTCTAATAAGCTCCTGAGTGAAGGGTGAGATAAGTAAGAAATGGGTATGATGAACTTGTGCAAGTCTTGTTCGTTGTCGTCGTCGTCGTCTATTCCTACGAGAACCGCGAGGGATCCTTTCTTCACCTTCGTCTTCTTATCGTCGAACATGTTGATTGATTAGATGATGATCGAGTTTGATAGAATAAGTTGGAAAGTTTGAAATGCAGTGTAAAGAGGCGTGAGATAGTTGGAGTATATGTAGTAGGAGTGGGAAAGAGAGTTGAGCTCAGACTTTCAGCGGCAAGTGCGCGTCTCAAAAGGTTGGTCACGACGTGGAGCATCATACCAAATATGGCCCACGCAAGGGACAATCACACCACCAACTAAAATAATACTTTATATATATATACACGATTATGTGCTCATGGTTAAAAAATTTTAATCATATACATAGACGAGCATGAATAATGAAGCAAGACGAACCTGTTAACAAAATTGATTCATGAACATCCGTGATTTTATTATGATGCCTACGTTATATTAATTTCTTACCTTAATAGATAGAGTTATTTATTTGGTTTAATCTCTTATAGGTTCTCATTCATCTTTGTAATACTCTCCGGTATATATAAGGTCGAGTTCCGGAGAGAACCACTCTTACGGAGAGGAATGAAAATCTCTAAAACTCATCGGATATATATTACGATGAACGTCCTACATTGAATGTCACTGCAAAATTTGCAACTTTATATAACAACTAGTTCCGTGCCCGCACCTTGTGCGGGTTTTGTTTAAATAAAAAAATATTATATTTTTAATTTTATACATTATGTATTGCATATTAATCTATAAAAAATATTTAAGACTAAGAAAAGTCATTTCATTCAAACTTAGTCATTTTTTATTAACTAATACGACTAACATCGTGTTGTGAAAACTAAATTAAAAAATATTATAAAATAAAAAGACATAAATAAAAACATATTAAAAAATATTGTTAGAGTATCATATTTATACCTCAATAAAATTTTTAAAACTTACTTATTTTTTAAAAAAAATATATAGAAAAGATTGGATAGATTTTAAAAATAACGTATAAATTTTTTAATCGTGAAAAG
Organism: Fagopyrum homotropicum; assembly: GCA_033239125.1. NCBI lineage: Eukaryota > Viridiplantae > Streptophyta > Magnoliopsida > Caryophyllales > Polygonaceae > Fagopyrum > Fagopyrum homotropicum. The sequence continues at coordinate 142,569,520 of BSWB01000003.1, read as the reverse complement.
ATGGTAAAACTTAACTTTTTTGACCGTTGAATCAAGTATAAACTATTTTTATTAAGTAAGAAATAAACTAATTGTATAGATAATTATTAATTTTAAATTTTATATTGTTATAACTAAATAATTAAGTCAAAATAATTACTTATAATATTTATTGTTAAAAAATTATAAATGTACGTTGAAAAATTTGTAGCATGCACGAAGTATCAACAACAATTTTGTTTGATAAGTTTTATAAACTAAAATAAATTATGTCAAGATATATAAAAACATATGGGATGTATCAACAACAATTTTGATGAATTATAATAGACAAATTTATTTATTTGGATTAGATTAATAAAATTATGTTATTAAATCATTAATGACAAATTTGTAAATATAGTGTGATAAATTTGTAAATAAATTGAAAAAATGCTAATTGATGACTTTAGAAATTGACACATGGGCAAAATGAGGTTGTTTTGTTATAGTATATAAATTTACTAAAAAATTAAAAAAAATTTAAAAAAATTTTTTTAAAAATTAAATTTTAAAATTTTAAAAGAAATAAGAAAAAAATTGTGAAATAAATTTGAGAAAATTGGTGTAAAGGAGCCTTTTTGTATCCATGATACAATCTAGGCCCCTCTAATTTTCTCTCAAAAAATAAAACTAAATTAAATTATAAAGAGGTTATTAATTGTGGGGACCACTCTAATTAAAAAGATTTTCTCCCTTAAGTAAGGAGATAAATAACTATTAAAAATTAAAAAGATAAACTAAATTAAAAAGATAATTGAATATTAATTGTGGGGACCACTCTCATTAAAAAGATTCTCCCTTAATTAATATGGCTGTTTTTTAATTAAATAAGGAAAATGAGAGTGATTCCCACAAATTCTGTACATAATTTTATGTACATAATTTCACACGCAGGTTATGTACATAAATTCGCACGCAAATTATGTACATAAATTCGCACGCAGATTATGTACATAAATTCGCACGCAGATTATGTACATAAATTCGCACGCAGAGTATGTACATAAATTCGCACGCAGATTATGTACATAAATTCGCACGCAGATTATGTACATAAATTCGCACGCAGATTATGTACATAAATTCGCACGCAGAGTATGTACATAAATTCGCACGCAGATTATGTACATAAATTCGCACGCAGATTATGTACATAAATTCGCACGCAGATTATGTACATAAATTCGCACGCAGATTATGTACATAAATTCGCACGCAGATTATGTACATAACTTCGCACGCAGATTATGTACATAACTTCGCACGCAGATTATGTACATAACTTCGCACGCAGATTATGTACATAAAATTATGTAATTAATTTTAATGCCAGCAAATAAGCGATTATTTAAAAAAAAAGAAGCAATGTTAATTAAGGGAGAGAATCTTTTTATTTTTTAAAATTAATTCCTTAATTGTAGGGGACCACTCTTATTTTCCTTTTTTATTTAAAAAAATTAAGGGGGAGAATCTTTTTAATTTTGAATAATTATAGGAGACCACTCTCATTTTCCTTTTTAATTTTGAAAGCATCTTAAATTATTTTTGATTTTATCTTTTTTTCAAAATTACAAGGGTCCTACTTTATCTACATTTTTACAAAAGAGACTAGTTAATCTACATTAATGCATAATTAGCCTACTTTCCCTTTTATCTCAATAAATTTCGAAATTAAAAATTAAATACAATAATTAACTTAAAAAATTATATTTTGAAAATTAAAAATAAGGTGAAGAAAATAAAATAAAATTTTAAAATGTGCATATATATTAATTTTTTTGAAAAATTATAAAAATCAAGTTTCAAAAATATGAAGAAGATTTCAAAATGTCGTTTGTTAAAAATTTGAATATTTAGTTTGTTAGCAATATCTTATGTTTTTTTTTATTTTAAAATTTTGTTATATGTATTTAACAAATTTATTAATAAGCCAAATAAATTCTTACGTGGCAAGTTTAAAATGTGATGTGGCATTGTTGATTGTTTATTAGTTTTTTTTAGAATTTATTTTATAAAAGAAAAAATGGCAAATCTGTAAATATCTTGTGGCATATCTGTAAATATATTGAAAAAAGTTCTAGGTAGCATACCTTAGTGATCGACATGTGGCCTTAAGGGATTCTATTTTAGTATGTTATATAGATATCAAAAGGATATTACCTCTTAACCAACAGTAATGAATGATTTATTATGCATTGAATACTATTATCATTTTAAAAAAAAAAATAATGTGAGTTGGTTGGACAAGAAAATTCATTATTAATCATTTTAAATTATGCACATATTTCTTGTAGAATTCGATCATCACATCATCATGAACATATTGTTCATGATGGTGTGATGATTAGTTTCGGACATGTGTTTAGTGAAGGTAAAAAGGTGGCAGGCTCTCTTGTCAATTTTGCCATTTCTCTTGGACTCATCGGTTTTTTGGACCCTCTCTTTGTGTTCATTCTTTACTTCTAGATGACGTTAGGGGCATTTGTTTTCAACGTATGACTCGTTTGTAACTTCTTTATATGCCACATGCACGGGGATCTTTTCTTCCACATACCACCAAAAATAAAAGAAACGTGAATTGGGAAACCAAATCGATGTTTCGTTAATAAAGGGCTTGATTAAAATAATCGGTAAAGTTTTTTCCCAAATTGATTATATGCACACTTTTACACCTTAGTGTGCACTATAATCTTAAATTGTGTACTTTTTAAAGAAAAAAAAAATCAATTTACTCGTCAAAACTAGCGAATCGAAAGACACAAAGTGATAGATTGACTAATCGGCATGCTGTGACAAAAGATAAGAAAAAATCCAGAAAAACATAGCGCAATCGACGAATTTTTAAAACACCAAACATCCAATCAAAGAGATTTGCATGACAAAATGCCAGACAGCGTACCAAAGTAGAGAAAAATAAATAGACCATGTCAGTCAAAGAAGTGCTCAAAAAACTTTAGGGACTACCGGTGAAACCTCATATTTGAACTCTCTTAACCTTTAGATTTTGATCACATGTTCACAACTCCTCCATATAAAATAGGGTCGGACCAAACCCCATTCACTCAAATAATCATATGAAATGAAACAAAACCTCTAGCAATGCAACAATTTATTAACCGAGTCAGTTTGAACACTTTAATCGTCTAGGATGATTTATTTTCTTTTCTTATGGGTGAGCACATTTTTTTTAATCTTATTTATACGCTTTTAAAAATTTGTTAACCATTAATCCAATAATCTATGTGTATGTGGTTATTTTTTGGATTAAAATAATCATAAAAAAATAATCTAAATACAATAATCTCTCCAATAACCTCATTAAAAAAAAATCATGGGGAATGAACTCGTAAAGTTTTGGTACACCAAGTCGAATTTTGTTTTATCACAAAGGGAAGCTTTAAATTCATGATTTGAAGTACTTTTTCTACAAAAGTAAAATCCTTTTCGGAAAGTCTTACCGTCGACGGTCGACCAAACTAATTTATTCTTTAAGAATCGGATAAATTTGGCATGCCCATTTATATTGTACATACTATGAATATTCTTATTTTCTTCATTTTATTAATTTATTTATTCCGTCTCAATTTACGGTTCCTATTGAAAATGTGCTTCTTATTTTCCTCGTTTGGTTGTCATGTCCTTTCACTTTCGAAAATACGTTCGAAGAGTCGCATACCATTAAATGCTTCTCCAATTTTTTCTTCCCTTTCCATCTTCTAAAGTGATAACATAGCTCCAATATCGACATTTGTCATATCTTTTAATATAATAATCGACCTTTTTAATTGGTATGGAAACAATTAAATAATTTGATTTTCCATTTCAATACAGTTTGGTTGGGTATTAAAAATTCTAGAAGCAAAGATGAGGATGAGTTTGAACTTCTGAAAAATAGTGAATGGTGGTGAATAGTATTTGATAAGAAATAAAATTAACATTTTGACTTATAACTTTCTTTTAAAATTTGAATATCATAGTACCATGGACAAAATCAGATTTTTTTCTAATAAAGCAGAAAAATAAAAAATTTCTAATAACGCAGTTTGTAACTACGAGTTACAAAAAACTCGTAGTTTCAAACTGCGAGTAATAGTCAGACCTTAGAAACCTTCCTATTCCGGAAATTAGTTTTAGTACGTACCTAATATAAGAAATTTTTTGTTTTTTTTTTCTGCATATTTTCGGAAAAAATCCGACAAAATCTAACGATTCTAACCTGTTCGATTTTATAAATTACTTTCGGAGATAATTTCATAATAATCCTGATAATCCACATTTTATTAAATTAAAAAATGATAAAAATAATCTAGATTCAAAGAAATAAAAATGAAAGAATTGAGTTAAATAAACTCTAATTTATACTCTTTTGTTTTGTAGATCCCTCTAATTTTACCCTTACTAGATGAGTTGAGTTAGATAAAAGAATTGGTTTAAATAGGGATATATTTACTAAATAAATTTATGCTATGTATACTCTTAGTAGAATAATAGTGGTAAAAGTCCTAATTAGCCATTTTACCCATCTAAAATTTTAATCTACTACTAGATAACCATACATTAATAATCCCTGATTATAAGGTTGTGAATTCCGGTCCGGTCTACGGTCCATATTTTTTCGAAAATCCGGGTTATGGTCCGGGTCGATTTTGAACCGTATTAAACCGTAATCCGGGTTGGAACGTAAACTGTGAATAGCCGGTCCGGTCCGGGTTCGGTTTTGGACCGGAAAACCTTATTAAAATTGCACAATTTAGGTACAAACCAGTCCAACCCGAAACTGGACCGTAACAGTGTGATCCATTCCGACCTACGGTCCAAAGTGTTATCAGTTTATATTCCACCGGTCCGGACTATGCACAACCCTATCCCGGATCGAAGTTAGAGCAACAGAATATCATTAACCATGACTTTTAATCAATACACCAAAATAAATTATGTCTTGGAAATAAAACTATCTTTTATTAATAAATAATAATAATAAAAAGATTATCTTTGGGTAATACGATCAATGTACCTGCATGCCGACAACGTCACCGGTATTATCAATTATGATCGACCAAAATCAGGGCAAATGTGGCACACGTGTCAATTTGATAGTGGTGGCCGTATATGTGATTGGTCAATGATAACTTTGAAGTGTTCCAAGTGAGATTAAAGTGATTGTCGGAAGACGTATCTTTTATCACTACTTTGCCGTTGGTCTTACTCTTGATAGTGCGTCCATCCTTACCTTCCAACTTCTTTTACTTATCAGAAAATCATTCCTCTCACATCAAAAACAAAATTGTACAAATTTAGAACAATCAAACTTATGAAAAGGATAGTGTATATTATATTGTAATCCTGGTTGTTTATAGTAGAAGACCCTATAATCTGTTTATAGGTCCGCGAATGAGGTTGTGTGTTAACAAATTTTTTTTTTGGAGGATTTTAACTTTTAACCAATTACACCAAATATTCTATACAATAACCATTATGATAAGTACATTTAAAAATCTTAAACCAATTAAAAAATTGAGAATTGTGTAATCTTTTACGGATACAATTTGTAGGCCTTTTACACCATGAAGTTGGAAATTAGGGCCTCCCAATTTGTAATTTATATAATGAGCATCTATATAGTAGATGAAATCAGAAAAAGTACAAAAAGTGACAACATTGATTTGATTGGTGACAATGTTGATAGACATTTTACATGGAATTTGTGCTCAATAAATGCAACCCCTTTTTCTTCCCTATTTATAAACTCATGTTCCTTCTTCCTCCCTTCAAACGCAAGTCCTCTTGTTGAGCTTATGCGTCATTGAAATATGTAAGCAGCCCTCTGTTCTATTTTTGGGTAAGCAGCAACGCTTGTTTTTGGGTAAACAATACTCAAAAATGCATATCCAAATTGCACACACATATACTCAATAAGCAATACCCAAAAAATGCATATCAATCACTTAATAAGCAATACCCAGAAATGCATACCCAAAAAAATGCATATCAATCACTTAATAAGCAATACCCATAACTGCACACACATATACTCAAAAATGCATACCCAAACTGCACACACATATACTCAATAATCAATACAAAAAAAAACATATCTTCAATAACAAATACATACCCCAAACAACAAAAGCCTATCTTCAATAATGCATACCCAAAATGCACACACATATACTCAATTTAAAACAATACCCAAAAAATGCAAACGTTACGTAATCAATCTCTTTCATAGTACATACCCAAACTGCACACACAAAATCAAATACATACCCACTACTACTTACCAAAAATGAATCAAATGCATACAAAAAATCTAGTAGAAATAGTTTACCCAACAAAATACAAATATGGTTCCCGGTAACGACGGAACATACAACGGTAAGAGAGAGGCGGGTTGGTGACGGAACGAAGATCAGACAGCGGCGCCGGCGCCGGAAACCAGTGACGTAGCCCCTCCTCGTGCCAACCTTGACGGCGAAACTCTAGATCTCTCGCTCGTCCTTCGGTTTGTTCTTGTTTTCCCGGCTAGATTTTTTGGAAGAATGGAGGAGATGAGAAATGGGTTTCTAAATGAATGATTTAGTGAGAGTTTTTCCTTACTTTATTTAAAAAATCAAAAAGTCATAAGTAAACATCATATTACTATTTAATTTTTGTACAACACCATCATTTCAATTAATCCTCTATTTTTATAGCCGCAGGCCTAATTTTTATTGTTTTTCCTAGAAGCCCATTTTGCAAAAGTAAAGATCTTAAGGGTCCTAGTTCCCTAATTAAGTCTTCCTTTTACCACAAAAAATTCAAAATTTTCTTTTTCTTTCCTTCGAAGGTCACTAAAGCCCTAAGGACAACTTCTCATTCATCTCCAAACACGGGCTTCGCCTATCCCCTACAACATATGAAAGCCTAATTTTCTCTATCACTACCTCCAATGTAAACGACTATGGCCGAAGAACGATCCTTTCATTCCGCTCTCGCCGTCTCCAATGCCAAAAATATCATAACAATCGTCCTAGAAGCAGAAAAGGGTCCATACACATGGGCAAAACTTTTCGGTTTGTCGTGAAAGTTCATCGAGTTATAGATCATATCGATGAAATTTCCCCTCACCCAACATATATTGATGATGACATATAGGAACAAGGTGATTATGTCGTCATCCAATGGATCTACGGTACCATCTCGCAAGACCTCTTACTCTCTAGGCCATGAAACCTTGGAAGAAGAACAAGAACATCCTCAACGATAACAAACATTCACGGGTTGTATACCTTGAACACAAATTCTCAAATTGTCGATTATATATGCACGGATACATGATCATGTTCTGTTAGACTATCATAAGCATTGGAGATCACATGTTGTTTCGGATATACCAACCGTAATGGTGCCTCCAGAGGATCATTTATTCAACGGGGACCGGGAAATAGAAGTGGCCGTAGTTACAAATCCAAAGGACGATGTTGTGGTGCTAGCGGCCAACACCAGCAATGGCCCAACACCTATCCACTGAGTCCCATTTTTACCCTTCTACGGAATGGACACCGGGATGGGCACTCCCTCCTCGAGCTACACCACCACATCTCTTCACCCATCTTCCGTAGGCATTCTCGGTGCAACTCCTAACCACAAACCAATCGATCGAACACCTAACTACAGCACCCCATTTCGGAGGGATTGTAGGATATTCACCAACGGATATCGCTCAAGCATTCCAATCCCTGAATTTGCAACAACCGGACCCGCAATGGTATCTTGATACCGGAGCTACCTCACACATGTTACACTCATCAAGTATATCATATCTTATTCCTCCTTAGAGTTTAAATTCGACAATTGTGGGTAATTAATGATCAATGCATTCTTGTTTTGGCTTAAGGAAAAACCGACATTAAAATCCCTCACCACCCCGATTCAACTCAACAATGTGTAAAGTGCCCTAAAACTGAAAAAAAAACCCTTATATTTGTTCGTCAATTAGCTACCAACAAAAATGTGTCCATTGAATTTGACCCATTTGGTTTTTCCATGAAGGATATTCCAACCGGACAAGTTTGGTTGAGATGTAATAGCACCAATGCTCTATATCCCGTCCAATCTAATAAGTTTCTCTATCACTCTCTATCCGCATCCTCGTCTACTTGACATGTTCGTCTTGGTCATCCAAGATCTCATGATTTTACAACTCTCAATCTAGTATTAACTCTTCTAATAAAGTGTTCAAACTCATCAATTGCCTTGCGTGTCAATCATGAAAACACACTCATTTGCCTTTTTTAACTCCTCGTAACAATGCTCTTGCACCTTGGCATTATTCATTGTGATGAACATCACTAATTATAAGCTTTGACTATTTTTGCTATATTCTTGTCTTACCTTGATACTTATACTCACTATTTATGGATTTTATCTCTCAAATATAAATCCCAATTATATTCTACAATTGTCCAATTTTCATGCCTATGTCCGAACACAATTCAATCTCCAATCAAATCATTCCAATGTGATAATGACAGTGAATTCAAATAATGCTCTCATCAACTTCTTTGCCCAAAATGGGACGCAATCTTGTTTTTCATGTCCTAACACATCATCACAAAAATTTGCGTCATCATCTCTAGGCATGTTACATTTAACGCTCTACATTCCCATATTTAACACCTTTGACAAGGCTAAAATTCTAGGTTGTTGTCTTTTAGCTTAGGTCAAAGTAGAATTCCTATGTTACGCTAACAAGTTTGTGTATAGTGTAAGTAAGGGTCGAACCCAAGAGAGTTAAGTTAAGGTTTTGATTAAATTCAATTATCGAGATTGTAACCAATAAAGGGGGGGGGTTTGGATTTAATTGTAACAAGACAAAAGCACAATAAAGCAAGTAAGAATGTGATAAAATGATGGAGGCAAGAGCTACACTAGGTTGATTCTTAGCATGGAAGCTACTTTGGTTGGTTCTTTTTATAAGTATTTCACCAATGTTCTCGTCTTGATCATATATATGTGTTGAGCCAACCGCAATCAACACAACTTAACAAGTTAATGTTCCATAGACCTACAAGAGCAATGCACAAGTTAGCTTTCAAACAAAGACAAAGAGATATAAAAAAGAATAATAAAACCGTTAGACTTTTCTTTATATTTATATTCCTTTTCCTTTAAGCAATTACAACCAGCTTTTACCTAAAGGTTTTCTACTAGATTAAAGACCTGAACCCGGAATCGATTAACCTAGTTCTTTGCATGCAATTAGACACTTAAGGTGATCAAGCTAAGTGGTAAGAAACATGCAATTGATAGTTAAAGCACAAGGAATATAAAACATATGACTGAATAATACTTATATTACTAAAGACTTACAACCAAAACAACAATGCAGCTTCAAAACAACCCAATGTAGCAAGGAGATTAGAAACACATTACACAAAGGAAGTAAGGGGAATAGAGAGAAAATGGGAAAATGGTGGATGATTCTACAAATCAGCCATGAACCTATTTATACTCGAATTGACAGTAAAAGGAGTAAATGGCCGTCCTAAACAACCACCTTTAATGCCATAAAGGTGGTGCAAACAGCCGGAGTAAAGTCCTCTGACGCTCAACCGCGAGGACGGGCTTCAGGGCCGCAGGGGCGGTTTAGGCCAAAACGCTTGGTGTTCTCATGGCCGCAGGGGCGGCCTGGCAATCCCGTAGGGGCGGATCTTTAATGCTCTTCAAACGTCTGACTCATCATCTTCCTGTCGCTTTTGATGTCGAGCCGCAGGGGCGCGGCCCAATGTCACCGTAGGGGCGGTGACAATGGCTCTTCAGCTTCACAGCTCCGTAGGGAGGTCCGCAGGCAGAGGCCCAGGGGCGCCGGCTTCACTTCTTGAGGGTGTGTCACCGTAGGGGCATCCAGAGGTGGCCGCATGGGCGGTGACAGACTTCGTTCCGGGCGCTGGCTGCGTTCTGGAGTGTAGTGCCACCCGCAGGAGCGGTGACACTGACCCGCGGGGGCGGTGTGGCACCAGAAGCTTGTCTTCGTGAATGTTCTTCAACTCCCAAGTGCTTCTAACATCTCTTTTGCTTCTTTTAGACTTCTTCTTTTGGATTAAGATGTTAGCAACACGAACCGACTCTAATACAATGAAAAGACTCTAAAAACTATCCTAATTGATAGTGATTCCATCACCTATCAACCTCATTCTAACCCCTCTTCTTCAGCCATCTCGGATGACTTACATCCATTCACCAGTCTTTATTATTCCGTCTCATGAGACCGGGATCTAATACTCCATCCCAATACAACCCAACAACTCACTACATTCAACTCTTCCCTATTTGTACCATTAACCACGTCACCCACTAACTACCAAATGTCCGCCCCAAATACATCTCCCATTACCGACACACAACCCATATCACATCCTCATGAGATTTCCACCAAAACCTGCCCACTGTGTAGCCCAATCCTATTACACATACTCACACCATACAGACTCAAACAATAATGGTATATTTATACCAACAAAAAAAAATTGACCTCTCCGTATCCACCCTATCTCCTATTCCTAACTCACATAAACCAACCCTCATTGATTTAAATTGGAATGCAAACATGATCAGGGAGTATCGAGCTCTTGTGGGTAATGAGACAAGGATACTTTCATCTCTCCCTTATGGCAATAACATTGTGCGTTGTATGTGGTTATTTTGTCACAATATCCACTTTGATGGTGCTCTTGAGCGGTATAAGGCGCACATAGTTGCAAATGAAAACTCCCAAGAAGTTAGTTTTGATTATGTTGGTACTTTTAGCCTTGTAGTATTACAAGAGACCATTCACACTATTCTTCATCTTGTAGTTTCTTGCTCTTGACCCGTTAACCAATTCAACTTTAAAAATGCATTCCTTCATGGTTACCTAAATGAAACAGTTCTATGTTTCATCCACCAAGGTTTGTGGACATCACTCGTGCTACTCATTTTGTTTAATATAGAAATCTTTGTACGGTCTAAAGCAGACACCTAGGACGTGGGTACTACTAGTTTGCCAACTACCTACATCAAATTGGATTCAGTGGTAGCAAGAGTGACTCCTCCCTTTTTTTTCTCTTAAGGTACTCAACTTGCTTACTTGCTATTATATGTTGATAATATCATACTTACAACTTCCTCCTAGATGCTCATGTCTTCTGCTATTATCCTCTTGAGCAAGGGGTTCTTCGTGACTGACCTTGGTCCCCTCAACTATTTTCTTGGCATCTTCGCTACTCGTACCTCTCAAGGTCTATTATGATCTCTACAAAAATATGAAAAAATAGTTTCTAAAGCACCCATGATGAGTTGTAAGCCCGCTATCACTCATGCATGTGGACCTTTCAATCAAGCTTATGGTAGCCTTGGGCGCCCTTGTTTTCAATCCCACTTGTATCGTAGTTTTGTAGGGGGCCTTCATTATTTGACCTTCACTCGCCCTGACATCAACTATGCAGTTCACCAAGTTTGTCTCTTCATGTATGACCCTTGAATACCTAACTTTTCCGCTTTGAAGCGTGTCATTCACTATATTCACGACACTACTTCTCGCGGGATCAACATTACACTATCATCACAACCTTCTGTTTTAGTCACTTACACTAATGTCGACTAGGCAGGTTGTCAGGACATTTATCGTTCTTCATCCGGCTATTGTATTTATCTGAATGGTACACTCATCTCATGGTCGTCCAAACATTAACTGGCAGTCTCTCGCTCTAGTTCTAAGTTCGAATACCATGGGATGTACAATGTTCTTGTCGAATGTTCTTGGATCAAGAATCTTTTTCTTGACCTTCATTGCCCCGTGTCCCATTCCGCTATTGTTTACACAAACAAAGTCAGTGCCATGTATCTCACTCACAACCCCGTCCATCATCAACGTGCGATACATGTTAAACTCAATATCCATTTTGTCCGAGAGTAGGTTTTTATTGGTCAAGTTCACGTTCTTCATGTTCCATCGGTGTTTCAATATGCCGACATATTCACCAAGGGTTTGCCTCATAGTATCTTTTTTAATTTCCGCTCTAGTCTCACAATTCGACAACCTTTTGTTTCGATTGAGAGGTATGATAAATGATAGTGTATATTTTATATTGTACTAGGAGTATAGTCCTGTGCTACGCACGGGAAATAACCCGTGACGTTATAGTCAAGTGAATTAGTGTGCGACGAAAGAAAGTAGTTTATATTCTTACATTAATAAGGAGTCCGAAGAGATTTTATAAGTTGTGAAATGTGCTATTTTTTTTGGGTAAGTGATACGGAACGGGATTAGTATCCGACCCATACATTTATTGAATCGAAACAATGGCTAACATCTGACTCGTCTACGGGTCGTCACTCCGCGAGCATCGTTTTTCAAAATACTAACAATGTTACTAGGAAAATCACTAAGGAAGAAACAACCTAAAGGATAGGTCGAGCCCAAGTTCGCCATGTAGTCGGTTGCAACATTGGCCTCGCGAAATGTATGACGGAATTGGATAGACCAACTCCTACTAATGAAGCCTTGGCATCTTGATACCAGACTAAAAAGTGGATGTGTTGTGGGAATCTTACGTGAAACGAGATTGATGACAAGTTCGGAATCCATCTCCACAATGATCCTTCGAAATCCCTTCTTTCAAGCCTGGTACAGTCCCATGCAGAGCCCCCAAAATTCCGCCATGGGCACAATGCATAGTCCAATATTCATTACGAACCCACACAACCATTGCCCGTGCGTGTCCCTGAAAATACCACCAGCAGACGCTTTGCCTTCCTCATGCCGAACGGAACCATCAGTATTAAGCTTAACCCACCCCTCCGGAGAATCACTCCACCTAACCATTGATTCGATCCATCCGGGCTGAGACACTCCAGAGAGACGATTGTTTAAAGCCCTAGTAATGCTTCTACTGTATTGTGAAACGAAGGAGACGCAATTCAGTGGGAACGGACAACTCCAGAAAATAAACTCATTACGCCAGCGCCAATACCACCAGATGGAGACATCGAAACATGTGCTCCATGAAAGGTCATTAGAGATACTATCAGACCTAGAAAGATTTGCCAGAAGCCATTCATTAGCATCATCAGTGGAGTAACAACTCCCAGCGTGTTCAATGTCTAATAAACTCTCCTAGATAACAGTAACGTTCTTACAATCTCTAAATATATGAAGTAACATCTCAGGAGCCTCAGAGCAAGAAGGGCAAATGTCGTTAGAAGCGAGATGGTGCCGATACCTCTCAACATTAACAATCTTCCATGGGCAGCAAGCCAAAGGAAGCTTTTGACTCTTTCCGGAACTCTAAGCTTCTAGATACACTTGAATAAATTATTCGGCATGATCTCTGTCCTGGAATGAAGCAGTCTTGCCCGGAAGGCTGAGGATGAAGTGTATAATCCATCGTTGGAAAGATTCCAAGCGACGCAATCCTGTAGAGGAAACACATGATTAAGAGAGAAACCATCGACGTTGACGAGAGATTGCGCATGCAAAAAAGTCCCGATACGCGCCTAGTCCCAACCAAAATCCTCAGTCCAATAATCACAGATTCTTTCGGCTATGTCGGCGTTAGGAGGAAGAGATGGCACCTCATTGATTAGGGCTCAAGAACCACACTAATGATCGGCCCAAAACCGAATCAGAGTTCCATCAAAGACCACCCATTTTAAGCCCAACTTAATAACATTATCTTTAGCCCAAATAATGCCCTTAAGAACAAATGATCCATGTTTGTTGATACTGCAGTCAAACAAAGAACGACAATCTCTGATCCCGTACTTGGTAGCCAAGACGGTAGCCTAGGGGGAGTCGTTGTGTGCGATAAAACGCCATGTCAGCTTCTCCAGAGCAACAACGTTTGCATCAGTTGTAGACCGAATTCCAAGTCCTCCATAATCGATAGGCGCATAAACGTTGCTCCATGAAATAAGATGTATAGCGGATCTATTTTCATTATCACCCCAAAGAAAGGACCTGCATAGTTTGTCAAGTTTGTTGCAAATCGAAACTGGAATTTAACGATCCGCATATTATATGTAGGGAATGAACAGAGAACCGATTTCACTAGGGTTAGCATACCGTCAAAGCTTAATTGCCGCCCTTTTCAAGAAGCCAATCTGTTCTTAGTTTTCTCAATCAAAACCTAAAATTAGAATTGGATAGCCTTGAGTGGAGGAAGGAAAATCCCAAATACTTGCCAAAATCCGATACAACCGGGAGTCTAGCGATAGTCTGAATGTCGCGCTTGAGAGATTCGCCGACATTAGGAGAGAACATAATTTGGGATTTGGAGAGGTTCACCTTAAGTCCTGAGCTATTGCAAAACTTGCTCAAGGTATTAAATATCACGTGGGAGTTCTCCTCGGAAGCTTCCGCAAAGACAATGATGTCGTCAGCGAAAAACACATGAGATATGAGGGGACAACCGCACTTTATCTTCACCAGCTTTCATACCCCTACATCCACACGTTCCTGGATAGCATGTCCCACTCGCTCGAGGCATTGTACAAATAAATAAGGCGATATCGGATCCCCTTGTCTCACGCCCCTTGACGGGAAAAAAAATCAGACACCATTCCAAAGAACTGACATGGCTTGTGATCTGACGCAAGCCGAAATGGCTCTTCCCAGAATAAAGCTACTTTGATAAGGGCTAACAAACTTACTCATGAGAGGCTCAATGCGTGAGACCAAAAGCCGGGAGATCAATTTGTAGCACACATTACACAAGCCGATCGGTCTAAACTTGGACATGTAATCCGGGTTGCTTCCCTTGGGAATGAGGGATATCAAAGTTTCATTTACCCCCTCCAACATAAATCCGTTTTCGAAAAACTGAATAGCAAAGTTAATCAGATCAGGACCAATTGTATCCAAAGAGTGCTGGAAGAAAACTACGTTGAACCCATCTTTGCCGGGAGCTTTGAGCAGTGACATGCCGAACAAGCAGTTCTTAATTTCGATGTTTGTGAATGGCCTGCAAAGACTGGACGCTTCGTCCATTAACAACATAAGGAAATTAGCATAGAACTTACCGTCAAGCTGGAGCTGATGGAAGAGGAAGAGAAGAGATCGTGGAAGAAATCAACAAAGTTTCTTTTCATGATTTCTTGATCCGAGATCCATTGGCCATCATTGTTTATAATGCTCTCTACCAGATCGATCGACGTCTCACATTAGTACTCAGATGGAAGTAAGATGTGTTCCTGTCTCCATCTATAAAAAATTTATCCCTAGCTTTTCGTCGCCAGATAATATCCTCTTGGTCAAGGACCGCATCGAATTCGTTCTGCAGCGAAGCCTGAAGATCGAGAAGAACTTGAGATAAGTTAATTTCTAACTCTCTTTGAACAACGGAGATTCTATCCAGAAGCAGTTTCTTTTTCTTTTCGATTCTCCCGAAGGTATGCTTGTTCCAATGCAGCAACTTCTTTTTCATTGACACTAAACCACTACTCAGATCAGAAATGGGCTAGCTGGACCAATGACCATTCACCACTGAGTTGTATTCAGGATGAGTCATCCAAGCGGCCTCGAACCGGAAAGGGTGTCTCGAGATGTTATACTGTCTGTTGGGATGTAGTTGTAACGGAAGGGGGTTGTGATCCGATGAAAGAGAGGGAAGATGCCGGACAGACGCTTCCGGCCAGTAGAGGCGAGCATCGTCATTCATAAATGCCCTATCAAGCCGTTTAGATAATCTAGTCTCGGTTGAAAGCCAACGGTTCCAAGTGAAGTTTGGCCCACTGAACCCCAAGTCAATAAGATGAGTTTCAGCAACCCAGTTCTGAAATATCGCAATATCCGGAGAGAGAGCACGGGAGTTCCCACCAATTTCTCCGTGATCGAGGACACAATTAAAGTCTCCTCTGACAATGATCGGCCCACTGCAATCAAGGATGGCGTTACGGAGGGTAATCCAATCCTCGGAACGTCGGCGAGGTGTCGGTGGGTTGTGTACAGCAAAAAACTTGAGGTTGGTGTTCTCGATACAGAATGTTGTTCGCCACTAAGCGTGCGTGCAAATAAGCTTTATATTTATAAAACTAGAATAAAAGCAAACGAACCCCCAGTGTACGGATCGGCATAGATTAGCAAGTATTCTAGGGTATCGAACACGGGGATTTAGTGAAACAAAATCCAATTTCAAGTTGTCAAGACAAACATCATAACCTTCAAGGATTGTCAAAATCAAGCATGTGAAACTTCAATTTAGATCACCAAGTCAAATAACACTCTTTTGATCTTAAGGACTTTCAAGTAAGGTCTAGAATGCGGAAAGGAGAGAAACTTGTAAGGGATGTGGTGCATGAATCCGGAAAAAAGGAATAACCCAACTCTTTTTCTTTTTATTTTAATTTACAACACCATCAACTTAGAGCTTTGCTCTTTTCTTTTTCATATTATTTTTCAACTTTACTTTTTGGAAATATGGACAGCGGTGCACAAAAAACCAAAGCCTAAGAGATTGGCGTTTCTCAATTTCGAGATGCCTCAAACCCTTGATGCACATACCATAATACGTTAGAAATATCGCTCAATCCGACTTTGGCAAGACACAAACACACGGCTATGTGAATGGTGCCGAGTTACTCATCGTCATGATTGACTTCCCCAAACCTATTAGTTCTATTCTTTGAATGCAAAATTTTGCTTTCATGGCCCTCCCACATGAAACATGCTAAAAATCAACTCCTCCTTATTCCCGGATAGGTAAGGGAGGCAATTACTTTTATTGAGGGGCTAAATGATCAAAGAAAGAAGTAAGAAAATCGAATTGCCTTAATCATTTCATAAAGAAGTATAAGAACTCATCATGTGATTTCAACCTTAATTTCTCAAAATGATTTAGATAAAACTCTCACATTATGAAACTTGCAAGAAAGGATAAACAACACATTCAATTTCTTTTCAATTCATAATTCCGTTTAAGCATACAATTGTCATCAAAAACTCATTCCGCAAGTGAAAACTATCATAGAAGTCATCTCTAATCTTAGAAGCACAAAAACTTTTTCAAAATTTTGAAATTTTTATGGATTTTTCAAAGCCTTTTTCATGAAATGCAATAACAAAATGTATGACTATGGAATGAAACGTGCAAAGTGTCATGGATAGAAGCAAGCAAATGTAGTAGAGTTATTACACACATAGTCACACCCCACCCCATACTTAAAACATACATTGTCCTCAATGTTCAAAAAGAAATAAAGAAAAAAAAGAAAAGCAAAATGAACTCACTAAACGGTGGTGGGGCGGCTGAAACCGGCGATCATCAAACTCGTCACTGCGGAGGAGGCGGTGGTGGAAACGGACGGAAGTCGTGGCTATAGTACCGCCCGAACTGCTGGCGGTAAATGTCACTCATCTTCTCATCATGCTCCCGGCTCCGTGTCTCCTGGGTCTCCCGATGGATCTCCAAGTCTCCAACTCTCCTAGAAAGGTCGGTGGCCCATGCCGGTAGCTGCTCATACCAAGTTGGTGGCTAGCCGTACCATGTTGGTGCGTCTTGGGGAGTCGGTGCTGCTGGTATTGCGGGTGCTTGATTATACCACGGAGGTGGAGCTCCCATCCATGAAGGCTGCTCCCCATACCAAGCGGGAGGAGCGTCCATCCAACTCGGCCTCTCACTCACGCTAGCACGGCGAGAGGAAGAGGCACCGGAAGGTCCGGAAGGTCGCGGGGAACGTCTAGGAGGGTCGGGGAAGTGCGCCGGCTGATCCGGAAAAGTGCCAAAGTTTTGCTCATCACCTCCTCCCTCAAAATCATCACCTCCTCAACATCCACAGCCAGAACCTCATCCGGTACAAAAGGAGGTGCTGCAAACTTATTTGCATGCATGTCAGCGAAAGTCTGCTTCCAGTTATGGCGTCCGTCCATAATGGAATACTCGGGGAGCCAAGGGATACCTCTACCTCCTCTCTCCTCCCAAGGAATACCGGCGGTAGGTGGAACGCGGTGTCTAGGGAAGATGATGCCCCTAGTCATAAGACTATTGAGACCCAAAGGTCTCGCCGCTATCTTAAATCAAGCGGAATAGTCTATCCCTAGTTGTGAGGCAATGTGAGTGACCATGCCACCATATCCTATATTACCGGCTCTCTTGTTCTTCAACTTACTCATGGTGGAGGCAATGTGAGTGACCATGCCACCATATCCTAGTTGCGAGGCAATGTGAGTGATCAAGCGGAATAGACTATTGGATCCTCTCTAAGGCATCGAGGTAATCCTCATGGATGGTTGGAATTCTAGGAGGTGGGAGTGATGGTGGTTCACTAGGAGGGACTTGGGAGGAAGAGAAACCGTCACCTTTCCACTTCTTGTTCCTACTCGACTTTCTCCTAAACAAATTGTCCATTACAGGGGAAATCACGGTCGGTTCTTGGAAAACCACGGCCGTGGAACCTACAAGGACCGTGGTTCGGTTCTGTTTCACTCAAATCTCAACCAAATCACACCAAATTCACCAGACACAGTCCTAGACTAATTCCAAATCCAATTCCAATCAGTTATCCTAAAAATCTTGCAAAGAATTGAACCAAATTGACAAGAGGAGAAAAACCTAAGTCTTGGATTTTTAAAATCCAAGTTTCTTCTTCTGCAGAAATTGTTCACTTGAATTGTTGATTGGATCTTGTAGATGATTGAAAATGCTTAGGATCAAGAATCGTTCGAATCGGACTCCGAACGAAGATTTGCGAGAAGGGGAAAGATTTCGGCGATTAGGGCGTGGAAATGGGCGTGGATTTGAGAAATTGTGGTGTTTTTGTGAAGGAAGGTGGTTTATATAGAGCCCGTCAAAATTTTGGAAAATCACAGTCACTCGGGGTGTTCCACGGTCGTGGAAGTGTACGGACCCGTGGTTTTGGTGATTTTTCTCAGATTTTGAAGAATTACGGCCACTGTAGCTTCCACGACCGTGGTTTAGGGCGTGGAACTCTCTGTATTGTGCCAAAATCCAAGTTTCATCAATTCCTTCCAACTATTCTTCCTTGCATTGCCCATTCCTTGTTCCTACATCCAAAAACACGACATACCGGGAGGTATCGAGAGCAAAACAAAACAAAAACGACTAATCTAATCTAATCTAAGAATGAAAAACAAAAGCATAAGTGCAATACCTTGGGTTGCCTCCCAAGAAGCGCTTGTTTTAGGTCCGTAGCTAGACCGTACCTGTATCTATTCGAGTGTGGTGGATGCGAACTCCTCAGCTTGGAGCTCCGGTAATTACTTCTTAAGTCGTTGACCATTCATCTTGAAACTTCCGCTCTTTTCACCCCATACTTCAACTGCGCCATGAGGAAAAACGTGTTTGATTAGATAAGGTCCGGTCCAACGAGATTTAAGCTTACCTGAAAAGAGCCGAAGTCTCGAATTGAAGAGGAGAACTTGATCTCCTTCCTTGAGGTCCTTTGGAATGATATGCTTATCATGCCAACGCTCCCTTCTTTCCTTATAGATCTTGGCGTTCTCATAAGCATTCAAGCGAAGTTCTTCAAGTTCGTTAAGGTCCAAGAGGCGCTTCTCGCCCGCTTCCTTCATGCTGAAGTTCAACCACTTTACCGCCCAATACGCTTTATGTTCCAGCTCCACCGGCAAGTGACAAGACTTCCCATACACAAGGTTGTATGGTGTTGTTCCTATGGGAGTCTTGTACACAGTCTTATATGCCCACAATGCATCATCTAGTTTCAAAGACCAATCCTTCCTTGTCTTCGAAACTGTTTTCTCTAGGATGCCCTTGATCTCTCTATTCGAAATCTCCACTTGTCCACTCATTTGTGGATGGTAGGGGGTGGCGATCTTGTGAGTCACCCCATACTTAGCTAGTAGAGCTTCGAATTGTCGGACAATGAAGTGTGAACCTCCGTCACTAATGATTGTCCACGGTGTCCCGAACCTCGGGAAAATAGTTCTCTTAAAGAACTTGATTACAACCGTGACATCATTAGTTGGAGAGGCTATGACTTCAACCCATCTCGAAACATAATCCACAGCTAGGAGTATGTATTGATTCCCGCAAGATGATGGGAATGGTCCCATAAAGTTGACTCCCAAACGTCAAAGATCTCTACCTCCTGAATGTTGTTAAGAGGCATCTTGTTTCTCCTAGATATGTTCCCTGTTCTTTGACAAGCATCGCAGCAGGAAACAAAGGTTTGCATATCCTTAAATAAAGTAGGCCAAAAGAAACCGGATTACAATACCTTAGCGCTAGTTTTATTAGAACTAGCGTGTCCTCCACAAGGTATTGAATGACAATGACGGATGACGCTTTGCATCTCGTCTTTTGGCACACATCTTCGAATGATGCCGTCAGGACCTCTCTTGAAGAGTAGAGTTTCATTCAAAAAGTATTACCGGACATCCTTAAAGAACTTCTTCCTTTGTGCGTAGGATAGTCCGGGAGGTATTTCCTGACAAACCAAATAGTTAACAAAATCAGCAAACCATGGTTCGTTACCTCTAGTTATCTTGTCGATGCACTCCTCTATGATGTGTAAATGCTCGTCCGGAAAGGAGTCATCTATAGGTAGATCGTCGTCTTCTAGATGTGGTAGACGACTTAGGTGATCCGCAACAGAATTTTCCGAACCTTTCTTGTCGCGGATCTCAAGATCGTATTCTTGTAGGAGAAGAATCCATCTAATCAGCCTTGGTTTTGCATCTTTCTTGGCAAGTAGATAACGGATCGCAAAATGGTTCGTGTATACAATCACCTTTGCACCTACAAGATAAGAACGAAACTTTTCAAAGGCATATACAATAGCTATAAATTCTTTTTCAGTTGTGGCGTAGTTGAGCTGCGCTTCGTCTAGCGTCTTGCTAGCATAGTAAATAGCATGGGTTCGGCCTTCTTTCTTTTGCTCAAGCACAGCTCCAACAGCTACGTCACTTGCATCACACATGACTTCGAATGGGAGATTCTAGTCCGGAGGTTGTATGATCGGGGCTGAGATTAGAGCTTCCCGGATCTTATGAAATGCATCTATACAATCCTGCAAAAAATCAAAAACTGCATCCTTCATCAATAGATTAGTAAGCGGTTTTGATATCTTAGAAAAGTCTTGATAAAACGTCTATAGAATCCGGCATGTCCTAGAAAGCTTCTTATCCCCTTTACCGAAGATGGAGGAGGGAGCTTCTCTATGGTCTCTATCTTAGCCTTGTCTACCTCAATCCCTCTACTAGAGATCAAGTGTCCTAAGACAATACCTTCCTTCACCATGAATTGACACTTCTCCAAATTAAGAACTAGGTTAGTGTCTTCACACCTTTGTAACACAAGAGAAAGGTTAGAAATACAATTATCGAAAGAGGAACCATAAACAGAAAAGTCATCCATGAAAACCTCCATAATTTCCTCTACGTATTCCAAGAAGATGGCCATCATACACCTTTGGAAGGTGGTTGGGGCGTTGCAAAGCCCGAACGGCATTCTCCTATAAGCGAACGTACCCCATGGGCACGCGAATGTGGTTTTCTCTTGATCGTCAGGGTGGATCGGAATCTGGAAGAAACCACTATAACCGTCAAGATAACAAAAGTATGAGTGTTGGGCTAACCTCTCAAGCGTTTGGTCTATGAATGGTAGCGGGACGTGATCCTTCCTCGTCGCATTGTTCAACTTGCGATAGTCTATGGACATCCTCCAACCAGTCACGGTCCTTGTAGGAATGAGCTCATTGTTCTTATTGGTGATAACCATCATTCCTCATTTCTTTGGAACTTCTTGAACGGGGATCACCCACTTGCTATCGGAGATAGGATAGATGATACCTGCGTCAAGCAACTTAATAATTTCCTTCTTAACAACCTCCTTCATGATTGGATTTAACCGTCTTTGAGGTTGTCACGAAGGCTTAAAATTTTCTTCCATTAGAATCTTGTGCATGCATAATGAAGGTTTAATTCCTACAAGATCCTCTATAGTGTAACCTAAGGCTTTCCTATGTTTCCTTAGAACAACCATTAGCTTATCGTGTTCATCTTCACTTAAATCGGAACTAACAATTACCGGAAAAGTAGAATTAGTTCCTAGAAATGCGTCCCGAAGATGTGTGGGAAGTGACTTCAATTCCATCACCATTGGAGTCTCTAATGGCTCTTGAGGAGTGTCCAGTGCTTCATTAGAAGTCTCTAATGGTGTAGGAGTTGAGACTCAAGAGCATTGGTGGAAAGAACGTAATTGTTCTCAGAATTCCCCAAAATTACGGCACCACTGTTACTTCCACGGCCGTGGTTTAGGGCGTGGAAGTCAATTACGGCACCACTGGTAGTTCCACGGCCGTGGTTTTGGTCGTGTAACTTACTGGAGCTCTCCGAATAGCTGATTACGGTCATCATGGGTGATACCACGGCCGTGGAATAGCACGATTAGCCGTGGTTCCTCACGTCTTCTGATCCATCGTAAAGTTTTTTAAACTCTTCTTCATGCACTTCCTTTAGCTCCTCCAAGGCTTCAATTTCCTCATTGCAATCCTCTTCTTCTCCTTTCTCCATGATGCTCATGGTGATAACCTTTTGCAATGGATCCTTGAATAGAATCGAGCTTACTTCCTCTCTAGATGCCTCCTCGTCATAGATATTGAACATATCTTCTCCAAGAGCTGGCTCTTTCACCAAAGTTGAGAGAACAAATTCAACCTTCTCTTCTCCAATATCGAAGGCGAGTATAGTATTCTTGCAATCCACTATGCAGCCGGATGTTGCAAGAAACGGTCTTCCGAGTATGATCGGGACCGGAAAATCTGTAGGAATGTCAAGCACAACAAAGTCTATTGGAACATAGAACTTACCGAGCTTGATCGGGACGTCTTCAATGATACCGACGGGATGAGTTATGGATCGATCCGCCATGTATAACGTCATCTACACCGGTTTAGGTTCACCTAAACCGATCTTCCTACAAAAAGCAAACGGAATGATGCTAACGCTTGCTCCCAAGTCACATAAAGCGTCATATGTGACATCTCCCATTCCAATTGGGATGCAAAATGACCCCGAATCCTTCAGCTTTGGGGGCATCTTCTCCTTCATCGTTTTGATGAGGTCCGATGATTCCGAACTCATCTTGACTTCTCCAAAGTCTTCCAGCTTCCTCTTGTTAGAGAGGATCTCCTTTAAGAACTTTCATTAAGCGGGCATACCTATAATTGCATCAATCAAAGGTATGCTAATGTGCAGTTTGCTCATGAGTTCAATGAACTTACCGAACTGCTTGTCTAGGCGCGCTCTCGCTCTAGATTGCGGGAATGGTAGGGGAGGTTTGTAAGCTGGAGGAGGAACATATATATCTTCCTTCTCCTTCCCTTTTCTTTCTCTTTTTCGACGGGGACTTCAACAAACTTAGGTTGCGGATCGGTAGTGGTTACTCCGCTCCTAGTTGTGATATCCATCACCCTTACTTTCGGGTTATCCTCCGTCTTTCCGGAAAGTTTTCCTTGATCTCTATGAACTTCCTCGGCCTTGCTGAATAGTTGGTTTTCTAAAGCTTTTTGAGCTTTATCGTCCTTAGTGACGTGATTCTTCAGTCCTTGAAGCTTTCCTAAGATCGTTTCCAACATGGGATCGGGCTTCTCCTTTCCCGAATTGCTTGAGATATTAGATCCTTTCCCCTGGCTTTTCAAAGGAGTGGAAGAAGAAGATGGTGGTGTTAGTGAATTTCCTGAATTGGAATAAGGATTACCGGAATTTTTTTGTTGGTTGGAACGCCAATTGCTGTTTGAATTCCGGTTGTTGTTGTTGTTGTTCCAATTGTTGTTCCGGCTGTTATTGTTCCAATTGTTCCGGTTATTGTTGTTGTTCCGGTTGTTGTTCCGGTTGGTACCTTCATTCTCTTGGTGGTTGTTGTTGTTTCCTAAGCACCTAACATCTTGCTTCTTTGGCTTTTGAAGGCCAACTCTAATGATCTTCTTCAACTCCTTGATTTCGGTGTTGAGGGAGAAGATTTGAGTTTGCGCAGCTTGTGTAAGCTTAGCTCCCGAATCTCCTCAATTCTGGTGGCTAGGATCCACCTTCCGGTGAGAATACTTCTCAATCACTTGGGCTTGCTTCTCAATGAAGTCCCAAGCGTCATCTTCCCTCATGTCCATGAATGTGCCACATGAAAGGGATTGGAGCTTGAATTGTGTTTCCACATCCAACCCCTTATAGTATATCTCCAATAATTCAAGTCTTGAAATGCCATGGTGTGGGCAATCCAATAGCAAATCCTGAAACCTTTCCCATGATTGAAACAAACTTTCATTAGGCTTCATAAGAAATGCATTAATCTAACCTCTCAACTCCGCCATCTTGGATGGCGAAAAGAACTTAGTCAAGAACTCCGAAGATAGATCCTCCCACGTATTAAGTCTTCCATTTGGAAGAGCTTGATACCATGCTAGAGCCTTGTCCTTCAAAGAGAAGAAGAACGGCTTGATCTTGTAGTTGTTGGTGGTGGTCTTCTTCAGCTTCATCGTCTCCATGAGAATCTCAAAAATCTGTAAGTGTTGATGTGGAGATTCAGCACTTGTTCCGCCAAATTGATTTTGGCGAACCATGGTGATCACTTGCGGACTAAAGCTGAATTCCTGGATATCTTCACCTTCAAAGTTCACGCCTAGGCGGCGTGGTTGTTGGATCGGTCCATCCTTTGTCCAAGCGTTCGCGGCTCTTCATCTACACGAGCGGCTCTCGCACCCCCAGCTGGGATACAAGGATTGGCGGCCGGTCTTGGATCATTCCGGACTGATCGTTGGATCAATGTCCTCTAGCGGTGGCATATCATCATCATCCTCATCGTCGGATGATTCATCTCTAACCGATTTAGTTGGTTTGTCTTTCTTATTCTTCTTGGAGTTAGTCATCTCCAACTTCATGTCCATCATCATAGCTTTGAGCTCATCAATTTGGAATTGATGACGCTCCGCTTCTTCCCTACGAGTTTTCTCACTCAACCTAAATTGAGCTTGAGACTCCTCTAACTCCGCTTGGAGATCCATCTCTTTATTTTCAGCCATCTTTCTTTCGATAAGTTTCTTCCTCAAAGTCTTCTCAAGTTCCGGATCAAATGGTATGAGGTCCTTGTTGGATCTAGACCTGCGCACATACCTAAGAGAACCTGCAAATAGCACTCAAAAGAGATATCAAATAACAAGAGCAAAGCTCCCAAGCTCGACAACCGAGAACAGAAGTTTGGTCTAGACCAATGTCCCGGCAACGGCGCCAAAAACTTGTTCGCCATTAAACGTGCGTGCAAATAAGCTTTATATTTATAAAACTAGAATAAAAGCAAGCGAACCCGCAGTGTACGGATCGGCATAGATTAGCAAGTATTCCAGAGTATCGAAGACAGAGATTTGGTGAAACAAAATCCAATTTTAAGTTGTCAAGCAAGTAAAGATGTAAAGCTTTGCAAATATTGGGGAAAACAGCAACCCTAAAGATCCGGATATCAAATCTTGGCAATCGATTCAAGATATACTAAAGAATTGAGGACAGAGTCAAGAATTGCAAAGGTATACTAAAGTAAGGTAATGTACGGTAAAGTTCCAAAACCTTATATGACTCACCCAAAGACACTCTCTATAAAGGTTATTGAGGCTGCAACATAGAAAGGATCCAAGGATAAGAGTTAATCTCAAATGCCCAAACTTGTAACCCAAGGATGAAGATAAGCTCAAACGGTTAAGGTTGTGGCACTCAAAACCGAAATAGAGGATGTTGAGTCTCACTACTACCTAGGAAAGGCAAGCCAAGGCTAGGTTAAAGATAATCTTTAACTTTGGATTAAAGTAAAAGCAAAGTTCGTAAACAGGGGTAAATTACGGGTAGATCTTGAGAACCACAGCCGTGGAAACCTAAGATCAGGCCGAGATTTAGGGTGTCGACGATGTTTCTCGCACTCTCAGGGTCCAATCTGTTTACGATCGATCTATCATCATCATCTAAGCCACAACTATCAACCCTTCATCTTAGAATTGCTAAAGAGTTTTAGCCAATAACCATTGTCATGATATCAATATTCAATTTAAGGAGAATGAAAGATGAAAACCCTCGAATACTCAATAAAACTTCAAAACCAATTCTCAAATCCGAAACACAAGAAGCAATGTTGATGGATTCAAAATATATAACACAAAACCTCATAATAATATCAGGTAAGAACGAAGAACAGGATGTCAATCCATCTTCAATATCAAAACCTAAGAAGAAGCGCTAAAATTCTGCCACAAGCAATCTTCAAATCTCAAATTCACCAACGCTTCCGCAACTCTTGGCCGCGTCAATCAACCCTAAGCAAAGTGCTGAAACAAGGGTAAGCAGCCGTCCCCGAAATTCTCTTTTCCAGTCTTTTTATAAGGCGAGAAAGAGTTACCGTCAAGACCCAATACATAAATGACGTGGCAAATAATGACACGTCAAAAGATTGCCTAAATCACGGTCTCATAGCCTTCTACAACCGTGGTTTAGAGCATGGAAACAGATTACGGTGCCTTGTGACTTCCACGACCGTAATTTTGACCGTGTAACTTACTGGAGTGTTCCAAACTCTCTTCCACGTTCATAATGCCAGGTCCACGGCCGTGGTTTAGAGCGTGGACTTCAAATCATCTTCTCCACTGCCGTAATTCAGGGCGTGGAAGTGTATAATGCATGTTGTTGCCTTTGTTTCGTGTCATTCTTCATCCTAGATCCTTCCTTAGCTTCTTTGATGTATCTCCTAATCCTCGAACATGATCGATCACTCTCTTTTCTCCCTCAAATGCTCCGATTCCAGCTCCTATTCACCTATAATCAACACAAAGCTAGTGTAGACATCCATATCGAAAAAATAGATGAACGAGCTAACATTTGCTTCAAAACCTTATCCATGTACACAATAATGAAGGGAAAACAACCAAAATAAGTGCCTAGAATGTCTCCATATTTCATGCTAACAAATGTCACTTGAATAAAATTGACCTCCTTTCTCCTCACTAACATGCTTATGGAAGACGCATTCCACATTACCCATATACCTCCTTCAAATCCGCATGCCTCAACCCTAGTGGAACCGGAGAAATTTAACTTTGAGCAAACTTCAACTGAAGTACTTCCAGATATTTTGGTTTCGAACAAACATAAGAGATCTGGCGGAACTGCCTATTACATGTGCCCCTACAATTCCAAAATAGTGCTATCATTGGGAACCAGTCGTGACGGCGGACCTTGGTGTCGATGGATGATGGTTTGCACCAGATGTGACTTCCTCCATGTTAATATCCGGTGGATCTGGCGGCATATCGGCCGATGGAGGAGTAGGATTAGAGGGGTCAACTTTTCCTGTCTAGTGAAGAACTCTGAGCCTTCTGTGTATTCGGATTCGGTGAGTGGTGGGGAACTCTGAGGAGGAACAATGACCAATTTTGTACTAGATGGGATAGGTAACGTATCATTGGAAGATGGGCCCGCAGTCTTAGCCCTTTTAGGTTGCTTTTGTTGGACTCTAGGGTTTACGGAATCATGGGACATTACTTTCTTCCGAATAATGGTACCAACATCATTATTGGCCGAATTGACAGCTGTAATAATTGGCGTATTAACTGCTATCGTAACCGTTTCTGTACCTTTCTGATACCATTAGTCACTAGAGACTCATCATTGCCGGCGTTCGCAAGAGCCTGAAACCTGTTCAAACCTGGTTGTACTTTGTTGCTATTCGGCCTGCCATTCGCCTTCTGGGTGGTCTTCTTGGGTTTCCTTACTACTGTCATCCATGATCCTAGGTAAATTTCCCCCTCTGGTTGTGCTGATGTCGGTGCCTGATCAGACTGAGTAGCTTTGGGGACCCGAGATTCTGAATTCTGATCCGGATTGTGTACTGGAGTAACTGACGGGGCGGCCTGAGAACACCGTTCCATACTATGGCCATACAAATAACACCGATGGCAGATGGAGTTAAATCCTTCGTATTCAACGTGAACCCAAGAGTTACCAATGAGGATAGTTCCTAATAGTGGTTTGTCCAGTTCGATCTCTATACAAACTCGAGCAAATTTTCCTCGCGTTGCATAAAGAGTATTGAGGTCTACTTTCAATGGTGTGTCTAGTGCGGAAGCTGGCCTTTAGAGAACACCTTCGTCGTAAAGTTGCATGGAAAGTTCAGACAACCTTTCCCGAGCGAATATGGTGCGTAGAGTGTCAATATATGGATTAAAATCTGTGGACCACGGTCTTACGGTGATGAAATGACCAAAAATCTCCTAGGGGCCACCGGTTAGCGCGTTCAGGAAGTCTTCTTCTTTATCAAATCTCACAGCATAGAATCCATTGGGGAGGTCTAGAATAGTCATGAGACCGGCAGACCGTCATAGTTGATATATCCTCCGTTCCAACAAACAGAAAGCCACATTTCTTCTGAGCACCTTTATGATGACGGCTTTCTTCCATTTCTCCGAGAGCAATTCGATAACACCCGAGTCAATTTTGGCTACTGCTAGACCCCTACTTCGTTCAGGGAAGGAGATACGCATCTTTCAGGATTCTAAAAGAGCGTCGCAGCAAAGTAGAGCGTCAGTTTCTTTGACTCCGCCGACGGCGTCGGCATACGATTTGACGTCGGGGGGCTTATCCTGTGGAATAGGTGGTGGTTTAGACGGGGATGCGGTAGCCGGAGGGGGAGATGGGGGGTTAGACATTCGAAGTGTATAATTTGTGCATTAATGATGACCATATATATTTTTAAAAAAATTCAATCTTACTTGTAGGTAGGATTTTTGATCATTTATGATGGAGGATTGCATAATCTCTGGTCATTTATGGGTAATTTAGAATAGAGGACTATGTAATTTGGAGCATTTTTATGGATCTTTCCCATTAAATTTAGGGTAGATATCATAATTATTAGATAAATAATATTCTGAA
The DNA here is from genome assembly GCA_033239125.1 of Fagopyrum homotropicum. Classification (NCBI taxonomy): domain Eukaryota; kingdom Viridiplantae; phylum Streptophyta; class Magnoliopsida; order Caryophyllales; family Polygonaceae; genus Fagopyrum; species Fagopyrum homotropicum. The sequence continues at coordinate 142,540,605 of BSWB01000003.1, read as the reverse complement.
ACTAATAATAACTATGAATAATTCATTCAACGAACAATAACTACGAATAATGCATTAAACGATATGACACATTCGTAACAAAACTAATAATAAGTACAAATTGTTCTAACGTGAACCCGAGAGTTACCAATGAGGATAGTTCCTAATAGTGGTTTGTCCAGTTCGATCTCTATACAAACTCGAGCAAATTTTCCTCGCGTTGCATAAAGAGTATTGAGGTCTACTTTCAATGGTGTGTCTAGTGCGGAAGCTGGCCTTTAGAGAACACCTTCGTCGTAAAGTTGCATGGAAAGTTCAGACAACCTTTCCCGAGCGAATATGGTGCGTAGAGTGTCAATATATGGATTAAAATCTGTGGACCACGGTCTTACGGTGATGAAATGACCAAAGATCTCCTAGGGGCCACCGGTTAGCGCGTTCAGGAAGTCTTCTTCTTTATCAAATCTCACAGCATAGAATCCATTGGGGAGGTCTAGAATAGTCATGAGACCGGCAGGCCGTCATAGTTGATATATCCTCCGTTCCAACAAACAGAAAGCCACATTTCTTCTGAGCACCTTTATGATGACGGCTTTCTTCCATTTCTCCGAGAGCAATTCGATAACACCCGAGTCAATTTTGGCTACTGCTAGACCCCTACTTCGTTCAGGGAAGGAGATACGCATCTTTCGGGATTCTAAAAGAGCGTCGCAGCAAAGTAGAGCGTCAGTTTCTTTGACTCCGCCGACGGCGTCGGCATACGATTTGACGTCGGGGGGCTTATCCTGTGGAATAGGTGGTGGGTTAGACGGGGATGCGGTAGCCGGAGGGGGAGATGGGGGGTTAGACATTCAGAGCCTAAATCAAAATTTTATCGGACAATGCTGTAAGTTAAATACCCTCGAAGTGTATAATTTGTGCATTAATGATGACCATATATATTTTTAAAAAATTCAATCTTACTTGTAGGTAGGATTTTTGATCATTTATGATGGAGGATTGCATAATCTCTGGTCATTTATGGGTAATTTAGAATAGAGGACTGTGTAATTTGGAGCATTTTTATGGATCTTTCCCATTAAATTTAGGGTAGATATCATAATTATTAGATAAATAATATTCTGAAACTAATAATAACTATGAATAATTCATTCAACGAACAATAACTACGAATAATGCATTAAACGATATGACACATTCGTAACAAAACTAATAATAAGTACAAATTGTTCTCATGATTACACGATAAGGCACGATATATATATATATATATATATATATATATATATATATATATATATATATATATATATATATGGGGAGCCTCACATGAAGTAAGGGCAAGACAGATTATTCATCATAATACACCATTGGTTTCAATGCTCTAAATTTGTAGAGATAAATATAATATATATATATATATATATATATATATATATATATATATATATATATATATATATATATATATATATATATATATATATATTGAAGTAAGGGTAAGAGAGATTATTCATCATAATACACCATTGGTTTCAATGTTCTAAATTTGTAGAGATATAAACAATATTAATTATCCTTGTTGTAAATAGAGTAAAATAGATGACTCCCTATATGATTATGTAAATACGTTTGGTTATTAATATAACCCATCTGTCGATGGAAAAGGAGTGAACGGATCATGTTTGTGATGGTACGGATGATGCGTTCAGCTTTACCATTTTGAGGAGAGGTATAGGGACAGGAGAAGTGAAAACTGATCCCGTGATTAGTGAAGAATTTGTGAAAATTAGAGTTATTGAACTCTCTACCCATGTCGCATTGGAAAGTTTTAATAGCACAATTGAATTTTTTTTTTGAGAAAAGCTGTTGCTGTAAATTTTAAGTCAATCTCCGTAAGGTCGATGATACCTTGCGGAAATTGAACAAACCATACATGGGAAGAAACGTTAGGCAAGACTCTTGCCGTGTGATGAGCAACAGTATTAGAACTACGCCGAACATTGCGAAAACTAACTAAAGACAAATCCGGGAAAAGGGTAATAACATTCTGGCAAACAATGGATAGGTAAGAACGGTCAGCGATGGAACCTTGAAGGTAGTGAATGACGGAAGACGCATCAGTGTCAACTATCAGGGGAGAATGGAGGAAATCGTGAGCTGATTGGACACCAAACTGGACAGCCAACGACTTTGCAAGGCCAATGCTCACCGAACCATTGAAACACTTATTCACCACCATGAGTAACTTCCCGGTATCGTCTCTGACCACAGCTCCAAGGCGGACAATACCAATGATCAGCGCTACGTCAGTGTTGAGCTTGAGAGAGCCTAGAGGGGGATGAGCCCAGCTAGTGGCGGCCAGCCTCCGATGGCGCTGGTAGATTGGGCGCTGCGGTGGAAAGTGTATGTAATCACCCACCAAACGCCGGAAGCCCTCCCGGAGAAGTTCACCTGAAAAGTTAGATGGATCAAATAACGTTTTATTTTTGATAGTCCATGCGATCCAGCAGTTGGTGACGAAGTCGACGATGCCTTTCTCCCCATGAGCGGCTCGGATAACATCAAAGGCGGACATGGGATCAGTTTGCGGAGATGAGAGGAAAGTCGCCAGCGAGGTAGAACCAGTCCAAGCTACCGCAGAATCCAGGCAATGGATAAGAGCATACCAAAGCGACTCGGAATGGGAGACACATCTTGAGCAAATCGGGGATGTGGTCACGTGCCTAGCATGCAAAACAGTCCCTATACCAAGAAAGCCGTTACAAATCCGCCACGCAAAATGACGGACCTTAGGCGGCAAAGTCCACTTCCAGAGGGGTTGCCACCCCGGCGGCGGGTCAATAGAGACGGAGCCCATCCTTCCAAGCCAATAGGCGGATTTGGCCGAGAAAATTCCCATAGGGGAATTTGCCCAAGCATGCTGGTCATTATCATCGGGTTGAGCAATAAGAATGCAACAAATACGGTCAATATTGTCTTGAAAGAAAACCGCTTCAAGTGCCCCGGTGTCCCATGTGATACTGTCCCAATCGATGAGCTCGGAAACCATGATATCCATAGATGTGCCGGGGCAGATGGTAGCACAATTGAATTGAGTCTTTACTAGTTGGTGAAATTGCACAAAGAGATCAAACACTTGAGATTTAAATTTAATGGGAAAGATCCATAAAAAATGCAAGAAGTCATCAAGAAAAAGAAGGTAGTATTTGAAACCCTTCTTGCTTTCAATTGGTGAGGTCTAGATATCGCTATCGATGATATCAAAAGGTGCAAAAGTAGTGGTAGTAGACCGTTCAAAAGGAAGTTTATGATGTTTTCCTAGCTAACAAGCATGACATAAAGAGGAGAACTTCTCCTTAGTACAAAAAAAAATGGCGAAGAAAATCTAGAACAAGAGCTCCAAGATGACATAGGCGAGCGTGTCAAAGACTCGGTGATTCATTGGAAAGAGCATGGACATTGGAAGACCCGGTGACAAGATAAAGTTGCCCCGAACTATATATTGCATCTCACACTTATGGTCCCCGTTTGCAGATCCTGTACAAAAAAACCAAAAGGATCAAACTCGACACTAGCAAGGTTATCAAAAGTGAATCGTCTAACGGATACATGATTTTTAACTATTTTTGGTGCAACAAGGACATTGGATAGGCGTAAGGGTTGTTTGGTGGTGGGAAAAGAGGTTTCTCCAATACCTATAGATGGAATACGCATGTCATTGCCAACAATTATCGAATTAGAGGGACCATAATGCAAAATAGACGGGAGTGTACTTGGAGTATGAGTCATGTGTGAGGTGGAGCCCGTGTCCATGTACCTATTGTTGTCCGTCGAATTCAACGACATAGTTAGAGTAGTGGGCTGGAAAACATAGCCTAGATAGGCTTGCTAAAGATACGGTTGTGGGCCTGGCCCAAGTAAGCCATGCTGAGGAATCTATTGGGAGTAGTTGGGCCTGTTTTGATTGGGCCCAAAAGACTGCTGAGACAAAGAAGGCCCTCTAGATGGTGGGCCAGAGAGCTGTTGTGGGTTAGGAGCGTATTGGGTATGGTCCTGCATCAGTGGGACCCACCCAAGATTAGGGCGCCAGACGTAGTGGCCTGTTTACGCACTGCTGCCGCCGGTGGTTCTGTTCCGGTTTTTCTTCCCGCGACCACGCCGTTGTTGTGGCTGGTCCACCGCTGCCGGAGATGAGCCGGCCAAAGACTGGGCCGGTGATCCGGTGTCCGGACTGCGGGTGGTGGTCGTGAGAGCAGTTTTTGACGACTCGGAAGTGGATTGCGACGCCATCCGGGTCTCTTGAGTTGCAGCTGAGATCGGGTCTTGGTGAAAGACGGGAGCGGATCAGTTTGTTGAATAAAACTTGCCGCGACATTGTATTCAGCGGGTAGTCCCGAAATAAGTTGAAGAACAAGGCAGGTTTTAAGAACCGATGAACCAACGCCTTTGAGTTGATATTTAGAGACTTGAGTTGCAAACAGTAAGCGTTGATGGAAGAAAAACCACATAACTTACAATTTGAGAACTCATGTTCGAGGTAGACGGCACGAGTGTTTTTGGTATCTTGAAAGATGTCCTTGACTCGATTCCATACCTGAAGCGCAGTATCATCTGAGTTAAGGATTTGCAATAGAATATCCCGGGAGACCGTACTGTCAATCCATTGAAGAACCGCAACATAGACTTGGAGCCATAATGAATCATCAATATCCGTTAGTTTTGGGAACCTTCTCATCGATATGATCGAGGACGTTGTGAGCTTTCCCGGTGACGCGAAAGAGGGTAACCCAAGAAGCATACGGAGTGTGATGGTCAAGGACGAGGGCAATATTGTTCTTGATGTTGGAGATTCCGAGAGCGGAATGAAAGGAAGGTTTCCATTCGGCAGCCATCGAAGAATGTTATTGAAGGGGGTAAAGGAGGAGGAACGGCGGTGAGGATGACGGTATTAGGGTTAGGAAGGGAGGAAGAGGGTTAGAGGAACGAGAACCTCTGATACCATGTGAGAATATAATAAATTTCCCTTCGGGTTTCCATGGTTTCCATGGACCGATGAGTTATAACCAAACATATTTACATAATTGCATAGGGAGCCCTCTATTTTACTTTATTTACATGTGAGTTCTATCACCTACGACGGTTATGAATTTCGAACGGTAATGTGTTTTTGGGTTGTGGAGTATGATGTATTGTATCGTAAATGATGTGTTTTAAGGAATTTTGTGCTAAAAAACGTAATTCACATATAAAAGACCTTGAAAGGAATCCCAAAACACACCATGAGAGTCTAAACTTACGAGAGTATATGCTAGCTTACCTATATATACAACTAAAGTCGAATCGAAGGTATAGATAGGTCAATCTAGATATATTTCCACTTGAATTGTTTCTATTTTTGGTGAGTTTAAATCGCACAAACCGAGTCAAATTTTGAATGAATGAAGATCGAAGAGCCAAAGTCGAATTGAAGGTATAGATAGGTCAATCCCATCATCATTTTTGTTCATTAATAATTGGAGGCCACCCAAGAACAAACACAAAGATTTGGCTAAACCCACTTCTTTGGTTATGTTATGGAATTTCATAGCTTTATGAATTATCACATTCAATTTAATAAAAAACAAGCTCCTTATTTAATTCGACTTGCACTTATTGTTTATGGTTTGTGGACGCTTCCTATTTGCCAACGTGGCTCCTTTTCTTTGTATTTTATTTTTGTAACTAAAAAGATAAAGTTATGGCTTACATATGTTTACCAAACTCGTAATTTTTATTAAATAAATGTACTATATATTATATACATTTTAATAGATTAAAATCTGAATTTATTAATTTAATATTACTCTCTTTATTAATCATCATATACAATAATATATTTTATATTTTATATTATAAAAATATTATGGAATTTTATTTTTATAATCAATAAATATGCTACAAAGAAACACTAAATTCTTGCAATTCCACATCCAATTATTTATAACAATCTTATAAGATTACTTCCAACCAATTTCATTTAACTATATTATCACGATTAAAACTTATATAATAGACCAAAATAATTATACAAAAACTAAATTTATCAATAACTTGGTTACAAGTTGAATTTAGGCCACATTAATGAAAGAATTTAATCAAATATACCCTTTTCTATTTTCTTTTAGTAAGTGTACCCCTTTAATTTTTACCACTTTTATTTTAAGTGTGAATTTGGTAAATATGCTTTTTTTTTGTTTTCCTATCTACTAACTAGGCTCGTTCGACCAAATCCATAATAGACCAAACCCATGAGGATCTAATGTACACGGAATGGAGACTTACAAATGAATGTAAAGGCAATAGTGTGGTATTCAACGTCGGTATTTGATCGAACAACGACCTTCTGCTTACGAGAGGAGTCAGAGGACCAATTAATCAAATTACCACCATAATATAGACCAAACCCATGTTGAGACTGACAATCATCTATATAAGAGGCCCAACATGCATATGTGTACGCAACAAGACGAGCATCAAAGGTAGGGCGAAGATACGAGCCATAGGTAATGGTGCCCTTCAAGTAGCGGAGAATGCGCTTGACAACTATCCAAGGAGTGGTAGTAGGATTATGCATAAACTGACAAACACGATTAACAACATACAAGATCTCAGGGCGACTGATGGTTACATATTACAAAGATCCAGCAATACTATGATATAAGTGATAATCATCAAAACGATCACCGTCCTGAAGACGTCGAGAACCAAGTTTGACCGGAGAGGAGATTGGCTTAGCATCAATCCTATGACTACGCTCAAGGAGGTCCCTGATATGCTCTTGTTGGATGAGGATAAATGATTCCTTGTGACAAAGTAATTCAATGCCCAAGAAATAATGTAAATTCCCAAGATTTTTTCACCACTCTCGGATCTAAGTTATTTCTTTCTTTACCTTAACTTCTTTGACCCCTTTAGTGTGTATGAGGTTATTTCATCGAAAATGAATCATTATAAGCTCCACAAATGTTGAAATATCTACAATGACATAAGCTTACCGGTAGATATTCAATATACAAACAGGAAAAAAAAGGCGATAAGTTATGCAATTATGTCTTAAAGAATTAATGAATGGATAAGAATAAGACTATCTACATCACTAGTGAAAAGGGTTAAATTTTACACTCCTATCTAAAACAAATTCCTACCTCGATGTATTTTCTCGGTTTAAATAGTTAAATAAAAATTCACTCCGTTCACAAAAAGACGTCATCCTCCAAGAGTGTAAAATAAAGTGGGTCCTACTCCTCCACAAATAAACGAAATATCTTTTGTAATTTATTTTTATTCAAATATTTTATGGGAAAGAGAGAAAGTAAGCTTAAAATAAGATTATAGACGGAATTGAATGCAACAAAAACTATATAGACGAAGAATATACGCAAATACGTATAAAAATACTGTGCATAAGTAACATTATAGACAGAGTGAGATGCTATTAGTCTAAGAATGAAAAAAAATCTACAATAACATAAACTTACCCATAGATATTCATCGAAAATGGCTTCTTTGTACTTGGTGTTCGAACTTCTTTGTGGATTGAAATCTTTACCTACATCGTCTTCTCTGAGTGAAGGTAGTACACCATATGCACTACAGCTTTACTAGATAGGACCATACAGGTTGGCCAGAAAATTCACCGAACCAAGCCGTATGTAACATATGTACGTACAAGAGAAAACCTTGTTTTTATTAGATCAAAACAACGTCAACAGAATCATCTCCTACATACATAACCGAATCAACTAACAACAAAACCAAACCATAATCAACTAAAAATTACGCCTACAAGCCACCACAGTTCGTAGGAGCAAAAGTCAAAGTCTCATGAGCAAGATCATGCAAAACCAACATATTCTGCTGCTGAATGTTCCCAAAAACCGACATTCCACTGCCACTCCCCATAGCCAAACACAGCAACTCCGGATCACCTTTCTTCTCTCCGGCAACCCCCATCATGTAATTCTCCGCCGGAATCTCCAAATCAGCTTTCTCGAAGTGAAACACCAAACGCGGCAGACTCACCTCTGGACCCGACCCAGCCGGAAGCTTAAAACAGAGCTCCAAACCCGTCTTCTGTGACGCCCCATCATCCGCCACCTTAAGCTTCACGGACTTTATTAGCTCTTTTTTCAACGCTTCGAATGCAGATTCTTCTAAATATGTGATCGTCGTCCCTGAGTCGATTATCATGCCGCCGGAGCCGTCTTCTTTCAGCGAGAACGCCGATTTCGGTATCGAGAGCTTGGTTTTACCGACAGTGATTCCGATAAGGTTAATGTAGTAAAACGACGGCTGCGCGGGGTTTCTGGTTAGAGGAGTTGTGACTGATGACGTGGCGTTGTTGAGGGTAGTTGCTAGTGAGCCCATGAGGAGGATGCCGTCATGGGTTGCGACGACGTCGTTTAAGCTCATCGAGGTTAAGCAGTAAGAGAATTTGGGCTCCTTGAGCTGAGAGACGAGCGATAATGGGCCGCGGCCCAGCCCAACAAGCCCACCTCCCTGATTGAATCCTCCACCTTCGTTATCATCTCCACACCCGAATCCGATGTGGGATACTGAAACTCCGGAAAATGTAAACGTTTCGGAGGCGAGAGTACCGGCGGTGGTGGAGTAGTCGCCGTATTCGTACGTGTAAGTGCAGAATCCGTCGGATTTTGAATTTGAATTTGACTTTGACTTTGAATTTGAGCAGGTTGGTTGTGGGAGGGCTTTGCAGAGAGGGGAAGAACAGGAGAGTTTTGAGTAGGAAGTGGAGTTTGATGGGTTGAAGATAGGGGAGGGTTGATCGTAGCATTGAACACAGGGATTGCACTGAGTCCAGATGAGATCGCTTCCAGTGTCTAAAATGGCAGAGAAACCTAAAGGAGGTGTTCCGATGGAGAGACTCATCAGGAATTCGCCCTCACCTGGGTGGATCGGTGCTTTGATTCCGCCGGTTTCGGCGAGGTTAGCCATTGTGGCCATACTCAGCTGCTGTAACCTGGATATCATCTAATATATTGATATCTCATATATTAACACCAAACAAGTCGTCAACGAAATATCATAAAACATGTATTGAAAAATCAAAAAACAAAAGAATAAATAGGAAGAAGATTTGAATTCTCCACCAAAAATACTAGGACGTGTCTTGTTAGGTCTAATTGTTACACGGGTTTTGGTTAAAACATGTAAGATTGAGTAGGAAGTAAGGAACCTGTGATTTCCACGGACGACAGCCCGTTGAAGAAGCTCAAGTTTGGTGAGGTTTTTGCCATGATCGACATGTATGAGCTCGACCCGAAAGCCGGAGGAGGAGGAGGAGGAAGAACGACTTCTCTTAAAGCGATGAAGAAGAGCCTTTCTTGAAGTAGAAGCAGCTGGTTTGATGAAATAACAAGACAGTAGGAGCGTAAGAAGAAACGCCAATCTCGACAAAGATATAGTCATCGATAACGATTTACAGTTATCTGGTCGAGAGAGAGAGAGAGCGAGAGTTTAAATAGAATAAAATGTGTAAAAATGGAGATATCTCCGAAAAGTGAGGAGTTTAGATCTGTAAGAGGAGATTGTCGTGAGCCAAGAAATGTGCATTATAAGGTGGAGATGAAATTGGATAATGAAACATTCAAGTGTAAATGATAGTTGAGATCTTAACGTATGGAGAATTAGGTGTCACGCAGCTTTTGCCTTTTCAAAGTGCATGGTTGTTAGGGTTATGATTTTAGCACAACAATCTTTTAACTTGGGGACTATTATTCCCCATGTAATTTCAGTTTTAAATATAACTATTTATTTATTTAATTATTTATTTATTTCAAATTTTGGATTTGTAGCCGTAGTAGGTGTGGAATGAAAACGGTTTAAAGGAATGAAATATAAGTTATACTTGCTATCTTTGAAATTGTGAATGAATTTCATAATAGTTTATAACTTACTTATAATTTCATCTACTATTTATATACTATACCAAAGCAGAGGTAATAAGTTTATGTGTCGCGTTATCTATGTGTCGTGTTGAGAATTAAAAGTCATCAGATTCTTTCTTTAAAAAAATATATTTTAATTATATTTTACTTACACTAATATTAAAATAACTTCTATTTAAATTATATACGACTTTTATAATTAGGCAAATTTTACTTAAGAGATATCTTACTTTTATTTTTATCACAACTTTTATTTAAATTATATTTTTATTTTCATTGTAATCTCATTCCCTTTTTAAAATAAAAGTATTGAACAACTTATATCAAGATTCTCCCGGACCAGCTCGCGACTCTATGATAAAGGGTAAGTCTGTTTGAAGAATTAGAACAATTTATAAGAGGTGAACAGTGATGGACGAAGATTGATGAATCGAAATTGTTTCTCCGAGAACTGAGAAACATTGTTTTATTCACTCATTGAAAAAATCAGTAAAAAGGACTGAATCTGCTTTATATCGACGGAAACTATTAGAGTATAAAACCGGGTTCACACAAACCGGTTTCACCCTATATATTCTATAATCCCCACTCAAGTTGGACCGGGAGAAGTATCAATAAGTCCTAACTTGAAAGATAAGTATTTGTGTTGAACTTCACCTAATGGCTTGGTAAGAATGTCATCTAACTGTTGCTGAGAGATGACATGAGTGGTCTTGATGAAACCTTGCACGTACAACCTTTTCTCGAGTGTAGTGGCAATTAATGTTCAGGTGTTTCGTATGCTCATGAAACACAAGGTTGGAGGCAATGTGTTGAGCCGCTCTATTATCACAATGAAGAGTGAGAGGTACAAAAGTTGGAAATTGAAATTCTTGCAACAAAGCATGAAGCCATAGTAACTCATTGCTGGCTTTAGACATGCATCTATATTCAGATTCAACTGAAGATTTTGACACTATATGTAGCTTCTTAGTATTCCAAGATACAAGAAGATCCAACAAACATGCAATAGCCTGATAAAGAACGTGCAGTAAAAGTGCATGCACCCGAGTCAGCATCACTATAACCATGCAAGGTAAGAGATGAACTGGTTGAGTAAAACAGGCTCCAATTCAATGTGCCTCGAAGGTACTTGACAACATGTAAAGTAGCTTGCATGTGTGGTAGACGAGGAGAGTGGACAAATTGACTAAGATGTTGAACAACATAGGAAAGGTCAGGACGAGTAAGATTCAAATAGAGAAATTTTCCCTCCAATCTACGATATGCTTCAGGATCTAAACATAAATCTCCATCATCAATAGCTAATTTGAGACCTCATTGCATTGAAAACTTGGCAATAGTGCATTGTTCCATGTGCAGATCTTGAATAATGTCAAGAATGTACTTTCTTTGACTAAGAAGAGTACCTTTAGAAGACCTAGCAACCTCCAATCCTAAGAAGAATCGAATAAGACACAAATCATTGATGGTGAATGCAGAATGTAGAGCTTGCTTAATGGACTGAATAGACTCAATGTCAGACCGTGAGAAGAGAAGATCATCAACATAGATCAAGATGTACACCACCAAATTCTGATTCCTTTTAAAGAACAAGGAATAATCATGTGAGCTCTTTCATAACTGCGCTTATAGAGAAACTAGGTAAGCTCAATGTTCCATTGTCGAGATGCTTGTTCAACCCGTATAAAGACCGTTTAAGCTTGCAAACCTGACCAAGACTTGCTTTAGAATAGCCCAAAGGTGGAGTCATATACACATCCTCTTCAATGAAACCATGCAAAATGACATTGTTGATGTCCAATTGAAAGATGGGCCATTGTTGAGAAGTAGCAATAGCAATGAGCGTTCGAACTGTTGCAAACTTTGCCATAAGAGAAAAGGTGAACTTATAATCCTTTCTTTCTCTTTGATTGTAACCTTTAGCGACCAGATGGGCTTTATATCTCTCTACTAAACCATATGCCTTGAACTTGATTTTGTAAACCCATTTAGACCAATCACTGACTGTTCAGGTGGAATATTGACGAGGTCTCAAGTGTGATTCATTTCTAAAGCTGAAATCTCCTTGTCCATTGCTTCAATCCATAATGGATCATGTCTAGCTTGAGCATAAGTGGATGGCTCTTTAATAGCTAAAACATGAAATATAACATCTACATACTCTGAAGAATATTCTTGGAGGTCCAAAAACTGAGCTGCAAAAAAAGATTTAGAAGTAAAAGTAATATGTAAGAAAGGATCCATAAAATCTTGAAATTTTGTAGGAGGTTGCCTTGGCCTGTTTGATCTTCGAAGATGACTTTGTGGCATTGAAGCATTAAGAACTAATAAAGTAGAAGATTCGGGTACTACATCAACATTAGAAATGAGATGATTTAAAGTTTGAAAAGAAGACATATTTGGAGATATAGAAACAAGAGAAGCATTGTCAAAGATAAACTGATCTGTAGACTGTTGAGGTATTAAAGGTTCATCAAAAGCAGGATTAACCAAAGGTAAAGACTATTGGACAAACTGAGGCTGCATAGATGACATATATCCTTAAATAGGAAAGTTGTTTCTTGAAACTGCACATCACGACTAATAAAAATAGCATGTGTGGTCAAATCATACACTCTATAACCTTTCTGACCAGGGGAAAAACCAATGAATATACATCTGCTTGACTGAGGTCTAAATTTATCCTTGATTGGAGTATACTTCTTTGCAAAACACAAACAACCAAATACTCTCAGATCTTCATATGATGGATCGGATCCATGAAGAATAGCAAAGAGAACTCTCCACTGTAACACTGAACTAGGCAACATATTAATCACATGAACAACTGTAAGAATGCAATCTCCCCAGAATCTTGATGGTAGATTAGCATGAATTTTAAGAGCTCGAGTAGTTTCAATTAAATGTCTATGTTTTCTCTCAACGTACTCTAGCATTTTGTTGTGGAGTTCCAGGACAACTCTTCTAATGTATAATTCCATAAAAGGCAAATAATTGTTGACAATTGTGTGACATGAATTCACTACCATTATCACTTCTATAGTTTTGATAGAACTGTTGATCTGAGTCTTAACATAAGCTATAAAGGACTGCAAACATTTAAGAACATCAAATTTTTGCTTGAGCAAGTATACCCATGTATATCTTGAACTATCATCAACTAATATGAAGAAATAAGAAGTGTTTGTTAAACTGTTGTGCTTGTAAGGACCCCAAATATCAATATGTATCAAATCAAAACAATGAGTTGCCAAAGAGTGACTTTTATTGAAAGGTAATTTGGTTTGTTTAGCAATGATACATGAGTCACATAGGAATTTAGAAAAAATCAACATCCTTGTAAATTCAAGGTGTTGTACTTTCCCTATATAACTATGGCCCAGCCTTACATGAATAACATTCAAATTCATGACATGAGTGCTAGCATTACACTGATTTCCAGTAAGCCAAGTGATCGTGTTTGGTGGTGTGAGGATGGAAGTAGCCAAATACAATCCTCCTTTTCTATGTCCAGCTACTATCACCTCCTTAGTGATAGGGTCCTAAAATGAGCATTTTCTATGGTCAAAACAAGCTATCAGATTACTGTCAGATAACAACTTCCCAACTGAGAGTAAGTTATGCTTAAATTCAGGGACAAGCAATACTTATGCAATATCACCTTATTTGTCAAATAAACACTACCAGCAACTCTCACATCTTTTACACTCCCATCTGGTAAAGATAATGTCATTGAGGTTTGGAGATTTCTCTTGGAAATAAAATGCATATCATCAAACATCATATGATCAGTTGCACCGGTGTCTAAAATCCAAGTGTACCCTACATTGCATTATTGACATGTGGAGCATGATAAATAAAGATACCTGAGAATGGATCTTCACTAATTATAGAATTGACGTGAGCAGTTCCAGTGGAGAAAGTTGCATGGGCTGCAACACTTGAATCGTCTGCAAATTGCCTTCCCTGAAATATTTTTGCCATCTGCTTACACACAACATTCACTAATGCCTCACCAACGACTGAAATGTCATTTCCCTTTTTAGATTTTCCATTCAACTGCGTGTTGTTAGCTGATCTGTTGCCACTCGATTTTCCTTTTGCTCTATACTTGTCAGGATATATAACCTATGGGTTTATAGCAAGACTCCTTTGTATGTCCTTTAATGTTGCAATAAACACATAATATGTCATCTTTGGGCTTATTGTCCTTCTTACCATTGCTAGAGTAACCTTCATTGTGTGTGTTAACATTCATAACACTACTATCTATAATTGACTGCAATTGATCAGTAACTTGTTTTTGTCTCTCAACTGTTGTACAAGATAAAATGTTTTGTTGACTGTAATAGACATTTCAAGGGATAAAATATGAACCCTGATTCCTTCAAACTCTTCATTAAGACCCATTAGAAACTGCATCATCTTGTTATCATTGTCAATTTTCTAAATCTTCTTGACAATTCCACAAGAACATTTCCCACAATCACAACTAGGGATTCCTTCTAAATTCATTATCTCATCCCATAAGAGTTCCAGCTAATCAGCAATTGACATATTTCCTTACACTAAAGATACCAAGGTTCTTTTGTGTAGATAGAGTAAGAGACCATTTGTCTGATCATACCTTTAATTCACCTCATCCTACAATTATTTGGCAGAGGTTACATACATGAAGGTAGCAAAAATTTTCCCTATCATCCAATCCAAAATCCAACATCTATCCATAAAATCTGCACGTGTTCATCTTTCTTTCTCATCTAAATTTGTTAGACTGCTTACAAGTGCCATCAATAAACCCTAATTTGTTCTTGGCTCCTAAAGCCATCTTGATTGACCTTCCCCAATTCAAGAAATTTAATCCATCAAAGTGAATTGAGACAAGCTACGAACCTTGATGATCAAATGATGCCAAGGACAAAGGATCATTCAATAGAGTCAATTGTTGCTGATTAAGTGGTGGAAATTCGTGCTGAGTATGCTAGTAGTTTGGACTATTCACCATGGCACTTGAATGAAATCACAAGCAATTTCGCGTGAAAAATGAAAGCAAAACCAGGATGCATGAGGCAAGAACCAACGAATTATTCAATGCCCTACTCTAAAACCGTTTGAAGAATTAGAGCAGTTCATAAGAGGTGAACTGTGATGGAAGAAGATTGATGAATCGAAATTGTATCTCCAAGAACTGAGAAACACTATTTTATTCACTCATTTGAAAACCAGTACAAAGGACTGAATCTGTTTATATCGACAAAAAGTATTAGAGTATAGAACCGGGTTCACACAAACCGGGTTCACCCTATATATTCTATAGCCTTTGTTCTATTTGCTTGCAATGCTATGCCTCTCCAAATTGGCGAAGGCTTCTGTAACCTTATACTCCTTATGTTGTTCGATTATATTTTTAATTATGTTGTAACTACAACTTTTATTTGAATTCATATAACGTCTACTTGTGTATATGCCCGAGTATTTATAGAGTTAAAATACAAAAAATTTAAATCCAAAAGTTTTTAAAAATAGAATAATTTTTTTATATTAGATTAACTCGCACAAAATACGAGAAGTAAACTAGTATAATAATACTAAAACGGAAATGGCTATGGTCACATGTCATCACCACATTAATTTTGTCACGTAGCATCTTTATATTAAGTCACCTCACTTTTTTCACATGTCGTCTTGAAGTTATGCCACCTCATTATTTTTATTTTATTATAATATTTTATGAAAAGATTATGCATATTAATGAAGATGTCCTAATTTGAAATATTGGAATGTTATATATTGTACGGGAACTAAGGGTGAGTTCGGCGTCTCAAAAAAATTTGGGTTATTTGGTAGATTATTGTGCCTAGATTATTTTGGGATTATTTTGACCCAAAAAAAATACCCAACTACAAAGAGATTATTGAGATTATTGGTAGTTATTGGAAATTTTCATCCCTCAAAATAATTCATTGGTACCCCCAAACGGACCCTAGTTATTAATAATAAGGCATAACCTTATATCTATTAAAGCAGAAACCTCTATTGCCACGTGTCAACGCTAGATTTCTTGAAGCCTAAAAAATTATTTTAAAAAGTGATTTCTAATGTTAATATAAATTGAAAATTAATTTATAAATTTTTTTAAAAATGTTTAAATAAATATTTTTATAAAAATAGTTTCTAAATTTTTACGAATTTTTTTTACCAACAAGCATATTTTAACAAATCAATTTAAAAATATAATTAGTTAGAAGAGATAAATACTTAAATTAGAATTAAAATTATAATATTGATTATAATTTTGTTTTTCGGATTTTTATTTTACAAAAATATACATATAAATTTCTAAGTATTAAATATTGGGCAAATTTGGTAAGTAGGCTTTATTAAAAAACAAAGATACTAAGTAGGCTTTTAGTATTTTTTTAAGTTAAGTAAATGTACGCCTCCTTCTATTTTTACTGTCAACCCTAATTTGAAGAAGAAAACCGTCCCGTGCATTCCTCTCTAAACCCATTCTTCTCCTTCCGCCGATACTTGCTCCAAATCTCCGATTCATTATTCACCGAGTCTAATGGCGACAACCACTCTTTTCCACCACTCAATTCACCACCACCGTGAGCTCACCTCTCTCTCCACTCCTTTACACAGGTACGTCCCTCTCTAATAATCTCCATTTCTATCTCTTTTGTGTCATACAGTTGTTCTCTGGAGATTATTGTTTTTAGTTTTTATGGATCTCTTATTTGGGGAATACCTTCAGATTGGTTACGTAGTTTCATTTTCTTCACTGCCAATCGAATCATTGGAATCTAGGGTTGACGATTGTGATTGCAAGGATCTTACTCAGCTTTCAGTGAATTGTATGAAGAAGAAATGTGGTCACAACAACCAGTTGAGGCCAAATAGGAAGTGTATATGTATCATACCAGAAGCCATAAGTGCATATGTCTCATACCAGAAGTGTATAAGTCTCATACCAGAAGCCATAAGACAGATTGATCAGCCTCGACACTCAGAGGCCAGGGAAAGCAACGCGCCTTGATTTCGGAAAGAGAGTCATGTCTTTTTCTGTAAGTCATGTCTTGATTTTTCATTTTTTCTGTAAACTCCATATGACCGCGAGATTTTTCTAAGGTATCATGAATAGAAGAAGAAAATGTTAAGAGGATTGACATAACGTCGTGCACATTTTCCTTCCTATCCAGCTAGCACATCCAAACAGAATGATAATTTGTTAGCTTCTTGTGTTGTAATTTAATGTTAATCATCTTTTTTGCAGGTCATCAGTGATCATTTGAGATGGGTCAGGTCAATTGCATTTGATCATAGAAATCAATGGTTTCGAACGGGCTCGGCTGATCGTACTATTAAGGTTCTAATTTACATTGTTTTTCTAAGTTGTGAGATATATGTAATGATATGGGGTGGGCTCTGCGGATCTTAGTATTAAGATGTTTTTGGAATTTTTATCTCATACCAGAAGTGTATATTGTTTTTAGTTTTTATTGATTCAAATTTGATTGTTTGGTTAGGATATGTGCTTGATTAAGTTGATTTGTCCAAGGAACTGAGCGTTTGATCTTATACAAAATGAGTCAGCAATTCCGCTTAATACACCTCATTTATGCTAACATAAATTTACTGTGCAACACCTCTAAGAGCTACAAAATGGTATAGACGATCTGTTGGTGTGTGCTTTGGCTTCGGAGGAAAGCTTGTTTCATTTTTTTAGAATTTGAAAGTGTAAATTGGGAAGTGATTATATTGTTTTTTTGAGTGATTTGTGAGTACATACATATATGTTAATCTGGATGGAACTGTATGTTAATCTGGTGTGTGTTGTGCTTTAGCTTGAAATCTGAGGCTTCTCTTTTCCATTTTTATGGTGAGTGGAGCTTGGTAAGCAATTAAGCATTGGTTTCTGTCGATTGTAATTCATAGTGAAAATCCTAATGTTGTCGTGCCAGCAATTCTGTTAATTGCTTCTTCAAATTTGTAAGTATTCTGGTATGCTTTATAAGTGTTTTGATATGCTTTATAATGGTAGTCTAATCCTAGTTCTGGTATGCTTCAAATTTTGTGCTTCAGTCTTTTATATAAGCTAGTACTCGTTGTTCTATTTACTTTTTTTCCTAGTTATTCAATGAAATCAACAGGAGAGATATGGAGAAGATCAATGTTTTTTCAGAGGGATTTTTAGCAGTTAGGTCTTCCTAATGGTAGTCTCATCCTAATTGCACTTGCAATTGTTCGAACACGAATTGTACTTGCAACTGATTGATATGTTGGGTTGCAATTCGAGTTTGTAGTTCCTTGTCAAGGTTGTTTAACTGCTGTTGTGCAGCTTGTAGATTTCTGGTATGAGTAAAAACTCATACCAAAAAATTATAAAAAAATAAAAACGGACAAAAAATAAAAAAAATAGAAATTTTGGTATGAGAAAGTCATTTAATGGTAGGGGTAGTCATAGAAATATATATGTATATATGTTTGTTTCTGCAATTTACAGGCACAAATTATAAAGGGAGAAGGTAGCCTTTTTTTATGGTATGTAATTTTATGATAGTTTTACCTATTATTAAATGTAACTTTATGGTATGCAATTTTATGGTATGAAAATTTGGTGTAAAAAAATTCTGGTATGACAAAATGTAATTTTATGGTATGTAACTTTATGGTATGTAATTTTATGGTATGAAAATCTGGTGTAAAAAAATTCTGGTATGACAAAATGTAATCTTATGATAGTTTTACCTATTATTAAATGTAACTTTTCGTATGATAACTTCTGGTATGAAATTTCTGGTATGAACTTTTCGTATGATAATTTCTGGTATAAAAATTATGGTATGAGAAATTCTGGTATGAGAAATTCCAGTATGAGAAATTTAGTCCAGAAAATAAAAAAAATAATAAAAAAAAGGCAAGAAAAATAATTTAAAAAAAACAAATTCAGTAATTAAAAATTAAAACTTATAATTATATAATAAATAACAAATATCATTTATTCCTTTCTTTCTAAATAGAAGGGTTAATAATTTTTACCTACTATTAAATGAAAGTGGTAAAAAATTTTGGGTACACTTTTTAAACAAAAACTCAAAAAGGTCTAGTATGTCAAATTACCCCTTAAATACACTATTACTATTTATACCAAAACAGTGAACTTATAATCTTAAGCGGTTGTCCTTAGATTGATTATATTATTCTCCGTACTTGAAACTTGATAATGAATATTTCATTTACATAATTACATGACAATAATATGTGTTACCGAATAAATAATTATATTACATGCAGTAAATTATACTCTTCCCCGGACCTAAAAAACTTAATCATAATCACGCGCAAAACATGAAGTATAAGCTATAACGATAACATTGACGTACAGGTGTATATCCCACATGTATTGTTAAGTGCTAACCTTCACCTCTAAACATGTTTAATACAATATGATGTCGAGTGATCATTAATTTATTAAATTAAGCATGTGCAAAGCGTTGTAGTTTTGAATCGACCTGTATTGTTACACCCGACCCGATCTGAGACTGACCGGAACACCATTTATTACGACTCGTTTTTGGTTTAAACAAATGTTATTACGAATTAGGGCGATCTAATTTTTTGTTCAAATCAGTCCTGTGTTTTAAGTTTTTTTTAACTATTTATCGAACTTTTTCCTTATGATACGAAACTTTGCAATTAAACAGTTAAAATAACACTACAACATCAAATGTATGAACATTGATTTGAAGCTTTGCAATAATATTGAAACTAATGTATTAACCGCACAAAAGTTCAGTTTTAATAAATATTTAATACTTAAAAATTTATGTGTATATTTTTGTAAAATAAAAATCTAAAAAATAAAATTATAATAAAATATTATGATTTTTAATTCTCTTTTAAGTATTAATCTCTTCGAATTAATTATATTTTTAAATTAATTTGTTAAGATATGCTTGTTGGTAAAAAAAATTTATAAAAGTTTAAAAACCAAATTTATAAAACTATTTATTTAGATATTTTTTAAAGAATTTAAAAATCAATTTTCAATTTATATTAACATTTAAAAACCACTTTTTAAAATAATTTTTTAGACTTCAAGAAATCTAGCTTTGACACGTGGCAATAAAGGCTCCTGTTTAATAGATATAAGATAAGATTGAAAACAAAAATCTATTAGTTAAAAAAAAGGTCCAAATAGGAACAAGACCGAACCCATATGGACCGAACCTAATAAACCAAACCAAACCAATCCTAAACATTAAGGTAGAGCCATTCATCGGTCCAAACCCTACCCGGACCGACCCAAAACATCAAATTGGTTTGACTAAAAATCGACTGTAATGTTTAGTGTTAGGGTTGGTACAAATGCTTTCGGGGTCTAACTTCGAACAACCCTACATTGAGGTCAATCCATCCGGGCCTAGCTTCGAGCAACCCTATTTGGGGTCAATCCTTAATCCTAGAAATTCCAAAGTTTAGGTTTGATCCAGATCACGTTCAGTCCGGTTGGGTCGGTTTTGGACGGTTAAACAGCCCTAAATTTGGGGATGTCTATGAAGGAAACACTATATAATCATCAATAACTAGTTCAAAAAGTACAGACAACAAGGCCCTTGAAAGGAATGCCATGGCAATATGAACCCATTGACATAACTATGGGTGCTAGGGAACAATCAGTACTTTGATATAATTTTAACATACATACTAAGATATTTTGCAAACAAAAACTCTACAAACCATTGCCATAAGATGATTTCTGCCAGGGTTTGGTTTTACCCATCAAGATCTGCTTTGCCCTTTCTTCTTCCTCTTCTAGTCTCTTTCTCCGAGCAGCTTCTTCCTTCTGTCTTTGTATCATCTCCAGTTCCTTTTGCCGTTCCTCCTCCTCCCTCTGGAGCTCTAACGCCAACAATCTTTGAGACTCTTCTACCCTTCTCTGGTTCTCCTCAAGCACCCTATCTAACTCCTCCCTCTCCCTCCGCTCTTGTTCCTATTCATAATAACCCAATCAATATATTTTCCACAATGCATGTACTGAAAAGTTTCAGCTTCAATATATAGTTCATATCGTCGATGTTTTTTTTTTTGCGTAAAATGGCTAACTAGGCCTTTTACCACTATTACTATGTTAGAGTACCCATAGCATAAACTCATTTAGTAAATATACCCCTATCTAACCCATTTCATCTATGGAGGAATTATAGATAAGGTAAAATTAGAGGGGTATACAAAACAAAAACCTATAAAATAAAAAAAAAAAGCCTATTTAACCCAATTCTTTCATGTTTTTTCTTACATATGTTAAAATACAACCGCGTTCGGACAAGCGTTGAGAAGAGTAAACAAATCTACATGTATTTTTCTTAGACCATTCTTGCATCTTTTGATTAATAACGTTATAAGCTTTATATAAACTTTGATATGATATGTAGGAGCAAATTAACAAGAAGATACTCACAGCTTTCTGCCTTTCTTCCATTAACGCATTTTCTTTCTCCCTTTGAAGCTGTGTAGCGATGTCATCAAACAACTTCTTCCTACCATCTTCTGTACGTCTTTGAATTTCTAATCTAGTGTCCTCAGAGTTTAACCTGTCTTCTAGGTTCTTTCGTATTGCTTCCTCTATCCTCTTTGCAGTCTCTTCTTCTAATAGCTTTAGCTCTATTTCTTGCTGAATCCTGATAGCACATGAACACAAGTCAATGGAAGATTCAAAAAGGGAGGTAAGCGAAGGATGGGAGCACAAACTAGTTAATTAATAGCAATGAGCTCAATAACGATGAGACAACTTCACATCATCATCCTGAAATTCAATCCAAATCCTCATCAGAAAACTTAACTGATTTAAAGGCACACTCACTGTGAAGAGTAAAAGAGTTCTGAAAATGTTGAGCAGCAGCTAAAAGAAAGATTTCACCTTGCAGGTTGCTTCTGTTAAATTTATTATCAAACCACTGAAAGCATACCTCTAGCAGATGTCTGGTTGACAACAAATGAGATTTTTAACACTGGCAACAGTAGATAAATGACGCAGCAATAGTTCATCAAATTAACAAGTGGAACAATAGCAGAAGCTTCCTTCAGAAAAGCCTGTAAAGAATCTCAAGCAACCTGTAGAATTTCAAACCTAACCGTAAAAACAGAATATCACAATTAAGCTAAAAGACACGTCACATATCACTATCAGCAAATCAGCAATGGGAGCTAGAACTAAAACGTGAAAGTGGTATATCACAATTAAAAGTTTATCAATGTAAGGATTTATAGACAAATCAAAACAATACTGAAGTCTCACAAGACATGCACTTATCAATAGATAGTTAGTATGAACAGGGATTGAAGCCTTCGTGACATGGAAGTATTCTTTCTGGTACAGATTCTAAATGCAGAAATATACTTCCACACAGTATTTTAGTTGGTATATTTGGGATACAAAGAAATAATTAATCGGGCAATAATGTCAACCAAGTGGGAGTAAAAATGATGTTTTGCTCCCTGCTAAGCATAAGTGCAGAACAGAAGATTGGTTAATAGCAATTAAGCAACTACAAAAACTTAGGCATCAACCTTTTCTTTTCTTCTTCTTCTTTTTTCAGCTTTAGAAGAGCACTCCTCCTTTCCAATGATGAAATACTAGGACTCCTTGATTTTCGCACAGGTGAGGGACTCGGACTTTTATGTCGTCTATGGCGTCGTGGGGTTGGGGATCGGCTTTTGCGACGCTTGACAGGTGACCGGCTTCTGCGATGACGAGGGGAGCTCGAACGACTTCGTTTCCTACATAACAGGATTACGATGCATAAACACTGCAAATTTAATGTCATAACTATCTTTTTAGCTTGGATCCTTCCATTATCACTTAGGTTCAGCTTATTATGACATCCTGGAAACTATCACTTCGGTATAATCTTGCTGGATAGCCTGGATACAGCCTAAACTATATCATAATCACATCATATCACTTTGGTACAATCTTGCTGTATGCAGCTCAACCTATGTCCTAATCAAATCCTAAATCGAAGATAAAATAGCAGAATATGGCCAAACGATAACTGGATATTACGATTAACTATCCCTTTGCTTTCACTTACTGTTTGGTTAGGAGCTCATTACAGTTGAAATAGGAACTAAGATTCCCTCTAGACTCCTTAAGAACAGAGAGACGAGACTCTTCCATTACACATTGTGATCGAAACGAAAGGAATGAAACCTAATATCATTCTATTTAGTTTAAATTCTCCCAAATCCTTGATAGATACTTAAAATTCGGCATTTAGTTGTTATTAGTTTAGCGAAACAACAACGTAAGCAGGTTATAGCCAAAACAGCAGTTCAAGGCTCAAACTTTTTCTATACTAGGCATAGATTCTGCATTTTGTCTTCGTCCAATACATATAGAACTCAGCTGAATAAGATACCTGCTATAAGGTGACCGGCTTCGATCCCGTCGACTTCTACGGCTGTGCCTGTGTCTCACCGGCGACGGAGAATGTCTCCGCCGGTAAGACGGAGAACGCGAAACACTTCGAGCCATCTATGAGGTTCTTACTGAAGCCCTCTGGAAACACGTAAATCGAGGAAACTATACTTCGTTACCAAATCAATCTGAAAAAACTGATTTGTAAGGTTTTCTGTGGCAGTTCTATGGAAACGGGAACCCCAATTGCAAAAGATTTCAAAAGAAATATGAGACAGCAAACCCTAAATATGAACGGTGCCCCCAAAAAAGACCTCTATTATTTTTTTTTGATGAAAAAAAGACCTCTATTATTATTTCGACTTCATCCTATTCCCTCAAAAATATTATTTACAAAACACCTTATAAAATAATATTTCTTATCTGCAATTTTAAACTATGACTCGGTTTTGTTGGGTGGGTTAGGATTTTAGTTGTGTTAGTGTTCGGTTAATAAACTTTTCTAATGTTTTTAGTTTGCTTCGTCAATTTGTGGTTGAGGTTAGTGATCGTGTTTTGGAGTTGTGAAATCATTTTTTTTGTTTTGTACATGGAAAGTTATTTAGTGGTGCCCTACTCCTCGTCACTAGCCGTTGAAAGGTATAAAAAAGCATGAGCTCTTCAATCGCATGAGGAATATCAGTATTGGCAGTAGGGTAGACTTAGGACAATAAGAGTATCGGTCACAATATTGACTTCTTTGAAAATATGTTTGATCCAGACTTCCTCGAATGACTGCAAATGAAACAAAATGTCACTTATAAGAATTTCTGCTTTCCATGGTGGTTTCCAAATACCCCTAACACATTTGATCATATTGATTATCTCCCTCGATCTCGTTTTTTCGCAATCCAGGTTCTTTTAACTTTACAAGACTCTATGGATATGGCATTACCATTGTGATCTCGTAGGATGAAGTCAAAAGCGGATGTGTCATTAGCCTTTCTAGATCCATCGAAATTGATTTTCACAAAATCATTGTTTGGTGATTCCATTATATCCTCCTACTATGTTGCATTTTCTTAGTTGGGTAGTCATTAAACTCATTATCTACTTCATTCTTGGCTTCTACCCACGTTTTGATATAGAATAATATAAATTTCCATAACGCTATTATTTTTAAAAAAGCCCTTGTTATTGAAAATCACCTAGTTTCCGAAGTACCATATACTCCACCAAGTGAGGAAAACAATTCTTAGTTCTTCCCACTCAAGATTGACTTTTAGTTGGTTTAAAGCCTCACATGGGTGGTATGGGTTCCAATTGATTTTGTTAAATACGTTACTCGGTATTGGTACCATGTTTGTCATTGTTTATCTTGTTATCGGACAATCAATCAATAAGTGTCCAACGTCTTCCAAGTTATGGTTACACAAGACACATTCCATTAGTACAACAATGTTTTGTGTTCTTAGTCTCTTAGACCATTTTATTGTGATTTTTCATATAAAACTATTGATTTTTGGGGGCATATCTAGCTTCCAAATTCATGAGCAATCGTAGTTTTCCATTCTTTTTTTTTTTTCTTCACATGGATCAAATCCACTACAGACTTTGTGGAGAACCATCCATGCTTGTCCGGTGTCCAATATAGCATGTTCGTACTATTGGTCAGAATTTGGATTGTTTCGAATTTGGATATTATTAGATCCGGGATGCATCCACCAAGGATGTTTTTTATTTTTACCATGTCCCATGTTTTGTCAAGGGAGAAAGAGCTCACGTACCCTAACATCAATATTTATGTTTGAGTGGGGGGCTACCAAATCGATGATAGGTTTTGACATTATCCAATTGTCACTCCAGACTTTTATATACTCTTCATTTCCTCCTTGCCATTTAAGCCCCTTTACAAAATTTTCTCTCAAACATACAAGCTTTTTTCATTGTTATGAACTGTTTTCTTTTGGTGTATATTCTAGGATGTTTATGTTCTTGGGGTACTTTTTTGATAATACTCGAACCTACACATTGTCTGGTTCCACTAGTATCTTCCATTGAAGTTTGTATTGTAGAACAATATTTGTGTCTCCGGATTTTCTAATAGCTAGGCCCCCTTTTTTTTTACAAAATTTTTCCCCACCCAATGCACGGCCTATTTTTTGGTTCCTTTATTCCAATAGAAATGCTTGTTTACCTTCTCCAATTCTTTATGAATATTTGTAGAGAGGAGGAAAGATTGCATACTAAAACTAGGTTTTGCGTTGAGGGCTGATTTTATCAGCACATGCCGCCCCTCTTGGGATAGGGAATTGACCTTCTATTTCGATAGTTATTTTTATTTTGTTACCACTTCCTCAAAAGTGTCTTTGTTAACTTTCCTTAATATTCGACAACCTAGAAACTTTTCAAGTGCCACTCAAAATGGTATTCCCAATACACTTTTAATGAGATTGGTATATAGTACTGTTTGTTGTGCTTTTTGTTACTTAAAATGCGGGTTTCTGGTAGTTGACCTTTTGTCCAGATGCCTTGAAGTAGTCATTAATAATAGACAATATTTACTAACATGTCCCTTGATTTACTTTGGTGAAGATGATAATGTCATCGGCGAATTCCAAGAACGGAGTTACCAATCCATTTCTTGTTATGGGGAAATCAATACTCCCTTTATTCTCGCTATGTTTTTGTAAGTTCCTCATGAGAGCTTCTAGCCCTAAGATGAAAAGCAAAGGAGATATGGAATCTCCTTGTCTTATTCCCCTCTCAAGGAGTAACATATCAGTTGGAGTTGGTCCGTTTTTTATTAAAATGGAAAAGGAGACTGTCAAGATACACTCCTAAAGAAGCAAGTCACACAATAAATATTTACACATATATTAATATCACAACACCATCTAATAAGTGTAATAGCGACTTACGTATTCCCAATCCGAGTTTGGTTGTACGTCACTTGAGGTTTGTCAAAACCCATAATCCAAAGTACCTAGAATGTTTGCTAGGTATATCAATCAAATGTCCAATTTATTCCATAATAACTTCAAATTAAGAGTTTAAATATATTCCATGATAAACTCCAGATCAAGAATTCAAGATACTCACGTGATGTCGACGTAACGAAAGTCAATCGACGGTTGTCGAGTTTCAACTTGAGCTAATCCTTTCCCGAAGCTATTCCCAAATCCTAAATCATAACCACAAATCAGTTCTAGTTCTAACTAAATCGGGCGTAAACTAATATATATATATATATATATACACACACACGATAATTATCGTAGTTAAAAATTAGTTTAAAATTGTATTAACGTTTCCCGAGGGCAATATATGCGAAACTAAAAAGTTCGGGCTTTTTGGTAAATTAAAACATAAGGCAAAATCTGTAAATATAGATTTGGGCATAAAATGCAAAAATATAAACTAAGGGTTTATTTTCGTAATCATAAATAATGGCCAAAAAATACAATATATAATCTAGAGGGCAAATTTGCAAGAATAAGAAATATGGGCTAATAACGTAAACAGGAGTTTGCTTTGAGTGGTGGAGGCATCTAGGGGTTGGCTTAGCGAGCTGTAGGGGAGAGGAAGAGTGAAGAAGAGAGTGAAACATAAGGGAAGGGAAGTAGAATGGATGCAGAGGAGGTGCGAGCCTGCGAGGCAAGGGAGGTTGGGCGTATTAGGTGACCAAGGTGTCGTCTAGGAGAGGGGTTGTAGGGCTACGCCGGCTAAGGAGAGCTAGATGGCGCCAGATGGGGACTGGAGCGGCTAGATAGTGCCATGAAGGAAGCCAAATGGTGCCAGAAAGAGGAGAGTGTCATGACAGTCGGCATGGCCGTTGGCAATGAAAGTAGAGAAAGAAAGAAAATAAAAATAAAACTCGACGAAATATTCGCGGATAATACACCTTATTTCTAGCTCGTTTCAAAATAATGGACAGAGTATTATCTAATTCAGCAAAAGATGATGATTTTATTATACATTTTATAACAAACAAATTGGGAAAACATATATGGATCAAATAGAACTGTCAAATTAGATATTTGGATCAAACAATCAGTCGAATATTCACATTGGGTAAAAGTCATTTTCAATCAAAAAAGGTTGGGCTAAAATCATTTCGATCAAACATCACCCAAATATTCGCGGATAATCATCCAATCCGACTAAAATATCCACAAATTGATATTTAATTTGGAAAAACCGAAGTCACCCAACCCGAACATAAATTAAACCGACTGCAACCCGATTGATGTGCATCGATTGGGTCAATTACCGAAGCCATTAAAAACCAAATTAACCCAACCCGAATGACTCGAGAACCGAACTAAACCGACTTGTTATGAGCTTATGATTCAAGAAATGAGGCTATCCGATAACCCCTATTAAGCCGAACAATTGATACATGACCCAAACCGACCCGACCTGAAACAAACCGATAAAAATAGAGATTATTTTGACCCGTTCCGTTTTAACCCGAGCATGTTTGACCGACGCGAATCCGATCCGCCGGCCCCGTTTGATGCCATTACCGAGAACTGAAACATTACGACTCGTTATGACCCTAAAATCAAGGTCACCCGATAACCCATTTCAAACCGAACAAAAGATACCTTACCCGAAACAATCCGATTAATAACAAAACCTTTTTTTACCCAACCCGATTCGACCCTAACTTATTGTAACCCGACACATTATCCCCGTTTGACACCTGTAGTTACGACAATGAATCAACGAAAATGTAACAAATATGGCTTTATGCTTATTCTACCGATTATTATATTAAGCACAAAGCCTGATTAATGTTTGTGCGGAGGCACAAAATATGGAAAAAAAATCATGGAGGAGATTTGCTCAGGCCTTAGGCTAACCAAGGAAGACAAAGAAACCGAACAATAATTTTAAAGAGGTTGAGTTGTTACGTTATTTTTTATGTGATAATTCTGGTATACTAGTTTAACGCCATTTTTTATGTGATATATAATATTTTAATACTACATTAAATAATATTATAAGTTGTTGAGTTGTTACGTTATTTTTGGTTTTGTTAAATACTTTGATAAATTCTATAAATTAAATTTAAATAAATCAATAGTTAAACCATATTATATACTCTTAGTCAGAATATAAATCTTTAAAGTTATTAGAAAAAAAAATATTAATTAATATTCGTAAGGATTTTTTTCAAGGTGCCTTTCAACTTGAATTTTTTCTTTTGATATCACAAGTTTTAAGTTTTCTCTTAAAACTCTGATGATTTGATTTGTTTATTTCATATACCATTTTTTAATATATTTTATTAAAAATTCAATAATAAAATTAAAAAAATTAAAAAATAAATTAAATTTAATTCTAAACTCATTAAATATTAACTTTATAAAATATTAAGTAATATATAGAAGTATTTTTGGGCAAATTTGTTAAGTAGGCTTTATTAAGAAACAAAGATACTAAGTAGGCTTTTTTATATTTTTCATTAACAAAATATACCCCAACATAATATTTACCGTTCAAATAGAAATTAACTACCATAATCATTAGGTAAAATCTCCTCTTTCTCTCTCTTTTCTATTACAATCCAAGGAAAGCGATTTGGTTTCTTCTCCCCTCTCGATCTCGATCTCAGAATCCATTCTTCTCCTCCTTCGATCTCGCAAGTTCTCCTTCTCTGGTATCACAATAATCGATCTATTTTCTCTCTTATCTCTCACAATCGACATCGATCTCACAATCTTCTCTGGTATCAATCGATCAAACACCAGAAACGAATACAACACAATCGAATTGTGGTTCAACACTTCAAATGTCAGAATTCGCTTCAATCTAACCAGGTATCGATCTACTCTCTTTCTCTCTCGCCATCTTCCTAAGTATTATTCTGGTATTTTGTTCACCATTGTGAAATTTTGATCAGATTCTTGTATTTCTGGGATATAAGGTATCGTCAGATTTGGTTTTGTTTTAAAATATGTTTCTAGTATGATTGAGTGTTTTATGATTTCAATTTTTGGTTCTGTCCATTACATTTGGATTTTCTCTATTCTAGTATGAATTTGATAATCGATTCTGGTATGAACATTGTTGCTAGTTTGTTTTCTTAATTCTGGTATGAATTAATGATTTCTGGTAAAATCTCTTTTGTAGTATGATAATTGTCTTTCTGGTATCATTAATTCTTTGGTATAATGAATTGAATGACTTCTGGTATACTTGAACTTCTGGTATTTGTGGTGTTGTGCATAATTCTGGTATACTCTAACTTCTGGTATATTTGATCTTCTGGTATTTATGTTGTTGTGCATAATTCTGGTATACTTGAACTTCTGGTATTTGTGGTGTTGTGCATAATTCTGATATGAATTAATGATTTCTAGTATAATCTCTTTTGTAGTATGATAATTGTCTTTCCGGTATCATTAATTCTATGATATAATGAATTGAATAAATTCTGGTATACTTGAACTCATGGTATTTGTGGTGTTGTGCATAATTCTGGTATACTCTAACTTTTGGTATACTTGAACTTCTGGTATTTGTGGTCTTTTGTATAATTTTGGTATACTTTAACTTTTGGTATTTGTGATGGTGTGCATAATTCTGGTATATTTTAACTTCTGATATACTTATACTAGTTTTTTTTTCTGGTATATATAGAACTTGTTAGCCATGGCTCAATTACAAATTGTAGTTTATTGTGGAGGAGAATGAAAATCTATGGAAAATGAATGGACATATATAGGGGATAAAGTAGTGTGCAAACCTATCACTGTGGGAGATCCAGTTAGCATACCGGAAATTAGGATGTTGATTGCCAAACATTTTCAAGTAGATGAGACAGGGAACAAATTGGAACTTACATACAAGAATACCTTAAATGAAGCGTTGCAACCATTTGATATTGAGACGATAGAAGATTTTGAGGATTTTGTTGAATTAATCAATTGACTCAACCATGATAAAGTGTGCCATTGTGTGTGAGATTAAAGTCTACAATTATTATACCAGAAATTGAAAAAATTAATGAATATCATCCATACACTGCCATTGTTCTTGCTGCAAGTGTGACTGAAATAGAAACAGAGAATAGCTATGCAATCACTGAAGTTCAACCTGAAGAAACTCAATGGGGTCTTAAGCTTGGTCAAAAGTTCAAGGATAAAAACGTAGTGAAAAATGCATTGTGTTTGAATGCTGTTGCCGAATGTACACAATACAAAATAACAAAGTCTATCTAGCTTGCTATTCTTGCGCAATGTCTAGATAAAGATTGTAAGTGGCGCGTGCGGTTCTCAAAAATCAAGAAATCGAAAGTGTTTACACTAACAAAGTATACTAGAGAGCACACTTGTTCATTCCATACAAAAAAAAATTATCGCAAAAAGGTCTCACATACTGTCATTGCTGAAATAGTTGCAAAAATGTAAGTCCATTGCTTATTATCGCATATAATATTCAATTATATATTGTTTTCTTCCATTCTGGTATGAACTACATTAAAATCATATTGTTTATGCTATTCAGGTATGCTAATACACACAAACTCCTAGAGCCTAAGACAATTATTGGTATTTTGATAAACGAGCATTGTTTAGAAGCTAGCTACTGGAAATGTTGGATGGCACAAGAGGCTGTCAAGGACAATATAAGAGGAACAAGTGAAGAGAACTACAAGGGTGTGCCGGTGTACTTACATCGATTGTAAGAGGCAAATCCGAACACTATTGTAGCACTGCAATTGGATGATGAAAACAAATTCAAGTATGTTTTCTTTACTTTGGGACAATCAATCAAAGGATATTCAGTAATGAGAAAGGTATTATCCTTGTTTTGCTATGTAATAAAGTTATGCCTCTGGTATTATCAATTATGCATGAATGATATAGATTTTGGTAGTAATGTTGTGTTTCTGGTAAGCAGTATAATTATCTTTCTGGTATGCTCTTTTCTGGTTTGTATAATTAGTGTCTAGTATTGTTAGATAAATGTACTTTTGGTAATATCATTTCTGATTTGATTTCAAGCTCAGTTTCTGGTATAGTGATATATATTTGAACAATTAAGTTTCTGGTATGACTATTATCCATTTCTGGTATACCAGAAAACTAATTTATTGGTGATTGTTGTTGTTTAAGGTTATATCAGTTGACGGAACATTTTTAAAAGGACGATATGGTGGGGTGCTATTGCTTGCAACAGCGCAAGATGCAAACCAAAAAATATACCCGCTAACATTTGCCATTGTTGACCGTGAATGTGATGATTCGTATGATTTCTTCTTCTATCATATACACAAGTTTGTCCCTGACACCGAGGAACAACTATTTATATCGGACATACACATGTCAATCAAGAATGGTATTGCTAAGCACTACATAAAAGCATCTCATGGAGTTTGCATGTACCACTTGAAAGGGAACATCAAGAAAAAATCAACCAATAATATAGTTCAACAAATGTTCGTGGATGCAGCTAGGTGCTACAGAAAGGATAAGTGTCTTGAACTGTTTGAAAATATAAAGATGATATGTTTATTCTGGTTTATATTATTTTCTGGTATGCAATCACATTATACTTCTGGTATTTCAATTCTGATGGTTTATTTCATTTTTGGTATTGTCCCTTATCTCTCATTAATAGTGAATCTGGTATGAATGTTTCTGGTATGAACGGATGTTAGGTTTGTTGTATGAAAATTATAATTTCTAGTATTACATTTAATCTCTGGTATGAATTCTAGTATGCTTTTTGTGATCGTTTCTGGTATCATACATGATATGTTTCTGGTATTCAACATTATTATTGATGAGCAATGATTATGGTATTACCTTTTTCTGGTACTGAAACATGTTATATCTCTAGTATGTTTTTTTTGGTATTGTATATAACTTCATGTGTACTTGCTAATGTTTGTAGGAGAAGGTAGTAGTTGCGCATCTGTTGGAAGAAATTGGATTTGCTACTTGGTCCCGAGCTTTTTGCAACGCAAAACGTTACAACATTATGACAAGCAACAATGCAAAATGTATAAATAGTGTATTGTGTGATGCAAGGGATTATCCAATGCTTGCCCTCATTGATGTTATCAGACAGACAATGGGTAGATGGTTTGCAACGCGAAGGCAAAGTGCTGAATCATGTACAGAAATGACAACACCAAACGTCGACACCCTAATACAAGCTAAATATGGGGAGGCAACAAAGTATGGATGCTGCGTGCTTGATGCGAAAAGGTTGTTGTTTGAGGTACAATGGAACCAGGAAAGGGAAGTTGTATGTTTAGTGGATAGGAGTTGCACTTGCAAGGAATTTGATATTGAGGAAATACCGTGTGTTCATGCAATAACTGCAACAAAGATGGCAAAAATGAATCCGGCATCTCTGGTAAGTAATTATTACAGCACCGAATATTGGAAGATGGCATATGTGGAGACAATATACCCAATCGTAGATCATGAGAATTTAAATATTCCAAGTTGCATTACATCTATTGAATGCAACCCTCCTATAAAGAGGAAGAGAACCGGAAGATTGCCTAAAACTAGGATACGGGGATCAATGGAAGGAAGCAAGAAGAAGAAATGCAGATGTTGTGGCAGGGTAGACCATAACAAAAAAACTTGCCGAGATCAACCAATGGAGAAAGAATGAAGACACATACCAAAAATAGTAATTTTGATTATTTGTCATTATCAGATATGTAGAAATCAGTTACTATATAAATATATGTTTCTTTTATGTGTAATTGTCCTCATACCAAAAGCAAAACAACAGGTAATAACAAAAACTAAATAAAAAAACTCATACTAGAATCCAATAAAAGAATTACCATCAGGCTATATATATTCATACCAGAAACTCAGGAAATAAATCATACCATAAAATAACAAATTGAACGTTTCTGGTAAACAAATAATCATACCAGAATCAAATAGATGAAACAAACTACAAGAAACACAAACCAGAAACACATACAAGAAATACTAATGCAATAATTCATACCATAAAATCACAAAATCAACATTTCTGGTAAGTAATAACTCATACCAGAGACACATATATGAAAACCAATCATACTAGAAGCATAACAAATAACAAAAACATACAAGATATAGTCATACCAGAGGGACTTAAATGAAATACCAGAATCCTAAATCACAACTTAAACACTTCTGGTAAAGAAACTATATTAACAAAATACTTGTTATTGATTCATAAACAAGATCATATTACAAAAGAGTTAATAAATTACAATAGAGTGGGTCAATACCAAAATATCAGTTTATCAAGAGTCAACTACATCATTTAGGACAGATTCGGTTTCAAAGGGACTCGTGGGGTTTCACCCACTCCCTATGGTACAAAATAGAACAAAATTGTTCCCTGAAAGCTGGGACCCATTCTTGACATATGTTTGACAAATTAGTTCGTCTAGATGACAAATACTGAATGTGCTTGATTGTGAATACACCACAGCTTCCACTGCAATTGTAGACAACAGATTATATAAGTGTTTTTCCAAAACATCATACTAATGAACATGCCAGAAATATATGAGTAGTATTGTAGAAATCACCTTGGGTTGTTCTGTGAAACTTCTTTAGCTGTCTTTCGAACATAATCCAATGGCTTATCAAGATTGTCCCCAAACCTCTCAAATTGTCCATGAAGTTTCAGAATGTAAGGAAACATAACAAGGAATGGAGTGAGCAAAGCTTTCAAGTCCCCATCAGACATATAGTCCACAATTGAGTCATATACAACAACACACCATTTAATTAAATTAATCTGTAGCGCTATCCAGTGTTTACCACAGGTGTTGACGGCAGTGTATATTGTATCGACTCCATAAAAGCTCTTGCTAAAAAAGGGGGGATCAAGTCCAAATATAAAACTTGCAATTTCTTCACCGTAATTAAAAGTCCTTGTAGTTTTCGACTCTAAGAATTGTTTATAACGCACATCGTTGAAGTAGTCGACAAATGGTACGGAAAGAATGGTAATACGGCCATAAACCTCTGGATACTCAATTACAACTTTTCGGAGGTATGTAATCATTTCATCCAGTTGATGTAAAGTAGGAAAAAACTAATAAATCAATACCAGAGCTCATATGAGAATAATACCAGAAAAACATAAAAATTTCATACTAGAATTCAAGACATGAAAACCATCAGGCAAGATACACATACATGAAAACACATCATACCAAAAGCACAAAACATAAACAAATACCAGAAAGCTCAAGCAATAAATCATCTAAGGAAGTCAAATGATAATTTATGGCAAAATGAAAGAATGACATACCATAAAACTAATGAAATACATAATACCAGGAAAAAAAAGAAGCAAAAATAAAGTCATACCAGACTCTTATACAACTAGCTCATAGTAGAAAGCAATACAACACATCATACCAGAAATTTTAAAAACAAAATGTACACCCAACATCTTATCAGAAACACATCAGTAGCTAGTTTTAGAAAGTCATACCAGAAAAATCATGCCATAAATTATTAACTTAAACAAAAGTAAGGTTAGTGTTAACTTACATAATCCCACAACTAGCC
This sequence comes from Fagopyrum homotropicum, assembly GCA_033239125.1. Classification (NCBI taxonomy): domain Eukaryota; kingdom Viridiplantae; phylum Streptophyta; class Magnoliopsida; order Caryophyllales; family Polygonaceae; genus Fagopyrum; species Fagopyrum homotropicum. Next base: position 142,505,707 of record BSWB01000003.1, on the reverse strand, counting down.
AGTTTTTTGGAGTAAGAGCTTGAAGTATTCTTTATTTGCTTCATGTTGAAATCCAGTAATAAGTTCTTTTTTAGTCTTTGGGTTAAGGTACCAAGCATAAAAAGCATCTCTATCCTTCTTGCTCAAGAAATTATGTTTGGGTGGCTTGGAAATTTTTACTAGGACGACATACAACAAGATCGCTGGGTTTCTTTTCACGTAAACCCATTCTCCTCGATCCTCTGGTTTTGACTTTCCCTTTCCCTTTCACATCTACATCTGCTATTGGTTTTTTGTACCAGAACGACAACATAACACAAACATTAACAAATATGCACGGAAACAAAACACATGAAGAATAGTAGTGTATTATACCTCTTCCACTGGTTCTTCCTTTGGCTGATCAACTTCAGCTTCCTCCTTGGGCTCGAGCTGGGACTGGGGCTGGGGCATTGGCTTTTCTATAGATTGTATCTCTTCAGAACTTGAAGAAACCCCAAAAACTTCTAACTTAGGAGCATCAGCTGGAGGTTGGGAGGCTGGCTTTTTAGAGGCTTTGGTACCTTTAGAAGAAGAATCGGCCATCCTTTGAACATTGGTGACGATACTGAAACATTGACTTTCTATTCTGTGTTGTGTCATAGTTTGTGCCTTCTGCCTCATAACAACTTGGTTGATAGTGGCATCTTGTTGCTCAACCTTCTTGACCAACTCAGAAATCAGTTGATTTTGGGTTTGTATTTGTTTCTTTAAATCCTCAACCCAATCAGACACCCTATACATTAACATAGTAAAAGATTACAAATGCGATATCAAATAAGCATTTGAAACTAATAAATTATGGTATGTAAAATATCAATTACCTGTTTGTGGTCGAAATAGTGGAGGTGGTGGGATCAGAGACAGGTGGTGCAACCACAACTTCTGTGTTGGAGGTGGTGGGATCAGGGAGAGGTGGTGCAACCACAGCTTCTGCATTGGAGGTGCTGGGATCAGGCAGAGGTGGTGCAACCAAAGCATCTGTAGGGACAATCGTATCCATTTCTGGAGCAACAACAATCTCAATAGAGCTAGAAGGTGCAACACCAACAATTGGGGGTGTAGCTAATGCCAGCATGTCTTCTCCAGGGCTAAAACAATAGAACAAATTTTGTAAAAATTAAGAATTCTGGTATGATAATATAAATACATATTCAACTTCAGTTTACCATTCAACTTCCTCAACAATCTGTTTTGTCTTAGGCTTCTTAGATGGAGCCCTACATTAGGAAAAAAAACATTATTGAGTAAATGATAAACATACCAAAAACAGAAACCAAACAAAACATAATAATATACACAGGAAACAAGATTCAAAAGATCATACCAGAAAACATATTAAAACTAATACAAGAATGTAAGACAAAACTTATACCAGAATTAAGATAACACAAAAAACCAGAAACAAACAGACACGTACTAGAAAGTAATAAAGCATTCATACTAGAAAACTAAAACAGAAAATCATACCAGAAGTTATATTAGAAGCATACAAGAAACTAACAGACACATATCAGAAAGCAAAAAAGCAGTCATACAATAAAACTAAAGAGACTAGTATAACAGAAACTAATGTCACATAATTAAAATATAGATTGAGTATGAAATGTATTGAGATACCTTTTCCTTCCCTCTTCAATTTTCCTCTTCTTTGAGTCATCTTCTTTCTTGATAACCTTTTGTGGTCTTGGCAACCTCAAAATATGAGGAGGAGGAGTAGCAAAGTCATCACTGTCGGATTCCTCCATCTTTGGGGCTTCCTTGATAACCTTGACATCATGTCCTCCAAGCCTGGATACACGTACATTGTGGAACCCAACTTTGAAAAGATGACAAAGATAGCCAGCTGGTTCCAAAACTTCATCCCCCACCATTTGCATTCATCCTCGGTTTTTGGGTCATCTAGGTTGAGGGGATAATTTTGATGTCATCTTGGACCACCGATGACGCCGTATCCTTTATTGTTTGGAAGCTGCATTTCATCTTTCCCTTGGTTGATGAAACCCACTTAAGACAAAGTGGGGTTGTTTCTTCATCAACACATGTGGCAAACAAAGATGTCAGTTTGGGGATAAAGTCAAGGATGAAAACCTGCATAATATAAACAGGAAATAAATGAATAGACCATACTAGAAACTCAAACCAATAAATAATATAAAACTAATAAAATAATATCATACTAGAAAATAAAACCACAAATGCATATCAGAAAACCAGAAAGCAAGTAAACTCATACAAAAAAGTATAAACTTAAGAACATACCAAAAACAACACAATACATAACATAACTCAATTATAAAACATAAACAATCATACCAAAATCATACACATGAAAACAAAATACAAGAAACACAATGCAAACCAGAAAGAAATACCATAAATGCTATTGCAATATAGCATAACATAAATCACAAAATTAATATTTCTGGTAACTAATTGCTCATACCAGAAAGCAAGTAAAATCATACCAGATAGTATAAAATTCAGAACATACCAAAAACAAAACAATACATCACAAAACTCAATTATACAACATACACAATCATACTAGAATCTAATACATTAAAACAAAATACAAGAATTAAAAACCAGAAACAAAAGCCAAAAATGCTAATGCAATAAAGCATACCATAAAATCACAAAATTAACATTTCTGGTAACTAATTACTCATATCAGAGGAACATAAATGAAAAACAAGCATACCAGAAACGTAAACCATAACAAAAATAACAAATATAACCATACCAAAGGCACATAAATGGAAAACCAGAAGCATACCTGGAATGCCAAGGGGAAACCAGAAATGCAGTAATTTCCGGATGCCCTAAACTTTGTTGGCTCGCAATCCCTGAGTTTGTCAAGTGTCTTATTGAAGACAAGGCGCCCCCATGGATAAGAATTAAAGGCATCCATGTCCTTCAGAAGAGATAGAGGAAGATTGATGACAAACTTCTTTTTGTCATTGCCAAGCAAAACAAATTCAATAAATAGCAGCAGAGCCATCTTGAATTTCCTTTCATCATTCTTTTTCAACTTTGAATATTTTTCCTCCAATTGCTCCAATTTGCACCTGTGGATGCCGAACAACTCCTTCATGTCGACATTTTCTTCTTCATTGTACACATGGAACCGACACTGAAGGCCGGTAATTTCAGAAAACTCGCTTAAGCCAAACCTTATGAACAAAAATATACAACAAAAAAAGAAAGAAACACATTAACAATTGAAAGTGGAATGGAGGTAACAAACTGAACTGAAAAGATTGGGTGTATAGTTAATAAATACCTAAGCAGGGTTTTGTTGATTGCAAACTACATTGAGTGTTTGCGGTCAGTTTGAACCTCATGCAGAAGCATGAAGTGTATTAATTGGTTGGAAGGTTTAAGATAGGTACAGAGGGAGATGACAGATGAAAAAAATAGAGTTCTTGAACAATTCTTGCCCATTGACATCCAACCCTTCAAGTAAAAATTTAACCATATTTACACGAGATAAGACATTTATCCGTGTTGCCTCGTATTTTAGGTTGTCATCGAATCTGTACATTAACTAGTAAAGGAAACAAGATTGTTAATACAAGAAAAACATTCAACAACAAACCAGAAACTCATATCAGGCATTCAACTTACAAAGGACTCTTCATGTCCATAACTAACATTTTCCTCAACAGCCTGTGTAAACATACCAGAAAATAATGTCAATATATACATCAACATGAAATACCAGAAAGTAATATAAAAACTTCATATGAACAAATACAAGAAAACATCAATAAATAAAACAAATACCAAAAACCCTAACCAGAACATCTAATACCAGAAACAAATAACATACCAGAATATATACATCAACATGATCAGACACAACATAAAACAAATAACATACCAAAACATCTAATACCAGAAAACATTAAATTAACCTCATATGAACAAATACTAGAAAAGATACCAGAAAGTAAAACATCAACATGCAATACCAGAAACACATACCAGAAACACATACCAGAATTTTAAACTAAAGCAAATACCAGAAAACTTAAAACAAAAAACCTCATATGAACAAATACCATAAAACATACCACAAAGTAATACATGAACCTGCAATACCAGAACATTAACAATAAACACATACCAGAAACTTAAACTAAAGCAAATACTAGAAAACTTGAAACCAATAACATAACAGAAAATCTAATAACATACAAACATACCAGAAAACTCATGTAAATATAAAGACGAAACAAACATAGAACAAACCATATCAAAACAGGTACCAGAAACGATGATTAAACTAATTACAAACCCTAATATGAACAAATACCAGAAACTATAATACCATAAAACATGAAAGAGTATCAAAGCAATACTAACCATAGGTATATCAACTGTTCGAGGACCACCATATACTACAATTTGAAGGCCTGATTCATCATGAGACACAGCAAAATCATCGCCTTCGTTTGGTGTGGAATCTTCAACAGGTAAAGGAGTGTAGGAGTTAGAAGGTTGAAGGTAGGAGCATCACAAGAAGATTTGTTAGCAGCAACCTTTGATCGAGTCGACATTTTCGTTTTCTTAGGGTTTACAAAAATCAAAACGATTCCGGAGTGTTTGGGGTAAAAACGAAGACGAAAAACAAAGAACAAGTGAAGGAGATGGCCGGAAAGTGACGAGAGGTGAATCAAACTTGAAGGAGATGGCCGGAAAATGGAGAATACAAGAGAGATTGATGAAGATGACAGTTGAAGGTGAAGAGTCGGACGACAGTTTCTTCTCCGGTACAACAAAAACGAAGTGAAATTGGTAGTTAGTGAATGAGCGGAATATTTGGTAAGGTAAATAAATTTACCCCATTAATATCAATTAACAGTAAAAATATTGGGGTATACTTTCTTTTATAAAAACTGAAAATAGCCTAGTATATCAAATTTTGCCAGTATTTTTTATTTTTTTAATTTAAAAATCTAAAAAAAAAATTAAATTTAAAGCTATTTTTTAAAACTAAAATTAAAAATGTAAGTTTCACACTTATAGTGTTTTCCTCACTATTGTAACTTTGTTTTTTGGGTGACGGGGAGAAAGGTAGATTGAAAAACCTCAACAAAGCAATGTTAATTCTCTTTTGCCTTATGTTGTTGGTGTAGTTGGGTTGTCGATATCAGCTCATTCAACCTTTATTAAGGATAATTGAATTGGAAGTGGGCATCACCAGAGAGGAAATAAATATCGTCATCCACTCATCCCTTTGTTTTCTTCACTATTCAGTATTCTACTTGCTCCTTTTATGGGCTTCTACGAGTCCACTGTGTAGGTGCTTTGACAGTTTCATACATGGCCGTGATTTGACGTCTTGACCATTTACACGTAATATTAAGGTTTTAATTGCATTATTTTATATTATAAACCAATTAAAAATATATATTTTGACCCAAAAAAATGGAGTTTTGTGTTGTTGGGCCTAATGACACCCCTGTTGAACGAGTCTAGGTTCATATAATATAATTAAAAACATCTTATAGTCTAATAAGGTAATGTATTATAACTTTACGTAATCCGCGATTGACATGAAATGGAAGCCTTGTCATTGCACCATTTCAGAAAACTCGAGGTAATTTTTTGGAAAGCCTTTCCAAAAAAATCCTTTGTGCCTTCAAATTGTGGTTGGCCACTATTTCACCAACTTTACTTATAATTTTTAAATATATGTCGTCGTTTGCCGATAACAAAGTGTGACATTGTTGGATTGCTGAGGGTACCCACTCGATCATTTAATTTATGATTAGTTAGCTTAGTTAAATGTCTATATTTTCGACATGGTATGTTGTCGATGTTTTATCTTTGAAAACCAATTTTCTTTATCTTTTAGTTATAACCTCCTATTAGCTTAAGAATAAATGTCATCTTTCATTTTTTATATATGTAGTTAATATCAAATTTTGTTTAAAAGCTCAAAATAAAATATTCAAAAAAAAGATATTCATAAAAAAATATTTACTATATTTATATTATGCTTGTTTCAAAAACCTTATGATAATTTCAGAAAATAATATAATTAACTAAAAAATAGTTTTTAAATAAATAATTAAAATCAGTAACAAACAAAATGTATTCTAGATTCCTAGGGGGAATTTCCACCCATTTTTGTGCACCCCTAATTTATTTATCAAGACACCCAAGTTATGTTAATGATATTTTAATATTTTTAAACTGTCAACGCAACTAAGGTGCTATTACTATTAATACTATTAGTTTTTTTATATGTTTTAAAAGTAATACACCTAAGGGCATTGGTTTGTTTTTTTTTTTTTTTTTTTGTAAAAATATATATATTTTTTGGTTGTTGGTTTTAGTTTTTAAGTTTTGGATTTTATAAGTTTTAGTTTTTGAATTTAATAGTTTCGGGTTACAAATTTTCGATTTTAATCAATTTATTATATATTTTTGACTTTACGAGTTTTTGGAATTTGTTACGGTTGTTTTTTGTTTCACGATGTTAAAGTGACCCACCTAAGGTATTTTTATTTTTTTAGTAAATTACATTTTGGTTCCTAATTTTAGGAGTTTTAAGATCGAGTTTGGGTTTTACAAGTTATAGTATCCATACGAAAATTTAACGGCAGAATAACATAACCAAGTAACTACAAAATTAGAAACAATGAAAAATTAACGCCAAAGACGTCATAATAAAACGAAAATGTAACGGTAACGGTTGAGTATCAAAATCGAAATTTATAAGATCACAAAAGAAACAACCACCACAACAACAAGATATCAAAATCGAAATGTAACGGTAAACGTTCAGTGGATTGAACTGCTTTACTTCAATTAAAAAAAAAAAAAAATCCATTTCTGGGGCAGGTACTAGGCACCAATATAATACTTTAAAATAATAGTTTGATGAGACAAGAAATTTTAAAATGCATTTTTTTAAATAAAAAGCCTGGACATTACTGTAAACTTATTGTACTTGATAACTTTTTTTTATTGATAGATTAGTACACCTTAACAAAGCATGATGAAGAAAGAATCAATCTTGTTTACAAATCTGAACAAAGTGAGATAGACACTCAGCGGAAGAGCCGCCGTCACTCAGTGCTTCCATTGCGCTCACTTGAAGTTCCACGGCACGCAACCTCATACAACGCCCTTCCTCACCTTCCATCACACTTCTCACCATCTTCTCAATCTCCTCCCTCCCCACCACCTTCCTCGCCGGCAACTCGCTTGGCCGAATCGCCACCTTCAACTCCTCCGCCAACATCGTCGCATTCATCCTCTGCTCCGCAAACATGGGCCAAGCAATCATCGGCACTCCGTTTGTTAGACTCTCGAGAGTCGAGTTCCATCCGCAATGCGTCAAGAAACCTCCAATTGACGCACGTGACAATATCTCAGTTTGTGGGGCCCATTCGTTAACCAATAGTCCCAGTTTACTCGTCCTCTCTGTAAATCCAGCTGGCAAATACTTAAATTTCTCCACGTCATCATCGCCTCTCGACCCAAAATACGAACCACTTGCTTCCCCGTCTACAGGAGGTCTTACCACCCAAATGAACCTTTGCTGACTCAGCTCCAACCCCCATGCCACCTCATCCATCTGAGCTTTTGACAGGGTCCCACCACTCCCAAACGAAACGTACATCACCGACCTAGCCGGCTGCCGGTTCAACCACTCCAGTACTTCACTATTTTTTTCCTGGTTCATTGGTCTGGTCAACGGTCCAATAGCATAGACCGGGACTTTGATAACGCTCTTCAAGAAAACCTCGTTATTGAAAGCTGTCAACGTGGCATGCTCAAGATCCTTCCACGTGTTCACCAAAGCACCGTCAAATAATGGGATTTCAGCTCCCATCTGTAAGTATTCTCTATACTGCTGGTCCCTGCGTTCCAGCATAGGGTCGACTATGTCATCGGGTCGAACCGGTTTACACCCCGGGATTTTCAACGGTTCAGTCTGGTCAACGTACTCTCCTTCAATCTCCTTATCAAGAACAGGAGAGTTAACCATCAAAGCAAGAAGCCATGCACTAGAAGGCAAGTAGACGAAGCTACGAAGCTGAAGCTCCTTTCCGATGGAGAGATACTCAGTTGCGAACATATCGCAGATGAGAACATTGGGTTCGGGCTTGAGACCGGATATAGCAGCCCGGACAGCTGGCCCGGTTTCACGCATGACAACCCGGATTTTGGTGACTAACATGGCTTCCGGTTGGATGACGTGGGTGATGTCAGCAGCCGGGATTTCAAGAACGTCAACGCCGCCGTGGCTTGCCGAAGAGGATTGGGAGGTGGTGACGAAGAGGATGGTGGATTTGAAGGAATGGAGAGATGAAAGGCGTTTAGCGAGCTCGATGACGGGAATAAAGTGGCCCATGCCGGGGCTTGATACCAGAACGGCGTGTTGGGTTGATGCCGTCTTATCAAGTTTATCCATGACCGCCGGATTGGAGTGTATAATTATGATGATCTAAGTGATGGGTGGAGTGGATCAAGAAATGAAGAATATATATATATATATAAAAGGTGGGGTTCCCATCACAATACCTTAACGTGAGAACATGAGAACAATCGTACATTGTTGAGTATTAAGGGTTGAGATATAATATATCATAATTAATAATAATTAGAAATCCAACAATAACTACGAATAATCCACTTAACAATAACTACGAATAATACATTAAATGATATAACACCTTCGTAACAAAACTAATAATAATTACGAATTTGTTTTCATTTTCTCACGTTAGGGATGTTCTCATAGGATATATATATATATATATAGTATAAATCCTATGAGAACAGGTTTATCGTGTAATCATGAGAACAAATTCGTAATTATTATTAGTTTTGTTACGAAGATGTCATGTCGTTTAATGTATTATTCGTAGTTATTGTTAAATTCCTAATTATTATTATTCGTAGTTATTATTAATTATGATATCTACTCTAAATCTCAGCCCTTAATACTCATCATCCAACGGTGTACGATTGTTTTCATGTATACACGTTAGAGGTGTTCTCATGGGAACCACACCCTCTATATATATATATATATATATATATATATATATATATATATATATATATATATATATATATATATATATATATATATATATATATATATATATATATATATATATATATATATATATATATATATATATATATATATATATATATATATATATATATATATATATATATATATATATATATATATATATATATATATATATATATATATATATATATATATATATATATATATATATATATATATATATATATATATATATATATATATATGCGCTGTTCAGGTAAGACACATTATTCCAGTACGGCCGTACGGCCGCCCGGACGGCCGACACGTGTCCCAAATTTTTTTATTTTATTATTTCCAAAAACGAGTGAAAGTAATAGTTCAAAATTTATTAAGGAATAGTTCATAACTTATAAAAATGATAGTTCATGAATTATAATAGAATAGTTCATAGTGCAAAGTTTATAAAGGAGTGAAAATAATAGTTTAAAACTTATTATGGGATAGTTCATGAATTATAATAGAATAGTTCATAAATTATAATAGAATAGTTCAAAGTGCAAAATTTATAAATGAGTGAAAGGAATAGGTCAAAACTTATTATGCATGGGATAGTTCATGAATTATAATAGAATAGTTTATGAATTATAATAGAATAATTTATGAATTATAATAGAATAGTTCAAAGTGCATAATTTATAAAGGATAGTGCATAACTTATAAAATGATAGGTCATGAATTACAATTGAATAGTTCATAACATATAAACGATTAATTTATGAATAATTTGATAAAATACATTAAAAAGTAATAGTTCATGGATTATATGAGAATAGTTCAAAGTTTATAGAAGAATAGTGCATAAATTATAGCATGGTAGTTCAAACAAATTTTCATTCGTGTCCCGAAAAAAAAACGTTTAAAAAAAAAAAAAAATTGTGACACGTGTCGGCCGCATGGGCGGCCGCATTAATTGATCCGTACCTGAACAAAAGCATATATATATATATATATATATATATATATATATATGGACTAATTAGGTAAATAGGTTTATTTTATTTTATTGTATACAAACTAGTCCTTTTCTAGTTTTCTATTTATTAAATATACCCTATTATTTTTTTATAACTTTCATTTAATGGTAAGGTAAAACTAATTAACCCTTCTATTAAAAAAGAAAGAATATTTGATGTTTGCGTAAATTTTGATTTTAATTACCGAATTTTTTTAATTTTATTTCCCTTTTTATTTTTAGTTTTCATACCGGACATTTACATACCGGACATTAACATACCGGACATTTTACATACCGGACATTTTATATACCAGACATTTACATACCGGACATTTTACATACCGGAAGTTCATAACGAAATTTTTCATACCGGAAGTTCATACCGAAATGTTTTATACCAGAAGTACATACCAGATGTTCATACCGGAAGGTCATACCAAAATTTTTTATACCGGAAGTTCATACCGAAATTTTTTATAACGCAAGTTCATACCGAAAGTTCATACCGAAAGTTCATACCGGAAGTTCATAACGAAGTTTTTCATACCGGAAGTTCATACCGAAATTTTTTATACCGGAAGTTCATACCGAAAGTTCATACCGGAAGTTCATACCGGAAGTTCATACCGAAATTATTTATACCGGAAGTTCATACCGAAAGTTCATACCGAAAGTTCATACCGGAAGTTCATAACGAAGTATTTCATACCGGAAGTTCATACCAAAATTTTTTATACCAGAATTTCATAACAAAAATTTTCATACGGGAAGTTCATACAAAAATTTTTTATACCGAAAGTTCATGCCGAAAGTTTATACCGGAAGTTAATACCGAAAGTTCATACCGGAAGTTCATAACGAGACTACGTTCACTTTCGAAGGACAATCTTGCCGAAGATGAAATGGTAAAGTACTGTCTTGCTGACGGTAACGCATCCGCTGATTTACGAGACTACGTTCAATCTTTAAGAGAAAAGAAGAAACACCTACAATATGAAGTTCACATATTAAGAATGCGGGAATTGGACGCTGAGGCACATGTATCGTCATTGAAGCATGAACTTACTCTTACTAAAGTGAAAGACAACAATGAAATCACGTCTGGAAAAATAAATGTGTTTGTATTAGGGTTTATTTCCGGGATTGTTCTATTCTCTTTAGTTGTTTGAGTTGGTCTCCCATGCAGTTTGCAGTAAGGACATATCTTCATATCATATTTATGTAAATGGTCAGGAGCCATTTTGTGTTTGGTATTATGCTACGGAGCCATTTTATGTAAACAATTTCAGTTACTAATGCAGACCGTTGGTAGTTTAATGAGATTATGGGTTTGCCTTGGCTTGTAATTGCCCTTTTCCTAATTGTTATACCTTGAAAAATCAGTAGACCAGACACAAGATTGTATGGAAACTCAACAAGCACAATGTCCATGGCAAAAACATCATAGCCAGATTTGCACAGCAGACACACTGTAACAGAGGTATGTAAGGGTGAACCTTATGTATCTACAATAGATAGAGCATAACTGTAATAAAAAAAGAAGGGTGTCTTTCCATAAATAACACGAGTACATCCGCTTGTAAAGTTTGAAATATTACAGTGGAAACCAAAGACATAACATAAATATAAAGAGATAACATTAATATAAACCACACATCTCTCTCCTTAATTGCAAAGAAACCCAATCCTCTTTTCCCTGCTGACTTCCGCCCCATTTCCTGCTACAACACCTCCTATAAAATCATTGCCAAACTCCTTGCCGGGAAACTTAACTTGGCCCTCCCCCACATCATCAGCAGAACCCAGGGTGCTTTCGTTAAAGGGCGTTCAATAAAACACAATGTGCTTATTTGCCATGAACTGTTCAAGCGTTACAACCAACGCAGAATCTCCCCCAGATGTGCCCTCAAAATCGACATCTCCAAGGCCTTTGACACCATTGACCACCGCTTCATCATCTTCTGCCTTCATAGAATGGGTTTCCTTGTGAAGTTTATCAGGCTAATTGAATCCTGCATTACCACCCCATCCTTCTCTATCAATCTCAACGGATCACTTCATGGCTACTTCAGGAACACTCGGGGCCTCAGGCAGGGATGCCCCCTCTCCCCTCCCCTTTTCGTCATTGCGATGGAGGTCCTATCCTCCATGCTCTCCACAAACACAACAAACCCCGACTTCAACCCCCACCCCAAATGCTCATCTCCCAAACTCACCCACCTTTGTTTTGCTGACGATCTGTTACTTTTTTGCAGGGGTGACATCACTTCCATCAAAATCCTAAAGAATACGCTGGACCATTTCGGAAAATACTCGGGGCTCATTCTGAACCCCTCCAAATCGGCCATTTTTCTTGGGGGAGTCCCTCCTGATGCTGGCGACCGTCTCTCCTCCGACTCTGGCTTGCCTATCGGATCCCTCCCTTTCACCTACCTCGGCATGCCGATGGGTAGCAAACGCCTTAACATTAGAGAGTTCTCCCCCCTCATCTCTAGGATCACAAGCAAAATCAACTCCTGGAGTGCCAGATGCCTCTCTTATGCCGGCAGGAAACAAATTGTAAACTCCATCCTCATGTCTATTCATATCTACTGGTGTTCTGTACTGCCGATCCCTATGTCCATCATCCACAAAATCAAAGGACTACTCCGCTCTTTCCTCTGGTCCGGTAAATCATCCTCTGGCCGTTCCCTTGTAGCATGGAATATCATTTGCAACTCCTATCATGATGGTGGTCTGGGCTTCAAAGAGATCCTATCCTGGAACAAGGCCTGCATCTCCAAACAAATCTATGATCTCACCTCAATCAACCCAACTGAAAATATCTAGACAGAATGGGTAAACAACAACATTCTTAAAGGCTCATCCATCTGGCTCTACCCTGCGTCATACAAGCACAGCTTCATCTGGAACTCAATGATTAAAATCCGTGACGAGATTCTAAGCAAAACCACAGGACCCCTCTTCATCCAAACTTCTACAAATTCGGCTGGCAGATTCAATACCTCCCTGGTCTACAACACCATCTGGAAGTCTTCCCCGCCCTCCACCCCCTTCGGGATGCATCATATATGGGAGGGTCTTAACATCCCCAAATGCAGCTTCATCACTTGGATCGCCAGCCACAACCGTCTCCCCACCCTTTCAAAGCTTCTCCAATGGAACGTCATTCAAGATGACTCCTGCAAATTATGTAATTCTCACAATGAAGATCAGGATCACCTTCTCCACCACTGTTACTACTCAAATCTTGTCCTTGACCTCGTTTCTAGATGGACCCGCACCCCCCCCCCCCTTACCCTTACAACCAAAATATCTGGGGATGGATCTGTTCCCTTAAACCAAAAAAACACGACCTCATCACCCACATCCGCCTTTCATCCATCACTGGCTTCATCTACTTTGTTTGGAAAGCCAGAAACGACCTTATCTACAACAACACAACCACCCACCCTACTTCCTGTGCATCTCTCATCATAAACGCCACCAAAAACTTCGCAGCTTGCAACTGGAAAGACCGCTCCCCCAACACCATCATGTGGAGTAATATTCTTGGCATCCATTCTGTATGATCTGTTTTCTTTCCCCCTCGTGATCTAGTAGATCACTCTATCTTGTAAATGCACCTCTAATTATTAATATCACAATTTTTTCAAAAAAAAAAAAAACTTTCTACATATTTCTTGTCGAGTTTCAAATGGTAGTAGCAATACGATCACGTATATGCCCCATTCATCTATCTCTTGTAACGTTGATACCAACATCTTCCACACTTTCTTGGTTTACCATCGGGGTTTGATCTTCTTCTTCTTCAGACAAGTTATCATAGCCAGAGTGCAAGCGAATGAAGTTGTGGAGGGTGAAGCAAGCGAGATGAATGTCAACCTGTGTGTTGTCCGGATAACATGGCATTGCATCTAAAATTTTTCATCTTTTTTTGAGGATTCCAAAGCAACGTTCTATTCAACTTCTAAGAGAAGAGTAGGCCCGGTTGAACGCTTCTTTCTTGTTACTGGGCGGCTCATTATCAAACTGATTCAAATGATACCTTGTCTTAGAATATGGAACTAGAAACCCCGGCCTATCTGCAAAACCTTTGTCACAAAGGTAATACTTGTTGGCAGATGGAATGGGAAATTGTACGTTTGGGTTGCAAATGGCATTATCTAGGACCTTTGCGTCATGGGCCGACCCCATCCAGACAACACAAAAGTAAATAACATGTTAAAATTACAAACAACTAGAACATTGAAGGTCACCGTATGTTTTCGACCGATGAAAGGACCTTGTGACTCTGAAGGGATGCATGCACTGATATGAGTTCCATCAAGACAACCAATACAGTCCTACATATAAAAAAAATACAATTCAAGTGACATAATTCATATGACGTTAATCCTTTTAATAAAGTACAGATATACCTGGAAATAATCCTTGTATTTGGGATCTGGAGCAATGTGGGACGATGTCCTAGGAAAGTTCGGATTCCTTGGTCGAATAAGATCATGTGATAGTCCACGTTCTTCATGCCCGTACCCGGTGAAAGAGTTCAGTACATCATGGAATGCTCGGTGAATAGTCTTCGTTGACCTTTGAAAATGCTCAGCTACAACACGAACTGAGGCTCCTTGAGCTAGCGTGTATAGGAATATTCTCACTTTCTCCAAGACAGAGACTTCTGCTGACGCTTTAAGACCGTAATTGTTTTTCAACTCGTTGCACAAACGTACAAGTACTTCTACGTTCATCCTAAACATGTTGACCGTCCGAATGTGATGGCCGGACAATATGTCATTCTTCCACATTTTCCCACGCTCATAATCAGTGTAGCAAGGTTGTTTGTGCATATGTTTGTAGTAATGGTCGGCTAGTATCTCCATTTCCCTTTGCATTTGAGCATAATGTGTGTACAATTTAACTAGTCAACGACGTTTCTGCAATTCTTCATCAGTACCGTCACACCCGCTAGACATATTTTATATGTACGATGCGCACCTGCAATTGATAAACAAGAGACCTCTCATGACAAGCAATAATAGAGATTAAAAACACAAGCAAGCGTAACAGAGGAAACAAATGTGCGAAACATGAATGACTAAAAAAATGTCAACAAGTACAATGTCATGCAAGAACAGTGAATAACAAGAACTAACAAGTTCAACAAAGATGAGAGTACAAACATATGTAAAACAACTAAAAACAATTCAAATCTAGTCAAACTCTCATTTCAACCACCTCACCCTCTTCTCGTCATCTGGTAGTTTCCTCAAAATATTCATATCACTTTTCCCTTTAACGAGATAATAAAACACCAAAATGGTGATCTATCTTCCACCATAATTTTTTCAACAAACCGATCAAGCATCAACATTACTTCATCCAGTAGTGACTCTTCTTCCTTATCTTTTGAGTTGACTTCTTCTTGGAATAGGACAAGTATTTTCTCGCTGTGCTTCCTAGTATCTGCAAGGTGTTCTTCAAACTTGGATGACCCAACAGATTGTCTTCTTTTTCTCTTCACCGAAGCCTTGTTATTAGTACACATTGACCGGAGTAGGGGTAGGATCTTCTGTTCTCTGAAATGGATCCTCGTCAAGGTTTGCCCCTATTCCAGATTTGCTAGTAGCTCCTTCGTTGACGGTGTCAACAAATGTGCGAAAGAATTGTGAATCATCTCCTTCCCCGACACCAAATCCTATATCCTCTTCATTTGCAAGTGACACATACTCGGGAGTCTTTTCTTGTGCCATGCCGGAAGACATGGCAAGTCGCCCTGTTGCTACGTTCTCAAAAAAAAGTGAACGCAACAATTCTTCATATTCAACATACATTTCCTTGGTCCTAAATTTCTTGCAATTTGAATCTTCCTGCAACAATAAAAAACATACATTAGTATAATACATGTCTTTTAGTACCGTAATATATAGAAAAGAAAAATCAATTACCTTAATCTTCCTTTCCCACCATTCATTTGTTGTAGTGATCATACGGGTCTTCTCATTCCAACCAAGACCCGTCTCCGAATTCATAAGCATGTTCCATGCCTTATAATCTTTTTTCATTGGCTCGTACTTGTTCCTACAAGTATCCTTTACACCACTCCGTCCACATCTAGCAATACAAGTTGGAGTAATTTCTTTCCAATTGTACGATTGCTTGCTTCCATTTTTCTTTTGGTATTCATGTAGTATGTTCACTAGAATTTTTAGTGCTTCATCATCCCAAGCGAAATTTGGACCTCTACAAAGACTTTGAGAATCACTTTTGTCTATCCCACTACAACAAATTTATGTACATATAAAACATATCCCAATCACATACTTAAGAAATATGCAGAAATCTACTCAAAACAGCTAAGTACTCCATGAAAAGATCAACTACAATCAACTCAAAACAACATAAAGGTCAACTTTCGGTAAAGAAATATGCAGAAATCGACTCAAATAAATGGGCAGCACTCATAAATCAACTCAATATAGTGAGAGTTTAATAACATCACAAATTCTGAACAACAAATATAAGGACAACAACAATTCTGGACATCAACAATCACAATTCAACTCAATCAGAATTCTTGACAAGAACATTCAACAGCAACCACAAATCGAATTCAACTCGCACTATAAACAATTTTGGACAAGAAGATTCGACATCAAACAAGATTCGACAACAACTCGTCATAATTGTGTGCGAGAACATAAATAACAACAACTGAATAAATCGAAAAAGACAGTTCTTGTCCAGAACTCGCATTGGACAAATCGAATTCAACTCGCACTGTAAACAATTCTGGACAAATGTTTTTGGTAAAGGAAGAAGCTTCGACAACAAAGAGAAAGAAAATCGATGTGTGGTTGATGTTGAATGTTCTTGTCCAAAACTCGCACTGTAAAGAGAAAGAAAATCGGTGGTAGAAGATGGCAGTATACAAGAACAAGGAAGCAGAGCACCTTACCTGGTTCAGAACAGAGGTAGACGCACGGAGGAAAAAGACCCTGTTGGCACGATTGAAGGAAGAAGACCGGTGGCGGACTCCCACAGTTGCGATGGAGGAAGAAGCAGGCAGCAATACTCCCACTGTTGGCACGATTGAAGGAAAAAAAACCCTAAGGATGCTTCAAAATGATTAAAATAATAGAAGGGTAACATATGTAATATTAAGTAAAAGTAGGGTTATAATAATACTTTTATCGTCAAAGACTCCACAAAACACACTACTCTTACCAACACATGCACAGTTTTTTAAAAACTAAAACACTACTAAAAACACAAAACACTACCAAAAACACTATAAAACACTAACCCTAGTTTTTTTTTTTTTTTTTTTTTTTGAAAATGGAAAGCGGTTCGAAACAACTAGGCGGCGCGCCGTCTAGTGGATCGAAAGGCCGAAGAAATCGGCAGACGGTCTAACCGTCATGACACAAATAAGGGAGAAAAGAACTACACAAAAATACATCAAAAAGAAACCGAGAGCAAAAAAGTCTTCAAGTGGAAAGCAGGATGATCCAGCCGGCGGGAGGCAACGAGCATAAAAGTTCATCTTCGAAGAAAGTACACAGGGAAGCCTGGGGAACAACTGTAGACACCTCAGATTTGGACTGCAACAGAGCCATCAGGAGTCGATCACACATGCACACACTATGTAGTACCAAACTAGTTTAACCCTATGCATCATTTATCGCTATGTGATATATAATATTTTAATAGTACATTAAATAATATTATAAGCTGTTGAGTTGTTACGTTATTTTTGGTTTTATTAAATACTTTGATAAATTCTATAAATTTAAATTTAAATAAATCAATAGTTAAAACCATATTATATACTCTTAGTAAAGTTATTAGAAAAAAATATTAATTAATATTGGTAAGGATTTTTTTTCAAGATGTCCTTCAACTTTGGACTTTTTCTCTTGATATCACAAGTTTTAAATTTTCTCTTAATACCCTGATGATTTGATTTGTTTATCCCATTTACCGTTTTTAATATATTTTATTAAAAATTCAATAATAAAATAAAAATAAAATAAAATTAATTCTAAAATCATTAAATATTAACTTTATAAAATACTAAGTAATATATAGAAGTATTTTTTATTTTTTTAATTTAAAAATCTAAAAAAAAATAAAATTTAAAGCTATTTTTAAAACTAAAATTAAAAATGTAACTTTCACACTTATGGTGTTTTCTTCATTATTGTAACTTTGTTTTTTGGGTGACTGGGAGAAAGGTAAAATCGAAAAACCTCAACAGAAGAATGTTAATTCTCTTTTGCCTTATGTTGTTGGTGTAGTTGGGTTGTCGATATCAGCTCATTCAACCTTTATCAAGGATCATTGATTTGGAAGTGGGCATCACCAGAGAGGAAATAAATTTCGTCATCCACTCATCCCTGTGGATTTGTTTACTTTTTTTTTTTTTTTTACAATGAAAAACCGTTCGATCTCATAAACGGGGCGCCGACTATTGGATCGAAAGGCCAAAAAAATCGGCAGACGGACTAACTGTCATAAATGACACAAAAGAAAAAGAAAACACAAAAATATACCATAAAGACTCGAAAGCAGAGAAGTCTTCAACAAATAACATCGGCACGCCAACTATTCAATCCCCCTTTGTTTATTGTCCTGTGTGTGAATTATCGTAAATTTTTAAATTTTTCAGTACAATTCATTTTTGTGTTTCTTGAAAATTTTCTTTCTACTTGCTCCTTTTATGGGCTTATAGTCTTCTACCAGTCCACTGTGTAGCTGCTTTGACGGTTTCATACAGGGCAGTCCAATTCGTCCAATTCAGAGAAAGGATTTGTCGTGACCATTTACACTTAATATTAAGATTTGGGATAATTTGACATACTAGGCCTTTTTGAGTTTTTGTTTAAAAAAGTGTACCCTAAATTTTTTACCACTTTCATTTAATGATAGGTAAAAATTATTAACCCTTCTATTTAGAAACAAAGGAATAAATGATGTTTGTTATTTGTTATATAAGTATAAGTTTTAATTTTTAATTACTGAATTTGTTTTTTTTTTAAAATTATTTTTCTTGCCTTTTTTTTATTATTTTCTTTTTTATTTTCTTGACTAAATTTTTCATACCGGAATTTCTAATACCAGAAATTTCATACAAGAAATTATCATACTAGAAATTATTCATACCAGAAATTATACATACCAGAAATTATACATCCCAGAAATTATACATACTAGAAATTATACATACTAGAAATTATACATACCACAAATTATTCATACCAGAAATTATACATACCAGAAACTATTCGTACCAGAAATTATACATACCATTAATTATACACATACATACCAGAAATTATACATACCACAAATTATACATACCAGAAACTATTCGTACCAGAAATTATTATACACTTCTTATTATACATACCAAAGAGATCATGGCCTGCTTGCAAAACACGAGCAGCTAAATATATATTAGTGGAGAATTTAGCTTTGTTGCATGATTAGTGGCCGAGACTGTTTTAATTGCATTCATGTGGGATATATATTAGTGGAGAATTTAGCTTTGTTGCATGATTAGTGGCCGAGACTCTGGTAGAAATATGAATGAGATATCACAAAATACAGCTATTCATCTCACTTACCTGTTTGAATTTCAGAGTCAACAATCCAATATCTATATCAGTCCCCTTATTGGAAGCAAGGGGACCATAAATTATGAATGAAAGAGCTTGAACTATGAACTCCAAACAACAAATTGTAACATGTTTCAAAAGAATAAATAGAACATTTTTTCCACAAAACAACAACCCTTCTCCGTTTTCCTAGTATATCTACATGAATACCTTCAATCGGATTCATCTTCTTGATTCCCTGCACAAAGTCGATCGATCGAGCCTTCCCAGAACTGCTGCTCACAGTCGACGGAAAGAGAGATCCGAATTGGAAGCAGGTCACGCGCAACAACTTTTGCATCTTCTATCGCGCGAATGGAAGCAGGTCCGGTCCTGCAACCCTTCAATCGGATTCATCTTCTTAATGTTTCAGATCTAGATCTATGTGATGTGAGAGGAGCTCCTTAATGTTTCAGATCTAGATCTAGATTTGGATATGGATCTAGATCCAGATCGCCACCAACTCCGACGACGATCCTGGTCAACCGATTAAGCCTAATCTTCTATGGCCACCGTTGCTACCAGAAGGAGAACGAGAGATTGAGAAAAGGGAAGTAGAAACGAGAGAGATTCATAGAAAGAAATGTGGCGGTAGAAGGAGATATTGAGGAAAGGAAAGTAGAAGCGAGAGTTTTAGAGAATGGAATGAGGCGGCTAGGGTTTCACGGTTAAAAAAAAATTTGGGGTACATTTATTTAATTGTAAAACTAAAAAAGCCTAGTTAGTAGAGATAATTATAAAAAAGCCTAGTTACCTAATTGACCCTTAAGATTTTAACTATTATGATAAGCACTATTTTGTATCATAAATTAACTAAAAATAAATATTTTTGTGTTGATGGGTCTAATGACATCCCTTGTTAAACGAGTCTAGTTTCATATGATATAATTAATAACATCTTATTGTCTAATAAAGTAATGTATTATAACTTTACGTAATCCGCGATGGACATGAAATGGAAGCCTTGTCATTGCACCATTTTAGAAAACTCGAGGTAATTTTGTGGAAAGCCTTTCCAAAATAATCCTTTGTGCCTTCAAATTGTGGTTGACCACTATTTCACCAACTTTACTTATAATTTTTAAATATATGTCGTCATTTGCCGATAACAAAGTGTGACATTGTTGGATTCGTGAGGGTACCCACTCGATCATTTAATTTATGATTAGTTAGCTTAGTTAAATGTCTATATTTTCGACATGATATGTTTTCGATGTTTTAGCTCGTGTAGGAACTGTCCCGAGACTCCGGAAACAATCTTACATATCTTCCGGGACTGTCCCGACGCTGCCAATATCTGGTCCAACTTGCTCAGTGATGACATTGCGGCAGATTTCTTTTCTTCTGATGTGGTTTAATGGCTGATCAGTAACCAGGGCCGTACGGAACATATCGCACACAATCTTCCTTGGAACGTGTGCTTCGCTATTGCTCTATGGTGGTGCTGGAGGTGGAGGAATGAGACAATCTTTAGGAACATTACTGGACCTATTTATAAGACTTCCTTGATCGTTACTTACTGCAAATCTATTGTCATTGCGAAGGCCAATATCGGAGTGTCGGTTGGCTCATCAAAGCAGGAGATCAACGTCAGATGGTTCGCCCCGCTTGCCGGCTGGGTCAAACTTAATACAAATGGTTCGGTGAAGAGGGACATCGGTAGTGCTTCGGCCGGGGGTCTTCTCAGGGATATGCATGGACAATGGTTGTGTGGATTTATAGCTAACATTGGCCCTTGCTCCGTTCCAATGGCGGAATTATGGGGACTTTACATGGGTCTCCGAATGGCCTGGGATAAGGGTATACGTTTGTTGATGGTGGAGTTGGACTCGGAGTTGGTCTTTAAACTGGTATCACGATCTGTTCCGAATTATCATCCACTCTTTAGTCTGGTATCGAGTTGCCAAGGTTTCTTACGTAGGAATTGGTCCGTGCAATTTCATAATATTTTCCGGGAGGCTAATGTTGCAGCCGATCATTTGGCTTTCATGGCTTCCTATTATCCTCTTGGTTATTTTTATGTTCAATCCCCTCCTAGTTCTTTGACTCAGTTGTTGAACAACGATGCCCGCGGTGTAGCGACCCGCAGGTCTGCCAATTGTTAGCTTGTTTTATTCTAATAAATAGTCGGAGTCGTCGGAGACGCTCTGCATTCAACACCCAAAAAAAATAACCTCCTATTAGCTTATGAATAAATGTCATCTTTCATTTTTTGTATATATAGTTAATATCAAATTTTGTTTAAAAGCTCAAAATAAAATATTAAAAAAAGATATGCATAAAAAAATATTTACTATATTTATATTATGATTGTTTCAAAAACCTTATGATAATTTCAGAAAATAATATAATTAACTAAAAAATAGTTTTTAAATAAATAATTAAAATCAGTAACAAACAAAACGTATTCTAGATTCCTAGGGGGAAATTATTTCCACCCATTTTTGTGCACCCCTAATTTATTTATCAACCCACTGAAGTTATGTTAATGATATTTTAATATTTTTAAATTGTCAACGCAACTAAGGTGCTATTACTATTAATACTATTAGTTTTTTTATATGTTTTTTTTTTTGATAATGGAAAGCGGTTCGATTCAATAGACGGCGCGCCGACTATTGGATCGAAAGGCCGAAAAAGATCGGCAGACGGACTAACCGTCATGAATGACCACGAAAAAGGAGAAAAAGAAAGCACAAAAATACATCAAAAAAACTCGAAAGCATGGAAGTCTTCAAGGGAAAGCATAATGATCCAGTCCACCGGAAGCAACGAGCATAAACGTTCATCTTCGAAGGAAGTACACAAGCAGGAAGTCTGGGGAACAACTGTGGACACCTCAGATTTGGACTGCAACAGAGCCGTCAGGAGTCGATCACACATCCATGCTCCCTTCTCGACGAACACTCGAGACGCCAGCAAAGAAAGCATCAAAACAGAGAAGACGAGCATCAACACCCGGGTATCGTGATATAATAATGTGTCCAAACTTTGATGGTTTAAAGAGTATGATTTAGAAGGGGAACATTGTTCGAAACGAGTCGGTTAAAAATGATAAAAGCAAAGGAGCATTGCAAAAGATGGATGCTCTTGATTGTTCAGAATATGTTCGATTATGATTTAAAGATCTTTATTGACGAGGGCAATAAAGATAGAGACAAACCACAATCAAACATAATAATTAATTTTATTAATTAAATTTGGTGATAATGGTACCGTTAGACCGGGATGAGGGCCGTTAGGCCACAAAAATGATACTCTAAGGACGAGATTTAAACTCCAAAAACAACGAAAAGCCTCTCAAAGAGGAAAAAGTGTCTAAGATGAGCCCTTAAGAGTATAGGATGAAATCTTCCCATTGTAGAAAGAAAATTGGTCAATTTATTATTTATAATTCAAATTTGGTTAAGCGAGACATCCGGAAGCGTTTAAGCCGATATGGTCATTGACGGAATTACCCCAAATAGGTTGGATCCGGGTTGCGCCATCATTATAGAAGTTTGTTAGAAATTTTTTTTTTTTCATTAAGTGAGCAAGACCCAAATTATAATCGGGATTAAAGGAAGCAAGTACAAGGACAAGCATAGGTAGAGATTCACGGATATTCCCACAAAAAGGATAAAGATCCGGAAATTTTCACAGGATTAAGAAGGTTTTGAGTCAGCACATATAGTAGGTTTGTAGATTGTTCATTTTAAAGATGTTAATTGGTAAAAAAACAGCCATTGTGGTGGTATCATCAAATTGAAAGTAACACTCAGGTAATCTCTTCTAGAGAAGTATGATGAATGCTTGTTAAAGCAGAAAGTTTCGAATTTTGTGAAATCCATTATAGAACTCATTCTATTTGGTGAACCAGGATGTGAGAAAAGCTTCAAACTCAACATCAGCTAAATTGAAAACAACAAACCAAAAATGCTGCTAGTAAGCATAAGAGCATATAAGTACTGGTTTTTTTTTTTTTAACATATCCATTTATAGATGAAGAAAACAGAGCAAGCCAGTAAACAACACATACACATGGCAAGAGGAGTCATTCCTCCATTAACGTTCAAGTGTAAAATCTGCATCAAAAGCCCTGCTTCAATTTCTCCAGTCATCAGCTCTATTCACAATAGAAACCGGACCACACCAGTAGACAACCCAACAGAGGTTACCATTGACAAGGCTTCATCTTCCATACTAATAGAAGACAGAAAGCCCAACCAAGGCAAGCAAAAATTCAGAGGGGAGGAAATTGTTAAACGCTTGTGGATTGTTTGTTAAACTTGCCCTCCGGGACAAGCCTCCACGATTATCAGGAATTGAGAGAAACCGACCACCAAGCCGAAATGGGAACATGGGGAATCGTCTTCTTTTTCACCACATCGCATCCATAGGCCACCATCCGGGTGGGGGAGCCGCTGGTTTCTTTAGATTTATACAAAAGCTTGTTGAAGAGGGAGCTTCTAGGGGTTATTTCATGGTTGTAGACCTTGCCGATTTCGTTTTCTGCGTTAGGAAAATGGTTTTGGGAACCATTCTTCATGGGTGGAGGAAGAGTTTTTACAAGTCCTTCCGGTTTGGAAGTCAGTTGATGTAGCCATTGATGAACAAAGAAGACAGGAAGAAGAGACGTTAGTCAAAAAAGAGCTTAGTGTGGCGGTAGCCGAAATGTTTTGCTGGGCGGCGGTAGCCGAAGGGTTTTGGGGACGGCGATAGCCGAAGGGTTTTGAGTGAGGGTTTTCTCCAGAGCTACGGTAGAGAGCGTTTTGGACGGAAGTTTTT
This sequence comes from Fagopyrum homotropicum, assembly GCA_033239125.1. Lineage (NCBI taxonomy): Eukaryota > Viridiplantae > Streptophyta > Magnoliopsida > Caryophyllales > Polygonaceae > Fagopyrum > Fagopyrum homotropicum. The sequence goes on along the minus strand of BSWB01000003.1, from coordinate 142,481,199 downwards.
TTAAAAAAAAATTACACATTCATGACAATCTAGATTTAGACGACAAGGTCGTTTTTTTATATGTTTTAAAAGTATTACACCTAAGGGCATTGGTTTGTTTTTTTTTTTTGTAAAAATATATATATTTTTTTGTTGTTGGTTTTAGTTTTTAAGTTTTGGATTTTATAAGTTTTGGTTTTTGAATTTAATAGTTCCGGGTTACAAATTTTCGATTTTAATCAATTTATTATATATTTTTGACTTTACGAGTTTTTGGAATTTATTACGGTTGTTTTTTGTTTCACGATGTTAAAGTGACCCACCTAAGGTATTTTTATTTTTTTAGTAAATTACATTTTGGTTCCTAATTTTAGGAGTTTTAAAAATAAGATATTCATAAAAAAATTACTATATTTATATTACGATTGCTTCAAAAATCTTACGATGATTTCAGAAAAATATATAATCAACTAAAGAATAATTTTAAAAATAAATAATTAAAATCAGTAACAAACAAAATGTATTCTAGATTTCTAGTCACCAACACAATAGTTTAAAATAATACAGTAGTTTGATGAGACAACAAATTTTGAAATGCATTTTTTTTTTTTAATAAAAAGCCTGGTTATTAGTGTAAACTTATTGTACTGAATGACATTTTTTATTGAGAGATTAGTTCATCTTAACAAAGCATGATGAAGAAAGAATCAAGCTTGATTACAAATCTGAACAAAGTGAGATAGACACTCAGCGGAAGAACCGCCGTCACTTAGTGCTTCCATTGCACTCGCTTGAAGTTCCACTGCACGCAACCTCATACAACGCCCCTCCTCACCTTCTATCACACTTCTCACCATCTTCTCAATCTCCTCCCTCCCCACCACCTTCCTCGCCGGCAACTCGCTCGGCCGAATCGCCACCTTCAACTCCTCCGCCAAAATCGTCGCGTTCATCCTCTGCTCCGCGAACATCGGCCAAGCAATCATCGGCACTCCGTTTATTAGACTCTCGAGAGTCGAGTTCCATCCACAATTCGTCAAGAAACCTCCAATTGACGCACGTGACAATTAATATCTCAGTTTGTGGGGCCCATTCTTTAACCACTAGTCCTACTTTACTCGTCCTCTCTGTGAATCCAGCTGGCAGATACTTAAATTTCTCCACGTCATCATCGTCGCCTTTCGATCCAAAATACGAACCACTTGCTTCCCCGTCTACATGAGGTCTTACCACCCAAATGAACCTTTGCTGACTCAGCTCCAAACCCCATGCCACCTCATCCATCTGAGCTTTTGACAGGGTCCCACCACTCCCAAACGAAACGTACATCACCGACCTAGCCGGCTGCCGGTTCAACCACTCCAGTATTTCACTATTTTTTTCCTGGTTCATGGGTCTGGTCAACGGTCCAATAGCATAGACCGGGACTTTGATAACGCTCTTCAAGAAAACCTCGTTATTGAAAGCTGTCAACGTGGCATGCTCAAGATCCTTCCACGTGTTCACCAAAGCACCGTCAAATAATGGGATTTCAGCTCCCATCTGTAAGTATTCTCTATACTGCTGGTCCCTTCGTTCCAGCATAGGTTCGACTACGTCATCGGGCCGAACCGGATTACAACCCGGGATTTTCAACGGTTCAGTCTGGTCAACGTACTCTCCTTCAACCTCCTTATCAAGAACAGGACAGTTGACCGTCAAAGCAAGAAACCATGCACTAGAAGGCAAGTAGACGAAACTACGAAGCTGAAGCTCCTTTCCGATGGAGAGATACTCAGTTGCGAACATATCGCAGATGAGAACATTGGGTTCGGGCTTGAGCCCGGAGATAGCGGTCCGGACAGCTGGCCTGGTTTCACGCATGATAACCCGGATTTTGGTGACTACCGGGGCTTCCGGCTGGATGACGCGGGTGATGTCAGCGGCCGGGATTTCAAGAACGTCAACGCCGCCGTGGCTTGTGGAAGAGGATTGGGATGTGGTGACGAAGAGGACGGTGGATTTGAAGGAATAGAGAGATGAAAGGCGCTTAGCAAGCTCGGTGACGGGGATAAGGTGGCCCATGCCGGGGCTTGATACCAGAACCGCGTGTTGGGTTGATGCTGTCTTATCAAGTTTATCCATGACCACCGGATTGGAGTGTATAATTTATGATACTCTAACTGTCTAAGGGTGTGTTTGAAAAGTTCACAGAAACACTAGTGTTAGGTATTACTAGTGTAAATAGGGAGTGTATTTGAGTAACACTAGTGTTCAGTGCGTTGAAACCCTTAAACGGTGTTTGACCCTAACACTAGTGTTTCTAGCCAGATTGAGGGGGTGTACTCGACTCACTCGCAAAATCACAGAGTCGACATTCGTAGCTAGATTCCTTGGCGATTTTTGGGCGATTTAGGGGCGATTCGGCGAGTGCTCCGGCGTGGTTCTTCAGGGCGTCGTTCTAGCCAGTTTCCTAGCCAGATTGTAGCCGTCTTCTTCAGGGCGTCATTCCCCTTCATCAACATCAAAAGGTTAGGCTGACTTGCCCATTCGTAAAAATTTAGGGTTTGATGAAATCGATTTTTTGTCTTTGCTAATTCTGGTTCTTCGATTTTTGTGGTTCCCCTTCTTCGATTCTCCTAGCCAGATTGTTGTTCATCTGTTGTGCTATATGTATAACAGCCATGAATCCTGAAAAATTGGTTTTCTGGTTTGGGTAGTATCCTGTAATTTGCTGGTGCAATTGTAGTGTTCATATCATTTCTCTGTTGTTCATCTGTTGTGCTAATTCTGGTTCTTCGATTCTCTTATAATCTCTTTATTTTCTGGTTCGATTCTCTTAAACCTTCTTATTCCTTATTTATGGGTGATTATGCCCCTATTGCCACTGCTGTAGATATAGGTATATAGAGATCACAGTTTTGAGGAAAGCTCAACAAAACTGCAGAAGCTAATTTGAGGAAAGCATAAGGAAAGAGACAAATAGTTTCTTGCTGTTTGATTGATGCATATCTTTAGGCATTTGATTGATCGTTAATGTGTTGAATGTAGTAGTTGTTCTATCCTTAATTTATTTTAGATTTTTGTGCTGGGTTTTGTGAAGCTATAAGCATACCTTAGTTGCCAGTTGATCAAGCTGGTGGGATGAAGCAAATCCTGCTGTGTTGTGTGTTCAAGCATAGCTTAATTTATTTTTTAGATTTTTGTGCTGGGTTTTGTGCTTGGTTGTGTGTTCAAGCAAATCATAGTTGCCAGTCGACATATAAGTTATATTTTGCTGTTTGATACTGCATATTTTAGTTTTCTCTTAGGTTTATGATTCAATCAGTGGCTTTAAGATCATGTTTGGTTTTGGTCTCTGTAGATCTGAAATATTTCCTCATTTCTGTTGTTGATGTAACATTTGGTTGGATTAATACTGCTGAAGGTTTACAGTTGAGTGAAGAGAATTTTAATCTAGTTTTATGGATTTTGGGTTTTGTGCTTGGTTGTGTGTTCAAGCAAATCATAGTTGCCAGTGGTAAGTTATATTTTGCTGTTTGATACTGCATATTTTAGTTTTCTCTTAGGTTTACGATTCAATCAGTGGCTTTAAGATCATGTTTGGTTTTGGTCTTTGTAGATCTGAAATATTACCTCATTTCTGTTGTTGATGTAACATTTGGTTGGATTAATACTGCTGAAGGTTTACAGTTGAGTGAAGAGAATTTTAATCTAGTTTTATGGATTTGGTTTTGTGCTTGGTTGTGTGTTCAAGCAAATCATAGTTGCCAGTGGTAAGTTATATTTTGCTGTTTGATACTGCATATTTTAGTTTTCTCTTAGGTTTATGATTCAGTCAGTGGCTTTAAGATCATGTTTGGTTTTGGTCTCTGTAGATCTGAAATATTTCCTCAATTCTGTTGTTGATGTAACATTTGGTTGGATTAAATACTGCTGAAGGTTTACAGTTGAGTGAAGAGAATTTTAATCTAGTTTTATGGATTTTGGGTTTTGTGCTTGGTTGTGTGTTCAAGCAAATCATAGTTGCTAGATTCTTTCATCTCTAATGTATCTGTTTGAATCAAGTGCCATGGTCTTTTTTCTGTGTTTGGCAAATTGCTATCATTTCAGTGAATCATGACTAATGTTTCACAATGTATGGTTGTGTGTTAGGTAGCAATGGATGACTACTCCGGTTTTGAGAGCGATATATGCATGTCAGATGATGATCCCATCGAAGATGAGATGCTAATATGTACGCATTTGATGATAGTGGTGTTCATCAAGTTTGAGGGTTTTCGTGCAAGGACTACGTGAAGAGAGGAGAAGATTGAATTATGAAGTTCGAGTACTACGCTTGGGCCAAATTGATGGTGCTATCATGTTCGAAGCAGTAAAAGAAGAACTTAAAAAAGAGAAACAACTAAACAAGAAACTCATGACGGAAATGTGTTTAAGATCATTTACTTGGGGTTTACTTTGTGGGGTTGCAATCGCTTGTTATGTAATGTACTACTAGGGGTTTATTTTGTGGGGTTGCAATTGCTTGTTATGTAATGTACTACTAGGGGGGTTTAAATTACAAGTTGTGTAACGAACGAGGATTATCTTACCCATGAACCAACAATGTAGTACTTTGAATGGTATTATTTTTTGTCTTTGCTAACACATATGTAATTTCAGCAAGACAATCCGTAACTTTTGACTAATAAAAGTTGGACAAATTATAAAATTAAACACACTTTTCCACCATAAAAGAGTGTTTTAAATCCTAAGTGATGACAATTGTTCATAAAAGAGTTCACCATAGATAAAAGTTGGACAATGTCGGTAATATATAAAACATATTACATATTCCTTCTTGCATTCCAAATTGCTGTTGCAATACGATCACGAATATGACTCATTCCTCTTCCATTCTCATTGGTCTCCTACACCTCTTCTACCTCATCTTGATTTGTCGTTGGCAATTCATCGTCGTCTTCTGACAAGTCATCGTACCCTGAGTAAAGACGAATAAAGTTGTGTAACGCAAAGCAAGCAAGATGGATGTCAACTTGGGTGTAGTCCGGGTAACAAGGCATAACAGATAATAACTTCCATCTCTTCTTTAAGATTCCAAAACAACGTTCAATGCAGCTTCTCAAAGAAGAATGTGCCTTGTTAAACGCTTCCTTTTTGTTGCTAGGAGGCTCATTGTCAAACTGATTTAAATGATACCGAGTCTTTGAATAAGGAACTAGGAACCCTGGTCTATCTGCATAACCCTTGTCACAAAGATAGTACTTATCTGGAGGTGGATGTGGGAAGTTGAGATTGGGGTTGCAGATTGCATTTTCGAGAACCTTGGCGTCATGAGCGGATCCTTCCCAACCGGACAAGACAAAAGTGAACAACATATTAAAGTCACATACGGCGAGAACGTTGAAAGTCACAGTATGTTTCCTTCCGACAAACGGAACTTGAGAAACTTCTTCAATGCATACACTTATGTGAGTACCATCCAGACAACCAATGCAATCCTGAATTGAAACCCTTGTGAAGACAAATTACGAATAAATGAAATAAACCAAAAATATGTCCTTCACATGTTTGTATTTACCTTAAAGTAATCCTTGTATCTCGGGTCAGCTGCGATGTGTGATGGTGTTCTAGGAAAATTTGGGTTCCGGGGTCAGATGACATCACCTGCTAGTCCACACCCTTCATGTCCACGTCCGGTAATAGAGTTCAATACGCTATGAAACGATCGGTGTACAATTTCGGTTGACCTTTGAAAGTGTTCAGCAACAACACGAACCGAGCAACCTTGTGCAAGGGTGTATAAAAACAAACCAACTTTTTCAATTAGTGAAACTTCTGTAGAAGAAGTGAGGCCATAGTTCTGCTCCAACTCGTTACATAAACGTCGGTAAACTTCAGCATCCATTCTGAACATGTTCATTGTCCGAATGTGATGCCCGTTCAATATCTCCTCCATCCAAAGTCTCCCCCGGTCATACTCCGTGTAACAAGGCTCCTTGTATATGTGCTTGTAGTAGTGATCAGCTGCAATTGCATATTGTCTTTGCAATTCTTGATGAGACTCAATGATGTTGAACCGTCGAATTTGTCTATGCTCATTGTCATCACTATCACGACTATCATTACTAGAACTTGACATTCAGTACCTGAAATAAATTGTGCAAATAAGTGCTACTAAAGGTAGGAGTTTCTAGAAATTTAAAGATAGTGCATGGGAATCAAATTCAATGAATATAAGATAAGTAATAATGAAAGGATTGTCATGCAATTTAAAATCGACATATAATCCAACAAAACATACACAATCCAACATGTCAAGTAATAATGAAAAGATTGTCTTAAGATAGTAGTTTCATAAAATAAAACTAACAGTCGGACAACTACATCAATGACCGCTCATACTCCCATGTCAACCAACGCACCCTCTCTTCATCACTGTCCAGGTTCAGTAGTATATTCATATCAGAAGCAATTTTAGTCCTCCCAACAATGTAACACCACAGTGGACTTCCACTCTCAACCATGTCATTCTAGACCAGCCTTTTTACAACCTCCAACCCTCTCTGAGTCACTCTCTCCCGATCTCTTGCCTTAGAATTTACCTCCTCCCGGAGTACTGCTAGCAATTTGTCACTGTTCTCATGTGAACGTTCCAAGAAAGCTTCCAACTTCGAAGACCCAACTGATTGTCTTCGTTTCCTCTTCATCGGACCCTTATCTTTATTACCTGTAGTTGCCGGTGTTGGTGTTGGTTCTGTAAATTGAACCGGCTCATCATCGTTTGCTTGAACTCCGGAGTAGCTAGAACCGCCACCTTCATTGACGGTGCCGACAAAATTACGAAAAAAATCACCACCCTCACCGTCATCTTCACCTAAACCTAATTCCGCATCATCTGCAAGCGAGATAGGATCTGGTATTGCCTCACGAACCATTCCAGCTGACGTGGCTAGACGACCCGTAGCTACATTTCCATCAAACAATGATGTCAACAACTCCTCATACTCCACTTCCATACCCTTGTTCTTATACTTCTTACAGCTTACATCTTCCTACAATACAAAGCACAAACAAGTAAAAAATTTTTTATTAAACATCACATATTAATATTTAAAAAAGCTATAACAACGTATGAATAAAAAGTGAGCTAAGAAATTACCTTTATCTTCCTATTCCACCATTCATTGGAAGCCGTAATCATTCGAGTCTTCTCATCCTATCCTAGACCGGTCTCAGAATTCCTAAGACTTTTCCAAGCCTTGTATTCCTTTTTCATTGTCTCAAATTTATTTCTACAAAATTCATTAACTCCAGACTTCCCAGTCTTACTAATAAATGTAGCAGTTATCTCCTTCCAGTTGTAAGCTTGCTTGCTCCCGTTTTTCTTTTGATATTCCATTAAAATTGAAACTAGAATTGTTACTAGTTCAAATGTCCAAAGAAAATTTGGAGCCCTAGACCGACATTGTGACACATTATTATCATCCATCTACATGCTAAAACAATATAAGTAAATGCTTAGTACAAACACAAGTATAATACACAATAGAAAATTATTACATATCTGTGCAAACACATTGTATTCATACCACACCAACACAACTCAATTACACAACACAACAATGAACAAGTAATAATGCTTGAACACAATGCTTGAATGCTTCAACACAATGCAGACACAATAAAATTCATGTCCTTATTCGTACATGAGATTCGAAATTCATGTCCTTATCCAAGACTTTTGAGTAACAAGTGGTTTATTAGAGAACCTTCAAAGGCAAAGCATTAAACAAATCAACACAAAATCCAGCATGTTTGAAGGTCCTGTGCCATCTGCAATTCCTTCTTCTTTGTGTCATCTAAAGTGATCTTCGATTACTTGACTTGTCTCATAACAATTTGACAGGCTACATACCCGAATGCTTCACCTACTTTTTATTTCTCAGAATTTAGAAATACTACACATCTCAAACAAAACAAACTTCAAGGCATAATAATCCCCTCCATCATCTTTAAAACTTGTTCCTTGGCAATGGTTATTAGTTTGATTGGAAATCTACTGCAAGGGCCAATACCACATTCCTTAAGTAACTCATAACAATTTGACAGGCTACATTGTAGACCACCATTCATCAACTTCGTACAACAATAACAATCAGAAGCACAATTGAAATGCTGGTAATATTGCTCTCTTGATAGGATTACCAATTCAAAATATGAGGAAGCCGATAATGCTGGGAATATTACTCTACGAGATAGGTAGAACAATGAAGCACAAGTGAACTAAACAACTGTATTCAACCTAACAAATCAGAAGAAAAATCTGACAGTTCGAAGCAATAACAATCAGAAGCTGAGAGTAAAAATAAGATCTGAAAACAAATCGGAAGTGAGAATCGAGATGGAACGAAGCCAATCGAAGAAAAAATAAGATCTGTAACCAGAAGCAATCCAGGAGGGAGCTGAGAGTAAAAGGAAAATACGGGTACATACTCACCGGTAACCAGAAGAAATCCAGGAGGGAGCTGCTTGAGAATCGAGATGGAATGAAGAAAAAATAAGATCTGTAAAACAAATCGGAAGTGAGAATCGAGATGGAACAAAGCCAATCGAAGAAAAAATCAAATCTATTCGAATTACAGGTAACTTACCGAGTGAAGACGATGATTGCGGTCATTAATCGTCGAATTGCCGTTCGTGGTTCGTCGCCGCCGGTGGCTCTCTCTCACAGTTTCGAAGATTAGGGTTGTGTTGATGAGAGAGAGTGTCGAATATATACCCGATTTTTATGTGTAAATAACGTTTAAACATAAGGATATTCTGGGTATTTTGTACGAATATACACTAGTGTAAGAGCTTTACCCTTGCTCGGATGAGGGTTTCAGATACACTCCGAGATACACTAATCACTAGTGTATCTCAGTAGGCCAAACACATATTAAATTTAGTAACACTCACATACACTCCAATACACTAGTGCATATACCTTGCCAAACACACCCTAAGTGATGGGCAGAGTGAATCAAGAAGCAAAATATATATATATATATATATATATAGAGAGAGAGAGAGAGAGAGAGAGAGAGAGAGAGAGAGAGAGAGAGAGAGAGAGAGAGAGAGAGAGAGAGAGAGAGAGAGAGAGAGAGAGAGAGAGAGAGAGAGTGGGTCCCATGACAACACCCTAACGTGTATACATAATAACAATTTTTAAACCGTCGGATGGTGATTATTAAGTGTCGAGATTTAGTGTAAATATCATAATTAATAATAATTAGGAATAACCACAATAACTAAGAATAATCCACTCAACCAACAATAACTACGAATAATACATTAAACGATATGACACATTCGTAATACAAAACTAATAATAATTACGAATTTGTTTTAATGTATACACGTTAGGGGTGTCTCGTATGATCTACTATATATATATATATAATCTACTCATAACCATCTTATCAATTTAAAGGGGTTTAAATATAATATATATTTATTTAATTAAAAATTATTTAATTATATTTATACTATTATGTTCGGTTATATGACCAATTGTTCCACATATAAATCACTGTTCAAATATTAATCTATAACTTCAATTAATTAACTTGTACATGTTAATTAATTTAGACAAATTACAGAAAATCATAAATTTTATCTAATTTTGACCCTAAACCCTTCGTTATATATATAGAGGTTGGGTTTTATTTTAAAAACTCTCACCATGTGAAATGAGAACAAATTGTATTCGTTAGATCGTTAAATAGATAGTGAGATTAGACTATATTAAAGGAAAAAAAATTTGTGATAAGTGGAAGAAATATTAGCCGGACCTGATTTATATATTCGACGATATAGTCACATATATTCGGCGATATAGTCACATATATTCGGTGTTTACATGTTCACATGGTAAGAGCTGTTTACATATTAATCAAGATATATATATATATATATATATATATATATATATATATTGACTCCCATGTAAACAACCCTTATAGTGTTCAATGAGAACGAATTATATTCGTTGGATCATTATAATGGATGGATGAGATTAAGCAATAGTTTAATAAATAAAAAATTTTAAAAAAAATTTAAATCGTAATTTTGGAAGTTATAGGCGCGTGTTAAACAATCCTCTCCATAATTACCCCAATTTTAAATTTTCCCTTAAATAAAACAATTAAATCTTTTTACGGTTATTTTTGTATTCCACTTCTTCCTCCAAAGCAGAATCCCCTGTATTCGAACTGAAGGAGACCATTGGTGCCACTATCTTCTTCCATTATTCGCCACCGTCTGTGGAGCCAGAGCTTTTTTCCCCATCCAATCTACACTAGGTATTGTGTTCGCCTTTCCCCGCCATCGCTCGAGGTAATGTCCATTGTTGATGAATTTTTTGTTTCGTATCTACAAATTAGGGTTTTTTGTGGTTAAAAGTAACGAAATCCCTAATTTTGTTGTAGTTATCTTCGTCCTCTACTTCTTCTTCCGGTCTTCAGCGCCATTGGAGTCGTCGGTGTTGTGTTCGTACTCGATTCCGCATTCGGTTCTGGGAGCGTCGGTATTCGGAGTTCTGCATCTTAATATCCATTTCATTGTCTGTATTCGGTTCTAGAAGCGCCGGTATTCGGCATTCTGCATCTTAATATCCTGTTCATTGTCGATTGCTACACAGATTAGGGTATTCTTCGACTAGCCGTAACCCATCCGTCACATGAGGTACTGTTATCATTGTATTCCGCCTGCCTGTCCATATATGAGTGGTGTTAATGAGTAATGATTTTTATATTCGTTAGTCCATTGTTGTTGAATGTTGCTAACCGAATGTCTACTGATTTTTGTTGATGAGCTTGAAGTATTATTGTCGAATTTGGGTTGATAAGTCATTCTTGTTGAATGTTGTTCATGCCTTGTCGAATGCGAGTTATGCTTGAGTCATTATTCACTTACCTGTTCATATGTGATTGGTGTTAATGGCTATAGGTTTTTATATTCGGTAGTCCATTGTTGATGAATGTTGCCAACTGAATGACTATTGATTTATGTTGATGAATTTGGGTTGATAGTCCAATTTTGTGGAATGTTCTCCCATGCCTTGTCGAATACGAGTTATGTTGCAGCCATTATACACTTGCCTGCTCATATATGATTGGTGTTGATGGTCATTATTTTTTATATTTGATACGAAACTTGATAAAATTGCTAAAAGATGAATTATATTTGTTCTTGTTTGATTGTTCTCCATGCCTTGTCGAATGAGACATTGGCTATGCCTACGAAATATTCATGAATAAGATGAATTATATTCGTTATTGTTTGATTGTTGTGTTCAAAAAACAAGATGGTGTCAGACAAGAAACAACAGATTAGAAGTGGGAAAAGGAAGGTCGTTTCAATTCAAGAATCTTTTGACGAGTCAGATATTTATATACTTTGCTCCATTGGTCTGAGAACACAATGATGCCAGAAATACCGTGTATGGTTGCTAGAGGGGTGTTGGAGATTAACATGCTAAGGATGATGATGAATAAACCATCCAAGTAGTTATCTTGATATGTTGCTTCGGACAACTGTTTCGCTACAATTTGTCAAAACTATATTCTTCCGTTTCTTTCTCTATTTGGATATTTTTAATACTTATGTAGGAATTATTGTGTTTGACATTACTGTCTTTATTAATGTCAAAACACTATTTTATATTGTCAAAACTCTTTTTGTATATGTTGTTTTGGACAATTCTTTTGCTACGTTGAGTAAAACACAACAGCCATTGGAAGAAGATATTTATCTTGTATGCTAACACCGTTTACCATGCATAATATGATGGATTAGTAAGTGTACTAATCACCGAATAGGAACGATATAATTTAAGAATATACATGATATAGTTAATGGATGTTTCATATATTAGGTGTTGTATGTTAAGGAGCACAACCTTTACACTTTTTACCGTATATGATGCTATATTTTATAGAATATACAAGGTATATTTACCGGATATAGAATATATTAGTGTGTTGTATGTTAATGACCGCTGTACACTTGGGTAATTAATTTTACGATTTTTTATTTGGTGTTTCAACGCTATAAAATGTAATCGTATTTCAAACAATATATCCCGAAATAATATTTTTATATTAACGTATAGAGTTGAAAAAAATTGTACATTACTGGAACTAATATTTCAAACAATATATCCCGCTGCTTCATAAAATCCATCCATACTCTCCATGTTAGCATCAATGCCGAATCTATCAACATTCCAATCTCTTTCACTTGCGGAATCTGTAAAAAATTCACTACATATTTATAATATGAGAATTGAAATATAAATAATGATTACGAGTATGTTTAATGTTTGATGATTGGATAAGCCATCACCGTTGCCGAATCTATTTTCGTAACCATTCAACAAATCGTATTCGGTGGTATAGTTAAATATATTCGTTAATATGAAACCAAATATCTATTAATATATTAATTTAATTGTGTACGGCATATCACATTCACTTACCTTCTTCCATCGATTTCGAAAATGTTGCTTGCCAGAATGCCCAACACAAATCAACCAAAAAATTTGGAGATATAATGATAAAAAAAACGTAAGACTTTAAAATGACTAAAGCAGTGTGAAGAACAAAAACCGAGTGGTTGATAACGGGTAGATTGTATATTGAAAACGAACCACTTACTGTTAATTATTCCGGCGAAGATATGGTTAGGTTTCCGGCGACAATGGAGACCTTGTAGTTTCAGCAAAACGTAGCAGCAAAATTGATGATATTGCGTTCGAACGATTATCTTGATATTCTTTACTACCCTTATTAATTAATTGAAAGATTCTGTAAATTGTAACTACCTCAAATAGTGGAAGAAGATTTCATTTATAATTATTAAAAAATATCGAAATTGCCTTAATTTGGAGAGTGTATTACACATTCCAATCAAGAGAGTGGTTTGTATTTTTATAGAATATTTAAGTAAAATTTCAGCCTTTGAATTAATCAGATCAAGGGCTACTATTCGTTCTTATTGAACACTATAAGGTTTGTTTACATGGAAGTCAAACTCTATATAGATACATAGATATATATATATATATATATATATATATATATATATATATATATATATATATATATATAGATATTGACTCCCATGTAAACAACCCTTATAGTGTTCAATGAGAACGAATTATATTCGTTGGATCATTATAATGGATGACTGAGATTAAGTAATAGTTTAATAAATAAAAAATTTTTAAAAAAAAATTTTAATCACAATTTTGGAAGTTATAGGCGCGTGTTAAAAAATCCTCTCCATAATTACCCCCAATTTTAAAATTTCCTTTAGTAAAACAATTAAATCTTTTTACGATTATTTTTGTATCCCGCTTCTTCCTCAAAAGCAGAATCCCTTGTTTTCGAACTGAAGGAGACCATTGGTGCCGCTATCTTCTTCCATCATTCGCCGCCGTCTGTGGAGCAAGAGCTTTTTTCCCCATCCATTCTACACTAGGTATTGCGTTCGCCTTTTCCCGCCGTCGCTCGAGGTAATGTCCATTGTTGATGAACTTTCTGTTTCGTTTCTACAAATTAGGGTTTTTTTGTGGTTAAAAGTAACGAAATCCCTAATTTTGTTGTAGTTATCTTCGTCCTCTACTTCTTCTTCCGGTCTACAGCGCCATTGGAGTCGCCGGTGTTGTGTTCGTACTCGATTCCGCATTCGGTTCTGGGAGCGTCGGTATTCGGAGTTCTGCATCTTAATATCCCGTTCATTGTCCGTATTCGGTTCTAGAAGCGCCGGTATTCGGCGTTCTGCTTCTTAATATCTTGTTCATTGTCGATTGCTACACAGATTAGGGTATTCTTCGACTAGCCGTAACCCATCCGTCACACAAGGTACTGTTATCGTTGTATTCCGCCTGCCTGTCCATATATGAGTGGTGTTAACGAGTAATGATTTTTATAGTCGTTAGTCCATTGTTGTTGAATGTTGCCAACCGAATGTCTATTGATTTTTGTTGATGAGTTTGAAGTATTATTGTCGAATTTGGGTTGATAAGCCATCGTTGTTGAATGTTGTTCACGCCTTGTCGAATGCGAGTTATGCTTGAGCCATTATTCACTTGCCTGTTCATATGTGATTGGTGTTAATGGCTATAGGTTCTTATATTCGGTAGTCCATTGTTGATGAATGTTGCCAACTGAATGGCTATTGATTTATGAAACAATTTGGTTTACTAGGCTTATTCTAGTTTTGTGTTTAATAAATGTACCCCTTGAGAGAAGAGTGTGTAGAGTTTGAAAATAAATACAAAAGGTTGGGGTATATTTACTTAATTGAAACATTAAAAAGCCTACTTACTACTATTGTTTTTCAAAAAGGCCTAGTTACTAAAATTGCCCTTGATTTATGTTGATGAATTTGGGTTGGTAGTCCAATTTTATTGAATGTTCTCTCATGCCTTGTCGAATACGAGTTATGTTACAGCCATTATACACTTGCCTGCTCATATATGATTGATATTGATGGTCATTATTTTTTATATTTGATACGAAACTTGATAAAATTGCTAAAAGATGAATTATATTCGTTATTTTTTTATTATTCTTCATGCATTGTCGAATGAGACATTGGCTATGCTTATGCAATATTCATGAATAAGATGAATTATATTCGTTATTGTTTGATTGTTGTGTTCAGAAAACAAGATGGTGTCAGACAAGAAACAACAGATTAGAAGTGGGAAAAGGAAGGTCGTTTCAATTCAAGAATCTTTTGACGAGTCAGATATTTATATACTTTGCTCCATTGGTCTGAGAACACAATGATGCCAGAAATACCGTGTATGGTTGCTAGATGGGCGTTGGAGATCAACAACGCTAAGGATGATGATGAATAGACCATCCAAGTAGTTATCTTGATATGTTGTTTCGGACAACTGTTTTGCTACACTTTGTTAAAACTATATTCTACCGTTTTTTTCTCTATTTGGATATTTTGAACACTTATGTAGGGATTATTGTGTTTGACACTATTGTCTTTATTAATGTCAAAACACTATTTTACATTGTCAAAACTCTTTTTTTATATGTTGTTTTGGACAATTCTTTTGCTATATTGAGTAAAACACAACATCTATTGGAAGATCTTTATCTTGTATGCTTACACCGTTTACCATACATAATATGATGGATTAGTAAGTGTACTAATCACCGAATAGGAACGATATAATTTCAGAATATACATGATATAGTTAATGGATGTTTCATATATTAGATGTTGTATGTTAAGGAGCACAACCTTTACACTTTTTACCGTATATGATGCTATATTTTATAGAATATACAAGGTATATTTACTGGATATAGAATATATTAGTGTGTTGTATGTTAATGAGTGTTGTACACTTGGGTAATGAAGTTTACGCTTTTTTATTTGGTGTTTCAACGCTATAAAATGTAATCGTATTTCAAACAATATATCCCGAAATAAGAATTTTTATATTAACATATATAGTTGAAGAAAATTGTACATTACTGGAACTAATATTTCAAACAATATATCCCGCTGCTTCATAAAATTCATCCATACTCTCCATGTTAGCATAAATGCCGAATCCATCAACATCCCAATCTCTTTCACTTGCGGAATCTGTAAAAATTTCACTACATATTTATAATCTGAGAATTGAAATATAAATAATGATTACGAGTATGTTTAATGTTTGATGATTAGGTAAGCCATCACCGTTGCCGAATCTGTTTTCGTAACCATTCTGCAAATCGTATTTGGTGGTATAGTTAAATATATTCGTTAATATGAAACCAAATATCTGTTAATATATTAATTTAATTGTGTACGGCATATCACATTCACTTACCTTCTTCCATCGATTTCGAAAATGTTGCTTGCCAAAATGCCCTATACAAATCAACCGAAAAATTTGGAGATATAATGATAAAAAACGTAAGACTTTAAAATGACTAAAGCAGTTTGAAGAACAAAAACCGAGTGGTTGATGACGGGTAGATTGTATACTGAAAACGAATCACTTACTGTTAATTATTCCGGCGAATATATGGTTAGGTTTTCGGCGACAATGGAGACCTTGTATTTTCAGCAAAACGTAGCAACAAAATGGATGATATTGCGTTCGAACGATTATCTTGATATTCTTTACTATCCTTATTAATTAATTGGAAGATTTTGTAATTCGCAACTGCCTAAAATAGTGGAAGAAGATTTCATTTATAATTTTTAAAAAATATCGAAATTGCTTTAATTTGGAGAGTGTATTACACATTCCAATCAAGAGAGTGGTTTGTATTTTTTTATAGAATATTTAGGTAAAATTTCAGCATTTGGATTAATCAGATCAAGAGCTACTATTCGTTCTCATTGAACACTATAAGAGCTGTATACACGGGAGTCAAACTATATATATATATATATATATATATATATATATATATATATATATATATATATATATATATATATATATATATATCATCCCATAAAAATAGGCCTACGTAGCCGTGCAAACTTTATCGTTGGACTCATCATATATATATCGAGATTGCTATTTGTACCACCCGTTTCTTGCTATGCGTACCACATTTAAGCCTACGCATCGCGTACGCAATCTGAGCTACGCGTCTAGCATGCGTAGGCGTAAACGATTTTTTTAACGCCTTGCGCCGGCGCTCAAATTAAAAAAAAAAACGTTAACTACGACTACGTAACGCGTAGTCGTACAAGCGGTATGAATAGCATGTTCATTGGTACGAATATCAATAACCTATATATATATATATATATTTAGGCCCAAGTAGCAGGGTAAACTTTATTGTTGGACCAATCATATATATAGGGCGTCCCATAAAATTACGCCTACATATCAGTGCAAACTTTATTGTTGGACCCATCTAATTATTTCAAAAGTAGGGTCATACGGATTATTAAGTTATTTAACCATGGTTTTTTTTATGCTCAGTTTTTTAACTGATCTATTGAAATTATAAAATTTCAAACCTAATCACCAAAAATGTTTTGGTTTTTAAGCAATTAATTAAAACAATTCAGATTTTCTTTTCCCCAACAATCAATGAGTGGTGGTTGACCATTCAATTTTATCCGTGAAAATGTAAAATGGATTATTAATAAAGGTAAAAAATGTATTATCAACAAGTGTAAAATAGACTAGCAACAACTACAATTTTTTCGGATTATCTATAGTCGTAAAATGGATTGTCAACAAGTGTAAAAATGAAGTCAACAATTTTTATTAATCATTCTTTTTTAGTATTTTATGCTTAATTCTCATCTAAAATCCAACAGAATTTCATAAAAAAAATGCAATATCATCATATTCCAACAAAAATAATAGCAGGATGGAAAATGTCTTAATGCCTTCATCTTCCAAGGTCCGTCCTTTACCACATATAAATAAAAATTTAGTTTAAAAATTAATTAATGGTAACAATGAATTACTAATCTCAACCTTAAACTTCTTACCCCTAAGAGTAATGTTACAAATCAAATCATCAATTTTTGTTGTCTTGTATAGTATCACCCATCTTCTCAAAATAGGATACAACGACGACTTTATCGTTCTTCACTCACGCAGTCTTGTATACTTGATTTTTTCTTAATTGAATTACAAGTCCAAATTGTATGCTTCTTCATCGTGCTCCCAATTTTGCTCTCGTTGACGACTCATTGTCCTCACAACTTTTAATTTTTACTCGACTTCTCAAACAATGTTGTAGAAATTTTATTACTTTTGCTTCATTGTTTGTTAACAATTGTACTAATCGGGATTGGTCCCAACTCCCAACCCGTCGTAATTTGAACCAGAATAAGGTCCGACGGAATTCAAACTAAAAACCATAATGCTTTTCCTTGGTCCTTGGCATACTCGGGCCGGACTTTTACCAAAGTTTTACCCATTTATCCGAGCCGGACTCGGGATAAGTCTGGGACTCGAGTCACAAGTCTTGTCCGAAACTAGCGGATTCTCAGACCCGGACAGCCTACGGGTCCTAGTTTTTCTTTCTTTTGAAGGCTAAATGAGAATGAATTTTACATTAGAAGGTTGAAGGAGGGACGGAAGCGTATGACTTGGAGTTAGTATTCATCTCTAGTTGAAACACAACTAGCAAGGCTTGAATGTTTGATGGTTTGAGAAGGGAAGAAAATATAAGACTAGGAGTTACCGGAGGAGTCCTTTGTAGATTTACAGTTTTGACTGAAAGTGAGAAGGAAGTGGTGTATTAACAATTCGTATCATATATCTTTTAAAAAATGACAAAGATTTTTTAAAATACCGGTTTAGCGCGAGCGAATGAATTTCTAAGTTTCTCATACCCGCCCGTGACGGGTTGCGGGTTATGCTCAACAATAAGATTGAGAGAGAGGGCAATGATATAAGAACCAATCTTATAGTAGGGAGTAAGAACTTATAATAAACATGCGATCTGATATCATTAACGATCTAGATCAAATATTGTTTAAAGTAACCAATTACTAACTTTAGATACAAATCTTAATTTTTCCATGATTCAAGATGAACATCAAGTCAAAGCTATTATCTTATAATATTGTGCGAAATAACCTCAAGTCAAATTAAAGATCGTACTCATTTTTTTTAATTTTATTTTATAAATACGGTCATATTTTAAATTCGATTGAAAAACACCGTTCTAGAGTTTCGAACTCTAGTTAATAGATCATCCCACCCTATTACCAATTGGCGTTAAATATCTCTTTAACTTTTATTCAAAACGTAAGATATAGTTGTGATAACTATCGTGTGTGCATGTAACTTGTACTAGTGAGTTACAATGTAATCGAAATTTAGTTTTATTGTTCTCCTTTTTTACCAACACTTTGATTGCGGTACATGTTCGCTCCAAACGGTGTGTGCAAGCTTTAAATTTATAACCCTAGACTTAAGCTTAAAACAAGGATGCGAACCCGCAGTGTACGGGTCAATCGTAGACTCGTAGTAAAAGCAAGAAAATTCCAGGGGTCGATCACAGGGACTCGGTGAAACAGAGTCAATACGGTGTGCTTATGTCAATACTAACCACAAGAGCGATTAACACAATCAAAGATGAATAAGAAGTCAATAAAGCAAACATGCAATTCTAGGGATTAAAGCATCTAGTTGTGGTTCCAACTCAAGATCTATAGATAAGCGGACAAAGCTGAGATTTTTGCGTGGGGAAGGTGTTTCTAAAGTGGAGTAGATCACCGGGTAAGTCTCACTACACATTAATCCTAAACCGTAACTCCTATTACCGGGTAAGTCTCAAGGAATTAAGATAAAGAACTATAACCTCAAACTAACACACCATCTAAGGGAATAGAATCAACCTTTACCGGGTAAGTCTCAGGCTAACTCACAAAGATGGGATGGAAGCACACTCAAACCCCAATAAAGGATAAACCTTTATTACCTACACTTATGATCGTTGGTACACAAACTAAGGAATTACCGGGTAAGTCTCATCCTAAGCTTGCTTTGAACCAGGAAAGGTGTAATGAGAATAGGATTTGGCAAACTCTAACACTTAACTCTCAGTTTAGGATCAGATAAGTCACCTCGGTCAGCCAGTTTCCACCCCGGCCGAGGTGTTCATCGACTGAACGAGATGCTTAGGGTTAAGGTTAAAGACTCGAACTTTCAGGATCCTACTGGAATCTAAGATTATTCTATCATTGTTTTTCCCACAACCTTCAGCCAATCACCCTAGAATCACACAAGGAAATTAGCCACTCATCATCATAATGAAAGTATTAAAATATATGGGAAGAAGGTGAATATTTGAACAAAGAAGAATTTAATGAAAAGACTTCAATAACTGAATCAAATATCACAACAAAGCGTTCCTTGGATAACAATCCAAAAAGACAAGACAACAATTGAGGGGATTGAAGACAATCTTACAAAACCCTTCAATAAAGCTATAAAAGCTATGGACTTCAATCTTCCTTCAACCTTCAAAAAGGTTCTTCAACTCTCCCTACTTGGAGTAGGCTGCTGCTGCGTAATAACTCTCTTGTGCTGATAGCGGATCGTATGCGGCCCTCCGGAATTGTGGAAATCCAACCCTTTTTATAGGAAAATAACCCTCCAAAGATAATAAATCTTAGAAAGATATTCTCCCATAAATATAGGTAAAATATATGATCTTCTTCCTTCCAGGAGCCAAGCCCAAAAATATAAGATCACCTTCCAAAGATAAAAGATCTCAGCCAAGAATAAAATATTCTCGCCGCGTCCTAGGTGTTCGCCTCGGTCGAGTCGGTGTCTCTGGATCACCTCGGTCGAGGTGAATCTGTGGTCAACCGAGGTGACTCACAACTGAATGTGAAATCTCTCAAAACTGGTCCAAAGTAAATCTTTAATCCATGGCTATGCTCCCTGGATGTAGCTCCAAATGACTAATGACTCCTTTTGCTCCTTTTTAATGCGAAACGTACCAAATTACCTGCAATTACAACGAAAGTAGGTGTAGACCTCGATTCTCGCAAAGGTAGATGAAATGGTAGTAAAATCACATAATGTACATACAAACATGCAGATTATGAAAGATAAAACGTCCAAACAAGCCCCAAAATATAGACTATAATTCATGCTATCAAAATACCCCATACTTAGCCCTTGCTTATCCCCAAGCAAGTTCCGCATATAGAAGACAAGATAGAATGGATTATAAGTCAAGAAAATCAATGAAAAAGTCTTTCAAAAACATTTTATGGTGTGCAATTATCATAGATCACTCTAAGAGAGTACTTCCTGGAATTTAAAAACTCAATATGCTCAAAACATTTTATAAATATAGGAAAGTTGTTCATCTTTGCATAAAATCATAGAATGCATAATAATTCATAATTATCAAAATTAATCATGTATAATCCAGTTTAAACCACTAAGTCAATCAACAAGCTCAAGGTCTCAAGGGCTTCCCAAAAGAAAAGGTCAAGAAACGTGTAGGGTAGGGATGTATGTAAGGTAATGTGGTGATAGAATCCGGGAAAAGGATGAACTTCACTTCCACTTTGACTTGCAACATCTTCCACCAATAAGCTTTGCTTATTCCACTTTTTTCTTTTCTTTTTTACTTTACTTTTTGGGATGCATGGACAGAGGTGCACAATAACCGAAGCCTAGGAAATCTGCAATCATCAATTTCTCGAGATGCATCAAACCCTTGATGCACATACCATGACCCGTTAGGAATATCGCTCAATCCGACTTTGGCAAGACACAAACACCCGGCTATGTGAATGGTGCCGAGTTACTCATCTTCATGATTGACTTCCTCAAACCTATTATTACTTTCTAGCACTTTCACTTCCAGCCAACTTCTCAACTTGCTTCACTTGCTTTCACCACTTCGCTTGCTTCCAAATTCCCGGATAGGTAAGGGAGGCAAAATGTATATGAGGGGCTAAGCATAATCAAGAAGAAGAAGAGAGAAGAATGAATTGCCTTGGTCTTTCCAGGAAGAAAGTGAGAGAACTTATCTTGTGGTGTCAACCTTCAAATTCAACATAATTTGGATAAAAACAAAGTATTAAACATGCCAATAATTTCAAACAAAGCATTTAGCAACTTAAACATATTATAAAACCTTTCAAACACATAAATAATTTAAAACCAGTCAGTAAACAAGGTCTTCACTGAGGTCATATCCAGATAAGTAACAAAAATTCGTTTTCGAAAACTCTCAGTTAACACACCTCGGTCGAGGTGTTCTTGGTTCAACCGAGGTGAGACGCCTCGTTTGGCCAAGACTGACTCGGTCGAGGTCGAAAATTTTTATTTTTTTTTTTTTAAAACCAAATTTTTTTTTTCAGTTTCGACGTTTTTCTCAATCAAACAACCTGTAGGTATGCATGTAATATCTGATAATCATATAAAGGCAATGAAGCATAAATACGAAAATATCCGATAAATAAAATACATCAAAGGTGTCAAATACATCACGTAGTCACGTAGTCAAATAACAAACACCCCATACTTGAGACACACTGTCCCAGTGGGTATAATAAAAGGTCTAATCATGAGAGTACTCACCGGATAAAAGCCGAACTGCATAAAAGAAAATAAAGAAAATCCAGCAGCTCCTCAATAGTCTCGATCCGGTGGTGGTGGTGGTATGTAGGGATACAGAGTCGGATCGTAAGGATGGCCCATGATGCGCTCGAACTGCAGCTGAGCCATGATGTGCTGATGATGCTGCCGCTCTTGCATCTCGCGGATATCCAGCGATAATGCAGCATATGAGTCGATAACCTGATCTGTCAGGTCATCGATCCGTCGGTGAGCGGCTCTATCCCTCACTCCATGCCTCCTGCGTCTAGCAGGTCTGACTGGAGAAGTCTCAGCTGGCGCCGGCTCAGTGTCCTCCTCGTCGTCCAGATCTATAATAGGTGGCGCGCTCGTCCCAGCTTAATCGTCCCTGTGTCCATCGGGACGCCACCTCCTCTCTCATCTACTGTGTCCTCATCGTCGTCCTCATCCTCAGCCTCCTCCTCTGCAGCAGGGGCAGCTGCTGCCTCTTTGTAATCCTCCATCAGTGGAGCCCATGCTGTCTGCCAGTAGTGTGGATCAAAAACTGAGAACTGTGCAGACCACCTGATACCCTGAGGTGCAGTCAGCTCCCATGGCATAGCGACGTAGGGTGTAGTCAAACCACGGGGAACTAGAATCCTCCGTGTGATCATCTCCTGAAGTCCGAGCGGCTTGGCAGCCGCCACCATAGTACACCTACTGATGCGCTCTTCGTCCGTTGAACGCAAGGATCCGCCGGTGTTGTTCCTCTGTCGATTTCTTTTGTGTATTTTCGATTTATATGGATATGCCAAGCAAGGAATCGTCCAGCCTCGCACCTTGGATCTCCTTGGCTCGAGTTCTTCTTTCCTCGGAATCTCACTTCGGAAATTAGACCTCCTTTGTCCTCCTAGCCTCGCACCGTAAGGACACCACTCAGCCTCTCACCTTGTGGGTTTCGAAACCTTGGCCTCTCACCTTAGTCTCTAGGTTTGTTTTGCTTTAAAGTGAAAACACAACTTCGATTGAACTCAACTTTTATAATCTGCCTAAAAACGTGGGTAGAAGATGGCCTTATATGGCTGAAAAATTCAGCACCAACTCCCCACAATAATAACTTACAAGTAGTTCAAAAGTTGGATACTAAATGAAGGAAATCCTAGGGTCTTTCAACCAACAACTTCAAGCAATAAATGGCCTAAAAACCATTAATATGGCCGACCACCTTAGAGCTCCAAGGTTACAAAAACGTGGCTGAAATAAACCAAACTAAAGTGGTTTAAAACCATGAAATAAAGTCAAACATGACCACATAAAATAAAACAAAAGGTTACATCTAGGTTTTAAAGTGATCCGGCATCCTCAATCGCCTCAAGTATGTTCACCAAGTGATAGTCATGGACGTCCTTAAAGGTCGGGGCTCTGAAAGGGTGGTAGGTCAAAGTGGTTTGGCCTAGCATGCGTGCTCTAGCTCGAGTGAGAGGTGGTGTTGATCTTGGTGCGGTCACATCAGTTTCGTTGCTTAAGTCCGGCGGGCTCACATCATCCCCTCCTCCTTGGAAAGGATTCGACCCCGAATCCGCCAACTCGTTCTCCGCATCCTCGACCTCATCACCTACATAAAATGGAGACAAATCAGCAACATTAAACACATTATGGACACCATACTTAGTAGGAAGTTCAATGCGATATGCGTTATCGTTAATCTTCTCAATGACCCGGAAAGGACCATCCGCTCTTGGGTTGAGCTTAGATTGCCGAATAGAAGGGAAGCGATCCTTCCTCAAATGGACCCACACGAGGTCTCCTTCCATGAAAAGCATCTCCCGGCGCCCTTTGTTGGCTTGCTGGACATATTGCTCGGTACGTTTTTCTAATTGGATTCGGACCCGCTCATGCAAACCCTTCACAAACTCAGCTCTAGATTGCCCTTCCATATCAACGGGTTGCGGAGCCGGTTGAGGAGTCAAATCCAGCGGAGTAAGAGGATTCTTGCCATAAACAATTTCAAAAGGGGACTTCTTGGTCGCCGAATGAATAGCCCGGTTATATGCAAACTCCACCAAGGGCAAACAATCCTCCCACCTGCACAAGTTAGTATCCATCATAGTACGAAGCAAAGTGCCAAGAGTCCGGTTTACTACCTCAGTTTGTCCATCCGTTTGGGGATGACAAGAAGTCGAAAAGCACAACTTCGTCCCCATCTTAGCCCAAAGTGTCTTCCAAAAATAGCTAAGGAACTTAGAGTCTCGGTCCGACACAATTGACCTGGGTATCCCATGCAGCTTAACAATATGCTCAAAGAAAAGGTTAGCCACATTTGACGCATCATCAGATTTACTACAAGCAATAAAATGCGCCATCTTAGAAAACCTATCAACAACCACAAAAATGGAATCATGTCCTCTCCTAGAACGAGGTAATCCTAGGACAAAATCCATGGAAATGTCTTCCCAAGGGGAGCTAGCAATAGGCAAGGGTAAGTATAATCCATGAGGGTTAGTTTTTGACTTAGCCTTGCGACAAGGTACACAACTAGCACAACATCTCTCAACATCACTTCTCATCTTAGGCCAATAAAAGTGTTCTCTCAATATGCCTAAAGTCTTCGTAACCCCAAAATGACCCATCAATCCCCCTCCATGGGCCTCTAAAACAATCAAAGCTCTCAAAGAACAAGTAGGCAAACATAACCTAGAAGCTCTAAACAAATATCCATCATGAATGTAATAACTACTAGCATGAGAGTCACTACTAGATCGCAAACAAAGAGCAAAAATGTCCCGGAAGTCCACATGAAGAGCATATAAGTCACGAATCAGTCCAAAACCCAAAACGCATGCATCTAAGGAAGATAGAAGTGTGTACCTACGAGATAACGCATCAGCTACGATATTGTCCTTTCCCTTCTTGTAGCGCACCACATATGGAAAAGCCTCAATGAACTCCACCCATCGTGCATGGCGTTTGTTCAACTTGGCTTGTCCTCTCAAATACTTCAACGACTCGTGATCAGAATGTATAACAAATTCACGAGGTAGAAGATAGTGCTCCCAAACCTGGAGGACCCGAACCAATGCATATAACTCCTTGTCGTAAGTAGGGTAGTTCAAGGCGGCTCCTCCCAGTTTCTCGCTAAAGTATGCCACCGGGCGTCCCTCCTGCATCAAAACTCCTCCAATCCCGACTCCCGAAGCATCACACTCTATCTCGAAAGTTTTCGAGAAGTCCGGAAGCACAAGAACGGGGGCATGGGTCAGCCGCTCTCTAAGTATCATAAAGGACTCCTCTTGAGCGGACCCCCACTCAAATCGCACGCCTTTCTTGGTCAACTCGGTAAGGGGGGCGGCAATGGTGCTAAAGTCTCGAACGAACCTCCTATAGAACCCGGCAAGTCCAAGGAAACTCCGTATGTGAGGGACCGTTGTCGGACGTGGCCATTCTGATATTGCCTTGGTCTTCTCTTCGTCCACTCGCAAGCCTTCCTTTCCTACCACAAAACCCAAAAAAACCACAGATTCCGAGCAAAAATGGCATTTCTTAAAGTTTACAAACAAATGTTGTTCTTTAAGCACAAGAAATACACTTCTCAAATGTTCAACATGCTCATCCAACGTCCGACTATAAACTAAGATGTCATCAAAATACACCACAACAAATTTACCTAAGAAATCACGTAGGACATGGTTCATTAGGCGCATAAACGTACTAGGTGCATTTGTTAAACCAAAAGGCATTACAAGCCACTCATATAATCCATACTTAGTTTTGAAAGCAGTTTTCCATTCATCACCCTTATGCATCCTAATCTGATGATATCCACTTCGAAGGTCTATTTTAGAGAAAAGAGTAGCACCGTAAAGTTCATCTAACATATCATCAAGACGGGGAATAGGATGTCGGTACCTTACAGTTATCTGGTTGATGGCACGACAGTCGACGCACATCCTCCAACTCCCATCTTTCTTAGGTACCAATAGCACAGGAACGGCACATGGGCTCAAGCTCTCCCGAATGTATCCCTTACTCAAAAGTTCCTCCACTTGGGCTTGTAGCTCCTTTGTCTCCACCGGGTTTGCTCGATATGCGGGCCGATTTGGAATGGTTGATCCGGGTATGAAGTCAATCTGATGATCTATGCCTCGGATAGGGGGTAGTCCCGGGGGAATCTCTTCGGGCATAATCTCCTTGAATTCCTCAAGTAGCCCTGAAACACAAGAAGGCAAAGACAAATCATTAGCTTCCATAGTAGATAAAGCTGTTACACAAACAAGAAGGAAGCAAGTATCCCCCCTTTGTAGGGCTCGACGGGCATCGTGTAGCCGTGCGGTGAGGAGGGTCTTGGGGTCAAGAACCATCTTAGTCTTCCCCTTTGTCCTTGCGGACTCAGCTTTCTCCAACCTCTTCCTTTCTCTACACATGTGGTCTTCCATGATCTCGGATGGGCTTAGGGGCATGAGTTTTACTTTCTTCCCGGCCATGGCGAAGAAGTATATGTTGGTGTAACCATCATGAAATACCCTTCGGTCAAACTGCCATGGTCTCCCAAGTAAGAGATGGCAAGCTGTGATTGGAAGCACGTCACAAATAACATCGTCTTGGTATGGTCCGATGGCAAAGTGAACAAAACATTGCTCCTTGACTTGAAGGGGAGCGTTGGTGTTGAGCCACTGGAGCGAATAAGGTTGTGAGTGCGCCTTCGTTTTGAGTCCTAGGTGTGCAACGACCTCCTGACTGACAATGTTACAGCAAGACCCACTATCAATAATAACAGTAAACAATTGTTCCGAAATTAAACAACGAGTGTTAAAGAGATTCTCCCTTTGTGAGACATCGGGAACAAGTTCACTTGCTTGTAGGGCCTTTTTTGTGACAAGACAGAAATCTCCCACAGGAGCACGAGCTTCTACTTCAACACCGTCTATGATTGGAGCTACCGTTTCATAGTCATCTTCGGATTCATGATTCTCGGTGACCTCTTCCCCAAATGCATTCAATAAAACCTTACGGGGATTAGGGCACTCCCGGGCATAATGACCATGCTCATAACACTTGTAGCACTTCACTTCCCTAGTCCGGCTCGTTGCTGGAGTTGGTGGAATACTAGGGTTAGGGGCGGAGGTGGCCTTGGGAACTACTGTTGGAGATGAACCAATTGTGTGGGTAGGACGATTATTGCGAGACGGTTCAGAGGCTTCATGACTTGTCCCTCGTCTTGTTGATCCGGATGCCTTACGTTTTTGGATGACATTATAGGCATGGGTAGCATGGTGTAGGGCATCAGTTAGGCTTGTGTGTCTGAGTTGTTCAACTATTTCGGACACATCGGGGTTAAGCCCAGATAAGAACTTGGCTAGGATATAGTCGTCGGGCTGTCGGGTTCCCGATCTCTGAAGGAGAGTTCTCAACTCTTTGTGGTACTCGTCTGGAGTTCGGTTACCTTGACGTAGCCTTTCAAGTTTGAGCAACAGTTGTTGCTTGTAATCCGAAGGTATGAACCGAGCACGCATCCTTCTACGGAGTTCAAACCATGTGTTGATGCGGGGTTGTTGATGTGCCTCCACATATTCCAATTCTTCCTGCCACCAAGTTAGAGCAAAATCAACAAAATGAATAGTAGCAGCTTCAATCTTTTCATACTCGTTAAAATCGTAGTAACGGAAGACTTGTTCAGCCTTAGTCTCCCACTCAATGTAGGTCTCCGCTTCTGCAGTTCCGGTGAAGTTTGGAACATCCACTTTTGACCCATGGTAACGCCTCCTATTGCGGTGATCACGATTTTCTTCATCGTCCGAGTCATCGTGTCTACTACGGTCCCGGTTTCTGTGCCGGTCTCTATCTCGGCGTCTATCTTGATTTCTGCTCCCATGGCTATTCACACTCCTACTCCTATCCCGGCCTCTACGAGGTGGTCCCTGGTTACTTCCTCCTTGACTCTGTTCAGGTGGGACGGGAGGTAGCCTCCTTAGAAGTTCCGCGAATTGGGCTTCGAGGCGGTCAATACGTGGGTCAGCTTGATTGATCCCATTACCATTCACCGATGCCATCCTTCTGTTGGACTACAAAACAATCAAAGAAACAAACAAAACCAAGTGTCCAAAGATATAACAAAACCAAATGTTCAAAGGCAAAAACCGAAAGTAATAAAAATGCCTGTTTCGTGACCGAAACGGTGTCAGATGGCTAAAAAAGCCCTTAGGTCACGGCGAAGCGGTGAGTTGGACTCGGAGGCCCGTTTCCCTTCTCGGAAAGGTATAGCAATTGTAATTCTGAGTTCGGACGCCTTTTTTCCGCAAAACCGCAAAACCGGCCGTTTTGCACCTTTTCGAGATTTTTCGCCTATCACAAAACAACAACTCACGGCAAAGGTTAGAGACAAACAAAAACGTTCTCTCTCTCCTCTCTCAAGGGTATTTCTCCTCACACTCACTCAAGTGTTTGATAGTGTTTGGATTCACACAACTCCCCTTTTCCTTTGCTTCGCGGCAAAGCTCTCCCTCACCTTTTCCAAAGCCTTAGGCAATGCTCTCCACACAAAGATTTCTCTTGGTAACAAAATTCCGCAATTCTTCCAAGGTAGTGCACAAGGTAAACAATGTATTTCCAAGATGCAATATAACTTCAGAAAAGCAAACAACAAGAGGCAACAAAGCACAACAAATACGAGCCTTCCGGCGAGTATTTACTTAGTCCCGACAAGTAGTTAGTCAAAGCAATAATAAGCGTTTTCCCCAAAACGTGTGGGTTGTGTTTTGGAATGGCTAGAACACTCAAGAACAACTTTGATAACAAATTTCAAGAACAACTTCAATAACAAACAAATTTTCAAGAACAACTTTGATAACACTCAAGAACACTCAAGCAACTTTCTTTTCTTTTTTTTTTTTTTCTTTTTTTTTTTTGTTCTTTTCTTTTTCTTTTCTCTTTGTTTCGTTCGTTTTTTTTTTTTTTTTTTTTTTGTATGAAAGGTCAACAAGATCTCTCTCTAAAGGCTCACAAGAAAGAAGATTGTAAACACAAAATTTTGGGGAACTACTCAAAATTGCAAAAACTAAAAACAAGTTTAGGTAAGCAATTCGTACCCCGAAAGCTTGAGGAACTCGCACCGTTGGCTCTGATACCACTTGATGCGCTCTTCGTCCGTTGAACGCAAGGATCCGCCGGTGTTGTTCCTCTGTCGATTTCTTTTGTGTATTTTCGATTTATATGGATATGCCAAGCAAGGAATCGTCCAGCCTCGCACCTTGGATCTCCTTGGCTCGAGTTCTTCTTTCCTCGGAATCTCACTTCGGAAATTAGACCTCCTTTGTCCTCCTAGCCTCGCACCGTAAGGACACCACTCAGCCTCTCACCTTGTGGGTTTCGAAACCTTGGCCTCTCACCTTAGTCTCTAGGTTTGTTTTGCTTTAAAGTGAAAACACAACTTCGATTGAACTCAACTTTTATAATCTGCCTAAAAACGTGGGTAGAAGATGGCCTTATATGGCTGAAAAATTCAGCACCAACTCCCCACAATAATAACTTACAAGTAGTTCAAAAGTTGGATACTAAATGAAGGAAATCCTAGGGTCTTTCAACCAACAACTTCAAGCAATAAATGGCCTAAAAACCATTAATATGGCCGACCACCTTAGAGCTCCAAGGTTACAAAAACGTGGCTGAAATAAACCAAACTAAAGTGGTTTAAAACCATGAAATAAAGTCAAACATGACCACATAAAATAAAACAAAAGGTTACATCTAGGTTTTAAAGTGATCCGGCATCCTCAATCGCCTCAAGTATGTTCACCAAGTGATAGTCATGGACGTCCTTAAAGGTCGGGGCTCTGAAAGGGTGGTAGGTCAAAGTGGTTTGGCCTAGCATGCGTGCTCTAGCTCGAGTGAGAGGTGGTGTTGATCTTGGTGCGGTCACATCAGTTTCGTTGCTTAAGTCCGGCGGGCTCACATCACCTACTCAGATCCATATCCTGATAAGTAGCGATATGGGTCACTATCCCTCCACAGCATATATCTCCCTTCCCTTTGGCCTTGATCCTGTGCAGATCCTCTGCCAGCATCAATCCAAAGTCAGGGTATCCACTTGTGACCATGCAGTACAAAGCAAAGAGCTCCCCCTGTCGGACCTTCTGGGGCGTCTCAGTACGCGCCAGAAGCGCCTCGCTGAAGATCCTGTGAGCTAAACGAAAAGCAAGGTGGAAGATAAGCTTCTCCCTAGAATCACCAGGGCGCCACCTATTTGCATGCTCTGTAATGTGGGCGATCTGACCCCAGAACTCTCTAGCTACAGCTCGGGTCGGGAAGTCTACGGCAGTGGGGGTAGGGAAGCCAAAGATGTCTCTCCAATGGTCTAGAGGTACTAAGTAGTTCCGGTTCATCAACCGGTACTTCACCGCCCTCTCTGTGGGGAGGTAAGTGAAGGAGCTGACAAACTCAAGGGTCGGCTCTAAGTAGGCTGGGGCTCGGATCTCAGTAAACTGATCCAGCCCTACGGTGGTGATCATCCTCCTAAGCTCTCCATCTACGTGGAGACAGTCAAAAGCAGAAATGTCCAGAAATCTAGGTGCGATCACTGGACGGCTAGCAATGCGCTCATAATCTACCCGGTGTCTCTCATGGATCACCGGGATAGAAGGTCGGGATGAGGAAGAGGAAGGGGAAGGAGAGGATCTATCTCTAAGGGCTAACAATCTGTCAGAACTCATCTTCAATTAATACTGTCAGACTACCTCGGTCGACTGACAAGCTCCAAGAATCACCTCGACCGAGGTGCAGATCGACTGGACCGAGGCGAAGACAGTCGCGATTCCACTCTCAGAAATTCAGTTCTTTTCCCCCCAAAATCACTACAATTGCTTCCTAAGGGGTACTTAAATCCTTTCTCAGCAAAATTAGGGGCAACCAAAGCCCAAATCAAAGCGAACGAACGAGTTAGGGTTTCGACTTGTTTTACCTCGTTTCGGTCGATTCGCTCGATTTCTTTGCAGATCTGTTGTTGCAATCGATTCCTCTACCCTTCAATCACGGTTTAGAAGCAGAAATCTTCGAAAACGAGCAAGGAACGAGAGAGAGCGAAGTGGACTGTCGCCGCGGTCGAGGTGAAGAAGATAAAAAGGTAAAAATAAATTTTTTCCCAATTTATACCGTTCCTGGATCTGCTGTCACCTCGGTCGAGATGGTCTCGACCGGACCGAGGTGGTATGGACCGAGGCGGTTCTGCAGAAACCCTAGTCGCCTCGGTTGCTCAAGAATCAACTCGGTCGAGGTGCTCTGACAGTAACCGAGGTGTTTCTGTCTTCTCAGAATCTCGAACTTCTGTCCTTCCAGTTGTGCTCCTCCTTAGATATTCCCTGTTGTCTGTCCAGAACGCCAAAAACAAAGCAAAGCAAAGCAAAAACAAGAACTATCTAATCTAGACTAGTAAACGGGAAAAGAAAGCAATACCTTGGGTTGCCTCCCAAGAAGCGCTTGATTTAAGGTCGCTAGCTGGACCATGATGCGTCTCAAACGAGGTATATCGGTGCAACCTCCTCAACCGGCGTTTCCGGTTGGTACTTCTTAAGTCTATGACCGTTGACCTTGAAACTTCCGCTAGTTTCTCCCCATATCTCAACTGCACCATGAGGGAAAACATGTTTCACAACGTAAGGTCCGGTCCATCTAGATTTCAACTTACCTGGAAAAAGACGGAGGCGGGAGTTGAAGAGTAGAACTAAGTCTCCTTCGTTAAGCTCCTTTGGAATGATACGCTTGTCATGCCATCTCTTCGTCCTTTCCTTGTAGATTTTGGCATTCTCATAGGCGTTCAACCGCAGCTCTTCCAGCTCGTTAAGTTCCAATAGTCGCTTCTCACCAGCCTCCTTGATGTCAAAGTTCAACCATTTGATTGCCCAATACGCCTTGTGCTCCAATTCAACGGGCAAATGGCAAGACTTCCCATATACCAAATTATAAGGAGTGGTACCTATGGGAGTCTTGAATGCGGTCCTGTACGCCCAAAGAGCATCGTCCAACTTCATGGACCAATCCTTCCTCGTTCTAGAGACGGTCTTCTCCAAAATTGCCTTGATTTCTCTATTCAAGATCTCGACTTGTCCACTAGTTTGAGGGTGATAGGCAGTTGATACCTTGTGGGTTACCCCATACTTCGATAGAAGTGCTTTAAACTTCCGGTTGATGAAATGCGTTCCTCCATCGCTAATGATGATGCGTGGAGTTCCAAATCGTGGAAAGATAGTTCTATTCAAGAACTTCACAACCACCTTGGCGTCGTTAGTGGGAGAAGCGATGGCTTCAACCCATCTAGAGACGTAATCAACTGCAAGGAGAATGTAGAGGTTTCCTCCGGATGATGGGAAAGGTCCCATGAAGTCAATCCCCCATACATCAAAGATTTCCACTTCTTGGATGTTATTAAGCGGCATCTCGTTCCTCCTTGATAAGTTCCCTGTTCTTTGGCATGCATCACAAGAGACAACAAAAGATTGCACATCCTTAAATAATGTAGGCCAAAAGAAACCGGAACGCAATACCTTAGCGCATGTTTTATCGGTGCTAGCATGCCCCCCACAAGGAAGTGAATGACAATGCCTTATGACGCTATTAACTTCATCCTCCGGAATGCACCTTCGAAGCATCCCATCCGGTCTGCGCTTGAATAGCAGCGGCTCGTCCCAGTAGTAATGTCGTACTTCCTTGAAGAATCTTTTCTTTTGAGAGTACGTCAATCCGGGCGGTATCTCCTGGCAAACAAGATAATTCACAATATCAGCGTACCAAGGACCTTTATTATCAGAAAGTTGGTGGATGGAATGTTCCACCAACAGTGGGTGAATGTCAGAGAAGGGAGTAAGAAAATTGTTGTTCTCAGCAATCTCAGTTGACATCGTCTCGCCGTCGACCTCGGTCGAGGCGCATAGGCGTTGACCGATGTGTTCTTCAGTCGCCTCGCTCTGTCCAGAAAGTGCCTCGGTCGAGGTACTGCTACTGGGTCCGAGGCTGGAGATCTTCGCCTCCTGGATCAGCTTCTCAGTTTTAGCTCCTGGATCTTCTTCCAGTGCTTTTAAGCTCCGTATATCTGCATCACAAGAAGCATCTATACCTTCCTCCATTAAACTGAAACTTATAACTCTTTCGAGTGGATCGTCAATAAGGATAGAGCTCACCAATTATCTTGATTCTTCTTCATCGTAGATGTTGAAGATATCATCAGTTAGTTGCTCCCCCTTCATGGCTGCAAGTAGTGCAAACTCCACCTCATCGCCACCAACGTTGAATTTCAACTTGGCGTTCTTGCAATCCACGTTGCAACCCGAAGTTGCTAGAAATGGCCTCCCGAGAATAATAGGAACATTATAATCTGCGGGAATGTCAAGTACGACAAAATCTATGGGTAGATAGAAGTTACCTAACTTGACCGGAACGTCCTCCAAGATGCCCACGGGATGGGTAATGGAGCGATCTGCCATGTAGAGTCGAATCTTGACCGGCTTGGGCTCTCCAAGACCGATCTTCGTGCATAGCTCCAGCGGGATGATGCTCACGCTGGCTCCTAGATCACAAAGGGCTTCACAAGTTACATCCCCAACTTGAATGGGAATGCAAAATGAGCCGGGATCTCTCAACTTAGGCGGCATCTTTTCCTTCATGATCTTGATAAGCTCCGAAGATTTAGATGTCATCCTAACTTCACCAACATCCTCCAGCTTCCTCTTCCTTGATAAGATCTCTTTTAAGAACTTCCCATAGGCGGGCATACCTAAAATAGCATCAAGGAAAGGAATATTAATATGTAGCTTATTCATCAAGTCAAGAAACTTACCAAAGTGCTTGTCAAGATGTGCTCTGGCTCTGGACTGAGGGAATGGAAGTGGTGGCTTATATGCAGGGGGTGGAACATAAGTTTCTGTCGTTCCTCCTGCTTTCTGTTGCTCCGCCTCGGTTGGCATCTCGGTCGAGGTGTTCTTCGACTGGATCTGGACCGAGGTGGTCTGCGTCGAGCGAGGTACTGGATCTGCAGTTTTGAGTCCACTCCTCGTCGTTATGGCCATGCACTGGCCCTTAGGGTTAGCTTCCGTCTTTGCTGGAAGTTTCCCTGGATCTCTTGGCGCTTCATTCGCCCTATTAGCAAGTTGTTGTTCGAAGGACTTTTGGGCCCTCGAAAATGAAGTCATAGAATTCTCCATAGCGTTAAGCTTGATCAAGATTGCCTCCAGAACTGCGTCTTTCTTTTCTGGCTGAGACGAACTTGATCCTTGCCCTTGGCTTTTCAATGGAGTAGAAGAAGAAGAAGAAGGGGGAGAGAGGAAAGGGTTAGAGGAATCATTAGAATTGGAGTTTGAATGATTGTTACCGTGATTTTGGTTATTCGCCCTCCAGTTGTTGCTATTGGATCCTCTATTGTTGTTGTTGTAGTTGTTGTTTCGGGAACCGTTGTTGTTGTTGTTACGGTACCCGTTATTGTTGTTGTTCCTTTGCCCTTGCTCTTCCTTCTTAGTTTGAGCCATCAAGAGCTCCTTTAATTGCTTCACGTCATTCTTCAATGACGTGAGTTGATTGTTGTCGGATTGAGTCTCTTGAAAGTTGACTCTTTTAACTCCACCTTCAGCTCCTTGGTGGGTATATTTCTCCATGTGCAAGGCTTGCTTCTCAATGAAGTCCCAAGCCTCATCAATCGCCATGTCCATGAAGGTACCGGCGGAGAGTAGTTGGAGATTGAACTGGGTGCTTCCGTCCAGCCCTTTGAAGTAGATCTCCAACAACTCGATCTTTGGAATCCCATGATGTGGGCAATCCAAAAGGATATCCTTGAACCGCTCCCAAGACTTGGACAAGCTCTCCTTGTCCTTCATGATGAAAGCATTAATCTTCCCTCTCATTTCGGCGGTCTTTGAGGGGGGAAAGAATTTGGTTAAGAATTCCGTGGTCATCTCCTCCCATGTGCTGATTTTTTCTGGAGGAAGAGATTGATACCAAGTAAGAGCTCTATCTTTTAAAGAAAAGTAAAAAGGTCTTAGCTTGTAGTTGTTATTCTCAATTCTGGGAGGTCGCAAGGTTTCCATCAAGATCTCGTAGTTTTGAAGATGTTGATGCGGCGACTCTTTCTCTAGCCCTCCGAATTGGCATTGGCGGATCATGGCTAAAACTTGCGGTCGAAGTTCGTAGTCATGATCTGCTGGATCTCCTAGGTTCACTCCTGGACGCCTCAGTTGTTGATTAGGGTCCATCCTTTGACCTAGGGTTTGTGGAATTCCTGCAAGAAGAACATCTCGGACTGGCATCCGAGGTGGAAGTACATCGGCCGGGGCATCTGGTACTGGAATCTGCCTCGGTCGAGGGTCAACAGGAGGATCTTCCCTCGGTCGAAGTAGAATCTGGTTCCGAATGACAGCAATCTCAGCTTCGATTGCTGCAGTCCTGGTGCGATTCTCCTCTTTCTCTTGCACGAGTTCTTCCTTGCTGAGGCGCAGCAGCTCTTGCGTCTCTCTCAATTGGGCCGCAAGATCGCGATCGTCTTGTTGGGCCATCTTTGCTTCTCTTAAGCGTCGCTTGTATGTCTTTTCTGGTTCGGGATCGTAAGGAACGATTTCCTTCCCAGTGCGGGTTCTTCGCATGTACCTAAGAAAGAACCTGCAAAAGTCACTCAAGTAGAGTGGTTAGACAAAACGGGGCAAATGCCCCAAGAGTAAACCGTACCGGCTCGGTCTAGACCAAGTCCCCGGCAACGGCGCCAAAAACTTGTTCGCTCCAAACGGTGTGTGCAAGCTTTAAATTTATAACCCTAGACTTAAGCTTAAAACAAGGATGCGAACCCGCAGTGTACGGGTCAATCGTAGTAAAAGCAAGAAAATTCCAGGGGTCGATCACAGGGACTCGGTGAAACAGAGTCAATACGGTGTGCTTATGTCAATACTAACCACAAGAGCGATTAACACAATCAAAGATGAATAAGAAGTCAATAAAGCAAACATGCAATTCTAGGGATTAAAGCATCTAGTTGTGGTTCCAACTCAAGATCTATAGATAAGCGGACAAAGCTGAGATTTTTGCGTGGGGAAGGTGTTTCTTAAGTGGAGTAGATCACCGGGTAAGTCTCACTACACATTAATCCTAAACCGTAACTCCTATTACCGGGTAAGTCTCAAGGAATTAAGATAAAGAACTATAACCTCAAACTAACACACCATCTAAGGGAATAGAATCAACCTTTACCGGGTAAGTCTCAGGCTAACTCACAAAGATGGGATGGAAGCACACTCAAACCCCAATAAAGGATAAACCTTTATTACCTACACTTATGATCGTTGGTACACAAACTAAGGAATTACCGGGTAAGTCTCATCCTAAGCTTGCTTTGAACCAGGAAAGGTGTAATGAGAATAGGATTTGGCAAACTCTAACACTTAACTCTCAGTTTAGGATCAGATAAGTCACCTCGGTCAGCCAGTTTCCACCCCGGCCGAGGTGTTCATCGACTGAACGAGATGCTTAGGGTTAAGGTTAAAGACTCGAACTTTCAGGATCCTACTGGAATCTAAGATTATTCTATCATTGTTTTTCCCACAACCTTCAGCCAATCACCCTAGAATCACACAAGGAAATTAGCCACTCATCATCATAATGAAAGTATTAAAATATATGGGAAGAAGGTGAATATTTGAACAAAGAAGAATTTAATGAAAAGACTTCAATAACTGAATCAAATATCACAACAAAGCGTTCCTTGGATAACAATCCAAAAAGACAAGACAACAATTGAGGGGATTGAAGACAATCTTACAAAACCCTTCAATAAAGCTATAAAAGCTATGGACTTCAATCTTCCTTCAACCTTCAAAAAGGTTCTTCAACTCTCCCTACTTGGAGTAGGCTGCTGCTGCGTAATAACTCTCTTGTGCTGATAGCGGATCGTATGCGGCCCTCCGGAATTGTGGAAATCCAACCCTTTTTATAGGAAAATAACCCTCCAAAGATAATAAATCTTAGAAAGATATTCTCCCATAAATATAGGTAAAATATATGATCTTCTTCCTTCCAGGAGCCAAGCCCAAAAATATAAGATCACCTTCCAAAGATAAAAGATCTCAGCCAAGAATAAAATATTCTCGCCGCGTCCTAGGTGTTCGCCTCGGTCGAGTCGGTGTCTCTGGATCACCTCGGTCGAGGTGAATCTGTGGTCAACCGAGGTGACTCACAACTGAATGTGAAATCTCTCAAAACTGGTCCAAAGTAAATCTTTAATCCATGACTATGCTCCCTGGATGTAGCTCCAAATGACTAATGACTCCTTTTGCTCCTTTTTAATGCGAAACGTACCAAATTACCTGCAATTACAACGAAACTAGGTGTAGACCTCGATTCTCGCAAAGGTAGATGAAATGGTAGTAAAATCACATAATGTACATACAAACATGCAGATTATGAAAGATAAAACGTCCAAACAAGCCCCAAAATATAGACTATAATTCATGCTATCAGTACAACTGATCTTGTAGGTTCGACT
This sequence comes from Fagopyrum homotropicum, assembly GCA_033239125.1. Taxonomy (NCBI): domain Eukaryota; kingdom Viridiplantae; phylum Streptophyta; class Magnoliopsida; order Caryophyllales; family Polygonaceae; genus Fagopyrum; species Fagopyrum homotropicum. The sequence continues at coordinate 142,443,658 of BSWB01000003.1, read as the reverse complement.
ATCGAAAGATTCATCTTTATTTCGTACTGATCGGATGGACGACCCAAGATTAGAAAATCGGATCTTCTAAGAAAGGAAAGAAGATAAAAACAGATCGTACGCGATTTGGGGTTAGCCGCACCCGCGGCTAGACCACGCCGCGACCGCGGGCCATCGTCACCGCGGGGGCGGTGACGTTAAAAACCGGGTGTTACATCATATCCCCCTAAAAACAAGTTTCGTCTAAAAACTTGAAGCACTCCACCATGATCAACTCAAACTAACATATCAGAACCACCGATCACAACTCATATTCCTTCACGAGGCACATAAATCATGTCATCACACAAATGGACACAAACTCAACAAGAAGGAAACGGGAACTCACCCGTAGATGGAATATTATTCTCTGTCTCCCAGGTAGCCTCGTCAACTCCTCGCATCGACCACTGTACTCTCATCATCGGTATGTCCTTCGACATCAAGCGTCTCGTACTATGCTCCAAGACAACTACCGGGTACTCTACGAATATATGGTCCGTCTCGAACACTAAATCATCATGGCTGACAATGTACGTGTCTCGGGTCTGGTACGTACTCCCGTAACTGAGACAGATGAAAGACCGGGTGAACACCCTCTAGCCTTGGTGGCAAAGAAAGTTTGTATGCCGCATCTCCAACTCGCTCAAGGATCTCAAAGGGTCTGACATATCTGGGACTCAACTTCCCCTTGATGTCGAAACGGCTGACACCTCGTGTCGGGGATACCCTCAACCATACCCGAGCTCCCACTCTAAACTCTTTAGGTCTACGCCTCTTATCAACGTAGGACTTTTGGCGACTCTGTGCTGCCAGCATCCGCTCTCGGATCATCGCTACTCGGGCCATGTCATTTTGTACCTGCTCGGGTGCTACTCCGTTAGCACTACCCGACTCATCCCAACATAGCATGGTACGACATCTCTATTCGTATAATGCCTCATAAGGAGCCATCCTGATGGATGCGTGCCAACTATTATTGTACGAGAACTCAACTAAAGGGAGGTGGTCTGGCCACACCTGCCCCCAGTCTTACACGCATGCTCTCAACATATCCTCTAGAGTCTGTATTTCCCTCTCAAACTGAGCATCTGTTTAATGATGGTAGGTGGTCGTGAACTGTAAGGTCGTACCTAGGGCGGCATGCACCTACTGCCAAAACTTCAAAGTGAACCGTCCGTATCTGCCAGAGACTATGGTTCTAGGTACTCCATGGAGTCTCACTATCTATCTAGTGAACTCCTTTTCTAATCGACTTACCAACCACGTCTCCTTGATAGGAATAAAACGCGCGGTCTTCGTCAGTCGATCCACTATAACCCAGATGACGTCAAAACTCTAGCTCAGTCTCAAACCGGTAACAAACTCCATGAATACATCTTTCCACTTCCATTGAGGAACTAGAAGCCGGTGATGCTCAATATTGACATGTTTACAAGTCGTACATTGAGTTACATGTCTCGTTACATCTGGTTTTAGCCCGCTACCAGATCCTGGAACATCTTACTCGTACCAGGATGTACCCAATAAGGTGTCGCATGAGCTTCCTGTAAGATCCGCTATCTCATCTCTTGGTCTGACGGCACACATACGCGCTTCTGGCGTCTTAAAAGACCATCAATACCAATGGAAAATTGTGGTGCCTCACCTCGAGACATCTTGTCTCGGATCCGTGCTAAAGTCGGGCAACTCTCCTATTTCTGTTGGATCTCTCCCAATAGGTAAGGTAACATTTCTAATGTGGAAAGGTGGCTATTTGTATCCGGAAAATGGATATCTACCTCTAGCCATGCCAAGTCTCGCTGTAACTGAGGTTGAGCCGTCAATCGAGCTATCTCCATCTCCCAAGGAGTCTTCCTACTAAGGGCGTCGACGACCACATTCGCCTTCCCTGGGTGGTATAAAATCTCCAAATTAAAATCCTTCATCAACTCTAACCATCTCCTTTACCGGTTATTCAACTCCCGCTGAGTGAATATGTACTTCAGACCATTTTGGTCTGTGAAGATTTGGCACGTAGATCCGTACAAATAGTGCCTCCAAATCTTCAAAGCATGAACCACAATAACAAACTCAACATCGTGGATAGGGTAATTCTCCTCATACGTCTTCAATTGTCTAGATGTGTATGTTATAACTTTACCCCTCTCCATCAGAACACATCCCAAGCCTAGCTTGGATGCGTTACTGTAAACCACAAAATCCTCAATGTCCTCCGGCCGGGCTAAGATAGGAGCAGAAGTCAACCTCCTCTTCAACTCCTCAAAACTATGTAGGCACGACTCGGACCACACGAATTTGGAAGACTTCCTCAAAAAGGATATAAGTGGTCGGACGATAACCAAAAATCCCTCCACAAATCTGCGGTAGTAGCCCGCCAACCCTAGGAAGTTGCGTACCTCCTTAACGTTCCTAGGAGGCGGCCATGATGAAAGGGACTCAATCTTTGCCGGATCCACCTTGATCCCCTCAACAAAAACTATGTGACCAAGAAAGGCTACCTCAGGCATCCAAAACTCACACTTAGAGAGCTTAGCGTAAAACTCCCTATCCTGCAGGACTTGGAGGGTAATCCTCAAGTGCCCTGCATGCTCCTCTCTACTCCGAGAGCACACCGGAATGTCGTCAATGAAGACCGCCACAAACTGGTCTAGGAAGTTGATGAAGATGTTGTACATCAATTCCATGAAAACGGAGGGTGCATTCGTGAGCCTGAATGGCATCACTACAAACTCGTAGTGGCCATAGCAGGTCCAAAATGCCTTGGCTACATCCTGCTCTCTCACTCTCAGCTAGTGATATCCTGATATGAGATCGATCCGTGAAAACACAGAAGCTCCATGCAACTGATCCTAAAGATCGTTGATACGGGGTAATTGGTACTTATGCTTGATGGTCACCTTATTTAGCTATCGGTAGTCAATACATAACCTCATAGACCCGTCCTTCTTTCTGACGAACAATAACGGTGCGCCACAAGGAGATACACTAGGGCGGATGAAGCCCTTCGCTGCTAGATCCTCGAGATGCTTCTTCAGCTCTAATATCTCAATAGGCGTCATGTGGTATGGTGCCTTTGAGATCGGTCTCGTCCTGAGCTCTAACTCAATACCAAAGTCCACACTCCTTTGTGGTGGCAACCGTGGTGGCTCACTCAGTACAATTGAGAATTCATGTTCGCTCCAAACGGTGTGTGCAAGCTTTAAATTTATAACCCTAGACTTAAGCTTAAAACAAGGATGCGAACCCGCAGTGTACGGGTCAATCGTAGTAAAAGCAAGAAAATTCCAGGGGTCGATCACAGGGACTCGGTGAAACAAAGTCAATACGGTGTGCTTATGTCAATACTAACCACAAGAGTGATTAACACAATCAAAGATGAATAAGAAGTCAATAAAGCAAACATGCAATTCTAGGGATTAAAGCATCTAGTTGTGGTTCCAACTCAAGATCTATAGATAAGCGGACAAAGCTGAGATTTTTGCGTGGGGAAGGTGTTTCTAAAGTGGAGTAGATCACCGGGTAAGTCTCACTACACACTAATCCTAAACCGTAACTCCTATTACCGGGTAAGTCTCAAGGAATTAAGATAAAGAACTATAACCTCAAACTAACACACCATCTAAGGGAATAGAATCAACCTTTACCGGGTAAGTCTCAGGCTAACTCACAAAGATGGGATGGAAGCACACTCAAACCCCAATAAAGGATAAACCTTTATTACCTACACTTATGGTCGTTGGTACACAAACTAAGGAATTACCGGGTAAGTCTCATCCTAAGCTTGCTTTGAACCAGGAAAGGTGTAATAAGAATAGGATTTGGCAAACTCTAACACTTAACTCTCAGTTTAGGATCAGATAAGTCACCTCGGTCAGCCAGTTTCCACCCCGGCCGAGATGTTCATCGACTGAACGAGATGCTTAGGGTTAAGGTTAAAGACTCGAACTTTCAGGATCCTACTGGAATCTAAGATTATTCTATCATTGTTTTTCCCACAACCTTCAGCTAATCACCCTAGAATCACACAAGGAAATTATCCACTCATCATCATTATGAAAGTATTAAATATATGGGAAGAAGGTGAATATTTGAACAAAGAAGAATTTAAGGAAAAGACTTCAATAACTGAATCAAATATCACAACAAAAGCGTTCCTTGGATAGCAATCCAACAAGACAAGACAACAAGTGAGGGAATTGAAGACAATCTTACAAAACCCTTCAAAAAGCTATAAAAGCTATAGACTTCTATCTTCCTTCAACCTTCAAAAAGGTTCTTCGAATCTCTCCCAACTGGAGTAGGCTGCTGCTGCTGCGTGCTAAAAACCCTGATCGACGGTATAGCGTGATGTCGGAATTGTGGAATCCAACCCTTTTTATAGGAAAATAACCCTCCAAAGATAATAAATCTTAGAAAGATATTTTCCCATAAATATAGGTAAAATATATGATTCTGCATATCTCCTTCCTTCCAGGAGCCAAGCCCAAAAATATAAGATCACTTTCCAAATTTAAAAGATCTCATCCAAGAATAAAATATTCTCGCCGCGTCCTAGGTGTTCGCCTCGGTCGAGTCGGCGTCTCTGGATCGCCTCGGTCGAGATGAATCTCTGGTCAACCGAGGTGAGTCATAACTGAATGTGAAATCTCTCAAAACTGGTCCAAAGTAAATCTTTACTCCATGGCTATGCTCCCTGGATGTAGCTCCAAATGACTTATGACTCCTTTTGCTCCTTTTTGATGCGAAACGTGCCATTTTACCTACGATTACAACAAAACTAGGTGTAGACCTCGATTCTCGCAAAGGTAGATGAAATGGTAGTAAAATCACATAATATACATACAAACATGCAGATTATGAAAGATAAAACGTCCAAACAAACCCCAAAATATAGACTATAATTCATGCTATCAAAATACCCCATACTTAGCCCTTGCTTGTCCCCAAGCAAGTTCCACATATAGAAGACAAGATAGAATGGATTATAGGTCATAAAAATCAATGAAAAAGTCTTTCAAAAACATTTTATGGTGTGCAACTACCATAGATCACTCTAAGAGAGTACTTCCTGGAATTTAAAAACTCAACATGATCAAAACATTTTATAAATATAGGAAAGTTGTTCATCTTTGCATAAAATCATAGAATGCATAATAAATCATAATTATCAAAATTAATCATGTATAATCCGATTTAAACCGCTAAGTCAATCAACAAGCTCAAGGTCTCAAGGGCTTCCCAAAGGAAAGGTCAAGAAACGTGTAGGGTAGGGATGTATGTAAGGTAATGTGGTGCTAGAATCCGGGAAAAGGATGAACTTCACTTTCACTTTGACTTGCAACATCTTCCACCAATAAGCTTTGCTTATTCCACTTTTATTTTTCTTTTTACTTTACTTTTTGGGATGCATGGACAGAGGTGCACAATAACCGAAGCCTGGGAGATTAGCAATCATCAATTTTTTGAGATGCATCAAACCCTTGATGCACATACCATGACCCGTTAGGAATATCGCTCAATCCGACTTTGGCAAGACACAAACACCCGGCTATGTGAATGGTGCCGAGTTACTCATCTTCATGATTGACTTCCCCAAACCTATTATTGCTTTCTAGCACTTTCACTTCTTGCCACTTCTCAACTTCAACTCCACTTGCTTTCACCACTTCGCTTGCTTCCAAATTCCCGGATAGGTAAAGGGAGGCAAAATGTATATGAGGGGCTAAGCATGATCAAGAAGAAGAAGAAGAGAATGAATTGCCTTGGTCTTTCCAAGAAGAAAGTGAGAGAACTTAACCTGCGGTGTCAACCTTCAAATTCAACATAATTTGGATAAAAACAAAGTATTAAACATGCCAATAATTTCAAACAAAGCATTTAGCAACTTAAACATATTATAAAACCTTTCAAACACATAAAGAATTTAAAACCAGTAGGTAACAGAATCTTCACTGAGATCATATCCAGATAAGTAACACAAAAAAAATCGTTTCGAAAACTCTCAGTAACCTACCTCGGTCGAGATGTTCTTGGTTCAACCGAGGTGAAATGCCTCGTTTGGCCAGAATCTCCCCGGTCGAGGTCAAAATTTTTTTTTTTTTAAAACCATTTTTTTTTTCGGTTTCGACGTTTTTTCTCAATCAAATAACCTGTAGGTATGCATGTAATATCAGATAATCATATAAAGGCAACTGAAGCATAAATATGAAAATATCCGATAAATAAAGTGTCATACATCAAAAGGTAGTCGAATAAATACATCACGTAGTCAGATAAGTACAAACACCCCATACTTGGGACACACTGTCCTAGTGGGTCAAATAAAAAGTCTAAACATGAGAGTACTCACCGGATAAATGGCCGAACTGCATAAAAGAAAATAAAGAAAATCCTGCAGCTCCTCAATAGTCTCGATCCGGTGGTGGTGGTGGTGGCACATACGGATACTGAGTCGGGTCGAACGGATAGCCCATAGTCTGCTGGAACTGTAGCTCCATCATCCTGCGCTGATAGTGCTGCTCCTCTAACATCTGATGAGTCTAGCGGTCAATGTGTCGGTCCTGGGCAGCAAATCTCTCATGCATGTCCATAGTAAGGGCAGCATAAGAGTCTATCATCTGATTTGTCAGGTCGTCGATCCGGCGATGAACCTCAGAATCTCTATGGCGGCGTGTCCGACGCCTAGCAGATCTAGCAGAAGGTGCAGCAGGTGCTGGCTCAGTATCCTCCTCATCATCTAAGTCGATGATCGGTGGCGCGCTCGTACCTGCAGTATCTGTCCCTGTATCCATCGGGACTCCACCATCTCTCTCATCCACTGTCTCCTCGTCGTCGTCATCCTCCTCCTCCTCAACAGGGGCAGCTGTTGCCTCTTTGTGATCCTCCATCAGTGGAGCCCATGCTGTCTGCCAATAATGCGGATCAAAGACTGTGAACTGAGCAGACCAGCGGATCCCCTGTGGTGCAGTCCGCTCCCAAGGCATGGCGACGTATGGAGTGGTCAAACCACGGGGAACCAGAATCCTCCGTGTGATCATCTCCTGTAATCCCAGCGGCTTCGAGCCGCCGCCATCGTGCAAACACTGAGGTCCATCCCGTGGTAGGTAGCGATATGGGTGACTAGACCTCCGCAACAAATGTCTCCCTTCGCCTTGGCCTTGATCCTGTGCAGATCCTCTGCCAAGAGCAAGCCAAAGTCTGGGAAACCTCCTGTAACCATGCAGTAGAGGCTGAAAAGCTCGCCCTGTCTGATCTTCTGGGGCGTCTCAGTACGCGCCAGAAGTGTCTCGCTGAAAATCCTGTGGGCTAGTCTGAAAGCTGGGTGAAAGATGACCTTCTCCATGGAATCTCCAGAGCGCCATCTATCTGCGTGCTCAGTAAATTGGGCAATCTGCCCCCAGAACTCCCTAGCTACGGATCGGGAGGGGAAGTCGGTGGCGGTGGGCTCAAAAAAGCCAAAAATCTCTCTCCATATCTCTAAAGGAACTATGAAGTTCCGGTTCATCAACCGGTACTTCACAGACTGGTATGTGGGAAGGTAGGAGAAGGAGCTAACAAACTCTAAGGTCGGCTCCAAGTAAGCTGGGGCTCGGATCTCAGTAAACTGATCCAGCCCGACAGTAGCAATCATCCTCCTAAGGTCAGCATCTAACCCTAGGCAATCAAAAGCCGACACGTCCAGAAATCGTGGTGCGATAACTGGACGGCTAGCTATCCGCTCATAGTCTACCCGGCATCTCTCGTGGATAACCGGGCGGTAAGGACGGGAAGAAGAGGAAGAAGGGGAGGGTGAGGATCTGTCTCTAAGGGCCAGGCGACGACCGGAACTCATTCTTACTCAACACTGTTAGACCACCTCGGTTGCTGACAAGACTCAAAAACACCTCGGTCGAGATGCAGTTCGACCGGACCGAGGCGCAGCAGTTACGATTCCAATTCTCAGAAATTCAGTTCTTTTCCCCCAGAAATCACTACAATTGCTTCCTATGGGGTACTTAAATCCTTTCTCAGCAGAATCTGGGGCAAACAAAGCCCAAATCAAAGCAAACGAACGAGTTAGGGTTTCGACTTGTTTTACCTCGTTTCCGTCGATTCGCTCGATTTCTTTGCAGATCTGTTGTTGCAATCGGTTCCTCTACCCTTCAATCACAGTTTAGAAGCAGAAATCTTCGAAAACAGGCAAGATCTGAGAAGGAGCGAAGTGGAAGTCGCCGCGGTCGAGGTGGGTAAAGTAAAAAGTGAAAAATAAAAAAATTTTCCTTTTTATACTGTTCCTGGATCTGCTGTCACCTCGGTCGAGATGGTCTCGACTGAACTGAGGTGGTACGGACTGAGGTGGTTCTGCAGAAACCCTAGTCGCCTCGGTTGCTCAAGAATCAACTCGGTCGAGGTGCTCTGACAGTAACCGAGGTGCTTCTTTCTTCTCAGAATCTCGAACTTCCGTCCTTCCAGTTATGTTCCTTCCTTAGATGTTCCCTGTTGTCTGTCCAGAATGCCAAAAACAAAGCAAAGCAAAATAAAAACAAAAACTATCTAAGCTAGACTAGAAAACGGGAAAAGGAAGCAATACCTTGGGTTGCCTCCCAAGAAGCGCTTGATTTAAGGTCGCTAGCTGGACCATGCTGGGTCTCAAATGAGGTATATTGGTGCAACCTCCTCAACCGGCGTTTCCGGTTGGTATTTCTTAAGTCTATGACCGTTGACCTTGAAGCTTCCGCTAGTTTCGCCCCATATCTCAACTGCACCATGAGGGAAAACATGTTTCACAACGTAAGGCCCGGTCCATCTAGATTTCAACTTACCTGGAAAAAGGCGGAGGCGGGAGTTGAAGAGTAGAACTAAGTCTCCTTCGTTAAGCTCCTTTGGGACGATACGCTTGTCATGCCATCTCTTCGTCCTTTCCTTGTAGATTTTGGCATTCTCATAAGCGTTCAAACGCAGCTCCTCCAGCTCGTTGAGTTCCAATAGTCGCTTCTCACCAGCCTCTTTGATGTCGAAATTCAACCATTTGATCGCCCAATATGCCTTGTGTTCCAATTCAACGGGCAGATGGCAAGACTTCACGTATACAAAATTATAAGGAGTGGTACCTATGGGAGTCTTGAATGCGGTCCTGTACGCCCAAAGAGCATCGTCCAACTTCATGGACCAATCCTTCCTCGTTCTAGAGACGGTCTTCTCCAAAATTGCCTTGATTTCTCTATTCGAGATCTCGACCTGTCCACTAGTTTGAGGGTGATAAGCAGTTGATACCTTGTGGGTTACCCCATACTTCGATAGAAGTGCTTTGAACTTCCGGTTGATGAAATGCGTTCCTCCATCGCTAATGATGATGCGTGGAGTTCCAAATCGTGGAAAGATAGTTCTATTCAAGAACTTCACAACCACTTTGGCGTCGTTAGTGGGAGAAGCAATGGCTTCAACCCATCTAGAGACGTAATCAACTGCAAGGAGAATGTAGAGGTTTCCTCCGGAGGATGGGAAAGGTCCCATGAAGTCAATCCCCCATACATCAAAGATTTCCACCTCTTGGATGTTATTAAGTGGCATCTCGTTCCTCCTTGATAAGTTCCCTGTTCTTTGGCATGCATCACAAGAGACAACAAAAGATTGCACATCCTTAAATAATGTAGGCCAAAAGAAACCGGAACGCAATACCTTAGCGCATGTTTTATCGGTGCTAGCATGCCCCCCACAAGGAAGTGAATGACAATGCCTTATGACGCTATTAACTTCATCCTCCGGAATGCACCTTCGAAGCATCCCATCCGGTCCGCGCTTGAATAGCAGCGGCTCGTCCCAGTAGTAATGTCGTACTTCCTTGAAGAATCTTTTCTTTTGAGAGTACGTCAATCCGGGCGGTATCTCCTGGCAAACAAGATAATTCACAATATCAGCGTACCAAGGTCCTTTATTATCAGAAAGTTTGTGGATGGAATGCTCCACCAACAGTGGATGAATATCAGAGGAGGGAGTAAGAAATTTGTTGTTCTTAGCAATCTCAGTTGACATCATCTCGCCATCGACCTCGGTCAAGGCGCATAAGCGTTGACCGAGATGTTCTTCGGTCGCCTCGCTCAGTCCAGAAGGTGCCTCGGTCGAGGTACTGCTGTTCGCTCCAAACGGTGTGTGCAAGCTTTAAATTTATAACCCTAGACTTAAGCTTAAAACAAGGATGCGAACCCGCAGTGTACGGGTCAATCGTAGTAAAAGCAAGAAAATTCCAGGGGTCGATCACAGGGACTCGGTGAAACAGAGTCAATACGGTATGCTTATGTCAATACTAACCACAAAAGCGATTAAAACAATCAAAGATGAATAAGAAGTCAATAAAACAAACATGCAATTCTAGGGATTAAAGCATCTAGTTGTGGTTCCAACTTAAGATCTATAGATAAGCGGACAAAGCTGAGATTTTTGCGTGGGGAAGGTGTTTCTAAAGTGGAGTAGATCACCGGGTAAGTCTCACTACACACTAATCCTAAACCGTAACTCCTATTACCGGGTAAGTCTCAAGGAATCAAGATAAAGAACTATAACCTCAAACTAACACACCATCTAAGGGAATAAAATCAACCTTTACCGGGTAAGTCTCAGGCTAACTCACAAAGATGGGATGGAAGCACACTCAAACCCCAATAAAGGATAAACCTTTCTTACCTACACTTACGATCGTTGGTACACAAACTAAGGAATTACCGGGTAAGTCTCATCCTAAGCTTGCTTTGGACCAGGAAAGGTGTAATAAGAATAGGATTTGGCAAACTCTAACACTTAACTCTCAGTTATGGATCAGATAAGTCACCTCGGTCAGACAGTTTCCACCCCGGCCGAGATGTTCATCGACTGAACGAGATGCTTAGGGTTAAGGTTAAAGACTCGAACTTTCAGGATCCTACTGGAATCTAAGATTATTCTATCATTGTTTTTCCCACAACCTTCAGCTAATCACCCTAGAATCACACAAGGAAATTAGCCACTCATCATCATAATGAAAGTATTAAAATATATGGGAAGAAGGTGAATATTTGAACAAAGAAGAATTTAATGAAAAGACTTCAATAACTGAATCAAATATCACAACAAAGCGTTCCTTGGATAACAATCCAAAAAGACAAGACAACAATTGAGGGAATTGAAGACAATCTTACAAAACCCTTCAATAAAGCTATAAAAGCTATGGACTTCAATCTTCCTTCAACCTTCAAAAAGGCTCTTCAACTCTCCCAACTTGGAGTAGGCTGCTGCTGCGTAATAACTCTCTTGTGCTGATAGCGGATCGTATGCCGTCTTGATTTTTAGGTCTAAGCCGCTTCCGGAATTGTGGAAATCCAACCCTTTTTATAGGAAAATAACCCTCCAAAGATAATAAATCTTAGAAAGATATTTTCCCATAAATATAGGTAAAATATATGATTCTGCATATCTCCTTCCTTCCAGGAGCCAAGCCCAAAAATATAAGATCTCTTTCCAATTTTAAAAGATCTAATCTAAGAATAAAATATTCCCGCCGCGTCCTAGGTGTTCGCCTCGGTCGAGTCGGCGTCTCTGGATCATCTCGGTCGAGATGAATCTCTGGTCAACCGAGGTGAGTCATAACTGAATGTGAAATCTCTCAAAACTGGTCCAAAGTAAATCTTTAATCCATGGCTATGCTCCCTGGATGTAGCTCTAAATGACTCATGACTCCTTTTGCTCCTTTTTGATGCAAAACGTACCAAATTACCTACAATTACAACGAAACTAGGTGTAGACCTCGATTCTCGCAAAGGTAGATGAAATGGTAGTAAAATCACATAATGTACATACAAACATGAAGATTATGAAAGATAAAACGTCCAAACAAACCCCAAAATATAGACTATAATTCATGCTATCAAAATACCCCATACTTAGCCCTTGCTTGTCCCCAAGCAAGTTCTGCATATAGAAGACAAGATAAAATGGATTATAAGTCAAGAAAATCAATGAAAAAGTCTTCCAAAAACATTTTATGGTGTGCAACTATCATAGATCACTCTAAGAGAGTACTTCCTGGAATTAAAAACTCAACATGATCAAAATATTTTATAAATATAGGAAAGTTGTTCATCTTTGCATAAAATCATAGAATGCATAATAAATCATAATTATCAAAATTAATCATGTATAATCCGATTTAAACCGCTAAGTCAATCAACAAGCTCAAGGTCTCAAGGGCTTCCCAAAAGAAAAGGTCAAGAAACGTGTAGGGTAGGGATGTATGTAAGGTAATGTGGTGCTAGAATCCGGGAAAAGGGATGAACTTCACTTCCACTTTGACTTGCAACATCTTCCACCAATAAGGTTTGCTTATTTCGCACTTTTCTTTTACTTTACTTTTTGGGATGCATGGACAGAGGTGCACAATAACCGAAGCCTGGGAGATTAGCAATTATCAATTTTTTGAGATGCATCAAACCCTTGATGCACATACCATGACCCGTTAGGAATATCGCTCAATCCGACTTTGGCAAGACACAAACACCCGGCTATGTGAATGGTGCCGAGTTACTCATCTTCATGATTGACTTCCCCAAACCTATTATTACTTTCTAGCACTTTCACTTCCACCCTACTTCTCAAACTTTACTTCACTTGCTTTCACCACTTCGCTTGCTTCCAAATTCCCGGATAGGTAAAGGGAGGCAAAATGTATATGAGGGGCTAAGCATGATCAAGAAGAAGAAGAAGAAGAAGAGAATGAATTGCCTTGGTCTTTCCAAGAAGAAAGTGAGAGAACTTAACCTGCGGTGTCAACCTTCAAATTCAACATAATTTAGATAAAAACAAAGTATTAAACATGCCAATAATTTCAAACAAAGCATTTAGCAACTTAAACATATTATAAAACCTTTCAAACACATAAAGAATTTAAAACCAGTAGGTAAACAGAATCTTCACTGAGATCATATCCAGATAAGTAACACAAAAAATCGTTTTCGAAAACTCTCAGTTAACACACCTCGGTCGAGGTGTTCTTGGTTCAACCGAGGTGAAACGCCTCGTTTGGCCAAGACTCTCCCCGGTCGAGGTCAAAATTTTTTTTTTTTAAAACTAGTTTTATTTCAGTTTCGACGTTTTTCTCAATCAAATAACCTGTAGGTATGCATGTAATATCAGATAATCATATAAATGCAGAAGTGAAGCATAAATAGAATATCCGATGAAATGTAATACATCAAAAGTAGTCGAATACATCAAGTATTCATATAAGTGCAAACACCCCATACTTGGGACACACTGTCCCAGTGGGTCAAATAAAAAAGTCTAAACATGAGAGAACTCACCGGATAAATAGCTGAACTGCATAAAAATATAATAAGGAAAATCCTGCAGCTCCTCAATAATCCTGATCCGGTGGTGGTGGTGGTGGCGCATACGGATACTGAGCCGGGTCGAATGGATAGCCCATAGTCTGCTGGAACTGTAGCTCCATCATCCTGCGTTGATAGTGCTGCTCCTCAAACATCTGGTGAGTCCAGTGGTCGATGCGTCGGTCCTGGGCAGCAAATCTCTCATGCATGTCCACTGTAAGGGCAGCATAAGAGTCTATCATCTGATCTGTCAGGTCGTCGATCCGGCGATGAACCTCAGAATCTCTATGGCGGCGTGTCCGACGCCTAGCAGATCTAGCAGGAGGTGCAGCAGGTGCTGGCTCAGTATCCTCCTCATCATCCAAATCGATGATCGGTGGTGCGCTCGTGCCTGCAGTATCCGTCCCTGTATCCATCGGGACTCCGCCATCTCTCTCGTCCATCGTCTCCTCATCGTCGTCGTCATCCTCCTCAGCCTCCTCCTCCTCCTCAGCTGCAGCAGGGGCAGCTGCTGCCTCTCTGTAATCCTCCATCAGTGGAGCCCATGCTGTCTGCCAGTAATGCGGATCAAAGACTGTGAACTGTGCAGACCAGCGGATCCCTTGTGGCGCAGTCAGCTCCCATGGCATAGCGACGTAGGGTGTAGTCAATCCTCGGGGAACCAGAATCCTCCGAGTGATCATCTCCTGTAGTCCGAGCGGCTTGGCAGCCGCCACCATAGTACACCTACTCAGATCCATATCCTGATAAGTAGCGATATGGGTCACTATCCCACCACAGCATATATCTCCCTTCCCTTTGGCCTTGATCCTGTGCAGATCCTCTGCCAGCATCAATCCAAAGTCGGGGAATCCACCTGTAACCATGTAGTATAAAGCAAAGAGCTCCCCCTGTCGGACCTTCTGGGGCGTCTCAGTACGCGCCAAAAGTGTCTCGCTGAAGATCCTGTGGGCTAATCGAAAAGCTAGATGGAAGATAAGCTTCTCCCTGGAATCACCTGGGCGCCACCTATCTGCATGCTCCACAACATAAGCAATCTGACCCCAGAACTCTCTAGCTACGGCTCGGGTCGGGAAGTCTACAGCAGTGGGGGCAGGGAAGCCAAAGATGTCTCTCCAGTGGTCCAGGGGTACTAAGAAGTTCCGGTTCATCAACCGGTACTTCACAGCCCTCTCTGTGGGGAGGTAAGTGAAGGAGCTAACAAACTCAAGGGTCGGCTCTAAGTAAGCTGGGGCTCGGATCTCAGTAAACTGATCCAGCCCCACTGTGGTGATCATCCTCCTAAGCTCTCCATCAATGTGGAGACAGTCAAAAGCAGAAATGTCCAGAAATCTAGGTGCGATCACTGGACGGCTAGCAATACGCTCATAATCTACCAGGTGCCTCTCGTGGATCACCGGGATAGAAGGTCTGGGTGCAGAAGAAGAAGGGGAAGGAGAGGATATATCTCTAAGGGCTAATAACCTGTCAGAACTCATCTTCAATCAACACTGTCAGGCTACCTCGGTCGACTGACAATCTCCAAGAATCACCTCGGTCGAGGTGCAGGTCGACTGGACCGAGGCGAAGACAGTCGCAATTCCAACTCTCATAAATTCAGTTCTTTTCCCCCTAAAATCACTACAATTGCTTCCTAAGGGGTACTTAAATCCTTTCTCAACAAAATCAAGGGCAACCAAAGCCCAAATCGAAGTAAACGAACGAGTTAGGGTTTCGATCGTTTTTACCTCGTTCCGGCCGATTCACTCGAATTTCTTGCAGATCTGCAGTTGCAATCGGTTCCCCTACTCTTCAATCTCAGTTTAGAAGCAGAAATCTTCGAAAACGAGCAAGATTTGAGAGGGAGCGAAGTGGATCTGTCGCCGCGGTCGAGGTAGGTAAAAGTGAAAAATAAAATTTTCCTTTTTATACTGTTCCTGGATTTGCTGTCACCTCGGTCGAGATGGTCTCGACTGGACCGAGGTGGTATGGACCGAGGTGGTTCTGCAGAAACCCTAGTCGCCTCGGTTGCTCAAGAATCAACTCGGTCGAGGCGGCCTCGACTGGACCGAGGTGTCTCAGTCAAACTTCGTCTTCTCGAATTCTCGAACTTCTGTCCTTCCAGTTGTGCTCCTTCCTTAGATATTCCCTATTGTCTGTCCAGAACGCCAAAAACAAAGCAAAGCAAAGCAAGAACAAAAACTATCTAAGCTAGACTAGAAAACGGGAAAAGAAAGCAATACCTTGGGTTGCCTCCCAAGAAGCGCTTGATTTAAGGTCGCTAGCTGGACCATGATGCGTCTCAAATGAGGTAGGAGGTGCCCTCACCCCATACTTCACCTCCATCGTGGGGTGAAGTAAGTAGATCCATCAACCGTTCCAACACGTGTAAGTGCTCATCGGGGAATGAATCGTCTATGGGTGGGTTATCCGTCTCGCGGGAAGATTCCGGTAGCCGGCTGAGGTGATCCGCAACTGAGTTCTCGGATCCCTTCTTATCGCGGATCTCTAGGTCAAACTCTTGAAGCAAGAGAATCCATCGAATAAGGCGCGGCTTGGCGTCTTTCTTAGCCAACAAGTAACGAATGGCTGCGTGGTCGGTGTAGACAATGATCTTCGCCCCTACTAGATAGGAACGAAACTTCTCGAAAGCATATACAACCGCCAATAGCTCTTTCTCGGTGGTAGCGTAGTTGCGTTGTGCTTCATCTAGCGTCTTGCTAGCATAATAAATGGCGGTGGTCCGTCCATCTTTCTTCTGTCCAAGCACCGCTCCTACGGCTACATCACTAGCGTCACACATGACCTCAAAGGGCAAGGTCCAATCAGGAGGCTGGATAATGGGAGCGGAGATCAACGCTTCCTTAATCCTGTAAAAAGCATCAAGACACTCCTGCGAAAACTCAAAAACAACATCTTTATTCAAGAGGTTAGTTAGAGGTTTAGAAATTTTAGAGAAGTCCTTGATGAATCTCCTGTAGAAACCTGCATGCCTGAGAAAACTCCTCACACCTTTAACAGAACAAGGAGGAGGGAGTTTCTCAATAGTTTCGATCTTAGCTCGATCGACCTCAATACCTCGATTAGAAACGAGGTGTCCTAGCACAATGCCTTCATTAACCATAAAATGACACTTCTCCCAATTTAGAACAAGGTTAGTGCTTCACATCTTTTAAGCACTAGAGAAAGGTTAGATAGGCAATCATCAAAAGAGGAACCATATACAGAAAAGTCATCCATGAATACCTCCATGATCTCCTCTATGTACTCGGAGAAGATAGCCATCATGCATCGCTGGAAGGTAGCGGGCGCATTGCACAATCCGAATGGCATCCTCCGATAGGCGAACGTCCCCCAAGGACAAGTGAAAGTGGTCTTCTCCTGATCATCCGGATGGATAGGAATCTGGAAGAACCCACTATAGCCGTCCAAGTAGCAAAAGTGTGAATGTTGGGCCAACCGTTCGAGCATTTGATCGATGAAGGGGAGCGGAAAATGATCCTTCCGAGTTGCCGTGTTCAGCTTCCTATAATCGATGCAAACTCTCCAGCCCGTAATGGTCCTCGTTGGGATCAACTCGTTGTTCTTATTCGTCACAACAGTCATCCCTCCTTTCTTCGGAACGACATGCACCGGGCTAACCCACTTGCTGTCCGAGATAGGATAAATAATACCTGCATCCAACAACTTAAGAACTTCCTTCTTCACAACCTCTTTCATGATCGGATTTAACCATCTTTGAGGTTCCCGTGAAGTCTTATGATTATCTTCCATTAAAATTCTATGCATGCAGAAAGAAGGTTTAATGCCAATAAGATCATCCGTGGTGTAACCTATGGCTTTTCGATGCTTTCTCAGGACATGCATTAACTTAGACAACTCAGATTCGGAAAGGGAAGCACTAACAATAACGGGATAAGTAGAATTCGGTCCAAGAAAGATATACCTCAAGTGACTGGGGAGCTGTTTAAGCTCCACGACTGGGGTGCTTTCTGGGAGGAATCCATGCTTCCTCTTTCCAGTGGAGTGGTATCAGAAACTGGACTCGATGAAGTCTCAGTTTGAATCATCTCGCCATCGACCTCGGTCGAGGCGCATAGGCGTTGACCGAGATGTTCTTCGGTCGCCTCGCTCAGTCCAGAAAGTGCCTCGGTCGAGGTACTTCTACTGGATCCGAGACTGGAGATCTTCGTCTCCTGGATTAGCTTCTCAGTCTTAGCTCCTGGATCCTCTTCTAGTGCCTTCAAGCTCCGTATATCTGCATCACAAGAAGCATCTATACCTTCCTCCATTAAACTGAAGCTAATAACTCTTTCGAGTGGATCGGTAATAAGGATAGAGCTCACCAATTCTCTTGATTCTTCTTCATCGTAGATGTTGAAGATATCATCAGTTAGTTGCTCCCCTTTCATGGCTGCAAGTAGTGCGAACTCCACCTCATCGCCACCAACGTTGAATTTCAACTTGGCGTTCTTGCAATCCACATTGCAACCCGAAGTTGCTAGAAATGGCCTCCCGAGAATAATAGGAACAGGATAATCTGCGGGAATGTCAAGTACGACAAAATCTATGGGTAGATAGAAGTTACCTAACTTGACCGGAACGTCCTCCAAGATGCCCACGGGATGGGTAATGGAGCGATCCGCCATGTAAAGTCGAATCTTGACCGGCTTGGGCTCTCCAAGACCGATCTTCGTGCATAGCTCCAGCGGGATGATGCTCACGCTGGCTCCTAGATCACAAAGGGCTTCACAAGTGACATCCCCAACTTGAATGGGAATGCAAAACGAGCCGGGATCTCTTAACTTAGGTGGCATCTTTTCCTTCATGATTTTGATAAGCTCCGAAGATTTAGATGTCATCCTAACTTCACCAACATCCTCCAGCTTCCTCTTCCTTGATAAGATTTCTTTTAAGAACTTCCCATAGGCGGGCATACCTAAAATAGCATCAAGGAAAGGAATATTAATATGTAGCTTATTCATCAAGTCAAGAAACTTACCAAAGTGCTTGTCTAGATGTGCTCTGGCTCTGGACTGAGGGAATGGAAGTGGTGGTTTATATGCAGGAGGTGGAACATAAGTTTCTGTCGTCCCTCCTGCTTTCTGTTGCTCCGCCTCGGTTGGCATCTCGGTCGAGGTGTTCTTCGACTGGATCTGGACCGAGGTGGTCTGCGTCGAGCGAGGTACTGGATCTGCAGTTTTAAGTCCACTCCTCGTCTTTATGGCCATGCACTGGCCTTTAGGGTTAGTTTCCGTCTTTGCTGGAAGCTTCCCTGGATCTCTTGGCGCTTCATTCGCCTTATTAGCAAGTTGTTGTTCGAAGGACTTTTGGGCCCTCGAAAATGAAGTCATGGAATTCTCCATAGCGCTAAGCTTGATCAAGATTGCCTCCAGAACTGCGTCTTTCTTTTCTGGCTGAGACGAACTTGATCCTTGCCCTTGGCTTTTCAATGGAGTAGAAGAAGAAGAAGGGGAAGAGAGGAAAGGGTTAGAGGAATCATTAGAGGTGGAGTTTGAATGATTGTTACCGTAGTTTTGGTTATTCGCCCTCCAGTTGTTGCTATTGGATCCTCTATTGTTGTTGTTGTAGTTGTTGTTTCGGGGAC
Source organism: Fagopyrum homotropicum (assembly GCA_033239125.1). NCBI lineage: Eukaryota > Viridiplantae > Streptophyta > Magnoliopsida > Caryophyllales > Polygonaceae > Fagopyrum > Fagopyrum homotropicum. Next base: position 142,424,716 of record BSWB01000003.1, on the reverse strand, counting down.
CGTTGTTGTTGTTACGGTACCCGTTATTGTTGTTGTTCCTTTGCCCTTGTTCTTCCTTCTTAGTTTGAGCCATCAAGAGCTCCTTCAATTGCTTCATGTCATTCGTCAAAGACGCGAGTTGATTGTTGTTGGATTGAGTCTCTTGAAAGTTGACTCTTTTAACTCCACCTTCAGCTCCTTGGTGGGTATATTTCTCCATGTGCAAGGCTTGCTTCTCAATGAAGTCCCAAGCCTCATCAATCGCCATGTCCATGAAGGTACCGGCGGAAAGTAGTTGGAGATTGAACTGGGTGCTTCCGTCCAGCCCTTTGAAGTAGATCTCCAACAACTCGATCTTTGGAATCCCATGATGTGGGCAATCCAAAAGGATATCCTTGAACCGCTCCCAAGATTTGGACAAGCTCTCCTCGTCCTTCATGATGAAAGCATTGATCTTCCCTCTCATTTCAGCGGTCTTTGAGGGGGGAAAGAATTTGGTCAAGAATTCCGTAATCATCTCCTCCCATGTGCTAATCTTTCCTGGAGGAAGAGATTGATACCAAGTAAGAGCTCTATCTTTTAAAGAAAAGTAAAAAGGTCTTAGCTTGTAGTTGTTATTCTCAATTCTGGGAGGTCGCAAGGTTTCCATCAAGATCTCGTAGTTTTGAAGATGTTGATGCGGCGACTCCTTCTCTAGCCCTCCGAACTGGCATTGGCGAATCATGGCTAGAACTTGCGGTCGAAGTTCATAGTCATGATCTGCTGGATCTCCTAGGTTAACTCCTGGACGCCTCAGTTGTTGATTAGGGTCCATCCTTTGACCTAGGGTTTGTGGGATTCCTGCAAGAAGAACTTCTCGGACTGGCATCCGAGGTGGAAGTACATCGGCCGGGGCGTCAGGTACTTGAATCTGCCTCGGTCGAAGATCAGCTACTGGATCCTGCATCGGTCGAGGATCAACAGGAGGATCTTCCCTCGGTCGAGGTAGAATCTGTTCTCGTATTACTGCTATCTCAACTTCGATTGCTGCAGTCCTGGTGCTATTCTCTTCTTTCTCTTGCCTGAGTTCTTCCTTGCTGAGGCGTAGCAGCTCTAACGCCTCTTTCAATTGGGCCGCAAGATCACGATCGTCTTGTTGGGCCATCTTCGCTTCTCTTAAGCGTCGCTTGTATGTCTTTTCTGGTTCGGGATCTTAAGGAACGATTTCCTTCCCAGCGCGGGTTCTTTGCATATACCTAAGAAAGAACCTGCAAATAGTCACTCAAGTAGAGTGGTTAGATGAAACGGGACAATCGCCCCAAGAGCAAACCGTACCGGCTTGGTCTAGACCAAGTCCCCGGCAACGGCGCCAAAAACTTGTTCGCTCCAAACGGTGTGTGCAAGCTTTAAATTTATAACCCTAGACTTAAGCTTAAAACAAGGATGCGAACCCGCAGTGTACGGGTCAATCGTAGTAAAAGCAAGAAAATTCCAGGGGTCGATCACAGGGACTCGGTGAAACAGAGTCAATACGGTATGCTTATGTCAATACTAACCACAAAAGCGATTAACACAATCAAAGATGAATAAGAAGTCAATAAAGCAAACATGCAATTCTAGGGATTAAAGCATCTAGTTGTGGTTCCAACTTAAGATCTATAGATAAGCGGACAAAGCTGAGATTTTTGCGTGGGGAAGGTGTTTCTAAAGTGGAGTAGATCACCGGGTAAGTCTCACTACACACTAATCCTAAACCGTAACTTTTATTACCGGGTAAGTCTCAAGGAATCAAGATAAAGAACTATAACCTCAAACTAACACACCATCTAAGGGAATAGAATCAACCTTTACCGGGTAAGTCTCAGGCTAACTCACAAAGATGGGATGGAACCACACTCAAACCCCAATAAAGGATAAACCTTTATTACCTACACTTACGATCGTTGGTACACAAACTAAGGAATTACCGGGTAAGTCTCATCCTAAGCTTGCTTTGGACCAGGAAAGGTGTAATAAGAATAGGATTTGGCAAACTCTAACACTTAACTCTCAGTTATGGATCAGATAAGTCACCTCGGTCAGCCAGTTTCCACCCCGGCCGAGATGTTCATCGACTGAACGAGATGCTTAGGGTTAAGGTTAAAGACTCGAACTTTCAGGATCCTACTGGAATCTAAGATTATTCTATCATTGTTTTTCCCACAACCTTCAGCTAATCACCCTAGAATCACACAAGGAAATTAGCCACTCATCATCATAATGAAAGTATTAAAATATATGGGAAGAAGGTGAATATTTGAACAAAGAAGAATTTAATGAAAAGACTTCAATAACTGAATCAAATATCACAACAAAGCGTTCCTTGGATAACAATCCAAAAAGACAAGACAACAATTGAGGGAATTGAAGACAATCTTACAAAACCCTTCAATAAAGCTATAAAAGCTATGGACTTCAATCTTCCTTCAACCTTCAAAAAGGTTCTTCAACTCTCCCAACTTGGAGTAGGCTGCTGCTGCGTAATAACTCTCTTGTGCTGATAGCGGATCGTATGCCGTCTTGATTTTTAGGTCTAAGCCGCCTCCGGAATTGTGGAAATCCAACCCTTTTTATAGGAAAATAACCCTCCAAAGATAATAAATCTTAGAAAGATATTTTCCCATAAATATAGGTAAAATATATGATTCTGCATATCTCCTTCCTTCCAGGAGCCAAGCCCAAAAATATAAGATCTCTTTCCAATTTTAAAAGATCTCATCCAAGAATAAAATATTCCCGCCGCGTCCTAGGTGTTCGCCTCGGTCGAGTCGGCGTCTCTGGATCACCTCGGTCGAGATGAATCTCTGGTCAACCGAGGTGAGTCATAACTGAATGTGAAATCTCTCAAAACTGGTCCAAAGTAAATCTTTAATCCATGGCTATGCTCCCTGGATGTAGCTCTAAATGACTCATGACTCCTTTTGCTCCTTTTTGATGCAAAACGTACCAAATTACCTGCAATTACAACGAAACTAGGTGTAGACCTCGATTCTCGCAAAGGTAGATGAAATGGTAGTAAAATCACATAATGTACATACAAACATGCAGATTATGAAAGATAAAACGTCCAAACAAACCCCAAAATATAGACTATAATTCATGCTATCAACTGCTAGTGGATCCGGGACTAGAGATCTTCGTCTCCTGGATTAGCTTTTCAGTTTTAGCTCCTGGATCCTCTTCCAGTGCCTTCAAGCTCCGTATATCTGCATCACAAGAAGCATCTATACCTTCCTCCATTAAACTGAAGCTAATAACTCTTTCGAGTGGATCGTTAATAAGGATAGAGCTCACCAATTCTCTTGATTCTTCTTCATCGTAGATGTTGAAGATATCATCAGTTAGTTGCTCACCTTTCATGGCTGCAAGTAGCGCGAACTCCACCTCATTCCCACCAACGTTGAATTTCAACTTGGCGTTCTTGTAATCCACGTTGCAACCCGAAGTTGCTAGAAATGGCCTCCCGAGAATAATAGGAACAGGATAATCTGCGGGAATGTCAAGTACAACAAAATCTATGGGTAGATAGAAGTTACCTAACTTGACCGGAACGTCCTCCAAGATGCCTACGGGATGGGTAATGGAGCGATCCGCCATATAAAGTCGAATCTTGACCGGCTTGGGCTCTCCAAGACCGATCTTCGTGCATAGCTCCAGCGGGATGATGCTCACGCTGGCTCCTAGATCACAAAGGGCTTCACAAGTGACATCCCCAACTTGAATGGGAATACAAAATGAGCCGGGATCTCTCAACTTAGGTGGCATCTTTTCCTTCATGATTTTGATAAGCTCCGAAGATTTAGATGTCATCCTAACTTCAGCAACATCCTCCAGCTTCCTCTTCCTTGATAAGATTTCTTTTAAGAACTTCCCATAGGCGGGCATACCTAAAATAGCATCAAGGAAAGGAATATTAATATGTAGCTTATTCATCAAGTCAAGAAACTTACCAAAGTGCTTGTCTAGATGTGCTCTGGCTTTGGACTGAGGGAATGGAAGTGGTGGTTTGTATGCAGGAGGTGGAACATAAGTTTCTGTCGTCCCTCCTGCTTTCTGTTGCTCCGCCTCGGTTGGCATCTCGGTCGAGGTGTTCTTCGACTGGATCTGGACCGAGGTGGTCTGCGTCGAGCGAGGTACTAGATCTGCAGTTTTGAGTCCACTCCTCGTCGTTATGGCCATGCATTGGCCCTTAGGGTTAGTTTCCGTCTTTTCTGGAAGCTTCCCTGGATCTCTTGGCGCTTCATTCGCCCTATTAGCAAGTTGTTGTTCGAGGGACTTTTGGGCCCTCGAAAACGAAGTCATAGAATTCTCCATAGCGCTAAGCTTGATCAAGATTGCCTCCAGAACTGCGTCTTTCTTTTCTGGCTGAGACGAACTTGATCCTTGCCCTTGGCTTTTCAATGGAGTAGAAGAAGAAGAAGGGGAAGAGAGGAAAGGGTTAGAGGAATCATTAGAGTTGGAGTTTGAGTGATTGTTACCGTAGTTTTGGTTATTCGCCCTCCAGTTGTTGCTATTGGATCCTCTATTGTTGTTGTTGTAGTTGTTGTTTCGGGGACCGTTGTTGTTGTTACGGTACCCGTTATTGTTGTTGTTCCTTTGCCCTTGCTCTTCCTTCTTAGTTTGAGCCATCAAGAGCTCCTTCAATTGCTTCACGTCATTCTTCAAAGACGTGAGTTGATTGTTGTTGGATTGAGTCTCTTGAAAGTTGACTCTTTTAACTCCACCTTCAGCTCCTTGGTGGGTGTATTTCTCCATGTGCAAGGCTTGCTTCTCAATGAAGTCCCAAGCCTCATCAATCGCCATGTCCATGAAGGTACCGGCGGAGAGTAGTTGGAGATTGAACTGGGTGCTTCCGTCCAGCCCTTTGAAGTAGATCTCCAGCAACTCGATCTTTGGAATCCCATGATGTGGGCAATCCAAGAGGATATCCTTGAACCGCTCCCAAGATTTGGACAAGCTCTCCTTGTCCTTCATAATGAAAGCGTTGATCTTCCCTCTCATTTCAGCGATCTTTGAGGGGGAAAAGAATTTGGTCAAGAATTCCGTAGTCATCTCCTCCCATGTGCTAATTTTTCCTGGAGGAAGAGATTGATACCAAGTAAGAGCTCTATCTTTTAAAGAAAAGTAAAAAGGTCTTAGCTTGTAGTTGTTATTCTCAATTCTGGGAGGTCGCAAGGTTTCCATCAAGATCTCGTAGTTTTGAAGATGTTGATGCGGCGACTCCTTCTCTAGCCCTCCGAATTGGCATTGGCGAATCATGGCTAGAACTTGCGGTCGAAGTTCGTAGTCATGATCTGCTGGATCTCCTAGGTTCACTCCTGGACGCCTCAGCTGTTGATTAGGGTCCATCCTTTGACCTAAGGTTTGTGGGATTCCTGCAAGAAGAACATCTCGGACTGGCATCCGAGGTGGAAGTACATCGGCCGGGGCGTCAGGTGCTAGAATCTACCTCGGTCGCGGATCAACAGGAGGATCTTCCCTCGGTCGAAGTAGAATCTGGTCTCGTATGACTACTATCTCAGCTTCGATTGCTACAGTCTTGGTGCGATTCTCTTCTTTCTCTGGCCTGAGTTCTTCCTTGCTGAGGCGTAGCAGCTCTAGCGCCTCTTTCAATTGGGCCGAAAGATCACGATCGTCTTGTTGGGCCATCTTTGCTTCTCTTAAGCGTCGCTTGTATGTCTTTTCTGGTTCGGGATCGTAAGGAACGATTTCCTTCCCAGCGCGGGTTCTTCGCATATACCTAAGAAAGAACCTGCAAAAGTCACTCAAGTAGAGTGGTTAGATGAAACGGGGCAATCGCCCCAAGAGCAAACCGTACCAACTCGGTCTAGACCAAGTCCCCGGCAACGGCGCCAAAAACTTTGTTCGCTCCAAACGGTGTGTGCAAGCTTTAAATTTATAACCCTAGACTTAAGCTTAAAATAAGGATGCGAACCCGCAGTGTACGGGTCAATCGTAGTAAAAGCAAGAAAATTCCAGGGGTCGATCACAGGGACTCGGTGAAACAAAGTCAATACGGTGTGCTTATGTCAATACTAACCACAAGAGTGATTAACACAATCAAAGATGAATAAGAAGTCAATAAAGCAAACATGCAATTCTAGGGATTAAAGCATCTAGTTGTGGTTCCAACTCAAGATCTATATATAAGCGGACAAAGCTGAGATTTTTGCGTGGGGAAGGTGTTTCTAAAGTGGAGTAGATCACCGGGTAAGTCTCACTACACACTAATCCTAAACCGTAACTCCTATTACCGGGTAAGTCTCAAGGAATTAAGATAAAGAACTATAACCTCAAACTAACACACCATCTAAGGGAATAGAATCAACCTTTACCGGGTAAGTCTCAGGCTAACTCACAAAGATAGGATGGAAGCACACTCAAACCCCAATAAAGGATAAACCTTTATTACCTACACTTATGATCGTTGGTACACAAACTAAGGAATTACCGGGTAAGTCTCATCCTAAGCTTGCTTTGAACCAGGAAAGGTGTAATAAGAATAGGATTTGGCAAACTCTAACACTTAACTCTCAGTTTAGGATCAGATAAGTCACCTCGGTCAGCCAGTTTCCACCCCGGACGAGATGTTCATCGACTGAACGAGATGCTTAGGGTTAAGGTTAAAGACTCGAACTTTCAGGATCCTACTGGAATCTAAGATTATTCTATCATTGTTTTTCCCACAACCTTCAGCTAATCACCCTAGAATCACACAAGGAAATTAGCCACTCATCATCATTATGAAAGTATTAAATATATGGGAAGAAGGTGAATATTTGAACAAAGAAGAATTTAAGGAAAAGACTTCAATAACTAAATCAAATATCACAACAAAAGCGTTCCTTGGATAGCAATCCAACAAGACAAGACAACAAGTGAGGGAATTGAAGACAATCTTACAAAACCCTTCAAAAAGCTATAAAAGCTATAGACTTCTATCTTCCTTCAACCTTCAAAAAGGTTCTTCGAATCTCTCCCAACTGGAGTAGGCTGCTGCTGCTGCGTGCTGTAAACCCTGATCGACGGTATAGCGTGATGTCGGAATTGTGGAAATCCAACCCTTTTTATAGGAAAATAACCCTCCAAAGATAATAAATCTTAGAAAGATATTTTCCCATAAATATAGGTAAAATATATGATTCTGCATATCTCCTTCCTTCCAGGAGCCAAGCCCAAAAATATAAGATCACTTTCCAAATTTAAAAGATCTCATCCAAGAATAAAATATTCTCGCCGCGTCCTAGGTGTTCGCCTCGGTCGAGTCGGCGTCTCTGGATCGCCTCGGTCGAGATGAATCTCTGGTCAACCGAGGTGAGTCATAACTGAATGTGAAATCTCTCAAAACTGGTCCAAAGTAAATCTTTAATCCATGGCTATGCTCCCTGGATGTAGCTCCAAATGACTCATGACTCCTTTTGCTCCTTTTTGATGCGAAACGTGCCATTTTACCTAAGATTACAACAAAACTAGGTGTAGACCTCGATTCTCGCAAAGGTAGATGAAATGGTAGTAAAATCACATAATATACATACAAACATGCAGATTATGAAAGATAAAACGTCCAAACAAACCCCAAAATATAGACTATAATTCATGCTATCAATTCACTCACCACCGGAATATCCTCTAGTACCGGACTCATACCATCCTTCATGGCATAACACCAGAAGGCCTAACAAATGTCGGATAAGTCTCGTAGCTCGGACTGTGTTGATGACTGTACCGGTCTTACCGAGGTCCCATCCTCGGTAGATCTCCACATGTCCTAACTCCGTGGTGATTGTCACTCCCTCTTACCGATATCTAGTACTGCCCGGTGTTGGTCCATCCAGTCCATGCCCAAAATAATTTCTTCATGTACCAAGTACATGCAAAGAAATCCGCTAGCTAATCGCGACCTCCCAAACGGATGGGACAATCGCGAACTTCCCGATTACCCCTGATCTTACCTCCATCGGGTAACCCTATAAAGAAAGGTCTCCCCTCTACTATATCTAAGGTCAGTCTATCCACAAATGCATCAAATATGAAAGAGTGAGTAACACCCGTATCAAAAAGAACTTTGATAGAAATTAATATGAATGGTACCTGTGGTCAGTGGTGTTGTTGGCTTCTATAGACTCTTAAGCTTAAAGACTCTAGCTTGATCACCTCTCATATCTGCGGTGCCTCCACTAAGTCCTCTACCTCTGCCTTGTCCCTGAGCGTAACCTGGGGCCTGTTCGCCCCTTAGCGTGCGTGCAATCAAGCTTTAAATTTATAAAACTAGAATCAAGCAAGCGAACCCGCAATGTACGGATCGACGTAGTTAAGCAAGAAATCCAGAGTATCGAACACAGGGATTTGGGGGTTAAATCCAGTTATAGATCGTCAAGCAAGTAAATGTATGAAACTTTGCAAATATTGAGAAAACAACAATCCTAAAGATCCAAGTATCCAGCTGTGGCAATCGATTCAAGATATACTAATGATATAAGGACAGAGTTAAGATGTGCAAAGGTATGCTAATGTAAGGTAATCGTACGGTGAAGTTCCAAAAACCTTATATGACTCACCGACAAGACACTCTCTATAAAGGTTGTTGAGGCTTCAGTATAGAAAGGTTCTAAAGGTAAGAATTAATATCAAATACCCAAACTTGTAATCCAAGGATCAAGACTTAACTAAATCGATTAAGGTTGTGACACTCACAATCGAGGTAGAGGTTGTTGAGGCTTCACTACCACCTAGAAAAGGCAAGCCTAAACTAAGTTAAAGCAAATCTTTAACTTTGGATTAAAGTAAAAGCAAGTTCGTAACTTAACACAAAATTACGGCTAGTTCTTGAGTTCCACGGCCGTGGAAGCTCAAGAACAGACCGTGGATTAGGCTCGTCGGCGATTCTCTCTAACTCTCAAGATCCAATCTGTTTACGAACGATCTATCATCATCTAAGCCACAACTATCAACCCTTCACTTTAGAATTGTTAAGGGTTTTTAGCCAACAATAGTCATATTGATATCAAATTCAAGAATTAAAAGATTGAAAGATGAAAACTTCCGAAAACCTTCAATAACCTTCAAACCAATCTCAAAGTCACAGTCGAGAACAAATATCGTCACTAGATTCGGAATAGAACAAACAAACACAATCTTGGATAAGAAGGAAGAACGGGATGTCAATCCGTCTTCTAAATCAAACCTAAGCAAGAAGCGAAATCTCCTTGCGAACAATCTTCCGAATCTCCGATCTACCGTCAATCCAGAATTCACAATAGCAATGCGCCAAAATCTCTCAACAAAATCTCCGCCAAATGCGAAATTAGGGCAATTCCAAACGCAAGCGTATGCGTAAAACTAGGTCTAAAGCGAGGTGTAAGCGAAGGTGATGGAATCTCTCTTTGTCCGTCCTTTTATAGTGTAAGATAAAATATCGGCCCGGCCCAATTGCGTAGGAGATCGTGGCTTAAAGTATGGCGTAAAAGATCGGCAAGATCACGGTCGTGGAAAGGTTCCACGGCCGTAATTTAGAGCGTGGAAATCAACACGGTTTGAACCATCTTCTCCACGGCCGTAGAAGTTGCTGGAATGAACCACGCTTCCTTTGCCAAGGTTCCACGGCCGTGGACTTGAACGTGGAAATCAGTACGGCCGTATTTTAGAGCGTGGTTTAGGGCAAGAACGTGATTCTTCCCTAGCCTCGTGCATTCCTCAAGTTGGCACTCCCTTAGCTCCTATGAATGTCCTCAATCCATGGACAAGTTCAATCAACTCCATCCTTGTTCAATTCTGTCCGGAAATAGCTCTCAATTACCTATAATCAACATAAAGCTTGTGTAGATCTCTATATCGACATTATAGATAAACTAGCTCACAAATGCATCACTCCTCAATCAATGACTATCAATATGAATCAAATACACTTAGAAAACGTGCCTAAAATATCACAATATTTCATGCTAACAAATAACCCCATACTTGCCACTTACTTGTCCCTAAGCAAGGTCTTTCAAAAGCTTTAAAACAAGAGTTAGGATGAAATATGTGTACCTTCTCAAAGCAATACTTCTTTTTGGTGAATGTGCCTTCTAAATAATAGATCATCCTCAAATCTTGCTTCAATCGTTTATAAGACTTTCATACACTTAATCAAAGAGTAAAGAGTAAAGAAAGCTCATGAATCAATTAAACTTCCATACAAGCATCATAACCTTCAAACATTATCAAAATCAATCATAAGAAACTTCAATTTAGATCACCAAGTCATATAACATTCTTTTGATCTTAAGGACTTTCAAAGAAAAAGGTCTAGAATGTGGAAAGGGAAGGAAACTTTAAGGATTGTGGTGCATGAATCCGGGAAAGTGGACAACTACTCTTTTCTTCTTCTCTTGCGGTTTCCGCAACACCTTCAACTTAGAGCTTCACTCTCTTCTTTTCATTTTTTCGACTTTACTTTTGGAGTTATGGATAGAGGTGCACAAAAACCGAAGCCTAGGAGATTGGCGTTTCTCAATTTTAATGAGATGCCTCAAACCCTTAGCGCACATACCATAATCCGCTAGGAATATCGCTCAATCCGATTTTGGCAAGACACAAACACCCGGCTATGTGAATGGTGCCGAGTTACTCATCATCATGATTGACTTCCCCAAACCTACAATTTCTTTCTATTCCTTTGAATGCAAATAATTGCTCTCATGGCCCTCCCACATCAAACATGCCTTTTTCATTCACTTCTCCAAATTCCCGGATAGGTAAAGGAGGTCAATATTTCAATGAGGGGCTAAATGATCAAAGAAAGAAGAAAGAAAGGATCGAATTGCCTTAATCATCTCAACAAGAAGCATAAGAACTTATAGTGTGATTTCAACTTCAATTCCTCAACATGATTTAGGTAACATTCATCACATTATGAAACTTGCAAAAGAGGTATAATCAACTCATTCAAATTCTTTTCAATTCACTATTCGTTTAAGCATGCAATTGTCATCAAACTCAATTCACAAGTAGCGATTATCATAGAAATCATCTCAATTCCTTAGAAACACAAAATTTTTCAAAATTTTTCAATTTTTATGGGTTTTTCAAACTCTTTTTCATGCAATGCAATAATGAAACGTGCAACAATATAATGAACATGCGATGATAGTCTCGATAGAAGCAATCAAAGTGAGTAAGATTTATTACAACTTTTAGTCACATCCCACCCCATACTTGGAATAAACATTGTCCCTAATGTTCAAAGCATTCAACTGAGGATGAGTGTCAGAGAAGGGATAAGAAGTTTGTTATTCTCAGCAGTCTCAGTTGACATCATCTCGCCGTCGACCTCGGTCGAGGTGTAAAGGCGTTGACCGAGATGTTCTTCAGTCGCCTCGCTCAGTCCAGAAAGTGCCTCGGTCGAGGTACTACGACTGGAACTGAAACTGGAAATCTTTGTCTCCTGGGTTAGCTTCTCAGTTTTAGCTCCTGGATCCTCTTCCAGCGCTTTTAAGCTCCGTATATCTGCATCACAAGAAGCATCTATACCTTCCTCCATTAAACTGAAGCTAATAACTCTTTCAAGTGGATCGTTAGTAAGGATAGAGCTCACCAATTCTCTTGATTCTTCCTCATCGTAGATGTTGAAGATATCATCGCTCAGCTGCTCCCCTTTCATGGCTGCAAGTAATGCGAACTCCACCTCATCGCCGCCAATGTTGAATTCCAACTTGGCGTTCTTGCAATCCATGTTGCAACCCGAAGTTGCTAGAAATGGCCTCCCGAGAATAATAGGAACAGGATAATCTGCGGGAATGTCAAGTACAACAAAATCTATAGGTAGATAGAAGTTACCTAACTTGACTGGAACGTCCTCCAAGATGCCCACGGGATGGGTGATGGAGCGACCCGCCATATAAAGTCGAATCTTGACCGGCTTGGGCTCTCCAAGTCCGATCTTCACACATAGCTCCAGCGGAATGATGCTCACGCTGGCTCCTAGATCACAAAGGGTTTCACAAGTGACATCCCCAACTTGAATGGAAATGCAAAACGAGCCGGGATCTCTCAACTTAGGTGGCATCTGCTCCTTCATGATTTTATGAGCTCCGAGGATTTAGATGTCATCCTAACTTCACCAAAATCTTCCAGCTTCCTCTTCCTTGATAGGATCTCCTTTAAGAACTTCCCATAGGCGGGTATTCCTAGAATGGCATCAAGGAAAGGAATGTTAATATGTAGCTTTTTCATCAAGTCAAGGAACTTACCAAAGTGCTTGTCTAGATGTGCTCTGGCTCTTGACTGGGGGAATGGAAGTGGTGGTTTGTATGCAGGAGGTGGAACATAAACTTCAGTTTTCCCCTCCGCTTTCTGTGGCTCCACCTCGGTTGGTATCTCGGCCGAAGTGTTCTTCGACTGCATCTGGACCGAGGTGGTCTTTGTCGGTACTGGCACCGACCGAGGCACTGGATCTGAAGTTTTCAGTCCACTTCTCGTAGTTATGGACATGATCTGGCCCTTAGGGTTGCTTTCCGTCCTTGCTGGAAGCTTCCCTGGATCTCTTGGCGCTTCATTCGCCCTACTTGCAAGTTGTTGTTCAAAGGCTTTTTGGGCCTTCGACAATAAAGTCATAGAAGTCTCCATAGCGTTGAGCTTGATCAAGATAGCCTCCAGAACTGCGTCTTTCTTTTCCGGCTGAGACGAACTTGATCCTTGCCCTTGGCTTTTTAATGGAATAGAAGAAGAAGAAGGGGAAGAGAGGAAAGGGTTAGAGGAATCGTTAGAGTTGGAGTTTGAATGATTGTTACCAGAATTTTGGTTGTTCGCCCTCCAATTGTTGCTATTGGATCCTCTATTGTTGTTGTTGTAGTTGTTGTTCCGGGAACCGTTGTTGTTGTTACGGTATCCGTTATTGTTGTTATTCCTTTGTCCTTGCTCTTCTTTCTTGGTTTGAGCAACCAAGAGTTCCTTCAGTTGCTTCACGTCATTCTTCAAAGACGTGAGTTGATTGTTGTTGGGCTGAGTTTCCTGGAAGTTAACTCTTTTAACTCCACCTTCAGCTCCTTGGTGGGTGTACTTCTCCATATGCAAGGCTTGCTTCTCGATGAAGTCCCAAGCCTCGTCAATCGCCATGTCCATGAAGGTATCGGCGGAGAGTAGTTGGAGATTGAACTGGGTGCTTCCGTCCAGTCCTTTGAAGTATATCTCCAATAAGTCTAACTTTGGAATCCCATGATGTGGGCAATCCAAAAGAATGTCCTTGAACCGCTCCCATGACTTGGACAAGCTCTCCTTGTCCTTCATAATGAAAGCATTGATCTTCCCTCTCATTTCAGCTGTCTTTGAGGGGGGAAAGAATTTGGTCAAGAATTCCGTCGTCATCTCCTCCCATGTGCTAATTTTTCCTGTAGGAAGAGATTGATACCAAGTAAGAGCTCTATCTTTTAAAGAAAAGTAAAAAGGTCTTAGCTTGTAGTTGTTATTTTCAATCCTTGAGGGTCTCAAGGTCTCCATCAAGATCTCGTAGTTTTGAAGATGTTGGTGAGGTGATTCCTTCTCCATCCCTCCGAATTGGCATTGACGAATCATGGATAGAACTTGCGGTCGAAGTTCGTAGTCATGGTCCGCTGGATCTCCTAGGTTAACTCCTGGACGCCTCAGTTGTTGATTAGGGTCCATCCTTTGACCTAGGGTTCGTGGGATTCCTGCAAGAAGAACATCTCGGACTGGCATCCGAGGTGGAAGTACCTCGGCCGGGGCGTCAGGTACTGGGACCTGCCTCGGTCGAGGGTCAGCAACTGGGACCTGCCTCGGTCCAGCATCGGGAATTGGGTCTTCCCTCGGTCAAAGTAGAATCTGGTCTCGTATGACGGCCATCTCTGCTTCGATTGCTTCAGTCTTGGTGCGAGTTTCTTCCTTCTCTCGCCTCAGTTCTTCCCTGCTGAGGCGTAGCAGCTCTAACGCCTCTTTCAACTCGGCCTCAAGATCGCGGTTGTCTTGTTGGGCCATCTTCGCTTCTCTTAAGCGTCGCTTGTATGTCTTTTCTGGTTCGGGATCGTAAGGAACGATTTCCTTCCCAGTGCGGGTTCTTTGCATATACCTAAGAAAGAACCTGCAAAAGTCACTCAAGTAGAGTGATTAGAAGATACGGGGGAAAGTGCCCCAAGAGCAAACCGTAACCGGCTCGGTCTAGACCAAGTCCCCGGCAACGGCGCCAAAAACTTGTTCGCTCCAAACGGTGTGTGCAAGCTTTAAATTTATAACCCTAGACGAAAGCTTAAAACAAGGATGCAAACCCGCAGTGTACGGGTCAATCGTAGTAAAAAGCAAGGAATTCCAGGGGTCGATCACAGGGACTTAGTGAAACAAAGTCCAATCACGGTATGCTTATGTAAATACTAACCATAAGAGCAATTAAAACAATCAAAGATGATAAAGAAGTCAATAAAGCAAACATGCAATTGTAGGGATTAAGCATCTAGTTGTGGTTCCAACTCAAGATCTAAAGATAAGCGGACAAAGCTGAGGTTTTTGCATGGGGAAGGTGTTACTATGGTGGAATAGATCACTGGGTAAGTCTCACTACTCACTAATCCTAAACCGTAACTCCTATTACTGGGTAAGTCTCAAGGAATCAAGATAAAGAACTATATCCTCAAACTAACACACCATCTAAGGGAATAGAATCAACCTTTACCGGGTAAGTCTCAGGCTAACTCACAAAGATGGGATGGAAGCACACTCAAACCCCAATAAAGGACAAACCTTTATTACCTACACTTATGATCGTTGGAACACAAACAAAGGAATTACCGGGTAAGTCTCATCCTAGGCTTGCATTGAACCAGGAAAGGTGTAATAAGAATAGGATTTGGCAAACTCTAACACTTAACTCTCAATTTAGGATCAGATAAGTCACCTCGGTCATCAGAATTCCACCCAACCGAGATGTTCATCGACTGAGCGAGATGCTTAGGGTTAAGATTAAAGACTCGAACTTTCAGGATCCTACTGGAATCTAAGATTATTCTATCATCGTTTTTCCCACAACCTTCAGCCAATCACCCTAGAATCACACAAGGAAATTAGCCACTCATCATCATGAAAGTATTAATCAAGTATATGAGAAGAAAGTTAATATTTGAACAAGAAGAATTTAACGAAAAGACTTCAATAATTGAATCAAATATCACAACAAAGCGTTCCTTGGATATAAATCCAACAAAGGAAGACAACAAGGAAGGGAATCTAAGATGATCTTACAAAACCCTTCAAAAGCTATAAAAGCTACAATCTTCCTTCTTCAACCTTCAAAAAGGTTCTTCAAATCTCTCAACTGGAGTATGGCTGTTGCGTGCTATTGGTGTATAAACCCTGATCGGTGTAAGTGGGCTGTTGGATTTGTGAAATCCAACCCTTTTTATAGGAAAATAACCCTCCAAAGATAAGATATCTTAGAAAAGATCTCTTCCCATAAAAATAGGTAAAATATATCATCTAGTATATCTTCTTCCTTCCAGGAGCCAAGCCCAAAAATATAGGATCACTTTCCAAAGATAAAAGATCTCAGCCAAGAATAAAATATCCTCGCCGCGTCCTAGGTATTCGCCTCGGTCGAGTCGACTCCCCTGGATCACCTCGGTCGAGATGAATCTGTGGTCAACCGAGGTGAGTCATAACTGAATGTGAAATCTCTCAAAACTGGTCCAAAGTGAATCTCAAATCCATGGCTATGCTTCCTAGATGGTTCCTTATGTTCCTCAATGTAGCTCCAATGACTCCATAGCTCCTTTTGCTCCTTTTTGATGCAAAACGTGCCATTTTACCTACGATTACAACAAAACTAGGTGTAGACCTCGATTCCCGCAAAGGTAGATGAAATGGTAATATAATCACATAATATACATACAAACATGCAGATTATGAAAGATAAAACGTCTAAACAAGCCCCAAAATATAGACTATAATTCATGCTATCAATTAGCCGACGCCAATTACAAGACTATTAGCGGCAGTCTTATACTGCCGACGCAAATAATTGGTATTTTCTGCCATGCTGGTGTTGTCATCGTTTTGCCGTCGCCAAATAAAGAACAATGGCGACGGCAAGGGTTTGCCGTCGCCAACAAGCGTGGCCAATTAAATTATTTTTTGTATTGAAAAGTTTGTTCACACAAGCATCATGAATCAAGAACGAAACGGTTGCTAGAAGTCTATAACTTCTAGTTTCAAAGATCTTTAAGAGATCAACACATGCTAAGGGCTCAACCCTAGTCTTACAGCACACACTGGAGGTCATCAACATCCAAAAGATGTAACGAAAGGAACGAGGAAAGCAAGGAAGGAAGCAACTCACAAGAACGGGAGTTACTGCAGAGAAAACCGCAGGGTTGGCTGGACAACGCGCAGGGGCGGGCAGGTGCAGGTGTAGGGGCGGCGGCGTGACAGAAAGCGTTGTCGGCTTTCTGACAGAACTCACAGCAAGGGCAACTAAAGCTCGAACCTTTGGCTCCAACACATCAAGACTCAACTCCAAAGAGCCTGAGAACAACGATACATCAACAACAAGAAGCCAACAAGAATTAAGGTTCAAACTTGAATCTTGGAGAATAAGATAAAGGAGAGAAGAAGAAGAAAACGAAAAGAAGGAAGCATGCTACAATACATGAACGTAAGGAAGAATAAGGATGATGAACTTACACGTTCAGCAAGGTCGCAAGAAGCAAGGGAACAACTGCAGATCTCAAGGGTTGAAGACGATAGCAAGAAACGGGAAAAAGGGGGAAAATGAAGGAATATATAGAGAAGGGTTGAAAGAATAGAAGGAAGGGCGTCTAGGGTTAGAAAGAGGATAAGGAAACCGGCTCATAAAATAGAATATCGGATATTCTTTCTATGGAAGAAAGATAAAACGAACGAAAGAAAGATCGGGCACGATCTGTCGTCAACCGCAGGGGCATCTGACCCTGCCGCGGGTGCGGCCTGCCGCAGGGGAGACAATCTTCCCCGCGGGGCAGTGAAGGCAAAAGACTGGGGTCTTACGACTGGCCAAGTTTCGGTCAATGAGAGTGTGTCATGTGGTGCGGCAACTCCCCTCTTTAAGCCTTAACGACGTCGTTTTATTTTAAAAAAAGGAAGAAAAGAGATAGGAGTCGACGCCTATTTTGGGGTTACCTGGGGCTCCAAAGTCCCTCTCTCCGCCATGTCATCAATTTGATGACATGGAGGGGGCTCCCCTCTATTGTGGAAGGTCTTATAGGCTAACCAAGGAAGACAAAGAAATCGAATAATAATTGTAAAGAGGTTGAGAGTATATATCAAACTTTTTTAACGCTAAGTTTCGTTTAACGCTATGTTATATATTATTTTATAATTATATATTAAATAATATTATAAGTTGTTGAGTTGTTACGCTATATTTTGGTTCCCACCAAAAAAAAAGTTATATTTTGGTTTTATTAAATACTTTTATAAATTCTATAAATTAAATTTGAATAAATCAATAGTTAAGACTAAAATATATACTCTTAGTGAGAATGTAAATTTTAAATTTTTAGAACAAATTATTGATTAATATTTTTAAAGAATTTTCTTTTTATGCATTTTAACTTTAAACTTTTTCTCTTAATATCCAAAAGTTTTAAATTTCCTGTTGGTATCCTTATGATTTAATTTATTTCTTCCGTATATCCTTTCTTAACATATTTTATTAAAAGTTCAATAATAAATTAAAATAGTCTAAAAAAAATAAATTAAAACTAATTATAAACTCATTAAATATTAAATTTATAAAATCGTAATTAATGTATAGAAGCATTTTTATTTTTTAATTAAAAGTTCAATAATATACTTTTATGCATTTTATAATATTAACGAGCCGAATACGAGCTTTTGGTGAGCCGAGCCCAAGCCGAGAAGAACAATATTGACAAGTATGATGAAAAACAAGTAAAAAAAGGGTTGGTAAAGAGAACATCAAAAAAGATTAAGTCGGACATCAGTCTCGTACCCTAAAAATGGTGTGTTTAGCAAGCTTACCGGAAAGAACAAGATGGACATCAAACTGGAATTCCCGAGAAGTGATTGTTGGTTTCTTGTTAACGAAGACAGAGAATTAAAACAACACTGAGGAGAGTAGAAGATGGTGGCAAGTAAAGGACGGTGTCAATCGATTTCAACTATAATTCCGTAATCGATACTTTGGGCAAGGGTTTTTTTGGAGAAGAGTAGAGGACGAATCAACAAGGAGGAGAGTAGAGGACGGTGTCATCGATTCTAACTGTAATTTCGTCCGTAATCGATACTTTTGGCGAGGGTTCTTGGAGACAAACAAGGAAGAGAGTTTATCGTCTCTTCGATGGGATGAATTTTGTTAGGGTTTTTTGTAAGGATTTTTAACATGCTGTCATTAGTGGATAAAATTTTAAAATTTTTATTATTGGAAGGTTTTTGGAGATAAAGTTTAAAAATTTATAGAGATTTTTAATTATTTTGAAAGAAAAAAAAAATTTATTATATTATATTTTAATTATTTTACACCAATATTTCATATGGCGCCAATATAATTTGGTTGTTGGCGTCGGCGACATAGCCGTCGCCAACGGTACCTTTCCACGGTAAAGATTAGCCGACGCCAATTACAAGACTATTAGCGACAGTCCTATACCGCCGACGCAAATAATTGGTATTTTCTGCCATGCTGGTGTTGCCATCGCTTTGCCGTCGCCAAATAAAGACCAATGGCGACGGCAAGGGTTTGCCGTCGCCAACAAGTGTGGCCAATTGAATTATTTTTTGTATTGGAAAGCTTGTTCACACAAGCATCACGAATCAAGAACGAAACGGTTGCTAGAAGTCTTTAAATTCTAGTTTCAATGATCTTTAAGAGATCAACACATGCTAATGGCTCAATCCTAGTCTTACAACACACACTGGAGGTCATCAACATCCAAAAGATGTAACGAAAGGAACGAGGAAAGCAAGGAAGGAAGTAACTCACAAGAACGGGAGTTACTGTAGAGGAAACCGCAGGGGCGGCTGGACAACGCGCAGGGGCGGGCAGGTGCAGGGGCGGCGGCGTGACAGAAAGCGTTGTCGGCTTTTTGACAGAACTCACAGCAAGGGCAACTAAAGCTCGAACCTTTGGCTCCAACACGTCAAGACTCAACTCCAAAGAGCCTGAGAACAACGATACATCAACAACAAGAAGCCAACAAGAATTAAGGTTCAAACTTGAAACTTGGAGAATAAGAGAAAGGAGAGAAGAAGAAGAAAACGAAAAGAAGGAAGCATGCTACAGTACATGAACGTAAGGAAGAATAAGGATGATGAACTTACACGTTCAGCAAGGTCGCAAGAAGCAAGGGAACAGCTGCAGATCTCAAGGGTTGAAGACGATAGCAAGAAACGGGAAAAAGGAGGAAAATGAAGGAATATATAGAGAAGGGTTGAAAGAATAGAAGGAAAGGCGTCTAGGGTTAGAAAGAGGATAAGAAAACCGGCTCATAAAATAGAATATCGGATATTCTATCTATGGAAAAAAGATAAAACGAACGAAAGAAAGATCGGGCACGATCTGTCGTCAGCCGCAGGGGCATCTGACCCTGCCGCGGGTGCGGCCTACCGCAGGGGAGACCCTCTTTCCCGCGGGGCAGTGAAGGCAAAAGACCGGGGTCTTACGACTGGCCAAGTTTCGGTCAATGAGAGTGCGTCATGTGGTGCGGCAACTCCCCTCTTTAAGCCATAACGCGTCGTTTTATTAAAAAAAAAAAAAAGAAAGAAAAGAGATAGGAGTCGACGCCTATTTTAGCATTAACCCCTGGGGCTCCAAAGTCCCTCTCTCCGCCATGTCATCAATTTGATGGCATGGAGGGGGGTCCCCTCCATTTTGGAAGGTCTTATTGGCTAACCAAGGAAGACAAAGAAAATCGAATAATAATTGTAAAGAGGTTGAGAGTATATATCAAACTTTTTTAACGCTAAATTTAGTTTAACGCTATGTTATATATTATTTTATAATTATACATTAAATAATATTATAAGTTGTTGAGTTGTTACGCTATATTTTGGTTCCCACCAAAAAAAAAAGTTATATTTTGGTTTTATTAAATACTTTTATAAATTCTATAAATTAAATTTGAATAAATCAATAGTTAAGACTAAAATATATACTCTTAGTCAGAATGTAAATTTTAAATTTTTTGAAAAAAATATTGATTAATAATTTTAAGGAAAATTTTTTTTATGCATTTTAACTTTAAACTTTTTCTCTTAATATCCAAAAGTTTTAAATTTTCTGTTGGTATCCTTATAATTTAATTTATTTCTTCCGTATATACTTTCTTAACATATTTTATTAAAAGTTCAATAATAAATTAAAATAGTCTAAAAAAATAAATTAAAACTAATTATAAACTCATTAAATATTAAATTTATGAAATCGTAATTAATGTATAGAAACATTTTTATTTTTTTAATTTAAAAATCTAAAAAATTGATTTTAAAGCTATTTTTTATACTAAAATTATAAATGTAAGTTTCACACTATTGACGGGGAGAAAGGTAAATTGAAAGGCCTCAACAGAAGAATGTTAATTCTCTTTTGCCTTATGTTGTTGGTGCAGTTGGGTTGTCGATATCAGCTCATTGAACCTTTATCAAGGATCATTGAATTGGAAATGGGCATTAACAGAGGAAATAAATATCGTCATCCCTGTGGATCCCGCCTTTGTTTATTGTCTTGTGTGTGAATTATCTAGTGTAGATTTTTGAATTTTTCAGTACGATTTTTTTTGGTGTTCCTTGGAAAATTTCATTCAACTTGCTCTGGGCTTCTACCAGTGGTAGGCTAGGTATGGATCCTAAATCTTAACTGGCGGTTTAGGTTTAGGAACCGTCGGTTGGACCACACTTAAAACTAAATCGGAAAAAATTAAATTGAGCGCAGTTTGCTAGGCGGTTTGGACGGTTTTAAAAAAAAAAATTATCAAACCGGAACAAACCGGCAGTTAACCGCTGGTTTAAGGACCAAATTGGCGGTTAACTGACAGTTGGAGGACAAACCAGCCGGTTTGAACCCTTAAAAATAAAAAATAAATAAATAACTAACCAAACCACGGTTTAGGTTTGTCATTTTGACAATACTAAACCTAAACCGTCTACCGGCGGTTTGGACCTGTTTGAAAACCGCCGGGTTGCCCTAAACCGGACTCATGACTAGAGTAGGTGCTTTGACTGCTTCATACATGGCCGTCCAATCCGGAAAGAGGATTTGATCTCTAATCAAATAAGAAGATTTGATCTCTTTGACCATTTGCACTTAATATTAAGGTTTAATCATTATGTTAAAACACTCTTTGGTATCATAAACCAACAAAAAATAAATATTATACGCCTAAAAACTGGGAGTACGTATTGTTGGGCCTAATGACACCCCTTGTTGGACCAATCTAGCTTCATATGATATACTTAAAAACATGTTTTTTAATAGAAGGGTATACATTGTCCAGTTACCCGATGGGCAAATGGGATTTTGAGAGCGGTTCATATCTTATCGTCTCGTAAGGTAGTGTATTATAACTTTACGTAATCCGCGATGGGCGAGAAATGAAGCCTTGTCATTGCACCCTTTTAGATAACTCAAGAGTTATTGTTGGAGATATTAAGTCACACCGAAAGTTGGGGACATTTTGAGTCTAGTATATAAGGTCGGTGAACTACTACTCCTATTGTCAATTGATTTTAGGATGAAATCTTGTCGGATTTATGTGTTTAGCTTGAACCTAACGCGCATGTACGCTCAAATGCACACGACCCACACAACTGATCCATTTGTATTGGAACTCGACAATTATTGGTCTTCACCTTGTACTTTTTTGGAAAGCCTTTCCAAAAAATCCTTTGTGCCTCGGAAATTGTGGTTGGCTACTATTTCACCAACTTTACTTAGGGCGTGTTTAGTAAAATCGTGGTTGCGCTTGTGGTTGCGGTAGCGGTTGTGGTTACGGTTGCGGTTGTGGTTATAAACGAGTGGTTTTTAAGATTTGTGGTTTGTAGAAAAACTCCGTATACGTGTTTAGTTAAATGGTTCGAAATAAGTTTTAATTCTAGTTAAATACCAAAATATTCCTACAAAATTAAAAGCAAAAACCATAAAATATGGGTTATCTTCTTCTTGGTGCAAGTGTTCCATGGCTGTAAGGATAAAGCTCTTATTTCCAAACAATTTCAAAATGTTCCTATCTTCTCAAATCAATAACTTGCCTAGATCCAGTTTTTCTTCCCCAAATATAAAAAGAAATCTACAGTTATAGTAGAAATAGAAAGAATCTCCAATTGCATAAAGAAATCCCCAATTACAAATATAACTTTTAACAATCAATTTCAAAATACTCATCTTCTTCTCAATGTACAAATGGAGATTTTCTTCATTCATTATAGATGGAGCTCTTCTTCCTCTTCTGTAAACGCAAGCAGGACCAAGGTTCCGGAACTCTGAACCTATTCTGATTCCTCATTTCTGCAAACCAAATACTACCAAATACGGGACTCCATGATGCGGTTCGAGCCATTCCTGATGCAAATGTTCCATGGGCCATGGCTGAAGGTTGCAGATGGGAATATGGGATCATGGTTGCGATTCGTCGATCTGGTCGCAAACACTAACCAGGGATATGTGTATCGATAGAAAAGAAAGAATAGAAGAGAATGGAAGAAGGGCATGAATGGTATAACTATTTGAGAAACTCTCAAAATCTTACAGGAGGAGATTCCAAAAATGGAGGTTTGAAAACCCATAAACCACAACCACAATTGTTCCAATAAACCACAAAACTCAAACTAAACACCACCCATTTTTTACAGCAACAACCATACAACTAAAAGAAACCTCATACAACTACAACTAAACAGACCCTTATACTTTTTTAATATATGTCATCGTTTGCAGATGCTATTTATTGGAATTCTGATAACAGCGTGTGACATTGTTGGATTCTTGAGGGTACTGACTTGATCACTTAATTTCTAATTAGTTAGCTTAGTTAAATGTCTATATTTTATGTTTTCGATGTTTTAGCTTTGAAGACCCATTTTCTTTATCCTTTATTTATAACCTCCAGTGGCGGAGGCAGAAAATTTTTTTAGGGGGGGCAAAAAAAAAATTGTTTAAGATATTTCTTATATTAAGTTAAAACTTAAAAACTAAAATCTATATATTAAATAAAAATATACTAAAGTTTTCGTATTATAAATTAGAACTTTTATCGTATATATTTTTTATTTAGAGGGTAGTCAAATTAATTTTATACATTTAGTTTATTTTATAAATAAATTGTCAAATAAATTAGGTAGTTGTTGATGAATTATTGTATTTGAAATTATATTACATTATATTAAATACAAGTGAAATATATAACAAAATTCAGTTAATCTCCATCGGAAATGAGCTACCGGGTTCTTTTTCCTACTTCCAAGAGTCGAACCCTGCACTCCAGGTTCTTTTTCACTCCTACCAAATGAGCTACCGGAGTTGTATGAACTATATCCATCTAAGGGGGATTTATCTCGTCGAAAGTAGGGGCAAAGTCCCATCCGTTACCCCCCTTGGATCCGCCATTGATAACCTCCTATAAGTTTATGAATAGATGTCATCTTTCATTTTTATATATAGTTAATATCAAATTTTGTTTAAAATATCAAAATAAAATATTAAAAATAAGATAATCATAAAAAATTTACTATATGTATATTATGATTGTTTCAGTAACAAACAAAACGTATTCTAGTTTTTTAGTCACCAACACAATACTTTAAAATAATAGTTTGATGAGACAACAAATTTTGAAATGCATTTTTTTTAATAAAAAACCTGGATATTAGTGTAAACTTATTGTACTTAATGACATTTTTTATTGATAGATTAGTACATCTTAACAAAGCATGATGAAGAAAGAATCAATCTTGATTACAAATCTGAACAAAGTGAGATAGACACTCAGCGGAAGAACCGCCGTCACTTAGTGCTTCCATTGCGCTCGCTTGAAGTTCCACGGCACGCAACCTCATATAACGCCCTTCCTCACCTTCCATCACACTTCTCACCATCTTCTCAATCTCCTCCCTCCCCACCACCTTCCTCGCCGGCAACTCGCTCGGCCGAATCGCCACCTTCAACTCCTCCGCCAACATCGTCGCGTTCATCCTCTGCTCCGCGAACATCGGCCAAGCAATCATCGGCACTCCGTTTATTAGACTCTCCAGAGTCGAGTTCCATCCACAATGCGTCAAGAAACCTCCAATTGACGCACGTGACAATATCTCAGTTTGTGGGGCCCATTCGTTAACTAATAGTCCTAGTTTACTCGTCCTCTCTGTGAATCCAGCTGGCAGATACTTAAATTTCTCCACGTCATCATCATCGCCTTTCGATCCAAAATACGAACCACTTGCTTCCCCGTCTACAGGAGGTCTTACCACCCAAATGAACCTCTGCTGACTCAGCTCCAACCCCCATGCCACCTCATCCAGCTGAGCTTTTGATAGGGTCCCACCACTCCCAAACGAAACGTAAACCACCGACCTAGCCGGCTGCCGGTTCAACCACTCGAGTATTTCACTATTTTTTTCCTGGTTCATGGGTCTGGTCAACGGTCCAATAGCATAGACCGGGACTTTGATAACGCTCTTCAAGAAAGCCTCGTTATTGAAAGCTGTCAACGTGGCATGCTCAAGATCCTTCCACGTGTTCACCAAAGCACCGTCAAATAATGGGATTTCAGCTCCCATCTGTAAGTATTCTCTATACTGCTGGTCACTGCGTTCCAGCATAGGGTCGACTACGTCATCGGGTCGAACCGGTTTACACCCCGGGATTTTCAACGGTTCAGTCTGGTCAACGTACTCTCCTTCAATCTCCTTATCAAGAACAGGACAGATGACCATCAAAGCAAGAAGCCATGCACTAGAAGGCAAGTAGACGAAGCTACGAAGCTGAAGCTCCTTTCCGATGGAGAGATACTCAGTTGCGAACATATCGCAGATGAGAACATTGGGTTCGGGCTTGAGACCGGATATAGCGGCCCGGACAGCTGGCTCGGTTTCACGCATGACAACCCGGATTTTGGTGACTAACATGGCTTCCGGTTGGATGACGTGGGTGATGTCAGCAGCCGGGATTTCAAGAACGTCACCGCCGCCGTGGCTTGCGGAAGAGGATTGGGAGGTGGTGACGAAGAGGACGGTGGATTTGAAAGAATGGAGAGATGAAAGGCGTTTAGCGAGCTCGATGACGGGGATAAAGTGGCCCATGCCAGGGCTTGATACCAGAACGGCGTGTTGGGTTGATGCCGTCTTATTATCAAGTTTATTCATGACCGCCGGATTGGAGTGTATAATTATGATGACCTAAGTGATGAGCGGAGTGAATCAACAAATCAATAAGCAATATATATATAGAGATAGATCATATTAGAACAAGTTTATTCTGTAATCATGAAAACAGATTCGTAATTGTTATTAGTTTTATTACGATGATGTCATATCGCTTAATGTATTATTCGTAGTGATTGCTGGTTGAGGGGATTATTCGTAGTTATTGTTGATTGAATAGATTATTCCTAATTATTATTATTTGTAGTTATTATTAATTATGATATCTACTCTAAATCTCGACCCTTAATATTCATCATCTGACGGTTTAAGATTGTTCTCATGATTACACGATAAGCTTGTTCTCATGAGAACCGCACCATACATATATATATATAGAGTATAGATCCTATGAGAACACCCCCTAATTATGATGACCTAAGTGATGAGTGGAGTGAATCAAGAAATCAATAAGCAATATATATATTGAGTATAGATCATATGAGAACAGACTTATCGTGTAATCATGAGAACAGATTCGTAATTATTATTAGTTTTATTACGAAGGTGTCATATCGTTTAATGTATTATTCGTAGTTATTGTTAGTTGAGTGGATTGTTCGTAGTTATTGTTGGTTGAATGGATTATTCCTAATTATTATTATTCGTAGTTATTATTAATTATGATATCTACCCTAAATCTCGACCCTTAATACTCATCATCCGACGGTTTAAGATTGTTCTCATGATTACACGATAAGCTTGTTCTCGTGGAAACCGCACACACACACACACACACACATATATATATATATATATATATATATATATATAGAGAGAGAGAGTATAGATCCTATGAGAACACCCCCTAACGTGAGAACATGATAACAGATTCGTAATTATTATTAGTTTTGTTCGAATGTGCCATATCGTTTAATGTATTATTCGTCGTTATTGTTGGTTGAGTGAATTATTCGTAGTTATTGTTGGATTCCTAATTATTATTATTTTTGATATCTACTCTAAATCTCAACCCTCAATACTCACATCCAAGGGTGTACGATTATTCTCATTTTCTCACGTTAGGGATGTTCTCATGAGAACCACACCCTATATATATATATATATATATATATATATATATATATATATATATATATATATATATATATATATATATATGATAAGTGAAAAAGGGGTCAAAATTAAAATTAGGAAGTAATTATAATTATTGAATTTAGTAATAATTATTTAAATATAATATATTTATGTAATTATAAATTGTTTAAATTTGTCATCTCAAATATATATGAAATTGTTCAAAAATATAATTAATTATATAAATATTAATTTATATGTTAAATTATTTACCAAAATTTTTATTAAATATAAGACAAGAGTTAGCTAATTTGAACAAATTATAAATTTTAATTATTTTGATCAAATATTACGATTTTCTATATAGGGCGTGTATATATATAGGGCGTATCCCATGAAATGAGGCCTACATAACTGCAAACCTTATTGTTGGATACATCACATTAATATATATAGGTGGTCCTGGTCCCATAAAATTAGGCCTATGTATCACTGCAAACTTTATTGTTGGTCCCTCTAATTATTATAAAAGTAGGGCTATTCGGAGTATTAAGTTATCTAATCTATTGAAATTATGAAATTTAAAACTTAATCACCAAAAATTTACGTTTTGGTTTTTAAGCCATTAATTAAAACAATTCAGATTTTCTTTTCGCGAACAATAAACATCATTGACGGTCCAATTTTATCCGTAAAAATATAAACTGAATTGTCAATAAAGGTAAAAATGTAGCATCATCAACTATAAAATAAAGGGAAATTCAGGATGATACCCTCATGGTTTGGAATTTTTCGGATTTTTCCCAACACTTTTTTCGAGTTCGGATGGTACCCTCTGCTTACGTTGTTTTCCGCATTTTGCCCAAATTCATTAAAAAATTTCAAATTCCATTAAAATATATACAAGAAAATAAAGTAAATTTGAAAAATAAACTAAAATAGAGAGAATGATTTATTTATTTTAAACATAAAGTAAACAGTATTTTTTTAAAAAAAAATCAGTATTTTATATTAATTTAAAAATAAATCAATTAGATAATTTTTACGAAATTAAAAAAATCAGTGTTTTATTTTATTTTTAAAAATACATAAATTGGATTAGCATTTTTTTTTACAAATCTATAAACATAAGTGTTATACTTTATTTAAAAAATAAATAAAATTAGGATTTTTTAAAAAATCTTTTTAAAATTTTTTAAAAAATTACTGTTTTAATTTATTATTAAAATAAATAAATCAATCTTTATATTTTATTTATTTTTTAGTTTTACTTTATTTTCTTTTATATTTTTTATGGAATTTGAAATTTTTTTAATAAATTTGGGCAAAATCCGAAAACAACGTAGACTTAAGGGTACCATCCGAACTCGAAAAAACTGTTGGACAAAATTCGAAAAACCCCAAACCATGAGGGTACCATCTGAAATTTTCCTAAGAAAAAATTACCATCGAGTGTAAATATGGATTCAATAATTTTATTTTCATCATTCTATTTTAGTATTTTATGCTTACTTCTCATCCAGAATCCAACGGAATTTCATAAAGTTGACTTCTCAAATAAAGTTGTAGCGATTTTACGACTTTTGCTTCATTGTTTGTTAACAATTGTACTAATCGTGATTGGTCCCGACCCGTCCTAATCTCAACCGGAATAAGGGCCGACGAAATTCAAACGAAAAACTATAAGTTTTGTCCTTGGTCCTGGTCATAATCGGGTTGGACTTTTACTAAAAGTTTACCCGTTTATCCGGGTCGGACTCGGGAAGAGTCCGGGACTCGGACCGCAAGTCTTGTCCGAAACTGTCGGATTCTCAGACCCGGACAGCCCACAGGTCCTAATTTTTCTTTCTTTTGAAAGCTAAATGAGTATGAATTTTACATCAGAACCCTTCTGAATCTGAAGCTTTGACTCGTACAAGGTTGGAGGTGGGAAGGAAGTGTAGGACTAGGAGTTAGCATTCATCTCTAGTTGTAACACAACTAGAAAGGTTTGAATGTTTGATGGTTCGAGAAGGGAAGGAAACATAGGACTAGGAGTTATCGGAGGAGTCCTTTGTAGATTTACGGTTTTGAACGTTTGAGAAAACTGAGAGTGAGAATGATGTGGCGTATTGACAACTATTTTTTTTTAAATAAAGGTTTAGCGGTGTGAATGAATCGCTAAATTTGTCATACGTGCCCTAAATGGGTTGCGGATTATGCTCAATAGTCACATCGGGTGTGTATGATTTGTCATACCCACCCGATTTTTTCGGACGGGTGGGTTGATCCGCATTTGTCCGAATCTATTTGTCTTCAACTCATCCCATGTATAATACCCATAACGAGATATGGGATAACCTCAATCCCGTCTCATCCATACCTGACCCAACCTATAATTATGAACACATTGTGCACTATTAGTATTGTAGAAATAAACTCGTTAGAAAAATTGTCACATACACACACATGTACAAAGATGGGGGATGATATAAGAACCAATCTTATATTAGGGAGTCACAACCTATATACACATGCGATCTGATATCATGAACAATCAATGTCAAATATTGTTTAAAGTGACCAATTACTAATTTTAAGATACAAATCTTAAATTTTCCATGATTCACGATAAACACCAAGTCAATTATATATATATATATATAGTGGCGGCCGCAGGATTTTAAAAGGAGGGGGCGAAATTTTATTTTCGATAAATATATCTATAAAAATAAAATAGCGATAAAAACAACGTCAATATGTCATCTACTTACAATAAACAAAAATACAAAAAAAAACATTACACTTAAAAGCGCGGTCGTGGACCGCGCCTATAAATTTTCTTTTTTAAAAAATAGCTGCCCTATAGGCACGTCTATAACCGCGCCTCTTTAGTTTTTTTTTCTTTCAAAAACGTTACACTATAGCCGCGGTCTAGGACCGCACCTCTATTTGTGTTTTTATTATCTTTGTCCTCGACAACGCGTTTTACAAATAATAGTGCGGTCTAAGACCGCGCTTCTACTTCAAACAACAAATCTCGTGCATTTTAGTGAATTATTTCACTCCGAGCCTAAAACGGAAAATTCTTTTGAAGTTTCGTTTACTTCGGCGAAAGATCCAAAACAACATTTAAATATAACACAATAATATTTATATTTAAAAAATTAATAAATCGTAGAAAATTTTTTTATAAACGAGAAGCCACAACCCATTTTAAAACGATTTTTTTCAAAAAAAAAAAAAAAAATTTTTTTTTTTTGGAGGGTGGGGCGGCTGCCCCACCCAAGGGACGCCCCTATATATATATATATATATATAGGGGGCTGTTCAGGTAAGACACATTATTCCGGTACGGGCATGCGGCTGAACGTACAGCCGACACGTGTCCCGATTTTTTATTTTTTTTTTTCAGAAACAAGTGAAAGTAATAGTTCAAAATTTATTAAGGAATAATTCATAACTTATAAAATGAATTATAATAGAATAGTTCAAAGTGCAAAATTTATAAAGGAGTGAAAGTAATAGTTCAAAACTTATTATGAGATAGTTCATGAATTATAATAGAATAGTTCATGAATTATAATAGAATAGTTCAAAGTGTAAAATTTATAAAGGATAGTGCATAGCTTATAAAATGATAGTTCATGGATTACAATTGAATAGTTCATAACATATAAACGATTAATTTATAAATAATTTGATATAATATATTAAAAAGTAATAGTTCATGGATTATATGGGAATAGTTCAAAGTTTATAGGAGAATAATGCATAAATTATAACATGGTAGTTCAAACAAATTTTCATTCATTTTTGAAAAAAAAAGCATTAGTTTTGGGAAAAAAAATTAAAATTTTAAAAAATCTCTCTCTCTCTCTCTTTGTGTGAGGGTTAAAGGGGGATAAAAATCAAAACATTTGGATCAAAATAATTAAGAGTTATAATTTGTTCAAATTAACTAACACTTGTCATATACTTGAATAAAAAGTTGGTCAATATCACTAACTAGGCCTTTTAGCAATATTGTTCTATTAAGTTGGTCCATAACATAATCTCATTTAGTAAATATACCCCTAATAGAGTAATAGTGGTAAGTTAATTAGAGTCGTAAAAATAAAAGTAGTATACAAAACAAAAGCACATAAAAAATAGTATACTTCACCAAATTCTTTCATAAAAGTTTAGTTGAATAATTAAAGGTAAAAATACATAATCAACAAGTGTAATACATATTGGCAATAACTATAGTTTTTCCGTATTGTCAACAAGTGTAAAATAAATTGTCAACAAATGTAAAAAATTGATTCTTAATCATTCTTATTTAGTATTCTATGCTTAAGTCTCATCCAGAATCTAACGGGATTTCATCAAAAAGGTGATCATCCTATCCCAACAAAAATAATATCAGGATGAAAAATATGTCTTAATGTCTTCATCTCACAGGTCCGTCCTATACCACATATAATTAAAATTTAATTTAGAATTTAATTAGTCATAAAAATAAATAATTAATCTCAGCCTTTTATATCTTATCCCAAGAGTAATGTTACAACTTACAAATCATATCAAATCATCAACTTTTGTTGTCTTGAACAGTACCACCCTTCTTCTCAAAGTAGGGCTACAACAACGACTTTATCGTTCTTCACTCATACAACCTTGCATACTTGATTTTTCACAATTTAATTATAAGTCCAAATTGTATGCTTCTTCATCGTGCTCTCAATTCTACTCTCGCTGACGACTTCATTTTCCTCACTACTCTTAGTTTCTGCTCGACTTCTCAAATAAAGTTGTAGCGATTTTACAATTTTGTTTCATCGTTTGCTAACAATTGCACTAATCAGGATTGGTCCCGACTTGTTCTAATCTCAACCGGAATAATGCCCGACAAAATTGAAACTAAAAACCATAAAATTTCTCCTTGGTCATGGGCATAATCGGGCCGAACTTTTACCAAAAGCTTACCCGTTTATCCGGGTTGGATTCGGGATGAGTCAAGGACTCGGGCTGCAAGTCTTGTCCGAAAATGTCGGATTCTCAAACCCGGAAGGCTCACGGGTCCTAGTTTTTCTTTCTTTTGAAAGCTAAATGAGTATGAATTTGACATTAGGACCCTTCTGAGTCTGAAGCTTTGACTCGTAAAAGGTTGGAGGAGGGAAGTAAGCGTAGGACTAATCGTAGTATTCATCTCTAGTTGTAACACAACTAGCAAGGTTTGAATGTTTGATGGTTCGAAAAGGAAAGGAAACATAAGACTAGGAGTTACCGGAGGAGTACTACAAGAGTCCTTTGTAGATTTACGGTTTTGAACGTTTGAGAGAACTGAGAGTGAGAAGGAAGTGGTGTAATAACAACTCATATCATATATCTTTAAAACAAAAATGACACATAAATTAGTTTTTCAATGACACATAAATTAGTTTTTATAAATACAGGTTCAACGGCGCAAATGAATTTTCTAAGTTTGTCATACTCGTGACGGGTTGCGGGATATGCTCAACAGTCAAATTGAACTTGTATGATTTGTCATACCCACCCGTTTTTTCGGACGGATGAATCGGCCTGCGCTTGTCCAAATCTATTTATCTTCAACTCGTCTCATATATAATATCAATATGAGACGTGAGATAACCTTAATCCGTCTCATCTAATATATGCCCTAACCCTACAATTATGAACACATTGTGCACTATTAATAACTTTGATAATAAAGAATGAATGATTAATGTTTAAAAATTAAATAAATTTCAGCGCAATAAAGTAACTATTAGTATTGTAGAAATAAACTCGTACTATTAGAAAAATTGCCACATACACACATGTATAGAGATGAGGATGATATAAAAACCAATCTTATAGTAGGGAGTAAGAACCGATAATAAAAATACGATATGATATTATGAACGATTTAGGCAAATGTTGTTTAAAGTAACCAATTACTAATTTTAGATACAAATTTTAATTTTTCCATGATTCACGATGAACATCAAGTCAAAGCTATTATGTTATATTATTGTGACAAATAACATCATGTCAAAGTAACGATCATTACTTGTTTTTTAATAAACACGGCGATATTTAACATTCGTTAAAAAACACTGCTATAGAGTTTCGAAATCTAGTTAATAGGTCATCCCACCTTATTACCAATTGGACAGTAAATATCTCTTTAGTTTTTATTCAAAACATACAATATAATTGTGATAACGATCGTGTATTTGCATGTAACTTGTACCATCAAGTTACATTGTAATCCAAATTTAGTTTTATTGTTACCTTTTTACTAACACATTGATTCCGGTGTAGTTGATCTTATAGGTTCTTTTAGAAGATTCATCTTTATCATGCCTACCAAATGGATGAACGGGTCATCATGGACCCGAGTGGGGAAAGATGAGATGCATCATTCATTGCGATGATATATGAATATGATCACCATTTACGAAATGAGTGCCCACCAACTAGGACAAATGTAGAAACTAATTGAATGTTATGTATCGGTTGAAGTTATTATAAGTTAGTTTTTGTTATTATGAAATTGTCTATGTATATGTGGTTTCGGTGTAATAAAAATGTTGGCTTCAATTAATGAGAAATCGAATGAATGTTTTAACCGATTGTTGTTATAACTTTGTGACGGAATTTTTTTATATAAAATTTTAGGTTCAAAATGTCCAAATAAATTACACTTTAATTAATTTTTATCTTGTTAAAAATATAAGTTTCACTTCAAGTTATTTTATGAAAATGTCCAAATAATGTTGCACAAAAAAATAACTTACATTTCGACTTATGACCATTCTAATGCACAGTCTCGGCGCGCGTAAGATAACATAACTAACGCGCAATCACAATACATTTCACATCAGATATACGCTGGTAAATCAGACGTCATACATTTAGCATTTCGGACAATTTGTCCAACAAGGGCAACCAACCATTTGCAATTTGACAATAAGCAAGTGAAATATTACCGTTAAATTTAATTCAACAATTGATGTACGCAAGCAGATCAGGACAAAGGAGTAAGGGACGGGATTTGGGCTGAGGAGGTTGTATATAGCAGTGGTGGAGAGGGTGATGCTTGGTTGGGAGACGAGGCTAGGTTTTGAGGGGTTGATGCTTGAGGTGAGGAGGGAATTGCAAACCTTGAGAAAAGTGCGCCATGAGTGAGTGTGGTTAGGCAAGGCTGACATGACCTGATGGAGTCTCACTTTAGGAGATTCTTCCCCACCCAATCACACCAGGGGTTCCTTGCATCAGAGGCGAGCGCAAAGACAGTCTTGGCGAGGCAAGCTTTGTTCCACGAGAGCAATTCTTTGAAGCCAAGACCACCATCATCTAGAGGGGAGCAGATAACATGCCAAGCAACCAGGGAGCGAGAGCTAGAGGCAGTGTTGGACTAGAGAAAGGAGCAAAGGAGGGCTTGGATCTTGTGGAGAATGGTGGGAGGGATCAAGAAAATGGAGCACCAAAAGTGGTACATGACCATGAGGATGGAGGATATGACTTGCTTCCTGGCAGCATAGGAGAGGTTTCTAGCGCTCCAAGAGTTAATTTTTTTGTTGTCCTTGAGATCTAAGGGAGCATGTTGAGTCTTTTGAAGCCGGCAGGTACGCCCAAGTAGAGAAAGGGGAGAGATCCCTTGGAGAAACCCGTAGCATTGGTGATAAGGTTACGTTCATGAGGGGGGAGGCCACCAAGGAATATGAAAGACTTGAAGGGGTTAATCTTGAGCCCTGAGTAGGTCCCAAAAAAGTCCAGGGTGGACTTCAAAGTGTTAATTGAGTGGATGTCGTCCCTGTTTAAGAGCATCAAGTCATCAACAAAGCAAAGGTGAAGCGAGGAGAGGAGCACTTGGGGTGAGCATTGAAGTCCAGGTTTCTAGTGTTAATGGTGAGCATTGATGAAAGGACCTCCATGGCGATGACGAAGAGTGGTGGAGAGAGTGGGCATCCTTACATGAGGCCTCTAGTGCCTTTAAAGTAGCCTCTGAGAGAACCGTTGAAGTTAATGGAGTATGAGGCCGACGTGATGCAAGCTTCGATGAGACCAGTGAACTGCTCAGGAAAACCAATCCTCCAGAGGCTGAAGAGGATGAAGTGGTGATTGACGGAATCAAAGGCCTTGGTGATGTCAACTTTGATTGCACACCGGAGGGAGACATGCCTTTGATTGTAATTCTTAAAGGTCTCATTACAAATCATGATGTTGTTCTTGATGGAGCGGCCTCTAACAGAAGCTCCTTGGTAGCTACCAATGACGTTGGGGAGGATAGAGTTAATTCTAGAAGCAAGGCGCCTAGCGATGATTTTGTAGGTAGTGTTACAACAAGAGATCGTTCTATAGTCACCAGGGAGAGAAGGGTTATCCTTCTTAGCAATCAGATATGGTTTATCTGATTGAGCGATTTCCCAGTGGAGAAGAAGTTGAGAATAGCTTTGGTGAAGTCGGGGGCCAACAATGCTCCAAGCAGACTTGAAAAAGAAGGCATTGAAACCGTTAGGGTCAGGGGCCTTGTTGTCGCCCATGCTAAAGAGAGAGCTCATGATCTCCTCAGGGGAGAAGGCGATGTTGAGAGAGGTGATATCATCATTTGAGAGGGATGGTAGAGGGCAGTCATGGAAGAGGTTTGTTGATGTTGGGTGGGGTGGGTTTAGGATGGTTGAGAAGTGGTTAATCAAGATATTGGAGATCTCCTCTGAATCATGGGTGATGGTATTAGAGGGAGTAGCGATGGCTCCTATAGAGTTGAAGGAGCGTCTAGATCTGATGCTTTTGAAGAAGTAGGCAGAGCATTGATCCCCGTGCTTGAACCATGAAACTTTTGCAAGTTGAGCCAGGGTCGATCTGAGGAGGTCAAGTTTAGCATTAAGGTTGAGAGTGGTGCTTCTATCCACATCAAGGAGGTGAGGGTCAAGGGGGTTTAATTGGAGGCTTCTTTGAGTGGAGGAGAAGGAGGCCTTGAGCTCCTCAATAGAGGTGTGCAAGAGTTCGAGTTTTTGGTTAGGGAACTTCTTAATAAGGATGGGCTTGAGATAATTCAGTTTCTGGACAAGGTTAAACATGTGGTTTCCTTTGGGAGGAAGATCCTAAGAAAGAGCGATAGAGGGGAGGAAGTTTTCATACATGGCCCATGCATTGCTAAAGCGGAATGGGAGGGAATGCTTAGGGTTTGGCTTGTGTAGAGAAAGCAAGGCAGGAGAGTGGTCGGAGATGTAGAGGTTGTCGAAGAAGGCGGTAGAGTTGGTGAAAATAGAGCTTCAGAGAAGGTTAACAAGGATCCGATCAAGTTTGCACCAGTTTCTGTAGTGAAGTTGCTTGTTATTCCATGTGAACTTACAGCCCGAGAAAGCATGATCGGATAGGGAGTTTCTATTAAGACAATCCGCAAGTTCGTGGGATGTGTGGGTAATGAAGGGGGAGTCACTAGAGGTCTTCTCATCAGGGGACAAAGTGACGTTAAAATCTCCAACAACAACCCATGAGGAGCTAGTGTTGAGGAGATTTAGGGTGACAATCGGCACCCAAAGACTGGTCCTTTCTTCAAGGAGGTTGTTTGCGTAAATGGAGGTGCACTCATGCAAGGGGGAGGGAGATGAGGAGTTAACATCGGGGGGAGAGGATATGATACAATTATTGAGTTGATCATTGATGAGGGAAGGGGTAAGATGAAGGGAGTTGAGGTTTCACCATACCCAAATGCGATAGTTACGAGCATATAGGGAGTTTGAGAGATGCTTCCAACTTGGGAGGAGATGAGAGAATATATGACTCGTCTTGGATGCTTTGATTCTGGTTTCAAGGATTGCAATAATTTCAAGGTTATGACGTTAGACAATTTCAATAATAGCTCTTTTCTTATTAGGATGGTTTAACCCCCCTAATATTCCATGCACAATTGTTTAGATTTATTGAAAGGTCGTGGTGTGGTCAGTGCCATCCTTGATGACTGACGAGGATAGATAATTGGTGTTGGGGAGGACATACTAGAGGTTTGAGAGGGCATCCCAAGGGGGCAGGGGGTGTAGGATCATTGAGAGAAGAAAGGGAGGTTGAACCAAGAGCTATAGTTTCTGAGGGAATAGAGGAAAAAGATCCGTTGGGGGGAGGGGTAGCCAAGGTTTGTGAGGAGGCCTTTGGAGGCGGGGTAGGATTCAAAGGTAGAAAGGTTGTATGGATGCGAAGAGAGGCGTTTGGTATGGGTAAGAGAGGCTTGCGGTAGGATCTTTGAGGCAATCTGGGGACACGGGCATTTGCCTTAGGTTCAGGAGGGCCATTAAGTCTACATTGGTGGCCGAATATCATGCATTTTGGGACAGTGAGTCGGCAACCCGTCATACGTGATTTTTTGGGAGGTAGATTCACCATTTAGGCCATTGAATAAAACCTCTCTAAGCAAGGGTTTAGAGGCTTTGACGTCCACTAAGATACAAGCGAACCCAAGCCTGTCTTGGTTTGTAAAGCAAGAGTCAGTAAGAATAGAAGTTCCAATGGCCGAGCCAATCTTGGCTAACATGTGGGGGGACCAAAACCTATAGTTGAGGTCGTGGAGGGAGACACATATTAGGATAAACGAGAGGCTTGAATAGTCAAGTTTCAAACCGTGTGACCATCGCTTGAGAAGAAGCGTAGACGATCCGTTAACGACCATGGACTGCCTAGGAGAATCGAGTTTAAGTCGTTCTCGGAGTCGAAGTGGAAGATGAAGAGGCCATGATCATTTCGGAGTATCTTTGGTTGCTTGATAGTGTTCCAAGAGAGGGCGGCGAAAGAGGAAAGCTTTTGGTAGGAGAGAGGGCTACCAATGGGGTACCCCACAAGGGACCTACTCCATTTACTGATGGTGTCAGCAACATCCTCGTTGGAGAAAGGAATTACACTCTTCTTGAGACCAGGAGTAAAGGAATGGGGGATGTGGTTTCAAGGGGCCGCTTTTGAGGCTATGTTTAGATAAGAGGTAGGCAGAGACAGAGAGTCCTCAGAGTTATCATCTTGAGGGGTGTCTCCAGAAACACTAGGAGGAGGGGGTCGATGCCGTCAGCATGAGCCAAGACAGGTGTGGCATCTACCAAAGGAAGGGAGGAGAGAGCAAGGATCAAAGCCGGAGCCTCAACAAGGTGCACAACAGGAGGGGTAATCAGAGTTTTGATCATGCCATCGTAGGGAGGGACAATAGAGGTCGTAGGGGGACATGAGAATCGATCAGGCCAGTGGTGGGGGGGAGGGCCTGCGGAGGGGGTGAAGCCTGAGTACTGGGAACTTTTGTCTGATAAGGTAGAGGAGGGAAGAGAACTGAAGAACAGTTAGGTGAATAAAAAGGATAAAAGATACTCTAGAAGGGGGGTTGAATAGAGTATGAGAACTTTTCGCAAAAACATATCTCAAGGCTTTGAAACCAATTTCAAAGGCCTTGATGTCGATATGAGCTCTTTGTGACACACTTTGATTTCAAGGGCTTTGAAACTACTTTCAAGGGCCTTGACTTTGTAAACCTGCAAAACAAAGTTAGTCACAATAAAGCAAGATAAAGTGCGGAATGTAAAAGATCGACACGAGGTACCCATCTCAAGGCTTTGAAACACTAGGTGTAGTACGCAGGAGCGCACCGCCGGAAGGGGAGGCGGAGGGAGCTTCAAATGAGAGCGTTTTTGAGTTACCTATTTTTTTGCTAAAATTTTATGTAGTGTTGTGTTTCTCAGTTTCGTTAGAGTGTTTTTTTAATGCAACTTGTGTTAAAGTGTTAGACTTCGGATATAGGTTTTGTAAATTACAAAAATTAAAATGTGTGTCACTAAATAGATAAAATTAAAACCTATTTAATTTTTTTAAAACTTAATATTGAACCAGAAAATGGGGTTTTATATTAATCATAACCTCATGCCACATGGCGCCTCCCTTAAATGCAAGTCTACAACACATCCAAAAACGACATAGTTTTACTAAAAAATTTAAAAACAATTTAGAAGTTAGGGGTCGACACCAATATTGACGTTGATCCCGGGATGATATGCCCCTCTTTCCGCCTTATCATCGATTTGATGACACGAAGGAGCTTAGGAGCCCCGATCCTCGATTATGAAGGATCTAAAATAAAAAAATGTGTAGACCTATTTTACTTTATTTATATTTTATTTAAAAATAACAATATTCATAGAATTTTATTAAAAAAAATATTTACAATCTAAAAACTATTTTTAAACACCCATTTTGTATACACTTGCTTTATTTAAAAATCCATCTTTATGTACATATTAAATTATTGAAATAGGTGAAAAAAAAGAAAATTTGGTGTGAGAGGAAGCTAGGTACTCGTGATATATTGCAACCCAATCACGTTTTGGTCTTCTACCCTTCAATTCTTTGTTGATCCAACGAACCAAACAGCTTCGCATTATTGTGGGCAGCTACCAAAATCTAGGGTTTCTTCTTTCTGCTCGATTTGCTTGCTTCATTGTTATCGGTAATTAGGTTTTGTTTCTGCTGGACGTTGGTGCTTTGGTTTGTCTATCAACTATCAAGGAATGGGTTATGATTTGGTTAAAATGGTTAACCAGTCCATTTACCGTTATTACTCGATTAAAAATAATCATAACATAAACTTATTAAATAAATAAATAGACTTTTAATAGAGTAATAATAGTAAGTCAATTAGTGTGTAATAGAGGCGCTTACAAAACAAAAATCATAAAAAAAGTATACTTCGCTCAATTCTTTCTTATGATTTTTGGCTAAGAACGTAATAGCTGCGGGTAATCAATGAAAATGAAACCATTTTAGGTTGAATTTTTAGAAGTTGGACGAGAATATGTATAGTTAAATATAAGATTGTGAGTCTATATCACTGTGATTACTTCTTTAATGAAATCAGCAGTAATTACAATTTCTATTTTATTTTATAGATCTATTGAAGTACAACTACTTTAATAAAACCAACATTTATTGAGGACAACATATTTATTTATCCTCGTTAATTGTATCAAAGAAAAAAAAATGAAAATAAATTTAGTCCTAATATATATATATATATCTAGAGTGTGTTTGGTAAAAGGTTTAAGTTTGTTTAGAAGATTAATGGCGTTTTTGGTGAATTGACCCTAAAACACTACACTTTGTATTCTAATCCCATTTTTTCAACTTTGTAAACTAGGCCCAAAAAAAGTCAAATTTGGTTGAAATAAAATATTGATGTAAAATGTAGAAATTACAAGTTGCAAAAAACGGTGGTGGAAAGTGGCAGCCGGTTGAAGACTTGAAGTGACGCCTCTGCACACACCAATGATGATTTTTTATTTAGCTCCAAAAATAAGGTAGATGGAGGTTTGACCTGCGATTGGGTAAGGTTATTGTTTGTCCGGGTTTAACTGAGTAATATTCGTCATTGTCGTACCCAAAACGATGACCTTTTCATACCCAAAGTATACATTTGCAATCCATTTTTTTCTCTTCAATTTAATTCACATTTTACACAAATCGATATTGTACACAAACATCAATATCAAATGACATTTGGTCATTATAACACAATTTGAGTACCCATAAAAAAACATTTCACTTTAAACATACATAACAATAAGAAATATACCACAAAAATAATAACATGTACCCAATAAAATAATCATACCCACCAATACTCAGTTGGTCTAGTGGAATGTGGTGCTAGACTCCTTAAGTGGTTAGTCTGGAGATTCGAGTTCGAATCCTCCCGGCGACATGTTACTTACCAACCAATAATGCTCTAACAGTATACACAATTCATCAAAATACATACACAGTACTACTTAACAAAATGAATCAAAATCATACCCAAAATCTAGTGGAAATAGCCTACCCATAAATCTAGTACAAATAGCATACCAAAAAAAATACAAATCTGGTTTCCGGCAGCGACAGAGCATCAATGACGAACTCCAGACTGAAGGACGGCGAAATCTTACGATCCTTTGCCTCGATTACGGCCTGAGTAAACCCTAGAATGAAGGACGACGACGGAATCCGAGAAGTAGACTTAGAAGGGAGATCCACCATTTTTTATTCATATATTGGGTATGATTCTCCGTTGTCAGCTTCAACTTCGGCTTCATCAACAACTTCTGAGTTATTCATTGGGTAAGAAAATGATGGAGTTTCGACTGGAGTTGTAGACGATGAAAAACGAGAAAATCAGAAAGGGAGGATATTTGGTTTTGAGAGGCGCACAAATATGGAGAATATGGAGGATTGTGACTCCTCTACAACAATTTGAATTTGAATTTATTATCCTGGGGATATGACTCCTCTGCCCCAATAAAATGGGGATGTGACTCCTCTGGAACAAATTTGAATTTATTATGTTTTCCTTTTTTTTTTGATGTAAAAACAAGTGGTGGTAAAGGTGGGGGTTATAATACAAAGATGAAAAAGAAACAGCCTTATATCGCCAATTCTTTCAAGATTAATTTATATATTTTAAATACCCGTGTCTTATACAGATATTTATATAATAATTGTATAAAAGAGATTTCTGAAGGTTCATTAGAAGCTTTAAGCGGAATTTCAGATCATATCTAAACATCTAATCGTAGGATCTACAAGCACAAATGATAGGCAACAATTTATGGTTCATAGGAAATACCTGTTGATGCGTGAACCGGATCTGATCGCGAAAGGACGAAAGATATGAGAGCCCCACGTGTTGCTCCTCTAGTTGGTCCACACGAGCCCGGTCAAGATCGCCTTTGGTTTCGACTGCTAGGACGAAGATCGCAAAGCGTGCAATCGAATTGCTTCGGATGAAGATGGTAGTCAACCCTCTAAATACCAAAAACAAAACCAACGTTTGGCTTTTTTTTTATTTCTTTTGCTCTCTTTTCGGTCTCTCTCTATTCCCTTGGATCCCAAGTGATGAGAGATAGTTATGGGTTTAACTCGTTTATAATAGTTATGAGTTTAACTCGTTTAAGCCCATTAATCGTAGTTGGCTTCTAGCAAAGCACTACGACTCCTAAAATAATCGGATTGAATTATCTCCGTTAATTGTCCTATTCCAAGTTTAGTCATTGCACATTAAATTAAAGGACACAATTCCTTGAATCTCCCACTTGTCCTTAAACAAGTGTGCAATATAAGATACTTTTGTCTCTTAATGTCTTATTTGACGATATGGTAACATTCATATCTAATGTCAAATGTGTTTCTTGAACTCCGAGTTTGAACTGTCAATTAAACAGATGATTATAAATAATCCATCCAAGCATGGCCATGCATTTTCAGTTCTCGCTCTTCAAGTGGCTGAGACACCAATCCTGTTCAATGTATCACAATATACACGAACTAGGAGGACTTCTCCAATCTTGTATGACTATGACTCTTACTCAACTTTTGGCAATCCTAACAACTGCCTTTATAACTTCCTTTTACGAAAAGTGTTTAACAATGTCAAAGAAAAACCAATCATCAAGTGAGACCACAACATACTCATGTCTGAGGAATCTACTAATCATGGTTTAACTTAAAACTCTACAATCTCTTTTGGAGAGTCTTAAGGTGGGTCAGTCTTACATGTATCATCCATACATATATATGTAAATGACTAGACATCTCCATGCCCCTATAGCCCATGAAACCTGGCGCTATCCGTCAACTTATAATATAGTTACTAATAAAATCATCCATGTCCATTTGATGATTTCGAACTATAGACTTTTTCAATAATTCAAAACTTCATTTCACTTAATGGAGTTTCATTCACCAGAACACTTAAAGTGATCCCATTTGTTAAGAATGAATTATTTGGACATATTATTCAATATCGATCAAAACAATATATAAATAAGGATGAAATATCATATATCATAAATCATCAAGTCAAACATAAAACTAGTGTCCAACACTCATAAATACACAATGTAATATAAAAGCAAACTCAAAGCCATTCTCCAATGTGCTTGAGACCCTTAGCCCTAGTGTGACTCTCATCCTTGGGCCTAGGCATAGGCTTGGTCAATGGATCTGCAATGTTGTCATCAGTATGCACCTTACACATCCTAATGTCACCCTCAGTGATGATGCGTCGAAGAAGGTGATACTTCCTCATAACGTGTCTGGATTTGAAGCTTGAACTCAGTTCCTTTGCCTGGGCTATGGCACCATTGTTGTCACAATAGATGTCGATAGACACTGAAATACTAGGAACAATACCGAGTTCATCCAGGAACTTCCTCATCCAAACAGCCTCCTTTGCTGCTTCACTAGCAGCAATGTACTCAGCCTCTGTTGTAGAATCTGCTACTGTATCCTGCTTGGAGCTCTTCCAGCTCACAGCTCCTCCATTAAGGATGAAGACATAACCCGATTGAGACTCAAAGCCATCTCGATCAGTCTGAAAGCTTGCATCAGTATAGCCTTGTACGATCAATTTTTCATCTCCCCCATATACTAAGAAATTATCCTTGGTCCTTCTCAAGTACTTTAGGATATTCTTAGCTGCACTGCAGTGTGCTTCTCCAGGATTTGATTGGTATCTGCTACACATGCTAAAAGCATACGCAACATCGGGACGTGTACATACCATGGCATACATGTAGATCCTATAGCAGAAGCATATGGGATCTGGTTCATCTTCTCAAGCTCAGTAGGTGTTTTAGGACACTGCTTCTTGTTGAGATATACACCATGTTGCATGGGTAAAAACCCCTTCTTGGAATCCTGCATCTTGAATCTATTAAGAATCTTATCAATATAAGTTCCTTGACTCAATCCAAGAAGCCTCTTAGATCTATCTCTGTAAATCTTAATTCCAAGTATGTACTCGGCATTTCCTAAGTCTTTCATTGAGAAACATTTC
Organism: Fagopyrum homotropicum; assembly: GCA_033239125.1. NCBI lineage: Eukaryota > Viridiplantae > Streptophyta > Magnoliopsida > Caryophyllales > Polygonaceae > Fagopyrum > Fagopyrum homotropicum. Next base: position 142,381,479 of record BSWB01000003.1, on the reverse strand, counting down.
TTTAGCTATTCCTTTACGAACTCTAGCATCGGAATGTCATTCTCAAAGTAGTATGTCATCCACATACAAGACCAAGAAGGCTACATTACTCCCACTAAACTTCTTGTAAACACAAGGATCCTCTTCACATCTAATGAAATCAAACTCTTTGATCTTTTCATCAAATCGAAAGTTCCAACTCCTGGATGCTTGCAAGTCCATAAATGGACTTCTTAAGCTTGCATACCTTCCCAACATCATTTGGATCTTCAAAACCTTTAGGTTGTGTCATGTACACATCCTCTTCCAAAAGACCATTTAGAAAAGCGGTTTTGACATCCATTTGCCATATCTCATAGTCATAATATGCGGCAATAGCTAGGATTATCCTAATGGATCTAACCATGACAACTGGTGAAAATTTCTCGTCATAGTCTATACCATGAATCTGTCTAAAACCTTTGGCAACTAGCCTTGCCTTGTAAACAGACACATTTCCATCCTTGTCAGTTTTGAGTTTGAAAATCCATTTGCTTCCTATGGGTTTTACTCCATTTGGCAAATCTATCAAGTCCCATACTTGATTTTCAAACATCGAATCCATTTCGGACCTCATGGCCTCAAGCCATTTCTTGGAGTTTGGACCCGTCACTGCTTGCTTATATGTGGAAGGCTCACTATGTTCTAACATAAGAACATCAAGGCTTACATTCAAGATGAAATCATCATAACGTCTTGGTTGTACCCTTGGCCTTTCTGATCTACGAGTGGGCTCAACTTGTTCAACAACTAAATCCGGAACATGGTCTACAACTGTTTGTAGATCCTCTTGTTCCGGATCTTGAATGATCTGAGGCCCTGGGCCTTCAAAAGTAATCATCTCATCAACGACGTCATCCATGTCATCTTGTTGTTGAGTTTGTTGCTCTTCATCGTCTTGAACTATTTCAAGATGAATATTTCTCCCACTTAACTTTTTGGAAAGGAACTCCCTTTCCAAAAAGACACTATCTCTTGCAACAAACACCTTTTGCTGAGTTGGATTGTATAAGTAATATCCAAAACTTCCTTTTGGATACCCTATAAAAAAGCATTTATCTGATTTTGGGGCAAGATTCTCTGTTTGTAAACGCTTTACATAAGCTTCACATCCCCATATTTTCAGAAAAGACAACTTTGGAACCTTTCCAGTCCATATCTCATATGGAGTTTTGTCTACAGTTCTTGACGGAGTCCTGTTTAATGTAAGTACAGCGGTAGTGAGGGCATATCCCTAGAAGGATACCGGAAGATCAACAAAACTCATCATTGATCGGACCATGTCTAACAAGGTCTTGTTTCTCCTTTCAGACACACCATTAAGTTGTGGTGTTCCTGGGGTAGACAACTGTGTTACTATCCCACAGTTTTTCAAATGATGATCAAATTTGTGGCTCAAGTACTCACTACCACGATCAAATCGAAGTACTTTTATTTTCTTGCAACTTTGAGTCTCTACTTCATTCTGGAATTTCTTGAACTTTTCAAAGGATTCCGATTTATGTGACATTAAGTAAATATATCCATATCTACTCATGTCATCAGTAAACGTAATGAAGTATTTGTAGCCACCTCTAGCTTCTGTGGTCATTGGCCCACATACATCAGTATGTATTATGCCCAACAATTCAGCAGCCCTTTCATTGGTTCCTTTGAAAGGTGACCTTGTCATTTTGCCCATTAAGCATGATTCACATGTATTAATGGATTCATAATCCATGTCTTTTAGAAGTCCATCTTTATGCGATTCACACTAATATGGCCCAATCGACAATGCCATAGGTATGCCTCACTCAAACTATTTGATTTTTGCCTTTTGTTATTTATATTATATACATCCGATTTGAGATCTAACACAAAGAGTCTATTACTCATTGGTGCATTAGCATAGAAAATATTGTTTCTACAAACAGACATAAATCCATCTTTAATGCTAAAATCAAATCCCTCAGAATGTAATAATGCAACCGAAATAAGGTTCTTGGTAATGCATGGAACAAAATAACAATTATTCAGTTCTAATACTAAACCAGAAGGTAAAGACAGACTGAAGTCTCCCACGGTAAGTGAAGCAACACTTGCTCCATTTCCAACGCGCAGGTCTATCTCCTCCTTCTTCACTAGCCTTTTATTTCTTAGTTCCCGCACATAAGAAATAATGTGAGCACCACAAGCGGTATCTAATACCCAAATTGGATCATATTCTAATGTGAGAACATCTGTTGTCATTATTTCAATAACATAAATACCTGAAGTGCCGGAACTCACAGTTCCATTCTTCTTGTCTTCCAGGTACTTGGGACAGTTCCTCTTCCAATGTCCCTTGGCCTTGCAATAAAAACAATCATGATCAGCAGCCACCTTTGGCTTCTCACCACCCTTGGGTCTGGCAACCTGCTTGTCTTTCCCTTGGTAATTGCTCTTACTCTTAACCACCTTCTTAAAACCCTTCCCTTTGTTGACATTCAGAACTTCCTTCCTTTTGTCATCAATAATATTGCCATCAGCACTTTTCAGCATGCCATGGAGCTCATTCATATCATGCTTCAGACCATTCATATGGTATTGCATTCTGAATGGTGCAAAACCATCATGCAAAGATCTAAGAACAATATCAGTGGCCAACTCTTGGTCATATGGGTCCCTAGATTTTCCATCCTCTTAAAAAGCCCAGTCAGGCTAATCACATGAGGACTCACTGGTTTTCCCCTCTCAAGCTTGCTATCAAGTATAGCTTTGTGAGTCTCATATCGCTCTATCCTTGCCTGATCCTGAAACAACGTTTTCAGTTCAGTTATGATAGTATAAGCATCAGAATGCTCAAACCTCTTTTGCAAATCAGGCTCCATTGCAGCAAGCATGAGGCAAGTTACAGGTAATGCCTCAGACCTCACCCGAGTTTCTGTTGCCTTCTCCTCATTTGATGAGGTGTCGGTCACAGAAGGGATAGGGGTAGCTAGGACGTCCTCACGTCCCTCGGACCTGAGAATGATTCTCAGATTCCTTTCCCAATCAAGGAAGTTCGTTCCATTGAGCTTGTTTTTCTCAATAATTGAGCGCAAAGAGAATTTCAAATTATCGTTTGACATTATCTACAGAATATAAATGACATACAAATCAGTATATGTTTGAAATTGCAAATACTTATATTTAAACAATTTAAAATAAGCAAAAACACATTTTATTCATTTGTTGTCGTCCCTTTGAATAAAATATTCCAAGATCCCATCCCAGGTAAGACTCAACGTACTTTTGCACTACCTTAAGTCCTATGTGTTCAAGGTAAGTAACAATTACTAATTATAACTCCTTATAATTCTTCGTTGATGATCCACATCCAATGCAGAAATCATCCCATGCCTCAAGATCCAAAACTTTGCTTTTTGGTCTCTCGTTGGGTACTACCATATCAAGGTTTATGAACCCCCGTATAGATTCACCCTCACTCGGTCCAAGATTATGGAAGAACACCCTCACTTTTGTGAAGCCCATCCAACCAAAAATCCAGAACTTAATGGGTTATGATATGAAAAGGCATTGCCCCAATTTACCTTTGGAACTTAAGTCTTTTTATTTGTCTTTTATTTATAAGTGAAAAAATGTCATAAATAAAAACAATATAAAAATTTAAATAAAGCATTCAAAACACAATAATTGTGATCCTAGTATGACCCCTACGGTGCAAAAAATAAAGATATAATATTCACAATCACTTCATCTTGTATCCTTCATGGATCTCCATCCTTGACCTTCTTATGTCTTGTACTTCTTCTTATATTACAATTTTAATTTACTCTAATTGCATAAATTAAATTACAACAAAACAAACGATGTGCAGATCGTGTACAAGAAAAACATAACGATACACATATCGTATTTATGGGCCATACTAGTCACCTTATGCAAGCAATATATCATAATATAAAACAAGCATAACAATATATCTCAATTTAAAATTAAATCCTTATATGGTATTAATCAATATTAACCATAAAATGTAATAATTGGATTAAATTGTATGAAAAAGATATAATATCAAATATTTAATCTTAAGTGGGATTTTCTAACTTTTAAGAAATAATTAAAATAAACAATATCATAATATTATCCATCTTAATTTTATAGGCAAAATCTCAAATCACCGGCAAATATTTTATATCAAACATTTTGTGACTTAGCCAAAAAAAAAATTTTTATGGCAAATATTTTGCGTCAGATATTTTATATCAAATATATTTTGAGATCTAACCAAATATACATACGGCAATCATCCACCGGTTCGGTCAATTTTGTGGCCTTTCCATCACCTAATCGGATCGAATCTGACTCGGTTCGGTGGTATCCAATTTCCATATCAATTCATACAATTTCAAGTCTCAATTCATCAAAATCTCCATTTCAATTTTACATCTTTATCCATATAAAGTTCACCACCAATTTAAATCAAGATCCGCATCAAATCATTGATCCTATCAATCTATGCAAGATTGCTCTGATACCAATTGAAGGTTTATTAGATGCTTTAAGCGGAATTTCAGATCATATCTAAACATCTAATCGTAGGATCTACAAGCACAAATGATAGGCAACGATTTATGGTTCATAGGAAATACCTGTTGATGCGTGAACGGGATCTGATCGCGAAGGGACGAAAGAGATGAGAGCCCCACGTGTTGCTCCTCTAGTTGGTCCACACGAGCCCGGTCAAGATCGCCTTTGGTTTCGACTGCTAGGACGAAGATCGCAAAGCGTGCAATCGAATTGCTTCGGATGAAGATGGTAGTCAACCCTCTAAATACCAAAAACAAAACAACGTTTGGCTTTTTTTTATTTCTTTTGCTCTCTTTTCGGTCTCTCTCTATTCCCTTGGATCTCAAGTGATGAGAGATATCTCTTTTATTAGGAGGAGGATATTTCTATCTAATTAGGAGGAGGGAGTTACAAAATGTGTAACTCCTCTAATTAACCTCCCTAATTAATATCCATTAATTAATTATTTCACAAATAAATAATATGGATACAATATATATATTAATATTCAACCATCATTCCCGTTGATCTAGTCCGTCAACTCAAAGTGTGAGACCGCATAGGACCCGTTTATAATAGTTATGAGTTTAACTCGTTTAAGCCCATTAATCGTAGTTGGCTTCTAGCAAAGCACTACGACTCCTAAAATAATCGGATTGAATTATCTCCGTTAATTGTCATGTTCCAAGTTTAGTCATTGCACATTAAATTAAAGGACACAATTCCTTCAATTTCTACATGTTGCTAAATGGTTATGTGTGTTTGGCAAATAAATAATAAACACTAGTGTATGTGTTTTTTTAGTGTTTTGAGGAGTGTAATGGTTTTTTAATAGTGTATTTGTTTATAAAAACATTCGTACGTGTTTGGTACAGATAGTGTTTTTTTCGGAGTGTTTTTTTTAACAAAAAGATGGATTTGCCCATGTTTGTTAATAAATTTACAAAACACCAAACATCAAAATTTTTATGGGTTTCTTTTGCTTGGACATGAAAATCCAGCTTCCGCAAAGAGCTGCACATATATTTGTGTGTTTAAGCAAAAAACCAAGCACCAAAATTTGTATATGAGAAGCTTTTTAAAATCATGTACATCACCTCAACCCCGTGCTTAATTGCCTTGACAATGTCCTTTACCATTTGCCAGGTAATGTCAAAGTTATCAAAGTTACTTAATACTTCAATAGGACCAATTGTGTCTTTTTGTTGGATACTCTTCCAAAAGGACAGAGACATGGTGTAGATGAGCTCCTATGTAAATGGTTCTTTGATAAAAGAAGTGGTGAGCCCTTCCTAATGGCACTCAAGTCATCCTCTCAAGCACCATATCCTCAAATGTCAGTGAGCTTTCTTCTGTACAGACATTGAGAGCAAGCTACAACTTCCTCTTTACAATGTGGGCATTATCAATGCAGTTAAGCTCAAGCACCCATTTCAATTGAGCACGAGTCAAAGGAAAAAAAGTCGAGTTCAGACAAAACTCAATCGAATACCATCCAAAAGTCGAATACCATCCAGAAGTACAAAACCCAATCGAATACCATTCAGAAAGAAAATGAGTCAAAGTGGTAGTCAACAATCGTGGTTTCACTCCACACTCTTCACCCTATACTGTTCTTCCCCAAATCTCACTACTTCCGTTTTGATCCCTTTTCTACTTCTTGGGCTCTGTCATCTCCCTTCCCTCTTTTCTCTGCATTTTTTTGACCTACTTTCACTCTTATTTCCCTCTTGTTTTGCAAATAAAATTCAGTTCTGTAGTTGCTTAAATCATCCCGGTATTTCGACGGAATAGAGAGGACGCCGGAATGGAACTTTCACGGGTTGTGGAAGGAAGACGAAGGTGAAGCCGCCGGAGCTCTATTTTCATCGTCGAAGAATTGGGGCCAACTGGGAAGAGAAGTGAGATATTGTTTTTTATACCCGGTAAATGAAAGAAAATAACATCAACAATAGGGACAAGATGATATTTTGTTTTTAAAAACACTACCAAATAAACACAAACCCTCCTCCCAACTAGAGTTTTAAAAGCACTAGTTATAAACCATTACGCTAGTGTATATAAACCAGCCAAACAACTATATTAATTTGAAACACTCGTAAACACTAGTGTTTATGTGCAGCCAAACACACACAATTATATGGGTATGTTATTAGTAAAAATTTGTTGGAGGTAGGCTAAAAACGTTGATTTGAATTTTTGAGCTTGTTTGTCTTATTTGTGTGGGGACTATGGTCTCAACCCCTTCGTACATATACATTAGAATGCAAATGTAGTAACACATGCTCATTTTACCTATAAAAAAAATGTAACAACCAAGTTTTTTAGAGTCCCCGCGATCGCGGTGGATTGCTTACCCGTTGTCGCGCCGTCGCGGTCGCGGCTGCTGTTTTCAGCGGTCGCGATTAAACAACAGATCGTGACTTTTCTGTTTCGTAACCATCGGGATTGTTTCCTTTTTAGGAATATATCCCGATATTGTGTCTTCCTAAGTTAGTTTTGGCCTCCCTTGATCTTATCTAAGACCCTACAACCTCCTTATTTCTCTTCTTTCTTCTCTCACGTAACTTCTGTCTTCCTCTCTTCACCTTCTCTTTTACAACGTCCTCTCATCCTCCTTCATCATCTTGTGGATTCCAGCGGGAACTTTAGTCTTATTTTCGTGGTAGGCAACAATGAGCAAAGACGCTTCCAATCGCAAGGAAACACAGGGAACACCTCCTCCTTTCTTCATTGAAGAAATTACGGGGTAAGGTTGTGTTTTCTTCTTCCTTTCATTCCCTAGCGCTGCTTGTGGTGCCTTGGATTGATTTGTGTTTTCCAAATCTACAAAGAGTAGCAGCGAATGTTTGAGAACCGACGCCTTGCCTTCCTGCACAAAGAAGGAGACCTAATTAAGCCTACAACTGGTCGACGCATCCCGCGGTCGCGTCCAAGAATAGCCACGGTTGCGCCAACCCTTACAACCACGCAGTCGCGCCTTGTCGCCGCGGTCGCGCCTTGTTGCCGCGGTCACGCCAACACTCCCTCACTTCGGTCGTGCCCTCATTCCTCCACGGTCACGGAATCTCTTCATAAGGTTCCTAAGTTTGAGCTTTCGACTTAGGAATTGGATTGGTATAACGTTGCTTCCTCATAGCTTCTTATTAGTGTTATATGAGTATGTAGAAGAGTATTTTATGGAATAAGTTGGAGTTGACTTTCGTTTAGTTGTTGGTCTTGGTTTGATCGTTAAAGACTAGAAGTTGGAGACTTCTAGTGATGGGATAAGTTGTTGATGTTATGCCTTGATTCATATTAGGCGATTGAGAATTATAGTACGGATTGGGAAGTGTGATTAGTTGGACTTAGCCTATTACGAGTAAGTCCTTTGGGCTTAGCTACATATGTGTATTGGTTGAATAACATGAGTGCTGTGTGTTTTACTTGTTTGTTAATGATAACTTGAAAAGGATGACTTGCTATGTTGGCCCATGTGTAACCAGTGGTGGCATCATTTGTCCAACTCTTGAGGGCGACTGAGAGGTTCTTCACGACTAGCCCAGACATGGTATATGAGGAGTTGCACGTACTGAACCACTCTGTGATGGTATACAAGGAGGTGCATTGAACTACTCATGTTGGTACATGGGGACGAAGGCGAGAGTCAATAGACTTCTTGTGCCACAAGCTTAATCGGATTAGAAGTGAATGACTTAATGAAGATCATAAATGAATTATGTGACAACATGCTATATATGTGTTTCATTGCCGCTTTGTGTGTGTTTGTGCTTTTTTTATTCTTCTAATATATAGGTTATTAGCTAATGGTTTATCCGGTGTTGTTAGATGTCTTGCAGGATAGGGTAGTTGCTAAGTGGTACGAATGGAGTGGTTCGCCGGGGTTCCCGTACGATATAGGAAGGGTGTGGGTTTATGATTATCTTTATTTCAGTTTGACTTTAGTAGTTCAATTTATGATGTTGTTAGTATACTCGGCTGAGAGTCCTTTGTTTTGATCATGGCATTGCCTATCATTTACCGAGTTTTCATTCTTTTATATTTGTGTCTTGTTATAAGGTCCGGCAAAGTTGTTGTCGAGTTAGGATCGGGACCCATTGTGATGTATTAACCCGTAGCGTTCCGAGTCTGAGATTTGGGGTGTTCCAAAAAAAACTCTCAATATCTAGATCTAAGAAAAAAAAAACTTTATTGTTCTTGAAAAAAAATTTCAAGAAATTTGAAGGAAAGTGCATAACTTTTATTTGGTAATAGTTTTCTCTCTCATTCATTTTGCTAAAATCTTTAACATCTTTCCATTACCTTACCTACACTTTGAGATGATATTTGTGTGTTTTGGATTAAACTTTATTAGGATTAAGGTGAAATCTCCAATCCATGATTCCTTGATTTAGATGAGTGTTTATTCATGAATGTTAGGTGAGAAAATGTATGATTTAGTCTGCTCTAGCAGATTTTAAACATAGGGTAGACCAACAATCTTTGATTAGTCACATGAGTTAGTTTATTTTTTTGTTTTTCTATGATTAATTAGGAATCAACTAATTTGCAACAATATGGTCGAATATTTGGCTAACTAGGAATCAACTAATTTTAAATAACAGTAAGGCTCCAAACGACATAATTCAGGTAGTTCAGAGGTAGATCTAATCATCTTCAAGCAGCCAGTCTAGTAAGCCCAAGAAAAAAATGGGCGGGTATGAATAGAGGAGGAAGCCTAAACAACCAAAAAGTCTGGCCCGCTAAGTCCATTGGATTGGGTCCAGACACCACTCTATGCCCGTTGAGACAAAATACCTAGCCCGGATATATATATATATATAGTATTAAGTAAAAATACAAAATATTTAGTATCATTATAATAAATTTAATGTATATTACATAAAATAACTTAAATATATTTAACTTTTAAACAGATTTATACTAAGAATAAATTTTACATAATTTAAAAAGAAAATTTAAAAAAAAAACGTGTACCTGGTGGTCCGCCCGGTATGACGGCTACTGTAGGCCTGCCAGACAGGTCCGAGTAAACGGACATTTTTCATAAAGTCCCATCCGAGCCCGAATATGAACAAGTCTATTCAAAAGCAAATGAAAGATTGAGAATAGGCTAACCCAATCTCCTTAAAGGTTAGTAAGGGATAAAGAACATAACGACGAAAAACAAAGAATATTAAAATGCATAGATCTAATAACATGGGATTTGTCAAAATCATCTTTGATGGATCAAGGTATACTAATATTGATTGTGCGTATGAATTTATTTTCCATGACCACAATGTGTCAACACTTGCCATTGTCATGGAAATATGTGGATAATCGTCCGTCCTCCGTGCATAAGTTTTTCCCTTAAAAAGGGCCTTGTAAAGGCTTGTAGTTTGGGAAATAAGTTTATTGAGATTGAAGGAGATACTCTCTCACTCATTAACTCAATCACGTGTAAAAACCTTTGTGATAAGTTGACATAATTATCTAAGATATTTCACTTATGTTATCCACTTTCCTACATGTGAGAGTCCATATTTTTAGAGAGGTCAACGACATTGAAGATAGTCTTGCATCTCTTGACCAATATTTCTTTGTTGTCAACGGAATGATTCCTAAGAAGTTCAAGATCTCATCCAAAAGGATATGCTTTAGGAAGGTGAACCTCTAAATATTGAGTTTTCCGTTTCCTTTACCTATGTATAAAAAAAGTATTCAAATACATGTTGAATCATGTTATCAAGCTCAACCAATTGGAATAACCCTTACCCTCGAAAGAGCTTTAGCCCTATTAGTTGGTGAAAGCAGACTCGAAAAATGCCTTAATGCAAAAAGAGAGTGAGGGAGGAGATCATTCAAAGAGAAAGAAAAATATCGAGGATAGAGAATATAAGGATGAAGGCATGAAGAAGGGATTAAGTATGATAGAGACGAGGCATGGTAATAAATGAGTTAAAGGATTAAAGACGTAGTGATGAGGTAGGGTAGTAAATAGGCTAAAGGGAGGCCTAAGACGTAAAAGTATTTTAAGATGTTAGCCAAACATCTAGTTTATGCTCAACCGTGATCGATCCATTTTCATGGGCTTAGATTTATTGATCAAACGGGCCCTTAAATGACTATTTCATATAATCGGTTGATAACTAATCAATATTACAAATCATTTTTAAGTGAAAACAATTATTAACTTAACATGATATCTAATCTTAATAGAGTATTTATAACAAAACCACTCACAAATAAGGATGATAATTTCACCTACACCCGATAGATATTCAAAAAACTCCGAGTGACGGGCGGATGATGTGTAAATGTTTACACCTATATGCCATAATAACACGGTATTAGTAGATTGGGTGAGTTGGTTAAGTAGACATTTTTTGCTTAATGTAGCGTCAAGTACGCTCTTTTGTTTATTAGGTGATAAATTAGGCCCCTCTTATTTATTTATAAAGATTAATTGAAATTGTTAATTGGTAATTTCAATTTACTTAAGTCCACGTCCAATCGATTTAAAAAAACCCAAGTCCATTCAGACCCACTCGAGTTACACAAGCCCAGACTCAATCCAAAATACAAATCTTATAGTTAGTGAGTTTCAAACTCTGAGTGACGGACCCTCCCACCCTTATGTTAGCCGGACTAATTGAACTTTGTGTAATCTCTTGATACATAATATCAATACACAATGCTAATACACAATTTCAGTTACATAATGTTAATACACAAATTTCAATTACATACTATTAATACTCAAATTCATTTGCAATATATAATTATGTAGTTAACAAAATCGGTCATTTTTCAATTACACAAGTTCCGTTGTTTACACAAAGTTGAGTTACACAATCTTAAATGAGTTGTGGAAGCCCCAAAATTCATCATTTACACAAGATTTGGTTACACAAGTCCAAGCTCATCGAGGTACCCAATCCTAGTTAAAACTGTAAAAAATATAGTCATATCCCGTATTTAAAAAGTTGGGTCAAGTTCTCTAATTGAACTAATTGGGGCAATTGGTGAACTTTTAAAACTCTAAGGTTTTCCCTCAATTATTAAAGATAGGTCATTTTATGTAATTATCCAATTAGGGACAAATTTGCAAATTTTAAAAGTTTGGGTCAATAGTGTAATTCAAAAGTTTGTGTGGTTTATTGCAAATTACCATAAAATCGAAAAACCCTAATCAACGAATAGAGGCACGACGTCAAAGGTCCTGGTGGGGCAGCACTTGGAGGATGGCCGCGGCGTACTAGTGCGAGCCATAGGAAGATGATGACGTCGAAGGTCTTGGCGGCGAGGCGTTGGTGGTCGAAGGTCCCGGCGGCGAGCCATAGGAAGAGGAAGACTCTTCGCTTTCGCGGTTGCTAAGGGAGGACCATCGATGGCTTCAAGAAGAGCCTTGAAGAGATTACCGGGTGTGAATCTCTTTTACGGGAGATATCTATGCTTCGGATCAAGCTTCAACAATTGGATGCGGAATTGAAACGTTGACACTCGCTTTCTAGTTCCTTACCTCAAATTGCTACTGTTTTGCAAACCACAATTTGGCGACATCGACATAGCTCTTCCGGCGGACCTGGTGCACGACGGTGGACATCAACGACAACAGTAGGCTCTTCGGCGGCTTTGCATTGAAAAAGGCCCATCTGGAAATGCTTGCAACCCTCGCGATTTCTTGATTCGGTCCGAATGATGTAGGCGGTTCCGAGCAGTTCCTCTCGGTCGAGATGCAAGCGGCAGTGGACAAGCCAAGAAAGACTAACGATTGTGAGAGACCCTAACTGTTTCGGACGTGGATTCTGGCAATTGGGATGATTTTATAGGATTTATATTTTACGTCGCCCCTTATACCTCTTTAATTAGTTATTTTTAGATTTAAAATTTTATGAAAAAAGGAGCCTAGTTTGTGTCAGCAATACAAAAATTTGAACAATAGTAAAATCAAGAATATAAGTGAGAACAAATTTTCTTTTGGTTACATCTTAGAAATCAATGTGCCGTTCCTATTGCTATAAAAAGCGGAAGATGCAACGTAGATTTTGGACGAGAGGCAAAAGTAGGGGTGAGCATAAGTCCAAAACTGAACCGAACCGCAATAAACTGAACCGAATCTAAAACCGATTTTTCCTGGAACCTCGGACCGAAAACCAAACCTATAAAAGTAGGTTCGGTTTCGGTTTGGACCTAAAACCGAAAACATGAAACATTAGAATCTAAAACCGAATCTATTAGGTCGGTTTCGGTATGGATTAGGTTTTGGACGTAAACGAACTTAAAAAATCAAAGTTACATACACTCGATGATATAAATTCGGGTTTCGGTTAAATTAAGGTTCGGTTTTCGGTTAAACCATCGGTTTTACGGTTTTTAACCGAAACCGATATTTTAAAAAACATGGACCTAAGACCGAACCTAAAGCATCGGTTCATGTTCGGTCTGGACCGATATAACTCGGTTCGGTTCAAGTAAACTGAACCTAACTTGCTCAACCTAGACAAAAGCGGACGCTTCGGTTAGACCTACAAAAGGCCAAGGGGATAGGAGTATTATCTATCGAGATCAAAGGCGATAACTTGATGCTTATCAATGCGATCAACCGACTAGGAAAACCTCCGTGTCAAATGGATATGATCATTACTGACATTACTAACATAATCTCGGGATTTATTAACTCTTCCGTTAATCATATTTTAAGGGAAATCAATACGGTCGAGGACAAAATTGTCATGCATGGAATCATCCGCATGTTGGACGTCGATGTTGTTCCAGAAGATGTTCAAGACTTCATCCGCAAGAATGATCGGTTTCAAAAAATCTAACCCGCCTATTTTTTTTTTACCCATGTATAAAAAAAATGATACGAAAAAAGCTTTAGTAACCCATTATGTCATATAGATTTAATACCATACTTATTGATATAAATGATTTTAAAAATATTAAATTTATTTTACATGTGTACAAATAATTTAAAAATATACTAATAAAAATATAATATAACTTTACTATATTCATAACTTTTAATCATCACAGATAAAACCATAACTTTTAACCATCACAGATAAAACCATAACTTTTAACCACCGCGGAAAAACCGAACCACCTGATCACTCAAAGGGTGACATGCAAATGCAACAGATCAGATAACCACGCATCACCGACTCATTACCATCATTGCCATCCCTACCCCCCACAAACTACTACGCAAGAGGTATTATCCCTAATAAGAATATACATGTCAACCTAGAGGTTAGAGAGAACATTTACAGGTCCATAGTACCAGAAGAATACAACTACCAAAATGGGTGATCCCTGTACGCCGACAGACTCAATCCATTTGCCTTAACCCTCGATTTTGTTTCTAAGACTTGAATTGTCTTTCAGATTGCAATGAGATTTCGTAGAAGGGGTTGTACTGTACCGTGCAAAATGATCCCTTCAAATTCTTATTTCCATCACATCTGTTATTCACCCTCCTTGCCTTAGGATCCATCTGCAGGACTTGCAGTATTTAATTTTGACTGAACTTCCGCAACCTGCAGGGATGAACAAATGTATCTGTATTCGACATGGTTGTGAATGTACAATAAAGGCAACACGAGGATGTTGGGATGGAAGCATACTGCATTATTCGTCATGCCCTCGTTCTCTAGAATTTCGGGGTGCAGAGCCCAGACCTAAACACTGGAGGAAAGCTTGTTTTGCAAGCTCAAAATAATAGCAAGGGTGGAAAAGATGTTGCAGATCTTTAATCGAGGTTGTGTTCCCTTCATTATTGATCTGTCTATCTTGAACCCTCTGCTCCTGGGCTTCTGGGTTATGTCCCTGTAATATAATCATCAATCAGTACAGAAGTCATCTTTCATATATAGAGAACTTTTATACATCAATATGGCTAAATTATTGTTATGGATAGTTGTGGGACTTTCCCATTGTATATTTATATACCAACAACAGTAGGAGATTAGATGAACTTTTCCTCCAAACATTTGTTTTTCTGTTTAAGCTTTCAATTTGGCGTCAGTAGGACAACAATTTAATAAGACTACATATTCTTGCTGATTATGTTGCCTTACAAATTCATCAATTATATCTTACCCAATAATTTAATCATTCTTACATATAACTACCTAAAGAGTTTCTTCCAGGAGCTCCATTACCCATTCTAAGGTCAGGAGATTGTTAGAAACATACAATGTAATCTCAGACATCATGATTTAGTGGCAGTGATTAGAAGAGAGTGATCGAAGATGGCAGCTACGGCAAGTATAGAAGACAGCAACTAAGACAGGGGTGGTTTTGATTGAATAACATCGTGTGTCAACTGTCAACTAATGTGAAATTGTGAATGTGTTGTATAGTGTCAGTTGCAACAGATTGTTACAAGATTGTACTGGTTTTGAATATTCTGTAAGTTTCTTCTATATTATGCTCAACACATAGGGGCTTTCACTTGTTGTGGAATGACACCAAAATACAAATGAAACCTTTCATCCTCAACTTCTCTCTTCCTGAAACCTCTCTCCTTCAAAATTCAGTTAACATGATATATCTATGACGGCAAAACTTTCACAGCAAACTGCTTTAGCGTTGAAGGGTATTTCGGGTAGAAGATGAAGAAAAACTATTATTCCCAATTATTTTCATCCCCATAAACCCATACCTACTTAACGCACCGGAAATTGATCAACGAACTTCCAAATCTAAGTCCAAAATGACATAATGCACATGACCCCCATAAGGCCATAAGCCAATAGAATCACTAATTCCAAGTTCAACCAGTAGGGGACTTTGTGGTAAACCGATCGATCTCACACGGTAAGACACGTCCAAATTCAAAACAAATACCCCAAAGCCAAAATGTCGAATTGGATTGTATAATCTGTTAGCTTCTCCAATGGCTGATCGTCGATGTAATAGTGTGATACGCAAGCATATCTATTCTTCGGAGCTTAATGAAACAAAATGAAGCTTCTCTTCTCAAGATATTCTAGTGCTAAACATCTCTCTTCTGAGTAATCAAATCTGTTAGAATGATTTATCTGTATAAGGATAACTTTGACAGAAAATCGAATTGGTCACAAAATTAATGATGAACTTCCAAATCTAACTCCAAAACGACAGATTTGACACCGATCGGACAAAAATCAATCACAATGATTAAACAATCTCCCCGAATTCCTCCACGGAGACTCGGAAAAATAAAAATAAATAAGAAAACGAGGAGAATAGTCTCCGAAGCAAATCGCTTCAACAATCATTCGAATCAGTAAAGCAACTTTTCAGCAAACCAACAGATATCAGACGAAAAACACATGCAAATCCCAAATGTTGAGGAATTGGATAAGATTCAGAAAGAACAACGCACCTGGGAGCAGCTAAGAGCAACCTGCGCGACTCCGGCGGACGAGATCGGCAACGGCGGCGAAAGTTCGGCGGATGGTAGGTCAGGGGAGACGAGGCCGAAGTAGGAGAGGAGAAGGATGAGGAGAAAGAGGACGATGAGTTGGATCCAGATCAGCCATGGAATGTTGAAGCTCTCAAGAATAATATCGTCTCCCAGATTGAACATTTGGAAATGGGGTCTGGAAATTTCGAGGGAATCGCTGGGGTTTGAGGGGTTGGTAAGTTTAATAGGGTGCTCGGAAACTGTTTTATATACTCTGGACTTGGGAGCTCTGGAAAATACGCTACGCAAAATTAGGCTTCTTTGGATCCTTATTACTTTCGAGTTTCATCTAATTATGCGTTAAGTTATAAGTTTTTGTGGGTTTTACTTTTAAAGTTAAGTTTGGTTGTTTTGGTTTATTTTTTTTTATATAAAGGAGAAAATTGTTTAAACAATATCCATATCTTAGGCTGACTAAATTTTAGTACCCATCAACCATCAGAAATGGTACACTAGTTATTGAATCCAACCAAAAATTAGTATCTAGATTACTTTTTATATTAATATATTTTGTTGTTGAATAAGTATGTCTTGTAGGCCTCATTGCAACTGTCTAACCCTTTTACTTGACGGGTGAACATTAATTTAGATATCAATCTTTGGTCGGAATTAATAGATGAAGTACCGTTCTGATAGTTTAAATGACGAGAGCTAATATTTAGTTAGACTAAAAAAAATAGTATTATTTAAACAATTTTCTCTGTATAAAATATCATTTTCGGATGAATTTTTAACGTATTGTCATCTTCTTCGTGGGTCTTTCGATCACTTAGTTTAGTTGGTTGTACCAAGTTAAATGGAAAAGTAATGATTGAGAAAAAGTATTATTATTTTATTTTCTTATTGGAAATAAAAGTAAATTGGGTTGGAATAAAAAAATGTTTTAGTCGAAAGTGCTTAACCAAGTTTTATATTTTTCATTATTGAAAGTAACTTTATAGAAGTCTATTCTTATCCACATAATGGTTAAGCATTGTGTCATATTGTATCTGTTTTCTTTTTAATTGTTTATTTCCTCTAAACAAACCCAAGTAACCAGCATGAGTAAAAACATCCGATCTGATTAATTAGATCCACTAATTTGAGGATTCGATCAAAAAAATTTAAATCAAAATATATCTTATAATTGATGGTCCGAATTCGAGATGATTTTTTGGATCAAAACTTTGAGACTAGGATTGTTCAAATATATCTTATTTATCCGATAATAATTATTTGAATTGGATCGTATATCCGGATTAAAATTCAGATTGACTAAAAGTGTTGGATACCCTCGGATCATAACCCAACCTTATTTACGGTAGAAGACAAAGTTGAAATTTTATAAAATAATGCACGAAAACATTTTTAGCATATCAATATTTATTTTCTTATTTGTTTTCATTTAACCCCGTTTGGTTGAAACGGAATGGAACAAAAATGAATTTAATTCATTTGTATACCCTTGTTCATAAATTTTGTTTTTTGAATAATGGCCTATGGTGTATATTTATAGTAATAAAACTTGATTAATTTTGATATCCTATAGATTAACAAAAAAAAAAAAAGAAATTTGGTAAAATATACTATTTTTTATGAATTTTTATTTTGCACATCCTCTAATTTTTTACCACTCTAATTGACTTTGACTTATCACTACACTATTAAGGGTATATTTACTTAATAAGTTTATGATATAAATACTCTTAATAGAGTAATAGCGGTAAAATGTTTAATTAGCCATTTTACCCTGACTTTTGTTCAGGTACGGTTCAATTAATGCGGTACGGCCGACACGTATACTGGATTTTTTTCCCCCCCGAAACGAATGCTTTTTTTTCCAAAAGCGAATGAAAATTTGTTTGAACTACCATGTTATAATTTATGCACTATTCTGCTATAAACTTTGAACTATTCCCCTATAATCCATGAACTATTACTTTTTAATATATTATATCAAATTATTTATAAATTAATCGTTTATATATTATGAACTATTCAATTGTAATTCATGAACTATCATTTTATAAGTTATGCACTATCCTTTATAAATTTTGCACTTTGAACTATTCTGTTATGAATATAATTCATGAACTATCCCATAATAAGTTTTGAACTATTACTTTCACTCCTTTATAAATTTTGCACTATAAACTATTCTATTATAATTCATAAACTATCCTTTTATAAGTTATCCTTAATAAGTTTTCAACTATTACTTTCACTCATTTCTGGGAAAAAAAAAAAATACGGGATACGTGTCGGCTGTACGTTCAGTCGCACGCCCGTACTGGAATAATGTACCTTACCTGAACAACACCCATTTTACCCTTAATAAAATGGGAAGAATGAAAGTACATTTTATATGAAAAATGATTTTTTTTAAATAACGTCATATGTGGATAAAACTTTATGAGTGAATAATAATATATAAATTAACTAGATTTTTTTTATTTAAAAAATAAACATACACTTAAAATCTCAAATGTAGTTAAGAGTGTCTGGAATGAACCAGATACATCAATCGAAAGCAACACTTGCATAACAGTACATTCAATGATGAAAAAATTACAAAGATGATTTTGAAGAGGCAAACCCGAGGCCGTTCAAAATCTGCTGTATCACTTTTTATTATAAAATATTAGAGATGAAACAAACACGTTACAATGTTACAAACTTAGGGCACACAAATGACACGAAGCCGAGACAATGACTTCAAATGGCAACACCGTCGTCTTTTACAAAGCTCTCGATCTCTTCAAACGCCTCCTAAATACAAGACACGAGCTAGGCTCTTTTCTTCTACTTGCATTTTATGTAAGTTCAGTTCTAGCTTCTTCGATCAATACGGTTACAAACAATTTTTTTTTTTTTTCGTACTTAATGGACAAGCCTTTGAGATGTCATCCTAAAAAAATCAAATAGTTATATAGGCTTAAAAATTAAAATTTTCTAATTTTTGGATGTTAATTAGGTGTAATATATTAGTCTTAATCTTCCAATATTTAGATGTGATAACCATAGTTGTTTTTCCATATCCCATCGTACCTGCACATTAAAACGGTCAAGCTGATAAGTTAACTATGTAAAAGTATAGTTAAGTGATCATTAACAAGACGTAAACAAGATCTTTTCGGACTTAAACAGTATCTTAGATAAACGAGAATCTTTTATATATATATATATATATATATATATATATATATATATATATATATATATATATATATATATATATATATATATATATGATTAACATTTAAATTCACGTGTCTCAATCTGAGAACTCTAATGTCACGTGTCATTTTAACAATTAATAACAATCCTAAATTTTTTAATTAACTTTCTTAAATCTTATCGTAACATAAATTTTAAATCTTAATCTTTAAATTCGGTAATTTCAATAACAGTGTTAAAATCAAAAAATAATTACTAAAAATTTTACTTATATTTCTCCTCAACCCACAAACTTTTTTTAAAATCTTTTCAAAAAAGAGGTAGCGGCGCAACTTGTTGCCCGCTTACCTTCTACTTCTATGTAAATAGTAATACCGTATAAATATAACGAATTGAATTGATGATATAAATTGGATAATTTTTTTAAAAAATGTACCTAAAATCTTTTGTCAACCTTATTTAAAAAGTGCATTATAAGTTTTCTACATTGATTTTATCACATTATGTGTATTAAAACTTTTTATTAAATTTATAGTTCATAAATTATATTAAACACTAATAAAATAATTTTATATTTATATCTATAATAAATATTAAATCATATCTTGTGTAAGGTACGGGTAATACACTAGTTTTGAATAATTTAGGTTTTGTTTAGTTGTAGATTTGGTTTTAGGAAAGGAGCTATTTTAAATTTAGTTATTTGAGATTTTTGGTTTAAAAAGGGTTTATTTTTTATTTTGTTTTTTTAAAATAAAATCTATCTTAAAGTGTTTAGTTAGTGATTATTTTAAGGGTTCATTTATTCATAAAGATAAACAATCTAAAATTATTTATCTAATGTTTAAATTTAATTCTTTTAACCCCTTTTAAGTAGGGATGGGCACGTAATGGAATGAGATGAAATTGAGGTAATCTTAGTCTCGTCACGACTTTTACATGGGGCGGGATCGGGACGTGCCTTGAGTTTTATGTTGAGCTTGATATACCTATAACAACGACGAGTGGGTTCTCTTTTCCTTCTTGTTGAGTTTCGTGTGCATATGTGTGATGACTTGATTTATGTGCCCCACGAGGGAATATGAGTTGTAATCGGTGTTTCTGCTACGTTGTTGAGTTGGTCATGTGCGGTTTGCTTCAAATTTTGGGACGAAACTTCTTTTTAGGGGAATCTGATGTAACATCCGGGTTTTTTCACGTCACTGCCCCTGCAATGACGATGGCCCGCGGTCGCGGCCAACCGTTCTTGCCGCGGTTGCGGCATGGTCAAGCCGCGGGTACGGCTGACCCTAGATCGTGCGCGATTTGTTTTAACCGTATCCTATCTTTCTTTCCTTTCTTAGAAGATCCAATCTTCTTTCTTTTGGGCCTTCTTTCCTCTATCTTCTGACCTAGTTTTTGACCTTCCATTCTTCCCCAACCGTAACCTTTATATTCACGTCTTCTCCTCCGTTGTATTCTTCTTGCTTCCTTGTCTTCTTCCAACGTGAGCCAAGCTGCACCCTTTCTGTGCGAACCCCTACAAATAACCTTGTAACTTCTTCACGCCTTTCATTCCTCTCACATTCGTGAGTCTCTTTTCGGCATCTTTCTTCTTCCTTCCTCTTTCTTTTTCTTGGCATGAATCAAGATTGAGTCTTGATTCTTATATGGATTTCGTTGGTTGCTACGTATGTGTATCCAGACTCTTGTGTTCGAGTGTGTTGTGTGAAGAATCACAAAGGAAAGCTATAACTATCCTATTGTGATTTTGTTGTCGAAGGAGTCCCGACGCTCGTTTCAATCACCTTGACGCCCCCATGGTTTAACATAGACGTCGCCCTCGCGCCTCCTTGTCGTCGCCCCCACGGCATCCGTAGCCTGTCGTCGTCCCCACCCCTCTGTTCTCCCGCGCCCATGCCTTCTCTGTAGTGACTACCGTCTTTGGTAAGTCGCTTCCATCCTTGCTTCATTATCCTTTCATTAAGTTAGATCATGCTAGGTTAGACCTAGATGAACTAGGGTAAATGTCAGGTAGTGGCTTGTGGTTTCTTATGAGTTGGTTATGGTTTGAGAACCTTGAGCTTGTGTTGATGATGTTATTCCTTTAGAATCGTGAGACTAGGAATCATGCTTCCTAGCATGTTGGAGATCTGTTAGAGATCATCGAGACTAGAAGTAGGAACCTTCTAGCACGCTATTGTAGACCTTGTAGAGGTCAATGAGACTAGAAGTGTGTAGACTTATAGCATTTGGGATAGTTTTTTATTCGTGATGCCTTGCCTGAGCAGACATAGATCCTTTCCTACGGGAAGCTAAGTAGTTTAGTTGAGTTTGAGTTACTTTTGTTCCAGGTAAGTCCCTTGGACTTACTTAGCTGCATTTTGTGTATTAGTTTGACTGTATGTGGTGTTTGTTTACTTTATTGTTATAACGGAACAAACCGGAACTAGGACAACCTTATACCGTGATTGACTCAAGTGTATTATAAACAGGTGGTGACCACTTGTCCAGTTCTACAGGAGTCTAGGAGGTGCTCTTGCGACCAGGCCCACATGTAACAGATAGATGCATCCGATCTATTTCTGGTGATAACGAAAACAAGAGCGAGTTTCGGGAGATTCTCGTGTCACAATCTAAGTTGAATTAGTAATGAATGACTTAATAAAAGATAATAACCGGCTTGTGTGTGAGCATGTTATATGTTTATATTTTATATGTGTATGTGCCTTTGTTGTTATTTTGATATCTAGAATGTTAGCTAACAGTTTATACCGTCGTTGTAGATGCTATGTAGGTTAGAGATGCTGCTGAGTGATGCGGACGAAGTGGTCAGCCAGGGTTCCCGTACATCATAGGACGGGATTGGGGTTTACTATTATTGCTGATCTCTTTTCAGTTTGTTGTTGAACTTGGCTAACAATCTTTCGCTTTTCCTTTGTTATACCTTTTCATATTTTATCTATTTTGGTTTTCATTTATTTGTGCCTTATTGTAAGATCCAGTGATATTGTTGTTACTCTGAGGGTCGGAACCCATTGTGAGGTCCTAGCTGGTAACGCTTCAAGTTCCTACAATTTGGGGTGTTACAACGATGGGCCCAACGTGATGAAGAAGTAAAAGACCATATCCCGTCCCATATAGTTTTAGCAGGACGAGTTCGGGACGAAAATTTTAATTTTGGATGAAATTCCGTTAGGATTAGACATGGGGCTAGTTAAACCAAAACCACCAAACTGACCCAAACCACCGGTTTAGGTTTGACGGGTTAGGTTTCATCCTGTTTGCTAGTTTAGGTTTAGGTTTAGGAAAAAAAACCCCTAAACCGCCGGTTTGATTAGTTTATAATATTTTTTTTAAAAAAAAGGACCAAACTAGCGGTTCTATTTGCTGCCCGCCAAAAGCTCTTTTCAAGAACAGTTTGGTTGGGGCCCACTAGTGCAACAACTACTAGCCGTTTTTACACTGGTTTTCTTTATTTATTTTATTTAAAAAATAAAAATAAAAACATAAATGGCTGTTTTTTTTAGAAAAAAACTTCAGCCCTTTCTTATAAGTTTATAAATACCAACTACTCTTCGATTTTATCCCACACCATCTTCCTACATTATCCACTCTCTCTACTACTATCAATCTCATATTCTCATAATTCTTGTCTTTTTCGAATTCATCCCTTGACTCTCGTAATGGAAAACCCGAGTGACAATATTCCTTCCCAATTCTTCCATAGCACCCAATAAAGTGAAACCCAAATGCCCGAAATGTCACAAGGCGCACAACGACAACTACCCCCATAAAAATGCTTACATCGAGATTTTTACAAAGCATTACAAGAAGGGGGAACCAGTGAACGATTATCGTCAAGTTTCATGCAACTACTATTCAAAGGTGTACAAGTGGAAGGCGAAGAGAAGCTACGGGACTTTGCCAACACCCATGCAAAATATCCATCCCGAAAAGCTAGGGATATCACGGGGACAATCACAATTGTCCCACGGGTTTGCATTTTCTTCCTCTCAATTTTCTCTATTTATGTATAACCATAATGAAAAAAGTGTAGGATTAACCAATGTGATATGTTCTTATGCATTTCCATTTTCTTATTGTGAATATGAAGAAGTTTGAGCATATAACATGCATCAAATATTTTCAACCTTCTTTTAAACCAACTTCTCGCAAAATCATTTTCAAATTAGTTTCCAAATCTTACCTACAAAAGAAAGAAAAAATTCTTTCAATTTTGGCATCTTTTTGGCATCAAGTATCTATCTGTAGTGATATTTGGAGTACACAGCCACAAAAACATTTGTACATAGGCATTACTTTACATTTTATAGATAACAGTATGTTTTTCATAAATATGTTATTACATTTTTCCATTTCAACCAAATACATGATGCACCAAACATTGCAAACTTGATAAAAAAACAGTTTTACAGGAATTTAATTAACAAGGTCGAGTTTTTTCATATTCTTTTGATAAAGCACCCGCTAACACCGCCTCCGTAAGCCATTTGGTCGAGGATGCGAGACAATATTTACGAACTCCTTTTACTCATCAAAGATGTACATGTCATATTTTAAAATTATGTGATCAAGATGGACTTAAGATTTTAACGATTATGCTAACCCCATCACCGACGTTATTGATCATATTTGACACTACTCCGAATTGAGAAAAAATGGAGAACATTATCTTTAGCTAATAACGTTCATCCAATTGAATTTTCAAAAGACATTGGAACTCGTTGGAACTCAACTTACAAATTACTTGGTACAACCTTCGTTAAAAAGATCATTTACAAGCGTTTTCCACACAAAACATTCCTTGGTGAATCCTTGATGATGAAAATTTTGACAAACTTGCATTGATATTTGTAATATTTTAAAGAGTTTTAGTGATGCAACTAATGTCATGAGATACGTTTGGGCCCCAACTTCATGTAGATTTTTAGAGATAGCCGTAAACGTTTCCGAGGCTCTTCAAAGCGGTTCAACTTTTACAACCTTTATAAATGTTATGAATAACATGAAAATAAAAGAAAGAATTGGCGTTTTAGGACCCCAATTTGGTCATCTTTGTGTTTTGAGCCCCTATATAAAATAATATAAACTAGTACAAAGCTATAAAATAGGGGCACTATTGGGGTCTAATTGAAATGAAGGTGGTGTACAAAATTTCAATATGATCAGACATTTACTTTTCAGATTTCTTTGGTTTTGTAAATAGAAAAAGGGAAGCATCATTTGCTTTGTAAAGAGAGAGAAAAATGGATTGAGTATGTAACGAGAGAGAGGAATGAGAGAGTGAAAAATAGAAATAGAGGGGATATGGTGAAACGGAGATCCACCGGAGTTTCGAGCTATGATTCTGACGAAGATAAGACTACCATTTCGGAGGCCGACGAGAAAGAGGAGTCCAACGAGGCTTGACTTCCAACTGCCGGAGTTTCGAGACAAAGATTCCGACGAAGATGAGACTATTATTGTGGAGGCCGACTATAAAGATGAGTCCGACGAAGATTCCGACTAGGCTTGGTAATTTTGGAACCAGATCTGTATTTTTTGGGTAGACTATTTCTACTATATTTTGGGTATGCTTTTGATTCGTTTTGTTAAGTAGTATTGGGTATTTTATGTCATAAAATGTTACCCAAATTATTGGTATGGTTGGCCATGTGGATTTAATCTTAAAGCATTATATAAGTTTGGTAAAATGTTACCCAATTTATGTATATGATTATTTTATTGGGTATATGTTTATTGTTTTTGTGGTATGTTTCTTATTGTTGAGTATGTTTAAAATGAAATGTTGGGGTATGTTTTATGGGTACTCAGATTGTGTTATAATGATCAAATGTCATTTGATATTGATGTTTGTGTACAATATCGATTTGTGTAAAATTTAGGTATGACAAATTCAAATTGGGTATGCTTTAGTATTAAATGTGACTTAAATTGAAGAGAAAAAAATGGATTGAGTATGTATACATTGGCGGTGCTGCTCCCCTGGAGTTCATTTTTTAACTTTAGGGTGAAGTGTAATAAATCTAGACCGTCGATCGAAATTAAAGGCTGAGATTAAATCTTTTAAAATAAATCTTAAATTAAAACACATATTTTTCCTTTCTTCCAGTTTCACGCATTTCCTTTTCTGCTTCTCTTCTCCTTCTAAACCGTTTGTTTCTCTTCTCCTTCAAAACCGAAGAATTGTTCGATAGCAAAGATTAGGCATCTGTTTCTCTTCTCCTTCAAAACCGAAGAATTGTTCGATAGCAAGGATTAGGCACAAAGATGAATTGAAAGATTGCAACATCAGTAGCTACATTCATACTCAATCTTCGTGTGAACAAAATTTCAGGTTTGTCTATTTTGGTTTTGTATATAGAAATGAACTATGGATGAATTTTTGTTCCAATTAGTAGAACGATTGTTAGAAGGGTTGTAAAACTTGTTTGGATTATTGTATGATCATTACTTAGGGGATATTAGTTCACTTATTTGGATTTTGAAATATGTTTAAACTGATGCACATCACCTGCTCGCTAGAATGCCCAAAAGAACTGATTATACATTATAGGTAAATTGATCCTTGCTTAGCTCATATAACTCTATATTTATGCATACTGATATAGTTGATAACTTATTCTTTGAGTTATACATTTGAAAATGTGAAGTCAGGGAATCAACTAGACATGAATCATGCCTTACTGTGGTATGTTTCTCTTTTCCTATAACTCTATCACTTACATTCTCTGAGGTATGTATTTCCTGCAGATTATTCGATCATTGATGAATGTGCTTTAGAGTTTCCTAACATTGAAACTACACTTTGCTATCAAATGCATGCCAAAAGAGATCAGTTGTTCTTGGCTTTTTCTGACTGTCTTGTTGTGATCAGTTATAAGGAGGTGCAGCCATGAACAATCTCCTTTGCCTATCAGTGTTTCTAGCGCTTGTAAACAACAAAGTCAGTTTTAGATTGTTGTATTATGAGCTTGATTCTTCTTTCTTACTTACATATCATCTCAATTTGTTAACCTATTAGCTCAATTGGAAGAGCATTGTGCTTCCGCACAAAGATATGGGTTCGAATCCCATATAGGTTATTTTGTTTGCTTTTTTCTTTAAGAGAAGTAGTTAGCAGTTTATTGAAGTGGTTACCGTATGTGCTAATTTTTATGATTTACTTTATAAGACAACCAATAAATTGTTGCTGATTTGAAATTTAAGGTTTAGAGAGAGAGCAGTTGGATTTTCTGATATCTATGACAAGTTTTATGTTTTTATTTTCATCTTATTAAGTACAGTCTGGTTGTTGTTTGCGAGATCACAATGTGGGCACGCTACACCAATAACCTTATCACGTTGCAAGCAGTAGTGTCAAACTTTGCTACCAATTTACTCTCTTTAGGTTTAGCGGGATTCTTTTTGTTCGAAGAAAGTTTATCGCTTAGGGTAACTTTGCTGTCAAATTCATAACACCTTGGGCGTTAGAATTTTGAAAGCTCAAGTAACAGAAAGTTTATTGAACCTTTGTAGTGATAAATTCTGACTGATTAATATGTTCTGATAGTTTTTAGATAGTCTACTACCATTGAGTTCAATGCAGGGTCTCAATGGTTTGCAGGTTCCTGCTCAACGTAAGTGGTGTTTTATAATTAGCAAATCCAGCACAGAAAATTTATTGAAGGAAGTTAATTAAAAATGAAGTTATTTAGAAGCTGATTAATAGGAGGGAGAGAAATAATTAATATCAAGCTTGATATTAATCTAAAAAAAAGTAAAATAAGTAACAAATCTTTTGAGAATAAAAATTATATCCTTTTTTAATTGTTGAACTTCTAAAATAAATATATTTTCAACTGTCTATCGTCTCCCAGAATTGGCGTCTATCGTGCTTCTCTCAAAGAAGGATTAGTATCTTCAACCCCTTGGAAAACACCATCAGCTTCAATTTATTCTAGGTTAGTTATGTTCATCATTTTGTTTCCTCATTAATCTACTCTCTTGTATCACTGGTTATCTACTGATTCATATATATTTTTCACTGCAGTGCATTGTCTTACTAGTTTTATACCATTGGCTTCACAACTATCGATCTCTATGGATATATCTATGAACCGGATCCCTCAAGTGGTTATGGAATTTGATTCAGAAGAGACTGTTTGGGGGTTTTGGCTAGAGTATGGAGGACGGATGGGTTTTAATGTTCGTAAACAATATGCGAACAAGAACAAGAAGGGAGAAGTTACTTCAAGGAGATTTTCTTGTGCAAAGGAGGGGTATCGTGAGATTGGTAAAAACATCACCTTAGATAAGCGTTTTTGTGCTGAAACTAGAACAGGTTGCAAAACTCGCATTGGGTTTACGTTGATCAAGGATACAAACAAATATCAAATCCATGATTTCGTATCTGAGCATAACCATCCCCTTCCTTCACCGGAGACTAGTCACTTACTATCATCGCAAAGAAAAATATCAGAAGCTCAGGCAATCGAAATTGAGTTGGCTGACAACTCAGGGATTAAGCCTAAAGCGGCACATGAGTTTATTGGATCACATATTGGCGGATCTACTAATCTTGGATACACACATCGAGATCACATAAATTATCTGCAAAGAAAACGTCAAAGAAACTTGATGTATGGGGAAGCTGGAAGTCTATTAAGGTACTTTCATATGCAAACTATAGAGAATCCTTCATTTCAATATTCAATTCAATTGGATAGTGAAGAGCAAATAACAAACATATTTTGGGCTGATGCAAAAATGCTTATTGATTATGCATTATTTGGTGAGGTGGTTGTTTTTGATACTACATTTGGGACAAATAAGGAAAATAGACCACTTGGTGTATTCGTTGGCTTTAACCATTTTAGGGAAGTTGTTATTTTTGGTGCTTCGCTTCTATATGATGAAACTGCAAAATCCTTTAGGTGGTTGTTTGAAACATTTCTAGCAACCCATGACAACAAGCAACCAAAGACTATTTTCACGGATCAAGATATTGCCATGGAAAGGCCATAGATGAGATTATGACTGAGACATGGCATGGATTGTGTACATGGCACATCATGCAAAATGCAACCAAACATCTTATTCATGATGGGTTTACTGTTCTGCAAGATTTTAAGGCTTGCATGTATGATTATGATAAAGAGGTTAATTTTGAAGAAGCTTTCAATGCATTGCGTGAAAAGGTAACAAAAGTTTCTTGGTTAGATAATATATACGCCTTAAAGAAGAAGTGGGCACAATGCTATATGATGAATGTGTTTTCTTTGGGGATGCGGAGCACACAATTGTGTGAGAGTTTGAATCGAGATTTGAAAGACTATTTGCATTGCAACATGGATGTAATTAGGTTTTTTACTCACTTTGAGCGGATTGTCAAACAAAAGCGTCAGAATGAGATAAAATCAGAATTTGATTCTCGGGAAAAGTTGCCTAGGATGAAGATGAAAAGGACACCATTACTTAGACAAGTTGGTCAGCTGTACACTCCTAAGGTTTTTGAATCTTTTCAAGATGAATATGATTGGTCTACAGCTGCCTATATCAAGCCATCAGTTGAAGGTCAGTCGAGTGAAGAGTATATAGTTGCAAGTTCCAATTATGATCATAGCAACGCTGAGGATGTAGAGTATAAAGTTTTTGGTGATCCTCTCACTCATACAGTTGCTTGTAGCTGTAATATGTTTGATAGAGTGGGAATATTATGTGCTCATGCTTTGAAGGTCCTTGATGCGATGAATATTAAATTGGTTCCCGATAAGTATATTCTAAAGATATGGACAAAAGAAGCACGGAGTGGAACTTTAAGAGATATTGGTGGCAAAGTTGTTGTTGGCGACCCTCAGCTGGATACTACACGAAGATATAGAGCTTTATGTCGTCAATTTGTAAACATAGCTTCACGAGCTGCCAATTTTGATAGCACGTCCTTATTTTTGGATAGTAAGTTGAAGATTGTTATTCATGAAGTCGAAGAAATGTTGTCTAGCATGCAAATTGGAGGAGACAAATCTGATGGTTCTATTCCTGATCTGAATGTCAGTATTCAACAAGAGAGTGCAGTTATTCCTTCCAACGTTGTCTTGAAGAAGAAAGATGGAAGAAAAAGAGGAAAACGATATCAGAGTTTTATTGAGAAATTTCATAAGAAGGAGAAGAAGAAGCAAACTCAACGTAAACTACAAGAGGTAGATTATATACCTTTATACCAATTTATTTTGTTTTTGCACTAATACATAAAAAAATTTGAACAGGAACAACTTAGTGCTCACTCACTGTCAACGTCACTTAATCATTTCCAAGAGACAAATCAGGTATAATTATATGTCTATTACAAATGGAATAAAAAACACAATTGTCTTGTGATTATCTGTTTTTTTTTACAGGATTCAAACATGGCGTTTACAATGCACAATCGTCAAGTTATATCTGAGGATACTCCGAATTTTAGCCATTTTGGTATAATGATAATAAACAAAATTGTATCTTAATCCATATACACTAGTATAATTACATCTAACTTTTTAATAAATTTAATGCAGGGTGGTAATGATTGAACATGTTGATGCTTGACTGAACAATGACGTGTATGTCATCTGCAAAGTTTCTGTCATTCAATTCTTTACTGCACAAGGATGTGTTTCTCATCTACAGTGTGTTTGTCATTCAAAAAGATAGTTGTTTAGTTGTTTTTATAATGAAAAAAATAATGAATCTGTTTAACATTTTTTTTACTTGAGTTTATATTAAAACTAGTGATGAATTTCTTCATTCTTTTACTGCACAAGTACTTACTTCTACATTGAAACAAATAATGAATCTGATGATGGTTTACTACACGGGATTGTTATCCAAGAAAACTGAATTAGACCCACTTGAATAATAATGAGTTAACAATTCGAATGGTCCTTAGTTCTTCTTTCTGATTTTTGGACACTATTATGTAATCACAGATACTTAAGTACTGCTAACTACTTCTCTTAAAGAAAAAAGCAAACAAAATAACCTATATGGAATTTGAACCCATATCTTTGTGCGAAAGCACAATGCTCTTCCAATTGAGCTAATAGGTTAACATATAGAGATGATATGTAAGTAAGAAAGAAGAATCAAGCTCATAATACAACAATCTAAAACTGATTTTGTTGTTTACAAGCGCTAGAAACACTGACAGGCAAAGGAGATTGCCCCTCCTTATAACTGATCACAACAAGACAGTCAAAAAAAGCCAAGACACAACTGATCTCTTTTGGCATGCATTTGATAGCAAAGTGTAGTTTCAATGTTAGGAAACTCTAAGCACATTCATCAATGATTGAATAATTTGCAGGAAATACATACCTCAGAGAATGTAAGTGATAGAGTTATAGGAGAAGAGAAACAGACCACAGTAAGGCATGATTCATGTCTAGTTGATTCCCTGAGTTATAGGAGCTAAACAAGGATCAATTTACCTATAATGTATAATCAGTTCTTTTTGGCATTCTATCGAGCAGGTGATGTGCATCAGTTTAAATATATTTTAAAATCCAAATAAGTGAACTATTATCCCCCGAGTAATGATCATACAATAATCCAAACAAGTTTTATAACCCTTCTAACAATCGTTCTACTAATTGGAACAAAAATTCATCCATAGTTCATTTCTATATACAAAACCAAAATAGACAAACCTGATTTTGTTCAAACGAATCTTTCAATTCATCTTTGTGCCTAATCCTTGCTATCGAACAATTCTTCAGTTTTGAAGGAGAAGAGAAACAGATGCCTAATCTTTGCTATCGAACAATTCGTCGGTTTTGAAGGAGAAGAGAAACAGACGGTTTAGAAGGAGAAGAGAAGCAGAAAAGGAAATGCGTGAAACTGGAAGAAAGGAAAAATATGTGTTTTAATTTAAGATTTATTTTACAAGATTTAATCTCAGCCTTTAATTTCGATCGACGGTCTAGATTTGTTACACTTCACCCTGAAGTTGAAAAATGAACTCCAGGGGAGCAACACCGATACATTGGGTATGGATATTTTACAAAACAAAATACTACCAAATGGGTATGATATTTTTTGATATTTTAGTTTTTTGGGTATGCTTGGATTTTGGGTATGCATGTTTTCCAATATGTTTGTGTAGTTTGACAAAATTATTTTGGATATGACTGTGATGTTTCTGGGTAAATGAATTTTTGGGTATAAGGTAGGAAAGTGTGCATGTTGAGAATTGTGCATTTATGTAGTAGGTGGAGATAAGTATCAAATGTTAGATATGTCAAATCAGATGAGATGCAAAAGTTAGTGACAATGATTATTTTTGGGGCCTAAATAACAAAGATGGAAAATGTGGGGGCCAGTTTAGCAATTGATATAGCCAAATGGCCCATTTCACCAAAAAGCCAAAATAAAATGGCTAAAATATTACACAAAAGTTCCCATGAACTATCTAATAACCGCCGTTTTGATCCTAGACTTAAAGTTGATGGCGTATCCCATTTGTTGGTTGTTTGTTATGATTGTTTGGGTTTAGATTTCATAGTTTGTAATAGTATTCAAGTTGTTCGTATCGAAATTAAAAAAATTTCTTTCTTCATTTCAAACAAGTTCTAGCTCTTCTTCTATTTCATCTACTATTACACCTTCTCCTTCTCCTTATTCTTCTTCTTCTTCTTCTTCTTCTTCTTCACCACCACCACCACCACCACCATCATCTTTTCTTTCAAAAGCACAACAAGTTTTAGCCAAAAGGACAAAAAATGTAACGCCTCAAATTTTGGCGCGCTTGCGATTTTATTCCTTACGGCTTTTATCGATATTTTAATAGCATAAAATGTTTTTTTTTCGAGTATATATGTATGTATCGGTATATTTCACATTCATATATAATCTGTTTTTTTAAAATTATTATTTTAATCTCGTAAATATTTTACGAGAACGATTTCTATATCGGCAATCATACTATTACAATTATATTTACATATATTTGATTTATATATTTCCCGCAAAATAATTTTACGGAAAAGTTCGGAAAGGTTTCGGATCCGGTATATTTAAATCGAGTATATATCGTATTCATTTTTCTTTTGTTATTTATTTATTTTAAATTCTCTTTTCTTTTTCTTTTTCTTTTTCTTTTTCCTTGTCTTGTTCTACTGCCTCGCTTGCGGTTGGTGAGAACTGCAGCAGCCTCCCAGCCAGGGCTAGGGCCGGCCGACCCTTCGCCCTTTGCGCCTGCTGACCCCCAGTGACCCCTCGACCTCCCCCTTCGAATGATGACCCCTAGCAACAACCCCTCTCACTTCTCACAAGCTCTCTCTCTCTCTCCCTCTGCTTCTCCCATCTCTCCCTGTCACACAACCTCCCTCTCAGCTGGTTCGACTCTCACCTGATGCCTTCATTCTCTTGCCTCTCCGGAGGACAAGCCAACGCCGGAGCCCTCGAGCTCCTCTCCTCATGAGCCAGTCTACGGCCGCCTTCGACCTACGGTTGTCCATCTCCGCAGCCTCATCAACCCTCTGTCTCTGCATCACCCACATCGGACAGACCCGAACAACCCTATCCTCAGTCCCTTGCAGCAAGCCGAAATTACAATAGCGTGTCACCATGGACCAGCTCTGCAGCGCAGGAGCAACCGAGCAGCTCCGCCTCTCTCCCCTCTGTTCACCTCCTCGCCGGTCCCCTTCCTTCCTTTTGTTTCAATCGACGGATCACCAACCGTCCCTTTTCATTTGTTGCAGCAGTCCCCAGTTGCCGGAGAGAAGCCTTGATGCCGTTGTCTCCGGCCCCTGTCTTCGCCACTGTTGCCAGCCTCTGCGCCGCCTGCCGGGGAACGCTCCAGCCGTCGCCCTGCATCTTTCTTCTTCCCCAGCAAGCCCTAGTATCGGTGTGAGAAACTACTGGTGAAATTGTAATTTGTATCCAGTGTTTTAAATTTACATATTTGGCCCAAGTTTTGGAAATTTGCAAATATATCCCTGCAGAATTAATTACAGTTTTGGCCCAGAAAATCCAATTGCAGATTATGACCCATATTTATGAAATTGTATGAATTGCCCCGAAAAATGTGTTAGCGGTTTCTAACCTTGAATTTTAATTAAGGGGATATTTTTTTTTATATTTATATATATTATCAATTATTCCTTTTGTTGGATTTATTTCGGATTTATGGCCCGGAGATTTATTTGCGGATTATGACCAAGTTTCTAAAATTGTATAAAATGCCTGGAAAGTGTTTTTAAGATTTTTAATCTCGGATTTGAATTACGGGGGTTATTCTTATAGTTTATATATACTATGTAGTATGTCCAAATTTAGCGTTATGCTAAATTTGTTGAGTTTGGTGCTAGGTTCGGAAGCGCCCCGATAAAGGCTTAACGAGTCCAAGTCGACATCCGTTGAACGACTTCCGTCTTTTGACATCGCGTGAGTATTCTTTCCCCTCTGTCTAGTTATGTTAAATTTTAGTATCATGCTAGGATGAATCTAGCATAACTTAGAGTTAATACCAAGTAGTGGTTATGTACCTTAGGTGAGTTTCGAGGATTTGATATTGTTTGATGGAGTGATGTTGATTCTAAGCTTGAGGTGGTATTGCGGTCTAGTGAGG
Organism: Fagopyrum homotropicum; assembly: GCA_033239125.1. NCBI lineage: Eukaryota > Viridiplantae > Streptophyta > Magnoliopsida > Caryophyllales > Polygonaceae > Fagopyrum > Fagopyrum homotropicum. The sequence continues at coordinate 142,347,748 of BSWB01000003.1, read as the reverse complement.
TTGTCATAAGAATTCGAGTATATGGTTTGATCTTGTGAGAATCTTTAGGCTTGAGGTTTTGATATTATCTTGTGAGGTTGTTTATGGCTTTTAAGTTGTATGTTGAGCTTGTGAGAATTTAGGGATTGAGGTTGTATGATTGTTGAGGTTGTGGACTAGAAAGAGAGTATCCTAGTAGTATTGTGAGTTATGATCTTGCGAGATCCTAAGGTTTAGAAGTCTTAGGACTTCTAGCTTCTGTTGAGTGTGATGTGAGCATGAGGGATTCTAGGATACAGTCCTAGAATTGAGAGTCAAATGGTCTTGCGTAGATCATTTGTATAGAAGTCTAAGACTTCTATTGTGAGTGGGTTGTTGTTGATATAGTTATCTTCTTGTGAGCAGGTTATGGACTTCCTCCCTAAGGAAGCGAGAGTGTTGTGAGTTGAGTGTGGTGACGAGGTAAGTCTCCGGACTTACTTAGCTCGTATTCTATGTATTAGATTCGATGCGTGTTTGGTGGTGTGTGTTTTATCGCTTTCATTATAACTTATAAAACCGGAATTAGGATTACCGACCTTTATATATTATTTGGCCCAAGTGTATGATAACGGGCGGTGACAACTTGTCTAGCTCTTGCGTAGAGTTAGGAGGTTCTTGGCGACTAGCCCGTGTGGTTAGACGGTCGGAGGCATCCACCGTTCCATGTGGTAAGTGGGGACCGAGGCGAGTTTCGGGAGATTCTCGTGTCACAAAAGAAGTTGAATTAGAACGGGATACGACTTAATAATAACAAAGATAATAAACCGGACTTGTGTGATTTGGTGTACATTGTGTGTTATGTTGATTTACTTGTGTTTGTGCCTTTCACCTTGATTCTAATACTTCGAATATTAGCTAACGGTTTTATACCGATTATTGTAGATTGCCTTGCAGGTTAGGATTGCGGCCGAGAGATCCGGAAGAGTGGGCAGCCGGGGTTCCGTACATTTTAGGAGTGGGTTTTGGTTGGAGTCGGGTTTTGTTTTATTCTGCGTTTATTATGTTGGTATGCCGCGTGTATGGCGTTTTGGTCTTTGGTGTTGTTTATCGGCTGAAGTCTTTTGTTGTTTTCCTTTGGGTTTCTTATCATTTGCATTAAAAAGGAATTTCGGTTTTGCCTTTATTTGTGCCATGTTGAAAGATCCGGTGAAATTGTTGTCAAGCTAAGGGTCGGGACCCATTGTGAGGTCCCAACCCGTAGCGCCCCGAGTCCCGCGGATTTCGGGTGTTACAAAAAACACCAAGACATTCATCCTTATTGCAAAATTTCAAGATTATCTAACAACGTGTTTTAGTTTTAATAATGAAGATTCTTTCGACATTTTGCATTGGTGGAAGAAACTAGCCCAACAATATCCAACATTAGTAAAAATTGTACAACAACTCATGGTCGTGCCCGCATCAACGGTTGTCGTGGAGGAAGCATTTAGCCAAGGAGGGAACATGCTAAATTACTAGAGAACTCAACTAATGCCCGAAAAGTTGGAGGCGCAAGTTTGTCTCCAAGATTGGATAAGGGCGGAGAAGCGGAAACAACGGAATACCCCGGTGTATGACTCAAAATCGGATTCCAACACCGGTGACGGCGCCTTTCTTCTTTTTTTTTTAAAAACAAACAGTAATATACCCAGTTCAAACCCTTTCTTCTTTTTTTTAATTACAATACCGTTGTTTTTTTTTAAAAACAAACAGTAATATACCCGGCAAAACGCCCAGTGGTTTAGTCGGGATCGGGAAGGGGTTGACGATATTTGTGCCCGCCCCTACTTTAAAGCATATAAAAAATCTAAAAAGTGTTTATACATGAAAAATATATGAGACAAACAATATTTGGGTAAAAATTGTCAACAAAAAATAGATGAAAAACCATAATATTCTCCACTATCAAAAGAAATGATCAATGTCTTGGCAATAGAACAACCTTATGAAGCTCAAAACTGAGTTAAAAAATGGTATTATTTGACAGGTCATAAGTGGTAAAACCATGAACTTTTGGCATATAATAACCGAAAGTTTTAAACTCCGTTTAATACCGGATCAAACCGGATTCTGATCCGCCAACCTTTATTTTCTTAATAAAATAAAACGATATTAAATTCTATAATTTTATGTGACCTTGATTCACATAAAATGATAATTTACATAAACCGTAAATAATTCCATACATTTTTTTTAAAACCGAAGAACGGTTCCGTGCGAAACGTTTTATTCTTTCAGCTCATTATTAACTAGAGAAACATGTCAATAGATCCGGCTCAATGACCTTTCAACCCAGCCTAATCTTAACTTAATCTTCCTTTAATTAATTAACGTTAAACCTAATTTGTCCTACCCTAAGCCGCTGCTCTCCCTCTCCCTCACAACTACAACCGCACCCGCCTTCCTCTGCGAGAGCACGTACAACAACATCCCTTGAGGCGTTCGAACACTCCATCGACACGAGTGCTGCAGCAACACCGCCGCCCCTTCGGACTCATCACCGGCAACGATACCGAAGTCACTTCCGTCATCTTCTCGTGCGGCTACCCCCCTTGTCCTCGTGTGCGACCCGGCGCTGTCGATCCCAGGTAAACCGCCTCTCTTCCAGCCTTCCCCTTCCTCTCTTTTGCCCTTCTGTTCGTGTATTTAAAACACGGGAAATCTGGCCTTCTTGGACCCTGCAGTGAGCGGCTGAAACATCCTCCGTCTGCATCGCGGTTATTGCTCGTCCCGAGTCCGGTGTGGCGTCGGATTCGCTTCACTGCGGCACACAGGTAACCGATCTCATTGCGGTCTCCTTCCCCTTCTCCTCTAGCGTACTTGTACATAAACCCAGCCTGACTCGTACAAAACCGCAAGTTAGACGCTCAACCTCAGCCTCGTTTAGCCTACCTCTTGTCTCGTCGGGAAGGTTGTTGCTGAGCCGGATCGAAGCAAGCCGTGGTGAGTCTTCTGTACTGTCCGATTCCGTGTCTTCCTTTTGTTTTAAATTGGAGTTGCAGTAGTGCACGTAGTTGCCAATATAAAGTTTCACATGGGTATAAGAATGCTGAACATATAAGTGTATATATATATATATATATGTATATATATATGTATATATATATATATATGTATAAGAGTATAAACGTATATAAGTATATACATGTACGATATAAGATATAAGTATGGTATATATAAATATATATGTAGGTATATATATGTTTAGGTATAAGTGTAGATATATAAAAGTGTATATATTAATAGGTAGAGTGTATATATATACATAAGTATATATACATAGATGGGTAAGAGTAACGTATAATATACGTACACACACATCAGTATTAAGGTGGAATAACCGGAGAAGGGATAATGTAGTTCTCTTTGACGAGTGTTTGAAATTGACCTTATAACCTCTAAGTAAGCTATCCGTGAGAACCAAATTTTGGGAAACAAGTTCTAAAAGTGAATGTTAGATTCTAATGATAGACTTTGAGAATTTTCGGGACCGGGAGTAAAATAGTCATTTTACCTTAAGAGGGCTTTTTAGTAAAATTTTCTCTTGCTGAGATTGTGCATCTTATTAACTTCTAAGATTATGGGATGTATTTTGATCCAAGTGCCTTGTACGACAGGCATTTGAGTTACTACGGTTGTAGACCGAGTTGAGATTGTGAGAGTTGTTGTTTGATTCAGGTAAGTCCTTGCGACTTACTTAGCTGGTTTCTGGATATTAGTTGGGTGATAATAGTAGTGTGTTTGCAATGTGTGTTATAATAATGACTTGTTAGGACAACCGTCGTTATTATGTTTTAAGGCCCAAGTGTATGTATAACGGGCCGTGACATCACTGCTCATCTCTTCCAGGAGACTAGGAGACTCTGTTAGACTATCAGGATAGTGCGTCTGCATATGAGAGAGATAGACAGTCCAGAGGAGGAGAGCTGCTCAGTCAGATAGGCTGGATAAGCGGCAGAGTATAGGATATACTAGTGGCAGTACATGAGTAGTTGTGTTTGAACGGGGACAAGCTCAGGGGCGACATAGCCATACCGCTACAGTTCAGGCTCCAGCTGAGAGTTCACAGTGCCACAACCGTAGTAGCTATGGACACATCCGATCGAACTGCACGAAGCCGTTAGTGACCTGCTTCCAGTGCGGCAAGGTTGGACATAGAGCTGTATTTTGCCGCCAGGGCAAGGTTCCATCTCAGCAGGGTTCTTCCCCTGTAGGTCTATCAGGGAGTGTACAAAGGCAACCACAGTACCGAGCTCCGAGTCAGCAGCAGCAGTACCGAGCCCCAAGTCAGCAGCAGTCTTACAGGGCTCCAGGACACCCATCTTCACAAAGCTCTATGCATGGATCAGGTCGGGGCAGAGGACGTGGCAGTGTAGTTGATACTAGAGGAGCTCCAGCACGTGTGTTTGAGCTGAGGAGTGCTGATCAGCCAGAGGCACCGACTGCCACAGGTACGATCCAGATCCATGGCCTACCCGTACGAGTTTTGTTTAATACGGGTGCTACACACTCCTTTATATCTGATGCATGCGTAGATAGGTTCTCCTTAGCTACTGTAGAGGGGATACCTTTTATGATAGGATTACCTGACGGTAGTAAGGTCAGAGGAACCCGAGAGATCTATGGATGTCCCATTCATTTGGGAGATCGAGACTGGCTAGTAAATTTTCTAGTCATGCCCTTAGCTCATGAGGATGTGATTTTAGGGATAGATTGGATGAAGAGACATGGGGTTGTCTTAGACATTGGTAAGAGGACAGTGACCATTGAGGAGGGTCATAGAGTAATATTCCGAGGTTGGGACCTCGGAAAGTCCGGCACAGTTATCAGCGCAGTGAGAGCAGCGAGACTGATAGCACAAGGTTGCGAGGCCTTCTAGTGTTATGCCATGGAGGAACGCAAGAGCCTGACAGTGGAGGAGATACCAGTTGCATGCGAGTTTGCAGAGGTGTTCAGTGATGACCTGCCAGGACTACCCCCACAAAGGAGCGTTGACTTCAACATTGAGTTAGAGCCGGGCACGAGACCGATCTCGAAGGCCCCGTACCGTATGACACTGATAGAGCTACTTGAGTTGAAGAAGCAGTTAGGGGATTTAGCAGAGAAGGGCTTCATACGCCCTAGTGTGTCTCCTTGAGGCGCGCCAATATTATTTATGAAGAAGAAGGACGGATCGATGAGGTTGTGCATAGACTACAGAGAGTTGAATAAAGTCACCATCAAGAACAAGTATCCACTACCGCGCATAGAGGATCTGTTGGACCAGTTACATGGAGCGTCCGTGTTCTCGAGGATAGACTTGAGGTCAGGTTATCACCAGCTGAGGGTGAGGGATCAAGACATACCTAAGACTGCATTCCGGACTAGGAATGGTCATTATGAGTTCGTAGTGATGCCATTTGGTCTCACCAATGCACCAGCAGTATTCATGGAGTTGATGAATGGGATATTCATCGACTTTTTAGACCAATTTGTAGTGGTCTTCATAGACGACATCCTAGTTTACTCTAGGAGTCGAGAGGAGCATGCCGGACACCTGAAGACCGTAGTGCAAATTTTGCAGGATAGCCAGCTGTATGCTAAGCTATCCAAGTGTGAGTTTTGGATGTCAGAGGTGGCTTTCCTAGGCCACGTAGTGACTGCTGAGGGTATTAAAGTCGATCCGACGAAGATCGAGTCAGTGTCTTCTTGGCAACCTCCTAAGAATGTTAAGGAGGTTCGCAGCTTCCTAGGTTTGGCAGGTTATTACCGCCGGTTTGTGGAAGGGTTCTCCCTGATTGCATGACCACTTACTTGTCTTCTGAGGAAGACTACTCGGTTTGTCTGGTCTGAGCCGTGTCAGCAGAGTTTTGAGGAGTTGAAGAGGAGATTGACATCTGCTCCGATTTTGGCACAGCCTGAGGGTACATATGACTTTGTGGTATACAGTGACGCATCCAAGCTAGGCTTGGGGTGTGTTTTGATACGGAGGGGTAAGGTCATAGCCTATGCGTCACGATAGTTGAAGACGTATGAGGAGAACTACCCCACACATGATCTAGAGTTGGCTGTAGTAGTCCATGCTCTTAAGATCTGGCGTCACTATCTCTATGGGGCGACATGTCAGATCTTCACAGACCATAAGAGTCTGAAGTATATATTCACTCAGCGGGAGTTGAATAACCGCCAGAGGCGGTGGTTAGAGTTGATCAAGGATTTCGACCTTGAGATTCTCTACCACCCCGGAAAGGCGAACGTGGTAGTTGACGTTTTGAGCCGGAAGACGCCTAGGGAGAGGGCGATAGCTCGGTTGACAGTACAACCACAGTTATAGAGACACTTGGCTTGGTTAGAGATAGAGATTCAGTTTCCCGATACAAATAGTTAGTTGGCTACTTTGGAGTTACTTCCTAATCTGTTGGATGAGATCCAACAAAAGCAGGAGACTTGCCCGACTTTGATCAGGATCCGAGACAGGATGTCTCGAGATGAGGCACCACAATTCATTATTGGAGCTGATGGAGTGATGAGGCGTCAGGACCGCGTGTGTGTGCCATCAAACAGTGAGTTGAAGCAGAGGATACTAGGTGAGGCTCATGTTACCCCATATTCAGTACATCCTGGGGCGAGTAAGATGTACAAGGACGTGAGACGGTCCTTCTAGTTGGGTGGTTTAAAGCCCGACGTGGCTCGGTATGTAACTCAGTGTGTGACTTGCCAACAGGTCAAGATTAAGCATCGTAGGTGCGGAGGAGAGCTCCAACCACTCCCAGTACCATAGTGGAAGTGGGAGGATATATCTATGGATTTTGTCACAGGGTTGAGGCTCAGCAGAGGTTTTGATGCCATTTGGGTAGTGGTAGACCGTTTGACGAAGACCACACGTTTCATTCCGATTAAGGAAACGTGGCCGGTGAGTCGTCTATCTGAGGAGTTCAACAGACACATTGTTAGACTCCATGGAGTACCGAGGACTATCGTCTCCGACAAAGATGGACGTTTTACCTCGAGATGTTGGCAGCAAGTACTTACTGCTTTGAGAACGAGTCTCTACTTTACCACCGCCTACCACCCACAGACCGACGGTCAGTCTGAGAGGACCATCCAGACATTAGAGGACATGCTGCGGGCTTGTGTACTAGATTGGGGACAAGTATGGCCAGATCATCTCCCACTGGTAGAGTTTTCGTATAATAACAGTTGACACGCGTCTATTGGGATGTCCCCTTATGAGCCTTTGTACGGACGGAGATGTCGCACACCATTATGCTGGGATGAGCCTAGCAGAGCTGAGGGAGCAGCTCCAGATCAGATACTAGATGACATCGCCCGGATTGCCCTGGTCCGAGAGCGGATGTTAGCAGCTCAGAGTCGCCAGAAATCCTACGCCGACAAAAGGCGTCGACCCTTGGAGTTTAGGGTGGGTGCTCAGGTGTGGTTGAGAGTGTCACCGACGGGAGGAGTCAGACGTTTCAGCATTAAGGGGAAGCTGAGCCCCCGATATGTCGGACCTTTTGCGATCTTGGAGAGAGTTGGAGAGGTGGCCTACAGATTAGCACTACCGCCGAGACTAGAGGGTGTCTATCCGGTCTTCCATGTATCTCAGTTGAGAGAGTACATCCAGGATCCGAGACACGTCATCAACCATAGGACCTGATAGTTGAGCCCGACCATACATTTGTAGAGTACCCGGTAGCTGTCTTGGAACGCAGTACTAGACGTCTGCGGTCCAAGGAGATACTGATGTTGAGGATTCAGTGGTCTAGACGAGGAGCTGATGAGGCCACTTGGGAGACAGAGGAGAGTATTAGACGTAATTATCCCGAGTTCTCTACGGGGTTAGATGTTACTTCTGTATTGACGAGGTAGAACTCGGATGTGTGTTCTTTGACCGTTCATGTATTATATTGGATTGAGTGATTATGTTTTATGTGATGCGTGTCTGAGCATGATGATTGAGTAGTTGCATGATAGAAAACATAAATTTTAAGGAACTAATATTTACAAAGAAAGTCGAATGATTAGTTATACTATTCTAAGTTTCGGGACAAAACTTCTTTTAAGGGGGCACTGATGTAATAACCGAAAGTTTTAAACTCCGTTTAATACTGGATCAAACCGGATTCTGATCCGCCAACCTTTATTTCCTTAATAAAATAAAACGACATTAAATTCTATAATTTTATGTGACCTTAATTAACATAAAATGATAATTTACATAAACCGTAAATAATTCCGCACATTTTTTTTAAAACCGAAGAACGGTTCCGTGCGAAACGTTTTATTCTTTCAGCTTATAATTAACTAGAGAAACATGCCAATAGATCCGGCCCAATGACCTTTCAGCCCAGCCCAATCTTAACTTAATCTTCCTTTAATTAATTAACGCTAAACCTAATTTGTCCTACCCTAAGCCGCTGCTCTCCATTCCCTCACAACTACAACCGCATCCGCCTTCCTCTGCGAGAGCACGTACAACAGCATCCCTCGAGGCGTTCGAACACTCCATCGACACGAGTGCTGCAGCAACACCGCCGCCCCTTCGGACTCATCACCGGCAACGATACCGAAGTCACTTCCGTCGTCTTCTCGTGCGGCTACCTCTCTTGTCCTCGTGTGCGACCCGGCGCTGTCGATCCCGGGTAAACCGCCTCTCTTCCAGCCTTCCCCTTCCTCTCTTTTGCCCTTCTGTTCGTGTATTTAAAACACGGGAAATCTGGCCTTCTTGGACCCTGCAGTGAGCGGCTGAAACATCCTCCGTCTGCATCGCGGTTATTGCTCGTCCCGAGTCCGGTGTGGCGTCGGATTCGCTTCACTGCGGCACACAGGTAACCGATCTCATTGCGGTCTCCTTCCCCTTCTCCTCTAGCGTACTTGTACGTAAACCCAGCCTGACTCGTACAAAACCACAGGTTAGACGCTCAACCTCAGCCTCGTTTAGCCTACCTCTTGTCTCGTCGGGAAGGTTATTGTTGAGCCGGATCGAAGCAAGCCGTGGTGAGTCTTCTGTACTGTCCGATTCCGTGTCTTCCTTTTGTTTTAAAATGGAGTTGCAGTAGTGCACGTAGTTGCCAATATAAAGTTTCACATGGGTATAAGAATGCTGAACATATAAGTATATATATACATATAAGAGTATAAACGTATATAAGTATATACATGTACGGATATAAGATATAAGATATAAGTATGGTATATATAAATATATATGTAGGTATATATATGTTTAGGTATAAGTGTAGATATATAAAAGTGTATATATTAATAGGTAGAGTGTATATATATACATAAGTATATATACATAGACGGATAAGAGTAACGTATAATATACGTACACACACATCAGTATTAAGGTGGAATAACCGGAGAAGGGATAATGTAGTTCTCTTTGACGAGTGTTTGAAATTGACCTTATAACCTCTAAGTAAGCTATCCGTGAGAACCAAATTTTGGGAAACAAGTTCTAAAAGTGAAATGTTAGATTCTATTGATAGACTTTGAGAATTTTCGGGACCGGGGTAAAATAGTCATTTTACCTTAAGAGGGCTTTTTAGTAAAATTTTCTCTTGACGAGTTTGTGCATCTTAGAAGTTATAAACTTCTAAGATTATGGGATGCATTTTGATCCATGTGCCTTGTACGACAGGCATTTGAGTTACTACGGTTGCAGACCGAGTTGAGATTGTGAGAGTTGTGGTTTGATTCAGGTAAGTACTTGCGACTTACTTATCAGCTGGTTTCTGGATATTTGTTGGGTGATAATAGTAGTGTGTGTACAATGTGTGTTATAATAATGACTTGTTAGGACAACCGTCGTTATTATGTTTTAAGGCCCAAGTGTATGTATAACGGGTCGTGACATCACTGCCCAGCTCTGCTAGGAGACTGAGAGGTTCTCTATACCCAGACCATACAGGTACAAGGGGAGATGCATCGGATCCATTCCTGATGGGTACACGGGGGCGGAGGCGAGGTTTGGGAATCCCTCGTGTCACAAAATAAGTATCATTAGTAAGAGTGAATGACTTAAATGAAGATAATAAATGGATTTGTTTGAAAGCATGATGGGTGTTTATTATTGCTATGTGTGTGTGTGCTATTATTATTCTGCTAATGTTTAAAATAACTAGCTAATGGTTGTTTTGTTGTGTTTCTAGATTTACCGTATGTTAGAGCAGCAGCTGAGTGATCCGGAAGTAGTGGTCAGCCGGGTCTCCGTACTCCTTAGAGTGGGGGTGTGGGTTGTTGCTTTGTTATTCTTTCATTTTGTTAAGACAGTTTGTCTTTTCCGTTGTTGAGTATTATAAGCTGTTAGACTTTGTTGCATTCATCCTTTTAAAAATACATTTTTATAAATTTCGGTTTTTCTTATTTGTGTCTTGTTGCAAGATCCTAGTAAAATGGTCCAGAATACCAATCAATTGACACAAATAATAAAGTTAGTCACTTTATAAACGACTCGGGAGATTGAGATATCACAAAAATTGATAACGAGCTACAGAGAATCATCAACCCGGAAATTAGGGGGGAAATTAAGGAAACAATTATGAAAAAGAATGAAACAAGAATGTCGTAACAAGACATTGTGAATTGTGTAACCACCATCTTGAATACTTGTTGCACTTGCTTATTGAATGTCATTTTAGTAAACAAATGATCGCCAAAATCGATAGGTCGTTATTGACCAAACTTAACAACATCAGCCTTGTAAATAAAAAAAGCTTATGACCTCCTACAAGAAATTAAAAACAAAATTGGACTTAACAAGCTCGCATGCCTTTCAACTATCTAGTGGAGTATCTAGTTCTTCAAGAACAAAATCATTTTTAGTAATGAGTTCATTGGTTCTAGTTATAAGGTAATCATTTTCATTAAAAAACAAATCCATAAGTGAAAAAATAACATCATTATCAAGGCGATTATGATATAAAAAAACTACAAAAAAAAGGACATTAACTCTACCAAAAGGAAAAAAAACACAATATTAAATGTGATAAACGAAAACCTGGTTTCCATAAACTGAACTTTGATGGATCAAAACTCGATTTAGGAGTAACATCCATTGTTTTTGTGATTCGGAATCACAATGGAGAGGTTATTAGCCTCAATACTAAAAAAATAACTTTAACTCGGTAATAAAAGAAGAAGATTTTGCTCTTAAATTTGGCTTACAAGAGGCTATTAGATTGCAGAGAAAAAAGATAGAAATTGAGGGTGACAATTTGTGTTATCAAGGCACTCCAAGGCTCGCGGAGTTGTCCGTGGAAGGTTGAGATGGTTGTATCCGACTCTAGACTATATCTTCGTTTCTTTGACAAGGTCGAGATGGTTATATCCGACTCCAAGACTTGCGGAGTTGTTTGTGTTGCTGACCGATTGACCCATTTGAAAATCTCGAGCCCCAACACCAATTTTTCTAATGATCCCGAACTTCATGTTCACGTTCGCAATGATACTTTAGGTTGGATTAGCTCTAGGAGGTAGACCAATCTAACTTCTATAAAAAAAACCGTCTGTATTAGTTTAAAATTTCAAATTATAAATTTAATATTTAGGAGGTGGTAGGATTTTAACTTTATACCATACTATATATATATATACGTAAATTGAAAAATTACAAATTCCAACTACCTTATAGGCTACGAGGGATTCATAGTAATTTATATGATTACACTCGTACTTTATTTAACCTTTAGTATTACACTTAACACACACAAATATGCATCATAGTAAACTAATGGTAAGATAATACATATGTGGTTCATACACGTCAAGCACAAGAGAACAATAAACATCACTAAGAAATTAATCACTTATTCAACCATAATCATAATATGAATTAATAACTTACTTTGATAACTTTGGCTTTCAACCCATTCTTGGTGTGAAGAAAGGCGGAAAGACGAGGCTCGACCTTTTGCTCCTCGACTACTTGGAGATGGTATCCACGAACGAATATGGCATACACAATTGCCTTCATTTCTATGAGGGCCATGTTTTTGCCTAGACAACTCCTAGGCCCGGCATTGAACGCGAAAAACTTATATGAGGGCTCATGTTTGATGCTCCCGTGCTTCGTTATCCATCTCTCGGGCTTGAACTCCAAGCAATCGTCTCCCCATATGGACGCGTCCCTTCCCATTGCATATATGCTTATGACGACCTTCGTCGTTGGATCAACATTATGACCACTAGGCAAGATGTCGGGTTTGATAGGAGTCTTTATCTGGATCGCCAAAGAAGGGTATAGCCTCAAGGTCTCGCGCAATGCTCCTTGAACATAAGCAAGTTTACGGTCATCTTGAACCACATTAACAAAATTGTCGTTGTCTTGAGAGACAACGGACTTTATTTCCTCGCGTAGAGTCTTCTCAACGCCCGGGTTCTTGAAGAGTAGCCAAAAGAACCAAGTTAGGGCTACACTTGTCGAGTCACGGCCTGCAACTAGTATGTTTATAAACATGTCCCTTAAGAACTTAAGATCGGTAGGTTTTAGGTCTTGATCAACATTGTTTTCTTCCTTAAACCACAAGCTAATCCAATCTATGCCATCATTGTTCTTTTTCTTTCTTATCTCTTCTATCTTCATTGTCAAGGCTTTGTAGAGGAAACTATCTATAGTTTCCCAAGCCTTCATTAACTTCCTTTCTTTTCCGATTCTCAACCTTCTTTCAAGCTTCCATATGCTCTCCGGCACAACATGCCTATGAAACAACACCTCCTCAGCGTCATCCAAGGCATTGCACACGGGAACATCTGGAAGCTCAATCGACAAGGAGCTAGGATCATGGCCCATGAACAATATACAGATGGTATCAAAGCTAAACCTTTTGAACAAATCTTCCAAATCGACTACATGGCCTCCCTTGCATGCATGTTCAAGTATAGGTATGAGCCCTACCTCCGTTTTCCTCCTTATAATCTCAACCAACGACTCCTCGAATCCAGAATGGTTAAGGAACGCATGCAAGTTCCTCCTTTGGTATCTCCACGACTCAAATTCCGCGTTAAATATGCCATCTCCAAGAATATCAAAGATCTCGACATGCTTGGAATCCTTACGGAAGTTCGAAAAGTTCTTGCTCATAACGTAATCCACATTAGTAGGATTGATGGTGAGCAACATCTCCATGCTGCTAAACCATGGACCCTTGAAAAGGAAGGTTCCTCCATCAGATTGTTGTAGAACCTCAAAGCTATAGTCATAGAATCTCTGCAAGTTAAAGAGGAGCTGTGGAAGCATCCCAACAATAGGCCAGTTGATAGGGATGATGAAGAGTGTTTGTCTTTTATGAATGAAATACAAGAGGAAAATTGGAAATGCTATAGCGATTGTTGTGAAGATAATAACTTGAGAGTATGAATCCATGGATATGAGATAGTTCATTAGGATAAGTTGCAGTGTTCTATATATATAGAAATACAATGAGAGTTAGCATCGAAGATTAATGCCATAAAGAGCCGGTTTGTTTGGTTGATATCATTAACTGAATGATATGGACACTTGTGGAACTTAATTATGGGACTTGAGCTAACTAAAACGTACAATGATGAGACATGTCCCCAACCAACCATCCAATTTTATTTGGATTTTGTAGCTTTGATTTATGACACACGAGGGAATTAAGAAAAACTTGCACAAGAACAAGTAGTTTTCTGGAAAAAAAATCCATTCACCAACTCGTATCTTAACATTTTAATTTGTCGTAGATAAAAAAAACAAGGAGAGTCATGGAACACCAAGATTTTTGTTTCGACGGAGTTTGACTTAACGGAGAGAGGAATTGGACCAAACACGAGAAGATCCAATCACATGCCACCAGAGATCGATCTGTAATGTAGCAAATAACTAAAATTAAGACGAGTTCTTCGCCCTACACTAGGGGAAAAAAACAAACATAAAAACAAAAGTTGCATCTATCGTTATTCTTTGGTTATTCTTTTTGCTTTCAATTTCTTTCTTCTCTATTTTCACAAGCTCGAGAAGAAGCCGATCTAACCGGAAGCAAGATCATCCACCGACCATATATAAGACAACACACAAATGAGATGATGGATTCTCTTGGATGAGTTGACTAAGTAGGTAGCTTATGTAACATGGAGTATAAACTAGATACTTTTATTTATATGTAGACAAACTAGACCCTTCCTATTTTGTCTACAAAAATTAATTAGAAAATAAATCAAAGATTCTACCTAATCTATCATATTTTGCTCTCCTATTTATTTTTATTATTTTGCCTAATTAAAGAAGCTAATTAATATCATTAACCGTTAACCAAGGAAAAAATCGGTTACCTAATTTAATTATAGGGGTGCTGTTCAGGTAAGACAGATTATTTCGGTAGGGCCGTGCGGCTGAACGAAGAGCTGACACGTGTCCCCAAAATTTTATTTTTTTTTTTTTTTTACAGAAACGAGTGAAAGTAATAGTTCCAAACTTATTAAGGAATAGTTCATAACTTATAAAAGGATAGTTCATGAATTATAATAGAATAGTTCATAATGCAAAATTTATAAAGGAGTGAAAGTAATAGTTCAAAACGTTCATAACTTATAAAAGGATAGTTCATGAATTGTAGAAGAATAGTTCATAGTGCAAAATTTATAAAGGATAGTGCATAACCTATAAAATGAGAGTTCATGAATTACAATTGAATAGTTCATAACATATAAACGATTAATTTATAAATAATTTAATATAATATATTAAAAAGTAATAGTTCATGAATTATATGGGAATAGTTCAAAGTTTATAAGAGAATAGTGCAGAAATTATAACATGATAGTTCAAAAAATTTTTCATTCGATTCTTGAAAAAAAAAATTCAATTCGTTTTTGAACAAAAAAAAAAAAAAAATTGGGACACGTGTCAGCTTTACGTTTAGCCGCACGCCCCTACCCTAATAAATGAACCGTACCTGAATAGTTACCTTAATTATAGTCTCTCTCCTCTAAATTCTTAATTAATTTTTTGTAATTAAGGTAACTAACTATTCTCTATTAAAAGTTAAACAGGGAAAAATCGGTTACCTTATCCTAAAATCGTGGGCAATTCATCCTTCTCATTTTTTTGAAAAAACGTTGATGCAAAATTTCTTCTCTTCCATTCTTCATCGATTGTTGCTACAGTTCGATTTGTTCGACTTCTGTGTGTAAATCGACTTATCTTCATCCTATCGATCTGCGTCAGTTATTGAGTTTAGCCTTACTTATGTAGCCGGCAACGGAAATTTCCAGTTTATGTTCCTGGTAAGTAGCATACTTTTAATTGTGCTTTCAATTTTGTGTAAACTAGTAAGAATGTGTATGTTTTGATTTTTTACACAGTTTTTACGGTTGTTGTGTACTTTATCTAGTTACATAAATGTATAGTTGTTTGTATAATATGTATATGTCATACCAAACTTATGTTGGATGGCTTATTTGTGTACATATATGTAGAGTGATATACTAATATTTTCTTGAATTTGTATTACATGCAGAAATAATACTTGTGTACATACAAACAATATTATGAATTCTACGTGTTTATGTATTAATTTATTCACATAACTCGGACTCCACATAAACTGTTGTCTGTGATGTTCTATATTATGTATGTTGCATATTCTCTCTTCCATTCTGTGTGTTTATGTATCAAAACACTATTACATATTTTTGTTTGTTTTGTTTGTAGCACACATGTATCTACAATATGTACATTTATATATAAATTATGTACTCTTTGTGTTTATGTATCACTTTATTCTTAATTTGTGTACTAGTTTTTTGTGTAAGTAGAAGAAGACAAATGTTGCAGATGACGAACAAAAAGTAGAAGAAGACAAAGGTTGTAGACGAAAGTTGAAGACGGCGGTCGAAGACGAGTGTTAGAGAGACCTGTTGAAGACGAAAGATGAAGACGCGGGTTGAAGATGCAGGTTGAAGACAACTGTTTCAGCAGAATATCGAAGAAGAAGGGGTTTCTCCTGTTTCTTTGTCTTCTTTGAGATGAAGCACTTTTTGATTCTGAAAATTCAACAATCGATGGATATAAAGGCGCTCAAAACAGATACGAAAATCTCAAATATTCAGTTACCAAATAAATTGAATGGTTTCTTTTTTTTTGGCGGTTTAATATAATATTCAATAGAATATCGAAGAAGAAGGGGTTCCTTCTGTTTCTCCTGTTTTTTTGTCTTCTCTGAGATGAAGCACTTTTGCTACTTGGATGGGTATAGCGGATTCTTCCAAATTCCCATCCACCCCGATGATCAAGAGAAGACTATATTCACGTGCCCTTGGGGTATGTATGCTTATAGGAGGATGTCTTTCGGACTGTGCAATGCACCGGCTACCTTCCAAAGGTGCATGATGGTCATATTCTCCAAATACATAGAGAACATCATGTAGGTTTTTATGTATAATTTTTCAGTTTATGGTTTTTTTTATGATTGCTTAGCTAACATTTCTCTAGTTTTGCAAAGATGTGAAGACACTAACTTTGTCTTGAATTGGAAGAAGTGTCACTTTATGGTTAGCAAAGGCATTGTGCTAGGTCATATGATTTTCAACCGCGAAATTGAAGTTGATAGAGAGAAGATTGAAACCATTGAGAAGCTAACACCACGATCTTCGGTAAAAGGGCTAAGAAGCTTTCTAGGTCATGTAAGTTTCCATAAGAGATTCATTAAAGACTTTTCTAAGATTTCTAAACCATTGACTAACCTACTAATTAAAGATGTGGTTTTTGAGTTTTCAAAGGATTGACTAGATGCATTTTACAGGATAAAGGAAGCTTTGATATCCGCTCATATTATTCATCCGCCGGATTGGAATCTCCCTTTTAAGATCATGTGCAATGCAAGCGATGTAGTAGTAGAAGTTGTGCTTGGACAAAAGAAGGACGCACTTATGTCATCTATTACACTAGCAAGACGCTAGATGAAACCCAACTAAATTACGCTACAACGGAAATAGAGTTATTGGCGGTGGTCTATGCTTTTGAGAAGTTTCGTTTCTACCTTGTGGGAGCAAAAGTTATTGTCTACACCGACCACGCAACAATCCGGTAGTTGCTCACCAAGAAAGATGCAAAGCCGCGGCTCATTAGATGGATCTTCCTTCTACAAAAGTTCGACTTAGAGATCCGTGATAAGAAAGGATCCGAGAACTCGGTGGCGGACCACCTTAGCGGACTTCCTCCTATTGCAAGCAAGAAAGAGAATATGCACATAGATAACTCCTTTCCGGACGAGCAGCTGCATGAGATCAAGGAGTTCCTTCACCAAATCTCAAGAGGTAATGAACCATGGTTTTCTGATATTGTTAATTATTTGGTTTGTCAAGAAATACTTTCAGGATTGTCCTACACACAAAGGAAGAAGTTCTTTAAAGATGTGTAGCATTACTAGTGTAATGAACATGTTCTTTTCAAAAGAGGTCCGGACGGGATGATAAGAAGATGCATTCTAGAAGATGAAGTAGAAAGCGTTATACGATATTGTCATTCATTGCCTTGTGGAGGACATGTTGGTTCTCACAAGACATGTGCAAAGGTACTTCATTCCGGTTTCTTTTGGCCTAACTTATTTAGAGATGTGCAAAAGTTTATTGCTTCTTGTGATGCTTGTCAAAGAACAAGGAATATATCTAGGAGGAACAAGATGCCTCTCAACAACATCCAAGAAGTAAAGATCTTTGAAGTATGGGGAGTGGATTTTATGGGACCGTTCCCATCATCTTGCGGGAACATGTATATCATGTTTGCGGTAGACAATGTTTCTAGATGGGTGAAAGTCATTGCTTCTCCCACTAATGATGCTTCGGTGGTAGTGAATTTCTTTAACATAACGATCTTCTCAAGGTTTGGGACGCCCCAAATCATAATTAGTGGTGGAGAAACACACTTCATCGCCCAGAAGTTTGAAGCACTTCTATCGAAGTATGGGGAAACGCACAAGATAGCCACTCCTTACCATCCTCAAATAAGCGGCCAAGTTGAGACATCCATTCGATAGATCAAAGGCATTCTAGAAAAAACCGTCTCTAGAACTAAGAAGGATTTGGCATTGAAGTTGGATGACGCATTATGGGCTTACAGAACAGCTTTCAAAACTCCCATAGGCACCACACCTTATAATCTTGTCTATGGGAAGTCTTACCATCTTCCGGTGGAGTTAGAGCATAGTGCATATTGGACAATCAAATGGATTAACTTTGACATAAAAGAAGCTGGAGAGAAGCGCCTCTTGGACATTAATGAGCTGGAGGGATCCGTTTAAACGCTTATGAGAATGCACAGACTTCGACATAAAAGAAACTGGGAAGAAGCGCCTCTTGGACATCATCCCTAAAGAGTTTAAAGAAGGAGATCTCGTCCTTCTCTTCAACTCCGGACTTTGACTATTTCCAGGTAAGCTCAAATCTCACTGGACAGGACCTTATACTATAAAACATGTGTTTTCACATGGTGCAGTTGAAGTATGCGGTGAACATTGTGGAAGCTTCAAAGTTAATGGCCATAGGTTGAAGAAATACACGCCGGAAGTTCCAGTTGAAGGTGTTGCTCCTCTCCCTCTTAAGTGATCATCGAGGGAGATAGGTCCAGCCAGCGACCTTAAACCAAGCGCTTCTTGGGAGGCAACCCAAGGTATTTCCATGTCTTTTCCGTTTTTCTTAGTTAGATTAGATTAGTTTTTCGTTGGTATGCTTTGAGTTTTCTTGTGTCTTTGATAATAGAAACTAGGTATTCTCTCAAAGAAGGATCAATGATAAAATGATATGGCCTTAGGATCGAGATTTTGATAAGAAAGGAATGAAGAAAGCACTTGGAAAGGAAGTGAAGAACGGAAGACATATTTTGGCCATACACAGAAAAAGCGATCGATTTTTGGAATTAATTTATTTAATTCATCCGAAATTTCCCTTATCGAGAGCAAGATCGACTTAAAAATCAACCCCCTTCAGAAAAATTGGTCGATTTTTAGTGATCATGGATGAAGAACGAAGAAAATCGGGCTAACAAAAAAATCAACCCACCCAAATAAATCGGTCGATTTTTAGGCCAAACCAGCAGGAGGTGCCGATGAGACCACGACATTCGGTTTCACATGAACCTCGGCGCGGGAGCCGACGCAAATCCGATTATAACGAGTTCTCCAGCCAGATAGCGGCCTTGATCACCAGCCTTAATGACATGCGTAGTGATCTTCGAGATTTCCATAGGGAAGTAGATGTACGCCATTTTGTGTCATAGGGGTGATGGGATGACTTGTACTATCATACTTTTTGGATCTCACTATGATCCACATGCTCCACGGTATCCGCATTATCCACCACGATCACCACTGCAGGAATGATCGGATTACTAGACTTGTCATTTTAAATTGTAAGTATTTTTTTTCATCGTGTACTTGATTCTTCACATTGGAGACAATGTGATTTTTAAGTATGTTGTGGGGGTACTTGCAATATTATTTCTTATGTCACACGTTTTATTTTATTTGCATTTGCACTTTCGGTTTGTAATAACATTTGTCAACGTTTGTTTATCGCATTGCGTTGCATTTATTTCGAAAAATCCAAAATAAAAATAAAAATTTTAAAAAATTTGTGCTTCTAAGAAGGATATGATCTCAATGATGATAATTGTGTATGTGGATTGGCAAAAATATGACTTGTATGTTTGAGATAAATTATAGCATATGTGGACTTGAATACTTTATTTGAAACCATGTATGATTTGTATGTTATTGATGTTTTGATGAAATTCATAAATAATGGTTGAAACCGCTTAATAAGTTCTTATACATCATATTTGAATGATTAAGGAAATTCAATTTTCTTTTCTTTCTCCATCTTATTCACGTTTAACACACCTCATGTATATTATTTGCCTTCCCTTTACCTATCCGGGAATTATGAAGCATGCTAGTGTGTGAAATGTAAAAGCGTTGTGAAAGTTGAGTTGAAAGTGAAGGGATGTATTATATAGAAAAAATAGGTTTGGGGACGTTGATCTTGATGATGAGTAACTCGGCACCATTCACATAGCCGAGTGTTTGTGTCTTGCCAAAGTTTGATTTATCAATAGTCTTAACGAGTCATGGTATGTGCATCTGGTTTTGTAACACCCCAAATTTTACAACTCGGGGAGTTACTGGTTAGGACCGCACAGTGGGTCCCGACCTTAGTTTGACAACAACTTAACAAGATCTTACAACAAGGCACAGATAAGGAAAAACCAGAAATCATAAAATAAATCTTAACAATGTATGAATGTGACCAGAACAACTAACAGCCGGAAAACATAAGGTAACAAAGTACAGAAAGAAGGAAAAGAACCAAGGTCCAACTAGAACTCCCACAAATAAAGAAACTGCAACACGTCCTAAAAGTACGACACCCCAGCTGACCACTACCATCCGGATCACTCGGCATCTGCTCTAACCTGTGGTAAGTCTACACAACATAATAACTGTTAGCTAACTATCCAAATATAAGTAGAATAACAACAGCACAAACACACGCAGAAAAATTATAAACAAACATCATGCTGGCACTCAACCGTTTATTATCTATTATTTAGGTGATTCATCTTATTCAATTTTACAGTTGTGGCACGAGAGTTATTAACAGTTCTCGCCTTTGTTCCTTATCCAACTGGGTGTAGGTCTAGCTGACCTCCGCCGGTAGCATCACTACAAACCGAGTATGGACTAGTCCCTAAAGAAACCCCTAGCGTCCACAAGCTAACTGAGCAGAATGCCACCGCCCGTTACTCTTAGGCCAAGTATAGGTCGGTAAATATCTATCACAACCTATAACTCTAAACATCTCAATCACACACCACTATCATCATTCATGCTCATATTTAGAAGTCAGCTAAGTAAGCCCAAAGGACTTACCTATTATAAAGCTCGACTCTCTGTAAACCAAACTCGCTCTGTAAACTGTAGCAACTCAGTTGCCTGTCAAAGGAGATAAGTGCATTAGCACACTCCAATGTAATTAGAAGTCTAAGACTTCTAAGATAGAAGATCGTAATAGGACATAACTAATTACAGCTCTAATTTATGGAAAAATGACCATTTTACCCTTAGTTCCGAGACTTCCAAATTTTTCGAAATTCATGTTTAAACTCCTATTTGAGACTCTAAAGTCATATTCCAACTCCTAAAGTTTAGTTTGGTTACAATCTGTCACTTTTCTTATTTCCCTATTTTCTAAAAGGTCGTAAAGGTCTAACTTCGGTTTCAAATATAAAATTCGTAAAAGCTTATAAAAATTTCGAAATAATTCTCTAGATCATCTATGATGTTCATCTACCCTTAGGAGCAAGAATTTCTCAAAACTGTTCATCCATTATTTTTATAAAAATTCTCAAAGTTGGCTACTGCACTTACAATCTCTATACTTAGCCAAAATTCCAATGTTTACAAAACTGCTTACTACCCTACTTTGGGAGCTTATAACTTTTAATCCGACCGTTCATTTCTTCTCAAATTTTAATATAGTAAACTACATATATCTACCTATCACCTATTAAAATTTCAACGGTGGATCATCATTCAAACTCTCAAACATTGGTTTCCAAGATTGCCCGTTTCTAACTTCAAAACTGAAGCAAACAAAAATATATCCAGCAGTTCATTGTTTCTGCCTTTCGATTCCCTCTGTCAACAGAAACCACTAATTAATTGGTCTACAAGTCATGCGTTCGAAACCTACTGCACTAACAAGCTCCGATCAAGTCCTATGAAACAAAACTCTACACTCTATATACACGTTGCATTTAAAACAGAAACAGGAGCAAGGGAAAGGGGTCTAATACCGGACTGAGATTATACTTGGCTCGGTCTACTGCTGTTCCAGAACGACTCTAGTTCGTCTCTTCTGTACAAAAGGGGAGGCCGGGTTAGGATTAGAAGTAGAAACGGAAAAGTGAACCAAGACGGTTGCTTACGCAGAGGGAGATCTGTAGCCGATGGAAGTCTAGCCTTTCGAGGAGATGTGGAGCTGCTTGACGTCCAGACGACTGGAGGGCTGAGTACTTGTCGTTGGCTAGGTTGTGCAACAGAAGACTGGATCGGTTCCTTGATGGCTGGACAGTGATCCTTCGTCCGGGTTCAGGAGAGCAAGGGTGTTACGTGCAGAAGGTTGTTTTGTGCAGAAGCGCTGAGTGCAGAGGGTGGAACATTGCTGGCGTCAAGTCTACACTGGTTGGAACGTGAAGGAGAGTACGTTGCTGTTGGAGATTTCGGTCAGTAGGAGAGGAAAGTGTGGCTTCTGTAAGTGAACGTGGACGTGAAATAGAAGGAAGGTGAGAGCTGCACAGCGTGATTCTAGGAGCGTTTTATGGCAAGTGAATCGGCTCTCTCTCACTGCATTTATTCACCCGTTGAATCTGATACATCACAGCAGGGCTGGCTGCTGAATCTTGGGCTGCGCACTGGGCTGAAGGCTGGACGCTGGGGCTGGAAGGCTGGACGCTGGGCTGGAGCTGCTGTAAGGCTGGGCTGCGGCGCTTGAAAGCTGCTGGGCAAGCTGCGCTGGACTGGCTGCTGGGCAAGCTGAAGTAGATCACGGACTGGGCTCCTCGACAGCTGGGCTGGAGAAGCTGGATCCGCTGAGGCTGAAGAGGGGCAGAAGCTGGGCTGCAGATGGGCTAGAGTTGGCGCTAGGGTGAAGGGAGCAACAGCCCGGTGCTAGCTGCAGTCCGGAATCGAGATCCCGACAAGTGAATGCACGGAATAGACGGATACGGATTATGTTATAGTTTAGGATTGGTTATAAGAATCCTATCATTTTATGTGAAGGTAAGCTACATAAAATGATAAACTTTTAAAAGCTTCTATCATTTTATGCGAAGGAAATCTACATAAAATGATGAATTTTATAATAATGTGTCTAACTAAGTAGACAAATATGGATCAACTGATCGAGATCGGGTTTGTTACAGAAATAAACGGAATAAAAATTCCGGATATTACATCAGTACCCCCTTAAAATAAGTTTCGTCCCGAAACTTAGAATAAGGTATTTACCCAAACAATTTCTCCTCAAGAGTTATATTCTAGTCTCACTCTTTCCTAGCATGCAATCTACTCACGCTATTAAGCACATAAACATCGACAATCACTTAAACATATAATCACAAACATCATATAAAGTATCGTCTCAGTACTAACCCGTCGGTACTGAGGTAGCGGCTAACTCCGCAAAGAACTCAGGGTAGTTACGTCTAATACTCTCCTCGGTCTCCCATGTAGCCTCATCAACTCCTCGTCTAGACCACTGGATCCTCAGCATCGGTATCTCCTTAGAACGCAGGCGCCTAATACTACGCTCTAGGACGGCTACTGGATACTCCACAAAAGTGTGGTCTGGCTCGACTATCAGATCCTCATGACTGATGACGTGTCTAGGATCCGGTATGTACTCTCTCAGCTGAGATACATGAAAAACTGGGTGGACTCCTTCCAGTCTCGGTGGCAGTGCTAGTCGGTAGGCAACCTCTCCGACTGTCTCTAAGATCTCAAATGGACCGACATATCGGGGACTCAGCTTCCCCTTAATGCCGAAACGCCGGACTCCTCTCATCGGTGACACTCTCAATCACACCTGTGCACCTACTCTAAACTCCAAAGGTCGACGCCGTTTATCGGCGTAGGATTTCTGACGACTCTGAGCTGCTAACATCCACTCCCGGACTAAGGCGATCCGGGCGATGTCATCCTGTATCTGATCTGGTACTACCCCATCAGCCTTGCGAGGCTCATCCCAGCACAACGGTGTACGGCATCTCCGCCCGTACAAAGCCTCATAAGGTGCCATCCCAATAGACGCGTGCCAGCTGTTATTATATGAAAACTCTACCAGTGGGAGATGAATCTGATACATCACTGCATTTATTCACCCGTTGAATCTGATACATCACAGCTGGGCTGGCTGCTGAATCCTGGGCTGCGCACTGGGCTGAAGGCTGGACGCTGGGGCTGGAAGGCTGGACGCTGGGCTGGAGCTGTTGTAAGGCTGGGCTGCGGCGCTTGAAAGCTGCTGGGCAAGCTGCGCTGGACTGGCTGCTGGGCAAGCTGAAGTAGATCACGGACTGGGCTCCTCGGCAGCTGGGCTGGAGAAGCTGGATCCGCTGGGGCTGAAGAGGGGCTGAAGCTGGGCCGCAGATGGGCTAGAGTTGGCGCAAGGGTGAAGGGAGCAGCAGCCCGGTGCTAGCTGCAGTCCGGAATCGAGATCCCGACAAGTGAATGCACGGAATAGACGGATACGGATTATGTTACAGTTTAGGATTGGTTATAAGAATCCTATCATTTTATGTGAAGGTAAGCTATATAAAATGATAAACTTTTAAAAGCTTCTATCATTTTATGCGAAGGAAATCTACATAAAATGATGAATTTTATAATAATGTGTCTAACTAAGTAGACAAATATGGATCAACTGATCGAGATCGGGTTTGTTACAGAAACGGAATAAAAATTCCGGATATTACAGGTTTGAGGCACCTCGTAACAATGAGGCTCGCTGATCTCCAAGACTTTGGTTTTTGTGCACCTCTGTCCATGTTCTCAAGTGAAAAGTAAAAAATCAAAAAAATTATACAGTGAAGTTTGCTTATTTTTTGTGGTTATGAAGTTATTAATGTTGTGGAGTTTATTCCTTTTCCCGAATTTTGCCCCACATATCCTATACATTCACACCCTTTACACGTTTCTTTCGCCTCTTTATGTTGAAAGTCTTTTAGACCTTTATGCACGTGTTTAAGGCTTAATGGTTTAGATTTGTTTTCTCTTGATTATTTTGACATATTTACCTTACTTTTCATATATGCTTTTCAATAAAGTGTTATTGTCTTTCCATGCTATGATTTTCATTGATACATACATTGCCTTCCTATGCCTTGAAACATCACTTTGAGGGTGATCCATAATTAGAAGCACATTCCAAAAGGAGTTTTTATTTTTGAGCATTACATAATCCATAACATCTTGTATCTTAGATTTGGACCTTGCTTGAGGACAAGCAAGAGGCAAGTATGGGGTATTTTGATAACATGAATTATGTGCTATCATATTCATGCATATTGCGAGTATTTCCCTTCAATTTTACATACATTTGGCAAGAATCGATAGCCTTTAAGCTTATATTCACATACATAGCGAGAATAGAGGTCTACACGAATTCTTGTTGTAATTGTAGACAAAATAGTGGAGTTTGGACCGAAAATGGATCAATACTGGACTAAACAGCATGGTGGATCATTAAGGAGCCCAAAAGATAGAGATAAGATACCCTAAAGAAAGATAGAAGACAAAGCTAAAAGATAACACGCCTCAAAGAAGAAAAATCAGATCGACAAGGTAAGATAAAATTCGGCCAATTTTTATATATGTGCACCCGAGATTTTGAATAAAATCATCTAAAGATAAAGTTTCAAAACCTAGCTTTCTTATATAAATAATGGAAGTCTAGCAACACCTAAGGACATTCAAAAACCCTAGAAGGCAAGCATTATACTCAGGAAGGCGAGGAAAAACATCATCAACAACAACCACATTCAAGATTCAAGAAAGATAGTGAAGTTATTTGAGAATTACTTTAGTTTTTAGATTTCTTTTGCTTTAAAACACAAGATCAGATCTTTTATTTGATACGCCCCCGGATGGCGATATCATCCGTGTTTCCGGCTAGAAGGATCCGGCAAGTGGAGCTTGCCCATTTTGAAGACTTATTAAGTATTTCGGCTATTTAATAATAGACCTTTTATATTCATAACATTAATTCCAGAACTTAATTCCGTTACTTAAATTCCGACCTTTCAAATTTTAGGCTTTTCATTTTCGGAACTTTAATTCCGTCTTTATTTTTCGTCATTTAATTTCCGACTCTTTGTATCACCATATTCACTATATAAGGGGATGTTTGACTCATTTATAAATCATGTCCAATTTGAATCCAAGTATTGTGAAAGAAAATCCTCTTACTTGGTTGGGGCATCACCTCTTCTTCCATCCTCTTAAACTTCTATCTTGGATCTATCCTTTGATCCAAGCCTTCATACTCGAGGATCCTTTTGGAAGGATCAAGTCTATCTACTCCACTTTATTGATGATTCGATCTAACTAGATCGGATCTACCAAACTCTTTTGCATCCATTTCTAAGCTTCCGTCGCTCAAGCTCTACGTTTGATCCAACTCAAACGAACAAGAATAAGTAGTTGAAGTTATTCCTCGATCTAGATCGCCCCTTATTTCTATCATTGGTATTGAAGTAAGGTATCGAGGTCAAGTTCTTTACTTGTATTCTTGATTGTTCTTTACAAATTTTTTTCCTTTTGGTGTTCTTCGAAGATCTTCAAGTGTTCTTCAGTGTTCTTCGAAGATCTTCAAGTGTTCTCCGGTGTTCATCGAAGTTATTCAAGTTTTCTTCGAAGTTCTTCATTGTTCTTCTAGTGTTCTTCATCGTTGATCGTGTTCTATGAAGATGATGATCTGTTTGACTTGTATGGAGAATGGTTGCCTTCTCCTCTTGAACTAAAGCTCAAAGCGGCCAGACATGGGCACCGGCAAAGACTCCCGGAAGGAAGGATTGGAGTCTAAGACTCAATGAAGCCTTGTGGGCATACCGTACGGCCTACAAGACACCCATTGGTATCTCAACGTTTAGACTTGTGTTCGGCAAAGCTTGCCATCTACCCGTAGAGCTAGAACACAAGACTTGGTGGGCAGTAAAGAAATGCAACATGCAAATCAATGAAGTGGGTGAATTTATGAAGTTATAGTTGCAAGAATGAGAAGAACTTTGCCTCGATGCTTATGACCATGCCATGACATAAAAAGAGAAAACAAAAGTTTAGCATGATCGGAATATCCTCTGAAAGGATTTCCAACCAGGTAACAAAGTTCTCGTTTTTCAATCTCGGGTAAAGCTTTTTGCAAGGAATCTTCGCTCTCCATGTACTAGTCCATACGTCATTGCCGAAGTGTAACCCTACGGTGTTGTGGATCTATACGATCCACAATTACAAAAGGTCTTCAAAGTCAACGGGCAAAGAATCAAGATGTACCGTGAGGGAGTATCCAATGATCCGATTGACGAGCTGGTTCTGGAGGAAGCACAAACACAGTTATGAAGGTCTTACGTCGAGCCAATGATGTAAAACAAAGGCGCTGCTCGGGAGGCAACCCTAAGAAGTAGGAAGTAGAAGGTTTTGTCGTTTGAACGCCCCCGCGTGTCAACCAAACCGCACATGCAACAAATTCCCAAAAGACACCGCCCTTGCGGCAAGGAGAAGCCGCCCTCGCGGCCAGCCCAGGTAAGGCCACATCCGCGGCTTGGAGGAGCCGCGTCCGCACCGTACAAACGTTAGGTAAAAAAAATATCTAATCCCTAAACCTAGCCTCACCATATCTCATTCCTTTCTACTCCCACAAACCCGCCGCCCTCTCTACTCTCTCGCACTCAAACCCTCGCCCTTGCTCTTGCAACCACCATGCCTTGCCACCGTCCCCGCTGCAACACCTCGTTGTGACAACCCTCCTCAACCTCCTCACTTCGGCCACCTCCAAACACCAACACCATCACTACACACCCTCCATCCACACAAAACCTAACCTCTATCAAATAGCCACCTTCACCACCAGTCTCCACCCACATTCACCACCATGCCACCACCCTAAAACGCCTCCAAGACCTACCACCACCTCTGATAAAAGCAACAAAGGATAAAGCCTTACCAGCTCGTGTTGAAGCCTTCGACGGATCTCCAACACATGTTCTCCTGTACCCGCATGTGGAATCAGCCACCCCTGCGGCCTCGCATCTTCACTTGCACCCGTTCCTCCAACTCGCCGCCCCCACGGCTGCTCAACAAAAGGTCCCGCCCATGTGCCTCTAGAAATCCACCCCCGCGTGTCTTTAGCAGAATGGTCGAGTTTTCTTCATTTTTCTCTCAATTATGATCCAATTGTTAAAATTGTTGTTATAATGGATAGAGGAAGGAAAACAAAAATGAACATCAAGGACCTAGAGAGATATGAGATTATGGAGGGACCGGATATGCTTACAACGAGATTTTTGCACGTCCCGACTTTGGAGAGTTTAGGGAAGATTGATTGTATGCAGCAGTTCCTTGAGCATGTTGGGCTCGAGAACTTCATGGAAAAACATGTTGTTGTTTATCCCGATCCGGCGAGACAATTTGTTGCCACCTTCCAATGTGAGTTGGAAGATCATGTTTTGACGGGCTTAACGTTCAAGTTTGAGAACAAGAAATATATGATAGATTTGAAGCAATTGAAAGATACATTTGAGGTCACTAAGGGCCCAATTCAAGAGTTGTGAGATGGTTGTCCTACGGGAGATTTATATGCTTTTTTTTCATGTGCCACGATGTTGGATTTCCATGTCGGTGATGAGTATAACAATAAACTTACTCATGTTTGAGATTATTGTGCAAGGTCATTATGAATGTTTTTATGGGAACAAAGAGGACAACAAAGTTGCCCTCAAGGAGCTGGACCTTTTGAATGTTTGCCTCCCGGATTGTGATGTGGTGCCGGATTTGATTCAACTCTTCTTCACCACCTTAAAGCGGGGTAGGAGAAGAAGCCTCGGGATATTGTTGGAGGAGGGTTCATCACCCTCATTGCTGCTCGGGTGATGGACGTTTCGGTCTTGGAGGACCCCTTGACGATTCTGTTCTTCACCGTCAACCTTCTTCGGCGTTGCAAGATGCTGAAGACATAGAGAGAGCACCATTTCTGGACCTCCGTCCATGATGGGAGCCGCGTGACTTACTTGCCCCGGCCTTTTCCATTTAGGCCGGAGTTGACGGATTTGTATATTGCCGTCGATCCAGTTGTACCGAGGCAGCCATGTGTTGCGATTATAGAGAGGCATGCAACGAGCTCGAGCGGAGCTCCAGTTGAGACCTATGAGCCCATCCCAAATGATGAGGATATGCTTATTGTTGCTGATACGGACCCATTCTAGGAGCATCTACTTTCTCAGATTAGAGCCTTGACCACTCGACAAAACGAGCGACAGACAAGGTTCGAGCAAAAAGTCACATCTTCGCTCCGTGACCATTAAATGGAGCGGCAGTCCAGCTACAAGCTGAGGATGCAGCAACAACAGCAAAAGACGTGGCAGACGGGTTATGAGTAGAGGATGACAACGCATTCTGATGAGCAGCAACAGGCCTGGAAGACGGGCTACAAGCAGAGGATCTTTGACCGGCTAGACGATCAGAGCCGCCGCATCACCGAGCTCTACCTATGCCAGGAGCACTTCTTCTCACATTTTCCGTACCAACCACAACACCCCGATGGTCCACCCGGACCATCCAACCAGTTAGTATCATCATCCCTTCTCCATTTACATTTTTTCCTTCATATTTACACTTTGAGGGCAAACTAATCTTTAATCATGGAGGAGGGATATATTTGCATGTTTGTATAGTTATTTTGAGAATTATGTTAGTTTGTGTTGTTCAAATTCAGTCAAAAAGTCAAAAAATTGAAAAAAGTCATGAAAAACCCTTGGATAAGCCGAAACCCGAAAGGGAGGCTTAGGTAAATAGAAGGTAGTCCGAACAACATTAGGTTGGTGAAAAATGGACTTGAGTGATTTGAGAATTGGTAAGATTATCATAGAAAAAACAAGAGTGACAATGTGAAAATCCGGAAGGGCGCCATGGAAAAATGAGCGAAAAATCCGAGTGATATGCTCATCATTTTGACATTGGCGACATAAGAAGCGGAGATATAAGGAGAATTCCAAGTTGACCACTCTTGGAGCGGTAAGGATGGTAGTCTTTCTCTTTTCACATTATTTTGATAGTATTTTTGTCTTTGCTCTGTTGCATGCTTTGTTTTATTACCTCTCTACTTCATCATGCTTTCTGAGACTTTTTGATTCACATTGAATAGCTTTTTGGTTTACTCGGGATGAGTAAGAGTGTAAACATGGGGGAATTTGATATGTGATGAATTCACTATCTTATCTAGGTAGTTTTAGCATATTTTTAGAGTCTTTTGGTTGTATGTTGTTGCTACTATGTAAATCGAAATGAAGAAGTCAATCATGAAGATATTTAAAGATTTAGCAACAATTGGAAGAGAAAAAGAAGAAAAGAAGAAACAAAATTGACGTTTCCGTTGGCTAGCCGCCCTTGCGGCCAAGGAGAGCCACACCAGCGGCCCGAAGTCGCTTGTCACCGCCCCTACGCCGGCCCTGCTTTCTCGCACCCGCGATGACTCCGCCTGAATTTGAGTATCAGCGCCTTTCCGCCCCTTGCCTGCGTATCTGAGAAGCCTAGGAGTTTGTGTCACCGCCCCCGCGGTGACATAGGCCCGCACTGCGCCTAGACGACAGAACGTCAAAAGTTGAAGAGTTCAAGCATTTCAAAGATTGTGAAGAAGACGCCCCTACGACCCCCCATGCCGCATCTGCAGCTAAGTTGAAGATGAAACGTTTCCGTTGGCTAGCCGCCCTTGCGGCCAAGGAGAGCCACACCAGCGGCCCGAAGTCGCTTGTCACCGCCCCTACGCCGGCCCTGCTTTCTCGCACCCGCGATGACTCCGCCTGAATTTGAGTATCAGCGCCTTTGCGCCCCTTGCCTGCGTATCTGAGAAGCCTAGGAGTTTGTGTCACCGCCCCCGCGGTGACATAGGCCCGCACTGCGCCTAGACGACAGAACGTCAAAAGTTGAAGAGTTCAAGCATTTCAAAGATTGTGAAGAAGACGCCCCTACGACCCCCCATGCCGCATCTGCAGCTAAGTTGAAGATGAAACGTTTTGCACTATACCGCACCCGTGGTTGTGCAACAATCAATAAAGTTGGATGTTTAAACTCTCACTTTATGTTCATTAAGGTGACGGTTTAGATAACCCATTTACTGCAATTTAGTGTCCTAAGTAGTATAATAGATGCTAGGATGATATTAGAATCATCTCTTTCACATCCAAAACCTCTCTTTGTCATTTGTCTTTCTTAATTTTTGTATGGATTATTTAATCTCATTTGCACTTTAATTATTCTCTCACTCTCTTGGATTCGACCCCTACTTAATCACTATACTTGTGTTAGTATTAAGTTTGGATTTCACTTTGAAAAGATAATAAAACTACCTTTACAAATTAAACTTGTCAAGACACCTTAGATATCATCTCATATATTTTATTGAAAGAATTGGATGTAGTAAGTTCTTTTTTATGAGCTTTTGTTTTGTAAACCCCTCTAATTTTTACCACTCTAATTGTCTTACCATTATTACACTATTAAGGGTATATTTACTTAATGAGTTTTTGTTATGGGTACTCTTAATAAGGTAATAGTTGTAAAAAGCCTAGTTAGCCATTTTACCCTATTTTATTTCTCATTTGAACTCATTTGTTATTTTGTTACTTGGCAACATTAATCTCAAAACATAAGATTTTTTTTTCTGTCTTTGGACTTAGTTGAATTGTCTATTGTCTCATCTAATGCATGCATAATTCCCGTAATTCGACACTCGATTGCTACAACTTATTTAATCACACTTGCGGAGTATGTTTTAGCCTATCATTTGATCAAAAGAATTCCGAAACAAAATAACCCAAGTTTGTAAATTCTAAAGGCCGATTATATTTGAATAGTTACCCCGAATGACCCGAATTTAGATTTACAGCAAAAAAATCCACATATTTTCCTTTATTTTTTATTAATAAAATCTAAGGGCATGTGCAACAACTTCACCAAAAATACTTTAAAATGGAGAAAGAACTTTCGTTTTTTCTAAATTATTTTTGTCTTGAACCCAATAGCTTCTCCATAATAGGGAGTCATGTGTATATTTAATTTTTTTATTTTAAAATAAAGATGAAAACTGTTAAATTTTGTAGGGGAGAGGTATTTGAAGAAGCTTCTCCTTGCTGCAAATATAGGGAAACAAATGCATATTTTTCCTAACCTCCCTATTTTAAAGATTGTGATAGGAAATTTGTTGGATAAAAAAAACTCTTAAAATTTTCCAAAAGTCTAACATTTCCTAGAATAGATTAGATGTTGTACATGCTCTCTAAGTGGTCTAATTTGTATTTCAGATTAAAAAGAATTTTAATAGACCAATCTCCTCTTAATATATTTGAGATAACTCAACAAAACCAATTCGACCCAACATCAATATAACCTGAACCCGAATTATATGATTGAAAATCACCAAATAATCTAGAGTAAACCGATCCAAAATAAACCGTTAACCCAAATATCTAAAGATTGTGATTATAGATTTTTTTAAAATCACGAGTTTCCTTTTGGGGCTGGTCTAGGGTGCGAACAGTGTTTAAAATTACGAGTTCCACAAGTGTCCATGTCATTCACTCAATCAAAATCAACCCAACTCTCAATGGCATTAAACTCTAATGGATATTTTTTAGCATTTAAATTTTTAAAAAAATTCTAATAACTAGTTCACAAAAGACTTAGAAACTTTTTAATTCTCTATATAGCATAATATTAAATATAATAGTTAATTATTTTACACATTTAAAATAATGCTCCATCTGTTCACAAATAGCTGTCGTTTTAGCATTTGCACACTTATTAAAAAAAACCGTAAAAATAATACTCCTACTACATGCCAAGCTCGCTTCTCGTCGGAATTGCCTCACCGCCGCAATTTCCGAACAAATCGATGCTTCCATGGTGCAAATATTGAGTATTAAGTAGATTGGGTAATAAAAATTTGGTATTACGAAAAATTAGATATTATGAAAATTGGGCATTATGAAAATTGGGTAATTAAGGGTATTCGACTTGGTAATTAAAATTGTGTATTACAAACTAAGATTTAAGTACATCCTGATAAAAATAATAGCAAAATAGTGAGATTCAATTAGTCCATTTAGTAACCGGAGGGAAGGTTTCGGAGCCCACAAACAACCATTTCTGTAAATCGGATAAAAATTAAAATTGGATAAATTAAATAATTAACCGTGTCGGTTCCAATTATTTTTTTTCTACAAAATACGAGATTATTATTTTATTACATATAAAACAAAGTAGTCATGATCATATAAACAATAACGTGTGTAATGACTATTCTGACCCCCAATTTGCCAAGGTTGTGCTTGACATGATTGTACTCCTATCCATTTCATTGTATATTATTATATCATTATAGCAATTGTTAGTTATTCCCAACCAGAAATATTAATTCTAGTCCCAAATGAACTATTTAGTGTCCAACATCATCGTACTTGTTATTTATGAGTGATGTGTCCAATTCGACGGCAAAATTCGTCACTTTCACATGCCAAAACCCTCTCATGCATATCTTCATTCACCATTTCAAAAGCAAAACCCGCAAATTCAATAGAGCTTCTATGAAAATACATCAAAATCCAATCATCTTTACTAAAGGAGTAAAGGTAACTTAAAAATAATAATACCATCCGACGATACTTTTAAATTAAATTATTCGTGTGATGAAAAAACGGTAAAATGGGGGAGTAGATAGATTTTATAATCATAAATATAAAAAGGGCAACAAGTTAAAAATTGGTACAAATTAGGTCCCTTTAGATTTTATAAAAAAATATATTAAAATAATAGAGGAGTTTATGAATATTAGAAGATCTTTTTCTTTCCTATTAACTATATTTAATTTTGTTAATTAGGGTTATTAATTATTCTTCTCTCTCCTCTTAATATAACAAATCATAGTTTGTCAAATTTAGGATTCGAACTCTGAATCAATTGTTATGTCAAATTATGTGGTTAACACATTCGGTTTTTTTTTTAATTACACAAGTTTCGTTTGTTTATGTTATGTACATAAGTCTGTCATTTACACAAGGTTTGATTACACAAGCTTATCATTAACATTAGGTTTGATTACACAAATCCGTCATTTACACATGTTTTTGTTACATAAGTCCGTCATTTACACATGTTTTTGTTGCATAACTCCGTCAATTACACAAGTTCCGTTTGTTTATGTGTTAACTACATATGACATAACAAATGAAATTGTGTAATTGAAGTTGTGTATGAACATTGTGTAATTGAAATTATGTATTAATATTGTGTAACTAAAATTGTGTATTAATATTGTGTATGAACATTGTGTAATTTTCATAATCTCCTAATTTATTTTAATAATTAATTATATCTCCTTAATATCGGTAACTGCCTAATAAAGATCATCTTGATATCTAATTTACCTTTTTCTTTTTGAAATTGTTAAATACTATGGGCGTAGTTTGTCTTTTAAAAATTAAAGGTGCCTTAGTAGCTTAATCTTCTCACGAAAGAATCGACTATTTTGTTATATTTGAAATATGCGATTTTTTCTACGATCGATAAATAATGGTTATTTGGTTCGTTTAATTGGAGCAACGATAATATTGGTTAGTTACAAGTAGGTCGTGGAAAAATGTTAAGGGATTCATCACATTTCGCTTGACATGCGAACGTTTCGAAAACCCTCGTAACAAGAAAGACGTTGTATAATTTAAGTACTTTTAATTTAATTTAATTTAGTTTAATTTAATTTAATTCAACCTCATTCATTTTAATTACATATAATTCAATATAGCACCGGATGCGCAAATAGTGCATGGTGCGCATCCGGAATGCGTGTCCGTGACGGACGTACATTTCGCATGCGCGTCGGCACTATTCATCATCGACAAAACGCCATTGGAGGTGGGAGTGGAAACTCGAATTCAGTTTTAAACTACCCTAATCTACTCGATTTCAACCTAACCTACTTAAATCCAACCTAATCTAACCTAAACAAACTTATTTAAATCTAACATAAATAAGCTGATTTCAATTTCGATTCCGACCTAAATTACCGTAAAAACGAGTAACAACTAATAATCGCTTACCTCCGTCACAATGTGTTTCCGCTTGTGGAAGGGTCGTCCATCATCACCATCTTGATCCATTGTTGGGTTGAATGTGCAGTGTCGCTCTCGCCATTGTTTGATTTTTTTTTTGTTGAAGATTTGGGCTAAGTCTTCATTGCAACCGTTGATCTTGCCTTGAGACAAAGTGCAATCAGTTGTTCACATGTGTGTCACTATTGTCCGGGTTGCGGGAGGCAAGCCAAGTGACCGGCATTAAGAGCAACTAGTATTGTAAGGGGAGTCGAATCAAAGCAAGGTGATTCACGACAAGGTCAACCTGTGTCAGATTTTAGAAGGCCGACGTTTGGGACTTTTTAGCCACATTTTATCGGCACACATTTGGTTCTTAGGCCTTATATTGGCTAAAGAATATGTGGTTAAAATTGGGAGCAATCCAAGCTCAAATGCTTAGTGAATGTTAATGAAGCAACTAGTGAGCTTCTGTAGGAGCTACACTAGCTTGAGCTAAGATATTGAGTATTTGTGGATCTTGGATAGGGGTGTAATTTGGCTCGAGCCGCTCGGGCTCGGCTCGCCAAAAGCTCGAACTCGGCTCGTTCATATTACAAACGAGCCAAGCTCGAGCTCAATTCCAGACTCGTTCCGAGCCCGAGCCCGAGCCCGAGCAGAGCCCGAGCGGCTCGGCAAGGCTCGTCCGTTAAAAAAAAAAGAAAAAAAAAAAGGTGTTAGGGACTTAGGGAAGTTAGGGTTTCTTTTCTTTCTTCGCTCCAACCTCTCCACTTCCAATTTTCTGCGCAGCGCAACTACTCAGTCCGGCTCCGGCACCCGTCCCGGCCACGCCTCACCCAGCTTCGCAGCTCCGGCACCCGGCTGTTCCCCTCCTCATTCGCAGACCGCAGGCTAACAGAGTCACAGGTTCCTCTTCCGCAGGCTCCTCTGTTGGTTGTTCCCCTCCTCTTCCGCAGGCTCGCAGGCTAACATATCCGTTTCTGTGCAACAAAGGTGCCACTGCTGCCTAACTATTGAGTTTTTTGGTAAGAATTGTAACTAAAATTAGTAGATTCATGTAGTGGTCTTATATAGGCAAACATTTTATGTTTAGATTAGCAAGAAGAGGGCCGTACTCCAGTATGTTTCACAGATTGCACATTACATTTTATTGTGGTTTCTTTTGTGTTTCACAGAATCGTTTGTTTCACAGATTAGCAAGAAAAGGGCCATACTCCGACATAAAGCATGAGTGCATGTGTTTCACAGATTAGCAAGAAAAAGGCCATACTAAAATCGTTTGTGTTCTATTGTGGTTTTGTTATTGCACATCAGCACTCAACATTGCTTGTTGTTTTGTTATTAGAGTATTCTATTGTGGTTTCTTTTGTTAATCGTTTGTGTTCATTGATTATTTTCAGATTTTAATACAATGAGCAACACTCCAAATCCGAGTAATACGGATACCCCATGTCCTGTATCAATGAATGAGACGAATGATGAATTTCAGAATGCAGCAGATTTAGCAGTTCCGCCTGAAGAGAGCGGAAATGAAAAAAAAAAGACAAAAGAGAAAGACTTCGACAGTTTGGAACGATATCACTGAGGTGCATACGGAAGGAGGCACATTGGCAAAATGCAACCATTGTGGAGGTAATTTGTCTTATAGTAAAGGGGAAGCAACATCACACTTAAAAAGGCATGTCGCCTCATGTATCATACGTAAGGCAAAAATCTCAAGTCAAGGATCCGGGTCTATGTCTATACAAACAGTGTTGAGTGATGCTTTCGGGATGGGTTCGTTAACAACTTACAAGTATGATAAAGAGCTAATCAAAGACCTAACTGCAAAGATGATAATGGTGCACGAGTATCCCTTCATGATTGTTGAGCACACGTATTTTAGGCTTTTTTGTAGGCAACTGAACCCGAAATATGAATTTATAGGTCGTGTTGCGATCAAAGAGCATGTAATGAAGTTGTACAAGCAAGAAAAAGGAAATATGAAGTTGATGTTGGCTGATGTTGGGAGGATTAGCTTGACATCTGATTTGTGGACTTCTAACCAAACTAAGGGGTATATGTGCATCACTAGACACTTTCTAGCAAGGAGTGGAAGTTGCAGAGCCGAATATTAAACTTTTGTTTATTACCTCCACCGCACACTGGTGTTGCAATTGCTGATAAGATGTATGAATGTCTGTCAGAATGGGGTATAGAGGACAAAATTTCTACCATTACATTCGACAATGCTTCTTCAAATGATGCAGCTATTAGATGTTTGAAAGAACAATTTGAAGGAAGAGATGCATTGTACTTTGGTGGAAAGATTTTTCACATCAGGTGTTGTGCTCATATACTAAACCTTCTAGTGCAAGATGGATTGTCTTCCATAAAGTCTGTTATTGAGAATATTTGTGAGAGTGTGAAATACATAACGTTGAGTCCTTCACGCCTTCACAAGTGGAATGAAGTTGTTAAAAACATGTCCCTCCCTACTAACAAGACGTTGATTCTTGATTGTGTGACCCGGTGGAACTCAACATATTATATGTTGGAAAGAGCTCTCATTTATAAAGATGTCTTTGCAAGATTTGCAACTAGAGGTGCTACTTATACTACTCTGCCAACCGAAGAAGATTGGGAAAGAACAACAGATGTGTGCAAGTTCTTGTTCGCTTTTGATGAGGTAACAAAAGTTTTCTCTGGTCGTAATTATACAACTGCTAATTTGTATCTCACTGAAATTTGGAGGATTAAACATCTATTAGATGAGATGGATAATGATCCAAGAGATTTCATGAATCTTATGGTTAGGAGTATGAAATTAAAATTTGACAAGTATTGGAAGAAGTGCAATCTTTTCATGATAATAGCGGCTATTTTGGATCCTCGGAACAAGATGGATTTGATTAGATTTGTGTTTGAAAACTTGTACGGGACTCTGGAAGTAGAAGACAAGCTTTCCGATCTTGTGCATGAAATACATCTTTTGTTTGATGATTATGTTGCTAAGTTTAGTGGTGGAGTAAGTGATGGTAGTGGTCAAGTTGGAAGGGTTCAAAGGAATGTAAACTCTAGTGAAAAAAGTCAAGGTAGAAATGTCTTTGAAACATAGAGAAAGACAAGACTTCATGTTATTCCAACACAAGCAAGAAAAGAGTTAGGCATTTATCTCGAGGAAAGTGCGTTAATTGATTTTGATAATGAGTTCGATGTTTTGATGTGGTGGAAATCAAATACTTTGAAATTTCCAACTTTATCAAAGATAGTTCGGGACATTCTTTCGATTCCGGTAACTACTGTACCTTCTGAGTCGGCCTTTAGTGCTGGGCGTAGAGTTATTAGTGACGATCGATGTTCCTTGGGTGATGACACAATTGAAGGATTGCTTTGTGGAGCAAATTGGTTTCGACAAGAAGTTGAACTTGAACTTCAAAGTATTCCTTGATGTAAGTATTTTTCCTATTTTGTTTACTTTTTAAGTTAATTGTATGTTTAACCTTTTTATCTTCGGATTTTTATTGCTTAATTTTTATATATTTGGATATCTTATATTTTCAGGTATGTGGTTTGATTGAATACTTTCTTGGCTTGTTGCTGAATTGTGTTGAAGAAGACTTTGCTTGGTATGATTTTTTCATCTTCGGTTATGTTGTTGGTTGAATATTACAATTAGTTAATTCTTCCTTAGTTTATAATTTTGTTGTTGAATTTCTTTTTACAGATTGATTATGACTTATGAGATGGAGTGTTTTGTTGTTGGTTGAAGATTTGAAGTCCTCGTTGAAGAGATCATTTGTTTGATTGTGTCTTAAAGACGTTGTGACTTTTGTTGCATTTATTCCGTTGAAGACTAGAACTTCAAGTTAAGACTTTGTATTTTGAATTTGGTTTGATTGTGTTAAACTTGTGACTTTGAATTTGGTTTGTTTTATTTTTCTCGGGTTTGATTATCAGGTGATTGATTAATTGAATGTTAGTGGACTACAAATTCATGTTCAACATATGTTACATATTATAGATTTACAGGTTATAGTGATTCGTGCATAAATGAGCTCAGACGAGCCCAAACAAAGCTAAACAACCCCTAACGAGCCTAGACGAGCTCGAGCCCGAGCTTTCCGAGCTCGGGCTCGGCTCGTATAAAAACGAGCTAAACAAGCCGAGCCCGAGCTTTCAAAAAAGCTCTCGAGCCGAGTTTGAGCTTGATCCAAAGCTCGTATATATTTTCAGGCTCGGCTCGAATAAAAACAAGCCAAGCCTGAATGTGTAGAAGCTCGGCTCGAGCGGCTCGAATTACACCCCTAATCTTGGAGCTTACCCTAGCTATATCAAAGTGAATGAAGCTCATTGGAAGTGTTTAGACCATGAAAAATAAGCTAGCTCTAAGGTAGTTCCGGGGAGCGGTTTTGGGCTCTCTATGTGGGCCTCGGGCCTTGGGCTTTTTTAGGGCTTCAAGGCCCATCTTCTATGTAAATTCCAGGTAACTTTCATAACCGATTTTAACCTCTTTTTGGCGGTTATAACTCCCCAGAACCGTGGCCCCCTATACCTATAAAAGGGAGAGCCATTTGCACTTGATTTCATATTCGTTTTTGCAACAATAAAGCTTTTAGTTTCATTATATTGACATTGAATATGCCTTCTTATAAGCTTGTTTTCAAAACTCGAAAGACCAAAATAGTTCCTTTGTATTGACAAATAATAGGCATCCGTCTTAGTTTGATTTTGTATTGACAAAACCTTGGAATACCCTTTCTATAAAGTAAGACAAGTAAGTCCTTTACTTAGTTTTTGTAACGTGTAACGTTTTATCCCACCAAGGTTTTCGGATATTCCCGGTGTAGGGGAGAATACACTTAGAAAGAAAATTCATGTATGAATGACTCATTACATAATCCAAGTCAATGGTTTTTACATATAACAGTCGGTTTATAAGACTTGCAATTGAACTTAATTTCTATTATAGTTTTGTCTACTCCTTTTCGGAGATTACAAACTCTTGGTTGAGTTTTGTCTACTCCTTTGGAGATTACAAACTCTTGGTTGGGTTTTGTCTACTCCTTTGGAGACTACAAACTGTTGGTTGGGTTGTCTACTCCTTTGTGGAGATTACAAACTCTTGGTTGAGTTTTGCCTACTCCTTTGTGAAGATTACAAACTCTTGGTTGGATTTGTCTAATCCATTGTGGAGAGTACAAACCCTTGGTTAATAACTTGTTTTCACTTGAAAATAATTATATTAATTTGCTTGGCAATTGGGAGAACCGTCTACTCACATAAGTGAGACTACGGCCCTTTGGTCTAAACCGGACACCGAAACTCCAACAATCTTCTAAGTTCTAAGTGTATTTATTGTTTATTATTTTGCAGAATTGGATTGGTCAATAATGAGTAAGACGTTAATGACCTGAATGACTTCACGATTTGGAAAGTTAGATAAGTTTGAGGGTGTAGATTTTAGGAGGTGGCAAAAGAAAATGAACTTCCTCTTGACTACATTAAAAGTCGCTTATGTACTCACCACACCTAGACCGGCCGAGCCGGTTGATGATATGGTGGAGGAGATAGAGGTTGTCCGACAAATGAACAAATGGGATAATGATGACTACATATGTCGTGGTCATATTCTCAATGGCATGAGTGATGCATTCTTTGATATCTACCAAAGTGTAGAGTCATCAACGTCAATGTGGGATCAACTGAAGTCTAAGTATATGGCGGAGAATGATTCATCTCGCAAATTCTTAGTCTTGGATTTTAACTCATATAAAATGGTGGACTCAAGGCCTGTAATGAAACAATACAATAAATTGCTCCGGATTCTTGGGAGGTTCACTCAACATGCCATGCATATGGATTAGGACATTGCGGTTTCGTCTATAATGGATAAGTTCCCCCTTCATGGAAGGATTTCTTCCATCTGATAAAGCACAAGAAGGAAGAATTCACGTTAGTAGAACTTGACTCTCACTTTCAAATTGAACAAGGCCTTAGGGAACAAGAGGGGGGATCAAGAAGGAGGATAAAACTTTTACTTTCCACGAGGCCAACATGATGGATGGCAAGGGCAAAAGGAAGATGTCCAAAGGAAAGGATAAAGACAAGGACAAGGGAAATAAGTCCAAGAAGTTTAAGAAGGATAATGTTGATAAGAAACCAAAAGGTTCTTGTTGGAAGTGTGGCAAGATTGGGCACTTCAAGCGGGATTGCAAGGTTAAGGGCGATGGATCCAAGGGCGGAGGCCAAAGTAGCCAAAATCCCCCAAACTAAGGTGACTCACTTACGAGTCTTGATTCTAACTTTGATATAAATTTTGATTTGAATTATGTGTCATTGACTTTTGATTGTTTGTACATACAAGATGATGACCTTGGATGTTGGGTGGACTCGGGTGCAACAAATCACGTTTGCAAAGATCAGCGTTGGTTCAAGACATACGTTGTTGCTAACGATGGAGCACTCATACATATGGGAAACGAGTCTACCACCCCCGTTCTAGGAAGAGGACAGGTTGATCTATACTTCACAAGTGGCAAGACGTACTCTAGTCTTGTCAAATGTACTACATACACCGGCCATTAGAAAGAATGTTTCTGGCAGTGTACTCAATAGGCTTGGCTTCAAACAAGTCATAGAAGCCGACCGCTATGTATTATCTAGGAGAGACACATTTGTAGGCTTTGGCATTGGAAAAACGATATGTTTCTTCTCTCTTTATGTAATAAACTTTCCGATACTAATATAAAAAAGAATAGTTTGTTTACATTGTCATCTTCTTCCAATTGTGATTTTATTAAATGGCATGCACGACTTGGACATGTTCCTTTTAAGCGTATGAATGACATGACTAAGGATGGTATTTTACCTAAACTTGACTTGCCAAAAGACAAGTGTAAAACGTGCATGTTGAACAAGATTACAAGTTTGGCAAGTCAAGTTTGACAACAAGTTTGGCAAGTCAAGTTTGACAACAAGTTTGGCAAGTCGAGTTTGGGGATGTCGAGCCACAGTAAGACTCAATGACATCGGAGCATACGTGATAGAACCAAATGACTTTATCTCGTTTAATGCCGTAATAGAGTCTAGGAATTCCATCTTTGATGAAGATCATTTCACCTCGGCTCCTAGGCCTAGGGAAGTGGTCAACATGACTTTAGATGAGGAACACCCAAACAAGCATCGTAGGATTCACGATGAATATGGCAAGCGTACCACGGGCTCAACTTGCCACAAATTGCTCTTATGAGCACTAATTTGTCCCAAAAAATAATTTTCCAAGTGTTCTTGGTTGAAGGGTCAAGGGATAATGAAATAAATCGTCACTCTTAATTTCATATAGATGAGGATCCAAAGATATTTGAGGAGGCCATGAAGTCTCAAGATGTTGCCTTTTGGATGGAAGCAATCCAAGATGAGATGGACTCCATTATGGGCAACCACACATGGGAGTTAGCCAACCTTCCTTCCGGTTGAAAACCTTTGGGATGCAAATGGATCTTCAAGAGGAAGATGAAAGTTGACGGTTCCATTGACAAGTTTAAAGCATGCTTGGTAATCCAAGGCTTTAGACAAAGGGAAGGTGTCGATTACTTTGACACGTATACTCCGGTGGCTATGATTACAACCATTAGGTTATTAATAGCTATGGCAGCTATACACAATCTAGTGATTCACCAAATGGATGTTAAAATGACATTCCTTAATGGTGATCTAGATGAGGAAGTGTATATGAGACAACTTGAAGGGTTTGTTTTAAAATGACAAGAGCACAAAG
The DNA here is from genome assembly GCA_033239125.1 of Fagopyrum homotropicum. Classification (NCBI taxonomy): domain Eukaryota; kingdom Viridiplantae; phylum Streptophyta; class Magnoliopsida; order Caryophyllales; family Polygonaceae; genus Fagopyrum; species Fagopyrum homotropicum. The sequence continues at coordinate 142,305,140 of BSWB01000003.1, read as the reverse complement.
TGTGTCGCTTGGTCAAGTTCTTGTATGGACTAAAGCAAGCTCCAAAACAATGGCATCAAAAGTTTGATGATGTCGTATTGTCAAATGCATTTAAGATAAATCAAGCTGACAAGTGTGTCCATAGTAAGTTTGATCATACCGGTCAAGGTGTTATCATATGCTTATATGTTGATGACATGTTGATCTTTGGAACAAACCAAAGACAAGTAGATCTCACTAAGGATTTCTTATCCACTAAGATTTCTATGAAAGACTTAGGTGAGGCAGATGTGATTCTAGGCATAAGAATCAAACATGTTGCTAAAGGCTTAAGCCTCACACAATCACACTAGATTGAGAAGATTGTTAAACGCTTCCAATGTGATAAAATTACAATTGTTAGTACTCCTATGGACTCAAGTGAGAAGTTGATGCCTAACCAAGGATCGACTATCTCTCAACTTGAGTATGCACAAGTAATAGGATGTTGCATGTATGTACTGACCAGCACTAGGCTAGATATTGCTTTTTCCATTGGTAAATTGAGTAGGTACACGAGTTGTCCTAGATCACAACATTAGAAAGCATTAAGGCGTGTGCTTAGGTACCTCAAGGGGACCATGGGTTTTAGCATCTTGTATAGTAAGTATCCTTCGATGATAGAAGACTACTCGGATGCATCATGGATCACTAATCTAGATGATCACTCATCCACCACATGAAGAGTTTTCTTGTTAGGTGGTAGTGCCATTTCGTGGGCTTCAAAGAAGCAAACGTGCATCACAACCTCGACCATGGAATCCGAGTTTGTGGCACTTGCGTTGCCGGCAAGGAAGCTGAATGGCTAAAAATTTGGTTCTAGAAATTCCACTATGGTCAAAACCGGTTTCTCCTATCTCAATTCATTGTGATAGTGCAACTACGTTGGCTAAAGCTTATAGTCAAACATACAATGGGAAATCAAGACATCTTGGTGTGAGACATAGCTCGGTTAGAGAGCTCATAACTCACGGTATAGTATCGGTCGATTTTGTGAGAACACATAGTAATCTAGCCGATCATTTAACCAAGAGCTTGGTTAGGGACTTAGTTCAAAAGTCAACCAAGGGGATGGGGTTAACAACCTTAATTTAAAACGACTTGTCCTTGGACACCCAATTTGCCTATGGCTTGATGCCTTAGCCGAATTCAATGAGGAAAGGCCATTCCAAGAAGTTGTGAGTATAAAATGTCCATCCAAGGTAATGCTCTATTCCTATATAATATGTATAGTTTGAAATATGTAATTTAACAACTCTTTTAAAAAATTGCAATTATAGCTACAAGATCAAAAGAGAGTTGGCTACGTGAACGTGAAGTGTCAAGGCTTCTTCAAGGGAGTACGTAGATGGCCGACTCGCCTATATGTTCATTAGAGGATTAGGACACAATAGCCTCTCTGTCATTTATTTGTAAAGGAAATGTAAATTTTGTGTATGTTGCCTTCATGTACTTAAACAAGTTAAGTAGTTCAATCCATTAGGACACCACAATTCTTTAGTGCAGAATGTGTAATTATACTAATTCAATCGAATAATATTTATGATTATGCCAATATTTTGTTTGGATGTATGTCTCTTATAAGTTTCTTAACTTTGCTCAAATGGGGAGGAATGTTGGAGATTTAGGCTAAGTCTTCGTTGCAACCGTTGAGTTTGTCTTGAGACAAGATGCAATGAGTTGTTCACATGTGTGTCACTATGGTCCGGGTTGCGGGAGGCATGACCGGCACTAAGAGCAACTGATATCGTAAGGGGAGTTGAATCAAAGCAATGTGATTCACGATAAGGTCAACTTGTGTTAAATTTTAGAAGGCCGGCATTTGGGGCTTTTTAGCCACATTTTATCGGCACTTATTTGGTTCTTAGGCCTTATATTGGCTAAAAAATATGTGTTAAAAATTGGGAGCAATCCAAGCTCAAATGCTTAGTGAATGTCAAGGAAGCAGCTAGTGAGCTTCTTTAGGAGCTACACTAGCTTGAGCTAAGACATTGAGTATTTATGGATCTTGGAGCTTACCCTAGCTATATTAAAGTGAATGAAGCTCATTTGAAGTGTTTGGAGACAGAAAAATAAGCTAGCTCTAAGCTAGCTCCGAGGAGCGGTTTTGGGCTCCCTATGTGGGCCTCGGGCTTTTCTAGGACTTCAAGCCCATCTTCCAAGTAACTTCCACCTAACTTTCATAACCGATTTTAACCTCTTTTTGGCTGTTATAACTCCCCAAAACCGTGGCCTCCTATGCCTATAAAAGGGAGAGCTATTTGCACTTGATTTCATATTCGTTTTTACAACAATAAAGCTTTTTGTTCCATTCTATTGACATTGGATAGACTTTCTTATAAGCTTGTTTTCAAAACTCGAAAGACCAGAATAGTTTCTTTGTATTGACAAAGGATAGACATCCATCTTAGTTTGGTTTTGTATTGACAAAACCTAGGAATACCCTTTATACAAAGACAAGTAAGTTACTTACTTAGTCTTTGTAACGTGTAACGTTACTTTGGAATATCCTTTCTACAAAGTAAGACAAGTAGGTCTCTTACTTAGTCTTTGTAACGTGTAACGTTTTATCCCACTAAGGTATTTGGATATTCTCGGTATAGGGGAAAATACCCTTAGAAGAAAAATTCATTTATGAATGACTCAGTACATAATCAACGTCAATGGTTTTAACATATAACAATCGGTTTATAAGACTTGCAATTGAACTTAATTTCTATTATAGTTTTGTCTAGTCCTTTTCGGAGATTACAAACTCTTGGTTGAGTTTTGTCTACTCCTTTGAAGATTACAAACTCTTGGTTGAGTTTTGTCTACTCCTTTGGAGACTACAAACTCTTGGTTGGATTTTGTCTATTTATTTGTGGAGATTACAAACTCTTAGTTGGGTTTTGTCTACTTCATTGTGAAGATTACAAACACTTGGTTAATAACTAGTTTTCACTTCAAGATAATTATATTAATTTTATTAAAAATTGGGAGAATCGTCTACTCACATAAGTGAGACTACGGCTCTTTGGTCTAAAACCGGACACCGAAACTCCAACAATTTTTATTCTCGGGTTGTTTCGTCGAATGTGGGGTTTTACGGTTGCTCGTTTATTTGTAGAGTTTTTAATTGACACACACCCACAATAAGCAACCATCATAGTTACGCATCACAAATGTGTGTCAGTGCTGTCACATACTCGCAATGTGTAACTCCGACGGTTGTACATTGTGAATTCAATTTAAATTTGTAAACCACCGTGTCTTTAGAAGTTCCGTTTAGTTTTAGTTATACGTAACAATATCGTGATAAATTATTCTAACGAAACAATATTTGAATTATTGTTAGTAGAAGACTTCAATTTGAGTACTAGATATACATGTGGTGCGTTATTATTGATAGGATAAACCCCACCCCGAAAGTTGTCGGGATTTGTCGGAGTAATCTAGCATCGAATTACAAGGATTATGGGAATGTTGATCGTTGCATCAAACAAGTTAAACTAGTGTATTACCCGCACTATGTATGGGTTGAGTTTTAATAAATATTTAAACTTAAAAATTTATATGTATATTTTTATAAAATAAAAATTCGGAGTATGAAATTATAATTATTATTATAATTTTTAATTTTTTTTAAGTATTTATCTCTTTTAATTAATTATATATTTAAATTGATTTGTTAAGATATGCTTGTTGGTAAAAAAAATATGTAAAAATTTAAAAATATTTTTGTAAGAAAATATATTTATTTAAAAATATTTTTTTAAATAGTTTGAAAATAATTTCCAATTTATATTAACATTTAAAAATCAAATTTCAAAATAACTTTTTAGGCTTCGACAAACATGGCGTTGACACGTGACAATAAAGGTTTCTGCTTTAATAGATACTAGTGTAATACCCGCACCTTGTGCGGGTTTGCGTTTTAAATTTAATTTTATAATACATATTATAATATGTTAAATATAAGGTTCAAATACAATAAATATTAAAATGTGTAATAGTATTCATGCACTCAGTTTAATTATCTGATTTATAAGTAGTATAGTTATATATATATATATATATATATATATATATATATATATATATATATATATATATATATATATATATATTCTCTATTGTATTCATTTTTAGGTATGTTATTATTCATTGTCGAACATAGTTTTATATCAATTACAAAAAAAACTATAAGATAGATAACAAAAAAAATTGCAGCAAAAAAGAGATAATTTAAAAAAGAGAAATATTGCTGATTAAAATAAAAAATTACAACAATAATATCAATGGTTAAAAAAAGAGAAATATGTAACTTTTTTTTAAAATACTTTTTCAAAAATTTGATATTATCTCACAATTATCTCTGATTTATAATTTAAAAAGAGATAATTTCTTAAAAATGAACATTACAAAAAAAACTATACAGTTGATAATTAAAAATGGTAAAAGCTAAAAAAAAAGTTGAGATTTAGCCTTTTCTATTTAAATGGAGATATCACAAACAGAATTCCGTAACAAAAAAAATTGCAGCAAAAACTTAATTTAAATTGCTGAAAAATATTGCTGATTAAAATAAAAAAGTTTTGCTGAGGTTAATTTCTTAGAGGACACGTGTCAAAAATTGTTTCTCCCTTAATATATATAAGATAAGATTAAGCTAAAAATCTATAATTTGTTTATTTTAAAGTAATCGGATAATCAAAGGATGAATAACCTTGATAAAAACTAACTTAAAACACTAAAATAACCTATCTAATGCAATACTTAATGCTTCCAACAAGTATCATAAAGAACTTCGCCAGATCAACAACATCATCCCTATCTGCACGATCACTCGTACGTCAAAATTGATTTTTTTTTTTTTCCTCTTAGAATATTTAAATTCATATTAAAAAATTTTAATAACAATTATATTTTAACAACAAAACTTCTATATCATATATGCTTATTTCAACATTTTTACTTTCAATGCAAAAGGGAAAAACATTTTAAAAGATCCTCTTCCAAATGCTCAAAACAAAAAAAGAAGGGTTGAGTAAATCTAGAGGGAGAAGCCGACTGAAGGTTCAGTTTAGCTCTCTTATGGCCAACCACTGTAAAATTAACACACAATATAATTTGCATATTCACTTTTTAATGAAGTTACCTTCAATTATTCAAAAGTACTTGTAAAATGAGGAGGAAAAAAGCAACCATAAACCATTCAATATAGCTTGACTAGTATTGTCGGAGTCTCGGAGATAATAAGTTTTCGCATCGAAAGTTAGGGACATTCTGAGTTTAGTATATAAGGTCGGTGGACTACTCCTCATATTGTCAATTGGTTTTAGGATGAAACCTCATCGGGTTTATGTGTTGGGCTTGAACCTAATGCGCATGTGCGCTCGTATACACACGACCCCGCTCTACCGGTCCGTCTGTATCGGACTTTGACATGATCGGATCCATGTTAGATTTTGGTTTAACATTTGAAAGGAATATTTGTGTCTTGGGCCTCTAATCCTTTAACCCATCTGTTATCGGCCTCATTTGAAACGTAAACGCAACTTGTCACCCCCAGATTCTCTTCCCCGATAACTTTGTGAGGTGACTTGCATCTCACTTCTTGTCCCACTCTTCGCATGTCCCTTCTTCACTCTCGTTCTCTTTAACTCGGACTTTCTACGTTTCTGTTGATAAAGGTAACTGCAAGCATCTCAATTCTTCTCCACACTCGGTTTCATTCTTCTAACTTTTCATTCTCTTAATTTTTGATGTAGCCAATATCTGGAACTTTTTCATTTTCCCATGTGTAAACGCATGATTATTAGGCTATACATAATGTTGAGCCAAAAATGCCACGCGACATCAAATGACACCATGTTGTATAAATTTCAAGTATTGCCCCTATTACACAATGTCAAAGATGGATTAGTATTTAGTCCACCCTTATAGCTGATAAATTCTTCAAGGCTTATGTGTTCTCAGGTCGATCTTGTTGTAAACTCTTGAATCCATTTTGAAGGATTTGTTACACAAACCTCTTAAGTTATGGGATAAAATCTATACAAATATATGTGCAGATTGTCCAACTGTATTTGTAGGAGATGATTCTGCATAAAGAAAGGAAATTTAGGATTGAAGGCTAGAACTTATGACTGGTTTTGTCTCCTGGTTCATTAAATTTATATAAATATTCAAAATTATCCTAATTATTTTTGAAACAATTTGGTTTACTAGGTTTTTTCTAGTTTTGTGTTTAGTAAATGTACCCCTTTGAGAGAAGAGTGTGTAGAGTTTGAGAATGAATAAAAAGGTCGGGGTATATTTACTTAATTGAAACATTAAAAAGTCTAATTACTACTATAGTTTTTCAAAAAGGCTTAATTACCAAAATTGTCCATTATTTTTTTCGAAACAATTTGGTTTACTAGGCTTTTTCTAGTTTTGTATTTAGTAAATGTACTCCTTATGAGAAGGGTGTATAGAGTTTGAGAATAAATACAAAATGTTGGGATATATTTATTTAATTGAAACATTAAAAAACCCACTTATTACTATAGTTTTTCAAGAAGGCCTAGTTACCAAAATTGCCCATTATTTTTAGCCCTCGTGTGTTGTCTTTTTTTGTTTTGTTTGGCTAGAATTTATGGGTGGTTTAGAAATATCCTTGTGGTTCTATTTGTGATTTTTGAATATTTGGAGGCTTAGAGACTCTGTATAACCTTTTTTGTTGTGTGCTAATGTTCAAGCTCTATGATTAGCAATCTGTTCGTAAGGGCACGAATAGTGGTGTGAAAAAGACAGTCTTAGCAGCACCAACGGGTGGCAATGTAATTTGGAGTGACATTTGTGAAATACTAAGAACTGTGTCATTGTTACTCGTTCTTTTGTTGAGGTTGAATACCAAGTCATAACCTCTACCCCTAAGAATTGTGTCACTGTTCTTCATGCTAGACGCCTTATTTTAGATGACTTGCACGGGATTAGTCTCTCGCGTATGACTCGCATGTAATGATTTTTCTTTCAATAAATGCATGAAGTGCTTCCCGTCTTCACAAAAGAAAAGGTTTTAAAAATAAATAAAATCAAGTAAACCACAATTTGAAAATGCAAAAAATCCAAAAGAAATTATAGTTTAAAACTACGGATTATTGATGTAAATCTGTAGTTTTAAACTACGGGTATGCTCAGACCCTATTTGTCTTTTTGTTGTGGAAAATAGTTTTTCTTCGTGTCTAATATGAGAAATAATTAATTTTATTGATTATTTTGGAAAGAATCTCTTAAACCCATTAATTAAAAATAACTGAGTATTAAACTTTCCATGTCTTCTATTATGATATTATTTTATTTATTAAATTATTGACCAAAATATGTCAATAATATGACACTTGTTTTAGCAGAGAATGTGACCATTTTCTTCAATATAGCATTGGTCTCATTGTTAATGGTGATTTTGTACTTTTTGCTGTTGATCGAATATGACAATGTAATTCTTACTTTTCTTCATTGTATCATTGGTCTTATTATTGTTGATCTCCGTACCATTACACAAATTATGTTTATCTGTGCAATCATTGATATTTTAGGTGGCTTTCGGGATTATTTGTGATTACAGAGTTATCCGTGTAAAATTTTAATTTTAAATTTATGATATTATTTAAAAAATTCAATGAAATTAAGAAAAATCAGGGTAAAATGACTAGCTATACATCTTATCACTATTACTCTATTGAAAATATTTATATTATAAATTCATTAAATAAATATATCCTTAATAGAGTAATAGTGCTAAATAATAGTAAAAATTAGAGTAGTCTATAAAACAAAAGTTCACAAAAAGGAGCATATCTCACAATCCTCACCCAGTTCTTTCAAAAATCAAGGAATTGATTATTGAATTAATTAGAAAAATAGGATCCCTTGAAATTCTCTTTTGCAAATTAGACTTCTACACAAAAGGAAAAAAAATAGGTATGGAATTAGAAAATAGGGGCAATAATTTCTCTACTTGAAATGATGGTGATTAGATGTTTACTTTTGGTTTAATTATCTTTTTTCATTTTTGGTTAATGTAGCTAGTTTGATGAAATTTTCAAGTCCACGAATGTTTAATTTTTTTGGGTGACATTGTTTTCGTTACCCAAATATGTGTAATATCCATATTTTTTTTTCCCGAATAATTCCGAGTCAAACCATTTTGACTCGCCGACCGTTTATATGATATCTAAGATTCGTACTCATGCAATTTATATCATTGTATGTAAGCTTAACTCACATAAAATGATGATTTCCAAACCCTAATCTAAGTCATGACAAGAGTATGACAACAATTGACGAGATCATGACGAGGCCATGACGAGGGCATGACGAGACCATGACAACATTCGACGAGTTTAAGACGAAGCCATGACAAGTTGTGACAAGGTCATGACAAGCCTTGACAACCTCAGCCCACCTCCCCTTTACTTTGTTTAGCCTATTCCTCCATGCTTGCAACTTTGGCCCAACCCAGAATTTTGCAGCAGCCTCCTCAGCATGTCAGCCGCTGGCAGCCCAGTGAAGAGAAGGGCCCGTTGCTCCCTTGTCCTCGCAGCCCAGAAAGCCCAGCCACATGAAGGAGCTCAGCACCCAGGGAAGAGAAGGACCGGCTGCTTCATTGTCCTCGCAGCCCAGAAAGCCCAGCCACATGAAGGAGCTCAGTGGTCCATGCTCTTGAGGAGAACTACCCCACACACGACCAAGAGTTAGCTGTAGTGGTCCATGCTCTTGAGAACTGGCGTCACTATCTCTATGGGTGACATGTCAGATCCTCACAGACCATAAGAGTCTGAAATACATATTCACTCAGCGGGAGTTTAATAACCACCGGAGGCGGTGGTTAGAGTTGATCAATGATTTCGACCTGGAAATTCTCTACCCCGGAAAGGCAAATGTAGTGACTGACGCTTTGAGTCGGACGACGCCTCATGAGAAGACGATAGCCCGGTTGACAATACAACCGCAGTTGCAAAGAGATTTGGCTTGGTTAGAGTTAGAGATTCAGTTTCCATATACAGTCCTACAGTTGGCTACTTGGGAGTTACTACCTGATCTGCTAGGTGAGATCCGACAGAATCAGGAGACTTGCTCGACTTTGACCAGGATCCGAGACAGGATATCTCGAGATAAGGCACCTCAGTTCACTATGGGTGCTAATGGAGTGATGAGACGTCAGGACCGCGTTTTTTTGTGCCATCTGACAGTGAGTTGAGACCGAGGATATTAGGGGAGGCTCATGCTACCCCATACTCAATACATCCCGGAGCGAGCAAGATGTACAAGGATGTGAGACGTTCCTTCTAGTGGGGTGGTTTAAAACCGATGTGGCTCGGTATGTAGCTCAGTGTGCGACCTGTCAGCAGGTTAAGATTGAGCATCGTAGGTCCGGAGGAGAGCTCCACCCACAACCAGTACCGCAGTGGAAGTGGGAGGATATGTCGATGGATTTTGTCACGGGATTGAGACTCAGTAGAGGTTTTGATGCTATTTGGGTGGTAGTAGACCGTTTGACGAAGACCGCACGTTTCATCCCAATTAAGGAAACATGGCCGGTAAGTCGTCTAGTTGAGGAGTTTACCAGACATATTGTGAGACTCCATGGAGTACTGAGGACTATCGTCTCCGACAGAGATGGACGTTTCACCTCGAGATTTTGGCAGCAAGTACATACTACTTTGCGGACAAGTCTCCACTTTACCACTGCTTAACACCCACAGACCGACGGTCAGTCTGAGAGGACTATCCAAACGTTAGAGGACATGCTACGGGCATATGTACTGGATTGGGGACAGGTAGGACTAGATCATCTTCCACTTGTAGAGTTTTCATATAATAACAGTTGGCACACGTCTATTGGGATGGCCCCTTATGAGGCCTTGTACGGGCGGAGATGCCGCACGCCATTGTGTTGGGATGCGCCTAGTAGAGTTGATGGAGTAGCTCTAGACCAGATACAGGGTGACATCGCTCGGATTGCCCTGGTCCGAGAGCAGATGTTAGCAGCTCAGAGTCGTCAAAAAAAAAAAAGAAAAATCTTACGCCGACAAAAGGCGTTGACCATTGGAGTTTAGAGTAGGTGCACATGTGTGGTTGAGAGTGTCACCGACGAGAGGTGTCCGGCGTTTCGGCATTAAGGGGAAGTTGAGTCTCCGATATGTCGGACCTTTGAGATCTTGGAGAGAGTCGGAGGGGTTGCCTACCGATTAGCACTACTGCCGAGACTAGAGGGTGTCCATCCGGTCTTTCATGTCTCTCAACTTAGAGAGTATATACCGGATCCGAGATACGTCATCAACCATAAGGACCTGATAGTTGAGCTAGATCACACTTTGGTGAAGTACTCGGTAGCTGTTCTGGAGTGCAGTACTAGACGTCTGCGGTCCAAGGAGATACCGATGTTGAGGATCCAGTGGTCTAGAAGATGAGCCGATGAGGCCACTTGGCAGACAGAGGAGAGTATCAGGCGTAATTATCCCGAGTTCTTTGCGAAGTTAGCCGTTACGTTTGTACCAAGAAGTTAGTACTTGGATGCTGTGTTGTTTTGTTCTTGTTGTTTTTACTTTGGATTGAGTGATTGTGTTCTCTTTTATGTGTTGCCTGATTATGATGATTGAGTAGTTTTCATGAAAAAAAAACGAGATTAATTGAGACCAAGTTCCTTCCTGCACAACCTCGTTCTAACAGTGGTAAGCAGAACCTTAACCCTTCTTTTCATATATTCAGTGAGAGGAGCAACGCATAACTGAGTATCAGTAGGTCTCGAGTTAGTAGCGGGGAAGGCATATCAAGGGAACAAGAAAGTGAGTCTGAGAGGCTCGAACCTAAACCTTCTGAATTCCAAGTTAAAGAAGGCAACAATTGTTGCAGGTGAATCTCGAATTCAGACCACCTTCATTCTCGTTTTAATTCCAGTTTTCATAGTTGAGAAGCCATCTTTAGGGACAGTTTTCGATGCCTTAAACTAAACTTTCACCGTTCAATTTTTAGCATGACTTTGAGGGATATACATAGTTTAACATATCAGAAGTTGTGATCAATCCAACGGTCGGATCTGAATATATAGGAGCTCAAAGTAGGCTAATTGAGTTGTTAGGAAAGAACTCAGAATTTTGACTAAGTATGGAAAACTGAATTTCGGAACATCTAAAATGTTGGTTAACTTTTATAAATCTTCAACATACTACCTCTTCAAAACTAAATTATGGAAATAGGTTCCATAGGAGATTTTAGAACTGGATGATAGAATTTTTCGGAGTTTTCGGGACCAGCGGTAAAATGGTCATTTACCCGTATAAGGGTATTTTGGTAATTTCTTTATGATCAATTATATATCTTAGAATTTGGAGACTTCTAAGAAAGTTGGATACATTATTGATCCACTAGCCTTGTATAACAGGCGATTGAGTTTCTACGGCTACGGGCCGAGTCGAGATAACGGGATTTGAGTTTTGACTCAGGTAAGTCCTTGCGACTTACTTAGCTGGTTTCTGGATGCTAGTTGAGTGATAATGGTGGTGTGTGCAATGTGCGTTTATAATAATAACTTGATAGGACGACGGTTATTATTCTGTTTTAAGGCCCAAGTGTATGTATAACGGGCCGTGACATCACTGCCCAGCTCTGCCAGGAGACTGGGAGGTTCTCTATACCCAGACCATGTAGGTACACGGTGAGATGCATCGGATCCATTCCTGATGGTTACACGGGGCGGAGGCGAGGTTTGCGAATCCCTCGTGTCACAAAATAAGTATCATTAGTAAGAGTGAATGACCTAAGTAAAGATAATAAATGGATTGTTTGAAAGCATGATGAGTGTTTACTTTTGTTATGTGTGTGGGTGCTATTATTATTCTTCTAATGTTTAGATAACTAGCTAATGGTTCTTGTGTTGTGTTTTTCTAGATTTACCGCAGGTTAGAGCAGCAGCTGAGTGATCCGGAAGTAGTGGTCAGCCGGGTCTCCGTACTCCTTAGAGTGGGGGTGTGGGTTGTTTCTTTGTTGTCCTTTCCTTTTGTTAGGACAGTTAGTCTTTTCCATTGTTGAGTTCTATAGGTTGTTAGACTTTGTTGCATTCTTTTTTTTAAAAAATACTATTTTATGAATTTTGGTTTTTCTTATTTGTGTCTTGTTGCAAGATCCTAGTAATATTGTTGTCAAACTGAGGTCGGGACCCATTGTGAGGTCCTAACCAGTAATGTCCCGAGTTCTGAGAATTTGGGGTGTTACAATATGAATTGTAGTATTTTTCTAATTATTGGGTATATGTTTATTGTTTTTGGAGTATGTTTCTTATTGTTGAGTATGTTTAAAGTGATATTTTTGGGTATGTTTTATGGTTACTCAAACTGTGTATCGACTTTGTAGTATATTTCTTATTATTAAGTATATTTAAAGTGATATCGTTGGTATGTTTTATGGTTACCCAAACTTTGTTATAATGATCAAATGTCAAGCGGATTTTTGGGTAATGACCAAATGTCATTTGATATTAATATTTGTGTACAATATCGAGTTTTGAAAATTTTGGGTATGACAAATTTAAATTGGGTATGGTTTTTGTATTAAGTGGTGTTTAATTGGGTATAAATATAAAATATTATCCAATTTACGGATATGGTTTTATTTTGATATTTGATTTTTTTGGGTATGTTGTTTTCAAGTATGTTTATGTACTTTGACAAATTTATTTTTGTGTATGATTGTGACATTCTTTGGGTAAGCGGGTTTTTGGGTAATATGTGACAAAGTAAGGATATTGGAAAAAAAATTTCTGATTGATGTGACATGTGAGATAGTACAACATGTCACATCCGATGGGTTGTCAAATTTTCCCTCTTTTTGTACTATATTTCCTCTACTCTATTTCATAGGGGATTAAAATATCAATCTCAAATATTCGGGGTCTTCTTTCTCAATTGGTTTGCTTAAAAGACCCAGTTTGCCAATTTTGCCTTGATTATTTCTTACAATTTGTCAAAAGTTTATCTTATTTGTTAATAGACTTATCAATTAAATAAAGTTAAAAAAATCTAATCTTTGACTTAATTAATTAATTAATTAGAAGACCATGGGTTAAGGGGACAACTATCTGTTCTATTTGAAAACAAATAGCAAAAGGAAAAAAGCGTAGTGATGTCGAAAATCTTCAAGGGAAATGGGAAAACCTAAAAACCCTCCCTACTATAGCAGGAAGTCAATACTTCCCAAAGCTTAATCAGCCCGTTGCCTCCTACTCTCCATCTCCGATGGGTTTCACCACCTTACTAACCGCTGTAAAACAACCCAAAACCTTGGCGCCAACCCTTTCTCGTTTCAAAGGGTTCTTAGTACCCGCGGTTTACCACCCCACAACTCTCAAACTGATAGATCCGGATTTTCTTTTGTGTCGGTTCTCTCCCGATTCGCGTCACCAAGTCTTCTGGATTTGGGACCCTCTTGTTACCTTGAAGTCTTAACCGTTGCGCCAGGCTAACTCGTGCTCAACCTTCATGGGATCTGACAAGTTCAATCAACAAAATCAATGATGGGTGGGAAGGGGCAGCTCTGCTCGAGCGGGCTCCTTGGCTGTTGTTAAGCTTCTTCCATTCTTCTTTCTCTCAATCTGCTCAACACCTCTTTGTCTGAGGAGTTACTCGCTACGGCTGAACCAATTTTATGATTCTTTGGAGTCCTGTATCCGTTTTCCATTTTCTGGATCTTCTTGAAGCTTTTACTCCCGTTGGAATGTGTTCTCGACTATTAATTCTTTAGTTTTTTTGGATCGAGTTATGGTGTTTGTGATTGTTCTTGCAATAACCATTTCTACATGATTGTGTTTGGGCTACCACCCTTTCTTAGAGGTTCTAACGACCTCCGAATTGGCTCACAACCCACACAAACAAACAAACAAACAAACAAATATGGTCATGAAAGCTACTAGGAAGTGAAACTTCGTTCTACCATGAAAGCTAAAATGCATTTTTTACAATATATGGTTGATTTGCAAGCTAAAATGCGTTTTTACAATACATGGTTGATTTTTTGTTGATTTCAGTAAGTTTACTCTTCTATGAACTATTCCTATTGCACACTATTCTGGTGTACGATTTTTGATGGGTTTCATTCTCTCCCGAGCTTACTAGTGCGCATAAAACTGTCTACCAAAAATGTTGTTACTTTCAACAATGCAATGCGACGGATGCAAAAGATTATATACCAGATTCTAACCCCCACAAGGCTACCGTATGGGTCTTTATTTCAAGCGATCTTCTCTAATCGATTTCTCTATATCTGCCATGGTAGATGTGTTCAATCTCTCATCTATACTAGATTCTCTAATCGATTATATACCAGATTCTAACCCCACAAGGCTACCTTACTCTGCGATATCTAAGAGGAGTAATCTGCAAAAAATTGGGAATCTTAAATCCCTAAACCTGCCAAACAAAAACCTAATGGACATAGAATTTACCATGATATGCAAATATCCTAATGTGTTTTGCCCTATTTGTGTGAAAAACGCATTATAATCAAAACTAACAAGTGACCTTTTAGATTTAAATCAAAACGTTAAAATGACCAAATCTATTCCCGGATGGTATGGCATAAAAAATAGATTTACAAAATTTTCATTCGAATTTTTTAAACAAAGATTCATTGTTGTTAACAACTTTTTCTGAACAATGTTTTCCCCTTATAAAACACTATTCTTGAAACCATAAAAGTTGTACACATTTCTATATCACGATACCCGTGTGTTGCAGCTTCGTCTTCTCTATTTTGATGTTGTCTTGGTGGCGGTTCGAGTGTTTGTCGAGAAGGGGGCGTGGATGTGTGATCGTCTCCTGACGGCTCAATTGTATTCCAAATCTGAGGTGTCCACAGCTGTTCCCCATGATTCCCACATGTGTACTTCCTTCGAAGATAAACGTTCATGCTCATCGTTTCCGGCTGACTAGATCATTTTGCTTTCCCCTGCAGACGTTCATGCTTTCGGGTTTTTATGATGTATTTTTGTGTTTTTTTTCTCCTTTCTTGTGGTCGTTCATGACGGTTAGTCCGTCTGCCGATTCTTTTTGGCCTTTTGATCCAATAGTCGGTGTGCCGTCTATGGGATCGAACCGCTTCCCATTATCAAAAAAAATAACAAAAGAAAAAATACCACCGAAACCCAAAAACCCTCAAAAACAAAATGTACACGCCGACAATGCCCCCTTGCAGCATTCCAAAAGAGTAACATCTCACATCTCCCCAAGAAAACCTTAGCCGTCGTCAAAGCTTTCTTGCAACTTATATTTGTTGCTTTATTCCTCAAAACTACACTAAATTCAACCAGATTTCCATTACTTTATATGCCGAAACCCTCTTCTTTTGTTAGAAGTCTAAATTTCTCACAACACAAATCGATCCATCAATATATATGCTTCTTTTTCTCCACAAAAGGAGATATCAAAAACTCGGTTGGATGGACCATGTTCAAGCGGTCTGTGCTACTAGGATAAGAAAACGCAACAAGTTGACAAGAGATAATGTTGAGAAGTGTGGAAAGTCCCACATCGACAATATGATGTTGTGTGAGCCTAACATATAAGCATTAGGGTTACTCCTCTTATTGTCAATTGGTTTTAAGATGGAACTCGTGTGTTTGTATGTGTGTCTCACTGGGCGATGGTATCAGAATGCAAGTCAGGTCCGATCTGTTTTCTTGACTCCGGGATTCTCTAAAAGAGAATGAGATGTGAAACCCGTCGAAAAACGGCGTTGGAGAGGGATCGAGTCTCGATTATCCGTCAAAGTTTTTGAGCTGATCAAACACTACTACATAAATGCAAAATTAGTTACTTAAGGATTCAAAACTGTTACAGTAAGATTTCGTAATGAATTATGCTCAGTTACAATAGCTTGTCTTGCAATAGGTATGTAACAACGAAGATGAACTCTACTATAACGGTTTGAAAAATCAAGTCCAAAATAATTACAATAGACACATAACTATTACTATAGGTGCAACCATTACAAAAATAAATTATTATTGTCATAGATCTTACCATTACATTATTGATAGACTCGTTACCAAGGGACAACCATTACAAAAATTAGACAATTGTCACCTTACATAGAATCATTGCCATATGATCTATAATGGTTACCACACTACCTTATGTGTATAATTAATTAGATAATTTATAAATTATACAAATTTCGTACAAAATACTAATGATAATCCATAGATAAATTATTTAAATGTCAAATTAGATAATTCATTAATTTCTAATGTAACATAGGCATAAAGTGTACATCATCATGCCCAAAATAACACTAAGTATTTGTCAAAAGTATGGGCAACATGTAGCTTGTAGCACAAAGGTATATAGTCTCCTAATTACACAAATTTTCATGTTTTCCCGAACACCTAATGGTTGATCACATAATCAACCCAAAAATTACTTGCAAAAGATTGAGCTAGCCATCAATCCTGCTTGAGTTTCATCCTTCGTTATTTTCGTCCTGCAAAAGTTTAAATATCATATCAAACACTATTTCAACGCTATAACAACAACAAGAACTCAACAACAACAACAACAACAACAACAACAACAACAACAACAACAACAACAACAACAACAACAACAACAACAACAACAACAAGGATGGAGAAAAATCAAAGTAGAACAACAAGTAATTTCCAGCAACACAAAACCTAAGCAAGAACTTAAGAAAACACTATTACAAAATCAAAAACTTCAGCAATAACTACAAGGATGGAGAAAAATCGCAGCAAGAAATTCCGACAGCACAAAATCTCAGCAAATGTAGTAATGAAAAGATCTCACAAGAAACTTCAAATTTCCGGCAACACAAAATTTAATTACATACCTGTGGTGAATGATAAACTTCAACATTGCTATCCACACTTTGTTCTCCGTTTTCATTTCCAGATGCACATGCAAAATTTGAAACGAGCAAGTTCAATTGAGGATTTGCTGCTTGTGTTTGACTTACAAATTTGTGATGCCAAACTTTGAGTCATTTCTTGTGTCCATTCTTCTTTCATATTTTGAAAAAACTCTTGATCAATAATATAACCTCCCTTTTCGCTCTTCCCCTTCAATTTGGATTTTGTCACCCCTTGTTCATGAATGAATATCCCCCTTTTTATGCTCCTTAGTAATCACTTCACTAAAAGAGTCAACATTGCTTGTTTCTTTGTTCTCAATTTGCAGTTGAATGACACTCGTTTTCTCCTGTAAAACAAGGTAATATAAATGATATTTCATTGATCATTTAATCAAAAAAACATGTGACAAATAATTAAAATCAAAAGGGATTTTTATATTTCACATACAATGTTTTCCTTGGTCTTACTTCCATTTGTTTTGTATACATGTTTAAGATCCCTTTTCCTTGACTCTTTGTGGACTAATGATTCAAATGGAGGTTGTTTGTTTGCATCGTTTTGTTTCTAATAAGTAAATAAAGATGATATAGAGAAATAAACTTAAAAACCAAATACATAGTGTGTATATATAGCAGAAATTATGTAAATTACCAATAAATAACGTAACATTGCATGTGAGCAAGGACCTATAGTGTGCACATCATTGTGATTCTGACGGTTGGACGCATTAATACGAGCAATTTACTACACATACACCAAAAAATAATGAATTCAACAACGCAGGATTTAGTTTCTTCATGGACAGAAAAAAGATAAAAAAAAAAAAAAAATAGTGGCCACACAGCAGGTTGCTCACAAAAAGACAGAAAAAAAAAAACTCGTCATGACTGCAGAATGTCTACAAAACAGGTTGCTCAGAAGTATTCACATCTTGATGAGAAAAGACAAAAAAATCACTTAATTTCAAACAGAAAAAACACTTATTTCAGACCAAAAAAAGACATTCCCCACCAAACTAGTCCAATAATCCAAGGCTTCCTAGAAATGGTAATCTCCATGTAAAAATCCTTCAACCTTGATTTGTAAACATGCTAATCATTATTGACAATGGCCGTCACAAAACTTTTTTCTTCTTCTGGAATAATGTATTTTGTCTACAAATATAATCATATACGATCATTATGAAACTGCTAATAGTAATCTGAATCATAATAAATAAATATTACTTATACCTTGACATATTTCCATATTTCTTTCTTTTGTTGACATAAATCTCCAATCAAGGATATTTATGGGTGCAAACTCACGATCTTTTGCTAGTCTTCCTATGAAGCGGGTAAATTCAACAACAACTTCTTTAGAAAGTCCAATGGGTTGACCATAGTCATTTAGGACAATAACTTGACGTTCATTAGTTGTACGTCGATGCACTTTTGCCATAAGTGTTGGGCCCCGATGTTTTTTTGTAACATCTATAAAAAATATCGAAGTGAATTACTATTAGATTTTTGAATTATAGATGTACTATCCTAAGCACCACTGATAATTTAAAAACCAAATGCGAAAGTAATACCTCTTTGTGTGTTATACTGGTTTGCGTCGAGATCACAATCTGGTTTTGTTACATTTTGGTTATCCACCACATCTTCAGGAAGAAAACTGTTGTTTGAACCCAACGTCTCATCATTATCACTTGATCTCATTGGTGGGACTTGTACATATTGCGTCGGTGAGAGGTTCAACACACTTACATTAGGTTCATCTCCCGAGATATTAGATGGAGGAAACTCATTAGCAAGACGGAATTGTTGCATTTGTTGTTGCCTTAGACGCATTTTCTTATACGCTTCAGCTGTCTAGGAGCAAAGTATTGGAGATTATGGTTCTGTTTTCGTTTGTCACTTCGTTCTTGAGATGGAAGGTGTTTCCGATATTTTGGTTCCCCTGGTGTGTTCTCTCTTGGTGTTGATCAGCCTTTATATTTTTCAACGTGACATTTTTGTGTTGTTTTGGTTGCTCTTGTTGTGATGATACCTGCTGAAGTTTTCGACTCCTTAACCTTGCAAAAACAGTCATTAGGAGTGTTTGACGAGATGGTTGTTGTTCTCCCTTTTTACTTAAGCTATTATTAGATTTTGATGTCTACAAAAATCATTTAGTTAGGCAAAACATCCAAAATAAAATCAAGTACAAAACTTAAATAAAAGTATAACTTTAAAAATACCTTTCTTTTAGATCCAAAATTCTGTCCAAGATCCTTTGATTCTTCTTCGTTGTATTCCTCTTGATCCAATTCATATTCACTCCCTTCATTTACAAAATCTGAATGCGTTTTTAAGTCCACAATTCCTCTTAAACTTGTACCACAAGACAAAAGAAGAATTTTATTTGACAGCTCACCCAACCTGCTGCTTTCATCCTTGCTACATTCAACTTGATTTTTGCCATCCTCTGTTTTGGATAAAGTGGCATATCAGTAGCATGTACAGATTGAGACTTCTTCCCCATTTTTGAACCCTAACAAAGCAACGCGGAACAAAAATAAGAAATAAAATATAAATCTGCATATGCGATTTATAGAAAAAAGCATGTAAACCACAAAAAAAATCTACATATGCGATTTATAAAAATCTGCATGTTTTACATAAGTAAAAAAAACATATAAACAACATAAAACAACAAAAAAATATATTATAAAACATAATTGGTGTAATGCCTAAGAGTAAATGACGATATTATGTAAAGTAGTTACCCATCTAATTAAAATGTTTCTCTTGGAAGATTTTTAGCAAAAAAATACCATCCTTGTCTTCTTGGATCTTCTACGAAGTAAACTTGATTGACTTGAGATGCAAAGATGAATGGGTCTTGTTCATAAATAGATTTGTTTTGATTAACCCTACTAAAACCATATTCATCTCTCTCAGAATAAAACCATCTACATCTAAATAATACAACACTATTATTACCGCAATAATAGATTTCAATGATTTCTTGTATCGATCCATAGTAATTGACATCTCCCAAAGTAGGATTTGATCCTTACTATTAGAAAAACTAGAAGTTAATGAGGTCAAAGTTTCTTGTATCGAGCTAATGCATGTTTCGAGTGGATCTTCTCGCAATTTTTCACCCTTCTAGGAATGCCCTGAATCTTTAGATTGTTCATTTTTTTCTAAAAATGGGTTGTCCTGTTCATTTTTGCACTCTAACATCCTTTCTTCTATGGTTTTGGGTGAAAAATATATATATGATTTTTATATATGGATGTTTCTGTTATTTAACTTTTTCTCTAGCTATACTATTGTCATTATCAATAAGAAACTCTTAGGGATTATGCTCCGATCTGTTTGCTAAATCTTTTGAGATTATTTGTTTGTCTCGAAAGTTTCATACTATTGTTGCTGAAAAGCATTATCTTAAGGCCCAAAGCCTATCCGAACAAATACTCCTTGTCCAACACAAGGGAATGAAAATATTGGCAAATGAACCAATACCCAAAAGCTACAACTGAGGTGTATAAACCAGGAAAAAAGGGGGCAAACGCACAAGATTGTA
The DNA here is from genome assembly GCA_033239125.1 of Fagopyrum homotropicum. Taxonomy (NCBI): domain Eukaryota; kingdom Viridiplantae; phylum Streptophyta; class Magnoliopsida; order Caryophyllales; family Polygonaceae; genus Fagopyrum; species Fagopyrum homotropicum. Next base: position 142,284,670 of record BSWB01000003.1, on the reverse strand, counting down.
AATCCTATGTCCCACAAGTCACAACCCTCGAAGATTAAACCCTAATTTATAATCAAATCTGTTAGCAACACTAGAAAATAAATTTAAAAAAATAAGCAAGTTCATATGGAATTCCAATTTCCGTCCATACAGTAAGCTCGTGAGAGTCTCGACTGCATTCTTCCGCATAAAACATCGACTATAGTGGTATATCTTCCTTCGATTCTATCCCAGACAAAGCACCGTCCCTACAACAATGAGCCTTGGATGCAGCCACCTTTCTCCACGACGTTTTCGGATACGGTTTGTTCGTCTACTTTGGTTTGTGGACTGCAACGCAAGATTGGTTTTCGATTCTCGTCGTACAAGAATATACAAGCCTCTCTTCAGTCATTGTGGGTTTCCGTGTAAGATGAGCATTGAGGAACTCATATATGTCCATTATAGTCCACTTGAAGCGCCTTAGGATTCTAAGATCGGAATTTGAGGAGTTGACTTACAGAAACTTTCAGTTTTGAGAATGTTGGAGATGGTCTCACATAGAAAACCCGAAACCTGAAAACCCGAAAACCCGAAACCCGAAACCCGAAACCCGAAAACCCGAAACCCGAAACCCGAAACCCGAAACCCGAAACCCGAAAACCCGAAACCCGAAGGGACACTCCGAGTCTAGTATATGACGTCGGTGGGCTACCGCTCATATTGCCAATTGGTTTTAGGATGGAACCTCACCGGGTTTATGTGTTGGGCTTGGGCCTAATGCGCATGTGCGCTCGTATGCACCCGACCCCGCTCTACCGGTCCGTCTATATCGGACTTTGACAGAACTTTCCAACAACAAGATTCACGACCTCAGAGCAGGCCCGGCTCGTGACCGGTTCTACCGGTTCTTGTGAACAGGGCCACGGAATTTCAAGGGCCTCATATATTTAAAAAAAAATAGTTTGTATATCCCAGTTTTCCTTGCCCAGCTGGTATGAATACAATCATTTTACCTATTAGTACAGGTTCGAATCCTGCCGTGAGCAAAATTTTTCTCAACCGCTTATTTTTATTATTGCGGGCCCCTTCTCATTATTATTTTTATTATTATTGTGGGCCCCTTCTCATTATTATTTTTATTGTTTTATTTACTTACAATACACCTTATTATTAAAGCACAGATTAGTTTTAATATTTTTACTGACCTTTTTTTTGAACTTTTATTTTTTGTTTAACCTATAATGCCTTTTAAAATATTATTTCAGTCATTAAAATTAATTTTCAGCATATAAAATACAGTTATAAAATGCTACTAATGAATTTAAATAATATAATATAGATTTAATTTTTTTTAAAAAATTCATTAATTATTTTTTGGCACGGGGCCTCCGAAATCATTGAGACGGCCCTGCCTCAGAGTATGACTTCGTTATCTGATCTGGCTAAAGTTTTTTATAGTGATATTTATGGTTTTGTATAGGTTGTCGTGTCAAAGTTTGAAGTCATTCCAACTGTTATATCTTCAATTATGGATTTTATAAGTTTACAGCATAATGCTGTTTTTTGTCATTATTATGAACGTAGGATTCTAGGCTGTTTGAGATAGCTTTAAGTGTTCATAAAATTATGTGAAATTTTGGTACGATACTAGACATGTTTTATGAGATTATTTGGAAGTTTCGTTCTCTAACTCAATGGGATCAATGAATTATGAATTTTGTAAGTTGGTCTGTTTATGAAGGTTCGGTGGCAGAGTACTGACTTTTGAGAAATTTTAGGTTGAAATAACTTGAAGATTGTTCTATATTGTTTATAGTTTTTACTTTTTACGCAAATTTTGGGTTGAGTTTATATAAAGTTCTTATCAATATTTCATGTGCTAGGATCGAGTAGGAGCTTATGTTTGGCATAATTTTGGAATCGGACAATATTCAGTTATGCATTGCTCTCTGTTTAGGACTTCATTTGAGGTAAGGACAGATAGTATAGTTCCGCGATATTGAGTAATTCAATTTCGGAGTGTTTCACAATTTTAGAGCCATGTTTGGATGGGTTTTTACATGTCTTTCTTTTATATGCATCTTGTTGAATTTCCAAGACCTTTGGTATAAAGAGCATTTGATGCGAATTCTAAAGTTGAGAAAGTTTGAGTAATCATTATAATATAATTAATGAATGATATTGTATACTCATAGGATTGAGTATGTGTAGCAAGTATCAGTCGAACCCCGACCGGTACATTCATTAGCAAGTTGCGAAGAACGTCCTAAAGTACTTGTGAGGGACTAAGGATGATCTACTGGTATACGGAGGTGACGAGTTAGTCATCAAGGGACATATTGACGCTAGTTTCTAGACTGACAGAGATGACTTTGAGTCGCAGTTAGGATACATCTTCATTTTGAATGGAGGAGTGATCAGTTGGAAAAGCCAGAAACATGACACGGTTGTGGACTCAACGATAGAGGTAGAATACATTTTTGCGGGAGAAGCAGCTAAGGAAGCGATCTGGATTAGGCAGTTTATAGTTGATCTCGGCGTTGTCCCTAGCGTGATGAGGGCATTTGACGTTTATTGTGAAAACAATGGCGCGATTGCTCAAGTGATGGAACCTAGCTCAAGCTTCATATCTAAACATGTGTTGAGAAAATATCACATGATCAGGCCCTATGTTGATCAGGGTGATGTAAGGGTGTGCAAGGTGCACATAGATGATAACATTACAGACCCACTAACGAAACCCATGAATAAGCCTAAGCATGATAGTCATACTCGGGCCAAAGAGCTCAAACACATTAAAGAATTTTTTTGAACTTTTATGTTTGGTTTGATAAAAAGTTTATCTTTGTCATGGAGTTTATGATTGATTTTTATATAAGTTTTTATTTATTTATTTATTTATTGAATATTATATAAAGTATCCAAATAATTTATTAATTATCAAATGTGCTTACTGAATAGTTTCGGTGAACGAGACCACATTAAGTGAATTGAAATTTTTATGAAATCATTAAATTGAAAGGATTCGGGGTCTGAATCGTTACCCTGTATACAAATGATTCTAAAGTAGATCATCTTGTGAGCGATTGATAAATGTGGGTTTCATAGTTAATATGACATGGAGATGGTCGGTCGCTTACATAGGTGAGTACATGGATACTCATCGGACAGACCGATCATATGGCTTTCATGGCTTATTATGGAGTTATAGAGATTATCATTAATATCAGTGAGTTCCTTAACATGAGCTTGATATAACTTTTATTTGAAGGATGACATATCTTAGACGCTATTAAACGTTGATCGTAACCGTCAGTTATAAAGGCAGTGATCAGAGTGGTCAGAATTTGAGTGGGGGTTATAGTCATTGCAAGTTAATCCCCCTATACCAGGCATTATTTGATGCGCTGAGAAAGATTGGTGTCTCTGCCACTTGAAGAGTGAGAATTGTGTAAACGCATGGTCATGCTCAGATTTGATCTGTACTAATAATTTAATCTCATGAGTTCAAGAAACATATTTGATGGTAAAGATTATTTTCGTAGTCAAATAAGGACATTAAGCGCTAAGGAAATGTTAACATTGCACACTTGTATAGAAGTACAAGTGGGAGACTCATATATTCAATGTGCAATTACTGATGATGAGATAGGACATTAAATATGGGGATATATATAATCCGATAATATTAGGGGGCATGACGTCTTGCTAGAAACTAACTATGATCGGTACGTTTATATGATAAACGTATTGCTAATGTTATCGGGACCTACAAGGTCATACCATAATGAGTGGGTATTTGGATCAATTAATGAGAGAATTACCATCTAGAAATATATGGTGGAGAATGGTATATTTTGTAGGAGTATCAAATATATTATGGAGTTGATAATTAATAATAAATAAGGGATTATTTATATTAATTACTAAATTATAAACCTAACACATAAGGAGGATTCTAAGAGTTAAAACCTTAACCCTATTATAAGGCATAAGTCGATTGCCTCCCTAGAGCAAGTCCGTCGATTTTCTTCATACTCCATAACTTTCTCATAAGCTTTCATTTTTTTTTCTAGCAATCGAAGGTTAAGGCGATCTTTGTTCTATTTTGGGTAGACCAAATAGAGGAGTAACACTTGAGACTCTACATATTCTGAAAAGAGTTTTGAACACGCAACAATTTCAGGAAATTCTTTCCTGAAATTCCGCTTTTAAACCTCTAAAATGTTGGAGATTTGGGCTAAGTCTTCATTGTACCCGTTGAGCTTGTCTTGAGACAAGGTGTAATGAGTTGTTCACATGTGTGTCACTATGGTCCGGGTTGTTGGAGGCAAGCCAAGTGACCGGCACTAAGAACAACTAGTATTATAAGGGGAGTCGAATCAAAGCAAGGTGATTCACGGCAAGGTCAACTTGTGCTAGATTTTAGAAGGCCGACATTTGGGGCTTTTTAGCCACATTTTATCGGCACACCTTTGGTTCTTAGGTCTTATATTGACTAAAGAGTATATGGTTAAAAATTGGGAGCAATCCAAGCTCAAATGCTTAGTGAATGTCAATGAAGCAGCTAATGAGCTTCTTTATGAGCTACACTAGTTTGAGCTAAGATATTGAGTATTTGTGGATCTTGGAGCTTACCCTGGCTATATTAAAGTGAATGGAGCTCATTGGAAGTGTTTGGAACAAGAAAAATAAGCTAGCTCTAAGCTTGCTCCGGGGAGCGGTTTTGGGCCTTCTTATAAGCTTGTTTGCAAAACTCGAAAGACCAGTATAGTTCATTTGTATTGAAAAAGGATAGGCATCCATCTTAGTTTGGTTTTGTATTGACAAAACCTAGGAATACCCTTTCTACAAAGTAAGACAAGTAAGTCTCTTACTTAGTCTTTGTAACGTGTAACGTTTTATCCCACTAAGGTATTTGGATATTCCCGGTGTAGGGGAGAATACACTTAGAAGAAAAATTCATTTATGAATGACTCATTACATTATCCAAGTCAATGGTTTTAACATATAACAACCGGTTTATAAGAAGTACAATTGAACTTAAGTTCTATTAGAGTTTTGTCTACTCCTTTTCGGAGATTACAAACTCTTGGTTGAGTTTTGTTTACTCCTTTGGAGATTACAAACTCTTTTTGGTTGAGTTTTGTCTACTCCTTTGGAGACTACAAACTCTTGGTTGAGTTTTGTCTACTCCTTTGGAGACTACAAACTCTTGATTGAATTTTGTCTACTCCTTTGTGGAGATTACAAACTCTTGGTTAATAACTTGTTTTTAGTTCAAGATAATTATATTAATTTGATTGCCAATTGGGAGAATCGTCTACTCACATAAGTGGTCTAAAACCGGACACCGAAAATCCAACATAAAATCCCTACAAATTACCTTGAACACAAGGAATGATTTCAAAATTTTTCATTAATAAGGGTATACATATGGACTAAATTCGTTTCCAATTTATTTCCGTTTTCGGAGTTAAAATCAAACGGCCCTTAACTTTTCACCAAAACTTAAAAATTACAATGTCCAACGACATATTAATCTTCTAATAAAATCTAGAAAAATCAAGAGTGAGTTGGGTAACTAGGTAGTTTACGTACCATTGAGTATAAAGTAGGTACCTTTTTGTTTTTTATTAACAAAGTAGGCACCCTAAATTATGATGAAAAAGATTTAATCAAAAATTATAAAAGTAATTACCATGTAAGTCAACCTTCTCTCTCCTATCTCATTTAATTATTTCCTAATTAAAGATTTAAAAAAATATGTTATTACGTCAAATAAGGAATGAGATAATAATTAATCCTAAAATCTCTCCCTAATTATTTTCCTAATTAAAGATTTAAATAAATCTGCTTCCTAATTATTTATTTATCGTAATTAAATAAATATGTTGTTATTAATTTCGTGGTTATGTACATATGCTGATACATAATTTCAATACATATTAATGTGTCAAGTTTCAATTGAGGATCCGTGATGAATACATAATTTTTGCGACTTTTTACATAACGATTACGTTTATGTAGTACAAGTGTTTGTCATTTTGACAATGTTTGGTTACACAAATTCGTCATTTACACAAGGTTTGGTTATACAAATCTTTTATGTATTAAATTATGTAGTTGAAATTGTGTAATTGAACATGTATGTCCAATTCATTTTATGTAGCTGATATTTGTGTTTTATGTATTAACATTGTGTGCGGACATTGTGTAATTGATATTATATATTAAAATTGTGTATTAAAATTGTGTATTAAATAGTGTGTATCGTCAAAAGAATACACGAAGTTTGATTAGTCTAACTAGTATAAGGGCGGAGGGGTGGGGCTACTCGTTCAAGGTTCAAATCCTAGAATCTATGATTTCCATATTTTTGGTCTTATCAACTCAATTTTATCTTTATTTTTTAATTGTAAAAATAGGGTGTCTAGTTAGTATACAAGTTACAAAAATACCCTATTTCACCAATCTTCTCAAAAATCAAATAGAAGTTGAATTAGAAAAATGTATCAAGACAATCTTATTATTAGACAATTTTAAATTTATTAGTTCTTAAGTTGAAATAAAAGTACGAACATCCACCAATTATTATATCTTACTATATAGTAAAATATTTTTTAAAAAAAGTAGATGTATTATACGTACTATTATTAGATTAAATTTGAATTTTATAAGTTTTTAAGTATGAATATTAATGGTAAGTATAGATATAGATGATACATATAAATCTTTAATTAGCGGGGGCTCAAGCTACGCAAACTACCAAAGGGACATGAATCTATAAACACCCAAATTCTTGATTGGACAAGTGAGTGGATATTGGGGTCATTTGGACATATTGTTCAAATTTTTCCAAATGATTGGGTTTCATAATTTCTTATTTCTTCAAAATATTGATGATTCAATAATGTCATACAATAATGAAAAAAGACATTTCACCACACCTAGTAAACATCATTAGGTCATTATTCAATCCAAATATATTATAGTAGAACTTGAAGTAAACGCCACAAAGCTATCGGTTAAGAAGAACTAGTTGATTTGATAACCTTAACCTTCAAACCCTTCTTGGTATGAAGTATAAGAGAAAGGGCAGGCTCAACCTTATGTTCCTCGACCATTTGAAATTTGTAAGCATGAAGGAATATGGAAGATGCAATCGCCTTCATTTGTATAAATGCCATTGCTCTACCTACGCAAGTCCTAGGCCCTGCGTTGAAGGCGAAAAAGTTATAAGACGGCTCATGTTTAACGCTCCCACGCTCTGTGATCCACCTCTCAGGCTTGAACTCTGAGCAATCGTCTCCCCATATCGACTTGTTTCTTCCCATGGGATATAACGGTATCACAATCGTTGTCGTGGGATCCACCTTATGGCCACTAGGCAAGATATCAGTCTCGATAGGGGTCTTACGTTGAAAAGGTACAGAAGGATACAACCTTAAAGTCTCGCACAACGCTCCGTGAAGATAAACAAGTTTGTTTATATCCTTAAGAGACTCGCCTTCTTCTCGAAGCCGAGTTTCAATGTGTGCATTCTTCAAAACGAGCCAAAAGAACCATGTTAAGGCGACACTAGTTGTGTCACGGCCTGCAATAAGCATGTTAAGAAACATGTCACGTAAAAACTTACAACATTTTTGGTCATGAACATTATTAACATAATTTTCTTCCATCAACCATAAACTCATCCAATCTTGGGCGTTATTATTTTTTCCTTTCTTCATCTCTTTCATCTTTTTTGTCGATGCTTCGTAGAGAAAACTATCTACGATTTTCCGAGCCTTTATGAGCTTTCGTTCTTTTCCGACACCTAGCCACCTTTGAAGCTTCCATACGCTCTCGGGCACAACTTGTCTATGAAACAACACCTCCTCGACGTCATCCAACGCCTTGCAAAACGGAGTGTCGGGGAGCTCAATCGACAAGCAACCCGGGTCATTGCCCGTGACAAAAGTACAAATTGTATCAAAGGTGAATCTTTGGAACAAGTTTTCCAAATCAAGAACATGGCCTTTCTTGTATGCATTTTCGAGTATCGGTATAAGCCCTAATTCTACCTTCCTTCCAATAGTCTCCACCAAGAACTCGTTAAAACGAGGATTGGTGAAGAAGGAATGCAAGTTCTTCCTTTGGTACATCCACAACTCAAAGTCCACGTTGAAGATGCCATCTCCAAGGATCTCGAAGATCTCAGAAAACTTGGCGCCTTTGGGGAAGTTTTTGAAGTTCTTGCTCATGATGTAGTGAACATCAGCAGGATCAACCGTGAACAAGTACTCCATGGAGGTGAACCATGGGCCTTTAAAGAGAAACGTATCATTATCGGTATTCTCGAGAATGTCGAGGGAGAAATCGTACAACCGGTGCAAGTTGAGAAGGAGGTGTGGGAGCATCCCAACTAGAGGCCAGTTGATAGGGATGATGAAGAGAGAGTGGCGTTTTAGTGTATAGGTAAATAGAAAGAAGAGAAATGCTATGGCGATTATTGTGAATAGCATATTTGTAAGGTCTTGTTATGTGAATATTACAAACTAATGATGATAATATGTTGAAGAGTTATATGTTGATAAGGTATATGAATGTATGGTGAAGAGGAGCATAGGGTCTTATTGTTGTATATATAGGGAAATGAGTACACAAACAAGTTTTGATAAAATTGTACGACACGTAACATTAATTATAAGCTTTTCTTATATGTGTATCTAGACCAAATTAAACGACCTGGAGGTCGCACGTCTAGTGAGTCATACAAGCATACAGGAAATTCATGTGGTTAACACTGAACATATTATAATTTTCCACGGATTTTATATCTTATTCTCTTTTTAGCTTATCTCCGAAGTCAGCAAAACGGACAACTATTCTTATATCCGTCTCGGGACCAAATGACATGGAGGCACGCGTCGAGTAAGACATGCACACAAGTACACGGTTTTCCACTGACAATAAAAAAGTAACTCATAAAATTTATATATGTTTATCTCTCAATGTTTGTGTCATCAATATGGGACACAATTCGTTCCCTTACATCAAACACATATAAATGAAATAGGTTAAGTGTCAGTTTAGAGTATAATTTAATGTTTAATATAGATACGGAATTATTATTCGGTCAGATGGAAGGAGACAAGCACTCGCATTGTGAGTGCATCTTTCGGGCACAATGGACATGCGACCCGGAGTCTCCATTCATCAAAATGAGGGACGGAGGACTGGTACGGCATGCGTATAGGACAAAGCCCAGACACATCCATACTGCGAGTGCACCCTCCGAACACAACGCGGATGCTCTAAAAATACACTTGCATTGCTATACTGACCATTTTGTAATATTTAGTCTGACTGAATAACATCACTCTCTCGTAGACTAGAGGCTATTGAATATTGTATTATATATTTGGTCGGGAGGATCATATTGAACTCGGACCACTTTCATTAGCGGCTCAAGTTAGAGAAACTAACAAAGGGACATGAATCTATAAAGACCGGCCCAAAATTCTCGATTGGACAAGTCGATAGGTTGAGTTGGACATTGGGGTCATTTTTGGATGTATATGATATATTATGAGTTGTGTAAACTACGGTATCTTTATTGGGGTAGGATTAGGTACGAACCCTCATAAATTGGGTTCTCATAAATAATTTAGTTGGGAAAATGAGGGGACTAGGGGAGCAAATTCCACATCTATTCACTTCAACATATTATATGGGAACACATCAATATCGGGCTTCTTAGCCCGGGATTGGTGTGTAGTTCTCGGTCATGTTTTACGGGAGGGAAATAGAGTGGTGGATGCGCTTGCTAGCTTTGCCTTTGAATGTAGTATAGGGGCTCATTTTTTTACAACTCCCCTGGAGAGTGTATTGTCGGTTATGATGGACGACTGTTGGGGAGTTAGTCTCCCTCGGATGACTCGTCCATAGGGCTGTTTTTTCTGTCATGGAGTGTTGCGCTCCTTTCTACCAAAAAAAAAAAAAAAAGGTGTTTGGGAACATGTAGTTTGTGAGAGCTTATGTAACTTATGCAAGATAAATATATCAAGTATATAACCCCAAAAAAATTGTATTTAAATAAAAAAATAATAATTTTTTTTTATTTTATTTTTTTACTTACATTAAATTCAATAAATTTCATTTGTTTACAGTCATCGAACATATAAAAATAATAATTTTACTCAATCAACTGCTTATTCATCTATCCAATAATTTCTAGCTACAACTACTTGATGATATTCGGCTACCTATAAACTTCAACTTGACTTCTTATAAACTCGGAATTTTTAAACGAATTCATTGTCATTTATTTTTGTAAATGTGGATACGAGTCTTTTTCATCGGGGTACAAAAGTCAAATGTAGTCACCAATCACATTTCACAACCTATAGAATCATAGAGCAATCGACCCAACGTATATCAATTACTTGCCCAAAGGAAAGAGCTAGTATTATCTTAGTTAACCCAAAATCAAATCATCTTAAATTTTGTTTTCATGAACATCAATATTGGTTAACTCTCTACTTCACACGTCCTAATTCTCGCTAAATTCATTTAATGATCAATCAATCGAACGAATAAGAAACGTATATAATAATCCATCCTTTTCGAAAGATATTTTTCAGAATAATTGTTCATACAAATTTATTTAAGGTTAAATTTTTCTAAACAAATAAAAGTTATACACTCATAATAATTGTCTCACGTTGTTTATCTTTTATTTTATCAAAATATAAAGAATAATAATCGCCTTTTTTTATTATATTTTAATTTATCTTAATATGTGAAAAAGTTATAGATGGACAATCAATATGAAACTGAGGGTATTAAGTGCTTCGATGGATTACTTCCCAAATTAAACAATTAGTGGTATCTACATTTGAGACGTCCATCTCTCATTAATTTTAAGGATAAATCAAACACATTATATAACTTTTGCAGCCGTCTAATAGTTTTGAAATGAAAATCATTATTAAGTTTATGTGTTGAGTTTCTAGTATATGTACGATTGTATTGTTTGTCTTTCACGTGATATTAGCATGGGTAGTGTACGAGCTTACACGAGCTCTGTTCAAAAATCCTCAAAGCTTTATGTCATTGATATGTTAATCAACAATAATAAGACTAATGATACATATTAAAGATGGGTAGTATGTCATTGTCATAATGGATCAACAGAAATAAGGAAGACATCGCCATTAATAATAAGAGCAATGATATAACGAAGAAGAGTGGTGCTATTGGTTTACCAATCTGTTAGTCCAACGCAAATGGTCGAGTTTGTACCATCCGGTGCAGACACATTTCAAAGCGTGCTCGTACTGACGCAATTGATCCGTGTTAAATTTGTGTTGGTTGTATCGTTGGACCACATGATCAGTGATCACATGTTGATTGAACAGTTGAAATAATTCAGTTTGTCATATAGTTTGACAACATGTAAATACTATTCTCTAAGGACCAATAAAAGTAAGTCTCTATTGTACATGGCTCTACCCCATTAGCAGCCAAACATGTCTTCAGATTTACATGATCGAGTTATTAGTAATAGTCGATCCTCGGTTTTGTATTGATATCACTCACTTTTCAGGGCCAGAGACCAATTATCATGTAATTTCATTTGGCTTGGGTCGGATCAACCTCGTTAATCGTTATCACAATCGACCAAAATTCCAGATTTATTAATATAAGGGGATTTTACGTACACGTCGGTGGAATTCACAAATGCATTGCGCCATTCAGAACCCGTAACCGTCACAGTTACATGTTCCGAAATTGTGCAAAAAAAAAAGTATAAAAAGAAATTCCTGATATCTGACACGGACACGTGTTCCGGATTCATGTCAGTGTCTGAATTTTATTTTTTAATTTTTGTGTTAGAATTCGCAAAGAAAAACTATCACGGCATCGGAAGCCATAATTTGACGGTTATGGGTTCCAGAACCCGTAATTGTCATGGCTACAAGTTCCGAATGCGCCGTGCGTTTGTAAAATACATCGCCGTGCGTTTACGAGTTCCGTAAAAATAAGACTCTACAATTAGGGATTTTGTGGATCCAATCATAATATTATATACAAGCTTCCAAATATGGCTAAACGAATGCCTACAATCAAGATTCCAAGATTCAACAAACTCTGAAACATTCAACACCTTAACAAAACACAAGACAAGAAAGAACTAAATACATGCAACCAATGACACGTTTCCTTAACTTCTACAACTTCAAGGATACAAAAATAGGTTGCCTTTCATCCAACTAACAATAACTATACCAACGAAAAGAATAATCAGAAACAAAGAAAGAGAGATTCAGCATCAGTAATGGAAAAATCAGAAAGAAGAATGAAAATGCTCATCGTCATCATCTGCATTTCTCATATGCTTTTCTGCAATGTTGTTAATGGTGACTATGTAGACGAAAGCATTATAGAGAAGCCTTCTCTTTCACAAAGATTCAGAGCAATCGCCCTACAACTCGGCAAATCCTCCGAAGGCCCTTTGGGTAAAATCAAGTCTATTGTCTACCAAGTGCAAGAAAAGTTTTTTCCTCCTTCATTGGAGTAAGTTTTCATCCCAATTTCATCTCAATATCAATTTCATTGTAATGTAGTCACCTTAGATCTATTTGGGGTTTCTATGGAATCAGTTTCAGGAGCAGGGATGGATTGTCGAATGTAGAAGGTGATGTCATGAACAGTGCAGCGGCAAGGGTGGCAGAAGCAGCGGAGAAGAGTTTCGGGGCAAGTGAATCTGCACTCGAGGAATCGGCTGGATCAATGTCAAAGATTGTAGGAGAAGCAGTACACAAGACAAAGGAGAAGGTTAAAAAAACAATAGCAGACAAGGATGAAGACGGTGACGAGAAGGATGAACTTTAGACCTATAAAATCATCACAGATGAGAAGTGAACTTGTGTTTACAAGTATATCAAAAATTTTCTTTAAGTCATAACTTATTTGACTCAATTAGATACAAATGTTTCCTTTTGCCATTCCTTCATGGATGTGTCATGTGTGTCTAATGTAGTGTCTCATTATATCAATGCTGCACTTGCATTTTTATTTGATTTGAGTAGGTTGTCACTCCATGTTGCTACAGACTTAAAATTACTTTTTATCTTTCTTCTAAAAGATTTCTTATGATAGTATCCAAATAAAAAGACATGTCCAATGCCTTGATCATTGCATTTAGCTTAGCTCATGAGGTCAGGATTCATAGTTCTATACTGTTCATACTTTCATCGACAAAGAACACGGAAAGTCAACACTAAACCCAGCACAGTACAGGAAAAAGAAAGGAAACCAATGCCTTGATCATTCATTCACCTCTACAATTACAAACTCATCCATTGATCTCAATACCATGTTTCTGAAACAAGTAAAACTCGCAAGGAATGAAAGACAACAAAAAATCATACTATTTAGGAAGCATTAGAAGCAGAGTTTTTAAGGCACTCACTCTGACACCTCCTCAAGCACACATCATTCCAGGCAGGTACATGGTGTTGGTTCAGACATACTGTCCGAGCACACGCATCAGCACAAGCATCGAGCTCGGATACTCCACAAACAGTGATACAACTGTCTGGGATAGGATCCTTAGAGAATGCACCGACCTTTTTCAGCATCCGCTTTGACGTGCACACCCTTTCACATACAAAGATGTCATCCGAGCTCTTTTCCCTGCCTCGAGCGCTCTTGATCCTTTGTTCTTCAGCTCGCCTTCTCTTGACTCTGAAAACTTGTCCGGCCAGAAGAGCAGGAACTGCTGCCCCTACAAGGGACCACCACACCTCCACCATATTGAGCGGAGATGTGTCGTACAGTTGAAATGGAGTTCTGGTCACAAGAGATTACATTTTCAGAAACTATACAAAAGTATGAAAGTATCTACAGAATCATATACTCAAGTGAACAAAGTGACATAAAGACTACTCAAGCAAATCAATACAGGTCACAGTAAGCAATTCACAAAAGCAAAGTGATCATGCAACAAAGCCAGCTTCTAAGATGTTTGGATGATTGATCAATCACGAAATCAAAGGGTTGAAGCAACCAGATTCCTAAAGTTCAGTTTACAAATTCAGTTTACAAAGTACAGTTCAGTTTACAAATTACAGTCATCTATAATAGATTAATAAGCACAAAATATGGTTTTCGTAATTTACAAATTACAATTCAAATTCAGATTACAATTCAAACAAACTTTTCTTGAATCAATTAACAATTTACAAATCACAGGAAGAGGAAGACAGGAACTCAGGAAGAGTGAGCCCGACGCTGTTCAGTTTACAAATCACGAGTGCAACTGGGTTCAGATTACAATTCAAGAGGAAGACAGGAACTCAGGAAGATGGGGGAAGATGAAGACAGGAAGCCGAAGCTTACCAAAAGATAGATCCAGCCTGCGGCGCTGTTGAAGACGTCGAAGACTCGAAGAGGACGAGTCACGAGTGCAACTGTGAAAGGACGAGGCTTCAGAACTTCTGACGGGGTCTGCGTCGGGGTCTCGGGGACGAGGGGACGACCGGAGTGAAGAGTGAAGAGAGATGGGGCGGCCGGATGACGGGAGTGAAGATTGAAATGTTTAGAGAAGAAGAACTGAGTGAAGAGTGAAGAGAGATGGGGCTGCCGGCTCCTGCTAGTCTTAAGGACTTAAGGGTTAAGGACCTAAGGGTTAAGGACCATGGTCTCGAAACCATAGCTCAAACAAAACAATTCGAAGAAACACTTAATCAGCGCAAGAAAGATTAAACCATCAACAATCGCAGAATTCATCGATTTCCCCCAAAATAAAATATAAAATGAGACATCAAAATATCTAACGACGAAAATGAACAGTAAGGATTCGCTAACCTTGTGAAGCAGACGAGCAGTGATCTGAAACTGAGATGTAAGATATATCCAAGAGCAAAACCAGTGCGAGAAGTGGATATCGAGGGTTTAACTTTTACACAGGCAAGAGCAACAAGAAAGGTTTTTGAGAAGAAGCGAACATAACTCGTGACTCGCAAGCGAATCTTTGGATGCAACACGTTAAAGGCTTCATTACCGGTTTGACTGGGTTTCTTTATTGGGCCGAATAGTCTGGCCCGTTGGTCTTACATGTCCCATTAAGGGAAAAAAAAAAAAAGTAAAGTGAAAAACTGTTTTGTGTTTGGAGACTTTGGACAATTTACTTTTAGAGGAAAATACATTACATCACCCATTATTTATCATTGTTTTTGTTGTACCCTAATGTAAATAATTAAGTTGGTTTATCTTCTAAAGGTTCGTCGACTTAAAACATCCCTTTTCAAAGGATTAGATCTGTTCAAATCCGGGCGGCCTGTCCGGAAAAACGGGCGGTATGAACATGGGAACAAGCCTGGGCGGGCCGAAAAGCCCGGCCCGTCGGGCCGGATCCGGACAAGGCCTTAGGCCCGACCGGACCAAAAACCCCGCCCGTCAGCCCGGTAAAAAAAAAAATTTTAATATATTTTACATAAAATATCTTAAATATAATTTAATTTTTTTTAAAATCAAATTAAAATTTTTTTTAAAAAAAATTGAAAAACGGGTACTCGCGAGCCCAACCAGGCCGGGTACGACACCCATCCCAAGCCCGGTAGCTGGGCCTAGCCCGACCCGAGTCCGGCTAAATGGGCTCAATATTTTTATAAAGTCCGGCCCGAACCCGGCCCGGACCCGGATATGAACAGGTCTAAATGAGATCCATTATATATTGTTATTTACGAGAGGAATTTGGAGAGAAAGACGAAGATGAAGCAACAAAGCTTTGAGATTTATAATCTCTGAGCATTTTTATCACCATATCGTTGGCTTCTGGTTTGTAAAAAGATCCATCTCAAATTTTTCACTAAATGCCTTTGAGAGGGCTTTTCTTCTATTTGTTTATCTATTTTCTTTGCTAACTTTAGTGCTATTGCAAGTATATTGTTTGTTATTGTATTGTAACAATTGTTTAAAAACTTAGTGGGATATGTAACCGGATCTCCCCTCTTGAGGTCCCACTGACGTAGGAGGAAATTTTAAACTGCATAAACAAGTTCTTGTGTGATTCTTGTGGATGAAGCGGATGGTGAATCGGTAGGATTCGGGTGAACGTTTCACCACTCATCCATCTGACCATATTCACCCACTTAAAATTATATATATCTTTAATAATTATACTTTTTATGTTATAGAAGTTTAACCTCTATTTTCTTACTATATTACTATATAAAAGTAAACTCAGTATTTTCTTTGTTAATATATTTCGGTCCTTATTATTAATTTGTTATAAAAAAATTATATTTCGGATATTGCTTTATAATAGTGTTGTACTTGATATTATGTACATGTTTAAATTATTTTTGGTTGAATTTAAGTATACTTTTAATTTTTAGTAAAATATTTTAAAAAAATTTATCAATTTATAAATACAGCGTAGACAACCCAATTTACCCAATTCACTCGCTTCATCCATTGGATGCGGGTAGATTGAATATGGGTGAGACCCTTAGTGGATCGATTGAATAACTATGGGTGATGGATCAAGTGACGGTTAAGTTCATCCACCCGCCATCAAAGTGAACTAACACGCTGTCGTTGTTAAAAAAATTTTAATGGATCAAGTGACAGTTAACAACTCTTGGATTGGTTTGGGATCAATGATCCGAGATTCACTTGGTTCCATCATTTCGTGACTTGCATCCACTTTTAGTTGAAGTGGACGCTATCAAAATGGCACTTAGAGACGCCCTCCTCATAGGACTATCGAGTACATCTTGTAATCTAACTCTCTCCAAGTGGTCATCATGATCAATTCAACACTCTAACCCTTATTTCGCAGTTACACCCTGATGTAAACAATCAAGTTTTCAACACTCATTTCCCTCGTGGAGCTTGCTACTCTAGACTTGGTTTAATAAATGGAATTCGTTTGTCTTTCAAAAAAAATACCATGTAAGGGTTTTATTTTTATAATTTTTATTAAGATTTTAAAAAGTAATATTTTTGTATGTATATTACAATGAAAAAAAAAAAAGAATGTCCGAAAAATGTATAAAAAAATTCACTAAATTGTAATTTATGAAAATGGTTAATACATAAAAAAAATTTTAAAAATATATTTTGCTTAAAAAACATTGTAGTAAGCTTGATCAAGTCAAATAATTGGAATTAGAATTAATGAATAATATGTTATATTATAACATAAAAACAAGACCAATAGATATCATAGATGATCAATAAAACAGATTATAAAAGCTGAGAGTTTTGAGTTCTGGCCCATAAATAATAATAAAAAAGAAAGAAACATAATTAGTGCAAATCATAGCTGTTCAAATCCATTGATATGATCACGTACAAATTCCAAAGGTGGACCAAAATAACATAAATATGGACGGCACGATTTCATCCAGTTCATCTCCTGCCAACTAACAAAACTATATGGATGGCACGATTTTCATTTCATTTTTTTTATTTTTTTATTTCAATTCAACTTCCTTGGCTGTCACATGATTCATACACCGATTCAAACCCAAAGAGGTGGCAGAAACTATTAAACCCTCCATGAACACACCTGTTCAAACCTCTCCATTTAGCTTCATACATTGGGAGCAGATTGATCCATCGATCATACAAGCTTGCTTTGTCAGCTCTTTCTATGGCTTCCAAGAATAACTTGCAGAAGAGGCTTCTTAAGGTCATCGTCCTCGGCGACGTCAGGTACCTGTAAAAGTTTTTTGATCTTACAGTTTTAGTTAGGGATGCACATATTCAGACCGGACCGAAATTTACGATTCGGTCCGGTTCTGGACCGTAATGTTCCGGTTCCGACCGAATTTTTACACTTTAAGGGCCTGTTTGGTTCCAACTCCGGAACGGAAATGGAATGGAAATGAATCTATTCCGTATGTATACAATTATTCATGAAGTTTTATGAAATCATTTCTTGTGGTTTAAAATAACTGTAGTAGAATTTGATTAGTTTTCACACCTATATAAACAAATACATTTTATATGCGATCATAAAGAATTCCAAAAAATATTTTTTTTAAATATTTTGAAAAAATATATAATATAAAACGGTCCGGATTGGACTGTGGTGGATCGGACCGTAACTGTCTAGGTCCTGACCGTTTGGACAACCTTAGTTTTAGTTATCTTGTAATTGAAATGTTCTTGACATATATATATTCTTGTTTTGTTTCAGCGTGGGCAAGACTTCTCTTATCAAACAGTATCCTCTTCCTCAGAGTTGGACGTTCGAATAATCAAGAAACGTTTCATGATTGTTTTCTGAACTCTTTTTGTGTCATCATCTACCTGCTAATAATGCATGTTTGATTACGTTGATTCTTTAACTAATAAATTACTTCAGATACGTAAGTAGGAAGTTCAGCTTACAGTACAAAGCAACCATTGGTGCTGATTTTCTCACAAAGGAACTCCAAATTGGTGATGAAATAGTGAACCTACAGGTGAAACAAAATTCAACCTTTAATCTGCTATTTACCATATTATTTATCAGATATTATTACTCATAATTATAAAAAAAATAGATATGGGACACAGCAGGCCAAGAGAGGTTTCAAAGCTTAGGACCTGCATTCTTTAGAGGAGCTGATTGTTGTGTACTTGTGTATGATGTGAATCACCTCAGATCATTTGATGCCCTCCAAAATTGGCGGGAAGAGTTCATCAAGCAAGTAAGTCAATACTGAATAAAATCTGTTTATAGTTTTGTGTTTTAATCTAATTTGAAATGTATTGATCAGGCGGGTATATCAGATCCGTTGAATTTCCCGTTTATAGTGATTGGCAACAAGATTGATGTCGAGAATGGAGAAGCTCGAGTGGTAAGAGGAGACATTTACATAGATAGATGATATATGTTGATGATCAAAAGTATGAATGAATGAGTATATATGTATGTATATAGGTGAGTGAGAAGAGAGCAAAGGAATGGTGCAGCTCAGTAGCAACAGCAACAAAACCAGAAGGCATCCCTTATTTTGAAACATCAGCAAAGGAGAATGTGAATGTGGATGCTGCTTTTATTTCTACTGCAAAGGCTGCTCTTTCCTATGAGGGTGTCCGTGAGATGTAAGTTTTCTATAGAGTAATAGGTTTTTGTTCATCAGATTCATATTTACAGTTTGATTTCTGTGCTTGATTTAGCAGTGAATACTACGAGACGATCCCGAGTTCGATTTCGGATTTGGAGCCGAAAGGATGTGCTTGTTGATGTGGATCTTGTGCTTAAGTTGGTTGAGTTTATAGATCATCAGACTCACAGTTTTCGAATTAATTTATTTTTGTGTTGTAAAGAGAAAAATATTACCATTATGTGTTTAATTTTTTTGTCTCTTACTACATTATGTACCTCCAATATCTTTTTGAGTTGACGTGAAACAAGATTATCAATTTGTCACTATTCTAGTCCGAGCTTTATATGATATTCTACTAATAACTACTGTGTGCTTTATCTCCATTTCAATCGAGCAATTTGTACTCAGATTAGATTATTTTGGCCCAAAATAGTCCCGTAGTATTCAATCGAGCAATTTCAAATACACGTAAGAGATTATTGAAAATAATAATCCCTCAAAATAGTCCCGCTGGCATGCCGAACGGAGCCCAAAAGCCTGAAGATCATATTAAACAGGGTTTTTAAATACCGATTCTAAGACATTTCCTCAACAAACAAACCCCGCGTAATTGAACATTCAAGTGCTAATTTTGATTATACATCAAGGAAAATGTGCACTTCTGCATATGTCAATGCAGCAGAAAAGTTGGTAAATTTAAAGGCAACAAAAGCATAGGAAATCTTGCATTAAAATCACAGGCTTTCATATCCAGTGCCCCCTGGGCTCAATAAGGCACCAAAGCAAGCACAACAAACCAATGTCAGAATTTGTTCATCCGCATAGATCTTATGAACCACAAACTTGAGAAACAAGAACAGGTTGATCCAAGCGCTTTCAGAATGAGTATAAAGACTTTATTTTTTAAACTCAGAACCCCTTTTGACTGTTGATGTCTAGGGGATTTTACCCAACCGATGAAGTTAAATCTTAGATGAAGTTCCGGATGTCCAAGTTCTTCACATCAACCATTGCCTCATCCTTAAACTCCTCCCTGAAGAGAGAGGGGGGAAAAGTGTGAATCACTGGACAATAGTAAAGTAGAAAGCTCATAAAGCTCAATTTTACAGATCCGTATAATGTTGGCCTATTCTTATCATGTCGATTTTTGTTTCCAAAATCTCATTCTATGATCCCGAACTAAGATCAAGTTTGAGAATACCAGTTCTCTGTATTCATATTGTTTCAGCATTCATTTCTAACTTCGGTGATCTAATCTAAACTTTCCACCTATATTTGCATTTATTAACAATGAAATTGTACATCTCCTTTTTTCTATAGGATAAGAGTATAAGGGGGTTTTTTTTACGGCCAAATAAAAGAGGAAGAGCTGAAAAAGTGATCAGTAAATGGTACCCTTTGAACATCAACTAATTCCACTGTTCTTTTTGGGCTGTGCATGCATGAATCACAAATTTTTCTTTACATCATTTACAAAGATAATATGTCAAGAGCTTGATAAGCAATTTGCTACAGACTATCCACATATGCATTTTTTTCAAAAAAAGACTATTTTTGTACTGAGCAAAAATTTTCACTCACTACCCAATAAAATAACATTAAAAATGCAGTAAGACATAAATAAATGCATAGGCTGAATTTAGCTTTAAAAAAACAGAAAGATTGTGGATAGGCCATGAAAATATTAATATAGCTACTACAGCATACCTCTTCTTTTGCGTGTCCATAGCCTCAAAAGTCTCCTTCTTCAACTCTTCCAGCTGAGCCTGGGCAATCTTAAGTTCCAACTGTTCTTCATATTTAGGCAAGTCTTCTTTCCGGATTCCAAGCCTAATTTTCAGGAAGGAAAATTGCAAGTGAACATATCAGATAGATGCTTTTTGAGTTCTAATGAAAAACCTTCTCCGGGTTAAGAAACACATTGTAACTTCATGGAGGCTTTTTGTAATCAACCAATAATGTTAACTTGACAGATTGTGACCCAGAAAATGTTCTAACACTTCCATAAAGCAAGACAAACTTTCCAGTCAAAATGGAGGAAATTTGGTTTCAGTAACATAAAGAATGCTGAGCAAGACATACCCTACAACACTTTTATAAAGCCAGTATCTCCCCTGCAATCACTCATTGGTTTCCATCACCTTGGTGTTCAACAGTAAATACCAGTTCATCTCTTGGGTTTAATCTCCTAGCTAAGATTGTAGCAAGAAAATTTTGCACAGTTTGATCCCCTCTAATGCAACTACACAAGGGAATTAAAATTTAAAATCCATACATACTTTGCATCTTACACAAATCCTTAAGTAAAGCAACTTTATGTTCAAACCAATTTCCGAAAAATCTACATTTAAAATATTTAAGTGCATAGTGAACCGGGTTATCCATACAGGGAAACTGTGGAGCTGCAACCCAAATATTTTGTGCCTACAAAAACTGGGTTCACAAAATACTGAAAAATGCATGCAATTATTAAAGTTCGAGTGGAGTACAGCAATTACAGACAGCAAATAGTCTCATGTTCAACGTATGGCAGATCTAATACATCTACACCTATATTGCTACGCTTCTGGCTTAAAAAAGAAAAACAGTTATGTAACATGAAAACTGTGAAAGTCATTCTGTGAAATCAAACAATAGAGCCTTCAAAGGTTCAAAATTTCAAAAACGATTGACAAACAAATCAATAAGCATACACCATCAAGAACTGCTATATCACATAAGTGCTTACTTCTTGTTTATCTTATCAAACTCGGCCATCAGAACACCCATTCCTTTCTTATCACTTCTCATTAAAGGTTTCCCTAGTTCCTTTTCAACCTTATCCAAGGCTTCAAACATCATAGTCTCTGCACCAAGTTCGTCAGTGAGGCCTCTCCTGAACAAGACAATAAACCCACAAGAAACAATTAACAAAAGGTTCTTCAATGAACATCGTAAGTTGCAAGAAGAGTGTTCCAGAATATAGGACATGGTTTCTACAGTAACAAGAAAATTAAGATCTATCTGGAAATTTTCAGCACATACTTTATTCTGATCTCCTTCAAGGTTAGGAGATAAGTACGAGCATCCAGAATACCATTGGTTCTTGTTTGAATAGTATACTGGATCCTCTGTGATTCTGAAAATAGGTCCGCCCTGCAATGAAAAAACATCTTTTAATTGCTGAAAGTCAGAATTCCACGTAAACAATAGAGGTTTGTCTATCAAATAACAGATTACGCAGAGCACCAGAACCATGCATCTCACAACCTAATTCAAATCTGACAGGCCAAGGCTTGAATCCGTATTTTTTTGTGAAAATATGCATAAAAAACAGGTTACGCAGAGCATCAGTAATTATACTTCTCCTCACTGACATGTCAAGTCCACATTGCCATAATGGTAGAAGAAGAAATCCAGACAGAAATGAGGTGGTAAATTTTCAAGAAGAGAGAGAAAATATAGAATAGAAGACATGCACACAAGCTCATTGATCAAGCTACTATAAATGATGTATTCAAAGGCTAACCCCTAGTTTGTTTTGAATACATTATATTTGTTAAGAACCATTGTAAACAAATTTTCTTAAGAACTATTCATACATATATTCATAACTGGATTACAACTGAAACCCTACATTGAAAAAAGGGAGGAAAACTATGGAACCTTAGAGCCACCTTGTATGGAACCAAGAAACTGAAAAAAATTGAAAGGAAGAGGTCAATCTTAAACGAGCATATTGCCCGTAGAGACAGATTGCGGTTCAGCCATGACCCATGGAACCAATCGGCATTGCTAAAAAGGAGGGTGAGAGGAATTTCACTACTCTGCTTATCCTTGATTAAACTATTGTGCACAGATGGAGACAGTTTATCGCCATCCTTGCTAGTGATGAAGATAAAATGCCTCTTGTTTGCCCGATAATTTTATGAAGTATAAGCAGCAGCAAAATTCCTCTCTCTACTCCTTGTTGGTGATGTTAGTTGGTCTCATGGATCATTGCCCGTTTAAGATTGACCTCAACCATGTTCAGAAGACACAATATCTCTTCATATCAAGTTTTTTACAGTTTGTCAGTTCCATGCAAGATGGGCTCTAAGAATTCGTAGGTTTTTTCTTTTTTTTCGATATAATATTTCAATTGTAATCCCATTATGAATTAAGAGCTTGGATGCTTACTCACATTCTTTCAGAAAAAGAAATGCTCATACTAGAAACACTTTGTTTTTCCAATGTAGCAATTGCACAAAACAGAGGCAAAAAGATAATAAGTTATACCTAAATACCACAAGAATGAACATACAACGTAGAACAAATTCCATAAAAATAAGAAGACAGGGAACAAGATTTACTTTTCACGGATTGTCTTCATGATCTTTGCATATTGTTGAACAGCAGCAGGGTCATTTGGGTCAATGGTGATCTTCTCTTGACGAAGTATACCCATGGCTGTCTCAAACTTTTTCTTAACCTCCAAAAATATGCCCTTCAGCATATCTTATCATCCATAATGCAATTCGTGACCAAAAGCATTTCAGATAATAATTATACGATCAGTCAACTAACTGCACTTAGGGAAAGAAAAAATGCAACAGCAGCTACTCAAGTGCTAATTCAAAAAATTTCCATGTCCATATAACCCGAAAACATCTCTTTATACGATCAGTCAACTAACTGCACTTAGGGAAAGAAAAAATGCAACAGCAGCTACTCAAGTGCTAATTCAAAAAATTTCCATGTCCATATAACCCGAAACACTTTTAGCTTGTGAGTGACAAATTGAGAGACCAGGATCATTCACAACCATTATCGGCAACACATCTAGATATGTGAAAAAGAAAGGGGTGATCAGGAAAGACCACATCCCACAGCACTGAAATAAGGAAAAAGGGATGGTCTCACTCATACCACACTAGCAGATCTATTGACCATCACCACCTTTATCATGGGTTTCTTTCTCACCACTAGCATATCCGGAAGGAGGCAAGAAGTAGATATTGTTGATCCCTCACCAAATCCACATACCAATCCATTGAAGAGACGTGAGAGAGTCAAGGGTTAGTGGAATGTTTGCTAGATATATAAAAAGTTTGTTACTTTATTTTTTGCTTCGAACCATGCCAACAAAGAGGAAGGAAAAACTTCTCTATTCCATATTATTTACGACTTACAAGAGCAACATTTGCAAGAGAAAATGCCACTCAAAAATAAAGTAACAAACTTCTTAAAGCTCGCATTATATTTAGGTTCGGTTCGTTTATAAAAGGGTCGAGCTTAAGCATGTCAATGATCGGCTCCTTCAGCTAAAGTTCGGCTCGTTCGGCTGTAGCTCGGCTTAAAATAGCACTATATGTGTGTTATATTAGCCAAGCAACTCGGCTCGGAAAAAGCTTGAGCTCGTTCATTTTCTAAACGATGCGTATTTGAGCGCATTTCAAAGCTCAATTAAAATTTAGGCTCGGCTCGTATAACAGCCCTAGTCCTAAACCCTATATATAATAATATATTCTGCTAATTAGAGTCTCAGCTTCACAAACTGAAGAGCAAACAGAACAGAGAATTTGAACAAGACCATTACACCATCATATATACAAGAATAAAAAACATCTCTTTATTTGTTATTAACAAATTTGTTGCTGTAATGTAGACAAGAAGCAAGGAGTGTACAGACACATTCACATGACCATATTGCAGGGGGTAGGAATTTTGATCTTATAAAATGCAAGGAATGAGTTAAATTTTATGCAATGGACAAGGAATTTTTTCAAATAAGGCGAAGCCTTACCATCTCCCTTGCTAGCCTGGGGTGCAGGATTCTTGGCAAAGAAACGAACTGAAGTCACATGCTCTGGCCGTAGAATTGCCTGACCAGCATACACCTATAATAAGAATTACAAATACTGCTCAAGCGAACGCAAAACAATAGTCCAATTTTCTATTACAAGAGCCAACATACTAGAATGAGATGTGTTGCCACAACAACAAACTCTAGCATGTTGCGACTTTGGTGTTTGGTTCCAAGTGAATGAAACCAAACCACACAAACCCACTTCCGAAATTGCAAGATATGCTAGCACCATCACACGTTACCCACTCGTATCTTAAACATTCATAACCCACTTCCGAAATTGCCACATTTGGGAATTATTCGTGAGGATAATCATCTGTGACGATTAGTCACCTGATGAAGATCGCACTAATAACTGGAAAAATGGAAAAATGGAGATGGATCCATTGCGGGAACCCCACCCCCAGCCAAAAAAAAATGCCGAACACTAATGGTGAATGCAGTCATGCATAAACCCTAAAGTCTCGACATTCATCTCTAATTTGATCAGAAAAAGCCTAAATCCACTCAACTGAAATGAAACAGAGGAAAATCGGACATCGAACTGAGGTGAGACAAAGAGTGAGAGCCAATCAATAACATAGAAATATACCTGCTTGGACTTGGATAAAACTCGAGAAGCAAAAGCCATTGTAGAGATATTGCTCGCTGATTAGAACTTATTCGTATCAATTCGATTTCTAGGGTTTTGTTCTCCCTGTTTTTGTAGGGTCGATTGGTTCCTGCAATGCTGGGTGATAGAGAGTCAGCTGAAGAACCAGTTTACACAGGTTTGATCCAGGCAATCTGGACCGTTCATCAACCCCGTTTTTAATTTCTTGGCAATTTTGGGAAATTGAAGGAGTGTGTAGGAAAAAATTACGAAAAAATAGAAATAAAAAAAAAAGGTAAAAATGCTTTAAATAACATATTCTTTGCTATATTGCGGAAGGTGGTACGAACTTTTAAAGTTGCGGAAAAAAAACACGAACTATATAGAGGTGTTGCACCTTTTAGCACTGGTATTTAATCCGTTAAAAAAAATTTATACATTTTATAATTTGTTATAATATGGGAAGCTATGAATTTAAAAAATAAAAACAAATAATGAAAAAAAAAAAGCAAAAAAAAATAATATACATTCTATTTTGATAGAATAAATTTTTTAAAACAAAAAAAATAAAATTTATAATTTATTTGCAGTAAATTACTTAAATTACATAAACTAAAAATTATAAAAATGAAAATAGCTTTTTTTTTTTGCTTTGCTTCTTCTTTTTTTTTCTTTTATATGAAACATAAATATTAAACATAAATAAATACTTTTGAACTAAAAAAAATAAAAGCATTAAAAAATATATTTTTTTTTGCGTTTTATAACTTTTAGTTTATGTAATTTAAGTAAGTTGTTGCAAAGAAGTATACATTTTCATTATATCTTTTCCTATTTTAAATTCTTATCCTACCAACTTATAAAGTTTATAAATTTTTTTTATTATTATCATTTTTTCTTTTTTTTTTTGTTATATAAAACATAAATATCAAACATAACGCTACAAAAAATGTACACATTTTCACTATTTTGTTTAAAAATTTATACCTTACCAAATTATAACAAATTATAAAATGTATAACATTTTTTTAACGGATTAATTACCGGTGCTAAAGTGTGCAACACCCCCTATAGTTCGTACTTTTTTCTACAACTTTAAAAGTTTGTGTCAGTTTCCGCAACATTAACAAAGGTTGTGATATTCACAGCATTTTTGCCTTAAAAAAAGGAGAAAAAAAAAGAAACATCGATTACGCATGTTGGGGTTCTAGGGAAGTTTTATTGCGAATACTAATTTGGTAATCGAGAAAAGATAAATGAAATTGTGTTCTTGAATCTTACATGCATGAAAGTTAATTTTGGATACTAATCGAAATTTTTTGATAATTTTGGAAAAGTTTTAATGAAGTAGCACGTATTTATAAACTAAAAAGCTAAATGCACGACATCGGATTTACAAATTGCACATTGCAACGACCGACATCATTGAAACTACCATATGATCAAGGTACAATTGGGTCGCTGGGATATGTGAAGAGTCAAGTGAGTAATCTACTAATTGTCTCGTCAACAATATGTCACAGCTCCTCGTGAATCGTCATCATCGTCCCATCGGGATCGGTACGCAAGATGTGTCAAATACTACCAATAAGTACATGAAGACGATGTACACATAAACAACTAATTATAATATTATAATATAGGTACATGTAATGATTACTTATTTGTCTTACTCGGGTATCCGAGACATGAATAGGGGGTGGTCGATGTAGAAGAGGTGCATGTGCAGTAGACTTGGGTAGTGGGTAAGGGTGTTTATGGTTTGTGAACCATGATATGTAGTCATCGGCAACAACTCTTAGGACGGTAGCTATCCTCAATCCATCTAACGAGAAGCGCGGCAAATTCTCATGTCAAGAGGACCACCTATCGTACACCGGATGATATTGAACATTATACACTATACCCAAATAAGCGGACAGTCATCTACGTGGATTAGAATGCAAGGCTCGGGGATTGTTTGTATGTGCCCAAACTGTCTAGAGACTTTGTCTACCATGTATGACTCCTTGATGTTCACTATACCATTATACGAATGATACCTCTGAATCGGGAGACAACAAACTCCCCGTTAAAGTCAAGAACGTGATCATCGTACAACATAGAACCTCACGTCATTTGGTATCATCTTATCTAGTTGGACAGGCGGAGACTTCAACATATGTGGTTTAAAGGTTGGGGTCTATGGGATCGTAGTCCTCAAATATGAGTAAAACACCCCGGTATTTTCGATTCCGGGATGAGAGTGTGGTTTGTGGCGATAGTGGTGTTGAGTGTTAGCCACCTCCTCTCCGGCCTAGGAAAGGCGCAGTCGCGCCATCTAAGGGTGCCGCGGTCGCGGCTTAGTCTTCTCGCGGGTTCGGTGATCCGTCAAAGCAAGAGGTGAACCCATTTTTTCCAACTACTCGTTGCCTCCTTTTTAAATTTCCGACCCCTCGGTGACCCTCACCTAGAGTGTGACCTTTGACCATCTATTGACCCTTGCTTTCTCAGCTGAAAGGCTTTCTTATCTCACTCTCATCCTCATTCACGTGACTTGCTTCTCTCTCTCTTTCTTCTTCACCTTCTCTTCATCCATCTTCTCCCATGGTGCTTCTTCTTCTGTTTTGTGTGAGTTGCTCATCCCGGATGTGGACTGGTGACAGCAGATCCTAGCTACAGTAAGTGTTCTTCTCTTATCTCTCTTCTCTTCTTCTTCTTTCCCATTTCGTCACCCTTGTGTGAGCCCTAGAGCAAGATTCACTCATTTCTCCTCCCTTGTGTTTGCATGTGTGTGGATCTAGTCTAGATAGTGGACAATGGTTGGGATCTAGTGGTTAACATATAGGATGGAGCAAGCCATCCACGAGGCACCGAAGAGCTTGTTGCACATCGAAGACACGTTCGAGATCGTCGTTTTGGAGTTCGACCGCACCCGCGACATGACAGAGCCGCGGATGCGCCCACAACATCAGAACCGCAGGGGAGGCTGCCTTGAGCCGCGGGTGCGCCCCCTGGGCCGTGGTTGTGGCTTTGGTGCAGCTTGAGCCGCTAGTGCGACCTTTTTGCCCTCTCTAAGGTCGTGCCTTCTCGTTTCGCGATCACGTCATTACTCTAGTGAGTACCCTCTTCCTCGATCTTGTGAGCCTTCTCTTACCTTAAGTTATGCTTAGAGGTAGTGTCATGTTAGGTTGGCTTAGCATAACTCGGTGGAATGCTAAGTAGTGGCTTTGAACCTTAGGTGTGTTTGAGGATTGTTGAACGTTCTAAGGCTTGAGGGTTGATGTTATCTTGTGAGGTTTGTTAAGACCTTGAGTTATCTAGTTTGATCTTATGAGAATCTGAGGCTTGAGGTTATGGTTATATGATTGTTGAGATTGTGGAAACTAGGCCGAGAGTATCCTAACATATTTGTGATGGTTGTGATCTTGTCAGATCGTGAGGACTATAAGTTTGTTATCCTAGCATGGTTATGGTTTATGATCTCGTAGAGATCATTGAGACTAGAAGTATGAGGACTTCTAGCATGTTGGTTAGTTGGTTGATCGTGTGTCTTGTTTTGACCAGGCATTGAGTATCTTCCTACGGGAAGTTGAGACTTGAGAGTGGTTGTTATCGGGTTTAGCTTTGAGGGAGACTGGGAGGTCGTATTACCTACTTAGCTAGCTTTAACGTATTAGTTTGACGTGTGATGGTGGTGTGTGTTAAGTTTTGTTATAACAATAAAACTGGACTAGGACGACCTTTATATAAATTATTGGCCCAAGTGTATGATAATCGGGCGGTGACATCATTGTCCAATTCTTGAGGGAGAATGGAAGGTTCTCTGCGACCAAGCCATACATGGTATACGGGGAGGGCACTGAACCACTCCACATGGTATACGGGGAGGTGTGCCGAACCAAACATGTTGGTTATACGGGGACAGGGGCGAGAGTCGTAGACTTATCGTGTCACAAGCGTAAAATTGGAATTAGTAAAGTGATTAACGTAATGGAAGATAATAACAGGTTTGTGTGCAAGCATGTTATATGTTTTACATTACCTTATATGTGTATGTGTCTTTGCCGTTATTCTAATGCTTACAATGTTAGCTAACGGTTTTATACCGATGTTGTAGATGTCCTACAGGTTAGGGATGCCGATGAGTGATCCGGAGGAGTGGGCAGTCGGGGTTCTCGTACATTATAGGACGGGATTGGGTTTTATATTATGGTTGTCGTTTGAATGTTTGTTGTTGTTGTTGTTGTTGTAAGAACTCGGTTGTGAGTTTTCCTTTGGTTGTTTTTTGGATCATGACATATGCATTAAACTATTTCAGTTTTTGCCTTTTATCTGTGCTTTGTTACAAGATCCGGCGAAATTGTTGTCAAGCTAAGGGTCGGGACCCATTGTGAGGTCCTAGCCCGTAGCGCCCCGAGTCTCACGGATTCGGGGTGTTACATTGAGTGTGTTGATCCGCAAAGCTCAAGGTCTTTATACAACAAAGAGATGAAAAATGTGCATAGATCCACACCTAAACGTGAAAGGTAAAATATTAGAGTTAATTTGTCTGAAACAATTTAATCATAAACAAGTCTCGAAAACTTAGAGAAGTGAGGTGTAACCAGTTTATGGTCTTCGCCTTAGATCGTGAAGATAAGTCTATTTGGCGGTACATGAAACGAGTACTTTGACGCCCCCATGGATACAACCTTATCCTCTCATGATCACATATGAGGTCGCTCATCCATGTTTGTATACGG
Organism: Fagopyrum homotropicum; assembly: GCA_033239125.1. Lineage (NCBI taxonomy): Eukaryota > Viridiplantae > Streptophyta > Magnoliopsida > Caryophyllales > Polygonaceae > Fagopyrum > Fagopyrum homotropicum. Next base: position 142,254,466 of record BSWB01000003.1, on the reverse strand, counting down.
TTAGTAGACTTATTCACTGATCAATGTCAAATGTAACATCATACAACCTTTAGAATCATGCATTTTCATATCCATATAGCTTCTTTATACTTCGTTTTAGTGTATAAAGCTCTCATTTCCATATTTTTGGTGTCTACTTCGGTTTATTTTGTGTTTCATGCATTCAAGATCATTTATTGAGCATAATGGTATGACAATATCATAGCACGAGGATTCAATCTTCCCTATAGTCGGAGAATACATGTAAACATCAAGATGGACTGAAGATTGGTGAAGCCAAGTGAAAACCATTGGAGTTGGATACCATTTTATGATGACCTCTGAGAGATTCCATATTTCGACTATATTCCCTTTGAATTTGGGCGATCATGTCAATTGCAAAGTTGTAGATCTTCGAAAGATCTTCAAAAGTAGTATTCATGGGTCACATAGTTCCAACCAGAGTAGCGGAAAAGTTAATTTTACGGAACTGTCGAAAAAGTTGTCAAACAGTGTTGCCTACGGCCATATGGTGCCCGTAAGGATGCCGTATGGAGATCGTATCACCTACTACCGAGAAAGAAATTAAATCTTTTCGATTATAACTTTGGAAGGTTATGTTTTGTGTAACCCTAGACTCCGAGATTTTTCGCTATATATTCATATGTCAACCTTAGGGTTAGGCACCACCATAAGATAACACACACACACCACATCATCCACGCTAATACCATCATCCTCTCATCCCGCAACCCTCAAGTAGTTCTAAAGTAGATTTCAATTACACGCTTGAATGCTCGTCTCGTTGTACTAGAACTGAACATTGTGAGTTTATTTATGTGTTTTTTATATTTTTTAATACTATTTTGCATTCAATCATGTCCGGCTAATCTATATATTGATCTAATGATTTGATTAATCCTACAATGGCTTGATATATTGTTGAATATATGTTTGTGAATTGAGATTGTGATATTGTTTTTTTTAAAATCACTTCGTTCCCACCTTTTATTTACCTTGGAAAACAACTATGTTTATAACCGGTTTAGATAAAACAAATGAAGAGTCAAAAGCTAATGGCGTTGTATTGGAATTATTGAAAAACACTTAATTTAAGGGATTTGATCCTACCTTTTACTTCGAGCATTCTAACTATCGTAGAAAGCTCTAGTCTTTGTACATTTTCTAACTGAAGAGCCACAAGTGAATGTTTCTCTTGGTCTTTTCTAGATTTCTAAGTTATTAAAGGGTTTTCCGATATTTGTCGAACCACCGGATTGAGGGCTACACGAGCTACAAAGCACAATATGTGTTTGTCTATGTCAAATGCTATTTTAGATAGTTACCTACATTAATCATATCAATGTCCACGAGTGTGACCCACCTCCTATTTCATTTCTAGTTGATTACCAATTAATTAACCCTGTTTAAAACAATAAGCGGAAAAGCGGAAAACGTAAGTTTTTAAAACTTTATCTTACAACCATTTTCACAACATATATACATACTAACATACGTCATAAGCTCTGTTTAACAAAAACACAACTGTTTAAAACCATACAAAACATCCTAGGCGGTAGCATCCCATAACAGCCCACCTGATATGATCTCAAATCCAGGTGTTGGGTCCAACGTCCTTGCCTTGATCAGGCCGAGTCTGAGTAGCTGAAAAATATGTGGATATAACAACAATGAGCCACACGCTCAGTAAGGGTATACAAATCGCACTCTCCCAATATATATAAGTATCTAATATCCCGTCCCCAAAGGACACTCTATACCCTTCCTCACATTCCAAAGTCGATCAATGCATACATATCCACATTCACATATAATTCCACAACCATTCACATCACATTTCACATAAACATTCAAGCATGTTATCACACATCACATATAAGCATATCATCTCATATAAACATCTCATATCATCTCAACACATATAAATAATCATAACATAACATATAGCATGCTAGACTCGATCGCATCGATGCATAGGTGATAATTAACTAACTAGCTCCAACTGATCGTACGATATATTTTCTCATGTGCTTTCGTATTTCTTTTCTTTCTTTCTTTTTTTTTTCTTTCGGTTGGCCAACCTGATAGCGTCATAGGCCCCCTGTAGATCAGGTAGCGACCTCGGCCATCTTGTCCTAAGACCCCCTGTAGATCAGGTCGCGATCTTGGACTATTTTTCTTATCTTGAGGCCCCCTGTAGATCAGGTAGCAACCCCTGGCTGTTTTTCTTATCTCGAGGCCCCCTGTAGATCAGGTAGCGACCTCTGAGGCCCCCTGTAGATCAGGTAGCGACCTCGTCCCCCGGAAACCCGTGCGGGACCCAGTTGGGCTAATTAATCAATTACCATCCTATATTATCACTTTCATATCATACTCAATTTCATGCTTTCATCATATTCTTTCATCATATTCTTTCCACTATCATCTCATGTACCTCATGCATGCTTTCATAAGGAATATCAAGTCATCATCATCGTCTCACTCATATACATATAAGCATGCATACAATCATAACAAACATATATATACACTCAAGCATGCATAAAATCATAGCATATTAAATACATAACATATATTAAGCAAGTGTAATTCATATACACTTACCTCGCAGGTAAGAACAATAAAACCTCGCAAACCAACTATTGGTCGTTTCCCACTCGGACTATCATCTTTTTTCGTGCTTGGATACGCTCACAAAGAACTAAGCTATAGTTTAACAAAACCTTCAACAACACCTGCGGAGAATATCATATTCCTCGTATTAAACTTCTCGCTTCAAACACCAGTTAAATTCATTCCTTTGAATTTAATTAGCTTATAGCATTTTCTAAAATCCTAATTTAATTAATTAACCTTTAATTAATTAATTAAATTTCGCCAGAACAACGTTTTGTCCGCAGGCAATTTCTGAACCCACCTGTCATCAAATCTTAACAAACAAACAGCCCATAATCACCAGAATAATGTAACGAGTATAATGGAATTTCCAATTATCCATTTTGGCAAGCCTAAGGTCAATTTAGGCAAAATCGCAATACGAAAAACGAATAAATTCATAACTTATTCGTTACTAACCCGATTGACGATCCGAAAGAAGATTCGGAATCACAACGACGCAGGCTACGCTCGGACACCATCAAATTCACCGGAATCTGAGCGACGGAACCTCCCTAGTATCATATATGCTCGACCAGACCTTCCCTTGCTCGGAAATGCAGAAACTCGGTACCAAAATGAAGAGAATGAAGAGAGGAATCCAAAAACTCAAACGGATTTGAAATCGGATTAGAAACGAAGAGTAGATCTGAGTTTGAAGGTTGAGAGAAATCAGAGCTTTTACGAGGAAACGTGAAAGAAAATGAATTAATAAACGATATTTCAGCTATTTATAGCGAAGACGATAATTATCCTTTAGCGGAGTCGATAATTATCCTTTTACCGATCCGAAAGCGGTTTAAGCCCCCCTTCTCCAAACTTCTCGAAATTGGAATAATAAATCTGGAATATTGTATGGATAATTATTCCGCAATTGTTTCGAAAAACGCGTATTCCTAAGCCGTCTTTCTTAGCCGCTAAGAAACGAAATAGCGACTCTTTTAGCCATTTTGCCTTTTCATTTTTTTTTAATATCTAGGACATGTCCGATGTCCTGATCATTTCTCTCAACTGCATTTTTATTAATTGAAGCTCCCAAATGCTCCAAATAATACCGGGATGTAATATCATCTAGGAGCTGGTTACCTCGAGAGGTATCTCGTGTTAAAACGGATTTAATTTCCTAAATTACTCGATTAGGTCATCTTCGATTTTTGACTGTTACAACGAGTATCATATATGCAATGTTACTTTAATATGTTATAGTGGGATTCATGTTTCCTTAGATAACCTTCCTCCATTATTTGTCTAGAACGATTATTTTTTTATAACGGAAAGCGGTTCGAAACACTAGACGTCATACAATCTAGTGGATCAAAAGGCCGAAAATATCGGCAGACGGACTAAACGTCACGAAGGATCACGACCATAGAAAAAAAGAAACACACAAAAATACATCATAGAAACCCAAAATCAAGGAGATCTTCGAGGGAAAGTAGGATGAACCAGTCAACAGGAAACGACGAGCATAAACGTTCATTTTCGAAGGAAGTACACATGTAGAAAGTCTGAGGAACAATTGTGCACAACTCAGATTTAGACTCACATCAGAGCCGTTAGGAGCCGATCACAAATCCATGTCCACTTGTAGACAAAACACTCGAATTGCACCAAAAAACAACATCAAACTAAGAGGATGAATTTGCAGAACACGGGTATCATGATATATAAAGGTGTATAACTCTGATTTTTTAAAAATAAAGATTTATAGGGAGAAATTTTTTCATAAAAAGTTGGTTTAAAAATTAGTTTAATGCACAGGAGCTTGCTAATTGATTTGCTTTTGTTCGATTTTATTTTTAAATCTTTATTGCCCTGAACAATAACGATTTGAGCTTTAACTCATTGATTTTTGGCATTTTTGGTGTCTTAGGCCGAGATCGGTGCCTTTAGGCCGCAAGAGTTTTGACATTTCTTTCTTCCTTCTTACACTTAGCAGGAATTGTCCATTAATTATATCCAAATCAGACGCAATCCGTGTAAATTTGATCCTTGAATATACTATATCCGACCCCGTATCCTTGCGGGGGAGGTTGTTGTCACCATTCGGTAAAACTTTCACGATCAAATTTTTGGCGCCATTGTCTGAGAGTTGGAAATTATGATATTTGTTTGTTTATGCCAAAATCTATTTTAAATGGTTACCTACAATTATCACACAATATATATATATATATATATATATATATATATATATATATTGGGTTTCATGTTTTCTTATATCATTTCCATCGTAAATTGTTTATAATCATTATTGTTTTCGCCTATGACAATTGATGCCATATTGCCTTGTTTTTCACTTAAAATGATCAATTATTAGTATTATTCAAATTAGACGCAATTCTTGTGAATTTGATACCCGAATAACTACATCCGATCCGATACTTGCGGGAGGTGGTTGTTATCATTCGGTAAAACTTCTGCGATCAAGTTTTTGTGAGTTTCTTAGTCTCTTTTACTTCGAGGAAGTAATTTGGGCATTGAATGTAACATCAACAGTAGCCGCAATTTTTTGCGGGTGAGGTAAGAAATGTAACTTGACCGTGGAAGTTTTAACCGAATGGTTAACAACAACACCCCCCCCCCCAACACACACACTCACACAAGTATTACGAGATTGAGTGTAGTATATTTGTGTATCGAATTTACAAGTACCACGTCTATTAGGATATATATATATATATATATATATATATATATATATATATGATAGGAATTATGTTAGTAAAATGTGGAAGAGAAAGGGAGAGGAAAATTTTGTCTTTGTAAATGTTAAGAAAATAAGAAAGAAAGCAATGATTGTTGAGGATAAAAAATAAGGAGGGAACTGATATAAGGAAACAAAAATCCCATTATAATGAATTAAAGTATGAAAATTGATATATGAACAAAGAAGGTAACCATCTAAAATAGCTTTTGGCGTAGACAAACAAAGATCGTGTTTTCCAACTCGCGTAAATCTCAATCCAACAATTCAACAAGTATAGGAAAACTCATTAAAAGCTTTGCAATTCGGAAAAGACCAAGAATATCCTTCACTTTTGACTCTTCAATTAGAGAAAGGGGCACCATTTGGGATTTTAATGTATTTGAATGATTACATGAAATGTGTTAGGTGCAATATATAAGAAAAATGTAATGTTGAGTGAGAAAATTTTTTAGTTGAAGGAGAGACACTCAATATAAAAGTCAACGAATTATTTTCTTATTGGACTATAAACCTTTAGAATGATCGTTGAGTTTGTATCCATGATGAAGTAAACAATGTTGCTGATAGGTTAGCTCTATTAGCTTACGGCTTCCCGGTGGTTTACGTCATGTTAGAACCTTCGGATGAGTTAAGACCAAGTTTGATGAACGACATCAACCCTAAGACGGTTTCTATATAGCCTTGTTTTTTCTTTTCCTATTGGTAAGCAATCTGAGTGGTGTCAAGTCCTTAATCGCTAATTTGTCGTACCTAATGCCTCGAAAAACATTGTCCATATGAAACAAAACAAAAACACTCGCTTCTCGACATTCCGATCTTATGGTAACCATGTAAAATACAAATCTAAATAATGAATGTATTGGGCCATAGCCCATGTGAGCTTGTAAAGTGCAAACCGGGCCCAGATACCTAGCCCACATACGTAAAAATGGCCATTGCTACTCGGCAGTAGGCAGCTATCTTCTCCTCCAAAACGCCAACTCCCAAGCCAATCTTCAGCACTTCCCCATTGCCAGCTCTCCGCAGGTGATACACTTCTCTCTTCTCTGCCGCCTCAATGCCCCTCTATCGTGATAATGCCTAATTTATTACCTTGAAATCTGTCTTAATTCGTTATCGATTGAACCAATTTGCGTTCTCACGAGATCTCTTTGGAAACTTTGATGCTTTTTGCGGTGATTGCATTTCTTAAGAACGGACTGTGCAGGTGAAAGAGTTCCGAAATCCAGAGTTCTTATGGCGCCTCTTACGATTTCCGTTGATGGCAAGAGTTCCTCCTCACTTCCAGCTGGTAATTTGCATTACTTGTTGCTGTTTTACCTCCCGTTAGAATTTTTCTTCTTCTGAGAAATATTACTTCTAGTGAAGTTAGGGCTGCTTAGGATTTATCAGGAATCATATGCTTGATTATTTTGGAGTTTTTCTTGATTGTAGATTTATAGATTTTACATACTCTTATTTTGAACGTTTGATGTTTGTTTTTTTCTACTTTGCCGTTATTGTTTAACTGTCAATTTTCATCATTGCTGCCATGACCAGTTTTCTATAGAGCTAAGCTGTGACTAGGTTTGATCTCTTCTATGAAAAACGCAAACACGTGATTAATCTCTGAGCAATATACTTGATGTGTCTGAAAAGTGAAAAGTGCATCTCAAATATACTTTTGAGTGATCCATACCTGTTTAGTCCAATAATGATCCAACATGTTTAAGTTTAGGGATTGAAATAATATCTCTTTTGGTAACAAATAAAGTATGGTTAATGTTTTATAACTACAGGCAGTAATTTTCATATTGACAAGGCAATCAATTACTTTTCATATAATGATCCATGCCTGTTTAGTTCAATAATGATTCAGCGCAGTTAAGGGGCACTGGGACTCTGATGTTTGTGACCTTTTAGTTTATATCTCATATAACGTTTCAGTTCTTAATAGGAAAAACAGTGTTTTCTGTAAATCCTTGGGTATTCTGTCAATTTTTGGCCCCCTTTTTTTTGTATATTTTGAACAGATTGTATTTACTTCAATATAATCTTCACCTTTTCACCAAAAAAAAAAAAGAAAATCCCAGACTTTATTGGATATTCTTTTTTGCATGCACTTTCTTGTGATATCATTTTATGTGACATATAAAATGACTGATGAATTTTACAGATATGATCCCAAAGAAAGTCCATTTTCCTCAGGTGGGGAGAAAAAAGCCTTTTGCATCAGCAAGCATGGAAGAAAAACCATTTGATTTCTTTCAGTCATTGATTGGTATGCTCTGATCTCATTACTGGCTTAATTATAAAATTGATAAGGCAATCAATTACTTTTTCATTTTAGATAAGTTTAGATGACAATGCTTCTTGAACTCGGTTTACATATTTGAGAGAGAGTGAAGAGCTGCGCAAGGCATTTTGACAATTATTGATTGTTTGAGACTTTGAGTAGCTTGTGAAGACTGACAAGAATATTCTATTATGATATTCACATTTTCACATTTCTGTAGGATTGTAATAAAGAGATCCAAGAAGATATTTCTCACTGCATGGACTTTCTTTCATAATACATGCAAATTATCAGTCTTCTCCCCATCTTTGATAATCCCCCCCCCCCCCCCCAAGGGCAACTGCTATCTAACTAACTTATTGTTTGTTGGATGTTGTCAATCCTGTTATCTACTATTTTTAATGTCTGCAGATGGCATTATTGCTGGAGGCACCGCTGGTGTAGTTGTTGAGACAGCTTTGTACCCAATTGATACTATAAAAACACGTTTACAGGTAACCTTTTTCATGCTTAGTAACTTTGGATCTTGAAGTCATTGATTCTTTAACCTACTTGGCTAGCTCTTCTATGATTTTATTTTCCACGAAGAGAAAGAGGAATGGAAATGCTAAATGGTGTGAACTTATATGTATAAGTAAAAATGATCTTGCTGAAAATAGCTTCTTTTTTCTCCCTCTTTTTCTTCTTTTGGGTACACTGGTACAGGAGAGGGGATTCTGTGCCTATCCCCCTAATAACGAATATGCAACAAAATCAGCTTATATAGCTCATACATGGATTGACTTTATAGTATAAACTACCCATGGTGTCACAATGCTACTTGTTTTGGGTGTAGGAGAAGGCATATGGTTTTGTGATATTTCTTGTGCCCAAATTTCTGGTTCCAATTACTTTTGGGCTCTTATGATTGGAACTTTTAGCAATACTTGTTGCTTGTTCAATTGCAGGTTGTTCGTGGTGGGGGCCAGATAGTCTGGAAGGGTCTCTACTCGGGGTTGGCTGGAAATCTTGCTGGGGTCTTACCGTATGGATCTGTAGTACCTTTTTCAAAATTTTGACTATCTGTGCATTTTTTGTCATTGAGATTATGAAAGCAAGACATTGCATGGAACACATAGTTTATTTCTTTGATATGTGAGTTTGCTGTTGACTACAATCACTAGATTAGAGCAAACGTATGTATAAAGTCCCTCTCCCACTCATCTATTCGTGAACTAACAATTAAGTAATGGACGGATTATTTTGCATTGGTTGACGTTCTATGGAAGAGTGATAGGCTTTTCCCCTTCCCCGACCCATCTCAATAGGTTGCTGTAAATGGTTTCAGAAAGACGAAATCTCACGAAAGGTTGGAATGATAGACTTTTCCCCTCCCCCAGCCCTATTTTAGGAATTTTAAATTGGTAGCACTGGCCTGAATTCGTTCGCGTACAAATAACGTTCTAGTTCGGTGAACTAGTTCGAATTTGTATAAGGGAAGCAAATTTGGAAACCCTGCACCGTGCATATATTCATTATTCACTGCGTGTTTGGTGTAGATTTTTTGGTTTAACTCTTTTCATGGTGCAATGCAATCCAGTAAATAATATGCCTTAGATGGTAGCTTTATATTGTGTGACAATCTTGCATTCCTAATACCAAAAGTATGGACTTCAGACTTGGCATCCTATGTCGACCTCATGGGGGAAACGATACGAGGTTTATTTAACCTTATGGACTCCAATATCATGAGCTAGCTTTCGTAGTGTGGTTTTCCCAAGGATATCGAACTTATAGTGATCGTTACATGTGCAACATAATGTTTTCGTTGCTGCATCTATTCCTGTTTAATCTCAGACTGCTGGAATAGTAATTCAAGTACCGCTTTTCACGGCAGGGCTTCTGCTACATTTGTTGGTGTGTATGAACCTGCAAAGCAGAAGTTGTTAAAATTGTTACCTGAAAATCTCAGTGCTGTTGCTCATTTGGTGAGAGGTCTCTTTTCTCTTCTTTGAACATTGTAAATGAACGGGCTATTATAAGATTTTACTATTTTAGTGTATTTTACTTGTAGGAGTTCATTTAAATAAAAATCTACTTGCAGACTTTGCAGTTGAGTCCCCTTTTCACAAGTTCATTTGCAGTTTTTAACAAAATTACATATTTTCCCATTGCTTTGATCTTTCTCAATTCTCAGCATCCTCGTACATAACTTTCTTGTAGCAGAAGGCACATGCACTATTCAAATTACATATTTGCTTCCTTCATTTTGTGGCATGACATTGCCAAAAGATAGAAATATAATACTGTCGCTTTGACTGGCATTGATTAATCTGCTTTCTTGATGATAAAAATGACAAAATTGTTTGCTCACTTTGTACTATATGGGATAAAGTAGAGCAAAAAACTTGCCTCACATATTCTATTGCTTGCATCACTTGGTGCAGACCGCTGGTGCCCTTGGAGGGTTGGCTGCTTCTTTAATTCGTGTTCCTACCGAGGTAACATTCTCGATGCTGTAGTTATAACCTATATGTTGAAGAAGTGTTTTTTTTGTGATTCATTGGGCTTTCAACTCTTGCCAGGTTGTTAAGCAGAGGATGCAGACAGGGCAATTCAATTCAGCCCCAAATGCTGTGCGTTTAATCGTTGCAAGGGAGGGATTTAAAGGCCTTTATGCGGTAATGCTTTTCTTCTGATCTCTTTTCGGAGTAATATACCATATTCATATCTTTCTTTAATGTTTCCCTTTTTTTATAAAAAAAAAATGGCTACTGGAATTGATTATATGTTGAGAATATTATTCATAATATTTGCTCGTTGCTACATTCATCTGATAATGCAGGGATATGGATCATTCTTGCTTCGAGATTTGCCATTTGATGCTATACAATTTTGTATATATGAACAAATCCGGATAGGATATAGGTTGGCGGTAAGAAATTTTTAGTACTAATGCCTTGATTTTTATTCCAATTTCAATTCTTCGAACTCAAAAAAAGCATAGTTCATGAGGTGCTACTTAGATGGTTATATATATTTATAGTTTTTGCGAGGGAAGAGTTATTAACGATAAACCTTTCCCTGTTTCCAGGCTAAACGAGATCTAAGTGATCCTGAGAATGCCGCAATTGGGGCATTTGCAGGTAACATGAAGCTATTGTCATGATTATCTGGGTAAAATCTTAGTTTTTTACTTGATGCTTATGGAACGAATAATCCCAAAACCTGAACTGTTTGATGAAAGCTTGCTGGCTATATACTTCAAGAGGACAGTGCTATACGAAAACTTGGTACTTCAACTCAATGGTTTATTTTGTAGGTGCAATGACGGGTGCCATAACTACTCCTCTTGATGTAATTAAGACCAGATTAATGACCCAGGTGAGCCTAATTGTAATTCAGTGTTTCTCTAAAGTCTGTAATCTTGTAAAGAAAATATCACATTCTTGAGTTTTCTTGTTTAAGTATCGTCTTGTGGTTTTTGCATTGCTTTATTCTATCCAGGGTTCAGCTAATCAATACAAAGGAATTGTCGACTGTGTCACAACAATTGTCAGGGAAGAAGGATCTAACGCTCTCTTAAAGGTATGACCTGCATGTTTATTGTTGTATTAGTCCAATTGGAATTATCATCTTTCTCGTTTCCCAAATATCACATAGTTTTTAATCATAAGTTTGGGATCAAATTTTTTTAACTGAAAAGACCTTTCTCAATTTAACACGGCTTCAGCTCCTGACCTCTGAAGCTTGAAATTACAGTGGTGTTTGGTTCTGATTGGGGTTCTGCTATGGAGTTAGGAACCGGATGAGAATAAGATTTAGTTACCTGAGGTTCCTTTGGGTTAGCTCAGAATCTAGGTTACAATCTCAAGTTTGATTGTATTTGTCTGCCATTAAATATCAAATGAACAATTTTTCAAATTTGTTGCTATCGGGAGTTGGTCAATTTATGTTCATCCTTATATGGTACAGGGGATTGGGCCAAGAGTCCTATGGATAGGCATAGGTGGTTCTATATTTTTTGGTGTTCTTGAAAGAACAAAGCGCATCCTTGCTCAGAGACATTCTAATGCTATTGGTAACCAAGACGGTGACAGAAAGCAGGACTAAGATGTAAGTATATGCTCTTTAGTATATACTTTGAAGCTCTTCCGTTCCTCTTTTCGGGAATTAGTACATGTTCTGTGACAGGCAGCTAGGGGATTCCAATTGTATCTTAACAGTTGAAGCTAGTTTGAATAACATACTATTAGTTTTTACATCCCTTTCCAAATTTTGCTCTTGTCATCCCGTGTTCTCGCCATACTCGTCTCATTTCCAAGTTCCCTCGCCTTCATATTCAGTTAGCTTGTAGCTGATTTATTTGTTATCCTCTTCCATTTGATGTTTCACTGTATTGTTCTTTTCATTTAGGGTCCGTTTGGAGGATTGAGGTTGAAATGAGAGGGGTTGATAAACCCCCATTTGTAACCAGATGATAATTTGAAGGCCTGCTTTTCTCATTGATGAATGAACGTATAAATACAAGAGTCTATGTAACAAAATGCAACAACTAGGAGAGATGCAAGGATATGATCCGATAGTATCGTACTAAGAAATGTCGTATCTCAACATTCCCCTCAAGTTGGAGGTGGTTGAAAACGAACTCCAAGCTTGCATAATAAGGTGTGAAACCGAGACGGGCCCAACACCTTTGTCATGATATCAACCAACAGATCCACCGGTCGTGTAAAGTAAACACAAATGGTGCCAAACCGCCAAACCGGGTTGTTACCTATGTGAATAGTGTAAAGTAAAGACAAATGGTGCCAAACAGGGTTGGTACCTATGTGAATGGGGTTATCGCAATATAGTCTTATGGGTTGATGATAGATATAACCAAGCAATCGAAGAAGAGAGTGTAACTAGAGTAGCTCACATGTTGTAGCATGGCCATGGCTCAATATTCTGCCTCAGTAGAAGAACGACTCATTGTTATCTGCTTTTTAGTTTTCCATGAAACTAGTCCATGAAACTAGTTAATAAATAATTTGAAATTTAATTGTGTTGAACCCTCTATAGAATCGGATGATTACGAGAACACATTAAGGAGACACAAAAAAAAAAAAAAATTCCAAGATGAAGCGGTTGAACGTTTACTTGGAATAACGAAAATGATTCGTGAAATAATGGTTCGTGAGATATTAATGAATCCACCACAATTAAGTGATTCTTATATATAGCTATACAACAAATAACCAAATTGATGGTACTCAGAACTAGTCAAAATGAGAGCGACGTAGCAAAGGTTCTAAAAGGAAAGTGAATACAAGTTGAAAAATAACTTATATTACCAGCAAAAATTCATGGTGTAACAAAGGGTAATGTGTTCAAAATATTACAAATACAAACTAGTAAAACAATCAAATATTCAAATGGGTAAAAAATGTTGAAAGAATTTTACCGTATTTTGATGTGTTTTCTTCGTATATTCAACCTATATCATATTTCATAAACGCCTTAATCCTTGTTTACTACCATTCTGTCAACAACTACTATTCTAAACCTTCTCGTCATCCTCAGAGGTGTCGACTAACTTCTCTTGCTCGTGCAATTGAGGTTTGCCATTGGAGATTGGCGAGTTCCGAGTCTCTTTTCCACCGGGTTTAGATGATGCATTTCCATACCACATCATACCCAAAATTGCAATGGCCATGCCCACAACAACTTGTAAGTTAAGACCTTCCTTACCGAAGAAAAGAAACCCCAAGGTCAAGACAAGAATGGTTTTCATGTGACCGAGTACTTGGAAGGTCACGGCTGAGAATCGTCCTATGCAGATGAACTGGCTGAGATTGGTTCCAATAGCGATCATGCAGGATAGGCATATAAAGAACTGCATAAAAAATATAATGGATCAAAGTGGACAAAAGATAGGCATATGAAGAACTGCATTAAACATATAATGGATCAAAGTAGGACAAGTTCTTATATACAAGCATAAATGGAAAATACTAACAGACGCTATGGGATATTGAACATAAATACTCATCAATCAATCTTGGTGGTAAATTTGTTCACCTTTTCCTTATGCTTTTGAAATTTACTCAGGACAGTTTATTTATTCTTGCATTTGGGTTTTAAAACTGAAACCTTGAAGTACTTCACTAATGTTATGTAATCCATCATGTTAGCTCACCTACAGTTTTCCATATTTTTATTTCTGAAGTTCAAATTATTTTTAGCAGAACTCAACTGAGCTCAATAATAGATCTGTTTCACTTCCAATCCTTGTCTGGAATGTAATTATCTGGAAACCCCAGAATATGATTTCGCAAGCATTGATTTAAAAATCCTTTTCAAGATGTAAATAAACCAGAATAGATTACTCACCACTGACACGAAAGTATAATTGTAAGCATAAACTCTTTTATCTGTCAGCCATAGGTCCACAAAAGGTCCCAATACCAGGAGGGATGCAGCCTGGATCGGAGCTGTATGCCCCAAAAGGTTGAATGATCCAAGAGAATACTTCCGCTGCAGATGATGTACGTACTGCAAGAAACATTTGAAGCACAGAGTTTATGAATGAGTTGTGATGTCACTTAGAAGAAATAACAACTAATATTGTTCAGTAAAAAAAAAGGATAACATCAATGGTAGGGAACAGAAGGCTAAAAAACTTATTTGGAAAGGGAGTTCAAGAATTCGTAATCACTAAAAAGAGATCTGCGTCATCAATATATATCTACTCTGATGAAAAATGACTTACATATTGTTGTAGCGCAGTGCTCCAAACAGCAATAAAAGCAGCAATAAAACCCTTAGCATTAACACTGACATCAGTAACAGTACATACTCCAACACCCAGGAGGACTAGCAATATACTAAGTTTGGTGTCCCTTGAGTATCGCACTCTGTCCAAGACAACTTCCAAAAAACAAGATACTGGGATCATACTCAGCTTTGCAATCTGAAATGCAAATCAGAAGAGATTGTATGAGTGTTACATGGAACCCCAATAAGTACAGAATAGATTTTTGTCAAGAGAAACTTGTGCTAGTGCTGACCTGATAAAATCCCACAGAGTTCCACATCAAACTGACATTCATTCCAACAATGGAGAAGTTAGCGAATAAAACAAATTTCACAACTTCCGCTGGTGGCAGATGAGTTGACTGAATATAACCCAACCACTTCAAAACCGATGTCATTGAAGTAGTCGCCAAAAAGTGCAGACCAGTTAATGTCGTAGCTGAAGGCAGCATCACGGCAAATAGTTACAAAAAATAAGCTTAGTGATGATAGGTTTAAGAAAATGGAAACAGACAACAAAAGAAAGATGCACGAATACTGCAATTTCAGCTCGTTAGGTAACATTTATCACAAACGTGCAATGTTTAATTTCATCGATATAAAAAAGAGCTGTCTCAGTTGTGGAAATTTCAAGTTAAGAAACACATATGCATAAAGCAAGAGGGAAGCAGGCTCTTTTCTGGGAGGGAAAGATAGCGTTCTATTGTTTTGGAAGATTATTTCTGGAGGACCACACGAGACAACTGGATGAATGCTGAACAACACCAAGATGTAAATGCTAAACAGTAAAAAAAATTTAACTCACCAAATGTAAAACCATATCTTGCCATCAAGGCTTTGTTGACCATAATGATCCCCACAGAAGTTACAATATTAAACAACCAAGCTGCAGCGTCCATGGTTGCTTTCTTTTCACCCTTGATATCTGAATACATCTTTAGTTATTGTCTCTCTAATTCGCAGCACCTTCAAATCATTAACCACTGCACTTCTGAGAACAGAAGAACCAGATCTGCACTTTTAGAATGCAATGAAGTTATTGCAAACAATCCTTCCTGTAAAATATACCTGCTAATTAGTTCACATTTCAGAATCAGTACAAAGATACTTGAGGAATTGACGATAAGCCTCCTTTCAACCAAGCACAGAACAGAAGACGGAGTTGGATTTGAGTAAAGAAATGTTTACCAACATACCTATGAATAGTTTTTGATACCTTACTAAAAAAGAAGAGAAGAAAGATACACATACTTTCCGAAAGATAAAAACTTAGGGCACGAGTCTAAGATGGATTGGTAAGATAAAGGCAGCATATAATTGTTCATTCGAATCTCGAGTATGAACACTTGTTAAAGCCAACTTTCGAACACAAACTGTAAAGGATAAACAAAATATTCATGAGACGGACGTATGTCAAACACCTACAGTGACCAGATCTGCATAACTGTATTCAAATTATCGATCGTATAGCAAAGCGGGAAGATGAAAAACTTATTAGTGACTTACTAGTTAGTTCACAAAAAGCATGAAGATTTGGTCAATTAAAACGGTTCCTGAGCTAAATAAGAACAGAAAACCAACAAAATCAAATCTCCAAAAGCACAATGAAGGCAAATGCTTGAAATCATGATATTTAAGTTGGTGATCATGATTCATGTGACGAATCTGTAGAATGAAAAACTTGGTGCAACTCTGGCACAAAAAGCATGGAATTGATCAAATAAAACGATTCCAGAGCTTAAAACAACAGAAACCTGGCCAAAAAACAAATCCATAGAGAACATAATTAGCGCAAAAAATCTTATAATCACAACAGAAAACAACTGACCTTTCTACAATGAAACATGAAACTACAATGAGAAATCAGCAACGAGAAGCTTGCTCCACTACAGATGGGAGATCGAGCAACACATCAAGCGTAGAGAGAGAAACAGTGCAGTACCTCGCAGGTTGCAAGGAGGAGGGAGAGAGTGAAAAGTATGAAGTGAATGGGAAATTTGTGAGAAATTTAACGGAAACTGAGGGTTTCGTTATCGCCATTAAAGTGAGAGAAGGAAACGTGGACTTGGGCACAGGTTTTGTGTTTTCTTTTCGATTAATAACTTTATTATTTTTATTTTTTTTGAAAAAAAACAAACGTCCGTTGAATCGAAGGCCCGAAAAAAATCGACAGAAAATATATAATAAAGCGATGAATGCTAAAGGACCAAATTACATTGTTATCTCCATCGATTTTTTTTTTTATTATTACTATTATCATTTTGAATATTCAAAAGCTAATTAGTTTATAAATTGAATTGTATGATGAACTATAGACTACAAACATAAGAAGTAAATTTGAACTATTAGTTATGGACAAAAATTCCCACCTTTTAAAGTACAAACTGATATGAACTATTACTTTTCTGAATAAAAAAAATACAAGATGTTTATAATTAGTACAAATATTGTTAATTTATAAATTTTACAATAATATAAAACTGTTAATTTCACAAATCATTCTACTCTAACTATTTAGCAAAATCACAGATATATTTTTACTCAAAAATCTCTTTTTTAATTATAAAAAATAAGTTATTTACATATCCAAAACTTTTGAACTCGACTTACTATAAGAATATATTTGATGGTAAGCATCCAAAATTTAACTTCAATGATAAAAACTCAAACAATTTATGGTGTTTTTCTTTGAAGGTGAAAGATAACAAATAAATTGAGATTAATTTGAATTATTTGTTGAAAATATTCAAAATAGTCACAGTACATTCAATGACAAAAATTACTTTTCATGTGTATGGTGAATCGGTGATATAAACAAAGTGTTCATATTTTAACCGGTAGAAATTGGATTTAATTAATATTAGTTACAAAACAAACTAGATAAATGATCTAGAAACATGATCCCAATTTTAAAAAATATAAATAAAAAAAAATATTAATTGCAAATCTAAATTACTGTAAACTACTTTTTAATGTTGAAAACTAGTGTATGACCCGTGCACCGCACGGGTTTTTGTTATATTGTTTTTGATATATATATATATATTTATTATAATATTTTACTTGTCAAAAATAATTAATTATATCATCTTAACACGTGTTAATTAAAATAAACTTACACTAATATGTTACAGACTTTTTATTTTTTGACTCATTGTAATTAATAATAAAATTATTTTATTTTATATGAATATATTCAATAGTTATCATACATAATTTACTAATAATAAAATTATTATTCTCGCAAGTGATAGCATATTAATATTATAAACTTTCTTCTGTAAAATTCGGTTAAATGGCCCATGTTACACAACCCAGGCCCATTAGACAAATAATTAGTAATTAGTAAATATATACTTATATTTTATTAGGAATATATTTTTGGACAACAAAACTCTCAGCCGTCTCTCGACATTCATCACCAAGAAAAGCCCCATTCGAAAACCTAATTACTGAAAAACTCTACAGCTCGTATACTCTAATAAAATAGTCTTTTCCCAATAGCACATGAAGATCTTCAAGAATACTTTCCAATTCAACACCCTATATATAACTCAAATAAATCCAATTTAAAATAATTTAAACTAAGTCATACTTTAGTAATTTTACACATATATACAAATCTAATTTAATTAACCTCATCTAGAGAATCTATAACAGATTCAACAGTCTTGTTCAGCAATTGTTGTACATCCCTATCAAACATTACAAATATTGTGTTTCGAGTTTGGTCACGTACACAGACTCGGATCTTAAACCTGCATAGAGTACAAAAAAGATTCAATTATAATGAATATAGAACATAAGTAAGTGAATAATTTATTTTACCTGGGAATAACATTCTTCACTTTTCGATCACACTTTGGACAGTAGAATAATTCACCAATCTTATCCACTTTCTTCTTGCAAAGTTTACAGGAATTATAGTACCAACCATTAGAGTCATCGATATCCTCAATTGTAGAGAGATTCAAACACTTGCACAACTGTTTAAATAAATAAAATGCACCATAAGACATTACTTTAATACATATATGATAAGACTTTAAGAAAATATATAGGATTTTAAATAAACCTCGTCAATGGTGAGTAATTCTTCTATAGACTTGGTATGTTTCACATCAAGAAGCTGATCCGATATGGACTGAGATGGTGTATTAGGCAAATGGTTCAATGTTGTATTGTTGTCATCACCTTTATGTAATTTCAACCTACAAAAACTATATATGTAGTTAAATTTAAAAAAATAAGAATAATAATATAGTTATGCAAATCTTACTGATGCTTGTAATCAAGGGTTTCTGGTATGTTGTCGTCATCAATGAATATGCGAGTTCCTCCGACGATATTAGACAACTTGTATTGCCCTAGGTAGAATATAAGGGAAAACAACTTAGATAGAGCACTTTGCATGTTTTATATACTTATACACAATTTGACAAACTTACCTTGGTATGCACGTAACTTAGCACTTTGAACAATGAGAACAACAGTAGCTGAATTGTCCTTGTTCACATGGGAACTTAGAAGTGTAACATATTGATCCCACAAAATACACCCAATTACCTTATCTATATAAAAATAAAATATATGGTTAATATACTTATTAGCATATAATCTTATATGTAACAAAGAAGTATATAATAAGATACCTATTTTTTAGCACTATCTCAATTCGAAGATGCTCAGTTTTAAAGGGACCAACAACACATGTAGTTAGAGTTCCGATGCCAACTAAGTGACCAATGACATCTGACAAAAAAAAAACCGCAGTAAATAAAAATATCAAACTACATTATGAATTTTATAATGCAATGAAGAACAAATTATTCATGACTTACCAACCAAGAACCTGTCGTCGAGAGTTTTGTTTAAGATCTGATTGTAAGGTACGAATTCAAAAACCCGTAAAGGGATTTGAAACCCGACTTGCTCAGTGTATGTCATAGTAGTGGGTGTGATGAAATTCAACTTCAAAGTGTTGTTGGTATACCGATATAAACCGGTGTTTGGGTGTTTGGGTCCAATCCAAAATTTGTTATGATGTAAACACCAGATTCACGAACATGGTTGAACTTCTTGAACCAAGATCTCTTGTAGAACGCTTGAATCTTAGTGCCCTACAAAACAACCATAACCCATTAGAATAAGTGAATGTAATACTCAACTGTGCACTTTGTGCAGTACCAAAACCATTTATATATATAAAAACGATTACAATTATAGATGAAGTTGAAGAAAGTATCTTACATTCTTATCGATACAGACCATGTCCCTTCCAATAATGATTGATAGGATCCTTCAGTGATGTGTCGTAAACATCCCATATAGACATAACTCGAACTTGGATCCTGCACTTTGAACTGGACTTCATGTTAAGATCATTAATCAAAACGAAATTCTTCTCCATTGCCTGTGAAATGGAACAAAAAAAATAATCAGAAACCGAAAATGTTAATGATTAATAAGAAAGAGAATGAAGTAAACCTTCTTCAGGTGTGTATGTTGAAGAAATGGTGGTGTGTTTATCAACAATAGGAACTATATTTATATAGGCTGAAGAGTAATATACTATGTAATCTAACCTAATCTAACCTCATTAGTTTTAAAGATACAAATAACTAAAAGATTTGAAGATAAGGCTGAAATAACAAATAATAATATTAATTAATTAATTGAAGATGGATAGACTTAAAAAAAATTATGCATGGTTAAACAAAAAAAATCCTTTTTATTGGTTATATGTCAACTGCAAAATCTACATTATTTGAATTCGATTATTTTTTAAATTACTTTTTAATATATCGTATTGGAAGGTACATTCAAAGTCAGTAAAAAATTATGCATGGTTAAACAAAAAAGTTCTTTCTAATCTAAATATAATTATTGACATTTTTCCTCATTTAAGTATATTTTGCAGTTTAGGTGTGATTCAAGGGTTGGAATGGAAGAATAGAAAAGAAATGAGTTATGGAATGAAACGCATTCATGTAATGGTTGACAACCTTCTTAAAATTCGATTATTTTTTGCAGTTTACGGTACACTAATAAAATTTTGAGTTTATCTTCACAAATTAAAATATTGGAGGTGTCAGATTAATTTGATTGGCCAAGATGATCAAAAACACGTAATATATATTTGTTTTATTTTTTAATTGATGATAAGTGATATGGAGGAAGATTTGGTTGAAAGATATCAGTAAATAGAGCGTAACTCATTTGTTATTTTACTCAACAAACTTTTTTTATTAAAAAATTTCATTTAAAACCGATTATTAATTACTTTTTACAATTATTTTGGGAGGCTGAAATAAACATAGATGCGACACGTGGCAAAAAGGGCTCTCCTTTAATACATATAAGATAAGATAAGATAATTAAAGCTCAAAATAAAAATAGTTAGTTAAATAAAACTATCAAATTTAATTATTAAAAAAAAAATGTTGAGTTAAATAAAAAATGTTTAATTATCAAATAATTCTTTAACAAAATCTTAATGATAATTCTAATTATCTATTTAAAAAGTAATGAATTATTCACTTTTTAAAAATAATTTTTTTGGCTTAGAGAAACGTGGATGCGACACGTGGCAAAAGAGGGCTCTCCTTTAATACAGATAAGATTAGATTTAATGTAAATTAAGTTAAAATTAAGAAAAATGCGATATATTTTAATTTTAAAACTATACTTGAAGTTTAATTTAGAACTTCAGTTTTTTACAAATTTATTAATAATGAAAATTTTAATTGAAAAATATTTTATTATTTTATTCACAATTAATAGTTTATATTATTTTTTTAAAAAATAATTGAAGCTTATATCTAGTATTAGGTTCGTACTATTTCGGTCATCTTTTCTTATTTTGCAAATATTTCATATAGATTTCACTTAAATCCAAATGCGACATATAATATAAGAAAAAAAATCCACCTTTCTTAGCCTATTTATTTATTGTTAAACAAATAGCTGTTATTATATGTTCAGAAATGTATCATCAATAACTTAATATTTAAAAACGAAATTTTATTTAAATTTTTTTTTAAACTTACTAATTCCTATTTAAATTATGGCCTTAAAAACTCAATTTGACACGTTTGTTATAGTATCAATAAATTAATAAAAAGTTAATATTTTTTTTTAATAATTTATCACTTATTATATTTGATCAATTACGAGCTAACTAATAAATACGTTAATTTAGAAAAGTATTTTCAAAAATAAAATTATGATCAACTCCGGATATATGTCCGCAATTTTTTCATAAACTTTGCACCGGGAATTTATCCATAATTTTATTTTCTGAAAGTACTTGTGATAAACTAAAAAGATTAATTTTTAAACTATATAATAAATTTTAAAATTTTGGATTACTTTTTGTTCTTAGTGATGGTTTATATTATATTCGGAAATCAATTTCTGTATAAATTCAGACATAAAGTATTATGAAAAAATATGGCGGATTAATAATTTTTAAAATTTATTATTTTTAATTTAGTTTGCATTATTTTGGTCCATTTTTACTCTAAAATTATGTATTTTTACTATTTTAAAATTAGACTATTATTATATAAATATATATTTTTCAAATAAATGCAATATCACTTACCAATTTGTGAGATAAAAGCTGGACCAAATGTCAAAATTAGTCATTATAGTGAGCTTATTATATTCGATCTAGATGTACAAGATCGAATGCTCTAAGCCCCCAATTAATTAGCTGACTTTAATATATGGCTGGTCCATACATTTCTAACAAAATAAAATAGATATATTTTACGTTACTTTACTTTTTGATGGATCTCTATTATTAATTTTTTTTGTTAACTTTTCCTAGCTTAGACTAAACCTAAACAAAAACCATTACCATAGATTAGATATGGGCTAAACGATTGGCTTTTCAAATCTTCTCAATCTCTAATTGCATATCATTTGAACTTGCTTCTAAGGTGTGCAATTAAGCTTTTTGTTTTGCACTAGTAAAAACTACTCCAATTAAGATTTCGTCACAAAACATCCGACCTACATTTGAAAATTAGGTTGCACGTCTTGATGAAAGACTAATTCATTTGTGTTGAGCTCTAACCTTTTTTGTCCGAAAGAATGACAACACTCTCCGTATGTCTCTAGACTCGCCAAGTGACCTGTAGTTGTGAGATAACCCAACTTCCCAAGTCACAAAGTAAAGTTTTAATACAAGAACATATATACATCATATTTTACCAGAAAAAAAATGCAAGGTTCGCAATATATAGTCTACAACGACCATTATCCGTGGGCATGTCGAGTGTCAACAACGGTGTTATTTCTGTTAGTACTTTATGGCAGAATTCCTTAAAGCCTAATTCTTATTCTAATTGAGCGGATAAGATTTGTCCAACACATTATTATTAAAAATTAAAATAAGATAAATTTATGGCTTAATTATCTTTGGGTCCGTTGTACCGTCATCCACCCTACCCGGTGCTTATCGGGATAACTCATATGAAGAATATGGGCCGATTCTGTATATATATCAAAGACTTCAAGATTACAACGAGAGGCTACTAGCTCAAGTGTAACCCCCACCTTGTATATTCAAAACAAGGAGAATTGGACAAGAGTGTTCCTTGCACGAAGGTATGGGAAGGATGAGGCAACAATATACCCCTCTATTCATGGAGCGACTAATAGAAATTTAGGAGGAGGAGTTTAGGTGGGTACTTGTTTTCATAAGTTTTTGATTGCATATTGATTGTTTATACTAGCAATTGGATGTGTTCTAGCTAGGAGAAACATTTCTTGGGGTTGTTCAAGTAGAAGAGACAAAATCCTTTTTGGTTCATCAACGGTAACATTGACATGAACGGAGAGAAAGTGGGGATCCCCTCGTCGGAATTAAATAGATAGTCTTCGACCAAAAAACAACATAATCCCGCATGTCTCCGTCAATGATTTCGTTTTAGGGGGAGACTTGATTTCTTTCGCCGCTTGAAAGAGAATTGTCTCCCCAAAAATGAAATAATTTTAACTTTTTACATCTTTTGCTATAATTAATAGGTTGGGAAGGAAGAGTCCAAAATCCAAATATGAAAAGGTTTAACATCGAAAAGGTTGTTTTATGGCCGTTTGAAAGCAAAAAAGCAAAAAGATAGCGAAGGAAAACTATATGTATATAGCGAAAATACATATCTAATCTGGCCATCTAATCTTAGGATCTACATGCATAATTTATAGAATTAGTATTGTTCATAGGAAATGTATGTTGATGCATGAACCAGATCTATTAGGAGGGGAACAAAAGAGAAAGAAAACCCAAGGGTGACTTCTCTACTTGGTCCACGCGAGCCCGGCGTCAAGATCTCCTTTGTCTTCGACGGCTAGGACGATAATCGAAAGGGGATCAATCAAATTGTTTCGGATGATGATGATAGTTGACTCTCACAACACCGACCTTTAATTGTTTACTTTTGAGAGAAAATAAAAGCTTTTGAGAAGATTAGAGAGAGTGTAAACTATAGAGAGTAAGTCTTCAAATTAACTTCCTTTTGTAACTCCTTAAGAGTACGTAACTCCCCTAATTAACCTTCACGGTTGAACTTTCTAATTATTCATTTCATTATAATATTTCTTATTATAGTAATACATAACATGTCAATGATAATAAATAATCATTTCTGTTGATTTAGACCATCAACTCAAAAAGTGTGACCTCAGAAGATCCGTTTATAATAGTCTTGTACTTAAACCGTTTAACTCCAATAATCGTAGTTGACTTGTGGCAAAACACTACGACTTTTAAACTAACTGGATTGTATATCTTTATCATCTGTCATGTTCCATGTTTAGTCATTGCACATTAAATTACATGAATATATCTATTAACTTTCTTTTGTAACTCCTTAAGAGTACGTAACTCCCCTAATTAACCTTCACAGTTGAACTTTCTAATTATTCATTTCATTTCATAATAATATTTCTTATTATAGTAATAGATAACATATATGTCAATGATAATAAATAATCATTTCTGTTGATTTAGTCCATCAACTCAAAGTGTGTGACCTCAGAAGATCCGTTTATAATAGTCTTGTACTTAAACTGTTTAACTCCAGTAATCGTAATTGACTTGTAGGAAACCACTACGACTTCTAAACTAATTGGATTGTATATCTTTATCATTTCCATGTTTAGTCATTACACATTAAATTAAATGACACAATTCCTTCAGCTAACAACTATTTGGTGAGCCAGTTCGAGATTCAGAGAAGGAGCAAACACCATTTGAATTATACATGAATGTATCTATTAAGTTCAAACCATACTATGCAAATTAACAGTAGCTATTTGTGATTTTCAACCAGAAAAATAAAAAGGAAAAACAAACAAAACGTCGCCTGAGAGATTCGAACTCTCGCGGGGAAACCCCATGTACTTAGCAGGCACACGCCTTAACCACTCGGCCAAAGCGACAGTTGTTGATCTGTGTACTGTTAAGTGTTACAAAGTACAATTTATAACTTCAGGAAAAAAAGTGTAGGATATAGTTAAGAAGTGATGCTTTTTATTAAAGGAACTAGTCTAGTGATAAACTGTATAAAAACTTAATAATATAAATTTGAACCTTAAATATAAGAATCACAATAGCTGATGTATATTAATACTCAAATCACTTATAAATATTATTCAAACGAATTAACATACATTCAATATGCATCATCTTCACTTTCATCAAAGAAAGAATATGAAAGAAGATTGTGGTGTCGTGTAATGAAGGAGATTATGATAAAGTTTGTGCAATCATATGTTACGAGTGTTTGTTGCCTCTTGATTACATATATTCATTCGTTATTAACTCGATTTTGGTGGGGCTCTATTGATACACGCAAACATATACATTGGAGAACTTGAGGAGATTTGTGCTTGCAAATTTTTGGTTGTTTTTATATCTAAGTGTCAATGCTACTCTCTACGAGAAGCGTATCACGAACTCAACGATATGCTCTAGATGTCATCTTGCCGTAGAAAATATTTGGCATGCCATGCTTAATTGTCTTTGCTCGGCATTCGCATGATGTTTCGTTTTCTAACCTTCTGTCAATGATCACTCAACCATTACCATTGGATTCTATAACTACCATTCTTCTACATGTGGTTCATCGGGGGTCATTGAAATTCTCACAAATTGTTGGGTTGTCTGGAGCACACGGAACATCACCTTGTTTGAAGACAATCCTCCATGCACTTCGGCTCTACGTGAGTAGCTGCGATCTTACGTTTGGGAATACTTTAGCATCAACTCGTCTACACCACCAACCAGTGAACATGTTTATCGGGGAAAAATTGGTTTCCATAGTATCATGGTATCCTCCTCAATCTGACATAATTAAGCTAAACACAAATGCACGTATCGTAGTTGATGGGTTTTGCTGGGGTTGTTCTTCAAAACTACAAAGGGATTGTGATGATATCCACAAAGAATCTAGACAGTCATTTGACGCCTAAATTGGTTGAAGTAGTTGCGCTATTATTTGGACTTCAAAGCATGCATAACCTAAGTTTCATCTTGTGTTTTGCTTCTTCTACTCCATCGAGGTTTTCTACACCATCGAGATTTACTGCACCCTCATCTAGTATGTTTCCTTCAATATCTCATTGACATCCATGGACTACAATTGTTCAACCCTCATCGGCTACAGTCGAAGAAAAGGAAGAAGAGGATACTGATAACTCAAACGGGTAGATCAACTTTTTATTTTGAACAATTAATATGCTTTTATGTTATTTTATTGGTAGAGTCATTGTTTCTTTTATTTCATTTTTATTTACTTTATTGTTGAAAGATTATGCTTAATGTGTAACGGTTCGATCAAGGGTTTAATTGATTTTTTTATCCAAAAGTCAAAGCCGTGGTTTGAAGTCAAGACTTTGATTTTATTGATGATGGACACCAAAGAAACTAACCCTAAGTTCTTTGTTTATAATTCCTCTTGGAGGATCTAGTCTCTAGTCGTCAAAGTAAAGAATAATTTGGAGTTTAATCTAGATTCAATATTATCGTATGAAAAAGTATCTTAAAAATACAATTTTCATTGATAGCTCTCTCACAGTTATATTAAAACTTATATAGATAAACCTTTTCGTCATTCTTGGAAAAACTTTGAACATCATATTTAAATAGTCCTTAAATATTGTACAAATAATATGCTCCCGCATTATCCACAAATAAGGTCCTATCACCTTATTTAATTTTCTCAGTGTCATTGACTCCACAAGCAAGTTTCCTAGTTCCCTCGGAAATATCTTTTGAATCCTCAATCTCGATCTTGGATATTGAAGACATATTCACGCTATGTTTTTCTTTTGAGGTCTTTCCTTCTTGAAATAGCACTTCCTCACTTGCACACTTCAGCTCAAACATAATCGATTTAGTGATCTTAAGAACTCTTAAATTCCTCAATTTGTTTCTTCATGATTTTTCAAATATAAAGAATCTTTAACACCGGAATTTTTATTCCGGAACCCAATAAAAAGTTGCAGACTTCGGATCTTTATCTAGATTTTGGATCAATTCTATCTCTTGACTCCTCCTTGGAGTCAGAAGTAGAACACGGCCAGAAGCAGTCACCACCCCCGGGGCCCGCGATCGCAACTACTTGGTCTTGTCGCGGTCGCGGTGAGATGACAGGCCGGCCATATCTTCTGTAACCGTCTCGATCTTATTTTCCTTTCTGGATTAGAACGATCTTTTTCCCTTCCTTTTTGCTCTTGCAGCCTTCTTTCTAAACCCTAGCAACCCTCTTTTCTTTCACATTACTCTTCTTTTCATCTCTCTTTTCCTTTCTCTTCTCCTTCCTTTCATTCTATTCCTTCGATAACAATAGCAACATTGATCCTTCATTCTTCGCCAGTGCAGCAACATGAAACAATCGGAAGCAACTTGTCGTCCTTCCTTCGCGTCTTGCAAGCAAGGAAGCCAAGTCTCAATCCTCTTTGGTTGGACATATATTGAAGGATGGGTAATATCCGATTTTGTTCCTCTATCATTACTCCATGTTCACGTATTTGGGTGATTTATATTGTCTGTAATTCCTTACCATAACAACAACAAGCAACAATAGCAACATGCACAGTCCTAGGGTTTTTCAGCAAGAAGACGACATCATAACAGGAGCCCAGACGTCGTACCCGCGGTCGCGGTCGTTCATCGCCACGATCGTGCCTACCTGTCTTCCCCGCGGTTGCGCCTCGGATCCCAACAGTCACGACTTCTTACTCCGTGGTCGCGTCTTGTTTTTCCCGCGATTGCTTCATCCCTCTAGAGAGTACCAAGTATTGGTATGTGGATCCTTTCTTGCTATCTAAGGTTGATAGTCATTAGTATCATGTTAGGATGGAACCTAGCAAACCTAGAGTGAATCCCAGTTAGTGGTGTAGAGAGTTAAATCTTTTGGAGTTAAGACCTTAAGGTGTTTTAAGGATTTGGATGAGATACATTAAGTGTAGGAAAACTGTTATGATGTAGTTTTTGGAACTTGTTATGAAGGATAGATGGTTGATAGGCTTGAAATGTTGATGAATTGTTGGGATAGACTTATCTTAGTCATGGTTGACCTAGAAGTTAGAAACTTCTAGATGATGGATAGATTTTGATTTATGTGTCCTTGTTATCAGGCGGTGGAGTTTATTCCTGCGGGATTCAGAGTGCTGATTAGATGGGATTATCTTGATACATATAAGTCACTTGGGCTTACTTAGTTGACTTTCTGCATGTTAGCATGAACTGTGATAGTGGTGTGTGAATTGGGTGTTTAATAATAATATCCCAAGTAGGACGACTTTATTGTAATGTGGCCCAAGTGTATGTATAACGGGCAGTGAGATCACTACCCAGCTCTAACATGAGACTGAGAGGTTATCTACGACTAGCCTAGACAAGTACACAGTGAGGTGCATCAGATTCAATCCAGTTGGTACACAGGGACGGAGGCGAGGTTCGGGAGATCCTCGTGTCACACCATAAGTTGAATTAGAAAGTGTATAACCTAATACAAGATAATAAATGAATTTTTGTGTAAGTATGATGCGTATTTCGTTGTTGCAATGACGTGTGTATGTGTTGTTATAGTTCTTATAATATTTAGTTTGTTAGCTAACGGTTTTATCCATCGTTGTAGATGCATTGCAGGATAGGGTAGCTGTCGAGTGATCTAGACGGCGTGGTTAGCCGGATTCTTGTACATTATAGGATGGGATATGTGATTCTTTATTTCAGTATTTCTTTTTGCATTTTAGCATTTTAGAGTTGTCATACTGTTGTAGTGCTCGGCTGATAGTCTTTTCTTTGGATTGGATCATGACATTTCCATATTATTTTATTCAGCTTTCCCTTTTATATTTGTGTCTTGTTGTAAGATCCGGTAAAATTGTTGTCAAACTAGGGTCGGGACCCATTGTGAGGTCATAACCCGTAGCCCCGAATTCTGAGAATATGGGATGTTACAAAATCAAAAGGAAATCTTATTCGCCTTGCCTTCCTAACCTTGTTTCTTCTCAATTTTCGTTCTCTTATACTCTTCTACCTTCAATTAAATTCAAGTGTTTTTAAGAACTTTAAGCTCTGCTCCTTAACAAAAACAAATAAAAATATATTAATAAAAGTTTGTTGTGAATCCAAATTTAAGGTGTACACAATTGTTCCCTGGGCTTCGTACCTGTGTACTACAACGGACGTTGTGCTCGTCGCTTCCCGTTGACTGAATCATCCTCCTTTCTCTTGGAGGTCTCTTTGCTTTTAGGTTTCCTTGCTTGATGTATGTTTGTGTGTTTTCTTTTTCCTTTGTTGCGGTTATTCAGGATATTCAGTTCGTTTGCCAATCTCTTTCGACCTTTAGATCCATTAGACGATATGTCCTCTAGTATTTCGATCCACGTTCCATTATCAAAAAAAAATGGACGGAATCGACACGTGAAGTACAATTAGATTTTACATAGCCACCCCACACCATCGCCTTCTCTTTTTTGCACCCTCTTTTGCCTCCTCATGCTGGTTCATCATCCGGCCTTCCACCTGGCGCCATCTCTTTGCTGCCCAATCCAACGCCTAGGCCTACTTCCATAGCATGTGATTGAGCCTTTGCAACCTTCACCTCTACCTGACTCTCTCCTTCGCTCCTTCACCATCACATGCAACCTACATTAACCTCTTCCCTAGCCCTATACACCACTCTAGATGAGCCATTTTGCCTACCTTGACCTCAAACTCCTCGCCCTCCTCTTATGTTTCCTTGCCTGTCAAGCTCACCATCTTCCCCCTTGTCGCCTTCAGTCTCACCGGGATCACACCTACATCTCTTCCCCTCATCTCCTTCACATTCCCTCTATAGATCACGCCTAGAAGCAACAACTTTCTTCCCATCTTTGACCTCCAACGGAGCCACCGCCGGAGCTAGCCCACATAGGGGTAGCCCCCACTCTAGGCTGTTGAGGGAGCCCCTCGCCAGCCCTCACCACCGCTAGAGACGCCAAGGAGCATCCGCTCAAGGTTGCACAAACGCTACCCAGGAAAAGAGTTGCAGTTGTGACCCCTTCAACACCTCCCCTTTAGATCACTACCCGACGCCGGAGTAGGCCACGTCTGCCGTCGCCACCACCACCATTGGCTAGACCTCGTTGCCTTCTATAGAAGGAAGCGGCCTCCGAAAGCTTACGGACGCTTCCGGAAAATCCACTCAAAGACCCCCCGTAGGCCTTCCTCAGTTGTTGGGTATTCACATGAAATAACCCAATCTCTTATTTACGTTATTAGCCCATATTTCTTATTTTTGTAATTTTTCCTTCTGGAATAGATATTGCAGTTATTGGGCATTATTTTAATTATGAAAATGACCCCTTAGTTTATTTTTGTGCATATTAGACCCAAATATATATTTACAAATTTTTGTTTAGGTTTTAATTTACGAAAACAGCCCTAACTTTTTAGTTTTGCTAAACGTTATTACAATTTTGAACCTAATTTTTAACTATGATAATTATCCTATTATTATGTATATTTCATTTTACGCCGGAATTTATTTAGATCTAGAACTGATTAGTGGTTATGATTTAGGTTTGGGAATAATTTCAAAAATGGATCAACTCAAGTCGAAGTTCGACAAACCATAGATCGTCGTTCGTTACGTCGACGCATGTGAGTTATCACGAACTCTTGATTTGGAGTTTATATTGGAGTATATCTTTAACTCTTGATCGGAAGTTGTTAAGAAATAATTTGGACCTTGAAATGATATACCTAGTGAATATTTTAGGTATTTTGGATTTTCGGTTTTGGGCAAACCGGCCCCAAGAGAGGTGTGACCCAAACTCGAATTGGGAATACGTAAGTCACTATTACACATATTAGATGGTGATTGTGGTATTAACATATGTGTAGATTTTTAAATGCGTGACTTGCTTATTTAGGTTGATTGTCGGACTTTTGACTTTTTGGGCTTTGAGTCGTTCCGTGAGATATATATTTCGAGGCGAGTACATGTGATCATTTTTATATGAGTGCGATTGTGTTTAAGTTATTATGTTATTACAAGCATGATTTTACGTTTTAGACTATGTTAGCATGATGATTTGGATATTTATTTTGAACTTGATCTTTACTTTCGGTTAAGAGCTTGTTATGACTTTAATGATTGTATGATCTTCGAGAGTTCTTTCCGTATTTGATTTACCTTCTAGTCAGTAACGTCTTTAGTTTAATTGGATTTCAGTTCTGTAATGTGATTTATCGAGTCATTTTAGAAAAGTACCGGATATGAGTGTTGAGATATTTGAAGTGATTTGATCTTGAACCTAAGTGGCGTTTTTCCATTTTATATTGAAATGATTTGGTCTATGACCATAGCGGGCCTAGTGCCCTATTATTTTGAGTGGCACGTAGTCCATGATTACGGCGACGTGCGTGCCAATTACTTTGTTTTTCATGATTTTTCACGCTCACCGGTTACACTAGTACAAAAATAAGCTCTCTCAGGGGGTGTTTTATATAAGGGAAAGACGGTTTTTGCTTCCCATTTATATGTCTCCCTAAGAGATATTTCTCAAGGGTTATTTTTAACCCTTGAAAAATCAGTGGCACGGATGATGGATTTTTTTAAAAAAACCTGATAAACGTTTCTCAGGGGTTTTTTAAAAAACCATTGAAACAAATTTCTCAATGACTTTTTTAAAAACCATTGAGAAACATTCTTCAAGATTTTTTTAAAAAAATCCTAAGTTTGCAGTACTTTTTTAAAAGCCCCGTAAAATATTTAGCCGATTTCCCCCGACTACTTTATAGTTAACCAGCATTTATAATAAATTCAAGTTCAATATTCTTTGTTCCCTAAACCCGGCCACATTACATAAATAATTCATCTCATCTCTTATTCTAAACACCAAAATTAGTAATCTATATAATCACAAATCAAGTCATACAAAATGAATTTACAACTCTGCGAAATATACATGTCGGTTCAACATATTGAAAAATTAAAGATCCCTTAAACCAAACAAATGCTACTATAAATCAGATTATAGTATGTAACATGAAAATGAAATAACAATTACCGTTGAGCTCTATATGGGCTTATTCGGTCCAAGCTAAGAAGATGATGATCACAACTTTGATGGTGACTTCTCTTGATATCAAGTTGAAGATCCATCCGTCTTTGGCTTTGGATCACGAGGTCTTCGTCAAATCATTTTGTATTTCTGGTTTTCTCCTCCACAACATCTCTTAGGTATTGTTATACATCATTCTAGAACCAGAAACAACACAATCATCATCAATCTTCACAATTTCCAAATAAAATAATGTGAAAAGATATTTTCTGCTTACCAAACTAACTTTCAAAAGAGTCTTTAAAGTGATAAATAGGGTCTACTTCACATCTGAAAAGGCTTGAAAGTAATATCTGCTTGTGATTCATGAAACATAATTACAAGCTATCAAGGGAGAGATTAACTAGCTACAATGACATTAACAAGGCTTTTATGTCTAAATGTATCAATAGAGATATGATAACCAATTCAAACTATATTTTATCCAAGAAAAGGCTATTAAATACGTAAAAAGTAATGGTGATCTTATCTATCAAATGGAAGTAAACTAGTTTTACAGTCTAAATAAATCAAATATTTGTCTCAATCCACAACCTAGTTGCATCCACTAACATCATGCTCCCAACATTTTGAATAGCATAACACATGGCATTTAGCATGCTTTGGTACGTAGTTGACTGTCCACGCTCGATTGGTTGGATGAAACTGAATGTCATGGCACTTGTTGAAGTAGACCTTTAACAGAGCTTGTTTCCACACGTTCATAATCAGGACAACCACTCTATATTTGATCATGGGTTGGGTAGATTTCTTAAAAAGATTGGAGACTCATAGATCTTGACTAAACATGTACAAAGGTAGACAATAACAACCTCAACAGATGTGCCAAGCATATCATACTTAGATCTGTAGAAAAAATGGATATACAAAAAGTAAAAAAACCTTATCTTGCATCCAAAAACGACAAGACAATTCAAAAGTAAAATTGTGTAAAATTGTGTCACAAGCTTCAGCCAACTCAAATACAGAAGACGATTTCTATTAGCCAGAAGCTTGGCAGGCTAGGTTATCGAATGGTATCGAATGGTATTGATTCTGATCACTGCCTTAAGTTTTATTGCAAGTATAATGCCAAAATCAACAGATTGACTGAAGATCAATGAATTACTAATTGTGTTTGAGGAATAGAATAAGTTGAGAAACCTACAAGTTGATGTATATTATAAGCAGTTTTATCACGTAATGCTCTAAATAACTACATTATCTAGTGATAGTCGTCATTATAGGCTTCTAATCATCCCTTTATAGGGGGGCCTTTTTTCATATATTAACTATTTTATGACAATAAATCTTCATGATTTGGAAATAAATACATAAATAAATGAGGTTTAACAACAAGCAACAAGATCATAAAATTTAATTATATTTCCTGAAATCTACTTGAGAATCAATAGCAAATGATGCAATACCTAAACTTTGAAGCAATAACTACATATATTCTTCACCATGTGCAAGAATAAATTCTGCAATAAAAATCCCATAGTCAAAATTACAACCATTTGCTTCTAATAGAAAGAAATAATACAATACCTTGCCATATGATCCTTCCTGCCAGTCTCCAAACAGCAGAGATCTTGAACTATTAGGCACTAAGTTCTAAGCACTCCAGTAGTTAATTGAAAATTATTTGGTCAAAAAGAGACGTATGTAGAACATAAAGATTTTACTAAAAAGTTTCTACACGAGATAGCTCAGCTCTCCACTGAGTTTGAAGGGATATTGTTCATAATTGTTTCTTTTAGTTTTTATATTTACATTTGTATTATAAAATTGATGTTCTTTTAATTGTATTGTTAATCTCTTATAGGTCAGTAATATATGGAAGGGAAATTGATCATATAGGCGGTTTGTTAATCCCCTTGAGCTGCATAAGATCATAAATGGAACAATCAACAATTGAATTTATTAGCAATATTAGTTATTTTTATATGAGTATACAAAATTAGTTGTGTAATTTCTAAACTAGTACCTTTGAGACTCATTTTGTTGCTGACCAAGGAAATTCAAGAAATTGTTCTTAGAGAAAGGGAAAGAATTAGAATGCTCAACTGAAGGTACTATTATTATTCATAATCTGAACATATTAAAAAACCAAACCATAAACTTGAGTAGGCTAGAGACCATATCCACATACTTTACAAAACCAGGAGATCCACTTAAAGTTAAGATTAACATAACAATGATCACCACATAATGTGGTGTTATTCGAAAAAACAAATTTACTTTTGTAATGAAACTTATGATACTTAGGGCTTAAGTTCTCATCATTTCCAGTTAAATGCCCTTGGTGAATATATAACAGAAATCAACATCTCATAGTTCATCAAAAAACGCTCCCAAAAAAACCTCTCCCAAAAAACCCACTACTGTGTGTGCTGCCACCCCTCCGGTGGCCTCCCGGCCGCGGACCCCTCCCCCCTAACCACCCCCCCCCACCTACTCCCTCCCCCTCACTCTCTGATGGGCGGCTCCAAACGCAACCGGAAACTGTCAGTCAAGCTATCCGACCTTAACTCTACCCCTCATCCTAACCCAAAACCGCCCACAGACCCGCCTAGTCCCTTCGAAACTGTCCCGGAGGAACTTATCCGCACCAACAACGCCAGACTCGCCAACCCTATTCCCCCTCCGGCACCTGAAATCGAATCACCAATCTCATTCCCTCCTCTACCCAGCCGACCAGACCCCTCAAATCAAACCACCCCTGGAATCCCCATTGACTCATGCCTGGTGAATGTTCCCATCTGCATAGAAACCACTAATGGTTTGCATGCCACTTCTCACTCTTCTCAACCAACCAATACAGCCCCCCATAACACTATACTGGAGTCTCTGCATGCTACTGTTCATGCTCCAAAACCTGCAATGGACATCCCCCATCCCTGTTTGGGTACTGATGCCCCGGACGGAGATACCCAAATCCCCACAGTCGCACTCCCTGACGCCACACCCCCAGGTCCCACCCAAAACCCACGTGACCTTTCACATTCCCTCCCCGCCCAGCCCCCTCAACTTCAGGAGACTCCAAAGGACACTTTCAAAAATACCCTCATTAAATGCTTACCTGGGAACCATGTCCAACTTGATTACTCCCCTGGCCTTGAAAACGGCGTTATACACTTCTCTAGTGAAGATGTTTCTGACACTATCTCCAAATGGAGCATGTCCCTGGTTGGATTCCCTCTTGGTTGCCCTTTGGCCTACCAACGCATGACTAACTTCGTCAATCTATCCTGGAATCACATCGTCAAACCCAAGATTTTGCGAAATGAAGATGGGGTGTTCGTCTTCCATTTTGCTTCTGAAACCGACCTCAACACCATCCTGCTGGGTAGTCCCTGGATCATTTGCGGGAACACCGCATTACTGCTTAAAAGATGGTACCACGGCATGGCTCTCGACTTTTCAAACCTCACCCCCGTTCCGGTCTGGGCTTCTCTTCACGAACTTGACTACAGGTTTTGGTCCCCCAAGATGCTCGCTAAGATTGGCTCCGCCATTGGCATCCCTATCCTTACGGATACCTGCTCGGCTAACCAAGACCGTCTGGGCTTCGCGCGTATCCTTGTTGAAATCCAGGCCAACAAGCCCCTGCTCCGCGAAGTCACCTTTGTCGGGCCTGAGGACGAGATGATTAACCAAAAAATCTCTTACGATTGGCTGCCTCTTCACTGTCCCACTTGCCTGATCTTTGGCCACCGCTGTAAGGTCTCAAAACCACCTGCTCCCAATTCTCCCGAAGTCCGTAACCTGCAAAAAACAATTTGGACTGCACACAACCCCTCATCCACCAGCTGGGAGCCCATCCTCCCTACTCCACCTGCTTCGCAACGCATCCTAAATCCTCCCTCTTGCCGCCCCAAAACAAAAACAACAACAAAACCGAACCCAGTTTCTCCCAACAACAACATCCCAAACCCATGTCCAGGCAAGTTGCCTGCGATCTGCACCCCCTCATGTACGCCGGACCAACAACCAAACCCATGTCCTTTACCATCGCCAATAGCCCATAGCCCAAACGTCTCTAAATGCCCAGCCCCTCCACCACCCACCCTGACTGCTACAACCCCTCTACTGGAGGCTAACTCAGAAACCCTACTGGAGGCTAACTCGACCATTACTCCCCCAACTCCCTTATCTCAGTCCAATAACCCAAACCCAATCCCCACTAAACTCCACCTCAACTCAGAAACCCTACCACATCCCCAGGCGTCTATCATCCCAGGCCCTCAAATGCTCTCTTCCACCATCAAGGATTCTGGAAGCACCTCCCACGGTTCATATGTACCTTAACGCCTGCTCTTGGAATATACGGGGCTTGAACCACCCTAACAAGCACCAAGCGATTCGTGAAGTGGTTAGGAACCACCAACTTGACATCATTGCTATCCTCGAGACCAAGCTCACTGACTCTAAGCTGAGTAAACTATCCTCCCTCATTCCCGACTGGAAACACATTCACAACTACTCCCCAGTCTTCCGATGTCGAATCTGGGTTTGGTGGAACCCCGCTACCCTTAACCTCACCTCGGTTCTCATTGACAACCAGATTATTCACTGCTCAATCACTTTCAACCTGCCGGGAGGTGTTTCATCGCCCCTCTACTGTTCATTCATATACGCACACAATCTGGCGGCTGACCGGACACATCTCTGGGACGCTATCGCCACAATCAACCATCTAAGCCGGAACTTCCCCTGGGTTCTCATGGGTGACTTCAACACCACCCTGAGCCCCACTGAGAAGCTCTCTGAAGGTCCTCCCTCCGCCTGTCTGCACTCTAACGAACTCGCCGACTGTTTCGCTTTGAATGCAATCTCTGATCTTGACTTCTCCGGTTGTCAACTCACTTGGAACAACAAGCAGTGCC
This sequence comes from Fagopyrum homotropicum, assembly GCA_033239125.1. Lineage (NCBI taxonomy): Eukaryota > Viridiplantae > Streptophyta > Magnoliopsida > Caryophyllales > Polygonaceae > Fagopyrum > Fagopyrum homotropicum. Next base: position 142,217,547 of record BSWB01000003.1, on the reverse strand, counting down.
CGAATAGGATTTGGTGCAAGCTCGATAGGATTGTTGCTAACCCTGCTTGGACCCAGGTTTTCCCCAACGCCACCGCTTTTTTCGATAATCCGGGTATCTCCGATCACTCCCCTGCTATCCTCTCCCTCAACCCTAAGCCCGATGGGTTTCACCGCCAATTCAGATTTAATAATACCTGGACTCTCCACGAATCCTTCCTCACCACTGTTAGCGCCTCCTGGTCGACTCCTCTTGGCCCTAAGGCTCTTGGTCCGCTCTCTGAACTCTCGCGTAAGCTCCACAGACTCAAATCCAGCCTGAAACGCTTCTCCAACGTCAGAATTGAAGCGCTGCAGTCCTCGATCTTTAACCTAAAAAACGAACTTGCTGCTATCCAAAATAGCCTTCAAGCCGCCCCCCTTGACCACTCGCTCATCGGCCGGGAACACAACTCCATTGCTTCGCTCTCCTCTCTTTTGGACCAACAAAGGATCATGCTTGGCCAACTATCTAAGGAGAATTGGATCAAATTCGGGGATAAATGTAGTCGATATTTTTTCAAGAAGATCTCGGCTAGGAGAGCTTCGAACGGTATTAAAAGCATTTCGCGATCTTCCGATCCTTCGGGCCCTCACACACACGACCCTATCGAGATCTCCCATATCTTAACCGCCCACCTCTCCAGCATCTTGAACCCCTCATCCAATCACAATCCGCACAATTTCTTCCCTGACTGCCAGCTACCAACCGTTCCTCCCGATTCTCTCGAGTTCATCTTGCGAGTGGTTACTCCGGACGCCATCAAAGACACCCTCTTCGGAATTGGCGATTTTAAATCCCCTGGCCCCGACGGTTTTAATGCCCATTTCTTCAAAAAGTCCTGGGCTGTCACTGGAACCGACTTTACCAACGCGATACTGGATTTCTTCAATTCCGGTATTCTCCCAAGCCAACACAACCACACATCCATTACCTTAATCGCAAAAACTCCAAATCCCACCCTTCCTTCCGATTTCAGACCCATCTCCTGCTGCAACACCACATACAAAGTCATCGCCAAAATCCTTGCAGACAAATTGAACTACGCCCTTCCATCTATCATTGGAAACTATCAGGGTGCTTTCATCAGAGGGAGATCGATTAAACACAACATCCTTATTGCCCAAGAGCTCTTCAGAAGTTACAATCAACGTCATATTTCCCCTAGATGTGCGCTCAAGGTTGACCTTTCAAAAGCTTTTGATATGATCGACCATCAGTTCATCATAAACTGTCTGGGTCGGATGGGTTTCCCGGATCAGTTCATCAAACTGATCGATGCCTGTATCTCGCGCCCTACCTTCTCCATCAATTTCAATGGTTCCCTCAAGGGGCACTTCATTGGGTCCAGGGGTCTCAGACAGGGATGCCCGCTCTCTCCTGGTCTGTTCGTCATTGCCCTGGAGGTTTTGTCCTCAATGATCAACACCAACTCTGCCAACCCAAATTTCAACACCCACCCCAAATGCTCCCAACCACGCATAACGCACCTTTGTTTTGCTGACGACATTCTTCTTTTTTGCAGGGGTGACTTAGGCTCTATTAATATTCTGACGAACACACTCGCTCACTTTGGTTACTATTCTGGACTACATCTCAACCCCAACAAATCCTCGCTCTTCCTTGGCGGCATCCCTCTCCAGGACCGTAATAGCTTCTCGGTTGGCACTGGAATTACCCTCGGCGCTCTCCCCTTCACTTACCTCGGCATCCCCATTGGTAGTAAGCGGCTCAGACACGCTGACTACTCCCCTCTCATCAATAAGATCACTCGGAAGATCAACTCTTGGAATGCTAGGAATCTCTCCTACGCAGGTCGGAAGCAACTAATCTCATCCATCCTCATCCCGATACAATACCATTGGTGTTCCATTCTTCCCATCCCACAATCTGTCATTTCGAAGATTACCACTGCTCTACGATCTTACTTATGGTCAGGTACGGCTTCTAGCTCTCGCGCCCTAATTGCTTGGAATACTGTCTGCTCTCCCAAATCATCGGGTGGGCTCGGCTTCAAGGAGCTGCTCTCCTGGAACAAAGCCTGCATCCTCAAAATCATCCTCGACCTCGACCTCAACTCTCAACCTCCTACGCTCGATCTTTGGTCTACTTGGGTCAATCGTAACATTCTCAAGCATCATACTATTTGGACATGCACACCAAGCTTCAAGCATAGTCACAACTGGAACTATTTACTGAAGATCAGAGACGAGTACTCGGCTATCCTGAATGCCCCCACAGCCCAAACACACCCCGCTCCCTCCCTAAACCTGAATGGAAAATTCTCTACAACCGCAGCCTACAATCTCTTCTACAACCACCCTACACCCCCCCATCTCAGCCTTATGTTCAATAACATCTGGAAGGCCACTAACTCTGCCAAATGTAGCTTCATCTCCTGGCTTGCCGCACATAATAAGCTGCCCACACTCTCTAAGCTCCGTCACTGGAACATCATTCAATGCGACATTTGCAAGCTGTGCGGGATCCTGCCTGAAGATGAAGATCATCTTTTCCACAAGTGCAACTTCGTCAACATTACCCTGGACCTTGTGTCCAGATGGTCACACACCACAACTCCATTCCCTTACAAGGACAATATTTGGTCTTGGCTAAACACCATCAAACCCCACAAACACAACCTCATCTCCAATGTTCGAATCGCCACTATCATCAACCTGATCTACTTCGTTTGGAAGGCCAGGAACGATCTCATCTACAACAATCTCGTCACTCATGAAGCCACTTGCGCCCATAGCATCATCCAAGCTACAAAAAATCTCTTCACTCACCATTGGAAAGATAGATCCACCTCCACTATGAACTGGGCCAAGCTTCTTGGAATCCACTTGTGAACTCTCCCACTGTTTTTTATTTTTGGCGCTTGTTCCCTCAGTTTTATGCTCACTGTAACTCGCTGTACCTCCTCTTCTGATTTCTCCTGTAAATCCCTTTCCCTGATCAATATAATACCTTTTCAAAAAAAAACATCTCATAGTTCACAAAACAATAATTAATATGACTATGAATTACCCATTGTATATTTAGAGGGCCAGGATTAAAATGAATAACATCTCCGATCACATTAAAAACAAATAACAATGGGCACAAAAAAAACGCTCTTTTTTTTAACCTAGAAGCGAAAAGTCTAGGTACGGAAAGTGCACGGGCGTTTAACACGGCAACCATAGAGGATGAGCTCCCGCCGGCGAGTGGGAAGGAGGCGAATATCAATACAGAAAGAATGGAGGGGGATACAAAAATGGTTGAATTCGTAGCTGTGTGCAGTTCGAAGGGCCCGATCAATAACATAGAGAAAGAGCAGAATAGGAGCGTTTCGATACCAGAAGGGAATGTGGATAGTGGAATACAGACCACGCCGGAGGGATTGCAGAAAGTCAGTGTATCTGGGAGTGCTTCAAAGGAACCGGAAGCCTCAGTAGAAGGCGTTAATGATTTGAATGTTAGTAAAGGGGTGGAACCAATAAGAACCTGGAGTGAGGTAATCGGTGGTGCCCAAAGAAGTCCTGAATGGGTGGATAACATTTCAAAGGAATCCTTGCAAAGGAAAGGTGATAGCTAGTTTTCCTCGTGGCATTGATAGAGATCCTGTGGTGGAGATAGAGGAGGAGGTCACTACCGATCTTGAAGCAAGATGGAAGAACTCCATAGTGTTCAAGGTTTTAGGATTTCCAGTTGCGTTTCCGGTTGTGGAACGGAAGATTAGGGAACTATGGATTTGTGGCAACAATCTACAACTGATTTGATCTCGATAATAATTATTTCTTGGCAAGATTCACGAGTTAATGATGATGCTAACCGGGGGTCCGTGGGCTGTCTTCGGCCGTTGTTTAATCATATAGAAATGGACTCCTGATTTCATTACTACAACACCCATAACCTTATATCCTATATGGGTTAGGATTACGGGAGTGTTAGTTCAGTGGTATCATGAAGCAATAATTTGGAACATGGTCGGAGGTATTGGGATTCCTATCTCTATTGATCCCAGGACATTGCGCTTTAACCAGGGTTGATTCATACGCGTATGTGTGGAAATGGACATTGGTAGACCTTTGAAGAAAGCAATAGTGATCAATGGTACAAGATGCCCTATAAACTATGAAGGTCTCGACACTATTTGCTTTAAGTGTTGACGCTACGGACACTTTGCTTCACACTGTGAATTTAGCGTGAATTCAAATCATCAGAAAAAGACAGATAAGAGGAGCACAGATAAAGCAAATGAGGCAGTAGAGATCATTCAACACTCGGAGAGCAACTCGGAGTAGGTGGTGGGGAAGAGTCATGCTACCGGAGAAGTTGATACCGGTTACTGTCCATGGATGATGGTTGCCCGCCGGAGTAAGTTCAATAAAGGAAAGAATCATCCGGGTTCCCAACAAGGAATAGTTGTAAACCTAATAGGCAAAATAATGTGCAAGGGCAAAGGAAGTATATTCATAAAAAAGGTAACAATTCAACCATGCAACTTAAAGGAAAGAGTGTTGTAAAAAGTCCACCTTCGTCGGATCAGGAGCCAATGGGTCAGAGGGAGGCTACTGCTATCATCCCAAATGTAACGGCCCACAACAGAGACATACCATTCACTAGCCACTCCAAGGACGTTACAACGGTGAAGAGCCAAGGGCTTATCTTTGATTTGGAAGCCCGCCAGAAAGAAGAGATTGAAGTAGAAAGAAGAAGGAAGCGCAACAAACTCCGCACCGATAGAAGAAGAATAACAAGGAAAGCTAAGGCGGTCGAAGTAGAGAAGAGTGGGGAGAACTCTCTGAAGAGACAAAAGCAAGACCAAGACATTCTGAACCCAAGGCTTTTCCACGTAGAAAGGGCACAACCTGTGTCAGTAGAACGAACGAAAACATCTGAGGAGCACGGGACTGGAGAGAGAAACATTATAGAGAAGGAGATACCAGGTAAGTTCAGTAAGGATGGTACGTTGAACTACAGCTACACCAGTAAATGCAAAAACATACAGGTCATCCAAGGGAATTCAGAAAAGGTGAACTTATATGTTGGGATGATGGACTTAGCTTCTAGCGGTCATGAGATAGGAGAGGGACAAGTTACGAGAGGGAAGTAGGCCATCATAAATCTGGATTCTCCGAAAGCATCAGAAGTCGGGATGCAGTGGGAAAGTCAGGAGCAACCGCCTACAGTAAGTGATGTTATGTACCTGAACAATAGTATAGATGGGCATTCCATGAAGAATAAGCAAGCAGAGGAAGAAGTGCTATCCCCAGGGGAGAGGAGGCATCACAATGACCTCTGCAACTTTCCTCTCCAAGGTGTGTAGCTTCACCTTTTTTTTTTGTGTTAATGAATTGCATGATATAGAATGTGCAGGGGGCTGCTAAGAGTAGTTTCCACATAACCATTTAATACCTGTGTAACCTTCACAAGTTTGATGTCCTAGATGTCCTAGAGCCACGTATTTCGGGCGTTCAAGCCCAAAATGTTTGCAATCGGTTGGGCTTTGGAAAGTGTCACAGGGTTGAAGCAAACGGTTTCGAGGGGGGAATTTGGTTCCTCTGGAAGGATCCCGACATTGATTTTTCTATCATTATTTCGTGCGAATATTTTATCCATGCTTGCACTGCCGAAGGGGGGACGCCCTTTCATCTTGTCGTGGTCTACGCTCCCCCTTCGATGGCTACAAGAGAACCTTTCTGGATGGCACTAGAGAGAGAGATAGAAGGAATCACATACCCGTATGTAGTGGGAGAGGACTTCAACTGCATTTTATTTGATCATGAAAGGAGAGGAGGGACAGGAGGCCTTCATAGAGACACTAGTACCTTTGGCGATTTGATCAACAACTTAGGGCTCCTGGACTTGGGCTTCTCGGGAATCAGAATATACCTGGGACGATAGTAAAACTAGGAATAGGGGTATTCAGAAGAGGCTGGATAGGATCTTGATCAACCTAGAAGGAAGAATCCTTTGGCCGGACGCCTCAGTCAGGCATTTGGCTAGGTATTGTTCGGGTCATGATCCTCTTCTCCTTAGGCTTCAACCTCCTACTTGTAATGAGCGTCGTAAGAGACCTTTCCGGTTTGAAGCTGTATGGATGACGCAGGCAGATTTTTTTCCGATGGTGAGAAGGTGTTGGAACTTACATGCGGAATCAGGTATCCTCTTTCTATTCTTAAAAATTGGCTAACTTCTTGGAATCGTAGGGTGTTTGGAGATGTCTTTTGTAGGAAAGATTTCATTACCAAGGAGCTGATTAGCATTCAAAGCACAACCCCATTGATGAGGTATCCACTCGGAATCTGAGAGATCAAGAGGAGGCTCTTACTAGGGAATTGGATAGAGTTTTGGAACAAGAAGAGATCATTTGGTTTCAGAAATCGAGGGAACAATGACTTTCATTTGGAGAGAGGAATACGTCCTTTTTTCATAAATCAACCATCATCAGGAGAAGACGCAATAAGGTCGATGGAATTCGATCCCCGGAAGGGGTTTGGGAGGAGGATAGTGGTCGCATGGTAGAGATTGTGACAGACTATTTCACTAATCTCTACAGCATGCGGGAAGTTAGCGTCAATCAGGGGTCCGAGAGCATCGAGAACGGTTTTCCTACTATTGAGGATAGAGATAGGTCTGATATTTTGAAGCCTATTAGTGGAGATGAAGTGTGGAAGGCAATCAAAGATATGGGTGCGTTCAAGTCTCCGAGAGTTGATGGATTTCAACCTATTTTCTACCAAAAGTGTTGGAACATAGTGGGTGCATCGGTATCAAGGGAGGTTTCTAAGTTCTACAATACGTAGAAACTTCCTAGAGGTATGAATGATACCCTTATATGTTTGATCGCCAAAGTGGGAACTCCAGAAGAAGCCAACCAGTTTCGTCCCATTGCCCTCTACAATGTCATCTACAAGATCATCTCTAAGGTTCTTGTACAACGTCTCCAAAGTGTCATCAGTACTCTTGTTGGTCCTCCGCAAGGGAGCTTCATTCCCGGTAGGTATATACAAGACAACATAGCTCTCATGCAAGAGGTTGTACACTCCATGAGGAAGAAAAGAACGGGACGGAAATGGATGGTTCTCAAGCTTGATCTTGAGAAAGCTTATGACAGGATCAAGTGGGACTTTGTTGAGGAGTCTATCGAGGTTGCAGGATTTCCAGGGGTTTGGAGTAGTATGATTAAGGAGTGTATTACTACCCCTAGGATGCAGGTTCTGTGGAATAGTAATATTACGGATCGTTTCATTCCAGAGAGAGGGTTGCGCCAAGGAGACCCTTTATCGCCTTACCTCTTTGTGTTGTGTGTTGAAAGGTTGAGTCATCTCATTCTTGAGGTTGTTGAAGGTAGATGGAAACCTATCAGTTTGTCGAGAGATGGTCCTAAAATTTCTCATCTTTTTTTTGCAGATGATCTCACTCTCTTTATTGAGGCATCTACTGACCAGAGTTTGAGCGGCATCGAGGTTACTAATAATCTGGGAAATTACCTTGGTATCCCGCTTATCCAGGGTTGTATTAAGAAGAATACCTTTGCGGGTCTCATAGATAAAATCAATGGTAAGCTTGTAGGTTGGAAAGGGAGGAACCTTAGCTTTGCCGGAAGAGTCACCCTAACCAAATCAGTTATCTCGTCTCTACCCACTTACACTATGGTGTACATGCTGCTACCCATCACTGTTTGTAAGGATATTGACAAAAGTTGTCGGAATTTTATTTGGGGACACACGGAAGGGCGAAGGACTATGCACACTATTGCATGGAAACATCTCTGGCAGCCTAAAGATAGAAGAGGTTTTGGAATCAAAGAAATGAAAGACTTTAATGTAGCTCTTGTAGGTAAGCTCGGTTGGAGGTTGTTAAAGGAAGATGCATGTATTTGGGTCAAGGTTATGAAGAGCAAATACGTTCGGTCGAATGGGAGATCTTATGTAAAACCTTCCCATGTCTGGCCTAGTATTTAGCAAAGAGTTTGGGATGTTGTTTATCCAGGTCACAGATGGGTTATTGAGGATGGTAAGTCCATAGCCTTATGGGAAGATACTTGGGTAGGGAATCAAGCCCTCCTACACAGCGTTACAAGTCTGGTTGATCCAACTCTTCATCAGAGAAGCGTACGGGAGTATTGGAGTGTAGAAGAGGGTTGGAGATGGGACTTGTTTAGCACGTACCTACCAGCAGACGCTCTCTTGAAGATTGCGGCCCTGGCCCTTGGTTCTGCTTCCCCTCCAAACGGGAGTGCCAAAGAGGCTACTGAACTCAAGGACGAGCTTAGTTGGGTTCACAGTCCAGATGGTAATTTCACAATTTGTTCTGCATATAATATGCTCAGGGGCTACGAAGGAGAGGTTGGGGGAGATGGAGGGGTGTTTATATCGATCTGGATAATGCGGGTACAAGAGCGCACTCGCATGTTCGTTTGGAAGGTTATGTGGGAGGTGTTCTGACGAATGAGGATAGAGCCAACAGACACATGTCGAATTCTGCCCAGTGCCCCACTCTACTCAGGATAGTGAGAGTTTGATCCACTTGTTCAGGGACTGTTAGCATAGTAGAAAGATCTGGAGACGTCTCAACGCTCACCACAGGATTGATGGCTTCTTTAAATCTTCGTTAGTAGCTTGGATTTGAGGTAATGTAACTTCTGTTATTAATTTTAATAGTATGTGCAGTTGGAATGCGATTTTTGCAGTAGGGATTTGGTGGATATGGAAGTGGAGAAACGAGGTTGTTTCAGCATTGGGATGACGAGGGGAGACATGCACACCTTCATTATCAAGAGAACATTAGAGTACGTCAAAGCTTGGAAGATCAACTCAACGCCGGATGCCTTGAATATCAGGAGGATTGAGCACATCAAGTGGGATCCACCGCCCTCAAACACCATGAAGGTCAATTTTGACGGAGCGGTAAGAAGTGACGGCCATGCGACAACTGCTGGGATTATCAGGAATAATGCTGGAGAATGGCAACGAGGATATGTGGTTAACCTTGGTATGTGCATTGTACCAATGGCAGAGTTGTGGGGCATATACCATGGTCTAAAGCTCGCGTGGGAGTGTGGATACCGGAAGGTTACCATCGAATCTGACTCCTAGTTAGCTATCTTGCTTCTTGGAAGGACGGTTCCTTGGTGTCATCCTCTTTCTAGTCTGGTATGTAAATGTCATGACTTAATCAGAAGGGACTGGAATATCCAGTACCGGCATGCCTTCCGCGAGGCGAATAAAGTAGCGGACTTTCTTGCTAGTATTGCGTTTAATTTTCCTGTCGGCCTAAGTATATTGCTTGACCTTTCCGAGGGTGTAGTGGACCTTTACGTCACGATGTAAGGGGTCAGGCTATCCCCCGATTGAATACTACTTAGCCTCTTTCATTTATAAGAAGCGCGTTCAGATGCGTCGGAGACCACCGACTCTCCTTCATACTAAAAAAAAGAGATCCAACTCCATCACACCTAGTCTTTTGAGCAACAAAAAAGTACCTGGAAGGTTCCGTACACATGACATGATCACAATTATCATTTTTATCCAAAGTGATATGAGAGTGACATGTATAACTATTGCTTTAACTAAAACTATGATCCTTTTCTTCATGCATGTTTCCTTATGCTAGTAGTAGCTCAAGCTATTGAGTTATGTGTTCTACTAATCCACAAAATATAAGAAAAGTTAGCCAATGAATCAGTAATGACATTATATACTAAAGTCTAATACTTATTTTGTAATGACACTTGGTGGGAGAATATATCCTGAATTGTTGAATACTTTATTTATGCACTACAAGCTTCCAGTTCAGTCATAATTCCTAAATTGAAGCAAACTTGCTTACTAACTTCAATTTATGCAGCTGTTCTTAACTTGTTTTTTCATCATCAACTATTGTTTATGGTTGGTCAAATGGAGACATCACATTTGCAAATGAGCTTATGTCTGAAATGTATCCCTTAGCTTTCCCCGGTTTGTTGAGCACAATTTATTTAGATTTAGTACTGGTCAACCCAATAGATAGTCAACAACAACTGCAAATTAAAAGAATAGATACTTCAACATTATTGAGAAGACGAGAAAAACAATATCTTGTAGCAGGTACTATGGTTAGCAATTTCTCAACAAATATCACTAACAGTTGGACAAGGAGCGCAATGATCCTCGTTGGGATCAGCACAAATGAAACGCTCAAGATCAGATGTATCATTATTTTTGGATTAAATTTGGCAGCAGTTCTGGGTTCGCTTAATAATTCTCTTTTCTTTCCTAGATATTATGATACTCTAGAGGAATTAAAAGTAAGTCCAAAATATGGATTATGTGAGTGATGGAGAATATATTCTAAATTGTTGAATATTTTATTTTGTAATGACACTTGGTGGAAGAATATATTCTGAATTGTTGAATATTTTATTTATGTACTACAAGTTTCAAGTTTAGTCATATTCCTAAATTGAAACAAATTTGCTTAATAACTTCAACTTATGCAACTGTTCTCAGCTTGTGTTTTCATCATTATTGACCTGACTTTTTGTTATTATTTTGGGACTATCTCACATGGATTATGTGAGTGATTATAAACAATAGGGGTATAAATTTCCAGAGGGAGATAAGGCAAAAAAGATATAACTCCTCACTGAACTCCGATATTTCCAAACTTTGTCCTTTGCTAAACAATAGAGCAATTGCTCCTGATATCAAACTCTAATTTCAACACACATAGACCCAAAAATAAATGAAGAAATCACTCACAAAATGATGAAAACACAAGCTATGTAATATGCAATATCATAGGGAATGAGAAACTAATTGCTAATGAAGCACAATCAACAAAAATAAATGAAGCAAACAAAGATAAAATATGAATAAATCAGCCCTAGCCTGTATAACACAATTCGTTGTTGCTTGGAAGAATCAACCCCTAGACCCAAAAGTGGAGGCAACAAATTGAGGGACTATAAATTGAAGAAAAGAGAGAATCATACTTGTGAAAGTTAATTCTAAGGTTTCTAAATTCCCTAGTCGTAGATCCGACTAAAGTGCCATACAACATTCACTCAAGAATTGTTTACACAATTTGGTGGTAAAAATACCCCTACATCTACGGGACCGATCACTAGCAAAGATAGTAGAAGACAGAACTCGGGAGATACAAAGAAGCAAGGATGAAGAAAAAGCCCCCTCAAAGGCACCTCGATGATGATCTGAGTTTGATCTTCATCATTGTCGCAAACCAACGAAGCGATGGTGAGAAGAGACTCCAGAGATTACAGATCTCTCGATCTCTCTTCTTCATCTTTCTTCCTCTACAGATCCTTCTCTTTCTCTAAGTGAGACGAAGCACACAAGCTGCCACTAGGGTTTTGAGGAGTTGCGTTGGAACGCTTAAGTACCAAAAGCTCAACCAAGGTCAAACGCTATATTTTACAACACACTCACTTAAACCCACAAACCCGACTTCAGACTTCTAGTGATCGGTTCACCAAAAACCCGTAAGCAGGTCTTCTACACTGGATCAAGGAGATGGTCTTCAAGTGGGCCGTCAAGCTCAATCTTCAACATGCCGAAAATACACATTAGAATTTTAACATCTTCTAATCGACATGATAGTATACCAAATGTTTATGAACTCATCACCATATTAATCACCAAACTACCTCACTTAGATCACTAAGTGGAAAGATTGGGCATCAAGCTCAATAACATAGCAAACTATAATATGAACACAATTACATGACTTTACCTAGATCATAGTACTAAGTGCTAGATTTATTCTCATGCCCTATGTTACATTGCTTTAATACAAGAATCAAAATATAACAAATACCAACCTGATTCTTGTAACATTGTAACCAAGTTTTGTTCCCCAATAGTGTGCCTGGAACCTTTAACCATGTCCGTCATCCGTCCATAACCTACATTCAACACTCAAGGAACATCAAAGATCTGCAGAAAATTTCTACAGAAAGCAAATTTATCAACAATCACAATTTTTGTTTCAAAGTTAGTAGGATTCAAGTCACCCTTAATCTTTTTAATCAGGAAGTGTTTTTTCTTAATCCTATCTCGAATGAAATGATTCCTAACATCAATATGTTTAGATCTTTCCTGATAAACAGGATCTTTACACAAATACAAAGCACTTTGGCTATCCATATGAATTACATGAATACAAGGCTTATGTGAGATTTCACTAACAATACCCTTAAGCCAAATAGCTTCCTTAGAAGCTTCAACAACTGCAATATATTCAGCTTTAAAGGACAAAAAAACCACAAATTGTTGTTGAGATTTCCACGAGACACAATTACTAGTCCAAGTATAAAAGTAAGCAGTGGTAGATTTTCTATTATCCTTATTGTTAGCATAATCAAAGTCTACATAACCAAATACTTCACCAATATTATCATGCTCTAGAAAACATCAAACATAAGTTCTTAGTTCCACTGATATATCTAAGAATATATTTCATAGCAGTCCAATGTAATTCACAAGGATTAGACATGTATCTACTCAAAACACTAATATCAAATGCAAGATCATGTCTAGTACAAAGCATAGCATACATGATAGAGCCAACAACCACGCCATAGGGAATTTTAGACATTTTATTAAATTTCAACTTGGTTACTAGGACAGTTGTAATAGCTAGGATTTCGAATTCTAATTAATGTTGATTAACTTAATCGTTGATAGTAATTAACATATAACTCGCGAATACTTCGCAAGTAATGAGTAAGAGTCCCACCATTATTTTCCTAGCGTAATTTTGGACGTTTGGGGAAATTTTTACTTTTTCCCCCGGGTAATTATTTTTACCCTCCGGTGTTATTTGGAGCATTTGGGAGCTCCAATTAATAAAAATGCAGTTGAGAGAAATGATCAGGACATCGGATATGTCCTAGATATGAAATAACATGGAGAGACAAAACGGCCAAAAGAGTCGCTATTTCGTTTCTTAACGGCTAAGAAAGACGGCTTAGGAATACACGTTTTCCGAGACAGTTGTGGAATAATTATCCCTACAATATTCCAGATTTGATGTTCCAATCTCAAGAAGTTTGGAGAAAGAGGTTCGACCCGCCTTTGGATCGATTAAAGGATAATTATCGACTTTACTAAAGGATAATTATCGTCTTCACTATAAATAGCGGAAAATTATTTATTAATTCATTTCCTTTCACGTTTCCTCGTAAAAGCTCTGATTTCTCTCAACCTTCAAACTCATATCTACTCTCCGTTTCTAATCCGATTTCAATTCCGTTTGAGTTTCTGGATTCCTCTTCTGTATTTCCGAGTATATGGAGGGCTGGTCGAGCATATATGTCACCAGGACGGTTCCGTCGCTCAGATTCCGATGAATTTGATGTTGTCCATGCGTAGCCTGCGTTGTTGTGATTCCGAATCTTCTTTCAGATCGTCAATCGGATTAGTAACGAATAAGTTATGAATTTATTCGTTTTTCGTACTGCGATTTGGCCTAAATTGAGTTTAGGCTTGTCAAATAGGACAATTAGAAATTTCATTATGGTCGTTATATTATTCTGGTGATTATGGGTTGTTTGTTTGATGAAATCTGATGACAGGGGGTTTAGAAATTGCCTGCGGGCAAAACGTTATTCTGGCGAAATCTAATTAATTAATTAAAGGTTAATTAATTAAATCAGGATTAGAATTGAGATTGAGGAATGTTGATTAGATACTACCTTGAGATTTGAGGAATTGTGAGTTATGTTGAAATATTGAGGTTTAGTTGGTTGTGAGGCTTATAGATTGATTATGATCCTTATGGATCCCTTGGGTCTAGATGTGACCTTTGTGATTGATAGGAGTATTGATATCTCTTTATGCCTTGTTATTAGGCAGTGTCCCTCTCAGGATTAGAGGTTGATCGTGGTTATGATTGTACGAGGTTGAGGTAAGTCCGTAGGACTTACTTAGCTACCATACCTATATTGGGTGTTTGCATGAGTGGTGTGTGCTTTATATGTTTGCTATGATAGCATGAGTTGTCGTTTTATCGACCTATGTTCTATTGACTGCCCCACTGCGTGGCTGTGATAACCTTTCCCTTTCATCCCGCCGTGGAGTCTGGGAGGTTCTCTGATGTCGGGCCAGACTGGTTTACAGGAAGGGCGCAATCCACTCCCATAGGGTACACGGATTGTGTGACCGATACTCGTACAGCTGGACATTGTACTCAAAGGCGGGGATGTATCGGTCCTCGTGTCACATACTTTCATCTATCTATATATATATATATATATATATATATATATATATATATATATATATATATATATATATATATATATATATATATATATATATATACGATTTTTGAGTGAATGGTTATTATATAAAGATAATAAATGGGTAAATGTGTGATAGCATGTTGATGTGTTTATCTTTCATGATTGTGCTTGTGCTTATGCATTACCTCATATATGTATGGTTAGCTAACGGTTTCATACCGTGTTGTAGATGTTTACAGGTTAGGCGCTACTGGGTGATCTGGCAGGGTGACAGGCCGAGGACTCTCGTACATTAGGTGGTTGGTTTGGGGTTGTTGTGTTTCCCCTCTTGCGTGAGGATGATCTTTTGTACAACCTGTGTGAGGATGTCGTTTTATATACTCGGCTATGTTGTTGTTTACTTTGGGTCGTACAGTTTATACTGTTTTATGTATTTGTTTTATATCTGTCAGTGCCATGTTGTAAGGTCCAGTGAACTTGTTGTCAGGCTAGGGTCATGATCCATTGTGAGATCCTAGCCCAATGTGACATCCCGAGTCCCGCGGATTTGGGGTGTTATAGAGTTGGTATCAGAGCCCAAGTTGACAACAATGGCACTTGCTACCTGCAATGAGGTTTGATAGGTAAAATAAACAAAGCCCACATGGGATCTGACATTTTCAAAGGTTTTGGTTTTAAGTGTGGTTTTGGGATAGAATGTACGAGAAGTCGTCACCTCTGCCATGGATCTATGCAGCGTAGATATGTATATATATCTGTGTGTACTATGGATTATGTGGATGTATTATATACATATCGATACCTATGGCATATATATAGCCTTATAAGATTAGGTGCGTATATCCTACAGATGACTCAGACTAGAGTAGTATCTGTAGTGGGATGAGGTAGGGGTACACCCCCTCTTCCTCCAATGGTGATAAGTCAGGGACCAGTTTCCGCTATTGTTTCGCCTATGGCAGAGAACGAGTTTGAAGAGGCTAATCGTGTCTCCATGAGTAGATCCGAGTTTCAAGAATATATGTAACAAGTATATGAAGCGGTGATAGCGGGTGGATCCACACCAGATTTACCAACAATTGTTAGATCAACTGAAGCTTCTGGATCCGGAAAGAAGCAATGGACTGAATCAGTTACTGGAGAAGCAAAGATGATGAATGGGGAACCAAGTCCAATATCAGGACAATCTAGTGATCCTTTGGCCATGAAGATGACTAGCAAGGAACTAGTGTTTTAATTGCGTGGAAGTTGGGATACTAGCGATCTGTGTGCCCAAAGGCGCCCATCATATGCTTTACGTGTGGTAAAGCAGGGCATAGAGCGAAATTTTGTCGACAGGGCAAGGCATTGCCTTTACAGGTTCCCTTCAAGAGTGAGATCATTCCAGGTGGACGACGAAGGTTGAGTTACCCTTCATTTGCACAGGTTGCAAGAATGGGACAATTATGTTACAATTGTGGCTATCTAGATCATTTGCGTTCTGAGTGCCTTTTGGCACCGATAGCTTGTTTCATCTGTGGTGAACTAGGCCATCTAGCCCTTTCTGTCAGCAAGGTGGTGTTTCTTCCCAGCAAGAACTTCCTCTTTCCGGTGTAGAAAGAGTGGAAGTGAAGGCTATAGTAATGACCTCAGTGATACATGAGGAGCATGGATCTGACATTGAGTGATGATATGTAGAGGAGCTACGAGTGTTAGCTGTTATAGGTACCATTCTCGTTAATGGTTTACCTGGTGGATTTTTGCTTGTTGTGAGTGTTATGCACGTCATGTCTTTCGACACATGCATTAATGGTTGAATTTTGGTATATAGTAGAAGGTGGATTTTCTTTTACAGTATTACCTTTTTGGGTCTGAGATACCTGTGAGATGCGTGTTTGTTCCCTTATTTCAGGGACCCGTGTATGACTTGTAGACTTCTTTGTCATGTTGTAGGTGCATGAGGAAGTCATTATGTGTATGGATTGTATGAATAGATATCATGCGGTGTTAGATATTAATAGTAAGGCTATTATAGTCTTTACTGAGATGGTAATTAGAGGTCTTCTAAGGTTAAGACCTTTGAAGAGACGAGTTTGTCATCAGGACTATACGAGCAGCGAGCTGATAGCACAGGGATGTGACGCCTTCTAGTGTTATACCATGAAGGAGCGAGATAGTCCAACAATGGAAGGTATTCCAGTTGTTTATGAGTTTATAGATGTGTTACTGAAGCGTCTAGTTGCCACCTCAGCGAAGTGTGGACATTGTTATTGAGTTGAAGTATGATACTAGATTGAATGGGAAAGCTACACGATATGGTGCTTGTTGAGATATTGTACTGATAACTTGAAAAGTTGACTGAAACGGGCTTCTTTTACCCTAGTGGGTTCCATGTTCCGTATTGACGACCTGATGAGTTAGCTTCAAGAAGCAATTGTGTTTTCAGGATTCCTTTGTGCTCAAGATATCCCTAGTCATGGATGAGAGAGCAACATGTGTATGAGATAGCATCTCATACCCGTTATGGACACTACGAGTTTGTAGTGATGTCATTTGGGTGACGAATGTTTTAGTAGTTTTTATGGAGTTGATGAACAGTATCTTCATCGACTTCCTTGATTAGTTGGTGGTGGACTTCATTGATGACATGTCGGTATACTCTCATAGTAGAGAATAGTAGACCGATCGTCTGAGGACCGTTCTGCAGATTTTGAGAGATAGAGGGCTGGATTCTACGCTCTCTAAGTGTAAGTTGAGATGCCAGTGGTAGCCTTTTTAGGCCATGTTGTCTCCGCCAGTGGGATCATGGTTGACCTGGCGAGAATTAAGTATGTTGTAACATGGGAGATACTGATGAACATTAAGGAATACGTAGTTTTCTCGACTCAACCGATTGCTACCAATGCTTTGACGAAGGATTTTATATGATTACGTATTCATTTGCGAGTCTTTTGAGAAGATCACCATAACTACGTGATGAAAGCAGTGTGTCTATATTCTGAAGAGTTGAGGAGACATTTGACCTCTACTTCCATTCTGTTGTAGGTAGAAGATTTTTGGGATCCCGTGATTTACGGTGATACATCCCAGCTAACTCTGAGATGTGTATTCCTACAGAGGAGTAGGGTTATTGATATGTGTATTTACAGCTGAGAACGTATGATGAGAACTACCCGATTCATGATTTAGAGTTAGTAGTGGTAGTTCAAGCCTTTAAGTTTTGAAGACCGTACCGGTGTGATCTTCATGTCAGATTTCTATAGATCATAGAAATCTGAAGTATATTTTATGCAACAGGGGTTGAATAACCGCTAGTGTTAAGAACTTAAGTTGATCAAGACTTTGACCTGGAGGTTCCATATCATTCCGAGAAGTTGAACGTTGTCACCGACAACTGGAACGGAAAGACGCTCCAAGAGAAGATGATTGTGAGACAGATAGTTCAGCTTTAGCTTTAGAGAAATCTAGCTTGGCTAGAGTTGGACAATCAGTTCCTTGATGAGGATACCCAGTTATACCTCAGAGGTTCTACCTGCTCTGTTGGATGAGGTCCAACATAAACAGGAGACCTACCCGGCCTTGACAAGGTTTAGAGAAAGGATGTCTCGTACTGAGACACCATAGTTCTCCATGGGAGTAGATGGACTGATGAAGAGTCATGACCACTTTGTGTACCTACTGATGCAGATGGAGACAGAGAATATTATGGTATATCCATTGTATGCCTTATTCAGTACATTCAGGTACGAGTAAGATGTACCACGAGATGAGACGATTATATTGTATGAAGCCGATATAACCAGATTTGTGATACAGTGTGTGACCTGTTAGAAGGTCCAAATAGAGTATTTCCGATCTAGAGATAAGCCCCACCCACTACCAGTGCAGTAGTAGAATTTGGGAGGACATCTCAATGGACTTTTTTATGGGATTGTGACCTAGTAGAAGATTTATGTTATCTGGATTGTTGGTAACAAATTAATGAAACCGGCACGTTTCATTTCTATCAGAAGGACGTGGCTAGTGAATGAATTGGCTAAGGAGTACACTAGACAGATAGTGAGACTCCATGGTATACCGAGAACGATCATTTCTGATCGAGATGGATGTTTTTACTTTCAGATTTTGGGCAGCAGATTCAGACTGCTTTGGGGACGAGTTTGTACCTCATGACTACACTTCACCCCCTGACAGATGGTCAGTTAGAGAGGATCGATCATCTAGGTCTTAAAGATCTATTATAAGTTGTAAGTTGAATAGGAAACGTGGATGGTTATATTACCTTCCATTACTGATTTTATTATATAACAATGAAGGACATGCATCTTTCTGGGATGGCCCTATGAGGCAATATATAGACATAGATGTCGTATATCCTTATGCTAGAAGTGATCTAGCAGTAGTAGTGGAAATAACACATGACCCGACTCAGGATTTTATAGTTCGAGTAACGATGATTAAAGGAAGAGTGTTGGCTCTACATAGTCGCCAGATTGTGTGTGTAGACAAGAGGTGTTAACCTCTAAAGTTCAAGTGAGAGTTCATGTCCGGCTGGAGGTATCTCAGTTGTGAGACGTTAGTTGTGTATTATGGAAAGGGGAACTGAGTTTCCAATATGTCGGTTACTTGAGATCTTGATCAGTTTTGTGAAGGCAACATGATGTTTAGCTTTCACTCTGAAGTTGGTGGATGTTCACCCAGTGTTCTTGTGTCTCAACTTAGGAAGTATATACCAGGTTGGAAACACTTTGTGAGTTATAATGATCTAGTGGTTAAGTTGAACCACATCGTTGTTGAGCATCTGATTACATTCTTGGAATAAGATATGAAACGCTTGCATTCGAAAGACATTCCCATATTGAGGATATTATGGTCGAGATGAAGACTTGAAGAGGCTATGTGAGAGACTGAGGATAGTGTCCCGAGGAACTATCCAGAGTATATGTTGGGACAAACCCATTTGTGGGAGCATGAGTAGATCTTAGTGCTATCTTGATGAATGTTGTGCTTATGTGCTTATATGCCTTGATGTGTTATTCCATGATAGTTGTGATGTGATTTATGATCTTAGTAGATCTTGATGTGCTAGCATGATGTATGTTATAGCTGGAGGTGATTACTTCCTCCACGCTACCCGACTATGATTATATTTATAGCTGGAGATGATTCTTTCCTTCATACTATTTGAGTGGGATTAGGATTAAGCTGGAGATGGTTCTTTCCTCCATGCTACCTTGATGGATATAGTTCAGCGGAGATGTGATTCCTCCATGCGATATATATGTTTATGGGTTGGCTAGAGATGTATTTTCTCTATGCCTGTGATATGTTTTGACTAGAGATGTGCTTCCTCTATGCCTTGTGATGTGGTATGGCGAGAGATGTGATTCCTCTACGCCTTTGGGTAGCGTTATGCCCTGTTTCCTGGAGATGATGATTCCTCCATGTTTATATTTGAGGTTATAGATTGTTATAGGTTGTGATCTTTTGAACGGAGATGTGATACCTCCGATAGAAAGAGTGAGAGTTATACCTCGGCGTATGGGTCCGAGAGGATTTGGGAATTGTTCAAGTTTTGGGTCGAAACTTTTTTTTAAGGGGTGTGTGATGTAATAGTTAGGATTTTGAATTCTAATTAATGTTGATTAACTTAATCGTTGATAGTAATTAACATATAACTCGCGAATACTTCGCAAGTGATGAGTAAGAGTCCCACCGTTATGTTCCTAGCGTAATTTTGGACGTTTGGGGAAATTTTTACTTTTTCCCCCGGGTAATTATTTTTACCCTCCGGTGTTATTTGGAGCATTTGGGAGCTCCAATTAATAAAAATGCAGTTGAGAGAAATGATCAGGACATCGGATATGTCCTAGATATGAAATAACATGGAGAGGCAAAACGGCCAAAAGAGTCGCTATTTCTAGGGATGACAATTTCATCCGAGTCCGACGGACACCTGATAACCCGATCCATAGTAAAAGGGTGAAAACCCGACATGAAGCGGGTGAAAGCGGATGACGGATGAAGCGGGTGATGGATCGGGTCGGATTCGGATGGACCTTTCATCCACCCATCACCCGATCCATCATCCATCCACCCATCCGACCCGTTTCACCCGCTTACACCCGTTATAAATTTATTAATTGTTTACTTGTTTAGTGATCTTTATTTCCCTTTTAATTTATAAATTGGGAATTTACGGATTGTTTAGCAAAATTTGTACATTTGTTCACTTCCTATTATGATCTTATTGTATGTTATGTATTGCTAAATTTCTCTATTTTTCAAGAATTTAAACTTATAACAGTTCTTGTAATATTTTCACTTGGATGATTTGTGTTGACTTTATATTTATCATGTTTTTTTATAAAAAAGACTTTTTCGGATTGAATTTATTATTATTATTAATTTTCCACATTCGAATCCGAGTTTAATATCGATTTAAAGGAAATGCGTAGAACACCCGAATTTCACCCGATCCACCCGCTTCATCCGTTGGATACGGGTGGATCGGATGCGGGTGATGGGTTTGGCGGATGACGGGTCGGGTGGGGTGGATGAGATTTTCTCGCGGGTCGGGTGGCGGACAAGGTCATCCACCCACCACCCGATCCATTGCCATCCCTAGCTATTTCGTTTCTTAACGGATAAGAAAGACGGCTTAGGAATACACATTTTTCGAGGCAGTTGTGGAATAATTATCCCTACAATATTTCAGATTTGATGTTCCAATCTCAAGAAGTTTGGAGAAAGAGGTTCGACCCGCCTTTGGATCGATTAAAGGATAATTATCGACTTTACTAAAGGATAATTATCGTCTTCACTATAAATAGCGGAAAATTCTTTATTAATTCATTTCCTTTCACGTTTCCTCGTAAAAGCTCTGATTTCTCTCAACCTTCAAACTCAGATCTACTCTCCGTTTCTAATCCGATTTCAATTCCGTTTGAGTTTCTGGATTCCTCTCTTCATTCTCTTCATAACGGTGCCGAGTTTCTACATTTTCGAGTATATGGAGGGCTGGCCGAGCATATATGTCACCAGGACGGTTCCGTCGCTCAGATTCCGATGAATTTGATGTTGTCCATGCGTAGCCTGCGTCGTTGTGATTCCGAATCTTCTTTCAGATCGTCAATCGGGTTAGTAACGAATAAGTTATGAATTTATTCGTTTTTCGTACTGCGATTTGGCCTAAATTGAGTTTAGGCTTGTCAAATAGGACAATTAGAAATTCCATTATGGTCGTTATATTATTCTGGTGATTATGGGTTGTTTGTTTGATGAAATCTGATGACAGGGGGTTTAGAAATTGCCTGCGGGCAAAACGTTATTCTGACAAAATCTAATTAATTAATTAAAGGTTAATTAATTAAATCAGGATTAGAATTGAGATTGAGGAATGTTGATTAGATACTACCTTGAGATTTGAGCAATTGTGAGTTATGTTGAAATATTGAGGTTTAGTTGGTTGTGAGGCTTATAGATTGATTATGATCCTTATGGATCCCTTGGGTCTAGATGTGACCTTTGTGATTGATAGGAGTATTGATATCTCTTTATGCCTTGTTATTAGGCAGTGTCCCTCTCAGGATTGGAGGTTGATCGTGGTTATGATTGTACGAGGTTGAGGTAAGTCCGTAGGACTTACTTAGCTATCATCCCTATATTGGGTGTTTGCATGAGTGGTGTGTGCTTTATATGTTTGCTATGATAGCATGAGTTGTCGTTTTATCGACCTATGTTCTATTGACTGCCCCACTGCGTGGCTGTGATAACCTTTCCCTTTCATCCCGCCGTGGAGTCTGGGAGGTTCTCTGATGTCGGGCCAGACTGGTTTACAGGAAGGGCGCAATCCACTCCCATAGGGTACATGGATTGTGTGACCAATACTCGTACAACTGGACATTGTACTCAGAGGCGGGGATGTATCGGTCCTCATGTCACATACTTTCATCTATATATATATATACGGTTTTTGAGTGAATGGTTATTATATAAAGATAATAAATGGGTAAATGTGTGATAGCATGCTGATGTGTTTATCTTTCATGATTGTGCTTGTGCTTATGCATTACCTCATATATGTATGGTTAGCTAACGGTTTCATACCGTGTTGTAGATGTTTACAGGTTAGGCGCTACTAGGTGATCTGGCAGGGTGACAGGCCGAGGACTCTCGTACATTAGGTGGTTGGTTTGGGGTTGTTGTGTTTCCCCTCTTGCGTGAGGATGATCTTTTGTATAACCTATGTGAGGATGTCGTTTTATATACTCGGCTATGTTGTTGTTTACTTTGGGTCGTACAGTTTATACTGTTTTATGTATTTGTTTTATATCTGTCAGTGCCATGTTGTAAGGTCCAGTGAACTTGTTGTCAGGCTAGGGTCAGGATCCATTGTGAGATCCTAGCCCAATGTGACATCCCGAGTCCCGCGGATTTGGGGTGTTATAACAGTGTTGCTTGGTTAAATCAAGGTGCCCTACTAAGGGTATAGAAGTGGGTTTAACATGCTTCATATTGAATTTATCTAACACCTTTTCAATATAATCAACTTGAGATAACCACATCTTTTTATGCTTTCTATCCCTTATTATCTTAACACCTACGATTTTCTGTGCAGGGCTCATATCTTTCATGTCAAAATTAGATTTAAAATCCCTTTTAGCACCAGCAATCAACACGGTAAATTTACTAATGAGCAGAATATCATCTACATATAGTAAAACAAACAAGGAATTCATGGAAGATATGCCTTTAAAATACAAGTAGTAATCATAATTGCTTCTTAAAAATCCTAAGTTTTTCATGCAATCATCAAACTTAAGGTTTCATTGTCTAGGTGACTGTTTTAAGCCATAGATGGATTTTTTAAGGAAGCAAACATGATTAGGTTTTGATTTACCTATAAAACTATTAGGTTGTTTCATATAGATAGTTTCATTCAAATCACCATGTAAAAAGACAGTTGTTACATCCATTTGTTATATGTCCCAATCATGCACAGTAGCAAAAGCAAGCAACAATCTCATAGTTTTGTATTTAACCACATGAGCAAAGATATCAGTATAGTCAATTCCCTCTCTTTGAGTAAACCCTTTAGCTACAAGCCTAGCTTTGTATCTAGGTGATTCACTTAGTTTAGTAGCCTCCTTTAGTTTATAAATCCATTTATAAGGCACAAGTTTAACATTTTCAGGTTTGTTTACACCCAAGTTTTGTTAACAATCATGGAATCTATTTCATCTTGCATGGAAATTTTCCAATTTTTAGATTTAGAAAAATTCATAGCTTTTTATATGTGTCAAGAGTATATGGATTATCAACAACATCACAGTCAGGAAGGCATACTCAACATTATTAAAATCATTTGTAAACAGAACATATTCAGAATCACTGTATCTCCTATTAGGTATTCTAACCCTAGGATTTCTATCTCTTGTTAATTGATAGTTATGATCATCATTATCATGCAAGTAATCATCATTATCATGTTCATGCAAAACACTTCAGAAAGAGATAAAGGAGTAGCAAAGATAACACTACTATTTTCTACCCCCCTTGACTCTAAATTATGGTTCTCACTGCTTATAGTAGTGTTGTCATTTATACTTGGGAGAACTTGATATACTAGTCTTTTTTGAGATTTTGTTTAAGAAAATGTACCCCAAATTTTTTTACCACTTTTATTTAATAGTAGGTGAAAAATATTAACCCTTCTATTTAGAAAGAAAGAATAAATGATGTTTGTTATTTGTTATATAAGTATAAGTTTTAATTTTTAATTACTGAATTTGTTTTCTTTTATTATTTTTCTTGCCTTTTTTTTATTTATTTTTTATTTTATTTTCGGGACTGAATTTCTCATACCGGAATTTCTCATACCAAAAACTTCATACCAGAAATTTCATACGAAAATTAGATACCATAAATTATATACTAGAAATTAAATACCATAAATTATATACCAGAAATTAAATAGCAGAAATTTGATACCAGAAATTTTACAAGTTGAATAAATTTCATACCAGAATTTTACATATCAAATTTTTACATATCAAATTTTTACATACCAAAATTACATGCCGGAATTACATGCCGGAATTACATACCAAAAATTTCATACAAGATGAAAAAGATCTCCAAATTTGATATCTCTAGAAATAGCTTAACAACTAAAGATTTGTTCTTTTCAACAGCCAGATGCCTACCAAATAAGAAAGAAATTAAAAAAAAAAAAACATAAATCCAAAAGATTAAAGAAAGGGTTTAGTGGTTTTACCAGTTCCATTTCATGATCGGACTTGCGAAAGTGCAGGATCCAATATTTTCCAATCAAAAATAACAAACTCAAACATTAGTCTATGAATTAGTCTCTGCTTCCTTCAAATTCAACACCAATTCAGCATAGTGAATTTAAAATCAATCTCAAACACGGGGATTTGAAATCAGATTGGGAGCTCAGATACAAATAGGTTAAGCATGCAATTTCATAACATTGGTAGCTCTTTCTAAATTATAACACCTCCGACCCACCTCCTCCGTACTGAACGTTGATTCCAAGCCGGTCCAAATCCACACCCGTCGTTGGTGGCTCCTCCTAATAATAGGAGCCGTCTTTCTAGCGGCGACCACCTCGGTTCTAACCGTAGTCATACTCAAGGCGAAAGACTCGTCCCACCGAGGCTCAATAACCCGTCTAGCCAAGGCCATTACCCGGGCGAGAGAGTAGAGAAGCCTGTAGAAGGTGGCGGTGCAACCTCCTGTGCCGCCGGAGCACTTCGTCGCTCACCCTCCTTGAGGAAGGGAAGAAGACTGGCGGTGGCGAGGAGAGGCTTCTCTGTTTGTGCGAACCCAGATCTAGATCTAAGAGAAGAAAGAAACCAGAAACAAGAAAGGGGAAATGGTTATTCCAATGGGTTGAGGGTAAAAATTAGAGGGAGGGGTATAGTTACTAAATCAATTTATGTAAAAAGCCTAGTTACTAGATTAAAATTTAAAAAAGCCTATTTATCAAAATTGGCCTTTATACTTTCATCATTATAGGAAGATTATCAACATCATAGTTCTCCTACTAGTACTAAGTGTTTGATAATATCCTACGTCAAACTCTTCATCTATGATCTGATTATATATCTCTATTATGGTCATTTGTGTAGAAATGGTAAGATCTAGTAGGTTCATTTTCACTTTCAGAACTACTAGTAGTCTCAACAGTGTTGGTCTGTCTAGTTTTAAAATAGAATTATTTTTCATTAAAGGTCACATTTTTAAATGTTATCACTTTATAACCATGAGGTCGTATAAGTAACAATTTATAGCCCTTAGCACCTTAAGGATAGCTTAGCATTACACACTTTTGTGCCCTTGGGAATATGCAGTGCACCCAAAGGGTCTTAGGTAGGTAATACTAGGCTTCCTTCCAGTCCACAACTCTTGGGGTGTCCTAAACTCTATTATAGAGGAGAAAAACCTATTGATGAGGTAAGTTGTAGTAACAACTTCTCCCCATAGGCTATATTTCATACCAACAATTATAAGCATACATATAACCTTTTCTAAAAGGGTTTTATTCATTCTCTCACCTGTACCATTTTGTTGAGGAGTACCAAGAACAATTAGGTGTCTTTTAATGCCATTATTTTTACAAAATTCATTAAACATGGCATTACAAAATTCAAGGCCATTATCAGTTCTAAGACATTTTATTTTTAAATCCATTTCATTTTCAACTAAAATTTTCCATTTTTTAAAATGTTCAAAGGCTTCATCTTTAGTTCTTAACAGATAAATCCACACTTTTTTAGAGTAGTGGTCAATAAAGGAAATGAAGTACCTCTTACCACCTACAATTTCTATTTGTGCAGGACCCCATAAATCTGAGTGTATGTATTCTAGGGGTTTACTAGCCTTATATACAGATTTATTAAAGTTGTGTTTACTAGATTTTCCAAACACACAGTATTCACATAAACTAAGGTTGGTCAATTTATTAGTTAAAATGACTTGTTTGTGTAACCGAAGCAAGTCATTGTTCCCTATATGCCCTAGTCTGCTATGCCATAAAGTTGTTTGATCTAGGTTTTTTTTTCAATATCAGTAGTGGAGAGATTTAATTCAGGTGATTATTCTACAAAGTACAAAATACCCTTTTTAGAGCTCCTAATAAGAGTAAGACCATTTTTGACAACTTCCCTTATACCATTACTAGTATTTATATTACAACCTAGGTCATCAAACATAGATTCACACAAAAGATTTCTCCTAAGGCCAGGGACCCATCTAACATTATGTATCACCCTAACTTTTCCATCAAACATGCACATAAGTATATTTCCTATTCCTTTTATTTCTAAGGCAGTATTATCACCTAACTTAACATCACCACCATAAAAAGATTCTAAGGAACTGAAAATAGATCAATCAGGACAAGCATGCATGGTACATCCAGAGGCTAATATCCAATCAACAGATTTGCATTTGAAAGGAATAACACACATCAACAGTTCGCATGAATATTGGGCATGCATATTTTCAAATAAAGAAACATTATTTTCAGTTGTTCCTTTACCAAACTCATCTTTCTTTTTCTTTCTACAATCATTTATAAACTGACCAATTTTCTGACAGTAAAAACACTTTTTATTTTTCTTGTTAGATTCATTATTAGAGTTTTTATCATAGAAGTCATCTTTCTTATCCCTTTTATTTTGGTTATTGTTCTTTTTAAACTTCCTTTAGTCATGAGAACTTCAGTCTTAATTTCAGATTTTTTATCATTAGGTTTAGACTTAAAGACTTTCATTGACTCATTTTATCAGTTATGAATTCAATAATTTTTGTCTTAGTTAAAGTTTCAGTGCTATATTTAATCACATCTCTAAAAGTATCAAATTGAGAAGATATAGAACCAAGCAAGATAACAACAAGATGAGTATCTTTAATAGTGTCATCACATCTTTCTAAGTCCATTTCTATTTTTAGGAATCTATCTAGATTATCATTCAAGGTTAAGTTCACATCCATTTTAGGTAAATAACCTATGTAGAGTAGATATCCTAGAAGGCAAAGACTTTTTGTTATATTGTTTATCTAAAGTATCCCATAAAGGTTTGGCAATAGCAATACTTACAACCTAACGAGCCCCATCGTTAGTTAATCTTATCATTATTTCAGCATGAGTTTGTTCCTCCATTTCCATCTTTATGGCTGTTGAAGTTTCAGCCAGATACTCTCCAGAGATGGCCCTCTAGCATTTTTCTTTGGTCAAGATGGCTTTCATCTTAACCTGCCACAAGATGAAGTCTGAGACTCCATCAAAAGGCTTTAATTTGATGCTACTTTCTATCTTCTTTTATTTTTCTGCAAACAAAAGATAGTTGAGTTAGTATTTATATCAGTGAATCAAAAGACATATGAGAAGGGGAGGCATATAAGATAAGCACGAAGCCAAGAGAAGTTCAAGATAACAATACACAGTAAAGATAAGCACTAGTTCGTCAATCAGAGGAGATTTAACCACACAAGGTAAATCAACAAAGGAGCAGAAGCGAGATAAATGTGCAAAATATACAAAAACACCAAGCAACACTGTAAACCCTAGAAATTTAGGGTTGTTCAAACACAATAGAATAAACTCAGAATTGCTCTGATCATGGCGTAGCAAAGGACTTTTCTCAAAGGAGGAAAATTTTATTATAAAAAACATAAAAATCAATGAGGTAATGTGATACAACTTGGTCTCGAACATGAGACCAGCTGCTCCCTCGTTTAGGGGGAAATTAGTGAAGTGTTGTTGCCAACTGAGCTATAAGTACAAGGTGATTCTTAGTTCGGTCTTATGCATTATATTACTTGTCCAGCAGCTTAACCGGGGCAACTGCCCCCCAGCCCCTCCCTGGCTACGCCACTGGCTTTGATACCACTTTGAGAAAGTTAATTCTAAGGTTTTAAATACCCTAGTCGTAGATCCGACTAAAGAGCCATACAACATTCACACAAGAACTGTTTACGCAGTTCGGTGGTAAAAATACCCCTACATATGCGGGACCTCAAGAGGGGAGATCCGATACTGGGTTTCACTAGGTTTTCAAGAACAAGGTTACAAACACAGAACACGAGACACTAGCACTTTCCTATGATCTAGCAAAGAAAGTAAAAGACAGAACTCAGAAGATGCAAAGAAGCAAGGATGAAGAAAAAGCCCCCTCAAAGGCACCTCGACGATGATCTAAGTTTGATCTTCGTCATTGTCGCAAACCAACAAAGTGATGGTGAGAAGAGACTCTAGAGATTACAGATCCCTCGACCTCTCTTCTTCTTCTTTGTTCCTCTACAGATCCTTCTTGCTTCGAGCAAGATTTGGAAGATCCATTCTTCTTCGCTTCTCTCTATTATCTCTCTATATCTCTCTAAGTGAGACGAAGCACACAAGCTGCCACTAGAGTTTTGAGGAGCTGCGTTAGAACGTTTAAGTACCAAAGCTCAACCAAGGTCAAACGCTGCATTTTACAACACGCTCACTTAAACCCTCAAACCTGGCTTCAAACTTCTAGTGATCGGTTCACCAAAAAACCCGTATGCATGCCTTCTACATTGGATCAAGGAGATGGGATTCAAGTGGGCCGTCAAGCCCAATCTTCAACATGCCGGAAATACACATAACATATTAAAGTTTTAACATCTCATAATCCACGTAATAGTATACCAAATGTGTATGAACTCATCACCATATTAATCACCAATCTACCTCACTTAGATCACTAAGTGGCAACATTGAATCATAATAGACATCAAGCTCATAACATGGCAAACTATAATATGAACACAATTACATGACTCTACTTAAACCATAGTACTAAGTGCTAGATTTATTCTCATGTCCTATGATACAAGAATCAAAACTTAACAATACGAACTAAAAGAAAGTCTTAATTGTTGCTTGAAGGAATCCAGGATGAAGACGCACCACAACTGAACAATGAGAAGTAAACATAAATACAAAAGTAGTTTAATTCCCGTGCCAAGGCACGGGTAAACAAATCGAATGTATCGTTAAAAATAATTTTAAAGAATAGGTAAATATTTTTTAAAATTTTTATAAACAATATTGATGTATCATAATAATTTTAATGATCAAGTAATTTTAAAAAATTGAACTAAATAAATTATATTAAATAGTCTAAATATTTTTCTTAAAAAATAAAATATAATATTACATATCTTATTTAAAATTAATGTTAGTAGAATGAAGATGATAAAAGGTGAATAAAAAATTAAAAGAAAAATAAAATTAAATTCTTGAAATTAAAATATAAATGTTAAAATAAAGAATATTTAAAAAGTTCAATTACAAAATTATCTTAGGTAGTTTTAAATAATATTCTTGACAAAAAGAACGGAAAAAAAAACATATGCCATTAAAGGCTTCTACTACTTTATTATTAGTATATAGATATGGATTTTAACACTAATAGTATATATACATATATGTTTGGTAAGTAGATAAATATAAGTTCTATAATAGATTAATTAAAATATGGTAACTATATATATTTTTAAAAAAAAATAAAATTCTAAATAAATGACATGTGGCATAATTTTTGTTAGGATGAACCACGTTGAAGTAAACGCTTATGCTTTAATATATGTATATAGATGTGTATATATATAAAAGACATGTTTGGTAAGTAGATATAAGTTCTATTATAGGATAATAATACTATTATTTTATTTACTAATTTAAAATATGACAACTATACATATAATTTTTTTTTATAAAAAATCAAAATTTTAAGAAAATGCCATGTGGAATATTATATGTGAGGATGAACACGTTGAAGTAAATATTTTGGCTTTAATATATGTGTATACGGGCTAATTACGTTGCACTTACAATAACAAGTAAACATAAATACAAAATGAACAATGGTCTATTTACAAAATGAACAATAGTCTATTTTCAAAAATAATCGATGGGCTTAATTAGATTGGGCTGACAATAACAAGTAAGTGGACGGCCCATATACAAACCCTACCTATAGATTTAAAATGAAACCCTTCTCTGAACATTTCCTAAACCCTAAGAGTTTCCTCGTTGCCCCCGTGAGCTATCGTTGCTTTATTGTATCTGTATTGCTTGCGTCGATTCTTGATTTTGATTTTTAATTTGAAGGTTTTTGTTTAGATTTCAGGTAAGGTAGGAGGACAATGTCTCACAGGAAGTTCGAGCACCCGAGGCACGGTTCCCTTGGATTTCTTCCCAGGAAGAGGGCATCCCGTCAAAGGGGCAAGGGTATGTAATTTTTGACGAATTTGGTTTCATTGTCGATTTGTATTTGCATTTGAATGAATCGCAATGCTGTCTTTAGTATTTGAAACTTAGGACGAATAATTTATGCTAAAAGCTGATTTTCAATTGTTGCTGAAAGATAGTTTTATGACTGATAGAATAGATTTTGTGTTGCATCATTTGATATCAAATGACTTGAGATAGTATATGTCTAGCGTATAGATAATATGTTCACAATTACAGTCAAGGCTTTCCCTAAGGATGACCCAAGCAAATCACCCAAGCTTACTGCCTTCTTGGGTTACAAAGCTGGAATGACCCACATCATGAGGGATGTTGACAAGCCTGGTTCCAGTAAGTCTACATTTGTTATTTGCTGAATACCTCGTTTTATTTGTGTAGAATGCCTCGTTTTATTTGTGTTGATTGCTTGCTTTGATTGACTTGTAGAACTTCACAAGAAGGAGACTTGCGAGGCTGTTACCATTATTGAAACCCCTCCTATGGTGATTGTCGGAGTTGTTGGGTACGTGAAGACTCCTCGTGGTCTCCGCTCCTTGAACACTGTTTGGGCCCAGCACTTGAGTGAGGAGCTTAAGAGGAGATTCTACAAAAACTGGTGCAAGTCCAAGAAGAAGGCTTTCACCAAGTACTCCAAGAAGTTGGAGAGTGAAGATGGAAAGAAGGACACTCAGTCACAGCTTGAGAAGATCAAGAAGTACGCCACTGTTGTCCGTGTTTTGGCTCACACTCAGGTAGTTTGTTTCTCTGTTTCTCTGACTAGATAGTCTGTTTGTTTACTGCATGTTCTTAGTTGGTAGTTTGTTTATCTGATTGTATAGTAGTCTGTTTTTTTACTCATGTTCTTAGTTGATAGTTTGTTTCTCTGATGTAGTTTGTTTCTTTGATTGCATAGTAGTCTGTTTTTTTACTGCATGTTCTTAGTTGTGCATGTTCTTAGTTGGTAGAGTATAGTCTGTTTGTTTACTGCATGCTCTTAGTTTGTATTATTTTTAACTGGATGTGGTTTTCAGATCCGTAAGATGAAGGGTTTGAAGCAAAAGAAGGCGCACCTTATGGAGATCCAGGTTAACGGTGGTAGCATTGCCGACAAAGTTGACTTCGCGTACAACTTGTTTGAGAAGCAGGTTCCAATTGATGCTGTTTTCCAGAAAGATGAGATGCTTGACATCATTGGAGTTACCAAGGGTAAGGGTTATGAAGGTGTCGTTACCCGTTGGGGTGTAACTCGTCTTCCTCGTAAGACTCACAGGGGTCTGCGTAAAGTAGCCTGTATCGGAGCGTGGCATCCTGCTAGGGTTTCGTATACTGTTGCCAGGGCTGGTCAAAACGGTTACCATCACCGTACCGAACTCAACAAGAAGGTTTACAAGCTTGGCAAGGCTGGTCAGGAATCCCACCAAGCTATGACCGATTACGACAGGTCTGTAGTTGATTCTTCCATCCTGTTGTCGTTTTTATTTGTGTGTTTGATGGCTGATTGTTGATTTCAATTGTTCAAAACAGAACTGAGAAAGATATCACTCCCATTGGTGGTTTCCCTCACTACGGTATTGTGAAGGAAGATTACCTGATGATTAAGGGTGGTGTTGTTGGACCTAAGAAGCGAGTGGTGACCCTCAGGCAGTCTCTTCTGAAACAAACCTCCCGTGTTGCTCTGGAGGACATCAACCTTAAGTTCATCGACACATCTTCCAAGTTCGGACATGGACGGTTCCAGACCACACAGGAGAAGCAGAAGTTCTTTGGCCGTGTCAAGGCTTAAAGTTAGGTTGCAACAGTTTTCAACAGCCTCTTACTCTAGCAACTTTATTACTGTGTTTTGTTTGGTTGTTCATGAGTTTGCAGATGAATTTTGTTTACTTTGATAATACATTGAAGACATCTTATTTTAGTTGTCATGGCAATCCACTACTGAATTTTGTTTCAATTCTACCGATCACATAAATTTTGTAGTGTTGTTGAGTTAGGTTGCAACTGTTATCAAGTTTTCATTGACATGATAGGGTTGCTAACCTCAATTTCTACCATTTCCTTTGTACACCTAATCAGAAATCCTGTTCCCCTAGTCTCGGGTTTGATTCTACCATTTCCTTTGTACACCTAATCAGAAATCCTGTTCCCATAGTCTCGGGTTTGATCCGAGTACCAGATCGTATACCCACGCAGCCGTTACAGATGGTGTTACGTAAAAGTTGCTCATCGCCCAAAAACCCACATTACTACCTGTTGTTAAATGTTTGCCAAAACTCAGTTACGCAAACATGTGACCAAAAGAAAAATCAACTCTTAAACTTCAACGAATATCGTACTTTACACATGAAAGTAGCCAAGTGGATAACAACACAAAATCTATCGCATTAATGCATTATACAACGTACTGCACAGTATACACCCTACTCATAACACCTCAAAAACATACTAGCACATATCCGAGATCACAAGATACACCAGAACAGCCCTTCCCAATCATGCAGCACACAAATTGCTGAGTATTATGATATCCTGTTCAATGGGATTCTTTCATTTTTCCGAGGAACAATTTTTTCCAGATGTGAGATTGTTTGCGGCATTGTCATTCCTCCTGAAACAATGATCTCTGGATGGCACAACAAGCAAGTATTTTTAGATACTACTTTCAGGAGAACTCAGTTTCGAGGATCAAATATGCAATTTGGCGAGCAATAGAATCAAGGGGGAAGAGGAACAAAACACAAACCTATTCCTTCTCGGATGGAGAGATTTGGCCTTATGATATCATTAGTATTGACTAGTAAGATGTCACCAATGTAAAGATGGTTGGTTGGCACGAACACACTGCACAACTCCTCATCTCCATCATCCGTCTGCACTCACAAGACAAATATGTCAACAGCAAATCTATCTATTCTACACTATTATTAGCTAAAAATTACATGTTGTAAGAGGGGCAATACAGCACAAGGTAAAGGAACTGAAGGAAGAGCACAGTGGTTGGAAATTGGAATGAATACAACCGCTCGCTATGCATATACTTCCCATATGATAGAGAAAGTTACTTTCTCCCAGAGACTACAAGTTGATGCATAACACCGGCTTTATCCCCTATGATACATTTCATCAAACATGCTACTGTTGTGCCAATGTAAAACCACCGTGTTGTGCCAATGTAAAACCACCGTGTTGTGCCAATGAATACGATCACTCGCTATGCATATACTTCACATTGAAGGGAGAACACGGTGGTTGCAACTAATCATTTACACTTTTCTTCTTTTATCAAGGACAAGCAGAGGTGATGCGGGAGTCGAACAGAACAGTTCAAAGACACCGAACCTAGTTTTAGAATTACTTTGTAATTGCCAGTGAGGATCATCAAACTGTCCTCTTTCAACTCTGTTGATCAATTTCTTACGCATATTGCACTACTGGCTTACAATTAAGCTACTCCTAATGCATCAAAGTTCCATAGCAGTTTTCAGAAGTATCTCAGCTCAACATGAATGAATTCCATGACAGAAAACATTAGGTGTCTCGTCATGTGTCCCACTACATTAGATCGTGTACATGTCCCAATTTCACTATCTTGAGTATACGTTCCATGATTTAAGTATGACCGGAAACAAGACCCGCATTCTACTACAAGCAATTCTTGATAATCCTGAATGGATTTAATGCAAAAGGCCAATTCCCCAGATTCATTCCAATTTCAGTAATTAATCCTAGTCTATAACTGTGTATACTAATCACTTTGTAACTGATCACTTGCCCCCCAAATTTATAGTTTTCGGTCATATAAGTATATAGTGGAAGTGGTAGTACCGTAGTACAAAACAACAGAGTAACTTGCTGTACCTGAAGGACAACAGAAGATGTAATGAAACCAAATGCATATTCTCCCACACGTGGATGACGAATGATTGCCACCTCTTTGAAAGCAGTGGTATTCTGATCTGTTCACAAGGGATAAATCACGTTCTTTCAGATTTCGTCTGAGCAAAAATTATCAAATCGATTTAAAAAGAACCATTGTTTCAATGATGGAAAGAGAATACATGTCACAGATGCAAAACTCAAAGAGCAGCCACTGCTGTTACCTGGAGATATTGCAGAGCTAATTTGTTTGGAAGCTGAGTATATATGCTTAACAAATGGCATCTTCTTAATTAGCCATTCCCCAACCCAGAAGACTGAAGCGCCCAACCATGATGAAACAAATACGCCGACCAGGAAAACAAAAAGCAGTGATGTGATGAAGCCAAGTCCTGCATCACAAAGTGCCCACATAATTAAGTTGGAAAAAGTCAAAAGAGTCAGTAAGGAGACAAAAATAGTCAGTAGTACTCATTTCACAGTTCATACTCTTGCAAAGCCCATCTACCTGCATAGAAATAGTGATAAGATACCCTAACCCACTAAACTTATTACATAAATATGTTCTAAACATCTGCTGTAACATTACCAACTTAATGGATCGTAATGCTCCTGAATGATCACCTAGAAGGCTAAAATCAGTGCTGAATATCGGTCCAAATTTGGAATACGGAGAGGCATATTTATATGCAATACTAATAGATCCTGCCTTTCCACTCATGCACAAAGCACCTATGAATTTTTATATATCAGAAAATGCAGAGAAATACCGTGACTTTAAACCTTATTTCATGTTTATCAATGAAAAAATAGGGATCTTGAGCATCTTTGGGCCACTTCTGTAATTTTGTTAAATTTAGGACCCAAGATCTCTCTATAGAGATGCTCCACCAAGAACCTCAAAAGTGAGGACCTTGGGGGATATTCACATATTATTTTGCTTATAGTCATTATTTATAGATTTGTATGTTAAATAAATATTAAAAAATTACACTATAATTCTCATTTTATTTTTATGTATCTATAGATATCCATATTAAATATATTTAGTTAATTTTTTTTAAACATATATTTTTTAGTTAATTTTAAGAAAAAAGAAATGTGGGTAGGATGCTTCAAAAGTAAAATTCATTGATAAAAGGGTAAAATTTAGTATATGATCTTCGATGATGTGGCGACAAACTAATTTATAAAAATAGCTCAAGATCTCGTATTTGAGATGCTCGGATAAACATGCCATACATCTAATAAAAATAACTTCTCGAGGGCCCAAATAAACAGTTTACAGAAGGATGATCAATTAGTACATAATAGCAAGCGCTGTTGATGATGGGACAAGGGTCACTTACCAAATATATCAATCCCAAGTTGCTCGTAGATTGGACTGAAGAAACCGTCAACAAACTGAATAAACCACCAAGTTATGAAAAACGTGACTGCCACAGGAAACAGAACTACGCTGCAATATTCCACCATACAACAATGTTAGCATGGAATACAGCAACGTTCAGACTGACCTTAACTTTTCAATGAACTGCTAGTTTGAGCTAATTACCATCCAGTCATAAATTTCTTGGACACCCAACTTTGAAGAACAAAGCAACAGGCCTGGGCAAATTAGACAAGCCAGATTATCTAAAAACAGAACAGCCAAGAACAAAAGATAATATTGACATTCAATAATACTTGTGGTCAGGACCGAGGAAGTGCAAATCACAGGTCAGT
The DNA here is from genome assembly GCA_033239125.1 of Fagopyrum homotropicum. Taxonomy (NCBI): domain Eukaryota; kingdom Viridiplantae; phylum Streptophyta; class Magnoliopsida; order Caryophyllales; family Polygonaceae; genus Fagopyrum; species Fagopyrum homotropicum. The sequence continues at coordinate 142,181,425 of BSWB01000003.1, read as the reverse complement.
GAAACTTGAGCTAATTCTTCTCTCACGCTACCAAAATTCATTATCAATAGTTTCCGCGGTTGGTTAATAACAATACTGTACCTTGTCCTCATCCCCAGACCCCAATGTATGAAATTTGCTGACTTTGCAGTTGTAACTTCAACTAATCAAACTTACCTGTTTCTACCTCAGTACAGCCGCCCCCCCCCTAACCTAGTGCCACATATCTTTTTTATACAGCAAACAAATTTCATTTTTGATTTTCCCATCGTTGAAAAGTTAATAATGGTGTAAGAAAATGCCAAATGTGAAAACTTCAGATATTCTGTGTATCGTATACTTTACAATAAGTCAAATTTACACTTTGCATTTTTCTGGTGTTCAATATAAGCTATATAAATTTGAATGACCAAATTCAAACTAAAAGGTCAATTCTTCTTGCACCCTAGCAGTTAAGAATATCTAAGGTTTATCAAAACATATATAGGTATAAATTACTTATAGTTAATAGTAATAATATATTTCATGAAAAATACATTGGTCAAAGACAGGCGTATAATTTGAGCTAGAACATCATACAAATCCACCTCTTGTATAAAAGAATTGGGTCTTACAAATCGGCTACTACTGCTTTTTAATGAACACAAGGAAAATGACGTAAAGCTCATTGGAAGAATAATTCATCACAGACACGTTTAATTCAAACTTTTAACTTCGACCTATATCAAATCCATGCTGATGGAAGATGACGAGATGCAAATCTGAGCTGTGATAGCTGAAAGCCTGGAATCCGTTCTTGCAGATTTCATGAGCAATTATAAAGTTCATTACCGACAGTTTCCGCCAATTAACTAATTCACTACATTGATCAGACACTTTTCGAAAATTAATATTCCAATTTGAACAGAGAAGCTTTGCAGAAACAATTAGAAGAAGAGCAGCTAAGTCATCAATTGGTTCTAACTCTGATTCCAAATCCATAAGAAAAACAGATGAAAGTGATTTAGAGAGCCAAAAGCAATCCAGATCTGAGAATGCTGAGCAGGAATAGCGAGAAACAGCGAATAAATAGCGAATTTTAGCAAAAAAAGGGAAGAAGGAGAAAACCTCGCGAGTCGAGGAAGCATTAGACGAATTAAGCGGAGCTTTGGCAGGATCTTCAGGATCTTCATCAGCTCTGCTCAAAGGAACAGATGTGGACTCCTTCGCCTCCGCCATTTTCGTAACAACGAAGAAACTAGAGAGAGAAAGGGAAAAGAGTTGTTACTTCCCTATTGTGAGTTGGGAGTGTGAGGAAAGTAGGGATTCTCTGTCCGAGTGTGTATCTTACGGTGGGTGAGATCTCTTACTCATACTTTGATCTTCTTCGTTGGCCTTCTTTATAAATGCCACGTTGGACCAGCGGTTAGTTTTTAGATTTTTTTAAACTAGAAAGATATTGAAATATTATAGGACTAATTAGTGTAACACGTACAATTATTATTTACTTAAATTTTAATTTAAAAATAAATTCAATAATTTTTTTTTAAAACATATGTATATTTAATAATATAAATATATAATTCACATACATTAAAAAATTATATAATAATTAGTGGTTTAGTAAATATATACTATTACTTATCTAATTATATAACATACACATTTGATTAATTATAGATGTAAAGTGCATCTTATATAATTGGAGAAAATAAAGATAATAAAAATATATGATAAAATGTACACAGAATTATATAATATATACATATTCTTTTAATAAAAAAGTTTAAAAAAAATAATAATACGTAGAAAAATAACATGTGGTAAAATGCACGAAAAGATGACATGATATATAGATAGATACATAGACTAGGATAGTTATTCGGTTTCGGACGGACCGAAGTCAAACTTGTTTATGCGGTTTGGTTCTTTTGTCTAATTTTCCAAATTTTTTTCCCACACTTAACGGTTATAAAACAATTTGATTTGATTCTGTTCCTTAGAGCAAAATTAGATAGAAATAAATTTTACTTTTTAGATAAATTAGTAAAACAATTTGGTTTCATCTCTTCCTTTGGAATAGCCACTCTAATATCATCTTATGATTTTCTCGGTCATTCATATGTTCCTCACTAAATTGGCTTCTTCAATTCTCCAGTGCTTCAACTTCTTTCCGAACCAGGTATGTCTTCTGGTAATTTCTTCTTCTACAACACTTTTCTTATTAGTTTCTTTACTTTAGACTTTAAAAAATTTCAAGTTCTCATGCTTATAAGAATAGGGTGCAATTCACTAATTTGTTTTAACATAGGTTTTAACTTCAATTTTATCTTCCATTATAACAATACTTAATTACTTATTATAAGACGTGCTTGAGTTATCGAGATTTATTTAAGAAAAACCATATAAATATTAAAAACATCTATATACTTAACAAAAAAATAAAGCATTTGAACTTAACTACCACAATTCATATGCAAATAAAAGTTTTTAAGATGTCATTCTTAGCTTAAGTAATCCCAATTCCGTTTTGGTTCCATATCAATCACAATTCCAAACAACTTTAATGTAGTTTAACCAATTCTGATTCGAATACGAAATATTCCTTTATGGTTTGGTTCCAAACTGTTTCGCCACTTAAAATTACTGAAAACCAAATCACATGCCTAAAATGGTTCGGTTCGATTCCGGTTTCGGTTCCAAATGGTTCAACTCCTTAAACATGCAAGTACAGAATGACATACCTAAAGACCGTTTGGTGCTTGGTTCCCAAAAAATTCACGGTTTAGGAAACGTTTAACAACCCTAGACCTAATGAACCTAGAGGTAGGAATAAATGGACAAACCGCAATAATAAAAAAAGAGAGAGACAACACATTAAAAATAGAGTAACTACACAAAAACCATCATTATAATCACCTTTTTGTAAGCATGGATATTATACGAGTCGAACGAGTCGAGCATTAGCATGCTCAAACTCGGTTAGTTAATAAGCAACCCGAATTCGAGTCCATCCTAAATTTATAAGCTTTGAAATGTGTTCATATTTGGCTTGTTTAGAAAGTGAACGAGTTCGATCCGAATTTTTGACGAGCTGAGCCGGAATAGCTCATATAAAATAATGTTATATAGTGTTATTTTAGCCGAATGAACGGAGCATTACCCAAATGAGCGGAGCACTAACATGCTCAAGCTCTGCTCGTTTATAAACGAGTCAAGCCCGAGCCGACCTAAATTTTATACGAACTTCAAAATGTGTTCATATTCGGCTCGTTTAGAAAACGAACAAGCTCAAACCAAGCTTTTGACGAGCCGAACACGAGCTGAGCCTGGTCATGAGTAGTTTGTCTCATATTACAACCCTATTTGTAAGAAACCACTATTTATAGATTTTTTTAGCATAAAACCACCCTTAACATACATTTGCTTACAATAAACCAACCCTTATAAATACTCTGGGATAAAACAATCATTAATTTTGAACGTTTACAATTAACCACCCTATAACTAGTTATATCACGTTAAATGATTTAAAAATGAAGCATAAACAAGGTAAACTTACATTATTGTTATTAATATTAATATTAATACTAATATCATAATTAGTTTTACTAGTTTGTTTAGGTATTACAATCTATTTTAGAAAAATAATCAAGAATATAGTATAAATTATTACCCATGCACCAAAAATTAGCCAATTTTTTTTTAAAAAAAACTATATATATATATATATATATATATATATATGTGTGTGTGTGAGAGAGAGATTTGAACCATATATGAAGGGTCTTAGGGCCAAAAGTGAGAACTGAGAAGGACTTATAATCCGTTAATAAAATAATTAAAAATTGTAATTCATCCAAATTAAATAACACTGGTCATATAATTGAAAAAAAAATTAGTTGAACAATTGAACGTATATATTAAAATTCGAACAATTAGTTATATAGTTGAACAATTTCGAATATGGTTGAACAATTAGCCACATAGTTGAACAATTTACATATAACAATTTTGAATATATATGAATAATCTTTAGTTGACATTTACATGTTATATTTGAACAATTGTTACTTGATTCAATGGTTATGAATTCTTCCTACTTTTGCCCTAAGGCCTCTTTTTCCATGAACCCAACCTCATATAATCGGATTGGTTTGTGACAGTTTCAACCTTTAAAAAAAACTAATACAAAAACCTAACCAAAAAAGAAGAAGAAAAAGTGAAAATTTTCCTTCCCCCTTAATTTTGCTATAGATTTTTTTACCCAAAATTTTCTTTTATCGGATACATTTTTCACAAATTTATTGAAATTTTTGCATAACTCTTTTGGGAATTTTTTTCACTCGGACCTTTTTCCATAAGTTTTTATTTCTTAGAATTTTTCAAAATAAAAATAGTTATAATAACATCGATATTGTTCAACTAAAACAAGTGACAAGATGTTTTTCAAAAAGATATTAAATCTAGCAACTATGTACCAATTTATCCGGAGATGAGACTATATTAGAATTGGTTTTGTAGGTGAGAGTTTGCATCAGAGCTAGTAGTTTTCATAATTTGGATTGTTTTTTGTACATGAGTAATACTTTATACTATTTGCTTGATTATTTTCTATTATAAAATATAATATTTAACCTAACTACTGAAACTAGATTATACTATTTCCTTGACGATATCACAAACATCAACAACTCTGACGAGATAAGCAAGGAGGGAAAATGGTGATAATGACGATAGGAAAAAGTTATAATAATAAATTTGTCCGAATAATGGCACAAAAGACACATGTAAAATAACTATGAAATATTAATTCGTAGACTCGATCAAGAGTTATTAGAATTAGTCACACATACACATCCTTGTTCAATCAAATAAACTCATACGTGATCCACAATATACAAATCTCCGTCCAATAAAACAAACTCAAGCGACCATCAACGCTAAGTGAACAATGGAAAAAAGGCACAAAAACCCTATAAACAATGAAGAATTCGTAGGTGAAAACATTATAACTGACTATATATGTTAGATAAAAATCTTATGAACAATGAAAATCCGATGAACAATAGATTGAATAAACATATTTTGGGCCAATAGATTTCTTCATCCTCTTCTCGAAGGATTTCTTCCTCCTCTTAATGTGCAATTGCACCAATTGCACCAACTGGTGCAATTCATTCTCTTCTTGGGCCTTTGGCCCAGGTTGAGCTCGTCTCACTCGGTCCTTGACACATCGTAGTGGTGGGTCGCAAACCTAAATCTTGTGAAATCTCACATCAATATGTTTAGTCCGAGCATGGTACACCTGATTCTTAGCCAGATATATAGCACTCTAACTATCACAATGTACCTCAACTCCACCTTGCTCAACACTCAGTTCCTCCACAATTCCTCTAATCCACAAAGCCTCCTTAGTTGCCTTTGCTAAAGCCATGTACTCTACCTCAATTGTAGACAAGGCTACTACAGACTACAAAACTAATCTCCAGCATATAGGCCCCCCAGCAAGAGTAAAGGCATACCCTGTAGTGGACCTCCGGTTGTCAAGATCACCGGCATAGTCTGAATCAACATACCCTACAACAGAAGGATCACTTTCCTGGCCACCAAACATAATTTCACGGCCAATAGTACCCCTCAAATACCTGAGAATCCACTTGACAGCCGCCCAATGTTCTCTCCCAGAATTAAACATATATTTGCTCGCTTAGCTAACAGCTTGGGCCAAATCAGGTCTTGTACACACCATAACATTCAATAAGCAACCAACTACACTTGCATAAGGTACTTTGGACATATCTTTGATTTCTCCATCAGACTTCGGACACTGAGCTGAGGAGAGTTTGAAGTGATTCGCTAGAGGAGTGCTGATAGATTTGGAATTGACCATATCGAATCTGTCAAGCACTTTCTCAATGTAAGTCTTTTGAGATAACCATAACCTCCCAAAACTTCTCTTCCTACGAATCTCTATACCAAGGATCTATTTGCAACACCAAGATCCTTCATGTCAAATTCCTTGCTCAGCAAGGTCTTCAACTCAACAATATCATCAACATTCTTTCCAAAAATCAGCATGTCATCAACATATAATAGCAAGTATAAGGGAGATCCATCATTCAAATATCTCACATAAACACAACAATCATACTCACATCTCTGGTAGCCTATCCGAAGCATGTAAGAGTCAAACCTCGTGTACCATTGCCTAGGAGCCTGCTTCAGACCATACAATGACTTTGCCAACTTGCATACAAGTTTCTCCTCTTCTGGCTGGACAAAACCCTTTAGTTGCTCTATGTAGATCTCCTCCTCCAAATCACCATGAAGGAAAGTTGTTTTCACATCCATCTGCTCCAGATGCAAATCCCAACTAGCTACCAATGCCAACACCAATATGATAGACGTGTGTCGGACCATATGCAAAAAAATCTTGTCAAAAACAATCCCCTTCTTTTGTGAGTAACCCGTTGCTACTAGTCGTGCCTTGTACCTTATGCCTTCTTTCTCTGAGATGCCTTGTTTCTTCTTAAAGACCCATTTGCATCTTATTGCCCTCTTTCTTGCTGGAAGAGGAACCAACTCCCACATCTTGTTCTTATGAAGAGATTCCATCTCTTCAGTCATAACACCTACCCATCCTTCTTTCTCATGACTATGAATAGCCTCTCGAAAGTTGGATGAATCATCTTCTCCAATGACTAAAGCATAATTAACTATCTCCTCAAAACCATATCTAATGGGGGACCTTGTGATGCGTTTGCTTCCGCCAGAAACAAGACTCTCTACCTGTTGCTGATCTACATCATGCTCATCACCTGCTGGTGTAGGTGTGCTAGAATCTGAGAGCTCCACCTCCACTGTTGATCTGGATTCAGTCTCTATAACTGCATGTTTCTCAACTTCCTTGGCATGTAGAAGCATTGCCTGCTCATCAAACAGAACATCTCGACTGATAATCCGTTTCTTTGCAACAGGATCCCAAAACTTGAAACCCTTCACACCTATCTCATAGCCCAGAAAGATGCACTTCTTAAACTTTGCATCCAGCTTTGTTCACTCATCACTTGGAATCAAAACATATGTTGGACTACCAAAAATCTTCTAATTTGATAAGTCTAAATCTGAATCAGTCCATACCTCTTATGAAACCTTCCCGTTAAGAGAAGTCCGAGGTGATCTATTTATTAAATAGACCGCCATACTCAATGCCTCTGCCCAAAATTGCTTTGGAAGCCCTACATTCAATCTAAGACACCATGCTTTTTCTACAATGGAACGATTTATCCTCTCAAAAAAACCATTATGTTGTGGTGTCATGCTCACCACAAAAACTCTGAAACTGAGAATCCGTGTACTCTGTCCCATTATGAGATCTCAGATACTTCACTTTCCTCCCTGTGTGATTTTCCACTTTTGCCTTTCACAACTTGAACTTGTTGAAGACCTCTGATTTATGCTTTAGAAAATACACCCAGACCTTCCTTGAATAATCATCAATAAAAGTGACGTAATACCTAGATCCACCTAGTGACGACACCTAAGTTGGTCCCCACACATCAGAATGCACATAATCAAGAATTCCATTAGTGTTGTATTGACCTGTCTTAAAAGACACCTTGGATTGTTTTCCCATCACGTAAAACTTGCAGAAGTCGATCTTATAACTCTTCAAATCATCCAGGAGACCTCTCTTGTGAAGCTCAATCATCCCCCTTTCGCCAATGTGACCCATGCGCATATGCCACAGAGTTGTGCAATCTGATTCAGAATCCACAACTGCAACTCCACCTACAACGGTACTCACTACCAACCGGTAGATATTACCCGATATAATCTGCCCATTCATGGCTGTCATAGCCCCCTTGCTCACCTTTACACATTCCTTTTCTGTTTTGAAATAGATCCCTTTCACGTGCAAAGTCCCCAAGGAATTCAAATTTTTCTTTAGAGAAGGAATATGACGAACATCAGTCTATGTTCGGATCACACCGTCGTGCATCCTCACCTTTATCTGTCCAATGCCGATAACATCACAAGCCTTGTTGTCTCCTAATCGGACAGAGCCAAAAGTTCCAGACTTGTACGTCTCAAACCAATCTCTATTTTGAGTCATGTGAAATAAACACCCCGTATCCATGATCCATACATCTGAGTAGTTTCCTGACGTCACAGACAGCATATCAAAATCTGCACCGTCAGAATCATCTTTCTGCACCATGTTATCTGATTTTGAAGATTCTTTTGACTTCTTATCTTCATACTTCTTCTTTCTGGCAGGACAATCACATTTGAAGTGACCCTCCGTCTTACAAAAGTAACAAGTTACTGGCTTTTTACCCTTGGACTCAGACCTAGATTTTTTGTTGCTTCCTTCTTGCTTCTCTTTCGTTCTTCCTCTATCCTGGTTGCCTCTAACATACAACCCTGGCCTTCACTTTGAGAACTCTCACTAGTATGTTGTCATCATTCGGCTTGTGAAAGCAACGCTGTTGAAACAATATCAAGACTTATCTCATATTTCCCACACGTTAGCGTCATCACCATATTCTCATATGAAGAGGGTAGAGAACACAACAATATCATAGTTTTATCTTCATCTTCAAGTTTTACATCCACCCGAGCCAGATCCCCAATAATTTGATTGAAGATATTCACGTGTTTCTCCAAGTCAGAACCTTCCACCATTTTCAACCCATACAATCTCTATTTGAGATACAATTTGCTAGACAGAAATTTTGACATATACCATTTCTCTAATTGAGCCCAAATCGCTTGACAAGATTTGAGATCAATAACATGGTATATTACCTCGTCTGCGAAACCGATTCAAATGACCTACGCTGCCTTCTCCTGCATCTCCTCCCATTCGTCGTCTTTCAATGTATCCGGTTTTATCTCCTTCAACACCTTCAACGTCCCTTGTTGCGTTAGCAAATCCTTAACCCACCGCTGCCAAAGACCAAAGTTTCCAGTTCCGTTGAATCACGGAACCTCAAATTTTGCAATGGAACCCATCGAAAACCTTGCTTTGATACTAGTTGTTGTGATTTTTGACGAGTTAATCAGTGAATAGAGAGAGAAGACAAAATGTTTGTGGTTTTGTGCACAAACCCCAACTAGGGTCTTCAATATACTTTCGTGGATAAAAGAATGCAACCCTAAACCTAAGTGAATAACATAATTTAGAGCAACAACTTGACAATGCTCTTAAGCACATCGATAACTTGAGTATAAAGGAACTTTAGAATTTAGAGCAACAACTTGACAGTACTCTTAAGCACATCCGAACACAAAGAGTATGTGCAATGATAAATGTTCTCAAAATGTGTTAGTTATGTCATTATATTACATAAGTGAATATCATAGTTTCATCTTTTTATTTCAGATGCATTTGATGAATGGGTCAACTTCTCAGCTTCAGAAGCTGGTAAACCCTCCTAACAAATTCTTGAAAGTGCTGTAATTCAGAATCGTGACATTTTTATAAAATTCCATTTCTATTTGACGTGTTTAGACAAATTACTTCAAGAGTTTGTCAATCTACTTGCAAAGAAGGTTGGCAGTGAACTGATTTGCTAATGTTGCCCCACCCCTATTTTATAGACATGACTTTGAATTGCTATGATGGTAAAGGAAAAGGAGAAGGCTCATCAAGTTCATAAAACTGAGGCAGACCAATAAGATTGTTACCTTAATTCATCCAACTTCCTTGCGGACACAATGCCAATCTTGCATATTAGGTGAGGTTTCAAAATCTATATCCTCTAACCTTTGTATTTGAGCTTCTATGTTTTCAACTTAGTCTAATATTAACATAAATGGATGCTTGATGAGTTAAGTTAGAAATGTATCGAAATAGTGCTTTCCCTCATGAGTGGCATTATAGTACTGAACGTCTAAACTATTTTTCTGTACAAGTTTTTGTTTGGTTATCTAAGTTTGTTGTTACATTGAGTGTTTTTGGATTATTTTATTATAACTTATAAGAATGTGGTTGACATTAAGGTGTTTGAAAGGCTTTGTATAAGGAACTTGCCAAACAACACTTTAAATATTGTATGCTTTTCTTTGTTTGTGATGTTGATGCTAAGATTGAAGGAATCCAATGCCATTTTCAGTGCAAGTAGTAACGGCTCGGAAACGAGTAAAACTGCTGCAAGAGAGACCGAAGTGTGGAGCTAGTTTGTGGTGTAGATCCCTTCCTGGATGCATCCCACCAGAGAATAGTAAACCAAGTGGTTTCACCTTTACATATTTATGTAGATATGCAAGGCTCATGAGAGGGTTCAACAAGCTTGAGATCCTGATGTAGTACTATACATATGTAAATGTTTAAGTAGGTGATGAGTTGGATACACTTAGTTGGGATCGGACATGTCACATATACAGCAAAGAAATGATTTTCATGAGTTGTAGTAGAAGTGATGTACGAGTGCGATACTATTGGAGACTTGGATTGTCCTTGGATAATGTAACTTTTTTTCTTGTGGAGGAATAGTAGAATAAATGAAATGCTTGTGTATAGTTATGATATTTTCATTTGCTAATATTAGACCTTGGTATATTCAGATTCAAGTCAAACTCGGATTCATTCGCTATTATTAGTCTAAATTTAAAGGGGTCCGAAAAATAGCATTGACCTATGCTTGAACCTTGTTTTCTCAAGATTGCTAAGGGTTGATTCTTGAACAAGAGGAGCTTAGAAGATAAATATTCAGAAATCAACAAAAATTTGGAGCAAAATACCCCGGTTATTTTAAAAAAAAAGGGGTCCAAAAAATACCCCGGTTATTTTGAATAACCGGGGTCCGAAAACTACCCCGGTTATTAAAAAACCGGGGTCCGAAAAAATAACCCGTGATAAATACAGTGGTGTGAACGCCCGGACCTCGCTCTCGTTAACCACGCTTCAATCACTGGGTTCCCATGTACAATATAGTCGGGGTCTACCCCACCTTTTTATACTAGTGAAGGTCGAATTATAAGATTTACAAGTGAGTAAGCCGCACAATTAGTATGATTTGGCGGCAGAACTTTCATGTTCTTTAGTGGGTGTCCAAGTGAACCCTTTATAATTGTGCATCATCGTTGATCCTGGGAGACCAATCGGTCATGTCAAAGTGTAAATTCAACTCGGTCATCCGACCTTTTCTTAGATATCCCATTAGCCTCAAGTGGATAAATATGTCTGATATAATCCGGAGGCTTGTGCTATCATTTTCTCAAGAATTTCTTTCTTATCAGAATCACGTTTTATGTTGAACAAATACTCACTCCCATTTTCATTCATGGTTTACATATAAAATCCATTTTGACGCACAATATGGTGTGCGTTGTGGCACTGTCTACGAGACACTGCTCTTTCCCATCGAATCTTGCTTTATACGTTTCCATACCTTCTATAAACAACAAGAGAAAGTCAAGATATAAAAAGGCTTCTTATAATTTACAAAGTCATTCTAGAATGGTTATAATACAATGCAGGTCATTAGATCATATTATACAATATTATATGTTAGAGTGGTGTTCATTAAACATTATTTTATTTTAGGCAAGGCCAACACCATTCTGCATCAACTTGTAGCATATTTGATGAAATGTATCATAGGGGACAAAGCCGGTGTTCTGCATCAACTTGTAGTCTCTGGGAGAAAGTAACTTTCTCTATCATATGGGAAGTATATGCATAGCGAGTGGTTGTATTGAGTTCCTTTACCTTGTGCTGTATTGCCCCTCTTACAACATGTAATTTTTAGTTAACAATAGCGTAGAATATAGATAGATTTGCAGTTGACATATTTGCCATGTGAGTGCAGACGGATGATGGAGATGAGGAATTGTGCAGTGTGTTCGTGCCAACCAACCATCTTTACATTGGTGACATCTTACTAGTCAATACTAATGATATCATAAGGCCAAATCTCTCCATCCGAGAAGGAATAGGTTTGTGTTTTGTTCCTCTTCCCCCTTGATTCTATTGCTCGCCAAATTGCATATTTGATCCTCGAAACTGAGTTCTCCTGAAAGTAGTATCTAAAAATACTTGCTTGTTGTGCCATCCAGAGATCATTGTTTCAGGAGGAATGACAATGCCGCAAACAATCTCACATCTGGAAAAAATTGTTCCACGGAAAAATGAAAGAATCCCATTGAACAGGATATCATAATACTCAGCAATTTGTGTGCTGCATGATTGGGAAGGGCTGTTCTGGTGTATCTTGTGATCTCGGATGTGTTAGTATGTTTTTGAGGTGTTATGAGTAGGGTGTCAACAAACTGTGCAGTACGTTTTATAATGCATTAATGCGATAGATTGTGTTGTTATCCACTTGGCTACTTTCATGTGTAACGTACGATATTAGTTGAAGTTTATACAGTTGATTTTTCTTTTGGTCACACGTTTAGGTGACTGAGTTTTGGCAAACATTAAACAATAGGTAGTAATGTGGGTTTTTGGGCGATGAGCAACTTTTACGTAACACCATCTGTAACGGCTGCGTGGGTATACGATCTGGTACTCGGATCAAACCCGAGACTATGGGAACAGGATTTCTGATCAGGTGTACAAATGGTAGAAATTGAGGTTAGCAACCCCAATCATGTCAATGAAAACTTGGTAACTGTTGCAACCTAACTCAACAACAGTACAAAATTCAGTAGTGGATTGACATGACAACTAAAATAAGATGTCTTCAATGTATTATCAAAGTAAACAAAATTCATCTTCAAACTCATGAACATAACCAAACAAAAGACAACACAGTAATAAAGTTGCTAGAGTAAGAGGGGCAGAATGTTGAAAAATGTTGCAACCTAATTTTAAGCCTTGATACGGCCAAAGAACTTCTGCTTCTCCTGCGTGGTCTGGAACCGTCCATGTCCGAACTTGGAAGATGTGTCGATGAACTTAAGGTTGATGTCCTCCAGAGCGACACGGGAGGTTTGCTTCAGAAGAGACTGCCTGAGGGTCACCACTCGCTTCTTAGGTCCAACAACACCACCCTTAATCATCAGGTAATCTTCCTTCACAATACCGTAGTGAGGGAAACCACCAATGGGAGTGATATCTTTCTCAGTTCTGTTTTGAACAATTGAAATCAACAATCAGCCATCAAACACACAAATAAAAACGACAACAGGATGGAAGAATCAACTACAGACCTGTCGTAATCGGTCATAGCTTGGTGGGATTCCTGACCAGCCTTGCCAAGCTTGTAAACCTTCTTGTTGAGTTCGGTACGGTGATGGTAACCGTTTTGACCAGCCCTGGCAACAGTATACGAAACCCTAGCAGGATGCCACGCTCCGATACAGGCTACTTTACGCAGACCCCTGTGAGTCTTACGAGGAAGACGAGTTACACCCCAACGGGTAACGACACCTTCATAACCCTTACCCTTGGTAACTCCAATGATGTCAAGCATCTCATCTTTCTGGAAAACAGCATCAATTGGAACCTGCTTCTCAAACAAGTTGTACGCAAAGTCAACTTTGTCGGCAATGCTACCACCGTTAACCTGGATCTCCATAAGGTGCGCCTTCTTTTGCTTCAAACCCTTCATCTTACGGATCTGAAAACCACATCCAGTTATAAATAATACAAACTAAGAGCATGCAGTAAACAAACAGACTATACTCCAACTAAGAACATTCCAACTAAGAACATGCAGTAAATAAACAGACTACTATACAATCAAAGAAACAAACTACCAACTAAGAACATGCAGTAAACAAACAGGCTATGCAATCAGAGAAACAAACTACCAACTACGAACATGAGTAAAAAAACAGACTACAATACAATCAGAAAAACAAACTACCAACTAGCAGTAAACAAACAGACTAAACAAACAGACTATCTAATCAGAGAAACAAACTACCTGAGTGTGAGCCAAAACACGGACAACAGTGGCGTACTTCTTGATCTTCTCAAGCTGTGACTGAGTGTCCTTCTTTCCATCTTCACTCTCCAACTTCTTGGAGTACTTGGTGAAAGCCTTCTTCTTGGACTTGCACCAGTTTTTATAGAATCTCCTCTTAAGCTCCTCACTCAAATGCTGGGCCCAAACAGTGTTCAAGGAGCGGAGACCACGAGGAGTCTTCACGTACCCAACAACTCCGACAATCACCATAGGAGGAGTTTCAATAATGGTAACAGCTTCACAAGTCTCCTTCTTGTGAAGTTCTACAAGTCAATCAAAGCAAGCAATCAACACAAATAAAAGAGGCATTCTACACTAAAACGAGGTATTCAGCAAATAACAAATGTAGACTTACTGGAACCAGGCTTGTCAACATCCCTCATGATGTGGGTCATTCCAGCTTTGTAACCCAAGAAGGCAGTAAGCTTGGGTGATTTGGTTGGGTCATCCTTAGGGAAAGCCTTCACTGTAAATTGCATATTATCAATACACTAGAAAGCCTTCACTGTAAATTGCATATTATCAATACACTAGATCATGCTATGCCAGTTATGTATGGGAGATGAACTTGAGTAATTAACCTAAGGTGTAACACGTAATCAATTCTATCAGTCCTGAAACTATACTCTCAGCAGCAATTGAAAATCGGCATTTAGCAGAAAGCATTCGTACTTCATGAAAGTATTGCGATTTATTCAAATTTGTATTCTAAAATATAATCGAATAACTTTGGCCGATTAAATGAAACCAAAAACAGAATTCATCAAAAAAAATACATACCCTTTCCCCTTTGACGTGATGCCCTCTTCCTTGGGAGAAATCCAAGGGAACCGTGCCTCGGGTGCTCGAACTTCCTGTGAGACATTGTCCTCCTACCTTTACCTTACCTGAAATCTAAAAACAAACTTAATCAATCAACTAAGAAAGAAGATGGGAGATAAATCGATCGATACAAGCCGAGCAAACTCACGGAGGCTAGGGTTTAGAAATGTGCAGGCAGAGGAGAGTTTCAGTAGGATTTGTTCGTTTAAATGTATGCAGGGTTTGGGATTTGGGCCTGTCCAATTATTTACTTGTTTTTGTCAGCCCAATGCAATTAGGCCCATCCACATTTTGTATTCATTTTTTATTTAGCGAGTTACCTTGTTCATCGTTCCATTTTGTCAGCCCAATGCAATTAGGTCCATCCGCATTTTGTGTTATTTTTTAGAGTAAATTACATAAAACCATCCCTTATTAACCCTTTTTTCACTTCACCACTGCTTATAAAAACATTTTCAATTAAGCACCTTCTATTTACTTTTGTTAACAAAACACCACCAAATCTATTCTCTCTTATCTATTCTGTCAATGGGTCCTGCACAAAATTAAATTAAATTTATTTTAATAATTAAAAGAGTAAATTATCACGGTTTATAATTTATTTTATTTTAATACCAGGATTTTGTTTAACAGATTGAAGATATAAATCCGATTCTTCATATTCTTTCATTGGATCGATTTCCATTTCATTAACATCGATTCTTCTCCCTGCATCGCTACTCACGTCGATTATTCTCCCTAAGAGCAAAACCAAAGTGAAACCCTAGCCGACAACTCAAAGGTCAAATCTGGCGATACCGTGTTTGGTCGCCTCCAAAGCATGAATCAAACAAAATAGAGTAAATTAACAAGATCATTGAAGCTCAGAAACTTCTGGAGCCACATCGTCACATCGACGGAAGGGAGAAATTCATTTT
Organism: Fagopyrum homotropicum; assembly: GCA_033239125.1. Classification (NCBI taxonomy): domain Eukaryota; kingdom Viridiplantae; phylum Streptophyta; class Magnoliopsida; order Caryophyllales; family Polygonaceae; genus Fagopyrum; species Fagopyrum homotropicum. Next base: position 142,165,800 of record BSWB01000003.1, on the reverse strand, counting down.
TAATCCTCTGAAATTCCAACAAGAGAACACTCATACGAGAAATCATCGTCATCGGTGGTGGTGGTGGTGGTGGTGGTGGTGGTGGTGGAAAGGAGGAAGGAGATGGCTCAATTAACCGTGACGGTTGGAAAGGCTCAAATTGGCCATTACTAGTGGAATAGGGGGTAAACATAGAGTGATTGAAAGGAGTCTTCATCTTCCATACATCACAAGTTCAACTCCATTGTAAAAATGGCATCTAATTTCTGCAATTTCTTCCCCAAACTCGTCATTCTTGATTGAACAAATTCATTAATTTGGATGAAAACTCTTACTTCATTCATATCAACAATGGAGGGGATAAAATGTTTGTGTTTGCGGTACTGATTTGAGTAAAAACAAATGATATACTATAATCACTAAATTAGAATCATCTTAAGACATATTTTAATCAATAAATTATAATTAACTATCTTATTAAAATATTTTATGGCCCCACTAACGTTATATCTAACGGAATGGACGAGGGGTGGCATTTTGTTAAAAGAATTATAATAGAAGGTGGTTAACTAAAAATATTTTTATAAGAGGTGGTTAGGTGAAAAAAGGGGTTAATAAGAGGTGGTTTTGTGTAATTTACTCTATTTTGTATTTAGCATAGTTACCTAATTCTATATTTTATTTTGTCAGCCCAATGGAATTAGGCCCATCCGCATTTTGTATTCATTTTTTATTTAGCGGGTTACCCTTGTTCATCGTTGATCGTTGCATTATAAATACTAGTTTAGATATTTTTTTTAGATAAAGGAAAGCGGTCTGATACACTAAACGACGAACCGTCTAATGGATCGAAAAGCTGAACAAATCGGCAGAAAAATTAACCGTCGTGAGAGAACCCAAACAAGCAAAAAGGAAAAACAAAACACAAGATCACAACAACGAGACAATGAATGTAGAAGTAGTGTAGAGTACAACTCCCGGGGACCACTGATGGAAACCTCATAATTGAACTCTTCTTTTAGTCTTCAGTCTTCAGATTTCGATCACATGTCATCGACTCCTTACGAACAAAATCACACCTTCTTCCAAAAGAGTTCACCACAATAAAGTGTACCCCAAACATCATACCAAACAAAGTGAAACAAACGATTTGTTATAAAGATTAATATGATAATAGAATTAGTTATAAATTTAGTTCATTTAGCAGGTTACGCCTTAGATTATAGTATATAACGGGAACCTTGTTGTGATTACAAAGCCGGTGGATTATATGGGAAATCTTATACATAGGAGTTTCCTCTTATTGAATCTGGGTTTCAGACCATTAATGTCTAGAGGGGTTTTCTCTTATTGGTTTGTTTGCTTAGTTCCTCCGGTTTTAATTTTGTTCAACGAAATAAGCTGGTAGCAAATTGTATTCATTTCAATCAAGACAGGAAGATTCAAGCTTCGTTTTTTGTTTACTTCACGAACATAAAGAAAAGAGGGTCAATCTTAAGTTTATATGCAAAATAGGAAGCCGACTTGGATTATTTACACACGAAATATGCAAAGTTTTGTCAAAGCAACCTCAGTTGGAGTGGATTTGTAACAAGTATCACCAATTTTGTTAAAATCGGATCAAGAGAAGAGCGACCATAAATCTTATGTTTTGTGTTTTCATGGGATGGCTATGAGGTCTTATTATTCACTTTTTAGTAGAGGGTGAGACCGGAACATTGGTCTCGGAATTTGGTTTGCCGTTTGTTGATAGAAATTTTCAAAGAAGTCGAAACCCCTTCCGTCGAAAGAGAACCTCCACCGTCCAGTAGATAAAAAAGCATCTCACATCATCAAGTCACCAAAGTTGGTGAGAAGGTGAGCGGTGGCGGAGACGTTGGTTGAAATCGATGACGGTCGATGATGTCAATTTTTAGGTGTAGACACCCGATATTCTCAAACGAAGTAGAATGTGAGATATAGTAAATTAAACTCCATTTGGCCTTTGAAAGCACAAGGGTCATAATCAAGGGAGAGTCTCCTGTTAGTTGAGAGAAATTGAAAACCTTATTCTTAGTAAGGCTGTGCAAAACCGGACCGGACCGTAACCGGTCCGGTCTACGGTTCATTTTTTTTGAAAACCCGGTTATTGTCCGGATTCGGTTTTGGACCGTATTAAACCGTAATCCGGGTTGGACCGTAAATTATAAATATCCGGTCCGGTCCAGTCCGATCCGGTTTTGGACCGGAAAACCTCACTAAAATTGTGCAATTTAGGTACAAACTGGTCCGGTCCGGTCTGAAATATTCAAAATTACATAATTTAGGTACAAACGGGTCCAACCCGGAACCGGACCATTCTACGGTCCAAGGTCTCATCAGTTTACAGTCCGGTATGGATCGTATGCACATCCCTATTCTTAGTAGGATCCATCGATTGTAAGACCTTAGAAGAAAACAAACCGATCAAGATGCGAAATTTTAGCACTTCGTGATGGACAGGGGTTATCAGGGGGGAGTTTGGGGGGTTACCCATAGATAGTTGAGGCTTGAAGCCATTGAAGGTCGTGGACAACAAAAAACTTGTTGCCTTGTCGCTACCGAAATCGGCCTTGGGCAAGTCTTAACCTCCAATTTTGATATAGGGTTAATTGAATGGAATCTCGAAGTTTCTTATTCAAAATTTGGATCTTTGATAGTCTCCTTTGCTAAAAGAGTCGTAAACGATTGTGAAGCATATGATAGGTCGATCAAATTCGTCTCGGTGTCCCCGTCCTTGGATGAAGGAGGTGTGATTCTAGGCATTGATGCAGCTGCATGCATCAGAGGTGTGTTGTTGGTGGAAAGGAGGTTGTTGTTAGGGGGTTCCCAAATTAACCCACCATTGTTGATTACAGAAGAACAAGAAGTCAGATAAGTTGTTCGAAATAAATTGATGTAGCTAGACGGCGAGTTCCAGTGAAGGATTATCGGGTTGGCCGATTTGAGGGCTTTGGTGAGAATAGTCATCGGATAGACTTTGGTTTTGTTTCGCTTGTGGCGGATAGGGTTACTAGTTTAGTAATATATATATATATATATATATATATATTACTTATACCTTTGTGGAATGTGTTAAAAAACGCTTAGGATGAAGCTAGAAGAGAGGAATGAACAAAAATAGTAGACTTCTTACTTGCTGGTGCATTTTGTTACATTGAAAATGACCTCTATTTAGGATCATATGACCACAAATCTCAATTGGGAGGTGATCTTGTTGATATAATTGTTATAATCATATATGGACTTGAAGTCTTGGAACCTTAAGTTGTTCTATTCATACAAAGTTTGTGGGAAAATGACTTCCTTTTGATGTCCATATATTTCATTCAAACTTTCCAACAACTCTTTAGGATCCTCCACAAATAAATACTCGGTCTTGAAACTTTCATGGATGTGGTGGCGAAGATATACAATTGCTTTTGTCTTCTCTTGTATAATGGCATCATTGTTATCCTCGGTTGTTTTTTCAAGATGACTTGCCTTGAGATGGGCTAGCACATCTTTCCATCAATGTATTTTTGGCCCGATAATTCAAGAATGTCAAACTCTCTCTTTTCAATGATTGTCATTGGTTACTAAATAAAAATTATAATTTATGAACGTGTAGATGTCATATGGATGAATCATACAAATAATACATGCACAATATTAATATGTGGTGTATGTCAGAGCAATAATAAGAAAAGTAAAAACAAGTATTATATTGTGTGACACAATTAAGACATATATAAATAAATGAACAATACAAAAACATAGAATTAAAACCGGTTTTTTTACTCATTTAATACTCATTCATCCATTTTGATTTCTTCCACCATCCTTATCTTCTTCTTAATTTACTTCATCTCCGTATTCGATCAAAAAAAATCATGTCCATGGCCGATGATGATATTATTCATCAGCTCATTGCTAATAACAACCGATTTTTAATCGAGCTTTTCATTTGTCTTGTCCTTATTTACATCATCATCATTGTCATAATCATTATTTTGGTGGAAAATCTTCGTTCATAATTTAAGTGGTGAAAGCAAGGAATTTAATGTGAGACTTTGTCAAAAGAGGTAAGCAAATCTCAATTTTGTTTGTATATAACATAAATCCAAAAACTATGATTTTTTTTTGACAAAAAATATTTTATATCTTACGTTAAAATAACGAGTTTCTGATGTAGAGGTTCCCGAATTTTGGGCAACTACAAAGCATACTCCTCGGATTAAGTTAGTTTACAAAAACTTGAGCTTTTTTATGTAGAAGATCCCGTAAAGGGCAACTACAGAGCATAATCATCAAATAGATTTTCATGTATTAATTTTGTGTAACGAAAGACTAAGAAATGTTTAAGAAACATTCCTTGTTAGAGAAGCTTAGTTGGAAGCTTGTAATATTCGTGCTGATAACGTGTTATAAAATGATTACTTTGATCTCTCGATTATTTAGACTTTTGTAAAATGTGTTCAAGAACACTTATGATGAAGCTAGAAGACAGGAATGAGCAAGAAGAATAGATTTCTTATGTGCTATTGGTGCATCTCGTTATATTGAGAATGACCTCTATTTATAGGCCAACATTTGGAGGATTTACTAATAAAATAAAGTAGGATGTAAGAAGGTGAATAATTTACCTTGTACAATTTACTTCACTTATTGATCAAATCACACTCGAAGATATGCATGTGATATATTGTACGAAACACCATGTGCAAGTTTTGTAGTTTTTAGAAGGTGCGGAGTTTGAAAATCCATTTTAAAAAGGTAGATGTAGTGACAATTTTTTTAATTTTTATGATAAGAGATTGTAACAATTACTTGTCAATTCAAAATTTTAGTTCAATTCATTCAAAATTTATATACTATCAATTCTAATATTTATCTCATTAGTTCATTTATTTTTTTATTCTATTTATTAGTTATGTTTTATGCATTTTTTTTTCTCTTGTACATATTTGAACTAATAAAATACAATGTTTGAACCAACATACACAATGTTTGAACTAATGGTACCAAAACTTTGAACTAATATTATAAAAGTTAAAATTTAATACTTATAGTTCTTGGTACACTTTTTTATTATAATATTTATTACTTTATTTTTTTATTCTATTAGTTCAAATAGAGTGTTTTATTAGTACAAACATTTGATATTATTAGTTCATACATTATTTTGAACTTATGATTTTTTTTTAACAAAAATGTATGACCCATTAGTAAAAATATTATTTGAACTAAGTCAACTAACAAAAGACAAAATCCGAACGAAATGTACAGAAAATTTAAATGTAAAAAAATGTCCATTAGGAAAGAAAGGAAATCAAATATTTTATACTATTAGTTCAAATAAAGTGATATATTAGTTCAAACATTTTAATAATTTTATATTATTAGTTCATGCACTATTTTGAATTTATGGAAAAAAAAATGTGTAAAAATATATGAACCATTAATTAGTACAATATAATTTGAACTAAGAGGAAAAAATTTTGAATGAAATGTACAAAAACTTTGGACGAAAAAAAGTGTCCGTTTAAAAATAGTGACATGTGTCACAACTAATATAGCCATTACTCCTTCGTGATTGGAATGCCAAGTTTAGTAATTTATTCCGAGAAGGGTATAGGGCGGTGGATTCGTGATTAGAATGTCAAGTCGGTCATTTATTCCGAAAAGGTAATAGAGCGGTGAATTCGCTTATTTAGTTTTGCTTTCTCTTTAGACATGGACTTACACTTTTTTACATAGATTTTGCTTTTTCTTTAGACATTGACTTCCATGGTTTTGATTTCTCTTTATACATTGGCTTACATGTTTTTATCGATTTATTGATTTTACTTTCTCTTTAGATATCGACTTACATTGACTTACACGGTTTTGGTTTCTCTTTAGACATTGGCTTACACGTTTTTACCCATCTACTGATTTTGCTTTCTCTTTAAACATCGAGTTACATGTTACCGATCCCCTTCTTTGTTATAGGCTGGTATATTGTTAGATGACTTGAGAGGAGAGGTGTTAGTTTTCCTGGTATGTAGTTTGTTTTTGGTTGTGTGTTTAATTTATTAAAAGCCTTGGCTTTATCCTACCAAAAAAAATTAAAATTATTTGAATAATGATCTAGAACCAAATCAAGCTGTCGATAACAAAACACAAGCTGACAACATAAGTGAACTGAAAGTACTACAAAGGTCAAAACAAAGCACAAACTCCCCACATAAAATAGATTTGATCAAACTTGCATCAAACAAAACAAATTCTCACGATTCATGTCCTACTCATTTATTTGTTGATCTTCAGAAGGCAAAGCGCTCCATGGCTGATCACTTAGCTTACAAGGCTGAGAACGAGCTCGCGACGTCGATGACGAACCTATAGCGGACGTCAGACTTTGCAAGGCGCTCCATGGCAGTGTTTATGTAGTCCATTTTGATCACCTCCACATCAGCAGTGATGTTGTGCTTAGCACAGAAATCCAGCATTTCCTGTATCTCCTTCATTCCTCCAACATTGCTCCCTCCCACTAGCTTTCTACCTGGAATCGATTTCGGTTTCAGCTCAAATGAATTGGCGAAATGAATATGATATATATATATATATGTTATCTCGGCTTACCCATAGCCAGAGGAAAGATGGACAGTTCAAGAGGCTTTTCCGGCAAGCCCACTGTGATCAGCTTTCCGTTCACCTTCAGCAAACCGAGCAATGGCGTTAGAGGGTGATCCGCTGCGACTGTGTCAATTATGAAGTCCATAGTTCCCAATGCTGCCTGCAACAAAGAGAAATTCACAAGTACACTTTAATAGGGATGTTCACCGGCCCAGAACCGAAAAACACAATGGTCGTGATAGATTATGATGGAGAAGACTACACAAATGGTGTAGGTAGAACACACTGATATCGAGTTTACAAAATAAAAACTAATCTAAAATAACAAAATAACTTCTCTCATTATAATATATCATATCTTCCAATAGGCCGGTCTAACAAATGGTAAGAAAGATGGGATTACCTTCATTTTCGTGGGGTCACGGCTAACCAAGAAAGCATCAGCTCCAAGCCTGTTGATAGCCTCATCCTCCTTAGACGGGGAAGTGCTAATCACGGTTACTTTAAGACCAAATGCTTTTCCAATTTTGACAGCAACATGACCGAGCCCACCTAACCCGACAATTCCCAAATGCTTACCGGGCTCAGTCATCCCATAGTACTTCATGGGGCTATAAACTGTGATTCCAGCACATAACAGAGGTGCACCAGAATCAAATGGTAAATTATCAGGGAAACGAAGAACATAATGCTGATCAACAACAATCATATCCGAGTATCCTCCTTGGGTACGAGTGCCATCCTTGTCAGGTGAGTTATAGGTGAATATCACCCGAGGACAGTAGTTCTCTAAGTCTTGTTTGCATTGCTCACATGACTTGCAAGAGCCGACTAGCACACTTACACCTACGCGGTCACCTTCTTTGAATTTCTCTACGTTGCTTCCAACTCGGGTCACAATTCCCACAATCTCATGCCTGGAGAAATACCCGAAAAAATCTCAAATGTAACTTCATTCTATATATACTGTAGATCTAACTTCGTATCTCTCGTGTTTGGTTGAATTATTAGATATACATGAACTGAATAAACACATTTGACCACATTGCAGCAAACAATATAAACATAGATACATAATAAGCAAATCAGTACCCGGGAACAACAGGATATTTTGTGAACCCCCATTCGTTCTTGAGAGTATGCAAGTCGGAGTGACAAATACCACAGAATTGGATCTTAACAGTAACATCATCGGGATTGTTGTCTCTGCAAATACAACAAGCAAACATCTCGTTAACAAAGCCAGCAAAATTAGCAGGGAGATAAACCCCTAAAGATCATTATCTTGAACACTGGTTTTCAGATTGGACTACTTTTTTCTTCCCTAAGATGAATGCATAAAAAAACAGATCATTTAACATCAACTACTTCATTTGGCATCTTCTGTACAAGCAAACAGCCTACAAAAATTGATGAAACTTGTGACAAAAAAAGAAGAGAGAGATAGCAATTTAATAATCATATTATGATTCCAAAACAATTTTTTAATCCCAGATACCCAAAATCTCAAGTATTGGCAGATGACCCGGAAATCCTACTACTAAACAAATCTAGAAGATTTTTCTTAACCAATTGATTTTTAAACTCTTATAAGCGGAATGCAAATGTAGCTCTGAGTTTGATTGTGATCAGGCTTAAAAAATGCTTCAGGATCTACAACAGTTCAACCTATCAAGTAAAATTTCATCATCTGAACTTTAAACGCAAAGATTAATAAAACCCAAAATGAATCATATAATTTATCGTCGAGATGACCGTGAAACTCCAGCAATCATTATCGAGATACATTAATCTATTACAGAGACATTTCTACGGCATCAGTCAACTACAGAGGGCAAGCTTTACTTGAAACCCTATTCGAAAGCTTAAACGCGACATTCATAGGGAAAAAAAGAAAAATAAAAAATAAAAAAAACCCAGAAATAAAATGATGAAGAATCACCTCCTAGAGAAGTGAAAGGGAGAAAGCACGCCAGATTTATCCATGGCAGCCCATCCAAAAGCCTTGTTTGAGTATTGCTCCTCTTGAGTATTACCCATTTTTTCTTTTTTCTTGAGTTTTCTGTGCTTTGAATGTTGGGAGAGTAGAGGAGATAATGGGTATAAATAGGAGGGCAACCACCAAAGATAAAAAGCCTTTGCTCATTTAGTTGGTTTGACACTATTTCTGCACTTAATGCAATTTATGTTTGCTCTGTAAAATCAGCTCATAATAGAAAGCTGATTATATATTTTTGGATTTTTTATATAATCATAATATAATTTTCATTTAGTTGGTGAATTTGTTGGTTTGTTAGTTTTATTCACGCATTTTGGGTATATTTGATATCCATATTTAGATATGTAATTTATATCTATTAGAGAAAGAGTTTTAAAGAAAAGGTAAAATATAACATACCGTAATATGTCAAAAAGGATAAAAAAAATTGTAGTAGAAATATATCGATATATCAAATAAATATTTATATAATTCTATATAGAATACTAAGGTTTGAATTGTTTTAATGTGTAAATGTGGTGAATGATATTGTAATAATTAAGTTCTTACCATTAAAACATAGATATTTTTTTTTTTAGTGGATTATATTATTTGTTTTTTTCACTATTTTTGGGTAAAAAGATCATTTTATAATTTTTATAATTGTATTGAATAAGAATAATTAAGTTCTTACCATTAAAACATGTGAATTTTGGTCACATTTACATGCCATAGACACGTAGAGCAACGTAGAAACTGAATTAAGGTTACTAAAGAAGAGGCCAGAAATTGTTTATTGCCACTTTACGTATATCTCACGTTTTTGGAAAAAAAACGTATATTCCGTCCGATTCCAGCGGAATTTTTCAAGATATAACAATCTCGTCCCACTTCGAAAAAAAATGCTAGAATGGATTACGACCTTTAACTTTTTGACCCATTTGACCCGTCTCGTATCTTTTTAAAATTTACAACTTAAATTAATCATAACCTTTGATCAATTTAATCTCAAGTTTTATCTGTTTATCTCTAAATACTAAAGTCTGGAAAATTCCCAAGTTTGCTTATTGTCTTCTCCATCGCTTGACTTCCTAAAATACTAACGATTTCATGCTTCTTCAGGTGGTTCGAACATTCTTCATCGTGCAAGCCTGGCGGTTCCAACACATTTCTCCAAAAAAATTAAGACGGGTTATTGATGGATTTGTGGGTAACCAATTCTAGTATTACAATGGATGATTGGATTTTTTTTTCTTCTTATCAATCAAGATATAAACAAATATTTTGTGTATAAATGGTAAAAAAATAAATTAGCAGGATAGTCTCGTCATGGTCTCAACCGGAATAGAACCTGACATAATTCAATCTATAAAATAAAAGGTCCGTCTAGTTCACGTCTCATGTACAACATCCAGATTAGAATGTGTAATGACTTCAATCCCATTCCGTACCAATCCTACGTTCAAGGTTTAAAAGTAATGATTCAGATTTAACTATTTTTATCATACGATGAAATAAAATCAATCACAATTGTTTAAAATTATTTTTAAGAATTTACTTGTTTATTATAATAGGAAAACTAATCACAATTTTTTTAAAAAAGATTGTTTTTGAAAAAAAAAGTAAGGGGGCTTATTAGGTTATTGTTAAGGTCATATAGTTGGCCATTTTGTTAAGAAGGCTATGGGATGAACCATTTGAAGTTTTGTGGTGACTGAGATGTTTGTGTTTTGTTTAAAATATGTCGTAAAAACTTTTTTTAAGTAATATAAAATTATAATATATTAAACGTGAAATTTTATTATTATATTATTTTAACTTATTTTAGGGCTCCTATATATTGATAATATATTAAATCAGGGAAGTTGTATCCATAATTTATAACTTTAATGAGATAATTTTAAATTATGCTTAAAAATACATTTAATGATACAAACAAATTTATAATATGTGTTACAAGAATATAATTATATGATAATATATTTTAACTTATTTTAACTTATTTTAACTTATTTTAGGTGTATTGTTCGGGTTACAATTTTTATGAATGTTTGGTATCCGTTTCAGTTTTTGTATTGTATTCTTTTTCGGTATTCTTTTGCCAAAAGAAACCCGAAAAAAGAAGCTTGTGGAGCCAAACTTCTTCGAGATTCTTTAGGTTAGATTTTTTGTTTTACCCTTCCTACCCTTCACTCTCTTCTGTCGTTAATTTTTATTTCCCTGAACTCCAGAGTCGTCTCGTTCTCGAAAGTGCTTCACCCTTCAGTTCTTTCCTCTCGTTTCTCCTTCATAACTCTATACATACAACCCTAATCAATTAAACAAAAATTATCTATACCAATCGAAGTGACATCTCAATCGAGTTCCTAATCAAACAGCGTTTTAAACGAGTTCCTAATCGAACAGCGTTTTGAACACATAAGAAGCACCATTGTCGAGTTTTCCTGTACGCAGCTTTTTCAAATCGAACAGAACAGGATCCAGTATAGGTTTCACTCGAGTTCCTAATCGAACAGAGAGGATGCAAGAAGCATGGCAGAGAAACGAAGGAGAAGGGAAGAAGATACCTTACCTGCAGCAGCAACTCGACAATGGTAGCGAGTAGGACGCAAAAGGCAAGAAGCAGGTCACGACAGAGAGAAACGAAGAAGGAGAAGGGAAAACACGGTAGTTAGGGTTGCTCATCAATTAAAATTTTAAGGGCATTTTGGTCAATTAAAGGTAAATAATCTATACCAATAATCTTATACCAAACGCAAAAATTTTACGTAAAAAACAATCTATAAGAATACCCATCTACAACAATCCCCAAGAATCTCAAGAAACTCCATCTCGAAGAATCTAAAAAAAGAAATCCCATCTAATACCAAGCAGGGCCTTAAACTTTTTAAAAAACTCAACCAATAACCTACATCTTCAACAAAACACCTCTCATTTTATAACCTCAACAAAATAATCTAAAATAAATCCTTATAACCTCAAACTAAGCCCATTCAATTTTTTATTTTTTATTTTTGTATATGCTTTGACCTTCTTACCACAAATATAAGCACAATTACATGCATTGGTTTTGTGGGCAAAATTTTTGTCCCAAGTATTTTTAGGTGATCGAAAAAGGAAAAAACTTATTGGCCATCTTGGACGCACTTGACTAGAAAACGAGGGTCATTTCCTACATCAAAATAATGTTTGAGGTCCTCACAAAGTTCTTTAATTATAGGGTAACAGTTGATTGAAGAACATAATGTAAGATCGCCCACAACCATTATCCAACACATGAGCATGAAATTCACACTAAGCCGGTATATGTGGTCATTAGAAGTAGTTGTTCTTTTTATGAATTTTTCATATATGAAGTCAAGCTTTTGTTTAGTAGAGAAAGCATTTAACACAATATTGATCAATTCAACTTAGTTGTTATTTGAGAGGAGAATGAGGCGGATTGGTTAACATGGATGATCGGAAGGGTGTAGGTAATAATGCTCTATGTCAACGCTAGAGCCTCTAAAGGTATCATTAACGGTGATGGTCGGCAATTAGGATGGTGGAAGGGTGTTGTTTTTAGGAATCAAACATGCTACCATGTAGGGAATATAGACTAAAAAGCTTAAGTTTATACATTGACTTGTAACATTTAAATACATTGTAACAACTTTCATTCTTTCAACTAAAAGATAGGAAGTATATTAAACGTAAAACCATTTAATAAACACAAAACATAAAAGAGAAACATAAGGGACGGATTGGCCGGGAAAATCGAGGGAATCACCCGATCAAGGTCGAAGAAATACGTAAGCGTATGAAATAAATTATGTAGGGGAAACAACACACAAATCGCTCGATTAACAAGGGCAAATCAGCCGATTAGTAGAGAAGAACAATCGAAGCAATAAAGGGGAGAGAAGATTTATATCGCTTGATTCAATATCATCCTTATATACATGTAAAATAGAGTTTTAGAACACCAAATGATCTAAACCATTTCCTCATCCTTGGTTATTGGGCATCAAAATTCTCCTCTCTTAAAGTTCTTTTTTTGGATCTTTGATTCAAGTCTTCACTTCGAGGATTTTTCAAGAACCACTTGCTCACTCCACTTCACAGATTGATCAATCTACCTAGATCGAATCAACCATACGCTTCCGCAACCATCTTTCAAGCTTCCGTCAACTTATTTCCAACATCGAATCTATCTGCACATAACGAAACGGAGTAATTGAAGTTCAAGTTTGATTTAGATCCGAAGCTTGTCCTTTATCCGTACTCAAGGACGCATCATTATCCCTCCTCGTCTCGTTTGGCATCCATGATAACCACCAAAGCCAATCAAGCACCGAGAAATCGTTTGATCATGGCTTAAGGTCATTGTGACGTTGGTTCAACCATTTTTTTTATGACCAATGGTCAACTCTTCTAAATGCCTTAAACACATACCATTCTCACTCAAATTATAACACGGTTGTAGGTATTGTCTCCGCTCCTTAGATACTCGACTTTGGTGCCTCATTTTATTGACAAGCTCTCATGATCAATTTTCCTCTCTAAATTTGTCCCAAAACATCGAATTAAGCTTCCTAACGAAGTCATTGTAAAAGCTACTCATGTCGGCACCATACATGTCACTTCTACCTTCCAGATTCATCATGTTCTTTATGCTCAAGGCTTAGATTGTCATTTGTTATCTCTCAATCAATTAACTATCGACCTGAATTGCGTCTTCATGATAAGTAATAAATTATGTGCAATATAAGACCACACTTTGATGACGGTGAATGGAGCGGGTGAAGTAAGAGATGAGGTTTACTAGCTACGATGGATGACACCTATCAACATTTCTCATATATGCCCGACTACCTCCATTGAATCGTCCATTTTACACCTACACCTTGGTCATCCTTCGAGCAGCTTAACCAAATCATCTTCTTCCAATAAGCCGGTTCTTAGTCCATGTGATGTTTGTTTCAGAGCTAAACTGTAAGACCCGAGGTCTTTGGGACGTTGTCTTAGGGACGTTGTCCACATGCCAACCATGCTCGCGCAAAAAACTTATCAAGAGGTCACACATCCTAAAATTGCCCCCGCACGAGCACACTTAACTCCAGAGTTCTATGTCCTCACTCGACCACTAAAAAAGAAGAATTTTTATTGACATGGTTAGAAACTCAAGTTAATCATAAATCTCGCATCACCTTTAAATGATGCGAGATGATAATTTGACGGGATGTTAGAATCTCCCCCACTTAAATTCCCTAACGTCCACGTCATGCACAAGGACCGTCCATGTCATGCACAAGGACCGTCCACGTCATGCACACTCGTAAACTCAGGCACATCTTCGATACTATCTGTAAGACCTGAGGTCATGGAGACAACGCTCGAGCATAAACTTCCCAAGAGGTCACTCATCTTTAAATTGCTCGCGCTTGAGCCTGCTTAACTCCAGAGATCTATGTCCTCACTTGACCTTTAAAAAAGAAGAATTCTTATTGAGATGAGTAACAACCCATCTTTATAAGTTAATTATAGATTCTCATTCAAATGATGAGGGATGATCATTCTATAGGGTGTTACATAAACAACCTCTTTCTTCCTTTCCTCATAACACCTTTCATGCTTCGCTATTCTTTGATTTAGTTCATTACTATTGTCCAAGCTCGGAGTTATTCGGTATCCTTTCCAACTTAAAAGTGTGTGATAAGAGATATATTCTCCATTATTAGAATATTATATTTTCTTACAATAGGATGATATATTTTCCACGTCTCCGACTTGTGAGAGGTGATAAGATATATATTCTCGATTATTAGAATAGTATATTTTCTTATATTAGGATACTATATTTTAATTGAAATTTAGTGAAATTCTCTAGTATTTAAACGGTAAAAGTGAGTGAATAAACTCAAGCTTTCCGGTTTATTATATCCTATAATCACCAACAACATAAAATATCTACTTTATTTCAAAAGTATTATTTATTATTTATTTTTTCTTTATTGAGAAAGTATTAATTATCCTATATCTCATATCTCATCTATATATACTACTAAAGTACACTCCACTACACTAATGCTGACGTGACGCCTCCACAATTTTTCTCGGATTAAATCTTTTACTAAATCAAGAATTAAGTCAAAAAAATCTTTTTTTTTAAAACAAAATTTAAAACAAATCTTTTTTAACTAATCTTCTAAAAAAAATTTACTTTGGCTGATGATAAAACCTAAACTTCTCCTATAAGTTTTACATCTCCTCCACGTTTTATCTCACGCTATATATGTATATAATACCTCATCCTTTTTTTGACAGCTTTTGTCTTCCAATATTGATCATATTTCTTCATCTTTTTCAGGGTTGTGATAATTTGAATATCGGATTTTTCAAAGCCCTTTCGTCTAAATTTTCAGGTTATCCCATACGTTTCAATCATCACACTCATTCTGCTATTGTTTATTCATTCCTTAATTTGTTTTCAATAACTTTTATTTCAACAATTTTGGTTTTCACTATTCCTCGAAAGTCTTTCCTTGCGTTTTCCTTCTTATTTCTCTACTCGTAGACAGATCTTCCGGAATTTGCCTGTGAAGATCCTAATATTTAAATATACCCGCACAAGATGCGGGATATAAACTAGTATAATATAAAATGAAAAGAAGGAAGGTTTATATAGATAGTATTGTAGATTGAGTCAATAGGTCTATGATGAGCAAGAAAATGTCAGCTTGGTTCCTTGACGATAGATGCATATGAATCCACTAATACTCTATGGAACGATCCAATAATACGAGAATTCTCTCCAATGACACTCCAACAATGTTACGAGCTTATTAAGTGTTGTAAACAACCTAAATGCGATTATTGACATAACTATATTATTTTCCGGTGTGACATCCTCCCTCATGTTCAAGCCGCCATGATTAACTAAAACCGGTTATTATTGTTCAAAATCAGTCACTTCGCTATCTTCTCGGTCACCAATACGACACCCCATCACCCCAACTTGCTTGACAAGTGCGGAATATCCAAATGAAACATGACGTCCTCACTTATGTTCAAGCCGACATGATTAACTAAAACCCGATTATTATTGTTCAAAATCAGTCACGCCGCTATCTTCTCGGTCACCAATACGACACTCCATCACCCCGGCTTGCTCAACAGTGCGGAATATCCAAAAGATAAAAAAAAAAATGAAACAAGATAAATTGAATCAACAAAAAGAGAGACAAATAAAATTTTACGGTCATGAAGAAAAAAAACTCTCTTTTATGTTAGGTTGCTAAGCCTTCGACTTGTCCGCTTGGGGTAACAGTGGGGGTTGATAAACCATACTTCATTCCCCTTCATGACATCCATATAATTCCCTGCAAACGAACAGCCCCTTGATCCGAATCAAATATATCGGACTATATGGCCATATTTTTTTGTAAACTATAAGAATCCCAAACAAAATTGTACTATTACAATTTGTGTTTCTTTATTAAAATTTAAATAAACAGAAATCAATCTTTGTCACCATATTTTGTCTTAACCGCTAGAAAGTGCTATTAAATGACAAAGATGACAATTGTAATCGTGCATGATTCTTGATAAAAGGGAGGACTCTAAAAACTGAAGATTAAATAAAATTCAACTCCCATACAATAATAAATATTAACATAATAATGTTTAAGGGAAAAAGCCAGGGAAAAAAGCTTCAAATCTGAGTAGTGAAAATATTAAGAGAAAAAGCATCACAAATCACTCTTTTGACTCGTCCTACAAGACTTGCTGAACCCATAAAAACAAAGGGAGGCAAAGACGGCTTGGAGACAAGCCATCCCTCACCCCCTTTTCATGTCAATAGGGGCTCAATCATTGGCTTACCCATAAAGATACGAAACAACACTTGTTTTTTGAACCACTAAATGTGAAAGAACATGACACTCAAAACATCAAAGATATATTTCTTCAATGACCTCTTTCAAGACCTTGTCCACCAAACCACGCCGGTTTGAAGACGAACCCGGCTACTTAGAAGCACTTCCTGTGGACAATGGCTGGACCTGATTCATCGTACTCGCCCTTGGAAATCCACATCTGATCAAGTATACACAAATAATCATCTTAGATCATACATTTAGAACTTATTCAGATGGAACATACAAACAATCACTTAACCTGATTTAAATTTTCTCAAAGTGACTAAAATCTAAATAGATCTGTCTAATTTCATAGAAACCTGATATGCTCATCTACCTAATCTAAACCCTGAGCCTCTCACAAATTTATAAAATGTGTGATATATAATATCCATTACTAAGAAAATTGAAGTTAGAAAATATACCTGCTGGAAGGTGCTGAGAGATGCAAGAATGGATCCTCCAATCCAGACACTGTATTTCCTCTCAGGAGGAGCCACAACCTTAATCTTCATGCTGCTTGGGGCAAGGGCGGTGATCTCCTTGCTCATCCTGTCAGCAATACCAGGGAACATGGTTGAACCACCACTGAGAACAATGTTACCGTACAAGTCCTTCCTAATATCAACATCACACTTCATGATGGAGTTGTAGGTAGTCTCGTGAATTCCAGCAGCTTCCATTCCGATCATAGAAGGCTGGAAGAGGACCTCAGGGCATCTGAACCTCTCAGCACCGATTGTGATAACCTGTCCATCAGGAAGCTCATAGTTCTTCTCTATGGCGGAACTGCTCTTGGCAGTCTCCAGCTCTTGCTCGTAGTCCAAAGCAACATATGCAAGCTTTTCCTTGATGTCACGGACAATTTCCCGTTCAGCAGTTGTGGTGAACATGTAACCTCTTTCGGTAAGGATCTTCATGAGAGAATCAGTAAGGTCACGTCCAGCGAGGTCAAGACGGAGGATAGCATGGGGAAGAGCATAACCTTCGTAAATGGGGACAGTGTGACTCACACCATCACCAGAGTCCAGCACAATACCTTTTGAGAAAAAACAATACAGTGTAATTAGCATGCAGCTGATGGGATTAAGCCGAATATTGATTAAGAGAAGAAATGATACGAACCAGTTGTACGTCCACTGGCGTAGAGAGATAGAACAGCCTGGATAGCAACATACATGGCAGGGACATTGAATGTCTCAAACATGATTTGAGTCATCTTCTCCCTGTTGGCCTTAGGGTTGAGGGGAGCCTCAGTCAAAAGCACTGGGTGCTCCTCAGGAGCAACACGGAGCTCATTGTAGAAGGTGTGATGCCAAATCTTTTCCATGTCATCCCAGTTGCTAACGATACCATGCTCAATTGGGTATTTCAAGGTCAAAATACCTCTCTTGGATTGAGCCTCATCACCAACATAGGCATCTTTCTGTCCCATACCAACCATGACACCGGTGTGTCTTGGTCTACCCACAATACTGGGGAACACTGCCCTAGGTGCATCATCTCCAGCAAACCCAGCCTGTTAAGGAAATACACTCGAGAATAAGTATTTTTCCATACAGCAATATGGCTGATCCAGATCTTGATCTAAGAATACAAACTAAAGCTTCAGCATGGAACTCACCTTCACCATACCAGTACCATTGTCACAGACAAGAGGTTGAATTTCCTCGTCAGCCATTACTAGTTAACTGCATAAGAAAAATAATCATATAAGAAACACAGAACAACAGAAATTAAGCACATAAAGCAAGACATCCAAATAAAGAGAATGGAAAACTAAGCGTTAATTCTTGAAAAACACTTACAAATTTGAAATTTGTATCAAGAAACCGATCACAACAATACACATATAAACTATTCCTGTAGCATTAGGGAAATTAAAGCTTTACAATAAGGCTGTTATAGTACTCAAACACACTGCTATAATCACTATATATCTGAAAATTGGACTAACTCTGAAACCTAAACTGAAGCATGGAACAACATCCAGATTCAGAATGTAATCTAACAACCAAGCTCAGTTCAATTCACACTGTCACACAATACAATAGACAGCGATAAAGTTTTAGCTGCAACACCCCCCTAATATTACTAGGCCACCAACAGACAACGAGAAAAAAGTCTTAGTACTATCCAGATCCCTTTACAGATAGCAGCTTAAGCTTTGTAAGACAATGAAAACTCGTATTTTATTAGATCTAGTCATTAGACAGTGAATCATAGCTCAAGAGTAAGCATCCGACAAATTGATAACATCAGATCGTGAACTAGATCTGACCTACCAACGATATTAGATCTAGATCATTCCCAGTCAAACAAGCACTCATAATCTACAGATCCGGAATTCATCTCGAAGAAAATCAAACTTACAAGATCAGATATCCAAAAACTTGAAGAAAATTACACCAAAATCAAGCACAGTCTCAGATCCAATACTTGTAAAGCAGATCGAGCAAGGCAAGTACAAATCCATACCTTTTGTAGATCGGGAAGACAACGAACGTTGGTAAGAGGAAGAGAGAGTGCGTAAGAGCAGTCGTTCACTTGCAAAGGAGAAGGACGGCAGGAAGCACGCACTTCTCTTTCTCTGCTTGCTTCTTGGCCGTAGAGTTTGGTCTGCTCACCCTAGAAATGAGTTGAAACGGGGGTGGAGGCTTATATATATGAGCGAGAGAAAATGAGATTGTGGGATGCAAAATAAAGTAGTGGCAAATCATGTAATTTAAGAGGCCAACGGGGAATGTAACGGGTGTGGGAGTCGTGGGACTAGTGGTTGAATCATTTCCACCACGAATAAAGATAGGGGTGACTTGTCTGTAACAGTCTTTTTCAAAATTTTAAAACAATTCTCAACCCTTAATTATGTTTATTTTTTCACTTTATTTCAAAAACGAAATTAGTTTTTATAATATTAATTCGCAAAAATAGTATTCATTCAAAATAATTTATAAAGATGTTTGTAGAAATTTTCATTTACATTCAAAGGAACATATTTTTTCATAATTAAAATTTACGTACAAAAAAGTCTTAGCAAAATGTTAAATTTTGGGATATTCCGGAGGGTACCCTCGTGGTTTGGGGTTTTCCGGATTTTGCCCAACAGTTTTTTCGAGTTCGGATGGTACCTTTAAGTTTTCGTTGTTTTCCGGATTTTGCCCAAATTCATTAAAATATTTCAAATTCCATTAAAAAATATAAAAGAAAATTAAGTAAAATTAAAAAATAAATATAAAATAGAAAGAATGATTTATTTATTTTAAAAATAAAGTAAACAGTAATTTTATTTTTTAAAAATCAGTGTTTTATATTAATTGAAAAATAAATAAATCAGATAATTTTTTACAAAATTAAAAACAATCAGTATTTTATTTTATTTTAAAAATAAATAAATTGGAATTAGTATTTTTTTAACAAAATCAAAAATCATAAGTGTTATACTTTATTTAAAATATAAATAAAATAAGGATTCTTTTAAAAAAAAATTTAAAAATCATTGTTTTAATTTATTATTAAAATAAATAAACCAGTCTTTATATTTTATTTATTTTTCAATTTTACTTTATTTTCTTTTATATTTTTTAATGGATTTTGAAAATTTTTAATGAATTTGGGCAAAATCCGGAAAATAACGTAAACTTAAGGGTACCATCCGAACTCGAAAAAACTGTTAGACAAAATCCAAAAAACCCCAAATCACGAGGGTACCATCCGGAATTTCCCTTAAATTTTCAATTGAATTCGTATATCTTTTTTTACATAGAGAAAACAAACTTTCATTCACCATAAAAATATTCTTGATCATATTACAAAGCTCTTGAGGTAAACAAAATAAAATTGATATTAAAAAGAGAAGTCTTTCTAGACCGTGCAAGTCAATTAGCTTTCTTATTAGCTAGACGTCGAATAGGTGACCGGATACAGTTGTCCAAGCCCCGCACTCTCGCTTGCAGATGCCCCCAAATAGCCCTCGTTTGTGCTCTATATATTGCGATAGAAGTCAGTTTATGGATAATAGCCGATGAGTCATATTCGAGCACGACCTTAACCCAACCCTAATAACATGCCCAAGCGATATCCCACTCAATCGCTTCCCCTTCCACCTCCTCAACCGTCGGGACTCCCATGAGATGTTTAGAGGCTGCCAACAGGGTGTTGTTGGCATCATTACAAGCAATAACTCCACGACCTCGTCATCCATCTTTACCAATCGAAGTGTCGCAATTAAGATTAATGTAGCCCCCGACGTACTGTTTATGCCATATTAAAATCCCGAGGTCATGTTTATCCTCAGCTCATTCACGTCATCAACAATAGCATGCAAGAAAGTATGCAAGTCAAATAAGACTTGATTATAAATCTCCATTACCCTAACCTTATTTCCTTAAAAAAAATTCTCAAATTTCTCCCTTTCCACATTCCCCAAGTTACCATCACCCATTCTTGGATGTGTACTTGATTACACTTATAATAGACATCCTCCAACCAAGACTTAACACTCGTTGCATAAAGTCCAAGACCTTTAAGATGCATGGCACACCACCACACTACACTAGTAGAAGACATCAGAATAGTGCACGAACATCAGGCTCTTCTTACCCACAATAGTCACACCACTCATCCACAGCCGCTTTTTTAACAAGCATGCTTCTCTTTAACGACAAGACTCCTTTGCAAGCACTCAAAATAAATGAGTTAGTTGCAAGGAGAATATTAATATGCCAAAGTTGTTTCCAGAAGGGTCTATCACCTAGACTAGAAGACGAGACAACACCTCCCAGACTATGATCAACCCGATCAAGTGCCAAATGATATGCAGATTTTACGGAAAATAGACCATTGATAGCATGTTTTTATTTGGTTTTACATCATGTTTTTAAGATTAGTTTTAACATGTTTTGACACGAGTTTGTATGCTTTATTACTAGTTTTTGTTACACTTCTAGTAAGGAGGTCTACACTTATTTTGTCTTTGTTTTCATGAGGTTTGTTGGTGTTTCAGTGCATTATCAAGAACGTTAGAATTTGTAATTGAAGACTTGATGGAAGAGGCTATGAAGTAAGTGAAATATTGGTCAAAGGTTAGCAAGGAGATCCATGCAAGGATCATGCAAAGATGAAAGGAAACCATGCAAAGATCGGGAATAAAGCAAAGGAGATGCTCATGCAAGGACATTGTTGCTCGTGCGCTTTGAAGTGCCAACATTTTGAAATTGTTGTCGGGTTGCACGATCATGCAGTCCCAATGCACGAGCGTTCAACAAACATTAATTGACCTCTTTAAGAGACTTGTGACCTTCTTTAGCTATTATTCCCCTTTATAATGATATTTTTAGGAGTTTAGAATTAGACATTATCAGTTTAGGTTTAGCCTACTTTAAAATTAAAGAGAGAGGAGATTTGAGAGGGGATTTTGGAGTTCTACCATTGTTCTCCCTCTTCATTGAACCTTGTAAGTTGATTATGTTTATTGTTAATTTTATTTATATTTTCATGTTTGACTAATCTTTTTCTAGGATTGATGGTGATTCTTATTATGTTGAGATGGACTTGATTTTGATTATTGTTTGAACTTGTTTGATCCTCTTAATCGATGTACGCCTTAAGTGTGTAGATCTATATCTAGATGATTACTAAAGACCGAAAGGTGATACGAGTTGTTGGAAAATAAGGTAGATCTATTTGTTCAAAAGTGACTTAGATATCTTGAGGAGAAATAGGTTGGCATAGATGCATGTCTTATCTGTTAAAACGAGACCGAAAGAGATGTTTGAATCAAATAGGTTTCTTGTATCTAAGAACTTAACGGGTTATGATTTGTTTAACTATGTGAGAAAGTGATTCTTAAACTATTTTGACACGTTACTTTGAGCCCGAAAGAGATTAGTAATACCTTAGGTACTCTAGCATTGTGATTATGATGGAATTTGTTTAATCATGAATATTTTAACTGTCTATCAATGATCATAATGGATTTAAATCTCCAATCTTGGAGTATTATTCTCATATAAATGAACCCATTTTTTTATTCCACTATTTTTAATCACTTTGGATACTAAAACCAACAAACATTTTCAACTTTAATTTTATCGCTTTTGGTTTTGAGAACCGGTTAAGGTTGTGATTTATATTCCTAAAGTCCATGAGATTCGACACTTGTTATACCACATCAAATTTTGGCGTCGTTGCTGGAGACTTTAACTAGTATTATTCATTTCTAATAACTAGTTCTTAAAGTTCTTTTTGTTTTGTTTTGTAGGAATGATCAATAGCCTAGTTGCCTTATGGGCTTCAAAAGAAGAGGCACACCAAAGACAAATTGAATATGATCAAGTATGCGCCCAAGAAGAAGGATTAGTTTCGTAATCACATAATTTATATCAACCATCCTACCTAATTTTCTTGTCTTAGCAAGTTATTAATCACTATTTCAGATAAGTATTAGTAATGAAAAAATACATTATCGATTATGCTGTACTAGTTTTAGCAACACACACAACTCGCTGTCAAATGAATGATTTCTCTTTTCTCCTACAAATCTAGGTTTGATCAAATCACACTCAACTTGTAAATTGATAAGCTCTATCATTAACCAATTATGCAGTGCACTTTTTTGTATGTGCTGCTAACAATTTCCCCTTCACATGGTTACTTGACATCCAACTTCAATATTATCCTTTTTTGTGTATATATATCATGATCTTGTAATTCCTAAAGTACCCATTTATGTGTATGGCTTTTGTAAGCTTCAATAGTCTCTTACATGCCAAATTTGAAGGTGTAATTTAGTAACATAGAGTTGCGATCTAGTGGAGAGCAAACGCCGGACAAAGGATAACTAAGAGGGCATAAAATTGTAGAAAATATTGGTCTAACATAAAATTGGCTTTGTAATAAGATACACTCATAATAAGTATTTGAAACCGTAGATTACACATAAATGTATATTAGCCTTTGCTCCATCATACCGATCGGTACATATGTAACTCACATTTGAAGGTGTAATTTAGTAACATAGAGTTGCGATCTAGTGGAGAGCAAACGCCGGACAAAGGATAACTAAGAATAAAATTGTAGAAAATATTTGTCTAGCATAAATGTATATTAGCCTTTGCTCCACTAAAAAAATCTCAATCATAATTAAAACTAAAGTATAATTGTATGGATGTTTATAATTTGTTCCTACTTTTAATTTAAAAAAACCAATTGGATGATATGAAGTTTATATATGGATGTTTATAAATACTAACTTATTGCTCACTGTTTATCTACGGATGTTTATAAATTGTACCGCATATAAATGGATGTTTATAAATTGTACCCCATATAAATGGATGCTAATTAAATACTAACTTATTGCTCACTGTTTATATATGGATGTTTAATCTCTTTGAGCAATGAAGGTGTCTATCTTAAAAGAAGTGATTGTTTCTATTGTGTCAGTTCCATTCACCCCAAATCATTTATTTGATTGTTCATATATTGAAACATGAACCCAACAACTGACATATTTAAGCTAGAAAATAAAATGATCTTAGGGTTTGTTTGAATGTCTTCTCACAGTGAGAGATCATTTTTTTTGATAAAACATGTGAATTACATAGAAACAAACCCTTATTCTAGAAATTATGATGGTTCAAATAGAATTGTTTATGGAGGAAGCAAGCACCAGGGAAACGTTAACAGAAATGGAAAATGTAACACTAGGGAATGAATTTAAGTCTATTGTGTTAGTTCTGCCCTCCTCCTAGTAATTATCATTCACCCCAATTTCAAGATTCAAGAATCCCTTTGGATTTCAATCCCAAGAGTAAGTTAGTACTGAACTGTGATGACTATTCCTACTTACTTACCTTGTAGCGCACAACTAGGGAGTAACCAAAAATAAGTTCCTTGTTTCTATTGGTGAAAACCCAAATCACTACATCCTAATCCATGCATTAAGCCTATAATTCCAAAAAAAAAAAGATTATTTGGATATACTTTATTCTTGTGCTTGCTTGCTAGCTCAATGATGCCACATAGATTGTCATGACCGGTAGATGAAATCAATTTGGACTGTTGTGAAGTTTAGTTCATAAGCTATCTGTTTGTTACAAGCTTATATACTTGTTTATCTATAAGTTTACAATGTGCATATATATGTAGGTGATCCGAGGTGATTACAATGCCTTAGATGAAGTATGAAGAATTGAATATTCCACAAGATAATTGGAGTTGATGGCCATGGTTATTGTCGGACATTTGGTTCTAGTGCATCTTCTTCTATTGTGTATCCATCAAACCATTCTACATATAAGAAAAATCCAGAGCAAATGCAAAAGATGATGTAAGAGCTAAGAGTAGTAGTCATTGAAGATGTAACTCAAAAAGTGATTGAAGACGTAACAACAAAATTGACGATGCACTTTGAGATGAAGTATGAAGAATTGAAGAAACTTCTTATGCAATCGGAGGGCAATGAAAGGAGAAGCTCGCATTCACTTACACAGGTTAGCTTTGACAATATAGAACTTTAAATTCTTTAAAAATTCCTTGTTTAATAAGTAAATGCTCATCTATATGCATAAGACTCGTTACCGTAAATTTTCTCCACCTAAACTATTGTTATTATTTCATATTTTATAGGTGGCAACTAGTGCACATCGAAAAGAGTCTATTGGAGATGGAGATCATGTAGAATCAAAAAAGGAACCAATTACCGAAAATGATGCAGTTGATGATGAATTTGTCCAAGTAGAAGATGTTTAGATCATGAAAGTGTATGATTGTGAACCTCATTACCACTTTGTTAAAGATGAAGCACATCTAGGTTTGGTACTTTCAGATTGTGAACTTATTTACACTTCGAATCGTGCTATTTTGAATGTTAAATACACTTTTTTGGTTTATAAAAATTGTTGTTGCAACTTGATGCAACCATTTAGATGTTTTCGATCAAATAATACAGGTTGTGGTGTAGTTTTACAAGATGTGGTATAATTTTCCCACAAAATCTACAATTTGTCACGGCAGGTTACCGTTGCCAAATATTAATATTTTAAACACATTTTAAAATTTTGCGACGGTTCCATGCGTCGCCAAAAATACAAAATTTTCCACCAAATATACAATTTGCGACGGCTCTTTGCCGTTGCAAAAATACAAAATTTTCACCAAATTTCAAAGTTGCGACACACTAGACGCGACGGCTTTAGCCGACGCAAATATTTTGCGATGGTATTATCCGTCGCCAACAGGCGACGCGAAATATTAGCGACGGCTAAGGGCCGTCGCAAAAAACTTTTGCGTCGCCTGTTCTGGCTACGCCCTGTTTTGCCGTCGCCAAGCCGTCGCTGTTATTATTGGCGACGGCAAATGACTTTTCTTCCGTCACAAACAGCCGTCGCTAATTGAATTTTTTTTTGTAGTGATGGATGTTTGGAGGTGGATAACGTGAGTGGGCCCGAGTCTCTTCTTATCAAAGCATGGTTGTGTTGGAAGATGGGTAGATGTGGGACCCATGAGTCTTCTCCTCACTTGAATGTATGATTGATTGATCATGTTCTCATGCATCCTCGATCTTCTAGTCTAGAGGGATCTTAACCAACTTATCTTCTTGATTTTGATCTTCCTTCCTCTCCCGAGCTTTGGAGTCCGTAGTTGCATGTCTCTTCCTCTCCTTGCTTATATCTTTCTCTCCTTGGTAGGGGGTCTTGGACATGCTCCTACGTCTTTAGGTGATATGGGATGTGCCCATGCTCTTTTAGGTGATCATGTGTGTGTGCTCCTGGGTCTTTGGGTGATCTTGGATGTGCTCCTACATCAGATAAGGTCGTAGAAAAATTATCGGCACCCATGATACTTCTTTGGAGTTTGGAGACACTCTTGACACTACATTCCATTCCAATTCGAATTGAAGAACCCATTTGGGATCCCAACTAGCCTCCGGATCTTATTTGAATCCAGTTTGTAAGTACATCTAACTTTCTTTTAATCCTAATGATCACAACTATGGCTTATTCGTTCAAATTTAATACATGATCATGTTAAGATACTTTGTTGTTGACGTTGCTTCTAAAAGGCCACTTTAAAAATATGGGATTTGAAATAAGTATGGGGTATTACTTTAGTGTTGACATATCATATGTAGCTGGAATTGTTGTTATTTTGTGTTGTTTGATTGTTTTTGTTGCTTGCCTTGGATAGGGTCAATCTACAAAGGAAGCTCCGGCGAAAATTTTCAAAATTTCTTGGACTTCTTCTTAAGTCTCATCAATATCCTCCTTAGTACCTCTCTTTTAGCATCGTGAGTTTTCCTTTACCTCTTCTTTGTGCTACATTGGGGACAATGTAGGGCTTAAGTATGGGGTAGAATATTTGCATATGTAATTGCATGTAGTTTTTAGGGGGGGGAATTATTTGATGTATGAAATGATCTTAATGATGAAACTATGACTTGTTTATGGATGTGGGATATAAAGAATGAAATAACATGACATATGTGAGATTTTTATACCTTGTAAGAAACTCATGAAATGATGAAAGTGTTTGTTTTCGCACGCTTGATTAAATGACTCTTTTTAAAATCACATAATATAGCTATTGTGCATTACATGAAGATGATTGAGTCATTTCACTTCTTGTTTATCATTTTTCCCATGATCATGTACTTGCTCCTCTAAATGTTTACTAATGTCCTTCCTTTTGTCCATCCGGGAATTAGATTTTGATGTACTTAAGAAGTTGCTCGAAAATAAGTATGGGGTGATTTGCTTGAAGTTATGTATATATCCCTATAAAAAAGATTTGTGGGTCATGGAGTGAGTCGTTGAGTAACTGGTGCACTTATCACAAATGAGTTGTATTCCGGACAAAAGACAACTTGATTTGTGAATGATGAAGATTTGAGTATGTGCATGTGATGTGAGGCATATTAGCATGCTAAGATTTGCTAAGGATTAAGATTTCGGCTATTGTGCACCAATTAGGGTTGTGCATACGGTCCGGACCGGTCCGGTTCTGGTTCCGGTCCGGGTTTTACTTAAAATGTCCTAAATTATTCAAATTTGAATATTTCGGACTAGACCGGTCCGTCCGGACCGGACCTAAAATATTGCTTTTAACCTAAATGAAAGTTTCACCAACGACAAAATACAATTTAAAGTTCTAAACAATTCAAATATTGTCGAATAAAAAACTAACAATTAACCATATCTAGTCTTTCTGACATGAGATTGTCAAGCAATCTAAACAAAATAGCGGTAATGTTTCAAAATGAAATTCGCAAGCCCATCTTCAAATCTTCCACATCTTCAAGAACACACATAGAATGCACCTTCATTGACATCAATCGAGCAATGTTTTCTCAAATCTGTTCAACAAAAAAATTCAAATAAATCATTTTTGAACAAAGAAAGTTTCTCTTTTAAGCAATGTCTTCCACATCCTCAACTTCTTCAAGTACATAATAATATATTTATATATACCTTTTGCCAAACTCGAGATTTCATCTTCTTCTAAGACATCCTCCTTATCATCTTTTTTGTTCTTACTCTTTAAACGCAACCAATCTTGATGTACCATCTTTGAACAAAGAAAAATTCAAATAAACGAGTGCTTAGTATATTGTAAAGTAAGTAATGAAGATTTAAATTAACAAACAAGTACATGAGGAGACAAACTACTTCGGTATTCAAAAATATGACGACCTCCAACACTAAATGCAGATTCCGCCGGAACGGAGGAAATAGGAATGGCTAAGACATCACGAGTCATGCGTGCAACAATAGGGTATCTATGACCATTGAATTTCCACCACACCAAAACACCAACCTTTTTTGCTTCCCCCCTTTCATGCAAATACTGATCAAACTCGGATCTTGAAAGTTTACTTGGATCTAGTATCCCTCTTGTCACTTTCTCATTAATATCTTCTAACCACCTCGAACTATCATCATCACACTTGTTGCACTTGAATGTGACCCAAAAGCTTGATCTTCCACTTGAAAATAACGAATTCTATACTCCTCAAACAACTCATAACACATTTCTCTAACTTTCTTAACGAAGTCTTTCACACAAGTTTCTCTCCCATAAATGCTTTTAAGAACAAGCTGCACTCCACGAAACTTGTAGAAAGGATCAAGTACTGTAGGCAAAAACATCAGCATATTCATAGTCTCAAGTGAATCCCAATACTTTTCACACTTATCTTTCATTTCTCTTGCCATATCTTTCAAAGCAAAGTCCGGGTTAGAGAGCATACTATCTAGCACTTTATAAGTGGTGGAAACATGAAAGATCATATAGTTGCTTGTGACATACAAGGAGCCAAAAACTCGAGTTGTAAAATCATAAAACTCTTTTAAGAACACAACAAGTGACTCTATCTTACTCCACTCTTCATCATCAAGAGTATAGCTGAACCCATCAACATCTGGAATATTTGTTCGAGAAATTACAGTCTTATACTTCAATGCACTACTCAACATCAAATAAGTGGAATTCCACCTAGTTGATACATCTTGCACTAGAGAACTCTTACAATCAATCTTCAATTTCTCAGCTAGTTGTCGAAATGATGTTAATCTAGCAATAGAACCCCTAATAAACTTAACAGCAACTTGAGCCTTTTTAACATATGTATCACACAACTTGATGTCATGTTGTACAATCAAATTAATAATGCGTGCTACACACCTCATGTGCAAATACTTGCCTTTAAGAATACAACCATTATCCCTACTAATCCGCTTAAGGTAAGCACAAACAACATCATTAGAAGATGCATCATCAACAGTCACTGTTAGAAGCTTACTCGACAATCCCCAAAACTCAAGCAATCCTCAAGTGCCCAACCAATGTCCTCTCCTTTATGACTGAAAATGAGACAGAAATTAGTAATCCTCTTTCGGAAGTTCTAATTTTCATCAACAAAATGAGTAGTGACACACATATAATTATCTTTTGCAATAGACGTCCATGTATTAGTGGTCAAGCACACACCCTGACAAGAATTTCTAAAAATCCCTTTCAACTTCTCTTTTTCTTTCACATACAGCTCAAAACAGTCGCGTAAAATAGTGGTGTGTGAAGGCATAACAAATGAAGGACAAACTGCAAAAAAAGTTCCTCTAAACCCATCCTTCTCTACGGATCTAAAAGACATTTCATCTTTAATAACAATTTCCACCACTTTTCCCTAACATGTTTTGCATTAAATGCCCAATTTTCATTCTCACACCACTATCATCCATACTTTCATGAACGAGTTAAGTTTGTTTACCTTTACCCTTATTTGTTGGATTCTTTTGACACCGATAGAAATTATGACTGACATTCTTGGTGTCATTGAGGTTTGAGTCACAAGCATAGGTTGTCCCATGATAATTTGCACTTAGCTCTACGAAGATTCTTCTCATCCATATACTCATCATACCCATCCCAAAACTCCTTCCTCTTTCCTCTTCTCTTTTCAACTACTTTGCGACGAGTTGATTGTGATGACGCATCTCCATTTCCAGGTTTCTCGTCCATCTCGACATTAACATTTGTTACATTCTCAAAGTTTTTTGGAGGCTCGTGGGACTGATCAATACTCAAACTCAAAGGATCCATAGTGGATGAAGATTGCGCCATCTGAAGAAAGAAAAAAGTCAAGGCATTAGAAGAAAAAATGACATTATCTCTCAAAGGTCCAATTAAGATTAGAAAAAAAATTTCCTCCAACTTACGTTGCATGATAGTTTGGTAGATAATTTCATGGATAATGATTTACTCATAATTCTGAATTTCTAATTTCTGACTGCTTCACCAACATCAGTCCAATAGGCAATAGTACATCACCATAAAATTTAATACCAATTAATTTTCTATACACAGTAAAACATATAAATTGGTAATCTTGCTCAATCAATCAATACTAGATTTTATTTAAACTAGTTTAGCATTCCAATTTGCAATTTGAGTATTGATATTTGATCAGTCTACTTTTCTCAAAACTAACATATAAATATAACAAAAAACAATTTGATTTTATTACAAATTGAATAAGTATGGGTATGCTAAACATGTTTACATGAATACATAAAACAAAAATAATAAATAGAAATCAGATATGGGATAAACTAGAAAAAAAGTTTTATCCAAACTATATTTTACTATGATGCTACACAGAACAAAAACTATAAACACAAAGAATGTTGAGAAGATCTGAGAAATATAAGTTCCATAACAAATATGGGTCACGAAATAAACAAAACTATAATTAAATGCAACCATGATGTACTTCAATAGAAATTTGCAAGTCCCGTCATGTACTTACAAGTTTACAACAGACCTGAACTCGACTTGTACAATAGAAGATAAATATAAATTAAGCATACTATTTGAAGGTTCACAAAAAAAAAACATGCATCACCAACATGATATTTGGGTAACATGAATATTCAATCCATATACATATATTGATGAGGTTAATATGTATCAGTTTTCAGACCTTAGAATTGCAAACTCTTTGAACATTCTATTTCAAATCAAAAATATATTCATATACAGCAAATCAACAATGAGCAGTCTATCACAATACAACAAATCAGCAATGAGCAATCCATATTCATATATTGATGAGGTTGAAGAAAGAGAGGTTAAAGAAAGAGAGATTCAATAACATACCTTGTCTTCTGCAGTGGCAATTCAACGAAGTATGGCGATTCTGAGAGGAAGTAGTGAGTATAGCGACTATCATGCGAACGTAGAAGGTCTGAGAGACGAGAATCGAGATTGAGAGGGTTGAAGTAAGAGAGGTTTAAATCGTTCAACAAGACAACATACCTTGTCTTCTGCAGTGGCGACTAGCGAGCAGCGAAGTCGGGACTCAGGGTGCGCAGGGAGCTCAAACCGAAACTGAGAGTCGAGAGAGATTACAAGCCAACGAGGGTCGAGCGGTGAGAAAGGGGCAGGCCGGCAGGGTGCGCAGTCGGCTTGGTTTCTCTTTCTCTCCGCCCTAGTGCGAAATTGCGAAGGGAAAGGTCGACTGTCAAACACTCAAACACTCAGTCGGTCCAACCCGGGTTTTTTTAGTTTACGGTCCGGACCGGATTTTATTTACGGTCCAACCCAGGTTACGGTCCAAATCGGTTCAAAACCGGACCCGGACCGTAACCGAGTTTTCATAAAAACATGGACCGTAAACCGGACTGGACCGTAAATTCCGGTCCGGTCCGATTTTACACAACCCTAGCTCCAATGCTCAATCTCCCAAGTAGAAGAAGTGTATAAAAACTAAAAAGGGTGGTGCAATTGTTGAAAGATTGTGCAATGTTGGGTTGAAAATCCTCTTTCCTGGATTATTACCACAAGGCTAAAAAATTTTCCCACCTTAATCATCTCTTCTTGTCCTCATCCTCGAAACTCCACATGTAGTGATGGATATTTGGTTGTTTTTACAAGCTATGACTATCTTGAAATGGATTTTTTGTAATACAAGGGTAAGAAATTAGGCATGATCACCATCTATTGGTGGACCTTCCTATGACATCCTTTCGGACGAGGACTCCGTCTACTTGTGTGACCCCTACTCTAGATACAAAGCTGTCATGACCTAATATTATAAGTTTGTCCGTAATCATTGACTTTCGTGAAATTATGGTGGACTTGACTTGAAATTGATTTGATAACATGAGCGCCTATGCAACGTATAATCATTTTTCGTTTATGACTTGCGTGAAATGCGCTTGTCCCCCTATTGGCGATAACAATCATATTGAGAGTGATCATATTTAAATCACTATTATGAGATTTTATATTTTATTTTTAATATTTTATATTTTTATATCATTTTACTTTGGATTTGGTTCTTGCTTGAGGACAAACAAGGTCAAGTATGAAGTATTTTTATAACATGTTTTATTAGGTTTTAGATCAAGTTTTTAGGATTAGTTTTGACACGAGTTTGTATGCTTTGTTACTAACATTTCTAGTATGGAGGTCTACACTCGTTTTGTCTTTGTTTTCAAGAGGTTTGTTGGTGTTTCGGTGCATTATATATTGAGAAAGTTAGAATTGGTCGTTGAAGACTTAATGAAAGATGTTATGAAGTAGGGGAGATCTTGGCCAAAGGTTAGCAAGGATAGGATCATGCAAAGAAGAAAGGAAATCGTGCAAAGATCAGGAATAGAGCAAAGGAGCTGCTTGTGCAAGGACATTGATGCTCGCGCACATTCGTGTTAGCAACGCACGAATGATACATCAATTAACGAATATTTTCGGATTTAGATTTTTCCGGATCGCTAATTCGGGTTAATGGATCGGATTGGATATTTTATCACTTGTAGCTAATACCCATTCACTACAAGGGCCACACACGGGCGAACGGGATAAAGTTATCTATAAATCAGTTAGTTAAAGGTTGAAATGTGCTTGACCCTAAACATAAAATTTGTTGGGTTGAGAGGGCTCGCTTTTCAATTCAGAAACGCTTTGATTGGAAATGAATACCTTGAGTGGAAGACCTTGATCTTCCCATCATAGCTTGCCGTAACAATCACAAGAACCCTTACTGGCGACTGGGCTCCATGTCAATTGCCAACCATGGTTATTCTGTCATGAAAACTATCAAAGAAAAGCCTCTCCTCGGGCCAAATGGTCGAGCACCCATCTATGGGCCATTAGGCAAGGATGACACACAACTTCGGTTTCCCTGTGCTTGTTGAATGTTGAGTACACCGCTGCCACCAGGCAAACCCTTGCCATATGGTGTATATCTATAGCAACACCAAGGCAGTCCACACACACTCCTTGCGAGTGGAAGTACTCACATGCATCTATTGACTTGCTACGCTTTGAAGGTTTCGGTTGTTGATCATCGTAGTCCCATATGTAGACATAAAAAATATGCTCCAAAAATGACGACATAAAAAACATAAAATATCAAAAATAAGGGGTATCACATATCTTATATTTTACCTCCCTCCTCTATTTTTCCGATCCAGTGAATATAAATCTCAGAAGTCATACCCATATCTTGATTGCGATACCGATACCAATACCGAATATATTGATATTTAACAGGCCATAAGACTATCTATATGCATCTTAACAAAACCATAAGACATGTACCATCAGAAAAAGCATGCCTAGCTAGAAGTGGTATGTCTTTGAGTTAGGGTCGTCCAATGTATTCTTGAGGGCTTGTGTCAACGTTTTTTATCAATTAAAAAATATATTTTATTAAAAAAAGGAACAAAAAACTAAAATTACTTTTTTAATAAAAAAATATTATGGGCCCAACAAAACTGGAGCCTTGTATTGTTGGACCCGGCCGAATGACATCCCTTGTTGGAGGGCCTCCTTTGTTTGAGTGATAATTGATAAGGTGTAGTATAAGCACTTGAAGTCTCATAAAATCTGCACGTTCCATTTAACAAACCAGCAACTAGCCCCTGTGTTCCAAATGGATGATTGACCAGCTGAATGTCTGGACAATGTAAGGAAAAATAAAATTGTAAGTGATATATGCTTTGTATTCTTACTTGTCCATCAGGCTGGTAAGATATCGCGGTTACCACCTCCCGAACATCAATAGATCCAGTAACAAAGTAACTGTCATCATTGGAACTGAGCTGGACACATGTGACTGATACCAAGAAGGAATAGTATTTAAGAAAATCGTTATCATATTTCTTGTTCTTACCTTCTTATCTGTGCACAGGACTAGTTAAAGAGTTTAGAGAAATTACCTATATCTCAGTGGAAGAAGAGATCAACACACTCATTGCATCCGCCTTGCCACAGACGAGCAGTGCAATCAGCTGAAAACAAGAAGAAAGAGGTAAAGAACCAATATAGGAGCATAAATCAAGCAAAAATGAAACATATATGGAGCTTTGATTAGTACCATACTGATTTTAAATGTGCATTCAGGAAACAAAACAGGAACATGAACCGTCTTTTGTCACCTGAGACTGGTTTTCTTTCCTTTGATACTGTAATTACAATCTTGAATCTTCATGATCAATAAAGCACTTCTCATGGAGATCAGCTGAAGTAACACACCAAATACGTACAACTCAATCTTGACTGCCGGTGGCCAAGTATTGTCCATTTGGACTGAACTTTGCAGTCCAAATGGCACCCTTATGAGCTTGCAATCCTTGGCCAGTGTACAATTCCCTGAGTTCGTTTGAGTCTTCTTGGCAATCAAATGTTCCCATCATCTTCCACAAATTAAATGTTATCTTCTTGGCAAGACTAATTTTCCCATGATAATCATCCAGTTGAACCTTAGATGAGACCAGCACATTATGATCAACTCTCAAATCCCATGTTAAATGACATGAGAGGGCAGCCTCATGTTCATCAAACACAGCATTAGCCTCCACATTCTCCTCCTGAGCTGAATTTTCCACTGTTCCATTTGCAAAATCATATAATTTAGGCCTCGTTTGGGACGCAACTTATGCAAGCTTATGAAACTTATACTAGCTTATGCTTTATACTGTGCAAAGTTACAGGGTGTTTGGGAGGCGCAGCTGAAAGAAGCTTAAGCAGCTGAAGGTAGCTGATGATAGCTGAAATTTTTGGGGTTTCCATCAGCTCCTCAGGGTAAGCTTATGGGAGCTGATGGTTTTTCATTCACCAGTATACCCTTGCCTTTTTATTGCAGGCAAACATCACTGGTATCGATTTCCTCCTATCTTCTTCTTCTTTCGATGTGAAGCTATTATTCCCTTCCATCTTCTTCTGTGAGCAACGAGTCGAAGGTATTCTTCCATCTACACATTTTCTTCTTCTTCAATTCTGTTGATTACTGGAATTATCTTCTTCGATTCTTCCATCTTCTTCTTATGTTGATTGCAAGCCCTAAAATTTCATGCTGCTGCTCATCTTCTGTTGATTATCAATTGTCTAGAATGATGAAAATGGAAGCTGATACATGGGAAGATGGAACATCTTTCATATAATCGAAAACTCTAAAACCCCAAATGTTATATAATCGCTGAAATTAAGGATCCACTGCAACTCCTTGAAGTAAGGTTCTTGAAATCTCTCGTCTCAATTTTGTTCGTTGAATCCAGTGCTTTCATGTTACTCCTTTTGCCCTCGATTTTGTTATGGAATTATTAGATCTTGTTTCAAAGATTTGAACTTTGCTAAGCGGATTTTGCCTAACTTGATCAATTTGTTCAATTTGGCTTGTTTGATGATTATCGTGATTCTATCGACTGTTTTCTGTGTATCCAGTGTGAAAAATTTGTACTTCCAGCGCATTCGAGTGGGTATGGGTTTCGGGTAGAATAGATTTGCTGAACTTTTTCTGTGTTTTTCATGTGCGTAATGGCCGAGAATGCATTATACGAGATACTGTGTGGTGGCTGCTTGCAAAAGCTGCATTCAAACACTCATCTCCTTGCCTATGTAAATCAATCTGTAATATCCATTCAGAATTGAACTTCATCAAGAAGCAATGTGTTCACTCATTTGGCCAAGATAATGGCTTCTTGCTCCAGTCTAAACAATTACTCCTCCATAGTCCCAAAACTGGAACTGAATTCTTACTTGTATTCAATCCTGCAATCATGACATATTCTCAACTTTCAACTCCTTCTGGTTATCACTTCTATAGGAATAATTCCATTGGTGGTCCATTGATTGCATTGATTGAATGTCATGGAAATGTCAATTTGTTCCCTAATGATTACAGTATTGCAGCTGTGGTAGTGAAACCTCCAATGTTCAGAAAGCAACTCGCTATATACTCGAATGGAGGATGGATAGAGCAAGGAGGTTTATACGCTACAATACGTGTATAGCGTTTTTTTCGACTGCTACAAGAGGACTGGTTGTTTCGTGAAGTTGCATAGCTCAGAATTTATTGTGTGGGTCTTGGAAGAAAAGGGTTGTGAGCTGTGGAGAATGGTGATGAGAAAGACGAGACTGTTTGGTGTTACGAACAATGAATATATGTGAGGAGTTTCGGCATTGTTGGAGGTAGTAAGAACTTCTTAATTGTTTTATGTGTATGGGATTGAGAGAGATAAGCGAGAAAAGTTGGAGTTTATTTGTGAGCATCCAATAGGTGTTTGTAATATTATTTATCATATATTACAATTCGAATTTATTTACTTTGGAATATTAAATATTTTTTATAGGATTCGGGTTCTTCTAAAATTAAAGACATTTTTAACTACACAATTATATTTGACAAAAATATTATTCCATAATATTCATTCAAATATAACATTATTTAAATAATTATTTATATCACCATAATAAATACCCATTATAAAAGCCCTTTTCGGTAATTTTACGTTTCAATCAGTTTCGGTCAGCTCGTAATTCCCAAACGCTATACTAGCTTATTAAAAACAATCAGCTACTTAAATCAGCTTCTTATTTCAGCTTCCGCTTCAGCTTCAGCTTCCGCTTCCGCTTCAGCTTCAGCTTCCGCTTCAGCTTCATTCAGCTTCAGCTTAAGCCACAATCAGCTTCTGTTTCCCAAACGGAGCCTTAGATGAATCAGACAGAACTTCACTGCAATCAAGTATTCTATCCAACTCCATGCCTACAGGTTCAACAAAACCTGAAAAATCATGTATATAAATATAAGATTACCTCTCTCAAAAGATACGAGCATTTCATATCACTTGCAAGATTAACCCTCTCCCTTTACCACCCCCTTCATTCGATATGCTACGAGGAATCATGTATATAAATATAAGTTATAGATAGTATGAAAAAAACAAGCGAAAAAATCCCGAGTTGAGAGCCAAAAATCACTCACAAAACCAATCAAAACCATGGACTTACCTCCAGTTTCAGTGCAAACAATAATTTGAGAGGCTGCCTTTGCAAGGTCCACATCCAAATTGAAAATCCCCATTATTAACTATACAAGCTCAATTGGAATATATTATATTATGAAATCGGATAAATCACACTTAATTACCCACCACCAAAGAAATTGAATAACAATATTATAGATGATAGATCAGAGAGATAGGAAAGATGGTTTGAGGGTTCCGTGTACCTCAGGAAAGAGGAGACAACTTGAAATCCGTAATTC
This sequence comes from Fagopyrum homotropicum, assembly GCA_033239125.1. Lineage (NCBI taxonomy): Eukaryota > Viridiplantae > Streptophyta > Magnoliopsida > Caryophyllales > Polygonaceae > Fagopyrum > Fagopyrum homotropicum. The sequence goes on along the minus strand of BSWB01000003.1, from coordinate 142,128,281 downwards.
GATTGCCGCCCCTTGTAATTAGTTAGGCTGTCGTCTGAGTCGAAACAATGTTGTAAAGTCAAGGTGTCCGCCATTACGAAGAACAAAGCCGCTTTTTTTACTGCGTATTCAGCACTCAAAACTCTCAAAATCTCAAGTAGAGAAGATGGCGGGGAAAGGAAAGTGGAAAGGGAAACACTAGATGGTCCCTCAATTTTCTTTTCTTTTTCCTTTTTTTGTTTTGCTATTGTTGTGGTAGCCCACAAAAGACTTGGGCCCAATATAAAGCGTTATACCAGGTCCTACTGGGCAAGCATAGGTCCAACGACAACATACAAGAAAAAAAAATTCACCGCCGGTCAATGATGGTGTAATACAGTGCGATCGTTGATATGTTCAGGCTCGACTTATTTATTAATAAGTCGTACCTAAATTTTATACGAGTTTTTTTAGAATATATTTATATTCGGCTCGTTTAGAAAGTGAACGAGTTTAAATTGAACTTTTGACGAGCTGATCTTGAATATAGCTTGGCTAAAATAATGTTTATATACTGTTATTCAGCCGAACAAGCCGAGTTGTATCTGAACGAGCCGAGCATCGACATGCTCAAGCTTGACGTGTTTATAAAAGAGTCAAGCCCGAGCCGAGCCAAAATATTATACGAGCATTAAAATGTGTTCATATTCGACTCGTTTTAAAAAATGCATGAGCTTGAACTGAGCTTTTGGCAGAACCCGAGTAGCGGGTCTCATATTATAGTCCTGCCAGTCAAACAATGAAACACCACCCCCGGTCAGTCTGGGCTATTAACCTCGTTTAATTTTCTAAACGAGTTGTTAGAAACACAATTTTAAGCTAGACAAAAATTTAGGCTTGATTCGAGCTTAACTCGTTTATAAACGAACTAAATATGAACATGCAAAAGCTTAGCTAAAGCTTATCGAATAACATTGTAGGACTATTATATTACTAGAGCTACTCATACTCGGTTCGAAAGAGACTAAGTAAGGGTGTTACACTAACCCACTTGGGTTTATGAAACTGCGCCGTCTACTTCTCCGTAACACCTCAGGTTTCTGAATTTTAAGGTGTTACACTAATTAATTAAGGGTGGACAACAAAATAATCAAATACCCAAATATCTACATATCTGAATATAATTTTAGGGAAACTTTCGATCCAAATCTAATATGAATTAAACTGGATATCCAAATTTTTTTTATAGATCATATCTGATAATTATCCGTGGAATGTTGATATCCAACTTATCCGTTTGGTCCGGATTCTAAAGCTTGCTACCGAAAATTGATTGGTCGGATCATATAATTATCCACGAATACTCGGATTATCCATTAACCAAATGACTTTAGCCAGATCTACTTGATCCAAAAACGACTCAGTTGGTCGGATTGATCCGAAAGTAAAATAATTCAAAGTTACATAGCATAATTAACCAACCTGTGGATAATACATATTTGTGTAATTCTGAGACCAATTTTCGCGGGTATAAATTGTAAACAAAATGAACAATATATATTAATAGCAAAATTATTGTAAAACACTTTTTATTTTATAAAGAGGAGACCTTTCCCCTTAAAAAAAATGTATTATATTAATTTGAAGAGGTTATAATACAATAATATTTATGCAACCTTATAGTAAAAATGTTATTTGTAATAAAAACGATATCAAAATCTTATTTAATAAAAAAAATTATAAATATGATATCTCTTCGGATAAAAATATCTCTTGCAAAGAAAAATATACAAATATTATTAGTATGATAATAATCATTATTTATATTAACGAGAAAGCTATACTTAATATCATAAGTTGTTGTCTCTCAAAATAGAACTTGAGTTTCAATTTCGACTTACAAAATAAAACCGGAGGCCTCTTTCGTACTTAATTTCAATTTCGGTCATAACTCGTAACGACCCTCATCCCCGTTAAACAACCTATTCTCATCACATAATGAGAAATTGACATTGTACGTGAGAATTTTCCTAGTTTGTTTATTTACCTTTGTACAATAGTAGAAATCAAGCATAAAATGAAAGGCAAGAATCGAAATGAGAAGTAGGGGCCAAATGCCAACCAAGGAGAAACCTCCAACAAGTTTCCTTTCCTTGCAGCAGCAGATATACCTATTTTTGCTACTTGAGATTCCTATATCAATATTCATGCATTAGAATTAGAAGATAGGTGGCTTCCACCCAAACCCTCTCTCACATGCACCCTCAAGTCTAGGATCCTTCAAATTCCGGTATGATCCGGATATGAACCAGTTTAGACCGAAAAACTGTGATTAGACTGGACCTGAAAATGGTCCAAGTTCAGACCGGATGAACAATCCCACTCAAAAATCTTCATGAAACTAAGAGTATACGTTATGTTCGAACCCATCACATAAGCTTAATGGACAATGGGTTCAGACAAGTGTTGGAAATATCTGAATTGTGGAGATTCTGAGTCTAGTGTATAAGTTCGATGGACTAGATACGTAGATAGAAAACCTGACTAACATTATTGGACAAAAGGTAAAAAAAAAAAAAACAAGGAAGCAAAAACAAAATTTAGAGTATGTGGTACTCCTCTAGCTTTAAGCCATAGGCCAACCCTTTGAATTGTACATTGATAGGAATATAAAAATGGTACCTTGAGTTACAAAATGAGTATGTTGGTCCCCATTTTTACTATGAAAACACCCTTTATCTTTTACCCTCTCCTCTACCCATCTCAGCTTTTGTCACCCTTCAAACCACAAAAACAAAGACTCCTTCAAACCTACTTTTCTTCTTTCCAAATCACAAACCCACAAAATATGATCAAATGCCTTCAAAGTTAACCCCAAGAATGAGCACTTCATCATGCAAAAGAAGAGCAATAATCACCATCTGGCTGCTCATGTTCATCATTAGCTTCAATCATTGCCAAGGATTGAGAATCACCCATGTCTTCACATTCAACCCAACCAGAAGGTCAGCCTACAAGCCCCATTTGTTTGGATTCTTCCCTAAATCAGTGAAAAACTTGCCATCTTCTGGGCCTTCAAAGAAACACAATGATCTTGGCTTGCAAAGCTGGACAACACCTTGAAGACACTGCAAGGAGTTATTCATTGTACTTGTGTTTTTGTAGGTATAGCTAATTTTTTGAGCTTTCAATTGCTTCAACCTAAGTTTTCTTTCTTTTGGCTTCATTTGCTTCATTGAATGAACCAATGTTATTGGATCTTCATTCTCACCGTGAATTCTTCATCTTAACGGTTTGGTTTGGTTGTGCATCCCAAATACGACACACATGTTTTATTTTTATTCTCTAACCAATGATACAACCAAACGGACCTTAAGTAAATTCGTAATTTTATTCTTCTCTAATAACTCCCGCTTGCTCAATCAACTTAAATAAAATTGCAAAACTCAAACAAAAAATTATACGAAATTTAGATTAAATGAACAAGGTTATTTTAATTTCTAACAATCTCCTTCTATATTAATCTAAATAAATTTGTACATCCAGTCCTAAGATTCTACAATAGTAAATAAAAATAAAGTGAAGGCAATCCACCTTATAATTAGTGACATGAATTGATGTAAAAGTAGTCGCCAATGGTACAAGCAAATCGCATGAGATACAATTTTTGAGGTAGAGGGCATTGTCCCTTCTAATAACATCGCTATACTCATCATTAAGGGCTCGTTTGATACACGCATGAAAATAAGTATAAAATTAAGAATCAGATTTTAAAAAATCTCATTTGATTATGAAACATGGTGTTTGGTTAAAGTTACAAACTATAAATTTAGGTTAAAAATACATTGACTTAATAACATATCTCAATATCTCATTTACAATGAATCAATTTTAGACAATACTATATTTGACAAGATAAAATCCGGAAAAATCTCATAAATTAAGGAATAAAAATACTTATTCTTAAAAATAACTTATATTAAAAAAATTTCCATACGAAATACAAGAATCGGTTTAAGTGATTTTAAAACTTATTATTAATTCCAAGTAAAGCATACTAAATGAGTCCTAAAACAAACATAATTAAATAAAATATAATATCAAAGAAGTAGATTTTACAAAATTAAAATTTGATAGTTGTTTGAATGAAATTATTATTTGCATTCCTTTAGCTGTCTTATCCTTTTCAACTTTTTCATTGATTTTTGGATGCTTTGACCTTTGTTGTCTTAATTGGAAGGCTCTCATGCTTTGTTATTATCCCACAAATTGATATAAGCACTTTTGTTATTGATGAAATTGATTGTTCACCCTATTTCATGTTGTCAAATGAAAAATTAGTTGATTCATGACTTTTAAAGTCCGTTTGAAGTTTGAACCATTATCCCATCTTGGATCATATATACATTATTAATGATATATTGCATATAAATAACGAATGATTAATTGCAAATAAAGTTGTTCAAACGGTCCAGTCCGGACCGTTTTATTTTATTTTATTTTTAAAAAAAAAAAAAAAAAATTTGCTTGGATTAAATCTGGTCTGGTCCGGACCAGATGCTTTTAGTTATAACATATTTAAAGTATAAAAAAACCGGTCCAGACCGAACCGAACCGAAAAATTACGGTTCAGGTTCGAACCGTAATAACTTGGACCGAATTGAACCGGACCGAATTTTCACAATTACGGTCTAGGACCGGATCGGACCGTAATTTTCGGTCCAGTCCGGTTTACCGGTCCAGTGACTCCAGTCTACATTTGTGCAGCCCTAATTGCAAAGGACTCTATTAACATTTTTTTGACGGATATCGGAAGATGTGATATTTTGCTATCGGAACACTTGATGATGGAGGCCTCTGAAAACTAACGGACGATTAGTTACAAATAATAATATCATATAACTTATGCTTAAGTTCTATTATGTTTTACATGTGCAGTAAAAATCTTTTTTTTTTTTTTTTTTTTTTACTTGAAAACAACCCTAAATTTAATCGACTTGAGTTTATGGGAGCATGAGGGTGGGCTTTAATTATTAGCGCAAGCTTTAGAATATGATGTCGAATCTTAAGTAAGTAGGTAACTTTTAATTTTACTCTTACAGTGTTACATTTCACCTGCTCTGCATAAGAGAGAAAAAGGGCAAACTGATTTGACGAGGCACACAATGTTTTTAAAACCTCTTCGTACATTTCATGTTCTTCGTTACGTATTGGATGCGTATTAAAATAAAGAATTAGTATAAAACATGATTTGTTTATAACTTTTAAAGCTACTGCTTTATTTATACTAGTCGGGACGCGTGCTTCGCACGCGCGCCGTAGATGAGATCGGGAATTACACGTCCGTAGGTAAAATCGGTAATCGTTCATTTTGTAATAATTCGGTAAAAATACATAATAATTCGGTACAATTACGGACGAAATCGGTAATCTTTCTTTTTGTAATAATTCGGTAAAATACACAATAATTCGGTACAAATACAAGTCTTCAAGGGCCTATGTTGGACGCATTAAATTTGGTTATTCACTGATGACTGCAATTCTTTATTTCATTTCCACCGGCGTACATTTTACTGGAGGGGGTGCGCGATCAACCTTAGAAGAGTGCACATATAGTCTTCAAAATAATCGCTTCCAAAAAGCGTGCCACAAACAGCAGCTGGATCTACCATGGAGTCCTTATGGAGAATCATAGATACAAGAATGAACACAGATATCACAATCATCGCATTATCGAGGTGATAAAGGGCAGGATCCTGGGCTAGCTAAACTAATCCGATGGACTGAAGGAAGTGGTTGTGTGTGCATTTATAGTGATACGGATAACTCTTCTATCATCTACAAACCATGGAAGCATAATAATCCAAAAATAGTATACCTATATAGTAGTTACTGAGGGATACCTGTCTTTCCATACTGGACATAAGCGTCACAATTTTGAGGTTCACCCACATAAGCCTCGCCAAGAGACTACAAAAGTTTGCCAGATTATTAAAGATACTTTTCCTACCAAACCAATCAATTTGTATAACAAATTCTAGTGCAAGATCAGTGCAAACGTTCAGAAGGTAGCAAGAACCTAAGGATCAAGAAAACCACACAACAAGAGAGAATTATATTGAATTAATGTTGTCACACAGATCCAAAAATAAAAATAATGCTTAGCAAGAACATATGTATATCATCGTTTAGGCTAACATTCGAAGGCCACTCAACTCAACAAACCAAATATCGTTGATATCCGCTTCGAAGAGAATTATATCGAATTAATGTTCTAACACAAATCCAAAAAAAATTATGCTTTGAAGAGGATCTATTGTCACTGCCTTCAGAGCCATTCTCTTCACAATTAAAGGAAAACTCGAAGCGTTTCCAAGGTGTGAACCAATTCAACCCTTACTATAAGCCAACAGGTTGTTTGTAGAGTTGGAGCTTGTGTTTTTACTTTTCAAATGGATATCTATTTGACCGATAGCATAATAACACATTTATTACTTCTGATTTTTTTTTTCTCTATAGTAAAAACTCCCAGCTCTATCAGATATAGGTTGATGTAAGTCTTCCTCTGTGAAAAATCCAGATGCACTATCTTTTTCAAGCTTATGTTATTAGCCCTCTATCTAATGCTTCATCCAAGTACCCACCATTCCATCTACCCACAGAGATGAACTGCAAAGTAAACCTTTGCTAACTGAATAGGAATACTAAAAGTGCAACCCTTAATTAGTTTTTTGTATGCTAGGGTCTCATAGCTTGCTCCTCAAAATGTAAGCACCAAGATATTTGTTCTTAATGTAGCTAGAACTCAAAAATCTCAACCCTTAATTAGTTTTTTGTATGCTAGGGTCTCATAGCTTGCTCATCAAAATGTAAGCACCAAAATATTTGTTCTTAATGTAGCTAGAACTCAAAAATCTAGGTCCATCCCACTGGAAAGGGAAAGTAGTATAACAAATTAAGTACTGATCAAAAATCTTGACAAAACTATAAATTGGTGTAAGAGGTGTAGAAGAGTAAAATCGAATTGGCTACCTGTAGACAGCTCCACTGTTTGGCGTCATGAGCTGAATTTTTTGATGCTAATAAGAAAATACAAAGCACAAGGTTATTATTTATAATTATTATATTGTGAGATTGCAGTTAGGCTAAATAAAAATAATGCTTAGCAAGAAAAAGTTACAAGGATAGATGTAACTATCTATTATCTAGTATGCAAGGTGATTTCATTTTGTTTCATATATGAGGTGAACATAAGTTATGGTATAGTGGACCAAATGTTCTGTAAGAGAAAGCAAGTACCTAAATACTTCTATATAGAAACGATAAATAGAAGTTACAGGGGTAGATGCATGTTTCAGAGGCAGAAGCAGAAAAAGTTACAGGGGTAGAGTTAATATTTTTACAGCAACAGAGATGAACGCACCTGTGCTAAATTCAAATTAAGACCATTTGCAACTTCTTCACACTCCTTGAACGTTAGCTTGGCGTACTGATCATTTCTCAGATTGCGTTTCATGAGCTCGGAACAATGGTTTGCTGCCATAACCTTAATCCTGAAACATATTCACATTCTTGATATATATGAGAGCCTAAAAACAAAAGAAAAACAATAAAATTTTTAAACATAGTGATACATCTAATAAACAACAAGAGACAATGGTACCATTAAGCCTTCTTTATACAAACTCGTTGATCGAGCATCAACAGAAACGGATGTTGGAGGAGCGCTTAATTGCAATCTATCTCAAGAAAAGGTAGTGTGTGTAAGTACTTATAAACACTAAACCTATATTTTGTGCAAATCTTCCAAGCTAAAAACAATAATAACTCAAAGCTTGCCTGTAGATAGTTAGATCTTTAATTGATCAACCTTGCCGAGAGAGATTTCCCCCAAACCTCAAAAGAACATTGAAAGCATGAGAAGCAGCCTGACTCGCAAACTTTCTCAAGATACTGAAAACATAGGCAACATGCATTAATTAGTAACCGGACGCAAAAGAGATATATTTTTTTAAGTAAACAAGAGAGGGAAGGAAAGTAAGTATGTGTGTCCATTACAATATCAAAAGAGCAAGACGATATATACAAGAGAGAAGGAAACTGACAAATAAATTAGAATAGTAGCCTACGTAACATAAACTGACACCTATAGCATAATCTAAAAAACATAGTAGAACAATGAAGGCTAAAATTAGGCTAGCAAAGCCTAAGAAACACCTTAAATTGATTCAAAATAGATAATTTCAACACTCTCCTGAAGCTGGGTTTGTAAGGATCGTCTATTCCTAGCTTGAAAGAAGGTTCTTCAAATATACCCACCATGGCTGAGCAAAACACAGAAAAAGTAACAACGTTTGAAAGCACAGTCTTTCGCTTATCAAAGAGAAAGCAATTACCCAGATTAAGTGTTAGATCATATAAGTTATTAATCCTTATAAAGATAAAATTTATAGGTAGTAATTGACATCTAAATCTAAACAGATGATCAGTATGAGGTTTCCCAGTTAAAGGATGAGGATAACAAGTCACCACCTTGAAAAGGGCAACCGACACAAATCCAATTATTCACATACTTCTTTAGTTTTCAAGGGAAAAGCTAAGTAGTTGATAAATACATGAATATCTTTCAATTATTCAAATATCTTCCAAGGGAAAGGAATAAGTAGTTCAAAGCTCCAATCTTCCACCAAAATGTAATAGACAACTGTTTGTCAAAAATAAAAATGGCAAAAATCTACAACAATTTTAGGTCTGAGGTGAATTGCTTTTCTAGGAGTCGGTCATTATGCACACATTGGACATTTTGACAAGCTAAGTAGTTGATAAATACATGAAGTCCATCATCACCAAATTTCCTACCTGGCAAAGGGAGCGGATTAAAAACTTACCTGATGATATGCTTGACTCTCGGCAAGAAAGAATAATCCTTCATCACCAAATTTTCCTACCTGGCAATATAGAAAACAGAAACATGATCGTTTTTACCCACAAAAATAAATCAACATAAAGTCGGCCAGTACTCTTAAAGCAACCAAGGAAAAACCAGCTTTAAAATTAACACAGAAGCATGTAATCCAAAGGCAAGAAACCATAGAAGCAATAGTCAGCTCCGACAAATACACCAGCAAGCATGACATGTAATTCTAAAGAGTATAATTACTACTGCTTATAAAACAAATAACCAGAGACCTTGTAACAAATTGTTATATAAGAATTAAGAAAGAATAATTCATGTAGATCATACCTGACATATCAACACTACTATATGTCTTGAGTTCTTTAGAAAACTAATTTAGCTTCTTCTTTAAATCACTTTCTATCTTTCCACCAAGATCACTTATCAGGTTTGTGCCCAAGGCACATGACCACTTCAGTTCTGGAGAAGAAGCAACTTTGTTTTCTATTGATATTGTCTTTGTCTCTTTGGGTGAAAGAATTTTACCCACTAACTTCCATATAACTGTCAGCTGAAACTTAAATTAGTAATAGTGTTCTAAATGTTTAGCAATTATGATAACGATTACATCTAATTCAAACAAATAAAAAGGTGATATCACTAAACAATAAAGCCTAACCATTCCCCCTGAGGCTTGTGAAATTAAAAATACTCCTACCTCCTTAATTTATGATAATCAGATCCAGGAAAATCAATATATTCCCAAACCGTTGTTAATTCACGCAATTCATTGAACAAAGTGAATGATTTGTATGTTGTATGAACACTCAAGTAATAGTCCAGCTGATAGTGAAAGTATTCTAAAAATGATCAGCATCAGGAAACTCGACCATTCAACTTCACTCCTACGAACTTAAACACTCATACCTCCCAAATCCAAGATATATCAATCCACAACAATCGACTATATACCCAAACCAATGTTCTACTTTACACAATTTACCAAACAAGAAAGAGGGTGAGTTGTATACCAAAAGAAGCCGCCAACAACAATCCAACAAAACATACAGAAATTGATGACTGAACCGAAACAAAAAGAAGATAGGAAGCACATGTTGGATACAAAGAATGGAAGAGTGAAAGAGAGCAAGATAGAGAGAACTGACCAAGTGTTTCCCATCATGTTATCATCCGTTGTTGGCCCTGGATGTCGTAGCTCCCAAGCACTAACAAGTAATCGTAAGCGAAACAGCCCCGATTCCGCAAAAATGGAGTGCGTAAATTGACAGTCTTGACCTAAAATTAGCACATGAATACGTGAGAAATTGGGGAAATAAAAACGAAGATAATCGAATTAATTGGAGCACCAACTTGAACTTGAAACGAAGTAGTGATAAAGACAATGAAACCATACCTACGACGGAGAAGATGACAAGGAAACCATAAAAGGCTGATAAATCCAAAACGAAGGGACTCGGAGGAAAGGGGAGAGGCTAGATTGCGGTAAGAAGATGATTAGTTCCGACGAGGATGAAGGAGTTGCGTTTGTGGGTATGACACAGAGGAAGGCGGTTCCCGGCATAAAGGAAGGTGAGATTCGAAAGAGAGAGTAGAGAGAAGGAAGCTTGCTACATAAGACTAATCTAAGATGAGAAAGAGAATTGTGTTGGACGCAGGAGGAAGATACACGTAACTATCTTGCCGGAGGCTAAAGAAATAATATGACGCGTGTAAAAGATATCAAGGTTAATAAAAGAGGATGGTATTGAAACGTAATTAATGGAAATAAATGAGGATAAAATAGGAAAATATAGGATGTAAGGGCAAAAATGGAATTCTCCTATTCATTTGAAGAACTCTCACATTTAGTATAGTAAGGAAATCTAATTGGGTTAAATTGGGTTACTTTTTTGGTGCATTTTTTAACCGATATTAAGCCCTATAAATTAAGGTTGTATTGATTGAATGTTCGATCCAAAGGTTATACACTAAAGTGAGTTTGTTGTACGAGTGTGAATGCGCAATAAAATGCACGTTTATATATATTCGGTGAGTCGGAAAAACACGGATTTCCCACTGTAATATTGTATACTATTATTAGAGTCAAAGTACTTTCTGTAGCGACTCTCTTACATTCCAATTTCACATGTCATTTTCATATAATTTCAATTTTTTTAAAATATCTATATAAAATTGACATCTTACTTACTAAAATAGCTATATCACAAAATATATAGTATCTACTCATTTTTAAATTTTTTATATATACTTAACATATATAATAAAATAATTAATTTACATAATACATAATAACAACTTGTTACTAAACTTATTTATTATAAACTTGCATGAATACAAGAGTTAATTTTTCGTATATTACTAATAATAATTTATTTATATAAGTAAATATTATACTAGTTATGTTAAAATTTATGTAAACTAACTACTTAAAAAAACATTTTTATATACATTTTAGCAAATTCTTCTATTATATTTTACTAATTTCCCCGCTTATATCGTCATCTAACTCACTTTACATTTATAATACATCAAATATCTTTATTTTACATGTAACACCCCAATTCAGAGAAATCAGGGCGCTACGGGTTAAGACCTTACAATGAGTCCCAACCCTAGTTTGACAACAATTTTACTGGATCTTACAACAAAAAACAATCGTAAGTAAAAAAATTTGAAAAACAATAATGTAAAATGGCATGAATGTGCAACATATGACAACTTACAATACGCAAAAATAATAGTATCCTATGTACATGTAGAAACTTGGAATAACAATCCCCTTCCCAATCTATATGCGTACATGGACCCGGCTGACCATTTGCTCCAAATTTCTCTACAAAATCCTTCACATGCAAGTATCTAACAACATGACGGTAAAACCTTAGCTAACAACCTACATATTAGAAGAACTATAATAGCACATACACACATCATGGCAGAAATAAAACACTAATCATCGTTACACAGAAATCCGTTTATTATCTTGCGTTACGTTATACATGATTCAACTTATGTTGTGACACGAGGATCTCCCGAACATCGCCTTTGTCCCCGTATATCAATAGGAATGAATCCGATGTACCTCATTGTATATCTGTCTGGTCTGGTCGGAGAGAACCTTTCAAACTCATGTCAGAGTTGGGTAGTGATGTTACCGCCCGTTATACATACATTTGGGCCATATTATAATAAGGGTCGTCCTACTCAAGTTATAATTATTAAACACCCACACCACTATCACAGTTCATGCTAACAGGCAGAAGCTAGCTAAGTAAGTCCAAGACTTACCTGAGTCGAGTCACAAACCACGTTACCGCTATTACTAGATTCCGCAAGAGTCAAGTCTCAAGTGTCTGGTTATAAAAGGGAAGATTGGATCAAAACATATCCAAAAAGCTTATAAGTTTCTAACTTCTAAGTCGACAAGGGTCATCTATAGGAAGAAACTAAACTAGCCTTCAAAGTGTAAAAAATGACCATTTTACCCCTAACTCCGGAAAACCCTAAAAAGCCTCAACGACTTCTTCTAAAACCTCAAGACATATACTCACTCTAAAAGAAAAAATTAATCAAGTTTGAAAGATTCCCAACTTTCAAACTTGAAATCAAAGTTAACAAGGGTCATACTTTGACCTAAACTAAAACGCTCTTATAAAATCTTAAAAATCTCGAAAAAAAATAACTACACATACTATGATATGCCAACTCTAAACTAGAACAGTAAAAGTCCAAAAGTCTTGAACCATAACCTCTACCCAAAAATCTAAAGTTGCCTTAAAAGACATGAAAAATTCCTATACTTAGCCAAACTCTCAACCTTTAGAAAACTGCATTACTACTTCACTTTGAAAATTCATAAATTCAAATTCGAACATTGAAATTGATCGATCCAAACTTTTGATACATCAAACTATGCATCTCCATCTAAAACATACCAAAAAATCAACGGTGAAAAGTAAATATAAAGCATCGATAAAATTAACTCCAAGTGGATTGCTCAATAACAGTTTGTGGAAACCAAACAAGAAGGTGCAATTGGTTTAAGGTTAGACTATCACCACCAGCTTTCTAGCTGCAGGTTACCTACACGTTGTAGATTTGAAGCCCCTTAGCAGCGTATTCTTGTCCAATTTCATGTACACAACAAATCTCCTCTTCGATCCCTACAGAGGCAAAAAAACGTGTATGCATATATTCTTCTTCCTCCTTGTTACATTGTCATGAATCTCATGACTGAGTGAAGAGGATATGATTACCGACTTCCTTGGAGATGGCTAGACGAAGGAGTCTACTTAGAGCAATATGGTATGTGGAGAGTAGTGGCGCCGGGGATCCTTAACCGGTCGTTGTTGTTGCTCCCCCTAAAGACGAAGCTAACTCGAGGAAGGCGTACTCGGCTTCCACAGAAAGCAACAACACCTAGGGACGAAAGGCCAACATAACAAATTAACATTTCAAAAAAGAAAGGCCAACATAGATTTGTTCAAGTATTTTATTAAAGGAAGGGGAGAAACCAATTAAGCTTTATCTCACCTCGATCTCACAGTTGTGATGGCGACCAACGCAGAAGGAGCTACCCTCTGGAATGGATCTGTTGCTTGTCGATCATACGAAGGAATCTCTGTTTGCTGCAAGTCGAGATTAGTTGTGTGGATCTGTGGAAGGGGGAGAAGGAAGGAGATACATTGCAAATCTTGGAGATCCGGCTGGTGTGCAGAAGGTAAGGGCGAGATCTCTTTCTATGTTGTCCAAAAAGAGAGAGGCGCCGTCGACGCCGGTACACTTACCATTCGCAGGCCAAGGCTGAGGAGGCGGACTGTTCTTTCCAAGCGTGAAGAGTGCAAGGCAACGTCCACGTACGTGGTGTTAAGCCTGGCGCGGAGAAGCAAACTATTATTTAACTTTTAAACTTATATTGTCATTTATTAATCATTATCTTCTTATGAATATATTATATATGAGGAAAAACTACAAAGAACTTGTTACTTCAGGTAGTAAGTTTTTACAAAGACTATTTGTATATATTGAGGACAAAGAAGTTTCTAATGGTGGATTTGCTACATGTGAGATTAAAAGATGATTGAGCAACATGTTGGGGTGGTGGAGATTGAATGAAGAAAGATATCATATCCTTGCATATATGGCTCGTGATGTACTAATCTCGGCCACTATTGTTCCATCTGAATCTACATTCAATACCGGATGACGTACTGATCTAAATGAGTATAGAAGTTCTTTAGATCCTAATGTATGATTAATTGCTTATAATATATTTTTATATTATGTTTTAACTTTAAACTTATATTATCATTTATTAGTTATAATCTTCTTATAAATATATGATAATAGACATTTGAAGGTCTTGTTTGTGCACAAGATTGACTACTTGCAAAAATTAGGTCTAACATCAATAATGATACTATGAGACTGGTGAGGACAATTTAGATGATAAAAATGAAGAGATTATGAAGGTATACCGAGGTAATGCTTAAACTTTTAAAAATTCACTTCCACTTAGTTATAATATTGTATAAAATGTTAATTGTTGACAATATTTGCTTACTTGATGTCATTGTTTTCATGCGTATAGAGTTGGAAGAATTGAACTCATTAATTGGTGCTGAAAGTAAAGGATTTTTTTCTAAAATAATAACAAAATAAAAATAAATTCTTATTTTAGGCAGGAAGTAAAACTAATTCCGACAGGGTCGGAGTAGATTCGCAGTTTGAAACTGCGAATCTACTCCGACCATGAGAACTTTCACTAACATTCAATGAGATGCAATAAATATATTTTTGTTCCAAAACACTTCGATTTAATAAGCAAAAGAGATTTGCGGGTTTCAATATTTTTTAAATAATAATTATAAGTTCAAAAACACTTCGATTTATAAGTTCACGAATTTAATTTGAACTTAAAACCATATTTTGTGTTATTTTTATATAAGTACTTGTATTTTTCAAATTATGTTAAAATATATAAATATTTATAAAAAAATGACACAAATAAGATTTTATGTTCAAATTATAATATAATTTTAAAATAATATTTTTAATCAATGAAAATTGGAACTCACGAATTTTCATCCATAAAAATAAGGGTTACAATTTATTTAAAATAATTATATCTTTTCTTTATTGATGTGTGAATATGATTTAACGGCTATAAAAATAGAAAGAAATAAGAGTTATAATTTTTAATGAATATTTATATAATTTTAAAAAATAATATGTACTTATAATTATTATTTAAAAAATATTATAAAAAATATATGAGATAAACCACTTAGGTTAAACATACGAAAAAGCAAAATATTGAAACTCACAAATCTCTTTTGCTTATTAAATCGAAGTGTTTTTGAACAAAATTATATTTATTGCATCCCATTAATTGTTAGTGAAAGTTCCCATAGCCTGGTGGTTATGGCATTGACCTTTGATGCAAAGAGCAGAGTTCGAGTCTCATTGGGAAACCTCTTTTATTTATTTTTATTTGACACGAATAAAAAAAAAATTTGTGAAGAACCCGCGGTTTCACACTGCGGGTTCCCTTTTTTTTTTTAAAAAAAAAAAGAAAAATAAAACCCGCAAACCCGCATTTTCAAATTGCCAGTCTACTCCGACCCTAATTCCTTCCTATTCTCGGAATAAGTTTTACTCCATGCCTAAAGTAAGAATTTATTTTTATTTTGTTATTATTTTAGAAAAAAATCCGAAAGTAAACCTATTATTATTTGATAGGTCTAAGTCAAAAGGTATGTGTAAGACTCTAACCCCCGTTTGGTTATAACTCCGAAAACGGAAACGAAATAGAAATGAATATAGTTCATATGTTTACTTAATTCATGAATTTTTTTGGAATTATTCCTTATGGTTGCATGTAAAATGTAGTTGTTTCCCTCATTTTATTTCCCTATAGGGTATTAAAAGTAATCAAATTCTACTACAATTACTTTAAACCACTAGGAATGATTCCATAAAATTTCATGAATTATTGTATACATACGGACTAGATTCGTTTTCATCCCGTTTTCATCCCGTTTTCATTTCCGGAGTTGAAACCAAACGGGCCCTAAATGAATAATATTATCAACTTTCGGATCATATAAATTATATTGTTATTAATTACCTGATTATCTTATTGCCTTGTTACGTTGACACATTGTTGGTAGGTGGTGGATCATGGACTATTGGACTTAGAGCATCATGGATGATTCATGATTGGATGACCAATGGTCTTATTTTAGATGTTGGCACTTTGAAGTTTGCACTTTAAGAAATCGTGACATTGTGTTGTTGATTTAAATTTGTTTAGTATTTTGTATGTTTGTTACTTTATTATGTTACTTAAGTTTAAAACTTTTGAAAATTTTTTGTTAGTTTGGATGGTTGATAATTTTTGATGACTATCAGTTTTACTTTTTTTTTTTTTTTTTTTTTTTTTAACTTTTCTTAGCCGTTTTCATTTCACTACTCTAACTAACCGGACACTTAAAATCTTCATCTCATAACCAAAAATCCTCGTAGGTAACAAACACTTTTAGTGACATTGATGATAGATTATGGTAGAGAAGACCACACAAATGATGGAGGTATCACCATACTGAGTTTATTATCACCCTATTTATAGGGTTATTGAAATAATAAAGATTACACAAGATAATATAAAATAGAAACTAATTTAAAATAATAATATAACTTCTCTAATTATAATATATTATATCTTTCAATATGCTCCCGCAACCAAAGCGATCGTAGAGTAACGTCGTTGAAGACTGTAACATTTCATTGACAACAAGAAGAGGTACGTGACGCCCTATGTAGATCAGTGCCAACAATTAGACCACCAATAGATCGGTGTCAACAGTAAATCGGTGGTTGGTGGCAAAGGTAGATTTAGACGCCGATAAGTTGGTGAGGTCCCAAATCGAACCCACTTTGATACAATGATAGATTATGGTGGAGAAGACCACACAAATGGTGGAGATAGAACCACATTGATACTGAGTTTATTATCACCCTATTTATAGGGGCAGGATAATAATAAAGATTACACAAGATAATATAAAATAGAAACGGGCAATTTTGGTAACTAGGCCTTTTTGAAAAAACTATAGTAGTAACTAAACTTTTTAATGTTTCAATTAAGTAAATATACCTCAACCTTTTGTATTTATTCTCAAACTCTACACACTCTTCTCTCATGGGGTACATTTACTAAACACAAAACTAGAAAAAGCCTAGTAAACCAAATTGTTTCAATAGAAACTAATCTAAAATAATAAGATAACTTCTCTAATTATAATAGGAAAAACAATCCAAAATAATACCAACTATCAACATTCAACTCATAATAATACCAACTTTAAAAATTACTAGGAGCGATATAAACTATCAATGTATTTACCAAAGATAATATGTCTTATTTTTCCGGCAAATATCTTAACTCTGGCTATGACGTGACAACCAGATTCTTACATGTCATCCGGAAATAATTATGTGATGTGGATTTTATTTTTTTAAATCAAGTTCATAACATTTAATATGTTAAAAAATATAAATTAAGTTTTTTTTAACATAATAGTTTCAAAATTATTTTTTATAAAAAAAATAAAATGTTGTAAAAAATATATTTTAAAATAATTTTTTTGTACATTTAAAAAAAATTCATGTGAATTTTTGTACAAACGTTTTTTTGGAAGTTTTTTTTAATTTTTATATATTTTAAATAATTTTAAATTAAAAAAATCAATATTTTAAAATATTTTTATATTACAAATTAGTTAAAATACTAAATAATTCACAAGAAAATGGTTTATTTTTAAAAAAATATATTTTTTGAAACTTTTTCTGTTTTTAAAAAATTTTTACAAACAATTTGTAAATACTTTATCAAAAAATTAGTTACAAAAATTATAATTAGATATAATAATAATTAAAAAAAGAACTTAATTTATATTTTTAAAAATTTTATGTTATTAACTTGATTTTAAAAAAAATTAAAATCCACGTCACACAATTAATCCATTTTTTATGATAGGTAAAGATTACGGTTGCCAAGTTATCGTCGGAGTTAATATTTTTGCCGGAAAAAAAATATTAATTTTGATAAATATGTTAATAGTTTGTATCGCTGCGAGTGTTTTTTTAAAGTTAATATTATTTTGAGTTGAATTTTAATAATTGATATTATTTTAAATTATTTTTTTATAATAATATATCATATCCTCTAATAATTGACACCTTATCTACCAACGTGAAACCCTCAATTTTATTGGGCTGAAGGGCCTGTACCTTCGTCTGGGCCAGACAAGACCTTCTAGAAAGCTCAAAGGCAAAGCCATGAGCCTAAATATATACTGAACCTCAACACTTTTCTACACGACTGATTCTACATTTTTATTGCTGTAGATTGACAATTATATTACATAGAAAACACCCTTCAACAAAATGTTACTATATACATGTATACAGCCTTGTTAGGAACTTACCAAAACAAAAAAGTTTCAAATTTGCTCCATTTGTATGTCCTTAGCTTTGAGAGGAACATAATCACCAAGATAAACTTCAAGATGATCCGACAAGACGGACTTGTCGATGTTTTCGTGGTGGTAAGACTTGCACACGAAGTAGATCACGGTTTGAACCACAAGCCCGAAGAGAAAGAGCATAGACAACAATACCAAGATAAGCCCTCCCATTCCAATTGACTTGCGACGAACAACTTGCTTCTCAAACACAACATGTATGCAACCCAAACAAAAGTTGAACATAACAAATATCACAATTGATACTCCCATTTTGCCTTTGATCAATGCCTTGCTCTTCGCCAAAGCTTCAAACCCATATCGCTCTTCTAAGACGGAAATCACACTTGCTAGTTGCCAAATCACGCCAAGGTAGATGAAACCCATGAGGTAAACTACAACAAATATTTTCATTACGACTCTCACAACATTTTCACTACTTACCGGAAGAAAGAGCAATAGAAAAGCTAGAACGAGAGAAGCAACAAAGTTGTACATAAAGAAAATCGCAAAGTTAGAAAGGAATGTGATTATGAGCCTATTCCAAACCTTGGGAACAACACTCATAACCTTCTTGTAGGTTATTTCTTTTCCGGAATATGCACAAGCAATAGTGTAAACAACAGCCGAGGTGGAGAGAAGGGAGAAGACGAGGAGGAAGACAAAGTAGATCACCTTGATGAGCAAAAACTCGGTCCATTCCGATGATAGGGTTTTGTTGATCTCAATATCTATGTTTGGATTGTTATCAAGAGTTTGTTGGTTGTGGATGATCTTTCCGGTTAAGAGAATGGAGAATCCAATGTTAGCTAAGAAGACGAGCGAGAGTGGAAGGATGAGGGTTAATGTGATTTTGAAGAAGATTTTCTTCCAAGAAGAGATGATCTTGATTGATTCCAAGCATACACCGAAGAACCCTAGGAATTGAAGCTCCTCTTGCTCTCTATCCATGGATCTTTGCTTTTCCAAATGATCGAAGGTTTGTTGGATGATCAATGATGCATTGAATGTCAAAGAGACTATGAAACTAATCATCGATCGTCGTGTATCATAGAAAATTTTAGGTAGACTTTGACATAATCAAACATGACGTACGTAGCTACATTTAAATAATTTAGTGGGTTGTTTTGTGGACTTATTCATTCTTCTTATATTTGACTTTTCTGGCGAGGGATGTTAAAAAAGAAATATATTGAGACAGGAAAAATAATATTAATAATAAAGCTTTTTTTTTTTAATTTTGACGCGCACTGCGACTACGCGTTATAGTTGCACGTAATCATAGTGCATGTTAGCTATGCATTAGGTAATTTGACGTCATGCATTTAATGTTGGGATTTTAGATGTGTAAAAGCGGAATTTTTAAGAAACGAGTTTTTACAAAAATGTAAATTAGGATTACATGCATAATCGATTAGATACAATATAGAAAAGAGAATACCTCTTGACGTGTAAACCACTACTTTAAATGAGAGATCGAGAGCCTCAAATGCAACTCCTCCAATTGGTCCACCCGAATGTAGATCTAGACCGCATTAATATCGAATGCTAGTGCAAGGCTTGAAGGTGGAAGCAAATAATGGAGAATGCAAGCTACACATACGTAGTGTACGTATTGCATACAAAAAAAAAAAGTCCAAGGCAAAAAGCTCTCTTGCGTTTGGCAATCCAAGTTCCTTTTATAATGTGAACTGTTTATACAAACAATTGATTTACAAATCAATAACAAGATCGGCTGGACCGAGAGCTATGTGAGTTGAAAAACACAGTATTTGTTTGTTTATGCCAAAAACTATTTTAGATGGTTACCTGCAATTATCAAATATCAATGTTCTGAATTTCTAAATGCTTCATGAGTTTTCTTATACTCACCGAACCCTTAAATTGAGAGTTATGTGAGTTGGAAAGCACGATGATGACATGAATTATGACATTAGTATAGACATGCATTTAGGTAGTCTTTCCCTTTCTTTTGCATGCATAGACATGAATCCATAACATTTGAACACATATTTGCATACTTTGCTAGAAAAGATGTCCACACGGATTCTTGTTGCAATTATAGGCAAATTGACATATTTTGGAGCGGTAACGGAACATACAAGGACAAAGCATCAAGGTGGATCATATTGGAGCATCTTGGAGTATAAACGAAGCTAGGACATAATCAAAGGACGAGAGAATAGAGCAAAGAAGACACGCTACATATTACAAATCTCGGCCCGACTTGTGAAGAATCTCAGCCGAAATTATCACTAGGCTCATTCGAGCTTTAGTGTAAAACGGCTCATCGCCCAAAGCTTCAAAACCTCAGATTTTCTTATAAATTGAGTATGGTTACAACAATCAAAGGACGTCTAACACACCTCTTTCCACAACAAGTTAGAGTACATTGAGAGATACAAGAGATTGGTCATCAACGTTAGTTACAACACTTATGGATTGAGAGAGATTTGTGAAAATTCTTGGAGAGACACACTTAGTTTTTAGATTTCATTGCTTTCGAACACAAGAGTGGATCTTTGTTATTGCTTTTGCCACAACTTTGGATATTGAAGACTTCTTGCTAAGTATTTCTTACTTTTCTTTTAATTTTATTTGGTTTACGAGTTTCTTAATCTTTTTTGATTTGAATATGTGTGTTGTTGACTAAAAACCTAGTGATTCTAGGGTGTTTAGTTAGTGGTTGTGGTTTAGATGATGATAGATTGAGCCTTTAAGTTAGATTGGACCCCGGGGAGTTGGTTTAACCTACGCATATACAATCTCGGTCTGCTCTTCAGGAATCTCGGCCAAGATGTAGTCAAGAACAACCAGAGATTTTTTTTGTTGATCCCTTCATGTTAAATCTTTATGCTTTGGTTATAGATTGCCTAAATCCTAGCCTTGTTGAGCCTTTCCAGCTTACATCCAAGCTTGGGAAATGACTTACCCGGTGATTCCCTTTCTTGGTTTCCTAAGATGACGAGTGCGCGTTCTTCTTGCCCGAGTGAGCTTAACCTGAGATTTACCCGATAAAGGTTAGTTCTTGACCCTTAAGTTGAGTTGTTGGTTTGAGCTTATAGCTTCTTTCCTTAGATCCTTGAGATTTACCCGGTAATAGGAGCTTTGGTTTGGGATAGTGGATAGTGAGACCTCCCCCGTAATCTTTCCCACCTTAGAAACACCTTTCGTTTGCGATCCCAACCTTCTCCATAGTTCTTTAGAAGTCTTGAATCGAAAACCACAACTGGATACTTTGATCTCTAGAATCTGCACTTTTCTGATTATCATACATTCATATCATTGTTTTTTGTTCTTTTCAGTCATTGATGTTTGCAAAATCTATTCTCTATTGATTTATTACCATTTGGTTTAACCATAGTCCCTGTGATCGACCCTGAAGTATTTGCTTTTATTGCGATTGATCCGTACACTGCGGGTTCGCTTATTTTCTTTGGATTTTATTTCAAGTATAAATTTAAAGCTATTTTCGTTCATTATTCACACACGTCTGAGAGCGAACAAGTTTTTGGCGCCGTTGCCGGGGACTTGGTTTAGACCAAGCCGGTAATTTCGGTTGTCTAGTTTAGATTTTTCTTTTACTATTCATCTTTTTGTTTTGAGTAGTTGTTCTTGCAGGAATTCCCTTTCTTTTAGGTTTATGCAAAGATCTCGCGCCGGTAAAGAACTCGTTCCTTACGATCCGGAACTGGAGAAAACTTACAGAAGAAGACTAAGGGAACCTAAGGAAAATATGGTTAAAAGAAACCTTCAAGCCGAACTAGATGATGCTTTGGAACAAGCAAGGCTTAGAGATGAAGCCTTAGAAGAAGAAAGAGCAATCACGCAGGAAATAAAAGATGCGATTAGAGCAAAAATTGATAAAAGGAGGTTTGATATGAGGCAATTGCTCCTTGAAAGAGGAGGAAGTGTCCGAGTAGAGATTCCTCCACCCGTCGCACAACAATTGCACCTCAACCTCCGTTGAGGAATGTTAAAGTTGACCCGTTTATGGGAGAGTCACACATGCTTGGACAAAGAATAATGGATCCAGCTCAGCGAGTATGCCGTCCTAGCGTAAATCTTCGAGATCCAACTGCACATGATTATGACTCCGTCCTCAAGTCCTTCAGATGATCATCAAAACCAATTTGGAGGATTAGAGGGGGAGTCTCCACACCAACACTTGCAGAATTATGAGACATTTATGGAGACATTGAGGTCTCCAAGACTAGAGAGTAATAATCACAAGTTGAGAGCATTTTCCTTTTCTTTGAAGGATAAGTCTCTCGCTTAGTATCAATCTTTATCAATTGGAAGAGTTAGCACTTGGGAGGAGATGACCACCGAATTCCTCACCAAATTCTTTATACCGTCAAAGACTACGGAACCTAGAGGTAAAATTTATTCTTTTGTGATAAAGGATAAAGAAAGCTTGTTCAAGTCATGGGAAAGGTTCAAGGACCTTTGAAATGCAGAATAGGCAGATAAATAGTTTAGCCAATACTCTAGAAGGGGGGGATGAATAGAGTATGAAAACTTTTCGCAATCTTAGGATAGGTAAGACCTTATCGAAAGAGATAAGACCTTATCAAATACGATAAAGTCTTATTCGTAATAATAAGACCTTACACGTTTCTCTAAGATTGATATTAAGTGTAAAGGTTTAGACAAACCAAGAATGTTAAGAGCAATAAAGGACACGCGATATGTTAACGAGGTTCGGTCACCAACACGACCTAGTCCCCGCCTAGGATTGATTCAACCCTAGAATTCCAAGTAGCTTTATTTTCCTTCTTCTTGATGAGTTCCAGATAAAATCTTCGGAAGACCTTTCCTCTTCTAAACTCAGAAGTCCTACACTTCCTATCTAGCAACTCACACACTCAAAAAGGAAAACTAAAGTACTCCAGATTCAACAATAGTATCCAACGTGCCTAGAGGAAATAACTGTTTGTATGATCCTATTTGAATTGTACTATAAGCTCGAATAAGATCTCACACTCTCAGAGGAGTAGAACGATAGAACTTCGAAGATGAGATCAACCCTTTGTAAGAAGAAAAGGATGAGTCGATTTGTCACTTGCGTTTCAGTCGTAGGTAATGAATGCGTGTTTTGTGTCTTCTTCATTGTCTCTTTAAATAGGCAAGCGTATCAGCAATTTTGATCGTTGAAGAAGATCTTGCCATCGTGATCTTTTGGAGATCTTGGTTTGTTGAGATTTGATCCAATCTTGTTTGTTGAGATGTAAAGTCAAGCATGGTTTGTTGAGGTTTAAGAAATCTTCCAATTTTATCTCAAGAAGATTTAATTAAAACAAATCAAAGATTTGTTAAAATCAAATCCCTTAAATAACTCAACAAGAAGGAAAAGCCATTTGGACGTACGTAACTCAATTGTAGTTTTTTGTTCAGTTTTGGTAAGGTCTTACCAGTTCGTGTAAGGCCTTACTGAAACCTGGAAACCAAGATTTTCTGTAATATGGTAAGGCCTTACCAGACACTGTAATGTCTTTACCAAAACTTGTAAGGTCTTACAAAAACCTGGAAACCAAGGTTTTGGCTTTCATAAACCATAAATAATGTCTTATTATCAAGGTGGAGTTAACAATCTCCCCCTTGATGAAAGACAAAACTTATGATCTATTTTCCTGCAATTGAACAAACAATTTGAACAAACAATATAACAGAAACACATGTAGGATCAAATTTTGAAAAAGATCAAATCAAGCAAGTTTTTCAAAAACAAAAACAACCAAAACAACCAAACCGAAACAACCAAGGTTTTTCAAAATATTCAAAAGACAGAAAATATTCTCCCCCTTTTTGTCTTTCAGCAAGAAAATTTTATAATTTGAAAAGATCAATCTTCATCATCAGAGACTTCAACAACTTCATCAAACCATTGCCCATAAGCAGAAGAAGGACCATCTCTTGGTTTGTGAAAATGATTATGCACCTTTTCCCTCCATCTATCCTGTGCAACACCAGTTTTTGTCCATGCCATCAGTTTTGCTAAATGCTTTTCCTGTTCATTTCGGTATTTCTTGACCAATCCATATTCTTCTACTGTCAAGATTGATGGCTCAAGTACTATGGGTCGAAGAATGCAACGTTTTAACACCTTGCGTTCACAGTTAATCACAACATTCTGACACACTTCTTGAATGTGTTCCACAATATCCTCATCCAAAGGCATGATTGAGGTAGTTGCCCTATGGGATAGAGATGTCAAAAATAGTAACTGATTTAGCTTCTCATTTACCATTAACAGCTTCTCATGTGTGTCATCCTGTCTATCCACAATGTCAGCACGAGCAGTATTCAGATCCTTCCTCAAAGCATCCACCTCTGCCTCCAAATCCTGAATTCTCTGTTCGGAAGAAGGCTGAGCAGTTTGTTGATGTTTCTTCAGAATCCATTCCCCATATAAGGTTTTCTCAATCCCAAGTCGTCCCCAACATTCCTCATCAATTTGTCCTTTATGAAAAATCCTATCCTCAGCTGTAGTATCAACCTCAAAGAACTCAAAGATTTTTGGAAATAGATTGGCATAAGGAAGAGGAGCTGTCAAAGGAGTGTTTACAGTGTGCAGCATGTAGGATAAGATGAGGTTAGGAACATCAATAACATGTCCAGTAAGGATTAAATCTAGAATTTCCAAAAGATTATCAGTGATCAACTCTCTGGAATGCTTTCGTGGAAGAATGCACCTAGCAAGCAAAGTGAAAACAATCTTGACCTCTAAAGTTAAAACATTATGGGTTTGTTTTTGCTTTGGCTTTGAAGAAGTAGCCACTGAAGGGATTTGTTTCTCAAAAAATGTTTTCTGGGCATGGGCAAGACACACGCTTTTAGGAGGATGGAATTTGGTATCGATTTCCTCAGGAATCCCTAAGATGATCGCCAGGGAAGAAGCAGAGAGAGTGATTTTTTTCCCTTTTATCTAGGAATGTAGAGTCAAGATCCCCTTTTCTCGATGAGCAGAAAGGTTAACAAAAAATAGTCGGGTAAGACGTGGGAATGCAGAATCACCCAGATTAAACAAACTCCAGACATTTGAACATTTCAGCAGATTAACACAAGGCAGATCCATAGACTCAAGAAAGCTCACATCAACATTTTCACAGAAACTTAAGGGGCGATTGGCAAAACCATCTTTCCACATCCCAACTTTGGTATAGTTTAAGAACCAAGAAAATGGTACTTCACTACTAACCTCAAAGCCCGAAGGTGGTGATCGAAGACGATGTTGAGGTCTATCCTTTGCGATTGGGGG
Organism: Fagopyrum homotropicum; assembly: GCA_033239125.1. Taxonomy (NCBI): domain Eukaryota; kingdom Viridiplantae; phylum Streptophyta; class Magnoliopsida; order Caryophyllales; family Polygonaceae; genus Fagopyrum; species Fagopyrum homotropicum. The sequence continues at coordinate 142,102,618 of BSWB01000003.1, read as the reverse complement.
ATAAACGGCTTGAGCAATTTGATAACACGATTTATTGCTTAGTTTTAGGTAATCATTTAGATAGATTTCTCACTCATTCATGCATAGTTTAGCACTAGTTCACGACGTTTTGCACTCAATTCATGTACTTTGTCGAGATAGACGTCTACACGGACTTGTGCGTGTTTTGTAGGTATTTCGGGAGATTTAGGAGCTAAAACGATACGTTTGAGGATCGTTCATCTAGATGACACACCCTCGGACTCATTGGGACACAAGCTAAGGGCTAAAGAAGACTCATGGAACCTTGCCAACACTAGCCATGCACCAAATCACAGCTTAATGATCCAAGGCGAAGTTTCTGCACAGAATCACGGTTCTCTGACACTCCACGGCCGTGGAATTACCTGTGGATTTTGCCAGATTCTTGTGACAGCTGTGCCACGACTCTCATGGCCAGCTCATGCAAGTTTGTTATAAAAGTGGTCCTTCATGGGCTGTGAGGGGCATCTTGGAGCAGCTCTCCATTATCCATGACTCTCTAACAAAAATATTCTCTCAACAAGAAGTTTTTCTAGGAAGGAAAGTGTCAAAGAGGAAGAAGAAGAGCTCCATTGAAGAGGAGAAGAAGAACACACACCATTGCCACACCTTGATAGACTTTTGTAGTGAAGAATTCCGGATTCTATTTCTAGAGTTGTATGAACCCTTTAAACCTTCTTTTGGAAGGATTGTGAGTTGCTCTAATTCTATTTTCAGCTTGGTTTGTTTTAAGTTCACTTGTTCATCTCTTTTCCTTCATCAACTTGCAAATGGATGTCATGATTTTGTGTTTGTTTGTTTCGATTTCTATTATGAACGTTGTAGGGTAAATAGATGTGATTCTAGGGTAAGGAAGGGATGGTTATGGCTAGGGCTATGATAGGACGGACTTAGATTTATCTTTGGATGATTTGTGTGCATAAACGTAGCCTCTGTTAGAAATCACGGGTAGTTCTTGCCTGACCACGGCCGTGGTTTAGGTAGAACAAACCGTGATTTTCCCTGGTTCGATGGATCTTGTCCTAGATTGTTAGAATGTTGAAATCCTAAGTGTTTGTTGAGTTAAATTTATCCTAGGGTGACCTAGTGTTAGCAACTAAGTGTTAGGAGAGACTTACCCGGTAATCCTTACTCTTCGATTCCAAAGATAACAAACCTTAGGTAGTGGTGAGCCTAATAAGCCTCCATTGGATTAAGTGTGCTAGGATAGTCGTTTAAGACTTCCCTTCCAAGACTTACCCGGTAAGGATAGGTAAGATCTCTAGAGAACAATCCGGTTTGAGTAGAATTCCGTCCCTTAGGTTCTTAGAGACTTACCCGGTAATGAGACCTAGGGAATGGACTAGTTGATCATGAGACCTACCCGGTGATTGATCCCAATCTAGAAACATTTAACCCCAACATAGTTAATCCAAGGAATGAATAGATAGCTTGAGTCCTATGCCATAACCGGAACTTCCAACCCCTAGAATCCGTCTTTTCTTTCTTTGATCTATATCTCGTTTAGCTTGTTTGTTTGTGTTGATTCATAGTTTAGTTGATTGTTTACCTTGCATGAATTGTGATCTTTGATTGATCACCAAAAAACCAACCAAAAACATTTGAGATTTTCATTTCTTTATTTCTTCCTTTTCTTTCAACCTAGATCTTTACTAAACTCAATCACAAATCGAATTAATTTCACCTTAGTCTTTGTGTTCGACCTCGGAGTACTATCCCTACTACAAACGTCCCGTACACTGCGGGTTTCGCTAGGTAGTTTAGGATTTAGTTCGAGTTATAAATTTAAGGCTTTTTGTGCTACCAATCTTAGCGTAACAAGTTTTTGGCGCCGTTGCCGGGGACTAGGTCTAGATTGAGTCTATTTTGTGATTGTTATTAGTATAGATCTTTCTTGTTGCTTTTGATCTCTCTTTGGTGTGTGTCTTTGCTTTTCAGGACATTTCTTACTCTTTAGGTTTATGCGAAGATCTCGTGGAAAGGATTTAGCTCCATTCGATCCCGAACCGGAGAAAACCCTTAGATCAAGATCAAAGAGCATTCGTAAAGAGAAGGAGATGGCCGGAAGAAACCTCAAAGCTGAATTGGATGAGGCCTTAGAGCAAATAAGGCTAAGAGATGAGCTCTTGGAGGAAGAAAGGAGACTTGCCAATGAGAGGCAAGAAGCAACTAGGAGGGAGATTGATGAGATTAGGCAAGCCCTTGTTCAAGGAGAGCTTAATCGTCAACAACCTCCACCTCCTCCACCACCGGTGATACAACCGCAGCCGGCGGTTAATGTTAGGGTCGAGCCCATTGCCATTGCCATTGAAGAGCCACAAACCCTAGGGAGACGTATGGATCCGGCACAAAGAGCACACCGTCCGGATGTGAACTTAGGAGATCCCGCTACCCACAACTATGAGCTCCGCCCTCAAGTTCTACAAATGATCCGGCATAATCAATTTGGAGGGATGGAAGGAGAGTCTCCTCATCAACATTTGATGAATTATGAGATCTTGATGGAGACTCTTAGACCGCCAAGATTGGAGAGCAACAACCATAAGCTTAGGGCTTTTTCCTTCTCTCTTAAGGATAAAGCCTTGGCTTGGTATCAATCTATTCCACAAGGGCGAGTTGGTACTTGGGAGGAGATGACAACCGAGTTTTTGACCAAGTTCTTCCCACCTTCCAAGACTACCGAATTAAGAGGGAAGATCAATGCCTTCGTGATGAAGGATAGAGAAAGTTTATTCAAGTCATGGGAGAGGTTCAAAGATCTTCTCCTTGATTGCCCACACCATGGCATACCGAAAATTGAGCTATTGGAGATCTACTTCAAGGGACTTGATGAAGATAGCCAATTCAAGCTCCAATCTCTTTCCGGTGGGACTTTTATGGAGAAGCATGTAGATGAAGCTTGGGAGTTTGTGGAGAAGCAAGCTCTAGTGATTGAGAAGTACTCCCATAGGAAGAATGAAGGAAGAAAGGCGGGAGCATATGAGGTGAGTGAGGTCACCATGAGCAATTTCAAGCTTGACACCATCAACAATGAATTGAAGTCCTTGAGGGAGTTGTGGGCTACAACTTTGAAGAACCAAGCAACTCCTCAAGTGCTTCCACAAGCTAACTTGTCTTCCAAAGAGGAGGATGTGAATTATATGGTAAGGGGCAACTTCAACAATTACCAAGGTCTAAGGAGTTTCAACAACAACCGGCAATTCAACAATTACCGGCCCAACCACAACCATCCCGGATTTTCTTACTCTAACCCGGATGGAGCCTTGAACCCTCCCGCTTCCTCAAGCACAACTCCACCACAAAGAGCTTCACAAGAACCTCCACCCGGATTTACTCAACCTCCAAAGGATAGAACCGAAATAATGTTTGAGCAATTGCTTGGAAGGTTGAGTGGTCTTGAGAGCACCGTGACTTCAATCTCTAAAGCCCAAAAGGTTTTGGAAGCACAAGTGTTCCAAAAGGCGGGTGAAGCCCATAGAGATCCGGGAAAGCTTCCGGGAAGAACCGAAGACAACCCAAGAGGCCAAGTGTTGGCTATCACAACAAGGAGTGGGTTGAGTATGAAGGATCCTTTGCCCAAGGATAATGCTAAGGGAAAGCAAGTAGTGGTATAAGAGGGAAGATTGCAAGAAGATGGAGGCAAGAGCAAGGATGTAGAGCCAACCTATGTGGCACCGCCTCCATACAAGCCACCACTACCGTTCCCACAATCAAGAGCAAGAGCTCGTTTGGACAACCACTTTGGTAAGTTCCTTGAACTAATGTCTAAGTTGCATATTAACATTCCGTTCATGGATGCTATTTTAGGAATGCCGGCATATGGCAAGTTTTTGAAAGAAATACTCTCCAACAAAAGGAAGTTGGAGGAGTATGGGGAGATAAGAATGACCAAGAGATCCTCGGAATTGATCCAAACAATGAAGGAGGAGATGCCTCCCAAGCTAAGAGATCCGGGCTCTTTTTGTGTCCCAATTGGAGTGGGAGATGTGAAGTACGAGGCCCTTTGTGATCTTGGAGCGAGTGTAAGCATCATACCGCTTGCACTTTGCAACAAGGTGGGGCTAGGAGAGCCAAAGCCGGTCAAGATGACCCTCTATATGGCGGACCGTTCTATCACTCATCCGGTTGGGATTTTAGAAGACATCCCGGTGCAACTAGGAGGATTCTATGTGCCAATTGACTTTGTCGTCTTGGACATCCCGGCGGATTATCCGGTTCTCATCATCTTAGGAAGACCCTTCCTCGCCACTTCCGGATGCCTAGTGGATTGCAAGAACGGGACTCTCTCCTTCAACATTGGAGAAAAGAACATCAAGTTCAAGTTGTCCACAATGACGAAAGAGCCAGCCCTTGATGAGGATGTCTTCAACGTAGTCGAGCAAGAGGAGTCTAGGGAAGTTGTAAGCTCGATCTTGATCAAGGATCCCTTGGAGAAGGTTCTTACCTTAAGTATGATGGAAGAAGGTGTTGAGGAGGCTTGCAATAAAGAGATCAAGGCCTTGGAAGCCTTGGAAGAAGAGCCAAGAGTTGGATTTGAAAGCCACGAAGAGGTCTTGAACAGCTGCAAGTTCCACGGTCGAGATTTATGTTCCACGACCGTCAAACTTTCTGGAAAACTCTGAGAAGCAAGCTTGGGAAGAACCACGGCCGTGGAAGTTGAGCAACCCGTGATTCCAGCCGTGATTTTCCCTGGATCAGCTCTTAATGATGATCAAGCTTCCAGGAGCCATGGAGAGTCTTCATTTGCTTTGGAATCATCTCATCCAACCTTATTTGGATCGTCTTCAACCGATAAAGGTCCTCCTTCACTTGAACTTAAACCCCTCCCCTCTCATTTGAAGTATGCATTTCTTGGTGAAAACTCTACATATCCTGTGATTGTTAATGCATGCTTAAGTAATGATGAACTTGCTAAGTTGTTGCATGAACTAAGATTGCATAGGAAAGTCATTGGTTATACTATTGATGATTTGGTTGGCATAAAACCTTCTTTGTGCATGCATAAGATAATGATGGAAGATAATCACAAACCCTCTATTGAACATCAAAGGAGATTGAATCCTATAATGAAAGAGGTAGTCAAAAAGGAAATCATTAAGTTGCTAGATGCGGGAATTATTTACCCTATCTCGGATAGTAAGTGGGTTAGTCCCGTTCATGTAGTTCCTAAGAAGGGTGGGATGACCGTAGTAACTAATGAGAACAACGAATTAATCCCGACTAGGACGGTTACGGGGTGGAGAATGTGCATCGATTATAGGAAGTTGAACATGGCCTCTAGGAAAGATCACTTCCCTCTCCCCTTTATTGACCAAATGCTAGAAAGGTTAGCTCAACACTCTCATTTTTGCTATCTAGATGACTATAGTGGGTTCTTCCAAATCCCTATCCACCCCGATGACCAAGAGAAAACAACCTTTACATGTCCATGGGGTACTTTTGCATATAGGAGAATGCCATTTGGGTTGTGTAATGCACCCGCCACCTTCCAAAGGTGTATGATGGCTATCTTTTCGGAATACATAGAAAATATCATGGAAGTGTTTATGGATGATTTCTCTGTTTATGGTTCTTCCTTTGATAATTGCTTGGCTAACTTGTCATTAGTATTGCAAAGATGTGAGGAGACAAATCTTGTCTTGAATTGGGAAAAATTCCACTTCATGGTAAGTGAAGGAATCGTGTTAGGACACTTGGTGTCTAACAACGGCATTGAGGTTGATAGGGCCAAGATTGAAACGATAGAGAAGTTGCCACCACCTACCTCGGTGAAGGGGGTTAGGAGTTTCTTAGGGCATGCCGGTTTCTACCGGAGGTTTATTCAAGACTTCTCTAAAATTTCTAAGCCTCTCACTAACCTTCTAATGAAGGATGTTGATTTTGTCTTTTCCAAGGATTGTCTTGAGGCTTTTTGTAGGTTGAAGAACGCCTTGATCTCCGCACCTATCATGCAAACTCCGGATTGGAGTCTACCATTTGAGATCATGTGTGATGCAAGCGATGTAGCCGTTGGGGCTGTGTTTGGGGCAAAGGAAAGATGGGCGCACTCATGCCATTTATTATGCTAGCAAGACGCTAGATGATGCCCAACTCAATTATGCTACCACCGAGAAAGAGTTGTTAGCGGTGGTGTATGCATTTGAGAAGTTCCACTCATACCTTGTTGGAGCGAAGGTCATAGTTTATACGGATCATGCTGCGATCCGTTATCTACTTACGAAAAAGGATGCCAAACCAAGGTTGATTCGGTGGATCCTTCTTCTTCAGGAGTTTGATTTGGAAATACGGGATAAGAAGGGATCCAAGAACTCCGTGGCGGATCACCTTAGTAGACTCCCACCATTAGAGCTTGAAAAAGATGACATCCCAATTGATGACTCATTCCGGGATGAGCAATTACAAATGGTGGAAGAATGCTTGTTCCAAGTGTCTAGAGGAAGTGAGCCATGGTTTGCCGACATCGTAAACTACTTAGTGTGTGAGGAAGTGCCTCCCGGATTAACATATGCACAAAGGAAGAAGTTCTTCAACGATGTGAGGCACTACTATTGGAGTGAACCACTTATATTCAAGAGAGGGCCGGATGGGATGTTTAGAAGATGCATACCGGAAGATGAAGTGGAGAGTGTGATCCGGCATTGTCACTCCTTACCATGTGGAGGCCATGCTAGCTCACACAAGACATGTGCGAAGGTATTGCAATCCGGTTTTTATTGGCCTAACTTGTTTAGAGATGTGCAAGGTTTTGTAGCGGCGTGTGATGCTTGCCAAAGGACGGGCAACATCTCAAGGAGGAATGAAATGTCCTTGAACAACATCCAAGAAGTCGAAATATTTGATGTGTGGGGTGTGGACTTCATGGGACCATTCCCTTCTTCGTGTGGAAATCTCTACATCCTATTGGTGGTGGACTATGTGTCAAGATGGGTGGAGGCAATCGCCTCTCCTACAAATGATGCCAAGGTGGTGGTGCGGTTCTTCAACCGGGTGATCTTCCCTAGGTTTGGAACACCAAGGGTGATCATTAGTGATGGAGGAAAGCACTTCACCAATAGGAATTTTGGGGCGCTTTTGGCCAAGTATGGGGTGACTCATAAGGTGGCAACACCTTACCATCCCCAAACTAGCGGCCAAGTGGAGATCTCCAACCGGGAGATCAAGGCCATCCTTGAGAAGACGGTGTCTAGGACTAGAAAGGATTGGGCTATGAAGCTCAATGACGCATTGTGGGCATATAGGACCACCTTCAAGACACCAATTGGAACCACTCCTTACAAGTTGGTCCATGGAAAGTCTTGCCATCTTCCGGTGGAAATGGAGCATCGAGCTTATTGGGCCATTAAGTGGCTAAATTTTGACCTCAAAGAGGCGGGAGAGAAGAGGTTGCTTGATATAAACGCCCTTGAGGAGATCCGATTGGAAGCTTATGAGAATGCCCAGATCTACAAGGAGAGAACCAAAAGATGGCATGACAAGAGGATCATCCCCAAGGAGTTGAGAGAAGGAGATCTTGTCCTTCTTTTCAACTCAAGGCTAAGGCTCTTTCCCGGAAAGCTCAAATCAAGATGGACCGGGCCATATGTGGTGAAAAAGATCTTTCCCCATGGAGCTATTGAGATAGGAGGGGAGCATTGTGGGAATTTCAAAGTGAATGGGCACCGCTTGAAGAAGTATATTCCGGGAGCTTCGGTGGACATGATTGCCCCACTTCACCTTGAATAGACGCCCCCGAGTTTGGTCAAGCTAATGACCTTAAAGAAGCGCTTGGTGGGAGGCAACCCATTAGTAACATTTTTCCTTTTTCGTTTTGTTTTCGTTTTTAGATTTTTTCTATCTTTGTGTGTGTTTTGTCTACTTTGTGTGTGTGTTAGAACATTAGTGGCATTGGAAGCCTTGCTTGACATAGGAATGATGATGATGAACCCCTCATCAATTATGGGTGGAGCGGACGCGGAACTTGGACGGCTAGCGGTGCCTAGTGCGGGTCCCGAAGCTTTGATGGATGCTTAAAGCTCTCTACCATGGTTGATAGAATCATCAAACATCAATTCACTATTGAGCAATCCCAAATAACATAGAAAACCATTTTTACATTGTGAGAACCTTCTTTCACTCTCTTTACTTGTATACCACATTGGGGACAATGTGTTTCTAAGTATGGGGTGGGGTTTGCATGATCCTTTGCATGATGAGCATCTAGGATAGTTTAAAATCTTCACATGTCTTGCATTGTACATACTTAAATCGAAAATCCCATAAAAATTCAGAAAATTTAAAAATTTTTGTGCTTTCTAGGCTTGGATATGACCCTAATGATGAATCTTGTCTTGTGAATTGGCTATGGATGGCCTCATGTGTTAGGATTGATGAACGCATATGTGGACTTGAAGTACTTCTCTTGAAATTCTATGAATGATTTGTGATCATGATGTTTGCCTAGAAATGATTGAGTATTGAAGATCGAAATTACATGATAGTTCTTGCATACCATCTAGGAATGAATGAGGCAATTCGTCTTTCTTTCTCTACTTCTCATCTTAATCATGATTGCTTGTGCACCTCAATTGAGATAAAATTGACCTCTTTTAACCCATCCGGGAATAGGAGCATGCTAGTGTGTTGATGTGTGCAAAAAGCAAGTGTGGGGTGAAGTTGTTGATGAAAAGAAAATCATGCATAAGATGCTGAATTTGTTGTGAAAGTGTAGCCAAAAAAAAAATATAGGCTTGGGGACGTTGGCTTAAATGACAAGTAACTCGGTACACTTCACATAATCGGGTGTTGGTGCCTTGCCAAAGTCAAATGAACCAATAGTCCTAAACGAGCTTTGGTATGTGTGCCCGGTGTGGATGCACCTCGAAAACTAAGAAAAAGCCCGAGGACGGCTAATCACCAAGGTTTCGGCTTTTGTACACCAATGCCATTGTCTCAAAAATAAGTCAAAGAAAAAGAAAAGAAAGAAAAGATAGAGGAAAATATACACTTGAGGGAAGTTGATCGAGGACAAGATTGTGGAGTTAGTTCCGTTCCCGGATTAGCATCACATAACCTAGAAATCCCCACCCAATCACTACAATTCTTGGCCCTTTTATTTCACAAGACCTTATGACCTATTTGCATGTTTGTAAGACTTAGTGATTTAGATTGGATGTACTCTTGATCTTCTTGACTTCTTCATCCTTACATTTTATGCATACTTTTGAGTTAAGTACAATTGTCTTTCCATGTCTTCATTTGTTTGATGCATGACTTGCTTATCCTTTGCCATGAAACATGACTTTGAAGGTGATCCAATAATAGAAGCACAAACCCAAAAAGATTTTGCCATTTTTCTGCATGCATAAATCATGTCATCTCTTAGTCTATAGTTGGGAATTTGCTCGGGGATGAGCAAACCTTAAGTATGGGGTATTTTGATAACACGATTTATTGCTTAGTTTTAGGTAATCATTTAGATAGATTTCTCACTCATTCATGCATAGTTTAGCACTAGTTCACGACGTTTTGCACTCAATTCATGTACTTTGTCGAGATAGACGTCTACACGGACTTGTGCGTGTTTTGTAGGTATTTCGGGAGATTTAGGAGCTAAAACGATACGTTTGAGGATCGTTCATCTAGATGACACACCCTCAGACTCATTGGGACACAAGCTAAGGGCTAAAGAAGACTCATGGAACCTTGCCAACACTAGCCATGCACCAAATCACAGCTTAATGATCCAAGGCGAAGTTTCTGCACAGAATCACGGTTCTCTGACACTCCACGGCCGTGGAATCACCCGTGGATTTTGCCAGATTCTTGTGACAGCTGTGCCACGACTCTCATGGCCAGCTCATGCAAGTTTGTTATAAAAGTGGTCCTTCATGGGCTGTGAGGGGCATCTTGGAGCAGCTCTCCATTATCCATGACTCTCTAACAAAAATATTCTCTCAACAAGAAGTTTTTCTAGGAAAGAAAGTGTCAAAGAGGAAGAAGAAGAGCTCCATTGAAGAGGAGAAGAAGAATACACACCATTGCCACACCTTGATAGACTTTTGTAGTGAAGAATTCCGGATTCTATTTCTAGAGTTGTATGAACCCTTTAAACCTTCTTTTGGAAGGATTGTGAGTTGCTCTAATTCTATTTTCAGCTTGGTTTGTTTTAAGTTCACTTGTTCATCTCTTTTCCTTCATCAACTTGCAAATGGATGTCATGATTTTGTATTTGTTTGTTTCGATTTCTATTATGAACGTTGTAGGGTAAATAGATGTGATTCTAGGGTAAGGAAGGGATGGTTATGGCTAGGGCTATGATAGGACGGACTTAGATTTATCTTTGAATGATTTGTGTGCATAAACGTAGCCTCTGTTAGAAATCACGGGTAGTTCTTGCCTGACCACGGCCGTGGTTTAGGTAGAACAAACCGTGATTTTCCCTGGTTCGATGGATCTTGTCCTAGATTGTTAGAATGTTGAAATCCTAAGTGTTTGTTGAGTTAAATTTATCCTAGGGTGACCTAGTGTTAGCAACTAAGTGTTAGGAGAGACTTACCCGGTAATCCTTACTCTTAGATTCCAAAGATAACAAACCTTAGGTAGTGGTGAGCCTAATAAGCCGCCATTGTATTAAGTGTGCTAGGATAGTCTTTTAAGACTTCCCTTCCAAGACTTACCCGGTAAGGATAGGTAAGATCTCTAGACAACAATCCGGTTTGAGTAGAATTCCGTCCCTTAGGTTCTTAGAGACTTACCCGGTAATGAGACCTAGGGAATGGACTAGTTGATCATGAGACCTACCCGGTGATTGATCCCAATCTAGAAACACTTAACCCCAACATAGTTAATCCAAGGAATGAATAGATAGCTTGAGTCCTATGCCATAACCGAAACTTCCAACCCCTAGAATCCGTCTTTTCTTTCTTTGATCTATATCTCGTTTAGCTTGTTTGTTTGTGTTGATTCATAGTTTAGTTGATTGTTTACCTTGCATGAACTGTGATCTTTGATTGATCACCAAAAAACCAACCAAAAACATTTGAGATTTTCATTTCTTTATTTCTTACTTTTCTTTCAACCTAGATCTTTACTAAACTCAATCACAAATCGAATCAATTTCACCTTAGTCTTTGTGTTCGACCTCGGAGTACTATCCCTACTACAAACGTCCCGTACACTGCGGGTTTCGCTAGGTAGTTTAGGATTTAGTCCGAGTTATAAATTTAAGGCTTTTTGTGCTACCAATCTTAGCGTAACACAATTTGCCGAGAAGGAGAGGGTGTAGACATCGAAGAATCAGAATCTGGATTGTATTCTTCCAGAATAGCTTTGCCCTTTCTAGCGGATGATCGCTGCTTCTTGGATGCTCGAACAGTGGACGGAGTTGAAGATCGCTTGGGAGCCATTGCGAGTTAGGGTTTGGAGGTGAGAGAGACGAGAGGGTAGTCGGAGGATTTATGACGCGCAGAGAGGAAATCATAAAACGAGATCCTTGAAGATTTGGTATAAGATAGAGAGAGGGAAAATCTTTTAAAAGTCTTCGTAAAATTTTTAAGAAAATTTAAACAGATCAAAAATAAAACTTAAAGATTTTCATAAATAAAATCTATTAGTTAGTTATCTAGAAAGATAATAACTAAACGATTTGATCCAAATTAATCTTAAAAAATAAAATCAAGAACATACTATTATTTAGTAAGGCCTTGAAATGTATTTTAAGGTCTTAATGTAGGGAATAAGATCAATATTGTAAAACAATAATTGCTCCCCCTACATTTGTGCCTCCCTGTTAAGCATACCGAGTTCTAACCGTATGAAGTTAAATCTCTCTTCGGGTAAAGGTTTTGTAAAGATATCGGCTAGTTGTAGATCAGTAGAAATGAATGTCAAAGACACATCACCTTTTTCTACATGATCACGTATAAAATGGTGTCTCACATCTATATGTTTCGTTCTTGAATGTTGTACAGGATTTTTGGAAATAGAAATAGCACTGGTATTGTCACATTTTATTGGTATATCCTTAAAGTTGAATCCAAGATCTTGGAGTTGTTGCGCAATCCATAAGATTTGCGAATAACAAGCTCCAGCAGCAATATATACAGCTTCGGCTGTTGAGAGAGCCACTGAATTTTGCTTCTTGGAATGCGAACTTATTAAAGATGTACCAAGAAATTGACAACACCCTGAAGTGTTTTTTCTATCCACTTTATATCCTGCAAAATCAGCATCGGAATATCCGATAAGACCGAAACTACTTTGTGTGGGATACCATAGACCTATATCTTTTGTACCATTAAGATATCTTAATATCCTTTTTACCGCAATGAGATGTGATTCCTTTGGGTTAGCTTGAAATCTAGCACACATGCAAACACTAAACATAATGTCAGGTCTACTAGCAGTAAGATATAGTAAGGATCCGATCATACCTCGAAATTCTTTTTGATTTACTTGTTTGCCGGTAAGGTCTTGATCCAGAGAGAGAGTAGAACTCATTGGTGTTTTGGCTATTTTTGATTCATTCATCTTAAACTTCTTCAGAATGTCTCTTGTGTACTTTCCTTGATTGAGGAAGATACCCTTTTTACTTTGATGTACTTGTAGTCCAAGAAAGAAATTTAATTCTCCCATCATACTCATCTCAAATTCCTTGCACATGATGTCAGAAAATTCCTTGCAAAGAGATTCATTAGTTGCTCCAAACAAGATATCATCCACATAAATTTGAACAACAAGAATATTCTTTCCATGAGTTTTAATGAATAAATTTTTGTCAATCAACCCTCTCTTGAAGTTATTTTCTAGAAGATATTTTGAAAGTCGCTCGTACCAAGCTCTTGGGGCTTGCTTTAAGCCGTAAAGAGCTTTGTCAAGCTTAAAAACATGATCTGGAAATTCATTACTTTCAAAACCAGGAGGTTGAGCAACATAAACTTCTTCATCTAAATAACCATTCAAAAAGGTGCATTTTACGTCCATTTGAAAAAGTTTTATACTCATGTAAGATGCAAAAGCAAGAAGTATGCGAATGGCTTCAAGCCTAGCTACGGGAGCAAAAGTCTCCTCGTAGTCAATACCTTCCTCCTGATTGTAACCTTGAGCTACAAGACGAGCTTTATTCCGAATGACATTACCACTTTCATCCAGCTTGTTTCGAACGACCCATCTTGTCCCGATAACTGATTTACCTTTGGGTCTTGCCGTAAGTGTCCATACTTTGTTTCGCTCGAACTCGTTTAGCTCATCTTGCATAGCGATAATCCAGTCAGGTTCTTGAAGAGCTTCGGTATACTTCTTAGGTTCTACAAGAGATACAAAAGCATGAAAGGCACATAGGTCTTTTAATTTCGAGCGAGTTTGTATTCCAGATGAGGGATCGGAAATGATATCTTGAGTTGAATGGGATGATGCATGTTTGAATTTCCTCCGGACATTTCTCTGATTATAAGCATCAGGTTCAGAATTAATAGGAAGTGGAGAAGATGGCTCTTGTTGCTCAGGAGGTGATGTATCTTCAAGACTGGTTTCATTTGTAAGACCTCGAGAAGGTATTTCAAGATCTTGAGATACGTCTGTAAGGTCTTGAAATGGCTCCTGCATGTTTCTGACGTTCTTATCAACTTCTTCTTCCTCTTCCTCATGTTTATTTAGGTCAAGATCTGCAAAGCTCTCACTCAAAATACCATTATCATTTTCATCAAACAAAACATGGATACTTTCCTCGACTACTTTGGTACGTTTATTGTATACTCGATAACCTTGCTTTGAGTCGAGTATCCGAGAAATATACCTTCGTCGCTACGAGCATCAAATTTTCCAAGATTATCCTTCCCATTATTATGTACGTAACACGTACATCCAAATGGTTTAAAGTAAGATATGCTTGGTTTTCTTCCTTTAAAAAGCTCATAAAGAGTTTTCTTTAACATTGATCGAATCAAACATCTATTAAGAATGTAATTTGCTGTATTAACAGCTTCTACCTAGTATGACTTAGGCAAATCATTCTCTAATAGCATTGTCCTAGACATTTCCTCTAGGGTGCGGTTCTTGCGTTCCACAACCCCATTTTGTTGAGGTGTTCTAGGAGCTGAAAAGTTATGAGAAATACCATATTTCTCACAAAATGCATCAAAGTCTGATTGATCAAATTCTCTACCATGATCACTTCTAATAGAAACGATTGGTAGATTTTTCAAGGTTTGTAACTCCTTACAAAGTTTTGAAAAGTATAAAAGTGCTTCCGATTTCATTTTAAAAAAGAAAACCCAAGTAAATCGAGAATAATCATCAACAATAACAAGAATGTATTGCTTGCCTTTGGGAGATTTGACGGGCATAGGTCTACAAAGATCCATGTGGATAAGTTCAAGAGGTCTAGTAGTACTTACCACTTGCTTCTTTTTGAAAGAACTACGAGTGTGTTTACCTCTTGAGCAGGCATTGCATAATTCATCTACCTTGAATTTTAGGTCAGGAAGACCTCTTACAAGATCTTTTGATTTGAGTTTGTTAAGAGAATGTAAACTGATGTGACCAAGTCGTCTGTGCCATAGTCTTGAGTCATCTGATAAGACCTTGAGACATTTTAAATTTGTCCCTGCAATTTGGTTAGTATTAACAGCATATATATTATTATCCCTATGAGCTGTTAGCACTAAATTTCCTGTCATCCCATCTTGAACTTCACACTTCCTCTTGTCAAAGCTTACACAATTTCCTTTATCACAAAGCTGAGAAACACTGAGAAGGTTATATTTTAAGCCATCCACCAAATAAACATCTTTAATATTATTATTTGAATCAAGACCAACGTTACCGATACCAAGAATATCACATTTTCCTTTGTCACCAAGAGTTATTGTGCCAGTGATTTTCTTCTTTAGAGTGTCGAAAAGAGATTCTTTCCCACTCATATGTCTTGAACAACCACTGTCCATTATCCATTTTTGAGTCTTGGTGATATCCTGCAAAACGGAAAATCATCCTTTCCGGCTTGACCAATAAACAAAGTTAGATCCATTATGGGGGTAGACCATGTTAGGTGGCCTAGTCCCTTTAGGAACCCATATATGTTTTACCCGTTCATTTAGATGTACAGGAAAGGTGTTTCTAATAATATATGGATCCGTTCTTCTAAAAGGACAAGTTTCTTTTACATGACCCTTTCTACAACAAAAGAAACAAGTAGGAGATCTCCAATTTCCTTTTGCCTTAACGAACATGGTAGTGGGTTTAGCAGGAAAATTCCTGTTATATCCTATTCCACTTCGATTTAAGGATAGTTGTTGTTCTCCAAGCATTTTATCAAGAGTAGCTTTAGATTTAGTAAATTGCACAAGAGCTATTTGCTGTTCTTGACATTTTTCAGAAAGTTTCACTTTTTTAATCTCTAAGTCAGTATTACATGTCTTAAGAGATGAGAGGTTTGCCTTTAGTTCGGAATTTTCCAATCGTAAGGTCTTAACCTCAGTGTCAAGATTTGATTGTATGCTGTCAAGATCTTGAACTTTCAGTGAAAGTATTCTTATGCAATTTTCCTGATCATTAAGCTTTTCTTGTAAAATGTTGATTTTTTTGCTGTAAATTTCTTCATTAGAAATCATGTTTTTCAGTACTTCTGATAAAACATCGGTAGGACTAGATATAAGATCTCTTACCATTCCATCCAAATGTTGATCTTTATTTTTGTCGGTTTTTGCCATAAGACACAAGTTTGCATGATCATCTTCAGAATCTGAATCACTCGAGGAGTCTGAATCGCTCCAAGCTGCTACCATGGCTTTCTTGCCAAATTCCTTTTTCTTGAATTTGTTCTTCTTCTTTTGAGAACATTCTTTAACAAGATGATCTGTTTCACCACATTCATAGCAATTTAGAACACGATTCTTCTTCAAGGGGTTAGAAGACTTACCTCTGTATTTAGATGATCCAGCATTTTCTTTGTTTGAAAATTGCTTTTTCATTTTTAATATTCTAGCTAATCCTCTTGTGATAAGAGCGAAGGGATCTTCATCATCACTTTCAGAATCTTCTAGTGGTTCCTCTTTCTTTGCCTTGAGTGCCAAATTCTTAATGTTTGTTGACACATCCCCATCGTCCTCATTGAGGATCAATTCATGGGTGATTAATTTGCCCAGCAAATCATCAAGAGCAAGTGTATTGAGGTTTTGTGCTTCTTCTATAGCAGTTACCTTGGGACCCCATTTTGCTTTAGGCAAGCATCTAAGTATCTTTCTGACTTTTTCTTCGTTGTTGAAAGTCTTTCCCAGTGAGTCAAGATTATTAATGATCTCCGTAAAACGGGTGAACATTACTTTGACTGATTCATCTGGGATCATTTTAAACAATTCATATTGCCTCAGAAAGATACTTATTTTGGTTTCTTTGACCTGGCTGGTTCCTTCATAGGTGACCACTAATTTATCCCATATATCTTTAGCGGATCTGCATGAAGATATACGATTAAATTCATCAGTACTGAAACCACAATATAATAGATTAATGGCCTTGTAGTTTTTCGCCACGCTCTCTAGATCTTTCTGATTGAATTCAGCTTCTGTCTTATTTACTGTTGTATTGTCGGGACCATCCTTGGTAGGAGTGAGAGGTCCGTTCTTGATAATATGCCAAAGCTCTAAGTCTTGATCTATGATAAACATCTGCATCAAGGATTTCCAGTGCATAAAATTATTTCCTACAAAAAGAGGTGGTCGAGAAATTGATCTTCCTTGACCAAATCCGCCTTGACCTTCACCTGCCATTAGTTAGCCTCACAGATAATAATATCTAAGAAGACGTGAGTTAGGCTCTGATACCAATTGAAATGCGGAATAGGCAGATAAATAGTTTAGCCAATACTCTAGAAGGGGGGATGAATAGAGTATGGAAACTTTTCGCAATCTTAGGATAGGTAAGACCTTATTGAAAGAGATAAGACCTTATCAAATAAGATAAAGTATTATTCGTAATAATAAGACCTTACACGTTTCTCTATGATTGATATTAAGTGTAAAGGTTTAGACAAACCAGGAATGTTAAGAGCAATAAAGGACACGCGATATGTTAACGAGGTTCGGTCACCAACACGACCTAGTCCCCGCCTAGGATTGATTCAACCCTAGGATTCCAAGTAGCTTTATTTTCCTTCTTCTTGATGAGTTCCAGATACAATCTTCAGAAGACCTTCCCTCTTCTAAACTCAGAAGTCCTACACTTCCTATCTAGCAACTCACACACTCAAAAAGGAAAACTAAAGTACTCCAGATACAACAACAGTATCCAACGTGCCTAGAGGAAATAATTGTTTGTATGATCCTAGTTGAATTGTACTATAATCTCGAATAAGATCTCACACTCTCAGAGGAGTAGAACGATAGAACTTCGAAGATGAGATCAACACTTTGTAAGAAGAAAAGGATGAGTCGATTTGTCACTTGCGTTTCAGTCGTAGGTAATGAATGCGTGTTTTGTGTCTTCTTCATTGTCTTTTTAAATAGGCAAGCGTATCAGCAATTTTGATCGTTGAAGAAGATCTTGCCATCGTGATCTTTTGGAGATCTTGGTTTGTTGAGATTTGATCCAATCTTGTTTGTTGAGATTTGTTTGTTGAGATGTAAAGTCAAGCACGGTTTGTTGAGGTTTAAGAAATCTTCCAATTTTATCTCAAGAAGATTTAATTAAAACAAATCAAAGATTTGTTAAAATCAAATCCCTTAAATAACTCAACAAGAAGGAAAAGTCATTTGGACGTACGTAACTCAATTGTAGTTTTTTGTCCAGTTTTGGTAAGGTCTTACCAGTTCGTGTAAGGCCTTACTGAAACCTGGAAACCAAGGTTTTCTGTAATATGGTAAGGCCTTACTAGACATTGTAATGTCTTTACCAAAACTTGTAAGGTCTTACAAAAACCTGAAAACCAAGGTTTTGGCTTTCATCAACCATAAGTAATGTCTTATTATCAAGGTGGAGTTAACAACCTTTTGCTAGATTGTCCTCATCATGGTACACCGAAGATCGAGCTTCTTGAGATTAATTTTAAGGGTTTGAATGAGGAAACTCAATTCAAGCTCCAATCTTTTTCTGGAGGGACTTTTATGGAGAAGCTGGTTGATGAAGCATGGGAATTTGTGGAGAAGCAAGGATTAGTCATTGAAAAATATTCCCATAGGAAGAGCTTATCTATGAGGTTAGTAGGCTGCTAGTACTAATAATACTCAATTTGATATCATTAACAATGAAATTAATGCTTTGAAGGAGTTGTTGGGAACTCAAACGCAAGTGCCATCACAAGCTGGATTGCGGCCTAAGAAGCAAGATGTGAACTACATGGGTAGAGGAAACTATCAAGGGCCAAGGAACTACAACAACAGAAATTTCCATGGAGGAAACAATTGGCGCCCTAACCATACCCATATGGGATTTTCGTATTCAAATCCGGATGGTGCATAAAATCCGCCCACATCTACTAATCAAGCTCCACCACCAAAGACTCAATAATCTCCACTGGGATTTAATCAACCTCCCAAGGACTGGACGGAGATGATGTTCGAGCAATTGATGGGGAGATTAAGTGGATTTGAGAGAACCGTTACTTCTATTTCTAAGTTAGAAAATTAGGTGTTCCACAAAGTAGGAGAAACTCCTAGAGATCCAGGAAAACTTCCTAGAAAGACTGAAAATAATACTTAGGGGAAAGTTATGGCTATCACAACTATAAGTGGATTGAAGATTCATGGGCCATTGTCTAGGAATGTTGATAAAGAGAAGCAAGTGATGACTGAGGAAGATCCAAAGCCAATTGAAGAGGAGAAGGAAAAAGAACCAGTTTATGTATCTTCTCCAGCATACAAACCACAACTTTCTTTCCCACAACCTCTCGCTAGAGCGCGCTAAGACAAGTACTTTGACAAGTTCCTTGAACTCATGAGTAGATTGCATATTAATATTCCGTTCATGGATGTCATTGTAGGTATTCCCGCATATGGAAAATTATTGAAGGAAATCCTCTCTAACAAGAAGAAATTAGAAGATGTTGGGGAAGTGATGATGACTGAAAGGTCATCCCAACTTATCCAAACTATGAAAGAAGAGATGCCACCAAAGCTAAGGGATCGAATACTTGAGAGATTGGTGTAACATTCACACTTCTGCTACTTAGTTGGGTATAGTGGATTCTTCAAAATCCCCATCCATCCCGATGATCAAGAGAAGACTACTTTGACGTGCCCTTGGGGTACGTTTGCTTACAGGAGAATGCCTTTTGGATTGTGCAACGCACCAACTACTTTCCAACAATGGATGATGGCTATATTCTCCGAATACATTGAGAACATTATGGAGGTTTGTATGGATGATTTTTCTGTATATGGTTCATCTTTTGATGATTACTTAGCTAACGTTTCTCTAGTTTTACAAAGATGTGAAGACACTAACCTTGTCTTGAATTAGGAAAAGTGTCATTTTATGGTTAGCGTAGGCATTGTTCTAGATCACTTAATCTCCAACCGTGGAATTAATTGGATTGAGTAAAGATTGAGACTATTGAGAAGTTGCTTTCACCTTCTTTAGTAAAGGGGGTAAGAAGCTTTTTAGGACACACATGTTTCTATAGGAGATTCATTTAAAGACTTTTCTAATATTTCTAAACCATTGACTAACCTACTAATGAAAGATATGGTTTTTGAGTTTTCCAAGAAATGTCTAGATGCATTTTACAGTTGAAGGAAGCTTTGATAACAACACCTATTATTCAACCTCCGGATTGGAACCTCCCCTTTGAGGTTATGTGCGATGATAGTGATGTGGCCGTAGGAGCCGTACTTGGTCAGAAGAAGGGGAACACACTCATGTCATCTATTATGCTAGCAAGACGCTAGATAAAACTAAACTGAATTACGCCACAACGGAAAAGGAGTTACTAGCGGTGGCCTATGCTTTCGAGAAGCTTCGCTCCTACCTTGTAGGAGCAAAAGTCATTGCCTACACCGACCACACGGCAATCCGGTACTTGCTCACCAAGAAGAATGCAAAACCACGACTCATTAGATGGATCCTCCTTCTACAAGAGTTCGACTTAGAGATCCAGGACAAGAAAGGATCCGAGTACTCGGTGGCGGATCATCTTAGCCAGCTAACTCCTATTGCAATTGAAAAGGATGACATGCCTATAGATGACTCATTTCCGGATGAGCAGCTTCATGAAATTGAGGATTGCCTTCACCAAATCTCAAAAGGTAATGAACCATGGTTTGCTGATATTGTTAATTACTTAGTATGTCAAGAAATATCTCCAAGACTGTTCTATGCGTAAAAGAAGAAGTTATTTAAGGATGTGCGACAATAATATTGGAATGAGCCTCTTCTCTTCAAAAGAGGTCCGGATGGGATGTTCAAAGATGCATTCTGGAAGATGAAGCGGAGAGCGTCATTAGAGATTGTCATTCATTACCTTGTATTATACATGCTAGTTACCGCAAGACATGTGATAAAGTACTTCAATCCGGTTTCTTTTGGCCTACCTTATTCAAAGATGTTCAAAACTTTGTTGTCTCTTATGATGGTTGTCAAAGAACATGAAATATATCTAGGAGGAATGAGATGCCTCTAAACAACATCCAAGAGGTAGAGATCTTTGACGTATGGGGAGTGGATTTCATGAGACAATTCCCATCATATTTTGGAAACTTATACATACATAATAGCTTATGAGAATGCACAGATCATCCTCATACTAGTGGACAAGTGAAGATATCAAACAAAGAGATCAAAGGCATTCTAGAGAAAGGTGTCTCAAGAACGAGGAAGGATTGATCAATGAAGCTGGATGACGCACTATGGACCTACGTAACAACTTTCAAGACTCCCATAAGAACTACACCATATAATCTAGTGTATGGGAAGTCTTGTCATCTTCTGGTGGAGTTAGAGCATAGAGCATATTGTGTAACGACCAGATTTTTTTTTTCGTTATGCTTTGATAGGGTTAGAGGAGTTTAGAAAATGAAATTTAAATTTAGTGAGACTAGGATATACAAGTTTATTTATGGAAGTCGTCGGATTAAATATCTTGTTCTAAGTTTTGGGACGAAACTTATTTTAAGGGGGTACTGATGTAATATCCGGAATTTTTATTCCGTTTAATTCCGTATCAAACCGGGTTTCGATTTGTTGATCTTTCTCTGTCTACCGAGTTGTACACATCATCTCAAATTTTATCATTTTATATTATCTCACTTCACATAAAATGATAGAATTTTATATCAAACCCTAACCTCTCAAACCCTAATTTATATCATGACATGTCCTTGACAAAGTCATGACGTCCTTTTTACGAGACCAAGACGAGTTTTGAGTAGACCATGATGAGATCAGGACAAGGCCATGCATGGGCTTGACAAAGCCATGACACGTTTTGACAAGGCTGTGACAAAGCATTGACAACTTCAGCACACTCCCTTATTGGCCTATTTTTCTGCAGCCCAGCTCTTGCTTTGCTCCAGCCAAAAATCTGATCCGTCTCAGCCTAGATTCCAGGCTCCTCTCCTCTTATTTTTGGGCTGGCTGTTGCTGAGTCCAGCAAGGAAGACCTGCAGCCTAGGAAGACAGAAGTAGAAGCCGCTCAGCCTTCTCTCCAGCCCATGTAACAACCGCTCTTCCTTCTCATTCATTGCTGCACGTAACAGCTGAGGAGATCGCCCTTATTTGTCGGAAATCAAACAGCCAGACACGTAACATTCCCCTCCTTCCGTCTACATTCAGAGCACCTCACTTTTTCCCTTCCTTCTACAGTAAAATGCTGCTCTCGATCGATCTCCTCAACACAGCAACAACTCTAAGCGTCGGCCTTCTCAACAAAACCAAGGGTGCTGTCAGCAACCTCCTACACGTGTGATCGACCAGGTAAACCGCCTTCCCTTGCTTCCTTCTGTCTCCTCCGACTCAAGTTGACAACCCTCCTCGATTTTCTGCGCACGAGAAGGCAATAACGATCGCCCCTTTACCGCCCAGTCAAGCCCGAGTAACCTGCGCAAGAGCCGGACCCAATCGCCCCATTCCTTCCAAAGGTGAGAGCATCACAGCGCCTTAGTACTCTTTTGTCCCAATAGCTTAGCTTGTTAGTCTTACCTCTCTTCCGTCCTTTATCGTATTAGGGAAGATGCTCACTTGGTGTGACGCTGAACGGGGAAAGCAGGAGAGCCTCTTCTGAAATTGATCAAAGGCGCTTTTGTCCAGTAGCTGCTGAAGGAGGTAAGCCTTCTCTCGTCTGTAGTGCAGTCCTTGATTCTTGGATGTAAGGGGCAGTTAGTTGCATAAGGTTGGCATGGGTTTTTAAGGTAGTAACTGAGCTTGTTGAGGGCCTCCTAGAGTGTCAAACCCATGATCATTGGATGACAATGGGGTAGATCAGGTTACCATAGAAATTGAAGTGAGGAACCCCTTTTTTAAATCTCAGATTTGTAAGTTGGAAAGTGTCAATTCTGTAGATCAATGTTAAGGAGGTAGATTGAAGATCCACCGTTGAAATTTTGACAGGTCATTGATGGATATATGTAGTTTACTGTGTTAAATTTTGAGAATGAGTTAACGGTCGGATTAGAAATTATAAGGTCCCAAAGTAGAGACCTTGAGCAGTTTATAGGTTGTGCTGAATTTTGTCTAAAACTGTTTGTGATGCAGTTTTGTGATATAGATTTGATTGGGTTATATTTCTCAGTTAGGCTTTAATTTTGGATATATTATAGATAAGATTTTATAGGAGAACACATCAAAATTTGGGATAAATCCAGCGAGTGGTTTAGGAGTCATGATTTTTTAAAGTTAAGACAATGTGCTGTTTGTTAAGTGTTTGCTGAATTTCCTAAGTGTGGAAAACTACATGTCGATACAGTTTTGTGACCCCGATTTGGGTAAGTTAGACTTCTCCTTTAGTGCTGATTTTTGGATATGTTGTACTTGGTATTATATAGTATAACATACTGAAATTAGAGAATATTCCAAGTTATAGTTAAAGAGATATGATTATCCAAAGTTGGTTCCTCGTGAAGTTTTTAGGTCATGCTGATATATTCTAAGTATGAGAAAAAACTGCTTGTGATGCAGTTTTGTGAAATAGTTTTGGAGGGGTTATTGACCTCTGTTGGACGTGATTTTTGGATATGTGGTTGATGAATATATATAGGAAGCATGTGGTAAAAATTGAGAACGAGTTGTTGGGTTAATTCAGATTTATTATGTTCCGAAGTTGGGTATAAGTATAATTTGGTTTAGAAGAGTTGTGTTAGGTTTTAAGTGTCGATCTATCTTATGCGTTTATGTTCTTTTGAGGATGTTGAGCCTAGAAGTCTAAGGACTTCTAGTTGACTAGAGTGATGTTGTTCTTGTGAGGATGTCGAGCCTAGAAGTCTAAGGACTTCTAGTTGACTAGAGTGTTGTTTGATTCATGTGCCTTGTCTTGAACAGGCGTTGCGCGTTTTCCCGAGGGAACTTGAGAGTGTGGTGATCGGTTACGCTTGGAGACTGGTAAGTCCACGGACTTACTTAGCTGGCTTCTTGTATGAGTGTAATGTATATGAGTGGTGTTTGTTAGTTATGATAAACAACGAAACCGGATTAGGCCGACTTTATTATTTACGTAATTGACCCAAGTGTATGATAACGGGTCGTGACATCATCTGCTAGCTCTTGCGAGAGTCTAGGAGGTTCCCTGCGACCAGCCCAGTCAGGTAGACGGTCAGATGCATTAGTACCATTCCTCGTTGGTAAACGGGGACAGGGGTGAGGTTTGGGAATCCCTCGTGTCACAAAATAAGTATCATTAGTAATAAGCTATCACCTATATAATTAAAGACAATAAAAGGATTGAGTGTTGCATGTTGAGTGTGTATGTTGTGTGTTTGTGCTTTTACCTTTATACTTATGCATAGAATGTTAGCTAATGGTTTTATACCGCCTTGTAGATGTCCAGGTTAAGACAGTTGTAGAGAGATCCGGAGGGAATGATCAGCTGGGTCCACGTACTCATTTAGTTGGGGACGAGGTTGTCTTATGTTCTTCATATGCGTCATTTTAGTACCTTTGCTTTGTAAGGCTGATACATATCCTTCATGTATATATTGTTTAAAGTTTTCAAATGTTTTTAATACTTTTGTTTCTTGTTGTAAGATCCTAGTAAAATTGTTGTCAAACTAAGGTCGGGACCCATTGTGAGGTCCACACCAGTAGCTCCCCGAGTTTTGAGAATTTGCGGTGTTACATATTGGCAATCAAATGGCTCAACTTTGGCATGAAGGAAGATGAAGAAAAATGCCTCTTGGACATCAATAAGCTAGAGGAGATTCGTTTGAATGCTTATGAGAATGTACGGATCTACAAGGAAAGGACCAAGAGGTGGCACGACACGTCTATCATTCCGAAGGAGTTTAAAGGAGACCTTGTCCTTTACTTCAATTCTAGACTTTGCCTCTTTTCAAATAACCTTAACTCTAAATAGACAAGATCTTATGTTGTGAAACAGGTTTTCCTTCATGGTGTAGTTAAATTATGGGGTGAACATTGCGGAAGCTTCAAAGTAAATGGACATAGGTTGAAGAAATATACGCCGGAAATTCCAGTCGAGAGCATAACCCTCCATCACCTTACATGATCATCAAGGATATAGGTCCAACTAGCGACCTTAAACCAAGCGCTTCTTGGGAGGCAACCCAAGATAATTCTTTATCTTTGTCTTTTTCTTAGATAGCTTAGTTAGAATTTTCTTTTCGTTGGTATACTTTTTTTTGTGTCTTTGTATCATAAAACCTAGGTTTCTCTCAAGAAGAATGAATCATGAATCAAGTTGAGATGCTGAAAGATCTAGATTGTTGATGGAAAAGGGATGATAAAACCGTTAGCAAGAGAAGTGAAGGCCGGAAATCAAAATCTAGACCAATAAAGAAAAACTTAGGTCTAGATTTTGAATTAAAAGAATTAATTCACTCGAGATTTCACAAGTTCAGAGAAATTTTGACTCAAATCTCGGCCAAAATTCTTTGAAAAGTGATGTTCGATCAAGATTTCTCGAGGCTCTAGGCCTCCAAAAAACTTTCATATCGTCATCGATATCATCTATGTCATCTAGTTGTTGAGCTTGTCACTCTTTATAATGAATTGGTTCAAGATTAATGTTTTTTCACTTGATTAGTTGAAAATAAACCTATTTTTGAGTGGGATTGTAGAAGTAATATCCAAAACTACATTTGGATACCCTATAAATAACATTTATCTATTTTCTGCGAATCCTCATATCTTCAAAAAAAATATAAATTTGGAACCTTTTCGATCCATATCTCATATGGAGTCTTGTCTACAGTCCTAGACGGTGTCTTGTTTAGTGTAACCACGGAAGTGGTGAGGGCATATCCCTCAAAGGATCCCTAAAGGTCATCGAAACCCATAATTGACCAAACCATGTCTAACAAGGTCTTGTTTCTCCTTTTAGATACACCATTCAATTGTGGTGTTCCTAGGGGTGGATAAAAGTGTTACTCTCCCATAATTTTTCAAGTGATGATCAAAATTCATGGCTCAAGTATTCCGCATCATGATCAGATCAAAGTGTTGTATTTTCTTGCCACTTTGAGTATCTACTTCGTTTTGAAATTATTTGAACTTTTCAAAGGACTCCGATTTATGTAACATAAGATAAATATATTAGTGAATTTGCTATGTAACATTAGATCATTAATTTTATTTAGTATTTGTCTACCTTACTAATTTTGTAAGAATATGACCTCTTTTGAAATTTTAAAACTAATTTACCCTTATACAATAATCTACAAGATTTTGTGTTTATTATTGTCTTTCAATTTACTCATACTCCCTAAATGAAGAAAGTGTATCGTTAATGAGTTAATAATTTTGATTATCGTAATAAATTTGCAATCAACATATCAAAACCTTCGATATTGCTTTTGATCTGAATCTGACTACTCTTCGTCATCTACTAGTCTTCATCTTGAACATTCATTTTCTCGATCAAAGAGGTTTGTTACATACTCTGTGGAGTTCTACAAAAATGAAATCGTTGAATGAAAGTAATTCTTGTAATATGTTTATAACTAAATCGGGATTATTGTATTACTTTCTTCCAAATTTGCAAGATGTATATTGCATATACTATGAGTTTCCAGTTCCACCTAAAAAAATTCTATGAGTTTCCGGTTTATTGTACTAAACTCATCAGTTTATGTAGCATGGCGTATATCAGCGTTCTTGTAAATCGGCATTATTGAATTAGTTTCTGAAAATTTTTGAGATTCATATAAATGGCGTGAAAAAATTGAAATTTTCATGTAAATCTTGTAGCTGCAATCATGCATGTACATTTCTTGTGTATTTGATAGTTTCTTGTACCATTAGATATCCCCATTATTGAATTATTGTCTTATACTAATCTTATAAATTCTTGTAAGGCATGCATCATCATATTACTAGTAGGTAACGTACGAAATTCTTATATATGGCTTGTACATGCTTGTACTCTTCATGTAAATTATCTTTCATCAATTTCTTGTAAATACCGTAAATTTTGAAAGGGTGTCTTCTCCAGACTTTGGGCAAGAATGGTGTTGAACTTCCATTCCACCTAGAAGTTCGGTTGAGGCTTAAACTACCGAGTGAGTTTTTATCCCACACTGCTCTGAGCTCTCGCTAGAGAGAACTTGGATGAAACAATTCAACTGCTCAAGCAAGAAGGAATAAGGGTTGACACTTCAACTTCTCTCTTGCTGGAACGAATACGTTTGGATGAAACGCTTCAACTGTGTGATGTTTTTTTTTATTAATGATATTACGTAAATTATTCTATCACTTATTCACCTTCTTTAATTAGATTGTTGTATAATAATTTTCAAATTCTCTTGTACCTAAATTGGATGAAATTGAGATATGATAATAGGGACAAATCTGGTATGATTGATTAAAAGATGCTATTTAGTTAATAAATTATAGGCCTATGTTATTTAGTTAATGAATTTTATGCTGGGGTGCATTTTATCCGATACGCTCTAAATATATTCATATATACCCTCGTCATCATTAAATGCTATAAAGTTTTTTTTTAAAGAGAATGTTATGAAGTATTTATAGCTACATCTAGCTTATATGCTCAGTGACCCGCATACATGGATACGTATAATGCCGAATAGTCCAATATTCCTTTCATTTTGTCACAAAGGTAATATTCTCATCTTGTCCATTAGACATTACTCACTTGTAACAATAAATTAATAATTCTTGCCGTACCCATCTTTATGTTGCTTACTCGTGTGATTCACACTAGTGTAGAACCAGTAATACGACAGTTAAACTGTATGCTGTATAACAATAAGTTTTAGAATTTCATACCACCGCAGTGCGTATGTTGAGCAGAGTCGAGATCAGAATCTTTTTCCTTAAATCTAAAAACACCCGTATTACGACGGTTACCGGTGTTTAAGAATCCCAAGATACAACTATTGTTCAAATCTGTTCTTCGTAATAGAATCGGAAGCCTACGAACCAGAAGATTGTCTCACTCTTGAGATAAGAAAAACTCGCAAGCTTGAAGAGAGAGAAGAGAGAATGATTGTTGGTGTATTTTAGAATGAAGGAAGAGCTCTCTATTTATAGGAGCTGGAAGAGCTGAATTGGGCTATGGGCCTCGAAGCTCAGCCCAAAACCGGAGCCAATAGGAGGCTGACACGTGTTCGCAATCCATGACTTTCGGATTCACATTTGAAGCCACGATTTTAGGGGTCAACTGAAGACCCTAACCGCCCACTATTGTAGGAGTTGTTGGCTGATCCGTTGAACTGGATTTTCGGATATCCAATCTGGTCTAGTTCGCTGATCCGTTGCACAGATGGGCCTGACCCAAGGCCATCCTAGACTTCGAGTTGGGTCGGCCCATAAATAATATAGGTGGCCAGCCCAAGGCCTTCTTGGCACGAGCTCGAGCTCGGCTCGGCGCGTGTGGTAGTTTTCCTACGCCGTTCCCATTGAAAATGGGTAGTGACCCAAGACCACATGCCTTAGAGCAAACTTGCCCCTTATATCCTACTCCCTTTTACCTCCATATAGTCGATGTGGGACTCACCCAATTTTTGACTATTTTCTCAAGTTATTGCCTATCACGCAAACAACTTTGGGCATCCATTTTTCATTCAAACGGAAATCAAATTTAATGTATGAATATACCACAAGTAAGAGATCGCGGAGACGAAGTCAACGCTCCCACTTTCCGGTGTTGATAATGGCCGGAGCCCACCGGAAATGTGCCTGGAAAAGTGTCCGGCGCACACATGTGTTAAAACATGTTTTTATTCATTCTTTTCATTAAATTAGTTCCAACAATCCCCCACATGAATAGAAATGATTCTAAACATATGCTTCTCTGTTTTTTAGACAGACAGAATTCTCAAGAGTACAGTCGAAAAATCACTGCATCTGGACTAGTGCCGTGTTTCATGCTTGAACCGTCCGTAGTGAATAGCTATCGGATTTACTCGACCATGTAGTGACTATGATGTCTTAAACCACCCGGGTTTTTATATAAACCGAGACAACAACTATCACACAGTTTCATTTTCTCGCAGAACATTTGGTTCTCTAGTTGTGTTCATTTTGGCCTTGAACATCCCTGGTTTATTCATGAGTGAATTTGGAGAATTTAGCCTCACCTTATTCTCCTAGACACGGCCCCATGTCACACTCACAAAGTGATTGACCATAAAGAGTATCTTTCATACTCCCCCTTTGTTTCAAGGCGATGGAATCATTAAAAGCTAAGCTTAACCTTAACTCATACAGTTTGCACTGTCTATCATACTTAGGAACTGGGTAGAGACAGTGCTCCACTCGATTCAACTTGGTTAGGTTTTTCCCTTGAACCTACATCATGGGATCTCCAGTCACGTAGGTAGGGTTTTCCTTCAAGCATCCTCTTTCTTAATAGGCTTTAAACCCATTCCTTTTGATGATTTTAAAACTTGATCTCTTGACAAACCCTTAGTAAATGGATCCGCTAGGTTGTCAGCTAATTTAATATAGTCTATCGAGACTATACTTGTTGAGATTAGTTTTCTAATGGACTTATGTCGTTGTCTAATATGACGGGATTTTCCATTGTATAAAACGCTCAGTACCCGAGCTAAAGCCGATTGACTATCACAGTGTACACATAATGCCGGCACTGGCTTTTCCCACATCGGAATATCTTCCAAGAAATTCCGAAGCCACTCAGCTTCTTTTGCTGCTTTGTCTAACACAATGAACTCAGACTCCATTGTGGATCTGGCCAATAACGTCTGTTTGGAAGATTTCCAAGACATTGTTGCACCACCAAGTGTAAACACATATCCACTTGTGGATTTTGAGTTTCTAGAGTCGGATATCCAGTTTGCGTCACTGTATCCTTATAGAACTGCCGGTTGGTTACTATAGTGCAGCCCATAACTTTGAGTATAACGGAGAATATTCAATACTCTAGTTATCCCTTTCTAGTGTTTATGTCCTGGTTTACTTGTATAGCGACTTAGTACATTAACTGAGTGCGCCAAGTCAGGGCGTGTACAATTGGTTAAGTACATAAGACTCCCAATTACACGTGCATACTCAAGTTGTGACACTGAGTCCCCCATATTTTTGGTCAGGTAGAGTTGAGGATCCACAGGATTCTTCGCTGTTCCACTCGAGTAGTTCTTGAACCTCTCAAGGATCTTTTCAGCATAATGAGCTTGGGACAGGGTAATACCTTCGGAGTGTCTAGTGATTTTAATCCCTAGAATGACATCCGCTAATCCCATATCTTTCATGTCAAACTGACCCCTAAGTAAATTCTTAGTTCGGTTGATCATGTATTTGTTGCTTAAATGATAAGCATATCATCGACATATAGACATAACAAGACATATCCCGTAGGAGTATTCTTGATATATATGCACTTGTCGCATTCATTAATGCTGAAACCATTCGACATCATTACGTTGTCAAATTTTTCATGCCACTGCTTAGGAGCTTGTTTGAGTCCATAAAGGGACTTTACAAGTCTACACACCTTGTGTTCTTGTCTAGACACAACATACCCTTCAGGTTGTTTTATGTAGATCTCCCTTCTAAATCTCCGTTTAGAAAGGCAGTTTTTACATCCATTTGATGGATTTCTAATTTTCGTAATGCTGCTATTGCTATTAGCATTCTTATAGAAGTTATTCTCGTAATTGGAGAATAGGTGTCAAAGAAATCCAACCCTTCTTTTTGTCGGAATCCTTGCACTACAAGCCTAGCCTTGTACTTCTCGATTGAGCCATCGGTTTTCAACTTGGTTTTGAAAATCCATTTGCACCCAAGTGCTTTACACCCTTTTGGTAAGTTAACTAACTCCCATGTATGGTTTTGCATAATGGAGTCAATCTCACTTTTGACTGCTTCCTTCCATGAAGATGCGTCAGGTGTAGACATGGCTTATGTGTAACTTCTTGGTTCTTTCTCCATGAGAAATGCCGTTATGAAGTCATCCCCAAACGATTTTTCTGTTCGAGGTTTTTTGCTTCTTCGATATTCTTCCTCGAATATTTCATTTCCAGAAGTGCCTTCTTCCCTTTGTTCACGAGTTCATTTTGGATTTTCTTTATCCTTACATGGAAACACGTTTTCAAAGAAAGAAGCTTCCTATATTTCATTATTGTATTAACATGTATATCTGGTATATCTGATTTATGTACCAGAAATCGATAAGCACTACTGTTGTGTGCATATCCTATGAAAATACAATCAACGGTTTTTGGTCCGATGGTGACCTTTTTAGGAGGTGGTATAGCCACTTTTGCTAGGCACCCCCACACTTTGAGGTATTTGTACGATGGTACTTTACCTTTCCAAAGTTCATATGGCGTTTTGCTAGTTACCTTATGAGGTATTTTGTTGAAGATGTAATTGGGAGTAAGCAATGCTTCCTCCACATGTTCTGGGGTAACCCAGAATCCTGCAACAGAGCGTTCATCATCTCTTTCAAAGTTCGGTTCTTTCGTTCCGCAACTCTGTTAGATTCAGGTGAATAGGGAGTAGTTGTTTGATGAACTATCCCGTGTTCTCTACAGAACGCGTTGAAAGGTTCATCGTACTCGCCTCCTCTATCACTTCGTACGACTTTGATTGTCTTACTAAGTTGGTTTTCAACTTCCAACTTGTATTCCTTGAATTTTTCCAAGGCCTCATCCTTGCTTCTTAGCAAGTAGATATAACAATATCTTGTACAGTCGTCAATAAATGTGACGAAGTACTTTTTACCTCCTCTAGTTTGTATAAACTTCAAATCACATAAATCAGTGTGGATTAAGCCTAGAGAGTCTGTGGTTCTCTCCACTTGTGGAGATGGCGTTTTTGTGAGTTTTGCCTGTACGTAGACTTCACATTTGTCTTTGTTTAATTTGCATTTTGGAATTAGGTTTAAATTCATCAGTCTTTGGATAGACTTATAATTTACATGTCCTAATCGTTCATGCCATATATTGAAAGACTCAACAACATAAGCAATAGTAGTTTTATTCATTGAACCATCGGTTATAACTTTTGGGATGACTGTCATTACACACATTTTTAACAGTCCATCCTTGACATACCCTTTGCCTACATAAATCCCATTCTTCATGAGAGTGAGCTGATCAGAAACAAGCTTCACAGAGAATCCATGCTTGCTGAGCAAAGCACCGGAAATCAGGTTCTTCCGGATGTCGGGCACGTGCATGACATTGTTGTGAGTCAGCTCTTTCTCAGACGTCATTTTCAGCACTATCTTGCCATGGCCTTCGACCTTTGATGTGGACGAATTCCCCATAAACAAGTGCTCTTCCTGTTTATTCTTCTGATAGGTGGAAAACATCCCCTTGTCAGAACAGATGTGGCGGGTAACACTAGTGTGATACCACCACTCCATTGGGTTGCTGCCGACCATGTTCACTTCAGACATCATAGTAGCCATGTCAACCACTGTCAGATCGCCTTCAGTTACTTGGGCTTGAGCTTGAGCTTTGCCCCTGCTTTTGCATGGGTAGCCCTTGTTCCAACATTTGTCGGACTTGTGACCCATTTTGCCACAAGCGTGACACTTGCCGGCGAACTTCTTTTCAAGGGTAACCCAGAGTTCCCTAGAAGTTTCAACCAGTATGTACACTTGGTACAACGAGTCAGACAGGCGGCTTAGAATCCACCCTTTGCACACATAGTCGATGTTCAGATAAGTTTGGAGTGCCTCCTCATTTGTGGGTTTACCCTTGGTCACATATATGTCGAATTTGTGCATGGCTAAGAAGAATAGCATCTTCTGTTGCCAGGTCTTGAAATTAGTTCCATCGAACTTGTATGGCAGTAATCCTACGCTCGGAGAGCCAGGCATTGGTACTGTCTGAGGGACAGGTTGTTGACCAGACTATACACCACTTGGAAGTGGATTAGTCCTGGTTGGTGGGTTTGGCAACTTAGCCGGTGGTAGACCACTCCCAAATTGAATATGGGGTGTCTGCTCAACCCTATTTGTAGGGTCATTGAGGAGCTTCAGGATACTTCCATCATCGGAAGTGTTCGCACCGTCGGTAGTTTCTTTTGAGTTATGAACCATTTTCGTTACACGGAAACAACCACAGTCAATATTTTAATTTTTTGATCGGAAATCGAAACTCAAAAACCGAGGTTTAAAAAATTCGGGTATAAGTCCGTACAAGAAAAGACTTATTTTCGATTTAATATTTAAATCAAATTCAAGTTTAAAAACAAAATCGTTTTGTTTTAAAATTAATTTTGAAAACTGAATTTAAAATTCAATTTATAAAAAAAAAATAATTCCGTTAGATAACCCGGTTTGACTATTCCGGCGCCTTATCTGCAACACTTAATAAATGGTTAGTGCATAACAGTTTAACAGGTTTTTAGAATTAAGACTGTAGGAACCTTGTTATAAGGTTTTTAGAATTAAGACTGTAGGAACCTTGTTATAAGGTTTAGAATTTCATACCACCGCAGTGCGTATGTTGAGTAGAGTCGAGATCGGAATCTATTTCCTTAATTCTAAAAGGACCTTGTATTACGACGGCCGGAAGCATACGAACCAGAAGTGCGTCGCACTCTTGAGATAAGCCCGCAAATCCATGACTTTCGGATTCACATTTGAAGCCACGATTTCCACTATTGTAGGAGTTGTTAAGGCCACATGGTGGTTTGCCTACGCCGTTCCCATTGAAAATGGGTAGTGACCCAATGTCACATGCCTTAGAGCAAACTTGTCCCTTATATCCTACTCCGTTTTACCTCCATATAGTCGATGTCGGACTCACCCAATTTTTGACTATTTTTCCAAGTTATTGCCTATCATGCAACCAACTTTGGGCATACATTTCTCATTCAAACGGAACTCAAATTTAATGTATGAATATACCACGAGTAAGAGCTCGCGGAGACGAAGTCAACGCTTTCACTTTCCGGTGTTGATAATGGCCGGAGCCCACCGGAAATGTGCCCGGAAAAGTGTCCGGCGCACACATGTGTTAAAACATATTTTTATTCATTCTTTCATTAAATTAGTTCCAACAGTATGACCTAAAACTATTTAATCTTTTCCATTTGGATTGATAAACAAGGTCAAGTTCCTTCAGTGTCACCATGGATTTATCAAAAATACATGGCCCTCCCTACATCACTTTCTCTTTATCTTTAATGCAGTCGAATTGGAAAATGAACAAAGTTTACTTCAACTCCCGAAATGAAATGAAAACCCTATCTATAAGAACCATGCCCCTTTCATCGTCGTCCTAATTAGTGCATACGACTTTTCAAGTCGTATGATTTTTTGTGGAAAAAAAGGTTATAGCTCTTCTCCCGTACTGATTTTTTTTGACGTGACGGAATTGTAATCCTCAGAATAAGACGGGACGGGATTTGTGTGGTGAGAGAAGAGAAATGCAAGCCACACCTTCTCATAATAAAAAAACGTAACGGCTGACGCACTTTGAATAAAAATCAACTTCCTCAAAAAATATCACTCGCAGACTGTATAAAACATTTAAAATATAGTAATAAACCATCTCGTGGATTCAAACCATTCGAAATACCTTCTATTACTCTCCAAATTATGTCTGAGACCATGGAAACCGGCAGCGAGCTCCTCATTTTCACCAGCCCGGAGATGGGCCACCTACTCGCTGAAGTTGAGCTTGGCCGTCGCATCACATCCCTAAACCCTCAAATCTCAATAGCCCTGCTCATCCCCAAACTTCCAGTCCCCAATGAAAAGCTCGACGCTTTCATCCAATCACTCAACTCCGATATCCAGCGAGACCCAGATAGTAAAATCACAATAATCGAGCTTCCTCCACTGGAGAACATCCCGCCGGAGCTGACCCACCCTGGGAATCACCTCGTCCTCATCGATCGTCTCACGGACCTCTACAAGCCGATCGTGAAACGCACCGCTGAGGCTCGCCGGCGAAGGGTCGCCGGAATTATTTTCGACATGTTCTGCTCACCGATGGTTGAAGTTGCAGAGGAGCTCGGAGTTCCATCTTACTTGTTCTTTACCTCCGGTTCTAACATGCTCAGTATGTTATTTCAAATGGAATCTCTAAAGCTCGACTTGGTATCGGCCTTCGCCGGAATGTCGCCCGAGTCAACGCCGCTCAAGATCCCCGGGTTAAAAAATCCCTTGCCGATTAAATACTGGCCGGGGGTGTTTACAGATAAGGGGCTATGTCCCCAGTTCATGCAGTTCGTCTCACTGTATCGCAAGGCCAGTGGCATTTTAGTAAATACGTTCTCCGAGTTAGACTCCGATCTCTTACTCTCCCTATCGGAAAACGATGAGGTTCCACCCGTATACTCAGTGGGTCCAATCCTTTACCTCTCAGATGACGTCAGCAAACCCCGAGATCCAGTATTGAGTTGGCTAGACGAGCAACCGGCCGGTTCAGTTATATTCTTATGCTTCGGAAGTAAATTCGGAAGCTTCGAGAAGGTTCAGGTGGAGCAGCTTGCATTTGGGATCGAGAAGAGCGGTCACCGGTTCCTCTGGTCGCTACGTGCGCCGTCCGATGTTCTCCCGGAGGGGTTTCTCGATCGGACGGCGGAGACTGGGAAGGTGATCGGATGGGCCCCACAAACGGAAGTTTTAGGACACGTGGCGGTGGGGGCGTTCGTTTCGCACTGCGGCTGGAACTCAGTGTTGGAGAGTTTGTGGTTTGGGGTACCGTTAGTGACGTGGCCGATGTACGCTGAACAGGTACTTAACGCGTTTTTGTTGGTGAAAGAGTTAGGGTTAGGGTTGGATCTGAGGATGGATTATCGGCTTGATATGAGGACTAAAAAGGGGAATGTGGTTGTTGATGCGGTGGAGGTGGAGGCGGCGATACGGCGGGTGATGGAAGGGGAGGAAGGTGTTGTGGTGAGGAGGAGGGTCAAAGAGATAAGTGAGTCAGCAAGAAAGTCAATGGAGGTGGGCGGGTCTTCTCACTTGTCCCTTTCGCGTTTTCTTGATGACGTCATTAAAGAGGTTTAATAGATATTTTGTGAAGAATTGTTGTCTTGGCTGATAAATGATGATATCCACATATTTAAAGTTACATGTTCGAATATCTCAAATATTATAAACTTGTACTTATGCTTTTAATTAATGAAAAAGTATATAAAGATGCGAGGAGCGTATCGAATATATCCTCCATATTTTGAAATCATAGTATATATCTTTTAAGTATGATTAATTCACGACACTGAACACTTATGGTGGTCCTAAAGATCATATAACACGAAAAAAAAATTGTTATGATGTTGAAGTTCTATTTATCGGCTAGGTCGATTAAGGGTGTGTTTGGGAGACTCAAAAAACTAGATGAAGATAGATGATGAAGATGATGGTAGATGAAGAAAAGAGAATTTGGTGTTTGGGAGTTAAAGTTTGAGAGAGATGAAGGTAGATGATGATAAATGATGGAAGATGAAGAATTGAAAAATCCATCATCTACCAAATGGTAGATTATGGAGATGAAGAAAATTTTAACTAATTTTTTTTACAATTTTACCCTAAAAAAGTAGTTTATTTATATTGTTCATTAGTAAATTTATACTTAATATTATTGTTATTCATTTTGATTATATTTCTATAATAATAAATATAACTATAAAGCAAGATATTTATTAGAAAATTAAATTAAAAACTAACAAATATAAAAAAAATCACTTATAAATAAAATTGGATGATTGCATTTAAATTGTTAAAAAATAAATTCTTGTTATTTAACTCGAACATAAACAAAAATATTTTAAGGTAATTATACTTTGTTGCTTGTTAAATTTATTTAAAATTAATGATAAATGAAAGGTTGTCCTTTTTAGTAAATTTACATTTATGTCAGCTTCTATAAGCTTCGTTCTTCCAAACACCAACTAAGCTTACAAAAATATCAGCTCGTCCATCAGCTACTTACTTCAGTTACTCATTCAACTTCAGTTTTAGCTTCAGCTACCAATAAGCTTCAGCTTCATCTTCAGCTTCAATAATCTACCATTTTCCAAACGGACCCTAAAACGCGAGTTTAAAAACAAAAATTAATGTACAGTTTAAGCAAAGACGAAACCGGAGCGAAAACTCGCTTTTTGTTTGGACCCGTCGGCTGGTCTTCTATGGGAAATTGCAAATGACTAAGAAAAGAGAAAATTTGGATATTTATAGTAGAGAGGATAAAAACAAAAAATATATATCAATCAAGTAAAATAATTTGGGAATCCAGATCACCACAACTTACATATAGAACAAATTTATTTGGCAATTTCACAATATATATAGTATGTAAATCATAATTATGTTTTTTTTTTGGGTAATCTATAAATCATAACTATGTAGGAGATAGGTTCGTGTGATTGTCACGTGGTCAGGTCATTGTTGAGCATACATCAATGTTGTCAATCATTGATTGTCACGTACCCATGACGTCGTCATATATTCACATCGAATTCAAGATGGAGGTATGAGTGCTAGATTGTTACCTTAGGTCAACATTACCTTGAAGACCATATTGAAATCGAGGATTCTAAATACTACCATAACTCATATAGACAAACATCTCATACATAAATTCAGTCCAACATCATAGATCAATGTAGTCAGGCTAAATTGACCCTAGAAAAAATGGAATTAGCTAGACATACCTAAAACAAACTCTCAAAGCTTTATTAATGAACGAAAACAAAGTCAGTCGAGCGACCTCCACTAAAGAATGGCTGCATAAACTTGTGAAATTCGAAAAAAGAAATGATAAAATTAACCTAATGGTGGAATGTCTTTATAGGGTTCGGGATAGCTTGAAATCCTAGTTCTACTCGATCTTATTTTTCTAATAAGATAAGATATAAAACTATAATAAAATGTCCAATTGGATGGAAAAAGAAGTCTAGTCCAACTAAAAGGGAAATGGGAAAAGGGAAAGAAATATAGAAAAACACGTTGAGCGGACCGGTCGAACGACCTCATATCTCGAAGGAGGATTGTAGGGTAATAAAAAAATAAAATCTTTAAATGTAGTAGGGTTGTAGGGGTAAATAAAATTTTCAAATGTAGTAGGTTGTAAGGGTAAAAATAGTTTTAATTTATAATTTATTGTAACAATTTTCATTTCAAATAATAAAATATTTTTCATATTTTAATTAATACATCTATTATATAATACTAAAATAAAAGTACACTTATCGTTCCCACGTTAAGCCACCTCGAATTTTGCTACATGTCATCCTTAGGTTAAACACATCAAATTTTGTCATGTGCCATCTTTAGGTTGTGTCACCTCTTCTTTCTTTCTTTTTACATTTTATTTATGGCGATGATAATAAATTTATTTCTATTTTTAAAAATCAATTTGATCTTATGTTATTTTATACCAATTACAACTATATATGATTTTATTGGCTTAAGTAATTTCCTTTCTAGGACTACCATTTTACCTCATGTCATCTTAACATTATAGAACAATTTTAATTTTTTCACTTAATTATAATAATATTATTGATATGTAAACTAATATTTAATTTATACAGTAGAAATAGTTTTAATATTTTCTACCAAATTCAATAACTATATATTATTATTAATGTATTTTAGTCATAATTTTAGCCGATTATTTAACCTAATCTATATTTAATAATCATTTTAGACAAAAGCTTATCAACGATTTGTTATTATGAAATAATTTATAGATAAATTATCTTGTCGAAATTTATTTATGAAAGAAAATATACTCCAAACTTATTAAATATATTGTAACACCCCGAATTCTCAGAACTCGGGACATTACTGGTTAGGACATCACAATGGGTCCCGACCTCAATTTGACAACAATATTACTAGGATCTTGCAACAAGACACAATTAAGAAAAACCGAAAATTTATAAAAATGTATTTGTCAAAGGATGAATGCAACAAAGTCTAACAGCCTATCGTACTTAAACAACGAAAAAGACTAACTGTCTTAACAAAAGGGAAAAACAACCAAGCAACAACCCAAACCCCCACTCTAATGAGTACGGAGACCCGGCTGACCACTACTTCCGGATCACTCAGCTGCTGTTCTAACATGCGGTAAATCTAAAAACACGATAAAACAACCATTAGCTAGTTATCTAAACATTAGGAGAATAATAATAGCACACATACACATAAAAAAAAACACTCATCATGCTTTCAAACAATCCATTTATTATCTTCATTTAAGTCATTCACTCTAATGATACTTATTTTGTGACACGAGGGATTCCCAAACCTCGCCTCCGCCCCCGTGTACCCATCAGGAGTGGATCCGATGCATCTCACCGTGTACCTGTATGGTCTGGGTATAGAGAACCTCCCAGTCTCCTGGCAGAGCTGGGCAGTGATGTCACGGCCCGTTATACATACACTTGGGCCTTAACTCATAATAACCACCGTCGTCCTAACAAGTTTTATTTTTATAATAACACACATTGCACACACACAACTATTATCACCCAACTAATATCCAGAAACCAGCTAAGTAAGTCGCAAGGACTTACCTGAGTAAAACCACACTCTAACAAGTCTCAAAACGATCCGTACTCGTGGTAACTCAAACGTCTGTCAAATAAGGCATGTGGATCAATATCTCATCCAGATGTCCAACCTCATGCGAAGGAATTACGGAAAAAGCTCTCTTACGGTAAAAGACCATTTTACCCTTAATGTCGGAAATTCTCAAAGTTTATTCTTAAACCTACTAATTCCTTTTAGCTTGTTTTTCTACAATTAATGTCTCTCGGATAGTTTCTAGAGGTTATAGGATTAATTTCAAACACTTGTCAAAGAGAACTACATTATCCCTTTCCCGATTACTCTACTCTTATACATATATGTGTGTACGTATATTATACGTTACTCTTACCCATCTATGCATATATACTTATGTATATATACACTCTACCTATTCATATATCTACACTTATATATATCTTATACTTATACCTATACATATATATATACTTACATATATATATATATATATATACTTTCCTAAGCCTACTACTATTACCTGTATATGAAAACTTACACATATCCAACCTTATCGATCTATGTATATATATACATGTCCACTTATCTTAAACATATCTAAAAATTTTCATCTCTCTCAACCCTTAAGCATACTCTTATACTGCTGCAAAAACTTATTTTGTTTTAACTGAAGGAAGACGCAGGAGAAGGTAGTACCGACGACTCACCAACCGCCTGTTTCGATCCGGCCCAAAGACAACCCTCTTGACGAGACGAGAGATGGACTAAACGAGGGACGGGCTCAGCGTCTAGCTCTTGTCTGCAGCAGTGATGAGGATGGTCACTGCAGGAATCAGGAATAGACTCGGCTCTACTCGGTCTCCCTGTTCGCATCCAGTGGATCGAGATGAGGTTTGTCCGTCACAAGAGTGAAGGGTGAGTTACTGTAATAATTCAGCCAGTAGAAAGGTAAGGATGAAGAGTACTGACCCTACCCGTGGCTATAGAAGGGGATTTGCTGTTCGATCGATCGACGAGAGGGAAGTAGGTCTCGGTGCTGAGGATGAAGATCCGGACAAGGCTGCACTCGCACAATTCTACGTCCTTGCCGGTGATGGAAGCTTCCTCGTCCTGCTGTCGGCCTACGTGAGGAATGTGACCGTGCGGGAAGATGAACTCAGCAAGGGGTAGACGGAACTCACCTTTGTTGCGTTTACCGAATCTCGAAGTGGGTTTGTCAAGTAGTTGCGGCGAGAGAAG
This sequence comes from Fagopyrum homotropicum, assembly GCA_033239125.1. NCBI lineage: Eukaryota > Viridiplantae > Streptophyta > Magnoliopsida > Caryophyllales > Polygonaceae > Fagopyrum > Fagopyrum homotropicum. The sequence goes on along the minus strand of BSWB01000003.1, from coordinate 142,062,309 downwards.
GGAAGACGCCTCTACTCCTCCGGTCGTCGACGGCGCAGTGTTCCGGCCGGGAGAAGGTCGTCTGGGTGGACCGATGAGCGGTGCTTCCAACTCTGTTGCGGTGACGAGAGTGCCGAAGGAGTACAACCGGTTGTGCAGAAAGTAGCGACAGGATATGTGGGTTAATTAGGGTTAGATCATCTCATTAGGTTAAAACCAAAGGGTTAGGAATGATTAAGAGGAATGGGCCGGCAGGATAATCATTGGGCCGAAAGAGATTGGGCCGGTTGGCTCATTTAACTAAAACAAATGAGCTGAAAAAACGTATACTAGTTAATCGTCCGGAACCGTTAAAAGTACGAGATTATCTACGGGTTACAATTTATCATTTTATGTTAATCGAAGTCACATAAAATGACAGATTTTAATATCGTTTTTTTTTAAAGGAATAGATGGCGGATCGGAATCTGATTTGATCCCGTATTAAACGGAGTTTAAAATTTCGGTTATTACATATATCAATTTAAAATTTCTTATGAGATGATTCAATAATAATTAAAATCCTAGCATAAACTTTCCAGAAGGTCAACCATCTAGGAGTTTTTTGTCCTCACTAGACTATTGAAAAATAACAATTCTTGTTGACATGGTTAATCCACATTCAAATGGTGTGGGATGAAACTTTTACGGGGTGTTATAATCTCCCCCACTTAAACTCACGGGGTGTTACAATCTTCCCCACTTAAACTCTTGACTATCCACGTCAGGTCGAAGGACTGTCCACCGAGCCGAGTGACCCCCTACTAGGGTGAGCACACTCGCAACTCATGGTTACCTCTAATATCATTCGTAAAACCCGAGGTCTTAAAAGCGTTGTCCCATGCCAACCATACTCGCGCAGAAACTTCCAAGAGGTCACCCATCCTGAAACTGCTCACGCACGAGCACGCTTAACTCCAGAGTTCTTTGTTCTCACTTCACCACTAGAAAAGAAGAATTTTTGTTGACATATATAGCAATTCGTCCTTATAAGTTAACCATAAATCACCATTCAAATGATGTAGGATGAGGGGTGTTACATACATTGTGATTACTATATATATTTTATCATACACATATCATTACTACAATATAAATGGGAGTACCCCTCGCAATAGATTACTTCCCATTTTACCCTTTTTATTTCATTTTTGACGCATATACCCCTTTCATTCACTAAGAATTACAGGAATATCATTCTCTTTACACATCTCTCTTGATACACACCCCTTTTAGCATGCAACACTACCTCTTGACACCTCTCCTCTCTACTTCATCGAATCATCATTTCACTAAATTGTTGCTTCATTTGCTCCCCTCTTACTCCTTACGCTCTTCTTTTCTCTTTATTTGAACAAATTCATCGCTACAACTCACCTTTTCGTTCTTTGGGTCGTCTCTATCGCCAACGATTTCTTCAAGTCGTCTGATCTATAGAAGATTCGTCTTCTCTATTTCTCTCTCCTTGGTCTTTCTATCCGTTTTTCGGTGTTTCGGTACTCTAGTTGCCTTTCTCTTTAACAGATCCATTTTCTTCATCATCACGAGGTTCTCAAAATTTATAACTGCGATCTAATGAAGATGATTTTGTTTTTGCGTGGCAGGGTGAACCATGAGATTAAAACAAAAACATTTGTTTTCTTTCTTTTCGCTCAACTTTGTAGGCACTTCATCGACGAGTTATGACTTTGACAACAACATTGTGGGGTGATTTTGTAGCAGTTTTTATCAAACAAAAAAAAATGGTTTGATACTCATTGTCTAGGATTCATCTTAGGGTTCAACGTTTGAGGGTGACGAGCCCTTGTAATTGCGAGCGCGACATTAAGCCAAACAATTTTAGCTTGCGCATCAACAACAGGGAGTTGGTTGTTTTGGCCTTCCATTGCTTGACTTGCAACAACTTTCTTGGTAGTTTTTTGTTTGCCGGGAGTGTGTTCTATCTCGTTGTCAAGAGAGACATGTTTCCTCACGAACTATTCAAATTCACTAATCTAGCCTGAAAATCAAAAAAATAAATAAAAACAACTTAAATAATCAAAAATTAGGTAGCAACTAATTCTATCAGCAATCCCGACAATGATGCCAAAAACAATCAGGGAAGGTTTTACCGAAAGTAGCAACAACCTCCCCCGCAAAAGAATGTGATCGAATGTAGTATAATCGGGTATCAAATTCACAAGAATCGCATCTCATTTGGATAATAATGATAATTAATTATTTTAAGTGAAAATCAAGGCAATGATATAGTAATTGTAAGAGACGAAATCAATAATGATTGTAGACAGTATGATGAAAGTGATCTAAGGAAACATGAATCCCAACTAAAACAAATTAAGTACTGACGCATATATGTATATAACTCATGAACATTGATATATTATAATTGTAGGTAACCATCTAAAATAGTTTTTGACATAGACAAACAAATATCGTGCTTTCCAACTCACGTAGCTCTCAATATAACGGTTCGACAGTATAAGAAAATCCATTAAACGTTTAGAAATCCGGAAAAGACCAAGAACAACCTTCACTTTTGGCTCTTTAGTAAGAAAAAGGTACAAGAACAACCTTCGCTTGTGGCTATTCAATTATTTTATCCAAACCAATTATAAACACCACATCCATCGAAAGTTAATACAGGTAGGAATAAAGAACTTTGAATAGAAGCAATATCGCAATCTCAATTCATAACTATATATGCAAAATAGCGGTGAGCATAGGTCCAAAACCAAACCGAACCACATTAACCGGACGGAACCTAAAATCGATTTCCTAAAACCTTGGACCGAAAACCGAACCTATAAAAGTAGGTTCGGTTTCAGTTTGGACCTAAAACCAAAAGTATGAAATATTGGAACCGAAAACCGGACCTATTAGGGTCAATTTTGGTTCGGTTTAGGTTTGAACCTAAACAAACATAAAAAGTAATTGTTAATATGATTATATGAACGACCCTCAATTTTAATAGCAATTTGGTTTTTTCGGTTTACCCATCGATTTTGCGGTTTTTAACCGAAACTAAAATGAAACCTATTTTTTAAAAACACATACCTAAGACCGGATCTAAATTGTCGGTTTTCGGTTCGGTATGGACCAAAACTACTCGATTCGATTTGGTTGGGTAACCGAACCTAACTTGTTCAACCCTAATTCAAACAATAAACTAAACCTAGGGATCATCCAACCCTTAGATCAAGAAGGAATTTAGCCAAACATTATCAGATTTTAAAAAAGACAATATATAAAATCAGGAAATACATAAACTCACAATTGTTTGGTTCTAGTAAGGCAAACCTTCAAAGTAAAGCAAACAACTACTTGACAGCTAGGGTTTAGATCTTTGTGTATGCGGCAGCGATCGAAGGATGATCTCTAATAGTCAAGTGTGGTATTTAACCTAAGGATGACATATGAATATATAGCGTAAATCTCGGGGTCTAGGGTTACACAAAGTATAACCTTAAAATATTACAATCAAAAAGTTTTAATTTTCTTCACAACGACAAGTTATACAACCATCTTACGGGCACCAGACGACAATATCATGGCCGTAAGGAGCGCTGCTTTGACAACCTTTTTGACACATCAGTATAACTGACTTTTTCGATGCTTTGGTTGGAACTACGTGACCCATGAGTACTACTTTTAAAGCTCTTTTAAAGATCTACAACTTTGTGGTTGGAATGATTGTCCAAATCCAAAAGAACGATGGTAGAAATTAGGAATCTCTCAGAGATCGTCATAAAAATGGCACAATCCATACTGGTTCCACTTGATTTCTTTCATTTTCAATCGATCTTGATATTTCCTTGTATTTTCCGACTTCAGGGAAGATTGAATCCTTCTGCTAATGATATCTCCATACCATTATGCTCCAAAAATAACCTTAAATGCATGGAACACGAAACAAACCAAAGTAAATACCGAAATTCAGAAAGTGAATGTTTTCTAAACAAATAGAGATGTATAGGAAAGTAAGAGAAGTATAAGATGCATGATATAAGGTTTAAAAAGTGTTATAGTTTACACTTGGACACTCATCACATGCTTAGTCTACGTTATAAAAATTGGAGTCTTTACTTAGTACATAAACAAGAAAAAAGTGCACTATTTTTCAAACAAACCGCATAGAAAATACGGTTATTAAGCTAGTTAAATTAAATTAGACTAGTTAATTAAGGTGCCCATATAGGAAACCCCTCACCAAAAATCCTCTCTCCTGTTCACAACAGGAAACCTAGCCGCCGGAACTTGTTCCTCCCCAGCCACAACCAAAAGTACTACCCACCACCAAAAATCTCACTCGTTGCTTCTTTGCACAACGGAAATGGAAATCCCGGTGAATTCCCTATCCGGAATGTTGAAATCCCTAGAGCCTGAACCTTCCGATTCCAACAAATTTGTGAAAGCACCGCTCCTTGACTAAAAAGGCTTCCCACCGGACCATCACAATCTCGTCTTCGTCGGCTTTCAACTTGAGGACGGCGTTCCCTCGCCTACTACAAGTTTTTGAAGGAATCTACCCTTCAAATGGTTATCGGCCTCCGTACTGACCCAATAAAGAGGAAGATGATGGTGTTCATCTTTGTTGTCGGCCGATTCGCAAAGGATTTCATCAAACCCTTGTCTTTATCCTACAAGCTATTTTCGATTAGTATGCGGGGAGGATCAGGGTTGCTTTCAACCTATGTTACAAAAGGAAAAAAGCCTTCATGACGGAGAACCCTTTTCCATAAACATGTCCTTGTACGGTGAGGGTTATCTAAAACTGTGGCTTGCTTTCTTAGGTATTTCGAACTACGGACTTGAGATTTTTGTTTCACCTTCTGGAATGGTTTTGTTACCCTTCCATTTCTTCTTTGTCACCCTGATACCTTTGATACCTAGATGTTTACTAACAGAGGAATTACTTTTCATGAACTTTTTATATGATGTGTACTGGTTGTTTCCAATCTTGTGATCCTTAGATGGGTTTTATCTAATTTTATCGGATGCATTTGTAGCCTTCCGGCTTGAATACCTTATCTTTGAAAGTCTCATTCTCAGCTTATATACTGTGGTGAACGAATTGTGTGATTTTTTACTCTTCAACGCTTATCAAGCTTTTAGGAACACAATATGGATTAAAGTCTCTAATGGATTTCACAAATCCGACATTGTTAGTTGTAAAAAGCATTCTCCCCTATGTAATCTACCTGAATCACAATTTTGGATGTTTCTTGTGAATCCTTACATTCCTGATGATGGATTTTGACCTACTAGCTCTTTTGCCCAACAAGGCACTTACCAACTGGGATAAAACCCTGTTTGTATAATTCTAATAATGTTCACATCCATTTTCATTCATGCTACGAGAGCCTACGACTTTTGACGATAATCTAGGTAATCCCCACTTTTGGCTTTCTACTTTTCTAAACTGGTAGGTCTCGATTTTCAACAAAGGAATGTACTGTATTTTATTCTTTGTGTTCCTTTACCGATCTTGCACATAACACACCATCTGAGAACAAATGTTGAGATCCCAATTGTCTCTTTATCCATGTGCTACCATGGAAGCCGAAATGCCTCTTCTTTTTAAGAGTGACCTTATGCTTTCTCAGTTCTAAATTTCCATGTCTGTTTTATGAGTACTAGTTACAATTAGGGATGTCAATGGATCGGGTGGTGGGTGGATGACCCAATCCGCCACCCGACCCGCTAGCAAATTTCATCCACCCCACCCGACCCGCCACCCGCCTAACACACCACCCGCATCCAACGGATGAAACGGGTGGATCGGGTGAGATTTTGGGTGTTCTGTGCATTTCCTTCAAATCGATATTAAACTCGGATTCAAATACGGAAAATCAATAATAATAAAAATAAATTTAACCTGAAAATGTTTTATCCATAAAAACATGATAAATCTGAAGTCAACACAAATCATTCAAATTCTCGAAAAAAAAGAGAAATGGGTCAAGCAATCGGAAAAGACTGAGAAGAAACCTGGCGAAGTGGCGAGTTTGGCGACTTGCGAAGTAATCGACTCTCAAGCAAGCATACCTTTCGAGTTAGGTTTAGGGATCTGACTTTTTTTAGGGTTTTTTTTAAATTAAAAATTTTATTAAATTATTATATGTTTATAACGGGTGTAAGCGGGTTAAACGGGTCGGGTGGGTGGGCGGATGGATGATGGATCGTGTGATGGGTGGATGAAAGGTCCATCCGAATCCGACCCGATCCATCACCTGCTTCATCCGTCATCCTCTTTCACCCGCTTCATGTCGGGTTTTTACCCTTTTATTATGGATCGGGTAATCGGGTGTCCGTCGGGTTCGGATGAAATTGCCATCCCTAGTTACAATCCCGAAACGTTTTAAGAAGATATTGAAGTTTGTTCCTTGACCAAAGAGCATTAATCTCGCCGCCTAACAACACGGATCTCAGTCTAACGACACTATTTACACCAACAATGAAATCCAAAGATAAATTTATCAATGAGCTATGACTCAAATCTTAAGTAAGACAAACAAATTCGAACAAAATCAAAACAATAAGCTTTTCTTTGTACAAATTTAGTGTGGTAAACCAACTTTTTAACCAACTCTTTTTAAATTATTTTCTCCTTAGAAATCATGAATCTCTTAACTATCAAAGTAACACACTTTTATATATCATGATACCCGTGTTCTACTGCATCGTCTTCCCAGTTTTGATGTTGTTATTTGGTTGCGGTTCAAGTGGTTTGTTGTAAAAGGAGGCGTGGATTTGTGATCGACTCCTGAAGGCTTTGTTGCAGCCCAAATCTGAGGTGTTCACAGTTGTTCCTCAGGCTCCATACCTGTGTACTTCCTTCAAGATGAGCGTTGTTTCTTGTTGCTTCCTGTTGACTGTATCAGTCTGCTTTCCCATGAAAATCTTTTAGCTTTCGGGTCTTTTTGATGTATTTTTTGTGTGATTCTTTTCTACTTTGTTGTGTCCTTCATGACGGTTAGTCCGTCTGCCGATTTTTTTCGGCCTTTCGATTCACTAGACAACACGCCGTCTAATGTTTCGACCTGCTTTCTTTTTAAAAAAAAAAAAAATAAAATAAAAACTAAGGTGCTCATATCCCGTAAGAGACTAGGGGTACCACGTAGTAGAGTTGGGTCCGGTTCAAACCAAACCGCCGAACCGGCAGTTTGTGAACCGGCGGTTTAGGTTCGCCGGTTTGGTTGAACCGGAGGTTTACGGTTTAGGTTTGGCTCTCGGCCAAACCTAAACCGCGGTTCAAACCGGCGGTTTAACCGACGGTTTGGTTGAACCGGAGGTTTACGGTTTAGGTTTAGGTTTGGCTCTCGGCCGACGGTTTGAACTTTTTTTTTTATTTTTTTAAAACTTTTTTTGACTAAACCGTCGGTTTAACCGACGGATTTTACCGAAGGTTTGCGAATACCGTCGGTTAAACCGACGGTTGTGTCAAAAAAACGTTGCATTTTAAATTTTTTTTTTTTTAAATATTTGTCAAACCGCCGGTTTAGGTTAAATCTAAACCGGCGATTTGAGTTGGGCCGGTTTAGTTTTAGGTTTGGGACCCATGTCTACCATGTAGCCGGTAGGATTATGTCACATCAAAACTATTAAAATGGATTAAAATATAAAAAGCAAACACTATTGTATTTGGATACTTCTTATTTATTTTGTTTTTAGTTCACGCCTGTAAAGATGATAAATTTTGGTATGCTTCAAGATAGATATTGATACGACAAAGACAATAAAGTCTTCTTGAAACAATTTGGTTTACTAGACTTTTTCTAGTTTTGTGTTTAGTAAATGTACCCTTGAGAGAAGAGTGTGAAACTGTTTGAAAATAAATACAAAAGGTTGGGGTACATTTACTTAATTGAAAGATTAAAAAGCCTAATTACTACTCTAGGTTTTTCAAAAAGACCTAGTTACCAAAATTGTCCAAGTCTCTTTTTATTTATTTATAATATTTGTTGCTTTAATTTTTGGTTTTTTATCTGCCAAACTATTATTAGAAAACCCCATCAGCAAACAAGTGAATAATTTCCCCCTCCACATATCTTGCTTTATGAAGTGAATCAAGAATGTCCACCAATCATTATTTGTATATGCTCATTATACAATTGCTTTGAATAATTTCATCAATATCAAATACCTCATATTTTGAGAAATTTGGACCCATCGAGTAGCATATGGTGCATGCTCTATATAAAGTTTCACATTACACTTTGTGATGTAATCTTTTTCGAACTATGCTGAATTCTACTTCAGATCAAATACATATATAATCATATTCAAATGAACCCGGTCAGATAATTCCAATTCGGTTCAAATCAATCGAAACTTCAACACGCATGAGAACAAATCATGAGGGGTTGAAATCGAGAAATTCAAAAGATCAAACTAAAAAATCGATGTAGAAAGATTATCAGAAGGCTGCAACCCGAGAAGACCATTTTCGACTAAAACGATTGTTGATTTGAACAAAAGCAAAAGATAAGGTATAATAGATCACCTACATATACAAAAAAACATGAGAAGAAAATTGTAAAATCCCAAAAAATTGGGAGATTTGTTAAGTACACAAAAGCTAGAGGAAGAAGTGGAAAGGCGCCGGATTGAGGAGAAGGAAATCCGTGGTTCCTTTCTTGTTGTAGAAGCCCAACAATTCAACACGAGTATCAAAATACAAGAATTTGGTAGTTTGTGGGTTTCAAACCACCCTCCCTTCCTATCACTAGCTTGACTTTATTGACTTTATTTCTAGTGTTACCAATTTTAACACTAAAAATAGCGATTATCCAATTTTAATAATATTCAATTTCTAATTATCCAAACTAGCTGGACTTTATTGACTTTATTCCTAGTGTTAATCAATTTTACCACTACAAAATAGGGATTATTCAATTTTTAATTATCCAAACTAGTGTTACCTACTCTTAATCAATATATACTACTAAAGTAGAGGTTTAACTTGCTGACATGGCACTCCTAGAATCAAGATTTTTAAAATACAGCTCCCTCTTTAAAACTATAAAAAAATTTCTTTTTAAATCTTCAATATATTAAAATTATTTATAATTACAACTAAAAATCCCAACAAACTAAAAACTAAATCATCAAATTATTATTTTTTTTCAATCATAACAAATCAAAATTATTTGATTTCCGTAACAACCCAAGAAAAATTCTAGCTTTATCCCATCATTAATCAATATAAATTAAAAATTAAACCACAACCCCATGTTCTTTATAAATACAATGAATTTCATCTTCACGTCTACTCTCTCCTGAACTCATTTAAGTTGATTGCTCAGTAATTCTAGGGTTTCTTCATTTCATGTTTTATACTTTTCGTATTAGCTTTGTTGATTCTAATACTTCTGTTACTTTTGTTGTTGTGAATAAACCATGTTGTGCTCATTCAAAAATCAGCCTCAGCAGGCAAGGTTTGTGCTTCATTTTGTGGATAATTTCATTTGCAAGTCTTTTTCCTCAAGGATAACAAATTTCCAATTTCCTCACACAGAATAAGCAATATCAAAACCGTGGAACTAAATGACAGTCCAACATATAACCTTTGCAAGAAGATGGTTCAGTGATCAAACAACAACTTCGACAAGGAAGGAGCAGTTCAACATCTGAACAAGGTTTGTGAACGTGAAGATCATTTGGAGACTGCAAGAAGATCAAAGCACTATAATTGATTACCTTGACTTTTGTTTTCATGTTTTGTTGTTTCATATATATATATATATATATATATATATATATATATATATATATATATATATATATATATGAAATTCATGTGGTGCAGGTTGCAACAGCCGCCGCACCGGTGCAAGAGACCGATAAGTTAAGAGGAGGTGATTATGCACATCTGATCCACGACTTCTCTTTCCAGATATGCTGTTCTATGGTATTATTGCTTCTGTGTTTGAAGAGATTCAATCTCCAGATCCTATCACCAAAGGTTCGAATAAAACCAATTATATATTAGGTTTTCAAATAGATTAATCAAAGTACAGGAATTACTAATTTGGTGTTCAACTAATAATATTTTACATTTAATAATCCAAATGTGTTCATTGACTTCATTATATGGCTATTGTGACGGGCTAACTAAGAACGAATAACCTCGCTGTAAATCTCGGTGGTCCTAGCATCGGTTGATACCTTGCCTTTCCTTTTCCGATCATCGACAGGCGGCTGAGTCATCAGATCCGCGGTGGCCATGGCGCCAGAAACGGAGCCGCTAGCCATCGATGTTCTTGCGGCACCATCGTCGCTACTCGATTCCGGAAAGAGCGGCGAACTTGGCCTCAAAGCCGGTGTTCCGCTCGAATCCCCACCGTCAATGCTCTCAGGTCGTTGTTCTTGGATCTCGCAATATGTCCGGATTCCGGAACACTGCCTTTTAATCGTGTAAAGTGCGGGAATTAACTCCGGAAGCCGACGGGGATGCCGGAGGAGGCCGCGACTGAGAATTCGATCGGGAATGGGCATGGAAACAACAATGCCATTTCCTGCTGTTCTGACCGGCTCGCCTATGGCAACACCGGGAGCACAATCTTTGATAGGTCCGAGATTCCCATTTCCAATGCTTCCTGCTGTTGAATCATTTGATCCACCACGAGTTCAAAGCAATCAGATGGGTTCAGTTTTGCATCAAAAAAAAAAATCAGATGGGTTCAGTTTCCATGAAAACGTACCACGGGGCGCCTACGTGGTTAAGATGCCTGCTGAGTCGTACCAACAGTCTAATGAGTGATAAATTTTGGTTAAGATGCCTACGTGGTCAAGTAAATTTTAGCAAATCATACATGATTTGCTAAAATTTCCTATCAAAATTTTTATTTATTTTCATTTCTTTTTTGGAACGATATCATATCCACATGTTTTAATTTAATCTTGGAGAGCAAAATTAATATTTTTTTATTTTTCATAATTAATATTTTTTTTAACAATTTTGCATTTGATGCTTTAAGTGAATATTTTATTTTTTTTCATCGTTATTATATACATGATTTGTTAAGTTTTACTTCCATCATTATTAATACCTTTTTATTTATAAATTCAATTTGATTTTTTAAATTTGATAATATTTATAAAATAATCGGTTTCTATTTACAAAATTTACTAACATGGTTATAATTACGAACAAAAAAAGCAAATAATATCGTTGAAGTCAAGTTATTTTAGAAACCCTATTTCCGATCTCATCCACCAATTTTACTGTGTAATCTAAACAATCTTCTCAAACAAGATTTTGTTTTAATTTGCATGCCAAACACTTTTGATATACATTGCTTAATGATTGTCTTTCATATGTGGATGTCCTCTTTTCTTCCCCTACATTCCCCATTCATCATCTATTACGTATTACAAGGTCTTGCTTGAATTACACTTCACATGATTAATTAAATGTAACTTTTGAGCAGTTGAGCAAATAACTAATGTGGTCTATTGTTATGTACAACATATAAAGAGAACATGCAAGAGTAGATCATGAGAGGAATTTAAAAGCATAAGAGACTGCTTTTAATTAGGATCTCCTAGAGTCCAAAGTTGCTAAGTTGAAGTCTCAGCTTTTTTTTTTTTTTTTTTTTTTTTTCAGTAAGATGGGTGCCCTCTACGCCTAATCTTGGACAAAGAATTGGTGCTTATGATAAAACACGTTTATGGAAGAAAAGGTACAATAGATTGAAGCATATAACTTCTTGACGAGGAGACGAATAAAGATAATGTTGAAAAAGAAACTGGTAAAAAGATCTTTGGAGTTGAAGCTTTGGAAGATGAAAATAGTAGATGCGGCGGAACTATCCCAAGCTATGATGCACGGACACGGATACGGGAAACGGACACGGCGAAAAACGGGGAAGCGGCAATCCTCAAAAGTATAGGAAACGGGGACACGGCGAGTAAAATAATTAATATATTATTTTAAAGATATTGAAATGTAGAATTACTATATCATAATGAGATACATATATATGAAAAAATCAATGATATATGAGTTGATAAAAATATTAACATGATGGTAAAATAATCGAAACAAAAGCTTATAAACAAAAATTTTCAGTCTTACAAAACATAGAAATAAACATATTTAGTTCTATAATCTGAAATAATCATACTTAGTATAAAAATTGAAGAATGAATCATTCATTTCCAAATCAACAATAACCGAACAACATGATCAACAAAGGAAAATAATAATAAATATTTGTGAATTATAAAAAGTGAAAGAATTAGAATAACATAGTTAACATTCAACAAATAAAAATTATAAAATAAATTAATAATCAAAGATTCAAAATTAATTTATAAAATCATAAGAAAAATGGAGAGAAGAGTCGGCCGGCGGAACAACATTTCAACATTAGAGCCGGAGAAGAAGATCGGTGTCCTACTTCCGACAACCACAATCTTGCAGGTGGTCATGTAGAGCTAGGTTTAGTCGGAAAAAATGGGAAAGAAGAAAAAATATTACGGTATATAAGTTTTTATTTCGTTGATCATGTCTTGACTGGACAAAATCCGCGTCCTCACCTTGTCCTAGACGTGTCCTACCTTGGAAACGTGTCTTGACCGTGTCCGGTCATATTTGACCGTGTCCGAGCCGTGTCTGGTTGTGTCCCCGTTTCCGACACGGCAGGACACGGGACACGCCGCCTTCTAGAAGTGTCCGTGCATCATAGATCCCAAGTAATCTACGTTGGGGCCAAAACGATTGATGGTTCAGAGTCTAATAAGGAAATGCTAATGCACTACAAAGAGCTTGCATATGAATTTATACGAAAGGAAGTTCATTGAAGAATAATCTCATGCTAAGAATTTGTTAAAGCAATTGGAAGAGTTATTGAAGGTTGAAGTATTAAGAAGGAAATTATTGCATTAACTTCATTTTGAGAATCTGTTAAGGCATAATTAGATCGACTTAAAGACATTAAAAACATTAATCAAAGACCTTTCAAAACTTTTGTTTAGCTTAACAGGAAATTTTAAGTGTTGATGTATGAGAAAGAAGATAAATTGGTTGGTATGTAAATTAAAAACATTAATTAAAGACCTTTCAATTAATATTTTTAATTTTTTAAGTTTCGCCTATTTTTTCAATAAAGATATAGACAAGAGACTACAGGTTGATATCCTCCTATTTTTATCAAATATATATATTTTATATTATTTAGTAATTATTTTGTGATCACAACTAGAATCATTATCAATTTATTGTTTTTAAAAAATGGTCAAGCAAACAAATAATATTAAAACTATATGATCTAATTTATGGTTTTAAATATATATTAAAATCATTTTTTTTCCAAAACTTTTGTTTAGCTTTACCACGTTTATATGAAAAATTCTGAAAATTAATTTTTTTAACTGTAAAATTTTTTAATTATAAAACTTTTTTTAATTATTTTTACATAAACTTTGTTTTTTTTATTACTTTTAATTTAGCTTTCATAAAGATAACTTTTAATAATAAATTTATTTAAGAAAATAAATTTTTTTTTGGTAGGATGACCTTATTCAAAAAGTAATAATCTTTTTTAAAAATAAACGTACTGACTATATATCTTCATTTTATTATGTAATTATTTTATATTTTTTAGTAATATAATTTTTATGATCATTCACGTAGATTATAACATCATAACATAAACTAACTTGTATTTATTATTATATATATTTAATCATCTATGCATATTATTATTTATACATATTTGATGAATAATACTCGACACAAATTATCAATATATACTCAACATAAAATATTTTTAATAAATACCCGTGCACGGCACGGGTACTAAACTAGTTATCCCTAAATTACATATTTTAATTACTTAATTTTTAATTTCAATCGCAATATTTAATTTTAATTACTCAATTTTAACCATAATACCAATTTACTAATTGACAATTTTGGTAACAGAACCTTTTTGAAAAACTATAATAGTATCTGAGCTTTTTAATATTTCAATTAACTAAATATACCCCAATCTTTTATATTTATTCCCAAACTCTACACACTCTTCTCTAGGGGTACATTTATTAAACACAAAACTAGAATAAGCCTAGTAAACCAAATTGTTTCTTTATATTTACTAATTAGCCAATGGTAATACTCAGAGACGCGTAAGATCATGGCTAATATGCTTATAAGTTGACTAATCTAATTTTCTATAAATTAAATTCCGTTCAAAAATTAATTAAAAATAAGAAGAGTAATTCACCCATCTTGTATACTAAACTCAAAATTATAATAACTTTTGATAACTTATTATCCGCTACAATTATTTAGCATGGTTTATATGGAACGACTGGCCATTATAATAGTACGTCCAATTTGGTGTGACATGCATCTGACATATTCCAGTTTGGGACAAATTACAATGACAAAAATATACAAGTATGGGAATCTATCTATATGAAAGTAACAATGGCCCATTGTTGCACTTACAACTGCCGTTCAGTGGCTTCGTCTTCACGTGACTGTATGATCTACCAGTCTACCACTCAATGCGTAAGAGTAGTTAGTTGATTATATATAGCATAATTACATCAAACAAATTCCAGAAAGGGAGAAAAGAAAAACAATCCACAATACACAAAAGAAACCAATCAATCACTCGTCTAGTGGATTATATACACGTACATCAATAATACATTCATCTCCATGGAAACCGGCGCCGAGCTCATCCTCTTTACCGCTCCGGAGATGGGCCATCTCATGGCCGAAATCGAGGTCGGTCGGCAACTCATAGCACTAGACCCTGAAATCTCCTTAGCAATCCTCATCCCTAAGCTCCCTGTCCCCAACGAGAAGCTCGACGCCTCCATTCGATCCCTCGACGCCGATCTCAAGCGAGACGACAGGGCCCACCAACGAATATCCCTTGTTGAGCTTCCCTCACTAGACGAATTTCCGCAGGAGTTGATCGCCGCTGGCAACCACGTCATCACCGTCGACGCACTAACCACTCGCTATAAGTCAATCGTGAAGCAAACCGTTGAGGATCGCCGGCGCCGGAGAAAAATCGTTGGACTGATGCTCGACATGTTCTGCACGGCGATGCTGGAGGTTGCAGAGGAGCTAAATTTACCTTCATACTTGTTCTACACTTCCGGCGCTAACATGCTTAGCATGATGCTCACGCTGGAGACAATCGAGGGGGATATACCATCTTTATTCAGTGGCATGTCGCCGGATTCAACGCCGGTGAACTTCCCGGGGTATAAGAATCCGGTACCGTTAAAAGTCTGGCCTAATTTGTATCTCAACAAGGCTACGCATTTGGCGGAACTATTCAGGCGATTGAGCGCTGATTATCGCAAGACCAAGGGTATTTTAGTAAATACGTTCGAGGAATTGGAATCGGATCTTCTCAAATCCTTCGCAGAAACCGAACGAGTTCCACCCGTATACTCTGTGGGGCCCATCGTCCATCACCCCAATAAGAGCGACGAGCCAACTCGGGATCCGATACTGAGTTGGTTGGACGAGCAACCGGACGAGTCAGTAGTATTCTTCTGCTTTGGTAGCAAGGTTAAAAGGTTAGAGAAGATTCAAGTGGAGCAATTAGCAATCGGGATCGAGAAGAGCGGTCAACGTTTCTTGTGGGCCCTACGAGACTCGTCGGAGGTTCTTCCGAAGGGGTTTGTTGAAAGGACGGAAGGTGTCGGAAAAGTAATCGGATGGGCCCCACAAACGGAGATTTTAGAGCATAAGGCGATAGGTGTATTTGTGTCACATTGTGGCTGGAATTCTACATTAGAGAGCATTTGGTTTGGAGTTCCGATCATTACTTGGCCGTTATATGCAGAGCAACAGTTGAACGCGTTTTCCATAGTAAAGGAGGTTGAGTTAGCGGTGGAACTTAGGATGGATTACGTTTATAGTTTATGGGAGGCGAAGGCGAATACGGTGATTGATGCGGTTGAGATTGAGGCGGCGATACGACGGGCAATGGAGGAAGAGGAAGGTGTGACGATAAGAAAGAAGATGAAAGAGATGAGTAAGTTGTCAAGAAAGGCTATGAATCCAGGTGGATCATCTTACGTGTCTCTTTTACGTTTTCTTAAAAACGTGAAAGAGAATGTCGCATTAGTGAAATAAGTATATTGTTTTGAATTGCTAAGAAATTTAGGCAAAGTATGTGTTTCGTGTAAAACTCAACTAAGTTATGTGTGGTTTTGTTCGTATGTTTATCATTGAAGTTTAATAATATTTGAATAAGTCTGTTATATTATATTAATTGTTAAATGGTTTGTTACATATTATATAATTGGATCATAGTTGTATACGAGTTTAACTAGTCGAGCCTATAATTAAAACTTTAAAAATATATCCATATTAGTGAAATAAGTATAATGTTATTTTTCAATACGTTGAATATGGTCTGACATACTTCTGGCATATTCCAGTACGTTTGGATACAAATATGGGAAGCTCTTTACCTCAAAACAAGAGTGGCCCATTGCTGCAGTGTTGCAGTAATCGCCATCGCCAAGGAGCTAAGATCTGATTTTGCGGAACTTTTGTTTGGTTGAATTTAATGAAACGTGTAAATCACTGGTCCTTTGAGACAAACAACTCTGCATGGACTTGCCAATTGACCGGCCAAAACACTGACCACCTCTGCATACATTTTTGTAATATCTTTAAGATTAGAATGTTAGATGATACGTTCTATAACATTGTTATAGGTGACTCAATCTTGTATGTTGCTAGTCAATTCAGAAATCATTGGTTTGAGTGGTAATGAGATATGAGATGCTATAATAATGTTATGAGGTAGATGATCTAACATTTAGCATAAGATAGTCATTTAGCGTGTGTTTTGTATGAACGGTATGTTTGCAAATAATATATAGGTTGGATCTTAATGGATCAGAAGTCCATGATGATACTATCTCATTATTGAACCAGGTTTATAAACTCGGGTTCGAAGATATAATGAAACTAACTCTTCACTAAAAGAAACGTTGAGTTTCATATACGCCGGTGAGGAGTATTTAACCTCGCATATGATGACGAAAAGAAACCCTAATCAAGATACTAGGCTCATAGGTTTACTTTTTGCTAGGGTTTACATTAAAGAGAGTCTTAGAGTTGAGAGCGATTTTGTTGACGATGAAGATCTCAAGACACTTCATCTTTGTATACGAGCTTCTCTTTGCGGTCGACAACGCACGAGAAAGCAAAGCTTTGATCGAAACTTTGATTAGTCTTACAAGGACTATTCACGACCTTTCTCATATGTTCTTCTCGCTTGTGTTTTGTAAATCTACATTAGGGCTTTTAATGTTTCTTGCATGCAAACTCTTTGTTACGACTATTGTAAACGGCCTTGAATGCTTGGTAGATCTAAGATGAGATCTTTCTTCTTGAGGTTCGGCAAACGTAGAGTTTTAACACCGGAACTACGTAAACAACTCGAGGCACTCTTTTGTTTTACTAACTTTACATGCTATCGTTATTATAAAGATTACAAAGTGGTATCAAAGCATATTTTGTGAATCTTTCTCTTGTATCACTTTTTTAAGTCTTCCGTTATTATCTTTCAAGCTTGTTTTTGGAGTGAACTTGTTGAGTTCTTTTTCATAGCTTAGTCTCCATGTTCATAGGATAACATTTAATTTCCCTTGCTTGCATAGGTAGAAACCATATGTGCAAAGAAATTTTATTTGTTATATAGACCATTTTTTAGAAAAGTATGGGTCTATTTACTTAGAACAAGAAAAAGTGAAGCTTTTAAGATTTTCAAAGATCGAAAACTATATGTTGAAAATGAGTTAAAAATCAATCAAGTACTTTAAGAATAAAGTGCCTTAAAATTGATAATGCCTAGAGTTTTGTAAGCTGCAACCTAGTGCCTTAAAATTGAAAAAGTGAAGCTTTTGAGATTTTCAAAGATTGAAAACTTTAAGAATAAAGGTCATCTTCAGCCCAAAAATCCAATTTTGATTTCTTTACTGAAAACTTTTGAGATTTTCTTGTGGGCCCCTCCCCAAATCTGACATTTCAATAATTAAATTGTTTCTTATATAAGTAAATAAACCCAGAGTATCTAATGCTGAATTCAATGAATCTTGTAAAACTCAAGGGTTTAAAAGACATCTAGCTATACCTAGTACACCACGACATAATAACATTGTTGAAAGAGTGAATAAACCCAAAAAAGGGTAGGTGTATGTTGATTAGTTAAGAGATAAAGGGCACACTAGGAGGAGAAGTGGTTAACATAGCTTCTTACCACATAAACAAATTTTCATCTTATGTCATAAAATTTGAAACACCTCAAAAAATATAGATTGATAAGAAACCCAATACATCATTTAAAACCTTTTGGATGCACGATTTATTCTCAAATTTCTCAAGGTAAGCTGCAACCTAGTGCTTAAATGTTATTATGGGAAGATACGGAGTAATGAGCTATAATCTCTTTCTCCTACAATCTCATGGATACAAGATCATAACTTCTAGGAGTGTCACTTTCAAGGAAAGTGATTTTTATTGTAAAAATAAGCAAGCTAAAGCTATTGAAACTAATGAAGATAGTGAATTGAAACTGATATACTCATTGTTGTGCCTTTCTATGATTAAAATGAATAACCTCACATTAATCAAGATGAAGAAGACTTTGACATAGGGTATAATCAACCTAATGAAACTAGTGATAATACTACGAATGAAAGCTCTCAATATGTGAACATCCAGAATGATAGGGACACTGGCACACTGCAGATCATGTGGATTAATGTAGTGATAATGATACTTAACAACTAAGAGGGGAAAATTGAGAATATTCATTTAACTCCCTCTAATGAAGACTATAGTCATGATAATGAGAATCATATGACCTTTGTTGTTGATATTGGTACTAATATGTCTAATGAGGATAATAACTACTCAAATGACTACTAGTTAACCAGAGACAAAGCTCCTAGGTTGAAAATTCCAAACAACAAATATGTTAGTAAAATGGATTACATTATGCCCACTCATGAGATGAGTATTGTTGAATATGGCTTCATTCTTGGTGAAGTTATTGACAACTTCTATACCCTTAGATATTAGGGGTGGACATAAATTCCAGTTACACATGTCCCGTCCTAATTTTGACGGAATTTGAAAAAAAAGAATATGCATCCTGTCCCGTGAAAAATTTACAGAACAAGACACGGACGGACGCTTCCCATCCTAGTTAATCTCGCCCCGCATATATATAAATATTAGTTTTATATTTTTTAAAATGTGATATAGATAAACAATATATATAAACTATAATTTTATATTGATAAGAGTTATAAAGGAATAAAATTCTAAAAGAGTAGTAAACACTAATTGTCTTATACGGTTTTACACTTATACCCACTGGCGTTTAATAATATTAATTAAAATATTTTCAATTAATATTCTAATTTTTATATTGATGGTACTAGACAATATATGCTATTTCATAGGAGTCACATAGGCTATGTATAGTTGAAGGATCACAACATTTAAAAGAATGTTAACTTTTGCAAACTATCATTACTCATTAGTGTAATGCAACGCTATCTTTTTTGAATGTGAATTGGTAAGACACACTTTAGTGTAACTTGTATTCGTTTTGAGTGTACTAACTACTAATGTAGGCCTCTTGAATCTGTAATTCGGTATCGAGTTTTTTGAACATTTGTGTCTTTAAAACATGAGAGAACACAATTACAAAAGTTGAATATAATCAGTGCATAATTCTTGTGGGATTAGACCCGTCTCATCCCATTCCATTCTATGTGCGTGGACAGGGTCCACGCGAGACGAAGAAAAAAGTTATAAATCTCATCCCGTCCCCCTTATAATTTACGGGATGGGACACGGGACGGGACGCGGGACGACCTCAATCCGGTCCCGTCCCGTCCCATGTCCAACCCTACCGTAGTAGTTCAATGTAGATTGATATGGGACACGGGACGGGACGCGGGACGACCTCAATCCGGTCCCGTCCCGTCCCATGTCCAACCCTACCCTACTAGTTCAATGTAGATTGATATATAAGCTAAAAGAACCAATAAAAACTAGTGAAGCTCCTAGATACAAAGATAGCCTAGTGGCCAAACCCTTCACCCAAAGAGAAGAAATATATTACACTAACATATTTGCTCATCTTATCAAGTATAAAACTTTGAGACTCTTGCATACTATGATTACTGTTTTTTAGGGATATAATATGAGATAAGCTATTCGGGCTCGGCTCGTCAAAATCTTGGCTAGATCTCGTTCATTTTCAAAACGAGCCGAATATGAACAAATTTTAAAGATCGTATAAAATTTAGGCTCGTCTCAAGCTTGACTCATTTATAAACGAGCTTGAGCGTGTAAATGCTAAGCTCGTTCGGCTAAAATAACACCAAATGAGCATTATTTTAACCGATCTACTTGGGCTCGACTCCTCAAAAGCTGGACTCGAGCTTGTTCACTTTATAAACGAGCCGAATATGAACACATTTTAAAGCTCGTATAAAATTTAGGCTCCGCTTGAGCTCGACTCATTTATAAAAGAGGCGAGCTTGAGCATGTCGATGCTTGACTCGTTCAGCTCGTATAACATCCGTACTATTTTTTATTAGGATATTGAACAAATGGATGCTAAAATTGCCTTCTGGCATGGTGACTTGAATGAAACCATTTACAAGAGTCTACCTAAAGGTTTCATTGGAAAGAATAAACTTGATCATGTTTGCTTGCTTAAGAATTGTAAATATGGTTTGAAACAATCAACTAGTTAAAGAAACATTAAGTTTGACATTTGCATGAATAATTTAGTTTTTTTAAAGAAGCAATATAATTATTGTATGTATTTCAAGCATGTTTTCTCCCTTCTTTGTTCATTCTTTTTGGAGCAAAGGGATGCTATAAGCACTTGAGGGACTTCTCTTTTGTTTGGTTGGGACGAAGAGATGCTATGAGGACTTGAGCAACCATTCTCCCTTCTTTGTTTTTTGTTTTATTGGAACGAAGGGATGCTATGAGCACTTGATGGACCTCCCACCCTTCTCTCTTTGTTTTATTGGAGCGAATAGACATTACGAGGATTTGATGGACCTCGCTTCTTCTCCCTTTGTTTTGTTGGAGCGAAGGGATGCTATGAGGACTTGATGGATCTCCCTCGCTTCTATTGGAGTGAAGGGGTGCTATGAGAACTTGATGATCCTTCCTCGCTTCTCTCTTTATTTCCTTGGAGCGAAGGGATGCCATGAGACTTGATGGACCTCCCTCCCTTTCTCTCTTTGTTTTGTTGGAGCGAAGGGATGATATGACTACTTGATAGACCTCCCTCCCTTCTCTCTTTGTTTTGTTGGAGCGAATGGATGCTATGAGGACTTGATGAACCTCCCTCCCTTATCTCTTTTTTTTTGTTGGAGCGAAGGGATGCTATAAGGACTTGATAGACCTTCCTCCCTTCTCTTTTTGTTTTGTTGGAGTGAAGAGATTCTGTGAGGAATTGATGAATCTTCCTCCCTTCTTTGATGGTATAAATCATTTGTAGGATGTTGGTAGGTTGGTGTGATAGCCATCGCCACCATCACTACCGTCGGTGATGGTGACGCATTCAGGGTTTGTGTTTTTGGGTTTCTGATACCGGTGACAAAATTTGTTTCTGATACTGGCGGCCAAAGTCGTTTATGATGTCGGTGGCCAAGGTCATTTTGGTTACAGTGGCCAAAGTCATTTTTGATACCGGCGACCAAAGTCTTCTAGCTCTGATATAGAAGGGTTATTTCATTGATCAATAAATGTTTATATAGATAAATATTAAGAGATAAAACAATAAACTAATAATTAAGGGTAAACCCAATATGCAGCCCAATAGACCAGGCCTATATACTCTAACAATATTAATGTTCCGTGACGTCTTTTGGTGCATTTCGCTCCGTGTCATTTTTTTACACATTTTTATTTTATTTTCATTAAAAAATTATGTATACTATAACTTTATATGCACATTTCTACAAATTGTTTTATTATTATTATTATTATTTCCGAGTATGTTGCCATCTAACACTTTTCTTTATAATTTATCAAAAGTCTTTATTTTACACCTACATAGATAATAATATATAATTACTTAACCATTATAGTTTTTATATATTTTTATATTAAATCATTAGGTAAGGTGAATCCCTAGCAAGTTGACCCAGGAAATAAAGTCATTAGACCGGTCTTTTTAGTGGTGAGCGGTGAAGTTTTTTATCGCGCAAATAACTTCAGTTGCATAGGTGGTAGCATGAATGAAAGTGTTGTTGTAGAGGGTGTTGTTCCTAGCTTTCCAGATAAAGTAGACAAAAGCAGTGATTGAAGAGATCCTGACACTATGAGTTTGGATATTTGCTTGTGTTGCACTTCGAGCCATGAACAAATGTTCTGGAGGTATGGTGGAGGGTACGGTGTCCTTGTCCATTTAGATATAATGTCCAAGACAAGAGTGATGTAGCTGTATTTGGTCTAGAGGTGCTCTTCGTCTTCCGGCTAGCTGTGGAATAGCTTACATGTTGCGTTGGTAACGATGTTCCATTGTAAGAGCTTTGAAAGGGTGGGCAGTCTGTTGTGTTTTGCGATCCAAGTAATGAAGCTACACTTGAGGATGTTAAGACCATTCCATATGGTGTCGAAGTTCGTGGTGATAGGAGGGAGTGAGGGGTTCCTGAGGAGGGATTAAGCTTTCTTCGTGCAGAAGGAGCCATTTGGGTTGGAGATGGGAGTGATACTGCCACTAATGTTGCAAGCATTGGTCAGATCATCACGAACGTTGATGATTGAATTTCAGATGTGACTATGGTTGTAATTTTGTTAGCAACTCCATATGTTGTGTCTTTTGAGGATATTCTTTTTGATCTAATCACATCACAAATTGCTAGCATTTGAGTCTAGGTCGTAGATGAGCCTTGCAAGGCATGCCTTGTTCCAAGAATAGAGCTCTTTGAACATAAGTCCGCCCATGTTCCTTGGAGAGCAGATGATATTCTAGGCAACAAGCGATCTGCTACTGTAATCCTTACAATCTAGAGAAACGAATGGAGTAAGCTCTGAATTTTGTGTATGATGGTGGGAGGGATGAGGAAGACCGAGCGCCAATAATAGTGCATAAATATGAGTATAGAAGAGGTGATTTACATTCTTCCAGCATAAGAGAGTAGCTTAGCATTCCAAGAGTGGATTTTCTTTGTGATGTTGTGAATAAGAGGTTGGTAGTCAGTGAGGTTGAGACGCCTACTGCCGACGGGCACCCCTAGATAGTGGAAGGGAAGAGAGTCAGAGGTGAGCCAGAGGAGGTGGTGAGGTAAAAGGAAAGATTAGGAACAAGTCCTTCCCAGGAAGATGGTGGACTTGGTCAGGTTGATCTTGAGCCTAGAAACATCAGCAAAGGAGTCCATGGTTTGCTTCAAGATGAGGATAGACTGGTGATCACCCCTACAAAACAACATAAGGTCATCTACAAAGCATAGGTGAGTAATTCATGTGTTGTGACATTTTGGATGGGTGTTGAAATTTGGGTTAGTGGAGTTGGAGTTTATCATGGAGAAGAGAACCTCCATAGCAATCACAAAGAGTGGTGGGGAGAATGGGCAACCTTTTTTGAGGCCCCTAGTTCTTTTGATGTATCCTCTGAGGGAGCCATTGATATTTAGAGAGTAAAAAGCAATGGTCATGCATTCTTTGATCAGGAGAACAAATTCCTCAAGGAACCTAAATTTACGTAGGCATTGGAGGATAAAAAGGTGATTGGTGGAATCAAAAGCTTTGCTGATGTCAATCTTGAGAGGACATCTAGGTGAGATGTTTTTCTGGTTGTATTTCTTGAGAAGCTCTTGGCAAATAAGTATATTGTGCTTGATCGACCTACCCTTAACAAAATCTCTTTGGTAAGGACCGATTATGGACGGGAGGATAGAGTTAATACAGGCAGACATGATTTTGGCAATTGTCTTATAGGTGGTGTTGCAGCATGAGATTGGACGGTAGTCGGTAGGGGCTGTAGGGTTTTCACATATAGCAATTAGAGAGATGGCGGTATTCATGATTTGATTGAGCATCTTACCATTTGAGAAGAAGTCAAGAAGGGCATCAATTAAGTCATTGTGGATGGTGTCCCAAGAGGTTTTGTAGAAGAAGACGTTATAGCCATCCGGTCTTGTGGCTTTATTGTCGCCAATGATGAGAAGAGCATCTTTGATCTCTTGTTAAGTGACTTGCATAGAGATCTTCTGAACATCATTGGGGCTAAGGGTGGGGAGAGGGATTTCGAGTTTGGGGTCAGGGCATGGATGGTTTGAAGGTCCTAGGATGGAGGAGAAGTTGTCGGTCATGATGGAAGCAATACGATCTGGAGCTTGAGTGATGTTATTGGATGGATCGATGATAACATTGTCTTGTTAGAGCATCGTCTGGACTTTATGCTTCTAAAGAAGAAGGAGGTACATTGGTCGCCATGTTTAATCCACTTGAATTTGGCAATCTGGGCCATGGTGATCCTGAGAAGGTCAATGTTGGCATTGAGTTTGTTGGTGGTGCTTCTCTCGCTTTCATGGAGGTAGGGGTCAAGGGGTTTGGATTAGAGTGCCTCCTGGGTATTTGAAAGTTATTTCTGGAGCTCATGGATGGTCGAGTTAATAGATTCAAGGTTTTGATTGGGGTATCTCTTCATAATCGGTTTGAGTTGTTTTAGCTTGTTGACAAGCTTATACATAGGATTGTCTGCAATGCTGATGCTCCAGGCGTTCGAAATACTTGAATGAAAGGTTTCATGCATGGCCCATGCATTGTTGAATCTGATTGAGCTTTTGCAGTAGCACTCGTGTTATCAAGCGAGAGAATAGCAAGAGAGTTATCCAATGTGTAGGGTTGGTCAAATAAGGCAGTGGTATTCGGGAAGGAGGTAATCCATGAAGGGTTGGTGGTGATGCGGTCAAGTTTACACCAGGTTCTGGTATTTGCTTGCTTGTTGTTCCAAGTGAATTTGCATCCAAAGTAGGGAAGATTAGATAGATGGTTTTGATTCATACAAGAGGAGAGCTCAATGGAGTTTTGTGAGAGAGTAGGGGTATTGTTGGTAAGTTTTTCCTCTAGGGTGAGTGTGACATTGAAGTCTCCTACAAGAGCTCAAGGAGTATTGGAGTTGAGAAACTGGATGGTAGAGATAGAGCTCCAAAGGTCAGAGCGGTTGGTAGGCTAGGGGAATTGTGGGCATAAATGAAGGAGCATTCAAAGAGATCAGGTTGGCTAGGGGATCTTGTGAGATGAGTGATACGATAATGCACTAGTTGATCAATGATGATGGTGGGTAAGAGGTTGAGGCCCGCAGGGTTCCACCAGATCCAAACCCTACATTTGTGGGCAACGGAGGAGTTTGAAATTTGGTTCCAGTTTGGGAGGAGGGAGGAGGCTATTCTAGCTTCTTTATTTTTCTTAAGGCGAGTCTCAATGATAGTAATGAGGTCTATCTGGTGTCTCTTGACAAAACCTTGGATCGCTTTCTACTTGTTGGGGTGAGATAGTCCCCTTATATTCCAAGAGAAAAGTTTGATATCATTGAGATGGTGTTTCATTTTCCGGACAGACCTTGTTGCCAGAGGTTGAAGATGTTTGGGTGATAGAAGGAGGGAGGGGCTTGGGGTTTAAGGATGTGAGAGATTGGGGTGCCAAGTGAGGGATGAGAGGGTTTTAAACTGAGAGTTTGAAAGGGGTTGGCCTAGGTTCAGAAGCCGGAGGGAGGGAGAGGGAGCTTGTATCTTATCATGCTGATGATAAGAGGTAGGGGGTAGGAGGGAATTCTGGTTGGTATAAGGTCATGCATGGACCTTGAAGGAATCATCGGTAGTGGGGAGAAGGGGTTTAGGGTTAAAGCTGAAGACGAAGCGATAATTTTTTTGTAGATTTTGAGTGGTTTTTAGGAGGTTGGTTGGGAAGGCATTGATGGCCAAAGATCATGCATCTTTTGTAGTGATCGGGGAGCCAGTCGAAAGTGATTTTCTGGATGATAGATTCATCTTCAGGTCCTTTGAGGTGCACCTCATGAAACAAAGGTTTCGAGGCCTAGATTTCCACAAGAATGCGAGCGAAACCCAAACGATCTTGGTTTGCAGAGCAAGTGTTGGTGAGCAAGGGAGTTTCGATGGTAGAGAAATGTGGGCAAGCATGTGGGTGGACCTGAAACAATAGTCGAGGTTAAGCAAAGTGGCCCAAACTAGAACTGAGTTCAGACTAGAATAGTCGAGTGCCAGACCATGGTGCCATCTCTTAAGGATTATAGTGGTGGAGCCATTTGTCACCCAAGGGCTGCTAAGGAGAATAGGGTTGATATCATCTTCAGATAATAAGTGGAAGATGAAGATGCCATGGTCGTTTCGAAGGATCTTGGATTACTGAATGGTATTCCAGGCAGAAGAGACAAAACTTGTCATTTTTGGTAAGTTGATGGGACTGCCTAACGGAAAGCGAGTCAGAAAAAAGTTTCCATTTTATAGTAATGTCAAAGACATCCTCATGGGTAAATGGAATAACTCCCGTCTGGAGGCCTGACGTGTAGGAAAGCGGGACATGGTTCCAAGAAGCGTGTTTCAAGACAATATTCTTGTACGAGGATGCATGGGTAGCGTGGGTTTCTTGGGCGTCTTTTGGGATGCCTCCAAAAGCAGGTGGCAATCAGTTTGAAGGCCAAACAGAGTGGTAGCCAAAGAGGTGGTGTTGGCAAGGCTAGAAGCCAAGTGTGTAGGAGATTCAGGGTTTTTGGTGGGTGTTTCCGGGTGGGTAGCAGAAAGCGAGGGGGAGCGTGGCCAAGGGTGGAGGTAGAGGGGTAAACAGTTCGTTAGGAGATGATTTGGGGGGGGGGGGCTTTTAGAAAGCCTCGGGTTGTTTAACATGATGAGTTCTTCGGGTATAGCTTCAAAAGGGCTGGGTGGGGAGGACGGTTGAGCAGTCTTGGAGGTTGAAGAGGTTGGTTGAGAAAGCTCCGACAGTTTGACAGAAAGCTTTTTCGAGCCGTCCATGACAATGGGAAGTGGGGGCTGGGCAAAGGGAGGGCTAGGGGTGGCGCGCTAAAGCGCGTACTATAGATCCAGGAAAGGGTTTACTTTCTTCCAGCGGCGTATTTGTTGTTACACTAGTTATATACACTAGTTTATATAGATTATAATCCTCTCTCCGTTTCACATTATTTCTCAATCTAGACTAAATTTTTTTTTAAAAAATAATAGTCCATTAAATTTCATTTAATGTCAAAACTTTACAAATATAAAAATTATACATTTACTATTCTTAAAAATGCCCCTTGTATTTATTATTTCCTTTTATTTTTTTAATGTAATTTTTCTTAATACATGTGAAGAATAATAATTTTTTTCTTTTCTTTTTTACTATTGCCTTTTTAGTTGAAGTAATTAATATGTTAAAATATGATGTTTATTTATTTGTTTGATCCAAGTAGTCAGGTTTGTATGTATATATATATGACTGTCAAGTAGTCATGTGAAGAATAATAATTTGTTTGATGTTAAAATATGAACATCGTCGAGGATGTGAAAACAAAACAGTACTGCAATCGTTATTAAACAAAAACAATACGTCCAAAAAACCTGTGGGCAAAAATGGAAATGACTATCGATATTTGGTAACAATGGGAAATATGAAATGGATTCTCATCATTTCCATCTCCTTTAACTGATTCCGAATCAATCAAAAACTACGTTTGGTTAGAAGTCTTTTAACATATGAAATAATCTCATCATTTCCATTTCTTTTCCTAACTCTTATCTGATTCCATTACGTTTCCATTCCACCGCTCCAACCAAACGGGCACCTCATATGTTCAAATCATTAACGCCTTCATGTAATAAGCACTTTTATGTGATACATCACTTACTGCACTTTTTTGCACTTTTATGTGATACATCACTTACTGCACTTTTTTGCTCACATATATTTCTCAATTCCTTATCTATTTTCGATTCTTAGTTCCCTATGTATTTCTGTACTCGATTCACGATATATTCTAGTTCCTTTGTAATAATACGATCTGCGCAGTACATTTTATCATATGGTGAGATTGAGAGGATGAGCAAGGTTCCCTATGCCCCTGCTATAGGATCCATCATGTATGCAATGACCTGTACTCGACTAGATGTTGCATATGCTTTGAGTATGTGTAGCAGGTACCAGTCGAACCCCGGTGACATTCACTGGCAAGTTGCGAAGAACATCCTAAAGTACTTGCGAAGGACTAAAGATGATCTACTGGTATATGGAGGTGATGATGAGTTAGTCATCAAGGGCTATACCGATGCTAGTTTCCAGACTAACAGAGATGGCTTTGAGTCGGAGTCTGGATACGTCTTCATTTTGAATGGAGGAGCGGTAAGTTGGAAAAGCCAAAAGCAGGACACGGTTGGGGACTCAACCACAGAGGCAGAATGCATTGTTGTGGGAGAAGCGGCTAAGGAAGCGATCTGGATTAGGCAGTTTATAGTTGAGCTCGGCGTTGTCCCTAGCGTGACGAGGGCAGTTGACGTCTTTTGTGACAACAATGGCGCGATTGCTCAAGCAAAGGAACCTAGCTCAAGCTCCAAATCCAGACATGTTCTACGGAAGTATCACATGATCAAACACTATGTTGATCGAGGTGATGTAAGGGTGTGCAAGGTGCACACAGATGATAACATTGCAGACCCACTGACTAAACCCATGAATAGGCCTAAGCATGATAGTCATACTCGGGCCAAAGGGCTCAAACACGTTAGAGAATTCTTTTAAACTTCTGTGTTTGGATTGAGAAAACGTTTGTTTTTGTCATGGAGTTTATGATTGTTTTATATATGAGTTTTCATATTCTTATTTGATTATTACTTGAATATTAAATAAAGTATCCAAACAATTTATTAATTATCAAATGTGCTTACTGGAAAAGTTCTGGTAAATGAAACCACATTAAGTGAACTGAAATTATTAAATTGAAAGGATCCATGGTTTGAGTCGTTAACTTGGATACAAACGACTCTAAAGTAGACCATCTTGTGAGTGAATGATGAACGTGGGTTTCATAGTTCATAGGACATGGAGATGTCCAATCGCTTACATAGATGAGTATGGTGATACTCATCGGATAGACCGATCCTATGACTCTCATGACTTATTGAGGAGTTATAACGATTATCATTATCAGTGAGTTCCTTAACATGAGCTTGATATAACTTTCATTTGAAGGATGAAATATCTTAGATATTGTTAAGCGTTGACCGTAACAAGCAGTTATAAAGGCAGTAATCAAGGTGGTCAAAATTTGAGTGGGAGTTATAGTCGTTGCAAGATTGGATTAATCTTCCTATACCGGCATACTTTGATGTGTTGGGAAGGATTGGTGTCCCCGGCCACTTGAAGAGTGAGAACTGTGTAAACGCATGGCCATGCTCAGATTTGATCTGTACTGACAGTTTGATCTCAGGAGTTCAAGAAACATATATGATGACAAAGATGATTTCCATCACATAGTCAGATAAGGACATTTAGCGATAAGGGAATTTTAACATTACACACTTGTATGAAAGTACAAGTGGGAGACTGAAGGAATTGTGTCCTTTATCCAAGGTGCAATTACTGATGATGAGATAGGACATTAAATATAGGGATATATAATCCGATAATATTAGGGGTCATGGCGTTTTGCTAGAAGCTAACCATGATCGGTACATTTATATGATAAAATGTATTGCTAGTGTTATCAGGTCCTAGGAGGTCACACCATAACGAGCATGTGAACTGAATCAATTAATGAGAGAATTACTATATAGGAGTATATGGTGGAAAAAGGAAAAATTTTGTAGGAGTACAAAATATATTATGGAATTGGTAATTAATAATAGATAAGGGGTTATTTATTTATTAATTACTAAAATATATATCTTATATTTTAAGGTCGGACTTTTTAATAGTTAAAAAGCCCAACCCTAATTTTATATAATCGAACGATCGATTAGAAGAGCAAAAAAGATTGAGCCGTGTATTCACGTAAGAAGCGGCGTTCTTCCTCTTCGATCCCTCTCTCTCAAAAGCTTCATCCTTTGTTCTAGCAATCGAAGGTTAAGGCGATTCTTGTTCAATCTCGGGTGGACCAACTAGAGGAGTAACACATGAGACTCTACATATCCTTGAAGGAGTTATCGAACACGCATCAAAAGGTATTCCTTTTCCCCTTATCTATTATTAATTACCAATTCCATAATATATTTTATACTCCTACAAAATATATCCTTTTTCCACCATATACTCCTATATGGTAATTCTCTCATTAATTGATTTAGTTCACATGCTCGTTATGGTGTGACCTCGTAGGACCTGATAACACTAGCAATACATTTTATCATATAAATGTACCGATCATGGTTAGCTTCTAGCAAAACGCCATGACCCGTAATATTATCGGATTATATATATCCCTATATTTAATGTCCTATCTCATCATCAGTAATTGCACCTTGGATAAAGGACACAATTCCTTCAGAATTCCCGCAAGAGTTGATCGCCGCTGGCAACCCTGTCATCACCGTTGACGCCCTAACCACTCGCTATAAGTCAATCGTGAAGCAAACAGTTGAGGATCGCCGGCGCCGGAGAAAAGTTGTGGGACTGATGCTCGCCATGTTCTGCACGATGATGCTGGAGGTTGCAGAGGAGCTGAATTTACCTTCATACTTGTTCTACACTTCCGGTGCTAACACGCTTAGCGTGATGCTCACGCTGGAGACATTTGAGGGGGATATACCATCTTTATTCAGTGGCATGTCGAAGGATTCAACGCATTTGAAGTTTCCTGGGTATAAGAATCCGGTACCGTTAAAAGTCTGGCCTGATTTGTATCTCAACAAGGCTATGCATTTGGCGGATCTATTCAGGCGATTTAGCGTTGATTATCGCAAGACCAAAGGTATTTTAGTAAATACGTTCGAGGAGTTGGAATCGGATCTTCTCAAATCCTTTGCAGAACCGAACGGGTTCCACCCGTATATTCCGTGGGGCCCATCATCCATCACCCCAACAAGAGCGACGAGCGAACTCGGGATCCGATACTGAGTTATTTAGACGAGCAACCGGACGAGTCAATAGTGTTCTTGTTCTTTCGTAGCAAGGTTACAAGGTTAGAGAAGATTCAAGTGGAGCAATTAGCAATCGTAATCGAGAAGAGCGGCCAACGGTTCTTGTAGGCCCTACGAGACTCGTCGGAGGTTCTGCCGGAGGGGTTTATTGAAAGGACGGAAGGTGTCGGAAAAGTAATCGGATGGGCCCCACAAACGGAGATTTTAGAGCATAAGGCGATAGGGGTATTTGTGTCACATTGTGGGTGGAATTCGACGTTAGAGAGCATTTGGTTTGGAGTTCCGATGATTACATGGCCGTTGTATGTAGAACAACAGTTGAACGCGTTTTTGCTGATAAAGGAGGTTGGGTTAGCGGTGGAGTTTAGGATGGATTACCTTTTTGATTTATGGGAGGAGAAGGCGAATATGGTGATTGATGCGTCTGAGATGGAGGCGGCGATACGGCGGGCGATGGAGCAGGATGAGGGTGTTACGATAAGAAAGAAGATGAAAGAGATGAGTAAGTTGTCAAGAAAGGCTATGAAGCCAGGTGGATCATCTTACGTGTCTCTTTTACGTTTTCTTGAAAACGTCAAAGAGAATGTCGGTTTAATGAAATAAGTATATTATATTGGTATAATGAATTGCTAAGGCAATAAGTATGTGTTTCATGTAAAACCCAACTAAGTTACGTGTGATTTTTTCCTATGCATATTTTTGAAGTTCAATAATATTAAATTCTTCGCCATTATAAACGACATTTTAAAACATTTTTCGAATTTCGGTTTGGATGAAAGTTTTTTCCGAAAATGCACGAGCGTGTCAGGTTGGGAATATCTTCAGTAAAGAAACGCAGTGAACAACCATCGCATTAAAAAATAAGACGGAAATTTTTTTTAAAAAAAATATAAAAGAAACGCGGTCAATGACAACGTTTCTTTTATAATAAAAAATAAATACAACAATGAGGAACCTAATTTAGTCTGTTTCTCAAATATAAAAGGGCACGTTATAATTTTCCATTTGTTTCCGAGACTTTTATTTTTTCTATTTTACTAGTTATTGTTATTTAAATAAAAATAATTGTTCTCTCCACTAATATTTTTTAATAGTGAAACAATAAATGAAAATAAAAAACATAATTATTAAAACAAGTACAATCAACAAATGCATCATTCATTAGTTTATCAAAAATATAAATAAATACATCATTCATTAGTTTATCAAAAAAAAAACAAATGCATCATTCATCTTCATCACTTTCATCGATAACTGACATGTTTTCGCATTGATAATATGTAGACGGACCAATATGCATGATAGGGTCTATATATGAAGACCGACGAGGAAGAGGGGGAGATACGAAAGGCTGTGGGATCGTCCCGAACTGCGACATGCTCTCAGGTGGATATGAATATGGTATGTTCTCCATAAGGCTAACAAATCCTGAGCCAGTGAAGTACCCCGACGGCCCTAGCATAGCACCCGAACCCGAAGCACCTCCATATGATGAAAAATCTCGTTGGGTCTAGGGATAAGAATGGGGAGGTGTCGCCTATGGATAATGTGTCGCCTGTGGAGGTGTCCCCTTTGACGTACCAGCATCATGTGAACTTGGATGCTGGTAGTAAGACGGATGAAAGGGTAGGTGATTAAGTATATTTGTGTCTTGTGAACTCATGTAGTCATAGTACCCTGAAACTTCACTCATCATGTCCCCATATTGTTGTTGTGAGTGCAACTGTAAATCTTGGTCAACAGTTTCTCTTCCTTTGCTTGTTACGTTAGAATATATTAACCCTGAAAAAAATAATTAAACCAAGAACTAATTGATTAACTATATGTTTATTAGTAATATACTCACGCTGGCATAAATATCAGGAGCGACAGGCTGATAATGGGCAAGTGATGTCTGTCCTGAAGGGCTGATCAAAATACGCGTCCTACTCGTGTACCAAGTCATATAGTCATGTAAGAAGTTTGACACACTTTCAGGTGGGTAAGAATGTGCTATAGTTTTTGCGTACCTCTCCCACTCAGCGATGTAGGTGCTATAAAAAATTGCCCAGTCAATATGATGTTGGCCCCCTTCTATCAACAGCGTGCAACTCCTTGTTGTAAGCACATGAGATAGGTGGGATTTGCACTTTCCCAAACTGTCTCAAAACACGCTCAGGCCGATGATGCTCCACTATATCAAAACATATCATGGGTGTCTCACTCCTCCAAATATGTTGACCTTGACAACAAATAGGAGCAAGGGCATCCAAAATGTCGTCTGTATATGGCTCCCATACAAACTACAAAAACATTTTGGTGAGAAAAACATGTATAATTTATAAGATTATGCCGTTAAAGAATATTAGATCTAACCTCATCAGGCCTCTAACTGTCTAGGACATCCCAATAATACGCCAGATTTTTAGGGGCGTGTTCATATGAGAATACGTGGCCAACCCATCTATAATATTTTAAAAATAAAAAAAGAATTTTATCATTGATATAAACGTATATATACAACCGAAAAATTATCAATTTATATACCTCATAGCCAACGCATCTACTCCGCGAAGAAAGTGATCACCAAGTGGAGGTGGGTGTAGATCTGCTGCTGGATGCCTCTGTCTCCTATGCTTTCTCGCAACATTCCAGCGATTTGCTTTAGTTCCCTTAGTCAGGTAAAACGAGAATTGTGGTCTTCTTATGGGGCTCCTCTCCCACGACCATAACTACAATTGCTTAATGAATATTAGAATGTGAAATAATTTAATTTATTTACCGAAAGATGTTCAATATTTAGGGTTTACCTGCAATAAGATCAATGGTCCTGTAATCTCGTATTTTTATTTATGGGCCACTTTACATAGTTGTCTGTACAGAAAAGCCAACGTCGTAGAACCCCAACTGTCTCGACCAGCTGCCTCTAGATCCCCATCAATGGGAGGTACAAAAGATGTATAGAGTCACCACTAGTATCTGCAAAGATCACTGCACCAATGAGCAATAGTATATATGCTCGAGCATGACGCTGCACTATGACCTCGTCAGCATCCTCTGAGAGACCTCGTGCAATGAACCTCCGTAGCCACGAAAATTTTAAATATGAACCCTTAATTTCACTCGGCTCCGGGCGCTCTCCAAGAAGCAACTCAACAACTCTCCCCCACTGGTAGTCTGCACTACCAGTCACAGCAGGTCCATCTATGGTAAGACCCAACAATACTGCGACGTCCTGAAGTGTGGTCGTCGCTTGACCGACAGCTAGGTGAAAAGTATGTGTCTCAGGTCTCCATCTCTCAACTAATGTTCTGATCAACACAGCATCTAACTGAAAGGAAGATCCAAGACGATATATCCCATAAAAGCTAGCCAGCTTAAGATAATGAATTACCCTGTCATCTGGTGGGAGGCATGAAATAATGTTTCGAAGATGCATTCTAGCAGTCAATGGTTGTTGAGTCTGCAAATGATTAAGCATATTGTTAAGATTAAGAAATCAACACCAAATTATAAAAATTATCAATTTTAGTTTAGAGTTGTTTTTACATAAGGGACACGCGACCACACATCATCACTACGATGCTCAACCTGACGCCTAAGCAAATCTAGTACACGGGGGTCAAGATCCATCTACATGTGGTAAAGAAATTTAAGTTTGATTGACTAAACAATATCACAATCAACAAACACAACTTCATATTTCATTGATAAAACAACTTAATATAAAAACAAACAACTTCATATTTCATTGATAGCTAAACTTAATACAACAAACAAACAACTTCTAATATGTGCTTGATGACCCAATTTGAGAACGACAACTCCTTCTATTATGACCAAGTTGTCCACAACTTCCGCAAAGACGTTTTTCTTTTTCACTTTGATCCATTTCATTTCTGATTCGCGAGTTTCTTTGTCTTCCACTTGGGCACTTAGAAATTGGATCCGGGACTATTAACGGTCCATGTACTATTGGCCATTCTATTTGATCGCCAACAGGTTGGAAGTATGGCTTGTACGTCTCATGATATGAATGTGTGGTGAAAAATCCATCAACAAAGGGCTCAGAGGACCACTTGTGATAATAACAAACAACAAGTATGTGGGGGCACGGAAACTTCAGCAACTGCCAAGTATGACAACTACATTGACGTTGATGTAAACGAACGGTAAAGTTGCGGCAACCGCCCCGGTCTCCTCTAGGGACCTGTACTTGATATATTCCTTGCTCAATGTTAAATGGACTCATTGTTGTTGTCACGGCTACTTCCTTAAAGTTTTAAATTTTTTGATCTATCTGTTGGGATAAGGTTAAGCCGTCTTGTATGCGTTTAATAGCTCGACCACGCCTTGTAACAAAATAACTGTTCAAACGGGCAAATGTTGCTTGCATAATGCCAATGACTGGAAGAGATCTTGTGCTTTTCATTACCCCGTTGAAACACTCAGACATGTTTGTGGTCATGCATCCATATCGTAAACCACCGTCATGATGAAGAGACCATTTCTCGTGGCCAATTTTTTAGAGAAACTCACGACATTCACGGTTTTTTACACAAATTTGGTCAAACCCGGCGGAAAAGGACGTTGCTCACGGATGTATGCAGTCACACCCACTAGGCATTTGAGTTGCGAATCTTTATAACGAGTTTGAACATTAGACTTAAGATGACGGATGCAAAACATATGATATGCATTTGGTGGACTCCATCTTGGATTCGTCATTGCCCTACTTATCCCTGCGTGTCTATCAGAAATTACACACAAGCCGACTTTATCTGTCACATGTTTGCGAATGAAACTCATAAACCATGGCCAACTTTCTGTATTCTCCGTTTCCACAAGGGCAAATGCAAGAGGGAAAAGTTGTTCATTTGCATCAACAACCATGACAATTAGCAGGACGTGCTTGTACTTTCCGTATAAGTGGGTTCCATCAATTGAGATCACAGGACGGCAATACTTGAAACCAGCAATAGAAGGCCCAAATGCCCAAAAGACGCATTGAAACATCCTCACTAACCGATCACTTGTTTCTGTTATGACCCAATCAACCACTGTACCCGGGTTTGATTGTTGTAGGGCTTCCATATATTGCGGTAAATCAGCGTACGACTGCTTCCAATCTCCATAGATATCAGCAATTGCTTTTTGTTTGCCCTCCCACGCTTTCTTGTAACTTGGAACCACTTTGTATTTCATGTTTATAACTTCTATAACGGTTCGCGGTTTGATTGTCAAGTCTTGGCGAACAAGGTTATGAATCTCATTGCTGATGAATCTGGAAGATGCATTACGGTTAACGAGTTCTCGCAAATGAGAGACACAAGTAGGGATATGAGGCCCGTTATGGCGGTGCACAAAACACAAATCTAGCGCTTGATCAACCCAATGAGCAGAAACTAGTCATGTGCATCCGGTTCGCTTTTTCTAGCACAATAGACGGTGTAATAATATGCATCTGCTGTAACAGTAAAAAATCGAAGATCACCTAATCGAGAATTTTAAAGAATTAAATCCGTTTTAACACGAGATACCTCTCGAGGTAACTTGCTCCTAGATGATATTACAACCCGGTGTTATTTGGAGCATTTGGGAGCTTCAATTAACAAAAATGCAGTTGAGAAAAATGATCAGGACATCGGACATGTCCTAGATATGAAAAAACATGGAAAGGCAAAACGGCCAAAAGGGTCGCTATTTCGTTTCTTAGTGGCTAAGAAATATGGCTTAGGAATACACGTTTTTCGAGACAATTGCGGAATAATTATCCATACAATATTTCAGATTTATTATTCCAATTTCGAGAAGTTTGGAGAAGGGGTCTTAAACCGCTTTCGGATCGGTGAAAGGATAATTATCGACTCCGCTAAAGCATAATCATCGACTCCGCTAAAGGATAATTATCGTCTTCACTATAAATAGCAGAAATAGCGTTTATTAATTCATTTTCTTTCACGTTTCCTCGTAAAAGCTCTAATTTATCTCAACCTTCAAACTCAGATCTACTCTCCGTTTCTAATCCGATTTCAAATCCGTTTGAGTTTTTGGATTCCTCTCTTCATTCTCTTCATTGTGGTACCGAGTTTCTACATTTCCGAGCAAGGGAAGGCCTGGTCGAGCATATATGATACTAGGGAGGTTCCGTCGCTCAGATTCCGGTGAATTTGATGGTGTCCGAGCGTAGCATGCGTCGTTGTGATTCCGAATCTTCTTTCGGATCGTCAATCGGGTTAATAACGAATAAGTTATGAATTTATTCGTTTTCCGTATTGCGATTTGGCCTAAATTGACCTTAGGCTTGTTAAAATGGATAATTGGAAATTCCATTATGCTCGTTACATTATTCTGGTGATTATGGGCTGTTTGTTTGATGAGAGTTGATGACAGGTGGGTTTAGAAATTGCCTGCGGGTAAAACGTTATTCTGGCAAAATTTAGTTAATTAATTGAAGGTTAATTAATTAAATTGGGATTATAGAGGAGAATATAAATTAATTAAATTCAAAGGAATGAATTTAACTGGGTTTGAACCAAGAAGTTTAATACGAGGAATATGATATTCTCCGCAGGTGTTGTTGAAGGTTTTGGTTAATTATAGCTTAGTTCTTTGTGAGCTTATCCAAATACGAGAAAGTAGGATAGTCCGAGTGACGGATTCAATAGTTGGTTTGCGAGGTTTTATTGTTCTTACCTGCGAGGTAAGTGTATATGAATTACACTTGCTTAATATATGTTATGTATTTAATATGCCATGATTTTATGCACGCTTGTGTGTATATATCTGTTTGTTATGGTTGTATGCATGCTTATATGTATATGAGTGAGACGACGATGATGATGAATTGATATTCTTTATGAAAGCATGCATGAGGTACATGAGATGATAGTGGAAAGAATGTGATGAAAGAATATGATGAAAGCATGAATTTGAGTTATGATATGAAAGTGATAATATAGGATGGTAATTGATTAATTAGCCCAACTAGGTCCCGCACGGGTTTCCGGGGGACGAGGTCGCTACCTGATCTACAGGGGGCTCAAAGGTTGCTACCTGATCTACAGGGGCCTCAAGATAAGAAAACAGCCAAAGGTCGCTACCTGATCTTCAAGGGGCCTCAAGATAAGAAAAATAGTCCAAGATCGCAACCTGATCCATAGGGGGTCTTAGGACAAGATGGCCGAGGTCGCTACCTGATCTACAGGGGGCCTAGGACGCTATCGGGTTGGCCAACCGAAAGAAAAAAAAGAAAGAAATAAAGAAAAGAAATACGAAAGCACATGAGAAAATATATCGTACGATCAGTTGGGGCTAGTTAGTTAGTTATCACCTATGCATCGATGCGATCGAGTCTAGCATGTTATATGTTATGTTATGATTATTTTTATGTGATGAGATGATATGTTTATATGTGATGTGTGATAACATGCTTGAATGTTTATGTGAAATGTGATATGAATGGCTGTGGAATGATATGTGAATGTGGATATGTATGTGTGCTTTGAAATGTGAGGAAGGGTATAGAGTGTCCTTTGGGAACGGGATATTAGATACTTATATATATTGGGAGAGTACGATTTGTATACCCTTACTGAGCGTGTGGCTCATTGTTGTTATATCCACATTTTTTTCAGCTACTCAGACTCGGCCTGATCAAGGCAAGGACGTTGGACCCAACACCTGGATTTGAGATCATATCAGGTGGGCTGTTATGGATGCTGCCGCCTAGGATGTTTTGTGTGGTTTTAAACCGTTGTGTTTTGCTAAACAGAGTTTTATGACGTATGTTAGTATGTGTATATGTTGTGAATATGGTTGTAAGATAAAGTTTTCAAAATTTCCGTTTTCCGCTTTTCCGCTTATTGCTTTAAACAGGGTTAGTTAACTAATAATCAACTAGAAATGAAATAGGTGTCACATCTGCTCTACCTGTCTTGTAAGGGTATCCACTTCTTAGGGAATAACTTCCAAGCTGCATTTTCAAATCGCTCAATGAGTTGAAAATTGACCTATATAAAATCCATCAACGTCGTGCATTTGAATAGAAGCATAAGGATCCTCCCATGAATTCATCTGTGTTGATACTGGTTCGACGACGTTGTTCCAGTTTGGGTTGATGGCTTGAGCTCTTATTATTTGATCCGCTTCTGATACGACTTGGTCATAATCTGGTGCTGCAGGGCCATCGTCAACGTGACGATCTTCTTCAGTTTCAAGAATCTCATCATCAGTCTCAACACCATTCTGATCAACATGTATATCATCGTCATCAACTTCATTTCCATCTCCATGGCTTGAGGACGCATGTGATGTCGATGGTGTCATGGTGGGATGAGTTGTATGCATGAGAATATTTTCATACCCGGCCATCACATTTTGCGCGTACTCATTATCCGTCAGCAATCTCGTGTACGTTTCCATGTTTTGCCATAGGGGTAGTTATTGTTGTCATCCATCTATTTTACATTACGTTAAATTATTATACTTAATCTAAATAAAATATTTCCTACTCAATATTCATAGTAAATCTAGAAAATTTATATAGTAATCTTAATAAGATGTTTCATATTCAATATTTTTCGTTTAACTAATGATTAACAATTTTTTAGTGATAAACTATTATACTAATGACAAAATCATATTAATACAAATCTATTTAGACATTTCTAAACAAATATATTTAGACTAGCATTTTTAGCTATTCTAAAAAAATTATTGGAACAATTTGGTTTACTAGGCTTTTTCTAGTTTTGTGTTTAATAAATGTACCTCTTGAAAGAAGAGTGTTTAGAGTTTGAGAATAAATACAAAAAGATTGGGTATATTTATTTAATTGAAACATTAAAAAGCCTAATTACTACTCTAATTTTTCAAAAAAAATCTAGTTACCAAAATTGCCCCATCCACGAATATACATGAGAATACGTCTAATTTGATCTAACATATTGGTGGCATCAGGCATGTTCCAGCTTGGAACAAGTTACAATGAGAAGAATACAAATAGGGTGAGCTCTTTACCTCAAAAATAAGAGTCGCACATTGCTGCAGTGTTGCAGTAATCGCCAAAGAACACCGCATTCATTTGCCAATGCCCATTGCATATTGATCAGAAGATCATTGCTAGCTAGTTAAGATGGTCTTAATGACCAACTTTAACTTACAAAACGAGCTAACGTATTATAGTTTTAGGTTTATCTGACTGATTAGCTATAATTAATATGGTTGTTGTTTAGATTGTTGACCTATGTACTTGTTTCTAGACATGAATAGGGTTGTGATATGAGACAAGCTACTCGGGCTCGGCTCGTCAAAAGCTCGGCTCGAGCTCGTTTATTTTGTAAACGAGCCAAACTTGAGCACATTTTAAAGCTCGTATAAATTTTAGGCTCGACTCGCGCTCGACTCGTCAAAAGCTCGGCTCGAGTTCGTTCACTTTCTAAACAAGTCAAGCTTGAGCACAATTTAAAGCTAGTATAAATTTTAGGCTCGGGTCGTTTATAAACGAATCAAGCTTCAGCATGTAAGATTTTATTAATCTTATTATTATTAGTGGGCTTACATAGTATAATAACCAATTATATTATATGACTAAATATATTAGCGGGCTAATAAAAGTGATTCAATCGAGTAAAGCTCGTAGACTTCAATTAAGCGGTATGAGCTTAATGGGTGAATACCAGATTTTGGCCCAATAGGCTTAATGAGATTCTATTAGGTCAATATATAAACGAGGTTATGGTTCGCAATACATCAAACCAATTTGCAGTTTTCAATTCTCTTCCCGTAAGAGAGAAAACCTAAGGAAACCTAAGGAGGTTTGACTGAGGAAGACTGTATACCTGCGGCGCTCATTCGGATCGTAGATTCCGCACTAAGGCTTGATCCAATTGCTATTATGGAACCATGTATGCAATTCTAGATTCCTTAATAACTCTAGCATAAAATTGATCCTTGCGTTTACGGTTTAGGGAATTTGATCATTCCAACAAGTGGTATCATAACGGTTATAATGTTAGGTTGTTAGGATAAATCGGTTTTGATTATGCTTGAGTTCGTTTATATCATGCATATATATGTATATATGGGCTTTTGGTTGTTTAGTTACTCTGTTTTTCGTTTCGGCGTTATCATGTATTGAGGCCGGTTGGTTTTGTGTGTTTTTTTTTGAAAAAATGGAAAGCGGTTAGGTTAGACTATCTCTTAGAGGTAGTCAACCCTAAAGCATCACTGCGGATGAAAAGACAGAGTTCGGGATCGTTAGAAAAACTGGTGTTGGGGTTCGAAATTCCCATATGGGTCAGTCGGTCAGCAACACGGTTGGTTTTTGTGAAAAGATGTCTGATGTGGACTTCGTCAAAGAAGCGGAGATCCAACATGAAGTCGGAAATAATCATCTCGACCTCCCACTGGCAACTTCACAGTCCTTGGAGTGCCTTGATAACACAAAAATTATCACCCTCGATTTCAATCTTTTTTATTTTTAATTTGATAGCCTCTTGTAAACCGGTTTTAAGATCATAAGCTTCAACTTTAATTACCGAGTTAAATTTATTTTTTGTCGCATCAAGGCTAACAACCTCACCTTTGTGATTCCGAATCACAAAGCCGATGGATGTTATTCCCGAATCGAGTTTAGATCCATCGAAATTCCGGTATGTGAAAATTTCGGTATGTGAAAAATTCTTCATTACAGAAAATAAAAAAAATAAAGAAAATAAAAAAGACAAAAAAATTAATAAAAGAAAATAAAAAAACAAATTCAGTTTTTAAATATTAAAAGTTACACTTAAATAACCAATACCAGTCTAATTAATATTAATTATATTTTTTTTAAAAAAAAATAGCAAAGATCCAAGGTAAGATCATGGTTAATATGCTTATAATTTGACTAATCATAATTCCTTATAAATTAGGTTTCATTCTAAAACTAATTCGAAATAGGAGGAATAGTCCACCTCCTTATATATAAGACTCGAAGTGTCCACAAATTTAGACTTAAAAACTTATTAGATGAAACAATTATTTACAATGGTTTATATGAAACGATTGGCTATTATTATAGTACGTCCAATTTGGTGTGACATCATCTGACATATTCCAGTTTGGGGCAAATTGCAATGACAAAGATACAAGTATGGGAATCTGTCTATCTGAAAACAACAATGGCCCATTGTTGGACTTACAACTGCCGTTCAGTGGCTTCGTCTTCACGTGACTGTATGATCTACCAGTCTACCACTCAATGCGTAAGAGTAGTTAGTTGATTATATATAGCATAATTACATCAAACAAATTCCAGAAAGGGAGAAAAGAAAAACAATCCCCAATACACAAAAGAAACCAATCAATCACTCGTCTAGTGGATTATATACACGTACATCAATAATACATTCATCTCCATGGAAACCGGCGCCGAGCTCATCCTCTTTACCGCTCCGGAGATGGGCCATCTCATGGCCGAAATCGAGGTCGGTCGGCAACTCATAGCACTAGACCCTGAAATCTCCTTAGCAATCCTCATCCCTAAGCTCCCTGTCCCCAACGAGAAGCTCGACGCCTCCATTCGATCCCTCGACGCCGATCTCAAGCGAGACGACGGCGCCCACCAACGAATATCCCTCGTTGAGCTTCCCCCACTAGTCGAATTCCCGCAGGAGTTGATCGCCGCTGGCAACCCCGTCATCATCGTCGACGCCCTAACCACTCGCTATAAGTCAATCGTGAAGCAAACAGTTGAGGATCGCCGGCGCCGGAGAAAAATCGTTGGATTGATGCTCGACATGTTCTGCACGATGATGCTGGAGGTTGCAGAAGAGCTGGATTTACCTTCATACTTGTTCTACACTTCCGGGGCTAACACGCTTAGCGTGATGCTCACGCTGGAGAAAATCGAGGGGGATATACCATCTTTATTCAGTGGCATGTCGCCGGATTCAACGCCGGTGAACTTCCCGGGGTATAAGAATCCGGTACCGTTAAAAGTCTGGCCTAATTTGTATCTCAACAAGGCTATGCATTTGGCGGAACTATTCAGGCGATTAAGTGCTGATTATCGCAAGACAAAGGGTATTTTAGTAAATACGTTCGAGGAGTTGGAATCGGATCTTCTCAAATCCTTTGCAGAAACCGAACGGGTTCCACCCGTATACTCCGTGGGGCCCATCGTCCATCACCCCAATAAGAGCGACGAGCGAACTCGGGATCCGATACTGAGTTGGTTAGACGAGCAACCGAACGAATCAGTAGTGTTCTTCTGCTTTGGTAGCAAGGTTACAAGGTTAGAGAAGATTCAAGTGGAGCAATTAGCAATCGGGATCGAGAAGAGTGGCCAACGGTTCTTGTGGGCCCTACGAGACTCGTCGGAGGTTCTGCCGGAGGGGTTTATTGAAAGGACGGAAGGTGTCGGGAAAGTAATCGGATGGGCCCCACAAACGGAGATTTTAGAGCATAAGGCGATAGGGGTATTTGTGTCACATTGTGGGTGGAATTCGACGTTAGAGAGCATTTGGTTTGGAGTTCCGATGATTACATGGCCGTTGTATGCAGAGCAACAGTTGAACGCGTTTTTGCTGATAAAGGAGGTTGGGTTAGCGGTGGAGCTTAGGATGGATTACCTTTTTGATTTATGGGAGGAGAAGGCGAATATGGTGATTGATGCGTCTGAGATGGAGACGGCAATACGGCGGGCGATGGAGCATGATGAGGGTGTTACGATAAGAAAGAAGATGAAAGAGATGAGTAAGTTGTCAAGAAAGGCTATGAAGCCAGGTGGATCATCTTACGTGTCTCTTTTACGTTTTCTTGAAAACGTCAAAGAGAATGTCGGTTTAATGAAATAAGTATATTATATTGGTCTAATGAATTGCTAAGGCAATAAGTATGTGTTTCATGTACAACCCAACTAAGTTTCGTTTTATTTTGTCCTATGCATAATTTTTAAGTTCAATAATATTTGATAAGTTTGTTATATTATATCAATTCTTGAAGGGCATTAAACATGTTGCGTTTTGCATGAAGGACATTAAGCATATTGGGTTGTCAATGCGGATCATTATTGTTGCCAATGAGAATGACTAGGTAAATGTTGAGATCTCATTGATCCGATGAATAAAGGAGATTGGTAATGACCAGCAGGCTAGGGGCACAAGAGGCATCGTGGATAGTGATGTATCATATGTTTAGAGAGATCGAGTGAACGAGAGAAATGATCGACGTGTTATTGATATCATGAAAGATAAGTTGATAAACTCGAATCTGATTTATTTATATAACCAAAGTTTCAAGAAAAATGAATAACTACGAATATTACATTCCATATACCACTACCAGAAAACGCAGTTGTAGCCACAATGTTACCCACGCAGGTGGTCACGAAAATAC
This sequence comes from Fagopyrum homotropicum, assembly GCA_033239125.1. NCBI lineage: Eukaryota > Viridiplantae > Streptophyta > Magnoliopsida > Caryophyllales > Polygonaceae > Fagopyrum > Fagopyrum homotropicum. The sequence goes on along the minus strand of BSWB01000003.1, from coordinate 142,017,804 downwards.
CCACGAAATGACTTACCCTCGAATTTGGCCAAAAACTTACCCTCGAATGATATTTTGAGGCTACAGAGGCCGTGGCTAAATTTTCCCACGGGATTTACCCTCGAATTTTTAAGCAGGATTTTAAAATTTGTTCATATTCAATTTTGTTAAACGTGAACAAGTTTAAACAAATTTTTTTTAAAAGCGAAACTAGAGTAGCTCAGATAAGATAATAATTTATGTTAGTCAAATGAAACAATCTGAACCTAAGTCTTGACTAAACTTTAAAATATGTCAACTCCAGCCAAATTTTTTTGAACTAAATTATAAGTTTTTTCTTCTTCTCTTAGAAGCACACCCAAAAGATTAATCACAGTAAATACTCTTGGTTTTTTCTTTTTCTTGGCACTCTTATATCATCCACGGATATACATAACAATACATCTAATTTGATCTAACATATTGATGGCATGTTCCAGTTTGGAACAAGTTACAATGAGAAGAATACAAATATGGTGAGCTCTTTACCTCAGAAACAAGAGTCGCCCATTGCTGCAGTGTTGCAGTAATCGCCAAAGAACACCGCATTCATTTGCCAATGCCATTGCATACCGAGTTATTGATTAGAAGATCACTAAAACCATCATTGCTAGCTAGATAAGATGGTTTTAGTGACCAACTTTGACTTACAAAATGAGCTAACGTATTGTAGTTTTAGGTTTATATATATATATATATATATAACTGATCCCAACTTATCTTCTTATTCAACTTTAGCTATTGCATGTAAAAATAACTCTGATGTTGGGACAGCCGGTGGTAGTCTTGCTATTGGGCATGTTATCTCCGAGTTGGGCCTGATCCATCTCATTGTTGGATTAATGAGAGCACGTGACTTATATGTGGTTGTTGGCCGTATCTTCTTTCTCAAGGTATAAAGGCTGGAGTGTTGAAGAGTCGCAGACACGTGTGTGAGAGATAGATGTGATCGGTTGAGTCGATGAGTCCCAGTTCTCCAAGAAGTGAGAGAGAGGAAAAGAGAGAAAGTGAGAAGCGATCTTGTGTGTTTCGTAAGGAGATCAGAGCACGAATACAAACTTCACTGGAAGCTTGTTTCTGGTTGCGTTGGCATCATTTGGTTTTGGTTATCTTGCTGTTCTTGTTGAGTTTTCTCTCCTATGGGGTTTCATTGATGTTGATTTGAAGTTGTAGTTTCTTGTACTCACACGTTCTTTCTACCTAGTGGATTGGGATGGATTTCCCCTCCTGAAATCCCGCAGAGTAGGGTTTTATTCAAAATCCGAACTGCGTCACCAAGTTTTGTGTGTTGGTTTTTCGAATCGTTTAAGTTGCCCAAAGATCACTCTAGATCTGTGGTATTTTGTTGAAAATCGATCGGTTCTAGTTTTATCAATTTGGTATCAGAGCATCGTCTGTCTTTTAATGGAACTTCAAAACTTTTGTTCTTGTGTTCTTGTTTAAAAGCTTTGTCTCTGTTCTTGCTTCCGCTCATGATCTTGCTCTTCGATTTAAAACAGAGTTTTACTTGTCTTTTGTGCCTTTTAAAACCCTACCAACCGCATGTTCCGAGATTGATAAACTTTTGTGTTGTTTCAATCTTGCCTTGTTTTGTTTTTTCTTTCAAAACAAACTCAGTACCTGACATCTGGGATATTGTTATTGTGAACAAGGGACTATGTCAGAGAACACAATCCGGCTAAAGTCCTTCGATGGCACTTCGGACTTTGCAATATGGCAACTGAAGTTGAAGGCTATTCTCATTAGAGAGAAATGTTGGAACACTATCCAAGGGAAGTTCCCGGCTGACACTTCACCAGACAAAAAGGTGGAGTTGGAGGAACAACCCCACTCAAAAATATTCATACGGCTATCTGATGATGTAGCCCAACAGGTTGTAAGTATCACTAATCCCTCACTATTATGGAAAAAACTAGAGGATTTGTACCTTAAGAAGTCATTGCCTAGTAGAATATCTTTGCTGTGTAAATTGTTTAACTGTAGAATGGATGTTCATATGTCTTTACAAGATAATCTGGATGTTTTTCTGAAATTAACTCAGGATTTAGAAAGATGCATTGATAAGATATCTGATGACCATGCTGCTATCCTTTTGTTAAATTCTTTGCCTTATCAGTTTGATAACTTTAAGGAAGTTATTCAACATAGTCAAGACGAAATATCTAAGGATAAAATTCTAGAATCTATTATCCAGAAAAAGGAAAGCATGAAAGTGTTTAAAATCAAAGCTGAAAACAAAAATGAAAGTCAAACTGAAGCCCTCATGTTTAAAGGTAAAAAGAATTATAAAAGGGATAATGATAAGAAGAAGCATACTTCTAAGGACATATATGAAAATAAAGATCATAAGGATAAATTTAATAAAAAATGCTTTTATTGTGGTAAACTAGGACACTTTATAGATGAGTGTAGGAATAAAAAGAAGGATGAGTTAGAAAACAAGGATAAAAATGGACACACGGCCTCTGTCTTTGAGTATGACTATCCTTGTGAATTTTTACTTTGCTCCAGTCTGTCTGCTGATAACAATAATAGCATGTACTTAGATTCATCTTATGATTCTTACTACTCTAATGACCTGCTTATGTGTGACTTTGCAAATCATGCTCATATACATGACTCCTATATCTTAGATTCAGGTTGCACCATGCATGCTACTCCTTATAAACATTTGTTTAAAACTCTGCATTTATATGATGGTGGTGATGTTATGCTTGGAGATAATTCTTCATTAGCTGTCAAAGGTATAGGAAATATTCCTATGATTATGCATGATGGTAAAGTTAGAATCTTACAAAATGTGAGATGGGTGCCTAAGCTTAGAAGGAATTTACTTTCTGAATCTGTCTTTGATGACCTAGGTTGCACTATACACACTAAAAATGGGGTTAGACAAGTCAGTAAGCATGGGATTGTCTTGGTTAAAAGTGTAAAAAAGGGTGGGTTGTACCATGTTGTTACATCACCTGAAATCAATTTAACTAAAGATAAAAATTCTGTGACTTTAATTTAGAGCAACATGTCCTTTTACATAACAAATTAGGACATATTGGAAATAGAGGTTTACAAAGCCTTTATAAACAGGGTTTACTAGATCAAAAACATGCTGACATAACTTTCTGTGAAAGCTGCATAATGGGTAAAAAAAAATCCAAACATAGTTTCACTACCTCTAGTTACAAGGCTATTCATCCCCTAGAGTATGTTCACTCTGACTTGTGGGGACCTGCACAGGTTGACACTGTAGGAGGAAAGAGGTACTTTATCTCTTTCTTAGATCACTTTTCCAGAAAAGTCTGGATATACCTTTTAAAAACTAAAGATGAGTCTTTTGAAACTTTTAAAAATTGAAAAACCCTAGTTGAAAATCAAACTACTCACGAACTCAAATGTCTTAGAACAGACAATGGCCTCGAGTTTTGTCACAATGATTTTAACTCTTTCTGTAAAGTGGCTGGCATCATGAGACACTTGACTATCCCATGTACACCACATCAGAATGGAAATGCAGAAAGGATGAACAAAATCTTACTTGAGAAGGCCAGATGCATGTTAGTTAGTGTTGGTTTGAAGCTTACCCTGTGGGGTGAAGTTGTCACAACCCTTTGGATGTACGACCTATGCACATATAGTGCAAGGCAAGCTGCAACCAAGAGCCATAAAGGGTGTCATGCTTGGCTATCCTGAGAATGTAAAAGGGTATAAAAAGTACTCTTGATTCAATCAGGAGGCTACAAAGTGATAACTTCTAGGAATGTCACTTTCAATGAAAATGAATTCTATTTTAAAGAGAAACTAACTGGGAATGTTGAGCCTACAGGTGACAAAAGTGAAGCACCAGTACACTTTTATTTTGCCAATGCAACTCCACAGAACACTGAAGTGGAATTTGACATTGGAGACTACTCTGGTGAGGGTTCTGAGGGACCAAATGATAACTTGGAGCACACAACTAGCTCACAAGCAAATGATGGAGATCAACTCTCTGGAATGAATGACAACACAACCACTGAGCACATGTAACCATTAAGGGAGGGTAACTTTGATCACTTTCTCCCCCAATAATAATTCCTCTAATAATAATAAATCTTCTGATATGCATGCTTCTGATATGAATGATATATTTGATATGCATGCCTCATCTTCTTCTTTAGTTGATGTTTCTGAACACTAAAAATTGTCAGTTGACTAGGGACAAATTGCCCAAAACTATTATACCTAATAGAAAGTATCATGATGCTAATGTTGTTGAATATGCTTTGTTGACTGCTGATGCTGTTACACATCCTTACACTCATGAGACTTATGAACAAGCTATTAGTTGTCCTGATTCTAGGAAATGGGTGATTATCATGAATGATGAAATTGCCTCTATGAATGCTAATAGTACTTGGACTTTATGAGATAAGCCTGAAAAATCTAAGCTCATACAGTGTAGATGGATTTATAAAGTGAAAGAAGGGACAAACATAGGTGAACCAACCAAATTTAAAGCTAGACTAGTTGCCAAGGGCTTCACTCAGAAAGAAGGACTTGATTATAATGATATCTTTGCTCCCGTGGTCAAATATAAAACTCTGAGACTCTTGCTTGCTACGGTTGTTGTCTATGATTGGGAATTGGAACAGATGGATGTCAAAACTGCTTTCTTAGATGGTGACTTGGTTGAAACCATATATATGTCTCAACCAAAAGGTTTTATTGATAAAGATAGACCTAATGCTGCATGCCTGCTTAAAAAATCTATGTTCTAAAACAGTCTCCACGACAGTGGAACTTGAAATTTGATGCTTGTATGACCAAACTGAGATTTATCAAAAGTGAATATGATACTTGTCTTTATTTTAAAACATTAAAAAGCATGCTCCTTTGTATGTTTTGTTGTATGTTGATGACATATTGATTATCTCTTCTTCTAAAGCTCTCATTACTGGTGTTAAGCATGATCTTAAAAACAACTTTGATATGAAAGACCTAGGTAATGCTAAGAAGATTTTAGGCATCACCATAGTAAGAGATAGACCTAATAAAACCATGTTTTTGTCTCAAGCTGACTATATTCAAAAGGTGTTAGATAAGTTTCACATGTTAAATGCCAAGTCTGCACCTGTTCCCTTAGGAGGGCACTTAGAGTTGTTTAAGAAAGATTGCCCTTCTTCTCCTAAAAGTAAACCAAAAATGACAAATGTATCTTATGATATTGTTGTTGGTACTTTAATGTATGCTATGATTTGCAGTAGACCTGACCTTGCTTTTGGTATAAGTGTTCGGAGTAGATACATGTTAAATCCTGGATTACTTCATTGGGATGCTATGAAGTATATGTTGAGATACTTGAATGGAACTAAAAATAAGTGTTTAGTTTATAAAGAACACAGTTCTGCTGAAGAGTTGTGTGGCTATGTTGACTCTGACTATGCTAGTAATAAAGATAATAGGAAATCTACTACTACTTTATTTTTGTAAGAGCCTTAGTCTTCGAGAGATCCCGCACCTGTGCCTCAGCTGAGACGCATCTGCCATCCACCTTTGGAGCTGTAGTGGGCCGCCCCTGAGCCCCTGGATGGCCGCCCCTGCGGGCCTGTGATCCGCCCCTGCGGCCAGGCCATCCGCCCTCGCGGTTTGTGGTGGGCTGCAGCCGTCTTCTTTTACCTGAGGCTTGCTTTTTGACCCTCCTTCCTTTATATCTTCTCCTTCTCCTTCAGATGAGGGTTTACCCCATTCTCTCTCCTGTTTCATCTCTCTCACGATCTTCTTCTCCTCTTTTCTTCCCTTGGATCTCTTCTTGATCTTTGTTGGAGTTTGAGTGAGTTTGTGTGCTTGTGAGCTTGGCTTTGTTGTTGATTGTGATGGTAGTTGCTAATGTGCTTGTGATGGAGCCAGCCTTGAGGTGTTGATGGAGTTCTGCTCCTGTTTAGGTTCAGCTTGGTGAGATCTCTCTCCTTATTCCCTTTCTTTCTTCTTTCCTTCCTTTCTATGTTCTTTCCTTTCTCCTTAGCTTAGGATCCACAAGATTGATCTTGTGGTAGCTTTGAATGGCTTCCTTTGAATGGTAGTTGCTAATGTGCTTGTGATGGAGCCAGCCTTGAATGAACAAGGAGTGAAGAAGATCGAGTAAAGAAGCAAAGGATATCCGGAGGTGCATCTTCTGCACACCAGCCGCTCCTACGCCTCTTCTGGACCACCCCTGCGCCACCTGTGAGCCGCCCCTGTGCCCACCTGCATCAGCAAGGTCCTGCACTTGATTCTGCAAGTGTGTTGCTTCTAGGCTTTCCTTAGGATGCCTTTGTTCCCTTCTTTCCTAGTGTGAGTGCATAGGATCATGCTAGGTGTGTGAGGATGAGTTTTGATGAGGTTATGATCGGTTATTGCCTTGTACGGCTTTAAGGACTTAGGTTGATGTTAGTTGAGTTTTGAGTTTGAGTATGATCCCTATGGATCTCTTTGGGTCTAGGTGTGACCCCTTTGTTGAATAGAGGTTGATATCTTTCTATGCCTTGTTATTAGGTAGTGCCCCTCTCTCAAGATTGAAGGTTGATCGTGTTTTGGTTATGTACGAGGTTGAGGTAAGTCCGTAGGACTTACTTAGCTACAATCCTTATATTGGGTGTTTGCATGAGTGATGTGTGTTTTATATGATTGCTATGATAGCATGAGATGTCATTTTTACCGACCTATGTTTTATTGATTGCCCCGTATGTGTGGTTGTGATAACCTTTTCCTTTCATCCCGCCGTGGAGTCTAGGAGGTTCTCTAACGTCAGGCCAGACTGAATTTACAAGAAGGACGCAATCCACTCCTATAGGGTACAAGGATTGTGTGACCGATACTTGTGCAGCTGGCTAGGAGGCTTAGAGGCGGGGATGTATCGGTTCTCGTGTCACATACTTTCATTTATATATATATACACGATTTGAGTGAAGAACTAATAAATAAAGATGATAAATGGGTAAATGTGTGATAGCATGCTAATGTGTTTATCTTTTCCATGATTGTGCTTGTGCTTATGCATTACCTCATATATGTATGGTTAACTAACGGTTTCATACCGTGTTGTAGATGTTTACAGGATAAGCGTTGCTGAGTGATCTGACAGGGTGACATGCCGAGGACTCTCGTACATTAGGTGGTTGGTTTGGGTTGTTTATGTTTCCTCTCCTGCGTGAGGATGATCTTTTGTACCTCCTGTGTGAGGATATTGTTTTATATACTCGGCTATGATGTTGTTTAACTTTGGTTGTATAGTTTTTACAGTTTTATGTATTTGTTTTATATCTGTCAATGCCATGTTGTAAGGTCAAGTTAACTTGTTGTTAGGCTAGGGTCAGGATCCACTGTTAGATCCTAGCCCAATGTGACATCCCGAGTCCCGTGGATTCGGGGTATTACAGAGTTGGTATCAGAGCCTTAGGTTGACAACAATGGCACTTGCCACCTGCAATAAGGTTTGATAGGTAAAATAAATAGAACCCGAAAGGGGTCTGACGTTTTAATACGTTTTTGGTTTTAAGTGTGGTTTTGGGATAGAATGTACGAGAAGTCGTCACCTCTGCCATGGATCTCTGCAGCGTAGATATGTATATATATTTGTGTATTTTGGAGTATGTGGATGTATCGATATATATATATATATATATATATATATATATATATATATATCGATACATATGGCATATATATAGCCCTATAAGCTTAGTGGGACGAGGTAGGGGTATATCCCCTCTTCCTCCAGTTACGCCAAGTCAGGGACCAGTTTCCGCTGTTGTTTCGCCTATGGCAGAGAACGAGTTTGAAGAGGCCGATTATGTCTCCATGAGTAGATTCGAGTTTTAAGAATATATACACCAAGTATATGAGACTGTAATAGCGGGTAGACCTATAACGGACTTATAGACATCTGCGGAACCAACTGAAGCTTCCAGATCAAAGAAGAAACAACGGGTTGAATCAGTGAAAGATGAAGTAGGGTCTTCAGGTTGTGAACCGAGCCCGACTTGTGGACGTTTGAGTACTTCTCGTTTCACATGGACTTCTGTTGAGACGAGGACCTGTTACAATTGTGGAAAGTCTGGACATATACGACCACAGTGTCCAAGATCACTAGTGACTTGCTTTACCTGTGGTAGACCAGGTCATAGAGCTGCCTTCTGTAGGCAAGTTGGAGTTGCATCACGACAGCGTTCTTCTTCTGCCAGTCTGACGGGAGGTGGTCAGAAGACACCTCAGCAGCAGACGTGGGAACAACAAAGAGTCCCAGATCGTCCTTCTACTCTGCCCGGGCCGAGTAGAGGTAGAGGTCGTGGTGGGAGTACCACGGACACTATACGAGCTCAGGGTAGAGCCTATGAGCTTAGCAGTGCCGAGGAGTCACCTGTACTAGTTGCAGAGATGAGACGTTTATGTCTCAACTGTGGCTATCCAGATCATTTGCGCTCCGAGTGCCCCTTGGCACCGATATCTTGCTTCACTTGTGGTGAACTAGGCCATCTAGCCCCTTTCTGTCAGCAAGGTAGTGTTTCTTCTCAACAATACCTTCCTCTTTCCGGTGCCGAAAGAGTAGAAGTGGAGGCTATGGCGATGACCTTAGTGATGCCTGAGGAGCATATGTCTGAGGTTGAGTGATGATATGCAGTGGAGCTTCTAGCGTTAGCTGTTACAGGTACCATTCTCATTAATGGTTTACCTAGTGGAATTTTGTTGGTTGTGAGTGCTATGCACTTCTTGTCTTTCAATGCATGCGTTAATAGTTGACCTTAGATACAGTAGAGGGTAGATCTTCCCTTTACAGGATTACCAGTTAGGGGTCGGAGGTACCCACGAGTTATGTCTTTGTCCCATTTATTCTGGGACTTGTGTATGGCTTGTAGACTTCTTTGTCATGCCTTAGGTGCATGAGAAGGTCTTTATGTGTGCGTTTTAGATGAATAGATATCATGTTGTGTTGGATATCAGTTGGAAGGCTGTTATAGTCTCAACTGAGATAGAGTGGATAGAGGTCTTCCGAGGTTACGACCTTTGAAGAGGTGAGTCTTGTCATTAGTGCCATACGAGCAACGAGGTTGATAGCACAAGAAGGTGATACGTTCTAGTGTTATGCCGTGAAGGAGTAAGACAGTTCCACGTTGGAGAAAATTCCAGTGGTTCATGAGCTTATAGACATGCTATTGAACCGTCTAGTTTGCCGCCCCAGCGGAGTGTAGACTTTGATATCAATTTGAAGTGTGGTACGAGACTGTTTGGAAGGCCCATATCGTATGGTGTTTGTTGAGGTGTTGGAGCTGAAAACAACTTGAGGAGTTGGATTTCCCTGCGCTCTGGATATCACTAGTTGAGGGTGAGAAAGCAGGATGTGCATATGATAGCTTTTCGTACCCGTTATGGACACTACGAGTTGTAGTGATGCCATTCGGGCTAACGAATGCCCCAACAGTTTTCGTGGAGTTGATGAACAGTATCTTCATCGACTTCCTAGATCAGTTTGTGGTGGTCTTTATTGACGACATTCTGGTATAATCTCGTAGCAAAGAGGAGCAGACCGATCATCTGAGGTCAGTTCTGAAGATTTCGAGAGATAGAGGGATGTATGCTACGCTCTCTAAATGCGAGTTGAGATGCTAGAGGTAGCCTTCTTAGACCATGTTGTCTCCGTTCGTGGGATCATGGTTGATCTAGCGAGGATTGAGTATGTTGTAGCATGGACGATACTGATGAACATTAAGGGAATACGTAGCTCTCGGCTCAGCCGATTACTACCAATGCTTGGAGGAAGGATTTTATATGATTGTGTATCCATTTACGAGTCTTCTGAGGAAGACCACCAGAATTGCGTGGTCAAAGCAGTATGCCAGAGCTTTGAAGTGTGGAAGAGACCCTTGACCTCTGCTTCTATTCTGTTGTAGGCAGAAGGTTCTAGGGATCCCATGATTTACGGTGGTGCACCCCAGCTAAGCTTAAGACGTGTATTAACATAAAGGAGTAGAATTATTAATACGTGTGTCTACAGTTGAAGACGTACGAGGGGAACTACCCGACTCATGATATAGAGTTAGTAATGGTAGTTCAAGCCTTCAAGATTTGAAGACAATACCTGTAAGATATTCATGTCAGACTTCCACATACCATTGAAGTCTGAAGTACGTCTTATGCAGCAGGAGTTGAAATACCGTCACAGTCAATGACTTGAGTTGATCAAGGATCTTTAACCTGGAGATTCTATTCATTTAGAGAAATTGAATGTTGTCGCCGACAACTTGAACAGAAAGACGGCTCAAGAGAAGACTATTGCGAGACTGATTATTCAACCTCAGCTTCAGAAGAATCTAGCTTGGCTAGAGTTGGACATCCAGCTCCCTGATGAGGATACCCAATGATACGCTTTAGAGGTTCTACCTGGTCTGTTGGATGAGATCCAGCAGAAACAGGGGACCTGCCCGAATTTGATAAGGTTTAGAGTGAGGATGTCTCATGGTGATGCACCATAGTTCCCCAATGGAGTAGATGGGATGAAGAGACGCCGCAACCGCATTTGTGTACCTGTTGATGCAGAGTTGAGACAAAGAATCTTATAGTGCACTCACTGTACACTCTACTCAGTACATCTAGGTACGAGTAGGATGTACCACGAGGTGAGACGATTATATTGATGAAGAAGATTGAAACCGATGTAATCAGATTTATGACACAATGCGTGACTAGTCAGCAGGTCAAGATAGAGCATTACCGACCTAGAGATGAGCTCCATCCACTACCAGTGTAGTAGTGGAGGCAGGAGGACATCTCTATAGACCTTGTGACGGGATTGAGGCCCAATAGGAGTTTTGACGTTCTCTGGATTGTTGGTGACAAACTAACGGAGTCGGCACGTTTCATTCCTATCTCAGAGATGTGGCCAGTGAGTTGATTGGCGGAGGATTATACTAGACAGATAGTGAGACTCCATGGTGTATCGAGGACAATCGTCTCTGATCAAGATGGGTGATTTACCTCGAGATTTGGCAGCAGATACCGACTGCTTTGGGGACGAGTTTACACTTCACGATTGTGTTGCACCCCCAGACTGATGGTCAGTCAGAGAGGACCATCTTGACCCTTGAGAACATACTATAAGTTGGTGTGTTGGATTGGAAACATGGATGGTTAGATTACCTCCCATTAATTAATTTGTTATGTAACAATGATTGACGTGCACCTACTGGATAGCTCCTATGAGGTATTATATAGAAGGGATGATGGCTACACAGTGTCGCCAGAAATTATATGCAAACAGGAAAATTCGGAGTGAGAGCTCATGTCTGCCTGAGAGTATCTCCGATGGAAGACGTCAGACATGTTGACCTAGAAGGGAAGCTAAGTTCCCAATATGTCGGCTTACTGGAGATCTTCAACAGAATTGTGAAGGCAACATAACAATTAGCTTTGCCTATAAGGTTAGAGGGTGTTCACCCTGTGTTTTATATGTCTCAGCTAAGAGAGTATATATCAGACCCGAGACACCTTGTGAGTTATGATGATCTGGTGGTTGAGCCGAACCACACCTTTGTTGAGCATTAGATTACATTCTTAGAATGAGATATGAGACGCTTGCATTCAAAAGACATTCCCATATTGAGGACATATTGGTCGAGGTGAGGACTTGAGGAGGCCACATGAGGGACTAAGGATAGTATCCTGAGGAACTATCTAGAGTTTATGTCGGGACAGATCCATCTGTGGGAGCACGAGTAGACCCTAGTGCTAACGTGATAAATGTTGTGCTTATGTGCTTATATTCCTTGATTTGTTTATTCCATGCTAGCTATGATGTGATTTATGATCTTAGTAGATCTTGATGTTGAGGGAGAAAATCTGATTTTGAGCTTCATGTGTGAGCTTTGCTCCTTGCTCCACACGATTTCCCTCCACTTTCCGGTGGGAATACTTCTCTATGACTCTTGCTTGCTTCTCAATGAAGTCCCAAGCGTCATCTTCTCTCATGTCCATGAACGTTCCACATGAGAGGGATTGAAGGTTGAATTGCGTTCCCGCATCCAGCCCCTTGTAGTAAATTTCCAGCAAGGCAAGTTTGGATATGCCATGATGAGGGCAATCCAAGAGCAAATCCTGAAACCTTTCCCAAGATTGAAACAAACTTTCGTTAGGTCTCATAGAAAAAGCATTAATCTTACCTCTAAGTTCCGCCGTTTTGGAGCGGAAAGAACTTGGTGAGAAACTCTGCGGAGAGGTCTTCCCACGTCTCTAGCTTTCCACTAGGAAGAGCTTGGTACCAAGATAGCGCTTTCCCTTTCAAAGAGAAGAAGAAAGGTTTGAGCTTATAGCTGTTGGTAGTGGCGCTCTTTGGCCTCATCGTCTCCATCATACACTCAAAGTTTTGCAAGTGTTGGTGTGGAGATTCGGTGCTTGTACCGCCAAACTGGCTTTGGCGAACAAGAGTGATAACTTGAGGGTTGAAGCTAAACCCTTGTACATCTTCAGCATCAAAGTTCACACCTAAACGGCGTGGTTGTTGTGTTGGATCCATCCGCTGGCCAAGAGTTCTTGGCTCATTGTCCACACGTTCGACCCTCGCATTTCTAGGTGGAATGCGACGGTTAGTAGCTCCTTGTTGATTGAAAGGATTTATATTGATCGTGGGATCAATCTCTTCTAAAGGAGGCATGGAAGAATCACTATCATCGGTGGGTGAGTGGTTTCTTCTTCTAGACCTTGTCCTCCTTCTCGAGGACTTCTTGCCCACCTTGTCCTCAAGATCGCTCATCTTTATCTTCATTTGAACGATCATGTCTTGTAGACCATTAACTTGAGTTTGATGACGATCCATCTCATCTTGGAGGAGAGTCTCATTCCATCGGAGTTGAGCTTCTTTCTCCGCCAACTTATTTTGAAGATCGTGCTCGTTTTCTTCAGCCATCTTCCTTTCCTTGCGCTTTTGCCTCAAGGTCTTCTCTAGCTCTTGATCAAGAGGTAAGAGATCTTCTGTGTTCCTAGACCTGCGCATACACTCAAAGAAAAATCAAATAACGAGAGCAAGCTCCCAAGCTTGACAACCGGCACCCGGGTTCGATCGAAGCCAAATCCCCGGCAACGGCGCCAAAAACTTGTTCGCCCCTAGAGGTGTATGCAAATAAGCTTTAAATTTATAAAACTGAAATCAAGCAAGCGAACCCGCAGTGTACGGATCGATATAGTTAAGCAAGAATTCCAGAGTATCGAACACAGGGATTTGGGTGGAACGAACTCGATTGCAGGTTATCAAGCGGTGAATATGAGAGTTTTGCAGATATTGGGAAAACAACAATCCTAAAGATCCAGGTATCCAGCTGTGGCAATCGATTCAAGATATACTAATGATATAAAGACAGAGTTGAGATATGCAAAGGTATACTAATGTAAGGTAATCGTACGGTTGAGGTTCCAAAAACCTTATGTAACTCACCTAAAAGACTCCTCCTATATAGGTTGATGAGGCTCAATATAGAAAGATTCTAAAGACAAGGGTTAGCATCAAATACCCAAACCTATAATCTAAAGATCAAGACTAACCTATCCGATTGAGGTTGTTGAGGCTCACAATCGAGGTAGAGGTTGTTGAGGCTTCACTACCACCTAGAAAAGACAAGTCTAAACTAAGCTAAAGCAAATCTTTAACTTTGGATCAAGGTAAAAGCAGGCTCGTAAACTTTAGGGAAATTACGGTTAGTTCTTAAGAATCACGGCCGTGGAACTCAAGAACAGGCCGTGATTTAGGGTTTTCGGCGACAATTCTCTAACTCTCAGGGCCTAATCTGTTTGCGATCGATCTATCATCATCTAAGCCACAACTATCAACCCTTCACCTTAGAATTGTTAAGGGTTTTTAGCCAATAACAGTCATATTGATATTAATTCAAGATTTAAAAGGTAAAAGATGGGAACTTTCAAGAACTATCAATAATCTTCAATTGAATCTTAGAATCACAATCAAGAGCAAGTGTTTGTCAACAGATTCAAAACGGAATGAGCAATCAAAATCTTAGGAAAGAAAAGAAACGGGATGTCAATCCGATCCTAAATCAAACCTAAGCAAGAAGAGGAATCTTCTTGCAAAATCCTCCAAGAACTTCGATCTTCCACACGAAGATCACAAACAGCAACTCTCCAATACGAACTTTGGAACTTCAATGAGATCTTCAAAATCACCTCCAAGAATGAGGGTTTGTGTGTGTTGCTAAGCTTGCGTTTTTACCGCTAAACTTAGGGTTGAAAGGTCGTAAGCGACGTTCACGAGGTTAGGCGAGGTAGCGAGGCGAGGTGGCGGAATCTTGCTTCATCCGTCCTTTTTATAACGCAGGGCAAAACGTCGGCCCGGCCCGATCTTCAAGAGATCATGGCTTCGAAACGTGGCGAAAGGATTCGCCAAGATCACGGTCGTGGAAGTTTCCACGACCGTAATTTTGAGGCGTGGAAATAAACACGGATATATTCCACGGCCGTAATATCCCCTGGAATGAACATCGAATTCTGCTTCACAATCCACGGCCGTAATTTAGGGTAAAACCGTGATTCTTGCCTTCATTCGTGCATTCCTCAATCTAATACTCCATTTTGCTTCCAACGAGTGTCCTCGATCTATGGACACATCAACTCAACTCTCCTTTGCTCGATTCCGTTCGGAAATAGCTCCAAATCACCTATAATCAACATAGAACTCGTGTAGACATCTATATCGACAATATAGGCAATACTAGCTCATATATGCATAAAGCTCAATCAAAGACTATCAATATGAATCAATTACGACTAGAAAACGTGCCTAAAATATCACAATATTTCATGCTAACAAATAACCCCATACTTAACACTTGCTTGTCCCTAAGCAAGGTCTTTCAAAAAGCTTTAAAACAAGAGTTAGGATGAAATATGTGTACCTTCTTTTGGATGAATGTGACTTCTAAAGAATAGATCATTCTCAACCTTTGCTTCAATCGTTTTCAAACTTTCACACACTTAATTAGAGAGTAAGAGGCAAAGAAAAATCATGAATCAATTTAGCTTCCAAACAAGCATTATAACCTTCAAACATTATCAAAATCAATCATAAGAATTTCAATTTAGATCACCAAGCCATATAACATTCTTTTGATCATAAGGACTTTCAAAGAAAAGGTCTAGAGCATGGAAGGGTAGGGAAAACTTTAAGGGAAAGTGATGCATAAATCCGGGAAAGTGGACAACTACCTTCTTCTTCTTTTGCGGTTTCCGCAACACTTCACTTAGAGCTTCGCTCTTTTCTTTTCATTTTTCGACTTTACTTTTGGAGTTATGGATAGAGGTGCACAAAAACCGAAGCCTAGGAGATTGGCGTTTCTCATTTTTGCGAGATGCCTCAAACCCTTAGCGCACATACCATAATCCGTTAGGAATATCGTTCAATTCGACTTTGGCAAGACACAAACACCCGGCTATGTGAATGGTGCCGAGTTACTCATCGTCATGATTGACTTCCCCAAACCTATAGTTTCTTTCTATTCAATTGATTGCAAATATATGCTCTCATGGCCCTCCCACATCAAACATGCCTTTTTCTCTTTCACTTTCCAAATTCCCGGATAGGTAAGGGAGGCTAATATTTCAATGAGGAGTTAGATGATCAAAGAAGGAAGAAAGAGAATATCGAATTGCCTTAATCATTTCAACAAGAAGTATAGGAGCTTATAATGTGATTTCAACTTCAATTTCTTATATGATTTAGGTAACATTCTCACATTATACAACTTGCAAAAGAGGTAAAATTCATTCATTCAAATCCTTTTCGAATTACCATCCTTTCAAGCATGCAATTGTTATCAACTCAATTCACAAGTAGTGATTATCATGGAAATCATCTCAATTCATTAGAAGCTCAAATTTTCAAAATTTTTCAATTTTTATGGTTTTTTAAAGTTCTTTTTCATGCAATGCAAGAATGAAACGTGTAACATACAATGAACATGCAATGATAGTCTCGGAATAGAAGCAACATATAGAGTAGAGTTATTACAAACATTTAGTACATCCCACCCCATACTTAGGACGAACATTTTCCCTAATGTTCACAAGAAAGAACAAAAAGAAAGAAAAGAAAAAGAGAACTCACATATGGTGGCGGGAATGTCTAAAAACGAGCTGTCCGGTCATCTATCACTGCGGTGCCGGTGGAGGTGGGAACGGGGAGAAACTCGGATCATAGTACCGCCCAAACTGCTGGCGGTAGACGTCCCTCATCATGTGGTCAAGGTCGTCCAAGTGTCTGTCTCTAGCGTCCGCCCGGATCTCCAATGCGCCGACTCTGTCTGAAAGTCCGGTAGCCCAATCCGGCATCTGCTCGTACCATCCCGGAGGCTGACCGTACCATGTGGGGGCGTCGGCTGGTGCTGGTGCTGGTGGCTGCGTCGTGGACCAAGGAGGGGGTGTGTCGTACCAAGTGGGAGGTGTAGTCATCCACGTGGGCCTCTCGCTCACACTGGCGCGGCGAGATGACGAGCCTGAAGCTCTAGCTGGGCGTGGAGAGCGCCTAGGTACATCCTGGGTCGCATCCGGCTGATCCGGAAACGAGCCGAACTCCTGCTCTGCTCCTCCACCACTCTCGTACTGCTCTCCCATGTCCTCCTCATCATCAGCCGGTGGTGGGACGTAAGGGGGAGCTACAAGCCTGTTCGCGTGCATCGCAGCGAACATCTCCTTCCAATTGTGGCGTCCCGCCACAATGGAATACTCCGGCAGCCACTCAATACCCCTGCCCGTCCTACTCTCCCAAGGCATGCCCGCATAAGGCGGACCTCTATGTGTGGGGAAGATGAGTCCCCTAACCATGAACGCGTGTAATCCTAGAGGTACGGCGGGTATGCGGGTGCAGGCTGAGAAGTCAACACCAAACGTCCGAGCTATGTGGGTCACTATCCCACCATATCCAATGTTCCCTCTCGATTTGTTCTTAAGCTTGCTCATCGTCGCCGCCAAAAGGGTAGCACAATCTGCGCGGCATCCATGAAGCATAGCGTAGAGAAGGAATAACTCATCCGTCTTAATCTTTTGGGGCGTCTCCGTCCTAGGAAAGAGACACTCCGAAAGAACTCGGTGAGCTATCTTCAAGGCCAAATGGTACATCAATTTGGCCTTGGTATCAGCTGGATGCCAACGGTCCTCGTCGGCATAGATCATCGCCACATCCTCCCAAAAATCCTTAGCGGAAACGTTCCTAGGGAGGCGACCGTTGTAGGTCTCATGGAACCCAAAGATGGTCCCGAACTCAACAATGCTAAGGTGGTAGTCTCTATTCATGAGACGGAAGGAGACGGTCCTATCAACATGGCTGTGCTCGAAAGATGTCACAACCTCTCGGGTGATCTCCTCATAAGCGTCTTCACGAATGTTCGTGAAGACGGTCAAACCGGCTCTATCCAAGAGCCATGTGAGGTCATCTACTATGTTGAGAGAATGTAGATCCTCCAACAACAGATATCTAGGACCTATCACTGTCCTCTTCTCTATTCTCTCAAACGCAGCTATGTGGTTCTCGTGTATGATCGGGATGCTAGGAGGAGGGGGTGAAGATGGAGGTGAAGGTGAGGATGGTGGTGAGGGGGATGAGGGTGGTGGTGCCCTAGATGTGGAAGGGTTGCCCTTTCTCTTCTTATTCTGTTCCCCTTTCTTTTCCTTAATCCTTCCCGAAACTCTCCTCACAAAGTCCATTCTGTTGAAAATTACGGTCTGTTCTTCGTAAACCACGGCCGTGGAATCTGGGTAGACCGTGATTCGACACAGAAATTCTCAATTCTCAGCAATTCAGCAATCAAACTCCACAACAAGCAGTCCTAATCTAATTTCTTCCGATTTCAATCAGTTCTTCCTAAAAATCTCTAACAAAAACGAACAAAAACGACTAGAATCAAGAAGAGAGCAAAAACCTATTTTTCGGATTGAAAAATCCGAAATGCGGGTTTGTTGATCGTTTTCCACTCGATTTGTTGCTTGGATCCTGTTCTTGGTTGGATTTACTTCAGTTTAGGAAGAAGAATCGTTAAAAACGATTAAAGAACGAAGATTTGGGAGAATCTGCGGGTTTTCGGTATTTAGGGCGTGGAAATTGGGGGTTTTGTGGTGTTTTTGTGGTGAAGTGTGGCTTTTATACTTGCAGGCAAAATTTCAAAAATCACGGTCTGTCGGGGTGTTCCACGGCCGTGGAAATGTACGGACCCGTAATTTTTGTGGTTTTTCACAGGCCTTTGAGAATTACGGCCACTGTAGCAATGACGACCGTAATTTAGACCGTGGAACTCTTTGTAAAACTTCAAAGTCCAAATTTCGTCACTTCTCTTCGACATTATCCCCCTTTTCTTCTTTTCCATCGATCCTACAACCAAAAACACGAACATACCGGGAGAAATCGAGGCAAAAATAAAGCAAAAATTTCTATTCTAAGCTAAACTATGAATCGAAAGCAAAAACGAAAATGCAATACCTTGGGTTGCCTCCCAAGAAGCGCTTTGTTTAAGGTCCGTAGCTAGACCATTCTCGCACTTATTCGAGTGCGGTAGGTGCAAACTCCTCAGCTTGGAATTCCGGTGAGTACTTTTTGAGTCGTTGACCGTTCACCTTAAAACTTCCGCTAGCTTCACCCCATACTTCAACTGCACCATGGGGGAAAATACGCTTAATTAGAAAAGGTCCAGTCCAACGAGATTTTAACTTACCTGGAAAGAGGCGAAGTCTCGAATTGAAGAGGAGAACTTGATCTCCTTCTTGGAAATCCTTTGGGATGATATGCTTATCATGCCAACGCTTTGCTCTTTCCTTGTAGATCTTAGCGTTTTCATAGGCGTTCAAACGGAGTTCATCCAGCTCGTTGATGTCTAGGAGACGCTTCTCTCCCGCTTCCTTCATGCCGAAATTCAGCCATTTGATAGCCCAAAACGCTTTGTGCTCTAGCTCTACCGGCAAATGACAAGACTTCCCATACACGAGGTTGTATGGTGTGGTTCCTATGGGAGTCTTGTATGCAGTCCGGTATGCCCACAATGCATCATCTAGCTTCAAGGACCAATCCTTCCTAGTCCTTGAAACCGTCTTCTCTAGAATTCCCTTGATCTCCCTATTTGAGATCTCGACTTGTCCACTCGTTTGTGGATGGTAAGGGGTAGCGATCTTGTGAGTAACCCCATACTTGGCTAAAAGAGCTTCAAAGCGACGGGCTATGAAGTGAGAACCTCCATCACTAATGATCGTCCTTGGTGTCCCGAATCGCGGAAAAATGGTCTTGTTGAAGAACTTGACCACCACCATGGCATCATTTGTGGGAGAGGCAATCGCTTCGACCCATCTAGAGACATAATCTACCGCCAATAGTATGTATTGGTTTCCACAAGAAGAAGGGAATGGTCCCATGAAATCGACTCCCCAAACGTCGAAAATCTCCACCTCTTGGATGTTGTTGAGGGGCATCTCGTTCCTCCTAGAGATATTGCCTGTTCTTTGACAAGCATCGCAACAAGAAACAAAGGATTGCACATCTTTAAATAAAGTAGGCCAATAAAATCCAGATTGCAATACCTTTGCGCTAGTTTTGTTCGAACTAGCGTGTCCTCCACAAGGTAGTGAATGACAATGACGGATGACACTTTGCATCTCATCTTCCGGCACGCATCGCCGGATGATGCCATCCGGACCTCTCTTAAAGAGGAGAGGCTCGTTCTAATGGTATTCCCGGACGTCCTTGAAGAACTTCTTCCTTTGTGCGTATGATAGTCCGGGTGGTATCTCCTGGCAAACCAAATAGTTAACAAAATCAGCAAACCATGGTTCGTTACCTTTGGAGATTACCTTGATGCACTCCTCTATGATGTGTAGGTGTTCGTCCGGAAAGGAGTCATCAATAGGTAAATGATCGTCCTCTAGATGTGTTAGACGACTCAAATGATCCGCAACAGAATTTTCCGAGCCTTTCTTGTCGCGGAGGGAGGGCTTAATTCCTACTAAGTCCTCAATAGTATAGCCTATGGCTTTTCTATGTTTCCTTAGATGAGTAGGAAGTGGTTTGAGTTCCATTGCTTTCGGAGCTTCCGATGTTTCCTTAGAAGCTTCTAAGGATGTTGAATGGTTTGGAGAAGGATTTGAGGAAGTTGAAGAAGTGTGTCGATCGTCCTTTTCCACGGTCAAAATCACGGTTTCCTCTGGTTTTCCACGGCCGTAATATCCTCTGGAATGGAGATCGAATTTGGTCATGGAATCCACGGCCGTGGAATACAGAGTATGACCGTGGATTCGAGTATTTTCTGCCTCATCGTGGAGTTTCTCAAACTCCACTTCATGCATCTCTTCTTGTGCCTCTAAGGCTTCAATTTCCTCTTTGCACTCTTCTTCTCCTCCTACATCGGTTAGACTCATAGTAATAACCTTTTGCAAAGGATCGTTAAAGAGAATCGCACTTACCTCCTCCCTAGTTAAACCTTCTTCGTCTTGGACATTGTAAATATCCTCATCAAAGATTGGCTCCTTCACTAGAGTGGAAAGAACGAACTCTACTTTCTCTTCCCCAACGTCAAAGGCGAGTCTCCCATTCTTGCAATCGACCATGCAGCCGGAAGTTGCAAGAAACGGTCTTCCGAGTATGATCGGGACCGGACTATCCGCAGGAATGTCAAGCACGACAAAATCAATGGGGACAAAGAACTTGCCTAGCTTGACCGGGACGTCTTCTACAATGCCGACGGGACGAGTAATGGATCGATCCGCCATGTATAACGTCATCTTCACTGGTTTAGGGTCGCCTAAACCGATCTTCCTGCACAATGCAAGTGGTATGATGCTCACACTTGCTCCCAAGTCACATAAAGCGTCATATGTGACCTCTCCCACTCCAATGGGAATGCAAAATGACCCCGGATCTTTCAGCTTTGGGGGCATTTTCTCCTTCATGGTCTTGATGAGATCCGAAGAATCCGAACTCATCTTGACCTCTCCAAAATCTTCTAGTTTCCTCTTGTTAGAGAGGAGCTCCTTCAAGAACTTACCATAAGCCGGCATACCTACAATAGCGTCAATGAAAGGTATATTAATATGCAGTTTGCTCATGAGTTCTATGAACTTACCGAATTGTTTATCTAGGCGCGCCCGCGCTCTAGATTGAGGGAACGGTAGGGGAGGTTTGAAAGCTGGAGGAGGAACATAGACGTCTTCCTTCTCCTTCCCCTTTTCTTTGCTCTTTTCTACGGGGACCTCAACAAACGTAGGCTGCGGATCGGTGGTAGTTACTCCGCTCCTAGTTGTAATCGCCATTACCCTTCCCTTAGGGTTGTCCTCCGTCTTTCCTGGAAGTTTCCCTTGATTTCTAGGAACTTCCTCCGCATGGTTGAACATTTGGTTTTCCAAAACCTTTTGAGCTTTGTCAACCTTAGAAATTTGATCATCAACCTTGATGATGCGGTTCTCCAACCCTTGAAGCTTTCCCAAGATCGTTTCCAACATGGGATCCGGCTTCTCCTTTCCCGTATCGTTTCCTTCATTTGATGATTGCCCCTGGCTTTTCAAAGGAGTAGAGGAAGAGGAGGGTGGAGTTAGTGAATTGGAATTGGAAGGATAGGAGTTACCGGAATTTTGTTGATTGGAGCGCCAATTGTTGTTGTTCGAACCCCGATTGTTGTTCCAATTGTTGTTGTTCCGGTTGTTGTTGTTCCCATTCCAATTGTTGTTCCGGTTATTGTTCCGGTTATTGTTGTTGCGGTTGGTGTTATCACCGCCGTTGTTGTTGCCCAAATAGCCAACATCCTTCTCTTGTTGCTTTGGGAAGTTGGTCTTGATAGTCTCCTTCAACTCTTTGATCTCATTGTTGAGGGAGAAAATCTGATTTTGAGCTTCATGTGTGAGCTTTGCTCCTTGCTCCACACGATTTCCCTCCACTTTCCGGTGGGAATACTTCTCTATGACTCTTGCTTGCTTCTCAATGAAGTCCCAAGCGTCATCTTCTCTCATGTCCATGAACGTTCCACATGAGAGGGATTGAAGGTTGAATTGCGTTCCCGCATCCAGCCCCTTGTAGTAAATTTCCAGCAAGGCAAGTTTGGATATGCCATGATGAGGGCAATCCAAGAGCAAATCCTGAAACCTTTCCCAAGATTGAAACAAACTTTCGTTAGGTCTCATAGAAAAAGCATTAATCTTACCTCTAAGTTCCGCCGTTTTGGTGGGCGGAAAGAACTTGGTGAGAAACTCTGCGGAGAGGTCTTCCCACGTCTCTAGCTTTCCACTAGGAAGAGCTTGGTACCAAGATAGCGCTTTCCCTTTCAAAGAGAAGAAGAAAGGTTTGAGCTTATAGCTGTTGGTAGTGGCGCTCTTTGGCCTCATCGTCTCCATCATACACTCAAAGTTTTGCAAGTGTTGGTGTGGAGATTCGGTGCTTGTACCGCCAAACTGGCTTTGGCGAACAAGAGTGATAACTTGAGGGTTGAAGCTAAACCCTTGTACATCTTCAGCATCAAAGTTCACACCTAAACGGCGTGGTTGTTGTGTTGGATCCATCCGCTGGCCAAGAGTTCTTGGCTCATTGTCCACACGTTCGACCCTCGCATTTCTAGGTGGAATGCGACGGTTAGTAGCTCCTTGTTGATTGAAAGGATTTATATTGATCGTGGGATCAATCTCTTCTAAAGGAGGCATGGAAGAATCACTATCATCGGTGGGTGAGTGGTTTCTTCTTCTAGACCTTGTCCTCCTTCTCGAGGACTTCTTGCCCACCTTGTCCTCAAGATCGCTCATCTTTATCTTCATTTGAACGATCATGTCTTGTAGACCATTAACTTGAGTTTGATGACGATCCATCTCATCTTGGAGGAGAGTCTCATTCCATCGGAGTTGAGCTTCTTTCTCCGCCAACTTATTTTGAAGATCGTGCTCGTTTTCTTCAGCCATCTTCCTTTCCTTGCGCTTTTGCCTCAAGGTCTTCTCTAGCTCTTGATCAAGAGGTAAGAGATCTTCTGTGTTCCTAGACCTGCGCATACACTCAAAGAAAAATCAAATAACGAGAGCAAGCTCCCAAGCTTGACAACCGGCACCCGGGTTCGATCGAAGCCAAATCCCCGGCAACGGCGCCAAAAACTTGTTCGCCCCTAGAGGTGTATGCAAATAAGCTTTAAATTTATAAAACTGAAATCAAGCAAGCGAACCCGCAGTGTACGGATCGATATAGTTAAGCAAGAATTCCAGAGTATCGAACACAGGGATTTGGGTGGAACGAACTCGATTGCAGGTTATCAAGCGGTGAATATGAGAGTTTTGCAGATATTGGGAAAACAACAATCCTAAAGATCCAGGTATCCAGCTGTGGCAATCGATTCAAGATATACTAATGATATAAAGACAGAGTTGAGATATGCAAAGGTATACTAATGTAAGGTAATCGTACGGTTGAGGTTCCAAAAACCTTATGTAACTCACCTAAAAGACTCCTCCTATACAGGTTGATGAGGCTCAATATAGAAAGATTCTAAAGACAAGGGTTAGCATCAAATACCCAAACCTATAATCTAAAGATCAAGACTAACCTATCCGATTGAGGTTGTTGAGGCTCACAATCGAGGTAGAGGTTGTTGAGGCTTCACTACCACCTAGAAAAGACAAGTCTAAACTAAGCTAAAGCAAATCTTTAACTTTGGATCAAGGTAAAAGCAGGCTCGTAAACTTTAGGGAAATTACGGTTAGTTCTTAAGAATCACGGCCGTGGAACTCAAGAACAGGCCGTGATTTAGGGTTTTCGGCGACAATTCTCTAACTCTCAGGGCCTAATCTGTTTGCGATCGATCTATCATCATCTAAGCCACAACTATCAACCCTTCACCTTAGAATTGTTAAGGGTTTTTAGCCAATAACAGTTATATTGATATTAATTCAAGATTTAAAAGGTAAAAGATGGGAACTTTCAAGAACTATCAATAATCTTCAATTGAATCTTAGAATCACAATCAAGAGCAAGTGTTTGTCAACAGATTCAAAACGGAATGAGCAATCAAAATCTTAGGAAAGAAAAGAAACGGGATGTCAATCCGATCCTAAATCAAACCTAAGCAAGAAGAGGAATCTTCTTGCAAAATCCTCCAAGAACTTCGATCTTCCACACGAAGATCACAAACAACAACTCTCCAATACGAACTTTGGAACTTCAATGAGATCTTCAAAATCACCTCCAAGAATGAGGGTTTGTGTGTGTTGCTAAGCTTGCGTTTTTACCGCTAAACTTAGGGTTGAAAGGTCGTAAGCGACGTTCACGAGGTTAGGCGAGGTAGCGAGGCGAGGTGGCGGAATCTTGCTTCATCCGTCCTTTTTATAACGCAGGGCAAAACGTCGGCCCGGCCCGATCTTCAAGAGATCATGGCTTCGAAACGTGGCGAAAGGATTCGCCAAGATCACGGTCGTGGAAGTTTCCACGACCGTAATTTTGAGGCGTGGAAATAAACACGGATATATTCCACGGCCGTAATATCCCCTGGAATGAACATCGAATTCTGCTTCACAATCCACGGCCGTAATTTAGGGTAAAACCGTGATTCTTGCCTTCATTCGTGCATTCCTCAATCTAATACTCCATTTTGCTTCCAACGAGTGTCCTCGATCTATGGACACATCAACTCAACTCTCCTTTGCTCGATTCCGTTCGGAAATAGCTCCAAATCACCTATAATCAACATAGAACTCGTGTAGACATCTATATCGACAATATAGGCAATACTAGCTCATATATGCATAAAGCTCAATCAAAGACTATCAATATGAATCAATTACGACTAGAAAATGTGCCTAAAATATCACAATATTTCATGCTAACAAATAACCCCATACTTAACACTTGCTTGTCCCTAAGCAAGGTCTTTCAAAAAGCTTTAAAACAAGAGTTAGGATGAAATATGTGTACCTTCTTTTGGATGAATGTGACTTCTAAAGAATAGATCATTCTCAACCTTTGCTTCAATCGTTTTCAAACTTTCACACACTTAATTAGAGAGTAAGAGGCAAAGAAAAATCATGAATCAATTTAGCTTCCAAACAAGCATTATAACCTTCAAACATTATCAAAATCAATCATAAGAATTTCAATTTAGATCACCAAGCCATATAACATTCTTTTGATCATAAGGACTTTCAAAGAAAAGGTCTAGAGCATGGAAGGGTAGGGAAAACTTTAAGGGAAAGTGATGCATAAATCCGGGAAAGTGGACAACTACCTTCTTCTTCTTTTGCGGTTTCCGCAACACTTCACTTAGAGCTTCGCTCTTTTCTTTTCATTTTTCGACTTTACTTTTGGAGTTATGGATAGAGGTGCACAAAAACCGAAGCCTAGGAGATTGGCGTTTCTCATTTTTGCGAGATGCCTCAAACCCTTAGCGCACATACCATAATCCGTTAGGAATATCGTTCAATTCGACTTTGGCAAGACACAAACACCCGGCTATGTGAATGGTGCCGAGTTACTCATCGTCATGATTGACTTCCCCAAACCTATAGTTTCTTTCTATTCAATTGATTGCAAATATATGCTCTCATGGCCCTCCCACATCAAACATGCCTTTTTCTCTTTCACTTTCCAAATTCCCGGATAGGTAAGGGAGGCTAATATTTCAATGAGGAGTTAGATGATCAAAGAAGGAAGAAAGAGAATATCGAATTGCCTTAATCATTTCAACAAGAAGTATAGGAGCTTATAATGTGATTTCAACTTCAATTTCTTATATGATTTAGGTAACATTCTCACATTATACAACTTGCAAAAGAGGTAAAATTCATTCATTCAAATCCTTTTCGAATTACCATCCTTTCAAGCATGCAATTGTTATCAACTCAATTCACAAGTAGTGATTATCATGGAAATCATCTCAATTCATTAGAAGCTCAAATTTTCAAAATTTTTCAATTTTTATGGTTTTTTAAAGTTCTTTTTCATGCAATGCAAGAATGAAACGTGTAACATACAATGAACATGCAATGATAGTCTCGGAATAGAAGCAACATATAGAGTAGAGTTATTACAAACATTTAGTACATCCCACCCCATACTTAGGACGAACATTGTCCCTAATGTTCACAAGAAAGAACAAAAAGAAAGAAAAGAAAAAGAGAACTCACATATGGTGGCGGGAATGTCTAAAAACGAGCTGTCCGGTCATCTATCACTGCGGTGCCGGTGGAGGTGGGAACGGGGAGAAACTCGGATCATAGTACCGCCCAAACTGCTGGCGGTAGACGTCCCTCATCATGTGGTCAAGGTCGTCCAAGTGTCTGTCTCTAGCGTCCGCCCGGATCTCCAATGCGCCGACTCTGTCTGAAAGTCCGGTAGCCCAATCCGGCATCTGCTCGTACCATCCCGGAGGCTGACCGTACCATGTGGGGGCGTCGGCTGGTGCTGGTGCTGGTGGTGGCGGTGGTGGCTGCGTCGTGGACCAAGGAGGGGGTGTGTCGTACCAAGTGGGAGGTGTAGTCATCCACGTGGGCCTCTCGCTCACACTGGCGCGGCGAGATGACGAGCCTGAAGCTCTAGCTGGGCGTGGAGAGCGCCTAGGTACATCCTGGGTCGCATCCGGCTGATCCGGAAACGAGCCGAACTCCTGCTCTCTGCTCCTCCACCACTCTCGTACTGCTCTCCCATGTCCTCCTCATCATCAGCCGGTGGTGGGACGTAAGGGGGAGCTACAAGCCTGTTCGCGTGCATCGCAGCGAACGTCTCCTTCCAATTGTGGCGTCCCGCCACAATGGAATACTCCGGCAGCCACTCAATACCCCTGCCCGTCCTACTCTCCCAAGGCATGCCCGCATAAGGCGGACCTCTATGTGTGGGGAAGATGAGTCCCCTAACCATGAACGCGTGTAATCCTAGAGGTACGGCGGGTATGCGGGTGCAGGCTGAGAAGTCAACACCAAACGTCCGAGCTATGTGGGTCACTATCCCACCATATCCAATGTTCCCTCTCGATTTGTTCTTAAGCTTGCTCATCGTCGCCGCCAAAAGGGTAGCACAATCTGCGCGGCATCCATGAAGCATAGCGTAGAGAAGGAATAACTCATCCGTCTTAATCTTTTGGGGCGTCTCCGTCCTAGGAAAGAGACACTCCGAAAGAACTCGGTGAGCTATCTTCAAGGCCAAATGGTACATCAATTTGGCCTTGGTATCAGCTGGATGCCAACGGTCCTCGTCGGCATAGATCATCGCCACATCCTCCCAAAAATCCTTAGCGGAAACGTTCCTAGGGAGGCGACCGTTGTAGGTCTCATGGAACCCAAAGATGGTCCCGAACTCAACAATGCTAAGGTGGTAGTCTCTATTCATGAGACGGAAGGAGACGGTCCTATCAACATGGCTGTGCTCGAAAGATGTCACAACCTCTCGGGTGATCTCCTCATAAGCGTCTTCACGAATGTTCGTGAAGACGGTCAAACCGGCTCTATCCAAGAGCCATGTGAGGTCATCTACTATGTTGAGAGGATGTAGATCCTCCAACAACAGATATCTAGGACCTATCACTGTCCTCTTCTCTATTCTCTCAAACGCAGCTATGTGGTTCTCGTGTATGATCGGGATGCTAGGAGGAGGGGGTGAAGATGGAAGTGAAGGTGAGGATGGTGGTGAGGGGGATGAGGGTGGTGGTGCCCTAGATGTGGAAGGGTTGCCCTTTCTCTTCTTATTCTGTTCCCCTTTCTTTTCCTTAATCCTTCCCGAAACTCTCCTCACAAAGTCCATTCTGTTGAAAATTACGGTCTGTTCTTCGTAAACCACGGCCGTGGAATCTGGGTAGACCGTGATTCGACACAGAAATTCTCAATTCTCAGCAATTCAGCAATCAAACTCCACAACAAGCAGTCCTAATCTAATTTCTTCCGATTTCAATCAGTTCTTCCTAAAAATCTCTAACAAAAACGAACAAAAACGACTAGAATCAAGAAGAGAGCAAAAACCTATTTTTCGGATTGAAAAATCCGAAATGCGGGTTTGTTGATCGTTTTCCACTCGATTTGTTGCTTGGATCCTGTTCTTGGTTGGATTTACTTCAGTTTAGGAAGAAGAATCGTTAAAAACGATTAAAGAACGAAGATTTGGGAGAATCTGCGGGTTTTCGGTATTTAGGGCGTGGAAATTGGGGGTTTTGTGGTGTTTTTGTGGTGAAGTGTGGCTTTTATACTTGCAGGCAAAATTTCAAAAATCACGGTCTGTCGGGGTGTTCCACGGCCGTGGAAATGTACGGACCCGTAATTTTTGTGGTTTTTCACAGGCCTTTGAGAATTACGGCCACTGTAGCAATGACGACCGTAATTTAGACCGTGGAACTCTCTGTAAAACTTCAAAGTCCAAATTTCGTCACTTCTCTTCGACATTATCCCCCTTTTCTTCTTTTCCATCGATCCTACAACCAAAAACACGAACATACCGGGAGAAATCGAGGCAAAAATAAAGCAAAAATTTCTATTCTAAGCTAAACTATGAATCGAAAGCAAAAACGAAAATGCAATACCTTGGGTTGCCTCCCAAGAAGCGCTTTGTTTAAGGTCCGTAGCTAGACCATTCTCGCACTTATTCGAGTGCGGTAGGTGCAAACTCCTCAGCTTGGAGTTCCGGTGAGTACTTTTTGAGTCGTTGACCGTTCACCTTAAAACTTCCGCTAGCTTCACCCCATACTTCAACTGCACCATGGGGGAAAATACGCTTAATTAGAAAAGGTCCAGTCCAACGAGATTTTAACTTACCTGGAAAGAGGCGAAGTCTCGAATTGAAGAGGAGAACTTGATCTCCTTCTTGGAAATCCTTTGGGATGATATGCTTATCATGCCAACGCTTTGCTCTTTCCTTGTAGATCTTAGCGTTTTCATAGGCGTTCAAACGGAGTTCATCCAGCTCGTTGATGTCTAGGAGACGCTTCTCTCCCGCTTCCTTCATGCCGAAATTCAGCCATTTGATAGCCCAAAACGCTTTGTGCTCTAGCTCTACCGGCAAATGACAAGACTTCCCATACACGAGGTTGTATGGTGTGGTTCCTATGGGAGTCTTGTATGCAGTCCGGTATGCCCACAATGCATCATCTAGCTTCAAGGACCAATCCTTCCTAGTCCTTGAAACCGTCTTCTCTAGAATTCCCTTGATCTCCCTATTTGAGATCTCGACTTGTCCACTCGTTTGTGGATGGTAAGGGGTAGCGATCTTGTGAGTAACCCCATACTTGGCTAAAAGAGCTTCAAAGCGACGGGCTATGAAGTGAGAACCTCCATCACTAATGATCGTCCTTGGTGTCCCGAATCGCGGAAAAATGGTCTTGTTGAAGAACTTGACCACCACCATGGCATCATTTGTGGGAGAGGCAATCGCTTCGACCCATCTAGAGACATAATCTACCGCCAATAGTATGTATTGGTTTCCACAAGAAGAAGGGAATGGTCCCATGAAATCGACTCCCCAAACGTCGAAAATCTCCACCTCTTGGATGTTGTTGAGGGGCATCTCGTTCCTCCTAGAGATATTGCCTGTTCTTTGACAAGCATCGCAACAAGAAACAAAGGATTGCACATCTTTAAATAAAGTAGGCCAATAAAATCCAGATTGCAATACCTTTGCGCTAGTTTTGTTCGAACTAGCGTGTCCTCCACAAGGTAGTGAATGACAATGACGGATGACACTTTGCATCTCATCTTCCGGCACGCATCGCCGGATGATGCCATCCGGACCTCTCTTAAAGAGGAGAGGCTCGTTCCAATGGTATTCCCGGACGTCCTTGAAGAACTTCTTCCTTTGTGCGTATGATAGTCCGGGTGGTATCTCCTGGCAAACCAAATAGTTAACAAAATCAGCAAACCATGGTTCGTTACCTTTGGAGATTACCTTGATGCACTCCTCTATGATGTGTAGGTGTTCGTCCGGAAAGGAGTCATCAATAGGTAAATGATCGTCCTCTAGATGTGTTAGACGACTCAAATGATCCGCAACAGAATTTTCCGAGCCTTTCTTGTCGCGGAGGGAGGGCTTAATTCCTACTAAGTCCTCAATAGTATAGCCTATGGCTTTTCTATGTTTCCTTAGATGAGTAGGAAGTGGTTTGAGTTCCATTGCTTTCG
This sequence comes from Fagopyrum homotropicum, assembly GCA_033239125.1. Classification (NCBI taxonomy): domain Eukaryota; kingdom Viridiplantae; phylum Streptophyta; class Magnoliopsida; order Caryophyllales; family Polygonaceae; genus Fagopyrum; species Fagopyrum homotropicum. The sequence continues at coordinate 141,987,696 of BSWB01000003.1, read as the reverse complement.
GAGCTTCCGATGTTTCCTTAGAAGCTTCTAAGGATGTTGAATGGTTTGGAGAAGGATTTGAGGAAGTTGAAGAAGTGTGTCGATCGTCCTTTTCCACGGTCAAAATCATGGTTTCCTCTGGTTTTCCACGGCCGTAATATCCTCTGGAATGGAGATCGAATTTGGTCATGGAATCCACGGCCGTGGAATACAGAGTATGACCGTGGATTCGAGTATTTTCTGCCTCATCGTGGAGTTTCTCAAACTCCACTTCATGCATCTCTTCTTGTGCCTCTAAGGCTTCAATTTCCTCTTTGCACTCTTCTTCTCCTCCTACATCGGTTAGACTCATAGTAATAACCTTTTGCAAAGGATCGTTAAAGAGAATCGCACTTACCTCCTCCCTAGTTAAACCTTCTTCGTCTTGGACATTGTAAATATCCTCATCAAAGATTGGCTCCTTCACTAGAGTGGAAAGAACGAACTCTACTTTCTCTTCCCCAACGTCAAAGGCGAGTCTCCCATTCTTGCAATCGACCATGCAGCCGGAAGTTGCAAGAAACGGTCTTCCGAGTATGATCGGGACCGGACTATCCGCAGGAATGTCAAGCACGACAAAATCAATGGGGACAAAGAACTTGCCTAGCTTGACCGGGACGTCTTCTACAATGCCGACGGGACGAGTAATGGATCGATCCGCCATGTATAACGTCATCTTCACTGGTTTAGGGTCGCCTAAACCGATCTTCCTGCACAATGCAAGTGGTATGATGCTCACACTTGCTCCCAAGTCACATAAAGCGTCATATGTGACCTCTCCCACTCCAATGGGAATGCAAAATGACCCCGGATCTTTCAGCTTTGGGGGCATTTTCTCCTTCATGGTCTTGATGAGATCCGAAGAATCCGAACTCATCTTGACCTCTCCAAAATCTTCTAGTTTCCTCTTGTTAGAGAGGAGCTCCTTCAAGAACTTACCATAAGCCGGCATACCTACAATAGCGTCAATGAAAGGTATATTAATATGCAGTTTGCTCATGAGTTCTATGAACTTACCGAATTGTTTATCTAGGCGCGCCCGCGCTCTAGATTGAGGGAACGGTAGGGGAGGTTTGAAAGCTGGAGGAGGAACATAGACGTCTTCCTTCTCCTTCCCCTTTTCTTTGCTCTTTTCTACGGGGACCTCAACAAACGTAGGCTGCGGATCGGTGGTAGTTACTCCGCTCCTAGTTGTAATCGCCATTACCCTTCCCTTAGGGTTGTCCTCCGTCTTTCCTGGAAGTTTCCCTTGATTTCTAGGAACTTCCTCCGCATGGTTGAACATTTGGTTTTCCAAAACCTTTTGAGCTTTGTCAACCTTAGAAATTTGATCATCAACCTTGATGATGCGGTTCTCCAACCCTTGAAGCTTTCCCAAGATCGTTTCCAACATGGGATCCGGCTTCTCCTTTCCCGTATCGTTTCCTTCATTTGATGATTGCCCCTGGCTTTTCAAAGGAGTAGAGGAAGAGGAGGGTGGAGTTAGTGAATTGGAATTGGAAGGATAGGAGTTACCGGAATTTTGTTGATTGGAGCGCCAATTGTTGTTGTTCGAACCCCGATTGTTGTTCCAATTGTTGTTGTTCCGGTTGTTGTTGTTCCCATTCCAATTGTTGTTCCGGTTATTGTTCCGGTTATTGTTGTTGCGGTTGGTGTTATCACCGCCGTTGTTGTTGCCCAAATAGCCAACATCCTTCTCTTGTTGCTTTGGGAAGTTGGTCTTGATAGTCTCCTTCAACTCTTTGATCTCATTGTTGAGGGAGAAAATCTGATTTTGAGCTTCATGTGTGAGCTTTGCTCCTTGCTCCACACGATTTCCCTCCACTTTCCGGTGGGAATACTTCTCTATGACTCTTGCTTGCTTCTCAATGAAGTCCCAAGCGTCATCTTCTCTCATGTCCATGAACGTTCCACATGAGAGGGATTGAAGGTTGAATTGCGTTCCCGCATCCAGCCCCTTGTAGTAAATTTCCAGCAAGGCAAGTTTGGATATGCCATGATGAGGGCAATCCAAGAGCAAATCCTGAAACCTTTCCCAAGATTGAAACAAACTTTCGTTAGGTCTCATAGAAAAAGCATTAATCTTACCTCTAAGTTCCGCCGTTTTGGAGGGCGGAAAGAACTTGGTGAGAAACTCTGCGGAGAGGTCTTCCCACGTCTCTAGCTTTCCACTAGGAAGAGCTTGGTACCAAGATAGCGCTTTCCCTTTCAAAGAGAAGAAGAAAGGTTTGAGCTTATAGCTGTTGGTAGTGGCGCTCTTTGGCCTCATCGTCTCCATCATACACTCAAAGTTTTGCAAGTGTTGGTGTGGAGATTCGGTGCTTGTACCGCCAAACTGGCTTTGGCGAACAAGAGTGATAACTTGAGGGTTGAAGCTAAACCCTTGTACATCTTCAGCATCAAAGTTCACACCTAAACGGCGTGGTTGTTGTGTTGGATCCATCCGCTGGCCAAGAGTTCTTGGCTCATTGTCCACACGTTCGACCCTCGCATTTCTAGGTGGAATGCGACGGTTAGTAGCTCCTTGTTGATTGAAAGGATTTATATTGATCGTGGGATCAATCTCTTCTAAAGGAGGCATGGAAGAATCACTATCATCGGTGGGTGAGTGGTTTCTTCTTCTAGACCTTGTCCTCCTTCTCGAGGACTTCTTGCCCACCTTGTCCTCAAGATCGCTCATCTTTATCTTCATTTGAACGATCATATTTTGTAGACCATTAACTTGAGTTTGATGACGATCCATCTCATCTTGGAGGAGAGTCTCATTCCATCGGAGTTGAGCTTCTTTCTCCGCCAACTTATTTTGAAGATCGTGCTCGTTTTCTTCAGCCATCTTCCTTTCCTTGCGCTTTTGCCTCAAGGTCTTCTCTAGCTCTTGATCAAGAGGTAAGAGATCTTCTGTGTTCCTAGACCTGCGCATACACTCAAAGAAAAATCAAATAACGAGAGCAAGCTCCCAAGCTTGACAACCGGCACCCGGGTTCGATCGAAGCCAAATCCCCGGCAACGGCGCCAAAAACTTGTTCGCCCCTAGAGGTGTATGCAAATAAGCTTTAAATTTATAAAACTGAAATCAAGCAAGCGAACCCGCAATGTACGGATCGATATAGTTAAGCAAGAATTCCAGAGTATCGAACACAGGGATTTGGGTGGAACGAACTCGATTGCAGGTTATCAAGCGGTGAATATGAGAGTTTTGCAGATATTGGGAAAACAACAATCCTAAAGATCCAGGTATCCAGCTGTGGCAATCGATTCAAGATATACTAATGATATAAAGACAGAGTTGAGATATGCAAAGGTATACTAATGTAAGGTAATCGTACGGTTGAGGTTCCAAAAACCTTATGTAACTCACCTAAAAGACTCCTCCTATACAGGTTGATGAGGCTCAATATAGAAAGATTCTAAAGACAAGGGTTAGCATCAAATACCCAAACCTATAATCTAAAGATCAAGACTAACCTATCCGATTGAGGTTGTTGAGGCTCACAATCGAGGTAGAGGTTGTTGAGGCTTCACTACCACCTAGAAAAGACAAGTCTAAACTAAGCTAAAGCAAATCTTTAACTTTGGATCAAGGTAAAAGCAGGCTCGTAAACTTTAGGGAAATTACGGTTAGTTCTTAAGAATCACGGCCGTGGAACTCAAGAACAGGCCGTGATTTAGGGTTTTCGGCGACAATTCTCTAACTCTCAGGGCCTAATCTGTTTGCGATCGATCTATCATCATCTAAGCCACAACTATCAACCCTTCACCTTAGAATTGTTAAGGGTTTTTAGCCAATAACAGTCATATTGATATTAATTCAAGATTTAAAAGGTAAAAGATGGGAACTTTCAAGAACTATCAATAATCTTCAATTGAATCTTAGAATCACAATCAAGAGCAAGTGTTTGTCAACAGATTCAAAACGGAATGAGCAATCAAAATCTTAGGAAAGAAAAGAAACGGGATGTCAATCCGATCCTAAATCAAACCTAAGCAAGAAGAGGAATCTTCTTGCAAAATCCTCCAAGAACTTCGATCTTCCACACGAAGATCACAAACAGCAACTCTCCAATACGAACTTTGGAACTTCAATGAGATCTTCAAAATCACCTCCAAGAATGAGGGTTTGTGTGTGTTGCTAAGCTTGCGTTTTTACCGCTAAACTTAGGGTTGAAAGGTCGTAAGCGACGTTCACGAGGTTAGGCGAGGTAGCGAGGCGAGGTGGCGGAATCTTGCTTCATCCGTCCTTTTTATAACGCAGGGCAAAACGTCGGCCCGGCCCGATCTTCAAGAGATCATGGCTTCGAAACGTGGCGAAAGGATTCGCCAAGATCACGGTCGTGGAAGTTTCCACGACCGTAATTTTGAGGCGTGGAAATAAACACGGATATATTCCACGGCCGTAATATCCCCTGGAATGAACATCGAATTCTGCTTCACAATCCACGGCCGTAATTTAGGGTAAAACCGTGATTCTTGCCTTCATTCGTGCATTCCTCAATCTAATACTCCATTTTGCTTCCAACGAGTGTCCTCGATCTATGGACACATCAACTCAACTCTCCTTTGCTCGATTCCGTTCGGAAATAGCTCCAAATCACCTATAATCAACATAGAACTCGTGTAGACATCTATATCGACAATATAGGCAATACTAGCTCATATATGCATAAAGCTCAATCAAAGACTATCAATATGAATCAATTACGACTAGAAAACGTGCCTAAAATATCACAATATTTCATGCTAACAAGAACTAAAACAAAACCAAGCTGAAAATAGAATTAGAGTAACTCACAATCCTCCCAAAAGAAGGTTCAAATGATTCATACAACTCTAGAAATAGAATCCGGAATTCTTCAATACAAGACTATCAAGTGTGGTAATGGTGTGTGTTCTTCTTCTCCTCTTCAATGGAGCTCTTCTTCTTCCTCTTTGACACTTTCCTTCCTAGAAAGGCTTCTTGTTGAGAGAATATTTTTGTTAGAGGATAATGGATAATGGAGATCTGCTCCAAGATGCTTCTCACAGCCAATGAAGGACCACTTTTATAACAAACTTGCATGAGCTGGCCATGAGAGTCGTGGCACAGCTGTCACAAGAATCTAGCAAAATCCACGGGTGATTCCACGGCCGTGGAGTGTCAGAGAACCGTTATTCTGTGCAGAAACTTCGCCTTGGATCATTAAGTTGTGATTTGGTGCATGACTAGTGTTGGCAAGGTTCCATGAGTCCTCTTTAGCCCTTGGCTTGTGTCCCAATGAGTCCGAGGGTGTGTTATCTAGATGAACGATCCTCAAACGTATCGTTTTAGCTCCTAAATCTCCCGAAATACCTATAAAACACGGACAGTCCGTGTAGACGTCTATTTCGACAAAGTACATGAATTGAGTGCAAAACGTCGTGAACTAGTGCTAAACTATGCATGAATGAGTGAGAAATCTATCTAAATGATTACCTAAAACTAGTCATAAATCGTTTTAGCTCCTTTTGCTCCTTGAACACCAGGGAGTGCTCATCACATCCATCATAAAATTCTTCCAAAAAGGTTCCGGTTCCTAATTTCACCGGCAAATGGTAAGATCTCCCACGTACAAGCTTGTACGGTTTGATTCTCACCGGAATCCTTCTAGCCTTCCTACACTTCAATGGGACATTCCTCGTGTCCCATCCTTTCCTTGATCGAGAAAACAGTTTCTCGAGAATTATAGCAGCTTCCCCATCTATAGCTTGGGGATGGTACAGGGTCCTGAGCATGCAAGGGACCCCATACTTGAACAAGAGACTCTTCATCGCCTTAGCGGTGTAGTGCTTGCCAACTCCACTCCTCATGATCCGAGGAGCTTCTTCTTCCAACAATTTCAAGGAAGACTTCATCTTGATCTTTGGAGGTTCTTTCGGAAGAGACCTCCAACTCTCCGGTGCTTTCCTGAAAAATTCAGAAATTTTAATAGGGATTTCGAATGGAGCAAGAGAACTTACCTTGTAAAGTTCTCCAAAGCTCGGATCAGGTTTCATGTTAGGTTGATAACCAACACATGAAATCTCTCTCAACTCAGTTGTTCTTTCTTCCACCTTGACCACAGTCTCAGTAATTTGGCCAAGGTTCACCGCATCTTGTAGTTCTACAAATTCTTCTTCCATCTCGGTCGAGATCTCCTCCACCTCGGCCGAGGTCTCGGCAGTTGGATCGAGATCTTCCACATCCTCCGCTTCCACAAAAGCTTCAGGAGAAACTTCCGGTTCGACCAAAGGAATGCTTGGAACGTGCAACACTTCCTTATGCTCCTCTTTCGGCTTAGCATAGGATAGAGTGCTTTCCTTGAGCTTCTCCACCTTCTTCATCAACCTCTCCCATCTTGACTCAAGAGAATCTTCAAGGGGTTGCTCACAAATCTTCTTAGGGACATTCAGTTCATCCCACATTGCAAGTTCATGCTGAATGGCCTCTTCTCTTTCCCATTCATTGTTGAACCAATAGAAGGAGTATTTCTCCTCCAAGTATTCATAATGGTCCGCCCTAGCACTTTGTCTTGCTATCCAGGCTGGATCAAATGTAGTCATCGGAAATCCTGAAAACTACAAAACTCATAGAAAGAGTAGTTAGTAGCAACAGGGGCAAGTGCCCCGAAAGCAAACCGCAACCGGCTCGGTCTAGACCAAGTCCCCGGCAACGGCGCCAAAAACTTGTTCGCTCCAAACGGTGTGTGCAAGCTTTAAATTTATAACCCTAGACTTAAGCTTAAAACAAGGATGCGAACCCGCAGTGTACAAGTCAATCGTAGTAAAAGCAAGAAAATTCCAGGGGTCGATCACAGGGACTCGGTGAAACAAAGTCAATACGGTGTGCTTATGTCAATACTAACCACAAGAGTGATTAACACAATCAAAGATGAATAAGAAGTCAATAAAGCAAACATGCAATCCTAGGGATTAAAGCATCTAGTTGTGGTTCCAACTCAAGATCTATAGATAAGCGGACAAAGCTGAGATTTTTGCGTGGGGAAGGTGTTTCTAAAGTGGAGTAGATCACCGGGTAAGTCTCACTACACACTAATCCTAAACCGTAACTCCTATTACCGGGTAAGTCTCAAGGAATTAAGATAAAGAACTATAACCTCAAACTAACACACCATCTAAGGGAATAGAATCAACCTTTACCGGGTAAGTCTCAGGCTAACTCACAAAGATGGGATGGAAGCACACTCAAACCCCAATAAAGGATAAACCTTTATTACCTACACTTATGATCGTTGGTACACAAACTAAGGAATTACGGGGTAAGTCTCATCCTAAGCTTGCTTTGAACCAGGAAAGGTGTAATAAGAATAGGATTTGGCAAACTCTAACACTTAACTCTCAGTTTAGGATCAGATAAGTCACCTCGGTCAGCCAGTTTCCACCCCGGCCGAGATGTTCATCGACTGAACGAGATGCTTAGGGTTAAGGTTAAAGACTCGAACTTTCAGGATCCTACTGGAATCTAAGATTATTCTATCATTGTTTTTCCCACAACCTTCAGCCAATCACCCTAGAATCACACAAGGAAATTAGCCACTCATCATCATTATGAAAGTATTAAGTATATGGGAAGAAGGTGAATATTTGAACAAAGAAGAATTTAAGGAAAAGACTTCAATAACTGAATCAAATATCACAACAAAAGCGTTCCTTGGATAGCAATCCAACAAGACAAGACAACAAGTGAGGGAATTGAAGACAATCTTACAAAACCCTTCAAAAAGCTATAAAAGCTATAGACTTCTATCTTCCTTCAACCTTCAAAAAGGTTCTTCAAAACTCCCAACTGGAGTATGCTGCTGCTGCTGCGTGCTGTAAACCCTGATCGACGGTATAGCGTGATGTCGGAATTGTGGAAATCCAACCCTTTTTATAGGAAAATAATCCTCCAAAGATAATAAATCTTAGAAAGATATTTTTCCATAAATATAGGTAAAATATATGATTCTGCATATCTCCTTCCTTCCAGGAGCCAAGCCAAAAAATATAAGATCACTTTCCAAATTTAAAAGATCTCATCCAAGAATAAAATATTCTCGCCGCGTCCTAGGTGTTCGCCTCGGTCGAGTCAGCGTCTCTGGATCGCCTCGGTCGAGATGAATCTCTGGTCAACCGAGGTGAGTCATAACTGAATGTGAAATCTCTCAAAACTGGTCCAAAGTAAATCTTTAATCCATGGCTATGCTCCCTGGATGTAGCTCCAATTGACTCATGACTCCTTTTGCTCCTTTTTGATGCAAAACGTACCAAATTACCTGCAATTACAACAAAACTAGGTGTAGACCTCGATTCTTGCAAAGGTAGGTGAAATAGTAGTAAAATCACATAATGCACATACAAACATGCAGATTACGAAAGATAAAACGTCCAAACAAACCCCAAAATATAGACTATAATTCATGCTATCACTCGCCGCGTCCTAGGTGTTCGCCTCGGTCGAGTCGGCGTCTCTAGATCACCTCGGTCGAGATGAATCTCTGGTCAACCGAGGTGAGTCATAACTGAATGTGAAATCTCTCAAAACTGGTCCAAAGTAAATCTTTAATCCATGGCTATGCTTCCTGGATGGTTCCTTATGTTCCTCAATGTAGCTCCAATTGACTCATGACTCCTTTTGCTCCTTTTTGATGCAAAACGTGCCATTTTACCTGCAATTACAGCAAAACTAGGTGTAGACCTCGATTCCCGCAAAGGTAGATGAAATGGTAATATAATCACATATTATACATGCTAACATGCAGATTATTGAAGATAAAACGTCCAAACAAACCCCAAAATATAGACTATAATTCATGCTATCAAAATACCCCATACTTAGCCCTTGCTTGTCCCCAAGCAAGTTCCGCATATAGAAGACAAGATAGAATGGATTAATAGTCATAAAAATCAATGAAAAGTCTTTCAAAAACATTTTTATGGTGTGTAACCATCATAGATCACTCTAAGAGAATACTTCATGGAATTAAAAACTCAATATGCTCAAAACATTTTATAAATATAGGAAAGTTGTTCATCTTTGCATAAAATCATAGAATGCATAATAAATCATAATTATCAAAATTAATCATGTATAATCCAATTTAAACCACTAAGTCAATCAACAAGCTCAAGGTCTTAAGGGCTTCCCAAAAGAAAAGGTCAAGAAACGTGTAGGGTAGGGATGTATGTAAGGTAATGTGGTGCTAGAATCCGGGAAAAGGATGAACTTCACTTTCACTTTGACTTGCAACATCTTCCACCAACAAGCTTTGCTTATTTCACACTTTTTTTTTACTTTACTTTTTGGGATGCATGGACAGAGGTGCACAATAACCGAAGCCTGGGAGATTAGCAATCATCAATTTCTTGAGATGCATCAAACCCTTGATGCACATACCATGACCCGTTAGGAATATCGCTCAATCCGACTTTGGCAAGACACAAACACCCGGCTATGTGAATGGTGCCGAGTTACTCATCTTCATGATTGACTTCCCCAAACCTATTATTACTTTCTAACACTTTCACCTCCAGCCACTTCTCAACTTTACTTCACTTGCTTTCACTACTTCGCTTGCTTCCAAATTCCCGGATAGGTAAAGGGGAGGCAAAATGTATATGAGCTAGGGGCTAAGCATGATCAAGAAGAAGAAGAGAGAAGAATGAATTGCCTTGGTCTTTCCAGGAAGAAAGTGAGAGAACTTATCTTGTGGTGTCAACCTTCAAATTCAACATAATTTGGATAAAAACAAAGTATTAAACATGCCAATAATTTCAAACAAAGCATTTAGCAACTTAAACATATTATAAAACCTTTCAAACACATAAAGAATTTAAAACCAGTCAGTAAACAAAATCTTCACTGAGATCATATCCAGATAAGTAGCACAAAATCGTTTTCGAAAACTCTCAGTTAACCCACCTCGGTCGAGGTGTTCTTGGTTCAACCGAGGTGAAACGCCTTGTTTGGCCAGAACTGACTCGGTCGAGGTCAAAAATTTTTTTTTTTTTTTTTAGTTTCGACGTTTTTCTCAATCAAATAACCTGTAGGTGTGCATGTAATATCAGATAATCATATAAATGCAGAAGTGAAGCATAAATAAAATATCCGATAAAATGTCATACATCAAAAGTAGTCAAATAAGTACATCAAGTAGTCAAATAAATACAAACACCCCATACTTGGGACACACTGTCCTAGTGGGTCAATATAAGTGTGGAAATAAGAGTACTCACCGGATACATAGCTGAACTGCATAAGAATATAATAAAGAAAATCCTGCAGCTCCTCAATAGTCTCGATCCGGCGGTGGTGGTGGTGGCACATACGGATACTGCGTCGGGTCGAACGGGTAACCCATGACGCGCTCGAACTGAAGCTGGGCCATGACGTGCTGATAGTGCTGCCGCTCCTGCATCTCGCGGATATCCAGCGATAATGCAGCATACGAGTCAATAACCTGATCCGTCAGGTCATCGATCCGTCTATGGGCAGCTCGATCTCTCACTCCGCACCTCCTGCGTCTAGCAGGTCTGACTGGAGAAGTCTCAGCTGGTACAGGCTCAGTATCCTCCTCATCATCCAAGTCAATGATCGGTGGTGCGCTCGTCCCTGCAGTATTTGTCCCTGTATCCATCGGGACTCCACCATCTCTCTCATCTACCGTCTCCTCGTCATCGTCATCCTCCTCCTCCTCAGCCGGGGCAGCTGCTGCCTCCCTATGATCCTCCATCAGCGGAGCCCAAGCTGTCTGCCAATAATGTGGATCGAAAACTGTGAACTGGGCAGACCAGCGGATCCCTTGTGGCGCAGTCCGCTCCCATGGCATAGCAACATATGGAGTGGTCAGACCACGGGGAACCAAAATCCTCCGTGTGATCATCTCCTGTAGTCCAAGCGGCTTCGGAGCCGCCACCATCGTGCAAGCACTGAGGTCCATCCCGTGATAAGCAGCTATATGGGTGACTAGACCTCCGCAGCAGATATCTCCCTTCGCTTTAGCCTTGATCTTGTGCAGGTCCTCTGCCAAGATCAAGCCAAAGTCTGGGAAACCCCCGTGACCATACAGTAAAGGCTAAAGAGCTCGCCCTGTCGGATCTTCTGGGGCGTCTTAGTACGCGCCAGAAGTGTCTCGCTGAATATCCTATGGGCTAATCTGAAGGCTGGGTGGAAGATGACCTTCTCCCTGGAATCTGCAGGGCGCCATCTGTCTGCATGCTCAGTAATATGGGCAATCTGCCCCCAGAACTCCCTAGCTACAGATCGGGAGGGGAAATCAGTGGCGGTGGGCTCAGAAAAGCCGAAAATCTCTCTCCAAACCTCTAAGGGAACTATGAAGTTCCGGCTCATCAACCGGTACTTCACAGACCTCTCTATGGGAAGGTAGGAAAAGGAGCTAACGAACTCTAAGGTCGGCTCCAAATAGGCTGGGGCTCGGATCTCAGTAAACTAATCCAGCCCAACAGTGGCAATCATCCTCCTAAGGTCTCCATCTAACCATAGGCAATCGAACGCTGACACGTCCAGAAAACGTGGTGCAATAACTGGACGGCTAGCTATACGCTCATAATCTACCCGGCATCTCTCGTGGATCACCGGGCGGTAAGGTCGGGAAGAAGAAGAAGAAGGAGGGGAAGGTGAGGATCTATCTCTGAGGGCTAGGCGACGATCGGAACTCATTTTCTCTCAAACACTGTCAAATCACCTCGGTCGCTGACAACCCTCAAGAATCACCTCGGTCGAGATGCAGTTCGACTGGACCGAGGCGCAACAGTTTACGATTCCAATCTCAGAAATTCAGTTCTTTTCCCCCAGAAATCACTACAATTGCTTCCTATGGGGTACTTAAGCCTTTTCTCAGCAAAATTAGGGGCAACCAAAGCCCAAATCGAAACGAATGAACGAGTTAGGGTTTCGACTGTTTTTACCTTGTTTCGGTCGATTCGTTCGATTTCTTTGCAGATCTGTAGTTGCAATGGGATCCTCTACTCTTCAATCGCAGTTTGGAAGCGGAAATCTTTGAAAACGAGCAAAAACTGAGGAGGCGAGGTGATGAAGGCGCCGCGGTCGAGTCGAAGGAAGTAAAAAAGTAAAAAAATAAATTTTTTCCCCTTTTATACTGTTCCTGGATCTGCTGTCACCTCGGTCGAGATGGTCTCGACCGGACCGAGGTGGTATGGACCGAGGTGGTTCTGCAGAAACCATAGTCGCCTCGGTTGCTCAAGAATCAACTCGGTCGAGGTGTTCTGACAGTAACCGAGGTGCTTCTGTCTTCTCAAAATCTCGAACTTCTGTCCTTCCAGTTATGCTCCTTCCTTAGATGTCTCCTGTTATCTGTCTAGGACGCCAAAAGCAAAGCAAAGCAAAGCAAAAACAAAAACTATGTAAACTAGACTAGAAAACGGGAAAAGAAAGCAATACCTTGGGTTGCCTCCCAAGAAGCGCTTGGTTTAAGGTCGCTAGTTGGACCATGATGCGTCTCAAACGTGATGGGAGGTGCCCTCACCCCATACTTCACCTCCATCGTGGGGTGAAGTAAGTAAATCCATCAAACGCTCCAACAAGTGTAAGTGCTCATCGGGGAATGAATCGTCTATAGGTGGGTCATCCGTCTCGCGGGAAGACTCCGGTAGCCGGCTGAGGTGATCCGCAACTGAATTCTCGGATCCCTTCTTATCGCGGATCTCTAGGTCAAACTCTTGAAGCAAGAGAATCCATCGAATAAGGCGCGGCTTGGCATCTTTCTTAGCCAACAAGTAACGAATGGCTGCATGGTCGGTGTAGACAATGACTTTTGCCCCCACTAGATAGGAACGAAACTTCTCGAAAGCATATACAACCGCCAATAACTCCTTCTCGGTGGTAGCATAGGTGCGTTGTGCTTCATCTAGCGTCTTGCTAGCATAATAAATGGCGGTGGTCCGTCCATCCTTCTTCTGTCCAAGCACCGCTCCTACGGCTACATCACCAGCGTCACACATGACCTCAAAGGGCAAGGTCCAATCAGGAGGTTGGATAATGGGAGCGGAGATCAACGCTTCCTTAATCCTGTAAAAAGCATCAAGACACTCCTGCGAAAACTCAAAAACGACATCTTTATTCAAGAGGTTAGTTAGAGGTTTAGAAATCTTAGAGAAGTCCTTGATGAATCTCCTGTAGAAATCTGCATGCCCGAGAAAACTCCTCACACCTTTAACAGAACAAGGAGGAGGGAGTTTCTCAATAGTCTCGATCTTAGTTCGATCAACCTCAATACCTCGATTAGAAACGAGGTGTCCTAGCACAATGCCTTCATTAACCATAAAATGACACTTCTCCCAATTCAAGACGAGATTAGTGTCTTTACATCTTTTAAGCACTAGTGAAAGGTTAGATAGGCAATCATCAAAAGAGGAACCATATACAGAAAAGTCATCCATGAATACCTCCATGATCTCCTCTATGTATTCGGAAAAGATAGCCATCATGCATCGCTGGAAGGTAGCGGGTGCATTGCACAATCCAAATGGCATTCTCCGATAGGCAAATGTCCCCCATGGACAAGTGAAAGTGGTCTTTTCCTGATCATCCGGATGGATAGGAATCTGGAAGAATCCACTATAGCCGTCCAAGTAACAAAAGTGTGAATGCTGGGCCAACCGCTCGAGCATCTGATCGATGAAGGGAAGTGGAAAGTGGTCCTTCCGTGCTGTAATCGATGCAAACCCTCCATCCCGTAACGGTCCTAGTTGGGATCAACTCGTTGTTCTTATTCGTCACAACGGTCATCCCTCCTTTCTTCGGAACGACATGCACCGGGCTAACCCACTTGCTGTCCGAGATAGGATAAATAATACCTGCATCCAACAACTTAAGAACTTCCTTCTTCACAACCTCCTTCATGATTGGATTTAACCATCTTTGAGGTTCCCGTGAAGTCTTATGATTATCTTCCATTAGAATTCTATGCATGCAGAAAGAAGGCTTAATGCCAATAAGATCGTCTGTGGTATAACCTATAGCTTTTCGATGCTTTCTCAGGACATGCATTAATTTAGACAATTTAGATTCGGAAAGGGAAGCACTAACAATAACGGGATAAGTAGAATCTGGTCCAAGAAAGACATACCTCAAGTGACTAGGGAGTTGTTTAAGCTCCACGACTGGGGGTGCTTTCCGAGGGGGATCCTTGCTTCCTCTTTCTTGTAGAATGGTGTCAGAAACTGGACTCGATGAAGTCTCAGTTAGAATCGTCTCACCATCGATCTCGGTCGAGGCGCAGAGGCGTTGACCGAGATGTTCTTCAGTCGCCTCGCTCAGTCCAGAAAGTGCCTCGGTCGAGGTACTGCTACTGGAACCGAAACTGGAGATCTCTGTCTCCTGGATTAGCTTCTCAGTTTTAGCTCCTGGATCCTCTTCCAGTGCCTTTAAGCTCCGTATATCTGCATCACAAGAAGCATCTATACCTTCCTCCATTAAACTGAAGCTAATAACTCTTTCGAGTGGATCGTTAATAAGGATAGAGCTCACCAATTCTCTTGATTCTTCCTCATCGTAGATGTTGAAGATATCATCAGTTAGTTGCTCCCCTTTCATGGCTGCAAGTAGTGCGAACTCCACCTCATCGCCACCAACGTTGAATTTCAACTTGGCGTTCTTGCAATCCACGTTGCAACCCGAAGTTGCTAGGAATGGCCTCCCGAGAATAATAGGAACAGGATAATCTGCGGGAATGTCAAGTACAACAAAATCTATAGGTAGATAGAAGTTACCTAACTTGACCGGAACGTCCTCCAGGATGCCCACGGGATGGGTAATGGAGCGATCCGTCATATAAAGTCGAATCTTGACCGGCTTGGGCTCTCCAAGACCGATCTTTACGCATAGCTCCAGCGGAATGATGCTCACGCTGGCTCCTAGATCACAAAGGGCTTCACAAGTGACATCCCCAACTTGAATGGGAATGCAAAACGAGCCGGGATCTCTCAACTTAGGAGGCATCTTCTCTTTCATGATTTGTATGAGCTCCGAAGATTTAGATGTCATCCTAACTTCACCAACATCCTCCAGCTTCCTCTTCCTTGATAAGATTTCTTTCAAGAACTTCCCATAGGCGGGCATACCTAAAATAGCATCAAGGAAAGGAATATTAATATGTAGCTTATTCATCAAGTCAAGGAACTTACCAAAGTGCTTGTCTAGATGTGCTCTGGCTCTGGACTGAGGGAATGGAAGTGGTGGTTTGTATGCAGGAGGTGGAATATAAGTTTCAGTCATCCCTCCTGCTTTCTGTTGCTCCGCCTCGGTTGGCATCTCGGTCGAGGTGTTCTTCGACTGGATCTGGACCGAGGTGGTCTGCGTCGAACGAGGTACTGGATCTGCAGTTTTAAGTCCACTCCTCGTCGTTATGGTCATGCATTGGCCCTTAGGGTTGCTCTCCGTCTTTGCTGGAAGCTTCCCTGGATCTCTTGGCACTTCATTCGCCCTACTAGCAAGTTGTTGTTCGAAGGACTTTTGGGCCCTCGAAAATGAAGTCATAGAATTCTCCATAGCGCTAAGCTTGATCAAGATAGCCTCTAGAACTGCGTCTTTCTTTTCCGGCTGAGACGAACTTGATCCTTGCCCTTGGCTCTTTAATAGAGTAGAAGAAGAAGAAGAAGAAGAAGAAGAAGGGGAAGAGAGGAAAGGGTTAGAGGAATTATTAGAGTTGGAGTTAGAATAATTGTTACCAGGATTTTGGTTGTTTTGATTGTTCGTCCTCC
Source organism: Fagopyrum homotropicum (assembly GCA_033239125.1). NCBI lineage: Eukaryota > Viridiplantae > Streptophyta > Magnoliopsida > Caryophyllales > Polygonaceae > Fagopyrum > Fagopyrum homotropicum. The sequence goes on along the minus strand of BSWB01000003.1, from coordinate 141,971,946 downwards.
AATTGTTGCTATTGGATCCTCTATTGTTGTTGTTGTTGTAGTTGTTGTTCCGGGAACCGTTGTTGTTACGGTATCCATTATTGTTGTTGTTCCTTTGCCCTTGCTCTTCCCTCTTGGTTTGAGCAACCAAGAGTTCCTTCAATTGCTTCACGTCATTCTTCAAAGACGTGAGTTGATTGTTGTTGGATTGAGTCTCTTGAAAGTTGACTCTTTTAACTCCACCTTCAGCTCCTTGGTGGGTGTATTTCTCCATGTGCAAGGCTTGCTTCTCAATGAAGTCCCAAGCCTCATCAATCGCCATGTCCATGAAGGTACCGGCGGAGAGTAGTTGGAGGTTGAACTGGGTGTTTCCGTCCAGTCCTTTGAAGTAGATCTCCAACAACTTGATCTTCGGAATCCCATGATGTGGGCAATCCAAAAGGATATCCTTGAACCGCTCTCAAGATTTGGACAAGCTCTCCTTGTCCTTCATAATGAAAGCATTGATCTTCCCTCTCATTTCAGCGGTCTTTGAAGGGGGAAAGAATTTGGTCAAGAATTCCGTAGTCATCTCCTCCCATGTGCTAATTTTACCTGGAGGAAGAGATTGATACCAAGTAAGAGCTCTATCTTTTAAAGAAAAGTAAAAAGGTCTTAGCTTGTAATTGTTATTTTCAATTCTGGAAGGTCGCAAGGTTTCCATCAAGATCTCGTAGTTTTGAAGATGTTGATGTGGCGACTCCTTCTCTAGCCCTCCGAATTGGCATTGGCGAATCATGGATAGAACTTGCGGTCGAAGTTCGTAGTCATGATCCGCTGGGTCTCCTAGGTTCACTCCTGGACGCCTCAGTTGTTGATTAGGGTCCATCCTTTGGCCTAGGGTTTGTGGGATTCCTGCAAGAAGAACATCTCGGACTGGCCTCCGAGGTGGAAGTACATCGGCCGGGGCGTCAGGTACTGGAACCTGCCTCGGTCGAGGGTCAGCTACTGGATCCTGCATCGGTCGAGGATCAACAGGGGGATCTTCCCTCGGTCGAAGTAGAATCTGGTTTCGTATGACTGCTATCTCTGCTTCGATTGCTGCAGTCTTGGTGCGATTCTCTTCTTTCTCTTGCATTAGTTCTTCCTTGCTGACGCGTAGCAGCTCTAGCGCCTCTTTCAATTCGGCCGCAAGATCGCGGTCGTCTTGTTGGGCCATCTTCGCTTCTCTTAAGCGTCGTTTGTATGTCTTTTCCGGTTCGGGATCGTAAGGAACGATTTCCTTCCCAGTGCGGGTTCTTCGCATATACCTAAGAAAGAACCTGCAAAAGTCACTCAAGTAGAGTGGTTAGATGACACGGGGGCAAGCGCCCCAAGAGCAAACCGTACCGGCTTGGTCTAGACCAAGTCCCCGCCAACGGCGCCAAAAACTTGTTCGCTCCAAACGGTGTGTGCAAGTTTTAAATTTATAACCCTAGACTTAAGCTTAAAACAAGGATGCGAACCCGCAGTGTACGGGTCAATCGTAGTAAAAAGCAAGAAATTCCAGGGGTCGATCACAGGGACTTGGTGAAACAAAGTCAGTAACGGTAAGCTGCGTGAATACTAACCACAAAGAGCAATTAACACAATCAAAGATGAATAAGAAGTCAATAAAGCAAACATGCAATTCTAGGGATTAAAGCATCTAGTTGTGGTTCCAATTCAAGATCTAAAGATAAGCGGACAAAGCTGAGATTTTTGCAAGGGGAAGGTGTTACTAAAGTGGAGTAGATCACCGGGTAAGTCTCACTACTCACTAATCCAAAACCGTAACTCCTATTACCGGGTAAGTTTCAAGGAATTAAGAAAAAGAACTATAACCTCAAACTAACACACCATCTAAGGGAATAGAATCAACCTTTACCGGGTAAGTCTCAGGCTAACTCACAAAGATGGGATGGAAGCACACTCAAACCCCAATAAAGGATAAACCTTTATTACCTACACTTATGATCGTTGGTACACAAACTAAGGAATTACCGGGTAAGTCTCATCCTAAGCTTGCATTGAACCGGGAAAGGTGTAATAAGAATAGGATTTGGCAAACTCTAACACTTAACTCTCAGTTTAGGATCAGATAAGTCACCTCGGTCAGCCAGATTCCACCCCGGCCGAGATGTTCATCGACTGAACGAGATGCTTAGGGTTAAGGTTAAAGACTTGAACTTTCAGGGTCCTACTGGAATCTAAGATTATTCTATCATCGTTTTTCCCACAACCTTCAGCCAATCACCCTAGAATCACACAAGGAAATTAGCCACTCATCATCATTATGAAAGTATTAAATATATGGGAAGAAGGTGAATATTTGAACAAGAAGAATTTAATGAAAAAGACTTCAATAACTGAATCAAATATCACAACAAAGCGTTCCTTGGATAGCAATCCAACAAGACAAGACAACAAGGAAGGGGAATTGAAGACAATCTTACAAAACCCTTCAAAAGCTATAAAAGCTACAATCTTCAATCTTCCTTCAACCTTCAAAAAGGTTCTTCGAAACTCCCAACTGGAGTATGGCTACTGCTGTTGCGTATGCGACTTGTTTTTCGGTGTAAGCGGGATGTTGGATTTGTGGAAATCCAACCCTTTTTATAGGAAAATAACCCTCCAAAGATAATAAATCTTAGAAAGATCTTTTCCCATAAATATAGGTAATATATATGATTCTGCATATCTCCTTCCTTCCAGGAGCCAAGCCCAAAAATATAAGATCACCTTCCAAAGATAAAAGATCTCAGCCAAGAATAAAATATTCTCGCCGCGTCCTAGGTGTTCGCCTCGGTCGAGTCGGCGTCTCTAGATCACCTCGGTCGAGATGAATCTCTGGTCAACCGAGGTGAGTCATAACTGAATGTGAAATCTCTCAAAACTGGTCCAAAGTAAATCTTTAATCCATGGCTATGCTTCCTGGATGGTTCCTTATGTTCCTCAATGTAGCTCCAATTGACTCATGACTCCTTTTGCTCCTTTTTGATGCAAAACGTGCCATTTTACCTACAATTACAGCAAAACTAGGTGTAGACCTCGATTCCCGCAAAGGTAGATGAAATGGTAATATAATCACATATTATACATGCTAACATGCAGATTATTGAAGATAAAACGTCCAAACAAACCCCAAAATATAGACTATAATTCATGCTATCATTAACCCAAGGAAAGAATAGATAGCTTGAGTCCTATGCCATAACCGGAACTTCCAACCCCTAGAATCAGCTTTTCTATCTTTGATATATATCTCGTATTTTTGCTTGTTTGTTTGCGTTGAATTGTTAGCTTAGTTGATTATTACATTTCGCATGATTTGTGATCTTTGATTGATCACCGAAAACCCAACCCAAAAACAATTGAGATTTTCATTTCTTTATTTCTTTCTCTCTTCTTAACTTGGATCTTCACTAGACTTAATCACTAATTGAATCAATCTCACCTTAGTCTTTGTGTTCGACTTCGGAATATTATCCCTACTACAAACGTCCCGTACATTGCGGGTTCGCTAGGAGTTAGGATAAATATAACGAGATTATAAATTTAAAACCCATTGCGTATCACATCCTGAGCGTAACAATGTCCATCAAGGTAGCATGGAGGAAAGAACTGATAACACGATTTATGACTAGTTTTAGGTAATCATTTAGATAGATTTCTCACTCATTCATGCATAGTTTAGCACTAGTTCACGACGTTTTGCACTCAATTCATGTACTTTGTCGAAATAGACGTCTACACGGACTTGTGCGTGTTTTATAGGTATTTCGGGAGATTTAGGAGCTAAAACGATACGTTTGAGGATCGTTCATCTAGATGACACACCCTCGGACTCATTGGGACACAAGCCAAGGGCTAAAGAGGACTCATGGAACCTTGCCAACACTAGCCATGCACCAAATCACAGCTTAATGATCCAAGGCGAAGTTTCTGCACAGAATCACGGTTCTCTGACACTCCACGGCCGTGGAATCACCCGTGGATTTTGCCAGATTCTTGTGACAGCTGTGCCACGACTCTCATGGCCAGCTCATGCAAGTTTGTTATAAAAGTGGTCCTTCATTGGCTGTGAGAAGCATCTTGGAGCAGATCTCCATTATCCATTATCCTCTAACAAAAATATTCTCTCAACAAGAAGCCTTTCTAGGAAGGAAAGTGTCAAAGAGGAAGAAGAAGAGCTCCATTGAAGAGGAGAAGAAGAACACACACCATTACCACACTTGATAGTCTTGTATTGAAGAATTCCGGATTCTATTTCTAGAGTTGTATGAATCATTTGAACCTTCTTTTGGGAGGATTGTGAGTTACTCTAATTCTATTTTCAGCTTGGTTTTGTTTTAGTTCTCTTGTTCATATCTTTTCCTTCATCATCTTGCAAATGGATGTCATGATTTTGTGTTTGCTTGTTTCGATTTCTACTATGAACGTTGTAGGCTAAATAGGTATGATTCTAGGGTAAGGAAAGGATGGTTATGGCTAGGGCTATGATAGGACGGACTTAGATTTATCTTTGGATGACTTGTGTGCATGAACGTAGCCGCTGTTAGAAATCACGGGTAGTTCTTGCCTAACCACGGTCGTGGTTTAGGTAGAACAAACCGTGATTTTTCCTGGTTTGACGGATCTTGTCTTAGATTGTTAGAATGTTGAAATCTTAAGTGTTTGTTGAGTCAAATCTATCCTAGGGTGACCTAGTGTTAGCAACTAAGTGTTAGGAGAAACTTACCCGGTAATCCTTACTCTTAGATTCCAAAGATAACAAAACTTGGGTAGTGGTGAGCCTAATAAGCCGCCATTGGATTAAGTGTGCTAGATAGTTGTTTAGGACTTCCCTTTCCAAGACTTACCCGGTAAGGATAGGTTAGACCCTGTTCGCTCCAAACGGTGTGTGCAAGCTTTAAATTTATAACCCTAGACTTAAGCTTAAAACAAGGATGCGAACCCGCAGTGTACGGGTCAATCGTAGTAAAAGCAAGAAAATTCCAGGGGTCGATCACAAGGACTCGGTGAAACAAAGTCAATACGGTGTGCTTATGTCAATACTAACCACAAGAGTGATTAACACAATCAAAGATGAATAAGAAGTCAATAAAGCAAACATGCAATCCTAGGGATTAAAGCATCTAGTTGTGGTTCCAACTCAAGATCTATAGATAAGCGGACAAAGCTGAGATTTTTGCGTGGGGAAGGTGTTTCTAAAGTGGAGTAGATCACCGGGTAAGTCTCACTACACACTAATCCTAAACCGTAACTCCTATTACCGGGTAAGTCTCAAGGAATTAAGATAAAGAACTATAACCTCAAACTAACACACCATCTAAGGGAATAGAATCAACCTTTACCGGGTAAGTCTCAGGCTAACTCACAAAGATGGGATGGAAGCACACTCAAACCCCAATAAAGGATAAACCTTTATTACCTACACTTATGATCGTTGGTACACAAACTAAGGAATTACCGGGTAAGTCTCATCCTAAGCTTGCTTTGAACCAGGAAAGGTGTAATAAGAATAGGATTTGGCAAACTCTAACACTTAACTCTCAGTTTAGGATCAGATAAGTCACCTCGGTCAGCCAGTTTCCACCCCGGCCGAGATGTTCATCGACTGAACGAGATGCTTAGGGTTAAGGTTAAAGACTCGAACTTTCAGGATCCTACTGGAATCTAAGATTATTCTATCATTGTTTTTCCCACAACCTTCAGCCAATCACCCTAGAATCACACAAGGAAATTAGCCACTCATCATCATTATAAAAGTATTAAGTATATGGGAAGAAGGTGAATATTTGAACAAAGAAGAATTTAAGGAAAAGACTTCAATAACTGAATCAAATATCACAACAAAAGCGTTCCTTGGATAGCAATCCAACAAGACAAGACAACAAGTGAGGGAATTGAAGACAATCTTACAAAACCCTTCAAAAAGCTATAAAAGCTATAGACTTCTATCTTCCTTCAACCTTCAAAAAGGTTCTTCAAAACTCCTAACTGGAGTATGCTGCTGCTGCTGCGTGCTGTAAACCCTGATCGACGGTATAGCGTGATGTCGGAATTGTGGAAATCCAACCCTTTTTATAGGAAAATAACCCTCCAAAGATAATAAATCTTAGAAAGATATTTTCCCATAAATATAGGTAAAATATATGATTCTGCATATCTCCTTCCTCCCAGGAGCCAAGCCAAAAAATATAAGATCACTTTCCAAATTTAAAAGATCTCATCCAAGAATAAAATATTCTCGCCGCGTCCTAGGTGTTCGCCTCGGTCGAGTCGGCGTCTCTGGATCGCCTCGGTCGAGATGAATCTCTGGTCAACCGAGGTGAGTCATAACTGAATGTGAAATCTCTCAAAACTGGTCCAAAGTAAATCTTTAATCCATGGCTATGCTCCCTGGATGTAGCTCCAATTGACTCATGACTCCTTTTGCTCCTTTTTGATGCAAAACGTACCAAATTACGTGCAATTACAACAAAACTAGGTGTAGACCTCGATTCTTGCAAAGGTAGGTGAAATAGTAGTAAAATCACATAATGCACATACAAACATGCAGATTACGAAAGATAAAACGTCCAAACAAACCCCAAAATATAGACTATAATTCATGCTATCAAAATACCCCATACTTAGCCCTTGCTTGTCCCCAAGCAAGTTCCGCATATAGAAGACAAGATAGAATGGATTATAGGTCATAAAAATCAATGAAAAAGTCTTTCAAAAACATTTTGTGGTGTGCAACTACCATAGATCACTCTAAGAGAGTACTTCCTGGAATTTAAAAACTCAACATGATCAAAACATTTTATAAATATAGGAAAGTTGTTCATATTTGCATAAAATCATAGAATGCATAATAAATCATAATTATCAAAATTAATCATGTATAATCCGATTTAAACCACTAAGTCAATCAACAAGCTCAAGGTTTCAAGGGCTTCCCAAAAGAAAGGTCAAGAAACGTGTAGGGTAGGGATGTGTGTAAGGTAATGTGGTGCTAGAATCCGGGAAAAGGATGAACTTCACTTTCACTTTGACTTGCAACATCTTCCACCAATAAGCTTTGCTTATTTCACACTTTTTTTCTTTTTACTTTACTTTTTGGGATGCATGGACAGAGGTGCACAATAACCGAAGCCTAGGAAATCTGCAATCATCAATTTCTCGAGATGCATCAAACCCTTGATGCACATACCATGACCCGTTAGGAATATCGCTCAATCCGACTTTGGCAAGACACAAACACCCGGTGTTCGCTCCAAACGGTGTGTGCAAGCTTTAAATTTATAACCCTAGACTTAAGCTTAAAACAAGGACGCGAACCCGCAGTGTACGGGTCAATCGTAGTAAAAGCAAAAAATTCCAAGGGTCGATCACAGGGACTCGGTGAAACAAAGTCAATACGGTGTGCTTATGTCAATACTAACCACAAGAGTGATTAACACAATCAAATATGAATAAGAAGTCAATAAAGCAAACATGCAATTCTAGGGATTAAAGCATGTAGTTGTGGTTCCCACTCAAGATCTAAAGATAAGCGGACAAAGCTGAGATTTTTGCGTGGGGAAGGTGTTTCTAAAGTGGAGTAGATCACCGGGTAAGTCTCACTACACACTAATCTTAAACCGTAACTCCTATTACCGGGTAAGTCTCAAGGAATCAAGATAAAGAACTATAACCTCAAACTAACACACCATCTAAGGGAATAGAATCAACCTTTACCGGGTAAGTCTCAGGCTAACTCACAAAGATGGGATGGAAGCACACTCAAACCCCAATAAAGGATAAACCTTTATTACCTACACTCATGATCGTTGGTACACAAATTAAGGAATTACCGGGTAAGTCTCATCCTAAGCTTGCTTTGAACCAGGAAAGGTGTAATAAGAATAGGATTTGGCAAACTCTAACACTTAACTCTCAGTTATGGATCAGATAAGTCACCTCGGTCAGCCAGTTTCCACCCCGGCCGAGATGTTCATCGACTGAACGAGATGCTTAGGGTTAAGGTTAAAGACTCGAACTTTCAGGATCCTACTGGAATCTAAGATTATTCTATCATTGTTTTTCCCACAACCTTCAGCCAATCACCCTAAAATCACACAAGGAAATTAGCCACTCATCATCATGAAAGTATTAATCAAATATATGGGAAGAAGGTGAATATTTGAACAAAGAAGGATTTAATGAAAAGACTTCAATAACTAAATCAAATATCACAACAAAGCGTTCCTTGGATAGCAATCCAACAAGCAAGACAACAAGGAGGGGAATCTAAGATAATCTTACAAAAACCCTTCAAAAGCTATAAAAGCTACAATCTTCAATCTTCCTTCAACCTTCAACAAGGTTCTTCGAATCTCTCCCAAACTAGAGTGCGGCTGCTGCAGGAAGTATGCGGATCTCAGCAGGGTATGCGACGTCGTATGCGAGATATTGGATTTGTGAAAATCCAACCCTTTTTATAGGAAAATAACCCTCCAAAGATAAGATATCTTAGAAAGATCTCTTCCCATAAAAATAGGTAAAATATATGATTCTGCATATCTCTTTCCTTCCAGGAGCCAAGCCCAAAAATATAAGATCTCTTTCCAATTTTAAAAGATCTCAGCCAAGAATAAAATATTCTCGCCGCGTCCTAGGTATTCGCCTCGGTCGAGTCGGCGTCTCTGGATCACCTCGGTCGAGGTGAATCTCTGGTCAACCGAGGTGAGTCACAACTGAATGCGAAATCTCTCAAAACTGGTCCAAATTAATTCTTTAATCCATGGCTATGCTTCCTGGATGTAGCTCTAAATGACCCATGACTCCTTTCGCTCCTTTTTGATGCAAAACGTACCAAATTACCTGCAATCACAACAAAACTAGGTGTAGACCTCGATTCTCGCTAAGGTAGATGAAATGGTGGTCAAATCACATAATGCACATACAAACATGCAGATTATGAAAGATAAAACGTCCAAACAAACCCCAAAATATAGACTATAATTCATGCTATCAAAATACCCCATACTTAGCCCTTGCTTGTCCCCAAGCAAGTTCCTCATATAGAAGACAAGGTAGAATGGATTATAGGTCAAGAAAATCAATGAAAAAGTCTTCCAAAAACATTTTATGGTGTGCAACTACCATATATCACTCTAAGAGAGTACTTCCTGGAATTTAAAAACTCAACATGATCAAAACATTTTATAAATATAGGAAAGTTGTTCATCTTTGCATAAAATCATAGAATGCATAATAAATCATAATTATCAAAATCAATCATGTATAATCCGATTTAAACCGCTAAGTCAATCAACAAGCTCAAGGTCTCAAGGGCTTCCCAAAAGAAAGGTCAAGAAACGTGTAGGGTAGGGATGTATGTAAGGTAATGTGGTGCTAGAATCCGGGAAAAGGATGAACTTCACTTTGACTTACAACATCTTCCACCAATAAGCTTTGCTTATTTCACACTTTTTCTTTTTACTTTACTTTTTGGGATGCATGGACAGAGGTGCACAATAACCGAAGCCTGGGAGATTAGCAATCATCAATTTCTTGAGATGCATCAAACCCTTGATGCACATACCATGACCCGTTAGGAATATCGCTCAATCCGACTTTGGCAAGACACAAACACCCGGCTATGTGAATGGTGCCGAGTTACTCATCTTCATGATTGACTTCCCCAAACCTATTATTGCTTTCTAACACTTTCACTTCCAGCCAACTTCTCGACTTTTACTTCACTTGTTTTCACCACTTCGCTTGCTTCCAAATCCCGGATAGGTAAAGGGAGGCAAAATGTATATGAGGGGCTAAGCATGATCAAGAAGAAGAAGAAGAAGAGAATGAATTGCCTTGGTCTTTCCAAGAAGAAAGTGAGAGAACTTAACCTGCGGTGTCAACCTTCAAATTCAACATAATTTGGATAAAAACAAAGTATTAAACATGCCAATAATTTCAAACAAAGCATTTAGCAACTTAAACATATTATAAAACCTTTCAAACACATAAAGAATTTAAAACCAGTAGGTAAACAGAATCTTCACTGAGATCATATCCAGATAAGTAACACAAAAAAAATCGTTTTGAAAACTCTCAGTAACCTACCTCGGTCGAGATGTTCTTGGTTCAACCGAGGTGAAATGCCTCGTTTGGCCAAGAATGACTCGGTCGAGGTCAAATTTTTTTTTTTTTAAAACCAGTTTTCTTTCAGTTTTGACGTTTTTCTCAATCAAATAACCTGTAAGTATGCATGTAGTCTCAGATAAACACATAGATGCAAAAGTGAAGCATAAATATAGATATCCGGTCAAATAGAGTCATACATCATAAGTGTCAAATAATACATCAATAAACACCCCATACTTGGGACACACTGTCCCAATGGGTCAAAATAAGTCTAAGGACAGGATACTCACCGAACATAGCTAAACTGCATGAAGAAGTAAGAAACAGCTCCCAGATAAGACCATCTCGGTTGGCGAAGCACATCTCGGTCGAGGTGTTCTGACAGTACCCGAGATGTATCTCAGTAAAGCTCGTTTCCTCAACTTCTCGAAATTTTGTTCTTCCAGTGTAGCTCCTGAACTGTGATCCTTCCTTTTGGAATACCTGGTTGTTGTCTAGAGGAAAACAAAAACAAAGCAACTATCTAAACTAAACTAGAAGAGGGAGAAGAAAGCAATACCTTGGGTTGCCTCCCAAGAAGCGCTTGGTTTAAGGTCGCTAGCTGGACCCTTCTCCATAGAATTACTCAATGTACCTTGAACACCATGGAGTGCTCATCACATCCATCATAAAATTCTTCCAAAAAGGTTCCAGTTCCTAATTTCACCGGCAAATGGTAAGATCTCCCACGTACAAGCTTGTACGGTTTGATTCTCACCGGAATCCTTCTAGCCTTCCTGCACTTCAATGGGACATAATCTAGCCTTGTGTCCCATCCTTTCCTTGATCGAGAAAACAACTTTTCGAGATTCCTAGTAGCTTCCCCATCTTTAGCATGGGGATGGTACAAGGTCCTTAGCATGTGAGGGACCCCATACTTGAACAAGAGACACTTCATCGCCTTAACGGTGTAGTGCTTGCCAACTCCACTCCTCATGATCCGAGGAGCTTCCTCTTCCAACAATTTCAAGGAAGACTTCATCTTGATCTTGGGAGGTTCTTTCGGAAGAGACCTCCAACTCTTCGGTGCTTCCCTGAAGAAATTTAGAACTTTAGTAGGAAATTCAAACGAAGTAAGAGAAATTACCTTGTAAAGTTCTCCAAAGTTTGAGACAAGTTTCATGTTGGGTTGATAGTCCACACACGAAATCTCTCCCAACTCAGCTGGCCTTTCTTCCACCTTGACCACAGTCTCAGTAATTTGGCCAAGGTTTGCCGCATCTTGCAGTTCTACAAATTCTTTTTGGTTCGACTGGGGGAATGCTTGGAACTTGCAGCACTTCCTTATGCTCCTCTTCCGGCTTAGCATAGGATAGGGTGCTTTCCTTGAGCTCCTCCACCTTCTTCATCAACCTCTCCCATCTTGATTCAAGAGAATCTTCAAGCGGTTGCTCACAAATCTTTTTAGGGACATTCAGTTCATCCCACATCGCAAGTTCACGCTGAATGGCCTCTTCTCTTTCCCATTCATTGTTGAACCAATAGAAGGAGTACTTCTCCTCCAAGTATTCATAATGGTCCGCCCTAGCACTTTGCCTTGCTATCCAGGCTGGATCAAATGTAGTCATCGGAAATCCTGAAAACTACAAAACTCATAGAAAGAGTAGTTAGTAGCAACAGGGGCAAGTGCCCCAAAAGCAAACCGTAACCGGCTCGGTCTAGACCAAGTCCCCGGCAACGGCGCCAAAAACTTGTTCGCTCCAAACGGTGTGTGCAAGCTTTAAATTTATAACCCTAGACTTAAGCTTAAAACAAGGACGCGAACCCGCAGTGTACGGGTCAATCGTAGTAAAAGCAAGAAAATTCCAGGGGTCGATCACAGGGACTCGGTGAAACAAAGTCAATACGGTGTGCTTATGTCAATACTAACCACAAGAGTGATTAACACAATCAAAGATGAATAAGAAGTCAATAAAGCAAACATGCAATTCTAGGGATTAAAGCATCTAGTTGTGGTTCCAACTCAAGATCTAAAGATAAGCGGACAAAGCTGAGATTTTTGCGTGGGGAAGGTGTTTCTAAAGTGGAGTAGATCACCGGGTAAGTCTCACTACACACTAATCTTAAACCGTAACTCCTATTACCGGGTAAGTCTCAAGGAATCAAGATAAAGAACTATAACCTCAAACTAACACACCATCTAAGGGAATAGAATCAACCTTTACCGGGTAAGTCTCAGGCTAACTCAAAAAGATGGGATGGAAGCACACTCAAACCCCAATAAAGGATAAACCTTTATTACCTACACTCATGATCGTTGGTACACAAATTAAGGAATTACCGGGTAAGTCTCATCCTAAGCTTGCTTTGAACCAGGAAAGGTGTAATAAGAATAGGATTTGGCAAACTCTAACACTTAACTCTCAGTTATGGATCAGATAAGTCACCTCGGTCAGCCAGTTTCCACCCCGACCGAGATGTTCATCGACTGAACGAGATGCTTAGGGTTAAGGTTAAAGACTCGAACTTTCAGGATCCTACTGGAATCTAAGATTATTCTATCATTGTTTTTCCCACAACCTTCAGCCAATCACCCTAGAATCACACAAGAAAATTAGCCACTCATCATCATGAAAGTATTAATCAAATATATGGGAAGAAGGTGAATATTTGAACAAAGAAGGATTTAATGAAAAGACTTCAATAACTGAATCAAATATCACAACAAAGCGTTCCTTGGATAGCAATCCAACAAGCAAGACAACAAGGAGGGGAATCTAAGATAATCTTACAAAAACCCTTCAAAAGCTATAAAAGCTACAATCTTCAATCTTCCTTCAACCTTCAACAAGGTTCTTCGAATCTCTCCCAAACTAGAGTGCGGCTGCTGCAGGAAGTATGCGGATCTCAGCAGGGTATGCGACGTCGTATGCGAGATATTGGATTTGTGAAAATCCAACCCTTTTAATAGGAAAATAACCCTCCAAAGATAAGATATCTTAGAAAGATCTCTTCCCATAAAAATAGGTAAAATATATGATTCTGCATATCTCTTTCCTTCCAGGAGCCAAGCCCAAAAATATAAGATCTCTTTCCAATTTTAAAAGATCTCAGCCAAGAATAAAATATTCTCGCCGCGTCCTAGGTATTCGCCTCGGTCGAGTCGGCGTCTCTGGATCACCTCGGTCGAGGTGAATCTCTGGTCAACCGAGGTGAGTCACAACTGAATGCGAAATCTCTCAAAACTGGTCCAAAGTAATTCTTTAATCCATGGCTATGCTTCCTGGATGTAGCTCTAAATGACTCATGACTCCTTTCGCTCCTTTTCGATGCAAAACGTACCAAATTACCTGCAATCACAACAAAACTAGGTGTAGACCTCGATTCTCGCAAAGGTAGATGAAATGGTGGTCAAATCACATAATGCACATACAAACATGCAGATTATGAAAGATAAAACGTCCAAACAAACCCCAAAATATAGACTATAATTCATGCTATCACCCGGCTATGTGAATGGTGCCGAGTTACTCATCTTCATGATTGACTTCACCAAACCTAAAATTGCTTTCTAACACTTTCACTTCCAGCCACTTCTCAACTTTAACTCCACTTGCTTTCACCACTTCGCTTGCTTCCAAATTCCCGGATAGGTAAAGGGAGGCAAAATGTATATGAGGGGCTAAGCATGATCAAGAAGAAGAAGAAGAAGAGAATGAATTGCCTTGGTCTTTCCAAGAAGAAAGTGAGAGAACTTAACCTGCGGTGTCAACCTTCAAATTCAACATAATTTGGATAAAAACAAAGTATTAAACATGCCAATAATTTCAAACAAAGCATTTAGCAACTTAAACATATTATAAAACCTTTCAAACACATAAAGATTTCAAAACCAGTAAGTAAGCAAGATCTTCACTGAGATCATATCCAGATAAGAGGCACAAAAATCATTTCGAAAACTCTCAGTTAACCTACCTCGGTCGAGGAGTTCTTGGTTCAACCGAGGTGAAACGCCTCGTTTGGCCAAGACTGACTCGGTCGAGGTCAAAAAAAAATTTTTTTAAACCATTTTTATTTTCGGTTTCGACGTTTTTTCTCAATCAAATAACCTGTAGGTAAGCATGTATGTAATCTCAGATAAACATATAGAAGCGAAAGTGAAGCATAATAAGATCATAAATATCCATCAAAGTAGCATACAATCATCCATAGTCAAATAACATATCCGCATACCCCATACTTGGGACACACTGTCCCAGTGGGTCAAAATAAGTCTAAGGACAGGATACTCACCGAACATAGCTAAACTGCATGAAGGAGTAAGAAACAGCTCCCAGAAATGACCATCTCGGTTGGCGAAGCACATCTCGGTCGAGGTGTTCTGATAGTACCCGAGATGTATCTCAGTAAAGCTCGTTTCCTCAACTTCTCAAAATTTTGTTCTTACAGTGTAGCTCCTGAACTGTGATCCTTCCTTTTGGAATACCTGGTTGTTGTCTAGAGGAAAACAAAAACAAAGCAACTATCTAAACTAAACTAGATAAGGGAGAAGCAAGCAATACCTTGGGTTGCCTCCCAAGAAGCGCTTGGTTTAAGGTCGCTAGCTGGACCATTCTCCATAGAATTACTCAATGTACCTTGAACACCAGGGAGTGCTCATCACATCCATCATAAAATTCTTCCAAAAAGGTTCCGGTTCCTAATTTCACCGGCAAATGGTAAGATCTCCCACGTACAAGCTTGTACGGTTTGATTCTCACCGGAATCCTTCTAGCTTTCCTGCACTTCAATGGGACATAATCTAGCCTTGCGTCCCATCCTTTCCTGGATCGAGAAAACAACTTCTCGAGAATTATAGCAGCTTCCCCATCTATAGCTTGGGGATGGTACAGGGTCCTGAGCATGCGAGGGACCCCATACTTGAACAAGAGACACTTCATCGCCTTAACGGTGTAGTGCTTGCAAACTCCACTCCTTATAATCCGAGGAGCTTCTTCTTCCAACAATTTCAAGGAAGACTTCATCTTGATCTTTGGAGGTTCTTTCGGAAGAGACCTCCAACTCTCCGGTGCTTTCCTGAAAAATTCAGAAATTTTAATAGGGATTTCGAATGGAGCAAGAGAACTTACCTTGTAAAGTTCTCCAAAGCTTGACACAAGTTTCATGTTGGGTTGATATTCCACACACGAAATCCCTCCCAACTCAGCTGATCTTTCTTCCACCTTGACCACAGTCTCAGTAATTTGGCCAAGGTTCGCCGCATCTTGCAGTTCTACAAATTCTTCTTCCATCTCGGTCGAGATCTCCTCCACCTCGGCCGAGGTCTCGGCAGTTGGATCGAGATCTTCCACATCCTCCGCTTCCACAAAAGCTTCAGGAGAAACTTCCGATTCGACCAAAGGAATGCTTGGAACGTGCAACACTTCCTTATGCTCCTCTTTCGGCTTAGCATAGGATAGAGTGCTTTCCTTGAGCTCCTCCACCTTCTTCATCAACTTCTCCAATCTTGATTCGAGAGAGTCTTCAAAAGGTTGCTCATAAATGTTTTTAGGGACATTCTTCTCATCCCATATCGCAAGTTCATGCTGAATGGCCTCTTCTCTTTCCCTTTCATTGTTAAACCAATAGAAGGAGTACTTCTCCTCCAAGTATTCATAATGGTCCGCCCTAGCACTTTGCCTTGCTATCCAGGTTGGATCAAATGTAGTCATCGGAAATCCTGAAAACTACAAAACTCATAGAAAGAGTAGTTAGTAGCAACTGGGGCAAATGCCCCGAAAGCAAACCGTAACCGGCTCGGTCTAGACCAAGTCCCCGGCAACGGCGCCAAAAACTTGTTCTTTGGCGAAACTCTATTCCGTTGCCGGAACAAGAACTTCGTATGTACCTAAGAACAAACCTACAAGAACACTCAAGAAAAGTGGTTAGTAGACACGGGGGCAAGTGCCCCAAAGAGCAAACCGTACCGGCTCGGTCTAGACCAAGTCCCCGGCAACGGCGCCAAAAACTTGTTCGCTCCAAACGGTGTGTGCAAGCTTTAAATTTATAACCCTAGACTTAAGCTTAAAACAAGGATGCGAACCCCCAGTGTACGGGTCAATCGTAGTAAAAGCAAGAAAATTCCAGGGGTCGATCACAAGGACTCGGTGAAACAAAGTCAATACGGTGTGCTTATGTCAATACTAACCACAAGAGTGATTAACACAATCAAAGATGAATAAGAAGTCAATAAAGCAAACATGCAATCCTAGGGATTAAAGCATCTAGTTGTGGTTCCAACTCAAGATCTATAGATAAGCGGACAAAGCTGAGATTTTTGCGTGGGGAAGGTGTTTCTAAAGTGGAGTAGATCACCGGGTAAGTCTCACTACACACTAATCCTAAACCGTAACTCCTATTACCGGGTAAGTCTCAAGGAATTAAGATAAAGAACTATAACCTCAAACTAACACACCATCTAAGGGAATAGAATCAACCTTTACCGGGTAAGTCTCAGGCTAACTCACAAAGATGGGATGGAAGCACACTCAAACCCCAATAAAGGATAAACCTTTATTACCTACACTTATGATCGTTGGTACACAAACTAAGGAATTACCGGGTAAGTCTCATCCTAAGCTTGCTTTGAACCAAGAAAGGTGTAATAAGAATAGGATTTGGCAAACTCTAACACTTAACTCTCAGTTTAGGATCAGATAAGTCACCTCGGTCAGCCAGTTTCCACCCCGGACGAGATGTTCATCGACTGAACGAGATGCTTAGGGTTTAAGGTTAAAGACTCGAACTTTCAGGATCCTACTGGAATCTAAGATTATTCTATCATTGTTTTTCCCACAACCTTCAGCCAATCACCCTAGAATCACACAAGGAAATTAGCCACTCATCATCATTATGAAAGTATTAAGTATATGGGAAGAAGATGAATATTTGAACAAAGAAGAATTTAAGGAAAAGACTTCAATAACTGAATCAAATATCACAACAAAAGCGTTCCTTGGATAGCAATCCAACAAGACAAGACAACAAGTGAGGGAATTGAAGACAATCTTACAAAACCCTTCAAAAAGCTATAAAAGCTATAGACTTCTATCTTCCTTCAACCTTCAAAAAGGTTCTTCAAAACTCCCAACTGGAGTATGCTGCTGTTGCTGCGTGCTGTAAACCCTGATCGACGGTATAGCGTGATGTCGGAATTGTGGAAATCCAACCCTTTTTATAGGAAAATAACCCTCCAAAGATAATAAATCTTAGAAAGATATTTTCCCATAAATATAGGTAAAATATATGATTCTGCATATCTCCTTCCTTCCAGGAGCCAAGCCAAAAAATATAAGATCACTTTCCAAATTTAAAAGATCTCATCCAAGAATAAAATATTCTCGCCGCGTCCTAGGTGTTCGCCTCGGTCGAGTCGGCGTCTCTGGATCGCCTCGGTCGAGATGAATCTCTGGTCAACCGAGGTGAGTCATAACTGAATGTGAAATCTCTCAAAACTAGTCCAAAGTAAATCTTTAATCCATGGCTATGCTCCCTGGATGTAGGTCCAATTGACTCATGACTCCTTTTGCTCCTTTTTGATGCAAAACGTACCAAATTACTTGTAATTACAACAAAACTAGGTGTAGACCTCGATTCTTGCAAAGGTAGGTGAAATAGTAGTAAAATCACATAATGCACATACAAACATGCAGATTACGAAAGATAAAACGTCCAAACAAACCCCAAAATATAGACTATAATTCATGCTATCAGCGAGAATATTTTATTCTTGGCTGAGATCTTTTATCTTTGGAAGGTGATCTTATATTTTTGGGCTTGGCTCCTGGAAGGAAGGAGATATGCAGAATCATAAATATTACCTATATTTATGGGAAAAGATCTTTCTAAGATTTATTATCTTTGGAGGGTTATTTTCTTATAAAAAGGGTTGGATTTCCACAAATCCAACATCTCGCGTACACCGAAAAACAAGTCGCATACGCAACAGCAGCAGCCATACTCCAGTTGGGAATTTCGAAGAACCTTTTTGAAGGTTGAAGGAAGATTGAAGATTGTAGCTTTTATAGCTTTTAAAGGGTTTTGTAAGATTGTCTTCAATTCCCCTTCCTTGTTGTCTTGTCTTGTTGGATTGCTATCCAAGGAACGCTTTGTTGTGATATTTGATTCAGTTATTGAAGTCTTTTTCATTAAATTCTTCTTGTTCAAATATTCACCTTCTTCCCATATATTTAATACTTTCATAATGATGATGAGTGGCTAATTTCCTTGTGTGATTCTAGGGTGATTGGCTGAAGGTTGTGGGAAAAACGATGATAGAATAATCTTAGATTCCAGTAGGACCCTGAAAGTTCAAGTCTTTAACCTTAACCCTAAGCATCTCGTTCAGTCGATGAACATCTCGGCCGGGGTGGAATCTGGCTGACCGAGGTGACTTATCTGATCCTAAACTGAGAGTTAAGTGTTAGAGTTTGCCAAATCCTATTCTTATTACACCTTTCCCGGTTCAATGCAAGCTTAGGATGAGACTTACCCGGTAATTCCTTAGTTTGTGTACCAACGATCATAAGTGTAGGTAATAAAGGTTTATCCTTTATTGGGGTTTGAGTGTGCTTCCATCCCATCTTTGTTAGTTAGCCTGAGACTTACCCGGTAAAGGTTGATTCTATTCCCTTAGATGGTGTGTTAGTTTGAGGTTATAGTTCTTTTTCTTAATTCCTTGAAACTTACCAGGTAATAGGAGTTACGGTTTTGGATTAGTGAGTAGTGAGACTTACCCGGTGATCTACTCCACTTTAGTAACACCTTCCCCTTGCAAAAGTCTCAGCTTTGTCCGCTTATCTTTAGATCTTGAGTTGGAACCACAACTAGATGCTTTAATCCCTAGAATTGCATGTTTGCTTTATTGACTTCTTATTCATCTTTGATTGTGTTAATTGCTCTTTGTGGTTAGTATTCACGCAGCTTACCGTTACTGACTTTGTTTCACCGAGTCCCTGTGATCGACCCCTGGAATTTCTTGCTTTTTACTACGATTGACCCGTACACTGCGGGTTCGCATCCTTGTTTTAAGCTTAAGTCTAGGGTTATAAATTTAAAGCTTGCACACACCGTTTGGAGGGAACAGTTAACTATGATATGTTGGGGTTAAGTGTTTCTAAGTTGGGATCAATCACCGGGTAGGTCTCATGGTCCACTAGAACATCCCTAAAGTCTCATCACCGGGTAAGTCTCTCAGAACCTAAGGGACGGAATTCTGCACAAACCGGATTGTTACCTAGAGATCTAACCTATCCTTACCGGGTAAGTCTCGGAAGGGTTAGTCCTAAACAACCATCCTAGCACACTTAATCCAATGGCGGCTTATGAAGCTCACCGCTACCTAGGGTTTGTCATCTTTGAGATCTAAGAGCAAGGATCACCGGATAAGTCTCTCCTAACACTTAGTCGCTAACACTAGGTCACCCTAGGATAGATTTAGCTCAACAAACACTTAGGATTTCAACATTTTAACAATCTAAGACTAGATCCATCGAACCAGGTAAGACCACGGTTTGTTCTACCTTTCCACGACCGTGGTTTGGCAAGAACTGGCCGTGATTCCCAACAGAAACTATGTTCATGCTCACGAGTCATCCAAAGGTAAATCTAAGTTCATCCTATCATATCCCTAACCATAACCATCCTTTCCTTACCCTAGAACCACATCTATTTAGCCTAAAACATTCATAATAGAAATCGAAACAATCAAACATAAAATCATGGCATCCATTTGCAAGATAATGAAGAGAAAGAGATGAACAAGTGAACTAAAACAAAACCAAGCTGAAAATGGAATTAGAATAACTCACAATCCTTCTTAAAGAAGGTTCAAATGGTTCATACAACTCAAGAGATTGGTTCCGAAATCCTTCACTACAAAAGCTCTCTAGATCTATCAATGGTGTGTCCTCTCCTCCTCAAAGCAAGCTCTTCTCCAATGGTAGCCTTCTTCTCCAATCTTCTTCCCCAAAGAATCTTCTTGTTGAGAGAATATTTTTGTTAGAGGGTAGTGGATAATGGAGAGCTGCTCCAAGATGATTCTCTCAGCCAATGCAGGACCACTTTTATACTACAACTTTGCAAGAGCTGGCCAAGAGATCGTGGCACAGCTGTCACGAAAACCTGGCAAAATCCACGGTTGAAACCACGGCCGTGGAGTGTCAGAGAACCGTGATTCTGTGCTTCAGCATTGCCTTTGATCATTAAGCTTCGATTTGGTGCATGACTTGTGTTGGCAAGGTTCCATGAGCCCTCCCTAGCCTTTAGCTTGCATCCTAATGAGTCCGAGGGTGTGTCATCTTGATGAACGATCCTCAAACGTATCGTTTTAGCTCCTAAATCTCCCAAAACACCTACAAAGCAACGCACAAGTCCGTGTAGACGTCTATCTCGACAAAATACGTGAATTGAGTGCAAACGTCGTGAACTAGTGCTAAACCATGCATGAATGAGCGGGAAATCTACCTAAATGATTACCTAAACGTAAGTCATAAATCGTGTTATCAAAAATACCCCATACTTAAGGTTTGTTCGTCCCCGAGCAAATTCTCAACTATAGACTACGAGATAACATGATTTATGTATGCAGAAAAATGGTAAAATCTTTTTGGTTTTGTGCTTCTACTATTGGATCACCTTCAAAGTCGTATTTCATGGCAAAGGATGAGCGATCATGCATCAAATAAATGAAGGCATGAAAAGACAATTGTACTTAGCTTGAAAACATGCATGAAATGTAAAGATGAAGAAGCCAAGAAGATCAAGAGCATATCCAATCTAGATTACTAAGTCTTACAAACATGCAAATAGGTCATAAGGTCTTATGAATTAAAAGGCCAAGAAACGTTGTGATTAGGTGGGGATTCTTCTAGGTTATGTGATGCTAATCCGGGAATGGAACTAACTCCACAATCTTGTCCTCGATCAACTTCCCTCAAGTGTATATTTTTCTCTATCTCTTCTCCTTCTTTTCTTTTCTTTGACTTATTTTTGAGACAATGGCATTGGTGTAAAAAAGCCGAAACCTTGGTGATTAGCCGTCCTCGGGCTTTTTCTTAGTTTTCGAGGTGCATCCACACCGGGCACACATACCAAAGCTCGTTAGGACTATTGGTTTATTTGACTTTGGCAAGGCACCAACACCCGATTATGTGAAGTGTACCGAGTTACTTGTCATTTAAGCCAATGTCCCCAAGCCTATATTTTTGGCTACACTTTCACAACAAATTCAGCATTTTATGCATGATATTCTTTCATTAACATCTTCACCCCACACTTGCTTTTCACACACATCAACACACTAACATGCTCCTATTCCCGGATGGGTCAAAAGAGGTCAAATTTATCTCAATTGAGGTGCTCAAGCAACATGATCAAGATGAGAAGTAGAGAAAGACGAGTTGCCTCATTCATTCCTAGATGGTATGCAAGAACTATCATGTAATTTCGACCTTCAATACTCAATCCATTCTAGGAAACATCATGATCGCAAACCATTCATTGAATTCAAGGGAAGTACTTCAAGTCCACATATGCATTCATCAATTCAACACATAAGGCCATCCATAGCCAACCCACAAGACAAGATTCATCATTAGGGTCATATCCAAACCTAGAAAGCACAAAAAATTTTAGATTTTCTGAATTTTTATGGGATTTTCGAAATGAGTATGTACAATGCAAGACATGTGAAAATGTTAAACTATCTAGATGCTCATCATGCAAAGGATTATGCAAACCCCACCCCATACTTAGAAACACATTGTCCCCAATGTGTAAATGAAGTAAAGAAGAGTGAAAGAAGGTTCTCACAATGTAAAAGTGGTTTGCTATGGTATTTGGGATGCTCAAGTGAATTGATGTTGGATGATCCTCTCAACCATGGTAGAGAGCTCTAAGCATTCATCAAAGCATCGGGACCCGCGCTAGGCACCGCTAGCCGTCCAAGTTCCGCGTTCGCTCCACCCACAATCGATGAGGGGTTCATCATCATCATTCCTATGTCAAGCAAGGCTTCCAATGCCACTAATGTTCTAGCACACACACGAAGCACACGAAATACACACAAAGATAGAAAAATCTAAAACAAAAACAAAACGAGAAAGGGAAAATGTTACCAATGGGTTGCCTCCCACCAAGCGCTCTTTTAAGGTCATTAGCTTGACCAAACTCGGGGGCATCTACTCAAGGTAAAGTGGGGCAATCATATCCACCGGAGCTCCCGGGATATACCTCTTCAGCTGGTACCCATTCACCTTAAAGTTTTCACAATGATCCCCTCAAATCTCAATAGCTCCATGGGGAAAGATCTTCTTCACCACATATGGCCCGGTCCATCTTGATTTGAGCTTTCTGGGAAAAAGCCGCAGCCTTGAGTTGAAGAGAAGGACAAGGTCACCTTCACTCAACTCCTTTGGGATGATCCTCTTGTCATGCCACCGATTGGTCCTCTCCTTGTAGATCCGGGCATTCTCGTATGCATCCAACCGGATCTCCTCAAGTGCGTTCATATCAAGCAACCTTTTCTCTCCGGCCCCCTTGAGGTCAAAATTTAGCCACTTGATGGCCCAATGCGCTCTATGCTCTATTTCTACCGGAAGGTGGCAAGACTTGCCATAGACCAACTTGTAAGGAGTGGTGCCAATTGGTGTCTTGAAAGCGGTTCTATATGCCCATAATGCGTCATTGAGCTTCATAGCCCAATCCTTTCTAGTTCTAGATACCATCTTCTCAAGAATGGCCTTTATCTCCCGGTTGGAGATCTCTACTTGGCCACTAGTTTGGGGATGGTAAGGTGTTGTCACCTTGTGAGTCACCCCATACTTAGCCAAAAGTGCCCCAAAGTTCCTATTGGTGAAGTGCTTCCCTCCATCACTTATGATCACCCTTGGTGTTCCAAACCTAGGAAAGATCACTCGGTTGAAGAACCGCACCACAACCTTGGCGTCATTTGTAGGAGAAGCGATTGCCTCCACCCATCTTGATACATAATCAACCGCCAATAGGATGTAGAGGTTGCCACATGAAGAAGGGAATGGTCCCATGAAGTCCACACCCCACACATCAAATATTTCCACTTCTTGTATGTTGTTCAAGGGCATCTCATTCCTCCTTGAGATGTTGCCCGTCCTTTGGCAAGCATCACAAGCTACCACAAAGCTTTGCACATCCTTGAACAAACTTGGCCAAAAGAAGCCTGATTGCAACACTTTAGCACATGTCTTGTGGGAGCTAGCATGCCCTCCACATGGCAAGGAATGACAATGACGGATCACACTCTCCACCTCATCCTCCGGTATGCATCTTCTAAACATTCCATCCGGCCCTCTCTTGAACAAAAGTGGCTCGCTCCAATAGTAATGCCTCACATCTTTGAAGAACTTCTTCCTTTGGGCATATGTCAAACCGGGAGGCACTTCCTCACATACCAAGTAGTTCACAATGTCGGAAAACCATGGCTCACTTCCTCTAGACACTTGGAATAAGCACTCCTCCACCATTTGCAATTGCTCATCCCGGAACGAATCATCAATCGGGATGTCATCTCTCTCAAGTTCCAATGGTGGGAGTCTACTAAGGTGATCCGCCACGGAGTTCTCGGATCCCTTCTTGTCCCGGATTGCCAAATCAAACTCTTGTAGAAGAAGGATCCACCGAATCAACCTAGGCTTTGCATCCTTCTTGGTAAGTAGATAACGGATCGCAGCATGATCCGTATAAACTATGACCTTCGCTCCAACAAGATATGAGCGGAACTTCTCAAACGCATACACAACCGCTAGCAACTCCTTTTCGGTGGTAGCATAATTGAGTTGGGCATCATCTAACGTCTTGCTAGCATAATAAATAGCATGAGTGCGCCCATCTTTCCTTTGCCCCAAAACAGCCCCAACGGCTACATCGCTTGCATCACACATGATCTCAAATGGTAGACTCCAATCCGGAGGTTGCATGATAGGTGCGGAGATCAAGGCGTTCTTCAACCTACAAAAAGCCTCAAGACAATCTTTGGAAAAGACAAAATCAGCATCCTTCATTAGTAGGTTAGTTAGAGGCTTAGAAATTTTAGAGAAATCTTGAATAAACCTCCGGTAAAAACCGGCATGCCCTAGGAAACTCCTTACCCCCTTCACCGAGGTAGGTGGTGGCAACTTCTCTATCGTTTCAATCTTGGCTCTATCAACCTCAATGCCACAGTTAGACACCAAGTGTCCTAACACAATGCCTTCACTTACCATGAAGTGGCATTTTTCCCAATTCAAGACAAGATTTGTCTCCTCACATCTTTGCAATACTAATGACAAGTTAGCCAAGCAATCATCAAAGGAAGAACCATAAACAGAGAAATCATCCATGAAAACTTCCATGATATTTTCAATATATTCCGAAAAGATAGCCATCATACACCTTTGGAAGGTGGCGGTTGCATTACACAACCCAAATGGCATTCTTCTATATGCAAAAGTACCCCATGGACATGTAAAGGTTGTTTTCTCTTGGTCGTCGGGGTGGATAGGGATTTGGAAGAACCCGCTATAGCCATCTAAGTAGCAAAAATGAGAATGTTGAGCTAACCTTTCTAGCATTTGGTCAATGAAGGGGAGAGGGAAGTGATCTTTCCTAGAGGCCATGTTCAACTTCCTATAATCAATACACATCCTCCACCTCGTAACCGTCCTAGTCGGGATTAGTTCGTTGTTCTCATTAGTCACTACGGTCATCCCACCCTTCTTAGGAACTACATGAACGGGACTAACCCACTTACTATCCGAGATAGGGTAGATTATCCCCGCATCTAGCAACTTAATGATTTCCTTCTTGACTACTTCTTTCATTATAGGATTCAATCTTCTTTGATGTTCAATAGAGGGTTTGTGGTTATCTTCCATCATTATCTTATGCATGCACAAAGAAGGTTTTATGCCAACCAAATCATCAATAGTATAGCCAATGGCTTTCCTACGCAATCTTAGCTCATGCAACAACTTAGCAAGTTCATCATCACTCAAGCATGCATTCACAATCACCGGATATGTAGAATCAACACCAAGGAAAGCATACTTTAAATGAGAGGGGAGGGGTTTGAGTTCAAGTTTAGGAGGACCTTTATCGATTGGAGACGATCCAAACAATGTTGGATGAGATGAATCCAAAGCAAATGAAGACCCTTCAAGGCTCCTTGAAGCTTGATCATCATCAAGGGCTGATTCAGGGGAGACCACGGTCGGAATCACGGTTGGATCAACTTCCACGGCCGTGGACCTTGCCTGGCTCCATTTTTGTGGCTTTACAGAGAGTTTGACGGCCGTGGAACTCATTCCACGACCGTGGTTCCTACAGCTGTTCAACACCCCTTCGTTTTCTTCAATTTGAGCCCTTGTCTCCTCTTCTAATGCTTCTAAAGCCTTGATCTCTTCATTGCAAGCCTCCTCAACACCTTCCTCCATCATACTTAAGGTAAGAACTTTCTCCAAGGGATCCTTGATCAAGATCGAGCTCACAACTTCTCTAGATTCCTCTTGCTCGACTATGTTGAAGACATCCTCATCAAGGGTTGGCCCTTTCATCATTGTGGACAACTTGAACTTGATGTTCTCCTCTACAATGTTGAAGGAGAGAGTGCCATTCTTGCAATCCACTAGGCATCCGGAAGTGGCTAGGAAAGGTCTTCCTAAGATGATGGGAACCGGATAATCCGCCGGAATATCCAAGACAACGAAATCAATTGGCACATAGAATCCTCCAAGTTGCACCGGGATGTCTTCTAAGATCCCAACTGGATGTGTGATAGAACGGTCCGCCATATAGAGGGTCATCTTTACCGGTTTTGGCTCTCCTAGCCCAACCTTTTTGCAAAGTGCAAGCGGTATGATGCTTACACTTGCCCCAAGATCACAAAGGGTCTCATACTTCACATCTCCCACTCCAATTGGGACACAAAAGGAACCCGGATCTCTTAGCTTGGGAGGCATTTCCTCCTTCATTGTTTGGATCAATTCCGAGGATCTTTTGGTCATTCTTATCTCCCCATACTCCTCCAACTTCCTTTTGTTGGAGAGTATCTCTTTCAAGAACTTGCCATATGCCGGCATTCCTAAGATAGCATCCATGAACGGAATGTTAATATGCAATTTAGACATTAGTTCAAGGAATTTACCAAAGTGATTGTCCAAACGAGCTCTTGCTCGTGATTGAGGGAACGGTAGTGGTGATTTGTATGGAGGCGGTGCTACATAAGTCGGCTCTACATCCTTGCTCTTGCCTCCATCTCTTTGCAAAGTCTCTTCCTCTATCACCACTTGTTTCCCTTTAGCATTGTCCTTGGGCAAAGGATCTTTCATGCTCAACCCACTCCTTGTAGTAATGGCCAACACTTGGCCTCTTGGGTTGTCTTCGGTCCTTCTGGGAAGCTTCCCCGGATCTCTATGGGCTTCACCCGCCTTTTGGAACACTTGTGCTTCCAACACTTTTGAGCTTTAGAAACTAAAGTCACGGTGCTCTCAAGACCACTCAACCTTCCTAGCAACTGCTCAAACATCATTTCGGTTCTATCCTTTGGAGGTTGAGTAAATCCGGGTGGAGGTTCTTGTGAAGCTTTTGGTGGTGGAGTTGTGCTTGTAGAAGCGGGAGGGTTCAAGGCTCCATCCGGGTTAGAGTAAGAAAATCCGGGATGGTTGTGGTTGGGCCGGTAATTGTTGAATTGCCGGTTGTTGTTGAAGTTCCTCGGGCCTTGATAATTGTTGCTGTAGTTGCCCCTTCCCATGTAATTCACATCCTCCTCTTTGGATGACAAATTGGCTTGTGGAAGCACTTGAGGAGTTGCTTGATTCTTCAAGGTTGTAGCACACAATTCCCTCAAAGATTTCAATTCATTGTTGATGGCGTCAAGCTTGAAATTGCTCATGGTGACTTCACTCACCTCATATGCTCCCGCCTTTCTCCCTTCACTCTTCCTATGGGAGTATTTCTCAATCGCTAGAGCTTGCTTCTCTACAAACTCTCAAGCTTCATCTACATGCTTCTCCATGAAAGTCCCACCGGAAAGAGATTGAAGCTTGAATTGGCTATCTTCATCAAGTCCTTTGAAGTAGATCTCCAATAGCTCAATTTTCGGTATGCCATGGTGTGGACAATCTAAGAGAAGATCCTTGAACCTCTCCCAAGACTTGAATAAACTCTCTCTATCCTTCATCACGAAGGCATTGATCTTCCCTCTTAACTCGGTAGTCTTGGAAGGTGGGAAGAACTTAGTCAAAAACTCGGTTGTCATCTCCTCCCAAGTACCAACTCGCCCTTGTGGAATAGATTGATACCAAGCCAAGGCTTTATCCTTAAGAGAGAAGGAAAAGCCCTAAGCTTATGGTTGTTGCTCTCCAATCTTGGCGGTCTAAGAGTCTCCATCAAGATCTCATAATTCATCAAGTGTTGATGGGGAGACTCTCCTTCCATCCCTCCAAATTGATTATGCCGGATCATTTGTAGAACTTGAGGGCGGAGTTCGTAATCATGGGCTGCGGGATCTCCTAAGTTCACACCCGGACGGTGTGCTCTTTGTGCCGGATCCATACGTTGCCCCAACGTTTGTGGCTCTTCCATAGCAATGGGCACAACCCTAATGTTAACCGCCGCCGGCTGCGGTTGTGGTGGAGGTGGAGGAGGTTGTTGACGGTTAAGCTCCCTTTGCACAAGAGCTTGCCTAATCTCCTCAATCTCCCTCCTAGTTGCCTCTTGCCTCTCATTGGCAAGTCTCCTTTCATTCTCCAAAGCTTCGTCCCTTATCCTTATTTGCTCTAAGGCCTCATCCAACTCAGCTTGGAGATCTCTTCCGGCCATCTCTTTTCCCTTTTTGATGCTCTTGGATCTAGATCTAAGGGTTTTCTCCGGTTCGGGATCGAATGGAGCTAAATCCTTGTCACGAGATCTTCGCATACACCTAAAGAGTGAGATGTCCTGAAAAGCAAAGGCACAAACCAAAAAGAGATCAAAAGCAACAAGAAAGATCTACACTACAAACAATCACAAAATAGACTCAATCTAGACCTAGTCCCCGGCAACGGCGCCAAAAACTTGTTACGCTCAGGATGTGATACGCAATGGGTTTTAAATTTATAATCTCGTTATATTTATCCTAACTCCTAGCGAACCCGCAGTGTACGGGACGTTTGTAGTAGGGATAGTATTCCGAAGTCGAACACAAAGACTAAGGTGAGATTGATTCAATTAGTGATTAAGTCTAGTGAAGATCCAAGTTAAGAAGAGAGAAAGAAATAAAGAAATGAAAATCTCAATTGTTTTTGGGTTGGGTTTTCGGTGATCAATCAAAGATCACAAATCATGCGAAATGTAATAATCAACTAAGCTAACAATTCAACGCAAACAAACAAGCAAAAATACGAGATATAGATCAAAGATAGAAAAGCGGATTCTAGGGGTTGGAAGTTCCGGTTATGGCATAGGACTCAAGCTATCTATTCTTTCCTTGGATTAACTATGATATGTTGGGGTTAAGTGTTTCTAGGTTGGGATCAATCACCGGGTAGGTCTCATGGTCCACTAGACCATCCCTAAAGTCTCATCACCGGGTAAGTCTCTAAGAACCTAAGGGACGGAATTCTGCACAAACCGGATTGTTACCTAGAGATCTAACCTATCCTTACCGGGTAAGTCTCGGAAGGGTTAGTCCTAAACAACCATCCTAGCACACTTAATCCAATGGCGGCTTATGAAGCTCACCACTACCTAGGGTTTGTCATCTTTGAGATCTAAGAGCAAGGATCACCGGATAAGTCTCTCCTAACACTTAGTCGCTAACACTAGGTCACCCTAGGATAGATTTAGCTCAACAAACACTTAGGATTTCAACATTTTAACAATCTAAGACTAGATCCATCGAACCAGGTAAGACCACGGTTTGTTCTACCTTTCCACGACCGTGGTTTGGCAAGAACTGGCCGTGATTCCCAACAGAAACTACGTTCATGCTCACGAGTCATCCAAAGGTAAATCTAAGTCCATCCTATCATAGCCCTAACCATAACCATCCTTTCCTTACCCTAGAACCACATCTATTTAGCCTAAAACATTCATAATAGAAATCGAAACAATCAAACATAAAATCATGGCATCCATTTGCAAGATAATGAAGAGAAAGAGATGAACAAGTGAACTAAAACAAAACCAAGCTGAAAATGGAATTAGAATAACTCACAATCCTTCTTAAAGAAGGTTCAAATGGTTCATACAACTCAAGAGATTGGTTCCGAAATCCTTCACTACAAAAAGCTCTCTAGATCTATCAATGGTGTGTCCTCTCCTCCTCAAAGCAAGCTCTTCTCCAATGGTAGCCTTCTTCTCCAATCTTCTTCCCCAAAGAATCTTCTTATTGAGAGAATATTTCTGTTAGAGGGTAGTGGATAATGGAGAGTTGCTCCAAGATGATTCTCTCAGCCAATGCAGGACCACTTTTATACTACAACTTTGCAAGAGCTGGCCAAGAGATCGTGGCACAGCTGTCACGAAAACCTGGCAAAATCCACGGTTGAAACCACGGCCGTGGAGTGTCAGATAACCGTGATTCTGTGCTTCAACATTGCCTTTGATCATTAAGCTTCGATTTGATGCATGGCTTGTGTTGGCAAGGTTCCATGAGCCCTCCCTAGCCTTTAGCTTGCATCCTAATGAGTCCGAGGGTGTGTCATCTTGATGAACGATCCTCAAACATATCGTTTTAGCTCCTAAATCTCCCAAAACACCTACAAAGCAACGCACAAGTCTGTGTAGACGTCTATCTCGACAAAATACGTGAATTGAGTGCAAACGTCATGAACTAGTGCTAAACCATGCATGATTGAGCGGGAAATCTACCTAAATGATTATCTAAACCTAAGTCATAATCGTGTTATCAGACATAGTTTAGTGGAGATGTTATTCCTCCATACGATGTTTATGAGTATGTGTTGGCTAGAGATGTACTTCCTCTATGCCTTGTGATGTGGTATGGCGAGAAATGTGATTCCTCTACGCCTTTGGGTAACGTTATGGCCCTGTTTTCTGGAGATGGTGATTCCTCAATGTTGATATTTGAGGTTATAGATTGTTATAGGTTGTGATCGTTTGAACGGAGATGTGATACCTCCGATAGAGAGAGTGAGAGTTACACCTCGGCTTATGGGTCTGAGAGACTTTGGGATTTTGCAAGTTTCGGGACGAAAATTATTTTTAGGGGGTAAGATGTAAGAGCCTTAGTCTTCGAGAGATCCCGCACCTGCGCCTCAGCTAAGACGCAACTGCCATCCACCTTTGGAGCTGTAGTAGGCCGCCCCTGCGGGCCTGTGATCCGCCCCTGCGGCCAGGCTATCCGCCCCTACGGTTTGGGGTGGGCTGCAGCCGTCTTCTTTGAACCGAACCTTGCGCCGGCCTGAGCCGCCCCTGCGCCACATGTTAGCCGCCCCTACGCCCATCTGCATCAGCAAGGTCCTACACTTGGTTCTGCAGGTGTGTTGCTTCTAGGCTTTCCATAGGATGCCTTTGTTCCCTCCTTTCCTAGTGTGAGTGTATAGGATCATGCTAGGTGTGTGAGGATGAGTTTTGATGAGGTTATGATCGGTTATTTCCTTGTACGGCTTTAAGTACTTAGGTTGATGTTAGTTGAGGTTTGAGTTTGAGTATGATCCCTTTGGGTCTAGGTGTGACCCCTTTGATGAATAGCGGTTGATATCTTTTGATGCCTTGTTATTAGGCAGTGCCCCTCTCTCAGGATTGGAGGTTGATCGTGTTTTGGTTATGTACGAGGTTAAGGTAAGTCCGTAGGACTTACTTATCTACCATCCTTATATTGGGTGTTTGCATGAGTGGTGTGTGCTTTATAAGATTGCTATGATAGCATGAGATGACATTTTTACCGACCTATGTTTTATTGATTGCCCCGTATGCGTAGTTGTGATAACCTTTCCCTTTCATCCCGACGTGGAGTCTGGAAGGTTCTCTAACGTCAGGCCATACTGACTTTACAGGAAGGGCACAATCCACTCCCATAGGGTACACGGATTGTGTGGCCGATACTTGTGTAGCTGGCTAGCAGGCTTAGAGACGGGGATGTATCGGTCTTCATGTCACATGTGTTCATTTATATATATATACACACGATTTGAGTGAATGACTAATAAATAAAGATGATAAATGGGTAAATGTGTGATAGCATGCTGATGTGTTTATCTTTTCCATAATTGTGCTTGTGCTTATGCATTACCTCATATATGTATGGTTAGCTAACGGTTTCATACCGTGTTGTAGATGTTTACAGGATAGGTGTTGTTGAGTGATCTGGCAGGGTAACAGGCCGAGGACTCTCGTACATTAGGTGGTTGGTTTGGGTTGTTTATGTTTCCCCTCCTGCGTGAGGATGTTCTTTTGTACCTCCTGTGTGAGGATATTGTTTTATATACTCGGATATGATGATGTTTACCTTTGGTTGTACAGTTTTTACAGTTTTATGTATTTGTTTTAGATCTGTCAATGTCATGTTCTAAGGTCCAGTGAACTCGTTGTCAGCTTAGGGTCAGGATCCACTGTGAGATCCTAGCCCAATGTGACATCCCGAGTCCCGCGAATTCGGGGTGTTGCAGTTTTTTACTTGGGCAGGAAATTGTATCTCTTGGAAATCACAACAACACTTTGTGGTTGCCTTGTCTTCAACTGAAGCTGAATATATGGTTGCCACTGAGGCTGCCAAAGAAGCTACTTGGTTAAAAGGTTTACTTGAGGAAGTAGATAACAAATCCTATACTCCTCTTATTAATATTGATAGTCAGAGTGCTCTTTATCTCTGCAAAGATCCCATGTACCATGAGAAAACCAAACACATTGATGTTAGGTTTCATTATATAAGAAAGAAAGTGAAACACAAGAAAATAATAGTACAGAAGATTAAAGGTGATCTAACTCCTTCTGATTTTGGTACTAAGATTGTCACTGTTGATAAATTTGCTTATTGCAGGAACTTTCTACATATCTATGATGTACCCTGAGATATGTTGAGCTATGGGTTTATGAAGGACAGGAGAGACACCAATCCACTACTGGAAGTTAGAACTGTGATACCAGATTGATTAGGAGGGCATTTTGTTATGTTAATAATCAATAGGGTAAACAAGGAGAGACTACAACTTTGAATCAAGATTGATTACTCCTCATACACATGTACAAGAATGCCTATATGTTAGCTGGTGGCCTAAGTTGCTCTAATGTGTATGGTGATCTTGCATGGTGTGCCATTATGGGAAACTTGATGAACTTCAGCTATTGCATGTAAATAACTCTGATGTTGGGACAACCGGTGGAAGTCTTGCTATTGGGCCTTTTATCTCCGAGTTGGGCCTGATTCATCTCATTGTTGGATTAATGAGAGCACGTGATTTATCTGTGGTTGTTGGCCGTATCTTCTTTCCCAAGGTATAAAGGTTGGAGTGCTGAAGAGTCGCATAGACGTGTGTGAGAGATAGATGTGATCGGTTGAGTTGATGAGTCCTAGTTCTCCAAGAAGTGAGAGAGAGGAAAGGAGAGAAAGTGAGAAGCGATCTTGTTTGTTTTGTAAGGAGATCAGAGCACGAACACAAGCTTCACTGGAAGTTTGTTTCTGGTTGCGTTGGCATCATCTGGTTTCGGTTATCTTGCTGTTCTTGTTGAGTTTTCTCTCCTATGGGGTTTCATTGATCTTGATTTGAAGTTGTAGTTTCTTGTACTCACACGTTCTTTCTACCTAGTGGATTGGGACGGATTTCCCCTCCTGAAATCCATCAGAGTAGGGTTTTATTCGAAACCCGAACTGCGTCACCAAGTTTTGTGTGTTGGTTTTTCGAATCTTTAAGTTGCCCAAAGATCACTCTAGATGTGTGGTATTTTGTTGAAAATCGATCGGTTCTAGTTTTATCAAGGGGCTTGATATAATGTGCTTTAAGTGTGGTTGCTATGGACATTACGCGTCCCACTACGAGTTTGATGAGGCTGCAAAACATGTCACTAGCATACAAGCTGTTAATACGGTTATAGTAAGAGAAGATCCCAATATTACTACAGAAAAACAAACTGAGGCACATTCCGACCAAACTCCGGTTATTCCAGCGACTGATCCGGCTACGGACCCTAGATGCTAGTGGCAAGAAAAGGAAAGTTCGACAAAGGAAAGAAATATGTTTAGAGGATAGCAGGATACAATACTTCCATGAATAAACCTACTCAATATAATAACAAGGGAAAGAACCTTTCTGTCAAAGGGAAGATATCAGAGCCCGTTGTCAAAGGAAAGGCTGTTGTGGTTGCTATTGGGCCAGGCGAGTTGGCCCCAACTTTTTTGGAGCAACGTCATCAGAGTGATGGGGCGTCCACTAGTAGACAAACAAATGAGGTCAGCCCAGGGAGCCAAGACACGCGGTAGAACTTAAAGAAGAGTAATGCTACAACGGGCCCGAAGGTAGGTAAAAATGGGGAAAAAATCAATCTAACAGGTTCACCTGTATTTGCAGCGGTGGCAAAGCATAAAGAAGCAAAGAAAGGTGACGAGGGGAAGAAGAAACCAGTGAACAGGATGAAGAATGAAGCTAGGAGAGCAGCATGGAGGGCTAAAAAGGCAGAAGAACATTACCCCAAACCACGTCCTTTAAAACGACAAAGGCAAGAAGATACTTTCTCTATCCAACATCTGGAAGTACGACTCTCTTGACAGTGAACTCTAGCATACTTTCGGGGACGATGAATGATGCTATAAACACTACCACGGGCTCTTGCACCCAAGAGCTTTTAAACTTTCATACCACTTCTACTTCTAACGCAGAACTAAACACCAGTATAGAAGAGAATCAAAAGGTTGCGATTAAAGAAGGTCAAACTAGCCTTGTACATGTTGGAGATAATAAAGTCCCACATCGAAAGATGGGGACACTCCGAGCCTGATATATAAGGTCGGTGGGCTACTCCTCCTATTTCCATTTGATTTTAGGATGGAACCTTGCCGGGTTTATGTGCTGGACTTGGGTCTAATGCGCATGTGCGCTCGTATGCACACGACCTCCGCTCTACCGGTCCGTCTGTATCGGACTTTGACATGGTATCAGAGCGGTTAGTCTCAATTCGGCTCGCGATCCTAACCTATGTACAACTGCAACTCGGTCTATAATCCTCTAGTTGCACTTGCGGGGGCGTGTTGGAGATAATAAAGTCCCACATCGAAAGATGGGGACACTCCGAGCCTAATATATAAGGTCGGTGGACTACTCCTCCTATTGACAATTGGTTTTAGGATGGAACCTTGTCGGGTTTATGTGCTGGGCTTGGGCCTAATGCACATGTGCGCTCGTATGCACACGATCCCCGCTCTACCGGTCCGTCTGTATCGGACTTTGACAGTACAAAACGGTCCTGACTTGAGGACCAGTGATGAAGAGACGAGGGAGAACTTGGATTCTACATCAAGTCTAGTAGCAGCTAAGACGGGTATGTAATCCTGTGGAATGTATTCGGAGCCGGCAAGAGTGGGTTCCGACGTGCTATTAAATTCTTGTGCAAGACACATAAAATCGACAGGTTTGCCATCTTTGAACCGAGAGTATTTGGAGCTAGAGCTCAGTCCATTTGTGATTGTTTGAATTTCACGTGGTGCTTCCGTGTTGAAGCGGAAGGGTTTGCAGGAGGAGTGTGGTTGTTGTGGAATAAAGATAAATTCAATGTTAGTATTATCAGGAGCAATCCGTGTTTCATCCATGCTAGGATCTCCGACGGTAATAAGTTTTATAGTCCGGTTGCTATCTATGCTTACCCTGATCATGTGAGATGGAAAACTTTTTGGAGGGACATTGATATTGAGTTGTCGAGTATCAGAGTCCCGTTAATTATAGGAGGTGATTATAACTACATCCGGTTTCTTCATGAGAGACAAGGAGGATCAGAAAAGCTTCACGTTGACTCGGATATTTTCAATGATCATGTGTTGAACCATGGGCTGATCGATATGGGATATACGGGTGCTGATTTCACTTGGGATGACGGCAAGACGACGAAGTGAAATATATGGGGGCTGATTTCACTTCGTATTCACTTGGGATGAGTTGGCCCTCCCTCCCACCCATATACTAGCTGGACTAATCAAACTTTGTGTATTCTTTTGATGATACACAATATTAATACACAAATTTCAATTACACAATGTTAATGCATGATTTCAATTACACAATGTTCATACACAAACTTAACTACACAATGTTAATACGTAAAAAACTTGTGTAACCAAACCTTGCGTAAATGACGAACTTGTGTAACCAAACATTGTGTAAATGACAAACTTGTGTAACTAAACTTTGTGTAAATGACAGACTTGTGTACATAACGGAACTTGTAATTAAACAACGATCGAACCTTGTGTAAATGAGAGACTTGTGTACATGACATAAACAAACGGACGTGCCTAGTTTGAATTTAATATTTCCGTAAAAACAATGTTGAGAATATCACAAGCTAAAATATCCGGATTAGTTATAGATTACTTCTTTATTTAATGGTTTAGGATAATGATTAACATCTTTAATTAGACAGAATATTAAAATTAAATAGGAGAGAAGGATGACAAATTAGGTTGGATCTTTAATTATTTTCACATAAATCTTTTTTTATAAAAATAAGAAGTGTCCAAAATTGTCAAATCTTGTTACCTTAGTTAAAGATATTCCAACATCATTTATCTTTATTTTTTAAATATAAAAATATGGTGTCTAGTTTGTATACAAGATACAAAAAATACCTTATTTCGATCACCAATATTCTCTCCATATTTCGACAAATCGTTTTATTATCATTATTTTGTCGGAGGATATTGTCATCTAACACTTTACCTATTTATCAAAAGTTTTTCTTTTACAATTAGATGAATAATAATATAGAATTACTTAGCCAATATATACTTTATGGATTTTTATATTAAACTTATTATTATATAAATGCTATTTTGAATTTATTCATTATAAATATTTATAAAATTATTATTTTTACTAATTTTAAATAAAAATTCAATTAAACAACATCTGTGCATAGCATAATTGTTACACTAGTTTATATAACTAAGATATAATACTCCATCGATTTCGCATTATTTGTCCATCTAGGCTCAAAAAAAATTTCAAAATAATTATCCATGAAAAATCCATTGAAACAAGGTTTTTTTGAGTTTTAGTTTTAGAAAATGTACCCCTTAAGAGAAGAGTGTTTAGAGTTTGAGAGAAAATACAAAAAGTTGGGGATATATTTACCTAATTTAAAAATTAAATGGCCGATTTATTAAAAGTAAAACTCAAAAAAGCCTATTAACCAAATTAGCACAAAATCATTTAACGTCAATATT
Source organism: Fagopyrum homotropicum (assembly GCA_033239125.1). Taxonomy (NCBI): domain Eukaryota; kingdom Viridiplantae; phylum Streptophyta; class Magnoliopsida; order Caryophyllales; family Polygonaceae; genus Fagopyrum; species Fagopyrum homotropicum. Next base: position 141,935,444 of record BSWB01000003.1, on the reverse strand, counting down.
TTCTAAAAACAAAATTATGCATTTACTATCTGAAAATAACACTTATATTGATTATCTTCTTTTGTTTTTTATTTAAGTTTTATGTGAAAAATAATAATTCTTTTTTTTTTTAGTTTTGTTTTTAATGCTTCTCATTTCTTGGTATGCAACTCGAATTTCATAATAACCGGAATATTTACGGTTTTGCAAGACTTTGTGTATATGAATTAAGGAGCATCACTTTAACTGGACTTATAGAGATGATGATCCAGAGAACTGCAGATCTCATCTCAATTCAATTCCTGAAAGCAACTACAAGATACAATATTCTAAAAATTCAATTACAAGAAAAACTGGCTTTCATCAAACCACTTCACTGCACCACCACCGCCGTCCATCTGTCGAGGCTCAAACCTAACACCACCACCACCACCGTAAAACGTCGTCGGCTGAGCCACCACAGGGCCGCCACCAAACCCAGATTTCTCATTCGACGGGCCGACTTGTCCATGATATAAGTTAGACCCCGTGAACTGATCATTAGGGTTATAACTGAACCCAGCCGAGCTAACCCCGCCGGCGCCGCTAGACGAACCGCCAGCTGCCGGATCAAACATCGGCCATGGCATCTGCATATTAGCATCACATGATTCACATCCATTACAAGTATTAACAATAGCGTTGTTACTGTAAATTCCAAAACTACCCCTCAAATCCCCAATCCTTTCCTCAACAGCACAGAGCTTATGATCCAAATCAAAAGCCAACTTAGCAAGCTGGTCTCTACTTAACCCATCAAAATCATTGAACCAAGTCGGCATCGAAGCCTTTGTCTGAACCTTAAAACTTGGCAGATGATGATCAACTTTACTTTTCTTGCCTTCTAAAGCTTCTTGTAGGCCAAGGCTCCTCTTGGCGTTCTCTTCCTCAGGAATCGACATGTACCGATCAATCACGGTTCGAACCTCGGCTTGGCTCGACGGGTATGTGTCGGGCTCCGAGTTGGGACCCGGGTAGATAATGACGCAGAGGGGCACGTCGCATAGCGTAGCGAGCTCGTAAGCCTTCTTCTTCAACCCTTTCTTGCGCTTCTCGAAGGTTGCTGCTCTTGCTTTGTCTTTCTTGATGAACTCCATTGCTAGCTTTGCTCGACCCATTGAATGCAAGTGAGATTATAGAGACGATTGTATTGAATGTAATAATTGAAGATAAGTTAGGTTTGTATATATAGTTGTGTTCTACTACAAAATTAAATATTTGTTTCCTTATTTAGTTTACTGTGTATAATATGCTACCATATATAATATCTTCCGTATATAATATTTTCGCGCGGTAGCCCTTTGTCCCAATTATTTTTGACACCGTGATCCTTCTGTCAAGACTAGAGAAAAACGTTAGAATTATATTTTAATACAAAAAGGAAAATAAATTTCACATGTAGGAATAAAAGGAATAAGGGGGTTTCTACTCTCTTTAGTCACGGCTCTTGTTTATTACGGGTGTGTTTGGTTGGAGATTAAAGGAGGTTCATTTAGATTAAATTTAGGAGATTAAATTTGTGTAAGTGTTTGGATGAAGGTGGAGATTATGGAAAAAAATTATAGAAGGGATTAATTGGGATTAAAAAGGGCCAAAAAAGGGCCAAAAAATAACCTTATATTACCAAGGTTAAAGGAGATTAATTTTTAAATATCAATTAGGATTCCACTCATGCCCCCTATTTAAGGTTAAAATAAGGGTAAATTTGTAAATCAATATCAATTAAACCTATTAAAAGATCTACAACCAAACAACTTCAAGTAAATTATTTTATATCAAATAATCCCTAATAAATCCCATATAAAATTTAACCCCTTTTAAATTTCATCTAGATTAATCTTCAAAATAACCTCCATCTCTTACCAAACACACCCTAAAGGTAGAGTTTTTCAAGTACCCTTTGTTGTTTAACATTGTCGAACAATAACTTGTTTTTTGTCTACTCCAATATCAGTATTGCTAATGAATTAAATGATCCACTATTTTGGCAAGCCAAAATCATTAGCGTAGCAATTTGGCAATTTTCAAAATATTTGTTGGGAAAACTCCGCGCTCCCGACTCACACCGAGTATCTAGAAATGGGTGTTTTGTTGCGCACTAATACTTGTACACCAACCTCACTTACAATCTCCTTTTAAAAGCCTTTTTACTTTTTTCTTGATAGAGTTACACAAATGAAAGGTGGTCTCCCCTATATATATAGACATTGTCACCTCCTCTATTGGAAGGTTCCGGAACTCGATTCTCCTAGATTATTCCGGAGCCTTCTTACTCAATCATGTACAAATCTAGAACCCTCCCTAGATTTCTAATCTAGTCTACATGGTTCCTTCGAGTTGTAGATGTCTCCATCATCTTCCGGTAGTTCCGCCTCCTTTCGGAAGGTTCCGCCACCATCCGGATTATTCCGCTTTATTCCAGAAGGATGCACCATATTCCGGAATGTTCCACCACCTTCCGAAATATTCTGTTTTCTTCCGAAATGTTCTTCCACCTTCCAAAGTAACCCATTATCACCATATTTATATTTAAAAATATGAATTAACCTAACAATATCTACGCATAATTTCATCTCTCTGAGTGTTGTAGCAAAATACCAAAACTATTATAATTCTTCAATTTGTCTCTTTTTTTTTCTCCTTCCAGTGAGTTGTATGTATAAGAGAAATGTGGAGGCAATATTAGAGTGGTTGGCGAGTCTTTTTAAGCTCGACAATGGAGTTAATATACATAATGAACATGATCACTTTCTTTTTGTGCTATTAATTTAGTTAATGTATTGTAGACATAAATTATGCGTTTATGATGTATAATGCACTGTCTTGGACCGGTGGAGTAATAAGTTAAAATAAATGATGTAGGATTTTTCGAATAGTTTTTATCTACGTTTGGCGAAATCTATATAATACTTGCTCAATTTGTTTTCCCACTGTTTCAACGTCTTGATGAATACTTATAAAAGTATCAATTTTATACCCGATATATTTCATCATCTTGTCAAATACAAATACCTGACATAGATCTTAATTCTTAATCTCATACTCATATCCTTGATATCAAAACGAATGTCTCATATACTAACATTAAAATCTTGTTATCAAAGCCCTTAGGGCTTATGGTTCAGTTATTTATGCGGTATGTTATATTTTGTGCGATCAAAATCAATCGTCAATCTAAAAAACCGACGCTTGCTGATTTTTGGAATGAGAATGTTATTAATTGTATACATATCTATCAGTATTCAGTAGGCTTGTAGTAATTTTATAAAAACCCTAATTCTATGGCGGCAGCTGAAGCGACTCCCGAGGCGACTTCCCCCCTCCCTCCCCCACTTGCGGCTCCAGATCCCACTGTCATTTTGTCCTCTTCTCCGGCTACTAACTCTTGTCAACTGGCCCCACTCCAGCCTGGCCAAGCGACAACTTCACATGTTGATACCAACCCAAAGCAAATTCCTTCATGGAGCGAGATGCTATTTGGAGACGAAGCTTGGAAGTGTTTACCAATCTTGCCTAATAATCTGGTGGAATCTGGCAAGATTCGAATTGAATTTCCCGAAGGAGAGGATGCAACTCCTGTCATAAATGTGGCTCCGGAAGTGGTAAAAGTGTTGAATGCTCCATAGAAGAATTCCATAGTAGTAAAGCTACTTGGGAGGAAGATCTCGTTTTCAGCCCTAGAAAGAAATCTCAGACAGATATGGAAACTTGTCGGAGGCTGGACAATTATTTATCTACCGAATGAATTCTTCTTGGTCAGGTTTGAGAAGGAGTCTGACATGCTTGATATTCTGACTGGAGGCCCTTGGAAATTATTTGGCCATTACCTCATGATGCAACGTTGGGATGATTCTTTCGATCCCCTGACGTCGGTGCTTTCTTCAACAGGTGTATGGGTTCGAATATCGGGACTCCTCTTTGCTATGTACAACATAAGTGTGTTAAAAGCTATTGCCTCCGCCATTGGTTCACCGCTTCGCATTGATGCAAATACGATGGGAGTGGCTAGAGGAAGATATGCGAGGGTCTGTGTGAACTTAGACCTGACCCGACCTCTCAAAGGTGATGTTATTTTGAACGGGAAGAGACTGCTACTGGAGTATGAAAACCTACATACGATTTGTTTTGGGTGCGGCTGTTATGGGCATCTGCAGGAAACTTGTGTATACGCGGAGAGAAGAGAGATACTAGTTGTGACCACAACCACAAAACCTGCAGTTAGTGCTGAGGCAACCCAGGCTCCGGTAAAGGAAATAAATTAACCGGTCCAAGCGCCCGAACAGATTGTAGAGGAGGAGGGGCATGGTCCTTGGATGGTGGTCCCACGAAGAAAACAGTCCTCAACTAGACAACATCAGCGAAAGGGCCAAGATGAAGTCAAGAGCGGAAGGGATACCCATGTTGAAAGAGTTAATGACAAAGGAAAAAACCAGATCCAAGGATTACCATCTGCAGCTACACCGGAGGTGAACATGAATCATAACAGAAAAAGATCTCGACAAAGCAATAAGAATGGGGAGAGCTCACCAGATTTTCAACGCCATCACAAGGAAGTTCCGTTGAAAATTCAGGCAAAAGGCATCCCCACTGAGAAACCTGTAACTGCTATGCTGGGGGTGCAGCAAGTTAAAATTCTTAACAGGGCGGTCCCAAGGGAGGTAACTTTTACAACGAATTAAGGTGGTTGGAAGCTCAGTGGGGTCAACAGATATAAATATGGTCTCGATGGATCATACTGGGACTTCGAGTCAGAAAGGGATGATGGAATCCCAGGTCTCCCGAGTTCCGGACTCCCAAGTCTGAGGGACTGGGTAGTTCCGCTAACTCAAAAAGTTTAAATGATAGGTATCATATGGAATAGTCTCGGAACTGTCAAACCCAACTTCCGAAGATCGATGAGGTACATGATACGGAAACATAATCCTAGCTTTTTAGCGCTTTTTGTGACCCACTGCGCAGGAAACGTGGCTGACAAGATTTGTGAGCAAATGGGTTTCGACTCGTGGGATCGAGTTGAAGCGCAGGGACATAGTGGAGGCATTTGGCTCTTATGGAAGTCCACTACTTGTCCTATATCGGTGATTACAAAAAATAAACAGTATATTCATGCAATGGTAGGACTAGGTGACGCTGCATTTACGCTGATTGTTACCTATATCGCATCGGATCCGAGTAGAAGGGGTAGAGTGTGGGAAGAGATCTCCGGGATAATAACTGGCTCACCTACCCCAATGGTTATAGGAGGGGATATGAATGTGACTAAGAGCCTTGAGGAAACACAAGGCGGCTCAAACCGGCTTTCGTGTCATTCAATAAACTTTAGTCAGTGGATTAATGATAACCATCTCATCGACGTCGGCTTTGTAGGAACCCCGTTCACTTGGACTCGTGGTAGATCTATTCAGACTCGTATCACAAAACGTTTAGACAGAGTGTTAATGAGCCCCATGGGCCGACGCAAATGGCCAGAAGCTACAGTGAGACACCTCCCTCGCCTCTCTTCTGATCACAACCCTCTGCTGCTCAATTTCAAGAGAGAGCTCCCTTACGACCCAAAAAGACAGCCTTTTCGGTTCCAAGCAACATGGTTTACTCACCCGGAGTTTGTGCATACAATTGAAAATGCATGGGAGAAGCTCTCGAGTCTTCCTGTGGCTCTCAGGAAATTGCAAGTCTTCCTCAGAACTTGGAACAAGGAGACTTTTGGCAATATCCACCAACGTAAAGAAGCATTGCTGAAAAAGCTGGAAGATATTAATAGTGATATGCTACAAGGCCCATCAGAGACCCTCCTTAACCAAGAAAAAGAAGTGGAGGAAGAGATTGAAAAGGTTCTTGAACAGGAGGAAATTCTTTGGTGCCAGAAATCAAGACACCAACGGCTTTCTTGCGGAGATAGAAATACGGCTTTTTTTTCATCTATCCACCATCATTCGGAGGAATCGGAGCAAGATCGAGGCTCTAAAGCTTGACACGGGTGAGTGGTGCCTAGACCAAGTTACTTTGGAGAGACATGCCACAAGTTTCTTCAAGGACATGTATAGCCCTAGTAATCTCCAACAGTTGGGAACTTTAGAGAGGGGAGATCTCCCTTGCCTGTCGAACGCCCAACTATCGGCCATTTCTAGGCCTTTTACGGACGTTGAGATCGAAGAGGCGGTTAAGAGTATGGGGGCTCTCAAAGCCCCAGGCCCGGATGGATTCCAACCTATCTTCTTCCAGAAACTTTGGAGCACGGTGGGGCAATCCTTAATCCATTTTGTACGACATTTTCTGGACACCGGAAGCCTTCAAAGTTCGGTAAATGAGACTTTACTTGTCTTAATCCGGAAAACTGAAAAAACCGGAGCTTATCCAACAATTTCGTCCTATTAATCTCTACAATGTATCCTATTAGACTATCACTAAAATGTTTGTTAACCGTCTCAAACCTTTTATGAATTTTCTTGTAAGTCCAATGCAGGCAAGTTTCATTCCGGGACGGCTCATTTCGGACAATACCATCCTGGCCCAAGAAGCCATACATTCAATGAGGAGGAAAAAAGGAAGGAAGGGATGGTTGGTTTTGAAACTTGACCTGGAAAACGCCTATGATAGGCTTCATTGGGAATTTATTGTTGATACGTTGCAGGATGCACACCTTCCTCCTATGTTGATCGAAAGAATGAAAACCTGCTTCTAGTCGAGTTCCATGCGAATCTTATGGAATGAGGAGAAAACAGATAGCTTCGCCATGACTAGAGGACAGGGAGACCCACTCTCACCTTATCTATTTGTCCTCTGTTTGGAGCAACTGAGCCATTTGATCGATAAAGCTGTGAGGGAAGGGTCTTGGAAACCAATGTAGATGTCGAGAGGAGGCCCGATGCTATCCCCTTTATTCTTCGCTGACGATATTTTGCTCTTTGCTGAAGCTTCATGCCAGCAAGTACGGATCATAAAGAACATTTTAGATACCTTTTGTGAGGCCTCGGGACAACAGGTGAGCCTGGCTAAATCACGCATCTGTTTTTCACACATCGTCATAGGGGACTTGGAAGAGCTGCTGAGTTCTGCATGTGGGATCCCTCATACCAGAAATTTGGGTAAGTATCTTGGTATTCGAATCTTTAAGTTGCCCAAAGATCACTCTAGATGTGTGGTATTTTGTTGAAAATCGATCGGTTCTAGTTTTATCAAGGGGCTTGATATAATGTGCTTTAAGTGTGGTTGCTATGGACATTACGCGTCCCACTACGAGTTTGATGAGGCTGCAAAACATGTCACTAGCATACAAGCTGTTAATACGGTTATAGTAAGAGAAGATCCCAATATTACTACAGAAAAACAAACTGAGGCACATTCCGACCAAACTCCGGTTATTCCAGCGACTGATCCGGCTACGGACCCTAGATGCTAGTGGCAAGAAAAGGAAAGTTCGACAAAGGAAAGAAATATGTTTAGAGGATAGCAGGATACAATACTTCCATGAATAAACCTACTCAATATAATAACAAGGGAAAGAACCTTTCTGTCAAAGGGAAGATATCAGAGCCCGTTGTCAAAGGAAAGGCTGTTGTGGTTGCTATTGGGCCAGGCGAGTTGGCCCCAACTTTTTTGGAGCAACGTCATCAGAGTGATGGGGCGTCCACTAGTAGACAAACAAATGAGGTCAGCCCAGGGAGCCAAGACACGCGGTAGAACTTAAAGAAGAGTAATGCTACAACGGGCCCGAAGGTAGGTAAAAATGGGGAAAAAATCAATCTAACAGGTTCACCTGTATTTGCAGCGGTGGCAAAGCATAAAGAAGCAAAGAAAGGTGACGAGGGGAAGAAGAAACCAGTGAACAGGATGAAGAATGAAGCTAGGAGAGCAGCATGGAGGGCTAAAAAGGCAGAAGAACATTACCCCAAACCACGTCCTTTAAAACGACAAAGGCAAGAAGATACTTTCTCTATCCAACATCTGGAAGTACGACTCTCTTGACAGTGAACTCTAGCATACTTTCGGGGACGATGAATGATGCTATAAACACTACCACGGGCTCTTGCACCCAAGAGCTTTTAAACTTTCATACCACTTCTACTTCTAACGCAGAACTAAACACCAGTATAGAAGAGAATCAAAAGGTTGCGATTAAAGAAGGTCAAACTAGCCTTGTACATGTTGGAGATAATAAAGTCCCACATCGAAAGATGGGGACACTCCGAGCCTGATATATAAGGTCGGTGGGCTACTCCTCCTATTTCCATTTGATTTTAGGATGGAACCTTGCCGGGTTTATGTGCTGGACTTGGGTCTAATGCGCATGTGCGCTCGTATGCACACGACCTCCGCTCTACCGGTCCGTCTGTATCGGACTTTGACATGGTATCAGAGCGGTTAGTCTCAATTCGGCTCGCGATCCTAACCTATGTACAACTGCAACTCGGTCTATAATCCTCTAGTTGCACTTGCGGGGGCGTGTTGGAGATAATAAAGTCCCACATCGAAAGATGGGGACACTCCGAGCCTAATATATAAGGTCGGTGGACTACTCCTCCTATTGACAATTGGTTTTAGGATGGAACCTTGTCGGGTTTATGTGCTGGGCTTGGGCCTAATGCACATGTGCGCTCGTATGCACACGATCCCCGCTCTACCGGTCCGTCTGTATCGGACTTTGACAGTACAAAACGGTCCTGACTTGAGGACCAGTGATGAAGAGACGAGGGAGAACTTGGATTCTACATCAAGTCTAGTAGCAGCTAAGACGGGTATGTAATCCTGTGGAATGTATTCGGAGCCGGCAAGAGTGGGTTCCGACGTGCTATTAAATTCTTGTGCAAGACACATAAAATCGACAGGTTTGCCATCTTTGAACCGAGAGTATTTGGAGCTAGAGCTCAGTCCATTTGTGATTGTTTGAATTTCACGTGGTGCTTCCGTGTTGAAGCGGAAGGGTTTGCAGGAGGAGTGTGGTTGTTGTGGAATAAAGATAAATTCAATGTTAGTATTATCAGGAGCAATCCGTGTTTCATCCATGCTAGGATCTCCGACGGTAATAAGTTTTATAGTCCGGTTGCTATCTATGCTTACCCTGATCATGTGAGATGGAAAACTTTTTGGAGGGACATTGATATTGAGTTGTCGAGTATCAGAGTCCCGTTAATTATAGGAGGTGATTATAACTACATCCGGTTTCTTCATGAGAGACAAGGAGGATCAGAAAAGCTTCACGTTGACTCGGATATTTTCAATGATCATGTGTTGAACCATGGGCTGATCGATATGGGATATACGGGTGCTGATTTCACTTGGGATGACGGCAAGACGACGAAGTGAAATATATGGGGGCTGATTTCACTTCGTATTCACTTGGGATGAGTTGGCCCTCCCTCCCACCCATATACTAGCTGGACTAATCAAACTTTGTGTATTCTTTTGATGATACACAATATTAATACACAAATTTCAATTACACAATGTTAATGCATGATTTCAATTACACAATGTTCATACACAAACTTAACTACACAATGTTAATACGTAAAAAACTTGTGTAACCAAACCTTGCGTAAATGACGAACTTGTGTAACCAAACATTGTGTAAATGACAAACTTGTGTAACTAAACTTTGTGTAAATGACAGACTTGTGTACATAACGGAACTTGTAATTAAACAACGATCGAACCTTGTGTAAATGAGAGACTTGTGTACATGACATAAACAAACGGACGTGCCTAGTTTGAATTTAATATTTCCGTAAAAACAATGTTGAGAATATCACAAGCTAAAATATCCGGATTAGTTATAGATTACTTCTTTATTTAATGGTTTAGGATAATGATTAACATCTTTAATTAGACAGAATATTAAAATTAAATAGGAGAGAAGGATGACAAATTAGGTTGGATCTTTAATTATTTTCACATAAATCTTTTTTTATAAAAATAAGAAGTGTCCAAAATTGTCAAATCTTGTTACCTTAGTTAAAGATATTCCAACATCATTTATCTTTATTTTTTAAATATAAAAATATGGTGTCTAGTTTGTATACAAGATACAAAAAATACCTTATTTCGATCACCAATATTCTCTCCATATTTCGACAAATCGTTTTATTATCATTATTTTGTCGGAGGATATTGTCATCTAACACTTTACCTATTTATCAAAAGTTTTTCTTTTACAATTAGATGAATAATAATATAGAATTACTTAGCCAATATATACTTTATGGATTTTTATATTAAACTTATTATTATATAAATGCTATTTTGAATTTATTCATTATAAATATTTATAAAATTATTATTTTTACTAATTTTAAATAAAAATTCAATTAAACAACATCTGTGCATAGCATAATTGTTACACTAGTTTATATAACTAAGATATAATACTCCATCGATTTCGCATTATTTGTCCATCTAGGCTCAAAAAAAATTTCAAAATAATTATCCATGAAAAATCCATTGAAACAAGGTTTTTTTGAGTTTTAGTTTTAGAAAATGTACCCCTTAAGAGAAGAGTGTTTAGAGTTTGAGAGAAAATACAAAAAGTTGGGGATATATTTACCTAATTTAAAAATTAAATGGCCGATTTATTAAAAGTAAAACTCAAAAAAGCCTATTAACCAAATTAGCACAAAATCATTTAACGTCAATATTTTCTAAAAACAAAATTATGCATTTACTATCTGAAAATAACACTTATATTGATTATCTTCTTTTGTTTTTTATTTAAGTTTTATGTGAAAAATAATAATTCTTTTTTTTTTTAGTTTTGTTTTTAATGCTTCTCATTTCTTGGTATGCAACTCGAATTTCATAATAACCGGAATATTTACGGTTTTGCAAGACTTTGTGTATATGAATTAAGGAGCATCACTTTAACTGGACTTATAGAGATGATGATCCAGAGAACTGCAGATCTCATCTCAATTCAATTCCTGAAAGCAACTACAAGATACAATATTCTAAAAATTCAATTACAAGAAAAACTGGCTTTCATCAAACCACTTCACTGCACCACCACCGCCGTCCATCTGTCGAGGCTCAAACCTAACACCACCACCACCACCGTAAAACGTCGTCGGCTGAGCCACCACAGGGCCGCCACCAAACCCAGATTTCTCATTCGACGGGCCGACTTGTCCATGATATAAGTTAGACCCCGTGAACTGATCATTAGGGTTATAACTGAACCCAGCCGAGCTAACCCCGCCGGCGCCGCTAGACGAACCGCCAGCTGCCGGATCAAACATCGGCCATGGCATCTGCATATTAGCATCACATGATTCACATCCATTACAAGTATTAACAATAGCGTTGTTACTGTAAATTCCAAAACTACCCCTCAAATCCCCAATCCTTTCCTCAACAGCACAGAGCTTATGATCCAAATCAAAAGCCAACTTAGCAAGCTGGTCTCTACTTAACCCATCAAAATCATTGAACCAAGTCGGCATCGAAGCCTTTGTCTGAACCTTAAAACTTGGCAGATGATGATCAACTTTACTTTTCTTGCCTTCTAAAGCTTCTTGTAGGCCAAGGCTCCTCTTGGCGTTCTCTTCCTCAGGAATCGACATGTACCGATCAATCACGGTTCGAACCTCGGCTTGGCTCGACGGGTATGTGTCGGGCTCCGAGTTGGGACCCGGGTAGATAATGACGCAGAGGGGCACGTCGCATAGCGTAGCGAGCTCGTAAGCCTTCTTCTTCAACCCTTTCTTGCGCTTCTCGAAGGTTGCTGCTCTTGCTTTGTCTTTCTTGATGAACTCCATTGCTAGCTTTGCTCGACCCATTGAATGCAAGTGAGATTATAGAGACGATTGTATTGAATGTAATAATTGAAGATAAGTTAGGTTTGTATATATAGTTGTGTTCTACTACAAAATTAAATATTTGTTTCCTTATTTAGTTTACTGTGTATAATATGCTACCATATATAATATCTTCCGTATATAATATTTTCGCGCGGTAGCCCTTTGTCCCAATTATTTTTGACACCGTGATCCTTCTGTCAAGACTAGAGAAAAACGTTAGAATTATATTTTAATACAAAAAGGAAAATAAATTTCACATGTAGGAATAAAAGGAATAAGGGGGTTTCTACTCTCTTTAGTCACGGCTCTTGTTTATTACGGGTGTGTTTGGTTGGAGATTAAAGGAGGTTCATTTAGATTAAATTTAGGAGATTAAATTTGTGTAAGTGTTTGGATGAAGGTGGAGATTATGGAAAAAAATTATAGAAGGGATTAATTGGGATTAAAAAGGGCCAAAAAAGGGCCAAAAAATAACCTTATATTACCAAGGTTAAAGGAGATTAATTTTTAAATATCAATTAGGATTCCACTCATGCCCCCTATTTAAGGTTAAAATAAGGGTAAATTTGTAAATCAATATCAATTAAACCTATTAAAAGATCTACAACCAAACAACTTCAAGTAAATTATTTTATATCAAATAATCCCTAATAAATCCCATATAAAATTTAACCCCTTTTAAATTTCATCTAGATTAATCTTCAAAATAACCTCCATCTCTTACCAAACACACCCTAAAGGTAGAGTTTTTCAAGTACCCTTTGTTGTTTAACATTGTCGAACAATAACTTGTTTTTTGTCTACTCCAATATCAGTATTGCTAATGAATTAAATGATCCACTATTTTGGCAAGCCAAAATCATTAGCGTAGCAATTTGGCAATTTTCAAAATATTTGTTGGGAAAACTCCGCGCTCCCGACTCACACCGAGTATCTAGAAATGGGTGTTTTGTTGCGCACTAATACTTGTACACCAACCTCACTTACAATCTCCTTTTAAAAGCCTTTTTACTTTTTTCTTGATAGAGTTACACAAATGAAAGGTGGTCTCCCCTATATATATAGACATTGTCACCTCCTCTATTGGAAGGTTCCGGAACTCGATTCTCCTAGATTATTCCGGAGCCTTCTTACTCAATCATGTACAAATCTAGAACCCTCCCTAGATTTCTAATCTAGTCTACATGGTTCCTTCGAGTTGTAGATGTCTCCATCATCTTCCGGTAGTTCCGCCTCCTTTCGGAAGGTTCCGCCACCATCCGGATTATTCCGCTTTATTCCAGAAGGATGCACCATATTCCGGAATGTTCCACCACCTTCCGAAATATTCTGTTTTCTTCCGAAATGTTCTTCCACCTTCCAAAGTAACCCATTATCACCATATTTATATTTAAAAATATGAATTAACCTAACAATATCTACGCATAATTTCATCTCTCTGAGTGTTGTAGCAAAATACCAAAACTATTATAATTCTTCAATTTGTCTCTTTTTTTTTCTCCTTCCAGTGAGTTGTATGTATAAGAGAAATGTGGAGGCAATATTAGAGTGGTTGGCGAGTCTTTTTAAGCTCGACAATGGAGTTAATATACATAATGAACATGATCACTTTCTTTTTGTGCTATTAATTTAGTTAATGTATTGTAGACATAAATTATGCGTTTATGATGTATAATGCACTGTCTTGGACCGGTGGAGTAATAAGTTAAAATAAATGATGTAGGATTTTTCGAATAGTTTTTATCTACGTTTGGCGAAATCTATATAATACTTGCTCAATTTGTTTTCCCACTGTTTCAACGTCTTGATGAATACTTATAAAAGTATCAATTTTATACCCGATATATTTCATCATCTTGTCAAATACAAATACCTGACATAGATCTTAATTCTTAATCTCATACTCATATCCTTGATATCAAAACGAATGTCTCATATACTAACATTAAAATCTTGTTATCAAAGCCCTTAGGGCTTATGGTTCAGTTATTTATGCGGTATGTTATATTTTGTGCGATCAAAATCAATCGTCAATCTAAAAAACCGACGCTTGCTGATTTTTGGAATGAGAATGTTATTAATTGTATACATATCTATCAGTATTCAGTAGGCTTGTAGTAATTTTATAAAAACCCTAATTCTATGGCGGCAGCTGAAGCGACTCCCGAGGCGACTTCCCCCCTCCCTCCCCCACTTGCGGCTCCAGATCCCACTGTCATTTTGTCCTCTTCTCCGGCTACTAACTCTTGTCAACTGGCCCCACTCCAGCCTGGCCAAGCGACAACTTCACATGTTGATACCAACCCAAAGCAAATTCCTTCATGGAGCGAGATGCTATTTGGAGACGAAGCTTGGAAGTGTTTACCAATCTTGCCTAATAATCTGGTGGAATCTGGCAAGATTCGAATTGAATTTCCCGAAGGAGAGGATGCAACTCCTGTCATAAATGTGGCTCCGGAAGTGGTAAAAGTGTTGAATGCTCCATAGAAGAATTCCATAGTAGTAAAGCTACTTGGGAGGAAGATCTCGTTTTCAGCCCTAGAAAGAAATCTCAGACAGATATGGAAACTTGTCGGAGGCTGGACAATTATTTATCTACCGAATGAATTCTTCTTGGTCAGGTTTGAGAAGGAGTCTGACATGCTTGATATTCTGACTGGAGGCCCTTGGAAATTATTTGGCCATTACCTCATGATGCAACGTTGGGATGATTCTTTCGATCCCCTGACGTCGGTGCTTTCTTCAACAGGTGTATGGGTTCGAATATCGGGACTCCTCTTTGCTATGTACAACATAAGTGTGTTAAAAGCTATTGCCTCCGCCATTGGTTCACCGCTTCGCATTGATGCAAATACGATGGGAGTGGCTAGAGGAAGATATGCGAGGGTCTGTGTGAACTTAGACCTGACCCGACCTCTCAAAGGTGATGTTATTTTGAACGGGAAGAGACTGCTACTGGAGTATGAAAACCTACATACGATTTGTTTTGGGTGCGGCTGTTATGGGCATCTGCAGGAAACTTGTGTATACGCGGAGAGAAGAGAGATACTAGTTGTGACCACAACCACAAAACCTGCAGTTAGTGCTGAGGCAACCCAGGCTCCGGTAAAGGAAATAAATTAACCGGTCCAAGCGCCCGAACAGATTGTAGAGGAGGAGGGGCATGGTCCTTGGATGGTGGTCCCACGAAGAAAACAGTCCTCAACTAGACAACATCAGCGAAAGGGCCAAGATGAAGTCAAGAGCGGAAGGGATACCCATGTTGAAAGAGTTAATGACAAAGGAAAAAACCAGATCCAAGGATTACCATCTGCAGCTACACCGGAGGTGAACATGAATCATAACAGAAAAAGATCTCGACAAAGCAATAAGAATGGGGAGAGCTCACCAGATTTTCAACGCCATCACAAGGAAGTTCCGTTGAAAATTCAGGCAAAAGGCATCCCCACTGAGAAACCTGTAACTGCTATGCTGGGGGTGCAGCAAGTTAAAATTCTTAACAGGGCGGTCCCAAGGGAGGTAACTTTTACAACGAATTAAGGTGGTTGGAAGCTCAGTGGGGTCAACAGATATAAATATGGTCTCGATGGATCATACTGGGACTTCGAGTCAGAAAGGGATGATGGAATCCCAGGTCTCCCGAGTTCCGGACTCCCAAGTCTGAGGGACTGGGTAGTTCCGCTAACTCAAAAAGTTTAAATGATAGGTATCATATGGAATAGTCTCGGAACTGTCAAACCCAACTTCCGAAGATCGATGAGGTACATGATACGGAAACATAATCCTAGCTTTTTAGCGCTTTTTGTGACCCACTGCGCAGGAAACGTGGCTGACAAGATTTGTGAGCAAATGGGTTTCGACTCGTGGGATCGAGTTGAAGCGCAGGGACATAGTGGAGGCATTTGGCTCTTATGGAAGTCCACTACTTGTCCTATATCGGTGATTACAAAAAATAAACAGTATATTCATGCAATGGTAGGACTAGGTGACGCTGCATTTACGCTGATTGTTACCTATATCGCATCGGATCCGAGTAGAAGGGGTAGAGTGTGGGAAGAGATCTCCGGGATAATAACTGGCTCACCTACCCCAATGGTTATAGGAGGGGATATGAATGTGACTAAGAGCCTTGAGGAAACACAAGGCGGCTCAAACCGGCTTTCGTGTCATTCAATAAACTTTAGTCAGTGGATTAATGATAACCATCTCATCGACGTCGGCTTTGTAGGAACCCCGTTCACTTGGACTCGTGGTAGATCTATTCAGACTCGTATCACAAAACGTTTAGACAGAGTGTTAATGAGCCCCATGGGCCGACGCAAATGGCCAGAAGCTACAGTGAGACACCTCCCTCGCCTCTCTTCTGATCACAACCCTCTGCTGCTCAATTTCAAGAGAGAGCTCCCTTACGACCCAAAAAGACAGCCTTTTCGGTTCCAAGCAACATGGTTTACTCACCCGGAGTTTGTGCATACAATTGAAAATGCATGGGAGAAGCTCTCGAGTCTTCCTGTGGCTCTCAGGAAATTGCAAGTCTTCCTCAGAACTTGGAACAAGGAGACTTTTGGCAATATCCACCAACGTAAAGAAGCATTGCTGAAAAAGCTGGAAGATATTAATAGTGATATGCTACAAGGCCCATCAGAGACCCTCCTTAACCAAGAAAAAGAAGTGGAGGAAGAGATTGAAAAGGTTCTTGAACAGGAGGAAATTCTTTGGTGCCAGAAATCAAGACACCAACGGCTTTCTTGCGGAGATAGAAATACGGCTTTTTTTTCATCTATCCACCATCATTCGGAGGAATCGGAGCAAGATCGAGGCTCTAAAGCTTGACACGGGTGAGTGGTGCCTAGACCAAGTTACTTTGGAGAGACATGCCACAAGTTTCTTCAAGGACATGTATAGCCCTAGTAATCTCCAACAGTTGGGAACTTTAGAGAGGGGAGATCTCCCTTGCCTGTCGAACGCCCAACTATCGGCCATTTCTAGGCCTTTTACGGACGTTGAGATCGAAGAGGCGGTTAAGAGTATGGGGGCTCTCAAAGCCCCAGGCCCGGATGGATTCCAACCTATCTTCTTCCAGAAACTTTGGAGCACGGTGGGGCAATCCTTAATCCATTTTGTACGACATTTTCTGGACACCGGAAGCCTTCAAAGTTCGGTAAATGAGACTTTACTTGTCTTAATCCGGAAAACTGAAAAAACCGGAGCTTATCCAACAATTTCGTCCTATTAATCTCTACAATGTATCCTATTAGACTATCACTAAAATGTTTGTTAACCGTCTCAAACCTTTTATGAATTTTCTTGTAAGTCCAATGCAGGCAAGTTTCATTCCGGGACGGCTCATTTCGGACAATACCATCCTGGCCCAAGAAGCCATACATTCAATGAGGAGGAAAAAAGGAAGGAAGGGATGGTTGGTTTTGAAACTTGACCTGGAAAACGCCTATGATAGGCTTCATTGGGAATTTATTGTTGATACGTTGCAGGATGCACACCTTCCTCCTATGTTGATCGAAAGAATGAAAACCTGCTTCTAGTCGAGTTCCATGCGAATCTTATGGAATGAGGAGAAAACAGATAGCTTCGCCATGACTAGAGGACAGGGAGACCCACTCTCACCTTATCTATTTGTCCTCTGTTTGGAGCAACTGAGCCATTTGATCGATAAAGCTGTGAGGGAAGGGTCTTGGAAACCAATGTAGATGTCGAGAGGAGGCCCGATGCTATCCCCTTTATTCTTCGCTGACGATATTTTGCTCTTTGCTGAAGCTTCATGCCAGCAAGTACGGATCATAAAGAACATTTTAGATACCTTTTGTGAGGCCTCGGGACAACAGGTGAGCCTGGCTAAATCACGCATCTGTTTTTCACACATCGTCATAGGGGACTTGGAAGAGCTGCTGAGTTCTGCATGTGGGATCCCTCATACCAGAAATTTGGGTAAGTATCTTGGTATTCCCCTTCTCCATGAATCAGCCTCAATGGGAACTTTCAATCCCTTAATTGTACGTGTAACAACGATATTGGCGGGCTGGAAAACACAAAAACTGAGCCTCGATGGGCGCACAACGCTGGTGAAATATGTCCTTATGTCTATGCCCCTTCACTACATGAATACTCTACTCCTCCCTTTCAGCACCACAAACAGACTCGACAAAATCTGCAGGGATTTTATATGGGTTACAGTTGAAGTGAAAAGAAGAATACACCTCGTAAGCTGGGACAAGTTGTGCCAACCTTTAGAACAAGGCGGGACGGGTATTAGGATGGCAGCTGAAGCAAATCTTGCCTCCATCAGTAAGGTTGGTTGGAGACTTTTCCAACAGAAGGATCAAAAGTGGGCTCAGGTGCTGCTACGTAAATACATTGTGGAGCATCAAGATTGACCTCGACAATTAGTCTTCAGGAACGGTGGATCGACCGTTTGGAAGGGGATTGTTACGGGTTACAATAAAGTCGTTATTCCAAACCTGGGTTGGAGTGTAAAGGATGGAAGGAAAGCCCGCTTTGGAGCGACTCATGGATTATGCCCGAACCGCTTATGCTATCGTGCCAACTTCCTCTCTCACCTGCTGAGTTAGAGTTGAAGGTAAGAGATGTATGGACGGAGGAGGGCAGCTGGAATCGAAATTATATTGATTGTAGACTCAACAATGCTAGTCTCTTACGAGTCATTGCTACGGGCTTATGGGAGGATATGGGATCAGACTCGGTGAGATGGTTACCTTCGAAGGATGGAAATTTCTCGATCGCCTCAGCACATGGGATGATAAGGGATACCCGACAAAAAGTGAGAGTTAGAGAGAAGCTGTTCACTCAGATTTGGAGCTTGAAGGTTCAGAAAAGGACCCATTTTTTCCTATGGCAACTCGCATGGGGTGTCTCTCTCACCAATCTTGAAAGAGCACGACGACACCTATCTGAAAATCCTCACTATGATGCATGCCCAGGGGTAGAAGAATCCCTACTTCACCTATTGTGTGACTGCCCTTTTACAAAACAAATATGGACGCAACTGGTCCCACACAATAGACAAGAGGATTTTTTCTTGTTAGAATGACAAGATTGGTTCTTTGTGAACATAAATTTTAGCAGGGTTCCTTCCCTGCAATGGAACTGGGGTGTGCTCTATGCCATTACCGTTTGGTGGCTATGGAAATGGCGCAACGCAAGGGTTTTCGGTGAAGGCCATATTGCTGCAAATAAAGTTGGTTTCATTCTCTCTAGGTACATGGAGCTCATGGAATCACGTAATAGACTGCAGGTCCTGGCTATACAGAAGAAAAAAGAAATGCTAGTTCACTGGTTAAAGCCAAAGAGGGATTGGTTTAAGGTTAATTCTGATGGGGCATCAAGGGGAACTCAAAATTTGGCGGCGGCTGGGGCAGTTGTGAGAGATGAATCGGGAGAATGGGTCCAGGGGGTTGCAATCAATCTGGGCGCGACCTCAGCCCCTGCGGCCGAGTTATGGGACGTAATTCATGGAGTTGAACTTGCATGGGATCTCGGTGTTCGTCGAGTGGAGATCGAAGTTGATTCAATGCTGGTTATCAATTTCATCGAGAGAGGGGTGAGTCAATTTCATCCGCTTGCTAGCCTGGTGTCTCGGTGCCAAGGCTTTTTTATTCGAGACTGACTCATCAGTTTCCACCATGTCTATCGGGAGGGTAATAGAGTTGCATACTCTATTGCAAATCTGGCTTTTACTTACGAGTTTGGTGTCCACCGCTTGGTTGAACCTCCGATGTGTGTTAGGGAGTTGTTATTGGATGATACGAGGGGGGTGACTCTTCCCCGTTATACTCGTTCATAACTTTCTCCTTTCTTTAATAAAGCGCCTAGGCGCATAAGCGTTTTTCTACGCTTTTCATTAAAAAAAAAAAGGCTTGTAGTACTGTAATCCACTCCCATGAAGCTTAATGATTATTTTTTTCAAGTTACTCATGTTTTACAGTTTTTTCGACTTGTCTCTGAACTGCGAATGTAAACCATTGATTTTTTTTTCAGGTTATTGATATTATACTGGTGTTTTACAAGTTACGGATTTTTTTTACAATTGATGATTTTTTTTATGGTTTCAAGGATCGGGCTAAGGCTACGTTTGGTGCACATAGATTATCGAGGTTATTGGGCTTATAATCTTAGGAGATTATTTTGGAAGATTATTCTGCCCATTTTATTCATCCACTTCAACATGGATTATCGAGATTATTGGGAATTATTGTGAAATTTTAATCTCCCAAATAATCTACATATCATGCCAAACGGACCCTAAGTGCCTATATCATTCAATTAGAAAGCAGTTATATTTGATAGTTTTATATAAAAATTATCATTTGTTAAAGTCTAATACAGACGGACTATTAGAACGGGGTCGTGTGCATACGAGCGCACATGCGCATTAGCCTCAAGTTCAACACATAAACTTGATGAAGTTTCATCCTATGTAGTCCACCGACCTTGAATTATACGCTCGAAATGTCAACACCTTTCGATGTAGGAACTTATTATCTTCAACAAGAGTTCATTCATTTAATATATATAAAGAAGAAAATAAAATATCAAAATTTTTGTAAAGATATCACAAATTACTTGTGATTTATTTGATATGTTTACTTTATAGTTAAATCAAACATACTATTGAAACTATGCAAATACACATAGGAACAAACTAAGAATTTTAAATTTGATTTTCCTAATTATGTTCCTATTATTTTTTAATTTAGTTTTCCTAACTATTTACTATGCAAATACTTTACTTTTTTTTGCTAATGATTGTTAACCTGCGCTGACGATCGTTAGCTTTGTTCCGTGTGTTTTTTTTCCAGTGGTCAACGATTGTTAATATGTACCTAATGATCATTATAAGTGTTTTATTGCGCAAGTTTATCTAACAATCGTTTCTAACATACGACGAATGCCTAAAAATTAATCGATTAAAAGCATCCATAATTATCTTATTCAATAAATAAGATAATTTATTTCCTAGTATAGTAATATATTAACTGTTGGTGAATAATATATGAATAATCTTGTAAAACTCATCTATTAACGTTTATTATGATCCTTTCATAATGAACGTTCATTATTTATTTTAGTGAATATATATATATATATATATATATATATATATATTCATTAACTCGTGAGTGGATGACATACACTAGTACATGTTATTAAAGTAGTACTACAAAGTAAATTCGCTTTACGGATATTGATAGTCGATAACTATCATCTTATCTATGTAAGAAAAAGTGTAGTACTTTCAAACTTCAAATATTAGGAAACTGGATGAAAAATAAAGAAAAATGTCGGGATCATAAATATATGATCGTCTCAAATAACTGATAGTCCTAAATCTCTACGCAGTGTCGTCCCTGTTATAACGAAGCTCCCGATGCAAATCTAAACTAGTGTATTACCCGCACTTTGTGCGGGTTCGGTATTAATAAATATTTAATACTTAGAAATTTATATGTATATTTTTGTAAAATTAAAATCTAAAAATAAAATTATAATCAATATTATGATTTTCAATTCTTTTTTAGTATTTATCTCTTCTAATTAATTATATTTTTAAATTAATTAGTTAAGATATGCTTGTTGGAAAAAAAATTGGTAAAAATTTAAATTTTTTTTAAAAAATTTAGAAATCAAATTTCAATTTATATTGACATTTAGAAATCACTTTTTAAAATAATTTTTTAGGCTTCGAGAAATTTGACGTTGACACGTGACAATAGAGGTTTCTGCTTTAATAGATACTAGTGTATTACCCGCACTTTGTGCGGGTTGAGTTTTAATAAATATTTAATACTTAGAATTTATTTGTATATTCGTAAAATAAAAATCGGGAGAATGAAATTATAATTATTACTATGATTTTTAATTCTCTTTAAGTATTTATCTCTTATAATTAATTATATTTTTAAATTGATTTGTTAAGATATGCTTGTTGGTAAAAAAATCCGTAAAAGTTTTAAAACTATTTTTATAAAAATATTTATTTAAATATTTAAAAAAAATTTAAAAATCAATTTCCAATTTATAATAACATTTAGAAATCACTTATTAAAATAATATTTTAGGCTTCGAGAAATATGGCGTTGACACGTGACAATAGAGACTTCTGCTTTAATAGATATAAGATAAGATTAGAGGCCCTCAATGTATAAATATTTGTTAATTAATACTAAATTATAAAATAGGCCCGTAGAGAAGTGGGCAACGTTGGCTGGGATTTTGTTTTTATTTAATTCAGTTTTTTTGGACTAAAAATAAACACATTTTAAGAGGAGATATGGGCGGTGTGTTTATTTTTACTGTTATTGGGCTATTTTTTGCCTGTTTTATCTCTATTTAATATAATATAATATAGATAGATACCTAAATTTGATATTGAGCCCATAAAAAAATGGGCCCAAAGCGGAAGCCCTTATTGTCCCTCCCTCTGGCCCGGGCCGGGCCGGGCCTATCTCTACTGATATTAGTCGATAACTATCATCTTATCTGTATAAGAAAGTGGTAGATTTTTCAATCAATTATATCTTACATGGACAATTCGCATGGCTTATGGAAGGAATTCAAAGAACGGTTTTTGATCGCTTATGGGTCTCCCATTCATCAACTATATGAACTTACCGATGCCAAACAACGAGGGGTAACTGTCATCAAATGAAAAATTAAAATTGGAAGGGAGGAGTTGGATCATTACAATCTTGTTCCATCGTGTGCGATTATTGGAGTAAACACAATCAATGCTCTTAGCATTATATAGACTCACTACCTTCTCAAAATAAGACTTATGCTGCACTCATTCAAAACCTTGATTGTTGAGTTCTCTTGAGATTAACACAATACATTGAACATCATAGCCTACAATGTTTGACAAAATACTTAATAACATTACAAAACATTGCATGTCAATTAACAAAACATATATTTTACTAAAAAGAAATTGAATTGTACTATCTTCTAAATTTTTGTTAGCACTTTGATGATTACAATTCATATTTTATCTTCTAAATCGTCATTTCAATGACATTACAAAACCTATTAGCCATTAAATTTAGAAGAGCACTTTAGAAAAGCTCCAAGAATCCTATGTCGCCCCGCTCGCCCCCGCCTCTCTCTTCCCCCTCCACCCCTCCGGCAAACTCTCCGCCGCCTGACCCTGGTATCCCAAATTCTTGGATCGACAATCCCCCTCCTGGTTTGGAGGATTCTTCAGGCCCTCGCTCGTTTCAGAAGAACACTCGTTCTTCATGCGCCACTGTCACAATTGGTGAACAAATCCCCAAATCTGCCCCCCTTGACAAGAATTATCTTCTTGAATCACGCAGGATGAGAGTTGAGATTTCTGCTGAGGAAAGAGGCCTTGCGTTTGTCGAGATCGATGAAGACATTATGACAGAACTCAATGCGAGATGGAATTCGGCTATTATTGTCAAAGTGTTGGGGAAATTGATTCCTTTTCTTACCCTAGAACGGCGTCTCTTTCAACTCTGGGGACCAAAGGGAAAGATCACAATCATCGACCTACCGAATGACAATTTATGTGTCAGATTTGAAATTGAATCTGATTACTTGAGAGCTTTGACAGAAGGACCATGGGAGATCTTTGGATACTACATTACCGTTCGACCATGGCATCCATATTTCGATTCCTTTACTGACACTATTCAATCTCTTTTTGTTTGGGCTTGATTGTCAAATCTTCCTCTTCAACTCTATGACGAAGGAATCTTGTTAGGGTTGGCTTCAGCCATAGGAAAACCCCTGAAGATTGATCTGAACACTCTTTATGCCACTAGAGGACGCTTTGCTAGAGCGTGTGTTGAGATAGCTTTGGACAAACCTCTCATGGGCACTATAATGATCAAAGGTCGAAGAACTCATGTTGAATATGAGGGATTAAATGCAATCTGCTATATATGTGGCAAATATGGACACACTGTGGAAAGATGCAATTCAGCACCAATTCTTTCACGATCAACGAAGATAGTTGCTCCATCTGAAGAGTCGCCAATGGATGCAACAACAAAAATATAGGTCCTTCAGTCTAATGTTATGCCTCACCTAGAATCTTCCCAAGAACCAAATCTTGGCCCATGGATGACAGTTACGAGGAATCATCGTCAAACTAGAAATCAAAACCGACAAGGAGCACAAAACGCAGTCCAGACTAAGGTTGGTAACAGGTTTTCAGAACTAGCAAATAGAGACAACGACAAAGAGATAACACCAGAGTACAACCACGATATTACCAACAGTACAGGCAGTACAAATCCTATAAATCAGAATAATGTAGCAGTACATAACATTACAGAGCAGACTCCCCATGATGATTTAATCAACCATTCAATCCCTCTTCATCAACCCCAGACAGTGTCTCCCAGCGACCCATCATTGTCAATTCAGCCTATGTTGATCGAAAAAAGCTTAACTTCTAAATCACTTAAGAGAGGAAGGATAGAATCTTCTGATGCAATCTTGGAAAATTTTATTCACAAGGGGGATGGATCCTTGGTTGAGAACCCAGTGCTTACATCTGCTGGTAAAAAATCGATGGAGGTTGATCCGGGACTGGTAGCAGGGCCCTCACAGAAGACGAAGCATTTTTGCACAGTAAGATGACACAAGGAAACATTATGGAGATAGGGGAGGATGATCTTCATGACCCTTCGTCAAGCCATTAGAGTTTCTTAGTTCCGTCCTTTTTGAAGTTCAACATGAATATTCTTTTTGGAACTGCTGAGGAACAACCAATCGCCGGTTTCGAAAAGCTATTAGATATATGATTAATCGTCATAATATTGATATCCTTGCGTTATTTGAAACTAAAGTATCGGGGGATCTAGCTGTTACTATGTGCAATAAGTTGGGGTACACAAAGCATATCAGGGTTGATGCTATTGGCTTCTCAGGAGGAATTTGGATCTTATGGAATGAGTCTACTACGGTGGTGAATATCAAACTCATATCTGACCACTTTATTCATATTGCTACAAGAAAGGCTAATTCTCCTTTTGATCTTATTGCGGTTTATAATCCTCCCACTCCCGAGAAAAGATCTGATGCTTGGATTAAGTTGACTGATACAATAAGGGACATTAATGGCCCTTTGTTTGTTGGGGGGGGGACTTCAACTCCACAATATCAAGTGAGGATCACTCTAAAGGCATCCTCTCTACATATTCAAATAGGTTTGTTAGATGGACTACTGATATGGAGCTCATCGATATAGGGTTCTCCGGACCTCCTTTCACATGGTCTAGAGGACGAGAGGTTATTAATCGTGTGAAAAAAAGACTTGATAGATGTTTTACAAATAACTTGGGAAGAATCACTTGGCCGGAAGCAACAGTGAGACATCTCCGGCACTCTCTTCAGACCACAATTCTTTACTACTTTCTCTGGCGCCTAATCGACACTTCCGGAAAGAGAGAAGACCTTTTCATTTTGAAGTGGCATGGCTGCATCATAGAAAATTTAAGGATCTATTACAGCACAAATAGGACAATTCTAAAGAGTTGTCAGTTGCTCTCCATTTTCTGAAGACCAATATGATCAAATGGAACAAGAAGACCTTTGGAATGGTGCATATTAGGAAGGAGGAACTTCTGAATAGGATGACTGCCCTCCAGACAGCGATTGATGCTTCAACAACTCAATCCCATCTCCATGCTCTCAGGAAAGTTCAGGAGGATTTTGAGTTTGTTTTAAACCAAGAAGAACTTATCTGGTTCCAAAAATCTCGTGCAAGTTGGATCTGCCATGGGGATCGTAATACCAGTTTCTTTCATACTTCGACTATCATCAGACGCCGAAAGAATAGAGTTGAAGTTATCAAGAACGAAGAGGGCAACTGGATTTCAGAGCCCACATTGATTGAACAGCAAGCTCAAAAATTCTTCATGGATCTGTATTCCCCTCTAGCTTACGAAGCCACCCTAGGTAATCCTCTCCCTAATGGTTTTTCCCCCTTAAGAACTGATGACTTTTCTCTGTTGCAGGCTGAGGTAAATGATGATGAGATTATCAGAGCAGTCAAGTCTATGGGACCTTGGAAGGCGCCTGGTCCCGATGGATTTCAACCAAAGTACAGTGGGTGAATCCACAAGGAAATGCATCCGAGAATTCTGGACTAAGAAAGAACTCAAGGAGGAGATGAACGATACATTGGTTGTTCTTATCCCAAAAGTGAAGTGCCCAGAATCCTTCTCACAATTCAGGCCCATTAGCCTTTGCAATGTGGCATACAAAGTAATAACAAAGATCATGGTTCAACGGTTGCAACAACTTGTTAATAACTGTGTGGGTCCAACACAATCTAGCTTCATCACGGGTAGACTTATTGAGGACAATATCATGATCGTTCAGGAAGTAGTTGATTCTATGAATAAGAAACGTTCGGGAAAGAGATGGATGATTATACAATTAGACTTGGAGAAGGCGTATGATAGATTGAAATGGAGCTTCAAAGAAGAAACCATTCGTATTATGGGACTTCCAGGGGATTGGGTGGAAAGAATTATGGCTTGTGTGTCTTCTTCCAAAATGAGGTTACTTTGGAATGGTGAAATGCTCCCAGAGTTTAAGCCAACTAGAGGGGTGAGGCAAGGAGATCCCATATCGCCTTATTTGTTCGTTCTTTGCCTTGAGAGATTGAGTCACTGTATTAACAAAGCTGTTGAAGATGGAAGGTGGAAATCCATTAAACTCACTAGGAATGTTCCCCCCTGTCACATCTTTTTTTCGCAGATGATATTGTTCTCTTTGCTGAAGCCTCTAGTGGCCAGATGCGTGTTGTGAAAGAATGCATTGAAAACTTTTGTGTTGCTTCTGGACAGAAGGTTAGCTTACAAAAGTCAAGCTTGTTTGTGAGCCCTAATGTGGATACTAGACTAAGAGCGAGATTGATGAGTATGAGTGGCTTGAAAAATAAAGAGGAGTTTGGTACATACCTTGGTATGCCAATTCTGAACAAGAAACTTGTGGCGTTGGACTTTGAGGGTGTTATTCAAAGAGCTCAATTGAATCTCGCTAGCTGGAATGGTAGAATGCTCAGTCTAGAAGGTCGCATGGTACTTACTAAATCGGTGTTATCTACTCTGCCTAGTTACATAATGAAAACAATCAGGTTACTTGCGCCATTTATTAGACATTTCGAGAAAATTTGTTGTTCCTTTGTTTCGAATGGGCCAGAAAACGAGAAGAGGATGCACCTTGTCAGCTAGGATATCCTGTGTCAACCGAAGGCCCTTGGAGGAGCTAGCCTTCGAGACCTGAAAAGCAGTAACACTACTGCACTAGGGAAGCTAGCTTGGAGACTGATCATTGAAAAGGAAGCTTTATGGGCTAAACTTCTATATGCTAAATATACAAGCTAGACTAAACACATGATCTTCTTAATTTATCTCGTTCTAAGAAGGGCTCTTCTACTTTTAAGAGTATCATATGGGGTATGCATGAAGTGATATATCCAGGAATTGCATGGAGGATTCATGATGGAGAGACAACTCTCTTTTGGAAGGACAAGTGGCTTCATGATAAGTCCTTACAAAGCATTTGTCTACAGGACCTTGGAGAGTCACTTTTTTCAACTCGTGTCCGAGACCTATTGATTAAGAACCAAGGCTGGAACTGGGGAGTTCTTCATTCTGCTCTTCGTGCTTCCAGTTTGTTACAACTTGCGGCTACTCGTATTTTTGAAGATCAAGAAACTGAAGATACACCTTGTTGGATTCACAGTGCTGACGGTGAATACTCCCAGAAGTCAGGTTATCATTACATTAGATATGGAAACGTGTCAATCCCTTCCTCGTCTACTTACATGGACATCTGGAAACTAAATGCTCCTAAGAGAGTTAAGATATTCCTTTGGCTTGCAGCGCTTGGGAAACCACTCACTAATGCCGAGAGATTTAGAAGACACATTTCGAATTCTCCATCTTGCGATCGATGTCCAGGACAAGATGAAACATTAATTCACATTTGCAATGACTGTCCAAGTGCAAGGGAACTATGGGAACATTTTTATTTATCGGATAAACCAGGTAATTTTCTCCAGTCTCCTGCATCTGAGTGGTTTATAGCAAACATCACTTATCAAGGGATTAACGAAGACGGTCTTCCATGGAGCATGTTATTTTCCTTTTCGGTCTGATGGTTGTGGGAATGGAGGTGTGGAAGGGTTTTTGGTAATGAAAACAATCCAATTAGACGAGATCTCTTCGTCATAAATCAGGCCCTGGAATACAAGAGAATACAGGATCGAGAAAGGCAACAGAAAGTAGGCTTGATGAAGAATGTTTTCTGTATCAGATGGGCTAGACCAAGCAGTGAATGGGTGAAATGGAATTCAGATGGTGCGGTCAAACAAGGAAGTGGAGAGGCTGCTGCAGGTGGAGTACTTCAGGATGAGAAAGGTCAATGGATTCAGGGAAGTATGCACCACATTGGAGTCTGTTCAGTGCCGGCTGCGGAATTGTGGGGGCTTCTCCTTGGTTTAGAGCTTTGTTGGAGATTGGGGTATAGAAAGGTTGAGTTTGACACGGATTCAGCCCTTATTGTGCAATGGATACGAAAAGGAATCAAGCCTACGCATCCCCTTGCTAGTCTGGTAGCCCGCTGCCAAGGCTTTATTAGTAGGAACTGGCTAGTCCGGTTCCGTCATGTGTACCGTGAGGCTAATGTCGTTGCGGATTTTATGTCTAATTTTGTGTTTTCCTTTCCGGTGGGTATTCATTTGTTGGAAGTCCCATCGGCTGAGGCGATTTCTTTACTTGCGAACGATGTTAGGGGACTTGCTTTACCCCGAGTTGTCCCTGGATAGCCTGTTTGTTTTTTCGTTAATATAGCTTCGTGCATAGGAGTTCTACTCCTTTTTTACCAAAAAAAATGGCATTACAAAACCTTGCATGTCGTAACACTTTCTTATATATGATTTTGATGAGGAAATTCATACCGTATAATCTCTTCGATTTTATCTAAAGTATATATGTTACTTGAGGTGGTCTCTATATATATGGTCTTTGTTAGGCTACTCGTAACTACTTTTGCAAAGATTCGTCTACTCCTTGGTTGGGTTTGTTAATTTTCGAGTGTTGTGCTAGTATTTATATGTATTATTACGAGATGTTCTAAGTAGGGTTTTGCATCCGATCCGTACTGGATTTTTCGGGTCCGGTCCAAATTGAGGGATTGGGTTTTTTGGGTTCGGACAGGACTAATGGACCGGAATTTTCCTAACCTTCAACCGGAACAGAACCGGATTATTTCGGTCCGGACCGAATTCAGACCAAAATTACATATCATGATCGCATCTTTCAAGACCGGTCCCGTCCAAAATGCCGACCTTCCTAAAAGAAAAAGAACATCTAAATTTTGAATATCATGTTCTACTTTAGCTTTCAAAAGTAGGCTAGTATAAACTTTAAAATTAAATCTGTAAAAATAAAATAAAATAAACTATTTTTTTGGTCCTGAACCGGAAATAGACCGGAACCCGAAATCCCAAAAATGGTAGACCAGATCATCACCAGGTTTTTCCGATTCGGGTCAAATATTTACAACCTTAGTCGTAAGGTCTTGTATGGTATGGTAATAGTGTAATACTAGGAATACAGAATAGGACATTGTGTTTGATTATATTAGAATTTGTTCTATAATTGATAATTAATATATCAGGGTTACTATTAGGGCGGACATCCGGTCAACACAGGCGGAGTCCGCCCCCGCACCATGCGAGGCGCAGGCGGAGTTCGGGTGCGCACCAAGGTGGGGCTTAGTCGGACTCAGCCTGCGCTCCAAGGTGGTTGTCATATGTTTGAAAACTAGTCGTTGTTCATTTACGAGCTTATAGATTTCATTTCAAGTCATTTTACCATCCACATCCGAAATCACTACAACGTATAGAAACAAATCCGTAAAAAGTCGTTAAAATGTCGACGTTTTTAGAAGAAGGCGATGTAGAATCCGATGATGAACGCTCTATTATGTCGTTCAAAGTGGATAAACATAGTGATCCAGAAGAACTTCTCGCACAACTTGAAGTAAGTGTACAATTTATATTTTATCTAATTACTTTTAGACAATGTTAGAATAGAGAATCGAAATTGTAGAATTAGTCGGAATAGTTTTAGACGTGTTTGAGTAGAACCGGAATTGTTGAATTAGTCGGATTAGTTTTAGACGTGTTAGAATAGCGAACCGGAATTGTTGAATTAGTCGGATTAGTTTTAGACATGTTAGAATACAGCACCGGAATCGTTGAATTAGTTGGATTATTTTTACTCATTTAAGAACATAATATGTGAAATTTTAGAAATAATACCCTATCTTATTTATTTAAGATCTTATGGAATATTCTCGTGCAATCGGTATTGATTTTTCGTCAAAACTTGAGCTCCATGAGTATTTTTCGGATAGAGAAAACTTATTGGGTTGGGCTCGGTATGCGGAAAACTCAATGAATATGATGTTGGTCATTAAAAAATAATGGTTGTATTGATGGGGTTTTGTATCTTACAATTGACATGTGATAGACACGGAGGACCTAGAAAAGTGAAAGATGTTGATCCGGATCATGTTCCAAGTTCTAGCCGGAAAAATAATTCAAAGAAGTGTATGTGTTTGTTTCAACTTGAGGGAACACAAATTGAAGAGGAAAAATGGACATTGAGGGTTGTATGTAGAATCCACAACCACGTAATTCCCTCGGTGTTAAGGTGTCATGCATATACATGAAATTGATTCCCAAACAGGGCCGAAAGAGAGGAGGGAAGAAGAGCTCCGCCGCGCGTGCCCTAGTACAGGGCTTTGGCTAGGCAGAGTCCGCCTACGCCCCAGTGGGCGTGCAGACAGACCCGTCCAGACGCATTCGTCCTCGACTCCTCCGTCTCGTTTGTAATTTTTTGCGATGTCGAATAACATCACTCATAATATATTCGTTCGTATTGACTATATTAGAGGAAGAAGAGACATAAGTGAGGAAGATATATAGGCGAGTAGAGAAAACGACATCAACAGGTTTGAATCGGTGAAGAGAGGAAGGCGTCATAGAAGACGAGACATAATCGACGACGAGGAGGGGAGACGGTAGAACACTCAGTTTGAATAATGAAGCGACTAGAGAGGAAGGCGTCTGTGCGTCTTGTAAAGCGCATGGAATGTGCGCCTTATAACCCCGCCCATAGGATTTTCACTTAAGTGAAATCCATTGCTTTGACCTTACGTTTGGAATCGATATAAAAGTTAAGTTTGTTGGCCCAAAATCTTTGCACACATTATTTATCAAAATACATTAAATTATAAATAAAGGATGACATAGATATACGATAAGAAATTGGCGACCGAATAAAAAAAAAAAAGCTATAAAAACATTGGATAAATAAATATATTGGTCCAATATTAAACACGTAGTAGGATAGCTTAATTAATAATGTCAAACCTGATTGTAGATATGCATTATCACATTGTAAATTATTAGTAATAGACAGGGAAGGAAGCAAATAATTTGATGAAAATGCGTGTTTCAAGTAACATACTCATCCACACTTCAAAAACATTCTCCCTTCTACCTCTTTTTCATACTTACGCCACCATTCAGCATCTCACATTTTTACATATATGCATATGGCTGTGCAAGAATGTCCCGGACCGGAAACCCGAATCGGACCGGTCTCCACTCCATGATTTTGTGGAATTCCGGTCTCTGTCTGATTCCGATACGGGTCGAAACAGAATATCACTTCTTTTTTTTGGACTTAATTTTATATAGTTAAAAAAATCGTTTATCTTGGGTCCATATTTAATGAAAATATTTTTTAGTTTTTCCAAAAATATTTTTTTTGTTTTATTTTATTTCTTGCGGTATGGAGCATAATGGATGGAACGGAACAATCTAGTTCCAAATCCAGGTTTTGAAAATTTCAATCCTCCGGTCCGGTCTGGACCGGATGCACAACCCTACATATACACATCCACCGTTTTTTTAAACATGAATTGCATAACATATGATGATTATAAGATTTTTCTCTTGGTGCCCTTCAAGTTTAAACTTTTTCTCTTGGTATCCATAAATTTCAAGTATTCTCTTGGTACCTTTCAAGTTTAGACTTTTCTCTTGTTATCCATAAGTTTTCAAGTTTTCTCTTAATACCCTCATGGTTTAATTTGTTTCCCTTTATACCCATTCTTAATATATTACATTAAAAATTCCATTAATAAAATAAAAAAAATCAGAAATAATAAATTTCAAACTAATTATGACTTTATTAAATTTTAAAGTAATATATTTTTAAAACGAAGGCTTTTTAAATATATTTTAAATTTTTTAAAAATCTAGAAAAGTATTTTTTTTAAATTGTAATAAAAAAATATAAAATTTTATTTATTTTCGAATTTAAATAAAATATACAAAATAAATTTTAAAAAGAATTCAAAATTAAATAAAATTTTAACATATATATATATATTTTTTTTTATCGTAAGGGTACATAATTAGTTTATAATTTATTAAGACCACCTTAAGATTTATACTTATTAATTTTTATAAAATACTAAGTAATGGTATAGAAGCATTTTGTATGTTTTAAATTTAAATTTTTTTAATTTTCAAATTCTATAAAATTATATTTAAAATTAATTATGTATCCTTATTTAAAATAAAAAAAATATAGTAAATTTTTATTTATTTTTTAATTTGTTGAAATTTAATTTTCTATATTTTTATTTTAATTTGAAAATAAACAAATAAAAAATTAATATATTTTTATTTTAATTCAAAAAATAAAAAATATTTTTTAATTTACTTTTTTCTAATACTTTTTAGAGATTAAAAAAATACTTCTATACATCACTTAGTATCTTATAAAGTTAATATATATTGCATGTGGTCATAATTAATTTTCAATTTATTTTATGATTAATTTATAAATAAAATATATCAAGAAAGGGTATAAGGAAAAACAAATCAAATCATTACGGTACCAAGGGAAAAAAAAACTTGTGAATATGGGATGCAACATGAAATTAGGGTTTTGAAAAGATAGGGTTCAAACATCATGCAAAGTTATTTTGGGTTCAAATTCACTCAAGACATCATGCATATGTAAAAAAGAAAAGGTGAAAAGATAGGGTTGTGTAATTTATAACAAGGCTTGAGTCTTAAATTAGGTTTGGAAAAGTGACAAGGAAGCACCACCAAAGTCAATATACATAGATAAAATGCTTCAAACATCATCCACTCAATAATCAATCACCACCTAGTTTGCAACTCAAGCTTCTGAATGTCATTTTGAGTTCACATTCATATGATTCACCAATTCAAGCATGTAATAGCTTATGCTTAGCTGCCTTTTTATAAATATAAAACTCGACCCTCACAAATTCATCCAAAAAAGTCTCACTATAAATCATGCCCCTTAATACAACTCCCCAATCTTCAACAAGCACAAATTTGCAACTAGTTTTTTTTTTTTATCATGGCCATCGGAAAGGTTTATGATCAAGATCCCCAACCACAAAACGTAACACTCGAAAATGTTTGGGCGAGTTACATAAAAGGCTCCTCGTCTCTTGCTCGAAGAGATCACGAGGACCACACCGACACCCTGTTACAAAGGCTACCGAGTCTGGGATGGGTGTCGATGGGAGAAGAGAAATGGAATGGGCTTCTTGATGATATTATGTTAACTTGCTCGACAAGAAAAGATGATGACAAAGAAAAGGATAAAGGGGGAAGTTGCAAAGAATCGAAATCGACTATGGCTACATCCAACGACAAGACGAGGCATTATAGAGGGGTCCGAAGACGGCCATGGGGCAAGTACGCGGCTGAAATAAGAGACTCGAGGAATAAGGGAACTAGGGTTTGGCTCGGGACGTTCAACACCGCGGAGGAGGCTGCCTTGGCATATGACATGGCTGCACTTAGAATAAGAGGCTCCAAGGCTTTCCTTAATTTCCCTATGCAAAAAGAAACCAACTATGAAGCCCATAACTTGCAAAAAAGGTTGAGGGAGTTGGACATGGAAGATAAGGACTTAGAGCCTAAAGTAAAAAGAAGGGAAACCAAAGGAAATGTGTTTGAGAAGGATGAAGTTGTTGTGTTTGAATTTGAAGATCTTGGTAGTGATTACTTGGATAGTTTGCTATCCTCTTTTTGATTTTCAGATGTACATACTCTTTCCCATTATTTTTTTATTGTGTGTATATATACTTTAAATTTACTGTGAGTAATTTGATATCTTGTATGTTGTTTGATTTCGTTTAATTTGAAGATGAAAGTAAAATACAGTAAGAACATGTATGTAAGACAGAAAATAATGAGTATATATCATAATCAACTTACAAAAGGGATATTGAATTATATTAATTTTATTTCAGTAATTCATTTATTTATTTGAAAATAATATCCTAATATATATATATATATATATATATATATATATATATATATATATATATATATATTGGGTGTGGTTCCCATGAGAATACCCCTAACGTGTATACATGAGAACAATCGTACTCCGTTGAATGGTGGGTATTAAGGGTTGAGATTTAAAGTAGATATCATAATTAATAATAACAAAACTAATAATAATTACGAATCTGTTCTCATGATTACACGATAAGCCTATTCTCATAGGATCTATACTATATATATATATAGGGACAGGATCAAGTAAGAACACAACTTACGGTAAGAAATGAGAACATATCTCGACCACATGATTAAACAAGATCGATGTTCCTGATTCAATATTATTTTTGTATACTAATGAATGACCTTTGTATTTTTGGATAAGTATATACTATTACCATTTATGTATTAAAGGTAATTATTAATTCATATGATTAACTAATTCTTACCTTGTTTATTATTTCATTCCGATATCAAAATAAATTTAACCTCTATGGAAGACGGAGAATGTATAGGTATATATTCGTGCAAATTAAATGCACTAATAATAAAATATGCTAGAGTAGTCGTGCACAAGATTAGTCGTGCACTAGAGTAGTCGTATGTGCACAATCCATTTCAAATCATTTACACAATCCATTTCAAAAAAATAAATGCTAATGTAGTCCACATACACACTTTATAGTAAAGACATGCACGAATACTATAAAACCCCACTACATGCACAAGCACGTTTAACAAATGCTAGAGTAATTTAATACTACATGCACGAGTACTCTGAGACACTAAATGTAGTGGTGCACAAATGCGCGTTTAACAAATGCACTAGTAAACACATGCACGAGTACTATATAATGACATATGCACGAGCAGATACAATAATAAATGCATTAAGTTAATCATAAAATACTACACGAATCATGCACGTACTTATTAATCGTTCACGAGATTAAATTCAATAAATTTGATATAAATGAATCATAATATCAAGCCTGAATAAAAAAAAACATGCACGAGTAGTACAACATTAATATAAGCACGACAATACAAAAAACTCATGCACAATTTAGCACGAGTTCAATTTAAAACGAATTATTAAATTCCAATGAGAAGCACAAATAATTAAACTCCAATATGATTTTATTCTTCGTGTACCAACTAATGAAAGCAAAATAATTTTATTTCCATAAAAAAAATCTAGTATAGTCTTATTACCATTTCCATGAGCATGTAATAAATCACAATATAATATACCTTATTTAGACGCAAAATCTGAGTCATCCATGCATTGATCCAACGATCCTTAATTGTTCTTATTTCTTACCGTAAAACATGTTCTTACTTGATCCTAACCCTATATATATAATATATATATATATATATATATATATATATATATATATATATATATTGTTAAATTTCCCAAAGTTAGATTAAAATTGAGACTTCAAAATTTACATAGACTTAGAAGGAAGACGGGCAACAAGTTGTGTCGTCAATCCTTTCTGGATAGCGAATCTGATCCTCCTAAAAATATTAATAATTGTTAATTTATAAATAATAGAAATGGTATAATCTGAAAAAATTTAAAGCTCAAGGAAATTATCCGAAAACTGAAAATTTCTTGCCCATAATCCAAAAAAGTCTAAAATACGATGGTATTATCCAAAATTTTCCTTATATTTTTAGAGATTTTAAAAAGCTAGTGTGAATAATTTTAGGAGAATACTTTTGTTGAAAATTTCTTTCAATTTTATTATTTTATCATGTCTCTTATGTTATATAAGTATTTTTACTGTCCAACATTTTTGATAATTTTAAATTTATATATTTTTCTTAATAAACTACCCAAACAATTAAATAACTATATAAAACACTTATACTATCAAGAAAGTTTTGACCGATTCATTAAAATTTAATAGAATCTAATAACTCGCCTTATATTTTTTTATTTATACATTACAAGATTGTTTTCGTCAGATTTATCAAATAGTGTAATAATTAGTATTAGTTAAATTATAATGTAATGTAATGTACATGCGTGTTTGACCGAAAATGTTAAAAATATGAACACAAAATTCCACACACCATTATTTAATCAATCATAACTTTACGTAGGGACATTGATTACATATAAGTATCAATAATATAACCAAAAGAAAAGTATTAATATATAATATTTCGACAAGGACATATGAACGGACACTATTAGTTTTATTACCATTTGAGGCAAAAAAAAAAAAAAAAATTAAAACCCAAATGAAAGATCAAAGACAAGTTCTTGAATGAGATGAAGAGCCTTAGTTGGCAAAACGACAAGATTTCCGAATTTGGCCTTGGTTGCCGGTGAGAACTCCGATTCGACCCAACTTAACCATGGCGTCACCAAACTTATCGTTGAAGAGATCGTTGTTGAATGCATACTTTGTTACAAGTGCTGCAGTAGAGGGGTCAAGTGCAAGATCTTGGTCTATTTGTAGGATACCTTTGAACATACGAATTGCTTTGAAGTATCCGTTGCCTATTGTCAAGGCGGCGTTTGGGCTACTTTGGTCGAGTGGTACGAAGTTTCGCCCACCTCGAGGACATGTTTGTTTTAGGGTTCGGGCTAGGTCCGGGTTCAATGTAGGATCGGTTTTTCCGGGGGTTCCTCTGAAGTTGTACAACCGGTCTTCTATGAAAAAACAATTCGCAACTCCAACTGTGTGGCCACCTACATGTAAAAAAGTTAGTAAATTTAAGTAATACTATCCTAAAAACATGTAACACAGATTCAATCATCGTATTAAACTATATGCGGAGAAATAAAATCAGGTGAAAACCACATTTATGTTGAAGGTATTGTCTAATTTAGATTAAAATAGTCTTTTAGAACGACTATTGTTTCAAATACCGTGTGAAAATGATTATCACACCCTAAAATCAAGAACGATTCAACATCATGAGTCGGGAGCTAACAAGGAAGTAAAATAATGATCGATGAACGTTGTGAAGGGTGAGTTGGAAACTAAGAACAAACCTAGAAGAAGAACAAAGTCCTCTTTGCCGATTCCCTTGGACGCGAATCTTTGAACAGCTTGAGGAACTGGGATTCCTGGTCCAGGGAGATCTGAATCAGCATCATTTGCGAATGAAAATATGCCATCTCTTCTCCCGGTTTCTACGTCGTACCATTTTCCTTTTGCCTGCATATACAAAAGATAAATGCACGTAAGGTTTCATTTTAAAATCAATTGATCAGAAGCAATAGGTGGATACACTTTAAAAAAAACCGTGTTTGCATTGGATTGCTTACCAAGAAAATAGAAACCCTAGTAGCTATGGCTATAACATCGGCACAAGACACCAATCCCGGGCAAGCCCTTTCCACAACCCCTTTCACTACATCAATCAATTCAAAGCCCTTTAAGCCAACGTTTATCCGTGCAGTTTTCTCTGTGTTCGGTCCATCCAACAAAACCGATGCATCACATCCCTATTAAGAATAAAATAATTCCGATGATGAATAATATAATCATTTAAAGGCTATTATGATTTACAAACGAGTTAATGTGTACTTACTCTAACGAAGCAATCATGAAATTGGAGACGGACAAGAATCGCGACAATAGTCGGGTCCCTATTGTATATATCCTTGATAACGTTGAAAACGATTTTCTCAACGTTGTTATCACCACACTTTTTGGCGTAGAAGCCGACCTTGAGC
Organism: Fagopyrum homotropicum; assembly: GCA_033239125.1. Lineage (NCBI taxonomy): Eukaryota > Viridiplantae > Streptophyta > Magnoliopsida > Caryophyllales > Polygonaceae > Fagopyrum > Fagopyrum homotropicum. The sequence goes on along the minus strand of BSWB01000003.1, from coordinate 141,897,496 downwards.
TGAGCAAGACCCTCGCCGGCAAGAGTCATGAGAATGAGCACAACGGCTAGTGTTGCGGTTGAAACCCTCTTGGAAGAAACCATGATTACCGATTTTGAATGTTTTTAGTTCTTACAAGACTATTTGTATGAGACACAAATAACTATTGTTGTTTGAAGTATTTATAGGGACTTGTAGGATATAAAATGCCATTGCATTTGGTTTGGAAGCAAGATGTTGTATGTGGAAAGTGATGTTCATAGACTTGGTAAAACATGACTTAGCTCCGTATTAATGAGTCAATTGTCCTTACAAAATTTAATTAAGGTACGTACGAAAGATAGAGAAATAAAAACAAAACATGAAACCAGCCATCCAACTATAAACCTTAATCATTTATTAATGATCCTAAAATAAAATGGTTCCATCCTAAAAGGCTAAAACTCTGCTTGGTACTTGCACGTTAGATGTGAGAACTTGACAATATATACATCTCTATGAAAGTTTTAATTAGTTTAAACTCATTTAACATAGAATGAATTACATAGAATAAATAATTCAGGATGAAATCGCGTGAGTTTATGTATTGGACTTGATTTTTAACGTATATTCACTAGTACAAAGACCCCATGTAGACCTCGTTTGGGTAGGAGCGGTTCTGTAAAACCGAGGTCAACAAAATTTTCGGACCCGGTTAATATAAATACCGTGGAGAAACATTTTAAAAAATATTATTTAGTGGGATCGGACCACGGTTATATGCAATAACCGAGGTGCGAATATATATTTTTGTGAACTACCACGGTCGTTATCGGTTATAACTGAGGTAAAATCTGATTTATCGGACCACGGTCGTATGCAATAACCGTGGTAAAAATATTTAAAAAAAAAGCAGATCATGTGTGAGTCGTGTGACCTCCTCCTATCTTACTCCTCGACTGCCCGAATTCCATCAACCCTAGAAACCAACTCCCGTCACAAACACTCAGTTCCCTTTTCCATCAAATCTAAACCCTAAATCCCTTGAGACAACAATGCCACTGCCCGGCTCTCTTCGATCGCTTGAGAAATGAAAGTGCGTGACTGTAGGAGGGACTCGCCACCATCACAATAAGATTGAACCTTCGAGCGTTCGTTAACCCGATATATCGTCCCTCTGACTTTGAGTAAGTCTTACTCAAAGTCCGATATAAATAGATCAGGTTGAGTGGAGTTCGAGTGCATACGAGCGCACATGAGCATTAAGTCCAAATCCAATACATAAACAAAGTTCCTTTCTAAAACCAACTGGCAATATAAGAAGTAACCTACAAACCTCATATACTAGGCTCAGAATGTCTCCACTTTCGATGTGAGAATTTAGGATTCCCAACACGCCTCCGCTTCATATGAAACTAGAGGATATAAACCGAGTTGTATTTGTCCACGGGTTAGGATCGTGAGTCGGATAGAGGCTAACCGCTCTTATACCTTATCAAAGTCTTATACACACAAATCGGGTTGAGCGGGAATCGAGTGTATACGAGCGTGCATGTACGTTAGGTCCAATCCCAACACATAAACCCAACGTGTTTTATCTTAATACAAATTGACAATAAGATAAATTGTCCACCTGACTTTATATATAAAACTCAGAATGTCCTCATTTCCATGCAACCTTCCCTCTTATTAGACTTTAACAATATAATACATCCATACTTAAACATTCCACGCATCATATCATTTGTGCCACCAGAAATCGAATTCGATCTAATTACAAATAATATCCAATGAGGTACTCACTACTCTTTGCATTTATGACCATAACATCAATAATATGAACGTAGACATTTACAAGGACGACTCGGCTATGGTCTATATCTATCAGATATATCAATATATAATAAAATAGACGGATAATGCTAGATAGCTAAGCATCGTGTAGTTAAATATATTCGTTTAATTGTTCAATAGTTATCTTTTCTAAGTAATTGAATACTTTTTCTCATTGAAAATTTAGAATAATATATAGAGAGAGTTCTGTGAAATAAACATCCTTCTAAAACGCATGTTTTTAACGTATGATGATCATATCTCACTCTAGATTGAATTTTCACTTATTTCAAAAAGTTCAGGTCATACACGTGTTTAGAGAAATCAAATGTGTTGTTGATCGATTGATCCATTTGTAAACTTTAAACCCCAACCCAAACACTTTTTTGACGATCCCGAACTTCACATTCTCATCCGCAATGATACTTTATGATGAATTATCTCTAGAAGATAATTCTTTCCTAACCGCTTTTCGTTCACAAATAAATAAATAAATAGTTAAAATAGGTAGATGATTTAGCTTAATGGTGTTTGAAATGGCAAAGCTTTTTAAAACTAATATAATTGTAAAATTACCAAAAACATGTTTACTTTTTTATTTAAAAGTTTTCTTGTTATAGGATTGTGTTTATTATATATCATTTATTAAGTTGTCATAATCTCTATAAGCCATGTAAGTTAAGAAATGAGGAAAATATGAGTTTCAATTAGCTATCATAAGATCTCGTAAACTTGGTTTCCGAGCACACAATATATTGTTAGTTTATCTTTTATATTTGGCGAGTCTAAGATGTTGGAGATTTGGACTAAGTCTTTATTGTAACCGTTGAGCTTATTTTGTCACAAAGTGCAATGAGTTGTTCACACGTGTGTCATTGTTGTTCGGGTTGCATGAGGTAAGTCAAGTGACCGACACTAAGAGCAACTAGTACTGTAAGGGGAGTCGAATCAAAGAAAGGTGATTTACGATAAGGTCAACTTGTGCCAAATTTTAGACGGCCGACGTTTGGGGTTTTTTAGCCAGATTTGCTCGGCACATGTTCGCTCAAAAGTGTGTGCGTCAAAGTTTTAAAATTTATATCCAGAACTTAAGCAAAAGCGAGCCCGCAGTGTACGGATCAGCTGTAGTAAGGCAAGAAATTCCAAAGTCGAACTCAGGGATTTGGTGAGAATAAAATCGATTTCAAAAATATATGGCAAGGTGCAAAAGCTTTTGTAAATATGTGGGAGACAAATGGTTCCAAGGATTCAAGTATCCGACTGCGGCTTTCGATTCAAGACACTTCTAAAGATCAAAGGACAGAGTTGGCGTTGCCAAGGTTATGTGTTTCGAAGAAAGGAATAATGTACAGTGAAGTTCCACTACTCACTTATCCCAACTTAGAAGCTCTCAACCCGAAGGATGTTAAGTCTCATCAAGAAGAGTACTCAAAGAAAGGATTAACACTCAAACTATCCACACAAACCCAAGGATATGACTCTCGAAGGTAAGGATGAAAGGCACACTCAAACCTTAATAGAGGATGTTGAGTCTCTCTATTACCCGAATCTTGCAAACTTTGGCTACCAAGTGAAGAATCAATGATGAAGTCTCTTCTTACACTTGGATAGGGGTTAGAAAGGTTAGGCAAGGGTAGTATTTAGGCAAGGTTTAACTTTGGTTAAAAGATAAAGCAATTAAAGTACGTCAGAAAGAAAACTCGGGTTTTTCTTGGTAAAACTCGGCCAATCTGCTCAAGAACAGTCTGATTTTCTGGTGTCGCAGAGGTTAAATCTCAACTCTCAGGGTCCAAATGGTTAATGAGTTCAGTCTATCATCATCTAAGCCTCAATCATTAACTATTCTTCCTAGAATCACAAGGTTTTTAGCCAATCATTTTCATCTTTGAATCAAATTCAAGATTGAATAAAGAAAACCAAATAAAAATCAAACTTTGCATAAAATCCAAAGAATCTCTCAAATCTATAATCAATCCCTTAAAACTTTCAAAGAATCTCTCAAAACACTCAACAATATGTTCACAAATTGCAATAACAAAAAGGTAACAAAAAGATCTCACAACTTCCTTGAATCTTGACTTTTGTTCCTTTCCCTCAATCCTCTTCTCCAAGAATTTTCAATTCCGTAAGAACCTATAAATCTCCCACTGTGCCAACTCCCAATTTTCGTTCCTAGGTTTCCAATGTATACTTCCTCACTAATGGGTTGCTTGGCATATCACTTCTCAAGCCCAAAAGCAATGGGCTTTCGAACGTAATATTTTTTAGACGGTTACAAGCAAAACTCGGTCGATTTTGGGGATAACTCGTCCGATTTTTCCTACAGGAAAACCGTCCGATTTATATATAAATCACCCGATTTTTTACAACAGTAAGTGCTCTCCTCTTGACTTGTCTCCTTCCTTCCTTCCTTGTATGACTCTTCTACGCACTTTCTTTGCTCTTCATGACTCTTCAAAGGTTCCTTAGCTATCTCATTGACCTTAGTTACTCTTTGCTCCACTTTTTGCTTCCAATCCCATCGAATTTACCTATAATTCAACCAAAACTCGTGTAGACCTCTATTTTCAAAATATAAATGAAATAAACCTTAAAGGTACACAAATCTCTCCGAATGCAAGGGAAAATGAGGTGAAAAATCTACATTATGCATGATTATAATGACATATAATTTATGTCATCAGCACACCTTTGGTTCTTAGGCCTTATAGTGGCTAAAGAATATGTGGTTAAAAATTGGGTGCAATCCAAGCTCAAATGCTTAGTGAATGTCAATAAAGCAACTAATGAGCTACTTTTTGAGCTACACTAGCTTAAGCTAAGACATTGAGTATATGTGGATCTTGAAGCTTTCCCTAGCTATATTAAAGTGAATGAAGCTCATTGGAAGTTTTTGGACCAAGAAAGATGAGCTAGCTCTAAGCTAGCTCCGGGGAGCGATTTTGGGCTCCCTATGTGGGCCTCGGGCTTTTCTAGGGCTTCAAGGTCCATCTTCAAGTAACTTCCATGTAACTTCCATAACCGATTTTAACCGCTTTTTTGGTGGTTATAACTCTCCAAATCCGTGGCCCCCTATGCCTATAAAAAGGAGAGTCATTTACACCTGATTTCATATTCGTTTTTGCAACAATAAAGCTTTTAGTTCCATTGTATTGACATTGGATAGGCCTTCTTATAAGCTTGTAAGCAAAACTCGAAAGACTAGTATAGTACTTGTATTGACAAAAGATAGGCATCTATCTTAGTTTGGTTTTGTATTGACAAAACCTAGGAATACCCTTTCTCACAAAGTAAGACAAGTAAGTCACTTAATTAGTCTTTGTAACGTGTAAAGTAAATGGAACAATATGATGAATTGCTCCGGATTTTTGGGAGGTTTACTCAACATGCCATTCATATGGACGAGGCCAATGCAATTTCATCTATAATGGATAAGCTCCCCCTTCATGGAAGAACTTCCGTCATGTGTTAAAACACAAGAAAAAAGAACTCGCGTTGGTGGAACTTGGCTCTCACCTTCAAATTAAACAAGACCTTAGGGCACAAGAGGGGGAATTAAGAAGGAGGATAAAACTTCTACTTTCCACAAGGCCAACATGATGGATGACAACGGCTAAAGGAAGAGGTCCAAAGGAAAGGACAAAGGCAAGGATAAGGGAAATAAGTCTAAGAAGTTCAAGAAGGATAATGTTGACAAGAAACCAAAAGGTTCTTGTTGGAAGTGTGGCAAAACTGACCACTTTAAGCGGGATTGCAAGACTAAGGGCGATGGATCCAAGGGTGGAGGCCAAAGTGGCCGAAACCCTCTAAACCAAGGTGACTCACTTATGAGTCTTGATTCTAACTTTGATATAAATTCCAATTTGATTTATGTGCCATTGAATTTTGAATGTTTGTCAATGAAGGATTATGACCTTGAATGGTGGGTGGACTCAGGTGCAACAACTCACGTGTGCAAATATCGGCATTGGTTTAAGACATACGTTGTTGTTAACGATGGATCACTCATACATATGGGAAACGAGTCTACCACCCACGTTCTAGGAAAATGACGGATTGATCTATACTTCACAAGTGTCCCACTTGTCTTGTCAAATGTACTACATGCACCGGCCATTAGAAAAAATGCGGTTTCTAATGGTGTACTCAATAGGCTTGGATTCAGACAATGTCATAGAAGCCGACCACTAATTTTTTAAAAAAGAGAAAATTGTCCAAACAATACCCCACCTTTTAAGTTGACTAAACTTTAGTACCCTATCATTTAAACTATCAGAACGGTACACCAACTATTGAGTCCGACCAAAGATTAGTATGTGGATTATTTTTCACACGTTAAGTTAACACAACAACTTTGCTCCTAGAACTTTCCCTTCTGTTTCTCGTTGAATAAGTATGTCTTGTAGGCCTCATTGCAATTGTCTTAACCCTTTTACTTAACGTGTGAACATTAATTTAGATACCAATCTTTGGTCGCACTCAATAGGTGAGGTACCGTTCTGATAGTTTAAACGAAAGGGTACTAAAGTTTTGTGAACATAAAAGACGGGGTATTGTTTAAACAATTTTCTCTTTTAAAAAATATTAGATTATTTCACACCCTAATCAATCAACAAAAATTTAATACTTTTGTTATTACGTTTCATGACATGATAACATTTCTTATAGTGAATAATTTTTTAAAATTTATTTTTGTAAACATGTCATTTTAAAATTAGATTTTCTATGATATAATTGGTAATTTTGTTTGTTTATAAAAGAAACACTTTCTATTAGATACTTTGAATGAAAATAAGACACTTCTATATAAAAGTTATTAAAAATATATTTTGAGACCATGTTTAAAACTCTTTATTATAATCGGTGTATTTTAAAAAAAATTATAATAAGACAATAAATCTAATTATTGATACAATGGATTAAGGACCAACGAGACAAGCTTTTTTTTGGACCGAAGCCCTAAGTGCAAGGTTTAGAGTTGTATTCTTATATCCACGAAAATATACTGAAAACCCTACCTGCAAGGTTTGTGTAGTAAAACCAAAAGTGTTTTGTCTTCTCTCTGTTTACCGATTAACTCGTCGATAATCACAATAAAAAATAATTGAATTTTCTAATGCAAAATTTTACAAATGAAAATCAATAAATTAACAATAGAAGAACATTCTAATCCTTTAACATAAATTTTTTTTGTAAAATAGTCACTCATGGTTAAATTTAGTGAAACACAATATGAGGTTTTTATTTAAAAAAGTTAAAATGTGGTTTGTTAATAAATCCAAATTTAAAACTTTTTTTTTTTGAAAAATTCACAGGTGTATATAAAGATTTTCCACAGTTTTTATTTTTGAAAAATCTACGTGTATACTGTAAATGAAAAATCCAAAGTTAAAACATGTTTCATTTTTTGAAATTTTTTTAACTAAAAATTTCCCAAATTTTTTTAATTAACAATACACAATTGTTTATTTGATAGTCTGAAAACTACATTGCGCCAGAGATATTGTCCGCATATTTTTATTTATTAAATATTATATTGAATTTCTCATCATATTAATAAGAAACAAGAAATGAGATAAAGACTTTCAAAATTTAGGATTGATTAAGTTTCTATGTTAATTTGAATGGTTATTGCACTATTTATCTTGTTGGTTTTTTTTTTTGAAAATGGAAAGCGGTTCGAAACCATTAGCCGGCGCGCCGACTAGTGAGTCGAAAGGCCGAAAAAATCGGCAGACGGTCAAACCGTCATGAAAGGAACAGAAAAAGGAGAAAAGAAATACACAAAAATACATCAAAATGAAACCGAAAGCAAAAAAGTCTTCAAGGGAAAGCAGGATGATCCAACCAATCGGAGGCAACGAGCATAAACGTTCATCTTCGAACGAAGTACACAGGGAGGAAGCATGGGGAACAACTGTAAACACCTCAGATTTGGACGGCAAGAGAGCCGTCAGGAGTGCAATACTAAACCGAAACCACGATAAGTGCAATATTAAAAAATATATATAACTACAAGTTTAAAATAACGACTTTAATTTCCATATAAAAAGAGTTTTATGTCTTACGATCTCCCGATTATATTCAACATTTGGCAATATAAATATGCAAAGCTATGTCAGCTATTGGATGGGGTCAAATTACGACTTGTCAAATTGTTGATTCATACATAGGGCAGCCCAATGTTATTATTAGCTACTTGTATGCATATATCAACTTTCTTCTCATTTCGTTGTATTAACTTAAGCTTCATGACAGTAACACAATTCCAACTTCATATATATATATATATATATTGCCCATGAACAAGAATTGGTAATTCTCAATCTCATAACTGGTCAACTGAACCAATCTTCCCTTTACACACTGCAAATTGTTTTAAAATTTGTTTTGATCCGTCCAAATCGTATTAAAGGTTGCTTCTTTTATGACATTTGGAGTAGGGGATTGATAGGGGGCTTTCGTTGTGTAAGATCATGGATTTGTTTGCGAGGTTACCAATTCTCGCGTCGATAATAAAAGGATAATGAGACTGGATTTGAGCATATGTGCACCTGCGTTCGGAAGTGTGACGAAACCCTCCATATTATATCTGACTTGTTGGTTCCACGTGGTATGAGAACATTACGATCTCTCGAGTTCTGACTTTGCAGTGTTAAGGTTCTAATTGTGGACATGGACAATGATAGTCCGTCCGATTGGGCAAGCCGACCTTGAGGTAGGTCGTCAAGTGTCAACACATCGATAATAAAAACAAATGGATAACAGATTAGTATATAAGATCGGTGAGCTACTTCTTCTATTACAATGGATTTAGGATGAAATCTCATTGAGATTTTATGTTGGGCTTGGACATATTTGCACATGGACTCGGATCTGTGACAAAACCCTTCATGTTATATCTGATCCCTCGAAATTCCGCACTTATCAAGTTTATGAAACTTATAAGAAAAACAAAAGATGTGAATGAGTGTTTGAGAGTCCAAAGCTTACGCTAACTTATGAAAGTTTAAAATTTTAGAATTACATGAGCTTCAATGAACTCCTTTATCTCAAACGCACATCAATCTTATCCAACTATAATATCCATAAAATATTAATTTTGAGCTTTTGAGGGTCTAAAAATTTTCATAGAAATTTAATGGCTTGCATAATAATCTGTGGGATTTAAGGCATCAAACCGGGTTGAGATGACAAATCGGTTCAACTAGAGTTTATCGTTGGAAAAATTGAGCTTTGCTAAGATCCTCAAAAAACAGAAGGCCACAAACCAAAAGTGGAGAAACCGCGTTGTGATACATGATGGTCAAAGTCCGCAAAAATAGACATGTGAACTATGTAAGGCTTGATCCTTCTTAGGAATTGTACATATGCAACCCGTCGGGTGCAACCCAAATTCTCGATAAATCAAGAGGTCGTTCAAAGTATAATTAGTATCATTTTTAAATCATGAGGATACAACGAATAAGGGTTATACTTTGATAAACATATTTCAAATGAAATGTGTTACGGAATTTTATTTTTCTTGTAATATATTTGCCTAACACATGTATCAACAACTAGTGCAAAAAAAAAGGCCACAAAAACTGAGCTTCCTATTAAAAAACGCTCTCTCGTGGCCCAAAGAACGCGCCTCACGCGCATCTTTGATCTCCCTCCCAGATGGCCGGACCGAAGCGAAACCGACGACCCTCTGTCAAGATCTCCGACCTCGTCCGACCCCCACCACAGTACCACACCATCAAAACCCTCGCCTTCGCCTTCTCCCACTAGCCCGTTTGAACCCATCCCTGAAGAGCTCATAATCTCTAATAACCGCCGGATTTTGCTTAACCACCCACAACAACCATTGATCACCACCGTCGACCTCTTCCATCCCCTTCCATCTCCAACACTGCATCCTCCCCCCACCAACACACTACCCCCACCAACCACTCCCAGCCTTTCTGCTACAACCATGAATGTTCCCTCCCCGACCTCTGTTGAATGTTCTAAGCAGATTTATCAGGGCGTTGTCTCATCAGAAAGTCTCCCCCCCCCAACCTTACTTCCTTAGGAAACCGATGGCCAAAACCCAGATGGGTAACCTCAAACGTCCCCTGACTCCCAACCTCCTCTGCTACCCTGTCTATCTAATGGACCCGCCTCTTCCCTAGGAGACTTTAATGAAAAGACACCTACGGCCTTGTTCTCGTACAAGGATGTTGCCTCCATAACATTCCCTGGGAGCACGTGCCCCTGACATTCACCCCGGGACTCGAGTTTGGCACGATTACATTTTTCCATGACGACATTGCCGATTCTCTACCCAAATGGAATCTTTTGCTTGTTGGCTACCCCCTTGGTCGCCCAATATCCTACACCCGTATACGTGACTTTGCATCTTCAGCATGGGCTTCTTTTGCTATGCCTAAGATACTCCGCAATGAACATGGCATCTTCGTCTTCTAGTTCGCCAGTCATGAAGACCTTACAACCATCCTTAGTGGAAGCCCTTGGGTCACAAACGGATCTACCACTCTGGTCATGAAGAAGTGGACGCCAGAACTTAAACTTGATGTAACACCCCGAATTCTCAGAATTCGGAGCATTACTGGTTAGGACCTCACAATGGGTCCCGACCTCAGTTTGACAACAATATTACTAGGATCTTGCAACAAGACACAATAAGAAAAACCGAAATTTATAAAATAGTATTTTATAGGGATGAATGCAACAACGTCTAATAGCCTATATTACCTAAACAACAAAACATACTAACTGTTTTAACAAGATGAAAGAACAACAAAGGAAACATCCCAACCCCATTCTAAGGAGTACGGAGACCCGGATGACCACTACTTCCGGATCACTCAGCTGCTGTTTTAACCTGCGGTAAATCCAAAAAAACAACAAAACAACCATTAGCTAGTTTTCTAAACATTAGGAGAGTAATAATAGCACACACACACGTAGCAAGAATAAACACCCATCATGCTTTCAAACAAGTCCATTTATTATCTTCATTTAAGTCATTCACTCTAATGATACTTATTTTGTGACACGAGGGATTCCCAAACCTCGCCTCCGCCCCCGTGTACCCATCAGGAGTGGATCCGATGCATCTCACCGTGTACATGTATGGTCTGGGTATAGAGAACCTCCCAGTCTCCTGGCAGAGTTGGGCGTGCAGTGATGTCACGGCCCGTTATACATACACTTGGGCCTTAACACATAATAACCACGGTCGTCCTTACAAGTTGTTATATTTTTATTATAACACACATTGCACACACACAACCATTATCACCCAACTAATATCCAGAAACCAGCTAAGTAAGTCGCAAGGACTTACCTGAATCAAATCACAACTCTCTAAAATCTCAACTAGGTCTGCAACCGTGTAAACTCAGTCGCCTGTCAAGCAAGGCACGCGGATCAGAATCACATCCCAACTCTTAGAAGTTATAAACTTCTAAGATATACAATCTCATGAAGAGGAATTACTAAAAACTCTCTTAAGGTAAAATGACTATTTTACCCCCGGTTCCGAAACTCCCAGATTTGTCTATATCTTAGTTTCAAACTCTCCTTTGGAACCCATTTCCACAATCTAGTTCTTACGGAAAAGTTTGGTAAAGATTTATAATAGTTACACAAAATTCTAGATTTTCACAAAAAGTCGTTAAGGTCCGACTTTGGGTTAAGATACGAGGATTGTATAAAAAGATAAAAAAAAAATTCCGGAATAAAAATTCTAAAACTTCTAGGATATGTATATTAAACATAGGACAAGGATCTTTCACAATTTCTCACTCAACACTCCTACATAAGATTATAAAGTTGGGGTAAAACTAAAGTTCTATACTTAGTCATTTTTCTTCTTCTATTGCAAAAATCAGCCCAACTGTCCTACTTCGGGACCTTGTAGATCATAATTCGACCGTTAACTTTCTCCCAAATTTTAACACACTAAACTATATGTATTAACCTACAACATATCAAAAATTCAACGGTGGATTCTCGATTTAAGCTATAGTAATTAGGTCCTAAAGTCAGCAGGTTGAAGTTGAATTATAAGATGTGCAGAAGGTCCTAGGTTCGAAACTCTCCGTCAGCAGTCCCTCATTTTTACCATGATCAGAAGGTCCCCAGTTCGAATCCCTCCTACTGACTCTTTAAACCTTCTAAAACCAACCTACTCCACTCTTCTAATCTACAAACGTTCAGCATACTAACCCCTACACTACTTTCATTCAGCATACGAAACTTAGAACACTTCCCTATACATTACAACAGGTAGAAGGGGATTGCTTACTCACCACAACAAGGAAGGCACCGTAGCTGTTGATCAACATCGAGCAGATCCGGTGCTAAACTCGGTTAGATGGGTTGCTACCGATGACTGCATTAGATCAAAGGAGGGGATGGTCATTGTCCTAATCCTGATGAGAGAAGAGTGGACATCAGAAGCAGGTACTTACCAGATCCTCTTCTACAGCAGGCTGAGCGACTCAGTCGGCTCCTGACTTGTTCCCGATGGAAGCGTGCAGCGGTTGGGAGCGTAGAGGCTGGGTGCTGGCGTCCCAGGCGGTCGGTGCAGAGGACGAGTGCGGGAGTCCCAGGCGGTCTGTGCAGAGGACGAGTGCAGAAGTCCTAGGCGGCTCTGCGTTGGGCGACTGCTGGTTGTCGAAGGGCTGGACTGTGTCGGCCTGCTGCTGCGCCGGACTGGACTGCGTCGGGCAGCTGCTGCGTCGGACTAGGCTGTATTGGTTTGCTGCTGCTGTGTCGATTTCCAAATGTGCGAGAGTTGTTGCGGTAGAGAGGGAGGAATCAACGGGAGAATTGTAGCAGCAATTAGGTTAGGAAAACAATAGGTTTAGGTTAATTAATTAGGGATTAGGGTAAGTCTCCTGCTTCTGTCGGATCTCACCCAACAGATCAAGAAGTAACTCCAAGGTAGCCAACTAATGAACTGTATCTGAAAGCTGAATCTCTACCTCTAACCAAGTCGAGTCCCTCTACCACTGCGGTTGTATTGTCAACTGGCTATCGCCTTCTACCGAGGCATCTTCCGTCTCAAAGCGTCAGCAACTACATTCGCCTTTCAGGGGTGGTAGGGATCTCAAGGTCGAAATTCTTGATCAACTCTAGCCACCGCCTCTGGCGGTTATTCAACTCCCGTTGAGTGAATATGTATTTCAGACTCTTATGGTCTGTGAAGATCAAACATGTCGCCCTATAGAGATAGTGACGCCATATCTTTAAGAGTATGGACTACTACAGCTAACTCTAGGCCGTGTGTGGGGTAGTTCTCCTCATACGTCTTCAACTGTCGAGAGGCGTAGGCTATGACCTTACCCCTCCGCATCAAAATACACCAAAGCCTAGCTTGGATATATCACCGTATACCACAAAGTCATCTGTACCCTTTGTATACAAATATCATATGTATCCGATTTTCTCAAAAGTCCAATTCTTCGCATCGCATTGATTATGTTTTCCTTATACTCATGTCGTTTCACCTTCTTTTAAATCTTTACCACATGTAGGATAGTTAAATCCCTTTGAGTTTCCTTGTTTACGCCTTACGGACCACGTGGGTTCATCAACTCTTATGTCATCAGTCCAGCTTGAATTTTCATAGGAGTACCTCCATTTCTCATTAAACTTTTATAAACACACTTTTCTGTAATCATCTTATTGGAGTAATACCGGATCCATATAACAACCTTTAGTCATTCAACTTCACTCCTTCTCATGTCTGTTCTAGCCAACATGTAGATTCCATGTGCAATCACCTCACAACTCGACCACACATTTCACCCAGGCTTTAAATCATACTCTCTATGTTTGTGCCGCTTCTGAAATTCCAATTATTTTGTGTCGCCTCTTTAATCACAAGGGTTTCCTTTGTCAATTTAGACAATTTGACCCCACCTTTTCTCGGAGGAGCACCATCAGTCCTACTTGTGTGGAATGCTAAGACATAGAACATGTTCACAATCATCTGTTTCTTCTTATTCTTCTAGTTCTTCTTACAGAGATTCCTTCATATTAACTTTGATATGTATCTTTCCATAGTCAGTAATAAGTAACTACTCACAAAAATTCCTTTTACACCATTACTATCATCAATGGTCATTACCGACCGTCAAGAGCTTCTTTTAATTTCTTTATGAGAGTTATTCTATTGGACTCATTCAATGTTACCATCAAGGCTACTAGTACTTGTATTGATTTAACTTCACCTTTTTCGTCGTTGATCTCTGGAAGAAATTCACCAGATATCGTTAAATTTCCTTTATAACCTTGTAGTTAATCTTCTTATCTGTCAACCAACCATCACTAGTTAGCCAGCACGTGTAAATTCTTTGTTGTTACCAATTAGTCTGTAGTTGACCTTCTATAAGATCGTAGACTTACTTTTCTTCTATCTCTTTTGAGATTTGATATACGAGGTGAAAATAATTCTCTTCCTTTTATACTCCTTTAGGTCCTTCTACGAATCACTCTTATAAGAGCACTATACTCTTACGAGTCTAGTTGTATTTTCGTATTCCGTCGACAGCTTATCAATTCTTCTACGGTAACTTGCAGGCACTTCTCTATGATTCTTTTTACCTGAGTTAGTGTCCACTTGCGGTTCTCTGTTATGACCCGCTCGTGTTATTAACTTAAATCCCTTCGTGAGTGGGAAGTTATTTGAGACCCTCTTTTTCACCAAGACCATTCTCCTACACCTTTCTTCTTTGGGGTGCTGCTTGTACTTCCGCTTTTATAGAAATCCGGTCTTTGTTGTATTCCGATCCTTGTTGTAATGCTTGTGTATTCTAGAAGGTCACACCACTTCCATGTTGGTGTAATCTGCCTTCCACTTTCTAGCAACCTGTAAGCTTCCCTTTTTCGGCTCTTTTATTCTTCGTGTTTGGGTGGACAATGTATCTCATCTTGACTCCTACGCTTATGATTGTCTCGGTTTCCCATCTTGATTGTGGCGGCAAATAATTTGTCAACAGTGATCATATTCCACTCTACTTTTAGCCTCAAACTTTTACCTTCAGGTCCGTCAGTACGCTTAGATTCAATGTCTCTTGTCTGGATCGCTACTATATTTCACCTTGACCTTCATGCCTATGTGTGTTTCTGAAGGCATCCCCTTTGTTTGCAACGTTGTTTTACATCATCTTTGAAAGAAACTATGGGTTGTCTCTCCCAATTTGTATACTTGCCGGTCATCCAACGCGTTGCTAGAACTACTCTCATGTATATTCTTCATTTGATCCTATTGAGTTCACTCGGGATTCCCTTCTTGTCGTCGGGGTTGGTGTTGTCTTTTAGTCTTCACTTTTCCGTCTCGACGTTCCTCCACAAGCTTGAAGGAGTTGTCCGCCGTTCGTCTACCCTAATGCACATCAGGTGTGCATACTAATCCTCACGTTGACACCCTTCAAAATCTACTTAGATGTGTCAAAGGGGGTGAGAAACTCATTATGTTATCTCCGTTAAGGACATAACATAACTACAAGTTCTACTAATCTTCAGCATATATTTATCTATACTACATATCTTTATAATCAACCTAATAAGTCCAACTAAAGTAAAACCTAAAATCCATACTAAGCATACTGAGATCCGCGGTAGTAGTGGTGGTCAGCCGTACTTTTCTTTTCCCAACCAGTCTATGCATGCATTTGAAAACCAAAAGTTCTTTTTAAAACTCAGATCCCTTTTCGGGTTCTGCTTAAGTACTTATTCGGTCTTTCAGAAGATTTCAAGTGCCATTGTTGCCAACCTAGAGCTCTGATACCATGTTGTAACACTCCGAATTCTCAGAATTCGGAGCATTACTGGTTAGGACCTCACAATGGGTCCCGACCTCAGTTTGACAACAATATTACTAGGATCTTGCAACAAGACACAATAAGAAAAACCGAAATTTATAAAATAGTATTTTATAGGGATGAATGCAACAACGTCTAACAGCCTATATTACCTAAACAACGAAATATACTAACTGTTTTAACAAGATGAAAGAACAACAAAGGAAACATCCCAACCCCATTCTAAGGAGTACGGAGACCCGGCTGACCACTACTTCCGGATCACTCAGCTGTTGTTCTAACATGCCGTAAATCTAAAAACACAACAAAACAACCATTAGCTAGTTTTCTAAACATTAGGAGAGTAATAATAGCACACACAGACGTAGCAAGAATAAACACCCATCATGCTTTCAAACAAGTCCATTTATTATCTTCATTTAAGTCATTCACTCTAATGATACTTATTTTGTGACACAAGGGATTCCCAAACCTCGCCTCCGCCCCCATGTACCCATCAAGAGTGGATCCGATGCATCTCACCGTGTACCTGTATGGTCTGGGTATAGAGAACCTCCCAGTCTCCTAGCAGAGCTGGACAGTGATGTCACGGCCCGTTATACATACACTTGGGCCTTAACACATAATAACCACGGTTGTCCTTACAAGTTATTATATTTTTATTATAACACACATTGCACACACACAACCATTATCACCCAACTAATATCCAGAAACCAGCTAAGTAAGTCGCAAGGACTTACCTGAATCAAATCACAACTCTCTAAAATCTCAACTCGGTCTGCAACCGTGTAAACTCAGTCGCCTGTCAAGCAAGGCACGCGGATCACAATCACATCCTAACTCTTAGAAGTTATAAACTTCTAAGATATACAATCTCATGAAGAGGAATTACTAAAAACCCTCTTAAGGTAAAATGACTATTTTACCCCCGGTTCCGAAACTCCCAGATTTGTCTATATCTTAGTTTCAAACTCTCCTTTGGAACCCATTTCCACAATCAAGTTCTTACGGAAAAGTTTGGTAACGATTTATAATAGTTACACAAAATTCTAGATTTTCACAGAAAGTCGTTAAGGTCCGACTTTGGGTTAAGATACGAGGATTGTATAAAAAGATAAAAAAAAATTCCGGAATAAAAATTCTAAAACTTCTAGGATATGTATATTAAACATAGGACAAGGATCTTTCACAATTTCTCACTCAACACTCCTACATAAGATTAAAAAGTTGGGGTAAAACTAAAGTTCTATACTTAGTCATTTTTCTTCTTCTATTGCAAAAATCAGCCCAATTGTCCTACTTCGGGACCTTGTAGATCCTAATCCGACCATAAATTTCTCCCAAATTTTAACACACTAAACTATATGTATTAACCTACAACATATCAAAAATTCAACGGTGGATTCTCGATTTAAGCTATAGTAATTAGGTCCTAAAGTCAGCAGGTTGAAGTTGAATTATAAGATGTGCAGAAGGTCCTAGGTTCGAAACTCTCCGTCAGCAGTCCCTCATTTTTACCATGATCAGAAGGTCCCCAGTTCGAATCCCTCCTACTGACTCTTTAAACCTTCTAAAACCAACCTACTCCACTCTTCTAATCTACAAACGTTCAGCATACTAACCCCTACACTACTTTCATTCAGCATACGAAACTTAGAACACTTCCCTATACATTACAACAGGTAGAAGGGGATTGCTTACTCACCACAACAAGGAAGGCACCGTAGCTGTTGATCAACATCGAGCAGATCCGGTGCTAAACTCGGTTAGATGGGTTGCTACCGATGACTGCATTAGATCAAAGGAGGGGATGGTCATTGTCCTAATCCTGATGAGAGAAGAGTGGACATCAGAAGCAGGTACTTACCAGATCCTCTTCTACAGCAGGCTGAGCGACTCAGTCGGCTCCTGACTTGTTCCCGATGGAAGCGTGCAGCGGTTGGGAGCGTAGAGGCTGGGTGCTGGCGTCCCAGGCGGTCGGTGCAGAGGACGAGTGCGGGAGTCCCAGGCGGTCTGTGCAGAGGACGAGTGCAGAAGTCCTAGGCGGCTCTGCGTTGGGCGACTGCTGGTTGTCGAAGGGCTGGACTGTGTCGGCCTGCTGCTGCGCCGGACTGGACTGCGTCGGGCAGCTGCTGCGTCGGACTAGGCTGTATTGGTTTGCTGCTGCTGTGTCGATTTCCAAATGTGCGAGAGTTGTTGCGGTAGAGAGGGAGGAATCAACGGGAGAATTGTAGCAGCAATTAGGTTAGGAAAACAATAGGTTTAGGTTAATTAATTAGGGATTAGGGTAAAAAAATATGGGTTGGGCCAGTTGGGCCGGAAATTACTATCTACTAGGCTTAGTCCGATGGGCCTGCTCATCCTACTAGATGATAGCTATTAAATGAGTCGTTAACTTATACGGAACTACTCTTCGGTTTTTAATCATACGGAAATGTTATTCAGTTTACATATTTATCATTTTATGTGAATTAAGTTACATAAAATGATAGAACTTTGATAAAATTTTCATAATGTATAACATTCTCTAGAATGAGAAGAGGTTAGCGGATCGAAATCCGGTTTGATCGGTATTAAACGGAAAATAAATTTTCCGGGTATTACACTTGACTACGCTAATCTCCACTCGATCCCCATCTGGGCGACCCTACATGATCTCAACTTCAGATTCTGGTCAAGCCACATGCTGACGAAAATAGGCTCTGCAATAGGGACTCTCATCCTTACTGACTCTAAGTCGGCTAACCATGATGCCCTTGGGTTTGCACGTATCCTGGTTGAGGTCCATGCTGCCAAGCCTCTTCTCAAGGAGGTCCGATTGGTTGGACCTAATGATACCATCTTCGTACAAAAGATGACTTACGATTGGGTTTCCCCACGCTGCATTTCGTGCCTAGTCTTTGGCCATATTTGCAAGCCTAAACCTAGAACCTCAAAAAATCACCCCTCCTCTAAACCTGCTTCCATCCGATCCTTACCAAACCCTGATCCCAACCCTATACTCCCTACTCCTGATGAATCACAAAGACTGCCCTTGAAAGACGCTGCCTCCACAACGTCCATATCTCTTAACAGCACTCCAAATCTCCAACCCCCTCAAAACCTAACCATACCGTCTTTCCCGTCACGTCTTCACCGGACGAGTAGACCCTTCCCATCGAGGTTCACCCCTCTCCTTCTATCCCTTAGTTGCCTCCCCCTCCTAACCCTATTGTTGCTATCGATCCTCCCCCTTCTAATCAACTAACACCATCGGGAGAACAACATGCTCCTAACCCTCCCCCATCTTCTTCTGCCCCTGGCTCACCCTACTCACACGCTCCTCCTTCTCCTCCCCCCCTCCCCCGGCACCAAGTGTTGCCCAGGAATTGATACACCTACCCAATGAATCTATAGATATGTTCCTGGAACCGTAGGGGATTAAACCAACCTAATAAGAAAAAGGCCATTCAAGACCTTTTCAAGAAGTATGATATCGATCTTCTGGCCATGATTGAGACCAAATTAAAGGCTAACAAAGAGCAACGTATAGCTAAGTATCTCCTTCCAACTTGGAGTCAAGTTTCAAACTCTCCCTTTGCCCATAATTGCCGTCTTTAGATATGGTGGATCCCTTCAAGGCTCCACCTACTCCTTCCATTATCACATACCAGTTAATGCATTGCAACATCACCAAACTCCTCAACTATCATGACCAAACAACCATTCTTGAATGCTCATTTGCATACGCCCATAACTTACCCGAAAACCGTTACAATTTATGGTCTTCTATTTCCACTATTAACATGCTCAACTCATACTCCCCCGGGCCTTTCTCGGTGAATTTAATGTCACACTATCCCCCTAATGAGAAATCCTCCAACAATGCTCCATGCATCTCTCAATCATCCTCAGAACTAGCCTCTTGCTTTGACCTAAACAATCTCTCAGACCACCCTTTCTCTGGATGTAAATACACCTGGAATAACAAACAAATAGGATCGAGAACTTGGTGTAAACTGGATATAATCATCACATATCCTATATGGCACTCTTTCTATCCTAACTCCCTTGCTCACTTTGAACATCCAAATATCTTAGATCATTCCCCGGCTTTTGTTTCTCTAGAACCCAGCTCTACCAAACTCCATCAACCGTTTTTGCTTCAACATGTGGGTCAATCATGAAGACTTCCTGCCTTGTATTACGGAAAACTGGAGGTACAATGTTATTGGCAACCCCATGTACAAACGCACAAGGTAGGTTAAGATGCTCAAATCCAAGCTCAAGAAACTCACAAGTACCAAGATTGAGGAGATTCACAAAGACATCCTTGACAGTAGAAAGCTTATAAAAGATACCCTCCTGGCTCTCCAGCACAATCTTCACGATACTATACTTCAAGAGTAGGAGCAAGAAGCATGCCTCTTAAGTAGTCGTTTATGCGCTTATTTCTTCTAGGTGCTTATAATCCGAGATTGCTATTCGTACCACATGAAATATGCTAATCGTAACCTTTTTTTGACTACGCATTGTGGAGCCGTAGTAACAAGCTCATTTCGTTTGAAAAATAAAGGAAAATGGTTACGATTACGCATGGCAGATGCGTAGTATGAATACGACTACGCATGACGTATGCGTATTATGGCTACGTGTCGGATGACGTAGTATGGTTACGGCTATGCATGCCAGATGCGTAGTCTTCCATATCAAACATTTCATTCGAAAAATTAAGGAAAAATGACTACGACTGTCGCAGTAGGTTTAGAAAAAAAAAAAAAAAAAAAAAAAAACTACGCAGTGCGTAGCCAGACTAGGGGTATGAATTGCACGCTTCATTGTTACTAATAGCAATATCCTTATAATCTCACACACAAAAGAGAGCTTTATTACCAATTGGGTCAGATTAAACAGTTGGAGAGTTGCCATCCAAAAACAATTTGACAATTTCTTCAATAATATGTCAATTAAGTTTAGATTGCTTTTTTGTCCTCCCCTTTTGCTTGAAAAATCTAAGTTTATACATTTACAGTTTTAAATCCACATTGTGAGCACTGTACCTTTTCAGATCCACCATCCAAAAAGTTGTGGTGACCATGGATGGACTGAAGACAAAGGAACAATCCAACCTGTTTGTGGGGCTAAGCGTTGCGCAGAAGAGACGATGTGTCGTAGTTTTAAGAAGAGTAGGGTTAATAAGATGGATCGAAGTATGATTTGATTTGTTTTGCGACAATAAACAGGCTTATGAGACATCCTTACTTATAAGTGTTGTGACTTTGGGAATGATAAAATCCAAGGTTAAGAAAGATTTATATATGACTGCTGAAGAATTTAAGGATGATGCCAGACTTATCTTCCAATACTATGCATAATAAAAAATTGATATCATTATCTACTTCGTGCATTTAGCAAATTTAAGGATAATCAGATGGAATCAATGACCAACGTTTCATCGTCTAAGTCTTCTGGTGTACTGTATACAACACCAGATTATATATTTAGTTATTCTTTTTTAAAACACTTTCCAAATTATATATTTTTATTATTCTATTTTAAAACACTTTCCAAATATAAACAAGATCCGAGCAAATTATAATTTTATATATGGTATCATATTATATACATAAAATAAACAAGGAAACAAATATTTTTGTAGTAGAAGACATGTTATATATATACAAACCTAACCTATCGTAAATTAATTATTACATTCGTCTTTCTCATATCAAATCTATAATCTCACTTACATTCAATGGGGAGAGCAAAGCTAGCAATGTCTTTCATCAAGAAAGACAAAGCAAGAGCAGCAACCTTCGAGAAGCGCAAGAAAGGGTTGAAGAAGAAGGCTTACGAGCTCGCTACGCTATGCGACGTGCCCCTCTGCGTCATCATCTACCCGGGTCCGAACTCGGAGCCCGAGACATACCCATCGAACCAAGCCGAGGTTCGAACCGTGATTGATCGGTACGTGTCGATTCCCGAGGAAGAGAACGCCAAGAGGAGCCTTGGGCTGCAAGAAGCTTTAGAAGGCAAGAAAAGCAAAGTCGATCATCATCTCCCAAGCTTTAAGGTTCAAGCAAAGGCTTCGATCCCGACTTGGTTCAATGATCTTGATGGGTTAAGTAGAGACCAGCTTGCTAAGTTGGCTTTTGATTTGGATCATAAGTTCAGTGCTGTCGAGGAAAGGATTGGGAATTTGAGGGGTAGTTTCGGGAATTACAGTAACAACGCTATTATTAATAGTCGTAATAATGGATGTGATGCTAAGATGCAGTTGCCATGGCCCATGTTTGATCCGGCAACCGGCGGTTTGTCTAGCGGCGCCGGCGGGGTTAGCTCGGCTGGATTCAGTTATAACCCTAATGATCAGTTCATGGGATCTAACATATATCATGGACAAGTCGGCCCGTCGAATGAGAATTCTGGGTTTGGTGGTGGTCCTGTGGTGGCTCAGCCGACGGAATTTTACGGTGGTGGTGGTGGTGTTAGGTTTGAGCCTCGGCAGATGGGCGGTGGTGCAATGAAGTGGTTTGATGAAAGCCAGTTTTTCTTGTAATTAGCAAGCTAGGGTTTGTTTTTACAGTTGAGGTTATAGCATGAGCACATAACGAGAATCTCATTTTTCTCCACTATGTTATGCATTAACTTTGATTTTTTAGAATATTGTTTCTTGTACTTGCTTTCAAGAATTCAATCAGATCTGCATTTCTCTCGAATGGTATTTAATTGAATTTTTAGAATTTGCGGAAGATCTTTTAGTTATATAAACTAGAGTAACACATTTGGTATGAACGGATGTTATTTAATTGAGTTTTAATTAAAAATTATAATTTTATAAAAATAGGTTTGGTAAGCCTAAGCTATTTAAGCTCGAGAAGGGTAGGCTCGATCGCAACTTTGCCAGAAGCGACGTAGGGGGTTGTGGAAGGCCGACGACTACATGAGAGGGAAGTTGTCTACGAGCCAACAATCGTTCCAGAAGTCCACATCCTTACCATCCCCTACCACCCATCTGTGACCAGGATAGACCACTTTCTCAATGCCTTTCCTGATGCTATTCCAGACGTAAGATGGGTCAGAGTGAACTCTTCCATTCGGTCTAATATACTTACTTTTAAGAGCTTGAGCCCATAAACTCCTATCTTCCTTTAAGAATCTCCATCCTATCTTCCCAACAAGAGCCCAGTTCAAATCTTCCATCGACTTAACTCCCAACCCACCATTTTCTTTTGTAGCACAGATAATGTTCCAAGGGACAGTGTGCATACTTCTTCTACCATTGTTATATCCCCATATGAACTTTCTGCTAATCTTGTCGATCTCGTCACAAATGCCTTTCGGAAGGAGCATGGAGGACATCGAGTATACAGGTATGGATGAAATAACAGCTTTTGTTAAGGTCACTCTCCCTGCGAAGCTAAGGTTCCGGGATCTCCAACCGCTCAGTTTAGCGTTAATCTTATCCAGCAGAGGAGAAAACGTATCCTTCGATACCCTCCCTTGTATTAAGGGCATGCCAAGATAATTACCAAGTCTCCTCGAAACTTCAATGCCACTCATGTTATGCAAAATATCCTGCAACTCTCTTGAGACATTGGGGGATACAAAAATTTTCGATTTTTGTATACTAACCTTCTGTCCTGAGGCTCCGCAGAAAAGCTCCAAACAATCAAGGACAACTTTCAATTGATCAGATGAAGCCTCCGCGAAAAGTGTCAGGTCATCCGCAAAGAAAAGATGCGATAACTTAGGACCCTCCCGAGATAGACGGATGGGTTTCCACCTCCCCAAATCCACCGCTTCTAGAATCATATGGCTAAGTCTTTCCACACACAAAACAAATAGATAAGGAGATATGGGGTCCCCTTGTCAAAGCCCTCGTTGTGGAAGGAAATGAGAAGTGAGTTCCCCATTCCAGTTGACTTGCATTCTTGTAGTAGAAATGCACTCCTCAATCATATCGCACCATTCACTCGGGAAGCCGGCAGCAGCCACAGTTTCACCAATAAAGTCCCACCGGATTCTATCATATGCCTTCTCAAGATCAAGCTTCAAGATCATCCACTTCTTTCCCGATTTCTTCTTTCTGGTAGAGTGAACAATCTCTTGCATAAGTACAATATTGTCTTGGATGTACCTTCCCGGTATGAAACTTCCTTGTGTAGGGCCCACAAGAGATCCTATGATACTCTGCATCCGTTGCACCATCACCTTAGTAACAATTTTATACAACACATTGCACAAAGCGATCGGCCTGAACTGGCTCAACAACTCCGGAGTACCCACTTTAGCAATCAGACATAAAATGGTGTCGTTCAACCCCACTGCTAGTGCATGAGTCTCAAAGAACTTAGTAACTTCTTTAGCTACTGAATTTCCGACAATTTTCCAACATTTTTGGTAAAAGATTGGTTGGAATCCATCGACCCCCGGAGCTTTATACGGGCCCATGCTTTTAGTAGCTTTCCAGACTTCCTCAACGCTAACTTCCTTAAGAAGTTGAGTAAACTCATCAACCGGAATTCTGGGGAAACCACTAGAGTCAAGTCGCGCTGAAAAGCTTGTGTTCCTACTCTCTTGCAAGCTATAGAGATCACAGAAATAGTTCACCACCATGTTCTCAAGAGTAACGGTATCTTCTTCCCAAGTGCCTTCAGAATTCCGCAGACCATCCACTCTATTCCGTCGTCTCCTTATTACCGTAGATGTATGAAAAAAGGAGGTATTCCTATCCCCTAAGGACAACCATTGTTCTCTCGACTTTTGGAACCAGATAATTTCCTCTTGTTCAAGGACCTCTTCTAACTTAGCTTGCAGAAAAGCTTCCTTGGACCTTCCTATGATGGAGAGACTAAAGTTTGGGTCACCTTGAATTTGTTCCAACTCCGTCATGATATGTTGTTTCCTGCAAAATACATTACCAAAAACGCGACGATTCCAAGACAAAAGCCAATTTTTAAGAATAGACGTAGGTATACCTCTCGAAGCATGTGTGTCCCAACACTTCTTGACCATAGGGAGGAACTCATTATGTGTCATCCAGGCCGCTTCAAATCGGAATGGCCTTCTATCTCTTCTTCTGATAGCTGGCGGTTGTAGTCGAAGAAGAACGGGTGAGTGATCAGACGAGAATCTAGCAAGGTGTCTGACTGAGGCATCCGGCCAGTCTAATCTCGCTTCTTGGTTCATCAGCACCCTATCCAATCTCCTGCATACCCCTTTGTTCCTGGTCTTTTTATCATCCCAAGTGAAACTTGGTCCAGAAAAGCCCAAGTCTAGCAACCCATAATTCTGGATAATATCGATGAACTTATCCGCGTCTTTGTGAATATTGATAGCCCCTCCTCTACTCTCATGCGTAGCAATGGTGCAATTAAAATCACCACCAATAATGCAAGGATTGTCGACCCCTATAAGTTCTTTATCCAGGGTATCCCAAAAACGTTGTCTTCTGACCACCGTAGGAGGGGCATATATCGTAATGAGATGCACAACTTTATTCAACAGTTTCACCCTAGCATGTATGAAGTACTGACATTTGTTGATGATATTGACCTGCACTTTATTATCATCCCACAAAAGCCAAACTCCCCCTTCAAAACCTTCAGCTTCTACTCTCTCACAACCTCCCAGTTTCATGTGTCTGCAGACCTTATCGGCCCTATCTCCGGAGATGCGAGGCTCGAAGATGGCTAGAACATCAATCTTATTCGAATTGCAAAGGTATCTAATTGCTCGACGAAAGCCGCTCTTACCGGCTCCCTGGACATTCCAAAACAAACCATTCATTATTAAACACAATAAAAGGTGGGCTACACACCTGGGCAAGGTTTGTACAGGGAAGAGTATTAAGGATTGGCCCTGGGCGTCTCCTTTTCTTCCATGCTAGCCTCGTCATCTTCATTATCGCAAGACATACCCTCTGCAGTATCCTCTACTCCTCCTTTCTCAGACTCTGGAGTTGTGGATTTGTCACATATCAACATGGTCTGCATCTTGCCCATGTTTTCGTTACCTGCATAAACCCTATCTCCTCTATCCTGAATAGGCACCACGGACATAATTGTTGTATCGATCTCTGGGGTTAACTGCATGTTTTGTTCCAAACCTTCTAGCTCCCCATCATCCTGATTTTCTCCACCCACTACAGCTCTTCTTTTATCTTCTGGGCCCTCTCTTCCTTCCTCAGCATCTACAACCTTGAACAATTCCAGCTCTTTTGTAGGTCTTTGTCTCTTAAGAGTAAATATTCCTGACTTTGCCACCTCTTCTGCCTTTGCTTTCCTAGAATATTTTCTCCTCTCATTTCTGATTTTATTACGCTTCTTCTTCTTTCCCAGCTCTGCCGCCTCCTCTGTAAGAGCTTCTGCCTCAAATGTCATCCC
The DNA here is from genome assembly GCA_033239125.1 of Fagopyrum homotropicum. Lineage (NCBI taxonomy): Eukaryota > Viridiplantae > Streptophyta > Magnoliopsida > Caryophyllales > Polygonaceae > Fagopyrum > Fagopyrum homotropicum. Next base: position 141,871,512 of record BSWB01000003.1, on the reverse strand, counting down.
CTCCGCTTTCTTTAACATCGGTGTCCTGCTGGTGCTGGCAATATTGCTTCCTGAATTCTGCAAATGTTTTAATTTAAAATTACTATTATTTTTATCTTTATCAGTGCTATTGCTTTTCTCTCCACTTAGCTGTCCCACAATACTCTCCTTTCTTTTTTCTTTTTCTTCTCCACTTGTGGTCCCACCTTTGCCATCAGATTTGTTTCCTTCTACGTGCTTTGCATACAAACCTCTCCCTTGAATATTTTTTCCTTGATTGTAGGGATTGGAATTTTTATTCCTGGATGCTATCTTCCCAGGACAGGCAGTCGTATTATCCCTTCCTTTTTGAATTTTATTCTTCCTCCCTACCAACATCCAAGGTCCGAAATGTTGATCGTTCTGCTCCACCGGCGGCAAGCATTCCGATTGCTTACTCTCCGTTGCAGTGGATTGCATCTCTTTTGAAGCTTCTTCTTGATCACCTTGACTCTTTGGGCCACTATTTTGATCCCCTCCATTGAAATGACACTGAGAAGCATAGTGACCAAATCTTCCACACTTGAAGCACAATAAGTGAAGGCCTTCATATTCAATAGAGCAACGCTTTTTGTTAATGTAGACCGCTTTCTTCAAAGGTCTATTCAAATCTAACTCGACACATATTCTTGCAAACCGGCCTCGATTCAGATTTAGGGTTTTCGGATCCATAGCAATCGGTTTACCAATCCCAGTCGCGAGGTTCCAGAGTACCGCTTCGTTAAACCACTGCATGGGGACTCCTGTCAATCTAATCCAAGTTGGTGCTGAAGAGATTTGTTCCGTTGTCACAAAGTCCGGTGTCCATATCTCTTCATAATGAGACATCGACCGAAAATCGACCACGGCCCTCCAGTAAGCACCATTAATAGTTCATTTTCGTTCTTGAACTTAGCAACAAAGTAACCATTGTCCAAGTCAATCACCTTAATATTTTCTCCAAACTTCCACAACTCCTTTATTTTCCTCTCCATGACCGGAAACGCAATAGGATAGCCCAGGATCTTGAAAACTATGGACGTATTCCAATCTCTTTCAAGGGTTTCTGCGATGCTGGAATCTATCTCAAAACAAGGATCTCCGTCCGGCCCAAACGGAAAGGTCAGTTTCATCTTACCAACAAGAGCATTCATGTCAATCTTATCTCTTTTTTGTGAACTTTCCACCGTACCTGCAGTGACCTCCTTCCACGACATGGTCTTTCCTCCTTCTTTGATATGTTCTCTATTGTTCTCCCCTTCGGTTACTTCCTTGCATCCTACGTTGAAGGCGATCGGAGACCTTTCATTCAATCCAACCACCGGACTCTCAACTTCCTTTCTCTGTACAATTTCATCCGGGATGTACTTGGGATCCTTTCGCCCCTCAACGTTTTCTTCATTTGGAGATCCATTACAAACTGTCTCTATAGTTGTTGTTCTTTCCTTATCCTCATCAACCTCCATAACCAAATTTTCCTCATCTACCTTAGTATCACCTCCACCATTGTTTGATGCTTTTCCTGTCGTCTTGTCCAAAATAGAAGCTTCCACTTCCATGGCCAAGCCAACCAATACTCCGGCTCTCCGGGCACGAAACCAAGCTTGTTCGCTGCTAGGTTTTCCCAGAGAAAGAGAGCGTAATAGGCCGATTACTATAACGCAGTGTAAACTGTAGATATATAGGAGGTACCTCTCTACCGCCCTGGGTCTATCTCCTGTCAAGTATGCTCTCCAGACATAGACAACGTACATGATAGTTAAGTGTCTGGTTGGGGTCTCTTTTCCTACACGCACGCTTGCTAACCCTTGTAAGATCAGCTGGGCTCTCCTCAGGATTCTAGCACTAGCTAAAAAGCCTAGCTAAGACTAGTTTTCTTGCCTCTTTAAATCGTACTTCTAATAAGAATGCGGGAATCGACCCAAACCCAAAGAGCTCGTACCTCTCGATCCCTCTAAAGCGAAAGAGTTGACTGGTGATCCCTAGGTTGCAGCACATCCGGTCGTTAACTCCTCGCGTCCCTGCGAATGACGCTACCCTGTTTGTGAATTTTTCTAAAGAGCGAATCGTTTTCATTTGGATTTGTAGCTCGCTGATGGTACCTTACCCACAACAAGCTAAATGAGATGTTCGCTTGCACATCAAGTGAAGGTGTCCAAAGGCGGGTTTTCGAGCGAGTAGTTAGCTAAGTGGGTTCAATCCGATCTTCCCTTCGCATGGCAGAAGACCGCGGCTCGAAACTACTCTTTCTATGGCATCAAGGTCGGCAACCCCCAAGGATCGGACCTCGACCTATATACTTATCTCAATCGATCTACTTATAAAGGGAAAGCCACGAATCTCGGGGGTAGGTTGGGTGACAGATCGGCCATAGGAGTACTCCGGGGCTCCTTAAGTTGTTGGTTCTAGGGATTCCACCAAGGCACGGAAACAGGAGCAAGAGGAGTATAGAGTCGGGAAAACTCCTAAATTAGTTAAGCGTTTGACTCTATTGGTAATAGTTTCCTACTGTTGCGGCCGGTGCTCGTTTGCGTGCACGTTTATATTGACTAAATTTAAATACATTTATATATACTAGGATAAATTGGTGAATTGGGCCTTTTAGGCCAATGAGTTGATATTTAGGGTCCCTCCCTTTTCTAATTGAAAATTTGGGCCCCTAGAAAATATGTTAGAAGAAATATAGTACAAAAACTATCAAGTTTTACAGTCCATTTGATTTGACACATCTGACATTTTATATTTATCTCCAGCTACTACACAAATGCAAAATTCCTAACATGCACACTTTTCCATCTTCTACACAAAAATTCTTTTATCTAGAAACGTCATTGTCATACCCAAAATAATTTTATCAAACTATACAAACATACTCGAAAATACACATACCCAAAACTCAAACATACCAAAAAAACTAAAATATCAAAAAACATCGTACCCATAAATTGGGTAGTATTTTATTTTATAAAATATTCATACCAAATGTATTCATACTCAATACATTTTTTTCTCTTTAATTTAATTCACACTTAATAATAAAACCATACCCAATTTGAATTTGTCATACCCAAATTTTACACAAATCGATATGTACACAAACATCAATACCAAATGACATTTGGTCATTATAACACAGTTTGGGTAACCATAAAACATACCCAACATTTCACTTTAAACATACTCAACAATAAGAAACATAAAAAAAAAACAATAAACATATACCCAATAAAATAATTATACATAAATTAGGTAACATTTTACCAAACTTATATAATGCTCTAAGATTAAATCCATATGCCCAACCATGCCCATAAATTGGGTAACATTTTATAACATAAAATAATCATACTCACAAATTGGGTGGCATTTTATCAAACTTATATAATGATCTAAGATTAAATCCACATGCCCAACCGTACCTAGAAATTGGGTAACATTTTATAACATAAAATATTCGTACCCATAATTGGGTAACATTTTATAACTTAATATATTCATACCCATAAATTGGGTAACATTTTACCAAACTTATATAATATTCTAAGATTAAATCCACATGTTCAACCGTAGCAATAATTTGGGTAACATTTTATAACATAAAATAATCATACCCATAAATTGGGTAATCATACCCCTAAACAGTATACCCAGTTCATCAAACACATACCCAATACTACTTAACAAAACGAATCAAAAGCATACCCAAAATCTAGTAGAAATAGTCTATCCAAAAAATACAGATCTTGTTCCAACTTACCAAGCGTAGTCGGAATCTTCGCCGGACTCCTTTTTCTCGTCGGTCTCCGCAACAATAGCCTCATCTTTGTCGGAATCTTTGTCTCGAAACTCCGGCCGTTGGAAATCAAGCCTCATCGGACTCCTCTTTCTCGTCGGCCTCCGAAATAATAGTCTCATACCCATTGTACTTTACCCATAAACCGGTTATCGATCACACCAAACAGCCCTTATGGAAGCAAACTTACAAAGTCAGACAGTGTTACCCATAAATAAGAGAAATAACATTAACGGAGGAGGAGTGGGTAACGACATTGAAAGAAATAGGAGAAATTTAATCCAAGGCAGGAGAATGATGGCAAACATTGTTGCTTACCCAAAAATAGAACTAGTAACTTCAGTAGCTTGAGATTATCCAGGAAGTTTGAGGGTTTCAGATTCACACAAATCAGAGATGAGAAGTTTCTTTCAAATTATCCAGCAATGTATTCATGTAGTTTTTCGTATTGAAATAGGGAAATGGGTTTATAAATAGTACAAAAAGAGGGAAGAGGAAAATAATTTCAAATGTTTTGCGTTTTTGGGGCATAAATTCTCTCTAAAATTTCATCAAAATTGTCATCAGTCAAATCGAATGGGTTGCCCACTTTTTGCCCACAGCTACTAATTTCCTCCTTTGCAGGTCTAAAATAACCCTAATATCACTAAGAGACCACTTTGCAAAAGTATGTTTTTAGGGGCCTTATTTGACCAATTCTTTCTATACTATAATACTAACAAATTTAATACTATAAAATGTATAAAATATATCGTGGTTAAAATTATATGTTATTATTTATTTAATTAAAAATAATAATTTTTTATAATTATAAAGGTAAAGTGGGTTAGATGACAATACAATCGGAGAAAATAATGATGATAAAAAAAATTTACGAAACATGTTTAATTTACATAATTATTTTAATAATAAATTTTAAAAATGATAAATGCATAGAAAAATGACACGTAATGAAATGCACCAAAAGGTCCAAAAGACGACGCATTAAGGGTTCGTGCTTCAATATTAGTATATAGAATATTTGTATATAGAAGCCAACATTGTTTCATAAATAGTAAAGCAATTATGTCAATTTTTTTAATTTATACTTTCAACCTAATTTTTTTAAATAAATTTTCAAGTATGCATCACTACTTTACATAAATCTTAGTTCTAGGCTTGTATTCCTATTCATTACAGAAATATATCATAATTTGTTCATATCTTTTATTATTTATAATTTTTACCCTAACTTTCAAAAAATTACAATTGTATCCCATTTTTTAATCTAATTCTCAATTTCAATCTCCATCGTCAAACAACTATGCATACGCTGCAATAATTTTTCGTTTTTGACTTATATTCCTATTTAACTACAAATATGTCATTCTTCATTTGATCAACTTATGATTTTCATCACCTAGACGATAATTTAAAATTCATATTGGCAATGAAACGCTTTCTTACCAAATAGTTAAAGAGTCTTAATTATTTATACAAATTACTGAAGACGGCCTTAATTTAATGTCAAAAAATGTCATGTTCCGGTAGATTTATGTTTGGTTTTAATTATCCGTTAAATTGCAATGACTATCCAACTTAAGTTTGTCATTGAACCCCAATGACAGTTTGCAAACATGATATATCTTATTTTAATTATAACGTTTGTATTTACGGGAGTAACTTTAAACAATATATACAAATATTCTCAATCCCCAACTTATAACATGATATATCCTATTTTATGATGGTCTGATCAATATGCAATTGCATTGGCAAATGAATGCGGTGTTCTTTGGCGATTACTGCAACACTGCAGCAATGAGGCACTCTTGTTTTTGCGGTAAAGAGCTCAACGTATTTGTTTACTTCTCATTGTAACTTGTTCCAAAGTGGAACATGGTAGCAACATGTTAGATCAAAACAAGAGTAACATTGATCTTGTGGGTATTCTCCTACATGTGAAAAAAAAGATTATTTTTTTAGAATTAATAAAATTTCTTCTTTTTCAAGGTGAAACTAAGATTAAAAATGTGAGACTTATTATACTTTATTGTATTTTATTTAAAATTATGACTTACATAACATTATATATATATATATATATAATATTTTTTAAAATATATATAATTTATAAATAATATTTTTTTCATCTATACACATTCATTCTATATACATTTATTTTATTGAAAATAAATAAATTTATATATATATATATACATTCATTCTATATATATATATATATATATATATATATATATATATTTATTGATATGGGTTGAACCTTTTATGGTGGTTGAATGAAAGAAGAATTTGAAAAAATAATTAAAAAATGAGTTAAGATTACCTAATTGTCTATTGTGGATGCTCTAATGACCAAACTACTTATCTATATACTATATTAAAGTAAAACTATTTATTTCAATGCTTCATCATAATTTATAATATGTCATATTGTATTTTCTTAAAATTATAATTTTTTTAAAAAAATCATAGTTGCCATATTTAAATTAGTAAATAAAATAATAGTATTATTATCCTATACTTGAACTTATATTTATCTACTTACCAAATATATTTTTAATATCTATATACATATATTAAAGCAGATGCGTTTACTTCAACGTGGTTCATACTAACAAAAAAAATATGACACATGTCATTTTCTTAAAATTTTAGTTTTCTCTTTAAATAATATATATAGTTACCATATTTTAATTATCCTATTATAGAACTTATATTTATCTACTTACCAAACATATATGTATATATACTATTAGTGTTAAAATATATATTTATATACAAATAATAAAGTATAAGTCTTTAATTCCATATATTTTTTTTCCGTTATTTTTGTCAATGCAATTTAAAACGCACTCTCATTTTAAAAAGTTTAATTAAAAAATTATATAAACTAACGATATATATATCGATATATATATATATATATATATATATATATATATATATATATATATATATATATATATATATATATATAGGGTCCAGTTCCGGTGAGGAGGACTCTTGCAGATAGGAATGAGGAGAGCCGGGGTGGTGACATGTGGCATGTCACGTCACCTTTTTTTCCAGCTTTTCTTTTTGTAAATAAAAATTGGTGTTCATATTTTAATGAGTATGTGTTCATTTTTAAAAGAGTCATTGTTCATATTTTTATCAATAAATGTCCATTTTTTTTCCCAACACTAACTATTCGTTTTTTAACATTAATTGTTCATTTTTGTATTTTTGTAAAACATTTCTTTTAGATTTTTTTCAAAAATTATACTATTCTTTCAAATCGTGTTAATAAAATATGATGGTCATTTTTTTACAAGTATGTATTCATTTTTTTTTACAGTTATGGTGGTTATGATATGATGTTCATTTTTTTTTGAAAATTATACTTTTCTTTAAAATCGTGTTTATAATATTCAAAGATCGATTACATAAAAAATTGTGAAATCAAAGAGAATACAAGACGATTAAGGTTTTGTTTCTTCGAATTTCTACTCTCATTGTTTAGATTTCCATTCTTAAGGTTTAGGTTTCATTATGATTGATGTTTGTGTTCGAAATCAAATTTGTTTGAATTATTTTGTGTTTGATAAGTTTGATTGAGAAAATACATGTATATACATATGTTGAGTTGGTCTAATAGCTCCAATTGAATAATCTATATGCTCCGTACACGCAAACTGTTCGGTAAAATGCCTTATAGAAAAATAGTTTATAATATTCACAAGAACAATGATATAAAAAGTATGAACACTGACGAATAAAAACATGAACAATGACGTATAAAAGTATGAACACCAATTACTTATCTATAACTTTGACACATACATAACATATTATGATAATCTTTTAACGTTTTGTGATGAGTTTTTATTTATTTTTTGTGGTTATATACTGTAAATGAACATCTATGCATTATAAAATGAACACAAAAAAAATAAATGGACATGACACTTTGATGAATAAAAATACTATGAACACCGATGTATAAAAATATGAACAATGACATATAAAAGTATGAACACCAATGACTATTTTGAACGTAAGGGTATTTTTCCAGCTTCTAAGTTAATTTATAAAAATGCCATTAATGATGAGCGTGTGAGAGCCCTTGATTTAAATACATCCAATGGCTTACAGCCCTCCTAATTCCTATCTACAAGCTCTCTCCTCACTTGAACTAAAATCATATATTGTAAATGAACATCTATGCATTATAAAATGAACACAAAAAAATAAATGAATATGATACTTTGATGAATAAAAATACTATGAACACCGATGTATAAAAACATGAACAATGACATATAAAAGTATGCACACCGATGACTATTTTGAACATAAGGGTATTTTTCCAGATTTTTAGTCAATTTACAAAAATGCCATTAATGATGAGCGTGTGAGAGCCCTTGATTTAAATCCATCCAATGGCTTACAGCCCTCCTAATTCCTATCTACAAGCTCTCTCCTCACTTGAACTAAAATCTATATATATATATATATATATACACTAATATTAAAAAAACCTTAATTACATAAACTCTGGTTCCATATATTTTTATATTACGGGCCGTTTTAACGTTCAGTTTCATTTAAGACTTTTTTTTTATCAAGAACATGTAAACTATCATTTATTTTAAAATATCCCTTTGTGTTTTTATTATCTTTTACTTTCTCTTATGATATTAGCTTCCAACTCACTTTAATTAATAATTAGATTTGTTTTACAATTTATTAAAGCTAATCCCGCACACGGTGCGGGTGTTAGACTAGTATATTTATATAGCGAAAGCGCTTGAAGCCACATGTCATTCACTCGGAGATTTAGTGACACGTGTCTTTTTCTCACGCATTCGCAAACTAATAATTATTTATATTTTTATAATATCCTTTTATATAATTAATTGTATCCATCTCTTTCCTAATTAAATTAGAATTTTTTTATCATATAATTCATAATAGAATACGACTAACTAAAAATGAGAAAAAATCCAATCAATTGGTATTTGATTATTCCATAGTCATTTCAATTTTAACTAAAAAAATCTCACATTTATATGTTTCATAATATAATAAATTGAGTGAATTTTTGCTTTACAACTCAAATTTTAATTGATCAAAAATTAAAATAATTAAACTTTATGAGAAATAAATAAAATATATATTTATTTAATTATAAATTTTAAATTAAATATTATAGTTACAAGTTTATTTTTTCACGCATTCACAAATTAATAATTATTTATATTTTTGTAATATCCATTTATATGATTAATTATATTCATCTCTTTCCTAATTACATTATAATCTTTTTTATCATATAATTCATAACAAAATACAACTAACTAAAATGACAAATATCCAATCAATTGATATTTGATTATTCTATAGCCATTTCACTTTTAATTAAAAAATCTCATAATTATATGTTTTCTAATATAATAAATTGAGTGAATTCTTTTCTTCACAACTTAATTTTTAATTGATTGGAAAATAAAGTAAGTAGATTTTATTTGATAAAAAAGAACATGTATTTATTTAAAAATAACATTTTAAATTAAATATTATAAATAAGATGAAAAAAAAATTAAAAAACTCCTTTGCAAAGCACGGGAATTATACTAGTATTTGGTTATAATTTAGTTCATAAACTCCGGTTTGTTTATTGACTAACATAACATTGTAAGACTATTATCTTATCTTAGCTAATCTGGTTCCGCTTTAAAAAAAAATATCCGGTTCAAACTTGTTCACGTTCGAAAAAAGTCACACGTAAACAAATTAAATTCATGTTTATCAACTTATCTTTGGTCTTATAAATAAATCAAATTCAAGTTTATCGACTTATATTTTATCAATTACACATCGATCATTTTTCTCGTTTTCTCGATCTCTCTAAACATACGATATATCACTATCCATGCGCCTCATGCGGCCCTAGCCGTTACCAACCCGTTTTACCTTCGTACATCGGATCATTCGGGTATCAACATTTCCCTGGTCATCCTCAAGCAACAATGATTATCCAGATTGACAACCCAACATGTTTAATGCCCTACGTGCAAAACGCAAACATGATTCATCACCGTTCCTTGGGCTACTTCCCCGAACACCATTGAACACCATTGACCTATACCGTTAACTCAGATCGGTTGGATAAATATCTCGATCGAAGTCAATATGAGACCCCCTCTCGCCTCATGAGATACCACTAAAGCTCTTTCGGACAATATCAACCAACGTTTCTCTTTGGCAACATACCTCAATCCTCAAACTCCGATCTCACATCGGCGAACCCAAGAAAAAGGGTTGGTACATACTTGTGTATTATTATGGCAAGCCAAGGCGTTTTGGTGATATCAATAAATCAGATTTAAATTTATTAACTTATTTTTCACGAACACTCGCTCAACTCGTATAACAACTAAGCTGATCAAGTGATATATCAATTAATATGATATAACCAACTTATTCATATATTAATAAACTTCAAAAATATGCATATGACAAAACCGCTCATAGCTTAGTTGAGTTATATGTGAATCACATACTTATGGTCTTAGTTTCTTAACAACTCAATTAAGCAATATACTATTTCATTAATGCGGCATTCTTTTTCACGTTTTTAAGAAAACGTAAAAGAGACACGTAAGATGATCCACCTGACTTCATAGCCTTTCTTGACAACTCACTCATCTCTTTCAACTTCTTTCTCACCGTCATACCCTCATCCTGCTCCATCGCCCGCCGTATCGCCGCCTCAATCTCAACCGCATCAATCACCATGTTCGCCTTCGCCTCCCAATAACTAAACTGGTAATCCATCCTAAGCTCCACCGCTAACCCAACCTCCTTTACCATGGAAAAGGCATTCAACTGTTGCTCTGCATACAACGGCCATGTAACCATCGGAACTCCAAACCAAATGCTCTCTAACGTTGAATTCCAACCACAATGTGACACAAATACCCCTACCGCCTTATGCTCTAAAATCTCCGTTTGTGGGGCCCATCCGATTACTTTCCCGACACCTTCAGTCCTTACAACAAACCCCTTCGGCAGAACCTCCGACGAGTCTCGTAGGGCCCACAAAAACCGTTGACCGCTCTTCTCGATCCCGATTGCTAATTGCTCCACTTGAACCTTCTCTAACCTTGTAACCATGCTACCAAAGCAGAAGAACACTACTGACTCGTCCGGTTGCTCCTCTAACCAACTCAGTATCGGATCCCCAGTTCGCTCGTCGCTCTTATTGGGGTGATGAACGATGGCCCCACGGAGTATACGGGTGGAACCCGTTCGGTTTCTACAAAGGATTTAAGAAGATCCGATTCCAGCTCCTCGAACGTATTTACTAGAATGCCCTTGGTCTTGCGATAATCGGCGCTTAATCGCCTGAATAGATCCGCCAAAAGCAGAGCTTTGTTGAGATACAAATCAGGCCAGAATTTTAACGGTACCGGATTCTTGAACCCCGGGAAGTTCACTGGAGTTGAATCCGGCGACATGCAACTGAATAAAGATGGTATATCCCCTTCGATTGTCTCCAGAGTGAGCATCATGTTAAGCAAGTTAGCGCCGGAAGTGTAGAACAAGTATGAAGGTAAATTCAGCTCCTCTGGAACCTCCAGCATCGTCGTGCAGAACATGTCGAGCATCAGTCCAACGATTTTTTTCCGGCGCCGGCGATCCTCAACGGTTTGCTTCACAATTGACTTATAGCGAGTGTATAGGGCGTCGAGGATGATGACGGGGTTGCCAGCGGCGATAAACTCCTGCGGGAATTCGTCTAGTGGGGGAAGCTCAACGAGGGATATTCGTTGGTGGGCGCCGTCGTGTCGCTTGAGATCGGCGTTGAGGGATTGGATCGAGGCGTCGAGCTTCTCGTTTGGGATAGGGGGCTTAGGGATGAGGATGGCTAAAGAGATTTCAGGGTCTAGTTCTACGAGTTGCCGGCCGACCTCGATTTCGGCTAGGAGATGGCCTATCTGCGGGGCGGTGAAGAGGATGAGCTCGCCACTGGTTTCCATAGAGATGAATGTATCAATGATGTACGTATAGAGGCAATAGAGGATGAAGTGACTGATGTAATATGGGTTTGGTGCTATATATAATCAACTACACGAGTGATTGATTCATATCTTTTGGCTACGGTGGATTGTTTTTTATTTCTTTTTTTTTTGTTTATTTGATAACTAGTATAATATCCGGTCATATATGAACGTAATTTAATAAAATTTAGTTTAAAAATAAATAGAAAAATTATTATTTATATATATATATATATATAATTATAGAGAATTATACTACCAACAAACTTAATATAAAAATATATATAATAACTAATTGTTTATGTAATTATCTAATTATAAAATAAAAATTTTGATTAATTATAAAGGTAAAGTAAGTTAAAGATGGAAATATTGTAAGACTATTATCTAATCTCAGCTACTCTGGTTCGGCTTTAAAAAACATTCGGTTCAAACTTATTCGCGTTCAATGAAAGTCAAATATGAACACATTTCAAAATTCTTCTTAAATTTAGGCTCCACTTATTATCTTCTTACTTTGTTTATGTACATATATGGACGGTAATATTCATAGTTATTCATTTTTCTTTCGCAAATTTACCTTGTAAATTATATGTATAACCTTGGTCATATAAATATATCAGATTCGAGTTTATCAACTTATCTTTCATGGTATTAATTACACATTGATCATTTTTCTCGTTTACTCGATCTCTCTAAACATATGATACACCCCCATCCATGGTGCATCCTGCGATCCTAGCCGTTACCACTCCTTTTACTTTCATCTCCGGATCTCAATATTTGTCTGGTCATCCTCAATGACAACAATGATTACCCGAATTGGCAACGCAACATGCTTAATGCCCTTTGTGCAAAATGCAAACGTTTGCCTGGTCTCTAAACATATGATACACCTCTATCCATGGGACGAACTGGTATGTCTTCCCTCACATTCCGAAATATGTTTTCCTTGCGCTAAAATACTCCCGACTAAGCGTGATGATGAACATGTTCGTCAACTCCTCCTTAATTGGATTGGACGATTCATATGATTACCTTCGTTCGACGATCACTGTCACGGATACTCTCTCACCCCTCAACAAGATTATGCTCTAGTGGTTCAAGAGAAATGCTCTTAAAATGGTGTCAAAACTAAGTCTCTTGACGCCGAAGTCATGGCTCTTGTTGCACGTCATTACTATCGACAATAATCTTCCTAGCCAAAAAAATTCAATATCATATGCACTCATTGCAATCGACTAGGTCACGATAAGTCTACTTGTTTTAAACCAATCAGTTTTCAGAGTGGTGGAATAACAGTAAGTCTACTTGTTTCTGATGATCTGTGGTCTATTTTATTTTAAATTTTAAATATTTTCACATTGGAACAATATAAACCAATAAGAAATTTTTAAAAAAAATCTAATTATATAAGTTCTCGAACTATCGGCCTTAATTCATAACCGATGTGGGATACTAAAATATTAAGGAAACTCGTTCAAAAAATAAAATCTCAGGTGCACAATTACGTTAAATATATTATATAATTTACGGAAAAATAATAATTTGATTTTGTTAAATAAAATAAAAAATAAAACCTCATGAGTAGAAATCTAAAGATATAGTGAGGATGAGTCGTATATATATTTCTGAGCAAAAATTTGTCTAAACATGAATGTGAATCTGAGTATGTTGAACTTAAGCATGAATCTGTACTAGTGGCTCCTTTGCAACATTTCTTATGTTGAACTTAAGAATGAATCTGAATTTGAGTATGAGCATGAGTCATATATATTTTTGAGCATGAATTTGTCTAAACAATGTGGTTTACTTATTTAGGTAAACTAATTGTGGTTTTCTTATACTGGTTCTATTATGTTGAACTTCAAGCATGAATCTCAGCATGAGTTCTATATTGTTGAATTTAGTTGAACTTATAGTGTTTTTTTTTTATGTTGAACTTTAAGCATGAATCTAATCTGAGCATGAGCATGAGTCATATATATATTTCTGAGCATGAATTTTTTTGAACATGAATTTGAATCTGAGTATGTTTAACTTAAGCATGAATTTGTACCAGTGGCTCCTTTGCAGCATTTCTTATGTTGAACTTTAAGCATGTTGAATTTGAGCATGAGCATGAGTCATATATATTTGTGAGCATGAATCTGCCTAAACATGAATCTGAGTAAGTTGAACTTAAGCATGAATTTGTACTAGTGGCTCCTTTGTTATTACTGGATTGTTGATTATTTTGATGATTTTGATGAGTTTATAAAGGATTTCAGTTTGATTTTTTAGCATTGTATAGCTATATTTGTTGGGCATAGTTCTATATTGTTGAATTTAGGTGAACTTATAGTGATTTTTCATATATTGGTTCTATTATGTTGAACTTCAAGCATGAATGTGAGCATGAGTTCTATATTGTTGAATTTAGTTAAACTTATAGTGGTTTTCTTATGTTGCACTTTATGCATAAATTTGAATTTTAGCATGAGTCATATATATTTATGAGCATGAATTTGTCGGGGATGAAGTTAAAGATGAAAATCGAAGATGAAGGGGAAGGGGATGAAATGAAAATTAATTGAGTTGGAGTTTGATGAATAAGGAATTATTGAAGAAACGAAGGAAATTATCGTGGATAAAATTACGAAAATGAGCATATTATAAAATTTTAAAAATTATACTTTGAGAGATCTTTTAAAATTGATTTGGTCTTGATCTTTATAGGATTATACTGCTTGAACCCTTCGAAATGAACATATTTCTTTTTAATTTTTGGTTATGTTTTTTTTGGTAAGAAGGGTAAAGACCCTCCGCGCTAACGCACACATATTATTAAAAGAAAAAACAACTACAACCGAATCGAGGAGGTAAATTTACCCCGAATCTGGATCCTCTCCAAAAGAAATTCTCCTATTATTTACCTAATAACTCAATATTAGCCATTGGATTAAATCAATGGTTGAGATACATTCTAATAAAATTCATATTAATTATAAAAAAATAAAATCTAATACTTACCTAGTTATCTCCTTCTTTCTACTGGTGTTAATTAGCAAAGTAAACAAAGTCGCTTCCCACGAGCTTGAGTTTACAAAGAACATCCCTTTAGGTTAGCCATCAAATAACATTTTTTCTATTTGGCGCCCATTAACAAAGAAAGCTCTCTAATTTTTTGTAACCGCGTACTCTTTAATTGTTGTTGCTCCACAAAGTAACTAATTTAGGTTAGTCATAGCTGTTTGAGCAATGAGTTTAAATTGCTGATTATGTGCTTAAGAGCAGCACAATCAAGTTTTGTGGACGTGTCATGCTGTCAAAATTAGCCAAATGAGTTGCAAGTACTTCAGACATGTTCTTCATTGTGTTTACTATCACACGGGCATCAACTTTTGAATTAAAATCCTTCAATTCAGAATTTGTTTCTGCCTCCAATGGTGCAAGTTTTTCTTCAGCCATAACCTCACAGCCTTCGGAAGAATTTATTTGCAAGGGCTGAGAAGATTTAGAACTCAAAGCAATTACAGTGTAATTCAAAAAGGTTAACGCATTCCCTATCCTAAAATCTAGCCCGTGATTTCTATCAAATGACTGTAAGCCCTGCATCATAAAACACGAACCATCATGCTCTCCAGATACATGTCTGGAATTTAAAAGCCCTTTTTGAAGAGAAATTCTCATTCATTTCCCCATATACATGTACCATATCAACTGTATCAAGTCCAGTGAGGTTGTCTTGATGGTCTTCGTCATTTGGCGTCGGACGTTTTCGACCCAATATCTGGAGTGACCATTTTAGAATCTTCAAAAGGAGAAAAATGGGCTCCTTTCCAACACGGTGAATCCTCATATGGGTTCTGAGCTTCTAGACCATTTGAAGATTTCTCCATTGAATAATCTGGCACGCTTGGATGAATGTGGCAGTGGTTTGGCTAATTTTGAAATGATGCCGAACGGAGATCGACAACACGGTTATGCTTTCTTTGCTAATTAAAGCTAGTAGAGAGAAGAAGATAACTAGTTAAGTATTAGATTTTTTTGTTATAATTAATATTAATCTTATTAGAATGTATCTCAACCATTGATTTAATCCAAGGGCTAATATTGAGTTATTAGGTAAATATTAGGAGAATTTCTTTTGGAGAGGATCCAGATTAAATCCCCCTACAATCATCTAACAAAATGTCTCTAATCCCCTCAGGAGGAGTAGTGAAAGAATGTAAACCAAAGGAAGCCGAGAAAGCAATACTGGCTAGCGCATCCGCTACCCTATTACCTTCTCTAAAAATACGATCAAGTCGGACGACCCAATCTCTAGCTAATAAGCCTTGGTACCTAAGCACCTGGCTAAAGACGGGATGCGAAGCTTCAACCCCCTTAGTAACAAAATTGATAGCTACCTGTGAATCCACCTCGAGTTGCACCCTGCGGATACCTCTATCCCATGCCATTTCCAAGCCAAAAACCATGCCCCACAGCTCTGCAACCGGAGCTGTCGCAGTCCCCACATTTGCATTAAAGCCCATAATCCAATCTCCATTCGAATCCCGGAGTACACCACCAGCAGAAGCGAGCCCGGGATTGCCCCTAGATGCACCATCGGTATTAAGTTTCGCCCACCCCATCTCCGGCCTTGACCAGCTGATCAATGTCTGTACCCGCGCCGGCCCCTCATGGCGGCTTGATGTCTTAGTCTGGGCTACTTTCAGCTCGGTGAGCCATAATTTTTTGGTTATGTTGGCTGAATTCTAAACGCATTTTCCTTTTTGCACATATTAGTGCTTATATACTCCGAGATTTTGGAGATCTTCTATGCAGTTCGTATACATTTTTCTAGGGAGAATTTAGCTTAGAATTGATCGCCTAGTCTTGCTAGAGCAGCGAAATTATAAAATTTATGTTTTCATCAATTTTCTACAAAACATTGTGTGTCAAAAATGATAGTTGATTCCTTTGAGTAGCTTGATGAGATTGATTTGCTGATTATTCACACCATTTAGCTACTCTGCAAAATATGGAAAAACATACAGCATTTACAAAGAATACACCTGCACATTTAAAGACTGCTCTCAACACAGTGTACCAAAAATGCTATGCATGCTCCCATGAATTGCCTTCTTCCTATGATCATTGAACCTATCATACTTACTGCTGACTCAAAAAAAAAAATCTCTATCCAGATGATTTGATAGCACTTCACAACACCACAAACAACTTCAACAGACAAATCGAGTGAAAAAGATAGGAAAAAGCAGCAAAATATATGCAATAGATTTCCCAATCAATAACTTTATGAAAAATAGATATTGAACTAAATAACCATGTGTTGCTAGCTAAGTTGCTACATCAATCATCCAATCTTCATCTTCAAGCAACAGAGTTGCTAAAAAATATGTCACACCATTGACACTTAGCGATAACATAAACCATCACTAGATTTCCAAAGAAGGAAGATTGCTCTTAACATATGGGAGTTCAATCATCAATGAACAATACACAACACATTTCCTTCTTACAATAGCTGTCAGAAAACAAAACATACACCTACAGATTTGAGCAAAACACAACACAAGCTGCATATGAAATTGAAAACACTACCATTCTTTTGCTCCAATCAAATTTATCAACAACAGGAATTATCACTAGGTGCAAACTAACGGTGTAAAAAATAACTCTGATGAATCTAGGAGCTTGTAGTTAGCAGCAATGTGGACACTTATTTGCTAGTAGATAAGGCTCGACGTGACTTTTTGATAAGTTATTTGCATAGTAATTGTTCACTAATACATTTTCTAACATGACAACAAGCATCCAAAATGGGACTAAGTGGTGCCTATGGCTCAAAGTGTGGTTGTGTTCATCCATGTGCATTTATGTGAACAACACCATAGCACTCTCCCCGCCAATGAAGAGTTTAATCATGAAGAAAGAAGATGAAGAACTCAAACTCAAATGAGGCTCACTAAATTTTAGCAAGGGACACTTAACACAAGGTCTCTACATCACTAGATTGTTCAATAGGATCCATAAGGACAACAATTATGTTTTAACAATGTCAGTCTTTCCTTTTTTCCCTCTCTCTTGGTTGAAGTATACAAAAAAAGTCGTTTATCTAGATAATTTCCACAAACATGCCCATTGTACACTATGGTAAGTTAGCAAATGGAAATTAAATTGATTTGTTCAGGTAAAAAAACTATGCTAGGGAATTACCTTCGACTGCTATGTTGTCCAATGCCAATCCTCTTGATAGTGGTATCAGCTTTGAGACCGTAACAGCAGATGGAAACCCAAATTCATCAGCAAATCCCAATTCTAAAGAGTACAACTGAGGAAACCCTAAATTGAACGGGAACCAACAATAGAAATTAACTAGAAAGTAAGAATGCTTACAAATTTCCACAAAGAACAACACCAAATGGGTTTTCGTCTGTAGCAAGACCAATGGTAGCCAACTGAAACCATATCTTATGCCTAGTGTGAGGGTTAAGAATAGAAAAGTGAAGCCAAAAATGGTTGATTCGAATTATCCAATAAACATTCTAATAAGAACAAGAAGGTTGAAGGAACCTTTCATTTGCAATCTGGTCTGTTGAGGATAGGAGAAGAGGAGAAATGAAACGTACCTGGTTTGAAAGGGTAAAAATGAGAAGTGACCTAAAAACAAAAAATAAAAGATGTAACATTTCTGAAATTTTAGCTCAAAAATTAAATATTCTTCAGCCAAATTATTGAAAGGTGAAAATATGAACAAATTAGGTTACTTGTAATCAACCAAGCAATATGCAGAAACTCTGCTTATATTATATATCTATATTAATCAAGCTTATATTGTACACCTTAATTTCCGCCCTAAATCTCTCTTATTACGATTTTATATCTTATGTATATATTCTCTTCTCCAGCTTAATAATAATCATTATGATCCTATTATTATTTTTCATGGTATCAGAGCGTGAATCACAATCCTCATATTCTATTTCTTCCTCACACTTATCTCTTCTACTCGATCTATAATATCGATTATTTTTCTGCTGAATCCCTTTTCACATGACAAACGTAGCTCTAACCGCTACCTCTGATTATTATCCATTGATGGGTCTTGAGGACATTTATTCTACTCTCAAATCTACTGTTATTGCACTAGCATCATCTGGATGTGCGTCTACCGAACCAATTCTACAAAGTGCAAATGTTGCTCTAGTTAACTCTGCTTCAACAGTAGCTGCTCCACTGAATTTGGCCGACCGAAGTACTCTCGGTCCATCCATCTCGAATGAATAGTGGAGTTCTCTTTATCAACTCTTCCAAAACTATCAACACTCTACTACTTCCGATAATCACGCAGGTATTGTTTCTCAATCTTGGATACTCGACAGTGGCGCCTCCTTCCACATGACAGGTTCAAAATCTCTTCTTTGTGATATTCATAATATGACTTCGTGCAATATTAAATTGCCGAATGGAACGATTGTTTCGGCTAATCAACTTGGACAAGTTAAATTGTTGCCTAATTTTAGGCTTAAAAATGTTATGTTTGTTCATGGCCTACATTGCAATTTAATATCTATTCAGAAATTTTGTGATGATGTTTCGTGTGTTGTAACATTCACTAACAAAAATTGCATTTTTCAGGATCACATTATGAAGACGTTGATTAGATGGGGTGATACTAGAGATGGTATATATTGGCTTCGTTGGCTTAATCCCGTCTATTCACCCCCGACATTTCATTGTCACGCTTTATCAAATGATTCAGCCCAACTTTGGCATATACGCCTCGGGCATCCTTCTTTTCAATGCTTACCACATCTTAATTCAGTTTCTAAATCTAATTTAAATAAATTTCGTTCTATCCCTTGTGACATTTGTCATCGTGCAAAACAAACAAGGTCCAGTTTTCCTATAAGTAAAACTATTGAAACTAGTATTTTTGATCGTATTCATTGCGATATATGGGGTCCTTATCGTACCCCTTCTACATGTGGATCTACATATTTCCTGACTATTGTTGATGATTATTCTCGCACGACATGGATTTACTTAATGCGTTTTAAATCTGAAGTTTCTAATCATATCAAACATTTTTGCGTCATGGTTCAAACGCAATTTTCTAAAACAATAAAATGTCTTCGAAGTGATAACGGTTCTGAATTTCTTGCTTTAAATCCTTTTCTTCAAAGTCATGGAATTTTATTTGAAAGTTCGTGTGTTGCTACACCGCAACAAAATGGTCGTGTTGAGCGCAAACATCGACATATTTTAAATGTTGCCCATGCTATTTTATTTCAAGCAAACTTACCAACATCTTTTTGGGGAGAGAGTGTTTTAACAACGTGTTATCTTATACATCGAACACCATCAAAAATATTAAACAATGAAACACCATATTCTCGACTATTTGGTAAAATACCTAATTATTCTATTATACGATCCTTTGGGTGCTTATGTTATTCCACATATCTTCTTAAATTAACGGATAAATTTCATCAAAAAAGTCGCAAATGTTTATTCTTAGGTTACCCATTTGGTTAAAAGGGGTGGCGTTTATGATTTAAATACAAAGCAAATTTTTATTTCTAGGGATGCTATTTTCTATGAAAATATATTTTCTTTTTTCTCAAATTTTCAATCTGCTCCGTCAACCTCTATTCAACCTTCCTACTCTAGCTCTCACTATGATGAACCTGAGATTAATTTTAATCATATTAATGAACCTAACACTATTCTTCCCATCATCCTAGCTTCTTCTAATGAATCTCCACGTGACTCACTTTCCATTCAAAACTCTTCTCCAATCCTAACTTGCCACATATTAATGATTCTCTAGAAATCTCATGTAACCCACTTCCCATTCAAAACCCTCCTTCCAATCCTAACTTGCCACATATTCCATCTAATCCCACATTTCCCTCCTCTATTTTGGATGTAGGTCCCACCTCTCCTTCTTTTAATCAAAACCCACCTAACCATATATCTTCCTCTCCTCTGCGTATATCTAATCCTATAGATGCGCATGACTCCTCCTCCAACCCATCATCTATACCAGCTAGTGGCGGCTGCAGGATTTTTAGGGGGGGCAAAAATTAAGTTTCGATAAAAAAAAAATCTATGAAAACAAAATAGCGATAACAGTTTGACGGTATCTAGGAGGAGGCTTGATACAATGGTAAATCAAGAAGCTTGAACGAATAACATTTCATAAAGCTTTCATATCTATGAATCTTCATTTGAAGTGTTGCGTTCAACAGTTTCGCTGGTAGCTTCAACCTCTTTATTTGCAGTATGCTTACAGCTGAAATTCTTGCATTGGACTTCCTAGTTTTGGGTCTTCAGCTCATCGCCCGCAACGAGAAAGAATGATGTATGCCTAACATATAAACACCAGTGTTACTGACATGAAACTGTCTAGACAAAATGTTATGTTATTGAAGCAAATCAGCAAACAAGATTCACCCACCCAAAAAAATTAATTAGAAGGGTTTGCAAATTGCAATTCACGACAATCTATTTTGAGAGGTCAAAAGACGGAGAATAGCTGCATAGTTCTAATGAGAAAGTTCAATATGGAAATCAAACAACACACAATTGAATACTAGGTACAAGCTGAAATAAGTAATACCTGAAGCATTTGGTGCTTAAACAACACGATTGAATATGTCTTTCTTCATTTGGTGCTTATAGGGGCTATTTACAAATGAGTTTTAAACAACAAAGTTCAATATGGCTTTCTTCATTTGGTGCTTATATGATTCATATCTATCACATATCATCATATTGGTATCAAGATATGGTTATGAATGATACTAGGTACAAGCTGAAATAAGTAATACCTGAAGCATTAGAAAGTCATATAAAGTATATAACTGTGATATCTATAACCGGAAATACCAATCATTGTGCCCACACCCATATTTAATATCCAGATAGGAATACCAAACGGGTCCTCAACCTTCTATCATGAAAAACCATTTCTACATCAACAACACAACCTACTTCAAGAGAAAATTAAGAGCTCATATTGATTCAGAATTAAAGACTTACATTTCTTTGAGAAAAAAGTGGAGGCTCATCTTATGTGCAAAGAACTCATACTGAATCACTGATTTTGAATTGCATCTTTGCAAAAATGGATCTAAACCATTCCTCTTCATCATCATACACCACCACCAACTCAGCCATCAAATCGACAATCAGATACAAACCCACCAAATCATCATTCAATAATTTCATTTCAACAAATTAAAACAAAAAAATCAGACTTACAGATACAAACCCACTAAATCATCATTCAATAATTTCATTTCAAAAAATTAAAACAAAAAAATCAGACTTACAGTAGTGAGGCCGAGGCGGTTGAGGGCTGCCGGACTGGTGGAGTCGCTAGTAGTGGCGGCTAAGAGAGGCCAAGGTAGGGCAACCACCAGTGGAGTCGGGAAGGAAAGACAGCGCCGTCGGCGTAAAGGAAGTGAAGTCTGCGACTACCGGGGTCGGGAAGGAAAGACAGCGTCGTTGGGAAGTGGAGTCGTTGGTGCCTAGTGGCTCGCTGGGTAGTGGAAAGGCCGGCGGCGAAGCCTGCGGCTGGTGGTTTTGTACTTCTGTGCACCGCGCAGTGTGCGGGAGTCGGGGATGAAGACACGAAGGCCGAAGAGCAACCGCAATCTGCAAACCCTTAACCCTCTTTTGAAAATTTTTTTTATTAACCACAAAACGACGTCATTTTGTACTATACTAATTTTTTTTTTGGAGGGTGGGGCAGTTGCCCCACCCTGTCCTCCCCTAAGGCCGCCACTGATACCAGCAATTGTTCCTATCACTAAATCTTCAACGCCTTCAGTTCCTATTGTGCCTCTTCGACGCATCACGAGAATAACCAAACCTTCTATCTTACTTTCTGACTATCAATGCAATAATATTACCGTCTCTCACTTTGTCTCTTCATCGTCTTCTCCACCAGGTATTGTGTACCCTATCCATAACTATATTTCTTATGCTAACATGTCGCCTGGACATTTAAAATTTGTCAATGCAGTTCAACTTCATGCTGAGCCAATATCCGTCAAGGAGGCCCTTGCTAATCCACATTGGAGATATGCGATGAATGTTGAACTTATGGCTCTTCAACGTAACAAAACATGGGAAGTGATCGATCTTCCACCAAATAAACTTGTTCTTGGATGCAAGTGGGTATTTCGCATCAGACATCGTTCTGACGGATCCATTGAACGATACAAAGCGCGTCTTGTCGCTTTGGGAAATCGACAAATCGAAGGTATAAACTACTACGATGCTTTTGCACCTGTAGCTAAACTTGTGTCGGTTAAAGTCTTTCTTGCAGTAGCCGCAATCAAGTAATGGCATCTTCATCAAATGGATGTGCACAATGCCTTCCTCCATGGCAATCTCGACGAGGAAGTATTTATGTCTCTTCCTCCAAGTTTGGTTTTTCCTGATTCTCGCAAGGTGTGTCGCTTGAAGAAATCGCTTTACGGTCTCCGACAAGCTCCGCGGAATTGGTTTTCCAAACTATCTACTACCCTTCGTCATTACGGTTTTGTTCCCTCACATGCTGATTCATCTTTATTTTCTTACATTCGTCCCTCGCTATCGATTCATGTGTTGGTATACGTTGATGATTTGATTATCGCTGTAAATGATTCTCATTTTATATCAGGTTTTCAACAATATCTTCATAATTGTTTTCATATGAAAGATCTTGGCATTCTAAAATATTTTCTTGGAATTGAAATAATGCATTCCCCTGATGGTATTTATATTTCGCAGAGAAAATATGCATTGGATCTCCTACAGGAAACTGGGCATCTTGCTGTCAAGCCTACATCATTTCCGGAGGAACAAAATCATGGTCTTGATAAGGATGATAGCCCGTTGTTTGCACATCCCGATCGATATAGGCGTCTCGTTGGTAAACTCATCTATCTTACCATCACGAGACCCGACATCAGTTATGCCGTCCATCTTCTCTCTCAGTTCATACATGCACCAACAAACCAATGGCTCGCTGTTGTTAGAGTTTTACGTTACATCAAATCTGCCCCTGGACAAGGTCTTATGTTTGCTCGTAACAGTTCTCTCCAACTAAATGCCTTTTGCGACGCCGACTACGCTACATTTCCCATCACTCGTCGGTCCATTACTGGTTACTTTATACAGCTTAGCGACTCGCCGGTTTCATGGAAGACGAAGAAACAACATACTGTATCCCGTTCATCCGCTGAATCAGAGTACCGTTCCATGGCTGCTACAACTTGTGAGCTTATTTGGCTCGCTTCCCTCTTGCGGTCACTCGGAGTCATTCTTCCATCATCGTGTAATTTATGGTGTGACAACAAAGCTGCCCTCCATATGGCATCCAATCCCGTGTTTCACGAGCGGACAAAACATATCGAAGTAGATTGTCATCTTGTTCGTGATCAAGTTCAATCCGGCAAGATTACTACTCATCATATTCGTTCCGAAGATCAACCCGCAGACTTATTCACTAAACCACTCGGACAACGTCAATTTCACTTTCTACTTTTCAAGTTGGGCGTTCGCAATATTCACCCTCCTACTTGAGGGGGAGTATAGAAGATATTAAACCTAATGTATATATTATATATCTATATTAAACAAACTTATATTGCACACCTTAATTTCCGCCCTAAATCTTTCTTATTACGATTTTATATCTTATGTATATATTCTCTCCTCCAACTTAATAAAAAATATTTTGATCCTATTATTATTTTTCAACAAGGACATAGTGGATAATAGTAACAAGGAAAACTTTATAATTTGAATGCTTTCCAATCAAATGCTTTAACATCCCATGAAATGATGAGCATATCATACAATAAAAGAAAGTAATCTTGATTTGCTAAAGACGGCGGCGACGACAGTATATGATATCACGGTGGCAGCAATAGTGGCCGGTGAGAATCGGAGCAAGTAACTCGTAATATTGAGCCAGCTATGCACTCATAAGTACCAGGGAAGATGATTACCGCAATGAGTTTGATGATTACCGCAATAATTTATTTTGCTTTACTGCATTTATCCATGTCGAGAGCTTACCATCTTGTCAAAGCAATGACCATCTATGTATCAATATATATACTACTAAAACACAATTCTCTTAGTCTACATGTCAACACATTAGTCATGCCACCTAGGATTTTTTGACAAATAATTACGAATTTGTCATATTTTAATTACAGATTTGTCATATTTTAATTACAATTTTAATTTAAAATTAAAACATTTTTCATCTCATCATATCAAATCAACAAAAATAATCCATTTCATCATCTTCAATATCTTACGGTTATAGCAATGCGATTTTGTTTGTTACCAAATCTACAACCATCTATAAAAATTAGGATCACATCAATGTATTTTACAAATCTTCTAGCAATCATCTTTTTAATATATTTTTTAATATGTCCTTTCATTAAACAATTATGTACTATCTTTTTTTAAACAATTTTATGTACTATCTTTTTTTTAACCAAATACAGTCTTTTGCTTATTTCTAGTTAACTTTTTTTAAAAAAATATTATATTGGAATATAAATTTTACTAACTAACCACTTCATTGCAAATACTAAATTAATTAAAATAGACCCTTTAGGTGCGAATTTGTTTATTAGCTAACAACTTAATTAGAAATACTAAATTAAAGATTTATTTTATTCATACATAGATTTTAAATTTATTAGCTTTCATAAGAAAGTTCTTTAATTTTGGGGAAAATTTTCTTTTTTTTTAATTTAAAAAATTCGATTGCAAAACTTGTGTTACTTTTTAATAAATTTATCGGATTCTTATTTTTTATATTCAGATTTAGTATATTTTTTTTAAAAAATATATTATTTTTTATATTCAAATTAGTTTTTTTTGCAATTTTTTTATTTTGGGTTAATTTGGAAACTAGGCTTTTTTGAGAATTAGTGGTACAAACTAGGCTTTTATGATTATTCAATTAAGAAACTATACCCCTTTCTTATTTTTACCGTTCAAATATACTCCTACCAAAGTAACCCTAACCCTTGTTCCTTCCTTTCTGCCGCCGCTCCCCTACCATCTCTCCACTCTCCCTGTGTTCCCAATCTCCCCAAAAACAACGTTCTGAGGAAACTCAAACGGAATGGAAACTTGTATTATGTGTATGTCCACAACGTTCTGAGGAAACTCAAAACCCCAAAAACAAACTCTCAAAAACATAAAAAAAAACCCCAATCTTCGAGGAAGGGACGCTACAAGCCTGGAAGGAGTAGATCTTTCTTGTGTAATGGATCGAATTCGACGGCGGGCGAAGTGGCTATAGATTCGAAGAATCGGTGGGCGAAGAAAGGTTCTACCGGAACCCTAGCAATCGACAAATTCTAGTCTTCCAATCCGACCGAATTCGACCTATTGAGTCGCCGCCAAGACGAAGGTCATGCCTAACGACGTCGTTCCGGGTGTTTCTTCGAAACCAATCTCATCTCCGATTCTCGATCGGTTTCGTGACCATCTCCGGATCAGAGATGAGGAATTTAGGGCTTTGTTTGGGATGATGAGCAATACAACATACGCTTGTACAACTTCATCAACCAATAGCCTCTCGTATCAAGCTTCTCTAAGGTTTGTTGTTGGGTGAATGATCAATTCGATTACCGGATTCCGGGAACCAAGTTAGAGCCGTGTGCAAAGGCAGCAGGCAACAAGTTGACGATGAATGGGCTGCCAATAGAAGTGTACGTCCAGGAATCCAGACCCTTCCTTGGAGCATTGGTAGGGTGCTTCGATCGAGTTGCCGTTTGTATTGGTGATGCTCTATACCTTATCAACAGTATGGTACACATGCTATAGATGTATGTTTGCATTTTTAGTTTTGCTATAGATGTTTGTTATGGTATGAGTTTCTGGTATGAAATTCTTGTAAGCACTGATTGACCAAATTTATGGTTGTATAATTTTTGTACTTGGATTCTTATTAATCCTAATCTAGATGGATGGGACAGTCTCTTGAATGATGTTTCACATAAAATTTCTCAGGCTGGAGGGATTGACAAACCATTAGTTACCAAGCGTAGGTCCAGAATATGTGTTGGTATCAGGGCCTCACACAGATCGTTACTTGCAAGTGGTGTGGTCCTAAATTCCAGTGGCTCCGGAGCTACATACTTTATGGAACCTAAAGAAGCTGTGGACTTGAACAACAAGGAAGTGAGGCTGGTAAGTGCTGAAAGAGACGAGGAGTATGCTATTTTGAGTTTGCTCTCTGCTGAGATTGCAGAATCTTTAGCAGATATTGAATTTTTGTTGGATAGAGTTCAAGAACTTGACCTTGCAGTGGCAAGAGCTGGTTATGCTGAATGGTTGAGTGGAGTCTGTGATATGGAGTATATGACAGTGGAAATGTTGTAGCAAACCGTGCCTTAAACCTAAACCCTATTGTCACCATCGATCTTCAGTTGATGTAGTGGAGAAGTGTTGTTGATATCACTAGAGACAAGATGATCTTTTAGACAATTTTTTCAAGGTTTGATAAACTTCCCGATTCCCTTATTCAATTTTGATTGGATAATTCTGGTATTTAATTTTTGGTAAGAAATTTCTGTTATGAAATTTCTGGTATTTATTTTCTGGTAAGAAATTTCTGGATTTAATTTCTGGTATATAATTTATGGTATTTAATTTCTGGTATATAATTTATGGTATTTAATTTCTGGTATATAATTTCTGGTATATAACTTTCGTATGAAATTTCTGGTAAGAAACTTCTAGTATGAAATTTCTGGTAAGAAATTTCTAGTATGAAATTTCTGGTATATAATTTCTGGTATTTAATTTCTGATATTTAATTTCTGGTATATGATTTCTGGTTTCTAATTTTCGTATAAAATTTCTGGTATGAAATTTCTGGTATGAAATTTCTGGTATGAGAAATTCCGGTATGATAAATTCAGTCCAGAAAATATAAAAAAAAATAAAATATAAATTAAAAAAAAGCAAAAAAAATAATAAAAGAAAACAAATTCAGCAATTAAAAATTAAAACTTATATTTATATAACAAATAACAAACATCATTTATTCTTTCTTTCTAAATAGAAGGGTTAATATTTTTTACCTACTATTAAATGAAAGTGGTAAAAAATTTGGGGTACATTTTCTTAAACAAAAACTCAAAAAAGCCTAATATGTCAAATTCTCCCTTTTATATTTTGATTCGGATTCGTTACCATTAAAAATTTTTTATTCGTCTTTTATTCATATGCGATTGCAAAATCTTTTGTTATTGTTAAAAAAAATTCATTCAGATTCATTTTTTATTATACGTATTTATTTTATAAAAAAAATAGTTATCTTTTTATTTTTCATATTCGTTTTTTCCAAGTTTTTATTTCTTTTTTTTTATTCAGAATCGTTACCGTTAAAAAAAAAAATTATTCAGTCTTTAATTCAAATTTGACTAAAAAAATTGGGTTACGTTCTTTTTACTTTTTTATATTATTATTTTTATTTGTTTTATTTTTTTTAAACCATCCACAAGCGTAATCTCATTCGTGTAATCAATTTTGTTATGGTTCCGGTTTTTATATTATATGCGTAAATTTGGTTGATTGTTAAATATCCAAATTCATTTTGTATAATATAGGTAATTTGTAACTTTTTTAATAAATATTAGCTAAATTTTACTAGAAGTTTCGTAATTATATCTTACTCAATCATTATTTTACTAATCATAAATATTATTTTAATTTTTTATATTTGAAATTTGAATTTTCTCTCACAAACTTTTAGCGTCTTACTCATTTGTAGTGCCTAAGTATTTTGGCAACAAAATTAATATGCATGAGGATAATTAAGGTAATTTATTTATAAGATTAAAAAAGGGTATGTTGTATAAGAATTAAATTATAGTCTAACTAATGACACTTCTTTATTCGCAAATATTTTATCATCGTGAGAAATTGAATGACTATTATAATGGTTCGTAAATATATCATTAGTTCATACATATACAAGCTCATGACAAATTACCTAAAAATTCAATATATAAATATACCCGCACAAGGTGCGGGCTATAAACTAGTCAGTGATTACATCTACCACCAGGTCCACCACCGGAAACTTTCACCTGACATGACAAATACAAAAAATCCAAACAGAAGAATTAAAAGTGTTAGCCACCAGTGTATTAACAATGAAGAATAACTTCATTTCAAAATGTCCGATATTGTTATTCGTACCACATACTTCATGTTATTCATACCACTATTACGCGTACGCATCTCGTACGCGTAGTAATAATGATAATTCTGGTTTTAAAAAAAGATTTAAGTTATAAAATCAACTACGCGTAGTCGTGGAACTTCAAAAGCAAAAAGCAACTACAACTACGGGTCCTGTACGCGTAGTTTTTAAAGTTTGAACTTCACTTAATAGTTACGCAGAAAGAAACTACGGCTACGCATAGCGTACACGTAGTGCTTTTCCGTACGGGAAAAAACAACTACCCGTACGCAATGTGTAGCTGTAGCAAACTCCGTCTACCAAAAACGTATGTGCATGTGGAGGGAGCTTAGGTGGAGGCGGAATCCCCAGACGACCACCACAACACCACCATCGACAATGGTTAGGAGCCGAGGGAGAGATGGTGCTATAGCTTGGCCAGGTGGCCGCTTCGGCAGCGGCGGAGGGGATTCCTCCGACAACATCTCCAACGACCGCCGAGGACAAGCCGTTTTCGATGTTGACTGCGGGCGTGGACAAGACGCATGTGGAGGGAGCTTAGGTGGAGGCGTAATCCAAGTATGTACGACATCTCACGTTTCCTTAGATGTCGGGGTACGAGTTTATTTAATTTATTGTATTTTAATTATTTTTTTGAAATTAGTAAATTATTAGTAGATAGTTACTAGATGAGTCGATAATATGTCGATAATTTGTTGATAATTATGAATTTAGTCGAAAAATAATGAAATTAGTCGATAATTATTGAATTAGTAAATAATTAGTCGACAAGTAATGAAATTAGTCGATAATTAGTGAATTAGTAGATAAGTAGTCAATAATTAAATAAATTTGTCGATAATTAGTGAATGAGTCGATGCTTAGTCGATAGTTAAGGAGATTAGTCGATAATTAGTGATTTAGTAGTTAGTTAGTCGAAAAATTGGTCGATAATTTAAGAAATTAGTCGATAATTATTGAATTTGTCAATAATTAGTCGATAAGTAATGAAATAGTCAATAATTCTTAGATAACTAGTCGATAATCATTGAATTAGTAGATAATTATTCGATAACTTGTCGATAATTAACGAAATTAGTCGATAATTAATGAATTAGTAGATAATTAGTCGATGATTAATGAAATTTGTAGATAATTAGTCGAAAATTAATGATATTGTGAATGAGTCGATATTTAATGAAATTAGTTGCTAATTAGTGTATTAATAGATAATTAGTCGATAACTAATGAAATTAGTCGATAATTATTGAATTAGTCGATAATTATTGAATTAGTCGATAATTAATGAAATTAGTCGTTAATTAGTTAAGTAGTAGATCATTAGTCGACAATTAGTCAATAATTAGTAGATAATTAGTTGATAATTAATGAAATTAGTCAATAATTAGTGAATTAGTAGATAATTAGTCGATTATTAGTTGATATTTAGTGACTTAGTAGATAATCAGTCAATAATTAGTAGATATATAGTCGACAATTAAAGAAGTTAGTCGATAATTAGTGAATCAGTAGATAATTTGTAGATAATTACTCAAAAGTTAGTCGATAATTAGTGAATTAGTAAATAATTAGTCGATAATTAATGAAATTAGTTGATAATTGGTGAATTGGTTGATAATTAGTCGATAATTAGTGAACTAGTAGATAATTAGTCGACAATTAGTCGATTATTAGTAGAAAATTAGTGAATTAGTAGATAATTAGTAGCCAATTAGTCAACAATTAATGAAATTAGTCGATAATTAATGAAATTAGTAGATAATTAGTCGATAATTAGTGAATTAGTAGATAATTAGTCGACAATTAGTCGATTATTAGTTGATAATTAGACGACAACTAGTCGATAATTAGTCGACAAGTAATGAAATAAGTCGATAATTAATGAGTTAGTAGATACTTTGTAGATAACTAGTTGATAATTTGTAGATAATTAGTCAATAATTAGTGAATTAGTAAATAATTAATGAAATTAGTCGATAATTTGTCTGTAATTAGTAGATAGTTAGTCGATAATTGATGAAAATAGTCGATAATTAGTGAATTAGTAGATAATAGTCGATAATTTGTCGATAATTAATGAAATTAGTCGTTAATTAGTGAATTAGTAGATAATTAGTCAATAATTAATTAAATTAGTCGATAATTAGTGAATTAGTAGATAATTAATCGATAATTAATGAAATTAGTCGATAATTAGTGAATGAGTCTATAGTTGAAGAAATTAGTCGATAATGAATGTATAAATGCAAACTATATAGGTTGTCGGGACTAGAACCCAAGGATGGGCCTCTAAGGTTTCGAAACGTAAGCGGCGGTTGATAGAGATGAGATTAGCGAATCCCGAGGACGTGGAGGATGACGTTGGGGGAGACGCCAAGGGGGATGGAGGGCAAGATCCACATGAGAATGAGGGAGGACGGGAGCCTGATGATCATTTAGATGAGCGGATAAACATGCTATTTGGTTCATCGGACGTATCCGGCGGGCAGATCCTACCGGAGGCGGACGTCGACGCCTATGTGATGGAGCTGCATGATTCTATGGATCGTCGATCTCATGCCCCCTCTCACTCCGAGAGCTTTGCCGCCGGAGATAGGAGCGTCGTGAGTCAGTCTGCATAGGAGAGTGGACCGCCTCCTTCTCCGCCTCTACCTACGCCTCCGCATCAAGTTGTAGATGCTGATAATGGCTATCCCGGAGGTCCTGCTATACGGGACCTACTCGTCAATTACGAGACCCACATCGCTCACGACATTTGGGTTGGTCAGGTACGACTTTATATTTCAATTTGTATGTTATATTTCATTAAATTTGAATGTGTTATTGACATTTAAATTATTTTTTCATAACAGGAGAGATTTGTCTTGCGAGTCTATCAGCTAGGAGCCACGATCACTGGCTTGCGTAGCCTTCCTGATCGATTTGTAGGCTCGTAGTGGATGGTACTTGTTTGAGGGAGTGGACTGCATGGCCTCCTAGAGATGTAGTGGGGGGATGTAGACCATGCGCTCACATCTGCCTTTGTGGAGCAGTGGTATCCAAAGACCTCCGGATTTCACTTCCCATGGGGACAGATCTCGATCACCCTTCATGACATCTACCACATTTTAGGACTTCGCATTGACGGGGGCGAGGTCGTGGGCGTCCGGGATGACACACTCTTCACCTCCATGTTCGACTTTGAAGAGTCCGCAGAGGCGAGGCAGGAGGACATCGCCACCGAATTCTTGGCTCTTCTAATTGGCTCTACCTTGTTCATAGACAATACCACGAACATAGTGAAGTCTCATCTACTAAGCGTTTATCACGACCCCACCACGATGGCGTCTCGTGCTTGGGGGACAGTGACATTGACATATCTCTACCGACAGCTTGGTGAGTCCTCCGGGAGAGATGTTCATACCTTAGTTGGTTGTTCCCTTCTTTTGGAGGTATGAATCAATTATACTTTCTTTGTTTTCAAACTTTTAATGAATAAAAAATATGAAATCGTTATTGTGTTGTGCGGTCGTGGATTCACGCTTATTTCCCCCACTTCAGACCTAGAGGACATCATGACCCTCTTAGACAAAGAGATGTGCGGCATGCATTGAGGTCAGAGAGGGCTCCTACAGGGGAGCAGGAGAGATTGGCCTATTCGGGATTTAGGGCCTAACTGTCGATGTGTATAATGGATGAGGTACTAATAACGCATGTTTAAACTTTTAATTACATTTGTTTAATGATAAACCTTTATTTGCTTGTGAGATGACTTTGTAAGTTTGTCATAGGTGAGGGGGATGCCGTGGGGTTCTCTAGACGACTTCTGGAATGGACAAATGCGCGTATCCCACTACTTGGGGTGACTTTTGTTGGTGGGAGGAGCTATATCACCCCCTGTTTCAGCTACGCCAATTTGGGCGTGTCCAGGTCGTCCCTCCACAGCTTCATATAGTTCCTCCAAGATGGATCATCTACCCCTTCGTGATGAAGAGGTCAGCGAGGATAGGGAATTATGATCTATTGTTTGCTCTAGAGGTGTGACATCTATGGGCGACGCGAGACCAACATCTGTATGACCTACAAAGTCACCCAGCGGTGGTCGACCCATGGCAGATGGATAAGTACTTTTTGGACTGGTTCTTACCGTGTATTCATCCATACCTGCACCCACCTCCAAATGGTGCACCTCCACCGCCTCCAACTGCACCCGCACCCGCACATGTCGTACTTCTAGTGCGGGTATGACCTTCACTATTGCAATACATTTGTTACTTTTAAGTTGTTAATTAGAATTAGTTGAGTAATTAAAGCGTTTTTGTTCTACAATGTGTACAAATAGCATTAGGTATCACACGAGAGGCTTTGGCTTGTGGTCCTCCGTTCGGTGCCGATGTTTTTCACCGTCTAGTTGATGTCCTAGGAGGTGACGAGGCACCAAAGGCATCACCTCCTGTTAAGGCATCTCAACGACAGGATTAGATAGTTATCTATGTATTAGGATTATGTATGAACATGTTTTATGATTATGTATAAACATGTTTTATGATTATGTATGAATATTATGTTTCTTATACTTTCAAATCTTTATTTTATAACCACAATCCTCATTTTATTAAAAAAAAACAACCAATTACACTTTCATAATCACAACCCTCATTACATTAAAAAAAACAAACAATTGCACTTTCAAACATGATAGACATCAAACTAATGACGAGTCTTCTCTCTGAAGAAACCTTTTGTATCTCGCTATTCTTCGGTCATATAAGTGGGTGAATCCATCAACTGAAACATCCTGACCACGCATCCAATCATGACAAATCGGGGGAAAATGAGCGTTTTGATGCAACCAAACATGTTTTATATTCAAATGAAGTTAGCCAAACAACTTTTGCGTTTTAAAACATATTAATAATCACGTGGATTTACCGGAACATAGTGATGATCATTGAGTAGGGCGATTGCTTGAACTTCCGTTGGAGGTTGTTGTTATTCTTCAAAATCCACAAACAAGGGCAAACAAGTGTATGAGTCCAACCTAGAGAGGACCACAAGCGCCACTCGATATAAAGTGGCGTCTGCGAGAGTAGTTGTAGGAACATCCATCCAGAACTGTGATGCACAAGGTGCGGGGTTAAGTTAGTTGACGTTGTCAATCAGTTTTTCAATCTCATCATCGCCATATATTTCGGAGTATACATGCATGTGTCTACTCAACTCCCAAGTGAGCTCTCTCCGGACACGAATGTATTCATGTTGCTCGTAACCCAATATCGCATCAAGTAATCCATATCCGCAATGTCCATCATCCGCAATATCTATCAAACGATTGACGTAAGATACCATAAGAGCTGAGATATTCCGATAACCCCAATTGAATCCTCAAACCACTAGTTCAGATGGCTGAGCGGGAATAGTCGTCTGAGACTCCGGTGCAACGTCTAGGATGGTACTAGCCTCGCTTGTGGTAATTGTGGTGTCAACTCGTCCTCAACCACGTCCTCGACCTCTTCCTATAGAATTCTGTGACGACTTCCTCATCTCTGATTCCTTATTAGCTCGAGCATGCTCAAATCCAGATGGTACACGACTTTGTTTGTTTCCGTTGTCTGACGGATGTGAAATTATCAAATCCCGAGCAACTGATTTCGTTGGGTTCAACATGGTTGTCACATAAGCCCCAAACTTGTCCACAATGTCCTAACTCAACTTACCCTCCCGGTGCATGGTCATAAAGGATGTTAGAATAATATCCTCCATCGACAGAGGGATAGGTTGAGATTTTTTTACTTCGTCGGTGACTTCGTGTCACACTACCTACCTCTAGAAGGGATGTACTGCAGTCAAAACCATAGACCTATTCTCTCGGAAGGCCGCTGTAAACTCATGCATGCAAGGGATCTCGTACGATTGCCTCCAATGTCAGTCGTCACATGTAACTTCATATGCCCCTTGGCACACCAATTTGCAATTCTCGATCAAGTACTTCATGTAGTTGATGGAAACCTTTTGGATAAGAAATGTAAACATTGGGTCTTCTTGGATGCTTACGATAATGAGAACGCGACTTCAATATGCTACCTTGAATCTCGTCAATCTGGTCTACAATCATTTTATGGATGCCCTTGATGAGAGTATTAAATCCACAATGATTTGACTTAATAGTTCTCTTCAGCACCGAATGAGCACCTTAGGCCCTAAGATTAGAACATCAATTAAGCTTATAGAATATATCATTAATAGTAAGCGTAACGATAAAAGATGTAATGGTTAATTGTTTAACCTTCCCGTCGTCCTTGACCCGTGATGGAGGTAGTGATCGGTCCAACAATGGACAATAGCTTCCTTGTTTTTGTCCAACCATGTCTTCTTGAGGTACTCCATCAGATGATACTTGTCCCTCCAACTATCCATCATATGCACGAGCCTCACTCATAAGTCGCAATAGTAGTCGAGTCAAACAACTTATGCCAATCCCTCATGAATTTTGCTTGGGTGGATGACGAATGTGACTTCCACCAACTATTTGATTCAATGTTTTGAACACGTGTCACTCACGCAAAATATTTTTGGCATCTGCGAAGACTCTAGGCATTGCTTTTATGAGGGCTAATTCACGGTCCGTCACTAAAACTTCCGGCTTCTTTCCATTGAATAGCATGACAATGCATACTAAAGCCCACTCGTAAGGATCCTCCGTCTCCTGTTTTATGAACATGAATGCAACGGGAAAAGTCTATTGTGTGCTAGTTAGTCCGACGATCTCCAACAACGGCATGTCGTACCTTCAAAATATATTATATGAGACTTTTAATTGTAAACGGACTATAATATAAAACAATGAATTAAATAATAACTTGTTTGTCTTGTATGTCGCATCCATGATGACGACGTACGAACACATGACAATCCAACGGTTTGATTCTTGGTGCGCTAGGAATAAGTCGCTCACTTCCTCTTCTCCGTCGATTGGTTCCATCCTAATATGCCACAAGCAATCCTTCTCTTTTAATAATTTCAATGCTTCTTGGATTATTGTTCGATCTCCCATTGCTTCCAACCTAAATTCATTCTGAACGTTGCAAACTTGCTTCCTGGAAGTGACCATCTTATCGGGGTCTTCAAAATCACTCTTTAGCTAGCGAACAATTTTCCTCGGAGGCATTCTCGCCTCGGTGTAGATGGTGACCCGTTTCATGTGTGTCTTCGTCAACCGTCCAACAAACGCATAACCTACCAACTTTTGCGGGAGAGGATGGTTGTGAATTCCGTGGACCTGCCTCACACCCCAAACACCCGTTTGAACTTCTTCAATGTGTAAGCGAAACTTATAATCGGACTTCTTCGTCTTGCATAGTTTCCTCAAGCCCTTCGCCTCACTCTTATTGATTCCGTAATTCTCACACACAAATATCACCTTCCAAAAACGATGATCTTCCGACTTGTAGGACTTTAGTTTGATGAGAACCATATTTTTACTTTCGACTATCTCAAGAACTCACGCAATTAACGAGTCCAAATCCATCCATATACGATAGTCCACAAACAAACTACTATAGTCATAATCATCGGGAATAACGGGAGCATACAATAATTATTCAAAAAACTTCATTTAGTACGACTATATCATATGTTCTAACATTGTTCAAATTACTTCACTTAACACTAAACTATCATAACTAACTGTTAATAACTAAAGCATAGCATACCACTAACTAAAACATAACATAACACTAAACTACGTTAAAACAAACAAATTGGGAAAATTAACCTCAACAACAGTATACGGATCGTAGTTTTTAAGCATCGTGGGATTAAACAAACGCTCGTCACCCTCCACAACGTCTTCACCACCACTGAGATCAACATCGACATCTCCATCGTCGGCACGAAAATCCTCTTCTCCATCTCCGAAATGATACTCCACTTCTCCATCATCGGAATTCATCTTCGAATGAGATTTTCTTACAAATCAACAAATTACAGTGAGTTTTTATGGATTGAGTATGTCGGAGATCGGTCGAATGCATAGTACATATACTAGTTTTTGGGCTATATAACCGTTGGACAACGACTAGTTGTCAACACGTACGAAACGCGTATCCATAAACGTCCAACGGCTACTTTGGACAAGAATACGGCTACACGTTGATTAGGCGTATCATCATTGAACTACGCATACGAAACGCGTAGCGGTAACGTCCATTCCTTCGATTTTGCTATGTGGACTACTACGGCTACGTGATGGGTAGTTGTAGTTCAATTTCTTTTATTTTTGCGAACGAAAATAGCTTTCCTGTTATGGCTCCGCCATGCGTAGGCATGATTGTGGTGTATTTAGAATGTTTTATGTGGTATGAATAGCACGAACCCAAAATGCCATAATTCTTTATGACTGACAAGTTTAAGGAATAAGAAATTGGATTTAAATCATCCAATAGGATACACTATTTTTTGTTTCCTTGCATAATAGGTAAACCGCAAATTTACCACAGAAACCCTCATTCCACACGTCAACTTTTACTTGGATTTAGGGCCTGTTTCGTATTAGATGGGTATTCATTTTTAAAATTTTTGGGAATGGAGATTGTTGGGATTGTTGGGGATTGTTGTAGATGGAGATTGTTGTGGTTTGTTAAATTTTATAAATTTATGGTGTTTGATATAAGTTTGTTGGTAGAGATTGTTTTTTGATAGATTACAAAAATTCCCTCTAAATGACATGTGTGTTGATGAAAAATGTATATAAATTCCCAAAATATTATTTCATTTATTTTTCATTATATTTTAGTTTGACCCTATTTTTTTACCCTCTTGATTCTAAATAATATTAATACAAAGTATTAAGGGGTTTTTAATAATTGGATTGCACCCGAATTTTTAAGGGTTGCCTACGTATCTCTTTGAAGAGA
The DNA here is from genome assembly GCA_033239125.1 of Fagopyrum homotropicum. Taxonomy (NCBI): domain Eukaryota; kingdom Viridiplantae; phylum Streptophyta; class Magnoliopsida; order Caryophyllales; family Polygonaceae; genus Fagopyrum; species Fagopyrum homotropicum. Next base: position 141,833,544 of record BSWB01000003.1, on the reverse strand, counting down.
ATCAAGCCTTACGTAGTTCAGTTGGTTTCATGCATCGGAGGATGTAATCTAGACCCACCTTCTATGAAGGGTTGCCTAAATATAACCCAACTATCATTTGCATGGTTTATTTTTCTGTTCATGCATCAAAGGGATAAGATTAAACCCACCTTCTATGAAGGGTTGTTTAACTCTCCTAATATCATGTGCATGATTAGAAAGTTTATTTTTATTTCTTATGCGATTGAACTTAACCAATTCCGAGTATAACTTCCTACATAGTCCGTAATAAGGACATCAAATCAAGTGTAGTTCTTTTTATTAAGATTTTTTTTTGATTTATTTTGACGATTGAATTCGATACATTTATATTTCGTATCAAATTTCCTACGTATCCGTGAATACGGAATTAATTCATGAGAAAATTGGTGTAGAAGGATCCTTTTTGTATCCATGATAAAAAATAGGCCCCTCTATTTTTCTTCCAGAAAATAAAGCTAAAAGAAATTATAAATCATGGGTAATAAGGTAGCTAGTTAAGGGCAAATTAGTAATGTAGCATAATAACTGCCTAAAAGTTAAAGATAATAAAATTAAAAAAACGGCAACTGTGTGATACGGTATCTGGCGGCTCGTCTTCTTTCCTAATCATTTCATCCAAAAATTAAGCGCCATTTGGAACCTCCATTGTATCGTGCGATTCTCCATTCGCAACCTCCATCTTCAAATCGCCAACTTCGACCGTCTTCAACCTCCTCTCTGATCTATTCTTTGTGTAACGACAATCAATCCTTGTAAGTATTCCAAATTCTCTCAACAATATACAATTTTAATGGCTTCGATTTTGGTTCAAACCGAAAACAGTTGATGAACGTTTTCCCTAAAATCCATACTCAAAACCGCCATTGTTGATCTGTAACTACATGGACTTTCATTTAATCGGCCTTGTATGGTGTTATGAAGCATGATTTTGTGATGTATATGCGATTAGGTTCTTGAATCCGACGGCACAAAGAAGAACATATCTGTTTTTGGCTGTTATGGAACTTAATTTTGAAATTAGCCATTTCTGTGGAATTTATGTATTCGAATTAACAGTGATGAAAGATTATGTACATAATTTATGTTTTCATGTGTTTTATATGAAGAAGAAGTCTATGTACTGATATTTTCCCAAAACACTGTGTTATTTTTATGGTCGATGGCCTTAATTATGTAAATGTATGTTTTGTAACTTCAAATATTGTATGAATTATGTATGTATACCATTTTATGTATGTAATTATAGAATGGATCAGATCTATGTACATAACAAAGGATGCCAACTGTTATATATTACATTATGTATCCCCTGTATATCATTTTTGTACATAATTACAAATTGTCTCAGTTTATCCTTAACGATTATGTACTTACTTTGATATGTTTGATTTTGTATCATATACATTTTGTATCACATTTTATGTATGTAATTACAGTATGATTCAAACATTTATGTATTTTATTTTATCACATAAGTAATAATTTTATGTTTAAGGACTATGTACATACTTATAGAATGACTCAATTTATGTTTGAACACTATGTACTTTAATTTCTTATGAACTGAGTGTATTAGTCTATGTTCCAAGTTTTTGACTGCCTCAAGTTATGGTTGACATAATTATGTTTGAATTTGTATTATGTACGCACTGTAGGTCATGTACAATGCTTTTTTATGTTATTGCAATATTTATGTAGCTATTATGTGCATTATATTATGTAGGCTATTTAGTATATACAGATAAATTATGTAATGTAGTATTTAGCCAGAAATTGACTGAGAATTTTTTCTATTTACTATGTGTTTGAAGAACAAAATGGTAAGAATGAAACAAATGGCTGCCAAAAACCAAACCAAGGAACAAAGAGATGAAGCACAAGCTCGTCGCATTAAAAAGGTGAATATTTGAAATCAAATTGCTATATTAGTCACAAGACTTATGTAACAGTATAGTAAAGCACATAAAAACATAAATTAAGTGTTGATTATGTACATAATTTAATCTTTAATCACTATTATGTTATATCATTTCTATTTTTAATAGTTTTTGATTACATTTCCATATTCATATCATTTATTTTCTTATTTATGTACAATACTGTACATAGTACTAGTTTAGTAGTTGATAATGAAGTATTTTACCTTATGTACATTTCAGGGGAGAGAGATGGGAGGTTCCTGTACCCAAGATGTCAATAGGCTAATCAATTCCGATAACCCACAGATAAAGGTTAATAAATTGAAATGTGCACTACATAGTTTACATTTGTTGATCATAAAGATAAACGCATTTTCCATTTTATGTTTATGCAGTTTACCTACAGATGGACAAAAACAAAGAAATCAATAAATGGCAGAATCAATAGCTATATGAGGCTTCCTCTAATCCCTATGATTTTGGATGAGCTATCTACATCTGACAAAAACAGACTTAAGGCGTCAATTTTTGGGCCTCTGTTGGAGATGAGCACTAAAATCAAAATGTCCAACCAGCTCATTCATTTTATGTTAATGAGGGAGGTAAAGACGAGGAGACATTACTCAATGTGGTTTGCAATTAACAGTGTTCTTATGAGGTTTAGTGTTATGGAGTTTTGTGAGATTACCGGACTCCCAAATTCTTCAGAATTTGGCACATCTGTTGAAGAAATGGAGGATGTCAACATGAGAGATGTAATTGGGATTGACAGATGCACAAACGATGAATTGGAGCAAATCTTCAAGGATGAGCCGAAGGAGTCTCCCAACAAGTACAAAATGGCACTCATTTTGTTCATTGAAGGTGTTTTAACATCAAAGAATGGAAAGACGTTGATAACGCAGCACACTATAAATCTCCTAAGTGACATGGAGTTGTTCAACAAATTTCCATGGGGTCGTTTTGCTTACACCATAACGAGGAGATCATTTCAATTGTGCCATGCTGGAAAGGAGAGAAACAACGGTGGATACCAGATTGGTGGATTCCCTTTGACATTACATGTAATGTATAGGTTCTAATTTTTTCAATGGTTAAGGACTATTTATTGATTGTTATGTACTATTTGTGTAACATGCTTATGTATAACATGCTTATGTATATGTACAGATTTTATACATAGTACCGAGCTGTACTAAACATGTGTCATGCTTATATGCATATTAGTATTTACTGGATATTGTTTTATTTATTTCATGCTTATGTACTCATTCCATTATGGTAACTGTGTTACATCATTATGTTTAATGAATTATGTATTTATTAGATAGAGTTTCAACATCTATGTACTCACTGTTATGTATATATATGTGTAATGAAGCATTTGTGTTGATTAATTATAGTTTTCATTTTTGTAATATTTGTAGATACTTGTCTTCAATTCCATCCCAAAGTTTGCAAAGCATTTTGCAACTATAATCAATGCAGAGGCAATCCCATCATGCCTCAGGTATGTATCCAATCTAGGAAGGGTGGCAAGATATACCCTGGATATACTGAGCTGCTGGGTATTGCTGAAACTCTTCAAACAGAGGACATTAAGACAGTTGATGTTGAGAAGGAAGAGGATGACTATGAAAGCTGGTATATGGAGGGTGATGATGACAGGATTGATGCACTATTTGATATTGAGTTTCATAATGTTGTCCCCATAGTGACTAGGCCTTTAATTTATCATGCAAAGGAGGAAGAGTTTAGGTGTGTTCTAAACAAAATTAGTAAACTGTTTTATTTCATACATTACGTGATATATAATGTATACCCTGTTTGTGTTATTATGTAGGCCTAGTACTAAGAACGTTGTCATTCGAGAAATCAACGTTGACAAGGATGATAAAGATGACTTTGTGAACCCACCAAAAGACATTGGTATGTAGTAACCATTGGTTTTCATTTTATGTAAATTGAATGGTATGTAGTAGACATTTATGTACTACATCAAACATTATACTTCATGTGTTGTTGATTATATTAAACAGGAAAGGTTCAGCCTGATAAACCATCTACCAGTGCATCCAAAAGTGTAGGTAAGAGGAAACTGGAAGAAGCCATACCCAATCCAGAAGCCAAAAGGTTAAATTTATTTATATTTACATATATTACATCAATGTATATGTATTTTTTAGATTTATGTAGTATAAGAAATATAACACTTCATATATACACATATAGTTCTGCGTCCAAAAGCACAGGAAAGAGGAAAAAGGAAACACCCAAGCCATCTCCAGAACCAACAAGGTTAAAATGATTTATATAAACAAATGACTTCAAGTTATATGTATTAATACTTACAGATTATATTATGTATCATTTTACAAATATGTAGATCATCAAAGCGCATTAACAAGACCAATGATTCATCACCACCACTCAATACCGATCAGACTCCTTCAGAACCCCATACAGAGGACCAACCTAATGTCAATACTTCTGCTCCAAAGAAGTCCACCCCTGTTCCACATGACACAACTAAGTAAGTAAAATAAATGCAGTTTTATGTACAATAATATTACCTTATGTATATTCATAAATATGGTGTACCTTATGTATGTTCATAATAAACAGCATTCAATCTGAACAAGCACAACCATCATGGGTTCAAGTGTTGATGTCAAAAATGGATGCACTGCAGAAGGGACAAGACATTCTTGCTGCAAGAGTCGATGCAATGCAGAAGGTCCAGAGTAGTCTGTGTGAAAAAGTGGAGGAACAAGGCATTCTGATTGATGATCTGACGACGTACGCAAGAGACCTAGGTTCTCTCTACGAGCAGTTAGACACAACTCTGTTCGTGTCCAGCAAGAGAATTGCAAAGAACATAAAGAGTTGTGTAAATGATGCTATGAAACAATATGCGTCAGCTGAAGTTCATAAATCTCACGCAACAGAAAGCGATCATCAAACAACTGATGTCGATCAAATTCCTACCAAAGATGCCATGGACGATGTAATGGTAGAGGAAATTGGTGCTGAATCTAGTGATGTATGATATATTTATGAAAAACTATCAGCTTTATGTACACTGCCAGTGATTGATACATAAACTTATAATTATGAATCTGTTATATTATGTAGTCTATATTGTCCATGCATATGAACTGTATCAGTATGTAGTGTTTAGAATAGCAAATTATGTAGGAAATTGTGTACATTTACTAATGTATGTGCAAATGATATTTGTAACTATTTATGTATTAACACAACATATATATGTATGTATGTACAGAATTCTGAAACAGCCGTGCCAGAAAGGAAGGTGGGTTTAAGAATGCCCAAAGAAAGTAAATATAAACGCACACCCTTCCGTAAAAATGTCAAGCTACCTAAAGAACCACACATGGGTATGCTGACATTAAAAGAGCGACAAACCCTATACAACTAGGACAAAAACAAAGACGGAAATGGGTCAGTAAGAGGTTTCATAAAGACTGTTACGCTAGGAAATAGCACAAAAAGCTTTACATTTATAAACTCGAACTAAAATCCTAAACTACCTAGCGAAACCCGCAATGTACGGGTTGTTTTGTAGAAAGGAAAGTATTCCGAGTTCGAACACAAGGACTGAGGTGAAATCAAGTCATTTAATGATCAAAGATAGTGTAAATCTAAACTAAGATGAGGTGAGAAATAAAGGAAAAGCAAAACATAATGTTTTTGGTTGGTTTTTGGTGATCAAACAAGGATCACAAGTATATCAACTCAAACAAGAAACACAAAACACAAACAAAAGATGAGAGATAAGGGGTAAGAAAGCGGATTCTAGAGACTAGGAATTCCGATTATGGCATTGGACTCATGTTTCTAAAGGTCAAAGGAAGGTTGTGGTTGTTCGGAGTTGGGTGTTTCTCAAATGGGAGCAATTATCGGGTAAGTCTCATGCTCCACTAGTCCGTTCCTAAGGTCTCATCATCGGGTAAGTCTCAAAGAGCCTAAGGGATGGAATTCTACACAAACCGGTCACTACCTAAGGGTCAAACCCCTCCTTACCGGGTAAGTCTCGGAAAAGGCAAGTCTTAGGCAACTATCATAGCACACTCAATCCAATAGCGGCTTGTGAGGCTCACTACTACCTAGAGTTCATCATCTTAGGTATCTAAGAGGGGAATTCACCGGGTAGGTCTCATTCCTCAATTAGGTTGCTAACAATAGGTCTACCTAAGTTAGATTTAACTCAACAAACACTAGGATTTCAACACATCTACATCCAAACATTCAGATTCAATCAATTCAAGAACAACAGAGCAAAACACGGGTGGATCATGCAGACCACGGCCGTGGAAGCATGAAGAACAGGCCGTGGTTTGGTTCTGAGTTTGGATTTCGAAAACAAATCGATCCTAAGCTAACATGGAAGTCATACAATCATAGTCCAAAGCATAAACATCATTCCTTCACCCTAGAATCGCATCTATTCAGCCAACAATATACATTTCAAGATCAAACTTCACAAATAAAGCATGCTTGCAAGTCATGGTTAGATAATGAAGAACAATCCCAAGAAAAGACATTAAAAGCATAGAATAGAAGTTACCAAGTTCTTACAAGGCTCCAAGAGCTATTCCAAGTTGTCAACAATGGACTCCTCACTCAAAACCACTCTACTCTCACTCTAAACAAGAATCTACACTAATCTCTTCCAAGAACACCCACAATGGGTGCTTGGAAGAGAGGCAACAATGGAGAAGTGTTTTTGGGGAAGAAGATAGGTCAAAAGGGAGGAAGAGAGATCCCCAATTACAGCCTGCAAGATCCTTTAAATACCCACTAAGAGCAAGAGTCACCAAAGAGATCGTGGGACAGCTGTCGACGTGGTCCTGGCAGATTCCACGGGCACATTCCACGGCCGTGGAATGGTGTCTGGCCGTGGTTTTGCTCCAGAGGCTGCCCTTGAACCATTGGACCATGAGTTGGTGCAAGGGATGCACCAACTAGGTCCTATGTGTTCTCCTTTGCTCCTAGCTTGCTCCTTAACGAGTCCGGAAGTGTGTCATCTCGAGGAACGATCCTCGAATGTATCGATTAAGCTCGTAAATCTCCCAAAATACCTACAAAGCATGCAAAAGTCCGTGTAGACGTCTATCTCGACAAAATACGTGAATTGAATGCAAACGTCGTGAACTAGTGCTAAACCATGCATGAATGAGTGAGAAAACTATCTAAATGATTACCTAAACCTAAGTCATAAATCGTGTTATCAAAGACCATATCCAGGGACACAATTCAATCCATTATTAAGCCTGGCGGTTGGATTAAATATGAGGTTTGTATACTACACTGAACTTATGTACATATCTATCTATGTCATTTACATAATATTGTCATGTGTTTCTAATGTAAATTAGGTCATTGATGAGCTGATTATGCATATCCGTATGAGTATCTGTGAAAATCCAGAAAAATATGGACGCATCTCTGTACTACCAATCGGATGGATCCGAGCTTACAACCGTACAACATTTTCAAATTTCGTGGACATCAAGAATGACAAACCAAACTTCAAAGAAAGTATGTTTCAAGTCATCACCGGCGATGTTCCACAAATGTTCCCCAAATCACTGTATGATGTCGACATCATTTACTCCCCATTCAACCTTCTGAACACTCACTCGGTCGCGTTGGAAATAAACCTGCTTGATTGGTGTATTTATGTGTACGACGCACAAGTCACGTACATAAAGGAGGACACATTACAACACCTTATCGAGCCCCTTGCAGTTATGTTCCCACAAGTTCTGAGGGTCCATGGTAAGCATTCTAGACTGGAAGACAAGCTCAAGATTCCCTTGAAAGTGATCAGGAAGAATGATTTAAACACAAATGCTGATGGGTATGTACAATATTTTGCTAAATAATTTTGTGTTACATTTTTTATGTGTCAACCACAATGAAACATAAACTGATTTCATTTTATCCCTTTGCAATGTAGGGGTAGCTGTGGAATATACACGTTGAAATACATTCAATATCTTGCATCTGGTAGGAAGGATTTCAGCGGCATAGATGATGAAGTCGTTCAAGCGGGTAGGGAGCAGATTGCAAATGTTGTGTTTACAAGACAGTGGAAGAATTGAGCCGAAGAAATGTGATTGTGTTCAAACAATATGCACTGCTGATTATGAACATACTTATGTAGACAGAAGTTGTGAAATACCTATGTATCCAACCTTTTATGTGTTGTTAGTTTATGTATGGTTTCGATTTGTTATGTAGACATCTAATATGAACATAATTGTTTCCTTTCACTTTATGTAATGTTTGATATGCACAAATTCTCATATTATGTATATATTTAGTTCCAACATAATTCTGTAGTGATACAGTATGCACTGATTTTTTTATTTTAGTACCAACATAATACTTTTACATATACATAAGTGTATGTTTATGCACTAGCATATGTAACATCATCAGTATACAGAGTGCTCTCCAACATATGGGATGGATTTATGTACCTATGTAGTTCAGTTGCCAATTTGAATGATGTATCGTTAAGTATGATAATCGAGGTTATAGTTCACAATATAGTCAAATAAACGTAACTACAGTAATATCCACAAAATGTGTTAAAGAAACAACGAAGTAAAGCAATATTCGTCAAAACTGGTTCATCTACATAAACATAAACTCTATTTTGGTTGATTCTGACAAATCCTCTTCGTGTGCCCGCTGCAGCCGGAACAACTGCATTTCCTATTGCTTCTTTGTTCCCACGTCGAACGGAATCTGGCTTTTGGCATTCTACCACACCTTTTACACTTTAATGGAGGCTCACATTTCATTTCTGCTATTGAAGTAGGAATACACCACTCTGACTTACTAGGTAATGGATAGATGATATCCACATAACCAGCCCTCCAACTGTCTGATGAATAGTACTTGCCAACTAGAAAGGATGGGCTCATATCCACATGTTTTGCAGCTGCAATGGCATGTATGCATGGTATTTCTTCAATATCAAACTCCTTACATGTACAAGTTTTCTTCTCCAAACAAACAATCACGTGCTCGTCACACATCTTTACTTCAAATTCCAGCTTCTCTGCATCAAGGACGCACACAAAGTACATCGCACACGCATCAAACCGCTTCTGAATAATTGCCTCAATCTTAGGAGTCGATACCTTTACACAAGCTTTGGACTTTTGACGCCGTTCAGCAAACCATCGGGTCATAAATTGCCTTATTTCATCCAGCATTGTCATGACAAGATACTCTCTACCTTCTTTCATCAATGCATTTACACACTCTGCGTTGTTACTAGTCATTATGTTGTATCTTTTCGCAGGTGAGAAGGAGCGTGCCCACGTTGAAATCCCTATTTCATTCAGCAATTCTGCCACCTTCAGTTTCTCCTATACATACATAAATCATGTATAATGTAATCATCATAATATAAGATATACAGTACATAATTTATATGCTTATGTACCTCCGATATTTTATGTAATATTTGAATGCAAATGCTGTCTTTGTAGCTCGTTGTCGCATCAATGAACATTTGTAGAATCCTGTTTGATCTTGTCCTCTTCCTCAAATTACCTTTTAGATGTCAAATACAGTACCCATGAAAGGCTAGTTGGTAATTCGATGCTATACCCTTCTTAATCGATGCATGTCGATCGGACACAAACACAAGCTCTTTGCTGTCCATTACGACACGTCTCATATTCTTGAAAAATAAATTCCAAGATGCATCATTTTCACTATCAACAATACCAAAAGCAACGGGGTATATTTGTTGGTTTGCATTTTGTGCAGTGGCGACTAGCAATACCCCACCATATTTTCCACTAAGATGTGTCCCATCAACGGTGATTACCTACATAAACCGTAGACGTGTTCACAAACCAACTTATGCACACAAAACTGAACATGAATATATGCACAGAAACAAGTGTATCCAATATTATGTAACAGAAACTGCAATGCAAAAACAAAATCAGGGTTTTTTTTATTATGTACCTTTCTCATCACACTCAAACCCCGAACGGACGGTCCGAACGACAGAAAAACATATTTGAGCCTACTCTCGTCGTCGTGTATGAAGTCCACAATCGTTCCTTCATTCACCTCCACCAACATAAATAAGTATGCAGGTATTGTGTTATAATTGTCCATCGATGTACCTCTAATCATGTCCTTCACTGTCTTTTGAGCTTTCCAACACTTCCAATAGCTAGCGTCAATTCGATGCAAACTCTTCATTACAGTGATGATCTGATGCACCGAAGGTAATTTCTTTGAATTACCGTACCTACATAAACTTGATTGTCACTAAAAGTAGGATACATAACATATAATTCACACGCATTAGCAGATACATAAATTCAGTCCAAAAAATACATGCAACTTACATTGTCTTAACCTTATCAACTATTACGTGATACGAAGCTCCCCTATTTGCCTCCCGCCGCAAATGAAACGAGCATGTGTGTGTCAAAACATATTTTGTGGTGGTGAAGTATGTTGTTTGACCGAGCATTGAAAAACGGACCCTCCACTTACAATCTTCATCTACACATCTCGCAGTCACTGCCTTCATTTTCGACTTTACTATCTTGTATTGTGAGCATTTAGAAATTGAATGTAGACACAATGCGTTTTTAACTTCAGTCTTCGAATGATATATCTTCCCAACTTGTAGTTGCAAATCGTCTCCTGATGATACATAACTATTGATATGTGGAACTATTGCAAGTGCGTTATTGTTTGCATCTCCTACCGACTCGCTCCCAATCACACTAGAACCTGTTGTACATAAATCAGGTTCTATATCTGCTACATCAGTTTGTACTTCATGATTCAAAATATGACCTGAATCTTGTGTTCCATCTTTCAATTCAGCTTCCTGACCATGTAGTTCGGTTGGAATCCCTCCCACACTCTTATGCAGTTCAACTTTGTTCACACATAAAGGGACACTCCAACTAAACTGTGGGAGACCATTTATGTGTACAAAAGTATCCAAATCATCCTTTGTGTTAACATCAAATGGTTTTAGACCCTCATTGAAAGGATTCTTGTATGACAAGCATAAATCAAACAGTGTTAAAGATATTCCAAATAGCAACGCAATCTTCTCCTTTAACACATCAAATGTGCATTCAATTGATAGCAATAACGGCTTACTTGACTGTACTTCAATGTAGCTCCACACACCTTCATCAAATTTCCAATGTCCGTCAAAATATATTGTCACAAACACCACCCCCATGATTCCTACAAGAAAGGTACAGAATATAAGAAATATGTCAATAGCTTCCTCACGCTCTGTACATAATATTTCCAATAATTACATAAACCGAACTTATGTCCACATATACATAGAACATTATCCTCGTTAACTACATGAATACTTTGTCAAACAATACATAACTTAGACATTACATAACTTATGTTAACATAAATATTTCACATATTTTATATAATCTACATAATCTTACCAACTTACATATTATATAACACAAACATAAACCAAATTTATACTTTCAACAATTATGTACAATCAACTACATGATCATAAATTTTTGCACTTATACATAAACATACACCGAAATTATGTAAACATACGCACATAAAATTATGTTCATCACCTTCTGCATTATTGACACTCGGTACATAAAAAATAACCATTACATAAATTTAACTAGTACATAATATTAAACAGATACATAAACCGAACTTATGTACACATACACACATAAGATTATGTTCGTCACTTTCATCATTACTGACCCTCACCACATAAAACTCAAAGACACATAAATTTAACAACTACATAAATCTAAGCAGATACATAAAATACGCAGGCATATCACATTACTTTCTCAACTACAATGTTATACACTTGAACATATACAAACTTATGTACACATACAGACATAAAATTATGCTCGTCTCCTTCATCAATATCAACACTCAGCACATAAAAGATCACCGACATATAAATATACGAAATACAAAGTATGAACCATATACATAAATTACGCAGAGCAAATGTGCGAATTAGCCACCAATTAAACGATTGAACGTACATACCTCACAGATTTGGACAAAAATATCTCAAAACGATTGGATCTGTTCTTTGTCTCAAAAATCGCACAAAACAAACGATTGAATCTACAGATTGACAATCCGAATGTTGATGATCACACAGCCGTAACGATTGAACTAACAGATCATGAAAACGAAATAAATCGGCAGGAATCGAACAAAAAATAGAGAAAATGTTTATGACAGTAGACGAAAACTCTGTAGAAATGGTGGTTATGGACGCAGAAATGGGGGAATTTCGTAATTCTTGTATCATGTTTACAAGGAATGTATATTTCCTTTTCTAACAACATCCTGATTTGTAGGGGACCATATTAAATAACCATATTTATTTAGAAAACTGCCACATCATCATTTTTTATTTCCAGCAGGAGTATGCATTTATTTGGGAATTAATCTTTATTAGAAAATTAATAGGGGCCTACTTTATCTACATTGTTGCAAAAGAGACTAGTTAATCTACATTAATACATAATTGGCCTACTTACCCTTTTAACTCTTAATTCATTACGAAGTTCTTTTGGCACATTTTTATATTTATTTTGGTGATTGAATTTAAAAATGTGTGAATAGAGAATTGGGCAAGATAATTATTTAACTAATTTTATATTTTGAGAATTTGTGTCAAGTAAATCTTGCACATGAGTGAAAACCACATGAAGCCATACACCTTTGAATAGGTTGTAAATGGGCCTAAGCCCAATTTGAATTTCATAACACATAATTAATTTCATTATTCTAAATTCACCATTCTCTTTTTTCACTCTAATTCCACTGACGCATTCTTTTTTCAGTTAATAGGGTTTTCAGAAGTTCACTAGCGGTGGTGACGGCTCGGTTTTGACGGTAGCAAGTGGTAAGGTTCCTGGTCGAAGTAATAAGCCAGAGATTGAAAGTGATAAAAGTGTTACGGGCTAGGACCTCACAATGGGTCCTGACCCTCAGAGTAGAAATGACACAATGGATCTTACAACAAGGCACAAACAAATGAAAACCAAAACTCAATATAAAACCAAAGGTTTAAACAAAAGGAATAGTAAAAGACTCGCAGCCGAGTTCAAAATAAAAGGGAAACAACAACATAAACATAAACATAAACCCGATCCCGTCCTGTAATGTACGGGAACCCCGGCTGACCAAACCGTCCGGATCACTCAGCAGCATCTTGAACCTGTAGAACATCTACAACATCGGTATAAACCGTTAGCTAACATTCTAGATATCGAAAGATAGTAAAGACGCAAACACACATAAGATAAAGTAAACACATCAATATGGTCACAAACAGCCGGTTATTTTCCCTTATTAGGTTATCCGATTACTAATTCAACTTATGGTTGTTACACGAGAGTCGCTACGATCTCGCCTCCGCCCCTTTCACCAACAGGAATAGAACGTATGCATCCTTCTGTCACTTGATGGACTGGTCACGAGAGCACCTCCCGGTTTTGTAACACCCCAAATTTTACAACTTAGGGAGTTACTGGTTAGGACCGCACAGTGGGTCCCGACCTTAGTTTGACAACAACTTAACATGATCTTACAACAAGGCACAGATAAGGAAAAACTAAAAATCATAAAATAGTTTTTATCAATGCATGGATGTGACCAGATCAACTACAGCCGGAAAAGTAATATATCAAAGTACGAAAGGAAACGATGTTCAACTGAAAAACCCACAAATGCAAAAACTGCAAAACGTCCTAAAGTACGACACCCCGGCTGACCACTACCATCTGGATCACTCGGCATCTGCTCTAACCTGTGTCAAATCTAAACAACATATCAACCGTTAGCTAACTAACCAAATATAAGCAAAATGATAACAGCACAAACACAAGCAGAAACAAAAATAAACAAACATCATGCTGGCACTCAACCAATTATTATCTGTTATTTAAGTGATTCACATTATTCAATTTAAGTTGTGGCACGAGAACTATTATTAGTTCTCGCCTCCGTTCCTTATCCAACTGGTGTAGGTATAGCTGACTTCCTTTGGTAGCATCACTACAAACCATGTGTGGACTAGTCCCGAAAGAAACCCCCAGCGCCCTGCGAGCTACTGAGCGGAATGCCACCGCCCGTTACTCTTAGGCCAAAAATACAGGTCGGTATTTATATATCACAACCTATCTCTCTAACATGTCAATCACACACCACCATCATCATTTATACTCATATTTAGCAGTCAGCTAAGTAAGCCCAAAGGACTTACCTGTTATAACGCTCAACTCTTTACTAACCACTTGCTCTGTAACTGTACCCACTCAGTTGCCTGTTAAAGGCGATAAGTGTATTAGCACACTTTCACGTAGATAGAAGTCTGAAACTTCTAAGATCAAATAAGTATTAAGACGTACTAGTTACATTATTAGTTTTAGGGTAAAATGACCATTTTACCCCTTGGTTCCGATTTTCTCGAAAACCCTAAAATTCATGTCCAAACTCCTATTTGAAGTTCTAAAATATATCCTAACTCTTAGAATTTTATTAGGTGCGAAACTGACATTCTTCCTATGTTTCTATTTTCCGGAAGAACCGAAAAAGGTTTAACTTCGGCTTTAAATATAAAATTCTTAACAGCTTACAAAATTTCCGAATTAAATATCTAGATCATCTATGAGGTTCTATCTAGCCTTAGAAGAAAGAATTTCTCCAAACTGTTTAGCCGATGTTTTTATAATAATTCCCAAAGTCGGTTCCTCACTCTACTTTCTTATACTTAGTCAAATTTTTAAGTTAAATAAAACTGCTCAACTACCTAACTTCGGGAGCTCGTAACTTTCAATCCGACCGTTCATTTCTTCCCAAATTTTAATATGCTAAACTACATATATCTGTCTACAACATATCAAAAATTCAACGGTGGATCTTTATCCAAACGTTTTATAATTGATCGACAAGATGGCTGTTCGTAATCTGCACGCTGAAGGGAGTAAAACGAATTTACAGCAGCTACTAACTTTCCTTTGTTCATAAAATGCAGCAGTCTATTATTCCTCTCCTTAGATCTATATGCTCAGCAGCTACTAAGGTCAACCTAGCCTAAGCTCAAACTCGACTACAGCAGTTCGTCATTCTAGCATACGTAAATAGTGTATGTACATAAGGTTATATATTACTTCTAGGGGTAAGGAATTGGAATGCAGAAACTGTGACTCACCTCTACTGGCTGAGGCGTCGTTAGTGTGGTTCCGGATGCTCTTCTGGCTCCTTTGTGTGACGATCCAGAAGGAGGACAGTCGGGTTTGGCTCGGTTCTACCACTGCAGTGACAGGACGAACTCCTTCCAGCCCACTGCTGTCATGGAGTGGCCGAAATGGCATTGTCCGGCACAGCAGAAAATCACGTGAGTCTTTGAGGAGGGTACAAGAAGAAGATGAATACAGGGAGGTAGATAAGCTCTTACCGAATGGACGAAATTGGACGGAATTGGACGGAATTGGACGGAAATGGGTCGAGTCTTCACTTTGCTCAGCCGGAACGTGTGCAGTAGGCAAGGACGCAGAATGGGTGAAGCTGGGACGTGCGTGTAGAAGGGAGGGATGCAGACTGAACGTGAGCGGCGTATATGGCAGAAGATCGGATGATGCACTGGCGTAGTTTAATTTAGGCAGTTACGAGATCTCCTTCCCCTATTAAATCGGCATTTATGTGGAAAGGAAAACTGCCAGATTTGGCTGTTACGTATCAACCCTCAGCAAGGAAGGTAGACATCTGCAGGCTGGCGCGTTCCGGGCTGTGACGCTGGGCTGCGACAAGCAGCTGGGCTGCGAATGCTGGAGCGGACAAGCAGCTGGCTGTTGGGCTGCGTAGGGGCTGGGCTGAAGCAGGCGGACTGGGCTGCGCAGGGGCTGGCTGAAGCAGGCGGACTGGGCTGTCAACAGCTTGTCTGGGCTTGTCACAGACTCGTCACAGCCTTGTCTGGGCTTGTCACAGACTCGTCACAGCCTTGTCTGGCCTTGTCACAGCTTCGTCACGGCCTTGTCTGGCCTTGTCACAGCTTCGTCACAGACTTGTCTGGACCTTGTCACAGCTTCGTCACAGACTTGTCCGGACCTTGTCATATTCTAAATTAGAGCTAAACTTATTATTTTAAGTGAAGGTAAGCTACCTAAAAAGATAAATTTTATGAAGATCCTATCATTTTATGTGAAGGGGAAGCTACATAAAATGATAAACTTTTAAAGGATTCCATCATTTTATGTGAAGGAAATCTACATAAAATGATAAATTTTATAATAATGTGTCTAACTAAGTAGACGGATATGGATCAACTGATCGAGATCTAATTTATAACGGAAATAGACGGAATAAAAATTCCGGATTTTACATCAGTACCCCCTTAAAATAAGTTTCGTCCCGAAACTTAGGATAAGGTATCTACCCCATACATTTCCCCTCGAGAAATATATTCTAGCAAGCAACTACTCACGTCATCAAGCACATAGACATAAACAATCATTTAAACATATAATCACAGAAATCATATAAAGTCTCGTCTTAGTACTAACCCGTCGGTACTGAGGTAGCGGCTAGCTCCGCACAGAACTCAGGGTAATTACGTCTAATGCTCTCCTCTGTCTCCCAGGTAGCCTCATCAACTCCTCGTCTAGACCACTGAATCCTCAGCATCGGTATCTCCTTAGAACGCAGGCGCCTAACGCTACGCTCTAGGACGGCTACTGGATACTCCACAAAAGTGTGGTCTGGCTCAACTATCAAATCCTCATGACTGATGATGTGTCTAGGGTCCGGTATGTACTCTCGCAGCTGAGATACATGAAAAACTGGGTGTACTCCCTCTAGTCTCGGTGGCAGTGCTAGTCGGTAGGCAACCTCTCCGACTCTCTCTACGATCTCAAATGGGCCAACATACCGGGGGCTCAGCTTCCCCTTAATGCCGAAACGTCTAACTCCTCTCGTAGGTGACACTCTCAACCACACCTGTGCACCTACTCTAAACTCTAAAGGTCGACGCCTTTTGTCGGCGTAGGACTTCTGACGACTCTGAGCTGCTAACATCCTTTCCCGGACTAAGGCAATCCGGGCGATGTCGTCCTGTATCTGATCTGGTACAACTCCATCAGCCTTGCTAGGCTCATCCCAACATAGCGGTGTACGACATCTCCGCCCGTACAAAGCCTCATAAGGTGCCATCCCAATAGACGCATGCCAGCTGTTATTATAGGAAAACTCTACTAGTGGGAGGTGATCTGGCCATACCTGTCCCCAATCTAGCACACATGCCCGCAACATGTCCTCTAGGGTCTGGATGGTCCTCTCTGACTGACCGTCTGTCTGTGGGTGGTAGGCAGTGGTAAAGTGAAGACTCGTACCCAGAGCCGTATGTACCTGCTGCCAGAACCTCGAGGTAAAACGTCCATCTCTGTCGGAGACGATAGTCCTCGGTACTCCATGGAGTCTCACAATATGCCTAGTGAACTCCTCTGCTAGACGACTTACCGGCCACGTTTCCTTAATCGGAATGAAACGTGTGGTCTTCGTCAGACGGTCTACTACCACCCAAATGGCATCAAAACCTCTGCTGAGCCTCAATCCAGTGACGAAATCCATAGAAATGTCTTCCCACTTCCAATGTGGTACTGGAAGTGGGTGTAGCTCTCCTCCGGATCTACGATGCTCAATCTTGACCTGCTGACAGGTCGCACACTGGGCTACATATCGGGCCACATCAGGCTTCAACCCACCCCACCAGAAGGAACGTCTCAAGTCCCTATACATCTTACTCGCTCCTGGATGTACGGAGTAAGGGGTAGTATGAGCCTCACCTAGTATCCTCTGCCTCAGCTCACGGTCTGATGGCACACAAACACGGTCCTGTCGTCTCATCACTCCATCGGCACCAATAGTGAACTGAGGTGCCTCATCTCGTGACATCCGGTCTCGGATCCGGGTCAACATCGGGCAGGTCTCCTGCTTCTGTCGGATCTCACCCAACAGGTCAGGGAGTAACTCTATGGTGGCTAACTGATGAGCTGTATCGGGGAACTGGATCTCTATCTCTAACCAAGCTAAGTCTCTCTGTAGCTGTGGCTGTACTGTCAACCGAGCTATCGCCTTCTCCTGAGGCGTCTTCCGACTCAAAGCGTCGGCAACTACATTCGCCTTTCCGGGGTGGTAAAGAATCTCAAGGTCAAAATCCTTGATCAACTCTAGCCACCGCCTCTGGCGGTTATTCAACTCCCGCTGAGTGAATATGTACTTCAGACTCTTATGGTCTGTGAAGATCTGACAGGTCGCTCCATAGAGATAATGACGCCAGATCTTAAGAGCGTGCACTACTGCTGCTAACTCCAGGTCATGAGTGGGGTAGTTCTCTTCATACGTCTTCAGCTGTCGAGACGCATATGCTATAACCTTACCCCTCTGCATCAAGACACACCCCAAGCCCAGCTTGGATGCATCACTGTACACTACGAAGTCCTCTGTACCCTCAGGCTGTGCTAAGATCGGAGCAGACGTCAATCTCCTCTTCAGCTCATCAAAACTCTGCTGACACGGCTCAGACCAGACGAATCGAGTAGTCTTCCTTAGGAGGGAAGTAAGGGGTCGGGCGATCAGGGAGAACCCTTCCACAAACCGACGGTAATACCCTGCCAATCTAAGGAAACTGCGAACCTCCTTCACGTTCTTCGGAGGTTGCCAAGAAGACACTGACTCAATCTTCGCCGGGTCGACCTTAATCCCCTCAGCAGTCACTACATGGCCAAGGAATGCCACCTCGGACATCCAGAACTCACACTTGGATAGCTTAGCATATAGCTGACTATCCTGTAGAATCTGCAGCACGGTCCTCAAGTGTCCAGCATGCTCCTCTCGACTTCTAGAGTAAACTAGAATGTCGTCGATGAAGACCACTACAAACTGGTCTAAGAAGTTGATGAAAATCCCATTCATCAACTCCATAAATACTGATGGCGCATTAGTGAGCCCGAATGGCATCACTACAAACTCATAATGACCATACCTAGTCCGGAATGCCGTCTTAGGTATGTCCTGATCTCTCACCCTCAGCTGGTGATAACCCGATCTCAAATCTATCCTCGAGAACACTGACGCTCCATGCAGCTGGTCCAGCAGATCATCTATGCAAGGCAATGGATACTTATTCTTGATGGTGACCTTGTTCAACTCTCTGTAGTCGATACACAGTCTCATCGATCCATCCTTCTTCCTCACAAACAGCACTGGTGCGCCCCAGGGAGAAACACTAGGGCGTATGAAGCCCTTCTCTGCTAACTCCTCTAACTGCTTCTTCAGCTCAAGCAGCTCTATCGGGGCCATGCGGTACGGGGCCTTCGAGATCGGTCTCGTGCCCGGCTCTAACTCGATGCTAAAATCCACACTCCTCTGTGGGGGTAGCCCTGGTAA
Organism: Fagopyrum homotropicum; assembly: GCA_033239125.1. Taxonomy (NCBI): domain Eukaryota; kingdom Viridiplantae; phylum Streptophyta; class Magnoliopsida; order Caryophyllales; family Polygonaceae; genus Fagopyrum; species Fagopyrum homotropicum. The sequence continues at coordinate 141,814,093 of BSWB01000003.1, read as the reverse complement.
GTCGTCCCTGAAGACCTCTGCAAACTCGCATGCGACTGGTATCTCCTCTACTGTCAGGCTCTTGCGCTCCTTCATGGCATAACACCAGAAGGCCTCGCAACCCTGTGCTATCAATCTGGCTGCCCTCACTGCACTGATGACTGAGCCGGACTTTCCGAGGTCCCAACCTCGGAATATAACTCTGTGGCCCTCCTCTGTGGCAACAGTCACAGTCCTCCTACCAATATCCAAGACGGCTCCATGTCTAGTCATCCAATCTATCCCTAATATCACGTCCTCATGTGCTAGGGGCATGACTAGAAAATTTACTAACCAAATCCGGCCTCCCAAGTGAATAGGGCAGTCAAAAATCTCTCGAGATCCTCTCACCTTACCCCCATCTGGTAACCCAACCACAAAAGGTACACCCTCTACTGTAGCTAAGGACAGCCTATCTACACATGCATCTGATATAAAGGAGTGTGTGGCACCCGTATCAAATAAAACGCGCACAGGTAAGTCATGGATCCAAATAGTACCTGTGGTCGCAGGTGCTGCAGGTTGCTCAGTGTTCCTCAGCTCAAACACTCTCGATGGTCCTCCTCTGGTGTCAGTGGTACTACTACGTCCTCTGCCACGACCTGATCCCTGTGCAGTACTGTATGAAGCAGGATGTCCTGGAGCCCGGTACTGCTGCTGCTGCTGACTCGGAGCTCGGTACTGAGGGGGTCTCTGTACACTCTTCTCAGCACCTGCAGGAGAAGATCCCTGCTGAGAAGAAGCCTTGCCCTGACGGCAGAAAGTAGCCCTGTGTCCCGGCTTCCCACAAGTAAAGCAAGTGACCAGTGGTTTCGGGCAGTCCGGCTTAATGTGATCACGGCCACCACAGTTAAAGCACTGTCGATCTCCACTGGGTGTCCGAACTGTAGAGTGGTAGCTAGACCTCCCCTGAGTCTGTCCTCTACTATAGCCTGCTACTGCCCCACTGCTACCCGCATGTCCTGTCCTCTGCCGCTTATCCGGCCCACTAGACTGTGCTGCTTTCCTAGAAGCTGGTCTATCTCTCTCATAAGCAGAGGCCCTATCCTGATAATCAGACAAGGTCTCACAGCGGAATCCAGCCAGGTAGGATCGGGTACTCTCTCTCAACCTCCTGGAGAAAAGATAAACATGCTGCTCTTCTGGAGGTGCAGACGGTCCAAGCAAAGTCAACTCCTTCTGAAACTTCTTTATGGCTGCAGCAATCGGGATATCCTCGAATTCCGCCTCAATGAAATCCTGGAATCTCTCCCTCCTCAGCGAAACTGGGCAGTACCTGTCTCTAACAATGGTCTTCATCTGCTCCCAGCTGGTGACTCGGCCACGAATAGTACGCCACCATGAATGAGCATCATCTGTGAAGCAGGTCTGTGTCAAATCCACCTGTCGGTCCACGGGGCAACGTATTGCCTCCAAAGCAGTCTCAATCTTCCCTATCCAGTGCTCCACCTCTAACCCTATCTCCCCGCTGAATGAGGGGACCTTCTGAGAGTTGAAAGCCTTCAACCACTCATCCGGTCTCGGTGCTCTGACCCCAGTAGGTGCTCTATCAACATCAGCCCTCCTCTCAGATACAGCCGGCACCTGAGACACTCCCTGTGTCACCTGAGCTGACCTAGCCGGCACTACTGGTGGTACCTAAGTAAGCCTCTCCACTCTGGCAGCTTCCTCTCTGCGCTCAACATAGGCTCTGAACTCTCTATACTCCGATGCTCCAATAGAGACACGTCCCGACTCAGTAGAACGAGCTCCCTGCGCTCCAGACCTAGCGGCGGTCACAGGCCTGACCTCGGGGCCTACACTCTCAGCTACTTCCTCTACAGCAACCTCTGGTACGCTTGCTGCAGGTGGGTCATCTCGAGGGACTCGTCCTCGACCTCTCCCTAGTGGAGGTCTACCCACACGACCACGCCCTCTAACAGTAGGGGTGCTATCAGCTCGATCCTGTCTGACTGGGGGAAGGGGGGGACGACCCCTACCTCGGCCAGTCACTTGTGCAGCCCTAGTACGTGCCATCTGCACGAATAGTAATAACTATAGTTATAAACTAGCTAATCTATCATAACAGTACAAGTCCATAATTATTCTAAGATTACCGAGATCCGCAGAGGTAGTGGTGGTCGTCCGTACTTTCTATCCCAACCCGACTCTGTATGCATTTTAAAACCAAAAATTTTCGTTGGAAAACTCAGACCCCTTTCGGGTTCTGTTTATTTACTTATACGACCTTTTTAGAAGATTCAAGTGCCATTGTTGCCAACCTAGAGCTCTGATACCATGTTGTAACACCCCAAATTTTACAACTTAGGGAGTTACTGGTTAGGACCGCACAGTGGGTCCCGACCTTAGTTTGACAACAACTTAACATGATCTTACAACAAGGCACAGATAAGGAAAAACTAAAAATCATAAAATAGTTTTTATCAATGCATGGATGTGACCAGATCAACTACAGCCGGAAAAGTAATATATCAAAGTACGAAAGGAAACGATGTTCAACTGAAAAACCCACAAATGCAAAAACTGCAAAACGTCCTAAAGTACGACACCCCGGCTGACCACTACCATCTGGATCACTCGGCATCTGCTCTAACCTGTGTCAAATCTAAACAACATATCAACCGTTAGCTAACTAACCAAATATAAGCAAAATGATAACAGCACAAACACAAGCAGAAACAAAAATAAACAAACATCATGCTGGCACTCAACCAATTATTATCTGTTATTTAAGTGATTCACATTATTCAATTTAAGTTGTGGCACGAGAACTATTATTAGTTCTCGCCTCCGTTCCTTATCCAACTGGTGTAGGTATAGCTGACTTCCTTTGGTAGCATCACTACAAACCATGTGTGGACTAGTCCCGAAAGAAACCCCCAGCGCCCTGCGAGCTACTGAGCGGAATGCCACCGCCCGTTACTCTTAGGCCAAAAATACAGGTCGGTATTTATATATCACAACCTATCTCTCTAACATGTCAATCACACACCACCATCATCATTTATACTCATATTTAGCAGTCAGCTAAGTAAGCCCAAAGGACTTACCTGTTATAACGCTCAACTCTTTACTAACCACTTGCTCTGTAACTGTACCCACTCAGTTGCCTGTTAAAGGCGATAAGTGTATTAGCACACTTTCACGTAGATAGAAGTCTGAAACTTCTAAGATCAAATAAGTATTAAGACGTACTAGTTACATTATTAGTTTTAGGGTAAAATGACCATTTTACCCCTTGGTTCCGATTTTCTCGAAAACCCTAAAATTCATGTCCAAACTCCTATTTGAAGTTCTAAAATATATCCTAACTCTTAGAATTTTATTAGGTGCGAAACTGACATTCTTCCTATGTTTCTATTTTCCGGAAGAACCGAAAAAGGTTTAACTTCGGCTTTAAATATAAAATTCTTAACAGCTTACAAAATTTCCGAATTAAATATCTAGATCATCTATGAGGTTCTATCTAGCCTTAGAAGAAAGAATTTCTCCAAACTGTTTAGCCGATGTTTTTATAATAATTCCCAAAGTCGGTTCCTCACTCTACTTTCTTATACTTAGTCAAATTTTTAAGTTAAATAAAACTGCTCAACTACCTAACTTCGGGAGCTCGTAACTTTCAATCCGACCGTTCATTTCTTCCCAAATTTTAATATGCTAAACTACATATATCTGTCTACAACATATCAAAAATTCAACGGTGGATCTTTATCCAAACGTTTTATAATTGATCGACAAGATGGCTGTTCGTAATCTGCACGCTGAAGGGAGTAAAACGAATTTACAGCAGCTACTAACTTTCCTTTGTTCATAAAATGCAGCAGTCTATTATTCCTCTCCTTAGATCTATATGCTCAGCAGCTACTAAGGTCAACCTAGCCTAAGCTCAAACTCGACTACAGCAGTTCGTCATTCTAGCATTACGTAAATAGTGTATGTACATAAGGTTATATATTACTTCTAGGGGTAAGGAATTGGAATGCAGAAACTGTGACTCACCTCTACTGGCTGAGGCGTCGTTAGTGTGGTTCCGGATGCTCTTCTGGCTCCTTTGTGTGACGATCCAGAAGGAGGACAGTCGGGTTTGGCTCGGTTCTACCACTGCAGTGACAGGACGAACTCCTTCCAGCCCACTGCTGTCATGGAGTGGCCGAAATGGCATTGTCCGGCACAGCAGAAAATCACGTGAGTCTTTGAGGAGGGTACAAGAAGAAGATGAATACAGGGAGGTAGATAAGCTCTTACCGAATGGACGAAATTGGACGGAATTGGACGGAATTGGACGGAAATGGGTCGAGTCTTCACTTTGCTCAGCCGGAACGTGTGCAGTAGGCAAGGACGCAGAATGGGTGAAGCTGGGACGTGCGTGTAGAAGGGAGGGATGCAGACTGAACGTGAGCGGCGTATATGGCAGAAGATCGGATGATGCACTGGCGTAGTTTAATTTAGGCAGTTACGAGATCTCCTTCCCCTATTAAATCGGCATTTATGTGGAAAGGAAAACTGCCAGATTTGGCTGTTACGTATCAACCCTCAGCAAGGAAGGTAGACATCTGCAGGCTGGCGCGTTCCGGGCTGTGACGCTGGGCTGCGACAAGCAGCTGGGCTGCGAATGCTGGAGCGGACAAGCAGCTGGCTGTTGGGCTGCGTAGGGGCTGGGCTGAAGCAGGCGGACTGGGCTGCGCAGGGGCTGGCTGAAGCAGGCGGACTGGGCTGTCAACAGCTTGTCTGGGCTTGTCACAGACTCGTCACAGCCTTGTCTGGGCTTGTCACAGACTCGTCACAGCCTTGTCTGGCCTTGTCACAGCTTCGTCACGGCCTTGTCTGGCCTTGTCACAGCTTCGTCACAGACTTGTCTGGACCTTGTCACAGCTTCGTCACAGACTTGTCCGGACCTTGTCATATTCTAAATTAGAGCTAAACTTATTATTTTAAGTGAAGGTAAGCTACCTAAAAAGATAAATTTTATGAAGATCCTATCATTTTATGTGAAGGGGAAGCTACATAAAATGATAAACTTTTAAAGGATTCCATCATTTTATGTGAAGGAAATCTACATAAAATGATAAATTTTATAATAATGTGTCTAACTAAGTAGACGGATATGGATCAACTGATCGAGATCTAATTTATAACGGAAATAGACGGAATAAAAATTCCGGATTTTACAGGTTTACCCCCTTTTGAACTAGACAAGCGGTAACCACACGGTTATAATACACTTGGGCCAATTAAGGTATAACAAAGTCAATCCTATTCCATTTATCAGTTATAACATGATAAACAACACAAACAAGCCAATATAATCAAACCAATACGCGGAATGAAGCAAAGTAAGTCCAAGGGACTTACCTCACTCGAAGGTAATCTCAACACTCAGCACACACTCAAATATCCTCAAGAAAGGAGCAAAGGAAAGTCTGCTCAAAAAGGAATCACGAATCATGATCCGAAATGATTTCTAGAAGTCTATAACTTCTAGCCTCACGGATCTCTAAGAGATCTCCACAAGCTAAGGTCTCAACCTTAGTCTTACAAAACACTCAAGGGGCAAGGAACATCCAGAAGAATCAAGGGAAGGAACGAGGAAAGCAAGGAAGGAAGCAACTCACAAGAACGGGAGTTACTGTAGAAGAGCAACAAGGGCGGCTTGACGCGGGGGAGGGGATGTGCAGGCACGGGGGCGGTGCACTGATAGAAGCCGTTGTCGGCTTCTCGATGATAGTAAAACCACAACAATGTCAAATCTCGCTCTTCCAATACTTTCACACTTCACAACTCAACCAAGGGAGCCTACAAACATCAAAGGATCATCAACGGAACGCTCCACAAGAATCAAGGATCAAGCTTGATTCTTGGAGAAGAAGAAAAGAGGAAACAAAGGGAGAAACGAAGCAGAAGGAAAGCAGGGTGCAGCAACACATGAACGTGATGAAGAACAAAGGAGAAAGAACTTACACTTTCAACAAGATCATAGGAAGCAAGGCTGCAACACTCGAGGGTTGAAGAAAGCGTAAGCAAGAAACGGGAAAAAGAATAAAAGACGGGAATATATAGAAGAGGGGTGAAAAGATAGAAGAAAGGATGTTCTAGGGTTAGGAAGAAGATAAGAAAGTTGGCCCATAAGATAGAAGATCATATATTCTATCTATAGAAGGAATATAAAACGAACGAAAATAAATCGGGCAAAATCTACAGCGTATCCGAAGGGGCGGATCGCCTCAGCCACAGGGGCATCCAACCGCAGGAGTGGCCCCTTGTCACCGCGGGGGTGGTGACAGACTCAACTTGCCGTTGGGGCGGTGACAACCAAAAATTGGTTGTTACATCAGATTCTCCTAAAAAGAAGTTTTGTCCTGAAACTTACAACAATCCAAAAATCGCACAACAACAACACAAAAACGCTGAACACAAATCATATATTCCCACTCGGGGCACGTAACTCAAAACATCACAAAAGCGTACACAACTCAACAAAAGAAAACCAAAACAAAACAACTATGCTAAAGGTGCATCAAGCTCAGCGTAAAACTCCGTATAATTCCTCTAGATACTATCCTCTATCTCCCAAGTCGCATCATCAGCTGCTCGCACCGATCACTGAATATCGATCATCGGTATGCCTTTCGAACGCAAACGTCTCTTACTACGCTCTAGACAGCTACCGGATGCTCAACGAACGTATGGTCTGACTCGACCATTAGATCCTCGTGACTAACGATGCGTCTCGGGCCTGGTATGTACTCCCGTAACTAGGACACATGGAAGACGGGGTGAACATCCTCAAGCCTTGGTAGTAAAGCAAGTCTATATGCTGCCTCTCCAACTCGCTCCAAAATCTCGAAAAGTCCGACATATCTAGGACTAAACTTCCCCTTGACACTGAAACGTCTGACGCCTCATGTCGGGGATACTCTCAACCAAACCTGAGCTCCGACTCTGAACTCCATAGGTCTACACTTCTTGTCTGCATAAGACTTCGGACGACTCTGCGCTGCTAACATCCACTCTCGGATCACTACTACTCGAGCCATGTCATCTTGTATCTGCCCAGGTGCTACACCGCTAGCACTGCTCGGCTCATCCCAACATAGCGGGGTACGTAATCTTTGTCCGTATAAAGCCTCATAAGGAGCCATCCTGATCTAAGCATGACAACTATTGTTATACGAAAACGCCACTAAGGGAAAGTGATTTGGCCACACTTGTCCCCAGTCTAACACACAAGCTCTCCACATGTCCTCTAGAGTCTGGATGGTCTACTCCGACTGACCATCGGTTTGAGGATGATAAGTTGTCGTGAACTGCAGACTCGTACCTAGGGCGGCTTGCACCTACTGTCAAAACCTCAAAGTGAATCGTCTGTCTCTGTCGAAGACTATTGTCCTAGGTACTCCATGAAGTCTCACTATCTGTCTCGTGAATTTCTCCGCCAACTGACTCACCGGTCATGTCTCCTTGATAAGAATGAAATGTGCGGTCTTCTTCAATCGATCTACTACGATCCAGATAGCATCAAAGCCTCAACTCGCTCTCAAACCGGTAACAAAATCCATCGAGATGTCTTCCAACTTCCACTGAGGGACGGGAAGTGGGTGTAGCTCTCTTCTTGGTCTATGATGCTCGATCTTGACCTGCTGACAGGTCGCACACTGAGCTACATATCTCATCACATCTAGCTTCAGACCTCCCCACCAGAAAGAGTGTCTCATATCTTGATACATCTTACTCGCACCGGGGTGCACTGAGTAAGGTGAAGAGTGAGCCTCTTGTAGGATCCTATGTCTCAACTCTCGATCTGAAGGCACACAAACACGCTCCTGGCGTTTTAAGATCCCATCAGCACGGACTGAAAACGATGTTGCCTCTCCTTGAGACATCCGGTCTCGGATCTGTGTCAAAGTTGGGCAACACTCCTGCTTCTGTCGGATATCTACCAATAGATCAAGTAACATCTCCAAGGTGGATAGGTGGCTATCGGAATCCGGAAAGTGGATATCCATCTCTAGCCATGCAAGGTCCCGTTGTAACTGTGGCTGATATGTCAGCCTAGCGATCGTCATCTCCCGGGGAGCCTTCCTACTAAGGGCATCAACTACCACATTCGCTTCCCCGGGTGGTGTAAAATCTCAAGGTCGAAGTCCTTGATCAACTCCAACCATCTGCGTTGACAGTTATTCAACTCCCACTGAGTATATATGTCCTTTAGACTCTTATGATATGTGAAAATCTAACAAGTAGCTCCGTACTGATAATGCGTCCAAATCTTCAAAGCATGAACAACAATAGCCAACTCTAGATCATAGGTAGGTTAATTCTCCTTATACGTCTTCAGTTGTGTAGACGCATAAGCAATCACCTTACCCCTCTACATCAGAACACATCCAAAGCTAGCTTGGATGCATCGCTATAAACCACAAAGTCCTCAATGCCCTCTGGCTGAGCTAAGACAGGAGCAGAGGTCAACCTCTTCTTCAGCTCCTCAAAGCTCTGTAGGCACGGCTCGAACCACATGAACCTCATAGACTTCCTTAGCAAGGAAGTGAGCGTTTAGGCGATAATTGAAAAACCCTCAACAAAATGCCGGTAGTAGTCCGCCAATCCTAAGAAGCTGCATACCTCCTTGACGTTCTTAGGAGGCCGCCAATATGATACTGACTCAATCTTTGTTAGATCTACCTTGATCTCTTCAGCTGAAACGATGTGACCAAGGAATGCTACGTACCTCGGGCATCCAAAACTCGCACTTAGAGAGCTTGACGTAAAGCTCTCTGTCCCGTAAGACCTGCATAATGATCCTCAGGTGTCCTGCATGCTCCTCTCTACTGCGAGAGTACACCAGAATGTCATCTATGAAGACAACTACAAACTGGTCTAGGAAGTCGATGAAAATGTTGTTCATCAACTCCATGAAAACTGCGGCCGCATTCGGAAGCCCGAATGGCATCACTACAAACTCGTAGTGGCCATACTTGGTCTGAAATGCCGTCTTGGCTATGTCCTGCTCTCTCACCCTCAGTTGGTGGTATCCGGATCTTAGATCGATCCTCGAAAACACTGAAGTTCCATGCAGCTGTTCCAAAAGATCGTCGATACGGGGCAATGGGTACTTATTCTTGATCTTCACCTTGTTAAGCTCTCGGTAATCGATACATAACCTCATTGACCCGTCCTTCTTCCTGACGAAGAGTACTGGTGTGCCCCACTGAGATACACTAGGGTGGATGAAGCCTTTCTCTGCTAACTCCTTGAGCTACTTCTTAAGCTCAAGCATCTCGATAGGCATCATACGGTAAGGAGCCTTAGAGTTCGGTCTCGTACCGGGCTCTATCTCAATGCCAACGTCTACACTCTTCTGTGGAGGCAAACTTAATGGCTCTCCGAAAATGCCGGAAAACTCGCAAGCTACTGGAATCTCTTCCAGAGTTGGACTTGTACTATCTTTCATGGCATAACACCAAAAAGCCTTGCATCCCTGACTGATAAGTCTCGCAGCTCGCACTGCACTAATGACTGTACCAATCTTCCCGAGATCCCATCCTCTAAAGATCTCAACATGGCCTACGTTTGTAGTTACCGTCATTGTCCTCTTGCCAATGTCCAGAACTGCTCGATGTCGATCCATCCAATCTATGTCAAGGATAACTTCTTCATGTACTAAGTACATGGCAAAGAGGTCAGCTGGCCAATTGCGATCTCCCAATCTAATAGGGCAATCGCGAACCTCTCATGTACCTCTAATCTTACCCCCATTGGGTAATGCTATAAAGAAGGGTCTACCTTCTATGGTAGTTAAGGACAACCTATCTACACAGGCATCAGATATAAAAGAATGCATAGCACCGGTATCAACAAGAACCTTGACAGGAAAACCATTAATATGAAAGGTACTAGTGGTCGTTGGCACGGTTGGCTCCACTGCACTCTTGAGCTCATAAACTCTAGATGAGGCACCTTTAGTGTCAGAAGTACCACCTCCTCGTCCTCTACTTTGACCGGGAGTGGAACCTTGAGGACCGGTAGGACCAAGAACTCTCTGCCATTGTTGTTGATACTAAGACCTATATTCACATCTTGCAGCACTAGAAGGTGAAAAACCCTGCTGAGATAGCGCTTTGCCTTGGCGGCAAAACGCAGCTCTGTGTCATGGCTTGCCACACGAGAAACAAGTCACAACAGCCTTCTTACAATCATCTCTCATGTGTCCAACACCTCCGTAGTTAAAGCATGGTCGTACTCTGTCGGAACCTTGTGCAGACTGTTGGAAACCAGAACGTCCCGGCGTTTGACTATGCCCAAAACCTGATGTTCTAGCTCCAACACTGGCTGGTCTAGTCCTCTGCCTCTTCTTAGGACCTCGTGTCTGAAAAGCTCTCCTTTGACCTGGTCGGTCTCTCTCATAACCAGAAACTCTATCTTGATAGTCCGTCAAAGACTCACAACGGAAATCAGCAAGATAAGAGAGGGTAGACTCTCTGAACCTCCAAGAGAAAAGGTAAACATGCTGATACTCGGGTGGTGTAGAAGGACCCAGCAAAGACAACTCCTCCTGGAACTAAGCATGTTTACGGGTCGGACCCGCCGGGTCAAGGGTCCGGGAAGGGTGACCCGGACCCGTATGAATGGCCAACCCGCCGGGTTGGCGAACCGCTGGGTCACGGGTCAGACCCGGCGGGTTGGCCACCTCAGCTTAAAAAAAAAATATTGGACATTAAATTAAAAAAGAAGAAAAGAAAGAGAGGAGAAAAATTGAACTTAAACATAAAAAAGAAAAACATAAAGAGAGGACTTAAACTTAAAAAAATTGGACTTAAATTTTTTTTTTTTAAAAAAAGGGAAGAATTGGGCTTGAATCGGAATCCCGGTTGTCTACGTATCCTGTCGGGGTGGAGGAATCAAAGCCCACGTAGTTCTCTTACCTTTGTTTATATCCCGATTGTCCCTTACCTTAGTCGTCAGACTCTCCCGCCGATACATCCGATGGCGTTTATTGTCGCTCGTCATCATCTTCGTCGCCTTCCTCCGCCGAGAGGTTTTTTTTGTATTTGCATTTCCGCTTTCCTCCAATCGGCTAGTAGGACTTGTGCCTCCAACATCTTGGGCAACATGTTTGATCTCGTCGAATCGGGCACCTTTCCACTCCGGCTAAAGGTTTGCTCAACCGCTACCGTTGAGGCGGGAACGGCGAGAATTTGTGCCGCGATCCTTGAGAGGGTAGGGAACCTCATTCTCTCCGGTTGGCTCCACCATTCTAATATGTTGAAATCCTTTTCTTCTTTATCATTGGCAAACTCAAAAGAAATGGTTAGATATTCGTCGAGTTCCCATTCGGGAACTCGACGTGGTCTTTGCCCTTTTCGGGCCATACAAATCTCTAGCAATTGATTGAAATGTAGATGAACTTGAAGATGAAGGACGAGGAGGGGGTTGAGATGATTGACCTTGATCGGAAACACGATATTGAACCAATAATTCATCAAATAATTTTCTATCTCTAGCAATTATGGTAGAAACATGCCAATTGGGATGTTGTTCTAAATTTAAAAATTCATAATAACTTTCTAAAAACTGTTTTAAACCATCCATTTTACATCTAGGATCTAACACAAATGCAACAAGAAAAACATCGGGAATAGTTGTATAATAATCTAACCATTTACTTCGTATTGAATATATAGCTTGTGAAATATTATCAAGTAAAAGACCTTGTTGAATTGCAAATGCAATATTAATTGCTACATAACAAAATATGTTTGAAGTTGGTGTATAAACAAAACTAAAAGTGTTAGTAGCATCATACAAATATTTAAAAACCTCCATTACATCTCTTGCTAAAACCCAAGATTCACCGAAAACAAAATCACCGTGAATATGTTGTGCGACACAACCACTTAAAAGTTCTCGATATTCATATAATTCGGAAATCATTTTGTAAGTAGAGTTCCATCTTGTACAAACATCTTTTGAAAATTTTTTAGGATAAACGTCATTTTGTTTACAATATGCATACCATTTAGTACGTACACTTTTTTTAGACCAAAGTTCATTAAGAATTTTTCGAATAGGTTGTACTAAATCTCCAACGTATGCTAAACCGTCTTGAACACACAAGTTTAAAATATGAGCGGCACACCTAATGTGAAAAAATTACCTTCAACCGTCGGCTTACAATAGTTGGTTAAATCTCTAATGGAAGCCGTGTTAGCGGAGGCGTTGTCAAAACCGATTGAAAAAACTCGTGAAAGTAATCTATATTCTTCCAAAACATTTGCAATCAAAGGGGCAATGTTTTGGGCGGTGTGTTGTTCGTTGAAAACTCATAATACTAAAACTCTTTTGTTTAAAATCCAAAATTTATCAACAAAAAGACAAATAATACCCATATATGAATTTTTTTGAAAACCGTCGGTCCAAATATCACTACAAATAGAAACTTGAATATCACCGTTTTCCATAAAATATTTAATCAATTCTTCTTTACAAATTTTATATTTATGCATCATTTTTCTTTTAGCGGTTTGGCGAGAAATCGGTTTATATGTGGGTTGAGCATGATTTTGCATCCAATCATTAAAACCAATATTTTGTGCAAAACTAAATGCCAAAGAATCAATGGGTAACATTTCCGAAAATGCATCCATAGAAGAAGCATGATGAAGGAGGTTGGTTAGAAGTAGATGCATACCCGGTAAGTTGTGTTTGTCCTCGTGCCAATCCCATTTTTTCGGGATGCTTGTTCCGAGTATGCCTCTTTTAGTTCCCGTAGCCTTCTCCCTTTTTGTGCTTGTATTGTGCCGAACAAAAATTGCATTTGGCATAGTAAACCTTGTTGGCATCGGGAGCACCTTTTGTGAACCAAATCGAAAGACCGCCGTTAGTTGAGTGTTGTTCAACGGCGGCTCCTCCGGGAATTGGGTCTCGGATTTTGGGTGTTGGGGAAAGGAGGTGATTCCATGTTGATATCCTCCTCAACGATGATCTCGTGATCTCCACTTAATAAGCCCCGCCTTAAATCCGAACCGGTTGGAGGACCGCTAACGGAATGACGTCCTCGGCTAAAACCTTCACCGGATGAAGGACCGGCAACGCTAACGGAACGTCTTCCTCGGCTAGACTTTTTTTTTTGAGTAATAGGATGTAGTAGTAAGAGTAGTAAAATGAAAAATTAAAAACAAAATAAGAGAATGAGAATATGAGATTAGGAGAGTAATTGAATGTAAGAGTTGGAAATTATGGAGAGATTGAGAGAGTGAATAGATGATTGAATGAGAATTGGTGTGAGATGAAGTGAATTGGGTTTGGGGTATTTATAGGAAATGTTTTTGGGTTAGATTTATTATAATTTTTTTTTTGTAATTGTATCCGTTACAACGGCTAACCCAAGTTCCCAACGGCTACAAAGCCGTTGAGATTTTATTTTTTTTTTAAATTTGACTGTTACACGGGTCGACCCGACGGGTAAGGATCTCATGACCCTTACCCGTACCCGTGACCCGGAGGAACCCGTACCCGCCGGTCACGGGTGACCCGTGACCCTGGGACATACTTACCATATTGTATCACCCCAAGTTTTGGGAACTCGAAGCGTTACGGGCTAGGACCTCACAATGGGTTCTGACCCTCAGTGTAGCAACGACACAACGGATCTTACAACAAGGCACAAACAAATGAAAACGAAAACTCAATATAAAACCAAAGGTTTAAACAAAAGGAAGAGTAAAAAACTCGCAAACGAGTTCAAAACAAATGGGAAACAACAACATAAACATAAACCCGATCCCGTCATATAATGTACGGGAATCCCGGCTGACCACACTGTCCGGATCACTCAGCAACATCTTGAACCTGTGGAATATCTACAACATTGGCATAAACCGTTAGCTAACATTCTAAAAATCAAAAAGACAGTAAAGGCACAAACACACATAAGGTAAAGTAAACACATCAACATGCTCGCAAACAGCCAATTATTATCTTTCATTAGGTTCTCCGATTACTAATTCAACTTATGGGTGTTACACGAGAGTCGCTACGATCTTGCCTCCGTCCCCTTTCACCAACAGGAATAGAACAGATGCATCCTTTTGTGACCTGATGTAACTCCCAGAATTCTTAGAACTCGGGAAATTACTGGTTAGGACCTTACAATGGGTCCCGACCTCAGTTTGACAACAATATTACTAGGATCTTGCAACAAGACACAAATAAGAAAAACCAAAATTCATAAAAATGTATTTTTTTAAAAAGGAATGAATGCAACAATGTCTAACAACCTATAGTACTTAAACAACGGAAAAGACTAACTGTCTCTATCAAGAAGAAAGAAACAACAAGATAACACCCAACCCCACTCTAAAGAGTACGGAGACCCGGCTGACCACTACTTCCGGATCACTCAGCTGCTTCTCTAACCTGTGGTAAATCTAAAAACACAACAGAGCAACCATTAGCTAGTTATCTAAACATTAGAGGAATAATAATAGCACACACACATCATAGCAAAAGTAAACACTCATCATGCTTTCAAACAATCCATTTATTATCTTTACTTAGGTGATTCACTCTTACTAATGATACTTATTTTGTGACACGAGGGATTCCCAAACCTCGATTCCGCCCCCATGTAACCATCAAGAATGGATCCGATGCATTTCACCTTGTACCTGTATGGTCTGGCTATAGAGAACCTCCCAGTCTCTTGGTAGAGCTAGGAAATGATGTCACGGCCCGTTATACATACACTTGGGCCTTAAAACATAATAACAACGGTCGTCCTAACAAGTTATTATTATAGCACACATTGCACACACGCCACCATTATCACTCCACTAATATCCAGAAACTAGCTAAGTAAGTCGCACGGACTTACCTGAAACAAATCCCACTCTATCAAATCTCAACTCGGTTTGTACTCGTGGTACTCAAACGCCTGTCAAACAAGGTATGTGGATCAAAATCACATCCCTAAACTCTTAGAAGTTATAAACTTCTAAGTTGTATAATCTCATGAAGATAATTTACGAAAAAGGTTCTCTTAGGTTAAAAAGACTATTTTACCCCTGGTTCCGAAAATCCTAAGATTTTCCTATACTTATATCCAACTCTCGTTTGGAGCCTATTTCCATACTCTAGTGTTTACAGAAAAGTTTAGTCCAGAAATACAGGAGTTATACAAAATTCTAGATTTTCATTAAATGGTCATTAAGGTCCGATTTGAGTTACGATTCAAGACTTAGATTAAAAGATAAGAATTCCGAATACACTCTCTAGATCCTCTAAAATATGTATACTAAACATAGGGCAAATGTCTCTCAAAAACTCAACCATAACTCTTATATAAACTCTAAGGTTGGACTAGAAGCTAAAATTCCATACTTAGTCAAATATTTTTCCTGCTTCAAAAACAGCCCAAGTGCTCTACTTCGGGACCTTATAAAATTTAATCCGACCGTTAATTTTCTCCCAAATTTTAACACATTAAACTATATGTATTCATCTACGACATATCAAAAATTCAACGGTGGATTCTCGATTTAAGCTATAGAAATTAGGTCCTAAAGTCAGCAGGTCAAAGCTAAATTAAACGGTGTGCAGAAGGTCCTAATTTCGATTCTCCTTGACAGTATAGGCTTCCCTTATTTCTATCTAGAGGTTTCCGGTTCGAAACCCACAACACCCAAATATACATGAACCATAAAAGACCATCCTAAGTTCAATTTCCCTTCCTACTGCACTTCTAAAGTTTCACTATGTCTCGTCTAATTATCTCTACACTACTCTCCTTCAATACTCATCGACTACAACATAAACACTACACAGCACAAAGTTACTAGGCTCAGAAGTTGTGATTACTCACCCGCAACAGTGAAGATCCGGTTTGTTGTCAATCTCCCCAACCAAAGAGTCCAACGTTGGATACGGCTGCATTCGATCGAAGGAGGGTTGGTTACGGTTCTATACATGAAGAGGGAGAGTGGACAGTAGGTGTGGATACTTACCCAGTCCTCTGCTGCAGTAGCCTGGCGAGGGATCTGCTCTTGTGGACCATGGAAGACGCGTGCAGTGGCATGGAAGTGGTTGTGAGGCGTGTTGTCCTGTGCTTCGGTCTGTAGCAGCGGTGGAGGCGTCAAAGTGCGAGGCGGTGGTCGACGACGGACTGTGCCGTCTGTCAAGCGGTCGAAGGGTGGCAGAGTCCGACACCGATGAAGACCGTCCAGCAGGGCTGCAGTTGGGTGGAGTAGCGGTCTTGGCAGCGTCCCCGGCGAGGCGGCGGTGTCCAACTTCAGGTGTGCAGCAGTGGCGTTCATTTTCAGACTGCAGCAGCGGCGTTCGACTTCCTCCAGGCGAGCGGCAGTTTAGACAAAGGTAGGAAGTGGTTTAGATTAGATTAGACTAGGGTAATAGGATTAGGTTAAATAACCTTTCATTACTAGAGAATAGGTAGTGGGCCGGCAGTGGCATAGGTAGTGGGCCGGTTCATTACATTATAATTTGGCTGAGATGATAACTCGTTACTCGCACGGAATCGAAATTATTTACGGGTCACGTAAATTATCATTTTATGTGAATTAAGTCACATAAAATGATAGAAATTAATATCGTTTTAATCCTATCCAGAAGAATAGAGGTTGGCGGGTCGAAATCCGATTTGATCCGGTAATTAAACGGAGTTAAAAATTTTCGGTTATTACATTAGTGCCCTCTTAAAAGAAGTTTCGTCCCGAAACTTAGAAAAATGTACCTAATCAAACGAATTTCTTTGTATATCTTAGTTTCATAAAAAAAAAATTTTGTTTTCTACCATGCAACTACTCTATCATCATACTCAGACACGCATCACATAAAACATAATCACTCAATTTAATATATAAAAAAAATGAAAGGTCAAACAACACAACATCCGAGTACTAACTCGTCGATACAGAAGTAACATCTAACCCCGCTGAGAACTCGGGATAATTACGTCTACTACTCTCCTCTGTCTCCCAAGTGGCCTCATCAGCTCCTCGTCTAGACCATTGAATCCTCAACATCGGTATCTCCTTGGACCGCAGACGTCTAGTACTGCGCTCCAGGACAACTACCGGGTACTCTACAAATGTGTGGTCTGGCTCGACTATCAGAATCTGAAACAATGATCTTAAACTTATGTCGGCACTTTACTAAGTGCCTAATGCTCTTTGTAATACAAACTGCTTGGCCCGATTTCCTCAATGTGACCTAATCGGATCGTTTCCTTAATTAATGGGTTTTCACCTACTTCTTGTCAAGCTTTCAAATTTATATAACTCAAAACAAATCACACACCCAAGTGGACCTTTTCATATAGATCTCTAATTCCTTAACTTGAAATCATAGTTAACCTAACATTGATTTTCTTCATCTGTGGGTTGTGTGCCTACCACACTTACGTTGTAATGCCCATTAGGCACAATGGCGTCTTTCTGAGGGTCAACATGATGTACCCAATTCCCGCCTATACTTCCCTTCTAATACTAGCAAGATCTTCTTCAAACAGACCCTTACTCTCTTACTCAACCGTAGTCTGTTCTTAACCAACCAACAAGCAACTTCTAACCCCATTCTCTCCATATCCTTAGATCATCCCAGAAGGTTGTCATTGCCTACTTGGGGAATCCTCCAAGGCATCGGTAAATTTATCTCTTAAATTTGCAATCACTAATGTCTCCTCTTCACGGTACCTACTCATCAATACCAACCAACACTTACACGTCCTCAGTTGGCGTCGGTCAGTCTATAATTGACTTATCTCAATATCCCGGACTTACTTTTCTCATACCTATACTGGCGTTAAATTCTTGGTGAGCATCATCTACTCGATTAATCCTTTCATGCTTCGCTAATTCGTTTTATCTTCCACACTTCTGTTTCCTTAAGCTAACTCTACTTCTCGAGCCCAACTAGGTCATTCATCTTGACCTAAATAGTCATTCCAAGTCTTCAACGATAGCTGGCAAGTGTCTTTGTAGTTCGGATGACTTTATTTATCATCCCCTTGTAGTTCCCCTTGCATGGACCGTCGGTGTTGATGACTTAGGTCCCGTGATAATTAGGGTTACCTGGGACTTTCGAGTCCACCAAGGTCGTTCTCATATATACATTCCTTCGCTGGTGTTACCGGCAATATTGCCTTCATGAGACTCCATTGTCTCCGCTACCGGCTTCAACTCTTTCATACCGGCATTGCGATTTCCTTCAAATTCCTATATCTTTGAGGAGGTCAAAACCTCTCCACACTTGTAAAGTCTACATTTTGCTTCTACACTCCATTGTAGGTATCCCTTCCATACACCTTAGACCCTCATATCCGGGTCAACATTTTATTTCTTTTGGTCTCTCAAGCTTGTCTTGTGAACTCTTCTACTAGGTGACTCGTCTTATAACAATTTTCTCCCCTGAATCGGTCTCAA
Source organism: Fagopyrum homotropicum (assembly GCA_033239125.1). Classification (NCBI taxonomy): domain Eukaryota; kingdom Viridiplantae; phylum Streptophyta; class Magnoliopsida; order Caryophyllales; family Polygonaceae; genus Fagopyrum; species Fagopyrum homotropicum. The sequence continues at coordinate 141,795,644 of BSWB01000003.1, read as the reverse complement.
TTTCAGTTGATCAATATTGCCCATTTCATGTTAGAACCTCGGTTATGTTGTACTCTTGCATAGATTCTACAAAGGCATCCTTATCTCAACACCTTATTCCAATTTAGCAAGACCCGCCTTTTGATACATGACTTTCCTTCTTACTGGTTAATTTATTCTTTTGGTTTACACTTTATCCATCCTAGCGTTATCGGTCCGATATATATGACTTTTATTAAACACCTATCGGTGCCATTTGCATAGGAAACCTCAGTTGTATATGATTTTCTCAAAAATCAAAGTTCTTGACTCGCATTTATTATGTTGTCCTTATGCTCGTGTCGCTTTACCTTCTTTAAATCTTTACCCCCCCCCAGTAGGATAGTTACCCCTTTGAGTTTTCTCGTAGTCGCTTTACGAACCGCGTTGGTTGGTCTTATTACTTTCATCAACTCTTATGTCATCAGTCCAGCTTGAATTTTCAATGGAGTACCTCTATTTCTCCTTAAACTTTTTATTTTTTTTTATTTTTTTTATATACACCTTTCGGTAATCATCTTATTGGTGTAATACCGGATCCATATAACAGCCTTTAGTCTTGCAACTTTATTCCTTCTCATGTCTGTTCTAGCCAACCTGTAGATTCCATCTGCAATCGCCTCACAACTCGACCACACATTTCACCAAGGCTTTAAATCCTACTCTCTATGTTTGTGCCGCCCCTGAAATTCCAATTATTCTGTGTCACATCTCTAATCACAAGGGTTTCCCCTGTCAATCTAGACAGTTTGACCCCACCTTTTCTCGGAAGAGCACTATCGGTCCTACTTGTGTGGAATGCTAAGACATAGGACATATTCACAATCGTCTGTTTCTTCTTACTCTTCTAGTTCTTCTTACAGGGATCCCTTCATACTAACTTTGATATGTATCTTTCCTTAGTCAATAGTAAGTAACTACTCACAACAATTCCCTTTACACTATTACTATCATCAATGGTCATTACTGATCGTCAAGAGCTTCTCTTTAATTTCTTTATTAGAGTTATCATATTGGACTCATTCAATGTTACCATCAAGGCTACTAGTACTTGTATTGTTTTAACTTCACCATTGTCGTCGTTGATCTCTCGAAGAAATTCCCAGATGTCGGAAAAGTTCCTTTATAACCTTGTGGACTTACTTTTCTTCTATCTCCTTTGAGGTTTGATATATACAAGGTGAAATTATATCTCTTTCAATTTATACTCTTTTAGCTCCTTCTACAAATTACACGCATATAAGAGTACTATACTCTTACGAGTCTAGTTGTATCTTCGTCTTCCGTCAACGGACTTATCAATTCTTCTACGATAACTAGTAGGCATTTCTCCATGATTCTTTTTACCCGAGTTATTGTACACTTGCGGTTTTCTGTTATGACCCGCTAGTGTTAATAACTTAAATCCCTTTGTGAGTGAGAAGTTATTAGAGACCCTCTTTTTTTTCTTTTTCTTTTTTTTTCCCAAGACCATTCTCCTACACCCTCCTTCCTTGGGGTGCTGCTTGTACTTCCTCCTTTATAGAAATCCGGTATTTGTTGTATCCCGATCCTTGTTGTAGTTCTTGTGTGTTCTAGGAGGTCACACCACTTCCATGTTGGTGAAATCGGCCTTCCCCTTTCTAGCAACTTGTAAGCTTTCATTTTGCGGCTCTTTACTTCTTCGTATCGGGATGGACAATGTATCTTATCTTGACTCCTACGCTTATGATTGTCTCGGTTTCCCACCTTGATTGTGGTGGAAAATAGCTTGTCGAGAGTGATCATATTCCACTCTGCTTCTAGCTTCAAACTTTCACTTTCTGGTCCGGCAGTAAGCTTAGATTCAATGCCTCTTGTCTGAATCGCTACTACATTTCACCTTGACCTTCATGCCTATGTGTGTTTCTGAAGGCATCCCCTTTGTTTGCAACGTTTCTTTACACTATCTTGAAAGAACCTATGAGTTGTCTCTCCCAATTTATATACTTGCCGGTCATCCAACGCGTTACTGGAACTACCCTCATGTATATTCTTCATTTGATCCTATTGAGTCGACTCGGAATTCTCTTCTTGTCATCGTAGTTGGTGTTGTCTTTTAGTCTTCACTTTTCCGTCTCGACGTTCCTCAACAAGCTCGAAGGAGTTGTCCTCCATTCGTCTACCCTAATGCACATAAGATGTGCATATTAATCCCCACGTTGTCACCCTTCAAATCTACTTAGATGTGTCAAAGGGGTTAGAACTCATTATGTTACCTTCGTTAAGGACATAATATAACTATAGTTTCTACTAATCTTAGGCATATACTTATCTATATAACATATCTTTATAATCAAGCTAAAAAGTCCAACTAAAGTGAATCATAAAGTCCATACTAAGCATACTGAGATCCGCGGTAGTAGTGGTGGTAAGCCGTACTTTCTATTCCCAACTAGACAATGCATGCATTTGAAAACCAAAAGTCCTTTTTAAAACCCAGATCCCTTTTCGGGTTCTGCTCAAGTGCTTATTCGACCTTTCAGAAGATTTCAAGTGTCATTGTTGCCAACCTAGAGCTCTGATACCATGTTGTAACACCCCGAATTCTTAGAACTCGGGACATTACTGGTTAGGACCTCACAATGGGTCCCGACCTCAGTTTGACAACAATATTACTAGGATCTTGCAACAAGACACAAATAAGAAAAACCGAAATTCATAAAAATGTATTTTTTTTAAAAGGAATGAATGCAACAATGTCTAACAACCTATAATACTTAAACAACGGAAAAGACTAACTGTCTTTATCAAGAAGAAAGAAACAACAAGATAACACCCAACCCCACTCTAAGGAGTACGGAGACCCGGCTGACCACTACTTCCGGATCACTCAGCTGCTTCTCTAACATGTGGTAAATCTAAAAACACAACAGAGCAACCATTAGCTAGTTATCTAAACATTAGAGGAATAATAATAGCACACACACACATCATAGCAAAAGTAAACACTCATCATGCTTTCAAACAATCCATTTATTATCTTTACTTAGGTGATTCACTCTTACTAATGATACTTATTTTGTGACACGAGGGATTCCCAAACCTCGCCTACGCCCCCGTATAACCATCAGGAATGGATCCGATGCATCTCACCTTGTACCTGTATGGTCTGGGTATAGAGAACCTCCCAGTCTCCTGGCAGAGCTGGGCAATGATGTCACGGCCCGTTATACATACACTTGGGCCTTAAAACATAACAACAACGGTCGTCCTAACAAGCTATTATTATAGCACACATTGCACACACACCACCATTATCACTCCACTAACATCCAGAAACTAGCTAAGTAAGTCGCAAGGACTTACCTGAAAAAAATCCCACTCTATCAAATCTCAACTCGGTCTGTACTCGTGGTACTCAAACGCCTGTCAAACAAGGTATGTGGATCAAAATCACATCCTTAAACTCTTAGAAGTTATAAACTTCTAAGTTGTATAATCTCATGAAGAGAATTTACGAAAAAGGTTCTCTTAGGTTAAAAAGACTATTTTACCCCTGGTTCCGAAAATCCTAAGATTTTCCTATACTTATTTCCAACTCTATTTTGGAGCCTATTTCCATACTCTAGTGTTTACAGAAAAGTTTAGTCCAGAAATACAGGAGTTATACAAAATTCTAGATTTTCATTAAATGGTCATTAAGGTCCGATTTGAGTTACGATCCAAGACTTAGATTAAAAGATAAGAATTCCGGATACACTCTCTAGATCCTCTAAAATATGTATACTAAACATAGGGCCAATGTCTCTCAAAAACTCAACCATAACTCTTATATAAACTCTAAGGTTGGACTAGAAGCTAAAATTCCATACTTAGTCAAATATTTTTCCTGCTTCAAAAACAGCCCAAGTGCTCTACTTCGGGACCTTATAAAATCTAATCAGACCGCTAAATTTCTCCCAAATTTTAACACATTAAACTATATGTATTCATCCACGACATATCAAAAATTCAACGGTGGATTCTCGATTTAAGCTATAGAAATTAGGTCCTAAAGTCAGCAGGTCAAAGCTGAATTAAACGGTGTGCAGAAGGTCCTAATTTCGATTCTCCTTGACAGTATAGGCTTCCCTTATTTCTATCTAGAGGTTTCCGGTTCGAAACCCACAACACCCAAATATACATGAACCATAAAAGACCAACCTAAGTTCAATTTCCCTTCCTACTGCACTTCTAAAGTTTCACTCTGTCTCGTCTAATTATCTCTACACTGCTCTCCTTCAATACTCAGCGACTACAACATAAACACTACACAGCACAAAGTTACTAGGCTCAGAAGTTGTGATTACTCACCCGCAACAGTGAAGATCTGGTTTGCTGTCAATCTCCCCAACCGAAGAGTCCAACGTTGGATACGGCTGCATTCGATCGAAGGAGGGTTGGTTACGGTTCTATACATGAAGAGGGAGAGTGGACAGTAGGTGTGGATACTTACCCAGTCCTCTGCTGCAGTAGCCTGGCGAGCGATCTGCTCTTGTGGACCATTGAAGACGCGTGCAGTGGCTTGGAAGTGGATGTGAGGCGTGTTGTCCTGTGCTTCGGTCTGTAGCAGCGGTGGAGGCGTCAAAGTGCGTGGTGGTGGTCGACGACGGACTGTGTCGTCTGTCAAGCGGTCGAAGGGTGGCGGAGTCCGATGCCGATGAAGACCGTCCAGTAGGGCTGTAGTTGGGCGGAGTAGCGGTCTTGGCAGCGTCCCCGGCGAGGCGGCGGTGTCCTACTTCAGGTGTGCAGCAGTGGCGTTCATTTTCAGACTGCAGCAGCGGCGTTCGACTTCCTCCAGGCGAGCGGTAGTTTAGACGAAGGTAGGGAGTGGTTTAGGTTAGATTAGATTAGGGTAATAGGATTAGGTTAAATAACCTTTCATTACTAGAGAATAGGTAGTGGGCCGGCAGTGGCATAGGTAGTGGGCCGGTTCGTTACATTATAATTTGGCTGAGAAGATAACTCGTTACTCGCACGGAATCGAAATTATTTACGGGTCACGTAAATTATCATTTTATGTGAATTAAGTCACATAAAATGATAGAAATTAATATCGTTTTAATCCTATCCAAAAGAATAGAGGTTGGCGGGTCGAAATCCGATTTAATCCGGTAATTAAACGGAGTTAAAAATTTTCAGTTATTACACCTGATGGATGTAACACCCCGTCAAATTGTCATCCCACATCATTTGAATGAGGATTTGTGATTGACTTATAAGGATGGGTTGCTACCCATGTCAACAAGAATTCTTCTTTTCCAGTGGTAGAGTGAGGACAAATAACTCTGGAGTTAAGCGTGCTCGTGCGGGAGAATTTTTAGGATGGGTGACCTCCTGGAAAGTTTTCTCCGCGGGCATGGTTGGCATGGGGACAGCGTCCCTAAGACCTCGGGTCTTACAGATGGTATCAGAGCAGGTTGTTTTTACGAACCGATTTTTTTAAAAAAAGGGTTTATAAAACGATCAACTATTATTTTATTTTATTTTATTTTGTTATATTTTATTTTTTTTAAAAAAATGAATTTTAAGTTCTTGAGATAGAGCTCATCTCACTCCTATGTATTATATAGATCTTTTACCCCTTTTTAGGAAATGTCATGTAAGATACTGACATTACTTCGTCTATCTATATGATATGGCCATAACTCAAGTAATGACTAGAGCGGCAAAGCACGTAGAATTCTGGAGGAACTTTTCCTTTGACAATATCTCTGATCCATATTCTAACTGGGAGTTGGAATTTGACTTGATTCGAGAGGCTATACCAAATGTTCCTCATATGGAAGGCAAACAACCAATAATTGTTGTTTCAGAGCCAGAAGAAGAAGAAGAAAAAGAGCCGATGGAGGACTCTAGATCATATGGATCTCCAGAAGAAGAAGAAGAAGACCCGATGGAGGACTCTAAATCATATAGATCTCCAAACTTAGGGTATCATCATTTCATTCTCATTCCTTACAATCAGATGGAAAATGGGTCACACCTAGTGATGAGCATATAAGGACAACCACCAACTACCACTCAAGGATAGATGACAATTGGGGACAAGTTCGAGCATAGGACCCATATGTGGATGGTTGGCAAAAACATACTTCCCATATTGATAGAATGGAGGTTCCCGAGCATGTGACATGTTCGCCACTTAGCGTGCGTGCAAATAAGCTTTAAATTTATAAAACTAGAATCAAGCAAGCGAACCCGCAGTGTACGGATCGACGTAGTTAAGCAAGAATTCCAGAGTATCGAACACAGGGATTTGGGGGGAACAAATTCAATTGCAGATTATCAAGCAAGTAGATGTAAGAGCTTTGCAAATTATTGGGAAAACAACAATCCTAAAGATCCAAGTATCCAGCTGTGGCTATCGATTCAAGATATACTAATGATATAAGGACAGAGTTAAGATATGCAAAGGTATACTAATGTAAGGTAATCGTACGGTGAAGTTCCAAAAACCTTATATGACTTACCTACAAGACACTCTCTATAAAGGTTGTTGAGGCTGCAATATAGAAAGATTCTAAAGATAAGAATTAATGTCAAATACCCAAACTTGTAATCCAAGGATCAAGACTAACTAAACCGATTACGGTTGTGACACTCACAATCGAGGTAGAGGTTGTTGAGGCTTCACTACCACCTAGAAAAGGCAAGCCTAAACTAAGTTAAAGCAAATCTTTAACTTTGGATTAAAGTAAAAGCAAGTTCGCAAACTTAAGGGAAATCACGGTTAGTTCTTGAGGATCCACGGCCGTGGACTTCAAGAACAGGCCGTATTTTAGGGTTCGTCAACGATTCTCTCTAACTCTCAGGGTCCAATCTGTTTATGATCGATCTATCATCATCTAAGCCACAACTATCAACCCTTCACCTTATAATTGTTAAGGGTTTTTAGCCAACAATAGTCATTATGATATCAAATTCAAGGTTTAAAAGATTGAAAGATGAAAACTTCCGAAAACTTTCAATAAACTTCAAACCAATCTCAATGTCACAATCAAGAACAAATATTGTCACTAGATTCGGAATAGAACAAATAAACACAATCTTAGATAAGAAGGAAGAACGGGATGTCAATCCGTCTTCTAAATCAAACCTACGCAAGAAGAGAAATCTTCTTGCGAATAACCTTCCAAATCTTCTATCTTCCGTCAATCCGGAAATCTCAATCACAATCTCCACCAAAGTGCGAGATTAGGGCAACTCCAAAGATGAGCGCAAAGTACCTCTTTTGCAAAATCGCAAAGATCTCTAAGTCGCGGCGTGGGCGAAAGGCGTCAAGCGGAGTTGTAAGCGTAAGCCTAAAGCGAGGTCCAAGCGAAGGTGACGGAATCTCTCCTAGTCCGTCCTTTTATAGTGTATGATGAAATAGCGGCCCGGCCCAATCTTTTAAAAGATCGTGGCTTAAAGTGTAGATCGCCAAGATCACGGTCGTGGAAGGTTCCACGACCGTAATTTAGAGCGTGGAAATCAACACGGTTTGAACCATCTTCTCCACGGCCGTAGAAGTTGCTGGAATGAACCACGTTTCCTTAGCCATGGTTCCACGGCCGTGGAACTGAACGTGGAAAGTAGTACGGCCGTATTTTAGAGCGTGGTTTAGGGCAAGAACGTGATTCTTCCCTAGACTCGTGCATTCCTTAAGTTAACACTCCTTTTACTCCCAAGAATGTCCTCAATCTATGGACATTGCTCAACAATTCCATCTTGCTCGATTTCATTCGGAAATAGCTCTCAATCACCTATAATCAACATAAAGCTTGTGTAGACATCCATATCGACAATATAGGCAAACTAGCTCACAAATGCAATAATGCTCAATCAATGACTATCAATATGAACCAAATACACTTAGAAAACGTGCCTAAAATATCACAATATTTCATGCTAACATGACACCTCAGCACAAAGAACCTTCAACCCCTATGATGTTCGATCCTACAAGGGTAATGACGATGGAAGAATGGAAAGAAGAACTCTACCATCTCGAGGGAATTACAATGAGACTAGAGGGATCTCTACGCAATGTTCGCAGATGGGTCCATGATGGAAACAACCAGTTTGCTAGGGAGATCCAAAGAAACAATGTTGAGCAAGTGGAGGACTTAGAGTCCCACCATAATAACGGGCGTAAGACGGAGAATGGTCTAGGAATTGACCCGCCACCCCAGGCACCAATTGTTTTTATATGCAACAACATTGGAGGCATTAAGACGGATATGGTGCAAACAGCTCGGGTTGTGATGAACCAAGCCATACACCAGGCAGTTCCAGTTGCACCACAACCAATTCCTCAAATGTCGCCCGTTGAACCGCAACATCAAGGAGTAGATGCACTTGTACACCCGACTCTTGGACTAGGTGGTAATTACAACCGTGCTCTGAAGGCGGTCGCCTCTATGAAACCACAAGAATATGATGGTTCTTGAGAGCCAATAAGGGTGGTCGAATGGTTCACTCACATCGAGCGGATCTTCAGAAGTGTCCCTTGTATAGAGGTAGAAAAGGTGAACATAGCTTCTCTACACTTAAGGGGAGTTCCTAGTCAATGGTGGGAAGGAACCGGATTGGCAGATAAACTAGAGTTAACTTGGGAGTTGTTCAAAACCAAGTTGATGAATCGGTACTTATCTCGCTCTAAGAAAGATGTGAAGCAAAAGGAGTTCCTTTACCCTAATAATGAAGGGCTCAAGGTCACACAACTAGTTGCAAAGTTTAATAAGCTATTGCAATATGCTGGGGGCACCCGTATTATTTGTACACAAGAAGGATGGGTCATTCAGGTTGTGCATCGACTACAGAGAACTGAACAAGGTGACCATCAAAAATAGGTACCCTCTTCCAAGGATCGATGATCTACTCGATCAACTCCAAGGAGCAAAAGTATTCTCCAAGATCGATTTAAGATCAGTCTACCATCAATTGAGGATTCGCGAGGAGGACATTCCTAGAACAGCTTTTCGTACGAGGTATGGACACTACGAGCTTGTAGTGATGCCGTTTGGATTGACAAATGCTCCTGCGGTATTCATGGATCTCATGCATAGATGTTTTCACGAGTGTTTGGATAAGTTTGTCGTAGTATTTATTGACGATATCCTCATCTACTCACCAAGTCGTGAAGTTCATGCGGAACACCTACAAACGGTGTTGACAATACTCAGAAGGAATGAACTATATGCTAAGTTATCAAAATGTGACTTTTGGATAAAAGAGGTTTCTTTTCTAGGTCATATCATCAATGAGGATGGAGTGATGGTAGACCCTCAAAAGATTGAAGCGGCATCAGGCTGGAAACATACCAAAAATGTGAAGGAGGTTCGCAGCTTCTTGAGACTTGCAGGTTATTGCCAGAGGTTCATGGAAGGGTTCTCCAAAATTGTGTTACCAATGACTAAGTTGTTCCGCAAAACCCAACAATTTGTGTGGGACCACAACTGCGAGACGAGCTTCCAAGAGCTAAAGAAACGACTTACTAGTGCCCTAGTTTTAACCCTCCCAGAGGGTACTGAAGGCTTTGTGGTGTATAGTGATGCTTCTAAACAAGGTCTAGGTTGTATGCTAATGCACAACGGCAAGGTGATAGCGTTTGCTTCTAGGCAATTAAAACCGTACGAAGTAAACTATCCCACCCATGACCTAGAATTTCCAGCAGTGGTTTTTGCTCTAAAAATTTGGCGAGATTACCTGTTTGGGGTGAGTTGTCAAATTTTTACGGATCATAAAAGCCTGAAATATGTGTTCATACATAAGTGGTATCAGAGCTAACCCTGAGTTACGAGTGTGTTCGCCCTAGTAGGCGGTCACTCGGCTCGGTGGACGGTCCTTCGGCCTGACGTGAACGTCAGGAGTTTAAGTGGGGGAGACTGTAACACCCCATCAAATTGTCATCCCACATCATTTGAATGGGGATTGGTGATTGACTTATAAGAATGGGTTGCTACCCATGTCAACAAGAATTCTTCTTTTCCAGCGGTAGAGTGAGGACAAATAACTCTGGAGTTAAGCGTGCACGTGCGAGAGAAATTTCAGGATGGGTGACCTCCTGGGAAGTTTTCTCCGCGAGCATGGTTGGCATGGGGACAGCGTCCCTAAGACCTCGGGTCTTACAATGGGTTGGTCGCGAGAGCACCTCCCGGTTTCTCCCTTTTGAACTGGACAACATGATAAACAACATAAACAAGCCAATACAATCAAACTAATACGCGGAATGAAGCTAAGTAAGTCCAAGGGACTTACCTCACTTGAAGGTAATCTCAACACTCAGCACACACTCGGATATCCTCGGGAAAGGAGCAAAGGCTGCTCAACAAGGAATCATGATCCGAAATGGCTAGAAGTCTATAACTTCTAGCCTCACTGATGTCTAAGAGATCTCCACAAGATAAGGTATCAACATTAGTCTTACAAAACACTCAAGGGGCAAGGAACATCCAGAAGAATCAAGGGAAGGAACGAGGAAAGCAAATAAGAAAGCAACTCACAAGAATGGAAGTTACTATAGAAGAACCACAGGGGTGGCTTGCCGCGGGGAAGGGGAAGTGCAGGAGCGGGGGCGGTGCACTGATAGAAGTCGTTGTCGGCTTCTCGATAAAAGTAGAATCATAACAACTTCAAAGCTCGCTCTTCCAACACTTTCACACTTCACAACTCAACAAAGGAAGCATGCAAACATCAAAGGATCATCAACGGAACGCTCCACAAGAATCAAGGATCAAGCTTGATTCTTGGAGAAGAAGAAAAGAGTAGACGAAGGGAGAAACAAAACAGAAGGGAAGCAGGGTGCAGCAACTCAAGAACGTGATGAAGAACAAAGGAGATAGAACTTACACATTCAGCAAGATCACAGGAAGCAAGGTTGCAGCACTCGAGGGTTGAAGACAGTGTAAGCAAGAAACGGGAAAAGGAAGAAAATACGGGAATATATAGAAGAGGGGTGAAAAGATAGATGGAAGGACGTTCTAAGGTTAGGAAGAAGATAGGAAAGCTGGCCCACAAGATAGAAGATCGGATATTCTATCTATGGAAGGAAGATAAAACGAGCGAAAACAGATCGGGCATGATTTGTGGCGTATCCACAGGGGTGGATCGCCTCAGCTGTAGGGGCGGCCCCTTGTCACCGCGGGGGCGGTGACAAGCTCAGCTTGCCGTTGGGACGACAGTTGTCACCGCAAGGGCGGTGACAGCCAAAAATTGGTTGTTACAATGACGTTTTACTAGATGAGGATCTCGAAGGAAAAGAAGAGTCCTTCAATGGAGCTGTTAATTTCATCATCTATTAAGAAATTTCTGGTATGTTTGATCTTTGATTAATTCTATATCTTCAATTATACACTTTTCCCTACTAGACTCTCAGAACTCATTATATATTCTTTTTTTTTTATTTTGTCAATTCTCCGAGTTTACAAGTCTTTAATGATTAGTAAGAATCTTCATCAATTTGCTCACTAAAATGTCAATCGGATAAATCTCAAATCTTAGATTTCTAAGATCAATTTGTAATGTCAGTTTTGCTCCAAAAGCGATCGTGGAAGCGAGCTTGTGTGAGTTGTATGCTAGTTTTTACTTTAATAGCAAAATCCCTTTATTATCTGTTCAATTGAGAATCACATATGTACTTTCTGAATTTAGAGTTGGTTTGGGATTGATTTTTGGCTTATGCAGGTTCTGTCAAGGGTCTTAATTTACAAAATTCCCGAATTGACCAAATGAATACGGTACTTTTGTAACTATAATCATATTGACCCACATCTCCCAATTTGAAAAACTTATTTATGAGTATATCTTCATTTTGCAGGATTCTCCCAAAAGAGGATGCACTTATATTTGGACTGAGACAAACATTTTCTTTGGCTATACAACTCTTCCCTAATTATTTTGTTGGTCCAGAAGATCAGCAAGGCATACCCTTCTTATGTTTGGTGTTGTTTCTGAAATTGAAAATTATATTTAGCAAACATGAATTAGGATGGGTTGTGAATAAGTGTTCAGTAGAACCCAATACAATGCTGGATTTTGTCTTGATATGGACGTTTATGGCTTGGTTTTAGTGGTCAGAATTTGAGTTTTCAATTGTCGAGTCCATTGATCCCAAACGATAATGGGTATGTAGCGACGGAAACCATCGGTTCCCTCCGACTACGGGTTTGTAGTGGCAGAATCCATCGATTCCCTCCGACTACGGGGTTGTAGTGATGGTGAAAGTAAAAAAAAAATTTGATCAACCTTGAATTCGGTGTCTCTTCCATCAAATGATAATATTCTGAATAAATTGTTAATTATAAACAAACAAAAGATATGAAAACACTAGATTATTTTACCCTTTTTAAAAACAGGAATAAAATGATCAAGATATATGGTAACTTTGAGTTTTGCAAGTTTGGCTTGGGATCCAGAGTTTCCTTTAAGCATTTAAACCAATCCTACTAATCAAATGAAGCCGTATTTGATACTAGAAAGAAAACAAATTTGAATTACATTTTCACACCATCCCCATTTTATTGTATTTCTTCTAGTCATTTTTCAAGTATTCCTTTCTTTCTTCTACAAATGAAATACAAAGGAAGTGAAGGACACTTACAAAAGGTTCTTTGTTGATGATTACAAGAAAGGGTAGAAGACTGCTTTTTTTTTTTTTGCACAATAGAAAGTATAGAATACATACTATGTATTCGTGTATTCACTTCTCTTTTGTTAGTTTTTTTTGAAAGCGGAACTATTAGACGGTGCGCCGTTTTAGTGGGAAGGCCGAAAAAGATCGGCAGACGGACCAACCGTCATGAAGGGCCACAAACAAAAGAGAAAAGAGATACACAAATTACATCAAAAAACCCGAAAGCAAAAAAGTCTTCAAGGGAAAGCGGGATGATCCAGCCAACAGAAGGCAACGAGCTTAAACGTTCATCTTCAAAGGAAGTACACAGGCCGGAAGGGTAGGAAGTCTGGGGAACAACTGGGACACCTCAGATTTGGACTGCAACAGAGCCGTCAAGAGTCGATCAGAAGACAATTGTAGAACATGGGTATCGTGATGTATAAATGTGTAAAACTTGATGGTTAAATGATTTGTAAGAAGAAATTTGTTCACAGAGGGTTAAATTAGGAGTCGGTTTTAATATATAGGAGTGTTTTTTTATTGATCTGATTAAGATCGATTTTGTTTTCAAAATCGAATAATGTCTCGGACAAAAGAGGTTTGAGGCAAAACTCAATCGACCTTAATTGTTAATTTTCCTTAACATTTTTGATGTCATGGGCCGTTAGGCCGCGCGAATGGTGCCTTGGAACGAAAAAGACCAAACGTTTGTAACATTAATATTACTAATATAATTAGTAATATTATTGCTAAAATTGTAATTGTAAAAAATAACCTGGAGGTTTATAAACAAAGAAACATGTAGGTTTAATAAAGTGTTGATCTTACACACAAAAAAAACAAAAAAAAAATAAAAAAAATAATTTCCAATAGACTTTATTCTTCTTCCGTGGAGTGAAGGGATCAGATGATGGGATTAGAGGCCCCAAAAAGTAGCGTTTCATTTTTATTTTTTATTGTAATAAACAACATAAGCTTCAGAGGGCACTAGTAGCCACCAAGAGCGATTGAGACAAGCGGCGGTAGGAGGTCGAAAAAGATTTGGGAGAAAGACAACAAATCCTTCAATAGGCGTATAAAACACGGTCTAGAGATGAAGAATCACCATCCGTGACACTTGGAGGTAAGTAGATTGGGTCAAAAATCCTTCAAAGAATCAAATTATGGGAAATTTGAGAAAGGAAGCACTTGGTTCTTGAGAAAAGTGAGATGGTTAATCAGAAGAAATAAACCGGCCTTGTTAGAAATGAAAATAAGCAGTTAGTTTGGATTATATAAAGAAATTGGTTTTCCATTGTTTGTCTATTACAAAGAAAACTTATGTATTTGCTCAAAGTACAGAGATTTGAAAAGTGTAAACTTGACTTTCCAATCAAATAGAGAATGAAGAGGGAGGTGGCGAAATCTAGAGAAGAAGTTGAGGATCTTTCTGGTGGTTAAGATTGTTCAGCAACTTAGAGGTGACAAGTTATGGGATGTCATCCCACTACTTCTTTGGACGGAAAGTTTAACACCCGATTTTGATATTTTTCTTTCTTGTCTACTTCTAGCAATATTTTTATTAGTAAGTTTCTTTTTATATTTTTAAAAGTATTTTACGACGTAAAAAATAGATTCCCGAATATAATTTATATTTTTTTTTACTTTCGAAAACGGTCGGAAAGTTATTCCGATTCGGAAATCCCGTTTCGTATGTTTAAACGAGTCTATCCTTTTATTATTTCTTTTCATTTTCAATTATTTCTTTTGCCTTTTTCTTTTTTTTTTCATTCTCTTCTTGTCTCTCTCTCCTCTGGCTGGTGCACGTCTCCCTCTCCCCGACCTGTGGCAGTGACCCCTCGATCACCTCCCCGACCCCTCACCCTTGCTTTCTACTCTTCGCTCCCCGCCGCCCTGCAACCGACCCTTCCTTTTCCCTCTATCTCCTTCTGCATCACCAGCTCGGCCTCTCACTTCTCTCCCTTTGTTTGTTCTCAACGCAGCAACTCTCTCTTCACCCCTGTGACAATCGATTGAGCAGAGTAGCCCCTTGGTTTGTTCCTTCTCTTCCCACCTCAGTGTAGCCGCCGGCGAAGTCGCACCACAAGAGACGTCATTGCCTCAACGCGTTGGAGACCGGATCTACAACCCTTCTTTCTCCCATCTTCCCCTTTTCTCTGTTCTATTCTGTCGCCTGGAGGCCGCCCGTGCGGAGCATTGGACCGCCCGTGGTGGAAACGGAAAGGTCAAACACGGGTTTGGGTTTGACAATGCCGGACTAGCTGCGGGTGTGGGGTCGATTTTGGGTTAAACCGGGTTGGGGCATCTCCGTATTTGAAGAATCACTCAGTGAAGGTGGAAAAGAATCCGGTAGATGTGGGATAGGTATATTGGGTTGGACAGGTGGGCTGGGATCACGTGGTGGCCTAGAAAAGGAAATGGGAGATGGAAGCGCTGGAGGGGTTTGGGTTGATGGGCCAGATGCACGTGGGCCATGGCAGTGGGGAAGCGCAGGGAAAGGCATCAGATGTGGGATCTGGGATGGGCCAGCTGGGACTGGACTGGCAGGGTGTGGGCCAGATGAAGCAAGCACTAGGCTGTTGTTATGCGTAGTAGGTGAGCAAGGCGGGCTAGGTGAATTTCCGGTTGGAGCTGGAGGTTGTTCACGTGGACCGGCAGCCTGAGAAGCCATTTCGGTGTGATATGGAGACGAATCCGTGTCAGCCGAAAGAGACGGGATTGAAGGCGGACGTGATGAGGATGTAAAAGGAAAAAAAGACTCGTCGAAGGTGACATGAAGAGATAGAATAATTTTGTTGATGGTTAAATCTAAACATTTATACCCCCGATGATGAGAAGGGTACCCTAAGAAGACACAAGGCGAGGAGCGGGGTTGAAGCTTGTGTGAGATTGTGGCGGATTGGTTGGGGTAACATAGACAACCGAAAACGCGAAGATGATTGTAGGAAGGGGTTATTAAGTACAACACTTGGGTGGGTGACCGATTCTGAATTGTGGTGGAGGTAAGATGTTTAGAAGATAGCATGATGTTTCCAAGGCATGGGGCCAATAGAAAACTGGAAGGGAGGCATGGAAAAGAAGAGAGCGCATCATATTTGTGATTGTACGTATGATGTGTTCCGCTTTACCATTTTGAGGTGAAGTGTACGGACAAGAAAAACGGAATTGATGCCGTGAGTAGTGAAGAAGGTGTGGAAATTGGAGTTGTTGAACTCTTTACCCATGTCACATTGGAAAGTTTTAATAGGTCGATGAAATTGAGTCCGAACCAGTTGGTGAAATTTCAAAAAAAGGTCATAAACGTGAGATTTGAATTTGATGGGAAAAACCCATAAAAAATGTGTAAAATCATCAAGAAAAAGGAGATAATATTTGAAACCGTCCTTGCTCTCAACCGGTGACGTCCAATGGTCACTATGGATGAGATCAAAGGGTGCAAAAGTGGTGGTAAATGATCGTTCAAACGGAAGTTTATGATGTTTGCCAAACTGACATGCATGACATATAGAGGAGAGTTTTTTTTTTTATTACAACAAAAAAAAAGAAGAATTCTTAAGAAAATCTAGAACAGGCGCTCCAAGATGGCCTAAGCGAGCGTGCCAAATGCTAGGTGACTCAATGGAAAGAGCGTGGACTTGGGATGACCCGGTGACAGGATAAAGTTCCCCCGAGCTATTGCATCTCAGGCGTACGGTCCCCGTTTGTAGATTCTTCACAAAAAAACCAAACGGATCAAATTCGACACTAGCAAGGTTATCAGATGTGAAACGTCTTATTGAAACTAGGTTCTTAAGAATTTGTGGTGCGACAAGGACATTAGATAAACGTAAGGAATTTTTGGTGGTTGGGAAAGTGGTTTCTCCAATACCTGTAGAAGGAATACGCATGTCGTTGCCAACAATTATCGAATTTGAAGGACCATTATACGAAATAGACGAGAGCGTACCTGGAGTATGAGTCATGTGTGACATGGCGCCGGTGTCCATGTACCAATTGTTGTCCGTCGGATTTAACGACATAGTAGCAAATGAGGAGTCTAATGTTGTGGGCTGAAAATTAGAAGCTAGATGGGCCTGCTGAGGCTGGTACAGTGGGCCAGGCCCAAGAAGACTTTGTTGTTGCTGTGGGTAGGGAAAATAAGGCTGATGTGGGCCAGAAAAGGTTTGGGCCGGATTCCAGAGTTGCTGTGGCGGGCCTGAAGGAAACTAGGCCTGCTGAGGCCGCTGTAGAGGCAGCCATCCACGTGAGGGATTCCACACGAAACATTGTGACGGACTGCCGCCGCCAAAACGCTGCTTCCCTTTGCGACCCCGTCCACGGCGCTGGGTCGACTGGTCCGTCGGAGCCGGAGGAGCACTGGACTGAGGCGGTACTGGTGCGCCAGTAGACGGAGGAGAGCCGGACTAGGGGTTCCGTGTGGCTGCAGTGAGGGTTGTTGAAGACCCGGAAGCAGATTATGTCGCCATTCGAGTTTCTTCCAACTCTAGTTGAGAGCGAGCTTTGGTGAATGATGGAAGTGGATCGGATTGTTGAATAAAGCTTGCCACAACATTATACTCGGAGGGTAACCCCGAAATAAGTTGAAGAACGAGGCGAGTTTCGGAAACCGGTGAGCCAACCCCTTTGAGTTGATCTGCCAAGGAATTAAGTTGGAGACAATAGGCGTTAACTAAGGTAAATCCAGATAACTTACAACTTGAGAACTCATGTTCGAGATAAACTGCACGAGTGTTTTTGTTATCTTGGAAGATGTCTTTGAATCGATTTCAGGCCTGAAGCGCAGTATCATCGGAGTCAAGAATTTGGAGCAGTATATATGTCCCGGGAGACGGTAATGTAGATCCATTGAAGTACCACTGTGTCAACTTGAAGCCATAGGGAATCATCAATGTCCGTAGGTTTGGGAACCTTCGCGTCGATGTGATCGAGGACGTTGTGAGCGTTCGCCGTAACGCGGAATAGAGTAACCCAAGAAGCATACGGAGTGTCATGGTCAAGAACGAGGGCAATATTGTTCTTGATGTTGGAGATTCCGAGAGCGGAATGGAAAGAAGGTTTCCGGTCGGTAGCCATTGAAGAACAAACGGTAATGAAAGAAAGGAATGGTGGTGACGGCCGTAGGTTTAGAGGAAGCGGAAGATGGTTAGAGGAACGATAACCTCTGATACCATGTGAGAATATAATAAATTCTCCTTAGGGTTTCCATCGACACATGGGTCATATTAATAACCAATGTATTTACAATAATTACAATGGGAGCCCGTAATGTTACTCTATTTACGTATGCGTTCTATCATGTCTCCTTCTGCATCACCAGCTCAGCCTCTCACTTCTCTTCCTTTGTTTGTTCTCAACGCAGCAACTCTCTCTTCCCCCCCCCCCCCCGTGACAATCGATCGAGCAGAGCAGCCCCTTGGTTTGTTCCTTCTCTTCCCACCTCAGTGTAGCCGCCGACGAAGTCGCACCACAAGAGATGACGTTGCCTCAACGCGCCGGTGACCAGATCTGCAACCCTGCTTTCTCCCATCTTCCCCTTTTCTTTGTTCTCTCATGTCGCCTGGAGGCCGCCCGTGCGGAGCATTGGACCGCCTCTGTGCCGCCGTTCCTTCCTCCGCCTGCACCGATGCCGGCCGCCTCTCCTTCCTCCGCTAATGCAGCCGCCGGAGCTCCTCATTTCCTCTGTCGCGTTCAATTTGGGGGTTGAAGAAGCTGCTTGGTCAATTTGTAAATCTGCCCCCTCTCTTTACAGTTATTTGCATCTTGTGCCCATTTGTTTGATAATTGTTGTTGTGAACCCAAATATTTGGAAATGAACTTTTGTACCCCTGTAGAAATTTATTACATATTTGGGCCATAATTTTTATTGCAGTTTGTGACCCAGCTCTTTTGCAAATTATGGTGCCCTTGTTGGATTAATTTCGATTTATGGCTCAAGTTTTAATACCGGTTTCATGACCAAATTCTCATATTTGTGTATTTTGCCCCGGAATATGTTTTAACGAGTTTTAACCTTAATTTTGAAAGCGGGTTTTTCATTAGAATATTTTATGCGTTAAATCTTCCTTTCAAATTTAGCGTTTGAGATAAATTTGCTTAGCTTTGGTCTTAGGTTAGGAAGCGCCCCGATAAAGGCCAACAAATCCGTTCTCGATGTCCGTTGATCGTCTTCCACCTTCGACCGTGTGGGAGTACCTTCTCCTTGTTTAGTTATGATAGTAGTAGTATATCATGCTAGGTGAACCTAGCATAACTTAGAGTGAATGTCATGTAGTGGCCTTGAACCATAATTGCTAGTGGATGGATTATGAGCTTGTTGAGTTTTCTTTATGATCTTAGGAAGATCTTTGAGATTAGAGGTTGGACCTAACTTGCTAGAGTTAGGACTTCATATAGGTGTTTGAGACTAGAAGTCCGAGGACTTCTAACATATCGGTTAGTTGTTGATAGTGTGCCTCGTTTGGCCAGGCATTGAGCGTTTTCCTGCGGAAAGCTGAGAGTGGTTTTATTCGAGTTACCTTGAGTGAGGTAAGTCTCCGGACTTACTTAGCTTGTATTCGTCTTATTATTTTCGATGTGTGTTTGGTGGTGTTTGGTGATGTTTGCTTTTTGTTTATGTTATAACAATTAAACTGGAAATAGGATTACCGACCTTATATTATTTGGCCCAAGTGTATGATAACGGGCGGTGACAACTTGTCTAGCTCTTGCGTAGAGCTAGAAGGTTCTTGGCGACTAGCTCGTGTTGGTAGACCGTCGGATGCATCAGTACCATTCCATGCCGATAAGTAGGGACCGAGGCGAGTTTCGGGAGACTCTCGTGTCACAAAAGAAGTTGAATTAGAACGGGATATGACTTAATCATAAAAAGATAATAAATTGGACTTGTGTGTTGAAGCATGTTGCGTGATATGATGTTTTACTTGTGTTTGTGTCTTTCACCTTGATTCTAATACTTTGAATATTAGATAACGGTCTTAAACCGTTTGTGTAGATGCCCCGCAGGTTAGGAATGTCGTCGAGTGAGGTGGAGGAGTGGACAACCAGGGTCTCCGTGCATTATAGGACGGGAACGTTTTTGGTTATTTCGTTGATGTTGGATTATTGGATTATATTGTACGTTTCAGTTTATTGTATTAGAGTTGTGTCATTTTGAGGACTCGACTAAGTTTCAAAGTTGTACCTTTACTTTCTTTTCTCTTGCGTACATTATAAACGTTTTGAGTTTTGCCTTTATTTGTGCCTTGTTGGAAAGGTTCAGTGAAATGTTGTCAAGCTAAGGGTCGGGACCCATTGTGAAGTCTCGTCCGTAGCACCCTGAGTCCCGCGGATTCGGGGTGTTACAGAAATAGATCCACGAAAAGCCGAGGATGAAGAGTGTTTTTTTTTTAAGAAAGTGAGGTTTCTTGGTGAATGTCGGGGTTGCCGGAGAGATTTGGGGTTACCGAAGTGAACTGAGGTCATCGGAAAGATCATTTTGATTAAGGGGTAACCTTTTCCCCATTTTGGGTTTTGTTGTAGAAGAGAGCTTTTTTCACTTCTAATTACAAAGGTTATGATGTTGAGTAATACAATGTCATTTCTTCTCTTTTGTTAGTTTTGTTTGTAGTGTTTGTCTTTCTTGTACTTTTTTCTTCTGCAAATTTTTTGTTCCTTTCCCTCCTTTTTTTTTGTCCTAGGACCTCTTTATTTATAGAGAACATCTAGAAACGGATAACTAAACTGTCTAATGACTGCAGTTACTATAATTAATTGTTAGTCAGTTTTAATAACAGATTTCGGACACTTTTAATAACAGGCTCCTTTTTCGCACAAGGGAATGCTTTCTTTTCTTCTTTTTTTTATATTTATTTATTTATCCATCATCTGTTTTATCACAGCAGAAATATATTTTATATTGTAATAATATAGAATCTCCATGGAACAAGCATTTGTATGTAGACCATAGTATCAATGTATATTTGTTTTGTCCGATAATATAGCCTACTTTATATTTGGAAGATAAATGAAATAACTTAGTTAAATTTATTTCATGAAATAAATAAACTTAATCTTTTAATTATTTATTTTATTAAATTTCATGGCCAAACAATGTGCTTCACACATGATTAGGACAGGTCCTAATTCGAAAGTTGTTGAGGATATTCAACCCTAAAAATATCAACAGCATAAGGTTTATGTGAAGTCCACAAGTTTTGAACTCCATTAATAACTGTGATACCCACACTAAATGCAGAAGATACTAACAACATATATAAGAGACCAAACAAATCTCTCTTTAGAGTAACCATAAGGTCCATAACTACATTTGAGAAAGTAGAGGCATGAACTCAATACATAAACTGACAACTAAACTACAAATGAATCAATGACTGTAACATAGACACTAGTCTACAAGCATCAGTTTATGTATGGTATAGCTGAGAGCAATGTCAAAATGATACAAAAACTCATAGGTGGATAGCACCTAGTGCACGTTTAAACATAAGCAAGAAGCATCTAAGATGTGAAAAATGAATTAGTTTCTATGCATATTGCAAGCCCATTAGTCTCTCAATTTCATCCCTTTAGTTGCTGCACCTTTCTTTACAACATTTATAGCAACACGCTAGAGAGACACATGGACAAAGATTAAGCAATTATTCTAAATTAATTCAACCGCAGTAGTCTCTCAATTTCATCACATCCAAGATCCTCAATACGAGCAACTATGATGAAAATGAGGGATGGAATGATCGAGATGGTGGTTGAGTACAGGGAGAAGTCGCGATACTCACAATACAAATTTGCAAGGATGTGAGCTTATTTCTATGCATTCTTCAATCTGGTTTCACACAGAGAAAAGAGAACAGATGATGAAAAGAACGATCGAAGAAGAAAGGGCAGGTCGGGAAATAAAAACAATCTATCCCCAAGAATCTCCAAGAAGTTTGGTTGGTGAAAATTGTTTTTACTCGATTCTTTATCCAAAAGAAAAATAATACAATTCCGAAGCACCAACTCATACCAAACACCGCTAATTTTACCGTCTCCAAGAATTCCGCAAAAAAAAAATCTAAATGAATCCTCTAGAATACAATACCAGACAGACCCTTAGCTAACACCTAACCACATTCAATTTTTGAAAGAGTGAAGAAATCAAGAAATTTTTTTAAAAACGAATTCCAATTCAACTATCAACTCTTTACCGTGTGTTGAGGTTGAACAAAAACCGTCATCTTCATCCCCTTCATTCTCAATTTCATCCCATCAGTTTTCTTACCGAACACCAAAGTTAGGGTTGAGGGTTGAAGGAAATTTTTCATCCAACTTTGCATTTGCTTAAACCTATTGCCGAACGGGAATTTTCTCATAACATTTGTTAGTTTGTCGGTTTTGAGAAAAATGTGAGACCACCAATACCACGAGTTGACACCACTCACCAGTGGTGTAGCCAGGGAGGGGCGAAGGGGTGAAGCTGCCCCGTTGAGCTTCTGGATAAGTATCTATATATACTACTAAAGTAGACTACACTGATGCTGACGTGGTGCCCCACGTTTTTTCTCGGATTAAATTTTTAAATTAAATCATAAATTAAGCCAAAATATCTTTTTTACTAAAGCATATAAATTTTTTTAAAACTAACTGGTGTGTTTAACGTGAAAGCAAAAACTTGATCTAGATATGTTTTAAAAATATTCTTATCAAATCTTTATAAAGAGTATTCTCATCAAATCTATTCACTGATTAATTGATGGATTTTTTTAAATTTACAAAATAAACGTGCAGGAGAAACAAATAAAAATCTGTTACAAAAATATTTGAATTTTAATTCATTTTCTACAATTTTGTAAAATGAGGATTTCGGCTAATTTCTTTTTAATATGATTAATGTTTTTATTTGAAAATGATAATCTTCAAATCCTCCTCAACAATCTTCTTTTAATTTTAATTGGGTAACTTTTATTAACAATTTTGTTTACATAATCAAATCGTCTCTCGCTTTTTCTTGGTATTATCGACTTGAAGTCATTGTAGATCATTGAAGAAGCCATTGTAAAACAATTGAAGAAAGGAAGAGCATGGATATACTCAACCCAAAAGGTGCCAATTTGAAGGTCATAGTTTCAACGAGTATGCCGGATCATAATTTGCTTATCATTTCACAAAGTTGAAGAGAAGCATAACATGGTAGTGAACCTAGATGGCTGAAAACAATGAGACTCAAACCCTATTGACTCTAAAAGATTCATATCCTATCATTTGCTTATTCATCATTTGTAATCTCTAATTATTTTTTTTTTTGAATAAGTCTATATTGCGTGTGTGTGATTGCATAATCATGTAAAGACTAATTCTTTGGTAATATATGTAGTTATGTACACAAATTCCATCTAGCTTCCTCATGAATCGAATTGTCCATGGCTGAAAACATATCAAGTGGTGGCAAGCTTGTAATTGGGTTGAAGGATATGAAGGAGGAGGAAGAGGAGCCGTTCGAGATCAACTTAGGTGAGTTTGATGAAATCCATCCACTGGAGTATTTTTGATATTGTTTCATTTCTTGAGATGATCGAGGTGGTGTAGACGTGTAGTGTTGTTTGATTCGATACGGAGGATGTGCGTTGGGGAGCTTAGCTTGTAGTGGAGCGAAGTTTCGCAAGGGTTATAATAGAGTCGGATTCTGTAACCCTTATTTAAAAGTTGAACATGAAAAACATTGTTGGCGTTATAGATGCGGTGTTGAGCTTGATCTTCCCTAGCTCATTGTCAGGTTTAGGATGCTCCTTGTCTTAGTTTTTGTAGGTTTAGTGACGCTCGTATGTTATCTCTTTTATTTTTATTAGTCCGATTTAAATTGTGGATTGAATTTATAATTAAATTAACTTTGTTGTAATTACTTTGTTTTATATTTCCTTAACAATTTATATTTAAATTGTGATTTGAATTTATAACTAAATTATTAGTATTTTTATCATGCTATCCTATATACTTTACTTAAAGTGGGCGACAATGTAATGCTGACGTGGCGGCCTCCCATTTTTTCTTGAAATAAATACTTTACTAAATAACTAATTAATGCAAAAAAAATTTTTACTAAGTCTAAGATGTAAATTTTAATTGTAACGGTTAACTCGAAATTTCGGATAAATTTGTATCTAACTTTTATGTAAACTCAAAATCCAAAGATGTTCTTAGCATATTATATTTATTTAATTTTTTAACTAAAATCTTCCAAATTAAAAGCAATATCCGAATCTTTCAAATTTAAAAGCAGTATCTGAGTATATTAAAGATCTCACAAGATCTTATTAGTATTATCTCAAGCCATTAACATCCGATTTCAGTCAACAAATTGAGTTTATTTATTATTTTCAAATTTGAAGATTTGCTTCAAGCACTCGGAGTGAGTATTGCGGTTTTTAAAATATTGATTTAGTAAAATATTTAAAATTCAGCCAAATAATCAAATTAGAATCCCGATTTTTCAATATTTTTTTACGTCAAATGTTTTCGATCGTATGTTAAACTTCTCATAGACGATACGAAAACTTCCAACATACACTTTTAAGAATTCCGATTATCAAATATTATTTTATTTTTTGTTAAGTCAAATCTTTTTGATTGTTTGTTAAACTTCTCATATATGATATGACAACTTCTCACGTACACTTCTCACATAATTTGCACGACTTATGACTTATTACTCAAAAAAATCAATATATAAATATGCCCGCACAGTGAGCGGATTATGCACTAGTTATAATGCAAAAGATGGAACTAAGGATAGCATGTCTTGTGTTCGAGATCTGCTATATACATTACACATAGATTTTTATGCTTTTTTGTAATTTTATCAAACTAATTGTTCGGTACTCATACAATCAATAAAATTTATCACAATTTTAATTAATCTAATTTTAATATATAATCTTTTAATCTAATTAACTCTTATCACTATTATTTAAAATATTATATTAAAAAATATGTGATTAATTTAATATAGATGAAATATTTTTAGTTAATTTTAAATTTAATATATGCAATGATATGTGAAAAAATGATAATTTTCTGCTTTTTTGCTTTTTGTATTAATATATTTAAATTATTTTAATATAGATAAAATTTTGAATGGTGTTCTTGCATTTTTGTTTATTCGGAAGGTTTTCAAATATTTTTTGGTGCTTAATGTATTTGTGTTTTATAGTTTTTCGGTATATAGCTTTCGACCATTTATGAGTTATATTTTGTTAATAGTTATAAAGTTTTGTTATTCATCCATTATCCAAATATTTAGTTATAACAAGTAAACAACAATTTTCTTGTAACACCCCAAATCAGTGGGACTGGGAATGCCACATTGGGCTAGTATCTCACAGTGGATCCTGACCCTAGCCTGACAACAAGTTCACTGGACCTTACAACATGACACTGACAAATATAAAACAAATGCATAAAACTGTATAAACTGTACAACCAAACGATAAAGACATCATAGTCGAGTATAAACAACCACATCCTCACACAGGAGGTAACAAAAGATCATCCTCACGCATGAGGGAAACATAAACACCCCAAAAGACCACAACCATCCTATGTACGAGGGATCATCAGCCTGTCACCCTGCTAGATCACTTAACAGCACGCCTATCTTGTAGGGCATCTACAACATGGTAATAAACCATTAGTTAACATATATGAGGTAATGCATAAGCACAAACACAATCATGGAAAGATATACACATCAACATGCTATCACACAACTGCCCATTCATCATCGTTATATAATAGTCATTCACTCAAATCGCGTATATAGATAGATGAAAGTATGTGACACGAGGACCTATACATCCTTGCCTCTGAGCCTGATAGCCAGCTGTACGAGTATCGGTCACACAATCCGTGTACCCAATTGGAGTGGATTGCGCCCTTCCTGTAAAGCCAGTCTGGCCTGACGTCAGAGAACCTCCCAAACTCCACGGCGGGATGAAAGGGAAATGTTATCACAGTCACGCAATGGGGCAATCAATAAAACATAGGTCGGTATAACGACATCTCATGCTATCATAGCAAACATATAACGCACATACCACTCATGCAAACACCCAATATAAGGATGATAGCTAAGTAAGTCCTACGGACTTACCTCAACCTCGATCAACCTCAACCACGATCACCTCTATACTGGAGGGACAACACAACCTATAAACAAGACATAAAAAGATATATCAATCTCCTAGCAATACAAAGGTCACACCTAGACCCAAAGGGATCCATATGATCATCCTCAACCTAATCTCCTCAACCTAATCTCCCAACCTTATAAACTTCAAAGGCCATGCATGGCATATACCGATCATAATCTCATCAAAACACATCCTCACACATCTAGCATGATCCTATACACTCACACTAGGAAGGGAGGGAACAAAGGCATCCTAAAGCAAGCCTAGAACCAACACACACCTGCAGAACCAAGTGGAAACACCAGCTAGTGCAGGTGGCCGTAGGGGCGGCTGTAAGGTGGCATTGGGGCGGCTGGACAACAGAAGACTCCAATTTAGCCCCTTCTCCACTTCTTCCTTCGATTCCTTCAATCCTTCGACCAACACACATACATGCACAAACATACATATATATACATCAACATAAGCCAATCATGGCTGGAACAAGATCCATCCTAAGGGAATCTAAGCTAGACTAAGGAAAAAGCGGAAAAGATGAAAGAATGAAGAAAGAAAGAGAAAAAACCATGAGACTCACCAGCTGAGCTCTCTAGGAGATCAAACACAACACCACAACAACCTCAAGCTGGCTCACAAGGCACAACAACATCGGCCATCAACAAATAACAACAAAACCAAGCATAAAGCTCTCTAGAAGAGACGAGAGGAGAGAGAATGGGGTAAACCATCATCTGGAGGAGAAAAGGAGATTATAAAGGAGGAAGAGGTCAAAAAGCAAGGCTCGGGTCAAAGAAGACGGTTGCAGCCACACAGAGTCGCAGAGGTGGACCCTATGAGGCGTAGGTGCGGCCAGACAAACCGCAAGGGCGGCCACTAGATTACGCAGGGGCGGTATAGGCTAAAATCAAGTCTTCAGCTCACACTCTCGTCAACTCAGCAATAAACAACTGTTAATATGGATTATAAAATGTATATCCTTAAAATTTATTAAGTTTAAGAGAATTGAAAATATTGGACATAATACGAAAAAACTAAAGTATATAAATACCATCCAAAATTTTAAATACAGTTGAAAAGACCGCCCCCTCTGATAAACGTTTCTGGCTCCGTCACTGCGTCTCACCTACCCTTCCGGGGTAATCGACAAAAAAACCCTGCCCACCAACTCACCTGCCTCCCTTTGTATCCCTCGCCCCACTTTCTTCTTTGCCTTTTCGTTGTTCATCTTCTTCTCGCGTCAATGGAGGCCATGCTCTTGAAAACCCCCTTCTATTCCGCCCCTTTCTCCAATTCCTACTCAAAATTAGCGTCCGGTGGGATCTTGAACTTCAATGGCTACCCACTTCGCAATTCCAGTTCCTTCTCGGCCTTCAACATCAGTCGTTCGCTTCGAATTTCAGCCACTGCAGCTAATAGGTACCGATTCCCATATCCTCCTCCTCTTAATTCGTTGTTTATAAGTTTCTTTTTTTTTGAGGCCGAGTTTCCGTATACATTATTCTTTTCTTGTAATTTATGTTTATTTATAAAGAAATTTGTGTAAGATTACCGATTTTTCAGTGCTTGGTCAAGATAATAGATGCTTTATTTGGTATAGCAAGGTGAGTTTTCAGTTACATTAAACTGATTTGAATGGATGGTTGCGCAACCCTTTGCGTTGAATACTTGCTTCTTATTTAGCTGATAAATTGAATTCGATTAGGAAGACTGATGTGTGCGGTGGATAATTGTGCATTTGGTGGAATGAAAGTTGATGATAATGGTATTGTTTCGAATTTTGAAGGGTCTTTAGGGATTATGTGGAACTCGAACTTGATCACTTAATAGCATGCTGAAGTGGGTGTTTAGATTACAATGAAATGAATGTTCAGTGAATGAGATCATGAACATAATTTGTGATGTGTGGTTTCCTTGTAGCTTTAGCCCTAAGTTATTTATGTGTCTTATTCTTGTACATATGTTTCACCTACGTCATTTTAAGTTTGAACTTATTGTCCTTGTAGTATATCTACGGCTAAACAAAGGGTGGATGAGAGTGAGAGCTTGACTCTAGATTATATCCGCTACTCCTTAGTAAGACAAGAAGATAGCATAATATTCAGTCTCTTGGAGAGATCTCAATATTGTTACAATGCTAATGCTTACGCTCCTGATGCATTTCCCTTTGATGGATTTAGTGGCTCCTTAGTCGAGTATATGGTTAAAGAAACTGAAAAGCTTCATTCTCAGGTATCTCTTGCAGCAAGTGTCTGTAAAACCGAGGACTATTTACTAATCATCACCTATTCACTTGTAT
This sequence comes from Fagopyrum homotropicum, assembly GCA_033239125.1. Classification (NCBI taxonomy): domain Eukaryota; kingdom Viridiplantae; phylum Streptophyta; class Magnoliopsida; order Caryophyllales; family Polygonaceae; genus Fagopyrum; species Fagopyrum homotropicum. The sequence continues at coordinate 141,767,569 of BSWB01000003.1, read as the reverse complement.
GTTGTTACTTTCAGGTGGGACGATACAAAAGCCCAGATGAACACCCTTTTTTCCCAGATGATTTACCTGAACCAATATTACCACCTTTGCAGTACCCACAGGTAAATTTGTATGCGCAAAATGTCAAATCTTCAAATTCTTGCTGGTATCCTTAGATCTGCGAAATTTCTAACAATGGAACAAAGCCAACTGTAAAATTTGTAATCACCCTGTGGCTAAACGAAACCCAGACAATGACTATCTGCTACTGTTAGTATTAATAGCTCAAATGCCCTTAAGGGTGGTGATGATGGTAACTGTGGTTTCCATTTTAATGTACTGCTTCTTCTTTCCTCAAAACACACTAATTTTTGTTTACTTATTCGTACAGGTACTGCATCCGGCTGCCGATTCTATAAATATAAACAAAAAAATTTGGGATATGTATTTCAAAGATCTGCTTCCAAGATTAGTCAAGGGTGGTGATGATGGTAATTGTGGTTCATCTGCTGTTTGTGACACAATGTGCCTGCAGGTAATATAAACAATTATGTATACTGTTTTCGTATAGACTGAATTAACTTGCATCCAAACTTTGAATTTGCATCTTCCTTGTTAGATAATAATATCTTGTTTAGCTTTGTCTTTTGCTACCTTTTGTTGCTCATACTATTTATCATATTCTCATACTCTACATCTTGTTATCTTTCTTGTTTCCTTCATAATTTTTTTGTTTGGGCAAGAATTAGGTCTAGTCTCATAATTCATTTTTTCGCCTGTTATTTTTATCATCTGCTTCTTCTTTCTGGAAATGCTGTTTGACTAGATCTTTACTGGCGCTTTCCAAATGTAAAGGAAGCATTTTTCTTTATAATTTGTGGGGAAGTTCATGCTTTAGTATTTGTCTGATTGGCTTGAAATGAATATGTTGTCCTTGAATCTAGAAGCCATGAGCACTAATATTCTATAAACTTTATAGATTTTTATGTATCATGATATAAATCACACCCTTCAGGACAAGAGATAGACCATACAAAAAAATATTATTTCTTAAACCAGAACCACCCATAAAAACACGTGTCCTGAACTAGTGGTTCCACATTTTGAAGGCGGCCTGCTTTGCTGAGAGCTTCTCATTGTGTCTTTAGAATATGTCCAACTTCTGAATACTTGTTTGAACTCTGAATGCTTGTTTCATCTTGAGACCTTTGCTTGCTGGGGATCTTTTCTTTGCTAGGGGGCTAGGGGACTAGGGGTAAACATTCATCATCCTAGTTAATCATATTTGGTACCCTTATTTGGGAAGTTGATGATGGTCGTGAGCTCTCTAATTTTGATGGAGCCTTCTGACATTCTTTCTTGCACTAACGATCTAGGAGAACCGGAAGTAAGATCATCTATGTTTGTTGGCGTACACAAGAAGGAGCTAGGAGTTTTACTTGATAATTGGTATATTTAGAATGATCATTGTTACATGATCCTCGGGCCAAGCAAAGTCTAATTGTATATTTGTATGGCGTCATAATGTCATCTAGAGATCATTCGATACACCAGCCCGGTTTTAGTTGCTTTATTATGAGTTATGACTACATATTGTTACTGCAGTTGATCTTAGTTGATATATGTGAAACTGGTTAACTCTTACTAAATCTCTTCACTGCTGAATTGGCAATGTCTACAAAATAATAAAAACAAAAGAAGTAAAAGATACATTCAAGCTTTAAGTTTCTGGTGATTACATGTTGACTCTGATAGTTGCTGTTTAACATTAGACTAGAGGAAGTAGTAGGCTCTAACCCTGTATCAGGCAGCCCAAATATATAATTTAAATTGAGTTAATGGCACTTGCTAAAAAATTATCCATTACATCCTGTTTAGATTATTGGGTTGTCATGTACAATGTACTTATACAATTGCTTGTGTGGATCTTTCTTGAGTGTTTGTTATGTAGTTGTTTGTTGCAAAAACAACATAACATTATCGATTTGTGGTTTTGTATGGCTGAAAATTGTGCTCTTTGAATACTCAAACGCTATTCTCCTTGCAGGCTCTTTCAAAGAGAATCCATTATGGAAAATTTGTCGCAGAGGCAAAGTTTCGAGCCTCACCTGATATCTACACAGCTGCAATCAGAGCACAGGTAAGCGTTTTTCTTAAGGCTTTGATCGGCTGGTACCGTGTTTGTCATTCACTGATTTTTGGGTTGAATTCTGCAGGACAAGGACCAGCTGATGAACTTGTTGACTTACCAAGCAGTAGAAGACGCTGTGAAGAAGAGGGTTGAGGTGAAGGCCAAAATTTTTGGACAAGAGGTACCCGTCAATCCCATTGTTGACGTAACAGAACCTGTGTACAAAATCAAGCCAGACATTGCAGCTGATCTGTATGGTGACTGGATCATGCCATTGACAAAGGAGGTTCAGGTTCAGTACTTGCTTAGGAGATTGGATTAAAAACAATGTGTTACTTGTATTGTTACTCTGATATCTACTAAATTTGGATTCTGGGTATTTCTAAAGTGAAATAGGATGTATAGACATATGATGTATCTGCTACTAGTTGTCATGTTAGGACCTCCTCCTTTAACAGAGAATGATTATGTTGTTGTATTCTAAGATTGGAACTTGGCTTATATGCATTTTTTTCTATATTACTTCTCAAATTACATACTCAATACACCATATTGAGGTCTTAATCTCAGCACCCAAGGAGGAAACAACTCATATTGTGGCACAGAGAAGGCAAAACAACATTAACCCTAATCTACTCTCAAAGCACTTAAACCTGTTTGGTTGGAAAGTTGTAATAGAAACGGAATGAAATCGGATAAGGGGAAGGAAAAGAAACGGAAGTGATGAGATTACTTTCATGATAAAGACCTATAAACAAACAAATATTTGATTGATACGAAATCATTCCTCTACCAGGAATCATCCATACCGATTCCAAACGAGCCCCAAATCTCTTCCCTCTATCTCAAAGCCAGAATATCTGGAAATCCATTACCGATATGCAGCAGGCAAATAAAGCTCTAAAAATCATTGTATATGAAGCTCCTCCTTTGGGTTTCCTTCACAACTCCTAAAATCAAAGTCACTGAATATCTTCTAATCAAACATGTTTGGCATATTTACATGAATTTTATTTTACTAATAAAGGATGAATTATAAAATGAACCCACACCACTGTAGATTCAACTCTACGAGAATGGACATGTACGAGAAAAGGCTAAATCTTAAGGATATCAACCGTAAATATAAAACTTGGTGGACACGAAGCGGAAAATGCAAAACCTTAAAAAACCGAACGAAATTTTTTTAAAATTTTCCACCTCAGCTATTTCAGAAATCATGTGTAAGTAGGGGTCGACATTCCTTGATTCTCGATCCACTAGAATACCTCGATATCGATCTGAGTAATTTATTACTAGAATACTCGTATATCCGATCCGACTTTTTTTCTTCTCAAAAACATCGATCCGTATCCGATGATCAGAAAATATTTCCAGATCGGATCAGCCTTGAATCACCAATTACCAGATATTTTCGAATTCCAATTTTTTGAATGAATCTTTGGATTAGGCTGATGGGATATTTTTGTTCGGCATGTAGTATAGTTGTATGAAATGAGACTGTTTGACCATATCTATTTATTTGAATAATTTATGCTCGCTTACTATTTTAGTCGGACAAGGTCCATTTCAACCTTGATCGTCGGAGGTGTAAAATAGGCCACCCAGTTCCAAAACCAACTGGTGAACGATAATCTGTCCACGTACATACGCGGGAACCCCAAAAATGCATTGCTTTGCTTTATTCAAGTGTGGCGTTGCCTTCTTCTTCTTCGAGGAATCAAGTCAAATCAAACAATGGCGTTAAGAAATGCAGTTCACAGAGGAATCCGGGCACCTCCTTCTCCACTCTTCACCCCAAAATCATCCAATTCCGTCAAACCTAATCTTGGTGGATTGTTCTCTCTCCCTGGTACTCAAGCCGGTAATCTCTGATTTTCTTGCAAATTTCACTTGATTAATTTGGGATTTTTATAGTTCTTAATGTCTGAGATAGCCCCTTCTAGGTCAGGCACACAACTATTGTTCTGCTTAAACAAAATCCCCATATTATGCTTATATTTCAACGGAATTATGTGTTGTGTTGTGTTGTGTTGCGAATCAGGATTTAGATATCCAATTCGAGCTGTACAAGGGACAGCATTTAACCCAGTATCATCCAAGAAAGGAGAGCAGGGTGATCCTCCCAATTGGAAGATCAAAATGCTATACGATGGGGACTGCCCGCTTTGTATGCGCGAAGTGAGTTCTTCTAGACTCATGTGTAACCAAAATTCAACCTGGGTATCTCTATCTCTTATGAAACGGTTGGTAGAATTTCTTGTATTCAAAAGCTATGTTCCTCGGAAATGGAAACGGATTCGAAAACCGGGAAATGTCATCGTTGGACTGGTTTACATAAGCATTCACGTTTTTTCTGTGTGTACGTGTTTCCGAGATTTCATACTGCCCGTTCGGAGTTTCCGTGCTACCTAGGTCAAAAGATCTAGGTAGCTAGACTATAGTTATATTAACCTTCTGAGAGATAGAAAGTGATCTTGATTCCAAAATGATGAGATGAAAATGTCAACAGCAAGGCATTAAGTACAATGCCATGTAGAGTTTCTAAATTTGGTATCAGAATAGCATACCGTCAAAGAAAAGCTCTACGACTGTGAGTCTTGCAGAGAACCAATTTTCATCATCTAAGCTGCTTCAATTTTTATTTAGCTTGTTCCATTGAAATAGTTAGCATCTAAAATTGTCTTGACTATGAGTCTTGTAGAGAACCCTGTATCCCAAGAAAATTGGATTCTTCTCTAATTTTCAAAGTGATCATTCTGCAGTTGGCAAGCATCCACGCACAAAAGCATTTCAAAAAGTTGAGATCCCAGCCCAAATTATATTTTCCCATTTTACCGCTGTACCTTTTTTTCCCCTGTGCAACTCTTGCACCTTTCTCAGAGTGTTTGACATTACCACATTAGCTCTGAAATTGTTCTTCCTTGGGTTTTCAATAGAACTGTTCAGCAACAGACATTTATCTTCCTTTGGTTTTGTTAAGAAGTTGATTTTGATTTCCGTTAACAGGTAAATATGCTGAGAGAAAGGAATAAGAGATTCGGAACCATCAAATTTGTGGATATAGGTTCTGATGACTACTCAGCTGCAGAGAATCAAGATCTTGATTACCCAACTGTACGAACAATTTTATATTGTACAAACCATGTTTGAATTGTTCATCGCTGAGTTTACCCCTAATTGTTTGTCCTGAAACATATTATCTTGTGCTTGACAGGCCATGGGTAGAATCCATGCCATTCTTTCTGATGGAACCGTGGTCAAAGATGTGGAGGTATAGCCACATCCTTCCCAAATTCATATAGTATCCCCTTGATAAGCTTTTTACCTTGTTTGTTTCCTTTTGTTCTACAAATTTGGTGTAAATTGTTTTACAAGAATGTGTGTGTCAATAATCTTGATCCATGTTCAACTTTGAGTGCTTGAACATTATATACTTATAATGTTCCAAAGTAATCATTTCAAACCACTCTTTTCAAATTTCCCGCACAGGCTTTCAGAGAACTATATGAAGCAGTTGGTCTAGGATGGATATATGCAATTACAAAATACGAACCTGTAAGTACTCCTTTCAACTAGATAGTCTTCTTTTCCCACTATATGCACTCTTTTGTTGAATCTGTGCTGATGGGGCAACTGAACTTTTCTCAGATTGCAACAATGGCTAATTCAGTATACGGAGTCTGGGCTAAATATCGTCTCCAGCTCACAGGTACCGGATACTGCATTTTGCAAATACCATTTGATTTATAGATGCTAAGTTGATTTTCTTGTGGTTATAGGCAGACCGCCTTTAGAAGAAGTCATTGAAGCAAAGCTGAAGAAAAAGGTTGGTATATATAAACAGTGTTTATTTGATCTTCCCATTCGCACCATCATCAAGCTAGGATTTTAAACAAAACGAAAGCCATAAACCTTCTTAGACTAACATTACACCTCTATAGCACAGACATATGCCTAAGTTGTCTTATGTTTATATAGGCGGAGGCTTGTGACAGCAAAGACACTTGCAAAATGTGAACTTACAATTCAAATTGTCGGGATTCAAAATCCAGTGTCATTCCGAGCAAGATTCAGGTTGCATTTTTTTTGTAATCGTGGAACAAGCATATGGTCTTACCCTTTACTTGTATGCTCGTCAGTGTAATCTTTAGCTGATTTTACTGAGAAATTTTCCATAAAACTCAATCACCATAGTGTTAATTATATACTGTACATCATTGAATGATATACACTCACGTGTACATTATGTATGTATGTAGGTCTATATTCTATATGAATTCAGTACTTCTGCTGTTACTCTCTAAAGTCTCTATCTTGTGAGGTTGTCTACATGCAATTTCCAGTGTTAATTGATTAACAAAATCATGGGGAAATTTTTTTTACATGTTTATTTTTGGTCAAAAAAACGTTTTACAAGCTGAACACAGCACAATGATACGAGAAGTACTAGTTATAGGGTAAACGGATTGATTTGATCTGACAATTCGGATCAAATATTAAATCAATAACATGTTTAGAATTAGAGCCTGGTTAACAGATTGATTTGATCCGACATTTTTCGGATCAATTATTGCGTCAATAACATTTCGCTGAAGTTTTAATTTGTATGTTATCAGATATTCGATATATATAGTCAAATCGGTTCAAATAATTATCCATATTATATATAATCCATGCAATCTTACCTATATGTAAGATTTTTTTTTTTTGTCATAAATGTAGGTATCTCAAACTGAAGTTTAAACCAAATTATCATTCTTGTTAAGTATTTTCCTTTACCTTTACATAATTGCTGCTGAACTTGGAATATGTTAATTCAGGTTCATTCTCACTATGTGGTGAATTGGCTTTGTTGAGTTTGTTGATCAGAGAGTTTCTAGCTTGCATGCAGTTCACATAGATCTGTAATACCATTGGCTTGCAGTTTTAACCTTTGCTTTATACTTGTCCTGTGGAATATCAGCTTAAGTGGCTTCTCTCGACTATGTACATGGAAGAATTGATTCTGGTTTCTATGTGCTGCATATATTGGCTTTTATCTTCATTTTTCACAGTGAAGGAGCTGCTCATTTTAGATGATATTGGTTGTCTTCATAATCATTTTGTTTCCCTTTAGTTTACTCCTGGTTAATTGTTACTCCCTCCGATCAAAAATAAGTGTCGTTTTAGCATTAGAAATTTGATCACAATTATCTGTCGTTTTAAGTTTTCTAGGCCAAAATGAACAATAATTATAAGAAATGTTCGTGAAAATTGGTGTAAATGATTAATTTTAGTTCTAAAATCTTTCTTATTGGTTTAAAGAAGGTTGAATATTAATTAAGTGATAAGATTTAGAAAAACTTTACAAAATCTATGTTATTTAATATTTTTTTTAAAAATTGTGTCAAAGGTTAAAATGACAGTTAATTATGATAAGAGGGAGTATTAGATTTCTTTTATGAAAATTGTGGCATTGAAGCTATTCTTAAATTCATTTGTTATTGCCATATTGAGAAAGAAAAGAAGACAGGGGTATTGTGATTACAAAAGTGACAGATGATCACTAATTGTTCTGTAAAGACTGATCATCTGTTGCATAACTTGTTTTCATGTGGGTCATCAGTTCAGCACTACGAGATAACTTGTTACAGGCGTTCACTGCTTATGAAATCCAGGATGTGATTACTGACTACTATTTGCTTGCTACTAGTAAATAAGTTTCTTATAAAATCACTAATTGTTCTGGAAGAGCTTTAAAGCAGTATTGTTGTGTAGGGTGTTGTTTGTCTGAGGAAATTTTCAGAGCACAGTTCAGGGGCCTTGGTCCAGATTTCTGTCCGGGTGGCTGTTTCAGGAAGTTCTAACATGCTGTACACTACAGAGAATCCAGACTCAGACTTGATCTGTATGCAAAAAGCCGTCATGCCTGCATAATGGAAAGATGTACAGATTATCAGAGGTGATTCACTGTGAGTGCAAATACTTGTGTCACAGTTTGTAGCGACAATCCTCCTAGATGAAGCAGTCCCAGAGTAGTCATTGTTGGTGAGGAATCATCTAAAATCTTCTGTGTGCAAATCCATGATCCTTAAATGCCCAATTCCAAATAGCTAGGTTTATGCTCATGAATAATTGTCCGAATTGAAGTAACAATTACCAAACTGTATTGCCGATCTGCAACTGTTCAACGGTATTGAAAATGTTTCGTCGCTAGGCTCTGTTGAACTCATCTCAGACATGACTTGAGAGCGTATACTGTTCGCTGTTGAGATCAACATCTTGTTTCACTTGACAACGTAGGGCTTGGAGGTTGATGAGATTGAGAATGATGCGATCGCGTTGGGGTGTTATACGAGCCGAGCATTAGCATGCTCAAACTCAGCTCGTTTATAAATGTTACTTGTTGTTTGTTCTATTAATGATGTTGGCCGTTTAGAGACCGCAAATAACCCAAACAAGTCGGATTTTTGAACTGCTAAGTTCTTTACGATAGCTTACTCTGAGTATAACTATATATCCATCCAAGTGAAACTAAATTTGAATTTGTTCATTACACGAGTACTCCATGCATTAGACTCGCGCTGGCCAAATGCGCATTATACACTACACATATTGATACACATGTACTACATGTATTTGTTACCTGTGCTGATCCAAATTTTGGTGTAGTGATGTCGAGGATGAGGTTGTGCACTATTGATTAAATAATGGAACTTTACTGCATGCTATTTCATTGGTGTACATATATTATATAAAGAAACACTTGCATGCATACACAAATCATATAATATAATACACGTGGAACCGTGAAGCAAATGTCATGGTTGCATCCAAACCTGTCATTTACATGCATGGTATATATACTTTCAATAAGTTAATAATTGAGTTCAATTTTTTTCTAAATATATACACAATTTTATTTTATTGTTACTTTTGAAAATGAATTTAAAAAAGCCATCAAATTTGTATACATTAACTACTTGTGCGTGTTTGAGGTATACTAGTTAATGTCGTGTATATGTAAGATAGTTAATATAATTTGTAGTCGTGAATACTTATAGTGCCGGTTTAACTACTAGTGCTCGTGTTTGAGATATATTAGCTAACCTTAGAATCAGTGGCGGCCGCACGATTTTAGGGGGGGGCCGAAATATTATTTTTGATAAATATATCTATGAAAATAAAATAGCGATAAAAACAAAGTCAATATGTCATCTACTTACAATAAACAAAAATACAAAAAAAAATTAAAAAAAACATTACACTTAAAGGCGCGGTCGTGGACCGCGCCTATAAATTATTATTTTTTAAATAGCTGCTATAACCGCGCCTCTTTAGTTTTTTTTCTTTAAAAAACGTTATACTATAGCCGCGGTCTAGAACCGCACCTCTATTTGTGTTTTTATTATCTTTATTTCGGATATTAAAACGCTGTCCTCAACAACACGTTTTACAAATCATAGTGCAGTCTAAGACCGCGCTTCTACTTCAAACAGCAAATCTCGTACATTTTGATGAATTATTTCACTCCGAGCCTAAAACGGGAAATTCTTTTGAAGTTTTGTTTACTTCGGCGAAATATCCAAAACAACATTTAAATATAACACAAGAATAGTGATATTTAAAAATTAATAAATCGTAGAAAAAATTTTTATAAACGAGAAGCCACAACCCATTTTAAAACGATTTTTTTTCAAATATATTTTTTTTTGGAGGGTGGGGCAGTTGCCCCACCCTGCCCCCCAAGGGCCGCCCCTGCTTATAATAGTCGTGCATTCAGATCAAAATAGTGTAGGTATATTAGTAAATGTTGTGCTTATTATTACGTGTTTAACTATTAGTTAACCTTATAAGAGTCGTGCTTATACTTACCGTGCGTGTATAAATACTAGTGTCTATAGTACGTGTTTAACTACTAGTGCGTGTTGAGGTATACACTTTTTATTTTTTATATTTGATTATACCGTGCATATAAAATTTGTTATGAGTTTTGTAGATAATGAATAGTAATTCAGTCTCTGATTTCGAGGTTACAACCAAAGCGAAAGAACATGCGGCTAAAAGTGTTTGTCACGATGGTGATGATAATTTTCCCATACGTGTATTGAAAGAGAGAAAAAGAAAACATATTGCGAAGAGAAAGGGAAAGGGTGATATTTCCGATAACGTCATCGTTGATCCAAAGCAGCATAAAAAATATTTGTCTACGAACATTGTTTACAATGAGAAGACATTGTCAACTAGAACCATACCTACACTTTTCACCAACACGATGAGTAAACTATTTGATTTGAAGAAGGATGTTATAAGATCTTTGAGTTTTGGTGCACTATTGAGTATTACAATACACAAGTTGCCCCTAGAATTGTCGTATTGGGTGGTGAACAATTTTGATAGCAAAAAATGTTCACTGAGCATGGCTAATGGGAAACGTATTAATATTGAAGATGAAGACGTGCATACGGTTTTTGGAATACCCATCGGACAAACTAATCTTATTGAGTATAGTCGAATGGACAAGTTTGATGTAATTCATGAGTGTGAAAATCGGTTCACCAAGAAATCTGCTAACTTGAAGTCAAGGGATGTGGCCGAAATGATGATTAGTTGTGATGACCATGGATCTTTCTTCATTCGTTGCTTTATCGTATTGTTTGTATCATTAATTGTCGAAAGTCAATCTAACGGTAAAGTTAATGTGGTACGTACTTACGAAATGTAAGTGACGTATATGATATTCCGGATATGAATTGGTGTGGTCTACTACGTTATTGTCTTGTGAAGGTTAAGTCATCGTGGGATTTAGGGAAGAAAAAATATTTCCGTGGATCAACATTATTTCTACTAGTACGTCATCAACGATTACACATTTACAATTTGATATGTATTGACCAAAACTTTGAGCTAATACGTATTTACATGCATGTTCAACTTGTTAACTTGTCTATTTAATCATTTGTGTTTGAATATATGAAATATTTTTTATTATATAATGGAGCTTACTGTATATTAGTGTTATGATTCAGGTTAGTCTAACTAATCGTGTTTTCTTTCCTACGGTTTTTTGACGAACGTAGTAGTGCTACACTTACTTTGAGATGAACATAGGCGTGCTCCACAAGTGATAAACTTAATCGTGCTTCACTTTAGTTTATTGTATTACTACGTGTGTAAATATAATATTCCGTGATTAGCTTGGTTTTATTGTGCTTATTATTTAGTACATACTTACGGTTATTTGTTTCATTCGTGCATGTACTATATTTAGAGTTAGAATGAAATAACTTACATAATAATACATGTTTCTTTTCTTTTTTGTATGATGATAGAATAAAATGAATAATTACTTTTTCTTATATAGTCATGTTTTATTGTACATTCTCGTGCACAATTATAATAGAGCATTTGTAGTATAGTTAGAATAACCATGTATTAATTTACTCGTTCATACATAATCCTGCATAATCAATTCTTCGATGTTAATTGAATATATATTTTTAGTTTGTTTAATGATTACTTTGCGTATTAAACTATTATCAATATATATATATATATATATATATATATATATATATATATAGGTAAATGTTCAGGTACGGTCCTATATTGCGGTACGGTCGTACGGTCGTCCGTACGGGCGACACGTGTCCCGAAATTTTTTTTTTTTTTTGGAACGATTTTTTTTTTCTTCCGAAAACGAATGAAAATTTGTTTGAACTACCATGTTATAATTTATGCACTATTCTCCTATAAATTTTGAACTATTCCCATATAATCCATGAACTATTACTTTTTAATATATTTTATCAAACTATTCATAAATTAATCGTTTATATGTTATGAACTATTCAATTGTAATTCATGAACTATCATTTTATAAGTTATGCACTATCCTTTATAAATTTTGCACTTTGAACTATTCTATTATAATTCATGAACTATTACTTAATAAGTTTTGAACTATTACTTTCATTCCTTTATAAATTTTACACTATGAACTATTCTATTATAATTCATGAACTATCCTTTTATAAGTTATGAACTATTCCATAATAAGTTTTGAACTATTACTTTTACTCGTTTAAAAAAAAAAAAACTCGTTCAGAAAAAAAAAAAAAATTTCCGGGACACGTGTCGGCCGTACGCACGGCCGCACGGCCGTACCGGAATAATGGGCCTTACTTGAACACTTCCCTATATATATATATATATATATATATATATATATATATATATATATATATATATAGGGTGTGGTTCCCATGAGAACAACCTCTAACATGAGAACATGAGAACAACCGTAGACCGTTGGATTGTTTATTATTAAGGGTCGAGATTTAGGGTTAGTATCGTAATTATTAATAATATTTTAACACACTCGCGCTTCCAATATAGCACAATTTGGAATCCCTAATTTCACTCCATACTCGCTGCACATCCGGAAAGAAGATTTTAGGGTTGTGGCGGTCGAATAGGATTTTTGAAGCCGAATCAGCGGACCTCCGGTGTGGCGCAGCTTAGACGGCGATCGAGGATCTCCCAACGACTCGTTTGCCCTGTACTGCGCCCGGCGACTCGGTTGTGGCCGCATAACCAGCGGTTTTGCTCTGCGCCCGGTGCCCTTACAAGCTGGCCGTTCGGGACCCTACTTACCCTAAATCGACTCCTCTGCGCCTTCAATTTGTTGATTGCTCTGCTCAAATCCAAGGTAATTTCAGAACACCAATTGATATTTTGTTTCGATCGGTTGATTTATTTAACAATTACTACCGATAATCGTCACTGCAATGTTGAGCCGTTTATCCTCGTCTTCCTTCGATCGGTTGTTGTTTCGCCGGTAATAAAGTCTTCAACCATCTATTTGCACATTGTGGAACTAATCTCCCTTCCAATTAGTTCTCTATTCTTTATTGAACATAAATATATTTGGTTTATGGATATGTAGCTATTCTATCTTGATCGTGTGGTGCATCGAGGAGTTAGAGAGGTCGAAAGGTGTATACATGTATTCCGTGGATGGACAGATTTTATGGTTGCTGAACGAGAAAAAAGTGAGATGTTAGGAGGGGGATTCGGACGAGGACGGATAGAGGATGTTCAAAGACTACCATCAAATGCAAATATTTTGGTAACAAATGAGGTATGAAACACACGTTTTTTGTGTATGTAAATAACACTATTATTCGTAATTACTATGAATTCATAATATATATAATTATGAATAATTTCAGCTATTATTCATGCTCTTGTAAGGACATGTAAATTATTCGTATTTATCATGTATTATTAATATTAGTAACTATGAATAAACTCAACTAATCTATCTGGATTGTGTGTGGTCGTATAAATTATTCGTAATTACTATGTATTCATAATTTCAATAATTATGAATAAATGTTTAAAGTTTTTATTAAAATGTAGGATTACAAACGTGATCTGTTGAGTGAAGTCTTGGAGATGATTGTTGGTATAAAGGGTTTCATTGAAAAATCTAACAAAATCCCAAGGAACATTACGAATGAATCTAGAATAAGGGCTTGTTATGATTTGGGGAAGATGGCTTTGAGTAGTTGTGGGTACAGTGGAGAAGGAAGTAGTGAAATATGTATTATTAATATTAGTAACTATGAATAAACTCAGCTAATCTACCTTTTGTTATAGTATGTACCTTTTGTGAAAGAAGTTGGGATAGGGTTTGACCGTAGATATGAAAATTTTACTAGCGATTTCGATGTTGCCCTTCGCTTTTGTGAAGATCGTGTTGATTTGACTGATTTTGACATGGTTAGTCCTCATATTGTTAGTTGATTTATTGTATTTTTTTAAGCTTATACTGAGTTTTTTTTATTTCTTGTATTTGTTTCAAGATAATATTCCCACTGAGTTGTAAGATGCATCACTTTGTAGTGTGTTTCCATATGAATACTGCTGTGACTGAGATACTTGATAATCGTAGAGATTCCGACATTGATTACAACTACTATGTCACTCGACTAGTACGGTTTAGTTTGAAAGATCACTTTAATCGTTGGATTCGTAATTATTCATTATTTGTTACATTAATTTCAGGCGTTGCTATTTGGTCTACACCTTATTAATGTTGGATTAGACTTGATGGGTGGAAGGATACGAGAGGTAGAGGAAGCCAAGGTTTTGAAGATGGCGTGGAAAGATAACATGGTATCTGATGACAGTGGAATATATGCTATGAGACATATGGAAACATACAAAGGGATGCTAATTGGGAATGTGGCTTCAAGTATCAGAGGGTACAAAGTCTAAAGACATTAATTGTTCAATATCTGCACCGATTCCTTACCAGGAGATTAATGAGGTAAAGGAGAATCTTTTGAATGCCTTGGAGATGGGTGCTAAACAAATTGACGAGTGGACATCAAGAATGGATGATAATGATGATCGTTTAGATAGACTTCCTTGACTTAATGTAATCTACTAGTAGCAACTTGACATCTTCAAACTTAGCTGTGTCTATTGGGTTTTTAGGACAATTGTTGGATTTATTTTGTTTATGTCTACTTTGATTTGACTAGTTATTACTCGTTGTGTCGTGGGTGTTTGATGAATGCTTATTCGTAGTTAATATTATTTTTGATATATAGTTGTCATATCGAGTAATATAACAATCGTAGTTATTATAAGTGATTGTAATTTGGTCAATGAAAATTATAACGTTTGTATAATTTTCACTACTAAGTTTCAAAACCAAATTACCAATAATATATTATGTACTTGTGTTTGACATAATAACGATTATTCGTACTTACAACTGTTTTTTAATTGATAAATGACAATGTATACAAGAAATTATTCGTAATTACAAATGTTTTTTAAGTGAGCTATAACAATGTATAAAAGCATTAAGTTCGTAATTACAAGTATTTTTTTAGTGATACAAAACAATGTATAGAAGCATTAAGTTCGTAATTACAAACGGTCAATGTTGTGATCGTTTAGATTCACGTCCTTTAGTTAATGTACTCTACTACTAGCAACTTGAAATCTTCAAACTTAGCTATTTTTATGGTTTTTAGGATTATTGTTTGACTTATTTTGTGAATGTCTAGTTTGTTTTGACTAGTTATTAATCGATGTGTCGTGGATGTTTGCATAATTTACACTATGAAGTTTTAAAACCAAATTACCAATAATATATTATGTACTTGTGTTTGACATAATAGCGATTATTCGTAATTACAAGTGTAGATGCATAACTCTTATAAAAAGATTCTCCATCCTCAATTGTTTTGAACCTCTTTCCAATTGTCGATATCAACATTTCATCGCATGTTGGTATCCAATACACTGATCCATTTGGCGTTTTTGTATTGGCAAAACCACCCGGAATATCCTCATCACATTCTAAATTTTGAAAAATAAAATCCATATATTCGCCTTCTTGAACTGCATTAGACTTATGAACCTCCCATTATTTGGTTGTTCCTGAAAAAACAAATACTCTATTAGAAGTCAATTTATTTTATTCGTAATTATAATGATATTTTCAACTGAAACTAAAATGATACAAATGTGTTATTCGTAGTTACTCTGTTTATTATATTTATTATCAACCTGAAATTTGTTTATTCGTAATTATAATGATCTTTTCAACTGAAACTAATATGATACAAGTGTGTTATTCGTAGTTAATTTGTTTATTAGATTTATTATCAACAACGAATTTTTTTTGTCTATCGGTTCTTCGTATGAGTTTCAACAATGCAACTCTACAATTCTATCGGTTATTCACACGATTTATGTCAAAGCGATTTAATTACAACGAGTAAATTTGAATACATACACTTACTCAGATTTGCATATGGAGAAACAAACTGCTTTCTTGACGGGATACGATTTTCTTGACTGGATATGACAGCTTGTTGAATTCTGTTGTTATGATCGACTTGAACAGATATTGTAGAGAGACCGAATTGAATAAATTTGCATATGCACACTCAATCTGAGTTTCCCATTGTTTCGTTTTTTGATTTGACGGAATTGGGGAGAACTGTTAATGGAGTTGAACGTACAATAGAGAGGAGGAAGGAGATATCTGGTGAATCTTTTTTAACTAACGGTTTCCTATAATACAATTTATATTTTTAAAAAATAATTAAGAGAGAGTGGGTTCACTCTCTTTTAATGAGAGTGAATAAGTATTATACATTAATTGGTTTTCTATTTATCATTTTCTACCATTAATCTAGATCATTGAATTTTAAAAATTGGATGGTCACGATTTGTTCTTATGTTCTCATGTTAGAGGTTGTTCTCATATGATCTATCCTCTATATATATATATATATATATGTATTGTTATGGATAAACGTGTACAAGTTATTTGTACATATCACATGCATGTAAGTGTGTACATGATGTTTTGTACACATATATCATATGCATGTCTTCTAGTATTACTTGGTCAAAATGTGAAGTAATTTGTAGGGTTGAGCAGGTTGCGGTTCGCTTTGCGGTCCGTCATATTGTATTTTGCGGTTTGCGGTTCGGTTCGTCAACCGAACCGCAAACCGCAACGCGTTTGATTAAAAAAAAAAATAGCAGCTCTTTTTTCTTTCACATTAGGGAAACGCAATTTAGGGCTGAAGAGTGAAGATTGAACTTCTTCGACTCGTTCGCCTCCTCCGGACCAACAACGGAGTCGCCTCCTCCGGACCTCCGCCTCAGTCGCCGGTCAGCCCAGCCGGCCAACATCCGAGTTGCCAGTCCGACCCAGTCGCCCAGTTCCATTCTCCAGTGTTCCACTTCCACCCATTCGCCATCCTCCGAGCCATTTGCCAGTCGCCCATGCCCCAGGCAGTGAGGCAGGCATTCCGACGCCTCATTCGTCTAGTGACTCCAGTCCGACCCAGTCGCCTGACTCGCTTCCTCCGCCCGATTCGTCCAGGCAGTCCTACCCATTCGTCTACGTAGTCCGACCCACTCCTCCGCCCCATTCTCTTCTCAATTGCTGAAGTGAACACTGAACACAGACTGTGCTAATGTGCTTACCCTTATTTGATTTGATGATGCTTGATGTTGCTCTCTCTTCCGAGTCTTCTCTTCTCTACTGCTTACCCTTATTTGATGCTTAATTGTGTGCAAGTCCGACCCACTCTTTGATTTGATGATGCTTGATGTTGCTCTCTCTTCTGAGTCTTCTCTTCTCTACTGCTTACCCTTCTCTTCTCTACTGCTTACCGCAAAACCGCAAACCAAACCGCAAAACCGCAACAAAACCGAAAATTGCGGTTCATTTGCGGTTCGAACCGCAACCGAACCGCAACCGTGCGGTTCAAACCGCAAATTTGCGGTTCGGTTTGCGGGCCGTGTTTTTCAAGTTTGCGGTTCGGTTGTGGTTCGGTTTGCGGTTTGCGGTTTTGGACCAATGCTCAGCCCTGGTAATTTGTACAAGGTGAATTATTCACCTTCTTACATCCTAGTATATTTTATTAGGAAATCCTCCATGATCTTGGCCTATAAATAGAGGTCATTCTCATTGTAACAAGATGCACAAAGAGCAAGCAATAAATCTACTCTTCTTGTTCACTCCACTCTTCTAGCTCTAAGTGTTCTTGAACACAACCCACAAAAGTCTAAGTAAACAAGAGATCGAAAGCAATCAAATCATAAGACGTTATCAGCACGAGGATTCTAATTCCCAACTGAGCTTTGCTATTATTAAAGTATGTTTCTTAAACATTCCTTAGTCTTTCATTACACAAAATATTACAAAAAATCTACTTGAGGATTAGGTTCTGTAGTTGCCCTTTGTGTTATCTTCTACATCAAAAACTCAAGTGTTTGTAAACTAACTTAATCCGAGGAGTATGCTCTGTAGTTGCCCAAGTTTGGGAACCTCTACATCATAAACTTGATATTTTAACCTGAGATCTAAAATAACTTTTGTCAAAATAAAATCATGGTTTTGGATTTATGCTAAGATACAAACAAAATTAAGATTTGCTTACCTTTTTTGACAAAGCCCCAAAAACTTCTTGTTTTCCACCACTTGGTTTATGAACGAAGATTTCCCACCAAAATAATGATTATGATAATGATGATGATGTAAATAAGCACAAGGCGTATGAAAAACTCGATTAAAAAATGATTGTTATTAGCAACAAGCCGATGAGTAATTTCATCATCGGCCATGGTTTTTTTTCTTTGAGCTTGAATAATGAAAATGGAGTTAAGGAAGAAGGAGATAAAGATGGTGAAAGTGAAAATGAAAGTAAAATGGATGGATGGATGGAGATTAAAGAGGATAAAAGGAATCGGTTTTACAACTATTTTTCTACTAGACTAATTTAACCCTATGATCACAATTTATGATACATAATCAACCATTTTTCGGACTATTGATATGACTTACATGACTACTCTTCGTGGACTATTAATGACTATTGTCAGACTGTTACTATGACTTATACGACATTCCTATTAGACCATTGACTATGACTTACATGATTGTACTTGACGGACAATGACACACGGACTGCACGTGACGTACTACTAACACAACTGACTATTGACTATGTATTTGCTTATGTTTATGACTAACATATTACTAACACATGGCTAACATAGGCGAAGCCGAACCGAAAACGTACCATTTCAAAAAAAACACATGGCTAACATATGACTAACCTGTACTAACAATTTTATAATTATGTCATCTTTTACTTACTTTATATATTTGATTTACATTTTTATGTAGTAACCAATGACAAATATTGCAAAAAGAGATTTTGACATTCTTGACTTATCGGGCCAAAAATACTTTGAATGGAAGGTAGATGCGGTGACCCATCTTAAGGCGAATGACCTTGAAAAAACAATTAAGGAGAACAATGATGTCACTCCACAGGAGAAGAAAAAAACAATTGTATTTCTCCGCCACCACATTCATGAAAGTCTCAAGACCGAATACTTATTTGTGGAGGATCCTGAAGAGTTGGGGAAAGTTTGAATGAAAGATATGGACACCAAAAGGAAGTCTTTTTCTCACAAGCTTTGTATGAATGGAACAATTTAAGGTTCCAGGACTTTAAGTCCATATCTGATTACTATAGTGTTATCCATAGGATCACCTCCCAATTGAGGTTATGTGGTCATATGATCACTCAAGATGAAATGGTAGAGAGAACATTCTCTACTATGCATTCTACGAATGTATTGTTACAACAACAATACCAAGAAAGAGGCTTCAAGAGGTACTCAGACCTCTTGAAAGTATTATTAGTGGCTGAAAAGAATAATGAGCTCTTAATGAGAAACCACAACCTCAGACCCACTAGATCAGTAGCAGCTCCGGGTGTCAATGCCACTAAAAAGGCATCCGATGACAAAAACATGAATCACAAAGAACGTGGGCAATAGTCACGGAACTATAATAACCGTGGTCGAGGTCGTGGAGATCGTGGTGGCCGTGATGGTCGCGGCCGTTGGCAAGGCTATAACGATGGCCGCCATGATAATCGAGGTAACTATGGTTACAAAGGGAACGAAAAGCAAAAGGTCCAGACGGGTCAAAAGGGGCCCTCTCATAAGCCAAGAATTGTCTGTTACAGATGTGCCATAATTGGTCATTGGGCAAAACTATGTCGTACCGCTTCACATTTGGTGGATGCTTACCAAGTTGAAAGAAACAAAGAAAAGGCTAATGAAACCAACTTCGTTGAAAACGAAGGTTTTGGTAGTTCACCCGTGACCAGCCTAAACGTCTCTCACTTTCTCAACTTTGAGAATGATGATGCATGTGCCTTGGACTGAAGCATTGGTTTAAGAACTTATGAGATCATCCTTATTGTATAATAATGTATAATATGTCATGTAATGTTTTCTTTTAAGATCTAGTAGGACTATGTAAAATATGCTTATCCTAATGTATAATATGAATTTTTATTAGTGGCTTGAATTATCTATGTTTCCTCTTTTATAGAATACACAGAAACTTATAAGGAAAGACTCGATGAGAAGGAGCAATGTCTTGTGGACAATGCCACCACACATACTATCTTGAGAAATAAAGAGTATTTCACACAATTGAAACCCTTTAGAGAAATGTGAATACCATATCCGGTGTGGCTAAACTCATCGAAGGCTCGGGAAGAGCTCTTGTTCTACTCCCAAAAGGAACAAAAATAGTAATAAATGACACATTATATTCGAGTAAATTTCGAAGAAATTTATTGAGCTTTAAGGATGTGCGTCAAAATGAGTTTCATATAAAAACCATGAATGAAAATGGGAGAGAATATTTGTGCATCACAACACATGAATGTGATAAGAAACAGATCATAGAAAAAATGTCAGGGCAAGCCTCCGGATTGTATGAGACATATATTTATCCGGTTGAGGCTAATGTGATATCTAAGAAAAGGTCATATGACCGAGATGAATTTACACTTTGGCATGACCGATTGGGTCACCCAGGATCAACGATGATGCACAAAATTATAAAGGGTTCACTTGGACACCCACTAAAGAACATGAAAGTTCTACCGCCAAGTCATATTAATTGTGCTGCTTGCTCACTTGGAAAGCTAATAATTCGACCTTTTAAAAGTAAGGTTACGAGTGAGACTCCTGCATTTTGGAAAAGATACAAGGAGATATATGTGGACCAATTGCTCCACCGCGTGGCCCATTTCGATACTTTATAGTGTTAATTGACGCATCTACAAGATGGTCACATGCAAGTCTATTATCGACTAGAAATGCGGCATTTGCTAAACTCCTTGCTCAAATAATCCGATTTAGAGCTCAATTTTCGGATTATACAATAAAGAAAATCCGGCTTGATAATGCAGGAGAATTTACATCCCAAATATTCAATAACTTTTGCATGTCAATTGGGATTGATGTGGAACCAGTAGCTCATGTTCACACACAAAATGGTCTTGCTGAATCATTGATAAAGAGATTACAATTAATTGTTAAACAATTATTGATGAAATCTAAATTACCACCATCTGCTTGGGGACATGCGATATTGCATGTTGCAGCCTTGGTCTGATTAAGACCAAGTACAAATCATGAACAATCCCATTGCAATTAGTGTTTGGTAAGGACCCTAATATATCACATCTAAAAATAATTTGGACGTGCAGTTTATGTTCTTATTGCTCCACCACAACGTACAAAGATGGGTCCACAAAGAAGATTGGGAATATATGTTGGTTTTGAATCCCCCTCGATCATTAGATATCTTGAACCAACAACGGTGATTTGTTTACAACAAGATTTGTTGATTGTCATTTTGATGAAAATACATTCCCAATCTTAGGGGAGAAAAGAAGAAAGTGGACCCGAGTTTGAAAGAAATTACATGGAATGCAACACTATTATCACACCTTGATCCAAGAACAAAAATGTGTGAACAAGAAGTTCAACGAATCATTCACTTACGAGGTGTTGCAAATCAATTACCAGATACATTTACAGACACTAAGAAGGTGGTAAAGTCACATGTTCCTGCAGCAAATGCCCCTGCAAGAATAGAAGTACTCATTGGACAACCAAATGTGTCCATTGCAAATGAGTCTACAACACGTCGAAAACGTGGTAGACCACTTGGTTCAAAAGATTTAAAACCGAGAAAAACAAGGAACCAAAAGGGTATAGCAGGAGAGGCTATAGTGATTGAATCAAATGAGGAACATGAGAAAGACAAAGAAAATGAGGATGAGAACATCCCAAATGAAGATAATATCCTTGATGAAAGAATCGACAACTATGAAATTGCTATAAATTACGACGATACAAGGATACAATGGAATAGAAAGGATATCATTGTTGATGATATATTTGCCTATTTTGTGGCTAATGATATCGCAATTGAAGATGACGACATTGAGGCAAAATCAGTTGATGAATGTCGTCGTAGAAAGGATTGACCAAGATGGAAAGAGGCAATTCAAATAGAATTGAAATCACTAGAAAAACATGAAGTTTTTGGGCCTGTAGTCCATACACCAAAGGGTGTAAAACTAGTCGGCTATAAATGGATATTCGTAAGAAAACAAAATGAGAAAAACGAAATTTTGAGATATAAGGCGAGACTTGTAGCCCAAGGTTTTTCTCAAATTTCAGGAATCGATTATGATGAAGCATATTCACCAGTAATTGATGCGACTATATTTAGATTCCTAATTGGCCTGATTGTCTTTGAAAATCTACATATGCGCCTTAAGGATGTCGTGGCTGCATATTTATATGGGTCACTTGATACCGACATCTACATAAAAGTCCCACAAGGACTAAAATTGTCTGAGGCCAACTCCTCAAAGTCACGAGAAATGTTTTCCATAAAATTGAGAAGATCCTTGTATGGATTAAAACAATCAGGACGAATGTGGTACAATCGTCTTAGTGAATATCTTCTCAAGGAAGGATATAAGAACAACATTATATGTCCATGCGTTTTTATCAAACGATCCAAAAGTGGATTTGCTATAATCGCAGTTTATGTTGACGATTTATATATCGTTGGAACTTCCAACGAGCTTGAAGAGATGGAATCTTTATCCATCAATCTAATTAGATTGAGAAAATCTTGAAGAGATTTTACATGGACAAAGCACATCCTTTAAGTTCACCCATGGTTGTTCGATCCCTTAATGTGGAAAACGATGAGTTCCGTCCTCGAGAAGAGGATGAAGACATCCTTGGCCCAAAAGTGTCATATTTAAGTGCAATTGGTGCTTTAATGTATTTGACTAACAATACAAGACCAGATATTGTTTTTGCTGTAAATTAGTTGTCTAGGTACAGTTGTGCACCTACAAGAAGACATTGGAATGACATCAAACGTATATTCCGCTACCTTCGAGGTACGCATGACCTTGATCTATTTTATCAATACAAAGAAGATGTCACTTTGGTTGGATATGCAGATGCAGGATATTTGTCTGACCCACACAAGGCCAAATCCCAAAACGGATACGTATTCACATATGGAGGAACAACAATTTCATGGAGGTCAACAAAACAAACAATTACCGCCACTTCCTCAAACCACGCAGAGTTGATCGCTTTGTATGAAGTTGAAAGAGAATGTGTGTCCTTACGGGCAATGATCGAGTTCATACAAAAGGAGTGTGAGATAAAACCTATCACTAAAGAACCAACCATCTTGTACGAAGATAATTCAGCATGCATTGCTCAGATGAAGAAAGGACATATCAAGGGAGATCGTACAAAGCACATATTGCCAAAGTTCTTCTCCACTCGTGAGTTGGAGGAAACCGGGGAAGCTGATATTCAACAAAGCCGCTCCAATGACAATCTTGCTGACTTGTTCACAAAATCATTGTGCCCGAAGAAATTTGAAGAGCTTGTGCGCAAGATTGGAATATGTAGACTCCGAGACATATGTTGAAATCACGGGGAGCATTATACGCGCTGCACTCTTTTTCCCTTCGATAAGTTTTTTTATCCCATTGGGTTTTTCCTGAAAAGGTTTTTAACGAGGCAGCTTCACCCAAGCGTATAATGAGTATGGAGTCAGCAACAGACGCTCAAGTTTGATAATGGAAGAATGTGAATATTCAAGGGGGAGTATTATGGATATACATGTACAAGTTATTTGTACATATCACATGCATGTAAGTGTGTACATGATGTTTTGTACACATATATCACACGCATGTCTTCTAGTATAACTTGGTCAAAATGTGAAGTAATTTGTACAAGGTGAATTATTCACCTTCTTACATCCTAGTATATTTTATTAGGAAATCCTCCATGATCTTGGCCTATAAATAGAGGTCATTTTCATTGTAACAAGATGCACCAAGAGCAAGCAAGAAATCTACTCTTCTTGTTCACTCCTCTCTTCTAGCTCTAAGTGTTCTTGAACACAACCCACAAAAGTGTAAGTAAACAAGAGATCGAAAGCAATCAAATCATAACATACATGTATTTATTAAGCTTTATATTTGATTTCATAGTTATTGTACATTGATCGTACATATATCGGGGAGACGATAAATAAAATATCTCATTCAAGTTTTGTTCGTTGGACCACTCAATTATTGAAGAAGATAGAAGCTCATGAAAAAATATTTGAAGATTTCAAATTAGGTCGTACTCAAGCCAATGACATTCAAGCAATCAATTCAAGAGCGGATGGATAATTTTATTATCAAAACTACGGAGGTCAGTAAATTTGGTAAATTTTGGATTTATTTTGAAATTATTATTAAATAACAAGCACCTTCTATTTCATTGGATTGGGATGCTTCATTTAGCCGAAAAATTGGACAACTAACTACTTTGATTGGTGAGCTTGCACAAATGACATATAATAGACCGGAAAAGATCAAGTGTTCATCTTTGAACTTGTCTACGAAATATAACGCCATCTCAAATCTTCTGAGGTTGAATGGTCACATTAATTATGCTGATGATGTTGTTTGCACATCCATTGTTGAGCCTATATTTACGCAAACACAAGATCCATAATGGAGTGACCCTAAAGTTATACAATTTGTCAATGATGTTGAAAAGGGTGTTTTGAGCAAAAAGGTTCTTGGTGACGCGGTGAAAGATTGGACGTCAACTAGTTTCGATGATGATCGTGTTGATAAAATTTTTATCAAGTGTAGTACGGGTAAGTTATCAACCTCTTTTTTCAATTATTATATAAGTGTATTATTTATCTAGATAAAATGCTTTAATAAATATTTACATGGAAATTAATTATCCGGATTTCGAGCAAGACTTTGGAGATAACATTGGGAAAGATGTAGGCAATTATTCTGGTTGTGTAGCCGATGAATCACCTATCATTGATCCTTCAAATGATGCTATAAAGGTAAAATATACGGAGTAATAATAAACTCATTAATAAAATAATTATTGTACATGTACTTAATTTCTATATAAATAATTTTATATTTATCTAATACGGGGTCGTATTTTTTTTCTACTCTACAACATTGATAGGTAAAATAACTGCTACTCGTAACACGCTGGTCATATTGTCCGATGCAGAAGATAAATTTGTTACCAAGAAAGATGTATGCACACTGAAAACGCTCTCTATGGACGCAACGAATGACCGTGTTTCTTCTTCCGCCGCTGATGGTCCGAATGGCCGGCCACCTGAATCTGGTACTGTCACTGGGATGAATTGGAAGCAAACTCTTGTACAGGGTGCTGTGAAGGAGAAGGCTTCTTTTCTCAGTGATGAATTTCTGAAGGGGAGGATCAGGGTGGAATTCCCCAATGGAGCTGATGGCATTCCTTCGGTTGTTATCGAGAAGGAAGTGATGGAGCAACTTAATGCTGTGTGGAAGGGTTCGGTGGTTGTGAAAGTTCTCGGGACCTTCGTCCCATTCCATGTGATGGATAGGAGCCTTCGGGCCATTCTTCGTCCGGTGGGGGGGATGACGGTTACGGACCTACCTAATGGCTACTTCCTGCTTAAGTTTGAAAGAGAAGAGGACTATATGAAGATTTTCTGCGAAGGACCGTGGTCGGTGTTTGGACACTGCCTGGTTATCCAGTCTTGGCACCCGGAGTTCAGCCCCTTTACAGATGTTATCAAATCTACTTGCACGTGGATCCGCATCGCTGATCTTCCTCTTACTCTTTATGATGAGAAGGTTTTAGGAGTGATTGTTTCTGGAATAGGGAGGCCGATCAAAGTTGATAAGAACACAAATTATGCTGCTAGAGCCCGGTTTGCTAGGGTTTGTGTTGAAGTGGACTTACAAAAACCACTGAAAGGTGCGGTTGTGGTTAATGGAACAAAATACAAGATAGAATATGAGGGACTCCATGTAATATGCTTCAAGTGTGGTGCTTATGGACACCTCGAACCTCAATGCCCCAAGCCACCCGACAACCCGGATGAACAGCTTGCCCCTTCCTCTAAGGAACCCGTGAGTACTGTGGTTGGGGTACCTCAGTCTGAGGAGACTATCGGAGATGTTGGCCCGTGGATGGTTGTTCCTCGCCGGCGTAGACATGCGAAGTCGAAAGGTCCGTCAAAAAACCCTAATGGGGAGGATTCTGATCCCAAGAATCCAGACAAGAGTGGCATTAATTGCAAGACGGCCCACGCGCCCCAAGTGATTAACAGAACAGACAAGGGAAAAGGAAAGGTCACCTCTCAGGGCCCACTGGCCGCTAAATCACGCAATGGGAATAATGATACTAGGGTTTTTTCGGCAGAGAATGTCTCTGACATTCGCCAAGCTTCTGGGAGTGCCTCCACGTCACGTATTCAAAAGGGACTTAAGGCGGGGAAAAAATTTATTCTACAGAAGAAGATGGATGGGCCCAACAAGCAATCCAACATTATTAATAATGTGGTGAGTAATGGGCCTGCAAAAAGACCCAGATCCCAGGATGCTGAAGTGGATCCGGTTGTGGAGGGATTCAGTAACACTCTCAACAAAGCCCTACAGAAGATAACTAATCCTAGTATGTTGCCGACTACCTCTCCTGGGACTATGGTGATCGCTGATTCTGTGCAGGGCACAATGCCGGACTGCTCAGTGGGGAACCCAGGACAATCGGGGCCTGATCAGGAGGCTGTTTTGGTTGGGGGGGATGCGGATCCCGCTGCCTCTGACAACTTGATGGAAGTGACGGAGACTGATGTGTCTCAGTAATTTGGGCGCTGTTTCGTCCCCTCTCTACTGGTTATCAATGATTGGAATTTTTTGGAATTGCTTCGGGACCATCAAACCGGGTTTCCGAAGAGCTATTCGTTACTTGCTACGTAAACATAAGCCTAACTTCTTGGCCCTTTTCGAAACTCATTGCGCTGGGAGCCAAGCTGACCAGATTTGTTTGCGAATGGGTTTTGATTCTTTTGATCGGGTTGAAGCTCAGGGTCAAAGGGGTGGTATCTGGTTATTATGGAACGCTGTTGATTGCCCTATCCAGATTATTGAGAAAGATCGGCAATTTATCCATGCAGTGGTGGGAACTGATTCGTCTGCCTTTCATCTCTTCATGGTGTACATTTGTCCGGATCCTCAACGTCGTGAAGGCATATGGGAAAGGCTGGCAACAATCTTGGGCAACATCCAGGAGCCGTTTGTTTTTGGCGGTGACCTCAATGTGATTCAAAACCTTCATGAGCGTCAAGGTGGCTCGAATAGATTGAACCGTGAGTCTCTGGAGTTTGGGCATTGGTTGTCTCGCCTTCAGCTCATCGACCTTGGGTTCCATGGCTCTCCATTCACTTGGTTCCGTGGAAGGTCTTTGGATACCAGACTCTATAAAAGGCTCGATCGGGTGTGTGTCTCTCCGAGTGCTCGTACTAGATGGCCCAATGCGAATGTCCACCACTTGCCTCGCCTCTCATCGGACCACAACCCCCTCCTTCTCTCCTTTGATTGTCGCTGGGAGGGGAACCCGAGACGTAGACCTTTCCGCTTCCAAGCTGCCTGGATCAACCACCCGGAGTTTGCCTCGCTTATCTCGTCTAATTGGGACAGGCTGGTGGCTCTTCCTGTTGCCCTGGAGAAGCTTAAGATGGTCTTGCGTAAATGGAACAAGGAGAACTTTGGTAGTATTCATGAACGCAAACTCTCTCTTTTAAAAAGAATGGAGGATATCCATGCTGAGATCATTACGGTCCCTTCTGAACAGTTAATCCTCGAGGAGACTGCGGTTTCTGGGGAGCTGGATTCGGTCCTTGAGCAAGAAGAGTTGCTGTGGTACCAGAAGTCTCGTCAAAACTGGATCTCGTGCGGTGATCGGAATACCAAGTTCTTCCACATGGCTACTTTAATCAGACGGCAGGCTAACAGGATTGAGGCGCTCAAGTTACGTAATGATTCTTGGTGTTTGGACCAACCTGTGCTCGAGAGATATGCCGGGGATTTCTTCAGGGATCTCTATGGCCCCTCTGATCTTGAACCGGTTACCTGCCTCCACTCTTGTGGCTTCCCCCGTCTCTCTCAGGTTCAGCTGGCGGACCTTTCCAGACCTGTGTCTGAACTGGAGATTTTCTCGGCTATTAAGGAGATGGGCGCTTTTAAAGCCCCGGGAATTGATGGTTTTCAGCCCCTGTTCTATCAGTCTCTCTGGGATACCGTTGGGAAGTCTTTGATCGATACGGTGTTTGCTTTCCTGCGGACTGGGGCCCTGCCTCCTTCGGCGAATGAAACCCTCATTGTGTTGATTGCTAAAGTTGCTAAGCCTGAGTATATTCAACAATTCCGCCCTATAAGTCTTTGTAATGTGTTCTACAAAACTATTACTA
Organism: Fagopyrum homotropicum; assembly: GCA_033239125.1. Taxonomy (NCBI): domain Eukaryota; kingdom Viridiplantae; phylum Streptophyta; class Magnoliopsida; order Caryophyllales; family Polygonaceae; genus Fagopyrum; species Fagopyrum homotropicum. The sequence continues at coordinate 141,739,226 of BSWB01000003.1, read as the reverse complement.
AAGTTCTTGTGAGCAGACTCAAACCACTTATGAGCCTCCTTGTAAGTCCAATGCAAAGCAGTTTTATCCCGGGACGGATGATTTCGGACAATGTTGTCTTGGTACAGGAGGTTGTTCATTCTATGAGGACCAAGAAAGGGAAGAAAGGGTGGATGGTTCTTAAGCTTGATTTGGAGAAGGCCTATGATAGACTTAGGTGGGAGTTTATTGATGATACTCTCAAGATCATCGGTTTTCCCCCTTTACTGATTGAGCGCATCAACCATTGTGTTTCTACGGGCTCTATGCGTTTGTTATGGAATGGCGAACTATCCTCGTCTTTCCCTATGACGCGTGGGATCCGTCAAGGTGACCCGATTTCTCCTTATCTCTTCGTCCTTTGTCTTGAGAGACTCGGACACCTTATTGATAAGGCGGTGGTGGAGGGCGATTGGAAGCCTATCCAGATTTCGAGGGGTGGACCGAAAATCTCGCATTTATTCTTCGCTGACGATATTCTGCTCTTTGCTGAGGCGTCAGAGAAGCAATTGAGGACTATCAAAAATATCATTGAATCTTTCTGTGGAGCGTCGGGTCAGAAAATTAGTCCATCCAAATCGAAACTCTTTGTTTCGCATAATGTTCGGGGTGATCTGGAGAGTATGTTGAGTAACATTAGCGGCATCCCCTCTACCCGCCATCTTGGATCCTATTTGGGCATTCCTATTTTTCATGAGAGAGTTTCTGCTGCTACGTTTAGCCCTCTCCTCGAGAAGATTACTGCAAGGCTGGCGGGTTGGAAGGCGCATACGCTGAGTATCGCGGGTAGGGTGACCCTCACTAAAGCTGTGTTGTCCACTATCCCTCTCTATACAATGCAATCGGTGTTGCTTCCTTCTGCGGTATGTTCGAATATTGATATGATTTGCAGAAACTTCATTTGGGGTAGCAAATCGGGAGCTCGGAAGATCCATCTGGTGAAGTGGGACATTATTTGCAAGTCTAAAATGGAGGGGGGGTCTTGGAGTTCGCCGAACTCTCGACTCTAACCACGCTATGGTTAGTAAACTGGGATGGAGACTCTTCTACTGTAAAGATTCTCTCTGGGCTAAAGTGCTACTGCATAAGTACCGTGTGGGTAATCTTGACTGGCCGACTTCCCTCCCGAATCGGCATGGATGCTCTGCGGTGTGGAGAGGCATTGTCTCCTCCTATAATAAAGTTGTGGCTCCCAATCTGGCTTGGAATGTGGCTTATGGGAATTCGGTTAAACTTTGGTTAGACCGCTGGCTTGTTGATGACCCTCTGTCGCTTCACGTTCTTTCCCCCCTCTCTGCTGAAGACCTTGGCCGTAGTGTTAGAGATGTCTGGTCGGATGTCGATGGTTGGGACTGGGCCTACCTTCGTGATAAGGTTCCCTCTACGTGCCTGCTCCGTTTTGCTTCGACTGCGCTCAGCCCTGACAGAAACTGTCCGGACTGCATTCGCTGGTTGGGGTCTACGTCTGGCCAATTCTCTACTTCCTCCGCATATTCCTTCATCTCCAATACTCAGGGTGCTCCGAGCGGGAGACAGGATTGTTTTCCGACGATCTGGAAGATCGAGGTGCAGGAGCGTGTTCGCTTTTTTGCTTGGACGGTGGGCTGGGGCCGAATTCTCACCAATGCGGAGCGGTTTAGGCGGCATCTAGCTCCTGATCCCAACTGCCAGAGTTGCCCAAACTCGCCGGAGTCGTTACTTCACCTGTTCCGCGATTGCGGCCACGCGGCTCCGATTTGGAGGGAGGTTGTCCCACTGAATCACCAGGTGACTTTCTTCTCTCTTGCCTGGGATGATTGGTTTCTGTTGAATGTGAACATGGGGCTTGTGGAGGGGCTGAATGTTGTGTGGAATAAGTTCTTTTTGATTGCTATTTGGTGGCTTTGGAAATGGCGTAACAACCGAACGTTCCGTGATTCGCCCATGGCCATGAATCATCTGGACTTCATTAGGGCCCGTTACAGCGAGAATGAACAGGCCGTTGCTTCGAAAAATGTTTTCAGATTACACCAAAGGAAATCGGAAGTTTTGGTGAGATGGCTAAGGCCCTTGGAGGGATGGGTTAAGATTAATACCGACGGTGCCTCTCATGGTAATTCGGGGCTTGCTTCGGCTGGTGGGCTGATTCGCGATTGTCATGGTGAGTGGATTTGTGGGTTTGCTGCTAATATTGGGGTTGCGACTGCGCCGCTTGCTGAGTTGTGGGGTGTGTTTTACGGACTTGAACTTGCGTGGAATAAGGGTTTCCGGCGTGTTTTGATCGAGGTTGATTCACTTATTGTTTTGCGTATTCTCAAAGAGGGTGTGGACTCCGTGCACCCTCTTTCTAGCCTGGCTCGTCGTGTCCAAGGCTTTATTGTTCGAGACTGGATCGTTCGGTTTGGTCACATCTTTCGGGAAGGTAATAGGGCTGCGGACTCGCTTGCTAATTTTGCCTTCTCACTCTCTCTTGGTCTTCATGTTTTGGTTACTCCGCCGGTTTGTGCTAGTGTTTTGTTGTTAGATGATGCACGTGGTGTGAGTTTTCCGCGTTTAACTCGTTTGTAATTTGTCTCTTCTTAGGGGAAGGGTTACCTCTCCTTTCTTTTCACCAAAAAAAAAAAAAGAAAGATGTATGTTATATATGGTATAACTATAATGCAGATACATATTTATGTGATATGTATAGATATGCACGTGTGCTGTATGTGTATATAGTATGTATAGATTGCACGACGGTGTGTCTCATTCGTGCTTATATTTCCAAGCAAGCAGATAATTCTATAATATTAGTTAAATAAGGATTAATCATGTAAGTGTGTACTATTATATTTATAATTCGTAATTTACAAAGTGTAATCTATATGCTTTATCATGCTGCATGAAATATTGTTCGTGTGATAATTATGTATACAAATTAATATATTTATATTAATCTTATTTTGTCCATGTATATTATAATAAGTCTTGTATATTTATAGGTGGATAGGAAGGTAAAGGAATAGAAAAATATGTTGTAGACGATGTGGTGATGAGAAAAAGGTTGCGCATGAGTTATGAGAAGAAACCGTCGGCATCACCAAAAAGTCCTCATATCTACCGGGTTATAAATGTGTCCAAATCTTACACAAAGACGCACATATTTTATATATCGTATTAAGTGGAGGTTTTCTTGAAAAGTGAGTGTAGTTTACCCTTTATTTTTGCATTCTTATCATTCAAATGCAATTTATATGAATAAGTTATATATTAATCAAATTTATTGTTAACTTTTGATTTTCCCATTCCTTTTGTATCAATAAAAAAGATTGTTAACTTTTGATTCAAGGAAACTTTGTTCGAATACAATGATTTAAAGGTGAATGGATCGAAATTCGAATCGTTTGTTGGTGAAGAAACAATATGCACCCCTATTGTAGATTGTTGGGCTAAAATTCTGAACAAGAATGAAGTTTATAGGAGTGATACGTCCCCTTCTAGGTTCTTTGTACCATGTTATGCTACGGTAATAAAATAAATAAATTATTTTATAATGATTACATAATTTCATGATGTGTGCAAATGTATTATACGTGCTTCAATAATATGTAGGTGAGGAGCATCGTGATGCCGAATGAACGTACATATGCTATACATTACAAGGTGTTTGAGCATGATATGGATTTAGCACTATCAACAACTCCCAAACCTAATATCGCGTTGTTTGACATGGTTAGTACCCTATAATATTTTTGTTCCCATATTTTTCATATTGACTTTTTTTTCCTGTGTATTCACTAAATAACATGTCGTGCAACAAGTTATGTTTTCCTTTTGGAATGGTGAACATTACTACATCATACGGTATGATTTTAGAAGAAAAGTGATTGAAATCATCGATACCATTAATAAATTTTTTGCCGTGCTATTGGTGATGAAAATTCAACTAAAAATAATGGAAATATTCCTACTATACTGGTACTTTTTATTCTTATCATTTTAATAATTATTTTTTTAATTTTATACTATTTTCGACTACTATACTATTAATTAATAATGTTTTACTATGTTTTTCTTGTTGTAAAGACTAGGATGTTTGCGGGATTTTTAATGAAAAAGGGACATCTTCTATCAAGGGAAAACGTAATATGGTGATGAATATTATTTGGAGGGTCAAAGATGATATATGTCATGAGGCATTTGGAGACATACATGGAAACCGATGCAAATGGACAGACTTGTGGTTTCAATATACCACCAAGTAAGACTATGGGTCAGTTTGGTAACATAAGATTACGTAGATGAAGATGAGGATGAAGAGAATTATTTAGGTGAAGAATTAAGGAAATAAAATTGTTTAAGATGATGAGGATGAAAATAAGTGAAATGGGTGTTTGGTGAAATTTATATAATTCTGGATAAAATTACAAAAAAATACGTGTTAATTTTTTTTATAGATGAAAGAGATGGAACAAAACAAAGGGGTAAAAGTGAGATTTTAGCTTTAAAATTCTCATAATCCTTATAATCTAACTTTTACAGGATTACAAAATTTCTATAATCTAATTCTCTTAATCTCCATAATCCAACTTTTGTAATCCTTAATACACTTACCAAACAAGATTACAAGAATCATTTCTCTGTTTTAATTCTCATAATCTTAATTCCCTTAATCTAAAGGCTTACCAAACGGATAATGTTCGAGGAAAACATGTTGAAGCAAGAAGTTCTAGAAAAGGTCAACTGTTCCTACCAAAAAAAAAAAAAGAAAAGGTCAACTGTTTCGAAAAAACCCTCTAGTTTAATAGTTAGACTAATTTTCCGTTGATTTCAAACTGATAATGTTGTTGTTACGCATTATCACGTACCCAAGGCGTTTCATTCAATTGATGTTTTAAGATGACTATATTTTCGGTTGTTTTCTTTTCTCAATTTTTTACTGCACAAAATGGTAATATATATATATATATATATATATATATATATATATATATATATATATATATATATATATATATATATATATATATATATATATATATATTGTGCATGCACGATTGGAAAAAAGTATAAAAAAAAAAGTGTATACCTCAACACGCACTAGTAGTTAAACACGTACTATAAGCACTAATAGTAAACATGTGTTTAAACACGCACTATAAAACTACCAGTGAAACAAACACTATAAGGATGCACGACTCGTGAAAATTATATTAACTATTTTACATAAGCACGACATTAACTAATATATCTAAACTATTTTAATCCGAATGCACGACTATTATAAGGTTAACTAATATACCTCAAACATTCAAACATGCACTAGTAGTTAAAATAGGCACGATAAGCACTAGTAGTAGATGCACTATAAGTATGCACGACTAATAATTATATTAACTATCTTAAATATATACGACATTAACTAATATACCTCAAACACGCACGATTAGTTAATGCATAAAAAAAATGATGGCTTTTTTAAATTCATTTTCAAAAGTAACAATAAAATAAAATTGTGTAAATATTTTAAATTTTTTTAACTCAATTATTAACTTATTGAAAGTATATATACCATGCATGAAAATGACACGTTTGGATGCAACCATGACATTTGCTTAATGGTTCCACGTGTACTATATGATTTGTGTATGTATGCAAGTGTTTCTATATATAATATATGTCCACCATTGAAATAGCATGCAATGAAGTTCCATTATTTAATCAATAGTGCACAACTTCAACATCAACGTCACAACACCAAAATTTGGATCATCATGGGTAACAACAACGTATGTAGTACACGTGTATTAATATTTGTAATGTATAATGCGCATTTGGCAAACGCAAGTGTAATGCATGAAGTACCCGTGTAATGCACAAGTTCAAAATGTAGTTGCACACGAGCGATATATAGTTATACTCAGAGTAAGCTATCGTAAAGAACTTAACTGTTCGACCGAAAGAACCAAAGTTAAACATTGTTGTAGTCCCATTGAGTCATGCATGGAAGATTCGGAATGGAGATGAACGAAACGTGCATGGAAGAAACAATCCAATCTAGTGTTTAAGAAGTTTTATATTAATATTGACACTGTTGTAGTCCCATTGAGTCATGCATGGAAGATTCGGAATGGAGATGAACGAAACGTACATGGAAGAAACAATCCAATCTAGTTTTTAAGAAGTTTTATATTAATATTGACGTGTCATTATCGATCGATCATTTATATAGAAGTGCTATAGTGCGTGTTTAACTATAGTCTAATCAGAAATCGAAGCCCGGCTGTCTCAAGGTTTGTTAGATCTCCAGTTCGAGTTTCAACTGGAGTTGGATTTTATCCTTGATCAAGAGGAGGTGCTATGACTTCAAAAATCAAGGGATAATTTCATCACCGACGGGGACTGAAACACCTCTTTTTTCCATCTCTCTACCCTTATTTGAAGAAGGCGTAGTCGGGTTGATTTCTTAATGAATGATGAGGGAACGTGGATCTCGGACCAAATATTGCTTAAGCTGAACACCACGAACTATTTCCGAACATGTTCACTGCGGAGTTTGTCCTTGAGCACATAGGTATTTACTCATCTAATTTCCCCTCTCTACTGAGAGAAGATTGTGCTGCTCTATGTCGTCTCTTCTTTGACAACGAAATAAAAACATGCTTATTTTCCATGAGACCGTTAAAGGCGCCAGGTAAGGACGGATTTAGTGTTATCCTCTTCCAACGTTGTTGGTCTTTGTTTGGGAAGAAAGTCATGAATACCACCAAGGAATTTTTCGGACTGGCATCTTTCCGACTGGAAATAATGACATACTTATCTCTCTTATACCTAAGGGTACCAGCCTGGATCATATGTCTAAATTCAGGCCAATCGGCCTGTGCAATGTGACTTACAAACTCATTTCTAAGCTTCTGGTGAACCGATTACAGCCTCTCATGGATCGTTTGGTGAGTCTCTTCCAAGGCATCTTTATTCTAGGTAGAATGATTGAGGATAATGTTGTTATCGTTCAGAAGCTAATCCATTCTATTGCAAAAAAAGAAATCATGCAGGAAATGGTTGGCTATCAAGATCGATCTCGATAAAGCATATGACAAGTTATCCTAGGACTTTGTGGAAGAAACATGTGAGCTTATGGGGTTGCTGGAATGTGGAGATCTTGGATCTCTGCCTGTATTCGATCTCAATCCATGTATGTATTGTGGAATGGTGAAATGTCGGAAAGCTTCCCTCCCTCAAGGGGTGTCAACAAGAGGACCCTATTTCCCCTTACTTATTTCTTCTTTGCTTGGAAAGGTTGGGACATGCTATTCAAAGCATGCTGGATAAAGGCTCTTGGAAACCGATTCACATTAAGCGTGAATGCCCGGCTTTCTCTCACGTCTTTTTTGCCGACGATATTGTCCTCTTTGTTGAAGCCACTATGGAGAACATACAAGTCATTACGAATTTCTTGAAAGATTTATGTGATTACTAAGGGTTGAAAGTCAGCGGTCCCAAGTGCCACATCATGGCCTCGCCCAATGTTTGCGCTAATTTCAGAAACATTCTGCACAACCGCATTGGTATTCCAATCGTTACTAATTTTGGGAAGTATCAGGGCTTTACAATCCTACATAAGCGCATGCATTCTAGGGATTTTGATTTTTTGTTGGAAAAAACAAGGTTGCGCATAGCGGCCTGGAAAGGCCGTTTCTTGAGTTTCGTTGGCAGACTCACTCTGGTCAAATCGGTTTTGTGTTCTTTTCCTACTTACGTTATGCGTATGGTTAAACTCCCCGTTTCTATTTGCAAGGAACTTGACAACATTTGCCACTCTTTCCTTTGGAATGACAAGGAATCGGGATGGGGCATTCATCTGATATCATGGTCTAACATTTTCAAATCGGTCGATATCGGACGATTAGGGGTTTGTTCATCCATTGATGCCAACCTTATTGCACTAGGTAAACTGGCGTGGAGGTTCATGCATGAAGCGGAGAAGCCTTGGGCCGGCCTCCTTGCTACTAAGGGATCAAGCAGTTCACCGACTCGTCTGCTACGAAGAAGGGATCCTATATTTTGTGAGGTATCATCTAGGCCAAGCATAATATTCTTTCCAAAGGACTCAAGTGGATCGTCTTCAGTGGCACTATTGTTCGGTTATGGGCTAACGTTTGGTGTGGCTCTGGTCCGCTAATCGCCGACGTACTGGCCCGCCCTCCGGACGAGGACTGGTCTTTGTCTGTCGCCGATTATTGGGTGCCGGGTTTGGGTTGGGATTGGAACAGATTGCTGCCTCTTTTGCCACTTTAGTTTCTCGTTAAGCTTGTTAGCGTCTCTTTGCAGGACGTCAGGGGTATCCAGGACTGTGTGGCTTGGAGCCTGGATAATAGTGGTTCGTATTCTTCTAGTTTTGCGTGGAGTGCTATGACTGCGGTGAGGGAAACTGACTTCGTCGGGTCGTCGCTTTTTGCATCCATTTGGAAATTATGGATGCTTGAAAGGATCCGGGCCTTCCTGTGGCTAGTGGTTCATGGTAAGTTGATCACCAATTCCGAGAGGGTGCATCGCCATCTTGCTACTTTAGATTTGTGCCCGATTTGTAGTTCCTCTCCGGAGACGATGATGCATTTGTTCCGTTATTGCCCGAACATGAACTCTCTTTGGGGAAACCTGGTTCCCTTTGAAGACGCTCATGATTTCTTCTCGGATGGGGATCACCGATGGCTGCTCTCAAATATGTCTAATGTCACTCATATCACAAACTCTATGTAGTGGAATATCTGTTTCGCTGTTACCTTATGGTTATGCTGGAAATGGCGTAATGTTCTCATCTTCAATGACACTAGTATTCCAAGCAACAGGGTCGTCATCATCTCAACTCATGCAGTCATACCAAAAGGATCACTGCTGTAGTGAATAAGCTTCACATCAAGTCGGCCACAAATCCCCATAACCCCATCCACGTCCGATGGTCTACTCCGGATAAAGATTGGGTCAAGTTAAACGCTAATGGGTCCGTTTCGGGAGCGGGTATGTATGCTACAATTGGGGGTGTCATTTGGGACTGTTCGGGGGTAGTGGCTTGGAGGGTTCATCTTTAACATCGGTGCTTGTACAATACCGATGGCTGAGTTGTGGGGTTTGTGCATGTGAATGCATCTTGCTTGGGAGAAGGGTTTCCGTAAAGTGATTGCGTAGACCGACTCAGAACTTGTGGTAAAGCTTATCGACAACAAGCTTCCATTTTTTCACCCTCTTTTTAGCTTGGTATCGAGGTGTCAAGGCTTCCTCCGTAGAGATTGGCTGGTCCAGCTCAGCCACATTTACCGGGAAGCAAATGGCTCGGTTGATCGTCTTGCCTCTCTTGCCTCCGAATACCCCATTGGTTTCTTTCCTCTCATCGATCCACCTACTATTTTAATTTCTTTCCTAAAAAACGATGTCCGCGGAGTAGCGACCCAAAGGCTTGTAAACTGTTAGCTCTTTTTTTAATCGCAAATAAAACGGGCTAGGCCGTCCTTCCCCGTACACATTACCAAAAAAAAAGCCATGTACATTCAATTTCATCCATGTTCTTGGATCGTTCCGATTTCAGACGACGACGCCTTCAGTAAAACGTGTATAATTATTACTAAAACTTGTATACTCATTATCGTAGCAAATATTAAAATGGTAACAATATATACCGCTGATCCTAATATAAAAACGATAAAATTGTTATGCAAAAATACAATTAAATCATATACGTACGATTTTGTTTAATGGTGTGACACAGTTCTTATTTTATAACTTAACTTTAATTCTTAGTTGATCATATATGTATAGATAAAAGATGATGGATTGGGATATTACTGACCGGTGAATGAATGGTCTTCCGAGAAGTACTCATCTCACTCCGATTTCTACTCCATCGAGTTTCTTGCTCTTTCAGTTTGAATGAGAATCACCAATCAATAAATAACTCACATATCACACCGCTTCAATCAAACAACCAAAACAATGTCTTATTACCCAAAAGGATACAACCGCGGCGGCGACAATGTCGACAATTTCGACGACTACGACCCAACACCATACAACGGCGGCTACGACATGAACATAACCTACGGCCGCCCTCTTGCCGCCTCCCAAGAGACTTGCTACCCTCGCACTTCCACCTCCTCCTCCCACGCCGGAGGTTCCGGTTCCGGTAGGCCACACCCTTCTTCAGGCTATGCCGCCGGCGGGGCCCGTGACGACGACGATGAGTTCCACGAGGCACGTCCCCACCTTGGTGGTCAACCTCACGGCCACCCAACCGGACATCATAGGAAGAACGACGATGACGACGAGGATAGACGGACATCGGGACATGGTCGGCATGAAATGACTAGTCATAAGAGTCACGGCAATGACGATGACGATGATAGAAGGGCAACGGAACATAGGAGGCATGATAAGCATGGAAAGTCGAGCCGGAAGAATGACGACGACGATGACGATGATCATGATAAGCGCAGACATGGTCGCAAGAAACACGTGAGTAATTTGATCTTCTTCTTTGAATTGTCATTATCGATTTCATTGTATTATGGATATGGGCTATATGGCAGAGCGATGACGACTCTTCTGGCGACGACGATGACGATGAAAAAAAGCACCGCCGCGGCCGCCGCCACCACAAGAGTCACGATGAAGATTGATGCTGACGGAGCGTGCATTCAAACAAACATTACCTACCTTCTGCATTATTTTTCACCTTGAATAAAATGACCGATAAGAAATAGATTACTTGGCTTTTTATTTATTATGTCCACGTTATTGTAATAAAAGAGGGTATATTATTCTATAATGGCAGTACGTAAGTTTCAATTCTAACCTACTACGTACGTTTTTCTATGTGATGGTGAAAGCATGTGCTAATTGAGTAATATATACGACTTATAGGGAAACTAAATAAGCACCCTTATAATTATATAATTAGAAAAAATAACCACATAAGTTGTATACACATTGGCATCTAGCTCAAATTCTTGTAGATAAAGGATAGAAGGATCTGGGCCTGTTCGGTAAAACTAGATTTTTGAGTAGTTTAAAATTTTTGAGTAGCTTTTGTAAATTCCAAAAATCTAACAAAATAACCTAATTGATGTTTAATAAAAGTAGAGTTTTGTGGTAGATTTATCAAAAAAGAAAAAATGTATAAATTGTTAAAGATGTAAAAGAGAGGTAAAATTGTAAAAATTTTGATAATCTAACCAAAAAGCTATCCAAAAAAGTATTTCAAATCTCAAAAAAAAACTCCTCAAAAATCTTTTCAAAAATCTAATCTTTCTAAAAATCTGTTATGCAAACACCACGTAGCTTTCAAAAAATACAAAGTTCTACCGTAATCTACGCAATAATCTCTCCGAACAAGCCCCTATCATCTAAAGTAGTCGATTGGTTTTAAAGATAAAATCTCATTGAGCTTATATGTGTTGGGCTCGGGCATGGTATGTGCAACAAAAGTCCGAGATCTTCGATCCACTGAAATATCACATACGAGATCCAAATCCAAAATCAAGTTTTCCCTCTTCAATTACGAAGCGTTAGGGCAAAAAGGATAAGACAATCTCTGACTAAACACTTGCAACATAAAAACCTTACCCGTGAAAATCTAACATAACTCCTAAAATCTACAACTGAACACACCCTTAACCCGGACATGATTCACATTACGAGCGTAAACTCGGATATTTTGCCGATCCAAATAAAATGAAGTCGATAAATGGTAGAAATGAAGTCGATATATATTGAACTCGATGAGCATTGATTGGAAAAAAGAAGAAACATATGAAGAAGCATGAAGTCTTTGATCTCAAGACTAACCAACATTAAGATCTAAACATCAACCTCACACTTAGTAGAGATCCGATACTTAATCGCAGATCCAACAAGAAGCCCACTATTCTTATCCCCAAATCCAATATAAGCCGGGCAATTAACCCACAAATGATACTTACCCGATATCCACGTCCCAACTTTCCACTTAACCTGCCCGTCAATCTTAACATTAACCGGAACAAGCCCCTCCGCCACGTCAGCCGCCAGCCAAGCCGCCACGTAAGGCGCAACCGGGACCGCCGTGCCGTAAATAAACGGGGACCACACAACGGTATCCTTATGGCCTTGATAAGTCGGAGGAAGCAGCGTCGGGAGAGTGATCTGCTGGTTCCGATACGACGCCGTTACACGAAGAACCGTGTAGTACACGCCAACGCGCTTGTTGGGGTTGCGCGTGGTTAGAGTCACTTGGAGGCTGCTGGTTAAGAGGTTCGGGTTAGTGGTGGCGTTGAAGGCGTATAGGGTGGCGTCTTGGAGGATGAACTGAGGTTTTGTTGGACGGAGGACTAGCCATGAGATTAAGATCGCTAGGAGTGCTAGTACTATTAGGGCGAGGATGGCGGATATTATTACGCAGCCGGAGCTGCCGCCGCCACCCTCCTCCTCCTCCTCGTCTGAATGGTTGCCGCAGTCTTTTTCCGTCATCGGAGAGAGGTTTGATGGAAGCGCAGTGAGAAAGGAGGATAAGAGAATCGGCAGAACGTGAGTGGCGTTATGAGTGTTAGGCTATGCACAAACATGATCCTACTTCTCCGCTTTATCAACTTCTTCTTTACTTTACTGTGCTTATTGACTTCGGTTAATTGCTTTATTTAATGTACCTAATTGCATTATTCTTCCTTCATTTCTATATTTTAAATTATTACATGAACTATTAATATCACCTAATCTTTTTATAAAATGTAAAACAATATTATTAAAAAGTCGGATATATAACTGATCCGATTAACAGTTATCTGAATTGACTAATATAGGTATCAAATTTAGAACTGAGATATCCAATTCACTGAACATATAATCACAATATTATAAAATAATCGAATAGGATATTCAGGCACATTTAGATTTATCCGATCCGGTTGTTCATCCCTACAAGCAACCATTCTAGGACTGAGAAGAAGTTGGTTCTGTTCATCGAACCAAACCAAAACCGCAAATTGCGGTCCAAATCGCAACCGAACCGCTGATAATCGGTTCGGTTTGCGGTTCATCATATTTTGTGTTGCGGTTCAAACCGTAAACCGCAACCAAACCGCAAAAACCGCAACTGAACCACAAAAACCGCAACCAAACTGAAAAACCGCTAAATGTGGTTTATTTGCGGTTTGAACTGCAGCCGAAGCGCAACCAGTCCGGTTCGAACCGTAACTGAACCATAACAAAGTGGTTTGCAGTCCACATCTTATAGGTATGGGGTTTGCTGTTTGGTTCAGTTACGGTTGCACTTCGTGCGATTTTGGACCGCGGATCAGCCTTAAATAGGGATGTCAGTGGGTCGGATATGGGTCGGGAGTACCTTATTCATCCCCATACCCATTTAATATAATGGTCCCCGTCCCCATCCCCATCCCCGTTCGGGTATTGAGAATTGTCCCCATCCCCGTACCCGTCGGATATTCGTCTCCATCGGGAAATCCCCGTTCCCGTTTAATTTCTCCATTTTAAAACCTTATATTGGTTTTCCCGGTAAAAATCTCCATCTCCGTTTAACTTTTAGCTTTTTCGACAAAACAATATTGACTCGGATAATAAATGTGAAATTAGACCATAAAATACAAAATTGTTTATTTTGTTTAACTATATAAATAAATAAAAAACACTAGTAAAAAAATGAAAGAAGAAAATTTTACTTTTTTAAAAAAATACAAATTTGGCAAAGTAAAGTTATACCGTCTATATATTAGGTTTCGTTCGTTCAAGTAAGATCGAGACCCGTAGTACAAACTTGTGTAAACTAAATTAATTATATGTTAACATTTAGATTACGATCTTAAGAAAAAGTGTTATATTATTTTATCATTTTAATTTTATGGTTTAGGATTTAGATTGCACATCAAAACACATATCTAAAAGAGTAAGAAACATAAAAAACACATCATGTAGTGGGATTGTCAAAGTCCGATATAGACGGACCGGTAGAGCGGGGGTCGTGTGCATACGAGCGCACATGCGCATTAGGCCCAAGCCCAGCACATAAACCCGGTGAGGTTCCATCCTAAAACCAATTGGCAATAGGAGGAGTAGCCCACCGACCTTATATACCAGGCTCGGAGTGTCCCCATCTTTCGATGTGGGACTTTATTATCTCCAACACGCCCCCGCAAGTGCAACTAGAGGATATAGACCGAGTTGCACTTGTCCACAGGTTAGGATCGCGAGCCGAATTGAGGCTAACCGCTCTGATACCATGTCAAAGTCCGATATAGACGGACCGGTAGAGCGGGGGTCGTGTGCATACGAGCGCACATGCGCATTAGGCTCAAGCCCAGCACATAAACCCGGCGAGGTTCCATCCTAAAACCAATTGGCAATAGGAGTAGCCCACCGACCTTATATACCAGGCTCGGAGTGTCCCCATCTTTCGATGTGGAACTTTATTATCTCCAACAGGGATGTGCATTTGATCATCATGATTTGACGTTCACGACGTATTAAAAAATTTCAAGAGGTGTTATCCTCATATGATCGAAAACCAAATTAATATAGGTTAGCATTAGTATAATTTACACATATAATTATCAAATAAATATTTAAGGTTAAAATACATTTTGTGTAAGTAGGAATGAGTAATCATAAAATACAAAAGTTTATATAGCTTGAAATTATAGTAATCACCGACAGTTTTTGAATTAAATATGAAAGAAACAATTTGATTTACTAGGCTTTTTCTAGTTTTGTGTTTAATAAATGTACCATTGAGAGAAGAGTGTGTAGAGTTTGAAAATAAATACAAAACGTTGGGGTATATTTACTTAATTGAAACATTAAAAAGCCTCGTTACTATTCTAGTTTTTCAAAAAGGCCTAGTTACCATAATTGCCCAATATGAAACTAGAAAGAAATTGTAATATAAATACAATTTGTTTATATATATATATATATATATATATATATATATATATATATATATATATATATACCCACCATATTCTCCGTCGGGGATTCCCATTGGGTTACCCGTCGAGGATCCCCATCGAGTTACCCGTCGGGGATCCCCATCGGGTTACCCGTCGGGAATCCCCCATCGGGTTACCCGTCGGGGATCCCCAACGGGTTACCCGTCGGGGATCCCCATCGGGTTACCCGTCGGGAATCCCCCATCGGGTTACCCGTCGGGGATCCCCAACGGGTTACCCGTCGGGGATCCCCAACGGGTTCGGGTTCGAATCGGGGAGTAGGGCGAATACCACTATCTTCATCCCCGCCCCATCCCCAAGCGGAGAATTGAAGTTTTCCCCATTCCCTTCCCCGTCCTCATTTAAAATCTCTATCCCCGTCCCCGTCATGGATAATACCCGCGAATTTTGGGTAATCCCCACCCCATCCTTAAACCATTGTCGATCTACAAAAAGTATTTTGATTTTGAGTGAACATTTAGTTGCATTAAATTAGGTAGTAATTAGGTGCATCTATATGGTATTTAATTGGAAGGGCACATGAACGTATAAATATGTAAAGTGAGAAGAGTTGACTTGTTTTTTGTACTTTTCTTGCATTCATAGAGTCGACTATTTTTTTTTTTTGAAATGGTACGTTTCCGGTTCGGCTTCGCCTACGTCCGGATAGGGTATTTACTGTGGCCCATTAAGGGGATACCCTCCCAATACCAATTTTTCCATACATGTCTCCCGGAGGATTCGAACTCGAATTTCCGGGCTAACACTTAAGGAGTCTAGCACCACAACCACTAGACCAACTGAGTATTGGTTAGAGTCGACTATTAATATGCAATAGAAGCCTCGATTTGGTTCCACCACCGACGCACTCTACCACCAATAACTAATAATGTTTTAATTTAAGTAGTTTAAGTTTGATAGTCACTTCAAGATCTTGGATCGCCAAACTTATATTAATGGTTATTAAAATTGTATCTTTGACTATTAGGTAAGGAGTTACGTTATATACGATCGTAATTCAAAAAATGTCTAATATCCTTATATGTCTTATTAGTATGTTGATGACATTTTTTACTCGAGTCACTCATGTGTATATATATATATATATATGATACGTTATGTTTTTTTTTTTGGTAATGAATACGAAGATGGAATTAGATCCGGCCTGTACGTTTAATGAAACGAAAGGAGGGCTAACATTTGACTCGCCTACGGGTCGCCACCCCGCGAGCGTCGTTTTTCAAAATATTAACAATGGTAATAGGATTGTCTCTAAGATAGAAATAACCTAAGGGATAGGTTGAGTCCAAATTCGCCAAGTGATCGGCTGCATTATTGGCCTCACGAAACGTGTGACGGAGATGGATTGACCAACTCCTACTGATGAAGCCTTGACATCTTGACACTAGACTAAATAATGGGTGCGAAGGGGAAATCTTACGTGAGATGAGACTGACGATGAGTTCGGAATCAATCTCCACGATAATCCTTCGAAACCCCTTCCCCCAACCTTGATACAGTCCCATACATAGTCCCCATAACTCCGCCATATGCACAGTGCATGCTCCAATATTCATAACGAATCCGCACTGCCATTGTCCATGCGTATCTTTGAAAATACCCCCAGCTGAGGCGGTGCCATCCTCATGGCGGACGGAGCCGTCTGTGTTCAGTTTAACCCATCCCTCCGGTGGGGCGCTCCAACTAACCAGAATATCATTCCAGCCAGGAAGAGAAAGCTTGACCCGATGATTATTAAAAGCCCTAGTGAAGCTTTTTGCGTACTCTGAGATGATAGACACACGATTCATTGGTACCGAACATCCGCGGAAAACAAAGTCATTGCGCCACCGCCAGCACCACCAAATAGTGGCAGCGAAGCACGTGTTCCATGGAAGCTCATGATCGATGTCATCCGTTCTAGACAGGTTTAACAAGAGTCATTCGCTAGAGTCTGTAGAAGAGAAGAAACTCCCGGAAAATTCAATATCGAGAAAACTCCCCCAGATAGAGTTAACCGTCCTGCAGTCCCTCAACAAGTGAAGTATAGTCTCAGGAGCCTCGGAACAAGAAGGGCAAATGTCTTCAGATGCAAGATGACGACGACTTCTCTCAGCGTTGGTTAATAGCCTTCCATGAGCCACAACCCAAAGGAAGGTTTTGATTCTTTCCGGAATTCTGAGTTTCCAAATGATCTTGAATAGGGCATTCGTCGAAGGCAACGACCTGGAAAGCGACAGTCGTACCCGGTACGCCGAAGCAGATGAAAACAAGTCATCGTTTGACAGCTCCCAAGCACGCAATCCTGCATGGAAATGACCTGATTGAGGGAAACGCCAGCGATGTTGACTAGAGATTGGGTAGGCAAGACAGATCCGAATCGAGCCCAGTCCCAGCCAAGATCCTCCGACCAATAATCGCAAACCCTATCTGAAATATCAGCGTTAGGGGGAAGATGGGTCATCTCCTTAATTAGGGCTCCAGACCCGCACCAATAATCCGTCCAGAACCGAACCAGTGACCCATCAAACACTATCCATTTTAGGCCAAGTTTGAGAATACTCTCTTTAGCCCAAATAATACCCTTGAGGACAAAAGAACCTCGTCTATTGGTGTTGCAATCTAGAAGCGCCTGGCAGTCTCTGAAGCCGTACTTGGTAGCCAACACCTTGGCCCAAGGGGACTCAAAATTAGTGATAAATCGCCATGCCAACTTCCCCAAAGCGACAGCGTTCGCGTCGATTGTAGACCGAATCCCGAGACCACCATACTCGAAGGGAACGCAAACATTGCTCCAAGATAGAAGATGGATACTAGATCTGGTATCACTATTGCCCCATAGAAATGATCTACACATCTTGTCGAGTTCATTGTAGACCGAAACTAGGAGTTTAATAATCCTCATTATATAAGATGGGAAGGAGCAAAGGACCAATTTCACAAGAGTTAATCTTCCGGCAAAGCTCAACAATCTCCCTTTCCAAGAAGCAAGTCGATTATTAGTTTTCTCCATCAAGAACCTGAAATCAGATCTGCTGATTCTTGAATGCAGGAGGGTGAATCCCAAATAATTGCCAAAGTCAGTAACTATTGGGAGGCCAGCAGTTGCTTGAATGTCACGCCTGAGAGAGTCCCCAACATTTGGGGAAAACATTAACTGGGACTTAGAGAGATTCACCTTGAGACCAGAACATCTGCAGAACTCAGTTAAAGTCTCAAAGATCACTTGGGAATTAACCTCGGAAGCCTCTGCAAAGAGAACTATGTCATCTGCGAAGAACACATGGGAGATGTCGGGACATCCGCGCTTAACCCTCACCGGTTTCCACGCACCAGCGTCCACACGTTCCTGAATAGCATGCCCTAACCGTTCAAGATATAGTACAAATAGGTAGGGCGAGATCGGATCGCCCTGTCTCACCCCCCTTGATGGGGTGAAGGAGTCAGTCATCTCTCCATTCCAAAGGACCGACATCGCTTGTGACCTAACACAAGCCAAGACCCACTTCTTCCACCTGTCAGGAAGCCCAATAGCATCAGAGGTTTCTTCGATAAAGTCCCAAGAAAGACGGTCATAAGCCTTCTCTAGATCAATTTTGATGGCCATCCACTTTTTCCGGAATTCTTCCTCACAATATGATACGTTATGTTAGTGGGGTCAATCATGTATGATATCTTATACGTACAATTAAACACAATATTGTTTTTGTTATTAGTGTCCTTATTCGTTACATATCTAACAAAAGGGAGACTAGCTAACACTAATTGTCGATTCAATATCAAGTTCATGGCCACATTGTGGTGGTTGTGGCGCTGACGTAACGGTTAGCTTTAGTATGATATTTCGGTGTCAAAGCTTATTCACACAATACTGAATCGTGAGATTCAACCATATGCTTAGAAAGCTAATCGTCTTGCGGATTCACCAACGACCAAGCATTCCCCCTAGACTTAGGCTTGCATTATTTGTCTAGTCCTCCTAGTTTTTCGGGGATTTTGCTTTTTATCACATTACTTCCGCTATTTGCAGAGATGTCTTTGAAGACAGGTGCCAAGTAATATGCTAGGTGATTTGAGGTGTGCGAGTTGACTTCCGCCGCTTGGTACATTTGTAATCTACTAGACTGGAGCGCGTGCTCCGCACGCGCTTGAATGAGGGCCCGGTATATTGACATTGTTAAGTTAATGTAAAACAACTTGTTACGCATAATACAGCGTAAACATATATTAAGAAATATGCATATAGCAGATTGCTGAACATCATAAGATAACGCATTAAATATTGGATTGCTGTAGATGAGCTGTAGAGTTGTTGATGTTGATGTCAAGAAGAATTTTTTTGGTTGATATTGGTGACCACATGTAGTCACATAATGTATGTAGGTGTGAATGTGTAAACCTTCCTTGAGCCACCGAACTGTGATAGGATTATTAATTGATGATTGTGCAAATTTAATATTTAGTATTTTAGTAAAATTAAACAACTAAACATTTTTTAAAAAAATAAAATCTACAAATTGGTAGTGATAGTAAAAAAAAAAATGGAGGATTCTAATGTTCCTTACGTTAATGGATTAATCGAAGTTATACTCACGAGCCTTTTGCAAAATTTCAAATGACACCGTGTTTTTTATACTGTCATCAAACGCAATGACATCGTCGTCCTTTGCAGCAAATACATGAATACCTTGCCTTCTTTTAGCCCGAGATAATGCGACGTAAATTTGCCCATGAGCAAAACATGGCTCGCGTAAGTATAGCGTAACTTGGTCTAGGGTTTGACCTTGAGATTTGTTTATTGTCATGGCGAAACATAGTTTTATGGGAAACTGTTTTCTCTGGAAAGCAAAAGGGTATTTAGTAGTAGAAGGCTTTAATATTATTCGTGGAATAAACGCTTGCTCTCCTTTATAATATCCGGTAGTTATCTCACAATGGATTAAATTTTTATGGAAATTTTTACATACTAATCTTGTGCCATTACATAAGCCATTTAGAGGATCCAAATTTTTTAAAAGTATAACTGGGCAATTCTGCTTAAGAACCAAAAGATGAGGGCTCATTCCATTGGGATGTAATGTGTTTAAAAATTCAATCGGATATATGTTACGGCAGTCATCTGTAACTGAGTCAAAGCTGGTATATGTTTTAGCCGTTCCTGGGAAATTCGATATCATTTCTTCGTTTATGTAGTCTACATCGATGTTTTTTGGAGTTAATATTGCCCGTGTAGTAAAAATGTCATCAGTCAAATAAGAAGTGAGCATTTCTGGGAAAGTATTGGTAATTAATAATTCTGTTGTGCTTTGTTTGATATCTATAAACTGGATTAGTTCCTGTGGTAATTTGATATGTGCTTGCTCTTCTGTCTGTAGTTTTCCGTCGCCTAGATTAAGCAAAAAATTGGCGAATTCAGGATCTTCAGAAGCCCTGATATTTTCATCAAGTTGAAATTTTACTAATCTCGGCCAAAGTGTAGAACTGACTAAACTTGCGTTTATTGCTTCTTTCTGGCCTTTATGTGGAACGAGAGGCAGCACTTGACGAAAATCTCCACCGAATACAACTATCTTCCCCCCAAAAAGTTCTGATGAGTTACATATATCTTGCAATAGTGTATTTAGCGATTCAATATTTTGTTTTTTAGCCATTGAAGCTTCATCCCATATAATTAATGTTGTTTGACGAAGTAAATTTGCTAGATTGCTTTGTTTGGATACATTACAAAACTGATTGATGTTGTCGTCTATGGGTATTTTGAATCGAGAATGAGCGGTCCGTCCGGTTGGTAAATTTGACGCGGCTATGCCAGAAGTTGCTGTTGGTAGTACTATTTTGTTCATTGTCCTCAATTTAGCATATAATGAACAGTATAAAAATGTTTTTCCTGTTCCGCCAGGTCCGTCAATAAAAAAAGCTCCCCCTTTGTTAGTCTTTACATGTTTCATTATGTATTTGTACGCTATTTTTTGCCTAACATTAAGTAATTTATGCGCGTTTATATATTGTTTGGGTATTGGTGCATTTAAGGCATCCTCAATGTCACGGTTATAATGGCTGGCAGACTTATCTGCGAAGTGAATATCCTTTATTCTGTAATGGTTTAAAGACTTGCCCATCCCATCTAAGTAGGATTCAATTTCATTCCATGTCAATTTATATGATTTATATTTGTCTGCTGGATATTGGTGGTTGTAATCTTCTGGGAGCGCCTCATAGTAGGATTCCCAGAGTAATTGTGGGTCTGTAGGTGTACAAAAAACAAGAAGCGTTGCGAACAATCTGCGTAAAGTCTTTGGCATGTTAATTGCAACTGCTTCTTGCATGCAAGCTTCTGTGTATCCGTTTAATTCTATGAGTCCATGTTTTAACGCAGCTTCCTCAAAAGTGGGAAAAAGATGACTTGTAACAGTTTTTAGGTTTTCAAATGATGTTGGGCCTTTTACGTGAGTTAGTAACAAACGTAGGTAATATCGTTCGCCCTCGCATGGGTTAACATATGTAAGTCGGCCAACGGAAGGGCGTTGATATCTTTTTTGCCAGGCTTTATTCTTTTGGTTCCATACAAAGAATTCAGGGAACTGTGCATATAAATACTTTGTATGTGAAGCTATATTCTTGTTTGCCTCAAAGAATCCCGTTAGCATTGTTGTCTGTCGACTACCATCCGTAATGATGTCCAACAAAGTTTCGTTGTTGGAAAAATTGATAGGGTTCATTTAAGGTAAGTGGACCTGCAGAGGTATGACTGCTGGGTATATGTCATATAGGTCAAATGAAAAAATGCGTCAAGCAGATTCAGGAGGCGAGATCCATCGTCCGTTTTGGTAGTCGCTGATTTTGTCGCGTACTTCATCTTTATTTGATTGCAGTGCGAAATTGACTTTGTCATGTCCTTTGTAAACATATTTATAAATATACTTTACAACACCTATAGTTGAACATATCTCGACATTTATATGGCAGTTAAACATAGCTAATAAATAGGGGTTGTATGGAATGACCCATTTATTATCCAACGATGCACCGCGTATTTGTACACTGTCTCCGTTATTGGGACGTTTATATACAGGGTATGAGTCTACAGTGCTTGTTGTATATTCTGAGTAATTCTTGGGATAACCGAATTTGCAAATTTTCCTTTTCCCTTTTAGTCTCATGCAGGCACAGTTTGTATTATACTTTCCGCAAGGTCCATGCATCATATGTTGTATTACAAGTTTGCGTAAACCGTCTGAATGTTTAGGAGGTAACTCTGCGCATACATATTTGTCGAAGTTGTCAGCATTATGTATTTTGTGATCAGATGTAAGAATAATTAGCAAATTTGCATGAGGCAAACCTCTTTTTTGGAATTCTACTACATCCACCCTTGCAGCAACCTTACCAAATACTTCCTTTTCAATCAAAGTCTTTTTTAAAACAGTTAGCTTAGATCTGAAAACACGTGTTAGTAAATCCGGACGATCTTGAGTTTTTTCACCATGAGACAAATGCTCTTTTATTTCTGGCCAATTAGGATTGCAAGTCATAGTAATAAATAAATCGGGTTTTCCGTATCTCTGTACCAGGGTCATTGCATTCAAATATCGACGTTTCATATCCCTGGGTCCACCAATGAAAGATGCTGGTAAAATAATGCGCTTTCCAATGTCAAATGCATTTTTGTACCCTTCGTGAACACTATCGACGATACCCTGATACAATTCACTTCTTATTGTTTTTTGGTTCCGACGTAAAAAGTCGAGTCTCGTGTTTTCAATTTTGACGTACATGTCAACAATATATTGTTGATATATCCGGCCAGCTTTAATGATATTGTTATTGTCATATATTTGAAAGCGGTAACTGTAGTATTCGCGGTAAGAAATTTCACTATTGTCAGATGTGTGTGTTCTTTGTGATGCTGTAAAAAATAAAAGTAAAATGAACTAATTATTAAAAGATGCACAATTAAAGAACAATAGTGCTACAGAGGGTTACCTTGTTCCTCACGCAGTATTAACGACGGAGCGGTTTGACCAGGATCAGATAACAACGGAAATAAGGTATCTTCTGGTTCTTGTCGCCTACATGCCTTTTTTTTTTAATTCCTTGATGCCACCCACATTGTCCCTTAGGGAATAAAATTGGATATTGTAATGGATCGTAACAACCATAGTAGTGCATAATTTTATACGTTCTCATTTCATTTCCCATGACTATGACGTCAGGATTGTTAATCTTGTTAATATCATCGTTATCTACAATTATAGCGGCAACATCGTCGGATATAGGTGCATTATAAACACGTTGATCCAACACAGGATTTTTGGAGATTGTTATTCTGGTATCTGCATCGACAGTGTGCTCTGATAGTTTTCTAAAGAAGGAGGCGTAAGGGTTTGTTGACATTAAATCAGTTAGCAAACATATTATTTCAGGATTAAGTTCCGCGAATGTTTGGATACGTTGTTCCTTTTCTTGTAGTCCATCATAGAAATATAATTGTAGATATTTCCGGTTTGAGGTATTAGGTGTAAGGCTTGGAAGGTAATGATATAATTGTCCTTGTAGACGGAAGACATAAATTCTTTTTTCTGTTTTGGATTCTATGTTATCGTACCCAAGTGAACTGAATGCGAAAAAGTTGTTGTACAAACGAGTATACTGTTTAAAGTGAGTGGCCACTATCGAAGTCGATGTCATAAGTTCGAAGATAGCATGTGGTAGCGGATCTAATTGGAACTTTATTTCACCATTTGAGCAGCAGAGGTTTGGTGTTTCGTATGCAAACTTTGTGGCGTTACAATGCCGACATGGTTGCTGACGTGGTAAGATATGGGTTGCAAGTGGGACATATTCAAGACCGATGGCCTTGCAGATCTTCCTTCTTGGTTGGCGTGGACTTTTTTTGGGATTAGTTGAGGATTCTGCTAAGTCCATTTGTTCTCCGACTGGCTGGCAGTTGTTGTTCCTGCGTTAAGTATAAAGAAACAAACTGAAGTTGCTGTAAATGGCATCTAAAGAGAAAGAAATTTTGAAAAACAAATAGAACGACTAACTCTGCATTGCTGTAAATTATGTGTGGAAACAAGAATGAATTTCTTCGTAGCTAATTATTACAAACAAGAGTATATGACCATGCAACTATAAACAGATCAATTTCTTTATCTTTATATACTTGAGAAACTAAAAACGTATGGTTGAAATCCTAGCATCTCATGGCACAATAAAAGATGATCGTTAATGTACTACTCAAATGCTTGTTATATCTTTTTCCTTTGTCTTTCAGTTATTGATTTGGCCTAATTGATTTATTTGTTAAGTGTTGGAGTTGCGAGGACAAAAGCCTGAGGTCCAGAATATGGAGATTGCAACGAAAGAGGTTGATTGCTTCGTATTATTTTGGCCCGACATCTATGTTCGTGTTTTTTATGGGTAAATTTGATCGATTGTGCGGGTTGAATATGGTGATACAACTATAGTCTGATCCTTCTGATGCCTCCACCATTTTATGAGAATAAAACTGCCCAAAAATGGAGAAATTATCAATCGCATCATATATAAAGTGCAGATAAATAAGTAAAGGAGGTAAACCACATTATGAAAATACTAATTATATTTGCAGAGGCCATTGTCATACTACACAAGGCATAATAAAACTTCAAAAGTTAAAAGTGGAAATGATAAGCAACAGCGTACATCAGCGCCCGTATATATTACAAGGTTACAAAATTGGCGCGGTAGTGTAAAACAGTAGGTAGTTCATACGTTCATCCGAAGGACAACTAAAACCTTTGCATTCAACAAAAAACGGTTTCTCCATGTCCAAAATATCCCAACAAACAAGCATTCACATCACCACGTCCCTGAGGATCCACTTGAGCTTCTTATTGTTAATTAACAAAGATTTGGCTGGGGCTAGGACAAGTTCAACTGGGTTGGCACGATATTTAGCCTATGCGGCAAACAACACATTCCTGCGTTCCTGTTTAACGAGAAAGTTGTTAGGAATATATCATTTAGAAGAGTACTGATTATAAAGAACCAAGAAGTAATTTAGAAATTTCAAGCAATATAAGTACGGAAAATCTCTTCAGTTTTGCCATGAAAGTCTTCGCTGCAAAGTTGAAGAAGTTTCTCAGCATGTTTCGTATATGCGTCCAGGGTAACAGTACCAGTCCCATCCGTGCATTTAAATCGAAGGTAAAACCTGCATGAGGTCAAGACAATAGGGTTACGGATCTTTAGTAGGATGATATCAAAAGAATATTAATGAAGATGGTTATTACTTAGCCTCCGGCTTGTTAACAACAGCGCAACTCTCACAAGTATAGTTAGCATTTAGGTCATCAATTGCGATGACGCTAGCTTTGCCACATGCACGACACCCGACTGAGAGGCGGAGATCACTAAAGCCTATCTCCGGAATATGAGCCCTGATACGGATGAAGAGTGACTCCGCAACATTTGCCGGCTAGATAATAACAAGTAGTAGTATTTTATGATCGAGGTGTTAGAATATGGAAGAAAGACAATGCAAGGCAAGATTAAAATTAAAATGAACTTTAAAAATAAAATCAGCGTAAGAATATTTCACAATATAGAGCAGCACACACAAATGAATTGAAAAAATCAGTGGTAATCTGTCATAATAAAAGAAGCATTGATATTTCCTCGTTAGTTGTAACAAAACATGTTTTGTTCTTAAATCAGAACAAAGCATAAAGCATTACCATGTTTACAATAGAAGATGACTGTGTTTTTGTAACCGAAGGAATGGGTAATCAGAAAATATTTTTTCCATTTTTCTTCTGAATTTTATTTCAGTAACTACTGCAACTTGCGAACTCAGACATATGTTACAAGAATATGTGCTAAGGATTGCATAGTTGATATAGATAGGCTAAATTGTTGGTTTATATACAACCTGCATGGACAATGCTGTTGCTATGCTTGTCAGTTCGCTGGGATAACCAGGAAGCTCAATCCGTATACTCGCAGCAATTCTGGAAACAACAAGTTCCTTGTTTGACACAACCCTACAATTTAGGATAAGTACACAAGGTAAATAATATGATAAGATTATTAACAACAACAGTAAATAAAAAATTGGCTCCATATGTAGGCCAACATTTATATACCATTGTCGGAGAGAGACAGCCTCGACACAATCAGGAGAGAGCTTCAGTTTAGTTGACAGTGATGTTGCAAGTGAGAAACCACTAAAACGGCTAATCTTGAGGCCAGACAACTCTACAACAATATCCCTTTCCAAATGGGATTCAATAGTATCAAACAGTTCAATCATGCGCCTGTTCCAAGCTGCCACAAGCACAATGTCATCTCCGCTGGAAAAAAAAATTAGACATAAATGAGGTTGTTCTAATGCAGTTTACAGCAAACTAACAAAGAAAAAACAATTTAATACTTTCTACACAATGTGGCCTAGGTAAAAACTAATAGAGGGAGAATAAACCTTGAGTCGGTAATTGAGATTTCCCTAACAGGATGGAGGGAACCGCCTTTGGGAACTAACTTCTCAGGGTGAACAGCCAATACATACACAATCATGTCTGAAAAATAGATGAATGAGATAAATTTCA
The DNA here is from genome assembly GCA_033239125.1 of Fagopyrum homotropicum. NCBI lineage: Eukaryota > Viridiplantae > Streptophyta > Magnoliopsida > Caryophyllales > Polygonaceae > Fagopyrum > Fagopyrum homotropicum. The sequence goes on along the minus strand of BSWB01000003.1, from coordinate 141,712,693 downwards.
ATATACGTTACATGAAACTATAATAAAACGAAACAAATAAATGAATAGCCAGTATTTACCAAACCGGTCATCCGTAGAAGCATCCACCGGAATCTGTTGCAGTGACGTATAAGGGGAAACAATGACGCTTGTTTCACCTTCCTCTTCCACAGGTAGCACTTCCGTACTATTAGTAAAATGCAACTGCTTCTCGCCGGGGTAGGAGGCAAAACGTGGTGGCACTTCCTTGACAACCATGTTCCTAATATCGTAAATCTTCCCCCTAAGCAAGATCTCACTGTATACTCCAATGTCGACGCCAAATAATGTGGTTGTTAGCCTAGTCCCCTGAACAACAATAGTATAGAAAAAGTCAGAAAACTTCGTGTAATATTAATTGTTTAGGGCTTTAATTAACTATTAAAGGACACGCTCTCTTGAAGATGTAACGAGGGTATGAAGAAAGAAAAAGGGAAAAGTCAGTGGTAATATGAGGTCAACCGATTCAATTGAAGAAACAAAAATCTCAAATAAGCTGCTATATACATAACAGTGATACAAGATTTAATAAGTGGATAAATTTTGAAGAAGAGAATAACCGCAAAGTTAGCTAGGTAAAAATCTTTACCGGTTCGTCGACCAAAACAATACGCTGATAGCTGACTCTGGAAGAGCTCTCTTGCTTAGGCTGCTTGTCTACAACCTTGACCCGAACAAATTCAGCACGTGCCTTGTTTGTTAACTGCGCTAGAGTCATGGTTGGCTTCGACATGGTCGCTAACATACAGTTGCCAGGTATACGTATAGTCCGATATCAGTAAAATATACAATTAGACGGGTGAATCCATTTTTCCATTTTTTTAATAAAGAAAGGGAGACATGCAAGAGAACATAATAATATAGTAATAATAATAATAAAACATGAAATGCGGGAACAAGTGAACACAACAAGGACCACATAGAGCAAACAAGAGAAGATATGAAAGCAAAACACAACGATGAAAGGATGGTGTCTCACCTATATGACCCACAAAGAACGTAGTGTAAATATGTCTGCCTTTAGGAACCTGTGACGCCGTAGGGTAAAAAATGAGTCAAAGATTCGACTAATCCTCTCTAAATTTATACGCCAACAAACAAACATTTTAATATCGACAAAAAATTACTGGAACTTGATTAGCAAGTGTTAAAGACGTCCCTGTTGGCAACACTATGCCGTCATTGAGAATGGAAACCAACCAAAAAAAATTTGCTACAATTATCAATCAATATCTATATCAATATATATTTTAAAAAACCAAACCGAAGCCACACGAAGTAACTATATCTCTGGTAGTCAAAATGCGACTGTCATCGAGAAATACTGTCATCGAGAATAAACAATACGACCACAAATCGAATGCCCAATCTCTGATAGTAACCCATCGCAAGGCTCAAAACTGCAATATAAAACAAACTCAGTATGAAACCTTTGCAGCCAAAAAAGAACTGGAGAAGCTTAATTTTAAACATATAACAAAGTTAGACAAATATAAAACAAAAAAAATTGCCCTCAAGAGATAAACATCGCCTTCATCGAGCAGACAAGCACCAAAATAAGGACAAACAACACCTTTTTCAACATGCAACAAACACCAATAAAGGCTATAATAAAAAAACGTCCCTCTCATGGAAGAAAACCATATGTCATCGAGGCTGATAATGATAACCAAATCAGCATTCGAAGGCCAAAAATGAAAACCTAGAAACAAAAATTAAGATCGATCCACAAAGAAAATAAAGTAAACAAGTTCAGAAACTAAAAATCTCTAAAATCCTTGCTTAAATCGGCATGTAGATAACTAAATTAAACTAAATCACTATGATTTAAACAGCTCTCTGCTAGTAAATCTCATACTGTCATCGAGAGGAAAAAACAACCGAACAAAAAATTATGCAAAAAATAGCAGTAGAATCGCCATGTAGGTAAACAAAGTAAACTAAAAGACTATATTTTGAACTACTCTCTACTAGTAAATCTCATACTGTCATCGAGAGGAAAAAAACATTTGAGCAAACAGATGGAGATAAAGAGTGACCCGTTTATCAAATGTGTGTAGTAAATATAATAAATAGAAGCGCATGGGTAAAAGGCATTCACACCTGCCAAGAGATTCAAGCCGGTAAGAAATTGTTTTTTTTAAACGAAACGAAACGAAAAGTAGAAGCGCATGGGTAATGACCTCTGTGGGAACGTATTTATAGCAGCCTCCATCAATTGGGGATGAAATTTACTCCCTTCACACATGCAGAAGAACATACACGTCGTTCGCTGCTGAAGGTTACACGTGCATTAATGGGATCTCCAAGTGGCAGCCCTAGTGAAAAGAACGAAGTGTTCATTGAGAAGATGCATCCATCAGCCAAAAGATACGTAAGGAATAAATACACCGGCGCCTGCAGAACAATAAATTAAAGCAATAATAAATATAGAGAACTTACCAAGGACGGCGCAATGATGAAGTTGCAGAAGGAATAATGCAGGCACGCTAAAAGAAAATTATTAACTACAAATTCAGCATAAACCAAACGGCAGAAGGAACCAGGGTAATGCAACGTGTGGGATGTGGGAATATATGGGCCACCGAAGAGAAAATGAAGCCAAATATCCACCAACCGAGTCAAAATCGAATTTGATGGGCCACAAAAAGAAGACGAAGACAATGGGCCAGCAGCCCACCAAGCAACAACTTCGAGCAGTTGCTGTGGATGCGCCACCTACACACACAATCAGCCAAATATAATTCACTGTAGCAATCTACCAACTCTTCCTTTTAAAGTAGTAAGGGTTTTATTCGTTTTTAGTTTATTTGGAGGTTCAACTCCATTTTATCAAAAAAAAACTTTAGTAATAAACCTTGTAGATTCAAATCGTATTAGTAGCAAAGATAATAGAAAATCAATTATCATATATTTTTTTTTAGACATGTTAGAATTTTCATGGAATGAAATCACAACAATATCTTTGTTATGGTGCTACATTTTACATAAGTTGAAGTTGAACATGTGGTTGCTACATTAATAATCGAGGAAGCAAACCGGTTGACTTGTGTTCTAAAAGCGATCTTATATGTGCTTTTTACGTGTGTCTTTTACTTGTACCAAAAAGTGTATTACGGGCACGGCGATGGATTCGTAAACGCACGACGGTTAAGGAGGTTCCGTAACCGTAAATTTTTTTTTCCCGACATCCGTCACGTTTACGGGTTCCTTAACCATGACAGTGTCAGATTTTTCTATTTTATTTTGGAGTTAAAATTTACAAAGAAAATTACCACGGATTCGGAACCCGTAACTTGACGGTTACGGGTTCTGGATCTGTGATGATTTTGTTCACTTTTTTTTGTTAGAATTTACAAAGAAATTCATCACGTTTATGGGTTCCGGATCCGTGAAAATTTTTGTCACGGATTCGGAACCCGAACCGCTGTACGTTTGTGAATTCCATCGCCATACGTTTACGACTTCCGATTAAAAATGTAGAACAGAGTGTTGTGTGTACATTATCATGAGAGGTTTAATCATATTGGTATCATGATTTAAAGCTTGTGAATTTGGGTACCAAAATTTTCACTTCATGAGGTTTTAGAGCTCATAAAATTCATATGTTTGATCGTCATGACCCGTGTATGTAGGTGATAGGATGATGATGTAAGGAGCATATTATTTTAGTAAAGATGGATGATTAGCAGCGAAGCACAGGCTGCACAGACACTTGCAAAGCCAATCATAAATGGTGCTACGTAGAAGATGCCATGTTTGGGTGTTATTTTGTTTGTGTCGGACGGCGGTGCCATCACAAAGCACGTATACATTTAATCAATTCCAACTCTAAATTATTCCCCTTTTCCATGTGCTCCTACCATCTTATATACATGATGCCAAACCTTATAAATTATAGCCTTCTTAAAAAAATCATCGAATTATTATTTTTTAAGTAGGGTATCAAGACTATCTCAAAAGAAACTGATTTATCCAGTTTCATAATGTATGTCGCAAAGGAGACAAATAGTATATGAACTAAATAGCTAATATTACATTTGATTTGCTTTTCGACCGGATGTCATCCTTTCGAATATGTGTTACATCTTTTACTTTTTGTTGTAAGCGGTTGAGCTATCACTAGTGAATTCTAGTTAACACCTTTTTAATTAATAAAAGATTGTTAAATACGTAAAGTATATATCAGATATCATTTTATCTAGGGATGTGCACAAGTAAATTCCGATCCCGTCCCGCCAAAAAATATCAGGACGGGATATGGTTTTTAACTTCCTCATTTAGTCCCTCCCATATATATATATATATATATATATCTTAAAATTTTAATTTAAATGTAATTAATGTCCTAAGTCTAAATCACTAGATATATATTTAAATAATTTATGCATGTCTAAATTGACAAATAGACCGAACCATTTGTTAATTGTTACCGTTTAATGTTTGTTGGTTATTGGCATGTTGTCAATTTTCATACTCTTCATTCATAGGGCACATGCTCCATATTAACACGACTTGCCAACTTGTCCCAAAGTCACATACTTTGATTCTTCTTCGGTTCTTCATTTCTTAAATCTCTAGTTTTGCACACGACTATCAACTTCTCAACTCTTTTTACTTTTTCACTTGTATATCCGACTACAAAAGTTAATGGAAAGATGACATCCTTTATTGACGGAACGAGTGATGTGTAATTTTATTTTAGGCTTCTATTTTGGATGTTCAAACAAAATTTCATTATGGTTAGGAAAGATCATGCAACAAATTAGTATGAATTATTGGAAATTTTTAATGTCTTTCATTTTTATGTAAAATATATATGAATGTTTTTGTGTGTAAATCGTAAATCATAAACACTAATTCACTATATACCAATCATAGGTCAAGTGAGATTGGATCCTCCCGTTCCGATCCGAACCGGAATAAGGCTCGATGATATTTGTCTAAAAAGCACTAGGTCCGTCCGATCTTGTCCCTTGAAATTCCCAGTAGGAAGCAACTAATTCAGAACCGGATCAAACCCGACTAAAAACTAACATTGTTGGACCTAAAACCGAACCAATACAAAAATAGTCGAACCGGTCCAAAAGTCGATTTTTTGGTTTAGGTTTGATAGGGAAGAAGTTAGGGGCCTTAGGGCACGTTAGCGGGCTCATACGAGGTAGATCTATATTTTCTTACTTTGGGCCAACCCGTTTATCATTCGGGGCCCAAGCGAATTTGGCCCAATTGTAATAACGGCTAACATCCATACATAAGAAATTGAGGATTCACAACCAAGGAATGCATATTGGGGCGAAGAAGGAAAGCATAACTTCCTGTCGCAGTTCTGAGACTCTCCTCTTCTCATCTTCTAAACCGTAGGTCCACTACGTTAAACTCACAATCGCCATTGCTGCGCAGTTCAAATCACAGGCCGACTGTTTTCTTTGTCGCTTCAATTCCGCCAATTTGGATGGGTTTTTGACCCAGAAATCAGGAATAAATCGAATACATATCACTACATGGGAGCTCATCATAGCATTAATGCCGGCAAAGGTTTTTGTCTTGTTTTTCCTCCTACTTCTTTCAAATTAGCAACACCGCTTTATTATCTGAACATTTATCAGGCGAATTTTTAATCAAAATTATCTATTTGTTTGAAGACCAATTGAATTGTCTTCTCATATTGCAATTCTTGTTGATTATTTCATGCAATTTTGAATTGGCGTTTTGCAGCCAAAATAGATATAAATGTCGATTTGACTCACAAGCTATGTTCTGCTCTCATGCTCTCCCCATTCAGGTTTCTTTTCACCCTTATTTCATGTAATTTTGTATTGGTTTTCCTGTTTCTTATATTCCTCTTTCTGTTTGCAGGGATTCTGGAAGCCCTCTTTCACTTGTTATTGGAAGGTAAGGGGTCAGGGGATGGTGGCTCTAACTTTGAGTTAACATGCCGTAAGGTCCATGAATACCAACTGCAACATCAAAGTTACTTGCATTTGTTAATTCATGTAAAATTGGACCTTTTTCTTTTCTTTGCTGGTGTTAATGCAACATCAAAGTTACTTGCATTTGTTAATTCATGTAAAAATTGGACCTTTTTCTTTTCTTTGCTGGTGTTGGGTTGGTAAATTATTTGCATGGGTTATTATAGGCTAAGAGCCAGATGATTGATCTGAATAAGTTATCTTGCAGTCTTTGCTTCAACCATCCTAATCTTTTTGGAGGGTGTGAGAAGCTCGATGTGTTTTGGGACAAGGGATTGTGTGATACCAATGTCTTGCTAACATATAAGAGACCTAGACCAGAATGGTTGTCCCAGCAATCCTTGGTTCTTCAGGTTTGTGCAGTTCTGATTTGTAAATACGATATCTTTTGTTGGTCAAAGTATGAAAACTAGTTGACTTTAGTATGAAGACATGTACCAACATAAATACTATGAATAATTTCACACAAATTTGATTACTGAGCCTGTTGGGTATAGATTTCCTATACAGTTTAGGAAAAAACTTTTTTCCTAGTTTACAGTTTTTAGCTGGTAATCTTGAAAACTAAGTTGATAGCTAGATATGTGTATTAAACTTGAAAGTAGTCAATTGAATACTAAAAACTGACAACTCGCAGTAATACCAAAAGAGACCTTTTTCCAATTTTGAGATTTCTATCGACTTATAATTGTGTATGTGCCAGCATTCAATTTCACCGGAGATTGCAGTGCACGGTCTGCCTGTTGACAACTTCTCGCGTTGTGCAAGTGGAGGCGTAAATCTTTGTCGTTTCTCAATGGGTTTAGATTTGAGTGAACCTGCCAGCTATCACTGGAGCAGCAAAACCAGTGTCAAATTTGAGGTGAGTGTACCTTCCCACATGTTTTGAAAATATTTAAGACTGTTAGACTGAGTGATGTTCTCTTTCACACATTCTTTTGCTGGGAGACATCTCACCGTGTTTCTTTTGCAGCATGTTCGTCCTGTCAATGACGATGGCAGGCCAATAAGCCGAGATGTTGATGGATTTTCCTTGACATGCAGGTAAAAGGCTACATTGTAAGCTTCAGTTCTAAGAGAAAAAGAAGATGAAAATAGGCTGATACGTTTTCCTGAAATGCAGTGGAAATGCTCAGGATAGCATGGTAGTGTTGAAGCAGGAAACTAGATACGCAAAGGCCAACAATGACAGCTTCACTCGAGTAACGTTCCCCAATCTACCGTTCTAAAAATGTGAACTTTCTATACTGCAAATAATGATTGGGATCCTGTACCATTCTGCCTGAGTATTGACTTATTGCTTGTTGTTTCAGCTCAATGTGCAAATAGAACAGGGGATACCCGTTCTCTCGAAATGGCTTATTTTTAACCGGTTCAAGTTTGCCGGAACAAAGGGTATCAAACTTGGCCCATGTTTCCTCTTGTCAAGGTGAGCACCTAGTTTCTTTCTAAAGCATATACTAGATAACGTACTTAAAGATTGCAAGTGGTAGAGTTAGTATCAGTAATATTAGTCAGGTTTACTGGAAAATGCTATTTGGTAGTCTTGGAGTTTCAGGTGTGCACCTTAAAGCAGTTGGTCTCTCTTCATGCAATTGTCATGTCTCAACTGGGGATTAGATGAGTTAAGAAGAGAAAGGAGATTAGATGTAATTAGATGAAGAAGATTAGTATTTTCATTGTATTTGCATAATCTTCACAATTACAGTAATCTTTACAGTTATGTCACTTATTTGCATAAATGGGCTTTGACAGTATTACAGGAGGTTCTATTGTGGGTGACATGGCTCCATATCAAGCCTTTACAATTGGCGGTCAAGGAAGTGTCCGTGGATATGGAGAAGGTGCAGTTGGAACTGGAAGGTCGTGCTTGATTGCTAGTAGCGACTTGACAATTCCTCTGGTATGTACTCGTGATTCCTACTGATGAATATTCTATGTTCAGAATATTTCCCTTAATTCACAGCAGCAATGAATTTCTGAACTTAAAATTAGAACAAGCAGTGTTAGTCATCACTTTGATTCATTACTGATGTTCTACAAAACTGTTTATTTTTGTCTCAATAATGCCTGATGTTTAGCTAGCTCAATGTTAACATAAATTTCTGTTCAGGGTGGAGCAGTTGAAGGGTCAGTTTTCATGGACTACGGTACTGACATGGGATCTGGACGTCTAGTTCCAGGTACGCCCAACGTATTCTAGCTCGTATGCAATCGTAGATGTGCCTCTAAACAAAGTGACAATATACTGTGTACTAAAATCAATCCTTGATTCAAGATGTTTGTATGTCCTGATTCTTATGTCTCTTTGATTTGTCACCTGATTGTTTCGGAAAATGCAGGGAGCCCGGCACTCAGACATGGCAAACCAGGAACTGGCATTGGGGTTGGGTATGGTCTTCGCATGAAGACGTCGATGGGCCTTATTCAGCTCAACTTCGCGTACAATGCGTATAAGCAGAAATCCATCTACTTTGACATAGCCAGGCTAACTTCCTGATCCCATCATGCTTTCATGATAGCCCCATCCTCTCCTATAAGGAATTCAGTCCACCATTTTTTTCTTCTTTTTTTTTCTTCGTTTTTTTTCTTACCAAATCATGCTTAGTCATAAATATTGTATTATTTTTTCAATAAAAAGAGAGAAAATAATGTTTTAACTATCATAAAAATATGGACAACCTGAAACAAACAAAGGAAAGAGACGAATGTCAGCGATACTCGAATAAAGATAGGGGAATGCTAAAGTGTTGTGGGGCTCGTTCGTAAGGAAACTTTAGGAAGGAGGATCGAATAAAGACGACATTTTCTTAAAAATCAAGTTAAATTTCACCTGAAAAAAATAAATCCGTTCCACCTGTCCACACCGCATATATAGGTGATAAAATCTACGGATAAGGTAAAGATTTTAGGTGACGGAAGAGGTAGCTCGACCCATCACCCGACCCATTTTCCTAGTCACCATTATCTTATCCTAAAACTAAACGACTATGCGTTGTTCTAAGTTATTAGCCTGATGGATTTAAGTATTAAACCTTTATCACGGTCATGTTTCCGATCCTTTATTTTCAATTTTGTCTTATTATGAACCCAATATAAACACTATATTTTGGCCCCGATCCTTTATTTTCAATTTTGTCTTATTATGAACCCAATATAAACACTATATTTTGGCCCCGGTCTTTAAGAATCACTAGAGTAAGTAATAAATTTATGATGATCCGACGATCCGGAGTAATCCAATACGAAATAATCCGAGACACAAAATGTCCTAATCTTAAGGAAACCAAGATTACTCGAAAATGACAACGCTCAATTATATACAAATAAAATGACCGGGCCGACCCCCACCAACCCGAGTTAACATGTTGATCATTATATCCGACTTCAATTCGATCTAACATCAACCGAACCTAAAACCGCTCATCTGGATCAATTGACAACTCTATTAAAGACGCAATTTTGGTACCAATCTCCAAAATATTACTCAAGAGGCTAAAATAAGATTACATGGAAGCAAACATCCTACCATATATATGCATTCAAAATAAAAAATTGAATTGCATGATTACATCGAAAGGTTTATTAGCTCTCAACAACGCTAACTTGTTTGGTGTTGGATACATAGTTGGAGATTCCTAAGCTTCTCAATCCCCATGGGGAAGTATCAACAACAAAATACCCCTCTTATCCCGTGCTTCCCTTCGTGAGATCCTCGTTTAATCTTTTTCGTCACTTTGATCCATTCGCGTATAAACCATCTCAACACGGACTTAAAAATCGTCACATAAAACAACACCAATAAAAACGCGACAATGCTCGTCCCGTATATAACAAGAAACGTTAGTATGTTTGGCGACATGGCGATCGTTAGGGATATATATGTTATGGTCAAGAAAACGAGTGCACTTGAAAGCAAGACCGGAGCAAGCCGTGCATTCGGATGCAAGAATATGATGAGCACCGCGGTGAGGAACCCGGCCGTGTTGAATGATATGAACGACACAAATGTGTACGATGGACAAGCCGTTGTTGGTTGTGTTATGTCCTCAAAAGCAACCACCTTTCTAAACTTCATGTGTTGAAAGCATCTTAGATCGAGTTTCATGTTTTCCTTGTATAGCGTCTTCGGAGGAGATAGCGCCGCGCTGTACGTCGTGCTAGCTATCACACTAGCCACCACCGGTGCCATTCTATCGAGCCCGGTCGTCAAGGTTCTCAATATGGCTTCTTCGGGTCGGTCGTCCAAAGACGTTGTATGGGACTTGGTTTTTTTACTTTCGTTGCTTTTTGTCTCATGGTCGTTATCTAAATGCATCCTTATGTTTTCTATTGCTAGTGATGGTAATAGGTCATCTACACTTTCCTCGGTCGATGTGTTTAACAATCTCATCACCTACACATTATATATATACACATTAGGGTTCAGGCCGATATCTGTTATATTGATATCTGTTATATTGGTCCACCGAAATTTGTCAGTCATAAGTATTTACCTGAACTTGTTGCATCGATACGGCTAGCTCGGTGACGGTATGACCATGCCCATTCCGAGCATTAACAAGCTCGGAAGACTTGTCACCGAGCTCTTCGAGAAGAACCTTAAGAACGTCAACGCGACTATTCTTAACGGCAAGGTGTAACGCGGAATCGCCATCAAACGTAACTTCGTTTGCAACATGTGGGCATTGAGACAACAACTCCTTGACTACCACAACCCTTCCTCTAAGTGTTGCAAAATGTAGGCTTGTCCACCCGCCTTTATCCCTAACAAGGCAAAGTTCCGGGTTGGGGTTCAAGAGTACACGGACAACGTCGAGGTTTCCGGTGGCACAAGCAATATGAAGAGGGATAAGACCATCTTTGTTAACCTCCTGCGCAAAACAAGGCTTAAGACGCATGATTTCCTTGACAAACTCGACTTGCTCGGTAAGTGTCGCGACATGGAGAGGCGTTTCCGCGACGGGCAACAATGTGATCCTTTCCAAGGCTATAGGATCATCTTCAAGAATCGCATTTAGATCTTCAATCTTCCCTACCCGGGCAGCCTCGAATAATCTATGATCCATGCTGCAATAGGAGCAAGCAATGAGAGAAACTTAGTAATACATTTCTAATTTTGCTTGTTTGTTATTATTGTTACCTTGTTTGTTGATGTCAAAGTGGTTCTAGTAGGGTTATCTTGCAGATCCAAATTTGAAGGAAGAGGAAAGAAGGTTTGATAGTTGTGTAATTAGAGGAGGTAAAAAGAGGGAAATTGTGATCTTTAATCTCTTAACAGATGTAGGATTTTGTTGGTTTACAGAAGCGATTTGAAAGGCATCCTAAAGGGGTCTTTACATAGTCAATTTTAGTAATTTAAGAATATGATTATTGCTTATTTGGAAGCAAACTGACCTCATTGTTGTGTGGGGTTCCTTTTTTGGTCACCCAATTTGGCCAATGCTACTTGCTAATTATGGGAACTTAATTTACCTCAAATATGTGTTTGTAGGAATGAGGAGAGATTATTAGATATTTAATAGCAACTTTTTGTAATACATTGAATCACTTACTTGGCACTATAATCATGTTAGCTCTACACCCTTTCAAGTAGGGTTGGAAGGACATGGACAACTATTAGGGATCTGGTTGTACTCAGATTCGGATATCTGATTTGACAAATTTATAAAATGTTAGTCGTAATTAATTGAGGAGTATCTAAATATCCGACACTTTTTATCTGGAACAGATTTTCGAACTTAGTTCCTAAATTTAACCTTTATTGCAAGTTGTTTTTACCAAATAGTTTGGATATACAGTCGATCCGAGTAATTATAATCCCAATCAGTCTGATATATCCGATCCGATTATTTTTCAAAAATCTGATCCGATTCCAGTCCGGTAATATGGAGATAAAAACTCTCAGATCAGGTCAGATTATTAATTAACGGATCATTTTGGATGTTCTTGGATTAGATTTTCGAGTTCGTGGATGGAATTATCCTCATTTGATACTTTTACCATATACATGGGAAGGGAATATGATGAACCTTGTTTTTTTAGATCAATTCTTGTGACCCTGTTTCGAGAGCTAAACAATTTAAAAATTAAGTTTAAAGTGAACCAAAAGTTAGGACTAATTTAAAATTTAAATTAATAATATAAGCATACGAGGGATGGGATGAGGCGGACCTAGTGTGACGAGACCCGCAATCCGTCCCGATATATTTTGCCGGGATGAAACTTCTATTTTTAAATGAAATCTTGTCGGTTAGTTCGAAACGGAATAGGATTGTGGATGTGTCTCTACCCTACTTTTAAGTATGAAGGTGAAGGGGATGGAGACAATGATAGATACGATAACTTGAGGAAAAATGTTACAAAGCAATCATTGAGGATAAGTTTTGTATCCTTCTCACGATAAATGAACTTTTTCCCTACTAATTGTCTTCGTAGGGTTTGCATGTTCTGCGTGCATGACTTGCATTATCATAATTAGGACTTTTTAAATTTTGTTCCACATCAAAATTTGGACTAGAGCGGAACCAGAAAACTATTATTGGACCTGACTTGGACCGGTTTGTCAATTTTATGAAGGGCCCAATTCTAAACTCAAAAACCAAAAAAAAAATTATCCGGATCTGAACAAAAAATTCAGGTCTAATCCAATAATAATGGAAACACCAAAATCCCCATCATTGAACGCGCCGGACACACGCTGTTGCGAGGCACCCTCAAAGAACAAAGTTACTCATAAACACATAAGAAACCCTAAACGTCGCCTAGCGAGATGGGAGCGTTGATGCCCATTGGCTGAATCCAGCCCCAATTCTTCTTACCCTTTCCATTACCCAATCTCATAATCGACCTCTCTCGGTCACTCACAATCGAAAGGAAAATGGAGCGTTGTCTTCCAATGCACAGCTTCAAGAAGAGGAAAGGGAAGCCTGTCTATGCTTTGGAACGGGAAAAGAAAAGGACGTCTCGAAGCGAGGTGCCCAGTCAACTATACATCGAGCACTACTTTCCGATGGAAGAAGAAATACTCAGATAAGATGACCCAGTTCGGCCTAGGCCCACGCCTCGCCATGCTCGCGATGCCCAAGGCCCTCCTGGGTACCTTCTTGCCTAGGGTTAGTTGAAGAAGCTTTGACTCCTCTGAGTGCTGATGACGATCCTGAGATACTCAGATCCGGAAAAGAAGTCAAAAATTGGAAGAAAATGAACCTGATGGCTGGAAATTGAGACTCCAAAAGATGAATTTTATCAGCTTCTACAGACCACAATGACAATACCCCAAAAACAACAAGAAAGGGAAGAGGGGAAACAAAAATCAGGTGTTCTCTAACCCTTCTTAATTCCATCAATGAATTTGAATCAACATTTCTATGTAATTTGAGTTCCTGCAATAGTCCATGGAAAATAGTTTATTCTTATGGTAGTACCAAGCTTACTCAGTACCTAGCACAATATAGTTTGTATCACTATCACGTTGTTGAGTTTTTGTTTAGAGTTGTGATTATCAACTCTCTACTTCCTTTCAGATGTGCCAAAGTTGTGTTGTTATTTGTTGTACATGAATCTACTATGATGGCATACTTGTTGATATTTCGGCAGGCAAACAAGAATACAAAGGGAGATTTAATGATAATAATCAACCTTGAACCTCAATATGGTATATAAATTTGGAGATATGGAACCCAATTTCTGTCAAGTGGACTCAATTGGTGTGTATCTTTTTGCAAATGGATTAGCATAAGCTTTGTACTGATCTACTCCTTGTTTTTGATCTATTTACAGGAACAAATTAAACACAACACTGAATACGAAAAAGCATGCTACAAATCGGAGCAGCTAACTGATGCTAGTAACAAGAGCATAACCCTCAAATCAGCTCACAAACTGGAGTAGCTAACTGATGTTAGTAACAAGACCCTGACCCTCAAATCCGCCTGCACCCTATGGTGTTTGGCACAGAAGAAGGAACCTATCAAAACAATCAACCTTAGCAACTTCTCCTGTTATAACAGGGAAGAAGTTATGGGATTGACTAAACTTGGTACCAAATCTCCAAATCAGTGGGAGATATCAAAAATCTACAGAACAAACTTAAATAGTGTTCCTAAGTTGATAGGCTATATAATTAGAAAGTGTGTTCTAACAGAGTGCCCTTGGCAGACATTCTTATATGAAAATATTTTTAGTGTTGTTGGTTCTTTTTATTATGGTGATGAGCATTGTGATGATAGGATTCTTTTCATGAATTCACCGAAAATGAAGGAAAGAAACAGAAATGCATTCACTACAAAGAACAAGAAGGAAGAAATCAAAAAAGCCCCCAAATATATGAACTTGATAAATTTAGGTAATAATGATGGTCACCTACCATCCGACCCCTATATGATGTTTAAATGAAGATAACCTTTTGGAACTGTCGAGGTATACGGAAAAAAAAATTTGGACAGATCTCAAAATTACAACTCAAAACGAGCATATTGATATGATTATGCTAGCAGAGCTAAAAACGAACATTGAACCTACCGAGGCATGTTGGCGGAGTGCAGGTTTTCATAGCATATGCTTTATCCCATCGGATGGCCTAGCAGGTGGATTATGCCTACTATGGAAAAACAATCTACTCATCAATGAAAAAGTAGAACTTCGTCATAGAGATAAAATATTCGTTATAGTTGACCACACTAACTTCGAATCAAATTTCTCCATGACCGTTTTCCTCATATATGCACCTCCAAATGAGAGGCTTAAAGAAGAGTTATAGTCCAAAGTTACAGACTCTATAAACTCACAAACTAAATCAGTACTCCTAATGGGAGATTTTAACGACATCCTTAATCCGTCCGACAAATTGGGTGGCGCGCCACTAAGAACAAATCGATTCCAAAGGTTACAAAATGTAATACACGAATGTAACCTTGTGGATCTTGTTTCTAAAGGGAACGAATTCACATGGCGAAAAAAAAGAGGGTGATAATAATACATATGAAAAACTAGATAGAGCAATGGCTCATAGTGAGGTATTGAATGCTTACAACCTAATCCATGTTTGGAATCATGCGTTCACATCATCAGACCATTGTCTAACCACAATAGAGCTCAATAATAAAAGGCAAAGATATAAAAACAAACCTTTCCGATTTGAACTCATGTGGGCTGAAAGAGACGATTGTGAAAGAATCGTCAAACAGTGTTGGAGAACACAATTCCCGGGGACTCACATGTTCAACTTAGTCAGGAAACTAAATTTACTTAAAATCAAACTGAAAGTTTGGAGCAAACGAAAGTTCGGGAATATAAATAAACAAGTTCGAGAAACGGATGAAACCATTGAAAAGCTACAAAAGCTAAATTTCAGAAAATTTTCTAACCAACAAAATGAGAAACTAAATAGATTAAATAAGAAGAGAGAATGTCTAATCGAATTCCAATAAAAATATTGGATGCAAAGAGCAAAATCTAAAGCCTTAGAATGTGGTGATAGAAATTCAAAGTATCACCATAGGAAAGCAATAGGAAGACGAAATAGAAAGTCTATAACCTCTATTCATAAGGTAAACGGCATAATATTAGACATTGAGGATGAAATTAACTCCAAGTTCCTTATGGACTATAAGGATCGATTCAGGTCCAACTGAATTAATGATTCCACCATAGTGCAGCACCTAGATGTCATTACCAAAGAAATTACGGATAGTGAAACATGGAGCTCACTAAACCATTCTCGAACGAGGATATCCGAAGAGCTGCTTTTGATATTGGTAGCGACAAGTCCCCGGGTCCGGATGGAATGCATGCCGGCTTCTTCCAAAAGTATTGGGCAATAATAGGACCGGATGTAATCCGTGCCACGAAAAGTTTCTTCAGCTCCGGAAAAATCCTAAACAAATCAATCATACCTTTATTACTCTAATACCCAAAGTGGATAACCCGTCCCTAACTACCCACTAAAGACCGATAAGTCTATACTCAACTATATATAAAATTATCGCCAAAATTCTAGCAAATAGATTTAAGATATTGCTGCCTAAACTAATCCACCCGCTCCAAAGTGCCTTCACTCAGGGTAGATCAATCCATGATAACATTCTTATCGCCCATGAGATCTTTCATGGGTTCAAAGCAAAAAAAGGGAAGGAGGGTTTCATGGCCGTGAAACTAGATATGGAAAAAGCATATGACAGGGTGGAGCGGCCATTTATCTTATCTGTCCTTGAAAATTTTGGGTTCGAACAAAAATTCATGAGCTGGATTAGAGAATGCATTTCTACAGTCTCGTATTCCATCCTAGTCAATGACAAACCATCAGAAGTAATATATCCCGACAGGGGATTACACCAAGGTGATACACTCTCACCTATGCTATTCAATTTAGGAGCTGAAGTTCTAGAAAGGAACATTCATAAAGAATGTTACCAAAATAACAAGACAATTGGCTTCCTAGTCACAAGAGGGGGAACTATTCTCCCCTTTTTAGCCTTTGCGGACGACATCATTATATTTGCTAAAGCATCCTTAGATGCAAGCACAAAAATTTTGGATATACTAAATAGATATTGCCATATATCGGGACAAAAAGTTAATTTTCATAAATCCTCATTCCAAACTACCAGAAATGTAGGGAGGGAAACGAAAAGACAAATTCAAGTAAAAATCGGAATAATTGTTACAGAAGAGTTTGACAAGTATCTTGGGTGTCCGATTATTAATGTTAGAGTAAACAAGACCGTCTTTGAAGATGTAATAATAAAATCTAGAAAGCAACTAACTAAATAGAAAGCCTCTACACTTTCACAAGAAGGAAGAACGATTCTAATCAAGGCTAATCTGAATGCGAAGCCACATTTTATCATGCAAAGCTTCATGATCCTATCCTACATACATACAGAACTAGATCAAATCAACCGCACCTTCTTTTGGAACAAAGGACCTAAATATCACCCCCTCATCAGCTGGGACAAAATCTACAAACCGAAAAAGTGCGGAGGAGTGGGTATTAGAAAATCATAAGACATGAATAAGGTCCTCCAAATGAAATTATTATGGAAAATTATGGAAGAACCTAACAACATATGGGTCAAAATAATAAATGAAAAATACCTCAAAGATTCATTCTTATGGAACTATAAAACCCAAAAGAACACCTCATGGCAATGGAGAAAACTAATGAATCTCCGACCTGAATTTGAAAATGGATTCAGATGGGACGTTGGGGATGGTAACACTGTTAAATTCTGGAAAAATAAATGGGTGACTGATCAACCACTCATTAAACTTCTTGAGAACGGAAGTAATATTGATGATAATGAATTAGTCAATAACTACATCATAGAGAATAAATGGAATACCCGAAAACTGGATACGGAACTAGGCAATCTCCTCCCACAAGAGATTATTACCGCAATTGAATCATACAAACTCCCAAAATCATTTATTTGAGATCGTCTCTATTGGGCAGCCTCGGATAAGGGATCGTATAATACAAAATCAGCCATGGACCTCATCCACAAAAATAAAGGGCTTACAGAAGTTTCAAATGAGTGGATCTGGGAAATGGATATCATGCCCAAAGTTAAAAAATTTATCTAGAAACTATCTATAGACGGACTCTCAACCAAGGAAAATTTGGAAAAATAAAGGGTATCAGTGCCCATACAATGTACTCTTTGTAATCACCCATATGAATCAGCAAAGCATTTGTTCTTCAACTGCCCTTTTATGTTGGAGAACCTTCACAATTCTAACATTAAGATCGAGCTCCAACAGGTAAACATCTCTAACCAGAATTTGGCAAGCATAGTTACATGCTTAAAAAGTAAGCTAAACGATAATTAGTTGGTCCAACTAGCAGTTACGTGGTGGAATGTTTGGACCGAAAGAAACCAATATATTTTTAGCAACAAGCAAACTCAAAATATTAGGGTACGAGTACAAGACCAAATAAGGAGCTGGCAAGATGCTAACAAAAGAAAGAACCAAACAAAACAAAAAGCGGCCATAAGCAATAGAAAAACTAGAAATATCCAATGGTTAAGACCTGACAATGGATTTGTCAAGTTAAACTTTGATGGATCTAAACGCGATTTCGGGGATTCAACCTTCGGTTTCATTCTAAGAGACCAACATGCATCAACCATTTCCCTACGCTACGGACAGTGTGGGAACACATCGGTCCTTCATGCTAAAGCATGCGCGCTAAGGGAGGGTTTGATCAGAGCATGTGATCTGGAGATCAATAAACTTGAGATTGAAGGAGATAATCTTACAATCATCAATTCCATTAAGCAAATTTGGAAACCCCCATGGGAACTTGATCTTATCAAATCAGATATTACTAATATTTTGGTCAGTTTCTAGCAAGTCAAGATACAACAAATCTTTAGGGAAGTCAATAGTGTTGCCGATGAGCTCGCAGATCTGGGACACGATTACCCGATAGGTTGCGCTTCGATCCCCTCCCAGGTGGTAGATTTCATCCGGAAGGATGCTCTAGGGTGGAGAGTCTCGAGAAGATGATCCAATCTAATCGCTTACCGTACAGTATCAAAAAAAAAAGTTCTAATCCAATAACAAAATTACGGTCCATATTAAGTCTTGTTCAAGTCTTGACAGTGTGAACATTTTTAATCATAGTATGCTTTGAACTTTCATTCCACATGTCCTTCTTCAATCTTTACCGCAACCAAGTGACCAACCATTAATAAACAATACATATAAACTTTTAAATTGAAATGTAAGTGAAAATAATTCTACGTCCATTATAATCATAAGAAAAAGCATAAGGAATTGGTTTACTATTGCCTTGTTGATTAGTTTTTCTCTTGAATTTATGTATTTTGTAGTGTGTACGAAAAGGAAAGTTATTTCTCAATAGTTCTCGTACTGATTCGCTACTGTTCGCCCCTAAACGTGCGTGCAAATAAGTTTTAAATTTAAAACTAGAATCAAGCAAGCGAACCCGCAGTGTACGGATCGATATAGTTAAGCAAGGATTCCAGAGTATCGAACACAGGGATTTCGGTGGGAACAAATTCAATTGCAGATTATCAAGCGAGTAAATATGAGAGTTTTTACAAATATTGGGAAAACAACAATCCTAAAGATCCAAGTATCCAGCTGTGGCAATCGATTCAAGATATACTAATGATGTAAAGACAGAGTTGAGATATGCAAAGGTATGCTAATGTAAGGTAATCGTACGGTGAAGTTCCAAAAACCTTTTATGACTCACCTACAAGACACTCTCTATACAGGTTGTTGAGGTTTCAATATAGAAAGGTTCTAAAGGCAAGAATTTGTGTCAAATACCCAAACTTGTAATCCAAGGATCAAGACTAACTAAACCGATTACGGTTGTGACACTCACAATCGAGGTAGAGGTTGTTGAGGCTTCACTACCACCTAGAAAAGGCAATCCTAAACTAAGTTAAAGCAAATCTTTAACTTTGGATTAAAGTAAAAGCAGGTTCGTAAACTTAAGGGAAATTATGGGTGGATCTTGAGACTCCACGGCCGTGGAACTCAAGAACAAACCGTGATTTAGGGTTCGTCGACGATTCTCTCTAACTCTCAGGGTCTAATCTGTTTACGATCGATCTATTATCATCTAAGCCACAACCATCAACCCTTCACCCTAGAATTGTTAAGGGTTTTTAGCCAATAACAGTCATGTTGATATCAAATTCAAGAATTAAAAGATTGAAAGATGAAAACTTCCAAAAACTTCTAATAAACTTCAAACCAATCTCAAAGTTACAATCAAGAATGAATGTTGTCAATAGATTCAGAATAAGGCAAACAAACACAATCTTAGGAAAGAAGGAAGAACGGGATGTCAATCCGTCTTCTAAATCAAACCTAAACAAGAAGAGAACCCTTCTTGCAACAATCTTCCAAAAACTTCGATCTTCCGCTAATCCGGAAATCTCAACAGCGATCTCCACCAAAAGTGTGAGATTAGGGCAAATCCAAGCACGAACTTCGATCTCCAACGAGATGTAAATGCTTCTAAGCTAGGGTTAAGCGAGGATAAGTGCCGCTAAGCGAAGGTGACGGAATCTTCCTTTGTCCGTCTTTTTATAGGGCAAGATAAAATATCGGCCCGGCCCAATCTTCAAAAGATCGTGGCTTCAAAATGTGGCGAAAAAGATCGCCAAGATCACGGTCGTGGAAGGTTCCACGACCGTAATTTAGAGCGTGGAAATCAACACGGTTTGAACCATGGATTCCACGACCGTAATAGTTACTGGAATGCATCACGCCTTTCTTGCAAGGTTCCACGGCCGTGGAACTAAACGTGGTTTGTAGTACGGCCGTATTTTAGAGCGTGGTTTAGGGCAAGAACGTGATTCTTCCCTAGCCTCGTGCACTCCTCAAGTTGAACTCCATTTTGCTCCTAATAATGCCCTCAATCCATGGACATACTCAATCAACTCTTCTTTGCTCGATTCCGTTCAGAAATGGCTCTCAATCACCTATAATCAACATAAAGCTAGTGTAGACATCCATATCGACAATATAGGCAAACTAGCTCACAATTGCAATAATGCTAAATCAAAGACTATCAATATGAATCAAATATACTTAGAAAACGTGCCTAAAATATCACAATATTTCATGCTAACAAATAACCCCATACTTAACACTTGCTTGTCCCTAAGCAAGGTCTTTCAAAAAGCTTTAAACAAAAGTTAGGATGAAATATGTGTACCTTCTCAAAGGAATACTTCTTTTGGAGGAATGTGTCTTCTAAAGAATAGATCATTCTCAAATCTTGCTTCAATCGTTTATAAGACTTTCATATACTTAATCAAAGAGTAAAGAGTAAAGAAAATTCATGAATTAATCAAACTTCTAAACAAGCATCATAACCTTCAAACATTATCAAAATCAATCATAAGAAACTTCAATTTAGGTCACCAAGTCATATAACATTCTTTTGATCTTAAGGACTTTCAAAGAAAAGGTCTAGAATGTGGAAAGGGAAGGAAACTTTTAAGGAATGTGGTGCATGAATCCGGGAAAGTGGACAACTACCCTTCTTCTTCTTTTGCGGTTTCCGCAACACTTCAACTTAGAGCTTCGCTCTTCTTCCTTTCATTTTTCGACTTTACTTTTGGAGTTATGGATAGAGGTGCACAAAAACCGAAGCCTAGGAAATTGGTGTTTCTCAATTTTTATGATATGCCTCAAACCCTTAGCGCACATACCATAATCCGCTAGGAATATCGCTCAATCCGACTTTGGCAAGACACAAACACCCGGCTATGTGAATGGTGCCGAGTTACTCATCATCATGATTGACTTCCCCAAACCTAGAATTTTTTTTCTATTCTTTTGATTGCAAATAATTGCTCTCATGGCCCTCCCACATCAAACATGCCTTTTTCATTCACTTCTCCAAATTCCCGGATAGGTAAAGGAGCTCAATATTTCAATGAGGAGCTAGAATGATCAAAGAAAGAAGAAAGAAAAATCGAATTGCCTTAATCATCTCAACAAGAAGTATAAGAACTTATAGTGTGATTTCAACTTCAATTTCTCAACATGATTTAGGTAACATTCTTCACATTATGAAACTTGCAAAAGAGGTAAAATTCATTCATTCAAATTCTCTGCAATTCACTAATCTTTTAAGCATGCAATTGTCATCAAACTCAATTCACAAGTAGTGATTATCATAGAAATCATCTCAATTCATTAGAAGCACATAATTTTCAAAATTTTTCAATTTTTATGGGTTTTTCAAGTTCTTTTTCATGCAATGCAATAATGAAACGTGCAACAATATAATGAACATGCAATGATAGTCTCGAATAAAAGCAAACATAGTGAGTAGAAGTTATTACAAACTTTTAGTACATCCCACCCCATACTTAGGATGAACATTGTCCCTAATGTTCAAAAGAAAGAAAGAAAAGAAGAAAAGAAAAAGAAACTCACAAAGTGGTGGTGGAATGTCTAAAGCGAACGGTCAATCATCAAATCCTCATCACTGCGGCGCTGGTGGAGGCGGGAATGGAGAGAAGCTAGGATCATAAAACCGCCCAAACTGCTAGCGTAGACGTCTCTCATCATATGGTCGAGGTCGTCTAAGCGTCCATCTCTAGCATCGGCTCGGATCTCCAATGCTCCTACTCTCTCTGAAAGTCCGGTAGCCCAATCCGGCATCTGCTCATACCATCCCGGAGCCTGACTGTACCATGCTGGAGCGTCGGATGGTGCTGGTGCTGTTGTCTGCTCTGTAGACCAAGGAGGTGGAGCTCCGTACCATGCAGGAGGTGTGGTCATCCATGTAGGCCTCTCACTCACGCTAGCGCGGCGAGAAGACGAGCCTGAAGCTCTAGCTGGACGTGGAGAACGTCTAGGTGCATCGGGGGCCGCCTCCGGCTGATCCGGAAACGTGTCAAAATCCTGCTCGGCTCCTCCTCCACCCTCAAACTGATCTCCCATCTCCTCCTCCTCAACAACTGGTGGTGGGACATATGAGGGAGTTGCTATCCTGTTCGCATGCATAGCAGCAAACGTCTCCTTCCAATTATGGCGTCCCGCCATAATGGAGTACTCCGGTAGCCACTCTATACCCCTACCCGTCCTGCTCTCCCAAGGCATGCCCGCATAAGGCGGACCTCTATGTGTGGGGAAAATGAGACCCCTAGTCATGAAAGCATGTAGCCCTAAAGGTACGGCCGGTATACGGGTGCAAGCAGAAAAATCAACACCTAAGCTCCTAGCAATGTGGGTAACTATCCCACCATATCCGATGTTGCCCTTCTTCTTGTTCTTGAGCTTGCTCATAGTAGCAGCCAAGAGAGTAGCACAATCAGCACGGCGTCCATACAACATGGAGTAGAGTAAAAAGAGCTCATCCGTCTTGATCTTTTGGGGCGTCTCCGTCCTAGGAAAGAGACACTCCGAAAGAACACGATGAGCAATCTTCAAGGCTAGGTGGTACATCAACCTAGCCTTGGTGTCAGCGGGCTGCCAGCGGTCCTCGCTAGCGTAAATCATCGCCACCTCCTCCCAAAAATCCTTGGCGTAAACGCCACTAGGAAAGCGACCGTTAAAGGTCTCCTGAAACCCGAAAATGGTCCCAAACTCACGGATGCTAAAATGATAGTCTCTTTCCATGAGACGGAAAGAGACGGTCCTGTCTACATGGCTGTGCTCAAAAGATGTCACAACCTCCCGTGTAATCTCCTCATAAGCGTCTTCTCGGATAGCCGAGAAGACAATAAGTCCGGCTCTATCCAAGAGCCAAGTGAGGTCATCAACTATGTTGAGAGGAGCTAGATCCTCCAACAGCAAGTACCTAGGACCAATCACAGCCCTCTCCTTGATCCTGTCGAATGCATCAAGGTGATCCTCATGTATGGTCGGGACTCTAGGGCTAGGTGGTGAGGGTGAGGAAGGTGATGATGGAGGTGAAGGGGAAGAGGGTGGTGGTGCTCTAGAGGATGAGGAAGAGGAGTGATTACCCTTCCTCTTCTTGTTCTGGTTATCCTTCTTCTCTTTGATCCTCCCGAAACTCTCTTCACGAAGTCCATTCTGTTCAAAATTACGGGCTGTTCTATAGAAACCACGGCCGTAATTCCTCCAGAGACCGTGATTCGTCTCAGAAAGTCGCAAATCTCAGCAAATCAGCACTCAATCTCCACAACAGGCAGTCCTAATCTAATTTCTTCCAATCTCAATCAGTTCTTCCTAAAAATCTCTAACAAAAACGAATCAAATCGACAAAGATCAAGAAGAGTGGAAAAACCTATTTTTCGGATTGAAAAATCCAAATTGCGTGTTCGTTGGTGAATTTTCGCTCGATTCATCGCTTGGATCTTGTTTGTGGTCGAATTTGCTTCAGTTTAGGAAGAAGAATCGTTGAAAACGATTAGGAAACGAGGAATTGAGAGAGGAGGCGTGGATTCGGCTTTTAGGTCGTGGAAGAGGGGTTTTGTGGTGGTTTTTGTGAAGAACGTGGTTTATATAGTCACAGGCAAAAATTTTGAAAATCACGGTCTGTTGGGGTGTTCCACGGCCGTGGAAATGTACGGAACCGTGGTTTTGGTGATTTTTCAAAGGCTTTTGGAAATTACGGGTACTGTAGCTGTCACGACCGTGGTTTAGGCCGTGGAACTCTCTGTAAAGCTCCAAAGTCCATATTTCGTCACTTTTCTTCAACATTATCCTTCCCTTTCCCTTTTCCATCGTTCCTACATCCAAAAACACGAACATACCGGAAGGAATCGAAGGCAAAAACAAAGTAAAAACGTCTATCCTAAGCTAAGCTATGTATCAAAAACAAAAACGAAAATGCAATACCTTGGGTTGCCTCCCAAGAAGCGCTTTATTTAAGGTCCGTAGCTAGACCAATCTCGCACTTATTTGAGTGCGGTAGGCGCGAACTCCTCAGCTTGGAGTTCCGGCGTATACTTCTTGAGTCGTTGCCCGTTCACCTTAAAGCTTCCGCCCGTTTCACCCCATACTTCAACTGCACCATGGGGGAAAATACGCTTAATTAGAAAAGGTCCGGTCCAACGAGATTTAAGCTTACCTGGAAAGAGACGAAGCCTTGAATTGAAGAGGAGAACTTGATCTCCTTCTTTGAAGTCCTTTGGAATGATATGCTTATCATGCCAACGTTTCGCCCTCTCCTTATAGATCTTAGCGTTTTCATAAGCATTCAAGTGGAGTTCATCCAGCTCATTGATGTCTAGGAGACGCTTCTCTCCCGCTTCCTTCATGCTGAAGTTTAACCACTTGATAGCCCAAAACGCTTTGTGCTCCAACTCTACCGGCAAGTGACAAGACTTCCCATACACAAGGTTGTATGGTGTGGTTCCTATGGGAGTCTTGTATGCAGTCCGGTATGCCCATAATGCATCGTCAAGCTTCAAGGACCAATCCTTCCTAGTCCTTGAAACCGTCTTCTCTAGGATTCCTTTGATCTCCCTATTTGAGATCTCAACTTGTCCACTTGTTTGTGGATGGTAAGGGGTAGCGATCTTGTGAGTAACCCCATACTTAGCTAGAAGAGCTTCAAAGTGCCGGGCAATGAAGTGAGAACCTCCATCACTAATGATCGTCCTCGGCGTCCCAAATCGCGGGAAGATGGTCTTGTTGAAGAACTTAACCACCACCATGGCATCATTGGTGGGAGAGGCAATTGCTTCCATCCATCTAGAAACATAATCTACCGCCAATAGTATGTATTGGTTTCCACAAGAGGATGGGAATGGTCCCATAAAATCAACTCCCCAAACGTCGAAAATCTCCACCTCTTGGATGTTGTTGAGGGGCATCTCATTTCTCCTAGAGATATTGCCTGTTCTTTGACAAGCATCGTA
Source organism: Fagopyrum homotropicum (assembly GCA_033239125.1). Taxonomy (NCBI): domain Eukaryota; kingdom Viridiplantae; phylum Streptophyta; class Magnoliopsida; order Caryophyllales; family Polygonaceae; genus Fagopyrum; species Fagopyrum homotropicum. Next base: position 141,687,366 of record BSWB01000003.1, on the reverse strand, counting down.
GCAAGAAACAAAGGATTGCACATCTTTAAACAAAGTAGGCCAAAAGAATCCAGATTGCAATACCTTTGCGCTAGTCTTGTTCGAACTAGCGTGTCCTCCACAAGGTAGTGAATGACAATGACGGATGACACTTTGCATCTCATCATCCGGCACACATCGCCGAATAATGCCATCCGGACCTCTCTTAAAGAGGAGAGGCTCGTTCCAAAAGTATTCCCGGACGTCCTTAAAGAACTTCTTCCTTTGTGCGTAGGATAGTCCGGGCGGTATCTCCTGACAAACCAAATAGTTAACAAAATCAGCAAAACATGGTTCGTTACCTTTGGAGATCACATCGATGAACTCCTCAATAAGGTGTAGGTGTTCGTCCGGGAAGGAGTCGTCGATGGGTAAATGGTCGTCCTCTAGATGTGTTAGGCGACTCAAATGATCCGCAACAGAATTTTCTGAACCTTTCTTGTCACGGATCTCAAGATCGAATTCTTGTAGGAGAAGAATTCATCTAATTAGCCTTGGCTTCGCATCCTTCTTCGCAAGGAGGTACCGGATCGCAGCATGATCCGTGTAGACAATCACCTTTGCACCTACAAGATAAGAGCGAAACTTGTCAATAGCATAGATAATGGCTAAAAACTCTTTTTCGGTAGTGGCGTAGTTGAGTTGCGCTTCATCTAGCGTCTTGCTAGCATAGTATATGGCATGGGTTCGCCCTTCCTTTCGTTGTCCAAGAACAGCTCCAATAGCTACGTCACTAGCATCGCACATAATCTCAAAGGGAAGAGTCCAATCCGGGGGTTGGATAATAGGTGCTAAAATTAGAGCTTGCCGAATGGTGTTAAACGCATCCAAACATTCCTGCGAAAACTCAAAACCCGCATCCTTCATCAATAGATTAGTGAGAGGTTTTGATATCTTAGAAAAGTCCTTAATGAAACGTCTATAAAATTCAGCATGTCCTAGGAAACTTCTTATCCCTTTCACCGAAATTGGGGGAGGAAGCTTCTCTATGGTCTCTATCTTAGCCTTGTCTACTTCTATCCCTCTACTAGAGACTAAGTGGCCTAATACAATTCTTTCCTTAACCATAAATTGACACTTCTCCCAATTAAGAACTAGGTTAGTGTCTTCACACCTTTGCAAAACAAGAGAAAGGTTAGAAAGGCAATCGTTAAAAGAGGAACCGTATACGGAGAAGTCGTCCATGAAGACTTCCATGATTTCCTCTACGTATTCGGAGAAGATGGCCATCATGCACCGTTGGAAGGTGGCTGGGGCGTTGCAAAGCCCGAACGGCATTCTCCTATAAGCAAACGTACCCCATGGACACGTGAATGTGGTCTTCTCTTGATCATCCGGGTGTATCGGAATCTGAAAGAAACCACTATAACCGTCAAGGTAGCAAAAATGTGAATGTTGTGCTAACCTTTCAAGCATTTGATCAATGAATGGCAATGGTAAATGATCCTTCCGCGTTGCATTGTTGAGCTTGCGGTAGTCTATACACATCCGTCATCCCGTCACAGTTCGGGTAGGAATGAGTTCGTTGTTTTTGTTAGTGATGACCGTCATTCCTCCCTTCTTCGGAACTACTTGAACCGGACTCACCCACTTACTATCAGAGATAGGGTAGATGATACCTGCATCAAGAAGCTTAAGAATTTCCTTCTTGACAACCTCCTTCATGGTCGGATTCAACCGCCTTTGAGGTTGTCTTGAAGTTCTAAAATCTTCCTCCATTAGTATCTTATGCATGCATAGGGAGGGTTTAATTCCTACTAAGTCCTCAATAGTATAGCCTAAAGCTTTCCTATGTTTCCTAAGGACAATCATGAGCTGATTATGTTCATCTATGCTTAGATCGGAACTAACAATAACCGGAAAGGTAGAATTAGATCCTAGAAAAGCGTACCTTAGATGAGTAGGAAGTGGTTTGAGTTCCATTGCTTTCGGAGCTTCCAATGATCCTTGAGAAGCATCCGATGTCTCCTTAGAAGTTTCTAAGGGTGATGAGTGTGTGGGAGAAGAATCAGAAGAAGTTGAAGAAGTGTCTCGATCACTCCTTTCCACGCCCAAAATTACGGGTTCCTCATGGCCTCCACGGTCGTGGTTTAGGGCGTGGAAAGGAAATACGGTTGTCATGTCTTCTCCACGACCGTATAACTACCTGAAGTGAGGCACGATTTTGGTTGTGAAATCCACGGCCGTGGAATACAGAGTATGACCGTGGATTCTCACGTTTTCTGCCTCATCGTGGAGTTTTTCAAACTCCACTTCACCCATCTCTTCTTGTGTTTCTAAGGCTTCAATTGCCTCATTGCACTCTTCTTCTTCCCCTACATTGGTTAGACTCATAGTGATAACCTTTTGTAAAGGATCGTTAAAGAGAATCGCACTTACCTCCTCCCTAGACAAACCCTCTTCATCTTGGATATCGAAAATATCCTCATCAAAGATTGGCTCCTTCACTAGAGTGGAAAGAACGAACTCTACTTTCTCTTCTCCTATATCAAAAGCGAGTCTACCATTCTTGCAATCGACTATGCAGCCGGAAGTTGCAAGAAACGGTCTTCCGAGTATGATCGGGACCGTACTATCTGCAGGAATATCAAGCACGACAAAATCAATGGGAACAAAGAATTTACCTAGCTTGACCGGAACGTCTTCTACAATACCGACGGGGCGAGTGATGGATCGATCCGCCATGTACAACGTCATCTTCACCGGTTTAGGGTCGCCTAAACCGATCTTCCTACACAATGCAAGTGGTATGATGCTCACACTTGCTCCTAAGTCACATAGCGCATCGTATGTGACATCTCCCACTCCTATGGGAATGCAAAATGACCCCGGATCCTTTAGCTTTGGGGGCATTTTCTCCTACATGGTTTTGATGAGATCCGAAGAATCCGAACTCATCTTAACCTCTCCGAAGTCTTCTAGCTTCCTCTTGTTAGAGAGGAGCTCCTTCAAGAACTTCCCATAAGCCGGCATACCTACAATAGCATCAATAAATGGTATATTAATATGCAGCTTGCTCACGAGTTCTATGAACTTACCAAACTGTTTATCTAGGCACGCTCTCGCCCTAGATTGAGGAAATGGTAGGGGAGGTTTATAAGCTTGAGGAGGAACGTAGACATCTTCCTTCTCCTTCCCCTAATCTTTCTCCTTGTCCTTTTCTACGGAGATTTCAACAAACTTTGGCTGCGGATCGGTGGTAGTCACTCCGCTCCTAGTTGTGATTGCCATAACCCTTCCCTTAGGGTTGTCCTCCGTCTTTCCTGGAAGCTTCCCTTGATTCCTAGGAACTTCCTCCGCATGGCTGAACATTTGGTTTTCCAAAACCTTTTGAGCTTTGTCAACCTTAGAAATTTGATCATCAACCTTAATGATGCGGTTCTCCAACCCTTGAAGCTTTCCCAAAATCGTTTCCAACATGGGATCGGGCTTCTCCTTCCCCGAAGTGTTTCCTCCATTAGATGATTGCCCCTGGCTTTTCAAAGGAGTAGAGGAAGAGGAAGGTGGAGTTAGTGAATTAGAATTGGAAGGATAAGAGTTACCGGAATTTTGTTGATTGGAGCGCCAATTGTTGTTGTTTGAACCCCTATTGTTGTTCCGATTGGTGTTCCGGTTGTTGTTGTTTCCATTCCAATTGTTGCTACGGTTATTATTCCGGTTGTTGTTGTTGTTGCGGTTTGTGTTATCACCGCCACTGTTGTTGCCCAAATAACCAACATCCTTCCCTTGTTGCTTTGGGAAGTTGGTCTTGATAACCTCCTTCAACTCTTTGATTTCATTGTTGAGGGAGAAAATCTGATTTTGAGCTTCATGTGTGAGCTTTGCTCCTTGCTCCACACGATTTCCCTCCACTTTTCGGTAGGAATACTTCTCTATGACCCTTGCTTGCTTATCAATGAAGTCTCAAGCGTCATCTTCCCTCATGTCCATGAATGTTCCACATGAGAGGGATTGGAGGTTGAATTGCGTTCCCGCATCTAACCCCTTGTAGTAAATCTCTAGCAAGGCAAGTTTGGATATGCCATGATGAGGGCAATCCAAGAGCAAATCCTGAAACCTTTTCCAAGATTGAAACAAACTTTCGTTAGGTCTCATGGAAAAAGCATTAATCTTACCTCTAAGTTCCGCCGTTTTGGATGGCGGAAAGAATTTGGTGAGGAACTCCGCGGAAAGATCTTCCCACGTGTCTAGTTTCCCCCTAGGAAGAGCTTGGTATCAAGACAACGCTTTCCCCTTCAAGGAGAAGAAGAAAGGCTTGAGCTTATAGTTGTTGGTAGTAGCGCTCTTCGGTCTCATTGTCTCCATCATACACTCAAAGTTTTGCAAGTGTTGGTGTGGAGATTCAGCGCTTGTCCCGCCAAATTGGTTTTGGCGAACAAGAGTAATAACTTGAGGGTTGAAGCTAAACCCTTGCACATCTTCAGCATCAAAATTCACGCCCAAGCGGCGTGGTTGTTGTGTTGGATCCATCCGCTGGCCAAGAGTTCTTGGCTCTTCATCTACACGTTCGATCCTCGCATTCCTAGGTGGAACACGACGATTGGCAGCTCCTCGTGGATGGAAAGGATTCACATTGATCGTGGGATCAATCTCCTCTAGCGGTGGCATGGAAGAATCACTATCATCAGCGGATGAGTGACCTTTTCTTCTAAATCTTGATGCCCTTCTTGAGGATTTCTTGCTTCCCTTATTCTTAAGGTCGCTTAGTTCTATCCTCATTTGGAAGATCATGTCCTGTAGATTGTTAACTTGAGATTGATGACGATCCATTTCATCCTGGCGGAGGTTCTCATTCCATTGGAGTTGAGCTTCCTTCTCCGCCAACTCTGCTTGAAGATCACGTTCGTGTCCTTCAGCCATCTTCTTTTCCTTGCGCTTTTGCCTTAAAGTTTTCTCTAGCTCTTGATCAAGAGGTAAGAGATCTTCGGTGTTCCTAGACCTGCGCATGCACTCAAAGTAATATCAAATAACGAGAGCAAGCTCCCAAGCTTGACAACCGGCTACCGAATTCGGCCGAAACCAAATCCCGGCAACGGCGCCAAAAACTTGTTCGCCCCTAAACGTGCGTGCAAATAAGTTTTAAATTTAAAACTAGAATCAAGCAAGCGAACCCGCAGTGTACGGATCGATATAGTTAAGCAAGGATTCCAGAGTATCAAACACAGGGATTTGGGTGGGAACAAATTCAATTGCAGATTATCAAGCGAGTAAATATGAGAGTTTTTGCAAATATTGGGAAAACAACAATCCTAAAGATCCAAGTATCCAGCTGTGGCAATCGATTCAAGATATACTAATGATGTAAAGACAGAGTTGAGATATGCAAAGGTATGCTAATGTAAGGTAATCGTACGGTGAAGTTCCAAAAACCTTTTATGACTCACCTACAAGACACTCTCTATACAGGTTGTTGAGGCTTCAATATAGAAAGGTTCTAAAGGCAAGAATTTGTGTCAAATACCTAAACTTGTAATCCAAGGATCAAGACTAACTAAACCGATTACGGTTGTGACACTCACAATCGAGGTAGAGGTTGTTGAGGCTTCACTACCACCTAGAAAAGGCAAGCCTAAACTAAGTTAAAGCAAATCTTTAACTTTGGATTAAAGTAAAAGCAGGTTCGTAAACTTAAGGGAAATTACGGGTGGATCTTGAGACTCCACGGCCGTGGAACTCAAGAACAAACCGTGATTTAGGGTTCATCGACGATTCTCTCTAACTCTCAGGGTCTAATCTGTTTACGATCGATCTATCATCATCTAAGCCACAACCATCAACCCTTCACCCTAGAATTGTTAAGGTTTTTTAGCCAATAACAGTCATGTTGATATCAAATTCAAGAATTAAAAGATTGAAAGATGAAAACTTCCGAAAACTTCTAATAAACTTCAAACCAATCTCAAAGTTACAATCAAGAATGAATGTTGTCAATAGATTCAGAATAAGGCAAACAAACACAATCTTAGGAAAGAAGGAAGAACGGGATGTCAATCCGTCTTCTAAATCAAACCTAAACAAGAAGAGAAATCTTCTTGCAACAATCTTCCAAAAACTTCGATCTTCCGCTAATCCGGAAATCTCAACAGCGATCTCCACCAAAAGTGTGAGATTAGGGCAAATCCAAGCACGAACTTCGATCTCCAACGAGATGTAAATGCTTCTAAGCTAGGGTTAAGCGAGGATAAGTGCCGCTAAGCGAAGGTGACGGAATATTCCTTTGTCCGTCTTTTTATAGGGCAAGATAAAATATCGGCCCGGCCCAATCTTCAAAAGATCGTGGCTTCAAAATGTGGCGAAAAAGATCGCCAAGATCACGGTCGTGGAAGGTTCCACGACCGTAATTTAGAGCGTGGAAATCAACACGGTTTGAACCATGGATTCCACGACCGTAATAGTTACTGGAATGCATCACGCCTTTCTTGCAAGGTTCCACGGCCGTGGAACTAAACGTGGTTTGTAGTACGGCCGTATTTTAGAGCGTGGTTTAGGGTAAGAACGTGATTCTTCCCTAGCCTCGTGCACTCCTCAAGTTGAACTCCATTTTGCTCCTAATAATGCCCTCAATCCATGGACATACTCAATCAACTCTTCTTTGCTCGATTCCGTTCGGAAATGGCTCTCAATCACCTATAATCAACATAAAGCTAGTGTAGAGATCCATATCGACAATATAGGCAAACTAGCTCACAATTGCAATAATGCTAAATCAAAGACTATCAATATGAATCAAATATACTTAGAAAACGTGCCTAAAATATCACAATATTTCATGCTAACAGCTACCCCTATTTGTTGTTTTTTAAAATTCTTGTATAGCTTCTCGAAGGTTCATAGTGGAATCTCATAAAATAGGTTTATACCCGTCTGGTTGTAATTATAAAAACGAAAATAAAAAACTCAATTCTAACCCATATATATAATCTCATTCATTAGAAGTTTTGGAGCCAGTCTTATTGATTTTAAACAATTGGTGTAGAATTTGATTAATTTTGATACCCCAAGGATAAGTTTTATAAACGAACAATGACATGTAAATAGACTATCCATTTTATTTTCGGAGTAGCAATAAAAACGACCCCTTAGTAGTTCCAGACATCTAAAGTTGTCATACAAACTTGTGTCGTTGGATCCAAAACTGTTGAGTTAGATAGTGTTTGAGATAATAAGTTCTTACACAGGGACGGATACAAGATTTAAAAAAATCAAGCGTGCTGACTTTATCTAAAAAAGGTTTGAAAAACTATTTACAATATACATATATACCTAAACACTCCAATATTCAAAGTCAAGCAGATGATCCAATAAAATCTAAATTTAACGTCAATATAAGTTAAAACCAGTCAAGCTAAATAGTCAATATTAATACAAATATAAGTAATATAACTACTTAACTTATACCCTTCTTTTACCTAAATCATAAAACTCATCGATAACTGAATCTGAATCAATAGTATCAACGATGTCTTTTTTCACATATGCCATTAAATCAACAAGAAATCCATCAATCATCTTAGTTCAAAGTCGGTTCTTAATAATCGTCATAACTGGAAATGGTCTCCTTGTTGTAGTTGTAGTTAAAGAAGAGCCATCGCTAAACGATTCAATCTATAATCATCCACAATGACGTTCTTGTTCTAACAAATTCTTGACACATCTCAAAATGGTGCTCAAATTCTGAAACTTTTGTAGTTGAGAGAATTGATACTCAAAATGTTCCAACTCACTTCTTAAATCACCCAAATTCGGCAAATGCTCAAAATAATATTTCTCAGCCAAACTACATATGTTGTCTATATCAAATGATTGAAAATCAAATCGAGGATTCAAGGAAGAACTAAGAACCAAAAGCTCCTTTGTTTTCTCATTTTCATCAAATGAAAATCAATTACGGCGTAAAATACTTGAACATGATAATAATGCTCAATGGTAACACGATTTTGTTTTTGAGAAGGACGACCAATACCTTTCAAATAAGGAGCATCAAAGTTTGAAAAAACAATGGTATGTGAGGCACAAAATGAGACAACACAACAAATAAGTCAACCCAACCTTCTCCTCTCAACTTTTCAAGACGGGTTTTAGTGCTTGAAACAAGATTTATGGCATTTACAATTTCTTGATATTGTTCCTACAATGACTTACAAAGAGCATTTGTGATTCTCATATATGCGTACGGACATTCTTGCAAAAATAGTGCTCATTACATTGACCGCACATGTTGGCACCATCTTATCATTGACCTCTTAAGTTTTCAACTTGAGGAATGTTTTCGTTGAAAACCTTGTCAATGTTACTCTTAAGAGTTACTACATTTATCAATAACAATTACAACATGAGAGAATCATTCACGAATAAACCCATCATGATAATCAAACCTCAAGATGATATCCATTTGCTCATTTTTACCCTCATCACCGGCTTCATCCACAAGTATACAAAACTTAAAGACTCCAACCTCTTTGCGGATTGTTTTTCTTACTAAATATTAAAATTTGTTTTTTAATATTTGGAGTAATATATATAGCATCTTCAGGGGCATTTTTTATGGCGAACTTTGCAACTTCCTCATTCATTCTCTCAAAATGCTTACATAGTTTCAACAGTATTGCCCCGATTAGATGACTCTTCAAAATTATCATCACCTCTGAAATCAAGTGATTATTTTGCCATCAATCTTATTGCCTCTATTGTAGCTTGAAGTAGCAAACGATTTTGTTGTACCACTTTTGGTGGTTGTGGATTTATATCTTATTCAACATTCCCACAAACTTGTATCAAGCTCAGTCAATCATGCATAGATTTATAATGTACCAAACTAGTCTTCCTTACATGCTTCTTAAAGGTGCATTGAACCTCCTTAATCCTTCTCCAATTATCAAATTACAAATAAGTGAACAAAGTTTTCTTTCCAAGTTTGTTTTCAAAAAAAAAACATAAAAAACAATGTCTTATCGTTATCACATTCCTCAAGCCAACAATATCTTTCAAACCACTTACCATTAAATATGCGATGTTGATCTCCACAAAGATGTGATGAACACTCTTGTAATATGGGTTGATAATGACCATACTCAATATGTCTTTTTCGAATGTCATCCCGCTTGTTAATGTTGTATGAAGATCTTGGAGGACATTTTTCTGGATCACGTTCAATATAATTAAAATCCAAGGGTTCACAAACTTATAGAGATACCAAAGGCTCTTGGTCATCAAAGACCGAAACATCAGACATATAAGCATCATTTTTTCTGAAAATATGAATATAATTTCTTTTGAATTTTTTGAGCTTAAGAATTTGAGGTTGATTTGTCATTGTAGCTAAAACACAAAAATAAATAAAGTTAGATTTGTAGACGTGGTTATGGTTTTAAAAAATCTTTTTTATATTTGAATTTGAGTTTTTCTTCTTGGTGCCCTCAAGGTTTTGACTTTTTCTCTTGGTATTCACTAAGTTTCAAAATTTCTTTTGGTACCCTCATGGTTCTATTTGATTCTTCTTTATACCTATTCTTTATATATTAGATTAAAGATTCATGATAAAATAATAAAAAAATCAGAAAAATTAATTTAAAACAAATTATGACTTTATTAAATTTAATTTAATAAACTTATAATAAAATAATTTTTATATACTTTTTGAAATAAAGATATTTTTATTTTTGAATTAAAATATTTTCTTACTTATTACTTTCAATTATAAAATATATATAATTAAATTAAATACAGTTTTTTAAAATTTTATTAAGAGTCTAGAAATTTAAAAATGTAATAAAACTTTATTTATTATTTAATTTAATTTTATATAATTTATATTAATTCGAATTTTTTTTAAAATTCAGAAAAAATTCGAATTAAAAAATAATAATTTTTTTGAATTAGTATAAATTATATAAAATTAAAATAAAAAATAAATAATATTTTATTATAGTTTTAAATTTCTAGACTCTTAATCAAAATTTTAAAAAAATAAATTTTAGTTTAATTTTATATATATTTTATAATTGATAGTAATAAGTAAGAAAAGTTTTAATTCAAAAATAAAAATATCTTTATTTCAAAAAGTATATAAAAATTATTTTTATTATAAATTTATTAATTTAAATTTAATAAGGTCATAATTTGTTTCAAAATTTATTTTTCTGATTTTTTTATTATTTTATAATGAATATTTAATGTAATATATTAAGAATGAGTATAAAGTGAAATAAAATAGAACCATAAAGGTACCAAGAGGAATGTTGAAACATAGTGAATATCAAGAGGAAAAGTCCAAACATTGAGGGCACCAAGAGGAAAAATCCTATAAAAAATTACAAATGATTTGTTAAAAAACAATTGAAAGCTGATTTAATGGAAAAAACCTAAACATAATAATACAATGGATTTTTCCTCTTTGTGCCGACTTTTTCTCTTGGTATTCAAGAAGTTTCAAAATTCTTCTTGGTACCCTCATGATTCTATTTGATTTTTCTTTATACCCATTCTTTATATATTACATTAAAGATTCATTATAAAATAATAAAAAATCAGAAAAGTAAATTTAAAACAATTATGACCTTATTAAATTTAATTTAATAAATTTATAATAAAAATAATTTTTATATACTTTTTGAAATAAATATATTTTTATTTTTGAAATAAAATATTTTCTTACTTATTACTTTCAATTATAATATATAATTAAAGTAAATACAAATTTTTAAAATTTTATTAAGAGTCTAGAAATTTAAAAATGTAATAAAACTTTATTTCTTTTTGAATTTAATTTTATATAATTTATATTAATTCGATTTTTTGTGATTTATATTAATTCGATTTTTTTTTTTAATTCAGAAAAAACCTTTTTTTCGAATTAAAAAAAGACATAATTTTTTCGAATTATATAAAATTAAATTAAAAATAAATAATATTTTATTATAGTTTTAAATTTCTAGACTCTTAATAAAATTAAAAAAAAAAATTTAGTTTAATTTTATACATATTTTTATAATTGAAAGTAATAAGTAAGAAAAATTTTAATTCAAAAATAAAAAAATATTTATTTCAAAAAGTATATAAAAATTATTTTTATTATAAATTTATTAATTTAAATTTAATAAGGTCATAATTTGTTTTAAATTTATTTTTCTGATTTTTTTATTATTTTATAATGAATCTTTAATTAAATATATTAAGAATGGGTATAAAAAGGAATAAAATAGAACTATAAGGTATCAAGAGGAATTTTGAAACATAGTGAATTTGAAGAGGAAAATTTCTTGAATTTTTTAGATTTGTAGTTGTCCAATTTAGAATGTGTTTAGTAAAACTATATTTGCATTATTGAGGAGTTCTTCCAACTCCTTTTAACATCGATTGTGATCTTGTTCCTTCCACCATATCGCCAGAGAACCGACGGCTATGATACCACTTATTACGGGAATCCCGTATTCGATCAAGGATAGAGACGTTATGACGACTTATTCACTGCAACATCATTTTTGACATGTTCGCTGAGATCTCCAGAGAAGAAAGAGATCACGACTTCACACGCATAAGAGAGAAATTGGAGGACATTTTTCTAACCATTGCCAACTGAAATGTACGTAAATGTATGTTTATCCTATATCACCCTTCTTTATGTACCATTGTACCTCTAAGGCCATAAACAGTTCAATGCACATGCCTGTGTCAGCCCGATCTCTTAATTCATAAGATTAAGGATTCAGCATTAATTTTGATCAAGTGAGCTGAGGCAGGCAATAGCAAGTTAGCAACTCCATGGATCTTTATCGCTACATTCCTGCAACCAATTCACATATTGATGCTAAAACATGACCCTAAAAAGCTAAAACGAACACAACAAGGCAGTATAGCAAGAGCGGCGTTTTCAATGCCATCGACAGAATGCTGGCATACAGTGTCTCACACTTTGAACAAACTACATTTGCCAACAAACAATGCAGCAGCTAGAATCCTATGATGCAAACCCTATTCAGAATACAAACTATGGAAAAAAAAAAAAAAAAACCTTTCAAGGAGAAAAATAAAACCCTAGAAAACTCAATGGTGATCCGGAAACTCAAACAGATCTGAGAGTTTGTCTACTTGTCCAGATCAAAGTTCAGATCATCAGCAAAATGTGTCCCTAACTCAGCTGCCATAGATGGACCCTTGTTGAATCCTGTTGGGTACCAATACCAACAAGAATCAAACAACATGTCAGGCCTCAATATATCCATTTCTGCCTTGTCTTTCATTCCTGCAAAGGACATTTACAGTTAGGGTTCCAATTACAAGAAACTGGAAAAAATTTCATTCTTAAAATGGAAATGCAGCAGCTCATTCTCTTACCTTGCATGGATTCTATTGATTGGGTCTCTTCTGAAGAACTCCCACTAATAGGAGTATAGTCGAACAAACCAGATGCACTTGATTGACCAAATGGGGATATAGGATCACTGGTTGTTTCAACGAAAATTGGGGATGAAGAGGCCAACAAGTCGTCACCAGCTAATGCTTTCGAAAAATGTCGGATCGGTTTTTCGCTGGCGGTATTCAAATACTGTGATTCATAAACTATTGCCTCCAACAATCCACTGTTACGTGGTGATGGGCAATTTGATTGAGCTTGATCGCTCAAAGGAGATTGAATTAGGGTATCAACAGACTCAAGCGATGGTATAGGGGAAGATGGTGCCCAATTACCTACTTGAGACGCTGAATATTGGAGTGAAGGGAGCTCCAACTTCATAGCCATGTATACTGGCTTAGAAGAAGAAGAATTGCCGTTTGTCAGGGCATGGTTACTAGGAAGCATATCTACTCGGGAGAAATTGTTGATATTCGGATTGGGAGCATATGAAGAAGACCAGAAAGGCTGACTATTTTCTCCATAAGTATCATCTTCATGCTGATCAAATACTGAGAAACTGTCACCTATGCTCCCAATGGAACCAGGGAAAGCAGTTTCTACTTCTCGAAGACCTTTGTGTGGATGTATGGGTAACAAGAAGCCAAGTGATGAGCACTGGTCATTATGGAGGATGCTTCTAGCAGGAAGATTTGGCAGTGCCGTTGAACTGTTAACATATCCATGAGCCAGCTCCAACTGTTTGAACTCAATAGCAGGGATATCAAAATTTTTAATCGAGGGCTCTAAGAGGTTTTCCTCTCCAGACATGCTCAGTTCCACATCTGGACTTTGGTGACCCTCATTCATAGCCTGTGCACGAATTTCCGGGGGATAAACTGGTTTGCCTGCACGTTGCATCCTTTTAATTCTTGTATTCCAATAGTTCTTTATCTCATTATCTGTACGTCCTGGTAGCTGAAGCACACAGACAGTGCATATGCATTAGAATCAGATGGATGTAAAAATATGACAAGCTTTAGAGGGTACTGAATAATGTATTAAGTGATGTCATTATTTTCTACATTTTCACTATGTTACCACTAGTGGGTATTCAATGATGCATTTACATGTACCATGGCATTGTACGAGAGCAGAAAGAGATTAAATTAAAATGTCTTCGATGAAAATGTACACTAAAATTAAGGCAAGGCTGGTTACAAAGACACTCAATTATCATTACATGTTAAGCCATCGACAATAATCGTTGGTTATAGCCACCAGCATTCCTGTTGCCACATCCAACACCCCGCCAATTTGGATGTCACAAGCGAAAACATAAAATGCACTGGAAGGAAAACCATCAGGCATTCACACATATCCAATGCAAACACGTGAACATTAAATGAACTGGATGCTAATGAGAAGTTATAACCAACAAGATTACAACCAGAAAAACTTCAGCAGATAATGAGTGATTAACAAAAAGAAGGACCAAGCAAGAGCATCTTGGCGAGTGTGGAAACTTAATTATTTTTTCATTTACTCTATATGATACAAATTCAGAAGCTATGTTCTAAGAATTTTATGAACTGAAAGCAGACTTGGAAGTAAAATACACAGTACCTCAGCAGCCATTCGAGCCCACTTATTTCCCATCCTAGCATGGAGTTCTATAATCAGATGTTCTTCCTCAGGACTGAATGCACCTTTCCTAAGATCTGGTCTTAGGTGATTTGCCCATCGTAAGCGGCAGCTCTTTCCACATCTTGATAATCCCGAGTCTTTCTGGACAGCATTCCAGTTACCCTCACCATGCTTGGTTACGTACTCAATCAAGATTGCATCTTCAGCAGATGTCCATGGACCTTTCTTCAATTGAATACCACCCGAACAGTTTCCAGCACTACTGTCCTCCTCAGCAGAAGAAGATCCTTTTCGAGACTTTAGGGGTCTCCTAGTCTCTGCCTCAATTGATAAATCACTCATTTCGCAACTTCATGAACTAGACAACATTCATCAGAATCATTAGTTGGGCACATAACGCAACATAAATGATGACATTAATAAATGCATACTATGTAGATATGGAATGATGAATTGTCAATGTATCAACAATTCCTAATCTGGATCATACAAGTATAATATCAAGACTCGTGCCTTCACTGCATTCAGTATATAAGAATCAATAAGAAAATATGAAATCTTCTGATTCTAACAAAAGGCTTTTCCGGTGTCAATTAAGTGTCTCTTGTGTAGTAGTTGGTTCCAACAAAGCATCCCGAGATATAGACTACACAGCGCAATGCTAAAGACGCATTTTGAGCTATTAACACGTGATTGGTAATGAGTGCTTACTGTGTTTTAGAATAAAACTACTAGTAGTTTGGAGCTGAAAACAAAGAGTTTCTATTCTAGATAGTCAAATCATGGGTTGCTCATTCTTTCGAAGGAAGCTTAATAGACATACTTCATAAGGAAGAGAATTAAAAAAAACCATGGGAGGTACTTCAAGTCACTATAGGTAACACAATATAACCAAAATAAAGAAGGCAATCAAACGGGAATCAGAAACAGCAGTTGCATTTCACAATGAAGGTTGTTTGATTCCAAAAAAAAAAAAAAAAACCAGCAAAACTGAACCACCAAAAACTGAGAGTACATTAAAAAATACACAATATAAGCACTAACCAGACCCTGTCCAATGTCATGAAAAATCAAAATCTGAAATACAAACAATCTGAACAAGAAGCATAGAAAACCCAAAGCTAGATGATCACGTTAGCCGTTAGGCACGTGGATACTTGAGGTTGAGGCTAAAATAACAATTGACGGTTATGGTTAAAATCAATTGGCCGTTGATAGGGCTGTGAGGGATTAGCTATAAAATAAGGCATTAGGCCTCTTTTCTAGTTATTCAGGAAATAAGTATTTTGGAAGGCTTGGGCCTTATGCCATAGAAGCTGTCTTTTTTATGGTTAGTAGAGTTTAGCTCCCTGATATGTGTGTGTTGTTCCTGGTCGTTTGCCCTGTGTTTGTGTCTAATCCTTGTGTACTAATCTGATCTAGAGTGAATTGTGTGTATATTAAGTTGATTCCCGAATTACTCTCTATCAAATCACCAAAGAACTATTCCACCCGAAATCGACCCAAACCAAATACAAATCATTGCACACAAGTATGTACCCGAAATCTTTCAAACCTAAGAAATTGGAAAATAAAAATACCGAGCAAGCAGACCAATCCATACTAAATCATCCCAAGATCTGAATAAGCATAAATGCAATTCAGCTCGACCTAACTCAAGCGTTTGTCTTATCATGAATGACTTGAACTATTGACGTCAACCTGAAGTAATGCCGCCGAAACCTGACCAAACAAATCCAATAGCTACCTAGAATCATTTCTATAATAGAAGCTTTTAATAATGTATTCAATGAAACAATAAAAAAATAGTTGTTTGGATCAAAGAAAGGACTAAACTATTATTTATGTGAGCACTCGGCTCCATGTATAATGTTGATTGATCTGCAGTTTATGGGGTTTTTTTTATTGCGGTGTTGTTTGCAATATTTCACTACTTCACAGAAGTTACATAATGTTTCTACTTCTCTTACTGATAGAAGATACGGCAAATGAATAAGAAGCAATGATGCTAAAAATAATCGCAGGAGTCTGCATAGTTTCAAACAATTTCAACACAGATACTCTAGCACATGAATTGCACGATATTTTCTCATGAGCCCAAATAATGTAGACATCTAAACAAACAATTAATTAACCTAACAGTGGAAGCATAACAGACATGACAAACTTACCTGATAAACTGGATGTAATGCAACTTAGATCTAAATGTGATCAAGACTCAATTTTATCCATAGTTCCCAAATGCACAATGCCGAGAGTCACTCGATTGAAACAGCAAAGCAAAAATTTTGATTGAAGAAATTGTGAATCAAATAACCGAATAATTGGATAGTCTAAGAAATCGGAATTCTCACCACGGATGTAAATGGAACTTCATGCGACTGAATAATTTCGGAAAACAATCGATAGCAAATGCTGGAAAAGGGGTATGTGCGAAGGATATTTTGCAAATAAAATATTCAAATGCAAACCACAAACCTACTATTACTGCTACTCACAAAATATAAGGATTGCTTCAATGGAGAAGCGCGTTCAGATCTGAAACATGAGCGTCGAACCTAGAAGACAGACCAAGAAGAAAACCATGCGAATTTGGAAGGGATGAACAATCAACAAAAGAAGAAACAAAGAAATTCCCTGGTTTGCTAGCCGTAATCAATCGAAGATGATGACATAGAGAAATTGAGGTTTCACTATGGAGAATGAAAGGAGAAAGAAAGACGCAAGCGAGATGTCGAGAAGAGAAGGGGAACAAGGACACAGCTCCAAACTACGAGTGGTTTGCTCTTCTTCGTCTTTGCGATTTTCGTTTCCCTCAAAGTTTTCCTCCTTAATTCTTTTTCGTATTTATGATTTATCTTTTTTAAGATAGACTCTTAAACCATTAAAAAATTGCATATATTCATCTGTATTTAATTCAACAAAATTTAATCAGATTAGCTGGGGCTGGGCGGGACGTGACCGGATTTTGGGCATCCCCCGTCCCGTCCTATAAATTATAAGCGGGACGGGACGAGATTTACACTTTTTTTTCTTCCTGAACTTGTTTCATGTGGGATGAAACGAGACGGGACGGGTCTAATTCTATAAGAATTATGCATAAATTATATTGATATTTGTACATGTTTTCTCTCATTTTTTAAAGACATAAATAATAATAAATAAAAAAACTCGATACCGAATTACCGATTCAAGAGGTCTACGTTAGTAGTTAGTACATTCAAAACAAATAAAAGTTACACTGAAGTATGTCTTACCGATTCACATTTAAAAAAACATAGCACCACACTACACTAATGATGATTTATTAAAAAAAATAACATTATTTTACATATTATAATCCCTAACGTAGACCTCTTGAAATTTATATATATTATTTATCAATATAATATTTTAAAATTTTAAAAATATTGTTTATATATATATGCAGGACGGGACGGGATTAGTCGGGATAAGAAGTTTCCGTCTCGTGTCCCGTCCCGCAAAACTTTCACAGGATGGGATGGGATACACTTTTGTTTTTCAAATTCCGTCGGATCGAGACAGGATTGAGACAGGACGGGATTAACCGGAATTTATGCCCTCCCCTAAGATTAGTGATGAAAAAACAAAAAAATGAAGACAAAAGGAAAATTGGATTAGCGATGAAAAGACTAAAATATTAGGTAAATGTTACTAATTTAAATGGATGGCTGAATACCTATAAATTAAGGAAAAACAATTGTACTTATCTCTTAGAATTGGTCAATATATTCATTTGATTAAAGATTTGATATCTCTGTATCACATCCTACAATTTTGTTTTTGTTCAACGGGTAAGGAATTAGGCATGTTCACCATCTGTTGGATGACCCTTGTGGACGAGAAACTTGATATCGGTTGGAATCTCAACTCCAGCAGAAGGGTTATCATGGCCTATCGTTGCAAGTCTATCAACAACAATGTTGATTTCCCTGAAAATATGATTCACCTGAACTTGAAGAAAATATGTTAGGATAATTGCAATTTCAGTGATAACAATGTCCATTTCCCATGGAGGTTTTCAGATTTTTTTATTGAGTTGATAATCGTTAGATTATCTCCTTCAATTTCGATGTTTTTTATTTCCAGTTCTCGTGCTTTTAAAAGTGGCCTTTTAAAAGCACGAGAACTATAAATAAAAAACATCGAAATTGAAGAAGATTTTTTTTATTGAGTTAATAATCGTCAGATTATCCCCTTCCGCCTGGTTTCCTTTCGTGCATGTTTCCTTGAGGTTAGCTTCTTCTTCTACTCTCTCCTTCTCGTCGGCTTTTGCGTCCGGCGGGTGTCTCTTTGCTGTTTGCGGGACCCTTTGCTGCAAATGGGTGACTCTTGTTGCTTTTGTTTTGTTTGTGGTTGTGCTTGCTATCTTGCCGGTTTGTTTTTACGTCTGGAGCCTTGTTTGTTTGGGGCTGATTTTGATACCCTATGCTTCGAGTTTGGTGTTCTTTTTTGGTCTCGCAAGTTGGTTTTCTGGATGAGGGGCTCGGGGGTTGGTCCGCCCGTGAGGGTGCATTGCCCCTTCATGGGGCGTGACGGCTGTCGGGATGGCGGAGGTAAGGGGTTTACCCCGGCTTACTTTATTAGGCACTTGCAGGATGTCCATTTGTGTGCTAACGTCCTTCTAGGGTTTAAGTCTTTTATTGGCTCTGATCAAGGTGTTTATGATAAGTTTGTGGATGTTCTTAGGCAAGTCGGTCTTTGGTTTTGTCATTAATGTTGTGTCACTCACACGGTGTCTAAGAACTGCTTTCATTCGGATGGTGTGATCGAAGCCCCTTTGTTCTAAATAGCACTTGCAGGAAAAACTCCACTCAGAAATATATCATATGTGGCACATGGTTGTGAACCATGCGCCAAATGAAAGGAGGTTTGTACTTTGTCATTACTTCACCTGAACTCAATTTATCAAAAGTTGATATAAATATGACCAAAGAACAAACTCTAATTTGGCACAAGAGACTTGGCCATATAGGAAACAAGGGCCTCTATAATCTGTTCAAATCTGGAATTCTAAGTAATAAACCTACAGATATTGTGTTTTGTGAGAATTGTGTACTAGGGAAGAAGACTAAGCATAGCTTTAAGTCCTCTGAATTTGTGGCACAAAGACCACTTGAACTGGTTCACTCAGACCTATGGGGTCCAACACAGGTAGACACAATTGGTGGTAAGAAATACTTTATATCTTTTGTTGATCATTATACTAGGAAATGTTGGGTTTATTTACTTAGAACTAAAGATGAAGCTTTTGAGAAGTTTAAAGCCTGGAAAACTTTTACAGAAAGTCAAAACAACTTTAAACTTAAATGTCTCAAAACTGATAATGGATTAGAATTCTGTAATAAAGACTTTAATGACTATTGTAGACAGAATGGTATAAAAAGGTTGTTAACAGTTCCAGGAACACCACAACAAAATGGAACTGCAGAAAGAATGAATAGGACCCTATTAGAGAAAACAAGATGCATGCTAATTAGCTCAGGGATGAAACATACTATGT
The DNA here is from genome assembly GCA_033239125.1 of Fagopyrum homotropicum. Taxonomy (NCBI): domain Eukaryota; kingdom Viridiplantae; phylum Streptophyta; class Magnoliopsida; order Caryophyllales; family Polygonaceae; genus Fagopyrum; species Fagopyrum homotropicum. Next base: position 141,667,846 of record BSWB01000003.1, on the reverse strand, counting down.
GGGGTGAAGCTGTTACTACAGCAGCCTATTTGATAAATAGATCTCCATCCTCTGTGGTGGACTTTAAAACACCACAAGAGATGTGGACTGGAAAAAAGCCTAACATTACATACTTAAAGCCATTTGGTTGTACAGCCTATTCCCACTTAAATCAGGGAAAGTTGAACCCAAGAGCTCAAAAATGTGTAATGTTGGGTTACCCAGAGGGGGTTAAAGGATATAAACTGCTTGTAATTCAACCACATGGTTTTAAAGTCATTGTATCTAGAAATGTGACATTTAATGAAAATGACTATCATTTTAAGAAAATTCTGAAAAGTGATAATGAGAATGTAGGTGACAGAAATCTGCAAACAGTTAGTACAACTACTGTACAATTTATTGAAGAACAACAACCCATAGTTCAAGAAGAAGAAGAAGAATTTGACATTGGTCATTATTCTTCTGAAGCAGAAATTGCAGGGTCATCATCCAGGGAAGAAAATCAGGATGATGGTTCTCAAGAGAATGAAGAAGGTCGCTTGGACCATGACATATACCAAGAAGATCAAGGCATTCCACAATCAAGTGGAGGAATAATGAGACATGGAGAGGGAAATTCAGGTAACTCAGGTAATTCTATTTTTTCTGATAATGATGAGAATCAACCTGAGAATGATGTTGTGCTTGATGATGATAATGAGTCTATTAATGATGATCACATAGATTCCCTAAGTAGTTACAAACTAGCTAGGGATAGAGTACCTAGGCCTAAATTTCCTAATCCCAAGTACATGTCTAATATTGTGGAATATGCTTTTCTTGTGTTTGATGTGATAACTAGTCCTTATATTCATGAAACATATGAGCAAGCTGTTAAGTGTCCAGAGTCAAAAAATTGGATAGAAGCCATGAAAGAGGAAATTGACTCAATGAAAGTAAATGAAACATGGAAATTAGTTCCTAGACTTAACAATGCAAGGCTTATTCAATGTAAGTGGATATATAAAATTAAGGAAGGTATATCACCTACTGACAAACCTAGGTTTAAAGCTAGATTAGTAGCTAAAGGCTTTACTCATAAAAAGGGACAAGATTATAATGAGATTTTTGCTCCCGTTGTAAAGTATAAAACCTTAAGGTTACTGCTTTCCATGACAACTGTGTATGACTAGGAAATAGAGCAAATGGATGTTAAAACCGCTTTTCTTCATGGTAACTTGTTTGAGACCATTTACATGAATCAACCTAAGGGTTTTATTGATAAAAACAGACCTGATGATGTGTGTTTCTTGAAAAAATCTATATATGGTCTTAAACAATCTCCTAGGCAGTGGAACCTAAAATTTGATGAAGTCATGATTAGACTAGGTTTCTATAGGAGTCACTATGATCACTGTCTCTATTTTAAAGGTCTCAGATCCCAATTTCCCTTGTATATTGTGTTATATGTTGATGACATTTTGATCATTTGCAATTCCATGACTTTGATTAAAAATGTTAAAAGGGATTTAAAGTCTCATTTTGATATGAAAGACTTAGGTTCTGCACAAAAAATTTTGGGAATTAAGATCTTAAGGGATAGGAAGAACAAGATAATGTGGTTGTCTCAAGTTGAGTACATACATAAAGTTCTTAAAAAGTTTAACATGTTAGATGCTAAACCTGCTTCCATTCCCTTAGCAGGACACTTAGAGTTAACTAGGAAACAATGTCCTCAAAACAAAACTGAAGAATCTGCTATGACAAATATTCCGTATGATGTAGCAGTTGGATTTGTGATGTATGCAATGCTCTGCACTAGGCTTGACCTAGCATTTGCTATTAGTGTTCTAAGTAGATTTATGTCTTTTCTTGGATTAAAACACTGGGAAGCAATGAAACTTTTGCTAAGATATATTAATGGCACCAAAAATTTGTGTCTAGTCTATAAAGAGCATGATTCTAGGAATAACTTGTTTGGCTATGTGGACTCGGATTATGCAAGCAATAAAGATACCAGAAAATCTACTACTGCTTTCTTTTTCACATGGGCTGGTAATTGTATATCCTGGAAGTCACAACAACAATCTGTTGTGGCTCTATCTTCCACCGAAGCTGAGTATATGGCAGCTAGTCAGCTACTGAGGCTGCTAAAGAGGCTATGTGGTTGAAAGGCATACTGAATGAGATACAGGTAAAGGTTTTTCTTCCTTTAATACACATGGATAGCCAAAGTGCACTGTATCTATGTAATGATCCTGTATATCACGAGAGAACAAAACATATAGATGTGAGACATCACTATGTCAGGCAGAAAGTGAGATTAAAACAGGTGGCTGTTTGTAAAATTAAAGGAGATATAAATCCTGCTGATTTTGGAACCAAAGTGGTTACTGTTGATAAGTTTTGTTTTTGCAGGAACTTCCTACATCTGTGGGATGTTCACTAACAAGAGAAGCGTCCCAATGGGTCGATGATGGACGGGAACATGCCGATCTAACTACTGGCAGAGAGTTGTATAGAAGTGCAAGTTTTCAAGATTAAGGGGGGCAATTGTTGTGCATATTAATCTTGTAATCCTTGTATCTTAAGTCTTATTAGTTCACAAGCTTAAGTTGTAATAAAGTAGATCCAATCATAATCTATATTATGGTTACATGTAATATTAAGTATGATCATGCCATGTAAGTGATAAACTTACATCTGGTGAGATTAGTGACTTATATACATGTTAACGTAAGTATATGTTATGATAAAAGTTAAGCAGCTCATTGTAAAGTTAGCATTGGGTTAGTCAAGTATTGGGCCCAAGCAACAATCCAATATTAAAAGGCCCAAAAAATCCAGAATTAGTATGCTCTCTGTATTTGTGTGATACAGTGTGTGAGTCTTCGACAGAAGGGTTAAAAATAGGGGCATCAGAGAGAAGTGTCGAGAGAGAGAAACTTGAAGGCAGCGATAACAAACGCTGATTGAAGATTTGCGGTGGTAGAAGCTATTCTCACGGTGGTTGAGATTATTCTTTGGAGTGCCGGAGCGCAACTTCAGAGAGAGACAAAGCTTTATCTCTAAAGCTTTGTGGTAGCCTGCTCAGGGGGCGTTTATACTTGTCGTTTTTCTTTTCTTTCTGGTCTAGTTTTTATGCTTGGCTGAAGGATCTACTGGTTTATACCTGCCTGTGATCTGTAAAGACCGATACTACTCTCTACCTAGTGGATTGGGCGAGTCTTCCCTCCTAAGGCTCCGCAGACTAGGGTTTACCCGAACTGCGTCAACAACTTGGTGTTTGTTGCGTTCTTTGATTCTTTTGTGTTGAGAACTTGGATTTACAAGTTCTTGACCTATCTTTAGGTTTTTCATTTTGTAAAAACGTTTTTGGTATGGATGGGCAGGCTATGGAATTTTTGGTTAAAGAAAGCAGAAGAAAATGAAAGATTTGGGTGGTTGGAGATTTGGATAAGAATATGAAGGAATGAAGGTGATGGAGTGAAGGAGATTAGAAATTTTGAGATTTGGTTAGGGTTTGAGATTTGATGGATATTTTAGGGGAAAAAATAAAAAAAGTAATGGGTAGAAATTTAAATTTTGCTTGAATTTGAGAAATTTTGAAGGATGTGAGTTCTAATGAAGGATGACAGAGTTTGAGAGTTGTTTGAGTCATAAAAGAAAGAAGTCGAAAAAATTAAGTCAAGTGAGTATAAGTGCCATATTTAGTCTATAATAATAAAAACTACTATATTAAAAAAAGGAAAATTCACGATAATTTGAAATATTATTATATTAAATATTGGGGCTTGTTATATACGCGGAGCTTAACATGTTACCAAAAACTGGCAAGGCGTTGACGTTTAAAATTTTATTTTTATTTTCTGAAAAAAAAACCTAGCACATTATTGATCTGCAAATTTGTTGAAGACATTAATAAATTTTCTTTTTCCCCTACAAAATAATGCAAACGACCTATACCTTGTTCCATAAATAAAGTTTATGGAGTTGAAAAGGATTATTATTGATGAAATTTATAAAAATAAAATTCAATAGATTGAGATAAATTATGGTTAACAAAACTTTTTAAGAAAGTTTAATAAATAATTATTTTTTATAGATTAACTGAATCTATTTATTAATAAAGAAAATTAATTTAGACGTCGGCGTCAAAAATAAATTCCTACTTAAAAATTAAAAGAAATAGAATGTTGGTAGTTTTCGAGTTATTTTAAAGTCAGTAAAACGATTTTTTTTTTTGAAAACGTAAATGAATAATTTAGGATAGAGTACGCAACTGTAAAAAAATGTAAAGGAAAAAGTAAAGAAAATAAAGAGACGTGATGAAGATGGGTAGCCAGGTAGATCACGGTGCCACGCATTTCGCCATCGGATCTCCCACCTATTTAGTAGTTACCTACATCCCCGTCAACCTGCTCCCATCGCCATCTCTCTCCGTTCCCCGATCCTATCAATGGCGACTGAGATTCAGACATCCACCCAAAGCTCATCCTCTCCTTTCCCGGCCGATCTTTCCTATCTCTCCGGCTTCGACAACCACTTCTCCTCTGAAGCTATCGCCGGATCTCTCCCCGTCGGCCAGAACAGTCCCCTTATTTGCCCCTTCGGCCTCTACGCCGAGCAACTTTCCGGAACCTCTTTCACCGCTCCTCGCAAGCACAATCGTCGCAGGTCCTTTCTCTTTCTCTCCCGCCTTCACTTGGAATTCGGTAACAATTTGCTCTTAAAATCCAGATTCCCCCGCCTACTTTCTCGGAACTGCTGTCAATAAATTTTTCGTGCAAATCTCTCGTTCTGTGCTTTGAATATCAGTTGCTGGTGATTTTTGTTGATCGAATTCCTCGTTTGTATGGCAGTTGGCTGTATCGGATTAAACCATCGGTTACACATGAGCCGTTTAAACCGCGTGCCCCATGCCATGGCAAGTTGGTGGCCGAGTTCAATCAATCAAATAGCTCTGCTAATCCGACTCAATTGAGGTGGAAGCCTGTTGATTTTCCTGAATCTCCCACCGATTTTATTGATGGATTATATACAGTTTGTGGTGCCGGTAGTTCAGGTCTCCGCCATGGCTATGCTATTCACATGTAAGTCAAAATTATGATTTCGATTATCATTTTTTTTGTTACGCGGGTCAACCTCAAAACTACTTTGAAAGCTATGCAACATTGTACCTTTAGTCTTCAATGATTGCCCCCAGACGCTTGGATTTTTCTCGTCTATCTTATCCGTTCCTGTTGAAGACAGGTGATGTTTTTGTCATTTCCTTTAGGTATGCGGCCAACAAGTCAATGGTCAATTGTGCATTCTGCAATGCGGATGGAGACTTCTTGATTGTTCCTCAAACTGGAAGTATGTAGTTTTTGATCTTTTCGGTATCATCTGGTGCAACAATGCAATATCTATACTTGTTTATAATCTATGTAGAATTGAAAAGCTTATGAGATGTTGTGCATTTATATTGTTTTCAAAGTTCTAAATCCCTAATCTGTGGTTTTAACTCTCTTGCCTATTCATGATTACAAATTCACATGCATTATTTTCCCACTATAATATTGTCTATCAATGACTATCATTCTTGCTCAAATTCTACTCCGAAGTTGAAGTTCCCCTTTCTTTTTTTTTCTCTCCTATACTCAATCATGTGACTTTAACAGAATTTTGATCTTGGGGTGATCTGGAATTAAAATCCCATATTCATAATGTGTTTGGCTTTGCCCTATTGAATATGTTCAACTTACCGAAAGTCATCTATGAGGTTCCACTCGCTTCATCCTTGTTTCTTTTCTTGCAATTTAATGTTTTATCTAGGGCTTTGGATCACAACTGAATGTGGTAGGATGCAAGTATCTCCCGGTGAAGTTGCTGTTTTGCCTCAAGGATTTCGTTTTTCTGTTAACTTACCTGATGGCCCATCCCGTGGTTACGTTGCTGAGATTTTTGGGGCACATTTTCAACTCCCTGATCTTGGTCCTATCGGTACTTTGCTTTTTCCATAATCATATTTTGTGTTCTATGCTTGGTGGATACGGCGGGGTGGGGTTGTAATTGGCCATCAGTTTGAAGAAAGTGTTTATACTTGTAGGTGCCAATGGACTTGCTGATGCAAGAGATTTCCTTGTACCTACTGCATGGTTTGAGCAGAGTAATCGCCCAGGATATACAATTATACAGAAGTATGGAGGTGAACTGTTTACAGCAAAACAAGATTTTTCTCCCTTCAATGTAGTTGCTTGGCATGGCAATTATGCTCCATACAAGGTTTGTGATTCAGATGGTGTAAATTTTTGGTATTAATTGTGATTCTTTTAGACAATGTATAGTTGATAACCAAAGTCGGTCAGTATCTCCTCAACATAGACTTCGTTTTTTGGCAGTATGATTTGAGCAAGTTTTGCCCTTACAATACAGTTTTAATGGATCATGGGGATCCTTCGATCAATACTGGTTAGTATCCTCTATGTTTTGCTTCAGACAATTATTTCTTGTCACTGATAATGTTGTTTCCTAAAATGATGCAGTATTAACGGCTCCGACTGATAAGCCTGGTGTGGCATTACTTGATTTTGTTATTTTCCCTCCAAGATGGTTGGTTGCTGAACATACATTTAGACCACCTTATTATCATCGCAATTGTATGAGTGAGTTCATGGGTCTCATTTATGGTGGATATGAGGTAATTCATGGGATAATGATCTTTCTCATATACTTCAATTTTTCTGGCTTCTGACTTTGGCATAAACTGCGTGAGTTCCATCTGTATATTTGAAAACTGAGAGAGGAAATTTAGTGTCAAGCATGGCCATATTCCCCACAAATATGAAAAAAGTATTGGTAAATATTTAACACCGTATGAGTTTTGAGTGCCATTGGCCTTTTAGTTGCAAGGGAGGCTGATTGTGAGACTAGAAACACGAAACACGTCTTCCCAAAATCAGCCGATTCTGAGGCTGTTTTTGCTGAGACCAAATTCCTTCTCTCTCTTCTCTTGACATCACTCCAAAATATGGCCCCTCCATTGACTTAAGCACGCTTCATCTGTATCCAATCAGTGTGTTTATGTTGCAGTTTCTATTTTTTTTCTCCGTCTATAATTTTTAGAATTCTTGAAATCATGTACTAAGCTGTTATTTTATTTCAATCAGGCAAAGGCTGATGGCTTTGTTCCAGGAGGTTCCAGTCTTCATAGTTGTATGACACCCCACGGTCCTGATACTAAGACCTACGAGGTACCCAAAACCCGATTGCTTAATGCTGAACAAAATTACATTACCTGTATTTCCTGCCATCGATTTTCTGGTGCTACTACATATCGACTTGATTGTTGGCTTGGCTCCTCGTGTGTGTTCTCATCTATTCTTTTCAACTTACAGGCAACAATTGCAAGCGGAAATGAGGCAGGTCCACACAAAATAACAGGCACAATGGCTTTCATGTTCGAATCATGTCTAATCCCGAGAGTCTGTCCATGGGCTCTGGAATCTCCCCATCTGGACAAGGATTATTACCAGTGCTGGACCGGACTAAGATCTCACTTCAACTTGGAAGGAAATTCTCATGGAGAAGGCGGCGGCACTGTGAATGGCCTCCAGGAGACCTAATAGTTGGCGGGCAACTTCACTCAGGTTCAAATCCTTCACAATCTGCTAAATGTGTGCTGGTTTCTGCATATTTTACAAGCTGAGCAGATAAGTTTGTAAATAGTACTTGATGATCATCACCCCCTGGTGCTTTATTGACAAGTTTGAGGCAGCAAATTCAGCATCATATGGAATTATGGATGGGTAAGTAGTTAATGTATAGCATGAATAAGAGGAAACCAGGAGTTTCCTAGACTAGTAAGGGGCTTTGGCATTTGATGTTACTGTAGTTTAAAACATGATGTCAGGAGTGTCATGTAAATATGTTATTTAGGGTCCGTTTGGATGTTGTGCTTTATGAAGCAATAAGTCTCTCGTTATCAATAGAAATATATAATTTAAATAATCCATAATGTAAAAAAAGGAATAAGTAAATCTAAAAAATTGTAAATTTAGAATGAAACATGACAAGACTATATATGTAAAAAAGAATTTAATGTGAATAAAATATCAATATACTTATATTGAAGTAGAAAATATTCGTGTCATTCTCTTATAAGTTTCGTGTCAAGTTTCGTGACACTTGTTATTTTTTTTATACATCATTTTATAATTTTATTAAATAATAATACATAAAAAAATCATTGATATAGAGAATATTCATTGTTCTATTTTTCTTACCATAAGCTTCTACATATTTTTACGATATCACTATATATTTTAAGATATCACTATGAAATATAATTTGAATAAATTAGGAAAATGGGGCCCTTTATATATTACTTTTGTAAAATGGGTCTCTAGAGAAAACAATAAAAATTAGGCATACACCTAGAGAAATAGGACATAATTAAAATGATGGTATTGCACAACATTTAAATATTGATGGGATGTTTACTATTCCTACTTTTTGGTTTTTTATATAAAGTGAGGGAGACTCTCACTTAATCGTTCATATGTTAGGTGTGTTATTTATTTTTTGGTATTGTATGACGAAACTGGATTGTTATTTTTTGGGTATGTTAGTTGTGTTATTTTTTTTTTGTGTTGTATGACAATTTATGTTTGATTACCCAAAATTTCGATCTCAAAATTAGGATATGCACTTACCATGTTCGATCTACTACATTGACAACCATACGAACAAACCACTTACCCGAACATATCAATATCTTACAAAACACTTACCCAAAATGTGTTATAATGTAGGATATGTTTTATAGTTAACCAAAATGTGTTATATTTAAAGTGATATCGTGCATATGTTTTATGGTTACCCAAAATGTGTTATAATGATCAAATGTCAAGCGAATTTTTGGTAATGACCAAATGTCATTTGATATTGATATTTGTGTACAATATCGAGTTTTGAAAATTTTGGGTATGATAAATTTAAATTGGGTATGAATTTTGTATTAAGTGATGTTTAAATTGGGTATAAATATAAAATATTATCCAATTTATGGATATTGTTTTATATTGATGTTTGATTTATTGGGTATGTTGTTTTCGGGTATGTTTATGTATTTTGACAAATTTATTTTTGGGTATGATTGTAACATTAGTTGGGTAAGCAGATTTTTGGGTAAGCGGATTTTTCTGGGCAAAGGGCTGCGTTTTTTTGGCCCCAATTTCCGTCCAAATGTCAATCAAAAGTGTCACAATCGGCACTCACATCAACCATCACTCATTAGTCATCACTTTTGTCAACTTTTTGTCATATTTATGAATTAGTCTAGTAAAGTAGGAGCCCTCTTTCTCAATTTGTAATTGGTAGGCCCTAAATTTCAACTCTATAGTGTAAAAGGTCCTAAATGCCAATTCAGCCATTTGACATATAAGATGATTAAATAATTTCATATTCTAATTTTAACATATAAATATATTTGACATATGATATATAGTTGTTATTTTAAAGTAAGGATCCACTAAATTAACAAATGTATAAACTATCACAATATAAATGTTATATCTTATTTGTTTTTTAAGGATCGAAATTAAAATTACTCAAGAGATTTTTTTTAAATGAACCTTTTAAAACTTCTTTATTATAAGTTCAAATTTTATTTTTCTTATTTTTAAAATATTTATTTACTTTATCATGTTTATAATATTTAACTGATATACACTTGTTTTTACAATCTTATATTATATATGATATGAAAACATAGGATATATATAATATTTAACTTTTTAACGGTTTACTCAAGTCCATTTTAACACAAATTTGGGCGTCCTTACTCCTTAGTAAAAATTGAAGGTATGGTTCATTGTACCATTGCATAACTAAGGGACTCTAGTGATTCAGATCCATGTTTGTGCAAATATAATTTGCTCATAAGGGAAAAAATTGAGGCCTATCTCCTCGTGAGTCGTGATCCATGTTTGCGCAAATGAACACAAAGGGAAGAGCTCGTTCTTGTTCTTAAAGTGTATCACGAAGTATCTGTTGTCTAGGTCGATCAATTGAATGTTATCGTCGTGCTTCCATATACTATATATCTTTATTTTGATATCTTTATTTTCATGATTGCGAAAACTATAGGGAAATCAAGGACTTTGAAGACAATGAATGATTTCCATTTCGAATGAGTCTCTCGGTTATGTCTCTTGCTATATCGAGTGCAGATCTCAACTGGGCCCGAAGGGTAGATGTAAGCTTATTTTTGTAGGGATTTTAGATGGGTAAAGGCGGAATTTTAGGAAACAAGTATTCCTAAACATATAAACATGGATCGCGTGCATGATTGATTAAATATTTTATCGTAAAATGGAATACCTCTTGATGCGAGAACCGATACTCTGAAGAAGATATTCGAGAGCCTCAAACGCGACTCCTCTATATTATCGCCTTGCTTGAATCTTTTTTTTTTTTGAAAAGTTGATGCTTGAATCTTGGTGCAAAGATGAAAGACATATAAGAAAGATCGGATGAAGAAAGCAAGTAAATACATTATCGCCTTGGTGCTTGAATTTTTTTTTTTTGAAAAGTTGATGCTTGAATCTTGGTGCAAAGATCAAAGACATATAAGAAAGATCGGAGGAAGAAAGCAAGTATGCATGCAAAAGGACGGTAGAAGTTAGCAAATTACAATTGACGATCCCATTGCCTCTATATTATAGTTGCCCAACCTATGATACACGGACGCGGGAATGGAAAACGGACACGGGCAAGGAACACGTACACGACGAAAACGGGGAAGTGACAATCCTCAAAAGTATAGTAAACAGGGACACGGCAAAGAAAACAAATAATATATCATTTAAAAGCTATTGGAATGTGGAATTCATAATAAGATACATATACGTGAAAAACTCAATGATATATGAGTAGATAAAAACATTTACATGACAACAAAATAGAATAAAATAACCAAAACAAAAGCTTAAAAGCAAACATTTTCAGTCTTACAAAACATATAAATAAACATATTTAGTCTTACAATCTCAAATAAACATACTTAGTTTCAAATTTGAAGAACGAACCATCCATTTTTCAAATCAATAACAACCGAATAAAATAACCAACCAAGAAAAACAATAATAAAAATTTGTAAACAAGAAGAAGAAAAAGAAGAAGGAGATCTCAGAAAAATGGAAGAGAAGAATAAATTCTTTAATTTTAAAATTCGTTTTTCTTTTTTTTAGCCTTAAAAATAGAAAAAACTTTCGTTGACCGCGTCATAACCTGACACAATTTGTATCCTTGTTTTGTCATCACCGTATCCTACATTTAAAATATGTCGGGTCATATTTGACCGTGTCCGAGCCATGTATCCCCGTGTCTTCGTGTTCGCCACGGTAAGACACGAGACACTCCGTCTTCCAAAGGTGTTTGTGCATGATAGTGCCCAACTTAAACAATGAACTAGCAATTGATATATCATTCATTTGCTTTTTTTCAACATCCCAACAATGAATTTGCATACATATAGTGTAACAACCATGATTCAATTTTTAACTGAAATAATGATGATGTAGGAGCTATCCGGAATCACCTAGTAAGAGGAGAAAGATAGAAGCAAGAAGAAAGGAAGACATAAACACATGGACTCCAACATCTACGAGAAGAGGAAAGGACATGATCAAGAAGAAGAAGAAGAGACCAAGCCAGTTTAGATCTCTTCGTACTAGAAGATCGAGGGTGCATGAAAGCCTACTCAATCATGCACGTATACTAAACAGAAGAAGATGATCATATGCATAATCTCACCTCTACACATCTTCCACTCAACAATGCAAGGAAAGAACATCAATCATGCACCTACACATCTTCCAACATAACCATGCAAGTACCAAGAAAGCAACAACCATGCAGAATATCCGGGATATCCATGCAAGTATGTACCTTCCTCAGCTCACCCATGCAGCTACGTAAAGAAACTGGGACCCACTCTTCCTATTTCGGGTCAAGTATGCAAACAATAACACACTTCCTCCGGCTCAGCTACACACACATCTGGACCAACCCCAGTTCACTCATGCAACAGGCACCGATTCCCCGTGCATGCATACATCTTCCGTCACCGGAAAATACCATTCCCGTACTAAAAAAAAATAGAGCGTCTTTGGCTTGAGGGGGCGATGCAATTACCTTAATGAGTGTGTTTTTTCTGAAAATTGTGAGAGTTAAGGTTCAGTTTGGTAAATAAATATTGTGGGAATTCTTTTTCAATACGGTAGTATTTGCAAGTCTGGTTCACTTGTTAAACATGTTGAGCATATACGTGAATATTGTTAAGTTTATTGAGTTTAGGTTTGCTTGAGTACGGTTCACTCGAATAACAACGTAACCTTAAATATGACTAGACGAGGCAATATTAAGTAGTGTTCTTAAAATAGCTTAATCACTCAATCTCGACTCACAAAAATCCGGTTCGGACTCCTTCATTTAGCTAAACAGCCCTGATGTGAGAAAATTGTAAGTTCGATTAAAATTTAGATTAAACTCAATTCTAAATGAGTCGAAGATAATGGTGCGAAAACTCAGCTCCTCAAATAACATCATTGTGTGGGGTAGGGTTGTGCAAAATCGGACCGGACCGGTCTACGGTCCAAGTTTTTTTGAAAGTCCGGGTTACAGTCCGGTCCGGTTTTTGGACCGTATAAAACCGTAACCTGGGTTGGACCGTAAACTACGAATTTCCAGTCCGGTCCGGTCCGGTCCATTTCGGTCCGATTTAGTTCGGTCCGATCCGGGTCTAGTTTTGGACCGGAAAACCTCACCAAAAACAAACCGGTCCGGTCCAGTCCGCAATATTCAAAATTGCACAATTTATGTACAAACCGGTTCAACCCGAAACCGGATCGGTCCGGTTCCCGTCCGATCTACGGTCCAAGGTTTTATCAATTTACGGTTCACCGGTTCGGTCTGGACCGATCCGGACAGTATGCACAACCCTACTGTGGGGTGAATTTTAAAAGCTTATTAAAAGCGGTATTCTATTTCTATTCTAGTTTAAAAGGTACAGAATATTTAAGGTAATGATGCTATTAATTTATAAAATATCCTACGAGTATATGTAAAATTACATTAATAATCATTTAAAATAACAATCTAAACTTAAAATCTAAAATAGAAGTTTACAAAAAAAATATACAATCGATTGTCCAACTTCCCGTGGATGAATGGTGATTGAGGTAAGATGTTGAATACACAACCCATATATCGTGTAAATGGACAACGACATCCACCCGTAGCAAGGTTACAAGTTGTTGAGCAGTCTGCTCATTTAGACATTTATTAATAAATTTTACTCCAACCTTACATCACTTTCCTTAGGCTCCAAGTATATACACGTAGTGTGAATACCAAGTCCAGGTGCAGTGTCCTCGACCTCCAGGGACCATCATGTCGGATATCCGGATTCCAACATATTAATGCTTGTAAAGATAAACATAGAACACTGTCAAATCCGAAAAATAATGAAAATTATCCAATTCATTCTAACATAAACACTATTACATTTCATTACAGAATGGATGAATTCTGAACCAAAACCTGCACAAAACAAGATGAACAGCAGTTGATATTTAGGCAGCAGGTTTCCAACAAGAAACAGCATACAAAATCCTCCCTTTCCATCCTTGTAGCATCCAGTTATTAGCCTCATTCACCACAAAATCCTTGTGGTAATTCGCCTTCACCATCGCCTTAGCCTTCTCGACCATCTCGCTATCCAACGGCACCTGCCTCAGCCCCGCCCTCTGGTTTCGCACCTGCCACTGCTTGTACGTCTCAGGCCTGTCCACTCGTTCCGCACCCTCACATGCCACAACGTTCAGAATGTCCCTTCCGTATAGCTCCTTCTCGATCAGCTGCCTCTCGTCGTCTTCCCTTGGCATTGTAGCCTCAAACAGATCGAACACTGTCGAGTAATGATACAACGCCTCCTTGAAACGTGTTGTGAAGAACGGAGCGTTATACGTTCCATTGACAACCCCGTGGATGAAAAGCGAAGGATTAAGCTGATTGATCAGCTTCAGGAACATGTCCCTCGGGCAGTTGGCTTTAACTGTGTCGTCGAGCAATGCTCTTGTCTTATCGAAGCAATTCACTACAAGCATTTCTTCTTCTTTGATTCTGAAATCCTCGGGTTCTAAGGTTTCCCATCTCTGAGCTATGGCATGGTATTCGAAGGGCACGCTGAATCGCTTGCAGTAGCCGGCTAAACGCCTCCCTGACTCCTCAAGCCGCGCTGCTGGCTGGTACCCACGTTCAGGGAAGTCGACAGATGTGATCCGAAGCCTTGGAGGGCCTCCGGGTCTCTGCGAAAGGCTCTGAATGAAGCAAGGCCACTGAACACCGAAGAAGAAACCGAAATCAATGATATGGATTTGTGTTGAATTGGCACATAGTTTCAGTATGGTCTTGTTTGCTAGGAAAAAGGATGTCCTCTTGAAAGGGATAGCTGAGACATATGATCGATACGCCTTCAAGAAGTGAGAAGCCGAGATCTCCCAATTGATGAAGTCCGAATACAGCTGAGACGCGGTGCCAGCCACTCGTGACTCAAGCCCGTTTGCAAAGTAGTGAGCAACCCTCTGAATGCCGTCACCAAAAGGAGAAGAATGTTGCCTGATCCGCTCTATAAGCTTACCCGCACCTCGGAAATCAAAGCTTGCAACAGCTTGAGCACATTGAGTTAGCAGAGGATTCAAATCAACCATATCATTGTTCCCTTGTTTCTTCCCACGTAATCCTTTTCCCTTGGACGCTTTTGGCGTCTCACTAAGTTGTGATTTTGACCTTGTTGAGCTCTCTTCGTTGCTAGTATGAATTGAAGGGAACCCAACTTTCCCTTCTCTACAAAGCAAAATATCATCAAATTGCTCCATTTGAAGTTCATCATCCTTATAAGCTTCTAAGTGTTTCCTACTCCTCTCAAATTGATCATCTTCATTGTTATCTCTTTGATGGTACTTCCCTTTAGCCTGTCTACTGCTCGGTGACCAGCCTTCCGGATTTCGAGTATTGATCAACCCAGATAATGCCTTATGAATCCAATCAAAATTGTTTTGTGTGATTTCTGGACTCGAAAGAGTACTTAAAAAAGATTCATTTAGACCAACCATACCTTCATCAGCTACACTAGCAAAGCCACGAGATGAAGAACTGGTTTCCTGGGCAAAATAATCCAGATTTGGATCCAAACATGTTGGGAATCTATCAGATGGGGGCAAATAAGCTTCCCCAATGGCGTCATAGAAGGATTTCTCAGTGGCTTGCAAGGCTGCATAGTCCTGTAGAGTTGCTGGCTTGTCATCTAAATCCTCTTCCATGAGAATATCACTCAAGAATTTGATGCAAGCATCTGAGAAATCAGGTGCTTCTGGTTCAGAAGTATCTCCAACGCCATGGATAAGCTCAGAAGACTCTGAACAGGAAGATGTTTGATTTGATAGAACTAAACGATCAGGTTCATACAAGTTTGTAGAAGAAATACTTACAGAGTTGTGGGGAAGAACAGAATCCGGGTATGAAAAGATGCTTGTAGGGGATTTGGGGTTGAATTTGTAGATGCTGGAAGATTCGGAATACCCTTCGATGGGAGGTGAATCCAATGAATCCATGATTCCAAGAGAACCCATTTTCCAGGCCAGACGATTCTAATTATTCTTTGAGACAAAAGAGCGAACACCTGGTGGGCAAAAGAGTTGAAACCAAAAATAAGAAGCGTGTAGAACGAAGAGGAAGGCCAGAAAGAGAAGCAAGTCAACAGGAAGTCCAAGGGAAGACTAATGGAGTTACGGGTATAGAGGATTGGATAAGAATTTGAAGGTCTGGGAAAAAGTGGAAGAAGAGAGGCTATTCTTCGTGTGGGAAAGGAAAGGAAATGAAAATCAAGGAAAGCCATTAAAAGCGGTCAGCTGGTAGGCGTAAAGATGAAAACGAGGAGCCCTTGAAGGTTCCACGAAACCGACAAGGAAAGAAAAGCTGGTTATCATTGTGCCACAGCTCCTAATCATTTCTGGTCACACCGGTCAAATTTTTCAATTTTTTTTATTTATTTTACTTTAACCTAAAATAATATCAACTATCAACGTTAAACAACTATACAATCTATCAATGTATTTACCAAAAATAATACGTCATATATTTTTCGGCAAAAAACTCTAACTTCAACGATGACGTGGCATTGAAACGTTACATGTCATCAAATAAAGGGATTAAATGTGTGATGTAGATTTTATTTTTTTTAAATCAATTTAATAATATTCAAAGCATTAAAAAATAAAAAGTTATTATTTTTTAAATTTTAAATAATAATTTTTAAAAAAATTTGTACAAATATTTATGTTTAAAAAGTAATTTTATTAAAATAAAGTTTGAAATTTTTTTATATAGGTTTGTAAAACAGGGTGTTGTTCAAGTAAAGCACATTATTCCGGTACGGCCGTGCGGCCGACCGTACGGCCGACACGTGTCCCGAAATTTAATTTTTTTTCTGAACGAGTTTTTATTTAAAAAAAAAAACGAGTAAAAGTAATAGTTCAAAACTTATTATGGAATAGTTCATAACTTATAAAAGGATAGTTCATGAATTATAATAAAATAGTTCATATTGCAAAATTTATAAAGGAATGAAAGTAATAGTTCAAAACTTATTAAGGAATAGTTCATAACTTCTAAAAGGATAGTTCATGAATTATAATAGAATAGTTCATAGTGCAAAATTTATAAAGGAGTGAAAGTAATAGTTCAAAAACTTATTATGGGATAGTTCATGAATTATAATAGAATAGTTCAAAGTGCAAAATTTATAAAGGATAGTGCATAACTTATAAAATGATAGTTCATAACATATAAATGATTAATTTATGAATAATTTGATAAAATATATTAAAAAGTAATAGTTCATGGATTATATGAGAATAGTTCAAAGTTTATAGGAGAATAGTGCATAAATTATAACATGGTACTTCAAACAAATTTTCATTCGTTTCTGGAAAAAGAAAAAAAAAAATCATTTCAGAAAAAAAAAATCGTTTTAGATTTTTTTTTTTTTCCGGACACGTGTCGGCCGTACGACCGTACCGCATTAATTGAACCGTACATGAACAAAAGCCTTGTAAAACAATGTAAAAATATTTATTTTTCCGAAAAATGTAAAAATATAATAAGTTTTAGATTTTTTTTTTCGTATTTTTGTATAAATTGAAAATTTTAATTCTAAAAAAAATAAATTGTAAAAAAAAATATTTGAATTAAAACAAATTTTAATCAAAATTTTTTTTCTTATTGTTGTATAAAATGAAAATTTTAATTTTAAAAAAATATTCGAATTAAAATTTTTTTTATCTTGTAACCTAATCCCTTTTTTCCTGATTTTGTTAAAAAAATATTCTATTAAAAATTAGTTAAAATATATAATAAAAATAAACCCCCCAAAAACATTTTTAAAAAAATTCACAAGAAAACTTTAAAAAAAAATTAACAAATTTTATATTTAAAAATCTTCATAAAAAACAAAATATTTTTACATTTTTTTGCAAACCTGTTTAAGAAGAATGTTCAAACTTTATTTTAAATTTTTTTTTACAAAAAATATTTGTTTAAAAAAATTTGTAAAAATGTTTTTTTTTAAATTATTATTTAAATTTTAAAAATTTAAATTTATTTATTTTTTAATATTTTAAATATTATTAATTTATTTTTTTAAAAATTAATCTACATCACACATTTAATCCAATTATTTGATGACATGTAACATTTCGGCTGCCACGTCATCGTCAGAGTTAGGATTTTTGCCGGAAAAGTATGAGGTATTATTATTGGTAAATACATTGATAGTTTGTATCGTTCATAGTAATTTTTAAAGTTCGTATTATTTTCGGTTCAATATTGATAGTTGATATTATTTTGGGTTATTTTTCCATTATTTTTTAAAAATAAATATTTGTACAAAATTTTACAAAAATTATTATTTAAAAATTTTAAAATAATAATTAATATTTTTTAATGTTTTAAATATTATTAAATTAATTTTTTGAAAAAATAAAATTCACATCTTGACATGTAACATTCCGGCTGCCACATCATCGCCGGAGTTAGGGTTTTTGCCGGAAAATATATGACGTTTTATCTTTTGTAAATATATTGATAGTTTGTATCGCTCCTGATAATTTTTAAAGTTCGTATTATTTTCGGTTTAATGTTGGTAGTTGATATTATTTTGTTTTTCAAAATAAATTTATTATCACATCACAAAGCATAAAAATTTAGCCTACAAACCTTGAAATTAGTACATTTAAGTTTGAAAACTAGTATATAC
Source organism: Fagopyrum homotropicum (assembly GCA_033239125.1). Classification (NCBI taxonomy): domain Eukaryota; kingdom Viridiplantae; phylum Streptophyta; class Magnoliopsida; order Caryophyllales; family Polygonaceae; genus Fagopyrum; species Fagopyrum homotropicum. The sequence continues at coordinate 141,649,524 of BSWB01000003.1, read as the reverse complement.
TATATTAAAGCAAAAACATTCGAAGTCAGTCATTTTCATATACATTGGATGATACGTGTCATTTTCTCATAATTTATGTTTTACTATTTATTACATTTTATCTATTTTATTATTTTAATAGTTTATTATATATCTTTTATTAACTCATTTTTATCATATAAGTCAAGATGAAATAAAATTATACTAATTTAAAAAGACAATATCAAACTAATAGATATCTTTAATATCTAAATATATTTATTTCTATAAAAAAATCTCATGTATTTCTTTTTGAATATACTAGACAAACCACGTTTTTCGAATATACTAGACAAACCGCGCACGCAAAGGACAGGCGTGATTTTAGCCTTTTTATTTGTTACGGACCTCTACTTAATTTGAGTAAGAGCCCCTTTTGAGACTTCCATCTAGTTTACTGTCATAATTTTAGATTTTGAAGACAAGAGAGAATAAAATTTGTGACTTCAAGACAAAGATCTATAAGTGTGTTGAAACTTACATGGCAAACAAATATAAAACAAATAGCAATCCAACCTGACTTTGTCAAACTTGAAGTTAATGTTGATATGGTAAGAATACAACAAAGACAGATTCCTATCCCGTACGGAAAAACCCTATGGCGACGCAGCCGCCCTCTCTTCCATTTGTGCTTTTGCCGTCCTCTCACACCGATACATTCCAACCGCCACCTACGCCACCACCGCCCGACCCCCCAACCTCGCACCTATCTTCTGGGGATCCCCAAAAGTCCTCTTTTGAGGCCCTCGAAAAAAGCCCCCCTCTGTCCCCTGGTCGACCTCCTGCGTCATATGCTCACACTGTGTCTGGACCTAAAACGCCAAAAACTTCCCCGCTTGCAAGAAACACTCTCATTGAATCTCGCAGAATGAGAGTGGAGGTGTCAGAGGAAGAAAAGGGAATCGCTTTCATTGATATCGATGAGGATGTAATGACAGAACTCAACAACAGATGGAAATCAACATTAATTGTGAAGGTGCTAGGGAAAACCATTCCTTTCATGACACTCGAGCGACGTCTTTATCAAATATGGGGACCGCGGGGAAGGATGACCATCATTGATTTACCGAACGAAAATTATTGCATACGTTTCGAGCTAGAATTAGATTATTTGAGAGCCCTAACCGAGGGACCCTGAGAGATTTTCGGATACTACATCACTGTTAGACCCTGGTTCCCATATTTCGATCCGAATGTGGATAATGTGCAATCACTCTTAGTCTGGGCAAGGCTCTCAAATTTGCCTCTCCAACTCTATGATGAAGCAGTCCTCTATGGATTGGCATCAGCACTAGGAAAGCCTCTGAAAGTTGATCTAAACACGTTATACGCAACGAGGGGGAAGTTCGCGAGAGTGTGTGTAGAAATCGATCTGGATAAGCCTCTAATGGGTACCATTATGATCCGTGGAAGACGAATTCATGTAGAGTATGAAGGTTTAAATGCAATATGTTACAGATGTGGAAAGTACGGGCACACTATTGATCGGTGCCAGACACAAAGCACCCCTCCACATGAGCATACGTCGAACTCTCCACCTAATGCCCCATCAAGGACCCCTAGACAGGTTTCCAACGAGGAACAAGTGCCTCCGGTCTCTAATCCTCACGAAACTAGGGAACCTAATCTGGGACCATGGATGACAGTCGCTAGGCAACGTCGGCATGCAAGAACTCAAGGCAAGCAACCCACACAGCAAGAAAGCCAGATCAAAATTGAAAATAAATTTGAAAGCCTGGAAGGGAATGAGGGAAGCAAAGAGTCCACTGAAGTCTACAGTAAGCATGCAAACCCTAATAATCCTACTCATGCAAGCCCTGCCAAAAGCCCGAATATTACTACTTCTATGTCTATCGCTGCACCATCAAATATAACCTTTTTCAAGAAAAGAGGCCGTCCAGATGAAGCTCGTGTCGTGAGAACGGAGACTACTAGTATCCAAAATTCACATATGAGTAGGCCGAAAATACCCGCAATTGACAAAAGCTTAACAATGGAGGTGGATACAGCTACACCAGGAAATCAAGGACAATGCGAGACTGGCATTGGTGAATCCATAGGGGTAATTGATGATCACAGTGATGCAATGGACGTTGGAGAGGGTACCTCCAACCTTCCAATCCTAATTAATAGCCAATGATCTCACCTCTCCTTGTATCCCATGAATTTATTATTCTGGAATTGTAGAGGAGCGGCTAACCGACGCTTTCGCAAAGCGATTCGGTATATGATCAGTCGACATAAAATTGACATACTGGCTCTCTTTGAGACTAAAATATCGGGAGATACGGCCCAAGAAGTGTGTTTGAAGATGGGATTCACAAACAATACCAGGGTTGAAGCTTCTGGTTTTGAGGGTGGTATCTGGGTGTGCTGGAACGAACCAAACCTCATAGTAACCCCGGAGTACACCACTGAGAGCTTCATCCAAGTGAAGATTAAGAAAGACCTTGATCTTTTCACGCTTTTTGCGGTTTATAATTCGCCCACTACTGAAAGACGTAGGGGTGCATGGGCTTCCCTTCAGGATCGCATATGCCAATGCAATGGCCCCTTAGTTGTGGGAGGTGATTTCAACTCAACTACACAACAGGAAGAGCACTCGAGAGGACTGATGTCACAAGACTCAACCAGGTATCGAGCATGGATAAACGAATCGGGCCTTATTGATATGGGCTATTCTGGACCAAAGTTCACGTGGTCAAGAGGAAAAGAAACAGGAACGTACCCACGTAGCCAAACGCCTGGATAGAGTTTTTACTAACAAAGAGGGACGAGTCCATTGGCCTGAGGCAATTATAAGGCATCTTCCAGCACTCTCTTCTGATCATTGTCCTCTTCTCTGCTCCCTCAATCCAAAGCGATCTTTCAACAAAGGAAGAAGACCTTTCAGGTTTGAAGCTGCTTGGCTTACACATCCTAATTTCATGGATTTTATAAGAAAGAAGTGGGACCGTAGTAAGACTCTCATGTTGGCTTTGCAACAACTCCAACACAACATTCTAAAGTGGAACAAAAAGATTTTTTGCTTTGTCTCAACAAGGAAGGAAACCCTCATTACGAGACTGGAGGCCATACAACGCAGTCTTGATGAAAGAGTGACCCAGGAGAAACTTGACCTTCTTTTCAAAGTACAAGAGGAGTTTGAATTAGCCCTTACCCAAGAGGAACTAATTTGGTTCCAGAAGTCTAGGGAGAGCTGGATTTGTCATGGCGACAGAAACACGAGTTTTTTTTCATACCTCAACCATCATTAGGCGGCGCAAGAACCGTATTGAAAGACTCAGAAATGGTGAGGGAATCTGGATGTCAGAACCTCTCTAAATTGAACAACATGCTCATGAGTTCTTTCTTAATCTTTATGCCCCACCCAGTCAACCTATGACAAATGTGAGTTCGTTTATATCCTCTTTCCCTAATATTGACAATGCAGATTTAGCTAACTTGGATACCAGGTTCAATGGAGAAGAGATTCTAAGTGCAGCTAGATCCATGGGCCCCTGGAAAGCTCCGGGTCCGGATGGTTTTCAACCGGGTGTCTACCTCCAATGTTGGGAGTTAATGGGCCCTTCAGTTACCAAATGCATCAGGGACTTTTGGGATACCGGAATCATGCAGGAGGGCTTTAATGATACCTTACTGGCTCTTATTCCTAAAGTTCAAGAGCCGGAGAATCTCTCACAATTCCGGCCCATTAGTCTATGCAATGTTGCTTATAAACTGGTGACAAAACTGATGGTTTGCAGACTAAAAGAGCTAATCAAAAAAATTGTTGGCCCGACACAGAGCAATTTCATTCCAAGAAGGCTCATTGAGGATAACGTTGTTATAGTCCAAGAGGTGGTTGACTCGATGGCTAGAAAGAAATCGGGGAAAAGGTGGATGGCAATCAAGCTAGATCTCGAGAAAGCGTACGACAGACTAAACTAGGATTTCATAGAGGATACCCTCCGACATACTGGATTGCCAAACATTTGGGTGGATCGCATTATGTATTGCGTATCTTCTTCAAGGATGAGAGTCTTATGGAATGGGGAAACGCTTTCTGATTTCAAACCAATGAGAGGAGTCCGGCAGGGAGATCCAATATCGCCCTACTTGTTCGTCTTATGCCTAGAAAGACTCTCTCATATTATCTTACAAGTAGTGAATGAAGGCCGGTGGAAACCCATCAAACTCTCCCAGGACGCTCCGCCTATCTCGCATATTTTCTTTGCTGACAACATTGTGTTATTTGCGGAAGCATCGACGCCTCAAATGAAGATTATTAAAGAATGCATAGAGAAGTTTTGTGGTGTCTCTGGACAGAGAGTCAATATGAGCAAATCCAGTCTCCTTGTTACTCCGAATGTCGATTCCCGACTTAGATCGAGACTGGAAAGCATTAGTGGACTAACCACGAGAGAAGATTTTGGCAAGTACCTGGGTATACCAATTCTTAGCAAAAGGTCAGTTGGCACCGACTTTGATTTTATCCTGTAGAAAGCGCAAAACAAGCTGGCAAGTTGGAAAGGAAAATCACTTAGTTTAGCAGGAAGGTTAGTACTGACAAAAACGGTTCTTCTCTCCATTCCAAGCTATGCTATGAAAACTGTCAAGCTGCCTCCCTCTTTCATTAAGAAATTTGAGAGGCTCTGCCGAAGCTTCCTCTGGAGTGGGGCTGAGGGAGAAATAAAGATGGCCCTTGTGGCTTGGGAAACATTGTACACTCCAACAGCCCTAGGAGGAGCAGGGCTCAGGTCCCTGAAAGAAAGCAACATGGCGGCGCTGGGAAAATTGGGTTGGAGGGTCATCATTGAGAGGGAGGCGTTATGGGCGGCAACCATCATCGCTAAATACAAACTCGGAGGTCAAAGGGAGATCCTCAACATTGCAAGATCGAAAAAAGGATCGGTCATCCTGAAGAGTATGGTTTGGGGAATTACAGAGGTTGTTAGACCGGCTTTTGCCTGGCGGATAGGGGATGGGCAAAACATTTTTTTCTGGACTGACCGCTGGATAACCGATACCCCTTTACGGAATGTGTCCCTTCAACAAATTGATGAGAACAGAAGTTCGGCGAAGGTGAGAGATTTTTGGATAGCGGACCAAGGATGGGACTGGGTGGGCCTCTCTTCGCTCCTTCCAGCTTCTATCTCTCTCAAACTGGCATCCTGTAGAATATTCGAAGACTATGGTCGGGCTGATACAATCTACTGGCCACTTGAGGGTAATGGTAATTTCTCCATCATATCTGCCTACCATTACCTCCGATTTGGAGAAGCAACACTCCCTAGAGACTCTATCTACACACTGATATGGAAATTACAAATTCCGGAACGGATCAAGACTTTCTTATGGACTGCGGCCTTGGGCAAGACTCTCACCAATTCTGAAAGATACAGAAGACACATTGCATCCTTTCCTACATGCAACAAATGCCCAAATCAGCTCGAAACTCTTTTACACATCTGCAGAGATTGCCCAGAGGCCAACCGAATCTGGATGCGTTGTAAACAGGATCAGTTTCCTGAAGGCTTTTTCCTGTTACAGGTCGAAGAATGGTTCACAATAAATATCCAGAGTTCGAAAAAAACTGAGGAAGACTTACCCTGGAATGCTGTTTTTGTTTATACTATGTGGTGGCTCTGGAAGTGGCGTTGCAATCACATCTTTAGCCAAACCAATCCTCCCCCTCAACAAAACAGCTTCATTATGGCCCAAGTCAAGGAGTACTCGACTACAATGCGAAGGATCAAGGGAATGGCGAAAGTTATAAGCAAACAGGAAGTGTGTATCTCTTGGATTAGACCACCGAATGGATGGGTAAAATGGAATTCGGACGGGGCAGTGAGGCAAACGAATGGGGAAGCTGCTGCTGGGGGTATACTAAGGAATGAAGATGGACAATGGGTTCAAGGGGGAGTCCACAATATAGGCATATGTTCAGTGCCAGCTGCAGAACTGTGGGGATTGCTTCTTGGCCTAGAAACTTGTTGGAATCTGGGTTTTCATAGAGTGATCTTTGAAACGGACTCTCTCCTCACTGTAAAACTTGTCAACACGAAGATTTCTGATCAGCATCCTCTATCTAGTCTGGTAGTACGCTGCCAAAGCTTCTTTAGTAGAAGTTGGATTGTCCAACTCCGACACATCTATCGCGAGGCAAACACCGCTGCGGATTTTTTAGCTAGCTATGCTTTTCACTTCCCTCTAGGGGTGCATCTGCTGGATAGTCCTCCTGAGGGAATTATGCATTTCATTACAAATGATGCTAGGGGTCTTGCTTTACCCCGGATTTTGTCGAGTTAATGTTTGTTTGTTTTATTTAGTTGCGCCTTTGACGCCGGAGTTTTTAGACTCCTTTTTACCAAAAAACAAAAACAAAGACAGATTCCTTCATATATGCTCAATGGTGATATGCTAAGAATATGTACAAGGATAGTTTTATGAAGCCAAAACAGAGTAATTAATTAACGCCACAAAAATGAACCCTTTGCAAGAGATGGTGATAAGGAGCAGCCGAATCTATACACTGATGTGCTATCCGGTTGCTGATCAAGTTGCCGGGAACTGACTTTGGCAAATTCAGCCTCAAATAATCTCCAGCTTCAAATTGATTCGTAGAATAGGCTGTTTCAAATAAAATCAGCTTTAGATAAATATATATACAAGAAAAAAAATTCAGCAGAAGAAAATCCATCCGACAGTAAAAATAGTGAATACATAAACAATTTTAGACCTAAAACAGAATAAATTTGTTGAGAAGCAGTGAGAGATAGTACCTTGTGAGAATCAAAGTAATAAATTTGAAGCTGGAGTTTATTTGAGGCTGGGAGTCTTCATCGCCGGCGGACAGCAAAACCCGTTACCTACCTTGTGAGAATCAGAACAGATGGCGCCTCCAGATCCTCAGAACACACAGAAGTACGGTGTTCCCATCTATGGCTCCTCCTGGGTCCCAGCCGGAGCTCTCAGATCTGACTCCGACGTCAGCAAACCCTCCAAGGATGGAGACTCGCCTTCACCGGCCGTTTCCGATGCTCAAAGCTATGTATTTTTCTCCGGAGGCGGCGGAAAAGGACGTAGCGGTATTCCAAACGCACTTCTGCTGGCTCACTTTGATTTCGCTTCCAATTCTATCTCGGATCAGCCAGTAAGTGCCTCCCCATTGGTCTTTCTTTTAGTTGATTGTTTCTTGCTGAAATTATTTCAGATCATTAAGAATATGTTTCGGTTTGGGGATCAATTAGCTGGAAACTATGGGCGTGTTCCGTTATAGCAGGCCTTGATTAAACACTACAAGTGTCCTTGTTTTTTGATGCGCGTTGAGGTCTGCAATTCTAACATGACCGCACTTGATTGCTTTTGCATTTTCCAAAACTGATAAGTTATATTGGGCATTTAGTATGTGTTGTGTAAAACCTCCATTTAGATTTATGCTTGGTATTCTTGAATCGTATGGGAAGTCAAATCAGTCAGATGTGACAAATGTGGATGATGTCAGAATGATGATTTCAGAAGGTCTTCTAGGCCATTGAGTAATTTCTTAAACTGAAGTTAGAATGATGATTTCGGAAGGCCTTTTTTTCAGATCTAGTGTTTCTTTGACTGAAGTTCCATTGTACCCACCAAGTTGTCTGAGATGTCTAGGCTTTTCTTCAATTGTATTTGAGAGAAGGAAACTTGCTGGTGTAGCCTGGCCTTGGCTTTATGAGCTATCTTGAACTCCCTATGCCTCGAATATAGACTGATCTTTGTTTAGGTGGCCCTAAGGGCAGTGCAACTGCTCAATGCTTAGTTTGCTCAAAATGGTAGCTGAGCTGCTACCTTGGTTGTTATCACGGTATGGCTGATGGTTTAAAAACACCGTTTTCTTATATGCACACTAGTTTGTGAAGCTTTCGACTGGTGCTGACTTGCCTTACAGAATGGCAGTCCATCCTGGAGGGGAAGGAATCATATGTTAATTTCCTAATAGTTGCAGGTATATTTTTCCCCTTCTCTATGAACAATCTCTGATTCCCAGGAGAAAATTAGGGCTTAGGAAGGTAGCTGGCTGACATGAAGTTTTTGCTTTCATACTAGTGTCAAAAATTCTGTTATATTTAGTCTTAATTCTTGAAAAAATTTTATCTACTAAACTTATTTTGGATAGGTTTACTGATAGTGTATAAATGGTGTCAGCACTCGGGAAAAAAAATACAAGTGAGATAACCATACACATGTACACACAACTCTTTGGTAAACCCCAAGGGAATTCACTAAGCCTCCAAAAAGCAACGCTCTGGCCAAATATGCATATATGCCATTACAATACTACTAAAGCCTCTCCTTATTTATCTAGTTAATTGCCAAGTATCAACCTCTATCACTTCACCAAATATTCCTCACAGCACTAACTAACTCGTTCAAGATTTCCGTTGCTTGTGGTTTTATAATGCCTGAATTCGTCTTCTGAGTATGTGGTTTAAATTGTGTTGCATTGCTCAAGGAGGAAAGACTTCAATCTCGAATAATTGAATATTAATCAAACCATATGTTGCTTAGAATTAATAGTGTACATATGCAGATGGTTCGAATGGGAAAAAACCACAAGTAACAAGGATCACATGCTTGGTATAAAAGCATCCGAGAAGGAACTTAAGCAGTTAGAAGATGTGGGACAACAGCTAGCACTAACATTCAGTGAGGATGGCTCTTTGCTTGCTGTTGGTAGTGAGGTAAAGATTATTTATTGAATCTTAATTAAAAAATATGTTCCTGGAATTTCATTCATTTGCTGCATTATACTTTCTTTTTACCTACACAGACCTAACTCATGAGTGCACACACATGCACTCATTTCACCGTTCATGTGATGGTAAATATACTCTTCCTAGAAGCTGTATAACACATTATCTAGAGTCTGGTTTAAACATGACTGCTAATAAAATGGACACCTTGCTTGCATCAATGTCTTCTTCGAGAACAGACAACAAAAAGTTTGCTCCCAACTGTGATTAATCTTGTTCTTCTGTTCGAGGAAATCGCAATGAATATGATATGATGCTTAACCTGTTTGCAGTACAGCATGGATATTTAAGGGTTTTCAAGTGGCCTTCCATGGAAATTGTTCTGAGTGATGAGCGTGCCCATGGTTCAGTGAAGGATTTATATTTCAGGTTTGCTGGAAAATAGCATTCTTTATTTCTCCCTTTCTCTCTGGGACGGTTTCTGTAGCTCAAATTTAAATGCAATTTTTATGCAGCCAAGATGGGAAGTTTTTGGTTTCTTCTGGAAGTGGTGGCCCTTGTAGAGTTTGGCACTTGACTTCACCGGGAGTTGTAACTTCTCTACCAAAGGAAAATGTAAGAACGCTTCAGTAAATTATCTCTTTATGTCCAAATTTGTCCTGTTTGTTGGTTCCCCAAAATCTTCTGTAGTTTGAATTCCTGGTGTAGAACTGAACGTAATGAATTACTGCATTTCAGGATGAAGTGTTTGGGTATTGCAGATTTTCTCAAAAGAGTGATGGAAGTGAAGTCTTGTATACCACAACCACGAATGGTATGTTTGTCTTTTTATACACGTCAGTTACATTTTCATGCATAAGGTTATTTTGTGAACTCAGCTTTACTAGTCTTACCTGTAGATAAAAGTGGAAGTATAGTGCAGTGGAATTCCACCACCTGGAGAAGGATAAGCTCAAAACAGATTGTCTGTGACCCTATTTCTGCCTTCAATGTTTCACATGATGGAAAGCTTCTTGCCATGTAATTGCTTCTTTTTTCTTCTTATATCCCTTTTTAGGAAATGTTTAATGTATGCTGTTAGCCTGTTTGTGTTTGATATCATAATGACTGAAGTGCAGTAAACAGTCATGTTAGCAGAGGGCTTTTTATGTATCGTAGGTTGCAGGGAATCAAATTGGATTAAGCCTTCGGTTCTATAAGGATTTTATTGCCTTACATGGATCATAATGGTGGGAATGGATTTGGGAAGGATAACAATATAACAGCTTCTTTACTCCCGACTAGTTCACTAAGTATCGAATTACTTATTCTTGTTTTCATGCAGGTGTTCAATATAGCATTTTAAAGGTACATATAACCATGGTATACCATCAGGGTACCTGTATCTTGTAGTAGAAATATAAGTGATGTTGCATTGATATATGAGTAGCTAAAATATTTCATTTTTGCTCTTTGTATGAATTGATGTACTGGGCTTGTAGTTTCTCAGCGATGTTGGCCTTTTATTTTTTTGGGTGTAGAGGAACAATTGAGGGAGACATTTTGGTCATCAGTTCAGCTACTATGCGAGTTGGCATGACAATAAAGAAGGCACATCTTGGCATTGTAACCACACTTGGATTCTCAAGTGATTCAAGGTATGTTATAATATCACAAAAAATTTCACCACCATCAATTAAGCAGGGTTTTTTGGTATATATGCTTATGGATGAATTCGGATTTAGAGCATTGATCTCCGCATCCATGGATTCAAGTGTAAGAGTAACTATTATCGAGGACATGAAGCAAGAAGGTATGTTGTTCTCTAGCTTAACAATATGTCAATTAAGAGTATTTACACTTGCTGCTGCTAATTTTTATATAAGTTAAATAAAATGCTCTCGGTAAAACTAGAGGTGCCCAAGAAAACCCAAAACTGATAAACCATGGAGTTTTTTGGTTAATTGAACCAATAATTTTTAGAAGAATGGTTTGTTAACCAACTCGAGGATAGTTTTCAGTTTTACGGCCAATTACGATTCACAGCTTTAGCTGAAATGCTGAATTAACTAAACAAACGTGACTGGACTAATATGTAGGCCTTTTATATTGAACCAAACCAAACTAAGTGTTTGGTTAAGGTTCACGTTGTTTACTAACCAAACTTATAGTTCGGGCTGTCAGATTTGCCTCTAATGAATGATGATAAACTTTTTGCGTGTATAAATTGCAGAGTTCAACTGCTGGATCATTTTGTTGATGGTGCTACTTGCGTTTATAGTCTACTTGATGAAGACTAGAGATTTGCTTCCTACTCCATAGAGGACATGGGGAAGTTTCTTTCATTCACCTCATATTGATGTTTCAGGTTGTTTAATGGAGGATGTTCATTACTTACTGTTACTTTACCAGATTTATTTAAATGAGATATATCCTCACAAGTCACAACACAAATAAAGTGTCCAGTGTAGAGTTATGATTATATATCTTTGAGTATTTTGTCTTAGTTTTAGATTGGTTAAAATTGAAACTGTCCAAAGGTATCTTTTACACAAGAATAATAGTCTTGTGTGATGTTTCTCACTGCTATCCAATATGTAGTTTGTAACTATTGCATTTATGATCCTTTCCTATTTGCCATTGACTACTTGTCAGTCATGTTGGATAACATGCCAATGTCATGCTATATTACAAAATCATGTGATTTTTAGAATCATGCAGTTGACTGAAATATTGTGTTTAATATAAGCATTCGAACACAACTTGTGGTTGAATGTGTTATAGGTTATGCATAATCAAACATTAAATCTGGAAATTGTATTATAGTTCTTAACTAATTAGATCTATATGTCTATGATAAGTTGTGTTTGGTATGTAGCATTAACGTCACTTAAAATTTATCAACTAATTTGACCGTTTGCTAGTTATAAAATATGTACTGGTAGGCAACAGGCGTAATATGCACCAGTAGTGAATGTCTAATCTAGACCTGCAATTTCATCTGATATGTTTATAATAACAACAAGCTGGTTAGTAAAAAAAAATTAAGGGTGCGAAAATTATGGGGATAGAAAATAATTTCCCAAATTTTGTTTGGTAGGGAACGAAAATTAAGGGTGCGAAAAAGAATTATATTATGGAGATTGAGAAAATCTATGTATCTATCTATATACTAGTATTCCGTGAACTTCCACTTGTCATAGTTTCGTGTAGTCACATTATCAAATATACACGTATGTAACACCCCAAATTCTAGGAACTCGGAGCGTTATGGGATAGGACCTCACAATGGGTCCCGACCCTCAGAGTAACAACAATAACATCGGATCTTGCAACAAGGCATAAATAAACGAAAACCAAAACTATATAAAAGTCATAAGGTATAGCAAAGGTAAAAGCAAGGACTCTGAGCCGAGTTCAACAACAACCTGAAAAGATAACAACAAAATTATAAATCCCGATCCAGTCCTATAATGTACGGGAACCCCGGCTGACCACTCCATCCGGATCACTCAGCAGCATCTCTAACCTGCAGGGCATCTACAACATCGGTATAAAACTTTATCTAACATTCTAGATATCTGAAAGACATTAAAGACACAAACGCATGTAGGAATATAACACAAAGCATGCTCGCACACAGCCGGTTATTATCTTTATCATAGTTATTCATTACTAATTCAACTTCTTTTGTCACACGAGAATCTCCCGAAACTTGCATCCGTTTCCGTTACCGATAAGAATAGATCAGATGCATACTATTTGTTACATGTGGGCATGGTCACAAGAGCACCTCCCTGTTTCTCAATTCTGAACTGGTCAAGTGGTCACCTCCCAATTATAATACACTTGGACCAATTACGGTATAAGATCGTCCTAGTCCAGTTTTACGTCATAACAATAAAGGTAAACAACCACTACCAATACGGTCAACTAGTACACGGAATGCAACTAAGTAAGTCCAAGAGACTTGAATTATAAACGAAGATTTCCCACCAAAATAATGATTATGATTATAATGATGATGATGATGATGTAAATAAGGACAAGGCTAAAGAAAATCTTGATTAAAAATCGATTATTATTAGCAACAAGTCGATGAGTAATGTCATCATCGGTCATGGACTTGAGAATTTTTTTTTCCGAATATGGAAATGGAGTAAAGGAGATGGATGGAGATTAAAGGGGTAAAAATAGATGGTTTTAATTTTTTGTTCTTGTAACGTTCATTCATTCGTATGATTTCTTACTTGTGTCACACGATATAATACTTGTCTTTACTTTTTCTGATTATTGCTCTGACATACGTCACCTATTAGTACTTGACATGCATTCTTGGTACGATTCATCCACATGATATCTACACCTATGAGATGACGTTACATCTCACTTTACTAATTCAGGACTAATAAAATCATACATGCTTAATATTGACATACATTAATTTTTATGTAGTAACCAATGACAAGTATTGCAAAGAAAAAGTTTGACATTCTTAACTTATCGGGCTAAAAGTACCTTGAATGAAAATGGGAGAGAATATTTGTAGATCACAACACATGAATGTGATAAGAAATAGATCCTTTAAAAAATATCAGGACAAGCCTTTGGATTATATGTGACATATATTTATCTAGTTGAGGCTAATGTGATATCTAACAAAAGGTCTGATGACCGAGTTGAATTTACACTTTGGCATGACAGATTGGGTCACCCAAGATCAGTGATGATGCAAAAAGTTATAAAGGGTTCACTTGGACACTAAAGAACATGAAAGTTTTGCCGTCAAGTCATATTAATTGTGCGACTTTCTCACTTGAAAAGCCTATAATTCGACCATCTAAAAGCAAGGTTACAAGTGAGATTCTTGTATTTTTGGAAAGGATACAAGGAGATATATGTGGACTAATTGCTCCACTGTGTTGACCATTTTGATACTTTATGGTGTTAATTGACGCATCTACAATATGATCACATGTCTATTATCGACTAGAAATGCGGCATTTACTAAACTCCTTGCTCAAATAATCCGATTGAAAGCTCATTATTTGGTTCCACATCTCTTTGACCTTTTCTCCTTGATTTCCACTACTTTGTCATTCCTAACTTCGAAAATGGCATGTAATATCAACGATTCCTTCTTTAGTTCCAATTGTTGGAGGCGAACCACAAGCTCTCTATTCTCCAAATTGTCTAAAATGTTAAGTGATATTGAATTATCAAAGGGCTCTATTGCACTTACTGGTCACTTCTCCGCCCTTTTCAAACTAGTTCGTCCTAACAAATGAGCTATATGAGGTTTCACCTCCACTTGATGGAGTTTCAAGATTGGGTCTTAATGTGTATACTCCAAAGTCATTTACGTTTGTCCTCTTGGATCTATTCCCTTTGATGATGTTGGTTGAATATTGCTTTACCATTTTGGGAGGTTTTTAAGCAACCGCCAAATATTCTCACAATTGAACTTTATTTTATATTGTTCTATATACAAAACTTGATCCCTCACAAGGACATCGTCATTGGATTTCCCACTCACTAGTCATTATCCCCATTTCCGGTGTTGCATTGACACTTGCAAATTAAAAGGAAGCACATTAAGCTTTTGGTAGCGGTTCTTACATTGTTTCAATGAGTGAGATGCTAAATCTCCCCTTCTTTGGTTGTAATATGAAGAAAATTGATTTTAAAAGGTGTTGCTACACTGGTTGGTTCCTTAGACAACATAATTTCTCGTGTTCATCTATCCACTAATAAGCAAAGTGTCTTTGATCCCCCAACGCAACCTTCTAACAACTTCTTCGGTTGTTACTTGAACTTCATCGTCATTGTCTAGCTCAGCCACCGGTTCACGAGTCCCAAAAGGTGGGATGGTAATAGGTAGAAGTGCTATGTTAGGTTTTGAGTTTGGTAGCATTCCGGAACATTCATGTATTGTGGGTTTTGTGTGTGGTGGTATTGCGGATAGTTCATGTATTGTGGATTTTGAGTTGGGTGGTATTGTAGATAATTCATGTATTGTGGGTTTTGAGTTTGATTCGGTTCTTGTGATCCAAACCTTGACTAAAGTTTTCATGGCAAAACAAAGAGTTTGGAAGGGGATTTCCGTTTTGATTCATTGTAATGAACAATATAGAACAAGAGAAGTTGTGTTAGTTGAATGATGTGAGGGTAGAAGATGAAGTGTTGGTTTGACAATCTTTTTTCTCTTTGAACCCTTTTATAGAAGGTGGAAATAAGTTATATATCTCCTTTACACAATAAATGAGTCATGAATTGACAACTCAATCACGAGTCTATTTATACACAATAACCGAGCATGAAAGGACAACTCATTCACGGGTCTATTGTACATAGTAAATGATATTTGACATTGTATTTGAATTTCGAATCTAAAAACCCAAAAACCGGGCATGAATTGACACCTTAGTCACGGTCTATTGACTCTATTGTAGACAACAAATGAAATTTGACATTGTACTTGAATTTCGAATCTAAAAAAACACAATAACTAAGCAAGAGTTGACTTCGTCACATACCTATTGTACACAATACATTGACATCTGACATTGTATTTTCGAATCTTAAAAACACAATAACCGAGCATGAATTGACAACTCAGTTACGGGTCTATGTACACAATAAATGACATTTGACATTATATTTGAATTTCGAATCTTAATTTGAATTCAACATTTCCTCTCAAATTAATCTTGAATTCGACCCAATATTTTCTATAAAAACCTAAAGTGAGCTTCACATATCTACCCCACTTTACACTTTCATTTCTCTAACTTCACAATATCTAAAAGCCCTTTGAATTCCAAATCGCCTTCTTTGTCCAACTCTTTTACTTGTTCATCAATTAACCTCGTCCTTACACATCCATCTTCTGAAACCAATATGAACATCAATAGACTAATCAATGAAAAAGTTAATGAGCTTAGGATGAAATTGGCCCAAGAAATCGCTGGAAGTTCACGGCAACGTCGAAGCCGTACATACATAGAGAGATATCGTGAAGGCGGGTATGCTTGATTCTCGAAGCTTATTTCTCTTCGACGCCGACCTACAATGATATGTTGTTTTGACGAAGATTCCGAATGAGGCGACACATATTTCTTCGACACATATTTCTTCGTGTTTCCAATGCTTTGTCCTAATCTTTTCATTCGTTCTCCAACTTCTAGATGCGACTAGTAGGCTAGGTCTAAGCCTATTGCAAAAATGCACTACAACCTAATGTATGCTAGCGTATGAAGTGGTTTTTGCTGCCGTTGATGACTATGTTTGCATTGAGGTGTCCACAACAATATCTTGTTTGTCCCACTTTGTTGATAAAATTATAAATTTGTTCAGGGATGAGTACTTACGCAGACCAAATGTCACAAATATGCAACACCTACTATACATACGAGAGCAACATGGTTGGCTTGGAATGATCGGTAGTACAGATTGCATGCATTGGAAATGGATTAACTGTCCGACTGCTTGGCAAGGTCAATATGCCAAGGGTGATGAAAAGCCAACTAATGTGCTAGAAGTTATTGCATCTTATGATTTGTGGATATGACATGCATTTTTTGGAACTTCAAGTACATATAATGATATTAACGTTCTCGATCATTCTCTTGTGTTTGATGATGTGTTGGATGGTTGAGCACCCACGACAAATTTTGTCGTAAATGATTATCATTACAACATGATGCATTACCTCGCTTATGACATTTATCCCGCACGGATTACATTTGTCTCGTCAATTCGACAAGCATTTGGTGCGAAAGACATATTGTTTTCCCAACGGTAAGGATCACGTCGTGGAGCGAGCGTTCGGTGTCTTGCAAGCTCATTTTGCTATTATACGTCATATTGTGCTTGGTTAGGACATCAATGTGATCGGAAAAATTATGAGGACAAGCATCATTTTGCACAATATGATCGTCGAAGATGAATGTGATACCTACAATGTTCCAAAATACGTAAGACGAAGACGGGATGGAGAGCTACCGTCTAGTGTCTAGACGGTTGGACGGCCATCTAGACGGACAATACATTTTTTTCCATGTATGTTACCCCTAATTCATCCTAAATTTGTGTAAAACATTCATATAATGCAAATAACTATTCATTTGCATAATCTTCAACATCTTAAAAACTAAAAATGGCATGCAAAACACATGAAACAGTGTGTTTAACGTTGTTTTAAAACACATCAAAACGTTCAAAACAAACTAAAACGAAAAAGGAGGATTCTTGATAACCAGATACAACTTGGGAATATAAACTACTCTTCCAGCTCTTCATCTTCATACTCTTGAACTTGGATCTCCTTGTCCGACTCAAAGTCAAACTCTTCATCGTCATCTTCTTCATCCTCCGTGACATCGGATACAATATCATCCTCATCAAGCTCTCTCACTTCCTCTACAACAACTCCAAGTCGACCACTTTTTGTTGGTTGCAATTCTTCATCCCCTCTGATAGCATGAATTATTGTCTATATTTTGGGACTTGTTTAGACGTTCCATCTTCAATAATCTGCATGTTTGGATGTATATTATGTGATTATATTGTCGTTTCATCTACCTTTGCGGGAATCGAGGTCTACACCAAGTTTCGTTGTAATCGTAGGTAAAATGACACGGTTTGCATCAAAAAGGAGCAAAAGGAGCTAAGGAGTCATTGGAGCTACATTCAGGAGCTTAAGGAAGAATCCAAGAATCATGGAATTGGATTAGAGATTCACTTTGGACCAGATTTGAGAGATTTCACATTCAGTTGTGATTCACCTCGGTTGACTACAGAGTCACCTCGACCGAGGTGATCCAGAGGATCTGACTCGACTGAGGCGAACACCTTGGACGCGGCAAAGATATTTTATTCTTGGCTGATATCTTTTATCTTTGGAAAGAGGATCTTATATTTTTGGGCTAGATTCCTGGAAGGAAGAAGATAAATTAGCCCATATATTTTACCTATTTTTATGGGAAAAGATCTTTTTAAGATATCTTATCTTTGGAAGGTAACTTTCCTATAAAAAGGGTTGGATTTCCCACAAATCCACATCATGTTATACCACCGATCGTGCTTAGAGCAGCCGTTTTACCCTACTATAGCTGGAAGATTTGAAGAACCTTTTTGAAGGTTGAAGGAAGATTGAAGGAAGAAAGAGCTTTTATAGCTTTGTGAAGGGTTTTGTAAGATTCCCTTAGATTCCCTTCATTGTTGATTGTCTTTATTGGATCCAAGAAATGCTTGTTGTTTGATAATTGATTCAGTTATTGAAGCCTTTCTCTTAAGGTTTTCTTGTTCAATTATTCTTTTTCTTCTCATATATTTGATTATTACTTTCATGATGATGAGTGGCTAATTTCCTTGTGTGATTCTAGGGTGATTGGCTGAAGGTTGTGGGAAAAACAATGATAGAACGATCTTAAATCACAGTAGGACCCTGAAAGCTCGAGTCTTTACTTTAACCCTAGAACATCTCGTTCAGTCGATGAACATCTCGGCCGGGGTGGAATTCTTCTGACCGAGGTGACCTTTCTGATCCGAAACCGAGAGTTAAGTGTTAGAGTTTGCCAAACCTATTCTTATTACACCTTTTCTGGTTCAATGCAAGCCTAGGATGAGACTTACTCGGTAATTCCCTTGTTTGTTTACCAAAGATCATAAGTGTAGGTAATAAAGGTTTATCCTTTATTGGGGTTTGAGTGTGCTTTCATCCCATCTTTATGAGTTAGCCTGAGACTTACCCGGTAAAGGTTGATTCTATTCCCTTAGGTGGTGTGTTGGTTTGAGGTTATAGTTCTTTACCTTGATTCCTTGAGACTTACCCGGTAATAGGAGTTACGGTTTGGGATTAGTGAGTAGTGAGACTTACCCGGTGATCTATTCCAGTTTAGCAACACCTTCCCTATGCAAATATCTCAGCTTTGTCCGCTTATCTTTAGATCTTGAGTTGGAACCACAACTAGATGCTTTAATCCCTAGAATTGCATATTTCCTTAATTGACTTTTATCATCCTTGATTGTTTTAATTGCTTCGTGGTTAGTAATTACATAGCTTACCTATTCCTGCTTTGTTTCACTAAGTCCCTGTGATCGACCCCTGGAATTTCTTGCTTTTACTACGATTGACCCGTACACTGCGGGTTCGCATCCTTGTTTTAAGCTTACATCTAGGGTTATAAATTTAAAGCTTGCACACACCGTTTGGAGCGAACAAGTTTTTTGGCACCGTTGCCGGGGACTTGGTCTAGACCGAGCCGGTTGCGGTACGCTTTTGGGACACTTGCCGCCCGTTTCTACTAACCACTCTACTTGAGTGACTTTCGCTGGTTCTTTTTCTCAGGTTTATGCGAAGAACCCGCGCTGGGAAGGAAATCGTTCCCTACGATCCCGAACCAGAAAAGAC
Source organism: Fagopyrum homotropicum (assembly GCA_033239125.1). NCBI lineage: Eukaryota > Viridiplantae > Streptophyta > Magnoliopsida > Caryophyllales > Polygonaceae > Fagopyrum > Fagopyrum homotropicum. Next base: position 141,630,399 of record BSWB01000003.1, on the reverse strand, counting down.
ATACAAAAGACGCTTGAAAGAAGAGAAGATGGCCAACCAAGACAATCGCGATCTTGAGGCCGAATTGAAGGAGACGTTAGAACAGCTACGCCTCAGCAGGGAAGAACTGAGGCTGGAAAAGGAAGAAACTCGCACAAGGGCTGAGGCAATCGAAGCAGATATGGCAGCCCTACGAGAATAGTATCTACATCGACCGAACCCAGATCCTCGACCGAGGCAAGATCCTGTTCCAGATCCTTGACCGGGGCAGAATCCAGCACCTCTCGCCCCGGCCGATATACTTGCACCTCGGATGCCGATCCAAAACGTTCTGTTAGCAGGTATTCCACAGACCCTAGGTCAAAGGATGGACCCCAATCAACAACTGAGGCGTCCAGGAGTTAACCTAGGAGATCCAGCGGACCATCATTACGAACTTCGACCGCAAGTTCTTTCCATGATTCGCCAATGCCAGTTTGGAGGGCTAGAGAGGGAATCTCCGCATCAACATCTACAGAACTATGAGATCTTGATGGAGACCTTGAGACCTTCAAGGCTGGAAAACAACAACTACAAGCTAAGGCCTTTCTACTTTTCTTTGAAAGATAGAGCTCTTACTTGATATCAATCTCTTCCTCTAGGAAAAATCAATACTTGGGAGGAGATGACTACGGAATTCTTGACTAAATTATTTCCCCCCTCTAAAACCGCTGAAATGAGAGGGAAGATTAGTGCATTCATCATGAAGGACAAGGAGAGCTTGTCCAAGTCATGGGAGAGATTTAAAGATATTCTTTTGGATTGCCCACATCATGGGATTCCAAAGATAGAGTTGTTGGAGATATACTTCAAGGGACTGGACGGAAGCACCCAGTTCAACCTTCAACTACTATCCGCCGGTACATTCATGGACATGGCGATTGACGAAGCTTGAGAGTTCATAGAGAAGCAAGATTTACACATGGAGAAATATTCCCACCAAGGAGCTGAAGGTGGAGTTAAAAAAGTCAACTTTCAAGAGAAGCCATCAAACACTAATCAACTCATCTCTTTGAAGAATGACGTGAAACAATTGAAGGAACTCTTAGTTGCTCAAACCAAGAAGGAAGATCAAGGATCAAGGAACAATAATGGATACCGTAACAATAATAACGGTTCCCGGAACAACAACTATAACAACAATAGAGGATCCAACAACAATAACTGGAGGACAAACAACCAAAATTCGGGTAACCCTTACTCTTATTCCGATTCGAATGATTCCTCTAATCCTTTCCTCTCTTCTCCTTCTTCATCTACTCCATTGAAGAGCCAAGAGCAAGGATCAAGTTCGTCCCAGCTGGAAAAGAAAGACGCAGTGCTGAAGGCCATCTTGACGTCATTTTCGAAGGCACAAAAAGCCTTTGAACAACAACTTGCTAGTAGGGCAAATGAAATGCCAAGAGATCCAGGGAAGCTTCCAACAAAGACGGAAAGCAACCCTAAGGGCCAGATCATGGCCATAACGACGAGGAGTGGACTGAAGACTGCAGATCCAGTGCCTCGGTCGGTTCCAGTACAGACGAAGACCACCTCGGTCCAGGTGCAGACAAAGAACACTTCGGCCGAGATGCCAACCGAGGTGGAGCCACAGAAATCGGAGGAGAAAACTGACGTTTATATTCCACCTCCTGCATATAAACCACCACTTCCATTCCCCCAGTCAAGGGCCAAAGCACATCTAGACAAGTATTTTGGTAAGTTCCTTGACTTGATGAATAAACTGCACATTAATATCCCTTTCCTTGATGCTATTCTAAGGATGCCAGCCTATGGGAAATTCTTGAAAGAGATTATGTCAAGGAAGAGTAAGTTGGAAGACTTTGGTGAAGTAAGGATGACATCTAAATCCTCGGAGCTCATTCAAATCATGAAGGAGAAGATGTCACCCAAATTGAGAGATCCCGACTCATTTTGCATTCCCATTCAAGTTGGGGATGTCACTTGTGAAGCCTTGTGTGATATAGGAGCTAGCGTGAGCATCATTCCGCTGGAGCTATGTGTTAAAATCGGTCTTGGAGAGCCCAAGCCGGTGAAGATACGATTATACATGGCGGACCGCTCCATTACCCATCCTGTGGGCATCTTGGAAGACGTTCCGGTCAAGTTAGGTAACTTCTATTTACCTATAGACTTTGTTGTGCTTGACATTCCCGCAGATTATCCCGTTCCTATCATTCTCGGGAGGCCATTTCTAGCAACTTCGGGTTGCAATGTGGATTGTAAGAACGCCAAGTTGAAATTCAACATTGGCGGAGATGAAGTGGAGTTTGCATTACTTGCGGCTATGAAGGGAGAGCAGCTAGGAGATGATATCTTCAACATCTATGATGAAGAAGAATCAAGAGAATTGGTGAGCTCTATCCTTATTAAAGATCCACTTGAAAAAGTTATTAGCTTTAGCTTAATGGAGGAAGGTATAGATGCTTCTTGTGATGCAGATATACGAAGCTTAAAGGCACTAGAAGAAGATCTAGGAGCTAAAACTGAAAGACTAATCCAGGAGAAGAAGATCTCCAGTTTCGGTTCCAGTTGTAGTACCTCGACCAAGGCACTTTCTAGACCAAGCGAGGTGGCTGAAGAACATCTCGGTCAACCTTTCTGGACCTCGACCGAGGTCGAAAGCGAGATGATGTCAACTGAGACTTCTGAAGGTCCAGTTCCTCAATTTTCCCCACTGGAGGAAGGAAGCAAGGATCCTCCTCAGAAAGCACCCCCTGTTGTGGAGCTTAAACAACTCTCAAGTCATTTGAGGTATGTCTTTCTTGGACCGGATTCTACCTATCCCGTTATTGTTAGTGCTTCCCTCTTCGAATCTGAATTATCTAAACTAATGCATGTCTTGAGGAAGCATCAAAAGGCTTTGGGTTATACCATTGATGATCTTATTGGCATTAAGCCTTCTTTCTGCATGCATAGAATACTAATGGAGGACGATCATAAGACTTCACGGGAACCTCAAAGACGGTTAAATCCGATCATTAAAGAGGTTGTGAAGAAAGAAATTCTTAAGTTGTTGGATGCAGGTATCATATATCCTATCTCGGATAGCAAGTGGGTTAGCCTAGTACATGTAGTTCCGAAGAAAGGAGGGATGACCGTTGTGACGAATAAGAATAACGAGTTAATCCCCACTAGGACCGTCACGGGCTGGAGGGTTTGCATTGATTATAGGAAGCTGAACACGGCCACTCGGAAGGACCATTTTCCACTTCCCTTTATTGATCAAATGCTCGAACGGTTGGCCCAGCATTCACACTTCTGCTATTTAGACGGCTATAGTGGTTTCTTCCAGATTCCTATCCATCCGGATGATCAGGAGAAGACCACTTTCACTTGTCCATGGGGGACATTCGCTTATAGGAGGATGCCATTTGGATTATGCAATGCACCCGCTACCTTCCAGCGATGCATGATGGCAATCTTTTCCGAGTATATAGAGGAGATCATGGAGGTATTTATGGATGATTTTTCAGTATATGGTTCCGCTTTTGACGATTGCCTATCTAACCTTTCTCTAGTGCTACAAAGATGTGAAGACACTAATCTCGTCTTGAATTGGGAGAAGTGTCATTTTATGGTTAATGAAGGCATTGTGCTAGGACACCTCATTTCTAATTGAGGTATTGAGGTCGATCGTGCTAAGATCGAGACTATTGAGAAACTCCCTCCCCCTTGTTCTGTTAAAGGTGTGAGGAGTTTTCTCGGGCATGCAGGTTTCTACAGGAGATTCATCAAGGACTTCTCGAAGATTTCTAAACCTCTAACTAACCTCTTGAATAAAGATGTTGTTTTCGAGTTTTCGCAGGAATGTCTTGATGCATTTTACAGGATTAAGGAAGCGTTGATCTCCGCTCCCATTATCCAGCCTCCGGATTGGACCTTGCCCTTTGAGATCATGTGTGATGCTAGTGATGTAGCAGTAGGAGCGGTGCTTGGACAAAACAAGGATGGCCGGACCACCGCCATTTACTATGCTGGCAAGACGCTAGATGAAGCCCAGCGTAACTACGCCACCACCAAGAAGGAGCTATTGGCGGTTGCCGGTTGTATATGCTTTTGAGAAGTTTCGTTCTTACTTAGTAGGAGCGAAAGTCATTGTCTACACCGACCATGCAGCTATTCGTTACTTGCTTTCTAAGAAGGATGTCAAGCCACGCCTTATTCGATGGATTCTCTTGCTTCAAGAGTTTGACCTAGATATCCGCGATAAGAAGGGATCCGAAAATTCTATTGCGTATCACCTCAGCCGGTTACCTCCATCTTCACGTGAGAAGGACGACCCACCCATAGACGATTCATTCCCCGACGAGCACTTGTACTTGTTGGAGCGTTTGATAGACTTACTTATCTCACCCCATGATGAAGATGAAGTATGGGGTGAGGATACCTCCCATCACGCATAGAGATGCCGTACGGTCCAGCTAGCGACCTTAAATCAAGCGCTGCTTGGGAGGCAACCCAAGGTATTGCTTTTTTTTTTCCTTTTTCTAGTCTAGTTTTGGATAGTTTGCTTTTGCTTTGCTTTGTTTTGTTTTTGGCGTTCTGGACAGACAATAGGTGACATCTAAGGAAGGAACACAACCCATGAGCACAACTGGAAGGACAGAAGTTCGAGAAATTAAGAAGACGAAGTTGACTGAGACACATCTCGGTTGTTGTCACAGCACCTCGACCGAGATGATTCTTGAGCAACCGAGGCGATTAGGGTTTCTGAAGATCCACCTCGGTTTGTACACCTCGTTCCAGTCGAGACCATCTCGACCGAGGTGACAGCAGTTCCAGAAAAGGGTATAAAAGGGGCTGAAGATTTCTCTCTCCTCTCTTTACCCTCTTCTCGACCGCGGCGTATATCTCACCTCGCTCATCCGTTCTTCGCTCGTTTTCGATGATTCTTGCTTCTTAAATTGAGAGGAAAGCGTAGAGGATCGTATTGCAAGCACTAATCTGCAGAAAGAACGAGCCGAATCGACCAAATCGGGGTAAAAATCGAAAAAAACCCTAACTTCGTCTTTCTCTACTGATTTCTCTTGTTCTGGGCTTTTGTTGCCCCTACATTTGCTGAGGAATTAAGTACCCCATAGGAACTTGTGGTAGTGATTTTGGGGGAAAAGAACTGGATTTTTGAGGGAATCGATCGAACAGCTCTTCGCCTCGGTCCAATCGGCCTGCGCTTCGACCGAGGTGTTCTACAGGGTTGTCAGAGCAACCGAGGTGACCTGACAGATTACAGAAAGATGAGTTCTGAGAGACAGTTGGTCCTACGGGACAGATCTTCTCCTTCTCCTTCTTCTTCCTCCCGCCGTACTAGACCGGCGATCCACGAGGGACACCAGGTCGATTATGACCGCATAGCGGCCCGTTCAGTGATTGCACCCCGCTTCCTGGACATCTCAGTTTTTGACTGCCTCCACGTTGATGATGATTTGAGGCGTATGATTTCTGCCGTGGGGCTGGAACAGTTCACAGAGATTAGAGCCCTAGCCTACTTGGAGCCGACCTTGGAGTTTGTCAGCTCCTTCACTTACTTGCCCACCGAGTGGGCCGTGAAGTACCGGTTGATGAACCGGAACTACATAGTTCCCTTGGACCACTGGCGGGACATCTTTAGCTTCCCGATCTCGACAGTTGTTGATTTTCCCTCCCGAGCTGTAGCTAGGGAGTTCTGGGGACAAATAGCTCACGTGGTTGAGCATGCTGATAGATGGAGACCTGGAGATTCCAGGGAGAGGATCATATTCCATCTAGCTTTTAGACTAGCTCATAAGATCTTCAGTGAGACTCTTCTGGCACGTACTAAGACGCCCCAGAAGGTCCGACAGGGCGAGCTTCTGAGTTTATACTGCATGGTGACTGGAGGAGTCCCATATTTTGGGTTGATGTTGGCAGAGGACTTGCATAGGATTAAGGCAAAGGGGAAGGGCGACATCTGTTGTGGAGGTATTGTGACTCATATAGCGAGTTACATGGATATGGACCTCAATGCTTGTACTATGGTGGCGGCTGCCAAGCCGCTTGGACTTCAGGAGATGATCACTCTAGGATACTGGTTCCCCGAGGACTTACTACGTCATATGTGGCGATGCCATGGGAGCCGACTGCACCGCAGGGGATCAGATGGTCAGCTCAGTTCTCCGTGTTTGATCCACATTACTGGGAGACTGCGTGGATCCCATTTATGGAGGATGCTAGAGAGGCGGCAGCTGCAGCAGCTCAAGGGCCAGCTGAGGAGGTTGATGATGATGAGGATGGTGGTGTTCCTATGGATACGGGCACGGATACGGCTGGAACTAGTGCGCCGGTCATCGATTTGGATGATGATGAGACTGAGACCAATCCGGCTGCAGCACCAGCACGTCCCGCTAGGCGTAGGGTACGCCGGCAGAGGGATCCAGATGCTCACCGTCGGATCGATGACCTCACCGATCAGATGATAGACTCCTATGCTGCCCTGACTGTAGACATCCAGGAGAGATTTGACGACCAGCGCCGAGAGATCGAGGGTTGGACTCATCAGATGCTAGAGGGCCAGCACTATCAGCGGCGGATGGCGGAGATCCAGTTTGAGCATGTCATGGGTTATCCATTTGACTCATCCCAGTACCCGTATGTGCCACCACCACCACCACCGGATCATGATTATTGAGAGCTTGCAGGATTTTCTTTCTTTATTTATTATGCAGCTCAGATATGTCCGGTGAGTACTTTATGTTCTAGACTTATTTTGACCCATTGGGACAATGTGTCCCAAGTATGGGGTGTTTGATGTATTATTTGACTATTTATGACTGTATGCTACTTTGAAGGATATTTATGATCTTATTTTGCTTTATGTGCTTATCTGAGATTACATGCATGCATACAGGTTATTTGATTGAGAAAAACGTCAAAAACTGGACAGAAAAAAAAAAATTTGACCTCGACCGGGATGGTTCTGGCCAAACGGGTTTGACCACCTGGGTTGACTTAGAACATCTCGACCGAGGTGGTTTTCCAAATTGAGAATTTTCGAAACGTATTGTGCTTCTTTTCTGGATGTGATCTCAGTGAAGACTTTGTTTGCTGACTGGTTTTGAAATCCTTATATGTTTGAAAGGTTTTATGATATGTTTAAGTTGCTAAATGCTTTGTTTAAAATTTTTGGCATGTTTAATACTTTGTCCTTATCAAAATTATGTTGAATTTGAAGGTTGACACCACATTATGAGTTCTCTCACTTTCTTTCTGGAAAGACCAAGACAATTCATTCTTTTCTCTTCTTCTTCTTGATCATGCTTAGCCCCTCATATACATATTTGTCTTCCTTTACCTATCCGGGAATTTGGAAGCAAGCAAGTGAAAAGCAAGTAAAAGAAAAAGTTGAGAAGTTGGTTGGAAGTGAAAGTGTTAGAAAGCAATAAATAGGTTTGGGGAAGTCAATCATGATGATGAGTAACTCGGTACCATTCACATAGCCGGGTGTTTGTGTCTTGCCAAAGTCGGATTGAGCGATATTCCTAACGGGTCATGGTATGTGCATCAAGGGTTTGATGCATCTCAAGAAATTGATGATTGCTGATTTCTTAGGCTTCGGCTATTGTGCACCTTTGTCCATGCATCCCAAAAAGTAAAGTAAAAAAAGAAGAAAAGTGTGAAATAAGCAAAGCTTATTGGTGGATGATGTTGAAAGTCAAGTGAAAGTAAAGTGATATCCTTTTCCCGGATTCTAGCACCACATTACCTTCTGTACATCCCTACCCTACACGTTTCTTGACCTTTCTTTTGGGAAGCCCTTGAGACCTCGAGCTTGTTGATTGACTTAGTGGTTTAAACTGGATTATACATGATTAATTTCGATAATTATGATTTATTATGCATTCTACGGTTTTATGCAAAGATGAACAACTTTCTTATATTTATAAAATGTTTTAAGCATATTTTGATTTTAAATTTCATGAAGCATTCTCTTAGAGTGATCTATGATTGTAGCACACCATTAAAATGTTTTGAAAGACTTTTTCATTGATCTTCGTGACTAATAATCCATTCTATCTTGTATTTTATATTCGGAACTTGCTTGGGGACAAGCAAGGGCTAAGTATGGGGTATTTTGATAACATGAATTATTGTCTATATTTTGGGGCTTGTTTAGACGTTCTATCTTCAATAATCTACATGTTTGGATGTATATTATGTGATTATATTGTCGTTTCATCTACCTTTGCGGGAATCGAGGTCTACACCAAGTTTCGTTGTAATCGTAGGTAAAATGGCACGTTTTGCATCAAAAAGGAGCAAAAGGAGCTAAGGAGTCATTGGAGCTACATTCAGGAGCTTAAAGAAGAATCCAAGAATCATGGAATTGGATTAGAGATTCACTTTGGACTAGATTTGAGAGATTTCACATTCAGTTGTGATTCACCTCGGTTGACTACAGAGTCACCTCGACCGAGGTGATCTAGAGGAGCTGACTCGACCGAGGCGAACACCTTGGACGCGGCAAGGATATTTTATTCTTGGCTGAGATCTTTTATCTTTGGAAAGAGGATCTTATATTTTTGGGCTGGATTCCTGGAAGGAAAAAGATAAATTAGCCCATATATTTTACCTATTTTTATGGGAAAAGATCTTTCTAAGATATCTTATCTTTGGAAGGTAATTTTCCTATAAAAAGGGTTGGATTTCCCACAAATCCACATCATGCTATACCACCGATTGTGCTTAGAGCATCCGTTTTACCCTACTATAGCTGGAAGATTTGAAGAACCTTTTTGAAGGTTGAAGGAAGATTGAAGGAAGAAAGTTTATAGCTTTTATAGCTTTGTGAAGGGTTTTGTAAGATTCCCTTAGATTCCCTTCATTATTGATTGTCTTTATTGGATCCAAGGAACGCTTGTTGTTTGATAATTGATTCAGTTATTGAAGTCTTTCTCTTAAGGTTTTCTTGTTCAATTATTCTCTTTCTTCTCATATATTTTGATTATTACTTTCATGATGATGAGTGGCTAATTTCCTTGTGTGATTCTAGGGTGATTGGCTGAAGGTTACGGGAAAAACAATGATAGAACGATCTTAAATCATAGTAGGACCCTGAAAGCTCGAGTCTTTACTTTAACCCTAGAACATCTCGTTCAGTCGATGAACATCTCGGCCGGGGTGGAATTCTTCTGACCGAGGTGACCTTTCTGATCCGAAACTGAGAGTTAAGTGTTAGAGTTTTCCAAAACCTATTCTTATTACACCTTTCCTGGTTTAATGCAAGCCTAGGATGAGACTTACCCGATAATTCCCTTGTTTGTTTACCAAAGATCATAAGTCTAGGTAATAAAGGTTTATCCTTTATTGGGGTTTGAGTGTGTTTTTATCCCATCTTTGTGAGTTAGCCTGAGACTTACCCGGTAAAGGTTGATTCTATTCCCTTAGGTGGTGTGTTGGTTTGAGGTTATAGTTCTTTACCTTGATTCCTTGAGACTTACCTGGTAATAGGAGTTACGGTTTAGGATTAGTGAGTAGTGAGACTTACCCGGTGATCTATTCCACTTTAGCAACACCTTCCCTATGCAAATATCTCAGCTTTGTCCGCTTATCTTTAGATCTTGAGTTGGAACCACAACTAGATGCTTTAATCCCTAGAATTGCATATTTTCTTAATTGACTTTTTATCATCCTTGATTGTTTTAATTGCTTCGTGGTTAGTAATTACATAGCTTACCTATTCCTGCTTTGTTTCACTAATTCCTTGTGATCGACCCCTGGAATTCCTTACTTTTACTACGATTGACCCGTACACTACGGGTTCGCATCCTTGTTTTAAGCTTACATCTAGGGTTATAAATTTAAAGTTTGTACACACCGTTTGGAGCGAACACCCTCCCATTGCCTCACTCACGAAACCCCATGTAAGGCCGGAAGCGGGCATGACTTCTTTGCACCGTCATCTACGCCATCAACTATCCATGCTTGTGCATGTGAAACCTCATTTGCTAGAAGCAAATCAACATTGTCTTTTTGGCTTTTCATTTTCTTATTCAACAACCTTGCAATGAATTGAATATAAACTAGATTGTTCATTCGGACGGTATCTAGTTTACTCCTCTTCTTTGTGTGAATCTACATAGTTAAAATCAATAATCCAGTAGTTATTATATATGGAGACTATAATAACTATAAAAAAATATCCAAATGAGAGTTAGTTAATTACCCCTTCAAAGGCGCTCCAATTTCTTTCACATCCGGATGAACTTATTGTCGAGGAAAATATCCTAGTTGCAAGCTTTAGGAGATTTGGAGTTTAATTACCGCATGTCCTCCACCAAACAACTATACAATAAAATGAAATATATCACAACTCTTAACTAGTTAACTTTTGAATAAAGTTAAATATAAAGATAAATAATCATACCTGGATCATAACGTTCATCATTCTTCGAACACCCTCTTAATGCCAAAACTCTTCCAAAGACCCCTTTCTTTATTCTTGTACACATGAAACTCCATACTTATCACTTGATCTTGCATATCAATACCGGCATAAAAGTGTTCAATGCATTTAAAAGTCCATCCATAAAACACGTTCAGTCTTTGATGGACCATTCCAAACCAGAATTGTATAAACCGATTTAACAAGTAGGTCATCAAGTGAAGTGGAGTATCAACACGGTCATTTCCCTTTGCATCCACTATGTCAAGTATAAGTTTATACTTCTCCTCTTTATTCTTAAAAGCCGCTTGTATATCTTTTTTCGCCTTTTGTATCTCACCGCGCACGAACCTCATGACCAACTTCAAATCTCCATATGCAAGTTGGAACACTCTTACTAAAGGTGTAAAAATCATCAAAGACATGCTTACACCACTCCAAAATGTAGAAGACAATATAGTAGCACAAGCCGCTTTCCCCTTTTTGCTCTTTGACCATTTTTATTTCTCCCACTTCGTGGAGGTCATCTTGTGCTTCAATGCCTTTTTATTCACAAGTAAACTTTGCAATGCCAATTAAGAAGATGCAAATCTACTCCCAGATGGAAAATCTCTCTTGGTGTACCACTTTTCATTAATGACAAGGTCTTGTGATGAGAGTAGGTGAATATGGTGAAGTTCTTTGCTTTAGTAATTGAATTTTTGCAAAATGGGAGCTTACCGATGGCTTCAAGCATGAGATTGATATCATGAGTAGCACAAGAAGTCAGAAATATTTTAGGCATCTTTTCAAGCAATAGGTTTGAAGCCGCAATGTTGTTTGAAGCATTATTGGTCACCGCTTGGACCACATTCTTCTCCCCCAATCTTTTCAATGCACCAATCAACATAGTTATAGATATATTGTTCGGTATGTGCATCTAAGGAAGCCTCTTTGGAACCTAAAAAAGTAGTTGAACCATTGGTGTTCACACACAAGTTCATAATACTTATCTTCTTTCTATCATTCCAAGCACTCGTCATGATTGAACACCCATCCTTTTGCCATGCTTCCTCTTGAACTTTGAGCGATGTTTTCACTCTTTTCACTTCATCCTTCAAGAGTGGTTCTCAGAGTTGAGATTGAGTTGGAGGTTGGTATTTCGGACCAAATTGTCCAACCGCCTCAACAAATCTTCTAAATGCATCATTATCCACCACATGAAAGGGTATGCTGGCCTCATACACCCACTTAGCCATGTATTAACTCACTTCAAGGCTCCGTTCTTTGAAGAGAGCATCGTTGTGCTTTGTTGCCTTTTCCCTTTTCTCTCATTCAAGCTAACTTCATCGGGATTGATTCTTGAAACAAATGTATCCATTGCACCAAAAGAACGAGGTGGCTTTTTGGGACATTCATCGTCATCACCATCTCCCTCGCTGCCTATCCCATTAAATTCTCTTATAAGGCTTTCATCTTCTTGTCTTGCAACCACCTTCTTCTTTTTGGCTTGTAGAATTGCATATTTGCTTGTCTTCATCCAAAGACTTGGTACAAGATGCAATATTGTCTCTAATACCGGCAATATGTTGCTTAACTACATTTCAAACCCTTCCATTTTTCTTGAGTTGTGCTACTAAGTATTGCGTACTCCCATCCAATGTCTCCACTATTTCGCTTCTGTTTTGGAGCGCCGCTCATAGACTCGGTGTTAGAAGGCATTGAAGTTGGTTCAGCCGTAGTTGATTGAGAAATGATCTATTGTCAATCTATTACATTTTAAATGAAAAAACAAGTCATCAAACCACTAGACATTCACATAAAATAGTAAAAGACAAGCATTTATAATCGAACAAGTAAACAAAACACTAAACACTAAACAAATAAACAATAGACATTTACAATGACACTCACATCCAGAACACAATTTGCATAGTGCATTCAATTAACAAATATACATAATAGTATAATACACTCACATCTAGTAAAAGACAACTAGACAAGCACTCAAATATTCATTAAGCACACTCACAAACATCCAGTAATAGACACCATTCACTCATTCTGACATTTTGTATAAACTAAACAAAATCAAATTTTTGTACAAGACTAACAAGAGAGGAGAATTGTTGAGCTGAGCAATTGGTCATCACATAGTATAGAGAGGGTTCAGAGTATCAAAAGAGAATCAAGAGATTCGACATATAATACACATTCAGTGAATAAGGAAAGAGATTCAAGTCATTCAACATATTACACATTTCTACAATCAATGAGCAAATTCAACATAGAAGAGATGAGACGTAGAGATAAGAGAGAAGTTGGGGAGAGTAGATAAAGCAAACCGAAGAGAGGTCAGAGAAATCGGGACTCAGTGAGAATGAAATAGGAGAGAAGTCATGGAGAGTAGAAGAAAGTTGGACTTCTACATAGAAGATAGGAGACGTGGTCGTCGACAAGAAGAGAGTCGTCGGTAGCTGTCGGAGAGAAGTCGGCGGCGGTTGTCGGAGAGATGAGAGAAGTTGGGGTTCGTAGTTGCTTGAGAGTCGGGGTTCGTAGAAATATAAAACCTAAAATCAGGTTTCTGAACAAACAAAACGTGTCAATGTCTTGACTCGTTCCACACCGTCTTGACCCATCATAACCCCATCCTGACCTTGATTTCTCCTCAAAATGTCTAGACAATCCCTTTTTGGCCAAAAATGGGACGGCTACCCTCCGTCTAGTGTCTAGACGGCCCCAGACAACATATTTTGGAACACTCGATACCTATCAATTATACTATGATCCATCCCAATTTGATCAAGTTGTTAATGAGTTGATCGCCTCAGTTCTTCCATTTCAAATGATCCGGTTTACACAAATAGGAGTGCATTATGCGACACGGGTATGCATTACCAACTAAAAATGGACTTATTTGAGCATATATGGCAATAATTTGGAAACCCCGGTGATAATCATAAACATTTGTAGTTGTATTTTTTATTAAGTTGTGTGTTATTTAAATTTTGTTTTTTCCGTTACTATTGTTTATTTTAGAGTTTTTTGTTGTTTTGATGTTATTTTGGTATGCAATTTTTGTTATGTTGGTTGTTATTTAAATTGTGTTTCTTTTTAATTTGTTTGTTATTTAAATATATTTTATTAATTTTAAAAATATTTACATTTAAAATTTTATGGCTAATGTTTATTTTTAATAGTATTAGTAATATTATTTAATAATAAAATAATATATAAATATACTATTCATTGACTTATTTTAAATAAATAGGAAAGTAAAAAGTGAAAAATAGGAGCGAGAGCTCTTTGTTGTTTGTAAAAATAAGTAAAAAGTTGAAACAATGTGGTTAATGTTTATTACTTTATTTTATTAAACAAACATGGAGAACACAATTCTTGGACACTCATATGTTCAATCTCATAAAACAAACATGGAGAACGCAATTCTCGGGCACTCATATGTTCAATCTCGTGACAAAGATAAAACTACTCAAACAAAAACTAAAATAGTGGAGTCGTGAAAAATTCGAAAATATCAATAAACAACTATAAAATGTGACAATGAACTCAAAACTCTCCAAAAGCGAAGCTTTGCATCTTTTAATCAACTCATTAATGATAAAATAAACAGATTAAATAGAAAAGAAGAATGTCTGGTGGATTATCAACACAAATATTAGGTACAAAGAGCCAAAACGAGGAATTTACAGCTCGGGGACAAGAACACAAAATTTCACCATAGAAAAACAGGGTAGAAGTAACAAAAGAAATCATTACAACGATTACCAAAAATGATGGATTAATAGTGTCACAAGAGAATGAAATCAACGATGAATTCTTGAAAGACTACAGACATCGTTTTAAGGCAACAATAATTGACAAGACAAAACTCCATAATCAATTGGAAGTTATCCACGCAGAAATATTTGATATCGGCAACTCTAACCTATCACTACCTTTCTCCACAAAGTTAATTTAAAAGGACATGTTTGACATTGGCGGTGACAAATCGCGTGGACTTGACGGGATGCCTGCTGGAATCTATCAAAAATATTGGCACATTATAGGACCGGTAGTTACTAGGGCAGTCAAGAGATTCTATAGAACCGGAAAAATCCTTAAACAAATTAATAATACGTTCATTGCCTTACTACCTAAAGTAGATAACCCAACAACTAACCACTACAGACCTATCAACGCTTATGCTCAATGGTCTACAAAATTATCGCCAAAATTCTGGCAACAAGACTAAGCTTAGTTCTACCTAAACTAATCCACCCACTACAGAGTGCGTTCATTAAAAACATAGTTATTCATGATAATGTACTCATCGCGCACGAAATAATCGAGGGTTTTAAAGGAAAAAAGGAAAAGAAGGATTTATGGCAATTAAGTTGGATATGGAAAAAGCTTATGACAAAGGCCCTGTTTGGTATCAGTTACATAGAGATTCATCTAGATTCTTTTTTGGTGTATTCTTCGGGATAGAAAAATTGTGCATGTTTGATATCGGTTTCAGTTTTTGTATTGTATTCTTTTGCCAAAAGAAACCTGAAAAAAGAAGCTTGGGGATCCAAGCTTCTTCGAGATTCTTTAGGTTAGATTTTTTGTTTTACCCCTCCTACCCTTCACTCTTCTATCGTTATTTTTTTTCTCTTCCCCAGTCTCGATAGAACAGATCAGTCGTTCGATAGAGAACTCTCTTCCACCAAAAGGGCTTTCTCTCTTCAGATCCTCTCGTTTCTCCTTCAGGTTCTTCTCATTCCTCTTTTTTTCGCTTTGTAATCCGTATGTTCTCATATTGCAGTTTCCGTTTTGCTTTCCATCATTTTTCAGTTCGGTTTTGTACGTGCAGATTATCGACTATGGGACAAGATGACAAGCCAGTGGGAAGAAGGGTGAAGCAAACTCCGATTTGTCCCATCAAAAGGTAAGGTTTCTCTTCAATTTGTTTGTTGTTTTCCGATTAGGGTTTCGTTTTGCCATGTACTGATTTATCGATTAGGTAGGTTAGGGTTTCAATTTTCCAGTATCGATGAATTGGTTCTATTAGGGTTTTGATTAATTTCTCGATTAGAGTTTCGATTAGCCAACTCCGATAAATTGTTTGTTGTTTTTCAATTAGGGTTTTGTTTCTACCCACAATTGATGTTTGCACGGCACATGTGAATGCTTATGGGCTCAGTAACCTCTTTGACCTTGCTTTTATCACACTCGATGATATAAAATCTATGTATGATTGCAAACCAGATGTTCATACATATTCTGTTCTGATCAACTGTTGGCCGTATAGATCTGATTGACAAGATCTTACTGAGATGTCATATTTGGGAACTAAATGCAGTGAAGTCACTTATAACACCAGAAAAGCAAGGTCAAATAGTTTGTAATGAAAGTGCATCATATTGTGTTTCTCATTCTGAGAAGCCATTGTTGAGTCAGGATTGGAGTGACAATGTTGCCTTCTATCCATAATTCTATTTACATCTACCCTTATTAATCAATTTGCAGTTTCTATTGTACAATATGTACATTTCAGAAATGGGAATAATTTTTAGAATCATAACAGGACTGGAGTGACAATTGAGGAGCCACAACGATTGGTAGAAGTTCCCGGGACCAATAGATTACGTGCAGTCCCGCTGGTAAGAGGATTCATCACCTTGATGGGAAAGTTAATATGTGATTAATTTGACATTTTTTTATTGTTATGTTGTTGTTCTAGTTCCCAAAAACACCACTTCCTGTGGATGAAGAGGATTCATCACCTGAGGATGAAGAGAATCCTCACCATTGGTTTGAGGATTGTTGCATTGCGCAAAGGCTAGTTAGAATCAACAAGAGCAATAAGGCGCAATATGATAAGGTGAAAGCCAGAAATGAAGTACTTCAGGCTCAATGTGAAGCGATGAACGAGAAGCTTCTGAAGAACATGAAAAACGAGATGAACAACCACTGTGAGAAGTACGAGATCACTAACCTTCTAGCAAGGCGCAACAAGCATTCTTTGGACATAAGATCTCTAATACAGAAACTGTGGATCGTGGTCTTCTCTGTGTGTTTCATTTGTGTCCTTCTTGTTATTGTAATTCTCTTTAAATGTAATCGCGGTTAAGTTATTAGTAATGTACTCCAATTCTATGTTTGTAGGATCAAATGACTGATTTTGTGTAAAACACTTATGTTATGACATTTTGCTTAAGTTAACAGAATTTGAGCTGAAATTTTGAGTAGTTATTTGAGTTGAATGCACTGTTTTTGAGTTGTTGGGAGTTGTTTGCTGTTTGCTTAAGTTTTGCAGTTAGGTTGCAGATTTCTTGTGTTCATATGTTCAGCTCAAAATTTGAGATGTTTGCTGTTTGCCGAAGTTTTGCAGTTAGGCTGCAGATTTTTGCTGTTTGTTGAAGTTTTGCAATTATTCGGTTGTAGATTTCTTGTTGTTCCTCGTTTATAGCCTGTACTTTTCAGTGAAGTACTTGATACAGGCAGTTTATGTGCCACATTATAGAAGACAAGGCAGATGAACATGAACACGATCCCGACAACAAAGTATAGGTTAACATTGTCTCGGAGCCCTGTATCATTTTAGGGATATACACCTTTCGTGAATATCCTTAGGCAATTTATGTGCTCATGTTCATTCAGTTGCTTACAATGCATCAAATGAGTCTACTATTGTACCAAATGAGTCTATTGTTATACAAGATCATACCCAGTACAAAAGTCCAATGTTTAAAACGGCCTGGTTTCAAAAGCTTGTTCTCCAATGCAGTTCGGAGTTGCTACCCAGTGTAGAACTCCAAGGAGCAAGGATCTAGTAGTTTACTCCTGCAGAAGATAAGTATGCATCAGAAAAGTTGCTACCCAGTACAGAAACGAAGAAAAGTGAAGGGAAGAACAGAAGCAATATAATGAGGTTAGAGACTTGTGAAGGGAAGAAGAAGGGAAGAACATACCGACGAGCTGGCAGCGGAAGAAGAACAGAACTAGTAGGGAAGAAGATAAAGAAGAACAAAAGCTGTAGGGAAGAAGAACCACAAAAGTAGTAGGGAAGAGGGATTGAAAAAAACGTACAACAGTAGCCCGAAACATCACAAAAGTCTTGCATTGCAGTCCAAAAACAAGCTCCTTCCAGCCTTCAAATGTACATCAACATATAAGCAGCAAACCGCCTAAGTGTTGAATCTTTCCCCCTTTTTTGCTCATGAGAAATCTCACACTTCTTTATAATCAACAGATATAAAGTAAAAACAACTGAGTTTGCTTTCAAATCTGAATTAAAGATCAGTGACTGAGACAAGTTTAAACCAACAAAGTTACAATCAATAACAAAATAAAAGCCACCAGAAACCATCCCACGTCACCAATCTCTATGGATGACAGTAAGATATAATAATGGTAGAATTTTGTACAGAAAGCACAATTTTTACCTCATTAAGAACCCAGTCTTCTGCATATTTGGAAAATGGTATAATTGAAAGAGTCTAATAGCTAACAAGCACAATTTTAAGCCAGCAAACACCAGCTGAATATTACAGCCCACAATATTCAGAAAAAGAAAACAGCATCATTTGGAATATAACTCATCATCTTTAAAAAATCATAACTCTAAAATTATGTGGCGGAACGACCCAAAATTTTAACAGTAGTAACGTTACATTATGGAGAAGGGCATGTAAAAATTTTGACCACATTCAATCTCATATGAAGGATACATGTCTAGCTGAACATTACAGCCGACAAAATTCAGAAAAAGAAAACAACATCATTTGGAATATAACTCGTCATCTTTCAAAAATCATAACCCTAAAATTATGTGACGGAACGACCCAAAATTTTAACTGTAGTAACGTCACATTATGGAGAATGACATGTAAAAATTTTGACCACATCCGATCTCATATGAAGGATACACATCCAGCTGAATATTACAACCCACAAAATTCAGAAAAAGAAAACAGCATCATTTGGAATATAACTCGTCATCTTTCAAAAATTATAACTCTAAAATGATATGGCGGAACGACCCAAAAATCATAACTCTTAAGTTGCAGCCCATAACATGGCGGCAATGTCATCTCGTATCTTCCTAGTTTCCCCACCGTTTGTTGGATAGTTTCTTTCTCTATCTTCTCCATCGGACTCACTGTCATATTCATCATCGAACTCCTCTTCATCCGTGTCATCTTCATCCAATTCATTTTCAACATTGACCGTAGTAAACATGTCATCATCCGTACCTCTTGTTGTACTACGAGATTTTCTCACAAAGTTATGCAATGAAAAACACGACAAGATAATGTCAACTTGTGTATCCACACTATAACTTGACATAACTTTGAGTATCTTCCAACATCCCTTCAAAACGCCGAAGGACCTCTCAATGTAACATCGCAGTGATGAATGTTTTCTGTTAAAAGCCTCCTTAGCATTACCCGGGGGTACATTCTCAAATTGTGACAGATAATATCGTGTCTTTGGATAAGGAACCATGTACCCCTCTTTGTCTGGGTAACCTTGTCCACCAAATAGTAGCGGCCTATTTTATCAAACGTTGAAGACTTTATAGCTGACATCTATTGAGTTTAGTAAAGTATACATTGAATTAACGTGATTAATTCGTACCTGGTGGAGGGTGTGGAAAACCCATAGCCGGAGTACTAACTGTTTGTTCAAATACTTTTTTATCGTGTGTAGATACCTCCCAACCGGCTGAGACAAATGAGAAACACATGTCAAAGTCACAAACAGCCATCACATTGAACGTGCATATCCCTTTCCGACCTTTGTATGGAATTTGATCCGCCTTTGGTATACATGTGTTGATATGTGTACCGTCTATACACCCAATTGCACCACTAAAGTACTCTGAATATCTTGGATCATTCTTGATTTGATTTGACACTTCAGAAAAAGAAGGATCCATAGGTTTTATTATGTCCCTTAATATGCCATCAAACCCTTTACGGCGACCGAAAATGGCGTCCAGTACATCGTGCACAACGCTCGATATAGTTGATGTAAACCGTTGAAACCTTTCCGATGCATTTCTGTAGTTTAGTCCCTGAGCCATTATGTACACAAATATGCCTACACAGGCCGCATATTTTTAGAGCCACGTAGTCCATACTTGTTCACCAAAAGACTACATAGCTCTTGAAACATTTGCTTCTCCATTCGGAACGCATTGAAGCATCTTGTCTCCGTACTTGAGTTTAGTATTTCATCCATCCACCGCGAAACCGTTGAACTTTGTATCGTACACACGTTCCTTGCAAACATGTGTAAAGTAATGGTTTGCTAATAGATCATTTGCAGGTTGTAAAGCACAAAGTTGTTGGATACGTTGCAAACGTTTAAGTCTTCCGTTTGATGTCTTTTTCCAAAACCACAAACTTGTAAAGCTGAAGAAAAAATTTATGTAGTTAGACATAGCAACTGAAAATTCAAAAATAATGACATTACATTGAGTCATGAAGTTCTTACACAAAAGCACTTAACAAAGAAAGTTATTACACATAAACACACACATAAGGTTCAACCATAACAAGGTCAGAAAAACACATAACAAAGAAATGTTCCACCTAAACAAACAAGTTCAACACAATTACTCTTTTGGCAAGGTACCCTTAAGAATCTCCTTCTCGTGCTCGAAATCTAGCGAATGCAATCTTTCCTCGTTTGTAGGAAGCCACATAAATTGGTTAGCCACAGCTTCAGACATCAGAAACGTCACAGCGAAGCCCCAAAGCGGTGAAAACCTCAGTAACAGTCCTTCCATAACCATATCAGACAGGACACCCAATGAAATACATTGTACAGGAACGGTTGTTTTTGAAGTTTCTTCTGCAAGGGATCTTGCCTCCTCAGCAATGGACCTCGCCTCCTCAGCATCACATAACGCAATTATCCGCTTGTTGGCATCACTAGATAAATTCAAATGTGTCAGGTAATATAATTTCCCACCAAACTTCTTCTTAACATTACGCTTGTTCACATACGTTTTTTTTGTCTTTCCACGGGACTTGAGGGGACATTGAGATGTCTGATTCTCTTCATCGGGGTAATTCATGTGATCCGCTTCTTGATCGTTAGCTAGATCAGTTGCAATGTTCAAACCATCCCAGTCAATAGGATCTTCATCATCAAAACATGGCTCAACAGTAGGGTTAATCGGTGGGGGTCCATTGACGGAGCAATACAATGAGCGACAGTCGCTACCGTGCCCTCAAACAACATCTCCATCATAACGTGAACCTCTAGATGGAGACCATTTTTCCTGAAGACACGGTACTCACTGTTTTCCTGCACATATAACATTTGTAAATGTTATAGTTTTTAGTAATAACAAACACTTGAAATTTATAAATATTAATTCAATTACATACCTGCAACTTCTTTGTCCACCAATCGTCACTTGCATCAATACAGTTTCTTTCATAATCTCATCCCAGACCAATATCACCATGCTTAAGTTTGATCCATAATCTCCATAATGATTTCAAAGAATTGTACTTGTTCTTTAAAGTGTTTTTTAATCATTTAATAGAGGTCTTCAACTCAAATTGTTCGGTCAAAGTTATCCAACTAAAACCATTCTTCTGTCCATTTTGTTTTTGAAATTCACACAAAATTTCTAGAAAGGTTCTTATCAACAGATCATTCCACGCATAGTAACCCTTTTCCTTTTGTTGTTTCAATTTCTCATTCTGGTCAGTCATTCTGCTGAATTAAAATCTCAAACAACAATACAATACACTCAAAAGATCGAGCATATTGAAAAACAAATACACAACAATACACAACAAGGTTCTCATCAACAATATACAACCTACACACCCGATTGCATTAATCAGCAATACATGAAAGCAAATCGAAATGAGAGAAATACGCAGCATTAATCACCAATACATGAATTAAAATGTATACAAAATGAGAGAAATTGAACAAATGAGAGAAATAGACACATAATTTTACGCAGAAGAGAATAAGAAGAAGAACAGAGAAGTCAACCTATACACCATTGCAATCTGCAGAAAGCAAATCGAACAAAAGAGGATAAGAAGAAGAATAGAGAAGTCAGCCTATACACCCGATTGCATTATGCAAAAAGCAAATCGAACATAAGAGATAAGAAGCACGATAGAGAAGCAAGCACATACGAACAAAAGAGGATGTGAATTCAATTATTTCATAATTCTATACATACACCCGATTGCACACGAAACAAAGAAGTCAGTCGAGGTCCTAATCGAACAGAAGAGGATGAAACACGACAAAGAGAATGACCATACTCAGAAGAGATACCTTACCTACAACAACAGCTCGTCAATGGTCTCCAGGAGCACGCAAAAGGCAAATGAAGGACAAGGGAAGAAGCACGACAGAGAATTGAAAAATTAGGGCTGCTAATCAATTAAAATTGAAGGGCATTTTGGTCAATTAAACATAAATAATCTATACCAATAATCTTATACCAAACACAAAAGTTTTACGTAAAAAACAATCTATAAGAATACCCATCTACAACAATCCCCAAGAATCTCAACAATCTCCATCTCGAAGAATCTAAAAAAAGAATCCCCATCTAATACCAAACGGAGCCAAAGTTGAATGGGATTTTTTGCAAGTTGTATTAGAAAATTTTGGTTTTGGAGAAAGATTTTGGAAGTGGATCTTTGAATGCATCTCAACAGTCTATTACTTTATTCTAATCAATGACTCAACTACCAACGATTTTGTTCCTCAGAGAGGTCTTCATCAAGGTGACCCCTTATCCCTCTACTCTTTAACCTTTGTTCGGAAGTACTAGTCAGAAACATACAAGTAAAGGCTAACGAGAACCCTAGATCATTAGGCTTCCCGATCACAAAAAATGGAACAAGAATACCTTTTTAGCCTTTGTCGACGACATCATTATATTCACCAAGACATAAATAGAAGCAAGCAACAAAATTCTAACAATTCTTAATGACTACTGTGACATCTCATGTCAGATCATAAACTACCATAAATCTGCTTTTCAAACTACTGCAAACATTGACCAAAGTACCAAAATAAGAATCCAAGGGCATCTTGGAATCATTGTCACGACTAACCTTGAAAAATATCTTGGATGTCCTATTATTAATGGACGTGTAAATAAGGACATCTTTAATTCCGTCATCATTAAAACCAAGCAACAACTTACTAGGTGGAAAGCATCATCACTATCACAGGAAGGTAGAATAACGCTAATAAAATCTAACCTCAATGTCAAACCAAGTTACCTAATGTAGGCTTTCTTGTCACCAACAAGTGTACACCTAGAATTGGACCAGATTAATAGAAATTCTTTTGGAATAAGGGTCCTAACTTCCATCCGCTAATTAATTAGACAAAATTTGCAAGCCTAGATCCCTAGGAGGTATTGGAATTCGGAAAGCAGAAGACATGAATAAAGCATTACAAATGAAGTTTATGTGAAAATGAATGGGTGATCCAGATAATATAGGGATTAAAATAGTTGAAGAAAAATACTTCAAAGGCTCATGTCTTTGGAATTACCAATGTGGGAAAAATGCATCGTGACAATGGAAGAAATTAGTAAAACTGAGAGAACACTTCGACAAAGGACTTCGATGGCGGATAGGTGCCGGTAAAACAGCTAGATTTTAGAAAGACAGATGGATCACCGACAAACCGCTTCAAGATATCGCGACCAATAAGGACTTGATAAATCAGAACGAATGTACCTTCTCGTATATCATAAATAAACATTGGAACCATCAACTACGAAATAGACTAAACACACTACTAATGACTAACATCATCGAAAAAATAAAAAACTATAACCTCCCCATAAATGATATAAGAGATAGACTATATTGGGAGGAAAATGATGAAGGATTGTATTCAACTAAATCGGTCATGGGGATTATATAAAAACGAAAAGTGGGGGTCGCTCCGGATAAAGCATGGATATGGAAAATGAATGTAATGTCAAAAAAAAAAATCTATGAAAACTAACATTAGACGGTCTACCAACTAAGCAAAATCTTGACAGACAAAGAATTCTCGTCGTGATGAATTGTGAATTCTACAAACACCACATAGAAAGTTCCAAACATCTTTTCTTTCAATGCACGTATGTGTTACAAACAATCGACAATCAAAACATTTCATCTTTTTTATTGAACTATGACATTGACAATTAGTAGAGGCCCTCTCTGACCTTATAGGTTTAATGACGGCTTCGAAGATGATCTACCTTAATGTCATTTGGTGGAACACATGGCTGACTAGGAACCAAACTATATTTAACAAAGCAAAGATACCACAAAATCTAAAACAAATTGCTTTAAATCAAATCGTTGATTGGGAACAAGCTAACAAAAATATGAATGATAACAAAATCAAGAATAGCATAGAAGAAAAATAAAAATACAAAGTAGATACGACCAAAAGAAAGGTTCCTCATAATTAACTTTGATGCATCGAAAAATTTAGAGAACCAATTTTCTTTTGGATTCATCATTAGAAATCAAGGTGCCGCTCTTAGTGTTATAGGAAGCGGAAGATACAACGTTGACTCTGTACTAGAGGCAGAAGCGTTCGCTCTGGGGGCGGGCCTTCAAAAGGCCAAGGGATTTGGAGTTACTTCCATTGAGATTGAAGGCGACAACTTGATGCTTGTCAACACAATCAACCGGCTATGGAAACCCCTATGAGAAATGGACATGATCGTGACTGACATCACAAAAATGATCTCGGGAATTACTAACTCTTCCATCCAACATGTTTTCAGGGAAATCAATACGGTCGCGGACAAGATTGCCATGCACGGGATCAACCACATGTTGGACGTTGATGTGGTTCCAAAATATGTTCAAGACCTCATCCGCAAGGATGCATTAGGTCGATCAGTTTCAAAAAATTAATCTGCCTATTTATCTTACCTGTGTATAAAAAAAAGTGAAAAGTTGAAATGAGGCTAATGAGAGGACGTGGCAGGAATCTTGCTGACGTGACTAGAAAAAAAATAGGAACCCCGGAGTTTTTTGTTGTGCACGGTCCAAGTCATTGTTGATCCGTACTACCTAAGCATTCTTAAGTAGTCATGAAAAATTATGACCAAAAAAAAGAATCTCATGAATAAATTGAACAAATACAAATGTAAGGCTCCATCGGAAGTTTCTTCGATTCCCACCTCAAGCTAGTTATCCTCCCTTCTCGAGAAGATTATCAAACAAGGTTCATAACCAAACCATTTTAAGTTTGTCCATGAGTGTGAATCCTTGCTTGCTTCCCTAAAAAACAAATCCAATTCAGATTCCTTAATCCCTGACATGCTCAAAAAGACCTCTTACACTCCCACATAGAAATCCTCATTAACAATGTGTTTCCAATATCATCGTGATTGCCGAATCGGTTTGGTTTGCTTGAAGAAGATTGTCCTTCTTTCTCTCTTAAATGGAACATAGTGAACAAGAAAAAAAAGGTAAGGTTTCAAAACTTCCATTAATCTAAATAATTTATTTATTTAAAAGATAGTAAGAAAATAAATTAATTGATCTTAATGCACTTGGTTGTCTTGCAAGCATTTTCATTACTTGTTGTGCAAATATTTTTTTTATGATTGTTGTATACGCATGAAAAAATTCTTTGTTTTTAGGTGTTTAGATTGTTCTTATTTGTCCCGCGAGTTTCCTTGAGATTCTCCCGATCAATGCTATTGAGAATGTGGATGATATAAAAATCGCATGTTTTTGTTAATGTGTTGCACTTCTGGTGTGCATTCCTTTTGAATGACGATCCAACATTTTTTTATTGGAGGGGTCATATATGCGTGATCAATTCTTGAAGGCTCTTAGGTGAGCCCAAATGTGAGACTTCCGCGGTTGTTCTTCAAGATTTCTACTGTGCTTTTTTTGAATGACTTTTATTATTGTTTTAATTACTATCACCCACCTTTTCTTCATGCATCCATTATTTCAATTTTTTGGTGTTCATGCTATCTTTTGTTTTTCTCCTTATGTTCTTGATTTTGTTATATCTGAAGTATACAAGAGTTGTCTCTTTACCGATTTGTCTCAGTCACTCAATATATTAGGTGGATTGTCGCCTATCATTTCGAATGCCATTCATCGTATCCAAAAATAATAATACAAGAAATTATATTTTCTTAAGGGGTTGGTTATGGCACACAGGGTTGCTATAGTGCGACCTTGCGGAGTAATTTGGACCGTTAATTCACTTGACCCAACGGTCCAGAGTAATCCACGTCATTTTAATGATTTATAAGAGGTGCGGTTGCATTTTTATAATTATAGGAAGTTCAAGCGATATTTTTGTCCTTTTGAAAATATGATTTTCAAAAGAGAGGGACGCGATGACAATTCTGAAACTTTCATGAGAAAACTTTAACATTTCAGTTCATAGTTTTAGTTCATTTCGTTTAAAAATATGCATTATTAGTTCGCATACTTTCTATACTTAGTTCACGTATTATTTGTTAATTTGATAGTTATGTTTTTATGCATTTTGTCACTTGTACATGCTTGAACTAATAAAACACAATGTTTGAACTAACATTACACAATATTCAAATTAATGATACCCAATTTGAACTGATTATAACATTTTGTAATTTTCATGAGAAAACTATAACAATTATTATCTCAATTCATAGTTTTTGTTCAATTCGTTCAAAATTATACACTATAAATTCTAATATTTTCTACAGTTAGTTCACGCATTATTTTGTTATTTAGTAGTTATGTTTTTATGTACTTTTTTTTCCTGAACTAATAAAAATCAATGTTTGTACTATAAGTCTATAATGTACAATGTTCAAACTAATTATACCAAAATTTTGAACTTATATTATAAAAGTTCATAATTTTAGTTAATTTCATTCATAAGTATACACTATTAGTTTTGCAGTTTGAACTAAGTGTTAGAAAATACGAACTACTATAACAAACAATTTGAACTAATTGAACAAAAATATGAATCATGTGAACAAAAGGTGTGAACTAAGTGAGGGGGGGGGAGGAACTGGAATAAAAATTTTCAAAATTTTATACTATAAATTTGAAAATGTTTGAACAAAAATGTATAAAATTTTTGAACAAAAAAGTGTTAAAAAAGAATAAACAGTTTGAACTAATTGAAAAAATATGAACCATTAGAATAAACATTTGAACGAATTGAACTAAACTCGTCAACTGAGATAATAACGGTTAAAATTTTTTCAATATTACAAAAATGTCACCGCGTCCCTCTTTTTTGAAAAAAAAAAGAGTTTCAAATGGACAAAAATACAGTCTAAACTTTTTATAATTACAAAATTGTCATCACGCTCCCCAAAATTTATTAAATAACGTGAACAAATCTGGACAATTGAATCAAACAAATCAACGGTCCAGCCCACTCCGTTATGTTGTACCAGAAAAAATGCTCCGCACCTGAATCTATTCGTTTAAATGCAAAACTATTTAAATAAAAATTCTAAAAATACAATAATTAAAAGAAGAAGAAGAAGAATCATTTGTAATGAGAAAAAACAATTTTTGTTTTTGCTCCTAGAACATTTGGGCTTTGATGGTAAATGTCCATAGAGCCACTAGTTGTCCAGCCCACATAAATGATTTAAAAGTCTCGTTCTTTACCCACTGTCTAGGGTTACGGCTCCGGCGCCCCCTTAGCTTCGGAGTTCAATCGATCGGTTTCGTTGTTAATACTTATCGGAGAAATCATCATGTCGACTTTCGCCAAGCCAGAGAATGCTCTGAAGCGAGCTGAAGGTAGCAATTGGATTCAGTTGAGTTGATACGAGTATACATATAAGTTAGATCTCTAAAACTGCGTATTTTTTAATCAATGTTATGCAGAATTGATCAATGTTGGGCAAAAGCAGGACGCTTTACAGGCACTTCATGATCTTATTACGTCGAAAAGATACCGGGCATGGCAAAAGACTCTGGAGAAGATCATGTTCAAATACGTAGAGCTATGTGTGGACATGCGAAGGGGCAAATTTGCAAAGGATGGACTCATCCAGTACCGTATCGTTTGCCAGCAGGTGAATGTGAATTCGCTGGAGGAGGTTATCAAACACTTTATGCATCTTTCTACCGAGAGAGCCGAGACCGCTCGTAACCAGGCCCAAGAGCTTGAGGAGGCGCTTGATGTTGAGGATTTGGAGGCCGATAAGAGGCCTGAAGATCTCATGCTTAGTTATGTTAGTGGAGAGAAGGGCAAGGATAGGTCCGATCGTGAACTAGTTACTCCATGGTTCAAGTTTCTGTGGGAGACTTACAGAACTGTGCTTGAAATTTTGAGGAATAATTCTAAGTTGGAGGGACTTTATGCGGTATGTGTGCAACATTTTGGTATAATGTTATTACATTTATCTTATGAAAACCATTGTGGGTTTTTACTTGCCGGGGAATAGAACTAGTGGCAAAACAGGTTGCTTCTTATACTTTTTTTTGTTGATGGTTATGCTTATTGCATTGCCAATAGTTGGAATAGATTATATTGACTTGTACAAGTGCTATTTGATTGAACTTTGGGTTTGCCTTTAGATTGAGGAAGAGAGATAGCGGCAAAATAGTTTCTTTAGAGAATTTTTGTTGATAATTAGTGCTTATTGCATTCCCAATAGTTGGTGGAATATACTATATTGAAATTTGGGTTTGCCTTTAGAGTGAGGGATCTGATTTTGATGGTATTGAATTCGTCATCATGGAACTCTATGGATGATAATGTGTCATGTTCCTTAATTTATCAGTTTTGGTTGGAATTTCCCATCATGGATGTGTGAGGTTTGGTTTGATAAGTTTATTCCATGAGGTTTGGGGAATTGGTTGCTAATCAAAAAACCGAACTATACAGATATAGAGTTTAAAACATTTGTTCAATGCCTTCTTCTATTTCTGCTGTTTGTTTTTATGCGTCTCAAGGCGTGCATGTCATTTGGCATCATGAACTCATCTGATATGAAATTTATTATCATTCATCCATAAATGTGGTCTCATTTGCAAACTTGCTAGTAATTTGTCCCATTTTGTAGCACATAATCCTTTTATATACCTGTCTTGTGTAGATGACTGCACATAGGGCTTTCCAATTCTGCAAGCAGTATAAGCGCACAACTGAGTTTCGCAGGCTGTGTGAAATTATCAGGAACCATCTTCTGAACCTTATCAAATACAGAGATCAAAGGGACAGACCTGACCTCTCTGCTCCCGAAAGCCAGAAACTATATCTTGATACAAGGTTTGAGCAGCTAAAGGTTGCAACAGAACTTGAGCTTTGGCAGGTATGGCTGCTAGTAAAAACCTTTACTTAGATTCTATTCTCCAGCTGCTAGCTTTCCTTTTTAAAGTTGGTGCTTATGTGCACGCAATCGTCTTTAAAGTTGTTTCATATTGTTTGAGAAGATCTTGCCAAGTCGGTAACTTATGCTTGTATTTCCTACAGGAAGCTTTTCGTTCCATTGAAGATATTCATGGTCTGATGTGCTTAGTCAAGAAAACCCCAAAACCGTCTCTGATGGTTGTCTATTATGCTAAGCTTACTGAAATATTCCGGGTTTCGGGAAGTCCCTTATATCAAGCATATGCATGGCTTAAGCTTTTCTTACTACAAAAAACCTTTAACAAGAACTTAAGCCAGAATGATCTTCAAATGATAGCATCTTGTGTTGTTTTAGCTGCTATTTCTGTTGCTCCTTACGATCACTCACATGGTGCCTCTCATTCAGAACTTCATTACGAGAAAGAGCGTAATTTGAAAATTGCTGCTCTCATAAACTTTAGCCTTGAAACTAAGCATGAGAATACTGAAATGGTAAGCATGATCCTTCTAGTATTAGTTTTTGCACTTGGTCCATTTGTACTTATTTTTAAAAATAGTCTGATTTTTTTTGCTTCTTTTCAGCTCTCACGCGCTGCACTGCTTTCGGAACTGGTAATTAAGATGCCTTTTCATTGTTTGAGTTCGGGTAGATAAAAATTGGCTGTGCTGATTGATTTCTATTTCCGGTTTATTTTATTTTATGTTCCTTACAGGCAGCCAAAGGTGTAATGTCTTGTGTGATTCCAGAAGTGAAGGATCTGTACCAACTGTTAGAACATGAGTTTCCTCCCTTGGATGTGGCTTCAAAGGTGCAACATTTGTTGGGCAAAGTCTCCAAGTTTGGTGGAAAGCTAGCTACTGCTTCTTCCGTACCGGAAGTGCAATTGTCTCAGTATGTACCTGCATTAGAAAAGCTGACCACATTGAGATTGCTCCGTCAGGTGCATTTATATTGCTTGATCTGTTTACACAGGCCTCTTTATTTGGTGCCCATCTTTAACTTTTTCCATTGCAGGTGTCTCGGGTTTATCATAACATGACCATTGAGAGTTTGTCTCGCATGATTCCGTTTTTTGAGTTCTCTTTCGTGGAGAAAATTTCTGTTGACGCTGTCAAGCATAACTTTATATCCATGAAAGTCGACTATTTGAAGGGCGCTGTAGTCTTTGGCAGTATGGTGAGTTAGCTTCCTTACCTTTTTAGCAATATTTTTGCCATTTAATCGTGAATAATTTATGTTACTAATGTTATACTGGCGCTTAGGACCTTGAATCTGATGGCTTGAGGGAACACTTGGCACTGCTTGCTGATACCTTAAGTAAAGCAAGAGCAATGATTTATCCCCTGGTAGAGAAACGTTCGAAAATAGCAGAAGTACTACCAGGTCTAGCAGAAGTTGTTGATAAAGAGCACAAGAAGATCCTTGCTCGAAAACATATTATTGAAAAGAGGAAAGAAGAGCAAGAGCGTCAGCTCTTGGAAAAGGTATCTTTATTTCCATCGTTTATATTTCTGATTTCTACCAACCACAAAATCATAACAAATATTTTGCTGTAAAGGAACGCGAAGAGGAATCAAAGAGGCTGAAGATGCAGAAAATGACAGAGGAGGCTGAACAGAAGCGGCTTGCATCCGAGCTTGAGCAAAGGAAAAATCAAAGGATTCTCAAAGAAATTGAGGAACGTGAACTTCAAGAAGCAAAACAACTACTCCAGGAAACTGAAAAGCTTGGTAAAAAGAAGGGGAAGAAGCCTCTCATTGAAGGGGTGAGTTATCTTGGCCAGAAGCCAGATATGATACGATTTTCTATTGCATTCGGGTTGTACTGTACTGATACTGGTTCTAAATTCAATTTTAGGAGAAATTGACAAAGCAAGCCTTGATGGAGATGCAACGGATCGAACAAGTTAAGGAAAGACAGGAAATGGAGAAGAAATTGCAGAGGTTAGCAAAGAATATGGATCATTTTGAGAGAGCCAAAAGCGAGGAAGCAGCGCCTCTTATTGAAGCTTCTTACCAGCAACGGTTGGTGGAGGAAAAGATTTTGCATGAGAAGGAGCAACAGGTAATTAAAACTGCTATACATTGCTTTGTTTAGTTGATAAAATTTTGCTGTGAGCTCGTGTGGGTTTCTTTCAAGATATTTCTGATGTTTAAAACTTTGAAGTAAAAACAATAATCCTAGGTTTGTCATCTAGTTCTTGTTATATGCTTGCCTGCCTGTAAGCTTTGTTTATTATCCTAACATGATCTAATACAACTGCAGCTAGAAATTGAACAAAGCAGACAACGTCATGATGGTGATCTTCTGGAGAAGAATAGGTTAAATCGGTTGATGGACAATAAGGTAATATAAGTGATTTCCGTTTGTCCATTCCATAAAGTTCTGTTGTTATCATTTTGTCGATGTCTGACACTGATGTTGTTTCTCACTATCTTGATGGTGCATCTATGTTGTATATTTCCCTGCTGAATTTCTGTCACCATCTTATCTGAACTTACAGAGGGTATTTGAGGAGAGAGTGATCAGTCGCCGCCATGCTGAATTCTCTCGCATGAGAGAGGAGAGAGAGGAGCGAATTGCTCAACTTCTGCAGGCTAGGAAGCAGGAGAGGGAGACGAAGAGGAAGATAATATTCTTTTTGAGGTCTGAAGAAGAAAGGATAGAGAAGATTCGTCAAGCGGAAGAAGCCCAAAAGCGTGAAGGTTTGTCTCCTCTATACTCTCCTTGATATAAATGAAAACAACTACAAATAATCAACAATCTAATACTATAAGTTCCCAAATTAAAAACAAAGTTTAGCTAATTAGCTTATGGAAGAATGTTAGGGAAGCATTTCTGTTGTAGTTCACATTATGGACATAAATTATGGTCTATATTAGTTTGTATTATATACTCATTTACTCATATTATTACTTACATTATAAATATAATGTGGAATGGTGATGCAGAGGCTGAGAGGAAGAAGAAGGAAGAAGCAGAAAGAAGAGCCAAGTTGGATGAAATTGCGGAGAAGCAGAGGCAAAGGGAGAGAGAGCTAGAGGAGAAGGAGAAGCTTAGGAGAGAGCAGCTACTGGGAAGGTCAACCGAGACTCTCGCTCCTCGTCCATCTTTTGAACCTCCTACTGGCGCTCGCCCAGATTCTGGAACTGCTGCACCCGCAGCAGCAGCTGCTGCTGCTGCTCCAACACCCGGAAGATACGTACCCCGTCATCTACGAGGCGCAGCTGCACCCCCAAGTCAAGCTCCACCACAAGAGTCTGATCGCTGGAGCAGGCGTGACGACCGCCCACCTTCATTTGGATGGAAAAACGATGATCGTAGCAGCAGCAGGCCATCGTCGTTTGGCGGGAGTGGTGGTGATTCTTCAAGGCCTACATGGTCATCAACCCGTTCATCGCGTGGAGCTTAAGTCGGCTGGAATGAGTCTCTGCTACACAGAAGGTTTATTTTGGGTGTCAATCTGGTTTCATAATCCATGTCTCAAAATTTTGGCTGTGGACATAGTTACCAACCCATACTTTGTGGTAGTATTTATTTTCTCAATTGAGATTGTCTTCAGTTGACCTGTTTTAACTTCTGTATGAATTGCAACAATGGCAGTTAACTTTATTTGTCCCTATTTGTATTCTTAGGCTTCAACCACTCTAGGCTTGTTTTCTTCTCCCTCCATGAATGAGCCGTTCATCATCAACGCATCAATCTTTCATCTAGGATGAGGATGTGTTATGATGATAACATGATGCATGCCAAAATATATGGGGCCAAGAACATAATTGCATCGATCGTGCATGTTAACATTTAACGTAGCTAACGAATATGATCATACGGCTAATGTTTGGGATTCCTCTTTTATAGGGCAGCTTTTAGGATTGACCTTGTATCCAATGTATATCGATATAGAACCGCTCAATAAGTAGCTTGATGATCGATAATTAACGGTTTTTGCCTTGTATGTTTTTAGGTACTTCATATGGTATAAATGTTGTAGGACATCAATTGAAAATGATGGTCCGTCGGGGCAATGTGTACGTGTTGTAGGTTGGGGCTATTTGTTTAACCGTTATTTTGTGAATTTATTTTGATGAATGCAAATGTTGTAAATTAGACATATATCATATTGTAGAACAAAGGGTTAGTAGTTGTTACATTGGTATGTCGCGATGTTTCATACATGACAAGAGTTTTTTAAACAACTTTGTATAAACATTTTAAGTTTTTTTTTTCCTTCCAGTTTTTGTCGTGTCTCTTGTCGCGATGTTTCTTACATGACGTATGTGGTGCATTGCCTAGTAACACTTCTAGTTGATTGAAATCTACGCGATACAACGAGAAGGCTTAAACAAAATATCATGAATATTAAGATAAGACCACAAAGACACATTTTGCTCGGTTGTCACTATAAAACCGTTAAATTAATTTATAAATTGACGAGTGTTACAAGGTCTACAACCAACAAGTTGTGGTTATGGACTAACAAGTTGCTTATGAAGGGGTCGTTGTCAAACACAAAGGAAAAGGGCAATGCCGTTGATATGACCATTTTAGAGGAGAAGGTTTATTCAACAACCACGCTATGCCTTAATGACATGATGGAAGTCTCAAAGAACACAGAGAAAGCAAGATAAACCATTAGTCTTCAACCTCCACCTTCAAAATCGCTTCATCTCAAAGGACACAGAGAAAGCAAGAGAAATCATTCTTCATCATCATTCTACTAGAACAGTCGTCTTCAACTTCCTTCTTCGTCTTCAGCCTCCACCTTCAAATCGTGCCTCCAACAATCGTCTTCAAAATTCGATTCATCTTCAACAATCGTCTTCAACAAGTATATTCAGTTACCAAAGTCCCGATTAGGGTTTGAAACATCAGGTGGCGGCGGCTGTCGAGGGGTTTCCCACTGAGGCGGCGACTCTTCCTTTCCCGGCGGGGCCGAGTGGCGAGTGCAGATGTGGCTTCGATTCCAACACAAGTGAGGTGAACGACTCAAGCGAACAACAGCGAATCGGCGAATTCTATGACATGGTTGTTTGACTCGTCGGCTCGATTCACGCACATATCCAAAGCAAAAGAAGGCAACGACAAAGGCGGGAGTGACGACGGCGGCGATTGCTACGGACTCAAACAAATTTAAACAGATTTGCTGAAGGCACGCTGCTGGTGTAGCGGATCTGGATCGGGTTAACGCTCGATGGCGACATCTTATGGTGACACAAAGATCAGATATGTGCCCGTGGCTAGGGCTCGTGGGTGTTCGACGCGACGGGACGAAATAACCTAGGTGGTGGCCTTATACCTTGGTGGCCAGAAGCGAGGTTGATGGGCTTAGACTTGTGTAACCAAATCTTGTGTAAATGACGGACTTCTGTAACTAAACCTTGTGTAAATGATAGACTTGTG
This sequence comes from Fagopyrum homotropicum, assembly GCA_033239125.1. NCBI lineage: Eukaryota > Viridiplantae > Streptophyta > Magnoliopsida > Caryophyllales > Polygonaceae > Fagopyrum > Fagopyrum homotropicum. Next base: position 141,596,257 of record BSWB01000003.1, on the reverse strand, counting down.
TAGCCAAACCTTGTGTAATTGACAGACTTGTGTACATGATTGACCTTTCGATTGTGTAACTGAACTTTGTGTAAACAAATGGAACTTGTGTAATTGAAAAATGACCGAATTTATTAACTACATAAATTGACATAGCAAAAGAAATTGTATGAACATTGTGTAATTGAAAGTGTGTATGAACATTTGTAATTGAAATTATGTATTAACATTATGCAATTGAAATTGTGTATCAATAGTGTGTGTTATCAAAAAATACACAAAGTTTAATTAATCTAGGTGTTATAAGGGTGGGAGGGAGGACTCCTGTCACCCAGAGTTCAAAACTCACTAGCTTCCTTCCCATGTTTAACGGACCATAGAGGATATTTAGTTACCCTAATTAATAGGAGCGAAAAAAATCTTAAAATTGCTACAATATTCTTCTTTTTTAGTACATCTTTTTTTTTATTAAAACTAGAGGCGTCTATTTTGTCTACGTATTAAACTTGGGGCCCTATTTATGCTTATGATTACAAAAGCTACCTACATAGCCATTTTACCCGAAAAACAAATATTCAAAGAAAAAACTGCAAGAGTAAGAATCTAGGCCTACAACAAGAGATGTTACTTCTTCGGTGTTCTCAAGATTAAGTTCAATGAATCGAACTTACACTATCTACCTCCAATGACTTTTCAGCAACTTTCGTTGCTGGAACATGGGTAGTCTCCCTTTGAGCCTTGTTTGATAAGTTATTCCACTGGTCATTGCTTCCTTTTCAAGCTTGTTTCACCGAACATACAAAGGGCGCCCTTCCATAGCCGATTCAAAATCAATCTAATTAAGAGATTGATTCACCAAACATTGAAAACGAGGACAAACTAAAGTACAAACAAAAAATCACAAGGTTGGAGCTAAAATGCTAGAAGTCAAAAAGAAATATTTCAAGAGAGAGGATACCCATATAATGGAAGAGTCAATTGAGAAAATTAAAATCGAACCAGTAATTGAGATATCACAAACAATAGATATTGTTGGTAGGAGTGAACGAATAAGAAAGAGAGAAATATGCGGAGGGATGCGAAAAGTACTAGCGGATTAAAATTTAGATAATTCCTATAAGCTTGGAAGAGACGAATGAAAATATCACCTAATCTCGTATTTTTCTTCAATCCTTATTTTATCTCCTTCAACATAAACCAAACGTGATTAATTTCATTTCAATTTTATGTTACTCATAAAAACCCCCATTAGAGAGAAACTCTCTCTTGAGAGACCCTCTCTTCCGCTCACCATGTTAACCCTGGCTGCCGGTCCAAATCCGCCAACACCACAACCAACGCATCCGCCACAAGCCTTCGATGGCCATCCGTTACGCTACCACCAGTTAGACTTGGGTCGCAAACCTAAACCGTTGGAATATAAACCGCCGGTTTAGGTTCCTAAACCGGCGGTTTGGTGGTTTGACACCTATTTTTTTTTTTAAATGAAATGTAATATATAAGTTATGTTAATTATATAAAAATAAAATATACATTAGTAATATTTTGTAAAAAAATAAAATTACTAATTTAGTAAATTAAAAAAAATTGTACATTTAAAATTTATATTATATTAGTAAAGTTTTGTAAATTGGAACTTTACATTGAATTATTTATACATTGAATTTTTTTTATACATTTAAAATTTGTAAATAAATAAAATTACTATCTTTTTATACATTGAATTTTTTATACATTTACTATCTTTTTAAACATTGAATTTTTTTATTACAATAGCATTTTAATAGAATTACTAAGTAAATAAAAGAGAGAAAGTAAAATAAAAAACAACAAGTAAAATAATTACAACAAAGCGAACTCATTTTTTTTATACCTTCACAATTTTTTTTTATTACATTAGCATTTGAATAGAACTACTAACTAAAATAAAAGAGGGCAAGTAAAATAAAAATACTAACTAAAATAAAAAGAAAGCGAACTCATTTATTTATACATTCAAATTTTTTATATTACATTAGCTTTTGAATAGAATAATTACTAAGTAAATAAAATTACTAACTAAAATACAAGAGAGCAACTAAAATAAAATTACTAACTAAACTACAAGAAAGAGAATACTCATTTTTTTTATACATTCAATTTTTTTTTTATTACATTAGCATTTGAATACAACTAATTAAAAAAAAAAAGGAGAGGGCTTGAACAGGTTTTCCGGTTGCCTACGTATCCTATTGGGGTTTAAGAGGAATCAAAGTCTACGTAGTTCTCTTACCTTTGCTTACCTTTTTCGGACTTCCGAGTTGTTTTCGTAACCCCCTTACCTTTGCGCCTCGGACTTGGAAGTAGTGGCCGGATCATCGGAGTTGGAATCCGATTTTGAGTCATAAACGGGTGCATTCCGTTGTTTCCTCTTCTCCACCCTTATCCAATCTTGAACACAAACTTGAGCTTCCAATTTGTCGGGCTTCAATTGACTCCTCTTGTAGCTTAGCATGTTTCCTCCTTGACTAAAAGTTTGCTCTATGGCCACCGTTGATGCGGGGACGGCCATAATTTGTTGCACAATCTTGGCCAATGTTGGATACTTTAGGGCCATCTTCTTCCAATAATCTAAAACTTGAAAGCTATCACTTTCACCATCAAAACTAAAAGGAGTTGTTAGACAATCTTCAAATTCCGTGAAATGCGGAATAGGCAGATACATAGTTTAGTCAATACTCTAGAAGGGGGGATGAATAGAGTATGGAAACTTTTCGCAATCTCAGGATAGGTAAGACCTTATCGAAAAGGATAAAACCTTATCAAACGAGATAAAGTCTTATTAGTAACTATAAGACCTTACTCGTTTCTCTAAGATTGATATTAAACGTAAATGTTTAGACAAACCAGGAATGTTAAGAGCAAGACGAGATCAGCAGTAAAGGACACACGATATGTTAACGAGGTTCGGTCACCAACACGACATAGTCCCCGCCTAGGATTGATCCAACCCTAGGATTCCAAGTAGCTTTATTTTCCTTCTTCTTGATGAGCCCTAGATACAACCTTCAGAAGACCTTCCCTCTTCTAAACTCAGAAGTCTTACATTTCCTATCTAGCAACTCACACACTCAAAAAGGAAAACTAAAGTACTCCAGATACAACAATAGTATCCAACGTGTTTAGGAGAAATCACTCTTTGTATGATCCTAGTTGAATAGTACTATAACGTTCGAATAAGATCTCACACACTCAGAGAAGTAGAATGTTGAAGCTTAGAAGGTGAGATCAACGCTTTTTTAAGAATAAAATAGATCAGATGATTTTTCACTCGTGTTCCTGTAGTAAGTAAGTGTTGTGTCTCGTGTCTTCTTCTTGTCTCTTTAAATAGGCAAGCCTATCGTCAATTTTGAACGTTGAAGAAGATCTGCAATATCTTGATTTGTTGTGATCTTGGTTGTTGAGATTTGATGTCAATCTTGGTTGTTGAGATTTGAAGTCAAACTTGGTTGTTGAGATTTGAAGATCTTCCAATATATCTCAAGAAGATTTAATTAAAACAAATCAAATATTTGTTAAAGTCAAATCTCTTAAAGAACTGTTAGCATGAAATATTGTGATATTTTAGGCACGTTTTCTAAGTGTATTTGATCCAAATTGATAGTCATTGATTGAGCATTGATGCATTTGTGAGCTAGTTTGTCTATAATGTCGATATAGAGATCTACACAAGCTTTATGTTGATTATAGGTAATTGAGAGCTATTTCCGGACGGAATTGAGCAAGGATGGAGTTTGATGGAACATGTCCATGAATTGAGGACTTTCCTAGGAGCTAAAGGAGTGCCAACTTGAAGGATGCACGAGGCTAAGGAAGAATCACGTTCTTGCCCTAAACCACGCTCTAAAATACGGCCGTACTACTTTCCACGTTCAAGTCCACGGCCGTGGAACCATGACAAGGGAAGCGTGGTTCATTCCAGCAACTTCTACGGCCGTGGAGAAGTTGGTTCAAACCGTGTTGATTTCCACGCTCTAAATTACGGCCGTGGAACCCTTCCACGACCGTGATCTTGGCGATCTTTTTCGCCACACTTTAAGCCACGATCTCCTACGCAATTGGGCCGGGCCGATATTTTATCTTACACTATAAAAGGACGGACGAAGAGAGATTCCGTCACCTTCGCACCTTCGCTTACGCATAGACGCATCTTACGCTTGCGTTTGGAATTGCCCTAACTTCGCATTTGGTGGATATTGTATTTGAGAGATATTTGGCGCATTGCTACTGTGATTTCCGGATTGACGGAAGATCGAAGATTCGGAAGATTGTTCGCAAGGAGATTTCGCTTCTTGCTTAGGTTTGAATTAGAAGACGGATTGACATCCCATTCTTCCTTCTTATCTAAGATTTGTGATTGTTTGTTTTATTCCGAATCTAGTGACGATTATTGTTCTTGATTGTGACTTTGAGATTGATTTGATAGTTATTGAAGGTTTTCAGAAGTTTTCATCTTTCATTCTTTTAAACCTTGAATTTGATATCAATATGACTATTGTTGGCTAAAAACCCTTAACAATTCTAAGGTGAAGGGTTGATAGTTGTGGCTTAGATGATGATAGATCGATCGTAAACAGATTGGACTCTGAGAGTTAGAGAGAATCGACGACAACCCTAATCCACGGTCAGTTCTTGAGCTTCCACGGCCGTGGAACTCAAGAACTAGCTGTAATTTTGTGTTAAGTTACAAACTTGCTTTTACTTTAATCCAAAGTTAAAGATTTGCTTTAACTTAGTCTAGGCTTGCCTTTTCTAGGTGGTAGTGAAGCCTCAACAACCTCTACCTCGATTGTGAGTGTCACAACCTTAATCGGTTTAGTTAGTCTTGATCCTTGGATTACAAGTTTGGGTATTTGATATTAATTCTTACCTTTAGAACCTTTCTATATTGAAGTCTCAACAACCTTTATAGAGAGTGTCTTGTAGGTGAGTCATATAGGGTTTTTGGAACTTCACCGTACGATTACCTTACATTAGCATACCTTTGCATATCTTAACTCTGTCCTTATATCATTAGTATATCTTGAATCGATTGCCACAGCTATATTCCTGGATCTTTAGGGTTGTCGTTTTCCCAATAATTCGAAAAGCTTCTTACATTTACTCGCTTGATAACCTATAATTGAATTTGTTCCCCCCAAATCCTTGTGTTCGATACTTTGGAATTCTTGCTTAACTATATCGATCTGTACACTGCGGGTTCGCTTGCTTGATTCTAGTTTTATAAATTTAAAACTTATTTGCACGCACGCTAAGTGGCGAACAAGTTTTTAGCGCCGTTGCCGGGGATTTGGTCTAGGCCGAATTCGGTTTCCGGTTGTCAAGCTTGGGAGCTTCTCCCTTGTTATTTGATATCTCTTTGAGTGCATGCGCAGGTCTAGGAACACCGGAGACCTCTTGCCTCTTGATTAAGAGCTTGAGAGGACTTTAAAGCAAAAGCGTAAGGAAAAGAAGATGGCTGAAGGAAACGAACGTGATCTTCAATCGGAGTTAGCGGAGAAAGAATCTCAACTCCAATGGAATGAGAAGATTCGCCGGGATAAAATGGATCGTCATCAATCTCAAGTTGACGATCTAAAAGATATGATGTTCCAGATGAGGATAGAACTAAGCAACCTTAAGAATAAGGGGAGCAAGAAATCCTCAAGGAGATCCTTAAGGTCGAATAGGGGTCATTCATCCGCTGATGATAGCGATTCCTCCATGCCACCGCTAGAGGAAATTGATCCCACAATCAATGTGAATCCATTCCATCCACGGGCAGCTGCTAATCGCCATGTTCCACCTAGGAATGCTAGGATCGCACGTGTGGATGATAAGCCAAGAACTCTTGGCCAAAGGATGGATCCAACGCAGCAACCACGCCGTTTAGGTGTGAACTTTGATGCTGACGATGTACAAGGGTTTAGCTTCAACCCTCAAGTTATTACTCTTGTTCGCCAAAACCAATTTGGCGGAACAAGCGCTGAATCTCCACACCAACACTTGCAAAACTTTGAGTGTATGATGGAGACAATGAGGCCGAAGAACGCGACTACCAACAACTATAAGCTCAAGCCTTTCTTCTTCTCTTTGAAGGGGAAAGCATTGTCTTGGTACCAAGCTCTTCCTAGTGGGAAACTAGACACGTGGGAAGACCTTTCCGCGGAGTTCCTCACTAAGTTCTTTCCGCCATCCAAAACGGCGGAACTTAGAGGTAAGATTAATGCATTTTCCATGAGATCTAACGAAAGTTTATTCCAATCTTGGGAAAGGTTTCAGGATTTGTTATTGGATTGCCCTCATCATGGCATATCCAAGCTTGCATTGCTGGAGATATACTATAAGGGGTTGGATGTGGAGACACAATTCAAGCTCCAATCCCTCTCATGTGGTACATTCATGGACATGAGGGAAGATGACGCTTGGGACTTTATTGAGAAGCAAGCAAGAGTCATAGAGAAGTATTCCCACCGGAAAGTTGAGGGAAATCGTGTGGAGCAAGGAGCAAAGCTCACACATGAAGCTCAAAATCAAATTTTCTCCCTCAACAATGAGATCAAAGAGTTGAAGGAGGCTATCAAGACCAACTTTCCAAAGCAACAAGGAAAGGATGTTGGCTACTTGGACAACAACAACAATGGTGGTGAGAATACAAACCGCAACAATAATAACCGGAACAATAACCGGAACAATTGGAATGGCAACAACAACAACCGGAACAATAATTGGAACAACAATAGGGGTTCAAACAACAACAATTGGCGTTCCAATCAACAAAATTCCGGTAACCCTTATCCTTCCAATTCGAATTCACTAACTCCACCTTCCTCTTCCTCTACTCCTTTGAAAAGCCAGGGGCAAACATCTAATGGAGGAAACACTTCGGGGAAGGAGAAGCCCGATCCCATGTTGGAAACGATTTTGGGAAAGCTTCAAGGTTTGGAGAACCGCATCATTAAGGTTGATGATCAAATTTCTAAGGTTGATAAAGCCCAAAAGGTTTTAGAAAACCAAATGTTCAGCCATGCGGAGGAAGTTCCTAGGAATCAAGGGAAACTTCCAGGAAAGACGGAGGACAACCCTAAGGGAAGGGTGATGGCAATCACAACTAGGAGCGGAGTGACTACCACCGATCCGCAACCTAAGTTTGTTGAAGTCCCCGTTGAGAAAGACAAAGAGAAGGGGAAGGAGAAGGAAGATGTCTACGTTCCTCCTCCGGCTTACAAACCTCCCCTACCATTCCCTCAATCTAGAGCGAGAGCACGCCTAGATAAACAATTTGGTAAGTTTATAGAACTCATGAGCAAGGTGCATATTAATATACCCTTCATTGATGCTATTGTAGGTATGCCGGCTTATGGCAAGTTCTTAAAGGAGTTCCTCTCCAACAAGAGGAAGCTAGAGGATTTTGGAGAGGTTAAGATGAGTTCGGATTCTTCGGATCTCATCAAGACCATGAAGGAGAAAATGCCCCCAAAGCTAAAGGATCCGGGGTCGTTTTGCATTCCCATAGGAGTGGGAGACGTCACATACGATGTGTTATGTGACTTGGGAGCAAGTGTGAGCATCATACCACTTGCATTATGTAGGAAGATCGGTTTAGGCGACCCTAAACCGGTGAAGATGACGTTGTACATGGCGGATCGATCCATCACTCGCCCCGTCGGTATTGTAGAAGACGTCCCAGTCAAGCTAGGTAAATTCTTTGTTCCCATTGATTTTTTTGTGCTTGACATTCCTGCAGATAGTCCGGTCCCGATCATACTCGGAAGACCGTTTCTTGCAACTTCCGGCTGCATAGTCGATTGCAAGAATGCTAGACTCGCCTTTGACATAGGAGAGGAGAAGGTAGAGTTCGTTCTTTCCACTCTAGTGAAGGAGTCAATCTTTGATGAGGATATATTCAATATCCAAGATGAAGAGGGGTTGTCTAGAGAGGAGGTAAGTGCTATTCTCTTCAAAGACCCTTTGCAAAAGGTTATTACTATGAGTCTAACGAATGTAGGGGAAGAAGAGGAGTGCAATGAGGCAATTGAAGCCTTAGAAGCACAAGAAGAGGTAGATGAAGAGGAATTTGAGAAGCTCCACGACGAGGCAGAAAACGTGAGAATCCACGGCCATACACTATATTCCACGGCCGTGGATTTCACAACCCAAAGCGTGGCTCACTCCAGAGGGTTACACGGTCATGGAGGAGGCAGAGCAACCGTAACCACCTTCCACGCCCTAAACCACGGCCGTGGAAGATGTATGGAAACCGTGATTCAGGCCGTGGAAGAAGGTGATCGTGCCACTTCTTCAACTTCTTTTGATTCTTCTCCCACACCTTCTACACCCTTAGACACTTCTAAGGAGGCGTCGGATGCTCCTCGAGAGCTATTGGAAGCTCCGAAAGCAATGGAACTGAAACAACTTCCTACACATCTAAGGTACGCTTTTCTAGGACCTAACTCTACCTATCCGGTTATTGTTAGTTCCGATCTAACCATCGATGAACATAGTAAGCTTATGGTTGTCCTTAGGAAACATAGGAAAGCTTTAGGTTATACTATAGAAGACTTAGTAGGAATTAAACCCTCCCTATGCATGCATAAAATATTAATGGAGGAAGGCTTTAGGACTTCAAGACAACCTCAAAGGTGGTTGAATCCGACCATGAAGGAGGTTGTCAAGAAGGAAATTCTTAAACTTCTTGATGCAGGTATCATCTATCCTATCTCCGATAGTAAGTGGGTGAGTCCGGTTCAAGTAGTTCCGAAGAAGGGAGGAATGACGGTCATCACCAACAAGAACAACGAACTCTTTCCTACCTGAACCGTAACGGGATGACGGATGTGCATAGACTACCGCAAGCTTAACAACGCGACGAGGAAGGATCACTTCCCACTACCCTTCATCGATCAAATGCTTGAAAGGTTAGCGCAACATTCGCACTTTTTCTATCTTGACGGTTATAGTGGTTTCTTTCAGATTCCGATACACCCGGATGATCAGGAGAAGACCACATTCACGTGCCCATGGGGTACGTTCGCTTATAGGAGAATGCCGTTCGGGCTTTGCAACGCCCCAGCCACCTTTCAAAGGTGCATGATGGCCATCTTCTCCGAATACATTGAGGAAATCATGGAGGTCTTCATGGATGACTTCTCCGTATACGGTTCCTCTTTTGACAATTGTCTTTCTAACCTTACTCTTGTTTTATAAAGGTGTGAAGACACTAACCTAGTTCTTAATTGGGAGAAGTGTCAATTTATGGTAAAGGAAGGAATTGTATTAGGACACCTAATCTCTAGTAGAGGGATAGAGGTGGATAAGGCGAAAATAGAGACTATAGAGAAGCTTCCTCCCACAACTTCGGTGAAAGGGATAAGAAGTTTCCTAGGACATGCTGGATTTTATAGACGTTTCATTAAAGACTTTTCTAAAATATCAAAACCGCTCACTAATCTATTGATGAAGGATGCAGTTTTTGAGTTTTCACAGGAATGTTTAGATGCGTTCAACACAATTCGGCAAGCTCTAATTTCAGCACCTATTATCCAACCTCCGGATTGGACTCTCCCCTTTGAGGTTATGTACGACGCTAGTGACGTAGCTATAGGAGTTGTTCTTGGACAACGAAAGGAAGGGCGAACCCATGCCATATACTATGCTAGCAAGACGCTAGATGAAGCGCAGCTCAACTACGCCACTACGGAAAAGGAATTTTTAGCCATTGTTTATGCTATTGACAAGTTTCGCTCTTATCTTGTAGGTGCAAAAGTGATTGTCTACACGAATCATGCTGCGATCCGGTACCTCCTTGCAAAGAAAGATGCGAAGCCAAGGCTAATTAGATGGATTCTTCTCCTACAAGAATTCGATCTAGAGATCCGCGACAAGAAGGGTTTGGAAAATTCTGTTGCGGATCATTTGAGTCGCCTAACACATCTAGAGGACGACCACTTACCTATAGATGACTCCTTTACGGACGAACACCTACACATTATTGAGGAGTGCATCGATGTGATCTCCAAAGGTAACAAACCATGGTTTGCTGATTTTGTTAACTATTTGGTTTGTCAGGAGATACCACCCGGATTATCCTACGCACAAAGAAAGAAGTTCTTTAAGGATGTCCGGGAATACTTTTGGAATGAACCTCTCCTCTTCAAGAGAGGTCCGGATGGCATCATTCGGCGATGTGTGCCGGAAGATGAGATGCAAAGTGTCATCCGACATTGTCATTCACTACCTTGTGGAGGACACGCTAGTTCAAACAAGACTAGCGCAAAGGTATTACAATATGGATTCTTTTGGCCTACTTTATTTAGAGATGTGCAATCCTTTGTTTCTTGCTGCGATGCTTGACAAAGAACAAGTAATATCTCTAGGAGGAATGAGATGCCTCTCAATAACATCCAAGAGGTGGAGATTTTCGATGTTTGGGGAGTTGACTTCATGGGACCGTTCCCATCATCTTGTGGAAACCAATACATACTCTTAGTGGTGGATTACGTTTCTAGATGGGTGGAAGCGATTGCCTCTCCCACCAATGATGCCATGGTGGTAGTTAAGTTCTTCAACAAGACCATCTTTCCACGATTCGGGACACCAAGGACTATCATTAGTGATGGAGGTTCTCACTTCATTGCCCGGCGCTTTGAAGCTCTTCTAGCTAAGTATGGGGTTACTCACAAGATCGCCACCCCCTATCATCCACAAACTAGTGGACAAGTTGAGATCTCAAATCGGGAGATCAAAGGAATCCTAGAGAAGACGGTTTCAAGGACTAGGAAGGATTGGTCCTTGAAGCTTGATGATGCATTATGGGCGTACCGGACTGCGTACAAGACTCCCATAGGAACCACACCATACAACCTTGTGTATGGGAAGTCTTGTCACTTACCGGTAGAGTTGGAGCACAAGGCGTTTTGGGCTATCAAATGGTTGAAATTCAGCATGAAGGAAGCGGGAGAGAAGCGTCTCTTGAACCTTAATGAACTTGAAGAACTCCGCTTGAACGCCTATGAGAACGCCAAGATTTATAAGGAGAGAGCAAAGCGTTGGCATGATAAGCATATCATTCCAAAGGACTTCAAGGAAGGAGATCAAGTTCTCCTCTTCAATTCAAGGCTTCGTCTCTTTCCAGTTGAAGTATGGGGTGAAGCGGGCGGAAGCTTTAAGGTGAACGGTCAACGACTCAAGAAGTATACGCCGGAACTCCAAGCTGAAGAGTTCGCGCCCACCGCACTCGAATAAGTGCAAGTTTGGTCTAGCTACGGACCTTAAACAAAGCGCTTCTTGGGAGGCAACCCAAGGTATTGCATTTACGTTTTTGTTTTCGATTAATAGTTTAGCTTAGTTTAGACGTTTTTGCTTTGTTTTGCCTTCGATTCCTTCCGGTATGTTCGTGTTTTTGGATGTAGGAACAGTGGAAAAGGAAAGGGGAAGAATAATTTTGAAGAAAAGTGACGAAACTTGGACTTTGGAGCATTACAAAGAGTTCCACGGCCTAAACCACGGCCGTGACAACTACAGTGACCGTAATTTCCAAAAGCCTTTGAAAAATCACCAAAACCACAGTTCCGTACATTTCCACGGCCGTGGAACCCCCCGACAGACCGTGGTTTTCAAAAATTTTGTCGGCCACTATATAAACCACGTTCTTCACAAAAACACAGCAAAAAACCCAATTCCACGACCCTCTTCGCCGATTCCACGCCCTTCACCTCAAATCTCCGTTCGTAATCGTTTTCAACGATTCTTCGTTCCAAACTGAAGCAAATTCGACCACCAACAAGATCCAAGCAACGAATCGAGCGGCAAATCACCAAGAAACGCAGAATTCGGATTTTAAAATTTGAAACCTAGGTTTTTTTCGCTCTTCTCTATCTTCGTCAATTTGGGTTCGTTTTTGCTAGAAATTATAGGAGAACTGATTGAAATTGGAAGAAATTAGACTAGGGCTGCCTGATTGCTGAGTTTGACTGTTGTTTGCTGAGATTTGCGAAAGAACGAGACGAATCACGGTCTCTGGCAATTCCACGGCCGTGGAACACTAAGAACAGACCGTGGTTTTGAACAGTGATGAATTTTGTTAGGAGAGTTTCTGGGAGGATTAAGGAGAAGAAGAATGGGCAGGACAAGAACAAAAAGAGGAAGGGTAACCCCTCTTCCTCTTCATCCTCTAGAGCACCACCACCTTCCTCCCCTTCACCTCCATCATCACCTTCATCACCCGCACCTCCTAGCCCTAGAGTACCGACCATTCATGAGGATCACCTCGATGCACTCGAGAGGATCCATAAGAGGGCTGTGATAGGACCTAGGTACCTATTGTTGGAGGATCTAGCTCCTCTTAACATCATAGATGACCTTACTTGGCTCTTGGATGGAGCCGGACTTGTTATCTTCTCGGCTATCCGAGAAGACGCCTACGAGGAGATTACGAGAGAGGTTGTGACGTCTTTTGAACACAGCCATATGGATAGGACCGTTTCTTTCCGTCTTATGGAAAGAAACTATGATTTTACCATCCGAGAGTTTGGAGCCTTCTTTGGGTTCCAAGAGACCTTCAATGGTCGTTTTCCTAGTGGCGTTTACGCCAAAGATTTTTGGGAGGAGGTTGCTATGATTTACGCCAGCGAGGACCGCTGGCAACCAGCTGACACCAAGGCTAAGTTGATGTACCACTTAGCCTTGAAGATAACTCACCGTGTTCTTTCTGAATGTCTCTTCCCTAGGACGGAGACACCTCAGAAGATCAAGACGGATGAGCTCTTCCTTCTGTACTCTATGCTGTATGGGCGCCCTGCTGACTGCGCCACCCTCTTAGCTACTACGATGAGCAAGCTTAAGAACAAGAGGGCGGGCAACATCGGATATGGTGGGATAGTCACCCACCTTGCTAGGATATTGGGGGTTGATTTTTCTACATGTACACGCATACCAGCCGTACCCCTAGGACTCTAGGCCTTCATGACTAGAGGCCTTATCTTCCCTACCCATAGAGGTCCGCCTTACGCAGCTATGCCTTGGGAGAGAAGGACGGGGAGGGGCATTGAGTGGCTCCCGGAGTACTCCATTATGGTTGGACGCCATAATTGAAAGGCTACGTTCGCAGATATGCATGCGAACAGAATTGCAGCTCCTCCGTATGTCCCACCACCGCCCGTAGTTGAGGATGAGGAGATGAGAGATCAGTTTGAGAGAGGAGGAGGAGCAGAGCAGGAGTTTGGCACGTTTCTGGATCAGCCGGACATTGCTTCTGATGTGCCTAGACGTTCTCCACGTCCAGCCAGAGCTTCAGGTTCATCCTCTCGCCGCGCCTGCGTGAGTGAGAGACCCACTTGGATGGAGACGCCTCCTGCATGGTACGGATTTCCACCTCCATGGTCAGCACAGCAGCCACCAGTACCAGCACCAGCACCATCAGATGCGCCAGGGTGGTACAGTCAGGCTCCGGGATGGTATGAGCAGATGCCGGAGTGGGCTACTAGCCTTTCTGACAGAGTGAGAGCATTGGAGATTCGAGCCGATGCTAGAGATGGACGCATGGACGACCTCGATCATATGATGAAAGACGTCTACCGCCAGCAGTTTGGGCGGCACTACGACGCTAGCTTCTCTCCATTCCCGCCTCCACCAGCGCCGCAGTGACGATGATGATGACCGATAGCTTTAGCCGCTCCACCGCCATTTTGTGAGTTTCTTTTTCTTTTCTTTCTTTTTCTTTCTTTCTTTTCTTCTTTTCTTTCTTCTATTTGAACATTAGGGACAATGTTTGTTCCAAGTATGGGGTGGGGTGTGACTAAAAGTTTGTAATAACTCTTACTCACTATGATTGCTTCTATCGAGACTATCTTGCATGTTCATTATATTGTTGCACGTTTCATTATTGCATTGCATGAAAAAGAGTTTGAAAAACCCATAAAAATTGAAAAATTTTGAAAATTTTGTGCTTCTAAGGAATTGAGATGATTTCTATGATAATCGCTACTTGTGAATTGAGTTTGATGACAATTGCATGCTTAAACGAATAGTGAATTGAAAAGGAATTGAATGAGTTGATTATGCCTCTTTTACAAGTTTCATAATGTGATGAATGTTACTTAAATCATGTTGAGGAATTGAAGTTGAAATCACACTATAAGTTCTTATACTTCTTGTTGAGATGATTAAGGCAATTCGGTTTTTATTTTCTTCTTTCTTTGATCATTTAGCCCCTCATTGAAATTATGACCTCCTTTACCTATCCGGGAATTTGGAGGAGTTGATTGATATTGGCATGTTTGATGTGGGAGGGCCTTGAAAGCAATTATTTGCAATCAAAAGAATAGAAAGAAATTGTAGGTTTGGGGAAGTCAATCATGACGATGAGTAACTCGGCACCATTCACATAGCCGGGTGTTTGTGTCTTGCCAAAGTCGGATTGAGCGATATTCCTAGCGGATTATGGTATGTGCGCTAAGGGTTTGAGGCATCTCATAAAAATTGAGAAACGCCAATCTCCTAGACTTCGGTTTTTGTGCACCTCTATCCATAACTCCAAAAGTAAAGTCGAAAAATGAAAAGAAGAGAGCGAAGCTCTAAGTTGAAGGTGTTGCGGAAACCACAAGAGAAGAAGAAAAGAGTAGTTATCCACTTTCCCGGATTCATGCACCACATTCCTTAAAAGTTTCCTTTCCTTTCCACATTCTAGACCTTTTTCTTTGAAAGTCCTTAAGATCAAAATAATGTTATATGACTTGGTGATCTAAATTGAAGTTCTTTATGATTGATTTTGATAATGTTTGAAGGTTATGATGTTTGTATGGAAGTTTGATTAATTCATGATTTTTCTTTACTCTTTACTCTTTGATTAAGTGTATGAAAGTCTTATAAACGATTGAAGCAAGATTTGAGAATGATCTATTGATTAGAAGGCACATTCGTCAAAAAGAAGTATTGCTTTGAGAAGGTACACATATTTCATCCTAACTCTTGTTTTTAAAGCTTTTGAAAGACCTTGCTTAGGGACAAGCAAGTGACAAGTATGGGGTTATTTGTTAGCATGAAATATTGTGATATTTTAGGCACGTTTTCTAAGTGTATTTTATCCAAATTGATAGTCATTGATTGAGCATTGATGCATTTGTGAGCTAGTTTGTCTATAATGTCGATATAGAGATCTACACAAGCTTTATGTTGATTATAGATAATTGAGAGCTATTTCTGAACGGAATTGAGCAAGGATGGAGTTTGATGGAACATGTCCATGAATTGAGGACTTTCCTAGGAGCTAAAGGAGTGCCAACTTGAAGGATGCATGAGGCTAAGGAAGAATCACGTTCTTGCCCTAAACCACGCTCTAAAATACGGCCGTACTACTTTCCACTTTCAAGTCCACGGCCGTGGAACCATGGCAAGGGAAGCGTGGTTCATTCCAGCAACTTCTACGGCCGTGGAGAAGTTGGTTCAAACCGTGTTGATTTCCACGTTCTAAATTACGGCCGTGGAACCCTTCCACGACCGTGATCTTGGCGATCTTTTTCGCCACACTTTAAGCCACGATCTCCTACGCAATTGGGCCGGGCCGATATTTTATCTTACACTATAAAAGGACGGACGAAGAGAGATTCCGTCACCTTCGCACCTTCGCTTACGCATAGACGCATCTTACGCTTGCGTTTGGAATTGCCCTAATTTCGTATTTGGCGGAGATTGTGTTTGAGAGATTTTTGGCGCATTGCTACTGTGATTTCCGGATTGACGGAAGATCGAAGATTCGGAAGATTGTTCGCAAGGAGATTTCGCTTGTTGCTTAGGTTTGAATTAGAAGACGGATTGACATCCCGTTCTTCCTTCTTATCTAAGATTTGTGATTGTTTGTTTTATTCCGAATCTAGTGACGATTATTGTTCTTGATTGTGACTTTGAGATTGATTTGATAGTTATTGAAGGTTTTCGGAAGTTTTCATCTTTCATTCTTTTAAACCTTGAATTTGATATCAATATGACTATTGTTGGCTAAAAACCCTTAATAATTCTAAGGTGAAGGGTTGATAGTTGTGGCTTAGATGATTATAGATCGATCGTAAACAGATTGGACCCTGAGAGTTAGAGAGAATCGACGACAACCCTAATCCACGGTCTGTTCTTGAGCTTCCACGGCCGTGGAACTCAAGAACTAGCCTTAATTTTGTGTTAAGTTACGAACTTGCTTTTACTTTAATCCAAAGTTAAAGATTTGCTTTAACTTAGTCTAGGCTTGCCTTTTCTAGGTGGTAGTGAAGCCTCAACAACCTCTACCTCGATTGTGAGTGTCACAACCTTAATCGGTTTAGTTAGTCTTGATCCTTGGATTACAAGTTTGGGTATTTGATATTAATTCTTACCTTTAGAACCTTTCTATATTGAAGCCTCAACAACCTTTATAGAGAGTGTCTTGTAGGTGAGTCATATAGGGTTTTTAGAACTTCACCGTACGATTACCTTACATTAGCATACCTTTGCATATCTTAACTCTGTCCTTATATCATTAGTATATCTTGAATCGATTGCCACAGCTGGATTCTTGGATCTTTAGGGTTGTTGTTTTCCCAATAATTCGAAAAGCTTCTTACATTTACTCGCTTGATAACCTATAATTGAATTTGTTCCCCCCAAATCCCTGTGTTCGATACTCTGGAATTCTTGCTTAACTATATCGATCCGTACATTGCAGGTTCGCTTGCTTGATTCTAGTTTTATAAATTTAAAGCTTATTTGCACGCACGCTAAGTGGCGAACAAGAACTTAACAAAAAGGAAAATAAAGCTATTTGGATGAACGTTAGTTTTGGTTACCAAAACCTGGAAACCGAGGTTTTGGCTTTCATCAACCATTTTCATAATGCCTTATTATCAAGGTGGAGTTAACAATCTCCCCCTTGATGAAAGACAAAACTGGTGATCTATGTACCTGCAAAAACGAAATATCCAAACAATATAGCAGAACAGTAGCACATATGTAGGATCAAATTTGGACAAAGATCAAACCAAGTTTTTCAAAACAGAAACAAATCAAACCAAGGTTTTCAAAGACAGAAATATTCTCCCCCTTTTTGTCTTTCAGCAAGAAAATTTTAAACATAAAAAAATCATTCTTCATCTGATATCATCAACCGGTAAGGCCTTGAAATATATATCAAAGTCTTAATGTAGGGAATAAGATCAATATTGTATAACAATAATTGCTCCCCCTACATTTGTGCTTCCCTGTTAAGCATACCAAGGATGTTGTATTTTCCTTTGTCACCAAGAGTTATAGTGCCAGTGATTTGCTTCTTTAGATTTTCGAAAAGAGATTCTTTTCCACTCATATGTTTTGAGCAACCACTGTCCATTATCCATTTTTGACCCTTTATCTTGGTGATATCCTACAAAACAGAAAATCAACCTTTCCGGCTTGACCAATAGACAGATTTGGATCCATTATGGGGGTAGACCATGTTAGGTAGCCTAGTCCCTTTAGGAACCCATATGTGTTTTACCCGTTCATTTAAACGTACAGGAAAGGTATTTCTAATAATGTACTGATCCGTTCTCCTATAAGGACACGTTTCCTTTACATGACCCTTTTTACAACAAAAGAAACAAGTAGGAGATCTCCAATTTCCTTTTGCCTTAACGAACGTGGTAGTAGGTTTTGCAGAAAAATTCCTGTTATATCCTATGCCACTCCGGTTTAAGGATAATTGTTGTTCTCCAAGCATTTTGTCAAGAGTAGCTTTAGATTTAGTAAATTGCACAAGAGCTATTTGCTGTTCTTGACATTTTTCAGAAAGTTTCACTTTTTCAATCTCTAAGTCAGTATTACATGTCTTAAGAGATGAGAGGTTTGCCTTTAGTTCGGAATTTTCTGATCGTAAGGCCTTAACCTTAGTGTCAAGATCTGATTGTATGCTGTCAAGATTTTGAACTTTCAGCGATAGCATTCTTATGCAAGTTTCCTGATCCTTTAGCTTTTCTTTTAAAATGTTGATTTCTTTGTTGTAAGATTCTTCATTAGAAATCATGTTTTTCAGCACTTCTGATAAAACACCAGTAGGACTGGATATAAGATCTCTTACCATTCCATCTAGATGTTGATCTTGGTTTTTATCGGTTTTTGCCATAAGACACAAGTTTGCATGATCATCTTCAGAATCTGAATAACTTGAGGAGTCTGAATCACTCCATGCTTCTATCATGGCCTTCTTGCTAAATTCCTTTTTCTTGGATTTGTTCCTCTTCTTTTGAGGACATTCTTTAACAAGATGATCTGTTTCACCACATTCATAGCAATTTTAAACACGATTCTTTTTTAAGGGGTTAGAAGACTTACCTTTGTATTTAGATGATCCAGCATATTCTTTATTTGAGAATTGCTTTTTCATTTTCAATATTCGTGCTAGTCCTCTTGCGATAAGAGTGAAAGGATCTTCATCATCACCATCATCACTGTTAGAATCTTCCAGTGGTTCCTCTTTCTTTGCCTTGAATGCCATTGTCGGCAATTCCCCATCGTCCTCATTGAGGATCATTTCATGGGTGATTAATTTGCTCAACAAATCATCAAGAGCAAGTGTATTAAGGTTTTGTGCTTCTTCTATAGTAGTTACCTTATGACTCCACTTTGCTTTAGGCAAACATCTGAGTATCTTTCTGACTTTTTCTTCGTTATTAAAAGTCTTTCCCAGTGAGTCAAGATTGTTAATGATCTCCGTAAAACGGGTGAACATTACTTTGACTGATTCATCTGGGATCATTTTAAACAATTCATATTGTCTAAGAAAGATACTTATTTTGGTCTCTTTGACCTGGCTGGTTCCTTCATACGTAACCACTAATTTGTCCCATATTTCTTTTGCAGATCTGCATGAAGATATACGATTAAATTCGTCAGTACTTAACCCACAGTATAATAGATTAATGGCCTTGTAATTCTTCGCCACGCTCTCTAGATCTTTCTGATTAAATTCAGCTTCTGTCTTCTTTACTCTTGTACTGTTAGGACCATCCTTGGTGGGAGTGTTACGTCCGTTCTTGATAATATGCCAAAGCTCTAAATCTTGATCGATAATAAACATTTGCATCAAGGATTTCCAGTGCATAAAATTGTTTCCTACAAAAAGAGGCGGTCAAATAATTGATCTTCCATGACCGAAACCTCCTTGTCTTTCACCTGCCATGATTAGACTCACAGATAATAATATCTAAGAAAATGTGAGTTAGGCTCTGATACCTATTGAAATGCGGAATAGGCAGATAAATAGTTTAGTCAATACTCTAGAAGGGGGGATGAATAGAGTATGGAAACTTTTCGCAATCTCAGGATAGGTAAGACCTTATCGAAAAGGATAAGACCTTATCAAACGAGATAAAGTCTTATTAGTAACTATAAGACCTTACTCGTTTCTCTAAGATTGATATTAAACGTAAAGGTTTAGACAAACCAGGAATGTTAAGAGCAAGACGAGATCAGCAGTAAAGGACACACGATATGTTAACGAGGTTCGGTCACCAACACGACATAGTCCCCGCCTAGGATTGATCCAACCCTACGATTCCAAGTAGCTTTATTTTCCTTCTTCTTGATAAGCCCTAGATACAACCTTCAGAAGACCTTCCCTCTTCTAAACTCAGAAATCTTACATTTCCTATCTAGCAACTCACACACTCAAAAAGGAAAACTAAAGTACTCCAGATACAACAATAGTATCCAACGTGTTTAGGAGAAATCACTCTTTGTATGATCCTAGTTGAATAGTACTATAACGCTCAAATAAGATCTCACACACTCAGAGAAGTAGAATGCTGAAGCTTAGAAGGTGAGATCAACGCTTTTTTAAGAATAAAATAGATCAGACGATTTTTCACTCGTGTTCCTGTAGTAAGTAAGTGTTGTGTCTCGTGTCTTCTTCTTGTCTCTTTAAATAGGCAAGCCTATCGTCAATTTTGAACGTTGAAGAAGATCTACAATATCTTGATTTGTTGTGATCTTGGTTGTTGAGATTTGATGTCAATCTTGGTTGTTGAGATTTGAAGTCAAACTTGGTTGTTGAGATTTGAAGATCTTCCAATATATCTCAAGAAGATTTAATTAAAACAAATCAAATATTTGTTAAAATCAAATCTCTTAAAGAACTTAACAAAAAGGAAAATAAAGCTATTTGGATGAACGTCAGTTTTGGTTACCAAAACCTGGAAACCGAGGTTTTGACTTTCATCAACCATTTTCATAATGCCTTATTATCAAGGTGGAGTTAACATTCCGCATTTGCGGATGAATGTCTAGGTTTTTTGTTCTTTTAGCTAAATTTTGATTTGCTTTAGAAAGAATAGGAGGAGAAGAAGAAGAAGAAGAAGAAGAAGAAGAAGAAGAAGAAGAAGAAGAAGAGGGGGGGGGGAGTTGATTGGGTGGAAGCACTACTAGCACTTGTTTCAAATAAAGGAAGTAATTTACCAATTTCAACACGAGTAGTAAGAGTAATAGAATTAATAAACCTAAACATTCATAATAGGCATTTAAAAATTCGGTAACACCGTCAATTTAAAGTCTAGGATAAAAAACGACGGCAATAAGATAAACTAGGGGAATTTCATCATAATATTTTAGCCATTTTGTTTGCATTTCGGTAGTAGCATATTTAAGTGATTCTAAACCTAAACCGGTTTGTAAAGCTTCGGCAATATTTACGGCTATTTCTAAAAAACAACAAGAAGTAGGAACGTAAACATAACTCAACATATTAGTAGAATCACTAAAAACTTTTAAAACACTACAAATATCATAACAAGTTTGCCAAATAATTTCATCATCTAAAATAGACCAAGAAATAAATTTGTGAGGAAAATTCTTGTAAAACATCTTTATATCTAATTGCTTGACTAAGTAGTTTATATGTTGAGTTCCAACGAGTTCCAATATCTTTTGAAAAAGCAATCGGAGAAACATTTTTTTCTATACAAGTTGATCTCCATTTTTTTCTTTAAGTCGGTTGAATGCCAAATATGTTCAATTACGTCGGTTATAGGCTCTAACATTTCATGTAAAACTTTTAGGCCATCTTGAACACATAAATTTAAAATATAACATGCACATCTTTGGTGAGTAAAAGAAGATTTTATAAGTTGACCCGCATTCCCCACCAAATGGTTAACGGCGCGGGTGTTAGCGGAAGCATTATCAAATGAGTATGAAAAAACTCGATTTTGTAAATTAAATTATTGTAAAACCGCTCTTATTAAATTAGCAATGTTGGCGGCACTATGTCTTTCATTAAAATGGCGAAACGCAATAACAAATTTATGCAAGTACATATCATTATTGATAAAATGTAAAGTGATGCCCATGTAAAAAAAATTTTGTGATAAAGTACTCCAAATATCACTACAAATTGAAACTTGATGCGAAAAAGATTATAAAATCGTAGAATTTTTTGTTTCTTTTGTTCATAAGATTGAGAAATTAATTTCGAAATTTGTTTACGAGAAGTAGGTTTAAATGCCGGTTGAAGATAAGTAGTGTTATATTCTCTTACATTTTCATATTCCGCATAAGAAAATGGAAAAGCTTGAGATGCAATTAAGTTGGCTAATCCTAAAGATTCATCAACATGATTATAAGTAAACAAAGAAGATTGAGAGGAAGAGGATGCAAACCCGTGGGACAATTGAGTTTGTCCCCGTGATATTCCGAGCTTCTCCGGATGATACTTTTGCATGTGGGTTTGCAAAGTCCCGTATCCGCCCTTCGCCTTCCACTTGTACACCTTCGGACAATAATTGCACGTAACTTGGCAATGATCATCCACCACTGGACCCTTCTTGTAATGCTTCGTGAATATGTCGGAGGTGAGCATTTTCAGTGGAGGGGCTTGTCGGAATGGCCCTTCACCTTGACCTTGTGGAACTTGTGGCATTTCCGTATCCGGCATTTGAGTCTCGCTTTCTTGTGTGCTAGAAAAGAAAGCCGGACTCGGAGTGAAGTCGTAGTCGCTTGGGTGATCCGGGTTTGCCATTTCACTTGATTGAAAGATCGAGAATGCGAGAAAGAGAGTACGAGATGGAGATTGAGAGTAGTAGTAGATAGATGAGAATGTTGGTGTGAGATAAATGGAAGAATTGTATGGTAATTATAGGAATTGTGGGTAGGAATTTTTTTCTATAATTAATATAAAACTAAAAAAAATTAATAACCCAACGGCTCAAAGAGCCGTTGCGAAGTGGGGTCCATCGGCTTATAGCCGTTGTGGGCCAAACCGGCGGTTTAGCTGGCGGTTTAAGCAAAAAAAAAAAAAATTTAAATAAAAAAAATTGGGCAAACCGGCGGTTAACCGCCGGTTTAGGTTTGGCCGAGAGCCAAACCTAAACCTAAACCGTAAACCTCCGGTTCGACCAAACCGGCGAACCTAAACCACCGGTTTGGTCAAACCGGCGGTTTACGCCGGTTCACAAACCGCCGGTTCGGCGGTTTGGTTTGAACCGGGCTCAAGTCTACCGCCACCGCCACCGCCTTTCTCTCTAGCCTCCTTCGTTGCCGCCTAACCATGTCGGGTCGCCGCTACCACCACCTTCCTCAGGCGCGGGTGCCTCTTCGCGCCTCCTCTGCCCCCGGGCCTGCGATGGATCCACCTCTTCCTTCTCTGCTTCCACCGCCTCCGGGTTTCTTCGATCCGTCTCCGTTTTGTATTCAGATATGTGAGGAAACCCTTTTGTTTCCCTGAGAACTTGTGTATGAATTATTCATAACAGTTATTTACATTGATAAAAACCTTCTATTGAGGGAACCCCTCATTTGCCATCTCAATTGGTTTACCACCCTTGTTAAACCGTGACCACCAAGATCTGTTTTTTTTTTCTTCGATTTTTTTTTTGTCTCCGGCGCCTGTGAACCCTTCTTACGGCTTCTTCCGAGCCACACTCGAACCCAAGAAATCCCTATAAAATTTGTAGTTCTACTCCTAGATCTAGAAGGATAAGTTTTCCTTGAGAACGAAAACCCATGAAAAACTTCTAGATCTAATATGATGGTTGACTACATTGTACAATAGCAACAAAATTGGACATAAGCCACCACCATAGAAAAAAAGCAAAAACTCAGTAACACAAGTCACAAATCACAATCAATGAAAACCAAAGATAAAAATCTCGCATAAAAATCTTATGGAAAAAAAGGATCGAAGTTGTTTGAATGTGCAATGGAATTTTCATTCTAATTCTTTTAACAAAGGTTCAACTTTGACACTAATTTCCTCTATGAATTGTCATCCTAAAATTTTGACATTGGTTCCTCTTTGAATTGTCATTCTAAAAATGAAGAGGTTAATCTCGTTCCAAGGACACCAATCTCGCGGCCTAACGTTTGGTCATTTTTCGTCCTAAGGGTTCCCCAGGCTTTGGTGTAGTCCAAATCTGAGGTGTCAACAGTTGTTCCCCAGGCTTCCTACCTGTGTACTTCCTTTGAAGATAAGTGTCATGCTCATCGCTTCCGACTGACTAGATCATTCTGCTTTCCCCTGAAGACGTCCTTGTTTCGGGTTTTTACGATGTATTTTTGTGTTTGCTTTTTCTCTTTTCTTGTGGTCCGTCATGACGGTTAGTCCGTCTGCCGATTCTTTTCAGCCTTTCGATCCAATAATCGGCGCGCCATCTATGGGATCGAAACGCTTTCCATTAACAAAAAAAAAAAAATTAAAAATTATGGTACTCATGCTACTACAAAGTAGCAAACAGGGCCTATATCAATTCTTTCCAACTTGTGCTAATAAATAAGTTTTAAAAATTATTAAATTAAAACTAAATTAAAAGAATAAAATATCTTGATAAATTAGATTTTATTACTATGCCCAAAAAACCGTATCAGTATGTAGATAGATTAAAGTAGCGAGAGAATCTGACCAAAAAATAAAAATAAAAATGAAGTAGTGACAGGACCTATCTTCATCTCCCATCTCCTGGCCCAAACCCTCCTCCTCTTCGCCCATCTCCCAGCATCCATGGCGGCCGCCTCTCCTTCATCGTCCCAAGCAGCGCTTCTTCTCCAGAAGCAACTTCGAGGTAGTAAAATCTCACTCTTTCATGTCCTTTACAATATATCAACTTTCTTCTCTTCGATTTTTACGGTTCTTTACTTTTTATAAGTGATCGAATTATCTTCTGTTTGGTTGCCAGATCTCACGAGGAATCCAGTCGATGGCTTCTCGGCCGGCTTGGTCAACGAGCAGAATCTGTTTGAATGGAATGTCACCATTATCGGACCCCCCGATACTCTCTAGTGCGCCTCTTTCCTTTACTAATTCTTCTCAAAAATTTGATTCATCCCATGGATTCTTGTACCGCTTTCCAGTTCTTGTTTACTCGATGCTGTGCTAATTCCTTAGGTTTAGGCTTGAATTTTTATCTGTGATGATTTCAAACCCTAGAAATTGTTTAGCTTCAATTAGGATTGCTTGTTGTTCTTTTTCACTTTCAAGGTGGATATTTCAGCTGATGTTGCTTCTTTGTGTTGGCAGCGAAGGAGGATTTTTCAATGCAATTATGACATTTCCTTCGAATTATCCTCTTAGCCCACCAACTGTGAGGTTTACATCAGAGATGTGGCATCCAAATGGTAGATCAATTCTGTAATAATGGACTTAGATTTCTCTATTTTACATTATTTGTTCCCCAGCAACATTACCTTATACTATTCTTTTCTTTCTTTAAACTACAGTGTATCTTGATGGCCGTGTTTGCATTTCAATTCTTCATCCACCGGGTGATGATCCAAGTGGCTATGAACTTGCAAGTGAGCGATGGTCACCTGTTCACACTGTAAGTGTTGCATCCGTGCTTGGCTATAGTTTTCTTTCCTTTTCTTGTGTGACAATATTCCTTAATTACTGGTTCTCATAAGTTAAAGTCGTGTTTTTTCAATCTGTTGGGTAGTATGTACTGAACATGTGATCGGTTAGTCATACTGAATCACCATAGTCCATCTTTGAGGTGTGACTACCTAGATGTGGAGAAGATGGAAATTTGATAAACCCTTGTTTCCTGCATGAGCGATGAGTCCAATTCCGAATCTCATTATTAAATGCCCAATCTCTGATCATCTCCCCTTTGATTTTTTGTAACTAATATTTGTATTAAATGCGTAATAGGTGTTAACTTGATAGGTTCATTGACAATATGTCGTAATCATCGATTCTCATAAGTCAAAATCATGTTTTGTTAATCCGTTGGGTAGTGAGTTTTCAAAAAGTGAACATATATGCAGCTACTTAGTAAAATTGAATGTTCCTACCTGGATGTAGAGAAGATGAAAACTAGATAAAGCCTCGTGCCCTGCATGAGTCGAATATTGAATCTCGTTAATGCATAATCTAATTCACACGCAAATGAATTTCACAAATTCCAATTATATTCACGAAGTTTCCATCTTATACTGATTGGGGCATTGCTCTCCATCTTATACTGTGTAACACTAAATGCCAGGGCAATGATAAATGATTCTCCTCTGCCTAATATGGTGGATTTTGGGTGGTCATAGATATCTTCCCTAAGCCACTGATTGCTTTCTATTGTGAGCTTGTGGTACAAGTGCAGAAGGAAATATATTAGTGTTATTATGCAATTTCCCCTTATATTAAGATGTTAGTCATGACATTTCAAAATGCGAACAGCTCATGTGGTAATTTTATATATGATGTTTTTGGCAGGTTGAAAGTATAGTTTTGAGTATTATATCAATGCTTTCAAGTCCTAATGATGAATCACCGGCAAATGTTGAAGCTGCGGTAAGTCCGTATGTGCAACACCAGGCGAAGCTGTTTATTCTTTGTTTCAATCGGAATGAAGTACTGAATGTTGGTCTGTGTGACATTAAAATCTGTATTGCAGAAGGAATGGAGGGAGAAAAAGGATGATTTCCGGAAGAAGATCAGCCGATGTGTTAGGAGGTCTCAAGAAATGCTATGATTACCATTTTCATATTTCTCTTGATGGGCGCCGCGGAGTCAGGAATGGTCCCAGTTGCTGATGGAGGGATGTCCAAGTGAGGGCATCCAGTCTTTTGCCGTTTGTAGCTGGTTATGTTATCTTTGATGTTGTGCAACTCATAACTTATATGCGAACTGCAGATGATGATTATATAAACATATGTTGTGTCTTCTGCATTTCTTGTCAAACTATTGGCCTGTCACTGTCATGTTCTACCCCATACCTTGCTATAAGTGGCTGTTCACCGGTCCAGGACCTGGATCGGAAAGTTCTTTGGACTAGACTAAACCAGTGATTCAAGTCCGGTTCTAGACCGGTTGGACAAATTTCTTTTTTAGGTTGAATTGAGCTAAGTTTGAGCCTTTTGAAAATTTGGTTGACCGGATCTGACTTGACCTGAGCTATTAGTTCAAGTCCGGTATAAAATGCCGGTCCACCCTTTAACCAATGTAGCAGACTGGACTGGCATAGTATTTCAGTCTGGTTCATGAAAATGTCATTCTTCGGTTCATGCAGTCCCATAAATGCATTTAGAAATATAAATCTTACCTTATAAAATATGATTCAATAAATATCTCTTTTTAGTTTTTAGTCCGGTGTTGAGTGTCCCTTTTTATAGCATTGATTTAGTTTGAGGATTAAAATGAAAATTGTTTGCCTCCTTCGGTTAGAGTACTGAAATGAAAATTGTTTGACTAGAGTCGGAAACTCTAGGCAGGGAGTAGATCGTTAAGGTTGAATTTCGTAAACATATCGTCGCGTCGATCTTTTTCATTCCGCACTTTATATCGCGTTTTAGTGTAGCTAACAACATTCTGCAGGTTTCGGAGTCGAGACCTTGAAATCCACTCCAAAGCTTTGAAAAACAGTTTTGTTCACAAAACACAAAGATCAAGTTCAAGAGATTGAGATCAGTTTCAAAATCTTGATATATGATTTTACGAAAAATTTTTGCATACTCTATTCAACCATATATCTACAAACCTATTACTTTTAAACCCAAAATAAAATAATTTATAAATCAGATATTGGAGCTGGTTAATAGATATCCGTATCTACCCACCCGACTTGAACTTGCAAATAACCCGAACTAAACCGACGAAGCCCAAAAAACCAGAAATAACCCGACCCACCTATTGCGAGTTTGCCATCCTACCAATTACTGTTGGTTCCAAAACTGGCCGTCTACCCACAGATCCATCCATGTCTAAACATAGCAATAATTCAAACGCACACGTGCCAACTTCCTGATCATCTCCGTCAACTTCCTTTTCATTCCACTGCCACTTCACCTTCCTTCTCCGTTACGCCATTAATGCCACCGATTCAATTCCGATATACTATAATAATGCAGTTCTTTCAGGACTAGCAAATTCCGGAGCTTGTCAGCATTGTTCTGTGCAACGGGAATTGAATTTCTTGTCCAAATTCGATTGTTTCTGTGGATTTGGTCAATTTAGGGTTTTGGATTTTGTGTCTCCGGCTATCGGATGCTAATTGCTGTAGTATTATTCTATTCTGAGCTATGGCGCAAAGTTCTGCAGCACGAAGCCACGCCTATCTGACTGCGCTCACTGTCGAGATCGAGAAGAAGCTTCAGCGGGTCCGCTTTTTTGCTTTTCTCGCTGTTTTTAATAAGATCAATTTTGTTGATTTGTGGCTACGTGGTTGCGATTGGCTTGATGATTATTAGTTTATTAGGTTCAGTTGAAATTGATTTATTATTTGGTGTCGGGATGTGATCTGATTTCTGATGAACTTCAATTCATTTTTATTCATATTGGTATCCAAATAGAATTTGATGAAATCTGAATTTCGTTTTTTCCCTCAAATAAATCTTACGTGAAGGCGGTAGTCAATCCTTCACAGAGGCGCACTCTACTTCAGGAGTTGTTTTCAGACGTAGCTTTGGAGGTGGATGATCGAGCTAAAGGTCTTCTTCTATTTCAATTCATCTGTTAAAGCATAGAATTTCCCAAAGTTGATTACTGATAGACATTGAATGATTTTGCTACGTTTTAGTTGAACCTATCTCTGATTGTTCAAACTTGCCTGAACTGTCAATGCGACTGTCCTTATATAGAATCTTAGGCTTATTTTCCTCTAACCTAAGTGAGTCGTGCATTTGTCATCACTATACTCAATACGTTTATCTGGGAATGAATGGTGTGAATATGGAATACAAATAAACATGATTATGTTGCAGTTCTGTTTGCACTTGGTCTAATTTTCTCATTGGAACTGAAAACAGAGACAATTCTCAGCAGTGGGGAAGATGTGATATCTCCGGGAGTAGATTGTACGCTATGCTTCTATGATGTGCTTTCAGATCATTTTGTAAAGGTGCCCGAGGATGGCAGGCCTATTCTTGGCTTGATTGTACAACTTTGGAGCCAGTCTTTTGCCTCTCACATTTTCTCCCTCTTGTTCCATAAATGGGTACATGTGGTTTACTTGTTTTGTCTTTCATTGCTTTATTGTTCCACATATGCGGCTGCTTATAATGGCGCATCTTTTTTCCTTGATAAATGATGGAATTTCAGATGTGACTAGACTTAGTGAAGCTTAAATCATAGTCACGAATCACTGATGGTGAGAGGATTTTTTCATGAATGTAATGTTTGACAATCCTGTCGTTGTGCAACCAGATAATGACATTTATGTGTTGGCGACAACCCAATTTTCGGAAACAGGCGATTAGTTGCAGAACAATTTTGTAGCTTAATCATATCTTATATATAAACGAGTCATCATTCATAGTTTGATGACTTTTGACTTTTTGAGATATTTGGGGGATAATGTCAACTGATTTTTGTTTGAAATGTTGCAAGTTCCCTTGCAGAAGTGGTAAAGGGCACTGCTAGAGTAAGTTTTGTGTAAAACAAAAGCAATCACATGTTCTTAAGATTGATGCATGACTTCTTTTTGGCAATAACATAAATAAATGGAAAGACGGCTGTTTCCTTAACAAGATAGTTATTTGTTGTTTGTCATTCTGATTTTCTGATCCAATTTCATACCTTAATCTGTAGTTATTTGAAGTTCAAATAGAAAACTCAGAAGTGCTCCTTCGGTACTCGTCTGCGCTTGTCCAAGGTGCTACAAATGTTTTCTGGTAGATACTCCCTGTTCTTTTTCTTACATAATTTTGTGTGTGAAACACTGCCTTAGCACCGAATAATTTCATTCATATCACGAGTAACTTCTACATGTTTGACAACAAAGTCTATCTATTTCGTTAACATCTCTTGACATGATAGATATATGTAAGGTCTTTACTTTTGAACTTTATAAGCATTTGAGGAAGTACTTGGCTTTGAATATTCTATTAACATGGCTGTTCTGGTTTTGCACGAGTTGAACAATGTGAGATTACTGAACCAAATTCAAATTCCAAGGGGGCCAAATTTTCCTCAAGTTTAGAAGCATGTCTCATGCCAGCTTAAACAAATAGGACATGCATGGAAGCATAAAAGTGCGTGATGCAAATTGATAGAGATAATTTCTAAACCATCATTCATCACAAACTCTTGAATGAAATTCCCACAAGATTGATAAAAATGGAATGTACATAGGCATTGGGGCCTGTAGCTTTCAAACGATGCATCTGTTTCGAAGCCATATTCACCTCCTTTTAAGTGTATTCCTGTCCTGATCTTCACAGCGCACATTGACATTCTCAACCATCAGCTTTGTAGCTAGTGACAGTTCTGATATGTGCTTTATCACAGTGCATATTTCCCTTCTCATCCATTAGCTCTCTAAGGTAATTTCTTTCCTCCTGATAGATGCTTTTCTATGGAAGAATAAGGTGTTCATGTCCCCATTTTTATTGCATAAAATACCCTAGTCTGCCTGCAATCAACCTCTCCTTGATGCTGTGTTTCTGCGAGTCACCCCAAATTAGCAGTTGTAGTTTTTTCCTCTTGTAGGATAGTATCCTACAACCTTTTGCCTCCTTGGACCAATCACCAAGTTTCTTAGCCCTTGACTCAATCTTCCATTACAGGTCTTTAAGCTTGTTTAATGATCTCCTTACAACTTTCTCTGCTGGGGGTTTTTTGTTCTGAATGTGTAAAAAATTACTTGTTTCATCCTGAAGTAGCATTTGCACATGAGCAAATTTTGCAGTTGCAATATTATGTTTAACCATGGTAGTTTGTGTTTTTATCAACAACATAACTTCTTCGCTTCACTTGTAATAATTTCCGTTATAACAGCACTGTCTGGTTCTGTATTTAGGATTGATGTCCAAACAAATACAAGGCGCTTCCATTCACTCTTTTATGTAAGTTATCGTCTAAGGAAGGATCTATGATTAAAAAAAACAATTTTGATTGAATACCTGTTAACACTCAGTTTCATTTTCAGTATCTTCTTCAAGATGTAGCACTGGATCAGAAGCGGCTAACCAAAATTGCTATTCAGGTCTGTTGACATTCATTTCTTGCAATTTTACTAAGTAACTCATATAGCTTTTTTTTTTTAATTATCATTTCACTTCGATGTAAATGGTGTGCCTCCTTTCTTTATATCAGTAGATTTCGTGAATGAATGACTACATATCATGGGTGTTCAACCGTTCCTTTTTATTAGATACGTCTTTCCCTAATCTATGGCTTGTTTTCTTTCATTTTGTCCAGGCTCAGCGAGATCTCTTTCTTCTACTTTCAAGATTTTTATTATTTTATGACGCAGGTATGCTTTCAAATGTACATCTTAGTTACATGAACAAAAATAAAGAATTTCTTAACGATGTCTTCTGCCATGAATACCAGTTGATAAGCTTCCAAGCTTTTTAAATGAGTTTCCTGCTTTCCCAAATTCCTTCTTGATTGGAGGGCCAGCAGACATCTTTGTAATCGAAATCACAGATCAGGTAAGAAACAGATTGCTAAAAATTGAATGATAAAATGCATCAAAGGGTGTCAATATTTACACAAGCTGGTATTATTTTTCAGCTTCAAAAACTTAAGATCGAGCCGGTCTTGTTACATTACCTCTCTCAGATGAAAACCCTCCAGGGTATATTCCTTAAATCCTCAGCTTGATATAGAGTTTCAAGAGATCGATTTTCAACAATTTAAATTAGTCACTTTTCTCCAGGGTTGGAGCTGAGAATGACGACGAGTACAAGACTAAAGGCTTGCTTGTATAGTTTCACTTCTCCTGGGGGTCCAATGTATCCTACAAGAGCTGTTCGTCATGCAGCATGGGACGCATTGGATTCACTTTTTCCTGTGAGTTGTTACTCCTTCCCGTTTGCGCTTGTAGCTGCATAATGTTGTTTTGAACTTGGTTTAGATATCATGAACGAGTAAGGTTTTTGAATTATGTTTCAGGTGGGTCGATACCCGCGACACTTGATCAGTCTCTTCTTTCGGTTACTGTATCCATGGTACTGGCCTTCATCATGCTGGAATTTCGTAGTGTCGTGCATTAAAGCTGTGTTTTATTCCCTGTTAAATCTGGTGTTTTCAAGCTGGGATAAGCTCAAGAGATCATGAAAGAACACAAGTGTGTGTACGAGTACTTGGTTGGTTCAGTTTTTGCGTTGTATTATTGTTATAGTTTTGTAAGAATCGTAGTTCAGGTTTCTCAACAATTGAATTTTGCTAATCTCATCAACTGTAACATGTAAGATATTGACATTGTTTTTTTTTGTCCTGAAAAGCAGGATTTGTAAGCATTACTTAGTCGAGTTTGTTTACGAACGTGGTGCTAAAAAATAATGTATGGAGCTTATAAAAATAACGTCTAAATACCTTATATTTCAACTAGTTTATAAGGTGCGGGTATACTTATATATTGGATTTTTGATAAAATGTAATGAGCTTGTATATGTATGAACTAAATCATGAGCTTGTATATGTATTATACAAACTAAATCATGAGCTTGTATATGTATGAACTAATGATATATTTACGAAACATTTATAATTTTTTAACAGCTAAATATTATTAATAATTATTTTTACTTAATTATTTATTTATAACAATTTCAAAATTTTAGTGTTTTATACAATTAGTTTATTTTTTTCTTAATAAAAATAATTTATAGTTGATTGGACAGTCAAAATAGTTAAAATCTACCATATTTTTAGTTTTTTAAATTTATATGTTATTTTTAAAATCTATTCAATCATTTCTAAATAATTTTTTTAATAATAAATAACTAAGTTTTAAAAATTATATTGAGGTATAAATATAATACTCTAATAATAATATTGTTAGTATATATTTAATTATGTCCTTTCCTTTTATAAATTTTTTAATTTAATTATCACGATATGATTTTAGTCATATTAGTTAATAAAAAATGACAAGGATGAAATGATTTTTCTTAGTCTCAAATAGTATTTCTAATTAAGTTGTTAGCTAATAAACGGGTCTATTTCTAATTAAGTTGTTAGTTAATAGATTTGGTAACAAACAAAATCGTATTATTATAACCGTAATACTGAATGTGATGAGATGAATTTTTTTTGTTGATTTGGCATGATATGGAAAATGTTAATTTTGAATTTAAATCTGTAATTAAAATATGGCAAATCTGTAATTAAAATATGGCAAATCCGTAATTATTTGCTAAAAAAAATCTTAGGTGGCATGGCTAATGTGTTGACATGTGGACTTAGAAGGCTGTGTTTTAGTAGTATATATAGATTGTTCCCAAGTGAGATTTGTAAAATCAAACTCTTAAGTACAAGATCATTATTATGCCTTATTCAGGAAGATATAGCACGTAATGCAATCACTTTCAAAACAAATGGCATCAACGAACCAGACAAGTCAACCACTCTTACAGATGTCATCAAAACACCAAAGAAGTAGAGCACTCAAAGGCACTCGAAGGTCAAAACACCAAAGAAGTCGAGCGATCAAAGAACGCTCTTTCTCTCTCTCTAAACAAATGTCATCACAAACCAGTCGACCACTCATACAAATGTCGTCAAAACACCAAACAAGTCGAGCACTCAAAGATAATGTATTATCTCTCTCACCGCAAGTGTTTGAAGAGTATGCAATGAACACTCAAGCTTAACACATTGCAAACATTCATACTGTAACTTTGTCAAGATGTTCTCACATTTTCATCGTTCGTTTTTTGTATCAATAACATGGATCAATAGGTATTTTCTAGGGTTGCAATGTGACTATGAGCAAAGAGTAAAGAATACAAACATTCATACAATAACTTTGTCAAGACGTTTTCACATCTTTATCGTTCGTTTTTTGCATCCATAACATGAATACTATGCATTTTCTAGGGTTGTAATGTGGTTACTAGAAAAGAGTAAAAGACATGAAATTTTAGGCCATGTGTAATATTGAAATCAAGGAACTAAGGACTACCTTTCTCAACTCCTACTATAAGAACTCTTAAAATTGGGATTTCTGTTCGAAAGGAAGTCAATACTGGTGTGGTTGATGGTGGTGGTGGGGAGCTGCGCCCCGCCGACATCCTTTTCTATAATTGGTTTCAGGGCAAAGACACATGTGTCGACATCACTGATACTTCTCCTTTCTCTTCATATGGCCTATCTAGTTTCATCCCAGGTAAAGCTGTGAGGGTCGTTGTTGATAACAAGAGAAAGAAGTATGCGGACGTCTGTAGCTCCAAGGGATATCATTTTCTTCCCTTTTCCTTTTCCACGTTTGGTGTATTTGGATGATGACGCGGTGGAGCTACTTAGAAAATTGGACTCGATTGCTAAAGAGGTACCCGAATATAGTAGGAGTACTTGCTTTATTTTGACTAGGATTGCGTTTACCATTCAAAAGGGTTGCGGAGCCCAACTTGTTAGTCGGCTCCCCTCCAAAGGCGTGTAATGTGTTTTCCTTCTATATTATATATTATTATTATTATTATTATTATTATTATTATTATTATTTATTTTTTGTTTTAAAACGCACAATTCACTGTACTAAACCTCCTTTAACTATCAAACCCTAAGTAATGCACAAATTACATTAAAAAAAAGTTCTTCAGCACCTCATTGTTAGGAATCAAATGCAACATATATCTTGTGATAACCGTTACAATAAGCAACTTGGGTATATATGAGAATTAAAACCCTTAAATTTATAAGGGTAAATTTGGTAAGTAGGCTTTTTTAAAAAACAAAGATACTAAGTGGACTTTTTTATATTTTCATTAAAAAAATATATCCCAAATTTTATTTTTTACCGTTCAAACACAATCTAGGGTTTTACCTACTAACTCTCTCCTCCGCTTTCTTCTCCTCTTCTCCCGTACTTCTCTTCTCCCGTACTCCTCCGCCACCGGCCCGCCGCCGCACTAGCCATCGGAGTCCTCCGCCGCCGCCGCACAATCTAGGGTTCCTTGCTTCTCTCTCTCTCTCTTCTTTCTACTCTGTTGAACTATGAGCTCGTCGTTGCTCTCAGATCTCGCTATTGAGATCCTCATCCCGGTTTCCGCAATCATCGGAATCGCTTTTGCGCTTGTTGAATAGAGCAGCATTTATAGTTTATTTGTCTCTCCCAATGGTTAATCATTAGATTAATTGTTGCAAAATACCTATTTTATTTCCTGCAGAAACTCAACATTGAAAGCTACAATGCTTTCTAGTAATGCTTTCTGGTAATGGTACGCTTGGACATTGCAACCATATTAGGACTTCTAGCATACTTCATAAACTACAAATTTGAGGAAGAAGATGAAGATGCGCAGATTTTTAGGAGATTGAGAAAGCTTCATGTGGTATGAGTTTTCTGGTAGGAAAAACTCATACCAGAAATTATAAAAAATAAAAATGATCAAAATTTTTTTTTAAAAATCTGGTAAGAAAATTTATGTTATGTGAAAAAATTCTAGTATGTGAGAAAATTATGGTAATTCTGGTATATGAAAAAATTCTAGTATGGTAAAATTCTGGTATGACAATATTTTGGTATGACAAAATTCAGGTATGAACTTTTCGTATAATAATTTCTGGTATGAAATTTCTGGTATGATATTTCTGGTATGATAATTTCTGGTATGAAATTTTTGGTATGATAATTTCTTGTATGAAATTTCTGGTATGAAATTTCTGGTATGAAAATTCTGGTATGAGAAATTCCGGTATGATAAATTCCGGTATGAGAAATTCAGTCCAGAAAATAAAAAAGAAAATAAAAAAAATATAAAAAGGGCAAGAAAAATAATAAAAGAAAACAAATTCAGTAATTAAAAATTATAACTTATACTTAAATAACAAATAACAAATATCTTATTCTTTCTTTCTAAATTGAAGGGTTAATATTTTTTACCTACTATTAAATGAAAGTGGTAAAATTTGGGGTACATTTTCTTTAACAAAACCTTAAAAACGCCTAGTATGTCAAATTTTGCCAATTTATAATCATAATTCTATTAGGATTAAAAAAAACCTGATACCAATGAACCTAAACTTACACATATATCAAACACCATAACCCAATATTCTTTCACCTGAAGATTGATTAGGCAAAAAATAATAATACTTTAGTTTTATGTGCTTTGTTCTTGAATGAGACGTTGGATTCTTAGTCAAGTGAATGACGCTTCGATTGTCACATCTCCTATTATATCTTAATTATGAAATTAACACATTAAGACTACAATGAAGAAACAACCCACCAAAGCATAGTTAGGTTCACCTAGCTCCAAAATAAGAAGATTAGCTAAACATCTCATAAACAAAAACAACATATTGATAAAAATCATACCGAATTAATAAACAAAAGAAAATCGAACCGAAGACAAAACACAATCAAGAGTTTCTAGTATAAAAAGTTAAACTCACTTAAAACCCTAAGATACATTTATATGATAGATGATTTAAAATCTAATATAGAAAATTGATAAAAACATCCAAATAGATTCAAGTGTAATGGGGCCGAAAATAAAAGTCCAAGCTTAGTCGACTTGATTGTGGCAATGTGACATGGGATGTGATCGACAGGTTTTGTCGCGGTCATGATTTTCTCTTTACTTTCTCCTTAGCTCTCAATCAGTCCGGTCTTTGTAGCAATTAACTCGATCACTAAAAGAGTTATGTCTCACTCATTAGTTGTTCCTCCATGTAGTTTCAAAAAGACGCTATGTAAAGACTGTCGGAAATGCGGTGGCTCATGTCACTTATGCATAAGGGGACAACTCCAAACCCTTGAAATCCAACAGACCCGGTAATTTGACAAACTAACGTCGACGGATCTCTCTCTCCCGCTCGGGCTCCAATCACGACCTCTATATCCGACGGTGTGGCCGGTAAATCGAAATATTGACTTAAAAAAAAAAAAATAGAAGTTGTATGGACTTAACGCAAATGTTTGGGACCATACAAATATAGTTTGTACTTTGTAGATTCCATGTTCATCCTCCCAATGAAATCTTATATTATTCTTATTCCCATCCCACTTCTCTCGCTTCACCACCACAATCGAAACTAAACGCCTTCTTTACAGAGCTCCATCTCCCTCACACTCCCTGCAAGATTCGGGATTATTACTATGAAATTCGGGAAAGAGTTTCGAATCCACTTGGAAGAAACTCTACCAGATTGGCGAGACAAGTTTTTGTGTTACAAGCCTCTCAAGAAGCTCCTCAAGCGCTTTCCTAATTGTTCTAATGATTCTTCTACTATCATCACTAGCCGCAATCAGCGAAACGATGTTGATACCGCCGCAGATCCAGCGGCTGGGCCTAGCGCGACCGTCGACCCCAGGGATAAGAGGAGTATGACCCTCGCCGAATTTCAAGAGTGGTTTGTGGGGCTTCTCAATGAGGAGCTTGAGAAATTCAATGATTTCTACGTCGACAAGGAGGAGGAATTCGTTATCAGATTTCAGGTTCTTTCTTTCTTTCCTTCGGTTATTTTCGATTTTTGGTTGCTATGACATTCGAATTGAGCTTTTCACGAGTATTACCAGACTCAACCATCTGGAATATTCTTATTTCTTCGTCTTTTTTTAATATATATGAAATTATTAGTTTGGTTGTGCTTACTAGGACTGTTGACTTGTTCATATGAGGCTCTGAATTGTTTTGTGCTTTGACGATTAGATCAATTCACTCTAATTACTCTAGTCTTCTGATAATATAGTAATAATCTAAACTAAATTGATATTTTTCGTCCATTGATAAGGTTATATATCAAGCACATATATAAGTTTTGCTGGCTCACTGGCTCAGTAGTGTTGAAGTTGGAAATCTGAAATGATGAGAAGGAAATGCTGAAACTCATAGCAAGGCGATTAATATGATTTCCAGTGGAGTTGAATCATCTCTTGTTCAGTTTCATCTTTTCTACTGAAATTTAGAGGAAATATATTAATCTTTACCTTTTCTTTTATCGCACATATCATATAGGTGCTTACAGAAGGGGAGTGGGCGAACAGATAATGAATTTTAAAGCTAGTGGCTGTGCAAAGCTTAATATTAAATTCAAAAGATGCAAAATTAAATATAAAATAACTAAGTTGTCATTTTACATGTTGCTTCAAAGCTTGGGTGTGATTGAAGTCATGCAAGCATAGTTTGCACGATAGCTGTTGGGTTAGAGATAACCATTTTTCCTTTCTCTCCTTTGTTGTGTATGATCCACCCACTAAGAATCTGGATATGTGGATCCCTAATCTCATAATCACTAGATGGATCCGTGAATCTGCATTCCATTAAACTCTAAAAGGTCATCTCCATTAAATTGAAATTATTTCATTATTATTATTGTTATGTAGGGGTTCCAGGTATGCAACATTTGGATTTTAAATTTTGGATGCTTGAGGTGAAATGCTATTATATAGACTTGATGTACAGCATTTATTTACAGAACCCTCACTTTGAGGATAGAAATAGGAGCAGAGAAGGATTGTTGATATATCCAAATGAAAGAACCAGTTTTATACTCCAAACTAGAAGAATTGATCTGATTAGGCAAAAAGAGCCCACTTACCCAACTCACCCTCCAAACTATTGTTAGGAGTCTCCAAACTATTGTTAGGAGTCTTCAGTTTGAACAAGGGATTGCAGACCCTTTTCTTGGAACAATAATTCCTCTTATTTATTTACATGCTTACCTCTTTGTCTCCCATTGTGATCATACGATCTCTCTTTCACAACCTTCCTGGATTCTTTCATTGTCTTTTTCAAATCTAGATTGATGCTGAGATGGTAATGAGGGTCACAGAAAAATTGAATAATAGCTAGATACAGACACTTGCTGCTCATTATATTGATGCATCTATTGGTACTAGCAAATAATTATTAGAATTTTGTGACCGCCTAGCATCTTATGGATATCTTTGACTGAAGATATCAGAACTCGGTTTTATAACTTTATCTTATAGGTTCCCCATGAGTCTATGGGCTGTGAATTAAGGTGCATCCCGTATACATTATCTAGACAGTACTGATCCATGTTATAGCCGGGGTGGGGTTTGCCTGGTTAACCGGCCAAACAAAGTGTTGAATATAATTTGTGTCTAGGGAAGTGTTATAGAATTCTAGATGATCAATAGGCCAAACGAAGTGTTGTTTGTTATTGTGTCTAGGAAAGAATCCTAGGTTTTCTATGCGAATCTATCTTGTTCTCTAACACATTCAATGCTGCTGCTAGAGAAGTTTTAGCAATAAATTAATGTTGCTCAGACATATGTACAGTGTAATTAAGTACAAAATAGTATAGAATTTAGATGCCACTAGAAGAACCATCCCCAAACCACAACCCACTATCACCTAATCAACCTGCAAGAGCAGTTCTTTCTTTTTTATGTATCTAGCTTTCAGCTAGCTCTTCTATGTTTAATAGTAGAGTGATAGGTAGGGGTGTAATATGAGACAAGCTACTCGGGCTCGGCTCGTCAAAAGCTCGGCTCGAGCTCGTTCGTTTTCTAAACGAGCCGAATACGAACACATTTTAAAGCTCGTATAAAAATTAGGCTCGGCTCGTTCGGGTAAAGCTCGGCTCGTTTTGCTAAAATAACACTATAGGAGCATTATTTTAGCCGAGCTACTCGGGCTCGGCTCGTCAAAAGCTCGGCTCGAGCTCGTTCACTTTCTAAACGAGCCAAGCCACATTTTAAAGCTCGTATAATTTTTAGGCTCGGCTCGGGCTCGGCTCGTTTCTAAACGAGCTAAGCTTGAGCATGCCGATGCTCGGCTCGTTCGGCTCGTATTACACCCCTAGTGATAGGCAGATAAGCATAGAATTTAGATGCCGTAATAAGGAGCATTGGTCATGGAATGTGAATCATTTTGCTATTGGTTTGTATATTTGGACAGAGAGGTCTGCTAGAATGGACGCTGGTCATGGAATGTGGATCATTGTGCTATCGTTTTGTCTATTTGGGGAGAGAGGTGTGCAAGAAGAGTTATTAGTTTCTGTGTTAGAATCTCATATGAGAATATGAGATGAGTTGTTGTATCTTTCTTCTTGGTTGACGCAGATAGTGCCATTGAAAGGGGGATTCATCAAATAAACATTTTGTTATCAAGTTGATTTCACAATTTTGATTACAACTTCGAAATAAAAAGGCAAAGAGAAGCTAAATATGGTCTACCTTCAACATTATCCTGTGTGAAATCCTTGCCCTTGATATTACCATTCTGCATTTCACTTTCATGAATTTGTTTTTACCCGGAGGTCATTGGAATTGAAGGTTGGACCTTTAGCTGCATGTTGCTTGAGGTTTTCTTGTGTTCTTGTATTTTTATAAGGGCAGATCAACCGCAGTGTTTTTTCCATTGATGGATATACTGATGTACTCTTGCTGTTTCCCAGGCCATAGCTTAACTTTTTATGTCAATTTATACAGGAACTCAAAGAAAGAATTGAAAGGGTGAAGGGAAGGGGCAGGGATGGAGTTCCCTCAACAGAAAGCAAGTTCAGTGAAGAAATGATGGAAATCCGTAAGGAGTTCGTCACCATACATGGGGAGATGGTGCTTCTCCAAAATTACAGCTCCCTCAATTTTGCAGGTACAAGACTATCTCTATTCTCACTCACCATCTAGTTTGTGTTCGTAAGGGATTCATCACTAAGTCCCTCCCCTGCTTTGAAACTAAACAGGGTTGGTTAAAATTCTGAAGAAATATGAGAAAAGAACAGGAGGGGTACTTCAACTTCCATTCACACAGTTAGCAGCCCACCAACCTTTCTTTACAACCGAACCTCTAACTCAGCTAGTTTTTGAATGTGAATCCAACATCGAGCTTCTCTTTCCAATAGAAGAGGAAGTAACCGAGTCAACGTCTACTGCTCCACCAGATCAAACCAGTGCGCCACCACTCAATGACATCACCAAAGCCCCATCTGATAGGGCATCAGTTGGGGACACTACAATGGATGTATACCGGAGTACACTGTCCGCAATGAGAACTATCCAGGGACTTAGAACGAGTTCAACTTATAACCCACTTTCTTTAGCTTCACTGTTTAGGAATCAGGAAGATGAGGGTAGCGGAGCTGTGACCGAAGAGAACTCCCCATGCAGTTCCGGGCTTTCCGCCGAGCAAGAGGATTCCGATTCTGATCCATAGTCCAGGCTAGGTTTATATTTGTTGGTTGTGTTACTGAAGTTTGTGTTTTGTAAGCTATGTTTTCCTGGTTTGTTTTCGTTACCCTCTTACATTGATGCTGAACTGTACAAAGAACCGCTGCTTAGATATAGCTGAACCTGTATTAACAAGTAACATGAAAGTTGCCTGGTATTGGCTTCCACTTATGTCATCAAACGATATTTGCAGAAAAACCACCCATAAAATAATAATTGGGTAGTAGAAGTATGTTTTTGAAAGAGCTGGCTTGAGAAACTAGTCTTTTGGGAGAACGAAATTTACTGGATAGTTAAAAACTGTGAAATTTGTCTGCTATCTCGATTTGTTTGAGAAAAAAAAAATGTTTAAGATCTATAGGTGATTCATAGTTGATGAAATCTAATCCTGGATGATTACTCTCATATAATGCAATTTGTTTTTAATTCACGATTTTTAATCAATTTAGATACTAAAAACCAACAAACATTTCTCACTTTTATTTTACCATTTTTTGCTTTGAGAACCGTTTTAAGGTTGTGATTTATACTCCTAAATTATTTGATAAAACTCTATCACTATTTCGATTAAAAAACGACTGGATCTAGAGCGAACTAGTCTTTCAAAACTAGATGAACACAAAGAAGTTTGTTGACGCAGTTCGAGTTAAGCTCTACTCTGCGGGATCTCAGGAGGGGAGAGCTAGCCCAATCCACTAGGTAGAGTTACAGTGTAGAACGGTTACAGGATGAGCAATCAAAAAAACGAAAAACCTTGTGAGATCAAGAACAGGATAACAAGAACAAAGATAGGTGAGAGGTCTGTAATCCACCAAGGTAATGATCTGTGCTTTGAGGCAAAGCAAGATCTAGACAACAAAGAACGTCTCAAGATAACACTCGGACGAAGCACTCGACTCGGATCTCTCTCTCCCTGTGTTTCTCTCTATCCTCACTTTCAGATCTAGGGTTTATCAGTAGAAGTGTTTCGGCCACCTTAGGGTTGAAGACAGAGAAGAGAGCTTAAGTACTCAGTGCCATGAGGTGAACTTCAGCAACGCAGCGTTTAACCATACAACGCTTTGTTCATGCAGCTTCATAACCTGGTGAGATGGACTGGAGCACTTACCATTGGGCCTCGATCAACTAGACCCAACCGGCCCTGTAATCAGCCCATCATCAATATAACACAAGTACCCTGTCCAACCCTTCATCAAACCCAACCGGCCTCACACTTAAACTCAAACCCACTAATCTGTGGTTTGACACGAACCGGGTTTAACTAAATCCTAACAAATGCCCTCCTAAACCAGGTTCTACAACTGCATACTACCAGTAGTGGATTAGTGGTACTCCTGTCCGTCATCAATCCAGTGTTGCTGTCCTTCTTAGCCATTCTCAATATGCAAAGAATCTCTGCAATATGAGAACTTGTCAGCTGGGACAATCTTGGTTCCAAAATCAGCTGGATTTACATCTCCTTTGATTTTCTGTATCACCAGTTGCTTGTGCTTGATCTTCTTCCTTATGTAGTGGTACCTGATATCAATGTGTTTTGTTCTTTCACGATACATGTGATCTTTACATAAGTACAAAGCACTTTGACTATCAGTATATATAACAGGAACATAAGTCTTATTTTCTATTTCTTCTAACAATCCTTTGAGCCATGTAGCTTCTTTGACAGCTTCAGTAGCAGCCATGTACTCAGCTTCGGTCGAGGACAAGGCTACAACAGATTGTTGTTGAGACTTCCAGGAGATACAGTTCCCAGCCCAAGTGAAGTAAATAGCTGTAGTAGATTTCCTGTTATCCTTGTTACTAGCATACTCAGAATCTACAAATCCAATCAGGTTAGTACGAGAGATATGTTCTTTATATACAAGACATTTATCCTTGGTACCACACATATATCTGAGTAAATATTTCATAGCATCCCAGTGAGGCATACCAGGATTAGACATATATCTACTTAAGACAGATATTCCAAAAGCAAGATCAGGTCTTGTGCACAACATGGCATACATTACAGAACCAACATCAACATCATATGGTATGTTAGACATTTTATTTTTGCCTTCATCAGAGGTAGGGCAATCCTTTTTAGATAACTCAAGGTGCCCTCCTAAGGGTACAGTTGCAGGTTTACAATTAAGCATATTAAACTTCTGCAGAACTTTATGCACATAATCAGTCTGGGATAACAACATGATTTTCTTTGATCTATCCCTAGATATGGAAATTCCTAATATCTTCTTAGCATGTCCCAGGTCTTTCATGTCAAAATAATTTTTAAGATCATGTTTTATACTAGATACAAGAACTTTAGAAGGAGATATTATAAGTATGTCATCCACATAAAGTAACACATACAATGGATCATGCTTCTTAATATTCTTAAAGTATAAACAAGTATCATATTCACTTCTGACAAAACCCAATTTAGACATACAAGAATCAAAATTTAAATTTCATTGTCTAGGAGATTGTTTCAATCCATAGATAGATTTGTTAAGTAAGCAGCATGCATTGGTATTTTTAGAATCAGTAAAGCCCTTAGGTTGTGACATGTAAATTGTTTCATTCAAATCACCATGCAAGAAAGCAGTCTTAACATCCATTTGTTCTAATTCCCAGTCAGAAACAGCAGTCATTGCAAGCATAAGTCTTAGAGTTTTATACTTAACTACTGGGGCAAAAATATCATTGTAGTCTATTCCTTCTCTTTGTGTAAACCCTTTAGCTACGAGTCTAGCCTTATATTTGTCAGGTTCATTAGGAGATAGACCTTCTTTGATTTTATAAATCCATCTACACTGAACTAGTTTAGAATCTTTAGGTTTGTTAACTAAGGTCCAAGTGTTATTAGCATGCATAAAGTCAATTTCATCTTTCATAGCAGCTATCCAAAGTTTTGAATCCTTACAGTTAACAACTTGTTTATAAGTTTCAGGAGTATAGGGATTTTTTACAACTGAAGTAGTAATAAGAGCATATTCAGCAATATTAGCATATTTCTTATTTGGGATGATAGTCCTAGGAGCCCTGTCCCTGGTTAGCTGGTACGGACCATGAAAACCATAATGACCTGAGTTAGTGCTACCTTGTCTTGTACCAGGGGAACTTAGGTCATTATGGCTTTCATGACCTGTTCCATCACTGGAGGACAAGGTGGGAATACTAGGGTTATTAGAAATATTAGGCTCATCTACCCCCCTTAATTGGTGATTATGTGAATTATTACTATGTTTAGGTTGTGAAGGGAAGCTACTACTTTCATTAGTAGTAGTATCATCATTAGGTAGATCACTACCTTCAGAATAGTCACCAATGTCGAATTCAATTTCAACATTATTGTGACTTGCACTGGGCATGTAAAAAGAGGTTCCACCACTGGAATTCTCTTCAGACTCACCAACAGTGCTACTAGTCTCACTGGAATGTTTATTTTTAAAGTGAAAGTCTGTTTCATTAAAGGTAACATTCCTAGACACAACTACCTTATACCCTCCAGGTTGAATAAGGAGAAGTTTGTAACCTTTTACACCCTCTGGGTAACCTAACATAATACCCTTTTTAGCTCTTGGTTGCAGCTTGCCTTCACTCACATGAGTGTAGGCCGTGCATCCAAAGGGCCTTAGGTATTTAAGATTAGGTTTCCTATTAGACCACAATTCATAAGGAGTTTTGAAACCTATGGCTGAGGAAGGGGATCTATTGATGAGATAAGAAGCTGTAGTAACAGCTTCTCCCCATAGGGAAGGTTTGAGACCAGCACTAACTAGCATACATCTTGCCTTTTCAAGCAAGGTTCTATTCATTCTTTCAGCAGTTCCATTTTGCTGAGGTGTTCCAGGGATGGTTAAATGTCTTTTAATGCCTTGTTCTTTACAAAATTCATCAAAAAGTTTGTTACAGAATTCAAGTCCATTGTCAGTTTTTAGACATTTAATCTTCTTATTAGTTTGTATTTCAACAAAGTTTTTCCAGTTCTTAAAAGTTTCAAAGGCTTCATCTTTTGTTTTAAGAAGATAGACCCAAACTTTCCTAGAG
The DNA here is from genome assembly GCA_033239125.1 of Fagopyrum homotropicum. Lineage (NCBI taxonomy): Eukaryota > Viridiplantae > Streptophyta > Magnoliopsida > Caryophyllales > Polygonaceae > Fagopyrum > Fagopyrum homotropicum. The sequence continues at coordinate 141,551,720 of BSWB01000003.1, read as the reverse complement.
AAGTGATCTATAAAAGAGATAAAATATCTCCTTCCACCTATGGTATCAACCTGTGTAGGTCCCCAAAGATCAGAATGGATGTACTCTAGAGGTTGTTTGACTACATAACTAGAGGTTGTGAAACTATGTTTGGTTTTCTTTCCTAAAATACAGGTTTCACATATATCTAGGTTAGCAGGTTTATTATCTATCAGACCTTGTTGATACAAACTAAGCATTCCCTTATTTCCCATGTGTCCCAGTCTATTGTGAAGAAGAGTAGTTTAAGCTAGAGTCATTAGATTTGTTGTTTTAGACAGATTAATTTCAGGTGAGGTAATAACATGGTATAGACCTCCTTTATTAATGCTTCTAATTAGCACAACATTATCTCTAATCACATCTCTAACACCATTCTTGGTGACAATAGTACAGTTCAAATTATCAAAAACAGATTCTGATAATAAATTTCTCCTAAGTTTGGGAACCCATGTAACATTTTGCAAAATTCTAATAACACCATCATGCATACATAAAGGTACATTTCCAATTCCTTTTATAGCTAAGCTAGTGTTGTCACCTAGCATAACTTCTCCAGCATTATACAAATCGATGCTACTAAAAGCAGATTTATTAGAAGTAGCATGCATAGTACATCCAGAGTCAAGAATCCAATCATTCATGGTATTAGGAGAGGTAGCACACACCAGTAATTCATGATGATATAAACATGCAGGAAAAGGCATTTTATACTTAGAACAATCATGTTTAAATGAGCATACAAGCAGTTCATTAGGATAATCAAATACACATAGAGATGAAAAAAAGCATGACTCCCAAAAACCCTCTATTCTGCCCAAAGAACGCGCCTCACGCGCATAGCAACCCTTTGGAGCCGCCGCCATCAAATCGAAACCCTAACAAACCGAAATCTTCAATCTCCAGATCTGAGAGCCTCACTTGTCTTGTTTATGTTCTCCTCCATTGTTGTTCAGCTATACTCTCAATACCTACTAAGTTCCAAGTTCCTAACCATGGAAAGAAATGTTTCGGTCGATATATTGTCAAACAAAGCAGGAAGACGAAAGCGTTTATAGATCTTACTTGGCGGCGGCAAGGAGGAAGGAGACCCATCTCGATGTCTCTCCGATCCACCACAATGTCTCTCCGAAGTCGCTCGGTCCCATCTTCAGGTTTTCTTAAGCCTTCTTTTCCCCCATCGGTGTTAGCCTCACCGGCTTTTTTACTCCCTAAATGGGGGCTCTCCACCAGTGCTCGAACAACAAACACGGTCTCCTTTTTGAAACATCTCAATGAAATATGGGAATCTGGAAGGTTTTGCTTGTATAACCCTTATTCCCAAACTAACAAATTTCACAACCAACACTCATTTCTTCGCACTATTGGAAAAGCCAAAAATGTGCTCGGTAGTGTGGTGGTCGGAGTAAAGAAGCAGACAAGAAGGATGGAAAAGTGCTCTCATTTCTCTCTATGGGAGAAGAGACCATTGGAGATTGGGGTGAGGATTCATCCTACCCCCACAACAAAATCAAGAATAATGGGGAAAAGATGTAGCCATGAACCACTAATCTGGTACTTTCTCACCCTCCTTTTGGTGACTGAAATCTTTACAATTGCTATCTTATATAATTTGCACTGTTCGAAATCACAAAATCCCTTACTAAGGTGTAATTGTAAAATATACTATATGCATAATGAAGCTCTTAGTAAACAGACCTTTGGTTGTGAAGAACTTTTACTGAGTATTTCAATCCTTGATATACTTGGAAAAAACAAGAATAAGCATCACTATGTGAATTTGAACGGGATTGCTATTTTGGAGAATATGAACCTTGTTTGCACTATTGTATCGTGGTCTATATACAGTGGCCGTCTGTTGTCCCTCTTCTCTTTTATTTGCAGGCTAGAAAATAGAAAAATACATGTAAAATACATAGCCAAAAGAAAAAATGGAGTTTGGTTGATGGAACAACTAAATATGACTCACAGGATTAAAGCAAAAAGATCTAGCAAGAAATTGTCAAACTTTAGCAAATTTCAAAACCGTAAGTATGCCCATACTAAAGCTCATAAGATTAATAGTAAACTGATCCATTGGCATATCTACTGTGATAATGACTCACCTTCGATCTTTCACCACATATTTGTTCTGATTAACTCCAGAAAATACATTTTGGTCATTTTTAGAACTAATAGCATCTTTCATTACATGGATTTGATTGAAAATATGGACAGTGTTTACCTTGATGTATATAGATTTGTATACACATGGTGTATACTGCATTCTCTCTCGAACTTGTGCAGGCTAAGGAATAGATGGGTATGGGTGGAATGTGTACCCAAAAGAAAAACGGGGACCATGATGTTAGACCAACAACAGAGGTTTCTAACCTTCAAAGAAACAAAAACAGGCAGTAGAGTAAGCTATACAAACACAATTCAGAGCCGTAAGTCTGCTCCTACCAAAGCTTTTAGATGTAATTGCTATTTACAGCATTTCCGTGTCAACACTACAAACAAAGACAAACTGATCATAAGTGGTAGAACAAATTTGAACAACCTTGGATATCTTTTAACAAACTTCTGCAGATTAGCTTGGAGGAACATACCAGTCCATGTAATCAGGAATAAACCATTCCTGCGAGGTGTGGCAAACAAGGAGAAAAAGGAGAAGATTAATGGGAACAATAGCAAACAACAAGCTCGGAGTATAGACGTGCTACTGATAAGGAATATCGAACTTCATGAACAAATAAACAAGAAGACACGACCCTTCCAATGGAGGGGAAAAATGAGACAAACTCTCAGGAAATAAATCTGCATTGTACCGATAATGGTTGTGAAAAACGGTTTTTATTTGTGACCATTTCTATAATAAATACTTCCCACTATATATTTGTAAGACATGGTAACTCTGAACAAAAGAGAATTGGGTGGATGAAAATTTTAGTAGCAAGTTATGATGACAATTCTAACAGTAACAGTAATTATAAATCATTTAAGGGTGTTGGCAATATAAGAAGTCCATATGCACAACAGAATCGATTAGTGCCAAAACTAACTCCAATTTTAAATCAATTTTTTATTTGGGTTATTCCATGTGTCCGAAAATTTTGGAGTAATCACGATCTTAAGTTACACAGTTTGAAAGAAAATAGTGTAATACGGGAAATAATGTTTGGAATAAGGGGAGTTAAACACCCAATATTATATCACTGTGTAAAATGAAGATTGTCTTCTGGAACTGTAGGGGAATGAAGAAAAGGAATTTTTGGACAAATTTAAACATGACATGTAAGAACGAACACATTCAAATGATTATGTTGGCAGAGACTAAAACTAAAGACGAGCCTGAGGAAAGGATATGGAGAAGTGCGGGTTTCGATAAAATAGTCTTTATTCCGGCGATGGGTTTTGCGGGTGGATTATGTCTTCTTTGGAAAGAATACCAAATCAAAGGTGAAAAAATAGATATTATTAAAACAGCTGAACGATATCTACTTGTAAAACATACAAATACAAATACTAATTTCGAATCCATGATTATTTTCATTTACGCTCCACCAAATGAACAATTGAAAAACCCTTTCTGGTCACAATTAAAAAATGAATTGACTAATATAAAAATTCCGATAATTATTATTGGTGACCTTAATGAGATATTGGAACCTACAGACAAGAAGGGTGGAGTGACTCCAACCAATTGTAAGTTTGAGAGGTTGTTACAGTTCACGAGCCAATTTAGCCTAAGGGATTTACCCACTAAAGGAAATATATTCACGTGGAAAAAAAAGAAAGAGGGAGATAATAACACATATGAGAAACTAGATAGAGTGATGACTTCACTCAAAATCATCCAAGAATATCCAACTATTCATACTAGAAACCATGCTTTCACAAACTCGGATCACTGCATGATATCCTTCTATTTTCAAAATTCAAACACTAGTGTTAAGAACAAACCGTTTAGATTTGAAACAATGTGGACGCTAAGACAAGATTGTGAAAACCTAGTCAAACAAGTATGGAGAACCCAATACGAAGGCTCACACATGTTTAATCTCACAAAGAAAACAAAACTTCTCAAACAAAAATTGAAACAATGGAGTCGAGAAAATTTTGGTAACATTAACAGACAACTTCAAAAAGTAGATGAAGACCTAGAAGGGCTCCAAAAGCAAAGCTTTTCACAGTTTGATCAAACAATGAACGACAAAATCGTTAGATTAAGTAAGAAAAGGGATTGTTTGGTGGAATACCAACATAAATATTGGATGCAACGAGCTAAAACAAAATTTCTTCAATTTGGAGATAAGAATACAAAATTTCATCATAGGAAAGCTACAGGCCGAAGAAATAAAAAAATTATCTCAACAATCACAAAAAATGATGGGACGGTGATGTCAAATGAAACGGACATCAATGAAGAATTCATAAACGACTACAAGAATCGATTCAAAGCGTCTCCAATGGACATGAACAAAATGCAATGTCAACTACAAGTTATTTACCAAGAAATATCTGATATAGATAACAATAATTTGGAAATGCCGTTCTCTACAAAGGAAATAAAGGAAGCAATTTTTAATATAGGTGCGGAAAAATCGCCGGGACCGGATGGAATGCCGGCGGGTTTCTACCAAAAGTACTGGCACATTGTCGGACCAGCTGTGACGAGGGCGGTCAAGAGCTTTTATAGAACCGGAAAAATTCTCAGACAAATTAACCATACGTTTATTGCTCTCCTACCAAAGAATGACAACCCAACATCAACGTCCCATTATAAACCTATTAGCTTAGTATCTACGGTGTATAAAATTATCTCGAAAATATTAGCAAAGCGATTAAGCTTAGTCCTACCAAAAATTATCCATCCATTGCAAAGTGCTTTTATTAAAAATAGAGCAATTCAGGATAATGTCCTTATTGCTCACGAAATTTTCCATGGGTTCAAATCAAAAAAAAAGGAAAAGAGGGGTACATGGCTTTGAAATTAGACATGGAAAAAGCCTATGATAAAGTAGATTGGGATTTCCTCAAAGCGGTCTTAAAAAAATTTGGATTCGGGGAAAAATTTAGACAATGGATACATGAGTGTATCTCTACCGTCTCATATTCTATCCTTATTAATGACTCACCCACTAATATGTTCTGTCCACAACGTGGTCTCCGACAAGGAGATCCACTTTCTCCTCTTCTTTTCAATCTATGTTCGGAAGTTCTTTCCAGAAATTTACAGAAATTATCCAATGAATATCCAAAATCCATAGGATTTCCTATTTCAAAGAATGGGACCAGAATTCCTTTCTTAGCGTTTGCGGATAACATTATAATTTTCTCTAAAACAACTACTCAAGCTACTAATTTGGTCCTCACTTCGTTGAGAGACTATTGCGACATTTCCGGTCAAATAATTAACTACCATAAATCGGCGTTTCAAACTACGAATAACATAGATCAAAGTAATAGAAGAAGAATCCAGGGCCATTTAGGGATCAATTTATCTACAAATTTAGAGCAATATTTAGGTTGCCCTATTATTAATGGGCGAGTAAACAAAGATACATTTAATTCAGCAATAATGAAAACAAAGCAACAATTAAACAAATGGAAATCGTCTTCCTTGTCTCAAGAAGGAAGGATAACGCTAATAAAAGCTAATCTCAATGCAAAACCAAGTTATATCATGCAGACGTTCATGCTACCAGTAAACATCCATACCGAATTGGACAAACTAAATAGAATTTTCTTTTGGAATAAAGGGCCAAATTTTCATCCCTTGATTAGTTGGGATAAAATTTGTAAACCACGTTCCCTTGGTGGAACTGGTATTAGAAGATCGGAAGACATGAATAAAGCCCTTCAAATGAAACTCTTGTGGAAAATTTTGGCAGAACCGGATAATATTTGGGTTAAAATTGTAGAAGAAAAATACCTTAAAGGTACCCGACTTTGGGAGTATAAATGCGGGACGAACACATCATGGCAATGGAAGAAACTAATTAAGTTAAACGAAGAATTTACCAAAGGGCTCACATGGAGGGTTGGGGACGGAAAAACAATCAGATTCTGGAAGGATAATTGGATAGTGGATAAGCCTTTGCAAGAGGCGGTGACAAACACAAACATTTTAAACAATATGGAACTTACTTCAGCGTACATGAAGGATAACTCATGGGACATCCAACGAATCGACCAATTAAGTACAATACTACCTCTGAACATTATCGAAAAAATAAAAAAATATAATCTTCCCAATAGTTACATCCGGGACAGGCTATACTGGTCGGGGAATGAGGAAGGATGGTATTCGACTAAATCATCTTTAGAATTTATTCAAAAACATAAGGTGGGGGTTACTACGGATAAATCTTGGATTTGGAAAATGGACGTAATGCCCAAAATTAAAAACTTTTTATGGAAACTAGCTATGGATGGACTACCAACAAAAGAAAATCTTGACAGACAAAAGATCCCCGTTGTAATGCATTGTGAATTCTGTAATCACCATACTGAAAGTACCAAACACCTCTTCTTCCGGTGTCCTTTTATGATATCAACCATTAAAAATCAAAAAATGACAACGATCTTAAAAAACTACGATTTTGCTAATTGGAGAATCGACGAGGCTCTCCATGATCTAAAAGGATTAATATCAACAAAAGAAATGAATCTCACTGTAGTCACTTGGTGGAATTTATGGATGGCAAGAAATCAATTTATTTTTAACAAAACAAAAATTCCGGAAAATATTAAAGACTCAGCATTGAACCAAATTGAAATGTGGAATAGAGCAAATATGAACCAGAATAGGAATAACATAGCAATTAAAGCACCACGAAGAAAAATGAAAAATATTAAATGGAAAACACCAGGGAATGGTTTTTACAAACTCAATTTTGATGCTTCAAAAAACTCGGCAGGAAAATTTTCATTTGGCTTTATCATCCGAAATCACAATGCCGTCCCAATCGAAATTGGAAGTGGTAGGCGTGATGTTGATTCTGTTTTGGAATCAGAAGCTATTGCCTTACGAAATGGTCTCCAAAAGGCCAAGGATATTGGAATCAAATTCATCGAGATTGAAGGAGATAATCTGACGCTTGTCAATTCGATCAATCGTATCTGGAAACCTCCTTGAGAACTTGATATGATTATCAACGATATTTCGATTATCAACTCAGAGTTTACTATCTCCATCACTCGACACATTTTTAGGGAAATTAATATGGTTGCGGACAAGATAGCTTCACATGGACACAATACCGATCTGCACATGGAAGAGATTCCAGAAGATGTTCAAGACCTCATCCGCAAGGATGCCATAGGCCGATTGGTTTCTAGAAACTGATCCACCTATTATCTTACCTATGTATCAAAAAAAAAAAAAACACATAGAGATGCAGAATGAGTAGATTTATCTTTATTAGATTCATCTTTCTTTTTCTTTCTACATTCTTCCTGGTAGTGTCCTAGTTTACTGCAATAGAAGCATTTTTTATTCTTTTTATCAGGATCATTAGAGTATGTATTCTTATTTTTCTCTGGTTTATATTTCTGCTTATATTTTGTTTTATTTCTTTTATTTCCTTTCATCATGAGGGCCTCAGATTTATCATCAGTTTTATGATTTGTTTTAAAGACTTTCATACTTTCATTTTTCTGTATTATTTGTTCCAGTATTTTGTCCTTAGATATTTCATCATGGCTAAACTGGATAACATCTTTAAAATTATCAAACTGACTAGGCAAGGCATTCAATAAAAGTATTACAGAATGATCATCAGAGATCTTATCATTACATCTTTTTAAGTCTTGTGTCAATTTAAGAAAAATATCTAGGTTTTCATTCTAAAATTGAACAATCTACATAACAGAGATATACGACTGGGCAAAGACTTTTTAAGATAAAGATCTTCTAATTTTTTCCAGAGCAAAGAGGGATCAGTGAGACTTACAACCTGATGAGCCACGTCGTCAGCTAACCGTATAAAAATCTCAGAGTGAGCTTGCTCCTCAAGCTCTTGTTTCCTATCTGGGGAAGTATCCCGAGGGAACTTTCCTTGTACAGTTGTCTAGCACTTCACCTTGATTAGGATCGCTTTCAGCTTCAGTTGCCATATGGCAAAGTCAGAGGTGCCATCAAAGGGCTTAATCCTCACTGTATTTTCCGACATAGTCCCGTGTCTAAGAAGACACGATCCCAGATGTCGTACTTAGGGTCTATATGAGGGCAGTCTTTAGAATTAAAGATCCTGCCGTCTTGTGTTAAAAATCAAAGATCCTCAAAACACTGTAAGTTTTGGGTTCTTTTGATTTTTCTTGTATCTAGGGTTCCTTAGGCAACAGTGCTTGAAGGAATTATCCTCTTTTCTGGGATTTTTTAAAGAGCCAGAAGATTTTTCAAAGACAGTTTTGAGATGAAAAAACGAAAAGAAAAACGATAGAGTAAAGCGGAAGCAGTTTTGAAAAAGAATCTTCAAAAAAGGAAGGGAAAAACATTTACAAAGGGAAAAAAGGAAGATCGATTGAAAAAACCAGATCTCCAACTTTAAATCGAGAAAACCACGCTCTGATACCAATTTGATAAAACTCTATCACTATTTTGATTAAAAAACGACTGGATCTAGAGCGAACCAGTCTTTCAAAACCAGATGAACACAAAGAAGTTTATTGACGCAGTTCGAGTTAAGCTCTACTCTGCGGGATCTCAGGAGAGGAGAGCCAACCCAATCCACTAGGTAGAGTTATAGTGTAGAACGGTTACAGGATGAGCAATCAAAACAACGAAAAACCTTGTGAGATCAAGAACAGGATAACAAGAACAAAGATAGGTGAGAGGTCTGTAAACCACCAAGGTAATGATCTGTGCTTTGAGGCAAAGCAAGATCTAGACAACAAAGAACGTCTCAAGATAACACTCGGACGAAGCACTCGACTCGGATCTCTCTCTCCCTGTGTTTCTCTCTATCCTCACTTTCAGATCTAGGGTTTCTCAGTAGAAGTGTTTCGGCCACCTTAGGGTTGAAGACAGAGAAGAGAGCTTAAGTAATCAGTGCCACGAGGTGAACTTCAACAACGCAGCGTTTAACCATACAACGCTTTGTTCATGCAGCTTCATAACCTGGTGAGATGGACTGGAGCACTTACCATTGGGCCTCGATCAACTAGACCCAACCGGCCCTGTAATCAGCCCATCATCAATATAACACAAGTACCCTGTCCAACCCTTCATCAAACTCAACCGGCCTCACACTTAAACTCAGACCCACTAATCTGTGGTTTGACACGAACCGGGTTTAACTAAATCCTAACATTACTTATGTGTCAAATGCCCTTCAAATCCAAAGCCGACACCAAAGGCGAAAGAAGAATTCCCAACGCCCAAACACCATACCACAATCTCACCTGAAAACTTCCTTATCGAGAAGCGTCGAAGATCAGAAATCCATGGGATTTGGGAGAGAGGGTGTTAAAACGTTGATAATCGATTTTTGGAAAGGTTGGAGGAGCTATCAAAAGAGGACGAAGCCGATTGAACCGGAGAAGCCGTTGGGGCATGTGATCATCGATTTTTTGGAAAAGTTGGAGGAGCTAATGACGAGAGAGGAACTCGGATCGACAATGATGCTAGCAAAGGCCGGGGAAATTGTGGGGATGAGGACCTCCCCGAAACCCTAACAAGATGAATCAACTTTAAATTATTTTTCTTTTTGTTTTGTTTTTTTATTTCAAAAAAAATCCAACTCAGATGCCACTAGGATGACAAGTCACTCTCTGCCGGAAATTTGACCGGAGTAAAATTTTATGGCACCGTGTTACCAAGTATACTGAAGATTGGGGTATGTTTATTTCTCCGTGTTACCACCCCCTTTATTTTGGGATATTTTAATTAGTTTTACCTATATGTCACCACCATATGGCTATTCAAATTTTGGTCTGAACTTTGATCGATATGGATCTTGACCGGAGAATTCTTGTTGATGGTGTACTAAGGTTTTGTCTAGACTAGAACCAAAATTTAAATGGGTACAATTTTAGGTAAAAATATTTGGCCCAAACTTGAATATTCCGTTCAAGTCTAGTACACATGACACTTTTCGGTTCAGGTCCGGTCCTGAACCAATAAACAACCCTAACTACGGACTATTTATTACTTTAAGTCATGTCTCAAGATAATTTTCTGCTCATAAAATATCCTTATTTTAATTGTAGTGTTCCCAACGAGCCTAACGCCTAGATTTATGTCTTGCGATTCTCTTTGATCTGGTAATTTGTGATTCAAAATGTCATCTGCTGATGTCTTGTGTCTGGGAACCTTATAAGGATGATGGGCACAACATCAGGGTGTTAGTATTGTCAATACACTAGAATAACAAAATAATTAATGTATTTAAATGTTGTCAACAACACTAGGAAAAACAAAGCAATGTTTTTAAGTGTTGTCAACAACACTATGATAATAAAATAACGTATTTAAGTGTTGTCAACAACACAACAAACACCCAAATAAGGGTGGTTGTGTTGTCAATACCACCATAAACACCCACCACATGAATGTTGGTGTTGTCAACAACACAAAAATAAGCGGTGTTAGGTGTTGTCAACATTAACACAACACCAAAATAAGATGTGTTGTGTTGTCAACAACACAACAAAAACCCAAATAAGGGTGATCATGTTGTTAAACAACTCTAAAAATACCCAAAGGTGGATGTTAACATTGTCAACAACATCAAAAAAAACAAACTAAGTGACTTGGTGTTGTCAACAAAACTAAAATAATAAAATAATGTGTTTAGATATTGCCAACAACACAAAATTAACAAAACAGTGTATTTAAGTGTTATAGACAACAATATGTTTCAGTGTTGCCGACAATACTAAAATAACAAAATAATGTATTTATGTATTGTCAATAACACTAGAATGTGGATATTGGTGTTGTGAACATGTGAACAACGCCAAAACCAAAATAAGTGGCGCGGTGTTGTCTACAATTACAAATAATGTGTGTTAAATTCTATGGGCAAGGACACAAATTAAAGAAGAAGAAAAACACACTACGGGCCCGTTTGGAAGCTCTAGGAATCATTCCCGGTAACGGAATGATTCCGAATCAATCAAAAAATACGTTTGGTTAAAGGTCTTTTATCACATGAAAATAATCCCATCATTTCCATTTCCATTCTTAACCCTTATCCAATTCCATTCCGTTTCCATTCCACCGCTCCAACCAAACGGGCACTACAAACGTTCAACCGTTGGAATAGTTCAGTCCAAAACCGGACCAAACTCGGACCGTAACTAGCTTTTTAATATTTTTTATGCCCATAATTTTACTAAACCGGTCATAAGTAAGGTCGCGAAGGGGATTTTGACGAAATTCTAAATTGATTCACTCGATCTCGTCCCTCGTCAATTTGTAGCTGTAGTAAAGTCAAGTACAGTCACTTCCCTGTAAAACCCTACTAGAAGATGAACAAAATTTTGTCTTTCACAAGGTTGAATCACTTCACCAACTGCAAACCCACTACAACCATTGTCGATTTTATCAGCGGGGCTCTAATAGAAAGCCATTTGATTTTCGTGAGACCGAAATCCAAATCCACCTCCATACCCAAGAAGCAACTAAGGGTCAGAGACCATGGATACGACAATTACATGGAAATCGAGAAGAAGATGCGGAAAGTGCTGAAGATGGAGGATTTGATCCTCTCCCAACCAAACCAGTGTGTCGCCGTCTCTCGTTTCGATACCCTTGCTCGTCGTCTAGGGTTTAAGCAATTAGAAGCCGGACGTTTCGTTCTGAAATTCCCCCATATCTTCGAGATTTACGAGCACCCAGTTCAAAGGATTCTTTATCTGAGGCTTACAAGGAAAGCCAACCTCCAACTTCAGCAAGAAAAAGATGCCCTTATCGCCCAGATCCCGGAAGCCGTGACCCGGCTTCGAAAGCTGCTGCTTATGTCGAATTCGGGTCGTTTGAGGCTGGAGCATGTGAGGATTGCTCGAAAGGAGTTTGGGCTACCTGATGATTTTGAGTCCTCGGTGGTGTGTAAGTATCCTCAGTTCTTTAAATTGTTTGATGCAAAAGAAACTAGGAATAAGTACATAGAGATTGTGGAGAGAGATCCTAGGTTAGCTGTTTGTGCTATAGAGGCTGCCAGGGAGAGGGAGTATAGGGAGAAGGGGATTGATGCCGAGAACATCCGGTTTTCGTTTATCGTCAACTTCCCACCTGGTTTTAAGATTGACAAGTATTATAAGATTGCTATGTGGAAGTGGCAGAGATTACCTTATTGGTCTCCGTATGAAGATGTTTCGGGATACGACATGAGGTCAATTGAGGCTCAAAAGCGCATGGAGAAGAGGGAGGTGGCGACTATTCATGAACTTTTGTCATTGACAGTTGAGAAGAAGATCACCTTGGAGAGGATTGCACATTTCAGAATGGCAATGCACTTGCCTAATAAGCTTAAGGATTTTCTACTGCAACACCAAGGGATATTCTACATTTCCACTCGTGGGAATCAAGGGAAGCTTCATACTGTTTTCTTGAGGGAGGCACATAGGAAGGGGGAGTTGGTGGAGCCAAATGAGTTGTACTTAGCGAGGAGAAGGTTAGCTGAGTTAATTTTGTTGAGCCCGAGAAAGGCTCCTGTTGATGAGCAGTTGGTTAGTTATAGGAGACGTGGAGATGATGAGGATGTGGAAAGAATCAGGAGAGTATATGAGGAAGATGATTCATCTAGGTTTGAGGTTAATGGTTTTGAGCTGTGTGAGGATGATGAACAAGATGGGGCCTCTGACTTGGATACTGATGATTATGGTGACGAAGATGAGAGTGTGTCAGGTGAGCCTCTTTGTCAAACTGAGTGACTAGTCAAATTTTTTTTTGATAAATGTGAAATTATCAATCTGGTTGTGTTTACTAGGACCGTTGACTTTGTTCATATGAGGCTGCGAATTGTTTTGTGCTTTGACGATTAGATCAAGTCACTCTAATTACTCTAGTGTTCTGATAATATAGTAATAACCTAAATTAAATTAATATTTACTTTCCATTGATTAGGTTATATCTGAAGAACATATATAAGTTTTGCTGGCTCACTGGCTAAAATGATGAGAAGGAAATAGTGAAACTCATAGCAAGGCGATTGATATGATTTTCAGTGGAGTTGAATCATCTCTTCTTCAGTTTCAGCTTTTGTCCTGAAATCTAGAGGACATATATTTATCCTTAATTTCTTTTATTCCTTACGGAAGCCCATATCATATAGGTGCTTAAAGAAGGGGAGTTGGGGAACAGATAATAAATTTTAAAGCTAGTGGCTGTGCAAAGCTTAATATTAAATTCAAAAGATGCAAAATTATATATAAAATAACTTTTAGGAAAGTTGTCATTTTACATGCTGCTTCAAAGCTTGGGTGTGATTGAAGTCATGCAAACAAAGTTTGCACGATAGCTGTTGGGGTAGAGATAACCATTTTTCCTTTCTCTACTTTGTTGTGTATCGTCCACCCACTAAGAATCTGGATATGTAGATCTCTTATCTCATAATCACTAGACGGATCTGTGAATCTGCATTCCTTTAAACTCTAAAAGGTCATCTCTGTTAACTTGTAATTATTTCATTTATTATTATTGTTATGTATGGGTTCCAGATATGCAGCAGACAAGCAGTTGTATTTTATATTTTGGATGCTTGAGGTGAAATGCTAATATATAGACTTCATGTACATCATTTATTTACAGAACCTCAGTTTGAGGATAGAAATAGGAACATAAAAGGATTGTTGATATGTCCAAATGAAAGAACTAGTTTTATACTCCAAAATATTGGTAGCAGTCTTAAAGTAACAGAGAAAATGAGAGATCGCCTAGATTGGGTAGGCCATTAAAAGTTTCAGTTTGAACAAGTGATTGACAGACCCTTTTCTTGGAACAATAATCCCTCTTATATATTTACATGCTTACCTCTTTGTCTCCCACTGTGATCATACAATATCTCTTTCACAACCTTACTGGATTCTTTCATTGTCTTTCTCAAATCTAGATTGACGCTTATATGGTAATGAGGGTCACAGCAAAATCGACAAAATAGCTAGATACAGACACTTGCTGCTCACTATATTGATGCATCTATTGGTAATAGCAAATAATTATTGGAATTTTGTGACAGCCTAGCATCTTATAGATATCTTTTGACGGAAGATATCAGAACTCAGTTTTAAAACTTTATCTTATAGGTTCCCCATGAGTCTATGGGCTGTGAATTAAGTTGCATCTCTTATACATTATCTAGTCATTACATATCCATGTTAAGATGTTATAGCTGGGAGTGGGTTTTGCATGATTAACCGGCCAAACAAAGTGTTGAAAATAAGTTGTGTCTAGGGAAGTGTTATAAAATTCCTGATGATCAATAAGGCAAACGAAGTGTTGTTTACTATTGTGTCTAGGAAAGAATCCTAGGTTTTCTATGCAAATCTATCTATTATTTGTTCTGTAACACATTCAATGCTGCTGCTAGAGAAGATTTAGCAATGAATTAATGTTGGTGAGACATATATATGTACAGCTTAATTAAGTACAAAGTAGTATAGAATTTAGATGCCATACAAAGGACCATCCCTAAACCACAACCCACTATCACCTAATCAACCTGCAAGAGCAGTTCTTCCTTTTTTATGCATTTAACTTTCAGCTAGGTCTTCTAAGTTTAATAGCAGAGTGATAGGCAGATAAGCATAGAATTTAGATGCCGTTATAAGGAGCATTGGTCATGGAATGTGAATCATTTTGCTATCGTTTTGTATATTTGGATGGAGAGGTGTGCTAGAATGGACGCTGGTCATGGAATGTGAATCATTGTCCTATCGTTTTGTCTATTTGATGAGAGGCGTGCTAGAAGAGTTATTAGTTTCTGCATTAAGATCTCAGATGAGAATATGAGATGCGTTGTATCTTTCTTTTTGGTTGACGCAGACGGTGCATTGAAAGGGGGTTTCATCAAATAAACATTTTGTTATGAAGTTGATTTCATAATTTTACAACTTCCAAATAAAAACGCCAACAGAAACTAAATATGGTATACCTTCAACATTAGCCCGTGTTAAATTCCTTGCCCTTGATATTAGCACTCCGCGTTTCACTTTCATGAATTTGTTTTTACTGTTGGGAGGAGGCCACTGGTATTAAAGCGTAGACTTCCTAGCCGCATATTGCTTGAGGTTTTCTTGTGTTCTTGTATTTTGTAAGGGCAGATCAACCGCAAAGTCAGAAAATGGTTGATGCATATACTGTTCTGCTCTTGCTGTTTCCCATAGGCCATAGCTTAACTTTTATGTCAATTTATACAGGAACTGAAAGAAAGAATTGAAAGTGGCAGGGATGGAGTTCCTTCAACAGAAAGCAAGTTCAGTGAAGAAATGATGGAAATCCGTTTATAGTTCGTCACCATACATGGGGAGATGGAGATGGTGCTTCTCCAAAATTACAGCTTCCTCATTTTTGCAGGTACAAGACTAATTTGTATTCTCAGTCATCATCTAGTCTGTGTTCGTAAGGGATTCGTCACTAAGTCCCTTCCCTGCTTTGAAACTAAACAGGGTTGGTTAAAATTCTGAAGAGATACGACCAAAGAAAATTAGGGGCTTCAACTTCCATTCACACAATTATCAGCCACCAGCCTTTCTTTACAACCGAACCTCTAACTAGCTAGTTTTTGAACGCGAATCCAACATTGAGCTTCTCTTTCCAATAGAAGAGGAAGTAACCGAATCAATGACATCACCAAAGCCCCATCCGATAGGGCATCAGTTGAGAACACTTCTAAGATGTATGCCGGAGTAGACTATCCGCAATGAGAACCATCCAGGGACTTGGAACGAGTTCAACTTATAGTCCACTTTCTTTAGCTTCATGTTTAGGAATCAGGAAGACGAGGGTACCGGATCTGTGACTGAAGAGAACTTCCCATGCAGTTCCGGGCCTTCCGCCGAACAAGAGGATTCCGATTCTGATCCATAGTCCAGGCTCGGTTTTTTTTGTTGGTTATGTTACTGAAGTTTGTGTTTTATAAGCTGTGTTTTCCTGTTTTGTTTTTGTTACCTCCTCCATTGATGCTGAACTGTACAAAGAACCGCTGGTTAGATATAGCTGATTCCTTTGGAAATTATTGTGATCTCAGTGTTTCTGTTAAATTTTGTCTTGCAAAATCAAATTGATTGATGAACCATAGAATCAACACCAGCAGACAAAGAAACCTCGTGACCCATTTCCACTTTACTGTCTGAAACGTAAAGTCTGAAACCAATCCAGACAAAATCATCCTACAATTCTAAATGCTAGACATGCCCACAAGCATACTTGAAGGGCAAAGGCTGCAAATGAGAACAGTGGGCACAACAGAGCAATGAAGAATTTACATTTATAATGAGAACAGTGGGCACAACAGAGCAATGAAGAATTTACATTTAATCAAGAGCCACGTATTTTCTAGGCTGTAATTATCAGGGAGAACAAACAGCAGGTCATTGATCTATAGAGATCGAGAAGATAAACAAACCTGGATAATTTATCGGGAACTCCACGGGGATCGCAGGTGCCGGGGAAGAGAGAGTGTTAGCGACAATTGTGAGCGAGCGATGTTGAACAGTGCCAACGTCGAGTCCGAAAATTGGTTCAAGGTTTTAAACCTAATTTAGGTTTTGAACGCCAGCGCCTTCCGAAAGCGTCCAAATTTAGGTTTTGAAAGACAACACCTTCCGAGAGCGATCAAATTCTTTTACAAAAAATGAACGCTGTCGGTAAGCGCCGACGTTCATCGAGCGTTACTGGAACACGTTTGTTTTTGGTTGAACGCCATCGAAACCCTCGTGTGGAGCATTTTATAAACTGGTCTTGTTTTCTCATCCTGATGATTTTTGATTTTGCAATTTGTTATTCCTCTTTTCCGTGTCGTAACCTATGACAATCAGTTGATCGACTGACTTGTCTATTTTCGTTTATTATTTTTGTTTTCGCTTATTTATTTATTTATTTCATTATTAGTCGGTCAAATCATTTCATCGTCATTTCAGAGTATGATCATGACCTATTTACTGCAATCAAACCTTGTAAGTTTGCAGTATCCGAGTGTCATGTTCCAGCCCTCTATCCCTTAAATTAATATCTAATCAAATTACGTAGACATAATTAATCATTAATTTATCGTCTCTAGATTAGTTGTTAATTTTGTAGATTAATTAACCCCTTAATCAAGGAATCGATTGATCATAGTCAATGCTACTTTACAATTTGCATAAACGATTAACAAAATAATGCACTAATGTCCTATTAACTTGTGTGTTTCCATGTGTATTTATATTGATAACTATTTGGTGAAAGGTTATTATAGCACAAAATCACAACTTACACTGATTAAATAGATATAATTGGTGTGCCTATTGCTACTTGTTAACTTAATATATATGTAATGTTCCATTTCTGGTATCATATATTTGTCATGTACGTAAGAAATCAATCAAGTAGCAAAGTTACATTTTGTTATCTATGAAATTATTTTAAAAAAATACGTGACAGTTGACCTGTATAGAAACTTAGGTCAAACTTGTGATTTTCTTCTCTTTTGTTTTAGTCGCAACCAGACGGCAGCAGGATTTTAAAAGGGGAGCGAAATTTTATTTTCGATAAATATATCTATAAAAATAAGATAGCGATAAAAACAAAGTCAATATGTCATCTACTTACAATAAACAAAAATACAAAATAAAACATTACAACGCGCCTATAAATTTTTTTTTTTAAAAAAATAGCTGCCCTATAGGCGGCCTATAACCGCGCCTCTTTAGTTTTTTTTTCTTTCAAAAACGTTATACTATAGCCGCGGGCTAGGACCACACCTCTATTTGTGTTTTTATTATCTTTGTCCTCGACAACGCGTTTTACAAATAATAGTGCGGTCTAAGACCGCACTTCTACTTCAAACAACAAATCTCGTGCATTTTGGTGAATTATTTCACTCCGAGCCTAAAACGGAAAATTCTTTTGAAGTTTCGTTTACTTCGACGAAAGATTCAAAACAACATGTAAATATAACACAAGAATATTTATATTTAAAAAATTAATAAATCGTAGAAAATTTTTTTATAAACGAGAATTCACAACTCATTTTAAAACGATTTTTTTAAAAAAAAAAAACTTTTTTTTTTTTGGAGGGTGGGGAGGTTGCACTCCAGGGGCCGCCCCTGGTCACAACTAAGTAACATATACTTATAATATAAAGTTGTGGATTCGAAAATACAACACGTAAGTCTACAGAAAAATCGAGTTATAGTTAATTACATTTTTATGAAGAAAAAAAAGGCTAAAGTGTCATAATTATCCGAAATTCATAACGAAACCGATATAAGTGAACCCGATGATTAATGGTCATTTTCGTTGCATTGCTGCAAAAATATTACAATGACGACGACTGTACGTGACTAAAATCCCTGTATTCGAACTATTATATGTGGCTTATGATTTACAGACAAACTTAAATTGACTTAATAAAAACATAGAAAAAGAATAGAGACTAGGTGTGAAACTTCCAATGTACGTTTTCTTCACCAACAACAATAAAAAATGCCTTACTTTACTAATAAATGTTTTAGATTTTTTTTTACTATGTAACCGGTTTATAAAATGAAAACTATGTGAGGGGTAAATTACAAATAGAAAGATACTCGACGGTTTTCATCTTTATTTTTAAAAAAAAATTAAATATATATATATATATATATATATATATATATATATATATATATATATTTTGATACATTGGTAAATAACATAGGAGGATCAACTTCTAGAAGCTGATCGGCCTAAAGCATCCTTTCGGATGAGGTCTTGAACGTCTTTTGGGATTGCATCAGCATCAAGCTCTTCATTATGTCCGTGCAACGCAATCTTGTCCGCAACCGTATTAATCTCCCTAAAGATGTGTTGGGCGGTAGAGACTTGGAAACTAGCAATAATAATTGAAATGTCATTAATGATCATATCGAGTTCCCATGGAGGCTTCCAAATTTGGTTAATCGAATTGATCAACGTAAGGTTATCCCCTTCAACCTCGATAGCTGTAATTCCAATCTCCTTGGCCTTTTGAAGGCCATATTGCAAAGCAATAGCTTCAGCTTCCAATACTAATTCAGCATTACAACTGTCGCTTCCAATAGCAATAGGAATCGCATGATGGTTTCGAATGATAAAACCATACGAACATTTATTTGTTGAGCTTTGTGAGGCATCAAAGTTAAGTTTAAAGAAACCTTCCCTTGGTCGTTTCCACTTTAGGTTTTTCTTTCTTCTCCTTGTCAGTTGTCGCTTTTGATATTAATGTGTACTTGCTTTCTTTTGCATTTGCTAGATCCCAACTAGCAATTTGGTTAATTGCCGTTGCTTTAATGTTTTGTTGGAATTTTGTTTTATTAAAAACGAACTGATTTCTTGCCGTCCACATGTTCCACCATATTACCGCTATAAGTTTCATATCCTTAGTCGCGACTGATTCTTTGAGTTAAAAAAGGGCCTCATCAATACCTAGCTTCTCAATATCGATATTTTTTAAGATCGTTACAACACTTTGATTTTCGATAGTTAGGTGCATAATTGGACATTGAAAAAACAAGTGTTTTGCACTTTCGGTATGGTGATTACAATATTCGCAGTTCATAACTACCAGAATCTTTTGTCGATCGAGATTTTATTTTGTAGGGATTCCATCCATAACAACCTTCCATATGAAATTTCTAATTTTTGGCATGACGTCCAATTTCCAAATCCAGGTTTTGTCACTCGTCACTCCAACTCTCCTTTTTTGGATCATCTCCAACGATGATTTAGTCGAGTACCATCCATCCTCGTTTCCTACCCAGTACAATCGATCCCGAATGTCACTATTCGGTAGGTTATAATTTTTAATTTTCTCCACTATTGTATTTTGCAAGTAATTAATAAGTTGGTCTAGTTTTTGGTGATTCCATGCATTATTACTAATAAACGAGGATGTAAGTTCTATCAGATTTACTTGAGTTGGGTCAAGCAAGACATCTTGTAGTGGTTTGTTCAAAACCCACTTGTCTTTCCAGAATCTTATTGTATTTCCGTCTCCTACCCTCCAAGCGAGGCCTTTGTCGAAATCTTTATATAATTTGATCAAATTCTTCCACTGCCAAGACACATTCTTTCCGCAGTCGTAATTCCATAGGCTTGTTTTTTTTAGGTATTTTTCTTCAACGATTTTAACCCATATGTTATCCGGTTCAGCCAAAAATTTCCATAGTAATTTCATTTGTAGAGCTTTATTCATGTCTTCCGCTTTCCTAATCCCTGTACCCCCAAGGACTTTGGGTTTACAAATCTTATCCCAACTAATAAGAGGGTGATGATTAGGACCCTTATTCCAAAAGAAAATTCTATTGATTTTGTCTATTTCACTGTGTATATTTTCCGGCAACATAAAAGCCTGCATTAAGTAACTAGGTTTTGCATTCAGATTTGCTTTTATTAAAGTTACTCTTCCTTCTTGAGACAAGGAGGACGATTTCCATTTAGTGAGTTGTTGTTTGGCTTTAATGATAACGGAATTAAAGATTTCTTTATTAACTCGACCGTTAATGATCGGGCATCCTAAGTATTGTTCTATATTCGTAGAGATATTAATTCCCAAATGACCCTGAATTCTCCTCTTATTACTTTGGTCAACATTGCCTGTAGTCTGAAACACGGATTTATGGTAATTAACTATTTGACCAGAAATATCACAGTAATCTTTTAAAACCGAAAGTACCATATCACTAGCTTGAGTTGACATTTTAGTGAATATTATTATATCGTCTGCAAATGCTAAGAAAGGGATGATAGTCCCATTTTTCGAAATAGGGAAACCAATAGACTTTGGGTTCTCATTGGATATTTTTTTGTAGGTTTCTTGCTAACACTTCCGCACATAGATTGAAAAGAAGGGGGATAGAGGGTCCCCTTGTCTTAGACCACGTTGTGGGCAAAATACGTTGGTAGGTGAGTCATTAATTAATATCGAAAAGGAAACTGTTGATATACATTCTTGAATCCAATTTTTGAATTTATTCCCAAATCCGAATTTGGACAGAACCGCTTCAAGGAATTCTCACTCAACTTTGTCATATGTTTTTTCCATATCTAATTTTATGCCCATATAGCTTTCTTTTCCTTTTTTTTGCTTTGAAACCATGGAAAATTTCATGCGCAATGAGCACATTGTCATGTATTGCTCTGTCTTTGACGAAAGCGCTTTGTAATGGGTGAATCAATGATGGAAGGACTATACTTAGTCGTTTTGCTAATATCTTCGCTATAATTTTATAGATCGTGGATATTAAGCTAATAGGCTTGTAATGTGATGTTGTTGTTGAATTATCAATCTTTGGTAGAAGTGTTATGAACGTATGATTTAATTGCCGAAGTAATTTACTAGTTCGAAAGAAACTTTTAACCGCTCTGGTAATTGTTGGGCCAACAATGCGTCTTTTATTTCTTTTGTGGAAAAAGGCTTTTCCAAATTAATGTTATTAGTACTAGATACTTCTTGTTGAATACTCTGTAATTGATTTTGTAATTTGTTCATGTCAATTGATGAAGTTTTGAATCTGTTTTTGTACTCAGTAACAAATTCGTCATTGATTTCCGTATCATTTGCCAACACCTCACCAGAACTTTTCGTAATTGTAGTAATTACTTTTTTGTTCCTTCGTCCCGTTGCTTTCCTATGGTGAAACTTAGTGTTCTTATCACCGAATTGTAAGTTTTTCGTTTTTGCTCTCTGTACCCAATATTTATGTTGGTATTCTATTAGACACTCTCTTTTCTGACTTAATCTATTGATTCTATTGTTAATGCCTTGATCAAAACGTGAAAAACTAATTTTTTGGAGTCTTTCTAATTCTTCATCTACTTTTAACAGTTGTTTGTTTATATTGCCAAACTTTTCTCGACTCCATTGTTTCAGTTTTTGTTTGAGCAAACTTATCCTTTTTGCTAGGTCAAACATATTTGTGCCTTGGTAATGAGTCCTCCATACTTGCTTCACCACGTTTTCACAATCCTGACTAAGCATCCACATTTATTCAAATCCAAAAGGTTTATTCTTCCCTATACTCTGATTATTTTTAAGGAAAAAAGAAATCATGCAGTGATAAGAGTTTGTGAACGCATGATTCCTAGTGTGCAAACCAGGGTATTCTTGAATGATTTCCAAAGAGGTCATCACTCTATCCAATTTTTCGTATGTATTATTATCACCTTCTTTCCTTTTCTTCCATGTAAAGTCATTTCCTTTGGTTGGTAGATTTCTTAAGCTAAATTGGTTAGAAAATTGTGTTAGTCTCTCAAACCTATTAATCGCAGTTGTAGCCCCTCCTTTTTTATCGGATGGTTCCATCAATTCGTTGTAATCTCCAACTATGATCAACGGGATTTTTATACTCCTCATTTCGCTTTTTAATTGTATTCAAAATGCACGTTTCATTTGTTCGTTTGGTGGTGCATAAATGAAAATAGTCATTGATTCAAAGTTGGTACTAGTGTTAGTGTGTTTTAATATAAGGAATCTTTCTGACACACTACTAATTTCTATCTTTTCACTCTTGAGTTGATATTCTTTCCATAGGAGACACATTCCCCCGCAAATCCCATAGCCGGGATAAAGCATATTTTATCAAAACCTGCGCTCTTCCAAACCGATTCATCAGGTTCATCCTTAGTTTTGGTTTCTGCTAGCATAATCATTTGTATGTGTTCGTTTTTACACGTCAGATTCAAGTTAGTCTAAAAGTTTTTCTTCTTCATGCCTCGACAGTTCCAAAAAGCTATCTTCATAATGGAAAACTTAACCGGTTTGGGTGTTCAAACTCCCGTTGTTCTGAACAAGCATATTGTTTAATGTTATCGCCCATTTTACCTTTAAAAACACTCTTCGCTAATACCCGGTTGTAATTAGTTGGACCATATTGGAAGTTGCCTGATACTCCCTCCGATCAAAAATAAGTGTCGTTTTAGCATTAGAAATTTGATCAAAATTATCTGTCGTTTTAAGTTTTCTAGGCCAATAAATGAACAATAATTATAAGAAATGCTCTTGAAAATTGGTGTAAATGATTAATTTTAGATCTAAAATCTTTCTTATTGGTTTAAAAGAAGGTTAAATATTAAATAAGTGATAAGATTTAGAAAAACTTTACAAAATCTATGTTATTTAATATTTTTCTTAAAAATTGTGTCAAAGGCTAAAATGACAGTTATTTTTGATCGGAGGGAGTATTATTTTAAAACGGTGATAAATGCCATCAGTTTCCTTTCTTACATAAAACAACCAAATTGCCTCGTTGTCCTTATACAAGTTGAAATGCCTATTGCCTTCGTATGAAGAGATACATGTTCGACGCTCCAATATGTATGATCGAAAATCCTTAGCTTGTTTAATGAGAAGCCTAGTAGAGATTCCGCCCTTTGTCATTTTATTTTTTTGGGGATAGAAATTAGGACAGTGACTTTCACATTTTTTGATTGCCTCAAAAATTTTGTAAGAATTTTATTATAATTCGTGGTATACAATATTTCCGCATAACATACATATTCAAACGAGTTATTGACAAAATTTATGGGTGGACTAGAAAGAGTTATGAACGACAATTGTTCATAACACCAAACGAAGTATTCACTATCTTTCTTTGAATCTTTTCAACGCCGTTTTCCAGACCTAAAAGGATACCAGACACATTTGGTCCACTGTTGGAATGATTCCACGTTTGTTTTGGGATCGTCTGTTGCGTCTCTAGAGACTGATTGCTTGTTCTAAAGCCTGTACAGAAAGCAAGAAACTTGCATCCAGTCATAATAAAATCTGCAATCATTTTTAGTCGAGTGTGCTTATGATCATCGGATTTCGCATCCATCTTCTTCCATCCTACTGTTGTTCTTACAACTTCCTTTTTACTTGTTCTTCTTAGATATCCTTTCATTGTTATCTTGTACATAATTTCAGGTTTTAATTTGAGTGAAATGAGTACCCAAACCTTGGTATTATAATTGATGTCATCCTCATATGAATCCAGGGATCTCATCGCTTTGTTCCATAATCCCAGCATTTTATGCTTCACCATCCTCTATTCAAAGACACAACAACACGCATAGCTAATCACACAGAAATTGTGAAAATAAAAAGAGTTGCTTAACAGATCTTGAGGTACGCTGCTTAGTCGTCTATTCTTTTGGCTTACTGATGTCCTATAACCTACATATATATTACTCAAAAACAAAGCATTGACTGGTGAGAAATCTTTGTAAATGTGGTACTCATAAATAGACAATATACTACTGCACATTAGAATACGCTTGGATATCCAAAAATATTCAAAATACACCTGAGATATATTTGAGACAAATAGGGGAGTCACCTTAGTAAAAAAGTTATTATTTTTGGTGAAGTTTGTTATTTTATCATTACAGGGGCAGCTACCATTCATCAATATACAAATACTCTCTCCACTAACATTATTTGAAAAAGAACAAATAAACATACCACATAACACCACATAACGCAGTAAAAAACTCCAAAACAACAGCAAACAGGCTCTTTCAAGGTTGAACATAACCTGAAAATCTAGCATTTTCAAGACAGCAAATGTACCAACAAACCATATACTCTGATGATTCCTATTAAAAACACTACTCAGATGATGAGATCCATTCTCACTGAGTAATTTACTCGACATCTGAGAGTTTTGTATGCCAACAGCATAGCAATGTACATGATAATATCCAACAAAAAGTCTCATAATTTTAAAAAAAAAACAGTTTTTGAAACTTAATTGGTTTTCCTTACTATTCTTGATACTACTGTTAACATGGTAAAGGTACTACAACAATCCACCCATTGTCCATTCATGATTAAGGAAAACTTGGAGATGAAACTCCATGGTACAATAGGGACGATACTACAAGATACTACTCATACAGGACATATAATTAATCAGACAGGTACTGGTAATTCTAACGGACAATAAATTAGGAAGACACACAACATGCAAATTGAAAATATTCCGCACATTGGATAGATCCAGGGAACCGCTGGACTTCCGCAAAGGATTGAGACCCATTAGAATTAGTTAATTTTAGGCTTCTTTGTTCCCTTCAGCTTAGAGGACGCCGTATCTTCGCCACCCCCTGCCTCTTCCCTAGGCTGGAGTCGGAGTTTCCAGACTTGTTATTGACTTCCATGGCATCCTAAGCTTGTTGACAGTGTTGTTGGTTTCTACTGAGTGAAAAGTATTTTCAGAAATTCCATCCCTCAACTCCTCCGGAATCTCACCATTTTTGAACAGCATAGCAGTGAAACGGGCTACTGACATCTCGTCTTCCTGACTCTCATCATAATCTTCATCATCGTTGAGATGTTTCTCAATCTCGGCTGCTTTTTCTTTGAACTCTTCATCCTCCTCCATAGGGACAGTAAGGGGGGCATAGATTTTGGTACTTCTCCCTCATTGTCATCATTAGGGAGTTTACCCTCAGCTTGGTCTTCATTGGGTTTGCTTTGATCAGTTTCCTCAATAACTGTATTGGCAGTTTGAACCTTGGGGACTTCTTTTCCATTCCCCTGGCATTCCTCCTCTGTTTTCTGGATATTAGTATCTTCTTTATTCTCAGTGGGCAGGTTGGGGTTAACTTTAGAGCTAGAAGCCGAGTCTTCACCTTTCTCCATATGGAGTCCGAAACCATACTGAGATGATAGGTAAGGTCTCACCTCATTATGCCTAATACTGATATGCTTAGTTTTCCCCACATAGTTCCAATCTTTCTCTTCATTAGCAACATTCACTCCTTCTTTCTTCCCATTGAAATCTCTAATGTTTCTAAACGGTTTTGTTCTAATTCTCCTCATAGGACACACATCATAAGTATGATCTTCACTTGCACAAAAGCCACATCCCAAAGAGAAATCCTCATACCATATGGGAAAATCTTTCACTTTTTCATTACCATTCGGAATGGGAACAAATTTATTTCTCTCACCATCAACATCTAGGTTGATACAAATTCTAGTGAAATTGATGCCCTTCCCTCTTTCGGAGAAAGAATCAAGTTTGACAAACTGTCCCACTTGATTTTCCTCAATAATAATTTTGATAGCTTCCTTGTTAACATATTCCGGCGGGATTTGGGGAATCCTAACACATAGGTCAGCTATCGTATTACTCTCTATAAGAGTATTAAAGTTTGGTTTCCATGGTTTTAGTATGATCAACAAGCCAAACACATGGTATGGCCTAGCATCCCAAATAGTCTTCCTATCTATAGGATTAGAGAAAGATACTTCAAACCAGTGGTTCGGTTTAGCAAAGATTCTGACCTCTCCTTTCACATTTTTCCATTCATGAATTAGCTTTGTTCTAAGCTTAGCCATATCAATTGGTTCACCAAGGACACATCCCATAAGTGATGTATCCTTATGTTTTTGGAAGCTATTTTTAACCTTTGCTAAGCAACTAAGGTACGCAGCAAGGTCAGGAATTTTTGAGGACTCACCTTTGTTCTTTGAGCCTTCAGTAATCTTTGAGCCATCTCATTGTTCACAACTTTCGCAGCTTTTGGTTGTTCTGTTTTCTCAAGTTGTTCATTATTCTGTTGTTGTTCAGATGGGACTACACATACAGCTTCTTTGAAAGTTTTGTTTTTCTCACTCATATTGTGTTTAAGAAAGCAATCACAGTATAAGTGAAGTAGATAGAGGAAGAAATTTATGTAAACTTGGTGTGGGATATCCTTAGCTGCAGATTGCGCTTTATATAGACAACACAATATGCAATAAGACTCAAAAATCACCCATCCACAAACAGAACTAGAATCAACTTTCTATATTCTCAATGTGTTATGGGTATGTATTTCAAGATATTTGTGATTCGTATTTGATAGCCATATCTCAAAATTATTCATTTGATGAAAATACTTACCTTTTTTTGGAGTTTGATGCAGATAGGTATCCGCAGTAGCCAGGTTGACCACCTCCTTTGGGAGAAATGGCCTATCTTCCACTTCCTTCTCACCCGTGACCCTTCCATGGATCAGACACAAAGCCTTTTTCCTTCCAGCCATCGTAGAGATCAAAACTACACTTCCAGACCCCACCGATTTAGGAGGGCATAGACTTTCCTTTCCAGATCCACCTTTTAGCCTTTGAATTTTGTGAATGTGTCTTCTTGTTTGCAGCTGCTTTGTGCCCTAGGCAGCCCTTTCCATCTTTTCTTTTTTCGGGTCCTTGTTGTGGCTTTCCTTCTCTGTCTTTTATGTGTCCATTCTTTATTCACTTTTGAAAGTAAATCGGCAGCACAACTGTTGAATCTGTTCTCGTAATTGATATTGAGGTCTGAGCACAAGGCTGGCTGGGATATCAGCAGTGACGGCGTTTGAAAGTTGTCTGGATTTTCGATTTGACCACCTCCTTTTGAAAGTAAATATATATCTGACTTCCTATTATGGAGAAGCTATTACAATCCCGTTAATAATATACTTACTTTCATTTCATATATGTAAGAAGCTCGTTTGGATTGTTATGCTTCTTTTCGTCAAATGAAAGATTAACGCTTTGACCATCAGATTCAACTCGATCTCTTCGAAAAATATCAACATATTTTAGGAGATTTTTTTATTAAGATGTGAATTGTGATTTGGATTTTAGGTAAAATATACAACAAGTGCCTAAATTTTAGCTAATTTATTGTTGTGTTATACTTGAATTATTTACATTATTTTCCGTTGAATGATATCCTGCATACTTTAGAGGTCAATGCATCTTATTTTTATTGAATTAGATGATATCTAGTTTTTTCTTCCAAATATATTTTATAAAAAGACCATAACCTACCATCCATTTTCATTTAAAACAGAAAACAATCCATAATCACATTTTATACTCTCTCCCTTGCCCTTCATCTCTACACATCGCATGCAAAAACAACAAACAATGTCACCGGCAACTCCATCGACGCTAACCGCCGCCGCCATCACCACCACCCTCTTCCTCCTTATCATTAACTCTTCTCACGCAGCCACTAATTCAAACACCTTCATATACGCCGGTTGCTCTTCACAAACATACACCACAAGCAACCAATACGACACCAACCTCAACACCCTCTTAACCTCCCTCCAAACCTCCTCCGCCACCACAACCTACACCAACCTAACCATCGGCACCACCCACGGCCTCTTCCAATGCCGCCCCGACCTCCCTTCAACAACCGACTGCTCCTCTTGCATCTCCGCCTCCATCTCCCAACTCCCCACAGCTTGCCCTAACTCCATGGCCGCCACCCTCTGCCTCAACGGCTGCTTCCTCCGGTACGACAAAACCGCCTTCTTCGGCGTCGAGGACAAGACGCTTATATACAACAAGTGTGGGACCCAACTCGACTCAAATGCTGCCTCGACTCAGTTGGCTCAGTGGAACCAGGTGTTAGGCTATCTCGCTACTGGGACCGCCGAGATGTTCCGCGTCAGCGAAGCTGGTGGAGTAAGCGGCGTCGCTGAGTGTATTGGAGATTTGAATGCGGCCCAGTGTCAAGATTGCTTGACGGAGGCTATTTCAACCCTTAAAACCAATTGTTGCTATACTTCTTGGGGCGACGTCTATCTCTCTTCTTGCTACGCTCGTTACACCATCACCGTCGCTCAAGCTAGCTCCACCGCCGGCAACGCCTACAGCGCCGACCCTTACAGCGGCAACTACTACAACAATCCCGGTAATATATTTTTACGTCATTTTCTGTCAATAACGACATATTCATTAGGTATTATAGAAAAACATACACTTCTTTCTTCTGGTTTACAATAATTAATATTTTTAATAATTTTGACATATTTGAAGGAAACAGTTAAAACATACCATTATGTTCTCAATCATTATCATATATTAAATTTTATTAAAATTATAGTTGATGTGTACGTTCCCAATAATTGAAAAATAATAATATAAAACATATCAATAAAATAATATGAAATAAAACTTTAAAAATTATTTTTAAGGATAAAGAGTGTCTGGTGAAAAAGACACAAAAAGGTAATTTTATGCAATTTATTAAACATATTACTACTGTCTTGTTCAACTTAATATTAAACAAATTAGGTAAAATTAACTAATTAATTTAAATTTGTCGGTTGTAGATTAATTGTGTCGTGCAAAGATTGAATTTGGGTCTATATAGTTCGTCATCAACCCATTATGCATGCAAAGTTTGTAGAATACTTTATTATATAGAAAATGAAAGGTTCGATTCATAGTGAATACAACATGACAATTAGCATAAACTAATATAATAAATAATGCATTAATGTGGTATCAACTAGAGTATTTATACGGATAATCATTAAGTGAAAGGTTATTATATGACAAACAAACAACGTATTGACTCGAGTTTTGTATGATATGTTTGTCATCTACGTAAGAAATGAATCAAACGATGGGTTAATTAATTAGTAATATTGAGTACTTTGATTTCTAGGAGGAAGTGAATCGAACGATGCGGGGACTCTGAGGACAATTGGGATCATTATTGGAACATTATTAGGGATTGGATTAATCATCGTTTTCGTTGCATTACTCAATAAGTATTGCAAAGACGATGACTGTACGTCACTAAAATCCCTTTCTTCCTACTTATGTACTATGATTTACCACCAAAACATAATCTTTTTTTTTTTAGTACTTTTTACCACTTTAATGATGATAAACTAGGTGAGTGGTAAATTATAAATAAAAGATACTTGGAAGTAGGGAAGAAAATACGCAATTATTCGTTAATTGTTGATCTGAAACCGATTAGGGTTTTGAAAAATAGTAACGAGTGAAGTTAAATTTAGAAATTTAGATAGATGGGTTGAATATTATCCGATTTAATCGGTAAAAATACTCTATAAGTAACTCAAATTTATTAACTCGGATATCTTCAATATCTTCGGCTAAAAAGCATTGGATATTACAATATTTCAGATTGGATTGAAGTCGATTTAAATTATCGGATCGAATATTTGAGCTTCCACGTCAATATACTTATAAGTGCTGGATTAACTTATTGTTGAAACAACTTATATCCAACAAGTTTGTATAGATTAAGTAATCAAAGGTGGTGATAAGAAGGAATCAATTTCTGCACGTAGAGATTTGATTAAGTTTAATCAAGGAGCAATGCCCTTTCAACTTGTTTATATATATATATATATATATATATATATATATATATATATATATATATATATATATATATATATATATATATATATATATATTTGGTGAAAAGTTATTGTCAACATAACGACAACTAAATAGATTATTCAATTGTCATAGATAATATAAGGTTATTAATATTATTGATAAATATATTAGTGGCCGTGAAAATATCATGTCACATTTTTGGATAATTCTTGTATGTATGTATGTATTGACTTGCATTTGTTGATCGTACGTGTTCAGGATCAAAACATGGTGGAGGGATCAATACGACGACGCTTGCGATTATTATTGGAATAATAGCAGTATTTGGATTAATATTTTTTTTCGTAGTAATGTTGAAAAAATATTTCAAAATAGAAAAAGGTACGAGATTACAATAGCTATATATATAAAAATATAATTATCTCATACGTACATTAATGCATGGTTATTGATTTTGGTTGCAGATGATCATCACTGTTGTCACAAATAAGTTGGTGTGGTAGAGAAGTTGATCAAGAGAGATCATTGCTGCATGTTGTCAAATTCTTCTTCCTCAATCTTTGTCAATTTTCTTCATGTTTAGATATCATAAGTATTCAAACACATTAAATTAAGCTTTTTTTCTCTTTTCATTGTCATCAAAAGGAAACATGTAAAATTCAATTTTACAAATATACGTATCGTGTCCAAGTACATCTCATAATTCTTCTACCTCATTATCGTGGAAGTACCAACTTCCATAAGAATTACCATATCAACTAATTTAACATTGTGATTTACTCTACGCTAGTAAAAGTATATACAAATTTCAGCTATCATTGCCCTCCCCAGCTACGCCTCTGAATATCAGTGATCGATCAGAAGTGATGTGAAGAATCCGAATGCGACTTTTCACGGACAAATGTATGTCAATCTCAATATAAATGATATGTTATTTACATAACATAAATATTCTATGTTTTGGTCTTTTAGATATAAACGTTCTCAATTCAATGGAAAGATAAGATTTTTAAATTATCTTTCTATACAAATTACATTAGCTACACTTGAATCGTTGACATCTACTGTAAAAACTCAGATTTTAGACCACTAATTTAGAAATTTACATTCGTGAAATAAGTTTGGTTTGACTGTGTTACGAATTACTTCGACTTAATATGAAGTGGGACCATCTCCGGCACAGGGACCAGTTACACGTTCAAAAGTTAAAGCAACGAAGGACAAACCAACAACACCTTCATCTTCTTCGGATTCAGTTATGGATGGAGTGATCACAAGGTCAAGAGCAAAGACGATTCAAGATGAAATTATGGACATATTCATGACGGGAACGCTCAAGGAAACTCTCCTCACTCTCAAGAGTTCCTTGGTGACGTTATTGACTTGTTATAGAAGAGTCAAACCATGATCAAGAAGATCCATCAAGCGAGGAAAAAGGATAAGAGCAAGGAAGAGTCTCAGAGAAGGAAAATCGACCGATTTTCCTGTAGGAAAACTCGATCGATTTTATGTCCGATTTCCTTCACTAGAACGAGCTTTCAAAAGATTCGGCCATGATCTTCTATCTTTTGGCAATTATATCTTGTTATGATTCCTTAAATCTCTCAAACTATCTTAAGGGATTATTAAGATTCTATCTTTTAGATTTTAGATTTATATATTTTAAAGATATATTTGAAAAATTATCTTCAAGTATATTTTCCTAGTTTTAGTATGAGTAGTCTCCCTTATAAATAGTCTTAACGGGGAGATTGTTTAGTAGATTAGATTTGATATATTTTCCACATATTGTGTGAACTTGCAACTTCACTTACGAAGTTTGTATTTTATTCGTTTCATTCAATCAAAGGAGAGTTAATCTTATTGAATTGTTGTGAAATCCTTGCTAGATTGTGCTTGTGTGCGTTAATCTTATTGAAGGTTGGTGATCCTGGTCAATACTAGTCTCTCCTTGTTCTTGTCTTAATTAGAAGACTTGTGTAAGGTTAAAAAAGTGCGGGTTAAGGTAATCTTATCGTTTAAGGGTTTTGACACATCATTGGTCAAACTTTTCGGAATTATCTTGGTTCATTTCTTCCTATATATATTCCTTTCATTAATCGTTCCATATTCATCTTCTTATGTTTCCATATTATTCACTAATCCGTATTATGAGTTTGTCGAAAAATCGACACGTTCTTGAGGAAAATCGTCCGATTTTCTCAATAGAACAACCCGAATTTTTATCCCTAGTTAAGGACTTTCAATCTAGATTGGGAACTGAGGCTCATCCCCGCGTCAAAGTGGTAGCAAAGCTAAGCGATTGAAGTCCGAGTGTTGACAAAAATGTTTGATTTTCTTTTGAGTCTTTAAAAATCGAGTCTTTTCTTGTTCGCCATCTTTGCGAGATTATTTGAGTTTAACGTGCGTTGATTTGTATAAGTCTTGAAATGGAAAAACGTCATAAACCAAACACAAACCAGCCGTTGACCTTGAAACCTCGCCAATACAAAAAAAAAGTAAAAAAAAGAAAGTTCTTGAACGACGAATCCGATAGTCAATTTTAACAAAGAAAACAACCTATTCTTCCGAAAAATCGTCCAATTTTTCACTCGATTTTTGCTATTGTTGCCAATTTTCGAAAAAATTGTGAGGCACACTTTGTAGAATCCAAGTGCACCATGTGCAAGAGTACTATAAAAGAAGAATTACATTACATACCTTGATCCGGTTAAAGAGTTCTAGCCATATCTTTATCCAAATCCGGCTAACTCTCTTTCTTAACTTCGCAACTCAAGGTACGTTCTTCTCTCTTCTTAATCTCTTGTGTGCTTTTTCTTTAGCCTTTTCTCTTTTAAACACTGGGTCTTTTCTTGAGTGTGTTAGTTAGTATCTATACTTCTTAACACACTAGTTGTCTATCCGCAATATTTTCTTTCTACCTTGTCGTGTGTGGAGTAAACTCTTTATAGGAATTCCTTAACCATCGCACCCCACACGAACCTTTAACCGAACCAAGTTGCTACTTGATTCAATCAAGAAGTTCTAGTGAGACCAAGGCGCTGATTTGTAAAGAAGCATTGATCCACACAAGTCAATTCCGTCAACCAGCTTACGACAACACAACACGAGTGTGAGAGCAAGAGAAAACAAGTAAAACCTTTTTTTAAAGATTTTATCTAACCTTACGAGTTTGTTGTTATTGTACGTGTTGGTATAGATGTCAGGAAGAGATAGTCCACGCGGATCCCAAAAGGACAACACTCCGGATATAGAAGACATGTTCAAGCAATTCATGACCACGATGTCCAACATGGAAAAACGGCTTGAACAAGTGGAAGCAAGGCCCAATGTGGATTACCGATATGAATATCGACTAAGATTCGATCCGAAGGCTGTTTATGAAGTAAGCGGGAGTTCCGCTAATCCACCACCACCGCCACCTCAAGTTTCAGCTATAAACCATCCACCGATGCCCGGTAATACTCACCCTAATCAATTCCTTAATGCTAACCGCAATCCACTTTTTGGTGACGAATTTCAGGACATGAGTGATGAAGATGAGGAGGGTACGTGGAGAGATCACTCACGACGTCATCAACATAGGGGGACGCTATAATGAACACCCTAGACCCCAATAGGATATGACGGACTTGGGATGGTCAAGGTCAAAATCCCGAGTTTCGAAGGTAGATGCGATCCGGATGCATACATGGAGTGGGAAACCAAAATTGAATAACTTTGGTCTTGCCATAACTTTAGTGAACAACGGAAGATCCAACTTGTTGCGTTGGAATTCCAAGGCTACACTCTCATTTGGTGGGATCATCTCATCAAAGAACGGAGAAGAGCGGGAGAACCGGACATCACAACTTGGGAACGTATGAAAGCTTTGATGAAAGCTCGATTTTTTCCACCACACTATGGTCGGGAGTTGAGACAGCGCTTAGAGAACCTCAAACAAGGTTCTATGTCTGTTGAAGAAGTCTACACCGCCATGCAAACAACAATGGTGAAAGCCAACATACAAGAGGATGAGGAGTCTATTATGACTCGATTTTTAAGAATTTTACATCCCTCTTTAGCTAATGAAATTGATCTTTATCCCTATGCTTCTATGACTAACTTACTGCACTTGGCTATCTGGGTGGAGAAAACGATCAAAGGACGTAATCAAGGAACAACTTCTTGGACTCCAGAGATGAAAACGTAAGCAAGAAAGGAAGAATACTTGCTCAGACAAGGTATCGCGAATAAAAAACTGAACGAATGCTAGAAGTCTACATACTTCTAGTCTCACTGAGCTCTAATAGATCTATTGTAGCGTGCTAGAAGTTCCATACTTGTAGTCTTAATGATCGCTAATGATCTCAACATGCTAGGAGAAGGATTCATAGTCTCAAGGTTCGCAAGGAACGTCATCAACAACACAACTCAAGGGCGTAACCAACTCATGGGGATCAACAAGACACTAACTGACATTCACACTAATCATCTAGGTCCATCCTAACATGATCTATCATGAGGAAAGAGAAAATGAGGTAAGGAAGGAAGCAACTCACCAAAGACGGGAGTCACTGCAGGTAAACCGTGGGGCGGTCAGATAGAGGCTCGGGGGCGGCGAAGCTTGCAGCTGCAGGGGCGGTTTCTACACAAAAATTACGTCTTCTCCTTTGACAACAGGAACTCAGGAAGGGATCAAAGCTCGATCCTTTCAATCCACACACACGTCAACACTCAACTGAAGAGCCTGGAAACATAACTCTTCGCCAATGAAGGATAAACAAGAATCAAGACTCGATTTTGATTCATGTGAAGAAGAAGAAGAATAGGAAAAGAGAAGGAGAAAGAAGAAAATAAGAAGGAAGAAGCATGCAACAGGTGTCAAGAATGTTTAGAGGGATCAAGGGATGAAGACTTACACGTTCTGCAGAAGATCACAAGGGAAAGGTTGAAGAAAACGTAAGCAAGAAACGGAAAAAGGAAGAGAAGGCGGGATATATAGAGAACGGTTGGAAAAGATAAAGGAAGGTCATTTCTAGGGTTAGAGGGTGAAAGGAAAACCATCCCATAACTTAGAAGATCGGATCTTTTAAGATATTAAAGAAACAAAAACGGAATAAAAACAGATCAGTGCGATCTGGGGTGTCCCCCTTCACCGCGGAGGCGCTGAAGGCAAAAACAGGGCCGTTACTTAAAATGTTAGAGAATAGTAGTTGATGCATCTAATAACTTGTTTTATTAACTATTAGCTAATAATAATAATAATAATAATAATAATAATAAATGTATCTAGGAAATAATTTTTTTTTTTATTATTTGATGGTATAATATATGTGCTTTAATATATTACAAAATAATAAAAATGGTGTAAAGACTTAATTAATTAGTATGTCTTTTTTGTTTCATTAAGTTTATTAATCTAGGATTCAACACTTTATTGAATATATATCAGAATGGTTTGTTAACTTAGTTAGTTTATTGTCTAACACAAATTCAACCCGCCAAAAATTATAATCATGGATCCATCTCTAATCATTGTACCCATTAAAATAGGTGTATAAATAACTTATTATGTAACTTGAATTACCCTATTTTGACACATTAAAATAGGCTGATTATCGGATCATTTTGGGTCAGGTTATTTTGGACTATCGGGTTACTTAAAGATCTCTTCACGCTTGATTCTGTCACCCAATCTACTGTTGGTACGTTTATTGCTAATTTTCCGAAACTTGATCAAGATGACGTTTCTTTTCTATGCAAACCTTTCTCCGATCAGGAAATTAAGAAATGTATGTTTGATATGCCGCCTCTCAAGGCTCCATGAATGGATGGATTTAGCGCTATATTCTTCCAAAAATTATGGGACACTATGGGTGTGATTGTTCTTGACTTCACCAAGCAATTCTTCACGTCTGGCATCTTTCCAAGCGGTACCAATAATACCCTAATATCTCTTATACCCAAAAAGAGCACCCCGGAGCATATGTCAAACTTTCGCTCTATTGGACTGTATAACGTTAAATACAAGTTAATTTCGAAGCTTCTTGTCACTCGCCCCCAACCGTTCATGAATACTCTGGTAAGCCCGTACCAGAGTAGCTTTATCCCAGATCGTATGATTGAAGATAGCGTTATTATTGTTCAAGAGCTTGTGCACTCTATTGTTAGAAAGAAGTCCGGCAAGAGGTGGATGACTATTAAAATCGATCTCGAGAAAGCGTATGACAGGATCTCTTGGGATTTTGTGGAGGAAACTTGCGAACTTTTAGGGTTGCCTGCAACTTGCAGAAGTTGGATATCTGCGTGTATCAGAATGCAATCAATGTCGGTGTTATGGGATGGGGAAATGACAGATTGTTTTGTTCCCTCTCGCGGGGTTCGACAAGGAGATCTCATCTCACCATACATATTTGTTGGGATTTTAGATTTGTAAAAACGGAATTTCAGGAAACGATTTCCTAAACATCTAAACATGGATTGCATGCATAATAGATTAGATAAGGGAGAAAAGGAATACCTTTTGATGCGTGTTCAAAAACTCCTTCAAGATATGTAGTGTCCCAAGTGTTACTCCTCTAGTTAGTCCACCCGAGATTGAACAAGAATCGCCTTAACCTTCGATTGCTAAAATAAAGGATGAAGCTTTTTGAGAGAGTGATCGAAAGAGAAGAACATGTACAATATCGTGATAAACGGCTGATTTTCATACGTATCAATCGATCGATCAAATATATCAAATTAGGGTTGGGCTTTTTAACTATTAAAAAGCCTGTCTTTAAAATATAAGATATATATATTTTAGTAATTAATAAATAAATAACCCCTTATCTATTATTAATTACCAACTCCATAATATATTTTGTACTCCTACAAAATATATCCTTTTCCACCATATACTCCTATATGGTAATTCTCTCATTAATTGATTCAGTTCACATGCTCGTTATGGTGTGACCTCGTAGGACCCGATAACACTAGCAATACATTTTATCATATAAATGTATCGATCATGGTTAGCTTCTAGCAAAACGCCATGACCCCTAATATTATCGGATTATATATATCCCTATATTTAATGTCCTATTTCATCATCAGTAATTGCACCTTGGATAAAGGACACAATTCCTTCAGTCTCCCACTTGTACTTTCATACAAGTGTGCAATGTTAAAACTCCCTTATCGCTTAATGTCCTTATCTGACTATGTGATGGAAACCATCTTTGCCATCAGATATGTTTCTTGAACTCCTGAGATCAAACTGTCAGTACAAATTAAATCTGAGCATGGCCATGCGCTTACACAGTTCTCACTCTTCAAGTGGCCGGGGACACCAATCCTTCCCAACACATCAAAGTATGCCAGTATAGGAGGATTAATCCAATCTTGCAACGACTATAACTCCCACTCAAATTTTGACCACCCTGATTACTGCCTTTATAACTGCCTGTTACGGTCAGCGGTTAACGGTATCTAAGATATGTCATCCTTAAAATAAAAGTTATATCAAGCTCATGTTAAGGAACTCACTGATAATGATAATCGCTATAACTCCTCAATAAGTCATGAGAGCCATAGGATCGGTCTATCCGATGAGTATCACCATACTCATCTATGTAAGCGATTGAACATCTCCATGTCCTATGAACTATGAAACCCACGTTCATCATTCACTCACAAGATGGTCTACTTTAGAGTCGTTTGTATCCAAGTTAACGACTCAAACCATGGATCCTTTCAATTTAATAATTTCAGTTCACTTAATGTGGTTTCATTCACCGAAACTTTTTCAGTAAGCACATTTGATAATTAATAAATTGTTTGGATACTTTATTTAATATTCAAGTAATAATCAAATAAGAATATGAAAACTCATATATAAAACAATCATAAACTCCATGACAAAAACAAACGTTTTCTCAATCCAAACACAGAAGTTCAAAAGAATTCTCTAACGTGTTTGAGCCCTTTGGCCCGAGTATGACTATCATGCTTAGGCCTATTCATGGGTTTAGTCAGTGGGTCTGCAATGTTATCATCTGTGTGCACCTTGCACACCCTTACATCACCCCGATCAACATAGTGTCTGATCATGTGATACTTCCGCTGAACATATTTGGATTTGGAGCTTGAGCTAGGTTCCTTCGCTTGAGCAATCGCGCCATTGTTGTCACAATAGACGTCAACTGCCCTCGTCACGCTAGGGACAACGCCGAGCTCAGCTATAAACTGCCTAATCCAGATCGCTTCCTTAGCCGCTTCTCCCGCAGCAATGTATTCTGCCTCTGTGGTTGAGTCCGCAACCGTGTCCTGCTTTTGGATTTTCCAACTTACCGCTCCTTCATTCAAAATGAAGACGTATCCAGACTGCGACTCAAAGCCATCTCTGTCAGTCTGGAAACTAGCATCGGTATAACCCTTGATGACTAACTCATCATCACCTCCATATACCAGTAGATCATCTTTAGTCCTTCGCAAGTACTTTAGGATGTTCTTCGCAACTTGCCAGTGAATGTCACCGGGGTTCGACTGGTACCTGCTACACATACTCAAAGCATATGCAACATCTGGTCGAGTACAGGTCATTGCATACATGATGGATCCTATAGTAGAGGCATAGGGAACCTTGCTCATCCTCTCAATCTCACCAGGTGTCTTAGGACACTGGGTCTTGCTGAGATGGATCCCATATTGCATAGGCAGATATCCTTTCTTGGAATCTATCATCTTGAATCTCTGTAGAACCTTATCTATATAAGTTCCTTGACTGAGACCAATAAGCCTTCTAGATCTATCTCTATAGATCTTGATGCCTAGTATGTACTCGGCCTCCCCTAGATCTTTCATTGAGAAATGCTTCTTAAGCCATCCCTTTACTGTTTCCAGCATCGGAATGTCATTCCCAATGAGTAGTATGTCATCCACATACAAGACTAGGAAAGTCACCTTGCTCCCACTCAACTTTTTGTACACGCATGGTTCTTCTTCACATCTAATAAAATCAAACTGTTTGATCACTTCATCAAATCGAATATTCCAACTCCTGGATGCTTGCTTCAGTCCATAAATGGACTTCTTAAGCTTGCAAACCTTCCTAGGATATTTTGGATCCTCAAAACCCTCAGGTTGCATCATATATACATCCTCTTCTAAATAGCCATTTAGAAATGCGGTCTTGACATCCATTTGTCATATCTCATAATCATAGAAGGCGGCAATCGCTAGGATTATCCTAATGGACCGGATCATGACGACCGGGGCAAATGTCTCCTCATAGTCAATACCATGAATTTGTTTAAATCCCTTAGCAACCAACCTTGCTTTATAAACAGAGATATTTTCATCCTTGTTTGTCTTTACTTTAAAGACCCATTTGCAACCAATAGGTTTTACCCTATCATGCAAATCAATCAAGTCCCATACTTGATTTTCAGACATGGATTCCATTTCGGATCTCATGGCTTCAAGCCATTTTTCGGAGTTCTGATCCGTCACAACTTGCTTGTAGGATGCGGGCTCGTTATGCTCCATGAAGAGCACTTCGATCTCGGCATGTAATACATAGTCATCCAAATGTCTAGGTTGTTGCTTTACCCTGTTTGATCTCCAATTTGGGCCAACAATAGGAGAGATTTCAGATGTATGATTTCCTACATCATTATGCAGTTCCACATTTGTAGAGTTCTCCACATCAATACGTGGCTCCTCTTCAGCCTGATCTACTGTAGGAATTGATTCTTGAACTGGATTAACTTGCCTCATAAGAGGTTCATTAAAATAGTCAAGTTCCTTAGTGACATCTTGCATGTCCTCGTGTTGTTGCGTTTCTTGCTCACAATTAATCTCATTAATTTGAACTTTTCTCCCACTTGGCTTATTGGAAAAGAATTCATTTTCCAAAAAGACACTATCCCGAGCAACAAACACTTTGTTCTCTATGAGATGGTAGAAATCATACCCCTTTGTTTGCTTGGGATATCCTACGAAGTAACATTTGTCTGATTTCGGTGCTAGTTTATCAGATTGTAAAGGTTTTACATAAGCTTCGCATCCCCAGACCCTCATAAATGATAAGTGAGGAACCTTTCCTGTCCATATCTCATATGGTGTCTTGTCAACTGAACGTGACGGAGTCCTGTTTAGAACGAACACAGCTGTTTGGAGAGCATATCCCCAAAAGGATAATGGAAGATCCGCAAAACTCATCATTGAACGGACACTGTCTAACAGAGTCCTGTTCCTCCTCTCAGACACACCATTAAGTTGTGGAGTGCCCGGGGGAGTGAGTTGTGTCACAATTCCATAACTCCTCAAATGATGATCGAATTCATGGCTCAGATATTCACCCCCTCGATCTGATCGAGGTACTTTTATCTTCTTGCCTGTTTGTCTTTCTACTTCATTTTGGAATTCCTTGAACTTTTCAAAGGATTCCGACTTCTGTTTCATTAAGTA
This sequence comes from Fagopyrum homotropicum, assembly GCA_033239125.1. NCBI lineage: Eukaryota > Viridiplantae > Streptophyta > Magnoliopsida > Caryophyllales > Polygonaceae > Fagopyrum > Fagopyrum homotropicum. The sequence goes on along the minus strand of BSWB01000003.1, from coordinate 141,510,987 downwards.
GATATACCCGTATCTACTAAAATCATCAGTAAATGTAATGAAGTAGCGATAGCCAGACCTAGCCTCTTTACTCATAGGTCCACATACATCCGTATGTATGAGGGCTAGAAGTTCAGAAGTCCTTTCACTCTTACTAGTGAAAGATGACCTTGTCATCTTTCCCATTAGGCACGATTCACATGTTTCAAATGATTCCAAATCAAATGGTTTAAGTAATCCAACAATTTGAAGTTCCTTGATGCGCTTTATGCCTATGTGACCTAATCGACAATGCCATAGGTTTGCTTCGTTTGTTTCATTCGACTTTTGCCTTTTTGTATTAATGTTATATATCTCAGTTTTGAGGTCTAATATGTATAGTCCATTACTACTCATAGTCGCACGACCATAATAAATACCATTCCTATAAATTTCCATCATCATGTGATCAGTAATGGTAAATGTATAACCTTCACGGTTCAAAACTGAAATTGAAATTAAGTTCTTAGTAATGCATGGAACAAAATAACAATTATTAAGTTCTATCTCTAAGCCAGAAGGTAAATTCAAGCAATAATCTCCAATGGAAACAACAACAACTCTTGCTCCATTACCAACTCGTAGATCTGCCTCTCCCTTCCGCAACGTCCTTCTATTTCTTAGTGCTTGTACATTCGAAGTAATGTGAGAAACACATCCGGTATCCAATACCCATGAAATAGAATTAGTTGACAAAATTTCAACAACATGAATACCCAAAGTGGAGACATTTCCCTGCTTCTTATCCTCCATGTACGTCACATGGTTCTCATCAAATGAGTTCAATGTGAGTTTAGGGATTGGATGTTTCAAGACATCCTCCTGGTTCTCCGACCTAAGAACAATTATCTGATTTCTCTCCCAATTAAGGAAGTTGTGTTCGTTCATTTTCTTTTTATCGAGTATGGAGCGTAAAGAAGATATGAGGTTTTTGTTTGACATGGTGGACTACAAAAAAATACGGAATAATAAAATGCAGATAAGTTATGATTGATTTTGCAAAAGCTATAAACTATTATAACAATTATAAACAATTGAAGTTTTTGCACATTTCTACTCATATTATCAATTCCCTTAGTGAGCAAAAATGATTCCAAGATCCTATCATATATGAACCTTATCGTACTTTGGCACTGCCCTAAGTCTCATATAATCAAGGTAAGTAAACTCCTTTACTAATTATAACTTCTGATATAATTCTTGGTTGATGGGAACACATCTCATGTGAACTCACCCTTATGCCTCAAAATCCAAAACTTTATCTTTTGGTCTTTTTTTGAGTTAACCATATCAAAGCAGCATGCCCCTTAGTATGAGCATACCCGCAATATATCTAGGTCAAAGTAAGGACACCCCGCTTTGACGGAACCTATCCTACAAATTCCTAGATAGGGATCGGTTATGATATGGGAAGGCAATTCTCAATATTCTTTTAAGGGACGTTTTAAGCATGCGAAGTTGTTATCTTAAAGCGAACTCATAGCAAAAATAACAAACAAGCATACAAGTGGGAATTTTTAAGGCATTCAAAAAATGCATTAAAAAAAAATGGTTCCTAGTATGACCCCTAAAAAGAATCTTCATTCTTGGACCTTCATGGATCTCCATCCTTCGGGCTCCTTAGGACTTTGGTCTTTTTGTATAATGAATTTTAAAAAAAAAAACTATTGCAGAAATTGAAAATTACAAAAATACATAACGATACGTAGATCGTATTTAACTATCCTAAGATTGGGAGACCGAACGAGATATGAAAGCGAAATACCCCTACCTTTTTAAGTAAAAACCTCGAGAAATTGTGATCCGGTTGTGCATCCTTTTGATATATCTACGAATTTGGTTCTACGTCCTTTCTTAAATTTCGGGACGAAATTTCTTAAAGTGGGAGATATTTGTAACAGTCAAAAATCGAAGATGACCTAATCGAGAATTTTAAGGAATTAAATCCGTTTTAACACGAGATACCTCTCGAGGTAACTTGCTCCTAGATGATATTACAACCCGGTGTTATTTGGAGCATTTGGGAGCTTCAATTAATAAAAATGCAGTTGAGAGAAATGATCAGGACATCGGACATGTCCTAGATATGAAAAAACATGGAAAGGCAAAATGGCCAAAAGAGTCGCTATTTCGTTTCTTAACGGCTAAGAAAGATGGCTTAGGAATACACGTTTTTCGAGACAATTGCGGAATAATTATCCATACAATATTTCAGATTTATTATTCCAATTTCGAGACGTTTGGAGAAGGGGTCTTGAACCGCTTTTTCGGATCGGTGAAAGGATAATTATCGATTCCGCTAAAGGATAATCATCGATTCCGCTAAAGGATAATTATCGTCTTCGCTATAAATAGCAGAAATATCGTTTATTAATTCATTTTCTTTCACGTTTCCTCGTAAAAGCTCTAATTTCTCTCAATCTTGAAACTCAGATATACTCTTCGTTTCTAATCCGATTTCAAATCCGTTTGAGTTTTTGGATTCCTCTCTTCATTCTCTTCATTTTGGTACCGAGTTTCTACATTTCCGAGCAAGGGAAGGCCTGGTCGAGCATATATGATACTAGGGAGGTTCCGTCGCTCAGATTCCGGAGAATTTGATGGTGTCCGAGCGTAGCCTGCGTCGTTGTGATTCCGAATCTTCTTTCAGATCGTCAATCGGGTTAGTAACGAATAAGTTATGAATTTCTGTATTGCGATTTAGCCTAAATTGACCTTAGGCTTGTCAAAATGGATAATTGGAAATTTCATGATACTCGTTACATTATTCTGGTGATTATGGGCTGTTTGTTTGATGAGATTTGATGACAGGTGGGTTCAGAAATTGCATGCGGGCAAAACGTTATTCTGGCAAAATTTAATTAATTAATTGAAGGTTAATTAATTAAATTGGGATTCTAGAAAATGCTATAAGCTAATTAAATTCAAAGGAATGAATTTAACTGGTGTTTGAAGCGAGAAGTTTAATACGAGGAATATGATATTCTCAACAGGTGTTGTTGAAGGTTTTGGTTAACTATAGCTTAGTTCTTTGTGAGCGTATCCAAGCACGATAAAGGAGGATAGTCCGAGTGGGAAACGGACTCAATAGTTGGTTTGCGAGGTTTTATTGTTCTTACCTGCGAGGTAAGTGTATATGAATTACACTTGCTTAATATATGTTATGTATTTAATATGCTATGATTTTATGCATGCTTGAGTGTATATATATGTTTGTTATGATTGTATGCATGCTTATATGTATATGAGTGAGATGATGATGATGACTTGATATTCCTTATGAAAGCATGCATGAGGTACATGAGATGATAGTGGAAAGAATGTGATGAAAGAATATGATGAAAAGCATGAAATTGAGTTATGATATGAAAGTGATAATATAGGATGGTAATTGATTAATTAGCCCAACTGGGTCCCGCACGGGTTTCCGGGGGACGAGGTCGCTACCTGATCTACAGGGGGCCTCAAAAGTCGCTACCTGATCTACAAGGGGCCTCAAGATAAGATAATAGTCCAAGATCGCAACCTGATCTACAGGGGGTCTTAGGACAAGATGGCCGAGGTCGCTACCTGATCTATAGGGGGCCTAGGACGCTATCGGGTTGGCCAACCGAAAAAAAAAAAGAAAGAAAGAAAAGAAATACGAAAGCAATGAGAAAATATATCGTACGATCAGTTGGGGCTAGTTAGTTAATTATCACATATGCATCGATGCAATCGAATCTAGCATGTTATATGTTATGTTATGATTATTTATATGTGATGAGATGATATGAGATGTTTATATGAGATGATATATTTATATGTGTGATAACATGCTTGAATGTTTATGTGAAATGTGATGTGAATGGTTGTGGAATCATATGTGAATGTGGATATGTATGCATTGATCGACTTTGGAATGTGAGGAAGGGTATAGAGTGTCCTTTGGGGACGGGATATTAGATACTTATATATATTGGGGAGTGTGATTTGTATACCCTTACTGAGCGTGTGGCTCATTGTTGTTATATCCACATGTTTTTCAGCTACTCAGACTCGGCCTGATCAAGGCAAGGACAATGGACCCAACACCTGGATTTGAGATCATATCAGGTGGGCTGTAATGGGATGCTACCGCCTAGGATGTTTTGTGTGGTTTTAAACAGCTGTGTTTTGTTAAACAGAGTTTATGACGTATGTTAGTATGTATATATGTTGTGAATATGGTTGTAAGATAAAGTTTTAAAAATTTACGTTTTCCGCTTTTCCGCTTATTGTTTTAAACAGGGTTAATTAACTGGTAATCAACTAGAAATGAAATAGGTGTCACACTACCGCTCCTTTCAAGTGTCCATAATACAAGCTTACTCCTTAAGTATGACTCAGGCCATGCATAATCATAGAAGTTCCAAAGCTACTAGAAACATTATTGACGTTAATATTCATTAGATTGCTCCTACTGAAGGGTGGATTAAACTCAACACCGATGGGTCGGTCCGTAGGATTGTTGGCACGACCACTGCCGGGGGCTTTATAGAGACATGCACGGACAATGGTTATGCGGTTTCATGATGAACATAGGGTCTTGCTCGTTTCCTATGGCGGAACTTTGGGGTCTTACCATAGGGTTTTATCAAGTTTGGGAGAAGGGATATCGCGAAGTTATCATAGAGATTGATTCAGAGTTAGTTGTCAAGCTTGTTCACCGATCGGTTCCTAATTATCACCCGCTATTCAGTCTGATATCTAGGTGTCAAGACTTCATTCGTAGGAATTGGATTGTCCAAATCCGACATACCTTTCGAGAAGCTAATGATGTTGTTGATCACATAGCAGTCATGGCTTCAAATTATCCCATCGGTTATTTTTATATTCAGAATCCACTTGCATATTTGAGTCATTTATTGAAAAATGATGCCCGCGGAGTTGCGACCCGTAGGGCTATACCTTGTTAGTTTTCATTCCGTTGAATAATACTACGGTAGGGCATGCTGCTCTCCGTATTCATTACCAAAAAAAATAAAAAAATCGAGTTACTTATATCGGGTTACTTCAGTGATCAGGTCATTCAGGTCAGATTACTTTGAACTACCAGATCATTTGGTCCGGATTACTTCGAATTTTCGGATTATTTCGACTATCAAGTCAGATTAAATTGATTTTAAGTGGATCGATTCCGAATGTTCTCCATTATTCAAAATTTTCCGGACCAAATTGAATCTGGTTCATGGATCAGGTCAACTTTTCACATCTATAGCATACCCTCCACGTCATACACTCAATATTAAACCTAATTATGGTTATGAAATGCTATATATGAGACAAACATAGCCATATAATATCAACCTGACACGTCAAATAAAGGTGTATGTAAGGGCAGGGCCCGTCCCATTTTTGTTTTTTTGTTTGCCGTCAATGACAATTATGCTTTTTTAGTGTCATTTGTTACAAGCATATAAAAATCAATGTTTGTCCATAGAGAATGAGTAATGGGAAACCACCCTAACCTAGAGTTGACCAATTCATTATTTGAACGACCTAAATTGGGGTGAAGTAATAATATATTTATCCTCTTCAAATAAATTATTCCGTTTTGAAAATAACAATAATAATATTAAAAAAAACAATAAAATACTATTACTGCAAATTTCAAACAAGAAAGCTCTCTTTCGAACCAATGTTTACAGCAGTGGTCTACTATAATAATGGTTCCTGCTATTCGTACCACCTTACTCATCTGATATGTACGCAATGCGTAGGCGTATAAAAAAGAAACTTAATACGCTGTACGACTACGCATGACGTATGCGTAGTATGGTTACGCATCCGCCAAACATAGTTATAGCCATTTTCTTTTATTTTTGAACGAAATGAGCTTGTTACTAGACTACGTACGTGTAGTCGAGATATATGAATAATATGTTTCAAGTGGTACTAACAATAATCTCTTTAAATAATGGAGGTTATGTGGGTAGACGTTGAAAATATATGTCCATTTTCTGTACTCTACTCTGCCTACTGAAAAGTGATAACTCATACTGTTTATTAAAGCTTTGTTTGGTTGCTCTTGTCCGCCGCATCCTTCCTTCATTATTTGAATTCTGCGCTCTCCCTCCAAAAACTTGTCCTTTTCAAACGCGCCCTTAAACACTCTACAGTGCTCGCCTTTAACCACAAATTCTTCCACCTTTCACACTTGCCCAAAAAGTTTCCCCCCCTATTTCTGGGCTTCTTTTCACTACTTCAAAGCCGATCATCTGCTCATTCGTCAACTTCTCGTTGTTCGGCAAGCGAATTAATGGCGTTGGTTGTGTCGTCTAGAGGAAGGATTTCGAACAAGTACAGCGCGGATAGACAGACTAGTCCGGAGAGAACGAAAGTCTGGACAGAACCGAATTCGAAGATCAAGGTTCGCAACAATGGCGAAACTAGATCTTCGTTTGTGCCTGTTGTTTACTATCTTTCTAGAAATGGACAGCTTGATCATCCGCATTTCATGGAGGTTCCTCTCTCTTCCTCTCAAGGCCTCTTTCTCAAAGGTAATCGATGCTTCCTGATTTGAAATTAGGAATGATACTGGATCGATTTGTGCTGATCTGTTATGTTTTGGATCTTTTTAGATGTGATTAATAGGCTGGATTTCCTTCGTGGAAAAGGCATGGCGAACCGTTACGCCTGGTCTGCGAAACGGTGGGACGATAAAAAATCATTTCGAATCTCGATTTGCTTTTCCCGCTTATTTCCGGATTCAAATAAAAAACCGAGAAGATCGGTTCGATTTTCTGTTTTTGGTGTGCAGGAACTATAAGAACGGCTACGTCTGGCACGATCTTGAGGAGAATGATTTCATCTGTCCAATCCATGGCCATGAGTACGTTCTGAAAGGCTCTGAGATTCTTATACAACCTTCTCCTTGTTCCAAATCGTCGGAAACGGCGTCGTCGGAGGTCATGGTGGTGAGGAGTCGACGGAGAAACGAGGCGGTTAAAGAAGAACAAATAGATGAAGATGAGATTTCGCCACCGCCGTCGGATTCAAGCGTGGAGACACTGGAATCGTTGATGAAATCGGACGGCGGATTGGCGCTGACGACATCTTCAATCCAGACCGTTGATCAAGATAGTAATCCGAGTGCTACCGAGGAGCTTGTGAGTGGCGGGAAGATGAAGCCGTCGTCGATTTTGATGTCGCTGATATCATGTGGTTCGGTCTCTTTCAGGGATGCATTGAAGGGTCAGGGGTTATCTTTGATCTCACCAAGGTTGCCTCGTGGCGGAAATCCTACGGTGGAGAAATTGGCGCTGGAGGAGAAAGAGTACTTCAGCGGCAGCTTGAGCTTGATAGAGAACAATGCTGATCATCATCGGTAACAGTAAAAGAGAAAGAAAAACACAAAAATGTACTGTAAGAACTAAAAAGCTTCCACGTGGGCTTGGAGAATTGGGCCGATGTGATTTTAGAAGTTTGGGAATTGGGCCGAAAAGCCCGTTGACTTGTAGTGCTAGCTACTTTACTATCTAATCTATATGTTTATGAATTTTAAAAATTGTCAAAGAAATTTCTTGTCTGATTTTTCTTTTTTTTAATCACAAAATTATTGGAGAATTTCTCTCTTCCATCTCAGAATTTATTAAAAAATTTTTAACTTAAAATTATAGCCAACAACCTATTACATTCCTATATTTGGGCAAAACAAGAAAAAATAAATTAAAAATTTTCATAATTTGTGTGAAGTGGACAGGAGCCTGTCAGGATGAATATCTCTACAAAGAAATTTCTTTCCACTAATTGCATCGGTTCTTTCTCATAATCTGACATTTATTTTTATTTTAAAATTTTTAATTGCTAAAGAAATTTAGAAGTTTTGGGATGAAGATGCTCTTAAACGAACCGACATAAAATATAACTTCTTTAGTTGTCTCTAAATACTCATACAATTTGTGCAATGAAAATTGTGAACATGTCAATTGCACACATTATTGTCGTTGATTCCAAATTGATAATTGTTTTACCCATAAACAAAACCGATAAATATGCATATGGGTCAAAACGTACAACACATAATTCTGCATATATAAATTCCATCTATGGGATTCAAATCATATCAGCAAGTTCAATATCAAGTATTGATCGAATTAAAATTTTAATTAAAGTTATCGATTAAATAAGGTTGATTCATATTTAACATGATCTAAAATTTTTTTTTGGATAAATAGTCTTTTGTGTTGAAATACTTTTAGTATTTGTCCCTATCAACAAATTTATAATAAAATGTTATCATTCTATAATTTGTGGTACCACAAATTAATTTATAAAAGATACAAAATTTAAATAATTTACAAGATTTATTCAAAAAACATACAATTCATTTAGAAGAAATTTACAATAAATTTATATACAAAATATAAGAATAAAGAGAACAATTACTCAATTAGTTAAAAAAAATATTAGAGGAGACAAATTTACTACCAGTTTGAGTATATTAAATAGTAAAGTAGCTAGCACTAGAAGTCAAAGAATTAAAACTACCTCAATTACTTTATTATTTTTCTCCAAAAAAAATGACTCATTATGACTAATTGACTACCAGTTTCTCGATACCTTTATTTCATATGAGGTTATCAAAGAATAAAAATAAAGATCTAAATTTATTATTTTTATATTTTAAAATATTTAGATAGGTTAACTTTATGTTTCCTTGTTATATAGTTTAGATTACACACAGTGCACGCAATCGAATTGATCAGTATTAGATTCCTAGGTATAGAGTATTGGATTAAGGTGACTAACACTTGTTATAGGTGACTAATATTGATCTAGTTGCTGGTTCAAGTGAAGTGTTAAAGATGACTAATGTTGATCTAATTGCTGGTTCAAGTGAGTGTCACTGATGTAATACCCGTAAAAATTTAAACTCCGTTGAATACCGGACCAAACTAGATTCCGATCCGCCATACTTAATTCTTTAAATAAAAGAACACGATATTAAATTCTATTATTTTATGTGACCTTGATTCACATAAAATGATAACTAAAGTTATTCCGTAAATAATCCCATCATTTAATTCCCGTACATTTTTACGTTTCCGTACGAGTTTTTATGTTTCACTTCAGCCTTTTTTTTAATGGGTGAGCATACCCAATCTAACTGGCCCATTTAACCTCAGCCCACCGGCCCAAATCTCTAATTTGCCCTAATCCTTCCCTAATGATGTTTAGTCTAATCTAACCCTCAGCCTTTGCGTAAATTCTCTCCGCCGCTACTCTCTGCATGAACAACTGGACTGACCTCAACGCCGGTACTCCCTGGGCAACCGTAACCGAGTCACAGACGACCGTCCACCGTCCTTGCGCCGGGACCTGCGTCGTCCGTCTCTTTCCGGTGAGTAACGACCCTCCCTCCCTCCGTTCCGAACACGTTAACCACATCGCTGCTGTTGCACAGCGCGATAAAGCTACCAGCGCCGGTCCCCTCCCGCTAGGTCCAGTTGCCGCCGCCGTCGTCGCTGCTGCAGTAGGTGAGTCGGTCGACTTCTCCCTCCTCTTTCCCTCTTCTTCCTCTCTTCTGCCCTTCTGTTTCGTGTGTGTAATATACGAAAAATCGGCCTTCCTTGGATCCTGTAGTGACCGGCCTGAACCACTTCTCCATCTGCGTAGCTGACCGTGCTCGTCCCGAGTACGGTGTGGTGTCGGATTCTCTTCACTGCTGCAGACAGGTAACCGATCCTCCTGTTGTCTCATTCCCCTTCTCCTCTAGCGTACTTGTACGTAAACCCATCCTGACTCTTGCAAACCCGCAGGAACTAGACACTGAACCTCGTTCCTCGTTTAGCCTTTTTCTCGTCTCGTCAGGTGGGTTGTGACGCTGTTGTTGAGCCGGATCGAAGCAAGTTGTAGTGAGTCTTATGTACTGCCCACTCCTGCGTCTTTCTTCTGTTTAAAATTAAATAAAATTTGCAGCAAGATAAGTATATATTAAAGGATGAGTGGAGCTGAGTAGTTTTAGAGTGTGTTTTACAAATCATAATTAAGCAAGTAGTTAGGTTGAAAATAAGTACTTCTCTACCTCTTTCTTTCACTGTTGTATATGTATATATATAGATTATATAGGTATAAGAGTGACAAGTGTATATATTTGTGTAGAGGTAGTGATGTAGATAAGTATGTCATGTAAGCGTGTAGTGTTTAAATGTATGTATACATAGAGGTAAGAGTGGAAGATATAAATAAAAATATATGTAGCGGTGCCGGGTACATAGGTACGTATAAATAGGTATGAGATCGGAGACATAAGGGTATATATATGAATAAGTAGAGTGTATATACATAAGTATATACATAGGTGGTAAGGGTAACGTTGGGTATATGTATATATACATGTATAAGAGTAGAGTAATCGGGAAGGGAGTATTGTTGTTCTCTTTGACGAGTGTTTAGGATTTAACCCTATAACCTCTAGTAAACCGTCCTTGAGCAACCAAATTTTGGAAAGAAGTTCTAAAAAAAAAGATGAATGTTATATTTTAATGATAGACTTTGAGAATTTTCGGCACTAAGGGTAAAATGGTCTTTTGCCGTAAGAGAGCTTTTTCCGTAATTCCTTCGCATGAGGTTGGACATCTGGATGTGATTTTGATCCACATGCCTTATTTGACAGGCATTTGAGTTACCACGGGTTCGGACCGAGTTGAGATTTGAGAAAGCGATTTTTTATCAAGGTAAGTCCTTGCGACTTACTTAGCCGGTTTCTGGATATTAGTTGGGTGATAATGGTTGTGTGTGTATGCAATGTGTGTCATAATAAAAATAACTTGTTAGGACGACCGTGGTTATTATGTGTTAAAGCCCAAGTGTATGTATAACGGGCCGTGACATCACTGCCCAGCTCTGCCAGGAGACTGGGAGGTTCTCTACACCCAGACCATACAGGTACACGGTGAGATGCATCGGATCCACTCCTGATGGGTACACGGGGGCGGATGCGAGGTTTGGGAATCCCTCGTGTCACAAAATAAGTATCATTAGAGTGAATGACTTAAGTGAAGATAATAAATGGGTTGTTTGAAAGCATGATGAGTGTTTATTATTTTATGTGTGTGTGCTGTTATTATTCTCCTAATGTTTAGATAACTAGCTAATGGTTGTCTTGTTGTGTTTTTAGATTTACCGCAGGTTAGAACAGCAGCTGAGTGATCCGGAAGTAGTGGTGAGCCGGGTCTCCGTACTCTTTAGAGTGGGGGTGTGGGTTGTTGCTTTATTGTCTTTTCCTTTTGTTAAGACAGTTAGTCTTTTCCGTGGTTTAAGTGCGATAGGCTGTTAGACTTTGTTGCATTCATCCTTTTACAAATACTTTTTTTATAAATTTCGGTTTTTCTTATTTGTGTCTTGTTGCAAGATCCTAGTAATATTGTTGTCAAACTGAGGTCGGGACCCATTGTGAGGTCCTAACTAGTAACGTTCCGAGTTCCGAGAATTCGGTGTGTTACAACATGGTATCAGAGCTCTAGGTTGGCAACAATGGCACTTGAAATCTTCAGAAAGATCGAATAAGTACTTGAGCAGAACCCGAAAAGGGATCGGAGTTTTAAAAAGGAATTTTGGTTTTCAAATGCATGCATAGTCTGGTTGGGCATAGAAAAGTACGGCTGACCACCACTACTACCGCGGATCTCAGTATGCTTAGTTTAGACTTATAGTATTGTACAATTATATATGTTATATATATATATATATATATATATATATATGTAGCATGTTGTTACCCTAGAGGATATGGAATATCCTTTAGTTGAGTTAACATGATGCGATCATCGACTCATGATAAAACGTTTGGAGATCTTAAAGGGTATCTGTAAGAAGATAGTAGACTCATATCCCAGTTTGGAACATTACATTATGGCGGACGCCCTGGTGGGTTCTACAATTGTCCGAAGAACGAGTGGTTAAAGAGTTGAGGATTACTAGAGGATGTTAACAACAAGGACAATCGGGCGAGAGAAGAATATCAAGCAATTCAAATAGAAGTAATAGAAAACCGTACAAGGATTTTAGCGGTATGACGACGAGAGGTGAAACTCAAGATGCATGTAAGGACTAATAAGAGCGCGGATTGAAGAGGACAACATCAAAACACCATTCAAACAAAGTATAGTACAACTACACTTGGCGGATTAAAGGACACTACAACCAAGGTGGATGCTACCATAGACAAGTATGAGCATGAGAGTACAGAGAAAATAGAGTGTTGACCCAAATGTAAAAGATTAAAGGAGTACCAAGACAGAGATTTACGATCGAGTTTAAAAGACAAAAATTTATAAATTTCATAACCATGGAGATGGGTCGACTCCTTTAGAGACACGAGAATGTTGAAGGAAAGCACGACACAAGTATCGAAGATAGTAGAAGTCTGAAATTGAGACAATGGATTTCCATGAAGGTAATGTTACAAAACAACATCCACCGAGGAAGAAGCACATGCGAGAATGATCATGATGGACTTGAGGGATCATAACTACTCAATCACCAAGAGACTTAAGTTAACCATACTAGTAGTTCACTACAAAGAGCTGCAGGTAGACGATAACTTAGGAAAAAGGAACCGCGAAGATGGGTTTGTAAGCTATCACGGAAGGTTTGATAAACCCATAGATGGCAGGTGAATAATGCAACTAGACTCGGATAAAGTGATCTGTGTATAAACGGATAACCTATAAGGGATAAGTTTTCACCTTGTATATCCGCATCGAAAGAGATAGAAGGAAAGTAAGTCTATGATCTAGTAGAAGACCAACTACAAACTAACTAGTAATAACGGAGAATTCACACGTCTGAGTTGACCAGTGATGACCGATTGGTATATAAGAAGAATAACATCAGATTTACTAAAGAATGTTACCGACATATGGGGAATCTCTACAAAAGATCAACGACGACAAGTGTAAAGTTAAACCGATACAAGTACCAGTACCGTTAATAGTAACATGGAATGAGTTCGAGCCAATATCTCTAATTAAGAATTTAAGGAGAAGATTTTGACGGCCGGGAATGACCCCATAGGTCTTTAAAGAGATTAAGGAAATGGTTGTGAGCAGTTTCTTACCTTCGGGCTAAGAAAAAGGTACAATTCACAGTAGTACTAATGGATTGCATAAGGAGAACTAGAGGAGTAAGAAGAAGCAGATGATTTTAATTATGACCAACGTCAATCAAGACAGAAGGTGCTTAACATGCCACACATATGAGACTGATGGTGCTCCTCCGAGAAAAGGTGGGGTCAAACTGTCTAGATTGATAGGGGAAACCCTTGTGATTAAAGATGTGGCACAGAATAATTGGAATTTCAGAGGCGGCACAAACATAGAGAGTATGATTTAAAGCCTTGGGAAAAATGTGTGGTCGAGTTGTGAGGTGATTGCAGATGGAATCTACAAGTTGGCTAGAATAGACATGAGAAGAAGTAAAGTTGTATGACTAAAGACTTTTATATGGATCCGGTATTACACCAATAAGAAGATTACCGAAAGGTGTATATATAAAAGTTTAATGAGGAATTGAGGTACTCCATTAAAAATTCAAGCTGGACTGATGACATAAGAGTTGATGAAAGTAATAAGACCAACCAACGCTGTTCGTAAAGTGAGTACGAGAAAACTCAAAGGGGTAATTATCCTACTGGGGGACAAAAATTTAAAGAAGGTAAAGCGACACGAGCATAAGGACAACATAATAAATGCGAGTCAAGAACTTTGATCTTTGAGAAAATCATATACAACTGAGATTTCTTATGCAAATGGTACCGATAGGTGTTTAATAAAAGTCATACATATCGGACCGATAACGCTAGGATGGATAAAGAGTAAACCAAAAGAATAACTTAACTAGTAAGAAAGAAAGTCATGTATCAAAAGGCGGGTCTTGCTAAATTGGAATAAAGTGTTGAGATGAGGATGCCTTTGTAGAATCTATGCAAGAGTACAACGTAAATGAGGTTCTAACATAAAATGAGCAGTAATGATCAACTGAAAGTCGAGACCGAGTCAAGAGAGGAAATTGTTATAAGACGAGTCACCTAGTAGAAGAGTTCACAAGACAAGCTTGAGAGACCAAAAGAGATAAAATGTTGACCCGGATATGAAGGTCTAAGGTGCATAGAAGGGATACCTACAATGGAGAGTAGAAGCCAAATGTAGACTTTACAAGTGTAGAGATGTTTGACCTCCTCAAAGATATAGCGGAAACAACGGAGTTTCATGAAGGTAATATTGCCGGTAACACCAGCAAAGGAATGCATATATGAGAACGGCCTTGGTGGACTCGAAAGTCCAAGGTAACCCCAATTATCGCGGGACCTAAGTCATCAACACCGCGGTCCATGCAAGGGGAACTGCAAGGGGATGATAACTAAAGTCATCAGAACTACAAAGACACTTACCAACTATCGTTGAAGACTTGGAATGACTATTTATATCAAGATGAAAGACCCAGTTGGGCTCGAGAAGTAGAGTTAGCCTAAGGAAACAGGAGTGTGGAAGATATAACGAATTAGCGAAGGATGAAAGGATTAATCGAGCAGATGATGCTCACCAAGAATTTAACGCCAGTATAGGTATGAGAGGAGTAAGTCCGGGATATGGAGATAAGCCAATTATAGACTGACCGACGTCAATGGAGGACGTGTAAGTGTTGGTTGGTATTGACGAGTAGGTACCGTTAAGAAGATACATTAGTGACTGCGGATTTAATAAGTAACTTTACCGATGCCTTGGAGGATTCCCCAAGTAGGCAATGAGAACCTTCTGGGATTATCTAAAGATATGGGAAGAATCGGGTTAGAGGTTGCTTCCTTTTTGGTTAAGAACAGATTACGGTTGAGTAAGAGAGGAAGGGTCTATTTGAGGAGGATCTTGCTAGTATTAGAAGGGAAGAATCGGCGGGAGTTGGGTAAATCATGTTGACCCTCAGAAAGACGTCATTGTGCCTAAACGGTGTTACAATAGAAGCGTGGTAAGCATATAACCTACAAATGAAGAAAATCAATGTTAGGTTAACTATGATTTCAAGTTAAGGGATTAGAGATCTATATGACAAGGTCCACTTGGATGTGTGATTTGTTTTGAGTTATATAAATTTGAAAGCTTGACAAGAAGTAGGTGAAAACCCATTAATTAAGGAACGATCCGACTAGGTCACGTTGAGGAAACCGGGCCAAGCGGTTCGTATTACAAAGAACATTAGACACTTAGTAAAGTGCCGACAGAAGTTTAAGATCATTATTTCAGAATCGATAGTCGGAAACTTTCGGGCCCAGTGGACAGAAAAGTTTGGTAGGGTTAAAAGAGCTAGAAGTAAGTTTAGAAAACCAAACCGTTGAGAGAGTACATTCCGGATCCGAGACACGTTATCAGTCACGAGGATATGATAGTTGCGCCCGATCATACATTTGTAGAGTACTCAGTAGCTGTCTTGGAGCGCAATACTAGACGTCTACGGTCCAAAGAGATACCTATGTTGAGGATCCAGTGGTCTAGACGAGGAGCTGATGAGGCCACTTGGGAGACAGAGGAGAGTATTAGACATAATTATCCCGAGTTCTCTGCGGGGTTAGATGTTACTTCTATATCGGCGAGTTAGTACTCGGATGTTGTGTTGTTTGACCTTTCTTGTTTTTTTTATACTGGATTGTGTGATTATGTTTTATGTGATGTGTGTCTGAGTATGATGATTGAGTAGTTGCATGGTAGAAAACAAAAATTTTATGAAATTAAGATTTACAAAGAAAGTCGAATGTTTAGTTACCTTATTCTAAGTTTCGGGACGAAACTTATTTTAAGGGGGCACTGATGTAATACCCATAAAAATTTAAACTCCGTTGAATACCGGACCAAACTACATTCCGATCCGCCATACTTAATTCTTTAAATAAAAGAACACGATATTAAATTCTATTATTTTATGTGATCTTGATTCACATAAAATGATAACTAAAGTTATTCCGTAAATAATCACGTCATTTAATTCCCGTACATTTTTACGTTTCCGTACGAGTTTTTATGTTTCACTTCAGCCTTTTTTTTAATGGGTGAGCATACCCAATCTAACTGGCCCATTTAACCTCGGCCCACCGGCCCAAATCTCTAATTTGCCCTAATCCTTCCCTAATGATGTTTAGTCTAATCTAACCCTCAGCCTTTGCGTAAATTCTCTCCGCCGCTACTCTCTGCACGAACAACTGGACTGACCTCAACGCCGGTACTCCCTGGGCAACCGTAACCGAGTCACAGACGACCGTCCACCGTCCTTGCGCCGGGACCTGCGTCGTCCGTCTCTTTCCGGTGAGTAACGACCCTCCCTCCCTCCGTTCCGAACACGTTAACCACATCGCTGCTGTTGCACAGCGCGGTGAAGCTACCAGCGCCGGTCCCCTCCCGCTAGGTCCAGTTGCCGCCGCCGTCGTCGCTGCTGCAGTAGGTGAGTCGGTCGACTTCTCCCTCCTCTTTCCCTCTTCTTCCTCTCTTTTGCCCTTCTGTTTCGTGTGTGTAATATACGTAAAATCGGCCTTCCTTAGATCCTGCAGTGACCAGTCTGAACCACTTCTCCATCTGCGTAGCGGACCGTGCTCGTCCCGAGTACGGTGTGGTGTCGGATTCTCTTCACTGCTGCAGATAGGTAACCGATCCTCTTGTTGTCTCATTCCCCTTCTCCTCTAGCGTACTTGTACGTAAACCCATCCTGACTCTTGCAAACCCGCAAGAACTAGACACTGAACCTCGTTCCTCGTTTAGCCTTTTTCTCGTCTCGTCAGGTGGGTTATGACGCTGTTGTTGAGCCGGATCGAAGCAAGCTGTAGTGAGTCTTCTGTACTGCCCACTCCTGCGTCTTTCTTCTGTTTAAAATTAAATAAAATTTGCAGCAAGATAAGTATATATTAAAGGATGAGTGGAGCTGAGTAGTTTTAGAGTGTGTTTTACAAATCATAATTAAGCAAGTAGTTAGGTTGAAAATAAGTACTTCTCTACCTCTTTCTTTCACTGTTGTATATGTATATATATAGATTATATAGGTATAAGAGTGACAAGTGTATATATTTGTGTAGAGGTAGTGATGTAGATAAGTATGTCATGTAAGCGTGTAGTGTTTAAATGTATGTATACATAGAGGTAAGAGTGGAAGATATAAATAAAAATATATGTAGCGGTGCCGGGTACATAGGTACGTATAAATAGGTATGAGATCGGAGACATAAGGGTATATATATGAATAAGTAGAGTGTATATACATAAGTATATACATAGGTGGTAAGGGTAACGTTGGGTATATGTATATATACATGTATAAGAGTAGAGTAATCGGGAAGGGAGTATTGTTGTTCTCTTTGACGAGTGTTTAGGATTTAACCCTATAACCTCTAGTAAACCGTCCTTGAGCAACCAAATTTTAGAAACAAGTTCTAAAAAAAAAAGATGAATGCTATATTTTAATGATAGACTTTGAGAATTTTCGGCACTAAGGGTAAAATGGTCTTTTGCCGTAAGAGAGCTTTTTCCGTAATTCCTTCGCATGAGGTTGGACATCTGGATGTGATTTTGATCCACATGCCTTATTTGACAGGCATTTGAGTTACCACGGGTTCGGACCGAGTTGAGATTTGAGAAAGCGATTTTTTATCAAGGTAAGTCCTTGCGACTTACTTAGCCGGTTTCTGGATATTAGTTGGGTGATAATGGTTGTGTGTGTGTGCAATGTGTGTCATAATAAAAATAACTTGTTAGGACGACCGTGGTTATTATGTGTTAAAGCCCAAGTGTATGTATAACGGGCCGTGACATCACTGCCCAGCTCTGCCAGGAGACTGGGAGGTTCTCTACACCCAAACCATACAGGTACACGGTGAGATGCATCGGATCCACTCCTGATGGGTACACGGGGGCGGATGCGAGGTTTGGGAATCCCTCGTGTCACAAAATAAGTATCATTAGAGTGAATGACTTAAGTGAAGATAATAAATGGGTTGTTTGAAAGCATGATGAGTGTTTATTATTTTATGTGTGTGTGTGCTGTTATTATTCTCCTAATGTTTAGATAACTAGCTAATGGTTGTCTTGTTGTATTTTTAGATTTACCGCAAGTTAGAACAGCAGCTGAGTGATCCGGAAGTAGTGGTCAGCCGGGTCTCCGTACTCTTTAGAGTGGGGGTGTGGGTTGTTGCTTTATTGTCTTTTCCTTTTGTTAAGACAGTTAGTCTTTTCCGTAGTTTAAGTGCGATAGGCTGTTAGACTTTGTTGCATTCATCCTTTTACAAATACTTTTTTTATAAATTTCGGTTTTTCTTATTTGTGTCTTGTTGCAAGATCCTAGTAATATTGTTGTCAAACTGAGGTCGGGACCCATTGTGAGGTCCTAACTAGTAACGTTCCGAGTTTTGAGAATTCGGGGTGTTACAACTGAACCCTGGTAGCCTGGTCACATCAGGAGCTATGGTTCATGTTGCTAACCTGTATCTGATACATAGAGGTGGCTCTTGAGTTAGTTTGTTTGTCTTCTAGACAGCTTCCTATATTTGATGGACCGGGTTCGAGCTTTGAAGTTTATCCCTTTGTATTTAGCTTGGTTTGGCACCGCTTAAATTAAACGATGTGTTTGGACTTGGAGGAGATACTATATAAGTTGACGCTTACCTCATCTAACCCTAAGTGAGACATTGGAGCCTTGCCGCCAATGAAGAGAGAGAGAGTTCTTCCTCTGAGAGAAAAAGAGAGAGAGCGACAAAAGAGAAGTCGGAGGTGATTCGATAGGGTTGAGACGTTCATCCTCTCTCAGATCTCTCCAGCCGAAGATCTTCAGATTGATGATAGCAAAGCTTGGCCGAAAGCTTTGCTTAGCCTTACAGGGGATATTTCGATACCTTGCTCTTCCTATCTCGTTTTGTTCTTGCTTCTGTTCTAGATATAGGTTTTTGTTACAAATTGATCTTGCGTGCATCTTGTAATCAAAACTATATTGTAACCATCTTGAATACCTAGTAAAATCTAGGATCGGACCTCCCCTCTTGAGGTTCCGCAGATGTAGGGTTTTAACACCCGAACTGCGTAAACATTTGCTTGCATTGATCTTTTAATATTGGCATACATCCTTTGTTTACATGATTAAACATATTACAGATTGGTATCAAAACATCTGTTGTTGCATCTTTGAAAAGATCTTTGTGTTAAAACTCATGTATATCTGATCTTGTCTTCCGCTGTGTTCTTTGTCCTTGTTGAAAAATCTGAATTGTGTGACTGTTGTTCTTGATTCCCTTTACTACCGTACTTTGTTAACCCCCTTGTTACCCCTTATCTGTGAGATCTATCTGTCAATTTGCTCATCATACAAGTATTAATCTCTTGTATCTACAGGTGAAATATGACAGACTCCACAATAAGGATGAAGCCATTCGTTGGCAATGGAGATTTCACCATGTGACAGGTGAAAATGAGGGCTATCCTCACCAAAGAGAAATGTCTCAAAGCCATCACTGGAGATTACTTGGCCATGACGTCTGAAGAAAAGAAAAAGGAGATTAGTGAGCAAGCCCATGCCGAGATTATGATTAGGTTAACTGACGACGTGGCTCGTCAGGTTGTAAGTTACACCTCTGCCAAATCTTTGTGGGATGCCCTAGAAAAATTGTATTTGAAAAAATATTTTTCCTCTAGGATCTCCTTGTTACATAGACTCTTTACCTTCAAAATGGACACTAACCTGACTCTTAACGAAAATTTGGACAAATTTCTAAGAATGAATCAGGATCTTGCTAGATGTGATGATGAAATTAAAGAAACTCACCTTGCTGTCTTGTTGTTAGGATCCTTACTTGCCCAGTTTGACACTTTAAGAGATGTGATTAAGTTTAGCTCGGATAATATTACTCAAGAAAAGATAATAGAAGCCATAACTGAAAAGAATGATACTTTGAAAGTGTTCAAATGTAAAACTGAAAAAGAAATCAGAAGTTAAACCTGAAGTTCTTATGGCTAAAGGAAATCATAAACACTTTAAAAACAAGAAGGAAAAATATGAGAAAGACAAACCTGGACCTTCTGACTTTGATAAAAATTACAAGAAATGTTATTACTGTGATAAACCAGGACATTATGCTAATGAATTTAGGAAGAAAAAGAGGGATGATGCTAAGAATAGTAAAAACCCTGATGAGAAGGTGTCTTTATTTGAAAAAATTCAAGCTGAATATCCTTGTGAATTACTGATGTGTACTGAATCTGACTCTTTAAATTCTAATGTATGGATCCTAGACTCTGGTTGTACCATGCATGCCTCTTTTGATAAATCTCTGTTTAGTTCTCTGCATGAATTTGATGGTGGAGAAGTTATGCTAAGAGATAATACAACCTTGGCTATTAGAGGAGTAGATAATGTACCTATATGCATGTTTGATGGAAAAATTAGAGTTCTCCAGAATGTTAGATGGGCCCCACAACTTAGGAGAAATTTAATAAGTGAATCTGCCCTAGATGACTTAAACTGTCAAATTAATACTAGCAATGGGATAAGGGAAGTCATAAGAAATGAAACTACTCTTATAAAAAGTGTCAAAAAGGGTGGGTTATATCTGGTTATTACTGCACCTAATTTGATCCTCACCACGGCTAATACTAAAATGACCTTAAGTCACACTAAAAACTGGCACAATAGACTTGGACACATAGGAAATACTGGCCTTAAAAATCTATACAAACAAGGCATTATTCTTACAAGGCTCAAAAACCTATAGAATATGTTCATTCTGACCTATGGGGACCTGTACAGGTTGACACCATAGGAGGAAAGAGATACTTCATCTCTTTCATAGATCACTATTTTAGGAATGTTTGGACTTACCTCCTTAAAAACAAAAATGAAGCTTTTGAGTACTTTAAAGAATGGAAACAATCTGTAGAAAATCAATCTGGGTATACTCTAAAATGCCTTAGAATTGACAATAGCCTAGAATTCTGTAATTCTGAGTTTAAAAATTACTGTAAAACCCAAGGGATAAAAAGACACCTTACTATACCTGGAACTCCACAACAAAATGGAACAGCTGAAAGAATGAATAGAGCTCTTCAAGAAAAGACTAGATGCATGCTCATTAGTTCAGGGATGAAACACTCTATGTGGGGTGAAGCTATAGTGACTGCTACCTGATGCGCCCTTGGATGCCCCTTTTACGTTGACCATAGACGAAGAGGACGAGGCTCTTAGAGTTCGTTCAGATGGACCGATCACCCGATCCCGAGCTAAGGCCATTGCTCGAGCTACCGGCTCCATCATCGCCCGCATTACTTCTTCACTTGGTTCCATTACCGGCATGCCATGTCTCTACACCACCATGACATAGGCTACCGGTTCCGTTAGCGGCATGTCTCGTCTTTCCGACTCCATAGCATGAAGCTAGCTTATTTTCGGACTATATTTTCATGTTTTTCTTTTTATGCAATAAAGGGATATTCCGTATAAGAATATTCCCTTTTGACCTTATCCTTTTAGGATTTGCTCTTATCCTTTTAGGTTTTCCCCTTTTGGGCTTTTCTTCATGTATTTTGTTTGGCCCGTTCGCCCATAGGTAGGCAAGTCTCTCTGTATAAGAGATATCTTGCCTCACTTATTTTTCATGTTCAATATTACTAAGTTTTGAGAAGAATTTCCTCCTACTTAGCTTGGACATCAAAACCTCTCTTCTATCTCTCAAATTTCTTCCTTGGATCTCGTCTTTGATCCCAGAAATTCATATTCGAGGATTCTTCTTAAGAATCAACCTTCGATCCACACAAAAAGGTTTATTCGATCTCTCTAGATCGAAGTAACCTTTGTTTCTTCATCGCTTCCGCCCCTTTGGATCCGAATCGATACAACGTTGCACAAAGAAATCAAGGAGTAGTTGGAATTTTGCTTGATCTAGATCCGGAGTTATCTTGGGTTACCTCCAAGGACGCATCAAATTGGTATCAGAGTAAGGGATCAAAACTAAGTTCTCTTTACTCTTATTTTTGTGCGTTATTATCTTAAACCTATTTAGCCTTTTTTTGTTCATGATGTTCTTCGTTTGTTCATGATGTTCTTCATTTGTTCTTCATGATCTTCATGTTGTTCATCATGTTCATCCATTTTCCCTGATTTTTTTTTCTTTTCCGTGTTTAACTTAAAACAAAAAGTACAAAAATAGGAGATATTTGGTTTGCCTTCAAACCATTTATCAAACCCGTCTTTTTCTTAAACCGACCTAATCCGACAATTTTGTTAATTAATTTCACCAAATCTCTTGGGATATTTTTTTAACGAAAAGTTCGGATATCTCGCATTTGATATTCCAAGAAAAGCAAAAAAAACTCTTCATCAATACGGATTTGTGTTCAAAAAAAAAAAAACAAAAGAAAGTGTTGCTCAAAACGTTTCAAAGAAACGAAACACACAAAGTGAAAAGACGTCCGGCAAACCGGTCCATCCGAAAAATTGGATTTTACAAAAAGGTCAAAGACCGAAAGCAAGCAAAGCTTGCCAAGTGAACAATCCGTCCATCTTCTATCTCTCCATTTTCTTACATACGTTTGCAAAATATCACTTGTTTATTTGTGTGTAATTTGTTCAATTGTGTTGGATTTGCCTTCCTTGCCTAACCGCCAAACGGCCTTCCCCAAAGTAGAACCCGATAACGCACTTGAACTTGGGTAAAGTTGACCTAACTTGTCACCTTGCTCACTTGATTGCTTGCAATTGTGTGCTGATTTGGAGCAATGACTAACGTTGAAATGGAAACTTCTCAGGATTCTGGTCCGCAAGAGTTCAGTGAACCCTTGGCTCAAGAAACTGCTCCGTTGTCCCTCGAAAATGACTCCATAAGGCGAGAATTGGAAGCCTTGAAGGCACAACAAAAGTTTGATTCCTTGACCCGAGAAAACATTGCCTTGAAAAAAGAGCTCGAAGCTCTTAAGGCCCTTCAGATTGCTCAACGTCCCACCCCAACATATCCGAATGAGACCGTGGTCAATGCTTCCACATCCGATGTACAACGGAAAGGCAAGGGACTTTTGGGAGCCGGACCATCAAACGTTACCCGGCTTGCGTCTGTCATTGAACGCACCCATCCTTTACCTCTTGACGGAAATGAGTCCCATGAAGAAGAGGAGGAATTCCCCGACCCGCGTCAAGATGACTTGCCCATAGTCGATACGGAACATCGGCACCAATATTATGAGCATCAACATCAACGGTATGTTCCTTCTCCACCTCCACCTAGTGTGCCCCGCACCGACCGACAAACCCGGGAAGAGCCCCGGTACCGTCCCAACTCAACCACCAATCATGGTCGTGAGCATGATCGTTCCGAACACCGTCGCCAACGGTCAACCCGGCAACCGAGGACCCTTGACTTTGATGAATACGATGAGCAACACAACTTCAACGAGTTCTCCGGTGATGAATCCGATTTAGAACGGGTAGCACATAACCGTCCGTGGCACCCACCCGTCATAGACCCTTATGAGAACCAAGACCGGGGTGAAGAATGGTTGCCTCCCCCAAATCCACCTACGCAGGCCCCACCCGTTCATGGGCGCCAACGGCCTCATGGCGGCCACCGGCGAGCCCGTGCCGATGATGCCTACATTCCACCGCCCCGCCCGGACCCCTACCGAGCTCGTAGGGAAGGTAAGGTTAAGTTCCCTACCTTTCATGGTGAATATGATCCGTGTGTTTTTCTTGATTGGGCGCAAGATATGAAACGAGCATTAAAACATTGTCATTATGAGGAGGAATACGAGAAAATCGAGGCGGCAACTCTATACTTTGAAGGAGATGCGAAGTCTTGGTGGAACCGGTATGAGTTCACCCGAGAGAGGCGAGGATGGGCACCGATTGAGACATTTGAACAATTGCTCTATTGCATGACCAAGAAGTACGTGCCCGAGGACTTTAAGAATGATATGCGGTTGCAAATTGCCGAGTTCAAGCAAGACAACCTCACTCCGGTGGCTTACTTGGCTAAACTTGAGGACATGCACATTAAGGCCGGCGTCTCGGCCTCCCCCTCCGCCCTCCGCACCAAGTTCATGAGTGGGCTTAATGCTTCCATCCGGCGGCCGCTCGAGATTGTCCCATTCAAGGATTTGGGAGCATTATGTCATGCCGCCATGAAGCTATATAAGCAACAACTCGAAACACCGCGGTATTCTAGGTATACCTCTTCCTCGAGTCCATATCTTTATCCGTCTAACACACGTTCTCGAGATGCGCCTAGTCCTACAAATACCGACGCTTTCAAAGGGACCCAACGGACGGGTCCTTCCAATAAGCAAACGGGTACCGAGAAGGCACCAAACCGTGGCCCGGCACCGGCGCCTCCCTCTCGAGGTCAACAAGGACCCTCACCGGCGGCTTGCCCTAGGGATCCCGTGTGCTACAAGTGTAGCGGTTTTGGCCATGTACAACGTGATTGCCCAAACACCAAACGGGTCTTGTTTGCCGACCCAACATATTTCGAGGACGACGATGGTTAACATGACGGTGATATTATTATTGAGAATGACCATGACACCGACCCACTTTTTGGCATGGAATCTTGTGATGACGAGCTTGCTTGCGGCCCAGCACAACCCGGTAAATTCGCTCTTGTTTCTCGTCGTATTTTGGCTGTTAAAGAGCATATTCCTATTGATCAATGCGAGAATCTCTTCCACTCTCGTTGCTTGGTTAATAATACGAGTCTTTCTCTCATCGTTGACGGGGGTTCTTGTTGTAATATTGTCAACGAACGGGTGGTAAAACACTTCAAGTTGCCTACGACCCCCCACCCAACGCCTTACGGACTCCAATGGATTTCCGATACGGCATGTGACACCGTCACACAACAAGCTTGGGTGCCGTTTTCTATTGGCGCCTATGTTGATAAGGTCCTTTGTGATGTTATCAAGATGGACGCCACACATGTCCTATTAGGACGACCATGGCAATTCGATCGCCGCACATATCATGATGGTTATCTTAACCGGTACATGTTCCAATATAATGGAAAACGGGTCACACTTTTGCCTATGACTCCGCACGAAATTTTGGTTGACTATGCGGAACGGAAGAGGCAACAAACTATTGACGAGTCCGCTAAAGCACCGGCACAATCGGACCCCCGGAGTCCCGATGTTGTAGGTGCTAGTACTTTCAAATCCCGAAACACCGCTCCTCTTGTCCATGATACCGAGTCCAAAGGTAGTAAAGGTCGCATCGTTTCTTCGGGCGCACCTTTACCATCTTCGGATCCCGTAATTCAAGGACGGTGTGAACCGCGAATACTCTTAGCTCGCCGGCATGATTTGCAACCGGTCATGGACGGCAAGTTCCCATGCTTTTTACTTGTTCCGTTTTGTTTATCTACTTCTAATGACCCAAGTAATGTGCCACACGAGGTGTCTTTGTTGTTGTCCGAATTTCAGGATATTATGCCCAAAGATCTCCCACCCGGCTTGCCACCTATCCGAGGGATTGAACATCAAATTGACTTTGTGCCCGGTGCCTCTTTGCCAAACCGTGCCGCATACCGAGCTAGTCCGGAAGAGACGAAGGAGCTACAACGTCAAGTGCAAGAGCTCCTAGACCGGGGACATGTGCGTGAATCCTTATCACCATGTGCCATCCCGGTAATCTTAGTACCAAAGAAAGATGGATCATGGCGGATGTGTGTTGATTGTCGTGCCATCAACCAAATCACCGTCAAATATCGCCACCCGATCCCGCGCCTTGATGACATGTTGGATGAGCTTCATGGCGCCACCATCTTCTCCAAAATTGATCTCCGGAGCGGTTACCACCAAATCCGGATGGCCGAAAGTGACGAATGGAAGACGGCATTCAAAACGAAGTATGGACTCTATGAATGGCTTGTCATGCCTTTTGGCCTCTCCAACGCCCCGTCCACCTTCATGCGCCTCATGAACCATGTCTTGCGCCGATTCTTGGGTACATTTGTTGTTGTTTATTTTGATGATATTTTGGTGTTTCGTACGTCTTTGGAGGATCACATCGGGCACCTTCGCCAAGTGCTCGAGTGCCTTAGACAAGAGCAATTGTATGTCAACTTTGACAAATGCGTCTTTTGCTCGGACACCACTATCTTTCTTGGCTATGTCGTGTCTAAAAAGGGACTACGAGTAGACGAATCTAAAGTTCGTGCTATTCGGGAGTGGCCTACTCCTACTACGGTCACCATGGTCCGAGCCTTTCTCGGCTTAGCGGGTTTCTACCGACGCTTTGTCAAGAACTTTAGCACGGTAGCGGCACCGCTCCATGAGCTCATTACCAAGGGTGTCACGTTTGAGTGGCGTGATATCCATGCTCGAGCGTTTGATGCGCTCAAAGACCGCCTTTGTAATGCACCATTACTCCAACTCCTAAACTTTTCGAAAACTTTCGAGGTGGAGTGTGATGCATCAAATGTGGGCATTGGAGGAGTTCTCTTACAAGAGACTCGTCCAATTGCCTACTTCAGTGAAAAACTGTCCGGTCCTTCGCTCAACTACCCTACATATGACAAGGAACTATATGCTCTAGTTCGTTGTCTTAAGACATGGCAACATTACTTGTGGCCGAAGGAGTTCGTGATTCATTCGGATCATGCGGCTCTTTCGTATCTCAAGAGTCAAACAAATCTTAGTCGGCGCCATGCTAGTTGGGTAGAGTTTTTAGAGACCTTTCCTTATGTCATTCGGCATAAGAAAGGCAAAGAGAATGTGGTAGCCGATGCCCTTTCTCACCGCTATGCCCTCCTTGTGTATATGGACGCCAAGATACATGGCTTTGCTCTTATCAAAGAGTTATATGCCACGGATCTTGACTTCAAGGACATATGGGCACAATGCCTCGACCTCCGAGTGCACGAGTCTTTCTTTATTAACGATGGCTATCTTTTTCGTGCGGGAAAACTTTGTATTCCACGCTGATCTATACGCCATTTGTTGGTCAAGGAAGCTCATGAGGGCCGTGGTCATTTTGGTGCTACCAAGACCCTTTCCGCTCTCCAAGAGCATTTCTATTGGCCCCGGATGCGTATGCATGTGACACGGTTTTGCAACGGTTGCATCACATGTCATCATGCCAAGTCGCGCCAAGGTCCGGATGGAATGTATTCTCCTTTGCCTATACCAATGGGACCTTGGGAGGATCTATCCATGGACTTTGTGGTCGGGTTGCCTATGTCAAAACGAGGCAAAGACTCCATTTTCGTGGTAGTCGATTGCTTCTCCAAAATGGCTCATTTCATCGCATGTAAAAGCACCCTAAATGCTAGTGAAGTTGCCACCTTGTTCTTTGACAATGTGGTGCGTTTACATGGGATACCACGTTCCATCGTTAGTGATCGGGACGTGAAATTCGTAAGTCATTTTTGGAGAACGTTATGGGGAAAACTTGGAACCAACTTGTTGTTTTCCAGTAGTTATCACCCCAAACCGATGGTCAAACGGAGGTGACCAATCGGACTCTTGGTGCTCTACTTAGAGCCACCACTAGGACCAATCCACGTAGGTGGGAGGACTTACTTTCTATTGTGGAGTTTTCGTATAACAGGTCTAGGCACACAGCAACTAAATTGTCTCCATTCGAAGTTGTCTACGACCTTAATCCACACACACCGTTGGACTTCACTCCCCGCCCGCTCAAGGACGGAGAACACATCATCGCCGGGAACCGAGCCGCCCAAATCATTGAGCTTCATGAGCGGACTAGGACACAACTCAAACGTCGTGCCGCCCAACTTGTCGTACAACGCAACAAGGGCCGCCGCGATGTCTCTTTTGAGCCCGGTGATCTTGTTTGGCTCCACCTCAGGAAGGAGCGTTTTCCAACTCGCCGCATGAGCGAGCTCTCGGACCGTGGTGATGGCCCATTCCGCATCTTAGCCCGTCATGGCCCAAATGCATACAAGTTAGAGCTTCCGGATTCCTACGGTGTACACCCAACGTTCAACGTCAAGGACCTTGCCCCTTATGTTGAGTCCCTCTTTGACGATGGTGAAACGGGGACTTTTCACAGCCAAGATGGGGGGACTGATGCGCCCTTGGATGCCCCTTTTACGTTGACCATAGACAAAGAGGACGAGGCTCTTAGAGTTCGTTCAGATGGACCGATCACCCGATCCAGAGCTAAGGCCATTGCTCGAGCCACCGGCTCCATCATCGCCCGCATTACTTCTTCACTTGATTCCATTACCAGCATGCCATGTCTCTACACCACCATGGCATAGGCTACCGGTTCCATTAGCGGCATGTCTCGTCTTTCCGACTCCATGGCATGAAGCTAGCTTATTTTCGGACTATATTTTCATGTTTTCCTTTTTATGTAATAAAGGGATATTCCGTATAAGAATATTCCCTTTTGACCTTATCCTTTTAGGATTTGCTCTTATCCTTTTAGGTTTTCCCCTTTTGGGTTTTTCTTCATGTATTTTGTTTGGCCCGTTGGCCCATAGGTAGGCAAGTCTCTCTATATAAGAGATATCTTGCCTCACTTATTTTCCATGTTCAATATTACTAAGTTTTGAGAAAAATTTCCTCCTACTTAGCTTGGGCATCAAAACCTCTCTTCTATCTCTCAAATTTCTTCCTTGGATCTCGTCTTTGATCCCAGAAATCCATATTCGAGGATTCTTCTTAAGAATCAACCTTCGATCCACACAAAAAGGTTTATTCGATTTCTCTAGATCGAAGTAACCTTTGTTTCTTCATCGCTTCCGCCCCTTTGGATCCGAATCAATACAACGTTGCACAAAGAATCAAGGAGTAGTTGGAATTTTGCTTGATCTAGATCCGGAGTTATCTTGGGTTACCTCCAAGGACGCATCACTACCTACCTCATAAATAGATCCCCATCCTCTGTTATTGACTTTAAGACTCCCTAGGAGATGTGGACTGACAAAAAACCCAATTTAACTCACCTAAAACCCTTTGACTGCACTACCTACTCCCAAATCTCCCAAGGGAAATTACACCCTAGAGCCTTAAAAGTTGTCATGCTAGGGTACCCAGAAGGTGTTAAAGGATACAAACTCCTTCTCATACAACCCCATGGATATAAAGTCATTAACTCTAGAAGTGTGACCTTCAATGAAGAAGATTTTCATTTCAAATCTAAAACTGATAATGCTGTAACCCATAGTTCTGAGAAAAGTGGTGATCTAGACATCCCTAGTACAACTAGACATTTCTACAACCATAATGATCAACCCTACATAAATCAAAATGATGAAGAAGAGTTTGATATAGGATTTTATCAAACTGAAAGCTCCAGTAACATTGACACCCCTCAACTAGATATAAATGAGGATGATATAGGAATGATGATAACACTCAACAAGTAGGGGAGGAAAATAATGAAGATTCTAATAAAGAATTAACAAATCCTGAATCTAGTAATGGCTGTAATAACGGGGATCAAGACGACTCGGGTACCAGTGCCCACAATGTTGAAATAGAGGAGGGAAATTCAAACCAACTCGAGTCAAATGAAAGACATGAAGACCCGAGTCGTTTTGATTCTCGTTATCACTACCAATTAACCAGGGACAGGGCCCCAGGCTTAAAATTCCAAACAAAAAATATGCTAATAATGTTGAGTATATCATGCTAACAAATGAGATGAACATAGTTGAGTAGGCCTTCTTAACTGCAGATGTGATAGATAATTTTTACACCCCTACCACTTATGAACAAGCCATAAAATGTCCTCTAGGCCAGACAATGTGAAGCTAGTTCAATGCAGGTGGCTGTACAAATTAAAAGAAGGTATGAAACCTAGTGATCCCCCTAGGTATAAAGCCATGCTTGTTGCTAAAGGCTTTACTCAAAGAGAAGGAATAGATTACACAAATATCTTTGTTCTTGTTATTAAATATAAAACTCTGAGATTATTACTTGTTATGGCCACTGTGTATGACTGGGATATTGATCAGATGGATGTTAAAACTGCCTTCTTGCATGGTGATCTAAATGAAACCATTCACATGAGTCAACCTAAAGGTTTTGTAAATAAAAATAAACCTGAGCATGCCTATTTGCTTAAAAATCTCTGTATGGCCTAAAACAATCACCTAGACAATGGAACATCAAGTTTGACATTTGCATGAAAAATCTGGGCTTCATGAGAAGCAAGTATGATTATTGTTTGTATTTCAAGAATCTTTCTACTCCTAATGCCTTGTATGTTCTCTTATATGTGGATGATATTATGATTATGTGTAAATCTAAAGTCATCATTAGTACTGTCAAAAGAGACCTTAAAATGAATTTTGACATGAAAGATCTTGGTGTTGCACATAAAATTCTTGGCATACAGATCATAAGAAATAGGGTTAAAAAGAAAATGTGGCTTTCTCAGTATGATTATATACAGAAAGTTTTGGACATGTTTTAATATGGGTAACTCTAAACCTACCCCTATGCCCTTAGGAGGGCACTTAGATCTAACCAAGAAGCAATGCCCTGATTCTCCTAGTGAGTTGAAAAAGATGTCTAACATTCCGTATGATGTAGCTGTTGGCTCTGTGATGTATGCTATGTTGTGCACTAGACCTGACTTATCTTTTGCTATCAGTGTTCTGAGTAGATTCATGTCTAACCCTGGATTAGAATATTGGACTGCCATGAAGTATTGCTTGAGATATCTTGCAGGAACTAGGAAGTTATGTTTAGTTTTTGCTGAGCACTCTTCAAATCATGATATTTTTGGATATGTAGATTCAGATTACGCTAGTAATAAGGATACTAGAAAATCTACTACTGCCTATTATTATACCTGGACTAATAACTGTATATCATGGAAGTCACAACAACAACCCATTGTAGCTTTGTCATCCACAGAAGCTGAATACATAGCTGCAGTTGAAGCATCAAAATAAGCCATTTGGTTAAAAGGCTTACTTACTAAAGTACAACATAAGCTTTGCATTCCTATCTTGCATATTGATAGTCAAAATGCTCTTTATCTCTGTAAGGATCCTGTGTATCATGAAAGATTTAAACATATTGATGTTAAATATCATTTTGTTAGGGATGAGATAGAAAAAAAAACACTTTGAGGTTAAGAAAATCAGAGGAGATATTAATCTTGCTGATTTTGGTACAAAAATTGTTCCTGATGATAAATTTATCTTTTGCAGGAATTCCCTCCACTTGTGGGATGTTCCCTAAAGATAATTAAACATGAACTGATGACGGACATGAGTGCCTCCCTCATTTACTACTGGTGATCAAGATGATGTGCTCACACAAGAGGGCAATTGTTAACTTTATGATTCATGTTATATAGTTTAGATTACACACAGTGCACGCAATCGAATTGATCTGTAATAGATTCCTAGGTATAGGGTATTGGATTAAGGTGACTAACACTTGTTATAGGTGACTAATGTTGATCTAGTTGCTGGTTCAAGTGAGTGTCACTGAACCCTGGTAGTCTGGTCACATTAGGAGCTATGGTTCGTGATGACTTGTATCTGATACATAGAGGTGGATCTTGGGTTAGTTTGTTTGTCTTCTAGACAACTTCCTATATTTGATGGACCGGGTTCGAGCTTTGAAGTTTATTCCTTTGGATTTAGCTTGGTTTGGCACCGCTTAAATGAAACGATGTGTTTAGACTTGGAGGAGATACTATATAAGTTGACGCTTACCTCATCTAACCCTAATTGAGACATTGGAGCCTTGCCGCCAATGAAGAGAGAGAGTTCTTCCTCTGAGAGAAAAAGAGAGAGAGCGACAGAAGAGAAGTCGGAGGTGATTCGATAGGGTTGAGACATTCATCCTCTCCCAGATCTCTCCAGCCGAAGATCTTCAGATTGAAGATAGCAAAGCTTGGCCGAAAGCTTTGCTTAGCCTTACAAGAGCTATTTCGATACCTTGCTCTTCCTATCTCGTTTTGTTCTTGCTTCTGTTCTAGATATAGGTTTTTGTTACAAATTGATCTTGCGTGCATCTTGTAATCAAAACTATATTGTAACCATCTTGAATACCTAGTAAAATCTGGGATCGAACCTCCCCTCTTGAGTTTCCGCAGATGTAGGGTTTTAACACCCGAACTGCGTAAACAATTGCTTGCGTTGATCTTTTAATATTGACATACATCCTTTGTTTACATGATTAAACATATTACAAGATATTTCTTATAAAAGAAAAAAAATTCAAAGTAAATGCAACCATATACATTCATACTCAATTACTTTCTTTTCCCATTTATAAAATTGAAATTATATTAAGAAAAAAGATACTCAAAATTATAATTGTGACTTTTGAGTATATTACGTCAGCCAAAATTCGTAATAAAAAAAATTAAAATTTTAACCGAAAGTATGAATATCTTGTCAGTTAACTCAAAATAAATAAAAAGAAAAATTTAATACGTAAACTTCTCAAACATTCTTATAAGCTAGAAAACATTTTTGATTTTACGTATTTTGTTGTCTTTTGAATGCCTAACGGATTTTTATCATCTTCGTTGAGAGTTTGTCAATCTATTGAATTATTCCGATTATAATACTACCTTTTTTGATTTTCTTCTTTGATTGTATTTCAATTTATTAAATTATTCTGATTTTTCTCAATTCATCTATACATTTATTTAAAAGCTGGTCAATCTTTACAAGGGAGGATTAATACAATCAAGTAGTAGCTTTAGATTTGTTTGTTGTATTCTTGTTGGACTAAATGTATTGATCGACCTTTGTAAGGATATAGTGGACTTAATTTTATTTTTTTTATGTTAGGGATCATACTATCATCTATTGAATACTATTTAACCAAATTTCTTATTGATAAAAGCGAATTCATATGCGCTGGAACCACTAACTCTCTTCTTAACTAAATTTTTTTAATATAATAATAAAATAAGATGTTAATCATTGTCATATGAAAATTTCAAATATTTTTTCAATAAACACTATAAACTAGTTAATTTAGAAGTAGTAATCATTTACTAAAACACAAAAACAAACTGAAATTATTTACCATGTTCCGTTTGTAAAGTTGTTGACGGTAAATATAAAAAACACTAACATTATATGGTTTCTAAACGTATCAGTGAATTCTACAAGTAGTCACCATAACTACGCACTTGTGTAGTTGATATGATCCTCAACTACACATATGAGGAACGTAATCGTAGTTCACAAAAAAGAAAATTCTTTTTAGGGAACTACTTATTAAAACTACCTCCTCATATGCTTAGTCGAAATTTTTTATTTTTTTTAATGGACTATAACTACGTACCCATATACGTAGTTGATAGCCTTATCAAATACGCACGCGAAGTGTATAGTTTTGGTGACTATTAAATTTTTTTTTGGTAGTATGTCTATCAACCCCATATATTATTATATATAAAAGTTTAAAAAGATTAATCTATTTCAACAACTACCAGTCCACCAGCAAGGTAAGCCATAAATAAGCTTTATAAAGAAAGAGTTTGTATATGAATCTCCATCGAAAAACAATGGGACCCAAATCAAGGGAGGGAAGAGGCAGGCTGTGGTTGGCGATGAATGTTTGGATATTAATTATGATATCCAACACAAATTACCACTCCAATCCATTACACCTTCAGCAACATGCGGCAGCAGCGGTTGGTGTTTCGGCGCCGCTGCTGGAAGGAGGGCTTCAACAGATTCTGCCACCGGCACCGCCATATACTCCGCACTATGGAAGCGGACTCGGAGGATATCGACATGGAGGAGGACGTGGAGGATATGGACATGGCGGAGGAGGCCACTCCCCTCCTCCCGAGCCAAAACCCTAGATCCATCATCCAGGCTATATATATCATTTGGGTATGGTGTTCTTTATATCAATGAATATTAATTGTTCAACCAATATCATTTCTAGTTCGTTACATGCATTTCATATCCGACTATATGTCATGAATTTTATAATCTGAAATTTGTTTGTTCAAATCTATATTCAGTCTTATATTTGGGTTGTTTAATTAAGTAAGTGAGCCGTGTTTGGAATAATTCGGTTTATATAATTAGCTATCCTAGCTTTAGTATATTCATTTAAGGTCGTTTATAATCGAGCTAAATTCAAATTTTAATTGAACTTTAAAATGCTTATACACGATTTATTTAGTCAAATGAAAGATCACTTGACCTCAACCTCAAGTTACTCCATATAACATTATACTAATTTAATATCTTAGGCTTACTGTTTGAGTCGACCATTTGTTTAGTCAAATAAAAGATTACTTGACCTCGACCTCAAGTTGCTCCATTCATATACCATTATATTAATTTAGTCATTTTTAGAATTAATATTCGAGTCGATTAACCGTAAATTTAATATGTTCATTTCAACTTATTTATAATCTATTTGAATAGAGTTCAAACCTAACTTAAATTTTAATTGGCCATAAATATCTTTAAAAGTTTTGGTCCCTTAAAAAAAACTTCTTACAAGTTATTATTAATAGGAGCCGCCTTCGTTGATATTAAACGACCATACTTCTCAATCCTCTCATCTACATAATAACGCAAATATAAATGCAAACACATGATTGGTTTTGCCTCCAAACATGGTAGGTGAAGAATTGGCTGTCATGTAGGAAATGTAGGCTCTATTCAATTATACAAGATTATGAGATGAATTTAAGATGGTCAAATTTACTAACTCTTTTACAAACACTAATCTATTAAGTAGACTCGTACCATATTGTTGATGTGAAACATTTACATATATGTCGGGTCTAAGACTAATTAAGACGTAGAGGGGAAGCATCCCAAGTGGACCTATGCACACAAGTCTTTAGGTTTTCATCTAAAACAAATTGACAATAGGAATAGCTGTAGCTCTACAACTTATATATTAGGTTCGCATACTATCATATATTCGATGTGAGACATTTTTACACATCTCAACACTAGAGGAGTATCGAGAGGGGTCAAGGAAGTAATTACTAAGGGAACCAAGTGGCTTATTAGAGAGAAGATAGACGTCAAATTCTGGACGGACCCCGAATATCGACATCGGTCCTCCTTGCTCAAGTGACTCAAATGGTTGACGATAATGATTTGAGCAGGTTAGTTAGGGACTATTGGCTAGGTGAAGCGGGATGGGACTAGAACTCGTTGGCAAATGCTTTGCCATTGCCTACACTCCTGAGTTTGGCGGTTGTGGGAGTTGATGAAAGACGACGTGATGAACTGAGTTGGAATTGGAGTGTAGAATGAATATTATGTGATTATACAACAGATAAAAGATCGACACACGAGTTGATTACGCAGTTCAGGTGTTAAAACCCTATATCTAGAAACGGGTTAGAACAAAGGAGATACGAAAAACAAGGTTCAGAATAGCCCTTGTGTGGCTACGCAAAGCTTTCTGTTCAAGCTTTGCAATCTTCAATGGAAAGATCTTCTTCTGGAGAGGTGTAGGTGAGAATAAACGTCTCGAACCCTAGCGAGTCACCTCCAATCTCTTCTTCGATCGCTCTCTCTATCTTTCTCTCAGAGGAGCTTTATCTCTCTCCCTTTCTCTCTCAGCGGCAAGGGCTGCTAAACTCGCTTAGGGTTAGAGGAGGCCGAATGCAGCTTTTATACCTCATCTTCATAACCCAAACGCATCGTTTTATTTAGGCGGTTCTGAACCGAGCCAAAGCTTCTGAAGATAGCACATTACACCGTAAATCCGGTCCAATCACATAACACAAGCTGTTGCCCAGAAGACACCATCTCATGCAACAAGGCCACCACACCACATCAGAGATAAGGACACAACACATGCCACAGCTGCCTAATGAGTACAAGCCACCAAGGTCCAATGAACCGGCAACGAGTACTACACTAGTCAGCTACAACAAGCATCAATAACCTTATCCTAACTAGGCTAGACCTAGGAACTATTACAAGTCAATTTCATTGCGTGCACTTATGTAATCTATCCTATACAAACATGAATCACAAAGTTTACAATTGCCCTCTTGATTCATGTTAACACATCGTCTTGATCACCAGTAGTGAATTAGGGAGGCACTCTGTCCGTCATCAGTTCATTGCTCTTTTATCTTTAGGGAACGTCCCATAAGTGAAGGGAATTCCTGCAAAAGATAAATTTGTCAGCAGGGACAATTTTAGTACCAAAATCAGCAGGGTTTATGTCTTCTCTAATTTTCTTAACTTCAAAATACTTCTTTTCTATCTCATCCCTAACAAAATGATATCTAACATCAATATGTTTAGACCTTTCATGATATACAAGATCTTTACAGAGATACAGAGCACTTTGGCTGTCAATGTTCAAAACAAGAATACAAGTTTTATGTTGTACTTCAGTAATTAATCCCTTTAACCAAATGACTTCTTTTGATGCTTCAATTGCAGCTATGTACTCAGCTTCAATAGATGATAGAGCTACAATAGATTGTTGTTGTGATTTCCATGAGACACAGTTATCAGTCCAAGTGTAGTAGTAAGCAGTAGTTGATTTTCTAGTGTCCTTATTACTAGCATAATCAGAATCTATAAAACCAATAACATCATGATTCACAGAATGTTCAGCAAAGCACAGACTCAACTTTTTAGTTCCAACTAAATATCTTAAGTAATATTTCATGGCAATCCAGTGTTCTAATCCAGGGTTAGACATGAATCTACTTAAAACACTTATAGCAAAAGAAAGGTCAGGTCTAGTGCACAACATAGCATACATAACAAAACCAACAACCACATCATAAGGGATATTAGACATCTTTTTCAGCTCACTGGGGGAATCAGGACAGTGCTTCTTGGTCAAATCTAAGTGCCCTCCTAAGGGCATAGGTGAAGGTTTAGAATTTCCCATATTAAACCTATCCAGAACTTTCTGTATATAATCAAGTTGAGAGAGCCACATTTTCTTTTTAACCCTATTTCTTAAGATCTGTATACCAAGTATTTTCTGTGCAGCACCAAGATCTTTCATGTCAAAATGCATTTTAAGGTCTCTTTTTACATTACTAATGATGACTTTAGATTTACACATAATCAGAATGTCATCCACATATAAGAGAATATAAAGAGCATTAGGAGTAGAAAGATTTTTAAAGTACAAGCAGTAATCATATTTGCTTCTCATAAAGCCCAGATTCTTCATACAAATGTCAAACTTAATGTTCCATTGTCTAGGTGATTGTTTTAAACCATACAGAGATTTTTTAAGCAAACAAACATGCTCAGGTTTATTTTTATTAACAAATCCTTTAGGTTGACTCATGTAAATGGTTTCATTTAGATCACCATGCAAGAAAGCAGTTTTAACATCCATTTGTTCAATGTCCCAGTCATACACAATAGCCATAGCAAGCAATAATCTCAAGGTTTTATACTTAACTACAGGAGCAAAGATGTCTGTGTAGTCTATACCCTCTCTTTGGGTAAAGCCTTTGGCAACCAGCCTGGCTTTGTACCTAGGAGGATCACTGAGTTTTATACCTTCTTTTAGTTTGTACATCCACCTACATTGAACTAGTTTTACATTTTTTGGCCTAGGTACCAGGATCCAAGTATTGTTAGAATTCATGGATTCAATCTCATCATTCATAGCTTGGTTCCAGTGTTTAGCATTAGGACATTTAATAGCTTGTTCATATGTGTCAGGGGTGTAGAAATTTTCTATCACATTAGCTGTCAAGAAGGCATAATCAACTATATTCACCTCATCAGTTAACATGATATACTCAACATTATTAGCATATTTTTTATTAGGGATTTTCAGTCTTGGGACCCTGTCCCTGGTTAGTTGGTAGTGACCATGAAAATCCGAACGACTCAGGTCTTCATGTCTGTCACTTGACTGGAGTTTGTTTAAAATTCCTTCCTCATTATCAGCACTGTGAGCATTGGTACCCGAGTCGTCCGGATCTCCATGGTCACAGCCATAACCAGATTCAAGATTTGTGAGGTTTTTATTAGGAGTTTCAACACTTTCTTCATTATTTTCCTCCCCTAATTGTTGAGTGTTATCATCATTATTGTTTTCATCCTCATTAGTATCTAATTGAGGGGTGTTAGCATTACTGGAGCTTTCAGTTTGATAATATCCTATATCAAACTCTTCTTCATCATTTTGATTTATGTGGAGTTGTTCATTATGATCATAGAAAGTTCTGGATATGCTAGGAATGTCTATACCATCATTCTCCTCAGGACTATGGGTCATAACATTCTCAGTTTTAGATTTAAAATAAAATTCTTCTTCATTAAAGGTTACACTTCTAGAGGTGATGACTTTATATCCATGGGGTTGTATTAGAAGAAGTTTATATCCCTTAACACCTTCTGGATATCCTAGCATCACAACTTTTAGGGCTCTAGGATTTAGTTTTCCTTGGGAAATCTGGGAGTAGGCAGTACAACCAAAAGGTTTTAAGTGAATTAAGTTTGGTTTTTTACCAGTCCACATTTTCTGAGGGGTTTTAAAATCTATAACTGAGGAAGGGGACCTATTTATGAGGTAGGTAGCAATCACTATGGCTTCCCCCCACATAGAATGTTTGATCCCTGAACTAATGAGCATACATCTAGTTTTTTCAAGAAGTGTTCTGTTCATTCTTTCTGCTGTTCCATTTTGTTGTGGAGTTCCAGGTACAGTTAAGTGTCTTTTAATTCCTTGGTTTTTACAGTAGTCATTAAACTCAGAGTTGCAAAATTCAAGCCCATTATCTGTTCTAAGGCATTTTAAAGTATGACCAGTTTGGTTTTCTACAGCTTGTTTCCATTCTTTAAAATACTCAAAAGCTTCATTTTTGTTTTTAAGGAGGTAAGTCCAAACTTTCCTAGAATAATGATCTATGAAAGAGATAAAATATCTCTTTCCTCCTATGGTGTCAACCTGTGCAGGTCCCCATAGGTCAGAGTGAACATATTCTAAAGGTTTTTGAGCTTTATAAGATGAATTATTATAGCTGTGTTTATTCTTTTTACCTAAGATACAGTTTTCACAAAGAACAATATCTACAGGTTCTTTATCTAATAAACCTTGTTTATAAAGATTTTTAAGGCCAGTATTTCCAATATGTCCAAGTCTATTGTGTCAGATTTTAGTATGACTTAAGGTCATTTTAGTATTAGTAGTGGTAAGGATCAAATTAGGTGCAGTGATAACATGGTATAACCCACCCTTTTTGATGCTTTTTATAAGAGTAGTTCCATTTCTTATTACTTCCCTTATCCCATTACTAGTATTAATTTGACAGTTTAGGTCATCTAGAGCAGATTCACTCATTAAATTTCTCTTAAGTTGTGGAACCCATCTAACATTCTAGAGAACTCTAATTTTTCCATCAAACATGCATATAGGTACATTTCCTACCTCTCTAATAGCCAGGGCAGTATTATCTCCTAACATAACTTCTCCACCATCAAATTCATGCAGAGAGCTAAACAAGGATTTATCAAATGAAGCATGCATGGTACAACCAGAGTCCAAAATCCACACATTAGAATTTAAGGAATCATGCTCAGAGCACATAAGCAGTTCACAAGGATATTCAATTTGAACTTTTTCAAACAAAGACACTTTTTCATCAGGGTTTTTATTATTCTTAGCATCATCTCTCTTTTTCTTCCTACATTCATTTGCATAATGTCCAGGTTTGTCACAATAATAACATTTCTTGTTATTTTTGTCAAAGTCAGAAGGTCCAGATTTATCTTTTTCATATTTTTCCTTCTTCTTGTTTTTATACTGTTTAGGATTTCCTTTAGCCATAAGAACTTCAGGTTTAACATCTGATTTCTTTTCAGTTTTACTTTTAAATACTTTTAAGGTATCATTCTTTTCTGTTATAGCCTCTATTATCTTTTCTTGAGTAATATTATCCGAGCTATACTGAATAACATCTCTCAAAGTGTCAAACTGAGAAGGCAAAGACCCTAGTAACAAGACAGCAAGGTGGGTTTCTTTTATTTCATCATCACATCTAGCCAAGTCTTGATTCATTCT
The DNA here is from genome assembly GCA_033239125.1 of Fagopyrum homotropicum. NCBI lineage: Eukaryota > Viridiplantae > Streptophyta > Magnoliopsida > Caryophyllales > Polygonaceae > Fagopyrum > Fagopyrum homotropicum. Next base: position 141,471,004 of record BSWB01000003.1, on the reverse strand, counting down.
TAAGAATCTATCTAGATTTTCATTGAGTGTCAGATTAGTGTCCATTTTAAAGGTGAAGAGTCTATGCAGTAAAGAGATCCTAGAAGGCAAAGATTTTTTCAAGTACAACTTTTCTAAAGCATCCCAAAGAGTTTTAGCAGAAGTATAACTTACAACCTGACGAGCCACGTCGTCAGTTAACCTAATCATGATCTCAGCATGGGCCTGCTCACTCATCTCCTTTTTCTTTTCTTCGGACGTCATGGCTAGGTAGTCTCCTGTGATGGCTTTGAGGCATTTCTCTTTGGTGAGAATAGCCCTCATCTTCACCTGCCACGTGGTGAAGTCACCACTCTCATCGAATGGCTTCATCCTTATTGTGGAGTTTGTCATGTTTTACCCCTGAAAGAACCACAAACAAAGCAGGTTAGTATCTATACAGAAGGGAAAAACAGAAAACCAAACAGATCTCTCACACAAAGGTATAATAGAGTACGCTAGTAAGGGGAACCAATGAACAAAAGTGTGTAGAACCAGATCTTTCACCACAAAGAAATATAGTACAGCGGAAGACAAGATCAGATACACATAACAAACAACATGAATTGATTTTTCAAAGAAAAAGAATATTACAGATGCTCTGATACCAATCTGTAGAATGAATATTATGTGATTATACAACAGATAAAAGATCGACACACGAGTTGATTACGCAGTTCAGGTGTTAAAACCCTACATCTGCGGAACCTCAAGAGGGGAGGTCCGATCCTATTTTTCACTAGGCATTCAAGGCGATTACAATATAGGTTTGATTACAAAGGTGCACGCAAGATCAACAAGTAAAAGCCCTATATCTAGAAACGAGTTAGAACAAAGGAGATACGAAAAACAAGGTTCAGAAATAGCCCCTGTGTGGCTACGCAAAGCTTTCTGTTCAAGCTTTGCAATCTTCAATGGGAAGATCTTCTTCTGGAGAGGTGTAGGTGAGGATAAACGTCTCGAACGCTAGCGAGCCACCTCCAATCTCTTCTTCGATCGCTCTCTTTATCTTTCTCTCAGAGGAGCTTTATCTCTCTCCCTTTCTCTCTCAGCGGCAAGGGCTGCTAAACTCGCTTAGGGTTAGAGGAGGCCGAATGCAGCTTTTATACCTCATCTTCATAACCCAAACGCACCGTTTCATTTAGGCGGTTCTGAACCGAGCCAAAGCTTCTGAAGATAGCACATCACACCGTAAACCCGGTCCAATCACATAACACAAGCTGTTGCCCAGAAGACACCATCTCATGCAACAAGGACACCACACCACATTAGAGATAAGGACACAACACATGCCACAACTGCCTAATGAGTACAAGCCACCAAGGTCCAATGAACCGGCAACGAGTACTACACTAGTCAGCTACAATAAGCATCAATAACCTTATCCTAACTAAGCTAGACCTAGGAACTATTACAAGTCAATTTCATTGCGTGCACTTATGTAATCTATCCTATACAAACATGAATCACAAAGTTTACATGGAGTAACAATGGTTGCTATATATTCGGTTAAATCAAAATGGAAATTCCTCATTCAAAGCAACGATACACAATGCAATGAAACGTATATCTTCAGGCAGATGTGGAAACTCAGCCCCCGTTTGGTTGTAATTCCGAAAACGGAATGAAAATGAATCTAGTCCGTATGTATATCTTGTTCATGAAACTTTTTAGAATCATTCCTTGATATTTTTTTACAAAATTCATTAGCTTTCTCTCATTTTATTTCACTATAGGGTATCAAAATCAATCAAATACTACTCCAATTAGTTTAAACTACAATGAATGATTCCATAAAAATTGATGAACAAGGGTATACGTATGAACTATATTCGTTTCCATTTCGTTTTAGTTTTTGAAGTTAAAATCAAACGGGCCTTAAAATCAAGAGAGAACTAGGGTTTTTGCGTGGAAGGTTTGCAACGGTAGTTGTATCGATCACTATTAATGATGCTTGGTTAGACCTTGGAAATGGAGAAATGACGTGATCTTTAGAGGAGCCACTATACCCACTGCTTGTGCAAAAGTTGTCACCGAGAAATGCATGGTATATACAAGAGCATGGCGAGAGAGGAGTATGTTGGAAGATTCAAGATCAATGTATAATAGGTTCATTGCTTAGATGGCTCCACAGGAGAGATAGCTCAAAGTCAATACTGCCATGGCGGTCAAGAGAAAAGTATGGCGACTACAACTTGAATTGTTAGGAATGCTTTGGTCGAATGGCAACGGGTTTTTTCGTAAAATAGGTACATGTATGGTCCACATGGCGGAACTATGAGGCATTTTACACGGACTTGAAATTACTTGGGGAGAACTTGTTATTTTGGAGGCAGACTCATAATTCGCTATCAAGCTATTGAATAAGAACATATTTCGGTGTTATCTATTTTCCGGCGTGTATATATATATATATATATATATATATATATATATATATATATATATATATATATATATATATATATATATATCAAGAAATATTGTAAATATATTGGATTATTATATAGAGAAGTAAACTTTGATTTAATTTTTGATTAAAATTTTTTTTCCATCACAATTATGTTAGAAAATTATATGTATCACACCAAAAAAAAAAAGAAGAAAATTTAAATGTATTTTCGTTTATTCTTTGATTGTCAGAAAAACCCAACTTCGTAGGAAAGTGTTGAAAGATGTCAAAAGACAAGAAGAAAGAGACTACAGCCACACAAATCAAATCAAAATCCATTTGATTTTTCTAACATATATCATCGCAAAATATATGCACATTGTTCATTAATTTTTTTTTCAATAATTTTTTGTGGTATCATGCAAAAACTCTTATCTTACTTCTGTATAGGGTATCAAAAGTAATCAAATTATAATAATAATTAGTTCAAACCGAATGATTTCAAAAAGAATCATAAAAAAAAGATACGTATGAACTACGTCCGTTTTCATTCCGTTTCCGGAGTTTTAAACAAACGGGCTCTAATACTAACATATTCGGAAGACAATACTAATTTATATATATAGACATCGCGGAGTAAGGTGTTTGAGTATGCCTGTAAATCCTCCTCCCTGTTCGATCATCTCCCCGGAAATTCACTGTCCATATATCTATCTATACAACTAATAATCAATGCATGGAATTTGCAGGTGGGTGATAATGGTTAATATGATGATCAGTGGGTTTGTGGTCATCACCGGTGCCGGCGTTGTTCCCCGCCAAACAGCGCTTAGTGCTCAGGTTATTATTCCTCCACCATCCCCGCCCGTTTCCACATCATACGGCAATGGATTCGCCGGAGCTGGACGAATGTATGTCCAAGACATGGTGTCTGGTCGCTGCTCCGCCCCATCCCCACCCGCCAGGGCCGGCCCAACCCATGGGCGGCATGGGCCATTGCCCAGGGCCCAACAATTTTAGGGCACTCATAAATTAAAAAAAAAAAATTATAAATAGGTTGAATTGATTGAATTTGTTTACGTTACTTTTACTCTTACCATTTAATGTATTGAAGAGTTGGAACTTGGAAGTTGGAACTATATTAATGGGCCAAACCACCCAATATTTATGGGAAGTGCTATTTTTAAGATTGTGAAATACACAACAACTACGTAGATTAAACAAAGGGGCCCAACCGCCAACAAAATTAATTTTAATAAAAGAATTGAAGAGTTAGAAGGACTTTTTTTTATTTATAATTAAGTAACTAATTAGTTATATTTTTATATTATAGGTATATTTGAAAATAGGTTTAAATATATATTATTTCCTAAATATGAAAAAACACAATATTAATTATTTTGGTTCAATGTATTTTCTTGTAATCTTCCACTTTTATTTATTTATTTGTTCTTTTAATCAATAATTTTAAAAAATTTCCTCATTCCCTAAATCAAAATTTTCAATATATATATATGACCCATATGAAATGAAAAACTTCACTTCATTCTCAACTTAGTTCACTATATCGCATCTCTTTATTCGTCTTGCTTCTATTGCGATTGGGAAGAAATTTCGAGTTACATTCGGTGTTGATTGATTTGATGATTGGTGAGACGTACACAAACAAGATTGGTATGCAGTTTATCCCAATTTTATTTGATATTTTGATACCTATTTTTTCATATTGGATTGTTAATCCAAAAATGCAAGACGGCATCATTTTAGATGATTAGGAACATGTCTAGTCATGTATATCATAATTTGTTTTTGATTTATTTTTAATTATATAAACATGGTTTTGGTTTTATGTCCCTCTGTTATTCAATGTTTTTGTATTAATAAAATCGGCGTGGGGATGAGCCGCCCATTGGGTTCCAAACCCCAAAAAAAATGAGTATAACATTAATTTTAAATCGCTAAGTTATATGTAAACTAAGGGCACCCGAAAATAACATTGCCCAGGGCACAAAAAATACATGGACCGGCAATGCCACCCGCCCCTTCCCCACCCGCTTATAGGATTCCACCACTAACCCCACCAAGGCACAAACCACCGCCACCGTGATATATATATGTCAGTTGTATTATAGTATTATTTGTGTTAGAGTATTACACTAATATATTGAGTTTAATATATTGAGTTATATGTTGAGTTAGAGTATGGATCCTACGAGAGCAGACTTATCTTGTAATCATGTGAACAGATTCATAATTATTATTAGTTTTGTTACGAATGTGTCATATCGTTTAATGTATAATTCGTAGTTATTGTTGGTTGAGTGGATTATTCGTAGTTATTGTTGGTTGAATGGATTTTTCCTAATTATTATTATTCGTAGTTATTATTAATTATGATATCTACTCTAAATCTCGACCCCTAATATTAATCAACGGTCTAAGATTGTTCTCATGATTACACGATAAGCTTGTTCTCATGAAAACCGCGCGCACCCTGCTGAGTTATATATTAGATTTATCATTTAGAAGCTTCAAGGATAAAGTGACCGGTGGCCCGGCGTATTAGGATTTGTTTGTGTAGGGAAGCTCCCCTTGTTTGTACGGGTGGGTGATGGTTGAGTTCCAGTTGGATTTGGATGAAATGAATCGGAATGAGGGGAAATTATGGTACCGAAGTCCGGATGAATATCACTGGTTAAAGGATTTGGTAAATAAATATTTTAAAAATTGTTAGATGAATTAGAATCAGGTAAATTTTGAAAAGATCAAAAATAGATTAAGCATGTGATTCATAGTGGCCTTGTAACATATATCACAAGGCAAAAGTTTATGTTGATTAAGATCTGAATTATCGAAATACGGAAGAAAAACAAGGGTTTTGTAGGCCAGGTGACCCAAACGTAAATGCCAAGTAACATATGATGGTCACTGAATAGGTTGCAGGTAAGTTGGGTGGATAGACGATCCAATCCAACCAATACACACCATTGCGAGGTTCATCCGCTCTAATCAAAATCCGCAAAGAATGGACATGTAACACACATGTAATCAGTTAGCTAAGGATAAATACAATTTGGATCATTTATTAAAGAAGATCAAATAGATGAAGATGAGATTTCGCGACCACCGTCGGATTCGAGCATGGAGACACCGGAATCGTTGGTGAAATCGGACGGAGGACTGGTGCTGACGACATCTTCGATCCAGACCGTTGATCAAGATAGTAATACGATTTCTTCAGCGGCAGTTTGAGCTCGATAGAGAACAATGCTGAATTTCTGATCATCAACACTAAAAGAGAAAGAAAAGCACAAAAATGTAAGAACTAAAAGCTTCCATGTGGGCTCGGACATTGGGCCAATGTGATTTCAGAAGATTGGGATTTGAGCCTAAAGGCCCGTTGACTTGTGGATTGTCGGTACCTGCATTGGTTTGTTCACTAATAGTCTAATTACTCACCAATCAGTTTAAATATCAAAATAGTATAAAAGATAGAGTACTAAATTTCATATAAAAACTTTCATTATATTCGAAAAAGGATGACAAATTATTACTCCCTCCATTTCAATATGTATGACGTTTGGCTCAAAATAAAGTCTCACTATGTTTGACGTTCATTAAGACAATAGAGCCCCACTAGGAAATTTCAATCCATTAACAGTGCCTCTACGATATAATTATTATTGAGTGGGTGGTGAGTTCCAATAACCTATTTAACACAAAAGCTTTTCAATTCCAATTGCCAACTTACTCTTTTCATTTGTACTATAAAAGTACATTTATCCCTTATCCCTATAGTTGCACTATACATTTTTCAATTGCCCTGAAGAGATAAATATTCACATTCATATTTGCATAATGTCTGATTTTGTTTATGATCCAAACAAAACCTATTGTAAGGATGAAGCTCTTCATCCCAACAAAGAGAAGCAATCAATCGTGGATCTCGAACAAGCTTTTAAAGTGCGAGATGAAGAATCTTTCAACTTTCCATTTGATCTAAACAAAGAGTACAATGAAGAAGGAAAAGTTCTTGACAACAAAGAGAATCAATTGGTGAATGAAGAACAAAGTGTCGACCGACATCTCGATCAAGGTGTAGAAGCGCTCGATAATGAAGAGGATATTTTTTATCCGTTTGATCTAAACAAACTGCTATACTATGATGATGAAGAAGAAACCAACCCCGGGATGAGACGGATGAAGTTGATGATGTTGAGGACTTTGCTTCCTGAATACTATTAGTACGATTTTAGTTAAAACTTTTACTCATCTACTAGTATTTGATGATGTTGAAGACTCTTCTCCTTTTTGATTACAGATAGCATTATGAGGTAGAAACTACATTCACCTATTTTTAATCTTGTGAGATTGTTTTATTAGACTTTACTCCCTTAATTATACTTTTTCTTTTTTTTTTGTTTTACTTTGAATAATTGAATTTGTTAAACATTCATTCAAAACACAGTACAAGACAAGTATGATTTGTGAGGCAAATGTGTAGATGAAGTTGTTAAACATTCATAAAAAAATGTGAACTATCTGGGCAAATTTGGGTATTCCAAAACACAGTACAATTCGATTCTAGCTAGATTTGATTGAGCTCTTTTAGTTTCTTATACAAGAAGTACAAAAGTAGGTGAGGGAAATACACTATTTTAAGGCAAGATCTCTTAAAATAATTCAAAGCCTACTTCATTTAGCTTATTCACCTACAAGTAGTTTTTGAGGCATTGCCATGCCTCTGTCCTTTCTTTTTTTTTCATACAGAAAGATTTTTTTTTTTTATTTTTTGTTCCATGAAACTACAATTTATTTGGTTCTAGTTAGGTTTGATAGATGCAAATTTATCATAACAAAAAAAAAAAAGTAGACTGAAAGTTACAAAGTTGAACAAAGAAGTTTATAAGTTCATAAGATTACTAATCATGAGAAAGAAAACATGAAATTATATGCTAAAAGATTCTTAGCACTTTCTACTATAGAGTAATCACAAGTTACTTGTTGTGGGAGACAACCTAATCTTTCTAGTGCAGTCTTATTCATGTGGGGGATATGATATTTGTTGAATCCTCCGATCTTCATTATCTCTAGCATACTTGATTGTAGGGTAGCAAAGACACGATTCTCCATATTTGCGGGAAACTCATCGAACGACTTTTCGACTGCATAGATAAGCTCACCAACAGTCCTCGGAGACTCTTTATGCTGTAAAGACTGAATAGCATTGAAAAACCCAAGATCTAAAACATTTAGATCCGGTGAGTTTGGTGGTTGACATATTATTCGGATGTCAAATCCGTTTTGCGACGCAGCTATTCTGAATTCTTCATCGTTTGCACCAATATGTGTCCTTGCATTATCTTGTTGAATGAAGATGGTTTTACTTGAATCCTCCACGGGCCACTTTGCTTGAATTGCTGGTATAACCTTTTGAATAAGATATTCTCTTACAGTGTCTTTTTTCACCGACGTAATTGGCTTGATCTCTATAGTGCCGGCAACTCTGTTACGACTACTTCTTTGAGCTGGTTGTCTAGTAACAAAAGGGAAGACTCCAATTTTTCCTGAGAACACTTCATTTCCATTGTCGTCAAATTTCGGACGAGCCATAACAGCTAAGAACATCACTTTTCCAATAAAATTTTTGCTTTGACATGTGCGCAATGGCTCATCTTCAGCAGCATGCAAGTAATATTTCTCTGATTTTTTTGTCATGTAGAACCACTTTTCGTCAATATGCACAACATTGTACATATTGACAAATTTAGGATCTCGGGGAATGCTATTTGGGTCTAGCATATCAATGCAAAATCTCAAACGTACCCGTTTATTTTCTTCTCCCAAAAGAGGTTTAATGGCATTTGAGTGACGTCGAATGAGGCCTTGCCTTAAACGCCTATGTAAGGTCACGTGGCTAACGCCCAAAGCTACCGCAAATGACCTTAAAGTGGTTCGTCGGTGTAGAGGAATACTAGTGATTTGATCTTGGCTTAATTGAATTCTCTTCCTACCACAATTTTTGGTTCTCCTATGCGATACATCGATCGATCCTCCAACCGGTGTGTCTTTTGCTTGCTTCCATATTCTTTGCACGGTTCTGATCGGTACATCATATAATATTGACACCTCCTTGATTGTGGTATCTCGTTTTAACTTACCGTTAACACTTCTAGCCAACAAAACATTATAAATTTCCCATCTTTTTTTATTAGGGATAAACTTTTTTCTTCTCCTTGTTTGTACTTTATGAGAGTTGCCTACAAATGAACAATAAGAAGTTAGCAAATACTCTATTGCTCATCACACTGGCTGGTTTAACTAAATACGGAGTATAGTACGTACATTTATCGACAAAATTTCCTTTCCATGTTCAAAATCACTACTCAAAATTTCATAACTTTTAAAAGAATAGAAGGACCAATACATTAATCTTCCTGTACATTTAAACATGTGGATGATTTGATTTTGGTTGAAGCTCCAATATAAATGATCTTGAAATCACTAGGTGACGGTGTTTTTTGGTGCAATAAAATTTTGAAGGAATAAAACTCAAAGCGTCCTTTTCAAGTAAGATAGGGATTTTGGCTAAAGAACTTACCCATGTGAGGAGCTTCCATGGTATCTTCATCTTCAACATCATGAAGTAGTTCTTGCACATCAACCTCCAAATAAGGTAATCCAGACTCTTGATTCATATCGACATTGAAATCGATTACCAAGTTTCCTTTTGAATTTGAGCCGATTATAATCGGAACATCACCCACATCGTCTTCGACGTTGCATGCTTCCACCTCGTTAATGTCATTGGTGCAGTTTTCTCTTCCGTCATCGTCGCTATTGTCGCTAAGTGGAAACATATTGAGATCGAAACGTTCTCTCGATCCCATGTTCACTGTAGAAAGCAACGTAGTAGTATGTTCTTGTTTTTGTTTTTTAATGATTGAAAGCAATCAGTACTGTATGTGCTCTTGTTAGATTAATACCCAAGTTAAAAGTCCAAATTAAAAGTCACATTTCACATGTTTTGGCTCCATTAAAATTGGCCAAATAACATTTCAATGAAAATTAAAAAGTTCAAAAAGTTGGCTCTAAATTATTTTGATTCACTGGTGTAAAATTTTCATGGACATGTAAAGGTTAATGAAAGAGAATAAATTCACATTTTGAAAAGGAGTGTGTATTTAAGAGGTAGGTTTTGAAATCTCAAGAGACATGCTAAATAAGAGTCTAATTATTGTTATTTGCTGTATATAGAGTATTTCAAGAAAAAGGTGGAATGAGAATGGGGCATTAATGTTTTCTTAATTCCTGTGTTTTATACCCAAACGGCATACATATTGAAACGGAGGGAGTACAACTTTAGTACATTTCATGAAACTTTAAGAGTCACCGATTACAACCGCTAACAAAAAAAGATATCACCTTATAAAGTTAAATATATTACTTAATATTATTACATAAAATTTGAAAGTTATATAACGTGATTAAGAATACTTTAAATAACATATCTCACTATATATTTTGGAAAATCTCTAGGTAGACCACATTCCTTTTAATATATTAAAAATTTCTCTTAGCATCACATATCAAGATCCATTATTATCGCATATCATGACCTATCTACTAGCAGCTCTAGAAATAACAACATATAATTGTTCATGAATGAAAAAAGGTATCGGAATATTTAGTCTTACTTGTGAAAGTTATTGACTTTGACTTTTATTGATTGTCATAGCAAAACAAATCATCATCAGAATTGTCTACTTCAAAATTTGAAGGGGTATTTGGAGTCCTATGGGGAGAGCAAAGTCCATTGAATAAATACTTTGTCACTTATATTGTTTTTAGCAATGAATTACCTACTAAGTTAAAAATTATTTTAAGTAAAAAAATAGTTTACATTATTTTTTATCGTCCGAAAAAATTAGATTATTTTTTATGTGAAAATAATAGTTTGTCTAATTTAAAAATTCAATATAGTATTAAACTAAAGTGTAAAGTGAATAATATGGAAATAATTTTATTAAAATAAATCAACCGATCATCCTATCAATACGTAAAGTGAATAATTTTGATACAAAGACAATAATTTGTATTTTATAGGTTTCTATTGTTGAACCGAACGAAAACCGACGGTTTAAACCGCTGTTTATATAGTAAAAAAACCGTGCTCGGTTTTAGGCTTTTTGCGTTACTGGAAGGGTTTAGGGACCAAGGTTAGGGTTAGCCCAGAATCCGAATGCCCGTTTACTTCTCAGTTTTCACATTCAGTCAGACCAAGTAGAAGGTGAGAGAAGCGTTAAAGCGGCACTACAACGTCAGGTTTGGCGGCCTTCCTCTTCCGCACAGCATCACCACCCCGACGACCTATCTTCTCCGGCAATAGGTTCGTTCTTTTCCCCTCTTCCCTTTTCGTTTCAAAGCGACATAACTCTCTCACCGTTGTCTCACCGAACAAAACCAATTTCAGGTCTTCTTCTCTCCAAACTCTCTAGTCCACGGACTCCAGTCTCCAATCCGGCGAGGCCGCGACGGGTTAGTGAAGTTGTGAAGGTTGTTTTTTGGGTTTTGTAGGTTTGTATTGACTACTTGGTAGTCTTGATTCGGATTCATTGATTACAATGTGTTTTTAGTCTTTGATTTTGAATTTTATTTTAGATATGCAGTGTGTATTAATTAGATTGTGTACTTGTTAGTTGTTAGTTAATTGTTAGTGTGCAAATCTAAGGAAAACATGATTGTGTTAGTCAATTAGTGTTAGTTAATTGTTAGTGTCCAAATCTAAGGCAAACATGAATGTGATAGTCAGTGTGTTTATGAACGTGTAGTCATTTGTTTTAAGTTTGATTTGAGACTTTGAGTATTTGGATGAATGTGTTAGTTAGTGTCTTTGTGCTCTTTTGCTATTTAGGATTTTTATTTTTGTTCAGGAACAGATTGGGGTCTTTGAAGTTTGAACTGAATATTATGATTTTAATGCGGTGATTGGTGTCTTAAAGAGGAGCACATTGGGTCTTGAAGAGGAGCACAATGGGGTATTTGGACTGCTCAGGAGCAAATTGGCGTTTTGAAGAGGCTTGCTCAGGAACAGATTTCCGAGCTTAGCTTGTAAAGAATCATTTATGCTCAGGTGATTGATGTGTCTTAAATTGAATTCTAGTTTTTGGGGTCTTTGAAGTGTATAGTATGATTTTGTTGCAGTGATAACATTCAACTTTTGGGATTACGTATCGAGATAAATTCAACCATCTAAATGAATTTTTTCATACATAAAACTATTATTAACGCGTGCATAATTGTTATATTCAAATGAAACTTCACCAAACGCTTAAAATTGGTAACAAAACTATAGGCTTTGAAAAATATTATTAAAATATTTCTAAATGAAAGGTTAATGAGTAATAATTTATATGAAAAATACTGATAGTTATAGTATTCCATATATTGAGTAATAGTTTATCATAAAATAACGATGGACGCCAACAATGGCTTGTTTGTAACTTTTTGGTATACTACCTGCACGACTATGACAATCATGAACATGATAACAATTGGAGTATAAACGCAAATTTTAGTCACGTGTGTTCGGTGTGAAGAAGAGCATGAAAACATCCGAATAAGATGTCTCGTTTATATAGGAAAACAAGGGAAGGATATTAGTTGTTTTGATTGAGAGGATATTATGGGATTTCGGACACACGGCGATACAGATCTTATAGGGTATGTGCGCTTACTTACTCATCTTCAATGAGTTTGGTAGACAAATTCTTGATTGTGTAGGGAAGGGGCGATCCCGTGCATGACACTGATAGTGGGAGCGAACCTTTTGAAAGGTTTGAAGAGCTCAGGAATGCGTACGATGGTTGTGGTGGGGATAATCGTGGTTAGATACGTGACCTTGCCTGGGATGGGCATTCTTGCTGTCAAAGGGAGCACACAGATTGGGATGGGTGGGCTCTAATGCTTTGCTTCAGTTTGCGTTTCCACATGTAATGTCCGTAGGTACAATCACGCAATTATTTGTAATAGGGCAAAGTGATTGCTCGGTCATAATGATGTGGTCATATGTTGTGGCTGCACTTTTCCTCACACATTGTCCGACTCTCTACATGGCACTTGTCTCTTAATCATCCTACCTGCTGCATCTTCTCTCTTTAATTTAATTCATTAATCCAACTGAAAGTGACGAAACCGAGAGAGATAAGCTTCTCCTAGTAGCTTAGACCTCAACAAATTCTACTGTATTGCTGCTTGACAATCTATTTTTTCTAAGGTCTCCCTTATTTGGATGCTACCATTTGCATTGAATTTAATTGAGAAGATCGTGTATTCGTAGTTTACTTGTAACTGTTTGTGTTCATCTAAAGGTTGCAATTGAATGTCACTAAGGGTCCGTTTGGTGAACATAGCAGATTATTTGGAAGATTAAAATTTCACAATAATCTCCAATAATCTTGATAATCCACGTTAAAGTGGATGAAAAAAATGGGCAGAATAATCTCCCAAAATAATCTCCCGAGGTTATAATCTCGATAATCCCTGGCTCACCGAACGCCCCCTAAGAGGGTTGCAATTGAATTCACATATGTTAATAATTCTAATATGGCAAATCTGTAATTACTAAATGCCAAATCCTTAATTATTTTCTAAAAAATCCTACGTGGTATGGCTAATGTGTTGACAATGTGGACTAAAAGTGTTGTATTTTGGCATGATGAGATAGAAAGTATTTTAATTTTGAATTAAAATTGTAATTAAAATATGGAAATCTGTAATTAAATATGAAAAATCCGTAATTATTTGTCAAAAAATCTTAGGTGGTATGACTAATGTGTTGACATGTGGAATAAGAGGGTTGTGTTTTAGTAGTATATATAGATTTATTTGTTTATGCGTAATTAGGTCCAATCAATTACACGTATGGAGCTCAAAGCAAGCAGATTAGAAATTGTCTCTTCAAAAACAAAACATAATTTTGATTATAGTTGAGTTTTAGGCCCGTTTGTTTAAAACTCCGAAAACGGAAACGGATCTAGTCCACACGTATATCATTGTTCATGATTTTTTTTGGAATCATTCCTTGTGGTTTGAACTAATTGGAGTATAATTTGATTATTTTTGATACCTTATAGGAAAACAAAATAGGAGAAGCAAATGCGTTTTGCATGATACCACTAGGAATGATTTCAAAAAAATTCATGGACAATGTGCATATATGGATTAGATTCATTTCCATTTCGTTTCCTTTTCCAAAATTTAAAACAAACGGGCCGTTAGTTTGAGAGTCAAGTGCAGAGTTGATTTTCACTACGCATATCATATTGTCATACATATAATTATGTGGCTCGTTTTGACATCAAACAAAATTTCTTTTGAATTATATAAATAAGAATATCTTTTTTTAAAAAAGTTATATATGTTCATCTAATAACCTTATGTTAGAGGAAATTAGACAACTTTACTTTTCATTGATTACTTTTTCTTTTATAAAGGAAAGCGGTCTGATGCACTAGACGACCCACCGTCTAATAAATCAAAAGACTGAAAAAACCGGCAGACTGACTAACCATCATGAGAGAACCATATAACAAGCAAAAAAGAAATGAAAAACACATAAAAAGCAAACTTGGGTCACATCGAGCCGGTGGAGGAGTATCAAGGGAAGTGTCAGGCATAGACAAACAAAGATCATGCTTTCCAACTAGCGTAACTCTCAATCCAACATTTCGGCAAGTACATGAAAACTCATTAAGAACTTAGAAATCCAGAAAAGATCAAGAGAAACTTTTGCTTTTGGCCCTTCAGTTTAAAAAAGTACAAAGACCAAAATTTTCTACGATAGTTAGAAATCTTTGAAGCTTGGGTACACCGGTACTCTCAAAGCCAAGTTTTTTCAATAAATCCAATAAAACAAACTTCGTTTTTGGCCCTTCACTTGTTTTGTCTAAACCAATTAAAAACACCACTTCTTTCGAAGGTAATTAAAAGGTAGGAATGAAGCGCTTTGAAAAGAAGCAATATCACAATCTCAATTCATAAACATATATGCAACAATAAATTAAACCATTATAGGGATCATTCAATCCTTAGATCAAGAGGAGATTAGCCACACATGATCATATATAAAGCAAATACAATATAGTAAATCGATAAAGACATAAACTCACATTTTTTTTGTTACAACAAGGTAAACCTTCAAAGCAAAACTAACAACTAGGGTAAGGAGAAACCTAAGTAACTACTAAATTCAGGAGGAATCAACGTATTTAACCCTAAGGTTGAGATATGCTTATTGATAGCATGAATTATAGTCTATATTTTGGGGTTTGTTTGGACGTTTTATCTTTCATAATCTGCATGTTTGTATGTATATTATGTGATTATATTACCATTTCATCTACCTTTGCGAGAATCGAGGTCTACACCTAGTTTTATTATAATTGTAGGTAAAATGGCACGTTTTGCATCAAAAAGGAGCTAAGGAGTCATTGGAGCTACATTAAGGAGCATAAGGAACCATCCAGGAAGCATAGCCATGGATTAAGATTCATGATCACTTTGGACCAGTTTTGAGAGATTTCACATTCAGTTGTGACTCACCTCGGTTGACTAGAGATTCATCTCGACCGAGGTGATCCAGAGACGCCGACTCGACCGAGGCAAACACCTAGGACGCGCGCGAGAATATTTTATTCTTGGCTGAGATCTTTTATCTTTGGAAGGTGATCTTATATTTTTGGGCTTGGCTCCTGGAAGGAAGAAGATCTTATATTTTACCTATTTTTATGGGAGAAGATCTTTCTAAGATATTTTATCTTTGGAGGGTTATTTTCCTATAAAAAGGGTTGGATTTCCACAAATCCGACATCTCGCATACCACAAGATCATGCTATACGATCGATCAGGGTTTATAGCACGCATCAGTCATACTCCAGTTGGGGAGATTTGAAGAACCTTTTTGAAGGTTGAAGGAAGATTGAAGATCATAGCTTTTATAGCTTTTTGAAGGGTTTTGTAAGATTGTCTTTGATTCTCTTCCTTGTTATCTTCTCTTGTTGGATTGCTATCCAAGGAACGCTTTTGTTGTGATATTTGATTCAGTTATTGAAGTCTTTTCATTAAACTCTTCTTGTTCAAATATTCACCTTCTTCCCATATATTTGATTAATACTTTCATAATGATGATGAGTGGCTAATTTCCTTGTGTGATTCTAGGGTGATTGGCTGAAGGTTGTGGGAAAAACAATGATAGAATAATCTTAGATTCCAGTAGGACCCTGAAAGTTCGAGTCTTTAACCTTAACCCTAAGCATCTCGCTCAGTCGATGAACATCTCGGCCGGGGTGGAATTTGGCTGACCGAGGTGGCTTATCTGATCCTAAACTGAGAGTTAAGTGTTAGAGTTTGCCAAATCCTATTCTTATTACACCTTTCCTGGTTCAATGCAAGCCTAGGATGAGACTTACCCGGTAATTCCTTAGTTTGTGTACCAACGATCATAAGTGTAGGTAATAAAGGTTTATCCTTTATTGGGGTTTGAGTGTGCTTCCATCCCATCTTTGTGAGTTAGCTTGAGACTTACCCGGTAAAGGTTGATTCTATTCCCTTAGATGGTGTGTTAGTTTGAGGTTATAGTTCTTTATCTTGATTCCTTGAGACTTACCCGGTAATAGGAGTTACGGTTTTGGATTAGTGAGTAGTGAGACTTACCCGGTGATCTACTCCACTTTAGTAACACCTTCCCCTTGCAAAAATCTCAGCTTTGTCCGCTTATCTTTAGATCTTGAGTTGGAACCACAACTAGACGCTTTAATCCCTAGAATTGCATGTTTGCTTTATTGACTTCTTATTCATCTTTGATTGTGTTAATTGCTTTTGTGGTTAGTATTCACGAAGCTTACCGTTATTGACTTTGTTTCACCGAGTCCCTGTGATCGACCCCTGGAATCTCTTGCTTTTTACTACGATTGACCCGTACACTGCGGGTTCGCATCCTTGTTTTAAGCTTAAGTCTAGGGTTATAAATTTAAAGCTTGCACACACCGTTTTGGAGCGAACAAGTTTTTGGCGCCGTTGCCGGGGACTTGGTCTAGACCGAGCCGGTACGGTTTGCTCTTGGGGCACTTGCCCCCGTGTCTTCTAACCACTCTACTTGAGTGACTTTTGCAGGTTCTTTCTTAGGTTTATGCGAAGGACCCGCACTGGGAAGGAAATCGTTCCTTACGATCCCGAACCAGAAAAGACATATGATAGCATGAATTATAGTCTATATTTTGGGGTTTGTTTGGACGTTTTATCTTCAAAAATCTGCATGTTTGTATGTATAATATGTGATTCTATTACCATTTCATCTACCTTTGCGAGAATCGAGGTCTACACCTAGTTTCGTTGTAATTGCAGGTAATATGGTACGTTTTGCATCAAAAAGGAGCAAAAGGAGTCATTAGTCATTTGGAGCTACATCCAGGGAGCATAGCCATGGATTAAAGATTTACTTTGGACCAGTTTTGAGAGATTTCACATTCAGTTGTGAGTCACCTCGGTTGACCACAGATTCACCTCGACCGAGGTGATCCAGAAACGCCGACTCGACCGAGGCGAACACCTAGGACGCGGCGAGAATATTTTATTCTTGGCTGAGATCTTTTATCTTTGGAAGGTGATCTTATATTTTTGGGCTTGGCTCCTGGAAGGAAGGAGATATGCAGAATCATATATTTTACCTATATTTATGGGAGAATATCTTTCTAAGATTTATTATCTTTGGAGGGTTATTTTCCTATAAAAAGGGTTGGATTTTCCACAAATCCGATCGTGCTTAGATCGTGCTTAGATCCCGCAAAAGAGGCGGCTTACACCGAAAAGCACGCAGCAGCAGCAGCCTACTCCAAGTTGGGAGATTTGAAGAACCTTTTTGAAGGTTGAAGGAAGATTGAAGTTCATAGCTTTTATAGCTTTATTGAAGGGTTTTGTAAGATTGTCTTCAATTCCCTCAATTGTTGTCTTGTCTTTTTGGATTGCTATCCAAGGAACGCTTTGTTGTGATATTTGATTCAGTTATTGAAGTCTTTTCATTAAATTCTTCTTTGTTCAAATATTCACCTTCTTCCCATATATTTTAATACTTTCATTATGATGATGAGTGGCTAATTTCCTTGTGTGATTCTAGGGTGATTAGCTGAAGGTTGTGGGAAAAACGATGATAGAATAATCTTAGATTCCAGTAGGATCCTGAAAGTTCGAGTCTTTAACCTTAACCCTAAGCATCTCGTTCGGTTGATGAACATCTCGGCCGGGGTGGAATTCTTCTGACCGAGGTGACTTATCCGACCCAAAACTGAGAGTTAAGTGTTAGAGTTTGCTAAATCCTATTCTTATTACACCTTCCGGGTTCAATGCAAGCTTAGGATGAGACTTACCCGGTAATTCCTTAGTTTGTGTACCAACGATCATAAGTGTAGGTAATAAAGGTTTATCCTTATTTGGGGTTTGAGTGTGCTTCCATCCCATCTTTGTGAGTTAGCCTGAGATTTACCCGGTAAAGGTTGATTCTATTCCCTTAGATGGTGTGTTAGTTTGAGGTTATAGTTCTTTATCTTGATTCCTTGAGACTTACCCGGTAATAGGAGTTACGGTTTAGGATTAGTGTGTAGTGAGACTTACCCGGTGATCTACTCCACTTTAGTAACACCTTCCCCACGCAAAAATCTCAGCTTTGTCCGCTTATCTATAGATCTTGAGTTGGAACCACAACTAGATGCTTTAATCCCTAGGATTGCATGTTTGCTTTATTGACTTCTTATTCATCTTTGATTGTGTTAATTGCTCTTGTGGTTAGAATTGATATAGCACACCGTATTGACTTCGTTTCACCGAGTCCCTGTGATCGACCCCTGGAATTTTCTTGCTTTTACTACGATTGACCCGTACACTGCGGGTTCGCATCCTTGTTTTAAGCTTAAGTCTAGGGTTATAAATTTAAAGCTTGCACACACCGTTTGGAGCGAACAAGTTTTTGGCGCCGTTGCCGGGGACTTGGTCTAGACCGAGCCGGTACGGTTTGCTCTTTGGGGCACTTGCCCCCGTGTCTACTAACCACTTTTCTTGAGTGTTCTTGCAGGTTTGTTCTTAGGTACATACGAAGTTCTTGTTCCGGCAACGGAACAGAGTTTCGCCAAAGAACAAGTTTTTGGCGCCGTTGCCGGGGACTTGGTCTAGACCGAGCCGGTTACGATTTGCTTTCGGGGCATTTGCCCCTGTTGCTACTAACTACTCTTTCCATGAGTTTTGTAGTTTTCAGGATTTCCGATGACTACATTTGATCCAGCCTGGATAGCAAGGCAAAGTGCTAGGGCGGACCATTATGAATACTTGGAGGAGAAGTACTCCTTCTATTGGTTCAGCAATGAATGGGAAAGAGAAGAGGTCATTCAGCATGAACTTGCGATATGGGATGAGAAGAATGTCCCTAAAAACATTTATGAGCAACCTTTTGAAGACTCTCTCGAATCAAGATTGGAGAAGTTGATGAAGAAGGTGGAGGAGCTCAAGGAAAGCACCCTATCCTATGCTAAGCCGGAAGAGGAGCATAAGGAAGTGCTGCAAGTTCCAAGCACCCCTCCAGTCGAACCAAAAATTTCTCCTGAAACTTCTGAGGAAGAGGAGGATATGGAAGGTCTCAATCCGACTGTTGAGACCTCGGTCGAAGTGGAAGAGATCTCGGCCGAGATGGAAGAATCTGCAAAACTGGAAGTAGAAGATGCAGAGAACCCTGGTCAAATTACTGAGATTGTGACCAAGGTGGAAGAAAGATCAACTTAGTTGAGAGAGATTTCATGTGTTGGTTATCAACCTAACATGAAACCTGATCCGAGCTTTGGAGAACTTTACAAGGTAAGTTCTCTTACTCCATTCGAAATCCCTATTAAAATTTCTGAATTTTTCAGGAAAGCACCGGAGAGTTGGAGATCTCTTCCGAAAGAAACTCCTAAGATCAAGATGAAATCTCCCTTGAAACTGTTGGAAGAAGATACTCCTTGGATTATAAGGAGTGGAGTTTGCAAGCACTACACCGCTAAGGCGATGAAGAGTCTCTTGTTCAAGTATGGGGTCCCTCGCATGCTCAGGACCCTGTACCATCCCCAAGCTAGAGATGGGGAAGCTGCTATAATTCTCGAGAAACTGTTTTCTCGATCAAGGAAAGGATGGGACACGAGGAATGTCCCATTGAAGTGTAGGAAGTCTAGACGAATTCCGGTGAGAATCAAACCGTACAAGCTTGTACGTGGGAGATCTTACCATTTGCCGGTGAAGTTAGGAACCGGAACCTTCTTGGAAGATTTTTACGGATGTGATGAGCACTCCACGACATTCGAAGTGCATTGAGTAATTCCATGCCGTATGGTCCAGCTAGCGACCTTAAATCAAGCGCTTCTTGGGAGGCAACCCAAGGTATTGCTTTCTTTTCCCGTTTTCTAGTCTAGATTAGATAGTTCTTGTTTTTGCTTTGCTTTGCTTTGTTTTTGGCGTTCTGGACAGACAACAGGGAATATCTAAGGAGGAGCACAACTGGAAGGACAGAAGTTCGAGATTCTGAGAAGACAGAAGCACCTCGGTTACTGTCAGAGTACCTCGACCGAGTTGATTCTTGAGCAACCGAGGCGACTAGGGTTTCTGCAGAACTGCCTCGGTCCGTACCACCTCGGTCCAGTCGAGACCATCTCGACCGAGGTGACAGCAGATCCAGTATCAGTATAAAAAGAAAAAAAATTTACTTTTCACCTTTTTATCCTCCTCGACCGCGGCGAACAGACGCACCTCGCTCATCTCAGATCTTGCTTGTTTTCGACATTTTCTGCTTCCAAATCGAGATTGAAGGGTAGAGGAGTCGATTGCAACAACGAATCTGCAAGAAAATCGAGTGCATTGGCCGGAACGAGGTAAAAACGACCGAAACCCTAACTCGCTCGTTTACTGCAATTTGGGCTTTGGTTGCCCTTGAATCTGTTGAGGAAAAGCTTAAGTACCCCTTAGGAAGCATCTGTAGTGATTTTAGGGGGAAAAGAACTGAATTTCTGAGAGTGGAATCGCGACTGTCTTCGCCTCGGTCCAGTCGACCTGCACCTCGGTCGAGGTGATTCTTGGAGTTTGTCAGTCGACCGAGGTAGTCTGACAGTATTGATTGAAGATGAGTTCTGACAGATTGTTAGCCCTTAGAGATAGATCCTCTCCTTCCCCTTCTTCTTCCTCATCCCGACCTTCTATCCCGGTGATCCATGAGAGACACCAGGTAGATTATGAGCGCATTGCTAGCCGTCCAGTGATCGCACCTAGATTTCTGGACATTTCTGCTTTTGACTGTCTCCACGTAGATGGAGAGCTTAGGAGGATGATCACCACCGTCGGGCTGGATCAGTTTACTGAGATCCGAGCCCCAGCTTACTTAGAGCCGACCCTCGAGTTTGTCAGCTCCTTCACTTACCTCCCCACAGAGAGGGCTGTGAAGTACCGGTTGATGAACCGGAACTACCTAGTACCTCTAGACCATTGGAGAGACATCTTTGGCTTCCCTGCCCCCACTGCCGTAGACTTCCCGACCCGAGCTGTAGCTAGAGAGTTCTGGGGTCAGATCGCCCACATTACAGAGCATGCAGATAGGTGGCGCCCTGGTGATTCCAGGGAGAAGCTTATCTTCCATCTTGCTTTTCGTTTAGCTCACAGGATCTTCAGCGAGACGCTTCTGGCGCGTACTGAGACGCCCAAGAAAGTCCGACAGGGGGAGCTCTTTGCTTTGTACTGCATGGTCACAGGTGGATACCCTGACTTTGGATTGATGCTGGCAGAGGATCTGCACAGGATCAAGGCCAAAGGGAAGGGAGATATATGCTGTGGAGGGATAGTGACCCATATCGCTACTTATCAGGATATGGATCTGAGTAGGTGTACTATGGTGGCGGCTGCCAAGCCGCTCGGACTTCAGGAGATGATCACACGGAGGATTCTAGTTCCCCGTGGTTTGACTACACCTTACGTCGCTATGCCATGGGAGCTAACTGCACCTCAGGGCATCAGGTGGTCTGCACAGTTCTCAGTTTTTGATCCACACTACTGGCAGACAGCATGGGCTCCACTGATGGAGGATTACAGAGAGGCAGCAGCTGCCCCTGCTGCAGAGGAGGAGGAGGAGGCTGAGGACGACGACGACGATGAGGATACAGTAGATGAGAGAGGAGGTGGCGTCCCGATGGACACAGGGACAGATACAGCTGGGACGAGCGCGCCACCTATTATAGATTTGGATGACGAGGAGGATACAGAGCCGGCACCAGCTGAGACTTCTCCAGTCAGACCTGCTAGACGCAGGAGGCATGGAGTGAGGGATAGAGCTGCTCACCGACGGATTGATGACCTGACGGATCAGGTTATCGACTCATATGCTGCATTATCGTTGGATATCCGCGAGATGCAGGAGCGGCAGCATCATCAGCACATCATGGCTCAGCTGTAGTTCGAGCGCATCATGGGCCATCCTTACGATCCTACTCAGTATCCCTACATACCACCACCACCACCGGATCGAGACTACTGAGGAGCTGCAGGATTTTATTATTATATTTTTATGCAGTTCGGCTTTTATCCGGTGAGTTCTCTCTTGTTTAGACTTTTATTATACCCACTGGGACAGTGTGTCCCAAGTATGGGGTATGCGGATATGTTATTTGACTATGGATGATTGTATGCTACTTTGATGGATATTTATGATCTTATTATGCTTCAATTTCGCTTCTATATGTTTATCTGAGATTACATACATGCATACAGGTTATTTGATTGAGAAAAACGTCGAAACTGAAAAAAAAAATGGTTTTAAAAAAATTTTTCGACCTCGACCGAGTCAGTATTGGCCAAACGAGGCGTTTCACCTCGGTTGAACCAAGAACACCTCGACCGAGGTGTGTTAACTGAGAGTTTTCGAAAACGATTTTGTGTTACTTATCTGGATATGATCTCAGTGAAGATCTTGTTTACTGACTGGTTTTGAATTCTTTATGTGTTTGAAAGGTTTTATAATATGTTTAAGTTGCTAAATGCTTTGTTTGAAATTATTAGCATGTTTAATACTTTGTTTTTATCCAAATTATGTTGAATTTGAAGGTTGACACCGCATGTTAAGTTCTCTCACTTTCTTCTTGGAAAGACCAAGGCAATTCATTCTCTTCTTCTTCTTCTTCTTCTTGATCATGCTTAGCCCCTCATATACATTTTGCCTCCCTTTACCTATCCGGGAATTTGGAAGCAAGCGAAGTGGTGAAAGCAAGTGAAGTTAAAGTTGAGAAGTTGGCTGGAAATGAAAGTGCTAGAAAGTAATAATAGGTTTGGGGAAGTCAATCATGAAGATGAGTAACTCGGCACCATTCACATAGCCGGGTGTTTGTGTCTTGCCAAAGTCGGATTGAGCGATATTCCTAACGGGTCATGGTATGTGCATCAAGGGTTTGATGCATCTCGAGAAATTGATGATTGCAGATTTCCTAGGCTTCGGTTATTGTGCACCTCTGTCCATGAATCCCAAAAAGTAAAGTAAAAAGAAAAAGTGTGAGATAAGCAAAGCTTATTGGTGGAAGATGTTGCAAGTCAAAGTGAAAGTGAAGTTCATCCTTTTCCCGGATTCTAGCACCACATTACCTTACATACATCCCTAACCTACACGTTTCTTGACCTTTTCTTTTGGGAAGCCCTTGAGACCTTGAGCTTGTTGATTGACTTAGCGGTTTAAACTGGATTATACATGATTAATTTTGATAATTATGATTTATTATGCATTCTATGATTTTATGCAAAGATGAACAACTTTCCTATATTTATAAAATGTTTTGATCATATTGAGTTTTTAATTCCAGGAAGTACTCTCTTAGAGTGATCTATGATAGTTGCACACCATAAAATGTTTTTGAAAGACTTTTTCATTGATTTTATTGACTTATAATCCATTCTATCTTGTCTTCTATATGCGGAACTTGCTTGGGGACAAGCAAGGGCTAAGTATGGGGTATTTTGATAGCATGAATTATAGTCTATATTTTGGGGTTTGTTTGGACGTTTTATCTTCAAAAATCTGCATGTTTGTATGTATAATATGTGATTCTATTACCATTTCATCTACCTTTGCGAGAATCGAGGTCTACACCTAGTTTCGTTGTAATTGCAGGTAATATGGTACGTTTTGCATCAAAAAGGAGCAAAAGGAGTCATTAGTCATTTGGAGCTACATCCAGGGAGCATAGCCATGGATTAAAGATTTACTTTGGACCAGTTTTGAGAGATTTCACATTCAGTTGTGAGTCACCTCGGTTGACCACAGATTCACCTCGACCGAGGTGATCCAGAGACGCCGACTCGACCGAGGCGAACACCTAGGACGCGGCGAGAATATTTTATTCTTGGCTGAGATCTTTTATCTTTGGAAGGTGATCTTATATTTTTGGGCTTGGCTCCTGGAAGGAAGGAGATATGCAGAATCATATATTTTACCTATATTTATGGGAGAATATCTTTCTAAGATTTATTATCTTTGGAGGGTTATTTTCCTATAAAAAGGGTTGAATTTTCCACAAATCCGATCGTGCTTAGATCGTGCTTAGATCCCGCAAAAGAGGCGGCTTACACCGAAAAGCACACAGCAGCAGCAGCCTACTCCAAGTTGGGAGATTTGAAGAACCTTTTTGAAGGTTGAAGGAAGATTGAAGTTCATAGCTTTTATAGCTTTATTGAAGGGTTTTGTAAGATTGTCTTCAATTCCCTCAATTGTTATCTTGTCTTTTTGGATTGCTATCCAAGGAACGCTTTGTTGTGATATTTGATTCAGTTATTGAAGTCTTTTCATTAAATTCTTCTTTGTTCAAATATTCACCTTCTTCCCATATATTTTAATACTTTCATTATGATGATGAGTGGCTAATTTCCTTGTGTGATTCTAGGGTGATTAGTTGAAGGTTGTGGGAAAAACGATGATAGAATAATCTTAGATTCCAGTAGGATCCTGAAAGTTCGAGTCTTTAACCTTAACCCTAAGCATCTCGTTCGGTTGATGAACATCTCGGCCGGGGTGGAATTCTTCTGACCGAGGTGACTTATCCGACCTAAAACTGAGAGTTAAGTGTTAGAGTTTGCTAAATCCTATTCTTATTACACCTTCCGGGTTCAATGCAAGCTTAGGATGAGACTTACCCGGTAATTCCTTAGTTTGTGTACCAACGATCATAAGTGTAGGTAATAAAGGTTTATCCTTATTTGGGGTTTGAGTGTGCTTCCATCCCATCTTTGTGAGTTAGCCTGAGACTTATCCGGTAAAGGTTGATTCTATTCCCTTAGATGGTGTGTTAGTTTGAGGTTATAGTTCTTTATCTTGATTCCTTGAGACTTACCCGGTAATAGGAGTTACGGTTTAGGATTAGTGTGTAGTGAGACTTACCCGGTGATCTACTCCACTTTAGTAACACCTTCCCCACGCAAAAATCTCAGCTTTGTCCGCTTATCTATAGATCTTGAGTTGGAACCACAACTAGATGCTTTAATCCCTAGAATTGCATGTTTGCTTTATTGACTTCTTATTCATCTTTGATTGTGTTAATTGCTCTTGTGGTTAGAATTGATATAGCACACCGTATTGACTTCGTTTCACCGAGTCCCTGTGATCGACCCCTGGAATTTTCTTGCTTTTACTACGATTGACCCGTACACTGCGGGTTCGCATCCTTGTTTTAAGCTTAAGTCTAGGGTTATAAATTTAAAGCTTGCACACACCGTTTGGAGCGAACAACATACAAGCGACGTTTAAGAGAAGCGAAGATGGCCCAACGAGACAACCGCGATCTTGAGGCCGAATTGAAAGAGGCATTAGAGCTGCTACGCCTCAGCAGGGAAGAACTAAGGCGAGAGAAGGAAGAAACTCGCACCAAAACTGAAGCAATCGAAGCAGAAATGGCCGTCATACGAGACCAGATTCTACCTCGACCGAGGGACGACCCAGTTCCCGATGCTGGACCGAGGCAGGTCCCAGTTGCTGACCCTCGACCGAGGCAGGTCCCAGTACCTGACGCCCCGGCCGAGATACTTCCACCTCGGATGCCAGTCCAAGATGTTCTTCTTGCAGGAATTCCACAAACCCTAGGTCAAAGGATAAACCCCAATCAACAACTGAGGCGTCCAGGAGTCAACCTAGGAGATCCAGCGGACCATGACTACGAACTTCGACCGCAAGTTCTATCCATGATTCGCCAATGCCAATTCGGAGGGATGGAGAAGGAATCACCACATCAACATCTTCAAAACTACGAGATCTTGATGGAAACCTTGCGACCTTCCAGAATTGAAAATAACAACTATAAGCTAAGACCTTTTTACTTTTCTTTAAAAAATAGAGCTCTTACTTGGTATCAATCTCTTCCTCCAGGTAAAATTAGCACATGGGAGGAAATGTCTACGGAGTTCTTGACCAAATTCTTTCCCCCCTCAAAGACAGCTGAAATGAGAGGGAAGATAAATGCTTTCATTATGAAGGACAAGGAGAGCTTGTCCAAGTCATGGGAGCGGTTCAAAGACATTCTTTTGGATTGCCCACATCATGGGATTCCAAAGTTAGAGTTATTGGAGATTTACTTCAAAGGACTGGACGGAAGCACCCAGTTCAATCTCCAACTACTCTCCGCCGGTACCTTCATGGACATGGCGATTGACGAGACTTGGGACTTCATCGAGAAGCAAGCCTTGCATATGGAGAAGTACACCCACCAAGGAGCTGAAGGTGGAGTTAAAAGAGTCAACTTTCAAGAGACTCAATCCAACAACAATCAACTCACGTCTTTGAAGAATGACATGAAGCAATTGAAGGAACTCTTGGTTGCTCAAACCAAGAAGGAAGAGCAAGGACAAAGGAACAACAACAATGGATACCGTAACAACAACAACGGTTCCCGGAACAACAATTACAACAACAACAATAGAGGGTCCAATAGCAATAATTGGAGGGCGAACAACCAAAATAACGGTAACAATCATTCAAACTCCAACTCTAACGATTCCTCTAACCCTTTCCTCTCTTCCCCTTCTTCTTCTTCTTCTACTCCATTAAAAAGCCAGGGGCAAGGATCAAGTTCGTCTTAGCCAGAAAAGAAAGACGCAGTTCTGGAGGCTATCTTGATCAAGCTTAGTGCTATGGAGACTTCTATGACTTCATTTTCGAGGGCCCAAAAGTCCTTCGAACAACAACTTGCAAGTAGGGCGAATGAAGCGCCAAGAGATCCAGGGAAGCTTCCAGCAAAGACGGAAAGCAACCCTAAGGGCCAGTGCATGGCCATAACGACGAGGAGTGAACTCAAAACTGCAGATCCAGTACCTCGCTCGACGCAGACCACCTCGGTCCAGATCCAGTCGAAGAACACCTCGACCGAGATGCCAACCGAGGCGGAGCAACAGGAAGCGGAGGGGAAAACTGAAGATTATGTTCCACCTCCTGCATACAAACCACCACTTCCATTCCCCCAGTCAAGGTCCAGAGCACATCTAGACAAGCACTTTCGTAAGTTCCTTGACTTGATGAATAAGCTGCATATTAACATTCCTTTCCTTGATGCTATTCTAGGAATGCCCGCCTATGGGAAGTTCTTCAAGGAGATCCTATCAAGGAAAAGGAAATTGGAAGACTTTGGTGAAGTTAGGATGACATCTAAATCCTCGGAGCTTATTAAGATCATGAAGGAGAAGATGCCACCTAAGTTGAGAGATCCCGGCTCATTTAGCATTCCCATTCAAGTTGGGGATGTCACTTGTGAAGCCCTTTGTGATCTAGGAGCCAGCGTGAGCATCATTCCGCTGGAGCTATGTATGAAGATCGGACTTGGAGAGCCCAAGCCGGTCAAGATTCGACTTTATATGGCGGATCGCTCCATTACCCATCCCGTGGGCATCTTGGAGGACGTTCCGGTCAAGTTAGGTAACTTCTATCTACCTATAGACTTTGTCGTACTTGACATTCCCGCAGATTATCCTGTTCCTATTATTCTCGGGAGGCCATTTCTAGCAACTTCGGGTTGCAATGTGGATTGCAAGAACGCCAAGTTGAAATTCAACATTGGTGGCGACGAGGTGGAGTTCGCACTAGTTGCAGCCATGAAAGGGGAGCAGCTAACTGATGATATCTTCAACATTTACGATGAAGAAGAATCAAGAGAATTGGTGAGCTCTATCCTTATTAATGATCCACTCGAAAGAGTTATTAGCTTCAGTTTAATGGAGGAGGGTATAGATGCTTCTTGTGATGCAGATATACGGAGCTTAAAAGCACTAGAAGAAGATCCAGAAGCTAAAACTGAGAAGCTAATCCAGGAGACGAAGATCTCCAGTTTCGGTTCCAGTTGCAGTACCTCGACCGAGGCACTTCCTGGACTGAGCGAGGCGACTGAAGAACATCTCGGTCAACGCCTCTGCACCTCGACCGAGGTCGACTGCGAGATGATGTCAACTGGGACTACTGAGAATAACAAACTTCTTACTCCCTTCTCAGACATTCATCCTCAGTTGGTGGAACATTCGATCCACCAACTTTCTGAGAAAAACGGACCTTGGTATGCTGATATCGTGAATTACCTTGTATGCCAGGAATCACCACCCGGATTGACGTACTCTCAAAAGAAGAGATTCTTCAAGGAAGTGCGACATTATTACTGGGACGAGCCGCTGCTATTCAAGCGTGGACCGGATGGGATGCTTCGAAGATGCATTCCGGAAGATGAAGTTAATAGCGTCATACGACATTGCCATTCACTTCCTTGTGGAGGACATGCTAGTACCGATAAAACATGCGCTAAGGTATTACGTTCCGGTTTCTTTTGGCCTACATTATTTAAGGATGTACAAGCTTTTGTTGTCTCTTGTGATGCATGCCAAAGAACAGAAAATTTATCAAGGAGGAACGAGATGCCACTTAATAACATCCAGGAGGTGGAAATCTTCGATGTATGGGGGATTGACTTCATGGGACCTTTCCCATCCTCCGGAGGAAACCTCTATATCCTTCTTGCGGTTGATTACGTCTCTAAATGGGTTGAAGCCATTGCCTCTCCCACTAATGACGCCAAGGTGGTTGTGAAGTTCCTAAACAGGACCATCTTCCCACGGTTTGGAACTCCACGCATCATCATCAGCGATGGAGGAACACATTTCATCAACCGGAAGTTCAAAGCACTTCTATCGAAATATGGGGTAACCCACAAGGTATCAACTGCTTATCACCCTCAAACTAGTGGACAGGTCGAGATCTCGAATAGAGAAATCAAAGCAATTTTGGAGAAGACCGTCTCTAGAACGAGGAAGGATTGGTCCATAAAATTGGACGATGCTCTTTGGGCGTATAGGACCGCATTTAAGACTCCCATAGGTACCACCCCTTATAATTTGGTATATGGAAAGTCTTGCCATTTGCCCGTTGAATTGGAACACAAGGCGTATTGGGCGATCAAATGGTTGAACTTCGACATTAAGGAGGCCGGCGAGAAGCGACTATTGGAACTCAACAAACTGGAAGAGCTGCATTTGAACGCCTATGAGAATGCCAAAATCTATAAGGAAAGGAAGAAGAGATGGCATGACAAGCGTATCATCCCAAAAGAGCTTAACGAAGGAGACTTAGTTCTACTCTTCAACTCCCGCCTCCGCCTTTTTCCAGGTAAGTTGAAATCAAGATGGACCGGACCTTATGTTGTGAAACATGTTTTTCCTCATGGTGCAGTTGAGATATGGGGCAAAACTAGCGGAAGCTTCAAGGTCAACGGTCATAGACTTAAGAAGTACCAACCGGAAACTCCGGTTGAGGAGGTTGCACCGATATACCTCGTTTGATGACGCATTATGGTCCAGCTAGCGACCTTAAACCAAGCGCTTCTTGGGAGGCAACCCAAGGTATTGCTTTCTTTTCCCTTTTTCTAGTTTAGCTTAGATAGTTTGCTTTTGCTTTGTTTTGTTTGTTTTTGGCGTCCTAGACAGATAACAGGGGACATCTAAGGAAGGAGCATAACTGGAAGTACAGAAGTTCGAGAGTTCGAGAAGACGAAGTTTGACTGAGACACCTCGGTCCAGTCGAGGCCACCTTGACCGAGTTGATTCCTGAGCAACCGAGGCGACTAGGGTTTCAGAAGAACCACCTCGGTCCGTACCACCTCGGTCCAGTCGAGACCATCTCGACCGAGGTGACAGCAGTTCCAGGAACAGTATAAAAAAGGGAAAATTTTATTTTTCACTTTTTTTACCCACTTCAACTCGACCGCGGCGCCTCCTCACCTCGCCTCCCCGAATCTTGCTCGTTTTCGAAGATTTCCGCTTCCAAACTGCGATTGAAGGGTAGAGGATCCCATTGCAAGCACAGATCTGCGAAGAAATCGAACGAATCGACCGAAACGAGGTAAAAACAGTCGAAACCCTAACTCGTTCATTCGTTTCGATTGGGCTTTGGTTGCCCTTGAATCTGCTGAGAAAAGGCTTAAGTACCCCATAGGAAGCTATTGTAGTGATTTTTGGGGGAAAAGAACTGGATTTCTGAGAGTTGAATCGCGAACTGTTTACGCCTCGGTCCAGTCGAACTGCACCTCGGCCGAGGTGATTCCTGAGAGTTGTCAGTGACCGAGGTGATCTGACAGTAGCTGAGAGAAAATGAGTTCCGAACGTCGCCTTGCCCTCAGAGATAGATCCTCACCTTCCCCTTCTTCATCTTCTTCCCGACCTTACCGCCCGGTGATCCACGAGAGATGCCGGGTAGATTATGAGCGTATTTCGGGACGTCCAGTGATTGCACCACGTTTCCTGGACGTGTCCGCTTTTGATTGCCTAGGGGTAGATGGAGACCTTAGGAGGATGATTACCACTGTTGGGCTGGATCAGTTTACTGAGATCCGAGCCCCAGTCTACTTGGAGCCGACCTTAGAGTTCGTTAGCTCCTTCACCTACCTTCCCACAGAGTAGTCTATGAAGTACCGGTTGATGAACCGGAACTTCATAGTACCGCTCGAGGTTTGGAGAGACATCTTCGGCTTTCCTGAGCCCACCGCCACTGACTTCCCTTCCCGATCTGTAGCTAGGGAGTTCTGGGGGCAGATAGCCCATATTACTGAGCACGCAGATAGATGGCGCCCTGGAGATTCCAGGGAGAAGGTCATCTTCCACCTAGCCTTTAGGTTAGCCCATAGGATATTCAGCGAGACACTTCTGGCGCGTACTGAGACGCCCCAGAAGATCCGACAGGGCGAGCTTTTCAGTCTGTACTGTATGGTTATAGGGGGTTTCCCAGACTTTGGCTTGATCTTGGCAGAGCACCTGCACAAGATCAAGACCATAGCGAAGGGAGACATCTGCTGCGGAGGGCTTGTCACCCACATAGCTGCTTTTCATGACATGGACCTCAGTGCCTGTACGATGGTGGAGGCTCCGAAGCCGCTTGGATTGCAGGAGATGATCACTCGGAGGATTCTAGTTCCCCGAGGTCTGACCACTCCATATGTGGCTATGCCGTGGGAGCTGACTGCGCCACAGGGGATCCGATGGTCTGCCCAGTTCACCGTTTATGACCCGCATTATTGGCAGACAGCTTGGGCTCCACTGATAGAGGACTATAGGGAGGTAGCAGCTGCCCCAGCTGAGGAGGAGGAGGAGGCTGATGACGAGGATACAGTGGATGAGAGAGATGGTGGAGTCCCGATGGATACAGGGACAGATACTGCAGGGACGAGCGCGCCACCGATCATAGATCTGGATGATGATGATGAGACTGAGCCCGCACATGCTACCTCTCCGGTTAGATCTGGTAGACGCAGGAGACGCGGAGTGAGAGATCCAGATGCCCACAGACGGATCGATGACCTGACGGATCAGGTTATTGATTCATATGCCGCATTGTCGCTGGATATCCGCGAGATGCAAGAGCGGCAGCATTATCAGCATATCATGGCCCAACTTCAGTTCGAGCGCATCATGGGTCATCCATTCGACCCGACTCAGTATCCATACGTGCCACCACCACCACCACCGGATCGTGACTATTGATGAGCTGCAGGATTTTCTTTATTATATTTTTATGCAGTTCAGCTATTTATCCGGTGAGTACTCTTATTTTTAGACTTATATTGACCCACTGGGGCAGTGTGTCCCAAGTATGGGGTATTCGATGTACTTATTTGATGACTACTTGATGTACTTATTTGATTACCTTGATGTATGATTACTTTATCGGATATTTCATGTTTATGCTTCACTTCTGCATTTATATGTTTATCTGAGATTGCATGCATATTTACAGGTTATTCGATTGAGAAAAACGTCGAAACTAAAGAAAAAAATGGTTTTAAAAAAAAAAATTTTGACCTCGACCGAGTCAGTCTTGGCTAAACGAGGCGTTTCACCTCGGTTGAACCAAGAACACCTCGACCGAGGTGGGTTAACTGAGAGTTTTCGAAAATTATTTTTGTGTTACTTATCTGGATATGATCTCAGTGAAGATCTTGCTTACTGACTGGTTTTAAATTCTTTACGTGTTTGAAAGGTTTTATAATATGTTTAAGTTGCTAAATGCTTTGTTTGAAATTATTGGCATGTTTAATACTTTGTTTTATCTAAATTATGTTGAATTTGAAGGTTGACACCACATCATGAGTTCTCTCACTTTCTTCCTGGAAAGACCAAGGCAATTCATTCTTCTCTCTTCTTCCTCTTGATCATGCTTAGCCCCTCATATACATTTTGCCTCCCTTTACCTATTCGGGCATTTGGAAGCAAGCGAAGTGGTGAAAGCAAGTGAAGTTAAAGTTGAGAAGTTGGCTGGAAGTGAAAGTGTTAGAAAGTAATAATAGGTTTGGGGAAGTCAATCATGATGATGAGTAACTCGGCACCATTCACATAGCCGGGTGTTTGTTTCTTGCCAAAGTCGGATTGAGCGATATTCCTAACGGGTCATGGTATGTGCATCAAGGGTTTGATGCATCTCAAGAAATTGATGATTGCGGATTTCCTAGGCTTCGGTTATTGTGCACCTCTGTCCATGCATCCCAAAAAGTAAAGTAAAAGAAAAAAAATGGAATAAGCAAAGCTTATTGGTGGAAGATGTTGCAAGTCAAAGTGGAAGTGAAGTTCATCCTTTTCCCGGATTCTAGCGCCACATTACCTTACATACATCCCTACCCTACACGTTTCTTGACCTTTTCTTTTGGGAAGCCCTTGAGACCTTGAGCTTGTTGATGGACTTAGTGGTTTAAACTGGATTATACATGATTAATTTTGATAATTATGACTTATTATGCATTCCATGGTTTTATGCAAAGATGAACAACTTTCCTATATTTATAAAATGTTTTGATCATGTTTCGATTTTAAATTCCATGAAGTATTCTCTTAGAGTGATCTATGATTGTAACACACCATAAAAAAATGTTTTTGAAAGACTTTTTATTGATTTTATGACTATTAATCCATTCTATCTTGTCTTCTATATGCGGAACTTGCTTGGGGATAAGCAAGGGCTAAGTATGGGGTATTTTGATAGCATGAATTATAGTCTATATTTTGGGGTTTGTTTGGACGTTTTATCTTTCATAATCTGCATGTTTGTATGTATATTATGTGATTATATTACCATTTCATCTACCTTTGCGAGAATCGAGGTCTACACCTAGTTTTGTTGTAATTGTAGGTAAAATGGCACGTTTTGCATAAAAAAAGAGCTAAGGAGTCATTGGAGCTACATTAAGGAGCATAAGGAACCATCCAGGAAGCATAGCCATGGATTAAGATTCACTTTGGACCAGTTTTGAGAGATTTCACATTCAGTTGTGACTCACCTCGGTTGACCAGAGATTCATCTCGACCGAGGTGATCCAGAGACGCCGACTCGACCGAGGCGAACACCTAGGACGCGGCGAGAATATTTTATTCTTGGCTGAGATCTTTTATCTTTGGAAGGTGATCTTATATTTTTGGGCTTGGCTCCTGGAAGGAAGAAGATCTTATATTTTACCTATTTTTATGGGAGAAGATCTTTCTAAGATATTTTATCTTTGGAGGGTTATTTTCCTATAAAAAAGGGTTGGATTTCCACAAATCCGACATCTCGCATACCACAAGATCATGCTATACGATCGATCAGGGTTTATAGCACGCAGCAGCCATACTCCAGTTGGGGAGATTTGAAGAACCTTTTTGAAGGTTGAAGGAAGATTGAAGATCATAGCTTTTATAGCTTTTTGAAGGGTTTTGTAAGATTGTCTTTGATTCTCTTTCTTGTTATCTTCTCTTGTTGGATTGCTATCCAAGGAACGCTTTTGTTGTGATATTTGATTCAGTTATTGAAGTCTTTTCATTAAATTCTTCTTGTTTAAATATTCACCTTCTTCCCATATATTTGATTAATACTTTCATAATGATGATGAGTGGCTAATTTCCTTGTGTGATTCTAGGGTGATTGGCTGAAGGTTGTGGGAAAAACAATGATAGAATAATCTTAGATTCCAGTAGGACCCTGAAAGTTCGAGTCTTTAACCTTAACCCTAAGCATCTCGCTCAGTCGATGAACATCTCGGCCGGGGTGGAATTTGGCTGACCAAGGTGGCTTATCTGATCCTAAACTGAGAGTTAAGTGTTAGAGTTTGCCAAATCCTATTCTTATTACACCTTTCCTGGTTCAATGCAAGCCTAGGATGAGACTTACCCGGTAATTCCTTAGTTTGTGTACCAACGATCATAAGTGTAGGTAATAAAGGTTTATCCTTTATTGGGGTTTGAGTGTGCTTCCATCCCATCTTT
Source organism: Fagopyrum homotropicum (assembly GCA_033239125.1). NCBI lineage: Eukaryota > Viridiplantae > Streptophyta > Magnoliopsida > Caryophyllales > Polygonaceae > Fagopyrum > Fagopyrum homotropicum. The sequence goes on along the minus strand of BSWB01000003.1, from coordinate 141,436,755 downwards.
GTGAGTTAGCCTGAGACTTACCCGGTAAAGGTTGATTCTATTCCCTTAGATGGTGTGTTAGTTTGAGGTTATAGTTCTTTATCTTGATTCCTTGAGACTTACCCGGTAATAGGAGTTACGGTTTTGGATTAGTGAGTAGTGAGACTTACCCGGTGATCTACTCCACTTTAGTAACACCTCCCCTTGCAAAAATCTCAGCTTTGTCCGCTTATCTTTAGATCTTGAGTTGGAACCACAACTAGAAGCTTTAATCCCTAGAATTGCATGTTTGCTTTATTGACTTCTTATTCATCTTTGATTGTGTTAATTGCTCTTGTGGTTAGTATTCACGAAGCTTACCATTATTGACTTTGTTTCACCGAGTCCCTGTGATCGACCCTTGGAATTTCTTGCTTTTTACTACGATTGACCCGTACACTGCGGGTTCGCATCCTTGTTTTAAGCTTAAGTCTAGGGTTATAAATTTAAAGCTTGCACACACCGTTTTGGAGCGAACACTTATATAGAGAGAGAAAATCGGAGTCTAGGGTTACACAAAATATATCCCTTCCAAAGATAAAATTAAGGTTTTGGAAACGCCCAGCCAAACGGCAACCGTACGACCGTTTGTTGGCCGTGGGCTGGTGTTCGCTCCAAAACGTGTGTTTATATGAGATAAAATAGTCTTAAATTTATACCAAGAATAAAGAAAAATAAACGAACCCGTAGTGTACGGTTCAATCGCAATACTAGCAAGTAATCTAGGGTCGAACACAAGGATAATGGAGAAATCAAGCAACGATATATGACTTTAGGTTATATGCAATCTCAAGCAACAAGAACAAGATATATGATACTCACATAAGGGAGTGCAGATTCTAGAGATCAGAGTATCCAGTTATGGTTTCAATTCAAGACTTCAAAGGATAAGCGCGGACAAAGCCGAGAATGTTAAAGGAAAGATGTTACTATGATGGGATAGATCACGGGGGAGGTCTCACTACACACTATCCCAAACCAAAGGTCCTATTACCGGGTAAGTCTCAATGATCTAAGGAGAGGAACTATAATCTCAAACCAACCACTCAACCTAAGGGAATAGAACTAAACCTTTACCGGGTAAGTCTCAGGTTAACTCTCAAAGGCAAGGTGAAGGCACACTCAAACCCAACAAAGGATAAACCTTTGTTACCTAACACTCATCATCATAGGCAAACAAGCAAAGGAATCACCGGATAAGTCTCTTCCTAAGCTTGGATATAAACTAGAAAATGTACAATAAGGATAGGATTTGACAAACTATAACCTAAGCTTCAAGATCAATCAATCAGGTCACATCTCGTTATGTTCTCACTCAATCTCGGTCAAGATTCCCGAAGAACAGTCCGAGATGCGTAACTGCGAAGGTTAAACTCAACTTTCAAGATCCGCTCGAGATAAAGATCTAGTCTTTTATCATCTCTACCACAACTTTCAACTAATCACCCTAGAATCTCAAGGGTTTTAGCCAATAATCATCATGTTCAAAGAGATCAAAAAATATTCAATCAAACTATCAAGAAAAGGGAATGGAATACTTAGCAAAAGGTCTTCAATAATCAAACGGGAAAAGCAATCAAACAAAGTATCAATCTTGTGTTCAAAAGTATGAACACTAACAACTAAATATCCCTCAAAGAAAACGTTACAAAGTGTCTTTAATTCTTCTTCTCCTTAACCTTGATCTTGATCATCACAAGCCTTTCAACCAACAAATCCTTCGAATGCACTCATTGAGCAATAGCCGCCGAAAAGAGAACAAAACTCGCAACAGCCAACCATCCTCTAGATCAATATCCGCCTTCCATTTTTATACAAAAATTTAGGGTAAAATATCTTATGGGTCGTGTGTCATCGATCTCGATCGAGCCCAGTGAAAACATCTCGGTCGAGATAGTTTTCACTCATCTGAGATTTGCCTCACTTACGTACTTTTCTTCTATTCTTCTCTTGATTCCTTCTTGCATCCCTACTATAGGATCCTTGCTCTCCTTCTTGCAGTCCAAGAGGTTCCATCATGCTGTTCTCTAGACTGCCATGCTCCTTTTCAATCCAAAATGTTCCCTAATTCCTACAAATACAACCAAACTAGGTGTAGACCTCGATTCTTGCAAAGTAGGCAAATAATAGCATAATCAATATGAATATATGTTATGTCCATGCATGCAGAATAATGAAGAGAAATCGTCAAACACATACCATAACTTAGACCATAATTCATGTCATCAGCTGGCCGCAGGCCTGGCCATTTGCCAACGTTGTTTTGACAATTTTTTGACAGTTCAGTAAAATTGACTTTCATGCTGCTCTAGTTGGAACTACGCGACCCATGAGTACTAGTTTTGAAGATCTTTGAAAGACCTACAAATTTTCACTTGGAATTATTGTTCAAATCTAATGGTTAAGATGGTCGAAATTGGGAATCTCTCAAATGTCATCATAAAATAGCCTCCAATTACAATGATTTACTTTGCTTCTTCAATCTTCAGTCGATCTTGATGTTTTCACGTATTCTCTGACTTTAGAAAATATTGTACCCTCGTACTTCGGTATTTTCATATCACTATACTCCATAAATGGCCTTGAATGCCTGAAATACGAAATAAATCGAAGTAGGCACCAACATATGGAAAGGAAGCTTTCTACACTAAAACAAAGCATAAACGAGCTATATTGCCATGGAAATGCATCATTATAAAGCCTAAAAAAGTGTTAAATTTTACACTCATGAGAAAGATATTAGCAAGGAAGACCACAACATAGGATTTGTCACAAGTTAGCTTAGAGACTGAAGTTATTTTCTTGGACATTTTGAGGAACACATAGCACATTGTTGAAATCGTTTGTGACATGGTGTGAGGAATCACTCTCAACAAGCAATGAAGATGTCAAAGAGGATGTAGTAGTGAGGTTGGTCTGGTATGGTTGCATAGCAGGGAATATGGTTGATGAGATCACTTCCATGGTAGGGTAAAGTGCTTGATAAATCCTGCACCGAGCAAGGACGTGCCTATTTGTTGACACCATTGACATCGACTCTTAAAGGGCTTAAGAGCCGTTGTTGTTTGATGGGGATCATTGTAGTCATTCTATGTTTGGTTATATATAGTTATATTGAAGACGGTGGTTGGTTTGAGGTTGAGTAACAGAGTTAGATGATGCATTGTAAGTAGAAGACTTACCTCTAGAAGACTTGGATTGGACATTGAAAGTAGTTAATGGTGATCATGCTTCCTTATGTTTGTGTTTCAATTAATGATAACTCGTGGTTAATCAATTTTTATGAAGTTCCTCGAAGGACATGGCCATGTCACTTGTATTAATAGCATGAACCCCCGGAAGATATTGTTCATTTTGTCCTTTGAGAATGTAATCGGTGATGTCTTCCTTCGAGACTAGATTGTCCAATGAAGCCAATAGGTTGGTGGCCGACTTTATAGATTGTATGTAGACAGAGATGGAATTAATTCCTTTTTGTCATTGTTCTTAGTTGTTCCTTGATTTGTTTCACATGCCCTCATGACAGATTTTCATATGTTTACCTCAATGCTTCCCAAACTTCTTTAGACAAGGATACCACAACAACGAAGTTAGCAACCTTAAATGATAGGGTTCCCAATATTGCTCCATACACGAGCTTGTCTTGTAAGCAGGGTTGTTTGTGGTCGTGTTTGGTTATGCCTGGTTTGGATCCTTAATGGTACTTAAGACATATCCATCAAGTTCATAACCTTCTAAGGTTGCGAGGATATCTTGCTTCTAGTTGATATAATTTGTGGGAATGAGTTGGATGATTTTTGCAAAAGATACGATTGTAAAGGGTATGTCTGGCTCGTAAGGGTTTGCTAGTGAAGAAGCATACTTGTTCGCTCCAAAAGGTGTGTGTAAGCTTTAAAATTTATAACCCAAGAAGTATGCTTGAACAATATGCGAACCCGTAGTGTACGGATCAATTGTAATAAAAGCAAGGATTCTGGGGGTCGATCACAGGGACTATGGTGAAACAAAGCACAAAATCGGTTGTCAAATGTTGCAAATAAGCAATTAAAGCAATCTAAGATGATGTAAAAGTCAAGGGGAAATGCGCATTCTAGGGATTAAAACATCTAGTTGTGGTTCAGACTCAAGATCTCAAAGGATAACGCGGACAAAGATGAGGTTTGCAAAGGGAAGGTGTTTCTAAGGTAGGAATATATCACCGGGTAAGTCTCACTACTCACTATTTCAAACCGAAGCTCCTATTACCGGGTAAGTCTCAAGGTACTAAGGAAAGGAACTATAATCCCAAACCAACACACCACCCAAGGGAATAGAATCACCCTTTACCGGGTAAGTCTTAGGCTAACTCTCAAAGATGGGATGAAGGCACACTCAAACCCCAATAAAGGATAAACCTTTATTACCTACACTCATGATCTTGGGTATACAAACAAAGGAATCACCGGGTAAGTCTCATCCTAGGCTTGCATTGAACCAGGAAAGGTGTAATAAGAATAGGATTTGGCAAACTGAAATCTTAACTCAGAAAAGGATCAGAAAAAGGTTCACCTCGTTCAGTCAGATTCCACCCCGGCCGAGATGTTCATCGATTGAGCGAGGTGTTATAGAGATAAGATAAAGGCTCGAGCTTTCAGGGTCCTGCTGGGATTAAGATCATTCTATTATCGTCTTTCCCACAACTTTCAGCCAATCACCCTAGAATCGCGTAAGAAACTTAGCCAACAATAATCATAATAACAATAATCAATTTAATAAAAAAAAGGACTCAATATTCGAACAAGAAAACCTTAAGAAAAAGGTCTCAATAACTGAATCAAATAATCAACAAACAAGCGTTCCTCAATCATAACGTAGCAAAGACAACAAACCAAAATAAATCTAAGAAGATATTACAAACTCCTTCAAAAGCCAACTCCAAGTATGATTCCTTCCTTCAACCTTCAACTTCCTTCAAAGCTTCTAGAAAATCCCTCAATTGTTGGATGCGCTCAGCATGTGATTCGTAGATTTCAGGATTCGAAGATGGTGATCCGAAGATGGGTGAATTGTGGAAAATTCAACCCTTTATATAGGAGAAATATCTTCTAAAGATAATAATATCTTTAAAAGATAATTTCCTATAAATAATATCCATATCTCTTAAAATAAATCAGCCTAAAATAATATCTTATTTCCAGAAATCCAGCAAAAAATATAAGATATCTTCCTTCCAAAAATAAAAGATCTCAGCAAAAATAAAGATCTCGCCGGAAACAGGGTGTTCTCCTCGGTCGCGACGCTCCTCAAGATCACCTCGGTCGAGGTCATACTGTAGCTGACCGAGGTGAATCTCAACTGAATGTGAAATCTCTCGAATCTGGTCCAAAGTAAATCCTCTTAATCATTTCCATGCTTCCTGAGATCTTCCCTTAAGCTCCATAATGTAGCTCCAATGACTCCTTAGCTCCTTTAGCTCCATTTTAGTCCAAAACGTGTCATTTTACCTACATTTACAACGAAACTAGTGTAGACCTCGATTCCCGCAATTGTAGACAAAACAATAATATAATCAAAGAATATACATCCATACATGCAGATTTATAAAGATAAAACGTCTAAACTAGCCCCAAATATAGACTATAATACATGCTATCACAATACCCATACTTGTCCCTTGCTTGTTCCCAAGCAAGTTCCAAATCTTAGATACAAGATAGAATGGATTATAAGTCAGAAAAGATCAATGAAAAGCTTTTCAAAACCTTTTGGTGGTGTGCTCCACTCATAGATCACTCTAAGAGAATAGAATGCATAATAAAGCTGTTCATCTTTCCATAAAATCATAGAATGCATAATAAATCATATTTATCGAAATTAATCATGTATACTCCAGTTTAAACCACCAAGTTAATCAACAAGCTCGAGGTCTCAAGGGCTTCCAAAATAGGTCAAGAAATGTGTCAGGGTGGGATGTATATAGGGTAATGTGGTGCTAGAATCCGAAAAAGGGATCTTTTCTTCACTTTCTTTGAATCTCAACATCTTCCACCAATAAGCGTTGCTTATTTAACTTCACTTTTGGGATGCATGGACAGAGGTGCACAATAACCGAAGCCTAGGAGATCAGCAATCATCAATTTCTCGAGATGCCTCAAACCCTTGATGCACATACCATGACCCGTTAGGAATATCGCTCAATCCGACTTTGGCAAGACACAAACACCCGGCTATGTGAATGTTGCCGAGTTACTCATCATCATGATTGACTTCCCCAAACCTAATTGTTTCTTTCTAACACTTTCAGCCAACATCTCAACTTCACTTTCACTTGCTTTTCTTTGCTTGCTTCCAAATTCCTGGATAGGTAAAGGGAGGCAACTATGTATATGAGGGGCTAAAGCATGATGAAGAATAAGAAGAGAAGAAAATGAATTGCCTTAATCATTCTAGGAAGAATGTGAGAAAACTCATCATGTGGTGTCAACCTTCAAATTCAACATAATTTTGATAAAAAATAAAGAATCAAACATGCTAAAACTTTAAACAAAGCATTTTGCAACTTAAACATATCATAAAACCTTTCGAGCATATAAAGATTTCAAAGCCAATCTGCAAACAAAATCATCACTGAGGTCATATCCAGAGAAGAAGCACAAAAATTATTTTGAAAATCTCTCAGTTAAACCACATCGGTCGAGATGTTCATGGTCATCCGAGGTGTTCATCCTTGTTTGGCCAGAATCATCCTGGTCGAGGTCATATTCTTGTACCAGTTTTCGACGTTTTTTTCAAACAAAAACCTGTATGTATGCATGAAATGACTAGAATAAACACATAGAGCAACATAAAACAATAATATCCGGTAGAGTCATACAAGCATACACACATAATGTCAATTAATACATCCACATACCCCATACTTGATCCACAATGTCCCAATGGGTCAAAATAGAAGTCTAGAATCAGAAAAACTCACCGGACCTAGTTGAACTGCGTAATAAATAAGAAAGAAAGTCCATGTAGCTCTAATCCTCGTCAGCTGGCGGTGGTGGATGTGGAATGTAGGGATGCTGGGTAGGATCAAATGGATAGCCTATAACCTGCTGATGTTGGATCTCCATCATACGTCTAGTATAGTGTTGACTCTCCAACATATGATGGGTCCATCCCTCAATATCTCTACGCTGATCCGCGAAACGCTCATGAATGTCAACGGTCAGTGCTGCGTAAGCGTCGATCATCTGATCAGTAGATCATCAATCCTCTAGTGAGCCTCGGGATCTTTGACCCTACGGTGTGATCTGCGCTGAGGTGGTGGTGGTGATGGTGCTGCCTCCTCCTTTGTCGCCTCGTCATCAAGGTCGACAACTGGTACACTAGAACCGCCGGTATCAGTACCGGTCTCCATAGAAAAGGAGTTATTTGGCCAAATTCTTTCAAAGTATATTTCTATAACTAAATTTGTAATTGATATTTTTTTTTCTAAAAATATAAGGATTTTTCCTCTTGGTGCCATCAAGGTTTGAACTTTTTCTTTTGGTATCCACTAAGTTTCAAAATTTCTCTTGGTGCCCTCAAGGTTCCATTTGTTTCCTCTTTATACCCATTCTTAATATATTACATTAAAATTCATTAAAAATTTATCAAAGAATTTAAAAAATAAATTTAAAATAGATTATGAAGTAAGAGTCGTACAAGCATACACACATAATCTATTTTAAATTTATTTTTTAAATTCTTTGATAAATTTTTAATGAATTTTAATGTAATATATTAAGAATGGGTATAAAGAGGAAACAAATGGAACCTTGAGGGCACCAAGAGAAATTTTGAGGTAGACGGAAAGGAGGCCGAGAAGAACTTTCAGATTTATGTATTTTGGGATTTTGGGATTGATAAACTTGGGGCACCAAAATACTTAAGATCGAAACGAAGATCGATACAAAGAGTTTGGAGTAATTTGTGGTGGAAAACAAGGTAAAGGGATCCATCAGAGATGGAGGATTGTGGGCGGCGGATGGACGAAATTTTGGGAAGGTTCTCTTCATCAATAGTTACTATTAATTTATTTGTTTATGCGTAATTAGGTCCAATCAATTAAGCGTATGGAGCTAAAAACAACCGGATTAGAAATTGTCTCTTCTAAAACAAAACATAATTTTGGGTGTGTCATCCAAAACAAAATATGTTTCTAACTACGGAAGTTAGGTGCGTAGTTAACTTTCAGTTCAGGCGCTAACTATTAAGTGTATAGTCGTGTTTGAGTTTGAGAGTCGAGCGTAGAGTTGATTTTCACTACGTATATCATACATATAATGGTAAAAAGTAATTAAAATACCCCAAACTTGTAAGGATGGTAACTTTATACCACAAAATTTTAACAGGAATAAAAATACCCCAATCTTTCTAACGCATGGTAACACGCTGCCATAAAAATTTACTCCGGCCAAAATTCCGACAGAGAGGTGGCGTCTCATCCTAATGGCATATGAGTTGGATTTTTATGAAAAGAAAAAAAACCTAAACAAAAAGAAAAACAATATTCATCTATTCTTCATCTCTATTTTCAAACGATTAGGGATTTTTTGATCTCTCCGTAAAAATCAACCATAAAAATTGAGGGTTCTTCTTCATATCTCCAATAAATAGGTCAAAGAATCCTTTCCTACTCCATTAAAGCTTGTTTTTATGGTTAATGTCTTCATCCTTCTAGCTAAAAAAAATATTTTGTTAAACTTATAAATAGATTCATTAGTTTGTGGATATAGATTCCTTGAAACAACTTCATCTTGTGGTTGACCTTGAAGGCTAAGCAATCTATGCCACTCTCCACAACCACTTTGTTAGCCACTTCCACCTTCTCCATCACTTTCGATCTCTACAGTATGTAAAAACATGACATTCAGAGCATCAAATTTCAGACCCATTTTAGAATACACAAAAAATTGAGCTTTGGGTTATCAGTTTAACTACTTACGGGAGATAGATAGATCAACAAACTCAAATCAACAGGGAAATTTTACAAACGTTGTAGAACACTAGAAGAAGATCAACCCATTTTTTTAAGGTTTTTTTTTTGTACTTATGTGAAATGTGTATGAATAAGCAAAGCAAAGCAAAGAAGGGCTATATTTCCAATTAAAAGAATGGTGATTGGTGGTGAAAAACCCAATTTTTATGTAAAAGTGATGAAAAAAAAATCCCCAATCTATTGAAAGTAGAGATGATGATATGAATGTTATTTTTCTTTTTGTTTAGCTTTTTTTTTCTTCCCATAAAATCCAACTCACGTGTCATTAGATGTCACGTCACCCTCTCTGTCGGAATTTTGGCCGCAGTAAATTTTTAAGGCAACGTTTTACCATGTGTTATGAAGATTGGGGTATTTTTATCCCCTTAAATGTTTGTGGTACAAAGTTACCACCCCTATAAGTTTAGGGTATTTTAATCAATTTTAACACATATAATTATGTGGCTCATTTTGACTTCAAACACAATATCGTTTAAAACACATACAAATAATGAACTAAAAAAAGTTATACCTATATTATATATAAATAAGAATATCTTTTTTTTAAAAAGTTATATGTGTTCATCTAATAACCCTATGTTAGAGGAAATTAGACAAAATTACTTTTCATTGATTATTTTTGTTTTTGATAAAGGAAAGCGGTATGATGCACTAGACGACCCACCGTCTAATGGATCAAAAAGCTGAAAAAACCGGCAGACGGACTAACAGTCATGAGAGAACCATAACAAGCAAAAAAGAACAAAATACACATCAAAAGCAAATTTGGATCACACCGAGCCGGTGAAGGAGTATCAAGGGAAGTGCCAGACATAGAAAAACAAAGATCATGCTTTCCAACTGGCGTAGCTCTCAATCCAACAGTTCAACAAGTATAGAAAACTCATTAAGAACTTAGAAATCCGGAAAAGATCAAGAGAAACTTTTGCTTGTGGCCCTTCAGTTTAAAAAAGTACAAAGACCAAAATTTTCTACGATAGTTTGAAATCTTCGAAGCTTTGATACATCGGTACTCTTAAAACCAAGTTTTTTCATAAATCCAATAAAACAAACTTCGTTTTTGGCCCTTCACTTGTTTTGTCTAAACCAATTAAAAACACCACTTCTTTCGAAGGTAATTAAAAGGTAGGAATGAAGCGATTTGAAAAGAAATAATATCACAATCTCAATTCACAAACCTATATATGCAACAATAAAATTAAACCATTAAAGGATCATTCAATCTTTAGATCAAGAGGAGATTAGCTAGACATGATAAGATATAAAACAAAGACAATATATTAAATCGAGAAAGACATAAACTCACATTTATTTTGTTCCAACAAGGCAAACCTTCAAAGCAAAACTAACAACTACTTGACAACTAGGGTAAGGAGAAACCTAAGTAACTACTGAATTCATGAGGAATCAACGTATTTAACTCTACGGTTGAGGTATGCTTATATATGGGGAGAAAATCAGAGTCTTGGGTTACACAAAATATATCTCTTCCAAAGATAAAATTAGGGTTTTAGAAACTCTCGCCACGATGCTCGAAACGCCCAACCAAACGGCCGTCGTACGGCCGTTTGTTGGCCGTGGGCTGGCCGCAGGCCTGTCCATTTGGCAACGTTGTTTTGACAACTTTTTGACAGTTCAGTAAAACTGACTTCCCGCTGCTTTGGTTGGAACTATGCGAACCATGAGTACTACTTTCGAAGATCTTTCAAAGACCTACAACTTTCACTTGGAATTATTGTCCAAATATAAAGGTAAGATGGTCAAAATTGGGAATCTCCCAAAGGTCATCATATAATAGCCTCAAACTCCAATGGTTTACTTGGCTTCTTCAATCTTCAGTCGATCTTGATGTTTTCATGTATTCTCCGACTTCAAGGATGATTGAACCCTCGTACTTTGGTATTTTCATATCATTATTCTCCATAAATGACCTTGAAGGCCTAAAACACAAAATAAATCAAAGTAGACACCAACATATGGAAAAGGAAGCTTTCTACACTAAAACAAAGCATAAACGAGGTATATTGCCATGAAAATGCATGATAATTAAGCCTAAATAAGTGTTACATTTGACACTCATGAGAAAGATATTAGCAAAGAAGACCACACCATAGGATTTGTCACTAGTTAGCTTAGAGACCAAAGTTATGTTCTTGGACATTTGAGGAACACATGGCACGTTGTTGAAATCGTTTGTGACATGGTGCGAGGAACCACTGTAAACAAGCCATGAAGATGTCGAAGAAGAGGTAGTAGTGAGGTTGGTTTGGTGTGGTGGCATAGCAGGGAATATGGTTGATGAGGGAACTTCCATGGTAGGGTAAAGTGCTTGATAAATCTTGCACTGAGCAAGGACATGCCTATTTGTTGACACATTGACATCGGCTCTTAAAGGGCTTAAGAGGGCCGTTGTTGTTTGATGGGGATCAATGTATCCGTTCTAGGTTTTGTTATATATAGATATATTGTAGACGGTGGTTGATTTGAGGTTGAGTAGCGGAGTTAGATGATGCATTGTTAGTAAAAGACTTACCTCTAGAAGATTTGGATTGTACATTGAAAGTAGTTATTGGTGATCCTGCTTCCTTATGTTTGTGTTTTAATTAATGATAACTCGTGGTTAATCAATTTGTTTATGAAGTTCCTCGAAGGAGATGGCCGTGTCACTTGTATTAATAGCATGAACCCCAAGAAGATACTATTCACTAGTCCTTTGTGAATGTAATCGGTGATGTTTTCCTTCGAGACTGGATTCTCGAATGAAGCCAATAGGTTGGTGGCCGACCTTATAGATTGCATGTAGGCAAAGATGGAATTATTTCCTTTTTGTCATTGTTCTTAGTTAGTCCTTGATTTGTTTCAAATGCCCTCACGACAAATTTTCCTATGTTTACCTCAATGCTTCCAAACCTCTTGAGACGAGGATGCCGCAACAACGAAGTTAGCAACCTTAAACAATAGGGTTCCCAATATTGCTCTATACACAAGCTTGTCTTGTCTAACATATGTCTTGTAAGAAGGGTTGTCAGCGGTCGTGTTTTGGAACCTCAATGGTACTTAAGAAATATCCATCAAGTTCATAACCTTCAGGGTTGCGAGGATAGCTTGCTTCCAGTTGAGATAATCGGTGGGAATGAGTTGGATGATTTTTACAAAAAAAATACGATTGTAAAGGGTTTGTTTGGCTCGTAAGGGTTTGCTAGTGAAGAAGCATAGTCCGCCATTGTATTGTGTTTTGTATCTACTCAAGTGATGAGTCGGGTTTAATCTGATACCATATAAACACCGAGTCTAAAAGATATGCTTATTGAATGAATGATGGAGAATATACATATCCATACAAGATACCTAGAATACTAGGGTTAACCACTATCCTAGAATCTCTCTAAACCATAACAATATTGTTGATAGAAAAATAAGTAGAACCTTTATTATCAATATGCAGTATCGTTAAACATAGTATCTCCAACATGTCACCACAAATGCAAATAGAGGATATAGACTGAGTTGCACTTACACAGATGATATAATCACAAGTTGAATAGAGGTTGACTGCTCTAATACCATGTCAAAGTCCGATACAAATGGACGTAGAGCGGAGGTCGTGTTCATATGAGCGCAAATGCGTGTTAGGTCCAATTCCAACACATAAACCCGATAATGTTTCATCATAAAACCAACCGGCAATAGAAGGAGTAACCCACCAACTATATATCTAGTCACAATGAAAACCAATATACATGCAGTATAACACGAGTTCACATTTATATATATATATATATAAAAGTTTATTATTTAAAAGAAAACAAACAAATATGTATTATACATTATTTTATTGTAAATTTTTCTTTTTAATGATATCCAAAATTTGTTATTTTTTTTAAAAATATTATATTTTTAGAATGAAAAATATCAATTACAAATTTAATTATAAAAATATACTTTGAAAGAACTTGGTCAAATAAGTTATTTTCTATTTCCATTAGGTTTGTGTACCCCTTCAATTTTTGTCACTTTTATTAAGTTGAAAGGTAAGGAGTTTGATTACATTTACTAAACATATTTATAACATGGACCTAGTTACTAGAGATAAATCTCAAAAGGGTTTACTTAACTAATTTGGTTATATACTTTTTATCATCAAGACATTTTAAATTTAAGAATAATGTGAACATATGAAATGTGATAATGTCTTTTTTCCAATAATATAAAATGATTTGTATCATTAGAAATAAAGAAATAAATATCAACTATACTATATGAATTGTTTAGTTATGATTCCGCGTTTTAAATTTAAGAATAAATGAATTATTTTTACCATCAAGACATTTTAAATTTAAGAATAAATGAATTATTTTTAGAAACAAAAAAAAATTTCCAAACAATAGTATTAATCTTACATTTAATAGGTACAACTGCATATGGAAGTGTTGAAAGATGCAGACAGAAGAAGATACTTGAGTCACACAAATCAAAGAAAAATCCATTTGACTTTTCTAATATGAATATGACGAAATGAATAATATACATGCTTTATAAATTACCTACTCGGAACACATTGCATTTCAGCAGATTTGGTCTTAAATCAATGGATGGAATTGGGCGCTGGTTGTTTCCGGTTATCATAGTGATCAGTTGGCTTGTGATCATGACCACCAGCGGCAGCGCTGCGCATAGTGCTCAGGTTGTTATCCCGCTACCGTCACCTCCCTTTTCCCCATCATACGGAACTGGATTAGGCCGAGGTAGGCGAATGTATGCCCAGGGGATGGTCCGTGGCATCGTCGGAGCTTACCACCTATCTCGTCGACCACCCTACTCCTCCCCCTCAAAGTGGATTCCACCACCAACGCTGCCAACAAACCCTCCACATCCACCGTGATATATATATATTTGTTAGTTGAATTTCTATATTATTTGCAAACACAAAACAGTTGTATGATCGATTTAGAAGTCACTTGACCTCATTCGAGTTGGATATTGCTTGTCAAATTTCTGGCTTTCTAGTTTTTATGTTTTAGATATGATTTTATACTATTACAAAATAGATTTAAGGGTTCGTTTGGTATCGGTAGGAATCATTCATGGTAACGTAATGATTTCGAATCAATCAAAAAGTATGTTTGTTTGGAGTTCTTTTTACCCATGAAATTAATCAAATCATTTCTATTTCCATTCCTTTTCTCTTAACCGATTTCATTCCGTTTTCATATCATCACTCCAACCAAACAGGCACTTAGGGTTATATTTATTCTGACTCTATTAATAAGGTGTTTTTGTTGTTAGATTATACTAGTTCATATCCCACATCTTATGCAGTTATATTTAAATATTTGATATTTTTTCAATAAAATGTCATGAGTAAGTGAAAACTAATGATATATTTATGAAAAAAGAAATTAAATTAAATATTTCTTTTAATTTATTACTAACAAAAATTTTGTAAAGAAAAAAAAAAGAGAATATAATTTCTGACTTACAAAATCTTACCATTAGATTTTTCGGCATTGTAAAAATTTCTAGTAAGAAAAAAGAAACAAATATAGATATTTTAAAAAATGAATCTGATCAACTTTTTTAAAAGGGTTTCTTATGAGATGATGTTTAGTCCGATCGAAATCTGAACAATTTTTTTATATAAGAGGCATTTTAAAAAAATCAAATCTGAACAAAATATTGTTGAAAAAAGATTCTGTTAAAAAAATGTTAAAGATAAAAACGAATCTCTTTTATGAAAAAAATACAATTTACAGATCTTTTAATTATCACCGACGAAATTTTTGTGAAGAAAAAGAAAAAAGAGAATTTGGTTTTTGTGAAAAATATTTGTAAAAATAAAAACAGAAACAAAATATAGATATTTAAAAAAATGAATTTGATCAAAAGTTTTATAAACTATATGTTACTTATTAGATGGTGTTTAGGCCAATCAAAATCCTGATAAAAATTTTAAAAAGTTTTGGCATTTTATAAAAACGAATTGAATCTGAGTTTTAAAAAACAATTTGTTGCTTATGAGATGGTGTTTAGACCGATCGAAATCTGATCAAAATTAAAAAAAACGACTAAAAATGGAAAATACGACGAAGCTTATTAGATAGAATATGAAAAATACAACAAAACATGAAAATTATCAAAAAAAAAACATATCAATATACGAATTTTTGCTTATTAGATGGTGCGAAATTTACCTAGAAAAAATACGACGGAGCAATAAAATTTAAACCAAGAAAAATATCTTCAAATCGTTGGATACTGCAAAAGACGACGAAACATGATCAATAAACAATAGAATTGGAGTTGGAAGATGTAAAAATTTGTAGATTAACATGGAAAATAAGAAAAGTGTATTGGCGTATGAGAAAATGTGTTTCATATATATAGTGAAAATAAATTGAGAAGTGCACTTGAGAAGTTTACGTTAAGTATATCTGAAATTATGATATTGATTGCTTCCCTTGTAAGTTAACATCGTAACGTACAGGAAAAGTTTAACAATCAATCTATCATATCAATAGAAAATTAAACATTTATAATTTAGATATTGTCTTAGTAAAAAAGATTATTTTGGCTTAATTTAAGATTTAGTAAAAGATATAATCTGAGAAAAAACGTGAGGCCGCCACGTTAGCATTATGTCGCATGTTTTAGTAAAGTATATAGATATAGATTCGAGATTTTTTTTAAACTAACTATTTAAATAATGTTTTAAACTAACTAATTTGATATTGTTTTATTGTTTGGATTCGTTTTTAAACTAACTAATTAAATATTATTTTAAATTAACTAATTAGATACCGTTCTATTAGATTTAGTTAAAAGAAAATTTAGATTTATCTTTAGTAAAAAAAATTTATTGGCTTAATTCGTGATTTGATAAAAGATTTAATCCAATAAATATTTAGTAAAAAATATTTATTGGCTTAATTCGGCAGTTTAGAGATTTTTGCCGCCAGTTTTCCCGTAAGCCGCTCAACCAGACCTCCTTAGCTTGGTCGCACGCTTGAATATTTTTCCGATCATTAATAAATTATTTTGAGTTTTATTCAGGTATATCTGACTAATTTTCATCTTTTTAGAGTCTGAAAAGTCAACGAAATTGATCTATAATCTTAAAAAATTGTAGATGTTTTGTATGTATTTGCCTGTATGAGTTATGTTAGTATTTGAAATGTTCTTTTGATATATGTTCTTTAAGGTGACAATTTAATCCTCGTACCTCCATATTGAGTTCAATGTGAACAAAAGATGCCGGCTTGGATATGTGACAATCAATGAATGACAATATTGATGTATGTCAAGTAAAGTCCCGACAATGTGACAATCGGATGAAGTTGCCTCTCGCATAACCATGACGTACACTCAATAGTTGTGAAATTGTCAATTGAGATTTATCATATATGGATGTTGTAGTGATCTGGACTTTGAAATTGTTGTATTTATTGATACTGATTATTTGTTTCTCTCCCTTTAAACAATCTAGTTTCAATCTCATAAAGACCCAAACTTTCATCTTTCTTACTTACTCTTTACGTGATTTTACGAGGCAGTCGATCATAACCCTCAATACAGTTGGTCAACCAAACTGAGGCTTTTCGCTCTGATTTTGTTTCTTCTACGTAATTATCTCTTTATTTCTAGTTTGAATTCATATTTTAACTTGGTCGACCAGACCGTAGTGGATCGTCCACCCTTCTTTGTCTGTGATTTCTATTTATGTTATTTGTCTTCCGTATATGTTTATTTTTTTAGTTTCTTAATTAATTTGTAAAACCGAGACACCATCTTCTATGTGTTCAATCTTGACTTTATATACTATAACGGATCTTGTAAGTATTTGCGAGATATGAGTCTCACACTTCAACCCTCATCTAATTGGTGTTGTTGACGGAGAAGATTTTGAATTGCTTTGACTTATAAATTTCAAAACTTTTTTTATTTAATTTTTCTTTTTATTCTTTTAAATGCACAGAGGAAAAACTGCACGAAAACCTCTAACACTTGTAAACCCCAAACCTGAAAGAATAGTACGCTCTAGACACATGAGATCCGCATACCCTTTTGACCGTTTGGGAAATCTACTTTTTTGGTAAAGAAACGGAGTGTGGTACTCCGCTTAAAAAAGAGAAACGGAAACTACAAACGAGATGTCCGGGGAAAACTAACTCCCCTAAGCTCGTCCAATAACATAGGAAGAACAGAAGGTGGGGTGACCCCAACCTATGAACCCCAATACAACAAGAGAAAGCAAAATTAGCAAGCGAATCCGTCACCCTATTACCTTCTCGGAAAGTATGACCGAGATCAATAACCCAATCTCGAGTGTAGAAGTCTTGTCAAAGAGTCACCAGACTTGAAAGTGGATGTGAGGGACACACCCATGGTTCATGAAGTTAATCACTGTTGTCGAGTCCACCTCAAAGCCTTAATCACTGTTGTCGAGTCCACCTCAAAGCCTATATCCAACCCTCTAATGAAGTCATCTTCTATTTTTTTTCTCATGCAAGTAATAACGAACAATTAGAGTTGGTTAAGTAGACACTTCGAACTCTGGACGACATGCCCTCCCTCGCACCCTTATACCAGCTGAACTAATTGAACTTCGTGTATTCTCTTGTTCATACACAATATTAATACACAATTTCAATTACACAATGTTAATACATAATTTCAGTTACACAAGTCCGGTTTGTTTACACAAATTTGAGTTTCTCTAATCGAAATTAAATGTCTTTCATGTACACAAGTTTGTCATGTACACAAGTCTGTCATTTACATAAGTCTGTCATTTACACAAGGTCGAGTTACACAAGGTCGATTTACACAAGGTCGAGTTACATAAGGTCAATTTACATAAGCCCAAACCCACACGAGTTACACAAGCCCAAGCCCATCAAGTTATACAAGACCATATTCCGTATTTATAAAGTTGGTTCAAATCCTATAATTAATCAAATTAGGGCAATTTGTGAACTTTAAAAATTGTGGACCTTTCTTGGAATTATATAACTTGGACTAAAATACGTAATTAGCATTGCAGGGACATATTTGTAGATTTTTAAAAATTGTAGACATAACATAAATATGAAATATGGGTTGTTATTTGTAATTTAACCTTATTTTAATATCACCCGTTAGGGTTTTCGAGCAAAATGCAAAAGCAGCAATTGCTTCTCCACATCAACAATGGCGGCAGCAAATGGGTTTCTGCGGCAACAAGTCCAAACCACAAAATGGACTCAAAGGGACTCAAACAATGACTTACCAAAGCATTAGAGTTGTACTGTGTATGCGAAAATCAAAGTAAATCAATGTCAAATTTGGAAGAGTTAGATGAGATTCAACTCGGAGAGCAAGGCTAATCGAAGGCGGCGAGTTATATGGCGACAGTGAGGGCGATTTCAAGTTTTGCGGTGGCATGGAAGTCCGGTGCCGAGATTTGCGGCGATATGGAAAACGGTTCTAGATCGAAGGCGATTCCAGATCGGAGAGGCATACCGATACCGGGGGCGGCGGTTGGTTGTTTCGATTCCCAGAAACCAGACCGGAGGAAGAGAAATGAAATCTGTTCGACAAGAACGGAGACGAAGAGAAATGAACTCGAACAAAAACAATACAAAAGAATAGAAAAATGGAAATGAAGATGAAACAACAAACCAACCGTCGGAGATGACGCAATAACCGTCCGGGGATGAAGGTTGAAGAAGACCACGTACTCTGAAAACCCTAAGATGAGATCCGACAATTAGGGAGATTTTATAGAATAATATTTTACATTTTACTTTTATGCCCCTTTAATTAATTTATTTTAGATTTAAAAATTAATGAAATTATTAGAGGAGCATAGTTAGTCTATGTTAAATAAAAAGGACCCTATTTCACCAATTATCTCATTATTAGAGTTCGGTTGATTTGACAAAAAAAATTAGAGTTCGGGTGATGTCTATATATAACGTTTATAATCTCAATAGTAAGAATGTTTTTGTTATCTGAAAAGAGATGGTATGCCACTATGTCCTCTGCACCGATAAAGTGGTAAATTTTTGTAAGATTTTGTTACTCCTTGATCATGTTATCCCCTATCTCGTGTGTAAATGTTTCTGATCCAAGTTGTATGATATTATTAGTTTTTTTTACATAAAAATTGAAGTGAAAATTAAAGTCAAAGGTCGACATTTCTTTTTCCATTGTACCGAGTTTAATAAGTGGTCACATTTGATTTTGTGCTTCGACAAGCTATACGCGTTTTGACTTACACACACAAGTTGAGAAAGAGGCCCTGAAAATTGAAATTTCTGAATTGGTGCCGGCACGTATTAAGATTAATGAATTTTTGTAATACCCGAAGTTTTTAAACTCTATTTAATACAGAATTTAACCGGTTTTCGAACCGCTAACTTTCATTCTTATAAATAAAATAACACGATAATTGATTTCTAGCATTTTATGTGACCTCGATTCACATAAAATGATAAATCTTGTAAACCGTAAATATTTCCGTACGATTTTTTATATTGTGTTTCAGCCTTCGGTTAAGGAGTGATTAGGCCCAATTTTTTTTAGGCCCAAAAGCCTTCAGCCGGCCCAAACCCTAAGCTAATCACCTAATTAACCTAATTTGTAATTAAATCTAACCTAAGGGAGCAGCAGCCAACCAGCCGTGTTTCTACTCCCTCTCTATCGCCGCAACTCCTACGCAGTCGACGCAAGCCCATCTGGTTCTGCTTAGCCGCCACCTCCACCGGGTCTGCACGCAAGGAAGGGTGACGATGACAGCCGAACGACGGCGGCAACATCTCCAGTCCGGCGAGTAACCTTCTCGTTCTTCTCCTTCCCTTTCCGTTACCTTGGCCGCAGTTTAACAGACGTTCCACTGCACAGCCTACCGCCACCCTACCGCCGTCTTCTACCGACAGCAGGACGAGTAAGCTTCCATCACCGGCAAGGACGTTAGAACTGTGCGAGTGCAGCCTTGTCCGGATCTTCATCCTCAACACCGAGACCTACTTCCCTCTCGTCGATCGATCGAACCGCAAATCCCCTTCTATAGCCACGGATAGGGTCAGTACTCTTCATCCTTACTTTTCTACTGGCTGAATTATTACAGTAACTGACCCTTCTCTCTTGTGCTGGACAAACCTCATCTCGATCCACTGGATGCGAACAGGGAGACCGAGTAGAGCCGAGTCTAGTCCCGATTCCTGTAGTGACCATCCTCCTCACTGCTGCAGACAAGAGCTAGACGCTGAGCCCGTCCCTCGTTTAGTCCATCTCTCGTCTCGTCAGGAGGGCTGTCATTGATCCGGATCGAAACAGGCGGTTGGTGAATCTTCTATACTACCTTCTCCTGCGTCTTCCTTCAGTTAAAACAAAATAAGATTTTGCAGCAGTATAAGTGTTTGTATTAAGGGTTGAGAGAGATGAAATTTTTAGATGTGATTAAGATAAGTTGACATGTATATATATACATAGATAGATAAGTTTGGATTTGTGTAAGTTTTCATATACATGTAATATTAGTATGCTTATGAAAGTATATATATAAATATATATCTATAGGTATAAGTATATATATATATATATATATATATAAAAGTATATATATATATATATATATAAAAGTATATATATATATGTATAGGTATAAGTATAAGATATATAAGTGGAGATATATGAATAAGTAGAGTGTATATATACATAAGTATATATACATAGATGGGTAAGAGTAACGTATAATATACGTACACACATATATGTATAAGAGTAGAGTAACCGGAAAAGGAATAATGTAGTTCTCTTTGACAAGTGTTTGAGATTAATCTTATAACCTCTAGAAACTATCCGAGAGACACTAATTATAGAAAGCAAGCTAAAAGGAATTAGTAGGATTTAAGAATAAATCTTGAGAAATTTCGGTACTAAGGGTAAAATGGTCTTTTACCGTAAGAGAGTTTCTTCCGTAATTCCTGCATATGAGGTTGGACATCTGGATGAGATTCTGATCCACATGCCGTATTTGACAGGCATTTGAGTTACCGCAAGTACGGATCGTTTTGAGACTTGTTAGAGGGTGATTTTACTCAGGTAAGTCCTTGCGACTTACTTAGCTGGTTTCTGGATATTAGTTGAGTGATAATAGTGATGTGTGTACCATGTGTGTTATAATAACAACTTGTTAGGACGACCGTCGTTATTATGTGTTAAGGCCCAAGTGTATGTATAACGGGCCGTGACATCACTGCCCAGCTCTGCCAGGAGACTGGGAGGTTCTCTATACCCAGACCATCCAGGTACACGGTGAGATGCATCGGATCCACTCCTGATGGGTACACGGGAGCGGAGGCGAGGTTTGGGAATCCCTCGTGTCACAAAATAAGTATCATTAGAGTGAATGACTTAAATGAAGATAATAAATGGGTTGTTTGAAAGCATGATGAGTGTTTATTATTTTATGTGTGTGTGTGCTATTATTATTCTCCTAATGTTTAGATAACTAGCTAATGGTTGTTTTGTTGTGTTTCTAGATTTACCGCAGATTAGAACAACAGCTGAGTGATCCGGAAGTAGTGGTCAGCCGGGTCTCTGTACTCCTTAGAGTGGGGGTTTGGGTTGTTGCTTTGTTGTCTTTCCCTTTTGTGGAGACAGTTGGTCTTTTCCATTGTTTAAGTACGATAGGCTGTTAGACCTTGTTGCATTCACCCTTTTATGAATACTTTTTATGAATTCGGTTTTTCTTATTTGTGTCTTGTTGCAAGATCCTAGTAATATTGTTGTCAAGCTGAGGTCGGGACCCATTGTGAGGTCCTAACTAGTAATATCCCGGGTTCCGAGAATCCGGGGTGTTACAACATGGTATCAGAGCTCTAGGTTGGCAACAATGACACTTGAAATCTTCTGAAAGACCGAATAA
Organism: Fagopyrum homotropicum; assembly: GCA_033239125.1. Classification (NCBI taxonomy): domain Eukaryota; kingdom Viridiplantae; phylum Streptophyta; class Magnoliopsida; order Caryophyllales; family Polygonaceae; genus Fagopyrum; species Fagopyrum homotropicum. The sequence continues at coordinate 141,414,817 of BSWB01000003.1, read as the reverse complement.
GTAATTAAAGCAGAACCCGAAAAGGGATCTGAGTTTTAAAAGGACTTTTGGTTTTCAAAATGCATGCATAGTCTGGTTGGGAATAGAAAAGTACGGCTGACCACCACTACTACCGCGGATCTCAGTATGCTTAGTTTAGACTTATAGTATTGTACAATTCTGTATTTTATATAAATATCTATATATATGTAGCATGTTGTTACCCTAGAGGATATGAAATATCCTTTAGTTGAGTTATCATGATGCGATTATCGCCTCATGCTAAAACGTTTGGAGATCTTAAAGGGTATCTGTAAGAAGATAGTGGACTCATATCCCAGTTTGGAACCTTACATTATGGCGGACGCCCTGGTGAATTCTACATTTGTCCGAAGAAAGAGTGGTTAAGGAGTTGAGGATTACTAGAGGATGTTAACAACAAGGACAATCGGGCTAGAGAAGAATATCAAGCAATTCAGATAGAAGTAATAGAAAATCGTACAAGGATTTTTGCGGTATGACGATGAGAGGTGAAACTCAAGATGCATCTAAGGACTAATAAGAGCGCGGATTGAAGAGGACAACATCAAAACACCATTCAAACAAAGTATAGTACAACTACACTTGGCGGGTTAAAGGACACTACAACCAAGGTGGATGCCACCATAGACAAGTAGGAGCATGAGAGTACAGAGAAAATAGAATGTTGACCTAGATGTAAAAGATTAAAGGAGTACCAAGACAGAAATTTACGATCGAGTTTAAAAGACAAAAATTAATAAATTTCATAACCATGGAGATGGGTTGACTCCTTTAGAGACACGAGAATGTTGAAGGAAAGCACGACACAAGTATCAAAGATAGTAGAAGTCTGAAATTGAGACAATGGATTTCCATGAAGGTAATGTTACAAAACAACATCCACCGAGGGAGAAGCATGTGCGGGAAGGACTTGAGGGATCATAATAACTACTCAATCACCAAGAGACTTAAGTTAACCATATTAGTGGTTCACTGCAAAGAGTTGCAGGTAGACGATAACTTAGGAAAAAAAGGAACCGCGAAGATGGGTTTGTAAGCTATCACGGAAGGTTTGATAAACCCATAGACGGCAGGTGAATAATGCAACTAGACTCGGATAAAATAAATAAATAAATAAAAATAAAAATAAAAAAATTGTATAAACGGATAACCTATAAGGGATAAGTTTTCACCTTGTATATCCGCATCGAGAGAGATAGAAGAAAAGTAAGTCTACAATCTGGTAGAAGACCAACTACAGACTAACTAGTAATAACGGGGAATTCACACGTCTGAGTTGACCAGTGATGACCGGTTGGTAGATAAGAAGAATAACATCAGATTTACTAAAGAATGTTACCGACATATGAAGAATCTCTACAAAAGATCAACGACGACAATTGTAAAGTTAAACCGATACAAGTACCAGTACCCTTAATAGTAACATGGAATGAGTTCGAGCCAATATCTCTAATTAAGAATTTACGGAGAAGATTTTGACGGCCGGGAATGACCCCGTAGGTCTTTAAAGAGATTAAGGAAATGGTTGTGAGCAGTTTCTTACCTTCTGGCTAAGAAAAAGGTACAGTTCACAGTAGTACTAATGGATTGCATAAGGAGAACAAGAGGAGTAAGAAGAAGCAGATGATTTTAATCATGTCCAACATCAATCAAGACAAAAGGTGCTTAACAGGCCACACATATGAGACTGATGGTGCTCTCCCGAGGTTTACAGAGGAAGCCTTTTTGACTAAAGATGTCACACAGAATAACTACAGTTATAGAGACACAACAAACATAGAGATTATGACCTTAGTGTCTTGATAATATGTCTCATCGAGTTGTGAGGTGATTGAAGATGGAATCTGCATGTTGGCTAGAATAGACATGAGAAGGAGTAAAGTTGAATGACTAAAGGTTGCTAAATAGATCCGGTATTACCCCAATAAGATAATTACCGAAATGTGTCTATATAAAAGTTTAATGAGAAATGGAGGTACTCCATTGAAAATTCAAGCTCGACTGATGACATAAGAGTTGATAAAAGTAATAAGACCAACCAACGTGGTCCGTAAGGTGTATACGAGGAAACACAAGGGGATTTAACTATCCTACTAGGGGGTAAAGATTTATAGAAGATAAAGCGACACGGGCATAAGGACAACATAATAAATGCGAGTCAAGAACTTTGATTTTTGATAAAATCATATACAACTGAGGTTTCTTATGCAAATGGTACCGATAGGTGTTTAATAAAAGTCATACACATCAGACCGATAACGCTTGGATGGATAAAGTGTAAACCCAAAGAATAACTTAACTAGTAAGAAGGAAAGTCATGTATCAAAAGGCGGGTCTTACTAAATTGGGATAAAGTATTGAGATGATGATGCCTTTGTAGAATCTATGCAAGAGTACAACGTAACTGAGGTTCCAACATGAAATGGGCAGTAATGATCAACTGAAAGTTGAGACCGATTTAAGGGAGGAAATTGTTATAAGATGAGTCACCTAGTAGAAGAGTTCACAAGACAAGCTTGAAAGACCAAAAGAGATAAAATATCGACCCGGATATGAGGGTCTAAGGTGCATGGAAGGGATACCTACAATGGAGTGTAGAAGCTAAATGTAGACTTTACAAGGGTGGAGAGGTTTTGACCTCCTCAAAGATATAGGAATTTGAAAGAAATCGCAATGTCGGTATCAAAGAGTTGAAGTCCTGTAGCGGAAACAACGGAGTATCATGAAGGCAATATTGCCGGTAACACCAACGAAAGAATGTATATATGAGAACGGCCTTGGTGGACTCGAAAGTCCAAGGTAACCCCAATATATTAAGGGACTTAAGTCATCAACACCGACGGTCCATGCAAGGGGAACTGCAAGGGGGTGATAACTAAAGTCATTAGAACTATAAAGACACTTACCAGCTATCATTGAAGACTTGGAATGATTATTTATATCAAGATGAATGACCCATTTGGGCTCGAGTAGTAGAGTTAGCCTAAAGAAACCGAAGTGTGGAAGATAAAACGAATTAGCAAAGTATGAAAGGATTAATCGAGCAACGGATGCTCACCAAGAATTTAACGCCAGTATAGGTATGAGAAGAGTAAGTCCGGAATATTGAGATAAGTCAATTACAAACTGACCGACGTCAACTGAGGACGTGTAAGTGTTGGGTGGTATTGACGAGTAGGTACCGTTAAGAAGAGACATTAGAGACTGCGGATTTAAGAGGTAACTTTACCGATGCCATGGAGGATTTCCCAAGTAGGCAACGATAACCTTCTGGGATGATCTAAGGATATGGAAAGAATCGGGTTAGAGGTTACTTACTGATTGGTTAAGAACGGACTACGGTTGAGTAAGAGAGTAAGGGTCTGTTTAAAGAGGATATCACTAGTATTAGAACGGCCTTGGTGGACTCGAAAGTCCAAGGTAACCCCAATATATTACGGGACTTAAGTCATCAACACCGACGGTCCATGCAAGGGGAACTGCAAGGGGGTGATAACTAAAGTCATTAGAACTACAAAGACACTTACCAGCTATCATTGAAGACTTGGAATGATTATTTATATCAAGATGAATGACCCAGTTGGGCTCGAGTAGTAGAGTTAGCCTAAAGAAACCGAAGTGTGGAAGATAAAACGAATTAGCGAAGTATGAAAGGATTAATCGAGCAACGGATGCTCACCAAGAATTTAACGCCAGTATAGGTATGAGAAGAGTAAGTCCGGGATATTGAGATAAGTCAATTACACACTGACCGACGTCAATTGAGGACCTGTAAGTGTTGGGTGGTATTGACGAGTAGGTACCGTTAAGAAGAGACATTAGAGACTACGGATTTAAGAGGTAACTTTACCGATGCCTTGGAGGATTTCCCAAGTAGGCAACGATAACCTTCTGGGATGATCTAAGGATATGGAAAGAATCGGGTTAGAGGTTACTTACTGATTGGTTAAGAACGGACTACGGTTGAGTAAGAGAGTAAGGGTCTGTTTAAAGAGGATATCACTAGTATTAGAAGGGAAGTATAGGCGGGAGTTGGGTAAATCATGTTGACCCTCAGAAAGACGCCATTGTGACTATTGGGTGTTACAACAGAAGTGTGGTAGGCCCATAACCCACAGATGAAGAAAATCAATGTTAGGTAACTATGGTTTCAACTTAAGGAATTAGAGATATATATAAAAAGGTCCACTTGGGTGTGTGTTTTGTTTTGAGTTATATAAATTTGAAAGCTTGACAAGAAGTAGGTGAAACTCATTAATTAAGGAACGATCCGATTAGGTCACAATGAGGAAAACGGGCCATGCGGTATGTATTACAAACAACATTAGGTCACAATGAGGAAAACGGGCCATGCGGTATGTATTACAAACAACATTAGGCACTCAGTAAAGTGCCGACAAAAGTTTAAGATCATTATTTTAGAATCGATAGTCGGGAACTTTTGGTAGAGTCATCAAAAGAGCTGGAAGTAAGTTTAGAAAACCAAACCGTAGAGAGAGTACCTACCTAATCCGAGACACGTCATCAGCCATGAGGACTTGATAGTTGAGCCCGACCATACCTTTACAGAGTACCCAACAATTGTCCTGGAGCGCAGTACTAGACGTCTGCGGTCCAAGGAGATACCGATGTAGAAGATTCGGTGGTCTAGACGAGGAGCTGATGAGGCCACTTGGGAGACAGAGGAGAGTATTAGACGTAACTATCCCGAGTTCTCTGTGGGTTAGATGTTAGCTCTGTATCGACGAGTTAGTACTCCGATGATGTGTTGTTTGACCTTCAGGTTTTATATTGGATTGAGTGATTATGTTTTATGTGATGTGTGTCTGAGTATGATGATTGAGTAGTTGCCTGGTAGAAAACAAAATTTTTATGAATTAAGATTTACAAAGAAAGTCGAATGATTAATTACATTATTCTAAGTTTCGGGACGAAACTTATTTTAAGGGGGCACTGATGTAATACCCGAAGTTTTTAAACTCTGTTTAATACAGAATTCAACCGGTTTCCGAACCGCTAACTTTCATTCTTATAAATAAAATAAAACGATAATTGATTTCTAGCATTTTATGTGACCTCGATTCACATAAAATGATAAATCTTGTAAACCGTAAATATTTCCGTACATTTAAAATTCCGTACGATTTTTTATATTGTGTTTCAGCCTTCGGTTAAGGAGTGATTAGGCCCAATTTTTTTTAGGCCCAAAAGCCTTCAGCCGGCCCAAATCCTAAGCTAATCACCTAATTAACCTAATTTGTAATTAAATCTAACCTAAGGGAGCAGCAGCCAACCAGCCGTGTTTCTACTCCCTCTCTATCGCCGCAACTCCTACGCAGTCGACGCAAGCCCATCTGGTTCTGCTTAGCCGCCACCTCCACCGGGTCTGCACGCATGGAAGGGTGACGATGACAGCCGAACGACGGCGGCAGCATCTCCAGTCCGGCGAGTAACCTTCTCGTTCTTCTCCTTCCCTTTCCGTTACCTTGGCCGTAGTTTAACAGACGTTCCACTGCACAGCCTACCGCCACCCTACCGCCGTCTTCTACCGACAGCAGGACGAGTAAGCTTCCATCACCGGCAAGGACGTTAGAACTGTGCGAGTGCAGCCTTGTCCGGATCTTCATCCTCAACACCGAGACCTACTTCCCTCTCGTTGATCGATCGAACCGCAAATCCCCTTCTATAGCCACGGATAGGGTCAGTACTCTTCATCCTTACTTTTCTACTGGCTGAATTATTACAGTAACTGACCCTTCTCTCTTGTGCTGGACAAACCTCATCTCGATCCACTGGATGCGAACAGGGAGACCGAGTAGAGCCGAGTCTAGTCCCGATTCCTGTAGTGACCATCCTCCTCACTGCTGCAGACAAGAGCTAGACGCTGAGCCCGTCCCTCGTTTAGTCCATCTCTCGTCTCGTCAGGAGGGCTGTCATTGATCCGGATCGAAACAGGCGGTTGGTGAATCTTCTATACTACCTTCTCCTGCGTCTTCCTTCAGTTAAAACAAAATAAGATTTTGCAGCAGTATAAGTGTTTGTATTAAGGGTTGAGAGAGATGAAATTTTTAGATGTGATTAAGATAAGTGGACATGTATATATATACATAGATAGATAAGTTTGGATTTGTGTAAGTTTTCATATACAGGTAATATTAGTATGCTTATGAAAGTATATATATAAATATATATCTATAGGTATAAGTATAGTATATATATATATATATATATGTATATATATATATATATAAAAGTATATATATATATATATGTATAGGTATAAGTATAAGATATATAAGTGGAGATATATGAATAGGTAGAGTGTATATATACATAAGTATATATACATAGATGGGTAAGAGTAACGTATAATATACATACACACATATATGTATAAGAGTAGAGTAACCGGAAAAGGGATAATGTAGTTCTCTTTGACAAGTGTTTGAGATTAATCTTATAACCTCTAGAAACTATCCGAGAGACACCAATTATATAAAGCAAGCTAAAAGGAATTAGTAGGATTTAAGAATAAATCTTGAGAAATTTCGGTACTAAGGGTAAAATGGTCTTTTATCGTAAGAGAGTTTCTTCCGTAATTCCTGCATATGAGGTTGGACATCTGGATGAGATTCTGATCCACATGCCGTATTTGACAGGCATTTGAGTTACCGCAAGTACGGATCGTTTTGAGACTTGTTAGAGGGTGATTTTACTCAGGTAAGTCCTTGCGACTTACTTAGCTGGTTTATGGATATTAGTTGAGTGATAATAGTGATGTGTGTACCATGTGTGTTATAATAACAACTTGTTAGGACGACCGTCGTTATTATGTGTTAAGGCCCAAGTGTATGTATAACGGGCCGTGACATCACTGCCCAGCTCTGCCAGGAGACTGGGAGGTTCTCTATACCCAGACCATCCAGGTACACGGTGAGATGCATCGGATCCACTCCTGATGGGTACACGGGGGCGGGGGCAAGGTTTGGGAATCCCTCGTGTCACAAAATAAGTATCATTAGAGTGAATGACTTAAATGAAGATAATAAATGGGTTGTTTGAAAGCATGATGAGTGTTTATTATTTTATGTGTGTGTGTGTGCTATTATTATTCTCCTAATGTTTAGATAACTAGCTAATGGTTGTTTTGTTGTGTTTCTAGATTTACCGCAGGTTAGAACAGCAGCTGAGTGATCCGGAAGTAGTGGTCAGCCGGGTCTTTGTACTCCTTAGAGTGGGGGTTTGGGTTGTTGCTTTGTTGTCTTTCCCTTTTGTGGAGACAGTTAGTCTTTTCCGTTGTTTAAGTACGATAGGCTGTTAGACCTTGTTGCATTCACCCTTTTATGAATACTTTTTATGAATTCGGTTTTTCTTATTTGTGTCTTGTTGCAAGATCCTAGTAATATTGTTGTCAAACTAAGGTCGGGACTCATTGTGAGGTTCTAACCAGTAATATCCCGGGTTCCGAGAATCCGGGGTGTTACAATTTTCATGAAACAATTTGGTTTACTAGACTTTTTCTAGTTTTGTGTTTAGTAAATGTAGAGAAGAGTGTATAGAGTTTGATAATAAATACAAAAGGTTGAGGTATATTTACTTAATTGAAATATTAAAAAACCTAGTTACTACTATAGTTTTTCGAAAAGGCCTAGTTACCAAAATTGCTCATTTTTCATTATGATTATCATTTTACCAACACTCATATTTAACACTATTAATAAAGAGTGATTTTAGTCGGTCAGTCCAAAAATAACAAACGAGTCAAGGCAATTGAATTTCGAGTACGGGACACAGGGATAGAGCAGGAGCAAGACGCGGGCACAACAAGACTACGGGGCGCAGGCGCAACGTGTGCCCGCCACCCGGGCGCATCTCTCCTGCGCTCCAAGCGAGGGTTTTAAAACCCTCGCCTGCCTCCACTTCCTAAGTAACAACCGCCTCATTTTTTTTGGGAGTTTCTTCGCTTTCTTTCTTCTTCTTCGCTTCTCGGCTTCTTCTTGCTCGAACATTGCAGGTTGATTTCTTCGTTTTCAATCAGACGCTCGGTGATAGAATCGTCCTCGCCCTGATCAGCCTCGTAATGATCTTCTCTTTCCCCTTTTCCGCCGTCTGGTTCAGCGTTCTTGCTCGAACGTTGCAGGTTATCTGATGGTTACCGATTGAGAAATCCATCTAGTGAATTGCTCTAACCGGCTGCCACTGATCCAAGCAGAGTCTACGGCGAGTTTTAATATTCTTGTATGAAATTATTCTCAACTTCATTTTACAGCTTCTTTTCCATGGCGAATGTTATTGATATAGATTAGTTCAAACACTAATTCAAGACAATTCATGTTAAAATAACCTATTACGTGGACGTTTGATTGCAATTCTGAACACCAGTCTTGGGCGCTGTTTAAAGATGGCAACGGGGCGCATGAATAATCTGTCTCCGGGGCGCATGCATAATCTGTCTCTGGGGCGCTTTCGAAATGCGCCCGGGAGTCGCATCCAGAAAACGCCCGTGTTGTCTCCCGTGTCTGATCGAATAGCAACCCCGTTAATAAATAATAAATTTTTATTTCAAGGAGGAAATTGACTTATAATGAACAAGTTTTCGAACTTGAGGTTTTGATAGAATATTGTAAATAGTGTTAATAGAGGTTTGTCTTCTTTAATTATGTAAATACGTTATCTCTATTAATATGACCCATCAGTCGATGGAAACCTTAAGAGGAATTTATTCATACTCTCACATGGTATCTTACTTCTCTTTCCTCTAACCGCCTTTTGCTACTCTTTCCAGCGTCTAAACCCTAGATCGCCCACCTCTAATCGTCTCCCCTTCACCGATCTTCTCGATGGCTGCAGACAAGAAATCCTCATTCCACTCTACCCTTAGAATCTCAAATATAAAAAACAATATTGCACTCGTCCTTGACCATGACACTCCGTATGCATCCTGGGTTACCTTGTTTCGCGTTACCGCAAAGGCTCACAATGTTCTCGATCATATCGATGAAAAGGTTCCCAAACCAACGGATATTGATGATTTGTTATGGATCCAAATTGACGTTGTTATCCTTCAATGGATCTACAGTACGGTTTCACGGGATAGTCTTTTGCGAATTCTTGACTCAATGATACTGCGCTTCAGGCATGGAATCGAGTCAAATATATCTTTCAAGAAAAACACCCGTGCCGTCTACCTCGAACATGAGTTCTCCAATTGTAAGTTATATGCTTTGCTTCCATTACCGCTTATTGTCTACAACTCAAATCGTTGGCGGATCAACTCAAAGGTGTTGGTTCACCGGTTCCTGAAACTCGTCTCATTCTTCAACTTATTTTGGGATTACCTGTTGAGTATAATGCCGCGGCGAGTTTTATTCAACAAAACGATCCGCTTCCGAGCTTTACCAAGGCTCGTTCTCAATTGCAACTTGAGGAGATCCGCATGACTACTCAATCAACTTCCGGGCCATCGCAAATGACCCTCACCGTCGATGCCCATACACCGGCTTCTGGGTCGTCATCGCGCCCTCAGTCCGGCTCACCGTCTTCGCAACAGTCCGACTCTTCCCATACAGCGCCAGATCTGTCCCAGCCCAGGCATGGTCAAGGTCGGAAGGGAAAACCCCGTTCCAGTGGTGGCGGCGCTCTAGCCCGTGTCGCCTGACACCCTCAGCTTGGCTGGGTGACACTACCTCATCCCACTTCTGGCGGTCCATCTCCACAGGCATGGTCCCTGGCCCAACATCCAACAAGCCCAACCCGGCCTCCATGTCCTTTTCCTCAACACTCTCAGCAAAGCATGCTTGGGCCCGGCCCACTTCAGCAATTCCAACAGACTCATTTTGCTTCAGCTCCTCAGCCCACTGCTTTGGATCAATCCTTTGCTACCATGTCATTCAATCTGGGTGGATAATAACTAGTACATAAACACGAGCGCCACCTCACACATGACGAATACTCCAAGTTCTCTCTCGTCTTGTTCACATAATGGTTCATTAAATTCGATAATTGTTGGGAATGGTATGTGTGTTCCTTCTACGGGTATTGGAGATATTACTATCGCCACCACTAAAGAACCTCTTCACCTATCCAATGTCCTTATTTCCCCCCAAACTGTCAAAAATTTAGTGTATGTTTGACGTTTTACAACTGATAATAGTGTCTCGGTAGAATTTGACCCTTTTGGCTTTTCTGTGAAGGATCTACACACGGGATCACACGTATGAGGTGTAATAGTTCCGGGGAACTCTATCGTGTCACACGTCTTCCTACTCACATTCATCATGCTTTTTCCATCGAGTCTTCCAGTCTTTGGCATGCCCGTCTCGGTCATCCCGGAGCTCCGGTTTTAGGTTTACTCAGACAAAATTATTTCATTAAGTGTAATAAGTCACATGTGACTCCTCTTTGTCATGCTTGTCAATTAGGAAAACATCATAAATTGGTTTTTGATCGTTCTACATCTTGTTTTGTTGCTCCTTTTGTCATTATTGATAGTGATCTTTGGACCTCACCTATCCCGAGTAGGAACGACTTTAAATACTACTTACTTTTTCTCGATGATTTCTCCCATTTTCTATGGATTTATCCGATCAAGTTTAAGTCTCAAGTATTTGAACTGCTCGTGCAATTCCACCAATTTGTCAAAACACAATTTCACTTACCTATCAAAAACTTCCAATGTGATATGGGAGGAGAGTTTAACAACACCAACTTTCAAAAGTTTTTTATTGATCATGGCGTTGTCTTTCGTTTCTCATGTCCTTACACATCTCCCCAAAATGGTAAGAGCGAACGAATAATTCGAACAATCAATGTGATCGCTTTTATTCCATGCCTCTATTTCAATCTCCTATTGGCCTCATGATGTAGAGATTTCTTGCTATCTTTTAAACATTCTCCCATCCTCTTCTATTCAAAATCAATCTCCTACTCCGGTGTTATATCTCACTACACCCTCTCTCGCTCATCTTTGGCTTTTTGGTTGCCTTTGTTATTCCAATCAAAGTGCCACTATTTCCCACAAGCTTCAACATCGCACTACTCCGTCATTTTTCTAGGATATGCTAAACACCATAGGGGATTCAAATGTTTAGATTGAGCCACAAATAAAATGACCATCTCTCGTCATGTAACTTTTGACGAATCGACTTTTCCATTCTCTATCCATTCCCGAGTCGCCCGGATACTTTTACATCTCATCCTCAAGATGATGAACAATCCCCGTATTTTTTGGCTCAAACTCATGCCCCAGCCGTGTCTGCTACTCTTGACCCACCTTTTCCACGCAGCCCACTTGCCCAGTCCGGCCCAGCCCTGAGATCCGGCCTTCCCATTGCCTCTTCCATCTCTGGGATGATTCCTTCTCAACCCACCTTATCCAGCCCAGCGTTGAGCACACAACTCCAGGCCCACCCTTCATCACCAAGCCCAACACGCCTGCCAACCCCTCCTTCCGGCCCACCAGACATCCCACTATTCTCACATCCACCATCCACAAGTGCCTCCACATCCAGCATTTCTTTAAATGATCCCATTCCGACTGCTCAACCCGCATCTTTCCCGACCCCGCCACAAATCCGGAGTCAATCAGGCGTAGTTAAACCCAAATCAAATTTTGACTTATCCGTTTCCACCACTCCCTTATCCCCAATTCCCCAATCCCACAATGTAGCTCTCCAAGACCCGTATTGGACTGATGTCATGCTCGATGAATATTGAGCCCTTATGCAAAATAAGACTTGGGCCCTGGTTCCTCGTCCTAAATATGCTAATATTGTACGATGCATGTGTATTTTTTGGCATAAGTACAGGTCTGATGGTTCCCTTGAGCGGTACAAAGCTCGGTTGGTTGCTGACAGATGTTCTCAATAGGTTGAAATTGATTGTGATGAGACGTTCAGTCCGGTTGTTAAACAGGCGACCATCAGGAGGTTTCTCAGCATTGTAGTATCCCGTTTTTGGTCCATTCACCAATTGAACATTCAAAATGCTTTCCTTTACGGGAACCTGAACGAAATGGTATACATGTTTCAACCTCTAGGATTCCTTGAATCCTCTCGGCCCAATGATGTATGTCTTCTATATAAATCTCTGTATGGTCTTCAACAGGCTCCCCGAGCCTGGTTCCAACGTTTTGCAGGCTTCTTGATTTACATTTGCTTCATCGGGAGTAAGAGCGACTCATCTCTATTTATCTATCGTCAGGGGCTCCAGTGTTGCTAATCTGCTTCTTTATGTTGATGACATTATCCTTACTACATCTTCTGACATATTCTAAACTCATTTGATTATGCTAATGGGCAAGGAATTTGATCTTAAAGATCTAGGGGTGATAAAGCCCCTAGATCTTTAAGAGCAAATTCCTTGCCCAATAGAATAATTATCAGTTGTAAAACGTCAAACATACACTAAATTATTTGTTTGATTGTCAATGAATGAAGGTGAATGTGGATTTCGGAGAGGCGTATGATAGAATTCCGCATCCTGATTTCAATATAGAGGAATCAATCGCCAAGGTAAACAATGATATGTTTGCTTAATCGTTTATGTTCTTGTTTTGCCAGAAGTAGCAGGATTTAAAAATTATGTCTCTAGTTCCTAGTTCGTCCGTTTGTTCAATTCATGGCGGAATAAGTATTGTATCCGATATGTGAATAGATAATGAAATTCTCTTCCTTCATAACATCACATAATGTAATGTTTGAGCTTCTGTTTTCTATCTGTAATTCTTTATTGTATTTGTCTTTCGCAATGCTGATAGATATGGAATCAGAAGCTTCAGAATAATCCATCCCTGTTTAATGGGCCGAAATTTAGAGTATGTATTTCTTTTCTTTAACTTGACTTGAGAATTCAATATATAGTGATAATGGTGACTATGATGCAATTCAACAATATTATTAAAATCAAACAATTATTTCACTTGATCTGGATCATTATTTCCATTTTAGATTGTAAGATCTCGTGATTCTGTGACCCATATCACTAAGCATGTCCACAGGTCGGACCCGCCGGGTCGACAGGTCCGGGGAGGGTGACCCGGACCCGGACCCGTATATGTGGCCGACCCGCCGGGTCGGCGACCCACCGGGTCAGCCACCTCACCATAAAAAAAATAATGGAAATAAACTTTAAAAAATAAGAAAATAAATAGAAGATAAAAATTGGACTTAAACTTAAAAAAGAAGAAGAAATTAAACTAATAAAAAATAGGACTTAAACTTAAAAAAGAAGAAAATAAACTAATAAAAAGAGGATTTAAACTTAAAAAAATTGGACTTAAAGTTTAAGTCCAATTTTTTTAAGTTTAAGTCCTCTTTTTATTAGTTTATTTTCTTTTTTTTTTAAGTTTAAGTCTTAAACTTTTTAAAACAAAAAAAAAAAAGGGAAGAATTGGGCTTGAACCGGAATCCCGGTTGCCTATGTATCCTCTCGGAGAGGAGGAATCAAAGCCCACGTAGTTCTCTTACCTTTGTTTATATCCCCGATTGGCCCTTATCTTAGTCGGACTCTCCCGCCGATACATCCGATGGCGTTTGTTGTCGCTCGTCGTCATCTTCGTCGCCTTCCTCCGCCGAGAGGTTGTTCTTTTGTGTTCGCATTTCCGATTTCCTCCAATCGGCTAGGAGGACTTGCACTTCCAACGTCTCGGGCAACATGTTTGATCTCGTCGGATCGAGCACCTTTCCACTCCGGCTAAAGGTTTGCTCAACCGCTACCGTTGAGGCGGGAACGGCGAGAATTTGTGTCGCGGTCCTTGAGAGGGTAGAGAACCTCATTCTCTCCGGTCGGCTCCACCATAATAATATGTTGAAATCCTCCTCTTCTTCATCATTGGCAAACTCAAAAGAAATGGTTAGATATTCGCCGAGTTCTGAGTTAGAACTCGACGTGGTTTTTTCCCTTTTCGGGCCAAACAAATCTCTAGCAATTGATTTAAATTTAGATGAACTTGAAGATGAAGGACGAGGAGGGGGTTGAGAAGATTGACCTCGATCGGAAACACGATATTGAACCAATAATTCATCAAATAATTTTCTAACTTTAGCAATTATGGTAGAAACATGACAATCGGGATTTTGTTCTAAACCTAAAAATTCATAATAACTTTCTAAAAATTATTTTAAACCATCCATTTTACGTCTTGGGTCTAACACAAATATTTTGAATTGCAAATGGTTGTATAATAATCTAACCATTTAGTTCGCATTGAAAGTATAGCTTGTGAAATATTTTCAATTAAAAGACCTTGTTGAATTGCAAATGCAATATTAATTGCTACATAACAAAATATGTTTGAAGTTGGTGTATAAACATAACTAAAAGTGTTAGTAGCATCATAAAAATATTTAAAAACCTCCATTACATCTTTTGCTAAAATCCAAGATTCACCGAAAACAAAATTACCGTCAATATGTTGTGCGGCAAAACCACTTAAAAGTTCTCGATATTCATATGATTCGTAAATCATTTTGTAAGTAGAGTTTCATCTTGTACAAACATCTTTTGGAAATTTTTTAGGATAAACGTTATTTTGTTTACAATATGCATACCATTTAGTACGTACACTTTTTTTAGACCAAAGTTCATTAAGAATATTTCGAATAGGTTGTACTAAATGTCCAACGTATGCTAAACCGTCTTGAACACACAAGTTTAAAATATGAGCGGCACACCTAATGTGAAAAAATTTACCTCCAATCGTCGGCTTACAATAGTTGGTTAAATCTCTAATGGAAGCCGTGTTAGCAGAGGCGTTGTCAAAACCGATTGAAAAAACTCGTGAAACTAATCTATATTCTTCCAAAACATTTGCAATCAAACGGGCAATGTTTTGGGCGGTGTGTTGTTCGTTGAAAACTCGTAATGCTAAAACTCTTTGTTTAAAATCCAAAATTTATCAACAAAATGACAAGTAATACCCATATATGAATTTTTTTGAAAACCGTCGGTCCAAATATCACTACAAATAGAAACTTGAATATCACCGTTGTCCATAAAATATTTAATCAATTCTTTTTTACGAATTTTATATTTATGCATCATTTTTCTTTTAGAGGTTTGGCGAGAAATCGGTTTATATGCGGGTTGAATATGATTTTGCATCCAATCATTAAAACCAACATTTTGTGCAAAACTAAATGCTAAAGAATCTACGGCCAACATTTCCGAAAATGCATCCATAGAAGAAGAATGATCATATGTAAATAGAGAAGGAGGTTGGTTAGAAGTAGATGCGTACCCGGTAAGTTGTGTTTGCCCTCGTGCTAATCCCATTTTTTCGGGATGCTTGTTCCGGATATGCCTCTTGTAATTCCCGTAGCCTTCTCCCTTTTTGTGCTTGTATTGTGCCGCACAAAAATTGCATTTGGCATAGTAAACTCCGTTGGCATCGGGAGCACCTTTTGTAAACCAAAATCGGAAGACCGCCGCCGTTAGTTGAGTGTTGTTCAACGGTGGCTCCTCCGGCTCCTCCGTGAATTCGGTCTCGAATCCTTGGGTGTTGGGGAAAGTAGGTGATTCCGTGATATCCTCCTCCTCGAAGATCTCGTGATCTCCACTTAATAAATCTCGCCTTAAATCCGAACCGGTTGGAGGACCGCTAACGGAATGCCGTCCTCGGGTAAAACCTTCGCCGGATGAAGGACCGGCACCGCTAACAAAATGTCTTCCTCGGCTAGACATTTTTTTTGAATAATAGAATTAGAATGTAGTAGTAAGAGTGGTAAAATGAAAAATAAGAGAATGAGAATATGAGATTGAGATTAGGAGAGTAATTGAATGTAAGAGATGGAAATTATGGAGAGATTGAGAGAGTGAATAGATGATTGAATGAGAATTGGTGTGAGATTAAATGAATTGGGTTTAGGGTATTTATAGAATTGTTTTTGGGTTAGATTTATTAAAATATATATTTTTTTTTTGTTTTTATTTTTGAATTTGTGACCGCCGCCGGGTCGACCCGCCGGGTCACGGGTAAGGATCTGACGACCCTTACCCGTACCAGCGACTCGGGGGAACCCGGACCCGCCGGGTCAGAACCCGCCGGGTCACGGGTGACCCGTGACCTGTGGACATGCTTACTTTATCATACTTCTTGGGCATCTCAGTTCTTCGGAGTGCCTCTGACTTATTTTTTATCTCAAGATAAGTACGCTTGAGAGATAGTTGAACGAGCAAAGATAAAAAACTGTAAACCGTCCGTCACTCTTATTGAGACATCGGTCAAACTCAGTGCCTCCTCTAGAAAGGCAATCAGTGACCCCACTCTGTACAGGAGCCTCGTTGTTTCTCTTCAGTACCTCACGTTTACACGCCTTGACATTAGCTTTGTTGTACAACAAATATGCCTTTTCATGCATGACCCCCGAGAGTCGTACTTTGCCTCCCTCAAACGCATCATCCGCTACATTGTTGTACTTCGACTCTCGGTATTACCATCTCTCATTCGCCCAAATCTGACTTAATTGCTTATACAGGCGCTGATTGGTGAGGATGCCCGGACACTCGTCTATCAACTTCGGGCTACTGTGTATTCTTCAATGACATACTAGTCTCCTAGTCCGCCAAACGCCAGTCCGTGGTATCTAGGTCCAATGCCGAGGCTGAATACCAAGGTGTGGCTAATGTTGTCTCTGAGTGTTCATGGCTACGAAATCTCCTACTGAAACTTCATTGTCCTCTCTCCAAGGCCACAGTTGTATACACTAACAACATTTCTGCCACATATCTTGCCACCAATCCAGTTCAGCATCAACGAACCAAGCACGTTGAACTCGACATCCATCTTGTTCGCTACAAGGCCGCCTTGGGTCACATCAAAGTTCTTCATGTGTCTTCCGCGTTCCAGTATGCTGATATCTTCACAAAGGGTCTGCCTCGACAGTTATTTTTAGATTTTCGGTCCAGTCTTGTTGTTCATCCTCCCTTTTGTAATTATATAAATACGGTTATCTCTATTAATATGACCCATCATTCGATGGAAACACTAAGGAGAATTTATTAATATTCCGAAGGTTTGGGTCAACAAACATTTAAAAATGATTTATTCGACGAAGACTAATTTCGATTTATTGTCAAATTTGGTTTGGTTTTGATAAGGTTCACAGAAAAATTACAGTATTTTGATAAAAATAAAAGAAAAAAAAAAGAAAAAAAAAGAAAAAAAAAAGAATATATGTAAAGAGGCCATGTGTGATTATGTGATTTAGATGACCTCTATCAAATTTGTCTGCTTCTTTTAGACCCAAGAAAAGGATTGTAAGAAGTCTTTCGGTATAGACGGTTTGATTTGGACCAAATATTACTAAAATATGCAATGTTATATTATAAACTAATGGATACTGAAATATATATATATTGTGTAAATTAAAAATAATTGTTATCAAAATAATGATTTTTTAAATGGGAGAATTTGATATACTAGGCTTTTTTGAGTTTTTGTTTAAGAAAGTGTACCCCAAATTTTTTACCACTTTCATTTAATAGTAGGTAAAACTAATTAACCCCTCTACTTAAAAATATATTGAAAAATAGAATAAAACACTTTGAAACATCCGTAAGTTAATTTGCTTTTGTTTTTTTTTTCTTTTTTCTTTTTCTTTTCTTTTTTTTTCTTTTTTTTTTTTTTTTTTTGGTATAAGTTACATACCAAAATTTTGCATACCAGAATATTACATACCAGAATTTTACATACCAGAATTTTACATACCAGAATTTCATACCAGAATTACATACCAGAATTACATACCAGAATTACATACCAGAATTTTACATACCAAAATTTTACATACCAGAATTTTACATACCAGAATTACATACCAGAATTACATACCAGAATTACATACCAGAATTTTACATACCAGAATTTTACATACCAAAATTACATACCAGAATTACATACCAGAATTTTACATACCAGAATTTTGCATATCACAATTACATACCAAGATTACATACCAGAATTTTACATACCATGGTATGAAATTTCATACCAAAAAACTCATACAAGAATATTCTAACGTAAATTTCATACCAGAAAACTCATACCAAAAAATTATGGTACGAGTTTTCTGGTACGACAATCCATACCAGAAAAACAACCAAATTAATCAGTAAAATAATAAACAACCAAATTAATTAAGTTTTGATCTTAATATCATGAGAATCTTCTATGGCCTTTTTCAGCAAAACCATATAATAGGAATGAGTTTCTGGTATAAAATTCATACCAGAAACTCATTTGAGACCTGCACAGACATCATAAATTCCCGATCAAACAACACAATACATGCCCCGGATCCTTGAAATAAAGAATGAAACAAGCAAATCTAAACAGAAATTCAATCAAAACCCCAAACCCTATCCGTATCGGATCAATTCAAACACATCAAAACCCAACAGATCGAACACAATAAACACGATTAACAATCCAACACAGATACAACACAATCCTGAACCTGAAACCAAAGTACTACAACGAAGGTGGAGGAAGACAGGGTGAGAAGAGCGTACGAGGAGGAGGCGTTGCAGGTGTCGATGCTAGCCTATTGCCTGAACATGCTTTCCTAGATCTAGATCTAGATTATTTCGGAATCGGACTCTTTGCCTTCTTCCAGTTTAACAACCAGCTTTCCTAGATCTAGATTTAGATTTACCAGGATCCTTTAACCGTCGACCAGCAGGGGAATGAAAGAAGGTTTGGGCTCCTTCTCCGGCGGAGATCCTCCATGGTAGGCCATCGGCGGGACGCTAGAGCCTTCGATCGCTGACCAGCAGGGGAATGAAGAAGGTTTGGGCTCCTCTATGCTGCCTTTTGGTATGAACTTTAGTACATGGATGCCGGACCTCCTCCCCACCTCGTCCATGAACCCGCAAGTTAGATCCATAAGTTGGATGGAT
Source organism: Fagopyrum homotropicum (assembly GCA_033239125.1). Classification (NCBI taxonomy): domain Eukaryota; kingdom Viridiplantae; phylum Streptophyta; class Magnoliopsida; order Caryophyllales; family Polygonaceae; genus Fagopyrum; species Fagopyrum homotropicum. The sequence continues at coordinate 141,395,899 of BSWB01000003.1, read as the reverse complement.
CGGAGAAGAGACCATGAGTTGGATGGATCGGGAAGAAGAAGAATTACAGCAGGGCGGTAGTGCTTGGCCATGGTGTGAAGTAGAGAAGGCAGTCCGCAGCTTCGAGATAAGAAAGGAAATGGGAGGCTGAAAATGCAGATGTTAGGGTTGCACGGTAAAAATTAATTTGGGTCCTAGTTACTTTAACCAAAATATAAAAAAGCCTAGTTACTAGTTGAAATTAAAAAAAAGCCTACTTACCTAATTTGCCCTTTTTAAATTATGAATTATGTGTTGATAAAATATAAATGAATGTAGTGTGACTAGTGTCCGTTTGGTTAAGTGTTCTGATTATTTTAATAGATTATCCTTAAATAAAATATAAATTAATGTAGTGTCTATACTGCTCCTAGCAAAATGGACCGTTTTTTTCATTTTAATAAGGGCAATTTTTGTAACTATGTCTTTTTGAGAAACTAAAGTAGTAATTAAATTTTTTTAATGTTTTAATTAAGTAAATATATCCCAACTTTTTGTATTTATTTTCAAACTCTACGCACTCTTCTCTCAAAGGTACATTTAATAAACACAAAAGTAGAAAAAGCCTAATAAACCAAATTATTTCTTTTTTTTTAATAATTTAGTCTTCTTTTTATATTTCAACTTATTTTTCCCGTTTTAATATATAAGTTTTGAATTCAATACCTATTATTTCACTATTTTAAGGTTAAATACATTCCTTATTGGACTAATTCTAATTCAACTACCTTTTAGCTGACTAATTTTAATTCAATCTCATTTATTCCCTATCTTCATTATAAAACCCTTAATTGACTAATTTTAATTCAACCTCATTTATTCCCAATTTTTATTATAAAACCTATTTTGTGTATACCATTAGATTTTAAAAAAAATACTTAAACTGAAAGTTAAATAAAAATATTATTCAAGTCTTTTTCAAATCAATACTTTAGCCTATGTACTAATAGTTAGGAAAATTGAATTAAAAAAAAAGGATAACAGTTAGGAAAATCAAATTTAAAATTCTTAGTTTGTTTCTATGTGTATTTGCATAGTTTCCATAGTACGTGCGATTTAACTATAAAGTTAAAATATCAAATAAATCACAAATAATTTGTGATATATTTTTAAAAAAAATTGATATTTTATTTTCTTCTTTATATATTAAAAAAGTGAACCTTTAAAATAATGTTATAAAAGGAATTCACTAAAAATATTTAGTTTTTAAGATACATATTTTTATCGTTAAATTTTATTTAGAATCTTAGTAAGTAATAATTTTATTTCTTGTAGATTTGGTCAATTGATGAAAGAGTCCAGCTCTGTCACCATCATGAACCGGGTCCGGGTCATCCTTGAGGACCTTGAATTCTAAATTTCCCAACATCTTCATTTACAATGAAACTCGATTTGATTTTTTCAAACATGAATATATATGATCTAACTGAATCACATAAAAGCTTTTTTAATTACCAATGCCAAAGAGAATACTAATATATATTTTGATTATGCATTCTTGATATCCCACATCGATCATCTTCCAAAATCACAATCACGTCAGCAGGTTTGGGTTCGTATCAATGGATGGAATTGGCCGGTGGCTGGTTCTTGTTATTATGGTGGTTACTGGGCTAGTGATCATGACCAGCGGCGGCGCTCTTCCCCGCGGAAGAGCGCTTAAAAGTCAAGTTGTTATCCCGTCGCCATCACCGCCCTTTTCCCCATCGTACGGAAACGGATTAGGCGGAGGCAGACGACTGTTTGCCCAAGGGATGGTTCGTGACGTCGTCGGAGCCATACCGACACTACCTCCTACCATAGCCGCCACCTTGTCACCGTAGCTCCGATTCCAGCAATAACGCCACCAAGACACGACCCTCCAACGCCGTGATGTATTTCCTTTTGTGTTTCTCTAGATTCATTTTCAAAAACAAAATAAGTATACATGGGCAATTGAGTATGAATTATGATTAACTACTATTTGTATATTCAATGTCTTGTAGAGTATTCAAAATTGTATGAAATTCAAATTATATTTTGTATAATTATTTGTTATTCTATGTAACTAATAATTATGAATTGGAATAATGGGATCTATAATTTATTTCCTTCAAATATAATTATATAAAAATAGTCCAAAAATGAAAAAAAAAAAACCTAAATACACGGATTTTAATTTATTAACGCAGAAATAAATCGCAATCCGTCAGCGCCTAGGGAACGTCGGCGCCGTTTTTTTCTCTTCTGGAAATTATATAAAAAAATTTCCTGGGCGCCTTCATTTATAAATATATCCAGTTAAGCTATTAAAACTAATTATACATTAAACTTTCAAAGCAAGCTTTATAACCATAATCTATATCAATGCATTTGAATTTATTTTATAAATCTCATCACCAAAAATCTCTTCAACTCCTCCCTCTATTGAACGAGTCATAAGTAGCGTGTATTATTTTGTACGGAAAAATAAAAAAGAAATCTATAGTTAAGTGAGCAAAAAAAAAAACTTTGCAAAACAACGAAAAGTCCAATTTTATGAAAAATAAAAAAGAAAAACTGTGCGTCGGCTGGTGGTGCAGGCGCCCAGATTGAAAACGAAAACCAACAATTTGGACTCTAACACTATCCGCCATCGCTCAACCTAGGTGTCGATGTCATCTTCCAACGCTCAACCAGGCATCTTGCGAGTTTTGTTAGTCCTTGTAAATTTGAGCGTCATGTATATAACACACTCCTCCAAAAATTAACCTTTTCAAATTTCTAGAGGATGTGAACTAAACGATTTTGTTTGGTATGACTGGCGGTGATGACCTTAGTATTTTTACCCGTAATTATTCGCATAAAAAAGCTACATTGAAATAAGCCGTTGGGTGTCTACCCTCGAGCATCATTGTTCAATAATCACAAGAGTTCCTCCAGGTGGCTCAGATGAACGGTAAAAACCTCAAGACAAAAAGCATGAGAAAAAAAATATATGTTGGAACATCCGCTTCTCTATAAATATGACGTAACTAGATCGTCCCGTTTCTACGAATGAAGCCTTAATATTTTGATATCAAACTGTAAAATGGATGAAAAGTTGATACATCTCGATCTAACAAATTCACCACCATCTCATAATCAATCTCAACATAACTATGAGTTTGTTTTCGTCGTATGTATCAAATCTCAATAACTTCTCACCCAAAAAATCTCAATAACTACTTTGTATTAGAATGAAATGGATACGTGGATTTTAATAACTACAAGCATAAAATAAGTCCTTTAATTTTTCTAATTTTCGAAGAGAAGATTAAGCTAGTAGGGTAATTTTTTTTTCTAAAAAACAAACTAAGCCCCAAACATTTAACAATTTTTTAAAAAAAAATTAAATTAGTAATTAAGAAGATCTTTGTTAGGCAGTTACAAACTTAATAGAAGATAACTAATTGGTAAAATATATTTAAACAAGCTAAAAAATAGGAAACCGGTTAACTTAAAAAGGCAATCGTACTTGAGATTTCAGAATATCAAATATCCGCCATTTCCGTCATTCAAGCAGTAACCAAAATCAAAGCAAAAAAACACTCTTTGTAGTCGGAAGCAGTTTCACCATCTCCATTCATCTCGAGGTCTCTTCTTCAACTCTTTCTTCATCGTCAACATCCACCTTCAATCGAGTGTTCAACAATCGTCTTCATCAGGTATAATCAGTTACCAATTGCTTCAAAGGATTCTCGAAATTTCGAATCGTCTATCTTTAATCGTCATTTCCATGTACGCTATCTTCATCGATTGTACACAAGTTTGCGAAGAAGACGACTCTACCTTACACAAACATATTCGTTCAGCACTTCCAGTTATGTACATATTCCAACATACACAAGTAATACATAATGCACACAATTTCCATTCTTCGTTCAGCACTTCCAATTATGTACATATTTCAACATACACAAGTAATACATAATGCATACACAAATGTACATGTTCTACACAAACACAAGCAATACATAATGCATACACAAATGTACATGTTCTACACAAACACAAGCAATCCATGACGTAAATACACAATTTGATTCTTCGTTCAACGCTTCTAGTTATGTACATATTTCAACATACATCAACATGTTTATAAGATATTGAAAGTAATAGCGTACATATTTCGTAACAGTTTTGCCATATTGAAGACAAATTTAACATATGAAACATACCGGGTACACAACTTGAATCGTCTGAATGCAATTATGTTCCACATTTCTGTAATGGTGTACATATTTTGTAACAGGACACAAGGTTGACTAATCGTTGCTAGAAGACGAAGATATGACTTCAGACTGTATTTACTTACCCGTTTATGGGGATATTTACGGACCCATTGTTAGGAGAGAGAAATATATTTACTTACCCATTTATGGGGATATTTACGGACCCATTGTTAGGAGAGAGAAATATATTTACTTACCCGTTTTATAACAATTAATCTATATATATATATATATATATATATTACTAAACAACACCCATTTTGCCCACGTGTCAATCTCTAAGGCCGTCCACGTCAGCATTTTTTCAATTTATTTACGGATTTGCCACAATCTATTCACGGATTTGCCATTAATTATTTTACAAAAAAAAAATTATTAGAATTTGTAAACAGTCATCATGCCATGTCAATTTTGTTAAAATAAAAAAATTAAAAAAAATAAAATAAATCCACTTATCTACCAATCAAAATTAACAAACTGATATTATAACTCAATTTTGTTGAAAAAATTTCACGCAAATCTTCTAACAAGATTTGACACATTTGTTAAATTTGATATTAAATCAAATTTTGCTCCTCTACCTTTATATAAGTAAAAGTGATAATATATTGAGTAAATACAATACTCAACATTAATCTTTGTAATAGATTTTTAATTATGTTTTTTACTTATTAAAAAATATAATTAATCATCACAGTTAGTGATATTAGTTAATTAAAAAAAATTATAGATTAATATCAAATACATGATGAATAAGAGTGAAAATATAATATTTTTTATTTAGACAAACCCGCACACGGTGCGGGCACTGAACTAGTTACTTATTAAATGGATAGGAAAAGATATTTTAATTTCCTTAATATCCTCTTTTTATTTTAATATACCTTTTTAGATGATCTGGAGGGCCTAATTTGCACACAAATTTTAACTATGAACCCTTTGTATGCTCATAGTTACACAAACCTACATACTCCCCATTTTACCCATTTTTAAAATAGGCTATCAAACTAGCATGTTTTCAAATTTGTGTTATAACACAAAAGCTGCCTATTTCCCTGTTTGTTCTTCCTTGCCAATGACCCACGAATGGATGTCAGTGTTAAAGTTTAGCCATTTTACATCTCCACACATACAAGGTCTTGTTGACATTGAGTGTTAAACGCGCTACGATTTTTCTAAGTCTTGATTGCCTATAAATACTAAATAACATTTTGTTTTAACCATAAGGTCGACGGCTGACTCTACTCAAAGCCTTGCCCGAGAAGGCACTCTTTGAATGCGACCCAAAAAGAAAGGGTTCACACTTCGTTGTATACACATCATGCTTCTACACTCATGTGCCATTGTTATTTTTATTTTTAATAAAATAAAATGTTTTGCTTAATCAATTTAATTATTTCCATAATTTTAGTTTCTAAATATAACTACACAAGTACAAAACTTAATTTCTTCATAACTTTAATTTGTCTACAATTTCTATAATTCAGACTATTTTGTATGAAGATTAATAATTGAAATTATGTGGAGATGAACCTAATATATAAGCTTAGTATGTTGCTCCACTTATTAAATTGATTTTCAGATAAAATTTCATTAAACTTATATGATAGGCTCGTATATTGTAGGAACGTTGTTGGGGATTTTTCAGATTAAACTGTTGAGACAACGAAAAAGAGGAAAATCGGTATTGTTAGTATGTGTAGAGTCGAGATAGGACACTTCTATCCTTAATTCTGAAAACACCCCGGATTACTAAGGTTGAAATGATATTCCGAATCCTAGGATACAATTGCACTAGATCCAATCCTGTAATGACTTTGAAAATCTAGCAAACTGCTTTTGTGCAACACTCTCGTTTTTTTAAGATTTAGAAAGAGGAGAGACGTTTTGTCTTTGTGTTTGTATTGATGTATTGGAATGAAAGGATGAAACTCCTTCTTTATAGGTGAACTCAGAAGACAAAGAAGATCAACATATTTAACAACGCTCTTAATTACATGATTTGTAACTCCGAATATTCTCAATAATTAGGAATTTTTGAATTTAAAATCTGAATTTGAATTCTCGATTTGTGCATTAAGGTGACTGATATTTGGTTTCACTTTTGCATCCTATGACAAGACCGGTTGATATTTGGCTGATATTTAGTTTGTCCCTTTTTTCCAAATTTGTATTCCGTACAAATAACTTCGGGGAATATTATCTCATTCAGTAGGAATCCAATTTTAGTAAATAAGTATACCAGAATTAAGTACCGGCGAAGACAAAGTCAACACTTTCGTTTTCCGGTGGTGGCAATGGTCGGAGCCCACCAGAAATTTGCCAGAAAAACCCTAGCGCAATACTTATCAAAAATTGCTTCCAACAATCCTCCACATGAATATAAATTATTCTAGACACATGTTTCTGAAAACACAAAAAGTTTTGTTGAGAGTACAGTCGAAAATCCACTACATCTGGAAAGATAGCGTTTTTCAGCCTTGAACCGCCCGTAGTGAGTAATTATTGAATTTACTTGTCCAAGAGGTAACCATAATATCTTGAACCACCCAGACTTTAAGGTGAATCATATTACCCAGAAAGTCCAAAAATCAAGGTCAATGTCCAAAGTCCGAAGCTGGAGTTGCGAGCTTGTGGTCATGATCTTTAAGCATATTTGCACTTCATATACTATATGAGTTATTCTTCTTTTAGTCGATGTGGGATACCCACATTTTTGTCCCCTTTTCCCAAGTTTGTATTTCGTACACAACTCCGGACATCATTATCTCATTCACTCAAAATCAAATTTTATTAAATAAGTATGCCACGATTAAGTATTCGTGGAGACGAAGTCAATGCTTCTATTTTCGGTGTTGACGATGGTCGGAACCCACCGAAAATTTACACAAATAACCCCGACGCAATACTTATTAAAAATTAGTTCCAACATCCATAACCCAAGGAGACTATCGTCCCTTGCCCCCTAAATTTGCCCCTGAACTAGGAGCAGGGTCACCATAAGAAGATAAGCTAGGAGCTCGTTTAGAAAATGTGACAATGTTATATAACATTACCAATTACCACTACAACCATATATTAAAATAATATGCCTAAATGCCTAATCCTCTTGGCCGAATCTCCTCTCTTCTTTGACTATGACGAATATGAATCCCAGGTGCTATCCACATCACACAGTCTACCCCACGAAAAGAACCCTAAAGCAAGGAGATAAGAAAAGTTGTCATATTATATACATAGAGTGAGAGCCTGCAGCCACTCTTAGTTGCATAAATATATCTCGATAAACATGAGAGCCACAAATAATATCTATTAAATGTTGCAATATGGGTGCGATTGTGTCAAGATAAGTCCACTTGAGGTGTATCTTCTCGATCATCTTATCTTTTGTAGTGCGATCATTTATAATTCTCCTCTTAACTGCGCCCTATAAGTCCGTTTTTCCCATTTGAATGAGTGAGAAAGCGAAAGAAGCTTATCTCCTGCTCATTAATGGCTACCTTTAGCCAGATGCCATTACAAAAAGAACAAGACTTGTTGAATCTAGCCCTTCTCTTTTCCACTTTTGATGAGGATATAACAGTAAGCCCACGTACGACTTGTATGATTTTTAGACGAAACAAGACAAATCCCAGAATGTAAAGTTAATGGGCCAAATTTAGCAGCAAAAGAGCTTATGACGTACCTGTTGAGGTTAGGTTTTGACCAAGTGTGTAATCAACAACTTAGATATACACGTATTGGACTTATTCTTTATTCGTTAGTTTACTATTTTACCCGTTTGTATTTGTTTATAAAAGAGTTATCAGCCAAGCGAGCCTTCATTCACAAACCTCTTCGGGATATCGGAACACTTTTCTCTAACATTCGCTTCCACCACATTGTAGCCGTCGGGTTTTGTCTTGTGTTGTCGTCCACCATTCGTCCTCTAACCATGACCAAAGACAAACAAACTCCGGCCCTTTCTCACACTTCGTTTTATTACTTGGAAACCTCTAATCATCCTGGTTTGCAACTTTTTCCTATTCAACTCTCCACCGACAATTATGGTGATTGGTCTATTGCTATGACTTATTCCCTTGCTGTTAAATGAAAACTTACCTTCGTCAACGGAAAAACAATTGAACCAGATGCCTCGTCGAAAAACTATTCTGATTGGGTTTGTGTCAATTATATGATACAGAGTTGAATTCTCGTATTAATGGATCATTCCCCGTGAAAATTAGTAGGTTGTTGTGCCAATGCTTATCTTCTTTGAAAAGATCTCGCTCGTTGTACTCAAGATGGTCAACAAATTGCCGCCTATTTTAGTCGTCTTAAGAAGATATGAGATGAGATGGCATCCCAACGTACCAACGTGTGCAAATGCACATGTGGTAACAAAACCAAAGCCAAAGTAGAGGAGGAGGTTCATAAATTCCTCCTTGACCCAAATTAAATGACAATTTACGGATCCCTCGAGTTAAATATTGTTACTCATTAACTTTTTCCTAAACTCAGCAAGGTGTATTACAAGAAGAACACATCAAAACTATTAAGAAGAACACCTCGGCTTCGCTTTTGTCACTCCTTTATCCTCTCACGATCATCAAGCCATTGACCCTGTAATTGATTATTATTAGTGGAACACCATCATGATCTGCCCTAAACTCCTACCGTTCTCACTCCACTCACGATACCAGTTCATGTGTAATATCCCTACCTTGGATCCTTGACTATGGATCCTCATTTCAAATGACAGGAGATCTCTCGCTACTTTTCTCACTCAAATCAATCACCACATGCCTGATCAAGCTTCCCAATGGCGTTTTGGTTTTTACCGGTCACGTAGGGACCCTTCAGTTGAACAACTCCCTTCGTCTACGTAGAGTATTATATATTCTTGGATTAGAATGCCATCTTCTATCCTTGAATCAGTTAACTATGGATTTAAATTGTTATTTTATCACTAATAAACTTTGTGTAATACAAGATCACACTCGAGGACGGTGATTGGAGTAGGTGAAGCTTGTGATGAAATCTATTGGCTTCGCTAGATGACAAACATTTCTTTGCCCTTTTATGTCCCACCAAAATCGACACCTCCACCCTCCACAACCGTCTTGGTCATTCTTCCAACAATGAAGCCGCTTCTCCCCGTGACATCTTTCTCCGGACAAAACTACCTAGATCGTCTTTTCTCATTAGCATTTCTCATACCTCGTCTTTGTTTGATTTAATTCATTTGATCATTGGAGCCCTTATCTTACCCTATCTACTTCCGCTTGTTCGTATTTTCCTTTATACTAATTATATTTTTGTATCTTTATAAACGTGAGGTAATTTCCACACTATGGCAAACAATGAAACAAGACAAGGTATTGGAAAACTAAGTCACAAATGAATAATGCGATTATGGTAAGTGACAACAACAGATTGACACAAACGCATATTATCTTCTTATAGTGGCTTACCTCATACGCATGAGGTCCCAATCATAAAACGAGCGTGGGAAGAAAAACACATGTATGGTGGGTACCAAAGATAATAACAAGATATTACAACCATAATCAATTCGATTTATTAGGAAAACACTATGTCATGTTACAATTGACGTGTTTTAAATGTCACACCACAGAATTTATCACAAATAATATGTTTTACTTTTCAGGGAAAAATACTAACTCTAGTGATGACGTGACAACCGAAATTTGACATGTCGTCAAAAAATGGATCAATTGTGTGACTTGGATTTTTTCAAACAAGTTAATAACATAAAAATTTAAAAATATATATAAATTAAGTTCTTTTTAATTATTATATTTAAAATACAATTTTTGCAAATATTTTTTTATGTTTTTATTTTTTTTTTGAAAAAATATTTTCTTTAAAAGTAATAAAAAAAAACTGTAAATTATATATATTTTTTTAAAATAAATCGTTTTTTGTGAATTTTTAAAAAAAATTATTTTGTATATATCTTAACTAATTTTAATATAAAAAATATTGTTATAATCGATTTTTTATATTTAAAAATTAGTTAAAATATATAAAATTCCAAGAATTTTGTTTTAAAATTACAAAAAAAAAATTAAAAATATTTTTTACAATTTATTTTATTTTATTTAATAAATATTTTCAGATTTTTTTTATATAAAAATAGCTACGAATTTATTATTTAAAATAAAATTTAATTTATATTTTTAGCATATTAAATGTTATTAACTTAATTTAAAACATAAAATCCAAATCACATAATTATTTCTTGATAACATGTCAAATTCCGGTTACCACGTCATCGCCGGAGTTAGGACTTTTGCCGGAAAAATAAGACATATTATTTTTTGTAAATACGTTGATAGCTTGTATCGTTGCTAGTAATTTTCAAAGTTGGTATTATTTTCGGTTGAATGTTAATAGTTGGTATTATTTTAATTTGTTTTTTTTATTATGTATAATATTATTATTTAGCCTAGTTTAATATTTGAAAAGTATGTATCATCTTTAAGAATCGGTTACATGTTGTATCGTTCTCATTACCTCCAGATTAATTGTTTGTTTGGGCTCCAAAACTCTTCAATAGAATATCTCTTTGTTGAGCTTACAAAATTCAACTCGATCAGTTCGTATCAAGCCCATCATCAAATAAATCAATAGTATACATTGATCCAATTAGGACACTCCGTTCATTGGCATTTATACAAATTTCAATCGTAATATTCTCGTTCGCATGTTGGATGTGGAAATGTTCTCACATTGATAATATGATAATATGTGCAAGTTTTAAACATACTCCTCAATTTTAGGATGGAATCCAAAAGCTTGTGTATAGGTTCACTTTAACGTGCATTTCCTTCACGTTTTAGACCCGTCGAATATAAAAGATAAATTAACACCATACCAACCTAGATTACTTCTAGTAGTTACTTTATCCTAATTCTTTTATGTTTAAAAAAAATCCTAAAAACGAGGGGTGATCTGGTGTCATTATCTACCACCTAAGCTAGTAAGCGTGCTAGTATAAATACTAGTAATATGCTGTAAAGATGCCGATCATGAGTGAATAATACAAATACAGAAGAAAACAAAGCAGGAAAGGGTCATCAAATGATTCAAGAGGAAATCAAAAAGGGTCAATGGACAGAAGAAGAAGATCTTCAACTCATCTCCTTTGTCGGATTGTTTGGTGACCGACGATGGGATTTCATAGCCAAAGTTTCAGGTTTGAAGGTGGCGGGAGACGAATCATAGGTAATGCTTATCTGTTGAATGAACATCATTTGTAAAGAACATATCTTGATTTACCTTCTCCTTCAACTTTGCTTACAGATTTGAAAAGGACAGGTAAAAGCTGCAGGCTAAGATGGGTTAATTACCTTCACCCCAGCCTCAAACGAGGAAAGATGACTCCACAAGAGGAGAAGCTTGTTACGGAGCTTCATTCACAGTGGGGTAACAAGTATGAAACATTAAACAAATCTCTTCTTTGAGCTTATGTATGTGTTAAACTGATTTGAAAGCAATCAAGAGAAATATACGATACGAAAATTACTTATTCAGTTCGTGATGAATTGTGATTACGTCTGTAACACAATCAAGACAAGGTTTTACACCGTATTTTTGTGATACAAATTATAATAATATGTGTGGGTTTAAATAGACCGAAAAACTTTCTAAAAATAGAAATCCTAATATATATATATATATATAACACGTGAGAAAAACAAGAGTAGAAGATGCAATATTTGTAGACTCCATAACCCAACGGTAAACTTCTATCTATGTGTAAATTAAGGCTCCGTTTGATAGAGGCAAAAATTAAGGAGATTAAGATTATAACAATTCACTATAAAATAATTTTCTTAATCTGGTTTGGTAAGGGAATGAAGGAAATAAAAGGCATTAGATTATGAAGATTAAGATAATGAGAATTGTGTAATCCAATATATTGAACTTAAATTATAAGGATTATAAGAATTATTGAGACTAAAATATCATTTTTACCCCTCTTTTTTTAAGAGAAAATTGTCTAAATAGTACCCCATTTTTTAGTCTGACTAAACTATAGTACCCCGAAGTTTAAACTATCAGAACGGTACCTCATTTATTGAGCCCGATCAAAGATTAGTACTTGGATTAGTATTCACACGTTAACATATTGGTGTTAAATATCTAAGGTTGGTGGACAATTTTGCCTAAGGTAGGTGGACAATTTTGTATTCGATATTTAACACCGATCTCTTAAGTTAACGTGTGAATAGTAATCTAGATACTAATCTTTGTTTGAGCTCAGCAGGTGAGATACTGTTCTGATAATTTAAACGACGGGGTACTAAAGTATAGTCAGCCCAAAAGATAGGTATTGTTTAGACAATTTTCTCTTTTTTTAATGTATTTCATATACAACAAAATTTACACATACATTTTCGTAATTTTAGCTACAATCATATTTATTTTACCAAACAATCATTTCACTTATTTTCATACTCATCTCTTTAAACAATTTCATCTCCTTAATTCTTCATCTAAATAATTATCTTCATCTTCAACTTCAACTTCGTCTACGTAATCTTATCTTACCAAACGGACCCTAAATCTAAATTTCAGGTGGTCGAAAATCGCCAGAAAATTACCGGGAAGGACGGATAACGAGATCAAGAACTATTGGAGAACACACATGAGAAAAATAGCTCAAGAGAGGAAAGGATCAAATTGCTCATCATCGTCGTCATCGTCAAGGAACCAAGAAGCGGCTGCGGTGCAAGGAACAAAGAGTGAGAGTAGAGACGAAATGGATGAGATATGGAAGGATATAACTTCATCAGAGGAACCAATTAAGCCTATGTGTGAAGCAACCTCCAACTTCTCATGTTCTTCTCCATTATGGGAATACTGCACAGAGAGTAGTATGTTATGGAAAATGGAGGAAGATGAGAGTGAAATGTTTTCTACCTACCAATGATCCATTTTTACTGCGATACTATGGGTGTGTTCGGTAATTTGGAAAAAAATTATAAAAATCTCATAATTCTGTCTATAATTATCTATAATTCTCATAATCTATCTGTGCGAGGAATTATAATTCGCGTAATTTTTATCCTCCATAAGTCCCGTAATTTGTCCTTACCAACACGGCCTATATTTTACCATAAAACTATATGGTGAGATTTTTACTTTCTGGATGTTATTTTTTAGATGTAGGCATGTAGCCATTGATTAGTCCTTTCAATTCCTGTACCTTTCACATAATTAGCATTATGTTGGGGTGTAATGTAAAATATGTACACATTCTATATCGTGGCATGGTATGGCAAACAAAAAAAAAAATTATATGAAATTGTAGATATTGGTGTTAGGAATAAGAATTTTATATTAAAAAAATTGACTGAACCGGTTCATTCCGGATGGACATTTAGTCAAGTTTTCAAAATGACAGGAGACCCCCAAACCAAATTTACATCATTAGACCCGGTCCAAAAGTCTACCAGGCTCTTGGACCCAAACAAAATAGAGGCTCCTTATAAACAATGGATCCAAATTAAAAGAGGATCATAACTCATATATTGAACTAAATTAGTTAATATTACGGTACAAGTATACGATTCAGTTTAGGTACGGAGTGAAATTTCGGTGCGGAGTTACAGAGCATTTTCACCGTTGATGCACTTGATCCAACATTCAAGATTAGGACACGAGAGTTAATGATTTATGGGCAACACGGTGATCTTTTTTTATAATTATATGAAGTTCAGACGACAATTTTGTCATTTTGAACATATGCTTTAAAGGTTGTGATGTGATGACAATCTTGTAATTTTAAAAAAGTGTAGTGGATATATGTTTTGTTCTATTAGTTCAAACTGTTTCTTCTAATGATTCAAACTGTTTGTTCTAATGATTCAAACTGCTTGTTATAACAGTTCTTATCTTTTAACATTTTTTTCATTCAAAATTTTTATTCAGTTAGTTCAACTGTACTAATGGTTATATTTTCTAGATATTTGTAAATTCAACAAAATGATGAACTAATAATATAAAATGTGTGAACTAATAGAACACAATATTAGTTCAAATTTTTTTTTTGACGATACTTTTTTCGGTCAAATTTTTTTTGCATTTCGTTCAAATTATATTATACTAATGATTCGTATATTTTTTGAACTTATAGTATAAAATGTTTGAACCTTTTCTTTTCCAGTTTGTTCCTTCTTTTTTTTTCTAGTAGACATTTTTTCATTCAACAATTTTGTTTTATTAATTCAAATTATATTGTGCTAATAGTACTATCATTTTAAATAATTTTTTTTTTCATAAGTTCAAGATGATGTATGCACTATTGATATAAAATAGTTATGCTGATAGAACGCTCTATTTGAACTAATGGTATAAATATATTGAACTAACAATATTATAATAAAAGTGTTCTATAACCATAATTATAAAAATATGAACTTTTATAATATTAGTTAAAATTTGGGTATCATTAGTTTGAATATCATGTATTGTTAGTTCAAACATTGTGTTTTATTAGTTCAAACATATACAAGTAACAAGTGCATAAAAACATAACTACCAAATTATCAAAATAATACATAAAGTAACTACATAAAATATTATAACTGATAGCGTATACTTTTTAACATATTGAACTGAAACTATGAATTGATATAATAATTGTTACAGTTTTCTGATGAAAATTACAAAGATATCACCGCATCCCCCTTTTAAAAAAACATATTTTTAACAAGACAAATTTCTCTTGTACCTTCTAAAAATTACAAAATATCACCACATCTCTTAAATCATTAAATGGTATGGATGAATGTAGTCAATTGATTCAAATGAATCAACGGTCCATAATACACATACACACATACCCCAATAAAAGTTAACTTGACTGTAACGCCCAGAATTTTTATTCCGGTTAGTGAGTGATTTAGCGGCCTTCCCGCAGGCGCGACTCAGCCGTTCCGCAAGCACATTAATTTGAGTGAATGGGATTTGTATTATGTCTTCCTTCCGACCCTTCGTTGTGTGAGATGACCTTGCCCCTCGTTGGCTTCTCTTGGCTTACCCCCTCAACTGGGTATCTTTCTCTCCTTCCTTTTCACTTTCACGTAACTCTCATTCATCTCTTCTTCTCCCTTCTCTTCCTCTCCCATAGTGATGCTTCTTCATCTCCCTCTTGCTTGTGTGGGCTGCTCATCTTGGAGACGAATTGGAGACAGTAAATCCGAACTACAATAGGTATTTTCTTCCCCTACTTCATCTTCTTTCTTCTTCTCCTTTGAGCCCTAATGGTAGAAGTCATGGATTCTCAAGATTCTTCCTCTCTTGTGGTTGCATGTGTATGGATCTAGTCTAGATCGTGGTGTGTCTTGATGATTGAGTGATAGACATCAAGGGTGGATCAAGCAAGTTAGGAGACCCTCTGCACATCAAGGAACCATCGAAAGACTCGTTTGGGATCGCCTTCTGGAGTTCGACCGCATCCGCGGCTGGACAGCGCCACGGGGGTGGCCACTACACCAGTGCCGCAGGAGCGGAAAGCCTGAGCCGCAGGGGTGGCTCCCCAGGGCCGCAGGGGTAGCTCCTGCACAATTGTAGCCCCAATACGGCCTTCTTCTCTTCTCCGTAGCCACGTTTCCTTGTTCCGCGACCACATCCTTGCCCCAGTGAGTACCCTTCCTCGATCTTGTGTCCGTTTCTTATCCTAGGGAGGTTATATGATATTATCATGCTAGGATTGGATCTAGCATAACCTTGTGGAATGCCAAGTAGTGGCTTGGAACCTTAGGTGAGTAAGTGAGGTTGTTGATGTTCTAAAGCTTGACGTGTTTTGATCTTAAGTTGGTTATTATACCGTGAGTGTATGGTTGATCTTCTGAGGCTTGAGGTTGTGTTTATATGTTATTTGAGGTGTGGAGTTTAGGATGAGAGTATCTAGGATATGATGTTAATAGTTGTGATCTTGTGAGTTCGTGTGGAATAGGAGTGCTATCCTAGCTTGTGAGTTGGTATGATCTTGTAAAGATCAATAGGACTAGAAGTCTAAGGAATTCTAGCTTGTGAGAGAGGTGTTGACATTGTGCCTTGTTTTGACCAGGCGTTGAGGATCTTTCTGCGGGAAGTTGAGAGTGGATGTTATCGGGTTTTGAGACAAGTAAGTCTCCGGACTTACTTAGCTATCTTCGTTATATTAGTTTGGCATGTGATGGTGGTGTGTGTTTATAAATGTGTTATATCTATTAACCGGGTTAGGAAAACCTTTATATGTAGTAATTGGCGCAAGTGTATGATAACCGGACGCCTCCGCTTCCGTCTACCAACAGGAATAGATCAGTACTATATGTTACCTACAGGCCTGAGTTACAAGAGCACTTCCTAGTCTCTTGTAGAACTAGACAAGTGGTCACCGCCCGATTATCATACACTTGGGCAAGTTCAATCCTAGTCCGGTTATCCGTTACTAATAATAACAACACAAACAAGCCAATACACTCAAGCCAATATACGGAATGAAGCTAAGTAAGTCCAAGAGACTTACCTCACTCGAAGGTAAACTCAAGGGTCAACAAACAACTCAGTTTCCCGTAGAAAAGAAGGACGGAAAGCCTGCTCAACAAGGCATAACAAATCAGGAACGATATAGTTGTTAGAAGTCTATAACTTCTAGTCTCAATGATCTCTAAGAGATTTCCACAAGTTAAGGTCTCAACCTTAGTCTTACAGAACACCAAGGGTCAACAACATCAACATAAGTCAAGGGAAGGAATGAGGAAAGACAAGAAGGAAGCAGCTCACCAAAGACGGGAGACTGCAGGGAAACCGCAAGGGCAGTTGACAACACCGCAAGGGCGGCACTAGGCAAATCCCGCGGGGCGCACAACAGAGGCACGGGGGCAGTTTATGTGACAAAAACACCGACTTCTCCTTCGATAGCAAGGAACTTCACCAAAGGCCAAAACTTGCTTCTCTCAACACACACACGTCACAACTCAACCAAGGGAGCATGTGAACATCAATGAATCAACAACGGGAAGGCAACAAGAATCAAGGATCAAACTTGATTCTTAGAGAAGAAGAAAAGATAGAACGAAAGAAGAAACGAAATAGAAGGGAAAGACATGCAACAACTCATGAACATGAGGGAGAAACGCAAAAGGAGAAGACTTACACGTTCAGCGAGATCACAGGGGAAGAAGGTTGCAGCTTTCGAGGTTGAAGAAAAACGTATGCAAGAAGCATGAAAAAGAAGAGAAAGAGGGAATTTATAAAAAATGGTTGGAAAGATAGAAGGAAGGACGTTCTAGGGTTAAGAACATGATAGGAAAACCGGCTCATAAGACAGAAGATCGGATCTTCTATCTATGGAAGGAAATAAAAACGGGATAAAAAACAGATCGGGAAAATTTGGGCAAAACCGTAGGGGCGGTTTGCTCTGCTGCAGGGGTGGCTCCCTTCACCGCGGGGCGGTGAAGGCCAAAACTGGATCTTACAAATGGTATGAGAGATAACTTTGACTTACTTTAGTATCAGACATAACTTTGGACTAGTAGTGCGCTTAACTGAATGGACGGTGACTCGAACCCTCCAAGACTTTAAGTGAAAATATGATAACATCCCAATTTTGAATGATTATAATCGTAATTGAATTGTTATCATATCAACAAAATTTTATTTTTTAGTTAGTTTCAAGTTTTTTTGTCCTTACCATAAATTTCAACAAATATGTCATAATACAAGAATGAAACTCCATATAAATATTTTGTCTTCTTATGATTCTGTGTAGTTCAACCTTTAATCCAAAATTTAGGTGTTTCCTTAAATCATATCTTTTAATTAGTTCATGTATCCACACTTGAACCCATTCTCATATTTCTATCTAGGATTATGAGACAAGTTCAATAATGATTGGAGTAATTTATCATTCTCTTATGTTTTTTATTTGATCATGGTCGTAGGATCATAGAAAATTGAACAACTTAAACAAGACATATACAAGCAACAAGATTTAACTTAAATTATATGTTTTTGTGTATTTATTTTATTGATATTGTCCGAAAGTTGTATAAAATGATTTGGATTTTTATCCAATAATGAGTCATAAGAATGAAAGATTTTCCAAGACTTTGATAATTTAAATATATGTGTTGATTTAAAAAGTATAAACCTTGTATTGAGAAAATAAGATTGTTGTAAAAGTTATAAAAAGAAAGTAAATGACTCCTACATTGCACATGTTTAATAAAACACCCATATTTAATTGTTATTATTAATTGATTGGTATTTATGTTAATAATAATTTTTTTTTAAATAAAATCAAAGAACTCTATATTTAAAGATTATTTCAATGAGACTAATTTCAAGATCAGTGACCTCCATAGAAGTTTATGCACAAGTGAAAGTTTGATATTTGCACAATGACTCTTAGTATCAGACATAACTTTGGATTACAAGTGTGCTTTTCAATTAGGTCCAAGTGTTTTATTCTTACCATAAATTTCAACAAACATGTGATAATACAAAAACAAAACTTTATATAACCATGTTGTCTCCTTATGAGTTTGTTATAGTAGAAATAAGACATTAAAAACATTATATATAATATAATTCAATTATTAAATGAAAGAGAAGCAAATTACCTTGATCTATTCATCATACTCACTTCATTATACTATTAACATCTTCTCTTTATCCCAACTAAAACCATAAATGTTAAGCATCTCAACCATCGCACAATAATTCTCAAACCAATGTCTTAATCTTAACTTAATGTGTGGTTTAGCCTTCAATCCAAAATTTAGTGTTTCACTAAAATCATATTTTCTAATTCATTCATGTTTCACGTTTGAACTCATTCTCAAATTTCCATATATAATTATACGAAACTCCAATAATGATTGGAGTAGTGTCCCGTCCTTTTACGTCTTAGGTTTGATTACGAAATTCTAACAAATTGAACAATATTCAACTTGAATTATGTGTATTTTTGTGTTTATTTTATTGATAGTGATCAAACGTTGTATAAAATGATTTTATATTTTTATCCGATAGTAAGTGAGGACAAAAAATTGTAAAGTTAAGCATGTTTGAGCATACACAACTCTATATTGGTTTGCACAATTGTGAGTAATGAGATATAAAGTAATGTATTAGTATTGACAATATTGTACGCTTTTATGTTCATTATAATTTTTTCAACAAAAAATGTCATAATATGAGAATGAAACTTCATATAACTTTTGCCTTCTTATGAAATTGTTATAGTACACATGTCGTTCTACTAATAACAATTTCTCCTCTTGATCTCAACTAAACCCATAAATATCAAACATCTTAACCATCGCACAATACTTCTCAAACATATGCTTTAACCTTGACTCAATGTGTTGTTCAACATTGAATATGTATTTTTGGTGCTTTAATAAAAATGTGGTTCAACCTTCAATCCAAATGGGTGTTTTAATAAAACATATATTTGTTCTACTAGTAACAACTTCTTTTCTTGATCATACTAGTTCATATCCCGCACCTTGTGCGGGTAATCGTTCAAAAAATTCTTCATTTTTCTCACACAACATGATTTCACGCAACCGGTTATTAGTTTTAATAGGTTACAGAATAACTTCAACTCTCCATTTCATATGAATATTGATATTTAACTCGTCAAGAGTTTGCAAAAGTGTTATTCGCCGTCATCACTAACACAAATAAACGAAATTATTTGATGAACAAAAGACATTTGAAAAAATATTACAAAAGTGATATATAATCAAATGTTTTTTGTTAGTTAAAAATAAATATTTAATAAAACTGCTACAAAGATTTTAAGTAATTTAAAAAAAAGTCGAGCAGAATAGAAAAATACAAAGACATGGTATTTTTTCAAAATTATTCCATAATAAAGGATATTTTAAAATATCATTTCAAAACAATTTTTGGTATTCCGATAAAATCGGTTAAAAAATAATGATAACAATTGGGACTTTTTCTGTAAAAAAAAAAAGATAATTAAATACTACAAAAATATGAAGCCAGGATCACGTTTTTGATTTTCAAATTTTATATTTTGTTATCTACAATAAAAAAATTAAAAAAGATAAAATTGTAAAATTAGATTTTTAAGATAAATTAAATACTACAAAAATACAAAGTCAGGATCACGTTTTTTATTTTTAAATTTTATATTTTTTATCCACAATAAAAAAAATAAATAAGAATAAATTGTAAAATTAGATTTTTAATATAAATTAAATGCTACAAAATACAAAGCCACGATCACGATTTTGATTTTCAAATTTTATATTTTTTATCTAGAATAAAAATTAAAAAATATAATTATAAAATTAGATTTTTAATATAAATTAAATAGTACAAAAATACAAAGCCAGATGACGTTTTTTATTTTCAAACTTTATATTTTGTTATCTACAGTATAAAAAATATTGTAAAATTAGATTTTAATATAAATATTGCAACGTAAGATTTGACAAAAAAAACTAATAAACTTTGTAAAAAAAATATTAATCCCGCTTATTCAAAAAGTATCTTAATCACACATTTTTGTGGGTGGAGTTTTCCCTCATTTATGGTAAAGTTTATAATTTTATGTTTATTAAAATTTTTGATTTTTTTTAGGAAAACAAAATCCTAGATAAAAACAGTAAAGAGAAAACAACATAACAATGGTTAATTCATGTTGAAAATTCATTGGATTGGAGGTAGTAGTGAAATAGGTATTCTTTGCACAGAAATAAAATCCCAGATAAAAACATTAAAGAAATTTCATTCGTTGATACAAAGTTTTCGGGAAATCAAAGAGCAAGACAAGCATACCTCGACCGCTCGACGGACGATAGAGCGCTGAATGAGAGAGGAGAATAAATCAATGAATGAATAAACGATAACTAAACATTATATAAGTTTAATTTCAATTAGTAGTAACATTATACATCAAAGAAATCTTACACTCAATTTCCATGTTTTCAACTTCTTTTTATGAGCGTAAGACTTAACTCTTGGATATTACGTTTACGTCAAACCAAGAGGACCGTCCATTGAACCAAGTCACCAACTCACCATGCATCGAATCAAGTGCAAACTAAAGGTTAACTCTTATATCAAGCGCACTCACAACCCAAAGTTAGCTCTGATACCACACGTAATACTCAATGTCACTTATCGAAAAATTAATCTAGCTCAAGCATGTTTGACTGTAGGGTTCATTATCCACACTCGATACTTGAGAAAAAAAGAAATGACTGTTGAGATGAGTATCAATACAATTACTAATAACTACTCAAATTTGGGTGTTACATTAAAAACGTGCAATTTATGAGTAGTTTCTTCTAAACTTCACAACTTTTAAATACATGGTTTATGCTCTTTAAACAATCTCATAAAATTTTTGCAAACAAAAAACAATCTCATACAATAGATCAACAATATGATTAGTACATCTCATATGCACATATTTTTTTTTAATGTCATCGCCATTTGATATCATTATATGTCTCAAATGGATGTAACATATATCATTTTGTATTATTTATTATGAATGTAAATATATTATCAAACAGATTTCGAGGCATAAAACAATCATCAATGAAGATAATTACATTAAAAACGTGCAATTTATAAGTAGTTCCTTATATCATTTTGCATCATCTACCATGAATGTAAACATGTTATCGTCAGTTGATATCATCATGTAGCTCATTATTGGACATACAAACTTATAATAACTTTCAATCAATAAAAAGTCATACAAATATAATTTAACTTGAGTATTGTTGCTTATATATATATATATGTGTATGTGTGTGAGATTTGGAACATATGACAAGGGTCTTAGGGTCAAAAATATAATTGATCTAAATCTATTAGATCAAAAAATAATTGTTCAAATATAAAATGTTTTTGTTCAACTAAAAATTGTTACACATAAATTGGTCATATAGTTGAACACAAGTATAGTCGAACGATTGAAAATATAAATTAACACTTGAACAGTTGGTCATGTAAAATAATAATTTTGAATATAGTTGAACAATTATCCATATAGTTGAACAATTTCGAATATATTTGAACAATTGACATATTTGAACAATTTTGAATGTATTTAAAAAAATTTTAGTTGAACAAATACATATTATATTTGAACAATTGTTACTTAACCCAAATATTGTTGATTTTTCCTACTTTTTACCGTAATACTCTCTAATACTGCTTTCACTTGAACATCTATATATATATATATATATATATATATATATATATATATATATATAGGTTGGACTCAAGTGAAAAGAGGTTTTAGGTCAATAGTAGGAAGGATCCACAAGAATAAAGTAATAATTTTTCAAATATAACACGTATATGTTCAATGAAAAATTGTTCAACTAAAGTTGTAATTGTTCGACTATATGACCAATTGTTTAACTATATAACTAACTGTTCAAATGTTAATTTATATGTTCAATTGTTCAACTAAACTTTTGTTCAAGTATATGACACGTGTTAACTAATTTGGACAAATCACAACCCTTGATTATTTTGACAAGTGTTTGAAATCTTCCCACTTTTGATCCAAAATCTCTTCCTATATGATCAAAATCATATATATAGGGTACGATTCCCATGAGAACAAACTTATCGTGTAATCATGAGAACAATCTTAGACCGTCGGATAATGAGTATTAATAGTGGAGATTTAGAGTAGATATCATAATTAATAATAACTACGAATAATAATAATTAGGAATAATTCATTCAACAAACAATAACTACGAATAATGCATTAAATGATATGACACATTCGTAACAAAACTAATAATAATTACGAATTTGTTCTCATGATTACACGATAAGTCTATTCTCATATGATGTATACTATATATATATATATATATATATATAGGTTGAGTTCAAGTCAAAAGAGGTCTTATGTTCAAAAGTAGGAAGGATCCACAATCATTGCATCGAGTAATAATTGTTTAAATATAACATATATCTATTTAATTAAAAATTGTTTAGCTATATTCGTAATTATTCAGATACGTCATTGTTGACTATATTCAAAATTGTTCATCTATATGACTAGTTGTTCAACCATTTAACTAATTGTTTAAGTGTTAATTTATATGTTCAAGAACTAAACTTTTATTTAAGTATATAACAAGTATTAATTAATTTAGACAAATCACCACGCATGATTATTTTGATCCAAGAATTGTGAGTTTTTTCTACTTTTGATCTTAAAGTTCCTCTCTCTATATATATATATATATATATATATATATATATATATATATATATATATATATATATATTTGTGTATGTGTCCAAGTTGTTGGATTTTTTCGTGAGGTTGTGATCCTGATCAAACTTCAAGACACCGAGTCTAAAATATATTATACTATTATAGAAAACAAAACATTTTATAAATACTTGTGTGTTCCACAACTTATGAGTTTTAACTAGGGGTGGGCATGAGACGGGACGGGACTAGATTTATGACTTTTTTTCTTCGTCCCGCACGAGTCTTGTCCCATGTGGGACGAGACGGAATGGGACAAATCCCGCGCAAATTATACACCGATTATATTTAATATGTATGCTTGTTTTCTCTCAAGTTTAAAGACACAAAAATCGGGAAAAAAACTTGATACCTTATTATCGATTCATGACGCCTACATTAGTAGTTAATACATTGAAAACAAATTCAAGTTACGTCAAAGTGTCTTACCGATTCACATTCAAAAAAATAATAACAAATAATTTACAAAAAATTACATTCATTTAACTATCGATTACAATTGTAGAATCCACAAATACAAGGGCGATGGAACGGACTAGAGCAAGGGCGGCGATGGAACGGACCAGACCAAGGCGGCGAACGGACTAAATCAAGGGAGAGCAAAACCTCTAGTATTTTAGATCCAACTAAATGAGTGAATGACTAATGAAAAATTATCGAACTAATAATTTTGAAAATATAAAAATATATTTAAAAAATTATAATTTATGTATGATATTTATCTATATAATATATATAAACATATAAAAATATTATATATATATATATAAATATGCGGGACGGGACGTGATTAACTGGGATGAGAAGTCTCCGTCCCGCAAATTTTTCACAGGACGGGATACACATTTTTTTTTTCCAAATCCCGCCGGGATCGGGACGGAACCGGGACGAGACGAGATTAAGCGGGATTTATGCCCTCTCCTAGTTTTAACAACTTGAAATACCGACCCCTTTTTAGTCTCACTTTACCAAATGGACTATAAAGCCTGTCTATTTAAGGATTAATTTTTATCACTAAATTTTCAATAAACTAGATGAATAGGCCCCTGTTATGCATGAGTTTGAAAATAAAATTTGTACGTTATATTTATGAATTTAAGTGTTAAAATTTTCAATGCTTTGTGCATAATTATTAACTAGTGTATTACCCGTACCTTGTACGCACATGCATTTTAAATTTAATTTTATACAGTAATAAGGTGTCAAATGTAAGGTTTAAAACATAAAAATTAAAATATACAACAATATCTCTTCATCAATATAAATTAAAACTTTTAAGCATAAAAAATGTTGAAATAGTTTTTATTAAAATATTCAGCAAAGTAGTCTACCAAATTATTTAAATAAATTTGTTAAAAATGTGTAATTTAAAAAAAGTAGCTGTAATTAGAAAATTTAAATTATTTGGATAATTACAATTCAAAATCATGAGAAATTGTAATAGTATTTTTTTTTTTTTAACTATAACGTTTTTAAATTTTCACCACAAGTTTAGCAAAGACTACTTTGATTTTTAATGTAACCACTTTTTTTTTATTTTGATTTTTATTTAAATTGATTATGATTTATCATATTGCTAAAAAAATTGTTTTTTTAACTTTTTTAATTTATATTATTGAAGAGATATTATTGGATTAAAAAAATTGGGGTGAGAAAAAAATTTTAATTTAAAAATTTTAATTTATATTATTGAGGAGATATTGTTGGGTTTTTAACAATTTTTTTTAAACAAATTGTAATATTTAAATATAAATTATTTGAAAGATATTGCTGAATTTAAAAAAAAAGTTTGGGCTGAGAAAAATTATGCACGAG
The DNA here is from genome assembly GCA_033239125.1 of Fagopyrum homotropicum. Lineage (NCBI taxonomy): Eukaryota > Viridiplantae > Streptophyta > Magnoliopsida > Caryophyllales > Polygonaceae > Fagopyrum > Fagopyrum homotropicum. The sequence goes on along the minus strand of BSWB01000003.1, from coordinate 141,370,534 downwards.
TTTGAAAATAAAATTTGTACGTTATTTTTATGAATTTAAGTGTTAAAATTTTCAATGCTTTGTGCGTAATTATTAATTATGCAAAGATATCCGGATAATTCTTTGAATCGACACTAAAACCTAATATCCTAATATATTTTTAATATCAATTCAGATAATTATTCGTGGATATTCGGATTATTTTTTATCCGGCTAAAACTTAATATATGAATGAGTTTTATTTCTTCTATTTATTAGATTTTTTTAATAAAAATTAAAAAAGAATCCAAATCGAGGTGTATAACTATTTTTTAATCATTCAAAATAAAATATCATTAGCCATACGAATATCCATCTTATAAAGGTACGATCCCTATTCAATTCAAGGGGAAAGGTTTTTGGGAATGGATTAATGGGATAACATGAAATATATATTTTTTTTATACATGTTTGAAAATGAGTTGTAATATATATATATATATATATATATATATATATATATATATATATATATATATATAATTCCAATAATATAAATATTTGAATTATTGTGTATATATTTGTAAATGAATATTAATAGAGGTTATATCTATTAGTAAAAAAAAATCTTACATGAGGTAGTATGCAGCTTCTCTCCTTCCACCCGAAAATCTCTCTTCACTCTACTCTACTCATTGGCGGGCGATCCGGTATCGATTGTCAATGGCGGAAAGTAGTAATCACTGTGGTGCACTCCCTGCTTTCGACCTCTTCCTCTCTTGTCCTACTGGCCTCTCTTCTTCCCAGGTTCTCTCTAAAATTCGCGGCGATTGTTTGATTAATTTTCGAAATCTACATCATGAGTATGAAATGTTATCTAATCTGATCCTCAATTTGATTTCATCCTCTAAATTATTTGTTTGATTGTCAATGAATGAAGGTGAATGTGGATTTCGGAGAGGCGTATGATAGAATTTCGCATCCTGATTTCAATATAGAGGAATCAGTCGCCAAGGTAAACAATGATATGTTTGCTTAATCGTTTATGTTCTTGTTTTGCCAGAAGTAGCAGGATTTAAAACTTTTGTCTCTAGTTCCTAGTTCGTCCGTTTGTTCAATTCTTGGCGGAATAAGTATCCGATCCGTAAATAGATAATAAAATTCTCTTTCCTTCATAACATCACATAATATAATGTTTGAGCTTCTGTTTTCTATCTGTAATTCTTTACTGTATTTGTCTTTCGCAATGCTGATAGATATGGAATCACAAGCTTCAGAATAATCCATCCCTGTTTAATGGGCCGAAATTTAGAGTATGTATTTCTTTTCTTCAACTTGACTTGAGAATTCGATATATAGTGATAACGGTGAATATGATGCAATGCAGCAATATTATTAAAATCAAACAATTATTTCACTTGATCTGGATCATTATTCCCATTTCAGATTGTAAGATCTCGTGATTCTGTGGCCCATATCACTATTTAAATAACATTATAATAAATTTAGCTGTTATGCTTCTGTTGATTGCCTTTTCCATTATCGTGTTTGCTTCAAACTGTTGCAGTTTGGAGGATTTTCTGTCTGCAAAACTAGTAGAGGGAGTGAGCAAGTCACCAATATTTGCCTGAAACTTGGTTTGACAGATTATAGGTTTCTCTCTTCCCCTCCATGGTTGTGTTTGTGCACATTCACATGCTAATTTTCCCTCTAATTTCTCTAAATTATACATTTCTCATATGACAAACTTCTGCTCAGAATTTCTTGTATGTGTCAAGCTAATTAGTTTCTATCTTCTTTTTTTTGTGTGTGTTTCCTGCTTAGGACTTTCGTAGGAACAAACTTAAGTCCCTTGTGGGAGAGTTTTTTAGTTCCCTCAGAAGGTAATCATATTTTATTGCCTCCTCAAGTTGATCTCAAAGTGGTGATCTATTATAATACTAAACTGAGATTCCTTGTTAGATTTAAAGCTGTGCTATTACCTGATATGGCCCAAATTAGTATTTTGTCATGTTAATGGTAAGGGTAAATAAGTTCGACCAACAAGTCACTGCATGTTAACTGAGAAGCATGTTATTCGTGAGTCGTGAATATTATGGTTCAATATTCAAAATCAGTGTTTCCCACTTGGTAGCTATAAGCCAGTATATCTATAATTTTTCCAAAAGATTTAAGAGTGGCATTGGCAAAGAGAGCCATGGAAGTCCACATATCATATACAGAACTCAATCTAGTTATAGAAATCAGGAATCTGCATGAGTCAGGCTAAGCTTTAATATCTAAAATGCTCAATAGTAAGCCTTCCTGATGAATCATCCTGTCCTTGTCAGTACAAGCTCAGGAATTGAAGCTTACTACCAGAATTTTATCTTGGATATATGTAGCCACATAAGTTATACCTTACGGTTTCAGCTTATTCATAAGACTTGCAGGAACTAAGTACTTTTTAGTTTCTATTAATAGATGACACGGTGCGTTGTCAACATACTGCAAGCCCATTGGGTAATGGTGCAGTTGTAATGACATCTGATCAGAAGATCCTTGTATTAAGAAGAAGTAACAACGTGGGGGAATTTCCCGGACACTTTGTCTTCCCGGGAGGTCATCCAGAGGTAAGGTGAAGTTAACATCCTTTGAGTTCCTAACCTTAAAGACTTTTCTTATTGTAGTTTAATGCTTGTTTTTCCTTCGTCTAACATGTTATTGGACCATGTTCACCCTTTTCCAGTTTCTACATTAATCCCCTACAGTTGTATTTTTGAAATTCTGTATATGGATTTGATTGCAGATCCCTTTTTATTGCATCATTACTTATTTCGTAAACTGTTTGATGGCATCGGTACAGGATTGTTGCCTGACTTGAATGTGAGAAAAAAACATATTCTTGAAACATATTCTTGAAACATATTCTTTGGCATTTAACTCGATCCCAAACCGCTAGCGTTCTACCTACCTATGGTTAATCCTTCAGATTTCACCATCTCATATTCCTAGGGGGGAGTACTGTGACATTTTACCATCTTCCTATGTTCACTTATGTGGTTAATAATTTGCAGCCCCAAGATGCTGGCATTTCGTCTGACAATGAAGATTCCATGGACTATGAAATCTTAAGTAAGAAGGTTGCTCAAGAGATGTTTGATAGCATTATACGCGAGGTAGTTGAAGAAATTGGTGTTCCAGAAAGCAGCCTTGTAAGTTTCAATATGTCTAAGATGCAATGGATTATACAACACTTTTGGTACTTGAGGCAGCTTTCTTTGCTCAAAAGTAAAGCCAAGCACATGCATGCCAGAAAAATAACAAATGGTAACTTTAAGTATAATAAATTCTGACTAATAACTGGATGTACAAAAAAGGGAATAAATCTCAACTAAGATGAGAAACATAGCCCTACAGGTAGTATATGCCAAGGGCTCTGCTTCAGATCAAGATGAGCCTCACAGTGTTAAGAATTGACCTGTTAAGGTGCAAGTCCAGAGATCATTTGTACGCATATTGTTCCTTGGAAGTTATACAATTTTGCTACAAGCTTGACATATTCTCCCTCCATATGAAAATAATTGTCGTTTTTGTTATTTTGGCCTTCACTTTACACATTTACCCTTATAATCATTAGTAAAATGTTAGTTGTGTTTTGCCATAAGTAAAAAAGTAAAGGAATAATTAGGGATATAATGGGATATTTGATAGTTTTCTTAACAAGTGTGCAAAATGCTAAAACGATATTTATATTCATACGGAGGGAGTATGTGTTGGATGAACATCATGTGGATTTCCCAAAGTCTTAGCTTCCTGTCCATTTGTTTTAACATCATTAGGCAAATGGGTGTATGAGACTCTTTCACCGTCTTATGCAAGGAATACTAGTTTTATGTTGTTGGCGATACAGGCAAAACAGAAGTCCGATTGTCTTTTATTGTTTCGAGGGATATCTGCCACAAATTTATTGTTTATCCCTTCATGTTTTATAGTCCAGTTTTTATTCACTTATCATAGAGAGTCATAACCAAATTGAGAGGCAATTGGTATAATATGCATCTGGTTTCTTTTTCTTGCAGTGTGATCCGGTATTTATTGGTATATCACAGAGAAGATTGAATGTAAGACCTGCTGCTTTCTTCTTCATGAAATGCACTCTTGAATCTCAGGAAGTTCAGCATCTGTATGGTAGCGCACAAGATGGATTTGAGTCAACCAAGCTTTATGCTGTTTCAGAGGTCAGTTTTCTCCTTTTAATTCCATGGGTGTTGGGGGAACTTGTTACTGTCGTTTTTACACCAAACTATGTTAGCTTTTGCAGCTTAACCATTTTCTCTGTTCATAGTCATTCTATCAACTTCAACAATGGCTCACACACAATTGCATTTGTACATTGTGTAAAGCAATCTCAATTTGCTTAAATCAGTCTATTATGTACATTTCTGCTGGGAAAATGATGCCGGTCCTTCCTTGTTCATGTATAGAAGAAAGCCGAAAGAGCACTTTAAAGATATTTCCACCAGTTTCTGTGGCAAATACAGGTATATTATGTGTTATCTGTTTAACTAATGAAGGGCTTCTCATGGTTCCAGGATGACTTGAAAAGCATGGTATCAAACATGCCTGGTTGCCACCAAGGTGGATTTGCTCTCTACAAATTGATGAAAGACGCTACAAAGAGTTCTTGCGGGAATACGCTCCCCACGACTTAAGCAAGGTTGTTTGTTATTTCAGACTTGCTGCTGGCTGCTGTTTACATTACCTACTTTGTTCCCCCAATCCTGATATTTGAGTACAAGTATCAACCATGAATATCAAAACCGGATACATTCACTATCCGAAAATAAAATTGTTGCTCAGTTTATACTTTATACAAGAGCATATATGAGTCCTTACTCTAATACACTGTTGTGCTAAAGTTTCTTAGAAGGTGGACATATAACAGAGACTTGCAGTTGCATTCAGCTTCCTAGAGTAACTTCACTGGATCCAGACCGCATATCACGCTTCTGTTTGGTTCTATCATTGTCATTTCTTGTTGCATATGTATATACTGGTGCCTAACTAGCCGTCAAAGACAACCCACACACGGGTGTGGGTTGGTCTTGCTTTGGCATGACCAAGTGCTTGAGAAGCTACGATGATTGCTAGCATAGGCCCGTTGGTTCCAACTCCGGAAACGGAAGCGGAATGGAAATGAATTTAATCCATATGTATATCCTTATTCATGAAATTTTATGGAATATTTTCTTGTGGTTTAATGCAAAATGTACTTGCTTCTCCACATTTTGTTTCATTATAGGGTATCAAAAGTAATAAACTCTAATCTAATTACTTCAAACCACAAGGAATGATTCCAAAAATTTCATCAATAAGGTATACGTATGAACTAGATTCGTTTCCATTCCGTTTCCGATTCCGGAGTTGAAACCAAACTGACCCTTATAGTTTTGTAACCTATCCTGTGTGACAGCCATGCTTGGGGTTACCACATTTGTTTGTTGCACTATTGATGCACATTTGCAAAGACGAAGTATTAAGGAAGGTTTACACTTGAGGGTTTAGAAAATTCAAATTAGGATATAAAATATCTTAATGATGGAAATTGCTTCAATGGTAAATGATGTTTCGCCCCATAACTCCTTTGACAGTTGATAAAAGACTTGGATTATTATATGGGTTAAAAGATTTGCGTGAAAGTCAATTGTGTGACCTTGTTATGTTCTATCACTAATAATTGAAAAAGGGTTGGATAAGTTACAATGAAAGAAAATTATGTGTATTGGATGGTGCTGCGTTTCTAGATGGGTTAGATAAACTTCAATGGACTTGATTTCTTCACGTTGTTCGGTAAATGTCTCTATTTGAGCATGTGGATTCTATTCTCATTAGTGTAGAATTTATTCCGTTATAATTTGGGTTCACATTTAACTCAACCTTATATCTAACCCACCTTAATTGGTCTAGTGTTACACCTCGATAATAACTAACACCTTTGTTGTACCGAGAATAGGGATGGAAATGGGGGACAACCATCCGGCCCAGTTGACGTCGGCTCAAATATAGGGTTGTGCATACGGTCTGAACCGGACCGGATCTATCCGGTCCAGACTGTTGGACCGTAAATTGACGATACCTTGGACCATAGACCGGACCGGACCCAAAATATCGTTTTTAACCTGAAATTTGAAACTTTGACCAATGACAAAATACAATCTAAACAATTAACATTCAAAGAAATTAAAAACCAACAATTGACTATGGGTCCACTTGGCATGATACATAGATTATTTGGGAGATTAAAATTTCACAATAATCCCCAATAATCTTGATAATCCACGTTGAAGTGGATGAAAAAAATGGGCAGAATAATTTCCCAAAATAATCTCCCGAGATTATAATCTCCAATAATCTCGATAATATATGTCTAACGAACGCACCCTATATATCTTTCTAAAATTTTCTTCATAAGATTGTCAAAAACCAACAATCCGGTCCGGACCCGATTGTTTCATTTACGGTCCAACCCGGATTATGGTTTAATACGGTCCAAAATCGAACCCGAACCGTAACCTTGGTTTTCAAAAAATATGAATCGTAGACCGGACCGTAATTTCCGGTCCGGTCCGATTTTGCACAACCCTACTCAAATTATGGGTATAAACTTGAAGAATCTTGGGTGGTGGGGTTGTCGGGGGCAAATTTGTTTGAAAAACATATACGAGGCTAACCGTAATTGCATAAATCATAAAGCAAATTCTCACGGCAATTAGTGTTAAAAGAGCATGATTTTACATTGTCAATTGTCATGTTCTTTGCCCTCAAATTTGGTCCGGACAGCATGCCCTATAGGCAAATTCAGCAATGCTGTAAACCGGCCTATGCTAAATTATGTAACAAAAGGTTTCTCCTTTCTGTTTCTTACAAGGTAAGCATTTCCATCAACCCTAAAGAACAACTGGAATAAACCGATAAATCTCTCTTTAAATTTGCATCATTTATGATGAATCAAATTTTTTTTTATCCCACTAAAGAAAAGCTCCTGATTTTTTAATGCAAACTGAAAGAAGCTTTTGTTTTACTTTGGTTGCTTACATGTGTTGCATTTGCTTGCTCTCTCACAGCCTCTGGTTTTCCTCTACCTTTAATATCCTTCTTGATTCTCCTCTTTACCAGTTTATTGCATTTCAAAAAAGCCAATTTCAAAGGCTGTCATTCCATTATCCTATAGATTAATAGGTTTTTTCTAGACTCCATTGAAGAAAGCAAAAGTTCCTTAATCTTCAGGTAACACTATCTCTCTAGTCTCTTCCTCCTGCTTTCTTTCACAATTATGAATATCTCAACAGTAAATGCAGCTGTCTCTATAAACAAATATCACAGGAAAGTGCATAATCATGAAGATATTTTAGCTGCAGTTTCAAGAATATATGATGGTCAATTCTCAAGCTAATGATAATTACTGGGAGTGAAGAATCAAGATTTGATCTGGGTTTTGGAGGAATTTGCTGAAGTATTCATAAATGGAAACAAAAACACCAGCAGATGATCAGGAAAGTGAGAAGCCTATGAAGAAGATGGTCAAGCAGTTGACAGGGAAGCGTGATGATTCGCCATTGCATTCTGCAGCAAGAGAAGGGAGATTAGAAGAAGTAATTGATATACTTGTTGGCACTAAAAAGGAAGAATTGAAAGAATTGCTGTCAAAGCAAAACCAGTCTGGTGAAACAGCTCTTTATGCTGCAGCTGAGAATGGTCAAGTTAAGGTCATTAGGGAACTGATGAAATACTATGACTCTGCTGATGCTGGTATCAAGGCTCGCAATGGATACGACGCGTTTTTAATCGCTGCCAAGCAAGGGGATCTCGGTATGTTTTCTTTGATCATAATGTCATTTGCAATTCTATGTTTGGATTCCAATCGTTTCTTGGTTAAGGCTAGTGGATACCACAACAACGTTATATGAGCCGAGCTACTCTAGCTTGATTCAAAACAAATTGAATATGAACACACAAAAGTTCGGCTTGAATAACAACTCGAATGGTGAATAAACGAGTCAATTTTCAATAGGGTTGCTATGGTACTCGAACTCGTTCACTTGCTAAACAAGCCGAGTATCATGTCTAAGCTCGATTGAAATTTGGATTCAGTTCGATTCTGAATGAGTTGAACATGAGCATACCAAAACTCTATCCTGTTTGCTTAATGGTGGTACTACTCTTCTAAGACTTATTTGTTATGGTAGATATATTTAGGGTTCGTTTGGTTTTAACTACGAAAATGGAAACGAAATTAAAACGAATATAGTCCATATATATATATATATACCCTTGTTCATGAAATTTATTGGAATCATGAACAGTACACATATGAACTAGATACATTTCCATTCCATTTTCGGAGTTACAACCAGACGGGGGCTTAGTATTTAAAGTCGTAGGTTTTGTTCAGTGTGGAATTGTTAGTTTGTGTAATGGATCTACAAATACTCAACAATGCAGAGATATTGAAGGTCCTAATGGAAGCTGATCCAAACCTATCAATGACGTATGATTCTTCGAATACAACGGCCCTGCAAGCCGCTGCAACACAAGGGCATATAGAGGTGGTGAGTTTCCTTCTTGAATCTGGAAGCGGGCTAGCCACCATATGTCGTAGCAACGGGAAGCATGCCTTGCATTCAGCCGCGAGGAACGGTCACTTGCAGGTTGTGAAGGCGCTTATAGAGAAAGAGCCCGATATTACGGTGAGGGTTGATAGGAAGGGTCAGACTGCTCTTCACATGGCTGTGAAAGGGCAAAATGTAGAGCTTGTTGATGAGCTTATTAAGGCTAATCCTTCATCTGTTAACTTGGAGGATAACAAAGGCAACACAGCTCTACACGTTGCTGCCAGAAAGGGCCGCTCTCAGGTATGATTCTATTCTTACTTTCTTGCCTAGTTTGAGTGTCTCATTGTTTGAGGAGACTTAGCCTTTGAGTACATCTAGTATGTTAGATAAGAGCATAAGAGAAGTTCTTAGAGAAGTTTGGAAAATGTGATTATTGAGGAGACTTAGCCTTTGACAATACAATAAGAATAGTCAATAAGACAAACTATGTCTTTCAAATGATTATTGGGGTTGTCATATGAGAGGAACTACTTGGGATCAGCTCGTTAACTTTATAAACGAGCCGATTATAAACACATTTTAAAGTTCAGTCAAACTTTAGTTTCAGGTTCGGCTTGTTTATAAACATAAGGTTCAACATGTCAGAGCTCCGCTCGTTCGGATAGAATAACACTATAAGATTGTCATACTAGCCAGCAAAGATACTTGAGCTCGAATTGAGCTCGTTGACATTTGAAACAAGGGCCGGTCCAAAAGGGGTGACAATAGGGGCTTTCGCTCCGGACCCATTTTTCCATGGGCCCAATTTAAAATTTAGGTATTTATATATATTATATAGAGTAGAAAAAAAAGGGCCCAAAATAGCCCAATAATACTAAAAAACAATCTCAACTCATCTCGTTTATAAACTAGTTGAGTTTGTTTTTTATTAATTTAACCAAAAAAATGAGTTAAATAAAAATATATCCTAGCAAATCTGCCTTTGCCCTATTCTCCATGGGCCATATTTAAAATTTTTATATATTGAGCGCCTCTAATTTAAATTTATATTTGTACCAGGGCCTCTCCATTATACCAGGAATGACACTGTTTGAAACAAAGTAAAAAATAACATGTTTTAAAGTTTGGTAGGCTCAACTCGTTTATAAACAAGTCAACCTTGAGCATGCCAATGTTCGGCTCGTATAACAACCTTAAATATTATCAATCCAACATATAAATTCCGTTGAACTAACCCATCAGCCTTGTGAATATGAACATGTTTTATAAATTCAGTAATTTCGGATGATTTATCAACGAACCGAACTTGAGCATTTCAATTCTCGACTTGTTCCGCCTTGTATAACAACCCTAAAGATTATCAACCGTATGTGTATGTTGAGTAAAGAAACTAACATATGTGATAACTTTGCAGATCATAAGAAGATTGCTGGAAGAAAAAGAAGTCGACAAATACATTGTGAACAGGGTAGGAGAAACAGCAGTCGATACAGCAGAGAAAATGCATCACCCGGACATAGCCACATTCCTTCAAGAAAACGGCGTACAAAGCGCCCGAGTCCTAAACCCGCAACCACCCAACCCATCCAAGCAACTCAACAAAACAGTAAGCGACATAAAACACGAAGTCCACCACCAGCTCGAACACTCTCGCGAAACCCGAAAACGAGTACAACGAATCGCCAAACGCCTCAACAAAATGCACGTAGAAGGCCTAAACAACGCCATCAACTCAACAACCGTAGTAGCAGTCCTCATTGCAACGGTTGCATTCGCCGCCATCTTCACCGTCCCCGGCCAATACGTCGATGACCCATCAAACGTTCCTCCCGGAGCATCGCTCGGAGAGGCAAACATAGCTCCGAGCAGCGCCTTCTTGATCTTCTTTGTCTTTGACGCGGTTGCGCTCTTCATTTCTTTAGCCGTCGTTGTTGTTCAGACGTCGGTGGTTGTCATCGAGAGCACGGCGAAGAAGAAGATGATGGCTATTATAAACAAGCTAATGTGGCTAGCGTGTATTTTGATCTCGGTGGCGTTCTTGGCACTCTCGTACGTGGTTGTGGGCAAGGATGAGCAATGGCTGGCGATTGGTGTCACGATTATAGGGACAGTGATCATGGTAACAACGTTAGGGCTAATGTGTTATTGGGTTATTAAGCATCATATTGAGGCGAAGAATAGGAAGAACATTCATAGGTTGTCCATGGGTAGCCAATCATTTTCATGGTCGGTTTCTGTTATGTCGGACTCGGAGATACTAAACAATGACAAGTACAAGATAATGTACGCTTTATAGCCATCACAGTTGTGTATATGGTCCAAGAGTTGTTCTTGCAAATTTTACCCGCGTTTTTTGGTTGGAAATCGTTTTGTTCCTATGACTACTTCTCTTATAGTCAATTGCGTTTAGGATGAATCCGAAAGGCTTGTATATAGGTTCACTTTGACGTGCTTTCTTTGCTCATTGTAACTCAAAGGCGTATGTTGTTTTTTCGCACATTCGGCGCTCGAGTCCATCACGGAAGTCCACTCAAGTTTTATCAGAAAACTAATTGACAAATATATTCACACATCTCGTACATTCCATATGGAACAATATATATACACATCTCAACAAACTGATAATGTTGAATCAATGTCGAGGAGGGGGTTCGGTATTCTGCGCGCATCTCGCCATGCTTCTTATAAATATAAAAATATTGGGTAGTGCTCACTCAAAATAGCTCAACCCTTGACACTTGCAAAAAGAAAGTCTACTACACCCTCGGGAGAATACACAATACATTAATCTCTATCCGAAAGTTCAGAGCTAAACCGGCTAAAGAAATTTTGACATTATTTGCTTCACGGTAAGCGTGACGAATCTAGATATCCTAGTTTCTTCCAATAAAGTCTTGCCACAAATGTACTAGGCTAGAGAGGAGGATGACGACGGGGATGTTCTTATTCAGGAGAGTCGTTATAAGTTGTGACTTAGTTCTAGACTTACCTTTTGTAGCCATTCTCTCAAGCCTTCTTTAGACCGGTTCATCCATGGAAACCATACACACCCTGACGTTATGAACGAACTCGCATTGCCATTCCCCTTGTAATTACGCAAACTCCAACCGCATATGTTGTTCCATTAACTTTAAATTCATGTATCATAGACATCCTCACGGTCCTAAAACATAAGATGTCCAAAGTTTTTTTTAAAAAAAAATACTTACAAAAAATAGGTTATGCTTGAACCCTAGAACAAGCAACATATTGTGCAGAGTAACGGTATTATTGAGAATGACAGTACCTACTATGTGCTTCAAACAAACAGACAATAATAGGCTTAACACCAGAAATGTCAGCTTTATCTCTCCTATAATCCTTCTTAAGTTTGAGATTGTTGACATGAATGCTTATAAGAAGAACCGAGTTATGTTTGTGATAACGTGCATTTCGGAGTTTTTCACTTTCACTCTTATCGATTTCTTGAGCATTTAATGTAAATTTGTATCGAGTTGTGATAGATTTCCTTCATTTTTGTATTTTGGAGATCTATTTATGTGTCTATATTATTACATGCATTCTAATAATTTCAGAAGATAAAATAGAGTTATTTTTGAAAGAATGCTTGTTACACACGGATAACCCTACGATCAAAGAAGCCAATGTCAAGACTGAAATGATTCAGATTCGAGAGTGAAGAAATGAAGACTTCTTAAGGAAGAAGTGTCATTCGGCCAATCACCCCATCCAAGTCGGCCGAAATGTCCCTATGTCTGAGCAATTGACATATTCTCCAAGACAATACGGTATATTATCAGTCGAGAATTTTTTTTGTAGTAGATCGATCAATCCATTCATACAAGTTAGCCAATTTAACGATTTATTTTTTCTTTTCCTGATTATATCTCTTGTTTTGGGTTATCCTTTAGTTCGTCAATTTAGACGCTTTTATTTTTTTATCCTTAGACCACCCACAATGGTAATAATTTATATCAAAGTTTTTAAACTTTCTCTCTCCGCCACATCATCTAGCTATAAAACTCCATATAATTTTTATCTACATTAAGAGTTTTTTAACTCTCAATCTCTTAACTCTATATTTATTTACCCACTATATTTATATTCTTTTTAAAATGTTGATACTATTTATTTTATTTATAATTAAGTTTATTTCAAAAAATAAAATAATAAATATATAAACGATTAATAACATGAGATTTTCAAAAACCACTTCATTAATAATTATAAAAGCATACAAAGAGATTAAAATAATAATCGCAAAGTTAAGATGCAAAACATGAAAATAGAAACACAACAATACATATGAAATCATACATAAACTACTAATTTCCAACACGGGTATAGCCAAACTTTTCCCATACGTGTTGAACCAAATCATGCTTCAATTGTTCTTATGTAGTGCTACTCCAAAGTTGGACACGGTTGGTTATGTAATCAGCCATAGAATTTGGTATCTCAGGCACGTACGTATTGTCAATATCGTTTGATTGCTCAAACTGAGATGGAACCCAATACAACGTGTATTTGTCTTGTTCATCTTCCACAATCATATTGTGTAGAATTATGCAAGCTCTCATAATCTTTCCAATGAAACCAATGTCCCAAGCAAGTGTTGAGTTCTTCACAATAGCAAATCGTGCTTGTAGAACTCCAAAGGCTCGTTCCACATCCTTTCGACATGACTCTTGTAATTTAGCAAACAATGCATCCTTCTCACCTCGTGCAAGTCTTATTGACGGTATAAATGTTTCCCACCATGGATAGATATCGTCGGTTAGATAATAACTCATGGTATATTAATGGTCATTGACGGTAAAATTCACAGGTGGCAATATACCTCGCAAAGCATCATCAAACACAAGAGAACGATCGAGAACAATGATGCCATTGCATGTACCTGGTGTTCCAAATAATGCATGTCAAATCCATAAATCATATGACACAATAACTTCTAAGATAATTGTTGGCTTCCCATGACCGTGTGTGAACTGACATTTCCATGTAGTTGGACAATTCTTCCACTCCCAATGCATACAATCAATTGAACCTATCATGTCAAGGAACCCATATATCTCTCTAACATGAAGAAGTCGTTGCATGTCTTCAATGTTTGGTCTTCGTAGATACATGTCTCCAAACGAATAAATGATTCCTTCCACGAAGTTGGTCAAACATTCTCGTGTAGTTGATGCGCCCATTCGAAGATACTCATCCATTGCATCTACACTTATACCATAAGCCAACATGCGTATGGCAGCCGTGCACTTTTGTAATGGGGATAGGCCAAACCTACCGGTTGCATCTCGTCAGTGATGAAAATATTCATATGTGGTTGACAAATGGTTCACAATGCGTAAGAACAACGGTCTACACATTCTAAACCGCCTTCGAAATTGCCCTTTTGAATAAAGCGGTGGTGGAACTTCACTAAAATAGTCTTTGACTAGGCGTTCGTGACCATTCTCACGGTCTCTATTAATGTATTGTTGACGTTGTCGTGGTTGAGAGCTTTCACCTTTGGATCGACGTTGTCTTGATCGAGCATGCATTCTTGCAATAAAATGATCCTCCATTGCAGCAAACTCGGGATCTACCAAACCACCAATATTTAAAAAAATCTTTTGTTGGGTTGGAACCCATTTTTGTTTGGCAATGAAAATCAAGTAATTTTCCAAAAAGATTGTAGGGTGATGTGAATTTATGATCGGTTTTTGAGAGATTGAAAGAATGTCTATGTTAGAATAGTGAAATGATATTTCTCATATACAAACATAGAGTTTAAATAGGGGAGAACTAAATGTTAAAAAGCTTTGAATTCAAATTAAATCCGTCATAATTGAGGCCACTTGATAATTCACCAATATCGGGAAGAGTAAGGGTAAAATGAGTTGGATTCAAATACAAGCCCGTCATAATTGAAGGTCACTTGTCTGATGAATTATCATTCAAATCAACATAAGGCTAAAACTTTAACAATTCACCAACATTGGAAAGAGTATGGGTAAAATGAGTTGAATTCTAATTCAAATCCGTCATAATTGAAGGCCACTTGTCTGAACATAAGGCCAAAACTTTAATAATTTACCAATATTGGGAAAAGTAAGGGTAAAATGAGTTGGATTCTAATTCAAAACCGTCATAATTGAAGGTCACTTGTTTGATGAGTGGTCAAATTAACATAAGGCCAAAACTTTAATAGTTCACCAATATTGGGAAGAGTAAGGGTAAAATGAGTTGGATTCTAATTTAAATCCGTCATAATTGAAGGTCACTTGTCTGATGAGTGGTCATTCAAATAAACATAAGGCCAAAACTTTAATAATTCACCAACATTGGGAAGAGTAAGAGTAAAATAAATTAGATTTAAATTCAAATCCGTTATAATTGAAGGTCACTTGTCTGATGAGTGGTCATTCAAATCAACATAAGGCCAAAACTCTAATAATTCACCAACATTGGGAAGCGGAAGAGTAAAATAAATTGGATTCAAATTCAAATCCGTCATAATTGAAGGTCACTTGTCTGATGAATGGTCATTCAAATCAACATAAAGCCAAAACTTTAATAATTCACCAACATTGGAAAGAGTAAGGGTAAAATGAATTGAATTCAAATTCAAGTCCATCATAATTGAAGCCTTTATATATAGGTTGTGTTTGTAATCAAAGTATCCACACTTTTCACTCACCTTCTTTAAAACCCAACATTTTCACCATTATGAAACCAAATCAACCCCACAACAATCGAAATTCCCTCAACTTTTCTTCTAATTTTTTAGATTTGACTCAAGATCAAACAAACGAGTCATATCACTCCTTCACTCCAGGTTACCCATTTGGTCCTTATGGAAACATTCCAACAAACCTATACCGTCAATATGGAAGTGTTCCAACGAACCAATATGGTCCAAATGGAAACATCCCGATGAGTCAATATGGTGCATATGGAAGTGTAACACCCTGAATTCTCAAAACTCGAAACGTTACTGGTTAGGACCTCACAATGGGTCCCGACCTCAGTTTGACAACAATCTTACTAGGATCTTGCAACAAGACACAAATAAGGAAAAACCGAAATTCATGAAAAAGTATTTTTAAGGTAATGAATGCAACACAGTCTAGCAGCCTATAGTACTTAAACAAGGTAAAAACAAACAATTGTCTTAACAAAAGAAAGAACGACAAACACAACCCCAACCCCCACTCTAAGGAGTACGGAGACCCGGCTGACCACTACTTCCGGATCACTCAGATGCTGGTCTAACCTGCGGTAAATCTAAAAACACAACAACAGAAACCATTAGCTAATTATCTAAACATTAGAAGAACAATAATAGCACACACACACATAAAAGAATAAACACCCATCATGCGTTCAAACAAGTCCATTTATTATCTTAAGTTAAATTACTCATTCACGCTAATGATACTTAGTTTGTGACACGAGAGATTCCCAAACCTCGCCTCCGCCCCCGTGTAACCATCAGGAATGGATCCGATGCATCTCACCTTGTACCTGCCTGGTCTGGGTATAGAGAACCTCCCAGTCTCCTGTCAGAGCTGGGCAGTGATGTCACGGCCCGTTATACATACACTTGGGCCTTAAACATAATAATAACGGTCGTCCTAGCAAGTTATTATTATTAAAAACACGCACATAGCACACACAACCACTATCACTCAACTAATATCCAGAAACTGGCTAAGTAAGTCGCAAGGACTTACCTGAGTAAAATCACACTCTAACAAGTCTCAAAACGATCTATACTCGTGGTAACTCAAACGCCTGTCAAATAAGGCATGTGGATCAATATCTCATCCAGATGTCCAACCTCATGCGAAGGAATTACGGAAAAAGCTCTCTTACGGTAAAAGACCATTTTACCCTTAATGTCGAAGATTCTCAAAGTTTATTCTTAAACCTACTAATTCCTTTTAGCTTGCTTTCTATAATTAGTGTCTCTCGGATAGTTTCTAGAGGTTATAAGATTAATTTCAAACACTCGTCACCTAGAACAACATTACTTCCTTTCCGGTTATTACTCCACCATTACGCATATATATATGTATCCGCGTATAAAAACGTTACCTCTCTATGTAAATACTTATGTATATACCGTTTTCTTATTCCCATATTTATATACATTTAATTATCTTCCCATATATATATATATATATATATATATATATATAATGAAGTGTTACTATAAGGGTGTTTTATATATAATTACACATATATATATATAGATAAATATGTGTTATAATTACACGTATTTATATACATTTATTAACCATGCCAAATTTTCTACTACTCAATTGTATAAGCATATATACTGTCACTACTCTCTTACGCGTATACTTATATATGTACATATATACTCAGTACATTGTAATATTACAAAGACCCAATTCTACCCTCCATCACCCTAATTCACGTGCCCTGCTGCTTAACACAACAGAGGTTCTACATCAATCTTCACGATAACGAAAGCAGGCTGATGGGTTACCTGTCTGCAGCGAGGATGGAAGCGGTTGCTACTAGGACCCTCGCGATGATGGTAGCGGCGGAGTAGACCGAGACACGATGTTGCCGGCAAACGTGAGGTCCTTCCTTTCCGTAAGGGAGAGCGATTAACCAAGGACGGTATGGTGTGTACGAGTCTGCAGCCCCGTGGACGACTCGCCCTTCTGCAGCCTGGTTCGATGTGGGTTCCAAGGTTAAGCGGTAGGGGTGGTGCAGAAGGTGACTCGAGGAGTAAGAAGGAAAACCTTACCTTCACTACTGTCTGGGAAGGCCCGACGCGGTGACGGTTCCGCCTGGCTCGGGGCGGCAGCAATCCGGCTGGAGGGCAAGACGAAGTCACAACGTCGGCTGCCGGAGGTTGTAGCCGAACGCGAAGTCTCCTGCTGCGGCTGGCGGCGCCTTGGTGGTCGACGTACTGCTGTGTGAAGACAAGTCAGAGTTGCTGCGGTTCGAGAATTAGATCGGGAGGGGGAGAGATAGACGGAGGGGATGACTCACCTAGCGGTTGCTGTCGCCGGCGAACGAGGGAGGCGGAAGAATACGGCGTAGCTGCGTCGTCTGTAAGGGAAGGCTGAAGCGAGTTGCTGCGCTTTGCGTTCTTCAGAAGGGGAAGGGAGAAGCGGCAACAGATGGCGATAGAATAGGATTAGATTAGGTTAACGTAATTAGTTTAGGGTTAGGATTAGCTTAAGGGAATGTGCTGGTGGGCTTGGTAAATGGGCCTAATAGTGGGCCACAACCGGCCTGCTCTCTCGTTAAAACAAGGATACGAAACTCGTTATTCGTCCTGGATTTCTGGTTATGTGCGGGAATTTATATAATACGGAATTATATTCCGTATTATATAAATTATTATTATTTTATTTTAAGGTGCGTAAATTATTTCCGGTTATAAAGTTTCATCATTTTATGTGACTTAAGGTCACATAAAATGATAGAACTTAAAACTCATTTTAATTAATTATGTATCCATTTATTTAAGATTGACGTATCGGAATTAGGTTAAATTCAGGTTTAACGGGATTTAAAATTTTCGGTTATTACTTCAGTGCCCCCTTAAAAGAAGTTTCGTCCCGAAACTTAGAATCATTTCTTTTATCACACGTTTCCTTTGGTATCTTTTCTCTTCTAAATTTTCGTTTTCTACCATGCAACTACTCACACATCATAATCAAACGTATATCACATAAAACGTAAACACCCAATCCAATATAAAAACATGAATGGTCAAACAACACAACATCCGAGTACTAACTCGTCGATGCAGGAGTAACCTCTAACCCCGCAAAGAACTCGGGATAGTTACGTCTAATACTCTCCTCAGTCTCCCAAGTGGCCTCATCAGCTCCTCTCCTAGACCACTGGATCCGCAACATAGGTATCTCCTTGGACCACAGACGTCTAGTATTGCGCTCCAAGACAGCTACTGGGTACTCTACAAATATATGGTCATGCTCAACTGTCAGATCCTCATGGCTGATGACGTGTCTCGGATCCGGGATGTACTCTTTCAACTGAGATACATGAAAGACCGGATGAACACCCTCTAATCTTGGCCGTAATGCTAATCTATAGGCCACCTCTCCAACTCTCTCCAGGATCTCAAAAGGTCCGACATATCGGGGACTCAGCTTCCCTTTAATGCCGAAACGCCTGACTCCTCTCGTAGGTGACACTCTCAGCCACACCTGAGCACCCACTCTAAACTCCAAAGGTCGACGCCTTTTGTCGGCGTAGGACTTCTGACGACTCTGAGCTGCTAACATCCGCTCTCGGACTAGGGAAATCCGAGCGATGTCATCCTGTATCTGATCTAGAGCTACTCCATTAGCTCTGCTGGGCTCATCCCAACATAAGGGCGTACGACATCTCTGCCCGTACAAAGCCTCATAGGGAGCCATCCCAATAGACGCGTGCCAGCTATTATTATATGAAAACTCTACTAGTGGGAGATGATGTGGCCATACATGTCCCCAATCTAGTACACACGTCCGGAGCATGTCCTCTAAGGTCTGAATGGTCCTCTCAGACTGTCCATCTGTCTGTGGATGGTAGGCAGTGGTAAAGTGGAGACTCGTCCCCAATGCAGTATGTACCTGCTGCCAAAATCTCGAGGTAAAACGTCCATCTCTGTCAGAGACGATAGTCCTCGGTACCCCATGGAGTCTCACAATGTGCCTGGTGAACTCCTCAGCTAGACGACTCACCGGCCACGTTTCCTTAATCGGAATGAAACGTGCGGTCTTCATCAAACGGTCTATCACTACCCATATAGCATCAAAACCTTTGTTGAGTCTCAAACCTGTGACAAAATCCATAGATATATCCTCCCACTTCCACTCTAGTACTGGAAGTGGGTGGAGCTCTCCTCCGGACCTACGATGCTCAATCTTGACCTGCTGGCAGGTCGCACACTAAGCTACATACCGAGTCACATCGGGCTTCAAACCACCCCACCAAAAGGACCGTCTCACATCCTTGTACATCTTACTCGCTCCAGGATGTACTGAGTATGGGGTAGCATGAGCCTCACCTAGTATCTTCTGTCTCAACTCACTGTTTGACGGCACACAAACGCGATCCTGACGTCTCATCAATCCATCAGCACCAATAGTGAACTGTGGGGCCTCATCTTGAGACATCCTGTCTCGGATCCTGATCAAAGTCGGGCAAGTCTCCTGCTTCTGTCGGATCTCATCCAACAGGTCAGGAAGTAACTCCAAGGTAGCCAACTGACTATCAGTATCGGGAAACTGAATCTCTATCTCCAATCAAGCCAAGTCTCTCTGCAACTGTGGCTGTACTGTCAACCGGGCTATCGCCCTCTCCCTAGGCGTCTTCCGGCTCAAAGCGTCAGCTACCACATTCGCCTTCCCGGGGTGGTAAAGAATCTCAAGGTTGAAGTCCTTGATCAACTCTAACCACCGCCTCTGGCGGTTATTCAACTCTCTCTGAGTGAATATATACTTCAGACTCTTATGATCTATGAAGATCTGACATGTCGCCCCATAGAGATAGTCACACCAGATCTTAAGAGCATGGGCTACTGCAGCCAACTCTAGATCATGTGTGGGGTAGTTCTCCTCATACGTCTTCAACTGTCGAGACGCATAGGCTATGACCTTACCCCTCTGCATCAAAACACACCCCAAGCCTAGCTTGGATGCGTCACTGTATACAACAAAATCGTCTGTACCCTCAGGCTGTGCCAAAATCGGAGCAGACGTCAATCTCTTCTTCAGCTCCTCAAAACTCTGCTGACACGGCTCAGACTAGACAAACCTAGTAGTCTTCCTCAGAAGAAAAGTAAGTGGTCGGGCAATCAAGGAGAACCCTTCCACAAACCGGCGGTAATAACCTGCCAAACCTAGAAAGCTGCGAACCTCCTTAACATTCTTAGGAGGTTGCCAAGAAGATACTGACTCGATCTTTGCCGGATCGACTTTAATACCCTCAGCAGTCACCGCGTGACCTATGAAAGCCACCTCTGACATCCAAAACTCACATTTGGATAGCTTAGCATACAGTTGGTTGTCCTGTAGAATCTGCAATAATGTCCTCAAGTGTCCGGCATGCTCCTTTCGACTCCTAGAGTAAACTAGGATGTCGTCAATGAAGACCACTACAAACTGGTCTAAGAAGTCAATGAATATCCCATTCATCAACTCCATGAACACCGCTGGTGCATTAGTGAGCTCAAATGGCATCACTACGAACTCGTAATGACCATACCTAGTCCGGAATGCCGTCTTAGGTATGTCCTGATCTCTCACCCTCAACTGGTGATAACCTGACCTCAAGTCTATCCTCGAGAACACAGACGCTCCATGCAACTGGTCTAACAGATCATCTATGCGCGGCAGTGGATACTTGTTCTTGATGGTGACTTTATTCAGTTCTCTATAGTCTATGCACAACCTCATCGATCCGTCCTTCTTCTTCACAAATAATACCGGCGCACCCCAAGGAGACACACTAGGGCGTATGAAGCCCTTCTCTGCCAACTCCTCCAACTACTTCTTCAACTCCAGCATCTCTATCGGTGTCATACGGTACGGAGCCTTCGAGATCGGTCTCGTGCCTGGCTCTAAGTCAATGCTGAAATCAACGCTCCTCTGTGGGGGTAGTCCTGACAGGTCGTCATTGAATACCTCTGCAAACTCGCATGCAACAGGTATCTCCTCTATGGTCAGGTTCTTGCTTTCCTTCATGGCATAACACTAGAAGGCCTCGCAACCCTGTGCTATCAGTCTCGCTGCTCTCACTGCACTGATAACTGTGCCTGACTTTCCGAGGTCCCAACCTCGGAATATCACTCTATGACCCTCCTCAGTGGCAACGGTCACTGTCCTCCTACCAATGTCTAAGACTGCTCCGTGTCTCCTCATCCAATCTATCCTTAAAATCACATCCTCATGAGCTAAGGGCATGACTAGAAAATTTACTAGCCAGTCTCGACCTCCCATGCGAACAAGACATCCATAAATCTCTCTAGTCCCTCTTACCTTACTCCCATCAGGTAAGTCTATCATGAAAGGTATCCCCTTTACAGTAGCTAAGGACAACCTATCTACGCATGCATCAGATATGAAGGAGTGGGTGGCACCCGTATCAAATAAAACTCGTACGGGTAGGTCATGGATCTGGATCGTACCTGTGGCAGTCGGTGTATCTGGCTGATCAGCGTCTCTCAACTCAAACACCCGTGCCTGAGCTCCTCTAGTATCAGCTACACTGCCACGTCCTTTGCCCCGACCTGATCCCTGCATAGAGCTCTGTGAAGATGTGTGTCCTGGAGCCCTGTAAGACTGCTGCTGACCAGGGGCTCGGTACTACTGCTGCTGACTCGGAGCTCGGTATTATGGCGGTCTCTGTACACTTCCTGATAGACCTGCAAGGGAGGAACCCTGCTGAGATGGAGCCTTGCCCTAGCGGCAGAATGCAGCCCTATGTCCAACCTTACCGCACTAGAAGCAGGTCACTGACGGCTTCGTGCAGTTCGATCGGATGTGTCCATAGCCACTGCAGTTGTGGCACTGTAAGCCACCAGCTGAAGTTTGACAAGTAGCGGTATGGCTATGTCGCCCCTGAGTCTGTCCCCGTCCAAAAACAGCTCCTCCTGTACTACCACTAGCATATCTTGTCCTCTGCCGCTTATCCGGCCTGTCTGACTGAGCAGCTCTCCTCTGGACTGGTCTGTCTCTCTCATATGCAGACGCCCTATCCTGATAGTCTGATAGAGTCTCACAGCGAAATCCTGTCAGATAGGAACGAGTGCTCTCCCTCAATCTCCGTGAAAAGAGATACACATGCTGCTCCTCAGGAGGTGCAGCTGGTCCAAGTAGTGTCAGTTCCTTCTAGAACTTCTTGATGGCAGCAGCAATCGGAATGTCCTCAAATCCTGCCTCAATGAAGTCCTGAAACCTCTCTCTCCTCAACGAGATAGGGCAGTATCTGTCTCTAACAATGCTCCTCATCTGCTCCCAACTGGTGACTCGACTACGTATGGTCCGCCACCAGGAATGAGCATCCTCAGTGAAACATGTCTGCACCAAATCCACCTGTCGATCCTCTAGGCAACGTATCGCCTCTAATGCAGTCTCTACCTGTCCAATCCAGTGCTCCACCTCCAGTCCTATCTCTCCACTAAATGAGGAGACCTTTTGAGAGTTGAAAGCCTTCAACCACTCATCCGGCCTCGGTGCTCTAGACCCAGTAGGAGCTCTATCAGCCACAACTCTCCTCTCAGGTACAGCCGGCACCTGAGGCACTCCCTGTGTCACCCGAACAGATCTAGCCGGTACTGGTGGTACCTGGGTAAGTCTCTCTGTCCTAGCAACCTCCTCCATACGCTCGACGTATGCTCGGTACTCTCTATACTCCGAGGCTCCAATAGAAACACGTCCTGACTCAGTCGAACGTGCCCTCCGCGCTCCAGACCTAGCAACAGTCTCATTCCTGACCTTGGGACCTACACTCTCAGCCACCTCCTCCACTCCAGCCTCTGGCATGATCACTGTTGGTGGATCCTCTCGAGGAGCTCGACCTCGACCTCGGGCTAGTGGAGGTCTACCTCCACGGCCGCGTCCTCTAACTATAGGGGTCTCATCTTCCCTACCTGGTCCAGCTAGAGGGAGAGGTGGACGACCTCTACCTCGACCAGTAGCTAACGTAGCTCTAGTACGTGCCATCTGCGCGAGGAATAACAACTATAAATATAACTAGCTAATAAGTCCAATAAGTCCATCTACAGTAAAACCTAAAATCCATACTAAGCATACTGAGATCTGCGGTAGTAGTGGTGGTCAGCCGTATTTTTCTATTCCCAACCAGACTATGCATGCATTTGAAAACCAAAAGTTCCCTTTTTAAAACTCAGACCCCTTTCGGGTTCTACTTACAACTTATTCGGTCTTTCAGAAGATTTCAAGTGCCATTGTTGCCAACCTAGAGCTCTGATACCATGTTGTAACACCCCGAATTCTCAGAACTCGGAACGTTACTGGTTAGGACCTCACAATGGGTCCCGACCTCAGTTTGACAACAATCTTACTAGGATCTTGCAACAAGACACAAATAAGGAAAAACCGAAATTCATGAAAAAGTATTTTTAAGGTAATGAATGCAACACGGTCTAGCAGCCTATAGTACTTAAACAAGGTAAAAACAAACAATTGTCTTAACAAAAGAAAGAACGACAAACACAACCCCAACCCCCACTCTAAGGAGTACGGAGACCCGGCTGACCACTACTTCCGGATCACTCAGATGCTGGTCTAACCTGCGGTAAATCTAAAAACACAACAACAGAAACCATTAGCTAATTATCTAAACATTAGAAGAACAATAATAGCACACACACACATAAAAGAATAAACACCCATCATGCGTTCAAACAAGTCCATTTATTATCTTAAGTTAAATTACTCATTCACGCTAATGATACTTAGTTTGTGACACGAGAGATTCCCAAACCTCGCCTCCGCCCCCGTGTAACCATCAGGAATGGATCCGATGCATCTCACCTTGTACCTGCCTGGTCTGGGTATAGAGAACCTCCCAGTCTCCTGTCAGAGCTGGGCAGTGATATCACGGCCCGTTATACATACACTTGGGCCTTAAACATAATAATAACGGTCGTCCTAGCAAGTTATTATTATTAAAAATACGTACATAGCACACACAACCACTATCACTCAACTAATATCCAGAAACTGGCTAAGTAAGTCGCAAGGACTTACCTGAGTAAAATCACACTCTAACAAGTCTCAAAACGATCTGTACTCGTGGTAACTCAAACGCTTGTCAAATAAGGCATGTGGATCAATATCTCATCTAGATGTCCAACCTCATGCGAAGGAATTACGGAAAAAGCTCTCTTACGGTAAAAGACCATTTTACCCTTAATGTCGAAGATTCTCAAAGTTTATTCTTAAACCTACTAATTCCTTTTAGCATGCCTTCTATAATTAGTGTCTCTCGGATAGTTTCTAGAGGTTATAAGATTAATTTCAAACACTCGTCACCTAGAACAACATTACTTCCTTTCCGGTTATTACTCCACCATTACGCATATATGTATCCGCGTATAAAAACGTTACATCTCTATGTAAATACTTATGTATATACCGTTTTCTTATTCCCATATTTATATACATTTAATTATCTTCCCATATATATATATATATATATATATATATATATATATATATATATATATATATATATATATATATAATGAAGTGTTACTATAAGGGTGTTTTATATATAATTACACATATATATATAGATAAATATGTGTTATAATTACACGTATTTATATACATTTATTAACCATGCCAAATTTTCTACTACTCAATTGTATAAGCATATATACTGTCACTACTCTCTTACGCGTATACTTATATATGTACATATATACTCAGTACATTGTAATATTACAAAGACCCAATTCTACCCTCCATCACCCTAATTCATGTGCCCTGCTGCTTAACACAACAGAGGTTCTACATCAATCTTCACGATAACGAAAGCAGGTTGATGGGTTACCTGTCTGCAGCGAGGATGGAAGCGGTTGCTACTAGGACCCTCGCGATGATGGTAGCGGCGGAGTAGACCGAGACACGATGTTGCCGGCAAACGTGAGGTCCTTCCTTTCCGTAAGGGAGAGCGATTAACCAAGGACGGTATGGTGTGTACGAGTCTGCAGCCCCGTGGACGACTCGCCCTTCTGCAGCCTGGTTCGATGTGGGTTCCAAGGT
Organism: Fagopyrum homotropicum; assembly: GCA_033239125.1. Taxonomy (NCBI): domain Eukaryota; kingdom Viridiplantae; phylum Streptophyta; class Magnoliopsida; order Caryophyllales; family Polygonaceae; genus Fagopyrum; species Fagopyrum homotropicum. The sequence continues at coordinate 141,345,195 of BSWB01000003.1, read as the reverse complement.
TAAGCGGTAGGGGTGGTGCAGAAGGTGACTCGAGGAGTAAGAAGGAAAACCTTACCTTCACTACTGTCCGGGAAGGCCCGACGCGGTGACGGTTCCGCCTGGCTCGGGGCGGCAGCAATCCGGCTGGAGGGCAAGACGAAGTCACAACGTCGGCTGCCGGAGGTTGTAGCCGAACGCGAAGTCTCCTGCTGCGGCTGGCGGCGCCTTGGTGGTCGACGTACTGCTGTGTGAAGACAAGTCAGAGTTGCTGCGGTTCGAGAATTACATCGGGAGGGGGAGAGATAGACGGAGGGGATGACTCACCTAGCGGCAGCAGATGGCGATAGAATAGTGGGCCACAACCGGCCTGCTCTCTCGTTAAAACAAGGATACGAAACTCGTTATTCGTCCCGGATTTCTGGTTATGTGCGGGAATTTATATAATACGGAATTATATTCCGTATTATATAAATTATTATTATTTTATTTTAAGGTGCGTAAATTATTTCCGGTTATAAAGTTTCATCATTTTATGTGACTTAAGGTCACATAAAATGATAGAACTTAAAACTCGTTTTAATTAATTATTTATCCATTTATTTAAGATTGACGTATCGGAATTAGGTTAAATTCAGGTTTAACGGGATTTAAAATTTTCGGTTATTACATGGAAGTGTCCCAACAGACCAATATAGTCCATATGGAAGCACCCCAATGAGCTCATACCAACAAGTTACGAGTCTGGAAGAAATAAACCCTACCTTAACCCCTCTTACGAGTAATCAATAAGAAGCCCCTCGTGAAAGTGGTGCTCATCAAAGTGGTCTATAAAGTGTGAAATAGAACCAAGGAGTAGAGTTATTAGTTGTTAACTAGTTCAATACCCGCACCTTGTGCGGGTTTTATCTAAATAAATTTTAACATATTTTCAAAAAGATAAAGGAGATTGCTATAATATATTGAACTAACTACACAATCTTCTCTTCTAAAAATATTTGGTTTGGTTTTATTTTTAATTTATTATTGTTACTGGTAAAACATGCATCAAATTAGTTTGACTTTATCCGTGATGATTAATGATAAAAAAAAAATTGTTTTAATATGTTAAACAAATCACACGGTATAATCTTCTAAAAAGATTTGTTTTAATTATTGTTTTATTTATTTTTTTTTGAAGAAAAGATATATGAAATCGGTTAAGATATTTTATCAGTTTTATTAACTATTATTAATTATTTAATAGGAAACAATTTTAAAATTAGAAATAAGAAATCAAAAACATGATATATATATATATATATATATATATATATATATATATATAAATTTCAAAATAAAAAAATTAATTAAAACAAAATTTTCAACTTTTGAAGGAAGAAAACAATATATGATATAAAAAATTCGAAATTATAAAATTAATTAAAAAAATTAATTTTTGTAAATTAAAATATGCCTACATTAGTTTTTAAAAATTATAAAAATAAAATCTGGATATGTTTTTATTATGTTTTTTATATAAATTTATTTTTGTTTTAATTAATCTTTGAGTAAAATTGATGTGGCATGATAATTTGATAGATTAAAGATGATTTGGCATGATGACTGTTTATTAGTTTTAATATCTTTTTTTATTATGAAAGATATGATGGCAAATCCGTAAATATCTTGTGGCAATATCGTAAATAAATTGGAAAAAGGCTGATGTGGCTGGCCTTAGCACGTGACATGTGGACGAAGTGGGTTCTGCTTTAGTAAGATATATAGATTCATGGATCAACACCAGCATGGACAATGTTGTTGGTAATGATCAAAATGGTGCAACTTTTTGGGATTGGGTCACGGAGTACTACAACACTAGAAGAGTGGAGGAGGATGACGCTTGGGTTGAAAGAGGTTCGAGCTCTATAAAGCAAAGGTGACATAAAATATCCATAGCGACTTCAAAATTTGTTGGATGTTACAAACAAACATCCAATTGAAGAACAAGTGGACAAAGTGAGACAAATGTACTCGAAATGGCACATGTTATTTACCTTTTTGATACGGTGTGAACTTTAGATTTGAGCATTGTTGGTGTGAGCTTCAAAATGTAGGAAAGTGGTTCACGGTGGTTGAGAAACTTGTTGAGAAAAGTGAAGGAATCTTAAAACGTTCCAAGGTGAATGAAGTCAGAGTATACTCTTCAAGTTTCAACCCGTACTCCCAATAGTGCCGCTACACCCGATAATACGACATTTATCGGACAATCAACTGATCTAACTCGTCCATCTGGAAGCAATGTTGCAAAGGCTGGAAAAAGGAAGGGAAAAAGAGTCATCGAGAGTTCGGTCAATCATGGGGACGAGGCAGGCAATAAGTACTTGGAGCTGCAAGTTGATAAAAAAAAAATTATGAATGATTATGTGGTTACTCAAAAGCTTCAAATGTTAACCACAATGCATACAAAAGATGGTGATTTAGCACCTTATCAAAAAGACGTAGTGAAAAGGCTAAGACATGAATTGAATATGTGATATGCGTGGTTAGCGTGTATATGAAATCTATTTGTAATTTCATGTATTTCATAAAACCTAAGTGAAGAATAGCTTCACAATTATGTTGGGATTTTTCTAAATTTCGGGTCTTTTTTGAAGTTTGGTGTTTTAGCTATGTATTTTAATATGTTCACTTTTATGTGTAATGTCTTGTAATATATTAAATTTTATGTGAAAAAATATCTTGTAATATATATTATATGTATAGTGTCTTGTAATATATTTATTTTTTATGTGTAATGTTTATTATAATAAACTTTATAATGAATATTAATAAAATTATTAAATTAATTTATTAATTAAATTACTTACTTTTTATAAAAAAAATAATTATTCCAAGCATACCCAATATTAGACTCTATGGATAGAGAAAAATAAATTATAAGTATTGAGAGAATTATATTTATCCAAATATTATTGTTTATACTAAAAACTAACCAAAATATAAATTACAACCTTCTATACCCAATAAAATAAAAATCTTTGATTTATTGAGGATTTGGGGACCGCGTAATTACAACATTTTCACGTGAGATGAGCTTTGTTTGGTGGGAGCATATATTTGTAACATAAAATAATAGATTTGGAACCAAATAAAATTGAAACCAAACAAGGCCTTTTGCAATCCTCTCTCTCATCCTTTTGAAGGACATATTTATCTTCCATATGTCAAAGAAGTTTTGTTCAGTTTTTTTCACTTTTCATTGAAGATTTATTATATTTTATAGGTTAGATACAACCATTGTAGATGGTCTTAGATATAGGGTTTAGTATGATTACCCTCTAATCCTAGAATAATTAGGTTAAATATCCTCCCTATATATAAAGTAAGGTATTCGACAATTAGTTTCTTTATCCAGTTTTACATTCTAAATTCATAGACTTTATAGTTAACGTAGGAGAAGATTGGACCGATTAGATCGAATTGTACTACGGGTCAGCCGCTCGGTCCAACCAGGTCGATTTGTGTATGATTGTTCCCGACTTGTCTTGTTTTCTACATATTCAATAAAGGAAGAGGTTTTGTAAGTATGTCTTGCATGTCGAGTTCTCGGTATTTTAGGGCCCGGAGAGCCCAACTTGAATTGGTGATTACATGATTCTTATGATTGTCATTATCCTTTATATATGTCTTAGATCACATGTTATGGTATCTCAATGATCATCCACTACGGGTCAGTCGCTCGGTCCAACCATGTCGATTTGTGTATGATTGTTCCCGACTTGTCTTATTTTCTACATAATCAATAAATGAAGAGGTTTTTTAAGTATGTCTTGCATGTCGAGTTCTCGTAATTTTAGGGCTTGGAGAGCCCGACTTAAATTGGTGATTATATGATTCTTATAATTGTCATTATCCTTTATATATGTCTTAAATCTAATGTTATGGTATCACAATGATCATCCATTGCAAGATGAGAGAGTTGTGCAAGGATGATTCTTGGTTCTATTTGTACTTTAAGGTGTTGTTTGCAAAATGTGAGATGTGCGTTAATTAATACCTTACTTTTATGCAAGATGCGAGAGCTCCATGAGAATAATTTCTTCATATCAATATATCATGAATATGGGTCTGTTTGGTAGCGCTTAAGATTGTGTATATGAAGTTGGGGATGATGAATTAAGGAGATGAAATTGCTTAAATAGATGAGTATCAAAATAAGTTAAAACTAGTTTAGTGTCCGTACCTTGTGCGAGTTTTGTCTAATTAAAAAATATTATATTTTCACTTTTATGCATCATGGATTGGATATTAATCTATAAAAAATTATTTATAATGAACCACCATTTTTATTTAAACTTAGTCATTTTTATTAACTAATATGACTAATAACTGTGATGAATAAATTATAATTTTTTTAATTAAATTAAATTAAAGGATAGAATTAAATTCTATTAAAAAGATTATTGTTGGAGAATTATTAAATTTTTTGATTAGACTTAGTTAAAGAGATTTTTTTTAATTCTAAAAGATGTATGTATCTTTCTAACATTTTTGAATTTTTTTTTAAACAAACTAATTTAAATTGAAGAGATATTGTTGGATTACAAAAATTTTTGACTGAGTTTAATTCTTGGGAGGACACGTGACAATAAACGCTTCTCCCTTAATATGTATATAAGATATATAGATGAGTGTTTGCTAAAATGTATATGATTGTGGGTAAAATTACAAAAAAAAATGTGTTAAATTTTTTTTAAATGTGAAAGAGATGAAAACAAAAAGAGGGATAATTTAGATTTTGGTCTTAATAAAATAGATTAATTGAATATGATTGTCGGTAAAATTCTTATAACCTAGTTTCCTTAATCTCGGCCCGTAATCTAATTTTCTTCATTTCCTTCATTCCCTTACCAAACAAGAGTAAAATAATTATTTTCTCCTCTTAATCCCTTAATTTTTTCATCAACCAAATACATTCTATATATAACTTTGCATATAATTGATTATGAATTGAGTTTCTATTATATATTGTTGTGGTGATTCAGATTTTGAGATGCATTTACTAATCAAATGATGTGAATATTTTGTTTCCTAGATGTTTCTGAATGGATCAACCTATGTGCGGTTCTCATGAGAACAAGTCTTATTGTGTATCATGAGAACAATCTTAGACCGTCGGATGATGAGTATTAAGGGTCGAGATTTAGGGTAGATATCATAACTAATAATAACTACGAATAATCCATTCACCAACGATAACTACGAATAATCCATTCAACCAACAATAACTGCGAATAATATATTAAACGATATGACACCTTCGTAACAAAACTAATAATAACTACGAATAATATATTAAACAATAAGGTTTGTTCTCATGATTACACGATAAGGCCTGTTCTCATATGATATATATATATATATATATATATCCCTTAACTCTCATTGATCTTCATTTGAGAGACCGGTTAATTTATGTCATTTGGTTGGCCGACTTGTGACCTTTTGTTGGTCGATCGGTGCTATGTGTTTTTGTATATACATTGTGTTTTCACCTTTGCAAACGGTGTTTATATACTTTATATTTGACTTTGAAAATAATTATTCAATTCATTATACTAATCTCTCCGAATTCGATTATGATATTTTACAACAATCGTATCTTGCAAGTATTTACGAGATTAGAAATTCACATTTCAACTCTCATCGATTTGTAAGAGAAACTTGAGTTCTATTGTGTTGGAATTTCGGTGTCCGGTTTTAGACCAAAGGGCCGTAGTCTCACTTATGTGAGTAGACGGTTCTCCCAATTGCCAAACAAATTAATATAATTATCTTGAACTAAAACTAGTTATTAACCAAGGGTTTGTAATCTCCACAAAGGAGTAGACAAAACTCAACCAAGAGTTTGTAATCTCCGCAAAGGAGTAGACAAAACCCAATCAAGAGTTTGTAGTCTCCAAAGGAGTAGACAAAAACTCAACTAAGAGTTTGTAATCTCCACAAAGGAGTAGACAAAACTCAATCAAGAGTTTGTAGTCTCCAAAGGAGTAGACAAAACTCAAGTAAGAGTTTGTAATCTCCAAAAAGGAGTAGACAAAACTCTAATAGAAGTTAAGTTCAATTACACGTCTTATAAACCGGTTGTTATATGTTAAAATCATTGACTTGGATAATGTAATGAGTCATTTATAAATGAATTTTCCTTCTAAGTGTATTCTCCCCTACACCGGGAATATCCAAATACCTTAGTGGGATAAAACGTTACATGTTACAAAGACTAAGTAAGAGACTTACTTGTCTTACTTTGTAGAAAGGGTATTCCTAGATTTTGTCAATACAAAACCAAACTAAGATGGATGCCTATCCTTTGTCAATACAAAGGAACTATACTGGTCTTTCGAGTTTTACAAACAAGCTTATAAGAAGGCCTATCCAATGTCAATATAATGGAACTAGAAGCTTTATTGTTGCAAAAACGAATGAATAATCAAGTGCAAATGGCTCTCCCTTTTATAGGCATAGGGGGCCACGGTTTTGGGGAGTTAAAAGCGGTTAAAAACGGTTATGGAAGTTACTTGGAAGATGGGCCTTGAAGCCCTAGAAAGCCCGAGGCCCGAGGCCCACATAGGGAGCCCAAAAACGCTCCCCGGAGCTAGCTTAGAGCTAGCTTATTTTTCTTGGTCCAAACACTTCCAATGAGCTTCATTCACTTTAATATAGCTAGGGTAAGCTCCAAGATTCTCAAATACTCAATATCTTAGCTCAAGCTAGTGTAGCTCCTTAAGAAGCTCACTAGCTGCTTCATTGACATTCACTAAGCATTTGAGCTTGGATTGCTCCCAGTTTTTAACCACATATTCTTTAGCCAATATAAGGCCTAAGAACCAAAGGTGTGCCAATAAAATGTGGCTAAAAAGCCCCAAACATCGGCCTTCTAAAAGCTAGCACAAGTTGACCTTGTCGTGAATTACCTTGCTTTGATTCGACTCCCCTTATAATACTAGTTGTTCTTAGTGCCGGTCACTTGGCTTGCCTCCCGCAACCCGGACCATAGTGACACACATGTGAACAACTCATTGCACCTTGTCTCAAGACAAGCTCAACGGTTACAATGAAGACTTAGCCCAAATCTCCAACATTCCTCCCCCATTTGAGCAAAGTCAAGAAACTTTTAATAGACATACATCCAAACAAAATATTCGCATAATCATAAATGTCTTTCGATTGAATTTATTGAATTAGTATAATTACACATTCTGCACTAAAGAATTGTGGTGTCCTAATGGATTGAACCACTCAACTTGTTTAAGTACATGAAGGCAACATACACGAACTTTACATTTCCTTTACAAATAAATGACACATTTAAAGGCTATTGTGTCCTAATCCTTTAATGAAGGCGAGTCGACCATCTACTCCCTCGAAGAAGCCTTGACACTTCACGTTCACGTAGCCAACTCTCTTTTGATCTTGCACCTATAATTGCAATTTTTTAAAAGAGTTGTTAAGAAATTACATATTTCAAACTATACATATTATATAGGCACAGAGCATTACCTTGGATGGACATTTTATGCTCACAACTTCTTGGAATGGGCTTTCCTCATTGAATTCGGCTAAGGCATCAAGCCATAGGCGAATTGGGTGTCCCACGACAAGTCGTTATCAATTTAGGTCGTTAACCTCATCCCCTTGGCTGACTTTTGAACTAAGTCCCTAGCCAAGCTCTTGGTTAAGTGATCGGCTAGATTATTGTGGGTTCTCACAAAATCGACCGATATTATACCGTGAGTTATAAGCTCTCTAACCGAGCTATGTCTCACACCAAGATGTCTTGATTTCCCATTGTACGTTTGGCTATAAGCTTTAGCCAATGTAGCTGCACTATCACAATGAATCGAGATAGGAGAAACCGGTTTTGGCCATAGAGGAATTTCTAGAACCAAATTTCTTAGCCATTCAGCTTCCTTGCCGGCAGCGGCAAGTGCCACAAACTCGGACTCCATGTTCGAGGTTGTGATGCATATTTGCTTCTTTGAAGCCCACGAAATGGCACCACCACCTAACAAGAAAACCCATCCTGTGGTGGATAAGTGATCATCTAGATTAGTGATCCATGACGCATCCGAGTAGCCTTCTATCACTGAAGGATACTTACTGTACAAGATGCCAAAACCCATGGTCCCCTTGAGGTACCTAAGCACACGCCTTAGTGCCTTCCAATGTTGTGAGCCAGGACAACTTGTGTACCTACTCAATTTACCAATAGCAAAAGCAATATCTGGCCTAGTGCTTGTCATTGCATACATGCAACATCCTATTACTTGTGCATACTCAAGTTGAGAGACAGTTGATCCTTGGTTGGGCATCAACTTCTCACTTGAGTCCATAGGAGTACTAACAATTGTACTTTTATCACATTGGAAGCGTTTGACAATCTTCTCAATGTAGTGTGATTGCGTGAGGCTTAAGCCTTTAGCGTCACGTTTGATTCTTATGCCTAGAATCACATCCGCCTCACCTAAGTCTTTCATAGAAAACTTAGTGGATAAGAAATCCTTAGTAAGATCTACTTGTCTTTGGTTTGTTCCAAAGATCAACATGTCATCAACATATAAGCATATGATCACACCTTGACCGGTATGATCAAACTTACTATAGACACACTTGTCAGCTTGATTTATCTTAAATCCATTTGACAATACAACATCATCAAACTTTTGATGCCATTGTTTTGGAGCTTGCTTTAGTCCATACAAGGATTTGACCAATCGACATACTTTGTGCTCTTGTCCTTTTAAAACAAACCCTTCAGGTTGTCTCATATACACTTCCTCATCTAGATCACCATTAAGGAATGCTGTCTTGACATCCATTTGATGAATCACTAGATTATGTATAGCCGTCATAGCTATTAATAACCTAATGGTTGTAATCCTAGCCACCGGAGCATATGTGTCAAAGTAATCGACACCTTCCCTTTGTCTAAAGCCTTGGATGACCAAGCGTGCTTTAAACTTGTCAATGGAACCGTCAACTTTCATCTTCCTCTTGAAGATCCATTTGCATCCTAAAGGTTTGCAACCGGAAGGAAGGTTGGCTAACTCCCATGTATGATTGCCCATAATGGAGTCCATCTCCTCTTGGATTGCTTCCTTCCAAAAGGCAACATCTTGAGACTTCATGGCCTCATCAAATGTCTTTGGATCCTCATCCATATGAAAGTAAGAGTGACGATCCATTTCATTATCCCTTGACCCTTCAACCAAGAACACTTGGAAAATTGATTTTTGGGACAAATTATTGCTCATAGGAGAAATCTCTGGCAAGTCAAGCTCGTGAGATGCTTCCCAGGATTCATCTTGAATCCTACGATGCTTGTTTGGGTGTTCCTCATCTAAAGTCATGTTGATCACTTCCCTAGGCCTAGGAGCCGAGGTGAAGTGATCTTCATCAAAGATGGCATCCCTAGACTCTATTACGGTATTAACCGAGATGAAGTCATTTGGTTCTATCACATAGAACCTATAAGCTTTGGAGTGTTCTGCATAGCCAATGAACACACACTCAACACCTTTTTCACCTAAAGTTTTACGTTTGTTGTCATTGAGCCTTACTATGGCTCGACATCCCCAAACACGTAAGTAATGTAGGTTTGGCTTCCTTTTGAACCATAGTTCATAAGGAGTCTTCTTGCTTCTTTTGTTTGGAACACGATTAAGCAAGTAGTTTGCCGTGAGCATAGCTTCACCCCAAAACGAATGCTTAAGACCCGAGTAAGATAACATGGCATTGACCATCTCTTTAAGCACTCGGTTCTTTCGTTCGGCCACACCATTTGATTATGGTGTGTAAGGTGCCGTGGTCTCATGTATGATCCCGACACTCTCGAAATATTCCTTATCCATAAATTCACCACCACGATCCGTGCGTAGTCTTTTTATTAAGGTACCTTGTTGTAACTCAGATTCATTCTTGAATACATAGAATTTGTCTAAGGCATCACTCTTTGCAAAGAGTAGATATACGTAACAATACCTAGAGTCATCATCTATGAATGTTACGTAATACTTCTTCTTTCCTAATGAAGGAGTAGAGTGCAAGTCGCCTAGATCTGAGTGAACTAAGCCGAGCATTGATTGTTCTCTTTCAACTCTAGGAAATGGAAGTCTTGTTATCTTGGTCAACATGCACGTTTTACACTTGTCTTTTGGCAAGTCAAGTTTAGGTAATATACCATCCTTAGTCATGTCATTCATACGCTTAAAATGAACGTGTCCAAGTCGTGCATGCCATTTAACAAAATCACAATTGGAAGAAGAAGAAGAAGAAGAAGAAGAAGAAGAAGAAGAAGAAGAAGAAGAAGAAGAAGAAGAAGAAGAAGAAGAAGACAATGTAAACAAACTGTTCTTGTTTATATTACTATTAGAAAGTTTATTACATAAAGAGAGAAGAAACATATTATTGTTCCAATGGCCAAAGCCTACAAATGTTCCTCTCCTAGATAATACATAGCGGTCGGCTTCTATGACTTGTTTGAAGCCAAGCCTATTGAGTACACCACCAGAAACCACATTCTTTCTAATGGTCGGTGCATGTAGTACATTTGACAAGACTAGAGTCTTGCCACTTGTGAAGTACAAATCAACCCGTCCTCTTCCTAGAATGGGGGTGGTAGACTCGTTTCCCATATGTATGAGTGCTCCATCGTTTGCAACAGCGTATGTCTTGAACCAACGTCGATCTTTGCAAACATGAGTTGTTGCACCCGAGTCCACCCACCATCCAAGGTCATCATCCTGCATGGACAAACATTCAAAAGTCAATGACACATAATTCAAATCAGAATTTATATCAAAGTTAGAATCAAGACTCATAAGTGAGTCACCTTGGTTTGAGGGGTTTTGGCCACTTTGGCCTCCACCCTTGGATCCATCGTTCTTAACCTTGCAATCCCGCTTGAAGTGGCCAGTCTTGCCACACTTCCAACAAGAACCTTTTGGTTTCTTGTCAACATTATCCTTTTTGGACTTCTTGGACTTATTTCCCTTGTCCTTGCCTTTGTCCTTTCCTTTGAACCTCTTCCTTTTGCCCTTGCCATCCATCATGTTGGCCTCGTGGGAAGTAGAAGTTTTATCTTCCTTCTTGAGTCCCCCTTCTTGTGCCCTAAGGCCTTGTTCAATTTGAAGGTGAGAGCCAAGTTCCACCAATGTGAGTTCTTCCTTCTTGTGCTTTAGCACATGGCGGAAGTCCTTCCACGAAGGGGGAGCTTATCCATTATAGACGAAACCGCAATGGCCTCATCCATATGCATGGCATGTTGAGTGAACCTCCCAAGAATCCGGAGCAATTCATTGTATTGTTCCATTACCGGCCTTGAGTCCACCATTTTATATGAGTTAAAATCCGAGACTAAGAATTTGCGAGATGAAGCATCCTCCGCCATGTACTTAGACTCCAGTTGATCCCACATTGATGTTGATGACTCTACACTTTGGTAGACATCAAACAATGCATCACTCATGCCATTGAGAATATGACCACAACATATGTAGTCATCATTATCCCATTTGCTCCTTCGTCGGACATCCTCTATCTCCTCCACCATATCATCAACCGGCTCGGCCGGTCTAGGTGTAGTGAGTACATAAGCGACTTTTAGTGTAGTCAAGAGGAAGTGCATTTTCTTTTGCCACCTCCTAAAGTCTACACCCTCAAACTTATCCAACTTCCCAAAACGAGAAGTCATTTCTGTCATTAACGTCTTACTCATTATTGATCAATACAATCCTACAAAACAATTAACAATAAATACACTTAGAAGATTGTTGGAATTTCGGTGTCCGGTTTTAGACCAAAGGGCCGTAGTCTCACTTATGTGAGTAGACGGTTCTCCCAATTGCCAAACAAATTAATATAATTATCTTGAACTAAAACTAGTTATTAACCAAGGGTTTGTAATCTCCACAAAGGAGTAGACAAAATCCAACCAAGAGTTTGTAATCTCCGCAAAGGAGTAGATAAAACCCAATCAAGAGTTTGTAGTCTCCAAAGGAGTAGACAAAAACTCAACTAAGAGTTTGTAATCTCCACAAAGGAGTAGACAAAACTCAATCAAGAGTTTGTAGTCTCCAAAGGAGTAGACAAAACTCAAGTAAGAGTTTGTAATCTCCAAAAAGGAGTAGACAAAACTCTAATAGAAGTTAAGTTCAATTACACGTCTTATAAACCGGTTGTTATATGTTAAAACCATTGACTTGGATAATGTAATGAGTCATTCATAAATGAATTTTCCTTCTAAGTGTATTCTCCCCTACACCGGGAATATCCAAATACCTTAGTGGGATAAAACGTTACATGTTACAAAGACTAAGTAAGAGACTTACTTGTCTTACTTTGTAGAAAGGGTATTCCTAGGTTTTGTCAATACAAAACCAAACTAAGATGGATGCCTATCCTTTGTCAATACAAAGAAACTATACTGGTCTTTCGAGTTTTGCAAACAAGCTTATAAGAAGGCCTATCCAATGTCAATACAATGGAACTAGAAGCTTTATTGTTGCAAAAACGAATGAATTATCAAGTGCAAATGGCTCTCCCTTTTATAGGCATAGGGGGCCACGGTTTTGGGGAGTTAAAAGCGGTTAAAAACGGTTATGGAAGTTACTTGGAAGTTACTTGGAAGATGGGCCTTGAAGCCCTAGAAAGCCCGAGGCCCGAGGCCCACATAGGGAGCCCAAAACCGCTCCCCGGAGCTAGCTTAGAGCTAGCTTATTTTTCTTGGTTCAAACACTTCCAATGAGCTTCATTCACTTTAATATAGCTAGGGTAAGCTCCAAGATCCTCAAATACTCAATATCTTAGCTCAAGCTAGTGTAGCTCCTTAAGAAGCTCACTAGCTGCTTCATTGACATTCACTAAGCATTTGAGCTTGGATTGCTCCCAGCTTTTAACCACATATTCTTTAGCCAATATAAGGCCTAAGAACCAAAGGTGTGCCAATAAAATGTGGCTAAAAAGCCCCAAACGTCGGCCTTCTAAAAGCTAGCACAAGTTGACCTTGTCGTGAATCACCTTGCTTTGATTCGACTCCCCTTATAATACTAGTTGTTCTTAGTGCCGGTCACTTGGCTTGCCTCCCGCAACCCGGACCATAGTGACACACATGTGAACAACTCATTGCACCTTGTCTCAAGACAAGCTCAACGGTTACAATGAAGACTTAGCCCAAATCTCCAACATATTGTATGCCGGCCTAATGATTGTGTCGATTAAGTAATAAGCTTCCTAACACCTTCAAATCCTTCATGCATTAATCGATTTCTTCAATTTTGTTAGGCACGTCACTTGAACAGGCAACAAGAATGTCACTTGCATTACCAATACTCAGTTGGTCTAGTGGTTCTGGTGCTAGACTCCTTAAGTGTTAGCCCGGATATTCGAGTTCGAATTCTTCCGGACATAGACGGCAAAGCCGATCAGACCGGGAACTAACCTTTCAAAAAAAAAAGAATGCCACTTGCATTTTGGAAATCCTTGAATATCTTGCAATTCATACCGACACACCCATAAAAAATCAACTTCCTACAATTATTTGGATCCTTAGTAGAAATGTCGACTTTACTTTCAAAACAATATTAAGAGTTGAATTCACATTTGACCCGCCATAACCGACAACACGTACCATATAATGCATAAAAAAAAATGTTGTACTAATTTCATGATACCTAATTTCTTCGGTCACAATCCAACTTGTGTGATTTATGATCACCCATGCCCATGAATTACAACTCCCATTCACACCTTAAATGTGCACACACTCACATGCAAATACACTTTGCATACTTCGAAAAAAACAACCCATAATACTCAAACTTACATAAGCAAGCAAAGGTGTACCTATCCTCCCCTTCAAAAACACATCAAATCCCCTTCTACTCCATCAAAACAATGTCATTACCATCTCAATTATCTTTAAACCCCTCTTTCAACGTCTTCATCTCCCACCTCTCCGATTCCGGCCACCGTCTCCTCTCCAAGCAACGACCCTGGTCGGAGCTCGTTGACCACAATGCCTTCTCTCGTCCAAGTTCGTTCTCCGAAGCTGCCACTCGTGTACAACGAAACACTATTTACTTCCGCGTCAACTACGCGGAACTTTTGATTTCCGTGCTTGCGTTCTCCCTCATTACGCACCCAATTTCTCTCCTTTGCCTCGGCTTTCTTTGTTTTGCCTGGGTCGTCCTCTTCCTCTTCAGGCCGCCGGAGAAGCATTTGGTGATCGTGGGCCGATCGTATTCTCGGAACGAAGTGCTTGGGTTGCTGCTTCTGGCTACAGCAGTTGTGATGCTTTTCACCAGCATCGGTTCATTGTTGCTGCACGCGATACTCATTGGGATCGCGGTGGTTTGCGTTCATGGTGCGTTTAGATGCCCCGAGGATCTGTTTACCGATGATCATGTTATTCAAGCTGTAGCGTATTCGGTTTAAACCCGAGAACTGATATTAATGGAAATCCTTCATTGAATATTGAAACAAGAAAATTGTGAGCAGTGACACACAAAATGATTCGTTAACTCCTTCAAGATCCGTATCCGTAAAGGCCGATCAATCACAAGATTTGAAGGCAATTGCAATTCCAGGTTCTTCGTCGACACTTCCGGTTCGATGAGGGTACTTCTCTAGTAAGCATTAACATTATCAAATAACAGTTACAAAGATTTTATAAATCCCTGAAGTATTCCGAGTAAGGATGTTTTTCTCTATAAATACATGGAAGTAGTTATAGTGGATGTTTGATTGTTCAGATACTATGGGCCCGTTTGGTTTTAACTCCGGAATCGGAAACGAATCTAGTCCATATGTATACAATTGTTCATGAAAGTTTGTGGAATCATTCCTTGTGGTTTAAAGGAATTGGAGTAGAATTTGATTACTTTTGATTCCCTATATGGTAACAAAATGTGAGGGAGCAAGTGCATTTTGTATTAATCTCCAAGGAATGATTCCACATAACTTCATGAATAAGGATATACATGTGGACTAAATTCGTTTCCATTCCGTTTCCGTTTCCGGAGTTGGAACCAAACGGGCCCTATGTGTACACAGTATACATGCCGTGCAGTGTAACAAATCACCTTGTACAACAATCTATATGCTTACTATGAACTTCACATCACATCACAACACTGCCTTGGCCACACATGAAGTTGGCCTGCTGTACAAAGTTCAACATAAGCTTGGGGTTGGGCGCTTCTAACTCGAAAAGCACCTGAGGAATTCGAATAATGACAAGTATTCCACATTAAAAGAAGCGTAAATAGCGTTCAATTGCAAAACAATGTCAAGAACTCTTAGGGCAATGAGAGTAACAAAACGAAGAAATGGGCAAAGAAAAAAGTTTATGATGATCCATAATCACACGTAACAGTGTAACACTATTCTAGAGAATCGACTAATCCAGCATATAATCTTCAAAATCTAAAGTTATAGTTTGTGTAGGACTAACGAGTCAGAATGTTCGCATTCAAGATGATTCACTGATCTCTAAGATTACAACCTTCATTATAAATTCACTTCCCCTATTTTCAGATCCAATTTCACCTTTCAGTGTGTCATTATATATGCAAGGACATGCTTATGCAGAAAGCACATGATGTCAATACATGCATGTGTTTATATGGGGCTAAAGATGAAGTTGAAGAACGAGAAATTGTGAAATGTCATACCACTGTATTTACCCCTTGGTGGAGAATTGGGGCTGGGACATACAGGTTGCATTGTGGCCCACGAGACTGAAAAACAATAACCATTTCAGTTTGTAAGGAGAGAGTATTGATCACAAAACCATGAAGAATATAAACAGTCTACATTTACCGGCCAATATCTTCCTAAATTGAAGTTGTTGACAAAGGCCAGCCCTTTGCCCCATCCATCCAAAGAGAGAAAGGTGTCTTTCACCTCCCTGGCTTCTTTGATGATAAACTGGCCCGTAAAGAAAGATGGTTCTGTTATATTGGTATCTACAGGAGGAAATATGCTTTGCATTAGATCAAAATAATATTCATGTAGGAGAAACATCCACTATTTTCACGTTGCCAGACCAAAGCTAAATATCAAGGGAAAGAGTGTCATCAGAAACGAAGAAAAAAAAAAACAAGATATGAGTGGTTGAAAGCTTTAAAGCAAAAGTTTTGTGTTGTTTCATCTATAAGTTTAGTGGTTATGTAAGTGTTTTTAGTACAAGAGCTACATTATATGCTTAAAAATTCCTCAATAAAAGCTGTCTAAGAAATACTGAAAGTTGTGACTATTAAAACCTTGACTTATAGCAAGCGTTAACGTTATCAAATTATACTAAACAACAAACGACATCAAATTCTTTTGAGAAACTAAATAGCCTTGCACTAGCTTCTCCAGATAGATCTCAATTCTGATAAGGAAAAACATATTATAGATCCTAAATCACAAAATCCGTCAGATTCCCCTGAAGAACAATATGGATATTGAAAAAGAACCTTTTTCCATGCCAAATGAATAAGTGACCACTATCCATATCTTACCTATAGTTCAACAGCCAGAGCTAACAGCAATTTTCTCATGGGTACAACTTGCAGAAGCATCAATGAACTGCTTTATTCTAGCCATTTTTTCAATATTTATATGACTTCATCACGGCATACCAGTTTTCACAACTGCAAGACCATCTAACCTACCTGAATGCCATAGTACATGGAACTACTATGTAATAAATGTCATGTACATACACTACCTTCACGAGTGGGTAGCGGAATTTTTTTCTGCAGAGGAACATCAAAACTGAGGGTATTCCTGAGCTCCTCAATAAGATTCCCAAATTGAATTGGCACCATTTTCCAATTGTGAAGTACTTGTTTATCAAGATATACATGAGAAAGGATGCCCTAAAAGATAACACAGAAGAAAGAGTAATTCATTTAGATGTTTTAATCTTTATTGCATGGAAGTGTATGATGAAATTTCGTGATTTATCCTAAACATTCACGTCAAAAGGTAATCCTAATTTTTAAGTACAGAAAGAAAGAACCATATCTTAAAATTGAATTTACATGGACAAGTTTGGACAATAATACAAGGGGCCGCCAAATACCAACAATAATTGTAATAAAACAAGATAATGGAGGCTACAAGCAACATTATTTCCTTGAGGACAAAAATATAAGAAATAATTGATATTTCCCTCATTTATTGCCATTCAAATTAAACAAAAAAAAAAAAGAGTTAGTAACTGTGATATTGAGTTTTAATTAAGTCTACCCAGAATGGCTGGAAAGTGGAAATTGACTAATGTAGTCACAAAAAAAGAGTTAGTAACTGTGATATTGAGTTTCACATGCTAATTTTGAAGCACCGTGGGTTGCTTCCATTGGTTCCCTAAACCCTCCATTGTTGTTCCCCATTTCAGCCTCCAAACATACACTCTTTCCTATCAATGATCTATTTCATTCATGTAACATTAATTTATGCAAATAGGACTAAGCTATCAACCCTCACAAAAAAATCACTTTTCACGTTTTCTTCAACTCCCACAAGTTGCATGGATGTGTCAATATTTAACTTAGCTCAACATTTCCTCTTTCTATGGATTTTATCAATGGGAAGCAGCCTGAATGCTGCAATGACTCATACGCAAATACTTGCAAGAGAAAGATATAATCCGAACCACTGACTTAGCAAAACGGTATCTAGGAGTGCTCACCTTCCTGTCAAATATGTAGGGCCCATAATTTATCCGCCCCATATTCTCAACCTGGTAAAAATAATAAAGGGAAGGTTGCATTAATACTTGAGATTGTAAAACTATCTCAAACAAAAAGTTTATCCGTGTTTACTCAGTCTAGCTAGTTGATATATTTTTCTTGTTGTTTTTATACTTGATTGGATATGTATCTTGTAAGAAAGGGGAAGAGAAAAGAAGCAATTATATATATTGATATTTTCAAAACAGCAATATGGAATCCCAGCTACTAGAACCTTTTCAAGACTGGAATTTAAATTATAATTTTAGCTAGGTGTTCTAAACATCAGAGTCCAGCTAGAAATGCATTAACCATTACACAGAACAGTGCAAACATAATTTTCTGCCTAAAAGGCAAGGGAAAGTTTTTAAAAAGGTCAGCCAACAACTAGGTTACACATATTTTAGCAATTGAATTTGCTATAAACTGTAGAGCATAGCAACAACATGATACATAATGTTACTTAACTAATATAGACAATGTTTTTACCAGAATAAATATGTTGATATTTGAAGCGCACTTCAGATAAGGAAGGAGAACTTCCTTGGTTGACCATCTTGTCGTCACACCAGAAAGTATACGTCTGTGTCCATTTTCCTTGGAAGGGCATGATATGAACACTTGAGCTCTGTCGTGTACCTGAAAAAGGTTCTTCTTAGAAAGAGGAGTAACTAATTAGCGACATTGAGGGCTTGCTTCTGGTTGTTTCACGAACATTAATTTGAGACAAAAATTTAGTCAAACCGACATTATTAACGCATTATGTAAAGACTTGTGTACATAAGCAATTTCCACATCTTACTATTGGTAAATCATTCTTGTTTGATTAGGAGAAATCATTCACAGGGGTGAATTTTTTTTAAAGTTCAAGCATTGATCAGTTTGAACCAAGCTTAAGCTTTGTTGAGTGTGCCTCAAAATCCAAGGTCCTGGCACTAGGCTAATATGCAGCCCTAATATTTGTCTCACAACATCCTGAGACGGTTGTGGATACACCAGGCTGAGGTTAATATGGAGACACACAGTTAGGATATAGTTATAATTTTATATTTAGGGTTTCATTCATATTGTCTAAATGTCTAGGTTATTATATTCTCTTCATGTGGTTGAGTCTATAAATAGAAAACGATCGGGGAAGAAATGGATGATTATAAAGCTAGATTTGGAGAAGGCATATGACAGATTGAGATGGAGCTTTATAGAGGAAACAATTCGTATCATGGGACTTCCAGAAGAATGGGTGGAGAGGGTTATGGCCTGTGTATCATCTTCCAGCATGAAACTACTTTGGAATGGAGAAATGCTACCAGAGTTTAAACCAACTAGAGGGATAAGACAAGGAGACCCTATTTCTCCGTACCTGTTCGTCCTTTGTCTAGAGAGATTGGGACACATTATTAACAAAGCGGTGGAAGAGGGAAAATGGAAAGCTATTAAACTTACGAGGAATGCGCCTCCCTTATCACATATTTTCTTTGCAGACGATATTGTGCTGTTTGCTGAAGCATCGAGTGAGCAGATGAGTATTGTAAAAGAATGCATTGAAAGGTTCTGTCGCTCTTCTGGACAGAAAGTTAGCATCCAAAAATCAAGTTTGTTTGTGAGCCCGAATGTGGATATCAGATTAAGAGAGAGATTGAAAAGTATGAGTGGACTACACATTAAAGAAGAATTTGGTACATACCTTGGGATGCCAATCCTAAGTAAAAAACCAGTGTTGATGGATTTTGAGGAGGTTATTCAGAGGGCACAACTGAAGCTAGCTAGCTGGAAAGGGAGAACATTAAGTCTTGCCGGTCGACTGGTGCTTACTAAAACGGTGCTATCAACCCTTCCCAATTACATTATGAAAACAATTAAGTTACCTGTTTCTTTTATTAAAAAATTCGAGAAGATTTGCAGATCATTCATTTGGAATGGGACAGAGAATGAAAGAAGAATGCATCTTGTAAGTTGGGAGGTACTATGCCAACCAAAGTCCATGGGAGGTGCAAGCCTTCGAGATTTGAGAAGCAGTAACATGGCTGCACTAGGGAAGATAGCATGGAGATTGATCACAGAAGAAGATGCTTTATGGACAAAGGTATTATGTGCAAAGTATAAGATTGATAGGAATAGGGATCTGTTTAAGTTATCTCGAGCGAAGAAAGGTTCTTATATGCTCAAGAGTATTTTATGGGGAATGCATGAAGTGATTTATCCAGGAGTTACATGGAGGATAAATGATGGAAAGACTGTGTTATTCTGGAAAGATAAATGGTTGCATAATACACCATTGCAAAGTATCTGTTTACAGGTGATTGATGATGCATTATTATCAGCTCGGGTAAGAGATTTATGGGTGGAGAACCAAGGCTGGAATTGGGGAATATTACATATGTTAATGCCTGCCTCCAGCTTATTAAAACTGGCAGCTATTCGAATTTTTGAAGATCAGGAGACAAGAGATACGCCCTGTTGGAGATACAATGCAGATGGGGAATACTCGCTCAGATCAGGATACCATTATATCAGACATGGAGATACTGTAATACCTAATTCATCTATTTATCAGGAAATATGGAAACTGAATGCTCCTGAAAAGGTGAAGACATTCATCTGGCTTGCGGCACTTGGAAAGCCCCTCACAAATGCAGAGAGATTCAGAAGACATATCGCGAATTCCCCAGATTGTGATCGGTGCCAAGGAGAAGCAGAAACACTTATTCACATTTGCAGAGAATGTCCAAGTGCAAGGGATTTCTGGATACAGTTTGAGTCATTAGAAAAACCAGGTAATTTCTTCCAATCTACTGCAACTGAATGGTTTATAGCAAATATCACATATAAAGGGGATAGAAAGAGCGAAATCCCATGGAACATGCTATTCTCGTTCTCGATCTGGTGGTTGTGGAAATGGAGATGTGGAAGGGTATTTGAAAATGAATATACCCCAGCAAGACAAGATCTATTTGTAAGAAACCAGGCCCTAGAATACAAAAGAGTACAAGACAGTGTAAGGGATCAGAGAAGAGGAATGAAAAAAGAAACTATCTGCATTAGATGGAGGAGACCAAACAGGGAATGGGTAAAATGGAACTCAGATGGAGCAGTAAAACAAGGGAGTGGGGAGGCTGCAGCAGGAGGAGTCATTCGAGATGAAGATGGGCAATGGATAAAGGGGAGTGTGCACCATATCGGAGTATGCTCAGTACTGGCAGCGGAATTGTGGGGGCTCCTGTTGGGGCTAGAGCTGTGCTGGAATTTGGGTTATAGAAAAGTAGAGTTTGAAACGGATTCGTCGCTTATCGTACAGTGGATCAGAAAAGGAATAAAGCCTACGCATCCACTCGCTAGCCTGGTAACCCGCTGCCAAGGCTTCATTGGTAGGAACTGGTTAGTAAGGTTCCGGCATGTATATCGTGAGGCTAATGCCGTCGCGGATTTTATGGCAAATTTTGCATTCTTCTATCCGGTGGGCATTCATGTGATGGATGATCCTCCGAATGAAGCAATTTCCTTGTTAACGAATGATGTAAAGGGACTTGCATTACCCCGTGTAATTCCTGGTTAGCATATCTAATATAATTCCGAGCAAAGGAGAGTTTTCTCCTTTTACCAAAAAAAAAAAAATTATATTCTCTTCATACTATACGATATAATTTATTTATCTTTCCTAATTTAATCATCTTGCCTTGTTATTAGGATAAAGTTTTAGGGTTCGTTGTTAACCTATACAAGGCTTTTCCTATTCAATAAAGACGTAAGCAGAATCATCATCAAAGGGAGGCTAACATAAAACAAAGAGCGTTTACACGTTGCACCTAGGAAGAGGGCTCTGTCCAGGACAAGTTTACTTTCATCTATTCATCTACCACCAATCCATTTTTCACCTACCCCTAATCCGTGTCTAATCTGAGATTCAATCCTATTTCCGGGACTGTAACGCATCCTTTTGTTGGCTATTTCCTTTTCCGACTAGGGGCATCTTAGATTCCCATGGAAGTTTTGCACAAAGAGTTAGTGGTGATTAAGTAATTACTGTGAATAGTTTCCACTTAATCCTCCGTATGCTAATCCACTAAAAAATAAGGTCCGAAGAGTCAGAGCCAACAGCTCTGGTGAGTCTTGGGTGACAAAACATCAAGCGTGTTGTGCTTAAGCAAACATTGTTATCACTAACCTTAGTATGTTTGTATTAAGGCAAACATGGAAGTTTAAAACTTGTTGAAATTCCTCCTTATTTATTATAATATAACTTAAGTCACCTCTCACACGCAAATGGAAAGAACTCAGAGATGTGATCAACCTCATGTGTGCCGAACACACTTCCAACCATACTATCATTTTTCAAAACGCAATCATGCATACATATATCCTCAAAGAGTAAAGACCAGCTCCTTTCCCTTCTCCTCAGTGTATTTAATCTCGCAAAAACAACAGAAATCCTCCTTCAAACCATATGGCTCAGGTCTCCCAACCGAAACCTGAACGAATCCATACTACAATTGAACCTAGTCCTGAATTAACTCAAACTATTTAGAATCAACAACTGTGATATCAAACATCTAATCTATTATCATGGGAACTAACTGTCTAACTGTAATTGAGAAATGAGCTGAAAGGGTGCTTAAAATGCAGCATAGCTATTTTGCACTAGCAGGATCAAGAGACCATACCTCTGGTATGGACAGAATGCTAACGTCATCCTTTGCAGCATATTCAGACATATATAACAGAAACCCATACATCTGAAATTTTAAGCAAATCACATGAGAGCATATATGACCAAGCAGATTCAGAAAACAAACTACTGTGTAAATTAATTCAGCCACAGATCCAAAAGTCCATACCTGGCCTACAGACTCCATTGCAATTGGGTTTGCTGATTCTTTGATTTGAGAATCATTTTTAATGTCAATTGCATCCATTAAAGATGATGATTTCTGTAATTGAACATATCCATATGCAGCCTTTTCGATGTTGGGAGGGACTGAAGGAAGTGAGGTTTCACTACGTCTAGCCATTACCTCCCGTAATGCTGAAAGAAAGACACTGATTAAGCTCTGATATGCGGGCCAAAGCCATAACTTTTAGTGATAAATATTGTCAAATAACCACAGGTACAACAGCAAATTTGGCATCGATTGTGTTTTCCCAATATAATGTTAGGATAGTTAAGGTATGAGTTAGAATGGATATGGAAGGGTCATTGTAAGAGAATACTATTTTACTATATCCAAACACATTAAAATGCCTGAAAAGTCATATAATTGACATTTGTTCATATCCCGACACTTTCAGCTACAACCTGTGAATCTTGAGTACTTGTTTGAGCAAGAGCATGAAAGCATGGGTGGTAGGTGCGGGAAGATCTGGCCATCTGGGTGGGTAAAGCAATTTGGGACTTGGGAGAAAATCGGATAAATGGCTCACAAAGAGAGCACCCTCTTACTTGTGGAAGTAGAGAGCAAGAGTGGTGCTTGCCTTGGTGGCAGGTGGGTGGGCACTCGACCATAGGTCTGGAGGTCCAATTCTATGAGTCTCTCTACAGCTGCTGGAGTGGAAGAGTGGTGGTAGGGTTTTTTATTAAATCTAAAAAAAAAGGAGAAAGAAAATAGGCAGGTGTGTCCTACCTGTTTGATCCTGATTTTTCGGGTCAAAGATAAAAGGACTGTTTCATGAGAAATGCCACTCCCTAAACGTCACCAGGGTATCATAGCACTAGGAGAGAAGGTTTTCTTTACAAAGACATTATCCCATAGCTGCAAGCACAAAGCATAAGACTGCCAAACCACTTATCTCATTTGTGACTAGGTAAACCTAATAACTGCTGCATATTTTAAGTTTCACTCAGAAATTTCACACACCTTGGAATTTTGAATTATCCACATCACCACATTCTCTTATTGGAGCATCCTGACAGAAGAATAATATGTTTAGAGCATACATGAAACACAAAAAAAACATACAATAGTTCGAAGGACGATATTACAAAGAGAGCAGGTATGCGTTACATAATCATAAGAAGTGAGGTCTGGCTTGTAATCAGACTCTGATGAACCAGTATTGGCACCACTATAGAAACCAAAGTTGGTTCCACCATGAGCCATCTGCAATAGGAGTAGATAACATACTTCAGGCAGTGAACAAAGTATCAATAAACTATAGACCAAATGGGATCTGGAGGCATACATATAGCACTGCAGAGCCATTCCTTGACAGGATTTTTTCAAGTTCAGCTGCAGTGAAGGCAGCATCAGTCTTCGCAACTTTCTCACCCCAATGAGTAAGCCAGCCAGTGTAGAACTCTCTACAATTGAGAGAAAATGAGGTAAACTCAAGTTGAGCTAGAATTAAGGACATATGATATGTATTAAATTAACCTAAGTTTTTCCCCAAAACCAAACAATCAGAGCACTTACGCTGTGAGAGGTGGCGACTTTCCGGGGGCATTGAATTCCTTTTGCAATTTAAATATTGGCCATGGATCATCTCCCGTCGTGAAGTCAACAGCTTTCATCACAGTTTATAGTTATTATGACGTAGTGGGAACAAGAAGATTATAAAAACCATAATTTTGGTATAATGACATAGAGAGAATTTTATGAAATTCAAGCATCAACCAATAAAGATAGGGATTCTCCACGACCATACACGAAAAAGGAAGACATCAAAAATTCAATAGAATCAAAGTCAGTTCCCAATTCACTTTGTACATGTGCAGTTAGATGCTATAAAATCTAGCAACTAAGCTAATCAAGTTATGCATGTGAAGAAAAGAATTTTTTTTCCTACAAGAATCCTGCCATATCTTATGAAAGCTAAGACTTCTCAAAAAGATTGACAGATCACATGCTCACCAGTGTAGACACTATCTCCTCGTATGGTTCCTTTCTCAAGGTTTTCCCTTGAACCTCCATCTGTAGTGTACCTGAAGCAATCAAAAACCCATGAAGTAAATAGCATTATTGCAACATGTTGACATTCGAGTGAATTAGTATACAGCACATACATGCAAAAGAAGCATTACGAAACCAACTTTCAAGTTGATAAATCAAGTCAAACATGCCCATGAGAAGTTCACATGCAAAGGACATCTATATACGAGATCTTCTGAAATGTAAATGCAAAAAGGAAAATAGGCAACATCACAAGTCTTCTAGGTTTGCCAAGCTCTAGAGATGAATTTGTTTTTGTTTAAAGGTTGTATAGATAGTTGAATAACAATTAGCATAGGTTAGGTACAGGCCACACCCGTGAACCAATATAATATCTTATCCATATTTTAACGGAAGAAAAAATAGCACCAGGTTAAAAGGATAATGTGTCTTACAAAATTACACCATTTCCGAGGTGTCTCCTAGCCAAGCGCACTAGGTGATGCAGGTAGACCTTATCATCTCCAAATGAACCAAACTCGTTCTCTATCTGTCAAAGTATCTCATTCAGATCTACTTTGTTTGCAATCTACTTTCAGATAATCAAAGGAACTCGGCTTTAACCAAGGAGCATATCTAATTTATATACAAAAAAAAACTCACCGGTAATCAATGATCTACCACCATGAACTTATTTTCCATTCATAGAAGTAAAACCTAGACTCACGCAAGGCATCATTGCATTCAGGAAACCAAATGTAATAATTAATAAATTCCACATGACCTAGAGTATCAGCAAGATCAACAAAAGCACAACATCAAAACATGATTTCCCCATTTCGTCCAGACTTCTCAATTTTACAGACTATATGAAAAATAAATTTGGAAATAGAAGTGAATGAACAAAAGAGTTAGGGAAATCGCACATGGTGCGCTTGTCATTGATTTTTCAACATAACGCCCAAGGTTTTCTGTAAAACTCAACTGGTGTCCGTCTACTTTATCACTTGCTCAGTTGCTCCTACTGCCTACAGCTTTATGATGTGTATGTTGCTGTCATATTTTCCACATTAAATTTCTTAATGTCTTTATTTTTAGTGTCTCTATGCTCCTCATTTGTAAAATTACCAAAACATCCCACAATCATTATCATTTTACCTAAAACTACTGGAAGTACCCAAAAATAGTATAAGACAAGTTAGTCAAATCACCCTCGAGGGGTATTTGGATTATTCCACAGCTTGTCGGACGCAACATGGACTTTTTTGGAAAAAAATCTTAATCAGCATTTATTATTATTAAAAAAAAACTTGAACACCGGTATCATATAGAAAAGTCAAAACCACAAGGGCACTATGCAGAGCTTTTAAAAAAAATTGTCTAACCTGAAGCATAACGATGGGTCCACCATTGACGTAAAGATATGGAGCTAACATTGGTAGCAACACTCCCCACCATTTATCCACCTGCAACAACTCGCAATTGGAGAAGTAAATCATATAAATTACCTTACCATATCCATTTGACATTGAAAATCATTCAAAACTCAAAAGCGCTTGTATCAAACAAGTGAGTGTGCTATATGGGGACAAGTGTTTTACTTTAAATAAATAAATAAAAGCAAGAGAACATACCAAGTTAAGATAAGCAGGATCAGAAGATCGTAATCTGAGAGCTGGTTCTTTAGAAAGTAACCATGCCGGAAATCCACCCAAATCCCATTCTGCCAGGGGTGACATTATTTTTCTTAGTTGCAGCCTTTATAAAATCCTAAGATAGGGAATGAAATTAAAGGGGGAAAATCATTCAAGTTAGAATTCAAAAAGAAAAAGACATCTAGATTCACAAACTTAAGGGTCAAAATTTGTGAAAATTTGGAAATATGGTCGCACAACAACACCCGGGACCAAGGAACTTTCAAGTTTGGACTTTTCCTCTTGGTATAAATAAACTTTCAAGTTTACTCTTAGTGCCCTCATAATTTAATTTGTTTCCCTCTATACCCTTACTTAATATATTACATTAATACTTCTATTATAAAATTCAAAAAATTTTAAAACTAAATTTTGAATTAAAAACTTTACAAAAAACCCTAAAATGTATTATTATTATTATTATTAATATTAAGTGTTTTTAGAAAACGCTTATATATAAGTGGAAATTTAGAAAGAAAAAATTAGGAAAAAAAAATTTTGCATTTCTTTTTTTTGTGGTGTTATTCGCATGGTTCAAAATTTCGTTAACGCACCACTCATAAGCAATCGTAAAAAAAAAAAAAAAAAAAAAAAAAAATGACATCACGGTTACGAGTTCCGTAACCGTGATGCTGTCAGTTTTTTTTTGGGTTAGAATTCATGTACAAGATTATCACAGATCCGGAACCCGTAATCATGACGGCTACGGGTTCCGTAACCGTGAATTTTTGGTCACGGTTACGGATCCCGTGACCTTACGACGGTTACGGGATCCGTATGCGTGGTGCAATAACGAAATCTTGAACCGTGCGAATATGACTCCGTTTTTTTTTTTCAGAAAACAAAAAACTAGTTTTAAATTTATAGTAAGTTTTTTTTTAAAAGTTCTTTAGATAATAATAGATTCTAGGGATTTTGAAATAGATTTTACTTTAAAAAATAGTTTTAAATTTATTTTGTACTATTTTTTAAAATTTATAATAGAAGTTTTAATAAAACAAATTAAGTAAGGTATAGAGGGGAACAAATTAAACCGAGGGCACCAAGAGGAAACTTAAAAAGTTCATGGATACCAAGAGGAAAAGTCCGGTCCTTAGGGGCACCAACAGGAAAATCCTTGAATTTTTTACCAAATAGAAAGGGAAAAGTTGGAGTTCGATCTTTTTTGTTAAAGTAATTTGAATGTGCATCCAACTCATGATAGAACTTATGAATTATGATGATACGGATTAGACTTCCCAAATATTGTGCAGGACTCCAACGAAATCAGATTTCTGAAAGTAGATGAATATGGATCAAGATTAGAGACTCGCCTGCACAGATATAAGGCCCAGCTCGAAGCATAACCAAAATATCTAGCTTATTGCAGAGTCTTAGAAATGATATTATGTCTGCAACACCCTCGAACACAAGTTTGTCAGGCGTTGGTTCATGCAAATTCCAGGGAACGTATGTCTGTATGGTATTCAAGCCTAAAGCTTTTGCTCTCGACAGTCTATCTTCCCAATACTGCAATCAACAGAAAGAGTCACACAATTATCAGTCATAATCTTGTCCAACGTTACATTGATGAAGGTTTAGCCCAATGCTTTTGTCATGATAACGTCAGGCACTCATACAGACGATGATACATAGATATGGCCTATGGGGATATTTCATCATTTAATGTACACATACTCCTTCTGCAAAACAGAGATAGAACGGCAATTCAAGGAGACGCTTTTGTGTCTCTATCATTGGACAAAGTCGAATCCCATTTGTATTTCCTAAGCTGTTGTTAAAAAGGATTGTAAATGATGATTTTGCCTACATTATCTACAGCTTAATGATATTACTGTAGCAGGCAAGTTCCCTATTCCCATACAGAAGATTCTGTATTCCATGTTTCCCTAAGAAGATTGAAGCCAATAATCAGAGTCTCCATTGAATTACCTGACCTTGGCTAAGTTGCTCAACCATTAGCTTATCCAAGGGCCATTTTCCTGACAGCTGAATTCTCAGACCTTCTTTCTTAGTGGATATAGAGAATTATGAAGTAACATAATAGTACCTGCCCTATCTCTCTTCTTAGACCTTCTTTCTTCTCTCTTCCCTCTATCTCCCCACACACCACCATCATTGGTGTAAACCTTTTCCTGACACCTGAATTTTCAGCAGATCTATCCATGTCGAATTTGCGATGAACGAAATTTTCACAATAATCAAGGAATTAACTGACGTAAAGTATTCAAGGACCGAGTTACACCTCCCATGAACTAAGAATGAATTGGCAGTAAAGTTATATTTTCTATAGTTGGTTTGAATGTCATTTTTCATCATCAAAACACTCTCAAATTTTAGGGATCCAAATGGCTATTAAACTCTCACATTCTAAAATATTTATTCTGGAAAAGAAAGATACGCAAAGCGGCAAATGCAGTGTACCTGTGGTAATATCCGAAAATAGTGCATATCTCCTCCGAGTATCTGGAAAGGCTTGCCATCTTTCCAGAACATGTCATCTTCAATTTCAAATGCCCTTCCATGAACCTGAGCCAAAAGCCACGAATAACGCATAGGCAATACGATATGCAAATCAAAGAATTTTCTTTCACGCGAATAATTGGACCAAATTAAAACCCTAATTCCTGTGATCCCGTCATGTATTTTCTTCCACACTGACTGTACATAAAAAATTCAAGACCAAACTACAAACAACAGACGTTTTTACACTAGTACTTAAGCATGACTGTATGAGACAGAATCAAACCTTCTTGCGATGGTGGGAGTGGGAGTCGGAAGATGACAGGGAGGAGAGAGTAGGGAGAGGAGCGACAAAGGCGAAGAAAGCAAGGACGGTCAGTAGGAAGAAGATAGCTGCCATGGTTGTCTTCTTCCTCGGTAACCTCCGAGCAGGAGTTCTAGCTGGTTGCCCGGTCATCATGTTCTACCTAACTCTTTGAGGAATGCTCTCCCCAAAGCAATGGAGCATAATCACAATTTTTGGGATAATTAAGTTAAATTACAATGTTAACAAGATCGTCAATATGTCCGAGTGGTTAAGGAGACAGACTCGAAATCTGTTGGGCTTTGCCTGCGCAGGTTCGAATCCTGCTGTTGACGTTTATTTTTTTAGGCTATTCTTCACAAGAACCACAATTTGCAAAGCCACCATTTTCTCATACCTACTCATCTATATACGTCACATGTCATTTTTTTAGAATTTTAGTTTTTTTTAAAAAATATATGTAGTTACCATATTTTAATCATCCTATTATAGAACTTAAATTTATCTACTTACCAAACATATATGTATATATACTATTAGTGTTAAAATATATATCTATATACTAATAATAAAGTAGAAGCCTTTAATATCATATGTTTATTTCCGTTCTTTTTGTCAATGCAATTTAAAACACACTCTCATTTTAAAAAAAATAATTAAAAAAACCTTAATTACATAAACTATGGTTCCATATATTTTAATATTACGGGTCGTTTTAACGCTCAGTTTCATTTAAGACCTTTTTTTTTATCAAGAACATGTAAACTATCATTTATTTAAAAATATCCCTTTCTGTTTTTATTATCTTTTACTTTCTCTTATAATATTATCTTCCAACTCATTTTAATTAATAATTAGATTTGTTTTATAATTTATTAAAGCTAATCCCACACACGGTGCGGGTATTAGACTAGTTACGCTCAAAGCAAAGGATCAACATCTAGCTTCGATATTTACACATCGAATATTTTTCTCAATTTTTTTGACTAGGCTTCAGTATTCAAAACTGAAAATCCACCATTTTGTCATACTCATTAGTCATTATGCTCAAAGTAAACGATCAACATCCCGTTACGTTTCTTCCATCATTACCTTCGATATTTACACAGATTGAAATGCATCTGTCTTTGTTTTGATTTTTTTCAAGGCCAAGTCCTTAATTGAATTATCTATGGTTGTGATGGTTAAGGTTATGATTTCCCTTGTTGGGGCTCCTGGTACCATAATTATAAGAGTATTTGGGGCCGAGTACTTTCCAGAAATTTACATAAATTATCCAATGAGTATCCAAAATCCATAAGATTCCCTATTTCGAAGAACGGGGCCAGAATTCTTTTCTTAGCTTTTGCGGATGACGTTATAATCTTTTCTAAGACAACTACTCAAGCCAGTAACCTGATCCTCACTGCGTTGAGAGACTATTGCGACATCTCCAGTCAAATCATTAACTACCATAAATCGGCGTTTCAAACTACGGCCAACATTGATCAAAGTAATAGAAGAAGAATCCAGGGCCATCTAGGGATCAACTTATCTACAAATTTAGAACAATACTTAGGTTGCCCCATTATTAATGGCCGAGTAAACAAAGATACATTTACTTCAGTAATTATGAAAACAAAACAACAGTTAACCAAATGAAAAGCGTCTTCCTTGTCTCGAGAAGGAAGGATAACGTTAATAAAAGCTAATCTCAATGCAAAACCAAGCTACATCATGCAGACGTTCATGCTACCAGTAAATATCCATACTGAATTGGACAAACTGAATAGAATTTCCTTATGGAATAAAGGTCCAAATTTCCATCATTTGATTAGTTGGCATAAAATTTGTAAACCATATTCCCTTGGCGGAACTGGTATTAGAAGATCAGAAGACGTGAATAAAGCCCTTCAAATGAAACTTTTGTGGAAAATTTTGGCGGAACCGGATAATATTTGGGTTAAAATTGTGGAAGAAAAATACCTTAGAGGTACCCGACTCTAGGAGTATAAATGCGGGACGAACGCATCATGACAATGGAATAAACTAATTAAGTTAAACGAAGAATTTACCAAAGGTCTCACATGGAGGGTTGGGGACGGAAAAACAATTAGATTCTGGAAGGACAATTGGATTCTGGATAAACCTTTGCAAGATGTGGTGACAAACACAAACTTTATAAACGATGTGGAACTTACCTCTGTGTACATTAAGGATAACTCATGGGACATCCAACGATTCAACCAATTAAGTACAATACTACCTCTGAACATTATCGAAAAAATAAAAAAGTATAATCTTCCCAATAGTTACATTCGGGATAGACTATACTGGTCGGGGAATGAGGAAGAATGGTATTCGACTAAATCATCTTTAGAATTTATCCAAAAACATAAGGTCGGGGTTACCACGGATAAATCTTGGATCTGGAAAATGGACGTAATGCCCAAAGTTAAAAACTTTTTATGGAAACTAGCATTAGATGGTCTAACAACAAAGGAAAATCTCGACAGACAAAAGATCTCCGTCGTAATGCATTGTGAATTCTGCAATCACCATGCTGAAAGTGTCAAACACCTTTTCTTCCAGTGTCCCTTTATGATATCAACCATTAAAAATCAGAATATAACAACGATCTTAGAAAACTACGATTTTGCTAATTGGAAAATCGTTGAGGCTCTTCATGACCTAAAAGGATTAATATCAACAAAAGAAATGAATCTCACTGTAGTCACTTGGTGGAACATATGGATGACAAGAAATCAATTCATTTTTAACAAAACAAAAATTCCGAATAATATAAAGAGTTAGCATTGAACCAAATAGATGTGTGGAACAAAGCAAATATGAACCAAAATATGAATAACATAGCAAATAAATCACCACGAAGAAAAAAGAAAAATATTAAATGGAAAACACCAGAGAATGGTTTTCAGAAACTTAATTTTGATGCTTCACAAAACTCGGCGGGAAAATTTTCATTTAGTTTTATCATCCAAAATCACAATGCCGTCCCAATCAAAATTGGAAGTGATAGGTGTGATGCTGAATCCATTTTGAAAGCAGAAGCTCTCGCCTTACGAAATGGTCTCAAAAAGGCCAAGAGATTGGAATTAAATTCATTGAGATTGGAGGAAATAATCTGACGCTTGTCAACTCGATCAATCATATCTGGAAACCACCTTGGGAACTTGATATGATTATCAACCATATTACAATTATCACCTCAGGGTTTACTATCTCCATCACTCGACACATTTTTAGGGAAATTAATTTGGTTGCGAACAAGATAGCTTCACATGAAGACAATACCGATCTGCACATTAATGAGATTCCAAAAGATGTTCAAGACCTGATCCTCAAGGATGTCATAGGCCGATTGGTTTCTAAAAACTAATCCACCTATTTTCTTACCTA
This sequence comes from Fagopyrum homotropicum, assembly GCA_033239125.1. Lineage (NCBI taxonomy): Eukaryota > Viridiplantae > Streptophyta > Magnoliopsida > Caryophyllales > Polygonaceae > Fagopyrum > Fagopyrum homotropicum. Next base: position 141,312,737 of record BSWB01000003.1, on the reverse strand, counting down.
TGTATCGAAAAAAAAAAAAAAAAGTATTCAGGGCAGGGCATAAACAATTTGAAGTGGACCAGGTTGAAATTGTTACAGTTCAAGGAGGTTATAGGCTCACGATAACAGCTCCAATAGGAGCAAGTTTGTCAATTCAATTTTGCACAATGTAACTAGGAAATGCATCATCCGATGTTACAGTGAGAATGCATAGCATGTGTCATAGCAAATCTGCATATCTCTAACAAGCATTGCTCAGCGTTGTCTCATAAAATTTCATAAACACTAGTTACCAGGCGATCAACACACTACACACAGTTAGCCTGAGAGCCAACACTTGAAACACATGGCATCTTTTCATGAGATATTACTCCAATTCATCACACAAGGTTCCTGCAGCAGAAAATGTTCGACTTCAGCTCAAGCAGCCATGGAAAACATTGATCTTTAAAATACTTGGTTGAAACAAAGATCATGTCGGAAACTACAATGTGCTGAAAACCTAGCTTTCTTAATCTATGGAGAACATGATATAATTAACTAGATGTCTGCTGGTAAATTTCTCACATATTTCAGGGGCTAACTTACCGATACATGTTACGAGAAAAAAGGCAACTCATTTCTTGGCATAAGTAATCTCCATGGGGTTCTGAGGGGTAATTTTAAAGCCCTGAAGAGATTGCATGGCTACTGATGATTGTTCCTCATCTTCAAACTCTACAAATGCAATTCCTGGCTTTGCTTCTATTACTCTCACTTCCTTGAATCCTGGATATTGTTGGAAGAGCAGTTCAAGCATCATGCTTGTTGTTTCATGAGGCAAATTCTGTATGAACAGGATATTGTTGGGAGCTGTTGCTTCATCCTGTGCACTTGGTCTACGGTACGAGGACTGCATATATGTTTGTATAGGTAAGGCTTATCCAGGAAATATAGAATTAGAATAAAGATATTGAAGGAAACCTGAACAGAGAAATTAATTCCTATATTAAATCAGGAATATAAAATTTAACACAACACATGATTTTGGTAGTCATATAATCAAATTGACAGAGAAACAACAAATACAGTAAGCAATGAAAAAGAATGATGACTTGGATTATTTAACAGCCAAAAAAAATCACTTAATTTTGTGTTAGTATGGTGCTTTCATCATGCAATATTGCAATGAGAAGGGAAACTGAGTACTTACAGCGGGAACACCATTAGTCTGAGCAGGACCTTGTGTTGATTCTTCAGTATGTTGTTTCTTTTCAGCTGTACACAAATTTACTTCAATTAAAACTTTTTTAAAATCAGAGGTTACATTCTACTAGTTTCCATGACCCGATAATATACTTTAATGGGCTTACAAAAAATCTAACAAGGATGACCATAACAAGGATTCCTTTTAAAAGATGGCCATAACAGAAAATTAGCACAACTTTAATCCCCACATTTATATCAAAGCAATAGGATGTAATTGAAAGTTAAAACAAAGGTTATGTTTAAATTTCAAAAAGACAATATATAACTATATACGAGACAAGTGGCATAATATTACTGCTTTATACAGGATATACACATAGAAACACATTCATTCCACCTGTAGTCCCGTGTCATGTACATGTAAGATTGTTTCCCCTGAAAGTATGCAGTATGTACCAGGATTTTTACAATATCTAGCATTCTAGACTTCCTATATCACAAAATTGGATAAGTTGCACTGACAGCTAGTATGGAAAATTTTGTTGAGATCTGTAATTCAACTTGTAGATACATGGGTGCAGGATGTCCATGTAGCTGTACTTTCTAAACTAAAATTCAAAATGTACATATGATCCACTTTTAATTGGACACTCATGTTAGTATTTCGCTAATATGACATCAATAGCCTGCTGTTCACTAGGGACATTTTACTATGCAAGCTGAAGCTAAAAATACAATAGCTGTAAATTTCAATAACCACATTTACAAGCATATATGTCCATAAAACAGAGAAATGAATGACATTGTTGCTTACATTTCTCTTCTTGCTTTTTCTTTTTCTCATAGGTTCCATCTGCTTTTGCAAGGCAATCAGACTTACTTTTTGCATATTGTATCCTCTGCATAATAACGAAACAAAATCAGGTAAAGCACTGTAGATATTTAAAAAACGGTAGTTTTTTTACAATTTTCTACCGAAGGACGGTGTATTCAAATTTCAAAGTACCAACTACTATTTTACAACATGGAAGGTGCAACATTTTGCTGCTAATCTATTAGATAACAACCGAAAGAAGGTTTTCAATCAATAATTGTACAGCAGTTCCTTGTGATATAATTTTCAAAATATAAAAAAATATTTCATCAGAAAAGATATACAATGGTAAATTGTTATGTCAAAAAGATATTTGAGAGAGGCCAAATGAACACTATCTTAATTTGGGTCAAAAGGGGACTACCTAAGAACCGAGACAGTTTCATAAAATCTTTAAAGTTACATTTCAAATGACATTGAAGTAAGAACACAATACGTATACACATGATATCTGCAATTGCTTGATCAAAGAAAGAAGAAGCGTACCATAGGTTTATCATAAAATAGGAAATTCTGCATTTGCCGAACTGCATTACTAGCAGCTGTAACTTCACTAAAACAAACCCATGCCTGCCCTCTAAGCTTAGGTGTTTTCAGAGCAACAACATCCAAAATTCGCCCATATTGAGAGAATAAGCAATAGAGTGACCTTTTCAACTCTGCCAAAAGAAATTTTCAAATTTTGAGATTCATATAAAATGAATATCGGTGTAATGTTCAGCTGCTGAGAGATTATCTGAAGTCACTTATTAACACAATGTTTATCACTAGGTCTGTATATATTGCAGCAGAGTAGTAGACCCAATGAAAGCTGCAAATTCACAAGCACAGTGTTGACCACAAATTGCTTTTCAGTAAACAATTGCTAACAACTTGTGAAGATATGGTCCATAAGGTAGTAAAAATTTCACAATGAAAGCTAAACAGTGTAAGAAGGTCAAGGATGAACACAAAGGTTGGTTCAATTACAAACTGAATTAAGTATAAAAGTATAACCATGAAGATGAAGATGAAGATGAGGCAACCTAATTTTAGGTATGAATCGATTACACGTCTACAAGGAGTGGAAAGCTAGCCAGCATCCATTTACTTCATTATACAGCATATTTGAGCTGAATTTGTGATAACAGGCATCAGTGCGTTCAATTTGATTCAATAAAGACCTAGGTCATATTCCCATAAGTCTTAGATACGTATTTAAATGCATCGTCAAACAAAACAAAACTCTTCATTCAGGATGCTAACTATGTACCTAACGAATTTAAACCTCGTACACGACAAATAGTAACCTTTAACAACACTGCTATCTAAGTACCCAATTTCACTGGAAAAACTTCCACTCCCGTAAAGCAGCGGGAGAATGATAAACATCTCAGATTCTCGAGTAGAACAAAACTTAAATCGCTCAACAGCTGAACTGAACGGACCTGATGCTCTACACTAGGGTTTCGACGATTTCCAAACATGAAATGCCGAACAATATCAGTAACAGAAACAGTGAAAAGAGAAAAAAAAAAAAAAAAAAAGAGATCTACCATCTTTTTTGACCTTCTCATTGAGATTCTTGACATAGATGCTTTGATTGGGTGGGATATCCCCAGATAACATGGTGCCGTAACCTCACTGGAGAGCGAAGCGCCGATGAAGGTGGTTGTCCTGCCGGAGCTAAATCGCCGTGGACTAAAACCCTAGGATAACTAATAGAAGGTGCTCAACTGTGAGTTTCCTCAAGATGCCTGCTTTCAAGCCAAAAATTCATATTGTGTACCTAAAGGCCCAGAAACAACAACAGTAAAATTGGGTTTGGCCCACTATACAAAGTATTGGCATAAATAAACCGCCTCGTTATCTTCTTTTATCAATATTGTAAAATGATTTATCACGTCGACCATATTTGGTGTATCGAAAGTCCGAGAATCGAAAAAAGATAAACCGGCGTACAAATAGCAAAACATCAAAAGAAAAACACAACATATAACACAAGCAATTTACCAAAAAAGTTTTCAAAAAATCCGAAAAAATCAAAATAAACAAATTACGAAAGAAGGCGAGGCACATTCAAGGTTGACAAACACATGGATGGGTGCACGGGGTTTGATGATGTCATGTTTGCACGGAAAGTGTTTTGATGTTTGGAGGTAGTATTAGTAGATCAAACTTAGTTTGAGATGCAGTATTTTATTGATAGAAACGAAAAAATTGAAGGGGTTAATCTTAGTGGCATGATATTACGTGAATATATTACGTGGTAAGATGACATATCAAAAATATTTAGAAAATGAATTATTTTATCAGGAAATAATGATAATATTCCTATATTACTTTATATATATATATATATATATATATATATATATATATATATATATATATATATATATATATATATATATATATTCAAGGAATCACGATCCTTTAATCAAAATAATTAAGGGTTGTGATTTGTTCAAATTAATTGATATTTGTCATATACTCCAACAAAAGTTTAGTTGAACAATTGAACATATAAATTATTAATTTAACAATTAGTTATACAATTGGTCATATAGCTAAACAATTTCGAATATAGTCAAGCAATTGACATATTTAAATAATTAAGAATATAGTTGAACAATTTTTATTTGAACAAATACATGTTATATTTGAACAATTGTTAGTTGATTCAATGATTGTAGATTCTTCCTACTTTTGACTAGGGCTGTTAATTGAAACCGAACCAGTTTTTTACGGTTCGGTTCGGTTCCTCTTAATTATTTGTCGGTTTTTTTTTCAAACCGAACCGTTATAAAAACGGTTCGGTTCGGTTCGGTTCCTTAAAAGAAAAATAGATCGGAACCGTTTATATTTTTAGGTAAACTAGTCAAAGTAAAATAACATAATATATAACAAAAAACAAAAAGTTTAAAAAAGGTATTGATCTCTTTCTTTGGTATAATGACTATAATATTGTCTTATGTTCCTCTCTCACATTCATTTGTTCCTCACTAAATCGGTTTCTCTAGTTGCTCAACAATTTCTTTAGCTAGGTTTGTCTTCAATCCAGAATTTCTTTGTCTACAACCATTTTGTTGTTAGTTTCTTTAACTTAAACTATAAAAAAAAAATTGAATTCTCCCATTTATAAGACAATGGGTGTAGTTCGTCGAGATAGACTTGAGGTTTCAATTTTATCTTCCATTATAGTAATGCTTAATTACTTATTATAAGACATTCTTGAGTTATCGAGAATTAGAGAAAATTACGAGAAAACAAGTAAAAAATTAAAAACATCTATATTCTTCACAAAATTAGAGTATTTAGACTATCCTCCTATAATTCATATGCAAATGAAAGTCGTAAAATAGTTGTTGTTAGGTTCATAACGGTTCCTTTGTAATACGGTTCCAAATGGTTCCACTCATAAAAAATATACACAAGAACCGAACCGTATACTTAAAATGGTTCGGTTCCTTATTTGGTTCGGTTCCAAACAGTTCCGCCTCTTAAAAGTACAGGAACTGAACCGCATAAATAAAATGGTTCGGTTCCCGATTCCTAAAAAAATCATTGTTTAGGAACCGTTTTAACAGCCCTACTTTTGACTCTAAGGATCATTTTCACTTAACTCAACTCTCTATATATTATGTTTTTATTCTCTTTTGATGTAAATTTTATTTTTGTTTTAATTAATTTTTGAGTAAATTGATGTGTCATGGTGATATATCACTACTAGAAAAGCGGGTTCTAAGCGACGCTTTTAATAATATTTTGCGACACCTTAAGGTGTCGCAAATATGATATACGACACTTTTAAAGGGTGTCACAATTTTCGCCGTCACAATTGGCAGAGGTGCCAATTGCGACACCTTAACATGTCACGGTAAATTGAGACACCTTAAGATGTCACACTAGTTAATAATTTTGCGACACGTATATGTGTCATGTTTTGAGGCATTTGTGACACTTTCCCGCGACTCTCTTCAGCCCTTGCTTTGCTATTTTAACGCAATTATTTTCGACATCTTAAGGTGTCGCAATTTACAACTAATTTATAAAAAAAAATAATTTAACAATACGATTCTCTCTTAAACACCACCTGTAATAATATCAAAATGGCATATATATCAAAAAAAGAATGCTCCAATACACAAGATTTTCATATTGATTGCTTCACAAACTAGTAGAAATAAAAGAAAATTTATTACATTAAGAATTCTTCCAAAATAGTGTGTTAAACATAAACCTTCTTCAAACATTAGATTAGTCTACTGTTTTTACAAAATACCATGTACAAAAAGTTATACTATTCTTCAAATAAACCTTTCCTTGAACTCTTGCTTCATGCCAAAGTCACAAATCTTTGCTTCTAGGCATTTGACTATTTGTAGCACTTTGTTCTACACTCTGAAAAAACAACAACAAAGAATAAGTCTAATATTTAGAGCAAAACAGTTCATGAAAATCAAAGATACAGTAAGCAACCTTTATGACAGGTTGTGACAGTAAAATAGTTGGTTCTTTATGACAGTAAACTAGTTGCTAACACAAGCAACCTTTATGTTCATTATTAACAACAAACTGAGAAAGGTATCTCGTACTGACTACTTCTGTATTATTAACAAGCTTGATTAAGAAATTTAAAATTGCAGAATTTTAAGAACATCCAATTCATTTGTAATGTAAGAGTGTGAGTATTCGATGAAAAGGCTTATACACATGCCTACGCTAAAACTATATATAAAAGTATGCAATAGTATAACTACTTCTATATTGTTTATGTATTTTATTAGTAAAATATATTTTAATTCATATATACATTTACAACAACTAACAAGAAAAGATAATGATGCATTAAAACTCTACGCTACCTAACTAGTTACCACTTAAACCCTAACAAGTTGTTAATTGTTTTTACAATCCTACTACTGCTTATTAATAAATCAAGATAACTTATAGAGAAGTTTTTATTTAAAATTTTAATAAAAAAAACCTATACCAAACTACTAGAAAACTAGTCCACCAACCTCATATATATTACGTTCGAAATCGTCAACTGAACCAAATTCTTTGGTTGTTAATAATGAACATAAAGTGCTACAAATATTACAGATTCCTAAATTGAACTCATGTAATACTGGCTGGAGATATACGTCAATGTTGTTGTCAGGACTTGATTTTCCGGGAATGATCATGGAGAGGATAAATGAGGATGGCTTCATAACTACCCAAGGAATCAATATTACTAGCCAAGTACTGTAAGTCGTACTCATGAGACGATAAGGATTGAAGCCATCTGTAGCAAGACCTAATCTGACATTACGCGGTTCAGAAGCAAAATCAGGATATCTTACCTCAAAATCTTTTCATGCCAGTGCATCAGCAGGATGCCTTAATTTTCCATCTTTCACACGATCCTTGTGATGCCATCTCATGTCTTTTGCTGTTTTTCTTGACATGTAAATCCTTTTTAATCTTGGAATTAAAGGAAAATAACGCAAAACCTTCGCAGGCTCACCCTTCTTGACAACCTCATTATTTTCATCGCCCTCTTTTCTAGTCGACTTCTTCCATCTTGAGGTTCCACAAGTTGGACAACTCTCTTTTTCCAATAGATTACCTCAATACAAAACACAATCATTTGGACATGTGTGGATTTTTTCATATCCAATACCCAAATCATTTATCATTTTCTTTCCCTCGTAATAAGACGATGGAAATTTCGTGATTTGAGGAAAGGCGTCACTAAGAAGTTTGAACAACATATTGAACGACTCGGCACTCCAATGAGACATAACTTTGAGGTGAAACAAGTGCAATATAAATGACAATTTTGAAAATGATTTACAACCTTCATAGAGTTCCTCATCAGCATATTCTAATAACTTTTTATACTTAGCATTTTCTTCGTTTGACGTTTCATTCGGATCTTGACCTTCATCATCTGATCGCTCATCTAGAAGCTCTTGCACTTCGGCATCCGATTCCATAAACACATTTTGAGCATGAGAAATATTCGGACCGAAAACCGCACTTAATAATCCCCCCATATCATCTTGACCCATCAATGATTCTTGTTGACTCTCAAGAGATCCTTGATTAGTGTTTCGCCTGTCATGCCCCAACATACGTGGAAGCATATCTCCTTTTCCATGATGAATCCAATTCTTGTAAGATTTGTCAAATCCTTTGAGCAAGAGATGTTCTTTAACCTCATTTATGGGTAGCCATTTATCCATCATACATCTTTTGCATGGACATCGCGTTCTACCTTCGACAAGATTTTCCTTTGCCAACTCCAAAAACTTTTTATCACCATTAAGATACATTGGATAACTATTTGGCAAATCAATCCAACTTGTATCCATACTTGTAAAGCAAAATTATAACAACATTAAATACTAACAAGATGAATTAACCTACAATTATGCATAATATTGATGTACATAGGACAATATCTAAGACAAGAGAAGGAAAAAACAAAAACATGCAAGGGGGCAAACAATTGACATTAACTTTTTGTACAGAGGGATTGAGCACTAGATGCATACTTTGTTCTAATGACATGAAACAAATTACACTTCTAGAAGAGCATTATTTGAATTTTCTTCTTCTACCTCGTATTGGAACAACCCATCTCACAAGAAATCCATAAGATTGGGCTCAACACGTGGATTAGTTAGAGCTGTCGTCCGACATATTTGTATAATGCCAAATGTAGAAGAGAGGTTTTTCCAATTACTTGGGATGCCGTTGTAGGCGGCTCGACATGAATGTACTTGCTACAATTACAACTTATTCATTGCTGCAGCTGGTCATGAGGGAAGACCGGATTTGGCTGAGAAAGTTCTTCAGATAATGAAAAAAGTGGTGTTGAGCCCACTTTAGATTCCGACACACGATTCCCAGATTTGGATTTTGAGAGACGAAATTTATGAGCCGTGAAGACAATACGGAGCAGTGTAACCTAATATTCAGTTTTGGGAATTTGGATTTTAATATTGTGACACCTTATGGTGTCGTTAAAATAAAATAAAATAAAAAAGCGACAACCAAAGGTGTCGCTATTTGTGTCATTTGCGACACACAAAGTTGTCTCTATTTGTGTCATTTGCGACACATTCAGTTGTCTCTTTTTGTTCCATTTGCGACACCTACATGCGTCAGAGATTTGCGACTCTTTAACTTGTCTCTAATACTGCCATTTGCGACACCTTTATGTGTTTGATAATTGCGACACCTTAAGGTGTCGCAATTTGGCGAGGGTTTTGCGGATGCAAATTTTTTGCGACACATTGACATAGTGTCGGAAGAAAAGCGTTGCATGTGGCCCGGGTTTCTTAGTAGTGTATATTTGATTGTTTATTAATTTTAATGAAATTTTTTATTAAAAACCATAGCAAATATATAAATATCTTGTCATAAATATGTAAATAATTAAAAAAAAAAGTGTTAGGTGATATAGTTAAGAATGTGACACGTGATCTTAGACTCTTGAGGCCCGTTTGGTTCCAACTCCGAAAACGGAAACGGAATGGAAACGAATTTAGTCCATATGTATATCCATATTCATGAATATTTATGGAATCATTTCCCGTGGTTTAATGAAAAATACACTTGCTTCCTCACATTTTGTTACCCTATAGGGTATCAAAAGTAATCAAACTCTCATCCAATTACTACAAACCACAAGGAATGGTTCCAAAAATTTTAATGAACAAGGGTATACGTATTGACTAGATTCGTTTCTATTCCATTTCCGATTCCGGAGTCAAAACCAAATGGGCCCTTAGTATATTCTATTTGAGTAATGTATAATATATTTTATTTTCTGATTTTTTTTCCATAGTCTCATCTCGTTAATTCCTCCAACCAAAAAATGGAGCTATATTGTTTGCAAATTAGATAAAAAAATAATTGAAAAATGTTGCAAATACGTAATAGGGGAACAACAAACCGAGCAATCATATGCATTTGATCTGGCAACTCGCAACAACTAATATTATAAAATAAAAAAATGTCAATATCACTAACTAGTTTTTTAATAATATTATTATATTAAATAGATCTATAATATAATTTTATTTAATAAATATGTCCATAATAAATAATAGTGATAAGTCAATTAAAGGTTAAAAACTACATAAGTATACAAAATAAAAGTTCATAAAAAAGAATATACTTCGTCAAATTCTTTTCAAAAAAATTATGGATAGATTATTTATAAATTATATTTTATTATTTTCAGTTTCTAAAACGTGTTCTTAAAATTTCAAAAATTTTCTGTATATAAGTTTGTCGATACTTTTTGACTAGTATAGTACCCGTACCCTACACGAGATTTTTTGTAATTATTATTGTATAAAGCTTATATTAATCATATTTGTAACACCCCGAATTTTCAAAACTCGGGACATTACTGGTTAGTACTTCACAATGGGTCCCGACCTCAGTTTGACAACAATTTTACTAGGGTCTTACAACAAGACACAAATAAGAGAAACCGAAAATCCTAAAGTAGTATTTTAGAGGGATGAATGTAACACAACGTCTAACAGCCCACGGTACTTAATAAACATAAAAGTCTAACAGTCTTAAAATGATGAAAGAAGCAATAAAGCAAAAAGCCCAACCCCACTCTAAGGAGTACGGAGACCCGGTTGACCACTACTTCCAGATCACTCAGTTGTTGCTCTAACATGTGGTAAATCTAAACAACACAACAGAACAACTATTAGCTAACTATCTAAAAGTTAGATAAATGAGAATAGCACATACACACACGATAGCAACAGTAAACACACATCATGCTTTCAACCAATCAATTTATTATCTTTACTTAGGTCATTCACTCTTACTAATGATACTTATTTTGTGACACGAGGGATTCCCGAACCTCGCCTCCGTCCCAGTGTAACCATCATGAATGGATCCGATGCATCTCACCTTGTACATGTATAGTATGGGTATAGAGAACCTCCCAGTCTCCTGTCAGAGTTGGGCAGTGATGTCACGGCTCATTATACATACACTTGAGCCATAAATAATAGTAAAAGTTGTCATAATAAGTTGTTATTATAATCACACAACGCACATACCACTATTGTCATTCAACTAACATTCAGAAACTAGCTAAGTAAGTCGCAAGGACTTACCTGAATCAAATAACAACTCTCTAAAGTCTCAACTCGGTCTACAACCGTGGAAGCTCAGTAGCTTGTCAAACGAGGCACGTGAATCAAAATCACATCCCATACTCTTAGAGTTATAATCTTATAAGATGTACAATCTCTTGAAGAGAAATTACTAAAAAGGCCCTCTTAAGGTGGAAAGACTATTTTACCCCTGATCCCGAAAATTTCAGAATAATCCATAACCTAGTTCTAAATCCTCCTTTGGAACCTAATTCCATAATCTAGTTCTCAAAAGATGGTTTGCTAAAGATTTATAGAAGTTAACCAAAATTCTAGATTTTCTTAAGAGTCGCTAAGGTCCGACTTTGGCTTACGATATGAGGCTCGAAGAAAATTATAAAAATTCAGAAATAAAACTCTGGATCCTCTATGATATGCATACTCAACATAGGGGCAAAGATCTCTAAAAAACACTCAATCAAAACTCCTACATAAAATTCTAAAGTTGGAGTAAAAGCTAACATTTATTATACTTGGCCAAAATTTCCCTATGTTGTAAAAACAGCCCAACAGCCCTACTTTGGGTCCTTATAACTTCTAATCCGACCGTTAATTCGTTCCCAATTTTTAGCACAATAAACTACATATATTTATCTACAACATATCAAAAACTCAACGGTGGATGTTCCTTCTAAGATATCGAAACTTATCTCCCGAATAATCAGATTATATGCACACAACAAAAATCTGGAAATAGGTAGATGCAGGAGGTCTCCAGTTCGATACCCACTGCCAACTATTCTAAATAAACTCTCTATACTCACACATCCAAGGTTCGATTCCTAGCACAACTACACTACCCTATTATTCTAAGTCTACACAAGGCACAACACAGACCTTGGAACCACGCGTATCTATCCTACCTTGCACCAGTGTAACAACCACACTAAGGACTACAACTTACCGGCAGTAGGGGTGGTTTTTGAGTCCTTGGGTTGCTGGTCCGTAAACGAGATGGTGAGGGAGTTTCGGGTTCACGCTCGAGGGGCCCCTGGTGTCCTGGATGCACTGCCACAACACAAGTCACTACTCACTATCCCGGTTATGGAAGAGGCTCGTGGAAGGAAGAATGCTCACATTCGGACTCACCTTGCCACTGAGGGAGTACAACGCCGGTCCAGGAGGTCTGCAGTGGGGGTTTGTGGCGTCGGTTGGCTCAGATCGGCTCCACAAAAACTTCCCCGTTCAGCATCAATGAAATGCAGAAGAGAGAAGTAGGGAGAATAGATAGAATAAAGAAGGAAGGGCTCACCTCGTTTGCCCTAAAGACTCGCAAGTGATTGGAACCCGTCACGTAGTTGCGAGATGAAGGAGAGGCTGGCGTGCAGAGGTTGCTCCGGGTAATGGAAAGGGAGACGATGAGCGAGGGAGGAGAGAGAGATACGGGGCGATGATGGTGTGATCCTCGCGATATGAGAGATACGGTGCATTTAAGAGAGGATAAATGGGGAGGTACATAACGGCTAGCCCTGACGTGGAGTTGTATGTGCATCAATCATCGACTGGCTTCCTGGGCTGCAAGGAGTAGAGGCAACGGGCTCGTCTTCTTTATGGGCTGCTAGCGACTGGGCCTGCTAAGGAGCTACTGCAAGATCCGGGTTGAGGTCAAAGCTGTGAGTTCCGGGCTGGGACCAAAGCTGCAAGTATGAAGAATTGGCTAAACAAGGTAAGGAGAGGTGGGCTGAATATTTTCAAGGCTTGTCATGGTTTCGTCGTAACTCGTCAAATGTTGTCATGGTCTCGTCATAACTTCGTCATGGCTTGAATTAGGGTTCGGAAATCATCATTTTATGTGAGTTAATCTTATATAAAATGATATAAATTTTGTATGGGTATGACTCTTAGATATCATAGAAACGGTCGACGAGTCGAAAACGGTTTGACTCGGTAATAAACAGAAATAAAATTCCAGATATTACATCAATGTCCCCTAAGAATAAGTTTCGTCCCGAAACTTAGAATAACATATCTAATTAAACGATTTTCATAAATAGATTTGTATAACTTGGTCTTCTTCATCTCGTTTTCTTAACATGCAACTACTCAATCATCATAATCAGGCAACACATAAAAGAGAACACAATCACTCAATCCAAGGTAAAATCATAAACGTCAAACAAAACAACACCCGAGTACTAACTCGTCGGTACAAAAGTAGTGGCTAACTCCGCAAAGAACTCAGGATAGCTACGCCTAATGCTCTCCTCGGTCTCCCAAGAGCCTCCTCGGCTCCTCGTCTAGACCACTGGATCCTCAACATCGGTATCTCCTTAGACCGCAAACGTCTAGTACTGCGCTCCAGGACAGCTACCGGGTACTCCACAAAAGTGTGGTCGGGCTTAACTATCAGATCCTCGTGGCTGATAACGTGTCTCGGGTCCGGGATGCACTCTCTCAACTAAAATACACGAAAGACCGGATGGACACCCTCTAGTCTCGGCGGTAGTGCTAAACGGTAGGCAACCTCTCCAACTCTCTCCAAGATCTCAAAAGGTCCGACATATCGGGGACTCAGCTTCCCCTTAATGCCGAAACGCCGGACACCTCTTGTCGGTGACACCCTCAACCATACCTGTGCACCCACTCTAAACTCCAAAGGTCGACGCCTTTTATTGGCGTAGGATTTCTGACGACTCTGAGCTGCTAACATCCGCTCTCGGACCAGGGCAATCCGAGCGATGTCATTTTGTATCTGGTCTGGAGCTACTCCATCAGCTCTGCTAGGCTTATCCTAGCACAATGGCGTGCGACATCTCCGCCTGTACAAAGCCTCATAAGGTTTCATCCCAATAGACGCATGTCAACTGTTATTATATGAAATCTCTACAAGTGGAAGGTGATCGGGCCATACATGTCCCCAATCCAGTACACAGGCCCGAAACCTGTCCTCTAATGTCTGGATAGTCCTCTCAGACTGACCGTCAATCTGTGGGTGGTAGGCCGTGGTAAAGTGAAGACTCGTCCCTAAAGCAGTATGTACCTGCTGCCAAAATCTCGAGGTGAAACGTCCATCCCTGTCGGAGACGATAGTCCTCGGTACTCCATGGAGTCTTACAATGTGTCTGGTGAACTCCTCAGCTAGACGACTTACCGGCCACGTTTCTGATAACATGTATTATGGTCTATATTTTGGGGCTGGTTTAGACGTTTTATCTTTAATAATTTGCATGTATGGATGTATATTATGTGATTATATTGTTGTTTAATCTACCTTTACGGGAATCGAGGTCTACACCAAGTTTCGTTGTAATCGTAGGTAAAATGACACATTTTGGACTAAAATGGAGCTATGGAACTAAGGAGTCATTGGAACTACATTCTGGAGCTCAAAGAAGAACTCAGGAAGCATGAGATTAATGAAGAAGATTTACTTTGGACCAGATTTGAGAGATTTTACATTCAGTTGAGATTCACCTCGGTCAGCTATAGTATCACCTCGACCGAGGTGATCTTGAGGAGCGTCCTGATCGAGGCGAACACCCTGCCGCCGGCGAGATCATATTTTTTTGGCTAAGATCTTTTAATTATGGAAAGAAGATATCTTATATTTTTGGGCTGAATTTCTGGAAGGAAGATCTTATTTTAGGGAGATCTATTTTAGAGATATGGATATATTTTATAGGAAATTATATTTTTAAGATATTATTATCTTTGGAAGATAACTCTCGTATATAAAGGGTTGGATTTTCCACAATTCATAAATCCTCTACACCTTATTCTACACACAACAGTTAGGAGATTTTCTGGAAGCTTGAAGGAAGGATTGAAGATCAATCAAGGAAGGATTCATAGTTTGGAGATTAGCTTTAGAGGGAGTTTGTAAGACTTTCTTAGATTCCCTTTTTGGTTTGTTGTTTTGTTTGACTTGTGATTTGAGGAACGCTGATTTGTTGTTTATTCGATTAAGTTATTGAAGCCTTTTTCTTAAGGTTTACTTGTTCGAATATTCATTCCTTTCCCATATATTCGATTATTATTTTCATGATGATGAGTGGCTAAATTTCTTGTGCGATTCTAGGGTGATTGGCTGAAAGTTGTGGGAAAGACAATGATAGAATAATCTTAATCCCAATAAGACCCTGAAAGCTCGAGTCTTTAACCTTAACCCTAGAGTACCTTGCTCAGTCAATGAACATCTCGGCCGGGGTGGAACTTGACTGAACGAGGTGACCTTTTCTGATCCGAAACTGAGAGTTAAGTGTTCTAGTTTGCCAAATCCTATTCTTATTACACCTTTCCTGGTTCAATGCAAGCCTAGGATGAGACTTACCCGGTGATTCCTTTGTTTGTTTACCCATGATCATAAGTGTAGGTAATAAAGGTTTATCCTTTATTGGGGTTTGAGTATGCCTTCATCCTATCTTTGTGAGTTAGCGTGAGACTTACCCGGTAAAGGTTGATTCTATTCCCTTAGGTGGTGTGTTGATTTGAGATTATAGTTCCTTTTCTTAGTACCTTGAGACTTACCCGGTAATAGGAGCTTTGGTTTGGGATAGTGAGTAGTGAGACTTACCCGGTAAACTATTCCCAGCTTAGAAACACCTTCCCTCTGCAAAACCTCAGCTTTGTCCGCGTTATCTTTAGAGATCTTGAGTCGGAATCACAACTAGATGCTTTAATCCCTAGAATCCGCATTTCCCCTTATTTGACCTTATTATCATCTTTGATTGCTTTAATCGCTTTTGTGTTATAAGTTACATTGACAACCTATTCTTGCTTAGTTTCACCTAAGTCCCTGAGATCGACCCCTGAAATTCTTGCTTTTTATTACAATTGATCCGTACACTACGAGTTTGCATCCTTGTTTTAAGCATACTTCTTGGGTTATAAATTTAAAGCTTGCACACACCGTTTGGAGCGAATAGTTTCCTTAATCGGAATGAAACGTGCGGTCTTCGTCAGACGGTCTACCACTACCCAAATAGCATCAAAACCTCTGCTGAGTCTCAATCTTGTGACAAAATCCATAGATATATCCTCCCACTTCCACTGGGGCACCGACAGTGGATGGAGCTCTCCTCCTAATCTACGATGCTCAATCTTGACCTACTGACAAGTCGCACACTGAGCTACATACCGAGCCACGTTAGGCTTCAAACCACCCCACCAGAAGGAACGTCTCACATCCTTGTACATCTTACTCGCTCCAGGATGTACTGAGTATGGGGTAGCATGAGCCTCACCTAATATCCTCTGTCTCAACTCGCTGTCTAATGGCATACAAATGCGGTCCTGACGTCTCATCCATCCATCAGCACCAATAGTGAACTGAGGTGCCTCATCTCGAGACATCTTGTCTCGGATCCTGGTCAAAGTCGGGCAAATCTTCTGCTTCTATCGGATCTCACCCAACAGATCGGTAAGTAACTCCAAAGTAACCAACTGATGGACTTTATCTAGAAACTAAATCTCTACCTCTAACCAAGCCAAATCTCTCTGCAATTGCGGTTGTACTGTCAACCGGGCTATCGCCTTTTCCCGAGGCGTCTTCCGACTCAAAGCGTTGGCAACTACATTCGCCTTTCCGGGGTGGTAGAGAATGTCAAGGTCGAAATCCTTGATCAACTCTAACCACCGCCTCTGGCGGTTATTCAACTCCCGCTGAGTGAATATGTATTTCAAACTCTTATGGTCTGTGAAGATCTGACATGTAGCCCCATAGAGATAGTGACGCCAGATCTTAAGAGCATGGACTAATGCAGCTAACTCTAGGTCATGTGTGGGGTAGTTCTCCTCATACGTCTTCAGTTGTCGAGACGCATAGGCTATGACCTTACCCCTCTGCATCAAAACACACCCCAAGCTTAGCTTGGATGCGTCACTGTATACCACAAAGTCATTTGTACCCTCAGGTTGTGCTAAAATCAGAGCAGACGTCAATCTCCTCTTCAACTCCTCAAAACTCCGCTGACACGGCTCAGACCACACGAATCGAGTAGTTTTCCTCAGAAGGCAAGTAAGTGGTCGGGCAATCAAGGAGAACCTTTCCACAAACCGGCGGTAGTAGCCTGCCAAACCGAGAAAGTTGCGAACCTCCTTAACATTCTTCGGAGGTTGCCAAGAAGACACTGACTCGATCTTCGCCGGATCGACCTTAATACCCTCAACAGTCACCACATGGCCTAAGAAGGCCACCTCTAACATCCAGAACTCGCACTTGGACAGCTTAGCATACAACTAGCTATCCTGCAGAATTTGCAACACTGTCCTCAAGTGCCCGGCATGCTCCTCTCGACTCCTAGAGTAAACTAGAATGTCATCAATGAACATCACTACAAACTAGTCTAAGAAGTCGATGAAAATGCCGTTCATCAACTCCATGAACACTGCTAGTGCATTAGTGAGCCCAAATGGCATCACTACAAACTCATAATGACCATACCTAGTCCGGAATGCCGTCTTAGGTATGTCCTGATCTCTCACCCTCAGCTAGTGATAACCCGATCTCAAGTCGATCCTCGAAAACACAAACGCTCCATGTAACTGGTCCAACAGATCATCTATGCGCGGCAGTGGGTACTTGTTCTTGATAGTGACTTTGTTCAACTCTCTGTAGTCGATGCATAGCCTCATCGATCCGTCCGTCTTCCTCATAAAAATAATACTGGCGCTCTCCAAGGGGACACACTAGGGCGTATGAAGCCCTTCTCCGCCAGTTCCTCTAACTGCTTCTTCAGCTCAAGCAGCTATATCGGTGTCATGCGGTACGGGGCCTTCGAGATTGGTCTCGTGCCCGGCTCCAACTCAATGCTAAAATCAACGCTCCTCTGTGGGGGTAACCTTGGCAGGTCATCACTGAATACCTCTGCAAACTCGCATGCAACTAGTATCTCCTCTACTGTCAAGCTCTTGTGTTCCTTCATGGCATAACACCAGAAGGCCTCGTAACCCTGTGCTATCAGTCTTGCTGCTCTCACTGCACTGATAATTGTGCCGGACTTTCCGAGGTCCCAACCTCGGAATATTACTTTGTGACCCTCCTCAGTGGCCACAGTCACTGTCCTCCTGCCAATGTCTAAGACCGCTCCATGTCTCGTCATCCAATCCATCCCTAAGATCACGTCCTCATGTGCTAAGGATATGACTAGGAAATCTACCAGCCAATCTCGATCTCCCAAATGAATGGGTCAGTCATAGATCTCTCGGATCCCTCTGACCTTACTCCCATCAGGTAATCCTATCATAAATGGTATTCCCTCTACAGTAGCTAAGGACAAGCTATCTACACATGCATCAGATATAAAGGAGTGCGTAGCACCCGTATCAAACAAAACTCGTACGGGTAAGTCACGGATCCAAATAGTACATGTGGTCGTCGGTGCCTTTGGCTGATCAGCACTCCTCAACTCAAACACCCGTGCCTGGGCTCCCCGGGTATCAGTTGCACTACCACATCCTCTACCCCGACCGGATCCCAGTATAGAGCTCTGTGAAGAAGGATATCCTGGCGCCTTGTACTACTATTGCTGACTTGGGGCTCGGTACTGCTGTTGTTGACTCAAAGCTCGGTACTGTGGTTGCCTCTGTCCACCCCCTGATAGACCTGCAAGGGAAGAACCCTACTGAGATGGAGCCTTGCCCTGGCGGCAAAATACAGCTCTATGTCCAGCCTTGCCGCACTGAAAGCAGGTCACTAACGGCTTCGTGCAGTTCGATCGGATGTGTTCGTAGCCACTACAGTTATGACACTGTATGTGAACCCCCGGCTAGAGTCTGAACTGTAGTGGTGTGAATATGTCGTCCTTGAGTTTGTCCCCGTCCATAACCAGCTACTCCCATACTACCACTAGCATATCCTGTCCTCTGCCGCTTATCCGGCCTATCTGACTGAGCAACTCTCCTCGGGACTGGCCTATCTCTCTCATATGTAGAAGCCCTATTTTGATAGTCTGATAGAGACTCGCAGCGAAATCCTACCAGATAAGAACGAGTGCTCTCTCTCAATCTCCGGGAAAAGAGGTACACATGCTGCTCTTCAGGAGGTGCAGCTGGTCCAAGTAGGGTCAACTCCTTCTGAAACTTCTTGACCGCCTCGGCAACCGGAATATCCTCAAATCCCGCCTCAATAAAGTCTTGAAACGTCTCTCTCCTCAACGAGGCAGGGTAGTACCTCTCTCTAATAATACTCCTCATTTGCTCCCAACTGGTGACTCGGCTACGAATGGTCCGCCACCAGGAATGAGCATCCTCTGTGAATAAGGTCTGTACTAACTCTACCTGTCGATCCTCTGGGCAACGTATCACCTCTAGTGCAGTCTCTTTGTGCCC
Source organism: Fagopyrum homotropicum (assembly GCA_033239125.1). Taxonomy (NCBI): domain Eukaryota; kingdom Viridiplantae; phylum Streptophyta; class Magnoliopsida; order Caryophyllales; family Polygonaceae; genus Fagopyrum; species Fagopyrum homotropicum. The sequence goes on along the minus strand of BSWB01000003.1, from coordinate 141,293,258 downwards.
TATCTAATGCTCCACCCCAACCCTATCTCTCCATTGAATGAGGGAACTTTTTGGAAGTTGAAAGCCTTCAACCACTCATCCGGTCTCGGGGCTCTTGACCCAGCAGGAGCTCCGTCAGCCTCAATTCTCCTCTCAGGCACAACCGGCGCCTGAGTCACTCTTTGACTCTTTGTGTCACCTGAGCTGACCTAGCCGGTACTGGTGGTATCTAGGCAAGTCTCTCTTCCTTGGCAGCCTCCTCCATACGCTGGACGTATGCTCTGTACTCTTTGTACTCAGATATTCCTATAGAAACGCGTCCTGACTTAGTCGAACGTGCTCTCTGTCTTCCAAACCTAGCAGCGTTCTCATTCCTGACCTCGAGAACCATATTCTCAACTATCTCTTCCACAACAGCATCTGGCATGCCCGCTGCGGGTGGATCCTCTCGAGGAGCTCGTCCTCGACCTCTCACCAGTGGAGGTCTACCTCCACGGCCACGACCTCTAACAACAGAAGTCCTATCAACTCTATCCTGTCTAGTTGGAGGAAGAGGTGGACGACCTCTACCTCGACCAGTCGCTGGTGTAGCCCTAGTATGTGCCATCTGCACGAGTGATAACCACTATAGTTGTAATTTGGTTAAAAAGTCCAAAGAGAGTAACAACCTAAAGTCCATACTAAGCATACTGAGATCCGCGGTAATAGTGGTGGTCAGCCGTACTTTCTATCCCCAACCAGACTATGCATGCATTTGAAAACCAAAAGTCATTTAAAAACTCAGATCCCTTTTCGGGTTCTACTTAATTACTTATTCGGTCTTTTAGAAGATTTCAAGTGCCATTGTTGCCAACCTAGAGCTCTGATTCCATGTTGTAACACCCCAAATTCTCAGAACTTGGGACATTAGTGGTTAGGACCTCACAATGGGTCCCGACCTCAGTTTGACAACAATTTTACTAGGGTCTTGCAACAAGACACAAATAAGAAAAACCGAAATTCCTAAAGCAGTATTTTATAGAGATGAATGCAACACAACGTCTAACAGCCTACGGTACTTAATAAACATAAAAGTCTAACAGTCTTAAAATGATGAAAGAAGCAATAAAGCAAAAAGTCCAACCCCACTCTAAGGAGTACGGAGACCCGGCTGACCACTACTTCCGGATCACTCAACTGCTGCTCTAACTTGTGGTAAATCTAAACAACACAACGGAACAATTGTTAGCTAGCTATCTAAAAGTTAGATAAATGAGAATAGCACATACACACATGTTACGCTAGAAACGTGACACACAAAAGTCTTAAATTTATAACTCGATATATTTTTCCTAACTCCTAGCGAACCCACATTGTATGGGTCGTTTTGTAGTAAGGATAGTATTCCGAGATCGAACACAAAGACTAAGGTGAAATTGAATCAAAAGTGACTAAGGATAGTGTTGATCTAGGCTAAGAAAAGAGAAAAGAATAAAGAAATGAAAATCTCAATGTTTTTGGATTGGTTTTATGGTGATCAATCAAGGATCACAAATCATGCAAGAATTAACAAACTACTAAGCTACCAACACAAATAAGCAAACACAAACACGAGATAGGTAATCAAAGAGAGAAAAGCGGATTCTAGGGGTTAGGAGTTCCGGTTATGGTATTGGACTCAAGCTTCTAATCATTCCTTGGATCAACTATAGTATGTTGGGAAAGGGTGTTTCTCAAATGGAACCAAACACCGGGTAGGTCTCATGATCCACTAAACCCGCAACTAAGGTCCTATCACCGGGTAAGTCTCTAAGAGCCTAGGGTTGGGAAATCTACACAAACCGGATTGCTATCTAGGGATCTAACCTCTCCTTACCGGGTAAGTCTCGGGAAGGCAAGTCCTAAACATTAATCCTAACACACTCAATCCAATAGCGGCTTATGAGGCTCACTACTACCTAGAGTTCATCATCTATGGTACTTAAGATCGGAAATCACCGGGTAGGTCTCTTCCCTCACTTAGATTTCTAGCATTAGGTCACCCTAGGCTAGATTAAGCTTAATAAACACTAGGATTTCAACAATATAACATCCTAACTTGCAACTTTATCAATTAAGGATCAACAGAAGCAAATCACGGTCAGTTTCTAAGAACCACGGCCGTGGTCTGGCTAGAACAGACCGTGATTTCTAACAGCACTCAAGTACGAGCAAGTAAATCATCGAAAGATTCATTTAAGTCTATTCTATCATAGTCCAAGCCATAACCATCATTCCCTTACCCTAGAATCGCATCTATTTAGCCAACAACATGCATCATAGCAATCAAACTCAACAAGCATACATTCATGGCTTCCATTAGCAAGGGTATGAAATGAAGGAGAAACAAAACAATTAGGATAAGAAAACCAAGATGAATCAAAGTCAAGAAGGACTCACAACCCTTCAAAGGAAGGCTTGAATCGTTTCTTACAACCCTAAAAAATGTCTTCAACAAAGCTCACTCAAAACCACTAAAAAACTATGAAAACTATGAGACTAGTGTGCTTCTTCTTCTCCAAATGAGAGTGTTCCTTCTCCTCCAAGAGTAGCTCCAATCCAATGGTGAGAGTGTGGAAGAGAATGGACTGATGGGGTCTGCCCTCAACAGCTTGCAGGACCACTTCTTATACACCATCAACGGCAAGGGTCGGTTATGGAGATCTTGGGACAGCTGTCACAGCTGTGCAGGGAGAACCACAACCTATTTCCACGCCCATGGAAGTCCTAGTGGCCGTGGTTTTGGTGATTCAGACTTCTATGGATCATCAAGCCACGAGTTGGTGCAAGGCATGCACCAACAAGGTCCCATGTGTTCTCCTTTGCTCCTAACTTGCTTCCCAATGGGTCCGGAAGTGTGTCATCACGAGGAACGATCCTCGAATGTATCGATTAAGCTCCAAAAGCTCCCAAAATACCTACAAAACATGCAAAAGTCCGCGTAGACGTCTATCTCGACAATGTACATGAATTAAGTTTAAATCTTCACGAACTAATGTCAAACTATGCATGATTAATGGGAAAAACTATCTAAATGGATGCCTAAACCTACGTCATAAATCGTGTTATCAACACACTATATCAACAGTAAACACACATCATGCTTTCAACCAATCAATTTATTATCTTTACTTAGGTCATTCACTCTTACTAATGATACTTATTTTGTGACACGAGGGATTCCCGAACCTTGCCTCCGTCCCCGTGTAACCATCAGGAATGAATCCGATGCATCTCACCTTGTACCTGTATGGTCTGGGTATAGAGAAACTCTCAGTCTCCTGTCAGAGTTGGGCAGTGATGTCACAACCCGTTATACATACACTTGGGCCATAAATAATAATAAAAGTCGTCCTAACAAGTTGTTATTATAATCACACAACATACACACCACCATTGTCATTCAACTAACATCTAGAAACTAGCTAAGTAAGTCGCAAGGACTTACCTGAATCAAATAACAACTCTCTAAAGTCTCAACTCGGTCTACAACCGTGGAAGCTCAGTAGCCTGTCAAACGAGGCACGTGGATCAAACTTACATCCCATACTCTTAGAGTTATAATCTTCTAATATGTACAATCTCTTGAAGAGAAATTACTAAAAAGGCCCTCTTAAGTGGAAAGACTATTTTACCCCTGACCCCGAAAATTCCAGAATAATCCATAACCTAGTTCCAAATCCTCCTTTGGAACCTAATTCCATAATCTAGTTCTCAAAAGATGGTTTGCTAAAGATTTATAGAAGTTAACCAAAATTCTAGATTTTCTTAAGAGTCGCTAAGGTCCGACTTTGGCTTAAGATATGAGGCTCAAAGAAAATTATAAAAATTCAGAAACAAAACTCTAGATCCTCTATGATATATGCATGCTCAACATAGGGACAAAGATCTCTAAAAAACACTCAAACAAAACTCCTACATAAAATTCTAAAGTTGGAGTAAAAGCCAACATTTCTATATACTTAGCCAAAATTTCCCTCAGCTGTAAAAACAGCCCAACTGCTCTACTTTGGATCCTTATAACTTTTAATCCGACCGTTAATTCGTTCCCAATTTTAACACAATAAACTACATATATCTATCTACAACATATCAAAAATTCAACGATGGATGTTCCTTCTAAGGTATCGAAACTTATCTCCCAAATATATAGTCAGCTTATATGCACACAACAAAAATCTGGAAATAGGTAGATGCAGGAGGTCTCCAATTCGATACCCACTGCCAACTATTCTGGACAAACTCTCTATACTCACACATCCAAGGTTCGATTCCTAGCACAACTACACTACCCTATTATTCTAAGTCTACACAAAGCACAATAGAGACCTTGGAACCAAGCATATCTATCCTACCCTGCACTAGTGTAACAACCACACTAAGGACTACAACTTACCGGCAGTAGGGGTGGTTTTTGAGTCCTTGGGCTGCTGGTCCGTAAACGAGATGGTGAGGGAGTTTCGGGTTCACGCTCGAGGGGTCCCTGGTGTCCTAGATGCACTGCCACAACACAAGTCACTACTCACTATCCCGGTTATGGAAGCGGCTAGTGGAAGGAAGAATGGTCACATTCGGACTCACCTTGCCACTGAGGGAGTACAACGCCAGTCCAGGAGGTCTGCAGTGGGGGTCTGTGGCGTCGGTTGGCTCAGATCGGTTGCACAAAAACGTCCCCGTTCAGCAGCAAGGAAATGTAGAAGAGAGAAGTAGGGAGAACATATAGGATAAAGAAGGAAGGGCTCACCTCGTTTGCCCTAAAGACTCGCAAGTGATTGGAACCCGTCACGTAGTTGCGAGATGGAGGAGAGGCTGGCGTGCAGAGGTTGCTCCGGGTAATGGAAAGGGAGACGATGAGCGAGGGAGGAGAGAGAGAGATACGGGGCGATGATGGTGTGATCCTCGCGATATGAGAGATACGGTGCAGTTAAGAGAGGATAAATGGGGAGGTACGTGACGGCTAGCCCTGACGTGGAGCTGAACGTGCATCAATCATCGACTGGCTTCCTGGGCTGCGAGGAGTAGAGGCAACGGGCTCGTCTCCTTTTTGGGCTGCCAGCGACTGGGCCTGCTAAGGAGCTACTGCAAGATCCGGGCTGAGGCCAAAGCTGTGAGTTCCGGGCTGGGACCAAAGCTGCAAGTATGAAGAATTTGCTAAACAAGGTAAGGAGAGGTGGGCTGAAGATTGTCAAGGCTTGTCAGAGCATCCACAGTAACAGTTTTTTAGAATTAAATATATTAAGTTTTTAAACAAAAGTAACTTTTTGGCTAAAAAACCATGCATTGGTTGTGTGCTAAGCAACCTCTTAACAACCAAAGAGAGAGAGTGTAGAGTAATTTTAGCCCTTGGATTGCCTCAAGATCAATGACAAATAAAGATCCAACCAATCATAATAATTCAGAATCTATTTTATCTTTTTTCAGCTTAAAAATCAAGTTAAAAAACTGGATTGTTAAGATGATGTGGAAGTTATAGAAAATAAAAAATGAATTAAGAAATTGGGTTGAAAAATTACTAGTGTACATGCTCTCATGGCTTCGTCTTAACTCGTCAAATGTTGTCATGGTCTCGTCATGGTCTCCTCATGACCTCGCCAAATGTTGTCCTAATCTTGTCATGACTTGAATTAGGGTTCGGAAATCATCATTTTATGTGAGTTAATCTTACATAAAATGATATAAATTTTGTATGGGTATGACTCTTAGATATCATATAAACGGTCGACGAGTCGAAAACGGTTTGACTCGGTAATAAACGGAAATAAAATTAGGACAAGTGTGGTAGGTCGAACGGTCAGCAAACCCAACTAGTTTATTATGTCTATGCTTAATCCTATAATATAAACCTCCAATAATACGTAACAGGGGAGCAATCACATGCATTTGATCCGGCAACTCGCAACAACTAATCATACAGAATTAAAAAAAAGTTTATGGATAGATTTTTTTATAAGTTATGTTTAATAATTTTTCAGTTCCTAAAACGTGTTCTTAAAATTTAATACTTTTTTCTGAATATAACTTTGTCTATACATTTTGATGGAACAATATTAAGTTTTTATATAATCTGTAGGAACCATTGGACTCATAGAAGCTTAGCTAATCATGGCTTCAAAAGAAGAAGAAAAATCCATTCTCTCAAAACTTCCAAGAAACTATGGTTGGTCCGAAAATTTCCCTTTATGCAACCATCAAGGCTTCTGGTACGTACCCATTCTAATAGAAAGAACACTTCAAGTCCAAAAACAAGACCCATCTCAATTCAGCCTTTCCTCGTCCGACATAATCATTTGCAGCGCTCCAAAGACCGGAACCACCTGGTTAAAGTCCTTAGCTTTCGCCATCAAAACCCGAACCCGGTTCAACTTTACCCACCACCCACTTTTATCCTCAAACTCCCACGATCTAATCCCTTTGATAGAAATGGATCTACATCGAACCCGAACAACCCGAGACCCGGATCTTCCATTGTTATCCACTCACATACCCTACACAGCCTTGCCTACATCTGTACTCGATGTGGGATGCAAGATGGTGTATATATACCGAAACCCTAAAGATGTGTTTGTTTCACTATGGCATTTCATGCAGAAGATGATACGCGATAAAGATCCGGTTTCTTTGGATAAGGCGTTTGATCTCTTTTGTAATGGAGTTTCGATTTACGGACCGTACTGGGATCATGTGTTGGAGTATTGGCATGCGAGTTTGGAATGTCCGGAGAAGATATTGTTTTTGAAGTACGAGGATATGATGAATGATGTCGAGTCGCATGTTAGGAGGTTGGCGGCGTTCATGGGATGTGGGTTCAGTGAGGAAGAAGAGAGGGAAGGTGTGGATAGGAGGATTGTCGAGTTGTGTAGCTTTGCGAGTTTGAGTAAGTTGACGGTTAACCGGATTGGGATGCATCGGAATGCGTTTTGTAATTCAAGTTTCTTTAGGAAAGCGGAGATGGAGGATTGGAGAAACTATTTAACTCAAGAGATGGCAAATAAACTTGATTTGATCACGGTTGAGAAATTTGGAAACGTTGGATTAGTAGTTTGATTGAATTGTGATTGTCGCGCTTGAAATTGGAGTTTGAAGAGGTTGTTTTTATCGTTTTAAGGTTGGGGTATGCAGCCCGTGATCAACGATCACGGGTGACTTGGGCGGTAGCCAGGCCTAATCCCTTTGTAACACACGTTCTGTGTCCTTTTTATTCTATCTAGATGAGCTATTCAAGTTTGATTTATATTCTGTTTGTAAAAAATATGGTTTGAGCTGGATTGTTTTGTAAACGGTTCAAGTATGAACACATTTAATGCTCGATTAAAATTAACGTTTGACTCGTTTATAAATAAGTCATTTCGAGCATGTTCTAGTTCGGCTATAATAACAAAGTAGGGTTATTATATTAGTCGGACTCAGTGTCGGGCCTGGTGTTGGTCTCGTTGGCTTCAACCCCGGCACCAATATAAGAAAATTAAATTAGTATATTCTCTAGGAAAATTATGTATAGTGTCTTCTAATTTAGACTTTTCGGTTTATGTTTAAATAGTTTTTAGTTTTCGGATTATGTATAAAGTGTGGGTACACCATCAATAAATTTTTTTAAGTGGTATCGAATATAAATAAAAAAATAAATAAATGTCTTATGTTTTTCAGAACCGCAACTCATCTATAGGACTATGGTGGTTTTTTACTCTTCTCCTTCTGTCTTAAGATCAACATTCTAGACTCTCTTTACTAAATCTCCCAAGCTCGATTTCAATATTCTTTATGTTTTTATTCTTATACTCTGATTAAGACGAAATTTTAAGTCAATATAGATTGATTTTGTGAGACGCACACAAATCAGGTTTGTATGGAGTTCAACCATTTTTTATATATAATTTTTATACTTAAGGTACCTAGAATTAATATCGCTCGGGGCACATAAATCTCAAAGGGCCGGTCCTGACCGGGCTACTTGGACTCGCCTATGAAAAATCTCAACTCAAGTTTATTCGTTTTTTAACAAGCAAAAAAATAATATATTTTAGAACTCTAGTTAGACTTTAGGTTTGCTCGGAATCGTCTCGCTAATAAGCGATTTAGACCCGAGCATATTAAAGCATGTTCAACTCGTTCTTCCTCTCATTTGACACACTAATCAACAATCATGCATCTTCCTCTCCTATGATATTCTTCTTCTTTGCGTATGAGAATATGCCACAATCCATTCTCATAGGTCTCAATTGTGGTTACACAAACTGTGACGTCGGCCAATTGTACCTAGAGACTCTGATCACATAAAATCATACTCTTCGTAATAATGGATGGTTTAGGAATTACTAAAAAGAGTGTCTCAAGAGGTGGGGGAAGGGTGAATGGTTAGGGGTACCTCTTCAATTGAGTGTCTTTTTCCCGCTTCCATGCGAAAGCGCATCGCCTTTGCTCTCTTTTTTCTTTCAAAGTTCTATAAACTCGATTATGGTAGTATGAAATTTGTTTTTCTAAATATTCCGTTACGATCCAATGAATCTAGGTCCTATGGTCGATGTTGTTGTTAGGACTGTTCATAGGTCCGGACCTGGACATGACCGGACCGGAACAATCCAAACCGAATTATTCGGTCCATGACCGAGTGGACCAAAAAACCAGTGACATTTACAAAATCATAGGTCTGGACATGGACCGGACCGGAACAATAACTATACCAAATATTTCCGGTCTACATTACTTTGTCTATTTTTTAAAAAAATAGTTCCGGCAGGACCGAACCGATTTCGAAGTGGTTGGACCGAAAACCGGACCTGTTTGTTTCGGTTTGGTCCGGTCCGATCCAAAAACCGAACCGAACCGGACAAATGCTTAGTCCTACTTCCTACATCAAAAAAGCTTCTCTCTTGGAACAAATCCAACATTGCTAAGTACAATTTTTATCTTGATTCCAATATGGAGAACATATGGACCTCTTGGGTCAAATCTCTCCACAACAAAACTCTACATAGGAGTGTAGGCTAATTACACTCATATAACTTCTCTCGGAAGATGTTGACAAGTAAGATGTACTCTTACTAGGCCGAATGCCTTTTTTAGGCATCTAACACCTACAACCTTCTCCATGACCACGACTCTTCAACTCCCTGGTGCAAAGAAATTTAGGGATGTCTTAACATTTTAGAATGCAGCTTTATCACGTGGCTAGCTGAGTTTGAAGATATGTAGATGAAGAGAAATGGAGAAGAGTAGTGTGTATTACGTACACTGAAATGTTACAAATGAGGGTATATACCTTGAGATGTTTGTCTAACAACCAACCTCTTATTTTCTCTATTTACAAAAGATAACCCTATATTATAACACATACATATTATAGTCATATCCCCCTCAAGCTGGACGTGGTGCAATAAGACCAAGTTTGGCAGAAAGAAAGCTATGTTGTTATTCTCCCAAGGCTTTAGTAAAGATGTCAACAAGCTGTAATAAAGACCGAATATGAGACATGAAAATGAATCCCTTTTAATTTGAATTTTATTCCTAACAAAAAGGCAATCTAAACGAAGGTGTTTAGTCCGGTCATGGAGTATAGGGTTGGGAGCAAGGCACTAGGCAACTTTGTTGTCAGAATGTGTAGGAATGGGTAAGGGAATCTACAATTGCAAGTCTGATAACAAACCTTCAAGCCAGACTATTTTAGAAGATGTTGTAGACATAGCTCGATAACTCACTCTCTACAGAAGACTTAGACACTGTCTTTTGCTTCTTGCTTTTCCAACATACAAGAGAGGATCCAAGGAACAAACAATACCCAATGATGGATCTGCAGGTGTAGGCACATGAACCTCAATCGGCATCAATATGTTGTGAGAGATAGGGCAGAAGAAACAGGATAATAGAGAGCAAGATATAAAGTTCCTTGACGATATCACAGAAGATGAGTAGCAGCGTGCCAATGAGGAGTACGCACGTGGTGAGAATAAAATTGACTCAATTATTGAATCGTATAAGCAATATCTGGATGAGTGAGAGTGAGGTATAAAAGAGGACCAATGAGGCACCTGTAGAACTCAGGATTATCATGTAAATCCCCATTATCATATGTATCACTACAAAAAATAATTCAGTTAGCCACGGATGTTGGCGACGGCAGAAAAGCTATTTGCTGTCGCCAACCATCAACGGCGTTTTGCAACGGCAAAATTGGGCGAAGCCAGAACAGGCGACGCAAATTTTTTCGCGATGGCGTTTTTACCGTCGCTAAACATTTGCGACGGATAAGCGACGGTACAACCGTCGCAAATATTTCGCGTCGGTAATAGCCGTCGCCGTATAGTGTGTCACAACTATAAAATTGGTTCAAAATTTAAATTTTGCGACGGTAATAGCCGTCACAAAATTAAATTTGGTGGAAAATTTATAGTTTTTGGCATCAGAAAGAAGCCGTCGTAAATTGTATATTCGGTGGGAAATTTTAAATTTTCCATTCGGATCTTTTATGCTACAAATTCATACAATTAATCACTAAAATTGCGCTTTTCCTTCAAAAAAACAAAACGGATCCTAAAAAATAAAACGCCTTTATTATTCATCGTCATACAACCTATTGTTTTCTGCATTTATCTGACATTGAGAATACAACTTTTGATGTACATCAGTGACCATATTGATGTTGACATACAACAGCGTTTCCTGAAACAAATGCACCGGAAATAGCAGTGACACCAAGGAGGCTCACAGGTACAACTGGCCTCTTCACTTTGGATGCACCCTTAACCCATGCTAATGACTCAACTGGTGGTTCAGGCAGAACTACTGAAAGAGCGGTCCAGAAGAGGCCATAGTAGATTGCGAATGCAGATGTGTAAGGTGAGCTGCTAGCCGATAAGGGCTCACTCTTGGTTCTGCATATTCAGATTTTGGCTCCTATATAGAGCCACAAAATGTGTAAGTTATTATGGAAATAATGGAACTCATGGTATCAAAACTTGTAGTAAGATGAATTCTTGCTACCTCGAGACCACTTTTCACCATCCACCAACCAATAAGTCCCTGCCCGGCACCGGGTGCAAAGAGTCCAGAAAGCCTCGCCCCGCGACCCAGTGTAATATATACTTTACGCAGAAAATACAAAAATGGAAAAAGCAAACATGATACCCAGAGCTCTTCCCCACATTCGATGACCATACTCCATCCAGTAAAAGAATTTATAATCTTCAACAATCATCCCTTTGTTAACTCTGAGCATATTCAGATCGAGAAAATAGTAAACATCAGCAACTCACTCCTTTGATGATTCTGAATCTTTGGTCCCTTCTGAGAATTTTTTGCTGATCACTAAAAAGGAACTTGTCAAGCCTTGAGTTGCTATATATATCTAGTGAATACTAATGGAAAATGTTTAAAAAGGCCAAAGACAATCCCCTGCTAATTTTTATGTACAAATTAGATATACAATAAAAATCTTCATTGTTCACATATTCAAATCAAGGATTGGAGAGAAATGAATGCATGTGAGGTGCAATCAAGCATAGCATACAAAGGCCGAGAACAAAGAAAATTCAGATTGGAGGCCACAGATCGTGACCTAGCTCCTCACCCGAACCATTACTCAATCTAATGATTAAAATTTGAAATCAAACAACTAAATTTAATAAATAAACTATTGAAGAGCGTAGACCACAAATCATAAAACTTCATCCTCGTAAATCTTGGTTAATAACTAGCTAGCCCAATTTAGTTATTAATACCTGAAATATTTAAATGTCCTTTAAGTAATTAGATTATTTTATCTCGGGAAACACATCCTTGTAATTAGATTATTTTATCTTTCATACTCACAATGGTAAAGTTTTTAATGTGCAAACCCAATTAAACCTATTTCTCCTGCTTCCTACAACTAATCTATTGACACCATTGAATGCAACGACTTAACGTAACTACACAGAGAGCTTCTTGTAAATATTACTAACAGTAAAATAAAACCTTACTACATCATCCTCTAATCCACTTATATTGAGAAGACACTAAGCATCATATGGAGAAAGAGCAAACAAAAGTGAACACATAACAAGAATGTAGAGTTTACCCGCATAATTTGATAAAGACAAGTGGCATGGGGCACAATACAATGCAAAATTATATTCTGTCCTTTTTCTCTGCTTTTCACACTTGTTAATGGCATATATATATACAACTATACTACTATAGCACACTAATATCAAAACAAGTATATAAGTACTTGCTACTACATCAATGTGCAAATATGAAGATACATTTAAGACTTGGATAAATGACTCTAGTATCTCATATTAAGCTCTTTGTTGATGTGTCTCAAGGCATGGAATAGATAATATACACTTTCACTTCAGGAAACCAATATATCAGTAAATATAATGAAGAACAATAACAAATTCATCAATGATTTACAACAGCTATCACACTTGACTGATGATATTCAGGAAACCAGTAAACCAAAATTCAGGAAACCAATATATTCAAATAGATTCTTTAAATTAGTTCCAAGTTAGTACTTTTATTAGTTTGCCTCACTACTTCTTTACGATTTCATCTTATTTCAAGAGTAGAGATAAAATACAAACCCATATTGTAACTTAACATTCATTTGAAAACAGAAACATACCTCTAATTAGTTGTTACAGAAAACAAAAATGAAATAGAAAACCTCCAATCCGTAATCAGAAAATAGAAAATAAAAATGAAAACAGAAATGAAAACAGTCGAGAAGGAAACAAACACCAGGTAACAGAAAACAAATGAGCTGCACAAAAGTATCTAAATGTAGACTCGGTTTTCATTTATAATTTATAACTGAAAATTACAATCCTCCTTAGTGATACAAAAAATGTAGAATTAGTCAACATAAGTGTAAGCTGGAACCTAATGACTTTAAAAGAAGAATCAAACTTGAGGCAGAGAGCCTTTAGAGCTTTCATCAACTTATCATCACTCCAAACAATATATCTTGACAAAGTCCATATTTGCAAAATAGCACTTAATAGGAAAACTGCATCAGTTTAGCTCTCAAATTTGAAGCAATGAGTTTGAAAGCAGGTGTGTAATTAACTAAATACTTATGATTGATAAAAACATAGTACTGATGCCAATCAAAGAGGAAGACCGCAAATATGTATTATATAGGTATCGAATTAGGGAAGAATTTTAGGGTTTAGTTTGCTTGTATAGTAAATTGTAGATCTTGATTGAACAAAACATATGCAAGTCGAGAGAATACCCAGATGTTGGAGGAGACGAAAGAGCAAACCTGGTTAGACATTGAATGAAGAGCAAACTTCAAAAAAAGGAAGAACAGAACCGAACAAGCAATACAGATCTTGGATTCTGGAAATAATGAGACGAAGAACGAGCAAATAATTAACTTAGAAGGACGAAACGGAAGATAGAGCTTACCGAGGGAGAACGAAGAGCGACGCAGATCTAGAGATGTTTTGTTTACGGACAAAGCGAAGAGGAATAGGTTGTTAATCAGGGAATGATTTTAGGGTTTCGTTTTGTTATATACCTAGGAAAAAGTATAAAACTAAATATATAAAAAAAACACTAATGGTTGAGGATCTCTAAAATTTTTAAAAAAGTAGTATCAAATTTAAAAACAATGATAATATACCTAGGGAAAAATCTAACTAAATATAATTTTATATATGCGGGTCGGGTGAGTTGATGGATGATAAAGTCGGGTGATGGGTGGATGAAATACTCACCTGAATCCGATCCTACCCACCAACCGTTTCACCCGTCACCCGTTTTTACCCGCTTCTTATCGGGTTTTCACCCTTTTCCGGTGGATCGGGTGGTCGGGTATCCGTCGGGTTCAGATGAAATTGTCATTCCTACTACCGAGAGAAAGGGAGAAGAGAGAAGGCGGATATGAATTTATCACTAATTTTTATTTATACTTTACGCTCTCTTATTTTCTTTTTACTTATTTAATTTTAAAACGGTTTTAACACTTTAGGATGGAACCGAACCGGACCGGACCAAATTATATTTAAAGGGTTATAACAGTTTTATCATATTTTATCAAGTGGGAAATTTGAATTATAAATATTTTAGCGAATTTTTTTTCTATTTATATTATTTTTAAAAATAATTTACCGCAATATTTTCATATGCCACCATATAATTTGTCTGTTGGCGTCGGCGACATAAGCGGTCGCCAATGGTCCCATCTATTAGCCACGATAATGATTACCCGACGCCAATTACATGACTATTAGCGACCGTTCTATTCCACCGACGCCAATAATTGGTATTTTTGCCACGTTGATCTTGCCGTCGCCAAATAAAGACCAATGGCGACGGCAAAGCGTTGCCGTCGCCAACATGCGTGGCAAATTGAATTATTTTTTGTAGTGTATGCTTCAAATTACGCTGCATGGGAAAAGGACTAGGCCTGCAAGTGAACATATTTGAAGATGTAAGAATATCTACAATATATTTGCGTTGATTGAAAAACAAACCAATGGGGTGCGAGAAATTTTCATACCAAGGAAGAAATGAGCTAAACCTATGTATTTGATATTTGATAGTGAAGGCATGATCAAGTGTTGCTTTAGTGGTCTTGATCATGGTAGGGTTGTCACCGGTAAGAAGGAGATCATCAACATATACAAAGGCTATGGTAATACCAAGAGACTCGCGTTTGATAAAGAGAAAATAGTCATGCTCCGATTGGATGAAACCAAGGTGTAATAATAACTTAGTGAGTTCAACATTCCATTGGCGACTAGCTTGCTTCAAACCATACAGAGAGCGTTTGAGACGACATACTTGTCTTGGAAGAGCCTTGGTGTATCCCTGGGGAGGAGTCATATACACTTCTACATTAAGAAAGCCATAAAGAAATGCATTGTTGATGTCTAATTGAAGTAATGACCATGATTTTGCAGCAACCATGACAACAAGAACACGTACTGTGGTGAACTTAACAACAAGTGAGAACGTATGTTTGTAATCATTGTCCTTGATTTGATTGTATCCTTTGGCTACCAACCTAGCCTTGTATCTCTCAATTGTACCATCTTGTTTATATGTGATCTTATACACCCACTTAGAGCCAACTGTTTTTTGTCCAGGTGGCAAGTTAGTAAGCTCCTAAGTATAGTTATCATCGGAAGCAGATAACTCATTTGTCATAGCATCAATCCAATGAGGGTGGGCTTGAGCCTGAGCATAATGTGTAGGTTTATAGGTAAAAAGGACATTTCAAATGGAATGCATATATTTTGGATCAGCAACAAGATTGTGTAGTTGAGATATAAGAGGAGCAGGGCAAGAGGAAACAGATAAGCACACATAATCCTTGAACTTAGTAGGCTTTTGAATATTTCTATGTGGACGAGGAAGTGATATTTCCATATTGGTGACGTAGGTTGGGTAGAAGAGGAAGGAGTGGAGGTAAATGTCACAGGTATTGGTGATGAAAAGGAAGGTTCCAAAGGTGAACCAAAAGATGGAATTAAAGGTGATGTAGAGTTGTAAGGCAAAATCTCAAAGGTGAAGTAAAAGTGGGTAATAAATTAGGCATAGGTAATGTGAGAATTGGTAAATCACAAGAAGGTGATACCAATGGTAAAAAAGAGAGGTAAGAGGTAAAACTGATGAAGAAGACTTTAAAAAAGACGTGTCTAGTGACAAAAGTTTTATGACTTTGCATGTCATAAACTTTTTAGCGTTTATGTCCTGGAGGATACCCAATGAACACATGGTTGTGAATTGGCTTCAAGCTTGTCTTTGAATGGAGTAAGACAATAACAAAGGCATCCTATGATGCAAAGATGTCTATGAGACACTGGTTTTTGATGAAGGAGCTCAAAATGAATTTTTCATCCTAAAACAGATGATGGCATAAGGTTGATCAAGTAAGTAGCTGAAAGAATGCATTCTCCCTAGAATTTCAAAGATAAATGACCATGTAAACGAATGGTTGTAACAGTGGCCAACAAGTGTCCATGTTTACTTTCAACTCTTCCATTCTGCTGAGGATAATATAGACAAGATCGATGATGAAGAATACCCTGAGATTGAAACAATTCTTGCAAAGAATGTTGGATGAACTCTGAGCCATTGTCAGATCTTATAATCTTCACCACATAGTTGAATTGAGTCTTGACATAAGCAAGAAAGCCAGAAATAATTCGATAAACCTGCATCTTATCTCCCATAAGAAAGGTCCAAGTACACCTAGTAAAATCATCCAAAATTGTGAGAAAATATCTAGCTCCACATATAGATCTAGTATGATAAGGGCCACAAATATCCATATGCAACAAAGCAAAAGCATTAGAAGCATAAGAAGAGGTACGTGGGAAACGTAGCTTCTGTTGCTTTGCAAGAGTACAAGTGTCACGTTCAAAGAAGATAAGGATGTAGGTGGACAAGCAAGAGTATGCTGAAGTTTCAGTAAAGATGAGTGTCCTAAACGGGTATGAAAAGTCTATAATGAAGGTGTAACATCATTATTGCAAACATAAACATTATTGTGAATAGGAGAAACAACAATATCTAGTGAGCTTATATAAGCCTCCATCCAATAAACCTTGTACTATGACCGTCTTAGTAGTATGGTCCTGAAACAAGCAAGTGGTGGAGTTAAACACTGTTATACACATAGTCTGAGCAATAAGGCGATGCACAAATATTAGATTGTGCTTGAATCCAGACATAAACAGAACATTCTTCAGGGTGAGAGTTAGAGAAATAGGTACTGCTCCCGAGTGAGTGACCATTTTAACTGAACCATCAAGGAGACCAATTTGTATTGGTTTAGATAATGAAGTCATAGTAGAAAAAAGCTAAGGAGAATAACGTATGATTCGATGCTGGCTCATGCATTCCATGAAGCGAGAAGTTGCAGTTCAGATTCGGATCGACCTTTGATAAAACTATCGAATCGGATATCGGAATATGCTTATTCCTATGAGTAAATATAGGTAACCTTTTTTTTATTTCATAAAAACCTTTGAATGTACATTTTGGGAGAATTTTTAGTAGACTATTACAAGTTTACACCAAAAACATATTTAATTATTTGTACATGTTTGATCCTTTTAGTTTAATTTACCTTAGATCTATAATCACAACTTAAATTTTACCCAACACCAATTATTTTTTGTAGGTTTATATATTTTATAAGATCTTTTAAAAGTTAGACAATCAACTACGTAATAAAGCTTAATCTACACGAAAAAGCTCATCCTACTAGCTAGCTATGTTGCGTCAAATTTTCAAGCACCGAAAGTGGGCCTGTGAAGGTTCTAAAGTTAGAGAGGTTTGCACTTTGCAGTGTTGAAAGTTCGAGCAATTACACTGACTTGCACTTGTCAGTTGACTATTAGCCATTACAATCTTTAACGCTTCAGATCTCAACCCAGAATATTGACTGTTACTTGTTTTCACACGCAAAGAATTGTATTAAGCCCTAAAACGTCGCCGTTTCTCATATCATCATTCATGTTATTGACATTATACCTCATGGGCTGTTCAAGCAGCACTAGTTACAGCGGATTTTCCAGTTAAATTTAAATTATACATTATGTAAATATCCCTCTACATCTAGCTAGTTATCTTCTATATACTTTTTTTTATCTATAGTTTAAGCATGCAAGAGTACCTTACCGACTCAAATCTCACGAGTACCAAGTTAATCGGTCTATGATCGAAATCTGACGACTCAAGATAAAGTCGATCCGAGTATTTGACTCTGAATGTTTTCTTCTCCACTTTCTTTGGCTTTTCTCGGATTGCCTACATTTTTTTTAATGTGCTTCTTTTAGATCGGCTCACTAAAGTTTCACACCGTATTTTATTTGTTTGTGCGCTTCTCTCGAATGTCTTTCCGTATTCCATTTATAGCGGTCTTTGGATACACTAGACCTGTCAAGTTTATCGAATATCTTTCTGTCATAAAAACAGAAAACTAATTATAGAGTCAAACTTAAAACCTAGCTGATAATACCCTAGTTGACAAGGTTACTTATAATTTATAATATTAATAGGACGTTGGACAAATTAAAGTGGTAACTTTAGAAAACTTGCTGTTTGAAAAGAAAATCTACAAGTTAAACCGGTGAAATAAAAGTGGTTTCGGGTTTTGGTTTTCAAGTCTCAATCTATATAAGAACACAAAATGGATCCACATTTAGCTTATATCATCTTCTAACTTCTTTCTTTCCATAACTTCAATGATGCAAAGTCTTAGTAAAACCCTATTATGTTGTGTGTTCTTGGTTGGATTTACCTCGGCGCAATTATCACCTGATTTTTACGCAACAACATGCCCGAAGGCACTCTCGACGATTCGAACTGCAGTCCACGACGCAGTAGCATCAGAGCATCGAATGGGAGCTTCCTTGCTCCGCCTTCATTTTCATGACTGCTTTGTTAATGCATGCCTTCTATCTTTTTCTCTCTCCTAAATGCTTACATATTCTTTCATGTTATCTAAAAAGTTAAACTATTGTGCAGGGATGTGATGCATCTGTGCTACTTAATGACACTTCTACGTTCAAGGGAGAGAAATTGTCCAGCGCAAACGCAGGCTCACTGAGGGGTTTTGACGTCATTGATAAGATCAAATCTCAAGTGGAAAGCATATGCCCTAGGGTCGTTTCTTGTGCTGATATACTTGCCGTGGCTGCCAAGGAATCTGTTGTTGCTGTAAGTAAAGAAAAACAGTATAAGATTTGTGAGTCAATTCTCGAAAATGACTTAGATGATCTTAGGGTTGTTGCATGACGAATTCAGAATTAGAATTTTGGGTAGGTTAAATTTGTCTTAGACGCGCACTAATCGATACTAATTAAAAAAAAATTTAATACCGACGTTCACTTTTATTTTTGGTGTTCAAAGAACCACCCTTTATAAATTTTTTAGCATAAAACCACCCTTAATATTCATATATTTGCAATAAACCACCCCTTATAAATTGTTTGGCATAAAACCACCTTTAATTTTACGGGTTTGCAACTAACCACCCTATATTATTTTAAATTACATTAAATAATTAAAAATTGAAGCATCGACAAGGTAAATTTTCTTTATTATATTATATTAAATTAATATTAATATCATAATTAGTTTCAAACTTTCAATAGTTTAAAACCTTTTCATTTTTAAAATTTCCATTACTATTTTGGAAATTTTGTAACCCATAATTTTTTTCCAGTATTTTTTAAAATGAAAATAATGGTAACCACGTGATTATTGGTCAACTAAAACAAGTGAAATTTTTTAAAAATAAATTAAATCCGATAACAAGTCATCAATTTAGTCGGAATTGAGGTTGTAATAGAATTGATTTTGTATTCGTGAGTTTTAATAATTTTAAAAATATATTATTTTTTGTATATAGGTAATAACTTATATTATTATTTTTGATTATTTTCTATTATAAATTGTAATATTTAGTCAAATTATCGAAACTATTAATGGTATTAATATTAATAATGTAAATATATCTTGTCTATGCTTCAATTTTAAATTATTTGATTTAATTTTAATTAGTATAGGCCATAGGGTGGTTAATTGTAAACGTTTAAAAATTAAGGGGGCTTTTATGTAAAAAAAATATTATAAGGGTGGTTTATTGCACATAGATAAATATTATGGGTGATTTCATGCTAAAATTTTTATAAAGGGTGGTTCTTTGCAAGATAGTAATTATTAAGGGTAGCTTTGTATAGTTTTCTCTACTTTTTACTTGTATAATAAAGCTTTCAGACAAAATAAATGTACATGTATAAAAAAAAGCAACATGATGTTCTCCAAAATATGAAGAGTGAAAATATTTATTTTTGGGTGGGCTAGAGCAAACCCTATATCCGTAGCTGGGTTATTGTATGAGCTAGCCAATGAGTATTCCAAATCTCGGCTCATTTGGTTCAAATCCGTCTTTCGGCTTTTCTCAGTTAGGTGGCCCTGGATGGACAGTTCAGCTAGGCAGAAAGGACTCCTTGACCGCGAACTTAACCGCGGCAAATTCAGATATCCCATCCCCTATTATGGACCTCACTGCTCTTATATCCGCTTTCTCAAAGAAGGGCTTGACAGCCAAAGAAATGGTTGCTCTTTCAGGTGTGTATGATTCATGGGTGTCCAATGAACGAGACAGTTTTGTGAAGTATATATATGTTTTAACTTATTTTTCTGTTGAACAGGAGCACATACGATTGGCTCAGCCAGATGCGTTGTATTTCGCCAGCGGGTATACAATGATAGCAACATTGATGCAGACCTTGCAACATCACTAAGATCAAGCTGTCCGAGCATAGGACAGGATGACAATCTTGCTGCCCTTGATACAACAAGCCCTGTCACATTTGATATCGGATATTTCAAGGACCTAGTGAACAACAAGGGCTTGCTGCACTCGGATCAAGAGCTTTACAATGGCAGTTCTAGCACAACTTCTCAAGTCTCTTCTTACAGCTCCAGCAACTTATCCTTCTTTACAGATTTCGCGAGGGCCATGGTGAAGATGGGGAACCTAAGCCCGCCAAGCGGAATGAAGGGAGAGATCAGAACAAACTGTGCAGTAGTCAACTGAGATATCCAAAACAACTGTCAAGTTGTTTAGTATAACTGTTTTATGTTTGTATCTGGTTTGCTGGTGTAATAAAATATAGTCATATGTCTGAACTATGAAGTGTGATTGTTCACAGGAAAAATTGCAGCAATAAACATCATTTCTATTCGATAACTGATAAATAGGTCCTTAAAAAATGCAAAAATAACCTGACTTTCTCACAAAATTCTTAGCTAAATATGTTGTTAAAGTTCTAATTCGATCGGTTCTATTGTGTAGAATATTAAAAACCTTACTAACGACCTGATAGGGGTTAGGGTTTGATAACCCGCACAAATGGTGGGGAAAACCACACAATATAAGATTATATATGATCAAATATTTTTTTTTTGAAGAGGTAATTAGAACACCCGGTTCGATCGGCTTTGCCGATCTACGTCCGGATCGGGTAGTGAATCGTGGCCCATTGCTGGGGGATACCCTCCCAATATCAGTTTTTCCATATATGATCAAATATTATCTCATAGAATAATATTACGTATCCTAATATATCTACATATTATCTTTATAATATTACATAATAATGTTAACCTAATACGACCAACAAGACTATTAATAAAACAATAAGCAAACTGGATTGAAACGATGGAGTATAACAAAACCAGAATACCGGAGACAATAATGTTTTCCAACTATGGATGTTCACTCGAATATTGGTAAGAACAACCTCCTCCCAAAATACCCGGCAAGTATAATGGACGTTGGTGTCAGAAAATCGCGGGAGGCTATTTATGACACCAACAAGGTATAACTATCATACCAAAAATAACAAACTATGACTTGTCTAAAGACGAAATGAAATGGTAAGAAAGAAGGGAAAGTAAGTCTGGGACAAATAAAAGTTCCGATAGTTTCTTTCCTTTATTTTTTGGAGCTGAACTCTAGTCATGCTAAAGTCAGCAAATAGTCCTTGAAGAAGAGTTGCATTTTACTAAGGGGACTCAGGTGAACCACTGTTGGAACTGATGTCGAGGTCCTGCGATTCGCCAAATGTGTCATCCTGTTCTGATTCCGACGTTTCATCAGAGTTTGGTGCCGAATGTTGTATGTTCTGCTCCTCCTCAAAAATGGCTTCCTGTGGATCCCAATGATCTCCTTCATCTGCATGTAGCAGTATGCCAAGCCTGAGTCCCTCTATTTCCTCCCTCAAGCCGTCGTTCACAGCTGCACCAATAGAGCAACCATAATCAACATAAATTGACAAATTCCGGTGAACCTATATAACATGGATCGACGTTCCGTATCCCAACCTAAGACCAGTGACTTTCATGTTGTTAAGTATAGACAATAAGGTAACATGTGAACCTAACATATAAGGTTATAACTCCGAAAGACTTGTGTAGGTTCACTGAACTTACCTTCTCGTAACTGAGAACGGGCTTCCAAAGCTTGCAAATGAAGCCTAAGTTCTGCATTTTGATTAGTCATGGTCTCTGTGTCCCTCTGCAAAGAAAAAACATATGCATTATGCATGGCAAGTTGCATCAGACATACATACAAGAACTATCATATGCAATATAATATAAGTATACAACGTAGAGTCCACACCCGACATAAGTTTAGTGAGATTTCATCATAAATTCAATTGACATTACGTAAGAGATACCATCCTAAGTACAGTAGCATTTATGTACTACCTCTTAATAGACAAAATTTCTTGATGGAATTAAAACAGTGCAAAAATAGCGTTGGTACCTTTAATGTAGCAAGGTGAGTAGAAAGAGACGCATCCTCGTTTTGAAGATCACGAACGCTTTTCTCCAGCTCCCAGAGGTGCAAAGCTCTCCGCTCTCTCGAGCGACGAGCAGACTTCCTATTTGCCATAATTCTGCGTTTGCTAAAACAAAAATTTCATCACTGCATTCAAGCTAGACAGGGAAAACATGAATTTTTAAGTGTAGCAACAATCATATCTAATATTACACTGGATCTTCAGGAGAGCATATATGTTATAATAACACATCTAGGTAGACTGATACTATTGCCGGATAAAAAATCGAGCGAGACGAGCTATTCTTAGGCCGAAAAAATGAGGTCCTGGCTGGGCAAGGAGGAAATATATTGGGCCCATGGTTTAATCGCTATTGAGTATAAATAGGTTTATGGTTTATTTTTTATCCAGAAAAGTATATTGAAAATCCTAATTAAGTTCATCTAGCAAAATCACAGAAATATGTAATTGTAAAAAGCATAATTGTCAACCTTATACACGTTTTGTACATCTTTTTTCTTTGTTCTTGCAGTATGTAGGAACTGAGATCCAGGACTTGATATTAATAACGCATTAGAATGAACGTATACAGAACAGTCAGCAGAAAGAAGAAGAATAAAATGAATGGTTTATGCATGAGGAAGATGAAATTCCATTAAACCAAGGCTGAAAACCCTAAAAAGAATTGTAACAACGAGCATGCATGCATACAAATATGAAAATTCAGATCCTAAACAGAAAAACCCAATTGTGTTTGCGCAATACGATGCTGAATTAAGAGGAAAAGAGATGAAAACCTCTTGGCGCGCTTGGGATCATTGTACCGAAGCTTGACGAGCTTCCCAGGAGGCACGGACTTCTTAGCCTCGCTAGTCTCGGCAAAGTCGCTGCCGTCGACGGCTATCGATTCAGAAGAAGACCCGTCGACGGAGTTCTCAGATCCGTCATCGGACATGGAAATGGAATCGCCGAGATCGTCGAGGTCGTCCTCGGAGAAATCCATGTCGGCGGCGCCGGGAAAGCGTAAGTTGTCTGCAGATTGGGACCGGCGGATGATAGTAGAAGAATCGTCGAGATCTTCCTCGGAGAAATCCATGTCGGCGGCGCCGGGAAAACGGAGGTTGTCTGCTGATTGGGACCGGCGGAGGATAGTAGAAGAATGATTGGGGAGTTCAGGTGATGAGGGGTTGGAGTTGGATCCGCCATTTTCGGGGCTGGATTTCGATTGATCTCCGTCTCCTGCATGCATTTCCTTGTCCATGTAGCCGCCAAGTTGTGTCGAATGGACAACAAATATTAGGGTTGACTTTTGGCTGCTGTCTTGGCGTGGCCGAGGGTTTATATATATAGTAGAGTCAATAATATTAATTTATTTTATAACAATTGGATAATCCTGACCAAACAAAAAAAAATAAAAAATAAAAAAAACCCCGAATAACCCACCTTTGTTTTGCTGACGACATTATTCTTTTTTGCAGGGGTGATAGTACTTCAATTCACATTCTAAAAAGCACTCTGGACTCTTTTGGCAACTACTCAGGTCTACGCATAAATTTGAACAAATCCGCTCTTCTCCTTGGCGGCCTATCTACCCAGGACCGTGATCACATTTCACGCACCACTTCCTTGCCTCTGGGCTCCCTACCTTTCACCTACTTAGGCATTCCTGTGGGGAGCAAAAGGCTCCGAACCTCTGAATACCTTCACTCATCACGAAGATCACCAACAGAATCAACTCGTGGACCGCTCGCAATCTCTCCTACGCTGGCAGGAAACATATCATTTCATCAATTCTCATGTCCATCCACCTCTACTGGAGCACAACGCTTTTGATCCCTTCATCCATCATCCAGAAAATTCAAGGGTTACTTCGATCCTTCTTATGGTCTGGGAAAGCGTCCAGCGCTAGGGCTTTGGTTGCTTGGAACGTCATTTGCAACTCTTATGACGATGGAGGCCTTAACTTCAAAGAGCTCTTATCATGGAACAAGGCATGCATCTCAAAGCTCATTTTTTTTACCTTGACCAATGCGGAACTTGCGACAACCTATGGATCGAATGGATAAACAAGAATATACTCAAAGGCCAATCCATATGGAACTTCCCGGCATCATACAAATTCAGTCACGTTTGGTGCATGATTTTCAAGGTTAGAGACGACATCATTTCATGCACAAATGGCCCCAACTTCATTATTTCCTCTACCGGTCCTGGTGGGCGTTTCCACACCACTTTTACTTACAAAATCTTCAGGAATCCGACTATCTCCACCAACAATAGACTTGGTATCATTTGGAAAGACCTCAATGTCCCTAAAAGCAGCTTCATATCTTGGATCACCTCCCTCAATCGCCTTCCCACACTTTCTAAACTTTCTCTCTGGAACCTCGTCCAAGACTCCACCTGCAAACTATGTCTCTCCCATCAGGAAGATGAAGACCACTTGTTTCATCAATGCAACTACTCCAACCTCACTCACGATCTGATCTCAAGAAGGACCAGAACCCCACCACCATACCCTTACAGTCAGAACATATGGCAATGGTTTCACTCCCTCAAGGTCAGAAAGAATGATCTCATCACTCATGTACGAATCTCTTCAATCACCGGCTTCATATACTTCACTTAGAAAGCTCGAAATGAAATCATCTTCAACAATAGCTATACTCACCCCACAAAATGTGCTCAGAACATCATCAACTCAGTCAGAAACTTTACCTCAAGCACTTGGAAAGACAGATCCCCCAGCTCGAAAATGTGGGCTAGCATCCTAGGAATTCACTTAGAATAATTCCTCCCTCTCTCCTCATGGAATCTTGGGTCAAGTAGACCCCCCATGTAAATCCATCTTCTTCTAATACATTAAACCTTCAAAAAAAAAAAATTGAATAATATTTAATCATCAAATTATAATTTTATTGTAAGTTTATTTATATCTTTATATCTTTTTATTTTTAATTTATTTTGTTGAATCCTATTTTTTCAGGAGTTTTTCTAATTTATTTAATAATAAATCAATACATCGGATAAAATGACGTAGAGAATGAACACTAGTTTTTCTTGAAAAAGAAACGGTATGAACTACTCATTATCTAGCTGAACAAAGTGAAGATCAAATTCATGAATATACGAGTAAAACACAAATTCAATCAATGAAACTAGGAATTATGACTTTAATATCGTCAATTATTAAAGCAATAAAACTAGGAACTAAGACTTTAATATCGTCAATTATTAATCTCGTGTATGAAAGCGGAAGGTAGAGTCGAAAGGCTTTTAAGAGTAGAGTCGAAAGGCTTTTAAGAGAAGAATACAATGTACAATGCAAGAATATCATTCTTGAAAAGAAAAGAATACTCAAGAAAAATGAGTTTTGTGTATTTTATCGATCAATTGTTTTATTATTACATTGAACGGAATCTTATATTGAAGGAGTGGCTTTCTAACAAAATTTAGTTGTATTATTTATAAAAAAAAAAAATTATTTTCTATATTTACATATAATGTCTATATTATCTATATATACACCCCTAACCGCTCGAGTTGAACGAGGAGAAGAAACAAGATCAAGCTCGACATAAAAAAAACATGAGTTGTTCTCCAAGATTTAGTAAAAAGATCAACAACAATCTAGAGAGAGGAATAAACATGAACATTGGACATTGGGTAGGTAGAGGAATATGAACATGGAGGTAAAAGAACATACATCTACGTGAAGGTAAGTCGTTAACCCTTCAAGCCAATCCACTTCACTAGTGGTGGATGACATTTCCATGTACTCACTTTCGGTAGGTTGTTTTGAAACAATTTTTGTTTCTTGATCTTCCATGATACAAGAGCCTCACCAAGAAAACAACAATATAACTAGGGAAGGTCTTGCAAAATGTACAAGATCCCTAATTAACATCACTTAAGCAACTACGGTATAAAAGAATTGGAAAGGATAATCAAATGCCAGGTAAAGAGTACCTTGTAAGTATCTAAAGGAACATGATAGTTTGCCAATGGCAGATTCGAGAAGAAATAAGGAATTGACTAATTTGATGTACAAGATAATTGTTAAGATGAGATACAAAAGTCTCCCTACTAATCTTCTATAAAATTCAACATCATATAGAAAATATTCATCATAATTAGGAGTGAGTTTTATATTTCTCTACATGAAAATTTTGTAAGCTTGTAGTCATAAAAATTATTAATTCTTAAGAATATCATGAATATATTTCTAAAAGGAAAATGCTTGATAGATAGTGATGAGATTGCATAAAACCAATGAACAATATATAATAGTTTAGTAAGTTCGACATTCCACTGTCTATTAGCTTGATTAAGGCCATATAGTGAAGGCTTAAGTAGGCTATACTGACTAGAAAGAGCATGTAAATATCTTTGAGGTGGACTCATGTACACTTCTTCATCCAAGTATCCATGGAAATAGGCATTATTAATGTTAAGTTAATCCAGTGGTCAATTCAATTGAGCTGCTAAAGCCATCAAAACTCTGACAATAGTAAATTTTTCAACAGGAGATAAAATATGCTTATAATCTTATCCTTAAACCGATTTTAGCCCTTAACAATAAGTTTGACCTTACATCTCTCTAATGACCCATCTTGTATATACTTATACCTACCCATTTTGACCCTACGGTCTTTTTTCCAGCCCTTAACAACAAGTGTGAGAGTCTCAACTTGGAGCAAGATCATAACATACCGGTCTCATAAGTGTTAAGATGTGTGGAATAATATATATTGTCCCACATCGACAATATGATAATACCCGAACTTAACGTATCAGCACTAGGACGGATTACTGCTCCTATTGTCAATTTATTTTAGGATACCCAAAGACTTATGGGTAAGGTTCACTCTATGTACCTCCCTTTAATACACTAGTTGAGATATCTCTACTTGGTCGGTTTTACACTAGTTGATGATCTAGGGATTGCTTGATTATCTTCTGTATGAGATATGCATGCTAACTAGCCTCTCTAGTCTCTACTTTCAGAGTTTCAGGTTTCACTTCTCTGAACGATTGATATCTGTAGTGCATGTTCATTTGTTTTACAAAAGTCACATAAAATCATAGATTTTGGATTGTGTTTTGTTGTTCTAGAGTCATAATATCGAGAACTTGAACCCTAGCCACCACCAAAGATGGTGAGAACGAAGAAAGGGGGTGGAGACTTGAGTGATGATGGAAAGATGGTAACAACAAATCGGAAAATGAGTGAATGTCTCCCAACGACTCCCGGAGATGATCAACAGCTCCCGGGAAATACAATAACAGGAAATCGAAATGGTAAGAAAGAAGGAAAAGGTAAGTCTGTAGGCAAATAAAAGTTCCCGGGAAATACAATAACAGGAAATCGAAATGGTAAGAAAGAAGGAAAAGGTAAGTCTGTAGGCAAATAAAAGTTCCGATAGTTTCTTTCCTTTATTCTTTGGAGCTGAACTCTAGCTAGTCATGCTAAAGTCAGCAAATAGCCCTTGAAGAAGAGTTCCACTTTACTAAGGGGACTCAGACTTGACACTCGGCTCAGGTGAATCACCGTCGGTACTGATGTAGAGGTCCAGTTCTGAGTCCGATGTTTCTTCAGAGAATGGTGGATCCGAATGATCTTCTTCATCTGTGTTTGGCATGCCAGCGGCAGCCCTGAGTCTCGCCACTTGCTCCCTCATGAGTTGGTTCTCAACTGCACCAATAGAGCAACCATAATCAACATAAATTGACAAATTCCGGTGAACTTATATAACGTGGGATCCACGTTCCGTATCCCAACATAAAACCAGTGAGTTTCATGCTAAAATCAATTAGTCGTGAGATCATTTTCACAAAGACTACACATTAATGTGTAGTCGCGCATTTAGTGAAAAGTAGAGGGAAAACTTGCCCAATAGTCGTGAGATCTTTTCCATAATTTGCAAATTAGTCATGTCGTCTGTCACCCTCTGCAGAAGAAAAACATATGCACAAGTTGCATCAGACATACAGACAAGAGCTATCATATGCATTATAGTAATTAATATTGACTAATTTAGGTGGACCAATAAAAATATATAACGTGGAGTCCACACATTTATAGCCACGTCGTCATGCATAAGTTTAGTGAGATTTCATCGTAAGTCCAATTGGCAGTATAAGAGATTCCATCATAAGTACAGTAGCATTTATGTACTACCTCCTAACAGACAATTTTTTGATGGTATATATGTGTAAAACAGTGCAAAATTAGGGTTGGTACCTGATTTAAAGTAAGGTCATCAGAAAGAGACGTATCTTCGTTTCGAAGAGCACGAAGGCTTTCCTCCAGCTCCCAGGCGTACCGAGCTCTCTGCTCTTTCGAGCAATAAGCAGACTTCCTACTTGCCATAATTATGCGTTTGATAAAACAAAAATATCATCACTGCATTATATTCAAGCTAGACAGGGAAAACATGATTTTCTAAGTGTAGCAACAATCATATCTAATATTATTAGGGTTGGACATGAGACGATACAGGATTGAGGTCGTTTTATGTCTCATCCTGCAAATTATAATCTTGGACAGGAAGAAACGATAATTAAAACTTTTTTTTTTTGTTTCGCGCGGGTCTTGTCCCTCATGGGACGGGACAAGCTTGACCTAATCCCACAAAAATTATACATTGATTTTATTCAACATTTATATCTGTTTTATCTCATATTTAATAAAGACACAAATGAAAAAAATACTTTATACCGAATTACGGATTCAAGAGAGCTACATTAGTAATTAGTACACGCAAATCGAATGTAATTTATACCAGAATGTGTCTTATCATTCACATTAAAAAAAACCCTAACATTGCACTACTCCAGAGCTTGCTCAAAGACGCTTTTGCTCTAATTATATGTTGCGCTAACTACATGATAGTTTACAAAAGATAACATTCTTTTACATCTATAATTTAATGAAAATTTACAATTATTTACTAGTAATTTTGTTTGTATTATTTATCTATATATTATCTTTAAAATATAATACAGATCAGTCAGCAGAAAGAAGAAAATGAATGATTTATGCATGAGGAAGATGAAAATCCATTGTACCAAGGCTGAAAACCCTAAAAAGAATTGTAACAACGAGCACGTATACAAATATGAAAATTCATATAGTAAAAACAAAAAACCTATTGTGTTTGCGTAATACGATGCTGAATTAAGAAGAAAAGAAGAGAAAACCTCTTGCGGCGCTTGGGATCATTGAACGGAAGCGTGATGAGCTTCTCAGAAGGCACGGACTTCTTAGCCTCGTTAGTCTCGGCAAAGACGGTGCCGTCGGCGACTTTCGATTCAGAAGAAGACGCGACGACGACGGAGTTGTCAGATCCGTCATCGGACATGGAAATGGAAATGGAATGGCCGAGATCGTAGAGGTCGTCCTCGGAGAAATCCATGTCGGCAGCGCCGGGAAGGCGGAAGTTGTCTGCCGATTGGGACCGGCGGAGGATAGTAGAAGCATGATCAGACCTGGAAATGGGATGGCCGAGATCGTCGAGATCTTCCTCGGAAGAATCCATGTCGGCGGCGCCGGGATGGCGGAAGTTGTCAGCGGATCGGGACCGGCGGAAGATAGTAGAAGAATGATTGGGGAATTGAGGTGGTGTTGGTTTGGAGTTGGATCCGCCATTTTCGGGGCTGGATTTCGATTGATCTCCATCTCCTGCATGCATTTCCTTGCCCATGTAGCCGCCAAGTTGTGTCGGGTGGACAACAAAAAAACTAGGGTTGACTTTTGGCTGCTGTCTTGGGGTGGCCGTGGGTTTATATATATAGTCGAGTCAATGCTATTAATTTATTTATAAAAATTGGATAATCCGGACCATTCAAAATAATAAAAAAAAATTGGCCGTGGGTTTATATCTTTATATCTTTTTTATTTTTAATTTATTTTGTTTGAATTCTTGTTTATTTTAGTTCATTTGGTAAATAGGGAGGGAAAGTTCGATGTCCCAATCGAAATCACTTGGTATTTCGCTTCCTCCTCCTTCTTTCTGTTTGGAATATTTAATAATATAGATCTAGGAAAAAAAAGGGATATGTCGGATAAAATAAAGTAGAAAATGAACATTATTTTTTTAAAAAGGAAACCGTCGAACTATTTATTATCTATATAGTTGAGCATAATGAAGATCAAGTTCATGAATATACTAGGAGACCCGCAAATCTAAATTAATGAAATTAAGAACTAAGACTTTAATATCGTCAATTATTAATCCGGCCCGTGTATTAAAGCGGAAGGTAGACGCGAAAGACTTTAAGAGAAAAAATACAATGTACACTGAAAAATATCATTCTTGAACAAGAAAAGAATACTCAAGAAGAATGAGTTTTGTGTATTTTATCGATCAGTTATTTTATTATTACATTGAACGCAATCTTTATTGAAGGAGTGACTTTCTAACAAAATTTAGTCATATTATTTACAAAATATTTCTTTTATTTTCTATGGTTACATATAATGTCTATATTATCTGTACATACACCCCTAACCCCTCGAGCTGAACAAGTAGAAGAAAGAAGATCAAGCTTGACATAAAGAAACCGGTGTTGTTCTCTAAGGAATTTAGTAAAAAGACCAATAATAATCTAGAGAGATGAATAAACATGAACAGTGGACACTAGGCAGGTAGAGGAATATGAACATGGAGGTAGAAGAACATACATGTACATGAAGGTAAGTCGTTAACCCTTCAAGCCAATCCACTTCACTAGTGGCGGATGACATTTAAATGTAACAATTTTTTGATGAGGGACCATCTCCACACCACCTCAAGAATCACTCACAAGATCAAGAACCAAGACATTAAAGGATAGTGCATCCGCATCATCTTTGAGTCCTACCATGGAAGGAGCGTATCACTAGAGCAAGAGCAAATACCATCCATGATGAAGTTGCTAGCTTATTGACAACATGTACACTTAAAGAGACCTCACTCGTATCTAGGTCTCCTTTAGTGACATTGTTGCCTGATATGAAAGAATCATACAAGGACCAAGATGATCAAACAAGCATAGAAAGTGGATAAGACGAAGAAAGAGTTCCATAGAAGAAATCTCGGCCTTGAGGACAAAAATCTCGCCCGAGATTTTTACAAATAGACCGAGATTTTGCTCCTGTACGTCGAGAGTTAAAAAATCTAGCCACGATCTTATTAGTTATAGATATCTTTTAATATTTTAATATATTTAAGGCTCTAAAACAATATAAAGGTATTTGTTGATTTTCGATCCTATCTTTTAGGATTATCTTTGAAAACTCCACCTTGATTATAAAGGTTTTACAGCTGCTGCTGATGGAAGACTTAAACACAAATGAAGTAGTTTGATACACTAACCAATGAATTTTATATTTCGAGATGCTTGGTTGGTTTGGTTTTAGTGCAGGTTTTATCAAAGAATTCGATCAAAGGCCTTGAAATGGATTTCAAGGGCACAAAGAAGACAAGGACGCACAACGAACGATCTCAAAAGCCTTGAAATAGATTCCAAAGAAACAAGGAAGACAAGGCTGGACAACGAAAAGATTTCAAATCACAAAGAAGATCTTTTTTCGAGAGATTTGAGAAGATACGAAGATTTGAGAAGATTTGATCAGGAGAAGATCTCAACCGACCAACAAAGAAGATTTTACAAAGATCCTTAACCGAAAAGCACGAAGATTCTCTTATTTGGATTTGAAGATTGTTACAACAATCAACGAGAAGATTAAGGAGCCAAGAGATCAACGTGTTCTCAGGAGATGAAGATCTACAACGTCTATCTCATATCAACCAGGAAGCGATCTTCATGGAGAAGAAGAATTATCTTCGAACGGTCATATCTCCAACAGCTAAAAGACCTCTCCATAGAAGATTATAAATGAAGATGGCAATTAAAGAACAGATAAGCAAGCCTACACAGAAATATTTATACTCTTCAAGCGAACCAAAGTTATCTTCATTTCGAAACATAGTTTTTCTTTCTCTCCTTCTAAAAAGCTTTATCCCCTAGAGAGAGATAAAACTCGAGAGCTCCATTGGCATATCTAAAGAGTGTTATACTCGAGTGTGTTACTTTGCGAAGTAACTAGGCTATTATAGCAAAGTGAAGAGTTGGAGCTAGATTGTAGCATTGGCTACAGTGAGAGAAGAAGGGGATTTCTTCTAGTTTGTATCTAGGACTCTTTGAAGCTGATAATAGATAGTTAGATCCTAAGGCTATACCCTGGGACGGAGAGTAGGCTATTTAGAGCCGAACTTCGTAAACATATCCTTGTGTCGATCTTTTACATTCCGCACCATATCTTGTTTATTGTGACTAACTTTGTTTTGCAGGAGTTCAAAGTCAAGGCCATTGAAATTTGTTTCAAAGCCCTTGGAATCAAAGTTTCACAACGAACTGAGATCGACATCAAGACCCTTGAAATTGATTTCAAGGCCTTGAGATTGGTTTTGCAAAAAGTTCACATACTCTATTCAACCTCCCCTTCTAGAGTATCTTAACCTTTTATTTCACCTACCGGTTCTTCAATCTTTTAGCTAGATTTCTTATCTTTTGTAGGAGAATCTCCTTTGTAAATAGTCTTAGAAGGTGAGATTTATAGTTAGATTTGATTTGATTAGTACTTCCACAATATTGTGTGAACTCGCTACTTCGCTTACGAAGTTTGTGTTTTATTCATTCCTATTCAATCAAAAGAGAGAGTCTTTGATTGAATCATTGTGAGTCCTTGCTAGGTTACGCATGTGTGTTAATCTTCTTAAAGGTTGGTGCTCCTAGTCAATTCTAGTCCTTCTTTGTGCTTGTCTTATTTAGAAGGCTTGTATAAAGTTAACGAAAGGAGGATTAATGTAAGCTCTTCGTTAAGGGTTTTAATAATGACACATAATTGATCTAGATTCTTTGCGGAAATACCTAGCTTGGTACGTATCTTCCTATATTTCCATCAATTTCATTCCATATTATCATCTTCTTATCTATCCGTTTTCAATCCATCAAACTCACATTCTTTTGGTTCGAAGTTACATAAATTTCGGTCAACACCAGAATCTTGTCTGAGATTCCTGTTTGAGATTCCTTCTCTGAGATAGTTCGTGGACTTTCAATCTAGATCGAAAACAACAACTTCAACCCCACATCATTTTTTTTCTTGCTCTTCCATGAAACAAGAGTCTCACCAAGAAAACAACAATAACTAGGGACAGACTTACAAGTGAAAGGGCAAGATCCCCAATTAACATCACTTAAGCAACTAAGGTATAAAAGGCCTTGAAAAGGATAATCAAATGCCAAGTAAAGAGTACCTTACTTTTCAGTATCAAGGAACATGATAGTTTGCCAATGGGGGATTTGAGAAGAAACAAGGAATTGACTAAGTTGATGTACAAGATAGGCAATATCTAGCCTTGTTAAGGTGAGATACAAAAGTTTCCCTACTAATCTTCTATAAGATTCAACACAGAGAAAGTCACCATCATTAGGAGTGAGTTTTAAATTTCTCTACATGAAAAATTCGTAAGCTTGTAGTTAGGAAAATTAATAATTCTTAAGGAAATCATGACCCGAGAAGAATGTCATATGCATTTCTAGAAATTTCCATACCTAGAAAGAAATATGTCAAACAGTGATCCTTAATTGTGAAAGTTTTATCAAGAATATTTTTCACAAGAGAAATTTTTACAGGAATTTCCCTACGTAATATTTTTAGAAGAAAAATGTTTGATAGATAGTGAATAATCACGATAAGATTGCATAAAACCAAGGAACAATAATATTTTAGTAAGTTCGACATTTCACTGTCTACTAGCTTGCTTATGTCCGTAAATATAATGTTAAGTAGGCAATACGGACTAGAAAGAGCAGGAAAATATCCTTGAGGTGGACTCATGTACACTTGATCATCCAAGTATCCATGAAAATAGGAATTATTAAAGTTAAGTTGATGCAGTGGTCAATTCAATTGAGTTGCTAAAGCCAACAAAACTCTCACAATAGGAAATTTTTCAACAGGAGATAAAATATGCTTATAATCTTATCATTGATCCGATTTTATCCCTTAACAACAAGTTTGACCTTACATCTCTCAAATGACCCATCTTATATATACTTAGACATATAAACTCATTTTGACCCAACGGTCCTGTTTTCAGCCCTTAACAACAAGTGTGAGGGTCTCGACTTGGAGAAAGATCATAACAGACCCGTCTCATAAGATAACCACATTCAAAATCCAACAAAAAAGATCTAAACTTGGTGTGGTTTTTCTATACTCCTAGAGTTTCGGGTTTCACTTCTCTTAACGATTGATATCTGCAGTGTTCATTTGTTTTACAAAAAGTCACATAAAATCATAGATTTTGGATTGGTGTTCAGTTGTTCTAGAGTCATAGTATCGAGAGCTTGAATGCTAGCCTCCACCAGAGATGGTCAGAAGGAAGAAAGGGGTTGGAGATGTGAGTGATGATGGGGAGATGGTAACAGCAAATCGGAAAACGAGTGAATCCCTCCCAACGACTCCCGAAGATGATCAACAACTCCCCGGAAATGCAATATTAGGCAAGGATTCAAGTTTGAACAAAAATAACGATCAAGTTCAAAATAACGTTCAAGTTCAAAAAATATCACAACATCTGCTATACATGGAAGGCTTTTCTTGCCTAATATTGCGTTGGACATTTAAGGAATACGCGTGAATGCTCCCATCTTCCTTAGATAATTGTATTCTTTTTATCCACAATTATATTGAAAACATATTTGGAAGTTCCTTACAGCAAAACCAAAAGTGTTTCGTTTTCTCTCTATTCTACTGATTAACTCGTTCAAATCACAACAATAAAGATATCACAACATCTGTTATACATACATGGAAGGCTTACCTATCCAACGCAATACACCCGCGATCCCTCCAACAACTTTGAACAAAGATAACGCTCAAGTTTAAAAATGGTAGTGCCTCAACAATGTTTGGACATGCTACGACATGAAATAACATACAAAAGCCTATCAAAGTGATGAACAAGTATATCACAATTAGGTCCAATGTTGAGAAGCTAAAGGAAACCCTAGGTAAATCATCATATGTCCCTATTATTACCTCAACAACCTTTTATCTATGCAAGGAAGAGATTGCTTTGTCACTCAACTCATGACTAAGGAGACGGATGACATTGTAACTAACAAGCCTGAAATTGACACTAATGAGGACACTTTGAAGAATGAAATGACTGAATCACCAAGAGCACAACACATGAATCTGGCCCGTGAGAAGGATGTCATGAGCATGCTGGAAGGGAATAAAGATGCTAAACAGCAAGTCCGTCCAAGAAGTGGTGTTATTAGGCCCAACAGGACAAGGCCCCTAGTTTTTTTGGGACCCATAGTATTTGTTTTTAGTTGGTTTATAAAACAAAAGAGTGTTCGTCATGGTTAAACCTCTCAATATTTGGTGCAAATGGTCAAGAGTTCAAATCTCCTTTCTACCTATTATTTTTTCTATTTTATAAAAATTGTATCTTCTCTTTGGTTTAAATTTTTTTCTTCAAAATTATATTAAAATTAAAACAATTTTTTATAATTTTTATTGTCATTCTTTCATGTATTTTTTTATTAAAAAGTATTTTTAGTCTTTTTTCTCCGTTTTTTCTGATAAATATAATTTTTAAAATTAATAATGTAAAAAATGTTGACACGTAGCCTCCGAAACTCATTGAACGGTCATGCTAAGCAGGCCCTAACATCTCCTGTTGCGGCTCTCATGAATGGTGAGGAAGGCGGAAGCATGAAGTCTTATGGTAGTAGAAAGATGGAGGATCCTGAAAATGCTTCACATGATGAGTCTAACACCACTACAGTACTGACAACACTGGTATGGAGGTTGATGATCAACCCCGAAATGAACTGAGATTGATCAAGGAGAAGCTAATGGAAATCAAGGTATTAATTCTATATATCTACCGTTTGAGGAACAACAGAATGAAATGGAATTAGCATGGTAGAGATTGTGTTATCCGAGCTAGAAACCAAAGGTATAAATTCTGTTTTTTTTTGTTAGAAGGAGATTTGGTGGTCTTTAGCACATCTCGACGCGCTTTTATTAATTGAAAAGAAGGCTAAGTAATCATCACACAAGGGATATCCCGACCCCTTACATCATCAAGTAAAAGATCAATTACATCCTCCGGCATGCCACTCAGTACATTCAATCAAATCGGAAAGTTCAAAGCAAAATTAGCTACATAATCCGCTACCCTATTCGCCTCGCGGAAGGCATGACAAAACTGGATATTTCAGTCTCTTTTCAGATAGTCTTGACACATACGTGTCAGACTAGCAAGAGGGTGATAAGGGGTCAAGGTTTTATTGAGAAGTTGAATAGCCAATTGGGAGTCGGATTCGACAATAACCAATCGGGATCCAAGTTCCCATGCGAGCCTAAGTCCATGTACCAATCCCCATAACTCGGCCATGGGAACCGTACATATTCCTAAGTTTGCTGCGAAGCCTCTCACCCACTCTCCTGAACTATTTCTTACCACTCCAGCCGCACTCGACCGCCCTTCTTTGTTCTTGGCACCATCGGTGTTGATCTTAACGAATCTAGAGGGAGGATCCCATGACACGTTGACTGAGACTCGCACTCTCTCTCTTGAATCCGTGTTGCTCCTTCTCCAGATTTTCAGTACTCTTGCGTTTTAACTTGGACATATCGACTTATGTTGGCTTCAACTCGGTTATTGTTGAATACCGTTTCATTCCTCCATTTCCATATTTCCCACAAGCATACTGCAAACAATTCTTTCCACGGGTACATGTTACAATAAAAAGCATTAGAGAGAAGGTTACCTCTTATCCAGCATGCAAATGGGGTGTCGAAAAAGTCGCTTGCAAAACGCTCTACTCGAAGCTCCTTCCACAGCCTTTTCGTGTGGGGACAATCTCTGAAGATATGATCGACAATCTCCACAGCTCGATTGCACACAGTGCAGGTATCGGTAGGGCTCATGTGTCTTCGCTTCCGTTCTTCGTTACTGATGATGCCTCCGTTGAGCGTCTTCCCCATAAACAACTTAACTCGCTCTTAAACCCTTAGCTTCCACACATTAGTGAAGATGATGCCTTCAACAAGTTGAATGTCATTAGGGCTCATAAGCATCTTATACGCCGACGCCATAGAATAATTACCATCCGGGGTATAGCTTCACCCGAGTTCATCACCATACACAACTAATTACCCTGTGATATCTTCAGTTTCGCCATCTTTGGAAGGGAAAACTGCGGCTAACTTCAGCGATAAATCCATAGGTAACAGATTCTCCAAACTCTGTCAATCCCATCCCTCTCTATTGTCCCAGAAGCTTCGAAAGGATTTGCTAAGGTCATCTTCCTAAAGAGGTTGTCTGGAGTAAAGTTCTAAAGAAAGCTTGTCTAGCCATCTATCTTTCCAGAAGTGAATCTTTCTGCCGTCGCCGAGAGCCCAGGTCGATCCTTTCTCCACCACTCTTTTTATGCCCATATTTATGCAGATATGTGAAGATCCTCTCCTAATGTGATGATTGTTTCTTTCATACTTGCTTTTCAGGACATGGACCCAAAGACTTTCTAGATCTTTCATGTACCTCTAGGCCAGCTTTCCAAGACACGCCACATTGGTTTCTTGCATCTTCCTTATGCCCAGTCATCCCATGTCCTTGGGTCGGCACAACACGTCCCACTTTACAGTGTGCATACTACTTCTTCCCTTAGTGTGCCCCCAGACAGAATTCCGGCAATGCTTGTCTATCCTTCCGCATATACTGGTTGGTAGAGACAACACCACCATAGAGTAAACAGGAAGTGAAGGTATAAATTCTGAACTTGATCATGATACACAGTGATGTTCTTTCGGATAATGAAGACGGACTTGATCATGAAAACAACTTGAATACTCAAGTATTACATGTCTTGAGCTTTCTATCAAATAATCCGAATGCTTTGAAAAACTTAACTACAAATAAGCTACAAATGAGTAATAATATTAATCGTGTAGAGGCAAGCTCTAATTTGGTGATTATTGCAACCCATGTCATCAAGAATATCCCTAATGATAGCACTAATGTTGGTAGTGCTTTGCTTTCTAATGATAATATGGTTGCTAAAGTTGTTAATGTGGTTACACATGCTACTACCCCTATAATGCATGCATGCTTCGAATGTTAGAACTCCTTTGAATAATCCGAATGTTGGGATTACTACTAGAGGTAATATAAGTAATGGAGCTACTTGAAATTTTCCTCCTTTATATAAGGATGAAAATTATGCTACGAGTTTTGAAGGTCAACTGAGGCAATCCGCTTAGATTATACCTCTTGTCAAGGTCTTCATGAACAACGGACTGGGAGGAAAACTGACATTTTTCACCCCTACGGTTGATGACGTCGGGATTAGATGTGCTAAGGCTATACCTAAGCAACAAGTTTAGGGTAGTTGTCTTCTTGGACAATACCTTCGGTACTACCCAAGGTATTTGGCCATTGATGACCTTAAGAAGTCTTGAGGGTTTAGGTGTAAGTTTAGAGTTGAAGTTGGTTGAATCATTTTTACCTGTTTTTTGAATAATGGAAAGCGGTTCGACCCCATAGACGGCGCACCGACTATTGGATCGAAAGGCCGAGAAGGATCGGCAGACGGACTCAACGTCACTAGGGACAACAACAAAGGAGAAAAAGAAAACACAAAAATACATCATAAAAACCCGAAAGTAGGGACGCCTTTGGGAGAAAGTAGAAAATGATCCAGTCAGCCGAAAGCGACGAGCATGAATGTTCATCTTCAAAGGAAGTACGCGGGTAGGAAGCCTAGGAAACAATTGTGGACACTTCATATTTGGACTGCAACAGAGCCATCAGGAGTCGATCACAAATCCACGCCCCCTTCTCGACAAACACTAGAACCACCACCAAGACAGAATCAAAACAAAGAAGACGAAGCTGCAACACACGGGTATCGTGATATTAAAATGTGTACAACTTTGATGGTTTAAAGATGAGCGATTTGTAAGGGGAACATTGTTCGAAAAGAGTTGGTTAACAACATCGTATCTTTGTTTAATTAGAATGAATATTTTGTAAAACCGTTTTATTATTTCAAACCGTCCTATTAAAGCAGAAGAATTTTTGCGTGTTTTTTTCCTTCCAAAGGAAGGTTATCACTTTTAGAATTATTTGGTAAGCTTTAATTTTACTTCGGTTGTAATTGTTAATTTTGTATTTCCTGTATCAGAGAAGGAGAGGTGATTAAACTAGATTTATATATATATTCCGGTCTCAAGAACAAGTGAAAGCGCTCAAGCAAATGGGGTGATTGGCGGGATTTTCCGACGTGGTTACTGGCGGGTTTCGCCACCATTTTTTTTTCTTTTCCACAATCCAAGTTGTAATTGAGAAAACTTATGAATTAACTTGTACAAAAACAAGGAGTGCTTTAATTTTCATTGATCTGATT
Source organism: Fagopyrum homotropicum (assembly GCA_033239125.1). NCBI lineage: Eukaryota > Viridiplantae > Streptophyta > Magnoliopsida > Caryophyllales > Polygonaceae > Fagopyrum > Fagopyrum homotropicum. The sequence goes on along the minus strand of BSWB01000003.1, from coordinate 141,253,482 downwards.
ATGATCGATTTTATTGTTAAAAGTAATTATTGCCGCAGACAATGAAGATTGAACTTAATAGACCTTAAAAAAAAGGTCGCAAGGAAAAATCGTTATTGATTCATGAGAGTACCAATCTTTGTCATTGTTTGTATCATTATCATTAAGATAAAAACCCTCCGAAAGCACAGGAGTACAATATTAAACAAGATTCATTGCTAAAACAGACAAAGAGAGAGTTAACATATTGGTTGTAAAGTAGAAAACTGAATACATCAGAATGATTGAGAATCAAACTGCCAAAAAGGCATTTCAGAACCCCACAGAGATCTGGAATAAATTCGGATTTAGTTCTCCTTGTTGACGATGTTTTCCTCCTGAGTTAAATGTTCCTCCACCACTATTGATTTCGATGATAGCAGATGGAGTATATATGATTTATTTGGCTAGGCTTTGGAGCCTCTAATTTGAGTTTTTCAACAACATCAATAGAGAAGTTAACTAGTTTCAAAGTGGGTTTAAAGTAAAGATGATGAAGTCCACAATTTAGATCCAGAAAATGAAGATCCAAAGTTAAATCCGCGTTAAGGTGGTCCGATTTGAATGGCTTTAAGGCCTTGATTTAAAGCTTTTTTAGCATGAGAGAGTAACCCTTCAAATAGGTTTTTGAGTGTTCAATAAATGTCACAGAGAATTCCAAATAAGATGGTAAAGGACAAGCCAACAAAGACCATGAATCTAATCGGAATAGCAACAAGACATACCACAAATTTTGCACCAGCCTTTGAGAATCATCCATCTAACGAAGGAAGGGAGGGAAAGCCTCACCCCAAAAAATTCACTAGCCCACAGTTGAAAGGACGGAAGGTGCCAAAGAAAGCAAACAACAAACCTTGGAAAGCCGAAAGAGGTGCTTAGCATGAGAGAGATCTGCAAAGCAAACTCTCCTTTTGCACCATCGAACGACAAGGCTCCGCGGGCACTTGTATAAGCATAAAACAGGGACTTCAAAGGAAGAAGCCCATCACCAGGTCGGCTTCACGTTCAATCGCATCCACCCAACCAGAAACACCAAGGGATTGGGAGCGAAGAATGCCGGTTCTGGTCACGGGAGCTTGAGGAAGCAGGAGGAAGTGAAAGAAATTAAATTGGGGGAGATGTGAGTAGCGCGCGCCGTATAAGACACGAGGGATATAGTCCGAGTTTAAGGAGCCATTGTTAGAAGCAGCGGCAGCTGCGACGGTTGTGACGCTAGGGTTTTCGTTGATAGTTCATCCTTATGAGAATAGCGTTTTTGGACCCTCTGTTTTACGACGGTTGTGACGCTAGGGTTTTCATTGATAGTTCATCCTTATGAGAATAGCGTTTTTGGACCCTCTGTTTTGGGAACAGTGGAGAGGATTCCATCTCTCTGTTTATCTTCCTATCAAGTAACGTACATTGAAATGAATCATTTATACCTTTGACAATGATGGGGATATAGATAAAGTGTTAAGAGAGGGTCGTTATTATATACATGGTAGGCTATTGATTCTTAAACTTATTCTTGACAAGTTTGCTTTCAATTAGAAGGATAAGGCCATCATACCACTTTGGTTAGACTCTTAGATATTCCTAATGACTACTGGACTCTGGAGATTTTGGATAGAGTGACTTCCATGATTGGAAACCCTATTTTTCATGGACCCTATCACAAGGGAAAGTGAAGAACCGTATAGGTGAATAATACGGATATAAATACTCTAGAAGGGAGGTTAAATAGAGTATGAGAACTTTTCGCAATATCTTATATCAAGGCTTTGAAATTGATTTCAAGACCTTGAAGTCGATATGTGCGTCTGGTGACAAAACTAGTTTTCAAGGCTTTGAAAGGGATTTCAAGGTCTTGACTTCGAAACCTGCAAAGAAATGTTAGTCACACTATACGCGATATGAAATGCAGAATTAAAAGATCGACACGGTGATATGTTTACGAATTTCAGCTCTAACAGCCTACGTCTCCGTCCTAGGGTTTCTTTACCCTAGGATCTAACTATCTATTATCTGCTCAAAGAGTCTTAGATACAACCTAGAAGAATTTCTCTTCTTCTCTCATTGTAGCCTCAATGCTACTATCTAGTCAACTTTAACCTAGCAATAATAGTCTAGTTAGTTCGCAGAGTAACACACACTCGAGTATCACACTCTCTAGGTATTCCAATGAAGCTCTAGTGTTTTTCTCACTCTAGGGAAGTAAACGTTTTTAAGCTAAAAGGAAGAAAAACTTTTGGAACGAATGAAGATGTTTGATCGCTTAAAGACTTAGATGTTTTCGTGTAAGCTTGTTGGTGTTCTCTTCAATCACCATCTTCATTTATAGTCTTCTATGGAGAACTCTTCATGCCGTTATAAGATAGTATTTGTAACATTCTTCTTTCTCCATGGAAAACGGTGCTTGGTTGAGATGAAGTATCCGTTGTAAGATCCTCTATCTTCTTCATCTACTTCTTCTCTTTGACACACGTTGAGAATCTTCATCTTCAAGATCTTATCCTTGAAAGAGATTCTGAAGATCTTTGTCGTTTGAATCCCTAAGTTTATGCTCCGAAATCTTCCAAGCCGTTGAGGATATTTGTTGTTGATGACTTCTCTCTTGAGGGCCGTTGAAGATTTTCCTTAGATCCGAGATCTTTGTGTGAGATCCGTTGGGAAGTTCTTCTTATCCTCTTACGTCGATTGTTAAGATCTTGTTGCATGTGGCCGAGATCTTCGTTTCAAATTTGTTGAAAATCTTCTTGTTGTTGGCCGAGATCTTCTCTTCAAATTCGTTGAATATCTTCTTGTTGTTGGCCGAGATCTTCTCTTCAAATCTTGTTTGAAGTAGTATCTTTGCTTTGGTTGTTGAGATCTTTGAATCTGATATTTGAAAAGCCTTCAGCCGAATCATCCTTTGTATCGTTTTTCAAGGCCTCTGCGTTTGTCCCTTGAACTGATTTTCAAGGCCTCTGTGCTTGTCCTTTGTAACGTGTTTCAAGGCGTGTGTTCTTCCTTTGAAATGTTTTTCAAGGCCTGCACACAATTAACAAACGCAAATCAAAACATGCAATCTAGAAATACAATCGATATTTGATAGTTTATAAAACCGCTCATAAATGTTTAAGTCTTCCATCATCTACATAGAAATTGTCATAATCAAGGTGGAGTTACCAGAAAGGAAAGGAGGATCTTATGCTAGAGTTATGACGGAAGTTTATTTTTCCCATGAGATAGAGAGGGATATCACTTTGGAGTTTGATGATAATATTAAGATAGTGTGCACGGTTCTCTATGAGAATGAGCCCCCTACTACAAATGATGCTTATCCCTTGGACACAAGGATGATACCTGCTCTTTTCAGGAGGTAAGTGGGGTTGTGGGAGTTAGACACAAGATTTTCACTCGGGAAGGTGAGGAGGACAATAAGGTTGTTGAGATTAAGGAGGGAAACAAGGTACCACATGGACTAAAGTTTTAGCTAATAATCTTAAGAAGTCTGATGTTCAGATTGTGAGTAAGGGTAAGGATAAGATGGAAGTTGATACTAGCTAGCTTGGGCTAAGTGGCACGGCTAATGATGGCAAAAAGAGTGAGGTGATTTGTCGGGTCTCCAGGTCTAGGACCAGACGTCGAAAGACTAAACCCAAATCCGAACCCATGGAGGGTGTCACTTTTTTAACGGCTTCTATAAAGGCCTTTATTGATTCCGTTATGAAATAAAATGACACTATGGACCAACATGAGGTGAGAGTTGAAGTTAAAGAGGAGAGCAACAAGAGGGAAAAAAAAAGGAGGTCGGCTAGTAAGAGAAAAAAACTAGTCATGTTATTTGAGACTCTTTTGGAGGGAGTCAGGGAGGGATGCTTATATGATTGAGTCTGATGACTCATCTTATGAAGATAACTCTTTTGACTATGAGTCTAGCCAGGAGGAGTCGGTGGTTGACAACATTGTTAAGGCGTCTATTGAGGTCTCCGGTAAAGTCCCATAGAATGTTTAGGAGTGAGATTGTGCCTAGTGAGGAGATTAAGACTCCTGAATATGGATTCACCACTGTCTTATCTAGGTTTGAGAGGAGAGTTGCACGCATCCCAAGACCAATAAGAAGGACAAGGTGAATCGGGTTGGGGTGAGCGTAGGTCCATTAGACTTACTTCATCTATGAAAGTTAGGACGGTTGATAGAGAGTGGGAGAAAGGACAAGCACTCGGTTTTCCAATGAGTGTCACATCATGGAATGTTCGAGGGTTTTACCAACCCATGATATAAAATGGTGTGAGATATCTCATGATGGAGTATGATTTTTGCATTTGTGGTGTGCTTGAGGCCCGGTTTAATACCAGACTTATTGGCACTTGTCATGGTGATGCAAACCCGATTTTCGGACTCGAGTTACGTCACCAATTTTGATGTTGATGATAAATGGGGTATCATGGTCGTGTGGGATAGTAACCGCATTGATATGGAGGTTGTGACGGTTGAGGAGCAGTTTGTCATTGATCTTGTCACTTTTAAGGTGTCTAGTATTGATGTTTGTCATCAGGTATGACAAACCGTTAGAGTTTGGGTTAAGCATGTGCCCTCTGCTATGACTTGTCTTGAGTGACTTTAACAACGGCATATACCTGGACGAACAAGTTAACGGTGCACATGTATGCATGTATGAGTGCAAGGGTAATTTAGATAATTGTCGTGAGCTAGGCCTCTCTAACGTTCCATTCACAAGTGATAACAAGTTTACTTGGACGAATAATACTATTTGGAGTTGGATTGACAAAGTCAATGTTAACCATGACTGGCTCGAGCAAGAGGTTTATTGCCGTGCGAGTTTTCCGAATAGGTGGTAGTATTTGGATCACAAGCCTTCAATCGCCCATATCTTACACTATCATAGGTTTGCAAGGTCCAATTTTTAAGTTATTTAATATATGGGCCTCACATGACCATTTCCAGAATATTGTGAAGGAAAATTGGAATTGCAAACTCCGGGGAACCTACTAATAGTGCTTGTGTTCCCTCCTTCGTGGCCTTAAAGGCACATTGAGAGGTTTAAACACGTGGCACTTTGCACATATCTCGGAAAAGAAAAAGGTAACAAACGAGGAGTTTGCTATTTGTTGGATAGCTTTAGACTAGATCCGAGTCTTGAGTCCCCCAAGACCGATTTGGTTGAGCTTATGTCAAAAGTTAGGGGGCTTAATGCTGCACAGAGGAGCTTTTATGCACAACAAGCGAAGACCAGAAGACCAGTTACGCCCTTCAGAGCTTCTATGCACAATAATCTACTTTGCTAATGCATGTGATGATTACCAAAGTCCAGAACTTTTCTTCACCTTCTCTTTTTCGGCTGAATTACCTCCAGTCCATTTTCCAATTAGTCAATTAAACAACCCAATTAACTAAAAATATTAATTAGCCCAACATAAACTAGGAAATGATTTGCCAATGCCATTAAAATATATCAAAACACAGGATGGTTGAATATTTTATATTGCACTGATCTGAGACCATTAAAGTTTGCTCCCTGGTCTGATGAACAATGAGTGTCTTCCTTCTGCTACAACCTCTCCAGATGCTTTCTTCTTGATCACAACTGAAGTTCCCGACACAAGTCCTCTGCGTCCGAGAAGTTTGGAAGTCACCTCCAGCTCATCCTGTTATGTATCTGATTGATTCAGTATATGCATAGCCACTAATCAAGCAAGTAATATCTGATTCCAGAAAAATGTTACATTGAGTTCGACAGAGTTTGTTTAAACAAAGTATTCAAGAACACAAGTTGGAACTTCAAGGATTTGACAAACCTATCTCATACTGATGTCATGTTGCCAAATTGATAATGCAACCATTAGATATGGCAACAAAAAAAAAACATCTGATCTGCCGAAATTTCAATCAACCTAAAGATCATCAAAATACATTATCCAACAACTTACCCAACTCAAATTTATGTTCGGTGTTCTAAACCTCTATGTACAGGAATAGCATAACCACTAATCAAGCAAGAAAATCTGATTCCAGAAAAATGTTATATTGAGTTCGACAGAGTTCGTTTAAACAAAGTATCCAAGAAAACAAGTTGGAACTTCAAGGATTTAACAAACCTATCTCATATTGATGTCATGATGTTGCCAAACTGATAATGCAACCATAGATATGGCAAAAAAAAACATCTGATCTGCCGAGATTTCAATCAACCTAAATATCATCAAAATACATTATCCAACAACTTACCCAACTAGCCAAATTTTCTCTATTTATTTCGGTGTTCTAAACCTCTATGTACTGTAATGGACAGGAATAGCATGAACTTGAATATGACCTAACCCAACCCACTTGAATGCCACTTATTTCCCCATAGCATTTAGTGGTCAAATTTTACAAGAACTAGATTGATCTAGCATATAGTCATATACATTTTGAAGGGAAAGAGTTTATTCACCATATACTGTTGAGTAACAAAAGGTAAGGGGAAGGAGCTAGAATGGATAACTAAAGGGATTGAATCATCATTCATGAGTTGCAGAGCCACTTACATCAAGCTTTGCGGACGATAAGTACGAGATAGACATGTCAACTGATACATTCATAGGGCGATCCGCCTTATAAATCAGAGCATTGCCAACAACATCAATGAAGTTAGCAATTGCACCTGGAGCCATGTTTCCATCACGATCCTGCAGGGAATCCAACAATACAGATACAAATTTGGTATGACACATTTATAGTAGACAACAGAAAGCCCCTCGATTGATCTCCCGAAACAATCATCACAAACCTAACAGTTGATATTTTGATCATAACCAAGGAATTTGTCAGATTTCGCGTTGATCGAATCTAGACAAGCATGAGAACACTTTCTTCTTTATCAATTGAGGTAAGGTAATTCCACATACAAAAGTCCTCAATTCGCCCTAAACAATCATCACAAACCTAACGATTGATACATATTAACAAAACCTCAAGTCAGATGCATTGTAACCGCAGATAGATGCACGATGATAGACAGTGGTAAGTATTTGCAGGAAAATACCCTAGAATCTCAATTTCTATGAACAGTTCAGCAATTAACAGCTTTGGAAAAAATCAATGCGTTTTTTGAAATTGGAGAGAGAGTGAAGGAATTGAAGATGAAGATCTTACAAGGAGACGAGGAGGAACCCTGAAGGTACAGGAAACGTGGCCGGGTTCGACTAGATCAAGGCGAATGCCCCTGAGGCCAAAATCCTCGTAGAAACTGGGGCCAAGTGAGGGAACTTTGAGTTCCGATACTCTCTCGGCGTCCTCCTGGTTGGGTTGTAGGATCTTTTGGGCTCTCTCCATTGGAGTGCAGCTCGATCGTCCTGAGTTTCCTTTTCTGCTGTTCGTTTCTTGGCAATTATTAACGACTGAAGAAAGTTTTCAAAAGGAACTGATGAAGAGAGTGAAGTTTGACTCATGTACAGGCAGCATCAATTATGAATTTTTATTTTTTTTACAATAATAATAAGACATGTAAATCTGCGTCTTTGACAATGAAAATCGAGTATCAAATATGAGACATTAAGTAAAAACAATTCAAACCTTAAAATTATCAATTTGTATACAAACTATTGACTGACAAACAGAAAAACAAATAGTGACCCGATAAATGCAATTATATAAAACTGTAATTTCTCAATCAGCTCCTTGGTCAGTAGGCAGTACATCCGGAAGAAGACCCCTTCAAATATATTAAAAGTGTAAAATATGTTATAAAGGCTTAAAAATGGCCACTGCTATAGAATGTCTTATAAATGTTCATATTAATACTGTAACCATGTAAATAATGTTTATAAGATATAAAGATATTTGTCAAATATCCATGTCAATATCATAATCATAAAAATAGTAATGTTCGTGTTACGGGCTACGACCATATCACCAAATAAAAAAAATGTTTATGAGACGTTTTTACTATGTTCATATTGAATAAATAAAAAAATGTTTATGAGATATTTTTACTATGTTCATATTGATTATGTCGCGACATCCTAAACGCTCAATTCCAGTAAAGACACTTAACGAGTCTAGCATTTGCCGCCATATATTGACACACTTAAATATCTTGTACAACGCTTAACGAGACTAACACACCAACTCGTATCCAAAACTTAAATATCTTCCAAAACGAATTTGGCAAAGTGCCATTACATATTCAAGCTATAAAATATCACGAATAACGCAATCAAACTTATAAGATCTTGGACAACACAGAGAGTGCTTCTAGAGACAAAGACTTAAGTAGATACTGACCGGAGTCCAGCGCTAAAGTATAGAAACACAGCACACAGCCTTAACTGGGTCGGGCTCACATTTGGTTTAGGTTAAGTTTGGTCAGCAGGTTAGTTTAGAATGGCATTCTTGGGTATGAGATGGAACAATTAACGTGAACAAAATAAATGAGTCGTAGAATGAGCATTGAGCAATAAGCAAGGATCAAAACTTCACCTAGTACAAATTCAAGACCACAAGATTTCAATCAACTCAGAAACAATACTAATCCTTTTGCACTACAAAATCCCCAGAAAACACGCAATGTCGGCAAGGTAACAGTCTTCCAAATGAGTGTCTTGTAGATCGGCAAGACTATGCTAATTTACAGGACCTGTGCTGCTGTGTTCAGCTTCTCTGCGAGACTTAGTTGTGTCCTTGTGATGCTAGACAAATATACCAACAGAAGTTGGTCCTGCATAAACATAGAAAACATGCCCTAGGTTAGCCATTTACTAAAGAAGTTGTATTGTGACCTCGTAATTAAGATGGTCAAGTTTCATAATAAATTACCTGAAGACTATCGTTGACTAGCTTGTCAAAGGAGGCAGGTGATATCTTTGGTAGAGATGATACTGCATCAGCTATGAATCGACCAATGCTATTATCAGCAGGAATACGATTTTCCTGTGAAGGAAATTAGAAGGTATCGATGATCAATAGTCCAAATTTGAAAAAAAAATGATATTCCCTGAAAGATTATTCTAATACGACTTACAACAACATCATCTACATATTTATAAGCATCATCGATAAGGGTTAGCAATCTCTCCATTGTAGCTTCCATTCCTTCAACATCACCTGGAATCTTGTCAGCCATCGTCGACTTCAGCAGCTCATCTACATCAAAAAGATTTTATATGTTAGCCAAAACATAACTTTTTTGATTACGATAAACCGTAGTTCAGCATTCAAATAGGACAGGATATTATCCAAAAATACTATAACATAATACATACACCCAACCCTTTCTGCCTCTGCCATCTGAAGATTCACAGGGATTTCCTGAAACTGAGCAGCAAGCTGTGTTTCTCCGAGTGACAGGTTAGAAGAAACAAAAGCTTTAACTGCAGCTTCTCCATTTGTAAATGTAGTGTCGATTGTTAGATGAACAGGATTGTGCACTTCTCTAGAGAAAAAGTCATGGATCAATGCAGAACCGCCAGAAACACCAAACCCTGTGGAATACCTACAACATAAATCGTCCCCCAATCAATTGATGTTACCTAAGTTTACTCAATTTCATTTGATAAATAGCTACTATAAGCAATTATGCATCAAATCAGAATTTATCTGTACTCTGTAGCCAGATAGTATATCACATTCAACAAAAATATATCCAGGCTAGAGCTTTCACATTCTATAATACTATCATGGGACAGAGGTAATTAAGAAAAGTAAAGATATCAAAGCTTTACTCCATAGACCAGAATTTTTTCCAATCTAATTATTAGGTCATGGTCCTCCTTTTTACTACACAAGAAATCAAAACAAGGACTACTGATCTTACCATCCTACTATGACCTCTTTGGGATTCACTTTTTGATGGGATATCAACATGTTGTGGTGGTACTCAATATCCAGTGCAACCTGAAATAAAATTGTAGTATAATCTATATTACTTTAAGTATCAATTATGCAAAGTGAAAATAGCAAAGCTTTACTAAACTTCAAATCTAACATCAACCTAACAGGTATAACAAAACTTTACTAAACTCTATCATAGGGCAATACCTAAGTTTACAGTTCTAGGCATTTCTGCAAGTAAGGTATCAAATTTAACCATGAACTTCAATCAATTAGTAAAATTGGCACACCTACTAGATTAGACGTCTGCAAAAAGGAGATTGCTTTTTTGACTAACGAATCAAGGAGATATCTACATACTATACGCTGCTTAAAATTGAGGAACTAGCGAAAAGTAATCAAAGATGAATTGCACTTGATTTTAAGCATCCAGAATGGGAAGAAATTTACAGTGAGAAGAATTTTCTAATAGAAGAATAAAGCCCTAGGAAATATCAGTCGTTACATCTGTAAGCTAATCATCCTAAAAAGCACTGACAACCATATTGGGATCGTGATAGGCAGCCGAATCTAGGAAGAACTAAACCAAATACAAAAATATAAGCGAGAACGGGAAGAACCCTAATAACCTGATCGGATGATTCGTTGTGAGGCACAGCGTAGGAGTTGCGAACATCAACGGTTCCATCAGGCAAGATGGATCCAAGGAGAGTTCCGATGACTCTCTCGGCCTCCGCAGGTCGCCGGACGTAGCAATCACAAACATTGAAAATAACAAGTGGCTGAATCTTGACAGATGGAATCGCCACTCCCTGCGAACTAAACTGCAAAACCGTCCTCGACGCCATCTTCGGCTCTCTTCAACGCATAAACAGCGAAAAGGAGAGAGAGGAGGATTTAGGGTTCGCAGATCGACGGAGGCCGAAAATCTAAAAAAAACCCTTGCAATAATTTATTTTATTTTAGGACAAGTAAAAGAAGATATTCTTATGGGCTTGACATATTCATTGGGCTTCAAACTTAAGCCCAATTTCTTATATAGCTGAACTCTTCTATTCTTTTGATTATCCCAAATAAACCGTAAAAATTAAAGGTCACGATAATAATTTATCAATTGTTATCGGTCTTGTACAGTTGTACCTTTATAATTACTCAAGTTAAATTTTAAAAATTATATAGTAAAAATTATACTTAAAAAAAATTGAAAATAAAATTTTTTTTATGACATGATAAACTTAATAAAATTATTATATTATCATTTAATGGTCGAGGTGAATTTTTCTTTTAAAAACTTCACTATAACTAAACCCCTTATTAAGGTGTTATCGTGTTAATATAAAAAATCTCAAAAAAAAAAAGATTTCAAATTCCCACTCAAATATCTCATAAAACCTTGTTATTGATATCATTAATCTTCTATGTTATACATACTCATATATTTTATTTATAAAATTTATACAATTTCGCACTTTGTTGAATTAAATCAATCATTAAAAATAGTTAATTTCATATTTGGGGCTTAAATGTGAACTGATTAAACCCAACTTTGATTTTGGGGGCCAAGTGTGAAATCATTCAAACCAATTTCGGTTTCGGAGCTCAAGTGTGAAATTAATTAAACTCAAATTCGCTTTTGGACCCCACGTAAGGAACTAATTAAACCCAACCAATTTCGTTTTTGGGCATCAAGTACGGGGTTAAGTAAACACTAATTTCGCACTTCGAATACGGAAATAAGGAGATGTTTAAAGGAAATATATGACTATGTTTAAGATAGGCGATGTTTTATTAACTTCTTTTATTTATTTATTTTTGTTATGGTAGCTATATTTACAACTACGTCTTGGACATATATCACATGTATATTTTCTAGCGTAAATCATTGCATTTGAAATTTTATATCGCATGTATATCTTCTAGCGTGAATCGTTACATTTGAAATTCTATTTATAATTGTAAGTTGTACAATGTGAAATATTCAAAAAAATATTTTACCTCCCTAATATTTAATTAGTAAAAAAATTTCAATCTTACCAATAAATAGGGTCGTTCTCATTGTAACAAGAAGTAACAAGAACAAGTCTTCTTGTTTTCTCCTCTTTCTAGTTATTTTCATATGTACTTAACACATTTTTCCATAAAATCTAAGTAATTGGGAATCGAAGTATTAATTTCATAACACGCTATTGTTGGAACCAATATTTAAATAAGTAGTGCGTCAGGTTTCTGAGCAACTTTCTTGTGGGCTCCAACCATCGTCAACACTGAAAAACGAAAACATTTGCTTCATCTACGCGAGCACCGAACCGTGGTATACTTATTTGTTAAAACTGAATTCAGAGTGAATGAGATAATGATGCCTGAAGTTTCGTGTACAAAACACAAAAGTTGGGGGAAAAAAAGAACAAAAATGTTGTTATCCCACATCGATTAAGAGGAGTACAATCTTTATAGTATATACTATATAAGGAGGACAAACACTTGTGGTTTTTGGGTCACTACTCATTTTCAATGAAAAGCGAACGTAGCTAACCAACATGATATCTTGTAGCTGTGATATTTAAAAGTAACATTTGTCAAAATAAAACCAAGAACACAAGATGAATACAAGGAGAGTGCCGATGACTTTCTCGACCTCTTCCGGTCGCCGGACGTAACAATCATAGACATTGAAAATAACAAGTGGTTGAACCTTGACAAATGGAATCGTCGCTCCCGGCGAACTAAATTGCAAAACCGTCTTCGATGCCATCTTCAGCTCCTCTTCAACGCAGAAACAACGAGAAGGAGAGAAGAGGATTTAGGATTACGCAGATCGACAAAGGAACCTCTCAAAAATCTAAAAAAAACCTATAGCTTGGAATAATTCATTAGGACAAATAAAGGAAGTTGTTCCTTTGTGGGCTTGATATATTCATTTGGGCTTCAAACTCAAGCCCAACTTTTGATATAGGTGAAAGTCTTGCCTTTTATCGGACTTCGTGCTTTATCAAGTGCCTCTATAATTATTTTAGTAAAAGTTCAAAATTTATATAGTAAAAATAAACGTAAGAAAATAATTAAAATAAAATTTTCAAAGAGATGATAAACTTAATAAAATTATTAGATTATCGTCTAATGGTTTAGGTGAATTTTTTTCTTCTAAAATCTACTATACATACTAAAATGACGTGGCACGTTGTGGAAGCAACAATCAAATGGAGCTCACAGAATTTTTTTGCCAATAAATATTTATTTTTTAAGCCAAAAAATCTTTTTTTTACTAAACTAAACTACTCCTATTTAAAATTGTACGTAACTTTTTTTTTTTTGTTGGAGATTCTCCAAGATTTTATAGGCCAATAAATCTTTATTTTTTAAGCCAGAAAATCTTGTTTTACTAAACTAAGGGTGTGTTTGGTTGGGGATTATAGGAGGTTAATTTAGATTAAAATTTATGAGCTTAATTTATGTAAGTGTTTGGATGAAGATGGAGATTATGAAGAAGAATATATCAGGGATTAATTGAGATTAAATGTGGCCAAAAAATAACCTCATATTACCAAGGTTAAAGGAGATTAATTTTCAACCATCAATTAGACATCACTCAAATTTATAAATTTGTACTATTAAATCCATTAAAAAATCTTCAACCAAACAACTTGACGTAGATTATTTTACATCAAATAATCCATAATAAATCCCACATAAAATTAACCCCTTTTAAATTCTATCTAGATTAATCTTCAAAATAACCTCCATCTCTTACCAAACACACCCTAAGCTATTCAAAATTGTACGTAACTTTTTTTTGGAGATTCTTCAAGATTTTATATATTATAGCCAAATCTCCTTTTTTTTTATTTAGAATAATCTATATCTATATTCTATATACTTTACTAAAACAAAAGACATAATGTTGACTTGGCGCTTCCACAATTTTTCTCTAATTAAAGATAGATTTCAGGTACATTTTCGTGTTTCGATTTTCGATTGATATACTTATTTATGAAATTTATGATTTCTGATTTGAAGATAGCTTCCAAGTATGCGTTTTGTCGTTTCATAATAATCGTTTCATTTTCAGTTTACGTTATTTTTGATCTAAATAGTTCGTTTCGTAACTAAAGCCGAATTATCATTTGGTTTTTCAAACCTAAACTTTTTGTATCCGAATTGTATCATTTCAAAATCATTTTTTTTGAGACTATTTCGCTTCAAAATCGGTTTTGCTTGCTTTATTTTATTGAAAAACAAACAGATCAATTATATTTTGTTATTGAAAAATAAACGAAACGAATTAGTTTTCTTTTTAATAAAAAACAAACAGATATATTTACTTTTATTGAAAAACAATTAGATCGAAGGAGCATTGTGGTATGCCGTGGAACAGGAGAACCCCTTTCTACGCTAACATTGAATATTTTTTTAATTAAATTTTTATTTCATATTCACTTTTAGTTTACCGAATAAATTTTTTGACTCTTCTTTTTAATTAAAATTTCGTTTTTGCATTTGTTTTTTTTTTTACAAAAATAATCTTAATTTTAATTATTGAACCTATAACAAAGGGGTTTGAGTTTTATTTTTCAAATTATATTATTTCAATTTTTTAAAATTTTCACTTTTGTTTCAGGTTTGTTTGTTAAATCTTTATGTCAATTATATTGATTCGTTTTTTTATTGATATAATTTCAACCCCACAAAACATTTACTTTCAATATATTATTTGAATTCCAATTTTTACTGCCGATACATTATTGAATACTATATTGTCTTCCTTATATTATTTTGATTGAAAAATAAAAATCAATTTTTTTCCGCGATTTTTAATTAAACTATTCTGATTTCTTTATGGTTGTTTCTGATTTTCTGAAAATTTTAAAAAACTATTCCGACTATGCAATCCGCTAGATTTCTAATTTCGATATTCTGAAAATTTCCATTTTTATTATTATGAAATCTACCGGTTTCCTTTTTCAATTATAATCATAAATTTTCCTATACTTGTAGTCGACCGCTTGTGATTATCTCTATAATAAAAATTTTTCATTTTTCTTAACATTCCGCAAATATTCCGATATATTTGGACTACATATACCTTTTTTTTTTTAAATTATTTTCATCAAGGAAAATGTAAAAAAAATTTTTTTGATTATTTATGATTTTTAACTTTATACTGCCATTTTTACGTAAATAGTAAAAAAAAAATCAGTCATTTGAACTTTAGAATTATTAAAGTACGATTATTGATTTCAATATATGTAGTTTTTTTTTATAAAAAATTTAACTTAATTTGTCCGATTTTATTCAAATTATAGATTGATTTTATCATATTCCGATATGTTATTTTAATTGAAAAATCCTTTTCTATTTCCGATTTTTAATTCCATTTTTTTTTCTGAAGTTATATGTTTTATTTTGATCGGAAATTATTCTGCGGGAAAATCTTTGATTATCTCAATGATTGTAATCAACCGAAAAATATGTGATTATCTTCTATAATTAAAATTTTCTTTTTTCTTTTTCTTATGATTACGTAAATATTACGATATATTTGGTATATTTATTTCGATTACATGTACTCCTGTATATTTTTATTTTCTTTTGATAATTTCCATTTTTATATTTCTGAAACCTGCCGGTTTCCAATTTTTTAAACTAAGTATACAAATATTTTTCTATAATCGTAATCAACCGAAAAATTTGTGATTATCTTCTATAACTGAGATTTTTCAATTTTATTTTTAAATTTCTGTAAATATTCCGATATATTCGGAATATATATACACACACCATTTTAAGAAATTTATTTCATCTAATAAAATCTTTGGTTGTTTCGTTAATATCAAATCTACCAGATTTTTTTGTTTGATATATAATTTTACTGCCTTTTATTTCATAATTGAAAACAGTAATTTTTTTATTTATTTTTATTTCTTATTCATTTGATCTTCTTTAGAATTATTAAACTACATGATTATTAACTTCGATATGTGCATTAATTTTTTAATTTGTTTAATTTAATTCGTCCAATTTTATTCAAAATTATATATATTGATTTATCGTATTCTGATATATTATTTTGATTGAAAATTTTCATTATTATTTTCTGATTTTTTGAAGTAATCTATTTTATGTTGATCGAAAATTATTTTGCCGGAAATATTTGATTATCTTCTATGATGAAAAACTTGTGATTATCATCTATAATTGAAATTTCCATTTTATTTTTCTTATACATACGCAAATATTATGATATGAACATATATATATATATATATATTTAAAAAAGAAATGTTTCATCTAGGAAAATCTATGTTCTTATTCGTTAATACCAAATCTAATTATTTATGCCTTTTATTTTATACTTCAATTTTTATGTAAACAATTTTTTTGAGGGGAAAATACCTATTTTGTTATTGAAATTTGTATGGCTTATTTTAGCATATTTCATCCTATTTTATTTGTATTTTTATATTGATTATTTTTTCATATGATGAATTAGGTATGATTGTTTATGTTTTTATTTTTCCAGGTGATGCTATTGGAAGTTTTTAAGTATTCAACTTTGTTCACAAGTACTATAGATTACATGAAAATCTCATTGATAGATAATTTATACTATGAGTTATATATATTATCTAATAGGTCGGTAAAAATTACTTTGAAATGGTGAACAATATTTTTCTTTTATATTTTATTTGCATAAAAAATAACATATATAATTTTGTTTTCAAATCAGGTAAATCCTTACAAGCAAGGGTTCGACATAGTCGAGTATTACTCTTTGATTAGTGGACTATTATTTCTGTGTAACTTGATCTATTACTACTTAACGCAATTTTTTTTTATTAATTTCAGTGCGTCCAAAATGAGCCGGAGATATTGAGTCTCATTCCAATCAAATTTTTATAAAATATAATTAACATTAGATAGTAACCATCATCATATCAAAAATGTAAAAAAATATTTTTTAACAAATACTCGTGCCCTCGGTTAAGAAATTATAATATTATGATTCTCCTTCCAGATCATATAATTATATTTGTTAAACGATCAAATAATCGGTTTCATCTAAAAAAAATTAAATTTGCAAAATTCAACAAATTAGTTACGGGTTTTTTTTATCTCAACAATTTTGTTCAGATTATGTTTGAAACAATTTGATTTCCTAGGCTTTTTCTAGTTTTGTGTTTAGTTAATGTACCCCTTGAAAGAAGAGTTTGTAGAGTTTGAGAATAAATACAAAAGGTTGGGGTATATTTACTTAATTGAAACATTAAAAAGCCTAGTTACTATTATAGTTTTTCAAAAAGGCCTAGTTACCAAAATTGCCCATTATGTTTTTACATCTAAATACATAGATGAATAGTTTGTTTCTTTTTATAATAAAGAAATTGCATATATTACTTTAAGTTAAAATTTTGTTGTTTCTTTTTAGGTTAATCTTTTCTGTTTCTATTTTCTTAAGGAATTTGATAATAAAAAAATTTTCTTTTATTTTTCTTAAAAAAAATGTGCATTGTATAAGGATTAAATTTATGAAGTGTAGAATAGAAAAAAGAATTTATTCGTTTATCGTTTAGAATAATTAAAGGTAAATTACTACTATTATTTTTCATAAATATTCTTTTAGTTCGCACGAATCATGTCAGATTACTCAAAAGATTCAATATATAAATATACCCGCACAAGGTGCTGGATATACACTAGTTTCAACCATAACTAAACCCCTTAAAATTATTAAGTTCCTAAACCTAAAAAAAAAGAATTTCAAAAAACAAATTCCCACCCAAAATATCTCATAAAACTTTGTTAGTGATCTATTAACCTTCTATGTTATACGTGCTCATATATTTTATTTATAAAACTTATGCAATTTCGCACTTTGTTGCAGAATCAAATCGGTCATTAAAAAGGTTAAATTTCGGTTTTTGGGCGGAATTGATAGAACTCAACTTCGATTTTGGGGCCCAGGTGTGAAATCAATTAAACCAATTTCGATTTCGGATTCCAAGTGCGGAATTAATTACACTCAATTTCGCTTTCGGATCCAATGTGAGAAACTAATTAAGCCAAACCAAATTTCGTTTTCGGGTCTTAAGTGCGGGGTTAAGTAAACACTAATTTCGTTTTCGGGTCCCATGTGAGAAACTAATTAAGGAGGAAAAACACTTAAAGGTCGTGGCATTTGGTTCACTAACCACTTTCAATGGGGAGCGGGTTTAACTAACCTACATGATGTCTTATAGTTGCCTAAATTTGGGAATAAACAAACGACTAATGTCATCATCGGCCATGGACATAAGAATATTTTTTGATCGAATATGGAGATGAAAAGTAAAGGAGGAGGAAGATAATGATTGTAGAAGAAAGTAAAATGAGATGTACGCAGATCAAAGTGGTGAAATAACTAGATTTAATTTTTTTTGTTCTTGTAACACTCATTTATCCATATGATTTCTTACTTCTATCATACGATATAATACTTGTCTTTTTTTTCTTCTAATTATCGTTGTGAAATACGACACCTATTAACATGCTACATGCATTCTTTATTATTTGGTACATATCATCTACGTACATAATATCTACATGCCTATGAAATAACCTTACATCCAACTTTATTAATTCATGACTAATAAACTCATACATACTTAATATTTAGTTACTGGACCAAAAATACTTTGGATGGAAGGTAGATGCTCTAGCACATCTTAAGGCAAATGACCTTGAATGAATGATTGTGGATAACAATAACATCACCCACTTCATCAATGAGTTGGCTTCTAACAACCCTAACTTGTGGTGCTCCTGGATTTCGAAGAACATTCTCAAAAATTGCACTATCTGGAATTTCCCTCCCAAAACCTCCTTCAGTTACAACTGAAACATGATCATCAAGATCTGTGATGAAATCCTCTATACCTCATCTCCTACTATTTGTATGAGCTCAATGACCAACCCCGATGACTCCTTTTCCATGGCCATGTCCTACGTTCTTTTCAAAACCCTTAACCCTACCACCCCTTGGTGCATCACTATTTGGAATGGGCTCAATATACCCAAATGCAGCTTCATTTCCTAGCTCGCTGGCCACCAAAGGCTCCCTACTCTCACGAAACTCCATAACTAGCTCCTCATTCTAGTAACACCTGCAAGCTTTGCCTCCGTCACCCTGAAGATGAACGGCACCTTTGGAAGAACTGCTCTTTCACATCTCTAGTTCTCTACATCATCTCAAGATAGACCCGCCTCCCCTCACCCCTATCAACCCGATCTTTGAAAATGGTTTTGCTCTCAAACAAGAAACAAACGAAGCTTCATAAAAATATTTCCGTGTCTCTAGCATTATTGCCTTCATTTACTGCACTTGAAAGGCGAGGAACGATCTCATCTTTAACAACATCCCTGTGCAATGTTTATCACTTATGCTAACAACATCATCCTCATGACCAAAAATTTCTCCTTACACCATTGAAATGATCGATCCCCCAAACTCCATCTTCTGGGTTAAGGTGCTTGGGATCCATCTTCACTAATTACCCCTCTCTCTCGCACACTTGTGACTCCTCCCTCTTCTCTTGTTCTTTGTCTCACATATGCATTCTCTAGTCTAGTAGACTTGTACATCCTATCTTCTTTCTAATAAACGTAAATTTTTTTTTTTAAAAAAAATGTCATTCCACAAGAGGAGACAAAAAAATCATTGTATTCCTTCGTCATTACAACCACAAAAGTCTCAAAACCGAGTATTTATTTGTGAAGAATCTTAAGCAATTGTGGAAAACTTTAATAAACTATATGAACATCAAAAGTAAGTCTTTCTCCCAAAAATTTTTGTATAAATGAAATACCTTAAGGTTCTAGAAATTCATGTCCATCTCAGATTATAATGGTGTTATTCATAAGATCACCTCAACTATGTGGTCATACCATCACTTAACAAGAAATGTTGGAGTAAACAAAATTAGGCTCAAACAAATTACAGAATACCTAAATAACCCAAAAACCATACCATCAGTCAAAACCGCAGACGATGATCATGAGAAGTTTACTAACTTGATTTGCGTTTTAATATTTATTTAGAAAATATGAACTAATTTTGGTAACTAGGTCTTATTGAAAAACTATAGTATTAATTAGGCTTTTTAATGTTTCAATTAAGTAAATATACTCCAACCTTTTGTATTTATTCTCAAACTCTATACAGGGGTACATTTACTAAACACAAAATTAGAAAAAGTCTAGTAAATCAAATTGTTTCAATTTTTTCAATTTGTGGGCTAGTTTGAATTACTTAACTTCAACTTACCAAAGGATTACTTATGCATAAACAACTCTCACTACATACGTTAATACTAAAAATGTGCATGATGTCTGCATTTCAAGATTAGTATATATATAGATTGGAGAAAATATTAAGCATCCATTTGATAACACGTACCTATATCGTTGAAGTGTTTGATTATGATTTCATGGGGCATTAAATATGAAAATTGCGCAACGGGACCCATTTTCCGGAAAACCATCTCACGTCGATAATAACAATAAGGTTGGCGACTTATTCGTATAAGACTTTGTTATACTTACGTGTGTTGAATTCAGATTTAACGTGCATATTCGTTTGTTCAAACGTCTGAATTTGAAGAATTTTGTAATAAACATTAAATATAAAGGACAGGAAGCAGTTGAGAGCTCCCAACTACACATGTTCAAGTTGGGTTGCTCAAAATTAAGTATAGCTTCACCTAAACTACCCATTCAACCTCCATCTACCTTATTTATTGCTTTCTTCATTTTCAACCACTTCTTTCTTAGCTACTTTGCCTACATATATGTCCATCATTCCATCTACAAACTTCTTGATCTATCAAAATATAATGTGTAAACAATGTTTTTTTTAACCTTTGCCAATAATATATAAGTCATTACCTCCAAATGTTTTCACTTTTGGGTGTGTTTTTCACTAAAATTTAGTTAAAATTATAATATTGCGAGATACACGTCGCCTCAAATATATTTTTAAAATATATCAAGATAAAACTTAAAACTTAAATGTATGGACTACTTCTCTTCCTTCATATTCTATTCAAAAATTCAATTTGAATAATCTTCCTCTCAGAGTCCAAACGTGCCTAAACTATTTAACACCGAATCATTTTTTTTGAGTTGAGCATCTTGCTATTTATATCTCGTCCACATATTTTTTTTCTTCTTAACGAATTTCATATTTTATTCTCTTTGAACTATAATTCGAGAAACGGATCCAATTCAAACTTACCTTGATATTATGTTAATATTTTTATCGGACCATAATTTTTATATACCGAGAGATATGTATTAGGTTATTTAAAAACCTCGATCATACTTATACATATGAGTTTCAACCTCAACTTTATATATATATATATATATATTCCGCCCAAATATTTATTTAGATATCGAGTTTTTATTCTTATTGGGACGAAAATTTTAGGTTAAACCACATATCAATCAAAGAATATGGTTGACAAGTCATTATTTTATTTTTTTTGGTAATGCAAGTCATTATTTTATCATAATATCATAAGTACACATTAGTTATTAAATGGGGTGGAAAAACCCTAAATTAGATGGGGTTATGAGTAATGAGAGGAGAAAAAAAGAAGAAGATATATATATATATATATATATATATATATATATATATATATATATATATATATGCAAATGGATAATGCTTTGACAGGTTCCTACTTCCTACTCATCTTCCCATTTTCATTTCATTTTCCAGCTCTCCACCATAAATGAATGTTCCCACCATTATTACTTACTATATATATACACACAATGACACGAAAACTAAAGTGATCAAATATAATACCAAAAATTACACTGTTAGCTCAACCCTATAAGACTCATTAGCGTGTACGTTATAGTTAACCCTATAGTTGAGCATCAAGAATGGGAGAAGCGCAAGAGATGCTATCGACGGAGATCGTAAAGCGGGAAGTCGAGAACAACTCGTCGGAAACTGCTTTCTTCTCGGTTCGGGTTCGGAGGCGTTTGCCGGATCTTCTGCAATCGGTTAACCTCAAGTACGTCAAGCTAGGTTACCATTACTTGATAAACCATGGGGTTTACTTGGCGACTATTCCTTTGCTTGTTCTTGTGTTGAGTGCTGAGATTGGAAGCTTGAGCAAAGATGAGCTATGGCGGAGGATTTGGGAAGCAGATCTTGCTACTGCTCTTGCCTCTTTTGGTGTTCTTGTTTTCACGCTTATGGTGTTCTTCATGTCTCGTCCTCGACCTATTTATCTCATTGATTTCGCCTGTTTCAAGCCTTCTGATGATCTCAAGGTCCGTAATTTATACCCTAGCTTCTCAATTATTGTTTAATTACACCCTTGAACCACTTAATTGTTAAATATAATAGTTTAATCCATTTTTCTAATCTATAAAACCTTGATTATACAGAAAATTCTGACAACAAATTGATAATTTTTTTTAAAAAGAGTATAATTAATTATAAAATGGGTAAATCTAGAGATATCTTTTCTAGCTATGTACTCGGGAATATATGAGAAAAATTGTAGTTTAATTTGTCAATTTATAAGTTAAAATTTTGGAGGAATATAGATAAGAAAGATCCAAATTTTATGTACATAAATTTCTCTTCAATTTTTTTTAGGGTTCATCTATATGATAGGTATTCATAAATTTATCGGACAAAGTTGATATATTCCTGACCTAAATAGGTTTAATATGGACTTTTGCTATGGTTTTGCAATTTGCAATATTAGCTTGGAGTTTTTTCAATGGCACAAAGAATTTAAAACAACTTCAAGAAGCATTTCTTGAGATTTTGGGTTTTAAGTTGACTATTTTAGAAAATAAAACTAATTAATATAGAGTTAACTTGCAATGAATTTAAAGTCGAAAATTCAAAACAATTTGAAAAAAAACAAGTTAGAAATTGTATGACACCAAACAAGCCCTAAGAGCAAAACTAGTTCTATTTGTTACTACTATTATCATTTCCCCAACCAAAAAGACTAGCTTGGTTTGGTAATTTTATCCAAATATAGGGCATATGATACAACATGACGTGTACCTGCACGTCATCTGTTAAAACGTTGCGTTTTGAGATAGCATTCCTAGCTACTCAGAATTTCAGAAACCTGTGTATGATGCAGGTGAGCAAAGAGGAGTTCATCCAAATGGCGAGAGAATCAGGGAAATTCGAGGAAGAAAGCTTAACCTTCCAAAAGAGGATTCTAGAAGCATCTGGAATCGGAGACGAGACATACGTCCCAAAATCCATAGCATCAAAAGAAAACATCTCGACGATGAAGCACGGAAGAGAAGAAGCAGCAATGGTAATCTTCGGAGCACTGGACGAGCTTTTTGAGAAGACAAGAATCCGGCCGAAAGACGTCGGAGTCCTAGTCGTAAATTGCAGCATATTCAACCCGACGCCATCGCTCTCCGCCATGATCATAAACCATTACAAGATGCGAGGCAATATTTTGAGCTTCAATTTGGGCGGAATGGGCTGCAGTGCTGGAATCATCGGATTAGACCTCGCGAAAGACATGCTTCAAGCAAACCCTAACAATTTCGCCGTTGTTGTCAGTACTGAAATGGTCGGTTACAATTGGTATCCAGGAAGTAACCGATCGATGCTCGTTCCTAATTGCTTTTTCCGTATGGGCTGCTCTGCTGTTCTTCTATCGAATCGCCTTCGCGATTATCCTCGCGCGAAGTACCGTCTCGAGCATATTGTTCGTACTCACAAAGGCGCCGATGATCGCAGCTTCAGGTATTCTAACAAATTTATCAGATACGATATTAATCTTATGAAATCAAACTCTAATTACTCGATTGTGCAGATGCATTTATCAAGAGGAAGACGAGCGGAGATTCAAAGGACTGAAAGTAAGCAAAGATCTGATCGAAATCGGAGGAGAAGCGCTAAAGACGAACATAACAACCCTAGGGCCACTTGTTCTTCCAGTCTCAGAGCAACTCCTGTTCTTCATAAATCTTCTAAAGAAACAAATCTTTGGAGGAAAGAAGAGCAATTCATCAGCCAGCAGCTCACAGGAAACCACTGATGCATCCTGCAAGCCGTACATCCCGGACTTTAAACTCGCGTTCGAGCATTTCTGCGTGCACTCGGCTAGCAAGGCGGTCCTGGACGAGATCCAGAGGAACCTTGAGCTAAGTGACTCCAACATGGAGGCTTCTCGTGTTACTTTTAGCCGATTTGGTAACACTTCGAGTAGTAGCATTTGGTATGAGCTAGCTTACCTGGAAGCTAAAGGCAACATACGCCGCGGTCACCGCATTTGGCAGCTGGCGTTCGGGTCGGGCTTTAAGTGTAATAGCGCGGTTTGGAAGTCGATTCGCCATGTCCGGAAGCCGACCAGGAATCCATGGCTTTGAGTCCGGCGATGTAGCACTTGGTCACTGCTTGGCTTGCTTTATATTGTGTTGAAAACTCGTAAACTCTACTTATTTACTGTTTGAGAATCACTTCACTGCGTGCATCGGTTAAATGTATAATTTATGTGTCACATAATGCTTTATCATTTTCCCTTATCAATACAATGATAATGGTTAAAATTTTACCTTAACCTTCATATATTCATCTTTTACTATCTTAATAAATTAACTCATCCGATGTTTTTTTATATATGTTTATCTATGATGGGTTGATTTTAGGCTTTATTTAGGCCAATGTTTCATTTAATAAATATTTCATTGATATGTGTATGATGTTAAATAGATAAACACTATTTATAGATAGAGGTTTATTCTCTTACAGACAATATTTTCTCTGTAAAATACACAATTCATCCAAATAAATATTTATGTTGGTGTAATTGAATATTCAAATTGTTATAACGAATTTAATAAAATGTAATATTTTATGTATGGATTCTGTTGTGTGGAATATAAAAAAGAAAATTAATTTAAAAAATAAAAAAGATAATTTAGGTACAAATCAATCAATATAAATTAGTCAAGTAGAGTTCTCTGCTGACGTTATCTACTATTTAAACGTAGATGTTGGCGGTGAGATTGATCATATATCCCGTGTTCAAAATAATGTTATGTTGTCATTCGAAGTAAAAGACATAACTGAAGGGTAAATTGATCCTTTCAGATTAAGGATGTTTCGTAAGCATATACTATATTACTAAAGTAGAGTTCTAACCTGCTGACGTGGCGTTCCCTGGTGTGAGTATTTTAAAATCGAACTCTCTCATTAAAAGCCACAAAAACCTTTTTTAAATTACCTAAATAAATTTTTTAAAACTAATCACCTACAATATCTCTTTAACAAATCTCTTCTTTTTCTTTTTGAAGTATCTACAATTTTTATTTATTCAATGTATTTTGAATAAAATTATAAATATTTTCAATTTAAAAAACAAAAATATAGAAAAAAAATACATAAATATTAAATCAAAATAAAATTATAATTATTTTCAATTAAATAAAAAATTAAAAAAAAATATCTCGAAATAAATTATAATTATTTTCACAACTTTTTTAACTATTTTACATTACAAATAAATTTTTTAAAATAATTTTTTATATATTTTATTTGCATTATATAAGTTTCCTATTTCGAATAAAAATTTTGTAACTTACTTCGATATTAAAAATGTAATTACTTATCTTATTTTATTTATTTATTTTATAAATTTAATTATCTTAATATATCATATTTTATGTTTTACGTTTTTTTTATATATTTTATTTGCATTATATTTTCATATTTCGAATATAAATTTTTTACGAATTTTGATTTAAAAATTGTGATTTTTTTTTATCTTATTTCGATTATGTATTGTATAAAAAATAATCATCATAATATATCATATTTTATACTATTTCACCCTTATAATTTTTCTAACTTATTCCGATTATTTGTAACAACTATAATAATCTCAACCGAATTTAACCAAATTCACCCTTTTTTTTCTTTTACAAGTATAACAAATCAAAGTATTTTTTTAAGAAAGTTTTTTTTTATTTTTTTCTTAATTTATTTTTGAAGGATTATAAGCTCAATCTATTTACGTTAAATATTTTCAAAATTTTGCTATCCTACATCGATTATCAAGTAAGCATGATAGTTTGATAACTTATATAAATATAGGGTTTGAAGATTAAACAAATCACACATCTCCTTGCCTTTTTGACTAAGTTGAAGTATAATTTTTATTCATAATGGATTAAAATCTACTTTGTTGATCGTTGACCTACCACTTTGTTGGTCGTTAATCTAATATTTTGTGGTTGTTAATATTTTTAATCTCACGTCGATTATCAAGTAAGACTTGTAGTTTGATAACTTGTATAAATATAGGGTTTGAAGATTAAACAAATCAAACATTTTTGACCTTCTCGCTAAGTTGAAGTATAATTTCGGATAAATATATGCTTTGTGGGTCGTTGACCAACTGTTTTATGGGTCGCTGATCAACTGTTTTGTATCTTTGACCTCGTGGGTTGCTAAATATTTTCAATCCCAGATTAATTATCAAGTAAGGGTGTGTTTGGTTGGAGATTAAAGAAGGTTCATTTAGATTAAATTTAGAAGATTAAATTTGTGTAGGTGTTTGGATGAAGGTGGAGATTATGGAAAAAAATTATAGAGGGGATTAATTGGGATTAAAAAGGGCAAAAAAATAACCTTATATTACCAAGGTTAAAGGAGATTAATTTTTAAATATCATTTAGAATTCCACTTATGCCCCCAATTTAACCCTATTTAAGGTTAAAATAAGGATAAATTTGTAAATCAATATCAATTAAACCTATTAAAAGATTTTCAACCAAACAACTTCACGTAAATTATTTTATATCAAATAATCCCTAATAAATCCCATATTAAATTTAACCCCTTTTAAATTCCATCTAGATTAATCTTCAAAATAACCTCCATCTCTTACCAAACACACCCTAAGACTGATAGTTTTATAACTTGTATAAATATAAGGTTTGAAGATTAAAAAATCAAAAATTTCTAACCTTATATCTAAGTTGAAGTAAAATTTTTATTCATAACGGATTAATATCTACTTTGTTGATCGTTGACCTACTGTTTTGTGGGTCGTTAACCTAATGTTTCGTGGGTTGCTAAATATTTTCAATCTCACATCGATTATCAAGTAATGTTGATAGTTTGATAACTTATATAAATAAAAGGTTTGAAGATTATACAAATCATACATTTTTTGACCTTTCGACTAAGTCGAAGTATAATTTTTATTCATAACTGATTAATATTTGTTTTATGGCCGTTGACCTAATGTTTTGTGTTTTGTTAAATATTTCCAACCCCACATCGATTATCAAGTAAGGTTGATAGTTTGATAACTTGTATAAATAGAGGGTTTGAAGATTAAACAAATCATACATTTCTTGGCCTTTTGGCTAACTTGAAGTATAACTTTTATTTATAATATGTATTTGTGAGTTGTTGACTTACAACTTTGTGAACCTAATGTTTTGTGGGTTGATAAATATTAAACAAATCAAACATTTATTAACCTTCTAGTTAAGTTGAAGTACAATTTTTACTCTTAACGAATTAATATCAGCTTTGTGGGTCGTTGTCCTACTACTTTGTGGGTCGTTGACCTAATGTTTTGGGAGTTGCTAAATATTTTCAATCACACATCGATTATCAAGTAAGACTGATAGTTTGATAACTTGTATAAATAGAGGGTTTGAAGATTAAACAAATCAAATATTTCTTAGCCTTCTCGCTAAGTTGAAGTATAATTTTTATTCATAACGGATTAATATCAGCTTTGTGGGTCGTTGACCTAATGTTTTGTGGGTTGTTAAATATTTTCAATCTCACGTCGATTATCAAGTAAAGCTGATAGTTTGATAACATTTCTTGCTCTTTTGGTTAAGTTGAAGTATAGTTTTTATTCATAATTGATTAATATCTACTTTCTTGGTCGTTGACCTCCTGCTTTATGGGTCGTTGACAAAATGTTTTGTGGGTTTATTGGTTGTTGACTTAATGTTTTGTGGGTTGTTAAATGTTTTCAATCCACATCGATTATCAAGTAAGACTGATAGTTTGATAAATTGTATAAATAGAGGGTTTAAAGATTGAACAAAAAATACATTTCTTGGCCTTATTTTCAATCAACATCGATTATCAAGTAAGACTGATAGTTTGATAACTTGTATAAATAGAGGGTTTGAAGATTAATCAAATCAACATTTATTGGCCTCCTAACTAAGTTGAAGTATAATTTTATTCATAACTGATTTTTTTTTCTGCATTGTGGGTCGTTGACTACTACTTTGTGGGTTATTGACCTAATGGTTTGTGGGCTGCTAAATATTTTCAATCTACATCGATTATCAAGTATGAATGATAATTTGATAAATTATATAAATAGAGGGTTTGAAGATTAAACAAATCATACATTTTTTAGTCTTTTGGCTAAGTTGAAGTATAATGTTTAGTTTGATGAATTAAGTTATGTGTCTCTTTTGAAAGCAACCCGATCATAATTTTTCCAATATATCCTTTCTATTTTAACTAACGGTTTCAATTTTTACCCATTGCTGAATGAATTTTGTTTATTTTTAAATTTTAAACTCGGTTAAAAATAAATCTCTTTCTCTCTATATATTTCTTATAAAGTTCGTATATTCTTTTTTTTTTTTTTCTTATGGAAAAGAATAAAAGTTTTTAATCTAAATTGATGACTATTAGTTTTATGAAAATTAAATTGGTAATTTTTTTTTCCGAAACCGTATCGGTAGAAGATAAGAATGTAATCAAATTAATTTTAATCTTCTCAAATCTCTCGGGGTGATTATGAACGTTGAGTATATAATTGGATACGAATCAACCACTTAATTATTGTCTTTATATTGTACATTAAATAGTTATATAGTAATTAAAACTCGACGTATATTGACGTATATTATCAATGTACTCAAAATTAGTATATATTTTTAAATACCCGTGCAAGACACGGGTTCTAAACTAGTTAATACTTAATATTAGTTACACCTATTTTATTGAAAAGTTTAGAGTGTAGAAAACCGATAGATCAGAATTCGGAAGTCAAGATACAATACACAATATATAGTAACGGTTCAAACCTAGATAATACTTGACAGAGACTGTGATGCGTCACATCTCTGGCCTTTTCAGATAAAGAACCTAATTCCCTAATTGAACGCGGAAAGCGTGACATTTAAAACATATTAATAGATTGTTACAAGGCGGTTGTAGATTTATTTTAGGTTGACTCATTTGGTTCATTCCGTCCACCCGGCCAAAGAAAATGGATGGTATTTGCCGGGTCAGCCCGGCAAGCGTATATTCAACCTAAATTTTGTACATCTTTGTTGCCATAAATGATCTTACGGAGAAATAATTTGCAAGCGGTCCCGATGGCGGCAAAGCAAGAGGAACTCTCCGACGACAATTCATATACACAAGGGCAAACGCAGCCTCTCATAACTACCAGCTTACGTATTTTGATCGACCGCTTAATTGCAGCATCTATTTTTTTTAAAAGCGGTTTACTATTTAAAATATTGGAGTCGTTTACTTTATACTTTTATTTACAAATTTTCAAACATATTTTGAAATTAAGAATAGATTAATTAGGGCCGTCCAATGAATTTTGGTGGCCTTGTTCTAAAATTAAAATATCACCCTATTTAATATAAAATTACGAATTCGTTTTCTTTCAACCCCTAATTCTAATTTAATGTTTTACAACTTCAGGTTCAATCTTCATTCTTCCATATAGAAACAATGAATTGTGTAAATGGATCTTCGGGTTTGTCGTCTTTAGAATAGAGGTTAGAGAAGAAAATGATTTTGTGTAAATAAATATTCGAGTTCATAGTCTTCTTAATAGAGATTAGAGAGTGAGGATGATGTTGTGAAACAGATTTGCTCATCTACACTTGGAATTGAGTTTAGGTATGAAGATGTCGATTTGATAATCTGCAAAATATAAAAGCAAACGAACAGTCAATTTAGGAGAGGAAAAGTAGAAGATTTTAAAAAAAAATTGAGTAAAAAAGGAAATAGTATATAAAATAGGAGAGATATTATGTTATATTTGTATAAAAATAAAACATACGGCAGTTTTAGATACTAAATCTTTATTAGTAATAATAATATATAAAAGAATGAAAAATATGGGGCCTTTAAAATCGGGGGCCTGTTCTGTTGGGCTCTTTGAACTCCCCATTGGACGCCTTGGGATTAATCAAAATACATAATTTTATTTTTAAAAATAGTTTATTATAAAATCCAATAATACATGAATGATCTATTTTGGTGAAAACTGGTCGGTGGGTGAAAAATAAATACGAAACTTTAATCTGATCTAGATTCACAATCCAAATTCATGAGGTGTTAGACATGTGTGATTCATAAGATGCATGTATGCGTATGAGGCGCACATATGCACATTCATAGCATGCGCCTTATGAGATGCACATATGTATCCCCTTGACTTTTGTCGTGAGATTTGGCGTATTCAACGGCTAAAATACGTTATTTTCTCTCACCGTAAATTTTATTCATATATATATATATATCGATCAAATTAATTCCGATTCCGTCTTTTTCTATTGATTCTTTTCCGATTGAGATGTATGGATCCATGGATCTAGGTGTCTACTATATAGATCCTGTTCATAGAACTTAATTTGAAAACCATATTTCAACCCTTACATATGTGTGTGCATGGACACGGGAAACGTACACAGCGAGAAACGAAGAAACGACAATCCACAAAAATATTGAAAACGGAGGCACGGCTAAGGCTGTGCAAAATCGGACAGGACCGGAAAACTGGACCGGTTACGGTCCAAGTTTTTTTTGAAAATCCGGGTTACGGTCCGGTCCGGTTTTTGGACCGTATAAAACCGTAACCCGTAAACTACGAATTTCCGGTCCGGTCCAGTTCGGTCCGATCCGGTCCATTCCGGTCCGGTTTTGAACCGGAAAACCTCACCAAAATTGCACAGTTAAGGTATAAACCGGTCCGATCCGGTCCGTAATATTCAAAATTGCACAATTTATGTACAAACCGGTCCGGACCATTACGGTCCGGTCTACGGTCCAAGGTTTTCTCAATTTACGGTCCACCGGTCCGGTCCGGTCCGCAATATTCAAAATTGCACAATTTATTTACAAACCGGTCCAACCCGGACCGGACCGTTACGGTCCGGTCTGGACCGTATGCACAACTCTAGACACGGCAAGAAAAACAAATATTATGTCATTTTAAAGCTATTGAAATGATAATTCATATATCCTAATCAGATAGGAGATGAGTATGATAACTAAATGGGTCAACCTAAATTAATTTACAACCCCCTTATATAAGGTGGTTGTAAAGTAATCCTCATCCCCTAACAATTAGCAAATTAAAATATTTTATTTAAACATAATTTTGAAATATGCATAAAATAAACTTCAAGATATATGATACCAATTTTTTTTGGGCTAATTTGGTAACTAGGCTTTTTTTGAGAATCTTGTTTATTAAATAGGCTTTTAAGTTTTTGGATTAAGTAAGTACAAATATAATTTTTACTGTCTGGCTAAAGAGAACACAGCCGAAACCACCATACAAATTACAAACTATATTAACAGTCACTTTTAACGAACATTTAAAAATTCAGTAGGAGTGGGTGCTTCCCACGCATGAAGATACTGGTACCGTACAGGTTCACTAGGATTCTAGGATCATAAAAAAATGTATAAATAAAAAAATTAGTTTTTTTTTTAAATTTGTGGCATATTCTTTTTGTTTTTCATGTCAGGGGTTGCATTTGAAAGTGGAAGCGTCGAAGTCACTGGCTAGTCCTCTTTAGGCTGCAATGGATGACTATCTATGTTCTCCTATTGGTTTTGATATAATATTTTCCAGCATGATCGATTCTCCTATTCAAATGGATATAAATCTCCATATAGATTAGAATGATTTAGAAGCATTCAGTTTTAATAACGATGTAGAGCTCAAAAGGTAGAATACTTGTTTCTCATATAGTTATTTTGATGATATATTTAAATCTTCTCAGATATAAATCTCCGGTACGTGAATCCGGTATTTAAATTATAAAAAATTAAAAAAGACAAAAAGAAAAAAACTCTGGTATGAGTTTCTGGTATGCATTTCATACCATAAACTCATACCAGAAAATTATAAAAAATAAAAAAAGACAAAAAAAAAACTTATGGTATGAAAAAATGTCTCGTATGTAAATGTCCGGTATGTAAAATGCCCGGTATGTAAATGTCCGGTATGTAAAATGTCCGGTATGTAAAATATCCGGTATGTAAAATCTTCTTAGCAACTATATTTGATTATGGTATGTGAAAAAATACAATTATGGTATGTGAAAAAATACAATTCTGGTATGTGGAAAAATACAATTATGGTATGTGAAAAAAATTCAATTCTGGTATGTGAAAAAAATACAATTCTGGTATGTGAAAAATAAAATTTTGGTATGTGAAAAATTTTGGTATGCAAAAAAAATTTGGTATGTAATTATGATATGAAAAAATTATGGTATGAACAAATTTCTGGTATGAATATGAAATTCTGGTATCAAATTCATACCAAAAAATAAAATAAATAAATAAATAAAAGCCTAGTATTCAATAACTATTTATGAAGTGATTTTAGATAGAATTATATTATATTTTTTTTATTATATTCTATAGTTTTTTTTGATAATTAATTAACTAATTAGGTATAATCATACGGAGGATAAATCTCGGATATTTTATCGACTAAATAAAAAATATGAAATATTAATCATTAAAAGTTTAGAATAAGGGATTGATGAGACACCACTATGTGACAATAAATAAATAAGTAAAATGTCACGTAATATTTGAAAGATTTTCATATATTTTTCTGTTTTTTTTTTTAAATAGAAGAGTTAATTATTTTTACCTACCATTAAATGAAAGTGGTAAAAAATTATGGGGTACATTTACTAAATCATATTCTTAAAAAGGCCTATTATGTCAAATTCTCCCATTTTTTTTAACAGTTTAGTATTATAAGATAGGAGCTGAGTATGATAACTAATTATTCAACTTTATATCTAATTTTGGAATGAAAATTTTGTATAATAATATTTTCTTACATGATAATTATCCTATCATATATATTTTTTTTATGACTACTAATATTGATTTCATATATACAACTAGAGAACGTAATTTGTAAAGGAATGCCACATCTCCTATAGAAAAGTGGTGTTGCCTCCACCACTAAAGAGTAAAGACAATGACAACCCTATTTTCATTTTTGTTGAAATTAAACGATGATATTGCATTTCACTTTTATGTTACATTTATAATTTAAATGAGTAGTTGAATTAGAATTAGCTTTGGAGCTTCAGCAAGCCTTATATAAAGGGCAGCTTGGGCTTTGGCTACAACTTGTGGAGAGCCATTTAGGAAGAAATCCTCTCGAGAGATGTCACCTATGATGACTTTCTTCCACCAACTTCCATGGATTACCATCTTTGGCCTTCTTGGTACCTATCTTCATTTTTCTCCATTTTTTCTAAAAAAATGTTATTTAGCTCTTGTGTTTAGTTTCTTAATTACATGCATGGTCCATTTCCAATGTTTTCTTTGCTTGTTTTTTTTCTATGCCTAGACCACACTTATAAATGGTTGTTCTTCGGTTTGGTTTGAATTTAAAGAGTCTTGGACGGTTATTGGCAGATTTAGTTCGGTCTTGGACCATGATATTCCGGTCCTAGACCGTATTTTACTTTTTCTAAAATATGGTCTAGATTTGGATAGATCGAACATACTAAATCCACACATACACAATTTTTGTAGAGTTTTTTTTTTCTAAAAAAAAGACATTACAGTCTGAGCCACATTGAGCAGACCGTTAGTTTTAGAGGTACTAATGGTCCGGTCCACAATATAACGATCCGAACCGTTTGTACATTCCTAATTTTATCGATGATATGAATTTTTTTTTTTAATCTGGCATATAAGGTCGGCGGACCGTTATTTAGATTGTTGTCGTTTTGTCCTTTACAATTTACCATCTAAGTTAAGTTAACTATTTACATATTTAAGCATGCAACTAATATTTCTTCCACCCTTTGTAATTACCCTGTGTAGGCAACACTATCTCATTCATGGTCTTCATTTCACCCATGTAAGTTCTCATTACTTAAGCTCGTACGTTGTAAGTAATTATAAGAAAACCCTAGATTATAATCTCTTTAATTAAACCTCGTAAGTTGATATATGCATGCATGCATGATTGCAGCCCAACGTTTCAACGTATTTACAAGAAGAAATCAACGGAAGGGTTCCAATCAATTCCTTATGTGGTGGCGTTGTTTAGCTCAATGCTTTGGATATTCTACGCTCTCATCACCCCTAACTCAACTTTCCTCAAGACCATCAACACCTTCGGTTGCTTCATCGAAGCCATCTACATCTCCATCTTCATCCTCTACGCGACAAAGCAGTCTAGGGTACGTACATACATATTATTCGTAAATTGATATATAGAGAAGAGTTCCGGTGAGAATAACTACGAGGAACGAATTTATAATCTATAAATGCACGTATATTCGCAGGTGTTAACCTTGAAGCTAATATTTATGATGAACGTGGTTGGGTTTGGGTCCATCCTCTTCATCACACTCGTCGTAGCAAAGACGATACAAGTCCGAGTCAAGATTCTTGGATGGGTCTGTCTTATATTCTCTCTTTCCGTCTTTGCTGCCCCACTTGGGGTTATGGTGAGATTTCTTTAATCGAGTATTTGTGTAAACTCATTATGTGTTGGGTTTGAACATAATGTGCGTTTTTGACAGAGGCAAGTTATTCAAACGAAGAGCGTCAAATACATGCCGTTTCTCTTGTCGTTCTTCCTCACCATAAGCGCTATCATGTGGTTCTTCTATGGCCTTCTAAGGAAGGACTACTATGTAGCCGTAAGAGATTCTCAATGCATGAATGTTATAAGAACAATATAGATACATCCAAACCCTAGATCGATTTCCTTACGTAGTTGTTTCTTTTTTGTGTTCGTAGATTCCGAATGTGCTCGGATTCAGCTTCGGGATAGTGCAAATGGTGTTGTACGCGATGTACAAAAAATCCACAAACTCGACGGAGAATCTCATCGATTCTTCCGAGCTGGCTACCACCACCGCCGATCACCAAATCATAGAGGTTGTGAAACTTGGCCCTCAAGATATGCTTAGCTCAATCAAGGCGGCTCCACATTTGAGCGTTGTAGTGAACGACGATGAAATTAAGGATAACAAAGAGAGGATTTGTGCTATTGAGATCAGAAATGTCGACCGCTATTTGATAGAAAAGATCAAGAAAATAGGTGTGATAGAGGTGGAGACGACGCACAAACTAATCGATGTGGCTAAATAAAACCGTATTGTATAACTATAATAAGGTTTCTATAGTTGAAGTTTAGGGCTATACTCTGTAGGGCATAAGGATGGCCGTATGTATATTAGGGTTATTTGTGTGCGTGTTTGTGTTTGGTTTACTGCTAAATGTTGCTCATGTAAAATTGGCTGAGGCTTTCCCCAGGGAGAAAGATATTAAGTCAAAATAATAGAGGATTCCCGCCAATTGACATCGATAAAGATACTCGAAGATTGTTCAAGGCTACTGGTATTAAATATGGTGTAGAGGTGGACAAAACCAATCTGATCCGAAAAATCCGTTGGTATTCATGTTAGTTATGCAACCTTCAAATTTTATTTGAATTTTTGGTTCAAACAGGCGTGTTGTCAGTAGGAATTTTCGAGTCGTTCGGGTTAGTTGGATCCGGCTAAGTCATTTTTAGACAAAACGGATCGATCAGATCAGGATAATCATCCGGATAAATACCCAAACCGCTATCCTTCGAGTATCCACAAAATATTACCCGATCCGGATCAGACTTTCCCTTAAGCAATTTACTCGGGTATTCATATTGATATGTTGCTCTCCCCTATACAATTTAGAGGTGAGCAAAAAATATCCGACCCAACTTTCAGTTTACTAACCCGAATATCTGATCCAGAAAAATTCCATTTTGTTAATTGATGGTCCGAATCTGATTCGCAAGGTCTTTAAAGGGAGGTTTGAGATAAATTTTATTTTTTGATCATATCATATTAGATATGAATATCGACATAAAAAATTTCATTCTTATCTTGTATCAAATCGATCTGGTTGCAGGAGCATGCAAGAGCTTCCTAATAGAAGCTAGCATGTTATCAAAATACCAAATTACATCGTCCAAACATCCATGCCACCCATTAGTAGGTACCTATAATCGATATGAAATATAACGATATGTATATGGGTGTTAAGTAAATTAAAATTACTCTATTGATATCAATATAATATTATAATTGATACATATTCAAGACACCGTCATATATGTTATCTAGATATGGATACCAAATACGCCCTATATACCCATACTTCATATCCAATACAGATACTGATGCCTCACACCTTATATATTTAATATCAATACCAAACAAGCCCTTACAACTTTAACATTATATTTTCGTTTTGACTGCGGTGAGAGGACCGCGGTCCATATCTCTACAGCTGGTCCTCCAATTCTTTTATAGGCAAACCAGAGAGCCGTTGATTGAACCTTTTCTATGATCAAGCAAAATCAAATTCAAGGAAGGTTTCCCTGCCCAGATGAACTAAAAGAGGTCCCATTTTATGATGTAGCTTTCTACATTGAGAACCCCATAATTAAAGGATGATTGTAAATAAAAGCAGAAGCACTTCATACAGATAGACCAAAAAAGACATCAAAACAGCCCACCATATACAATCATATGCATATCAGGAATTCAATTTGGAACAAAATTTTGATCAATATATGATACAATGTGACTAACAGAAATATAAAATATGATCCTTCAATTAGTGAAAACCCTATTAAAGCACAATTCATAGCTAGAAAGAGAATATAATTAAAAGTATAGATTAGACAAGTACAGTTACCAGGAGACAATAACTTTGACAGCCTTCAATTTCAATCAAATTTGAAGAGCTCCTCTTCTCCCTCTTTGACCTTAGCCTTCAATTTTTTAAATCACCTTTTGTAGATAAACTACAATTGGTTATTGCGTAAACCAATGAGCTTTACCCAGATGATAATGTTATGACATAATACACAATCAAAGGGGGAATGAAAGATCACAAGCTTTATTTCAAGATATGCATATCTACATATGTATAAACCAACAACTTCTTTTTATCAAGATAAGAGGCCACCGGGACATCTTTAGTGGACCTGACGAGTTTATTACGTCCAGTTATAATTTCAATAATATCACCGCAAGCCCTTGGTATTGTTAACTGTTCAGCAATAAAATTATGCAAAAGGTTGCTTTGCAGATTTAGCTTTATTATGTTACTTTCATTTTCCTCTTGCATTTTTTTTGTAAATGAGGTAGGTTCTATTCTTGGTTGGACAAACAAAAGTTAGAGGAAGAATGGTAGGTAGGAAAAAGGAATTACTGTTATAGGATTTGAAGAAACCACAAATAGTAGATCAACCCTCATTCTTCAAACTCCAATTTAAAGTATTAACTTCCAGTTGAATCTGCAGAAAAATTTCATTTGTGTTAGCACATCTAAGCTGCAAGTTCAAAAATCAAAAGTATCTAAAAGAGAAGAGAAAAAGAACATTACAATTTACAACATACGAATAATAAGTTGATTTGATTAATCAAGTGTAGCCCATTCTGGGTGTGGGCATTCATAAGTCCATCCAGGTCCTGTGTACTTTACACAATGTAGCCACAATGGTTCCTCATGACCTTCATA
The DNA here is from genome assembly GCA_033239125.1 of Fagopyrum homotropicum. NCBI lineage: Eukaryota > Viridiplantae > Streptophyta > Magnoliopsida > Caryophyllales > Polygonaceae > Fagopyrum > Fagopyrum homotropicum. Next base: position 141,215,810 of record BSWB01000003.1, on the reverse strand, counting down.
GCTGCAATATTCAGAAAGTGAGAATGTAAATTCTAGTGCCTGCATATGAACTATTTAAGAATTCGCATGCCTAATGCATTCTTATTCAGAGGAGCATGCTTTTCCAAAATATGCTGTATTCGAAATTTTAGTTTCTGAAGACTACAAATATATTATTCAAAAGAGAAGTTTAGAGTTAAGATAGCCTAGATCTACCACAAGGGGACGACACAAATCATGCTTGAAACTTCGTCAAGTAATTTGGAGGAGCATCACATAAAAAGTATTCATACCAAATCGACCAAAATTTATATCTACTCAACGTTCTACTAAAACAAACAGAAAACAAAGGGAAGTCATGCTTGTATTGAAGATATATATGTAAACTCATCTTTCTCTAATATTCTATGTTTTAACCGCTATCCTAATTTCAAACAGAATGATTCAACTTTTTTCTCCAATCTCTACCATTCCACAGCTTTCTCTAAGAAGGTATCCTTATAAATTGTAAGAGACGTCATAATTTGGCAATTGTTACCACAACAAAGTTACAGTCACCGGTTTAGCATTAAGAAAACCATAGACAAAAAAAGACATAACGAAAGCAGGCGTTCCATCCTGTCACCTGAAGCTGCAGCCTACCCAGTACCCACCCTGAACCTAGTTTATTAAGGGTAAGGACTGAATGATTGACACTCATGCCTATGAACATTAACTAGCAGTCTCAGTTCAGTATGCACGCTAACCAAGACACAGATTGATAAGCTCACAATATAGCAATCTCATAATGTAGCTCATAACGGTTTCCATTTGGCACCAACCATCCATGCCCTTTCACATTCAATGACTTTAACTGTAGCCTATATGTGTTACCAATGATGATTATGTTTTGATAGAATGTTTTGATAGAATGCCCCCAGCTTAGATATTAAAAATAATGAATTTGTTGCAATATGATGCATGTGCATTTGCAGAAACGTACACAAAACAACCCACTATATCAAGTTCAATGGCGTGCATGCTTGAGTGGTAGTGGGCAGTTGTATGCACAAGCTATTACTTGATGTTTCTTTTCGCAAGCCAAAAAGTATAACAATGGCTGAGTAATGGTCAATGAAGAAAAGGCTGATTTACACAATTAGAGCTGCTCTTCTTCTACAGTCTACTACATTATGCAAGAAGGAACATCATGAGATCATAGCTCAAGAATACTCTAACCCCAGCCGTGGTTAATCTTATAAGGGAGGGAGATTCTCAAAGCTAGACCTTATATTTAAAAATAAACAATAGGTTTGTTTTGCCACACTATGATAGCTTTTTGCGTAAACCATAAAAGCCTACTAGGTCAGTTATTATGAGGTATAAATATGTTGAGAAGTAGCCAAAAGACCTTTTTGCTGCCTGCAAACAAACCAAGAATGTTATTGTGGTTTGTTCCGGGAACTGTATAGCTTTTGGAACTTGTCTGTAATCTCTGCATGAAAGTTAGAAGTAGGTGGGAGGTCCTCATATCAGGAACCCTTGTGTTTTGTTCATTTTTTATATAAAATTGGTGCAATTTTTGTATACATGAATGAAAATTTAAAACTTTCATCCAAGAACAGTTGACTGTTGTAAAGCAGCAGATGCACAGATATGACAACTGCAAATCTGTAGAATAATGCACCACCCAAATGATTTGAACTCATTTTTAGAAGAAAGCCTCACCCTTTAGGAGCAAGATTTGGACAGTTTGTGCACATAGGATCAATGCTAAAGTCTTCAACAGGATTCTCATTACTGCCACTAACATTCTTGTGAGCAGGTGAGGCTGGACAATTTCCCATATTAGCAGCAGCTCTATCAGCAGTTGTTCCTTCAGAAGAGCGATAGCTGACCTTATCATTGAGGTAGAGCACATCATTGGCAATTGGATGGCCAGCATGCTGTAGATGGACACGGATCTGTACAAAGAGAAGCCAGAAGAGGATTTAAAAAGAAAATGCTTTCATTTCATTAGAAACTTCAGGAAACAAAGTGCAAAGCTTTGAAGCTAGGAATGAAACAGATCTCACTATGAAAGTTTCAATCAGAGTAAATTATATAGTTGAAGAACGCAACATCTCAAGCCACTTGGAATTTACATAACCCGCAATCCCCTGGATGAAGACGGAGACTGCCTCCATCAAATTAAAAACCAATCATATAATGCTATAAATATTAACCTGATGGGTTCGGCCAGTAACTGGTTTACAAAGGACTGTGCTGTAACTTCCATTTGTATCTATCCTTCTAAATTTTGTACAAGCAGCCTTCCCCTTGAGTGGAGTATCAGGACAACCATCACTCACCTGGACGAACAGAAAGAGATTTAGTTCACTAGGAGTTATAAACCAACAAGAAGCACCAACTCACAAGAACTTGCAAGATTAGCATCAGAGAACAGACCTTGGCACATTGTATTACTAAAAGGTAGCATCAAACCTAACACCATTTGTCCAGGAATGGGAACATTCAAGCCTATCTGCCTAGGAGAGCTCAATTTATAGAACAAATATGCAAAGTTTGCAAGCATGTACAGAAAATTATAAAAAATTTATGTCTATTCCATAACAATTAAACAATAGTATCTACCTACAGAAATGTATATTAGCTGATGAATAAGTTTTTAAAAACTAAATAGGTTGTAGATGTAGGAGACCGCTGATGATGGATCTTTTTTCTTAAAGAAGGTCATGGACAGAGAAAGGTATATCAAATTAAATTATAGACTACTTAAATTCTTTTTGATAACCGGCATATAGTAATTGTTTTTTGACATTCATGCATCATTGTTTTAAAGTGTAGCTTAACACTATTTACCGGCCATTTATCCTTTCTATCAGATGTTTGAGAGAAGTGGACAGTAAATAATCATTAAACGAGTATTCACAGATGAACTTCAACCAAATTACCAAAGGAAAAGAAGTTTAACATTGAGATTATATAACAGAAAATATTTGCTCAATCCTCAAATATGCCAATATAACAATTAACAATTGTCCACACATTTATGAAATTTTAGAGGCTACTTTAGGTGGTTTACCTCCGAGGTGCTCTTTCCTTCTCGAGCATTATAATTTACATTTGCGTCCACTACTAGCTAAACAACAACAAAAAAATCTTGTGTTAAGGCTCAATATATTATCATCAAAATATAGTATGACTTGTGCACCAAACATACATCATTTGGTTCAATCTAATCAAAAGACCGTTTTATGGAAATTTGAAGCATGTGAATTAGCTTTGCTCCAAAAAATTGCAATTGCAATAACAATTTCTATCGTCACAAGCTTCCTATCAATGTTTTGACAAGTTATTAGTTGACCTTGAAATCCCACGCGCCACCAAGACCCCCTTCTCCAAGAGTCTAAGCAAGTTCATTGTTCCATAATTTGATCAACTCAACCAGATATAATGGGAATATGACTACTAATGTCACCTAATCAGTATTGAAACATATGCATGTAAATGGTTGCGAACCCTACTTCTATTTCAAAGAATTGAAATTCACCTACAAGTATAATTTATCTCTGTTTGTATCATGACATGCAGATGTCTCTAGACTGCCTATGTGCAGGTGTATAATGAACTGTGGGAAGGTGTGTCATAAGGAGAGAATACACAAAATCTGGTAAGGAGTATACAAAGAGATACCTCGCCCTCTGGAAAGACACCAGCAACCTTTGCAATATACTGTTTTTGAACCAAGCCAGCTTCGATCTGTCAGGGACATACATATTTTGTGTAGGTAACAAAGTCAAATATAAAAGCAAACTCAGTGTCAAGTTGGCTTTTTAGTGCATAATGGACAGGCAAATTCTTTATGCACAAAATCTCTTATTTATTAATATTGCTTATCACAAACATATCTGTACACTATGTCTAACGGGAGCAATAGACAGCTTATAACTAAGCACAGTTTGTTCCCCTTTTGTCCGCCCAAATGAGAAGCTCAATAATACGACTCGGGTTTGTAAAACAGTTTACCTGCTGTCTGAAGCTATCAGCTTTAGAAGCACTTCTGGCCAAGATCAGCAGTCCAGATACTAAACGATCCAACCGATGTATGGCTGAGAGACAAGTCAAAGAAAATGGTGCATAGAACAATAACTTACCACATAAATAGAAGTACAAAGATTTTATACAGGATTGATGCTGTCATGGTCAACCTGGGAGCATTTATCTAATATTCTATGGTTGGATACGAAATAGAGGTGTTAAACCATGCTCAGCTTCAAGAATTCCCACCACAGTATTCTTACGATATTGACCACAAGGATGCACCTGAAAGAAAAATGCTTACTTAAAAAGGTATAACTTGATCCTCACAGCTCACACCTTGCTTCAAACAAAATTTCTCCTAAACCCTAGCCCTCAAACTGAAGAATGGACAATCTATATATCTATATAAGTATACTGAAGCATTAAAGGTGGGATTTTGTTTAAATAGAACATATTTCAGTGTATGGTTTAAGAATCTAAGCTATAAAATATTTTATAGCTTCTATAGGGACTTCAAAGCCGATCACAGCAACCAAGCATGTTTACAAACTTCACATCATAAACAGAAAGGGGGAGGAAGTTAGATGATTTAAGAACTGCTGATGGCTTACCGGAACAGAAGGTGGCTTATAAACAGTCACCACATCCTCCTCCTCTTGCAGAACAGACACATTGCAGGCCATAACAGGTGGTTCATGCCTGCAGCATAAATTATGTCAATAAATATGTAGATATTATATGATAGCAGTATAGCACTATGCTTCTAATTCTATTGTATACAAGAAACATACTCGAGCACCAAACAATGGACCGAGTGCAATTGAATTGTTCTTCAATAAGTTTAAAACGTGAAACGAGAGGAAACTCATTCTGAACACTAGATAAACCTACCAATCAACATTCTCATAGACCAAACATAGATACAACACATCAAGATCGACATCTAAAATGGCTATGATACAGACAAACCTGTGAAGGAAGTGACTAATTTTCTGTGACGATTTCACTCTGTACGAAACAGTTACAATTTGGTCATCAACCTTTATTCTCCCACATTTGACAGCTCTAACCTGAATATTCCAGTGATTTCATCAACATAACATTATCAAAGCAAGAAACATGAACAATGCAGAATACTATCGCTTATCATTTATGATGCCTCGGAAACTAAATTCAAGGAAATTTAAAAGAAACATTTCGCGTGTGCCAAATGCTGCACACCTGAATGAATGGAACATACATAGTAATCATAAGGACGGCCCTTGAATTCGTCAGCAAACAGATCAACAATTGTCTTCCCAGCCCATCGATTCTTAGCCTGATCATATGAATAAGATAATCGTCAAACAATAGGCCCCCAACCACGAGGTAGAGTATAGGATTTAACTACAAAATTCGGCCAATAAGTGAAGGAGAGGGAGCAGGTAACAACGTGAGAGATGAACTCGAAGTAGTAAGGCTTGACATGACGCCTCCCTGTGAAACACATTCGAGGCCAAATTGAGCACGTAATGGAAGCATACAAGTTGAAGATAAGAGATTATATGATAAAACTGGCGCGAATTCAAATTGATAATTTGAATTGGGTTGGGGAATTAGTACCGTCGCGAAAGATGTAATCGTTGCGGTGGGGAGGGTGTGCCGGAGTTTGCCAGACAATATCCATGGTGGCTATATCGTCTCGTTGGAGACACGGGTCGTCGTCGTCGTCCCCGCCTCTCCTTCTCTTCATTGTCTGTGGAGTGACTTAATTCACTTAAACGGCGCTGTTTTGTCTGTTCGGGGCCTGAGGCAGAGGGTTTTGGAAGTGAATCTCCGGTTGAATCAGAACAGTTGAATTAGAACTATAGACTCGTAAAGGTAAATGTCACCGGTAAAAGTGAAAAAACACTACTTTCGTTTTGGTATAACATAGGAAATAAGAAGTAATATCGTGTATTTGCAATTGTGGTTTTTTAGTAGGTTTTTTCGGATTTCGATTTATTAGGAAAATACGGTTGTGGATCATGTTATGTGTTTAGATGAATAGATTTGTAAAAATTTTTAATATAGTAAAAGATAAAATTATCCGTTCACCATCAATGCTCACTCAAACCTCCATCCATATCTATACAAATTCTAAGTTTTTCGATTGAAGATAACCCAACACCACTGAAGTAGCTCCCACTGAAGGATTTCGAGTCTTTATCAGATGAAATGGCACCGTTTTTGTTCTTGGGTAGGCTTGCAAAAGCGTGTTCAATATTGGCATATCGAATTTCAAGGAGAGGTTGGATCGAAATCATTGAGTCCGAAGGCTTTTAGAGCGATTTCTTGAACGCATTTGAGAAAAATGAGCAGAGGAACTGAAGGTGTTATTGGTCCATTATAGTGAGTTTGCGATGAAAGTGTCATGAATAAGGGTGAAATGGAGAGCAAAGAATGAAATTTCAAGGGGGAGTGTTGACTTGTGACTAACCATTGCAAACTTAAGTCCAAACTAGATTTGAAGAGTTGAGAATGAAGCTCGGTTTGTGCAAGAGAAATCTCAAGGAAGAGTGTTATACTTGATATTAACTATTGCAAACCTAAGTTCGTCCGATTCTACATAAAGAGTAAAAGTAATTTATATTTTGAAGAGTTTTTCCTTTGTTTAAATCATGATTTTATAAGGTTTTGAAGGTTTTCAAAATAATTTAATGGCCCGAGTCCTTCGTACACAGTAGCACAATGCACCGAGAAGTTTTTTTGTGGAAAAGAGAGTCAATGGTCTCCAGCGCATCAAGACGCGTTTTTTATTCAAAGAAAAAGGGTTTAGTAGTCATCAAGCGAGGATAGTCCAACCCCTTACTCATCAATAATATCCACTATATCCTCGGAAGGGTCAAACAATACATGAAAACCAATGTTAAAACCAAGTTCAAAATTCTCAAGAAAATCAACGGCTTAATTAATTTCCTTATAGATATGACAAGCTTGGACAATCCATGCTCACTGCATAAAGCCTTGAAACCTATGGATCAAGCCGGAAAGGGGTGACAACGGGAATGTTCTTGTTGAGAAGTGTGATAGCAAGTTGAGAATTTGTTTCAATGACCCTTCCCTCACAATTTCGACACCATGCAAGATACCCCATAATTCAGTCATAGGTACCATACATGTCCCTAGATTATGAACAAAGCCACATTGTCACACCCCTTATCATCCCTAACGAGCCTTGCAACAGTCACCAACCCGTTCTCTTTCCTCGAACCATCCGTGTTCACTTTTAACCAGTTTGGTTGTGGTGGAGATCAAGGGACAAGATTTGTTGTACGTAAGCCGCATGGTTCAACACGACTCCTCTTCACCCATGCTCGATGTACAATCTGATTCTTTCTACAATGATCTTGAAGCCATCTCTCGGTCTATCTTCACCACGAAACACCATCTCATTCCTCCATTTCCATATGTTCCAAAGGCCTTCTACAAAAATTTCTTTCCAGCCAAGCATAAAATCGTAATAAAAATTGAAAGAACATTACCTCTAATCTAGCTTGCAAATGAAAGCTTAAAGAAATCCTCCAATCTTCTATGAGCTCCTAGCTGGATTCATATGCACTTATTGATTAGGCGGTCTCAAACCAAATGTTTGAGAGTCTCAAGCTCCAAATGGAATATGGGGCAAACGTCATCCATAGTCACATGTCTCCGCTTTCTTTTGACATTCACCAAGCAACCTCCTTTATTGATCTTCTAGGTATACATCATTGTTCTTTCTGGCACATGAAGTTTCAAATTTTGGGTGAAGAAGCTACAATCGTTCGATAGGGCAATATCGTTATGCATGATTAAATCAAAAGCCGACTTCACTGTGTACCAACCTGATGTAGTTCTAGACTAGCTTATTGTATCCCTTTTGTCATCATCAAGTGGAATCACCACCAACTACATTACAGTAGTGAAGCAAACTCCCCCCCATCTCCAGCCATTGTCGTCACTCTAGAGCTCTCTCACCAATTTCTCACACAATTCGCCGTCACCCCGGTGGCATAGTTCAACATTGGTTCACACAAAAATCGTGGGTCCAACCAGAATGTTGTTTTTTGAACGAGTTAATTAGAGGAATAGCAAGAAAAGAGGAAACATTTTTAGTTTTGCTGCACAAAACTTGCAGTTACGGTATTCAATATACCTCGGTCGCTCGCTTTTTCTTCCTCGGCCTTGGGCCTAAAAAGAGGTCGTCTCGCTCGGTCCTTGGCCATCGTATCAGTCTACCTAGATATATTGTCTTATTACAACACATAATTTAGTTCCTTTCTCATCCTCGACCACCCATTGGGTACCATTGCTGAGAATGCTTTGTGCTCCTACCTCGATACTTCTTCAGACAACCGAAGACGCGCTATACCTCACATTTCTATTATTGATGTACTTCTCACACAAGGCAAGGACCCAAGCAGCAGAAGACTCCTTGAGTAACCTCCAACTCAACTTATCTATCATAGCTACAACTAAGTATCTCCATCAACACAAGCCTAGACCTCCAAGTTTCTTAGGTTTTCTAACCTCCTTCAAGGGAGTCACATGAAACTTCCCGGTTTCCCCTAAACCTTCCCACATGAAATTACGACAAATTTTATTGATGTGCTTACACATGCTTTTAGGAAGAATAATACTCGACATGCACTATATTGGAAATCGAGGAGAGAACGGACTTGGTCAGTGCTACCCTCCCTACAAGACTCAGATGTTTATTCTTCCAGCCTGCGAGATGTGCATTGATCTTGTCGAGAAGAGGTGAAAACATCTCTTTGTTGATCCCCCTAGCTTTGAGAATCGGCATGCCTAAATAATCTCTCAGCTCCTCAGTAATCAACAGCTCCTCAGTAAATAATCGGCATGCCAAAATTCGTCCTTGTTGTAATAAGACAGTAAATTTAGGTAGGCTGATACGAAGGGTCGAGGACCGAACGAGACGAGCTCTTATTAGGTCGAAAGCCGAAGAGGAAGAAGCAAGCGAGGTCCTGGCCGGGTAAGGAGGGAAATGTATTGAGCCCATGATTTGATGGACTCGGGTCGACAGGTGGTGCGGTGGGCTTCGCCCCCACGGTACGGATTATATCTATTGGAGTATAAGTAGATAGGTTTTAGGGTTGTGTTTTTTTAATCCACACAAGTCTATTAAAAACCCTAGCTGCAAGTTCAATACAACAAAATCTAAAACTTTTCATCTTCACTCGCTATTCCACTTATTAACTCGTACAAACCACAACTGTCTCCATACAAATATCAGCATTAGGAGATATGAAGATTTTGGACTTAGCTACGCTTACTCTCTGACCCACAACATTGCAAAACGTTTCAACCACCTTCATCACTTTACGCAATTGGATATTAGAAATTTTCGCAATTAGGGTGATGTCATCTGCGAAAAGAGGTGAGAGATGAGATGGGAGGACCATTCCTAGAAAAGTTTAATGCTACTTTGTTCTTTTGTTTTCTTTTGACTTGTTTACAAAGGTGTCTTAATTAACTGGTCATAGCTAGTACAAAGAGGACACTTGGAGCAACGATCAAAATCACTTTTGGAGGAGGGTTGTGATATGGAAGGGGTGTTGTAGTAGAGAGGAATTCTTTCTCTAGCTGCAAATTTACGTGGAACAACAAGCAAATTGGTTCTAGGATTTGGAGCAAGTTGGATCGTATCATCACCAATTATGCCTGGCATTCTTCCTTCCCAAACTCAAAAGCTCATTTCGATCATCCTTACGTGTATAACCTCTCACCTGCTATACTATCTCTTGCCCCCAAAAATGATAACCATCATTATCCTTTCAGATTCAACAATGCTTGGTCCTTCCATGAGAACTTCCTCTCTTGTGTTTCGGACAATTGGGATCACAACATCCAGGGAAACCCAATCTACAAACTTACCAGGAACTTGAAGCTTCTCAAGCCAAAGCTTAAAAAGTTTTCCAACCTTAAGATGGAGGAGATCCACGAGAGTATTCAAGGTCATAAAAAGAATCTTCTGGACACTCAGGAGGCGCTTAAGTTTGATCTCCTTAGCGCTCAACTCCAAGAGATGGAAAAATACTCCACCTCCGTGCTCAACGAGTCTCTTAACTCCTTGCGCATCACCATGGCTCAACTATCCAAGTCTAATTGGATTAATCATGGCGACTAATGGGACTCTTACTTTTTTCGAAGTGTCAAATACAGAAGATGTCACAACCGGATCGAATCCACTAGCCTTGATGCAAACCATACTACCCATGATCCCGAGCTCATATCTTCTACCCTCGTCAACCACTTCTCCGCCCTCCTTAACACCACAAATCACCATGGGTTGCATCCCCTCCCTGACCTAAATCTTCCTCAACTCACCTCTAACGATCTTAGTGTTCTTTTTATACAGGTTACACAATATGAGATCAAAAATGCCCTTTTTAGTATGGAAGATAACAAAGAGCCTGGGCCGGATGGTTACAATGCCCGCTTCTACAAAGTCGCTTGGAACATCACTAAAGATGCATTCACTGATGCTATCATGGACTTCTTCTCAAAAGGGAAAATGCTCAAATATACAAATCACGCCTCCATTTCTCTCATTGCAAAGACTAGTAACCCTTCATCTCCTTTTGACTATCGCCCTATCTCGTGTTGCAATATCACCTACAAGACCATTGCCAAGGTTTTAGCCTATCGCCCTATCTCGTGCTGCTCAATAAATACCAAGGAAAAATATCTCACCCCGTGCTGCTCTTAAGATTGACATTTCCAAAGCTTTCGATTCAATTGAGCATGGTTTTATCTTGAACTGCCTTATAGCGATGGGCTTACATGAGCACTTCATCCTTCTTATCAAAGAGTGCATTACAACTGCTTCTTACTCCATCAACATTAATTGATGCCTCAAAGACCACTTCCTTAGATCAAGGGGTTTGAGACAAGGATGCCCTCTCTCACCTCCTCTCTTCACCATTTTCATTGAATTTCTCTCTGTCATGTTATCCTCTAGCACCTCCAATCATGACTTCAAACACCATCCAAAATGCCACAATCTTCTTATCACTCATTTTAGTTTCGCTGATGACATCATACTCTTCTGCATAGGGGTGGGCAACGGATCGATCCGATCTGACCCGATCCGAATACCCGGATATTCGAATAGAAATTTTCATAAAACCCCCCGATCCGGATCCGATCCGTATCAGGCCGGATATCCGGCACTTTTCCCGGATCGGATCGGATAATTATCCGCGGATATCCGGCCGATCCGATTGATCCGAATTTCAAAATATAGTATCCGAAAATCATTTTAGCAGGATCGGATCGGATTATTATCCGCGGATATCCGGATGATCCGTTTGATCCGAGTGACTTATGTTTGACCCGGTTGATCCGAAAAATGACTTTAGTCGGATCCGGATATCCGATTGACCCGAATATCCGCTTGATCCGAATATCCGTTTGATCCGGATATGTATTTGCTACTTTATTTATTACCAATTGTAATAAAAATAATTCAAAGACACGAAAAAAAATCAAAATAAAATTGATAATAAAAAGAAATGAAAATATTAATATACATTATAATAAGAAAATAAAAGATGGTTTTAAAACAATAAATATATTTATCTTTAAACTTTAAACTTTATAAATACTTCATACAATACCAAATAAAAAAAATTGAGAATGCTAAAGTAAGTAAATTTTTTAACTTGGATAAATATTAATTTTTTATTCTTGAAAATATTAATATATAGAAAATATTATTATTAAATATTATCAAAGTCAATTAACTTATTTTATTTTAACAAAAGCTAATTGATTGTATTTCATTATAAATATTATGAATAATAATTACCCAAGAAAACGATATTTATAAAATTATAATATAATATAAAATTTTGTTTATATTCTAAAACGATCTTGTATTTATATAAACACATACATATATATATATGTATGCATATATTCATTAAATGAGACGATCTTCTAATAAAAGGTTGAGTTGCTAAGAAAAAAATGATTAAAGGTATAGTTTTCATAATCGTCATTACTTATATTATTCATAAACTTATTTTTAAGACTTTAACACAAATCTTATTACTAACATGGTTAAAATAGTTAGACTTATAAAACATCATTATATAAACTTATAGTATGTAATTTTGTACTTGTAATCTTGTATAGTGAACTAGAAGTTAAAACCAAAAGTTATATTTGATATCTTTAAAAAAAATAATTTGTAGAACTAAAGTAGAAAAGTAAATTTTATTTGGATCTAAATTTATTTATATTATTTTCTAAGAAGCCTGTTCGAAAAATTGTTGTGCCAACTTTTTTTTTACTCAGATTACAATTTTCATTATCATCATTATTTATTTAATGAGAACTTATATTAAGACTTTACCACATAACTTATCTTTAATAGGATGATAACAATTGAAATTAAAAAACTCGTTACAGACCTATAGTATTTAATATGCATAGTATATTATAATATATAAAAATGACTTTTTAGAATTATAGTGAAATCTTATTTGAATCAAAATTTATTATATGTATGTTTAACTCTTTTAACCATGTTAGAATATAATAATGTTTTTACAACCTTATGATAAAAAGATTATTATGGACATTTACTAAATATCTTATCTTTAATAGGGTGATAATAATTGAAATTAAAATGCTCGTTATAGACCATTATTATTTAATAATGTTTTTACAACCTTATGATAAAATTTATTATATGTATGTTTTTACAATTATCATTATTATCATTATTTGTTCATTTAAATGAAACCAAATTCTAATAAAAGATTATTATTGAGACCATCTTATAAAATATATATCTTACAATGAGATCAAATAATAATAAAAGATCATTATGAACATTTGTTTTTTTAAATGAGACAAGTTTCTACGAAAAGATTATTGTTGATATCAACTTATAAAAATATATACCTTACAATGAGATCAACTTATAATAAAAGATTATTATGAATATTTGTTCATTTGAATGAGATCAAATTCTAATAAAAGATTATTATTGAGAGCAACTTATAAAAATAGATATCTTACAATGAGATCAACTTATAATAAAATATTATTATGAATATTTGTTCATTTGAATGAGATCATATTCTAATAAAAGATTATTATTTAGAGCAACTTATAAAAATATATATCTTACAATGAGATCAACTTATAATAAAATATTATTATGGACATTTGTTCATATAAATGAGAACAACTTCTAATAAAATATTATTATTGAGACCATCTTATAAAACTTATATCTTACAATGAGATCAACTTATAATTAACAAAATTATTATTAACATTTGTTCGTTTAAATGAGACTAACTTATAATAATAGATTATTATTGAAACAAACTTATAATCATATCTATATAAATCTATATATGAAAATAACACTAACTTATATTTAAAGATTATTATGAACATTTGTTCATTTAAATAAGATCATTTTCTAATAAAATATTATTATTAAGACCAACTTATAATCATATTTATAATAATCAACATCTTAAAAATGAGATCAACTAATAATAAAAGATTATTATGAACATTTGTTCATTCAAATGAGACAAACTTTTAATAAATTATTATTATTGAGACCAACTTATAATCGTATTTATAAAAAGATATATCTTGCAATTAGATCAATTTATAATACAAAAATATTATGAGTATTTATTCCGAAAGGTATGAATATGGGAGTATGTACAAAGTTGTATATATTATAGATGTATATGTGTTTAATTAAATTAAATGAGATCAATGTGACTATGTGAGTACGTATAAAGTTATACAAAAAATATTATCAATTCATTACTTTGATTAACTAAAATAATTTACCATGTATATTGTAAAATATGTCAACTACAAATATTAATACAAAATTACATAATGATACAGAGTAACTAAGTATGCACATTATTAATTCATCACTTTGCCTAACTCAAATATTTTCCCATTTAATATTATTTTAAATATAAATATTAATACATAATTGTAATATACAATCTTTATTTATCCTTCCTTAACACATACATTTAAAATTATAATAAAAATTTTTAATAGCCGGATATCCGGGAATATATAGTGATCCAAGACTATCCGGATATCCGGCGATCCGGAGCTATCCGGATATCCGGTGACCCGAGAAGATCCGATGATCTGCGGATATCCGGTGATCCGTGAGTATCCGGATATCCAGGATTATCCGGATATCCGCGGATATCCGTTTTTATCCGGATATCCGCGGATATCCGTTTTTATCCGGGTATTCGCGAATATCCGGATGCCTAAAACCCCGATCCGTATCCGATCCGATGATCCGGGAAAATCTCCCGGATTGGATCGGATTCGGACCGGATCAAAACGGGTAGTAAAATATCGGGTTTTTCCGGATCGGGTCGACGGATTTTTCGGACCGGACCGGCGGATCGGATTGGTTTTGCCCACCCCTACTTCTGCAGAGGTGATATCTCATTCATCCTTACCCTTAAATCCACTTTGGAAGCCTTTGGTGAGTGTTTTGGCCTAAAGATTAATCTAGGAAAATCTTCCATTTTTCTTGGAGGTATCTCTAGCTCTTCCCAAGATCATATCCTTAGTGCCACTGGCTTCTCTCCTGGATCTTTTCCCTTCACTATTTGGGTGTTCCGATGGGTAGCTGCCGTCTTAGAACTTCGGACTTCATCCCTCTAATTCATAGAACTACTTCTAAGATCCTGTAGTGGAATGCTAAACTGCTTTCTTACGCCGGCAGGGCTCAGTTCATCATGTCAATCCTTACGTCCATTAGTCAGTATTGGAGCTCTATGATCCTCATCCCTTCTTCCATCCTGCGCAAAATTCAATCTCTCCTTCGATCGTATCTTTGGTCTGGAAAGGAAAACTCTAGGAGAGCCCTGGTAGCTTGGAACACGGTTTGCACTCCAAAATGTGACGGTGGTTTGGGCTTTACTGATCTTAGCTCGAGAAATAAAGCTAGCCTTGCTTGCCTCATCTATGACATAGATAAATCGAAGGACAACTTGTGGTGCCAATGGATCTCTCATTACACGCTGAAAAGATATAACATTTGGAATTGCACTGCCACTAGTAACCACAGCTTCTCCTGCCGCTGCCTGATCAACATTAGGGACGAGCTGCTGGCCTCTCAAAGTGGTAGATCTCCTCTTGATTCGATCACTAACCCTAATGGTACTTTCTCGGCAAAAAAAAGCCTACACCACCTTCAGATTGCCCTCTCTCTCACCTCCGATCAGTTCCTGCAATTCTATATGGCTCTACTTCAACACACCCAAATGCAGGTACATCACCTGGATAGCCAGTCTTGGTAAATTCCCAACTCTAGCGAAGCTTCGCCTTTGGAGCATCGTCACCAACGACACATGTAAACTCTGGAACACCATGGTGAAAGACGATGATCATCTCTGGACTAGATGCAACTACTCCTCTTTAGTTCTGTACATCATCTCAAGATGGACCCGGACACCTTATCTTGCTCCCTACATTTGTAACCTTTGGCACTGGCTCCGTACCTGCTCCACATCTAAGTACAACCTCCTTGAGTGCACTCGTGTGACCTCCGTTACTGCCTTCATCTATTTCACATGGAAAGCTAGGAACAACGCTATCTTCAACAACTTGAACACAAGAGTCATCGACTGTGCTAGCGAGGCCATCTATGCTACTAAGAAGCACCTCTCTCATCATTGGAGGGACAAAACTGTTAACTCGATGGCTACGGCTCGAATCCTTGGAATTCACCTTACCTAAAACTTGCAACTTGTTTTGTGTTTGATCTTTGTATCTCTTTCTCCTTGTCTCTAAACTTGGTCTTCACTGTAAATCCCTCTTTTTTCTATGCAAGTAATTTTAAAAAAAATCACTTTTGGAGTGTTTAAGTAGAAATTTCGAC
Organism: Fagopyrum homotropicum; assembly: GCA_033239125.1. Classification (NCBI taxonomy): domain Eukaryota; kingdom Viridiplantae; phylum Streptophyta; class Magnoliopsida; order Caryophyllales; family Polygonaceae; genus Fagopyrum; species Fagopyrum homotropicum. The sequence continues at coordinate 141,199,882 of BSWB01000003.1, read as the reverse complement.
GCCTTCAGGCTTCAACGACAACATCCTTAGTTTTGGTCATGCTTTTGTGGCGGTCTTCTTGAACGGCGAATGAGTATACACGGTTGTACGCCAGATTGCAACTCGGGCGACGGAAAATAATCGTCGCCATAATACACTTTCCGTCACCTAATGATTCAGGCGACGGATGTTCCGTCGCCTGAATTCCGTCGCAACACAACCGTCCCTCCAGTATTCAGGCGACGCAATTTCGAACTTCCGTCGCCTAATACTTTCTGCGGCGACGGAGATGCTGAGTTGTCGCCTAAGTATTGGAGTGACGGAAGTAACTTAGGCGGCGGTTTCTACTTCCGTCGCTAAGCATTGGAGTGACGGAAGTCATTTAAACGGCGGTTTTCTAATTTCCTCTCCTAAGAATTGGAGTGACGGACTTTGTTTGGGCGACGGATATTTCGTTTTCTTTCACAACTTTTGTTTCGTCGCCCCAATAATGATGCGACGGTATACTTTAATCTTCCCTCGCCTTATTTTGATTGTGCATTAAAAAAAATAATTCAAAAGTACACTGAACCTGTTAAAATATATACCTGTCAAAACTATACAACCAACAAAATATGTCAAAACCCGCAAAACTACACATACTTGCATGACATCTACAAAATTCCAAACCAATAATTCAAAACTGCACAGTTGTTGCTTGACATCCACTACATCCATGTTTTTTAAGTATTTGTGCATATGTAGACACTATATACTACCTGAAGTTTGAGCTTGTTGATCGGCGCCCGCAGTGCTTGAACCTCCTCCTCTAATTTCTTTGCTTTCTCTATGGCTTCAGCGGCTGTTGCCTCGGCCTTTTCATAGCGTCGGTTCCCAACCATATTCTTCAGCCAATCCACCAAATTTACCTACAAAAGCATCATCATTCAGAAATGGATAAAACATAAAGTAATCACGGGCGAAAAAGATCTTGCAAACTCTGGGTACCTCGTTTGCTGGCCGACTATAATCCACAGGGTCCCTTCAGGTAATTGCTTCCAAGAGTAGAACACTAAAGCTATAAATATCACTTTTCTCATTCAGTAAGCCACTGTTTGCATACTCTGGTGCCACATATCTACAAAAGGAAGACAGTAGTCAGACAAAGAACATGATATTTCAATTATAGATGATGAGGGAATTGTACTCACTCAAGTTTCCATTGTTGACATACTCGTAAACAAGCTGAATTTTCCACATATCATACAGTGAATAAATGCAGCAACAATGAACAAGAGAAACGAAAACTAATTGTACATTAGAAAGTCAGCAACTTAGGTACAAGCCAAATGCAATAAAGTGATCTTTTAATTCTCTAGTCAGTAGAAAGTCAGCAACTTAGCAACATATATGGATAGCATAATGCAACACTAAGTGATCTTTTAATTCTCTAGTCAAGCACCCATAAGATCAAAAGATGGATAGCAATAGTAACATGTTGTGAGCTGAAGCCTAAAAGTGTTATATGATGCAAATGCAATAAAAATGCAAAACGAGTAGAGAAATTGAACACATCATAAGTTTTGACCTCTTCACTCATCGAAGGATGAATGTGCAGAGTGCAGTACAAGTTCAAAATGAATCAGTCGTGCAGAGTACAAGTTCAAAATGAATCAGACTACTAAATTCAATGCAGAATTTGCAGTTTTAAAATGAACAAGTCCTATATTTGAGATGCCACATGAGTGACTAGGAAAAGGCAGATGACGAAGAATCACTCCTAAAACAGAAACTAGATTAATATTTCACATCATACCACTATAAAATATGACACAACATTTGTAGTGTAATCAATATTGTACCAACTGGAATATAATCATGTCAGGTGATACAGACCAATTGGAAAGAGACCATTGATATTAAAAGGCATTCAGGTGATACAGACCAATTGGAAATAGAGAGAAGGTATTTTATCATATTCTAGCATGATTTATTGATCTCTAAAGAGACCATTGATATTAAAAGATTCATATCATTGTTATCTCCTTGCAACATAAACTCTTTGATCAAAAAAAGCAAACTCATCAATTATTATCAAAGATATTAGAAGTCAACGGAGAACAACAGCCTTCTATAGGGGCTTCACAGAGAATTTGGAAGAAAAAAACATATCAATGGTGATACAATGAATATATGTGGACCTGAAACGATTAATCAGCTTACCAGATGGAAGGCTGTATGTACAACTCTGGAGAAACACGATTAATCAGCTCTGGAGAAACTCGATAAGGCAACTCTTTTAGATAATCTACACCTTATAGCAATGAACTACACGTACAAAGTGAGGCTTGGATTAGCATCAATCGATCTTAGCCCAAAACCAAATTTAGTACAAAAATAAACAGCCAGAAAAGTAAACAACCATGAACTGAAGATAAAACTGAGAGTTGCGAAGAGTTTTCATATTATGTTATATTTGAATGTTAAAAATTATATAATAAGTGTACAATTATTCTTAATTAATAGACAGTGCATATCCTAACTAAATAATTGAAGGTTTCATAGCAACTAAACAAACAAGAAGGAATAGAGCAGGTATATAGCAACGGAAGCACTGAATCATCAAACAAGAGCTAAGTTGTTACAAACAATAGCATGACAATGCAGCTGATCAATAAACAAATGGACTCTGATGAAGCCAAACATTAGAAAAGAATACCTTAAATCAGCAAATATATCAGTGCAATATCTCCAAACATCAACTGAGTCGTATTTACACAAACACTCAATGTAGAAACCATAGACCTGAAAGAAAAATGATCATTATCAAACAAAGCTAACAGAATAACCCAACCAAAAAAATCAACCCTGCTAGTTGAACAGGCATACAACGGGTACTTAAATGTATATTCGGAAATAATGGGTACAAAAGGGGTGGTTAGCTTAAAATTCAGCCACAATGTAGTCATGTGGATACTGAACATGAAATTTATGACTAACATTACAAACTCAGGAGTTGGATACACAGTTACAGTGAAAAAGGAAAGCAGTTCTTCAGACTGTGGTCAACAAAAAACACATCAACTACGGACAAGAGACAATACAGAAGAGACGATATGGAGAGATCCAGTCACTACAATAATACCTGATTCATCCCAACCCTAGCCTTAAGAATTTGATTTCCCTTTTTCAAACATGTTGTTAATGAAGATTCAGCAGCCAGTACAGTCATATCAAACTTGCTATTTGAGCCAAGTGTTGGATCTTTCATAAATTCTTCATATTCAGGCAGTGGAAAATCAACCCTACTAGTGGAAAATGTAGTAGTGGGAAGGTAATCGAATAGATATTCGAAGGAACCCTAGAGTACAAAGAGGGGAAAGGAGAAACAAAGAGGGCAAAGGAGAAACGTACCAGAGGCTACTCGAGGCTACTCGGAGGCGTCGGCTACTGGAGGCGTCGTGGTCGCCGAACACTAGTCCGCCAGCCGTACCAGAGGTTCGCACCAGGGTACTCAAAGGCGTCGGCTACTCGATGAGGAGGAGGACACTTGGTCGCCAGCCATTCGTCGTCGTCGGAGCTTCGTCCTCTGTTGCAAATATAAAACCCTAAAATGAATATCAGGTTAGGAGGATACTTGTTCAGTCGTTCCCAATTACCGATTGCAAAAAAAAAATAATTGAATATTACTTAGGCGACGGCATTATTCTATTCCGCCTCCACAATTTATTTAAAAATTTACGCGAATTTTTTTGGCTCTATAATTTATTTAAAAATTTAGGCGAATTTTTTTTAGCTCTATTTATCCCGCTTTTGTTTTAGAAATTGAATTCTGGTAACGGCTTATTTAAATGTGACAGATTGACATTCAGGCGATGAAATGTTAATTCCGTCACCTTATTGCATTCAGGTGACGGAAATACTACCTCCCTCGCCTAAGATAACAACTCTTGCAACCTACAGAATTTCTGGCGACGGACGTTTGTGGTGACGAGATTATGCCGTCGCCTATATGTTAGGCGACGGAATGTAAAAGGTTCCGTCGCCTGAATATGTTTAGGTGACGGAACTAAATGTCCGCCGCCTGAAATTCTTAAGGTGACGGAACTAAAAAGACTCGTCGCCCGAGTTGCAATCTGGCGTAGTGTCGATGGTCTTGAGTTGTGATGTTTGATCGTATACCTTCTTCATCTCGTCCTATAATTTTTTTCAGATGGTCGTAGCATGTTAGCAATGCTGCCAAGCCAAGTCAGAACGAAGTTGTTGAATACAAGGCCGTTTCTACTTTAGAATCGGTGTTTGAGATCATCCCACCGTTTCGTAGTATGTGAGTGTTCATCGTAGCATTGGATCGACGAGCATTATGTTGACGCTCCACCGGTCTTCTAGGATGTCATCGCCATCTTAAGACTACACTACGGATCTGTCAAGAAAACCCAATTTTTGTTTGGCACAAAAATAATTTTGGAGGCAAGTACTCCATTCTTTGATAGTTACTAATATCACCCTTCAAAGAGATGGGATAAATTGTTGATCCCTAATGGTACGCCGAAGGATCGATGAAAGGCAGAATGGTGAGACAAAGTCTAGATCTTGTTGTTTGATTGTCATTGAGGACGAAATTTATGGATGAATCGGGCACACCATTATGTTCGTCACTGGCTAGGGCATTAGAATTGGTCATGAAGATGACAGTGAATTGTCTTTGTAGTGCTCATTATAATTTATATGCGTTTAAAGATAGTAAAAAAAGATTGATACAAGACTTGCTTCTACTGTCGTCTACGGAACCTTTAAGAGGGGAGATATGGTCCGAGTATTTACTAACATTCGAGACTGTTTGTTATAGAGTTTGCACGCAAGGAAACTCGGTAATTAAACAATCTAAACCTAGATAGAATACAAGAACAAGAGCAAAGCAGGAAGAACAAGATATCGAAATAACCCTTGAGTGGCTAAACAAAGTTTCGATCAAATCTTTGTTATCTTTGTGAAGATCTTCGTTGGAGAAATCAGGATCAAGGATGAACGTCTTGAATCTTCTTTATTCACCTCTGTCTTCTCTTCTCTCAATCGCTCTCTCTTTCTCTCTTGTGAAAACCCTGGTTAATCGCCCTTCAAGTGGCAACTCTCAACCTTAGGGTTTTTTCCAAGCATTTTCAAACTATATACTTTAGAGAGGAAGCTCAAACTCATTGTTTTACTTATGTTAGCCGGCAAACTTAAGTGTAAGAATCAAACCCGACCACATTGAACCCGGCTCATCTCTTCATAGATCAACCAACATCAAATTCACAGGCCCATTAAAAACGAGACCTGCTCATCTTGAAATAGCAACCCATATACAAAGACTCAACCAAAAACTCACTTTAAGTATCAGATAATCCACCTCTAACATATATTATAGCATCTAACACAATGGGCATGTACACGACCTTCAGGGGACTTGATAACATGTTACATAAAAATCACGGTGCCACCATTCCGATGTACAACAAGTCCAAGACTTCTTATTCATTCAATGTGCACCCAACGTTCAACATTAAGGGACTTGATGGCTCCACGATGCTACCATATTCTTTAATATTGATCTCCAAAGTGAGTAACAAGAAGTAGTTTTGCTTTTTATGACAATAAATTACCATAACTAGAAGATCTCTCCTAGCCTCATAGTTAACAACTTTATAGACATATTAGCCACCTATAACAAATATTGAGCATCTTATCTAATACACTAGACTTAGGTATATTACACAAGTTACAACCTTACATGCATTTAATTACATAACCACAACTATATAATACATTATTACATGAATCATAATTCTAGCAATCTTTACGCTATCAGAAATTCAATTGCAAAGAAAATGAACTCTTATTCAATTCAATTGCAAAGAAAATGAACTCTTATTCAATGGAGAAAAGCAAGTATGTATACACTGTCAGCTCATGTCTACTGCACTGCAATATTCTAGGGCTAATTTTATCTGTACAAAACTGATGAACCATATTAAATCACAACGAAGAAGACGAAATATGAACAGATAATACAGAAAGAACCGCAACTCAAAACTGATTAAGCTTAAGCATCTTTGAAGGAGTAATCTGACCATAACTCATTAAAGCACGAGGCGATCGCAGACAAGCACCAGGAAGAAAAATCTCATCATCACGACCATCAATCATCTCAGCCAACACCTTACAGAAAAGCTCCACGTCACACGGCAACAAAAGTGGGCCCTGACAATTATGTCCATACTCCACCTCAGCATCCTCCAGCAAAACCCTAAACAAAGGATGCGCAGACTGCTCAGCGCTCACCACAAACCTCCGCCTCTCCGCCCCCACGTACACCGCAAAGCAGCCCTGCGGCGTTCTTGTCGGCGGCCAAGATCTGCTCTTTGACAGTTTTGCCCTCGCCCTCTTCCTCTCGTTCATTGACCTGCACTTCTCTACTACCTTCTTCCACTTCTCCTTCAACATGCCCATTTCTTTGATCGATTGATTTCTTCAAAGATGGAAGGGAAGTTAGTAACTGAAAAAGGTGAGTTGGGGAATGATATATGATAAGGAGTTGGTGTCTGCGCAGTATAGATAAGACCTTTTATGGTTTTGTAGGTTGCATTGCGTTGACAAATGACACACAGATGAAGAAACATACTGGCCAGATTTTGACTTCCCTTATTATAATTACTTTCATTTTATTAATTAATCATGGATAAATTATAATATCATTCGTCTCCATCTCTATTGTTTTACTTGTATAAAATAAAATAAACACCTCTATCAAAAAGATTCAAAAACTACGTCATCAGAAACTACAAATTAACAAAACCAATCATCTATAATATATAATTAATTAAGAAACTGATGACACCTTATATGATTGATTCGTATCGCATGTATACTGATGGTCAGTTTTAATTTCTAAAATTATTATTTTTATTTATTAAATCTTTTTACAATCAATAAGTTATATTTTGTTGAAAATTAGTAGCATTCAAAAATCAATTTTTATAACTTAATAATTGACCATTCATTCGATTATAAATATAGAATTTCAGTTTATTTTGGATTTTTAAAAGAGTCACTATCGTGATTGAAATTATGATATCTTTAAATTAAAGATAATTGTCTTAAAGAACTTATAAATAAATGGCGAAAGAAAAATCTACCAAATTATAATTTATAAACATGGACAAAGATCAATACATAATACTTCTTAATTGTGTAATTATTGCTTTAAAAAGTTAGAAATAGTTTAGGAGGTTACTTTTATTAATAAAAAAAACTAAAATTATCTGGTATCACATAATTGTTACCTATATAATGAGAAACTTATTATTAAAATTTTAAGACATGTCTTATATTTAGCACGGGTTAAAAAAAAAAAAGGCATACTTAAGAAATAGAGAAAACTACATAAAATCACCCTTAATAATCACTCTTTTTCAATAAACTACCCTTTATAATAATTTTAGCATACAACCACCCTTAATTTCAACTGTTTACAGTAAACCACCCTTACTATTTTTTTGACATAAACCACCCTTAATTTTCAAATGTTTTCAATTAACCACCCCATACTAATTATAATTACTTTAAATAGTTGAAAATGTAAGCATAAATAAAATAAAGTTTCATTATTAATATCATAGATGATTTCAATAGTTTGATTAAATATTATATTTTGATTAAATATTACAATTTATACTAGAAAATTAAAAATTAAAAAAAATTTTATTACCTAAAATAATCCAAAATACTTGCTTGTTGTACACAAAATTAAACGTTGTCTTTTTAAAACTATAGTTTATTAAAAAAAAATATTTTTAATATAGGCTTGAAAACATTAAACAGAATATAAATTACCAAAAATAAAATTTGCATATTTTTTTTATTTTTTGTACATGATTAATAAAATTTGTATAATTTTTTTAATTATTTTTATAGTATAAATTGTAATACTTAACCAAACTATAATATTTAATCAAACTATATAAATTAATTGTGATATTAATAATGAAAATTTACTTTGTCAATAATTCAATTTCAAATTATTTGAAGCATTTTTTAATTAGTATGGGGTGGTTGATTGTAAATATTTATAAATTAAGGGTGGTTTTATGCCAAAAAAGTTATAAGGGGTGGTTTAGTGCAAATAGTTGAATATTAAGGGTGGTTTAGTGCAAATAGTTGAATATTAAGGGTGGTTTGACGCTAAAAATTTTATAAAGGGTGGTTTAATTTATTGCAAAAGAGTAATTATTAAGGGTGGTTTTATGTAGTTTCCTCTAAAAAAAATATTATTATAGACTTATAGTATGTGATGTGTATAATAAGAATCAGAAGTTATTTTCATATCTTTTGAAAAATAAATTTATAGATTCAAAGTACAAATCTTATATATATCTTTCTTCTTTTTTTTATAAAAAAGTCTATATTAATTTTGTCAAAAAAAAGGACTCCAAAATTATTAGTTATGACAATCATCATTATTTATATTAAAGAGAAAGTCATTTAAGACATTTCTTGTTTTTAACACATGTTATAAGAGTCAAAAAAAATTTAAAAAAAAACATTGTTATAGGCTTATAGTGTGTATTATGGATAGTAAAATAAAAGTCAAAACTAAAAGTTATTTCAATATCTTCTAAAAAATAAATTTGTAGATTTGGGGGTGTATTCAATTAAGAGTGTATAGGAATTTTTTGGAGTTTAAAAGTCTATGGGTATTGAATATAGATTTTTAAAAGTCCATATAAATCTGTAGGTATTCAATTAGGATTTAAAATTTTCCATAAAATTCCTATAGTATTTAAAAGTTTGTGGATTTTAAAACAATCTATTATTTCACTGATTTTGTAGGATTCTTCATTACTTTTATAACTATTTAAAATTCATAGAAATCTTCCCCCAACACATAAGATTTCCACAGAATCTGTATTGACTCTATATAGAATTAAAATTTCCTATAGAATTTGCAAATCCTATGATTATTAAGAATATGTCAAAATCTTTAAAAGTCTCGATTGAATACAATAAAGTATGAAAAGTGAAATCTTATTTTGATTGAAAGTTATGTATATCTGTTTTTGAAAGAAGTCCATTGGGATTTTGTTTTTTCATTCCTCTAACATACATACCATCAAGGCATCAACTAGGCGTGGAAAAACTAATCCGGGCTAAAAGCATGATCCAGTTCGGGAGATTTTTTCAGATTATCAGAACAAATATTGATCAGGGTTAGACATTTGGATACCCGATTATTTTAAAATATATATATAGAAAAAATATTAAAATAACCATTAATTGATAAAAAAAATAAAAACGTGGAATCCATACGTATAACCTTAGTGAGAAAACATAATTATTAGAGTAAAACATTTGAAAATACTGTTTGTCAAATCAAGGACTTAGACTAACTTATTTCAAATTTTCGGTTGAAAAAAAGAAAGAAAAGCCGCTTAATCCGAAAAAATATACAAAATTATAGACTTATAGTTTTTTTAAAAAGACGTTATAGTTTTTCAAAAACATTTTTGGAGCCAACGTGAAAAAAAGGCATGTCAATCTTAGTGGTCAAATAATTTGAATTAATATAGGGATAATTTGACATACTAGTTTTTTTTTAGTTTTTGTTTAACAAAGTGACTCCAAATTTTTTTATCACTTTCATTTAATAGTAGGTAAAAATTATTAACCCTTCTATTTAGAAAGAAAAGAATAAATGATGTTTGTTATTTGTTATATAACTATAAGTTTTAATTTTTAATTACCGAATTTATTTTTTGTTTTTTTTTATTATTTTTCTTGCCTTTTTTTTTAATTATTTTTTTTTTTTAATTTTCTGGACTAAATTTCTTATACCAGAATTTCTCATACCGGAATTTCTCATACCAGAATTTCTCATACCAGAAATTTCAAACCACATATTATCATACGAAAAGTTCATACCAGAAATTATCATACGAAAAGTTCATACCAGAATTTTGTCATACAAGAATTTTGTTATATCAGAATTTTTTACACAAGATTTTCATACCATAAATTACATACCATAAAATTACATACCATAAAATTACATTTTGTCATACCAGAATTTTTTTACACCAGAATTTCTAAACCTCCAAAAGCCGGTAACTATTTGATTTATAATATAATGTAATTCTCAAATGACTATAAAAAATAACCAAATCAGATAACCTTGCCTCTATTACATTTTTTTTATCTCTATGTATACTATATTTATTTATATTTTCTCACCACCTGTAGGATTTCATGGTTAATATACGTAATCTGACGCTCTTCATCATTAGGCCATAAACAAAGTTCTCTTTAGGGAAGATTCAAGAAAATATATATATGTGGGCTTATGTCTGTCAAAAAATATATATATGGGGTTATGTCTGTCAAATTTTCCAATTTTACAGAGCACTCGATGGTGGACTTATCCGGCACTCACAAAAGACGCCGATCGGTGCTTGACGACGAGCTTGAAGCCGATGAAGATGAATTCGGGAGTTTGTACAGGAAGCCGGAGAAGAAGAGGAGGTTGACACCGACAACTTGCTGAGTGATTGAGGTTTCAGCCCAAAACGGTTCTACTAGCAAACTCTCATTTGAAGTCATAGGGAGACAGCAAATGATGAAGCAGCATGATCAAGTAGAGTGGTAGAGGCGAGAAACGGGAACCAAGACTTTGATTGAAACCGTGACTGCAAACAGGAGTAGGAGCAAGCCAATGAAATTCAGGACATAGGCTTGTGGCTAACGATGCAGTTTATTGTATATGAGCTTCTCCACACTTACCTAATTTTAATGGTAATTAATTGCCTCTTGGATGGTAAATTTAGTTTAGGGTATATTTTGTTAATGGAAACATGAAAAAGCCTAGTTTCTACCACATTTTCTCAAAAAAGCCTATTTACCTAATTTATCCATTAATATAATAAATGTAGGCTGAATTGGTCTTATGGGCTTTCTACACTATATAGTTGTAATTTAGGTCCTCCCAATTTTAACTTGAAAAATTGGGCTCCTACTTTGCAGGACTAGCTTTTTCAAAGTACAAAAAGTGGAGAAAAAGTGATGATTCATGATGATGACTAATGCAAGTGTTGTGACACTTTTGATTGACATTTTTTGGAGGGAATTTTTGGCCCAAAAATACTCAGCCCTCTACCCAAAAAACACAACCCCTCCTTCTTCCCTATTTTTAAACCCATTTTTGTTTGTTTCTGTCATACCCAAAAATTCGTTTACCCAAAAATGTCACTGTCATACCCAAAATAATTTTGACAAACTACATAGACATATTCGAAAACACACATACCCAAAACCCGGACATACCCAAAAAACTAAAATATCAAAAAACACCGTACCCACAAATTGGGTAGTATTTGTTTTATAAAATATTCATATTCAATCGATTTTTTATCTCTCCAATTTAAGTCACACTTAACACTAAAAGTGTACCCAATTTGAATTTGTCATACCCAAAACTTACACAAATTCATATTGTACATAAACATCAATATCAAATGACATTTTGTCATTATAACACAGTTTGGGTAACCATAATACATACCCAACATTTCACTTTAAACATTCTAAACAATAAAAAAATACCACAATAACAATAAAGATATACCCAATAAAATAATCATACCCATACTCAATTTATCAAACACGTACCCATTACTACTTAACAAACAAATCAAATGCATACCCAAAATCTAGTAGAAATAGCTTACCCAAAAATACAGATCTTGTTCCGGCAACAACGGAGCAAACAACGGTGAGAGAGAGGGTTGGTGACGGAACGGCGAGACAGTGCTCTCTGGCGCTGTCGTCGGATTCTTGGTGGCTGGAGTACTGGAGGCGGCGACTTCACACGGAAGGAGAAGGAAGGTTTATGGGAGGAAGAAAGATTTGGGTGAGAGAAAGTGATGAGAGAGAAAAATGAAAAAATGAAAAAATAGAGGAAAAAAGTGGAATTTAAAGAGGTACCATCATTTCATTAGACCTCCAATTATGTCCCTATTCTCTAGTTTGTAGACCTAGTTTTATAGGAGTCCATCTTGCAAAAGTAAAATTTTAAGGGTCCTATTTTCCTCATTTCTTCATAAATGTATGGATTATTAGTATTATTAATTTAAATCAACAGAATAAATTTGTTTAATAAATTATAAAAAAAAACTGAACAATTTATAAAAACCATTAAAAAAAAGTGCTCGTAAAAAATACACATATATGTCCAACAATTCTTCGTACTTTTATACAGTTGAACAATACCATATATAAACCAAAATGTACATTTTATACATTAAATCATATATATACCACAAAACCACCAATATATAATGTATATACGTTAGCACTTACGACAGACCAGCTTTATTAAAATAAAATTGATTTAAAAAAAAAAACAATACTACATCTGTGAACAGAGAAAAAGAAAAATAACAAAACATTGTCTACTTCGTCAACAAATTACAATGGAATGAACTTGTAATTGGAATATTCCAATTCCTGGAATCGATTGTTAATTTAGCTCCAAAATAATACAATTATTAATTAATCAGCCTTGTATTTTTTTGGTTATTGTTATTAAAGGATGGGCCATGGATCTAACATATATAGTCAATGACAAATTTGAGGTTTTTATGTTGGTTCATGGGGATTGTGTTTTTTTGACAACCAACATGTTTTTACCGCTTTGTTTTTTCGTGTTTTTTTCGGGTGAGTTGATGTGTTTTATATTGGGGCATGCTAAATACACAATTTTAAATTTAATTGGTATGAAATTCGAACGCTAAGCGATGGCTCTCAATGGGGTCGCCGTTAGTTGGCGTCGGCGTCCAAGTTCAAGCGCTAACGCAAATCGCATGCGTTTTTTTTTAAAAAAATTTAACTACAAAGATCCGGCCCTAAGGTCACACCTTCTCTTCTGTTTGTATGGTGCTTGTGCGCTAGTGAACATTCTCCCTAGTGCAAATACAAGAATCACAGTTCTCGCTACCAAAACTTGCAGCAAACTAGTAAATTATCAAATGCAGAAGAGGTAATCAATTGACTAAGAGCAAACCTGTAAAATTAGAGGCAAAGAACCATGAATAAACCAGTAAATCTGATGCATAAGAGGTAATTAATTGACTAAGAACAAGCTTGTAAATCAAAAGCAAAGAACCATGATTAACTAGAATAATTATCAGATGCAGAATAGGTAATCGATTGACTAAAAATAAATCTGTAAGTCATCAAGGGACCGAAGGAGTAGCAAAGAAGGGGAGCAAAGTCACCGGAGGGGTAGCGTCACCAAGGACGGGAGCAAATCACCGGAGGGGCAGCGTCACCAAGGGCCCGAAGGAGGGGAGCAGGTCGCCGGGGGATGGAGAGCGACAAGGGGAGATGAGTCTAGCGATTGTCTTCCAATGATTCGACCAATTTTAAGGTTTGAGTGTTGGCGCCGAGTGCTTGCGCTCAAATAAAAAGCAAGCGCTGGCGCTTGGCGCCGACAATTTTTAAAGGAAAGCGTTGGCACCGAGCACTTGCGTTTGTTGGGCGTCATTTGATTGCGAAAAAAATGTCGTTAGTAAAACGAATGCCGTGTATTTTGCTTTTTCGTTTATATTTTTATCTTTGATATTTTTTTACGGTATTCTAGTTTGTGGTTCATCGGGAGCGTGTAACCAACGTGTTTTCACTTTTTTCTTATGCGTCGATTTACTTTCCTGAGTTATTATGTTTCATATTCTCGTCTTTGATAATTTTTTTGTTATTTCAACTAGTGTTTCGTTTGATGGTCTTTAAGTCTAATGTATATACGGCTTTTCAAAACATTATACATGTCTATCGAATTTCTTTTCATTATCAAATAATTTTTTTTCTAAATTATCGATAGTAATTTATTAAGGCCTTTTTATGATGAATATGGCATCACTGGTTTTTTTATATTTAAAATAGTTTGCAATTATTTGATTGTACTTAATAAGTTGTAATTATTTGGAATAAATTAATATAAGTTGTAAACTTGTAATATCTTAAAATGATGATTATGTGATCCTCCATGGTTAGGGACACGGGCGGCTGTGACTTGTGACGTAAGACACGTATTGGGAGATTTCATAGATTGATTCTCAATAAAATTGATACGAACCACATAAGCAAATAAATATATGTAGATGAACCATTTACTTTTACTATGTTTATCCACGAAATAGATGATAAAAACGAAAAACGAATGTAAATTCGAACACGAGCACTATAAAAATTACGTTCATGGCGGTTGATGACTATGACAAGAAACAAGTGTAAAAATGATTAATAATGGATAAACATAATATAATAAGATATTTTTTTCTCAAGCTAATGTAAATTATTTTCTTATAGACCGACAGTTATATTAATCTATATATCCTATAATAGATCATTAATTATTGCTCATTAGAATGTACTATATTTTTTATATTGTGGTATAATCATCCGAATTTGCGACTCATATTTCTTTATTCATCCTTCTAGGCACATGATTATTATTATTATTTTTTTTGGTAAAAATGAGATGGCCTTCTGCATCCAAAAGCGCTTAAATAAACAAACTGGGGAGAACAATCCCCCTAATATCGTTTGTAATGAGCGGAATGACCTCCGCTGGAAGGTGATCAAGCAAAAGAGATCCAATAGGGAAAAGGAAAGCATATTTAGCTAAAAAATCCGCAACGGCATTTGCCTTACGGTATATATATGTCGGAATCGGACGAGCCAATTCATATAAAGGAAGCCTTGACTGTATATTACCAGACTAGCTAAAGTGTGAGTAATAGCAACCCCTTTCTGGATCACTTGATAGATAAGCTTTGAATCTGCCTCAAACTCTACTTTGCGGAAGCCGAGTCTCCAACATGTCTCGAGGCCAAGGATGAGACTCCATAGCCCATCAACTGGGACAGCGCACAAGCCTATATGGTGAATACCTCCATGAAGCCATTGGCCATCCTCATCCCGGAGAACCCCACCCGCCGCTGCCGCTCCACTGCCTTGCTTGACTGCTCCGTCCGAGTTCCATTTAACCCAACCATTAGTAGGCTTAGTCCATCCTATATAAACTACAGACTTGTTCGCAGAGAAACCACCCTTCTTCACTTTAGCCATGACTTTCATGTACTCCAAGGCCTTTCCCACAGCAAAGGCACCCCTATGGTTGGTGGTCTGAGCTTTGTCGAAACAACGATTGCACCGCCATTTCCAAAGCCACCAAATTGAGTAGGAGAAAAACACATTTCAAGGAAGCCCATAAGGACCGATAGTGTTTCTTGTGACGTTTGAAACAAACCAGTCTTCAGCCTGAAGAGTTGTGAAACTCTCTAGGAGCAGTTGTTGTGAGAGATTAACTCAAAACGAGTGGGCGCTAGGACAATTTCTACATATATGTAAGAGGATCTCAACCTGATTAGGACACAGGTCACACACTCCTGAACTTCTAATATGTCGACGGTACCTTTCAATATTGGTTAGAGTCTTTCCTAATGCTGCGAGCCACAAGAATACCTTCACTTTCTCCAGAACATTGAGGTGTCATATAGACAAATAGATGGAACTCGAGGGAAGAGTAAGATATTTATACTTGAGAAACTGATACCTTGAGGTTTGTGAGTAGGCTCCATCGCTGCATTGGGACCAACATGGGGCATCCTCCGACTCATGCTCCTCAAAAACCCTAATATCAGCAAGTTTGAGCAGCAGTGACGTAGGCAGAAGGTTGTGAAGAACCGCCCAATTCCAACCTTCTCCATCTATCAAGAAATCCATAACCTTGGCATTACCAAGCTCAAGTCCAATATTTTGTAGCAATAAGGTCTGGAGGGGGTTCTCGTGGATCCATCGATCAGCCCAAAAGGAAACCGACTTTGTTATGCACTCTCCAACTCATCCGTGGTTTGATGACTTCTTTAATGCCCCACATGGTAATTTTGAAAGTAATTGACCCCTTCATTGATCTCCCAGTATTGAGAATATCCCAAGCTTCTCCCAATTTGTATTTAGCCTTTAGGTCCGCTACCCAAACAGCCTCCCCAGAAGAGATTAACCTCCATCCAAGTTTGCCCAAAGCCGTCTTTTGCTCTCCTTCAGATGTTTTAACCCAACGCCTCCCAACATCTTCGATGTACCAATGGTATCCCAATCAACGAGATGTATACATCTGTTCCCTTCCGAATCATTCCAAACAAAGTTACGGCACAACTTCTCAAACTTCCGAATAAAAAGCAGGGGGAGCTTAATTGTTTTCATAATATAGATAGGGAGGTTAGCAAGAACCGTTTTGGTGAGGACTAGCCGACCAGTCAAGCTAAGTGTTCGGCTCTTCCAACTCGCTGGTTTAGCTTGAGCCTTCTAGAGAATAACATCAAAATCTGCCGCAACTGCTCTCTTATGCAGAATGGGTGTACCCAGATATGTGCCAAAATCTTCCTTGAATCTCAACCCACTAATGTTCTCCAGTCTTGCTCTCAACTGCAGATTAACATTAGGGGAGGTGAAGAAGTTATATTTAGAAAGACTGATAGTCATACCTGAGGCACAGTAAAATTTTTCTATGCAATCTTTGATAATCTTCATCTGAGTGCTAGAAGCTTCCGCAAAGAAGACTATATCGTCGGCAAAAAAGAGGTGGGATAGGGGGTGCATTCCATGCAAGTTTTATGGGTTTTCACTTCCCAACATCAACCTCTGTACTAATACAATGGCTAAAACGTTCTAAACAAAGAACAAAGAGATAGGGCGAGATGGGATCCCCCGTCGAATACCTCTAGTGGGTTTGAATTCAGGGAGCGCCTCATCATTCCACAACAGCTTCATAGAAGAAGAGGAGACACAAGTCATGATCCTCTCAACCCATATCAACGGCAAGCCTATGAAATAGAGTGTTTCTTCTAAGAAACTCCATTTTAGCTTATCATAAGCTTTCTCTAAATCTATTTTAATTGCCATCCACCTTTTCCTCAACCTTTTCTTAGTCATAGAATGTATGACTTCCTAAGCAATGATGATGTTGTCTTCGATAAGTCTCCCCGGGATAAAGTTGCTCTGGGTCAATCCAACAAGCTTCTGAACAATCAATTGTAATCGTTGCACCATGATCTTAGTAATCATCTTATACATAACATTACACAAATTAATTGGGCGAAATTGAGAGATAAGTTCCGGTTTCTAGACTTTGGGGATCATCACAATAAGCGTCTCGTTCACACCCTCTTGGAGTCTGCCCACAAACCAGAATTCACAAATGATCTTTCTTATAGACTCGCCAACTGTGTCCCAACACTGCTGAAAGAATAACTGCTAGTAGTCGTCGGGCCCTGGAGCCTTCCAAGGTCCCATAGTCTTGAGCGCCCCAAGAATCTGCTCGTTAATAATGTCTACATTCAGCAGGTGGGTGTCATCGTTACTCGTCTGAGGGAATCTGGAGACAAGAGTTTTAGTTGAACAAGAAGAGCCTGATGTTGGGGCGTATAACTCCGATAAAAAGGCTTGAGTATGTTGTTCCATATGATTAGGATCCAATACCCATGTTCCCTCAAAGTTTTTAAGTGCTTCGACACAGTTCCTTCTTCTCCTAATATTTGTCGACATATGAAAGAAACTCGTATTACGATCACCATGGCAAATCCAATTTTCCCTTGATTTTTGAAACCAAATAAGTTCCTCTTGAGAATGAACTGACTCGAACTCCAACTGCAAGCGGCCGAGGAGATCAATCTTAGCATGAGAGACATTGAGATCCGGGTATGTTTGAAGCATCTCAATGCGCTTAATAAGATCTTCCTTTCTTGTTAAGACTAGACCGAACGTTTTTTATTCCATTTCCTCAAACTATGTTTCAGATGTTCTAGGGAAGACATCCGATCATGTCTATTACTCCATTTACGACCTAGCACCTCCTGAAAACCATGGTGAGAAAGCCATGACGTTTCAACCCGAAAAGGCCTCCTCTCCTTTTGGAAACGTCTGTTCAGCACGAGAGAAAGGAGCAATGGATTATGATCTGATGATAAGGCTGGGAGATGTCTGACGCTAGCTTCCAGCCATTCAACCCTCCCAAAATTGTTAATAAACACTCTATCTAACCATTTAGCAAGACGGTTTGTACTTCCTTCCCTTTGGTCCAAGTAAACGAGAACCCCATATCAATTAATCCTGCATCAGCTACCCATTTCCGGAATCTACTAGTGTTTGAGGAAAGAGTGCCCTTTGAGTGCTCTTTAGGGAGGAGGGTGGAGTTGAAGTCTCCTCCAACAAGAAAGGGACCATTGATGACCTATATTATTGAAAGGATATCCATCCAAGCACCAACCCTTCTATCAGGTGTGGGTGGATTGTACTTTGTAAGGACGTCAATGAAGGATAAGTTCATGTTTATCTTAAAGTGGATGAAATAATCTGAGCACCTAACCACCTTAACATCACAATTAGGTTCATTCCAGAATAACCAGATACCCCCAGAGAAACAAACTGCTTCAACCTTAACATGGTTTGTGAATCTCATCTTCTTACATAGATCAGTAGCTGGCTCTCTTGAGATCTTCGTTTCAAAGAGCGTCAAGATATCCAGCTGGTGGCGGTTAATCATATAACGAACCACTTTGCGGAATCGTCGGTTGGCAACATCTCTACAATTCTAAAATAAGATATTCATTTAAAAGTGGGGGGAAAGGGGGTATGGCTTTAGATAGCATTGGAGGAGAGGTTAGGGATACCATCCCCCACATCCATTGCATCACTTCTATCTAAAGGGTATGATGGAATCATGCCCGAGGCGCTTCTCCCCTCTTCTATGAGATGGGTGTCAACTTCCATTATAGAAGGTCTATCTGGGTTGGGTAAGGTAACCCCTCGTTTAAGGATCGAAATTTCACGACACCCTTTCTTCAAAGACTTCAAAGTTGCTTCCCCTTCATTACCATGGAAGTTAGTCTTCGACTGGGAGTCGGACTGAGCAGAAGAAGGTGGGTATAAGGGGTAAGACACTTCTTTTTGCGTTAAAAATTGAGGGGAGGGAACTGTAGTTGCAGTAAGAGAGCCCAAATGGATTGACTTGGTAGGTGACTGGGGTTGTGTGCTAGGTTTTGCATGGTTATAAGGGTTGGGGCTCCCTTCTATCACTATTTCTTGCTCTAGCAAACTCACAAAACAATTGCTTGCCATAGTGTGCCCTCCAAGTTTTGTGGTTTGACGCCCCTGATTCTGAGCTTGGTTGTACTGTCTCAAAGCTGTCATCCAAGGTCCCAAATTAGGTTCAGCAAGAGTGCAATTAGGGAGGGTTGAGAGGTAACATGTGTGCTATCTTTTGTCATGGGTTCCGCATCATGTGCCTCCTTCTGTATTGATATTACGGGGTCAGATGAGACAGGAGGGGATTAGTTATGACAGCGATCCACAATATGTCCATACTTGCCACACCTGTAGCAGATTGAATTCAGCCCCTCGTATTCAATGTAAATACGTCTCCCACGAATCATAATAGTACCCATGAAAGGCTTATCCAAGTCCAACTCTACACATACTCTAATAAAACGTCCCCTCGTAGCATAGGGGGTATTCAAATCTACCTTCAGAGGCTTTCCTATGGTCGAAGCAATGCCAAAAGAACTGCTTCATCGTAGAGTTGAAGGGGAAGGTTAGAGATTGAGTCTAGACATAGAGGGACTGAACATTGTCTACGTAAGGATCGAAATTCGGAAACCAAGGCCTCAATGTGATATAGAATCCAAAGATCTCCCATAGACCCTCAGTTAGGGCTCTCAAGTAATCTGCTTCAATTTAAAATCGGATGTAGTAATTATCATTCGGTAAATCGATAATTGTCATCTTTCCTCTTGGTCCCCATAGTTGATGGAGTTGTCGTTCCAGCTTTATAAAAGGAACAGTTTTACCCAGGACTTTTACAATTAATGCAAATTTCCATCTAGCATTAAGTTGTTCCATGACATCTTCATCAATTTCAACAAAGGTCAGACCTTTTTCCTCTTCTGACACCGCTACCCTCAATCTGCGAGACTTAACAAGGATATCTTTGGCTAGAGGGGTAGCCTTGGGCGCTTGGTGTCCAGCAACGACTTTCGCAAACGATGCAGAGGGTTGCGAAAGTAGGGCATGCGCATGGGACACCAGGGGAATCCCAGGGGGTTAAAGAGGGCCATCGGGGGAGGGAGCCGGCGCCAGAGGGTTCGGCCCGGCAGGGGGTAGCAGGTGCTTGGGAGGGTGCAAGTTGAAGTGTTCGCTCCAAACGGTGTATGCAAGCTTTAAATTTATAACCCTAGATTTAAGCTTAAAACAAGGATGCGAACCCGCAGTGTACGGGTCAATCGTAGTAAAAAGCAAGGAATTCCAGGGGTCGATCACAGGGACTTAGTGAAACAAAGTCCAATTACGGTAAGCTTAAGCAATCAATAACCACAAAGCAATTAAAACAATCAAAGATGATAAAAGTCAATAAAGGAAGTATGCAATTCTAGGGATTAAAGCATCTAGTTGTGGTTCCAACTCAAGATCTAAAGATAAGCGGACAAAGCTGAGGTTTTTGCATAGGGAAGGTGTTTCTAAAGTGGAATAGATCACCGGGTAAGTCTCACTACTCACTAATCCTAAACCGTAACTCCTATTACCGGGTAAGTCTCAAGGAATTAAGATAAAGAACTATAACCTCAAACTAACACACCATCTAAGGGAATAGAATCAACCTTTACCGGGTAAGTCTCAGGCTAACTCACAAAGATGGGATGAAAGCACACTCAAACCCCAATAAAGGATAAACCTTTATTACCTACACTTATGATCTTAGGTAAACAAACTAAGGAATTACCGGGTAAGTCTCATCCTAAGCTTGCATTGAACCAGGAAAGGTATAATAAGAATAGGATTTGGCAAACTCTAACACTTAACTCTCAGTTTCGGATCAGATAAGTCACCTCGGTCAGACGAATTCCACCCCGGCTGAGATGTTCATCGACTGAACGAGATGCTTAGAGTTAAGGTGAAGACTCAAGCTTTCAGGGTCCTATTGTGATTAAGATTATTCTATCATTGTTTTTCCCACAACCTTCTGCTAATCACCCTAGAATCACACAAAGAGATTAGCCACTCATCATCATGAAAGTATTAATCAAATATATGGGAAGAAAGAGAATAATTGAACAAGAAAACCTTAAGAGAAAGGCTTCAATAACTGAATCAATTATCAAACACAAGCGTTCCTTGGATAGAAATCCAACAAGACAACAAACAAGAAGGGAATTTAAGATGATCTTACAAAAACCCTTCAAAAAGCTATAAAAGCTATAGAATTTCTTCCTTCAACCTTCAAAAAGGTTCTTCAAATCTCCCAACTGGAGTATGGCTGCTGCGGTGTATAAGGTGTAAGCGAGGTGATAGCGGATGTCGGATTTGTGGGAAATCCAACCCTTTTTATAGGAAAATTACTCTCCAAAGATAAGATATCTTAGAAAGATCTCTTCCCATAAAAGTAGGTAAAATATATGATCTAGCATATCTTCTTCCTTTCAGAAGCCAAGCCCAAAAATATAAGATCTCTTTCCAAAGATAAAAGATCTCAGACAAGAATAAAATATTCTCGCCGCATCCCAAGTGTTCGCCTCGGTCGAGTCGACTCCTTTGGATCACCTCGGTCGAGGTGACTCTGTAGTCAACCGAGGTGAGTCACAACTGAATATGAAATCTCTCAAATCTGGTCCAAAGTGAATCTTTAATCCATGGCTATGCTTCCTGGATGTTTCCTTATGTTCCTGAATGTAGCTCCAATGACTCCTTAGCTCCTTTTGCTCCTTTTTGATGCAAAACGTGCCATTTTACCTATGATTACAACAAAACTAGGTGTAGACCTCGATTCCCGCAAAGGTAGATGAAATGGTAATATAATCACATATTATACATACAAACATGCAGATTATTGAAGATAAAACGTCCAAACAAACCCCAAAATATAGACTATAATTCATGCTATCAAAATACCCCATACTTAGCCCTTGCTTGTCCTCAAGCAAGTTCCGCATATAAAAGGCAAGATAGAATGGATTATAAGTCAAGAAAATCAATGAAAAATTCTTTCAAAACATTTTTATGGTGTGCTACAATCATAGATCACTCTAAGAGAATACTTCATGGAATTTAAAATCAAAACATGTTTAAAACATTTTATAAATATAAGAAAGTTATTCATCTTTGCATGAAATCATAGAATGCATAATAAGTCATAATTATCGAAATTAATCATGCATAATCCGGTTTAAACCACTAAGTCAATCAACAAGCTCGAGGTCTCAAGGGCTTCCCAAAAGAAAGGTCAAGAATCGTGTAGGGTAGGGATGTATGTAAGGTAATGTGGTGCTAGAATCCGGGAAAAGGATATACTTCACTTTCACTTTGACTTTCAACATCTTCCACCATTAAGCTTTGCTTATTTCACACTTTTTCTTTACTTTACTTTTTGGGATGCATGGACAGAGGTGCACAATAACCGAAGCCTAGGAAATCAGCAATCATCAATTTCTTGAGATGCATCAAACCCTTGATGCACATACCATGACCCGTTAGGAATAACGCTCAATCCGACTTTGGCAAGACACAAACACCCGGCTATGTGAATGGTGCCGAGTTACTCATCATCATGGTTGACTTCCCCAAACCTATTTCTTTCTTTCTAACACTTACTTCCAGCCAACTTCTCAACTTTAACTTCACTTGCTTTCACCACTTTGCTTGCTTCCAAATTCCCGGATAGGTAAAGGGAGGCAAAAATGTATATGAGGGGCTAAGCATGATCAAGAAGGAGAAGAGAGAAGAATGAATTGCCTTGGTCTTTCCAGGAAAAAAGTGAGAGAACTTATCTTGCGGTGTCAACCTTCAAATTCAACATAATTTGGATAAAAACAAAGTTTTAAACATGCCAAAAATTTCAAACAAAGCATTTAGCAACTTAAACATATTATAAAACCTTTCAAACACATAAAGATTTCAAAACCAGTCAGTAAGCAAGATCTTCACTGAGATCATATCCAGATAAGAAGCACAAAAAATCGTTTCAAAAACTTACAGTTAACCCACCTCGGTCGAGGTGTTCTTAGGTCAACCGAGGTGAAACACCTCGTTCGGCCAGAACTGCCTCGGTCGAGGTCAAATTTTTTTTTTCTTTTTAAAACCAGTTTTTTTTTACGTTTTCTCAATCAAATAACCTGTATGTATGCATGCAATCTCAGATAAACATATAGAAGCAAAAGTGAAGCATAAATATCCGGTAATGTAGAGTCATACAACACATAAGTCGATCAAATACATAAACACCCCATACTTGGGACACACTGTCCCAGTGGCTCAAAATAAGCCTAAGGAGATAAAATACTCACCGGACATAAAGCTAAACTGCATAATAAATAAGAAAGAAAATCCTGCAGCTCTCAATAGTCGCGATCCGGTGGTGGTGGTGGTGGTGGTGGTGGTGGTGGCACATATGGATACTGAGATGGGTCGAACGGGTAGCCCATGATGTGCTCAAACTGAATCTGAGCCATCATATGCTGGTAGTGCTGTCGCTCCTACATCTCGCGGATATCCAGTGATAAGGCAACATAAGAATCGATCATCTGATCCGTCAGATCATCGATCCGACGGTGAGCCTCTGAATCTCTGTGTCGGCGTGCCCTACGCCTAGCAGGTCTCATTGGAGATGTGGCTGGTGCAGGCTTAGTACCATCATCATCAAGATCAATAACCGGCGCACTCGTCCCAGCAGTATCCGTCCCTGTATCTATCGGAACTCCATCATCCCTGTCATCATCAGCATCAGCAGTCTCCTCCTCATCCTCCTCCTCAGCTGCTACAGCTGCTGCCTCTCTCGCATCCTCCATCAGTGGGGCCCAAGCGGTCTGCCAGTAATGAGGGTCATAAATTGTGAACTGGGCTGACCACCTGATCCCTTGTGGTGCAGTCGGCTCCCATGGCATCGCCACATATGGCGTAGTCAGTCCTCGGGGAACCAGAATCCGCCGGGTAATCATCTCCTGCAGCCCTAGCGGCTTGGCAGCCGCCACCATAGTGCAAGCGTTGAGATCCATATCCTGATAGCTGGCGATGTGGGTCACAATCCCTCCGCAGCAGATGTCCCCCTTCGCCTTGGCCTTGATCCTGTGCAGGTCCTCTGCCAGCATCAAGCCAAAGTCGGGGATCCCTCCAGTCACCATGCAGTAAAGGCTAAAAAACTCCCCCTGTCGGACCTTCTGGGGCATCTCAGTACGCGCCAGAAGCGTCTCGTTGAAAATACGGTGAGCTAACCTAAAAGCTAGGTGGAAAATAATGCGCTCCCTGGAGTCTCTAGGGCGCCACCTGTCTGCGTGCTCAACCACGTGAGCAATCTGACCCCAAAACTCCCTAGCTACAGTCCGGGAAGGGAAATCAACAGCGGTCGGGGCTGGGAAACCGAAAATATCTCTCCAATACTCTAATGGAACTATGAAGTTCCGGTTCATCAACCGGTACTTCACAGCTCGCTCTGTGGGGAGGTAGGTGAAGGAGCTAACAAACTCTAGGGTAGGCTCCAGATAGGCAGGTGCACGGATCTCAGTAAACTGATCTAGCCCTACCGTCGATATCATCCGTCTAAGGTCTCCATCTACATGGAGACAGTCAAAGGCTGACACGTCCAAGAAGCGAGGTGCTATCACTGGACGGGCTGCTATACGGTCGTAATCGACCTAGTGTCGTTCGTGGATCACCGGTCGATAAGGTCTGGAAGAGGAAGAAGAAGGGGAAGGGGAGGATCTATCCCTAAGGACTAGCTGTCTGTCAGAACTCATTTTCAACAACTCTGTGTCAGATCACCTCGGTCGGCCTGACAACACTAAAGAACACCTCGGCCGAGGCACAACACGACTAGACCGAGGCGAAAAATTGTGCGATGTATTTCCTCAAAAATCCAGTTCTTTTCCCCCAAAAATCACTACAACTGGTTCCTATGGGGTACTTAATTTGTTCTTCAGCAAATGCAAGGCAATCCAAGCCCAAATCGAAGCAAAAACAGCGAGGTTAGGGTTTTGTTCTATTTTACCTCGTTTGGCCGTTTCGGTTCGATTTCTTCGCAGATCTATGCATGCACTGGGCTCTTCTACGCTTTAATCGCAGTTTGGAAGCGAAAATCTTCGAAAACGAGCAAGAATCGAAGAGGCGAGGAGAAAGGGTTGCCGCGGTCGAGGAGGTTTGGGTAAAATGAGGAGAGAGAAATTTCACCCCTTTTATACCCTTTCTAGAACTGCTGTCACCTCGGTCGAGGTGGTCTCGACTGGACCGAGGTGGTACGGACCGAGGTGGCTCTTCAGAAACCCTAGTCGCCTCGGTTGCTCAAGAATCATCTCGGTCGAGGTGCTCTGACAGCAACCGAGATGTGCCTCAGTCAAACTTCGTCTTCTCGAATTCTCAAACTTCTGTCCTTCCAGTTATGCTCCTGGTTTGTACTCCTTCCTTAGATGTCACCTGTTGTCTGTCTAGAACGCCAAAAACAAAAAAAACAAAGCAAAGCAAAAGCAAAACTATCTAAGCTAGACTAGAAAAAGGGAAAAGAAAGCAATACCTTGGGTTGCCTCCCAAGAAGCGCTTGGTTTAAGGTCGCTAGCTGTTCGCCCCTAGAGGTGTGTGCAAATAAGTTTTAAATTTATAAAACTAGAATAAAAGCAAGCGAACCCGCAGTGTACGGATCGGCGTAGATTAGCAAGTATTCCAGAGTATCGAACACAGGGATTTGGGGGGAACGAACTCGATTGCAGATTATCAAGCAAGTAAGTATAGGAGT
Organism: Fagopyrum homotropicum; assembly: GCA_033239125.1. Taxonomy (NCBI): domain Eukaryota; kingdom Viridiplantae; phylum Streptophyta; class Magnoliopsida; order Caryophyllales; family Polygonaceae; genus Fagopyrum; species Fagopyrum homotropicum. The sequence goes on along the minus strand of BSWB01000003.1, from coordinate 141,174,069 downwards.
TTTGCAAATATTGGGAAAACAACAATCCTAAAGATCCAGGTATCCAGCTGTGGCAATCGATTCAAGATATACTTAATGATGTAAAGACAGAGTTGAGATATGCAAAGGTATACTAATGTAAGGTAATCGTACGGTGAAGTTCCAAAAACCTTATATAACTCACCTACAAGGCACTCTCTATACAGGTTGTTGAGGCTCAATATAGAAAGATTCTAGAGATGAGAATTAGTGTCAAATACCCAAACTTATAACCCAAGGATCAAGACTAACTTAACCGATCGAGGTTGTGACACTCACAATCGAGGTAGAGGTTGTTGAGGCTTCACTACCACCTAGAAAAGACAAGTCTAAACTAAGCTAAAGCAAATCTTTAACTTTAGATTAAAGTAAAAGCAGGTTCGTAGACTTAAGGGAAATCACGGTTAGTTCTTGAGGTTCCACGGCCGTGGACTCAAGAACAGACCGTAATTTAGGGTTGTCGGCGAGTCTCTCTAACTCTCAGGGTCTAATCTGTTTGCGGTCGATATATCATCATCTAAGCCACAACTATCAACCCTTCACCTTAGAATTGCTAAAGGGTTTTAGCCAATAACAATCATATTGATATCAATTCAAGAATTAAAAGATAAAAAGATGAAAACTTTCAAGAACTTTCAATAATCTTCAATTCAATCTCAAAGTCACAAAGAGAACAAGTAATGTCAAAAGATTCAAAGTAAAACAAACAATCACCACCTTAGGAAAGAAGAGAAAACGGGATGTCAATCCGTTTTCCAAATCAAACCTAATCAAGAAGAGAGATCTTCTTGCAAAATCTTCCAAGAACTTCGATCTTCCGCCAATCCGGAGATCTCAACAGCAATCTCCACCAAAAGTGCGAGATTAGAGGAATTGCCAAACACGAACTTCGATCTCCCAAAGAGATGTCAATGCTTCCAAGCAAGGCTAAGTGAAGTGTAAGCGTGTCTAAGCGATGATGAATGAGGGTAAGCGAGAGTAATCGAGCGTAAGCGAGCCTCCCGGATTCTTGCTTCGTCCGTCTTTTTATAGTGCAGGGCAAAATGTCGGCCCGGCCCAATCTTTAAAAGATCGTGGCTTCAAAGTGTGGCGAAAAGATTTGCCAAGATCACGGTCGTGGAAGTGTTCCACGACCGTAATTTAGAGCGTGGAAACAAATACGGTTTGCAACATATGTTCCACGGCCGTGTAATCCTCTGGAATGAACATGAATTTCTGACTCCAAATCCACGGTCGTGGAATTGAACGTGGAACGTAATACGGTCGTAATTTAGAGCGTGGTTTAGGGCAAGAACGTGATTCTTCCCTAAACTCGTGCATTCCTCAAGCTAAAACTCCAATTTGCTTCCAAAGAATGTTCTCAATCCATGGACGTATCAACTCAACTCTCCTTTGTTCGATTCCGTTCGGAAATAGCTCCAAATCACCTATAATCAACATAGAACTTGTGTAGACATCCATATCGACAATATAGGTAATACTAGCTCACATATGCACAAAGTTCAATCAAAGACTATCAATATGAATCAAATACGTTTAGAAAACGTGCCTAAAATATCACAATATTTCATGCTAACAAATAACCCCATACTTAACACTTGCTTGTCCCTAAGCAAGGTCTTTCAAAAAGCTTTAAACAAGAGTTAGGATGAAATATGTGTACCTTCTTTTGGATGAATGTGACTTCTAAAGAATAGATCATTCTCAAACCTTGCTTCAATCGTTTTTCAAACTTTCACACACTTAATCAAAGAGTAAAAGGCAAAGAAAATTCATGAACCAACTTAACTTCTAAACAAGTATTATAACCTTCAAACATTATCAAAATCAATCACAAGAAACTTCGATTTAGATCACTAAGTCATATAACCTTCTTTTGATCTTAAGGACTTTCAAAGAAAAGGTCTAGAATATGGAAGGGAAGGGAAAACTTTAAGGGAAAGTGGTGCATAAACCCGGGAAAGTGGACAACTACCTTCTTCTTCTTATGCGGTTCCCGCAACACTTCAACTTAGAGCTTCGCTCTCTTCTTTTCATTTTTTGACTTTACTTTTGGAGTTATGGATAGAGGTGCACAAAAACCGAAGCCTAGGAGATCGGCGTTTCTCAATTTTTTCAAGAGATGCCTCAAACCCTTAGCGCACATACCATAATCCGCTAGGAATATCGCTCAATCCGACTTTGGCAAGACACAAACACCCGGCTATGTGAATGGTGCCGAGTTACTCATCGTCATGATTGACTTCCCCAAACCTATAATTTCTTTCTATTCAATTGATTTCAAATAATTGCTCTCATGGCCCTCCCACATCAAACATGCCTTTTTCTCATTCACTTCTCCAAATTCCCGGATAGGTAAAAGAGGCTAATATTTCAATGAGGAGCTAGATGATCAAAGAAAGAAGAAAGAAGGTATTGAATTGCCTTAATCATTTCAACAAGAAGTATAGGAACTTATAACGTGATTTCAACTTCAATTTCCTATCATGATTTAGGTAACATTTTCACATTATAAAACTTGCAAAAGAGGTGAAATTCATTCACTCAAATTCTTTTCAATTCACAATCCTTTTAAGCATGCAATTGTCATCAAACTCAATTCACAAGTAGTGATTATCATGGAAATCATCTCAATTCATTAGAAGCACAAAATTTTCAAAATTTTTCAAATTTTTATGGGTTTTGGGTTTTTCAAGTTATTTTTCATGCAATGCAATAAGGAAACGTGTAACACATAATGAATATGCAACGATAGTCTTGAATGAAAGCAAACATAGAGAGTAGAGTTATTACAAACTTTTAGTACATCCCACCCCATACTTAGGACGAACATTGTCCCTAATGTTCAAAAGAAATAAAGAGAAGAAGAAAAGAAAAAGAAACTCACAAAATGGTGGCGGGAATGTCTAAAACAAACGATCATGCGTCCAATCACTGCGGCGCCGGCGGAGGTGGGAATGGAGAGAAACTCGGATCATAGAACCGCCCAAACTGCTGGCGGTAGACGTCCCTCATCATGTGGTCAAGGTCGTCTAAGCGTCCGTCTCTAGCATCCGCCCGGATCTCTAGCGCTCCTACTCTCTCTGAAAGTCCGGTAGCCCAATCCGGCATATGCTCGTACCATCCCGGGGCGTGACTGTACCATGATGGGGCATCGGATGGTGCTGGTGCTGGTGGTGGTGGTGGTGCTGCTGGCTGCTCCGTGGACCAAGGAGGTGGGGTGGAATACCATGTGGGAGGTGTGGCCATCCACGTGGGCCTCTCACTCACACTAGCGCGGCGAGATGACGAGCCTGAGGCTCTAGCCGGACGTGGAGAGCGTCGAGGTACATCTGGGGCCGCCTCCAGCTGGTCTGGAAACGTGCCAAACTCGTGCTCCGCTCCTCCTCCACTCTCGAACTGATCTCCCATATCCTCCTCCTCTACAACCGGCGGTGGGACGTAAGGGGGAGCTACTATCCTGTTCGCATGCATCGCAGCGAACGTCTCCTTCCAGTTATGGCGTCCCGCCATAATGGAGTACTCCGGCAGCCACTCTATCCCCCTACCCGTCCTAGTCTCCCAAGGCATGCCCGCATAGGGCGGACCTCCATGTGTAGGGAAGATGAGTCCCCTAACCATGAATGCGTGTAGCCCTAAAGGAACGGCCGGTATGCGGGTGCAAGCAGAAAAATCTACACCGAAACTCCTAGCAATGTGGGTCACTATCCCACCATATCCAATGTTCCCCTTCTTCTTATTCTTGAGTTTACTCATCGTAGCCGCCAAAAGAGTAGCACAATCTGCACGGCGACCGTATAGCATGCTATAGAGCAAGAATAGCTCATCCGTCTTGATCTTTTGGGGCGTCTCCGTCCTAGGAAAGAGACACTCCGAAAGAACGCGTGTGCTATCTTCAAGGCTAGATGGTACATCAATCTAGCCTTGGTATCGGCGGGTTGCCAACGGTCCTCGTCGGCGTAAACCATAGCTACTTCCTCCCAAAAATTCTTGGGGTAAACTCCACTCGGAAATCGACCGTTATAGGTCTCATGAAACCCAAAGATAGTCCCGAACTCAACTATGCTCAAATGGTAGTCTCTTTCCATGAGACGGAAAGAGACGGTCCTATCTACGTGGCTGTGCTCAAAAGACGTCACAACCTCCCGGGTGATCTCCTCATAGGCGTCTTCACGAATGTTCGTGAAGACAAGCAATCCGGCTCTATCCAAGAGCCATGTAAGGTTATCAACTATGTTGAGAGGATGTAGATCCTCCAACAACAAATACCTAGGGCCAATCACTGCCCTCTCCTTGATCCGGTCAAGTGCGTCAAGATGGTTCTCATGTATGGTTGGGATGCTAGGGTGAGGAGGTGAAGATGGAGGTGAAGGTGAAGATGGTAGTGAAGGAGATGAGGGTGGTGGTGCCCTAGAGGTGGAGGGGTTGCCCTTTCTTTTCTTACTTTGCTCTCCCTTTTTCTCTTTTATCCTTCCCGACATTCTCCTTACAAAATCCATTTTTCACAAAAATTACGGTCTGTTCTTCAGGTTCCACGGCCGTGGTTTACCCAGAGACCGTGATTCGTCTCAGAATCTCGCGAATCTCAGCAATTTCACCAACAATCACCACAACAAGCAGTCCTAATCTAATTCCTTCCAGTCTTTGTCAGTTCTTCCTAAAAATCTATAGCAAAAACGAACCAAATCCGCGAAAATCAAGAAGAAAGAATAAACCTCTTTTTCGGATTGAAAAATCCGAAATGCGCGTTTGTTGATGGATTTCCGCTCGGTTTGTCGCTTGGATCTTGTTCGTGGTTGGATTTGCTGCGGTTTAGGATGAAGAATCGTTGAAAATGATTAGAAAACGAGGAATTGGGGGAGGTCGTGGGGTTTCGGCGTTTAGGGCGTGGAAAGGGGTAAGTTTTTGGGAAATTTTGTGAAGAATGTGGCTTATATAGTCGCAGGCAAAATTTTGAAAATCACGGTCTGTCGGGGTGTTCCACGGCCGTGGAAGTGTACGGACCCATGGTTTTGGTGATTTTTCAAAGGCTTTTGAGAATTACGGCCACTGTAGCTATGACGACCGTAATTTAGACCGTGGAACCTTCTGTAAAGCTTCAAAGTCCAAATTTCGTCGCTCTTCTTCGACATTCTTCTCCCTTTCTCCTATTCCATCGATCCTACAACCAAAGACACGAACATACCGGAAGAAATCGAGGCAAAATAAAGCGAAAAAGTCTATTCTAAGCTAAACTATGAATCGAAAACAAAAACGAAAATGCAATACCTTGGGTTGCCTCCCAAGAAGCGCTTTGTTTAAGGTCCGTAGCTAGACCAATCTCGCACTTATTCGAGTGCGGTAGGCGCAAGCTCTTCAGCTTGGAGTTCCGGCGTGTACTTCTTGAGTCGTTGACCGTTCACCTTAAAACTTCCGTTAGCTTCACCCCATACTTCAACTGCACCGTGGGAGAAAATACGTTTAATTAGAAAAGGTCCGGTCCAACGGGATTTAAGCTTACCTGGAAAGAGGCGAAGTCTTGAATTGAAGAGGAGAACTTGATCTCCTTCTTTGAAGTCCTTTGGAATGATATGCTTATCATGCCAACGCTTTGCTCTTTCCTTGTAGATCTTAGCGTTTTCATAGGCGTTCAAGCGAAGTTCCTCCAGCTTGTTGATGTCTAGGAGACGCTTCTCTCCCGCTTCCTTCATGCCGAAATTCAGCCACTTGATAGCCCAAAACGCTTTGTGCTCCAGCTCTACCGGCAAATGACAAGACTTCCCATACACAAGGTTGTATGGTGTGGTTCCTATGGAAGTCTTGTACGCAGTCCGGTACGCCCATAATGCATCATCTAGTTTCAAGGACCAATCCTTCCTAGTCCTTGAAACCGTCTTCTCTAGAATTCCCTTGATCTCCCTATTTGAGATCTCAACTTGTCCACTCGTTTGTGGATGGTAAGGGGTAGCGATCTTGTGAGTAACCCCATACTTAGCTAGAAGAGCTTCAAAGCGACGGGCTATGAAGTGAGAACCTCCATCACTAATGATTGTCCTTGGTGTTCCAAATCGCGGAAAGATGGTTTTGTTGAAGAACTTAACCACCACCATGACATCATTTGTGGGAGAGGCAATTGCTTCCACCCATCTAGAAACGTAGTCTACCGCCAATAGTATGTATTGGTTTCCACAAGAAGATGGGAATGGTCCCATGAAATCGACTCCCCAAACGTCGAAAATCTCCACCTCTTGGATGTTGTTGAGGGGCATCTCGTTCCTTCTAGAAATATTGCCTGTTCTTTGACAAGCATCGCAGCAAGAGACAAAGGATTGCACATCTCTAAATAAAGTAGGCCAATAGAATCCTGATTGCAATACCTTTGCGCTAGTCTTGTTCGAACTAGCGTGTCCTCCACAAGGTAGTGAATGACAATGGCGGATGACACTTTGCATCTCATCTTCCGGCACACATCGCCGGATGATGCCATCCGGACCTCTCTTAAAGAGGAGAGGCTCGTTCCAATAGTATTCCCGGACGTCCTTAAAGAACTTCTTCCTTTGTGCGTAGGATAGTCCGGGCGGTATCTCCTGGCAAACCAAATAGTTAACAAAGTCAGCAAACCATGGTTCGTTACCTTTGGAGATCTCGTTGATGCACTCCTCTATGATGTGTAGGTGTTCGTCCGGAAAGGAGTCATCAATGGGTAGATGGTCGTCCTCTAGATGTGTGAGGCGACTCAAATGATCCGCAACAGAATTTTCTGAACCTTTCTTGTTGCGGATCTCAAGATCGAATTCTTGTAGGAGAAGAATCCATCTAATTAGCCTTGGCTTCGCGTCTTTCTTCGCAAGGAGGTACCGGATCGCAGCATGATCTGTGTAGACAATCACCTTTGCACCTACAAGATAAGAGCGAAACTTGTCAATAGCGTAGACAATGGCTAGAAATTCTTTCTCTGTAGTGGCGTAGTTAAGCTGAGCTTCGTCTAGCGTCTTGCTAGCGTAGTATATGGCATGGGTTCGCCCTTCCTTTCGTTGTCCAAGAACAGCTCCAATAGCTACGTCACTAGCATCGCACATAATCTCGAAGGGGAGAGTCCAATCCGGGGGTTGGATAATAGGTGCTGAAATTAGAGCTTGCCGAATGGTGTTAAACGCATCTAAACATTCCTGCAAAAACTCAAAAACCGCATCCTTCATCAATAGATTAGTGAGAGTTTTTGATATCTTAGAAAAGTCCTTAATGAAGCGTCTATAAAATCCAGCATGTCCTAGGAAACTTCTTATCCCTTTCACCGAAATTGGGGGAGGAAGTTTCTCTATGGTCTCTATCTTAGCCTTGTCTACCTCTATCCCTCTACTAGAGACTAAGTGACCTAATACGATTCCTTCCTTAACCATGAATTGACACTTCTCCCAATTAAGAACTAGGTTAGTGTCTTCACAACGTTGTAAAACAAGAGAAAGGTTAGAAAGGCAATCGTTAAAAGAGGAACCGTATACGGAGAAGTCGTCCATGAAGACTTCCATGATTTCCTCTACGTACTCGGAGAAGATGGCCATCATGCACCGTTGAAAGGTGGCTGGAGCGTTGCAAAGCCCGAACGGCATTCTCCTATAGGCGAACGTACCCCAAGGGCACGTGAATGTGGTCTTCTCCTGATCGTCTGGATGTATCGGGATCTGAAAGAAACCACTATAACCGTCAAGGTAGCAAAAATGTGAATGTTGTGCTAACCTTTCAAGCATTTGATCGATGAATGGCAAGGGAAAGTGATCCTTCCGCGTTGCGTTGTTGAGCTTGCGGTAGTCTATGCACATTCGCCATCCGGTCACGGTTCGGGTAGGAATGAGTTCGTTGTTCTTGTTGGTGATGACCGTCATTCCTCCCTTCTTCGGAACTACTTGAACTGGACTAACCCATTTGCTATCGGAGATAGGATAGATGATACCTGCATCAAGAAGTTTAAGAATTTCCTTCTTGACAACCTCCTTCATGGTCGGATTCAACCGCCCTTGAGGTTGTCTTGAAGTTCTAAAATCCTCCTCCATTAGTATCTTATGCATACATAGGGAGGGTTTAATTCCTACTAAGTCCTCGATAGTGTAGCCTATGGCTTTTCTATGTTTCCTAAGGACTATCATGATCTGTTCATGTTCATCTATGCTTAGTTTGGAGCTAACAATGACCGGAAAGGTAGAATTAGATCCAAGAAAAGCGTACCTTAGATGAGTAGGAAGTGGTTTGAGTTCCATCACTTTCGGAGCTTCCAATGGTCCTTGAGGGGCATCCGGCGTTTCCTTAGAAGTTTCTAAGGTTGTTGAGTGGTTTGGAGAGGAATCAAAAGAAGTTGAAGAAGTATGCCGATCACCCTCTTCCACGGTCAGAATTACGGCCTGTCCATGTGTTCCACGGCCGTGTAGTCCCCTGGAATGGAGGTCGATTTTGGTTGTGAAATCCACGGTCGTGGAATACATGGTATGACCGTGGATTCTTATGTTCTCAGCCTCATCGTGGAGTTTCTCAAACTCCACTTCATGCATCTCTTCTTGTGCTTCTAAGGCTTCAATTTCCTCTTTGCACTCTCCTTCTTCCCCTACATTGGTTAGACTCATAGTGATAACCTTTTGTAAAGGATCGTTAAAGAGAATCGCGCTTACCTCCTCCCTAGACAAACCTTCTTCGTCCTGGATATCGTAAATATCCTCGTCAAAGATTGGCTCCTTCACTAGAGTGGAAAGAACGAACTCTACTTTCTCTTCTCCAATATCAAAAGCGAGTCTTCCATTCTTGCAATCAACCATGCAGCCGGAAGTTGCAAGAAACGGTCTTCCGAGTATGATCGGGACCGGACTATCTGCAGGAATGTCAAGCACGACAAAATCAATGGGGACAAAGAATTTACCTAGCTTGACCAGGACGTCTTCTACAATACCGACGGGGCGAGTGATGGATCGATCCGCCATGTATAACGTCATCTTGACCGGTTTAGGATCGCCTAAACCGATCTTCCTACATAATGCAAGTGGTATGATGCTCACACTTGCTCCCAAGTCACATAAAGCGTCATATGTGACATCTCCCACTCCAATGGGAATGCAAAATGACCCAGGATCCTTCAACTTCGGGGGCATTTTCTCCTTCATAGTCTTGATGAGATCCGAAGAATCCGAACTCATCTTGACCTCTCCGAAATCTTCTAGCTTCCTCTTGTTAGAGAGAAGCTCCTTCAAGAACTTGCCATAAGCCGGCATGCCTACAATAGCATCAATGAAGGGTATATTAATATGCAGCTTGCTCATGAGTTCTATGAACTTACCGAATTGTTTGTCTAGGCGCGCTCGCGCTCTAGATTGAGGGAACGGTAGGGGGGTTTGTAAGCTGGAGGAGGAACATAGACATCTTCCTTATCTTTCCCCTTTCCTTTGTCTTTCTCTACGGGGATTTCAACGAACGTAGGCTGCGGATCGGTGGTAGTCACTCCGCTCCTAGTTGTAATCGCCATCACCCTTCCCTTAGGGTTGTCCTCCGTTTTTCCTGGAAGTTTCCCTTGATTTCTAGGAACTTCCTCCGCGTGGTTGAACAATTGGTTTTCCAAAACTTTTTGAGCTTTGTCAACCTTAGAGACTTGATCATCAACCTTGATGAGGCGGTTCTCCAATCCTTGAAGCTTTCCCAAGACTGTTTCCAACATGGGATCGGGCTTCTCCTTTCCCGTATTGTTTCCTCCATTACATGATTGCCCCTGGCTTTTCAAAGGAGTAGAGGAAGAGGAAGGTGGAGTTAGTGAATTAGAATTGGAAGGATAGGAGTTACCGGAATTTTGTTGATTGGAGCGCCAATTGTTGTTGTTTGAACCCCTATTGTTGTTCCAATTGTTGTTGTTCCGGTTGTTGTTGTTTCCATTCCAATTGTTATTCCGGTTATTGTTCCGGTTATTGTTGTTGCGGTTGGTGTTATCACCGCCATTGTTGTTGCCCAAATAGCCAACATCCTTCTCTTGTTGCTTTGGGAAGTTGGTCTTGATAGTCTCCTTTAACTCTTTGATCTCATTGTTGAGGGAGAAAATTTGATTTTGAGCTTCATGTGTGAGCTTCGCTCCTTGCTCCACACGGTTTCCCTCCACTTTCCGGTGGGAATACTTCTCTATGACTCTTGCTTGCTTCTCAATGAAGTCCCAAGCGTCATCTTCTCTCATATCCATGAACGTTCCGCATGAGAGGGATTGGAGGTTGAATTGCGTTCCCACATCCAGCCCCTTGTAATAGATCTCCAGCAGGGCAAGCTTGGATATGCCATGATGAGGGCAATCCAAGAGCAAGTCCTGAAACCTTTCACAAGATTGAAACAAGCTTTCGTTAGGTCTCATTGAAAAGGCATTAATCTTACCTCTAAGTTCCGCCGTTTTGGAGGGCGGAAAGAATTTGGTGAGAAACTCCGCGGAAAGGTCTTCCCACGTGTCTAGTTTCCCATTGGGAAGAGCTTGATACCAAGACAACGCTTTCCCTTTCAAAGAGAAAAAGAAAGGCTTGAGCTTATAGCTGTTGGTAGTAGCGTTCTTCGGTCTCATCGTCTCCATCATACACTCAAAGTTTTGCAAGTGTTGGTGTGGAGATTCAGCGCTTGTACCGCCAAATTGGCTTTGGCGAACAAGAGTGATAACTTGAGGGTTAAAGCTAAACCCTTGCACATCTTCAGCATCAAATTTCACACCCAAGCGGCGTGGTTGTTGTGTTGGATCCATCCGCTGGCCAAGAGTTCTTGGCTCATTATCCACATGTTCTACTCTCACATTCCTAGGTGGAATGCGGCGATTAGCAGCTCCTTGTGGATGGAAAGGATTCATATTGACCGTGGGATCAATCTCTTCTAACGGTGGCATGGAAGAGTCACTATCATCAGCGGATGAGTGGCTTTTTCTTCTAGACCTTGATCTCCTTCTTGAGGATTTCTTACTTCCCTTATTCTTAAGGTCGCTCATCTCTATCCTCATTTGGAAGATCATGTCTTGTAGACTGTTAACTTGAGATTGATGACGATCCATCTCATCCTGGCGGAGAGTCTCATTCCATCGGAGTTGAGCTTCCTTCTCCGCCAACTCCGTTTGAAGATCACATTCGTGTTCTTCAGCCATCTTCTTTTCCTTGCGCTTTTGCCTCAAGGTTTTCTCTAGCTCTTGATCAAGAGGTAAGAGATCTTCGGTGTTCCTAGACCTGCGCATGCACTCAAAGAGATATCAAATAACGAGAGCAAGCTCCCAAGCTTGACAACCGGCTACCGGATTCGGCCTAAACCAAATCCCCGGCAAGGGCGCCAAAAACTTGTTCGCCCCTAGAGGTGTGTGCAAATAAGTTTTAAATTTATAAAACTAGAATAAAAGCAAGCGAACCCGCAGTGTACAGATCGGAGTAGATTAGCAAGTATTCCAGAGTATCGAACACAGGGATTTGGGGGGAACGAACTCGATTGCAGATTATCAAGCAAGTAAGTATAGGAGTTTTGCAAATATTGGGAAAACAACAATCCTAAAGATCCAGGTATCTAGCTGTGGCAATCGATTCAAGATATACTTAATGATGTAAAGACAGAGTTGAGATATGCAAAGGTATACTAATGTAAGATAATCGTACGGTGAAGTTCCAAAAACCTTATATAACTCACCTACAAGGCACTCTCTATACAGGTTGTTGAGGCTCAATATAGAAAGATTCTAGAGATGAGAATTAGTGTCAAATACCCAAACTTATAACCCAAGGATCAAGACTAACTTAACCGATCGAGGTTGTGACACTCACAATCGAGGTAGAGGTTGTTGAGGCTTCACTACCACCTAGAAAAGACAAGTCTAAACTAAGCTAAAGCAAATCTTTAACTTTAGATTAAAGTAAAAGCAGGTTCGTAGACTTAAGGGAAATCACGGTTAGTTCTTGAGGTTCCACGGCCGTGGACTCAAGAACAGACCGTAATTTAGGGTTGTCGGCGAGTCTCTCTAACTCTCAGGGTCTAATCTGTTTGCGGTCGATCTATCATCATCTAAGCCACAACTATCAACCCTTCACCTTAGAATTGCTAAAGGGTTTTAGCCAATAACAATCATATTGATATCAATTCAAGAATTAAAAGATAAAAAGATGAAAACTTTCAAGAACTTTCAATAATCTTCAATTCAATCTCAAAGTCACAAAGAGAACAAGTAATGTCAAAAGATTCAAAGTAAAACAAACAATCACCACCTTAGGAAAGAAGAGAAAATGGGATGTCAATCCGTTTTCCAAATCAAACCTAATCAAGAAGAGAGATCTTCTTGCAAAATCTTCCAAGAACTTCGATCTTCTGCCAATCCGGAGATCTCAACAGCAATCTCCACCAAAAGTGCGAGATTAGAGGAATTGTCAAACACGAACTTCGATCTCCCAAAGAGATGTCAATGCTTCCAAGCAAGGCTAAGTGAAGTGTAAGCGTGTCTAAGCGATGATGAATGAGGGTAAGCGAGAGTAATCGAGCGTAAGCGAGCCTCCCGGATTCTTGCTTCGTCCGTCTTTTTATAGTGCAGGGCAAAATGTCGGCCCGGCCCAATCTTTAAAAGATCGTGGCTTCAAAGTGTGGCGAAAAGATTTGCCAAGATCACGGTCGTGGAAGTGTTCCACGACCGTAATTTAGAGCGTGGAAACAAATACGGTTTGCAACATATGTTCCACGGCCGTGTAATCCTCTGGAATGAACATGAATTTTTGACTCCAAATCCACGGTCGTGGAATTGAACGTGGAACGTAATACGATCGTAATTTAGAGCGTGGTTTAGGGCAAGAACGTGATTCTTCCCTAAACTCGTGCATTCCTCAAGCTAAAACTCCAATTTGCTTCCAAAGAATGTTCTCAATTCATGGACGTATCAACTCAACTCTCCTTTGTTCGATTCCGTTCGGAAATAGCTCCAAATCACCTATAATCAACATAGAACTTGTGTAGACATCCATATCGACAATATAGGTAATACTAGCTCACATATGCACAAAGTTCAATCAAAGACTATCAATATGAATCAAATACGTTTAGAAAACGTGCCTAAAATATCACAATATTTCATGCTAAAACTAGCTGGACCATAATGCGTCTCAAACGAGGTATATCGGTGCAACCTCCTCAACCAAAATTTCCGGTTTGTATTTCTTGAGTCTATGACCATTGACCTTGAAGCTTCCGCTCGTTTCGCCCCATATCTCAACTGCACCATGAGGAAAAACATGTTTCACAACATAAGGTCCGGTCCATCTAGATTTCAACTTACCTGGAAAGAGGCGGAGGCGGGAGTTGAAGAGTAGAACTAAGTCTCCTTCGTTAAGCTCCTTAGGGATGATACGCTTGTCATGCCATTTCTTCGTCCTTTCCTTATAGATTTTGGCATTCTCATAAGCGTTCAAACGCAGCTCCTCCAGCTCATTGATATCCAATAGCCGCTTCTCGCCGGCTTCCTTAATGTCGAAGTTCAACCATTTGATCGCCCAATATGCTTTGTGTTCTAGTTCAACGGGCAAATGACAAGACTTCCCATATACCAAATTATAAGGGGTGGTACCTATGGGAGTCTTAAATGCGGTCCTGTAAGCCCAAAGAGCGTCGTCCAATTTCATGGACCAGTCCTTCCTCGTCCTAGAAACGGTCTTCTCCAAAATTTCTTTGATTTCTCTATTCGAGATCTCGACCTGTCCACTAGTTTGAGGGTGATAAGGGGTTGCTACCTTGTGGGTTACCCCATACTTCGATAGAAGTGCCTTAAACTTCCGGTTGATGAAATGCGTTCCTCCATCGCTGATGATGATGCGTGGAGTTCCAAAACGTGGAAAGATAGTTCTGTTTAAGAACTTCACAACCACCTTGGCGTCATTAGTGGGAGAAGCGATGGCTTCAACCCATCTAGAAACGTAATCAACTGCAAGAAGAATATAGAGGTTTCCTCCGGATGATGGGAAGGGTCCCATGAAGTCTATCCCCCATACATCAAGGATTTCCACCTCTTGAATGTTATTAAGTGGCATTTCGTTCCTCCTTGATAGATTTCCTGTTCTTTGGCATGCATCACAAGAGACAACAAACGATTGTACATCCTTAAATAATGTAGGCCAAAAGAAGTCAGAACGTAATACCTTAGCGCATGTCTTATCGGTGCTAGCATGTCCTCCACAAGGAAGTGAATGACAATGCCGTATGACGCTATTAACTTCATCTTCCGGAATGCATCTTCGGAGCATCCCATCAGGCCCGCGCTTGAATAGCAGCGGCCCAGTAGTAATGGCGTATGTCCTTGAAGAATTTCTTCTTTTGAGAGTACGTCAATGATGGCGGTAGTTCCTGGCAAACAAGATAATTCACAATATCAACATACCAAGGTTCTTTATTATCAGAAAGTTGGTGGATACAATGTTCCACCAACTGAGGATGAATGTCAGAGAAAGGAGTAGGAGGTTTGTTATTCTCAACAGTCTCACTTGACATCATCTCGCCATCGACCTCGGTCGAGGCGTAAAGGCGTTGACCGAGATGTTCTTCGATCGCCTCGCTCAGTCCAGAAAGTGTCTCGGTCGAGGTACCGCAACTGGAACCGAAACTGGAGATCTTCGTCTCCTGGATTAGCTTCTCAGTTTTAGCTCCTGGATCTTCTTCCAGTGCCTTCAAGCTTTGTATATCTGCATCACAAGAAGCATCTATACCTTCCTCCGTTAAACTGAAACTAATAACTCTTTTGAGTGGATCGTTAATAAGGATAGAGCTCACCAATTCCCTTGATTCTTCTTCATCGTAGATGTTGAAGATATCATCGCTTAGCTGCTCTCCCTTCATGGCTGCAAGTAGTGCGAACTCCACTTCATCGCCACCAATGTTGAATTTCAACTTGGCGTTCTTACAATCCACGTTGCAACCCGAAGTTGCTAGAAATGGCCTCCCGAGAATAATAGGAACTGAATAATCTGCGGGAATGTCAAGTATAACAAAGTCTATTGGAAAATAGAAGTTACCTAACTTGACCGGAACGTCTTCCAAAATGCCCACGGAATGGGTGATGGAGCGATCCGCCATGTACAATCGAATCTTGACCGGATTGGGCTCTCCAAGTCCGATCTTCTCACATAGCTCCAACGGAATGATGCTCACGCTGGCTCCTAGATCACATAGGGCTTCACAAGTGACACCCCCAACTTGAATGGGAATGCAAAATGAGCTGGGATCTCTCAACTTAGGTGGCATCTTCTCCTTCATGATTTGAATAAGCTCCGAGGACTTAGATGTCATCCTTACTTCACCAAAATCTTTTAGTTTCCTCTTCCTTGATAAGAGTTCTTTCAAGAACTTCCCATAGGCGGGCATCCCTAGAATAGCATCAAGGAAAGGAATGTTAATGTGTAGTTTATTCATCAAGTCAAGGAACTTACCAAAGTGCTTGTCTAGATGTGCTCTGACCCTTGACTGGGGGAATGGAAGTGGTGGTTTGTATGCAGGAGATGGAACATAAACTTCAGTTTTCCCCTCCGCTTTCTGTGGCTCCACCTCGGTTGGCATCTCGGTCGAAGTGTTCTTCGACTGCACCTGGACCGAGGTGGTCTTCGTCGGTACTGGCACCGACCGAGGCACTGGATCTGCAATTTTCAGTCCACTCCTCGTTGTTATGGCCATGATCTGGCCCTTAGGGTTGCTTTCCGTCCTTGCTGGAAGCTTCCCTGGATCTCTTGGCGCTTCATTCGCCCTACTAGCAAGTTGTTGTTCAAAGGCCTTTTGGGCCTTCGAAAATGAAGTCATAGAAGTCTCCATAGCATTAAGCTTGATCAAGATAGCCTCCAGCACTGCGTCTTTCTTTTCTGGCTGGGACGAACTTGATCCTTGCCCCTGGCTCTTTAATGGAGTAGAAGAAGAAGAAGGGGAAGAAAAGAAAGGGTTAGAGGAATCGTTAGAATTGGAGTTAGAATGATTGTTACCAGAATTTTGGTTGTTCGCCCTCCAATTATTGTTGTTAGATCCTCTATTGTTGTTGGTGTAGTTGTTGTTCCGGGAACCGTTGTTGTTGTTGTTACGGTATCCATTGTTGTTGTTCCTTTGTCCTTGATCTTCCTTCTTGGTTTGAGCAACCAAGAGTTCCTTTAATTGCTTCACGTCATTCTTCAAAGACGTGAGAGTTGATTGTTGTTAGGTTGAGTCTCTTGAAAGTTGACTCTTTTAACTCCACCTTCAGTTCCTTGGTGGGTGTACTTCTCCATATGCAAAGCTTGCTTCTCGATAAAGTCCCAAGCTTCGTCAATCGCCGTGTCCATAAATGTACCGGCGGAGAGTAGTTGGAGGTTGAACTGGGTGCTTCCGTCCAGTCCTTTGAAGTATATCTCCAACAACTCTATCTTTGCAATCCCATGATGTGGGCAATCCAAAAAAATGTCCTTGAACCTCTCCCATGACTTGGACAAGCTCTCCTTGTCCTTCATAATGAACGCATTAATCTTCCCTCTTATTTCAGCGGTCTTAGAGGGAGGAAAGAATTTAGTCAAGAATTCCGTAGTCATCTCCTCCCAAGTGTTGATTTTCCCGGAGGAAGAGATTGATACCAAGTAAGTGCTCTATCTTTTAAAGAAAAGTAAAAAGGTCTTAGCTTGTAGTTGTTGTTTTCAATTCTTGAGGGTCTCAAGGTTTCCATCAAGATCTCATAGTTTTGAAGATGTTGATGTGAGGATTCCTTCTCTAGCCCTCCGAACTGGCATTGGCGAATCATGGACAGAACTTGCGGTCAAAGTTCGTAGTCATAGTCCGCTGGATCTCCTAGGTTAACTCCTGGACGCCTCAGTTGTTGATTTGGGTTCATCCTTTGACCTAGGGTTTGCGGGATTCCTGCAAAAAGAGCACCTCGGACTGGCATCCGAGATGGAAGTACCTCGGCCGGGGCGTCAGGTACTGGAACCTGCCTCGGTCGAGGGTCAGCGACTGGGACCTGCCTCGGTTCAGCATTGGGAACTGGGTCTTCCCTCGGTCGAAGTAGATATTGGTCTCGTAAGGCAGCCATATCTGCTTCGATTGCTTCAGTCCTGGTGCGAGTTTCTTCTTTCTCTTGCCTTAGTTCTTCCCTGCTGAGGCGTAGCAGCTCTAACGCCTCCTTCAACTCGGCCTCAAGATCGCGATTGTCTTGGTTGGCCATCTTCACTTCTCTTAAGCGTCGCTTGTATGTCTTTTCTGGTTCGGGATCGTAAGGAACGATTTCCTTCCCAGTGCGGGTTCTTCGCATAAACCTAAGAAAGAACCTGCAAAAGTCACTCAAGTAGAGTAGTTAGTAGACACGGGGGCAAGTGCCCCAAAGCAAACCGTAACCGGCTCGGTCTAGACCAAGTCCCCGGCAACGGCGCCAAAAACTTGTTCGCTCCAAACGGTGTGTGCAAGCTTTAAATTTATAACTCTAGATGTAAGCTTAAAACAAGGATGCGAACCCGCAGTGTACGGGTCAATCGTAGTAAAAAGCAAGGAATTCCAGGGGTCGATCACAGGGACTTAGTGAAACAAAGTCCAATTACGGTAAGCTTAAGCAATCACTAACCACAAAGCAATTAAAACAATCAAAGATGATAAAAGTCAATAAAGGAAGTATGCAATTCTAGGAATTAAAGCATCCAGTTGTGGTTCCAACTCAAGATCTAAAGATAAGCGGACAAAGCTGAGGTTTTTGCAAAGGGAAGGTGTTTCTAAAGTGGAATAGATCACCGGGTAAGTCTCACTACTCACTAATCCTAAACCGTAACTCCTATTACCGGGTAAGTCTCAAGGAATTAAGATAAAGAACTATAACCTCAAACTAACACACCATCTAAGGGAATAGAATCAACCTTTACCGGGTAAGTCTCAGACTAACTCACAAAGATGGGATGAAAGCACACTCAAACCCCAATAAAGGTTAAACCTTTATTACCTACACTTATGATCTTAGGTAAACAAACTAAGGAATTACCGGGTAAGTCTCATCCTAAGCTTGCATTGAACCAGGAAAGGTATAATAAGAATAGGATTTGGCAAACTCTAACACTTAACTCTCAGTTTCGGATCAGATAAGTCACCTCGGTCAGACGAATTCTACCCCGGCCGAGATGTTCATCGACTGAACGAGATGCTTAGGGTTAAGGTGAAGACTCGATCTTTCAGGGTCCTACTGTGATTAAGATTATTCTATCATTGTTTTTCCCACAACCTTCAGCCAATCACCCTAGAATCACACAAAGAGATTAGCCACTCATCATCATGAAAGTATTAATCAAATATATGGGAAGAAAGAGAATAATTGAACAAGAAAACCTTAAGAGAAAGGCTTCAATAACTGAATCAATTATCAAACACAAGCGTTCCTTGGATAGAAATCCAACAAGACAACAAACAAGAAGGGAATCTAAGATGATCTTACAAAAACCCTTCAAAAAGCTATAAAAGCTATAGACTTTCTTCCTTCAACCTTCAAAAAGGTTCTTCAAATCTCCCAACTGGAGTATGGCTGCTGCGGTGTATAAGGTGTAAGCGAGGTGATAGCGGATGTCGGATTTGTGGGAAATCCGACCCTTTTTATAGGAAAATTACTCTCTAAAGATAAGATATCTTAGAAAGATCTCTTCCCATAAAAATAGGTAAAATATATGATCTAGCATATCTTCTTCCTTCTAGGAGCCAAGTCCAAAAATATAAGATCTCTTTCTAAAGATAAAAGATCTCAGCCAAGAATAAAATATTCTCGCCGCATCCCAGGTGTTCGCCTCGGTCGAGTCGACTCCTCTGGATCACCTCGGTCGAGGTGACTCTGTAGTCAACCGAGGTGAGTCACAACTGAATATGAAATCTCTCAAATTTGGTCCAAAGTGAATCTCTAATCCATGGCTATGCTTCCTGGATGTTTCCTTATGTTCCTGAATGTAGCTCCAATGACTCCTTAGCTCATTTTGCTCCTTTTTGATGCAAAACGTGCCATTTTACCTACGATTACAACAAAACTAGGTGTAGACCTCGATTCCCGCAAAGGTAGATGAAATGGTAATATAATTACATATTATACATACAAACATGCAGATTATTGAAGATAAAACGTTCAAACAAACCCCAAAATATAGACTATAATTCATGCTATCATGAAGCGGCGGAGAAATCGCCATTAGGTTTTCCGCTCTAAATAAGTTCCGGGTATGTACGTGATTATTAACAAATTAAATTTACACCTAAAATCGTGAATATTCTTCTTTAAACATATCATTCGTATTTTTGAAAGAAGATTATATACCTAAGATGACCGTTTGATGACAAAGGATATAAACGTTTGAATTTGCGATTCATATATTTTTATTTGATTCTTTATGCACTCTGTTCATATTTTTGTACCAATAGACTAGTATAGGTGACATTGGACAATCAAGATTACATTCAGTTGTATAAAGTTGGACATAAATTAGGAGAACAAAATTCAATGTACTCTAATTTGGATAATGTTATAGTTTGAAAAGATATATAATACTCAATGCGACTAACGGTGACGAAACATATCTCAAAATAAACTTAACCTGACTTATTAATTTATTTTACGTTACATTAATTATATAGAGCACTAGTATTTTATGTATATTTTCTAAACCTGATGTTTTTTAACATAACTAAACCAAAGTTATTATTAGATTAATTTACGTACAAAAAAAGTTATTGTTAGTTGTATATGCACAAAAGGTGCCTTAAATTTACCCACACCAATTTGCCCATATCATTGCAAGATAATAAGGGTAATCGACTCTAGGCTGGATATCCGATTTTCAACGAAGTTGTTTTTAGAAAAATCAACTATGTTGCTGACGGATTAACACATCTGGAAATATCGACCCCCGACACCAATTTTTCTGATGCTCCCAAACTTCGATTTCTTATCTGTAAGGATGTTTTATAATAGACTACATATAGGAATTTAAGCATGTCCACGGGTCGGACCCGCCGGGTCGACGGGTCCGACCCGCCGGGTCATGGGTCCGGGGAGGGTGACCCGGACCCGTGTATCTGGCCGACCCGGCGGGTCGACGGGTCGGCCAGCTCACTATTAAAAAAAAAAGTGGAAATAAACTTTAAAAAATAAGAAAAGAACATAAAAATTGGACTTAAACTTAAAAAAGAGAAGAAAATAAACTAATAAAAAATAGGACTTAAACTTAAAAAAGAAGAAAATAGACTAATAAAAAGAGGACTTAAACTTTAAAAAATTGGACTTAAACTTAAACTAAGTTTAAGTCCAATTTTTTTAAGTTTAAGTCCTCTTTTTATTAGTTTATTTTCTTCTTTTTTAAGTTTAAGTCTTAAACTTTAAAAAAAAAAAAGGGAAGAATTGGGCTTGAACCGGAATCCCGGTTGCCTACGTATTCTCTCGGGGTGGAGGAATCAAAGCCCTCGTAGTTCTCTTACCTTTGTTTATATCCCCGATTGGCCCTTACCTTACTCGGACTCTCCAGCCGATACATCCGATGGCGTTTGTTGTCGCTCGTCGTCATCTTCGTCGCCTTCCTCCGCCGAGAGGTTGTTCTTTTGTGTTCGCATTTCCGCTTTCCTCCAATCGGCTAGGAGGACTTGTGCCTCCAACGTCTCGGGCAACATGTTTGATCTCGTCGGATCGAGCACCTTTCCACTCTGATAGCATGAATTATAGTCTATATTTTGGGGTTTGTTTGGACGTTTTATCTTTCATAATCTGCATGTTTGTATATACATTATGTGATTTTACTACCATTTCATCTACCTTTGCGAGAATCGAGGTCTACACCTAGTTTCGTTGTAATTGCAGGTAATATGGTACGTTTTGCATCAAAAAGGAGCAAAAGGAGTCATGAGTCATTTGGAGCTACATCCAGGAAGCACAGCCATGAATTAAAGATTTACTTTGGACCAGTTTTGAGAGATTTCACATCCAGTTGAGATTCACCTCGGTTGACTACAGATTTACCTCGACCGAGGTGATCCAGAGACGCCGACTCGACCGAGGCGAACACCTAGGACGCGGCGAGAATATTTTATTCTTAGCTGAGATCTTTTATCTTTGGAAGGTGATCTTATATTTTTTGGGCTTGGCTTCTAGAAGGAAGGAGATATGCAGAATCATATATTTTACCTATATTTATGGGATAATATCTTCTTAAGATTTATTATCTTTGGAGGTTTATTTTCCTATAAAAAGGGTTGGATTTCCACAATTCCGACATCACGCTATACCGTCGATCAGGGTTTACACACGCAGCAGCCGCAGCCTACTCCAATTTGGGAGTCTTCGAAGAACCTTTTTGAAGGTTGAAGGAAGATAAAAGTCCATAGCTTTTATAGCTTTTTGAAGGGTTTTGTAAGATTGTCTTCAATTCCCTCAATTGCTGTCTTGTCTTTTTGGATTGTTATCCAAGGAACGCTTTGTTGTGATATTTGATTCAGTTATTGAAGTCTTTTCATTAAATTCTTCTTTGTTCAAATATTCACCTTCTTCCCTTACAATTAATACTTTCATAATGATGATGAGTGGCTAATTTCCTTGTGTGATTCTAGGGTGATTGGCTGAAGGTTGTGGGAAAAACAATGATAGAATAATCTTAGATTCCAGTAGGATCCTGAAAGTTCGAGTCTTTAACCTTAACCCTAAGCACCTTGTTCAGTCGATGAACATTTCGGCCGAGGTGGAAACTGGCTGACCGAGGTGACTTATCTGATCCATAACTGAGAGTTAAGTGTTAGAGTTTGCCAAATCCTATTCTTATTATACCTTTCCTGGTTCAAAGCAAGCTTAGGATGAGACTTACCCGGTAATTCCTTAGTTTGAGTACCAACGATCATAAGTGTAGGTAATAAAGGTTTACCCTTTATTGGGGTTTGAGTGTGCTTCCATCCCATCTTTGTGAGTTAGCCTGAGACTTACCCGGTAAAGGTTGATTCTATTCCCTTAGATGGTATGTTAGTTTGAGGTTATAGTTCTTTATCTTAATTCCTTGAGACTTACCCGGTAATAGGAGTTACGGTTTGGGATTAGTGTGTAGTGAGACTTACCCGGTGATCTACTCCACTTTAGAAACACCTTCCCCACGCAAAAATCTCAGCTTTGTCCGCTTATCTATAGATCTTGAGTTGGAACCACAACTAGATGCCTTAATCCCTAGAATTGCATGTTTGCTTTATTTGACATCTTATTCATCTTTGATTGTGTTAAATCGCTCTTGTGGTTAGTATTAACATTAGCACACCGTATTGACTCTGTTTCACCGAGTCCCTGTGATCGACCCCTGGAATTTTCTTGCTTTTACTACGATTGACCCGTACACTGCGGGTTCGCATCCTTGTTTTAAGCTTAAGTCTAGGGTTATAAATTTAAAGCTTGCACACACCGTTTGGAGCGAACAAGTTTTTGGCGCCGTTGCCGGGGACTTGGTCTAGACCGAGCCGGTACGGTTTGCTCTTGGGGCATTTGCCCCGTTTTGTCTAACCACTCTACTTGAGTGACGATCTTTGCAGGTTCTTTCTTAGGTACATGCGAAGAACCCGCACTGGGAAGGAAATCGTTCCTTACGATCCCGAACCAGAAAAGACATACAAGCGACGCTTAAGAGAAGCGAAGATGGCCCAACAAGACGATCGCGATCTTGCGGCCCAATTGAGAGAGACGCAGGAGCTGCTACGTCTCAGTAAAGAAGAGCTAAGGCAAGAGAAAGAAGAGAATCATGCCAGGACTGCAGCAATCGAAGCTGAGATTGCAGCCATTCGGGACCAGATTCTACTTCGACCGAGGGAGGATCCAGTAGTTGATCCTCGACCGAGGCAAATTCCAGTACCTGACGCCCCGGCCGAGGTATTTCCACCTCGGATGCCAGTCCGAGATGTTCTTCTTGCAGGAATCCCACAAACCCTAGGTCAAAGGATGGACCCTAATCAACAGCTGAGGCGTCCAGGGGTGAACCTAGGAGATCCAGCGGATCATGACTACGAACTTCGACCGCAAGTTCTAGCCATGATTCGCCAATGCCAATTCGGAGGACTAGAGAAGGAGTCGCCGCATCAACATCTTCAAAACTACGAGATCTTGATGGAAACCTTGCGACCGTCCAGAATTGAGAACAACAACTACAAGCTAAGACCTTTTTACTTTTCTTTGAAAGATAGAGCTCTTACTTGGTATCAATCTCTTCCTCCAGGAAAAATTAGCACATGGGAGGAGATGACTACAGAATTCTTGACCAAATTCTTTCCCCCCTCAAAGACTGCTGAAATGAGAGGGAAGATCAATGCTTTCATCATGAAGGACAAGGAGAGCTTGTCCAAATCTTGGGAGCGGTTCAAGGATATCCTTTTGGATTGCCCACATCATGGGATTCCAAAGATTGAGTTGTTGGAGATCTACTTCAAAGGGCTGGATGGAAGCACCCAGTTCAATCTCCAACTACTCTCCGCCGGTACCTTCATGGACATGGCGGTTGACGAGGCTTGGGACTTCATTGAGAAGCAAGCCTTGCACATGGAGAAGTACACCCACCAAGGAGCTGAGGGTGGAGTTAAAAGAGTCAACTTTCAAGAGACTCAACCCAACAACAACCAGCTCACGTCCTTGAAGAACGACGTGAAGCAATTGAAGGAGCTCTTGATGGCTCAAACTAAGAAGGAAGAGCAAGGGCAAAGGAACAACAACAACAACAATAACGGGTACCGTAACAACAACAACGGACCCCGAAACAATAACTACAACAACAACAATAGAGGATCCAATAGCAACAATTGGAGGGCGAATAACCAAAATCACGGTAACAATCACTCAAACTCCAACTCTAATGATTCCTCTAACCCTTTCCTCTCTTCTCCTTCTTCTTCTTCTACTCCATTGAAAAGCCAAGGGCAAGGATCAAGTTCGTCTCAGCCGGAAAAGAAGGACGCAGTCCTGGAGGCAATCTTGATCAAGCTTAGTGCTATGGAGAATTCTATGACTTCATTTTCGAGGGCCCAAAAGTCCTTCGAACAACAACTTGCTAATAGGGCGAATGAAGCGCCAAGAGATCCAGGGAAGCTTCCAGCAAAGACGGAAACTAACCCTAAGGGCCAGTGCATGGCCATAACGACGAGGAGTGGACTCAAAACTGCAGATCCAGTACCTCGCTCGATGCAGACCACCTCGGTCCAGACCCAGTCGAAGAACATCTCGACCGAGATGCCAACCGAGGCAGCGCAACAGAAAGCAGGAGGAACGACAGAAACTTATGTTCCACCTCCTACATATAAACCACCACTTCCATTCCCTCAGTCCAGAGCCAGAGCACATCTAGACAAGCACTTTGGTAAGTTTCTTGACTTGATGAATAAGCTACATATTAATATTCCTTTCCTTGATGCTATTCTAGGTATGCCCGCCTATGGGAAGTTCTTAAAAGAAATCCTATCAAGGAAGAGGAAGCTGGAGGATGTTGGTGAAGTTAGGATGACATCTAAATCTTCGGAACTTATCAAGATCATGAAGGAAAAGATGCCACCTAAGTTGAGAGATCCCGGCTCATTTTGCATTCCCATTCAAGTCGGGGATGTCACTTGTGAAGCCCTTTGTGATCTAGGAGCCAGCGTGAGCATCATCCCGCTGGAGCTATGCACTAAGATCGGTCTTGGAGAGCCCAAGCCGGTCAAGATTCGACTTTACATGGCGGATCGCTCCATTACCCATCCCGTGGGCATTTTGGAGGACGTTCCGGTCAAGTTAGGTAACTTCTATCTACCTATAGATTTTGTCGTACTTGACATTCCCGCAGATTATCCAGTTCCTATCATTCTCGGGAGGCCATTTCTAGCAACTTCGGGTTGCAATGTGGATTGCAAGAACGCCAAGTTGAAATTCAACGTTGGTGGCGATGAGGTGGAGTTCGCGCTACTTGCAGCCATGAAAGGGGAGCAACTAACTGATGATATCTTCAACATCTACGATGAAGAAGAATCAAGGGAATTGGTGAGCTCTATCCTTATTAACGATCCACTCGAAAGAGTTATTAGCTTCAGTTTAATGGAGGAAGGTATAGATGCTTCTTGTGATGCAGATATACGGAGCTTGAAGGCACTGGAAGAAGATCCAGGAGCTAAAACTGAGAAGCTAGTCCAGGAGACGAAGATCTCCAGTCTCGGTTCCAGTAGAAGTATCTCGACCGAGGCATTTTCTGGACTGAGCGAGGCGACCGAAGAACACCTCGGTCAACGCCTCTGCGCCTCGACCGAGGTCGACAGCGAGATGACTCTAACTGAGACTGCATTTAGTCCAGTTTCTGACACCACTCCACTGGAAAGAGGAAGCACAGATCCCTCTCAGAAAGCACCCCCAGTTGTGGAGCTTAAACAACTCCCTAGTCACTTGAGGTATATCTTTCTTGGGCCGGATTCTACTTATCCCGTTATTGCTAGTGCTTCCCTCTCCGATTCTGAATTATCTAAGTTAATGCATGTCCTGAGAAAGCATCGAAAAGCCATAGGTTACACCACGGATGATCTTATTGGCATTAAACCTTCTTTCTGCATGCATAGAATTCTAATGGAGGATAATCATAAGACTTCACGGGAACCTCAAAGACGGTTAAATCCGATCATGAAAGAGGTTGTGAAGAAGGAAGTTCTTAAGTTGTTGGATGCAGGTATTATTTATCCTATCTCGGACAGCAAGTGGGTTAGCCCGGTGCATGTCGTTCCGAAGAAAGGAGGGATGACCGTTGTGACAAATAAGAACAACGAGTTGATCCCAACAAGGACCGTTACGGGCTGGAGAGTTTGCATCGACTATAGGAAGCTGAACACGGCGACTCGGAAGGATCATTTTCCGCTCCCCTTCATCGATCAAATGCTCGAACGGCTAGCCCAGCATTCACACTTCTGCTACTTGGACGGCTATAGTGGATTCTTCCAGATTCCTATCCATCCGGATGATCAGGAGAAGACCACTTTCACTTGTCCTTGGGGGACGTTTGCCTATCGGAGGATGCCATTCGGATTGTGCAATGCACCCGCTACCTTCCAACGATGCATGATGGCTATCTTTTCCGAGTACATAGAGGAGATCATGGAGGTATTCATGGATGATTTTTCTATATATGGTTCCTCTTTTGATGATTGCCTATCTAACCTTTCTCTAGTGCTTAAAAGATGTGAAGACACTAACCTTGTTTTGAATTGGGAGAAGTGTCATTTTATGGTTAATGAAGGCATTGTGCTAGGACACCTCGTTTCCAATCGAGGTATTGAGGTCGATCGAGCTAAGATCGAGACTATTGAGAAACTCCCTCCTCCTTGTTCTGTTAAAGGTGTGAGGAGTTTTCTCGGGCATGCAGGTTTTTACAGGAGATTCATCAAGGACTTCTCTAAGATTTCTAAACCTCTAACTAACCTCTTGAATAAAGATGTTATTTTTGAGTTTTCGCAGGAGTGTCTTGATGCTTTTCACAGGCTTAAGGAAGCGTTGATCTCCGCTCCCATTATCCAGCCTCCTGATTGGACCTTACCCTTTGAGGTCATGTGTGACGCTAGTGATGTAGCCGTAGGAGCGGTGCTTGGACAGAAGAAAGATGGACGGACCACCGCCATTTATTATGCTAGCAAGACGCTAGATGAAGCACAACGCAACTACGCTACCACCGAGAAAGAGTTATTGGCGGTTGTATATGCTTTCGAGAAGTTTCGTTCCTATCTAGTAGGGGCGAAAGTCATTGTCTACACCGACCATGCAGCCATTCGTTACTTGTTGGCTAAGAAAGATGCAAAGCCGCGCCTTATTCGATGGATTCTCTTGCTTCAAGAGTTTGACCTAGAGATCCGCGATAAGAAGGGATCCGAGAATTCAGTTGCGGATCACCTCAGCCGGCTACCGGAATCCTCCCGCGAGACGGATAGCCCACCCATAGACGATTCATTCCCCGACGAGCACTTACACGTCTTGGAGCGTTTGATGGATCTACTTACTTCACCCCACAATGGAGGTGAAGTATGGGGTGAGGGAACCTCCTACCTCGTTTGAGACGCATCATGGTCCAGCTAGCGACCTTAAATCAAGCGCTTCTTGAGAGGCAACCCAAGGTATTGCTCTTCTTTCCCGTTTTCTAGTCTAGTTTAGATAGTTTTTGTTTTTGCTTTGCTTTGCTTTGTTTTTGGCACTCTGGACAGACAACAGGGAGGAGCACATCTGGAAGGACAGAAGTTCGAGATTCTGAGAAGACAGAAGCACCTCGGTCACTGTCAGAGCACCTCGACCGAGTTGATTCTTGAAGCAACCGAGGCGACTAGGGTTTCTGCAGAACCGCCTCGGTCCAGACCACCTCGGGCCAGTCGAGACCATCTCGACCGAGGTGACAGCAGATCCAGGAACGGTATAAATAGGAAAAATTTTACTTTTCACTTTTTATTTACCCTCCTCGACCGCGGCGACAGATCCACCTCGCCTCCTTCGTTTCTCGCTCGTTTTCGAAGATTTCTGCTTCCAAATCGCGATTAAAGAGTAGAGGATCCGATTGCAACTACAGATCTGCAAGGAATTTGAGCGTTTCGACCGAAACGAGGTAAAAACGTTCGAAAACCCTAACTCGCTCGTTTTCTGCAAATTGGGCTTTGGTTGCCCTTGATTCTGTTGAGGAAACCTTTAAGTACCCCTTAGGAAGCATCAGTAGTGATTTTTGGGGGAAAAGAACTGAAAATCAGAGAGTTGAAATCGCACTGCCTTCGCCTCGGTCCAGTCGTTCTGCACCTCGGTCGAGGTGATTCTTGGTATTTGTCAGTCGACCGAGGTAGTCTGACAGTGTGTTTTGAAGATGAGTTCAGATCGCCGTTTAGCTCTTAGAGATAGATCCTCCCCTTCCCCTTCTTCTTCCGCATCCCGTCCCTACCGCCCGGCCATCCACGAGAGATGCCGGGTAGACTATGAGAGGATAGCTGGCCGTCCAGTCATCGCACCACGATTTCTGGATGTGTCAGCTTTTGACTGCCTAGGGTTAGATGCTGACCTTAGGAGGATGATTGCTACAGTGGGGCTAGATCAGTTCACTGAGATCCGAGCCCCAGCCTACTTAGAGCCGACACTCGAGTTTGTTAGCTCCTTCTCCTACCTTCCCACAGAGCGGTCTGTGAAGTACCGGTTGATGAGCCGGAACTTCATAGTTCCTTTAGAGATTTGGAGAGAGATCTTTGGCTTTCCTGACCCCACTGCTGTAGACTTCCCCTCCCGATCCGTAGCTAGGGAGTTCTGGGGACAGATAGCCCACATTACTACACACGCAGACAGATGGCGCCCTGGAGATTCCAGGGAGAAGGTCATCTTTCACCCAGCCTTCAGACTTGCCCACAGGATCTTCAGTGAGACACTTCTGGCGCGTACGGAGACGCCCCAGAAGATCAGACAGGGTGAGCTCTTCAGCCTCTATTGCATGGTTACAGGAGGCTTCCCAGACTTTGGCTTGCTCCTAGCAGAGGATCTGCATAGGATCAAGGCCAAGGCGAAGGGAGATATTTGCTGTGGAGGTCTAGTCACCCACATCGCTACTTACCACGGGATGGACCTCAGCGTTTGCACGTTGGCGGCGGCTCCGAAGCCGCTGGGATTGCAGGAGATGATCACACGGAGGATTCTAGTTCCCCGTGGTTTGACCACTCCATACGTCGCCATGCCTTGGGAGCGGACTGCACCTCAGGGCATCCGCTGGTCTGCACAGTTCACAGTCTTTGATCCGCATTTCTGGCAGACTGCTTGGGATACACTGATAGAGGATCACAGAGAGGCAGCAGCTGCCCCTGCTGCAGCTGCGGAGGAGGCTGAGGATGAGGATGACGACGATGATGAGACAGTAGATGAGAGAGGAGGTGGCGTCCCGATGGACACAGGTACAGATACAGCTGGGACGAGCGCACCACCTATTATTGATTTAGATGATGAGGAGGACACTGAGCCGGCACCAGCCGCGACATCTCCAGTCAGACCTGCTGCACGCAGGAGGCGTGGAGTGAGGGACAGAGCTGCACACCGACGGATCGATGACCTGACGGATCAGGTTATCGACTCATATGCTGCACTTTCGCTGGATATCCGCGAGATGCAGGAGCGGCAGCATCATCATCACATGATGGCTCAGCTACAGTTTGAGCGTATCATGGGCCATCCCTATGATCCGACTCAGTTCCCCTACATACCACCACCACCGCCGGATCAGGACTA
This sequence comes from Fagopyrum homotropicum, assembly GCA_033239125.1. Classification (NCBI taxonomy): domain Eukaryota; kingdom Viridiplantae; phylum Streptophyta; class Magnoliopsida; order Caryophyllales; family Polygonaceae; genus Fagopyrum; species Fagopyrum homotropicum. The sequence goes on along the minus strand of BSWB01000003.1, from coordinate 141,144,863 downwards.
CTGAGGAGCTGCAGGGTTTCTTTATTATATTTTTTTTATGCAGTTCGGCTCTTATCCGGTGAGTTCTCCTGTTTTAGACTTTTATTATACCCACTGGGACAGTGTGTCTCAAGTATGGGGTGTTTGTTATTTGACTATGTGGCTACCTTTGATGTATTCGACACTTTTGATGTATTTTATTGACCGGATATTTATATTTATGCTTCACTTCTGCATTTATATGTTTATCTGAGATTGCATGCATACTTACAGGTTATTTGATTGAGAAAAACGTCGAAACTGAAAGAAAACTGGTTTTTTTAAAAAAAAAAAAATTTTTGACCTCGACCGGGGCAGTTCTAGCCGAACGAGGTGTTTCACCTCGGTTGAACCAAGAACACCTCGACCGAGGTGGGTTAACTGAGAGTTTTCGAAAACGATTTTTGTACTACTTATCTGGATATGACCTCAGTGAAGATTTTGTTTACCTACTGGTTTTAAATTCTTTATGTGTTTGAAAAGTTTTATAATATGTTTAAGTTGCTAAATGCTTTGTTTGAAATTATTGGCATGTTTAATACTTTGTATTCTATCCAAATTATGTTGGATTTGAAGGTTGACACCGCAGGATAAGTTCTCTCACTCTCTTCTTGGAAAGATCAAGGCAATTCACTCTTTTCCTCTTCTTCTTCTTGATCATGCTTAACCCCTCATATACATTTTGCCTCCCTTTACCTATCCGGGAATTAGGAAGCAAGCAAGTGGTGAAAGCAAGTTAAAGTTGAGAAGTGAGCTGGAAGTGAAAGTCTTAGAAAGCAATTATAGGTTTGGGGAAGTCAATCATGAAGATGAGTAACTCGGCACCATTCACATAGCCGGGTGTTTGTGTCTTGCCAAAGTCGGATTGAGCGATATTCCTAACGGGTCATGGTATGTGCATCAAGGGTTTGATGCATCTCAAGAAATTGATGATTGCAGATTTCCTAGGCTTCGGTTATTGTGCACCTCTATCCATGCATCCCAAAAAGTAAAAAAAAAAAAGAGAAAAAGTGTGAAATAAGCAAAGCTTATTGGTGGAAGATGTTGCAAGTCAAAGTGAAAGTGAAGTTCATCCTATTCCCGGATTCTAGCACCACATTACCTTACATACATCCCTACCCTACACGTTTCTTAACCTTTTCTTTTGGGAAGCCCTTGAGACCTTGAGCTTGTTGATTGACTTAGCGGTTTAAATCGGATTATACATGATTAATTTTGATAATTATGATTTATTATGCATTCTATGATTTTATGCAAAGGTGAACAACTTTCCTATATTTATAAAATGTTTTGATCATGTTGAGTTCTTAAATTCCAGGAAGTACTCTCTTAGAGTGATCTATGATAGTTGCACACCATAAAATGTTTTTGAAAGACTTTTTCATTGATTTTCTTGACTTATAATCCATTCTATCTTGTCTTCTATATAAGGAACTTGCTTGGGGACAAGCAAGGGCTAAGTATGGGGTATTTTGATAGCATGAATTATAGTCTATATTTTGGGGTTTGTTTGGACATTTTATCTTTCATAATCTGCATGTTTGTATATACATTATGTGATTTTACTACCATTTCATCTACCTTTGCGAGAATCGAGGTCTACACCTAGTTTCGTTGTAATTGCAGGTAATATGGTACGTTTTGCATCAAAAAGGAGCAAAAGGAGTCATGAGTCATTTGGAGCTACATCCAGGAAGCACAACCATGAATTAAAGATTTACTTTGGACCAGTTTTGAGAGATTTCACATCCAGTTGAGATTCACCTCGGTTGACTACAGATTTACCTCGACCGAGGTGATCCAGAGACGCCGACTCGACCGAGGCGAACACCTAGGACGCGGCGAGAATATTTTATTCTTAGCTGAGATCTTTTATCTTTGGAAGGTGATCTTATATTTTTTGGGCTTGGCTTCTAGAAGGAAGGAGATATGCAGAATCATATATTTTACCTATATTTATGGGATAATATCTTCTTAAGATTTATTATCTTTGGAGGTTTATTTTCCTATAAAAAGGGTTGGATTTCCACAATTCCGACATCACGCTATACCGTCGATCAGGGTTTACACACGCAGCAGCCGCAGCCTACTCCAATTTGGGAGTCTTCGAAGAACCTTTTTGAAGGTTGAAGGAAGATAGAAGTCCATAGCTTTTATAGCTTTTTGAAGGGTTTTGTAAGATTGTCTTCAATTCCCTCAATTGCTGTCTTGTCTTTTTGGATTGTTATCCAAGGAACGCTTTGTTGTGATATTTGATTCAGTTATTGAAGTCTTTTCATTAAATTCTTCTTTGTTCAAATATTCACCTTCTTCCCTTACAATTAATACTTTCATAATGATGATGAGTGGCTAATTTCCTTGTGTGATTCTAGGGTGATTGGCTGAAGGTTGTGGGAAAAACAATGATAGAATAATCTTAGATTCCAGTAGGATCCTGAAAGTTCGAGTCTTTAACCTTAACCCTAAGCACCTCGTTCAGTCGATGAACATTTCGGCCGAGGTGGAAACTGGCTGACCGAGGTGACTTATCTGATCCATAACTGAGAGTTAAGTGTTAGAGTTTGCCAAATCCTATTCTTATTATACCTTTCCTGGTTCAAAGCAAGCTTAGGATGAGACTTACCCGGTAATTCCTTAGTTTGAGTACCAACGATCATAAGTGTAGGTAATAAAGGTTTACCCTTTATTGGGGTTTGAGTGTGCTTCCATCCCATCTTTGTGAGTTAGCCTGAGACTTACCCGGTAAAGGTTGATTCTATTCCCTTAGATGGTATGTTAGTTTGAGGTTATAGTTCTTTATCTTAATTCCTTGAGACTTACCCGGTAATAGGAGTTACGGTTTGGGATTAGTGTGTAGTGAGACTTACCCGGTGATCTACTCCACTTTAGAAACACCTTCCCCACGCAAAAATCTCAGCTTTGTCCGTTTATCTACAGATCTTGAGTTGGAACCACAACTAGATGCCTTAATCCCTAGAATTGCATGTTTGCTTTATTTGACATCTTATTCATCTTTGATTGTGTTAAATCGCTCTTGTGGTTAGTATTAACATTAGCACACCGTATTGACTCTGTTTCACCGAGTCCCTGTGATCGACCCCTGGAATTTTCTTGCTTTTACTACGATTGACCCGTACACTGCGGGTTCGCATCCTTGTTTTAAGCTTAAGTCTAGGGTTATAAATTTAAAGCTTGCACACACCGTTTGGAGCGAACACACTCCGGCTAAAGGTTTGCTCAACCGCTACCGTTGAGGCGGGAACGGCGAGAATTTGTGCCGCGATCCTTGAGAGGGTAGGGAACCTCATTCTCTCCGGTCGGCTCCACCATTCTAATATGTTGAAATCCTCCTCTTCTTCGTCATTGGCAAACTCAAAAGAAATGGTTAGATATTCGTCGAGTTCCGAGTTGGAACTCGACGTGGTTTTTGCCCTTTTCGGGCCAAACAAATCTCTAGCAATTGATTTAAATTTAGATGAACTTGAAGATGAAGGACGAGGAGGGGGTTGAGAAGATTGACCTCGATCGAAAACACGATATTGAACCAATAATTCATCAAATAATTTTCTAACATTAGCAATTATGGTAGAAACATGACAATCGGGATGTTGTTCTAAACTTAAAAATTCATAATAACTTTCTAAAAATTGTTTTAAACCATCCATTTTACGTCTAGGGTCTAACACAAATGCAACAAGAAAAACATCGGGAATGGTTGTATAATAAGCTAACCATTTACTTCGCATTGAATAAATAGCTTGTGAAATATTTTCAATTAAAAGACCTTGTTGAATTACAAATGCAATATTAATTGCTACATAACAAAATATGTTTGAAGTTGGTGTATAAACATAACTAAAAGTGTTAGTAGCATCATAAAAATGTTTGAAAACCTCCATTACATCTCTTGCTAAAACCCAAGATTCACCGAAAACAAAATCACCGTCAATATGTTGTGCGGCAAAACTACTTAAAAGTTCTCGATATTCATATGATTCGTAAATCATTTTGTAAGTAGAGTTCCATCTTGTACAAACATCTTTTGGAAATTTTTTAGGATAAACGTTATTTTGTTTACAATATGCATACCATTTAGTACGTACACTTTTTTTAGACCAAAGTTCATTAAGAATATTTCGAATAGGTTGTACTAAATCTCCAACATATGCTAAACCGTCTTGAACACACAAGTTTAAAATATGAGCGGCACACCTAATGTGAAAAAATTTACCTCCAATCGTCGGCTTACAATAGTTGGTTAAATCTCTAATGGAAGCCGTGTTAGCGGAGGCGTTGTCAAAACCGATTGAAAAAACTCGTGAAACTAATCTATATTCTTCCAAAATATTTGCAATCAAACGGGCAATGTTTTGGGCGATGTGTTGTTCGTTGAAAACTCGTAATGTTAAAACTCTTTTGTTTAAAATCCAAAATTTATCAACAAAATGACAAGTAATACCCATATATGAATTTTTTTGAAAACCGTCGGTCCAAATATCACTACAAATAGAAACTTGAATATCACCGTTGTCCATAAAATATTTAATCAATTCTTCTTTACGAATTTTATATTTATGCATCATTTTTCTTTTAGCGGTTTGGCGAGAAATCGGTTTATATGCGGGTTGAGCATGATTTTGCATCCAATCATTAAAACCAACATTTTGTGCAAAACTAAATGTTAAAGAATCTACGGCCAACATTTCCGAAAATGCATCCATAGAAGAAGAATGATCATATGTAAATAGAGAAGGAGGTTGGTTAGAAGTAGATGCGTACCCGGTAAGTTGTGTTTGCCCTCGTGCTAATCCCATTTTTTCGGGATGCTTGTTCCGGATATGCCTCTTGTAGTTCCTGTAGCCTTCTCCCCTTTTGTGCTTGTATTGTGCCGCACAAAAATTGCATTTGGCATAGTAAACTCCGTTGGCATCGGGAGCACCTTTTGTAAACCAAAATCGGAAGACCGCCGCCGTTAGTTGAGTGTTGTTCAGCGGCGGCTCCTCCGGCTCCTCCGTGAATTCGGTCTCGGATCCTTGGGTGTTGGGGAAAGTAGGTGATTCCGTGATATCCTCCTCCTCCTCGAAGATCTCGTGATCTCCACTTAATAAGTCTTGCCTTAAATCCGAACCGGTTGGAGGACCGCTAACGGAATGCCATCCTCGAATAAAACCTTTGCCGGATGAAGGACCGACACCGCTAACGGAACGTCTTCCTCGGCTAGACATTTTTTTTTTGAATAATAGAATGTAGTAGTAAGAGTGGTAAAATGAAAAATAAGAGAATGAGAATATGAGATTAGGAGAGTAATTGAATGTAAGAGTTGGAAATTATGGAGAGATTGAGAGAGTGAATAGATGATTGAATGATGAGAATTGGTGTGAGATGATATGAATTGAGTTTGGGGTATTTATAGAATTGTTTTTAGGTTAGATTTATTAAATTATATTGTTTTTTTTTTTTGAAAATGTAGCCGTTACGGGTCGACCCGGCGGGTCACGGGTAAGGATCTAACGACCCTTACCCGTACCCGCGACCCGGGGGAACCCGGACCCGCCGGGTCGGCGATTCGCCGGGTCACGGGTCACCCGTGACCCGTGGACATGCTTATAGGAATTAGACCAACATAACCGCTTTATAATATAAAAAAAATATAATCATTGCAATCAATACCGTTCATGATTTTGATTAATAAGGGGTGCAAATATAACACCTCGTAGAGTAAACGTGACTCTACACAAATATTCATATACATATCATTTATTGTTGGCCAACACTGAATCGAAGGGGATAGACTCGATTGAAACTAAAATTGAAATCTGAAAAATGAGGATCATCGGTTGAAAAAAGATTTGGTTTTGATTGAGTCATCCTTCGTCGAAGGAAGTAAGCCATTTTTTCTAAATGTGAAAGATTATAAGACATCATGCAAATCTTTTTTCCAATAAAGTTATTTTTATTTTTATTAGATTTTTTTATTTTTAATATAAGTTGGTAAAGATCGAAAACCGATTTTAAAATGAAACCCAAAAAATTGCTAATCAATTTCATGTATAGGGTTTTCTGAGAAAAAAACGCTTTTTATAAATAAAACCATATTGTAATTGCACTATTTTCCATTAATTTTTTGGTTAATAGTGTTTCATCTTAATTGAAATATCCTAATTATACTTAATTAATTTAATAAGTTTTAAAATAATTATTATTGTAAAATCTCAAAATCTCGTAGAAAAAGTCGATGCACAACTTAATAGTTAGTCACATAATGATCTCGACCAAGATACCATAACAACACATTTAACAAAGATCTTGTAACAAAAAGCACGACACAATGCAATTAAAATTATTCAACTTGAGTCATTGAAAATCAATTCAATAATATTCTCCCAATTCCACACAACAATTGGAACCGTCCCAAAAGAAAATATGCAATTAATAAAGGAATAGGCAAAAACCAAAGTTAGTGTAAAAAGGCCACCAAGACATAACTCGTAAAGACAAACTCAATGTCAACATATATAGCACACTCACACTATTGCTATTTTTATCATAATATTTATGACAATGTGTAGAGTTGCCCAAATGCATCTATTTGCAATATACTTATGTTTCCTATAACAATTTCCTTGTAAATATAGCTTATGTAGGTGTTGTATCTATATAGTATGATGTTCATAAGCATACAAAAATATATTGAAAATTCGTCTTCACTATTTGATATGGTATTAGAGCTTAGCTAAAATCAACATCATACACTACACATTTTCCCTCTCGTCTACTATGCTACTTAGCCATGACCACTGGCACTGACTGCCGTCTCGTTGTTGCCCAACTCGTCACTATAAGACAGATGAATGAATGTTGTGTTTCATTAACGTGGAGAATGAGAGTATATATACTGTTACATAGATGAAGATCATGAAGATCTTTTGAGAGATCTTTAACTAACAGCTCTAATATATCTCTTAATGATATCAACAATATCATTGAGAATATTATGGTTAACATCCCCCTCAAGTAAAGCGGTATTTGTGAGCAGAACTTGCTTGACATGATCTGAAATCGGTTCTTTAGCAGAGGTTTAGTGAGGATGTCGGCCAGTTGATCTTCATTGGAGACAAAGCTTACCCGCAATATTTTGTTCTTGACTTGTTCTCTTACAAAATGATAAGCAAGGGTTATATGTTTCATGCGGGAATTGAAAAGACATGATTTGCTGACAGAAACATAGCTCCTAAGTTATCGCAACAGATAACTGGAGTACAAGTAGTATGTTGATGAAGTTCATTTAATAACTGCTTGATCCATAGAATTTCAGCCGTGGTGTCAGCCAACGTTGTGTACTCGGCCTTTGTGAATGATCGTGTTACTGATCTTTGTTTCTTAGAACTCCAGTTGATAGGTGTTTTGTCAATGTAAACAATGTAGCCAGTGGTTGACAGAAAATCCTCCTTATCTCCAGCCCAATCTTCATCGAAAAAGGCGTGAATATTCAAACTAAAACTTGCAGATATATTAACACCAAGATTGAGTGTGCCAGCAAGATAGCGTAAAACTCGTGTTAGAGCACTCTAGTGAGCAATTGTCGATTTATGCATAAATTGTGAGAGTTTGTTGATGGAGAAGCCAATGTCAGGTCTGGTTAAGTACATATATTGGAGACTGCCGACGAGCATCTTGTATTCAGTAGGTGAGGGAATAGGATCTCCAGCTGTTGATAGAAAAGTGTCTCCAAGCTGTAGTGGTGTAGACACAGGTTTTGCATCTATCATGCCTGCTTTTTCCAATACATCCAGAATGTATCTTCGTTTTGATAAGAAGAGACCACTTGATGACGGTTTGACTTCAACACCTAGGAAATAAGAGAGAAGTCCTAGATCCTTAAGTGAGAAGCGGTTTGATAATACCTGAATGAGAGACTCTAGTTTTGCACTGTTGCTTCCAGTTATGATTATGTCGTCTACATAAACTAGTAGATACAGAACTTTCTTACCACGGTGATATACAAATAAGGAGGCGTCAGCAATGGAGTTAGTGAACCCAATTTGCAACAGAAATTCTTGAAGTTCATTGTACCAGGTGCGTGATGCTTATTTTAAGCCGTAAATGGCCCTCCTCAGTTTGCATACATGATCAGGATGATCCTTATCAAGGAAGTCATGAGGTTGGCTCATGTATACGTCTTCGAGCAATGTGCCTTGCAAGAAGGCATTATTGATGTCGAGTTGCCTTATTTTCCAGTGATTTGAAACAACTAACTAAAGTACTAGACGCACGGTAACAGGCTTGACTACTAGGCTGAAGGTTTCTGTATAATCACAACCAGGCCTTTGGTGAAAGTCTTTAGCCTCAAGCCTCGCTTTTAGCCTGTCAATGTTACCATTTGGATGATACTTAATCTTTTCTATCCACTTACAACCTACAATATTGACGTGCTTCATTGGTGGAACAAGCTCCCAGGTTTTATTGGAATGTAGGGCATCATACTCATACTACATAGCATGTCGCCACTCTGGGTTCTTTAGGGTCTGGGTAATGGATTTAGGTTTGGTAGGGGTTGATGGGGTTACCATTGCATGAAGGTTTAGTTTTTGTATAGGTTTCACGACATTATTTCTTGAACGAGTAACAACACCTTGACGTAGGGGTGAAGTAGGTGAAAAGGCTGGTGATTTAGGAAGCTGAGGTGTTGGTGATCGGTCTATAGATGAAGAAGGTGTATTATGGGGCAGGACTGATACTGATGACGGGGTAGAGGAAGGGCTGTTTTGGTTCAATGTAGGTTGGGATGGTAAGATAAGAGGTAGGCCAAATTGAGTCCACTCGTCAGTGACGGTTGGAGGTTGAGGATTTTCTTTCATGTGCCGGTAGGGAAAAATATCTTCAAGGAAGCGGCCATGTCTAGAAGTATAAACACGTTTGGTGATGGGATCTAAACATTGATATGAACTTTGAGTCAGAGAGTACCCTATAAAGACACATGAAATGGACTTATTTTGAAGCTTGTGGTCGGTGTAGGGCTTTACCCAAGGAAATCATAGGCAGCCAAAGCTCCGTAGCTTTGTATAATCTGGATGAACTTTCGTTAGAGAATGGTAAGGAATGCTGAAATGGTTAGATGAAGAAGGTAATCGATTGATGAGAAGGGTGGACATGATCATTGCCATTGGTCAATGATCCAGGGGTATGGAAGCATGAGTGAGCAAAGCAAGGCCAGTTTCGACAATGTGGCGATGTTTGCGCTCAGCTAGGCCATTGTGTTCAGGAGTGTGTGGTGGGGAGGTTAAATGAGTGATGCCATGGTCACCTAAGAAGTCCCGTAGAGCCACAAATTCACCACCATTATCTGAATAAATGATTTTGATTTGTTGACGAAAACAGTTCTCAACTAGGGATTTGAACCTTATGAACATTTGTTTGGTTTGTGATTTTTGTTTGAGAGGGTAAAACCATGTGTAATTGGTAAAATGATCAATAAATAGAACATAGTACTTGTAACCTTCGAAAGACATAACCGGAGAACTCCAGACATCACTATAAATCACTTCAAGAGGATAAGTTGAAACAATGGTTGATTTATGAAACATAATTTTGTGAGATTTTTTCAACTGACATGAAACACAATTGTGTTTATGAAAAGACAAGCAACCTAGATTGACATGTTTATTCAGATAATTGAAAACTTCTGTAGAAGAGTGACCAAGTTTGTGATGCATGGACTTCGAGTTCACATTGACGGCCATGTTAAATGTGAGACTTGGTTTGGGCCACACATAGACTCCGTTGACACATGGTCTTCTAAGGATTGGACGATTGTTGTGGAGGTCATGCACAAGAAAACCATCAGCTTTGAAGGTTACTGAATAGTTGAAGTCATTGGTGAGTTTGGAGACTGATACGATATTATTTGTCATTGTGGGAACACAAAGAACGTTTGTGAGACGAGTATTGGAAGGTTTTAGATTGGACATGCAAATGTGAGTTATGGAAAGAGCCTTACCATTGCCAACGAGCATTTCATCCTCACCTTGATAAGGGTAGTGTAGAGCAAGATTGTTTAGGTCGTTAGTGACATGGTGGGAAGCACCATTGTCTACTAACCAAGGTGATGTGGAGTTATTTGTTGTAACGGTATTCGTTTGGTAGGATGGTGTTGAAGGGAACCTTGCAGATGACGGAACTTCAATGGTGGGGTGGAGGGACTTATAGACCCGACACTAAGCAAGAACGTGACCTATTTGGCGACACCACTGACATCAACCTTTGAAAGGTTTTGGCATAGATGGAGTGGACTGGTTTGGTGGTGGGTTTGATGGTGGATAATTAGGGTTCTGTGGACGAGAGTTTGGGTTAGTGGCTTGTGAGTTTGCAGTAGAGGATGACTTACCTACATTCCGCCAAGACCGTTGAGCGTTGAACGCAGTCATAACCCCGCCAACCTCCTTGTGATTGTGTTTCAAGGAAAGCTCATGGTTTATGAGCTTTTCATGAAGTTCTTCAAAGGTAATGAATGTTTCTCTTGCATTGATTGCATGGACCACAGGGAGGTATGATTCATCGAGTCCTTTGGGAACATAGTCGGTGAGATCCTCGGGGGACACTAGAGACTCTAAAGATGCAAGTAGATTTGTAGCCTTTCGTATATTTTGCATATACGTGGAGATTGAGTCACCTCCTTTGCTCATATTGCGTAATCTTTTCTTCACCTGCTTCATATGTCCCTTGGATGGGTTGCCATACGTGAGGCGTAGAGTTTCCCAAACTTCATGAGAGGATTTTGCATTGGTGACAAAACTAGCAACATTAGTCGATAGTGTACCTAGTAGAGACCATATATTAGTCGATCTTGTCGTAGATAGGTTTTGTTGGCTGGATTTGGTGTGGATTCGCCAGGCAAGAGTTTGTTGGGGATGGCGATGGTACCTAGTAGATACTCATCCAGAGCATACCCTTCTAGAGTCGCAAGAATGGAGGATTTCCATACAACATAGTTGGTTTGAGTGAGCTTGACAACATTGTTGAGGATAACAATGGTAAATGGTTTTGTGGGTTCATGTGTGTTTGGGAGGGTGTTGGAGTGTTCTGCCATGGTCTTTGGATCCATCAATCTGATACCATATAAGACAGATGAATGAATGTTGTGTTTCATTAACGTGGAGAATGAGAGTATATATACTGTTACATAGATGAAGTTCATGAAGATCTTTTGAGAGATCTTTAACTAATAGCCCTAATATATCTCTTAATGATATCAACAATATCATTTAGATTAATAATAAACTTGGTAGGGATAATTATTCCATATGGAATACAACGATTACTTTTGTTCTTGAGATGTTATTAATCTTGAACCCTCAACCTCTTTTGGAAAACAATTGTGTGAAAATTACAGATGTTGTTCAATCCAACGTAGAATTCACTAGAAAAGATTGGTGAAATAAGGTATCTTTTGTATCGTAGATACAAACTAGGCATCCTAATTTTACCAATAAAAAATAAAGATAAATGAGTTGGATAATCATTAAAAAAGGAAAGATTTAAAGATTTTTCTCTCTCCTATTAATAATCAATTAAATTAAAGGTAGGATTCGAACTCTGGACGAGTTGCACCCACCTTTATACCAGTTGGACTAATTAAACTTTGTGTATTCTTTTGATGATACACAATATTAATACACAATTTCAATTACACAATATTTATACATAATGTCAAATACACAATATTAATAAATAAAAGACTCGTGTAATCAAAAGCTTGTGTACGAAATACCTTTCACTGAATTTTTTTCCTGAATAATATGTAGGTAGATTATGTATGCTCGAGTCATTTTATATCGCTCGAGTATTTCGTACACAAGGTTTTTGGTTACACAAGTCTTTTATTTATTAACATTGTGTAATTGAAATTATGTATTACTATTGTGTAATTGAAATTATGTATTACTATTGTGTAATTGAAATTGTGTGTTAATATTGTGTATCATCAAAAGAATACACAAAGTTTAATTAGTCCAACTAGTATAAGAGTTTCCTTTTACATAATCTTTTATTTATTTATTATAATTAAGAGATTATAATTAAGAAGAGAGTGAAAATGAGGAGAGATTCTAGAAAATTTTTAATAACTATTTTCTATTTTAACGTATTAGCAAATCTGTTTACATCATTAATTAATAAAATATTTTATTTAATATAGGTGAGTAAATATCACCAAATTAGGTAATATTTATTATTATTATTTTTTAATTAATTTTTTTTTACATAATTTTAAGTGCCTACTTTGTCTACGAATCAAATCTAATGAGTGTACAATTGATCTTTTATGGTATTAGAGCTCAGCTAAAATCAACATCATTCATTGCACCCAACTTCCCATTTTCAGTTTATGTCGACAGTTCAACTCGTTTGAGCTTGAACTTGCGATACAGCATCATACATTGGAGAGGTTATTTTTGCAAAAAAAAAGAAAATCAGGTGAGTAATGGCATTCAATATTTGTACAACAAACCGAAAGTGCGGGCCTCAAAATTGAACCACGAAATTTGCTGTCTGATACAGTAAACTAATGTTTCTTGTGATACAACATGTAAACAAAATTGAACTCAAAAAGCTGATAAATTATGGAGGAAAAATATTGTAAGGTACATGCTGAACAATTGTAACTCTATACATTACCAATTTCACGCTACAATTCAGAGGAAGATTGGCAGCTATCCAGTCCTACAAACAAACCCTAAGATCACATTCCAACTGACACCTCACTAGCCGTCAATTCTGACACCTCACTAGCCGTTGATTTTTCCTTTTTCTTTGGTGGTTCCTGAGCCTTCTGTAGAACAGTCTTATTTGGAACCAACACAATGTATATATTTCTCTCCCTAAAATCCTTGCTTTCTTGGGTACCCATCTGCATTATATCATAGCCAATCGAGCATAAATACCATTGCAAGTCAATTGATCGAAAGGAAAGCTGAGCCAGCTCCAAACAACTAGATAGCATGATCAATTGATGATAATAAACAGTTGACAGTTGATTTTTTTATAAGATTTTAATGATATGCAGCAATGCAAATACAGCTAATTGGGTGAACCAGTCGCCTAAAGAGCAGGTTTGCTCTTACCAGGGGTTCCGCATATATGTGACTAGGGCAATGAGAATGCATTCAAATTCAAATCACCAATTACCTCGCCAACATCGTTCTGAAATTTCTTAAGAAGTTCAATCGCGATATCTCTGAATTGTTTCTCACGGCCTTTCAAGTTTACAATAACCTTAACCTGCAAGATCAACACCCAAAAGTAAGGGAAAACATATCAAATTGTGTTCCGAATATAATAAGGGTTCTCATACGTGCTTTTTTATAGTAAGTTGAGTAACCAAGGTTAAAATGAAGTACTCTCTAAATTGTAAAGAGTTCCTTCTATGTGAATATTTCTCTTTCCGAAGGAAATGAATTTCAAGTTTGAAATTGCTTTGCCAATTGTGTTGATCTCATCAGTAAATATTTTTTTTCCTGTCAAGACCTTTACCCTCTTACAATGCAGAAAATTTAAATTTACTGCTAATCTATTAACATGATATATTTTTTTGTTACAAAACAAGAATTTGGAACTCAAAGCTTACCTTGTCACCATCATTCAAAAACTTCTTTGCAGCTTTCAGGCGAACAGAATAATCATGTGAATCAATATTATAGCTACAAGAAGCCACAAGAAATTTAACTCAATCACATAACATTGTACAAAAAATCTGACAGCACGTGGAATAAGATAAGGTGTACTTTTTACCCCATTTTTAGTTCTTTCAAGTCCATGCGGCTAGCTATTATTGAAGAAAGGTGTTAAAGTTAGTAACTCTCTCGATCAGAAGATTCTATAGATGGATCAGATGGTAACACATGTAAATAGAGGAGCAACTCACCGGCACTTTTCTTCTGTTGTTCTCTTTTCTTTTTCTTCTGTTCATATCTATGTTTACTGAAACATAAACATGAAAAGATTAAGCATGCAAAAGTGACTTTCATAGTTTCATGATACCAAACATTGATGCATGACACAAACACTTTGATGGTGAATGAGTTTAAGTTTAAGGGTCATTTTCGGATCATTCCAAAAAATCTGGTCGGAATCAGGAATCAATTAGGAATCTTAAGATTGGGCCTTCTGTCCTCCTTCGAGTCATCTCTTGGATGCTTTGTAGGTGGAGCTGCCACAAAGAATCGATCTTTCCTCAGTGTACCACAAAAAAACAGATCTGGAACAAAGGAAATCTCCTGTATTCATTCTCTTCAACCTTATAAGCAGCACTCTCTTCGACCCCAATGATTTACTCTCTTCAGCCCAAAGTTTTTTTGTTAATTGTGCTTCTCTCTGCAAATTGTGTTTCCCCTTCTTCATTTCACATTTATCTGAGCGCCCATGTTATATTAAAGAAATGAAGGCCCGTTTCTTACCAAACATTAAAATTACACGAATCAAGTTGTGAAGGGGGCCTAGAATCACTCATTACTTGGAATCAATTTAATTCTGATTCTCAATCCTACCAAATACCGAAATGGAAATGAACCATTCCTGTAGAGTGCTACCAAATGAGCCTCAAAAAGCAAGGTTAGAACCATCTCAAGACACAAATTATTCCAACAATATACCACACAATTTATTAGGAATCAAGGGTGTACCATTCTTAATTTCATCCCAGTTCATGAGTCATACCAAATGAGCCCTTAAGTGTATTCATTGACTATAAAAAAACGATGGATGAAGAGAACATCAGAGAAAAGCAACTTACTCATAGTCCATTATTCTCACAACTGGAGGGTCTGAATCTGCTGACACAATCACCTTGGCATCCACAAATCACAGCCTTAAATTAGCAGTTGTAAGTATGAACCTAGTATATAAAAATTTCAGTGCACAGAGCCTTTGCAGAATGGTATCTAATCATCTGAACATATAATTAAATCAGACAAACATATAACACATAATATATACCTACAAGACTTGCTCCTATGTTTCTTTCCTCCATGCTCTTTGTGTGGACAAATTTTATTGAAAGTATGAGTTTTGCAATATCTTCCTATATGTTTTGTGGACGGGAAAGTTTTGACATAGAAAATTTAGGGATTCAGTTTGAAACATAAAAGGACAACTCTTTCGGTTTTTGGGGTATATAAGCCTTAAAAATGTGTCACTTGTAGAGCAATGCTTCCAGTTCAAGAAGCCGAGCGCATTGGTCTTACAAAGAACACGAACTTGCAGGTCAGATAGTGAGCATACCAGGTCAAGTTCAGCTTCTTCAGCCATTTGCAAAGCCCTGCTCTTGGAAACCACTCCAACCATATTTTGCTGCTCATCGATTAACCTCACGTTGTCTGACCTATTCAGAAGTGCCAATATTGAACATATAAAGAGGGAATTTTACAATAAATGGAATGAAACTTAATAATTTCAGTAGTGGATAGCATACCTGATGGATGAAACATCGAGATCTTTATCGTCGTCGGATCGGTATCCGGAAAATTTGGAGGCCGCCGGGCGACGGATGGAGGTGGTGAGAGAGAGGAGAGGGTGGCGGGAATCGGAGTAGTTGCAGAGTCGGAGGGGAAAGAGCTTCGTCTCGGGGAGTGAGAGAATCGGAGGAGTGGAAGGAAAGGAGAGCTCGGAGCAGGACAATGAATGAGGCGTGAAAAGCAGAGAACCGGCGAAAGCGGCCATGACCATGGAAGGAAACTCCGTACCGGCTACCCAATTACGGGTGGTCGAAGTCAGAGATGAAGGCGAAGGAAGGAAGGATTTGTGCAGAGAGTCTTATCCGCTACGAGGGAGACAGAGAGCTCGCATCTGTGTAATTGGGCTCAGTGGGCCTAACAATATCTCGTGAAAATTCAGAAACTAGAGCTGTTAGAGGAAATCACACAAAATATCTTTAATAATCATTTTTTTTTCAAAAAAATACCCTTGTTAACATAAAGTTACCGTTAATATTAATCAATTTACAATACTCATCCCTTCTAACCGGCGTAAAACCACCCTCAATTTTTAAAACGTTTGTAATTAATTACCCTATATTATTTAAAATTACATCAAATAAGTATAAATAAGGTAAATTTTTATTATTAATATTAATAAATGTATTAATATCACAATTAATTTAAATAGTTTTTTTTTAAGTATTACAACTTATAATAGAAAATAATTATAAAAAATATGTAAGGTATTACTCATGTATTCAAAATATTTCCAAGTTTTAAAATTGCTAAATCGTATACAAATTACCGTCTAATACATTATTATCGGAAAGGAACAAAAAAAAAACCTACATCTACATTTGTTTAATCCGGAATGGTTTGGGGTAGTTTCAACATTTTTTCAAGGAAAAAATACTACAAAAAACATACAAAAAAGAAAGAAAAAACAATTCATCGAAAAAGTTTTAGATTTTTTCTTATGGTAATTTTTCTTTAGAATCTCCTATATGTAATTTTATTTTATCGAGAGTATTTTAAAAAAATTAAAAACCTTTTCATTGCAATGTTTTCATAACTATATTATAAATTTTTAACCAATAACTTCTTCAGTATCTTGTAGGATTTTTCAAGATGAAAATGGTTATAATTACATGATTATCTATATGTTTATATACTTTACTAAAGTAGGCGATGTAACGCTAACGTGGTGGTCTCAATTTTTTCATGTTAAATCTTTTACTAAATCACAAATTAAACAAAAAAAAATTAATAAAATAATATCTAAAATATAAAAGTTAAAATTTAAAATTCGGCAAAAAAAATCTGATCAATTGATTGATTTTTATTGAATTCACATTTATCAAACTATTTTTTTATGGTGTGTTTCAATATTATATCTTTGTCTAGTTTAAAATTTTTTTAGTAATTGCATTTTGTAAGTTCGGAAGTAAGCGTGTAATAAAAACATCGTAATATGTGTAACAGAAAAAATAAACAAGTGGTCTAGGACCGCGTCTTTATATTAACGAACTCGATATTATACCTTTATTATAATTTAAATTTGATTTATTTATTTTAACAGTTACGAAGTAAACATATAATCAAAACATCATAATATGTATAACGAAAAAAATAGTTGTAGGACCGCGTCTTTATATTAACGAATTTGATGTCATAATTTTTTCTAGTTAAATTTAATAACTACATTTTAAATAATGAAATAAACGAAACAGTTATTGATATAAAACGTGATTTTAAAATAAATTTGAAAAATCAACAATCTAATTTTGTGTTCTTTATAGACTTGTGTCATTGAATCTGTCATTGGTAAATATGTTTTTATGTTTTCTTAGTTTAATAAATATTTTATTTTTTTGCTATTTTGGTAGGAAAAAGTACCTCAATACTTTTGTTTCAATTTTAAACCGTTCTTTTTTTATACAAAGGTAAATGAAACAAGGATGATTAGCATCTACTAGTTGACCGTCCTTGAGCATCGGATGAGGTCTTCAACATTTCGTTGTAGAATCTAATATTCTCGGTATGCTTCATAGTCAAGATAAGTGAGTTTGTCCGCGACGGCGTTGTGATAGAAATATGGACGATCTAGATTGAGGAGAAACTTCAACTATTTCTTCTTGATCGTTCGAATTGGATCATACGTAGAACTTGGGCGGCATAAGCTTAGAAATGGATGCAGAAGCGTCCGGTCGATCCGATCTAGTTAGATCAAATCATGCACGAAGTGGAATAGATAGGTTTGATCCTTCAAAAGGATCCTCGAGTATGAAAGGCTTGGATAAAAGACTATATCCAAGATAGGACTTTAAGAAGATCGAAGAAGAAGTGATGTCAAAACCAAGTAAGAGGATTTTCCTTCTCAACACTTGGTTTCAACTTCGACATATCTTACAAATGAGTCAAGTCTTCCTTATATAGTGGATGAAGGTCATACGAAGAGTCGAAACATAAATGACGGAATTAGAAGCCGGAATTAAAGTTCCGAAAATGAAAAGCCTAAAATATGAAAGGTCGGAATTTAAGTCACGGAATTAAGTTCCGAAATTAAAGTTCCGAATATATAAAAGTCTATTATTAAATAGTTGCATAATAATAAATCTTCAAAATTGATGTCGGGTCCTTCTAGCCAGAAACACAGATGGCAATGCCATCCGGGGACGTATCATTCTCCTCCTCTTAAATGTGAAACGTTCCCGTTTCACCGTTAGAAAAGAAAGGAGTCACTTGAGGAACAAGACCCTTAAAATTCAGCACCGGATGCACATTGTCGGAGTCAGATGGCTTGGACTTATAGTCTTTCAAAAGGGCGGTGGGGACGCCAAGCTTTTTTACTATGCCGACAAGGTGCCGGAAAGAGTACCGATATTTGATTGATTTCAATTGATGACGCCGAGACTCTTTAAAACTAGGAATCAACCCTTGGGTGGGTGGCAAGTCGTCCGACATAACAAGGAAAAACTCTGGATCGGGCTGCTCCAACTTCTAATACATGTGGATGGTCTCGCCGGTGAGTTTGTCTACCATGTCGTCTAAGCTTGTGACATTGTACATCGAGGGCAGGCCGGAAAGAAGAAAGGGTAAGACGGTAAATAAGTTATTAGACAAGACAAAATCAAACCTCGATTCAGCCGGCTCGAATTTGTAGTCCAACAACATTATTGTGCCATTGTCGGGGTTGATGGCTGCTTCTTTGTCCTCTTCAAAGGACTCACCATACACCGGTTTGATACCTTCAATTGGGAGTACCGGGGTGCAATCTTTATTGACGATATCATCCTTGTCCATGACTTCATCACACAACGGTTCGACCACCAACTCACACCTTAGTTGTGTCACCGCTTGAGGTTCGTCTTGTTGGGCGGACGTCATGTGGGCAAGTATTATCGCCCTTAACTTCTATCTCATGCTTTAGAGCGGCATTTTCTTTAGCTAAGACGGCAGCACGTTGCTGGCGGTCATGTGGATACCATTGATAACCATGGATGGTCTCTTTGGGCCTTGGTGGATTTGGAGGAGGCAACCACTCCTCATCCTCAAAATATTCTCTCCGTCGGCTATGTGAATACCGTCGGTACCCACGGGTGGATTGTTTGGACTTCAATGGATATGGAGGAGGTAACCATTCCTCATCCTCATCATAGGAATCATCATCATCACAGATCATGAGGAACGACGAAGAACACTTGAAGATCTTCGAAGAACACCGAAGAACACCTGAAGATCTTCGAAAAACACCAAAGAACATTGAAAAAAACTGATGATGAGCAATCAAGAACACAGGTAAAGAACTTGACCTCGATCCCTTGCTCTGATACCAATGATAGAAATATAGACGATCTAGATCGAGGAGAAACTTCAACTACTTCCTCTTGATCGTTCGAATTGGATCATTCATAGAACTTGGGCGGCATAAGCTTAGAAATGGATGCAAAAGATTTCGGTCGATCCGATCTAGTTAGATCGAATCATGCACGAAGTGAAGTAGATAGGTTTGATCCTTCAAAAGGATCCTCGAGTATGAAAGGCTTGGATAAAAGACTATATCCAAGATAGGACTTTAAGAGGATCGAAGAAGAAGTGATGTCAAAACCAAGTAAGAGGATTTTCCTTCTGAACACTTGGTTTCAACTTCGACATATCTTACAAAAGAGTCAAGTCATCCTTATATAGTGGATGCAGGTCATACGAAGAGTCGAAACATAAATGACAGAATTAGAAGCCGGAATGAAAGTTCTGAAAATGAAAAGCCTAAAATATGAAAGGTCGGAATTTAAGTCACGGTATTAATTTCCGGAATTAAGTTCCGGAATTAAAGTTCCGAATATATAAAAGTCTATTATTAAATAGTTGCATAATAATAAATCTTCAAATTTGATGTCGGGTCCTTCTAGCCAGAAACACGGATGGCGATGCCATCCGGGGACGTATCACGTTGATTTCCCTAAATACATGTTGTACTAGAACTTGTGTAAATATAGAAAGCAAGACGAAATTATCAAAAATTATCATATCTATTTTCCATGATAGTTTTCAAATTTGATTGATTGAGTTTATAAGGACGAGATTTTCATGTTAGTAATCATGGTCCTTATAGTGAAATTTGAAATTTGTTTCAAACTAAGTTGTTTTTTATTATAAAATAATGAAATATATTTTAATTTGTTATATTTTGTGATGAAAGAACACATGTTCGTTCACTAGACGACACATCGTCTAATGGATCGAAAGGCCGATTAAATTAGCAAATGAACTAACAGTCATGACTGAGGGAACCAAAACATACAAAAAACCATACAAAAAAGGAACACCAAAGGAAGAACAAAGGGAAGCAAAGCGAGGAAGAAGCAACAAGAACAACTTTGTAGTAGCAGTGTAGATCGAGTACAACTCTCACGGACCACCAAAGGAACCTCAGATTTTGAATCTTCTGTCGAGCCTTTAAATTTCAATCATCTATCCTCAACTCATTCTCATGAACAAATTCTACTCTTCTTCTAAATGAAGCTCATAATATCAAGACGTGTCGTAAATCATCGGACCATATATCATGAAACAAAGAAACTCTATTGATGATTGTTTGTTATTTGTTTTTAGTTACACTCTATAAAAGAACATTAAAACTTTCTTTGTTAGTTGGACCTTGATTAGCTTACAAATAGAAGGAATAAACGCCCACCAAAAGGAGAGCCAACCGTGAAAATCTAATCAACATGTTTTTGTGAGAATGGTTAGAAGGACTATCAAAGTCAACTCCTTTTTGAAAAAAAGAGCACAAATTTTCCGAAGCATATTGAATCCGAGATACATATCCAGATCACAAATGTCATGATGTTACATAAAGTCTTCTTCCATGGGAACTAAATCACCCAAGATCCAGCTCCCAAAATTCCCCAAATTTTATGTAATGCATTTCATCTAAGTTTTGTATATTTGAGATGGTTTAGACAAATGCATCATGTGTTCATTTGTTTGGGTTGTTGTTGCAAGTATTTTCAATCTAATTGGTTGATATGTATTCTTCCGGTAAGAGAATACTCTTTCTATCCTTTTTTTTTTTTGAGATTATGAATTTACAAAGATAGCGGGTGAAAGGGATTCCACTTGGTGGTGGGTTATGCCCATGTTGGTGGGGATAAATGGGATTGACCATTTAATCCCACAATGTTTTTATTGGTTTGATTTGATTTTTCATTTGGTGCAAAAATCAATTAACAAAGAGAAAAACCCTGTAATAACGTACTTTTGTTTTTTTTTGTTTGAAAAAAGTATTCAGCAAGTTGATGGTCAATTTTTTTTTACTTAGTGTTCAAAGTCATTGATTTAGGAAATTTATGAGACAGCAACGTGAAGGAAGCGGGAGGTTGATAAAGGGCTTTCAGCAGGTGGAAGAGACGAGGGAAGAGTCGGAGCACAGAAACTGCCGAATCCTTCGTTGAAGGAAGGGAAGAAGCTGACAAGGAGATGCGGAGGGTGATTAGAGATCTGAGCAAAATGTTGTTGCCGTATTTGGATAAGAGATGACACTACTAAAACAATAGTTTGACATTGGCATTGTGCCGACGCAAAGACTGATTTCCCCTCGTAAATGGCCTTTGCGTCGGCACTGCAACGACATTGATGCCGACACAATTCTGCTTGACGCAAAAGGTATTTTGTGATGGGACTTGCCGTCGTATAATCATTTGTGTCGGTTCCACAACGGCATACCACCGACGCAAACAACATTCTCCAACGACGCCAATTACACCATTTGCAACGGCTTTCTTCTGTCATCATTTTCAATATTTGCGATGGCTTTCTTCCGTCGCCGACTCTAATATTGCGATGGCTAACTTCCATCGCAAAGTACGCCACCAATTTCATCATTTGTGACGGCTCTTTGCCGTCGTCAACTCCAACATTTGCGACGACTGTTTGTTGACGCCAAAACCTAGTTATGACGGCATTTTCTGTCGCTAATGAGTTGTCGCAAAGTTTTAGAATATGATAGTTTCTATTTAATACTAATACTACCTCTCTCTCTCTCCATATATACATATATATATACTTTATAAGGTTATTTAAACAATAGTTATTTTCACATCGAAGCTTAATTATTTTTTTCTCATAAGACAAACGTTTTATAACTTAAAAGAGAATTACTCTTTACAAACAGACAAAGTGAAAATAAAAATATATAACTCAATTTGGGACTAAATAGTAAATTAAATGTGCATACTCCTTAATGAGCAAATTTGATGAGGATCATCACTAACGCCTCCTACTATACATGGACCCATCACTAGGTCATGAGCAAGAGCATTAAAGGAGGAGTCTCCACCTTCTACAAGTCCTATCATGGAAGGAGTGGTTATTAGATCTCAAGCAAGAACCATTCAAGAGGAGGTTTTTAGCTTATTGCCATCATTAGCTTCTAAGGAGACTATTGGAGATCTTTTGTATCTAAGTTTTCATTAGTCACATTGCTAACAATTCCAGCCAAGGAGGACTTAGAGGAGATGTCATACATGAGTGAAGATGATCAAGGAGCAAGGAAGAATCATGTCGAGATTTTCGTCAATCTAGACGAGATTATAATTAGTTATTTTATTTTTAATATCTTTAAAGCTCTAAACATTTTAAAGGTATCTTATCTTTTATATTTCATAGGATTATTTTAATCCTTTATTTTCTTAGGATTTTTGGCTATTCAATCCCTAAGGTCGAGATAGTCGATGGTAGATGATTATTGATTAGTTCGTCCACAATATTGTGAGATACTTGTTTCTTCGTTTATGAAGTTCTCATTTTATTCATTCCTATTCAATAAAAGAGAGTGTCTTTGATTGAATCGTTGTGAGTCCTTACTAGGTTGTGCTTGTGTGTGTTAATCTTCTTAAAGATTGATACTCCCAGTCGATTTTAGTCCCCCATTATGCTTGTCTCGATTTGAAGACTTGTGTAAGGTTGAAGAAGGAAGGGTTAAGGTAATTCATTGTTCGGGTTTTGATCCAAGATCAAATTTCTTGCAATTATATAATGGTTCTTATCTTTCTATATTTCCATCAAGTTCATTCTATATTCATCTTCTTAATCTTACCATTCAAATCCATACAAGTCACGTGCTTGTTCTTTGAGTTTTCATAAATTTCGGCATTACCAATATTGATCTCACCCGATATTTGACGCCGAGATAATCAAATAAGTTATATAGCATGTGCGGTAGATATGTATTTGTTTTTTTTCTTTATTTTTCTTTTCCAAACCACTTGAATATTAGGTTGTGTTTGCTAGTAAGATCAGAAACACTAGCGTAAGTGTTTTGTAGAGTTTTTAGGAGTGTTTTGAATTTTTTTAACTAGTGTTTGTGTCTTAAGAATACTAAATATTTGCTTGACTAAGTATTTCGTTAAAGAAGTGTTTGTTTTAATTAGTGAGAGTCATTCTTATTCAAACTATTATATTCTATACGGTGAAAAATGGAATGCCATCGCTTTAAAATTAAAAAAAATCAAAATTTTAATTGATTCACTTATATAACTATATAATTCTTAGTTTCAAATAATTTATAATTAATGAATTGGGGATCTTGAAGTTACAACTAATTGTATCCAACTATCCATGATCTAAAGCCTATCATTTCAATCCTATTTCAAATTTTTATACATTGTACAACAAATTTTCAAGGTGAAACACAAAGAGGTTGATCAAGAGGACACAATGCTTTGCCAACTAGTGCAGTTTATAGGAACATGCTTCGGAGATTCGGGAGGCGGCTCTATTGTCCACTAGTCATAGAACTTGCTAGGACGGAACACGCAATCTTCTCTCGGCAGAGGTCGTAAGCCTGAGTCGGTTCCATGCATAAACAACTCACAATCAGATCTTATGCACCTAGTGGCCTCTTCTTCTTTGTTTGTTGCCTACAATAAACAACAACAAAAAAATATGCAGTTGAATCACTTCATATAAGAAAATTACTAGTATTTTTTTTCTAGACTAGTTTATAGGATGAGTGCTTGCAAATGTAAATTGCAGCTATATGCTCAAAGTACACACAATCAATTAATTAATCAACATATTTGCATGAGGTCAGATACCGAATTTAATTCAGGATACAAGCACGAATCAAATATGAAAACTTGGCATAAGAAATATACAGATATCAACAAATAACCTCGTCGTTCACATTCAAAATAATGATGTGAAAACAAAGCACTAGAGGTGGCTTGAATTCTAGAGTTCATGTTAAGTGTCGATGGATGCTATAAACAGCCACACTCAGATTACGATGTCTTTCAGTATATAAAACAAGAGCCAAATGAAGCCCTCAACACTACGAATCAAACAAATAATTAAATTCTCTTCCCTATCAACCAATACCCTGCAAATCATAAAAAATCAGGACCCAAAGCAATACGAATCACACAAAATTTATAAACCATAAAACTAAATCAGATGAGAGAAACCAAAACACAACAATGGTAGAATTGGAAGAGATGGTAGATTACCTTCTTGTGATTGATCGATCAAGTGATTGTTGAACATAAGAGAGGGTTGTGTTTGCGCAACTGTTGCTTCAACAAAGAAGAGAAGGATGTAAACTTCTTAGACACAAAAAGGGAAACAGGTGAGAGAAATGTGTTTTATATTTGGTGTAAGAGTGTAAAAACGAAAAAAAACATAAGGGTAATACTTTCTTATCATGGTAAAAACACTCATGAAAAAATACAAACTATGAGTGAAAGGAGTATTTCAAAAATACTACAATAAACACTTTACACTAGTGTTTTTCTTCATGTCAAATACATATTAAATATTGAGGAATTTTGGATGGTGCCCGTGGTTTGGGTTTTTTCTGGATTTACCACAAATTTTTTTAGTTCAAATGATACCCTTGTGTTTTAATATTTTTCGAAAAATGTCCAATTCGTTTAAATTGTAAAGTGATGTCACTAAAATAATATTTTTTAAATTGAGATTTTATTTAAGAAAATGATAAAATAGGCTAAACATTTTACACATAGGTTTTTTTTTAAAAGCTAGAAAAAATTCGGATGGTACCCTTGTGGTTTGAGGTATTACGGATTTTGTCCAAAATGTTTTATTTTTAGTTCGGATGGTTCCCTTTATGTTTTAATATTTTTCGAAAAATGTCCAATTCTATTTAGATTGTAAAGGGATGTCAACTTAAAATATTTTTTTTTAAAATACCTATGTGCAAAATGTTTAGCCTCTTTTAACTGGTCTTAAAAAGAAAAATATTAAAACACAAGAGCACCGTCTAAACTAAGAAAACCCTATGGGCAAAATCCGGAAAACCCCAAATCACATGGACACCATCTAGAATTTGACGTTCCCTTACAATTTAAACTAAATTGAGCATTTTCCAGAAAATATTAAAACACAAAGGCACCATCCAAACCAAAAAAATCTCTAGGTAAAATCTAGACATGTTCAAATCCAAACAGTCCGCCCGGAAAAACGGGCGGGTATGAACATAGGAAGAGGCCCCAACCGGGACAAATAGCCCGACCCAACGGCCCGACTAATATATATATATATATATATATATATATATATATATATATATATATATATATATATATATATATATATATTGTATTTATCAGTATAAATATAAATATTTTGTATAATTATAATAAATTTAATATATTTATGTATATATTTATGGTGTTGTTCAGGTAAGACACATTATTCCGGTACGGACGTGCGGCTGAACGTACAACCGACATGTGTCCCGAAATATATATTTTTTAATTATTTTTTTTTCCAGAAACGAGTGAAAGTAATAGTTCAAAACTTATTAAGAAATAGTTCATAACTTATAAAAGGATAGTTCATGAATTATAATAGAATAGTTCATAGTGCAAAATTTATAAAGTAGTGAAAGTAATACTTCAAAACTTATTATGGGATAGTTCATCAATTATAATTGAATAGTTCATGAATTATAATAGAATAGTTCAAAGTGCAAAATTTATAAAGGAGTGAAAGTAATAGTTCAAAACTTATTATGGGATAGTTCATGAATTATAATAGAATAGTTCATGAATTATAATAGAATAGTTCAAAGTGCAAAATTTATAAAGGATAGTGCATAACTTATAAAATGATAGTTCATGAATTACAATGGAATAGTTCATAACATATAAACGATTAATTTATGAATATTTTGATATAATATATTAGAAAGTAATAGTTCATGAATTATATGGGAATAGTTCAAAGTTTATAGGAGAATTGTGCTTAAATTATGACATGGTAGTTCAATCAAATTTTCATTCGTTTCTGAAAAAAGAAAAAAAAAACATTCGTTTCAAAAAAAAAAATTTCCTCCCGGGACACGTGTCAGCCGTACGTTCGCGGCCGTACCGCATTAAATGAACCGTACCTGAACAAATATATATATATATAAAATATCATAATAAAAACATTTTTTAAAATATTTTAAAAAAAAAACGGGTACCCGTAAGCCCGACCGGGTCTGGTACGACAATCTTTACAGGCCCGGTATCCGGGCCGAATCCGGATAAATGGTCTTAGTATTTTGTATTACCCAACCCGAACCCAAATCACTGTCCGAAATTTCCCTTACATATTTTAAACACTATAAACACTGTCGATGACAACCGTAAACTATATTTTTTCGCTGAACACGCCCTTTTCTCCATTTGTAACACTGACCAAAATGGCAATGGACTGAACATTTCAAGGCCCATTACGACGGCCCGATAATTACTCCAAAAATCCAAACTTACCCTAATACCCATTTACAAATAGATAATAAAAAGGCGATCTTCAATCTTCATCCGTCTCTTGAATTAGGGTTTTCGCCGTTTCACAGGAAGAGGAAGCTCAACCCTCATCAACAATGATATAGTCTTTTGTCCGCGACGGCGTTGTGATAGAAATATGGACGATCTAGATTGAGGACAAACTTCAACTACTTCTTCTTGATCGTTCGAATTGGATCATTCGTAGAACTTGGGCGGCATAAGCTTAGAAATGGATGCAGAAGCATTCGGTCGATCCGATCTAGTTAGATCGAATCATGCACGAAGTGGGGTAGATAGGTTTGATCCTTCAAAAGGATCCTCGAGTATGAAAGGCTTGGATAAAAGACTATATCTAAGATAGGACTTTAAGAGGATCGAAGAAGAAGTGATGTCAAAACCAAGTAAGAGGATTTTCCTTCTCAACACTTGGTTTCAACTTGGACATATCTTACAAATGAGTCAAGCCTTCCTTATATAGTGGATGGAGGTCATACGAAGAGTCGAAACATAAATGACGGAATTAGAAGCCGGAATTAAAGTTCCGAAAATGAAAAGCCTAAAATATAAAAGGTCGGAATTTAAGTCACGGAATCAAGTTCCGGAATTAAAGTTCCGAATATATAAAAGTCTATTATAAAATAGTTGCATAATAATAAATCTTCAAAATTGATGTCGGGTCCTTCTAGCCAGAAACACAGATATTTGATTGATTTCAATTGATGACGCCGAGACTCTTTAAAATTGGGAATCAACCCTTGGGTGGGTGGCAAGTCGTCCGACATAATAAGGAAAAACTCTGAATCGGGCGGCTCCAACTTCTAATACATGTGGATGGTCTCGCCGGTGAGTTTGTCTACCATGTCGTCTAAGCTTATGACATTGTACATCGGGGGCATGCCGGAAAGAAGAAAGGGTAAGACGGTAAATAAGTTATTAGACAAGACAAAATCAAACCTCGATTCAGCCGGCTCGAATTTGTAGTCCAACAACATTATTGTGCCATTGTCGAGGTTGATGGCTGCTTCTTTGTCCTCTTCAAAGCACTCACCATACACCGGTTTGATACCTTCAATTGGGAGTACCGGGGTGCAATCTTTATTGACGATATCATCCTCGTCCATGACTTCATCACACAACGGTTCGACCACCAACTCACACCTTAGTTGTGTCACCGCTTGAGGTTCGTCTTGTTGGGCGGACGTCATGTGGGCAAGTATTGTCGCCCTTATAACTTCTATCACATGCTTTAGAGCGGCATTTTCTTTGGCTAAGACGGCAGCACGTTGCTAGCGGTCATGTGGATACCATTGATACCCATGGATGGTCTCTTTGGGCCTTGGTGGATTTGGAGGAGGCAACCACTCCTCATCCTCAAAGTATACTCTCCGTCGGCTATGTGAATACCGTCGGTACCCACGGGTGGATTGTTTGGACTTCAGTGGATATGGAGGTGGTAACCATTCCTCATCCTCATCATAGGAATCATCATCGTCATAGATCATGAGGAATGATGAAGAACACTTGAAGATCTTCGAAGAACACCGAAGAACACTTGAAGATCTTCGAAGAACACTAAAGAACATTGATGTAACACCCCGAATTCTTAGAACTCGGAGTATTACTGGTTAGGACCTCACAATGGGTCCCGACCTCAGTTTGACAACAACATTACTAGGATCTTGCAACAAGACACAAATAAAGAAACCGAAATTCATAAAAATCATGTTTTTAGAGTAATGAATGCAACACTGTCTAGCAGCCTAAAGTACTTAAACAAAAGAAAAGAACAACTGTCTTAACCAAAAGAAAGGAAAGACAAAAATAACCCCCAACCCCGCTCTAAGGAGTACGGAGACCCGGCTGACCACTACTTCCAGATCACTCAGCTGCTGATCTAACCTGCGGTAAATCTAAAACAACAACAAGAAGAACCGTTAGCTAGTTATCTAAATATTAGCAGAATAATAGCAGCACAAATACACTCAGAGAAATATAAACACTCATCATGCTTTCAAACAAGTCCGTTTTATTATCTTGCTTTAAATTACTCTTTCACTCTAGTGATACTTATTTTGTGACACGAGGGGTTCCCAAACCTCGCCTCCGCCCCCGTGTAACCATCAGGAATGGATCCGATGCATCTCACCTTATACCTGCCTGGTCTGGGTATAGAGAACCTCCTAGTCTCCTGTCAGAGTTGGGCAATGATGTCACGGCCCGTTATACATACACTTGGGCCTTAAACGTAATAATAACAGTCGTCCTAGCAAGTTATTATTATTAAAACACGCACATAGCACACACAACCACTATCACTCAACTAATATCCAGAAACTGGCTAAGTAAGTCGCAAGGACTTACCTGAGTCAAAATACTCTCTAACACGCCTCAAACAATCCGTACTCGTGGTAACTCAAACGCCTGTCAAATAAGGCATGTGTATCAAAATCATATCTAGCTGTCCAACCTCATGCGAAGGAATTACGGAAAAACTCTCTCACGGTAAAAGACTATCTTACCCTTAGTCTCAACATTCTCAGAGTTTGTTCTTGAAATTTATTAATTTCATTTATAACTTGTTTTCAAAAAGAAACGTTTCCCTAAGATAGTTCCAAAACTTTTCCGAGACTAACCTACTGATACTTAATTCTTCTTGAGATTTATTAGGGTAGTTTATGCCATCGCTATCCTGAAGACGTTTAGAACATGTAACAATTAACTTACATACGTTCACCCACGTACCTATTCATAAGGTTAGAAGTCGTAAAACGAAAAGACCTAACCTACCTTAAATAACATGAACCCGTAAAACAAAACTCAAAGGTCCCTCAACCTTGCGTCTTTGACTACTATGCGGGCTGTTGCCCATCTCCTGCCTTGTACCCCTCTCACCGTCCTACTAAACTCACCAGCAGAACCTCTCTTACTGCTTACTTGTCTAGCCGCCACACCCAACCTTAAACCTACTGGTACAACAAGAACATGGGCAGCGAGGAGAGAAGACTTACCGGCACACTAAGGCTCGGTCGATAACGCAAACACTTCCCACACTGAGGCGAGACAAGGAAGGTTCGATTCAATCCGGAACTGCGTCGTGGAGTTGGTCCTGCTTGCCGGCCGAAGTTCAACCTGTGGTAATTCCGATTCACCGCCGTCACGACGCAATCAACAACAAACAAAAAAAGACGCAGCGGAGGGGAGGTGCTTTACCTCTGTCTTACGGTGGTCGATGTCGGCGACAAAAGAGCGCCGCCTCGTACGCAAGGTCGAAGGTCCGCCCTGTTGTCACCTGTACACCGGAGATGGCGGTTGTTGCCCAGTATCTGCAGGGAGCGGCGCAAGGCGGTTGAGCAGCTATTCGGTGGCCGGCGACTGCGTGATGATGGTAGCAGGTGACTCCTTGGCCGTCGATTGGAAAGGGAAGGGTTGCAGGTCCGTCGGTTTGGAAGGAGAGGCGTGCAGATCCGTCAAGTCGTCGATCGTCGAAAGAGGTGAAGGGGAGAGATATGCGGAAACGAATAACGTATCACATGCTACAATTTTGGTTTAAGGAAAGTGTGCTTCCAGTTACACACGAGGATAGAAGGTTGAAGGATTCGTTTAATCCGCCCACTTGTTATTGGGCCCGACCTGATGGGCTGATAAAAGCCTACTAGTATCCACATCCGGCCTGCTCTCCCTCTCTCATTAAAACCGGATACGAAATTCGTTAATTAAGGGTGGGAAATTTATAAAATACGGAATTAAACTCCGTATTTTTATAAATTTATTATTATTCTAATTTTAAGGTGCGAAGTTTATTTCCAGTTACAAGGTTTCGTCATTTTATGTGAACTAATGTCACATAAAATGATGGAAATAACACTCGTTCTATTTTATTTTTTTAATTTATGTAGTTATTTATCTATGATGGACGTTTCGGAAATATGTTAAATCCAGATTTAACGGAGTTTAAAAATTCCGGTCATTACATCAGTGCCCTCTTAAAAGAAGTTTCGTCCCGAAACTTAGAATGTTCCTCTTACTCACACATTTCTTCGGTATATTTAATTTTACCACGCAACTACTCAACCATCAAACTGACAAGTATCACAAAAACAGAATCACTCAAATCAATATGAAAACCTGTAAGGTCAAACAACACAACATCCGAGTACTAACTCGTCAAACAGGAGTAACCTCTAACCCCGCAAAGAACTCGGGATAGTTACGTCTAATACTCTCCCCAGTCTCCCAAGTGGCCTCATCAGCTCCTCTCCTAGACCACTGGATCCTCAGCATAGGTATCTCCTTGGATCGCAGACGTCTGGTACTGCGCTCCAAGACAGCTACTGGGTACTCTACAAATGTATGGTCAGGCTCAACTGTCAAATCCTCATGGTTGATGACGTGTCTCGGACCGGAATGTACTCTCTCAACTGAGATACATGAAAGACCGGATGGACACTCTCTAGTCTCGGCGGTAGTGCTAGTCTGTAGGCCACCTCTCCAACTCTCTCCAAGATCTCAAAAGGTCCGACATATCGGGGACTCAGCTTCCCCTTAATGCCGAAACGCCTGACTCCTCTCGTGGGTGACACTCTCAACCACACCTGAGCACCCACTCTAAACTCCAAAGGTCGACGCCTTTTGTCGGCGTAGGACTTCTGACGACTCTGAGTTGCTAACATCCGCTCTCGGACTAGGGCAATCCGAGCGATGTCATCCTGTATCTGCTCTGGAGCTACTCCATTAACTCGGCTGGGCTCATCCCAACATAATGGTGTACGACATCTCCTCCCGTACAAAGCCTCATAAGGAGCCATCCCAATAGACGCGTGCCAGCTATTATTATACGAAAACTCTACCAGTGGAAGATGATCTGGCCATACCTGTCCCCAATCTAGTACACACGCCCAAAGCATGTCCTCTAAGGTCTGAATGGTCCTCTCAGACTGTCCGTCTGTCTGTGGATGATAGGTTGTAGTGAAGTGGAGACTCGTCCTCAAAGCAGTATGTACCTGTTGCCAAAATCTCGAGGTAAAACGTCCATCTTTGTCAGAGACGATAGTCCTCGGTACTCCATGGAGTCTCACAATATGTCTGGTGAACTCCTCAGTCAGACGACTCACCGGCCACGTTTCCTTAATCGGAATGAAACGTGCGGTCTTCGTCAGGCGGTCTACCACTACCCAAATAGCATCAAATCCTCTGCTGAGTCTGAAACCAGTGACAAAATCCATGGATATATCCTCCCACTTCCACTGTGGTACTGAAAGTGGGTGGAGCTCTCCTCCAGACCTACGGTGCTCAATCTTGACCTGTTGGCAGGTCGTGCACTGAGCTACATACCGAGTCACATCGGGCTTCAGACCACCCCACCAGAAGGACCGTCTCACATCCTTGCACATCTTACTCGCTCCAGGATGTACTGAGTATGGGGTAGCATGAGCCTCACCTAGTATTCTCTGTCTCAACTCACTGTCTGACGGTACACAAACGCGGTCCTGACGTCTCATCACTCCATCTGCACCAATAGTAAACTGTGGGGCCTCATCTCGAGACATCCTGTCTCGGATCCTGATCAAAGTAGGGCAAGTCTCCTGCTTCTGTCGGATCTCATCCAACAGATCAGGAAGTAACTCCATGGTAGACAACTGACCATCAGTATCGGGAAACTGAACCTCTATCTCCAACCAAGCCAAGTCCCTCTACAACTGTGGTTGTACTGTCAACCGGGCTATCGCCCTCTCTCTAGGCGTCTTCCGGCTCAAAGCATCAGCTACCACATTCGCCTTTCCGGGGTGGTAAAGGATCTCAAGGTCGAAGTCCTTGATCAACTCTAACCACCGCCTCTGGCGGTTATTCAACTCTCTTTGAGTGAATATGTACTTCAGACTCTTGTGGTCTATAAAGATCTGACATGTCGCCCCATAGAGATAGTGACGCCAGATCTTAAGAGCATGGACTACTGCAGCCAACTCTAGATCATGTGTGGGGTAGTTCTCCTCATACGTCTTCAACTGTCGAGACGCATAGGCTATGACCTTACCCCTCTGCATCAAAACACACCCCAAGCCCAGCTTGGATGCATCGCTGTATACCACAAAGTCATCAATACCCTCAGGCTGTGCTAAAATCGGAGCGGACGTCAATCTCCTCTTCAGCTCCTCAAAACTCTGCTGACACGGCTCAGACCAGACAAACCGAGTGGTCTTCCTCAGAAGACAAGTAAGTGGTCGAGCAATCAAAGAGAACCCCTCCACAAACCGGCGGTAGTAACCTGCTAAACCTAGAAAGTTGCGGACCTCCTTAACATTCTTAGGAGGTTGCCAAGAAGATACTGACTCGATCTTCGCCGGATCGACCTTAATACCCTCAGCAGTCACCACGTGACCTAAGAAAGCTACCTCTGACATCCAAAACTCACACTTGGATAGCTTAGCATACAGCTGGCTATCCTGTAGAATCTGCAGTACTGTCCTCAAGTGTCCGGCATGCTCCTCTCGACTCCTGGAGTAGACTAGGATGTCGTCAATGAAGACCACTACAAACTGGTCTAAGAAGTCAATGAATATCCCATTCATTAACTCCATGAACACCGATGGTGCATTAGTAAGCCCAAATGGCATCACTACGAACTCATAATGACCATACCTAGTGCGGAATGCCGTCTTAGGTATGTCCTGATCTCTCACCCTCAACTGGTGGTAACCTGACCTCAAGTCTATCCTTGAGAACACAGACGCTCCATGCAACTGGTCCAACAGGTCATCTATGCGTGGCAGTGGGTACTTGTTCTTGATGGTCACCTTGTTCAGCTCTTTGTAGTCTATGTACAGCCTCATCGACCCGTCCTTCTTCTTCACAAACAACACTGGTGCACCCCAAGGAGACACACTAGGGCGTATGAAACCCTTCTCTGCTAGCTCCTCTAACTGCTTCTTCAGCTCAAGCAGCTCTATAGGTGCCATACGGTACGGAGCCTTCGAGATAGGTCTCGTGCCCGGCTCCAAGTCAATGCTGAAATCAACGCTCCTCTGTGGGGGTAGTCCTGGCAGGTCGTCACTGAATACCTCTGCAAACTCGCATGCAACAGGTATCTCCTCTATAGTCAAGCTCTTGCTTTCCTTCATGGCATAACACCAGAAGGCTTCGCAACCCTGTGCTATCAGTCTCGCTGCTCTCACTGCACTGATAACTGTACCTGACTTTCCGAGGTCCCAACCTCGGAATATTACTCTATGGCCCTCCTCCGTGGCAACGGTCACTGTCCTCCTACCAATGTCTAAGACTGCTCCGTGTTTCCTCATCCAGTCTATCCCTAAAATGACATCCTCATGAGCTAAGGGCATGACTAGAAAATTGACTAGCCAGTCTCGATCTCCCATGCAAACAGGACATCCAAAGATCTCTCTAGTCCCTCTTACCTTACTCCCATCAGGTAAGCCTATCATAAAAGGTATTCCCTCTACCGTAGCTAAGGACAACCTATCTACGCATGCATCAGATATGAAGGAGTGTGTAGCACCCGTATCAAATAAAACTCGTACAGGTAAGTGATGAATCTGGATCGTACCTGTGGCAGTCGGTGCATCTGGCTGATCAGCATCTCTCAACTCAAACACTCGAGCCTGAGCTCCTCTAGTATCAGCCACACTACCACGTCCTCTGCCCCGACCTGCTCCCTGCATAGAACTCTGTGGTGGTGTGTGTCTTGGAGCCCTGTAAGACTGCTGCTGACTAGGAGCTCTGTACTGCTGCTGCTGACTCGGAGTCCGGTACTGTGGCGGTCTCTATACACTCCCTGATAAGCCTGCAGGAGAAGAACCCTGCTGAGATGGAGCCTTGCCCTGACGGCAGAATGCAGCTCTATGTCCAACCTTGCCGCACTGGAAGCAAGTCACTGCTGGCTTTGTGCAGTTCGATCGGATGTGTTCATAGCTACTGCAGTTGTGGCACTGCAAGCCACCAGCTGAAGCCTGACCAGTAGATGTATGGCTCTATCGCCCCTGAGTCTGTCCCCGTCCAAAAGCAGCTACTCCTGAACTACCACTAGCATAACCTGTCCTCTGCCGCTTATCCGGCCTGTCTGACTGAGCAGCTCTCCTCGACACTGGTCTGTCTCTCTCATATGCAGATGCCCTATCCTGATAGTCTGACAGAGTCTCACTGAGAAATCCTGCCAGATAGGAACGGGTACTCTCTCTCAATCTCCGTGAAAAGAGATAGACATGCTGCTCCTCAGGAGGTGCAGCTGGTCCAAGCAGTGTCAGTTCCTTTTGGAACTTCTTGATGGCAGCAGCAATCGGAATGTCCTCAAATCCAGCCTCAATGAAGTCCTGAAATCTCTCTCTCCTCAACGAGACAGGGCAGTATCTGTCTCTAACAATGCTCCTTATCTGCTCCCAACTGGTGACTCGACTACGCATGGTCCGCCACCAGGAATGAGCATCTCCAGTGAAGCAGGTCTGCACCAAGTCTACCTGCCGATCCTCTGGGCAGCGTATTGCCTCTAACGCAGTCTCCACTTGTCCAATCCAGTGCTCCACCTCCAGTCCTATCTCTCCACTATATGAGGGAACCTTCTGAGAGTTGAAAGCCTTCAACCACTCATCCGGCCTCGGTGCTCTAGTCCTAGTAGGCGCTCTATCAGCCACAACTCTCCTCTCAGGTACAGCTGGCACTTGAGGCGCTCCCTGTGTCACCTGGACAGATCTAACCGGTACTGGTGGTACTTGGGTAAGTCTCTCTGTCCTAGCAGCCTCCTCCATACGCTCCACGTATGCTCGGTACTCTTTGTACTCAGTCGCTCCAATGGAAACACGTCCTGACTCCGTCGAGCGTGCTCTTTGTGCTCCAGACCTAGCAACGGTCTCATTCCTGACCTCAGGACCTACACTCTCAGCTACCTCCTCCACTCCAGCCTCTGGCATGATCACTGCTGGTGGATCCTCTCGAGGAGCTCGACCTCGGCCTCGGGCTAGTGGGGGTCTACCTCCACGGCCGCGTCCTCTAACTATAGGGGTCCTATATCCCCTACCTGGTCCAGCTGGAGGGAGAGGTGGACGACTTCTGCCTCGACCAGTAGCTAGCGTAGCTCTAGTACGTGCCATCTGCGCAAGAATAATAACTATAATTACTACTAGCTGAAAGTCCAAAAGTCCAACTACCGTAAAACCTAAAGTCCAACTAAGCATACTGAGATCCGTGGTAGTAGTGGTGGTCAGCCGTACTTTTCTATTCCCAACCAGACTATGCATGCATTTAAAACCAAAAATTTTCTTTTTAAAACTCAGACCCCTTTTCGGGTTCTGCTTAAAACTTATTCGGTCTTTCAGAAGATTTCAAGTGCCATTGTTGCCAACCTAGAGCTCTGATACCATGTTGTAATACCCCGAATTCTCAAAACTCGGAGTATTACTGGTTAGGACCTCACATTGGGTCCCGACCTCAGTTTGACAACAACATTACTAGGATCTTGCAACAAGACACAAATAAAGAAACCGAAATTCATAAAAACCATGTTTTTAGAGTAATAAATGCAACACTGTCTAGCAGCCTAAAGTACTTAAACAAAAGAAAAGAACAACTGTCTTAACCAAAAGAAAGGAAAGACAAAAACAACCCCCAACCCCGCTCTAAGGAGTACGGAGACCCGGCTGACCACTACTTCCGGATCACTCAGCTGCTGATCTAACCTGCGGTAAATCTAAAACAACAAGAAGAAGAACCGTTAGCTAGTTATCTAAATATTAGCTGAATAATAGCAGCACAAACACACTCAGAGAAATATAAACACTCATCATGCTTTCAAACAAGTCCGTTTTATTATCTTGCTTTAAATTACTCTTTCACTCTAGTGATAGTTATTTTGTGACACGAGGGGTTCCCAAACCTCACCTCCGCCCCCGTGTAACCATCAGGAATGGATCCGATGCATCTCACCTTGTACCTGCCTGGTCTGGGTATAGAGAACCTCCCAGTCTCCTGTCAGAGCTGGGCAGTGATGTCACGGCCCGTTATACATACACTTGGGCCTTAAACGTAATAATAACAGTCGTCCTAGCAAGTTATTATTATTAAAACACGCACATAGCACACACAACCACTATCACTCAACTAATATCCAGAAACTGGCTAAGTAAGTCGCAAGGACTTACCTGAGTCAAAATACTCTCTAACACGCCTCAAACAATCCGTACTTGTGGTAACTCAAACGCCTGTCAAATAAGGCATGTGTATTAAAATCATATCTAGCTGTCCAACCTCATGCGAAGGAATTACGGAAAAACTCTCTCACGGTAAAAGACTATCTTACCCTTAGTCTCAACATTCTCAGAGTTTGTTCTTGAAATTTATTAATTTCATTTATAACTTGTTTTCAAAAAGAAACATTTACCTAAGATAGTTCCAAAACTTTTCCGAGACTAACCTACTGATACTTAATTCTTCTTGAGATTTATTAGGGTAGTTTATGCCATCGCTATCCTGAAGACATTTAGAACATGTAACAATTAACTTACATACGTTCACCCACGTACCTATTCATAAGGTTAGAAGTCGTAAAACGAAAAGACCTAACCTACCTTAAATAATATGAACCCGTAAAACAAAACTCAAAGGTCCCTCAACCTTGCGTCTTTGACTACTATGCGGGCTGTTGCCCATCTCCTGCCTTGTACCCCTCTCACCGTCCTACTAAACTCACCAGCAGAACCTCTCTTACTGCTTACTTGTCTAGCCGCCACACCCAACCTTAAACCTACTGGTACAACAGGAACATGGGCAGCGAGGAGAGAAGACTTACCGGCACACTAAGGCTCGGTCGATAACGCAAACACTTCCCACACTGAGGCGAGACAAGGAAGGTTCGATTCAATCCGGAACTGCGTCGTGGAGTTGGTCCTGCTTGCCGGCCGAAGTTCAACTTGTGGTAGTTCCGATTCACCGCCGTCACGACGCAATCAACAACAAACAAAAAAAGACGCAGCGGAGGGGAGGTGCTTTACCTCTGTCTTACGGTGGTCGACGTCGGCGACAAAAGAGCGCCGCCTCGTACGCAAGGTCGAAGGTCCGCCCTGTTGTCACCTGTACACCGGAGATGGCAGTTGTTGCCCAGTATCTGCAGGGAGCGGCGCAAGGCGGTTGAGCAGCTATTCGGTGGCCGGCGACTGCGTGATGATGGTAGTAGGTGACTCCTTGGCCGTCGACTGGAAAGGGAAGGGTTGCAGGTCCGTCGGTTTGGAAGGAGAGGCGTGCAGATCCGTCAAGTCGTCGATCGTCGAAAGAGGTAAAGGGGAGAGATATGCGGAAACGAATAACGTATCACATGCTACAATTTTGGTTTAAGGAAAGTGTGGTTCCAGTTACACACGAGGATAGAAGGGTGAAGGATTCGTTTAATCCGCCCACTTGTTATTGGGCCCGACCTGATGGGCTGATAAAAGCCTACTAGTATCCACATCCGGCCTGCTCTCCCTCTCTCATTAAAACCGGATACGAAATTCGTTAATTAAGGGTGGGAAATTTATAAAATACGGAATTAAACTCCGTATTTTTATAAATTTATTATTATTCTAATTTTCAGGTGCGAAGTTTATTTCCAGTTACAAGGTTTCGTCATTTTATGTGAACTAATGTCACATAAAATGATGGAAATAACACTCGTTCTATTTTATTTTTTTAATTTATGTAGTTATTTATTTATGATGGACGTTTCGGAAATATGTTAAATCCAGATTTAACGGAGTTTAAAAATTCCGGTCATTACAATTGAAGAGAAAAAAAAATGATGATGAGCAATCAAGAACACAAGTAAAGAACTTGACCTCGATCCCTTCCTCTGATACCAATGATAGAAATATGGACGATCTAGATCGAGGAGAAACTTCAACTACTTCTTCTTGATCGTTCGAATTGGATCATTCGTAGAACTTGGGCGGCATAAGCTTAGAAATGGATGCAGAAGCGTTCGGTCGATCCGATTTAGTTAGATCGAATCATGCACGAAGTGGAGTAGATAGGTTTGATCCTTCAAAAGGATCCTCAAGTATGAAAGGCTTGGATAAAAGACTATATCCAAGATAGGACCTTAAGAGGATCGAAGAAGAAGTGATGTCAAAACCAAGTAAGAGGATTTTCCTTCTCAACACTTGGTTTCAACTTCGACATATCTTACAAATAAGTCAAGCCATCCTTATATAGTGGATGGAGGTCATACGAAGAGTCGAAACATAAATGACAAAATTAGAAGCCGGAATAAAGTTCCGAAAATGAAAAGCCTAAAATATGAAAGGTCGGAATTTAAGTCACGGAATTAAGTTCCGGAATTAAAGTTTCGAATATATAAAAGTCTATTATTAAATAGTTGCATAATAATAAATCTTCAAATTTGATGTCGGGTCCTTCTAGCCAGAAACACAGATGACGATGCCATCCGGGGACGTATCACGTTGATTTCCCTAAATACATGTTGTACTAGAACTTGTGTAAATATAGAAAGCAAGACGAAATTATAAAAAATTATCATATCTATTTTCCATGATAGTTTTGAAATTTGATTGATTGAGTTTATAAGGACGAGATTTTCATGTTAGTAATCATGGTCCTTATAGTGAAATTTGAAATTTTGTTTCAAACTAAGTTGTTTTTTAATATAAAATAATGAAATATATTTTAATTTGTTATATTTTGTGATAAAAGAACACGTGTTCATTCACTAGACGACACATCGTCTAATGGATCGAAAGGCCGATTAAATCAGCAAATGAACTAACAATCATGAGGGAACCAAAACATACAAAAAAGGAACACCAAAGGAAGAACAAAGGGAAGCAAAGCGAGGAAGAAGCAACAAGAACAACTTTGTAGTAGCAGTGTAGATCGAGTACAACTCTCACGGACCACCCAAAGGAACCTCACATTTTGAATCTTCTATTGAGCCTTTAAATTTCAATCATCTATCCTCAACTCATTCGCATGAACAAATTCTACTCTTCTTCTAAATGAAGCTCATAATATCAAGACGTGTCATAAATCATCGGACCATATATCATGAAACAAAGAAACTCTATTGATGATTGTTTGTTATTTGTTTTTAGTTACACTCTATAAAAGAACATTAAAACTTTCTTTGTTAGTTGGACCTTGATTAGCTTACAAATAGAAGGAATAAACGCCCACCAAAAGGAGAGCCAACCGTGAAAATCTAATCAACATGTTTTTGTGAGAATGGTTAGAAGGACTATCAAATTCAACTCCCTTTTTGAAAAAAAGAGCACAAATTTTCCGAAGCATATTGAATCCAAGACACATATCCACATCACAAATGTCATGATGTTACATAAAGTCTTCTTCCATGGGAACTAAATCACCCAAGATCCAGCTCCCAAAATTTCCCAAATTTTATGTAATGCATTTCATCTAAGTTTTGTATATTCGAGATGATTTAGACAAATGCATCATGTGTTCATTTGTTTGGGTTGTTGTTGCAAGTCTTTTCAATCTAATTGGTTGATATGTATGCTTCCGGTAAAAGAATACTCTTTCTATCCTTTTTTTTTTGAGATGATGAATTTACAAAGATAGCGGGTGAAAGGGATTCCACTTGGTGGCGGGTTATGCCCATGTTGGTGGGGATAAATGGGATTAACCATTTAATCCCACAATGTTTTTATTGGTTTGATTTGTTTTTTCATTTGGTGCAAAAATCAATTAACAAAGAGAAAAACCCGTAACAACGTACTTTTGTTTTTTTTTGTTTGAAAAAAGTATTCAGCAAGTTGATGGTCAATTTTTTTTACTTAGTGTTCAAATTCATTGATTTAGGAAATTTAGGAGACAACAACGTGAAGGAAGCGGGAGGTTGATAAAGGGCTTTCAGCAGGTGGAAGAGACGAGGGAAGAGTCGGAGCACAGAAACTGCCGAATCCTTCGGTGAAGGAAGGGAAGAAGCTGACAAGGAGATGCGGACGGTGATTAGAGATCTGAGCAAAATATTGTTGCCGTATTTGGATAAGAGATGACACTACTAAAACAATAGTTTGGCATTGGCATTGTGCCGACGCAAAGGATGATTTCCCCTCGTAAATGGTCTTTGTGTCGGCACTGCAACGACATTGATGCCGACACAATTGTGCTTGACGCAAAAGGTATTTTGTGATGGGACTTGCCGTCGTATAATCATTTATGTCGGTTCCACAACGGCATACCACCGACGCAAACAAAATTCTCCAACGACGCCAATTACACCATTTGCAACGGCTTTCTTCTGTCATCATTTTCAATATTTGCGATGGCTTTCTTCCGTCGCCGACTCTAATATTGCGATGGCTAACTTCCATCGCAAAGTACGCCACCAATTTCATCATTTGTGACGGCTCTTTGCCGTCGTCAACTCCAACATTTGCGACGACTGTTTGTTGACGCCAAAACCTAGTTATGACGGCATTTGCCGTCGCCAATGAGTTGTCACAAAGTTTTAGAATATGATAATTTCTATTTAATACTAATACTATATATATATATATATACACTTTATAAGCTTATTTAAACAATGGTTATTTTCACATCGAAGCTTAATTATTTTTTTCTCATAAGACAAACGTTTTATAACTTAAAAGAGAACTACTCTTTACAAACACACAAAGTGAGAATAAAAATATATAACTCAATTTGGGACTAAATAGTAAATTAAATGTGCATACTCCTTAATGAGCAAAGTTGATGAGGATCATCACTAACACCTCCTACATATATGGACCCATCACTAGGTCATGAGCAAGAGCATTAAAGGAGAAGAAGTCTCCACCTTCTACAAGTCCTATCATGGAAAGAGTGGTTACCAGATCTCAAGCAAGAACCGTTCAAGAGGAGGCTTTTAGCTTATTGTCATCATTAGCTTCTAAGGAGACAATTGGAGATCTTTTGTATCTAAGTTTTCATTAGTCACTTTGCTAACAATTCCAGCCAATGAGGACTTAGAGGAAATGTCATACATTAGTGAAGATGATCAAGGAAGCAAGGAAGAATCAAGTCGAGATTTTCGTTAATCTAGACGAGATTATAATTAGTTATTTTATTTTTAATATCTTTAAAGCTCTAAATATTTTAAATGTATCTTATCTTTTATATTTCGTAGGATTATTTTAATCCTTTAATTTCTTAGGATTTTTGGCTATTCAATCCCTAAGGTCGAGATAGTCGATGGTAGATGATTATTGATTAGTTCGTTCACAATATTGTGAGATACTCGTTTCTTCATTTATGAATTTATCATTTTATTCATTGCTATTCAATAAAAGAGAGTGTCTTTGATTGAATCGTTGCGAGTCCTTACCAGGTTGTGCTTGTGTGTGTTAATCTTGTTAAAGATTGATACTCCTAGTCGATTTTAGTCCTCCATTATGCTTGTCTCGATTTGAAGACTGTGTAAGGTTGAAGAAGGAAGGGATAAGGTAATTCATTGTTCGGGTTTTGATCCAAGATCAAATTTCTTGCAATTATATATTGGTTCTTATCTTTCTATATTTCAATCAAATTCATTCTATATTCAATCTTCTTAATCTTACCATTCAAATCCAT
This sequence comes from Fagopyrum homotropicum, assembly GCA_033239125.1. Lineage (NCBI taxonomy): Eukaryota > Viridiplantae > Streptophyta > Magnoliopsida > Caryophyllales > Polygonaceae > Fagopyrum > Fagopyrum homotropicum. Next base: position 141,102,517 of record BSWB01000003.1, on the reverse strand, counting down.
ACAATTCACGTTATTGTTCTTTGAGTTTTCATAAATTTCGGCATTACCAATATTGATCCCGCCCGATATTTGACGCCGAGATAATAAAATAAATTATATAGCATGTGTGGTAGATATGTATTTGTTTTTTTTCTTTATTTTTCTTTTCCAAACAACTTGAATATTAGGTTGTGTTTGCTAGTAAGATGAGAAACATTAGCGTTAGTGTTTTGTAGTGTTTTTAGGAGTGTTTTGAATTTTTTTTTAACTAGTGTTTGTGTCTTAAAAATACTAAATATTTGCTTGACTAAGTATTTCGTTAAAGAAGTGTTTGTTTAAATTAATGAGAGTCATTCTTATTCCAACTATTATATTCAATACGGTGAAAAATGAAATGCCATCGCCCTAAAATTAAAAAAAATTCAAAATTTTAATTGATTCACTTATATAACTATATAGTTCTTAGTTTCAAATAATTTATAATTAATGAATTGGGGATGTTGAAGTTACAACTAATTGTATCCAAATATCCATGATCTAAAGCCTATAATTTCAATCCTATTTCATATTTTTATACATTGTACAACAAATTTTAAAGGTGAAACATAAAGAGGTTGATCAAGAGGACATTGAATGTTTTGCCGACTAGTGTAGTTTATAGGAACATGCTTCGGAGATTCGGAAGGCGGCTCTACTGTCCACTAGTCGTAGAACTTGCTAGGACGGAACACGCAATCTTCTTTGGGTAGAGGTCGTAAGCCTGAATTGGTTCCATGCACAAACAACTCACAATCAGATCTTATGCACCTAGTGGCGTCTTCTTCTTTGTTTGTTGCCTACGGTAAACAAAAACAAAAAATATGCCGTTGAATCACTTCATAGAAGAAAATGACTTAGTGTTTTTTTTCTAGACTAATTTATAGGATATGAGTGCTTGCAAATGTAAATTGCAGCTATATGCTCAAAGTATACACAATCAATTAATTAATCAACATATTTGCATGAGGTCATAAGTGAAAGATACCGAATTTCATTCAGGATACAAGCACGAATCAAATATGAAAAATTGACATAAGAAATATACAGATATCAACAAATAACCTCGTCGTTCACATTCAAAATAATGATGTGAAAACAGAGCATTAGAGGTGGCTTGAATTCTAGAGTTCATGTTAAGTGCCGATGGATGCTAAAAACAGCCACAATCAGATTACGATGTCTTTCAGTATATAAAACAAGAGTCAAATGAAGCCCTCAACACTACGAATCAAACAAATAATTAAATTCTCTTCCCTATCAACCACAACCCTACAAATCATACAAAAATCATAAACCAAAGCAATACGAATCACACAAATTTTTTTATAAACCATAAAACTAAATCAGATGAGAGAAACCAAAACACAACAATGGTAGAATTGGAAGAGATGGTAGACTACCTTCTTGTGATTGATCGATCAAGTGATTGTTGAACATAAGAGAGAGTTGTGTTTGCGCAACTGTTGCTTCAACAAAGAAGAGAAGGATGTGAACTTCTTCGACACAAAAAGTGAAACATGTGAGAGAAATGTGTTTTATATTTGGTGTGAGAGTGTAAAAACGAAAAAAAAACGTAAGGGTAATACTTTCTTATCATGGTAAAAACACTCATGAAGAAAACAAACTATGAGTGAAAGGAGTGTTTCAAAATTACTACGATAAACACTTCACACTAGTGTTTTTCTTCATGTCAAATACATATTAAATATTGAAAAATTTTGGATGGTGCCCTGTGGTTTGGGTTTTTTCCGGATTTACCACATATTTTTTTAGTTCAGATGATACCTTGTGTTTTAATATTTTTCGAAAAATGTCCAATTCGTTTAAATTGTAAAGTGATGTCAACTAAAATAATAATTTTTTAAATTGAGATTTTATTTAAGAAAATGATAAAAGAGGCTAAACATTTTACACATAGGTCTTTTTTAAAAACTAGAAAAATTTCGGATGATACCCTTATGGTTTGAGGTATTCCGGATTTTGTCCAAATGTTTTTTTAGTTCGGATGGTTCGCTTTATGTTTTAATATTTTTCGAAAAATGTCCAATTCTATTTAGATTGTAAAGGGATCTCAACTTAAAATATTTTTTTTAAAAATACCTACTTGCAAAATGTTTAGCCTCTTTTAAATGGTCTTAAAAAGAAAAATATTAAAACACAAGAGCACCGTCTGAACTAAGAAAACCCTCTGGGAAAAATCCGAAAAACCCCAAACCACCTGGACACCATCTAGAATTTGACATTCCCTTACAATTTAAACTAAATTGAGCATTTTCCAGAAAATATTAAAACACAAAGGCACCATCCAAACCAAAAAAATCTCTAGGTAAAATCTAGACATGTTCAAATCCAGACAGTCCGCCCGGAAAAACGGGCGGGTATGAACATAGGAAGAGGCCCGATCGGGACAAAAAGCCCGGCCCAACAGCCCAACTAATATATATATTTAAAATATCATAATAAAAACATTTTTTAAAATATTTTTTTTTAAAAAAAAGGGTACCCGTAAGCCCGTCCGCATGCCCGACCGGGCCTGGTACGACAATCTTTAGCCCGAACCGAATCCGTATAAATGGTCTTAATATTTTGTATAACCCAACCCGAGTCCGAATATAAACGAAGCTAGTAAAATCTAAAGGAAAAATAACTCAAAATAATACCAACTATCAACACTGAACCGAAAATAATATGAACTTTGAAAATTACTAGGAGCGATACAAACCATCAATGTATTTACCAATAATAATACGACATACTTTTCCGGCAAAAACTCTAGCTCCGGCGATGACGTGGTAGCCGGAATGTTACAGGTCATCAAATAAATGCATTAAATGTGTGATGTGGATTTTGTTTTTAGAAAAATCAATTTAATAATATTTAAAATATTAAAAAATAAAATATTTTTAAAATTTTAAATAATCTTTTTTTAAAAAACATTTGTACAAATTTTTTTAAAAAATATTTTTTGTAAAAAAATTTAAATAAAGTTTGAACATTTTTTTAAACAAGTTTGTAAAAATATGTAAAAATATTTTTTTTAAGAAAAAAAATAAAAATTCATTGATCTTTTATAAAAAAATAAAATTTCTTTGATCTTTTTTTTTTAATTCTAAAAATTTTTTATATTTTTTGTTTTAATCTTGTAACTAATCCAATCCGTAAAGAATTTCTTTTCCCAAATTTGTTGTAATTTTTTTTTTCCTAAAAAAAATATTCAAATTTTTTTCCGAATATTTTTAAATAAAGTTTGATCTTTTTTTATTCCATTTTTTCCCTAAAAAAAATAATTTTTTTTTATTTAAATTGTAACAAAATATTCGAATATTTAAATAAAGTTTGATATTTTTTTTCCTAAAATTGTTTTTAGAATTAAAATTTTAATTTTATAAAAAAAATCCCAAAAATAAATTTGATAAAAAAAAATTTTATTTTTTGAAAAAATAAATATTATTACATTTGTTTTTACAAATCTATTTTAAAAAAATTTCAAACTTTATTTTAAAAAAATATTTTTTTAAAATAAATATTTGTAAATTTTTTTTAAAAAAATTATTATTTAAAATTTTAAAAATAATAATTTTTTTATTTTTTAATATTTTTAATATTATTAAATTGTTTTTTTTTAAATATTAAATCCACATCACACATTCAACACATTTATTTGATGACATGTAACATTCCGGTTGCCACGTCATCGCCGGAGCTAGGGTTTTTGCCGGAAAATATGACGTATTATTTTTGGTAAATACATTGATAATTTGTATCGCTCCTAGTATTTTTCAAAGTTCGTATTATTTTCGGTTCAATGTTGATACTTGGTATTATTTTGGGTTATTTTTCCAAATCTAAAATACCCCAAATCATTGTCCGAAATTTTCCTTAAATATTTTAAACACTATAAACACTGTCGATGACAACCGTAAACTATATTTTTTTAATCGCTGAACATGCCATTTTCTCCATTTGTAATACTGACCAAAACGGCAATGGGCTGAACATTTCAAGGCCCATTACGACGGCCCGATAATTATTCCGAAAACCCCAAAGGCGATCTTCAATCTTCATCCGTCTCTTGAATTAGGGTTTTCGTCGTTTCACAAGAAGAGGAAGCTCAACCCTCATCAACAATGGTATTCTTCGCACTATTTCCGTCTCTCTTCAAATCTATTAATGTTTTTTTTTTGTAGTGTTTTCACTGATACTTAATAACATATCCGCTTCGATTTTAGTTAGTTTTTTATTTAAACGTCTACTGACTTTCATTCACTGATGTTCATCAGTTAGGGTTTATGCCTGTTTTTAACTTCAATTTACCAATGTGTCGATTTTCTATGAAGTTATGCCACATGAGGCTTTCAAAGTTGCTAAAGGTGCACCCTCCGATCAAAGCCTGACCCGTTCCTTTTTTTTTTTTGTTGCTGTCACTTTAACTACCACTATTCTTATCTACGATATTCCTTAAAAATTGGCATTTTATTTCTATTTTTTGAAAAATTACTTGTATTAAGAAAAGGAAGAATAAGAAATTTAAATGAGAGTTCAAAGACTTAGAACAAGGGACAAAATATAAGCAAGTGCAAGGTGAGAAGGGGGAAGAGACTAGATCAAGGGAGGTGAATGCCAAGGATTGAAGCCCAAAAGATCGAGTCATTGGATTGGTATTTCCAATGGTGAGATGCGTAGTTCTTGATGGAGATGATGGATTCATTAGCGCATGTGATTGCTGTTGTGAACGTGTGATTGTAGAGCATGTTGTTCCTTGCTTTCCACGTAAAATATACGAAGGTTGAGATAGAATGCAGGCGATGAGGTTACCTCTTAGTTTTCTTTGCTTTTCGAGCCAATACAAGACCTTATAAAGGTAGGGGGCGGGGTAAGGGGTCCTAGTCCATCAATGGAGGACTTTGGTCAGGGTGGGTAGTTTGTGTGGCAGGCAATCCAAGCAATGAAGCTATATTTAAGGATATTCAGATCATACCAAAGGGTCTTGAAAGTATCGGCATTGGCAGGAGGGATAGAATTCCTAAGCAAGAGGTAGGTCTTCTTTGTGGAGAAGGAACCCGACGAGCTAAGGGAGGATAGGGTAGATCCATTAGTAGCAAGGACAATGGAGAGATCGTCTCTAACACTCAAGATCATGTTCCACATGTGGCTAAGGTTGTAGTTTTTACGGCAATCCCAAATTGAATGTCTTGTGATGATGTTTCTTTTGATCCAAATACACCAAATGTTGTCAGCATTGGAATCCAAATCAAAAAAAATTCAACCAAATAACAGTAGTAAAAGTGACTACCATTATATGGTTGAATTTTTTAGATTTTGACCACTTTTGAAAATATGCACAAATAAATATAGGGGTTTGAAGTTGGGTACGAAGTCAATTGTATTCTTTTTAGTAGAAGATACATAATGTATTTATCAAACACTTATGTTTCACAAAAATTATTCTGATACACTTGTGAATAGTAAGATTGTTTTTTGCTTCCTTGCTAAAACACCGTATATTTTTTTTATTGTTGAACACGCCCTTCTCTCAGTTTTCAAGGCCCATTATGACGGCCTAATAATTACTCCGAAAACCCTAACTTACCCTAAAAAGCTAAAACCAATTTACAGGTACAAAATAATAAGGCGATTTTCAATCTTCTTTCGTCTCTTGAATTAGAATTAGGGTTTTCTCTGTTTCACAGGAAGAGGAAGCTCAACCCTCATCAATAATGGTATCCTCACACTCTTTCCGCCTCTCTCAAAATCTATTAATTTTTTTTTTTGGGGTAGTGTTTTCATTGATACTTCATAACATAACTATAGGATATCATGTGTAGATATATAGAATAAGGGGGCCAAGTATGTAAATGAATCCAAAGGCTAACAAACCTTAACAACCTCATGTTGTGTGTATATATACTTATTTGGTATTTCATTCAATACATGAGTATTACGATTCAATTCATACACTATGTGTTTACATGGTATCAGAGCCTCTAATTTTTCAGATCTAAACACATAGATTTTCCTAGCACATTATACACCTTATACACATTCATTCTTCCGCTTTCATTTTCTCTGAACTATGGCTACCATCAAGTATTCTACCTCCTCTGATCCTCCGCTTCATTCTAACCTTGATCGACACATCACAATTGATGTTAACGATCCTTTGTACTTGTCCAATTCGGACAATCCAAGGATGCAGTTGGTCTCTATTTTGTTCAATGGAGCTAACTTCACTTCTTGGCGATGCAGCATTCGAATGGCACTTGGCGCCAAGCAAAAATTAGGTTTCATCGATGGAACCTGCATCAAACCTGCAATTGGAGAAAATGAGCAACTTACCAGATGGATTAGAGCAAACTATACGATTCGTTGTTGGATCATGCATTCAATGAAATCAAAATTTACAAAAATGTTCACTTATTCAGAATCTGCTCTAGCTCTATGGCAGAACATTGTTGAGCGTTTTGAGGTATCTAATACACCTCTTGTTTATCAAATTTAAAAAGATATGTCTTCTCGCAAACAAGAAAATGCTTCTGTTTCCATTTATTTTGGCAAAATGAAGAAATTATGGGACGAGCTGAGTTCAATTGATGCAATTCCTACTTGTTCATGTTGTGGTATCATTCACTACACATGTGATATTCTTAAAAAAATGTATGTCAAGAAAGCCAATAACCGAGTTATGCATTTTCTTATGGGATTAAATGAGCAATATGAATATATACGAAGTCACATTTTATCTTTGAAAACTCTACCTACTGAAAATAGAGTTTTTCACATGACATTGCAAGTAGAAAAGCAAAAGGAGCTTACATGTCATGCTTCAAATTAGGTTTAGTTATAGTTTTATATTTTATTTTAATTCGAGTACAAATATAAAAATTGATATTTTTAATTAAATGTTTTCAGGCCTAAATTTAATTTTCTAAAAATTTTAAATTAAAAATATATAAACATACTTCTTTACTGTTACTTAGTATTTATAAAATTACTTAATTTAAAATTTAACGTGAAAATAATTAATTTTAAAACTTATTTTTTGTTTATGTTTTACTTAAAAAAACAAAAAATAAAAATTAAGTTATTTTTTTTATTATAATTATCTATATCTATTATACATACTAAAACAGAGTACATGATTTGATGACGTGGCGCGCTGTGGAAGCAGCAATCAAATGGAGCTCCCACAATTTTTTGGCCAATAAATCTTTATTTTTTAAGCCATAAAATCTTTTTTTTCTAAACTAACCCACTGCTATTCAAAATTATACGTAACTTTTTTTTTTGTTGGAGATTCTCCAAGATTTTATAGGCCAATAAATCTGTATTTTTTTGTGGGAGGAAAGCTTTTGTTGGGTCGTTGTGACCCACTGATTTGTGGGTCGTTGTGACCCACTGATTTGTGGGTCATTGAAACCCACTGATTTGTGGGTCATTGTAACCCAATAATTTGTGGGTCATTGTGACCCAGTATGTTGTGGGTCGTTGTGACCCACTGATTAGTGTGTCATTGTGACCCACTGATTTGTGTGTCATTGTGACCCACTGATTTGTGTGTCGTTGTGACCTACTAATTTGTGGGTCGTTGTGACCTACTGATTCATGGGTCGTTGTGACCTACTGATTCATGAGTCGTTGTGACCTAATAATTTATGGGTCCTTGTGACCTACTAATTTGTGGGTCCTTAAAATCTACTAATTTGTGGGTTGTTTCTGACCCACTAATTTGTGGACCGTTGAACTATTAAATTCGTAATTCTTATTTTATCAATATAATAAATATACATATATATACTTTACTAAAACAAAAAACACTAATTCTTGACGTGTCACTCCACGTTTTTTCTCTAATTAAACTTTTTATTAAATCACGAATTAAGCTAATAAATCCTTTTTTTACTAATGTTGATGTGGCGCTCCACATTTTTATCGGATTAAATCTTTTACTAAATCACAAATTAAGCCAATAATTTTTTTTACTAAACCTTAATTATTTTGTATAATATGAATTTTGTTATCCCACATCGGTTATCAAAGAAGAATGACACTTTGACAACATGTATAAATAGACCTACAAGGTTTGAAGATTATACAAATCATGCATTTCTAGACCTTTTGAGTCGTTGTAACCTACTGATTTTGGATCGTTGTAACCTACTGATTTATAGTTCGTCTTGACCTAATGATTTGTGGGTCGATTTGATCTAATAATTTGTGGGTCGTTGTGACGCACTGATTTGTGGGTCGTTGTGACCTATGAATTTGAGGGTAGTTATGACCTATGAATTTGAGGTAGTTGTGACCTATTGATTCGTGGGTTGTTGTGACCTATTGATTTGTTGGTAGTTGTGACCTACTGATTCGTGGGTCGTTGTGACCTACTGATTCGTGGGTTAGTGTAACCTACTGATTTGTGGTCGTTTGTAACCTACTGATTTGTGGATCGTTGAACTATTAAATTCGTAATTCTTATTTTATCAATATACTAAATATACATCAATATAATTTATTAAAACAAAAGACAATAATTCTGACGTGGCGCCCCACGTTTTTTCTCGGATTAAAATTTGTACTAAATCACGAATTAAGCTAAAAAATACTTTTTTTACTAAACCATAATTATTTTGTAAAATATACATTTTTTTATCCCACATCGGTTATTAGAGAAATATGATAGTTTGACAACATTTATAAATAGACCTATAAGGTTTAAAGATTATACAAAGCATACATTTATGGACCTTTTGGTCAGAATCAAGTATAATACTTATTCATACCGGATTAGTATTTGAATGTGGATTGTTGTTACCTACTAATTCGTAGGTCATTTTAACCTAATGATTTGTGGGTCGTTTTAATCTAATACCCTGTGGGTCGTTGTGACCTATTGATGCTTGTGTCCTTGTGACCTAATGATTTGTCGGTCCTTGTGATCTAATGAATTGTAGGTCCTTGTGACCTATTAATTTGTGGGTTGTTGTAACCTATTAATTTGTGTGTCGTTTGTAACCTATTAATATATGGGTCGTTTGTGACCTACTGAGCTACTGATTTTTGAATCGTTGTGACCTACTTATTTGTGGGTCGTTGTGACCTACTGATTTGTGAGTCGTTATGAGTTGTGATCTACTAATTTGTGGGGGTCATTGTGACCTACTGATTTGTGGTTCGTTTGTGACCTACTTATTTGTGGGTCGTTGTGACCTACTGATTTGTGAGTCGTTATGAGTTGTGATCTACTAATTTGTGGGGGTCATTGTGACCTACTGATTTGTGGTTCGTTTGTGACCTACTGATTTGTGGGTCGTTTGTGACCTACTAACTTGTGGACCATTGAACTATTAAATTCGTAATTTTTATTTTATCAATATAATAATTATACATATATATTCTATATACTTTACTAAAACAAAAGACATTAATTCTGACGTGGCGCCCCCACGTTTTTTCTCGGATTAAACTTTTTACTAAATCACGAATTAAGCTAATAACTCTTTTTTTAATTAAACCATAGTTATTTTGTAAAAAATGATTTTTGTTCTTCCACATCGATTATGAGGAAAGGATGACACTTCGAAAACATGTATAAATAGATGTAGAGTGTTTGAGGATTATAAAATTCATACATTTCTAAACCTTTTGGTCAGAATCAAATATAATATTTAATCATATCGGATTAGTATTTGTATGTAATCATTGTGACCTACTAATTTTTTGGTCGTTTTGACCTAATGATTTTTGGGTCGTTGTGACCTAATGATTTGTGGGTCGTTGTGCTCTTGTGGGTCCTTGTGATCTACTAATTTGTGGGTCCTTGTAACCTACTGATTCTTGGACCGTTGAACTATTAAATTCTTAATTCTTATTTTATCAATATACTAAATATACATCTATATTCTGCATATTTTACTAAAACATACGAAACTAATGTTGACGTGGCGCTCCTATGTTTTTTCTCGGATTAAATTTTTTTACTAAATCACAAATTAAGCCAATTAATCTTTTTTTACTAATTGAATTCGTATCAGATTATGGTATTTTTAAATTATATGATTATTCTTTTTCTTTAAATTATTATTTATTAAATAATAAATTAGATTTTAAAAAAATTTATCAGTATAAAACTTATTAATGATCAACACATGGGTTACGTGGTTTCATTTACTATGTAACACTTGACGCGTTATTTATACGAGCTCATAACACATAACTAATAAAGTTAACAACATATAATATAGTAAAAAAATGTAATATGATAAGCTATTTTATTAACAAACCCGCACAAGGTGCGGGATATACACTAGGGAGGATATACCACGTTGCACCTGGGTCTGAAGAGATGTACTACTTGAGGGTTTTGCTGAATCATATTAAGGGTCCTACATGCTACGAGGAAATTCGGATAATCAACGGTACACTATATGCCACATTTAGGGAAGCATGTTATGCTATGGGGTTGTTGGATGACGACTGGGAATACATTGACGGTATAAAAGAAGCAAGTTTTTGGGGAACTGCTGGTTATCTTCGAAATTTATTCGTCATGTTGTATCTCTCAGGTAGCATGTCGTCGCCTCATCTGGTTTGGGCCGAAGTATGGAAGTTCTTATCTGATGATATTCTTGCACGACAGAGAAGGGTGTTGCGTAATAATGGTATGTTTTCTTTCATGTATATGAATTTAATTCGAGTTTTGCATTATTTTTTCAATTTGTTTAGTATATTTTGTACTAGGTAAGTAAACATGTTTAACTTGGTTTATTTGTGCGTAGATTTGCAATTAGATGATGTCGTGCTGCAAAATTACGCCTTGGTTGAGATAGAGAAACTTTTACAGAGGAACAGCGGCAGTTTGAAGACGAATAAGTCTATGCCTTATCGTGACAAAGCCTTGATTATGGAGCAACATAATAGACTAATTCAAGATGAACTAAACTATGATCGATCCCAGTTATCTTTGGACCATGATAGATTGGTTTCCAATTTCACCGACGAGCAGAGGGGAGTGTATGATCAGATTATGTGTGCTGTGTCCGCTGATAAGGGGGGGTGTTTTTTCTTTATGGATACGGTGGAACAAGAAAGACTTTTATATGGAGATCCCTTTCGGCTGGTTTGAGGAGTAAAGGTGAGATCGTTCTAACAGTTGCTTTGAGTGGTAATGCAGCTCTCTTGCTTCCAGGCGGTAGAACCGCTCATTCGAGGTTTGGCATCCCAATAAATGTTGACGAAAGTTCAACATGCAACATTCGTGCAGGTATAAACCTTATTATTCAATTATTAAAACTTCTTTTTTAATATATTGTTCATATTACACTGAACAATATATTAATGTTTTAATCTTATATGTTTAGGTATGGATCTGGCTGAGTTAGTGTCAAAGACAAAGCTGATAATATGGGATGAAGCACCCATGGTTAACAAATGTTGTTTTGAAGCGCTCGATAGAAGTTTAAGGGAAGTCATGCGATCTTATAATCCAGACTGCTCACTTCTCCCGTTTGGTGGTAAGGTTGTCGTTTTTTGTGGTGATTTTAGACAAATATTGCCTGCTGTAAGTCATGGAAGTAGACATGATATTGTCTTTGCTGCAATCAATGCGTCATATTTGTGGGATCACTGCACGGTGCTTAGATTAACTCAAAACATGAGGGTTATACGTGGAATTACTGAATTAGAAGCTCGAAAGGCTAAGGAGTTTTCAGATTGGATATTGGGCATTGGAGATGGCACGGAAGGTGAAAGTGTTAATGGAGAAGCTCAGATTACCATCCCCGAAGATCTCCTACTTGCATCTACAGGTGACCCGATTGCAACTATTGTTGACCATGTATGTCCTTTGAGTTACAATATTCAGGATCCACCGACCTACTTTCAAGAAAGAGTTATTCTCGCCCCTACCAATGAGATTGTTGAGAAGGTTAATGACTATATTCTATCACTGATACCTTGAAACGTGACAGAGTACTTGAGTTCGGATAGTATATGTCCAAGCGAAGGTTCTCTTGATGATGGTTTCTACTCGAGCGAGTTCTTGAACTGCATCAAGTGTTCTGGGCTTCCGAACCATGTCTTGAGACTGAAAGTTGGAATTCCAATTATGTTGATGAGAAACATTGATCAGTTTGCAGGGTCGTGTAACGGAACCAAACTGATAGTTAAGAGAATTGGAAAACAAATCATCAAGGCAGAAATAATATCTAGGAACAATATAGGTCATAAGGTCTTCATTCCGCGAACAGTTCTTACACCCACAGACTTGAAAATTCCTGTAAAATTTCGAAGGAGACAGTTCCCAGTTATGGTATGTTTTGCTATGACTATAAATAAAAGTCAAGGTCAGTCCCTTGCACAGGTTGGAATATATTTGCCTAGACCGGTCTTCAGTCACGGCCAATTATATGTCCCTATCTCAAGAGTGACGAGCAGGGATGAATTAAGGATTATGATATGTGACCCTAAGGGCAAGGTTCAAGATACTACAACTAATGTTGTATTCGACGAAGTTTTTCACAACATAATTTAAGGTACGTTAGAATTTCTTCTTCATTTTATTTCGTTTTCAATCAATAATATCAAGCGATCATAACCCGTCCCTGAGCTTACACTTATATAAAGTTTATCTTCTTCTCTTTTTCAAGATCGGACTGTCGCGCATGTGCTCGAGGTTTCACGTCAAAGGTTATCATCATGATTTCTATTATATTAAATGTACACAATTTTAACTGTTTTTTTGACATTATTAATATTGTGATTTTTATAATACAGAGATAGTGGACACTCCTGGCTTGGTATGCTCCTAACTGGGTCAACAACTATGTTGTTATTATTTTTCTTATAAGCGTATACTATTTCACATAAACATTCGTAATCAAATCAACAAAATATAATAAGAAAAATAAATCTATAAAAAATTACTCATACAAAAAAAACTGTAAGAAATATATTTTCAAATACCCGTGCACGGCACGGGCGCTAAACTAGTATACTAGTAAAGCAAAACCCATTTTGTCCACATTTCAACCTCTAAGCCGTCCACGTCAACATTTTTTCAATTTATTTACAGATTTGCCACAACGTATTTACAGATTTGCCATTAATTATTTTATAAGAGAAATTTTTATTAGAATTTTTAAACAGTCATCATGCCACGTCAATTTTATTAAAATAAATAATCAAACAAATTAAATCCACCTATCTACCAATCAAAATTAACAAACTAATCTATTCTAACTCGATTTGTTGAAAAAATCTAACGAAATCTTCTTACAAGATTCGACACATTTGTTAAATTTAAAACTAAATCAAATTTTGCTCTTTATCTAAATTTAAGTAAAAGTGATAATATATTAAGGTATAAATATAATACTCGAATAATAATCTTTGTAATAGAATTTTAATTATGTTATTTTATTTATTTTAAAAAAATCAATCCTCACATGTTAGTCATATTAATTAATAAAAATAATTTTTATTATAGATTGATATAAAATATATGTGACATGAAAGTGAAAATATAATATTTTTTATTTAGACAACCCCGCACAAGGTGCGAACACTAAACTAGTTAGTTTTAAATTTAACATGATATAATCAAAAAAAATTTAAAATTTTTTATTTTAAAACAAAAATTAAAAGCAAATTGATTTTTTTATTCAGAATTAGTTTTGAATTTTTTTAAAAAATATTTTATAATTAAAACTTTCATGAAATATATTAAAAAATGGTATAAAAAGAATAAATTATATTATTAGAGTAAAAAGAGAAAATTTAAAATATTGTGAGAGAAAGTCAAAACTACCGAGGAAATAAATTTTTAATTGGCTGAACACGCCCTTCTCTCCATTATGGGCTGAACATTTGAAGCTCTCCATTATGGGCTGAACATTTTAAGGCCCATTATGACGGCCTGACTCCCAATACGCCAACTTACCCTAAAACCCATTTACAGATACATAATAAAAAGGCGATCTGCAATCTTCATCCGTCTCTTTGAATTAGGGTTTTCGCCGTTTCACAGGAAGAGGAAGCTCAACCCTCAACAATGGTATCCTTCGCACTAGTTCCGCCTCTCTCTCTTCAAATCTATTCATGCTTTTTTATTTTCAGTGATATTTCATAACATATCCGTTTCAATTTAGTTACTTATTTATTTAATCGTCTACTGAATTTCTGATGTTCATGGTCTATGCCTGTTTTTAACTTCTTTACCTTGTTTATCACACAAGACTCAATTTTGAAGATATTTGGCTTCCTGTAGTTTGATGTGATACGCGTAGCATGATGTAGTAGTGCGATTTGAATAATCTAATATGAAAGGCACTATTAAGGGAGTTTTATCTGTCGATGGAAGAGTTTATGTACAGATCTATATATAAACTGCATTAGATTTGTGAAATTTTCGTAGTATTATTTCGAGTTTATTCTGATAAATTGTTATGTAAATGTCAGGCACCAAAACGAGGTGTAAAGGCAGTGACAACAACCAAGAAGAAAACAGTAAGTGCAAAGCATCGTTAGCCCTTTTTGTGATGTGGTTGTATGAATTGTGTGCTTGTTATAATCCCATATGTAGTGTTTACGGATTTAGCTGTTTTTTGCTTACTTGGATCAATGATTGTTATCAGGAGAAGGCTGTAAACCCTCTCTATGAGAAACGACCCAAGCAGTTCGGAATTGGCGGCGCCTTGCCTCCCAAGAAGGATATGCGCAGGTTTGTTAAGTGGCCTAAGGTTGTTCAGCTCCAGAGGAAGAAGAGGATTCTCAAGCAGCGATTGAAGGTTCCACCAGCATTGAACCAATTTACTAAGACTCTTGACAAGAACCTTGGTATTGAAATGACACTTGATGAAGTTTAATTCACATGTTTTTGCTATTGAAATGACTCTTGAATTTAATTTGTAACATAACTAAACATGTAAGTTTAGACTGTTCTATTCCAAGTGATCTAATGACAAACTAATCTTTATACAGCAACTAGTCTATTCAAGATGCTCCTTAAGTACAGGCCCGAGGACAAGGCAGCGAAAAAGGAACGCCTTTTGAACAAGGCTCAAGCTGATGCTGCTGGAAAGGAGGCTGCAGCTGCAAAGAAGCCAATTGTTGTGAAGTATGGTCTTAAGCATGTCACTTACCTTATTGAGCAGGTATCTAATTTCATTTTGGATAAAATATGATTTGCTGTCAAATTGTTTGCAATATCTATGTTGTATGGAAACATAAAGTCTGAATTTATTCATTTGATTTCAGAACAAGGCACAGTTGGTGGTTATTGCTCATGATGTAGACCCAATTGAGTTGGTTGTCTGGCTTCCCGCACTCTGCAGGAAGATGGAGATTCCTTACTGCATTGTGAAGGGAAAGGCACGATTGGGATCGGTAATTCTCTGTTCTTTCTTCATTTTTATCACACTCCTTTTGCCATGATTGTATGCTGACTGATGAAAATGTAATCTAGATCGTACACAAGAAGAATGCATCTGTGCTCTGCTTGACAACCGTGAAGAACGAAGATAAGTTGGACTTCAGCAAGATTTTGGAAGCCATCAAGGTTGGTTAAAGTGCAAACTGGGTAGTACTGTGTGTAGTCTTATTGTGAAACTTTTTATTAATCTGATCCCATGTTATTTGTTAATCTTAGGCTAACTTCAATGACAAGTATGAGGAGTACAGGAAGAAGTGGGGTGGAGGTATCATGGGATCGAAATCTCAAGCTAAGACCAAGGCGAAGGAAAGGGTACTTGCCAAGGAAGCTGCCCAGAGGATGACATAGAAACAAACTATATAGTTTTGTATTGTGATCATCCAATTGTTAGTTCATTCAGAGAGCTGTTGGTTTCTTTTAGTCTTCAGAATTATATTGTTGCAAAACAGTTTTTACCTTTACTACCCCAAATTTTGTGATGAGATTTTGGATTACTTCAATTCCATTGTTCCTGATGTGTTTGTGTATTATGTTCCTGATGTGTTTGTGACTATGAGTTACATATGTGAAACTAATGCATAACATATGTCAAACTAAGCATGTCTTCTGCTCAATTGCCGTGAGTTAGGCCCAATTGACGGTCCAGATCTACCATGGTTACATGGCTTACATCACCATGTACTCTTTTGGGTGCATATTGACTGCTAGATACTCAACTAGGGTTTTTTTGTACCCCTTCGGTTCTTTCTTGAAGCATGGAAGAAAATTCAAGTAGAATGGCCTTCATGATCTTGGTTTACTCGTTACCACAACTCACAACATTCATTTGGTACTTCTCCCTGATGCCAAAAGTTGCATAAGAACATCTCGTGCCTTTGCAAAGGAGACTGAACAAAATTCTCAAAACACCATGACCCTGAAAGTTCTTGGCTTGTCAACGAGGTTGAAAAACTTGGCTTCTTGTATCCAGAAGATATTTTGTAGTGAAAGATTACTATTGTAGTTTTAAATTATTTAATTAAGCTTGAATAAAGTAGTTTTCAAACTACACAAACTACCTCACAAATTTCTTTTATCAACCATTAATTAGCTTTTTTTTTTTATTATTAGAGTTCAAAACTAGCACAATGGGCTGAACATTTCAAGGCTCACGAGCTTTACCAATAGGTCCTCGAGAGGCTATTATTGAAAAAAATGAGATCCAAAATGTTGTGATGCTAAGATGTCATACGAAGATGAAGACGTGATCCTGTTCGACAACATAAAATATAACAATCCCGACGAATTTTTTCCTCACACGGCTAAGAATTTCAATAAAAACTTGTATCTCGATTATGATCATTTATATTCTCAATATTTTATGCCGACGATAATAATCCAGATTATTTTTGAAAGTAGGCTCTTTTGGATTATCCACGTGATGATGGAATAAACTACTCCTCCATGTTTCTATTCTAGATTATCCACGCGATGATGATATGAAATACTCCGTCATGTTTCAACTTTGTGGGTATTTGTGTGTGTGTGTTGAGAGAGAGGGGGGGGGGGGGAGGGAGAGAGAGGATCGTGGAAGCGACGAAGAATATGTTGTTAATCACACAATATTCGTGGAAAAACAAGGAAGGGTTCGTTACGTTTCACTTGACTTGTGAACTTTTCGGTCACCTAGAAAGAAGTAAGATGTCGATCATGATGTGGATGTGTCGTCTAAAAAAGTTCGAATGTCAAGGAAGGATAGATGTCCATTTGAAATTGAAGGGGTGCAAAGTGGAAAAGAGAAATGGGCGTTGACACCGAGTTGTGGAGTGCACAAACACACATTTGTGGAGACCTTAAAAGGACATTCATGCATGGGTCATTTGACACTCGTTCAATATTGAAGGGTAGGGTGTGAACTCGGGGATGGCTTAAAACCGAGAAATAGTCTGAAGTCATTATAACTGGATGACTTGCACAATGTCAACACCATAAGAAAATATATAATGCCGGGATGAAGATTCGGATGAAGCAAGGTGAAGGAAGTGATTCTCTCCAACAAGCCTTCAACATTCTAGATCAATGTGGTTATTATGTACACGTGAGGAGATGTCTTGACTAGGATGAAATTTCGGGCATGTTCTTCATGCATCTGGATTCAAGGCATTTGCTCAACTTATTACGTTACGTCGTCATCAAGGTCACGACATTCAAGATCAATGAGTAAGCAATATTTCTTTTCAATCAATTCTTCTTATTTGTTTATCTTTCATCTTTTTTAAAATTTAACAAAATAATTATCTGTATTGTTTAGGTACAAGATGTCGTTACTAGAGATTGTCACACTCACTAGTACTAAGTTGACTTTCGCAATTGCGTTTGTTTTCATGACAAAGGAAAACACATATCACTACGAATGGACATTAGGAAAGGTCCAAAATGTGTGCAACAACCGAATGATGAGGGTAATTGTAATCGATAAAGAGCTTGGCCTTATCAAAGCTCTAGGTTTTGGGTTCGCGGATATGAAGCACATGCTTTGCACATTCAATATCAAGTGCAACATACCACAATGATCATGGTCGGTGACACGCTCCAAGGAAACACAAGTGGTGTTCACTGCACATTATAATGGGATGTTTGAGTCTAGATCTTCCAAGAGTTATGAGCGGCGGTTGGATGAGATGACGGTATATTGACAACAATATGCGAGGTTGATGGAGTACTTGGATGATACATGGGTAACTCCATTCAAGGAAGCAATTTTTCGAGCATGGTGTGGCTTGTACCATCATTTTGGTACGAGAACAACTAACGTGTAAGAACTACTTATTTTCCTATTTGTTTTCTGTATTTATTTTCAACAAGATTATGTTCATGCTTATTTTCATCTTTCACATCATTTTCTTCTTTTTTTGCGACCCTTGGTTGCGAGTCTGCACACAATTTATTGAAATCCACACTTGGATCTAGCATACAACGATTTCAGTTGGTGTTAGAGAACATTGACTTGTTGTTGATTGATTAAATTCAGAAGATTCAAGCATAATTCAAGACTTCATGAGAGAGGATGCAATTGGTTGTTCGAATCTCGCATTTTTATATGCTACGGAACAACGTCAACAATGAGTGTTTCACGCAATTTTGGAGATTTATGAGAAGACGAAGAAGCTTAAGGTTCACTCTATATGCCAAGATTCATATTAAAGGGAAGTTCACGGGTTGCCTTGTGCCCTTGAGTTTGCTATTGCTATTAAGGATCAAGTGTCAATAACTTTGGATCAAATACATCCATTATGGAGGCAAGTTGGATAGGAGAGGGTGGATGGTGTCGATAAGAACGACGGTGGTTACTTAAATGCATACATGGTGTCCCTTAATAACTTCAGGAGTTTAATGGATTCGAATTCACTAACTTTATATCAAATAGAGCGGATTGTTGCGATATATGACGACATTATGCATCCTAGAAGTACAACAATATATGACATAACCGTCAGTTGTACGAACGAAAGGAAGAGCTTTTGGTTCTCATTCAAAAATGAGAGTGTCAAGCTCGTTCGAGTATGCCACTCAGAAACCACGTGGGCGGCCCCTAAAGAAAAAAGAGATAAAGGTCAAGGTTAAACCTAAGGAGGAGGAGGAGGAAGAAGAAGAAGAAGAAGAAGAAGAAGAAGAAGAAGAAGAAGAAGAAGAAGAAGAAGAAGAAGAAGAAGAAGAAGAAGAAGAAGAAGAAGAGAAGTTGACTTCATGCAATAAATTACGTGGAAGAAAACCAATTTCGGGACGTGGACGTCCAAATGTGTTTCGGTTTCGTCCACATTAGTATATTTTCATCTTATGCAATATGTTGTGATCTTGTACTTCTTTTGATTTTTTGTATATTATTTCTTGTAGGTGACATTAATAAGTTCATGAAACCTTACATAGTTCCGTCTATGAAAGCAAGGAGTTGTATGGAAAAGTTAGCATATCTATTCTAACTTGTTTTTTCATGTCAACTTATTTCTTACAAGCTTTGATCATACTCCTCATACATCTTTTTTTCAAGCCATTTTAGGACAGGAAAGATTGGTGTATAGAGAAATTTTTTTGTATAGTTGATACAAACTAATCCCCTCAAAATAATTAATTAAAGGGGCATAAGAATAAACGTAAAATATAATCCTATAAAATATTCGGAGTAGTTAGGGTTTCTCGCAGTTCGTCTTCTTCGTCTCCCCACCGACTGCAACCGATGACTCTGGAAACCCTAGTCGGAACCGCCGCAACCCTCGCCTACAACCGTCTGAACCGAAGAACAGCCACAGTCGGAACGCTCTTTCCATCGCCGGGAAGAACCACCGCCGCCACCTACTTGAGGAGAGTAAGAAGAGAGAGTTGTCTCGTGCAGTCTCTTTGCACTGCCATTGCCCAATATTGTCTCAATGTAAGTGTCATTTTCTTGTGCTGTTGATTTTTTTAAAACAGATGCTATTGGTTTCAGAGACTAATTTGGGTTGAAATCAGGCCCTTGTCAACATGAACAACAGCCTTATGAATTCAACAGTGCATATTGGTTATGAGGATTCCAATTGCTGAAGCATAAGCCAGGGCATAGAGATCTCTCATAATAAAGATGATTTTGAAGCTGATTTTGGAGATATTTGGCTTCCTATAGTTTGATGTGATATATGTGTAGCATGATGTAGTAGTGCGATTTGAATAATCGGGGACACCTCGAATTTGGATGTCCATCTTGGATTTGAAATGTAAGTTGTCAGAGTCGATTACAATCCACGCTCCCTTCTCGACAAAACTGCTCAAACATCAAACACGGGTATCATGATACATGTTAATACATAGAAAGAAATGTCGTACGAGATTGGTGTCCTTAGGTCGAGAATTAAACTTCTCTTTCTTCGTGTAACATTTATATTTATTTATATTTTTTTTAGACTTTGGACTCAAAAATTTGGGTAAATAATAATATTTGATGGATTAATCCGATTGATATTTTGTTTTTTAAAACGACTTGGAGTAAAATAATTCAACCCTTAATATTTGGTAAAGAAGATGGTAGGTCATTTTGTATGATAAATTTATTAAAAATAATAAAATTAAATGAAGCCACATGGCACATACTCACAACCCAACAAAAAAAAACTTTATAATAATCTACTACAAATCTAATAATTAAATAATCTAATCACTTATACAATATACACTTAACACTAACCCTGTTTGGTTATATAAGTCCGGAAACGGAAACGGAATGAAAATGAATCTAATCCGTATGTATGTCATTATTCATGAAATTTTATGGAGTCAT
This sequence comes from Fagopyrum homotropicum, assembly GCA_033239125.1. Classification (NCBI taxonomy): domain Eukaryota; kingdom Viridiplantae; phylum Streptophyta; class Magnoliopsida; order Caryophyllales; family Polygonaceae; genus Fagopyrum; species Fagopyrum homotropicum. The sequence goes on along the minus strand of BSWB01000003.1, from coordinate 141,081,788 downwards.
TCTTTGTGCTTACAAGTAAAATTTATTTGTTTCCCCACTTTGTTTCCGTACATAGTATCAAAATTAATCAAATTCTATTACAGTTACTTTAAACCACAAGGAATGATTGCATAAAATTTCATGAATAATAATATACATACGAATTAAATTCGTTTCCATTCCGTTTTCGTTTTCGGAATCAGTAACAAACGGGCCTAAATAGTTTTATTTTTCTTAAAGTTCAACGAACCCACATGACAGAGACTCACAACCTGCCAAAGAGCTTAAACTAAGGAAATTCAGACGACGTTCGTTTGTCATCTAGCTAACTGCTTTCCGATAAACCGAGGCATGACTTTCAGATACAATTTTTTCTCTGTCTAAGCCATCGTGGGCTCCGGCAATTAATACCGATGACATTGGAGCAGCTAGCTGATTATGAATTTATGGTTATTCAACCACCGGATTGACAATCATTACTCTGCAACTCTATATTAACGAGTAGACCCCGAGTACCCTCCATAGACCAACTGTTCCAGTTCTTCCAAAATGAGTTGCACTCACACTCTCTCCCTCCTCTTCATCTCCTTCATAGTTCTTCCGTTTCTTTCACTTGCAAACCCTCTTTACGAGATCTTCAGGTTAGCGGTTTTGGCATGGCGTTCGCTTTTCTCCGTCGAGAATGTCACCGGTAAAGTCGTTCTGATCACCGGAGCTGCTTCAGGAATTGGAGAGGTGAGTCCGTATGATTCTTTATTGTTGAAACTGATTATTCAAGGCATCGGTTGACTGATTATATATCATTTCTTGAAGCAACTTGCTTATGAGTATGCAAGAAGACGAGCACGTTTAGCTTTGATAGATATCAATGAAGATCGTCTGAAAGAAGTTAGTGATAAAGCTCGAGGATTAGGATCACCGGATACCATCTGGGTGCACGCAGATGTCTCAAAACTCGAAGATTCCGAGAATTTTATCAATCGGACAATCGAACACTTTGGTCGACGTGCGTACCCTTTTGAGGTTGTGTTCTTTGGTGTTAGCAAGTACTTACGTCTTTTGTTTGTTGCAGTGGATCATCTTGTCAACAATGCAGCCATTGGTGCATCTATGGCTTTATTCGAAAACTATACCAACGATCTCGCTATTGCCCGTAACATTATGGTATTGTTTAACTGTCTTTTAATTTATCTTGGGAAGGAGATGCAGGTCAAAGTAAACCTACACATAAGTTTCATTCCAAAACCAATTGACAATAGAAAAACTAGCCTTATGACTTATTAGTTAGATTGTTTTTGAACTTCATTATTCGATCAGGACACGAATTTCTGGGGTTCAGTATACAGCACACAGTTTGCAATTCCACACTTGCTGAAGAGCAAAGGAAAGATCATAGCGATCGCTTCTGTTAACGGGCATCTCCCTCTGCCGAAAACAATCTTCTATAACGTAAGATAAGTTTATACGAAACATGAGAGTTTCCTTCCGTTAGCTACTCGAATTGAACGCGTTTGTGTTGCAGGCAAGTAAGGCAGCGTTGATAAGCTTATACGAAACATTGCGGGTGGAGATGGGACAAAATATAGGAATCACTATAGTCACTCCAGGTGTGATCGACACGCCGCTGACTAGGGGTGCATACATATCCAATATGGTGAGCTTTGTAGGATACATTTAGCTCCTTAATGTCAACGACTCAACTTATGTATGATCTGCAGGGAAACATGGGAATGTTGCCGCCAACGTCGGCAGCAGAATGTGCAAAGCAGATTGTTGAAAGTGGTTGTCGAGGTGACGAGTACTTGAGAGTGCCCGATTGGATACGTCCCGGGATTCTTTTCAAGGCGTTGTATCCGGAGCTCACCTCTTACCTCCTCCGCTGCTTCTTCTTGGACAAGGGAACCCGGAGGACCAAAATGGCTTAGACAAAGAGTGTTACTCATCAACAGTTTCTGTTATTCTAAACTATCGATATGTGTGATCCTTTCATGTATCTAGTAAACAATAATTAACACAGAGTCGTTGGAATTTAAGCATTTATCTTCAAGTGAAACCAGAAGGCTACAAAACGTGAATGTCGTTTGATCCAAGTGAACCGATCATGATTCATGCATATGCATATGCATATGGTGCATTCACAAGCAAGTTGATCGAAGGGCAGACTCTAATTCACATTATTAATCTAACAGCTTGAAGTTATACTCATGATCTACACAATTTCGCCTGGATAGTTCATGTTGAAGCCGGGTTTTACTTAAAACCAGTAAAAGCCGAGGGTTACGTGGGTTACCTGACAACTGCCGGTGGCCCATACTGTCGGTTTGCATGGACTACAAATATGAACCCTTCAAGTGATGACTCATTGCCTGGTTGAGATCTTTAACGTAAGTAAGATCGTTCATCTCGATATTCCAGCACTGACAATTTTCTTTAACATACCCACTCGCTCTGCAACAATACACTCTTTCAATTCCTGTAATTCAGCATATTCTTTCTCCATAATGTGCTCCAATTCTTCGAAATGCTTTACTTTTGATTGCAATTTCTTCAACTGTTTGAAATGGGTAAGGAGTCCACATAAAAAAAAAGAGAATTGAACTGCATTGCATAGATGATCTAGTAACTATTTTAAATTGTAACAAGATATATTCAGGACCGGTACCTGGGTCTCAATAACTGATGCAACCAAGAATTCCATTTCTCTCTCTTCTTGATTGGCCATTAATCTAGCTCGAGCAGCAGCTGTTCCAAGAGCTGTGGCTACTCCCGCTCTCATTCGCAGAGGAAGAGGAATGGCATCCTTTGCTGGTGATGTCTCATTACCTCCTGCAAAAGTTCATTGATCAATAAGCAACTCAAATTTTATACAAAAGTAATACACGAGTGTTCCATTACAAATGTCACTTCAACTTGTAATGAGTAATGCATCAACTGAGCTTGAAATATTAGCAGATTATAACAAATATAACGGTATGGACCTTGCCAGCGCCTTACCCCATCCCAACAATCAGATAAAGACAATCAAGCATCTATGCAAGGAAAATAGTGATGGAAGCAACAAAAATTCTATGAGTTCACCCAAAATATAGTAAAAAAGCACCGGAAAACCTAGAGAAGGATACAGTGTATTACTTACCAGAAGGACCTCTGTTATATTTCATCTCTAAATCCATTGAATTGGATGGCCTGATGAAAGCTTTCAGAGTTAAGTATAATGTGAAAGATCGTAGATAAATGGAAATGAAGAGAAGAATTGGAGAAAGCAACATGAAGATTAAGAGACCTATCAAGATCCATATTCAAATTTCCAGATAGCAGCTCATCAGCTGATACAACATCCTCACTGTAGAACATCTGCTCCAAGACAGGGTTTCCATTGCAAAGTGCCGAGACAGCACCACCAACAGCAGCAGCTTTAACTTTTGGGCCAACCATATCAGTAATTAGAGCCACCTAGCAAGATACAGAAACTAATTAGACATTACACCTTGATCCAAAAAAGATATATAGCGCACAAGGGAAATAAGTCCAAGCCAAAATCAGAAACCTCATAAGAGGATATGCAAAGCACAGTTGCTTTTTAAATACACAGTCTTGTAAAATATTTTGCCTAATCCCCCTGTCTATAGTGGTTCCCACCTGTTTCATCAGTGGTCGATCAGGATCTGAAGAATCAATGCGCCTTTTCTTTGGAAGAGGACTCTGGTCTTCTGCCTCTCCATTTTGTTCTCCGTTTTCTTTATGGATTATCTGTTCATGACAAGGGTTCCCTGTCCTATCAGTTTCAGGCTCATCTTTGGTAGGTCTCACTTCTTCAGCAGTACTAATTACATTAGCCGTGCCTCTAGATGAAACCTTCCCATGGGAACCCAGCATGAGCTCACCAAAAGGCATCTCGATGAGCCTTGAAATGCATTCAGATTTTGTCCTGGATTGAACACTCTGAGCAACAAGATCCCAGTCATCAACATGTTTCAAGACAGACTCCAAGAGAAGTAAAGTTTCTGCTTCAGTCCATTGAGTTCCTTGGTCACCATTTGTTTCAGTGGACTCATTTAATCTAAAATCTTCTGCAGTCTTGTTTTCCCCATATTCTTCCTTCTCAAAACATTTCATGCATATAACACAATTATCCTGCGAATCCAGTGATACATAACATATATCAAATTTTCATACACAGTATGCAAAATAAGGGTAGGAAACAAAAAAAAATGCACAACTTGTTTTCCTGAAATTTTAATTTGGTGAAGAAACTAAATTGCTTATAGCAGAAGACAAGCTTAGCTAGTCAGAATCTTTACTTAGTTAATCCAACAGTTGTTAACTTGCTATACATCATGCTGATTGCAAAACTAGCATCATATATTCAGCTTATTTTGTAGCAGATAAATGTATCTTTTAACAAGTGTTGAATACAGAGTCAAGTTAACACATTACCAAAAATCATGGCACCCAACCAAGTTAGGGTGTGCATGAAAAGAAACAACCTTCAAATCAGCACAATATTACATTAAAAGTTACACTAAGTCTACATAATCAGCATCCCTTACCGAACACAACCTTACAAGGAACAATTCATTAATGCAATGCATGGGCAAAACCACTGAAGACCTTCCCATCAAGTAGACTGACTTGCCAAACTGATAAACTTAATGATTCATAGAATTAATTCCAAAACAAGACCACATAGAATCACTAAAATACGTGCAATACTGTACAAATTTGTCCATCATAGCATCCTCCTACATTTTAATCTTCTAGAGAGCAAAAGTGACTCTGAATTCAAAATCAATTCATACTTTCAGAACACTCAAAATCCACATTCTTCGAGTTTCTTTGGTTTGAAATGGCGTAGTACAAATACAAAACTACCCAATTAAAAAAATTACTTTGGTCAGCAGTAGAAACAAAAAGAATGAAATTTTGTTCTGAATAATCATCATAAGAGAAGAAGACACCAGCCAATTGAACTGACAAAACCAAAAGCATAACATGCTCAGGAGAACGAGAGATTATAAACAAAAAAAGTATATACCTTAGCACACTCGTAATACTTGGAACCACAATTCTCCTTGCAATTCCCACATTCGAACTCCTCTACTTTGTTCAAATCCGAGAAAACATCAGAATAGGAAGCCAAAGGCGGCAAATTGAAGGCGTTCACAGCTCCCAACGCTGCCAAATCCCCGCGCGCAGCTCTCCCAGGTGCAGGAGGCGGCGGCACAGGCATTGGCTTCAAAGAGTTAGGCGCCGCAACAACCTTAACCCCAATCGGTACCCCATCCTCCACCGCCAACCTCGGCTCATCCTTATCCTCCGAAGTAGAGGCAGAAGATAAATTGAAGTTGATAAGACCCCATGACTCCAAGCAAACGAAGACTTTCCGGAGGAGACACACATCGCCGACGAGCGACTTTCTAACCTCGGTAAAGGAGAGTTTCCGAGACGGATCTTCTCTAAACTTAGAAATGATGAAGTCACGATACTCCTTGTAGATCTTAGGGGACCTGGAGTAGGAGGATACGTCGAAAAACTCCTTGAGGGCCGATCTCTCGGTGTCGTGGATGGAGTCCCATGAAAACCAACCTGCAAGAATAGAAAAAACGAAGAGAATCAAAGTTGAGTGGGGAATTATGAGTGTGAAAGAGAAAGCTAGGGTTAGGGTTTAGAAAGAAAAATACTGGAAGTGGAAGGGATGGTGTAGAGGTCAAGCTCCGGAGTGTCGTCGGAGGGTTTAAAATTGGGGGGAAGATGTTCCATGTTTGTCTTGACAAAACTCGATTCGAATCACCAACCAATTTGAAGGCAGCGCGCCACACTCCGTTTACTCCTACTCCTATTTCCTTCGACTCACTTTTGGTACTGGCCGACCAGCTGTCGATAATGAGTGTATATCAAAGTGTCAACCAAAATACAGACAAATTTTGCCTTAACAATAATATAAACCACGTTTATAACCCAAAAGCTGATACATCATTTTGCACAATTAGTTTCGTAAACCCGGATCACCTTTAGAGTCTCCGCTCGGGTTACAAGCCCCCGCTATTGAGCTCGACTCCTCGTCTATCTTGTTCAAGTTCAATCGTCCGTTCCACCACAAAACACACCTTTTCTCCTACCCAATCTTTATTGATATACGCTCGGTCATTACGTCATATAATAATAAGAATTACGAAGATTACCTCAAAATCAAGATGTAAATGGTATGTTTAATTAGACAACGGTCCGAAACCTAAACCGACGGTTTAGGTTTCGAAACCACGGAGCTAAACCGGCTTTTGAAGAACCGGCTTGACACCGGTTTTTTTTTTAATTAAAAGATATATAAAACATTATAACTTGTTGTTGTTTTAAAAATTTAACCGAGTTTGCATAGGTACTTTAATTAAAAATAAAACCGAGATTGCTTTCGGTTTTTTTTTTAATTAAATAACTAATTGAATTAAAAAAAAAGTAAAGGGCTTGAACAGGTTTTCCGGTTGCCTACGTATCCTCTCGGGGTTTAAGAGGACCAAAGTCTACGTAGTTCTCTTACCTTTGCTTACCTTTTTTTCGGACTTCCAAATTGTTTTCGTTACCCCCTTACCTTTCTACCTCGGACTCGGAAGTGGTGTCCGGATCATCGGATTTTGAATCCGATCTTGACTCATAAACCGGGGCATTCCGTTGTTTCCGCTTCTCTGCCCTTATCCAATCTTGAACGCATATTGGTACCTCCAATTTTTCGGGCTTCAATTTACTTCTCTTGTAACTTAGCATGTTTCCTCCTTGACTAAAAGTTTGCTCCACGGTCATAGTTGATGCGGGCACGGCCATTAGTTGTTGCACAATCTTGGTCAATGTTGAATACTTCGGGGCTAACTTCTTCCACCAATCCAAAGTTTCAAAAGTTTCACTATCAAAACTAAAATAAGTTATTAGATAATTTTGAAATTTCACATTTGCAGATGAATGCCTTGGTGTTTTTGTTTTTTTAGCTAAAATTTGTTTAGTTTTTGAAAGAAGAAGAAGAAGAAGAAGAAGGAAGAAGAAGAAGAAGAAGAAGAAGAAGAAGAAGAAGAAGAAGAAGAAGAAGAGGGTGGAGGAGTCGGTTCCGCGAAAGCACTAGCACTTGTTCCAAATTTAGAAAGCAATTTACTAATTTCAAGACGAATATCAAGAATAATGGGATTAACGTTCTTATAAAAAGTTAAACCTAAACATTCATAATAGACATTTAACAATTTGGTAACACCATCAATTTTATGTCTAGGATCAAAAACGGCAAAAAAAAAGATAAACTACGGGAATATTTGTATAATATTTAAGCCATTTTATTTCATATTGGTTATAGCATTTACAACTGTTGGATAGTTAAAATCGGTGTAAAGCCTCGAAAACATTTACGGTTGTTTCCAAAAAACTACAAGAAGTGGTAGTGTAAACATAACTCATCATATTAGTTGAATCACTAAAAACTTTTAAAATATTACAAATATCATAACAAGTTTGTCAAATAGTTTCATCATATAACATAGACCAAGAAATGTATTGTGCTGAAAATAATTGTAAAAGATCTTTGTAACGAAGAGCTTGACTAAGTAGTTTGTAGGTTGAGTTCCAACGAGTTTCAATATCTTTTGAAAAAGCAATAGGATGAACATTATTTTCTAAACACGTTGATCTCCATTTTTTCATAAGTTGGTTGAATGTCAAATATGTTTAATTACATTGACGATGGGGGTTAATATAGCACATATAATTTTAAGTTCATCTTGAACACATAAGTTTAAAATATAACATGCACATCTTTGGTGAGTAAAAAAAGTTCGTATATATTGTCGTGCATCCTCCACCAATTCGTTTACGGCGGCGGTGTTAGCGAATGCATTATCAAAAGAGTATGATAAACTCAATTTTGTAAATTAAATTCTTGTAAACCGTTTTTATTAAATTTGCAATGTTAATGGCATTATGTCTTTCGTTAAAATGGTGAAAAGCAATAACAAATTTATGGAAAAACATATCATTATCAATAAAATGTAAAATATTGTCCATGTAAAAATGTCTTTGTGATAATGTACTCCAAATATCACTACAAATTGAAACTTAATGTGAAAATGATTGTAAAATCGTAAGAATTTTTGTTTCTTTTGTTCATAAGATTTAGAAATTAATTTGGAAACGGTTTTACTAGAAGTTGGTTTAAAAGAAGGTTGAAGATAAGTAGTGTTATATTCTCGTACATTTTCATATTCCGCATAAGAAAATGGAAAAGCTTGAGAAGCTATTAGATTGGTTAATCCTAAACTTTCTTCACTATGATTATACATAAATAAAAGAGTTTGAGAGGAAGATGATGCAAACCCGTGGGACAATTGAGATTGTCCCCGTGATATTCCGAGCTTCTCGGGATGAATATTTTGCATGTGGGTTTGAAAAGTCTCGTAGCCGCCCTTTGTCCTCCACTTGTACACCTTCGGGCAATAGTTGCACGAGACTTGACAATAATCGTTCAACATCTCACCCTTCTTGTAATGCTTTGTGAAGATGTCGGATGTAAGCATTTTCGGTGGAGGGACTTGTCGGAAAGCCCCTTCACCTTGACCTTGTGGCATATCGGGCATTTGAGTCTCGCTTTCTTGGGTGCTAGGAAAGAAAGTTGGAGTGTTGTCGCTCGGGTTTTCCATTATAATTGATTGAGAATTCGAGAACTGAGATTCGAGAAATCGAGAATACGAGATCGAGATTGAGAGTAGTAGTAGTAGAGAGAGATGAGAATATTAGTGTGAGATAAATGGAAGAATGGTAGGATATTTATAAGAATTGAGGGTAGATTTTTTTTTTAAACAAATCACATTAATAATTTTTTTTTAAAAAAAATAAAACACAAACCAACGGCTCGTTGACCCGTTGGAATGTGGGTCCCACTCAAAAAGAGCCGTTAGGTCAGCCAACGGCTCTTTTTGGCCCAAACCGGCGGTTAATCGCCGGTTTGAATAAAAAAAAAAACATTTTTTAAAAAAGGTCCACACAACCGGTTTAGGTTTGAGAACCGCCGGTTCGGAGGTTTATCCCAAACCGGACCCGTCTATGTTTAATTACTCCAATATGCCTAGCTAGTTATAAGTACCCAAATCTTGCTAAATATGCCTAGCTTCTCGCACGCTCCTAGCGGACTAGTGAGAACATTACAACGAGTTGTCATGCAAAACACTTAAATCATTTATGAAAGAATTTTGTGAAGTATGTTTTTTTATGGGATTTTGTTTTGTATACCTCTCTATCTTTTACCACTCTAATTGGTTTATCACTATTACTCTATCAGGAGTATATTTACTAACTGAGATTATGCTATGGGCCTACTTAATAGAATAATATTAATAATAGGCTTATTTAGTGATTTGGTCATTATTTATTAGAACGCAAATTTTCCAAGGTTTCACAACATTTTCTATCACCCCAAGTAGTGTTAGACGAGTGGTTCTCGCTCCTTGGGTGGTACCATATTAATGGCAACTCGAATCGGGGTTTTGAGCATAAAAATTTCACTAGCCTTTAAAAAAGGGGGCTAATTTTGAGGATACGGTAATATTTATAAGAAATTAATCAACCAAACGTACTTCTCTTGGATCCGGGAGTGGCGACATTAACTAAATGTTTTATCCAAGCAAAGGAACTTACTCCAAAGGGTCTTGACAAATGATGTTTGAGACGGGATTCTTCTTGTAAACAACCATTATTCCTTGAAACTATATATTCACCCAGATTTAAAAAAAACTCAACACATACATCATGTTTGACTTTCGTTAATCATCCAAAATATTATAGTTGCGAGTTGAATGCTAATGTTATTGGACAACTTGTCCGTGAGTAAGTTTTAGTCCAAAGCTTGGTTATCAATCTAAAGGACATGCATCACTAGGAGCTTATCTTGATCGATAAAATTCGTTGATCATCCAAAATTGACATAGTTGCGAGTTGCATGCTAATGATGTTGGACAACTTGTCCGTGAGTAAGTTTTAGTGCATAGCTTGGGTATCAACTTAGAGGTCATGTATCACTAGGAGCTTATCTTGATTGATAATTTGCTCAATCGCAACATGACTAAAGGCTTGTTAAATATCCAAGAGTCGGTCCAAAACTTACTTGTGTTCCCTCCCCAAGGACCCATCTTGACCCCTTGGCAACCACCTTCTCTGCACCCTTGCATATACACTTACACCTATATAACGGAACTAAGTGCTTCAAAGATGAGCAAACGTTTGTAATCTCAGAGCAAGTTCTCCAATTGTCATGAACCATTCTCTCTCTTTTTCGTGTGAAGCTTGGGAATATTTTGTCAATCTTGTCACGAGCACTTGAGCATTGAAATTTTGTTAAATAAGTAGAGCTTAAGTGCCCGTTTGGTTGGAGCGGTGGAATGAAAACGGAATGGAATCGAATAAGGGTAGAGAAAGGAATTAGAATGGATGAGATTACTTTTATGTATTAAAAACCTCCAACCAAACGTAGTTTTTTATTGATTCGGAATCATTCCGTTACTGGGAATGATTCTCGGTGCTTCCAAACGGGCCCTAAAAGTGATTAAAGACCAAGCTTTATTGGATGTGTTCATTCGCTTGATTAATTTGAGACTTGGATTAGGCGTACTTGTTTGGTGTCCTATGGCTCGCATTCCAGAAATCGGATGCCCCAACACACATACTTTTGTGCAGTAATTGTTGATTGGGATTAGGTGGGTTAAGGATTGAGAAGTGAACGCTTCAATGTCCTCATTGTTAGACCTTGCCATTCTAGGGACTGTAGAGGCACAAGACCACCAGCCCACCACCATCCTACACACCAGACTGGTGGGTGTGGATAACACCACTGTCTGGGGCACCAAGTGTCCATCTCCCGCAATTTGTGACGGAAATCATTATTATCACTCAAAAAGACGATCATTATGGGATAATTGTAATAGCATTATTAAACCATTCGAAAAATTCAAATACCAAGTCTAGATGGATTTAGCCTTACATCTGAAAATCTACTGGTACCAATGACAAAACCAGCTAGCTGATGGATCCACCACAAGTCTACTAAGGATATAGCCCATATAAATAAGTAGTAAATAGAATAATAACAAACCTAAACAAGTTATACCAAACTGTGCTTGTCATGAGGCAGTAATGTTTCACACCAAGTTAAGAGCACCTTATCGAGCCTCTCATCTAGCAAGCAGTGGTGCAGGATACGTCCTCAATGATGCCTTTCCCGTCCATTGCGTTGTAAAAGAAGAAATTCTTGAGAGGTTCCCCTTTCCCCGATATTGCCTTTATGACTTCCTGTCGACAGAAATTTGGCAAAGGTTATAACACAACTTGGTGATAATGATATCCAAAGAATTTGAGGTAGGGAATATGCGAAGTACAAAAGAAAAAGAAAAGGAAAAGATGTGGATTCAGTGCTTATCACCTGTCCAAGAATTCCCCCAAGGATAGCACAAACAGGAGGAAACTCTCTTTTGCCTACTAGCAATCTCTCTAGGAGTGAATCAGGGATTTGAGATTCACTAAAAGACTGCAATTTTTTAACAGCTTGATTAAATTAGTTTATAACACAAAATTGCGATGAGTTGTACAGACTATGTAGTCCTGATCATACCTGTGCCTCACAGAGCTCCTTCCTCGTCTTCAGAGCCTTGGAGAGATCAGAAACTAAGGTTTCCCCATTGTTGCATCCTTGTGTCTCTTCAAAACGTTCTATAACTGTATAAGCAAGAACATAAACATATGAGTACCCAAAAATATATGTAGGAGTTTATAATGTCAGAATAAATGAAGCAGCTACAAGAGTAGTTTCCTATCTTCCTCACATATCTATCATCGATTATGTGGCTTCTATAAACAGTAATAAGAAAGTGTTTATCTGATGGTGAACTCAACCAAATAAGAAGCTACTGTCCACCAGCATTTTGCTCTCTTCATTTACTATTTATATGTTTTGCTGTTGGCCCGATTTCTTAGAGTGAACTCGGCGACGAGAGACAAACACACCAAAAACAGATTTCACGCAAGGAACAAAAGGCAAATCCAAGAGACAATGAGTCTCAAGACTAAAGCAGCCAACAGCAAAGAACCTTTACCTGGTTTCAGCCTTTCAGGCAAAAGACCCTTTCACAAAAAATAAACGATACCTATTCAGGGTTAGGAACTTAGAATGCTGGATACCCTTTTCACACTAGCCTCCCTATTCTCTAGCTACAGCCAGTGACTTAACAGACATAAATAAGTGTCGGTAACACAAAACCATCCATCACAGCCTGACGGATTATCATTTCTTCTTTGATCCCCACCTCGTTCAATACATTCTTGCCTGGTTTGTCCTTATGCAGTGCATCGTACAGCAGAATACCTAAAGCTTAGTTAATCCTATGTTTATAACTAAGACCTAGATAAGTCACCAACAAGTAACACTAAACTCTCTCCCCGCCGTCAATAAAACCTACCAAAATAGATTCAATAATTCTAATGATACCAACGCTGAGAGAACTAACAGTCCAAATGATTCCCTATGTTATAATGACTAACAAAGTAAAAAAAATGGCATATGAAAGATTGAAAGGTAAGATGTTATACCTCTCATAGCAAAGTAGAGCTTTGATGCTCTTTTAGGAAGATTTCTCCATGGTACTGCAGTAGCTTCCTGTCATGAAAATGAAGAATACTCAACATTTGAGCACATCTATTCATTTCTAATGTTTATGAACCAATGGCCAGCGGGAAAAAAAAGGAAATTTCAGAAACAGATAACTCAGAGAAGCCAACGAAGTTAGAAACCAACAAGAAATTTAGTAATGCTTTTACATTGGTTTGATCACCAATTGAGTATGAAACTCAAGCACCCACCACATTCACTGAAAACCCAAATTACAGCAAGGCATACCTCAAAACTAGGATATTGCTTCTGGCATTCAATGGTCGTATCTTGTTTCTTCTGCAAGCATGAAGAAACAAAATTTTAGTGGCAAGCAATAAAATGGCCTACGTGATTCATGTATATCTTAATATGCAGGAAAAATGGCAAAATATAATCCAAACAATTAGTTGCATGTGAAAATAACATGTATTTCAAATTTTCAGATGTGGTTTTAAAGATCTTGCATTGTACATTCTTAAGGTTTTTTTGGATTAGCAAAAATATTAAGATCATAAACAATAACTATTCTGGTGGAATAAATAGCTGAACGGATTATTCTCGCATTACTAAACTAGTTCCGGTTTATATAAACACACTTTTACCATGAAATTAGTAATAATCTAGATCTGGTTGCTCTTTACAAGAATAAAATAGAAGTAAAACATGAGTTATACAGAAAAAGCACTCATACAACCTTTAATAACACACAGAACACAATCTTAAAGGCAAACAGATTTCCTATAACAGTAACACGCTCGAAATTGTATTTACATCAAACAAATACAAGTTTACGTTTCTTGATCCTTTGTTTTTGTTTTCTGGGTTTTTTTTCGTCCAATCATAATAAGAAAGTTTAATTGTAAAATATAAAGAGCTTTTCTCCTTTTCTGGCATCTAGATTACTTTTTACTTTCCTTTTTCTTTTAAGAGAAGCAAGTCTGATTAATACTTTTCATTGTTAAAATGTTATTATGAACATGATTAGATCCATTCACCAAGTTAAAACTCATTTAATTATTTAGATCATCGGAATATTCCAAAGATTTCAACGTTAGAGGCTTACATATGTGAAGTACAAAATCCTAAAGACTTCAACGATAATGATAACTTCAGATTATTTTCAACATATAACTAACTTTTGGGTTATATTCAGTTAATTAATCTAATAAATAATATCATAATTTGCTCTGATCAATAATAGTCCCTTTTCCCCTCTACCTATTATAAACACTAAAGCTGAAGTAATTTTTCTCATGTGTCATCCGGAATAATCCATGGCTGATGTATCAAACCCACAATTTTTGTCCTGAACTATTTTTTAAACTATCAATTTAAATTAGTTGTTAATGTTTTCACTTTATAGAATTAAGGGATGGTAAAAAATAAGTTTTGCATATAAAATTAATTGAAACTAAGAAATTTGTGAAATATAGTTAAAAGTTGTAATATTAATTATCTTATTGTCAAAATTTAAAAATAAACTGCACAAGGTACAGTTGTGTGGGCATTAAAGTAGTTATAACTACTAAAGCTGGAGTAATATGTCTTGTGGCATGTCGGGAGTAATTTTAGGCCCAAGTGTCGATCAGTATTTAATTTCACAAAATCTACTTTAAAAGCCAACTTTCATCCAAATTCAATATTTAAAAAAAGATCAAAATTGTTAATCATGAAACCTTATTAAAAGCAATTTCTAATCCTATTTTAATTATATTTTATTTAACTTATATAAAAATTTAAATCATTAACTTTTTTTTTAAAAAAAAATTATTTTAGAAATAAAAACAAGATTTGCATACCTTATGCTAGAATTTTAACAGATGGTGAAAATATATTTTACATATTTCACAATTTTTTTTAAATAAAGTAATTTGAATTACAAATTTGCAAAAATATTTAATTAAAAACAAACCACACAAAGCAGGCATTAGACTAGTTTAGATGTATACTTCCTTGGAGAAAAATTAAAAAGTATGTCCTTGTACAATCTAAGATACGTATTGAAAATATATTTTCACCATCTGTTCTATCCAATTTTTCAATACGTATATGCATGATCAATCGACGCCTAACAGTCTATATGCATGATCAATCCGTAACATCGTGTCACAAAGGTATCAAGCTTGCAATTTGACTATAAAGAGTTGGTATTTAAGCAAATTATATGTACAAGAACAGCATGCTCTCGTTCCAAAGTTAGGGCGTTGATCAAAGATAAACCAGGTACACTTGAAAGGTTTTAATACATTATGTGGCTAGGAACAAGCAGGGTTGGGGTGGATAATCATTACACATCACATACATCCCAAAGGTCCTCCAAAAACTTAATATCAGCTCAGATACGTATACTGGTAGTCTATGCTAATTCATGTGCATGTTTCATTATGTGATAGTAATTACAAACTGAAACCATGAAGTACTGAATTCAGTACCTTTTTAGTGTGTACAATAATACCATAGCATAACTAACTAATAACAAAGATTATGAAACACAAAAGAATTTCCATGAAATCCAGTACCTTGGAATAGGTATGCTTCTGCAAATCAACAAATATCTCCCCACAAGAATCTCTACAGTCAACTGTATAAAATGCAATGCGCTTTGATGACTTGCGACATTTCTCATTGATTTGTCTCTGGAAAAGAGAAAATTTGCAATGAAAAAGTTCAGGTGATAGAACATAAAACTAAAGAGAATATGAAGGAGCAGAGTCCCATAATCAAGACAATTACAGAAGAAAACAGATCAGGATGGTCTTGCTTTCTCAAACCTTATCCTTAAGAGAGCTTCCACTGACAACTACAACATCAAACTTCTCAAAGAATTCACAGGCAAGACTTGATACTTCACCTGTAAGAGAAGTCTGGTCATCTCCATAACCGAAAACATAGATGAAAGTCGAGCTAATACGGAAAATGTTATGCAATTTCTATTAAACTAAACTTCATCCAACTATTAATAGACAAACCTTTTACCACAGAAACGCGAACCATAGGGTTGAAATCCTTGAGTGAATCACAACAAACCTCTGCAACAGATTTTCCGGCACAGGCATTTTCCTCAGTGGGAATCAAGAAATTGGCATGAAGGGCATCTTCATTCACTGGCCTGTCATCTACCAGCGTGAGACTCCCTACCCCAGCTAGCACTATGTTCTTGCAGAACTGACAGCATACACCAACAAGAGCAACAGAAAACCACTCATCACAAGATCATGACACAATTAAGCAACTATTAGACATAACTAATAAGGGCTGGATAAGCAGATTCACCTCGGCTATAGTGCCATTAATTCCGCCAACCAACACATGAGACTTGCTAAGCCTACAAAAGTAACCACAAATATGCATTAAGAAAACAGTTTTATAAACTTGAATCATCGCGAAAATCCCAATTTATACAAAGCAGACGAAATTTGTATTAAGTTACGACAATAAAGCTTTTCGGCTAGCACAAAAGGTGCTGGAAGTGAAATACAAAGCCTAACCTTCTTTGAGCATCAGCACCCCAAACCCTAATTTGACGATCGTATAATGCTGTCTCTTGCTCCGTCAGCATCTCGCCCTCCATTTTCAGAAACCAACCAGGTGAAGAAATTTCTGCACCTCAGTCAACGACGCGACCAGAAGCAATTGGAGCGTGACTCAAGTAGGGCTGTAATTCGAGCTGCTCGAGACGACCACTTGGGTGTTCAGGCTCAGGCTCGGGTAGCTTTTTTTTTTACACGAGTCGAGCTCAAGCTCGTAGAGGCTCGGCTGGACTCGGAGGCGAGATAGTCGAGAGACTGAGAAGGAGAAGTAAGAAGACAACTACGGCTGGACTCGGAGGGAGAGTGAGAGAGAGCGACGGCCGGCGAGATGGAGAACCCTATCTACGGCTGGACTCGGAGAGAGACGGCATCTTCGTTCGTATTCCAGAATCGAGAAGTGAGAAACGGAAGCCCTTCGCCGTAGCCGTCGGAGAAGTGAGAAACTCGGAGGGAGATGGAGTATTCGTTCAATCGTTCGTCTTCCAGAATCCAGAATGGAGAAGTGAGAAACTTGGAGAGAGACGGAGTCTTCGTTCGTCTTCCAGAATCGAGAAGTGAGAAACTCGGAGGGAATTAGTCACCGTCTCCGTCGGAGACTCGCCTTCGCCCAGTCGCCCAGAAGTGAGAATAGAATGTCGTATGGTAATTTGGTAAAGGCAAAGCATCAAACCCTAAATTCCTGAACTTTTTTTTTTTTAATTTAAAAGTACCTTACGGCTCATATTCTCAGTTCGGACTTGTGGTGAGCTCGTAATCAATCTTGTATTCGGCTCGTGTTGTAATATGAACGAATTAAATACGGGCTTGTGACAAGTCGAGTACAAGTCGAATCTGAGTTGTTCAGGTCAAATTACAACCTTACTAGAGAAGGAGGGTTCATCCACCATACAATCACCACTAATTTAAATTTTTGTGATATTTTTATAGATGAATCACACTTATTTTTGTAAATTATATTACAAGATCATCCATTATACTTTTAATTTTTATCCAATAATAGCCTACTGGCCCGATTTGGTAAGAAAAACTTATCAATTCATGATCCAAATTACTTTTGGTAATATATTCAATAATATTTATATTTAACATTAATTTATAATTTACATTTGAAAATATATATGTTTCTAAAAAAATCTTAATCTTTTGACTTTGTTGAGTTGCATTAAATGACTCGTCGTCGGACATTCTTACTTTTGACAAAATTCAGTAAATATGTTGGGTTGGGGTCGGCGAATTGAACGAGTTTGTTGAGCCAAACATGCATTATTTGTTGCACTAAGTGAGCTCAATCGATCACACATAGTTCATATGTTGCACCCAGAGAATTAAATGGATCAAACATGTCCCAATCTGTGTGCACGGTCCATAATATTATACTATTTTTGTTACGTCTTCTATGTTCGTAAACATTTGGGTCCATTATTTTTTTTATTTCATTCGAATTCATAAACAGTGGCGGCGCAATATTTTAAGGGGGGGGGCAAAAATTTATTTTCTATGAAAATAAAATAGTGATAAAAACAAAGTCAATATGTCATTTACTTACGAAGTTTTGACTACAAGTCTATAAAAAATAAATAGTGAATGCTACAAATAAACGGTCAATCTGACAACAAAGGGTGTAAACTCATCTTACGAGTTGACATATTCTGATAATACTGAATAATTCACTGCTCGAATAATTCATATTGCCAAAAAGTAAAATTATCTATCAAATCGAAAGTAGAAAAAAACAAAATATTTTGCCACAATAAATAAATATGTGGAAAATTTTCCCAAATTAGCTTAGGAGCAAAATTATTCTCCAAATACATGAGATTTTCGGGTTGGAGAACAAGCACGGTCCTAGACCGCGTCTATTGCAAAAAGAAGAGTCAAACCGCGCTTTAATATTCTGATTAAACAAAATACAAAAATTAAAAAAAATAGGCGCGGTCCTGGACCACACCTATATATATATATATATATATATATATATATATATATATATATATATATATATTTTAAAAATAGTTGCCCTATAGGCGCGGTCTATAACCGCGCCTCTTTATCTTTTTTTTCTTTCAAAAAGTTACACTATAGGCGCGGTCTAGGACCTTACCTCTATCTGTGTTTTTATTATCTTTATTTCGGATATTAAAACCTTGTCCTCGACAACGCGTTTTACAAATAAGAGTGCGGTCTAAGACCACGCTTCTACTCCGAACCAAAAATCTCATGCATTTTGGTGAATTATTTCACTCCGAGCTTAAAACGGGAAATTTTTTTGAAGTTTCGTTCACTTCGGCGAAAGATCCAAAAAAACATTTAAATATAACACAAGAATAGTGATATTTAAAAAATAATAAATCGTATAAAATAATTTTATTAACGAGAGAAGTCAAAACCCATCTTGTAACGACTTTTGTTCACAAAAAAAAAAAAATAATAAATTGCCCCCCCCCCCCCAAGTGCCGCCCCTGTTCATAAATACCCCATTTGAAGATTTGTACGTGGAAGCACTCCTATGTTTTTGAATTACAAAATAAATGAATTACAAAAAAACATTACAACATCCCATTCAAAATCTTTTTTTCTCCCCGTCTTTTATTCAACGTAAATGTAATAATCACCCACCAAAGCGTCACCATTTTTTTATTGAGAATCTTCAAAATACCAAACCTTCCCAACTTGATGGACGATTTATGAAATCATGTTAATTGGTTCGGGATTTGTCAAGCTAATTTTTCGTTATGAAGTGTATCCTTAGCTTTGTTCACTGAATAAACAAACAAATGTGTTCGATGGTTGATTTGAGTGTAATGAAGTTTACTGGATGGTTTGAAAAGTGAGACGCATATAACAATGCCCTTGTTCGGATACCAATTTCTACCGATTAAATTCGAAGATTATCTCCTGTTTTCATCCCTTGTATTCTTTTTCTTGTTCGGTGGTAATCTTTCACGAGGATGAAGCTGGTGTTGATGATGTTGAAACTGAAGGAATTAAAGGCAAATTCATCATCTAGTACCCCAAGCTTAAGGAGCTGAAGGACCGGTTTATCGTTAACTACTCAAATTTACCCGTTCTTTTCTCATGTCTTCCAAGTATGAGCAATATCTTTCTTTTATTCTCTTGTCTTCCCCTTTTGTTCGTCTATGAAACATATTGTTCTCTTTGATTTTAGATTTTAGGGTCGAACAGAATCAAGGTTCAACTGAGAAATCTAGGCAAGACTTCGATCTCAAAAAATGTGTTTGTAGATCGATCTATGCTAAAGAACCACAACTATAGTTTCATTGTTTGCCTAGGAATAGAGCTTTTGAATCACCATTTGTGGGATCATTTTTCCATTCGAGATAAGGAAGGATGAGGAGCTTTATCTTCGATTCAAACATGTCTTTCGTGCCCTCCACCTGTTCGGGGAAATGCTATAGATAATTCATAATTCTTATCATCCGGTAATTAGACTTTTTGCCTTATTGGGTACCTTTCATTTAGAGTTGATATTAACCGGGTTCGAGCCAGATCTGATCCGGGCTTTTCTTTTCTTTCTTTTTTTTGTCCGGATGTCCGGGCCGGATCCGGGCTTCTTATCATGATTGTGAAAGTTTCTTTTAAGGTTTCTAAAGTCCCTAGTTGTAGATCCGAATAAAGAGCCAAACAACATTCACACAAAAATTGATTACGCAGTTCGGTGGTAAAACTACCCCTACATCTGCGGGACCTCAAGAGGGGAGATCCGGTCCCGGGTTTCACTAGGTTTCCAAGAACGAGGTTACAAACAAGGAACACGAGACACTAGCACTTTCTACTGGTCTAGCAAAGAAAGTAAAAGACAGAACACAAGAGATACAAAGAAGCAAGGATGAAGAAAAGCCCCCTCAAAGGCACCTCGACGAAGATCTGAGATTGATATTCATCACACTCGCAAGCCAACAAAGCGATGGTGAGAAGAGACTCCAGAGATTATAGATCTCTCAACCTCTCTTCCTCTTCTTTCTTCTTCTTCTTCTTCCTCTTCTTCAGATCCTTCTTACATCGAGCAAGATTTGGAAGATCTGATCTTCTTCCTTTCTCTTCATTCTCTCTTTCTTTCTCAATAAGTCGAAACACACAAGCTGCAACTAGGGTTCTGAGGAGCTTAGTTAGAACGTTTAAGTACCAAAACTTAACCAATGTCAAACGACGTGTTTTGCAACACGCTCATTAACCCTCAAATCCGGCTTCCGTCTTCAAGTGATCGGTTCAACAAAACCCGTTTGCAGGCCTTCTAAAATGGATCAAGAGATGGGCTTCAAGTGGGCCGTCAAGCCCAATCTTCAACATAGCCGGAAATACACATAATACACATATATCCTATACAACTTTAACATCTCCTAATCCATACAATAGTATACCAAGTGTTATAATCTTGTCACCATACTAATAACCAAGCCACCTAACTTAGATCACTAAGTGGCAACATTGGATCATAGTAGGCATCAAGATAACCAACACGGTAAACTATCACATGAACCACAATTACATGACTCTACTTAGACCATTGTATCAAGTGCTAGATTTATACTCAATGTCCTATGTTACATTGCTTAATACAAGAATCAAAAACATAACAATGATCGTACCTGTCCGAATGTCCGGGCTGGGCTGCCCGCTGGGTACCCGATTTTATATTTTTAATGACTAAAAACCGTGTTTTTTCCTATCTAAAAACATGCCTCCAATATCCAAATCTTCATTAAAATTTGCATAAAAAAACTGCACTAAACCTGTTCAAAGTCTGCATTAATATCTGCATTAAAACTCCCTAAAAGTTGCATTTAACTTGTTCAAAATCTGCACTGAACCTGTGTAATACTCAAATCTGCATTCAAACATTCATTCAACCTGCATAATATACATCAAAATCTGCATTCAAAATAGTCCAATGATCATCAAAATACAAACATAGTCCAAGTTATCATCCAAATACCAACATAGTCCAAATTTTCATCCAAATAGAAGTTGACATTACATAGTCAAATGAATCCCGTGGAGATTGCTCAGCCATTTTTTGCAATATACAAGCATTTAAGTTAGTCAACGGACTCAAAAAAAAAACAAATCAATATAGCAATATACAAATAGATTAGGAATTAGGATCAAAACAAGTCGTAGAAACTAAGAAAAATAGCATTTTCACAAGCATAACTAACCTACATTAACTAATTTAGAAACTTTAGCAATCAACACTTTAACAATTAAGCATATCATTCACAAAAGCAATATACAAACAGATTAGGAATTAGGATCAAAACAAGCCGTATAAACTAAGAAAAAAGAACATATTCACAAACATAACTAACCTACATGAACTAATTTACAAACTTTAGCAATCATCACTTTAACAATTAAGCATATCATTCACATAAGCAATATACAGACAGATAACAAATTTTAAAAAGAACAAATCAAAACAATGTACTCTTGTATCACCTATTTACAAACATAACTAACATACATGAACTAATCAAGTATAAATCAACACAATGTGCTTTTTTTTGTTACTCAAAAGTTCAGTGCATTCCTTACTGTTTATGTGTACTCAGAAAGTCAGAATTCAAAAAATTACGCCAACAACCTTACTGTTTTTTTTGTATACTCAATACTCATCAACAACTACTCAGCCTTATTGTTTTAATGTTTTTATGTACTCAGAAACTTGAGTCCTAAACTTTAGCTCTGGTTTGTGTACTCA
This sequence comes from Fagopyrum homotropicum, assembly GCA_033239125.1. Classification (NCBI taxonomy): domain Eukaryota; kingdom Viridiplantae; phylum Streptophyta; class Magnoliopsida; order Caryophyllales; family Polygonaceae; genus Fagopyrum; species Fagopyrum homotropicum. The sequence goes on along the minus strand of BSWB01000003.1, from coordinate 141,059,896 downwards.
TAAATTCAGATTCATAACTAGAACTCAAAGAAGGTCAAAACTAACAAAAGAAGGGTCAAAACTAGAACCCTTATCGAATCCGGCAACAAAACTCAAAGAAGGGTCGAAAATCCGATCAAGAAGCAAGTGAGACGCCAAGAAGTAAGTGAGATACCGAGGCTGGTGACTTTTGATTCATGAAGGACGACGAATTGGCGGGGTCTGAGATTCTGAGAAGGAAGGCTGAAGAGGCGAGTCGACGAGGTCGAGTGGGAGCTGAGTAGGAAGGTTGGAGGTGAGTCGGCGACTACGAGGGAAAGAAAGTTGAATAGTGAATAGTGAGAAATGAGGACGGAGGCGTTAGGGTTTCTATATCCTTAATCCTTAGAAAGTAAGATTAAATTTTTTTTTTAATAATCAGGGCTAGACAAGCAGCCCAATCGGGCTTTTTAGTCTGCTTGGATCCGGCCCGGATGTCCAACCGGGCCTAAAAGCCCGGCCCAATCGGACTTTTCATATTGGCCATACCCTTCCGTTTTTACAGGCGGGCCAGGTCGGGACGATCCGGGGTGTATCAACTCTACTTTCATTAGTTTCATCTAACTGACTACATGGCCTTGAAGATTTTGATGTGGATGTTGGCTGCTGTATTTTTTTTATCACAAATTCACTTGCTTCGTAACATATGTCATGCTAATGGTTGTTGGTTGCTTTATTTTGTTAATAGCAAATTTATGGGATGTCCCTCATCCATGGCTAAGTCTTCTTGTTCAAAGAAGTAACAATTCTACTCAGCATACTCAATTGGTGTAAATGGTCAGATGGATGGAGAAAACAACAATGATGACACCATAGTAATAAGTGTTCTACATGGGCTCTTGCCATCTGCATCTAGACGCCTCATGCTATAACACATTTTCTAGCTTAAAATGAACATACACTAAACTTCTGTCAACAAGCCAAACTTGTGGTAATTTGTATATTTTTGTGTTTTATTAACTACATTTTTTTCAAGTAAAAGTTTCAATTTATCTAAAAGTATGAGAAGTATAAATTCATTTACATTTTGTTTGGCAAATCTTTCTATGAAGTTTTGTAAATTAAGTGAATGGAAATGATTTCACCTTTGCCAAAAGCGCACATGATCAAATTATATTTTATCTCGTACCCTTTTTCGTAATTTTACCCATAATAATTCTCTTCATACCCATAATAATGCACTTCTTACCAAACACCAATAACTTATATTTTATTTCATCTTCTTCATCTTCATTCTCATTTTTCATCTTCAACTTCACCTTCAACTTCATTTCGTAATAAAGTGCGTTTCACCAAACGGACCCAATAGCACAATTAGTTGTGTCAAATGACAATTCTCTTCGTCCTTGATTTCATTTTGGTGTTTGTAGTGCGTTGGTGTTGATTCACTTAATAATATGACTAAATGTATCTCCCTTTGTCGATATGTCATAATGTGTAAATACATTTAAGTATATAATCCATCCTAGGGTATTCTGTAACACCCCGAATTCTCGGAACTCGGAGTATTACTGGTTAGGACCTCACAATGGGTCCCGACCTCAGTTTGACAACAACATTACTAGGACCTTGCAACAAGACACAAATAAAGAAACCGAAATTCATAAAAACCCTGTTTTTAGAGTAATGAATGCAACACTGTCTAGCAGCCTACAGTACTTAAACAAGAGAAAAGAACAACTGTCTTAACCAAAAGAAAGGAAAGACAAAACAACCCCAACCCCGCTCTAAGGAGTACGGAGACCCGGCTGACCACTACTTCCGGATCACTCAGCTGCTGATCTAACCTGCGGTAAGTCTAAAACAACAACAAGAGGAACCGTTAGCTAGTTATCTAAATATTAGTAGAATAATAGCAGCACAAACACACTCAGATAAACATAAACACTCAGCATGCTTTCAAACAAGTCCGTTTTATTATCTTGCTTTAAATTACTCATTCACTCTAATGATACTTATTTTGTGACACGAGGGATTCCCAAACCTCGCCTCCGCCCCCGTGTAACCATCAGGAATGGATCCGATGCACCTCACCTTGTACCTGTATGGTCTGGGTATAGAGAACCTCCCAGTCTCCTGTCAGAGCTGGGCAGTGATGTCACGGCCCGTTATACATACACTTGGGCCTTACGTAAATAATAACAGTCGTCCTAGCAAGTTATTATTATTAAATCAAGCAATAGCACACACCACTACTATCACTCAACTAACACTCAGAAACTGGCTAAGTAAGTCGCAAGGACTTACCTGAGTCAAATCACACTCTAACAAGTCTCAAATTGGTCCGTACTCGTGGTTACTCAAACGCCTGTCAAATACGGCATGTGAATCAAAATCACATCCAGATGTCCAACCTCATGCGAAGGAATTACGGAAAAAGCTCTCTTACGGTAAAAGACTATTTTACCCTTAGTGCCGAAAATCCTCAAAGTTTATTCTTAAATCCTACTAATTTCTTTTTTTTTTTTGAACTTGGTTTCCATAATTAGTGTCTCTCGGATAGTTAGTGGGGTTATAAGATTAATCTCTAATACTCGTCACATAGAATAACATTACTTCCTTCCCGGGTATTACTCCACTCTTACACATATATGTATCCGCGTATAAAAACGTTACCTCTCTATGTAAATATCCATGTATATACCTTTTCTTATTCCCATATTTATATACATTTATTTATCTTCTCAAATCTATAATTACCTATATATCATCAGTACATCCTTACGTATATACTTATATATATATATATATATATATATATATATATATATATATATATATATATATATATATATATCTTCAGTACACTTTAATTTCATCTTCTATATTCCACCTATACTATATATATACCTATACTTTTATATATATATATATATATATATATATATATATATATATATATATATATATATATATATATATATATATATATATACACTATGATTAACCATGCCTAATTTCATCTTCTACATTCTATATATGCATACACAGATACACGGCACTTTACTTAAATATACATATATTTTCTAACTCCTATACTTATATATATACATGTATAAATACACTGTAGGGATGAGGGTGAAAACGCACCGTCCATCCTCTTGGTACGCCTTTGCAGTGAGTAAAAACGAGACTGCAGTCGATCGCAGTAACCTCGAGGAGAGCCATGTCGAGTCGGAGTCGTATGCAGGTAAGCGAGTGATTGCGGTTCCTGTGGAATGAGGACGTAACTGCTCCAGCCGGTTTGTTGGTCCGGAACAAGGCCTGCTCGTCGGCGGTTCTGGCTAGGAGGGGCGCTCTTCCCGGCCTGGCGTTCGAAGTCGCAGCAGCCCGCCGTCACGAGGTGGACCGGCAGTGTACCGTTCGCCTTGCTGCGAAACCAGAAGGTCGTGAGGGTCGTCTCTTCCACCCGGTTCGTTTACCCAGATCGAAAGTTGGTGCTTCTCTCGTCCCGAATGGCTCGTTCTTACGGAGGTCTGGTGGTTGCTGAAAGGTTAGAGTGCGGCTGTGCAGAAGGGAGAGAGAGGAGGCTCGAGGGAGAAGCGAGGTCTTACCGACGTGACGGTCCCGGAGAGAATCGAGGCGGCGGCGTCCTACGCTGGCAAGAGAGATCAATCGATGCCGTCGGTCTTCATTTCTGTCCTTCTTCAGCGTGAAGCAGCGGTTGAAGAAAGGTAGGCTAGGTTAAGTTGAGGTACGGTGGATAGGAATAGAATATGCAGCTGAAATTAATTAGGAGTTACATTAGGGCTTAATTGGATTTAGGGTAGATTAGAATGAAAGAGTTGGCTAGTGAACTCAATGGCCCAGCGGGCCTCTCTTGTTTTGATCCAAAAGAATTAGGAGCAAAGGTATGGGCTGGTGGAATATTATTGGGCCAATTTCTTGGGCCGCTCATCAAATGAAACAACTGGCTGTAAGCATCATGGTTTACTCGCGCGAAAATATTTACGGAATTATTTACGGTTTACATAGTTTATCATTTTATTTGAATCAAGGTCACATAAAATGGTAGAATTTAATCTCGTTTTCTTTTTATTTAAAAGAATTAAGGTTGGCGTATCGGAATTCGGTTAATTCGGGTTTAACGGAAATTTAAAAATTTTCGGTTATTACATATTCATCTTAGGATATTAGCTGATAAGGAAAGCTAAATAAGGATACAAGATTCTCTCCCTATGGTTGTTTGTTTTGTGTATATTTTTCTTATGGGAAGGAGAGTCGGTTGTCTTCGGCACTTCTAAATGCGCTTCTTATTCAATATAAAGGTTAAGTAGTCATCACTCGGGGATAGCCTGACCCCTTACATCGAAACGTAAATAGTCCACTACACCGTCAGGAGGGTCAAGCAATACACTCTTACCAATAGGAAATTTAAAAGCGATGCTAGCTAGATAATCCGCAATAGTGTTCGTCTTGCGGTAGGCATACCGGTACTGGATGATCCAGTCCCTTTTGATGAAGTAACGACACTTTAGTACCAGACTAGTGAGGGGGTGACAACGAGCCAACGACTTACCTAGTAGTGTGATTGCCAACTGCGAGTCAGTTTCCACAATCACATTACGGTATCCACACTCCCAGACGAGCTTGAGTCTATTAAAGATACCTCATAGTTCAGTCATTGATATAGTGCACATACCTAGGTTAACCACGAAACCTCGTTGCCGCTCTCCATCATTATTCCTAATAATCTTGATCACATTGGGGATGAGAGGATCCCACTTGATTCGCTATATTCTTTTTGTGAATAAGTTGGTTAAGTAGGTATATAATGTAACATTGTGTATAAAGTAGGTATCTATTGTTTTGTGTTTACAAAGTAGGCACCCTAAATTATGATGAAAAAGATAAAATAGAAAGCAGAAAATATATTACCTTATGAATCAACCTTCTCTCTCCTATATATATTTAATTATTTTCCTAATTAAAGATTTGAAGAAATATGACCCTACGTCAAATAAGGAATGAGATAATAATTGATCCTAGAATCTCTCCATAATTATTTACGGTCATTTAACAAGATCAAACGTCAATTAATGAATGAGATAATACCTTATGTGGAATGTCAACAAATTCCGTTTGTTTATGCACACAAGTTTTGTTTGTTTATGTACACAATTATTTCATTTCCATAAAGTTTTGTTACACAAGTCTTTCATTTACACAATGTTCGGTTACACAAGTCCGTCATTTACGCAAGGTTTGGTTACACAAGTCTTTTATGTATTAACATTGTGTAATTGAAATTGTGTATGAACATTGTGTAATTGAAATTATGTATTAAAATTGTGTAATTTAAATTGTGTAATTGAAATTGTGTATTAATATTGTGTATCATGAAAATAATACACAAAGTTTGATTAGTTTTTATGGCAGGAGTAAATTTTTATGGCAGCGTGTTATCACGTGTTATCACGTGTTATGAAGATTGTGGTATTTTTATTCCCTTTAAAAGTTTGTGGTACAAAGTTATCACCCCAATAAGCTTGTGGTATTTTAATTAATTTTACCTATAGAAAAAACATAAATTAGTTTTTCCATTATTTTTCCATTTTAGATTGAATGAAAATAGAACAACAAATGAAAAAAAAAATCAAACGTGAAGGACATCAAACGGAAAAACCCAACTTGAAGGTCATCAACCGGAAAAGACTAGACATGAAGGGCACCAAAAGGGAAAAAAAATCAAACTTGAAGGGCACCAACAAATAAAGCAAAATTAGTAGTTACTGGAAAAGACAAAATATGCGCCATGAGATTCGAACTAGAGACCTAACAAAATACAGCAAACCTTCTCTCTACTCTCTACCAATTATGCTCAATTATTTTTGTATGAAAAATGTTTAAACACATAATATATAATGATGTGCTCTGATTTCCGGAAAAATTATACACATTCCATATCCGATCCAAATTTCCGAAAAATAAACTAAAATGGATCGGATTCGGATAACTAATTGCCGGATCTTTTTGGATTGTATTCTTTTTAAGCCGGTTCATCAAATAGATGAATCGATTGGATCTAATACTTTTGCTCACCCTAATCTACGGTCGACAACATTTATACCATCAATAAAACTTGTAAGACGTGAGAAGGATGCAATGCTTGCTAAACAACAAGAATAATATTAAAAGGATGTGGAACGAACTTTGAAGTTTTGGAAGCACGATTTGTTATTGTGAAGAACCCAACACTTGTTTGGGATGTTGATTGCATTGGAAAGAACATGAGAGCTTGCATAATAATGCACACTATCATTGTGGAGGATGAACGAGAAACACACACATTGTATTATGACTCGTCTCACTTTGAGCAATTATACGATATTGACAACATGCATGTGTCTAGGATACCAAAATTTATGGCACATTACATTAGCAATAGTGTCCAACTTCGAATATTACTTCACACGAACAAATTGAAGTATGATTTGATTCAATATGTACAGAAAAGTTTCAGCATACTCATGTAAAAAAATTACTAACTTTATGTTTGATTTTGTATTGTTGTATTTATAAAATTTCATATTCCACATCTTAACTTATTGCATTTATTTTTTAAAATGTATTTGCAAAGTGTGTATTGGAAATATATATTTTTTGAATTAATTTTTATTATTTATGAAACAATTTGGTTTAAAAAGGCCTAGTTACCAAACTTAATTGAAACCTTAAAAACCTCTATAATTTTTAAAAAAGGCCTAGTTACCAAACTTGCCCTTAATTTATTTATATTTTTACTGTATAATTTTTTAATTAGATATAATTATAAATAAAATTAATAACATCAAAATTTTAAAAATATAAAAATATATTGTATAAATAAATATTATCGTAATAAATGAGTTACAAAATGAATGGGAAAAAACCATTCTATAAAAGAACGGTCCAACGAATGTTTCCAGCTCCAACAATCTGTGAGTCCTCTAATCCCAGAGCTTTCCTTTCTTGATTCACCCTCTTGCGATTTCAGACGAATCGTCGGCCGGCCAAATCTTTTTGTCGAAGATCCGACGTTCTTACTATTTGCCGGCCGCGATCGTCAGCGTTTATCAGAAAGAATCCTTTGCCGCCGCCCGGTTGTTATCCACTTGACATCATTTCTCTATTCTCACGGCTTTCAGCTTCAACTTTGTTCGGTTCTCAATATTCGCTCTATTCTCCCAGGTCTGTCTTTATCTATTTGGAATATATGCTAGTAATCTGCCAAAAGTTCGATTGTTCTAGTTATGTGTAGATAGGAATCAAAGAATTCATGATTACAGTTGACCGGTTTCATAAATTGCACCTAGCACTTAATTACCAGAGTAACGTGCTAATTGGTTTTTCGTCGTGTTGCAATCTATTTGAATTTCTAATGGAAATAGATTTTGACTTAAATGAAAGGAAGACAATATTGATTTGAATTCTAATTATATCATTTGTAAAATTTGTTTAGTTTGAAGGTCTGTTACATTTGGAAGCACAAGATTGTTGTTGTTTGCTGAAAAATGTCAGCAGTAGGCGGCAAGAAGTCTGATGATAAGAAGAAAACTCACGAGGATGGAGGTGCCTTAGAAACCAGCCGAAGATACCGAACCCAAACAACATCACGTAATTTGTGAGTTCCTCTCTTTCACTGACATCATGTTAATGAATTAGAGTGATTGTTTATATAGTTGTGAATTACATGTGCAATCTCAATGGTTTAGACGATGGACCTACAGATTGTACCAATTTTACACAAGGAGTTCATTCGACAGTTTTGACCAACAAGTTCAATTGATAGTCCTCACTCTTTAGTTGTTTAAATGAGGAAATTGTCCACTAGTTGATGATTGAGGTGCTTCTAGATTGGTGTTGATTGTGATGCATTCGCACATGTGGTCAACATGTATTAGAAAAGAGGTTCACTAACCTAAATGGTATGATTGAGATGCAAATTGGTGTGCCTCAATTGTAAAAGCTCAAGTCTTTGATTCTCATGTCTTTATCCTCATAAGCTGGGTAATTAAGTGAGGTTCCTCACTGCAACAATTCTTGTTGACCATATATTCTCAGGAAAAAACTATTGTTTTTCTCTTCTTTTTTCAATAAAACAGTCTACTTTTTCCCTCTGCCCCCGAGGCCCTTATTTTTTAGTATGGGGATGCATATTCTTCATTTGAGGTTATGAATAGTTTCGTTGATTTTTTTTAAGACTTGGAAGGTAGATTATCGAATTTGAATATGATGTCAACATAGCCTTTTTTACTCTTGTAATAAACCTTGGAACTAATTCCTTTCTGCTGGTCTTGAAGCCAGTCAGTTCCGGGTAAGTCATGCTAATTGTGAGAGGATATATAGCATCATACTAATTGCAAGAACATATTTAGGGCCTGTTTGGTATCCATATCAGTATATCAGGTATGGGTATGGATATCACATATTTGATATCTACTGTTTGGTACAATTTATATGGAACTATTTATTTTATCAGATGTTATTAATTAGATATGTACATGAATTACAACTTGTGCATATAGCGGAGTAACTGGAGAACGGACTGTGAGGAGGTTGCGACTCTCAAAAGCCGTTACAATTCCCGAAACAACAAACATTCTCGATGTCTGCCAACGGATGGCTAATCGGAGAGTAGATGCTTTGTTGCTGACCGATTCAAGTGCACTACTTTGTGGAATCTTAACGGACAAGGTTTAGATTACTGAGCATTTGCCATATTTAACAAATGAAGACTAGTTGAGAAAAATATATCAATCCGTTTCCTGGTGAATGATCTGATTAATAAATCTCTTTTCATTAAGGATATAGCTACTAAGGTGATAGCTTGTGAGCTAAATCTTGAGGAGACACCAGCTTCCAAAGTTATGACCAGGAATCCGGTTTTTGCTCTCTCTGATACCCTGGCTGTGGAAGCTTTGCAAAAGATGGTCAAAGGTATACCTCTACGTTTATATCAGTGATCAATAAATTATTCATGATAAATTGTGATCTTGGCTTGAAGTTTTCTGAAACAATCTATGCAGGAAAATTCAGGCATTTGCCAATTGTAGAGAATGGGGAGGTTATTGCTTTGCTTGATATAGCCAAGTGTTTGTATGATGCCATTGCACGTATGGAAAGGGCAGCTGAGAAGGGAAAGGCCATTGCTGCAGCTGTTGAAGGCGTTGAGAGAAGTTGGGGGCCTTCTGGTGAGTTGATGTGTTAAAGCAGTTGCATACCCTTGTAACTCTTCTGGTTTAGCTTGGACGTTCAATCAAGGAAGGTTATATCATGCAATAATCATTTTTGTTTATTTTGCAAGCCAGGTCCTAATACTTTCATTGAGAAACTAAGAGAACGAGTTTTCAAGCCCTCTTTGTCAACTGTTATTTCTGAACATTCAAAGTAGGTAATATCTTTGGTAGGGGAATTTTTCTTGCTGAATAGGTTTTATATCTCCCTTTTAACTTATTGGTGGGAGCTTTCAGGTTCGTTACAGTGTCACCCACTGACACGGTTTTGACAGCAGCAAAGAAGTTCCTTGAATTCAAATTGGGCTGTGCAGTTGTAACTGTGGGGAATAAACCGAAGGGAATTTTAACGTAAATTTCTGCCTTTAGTGTTGTATCTGACATAATTGTCTTCATGGACAAACTGCTGCATTGTTGTCTTCATTCTAGTCTTTGAGTTTATTAGATTTTCTGCTGTTACTTTGTGATAAGCTTATTCATTGATGTAACAGGTCTAAGGATATCTTGATGCGAGTAATTGCAGCTAATCTTCCTCCTGCGGAGACTCTAGTGGAGAGGGTACTGTCAAACTTGTTTATTGGTCTTTCTTTATTTGCTAAGCGTAAACTTCAAGCTAAGTCAATTCAAGTTGAATGCCTTCTCTAAAGTACACCGATATTTGGCTGCTGCAGAACATTATCTAGTATATGCCATATCATCATAAAAAAACAAGTGTTGGAGAGAAACGGGAAAATATTTTTTAAGATGAAATAATCGGACACTTGAAAAAGTGATGTTAATCTAGTTGGCAACTAAATAACGGTGTGTCTTTTCAAAAAATAAATTTGACAGCAGTTCAGGGGCATGTTAAAAAGTGATGCTTTTTACTGAGATATATCATGTATTTACAGGGGAGAGTATTAGCATCCTTAATGAAAGGCACATTCAATTAATTGTATGTCTTGTGGTTGAATTGCAAGGTCATGACTCCAAATCCCGAGTGTGTAACTGTTGATACACCCATTGTTGATGCTTTGCACACAATGCATGATGGGAAGTTTCTGCACCTTCCGGTTGTTGATAAAGGTATATTTACTTTTAATGAGGGTTTTCCTTCATAGGAAATTGACATCTTGATCTTGATTTATGATTCCATTATTATGGAGCAGATGGCTGTCTTGTTGCTGTTGTAGATGTGATTAGTATTACTCACGCAGCCGTTGCCACGGTGAGTTATTCTTGCATTGGTCTAAAATAATATTCTTGACCGTCTGCACTATGGGCATTTCTTCCTATGAGTATAGAATTTGATAAGTATTAAGGTCTTAAAGGGTAGAATTCTCCAAACCCGTTCTTCTTGGAGGGAAGAGGAAAGATTCCAAGAGATGGGAAGCTTATTGCTCTCTGATGTTATTCTGATAATTTTCTTTTCTGGGGTAGAAGGAGAGGCTACACTCTCCACACTTCAAAACGTGCTGTCACGATCTTCTAGTTTACACTTCAGAGTTCTATGTTTACCAAGATCGGTTGTTTATGTTTTCAAGTTGTTGTCTCCTTAAGGGCTCAACTCACCTTGATAGTTGCAATGTCGCATTTGATGTTATCTGAGTTTTTTCTATCAATCATTGGGGATGAAGATACTGTGGAGATCAGAATTCTTTGCATTCTCTCTTTCTTTCATTCATTTTTTATTTGTTTTTTTTTAAGAAAGTCTCTTTTTTGGGTTAAATATTGGGTGCCCTATTAGGCTATTAGCAAAAACGGGACAGTTGGGGCTTTTTTTTACCCTCAAACGGGCTGGGTAAATCCACCTTTAGCTTTCAGATGTTTGGGTAAAAATTGGTGAAATTGTACAAATGAATAATTTTGTTTTGATTCCAATGGAGTTCATGCTGTATTTTCATCTAATGGTGATTCTTATGCTTAGATTGGACAAAATAGTGGAGCTAACAGTGAAGTTGCAACCAACATGATGCAAAAGTTCTGGGATACTGCCATGCAGTTGGGACCTACAGATGATGATGAAGACACAAGAAGGTAAGGTTTCAAATGATCCTTGTAAGATATTCAGCAGGAATATTTTTTTAAAAAAGCCGAGCCAAGTATCTCTCTCAGTAAAGGCCAAGGCACATATAAAATGTTTTTCTACTAATTCAAAGACATCTGTAACAAAATGCTAACAACTCTTAAGATGGTGCTAAAAATTTGATAATGCTCAATTCTTGCTTGCTAGTTTTTAGGATATAAATGCTTTTGCTGCTAGTTCTGAATCAATTCCACTTTATGTGGTACTGGCATGTAATTATGTGCTCATTACATTTAACTACCTTGTGCTAGTGAGCTCTCCATGAAGCCTGGATCTGATGGAGCAGAGACAGGAAGATCTTTTCCCTATCCACACCAGCCACACACGTTTGCTTTTAAACTTGAAGATAAAAGGGGCAGAGTGCACCGGTTTATTTCTGGTATTTGTACTGATTTGTCTTCATTGCTTCCATGTTTGTGGAAAACAACTCATTTGCCAGCCCATTTTGTGCTTGTGTTCAAATGCAGATACCAATAGCTTGACTGATCTCATTACATGTATACTCCAAAGGGTCGGAGGTGATATTGATCGCAATAATCTGCCTCAGATTTTAGTAATGCCTTGGAGCTTTATTACTGTCATTTGAATTATTTGCGGATAGGCTCATACGTGATATTTTCTTACAGTTCAATTAATTGGTTTTATTCATGTTGCAGTATGAAGATGAAGAGCATGATTCTGTTGTACTTGCTTCGGATAGTGATCTTGCTGCAGCTGTAGATCATGCCAGGGCAGCTAGCTTGAAGGTAATGAGCAGCAATTTCCCCGTTCCTCTTGTCATGCTAGCATTCATTCAATTACTTCTTTGAACCTGCATAGAGAACAGAAAATTGTGTTTTCAGTGTGCTCTTGGGTTTTATATTCTCATTAGCCTAAAAGCCATTCGTGGTCATTGAACTTTGGAAAAAAAACAAGCGTGTGCCTAACCTTTATTGTCAATTAACGTCCTTCAACGTTGGGATCAAGCAAACTCGTTTGCAACTTTTTCCGTAGTTTAAGTATCACAGATGGATTTTACCTGGTCCATATGTGGTCCCTGAACTTTGAAAATTGTTATAAAAGAGTGTTTGAACTGTTTTTGTACAAATAAGGCCAAACTCTGAAATTTGGTTCCAAATTACCCAAATCCCTTCTAAAAGGACTTCACTCGACTATAGATAAAAAAAAAAAATGTTTAAGGACCCTTTTGTACTTATGTTCAAGTAAGATCCCTATTTTCTTTCATCAAGTATGGGTATTCTGTTAAAAGATAACTACCTATGAAACTGATTGATCAAGTGTTCCATTTAGATTTACTATTTCAGTTCACATTTTTCTAAATGGTATTCAAAAGTTTTCTTGAACCAATCATTGATATCTCCGGCCTTGTTCAGCATAGCTTTTTGGTTACATATATGTGGAGTTTTGAGTTCTCACAAATCTAGTAAGTGTTTGACATGTATAACTTTTTGCATCAATTTAACAAAACTTCCAACAATAGCTTCCACCTTTTCTTATTAGCCTAAATCAGGAAATGTTTTCTTTTTTTTGGAATTTTTGTTGAAAAAACTACCAGCAATTCTCTTTAAACATTATTTATATTTTCCGCTCAGATTTTCATATTTTCTGTAACTCTACCCAAGAAGCTACCCATTAGTTGAAATTATAAAAAACTAAAATTATCCAAAAATCTCGTGTCATTGAACATGGCCTTATCAGATATTTTAAGTTTTGCTACTAAAACAACCTGGATATACTCTATCAATATCATTGTACTCGTCTTATTAAACTTCTGGAATACAATAAGTTGTCTATCCAAATGGGTTTGTCATATTTTCTCCCATGCGATGAAGCTTCATATTTGTCATTTTTCCTTCACAGACCTTGAGGTTGCACTTGGACTATTCAGGATCACGGGGACAAAAGAAAACCTCCTCATCCGGAAGAATAGACTATGCCCAAAGTGATGCGTGGGCTGCAGCATACAGTACTGTTGCAGCGGGTGCTGCACTGGTTGCTGGCTTGGGTGTGCTTGCATATCTCAAGAGAAATGGCTGATCACTTACCTTCGGCAAATCCAACGGTGTAAAACACAATTCTTTAAGAGAGGAAGTATAGTGTGACATTCATTGTTTCCTATTTGGATTCCGTGAATGATTGTAAACTATCAAAAGGGGAAGTGTGGGAGTGGAGATTGTTGTTGGTATACTTCTTGTGTGTTTGAGAAGAGAATTTAATGTTATAAGTTATAACTAACAACTGTATTGATAGTTGATTGTTGGATTTTTTGCTGGTGTGCTTCTTGTGTTTGCTTTTTTGAGGTCTATCTTCCTATAAGTTTCATATCTATAACCCTTCATATTTTCCTCTTTCTGAAGACCAATGCCTTCATAGTAAAGACCAGTTACAAGAATATCTTATGTCATAAAAATCTGATATATTTTTTTGATGTTGGTCCTTTGATAAGTGCAGTTAAAAGGGGTTAAGATTATGAGAATTAAAAGGGATAAATAATTATTGTAATTTCGTTTAGTAAGAGAACGAAGAAAATTAAAAAGATTAGATTATGGAGATTTAAGTGAATTAGATTATGGAAATTTTATAATTTTATAAAGCTTCGAGTATAAAAAGATTATTGGAGTTAAAATCTCATTTTAACCCTTTTTTTTCCATCTCCTTCATCTATAAAAACATTTAATACGTATTTTTTTCATAATTTTACCCATAATCATATTCATTTTATCAAACAGTCATTTCACTTATTTTCATACTCATCGTCTTAAACAATTTCATCTCCTTAATTCTTTATCTATATGATTATGTTCATCTTCATCTACGTAATCTACGTTACTAAACGGACCTGTTCTATTTTAAAAAACATCAATCTCAATAGGTTAAAATGTACAATGTTCATATTTCCTGGCAACTCTAGCAAGCATGTCATCACGGGCTAGTGCCAGGTGAAGTCCAAGAATACAGCAACTCGGAAGCCATTGCAACAAAGACCGTCGGCGACATCCTGGGAAGATTCAAGAAGTCAAGCTCCCAAAGGATTCAGTTGCCTTACTGCAAGAAGTAATCTAGCTCCAGTTTCAGGTTGAACACGGGCTTTGCCATGTTGAAATATCATTAATGAGCTCGCGAAGTTGATTTATGAGACGCTTTACATGTTTGTTCTTCTCGCCAAGATCCTGCACAAGGAAAGAATGAAATCACACAGTAAAGATTTCACCCCTTTTCTTTTTTATTTAAAAAGCAAATGAGAAGACATCCAAGGATTTTGTATATATGAAGTTCCTTCATAACAGACTACATAGATAAGTCAAATCAGAAAGGAAAAAAAGAAGAGGGTTTTGCTACATAAGATTAACTACAAATAAGCTTAATGAAATAAAAGCTCAGAAGCTTATAACACTTAAAAACAAGAAAGGATGATAACAGAGTAAGACTTCCATTCTCAGTCAAACAAAGATGATCAGAATATAACTCAAAATGGACAACCGCGAGAAAAGCTTCTGAATATATCAGATAATGAACTTTGAAGGCACCACAAATTGATCCCAACATACCATTCTCAGTTTAGAAGCTTGCTCCTCTAAGTTTTCTATTTCAGCTTCATCAGCCTCATCTACCGTATTACTTTCTGTGTCCTGAAGAGGGAAAAAAACAGAAGCTCCAAGTTATCTCAATTCTCAAAACAGCCCTTTTATTTTAGGAAAGGGGCCTTTTTCACACCAAAAAATCAAAAAAAGGAAAGATTACAAACCTTGTGGGAGTTGGGAATGGCTGTGAGAACAGCACGCAGAGAGGCAACTGAAGACTTGTACCTAAGCCGAGCCTCGTCCAGAGCGCCACCACCAATATCAAAGTGGGGAGCGGAGGGATCTGACGAAATGTCGCCGTTTGAAGAAGCAGCAGCATTAGTGTTGAAGTTGTTCACACTAGAACCGGTAGCAGCATTAGCAGTAGACCACAAAGATGGGTTACATAGCTCGTCATTCATGGCAGATAGGATCTGGAAAGCAGCTTCGATGGTCTCTTCTAGATGCTTCTGGCCCTCCATCGCCAGTTCCTTAGTTGATTTAGGGTTTGCTATTGATGTGTTTTCTTCCATGGAAACAACAGAGAAACTGTCTGGGAGGACGAAGAAAAAGAATTAGCAGAAACTTGACGAAGGGAGATAGTGAAGTCAACCTTTGCTTGAACTTTTCTCCAAACTAAAATCTATGTTCCTAATATTGTTTGTTGTAAATTGTTTAGAAAAAGCCTTAACCACTGAAGTGCAAGGCATTGTACAAACAATGATGACTATGATCACTTTTGTATCAAAATCCCATTCTTTCACAAGGAGCCCTGGAAAAAGGACTCAGGAAGGAACATATTAATCCTTTTCCATGCGCAATATAAGATCTTGCAAACACTAAAATTTAGTTTCCTTTCTCAGACCCGTGAAAGTGAAAAGCAAAAGTTGGGCAAGTATTCTCCAAGACAATATAATGAAAAGGAATCTAAAAGTTTACAGAGATCCTATCTTCTACTTTTTTCCTAATGCTAACATGTAACATCAAATGCGGAATTTAACTTCATAAATTCATAAAAATGGATAGCATTCTAACTCTCATAATTCAAAGATAAATTCCCACATATATTCATGCTGTGGTTTATCATATAACAACATACAGACAGTGGTCAATAGGCATTAGTTGTTAGCACTCGCATCCTATTCATAAAATGGGCTGAAACTCGTAGGGTTTATGAACAAATCCAACTCAACATACACGTGAAATTCTAGTAAGATGTTTACAGAGCTCGTGACTGACCGAAACCAACTCATTCTATTCTTGTATAAACAAACAGTAGAAAAGCGTTAAATACTAACCCAAGGATAAACAAACCTATTTTTCTCACCCACTGGCAGAATTGGAAAGAAAAACACTACTGTAAGACAGCCAAAGATTTTTAAACTCGGAGTCTAAAACTAAAATACCCTTCAACTGACATAAAGTTCTCGTAATTAGCATAAGAAAGGTAACCAACTGTCAAGACCACCTCTGTGTACTCGGTTTCGATTGTTACCAACTTATAATCTGAAATTAAAAAAGGGTCAATGACCAAAAGTCAAAAGGCACAAATAAATCAAGACCAAGTTTCGCCCTACATGAGCCCACCCATCTCACTCAATTTAAGGGTGACTTAGTGACAAGCACGTAATTTAACGCAAAAGAGGAAAGAGAAGGAATTTTCAGACGGTTCAAAACTATTAGTGACAATGTATGTAGAATTAGTATGCTCTGCTATAGTTTCCACGTTTCACATTAGGATGAAGAAGAATGGAAAAATATACTGAATTTGAATTCCAATATCAGCATATAATGTCAAAAAAGGACCTTTATGTTGGTAAAAGTCTATTAATAAGACTTACTATTATATATTAAGAAATAATAATTCTGAAATTGAAAGGGAGTAAACAGATTTGTTGAAAATATGTGGCTGAGATTAAAAGTTGATCCATTTGATAGATCAGCTGTGATCTTTCCCACAATGGATTAAATAACTTGCTAACTGTCGACAGCTGAATTCCCAGCTGTAATTCTGAATTTAAGTGTCGCATGCATATTCAGAAAATTCTCTACAAATAAAGAATTGTTTCTTCGCAGAAAATACAAGAAAGAAATCAGATATTCTGTCGGTTTCTTTTAGGGCTTTGGTGCATCCTAGGAGGTGAATTTCTCTGAAACCCTACAACAACTAAAGGGGACAAATATCACTTTAAAGATAGAGATCTTTTCACGCCTCAAAGGAATTTCTATACCCTCATTTCCTATACTTTAAACATATGAATTAGAAAGAGACTTATCCAAACTCAATCCTTTGCAATATCTGCAAGCAGTAACAAAACAAACTCTCTTCGAGCAATTTATAAACACGTAGTGTGCAACATCAGATACTAATGCCAATCCACCGGAATCCATGTCTTTTCAACTATCAGTTAACTTTAAGAGCCAAATGCCAAAACTTACATAAAACCAACAACCAAAACACGTCAATCCATCAAATAAAACAAAAAAGGATTTTTTCCTCTTGGTGCCATCAATGTTTGGACTTTTCCACTTGGTATCCACTAAGTTTCAAATTTTCTCTTGGTGTCCTCAAGGTTTCATTTGTTTCCTCTTTATACCCATTCTTAATATATTACATTAAAATTCTTTAAAATAGATTATGACCTCATTAAATTTAATTAATAAATTTATAATAGAAATAGTTTTTATATATATTTTTTTATTTTTTAAAATAAATATATTTTTTATTTTTCAATTAAAATATTTTTTTACTTTTTACTTTCGATTTAAAAAATATATATAAAATTAAATAAAAAATTTTTTTTGAAACTTTATTAAGAGTATAGAGAATTAAAATACAATAATTTTTTTATTTTGAATTTAAATTTTATATAATTTATATTAATTCGAAAATTTAAAAAAAAATAATTTTAAGATTATGGAAAATTATATTATAAAAAATAATAAATTAACACAAAAAAAAAAATATTGCTATTTTCTAATTAATATAAATTATTAAAAAATTAACTTAAAAAAGATACTATATGTTTAATTTTATGGACTCTTAAAAAAATTTTAAAAATAATTTTTTTAATTTTTTTAATAAATATTATTAACATAAATTATATATATTTTGTAAATCGAAAGTAAAAAGATATTTTAATTCGAAAATAAAAAATATATATATTGCAAAAAATAAAAATATATATATAAAAACTATTTCTATTATAAATTTATTAATTAAGGTTATAATCTATTTTAAATTTATTTTTTTAATGTAACATATTAAGAATGGGTATAGGCTCCGTTTGGTAGGAGCAAAAATTAAGGAGATTAAGATTATTAGAATTAAAAGGGAGAAATAATTCTCGTAACGACGTAATCTCGTTTGGTAAGGGAATTAAGGAGATCAAAAGGGTTAGATTACGGAGATTAAGGGAATTAGATTATGAGAATTTTGTAATCCTGCAAAACTTTGATTATAAGGATTATGAAGATTATTAAAGGTAAATTCTCACTTTTACCCCTCTTTTTTTCATCTCTTTCATTTATAAATAAATATAATACGTACTTTTTCGTAATTTTACCCACAATCGTATTAATTTTACCAAACATTCATTTCACTTGTATCCATATTCATACTCTTAAACAATTTCATCCCCTTAATTCTTCATCTAAATAATTCTCTTCGTCTTCATCTACGTAATCTTCCGTTACCAAACTAGCACATAAAGAGGAAACAAATGAAACATTGAGGGCACCAAGAGGAATTTTTTT
Organism: Fagopyrum homotropicum; assembly: GCA_033239125.1. Classification (NCBI taxonomy): domain Eukaryota; kingdom Viridiplantae; phylum Streptophyta; class Magnoliopsida; order Caryophyllales; family Polygonaceae; genus Fagopyrum; species Fagopyrum homotropicum. The sequence goes on along the minus strand of BSWB01000003.1, from coordinate 141,041,282 downwards.
GAAACTTAGTGGTTGCCAAGAGGAAAAGTCAAAACCTTGATGTCACCAAGAGGAAAACATCTGGCTACCTCAAAATTGTAGGTAAATTACCCAAGTAATTTATTTACTTAGCAAAGCTGGCTACTGCTGCTGGCTTGCATTACCATTCATGCCACTTTCAGTTGCAAGAACAACATCACCAAAGAGCGCATCAATCAAAATAAACATTTATAATATAGCAGGCATCAACAAAATAATGCCAATACCAACCAATAGCAAGAGTGTTTTGTAACTTTCTAAAAAGTGTTTACCAAATCAATTTCTTCTTGACTTCCATTTTTTAACAGCAGAAGAAACTGATTTGGAAAACACTTTTGCAATAGTGTCCAGGCATTCAAGAAGAAATTGAATAGGAAAACACTTTCAAAACAGTTCACATGCATTCAAAACCTATCTCCTGTCATTACTTCGTAAAAGTGTCTAGATGCTTATTCCGCTTACTTTCAAACTTAAGAAATCCACATAAATTCTTCCCACTTTCCTTCGTGCTAAAATATTTAGGTTTTCATATTCAGAAATGCCTTCTTGACATCTTTAAGATTGTCCTAAACCAAACAAGCTGCTTTGATGAATATTAATTTGACAATCTGAAGCAGAAGTTCATCACTAGACAACCTATTAGGTTTGGTCATCTCACTACTGAATAATGATTATGGTTTTTCTCGGGCAAGGATATCCATGACTGTTATTCCACAACAACCGATCTGTGATGAATGACGATCACAGTTCAAAATTTCATCAAACAACAACCAATGTTGATGAGTCGAGGCAAAAACGAAAGGAGAAACCACAGAAAAAAAAATGAGAGGATGGTCCAAAACATTGAATTTGCAGTCCTAAACACCAGTTCTGAATCCTCACTGTAATTCAATACAATCAATATTCATTCAATCATTTCACTAAACACTGTTCTCATTTCTTCAAATCACTCAACGCAATCGTGAAAAACTGAAACAAAATGAGAGATGGGCATTGCTGAGATGAGAGATTGTGAGAAAATAACCTGAAATTCCTGAACTACAGACACACAAAGAGATTGAAGAACTGTCGAGGGAGGAGAGCCGCAGAGATATGACGACGGTGAAGAAGCTCTCAGCGAAGCAGGGTCGCGAGGGATATTTAGGAGGGCTGCAGAAAGAGATGAAGTGAAGACCTGAACATTGGAGAAGGAGAAGTATCGAATCGAGCGTAGTGCCGGTGAGTGAATGAGAGTGTAGGAGTGAGGGACTGGGCGCCGGCCAGTGAAGCAGTTCGGTGGTCGTCGGAGGGGAGGTTTCGCGAGGAGGATTGAGAGAGTCCGGGATAGAATAGCGTCAGAAAAGTAAAAACCTAAACACTTTCGCTATCACACACACACAAAAAAAAAAAAAAAAAAAAAAAAAAAAAAGGGAAATTAGTGGTTTGGGGTATTCCGGATTTTGCCCACCAGTTTTTTCAAGTTCGGATGATACCCTTAAGAGTTAATGTTGTTTTTCGAATTTAATTCATTACACTTTTTTAAATTCATTAAAAACATACAAAAGAAAATAAACTAAAATTAAAAAACAACTTAAAATAGAAATAATAATTTATTTAATTTAAAAATAAAGTAAAACAGTAACTTTTATAAAAAAAATATATATATTATATTAATTTAAAAATAAATAAATTAGATAAATTATAAAAAATTCAAAAATCAGTGTTTTATTTGTATTAAAAATAAATAATTGAATTAGCATATTTTTTACAAAATCTAAAAATATAAGTGTTGTACTTTATTTAAAAAAATATATAAAATAAGGACTCTTTTAAATAATAAAAAAAAGCACTGTTTTAATTTATTATTAAAATAAATAAATAATTTTCCTATTTTATTTATTTTCCAAAACTAAAAGAAATAAAATAAAATAATATTAAAAAATAAAAAAAATTAGAAAATTGATTTATTCAATTTAATAATAAATTAAAACAGTGATTTTTTAAAGTTTTTTTAAAAAATCCTTATTTTATTTATTTTTGAAATAAAGTATAAAACTTATTTTTTTAGATTTTGTTAAAAAATGCTAACCCAATTTATTTATTTTTAAAATAAAAGAAAACACTGATTTTTTTAAAATTTTTTAAAAATTATGTAACGAATTTATTTTTAAATTAATATAATATATATATATTTTTTAAAAAGTTACTGTTTTACTTTATTTTTAAAATAAATAAATTATTCTTTCTATTTTAAGTTGTTTTTTAATTTTAGTTTATTTTCATTTGTATGTTTTTAATGGAATTTAAAAAAGTGTAATGAATTTGGGCAAAATCCGGAAAACAACATAAACTTGAGGGTACCATCCGAACTTGAAAAAACTGGTGGGCAAAATCCGGAATACCCCAAACCACGAGGGTACCATCCGGAATTTCCAAAAAAAAAATGATTAATACAGCTAGGGTTACGTATCTAGTTCGAACCGGATAGTTCGGACCGATATTTATGCAGTTCCGGACCGTAGACCGTAGACCGACCCAAGCCAGACCGAATTTAGTCGAGTTGAGACCGGAATTCATGTGCAAAGGCTCATGTATTAATTCGTATGATACGAAATAGTCTTTATTTCGATAGTGGATAATGTAGGGTTTCGGAATTTACATATTTACTTCTTTTTAATGTTTCAATTAAATAAATGTACCCCAACCTTTTGTATTTATTTTTAAAATCTACACACTCTTTTCTTAAGGGGTACATTCACTAAACACAAAATTAGAAAAAGCCTAATAAACCAAATTGTTTCTTTTTTTTCCATCTGTGACTTTTTTGGGGACAAAAATGTTTCCCAACAATGATTTTTTAAAAAAAATCTAGACATTAGACCATCTACATTGCTAGTTTCTACCAATTAAATATATAAGTTTTTAATCAAATGAGCCCAAAATTTGTTTTATGGCTTTCAAATCCTTACAATTCTAAAAGTTTGAGTAGTCTTGAATAGTCCATATCCCAGTATACCCTTTACCTTTATTATAAGTTGAAATTCTAATGAACCCAAAATTTGTTTTATGGCTTTCAAATCCTTACAATTCTAAAAGTTTGAGTAGTCTTTATGAATAGTCTATGTCCCATTATACCCTTTACCTTTATTATAAGTTGAAATTCTAATTTCAACTCAGTTGATGATGCTTTGTTCACGTGTAGCCTTCTCCCTTTGCCAACGTAGTACCTTCATCGCCTCTGCCTCGCTTCCTCTCTTCCATAGTCTAGACATTAGACCATCTACATTGGTAGTTTCTACCAATTAAATATATAAGTTTTTAATCAAATGAGCCCAAAATTTGCTTTATGGCTTTCAAATCCTTACAATTCTAAAAGTTTGAGTAGTCTTTATGAATAGTCCATATCTCATTATACCCTTTACCTTTATTATAAGTTGAAATTCTAATTTCAACTCAGTTGATGATGCTTTGTTCACGTGTAGCCTTCTCCCTTTGCTAGCGTAGTACCTTCATCGCCTCTGCCTCGCTTCCTCTCTTCCATAGTCTCTCACCATTCCCTCTCCTTTTGGCTTCTTTAAATCATTTCACTGCCGAGAATCTATTCAACTTCTGCAATCCTCAACGTATTCAGTTCTCGATTCTCAATGGTCAGTTTCCCAATCTTTCGTCTGGTTGATTTTGCTTGCTTTTGAATTCTCAATTTCAATACTTTAAACCCTAATTTGAGCTTCCAGCTTTACAAATTTTTCTCTATTTCTTCTTTGGAATTGTATACGTTTTCAATTTGCGGTTTTTTCTTGAAGCAGCCCTACTCTTCTAATCGAGCCGCTAGAGTCGACGATGGTTTTTTATTGCTTCTCCCTCTCGCTATATGGTTTTCTCTTGTTCTATCTTAATAACACTAATGTCTAATTGCAGTCTTTTGTCAATTCCATAGAGTAATTATGGACACCAGGAACTCAAAGCTTTTGGTTTCTGCTCTCAATCCTTTTCTTCGGTTCTTATCTTCTTCAATTTCTATTTTGGTTTACTTATCAGTTGAAGATTAATCTTTAATTATAAGGTTTTTGTTTATACTTAAGATTATACCTGCTCAGTTGTTGCAGGCTACAACCCACGTATCGATCCATAGTGAGATTCGCCTATTCCCTCTAGCGTTTTTTGTTCATCGATCTTTGCATATGCCGATTGTGTGTTGTTCGCACCATTTGGTACCACCGGGTATGTTTTTTTTCTGCTTATATTGATTAATTTGGGTTTGTTGTTTTTGGTTTATAGTTCGGTTGTCTTCGTTCTTCTTCTCCCTTCCTAATTTGCTCACGAATTGGATTTCATATCCCCTCTTTCTTATTTTCGATTTCAATGGTTTTCGTATATTGATTAAGGTTTTCTTCGATCTACTTCTCTCTTCCTGATTTGCCACCTACGGCGGAGATTTCACGGTCTTTAGAATCTTTCTCCGGTTCTTCAATCAGGTATGCCATCACCTTGTTTCTTCATCTATATTTTGTTATGACGGTTTCCCCTCTTCAACTACATCAAGCTCCATGATCATATTCAAACCCTATTTTCTTGATTCTTCTTCATCTTCCCCAATCTTGATGCATCTCTGTACTCCCTTCCTCACATCGATTATCTTCTTATTGGCAGAGATCCAAGTTTCTATCCATGGTTGCTCATAATCTCGCTTGAGCCTCTCTCGGTCTCACAAATTCCGCTAACATCGACCCGCTCAAGGTAACCTTGAATCATTGCTTCTTTCTTTCATTTTGTTTGCTTTGATTTTATATTAATTATCTTAATTGATATTGTTTGCAATATTTGGACTTCAGTTGGTCATATATTTCTCTTGAGTTCCTAAAAACTTATGCTACTATAGATAGTTTGTTGAAGATTTTAAAGGCTTTGCTATCAGCACATCTTAAGTGCTCGACAAAATGCTTCAAAGAAAGAAACATGTTTGTTATCTTGAGATGTTTTTTTAGCTTGTTGGTATTGGATTGAAGAGGATAAGTGATTAACATCCAATAATACCATAATGAAAATTTCATACTTGCAACATTATTACCGTGGTTATTGGGTCAGGAGTGTTGTCTCTTGTTTGGGCAGTTGCCCAACTTGATTGTATTGCAGGGCCAAATGTTATTCAACTCTTTGCCTTTGTAACTCTGTACACTTCTAGCCTCCTTTGTCAATATTATAGGGTTGGACGTCACTGGACAAAGAACCTACACTTATATGGATGTTGCATAGAATATACTAGGTAAAATAACCTTACATTGACAACAATTCATCACATCATAGTGTTCAGAACTTCTAATGATTTGTGTATGGAATGTAGGAGGAAGAAAAGTGACAGTTTGTGGGGCGATTCAACATCTGAATATACTAGGAGTATCCATTGGTTACACAATTGCGGCATCAGTAAGTAAGATGTGTAAGTATGCAGAATAAGTTTGAGTTAATCACATGGATATTAAGGAATCTTACTTACCTTGGATATATGTTACTGTATATAGGCAATAAAGAGATCGAATTGCTTTCACAAGAGCGTGGAAAGGATTTGTGCCACATGTCGAGCAATGGATATATGAATTGATATTAGTCTCTTTATTGTTTTATTGTTAGTGCTTAATTTGTTTTGTGCACTAATATTTGTCTGCTGCCTGATGATTCTCATTGTACGTCTTTCAAACATTTGCATCTACATCTTTTTGTTACTTTTTCAACTACACTATCAAGGTTATTGATCGAATGTTAGTTTGTTTGTCATGGATCCGGAAGCAGCTCGACAAATAGCTCAAAAACACTTTACTATGTACTGCACGAGCTCCATAAATTCTTAATTTGTTTTTATGTCAGCCTTTGGTTGAATTATTGACTAAGTAAACTAATCCATAAATTATATATCAGTAACTTCATTGGAATCTTCTTCGGTCACAATTGATGTTAAAATTTCTAAGATTTGTACTCCAAATGACAGTCTAGCCAAGAGACATACAATACAAAATATGCATCAGCTATAAATTTCAGTGTCCTCCAAATGATAGTCACTCTAGCAAAACACTAACATTACAAAATATGCAGCCATACTATATCTAGCTACTAAGCGACATATTTTTCCATACTTAATAAATCACGACGCACATCACATTTTTACATATGTAGGATACTCTATTTTCCGATCACATAAGACACAAAGTAAAATCATGACGCACGCACAAAGCGCGCGCGATCTCGACTAGTTTAATACAAAGAGAGAAGGTTTTATGTTATTTGATTGGTGAATTAGGTGTCATGTGTCAATAAGATATTGCGGTCTTCATTTTTTTTTGTTTTTAAAGAGTTTTAGTTTTCTATTGTGATTAATATAAATATATTTTGACAAATTTTTTATTTTTTATTTTCATATTTTTTCTCTCTATCCATACAGTCTAATATTGAATATGTTAAAAATAATTTTTTTTATATTATATAAATTATCAACTTAACGCGTAAAACTAATACATTAAAATCATTATACATGAAAATTAACATTAGCAATATTTAAAAATATATAATTATTTCAATCAAAAATAATTTGTATAAGTAATGTATTAATTTTTTAGAAACAATTTGGTTTATTAGGCTTTTTCTAGTTTTGTGTTTAGTAAATGTACCTCTTGAGAGAAGAGTGTGTAGAGTTTGAGAATAAATACAAAAAGGTTGGGGTATATTTACTTAATTGAAACATTAAAAAGTCTAGTTACTACTATATTTTTTCAAAAAAGCCTAGTTACCAAAATTGCCCTTAATTTTATGATGATATTTGATATTTATTATAAATTTAATAAGTTTGATATATGAAATCAATATATTACACATAAAATTAATGTATTGATGTATTTGTATTTTTCTGTTTTGCATCTAAATTTTATAGATAATATTTTAACGCCTTTGTGTGTTTTTAATTTTTAATAAAGTGTATATCAAGGTTTGGACTTTTGTTATATAATTTTTTGAAATAAATTTAATTATAATTAAAATTAACATTTTTTCTCTTGGTGCCCTCAAGGTCTGGACTTTTTCTCTTGGTATCCACTAAGTTTCAAAATTCTTCTTGGTACCCTTATGGTTATATTTGATTTCTCTTTATACCCATTCTTAATATATTACATTAAAAATTCATTATAAAATAATAAAAATTAGAAAAATGAATTTAAAACATATTATGACATTATTAATTTAAATTAATAAATTTATAATAGAATTAATTTTTATATATTTTTTATTTTTGGAATAAAGATATTTTTATTTTTGAATTTAGATATTTTTTTTACTTCTTGATTTTAAAAATATATATAAAATTAAATTAAAAATTACTTTTTAATCAAAATCTCACAAAATGTACGTCTTTTGATATTTTATTTGGAATCTTATCTCACATTTTTATTTTTTGCAAATTTTAATCCAATCGAGTTTAGTTTTAAATCTTATCACCTTAAATCACACCCGTATCTTAGATTTTGTTTGATCCACAAATTTTCTCGTAAAATCAATTCTTTTCTATTACAAATTTAACAACTGTTTTTTCTTTTCCAGATTCATTTAGTCTTGAATTTTTTATAAAAAATATATCTTATAATATACGTTAGAAAAAATTCATTTTTTTCACAAAAGATATTCGTTTTTTTTAAATATTTTTCTCCGGGTTTTTTTATTTTAGATATATTAGTAGATTAGAATTGTTAAAAAAATCGGATTTAATTTTCTTCAAAATTAACAAATTATAATTAGTTTTGTTATTTCAATAACATCTGATTATATTTTTATATCTAAGTATATAGATAAATAATTTTTTTTATAAAAAGGAAATTGCAGATTACTTTCAAATTTAAAACTTTGTTAGGGTTTCTTTTTAGATTGATCTTTTATGTTTCTATTTACTTAAAAAAATTGATGATGAATAATTTGTTCACTTTTTAAATGTGTGTTGTATAAGATTTAAATTTATAAAGTTTAGAATAATAAAATTTTATTTATTTATATATATTTTATGCTTTTTCGAATAATTAAAGGTGAATTACTAATATAATTTTTCATAAATATTCTTTTAGTTTGTAAGACTCATGACATATCACTTAAAAGATCCAATATATAAATATACCCGCATTGCGGGCTATGCATTATATATAATGTATAAAGAGCCTTTGTAAATTGGTATTATTTTAAATTAAAAATTATATTAATTTGAATTACTTTTTCTTTCATTAAATTTATCCGTAATGTTTTTTAAAAGCACAAATCTAAAACACATGTACATTAAAACACGACCATAAATTATAACTACAAACCATATTTACGAATCCAATGGGCCAACATTCGACCCGGTAAGGGGCCGAAAAATGGAGGCAGCCCTTTCGATTAAGCAACTTCCCTCGTTAGCGCCATAAGAATCTCTCTTTCCCGCCTTGCAGCCGCTCTCTCCTCCCCAGTCTGCACTGACTGAGACCAGAACAGCGAATAATTCTGCGATGAATGCCAGAGACTTCACTTTGCTATCTTCAGCTGCTTTGCTCGGCGCCATGGCCAGTTCTATAGCGATAAAGTTTTTCTTCAGCCCTAAAAAGAATTCGTCCCAGTCTTATTCCTCCACCAATGGCGGAGGTGCCACACAGAGCCCCTTTGATCCTTCAAAGCGCAAGAGGTTTGTTCTGAGCATTTTCCTATCTGAAAATAATGATTATAGGCTAAATTCTTACCGGCTTGATCCTTTTTTTACAATTTTTTAATTTTATTTTCGGTTCCCTGAAGCGCTGTATGATAAAACCGAAACAAATTAGTGCAATGTTTGCAATCCTCTTGTGACGAATCTGTGATTTTTTTGAATGATTTATGAGCTGACTTTCGTGTGATAGAAGACGTATCAATTTTCATCTTGTAGCTATATCTGCTGTTGTTTTTTATGCCTTGGGCGTTCAGTGTCTGAAGGATATTAGAATTTCAGGTCTTATTGGGGATATTTTGTTAAACCCTCTCTGTTTTGGAGTTCAAATTTCTGTTTGTTTTATTTAGTTTCTAATTTCCTAATTCTCTTCCAAGATTCGGATTAGCTTACTGAAATCTCTAACCATAGCTGACCTTAAATTAGCCCTTTTCTTCAAATTCTATTGACTTTGGCTATCCTTATATTCAATATAGCTATAGGGAGTTCAGCTAACAGAAATTGCGATGTAGGTACATTTCTTGGGATGATTATTTCATGGCAGTTGCCTTTCTGTCTGCGCAGCGTTCCAAGGATCCTAATAGACAGGTGCTGCTCAGTCACTGTACTTACGTTTATGTTAGCTACATCTTCATACTCTTGAAGGCAGTCTTTGATTTCGTAGTTACACTAAATTTTTGCACAAAACAGTCTTTTATGTTCGAAGTTACATGATCACCCTTTTTCATTTTTGCTTGCAATTCAACCCCCCACATGCCTGGACATATTTACTGTTTGTTTTCACAGAAGTAAAGGATATTTAAGACATTCGATAAACTTAGAATAGATGCATGTCCAATTGCTAATAAAGTTGGATGCAGAGTGGTTCAAAGCTTAAAATGCAGTTTTTGCTGGAAAGGGTGGTTATATAGAAAGGGAGCTAAATTAAGGGCGACATTTGATTTTAGGCTTTTTCAAACTGGATGTTTCTCTTTATCCTCGGGTGAAACTTTCAATCTTGGAGAATTAAGGACAAGATTATGCTTATAACTATGTAAGTTCAATATTTTTATCATGGCAACTTATAGAGTTTTATCAAAAGTGTAGGCTTGTTGTAATTATTTTGATATTGATGCTTTTGTGCCAATGGTCAGCACTCCATTTGAATGAGTATGGGCTGTTGTTGAGTTATATTTTGTGATCTTATTTGCTTCAACTGATACATTGTTTCAGTTCCTTTTAACAATTTTGAAAAAAATAGTTCCGTTGCCTGGCATTAGCAAGAATTATTGTTCCTGAAAGAGCGCAATGAACATCTATTATTAGGACATAGCTAACTTATTAGGATATAGGAAGTTAATGCTGATATCATACAGTGCTAACTTCCTCTTTGCCTTGCTATGACAGGTGGGTGCTTGCTTGGTTAGCCAAGATGGTATAATTCTAGGTAATTCTACAAGTTAAATGAGTAGCCCATGTTTACGAGTTACCTTCATGATTCAACCTTCATATTTGGTAATAAAAATGCATGACTTATGACTTGCTTTCTGGCCAGGCATTGGCTATAATGGGTTCCCACGAGGCTGTTCTGATGACAAACTTCCATGGGCAAAGGTTTGTACTGTCGTCAAAAGTAAAAGCTTACAAATATTTGGATAACTAGTTTTTCTTTCAACAAGCTTTAATAGGAAGTTATGTACCAAAAATAATCATTCATTTGTTAGTTAATAACATGTATACATTTCATATTTTAGAAATCCAAGTCTGGAAATCCTTTAGAGACAAAGTACCCGTAAGTGAGGCTCTTTCATAAACTCTTTTTGTGAACTTATCAGAGCATTATAAAAGTGGCCATTCTTTTTCTTTTTATCGCTTGTGTACAATTACTCAGACGTATTACTTATGTTTGTCCCTTTGTTTTCTTAGTTATGTTTGCCATGCTGAAGTAAATGCTATCCTAAATACAAACCACGCATCAGCTGCTGGGCAGGTATATTCAGATATTCTGTTCCTTGAATTACGGTGCTGATGCAACGTGACTAGTTTCAGTTTAGTTTTTGAAACAACAATTTGTGCAAATTGGAAATGCTGACAATCTTACTCTGACCAGAAACTGTACGTAACCATGTTCCCTTGCAATGAATGTGCCAAGATAATTATTCAGGTAACCTTGGTTTTCAGTTTGTCATATTCCATTTCACATAATTTTATACATTAATACATGTATTTGCATATCTATCTGTCATCCGAACAAATTTATGCGTAGTGTAGTTTGTAACGGGAAAGGGACATTCCATTTTTATGTTTTACTGTGATTTCTATATAATTATAACAATCTTACGTAACTTGGTATCTGTTCTTTTCCTTAATTGATTTCATGAAAGGCATGCTGAAACAAATTCTTACTGTGATAACCATATCTCTTGTACTAGGGATTGTTTAATCTAAACTTTCTTACTTCTGGCGCACAGTATACTCCACTAATGCATTTGTAGAAACTGTTATGTTAAGGTGATGTGCAAAAGTATCTACTTTAGTCTATATGTAGTTGGTGGGTTATGTTCTAGCCTTCTAGCATGTACATGCATACCCACGATACCTGTACGTGCATACCTCCTTTGTACCAATGTCTTTATTTATATGCCTGTCAAATTTCTGTGAGGGTTGAGTGGGAAAACCAAGAGATTTGAGTGTTTTTTGTTTTTGACCCCCTCTTGACCCAATTGCTATGCTTCTATTTGTAGAGTTAGTTAGGTTTCCATGGTAAAGGCATTCCAAAATTACTTTTTCTCCTGTGCATTTTTGTGACTTTCTTCTATCTTAACTGGTGGCAGTCAGGTGTTTCTGAAGTTATTTATTTTGTGGAGAAGAGGCTTGACAATTCAGATGCTTGTTATGCTGCTTCTCACAAGCTTCTGTCTATGGCTGGTATCAAGGTAACTGCCTTCAGCATAATTTCTACATCCTAATCTCATCTACGATCTATTTCTTTAAGCTCGTGTATAGGTCATTACGGTCATTACCACAACACTAAACAACTACCAACAATGTTTTTTTACTACCTTAATAACTACTTGCATCAGAGAAATTCTAAACATACATGTGTAACAGCAGAGGATCGAAGTTACCGAGTTATTGTATGCAAGATTATGTTTTTGTCACGGAATTGTATGGTTAGAGAGAAATATTGCTCAAATAGTACTCCTAAGAAATTTGAGTTGCAACCTATAGCAAAAATCAGTAAATCACATAGCCAAATTTCAATAGAGTTTAAGCCCCTATTTGGTTGTAACTCTGAAAACGGAATGAAAATGAATCTAGTCCATTTGTGTACCTTGTTCATCTTTCCAAATTCCTTGTGGTTTCATACAAAATGCAATTGCTTTCCCCATTTTGTTTCCCTATAGGGTAATAAAACTAATCAATTCTACTCCAATTACTTCAAACCACAAGAATAATTTCATGAACAAGTATATACATATGGACTAGATTCATTTTATATTTTGTTTTCGTTTCCTGAGTTAAAACCAAACGGGCCCTAAAAGATCATCCTAAAATGCATTATCATTGCGTCTACTCTGCAACCCGTTATTTAGATGTAAAACTGGTGACTTCAATGGCAGGTTAGGAAGCACCAGCCTCAAATGAGCCAGATTTCAATAGAGTTTAAAGAGCCCTAAAGAACCCACTGCAGTCTGCAGCTGCTTATTGTTGTTGTATTAAGGTAACATCATTCTTCATTGCTTGATATTAATCTAATTTTTGCAAGTGGAATAAATAAAGAAAACATGAAAGTTCTGATTAAAAATAGCTTCAGCTTATGCTTGCTTTGTTCGCTGGCAGATAGAGGAGATTGAAGATCACTCATGTTGAATAGGCAAGATGTATCGTTTGAAATGACTTGCTACTTCCTAAAAAAGATTGAAACCCTTTACCCAAGGTCCCGATTGTCCCTCACTATATTTCTGAATATATAGGGTGAATAATGTTGTAAAACTAGTAAAGTGTTCCTTGTCCGTGGTATATTTCCCTAAAAAAGGTTGCTTGCATATCATGCAAAAATTAGTGGTATATCTTTACTTTGAACAAATGGGTGTTGTTCAAAGTTTTTTTTTCTTTTTCTTTTTTTCTTTTATTATTATTATTTTTTTTTTTTCTAAATCTGAGTAAATACTTTTTAGTTCGGGTAAATTCGAGTGTCGTTTTAAGCAATATAACTTGGAAAACGGACATGACGAGATTGAGAAAACAATTGTTTTAAAAACCACATGAAAAGGGCCACAGCGAGAAAAGAATAAGGGTGTGTTTACTTGCCTATTATTATTATACGCATGTTCAAATTGGAGTTAAAAAAGAAAAACTGATAAAATTTGAGTTAAAAAATTATTATAAATCACGTTTGGTTATACAAAACTATTTTAATTGGTCACATCATAATTTACCTAAGCTATTTGTCTTAAATATGTAGTTGGTTTGTCATCAATGAAAAAATGAAAGGGTAGATTGGGATTTTTATTATAAAACACTACCTTCTTTTTTTTTTTCAAAGGAATGAATATACTCATTTAAACAAAATTTTTCCCGGCGTAATAAGAAATACAAAAATATTTCTCATTTTAGGCATTCAAGAAAGTTAATTATGGGAAAGGTTCGGGTTATAACTCGTTGTTTAGAACAACGATTTTTAATTATTATTTATTTTTTTGAGAAAATTGTCTAAACAATACTCCATCTTTTGGGCTGACTAAACTTTAGTGCCCCGTCGATTAACCTATCCGAACGATACCACAACTATTAAGTCCGACCAAAGATTAATACATAGGATATTGTTCACCCGTTAGCTTCACAGATATGTGTTAAATCTCATGGGCAAAATTGTCCACCTCCACTTAAACCCTAAGCCCCAAATTTCTACCAAAATTCTCTCTCATTTCTCCCACTTCTCTCATGTTTTCGCAATTGCTGATTCTGAATACAAGTTAACCCGCACCTACCATTATATAAAAAACTCACCTCAGGCTTCATGTTATTCATGGACTGGCATTGTTGTGATGAATCAGGGTAATGATAAACGAGGGTAAAAGCAACTCCATTCTTGTGAGTGGTGAAAGTGGCGCATGTAAGACAGATACCACAAAGATGCTTATGCAGTACCTTACTTATTTGGGGAGGAGGTATTCTGCCACCGAAGGCCAGACCGTTGAGCAACAAGTTTTGTTGGTTAGATGGATATGTGAATTTACTATGAATGGTTAAGGATTTTTAGCATATGAGAATCTACTTTCTCAAAAAAAATTGAGCTGATAAAGATCTGATTCAACTGCTCAATCTTTGAGAAGACAACCGTGAAGAGATCAAACTACTTTAAGTTGGATCTTGATTGTGGTCACATTTATCTTCTCCGCTTTGTTAAATAAAAGAGCAAACATACTTTTAAAGCACTGCTCATCTTATAACATTAACACCTCTTTCTTAATGTTGTACATATGTTGAATGCATTTTTTCTTTGGTTTATAACCCGAAGGTGGAAAGTATTGACATTGAGAAGGGTTCATCTTGCAATGTAGATGCTCTCCGCAAGCGTGTTATGGTCACCCTTGAAGAAGTCATCAAGAGGAGTCTTGATCCCGTTGCTGCTGCATTGGAAAACATTAAGTTTTATCTGAACATGAAAAACATAGAGATTTGAGAGAGAAGGAAGAGAAAGGAGAGAGGATTTTGGTAGAAGTTTGGGGCTTAGGGTTTATGTGGAGGTGGAAAATTTTGTCCATGAGATTTAACACACATATGTGAAGTTAACAATTAACGGGTGAATAGTAACCTAGGTATTAATCTTTGGTCGGGCTCAATAGTTGAGGTACCGTTTTGATAGTTTAAACGACGAGGTACTAAAGTTTAGTCAGTCCAAAAGATGGGTTATTGTTTAGACAATTTTCTCTATTTTTTATATGAAACCACAAATATATATATATATATATATATATATATATATATATATATATATATATATATATATATATATATATATATATATATATTACAACCGTGGTTTAAAACTACAGTTGCTTTTCTGCCGCCTTACCAACAAACACTTTAAGCCAATGGTTATTGGCGATCATTTTTCTATTTCCTTCTCTAGCAAGTAGCAATCTCCATTGTCTTCTACTCAATTGTAGTTGTCTGTCCCAAGAATTGTCTCTCTAACTTTAACGATCAGGGTTTTAAGTAATCCAAGACGTCACTAGGATAAAGACCACACAATGGGTCGCATCAGTTAGCATGACAACAACTTCACAAATAGGATCTTGCAACAAGAAGTGCAAAGAAATAATAAAAACATCCAATATGGCATTTAGAAAACATTTACATAACAACCATACAAGCAGTTAGTATGTATATCCCAAAACGATACTTCAAAACATGACACCTGCACGGTATCTTAAAATATCATCCTGGAACCAACTCATGTACACAGCTGCACACATGCAACAAAAGACTCGCTTGTAAGCGATTAGTTTAAAAAGAAGATCACCCAACCCTGAGGTTAACATTGCCCTGATTGTCCATATCCTGCAACTGACGTTCGTGCAACGTTCCTATGATCGGCATTATTTAAAAAATATTGATTTAAAACCGTTAGTTACCGACCATAATCTATACACGATAGATCATATCAACACATCACACCACAACACATGTATCAACTACCATATAACGTGCTCATGAGATAATATCATGCTTTTATAAATGATGCACGTAAATGCAATAAGAAATTTACAATCAGCGACCCCATACCAAATCCGAAATCATTACTTATACGGTTATGGTTTTGGTGTGAGCATTACCATTGCACATATTAGATTAATTTAGACATTTTGCTCTTAGGTCAGAGCAGGACTAATCAAGCCTCGGGTTAGGATTACTCGTGGCGGGATATAATCTCAACCCTTGACCACGTGCAACATTTTCCCATTCATGTAACATGCAACCATTTACCATTTTATATAGGTGTGCGACCCGAGCATGGAAAATCATCAGAATCGGTGTCATTTCTTATACAAGCGCAAGTGATCCGGGCTTGGCCAAGTTCCGACATTCACTGCAATTGGTAGCGACCTCACTAATGGTTAAGCTCAACGCCTTGACTTATGTTAGCGACATGGACGACGTACCAACCCAACATCATTGTTGCTGCTAGCGACTTGACCAATGATTAAGCTCAACATCATTTACTCATTTGTACACCTTCGTAACCTTTACAGGTCATCATCATATCACACGCCTCAATAGACTTATCGTGTCATACATTATCACGCCTCAACAAGCTAACTCTTGCCATTTAAATCATTTCTAATAACCATGACAAGATATACACACCAATAACATTAAGCATGCTTTTACACATCACATTATCATGTTCATCATAAAACACAACAAACATGCTTCACACATAACACATCACAATGCATAACATCATTCATAATTCAATACAACAAGATAAAAATCTCTCAGCATGAGTTTCTGCAAATCGAAGCTAACTAAGTCCGAAGACTTACCTGAATATGCTCACAAAACAACTAAGCTATAGTTAGACCAAAACCTTCAACAATACCCGTAGAGAATATCATATTTCTTGTATCAAACTTTTCACTTCAAACATCAATTAAATTTATTCATTTGAAGCTTAATTTAGTTAATCCTTAAATCTTAATTTAATTAATCCTTTAATCAATTAAATTGGATGGACTAATAAGTGCTTCTATACGGTTTTCTTCTCCATCCCTTAAATAACAAGTATACGGAATTATTCTGTTGGAGTAATTTATAATATATATTGATTGATGATTAGTTATATATGATAAACCCATATTAGCCAAATAATGCAGCTCATTCGTTCGTAGAATTCAATTTTGGTGAATAGTGTGATAATCTGGTATTTCAAGGGATGAACACAAAAATGAAGTAAAATAAAGATTAATCTAGAATCATCAAGTAATGAAGTCCAATATAGACTAGATCTGTTTCCATTCCGTTTTCGTTTTCGAAGTTAGAATCAAATGGGCCCTAAATGTAATCATGCATATTGAAAGTTGTGATGATGGTGGATTTGCCTTATTTCACCTACTCATTCATATATATATAAAGAGAGAGGGCCGAAATTTGATAAGAACGTGTTATACGGTAAAAAATAAGAACAATTATAGAGCGTTATATAAAAGCACGGAAGGTTGAGATTTAACGTCTAAATAAGATATATTTGTATTAAGATTTATTAAGGTTTCAACAAATGGTAATTGAAATATTCAGTAGCCGTGCATGATTTATTATTGACGTTTTATATGGTAATTAAAATTTTGAGACTATTTATTTATGAAAATAAATGTTTAAGAATAAGAATGCGTTTTACATGACTACTTTATATTGCACGACTGTTGTTCAATTTACTTTATAATGCACGATTGATCATACGTTTTCCATTTGAACGTGTCCGCTACAAAGAATTGAAATTGTAATTTTTTTACTCGTGCTAAGGCAACATGTATGACACAATTTTATATATTGCACGAATAGTTCATTATGCTACATGTATGGGATTTGGATCCTCTGTTAAGAAAGTACTGCTTATATCTCCTCATATTTTAATCTCAACCGTCCAAATAAACCTACGGTTCAGATCTGTTCATTTTATTTTTCTTGACATTTCAATTTCTAAAATAATATCTCCTTTTTTTCCTTGTGTTGACCCATCATCTTGCTTCAGTTCTCATTCTGTACATCGTAGAGGAGAGGAGACGGCTGTTAGCATGAAATATTGCGATATTATAGGCACGTACTTTGGTTGTTTTTCACTCATTATTGTGTCCATGGATAAGGTATAGAAGCAATTGTTAGCTTGTTCATCTATATTTTCGATATGGAGGTCTGCATTAACTTTGTGTTGATTATAGGTGAATAAGAGCTGGAATCGGATCGTTTGATGGCAAACAAGGAGCAATTAATCATGTCCTTAGATGAGGAGATACATTGAGAGGCTAAGGAAGGAGCTCGGATGAAGAATGGCACGAAACAAAGGCAACAAAGAGGCATTAGACACTTCCACACCCTATTCCACGGCCGTGGAACCATCATTATGAACGTGGACTTGATCTTTGAGCAATCCAGTAAGTTACACGGTATAAATTACGGTCGTGGAAGGCTAAAGACACCGTAATCATTTCCACGCCCTACTTCCACGGTCGTCGAACTCCATGAGACCGTGATTTGGGCGATCTTTTGGCGAATCATTAATTGCCACATCATCTACGTATTGGGCCTTGAAGATACCTTTTTCTCACCTTATAAAAAGGCTAGAAAAGAGAGTTTTCGGAACCTTCGCTTGGACGATTGCTTAGGGTTTGCGGAAGCATAGTGGATTTGAAGATTCGGAGTTGCTTGTGGCGGAAGTTACGCCCTTTTTCTTAGATTTGATATAGAAGACGGATTGACATCACATTCTTCGTTCTTATCTAAGATTGTTTTGAGGTTTTTGTGTTGATTTCTGAATCTATTATACATTACTCTCTGTGTTTGGGTTTCGAGATTGATTTCGAGTTATATTTGAGTTTTCAAGGGTTTCCATTTTTCATTCTTCTTAATTTGATTTTTGATATCATGACAATGGTTATTGGCTAAAACCCTTTAGCAATTCTAAGGTGAAGGGTTGATAGTTGTGGCTTAGATGATGATAGATCGATCGTAAACAGATTGGACCCTGAGAGTTAGAGAAACTTCGCCGACACCCTAAATCACGGTCTGTTCTTGAACTTCCACGGCCGTGGAACTCAAGATCTAGCCGTGATTTACCCCAGTTTACGAACTTTGCTTTTACTTTAATCCAAAGTTAAAGATTAGCTTTAACCTAGCCTTGGCTTGCCTTTTCTAAGTAGTAGTGAGACTCAAAATCCTCTATTTCGGTTTCGAGTGTCACAACCTTAACCGTTTGAGCCTATCTTGATCCTTGGGTTACAAGTTTGGGTATTTGAGATCAATTCTTACCTTTAGATCCTTTCTATACTGAAGCCTCAACAACCTTTATAGAGAGCGTCTTTGGGTTAGACATATAAGGTTTTGGAACTTCACCGTACATTACCTTACCTTAGTATACCTTTGCAATTCTCAACTCTGTCTTTATATCTTTAGTATATCTTGAATCGATTTCCACAATTAGATACCTGGATCTTTAGGGTTGCTGTTTTTCCCCAATATTTGCAAAGTTTTACCTTTTATTGCTTGACAATTTGTGAACTGAATTTGTTTTCCCCAAATCCCTGAGTTTGACACTTTGGAATTCTTGCTTTACTACGCCGATCTGTACACTGCGGGTTCGCTTGCTTAGATTTCAGTTTTATAAATTTAAGACTTGATTGCACGCACGCTTCGAGGCGAACAACGGCGACCCAACCGAGCCAACTTGTCTCCGGCTCGTCTGGTCTCCGGCCCGTCTCATGTTAGCATGAAATATTGTGATATTTTAGGCACGTTTTCTAAACGTATTTGATTCATATTGATAGTCTTTGATTGAGCATCGTTGCATATGTGAGCTAGTATTGCCTATATTGTCGATATGGATGTCTACACTAGCTTTATGTTGAAATATAGGTGATTGAGAGTCATTTCCGAACGGAATCGAGCAAAGAAGAGTTGATCGAATATGTCCATGGATTGAGGGCATTATTAGGAGCAAATTGGAGTTCAACTTGAGGAATGCACGAGGCTAGGGAAGAATCACGTTCTTGCCCTAAACCACGCTCTAAAATACGGCCGTACTACAAACCACGTTTAGTTCCACGGCCGTGGAACCCTACAAAGAGAGGCGTGATGCATTCCAGTAACTATTACGGTCGTGGAACATATGGTCCAAACTGTGACACAATCCACGCTCTAAATTACGGTCGTGGAAACTTCCACGACCGTGATCTTGGCGATCTTTTTCGCCACATTTTGAAGCCACGATCTTTTGAAGATTAGGCCGGGCCGTTATTTTATCTTGCCCTATAAAAAGACGGACGAAGCAAGATTCCGTCATCTTCGCTTGGAGGGATTTTTGGAATTCTACGCTTCATCCCCGCTTACGCCCGCGAACGCCCGCTTATCGACGCCTACACCTCGTTTAGTCCTTGCTTGGAAGCATTGACATCTCGTTGGAGATCGAAGTTCGCGTTTGGGAATTGCCCTAATCTCGCACTTTTGGTGGAGATTGCTGTTGAGATCTCCGGATTAGCGGAAGATCGAAGCTTTTGGAAGATTGTTGCAAGAAGATTTCTCTTCTTGTTTAGGTTTGATTTAGAAGACGGATTGACATCCCGTTCTTCCTTCTTTCCTAAGATTGTGATTGTTTGCTTTATTCTGAATCCATTGACAATATTTGTTCTCGATTGTGACTTTGAGATTGGTTTGAAGTTTATTGAAAGTTTTCGGAAGTTTTCATCTTTCTATCTTTTAATTCTTGAATTGATATCAACATGACTGTTATTGGCTAGAAACCCTTAACAATTCTAAGGTGAAGGGTTGATAGTTGTGGCTTAGATGATGATAGATCGATCGTAAACAGATTAGACCCTGAGAGTTTGAGAGAATCGTCGACGAACCCTAAATTACGGGCTGTTCTTGAGTTCCACGACCGTAGAATCTCAAGATCCAACCGCAATTTCCCTTAAGTTTATGAACCTGCTTTTACTTTAATCCAAAGTTAAAGATTTGCTTTAACTTAGTTTAGACTTGTCTTTTCTAGGTGGTAGTGAAGCCTCAACAACCTCTACCTCGATTGTGAGTGTCATAACCGTAATCGGTTAAGTTAGTCTTGATCCTTGGATTACAAGTTTGGGTATTTGACATTAATTCTTGCCTTTAGAACCTTTCTATATTGAGCCTCATCAACATGTATGGAGAGTGTCTTGTAGGTGAGTCATATAAGGTTTTTGGAACTTCACCGTACGATTACCTTACATTAGCATACCTTTGCATATCTCAACTCTGTCTTTATATCATTAGTATATCTTGAATCGATTGCCACAGCTGGATACTTGGATCTTTAGGATTGTTGTTTTCCCAATATTTGCAAAACTCTCATATTTACTCGCTTGATAATCTGCAATTGAATTTGTTCCCACCCAAATCCCTGTGTTCGATACTCTGGAATTCTTGCTTAACTACGTCGATCCGTACACTGCGGGTTCGCTGCTTGATTCTAGTTTTATAAATTTAAAGCTTATTTGCACACACCTTTAGGGGCGAACAAGTTTTTGGCGCCGTTGCCGGGGATTTGGTTCAGGCCGAATTCGGTAGCCGGTTGTCAAGCTTGGAAGCTTGCTCTCGTTATTTGATATTACTTTGAGTGCATGCGCAGGTCTAGGAACACCGAAGATCTCCTGCCTCTTGATCAAGAGCTAGAGAAAACTTTAAGGCAAAAGCGCAAGGAAAAGAAGATGGCTGAAGGACACGAACGTGATCTTCAAGCGGAGTTGGCAGAGAAGGAAGCTTAACTCCAATGGAATGAGACCCTCCGCTAGGATGAGATGGATCGTCATCAATCTCAAGTTAACAATCTACAAGACATGATCTTCTAGATGTGGGTAGAGATGAGCGACCTTAAGAATAAGGGAAGCAAGAAATCCTCAAGGAAAGCATCAAGGTCTAGAAGAAAAAGTCACTCATCCGCTGATGATAGTGATTCTTCCATGCCACCGCTAGAGGAGATTGATCCCACGATCAATGTGAATCCTTTCCATCCACGGGGAGCTGCCAATCGTCGTGTTCCACCTAGGAATGTGAGGATCGAACGTGTAGATGAAGAGCCAAGAACTCTTGGCCAGCGGATGGATCCAACACAACAACCACGCCGTTTGGGCGTGAACTTTGATGCTGATGACGTGCAAGGGTTTAGCTTCAACCCTCAAGTCATTACTCTTGTTCGCCAAAATCAATTTGGCGGGACAAGCATTGAATCTCCACACCAACACTTGCAGAACTTTGAGTGTATGATGGAGACAATGAGACCGAAGGGCGCTACTACCAACAACTATAAACTCAAGCCTTTCTTCTTCTCCTTGAAGGGGAAAGCGTTATCTTGGTATCAAGCTCTTCCTAGTGGGAAACTAGATACGTGGGAAGACCTTTCTGCGGAGTTCCTCACCAAATTCTTTCCGCCATCCAAAACGGCGGAACTTAGAGGTAAGATTAATGCTTTTTCCATGAGATCTAACGAAAGTTTGTTTCAATCTTGGGAAAGGTTTCAGGATTTGCTCTTGGATTGCCCTCATCATGGCATATCCAAACTTGCCTTGCTGGAGATCTACTACAAGGGGCTGGATGCGGGAACGCAATTCAACCTCCAATCCCTCTCATGTGGAACGTTCATGGACATGAGAGAAGATGACGCTTGGGACTTCATTGAGAAGCAAGCAAGAGTCATAGAGAAGTATTCCCACCGGAAAGTGGAAGGAAATTGTGTGGAGCAAGGAGCAAAGCTCACACACGAAGCTCAAAATCATATTTTCTCCCTCAACAATGAGATCAAAGAGTTGAAGGAGGCTATCAAGACCAACTTCCCAAAGCAACAAGGGAAGGATGTTGGTTATTTGGGCAACAACAATGGCGGCAACAACAATAACCGGAACAACAACCGGAATAACAATTGGAATGGAAACAACAACAATCGGAACAACGATTGGAACAACAATAGGGGTTCAAACAACAACAATTGGCGCTCCAATCAACAAAATTCCGGTAACTCTTATCCTTCCAACTCAAATTCACTAACTCCACCTTCCTCTTCCTCTACTCCTTTGAAAAGCCAGGGGCAATCATCTAATGGAGGAAACACTTCGGGGAAGGAGAAACCCGATCCCATATTGGAAACGATTTTGGGAAAGCTTCAAGGGTTGGAGAACCGCCTCATCAAGGTTGATGATCAAGTTTCTAAGGTTGACAAAGCTCAAAAAGTTTTGGAAAACCAAATGTTCAACCACGCGGAGGAAGTTCCTAGGAATCAAGGGAAGCTTCCAAGAAAGACGGAGGACAACCCTAAGGGAAGGATGATGGCGATTACAACTAGGAGCGGAGTGACAACCACCGATCCGCAGCCTACGTTCGTTGAAGTCCCCGTAGAGAAGGACAAGGAGAAGGGGAAGGAGAAGGAAGATGTCTATGTTCCTCCTCCAGCTTACAAACCTCCCCTACCATTCCCTCAATCTAGAGCGCGAGCGCGCCTAGACAAATAATTCGGTAAGTTCATAGAACTCATGAGCAAGCTGCATATTAATATACCATTTATTGATGCTATTGTAGGTATGCCGGCTTATGGCAAGTTCTTGAAGGAGCTCCTCTCTAACAAGAGGAAGCTAGAAGACTTCGGTGAGGTCAAGATGAGTTCAGATTCTTCGGATCTCATCAAGACCATGAAGGAGAAAATGCCCCCAAAGCTAAAGGATCCGGGGTCATTTTGCATTCCCATAGGAGTGGGAGATGTCACATACGATGCGTTATGTGACTTAGGAGCAAGTGTGAGCATCATACCACTTGCATTGTGTAGGAAGATCGGTTTAGGCGACCCTAAACCGGTGAAGATGACGTTATACATGGCGGATCGATCCATCACTCGCCCCGTCGGTATTGTAGAAGACGTCCCGGTCAAGCTAGGTAAATTCTTTGTTCCCATTGATTTTGTCGTGCTTGACATTCCTGCAGATAGTCCGATCCTGATCATACTCGGAAGACCGTTTCTTGCAACTTCCGGCTGCATAGTCGATTGCAAGAATGGTAGACTCGCTTTTGATATAGGAGAAGAGAAAGTAGAGTTCGTTCTCTCCACTCTAGTGAAGGAGCCAATCTTTGATGAGGATATTTACGATATCCAAGATGAAGAAGGGTTGTCTAGAGAGGAGGTAAGTGCGATTCTCTTTAACGATCCTTTACAAAAAGTTATCACTATGAGCCTAACTAATGTAGGGGAAGATGAAGAGTGCAATGAGGCAATTGAAGCCTTAGAAGCACAAGAAGAGATGCATGAAGAGGAGTTTGAGAAACTCCACGATGAGGCTGAGAATGTCAGAATCCACGGTCATACCCTGTATTCCACGACCGTGGATTCCACAACCAAAATCGTGCCTCATTCCAGGGGATTATACGGTCGTGGAGAAGATGTGACAACCGTATTTCCCTTCCACGCCCTAAACCACGGCCGTGGAGGACAAGATCCATCCGTAATTTTGGCCGTGGAAGAGGGTGATCGAGGCAATTCTTCAACTTCTTCTGATTCTTCTCCAACACACTCAACACCCTTAGAAACTTCTAAGGAGATGTCGGATACTTCTCAAGGATCGTTGGAAGCTCCGAAAGCAATGGAACTCAAACCACTTCCTACTCATCTAAGGTACGCTTTTCTAGGATCTAATTCTACTTTCCCGGTTATTGTTAGTTCCGATCTAAGCATAGATGAACATGAACAGCTCATGATTGTCCTTAGGAAACATAGGAAAGCTATAGGCTATACTATTGAGGACTTAGTAGGAATTAAACCCTCCCTATGCATGCATAAGATACTAATGGAGGAAGACTTTAGAACTTCGAAACAACCTCAAAGGCGGTTGAATCCGACCATGAAGGAGGTTGTCAAGAAGGAAATTCTTAAACTTCTTGATGCAGGTATCATCTATCCTATCTCCGACAGTAAGTGGGTGAGTCCAGTTCAAGTAGTTCCGAAGAAGGGAGGAATGACGGTCATCACCAACAAAAACAACGAACTCATTCCTACCCGAACCGTAACTGGATGGCGGATGTGCATAGACTACCGCAAGCTCAACAACGCAACGCGGAAGGATCACTTTCCATTGCCATTCATTGATCAAATGCTTGAAAGGTTAGCACAACATTCACATTTTTGCTACCTTGACGGTTATAGTGGTTTCTTTCAGATTCCGATACATCCGGACGATCAGGAGAAGACCACATTCACGTGCCCGTGGGGTACGTTTGCTTATAAGAGAATGCTGTTCGGGCTTTGCAACGCCCCAGCCACCTTCCAACGGTGCATGATGGCCATCTTCTCCGAATACGTAGAGGAAATCATGGAAGTCTTCATGGACGACTTCTCCGTATACGGTTCCTCTTTTAACGATTGCCTTTCTAACCTTTCTCTTGTTTTACAAAGGTGTGAAGACACTAACCTAGTTCTTAATTGGGAGAAGTGTCAATTCATGGTTAAGGAAGGAATTGTATTAGGCCACTTAGTCTCTAGTAGAGGGATAGAGGTAGACAAGGCTAAGATAGAGACCATAGAGAAACTTCCTCCCCCAATTTCGGTGAAAGGGATAAGAAGTTTCCTAGGACATGCTGGATTTTATAGACGTTTCATCAAGGACTTTTCTAAGATATCAAAACCTCTCACTAATATATTGATGAAGGATGCGGTTTTTGAGTTTTCGCAGGAATGTTTGGATGCGTTTAACACCATTCGGCAAGCTCTAATCTCAACACCTATTATCCAACCTCCGGATTGGACTCTACCCTTTGAGATTATGTGCGATGCTAGTGACGTAGCTATTGGAGCTGTTCTTGGACAACGAAAGGAAGGGCGAACCCATGCCATATACTATGCTAGCAAGACGCTAGATGAAGCGCATCTCAACTACGCCACTACCGAAAAAGAGTTTTTAGCCATTGTCTATGCTATTGACAAGTTTCGCTCTTATCTTGTAGGTGCAAAGGTGATTGTCTACACGGATCATGCTGCGATCCGGTACCTCCTTGCGAAGAAAGATGCGAAACCAAGGCTAATTAGATGGATTCTTCTCCTACAAGAATTCGATCTTGAGATCCGCGACAAGAAAGGTTCAGAAAATTCTGTTGCGGATCATTTGAGTCGTCTAACACATCTAGAGGACGACCATCTACCCATTGATGACTCCTTTCCGGACGAACACCTACATATCATAGAGGAGTGCATCAACGTGATCTCTAAAGGTAACGAACCATGGTTTGCTGATTTTGTTAACTATTTGGTTTGTCAGGAGATACCGCCCGGACTATCCTACGCACAAAGGAAGAAGTTCTTTAAGGACGTCCGGGAATACTATTGGAACGAGCCTCTCCTCTTTAAGAGAGGTCCGGATGACATCATTCGGCGATGTGTGCCGGAAGATGAGATGCAAAGTGTCATCCGTCATTGTCATTCACTACCTTGTGGAGGACACGCTAGTTCGAACAAGACTAGCGCAAAGGTATTGCAATCTGGATTCTTTTGGCCTACTTTGTTTAGAGATGTGCAATCCTTTGTTTCTTGCTGCGATGCTTGTCAAAGAACAGGCAATATTTCTAGAAGGAACGAGATGCCCCTCAACAACATCCAAGAGGTGGAGATTTTCGACGTTTGGGGAGTCGATTTCATGGGACCATTCCCATCTTCTTGTGGAAACCAATATATACTATTGGCGGTAGATTACGTTTCTAGATGGGTGGAAGCAATTGCCTCTCCCACAAATGATGCCATGGTGGTGGTTAAGTTCTTCAACAAGACCATCTTCCCGCGATTTGGGACACCAAGGACGATCATTAGTGATGGAGGTTCTCACTTCATAGCCCGTCGTTTGAAGCTCTTCTAGCTAAGTATGGGGTTACTCACAAGGTCGCTATCCCTTATCATCCACAAACAAGTGGACAAGTTGAGATCTCAAATAGGGAGATCAAAGGAATCTTAGAGAAGACGGTTTTAAGGACTAGGAAGGATTGGTCCTTGAAGCTTGACGATGCATTATGGGCATACTGGACTGCGTACAAGACTCCCATAGGAACCACACCATACAACCTTGTGTATGGGAAGTCTTGTCACTTGCCGGTAGAGTTGGAGCACAAAGCGTTTTGGGTCATCAAGTGCCTGAATTTCGGCATGAAGGAAGCGGGAGAGAAGCGTCTCCTAGACATCAATAAGCTGGATGAACTCCACTTGAACGCTTATGAAAACGCTAAGATCTACAAGGAAAGAGCAAAGCGTTGGCATGATAAGCATATCATTCCAAAGGACCTCAAAGAAGGAGATCAAGTTCTCCTCTTCAATTCAAGGCTTCGTCTCTTTCCAGATAAGCTTAAATCTCGTTGGACCGGACCTTTTCTAATTAAGCGTATTTTCCCCCATGGTGCAGTTGAAGTATGGGGTGAAGCGAGCGGAAGTTTTAAGGTGAACGGCCAACGACTCAAGAAGTATACGCCGGAGCTCCAAACTGAGGAGTTCGCGCCTACCGCACTCGAATAAGTGCGAGATTGGTCTAGCTACGGACCTTAAACAAAGCGCTTTTTGGGAGGCAACCCAAGGTATTGCATTCTTGTTTTTTGTTTTCGATTCATAGTTTAGCTTAGAATAGACGTTTTTGCTTTGTTTTTGCCTTCGATTTCTTCCGGTATGTTCGTGTTTTTGGTTGTAGGATCGATGGAAAAGGAAAAGGAAAGGATAATGTCGAAGAAAAGTGATGAAATTTGGACTTTGGAGCTTTACAGAGGGTTCCACGGTCTAAATTACAGTCGTCATAGCTACAGTGCCCGTAATTTCCAAAAGCCTTTGAAAAATCACCAAAACCACGGTTCCGTACACTTCCACGGCCGTGAAACACCCCGACAGACCGTGATTTTCAAAATTTTGCCTGCGACTATATAAGCCACATTCTTCACAAATTCACCCAAAAAACCCCTCTTTCCACGACCTAATTGCCGAAAATCCACGACCCTCTCTCAAATCTTCGTTTCCTAATCGTTTTCAACGATTCTTCTTCCTAAACTGCAGCAAATTCAACCACAAACAAGATCCAAGCGACGAATCAAACAGAAATTCACCAACAAACGCGCATTTCGGATTTTTCAATCCGAAAAAGAGGTTTTCTTCTCCCTTCTTGATTCTTGCCGATTTGGTTGTTTTTGTTAGAGATTTTTAGGAAGAACTGATTGAGATAGGAGGAAATTAGACTAGGACTGCCTGTTGTGGTGATTGATTGCTGATTTGCTGAGATTTGTGATTTTCTGAGACGAATCACGGTCTCTGGGTAAATTACGGCCGTGGTTTGCTGAAGAACAGACCGTAATTTTGAGCAGAATGGATTTTGTGAGAAGAGTTTCAAGGAGGATAAAAGAGAAGAAGAATGAGCAGAATAAGAAGAGAACGGGTAATCCCTCCTCCTCCTCATCCTCTAGGGCACCACCACCCTCTTCACCTTCACCTCCATCCTCACCTTCACCTCCATCTTCACCCCCTCACCCTAGAGTCCCGACCATACACGACGATCATCTTGATGCACTTGATAGGATCAAGGAGAGGGCAGTGATTGGCCCTAGATATTTGTTGTTGGAGGATCTAGCTCGTCTCAACATTGTTGATGACCTTACTTGGCTCTTGGATAGAGCCGGACTAGTTGTCTTCTCGGCTATCCGAGAAGACGCATATGAGGAGATTACACGGGAGGTTGTGACATCCTTTGAGCACAGCCACGTAGATAGGACCGTCTATTTCCGCCTCATGGAGATAGACTACCATTTGAGTATCCGTGAGTTTGGGACCATTTTCGGGTTCCATGAGACCTTTAATGGTCGATTTCCGAGTGGTGTTTACCCCAAGGACTTTTGGAAGGAGGTTGCAATGATTTACGCCGACGAGGACCGTTGGCAACCCGCTGATACCAAGGCTAGATTGATGTACCATCTAGCCTTGAAGATAGCTCACCGTGTTCTTTCGGAGTGTCTCTTTCCTAGGACGGAGACGCCCCAAAAGATCAAAACGGATGAGCTATTCTTGCTTTACTACATGCTTTATGGACGCCGTGCAGATTGTGCTACTCTCTTGGCTGCTACGATGAGCAAGCTCAAGAACAAGAAGAAGGGAAACATCGGATATGGTGGGATAGTTACCCACATTACTAGGAGCTTTGGTGTTGATTTTTCTGCTTGCACCCGCATACCGGCCGTTCCTTTAGGGCTGCATGCTTTCATGGTTAGGGGTCTCATCTTCCCCACACATAGAGGTCCGCCTTATGCGGGCATGCCTTGGGAGAGTAGGACGGGCAGGGGTATAGAGTGGCTGCCGGAGTACTCCATTATGGCGGGACGCCATAATTGGAAGGAGACGTTCGCTGCTATGCATGCGAACAGGATAGTAGCTCCCCCTTATGTCCCACCACCGGTTGTTGAGGAGGAGGATATGGGAGATCAGTTTGAGAGTGGAGGAGGAGCCGAGCAGGAGTTTGGCACGTTTCCGGACCAGCCGGAGGCGGCCCCAGATGTACCTAGACGCTCTCCACGTCCAGCTAGAGCCTCAGGCTCGTCATCTCGCCGCGCTAGCGTGAGTGAGAGGCCCACGTGGATGACCACACCTCCCGCATGGTATGGCGTTCCCCCTCCTTGGTCTACAGAGCAGCCAGCAGCACCACCACCAGCACCAGCACCATCCGACGCCCCAACATGGTACAGTCAGGCCCCGGGATGGTACGAGCAGATGCCGGATTGGGCTACCGGACTTTCAGAGAGAGTGGGAGCATTGGAGATCCGAGCCGATGCTAGAGATGGACGCTTAGACGACCTTGACCACATGATAAGGGACGTCTACCGCCAGCAGTTTGGGCGGTTCTATGATCCGAGCTTCTCTCCATTCCCGCCTCCGCCGGCACCGCAGTGATTTGATGCATGACCGTTCGTTTTAGACATTCCCGCCACCACTTTGTGAGTTCCTTTTTCTTTTCTTTCTTTTCTTTCTTTCTTTTGAACATTAGGGACAATGTTCGTCCTAAGTATGGGGTGGGATGTACTAAAAGTTTGTAATAACTCTACTCACTATGTTGCTTTCATTCGAGACTATCATTGCATGATCATTATGTGTTTCACGTTTCATTATCGCATTGCATGAAAAAGAACTTGAAAAACCATAAAAATTGAAAAATTTTGAAAAATTTTGTGCTTCTAATGAATTGAGATGATTTCTATGATAATCACTACTTGTGAATTGAGTTTGATGACAATTGCATGCTTAAAAGAATTGTGAATTGAAAAGAATTTGAATGAATGAATTTTACCTCTTTTGCAAGTTTCATAATGTGATAAATGTTACCTAAATCATGTTGAGAAATTGAAGTTGAAATCACACTATAAGTTCTTATACTTCTTGTTGAAATGATTAAGGCAATTCGATTTTTCTTTCTTCTTTCTTTTGACCATTTTAGCTCCTCATTTAAATATTAGCCTCCTTTACCTATCCGGGAATTTGGAGAAGTGAATGAAAAAGGCATGTTTGATGTGGGAGGGCCATGAGAGCAAATTTTTGCAATCAAAAGAATAGAAAGAAGTTGTAGGTTTGGGGAAGTCAATCATGACGATGAGTAACTCAGCACCATTCACATAGCCGGGTGTTTGTGTCTTGCCAAAGTCGGATTGAGCGATATTCCTAGCGGATTATGGTATGTGCGCTAAGGGTTTGAGGCATCTCATAAAAATTGAGAAACGCCAATCTCCTAGGCTTCGGTTTTTGTGCACCTCTGTCCATAACTCCAAAAGTAAAGTCGAAAAATGAAAAGAAGAGAGCGAAGCTCTAAGTTGAAGTGTTGCGGAAACCGCATAAGAAGAAGAAGGTAGTTGTCCACTTTCCCGGATTCATGCACCACATTCCCTTAAAGTTTTCCCTTCCCTTCCGTATTCTAGACCTTTTCTTTGGAAGTCCTTAAGATCAAAAGAATGTTTTATGACTTGGTGATCTAGATTGAAGTTTCTTATGATTGATTTTGATAATGTTTGAAGGTTATGATGCTTGTTTAGAAGTTAAATTGTATCATGAGTTTTCTTTTCTTTTTACTCTTTGATTGAGTGTGTGAAAGTTTGATAAACGATTGAAGCAAGGTTTGAGAATGATCTATTCTTTAGAAGGCACATTCATCCAAAAGAAGGTACACATATTTCATCCTAACTTTTGTTTAAAGCTTTTTGAAAGACCTTGCTTAGGGACAAGCAAGTGTTAAGTATGGGGTTATTTGTTAGCATGAAATATTGTGATATTTTAGGCACGTTTTCTAAACGTATTTGATTCATATTGATAGTCTTTGATTGAGTATCGTTGCATATGTGAGCTAGTATTGCCTATATTGTCGATATGGATGTCTACACTAGCTTTATGTTGAAATATAGGTGATTGAGAGTCATTTCCGAACGGAATCGAGCAAAGAAGAGTTGATCGAATATGTCCATGGATTGAGGGCATTATTAGGAGCAAATTGGAGTTCAACTTGAGGAATGCACGAGGCTAGGGAAGAATCACGTTCTTGCCCTAAACCATGCTCTAAAATACGGCCGTACTACAAACCACGTTTAGTTCCACGGCCGTGGAACCCTGCAAAGAGAGGCGTGATGCATTCCAGTAATTATTACGGTCGTGGAACATATGGTCCAAACCGTGACACAATCCACGCTCTAAATTACGGTCGTGGAAACTTCCACGACCGTGATCTTGGCGATCTTTTTCGCCACATTTTGAAGCCACGATCTTTTGAAGATTGGGCCGGGCCGATATTTTATCTTGCCCTATAAAAAGACGGACGAAGCAAGATTCCGTCATCTTCGCTTGGAGGGATTTTTGGAATTCTACGCTTCATCCCCGCTTACGCCCGCGAACGCCCGCTTATCGACGCCTACACCTCGTTTAGTCCTTGCTTGGAAGCATTGACATCTCGTTGGAGATCTAAGTTCGCGTTTGGGAATTGCCCTAATCTCGCACTTTTGGTGGAGATTGCTGTTGAGATCTCCGGATTAGCGGAAGATCAAAGCTTTTGGAAGATTGTTGCAAGAAGATTTCTCTTCTTGTTTAGGTTTGATTTAGAAGACGGATTGACATCCCGTTCTTCCTTCTTTCCTAAGATTGTGATTGTTTGCTTTATTCTGAATCCATTGACAATATTTGTTCTCGATTGTGACTTTGAGATTGGTTTGAAGTTTATTGAAAGTTTTCGGAAGTTTTCATCTTTCTATCTTTTAATTCTTGAATTGATATCAACATGACTGTTATTGGCTAGAAACCCTTAACAATTCTAAGGTGAAGGGTTGATAGTTGTGGCTTAAATGATGATAGATCGATCGTAAACAGATTAGACCCTGAGAGTTTGAGAGAATCGTCGACGAACCCTAAATTACGGGTTGTTCTTGAGTTCCACGACCGTGGAATCTCAAGATCCAACCGTAATTTCCCTTAAGTTTACGAACCTGCTTTTACTTTAATTCAAAGTTAAAGATTTGCTTTAACTTAGTTTAGACTTGTCTTTTCTAGGTGGTAGTGAAGCCTCAACAACCTCTACCTCGATTGTGAGTGTCATAACCGTAATCGGTTAAGTTAGTCTTGATCCTTGGATTACAAGTTTGGGTATTTGACATTAATTCTTGCCTTTAGAACCTTTCCATATTGAGCCTCATCAACCTGTATGGAGAGTGTCTTGTAGGTGAGTCATATAAGGTTTTTGGAACTTCACCGTACGATTACCTTACATTAGCATACCTTTGCATATCTCAACTCTGTCTTTATATCATTAGTATATCTTGAATCGATTGCCACAACTGGATACTTGGATCTTTAGGATTATTGTTTTCCCAATATTTGCAAAACTCTCATATTTACTCGCTTGATAATCTGCAATTAAATTTGTTCCCACCCAAATCCCTGTGTTCGATACTCTGGAATTTTTGCTTAACTACGTCGATCCGTACACTGCGGGTTCGCTGCTTGATTCTAGTTTTATAAATTTAAAGCTTATTTGCACACACCTTTAGGGGCGAACATCTCACTTCGTCTCCGGCTCGTCTCGCTTCGTCTGGTCTGTCATCTCTAATCTCTCATTGTATCTCTCGTCCCCTCTCGTCTGGTCTTTTACATTATTTTCTTTCAAATAAAAAACTAATTCATTTATGTGATTGCAAATGTTTTCTTACCCTTTTTATATTTTTAATATATAGCTTTTGAGATGAAAGAATCTGCTGGTGAAACTAGCGTGGAGCCATCACAAGAAGAATTGATATGAAAGCCTGTATATGGTATGGAGTTTGATTCCGAAGAAGCTGCATATAATTTTTATAACTAGTATGGTCGTAGACAAGGCTTCAACATTAGGAAAGACAGTGGTCCTAAAGACAAGTTTGGTGTACTCACTTCAAGGACTTTGGCTTGTTGTAAGGAAGGTTTGCGTGGGAAGGATAAGAGGGACGATTTGACCAAAAACCCAAGAGGTGAGACAAGGACCAACTGTGGAGCACACATTGGCATTAAGTTGGCTAGGCGTACGAGAAAGTATTGGGTGTATCGTTTCTCCAAAGAGCATAATCATCCTCTTATTCCTATAGATCTTGTGCATATGATGTCATCTCAACGAGATATGACAACTTCTAATGGTGCATTTATAGAGTTGACATCAAACTCTGGAGTTTCGCTAAAGTCATCATTTGAATTAATGGGCAGGCAGGCCGGTGGAAGGGAGTCGTTAGGATTTATAAAGCAAGACCAAAAGAACTATCTCCGAACCGTTCAACAAAAAAAAAAGAAATTTGGAGAGGTTGGTTATCTCTTGGAGTATTTTTCAAAGAATATGTTAGACAATCCATCTTTTTTTTTTATGAGATGCAGTTGGATAGTGAGGAACAAATCACCAATATTTTTTGGGCAGATGCTAAAATGATAATGGATTATGGCATATTTGGAGATGTTGTGAGTTTTGATACTACCTACAAAATTAATGAAGCAAGTCGACCATTTGCGGTGTTTGTTGGATTAAATCACCACAGGGAGACGATTATCTTTGGAGCTGCTTTAATGTATGATGAGACTGCGGCATCATTTATATGGTTGTTTGAAACCTTCTTGAAAGCAATGTGTGGTAAGTCTCCACAAATATTTTTTACTGATCAAGATGCAGCGATAATCAAGGCCGTATCACATGTGATGCCTGACTCATACAACAAACTTTGTGTATGGCATTTGATGCAAAATGTATTAAAGAAAGCAGGGTTCTTATTAAAAAACTATGATCTTGATGGTAAGAGTAATATGTTCAACCAATTTTTGTATGAAATTGAGGAAGAAGATGAGTTCTTAAATGCTTGGAACTCCATGCTTGATCAACACAATGCACATGATGATACTTGGGTGGCTCAACGTTTGCAATCAGAAAAAAATGGGGTCATGCTTATGTTAAGTGGACATGGTCAGCAGGAATTCAAAGTACCCAACTTAGTGAAAGTTTTAATGCTAGTTTGAAGGGGTATTTGAAATCCGTTCTACAATTGCTTTAGTTTTTCGCTCACTTTGAAAGAATGATATCTGATAAGCGGTACAAGGAATTAGAGATTGAGTCGTATCTGTTATTTTGGACTGTTCATTGCAAAATGGAGATAAGTATCTTGTTACATACAAGAGAAGTTTACACCAAAGGGATATTTAAAGTATTTCAAGCTCAATTTGAAGATTCTTTAAAGTCTTCCATAACAGACTGTGTTTCAGATGGTGAGAAGTTTATCTTCACTATTATTATGGATGGATTCACTAAGGAGAGGTTGGTGAAAAGAGAAGGAGACTACTATATCTTGCAGTTGTAGAATGTTTGAGACCGATGGTGTCTTGTGCAGGCATGCTATCAAAGTCATAAGTGAAGGTAGAGAAACTAAACTCATCAAAAGAATACCTAAGCAATATATCTTGGAGAGGTGGACCAAAAATGCAAGAGTTGATAATGTTGTGGAAGACATGCATGCCAAAAGATTATAGAGGATCCAAAACATAAATAAATTTCTCGAAACAAAATCTTGTGCTCTAAACTCATTCGAGTGGCAACAAGAGCATGTGAGAGTGAAAGGGCATATGAGCTAGCAATTATGGAAGATGAAAAAATGGCCAAGATGGTGGAGGATGTGCTACGTATAGAAATAAATGGTGAAAAAGGTGTGGAAGACCAAAACCACAATGTATTGGTTGATTGCTCTACTATTAATATTCAGAATGCAAAGGGATGCAAGAAAAGAGAATCAACTTATCGTGGGAAACGCAGAATTAAGGGAGACTTTGAAGTTGCATTAAGCAAAAGCAAAAAGAAGTATGCACAGGTAATGTGTTTTTAACTATGATTGAAGCTATTATGTGTCTTTGAATGAATATAAGTAATTTTAATGATTGATATAATGAAGGTAACTGGTGTGTTCGAAAACCAATTACGACAACATACCAATCTCATGTACCTTCCTCACATTATCAGGTACCTTTCTTCTTCATCACTTATTAATTGATTTGTTGTGATATTCTTTTAATTTACTTAAATTTTACACCTATATACCATTGCAGGAACTTATATACCCTTCTATGATGGTTGATGATGATAGATATATGTCAATGTTCCATAATCCTTGTAGTGTGAGTTTTTGTTGCTATATATATATATATGCTATTATTTGCTATATCATCCTTATACATGTTTATTTTTCCTTGCTAATTTATGTTACTATTGTTATTATAGATGCATGAATTGAATATGTCGAGTGGAATGGCTTATATCCCTTCTCAAGAATCACTTGCGTCATGTGGGCAACCATGTCATCAATCAAATATCATGGGAGTTCTATTTGGATTGAAAGAACCAGAAGTACTTGATCATGGGAAAAACTAGTGTGGGTTCTAGTAATATGTTATTTTGATTTTGGAAAATTTATGGACTTATGTTGTACCACAACTTTTGCTAAGGTTCATGGACACATGAAAACTAGTTGAAGATGTCGTTCTTTTGTCTGTGTATGAATTTCTTGAATTGTTGAAGATGACTTCAGTGAAGTACATTTTAAGGCTTCTCCCTGGCGAAATATTGAATGATGAGCTGTTAAATCTTTGGTGTAAATGGTTAAGCTATTGTATCATGATTTTGTAAGAAAATTTGAATCACATGTACCTTCTGTAGATGAGCAGATAAATGAACAAGCAAGGTATTGTATCGATAAAAAGCAAGGGAAACATGAAAAATAAGAAATTATTGGAAGAGTTGTTAAATGGTCAAGCAAGGTACTGTATAGATCAAAAGATGTGCAGATGAGCACCTTCTACAAATGAGCAGATAAATGAACAATATGCAGATGAGCACATCTGTAGGGCGTCCAACTCTAGTGTCTTTATATACTATTAAGAGGACTATAATGAGAGAATTTGGCATATACAAGCAATTCTGTATTCAATTCAGTACTGAAGTCTCCTTTTGTAAATGACTAATAATGCGAAGAAACATGGAGAAATTGGGGGAAACGGGAAGTGCCTTTGAAAAAAAAAGAAAAAGTCCAGAAAATAACTTGAAAACTACTAGAAATGGAAATTTTCAGATAATTTGATAATTAAAAAACTAATTAAATTGATAGTTTTGTGTAGGAAGCAAATCAACTTGTGTTCTTTTTGCTAATTCTGAAGCTTAAGTATGGAATAACATACTCTCCTTTTCTATAAGCATATACATCAATCATTCAACACATTTCATGAAAACAGGAAGATCATGGAAATGCCTAACTGAAGTTAATCCATGCCTCTTTGTGTAGTGAACCAAAATGATGTAGCAAAGTAGCAGTGTAGGAAAGGTTGATCAAAGCCTACCTCAAAGCTGAATGCAAATTGTCTTGCTTTCTTGCCTACTAGAACATTAGGGTGGGACTTAAGCTTCTTATACATTCCTTGTGTCTCATCTGTCCTGCAAATCATGTACAGTATAATCAATATCATAAGACTTACTTTAAATGGAGTTGTGAGCCATAAGATAGTAGAAAATTAGCAACAGAACAATGTAGTGATTATAGATTTATGGTCATGGCAAAAAAAAGTTATAGACTAGTTTATGAATGTAACAACCGAAATTCTAATTAGTAATGTAAGATTCATTTAAAAAAGGAAATGAAGTATGTCAATCATTCTTGATCACGGATTCACACATGACCAGATCTTTTGTTCCTAGCAAGAAGTTTTAGAACACTAGCAAACTCTGGTAAAACAACAATATAAGGTTTCATTCTTTCCATTTCAAGGAGAAATCAGAAACCATGGATCATTCTTTTGACATTTTTCATAGACTGTTGAAGAAGAAGAATTAAACATGTAGTCATTCAATTAAGAATTCTCTCTTTGTGAGGGATGAGAGTATGCCACATCGCTGGCTTGCTTTTGCATTATGCCTAATGTATTTGCTTCGAACAAGCAGAAAACGGAGAAGAAATAAGAATATACATTTTTCTCCACTCAATTGTTATTGTCAAGATACACTGCAAAAACCGTATATATAATAATGCAGAGGTTCAGGAAACAAAGACATGATGTGCATCTTATACGGCTTACATATAATAAAAATATAATTATACAGTCAAGACCATCAAAACCATCTAAATGATGTGATCTAAAACACTATCCAGACACAAGTTCAACAAATACAAGTTCAGAAAATGGTGACCTATTGCAAAAGACTTCATTTGCAGCGTTGCTTGTACAAACTATTCACTGAATTGCAAAATTTGCAGATGTGAATTTCTAGAGATTTAGGCACAATTAGGTAGATAAAACACAAATTAACCACATAATTATCATGAAGATTCTGAAGTTGAATGAGTTGATGGATCCAAATTTATAAACATCATATGTTAATATAACTGAGCAACACTTGATAAGGTAATCAAAGTAGACTCCAAACATAGCAAAAAACACTCCGATATGTTTCATTAGAAACAAGTGCATTGCATTGTTGTTTCATGAAATAGATCCCTAATATTACACAACATAGAAAACAAGTGCATTACATTGTTGTTTCATACAACCAAAGCCTTGATAGTACATAGCATACGAAACAAGAACCACCCAGGTAACTAGCCCCAAAACAAATGCCCTTATACAAATTTTCCTTCTAATCATCTTGTTCATTTCTTTATGTAAAGTGACATCAACTTTCAATGACTCAATACAAGCATCACTGTCATGTTCCCTCATGCGTAACGGTCAACATTCATAATTCAATCTTCTTTTTATTCACGTAGCCCTTGCACGAATTCTCTTAAACTTTCAGATGCCTCATAGTCATCAAAGGCGTATGACAACATCTCATCTTCGATGGGATCATCGTCACTCAAGTATATCCCCTCTCCCTAGTTTTAGTACTTAGGATCACCATTGTCGTAACTCGAGTCGTCGCCCATTGTACCCTATCAAAGTAGAAGAATCAATATCAGTTTATTGAACACCATAATCAAAAATCTTAGTGTTTGCAAAAAATATCCCAGTTTGCAAAAGTACTAGAAAATGACCATGGTATATAAGATGGCACCAACAGTAGAGGCTTATTTATCTAGCAACAAAGTACTGTAAATCTTTTGTAGAAATACTACAGCTAAAAAAACAACTGCAATTCCTTATCTTGTAATTGATAAGACTATGTCTAAAAAAAATCATCCATGAATTCATTACATAATTTACATTGATAATAAGTATCTTCATGGACACCCATCACCAGGCCACTAGCAAACAAACACTAAATCATGAACACCATAAGCATAAATCATGAACACATAATTGTAATTCCTTAGAAACAAACATCATAAACACCATAAGCAGGATCTCAGTTCAATTAATTAGAAACAAACACCATAACCAACATAGTTCAACTTCAGCCCCCAACTTTAACATATGAAATTCACCACAAATAACACAGTTGTAATTCCTTAGAAACAAACAACTGCAATTCCTTAGAAACCAATCAATTCCAACCACCATAAACACAGTTGTAATTGAACACTATTGAAAAAACCCCCAAATTGCTAGGTTGAATAAAACAGAATCACATATAGAGTTAGATTAAAGGGGACCGGAGACGAAGAGAATGGCAACCGGAGACGAAGAGAGATTGGGTGTATCGATGACGACGACAGACCAACCGAGAGGGGACGAAGCAAGACGAGAAGGGGTGAAGCGAGGCGAGCCGGAGACGAAGCGAGATGAGCCGGCGGCGGCCGGAGACAAGTTGGCTAGGTTGAGTCGCCGTCTCCTCTCCTCTACGATGTACAGAATGAGAAGCGAAGAAAGAGGATGGGTCAGCAGAAGGAAAAAAGGAGATATTATATTAGAAATTGAAATGTCAGAAAAATAAAAGGAACATATCTGAACCGTAGGTTTATTTTGGATGGTTGGGATTAAAATATGAGGAGATATAAGCAGTATTCTTAATAGAGGATCCAAATCCACATGTATGACACGAATGACACGATTGGAAGCAAGTAATGACACGAGCTTCATAATTACACGTGTATTCTAAGGAGTATGCATGCATGCAAGTGCTTTATAGTTCAATATATTTACACCATTGACGTAGAACATCAAATTTGCACGAATTTTCACCATTTACTCACAAGTGTACGACAATGTGCTCAATATCATTAATGCACATGTAATGCACGAGTCTATGAATTGGATCAACACAATTTACATAATACGTGAAGTGCACACGTACTACACGGGTCAAATTGGATGAGCACGAGTGCATGCATAATGCATGTAGTACACGCTACTTGTAGTGCACGAGTCCAACAATTGGTTCGGCACGAGTGATTGAAAGACGGTTGTATAAAACTCATGTACGACTAGAAAATAATAGAAACACGTACATTCAATTTCATCCATAATTGTTGGATCAACGGTGGTTGAAATTTCAGACAACGATACCGACAAGAGGAAAATAATCAGTTTCGGCTACTGGATCAAACGTGTAGACTTATTGTGATAGTAAATATTTGCTATTAATATGATAACAATATAGCGATCCTATAGTATAAACGGTGGAATTAATATACAAAAAATACAACTTAATTATGGACGTTAATATTTAATCATATACAAAAATACAACTTAAATATGGACGTTAATATTTAATCATGTGGTGGGGGTTGTTCTTATTTCTTATCATAACTTTGGTTCTTACCCCTCACACACACACTCTCTCTCTCTCTCTCTCTATATATATATATATATATATATATATATATAATGTTTCATAGCGTAAGTAATGTGTGAGTAAAGTGTTCGATCAAAGGTTACACATAAAGTGACGTTAGCGAGTGTTAGAACGAGCAACAATTACCTGTTTATACATACTCGGTGAGTCGGAAAAAACGCGATTTTCCCAACAAATTCCCCCCAAGAGGGTAATTCAACACAATAATCCAATATTTCAGGTTCTTTTTCAATATTAGAGCGGAGGTCTTTACGAGCAATCTACAAAAACTATGCACTGACAACAAGGGTCCAATTATTTCCGTATCAAGAGGAAAGAAACCACAATCCCATTTTAATATCCCAATCATTTAGGGCCCGTTCATTTCTCATATCCTGATATGAGATATGGGTATGAATATCACATATCCGATAATTGAGTATATATATATATATATATAGGTTGGCTCTCATGTAAACAACTCTTATAGTGTTTAATGAGAACGAATTGTATTCGTTAGATCGTTTAAATAGATGACTGAAATTAGGCGAGATTAAAAGAAAAAAAAACGTGTGATTAGTGGAAGAAATATTCGGCGGTATAGTCACATATATTCGGCAGTATAGTATATATTATGTAATTTGTTCTCATTTTACATGGTAAGAGCTGTTTACATATGAGTCATGAAGTAATGTGTGAGTAAAGTGTTCGATCAAAGGTTACACATAAAGGGATGTTAGCGAGTGTTAGAGGGAGCAATAATTACCCGTTTATACATATTCGGTGAGTCGATAAAGCGCGAATTTTCCTACAAAATTTTCCCCAAGAAGGTAATCCAACACAATAATCCAATCTTTCAGGTTCTTTTCAATATTAAAGAGGAGGTTTTTACTAGCAATCTACAAAAACTATGCAGTGTTTTCGTACCATGAGGAAAGGAACCACAATCCCATTTTAATATCCCAATCAATTAGATACTTTCAACCAAATTTAATATACGAGCCTCACAATATACAAAAATTTAGGAAAAAGATTGTTTGACACTAGTGTCAAATGACACTAGTAATGTGTCATTATCAATTGGATGAATTGACAGATGATGTGGATAATTATTAAAAAAAAAAGGATAATAAATATGGGTAATTAATTAGTTAATGAAAATCAAGTAAAAAATCAATTTTCCAGATTTCTTTCTCAAATCACGTAATATTGTTTAAGGCAATTCATTTTTTTTTTTTTTTGAGAAGCTGGGTAAGAGATTCGATCACCGTTAAATAACGATGAACCGAGAGGCCGTACAATACGGCGGACGGAAGCAACCGTCAAGAGAGCAAGACAAACCAAACAAAAACAACAACAACAACACGAGAGGGGAAAAAGACGATGGAGAACAACAGCGGATCAAGCACGGAGGTGAAGGGAGAACTCCACGAAGACGAAGCAGGTGTAAAACGAGTCAAGCACTGCCGAAGAAGCACCGTTGGAGGCAGGTACAACAGGAACCGAACTCCTGGGGAAGTGAAAGACGAGACTCCAAGGAAACATTTTCCATCAAAAGGAGTTGTCCGGAAGCACACGACCACGACCGCGATCCAAACACGACTCAAAACACACACTCACATCAGCAGAAGAACAAACAAGATTCTAGATAATTACTGAAAAAGTACTTATCTACGGTTCACAAAATAATCATATAC
Source organism: Fagopyrum homotropicum (assembly GCA_033239125.1). NCBI lineage: Eukaryota > Viridiplantae > Streptophyta > Magnoliopsida > Caryophyllales > Polygonaceae > Fagopyrum > Fagopyrum homotropicum. The sequence continues at coordinate 140,999,889 of BSWB01000003.1, read as the reverse complement.
TATTCTTGTAGTTATGAGCTTCTTAAACGCTTGTGGGAGATCGAAACTGGTATGACTTGTTTGGTTTTCTTTTAGTCAACTAATTCCCTAGAGGAAAGAACTCACTCAAGTCAATGACAAGAGTGGCCACTCATGTTGTGTACGGTCTTTGATAGGATTTTTCCGAATGAAGTAAGTGATTTAGTAGTTGAACTTTTTGGTTCCAAGAGTGTTAGTAACACATCGTGATACTTGGTAAAATTTGCATCCCCTAAAAATTATACTCTCTAATCAAGAACTTACTCCTGATTGTTTTGAGCCTTACTCCTGATTGTTTTGACAAGAGTGGTCACTCAAGTCAAGTCAATGTTCTTAAATGCTTTAGGCACCTTTTATTGGACAGGAGAGATGGTCGAGTACATACTCGGTGGGTTGGTTGGAATCTGGACATCCATCTTCTTTTACTTTTGAGAGTTGGGTTGTACCTCCAATTACTGGTCGTTTTCGGGGTTCCGACATCGAGAACCAATGCAATTATTAAAAGCCATCTTCCACAGGAAAGATATCTTTTTTCCTTTGTTGTATTTGGTGTTTTTAGTTCCATATTCAAGGTTGGAAGCAGGAAAACCAACCCAACCTTGGTTCTCACGGTGTAGGTGCATATGCTCCCTCCGTTTAACATTTGAGAATTGTTAGGATCCACAAATTCGAGAACAAAATGGAAACAACAGTGTTGGGTAATGTTCGACCAGCGTAGGGGGTAGGGTTTGGAGAGGACAAATTTTTAAGCAGCCAAAAGCTCACGCTTTGGGATTTCAGAGAGATTTTGTCTGAGTCTTGGACGGATTTCCTCGGAAACGCATATCGGAGAAGAAAGCAGGTTGCACCGCGTCGATGCCGTGGATCAGGACACCACGTGTTAAAACTGCGACTCGATAAGGAGAGGGGTCTTCTTGGATCTCGCCGTCGATAGAAAAATTGGTAGATAGCCTTCTTTCTTCTTCTAGACGGAAGACTCGCCGTCCTAAGATATTCACGTTTCCTCACTTTACCTGCAAGGAAGAGGTACTCAGGCATAGACTGACCTCCGTCTATGAGAGCCACCCAACCGCAGCGTTGGATAAAGGGTGAAGAGCCACCAGAACTTGTTCGATCGGAGTTTGTTGAGACAGTGGGGAGCAACGCAGGTGTCCAGCGTGGCTTGGTTGAAAGAGGGCATAGGATCTTCCATGAAGGTAGGCGGCTGGGAAGCCAAGGGGAGAAGCCCCTTGCAGGGTTCCATGGGTTCCGTTAGAAGGAGGATGAGGCGGCGGCCTCACTGGTGTAATGCCTGTTGAGGTTTAGGGTTAGCATTTTGGAAGAGTTTTCTCTTTTCCTTTTCTCTCTCTCACGAAAAGAACCGGAGTGGTTTTTTTTCTTTTTGGTTTTGGGGGGATTTGTTAAGGCAATTCATTTATTCCTTCTAGATTCTTCCCTTTCTTCTCGATTTCTTTATCGGCTTCTTTCTTCTCGATTTCTTTCTCCGTCCTTCATTTTTTCCATTGATTTCTCCAGATTGTTTTTGTCATATAGCTATCAATGCCTTGATATCGAATGGATTACAGAATGCAGGATGAAGTGCTCGTCTTTGAACAGGTTAGGGTGTATAGTTTTACTCAGAGACTGGAACCTTTGTTTCTTATGTCACTACATTACAAATAGAGCACTGTATAGTTTTACTCAGAGACTGGAACCTTTGTACACCTTGATGTCTTTGAACAAGTTGGGATGTCTTTGAAGTTTGAACAAGTTGGGGTCGATGGCTTACATAATGCAGGATGAAGGTTGATTTTGATCTGGAACCTTTAGGTACTCCAAAAGTAAATCCAGATGATATGAGACCCTAGGTAGATTATGAGCATAAAATATAGTTCGATTTTATAGTTTGATCTAGAACCTTTGGGATGTTTGTGTACTGTTGATTCATAAATGGTGTAAACAAACAATCTTTTACGCAAAATATATATTGATATTATGAAGTGAATGTAACAGTTTGCTTACATAGTTGAAAATTGAAAGTGTTACTTTCGGTACATTGCATGTTTGATAACCAACGCCAAAATTGAAATGCCTTTGAGAGGTCATTTCTTACAAAACAACAAAAAAAAAAGAAGAAACATGAAAAGGTCTTCCAGAGGTCATCTCCGCTTACACCTTGTCCTCGTCGTCTATGTTGATGAAATTGGTCTGATCAACGTTTACCCCATTCATTTTCTTGAAAGCTGAAGAAGGTGTGACCTCGCCCTCTTGTATGATAGTTTGTCAACCGATGTTGGTGTCTCCTCATATTCCATTTTCACCCTCTTAGAAGCAGAAGTTGGTGTGCGGTCTAGTTTTAATTTTCCCAAAGGCTTTGAATTAGGTGTGGTTTCATCATAGCATTGTAGGGCTTCCCTCTCATACATCCATAATAAATCAACCATTGGAGTGTCCGATGCAATAACAACTTTGAAAGAAGGCCCCAAACCTGCTTTGATCATCCTTCTGATGGTCACCAAGATTTGGTACTCCATACCGTTGTACTTTGCGGTACTACTCTCCGTGTAGATCTGCATTCCAGATTAAGTGATTGGGGTTACAGGTTTCTTGGACGATGAAGATGTGTTTTTGGTTGTCCTTGACATTTTGAGGGTTTTTGGGTGAAGGATGCTCGAATGCTTCGAATGCCTGGTAGTTTAAAAGTATAATATCTCACGATTTATATTATGTATGAGAACGAGGAGATAGAAGGTGGGAAGGGGCGGTTACTTGTTGTAATGATAGAAGGTGGGAAGGCGGGAAGATGAGAAGCTCAAAGTAGCCTAATGATAACGTTGGAACTCATGAATTTGCATTCATTGGTGAGTAGTTGAAAAGAGGAAACGCCATTCATTGGACGATAAATCCGGCAGTGGATTGAAGCAAGATTTGAAATCTTTTCATTAGGAGGCTAACCGGGTTCTCCTCACCAACTGGTTACATTGTTTCAGATCCGGATTTAAAAAAAAAAAGAACTAGTACTTCTGTAATGTATGATGCTTCACATGATACTACCATATTGTATGTGATAACAGGGATATTATCACATAAGTGTAAATTACATCTTATTACCGATAAAATTATAATAAGTATAAATATAAAATTTATTAAGTTGATGATATGATCACATAAGTTTAAATTACATCATATTAACATGGATATGATCACATAAGTGTAAACTACATCATATTACCAATAAAATTATAATAAGTATAAATATAAAATTTATTAAGTTGATGATATGATCACATAAGTTTAAATTACATCATATTAACATGGATCAAGTGAACTCACAAGCTTGATAGTTCACATGCTTGATGGTTCACATGGATGATGCTTCACATGATACTACCATATTGTATGAAGATCAAGTGATTATATGATGACTTAATGTCTAATTTACATCTTATTGTCGTAGAATTAAGCAATATTGAGTTAGATCAAGTGAACTCACAAGCTTGATGGTTCACATGTTCTATGATACTTGAATGCCGTCACTCGGAACTCTCGTTTTGGAGAATCTCGGTTTATCGACTTATGCATGTATGACGGACCTAGTACTTCCGTAATGTCTAATTAACATCTTATTGTCGTAGAATTAAGCAAGATTAGATTCGATCTAGTGAACTCACAAGCTTGATGGTTCACATGTTCTATGATACTTGAATGCTGTAACTCGGAACTCTCGTTTCGGAGAATCTCGGTTTATCGACTTATGCATGTGTGATGAACCTAGTACCTCCGTAATGTCTAATTAACATCTTATTGTCGTAGAATTAAGCAAGATTAGATTCGATCAAGTGAACTCACAAGCTTTATGGTTCACATGATCTATGTTACTTGAACCCCGTCACTCGGAACTCTCGTTTCGGAGAATCTCAGTTTATCGACTTATGCATGTGTGACGGACCTAGTACTTCTGTAATGTCTAATTAACATCTTATTGTCGTAGAATTATGCAAGATTAGATTCTATCAAGTGAACTCACAAGCTTGATGGTTCACATGATCTATGTTACTTGAACCCCGTCACTCGGAGCTCTCGTTTCGGAGAATCTCGGTTTATCGACTTATGCATGTGTGACGGACCTAGTATTTCCGTAATGTCTAATTAACATCTTATTGCCGTAAAATTAAGCAAGATTAGATTCGATCAAGTGAACTCACAAGCTTGATGGTTCACATGATCTATGTTACTTGAACCCCGTCACTCGGAACTCTCGTTTTGGGAGAATCTCAGTTTATCGACTTATGCATGTGTGACGGACCTATTACTTCTGTAATGTCTAATCAACATCTTATTGTCGTAGAATTAAGCAAGATTAAATTCGATCAAGTGAACTCACAAGCTTGATGGTTCACATGATCTATGTTACTTGAACCCCGTCACTCGGAACTCTCGTTTCGGAGAATCTCGGTTTATCGACTTATGCATGTAACATTATTTAAGTCGAATTAGTTGATTTAAGTAAATATTGAATTAGATCATAATTTTTGTAACGGTTCATATACTATTATAATTATAATGGGCTTATATGACCATATATTATCATAATTTATATGGGCATGTATTATTATTGATAAATTTTAAATTTTCAATATCAACCGGTTTAGGGTTAAATTGGAATCGGATACTAGGGAGTAGGTAACCGGTTTAGGGTTTAGGATTTAGGGTTAAATTGGAATCGGATACTAGGGAGTAGGTAACCGGTTTAGGGTTTAGGGTTAAATTGGAATCAGATACTAGGTAGTAGGTAACCGGACGGTTCACTTCCCTATATTATTTGTGGGGTCATTTCCTTGACCCAATTTTAAATTTTCAATACCTCCTCATTTCCTTCGTTGCCGGTAATCCTTTCTCACCTTCCTGAAGATTTTCACTTCCTTTCTCACCTTCGTTTTTATGGATTGCAAGTAATGGATTATAGTAGAGGCAATCAATCTTCATCACCTCCGTTGAGGCTGTCAACCCAATATTGTCAATGTCAACCACCACGAAGGGCTGCTGTGAGATTTACCTTTCTAGATGAAAATCCGAACAAGGTTTTTTATAAATGCGATAAATGTAACTTTTTCAAATGGATTCGTCTTTCAAATATTATAGGTTATGGGCATGGTTATAGCTCGATGGGTACAACATCTCGTTCTAAAAGTAGTGCTTCCGAAAGTGATCCTGATTCTTATCATATTAAGAGACAAATAAAAGATCTGAATGACTATGTGAGGAGCATCGTCAAAGTAGCAATGATAATGTATCGTGTTTTGTTAGTTGTTGTTTTCAGTTTTTAGGTGGTTGTTTCAAATGTTAAGTATGTACAGAGCTCTTCATCGTGAACCTACTATGTCCGAGTTCTTGTGCTTGTTTTGTTACTTGTTGTTTTCAATCTTAATTGTTGTGAATCTCAAGGTAGTTAAAAATTTATGGATTGTGTTGTTAATTATAGTGTTGGAAATGAAAATTATATTAATTGTGTAATAACCTTCTATCTTCCCTCCATTCTCGATACATAAAATCATAATTGCACGCCAACTCTATCAAATTGTTGTTTCGATCTTAATTATGTAACCCTTCCCCTTCCTTCCTTTCATTCTCGATACAGAGCTCCTCAAATGTGGACTGTTGTGACCCATAAAATCATATGACCATGAAATCACCCCTTAATTAAGAATACATAAAATCCGACGCGCGCAGTGGAATGTTGAATAGCAGTAGGAAAGAGATTCCTTCGTCGGGCACTAACTAATAAAGAAAGGTTGGCCAGTGTAGGCTTGCTCCGCCCTATTACTCCTGCCCTTGGGATCTGTGAGGTTGGTTATAGCAAAGCCCGGCCGTCAAGCGACGAGAAAGAATAGGGAGTAAGGGGGACCTTCGCTTCATTAGAAATTGGACCCGGACTTTCTTTCTTCTCCTGCTCCGCTCTGAGAAAGTCACCAGTGGTCTTGTATCTCTTTCAAAGAGCTACGAGAAGAAGCTCACATATGAGCATTGTCGATACATAAAATCATAAGAGCTTCTCGATATAGTGCTCCTCAAATGTGCACTGCTACGACCCATAAAATCATATGAGCATAAATGTTACCTTCTGTCTTCCAAAATCATACGAAGGGATGCAAACTTTAATCATAAGTGTTGTGAGTCTTGTTACATAAAACCATAATGCAGTGTTATTGATACCTTCGGTCTTCAGCAGTGCACTTTGTCCTTACATAAAATCATAATGTAATGCTATCGAATTAGTTGTCCTTACATAAAATCATAAAATCAATGAGCAAACTTCTGAGTAAAACTATACATAGGAGCAAACCACAATCTCGTAGGAGCCAAATTCATGGAGCAAAAGACTCGTTACATAATAGTCTAGTTACATAAAATCATGGAGCAAACCATGCTCAGAAAAATAAAAGTCTCGTTACATAATAGTAATAATCATATGAGCCAAATTCAACGTTGAATGTTTTGTCCTCCCATCTGTTGGGATGTGCTGGGGCGTGGAGCCTGAGAAATATGGAATGGAGGATTTATGGTTGTGGCATATCCTCGGTTTAACTGAGGCCAAAAATAAGGCTGACCGAAACCCTGAAACAAAAATTAAAAAAAAGGTTATAGTAGTAGGCATGAATTACAATAGGCACAAAAATAAACCTAGGGTCATAAATACCGTATGGTTCACAATGATGTTGGATATGCTATGCGTGTTCGTTTGCGGAACTTGATATGATTCTTGCGTTCCGGTACATACATCTCTAGCACGACCTTTTGTTGTAGGCTTTTGATAGCCGAGTCTCCGAGCTCTAGCTCTCCCTTTTCCTCGTTTGTCAACGGGATCCTTTACTTGCGTTCTGCCCTCTTGGGTTGGATTTGCCTCATCGTTGGAAGGTGCAGTAACCTTCCGTCTTCCATAAACCCTACCAATCTTGTCCAAGGTGGAGTAAACTAGCCCTTGGTTTCTTCTTCTGTTGTTGAATTTTTCTTTCAGTGTAGTAAGTGTTTACTTCACTTTATTGTAGAATTCGTCGCCAGTCAATGCGAAGCCTATAAAAGACTCGAACAATTCCTGCATCTGCTCATACCTATGGGAAGTCTCAGGTGGATTCTTCAATAGCTTGTAGTAAGGCATCGGTAACTTCAAGTGCTCTCTATCCAAATTGTTCCTCCACCTATCCAGTATGTATCTTTCGGGAACAAAATCAACATCCTCTTCGTGCATAACACACAATATATGAGTGCACAAAATCCCGGGAAACTCGAACGACTTGCACTCGCATCTGATGTCGATTGCCTCTTTCTCCATTGTAACTATAAACACCCTAGTTACATTCTTTTTAAACCTCTTCTTCTTGACAACAATGTCATAATAACAAATGGTCTCATCATCATGCACTTTTCTTGCACTATTGTATGTCATGTCCGACACTTCTTTATGAAACTCTCTGAATTTACTTGTTGCGTAGAGCTTCTTAAAGACATCTTCAAACACATGCGTAGTCATTGGTCGAACCGGTTTATGTTATGATTGAAATGATACTTTTTCCTCTTCGCATACCTTGTTTGACAACGCAAGTCCATACTGTTTGATGAATTGTTTCAAAGTGGTGTTGACATTAACATATTTCTTGAAAAAGAAGTTAATATCTTCACTCCTTTGTATGCTAGACATCCCAACCCAAAAGTTACACTTGAAGTAGATTGGAACCCACCGGTGTCTATTGTTGTACATAAAATTACACCACCGGTTGTTCTCAAGTTCATAGCAAGCAATTATCTCCGTCCACGCATCTTCAAATTCCAAAACGTCTACCGAGTCATGAAGGACATCTTGCATTGCACGACATATGTTAACCCACTCATTGAGCGAACCCAAATATTTTTGTGCATTTTGCATTACATGCCAAATGCAACACCGACGTGGATTATTAGTGAACACTTGTCCAATTGCATTTTCTTTGAAATAAGAAATATGTAAAAAAAAGAAGTTATAATCATTGTGAGAAATATAAACGTAAAATAATGTACTAACTGGAGAAATAAATATACCGATGGATTTGCACTGATCGGTGATGATTGCCTGCAGAACCTTTTCCGACATTACCTCTAGCCAAGTACGGAACAACCACATAAAATTACCAATTTCCTCACCACCTAATAGAGCACACCCAAACAACACAGATTGATCATGGTGGTTAACTCCAATAAATGGTACAAATGACATCTTATATCTATTCGACACGTATGTAGTGTCAAAATAAATGACATCTCCAAACTCTTGATATGCAGCTATGCTCCTTCCATCTACCCAAAATACATTCCTCAATCTTCCGTCGTCATCTTGGTCATATCTGTATACAAATTTGCACTTACTGATACTCATCATGTCAAAATAATTCCTCATTGCATTGAAGTCACCTGTATCCATATGAAGTCTTCTATACATTGCAATAGGTTACGAACATCTCTCTGGTCAAAGGGAACATTGTCATGGCTTTCGTGTTTCACAACAATAGAACTATAGTTTTTTATTATCTACACGCCAACTCTATCATTATCCAAAATCCTTTTCTTATTTTTTTCACTGATATATCTATAGCTTGCAAGGAATTTAGAATTTTCAGCAACACACTCATGATTATGATCTAGTGTTACCTTAGTTAGCTCCCATAGCCCATCGGTTTGTATAGAGGCATTGACATGAAGCTGACATCCGGTGCTGCATGAACTAGGTCCACATCCCGGATTTCTTGACTTTGAATCAAATTTCCCCCTTTAGAACAAATCAACCTCAATGCCTTGTACTTGTCTTTCCCGCTCGGCAACACATTCCCTTCATTCTCCAGATTACCATTCTCTTTGTTCATTGTAGAATTTCGAATTCTAATAGAAAATCCATTTTTCTGAGCATAAAAATGACAATGACCTATCAATTCATCCGAGTTTGCAAATGTCATCCCCACGTGTAGATTAAGATCTTCATCCACATCAACTTCACCTTCATTCCCTAAACTATATTCGTTACCTTCGTAATCTAGCTCGTTCTCATCCAGATTTTCATGTTCTCTAATAGTCGGAGAACATGGTGGACTATTGCCGAACAATTTAGGCATTAGGTTACCTTCACATTCATACATAACACAATGAGTACGTTAGATTATTCGATTCTACACAAAAAGGGTTAATCTTGACAAAAAAAATTTGATCGAAGTTAATTACCTTGTTCTTGTACGTCGACTGCATCAACATTAAGATCGATGCTCATTGAGTCGCTCATCTTGAAGACGTAAACTTACCTTTTTGGGTTAGCTCCTTCACAACGTATCCTTCGGTCTCTTCTAACAAGCAATTAGAAGACACAAACAATGCTTTGAGGACTGTTCACTTACCATGCACGTACGTGCAAGACACAAACAATGCTTCGCCTTTTTTATTTTGAAAATGTAAAACTATTAAATGCAACATTAATTTTGTTTAACAGTTTAATTCTCATCTAACTCGTCTAACTCTTCAGCTCCTCATTTCTGGAAAACGAATTGAATAGCCTTCCTTCTCCGGTCGATTAACTTCACCTTCCAACGAACTGAATAGCCTCCATTATCACTCTTCATCTTATGAGACTTCACCTTCGAGATCACTAGTGTCCTCCTTCCCCTTCCTTGTGTGCTAGACATCCCAACTCCTCCAGTGGAGCATCTCGTTCGACTTCACCTTCTCAGCAAAAACCTTCAATTATATGGAGCTTTTAATCGAATCAAATCGATGATGATAGAAGGATAGCATAGATGATCCATCCCAAATCCAACCATTGAGAAAAACTTGGGAGAATCGAACGTCTTCATTCCAACCCTTCTAATGACCAAGAGAAAGAGAAAAATAATTAATGAAGTTGGAATTTCCCATAACAAAATAATTAATGAAGTCTAATTAATTACTCATATTTATTATCTTTTTTTTTAAAAATAATTATCCACACCATTTGCCAATTCATCTAATTGATAATGCCACATCACTAGTGTCATTTGACACTAGTGTCAACCGATCAGCCTCCAAAACTTTTCAATGATTAAATCGGATTTTTTTCCTAAATAATAACAAAACTAAAATATTTTCTAGGATTAGGAATGGACTAAAACTATTTATGAGAATAGGAAGGATATTTGGTTCGGAGTAGAGTCGTAGTTTCAAACTGCGTGTTAGTATGAATAAACCGCAGTTTAAAACTGCGAGTTTAATTAATTAATTATTTATTTATTTATTATTTTTTTATACATAACCCGCAGTTTAGAACTTCGGGTTTCTTTTTTTTTTTTATCATAAACCCGCAGTTTGAAACTGCGGGTTTTGACCCAAAATTAAATTGGGCCGCCCAGAAACCCGCAGTTTCAAACTGCGGGTTTCTGCGCAAATTAAATGGTCAAAGACCCGGCACTGTTAAAACAGTAATCCAAGGTAATGCTACGGGTTTTAATACATAACCGGCAGTTTCAAACTGCGGGTTATGTATTAAAAAAAAAAAGAAAAAAAAACAGAAAGAAACCCGCAGTTCTAAACTGCGGGTTATGTGTAAAAAAAAAAACTCGCAGTTTTAAACTGCGATTTATTCGTATTAACACGCAGTTTAAAACTACGACTCTACTCCGAACCAAATATCCTTCCTATTCTCAGAAATAGTTTTATTCCATTCCTAATTCTAGAAAATATTTTAGTTTTGTTATTATTTAAAAAAAAAATCCGATTAAATCTCTTTCTCAAGTAATTAAAAAGAAAAGAAGCACACACAACAACGCATGCAACAATAACATGCATGGTTATTAGTTGTAGTGCACCAACACATAACCGCACATAAATCATACATAGTCGTCGATTCAACCGACTTAATCTCGACTCCAACTACAAAGTATATATGCGTACCCTCTTTTATAAAAGTTAAAAGTATAGCACTAGTGACTAGTACATACAGCTCGTTTTCTTAGAGTCTGACAACTTCACTCGTGCAGTTGAATTGGATAAGTCTGTCACGCGTGTGTATGCAATTGACTAGTTTACATCATTAATCAAACAAATTTATCTTTATTTAACATGCCGAGTAAAAAAGAAAGTAAATTAAGAAACATAATAATAGTTGGTTGTAGGCATAAATGTAAAACCAACAACCCACCTGGTTAATAATAATGTGAGCTGAGTTAGAGAAGTCTCCTATTTTCCACGCAAACAGGCCAACTGAATTACCCAAAACTCTGCAGCCTATATGAGGGTAGAATAGTCATTTCACATTCCTCTATCACGCATTTTTCTCCGCCTTTTCTCTTCGAGAGAGGGATTTGTGCTCCCCCACTCATCTCTGTCCCTTCCGTTCTTTCCTCTCTCTCTTCCACACGCGCACACAACACTCTCTTTCTCCTTCTCTCTCTTCCCCCCTTGCCCGCCGACCGAAACTCCGGCCACCGCGACGGCACGCAATCTTCTGATTCGATCTATATGGCGGCAGAAGAATAAACCTTACTTCGCTCCGTTGTTATCTCCTACGATAGAAGAGAAGATAATTTGTTTTATTTTATTTTTTTAAATTTATTTCTGTTTTGCGTGGAGAGGTGGAGGTGCATTTGATCAAAAGGGAAAGGTGAAATTCGATATTCAGTATTAGCTCACATTAGTTGTGGAGATCTGATCTGGAATCAGAGTTGACAGATCTGGTAATTCTCGATCCCTATTCGGATATCATTGAAGACAGAATTCACTGCGATGATTTTAGTTCTATCTTTCTCCATTGTTTTTGCCTTTATTCATCAATTACCGAGATCAACTGTCAATTGTGTTAGCTTTTTATGGATTCGATAAAGCTTTTTAGGCGTTACTAGCGTAATCCAACCGGAAGATTGATTTGAACTTGTCTTATTTTTCCAGCCAGGTTAGGGTTATACAAACCGACAAATTTCCAATTTTTTCATTCCCGATGCGTATTTATTAGTGGTCGTTTTCTCGTTTTGATTTTGGCATTAGTAATCGGCTGCCTTGTGGATTTTTGTCACAGTTGCAATCCAGCACTTGTCCACATTTTATTCAGTTGCTTCGATTTTTGTACTTGAATCAGCAATTAGCGTGGTCCCGTGACTATTCACTAGGTATGGTGAGAAAGAAAAGTAGGGGATGTTCTGTATTGTGTGTCTTGATCTCTATGACCTTAACTATGTTTAATGGAGTGCTTCTAGTTCCGCAATACATTTTTCATTTCTGCTAATTTGAGCTTATTCCTGGTTGCAGAGCTGAGTTTGGAGATAGAGTTGTGAACTGCATCTTTTTGAAGAGATTAGCCAGTTTGTTCTGGTTTACAGCTGGCTTGTTGACAGATAAGTGAAGGAGAGGCCTTGAGTACAAGTGGATCACGCATGGTTGGTTGAAGAATGAGGGATGCTCAAATTAAAGGTATATACTTTCCTCAGTTTTTAGTTGCAGAACATAGTTTGAAGTTTGAACTTTGAATGTGCATATAAAATTTTGAGATGTGTACATTGGAGTTTAATTTATGAATGCTGGTGATGAGACTTCATTCAGGAAAATTCAAATATGTGTAATGACAACATTCTAAGGTTGGCTTCTTTGTCTTGCTTTGTATAAATGCCTCTTTATCCTTTACATGCTTTAGATTTCTCCCATACTTCCTACAAGCATGGCAAAACAAGTATTTACCGACTTTCTAACGAGTAGATGAGTTACACTGAAGGAAATGCTGGTAAATTTCAAAACGAAAACTTGATTTTGTGTTTGCTCCTTAAAACCTAACGGAAAAACTGCATTTACATCTGGAAGAGCTAGATTTTAGATACAAAACTTCATTTTGAACAGATGTAACTATCATTTACAATCATCTTGTTACAAATTAGCTCTCTTGCATCTATATTGCCTGATGGAGTGAAATATATGGATTAGATACAACTGCTGAGTACCCATGCCTTCAGCTGTAAATTTAGAATCTCATCTTCTAAACATTCTAAATACTTGATGCTTTGTTGAGGAATCAAATTTCACTTGTTTGTATAGGAAGCGTTTCAAGTGTCTTCAAGCATTAAGTAGTATATCTTTTAACAGTGAGATTAATAAATTAGTGTGCATCAATGCACGTGGACATTTGTGATTCATAGCAATTAGCATTTGTTTGTATTGCATTTGAGTGGGTATTGTTTCCATCATGCAAATGATCATACTAAGTTCTATATGGAATTAGAGCTTCTGTTTATCTTTTTGATTGCTTAATATTTATATTTTGTGTTTTAGGGAAACCAAATTCTTCTTGTTGAAGAAGTGGAAATTTTGGGACTATCTGACTCTGTTGGTGCTTCATCTCTGATCCTCCGTCTCCAGTGCATCCTACAAGGATCACCTAGTGTGGAATCACTGGTAGAATGGAGCAACAGAGCCATGAAAAGACCTTTGAACTTTCTAGCGCTTCACCTCATGTACCTGAAAACTTAAACAAGTCTCAGGGACTTGCCCGTAAGAGTGGACAGTTAGAAGATACAGTTTTCCGAGATCAAAGTCCAAGGTTAATTTATATTGATGATCCGAGAAAGACTAACGAGAAGTACGAGTTTGCAAGCAATGAGATCCGTACTAGCAAGTATACCTTCATAACTTTCTTGCCGAAGAATCTTTTTATTCAGTTTCACCGAGTTGCTTATCTGTATTTCTTGGCAATAGCTGCACTCAATCAACTTCCTCCTCTTGCTGTTTTTGGTAGAACAGTATCGCTCTTTCCCCTACTTTTTGTTCTCTTTGTCACTGCTGTGAAAGATGGATATGAGGATTGGCGGAGGCATAGGTCGGATAAAAAAGAGAATAATAGGGAGGCTTCAGTGCTTCAATCTGGGCGCTTCCAGCCCAAAAGGTGGAAAAAAATTCAAGCTGGAGAGGTTGTTAAGATTTTTGCCGATGAGACCATTCCATGTGATATGGTCTTGTTAGGCACCAGTGATCCTAGTGGAATTGCTTACATTCTTACAATGAATTTGGACGGGGAGTCTAATTTGAAGACTAGATATGCTAGGCAAGAAACAACTTCTGTTGTGGCAGAAGGAGGTTTCGTTTCAGGGCTTATCAGATGTGAGCAACCCAATAGGAATATCTATGAGTTCACTGCAAACATGGATTTCCTAGGGCATAAGTTTTCCCTCAGTCAGTCGAATATCATTCTACGTGGTTGTCAACTGAAAAACACAGAATGGGTGGTGGGTGTAGTTGTTTATACCGGGCAGGAAACAAAAGCAATGTTGAATAGTGCGGCTTCAGCTGCTAAAAGAAGTAAGTTGGAGGGTTACATGAACAGGGAAACCATGTGGCTGTCTATCTTTCTTCTAATCATGTGCTCAGTAGTCGCTCTAGGGATGGGCCTCTGGCTTGGACAACACAAGGACCAGCTTGATACTTTGCCATATTACCGCAAATTGTATTTCACAAATGGGAGAAATAATAAGAAGAAATACAAATATTATGGGATCGGTATGGAGACTTTCATTGCATTTTTGAGTTCCATTATAGTCTTTCAGATAATGATACCAATCTCTCTCTATATAACAATGGAGTTGGTTCGATTAGGACAATCGTACTTCATGATTGGAGATAAGCACATGTATGACAGTGATAGCAATTCAAGGTTCCAGTGCAGATCTCTAAATATAAACGAGGATTTAGGTCAGATACGGTATATTTTTTCCGACAAGACTGGGACACTCACACAAAACAAAATGGAATTTAGAATGGCCAGCATATATGGAAAAAACTACGGGACCATGTCCACAACCGATTCCTTTTTTGACGAGATTAACCCAGGTAACTTCAGTTTTAGCTTCTTCTTAGTGACCATTTTATTCTTGACAAGATCCTGGCGTGGAAAACGACTTTCTGTTTTACGTGTCTTTTACCTAGATGAGTTAATTCCTTCAATTGTCAATTTTTTTTTACTTGTTTTTCGTTTTGCTATGCGGTTTGTCTACTTATGAAGGATAGGCTTTCATTTTCTTTTCTTTTCGAAAATATGCTTAGGTCTTTCCGTATCTATCCCTGATGTCTTTTTACCAGATTGATGATTTTGTTGTTCC
Organism: Fagopyrum homotropicum; assembly: GCA_033239125.1. Lineage (NCBI taxonomy): Eukaryota > Viridiplantae > Streptophyta > Magnoliopsida > Caryophyllales > Polygonaceae > Fagopyrum > Fagopyrum homotropicum. Next base: position 140,984,773 of record BSWB01000003.1, on the reverse strand, counting down.
TTAAATTTAGTTCCTTTAGAAGGGGCTAAGTAAACATTCGGTTGAATAGGCACGTGGAATGGGAAACTGAGTAGTTCTATATTGAGGGGGGTGACAGGCAGGGGGACAACTGGAATAAGGAAACTAAAACCAATATCAAAGAAAATAGTGGGAAAACCGAATGTTTGAATAGTGATTGGTCACAAGTGAAAACTTTTCCTACTCCCCTCTTTCCATTTTCCCTGTCCTCTTACCGAATATCCATTATATATTTTTCATTTCTTACAACTTCATATCATGTGCCTTTCATTTGCCTATTGTTGTTGTACGACCCATCTTTGACAGCTTGTCTTATATAAATTTTAAAAAAGAAAACTATAAATGATCTTATATGTTCTTTTGTTTGCTTAACATATGGTTAGTTTAAGCTTGAAATAATCAGTATGCTACATAGGAATATAGGATCTAAATTGACACAGTTTGTGATGCATATAAGACGGTGTAGGACTATTCAAATTTGAGCTAGAGCATCTCTCTAAGTGATATAATTTTCTGTTTACAAGAAAATTCTGAATGATCTTTTTTGCAGAAGGGACTCAAGCAGCTGTTCCTGGGAAAGGACCAAAGGTGAAAGGTGAAATTGGCATTGACTTTGAGCTTATGAACCTATTGCATAAAGACATGAAAGATGATGAAAGGATTGCTGCACATGAGTTTTTCCTTACACTGGCAGCCTGTAATACTGTAATCCCTATGTACTCAAAAAGTACATCCAATGGCTATCAAGCAAGTGATTCAAGAGAAAATATTGAAGCAATTGATTACCAGGGGGAATCTCCTGATGAGCAAGCACTAGTTGCAGCAGCCTCTGCCTATGGATATACCCTTTCTGAGCGCACTTCTGGGCACATTGTAATAGACATTAATGGAGAGAAGCTAAGGTAAGAGGGTAAGGTCAAAATATCACTATGGCGCAGGTTTTCTCATTCATTAATACTTATGCTAGCATTATACATGTTGCATCTTGCTGCTGCCGTGAAATGCTCCTAATAAATTATTGCTATTGAATTTTTTTGTAGGTTGGATGTCTTAGGCCTTCATGAATTTGATAGTGTTCGCAAACGGATGTCTGTTGTGATTAGATTTCCTGATAATTCTGTAAAGGTTTTAGTCAAGGGTGCAGACACTTCAATGTGGACTCTTTTAGCCAGAGGCTCTGAGAGGGATGATTATGTTAGGATGGCAACACAGGGTCATCTTAATGAGTATTCGTCATGTGGTTTGCGTACTCTTGTTGTTGCTGCACGTGATCTTACAGATTCAGAGCTTGAAGAGTGGCAGCTGAGATATGAGGATGCTAGCACATCACTGACTGACAGATCTGCCAAGTTACGTCAGACTGCAGCCCTTGTAGAGTGCAACTTGAAGCTGCTGGGAGTGACAGGAGTTGAAGACAGACTGCAAGATGGCGTACCTGAAGCAATTGAATCCTTACGACAGGCTGGTATCAAAGTTTGGGTCTTAACAGGCGATAAACAGGAGACAGCAATCTCTATTGCTCTCTCCTGCAAACTCTTGACTGTTGATATGCAGCAGATTATCATTAATGGGATATCAGAGGCTGAATGCAAACATCTTTTGGTGGAGGCCAAAACCAAGTATTGTGTTAGATCATCGGGTTTTAGAGATCAGAGTTTGAAACGGAAAAAGGATGATACAACTGACTACCTTGAGATTTCTAGTGATATAAGTACTACAAATGATGATCGAAATATAAATGACTCATTAGCACTGATTATTGATGGGAATAGTCTCGTCTACATCTTGGAGAAAGAGCTGGAGTCAGAGGCATGTATTCTTTCCTTTTCATAATGAGCATAAAATTTTGTTTAGCATTAGTATCTGAGCTCCTTCTGTATGTATTTGTTTTCTAGTTGCTGATTTTGATTTCTTTTTGCAGTTGTTTGACCTTGCAATTTGCTGCAAGGTTGTGCTTTGCTGCCGTGTTGCACCCTTGCAAAAGGCTGGTATTGTTGATTTAATCAAGAGTAGAACAGATGATTTGACTCTCGCTGTTGGTGATGGTGAGTTGTTTGTTGCTTTGTGATGTTTAGCCATACATGTGCCTGTATGCTTCAGTTCTATGTCATTTTCTATTGGTTCTTGTATGACAGCTGGGTCAAGTGATTATGCAGCAAATTTTGTTTCTTGTTGTGACCGACTGTGCCTTCCCGTAAACCTTCATATTATGTGTATCTTACTGACCGATCCTTTTTGTTTATTTCTTTTACATGTATATGATGTTCTAAAAATCTGTGCAGGTGCTAATGACGTTTCAATGATACAAATGGCTGATGTTGGTGTTGGAATCTGTGGTCAAGAAGGGCGTCAGGCAGTGATGGCATCTGACTTTGCTATGGGACAGTTCAGATTTTTGAAAAGATTACTTCTTGTTCATGGGCACTGGAATTATCAACGAATTGGCTATTTAGTGCTCTATAATTTTTATAGGAATGCAGTTTTTGTGCTCATGCTATTCTGGTATGCTTTCTTCTTCTTCCTACTCCTACCTTTCATCCTCTTGCAATATTGTGATCCTTACTAGTTCAGTTGGAGATTTATTCATTTGTTTTCTTTCTCTATTTGCTTCAAGTTGGTTGTTACCTTCCTAATCCTCCTTCCATTCATCTTTTTGGAATATTCTGATTCATTTCCATGTGGTCTCATCCACATCACATCCCCATATGATTGATATTGTCGACAAGACGGCAACTTTTCCCCCCAACAGCAACATTTTACCGTATATTTATCATATGCATTCTGTGTTTAGTTAAACTGGGAAGTAAGACTGAAATTTCCTGTGAATGCACATTTTTGTAAAGTTCTTTTACCACAACTTTGTATTCCTTTTTCCCACTTGCAGCTCATGAGTGATACTGTTCATGCATCCATTTGTGCATCCTTCGTAAGGAATGATGTGACAGGATTATATTGCCTAGATTTTGTATCGTCATTCGAGTTGCTTTTATTTGTTATGTTTTTGGAGTAAATCAAGGTCAGCTCTAGGAAGTTAAATGTTCTCTATCAATAAGTGTCCTCTTTGAACTGATTTTTTCTTCATGATAGCTAAGAATTTTTCTTATGTATAGTAAACAAGTTGATAGCTAACTGTTGGCATGTCTTAGATGATGAAAGGTGAAATGATGGTAAGTTTATAGTTTGGATGTAAATTATTAATACTATATCCTTGTTGGGAGGAAATCACTTCTCGTCTTTGATAGCTGAGAATTTTTGTGATTCAAAGAAAATAATAGGATAGGAAAGAGATGATGCAGGCTCAAGTGAGTCAAACTACAGTAGACTTATATAGTCTTTGTATAAATATATTATTGAACGAAATTGTTCTATTTGTTGGTGTAACAGGTACATATTGTATACTGCTTTTTCCACCACATCAGCCTTAACAGATTGGAGCAGCGTACTTTACTCTGTCATCTATACTTCTGTGCCTACTTTGGTAGTTGGTATCATGGACAAGGACTTGAGCCACAAGACACTTCTCCGGTACCCAAAACTTTATTGCGCGGGGCATAGGGAGGAGAGCTATAATTTGAAGCTTTTTTGGATTACAATGCTTGACACATTGTGGCAGAGCCTTGCACTGTTCTTTATTCCTTTCGTCGCTTACAGGGAGACTACAATTGACATTTGGAGTTTAGGCAGTTTGTGGACGATCGCTGTTGTAATCCTTGTTAACGTACATTTGGCCATGGATATTCAGCGCTGGGTATTTCTCACCCATGCTGCTGTCTGGGGATCCATAATCATTACCTATGGATGCATGATGTTGTTGGATGCTATACCTGCATTTCCAAATTACTGGTAAGTTAAGGCTTATCTGATCCAGTAGGTGTCGTATTTATGTGCGTATATGAAGTTTATATAGTGATATGACTTTTTCGTCTTTTAAATTGCAGGACAATTTTTCATTTATTCGGTTCTACCAAGTACTGGATCACAATCTTACTTGTAATAACCGTGGCACTTCTCCCTCGGTTTCTTTACAAGGTCCTATCCGAGCTGGCTTGGCCTTCAGATATCCAGATAGCGAGAGAGGCCGAGATTCTGGGAAAACGTGCCCGCTTGGATCCAAAAGATCAGAGTTTCAGCTGAAATGCCTACTATTAACATGATGTTTACGGCCAGAGACTTTGATGACGCGCCTCTTCTGGTGGTTTGCAGTATGCACCCCTTTGCCCCACAGCGTTGTCAGTTACCATGATAGGCCCTCCTCGACCCACCCTTTCACGTCTGCAACACGAGCTTTTGGTGGTTCATTCTAATGGTAGGTTGATTTTACTTTGCTTTAAAGTCTCGTTGACACGAATTACAACCATAGATCAGTGAACAAACAAAAGCTGAGGTGAATTGACTGACAATGGCAAAATAGCTTTTGCTGGGTAGGTAGGCTGATGATTGAAGATACAGATGAGGTGTGCTAAATGGGATTGTTGACCCGTACAAAACGTGCATTTGATATGCAATATCTGCACCATTGAAGGATAGAAATGGCGTTGGTGGTGCAGGAATTTTCTTTTCTTTTTTGACCTTTAATGGCCAAAAATACTAGGCCGGAATTTGGCACAGGAAGAATATAGTAAACATAAAAGGACTACGCCGCATTCCCTTTAGAAGATAATTCGTTTCATGTAATTAATTCTCAGGTGTGTCCAATGTGAAATCATTTTTTGTGCTTTGAATAGAAAATGTGATTTCAACTCCAACCAAACTCTGGTTCTTTGAACTGCCTGTTTGATAAATATTGATGGTTTACCCCTTGTTCATTTTGATGAGGAGAATATGGGGACGATCTTTCAAGTCTTCAACATCACAACGCTTGAGTTTAATTTAATAATGGAAAGAAACTGTTATAAAGAGAATTCGACTCCACCAATGGGTTGAATTACATCCAGGAAAGACCATTGTTGTGCATTTGGGATGATGTGATCATTGTGATGCAGTACAAAAGGCCACGATTTGATTCTCCTTCAACGCTTGTTCAAGAAATAATTGCATCGTCTTCTCCTCCCTCCCATCTCCCCGCACGTTTTACTGGAAGCCACCACTCCACCGCCAACGATGATACAATTTGCTTGTTTAAGCCATTAGTTGGTTGATGATGCCAATTCATTGATGTGTTCCTTGTATATCTATTTATTTTAGTTGACGAGTTTATGCTTATACGTATGAAGTCATTAGTGGATCGTCATTTCTTTCTAAATTTATAGATATAAGTTATAAATACACATATATCGTCAATATATGATATGATTTTTCGTTTCATAACTTATAAAATAAAAAATAAAAACATGTTTTAGTTATAACATTATACTATACACTAAATATAAAAAATATAAAAAAAACATGTTTTAGTCTCGGTGCACAACCCCAAATAATAGTGTTGTTGACCGATCGATATCATCTAGTTATCTCGACACCCAACATCAAGTTTATGAGGATCTCGAACTTCGTGTTTCATCAAAGATATTAGAGAAGACCGACCTAACTGTTTTTTGTTATAAAAAACCCCAAATATCAATAATGACTTAATCTAATTCTTTATTCTAATCCAATTCTTAATGACAATACCAAACTATTGCTAAATAGAATAGATCAAATGATAATTGGACAATGAGGTCCAAAAAGAACAATGATGAATACGTATGCAGGTTGATGAGCTTTTAGAGGTTGGAGCATTTTCAGAGACATTCTTTTTTCACGATACCCGGATCTTTAAACTTATCGAACTGACTCGGTCCAGTTTATCAATCATTATAAATAAGGCTTCATCAAACCCAAGTGGGCCTGAGGTGCGCTGACCAAAGCGGGGCCCATGAAAAGCATATTGGAGCAAACAAATAGCACGACTTCCTAAAGTATAAAAAATTAAATTCCAAGGATTATCACAAAAATACCCACGCCGCCGTCTCCTTCTTTTGTGCCCCAAATCCCCCCAATTGACTCTTCTCAGTTCACACACACCTTGCCAAATTCATGTAAATTGATTTTTTTTTCTTTCATCAATTGTTTGACTCTTCTGAATCTCCGATTGGAAACTCTCGAATCTAAACCTGTTTGGAACCCTAAACCCAATTTTTCTCTCTATTTCATGTTCGTGATCACTTGTGCCTGATCGTGCAATGACAAGCAGTTACAATAGCCGTTCGATGAATACAACGAACGGGACGACGTCGTTCCCGCCGTCATCTTCTACTAACGGACAGCCCGCCGGCCCCGGTTTGAAGAGTTTTTTTAAAACGCCGGAAGGAAGGTTCAAGCTTCAGTATGAGAAGACTTACCCTTATGGCCTTCTTCACTATTCTCACGGAAAGACCGTTACTCAGGTTTTCTTATCTGCCCTCAAATTCTAGTTTTTTCACCGATGATTTCATTCAATTGTCGATGTTTTCAAGGTCTTTTGTCCTCATTTCTACATCAATTTCAGGATTGGTAGTTTTGATCTTAGCAAAATTCCCTATCCCTTTAATCAAAATCGATTTTATGTGCAATTAGTTAAACTTCAATGAGCTAGTTTGTTCTGATGTTAACATTGAAAGTGGATTGTGAGTAACAAATTTTTATGTCGGGTATCATGGGATTAAATAAATGATATACAAATAAAATAATTTGAGTCACTAATCCAGTTAAAAAGTTAGTTTTCTGAAAACACTCATCTTCTTGGATTTTTTTAGTAGACTTGCCTGTTTTTTTGCTGAATAAATGATTGCACACCTACACTAACACATGATTCCTAATTTTATCAGTGGACATGATTAATGACCTTTATCATAGAGTTGGTGTATATTATAATGCTGGATGTTGTAAACTTAACATGCTAATATGCTATGTAGTTTGTTAATGGCATGTTTGTTCAAAAGTTGGTTCTTCTGACATGGAAATCTAAAAGCAAAGAATTTATATTTTATTTATAGAAGTTTAGCTAAGATTCTACACGGAGAATTTTAACTAAAGTAGTAATGTGAAGGAATGCTCGTTAAACATATGTTAGAACCTGACAACTTTTGTCATTAATAGGATCCAAAAACACAAGCTTACTGATTTTTCTTCCACACTACTGTTAGAGCTAGTGATGAATGAATATACTGACTTCTGTTAAGCTTCCATCTATTGTGCGGGTTTTGGTTTATAGGTGACTATAGCACAACTTAAAGACAAGCAAACAGCAACAGAGACAGTCCCTGCATCTGGTTTCAGTGTTACTAGTGGAGTCAAGTCGGCTGCTGCACGGTTTTTAAGTGGTGCTAATGGTAGAACAATTAGTAACCTAGTTGGAGGAAATGGAGGAAATAAATATGGTAGTAGTGGTAGTGGTAATGGTAGAGTTGGTTCTTGGTGTGCCTCAGCCTCAGGCAATTTGAATAACAGTTGGACTTTTGATGGAAAAGGGAGGTTCTTGATATTCAATGTCGGTGAAGCAGTTTTCATAAGCGATTTAGAGTCACAAGATAAGGTAGGTTTGTTTTCATCTCTTCAATACTTATACTTGTCTGGTCTTCTGTCATAGGTTTCACTTTTACCTGTTGGTTATAACTGCATGTAGGATCCCATCAAGTTGATAAACTTCAGCAGTTCACACCCCGTATGCCATGCATTTGATCCAGATGTCCAAGATGGACATGATTTGCTAATTGGCTTGAGTTCTGGAGACGGTATTAGTTAATAGTTGAAACTACTACATTTGGATTTTACAACCTTTGAGCTTTAAATTTATGGATTTGGGTCTTGCTTGGATTGCAGTCTATTCTGTTTCACTAAGGCAACAATTACAGGATCAGGGAAAGAAACTTGTAGGTGCTCAACACTACAACAGAGATGGAACTGTGAATAATAGGTGAGGCATACACATTTATTTATATATTGCAGAATACCTCTCTGATTTAGACAAGCTATACATTCTTGCACCACTTCCACTCTTTCATCTATCTGAATAATTTATCTGTTGAAAAAGCTGCATAATTATTGGATTCATACTCCGTATTGTCCTGATGTCATCTCTCTGCTTATATCTTGGGTTCTTCTTTGACTGCTGTAGCCTCGTCTTTAGTTTGTGGAATTGCCGTGTGAGTGTTTACCGGAATTCACCATTAAGTGGGCCATTTGGAGCTTATTATATCTTCTTATTGACACATTTGTCTGTTGATTCACTTTATCCAATCAATGTCTTTTATTTACATGTAAACATTTTGCACTCTCAATCCTTAGTAAGCAGAAGCATGTGGTGATAAAGATGTTGCTTTGCCAAGCCAGAATATTTTACTGTAATTTTTGTATCACCTGTACATAACTACATCTTGACAGAAAATTGAAAAAGAGAATTTAGCCAATGCCTATCCCTTCTCCTTCACGCAGAATCCTAGTTAGTGATCTTTCTTCGGTTATGTTGTAGTTACTATAGAGGACTAGCTATCTCTACAGACAACTTTTTCGTTGACATTGCTAATTTAAATGTTAATACAGAACAGGCTTCAGATTGCAGATTTAGGTAGCTATTTTAGCTGTAATATTAGATTCTATGACTGCATATATATTTGAAACTCTCTTGTTATTAAGATGTGAATGTATTTGTTTGCTTTCTTTCTATGATTTATCCTCATTACTATATTGTGCTTACTATCAACAGTAGTTGTACATCTATTGCATGGGTACCCAACGGTGAAGGTGCTTTTGTTGTTGCTCATGCTGATGGAAATATGTATGTGTATGAGAAGGTATGAAGAATATCAATGGTGCTAATCTCAATGTTGATTACAATGCCTGTAATATTTTGTGTTAATTCTTGCTCAGCTAATATTCTTACTAATTCTTTTTGTTCTAGCAAAAAGACAGTGCCGGTGATTCTTGGTTTCCTATTGTTAAGGATCAAACTCGGTTTTCTATAGCTCATGGGCGTGCTAAGGTACTCAAGATAACATCAAAATGTGTTGTTGAATATTAATGATTTTGTGGCTAGAGGAAAGTAATATTTTGTGATGATTTATTATGGATTATATAGCGATTTATTTCGCTTCACATCGAACACTTCTGTACTGGAATTTTGCATGTGATCTGACAATCTGAACTTGAAGTACTTAATATGCATTCAGTTCCATCGATGGTGAAACTAGACCACACTACATCCATCTCTACTAATATCATGTTTAGTATTTGTTCAAGGGCTATGAGATTGTTGGAATATGAGATTCTACATACCCTTGAAGTGTAAATAAAACCTAAATTTAACATGTATGTTGCCCTTCTAAGATAATTAGATAATCAGTTACAATATTCCCTTAATTAAATCTCCATGGGTGGCTTCAGTGCTTTTGTTAGTGAGTAGATTGTTCATCTGATTAGTAGATAACTAGAGTGAATGTACCGAATCACATCATTTGGGTTTTATCCATAGGTATCCTTGCAGAGCCTGTAACGTGAGAAATCATGTGAACCTTCAATTGAGGGATAACGGAATCTATCTAGTGCTGATTTGAAATACAAAGGTTCAAACATGAAACCAATTCCTTTGCAAAAACAAAGTAATGTTTTTATATCCAGTTATTCTTTCGTTGCTGCGTAAAGCTTGTTGGATTTTTACTAGCGTTCTTTTGCTTGTGCTTGTTGATATGGAATTTGATGTTTTGTTAATTGTCGAAGCATGTGGGAGTTTTCTTCACCTGAAAAGCTGTAAGTTGCTGACCTTAACATGTTTTTACATTGTGTGATCTATTGCAGAGTAATCCTATTACTCGATGGCATGTATGTCAAGGATCGATCAATAGAATTGCATTTTCAAATGATGGAACTTATTTGGCAACTGTTGGAAGAGATGGTATGAACTCGATATCTCTTTTGTGATGCCATAGATTTATTGCCCAATATGTTTATATTCATGATTTCTAGTTTTTGCTTTGTGCACAGGCTATCTACGCGTGTTTGATTTCCGAAAAGAACAACTAGTATGTGGTGTCAAGGGCTATTATGGTGCCCTTCTGTGTTGTGCCTGGAGGTATAATAATGACTTATGCTGAATTGACTATTTTTGTTCGTGCTTCAAAAATATCATAAGTCTGGTCCTTATCCCTAACACTTTACCCATATCCTAGAGGGATTAATGGCTTTCAGCTATTCACAAACTTTTGGTAGTTAGGTCGTTCTATATTTGACTTGATACTTCTTGCCTAGCTTCATACCGGAAATTTTCTTAGTCATGATAGTGTCTTAAAATATCAAATGGCAGTGGGGATGCGAAATACATTGTGACTGGTGGTGAAGATGATCTTGTACAAGTTTGGAGTATGGAAGACCGACAGGTTATAGCCCGTGGTGAGGGCCATAATTCTTGGGTGAGTTCTTATAGCTTTGAATGTTATTCAACCAAGTGGCAACCTTTCCTATATTACTAAAATTCTACCTTTTCCTTACTTATCCGCCTCTTAACTTTGAAGAGTCTATTCGTGTTTCGTGACAGGTAAGTGCTGTAGCTTTTGACACATACTGGTCATCACAAAACTCTGACGAGTCTACAGAAAGTACCATTTATCGGTTTGGCTCTGTTGGTCAGGTAAGCAAGAAATGATACCATTTATTTCCTATGAGTTTCATTGCTGCTGCATATCATGAAAGTGAACTGTTCATGTTCAGGATGCGCGGCTTCTAATCTGGGACTTGGAGCTGGATGAGCTTGTAATACCACAGCTTCGGCACGCACCAAGTGGGTCCCCCACTTTGTCAAGCAGGAGTCACTCCTCATCTCACTGGGACAGCGCTTACCCTGTTCCAGTAGGTACCTTGCAGGCAGCACCAAGCATGCGAGACATCCCAAAACTATCACCCCTCGTTGCTCAACGTGTACACAATGAGCCGCTCTCTGGATTGATATTCACCCAGGACTCGGTTCTTACAGCTTGCTGTGAAGGTCGTATCAAGGTCTGGGTTAGACCAACTGACGCGGACAACTCCGATAAGACCTTAACGAGTGATAAGCTTTGCTTTTCGCCGAGAGGTTCATGTATCTATCGTAAGGACACCTCGTCCTAATAGATTTGGTGGATCTGTCGATAAATATATGTGTAAGTATGAACCCTTTTTTCTTGGTGAGTAAATATGCTTTCTAAGTCGTGGTATTATTACACCAGGCAATTAAACTACATTTAGGTGACAACTGGTTTAGGCTTCCATTGAGTTTTATAGAGTTGTACATAGAATATAAGTAAACATTTTTTTTGCTTAGTATCTTTTGTTGAATTACTACTGTTGGCAGTGGTGGCAAATAAGGGAGCCATTTGGGAGAAGGGTTTGGTTAAAATTGTATCTTTAGTTGAACCATCTTTTATAAAAGATAAATTTTGAGCTCTTGCTCGGTACAGGCATTTTCTTTTTTCTTGGTAGCCACAAAATTTTAAAATTCCCCTTAACTTCTAAAATACTTCTTTCTTTGCTCTTTTTTAATTTTATTAAATCAACAAAAAGAAGTTAAAATTTTTTACTTTTTGTAAAAAATATTTTCAATATATTATAACTAGACTACATAATTAATTGTGAATTTTAAATATTTTTATTTGTTTTGTTTATTTTATAAAAACAGATTAATCTTAAAATTTTCTTTTTCTTTTATTAATTTTTAACATAATATTGTATAAACTAATACAAATTAAATATGGTAAGAAAGAAATGTTTATAAAAGTTTTAGGGCACCAAGAGAAAATTTTTTAAAACTCGTGAATACCATGAGAAAAAGACAATATCACAATGGCACCTGATATTTATTCTAAAACACGATATATCTTTGGTGATTTTATTTATAATACTTATAATTTTACGGATAAGTATAAAGCTAGTTTAACTATTTATAGAATAATTTACATTACCTATATTTTTTGATATATCATGATTACTTTGTTATCAATAAAAAAGGATAGATCAATTTTTATTATAAAATTTTAGTTCATATAAATATATTTGTCGGTCCAAGTGTTTTATTTAAATGCTAAACTAATTTTTTTGGGCAATTTTGGTAATAAGGCCTTTTTGAAAAAGCTAGAGTAGTAACTAGGCTTTTTAATGTTTCAATTAAGTAAATATACCCCAATCTTTTGTAATTATTTTAAAATTCTACACACTCTTCTCTCAAGGGGTACATTTATTAAACACAAAACTTGAAAAAGCCTAGTAAAATAAATTGTTTCATTTTTATTTTTTTTTTACTAAAATGAATCTTGTTTATATAATTTTTAAACAAATTTTAGCTTATAGTCTTTATGAACAAGCAAGTATTTATTAAATTGAATTATTGATATTTATTCTAAAACACGATATATCTTTGAGTAAAAGGGCGAAGTAGGCTTTTATTGTATAAATGTAGATTAAGTAGGCTTTTATGTTTCAATGTGTATTAACTAGGCCCCTTGTAATTTTGAGAAAAAGATAAAATCTAAAATAATTTAAGATACTTTCAAAATTAAAAAGGAAAATGAGAGTGATCCCCTACAATTATTCAAAATTAAAAGGAATTTCTCCCTTAATTTTTTAAGATAAAAAAGGAAAATGAGAGTGGTCCCTATAATTAAGGAATTAGTTTTAACATTAAAAAGATTTTCTCTCTTAATTAATATTGCTTATTTTTTTTCAAAGATTTGCTTATTTGTTGGCATTAAAATTAATTACATAATTTTATGTACATAATCTGCGTGCGAAATTAAGTACATAATCTGCGTGCGGAATTATGTACATAATCGGCGTGCGAAATTATGTACATAATCTGCGTGCGAAATTATGTACATAAAATTATGTACATAATTTGTGGGGACCACGTTCATTTTCCTTATTTAATTAAAAAACAACCATATTAATTAAGGGAGAGAATCTTTTTAATGAGAGTGATCCCCACAATTAATATTCACTTATCTTTTTAATTTAGTTTATCTTTTTAATTTTTAATAGTTATTTATCCTCCTTAATTAAGGAAGAGGATCTTTTTAATTAGAGTGGTCCCCCACAATTAATAGCCTCATTATAATTTAATTTATTTTTATTTTTAGGGAGAAAATTGGAGGGGGCTCGATTATATCATGGATACAAAAACACGATATGTCTTTGGTGATTTTATTTATAATACTTATGATTTTAAGGGAGAACCATCTTTTTAGTTCTTATTTTTAATATTTGATCTTTTGAATTATATATCGGGTAAAATGGTTAAGTAGGCACATTTTGCATCCTTGTGTACAAAGTAGGTAGTTTTGAGTTTTCATTAACAAACTAGGCCCCTAGAGTATTAAAATAAAATATTTAATAATAACCAAAATAAAGATTCCATGATCTTTCTCTCTCCAATTAAACCATATTTATTTCCAAAATTAGTTATTGAAACTGAAGAGAATAACTGTTTGAGAAACATTAGCAGTCACGATCATCCATAATTAGGATATGTTTTGGACGAGATACGGTTCTCCTATTTCAACGAAATCAGAGGACGAAAGTTATCACCATTTTCTGGGTAAACGTTTGTGCGATTGTGAACTTCTACTGCATCGGTTTTTTGGTTTTAGCATCATCATCTATCGTAATTTGGTAAGCCTTATGTGTGTAAGTATATTTTATGGATTTTCGAAGCTTTTTATATGCTTCAATGGCGGACGAATAATTCTTCTAAATTTAAGCGTTATTGTAACACCCCAAATCCGCGGGACTTGGGGCGCTACGGGTTGGGAACTCACAATGGGTCCCGACCCTTAGCCTGACAACAATTTCACCGGATCTTGCAACAAGGCACAAATAAAGGCCAAAATTGTAATACATTTTTTTATGCAATGCAATGAAACCCGAAACTATACAAACAAAAGACTTCAGCCGAGATACAACACAAAACCCGAACGCCAAATACACGACATACAAAACACAACTATCGAAGGACAAAACACAACTCAACTCTATCCAAAAACCCTTCCTAAAATGTACGGATCCCGGCTGCCCACTTTTCCGGATCTGTCGGCCGCATTCCTAACCTGCAAGGCAATCTACAACAATCGGTATAAAATGTTAGCTCATATTCGAAGCATTAGAATTAATGGGAAAGGCACATACACAAGTAATCTCATCACAAGCACACAACATACATTAAAGCACACCAATCCGGTTTATTATCTTTATTATTATTAAGTCGTATCCCGTTCTAATTCAACTTAGGTTGTGACACGAGAGTCACCGAAACTCGCCTTGATCCCTACTTACCGGCATGGAATGGTACTGATGCATCTGACCGTCTACCAGCACGGGATAGTCGCCGAGAACCTCCTAGCTCTCGCGGGAGCCAGACAAGTTGTCACCGCCCGTTATCATACACTTGGGCCAAAATAGTTTAAAGGTCGATAATCCTATTTCCGGTTTAGTTGTTATAAACAATAAACACACACCACCAAACACACATCAACGCTAATACAAGGAATAAGAGCTAAGTAAGTCCGGAGACTTACCTCGTCACCACACTCAACTCACAACACTCTCGCTTCCTTAGGAGAGGAAGCCCATAACCTGCTCACAAGAAGATAACTATATCAACAACCCACTTACAATAGAAGTCTTAGACTTCTATACAAATGATCTACGCAAGACCATTTGACTCTCAATTCTAGGACCGCATCCTAGAATCCCTCATGCTCACATCACACTCAACATAAGCTAGAAGTCCTAAGACTTCTAAACCCTCGGGTCTCGCAAGATCATAACTCACAACACCACTAGGATACTCTCTTTCTAGTCCACAACCTCAACAATCATACAACCTCAAGTCATAAAGCATTTCACAATCCTCAAACACTCACCTAAGGTCCATAACCACTACTTGGTATTCACTCTAAGTTATGATATATCCAACCTATCATGATACTAATACTAAACATAACTGAATCGAGTAAGATCATAATCTCGAGGGAGAGGGTACTCACGTGATGTCACTTGATGCAGTTTCTTTATTTGTGGGATTTTCAGTTGGACCTGGTTTCTTTTAGTTCTTTCCGTACCTTGTTATCTTACGTTTTCCGGCTGTTAGTTGTTCTGGTCACATTCATACATTGTTAAGATTTATTTTATGATTTCTGGTTTTCCTTATCTATGCCTTGTTGTAAGATCTTGTTAAGTTGTTGTCAAACTAAGGTCGGGACCCACTGTGCGGTCCTAACTAGTAACTCCCCGAGTTGTAAAATTTGGGGTGTTACACCCAATGCCTGGTCACCTCCCTTCGCCTACCACCGGAGGAAGCCGCCTGAGCCATGCCTTCCGCTCCTGTGTCCACTTTTCCGCCGCCAGCTTCTTCCCCTCGCTTGCAACGCCGCCACACCAGTGTTGCCTCTTCCGCAGGCAACATAAGAAGCGGTGAAGGTTTCAAAGAAACCCTTCCATGTTATACAAGCGGGCTTCCCTAAATTAGGGATTAATTGCAAAAATGCCCCCAGACTTTCATTTATAATTTATGCCCCAGGTTTTGAGATTTAACTATGATGCCCTCTCTTGAAGTAATTACAGAATTGACCCAGAATTTTAAGGTCAACTCTTTCTGAAACTTCTTTATGGCTGCAGCAATCGGAATATCCTCAAATCCCGCCTCAATGAAATCCTGGAATCTCTCCCTCCTCAGCGAAACAGGACAGTACCTGTCCCTAACAATGTTCCTCATCTGCTCCCAACTGGTGACTCGGCTACGAATGGTACGCCACCATGAATGAGCATCATCTGTGAAACAGGTCTGCACCAAATCCACCTGTCGATCCTCGGGGCAACGTATTGCCTCCAAAGCAGTCTCTATCTTCCCTATCCAGTGCTCCACCTCTAGCCCTATTTCTCCACTGAATGAGGGAACCTTCTGAGAGTTGAAAGCCTTCAACCACTCATCCGGTCTCGGTGCTCTAGACCCAGCAGGCGCTCTATCAGCATTAGCTCTCCTCTCAGGTACAACCGGCACTTGAGACACTCCCTGTGTCACCTGAGCTGACCTAGCCGGTACCACCGGTGGTACCTGGGTAAGCCTCTCAACTCTGGCAGCCTCCTCCATACGCTCGACGTATGCTCGGTACTCCCTATACTCAGATGCTCCAATAGAAACACGTCCTGACTCAGTCGAACGTGCTCCCTGCGCTCCAGACCTAGCGGCGGTCTCATGCCTGACTTCGGGGCCTACACTCTCTGCTACCTCTTCCACAGCAGCCTCTGGTATGCTTGCTGCAGGTGGATCCTCTCGAGGAACTCGTCCTCGACCTCTCCCTAGTGGAGGTCTACCCCCACGACCACGCCCTCTAACAGCAGGGGTGCTATCAGCTCGATCCTGTCTGACTGGGGGAAGGGGGGACGACCCCTACCTCGGCCAGTCACTGGTGTAGCCCTAGTACGTGCCATCTACACGAACGGTAACAACTACAGTTATAATCTAACTAATCTATCATAATAGTAAAAGTCTATAATAATAATACTAAGAATACCGAGATCCGCAGAGGTAGTGGTGGTCATCCGTACTTTCTATCCCAACCCGACTATGTATGCTTTTTAAAACCAAAATCTTCTTTGGAAAATCTCAGACCCCTTTCGGGTTCTGTTTATTTACTTATATGACCTTTTTAGAAGATTTCAAGTGCCATTGTTGCCAACCTAGAGCTCTGATACCATGTTGTAACACCCCAAATTTTACAACTCGGGGAGTTACTGGTTAGGACCGCACAGTGGGTCCCGACCTTAGTTTGACAACAACTTAACAAGATCTTACAACAAGGCACAGATAAGGAAAACCAGAAATCATAAAATAAATCTTAACAATGTATGAATGTGACCAGAACAACTAACAGCCGGAAAACGTAATATAACAAGGTACGGAAAGAACTAAAAGAAACCAGGTCCAACTGAAAATCCCACAAATAAAGAAACTGCATCACATCCTAAAAGTACGACACCCCAGCTGACCACTACCATCCGGATCACTCGGCATCTGCTCTAACCTGTGGTAAGTCTACACAACATAACAACCGTTAGCTAACTATCCAAATATAAGTAGAATAACAACAGCACAAACACAAGCAAAAACAAAAATAAACAAATATCATGCTGGCACTCAACCGTTTATTATCTATTATTTAAGTGATTCATCTTATTCAATTTACAGTTGTGGCACGAGAGCTATTAACAGCTTTCGCCTCCGTTCCTTATCCAACTGGGTGTAGGTCTAGCTGACCTCCGCCGGTAGCATCACTACAAACCGAGTATGGACTAGTCCCTAAAGAAACCCCCAGCGCCCGCAAGCTAACTGAGCAGAATGCCACCGCCCGTTACTCTTAGGCCAAGTATAGGTCGGTAAATATCTATCACAACCTATAACTCTAAACATCTCAATCACACACCACTATCATCATTCATGCTCATATTTAGAAGTCAGCTAAGTAAGCCCAAAGGACTTACCTGTTGTAAATCTCGACTCTCTGTAAATCAAACTCGCTTTGTAAACTGTAGCAACTCAGTTGCCTACCAAAGGAGATAAGTGCATTAGCACACTCCAACGTAATTAGAAGTCTAAGACTTCTAAGATAGAAGATCGTAATAGGACATAACTAATTACAGCTCTAATTTATGGAAAAATGACCATTTTACCCTTATTCCCGAAACTTCCAAATTTTCCGAAATTCATGTCTAAACTCCTATTTGAGACCTTACAGTCCTATTCTAACTCCTAAAGTTTAGTTTGGTTATAAACTGGCACTTTTCCTATTTTCCTATTTTCCGGAAGATCGTAAAGGTCTAACTTCGGTTTCAAATATAAAATTCGTAGAAGCTTATAAAAATTCCGAACTCATTCTCTAGATCATCTATGATGTTCCATCTACCCTTAGGAGCAAGAATTTCTCAAAACTGTTCACCCATTATTTTTATAAAAATTCTCAAAGTTGGCTACTCCACTTACAATTTCTATACTTAGCCAAAATTCTAAGGTTTACAAAAACTGCTTAACTACCCTACTTTGGAAGCTTATAACTTCTAATCCGACCGTTCATTTCTTCTCAAATTTTAATATACTAAACTACATATATCCATCTATCATCTATTAAAATTTCAACGGTGGATCTTCATTCAAACTCTCAAACATTGGTCGACAAAATGGGAAGTTTCTAACTTAAAAGCTGAAGGAAAAAGAGTTGTATTTACAGCAGTCCTTTATTTCTACCATTATGTTTATATAACTCTGCAGCTACTCATTACCAACCTAACCCATGTTCCAGGCCGAACTACAACAACACATCAATCCAGTCCTAAAGAATCGGTACATATACACAAGATCATACATTAGCTTTTCCGTTACCTCTATACAGAAGGCTTTCTAAGGCTGCTGCACTTGCTGTTTAAGCAAGGTTCTATCTCGTTCTACTCTAGGATCTCTAGTTCGAAACCTACAGCTTACAACTTATACACCGACTAATCCAATGTCCTAGGTTCTCTTAAGGTGCAATCAACCCTTATACACATAAGCTTAAAAACAACTACTGAATAAGTTTATCCTCAGAAGAACCTCACCTATCGGACTTCAGCAGGGAGGAGGCGCGTCGTTGCTGTGTCGTTCGGCACCACCAGCTCCGGGGATCGAGGGTTAAAGTTCCCGGCTGCAGTTGCAGGACGACTCTCCTGGACCTTGCTGTGGCATCCGATTGAGTCGAAGTTAAGGACCCGTCCGGCACAGAGAAGGAACGCGTGAGCGACTAATCAAGACAGAAAGGAGAGAAGGAGTCGAGGCTGGGTCTTACCGGAGGGACAAAGGAACTCGGATCACTCAGAAATCCTAGGCGCTTGACGATGATGGAACTGGTGAGCGACGGTGATGACTGCAGATGTAGCAGTTTCCTCTCCGCTGTAGACTTTCGATGGAACGAACGTTGCGGCTGAAACTGTATGGATCGATGGGAGTGTGTAGAGGCGTGGATAGCAGGAAGAATGATATCTAAGCTGCGTGAATCTGGACAGAATTAAGGAGAGAAGGAAGATCCGTTTAGCGTGATTTTAGGCTGAACAGATTGTGATTCCCTCCCAAAAATAGCAGCAGTTACGTACGTTAAGAAGGAAAACAAGGCGTTGCTGATCTTCTCTTCTAGCTGCTGGGCTGCGGGTAGGCTGCGCACTCTGGGCTGAAGATGGGCTGAAGCAGACGCTGGGCTGGAGCTGGGCACATTGGCAGACGGCTGCTGGGTTAAGACTGGCGCTGGGCTCCCTGGCAAGCTGCTGTTGGGCTGGGCTCTGGCTGAAGAAGGTAAGGCAAAAGCTGGGCTGCAGAAGCTGGATCCGTTGGGGCTGAAGATGGGATAGAGCTGGCGCAAGGGTGAAGGGAGCAGCAGCCCGGTGCTAGTTGCAGTCCGGAATTGAGATTCCGAAAAATGAATGTACGGAATAAACGGATACGGATTATGTTACAGTTTAGGATTGGTTATAAGATTCCTATCATTTTATGTGAAGGTAAGCTACATAAAATGATAAACTATTAAAAGATTCTATCATTTTATGTGAAGGAAATCTACATAAAATGATAGATTTTATAATAATGTGTCTAACTAAGTAGACGGATATGGATCAACTGATCGAGATCGGGTTTGTTACAGAAATAAACGGAATAAAAATTCCGGATATTACATTGTGCTCCTCCGTCATCGGCCTTTGATTTCCGGCGCGACAAAGGCTGCGAGGTTGGTTGTTCCGGTGACAGTGGCGGTGTAGGATGCTCCGGCAGGGAGAGGCGACGGTGGAGCAGGGACGAGCAGGGATTCGATCTCCGGCTGGGCTTGCTATGTGGCTTCGATGGTTGGGGCTGCAGAGGCCGAGAGAAGAGGTTGAAGATGGACAGGGGTCGAAGGTGGGAAGGTGAAGGGAGGGGGCATAACAGTTGCTGTCGAGAGAAGGAGAGGTGTTCCTGGGTAGCAGGGGATGACAGAGAGGAAGAGAGGGTAAGACCAACCATTGTGGGTATATAAACCAAAGACTTTGAAACCTCTCTCTCTCCGCCACACCAGCTTATAAAACTTCATCTACTTTTTATCTACATTTATAGTTTCTAACTCTCAATCTCTTAACTCTAAATTTATTCACCCACCCTATTTATATTCTTTTTAAAATGTTGATATTATTAATTTTATTTATAACTAAATTTATTTCTAAAAATAAATAATAAATATATAAACAATTAACAAAAATGAGATTTCTAAAAAACACTTCATTAATAATTAAAAGCATACAAATACATTAAAATGTTGATATTATTAATTTTATTTATAACTATATTTTATTTTGATTCTATAATAGCTAAAAATATATTTTTATCCTTCGAAATATAATCAATATTGGACTCTATGGATAGATAAAAATAAAATATAAATATTTATAAAAATAAAATTTATCAAAATATATATTTAGTTAAACCAAAAAACTACATATATGATTAATAAAACTATGTTGAACAGAAAAAAATCTGAACCATTGATCAACCTTGGATCCAATGGATCAAAATTTATCACACTCTACCAATAAATTATTGACACATGGCACAAGTTTAATGCAAAAATTAACAAAAGGTGGGCACTTTTCTTCTCTCTCATCGTTTCTAATGCATATCTATCTTCCATATTTCTTCATGAGTTTTGAAGTAAATTTCAACTATTTGTAAGAGATTTAAATTATAAAATTGGTTAGATACCCCCATTGTACGTGGTATAAGAGGTATGGTGCAGGGAGAGTTGCAGGGCTAGTACGGTAGCTGGGCGGGAAAGAAGACATTCAGGGGTCGGCCTCACTGCTGGCATAGGCTGGGTGGGAAAAAAAAAAAGAATAAAGCAAAAGGGAAAAGTGTAAAAGCATAAACTCGATCAAACGCATTCGGAACGGAACTGTCGGATCGGGAAACTTTTACGGAATTTTTCCGAAAAGTAAAATACGGAAAATATTTATGGATCATATAATAAATAAAATCGCACAAATGTACTTCGCGATATAGAAACCACTCTCGTAAATTATTTACGACATTAACACGGGTAATAAAATATATCGATCTTTATATATATAGATGCTTGTAGAATTTAAATTACGATGTAAAAAAAATACTCGTAAATAAATTTAAGCTATTTAAAAAAAATATCGATAAAATCCGTAAAAATAAATATTTCAAACGCTCCGAAAATTTGGGGCGTTACAGTTATATCAGAAAGTATTAATGTATATATATGATGAATGAATTACTTGTAGTGTTTTAAATGTGTAAGTAGATAGTTATAATCTTGAATCGAAATGGTAAGTCATATTCTGGATAAACGACGGCTGTTTGTAATTGACGGTATAATGTTGAAGAAAGTAACTTGTGTACACATTCGATGATACATTAATATATGTATGTGTTTGCAACCACTAAATAATATGTATAGATGAATTACATATTATGTGTGTATGTTTATGATAGTTTGTTATGTGCATAAAATTATGTATGCATGTCTTAGTAATATATACATTTTTTTTGGTACAATATTGTACATATGTGTTTTGAACCGTGTGTGTAACACCCCGAATCCACGGGATTCGGAGCGCTACGGGTTAGGACCTCACAATGGGTCTCGACCCTTAGCCAGACAACAATTTCACTAGATCTTACAACAAGACACAAATAAAGGCAAAACCGAAATTCATTTTAATGCAATGATATGAACCCCAAAAGAAAACAACGAAAGACTTCAGCCGAGATACAACGCTAAAGGCAACCGCCATACACGCGACATACATAATACCCTAAACAATACATAAAAACAACCCCAAAACCCATCCTAAAATGTACGGACCCCGGCTGCCCACTCTTCCGGATCTCTCGGCCGCGCCCCTAACCTGCAAGGCAACTACAACAATATCGGTATAAAACCGTTAGCTAGCATTCAAGGCATTAGAATCATGGTATTGGCACACACACACATAAGGCATCATAAACACACAACATGTTCCAAAACACACAATCCGGTTTATTATCTTTTTATTATTAGGTCATATCCCGTTCTAATTCAACTTCTTTTGTGACACGAGAATCTTAAAGATCTCGCCCTTGTCCCCTTTCACCATACGGGTTTGTACTTGATGCGGATCAGCATCACCCGATGGGCTGGTCGCAAGGCACCTCCCAGTCATCCCCATTTTGGACTGGACAAGCGGTCACCGCCCGTTATCATACACTTGGGCCAAATATAAACATATAAAGTCGGTGGTCCTATTACCGGTTTAGATGTTATAACATAAGCAATAAACACACACATAAACAATAAACACACACTACCAAACACGCATTGAAACTAATACAGAGAATACGAGCTAAGTAAGTCCGAAGACTTACCTTCTCCCAAAGATAATCCCGCTAACCACCACTCTCAACTTCCCATAGGAAGGCACTCAACGCCTGGTCAAAACAAGGCACACAATCAACATCTCTCTCACATGCTAGAAGTCCATAGAATTCTAGTCCCAATGATCTCTCAAGATCATAAACCATAAACATGCTAGGATAACAAACTCCTAGTCCTCACGATCTCATAAGGTCATAACCATCACAACATAGGCTAGGAAACTCTCGTTCTAGTCTCCACAATCTCAACATAGAACTTAAATCCATAAACAATCTCACAAGACCGCAATACCACCTCAAGCTTAGAATCAACAACAATCCATCAAACAATATCAAATCCTCAAAACTCACCTAAGGTTCAAAGCCACTACTTGGCATTCACTCTAAGTTATGCTAGATCCAACCTAGCATAATACTTATACTACACATAACTAAATCGAGGGGAAAGAATACTCACACGACATCAAAAGATGGAAGTCTTTCAACGGATGTCGACTTGGACTCGTTAGGCCTTTATCGGGGCGCTTCCGAACCTAGCACCAAACTAAACAAATTTAGCTTATAAGCTAAATTTGAACGGAATAATGAACATATATAATCTAAGGAAAACCCCACTTGTAAAACCCAATTTAAAAACCGTAACTATAATATTCCGGGCAAACTATACAATTTTTATAACATGGTTCAAAACCGCAATCAACTTTCCGGCCGTAAATACGGACTCAAGAACTTAAACCATATCCCGAAAATAACTTTTGGCCAAAACATAAAATATATATTCCAGCAAGGGCATAAATTCAAATTTCCGAAACTTGGGTCATATTTCATAAATAATTCCAACAGGAGCATATATGAAACTTCCATAAATTAGGGCCAAAACTGCAAAGATCAAGTAATGGGTTCAATGTGTAATAATACCAAAAGAGAGGCCTCCCGATTTAATTAACCCTAAATGCCTTCTTCAACCTCTTAACACGCTGGTGGCCAAAATTGCAGAGGAAAGGGGATCTGAGGGCGGCAGCATGGCACCGGCAGCAAGGAGGGCGAGGCAGGGTCCTCTCCGGTGGTGTCGGCGTGCTCCCACCCTGGCGGAGGCTGCAGAAAGGCTGGCAAGGGGCGGCGCTAGCTTCGGTCTCCAGCGAGCGAGGCGGTTGCGGTTGCGGCGTGGAGCTCACTCCGGTGGTGTGGTTGCCGGTTCTAGAGGACGAGGCGAGAAGCTCCGGAGTCGTGTGGTGGCCAGCGTGGCCGGCGGAAGCAACGCAGGGGTTGTTCGTGGCGGCTGCAGTTCCGGCTTCAGGCGGCGGCGGTTGATCGTTCCTGGCAGCCAAACCCTTCTCCGTTTAAGTGCGAGAAAGAGAGACGAGGTTGATGAGGGTTAGAAGATTAGAGCTGCAAGAAAAATGGGAGGGCACGGATGAGTGATTGCAGAGGAAGGTAGCGTGAGATAGTGTGAAAAATGGAGAAGTCGAAGGGTCAGGGCAGAGGTCAGCCATCACGTTGGGAGAAAAGAGGGAGGAGAAAAAGAAAATAAATAAAGTAAAAAAAAATACAGTAGGTAACATAAAAGGAAAAAAATGTAATAGAATAACTCGATCAAACACGTTCGGAACGGGATTTTCGGATCGGAAACCTTTTCCGAAAAAAAAGAAATAATAAAAACGGAAAATACGAATACATATCAAATATATAAATATCCTCGTAAAAAAATTTAATTTACGCCATCAAAATACCCGTAAAAATATTTAAGTTATTAAAATATCAAAAACCCGAAAATTAATAAATGTCGTAAAACATTTTGGGTGTTACAGTGTGTATGATTTATATACATCTGTTACATATTGTATATGACATGATGTGTACACATTGAATATGTACATATTTTGTATGTAAGAGTGTTGTGTAAATGTGTACATACTAATCTATACATTTATGTTACGCCTATGTCATGTTTATCTAATTTGTATGTACATTATGTTATAGGAATGTCTTCTTTGTTCGTCACCGTTATTACGGAGGGAAATGAGAAGTTGAAAATGATATTTGGAATTATAATGTAGAAGTCTCGAGAAAACCAGTAGCTGTTGATGAGTATTGCACCTACGAGGACCGGATACATAAGATTGCATTACAATTTGGAATATGCGTGTCATAGTGTGATATCAAACTAGCATACATGAATCCGTTCAATGCTTCGTTGAAACCATTTGATGTTAACACAAGGGGAGATCTAGACACATTTGTTCAAATAAATGGGATGCAACAATTTATGTGGAGTGTTCCGTTATGCATCACGATAGTCAGATTAGAAAAACCTGACGGAGGGGTTATGCCGGGTGAACATAATGTTAAACAAGGTAACAAAATGTCTATGCTTAAAGTGAATGCTGATTTGGAACATAATACATATTGTCAAGACATTGGTAGCTCACATCTTGAAATATGTACATCCGCATCAAATGTTCTTGAAACCTTGCATGAAGATGACGTAATTGATGATAGCCTTGCAATAGTTCCTCTTCCAGATACTTGTATACCTTATGTACATGATTTTCAACTTGTTGTTGATAAAACATATCGTACAAAGGTTGAGTTGAAGAATGCATTGTGCTTGCATTCAATATCAGAATATTCACAATATAAGATTGTTAAGTCGAAGATGAAGGCAGTAACAACCCGGTGTATTGATGATGTATGTAATTGGAGGGTTCAATTCACTACACTTGGTGAATCAAGTTACTTCATGACGACAAGGTTTGTGTCAACGCACACTTTTTCCTATCACGTAAGGAGGGCTGGTAACAGGGGCGCTTCATATCACGTCATAGCTGAGAAAGTTAAATCCATGTGCGGATTCAAATGTCACATTTGTAGATTTATATTTATGTACAAAATTATAAAAATGTGTACTGACATGTTATTACGTATTTGTGTAGGTTTGCAAACTCAAAAAAACTACCTTCTGTAAATCAAATTGCC
Source organism: Fagopyrum homotropicum (assembly GCA_033239125.1). Taxonomy (NCBI): domain Eukaryota; kingdom Viridiplantae; phylum Streptophyta; class Magnoliopsida; order Caryophyllales; family Polygonaceae; genus Fagopyrum; species Fagopyrum homotropicum. The sequence continues at coordinate 140,959,380 of BSWB01000003.1, read as the reverse complement.
ACTGTTATGAAAAGTTTGCACCGCATAGATGCTAGTTATTGGAAATGTTGGAAGGCACAAAAAGTTGTGAAATATATGATTAGAGGAAAATCGGAGGAAAATTACAGCTCAATTCCGAGGTATTTGTATATGTTAGAAGAAGTGAACAAAGATATATATGTTGGTCTAATACTTGACGATGACAATCGTTTCAAGTACGTTTTTGTTACTTTTGGACAGTCCATTAGGGGATTTGATGCTATGCGAAAGGTATGATACATATTTCGTTTGATTTATGTACATAAGTCAACCATGAGTATAATAATTATAACCTTAATTTAGTGTTTTATTGTCTACCGTCTTATTTGTTGTTAGGTAATAACTGCTAATGACACACATCTCAGTGGAAAATATGAGGGAGTTATGCTTGTTGCAACAGCACAAGAGGCAAATCATCAAATTTACCCATTGCATTTGGAATTGTTGATAATGAAAAAGACGCATCTTGGGATTTTTTCTTTAAAAATATGAGACATATCATACCAGACACTAGTGAACTTGTATTTGTGTCTGATCGACATACTTCGATTAAGAAGGGTATAGCAAGTAACTATGAGTTGGCATTCCATGGATACTGCATTTGGCATTTGAAGGGCAATCTCAGGAAGAAAACAAGATCAAACAGAATCCTCCAGATGTTTATTGAAGGTGCCAAGAAATGTAGGGAAGCTGAGTGCATGGAGATACTCAATCAAATATCATCGGTAAATTATATAGCTTTCTATAAGTTAGTAAATTACTGCAGTTCCAATGTCCATTAGCCTTGTCATATTGCAACATTTGTACAAATAAATGAGAAGTCAAAGGTTGGAGAAATGCTTATTGAGATGGGGATTTCAACTTGGGCACATTCGCTATGTCTTGTAAAGAGGTACAACATAATGACGAGCAACAACACCGAGTGTATAAATGCAGTAATGAAAGAAGGAAGGGAATATCCAGTTTTATCAATGCTAGATGAAATAAGACAATTCATGTTTAGGTGGTTTGCTAAACGCCGCCAGAAGTCTCAAGCTTGTTTAGATGTATCGACACCAAAGATTGAAGATGTTATACAAACGAGGTTTGATGAGGCTGGATGTTATTTTGTTTATGTCCTAGATGTAGACAAGTTGGATTTCGAAGTGAAAAAGGGGATGAGAATGTGATCGTTAGCTTGCAAATGATGACTTGTGCGTGTAAAGAATTTGATGTTGAAGAGATACCGTGCATACACACTGTGGCTGCAGCAAAGCATGTAGGTATGAGTCCATCTTTTCTTGTTAGTAAGTATTATTCCACAGAAAGTTGGCGTGCTTCATATTCAGAGATTATTTACCCTGTACTAAACAAATCAAAATGGGACATACCCAAATGCGTGTCAGATATTATTTGTGAGCCACCCTTGAAGCGTAAGAGATGTGGAAGGTTGCCAAAATGTAGAATACGGACTTCATGGGAACAAAAACATCGGAGGAAATGCATTTGCTGTGGTTTTAGTGGACACAATAAGAAGACTTGTTTAAATCAGCCAAAGTAGTATATGTATGCAATTTAAGTACTTATTCGTTTTCAATGTATTTGGACCTCTTAATATCTAACCACTGGTTGTGATAATTTATATATTATACATACATTTGTCTCTATATATAATATGTATAGTGTTATGTATTTTATACATTATGCATACATATGAAGATATCATCATTTATCAGTTCAACATATGCTAATATCCTTACGGTATACATGCTTGTTTACATAATGATACATATATTCAATTGTACCAAGCTTGTGTAGTTATGTCATGTATGAGTGTAAATACGTACATGTGTACTATACTTTTATGGTCTTTTTGTTAATTTATGTGTACATAAGTATGTGTATATAAAATATGTGTAAATATTTATGTAAATATGTTGTTAATGTGTGTATACGTATAGCTAAAGTACTAATAGTTTGTTTATGATGTAATTATTAGTATATCACATAATTATAAGTAGTCGTCTATAAGTATGATTTAATAATGTGTGTATACATATAGCTATATACATACAACTGTAATTATCAGTATAATTTATCTAAAAGTGCATTACAATTTGGCTTATATGCTTGAACAAAGGCGTCACATATATCACATAATTATAAGTAGTCGTCTATAAGTATGTACACATAGATATTCAACTTACATTTGTGTACATAAATATGAAATATACATACATTTATTAACCTTCCGTGTGTGTATATAATCTCATGTATTCAGCCATATGTACTATAAAATAAATGTACCAGACACTGAATATAGATGTTGTACTAATAGTTAATTTATAATCCAAATGTCAATACATATGCAACTTAAATTCAAATGAAAACCTACATTTAGTACACAATCCAAAAGCATAAATTATGTCCAAAGATATCTATTACATAATTCATTGGTTTAGTAAATGTTGATCACATCTCATCGAACCACCCAGTCCAGTCCCTTGTGAAAACAACATTAGCCAACTTCTCCCTACATGCTTGAACAAAGTCGTCACTATGGCCGGATGCTAAGTACTGTATGTACTTAACAGTGAAGATGCCACAACTGCCCCTGTACATAAATATTGAATATAAGTAAAAGTATGCAACATAAGACGTATGTACTTATTTTCAATTTAACTGACATACTCATCAACATTAATGTTCAGTCTTGTCTTCCGAACCACCTTCAATGCACTCTCCAAGGTGTGAGTGCTTACCATGTGCTTTAAGGACATGTGGAAATATGACAGCCAATAGTTCTAGTAGACTCTGCAATTTATCATCTTTTACGTACATGACCATGGTATCATATACATAAATGACATCAACATTGTACAAAGGCTTCCGGAACATTTGTGGACTGTCCCCTGATATAACGTCATATATTGCTTTGTTGAACTCCGGGTTTCCATTAGATGTCTCCGTATATTTGGTGTATGTTGTACGGTTGTACGCTCTCGACCAAACAATGGAAAGCACGACTATTTTGGAGAATCTATCCGGTATCTCAACAATTTCTTTGCGCAGATGCATCATTAATTCATCTATTGCGTGCAATATACGAATACATAAATAATATATGTGCTACATAATTTATCATTATGTATCAAATTCAAATAAATAACTTCAAATACATACCTTATCTTTAATCCAGCCAGTGGGTTGCAAAATTTTCTGGATTGAATCTCGAGATATGTTGTTCACATATCCTCTAATCGATCCTTTATCATCCTTGCTCTTCAACCAGTTATACAATTTTTGTCGCTCTTTCGGTTGCAGCATGCTCATATTAGGTTCTTTTGGGAGTTTGAAATTTCTCCTGTATGGTGTTCGCATGTATGTACTGTCCTTTGGAACCCTTAGACAAACCCTGCGAACTGGTTCATCAACTTTAACAGCCTATTGAACACATTTTTCATGTCATAAAATTTTATTATTCTATTAAATAAAATACGCATACAATGATTTATAATATTTAATATATTGTATAGTATAATACATGTTATTTGATCACATACCTCACTTGAGTCACCAGCTAACTCAATCACCTTTGCATCATCTAATATGTCTTTTGCCGAGGGCTCAGCGTCTTTTGATGCATGTGTAGAACATTGACCTTCATATGGTGTCTTCAGAATATCTTTAGCGAGATTTGTTATTTTATTCTTTGTTCTCTTGCTTGAAAGATACACAGTAGTGTCTATGTGTTCGTACAAAGTTCAAAGGTCCCTTGCATAGTTGGTTAGATCATCAATTAACAACCCTTGATTTTCTACCTTTTCAGCTAATTCTTTCTGCTCTCGTTGTATTGAATCCAACTTCTACATTATTTTCTCAACCCAATCCGTAGGGTCTATGTTCAATCTGTTATGTACATAAAGTATATTTATGTGCAGATAAAATAAAAAAGTGTATACCAATGTATGTGTACATTAATACAATTATTACAACTTACTTTGTGGTGTCAGAACTATGGGTATGAGTTGATTTTCTTCCTTTATCAACTGTTTTTCCTTTTCTCTCTACCTTCAATCCTTCTGATTCCCCACATTTGAATGAGCTTGGTTCAGGAAGTTTTGCCTTGTCAACTCTCTTTGACGATCTACATAAATGTGGAATGTTATAAGTAATAGGGTTCAAAGTATTTACCTACTAATATGTACATAAAATTTGTGTATAATAAAGTATGTGGAAAGTGATATATTTATTGGAACTTACTTTGAGGTGTCATCCTTTTCAATATGTGTTGATTTTTCTCCTTTGTCAACATTTTTTTCCTTTATGTCAACCTTCACTCCTTCAGATTTTGCAGGCATTTCTGTACATAGTTCTTGGTATTTTTCCTTGTTAAGTCTGTTTGACGATCTACATATGTTTGGAATGTTAAAATTCACGTGGTTCAACTTCAATACATAATTGTGTGTACATAAAGGATGTGTATACTACTGTATGTGTAAAGTAATATATTTACTACAACTTACTTTGGGGTGTCTATCTTTTGGGTATGAGTTGGTTTTCCTCCTTCATCAACATTTTTTCCTTTTTTTCAACCTTGACTTCTTCAAATACTCCAGGCATCTCTGTACTTGGTTCACGGTCTGTTGCCTTGTTAATTCTCTTTGACGATCTACATAAGTTTATAATGTTAATACCCAAATCTGTTGAATTTATGTATATATATATATTTGTGTACATATATAAAGTTTACATATGTGTAATACCTTGAAGGGATTGCAGTTGGACTACTATTATCCACTTTCCTTTTCCCTTTCTTGGTTTCTTCAGCTGTCACACTTTTGGACACATCATTTTCTATTTCTGTACATATATATAAATGACACATATCATGTATTATATAGAAACTAGTTATGTAAAATATTCATAAACGCAATTGCTAACTTGGTGGTGCAACAAAGTCATCATCGTCATTAGAAGCTTCTTCCACACTTCTGCTGTTTAACTTGGTATCTTCATGACTACATAAACATGTGATAATATCATATTAATTTTTTTCCTAAGATTTGTGTGTGGTTGCGTACATATTAAATGATCACTTACCTAGGGGGTTTCTCCATCTTCTAGAATGAACTTGGCCTTGTAATTATAACATTATATTTAGTGAACCCAACATTAAACATGTAATCAATCCTCACATCTTCCGCCTCATTATCCCACCAATCATGGTCGTCGTCCATCTCTTCAATCATATGGTGTATATCACTTTTTTTAAGGGTAATAACAATACCCTTGATTTTTGCATATTCGGGGAATGGTTTGCCTCCTTTCCCAGACTTGGACACCCATCTCAAGCACAACGGTCTTGCATCTTCATCTAGCAAGGTTGCAAATACCTTTGCAATCTTTGGAATTGATGCGAACACAAATATCTATAAAATAAAAAGCTATTTTCAGTAGAGCCTATGTACATTTTATTTGATTACATCAAATATAAGGTAATACTTGTATACACACCTGAAGGGCCAGTAAAAATCCACCAATATTGTAGCCACCACTTGACCTTTCTTTCCCTGCTTCACATGATTGAAGATATTTCTTGGTCTGTGTGAATGCCAGACGTCCTCAAGGGTAATGTCTGAAAGCATCCAAGTCATTAACAAGATTTAGTGTCTGTTGAAAAACATTTATTTTCTTGTCTTTTGAAACTAAAACTCCTTCAATAAATATGATGAGCGTCATTTTAAACTTATAAGGTGAATCTTTTGGCTCCTTAAAAAATGTTCCTCCAGTTTTTGAAAAGGGCATCTGTCAACGCCAACAGCAACCTTCATGTCGACATCAACACAATTCTCGTTAGCATTGTAGAATTCTTCCGAGCATGACAAAGCTGTGATGTCAGCAAACTCAGTAAGACCAAACTTCAGCAGCACATCGTTGATTCCAAACCACATAGAATTTCTTCTCTCGGTTTTGACCTCCCTCATTAGCATGAAGTGAATAAGTTGATTTATCATTTTCAGCTTGGTGCTCATCTTAATTAATGGACCAAATATCCCACCCTTCAGATTTGTTTTGTCCTCTTCCGATAAATCATCAAGAATTGCGGGAATCAACTACAATCGACTAAAGTAGTTGATACGAGTCTTTGGGGAGTTTTCCATCTCTTCCCAGCGGTATGAAAACTGTGAATCACACTGTTTTTGTAATTGTTACAAACATTAAACAACTAGTAAATGGATATAACAACATATTTTTCATCTTACATATACCTTCAGTTGAGAAGTATTATCATTGTACCAATCATCAACAAGTTGGGTGTATGTATCACCCATATTTTGTGTAAAAAATCCAATCAAATGCATTAACTTATTATTTTCATACACAATAATGATTAGCCAATATATGTACACAATGTTACCAATGATGCATATGTGTTAATCCAGTTTCCACATATGCAGAACATATCCCTTTCAATCAAAGTTTTTGTGAATCAGATAGCCTATACTTCGACTATTTTGTTAGTTCACATTGATGTTAGTTGTGTATGTCTATGCATTAAATCATATAACAATATCTAAAACATTAGTATACAAAAATACCTGAGATGAAGTACCAACCCCACTGTTTTGAAGATGTTTCCTCATGTGATGCTTAATTCCCATTCTCTTTTTTCTTGCCATTGAATTTCTATTGTCAATAAACTAATAAAATTAGTTTTGTTGTTAACTTGATAAGTACCCTATGTGACTATAATCAGTACATATAATGGTATAACAATTTGTGTTTCCTAATACATAAGATTCACCATTACCATATACAACAACATTTATGTTCTAAGACACTTACAACACAATCAACAATGCAATAGTATGTGTACCCAACATAAATAATACACACTTAAAACATATAAATACACACACTTATAAAAACTTGTGTACCGAACATAACTACTACACACAATCAATAATAATGTACACAAATGATATATACTACACACAATCAACAGTAAGATACACAATTTACAAATGAATAACAACCAAATACACAAACTTAAGACAATTTATGTTTGAATCGTATATAATCCATTGATAACAACATCATTGTACACATGCTCTTGGTACATTATATGCTATACATTAACCAAACTTACATAAATTGTGTACATTTAGCACATCTTCGTGTACACACTGTATGTGTTATTGACTACACACTAACTCAAATCACACATGTATGAACAAATAAATACACAAACTTACATAAATTGTGTACCCCATTGTAAATAATAGACACAATCAACAGTAATGAACACAGGCGCTATGTACATCAGATGCTATACATTAATCATATATATTGTGTACATATTAATCACAATTTATTTTCCAAAACTGCATAATATTATCAATTTCAACTTATATGCACATGTCATACACACAAATTTGCACATATTGTCTTCTCAGATACATACTCCATACATGCAACGGCTTTTTACAGAAGCTATGAACATTAACAGCTTTCAAACTACTTATCTGTTCAAACACACTAGCAATTAATCGATTCCACATCCAAAATCAAAAAAACTTAAATAACATACCTTCTTCGTTTATAGGATTTATAATATAATGGTAAAAATTAGGTCTTTCTCACTGAAAGTATGAAGACGGTTAGTTAAAAATCAAATCTTTGTCTATTTCTTTCATCATCATCTTCAATATGCTACACCAATAAACCCGAACCCAGAAAACGAAGAAAAGAGGAGAAAATCGATAAACCCGAGCCCAAAAAACGAAGAAAAACGGGGAAAATCGATAACAGGATGCAAAGATACCTCACATGTGTTCTTCTAATCACAATAGGGGATGGATGGATGATCAAAGGTAAGTTTCCAGAAGCGAAAATGGCAGACTTAGATACTTCGAAGTTGTTGTGGGAGAGACGACAATGGTGATAGTTCGAAAATGGCAGGCGTAGATAGTTTAAAGCGAAAATGGAAGAGCGTAACCTACTTTTTGCTTTCTCGGGACCAACTTCAGTTGATAGGATTGCCAGAAGGTTCTCAATATCTTTCAAAGTGACAGTTTCCTTTTTCAATAACCGTACATCCAATTAAAGGAAATTTAATTTAAATTAATTATACAAACTCCACAACCCGCCTCCTATAATTAAGCTACTTCTATTTTATTTATCTTTTTATTTTACTTAAAATTGGTTAGGGGCCTAGTTAGTATCTAATAAACAAAAAGTGCCCTAATGACTAAATTTTCTCTTATTTTTTTTAAAAAAGAACTTATATTGTCTTTTAATCAAATTAAATCATTGCTAATATTTTTATAAACGGAAAATCTTATTTTAGATAATTTAAATGTCCTCTTAGTTATTTTTCTGCAAAACATTTAATTAGATAACTAAATTATTTTTCAACACACACCTATTATAGTAGGTTTTTCAAATACAATCCCAAAATATCTTTTGTTATTTGTTTTTGATGATATAATTTTAATATTTTATGAGCAATTTTAATTGATTTAAAAAATCATTAAAACATCTAAAAATTAATTATGTCGTAAACAATAAAAACCTAACTATACTATAAAAAATTGAGAAAAAATAAATCATGAATAAGATGACTATATCAAATAAAATCTCAAAATTTAACATTACAAATTATATCCTATTAAAATTATTTGAAAAATACCATTTTTATTATTATTTATTAAAGATATTTTGTTAAGTAATATAATATTTTACTAGAAACGGATAATGTACTCAATTTCATAATTCATATTATATAAGATGATTTATTTTCAAATGATATATAAGCGACAAAAATTACTAGGAACATGCCAAATTATATGCACCTAACAAAGCGCAAAACAAATACATTGTTGGAACTAAATTTTATGAAAAAACATGTATTTCATACATGGTGCGCCCGACACTTTCCGGGTATATTTCCGGTGGACTCCGGCCATTGTCAACACCGGTAAGTGAGAGCCTTGACTTCGTTGACACGATCTCTTGTTCGTGGTATATCCATACGTTAAATTTGAGTTTCGCTTGAATGAGAGATGGAGACCCAAAATTGGTTGCTTGCAAGACAAAAACTTGGAAAATAGTAAAAAAAAAAATGTGGATATCCCACATTGACTATATTTGGAGGCATCCTACGTGATATATAGAGGAGAAACACACTAAAAGTTGTAAACTTGAGTCACTACTCATTTTCAATGGGGAAACAAAGTAGGCAAACAAGCACACACACACGTGCAACGCTCGTGCTCGAGCTGAGGTATCTTGGGTTTGGACGACCCAACTCTGCAGTCCAACGAGATTTAGTTGTAGATTATTGCAAATTCATTGCAAATATTCGCATTAAGCTCCCTCGGATCCCCTCCGGCCCTATATAAAGGGACTCTCCTTCTCTCATTATTCACATCTAGAATCATCATCTCCTCCTCTCTTTCTTTTGTCCTTTTGTATTCTCGAGAGTACTACACCTAACCGGTTCGTAGGCTTCCGACAAATTACGTAGGTCGGATTCAATAATTAGCTTTATCTTGGGATTCTTTAATACCGGTAACTGTCACAATACATGGTGTTTTTTAATTTAAGGAGAGAGATTCGTTCTCGACAAGATAGTGTTGAAGATGACGTATGAGAAAGAGCTGACTCTCACCAAGGTCGTGCATGTGCCAGACATCCGGAAGAACTTGATTTTCGGAACTCTGCTTAGCAAGAACGGATTCTACGTGAAGCTAGGTTCTAATAAGTTAACTCTCTTAGAGAATGAGATTTATATAGGCAAAGGATATGAAAAGGATGTATTGTTAAAAAGGAATGTAATGACAGTCATCCCAAAAATTGTAATTGATGTTTCAATTAATAAAACTCTTGTTGTGCGCTAATGTTGTTGAGTCTTTCAATATTTGGCATGAACGTTTAGGACATGTAAATTATAAGTCTTTACAAAGACTAATGAATTTAAACCTAATTCTGAAATACAAATTAAACAAAGACAAACGTGAAATCTGCGTATATGCAAAATTCATTAAAACGCCATATTCATACGTGGAGAGGACAACCGAAACTCTAAGCTTAGTTCACACGGATTTGTGTGATTTGAAGTTTATACAAACTAAAGGTGGTAAAAAGTACTTCGTCAGCTTTATTGACGATTGTACAAGATATTGATATATCTACTTTTTAAGAAGCAAGGATGAGGCATTGGAAAAATTCAAAGAATTGAAGTTGGAAGTTGAAAACCAACTTAGTAAAACCATAAAAATAATTCGAAGTGATAGAGGAGGCGAGTACGATGAAATTTTTAACGCGTTTTGCAAAGAACACGGAATAGCTCATCGAACAACTGCTCCTTATCACCTGAATCTAACGGACTTGAGGACGAAAGAACCAAACTTTGAAAGAGATGATGAATGCAATGTTGTTGAATTCTGGGTTACCCCAAAACATGTGAGGGGAAGCATTACTTACCACTAATTATATTCTCAATAAAATACCGCATGAGGTAACTGACAAAATGCCATATGAACTTTGTAAAGGTAAGGTATCATCGTACAAATACCTCAAGTGTGGGGGTGCCTAGCAAAAGTGGTTATACCACCTCCTAAAAAGGTCACAATTGGACCTAAAACCGTTGATTGTATCTTCATAAGATATACACACAACATTAGTGCTTATCAATTTCTGGTACATAAGTCAGACATACCAGATATGCATGTCAATACAATATTTAAATCAAGAAATGCATCCTTCTTTAAAAATGTGTTTCCGTGTAAGGATTGAGAAAATCCGAAATGAACTCGTGAACAAAGAGAGACAGACACTTCTGAGAATGAAATAGTAGAGGAAGAACCTCAAAGAAGTAAAAGAACTCAAACGATAGACCGTTTGGGGACGACTTTATAACGGTCTTTCTCATGGAGAAAGAATCGAGAAGTTATAAAGAAGCCATGCCTACACTTGATGTACCTTCATGGAAGGAAGCGATCAAAAGTGAGATAGTCTCCATTATACAAAATCATACATGTGAGTTAATCGACTTACCACAAGGGTATAAAGCACTTCGGTGCAAATGGATTTTCAAAACTAAGTTGGAAACTGATGACTCAATAGAGAAGTACAAGGCTAGGCTTTTGGTGCAAGGATTCCGACAAAAAGAAGGGTTGAATTTCTCTGACACCTATTCTCCGGTGCCGGTGGCGAGAATAACTTCTATAAGAATGCTAATAGTAATAACGGCATTAAAAAACCTAGAAATCCAAAATGGATGTAAAAACTGCCTTTCTAAACGAAGAGTTAGAAGAGGAGATTTACATAAAGCAACCTGACGGGTATGGTGTGTCTGGACAAGAACACAAAGTATGCACACTTGTAAATTCCCTTTACGAACTCAACAAGATCCTAAATAATGACATGAAAATTTTGACAACATAATGATGTCAAATGGCTTCATCATCAATGAATGTGACAAATGCTTTATATCAAGACTACTCCTAATGGATATGTCATGCTGTGTTTATATGTAGATGATATGCTTATCATTGGAAGCAACAACGAAATGATCAACCGAACTAATAATTTACTTATGGGTCAATTTGACATGAACGATATGGGATTAACAGATTTTATTATGGGAATTAAAATCACCAGACACTCAAAAGGAATTACCCTGTCCCAAACTCATTATGCTGAAAAGATACTTGAGAGGTTAAAGAATTACTCAAGTGGAACCGCCATAAGTCTAGTGGATCATCAACTCCACCCAACCAAAAATATGGGGGATGCAGTGCCACAACTAGAGTATGCACGTGCAATTGAGAGTCTTATATACTTAATCAATTGTACACGCCATGACTTGGCACACTCACTCAATGTACTAAGTCGCTATACAAGCAACCCAAAACATAAACACTGAATAATATAACTAGAATATTGAACTACCTACGTTATACTCAAAGTTAGGGGTTGTACTATGATAAATATCCAACAGTTCTAGAAGGATACAATGACGCAAACTTGAATAATCTGACTCTAGAAACTCAAAATCCACAAGCGCATTTGTATTTACACTTGGTGGTGTAGTAGTGTCTTGGAAATCTTCCAAACAAACGCTATTGGCCAGAACCATAATAGAGTTTGAGTTCATTGTGTTAGACAAAGAAACGGAAGAAGTTGAGTGACTTCATAACTTTTTGGAAGATATTCCGATGTGGGAAAAAACAGTGCCGACATTATGTGTACATTGTGATAGTTAATCGGCTATAGTTTGCGCACTGAGCATTTTATACAATGGAAAGTCACGTCATATTAGACGAAAATATAAGTCCATTAGAAAACTAATCTCAACAGGTATAGTCTCGATAGACTATATCAAATCGGTTGACAACCTAGTGGATCCATTCACTAAAGGTCTGTCATGAGATCATGTTTTAAAATCATCAAGAAAGATGAGTTTAAAACCTCTTAAGAAAGAGGATGCTTGAAGGACAATCCCACCTACGTGACTAGAGATCCCACGATGTATGTTCAAAGAGAAAACCTAACCAAGATGAATCGAGCGGAACAATGTTTCTACCCAGTTCCTAGGATGATAAACAATGCAAGTTGTATGAGTTAAGGTTAAGCTTGACTTTTAATGATTCCATCACCTTGAAACAAAGGGGGGGGGTCATGAAATATACTCTTTATGGCCAATCACCTTGTGAGTGTGACATGAAGCCGTGTCTAGGAGAATAAGGTGAGACTGAATTCTCCAAATTCACTCGTGAATAACGAAGGTTGTTCAAGGCCAAAACGAACACAACAAGAGAACCGGCGTTCTATGTGAAAATGAAGTTGTGTAATAGTTGTTGTCTAGGTTTACATAAAACCCCGGGTGGTTCAAGACATCATGGTCACTACCTAACCGAGTAAATCCGACAGCTATTCACTACGGAGGGTTCAAGCTTGAAACATGACACTAGTCCAAATGCATTGATTTTTCGAGTGCACTCTCAAAAATTCTTTCTTTTTTACAAAAAAGGAAAAACATATGTTTAGTTACATTTCTATTCATGTGGGGATTGTTGGAAGTAAATTTTATGAATAAACATGTATTTAATACATGGGTGTGCCTAACACTTTCCGGACATATTTCCGGACATATTTCCGGTGGGCTCTTGCCATTGTCAACATTGAAAAGTGGGAGCTTTACATCGTCTACGCGAGCTCTTGCTCGTGGTATATTAATACGTTAAATTTGAGTTTCAAATGAATGAGAAATGAAGTCCTGAAGTTAGTTGCTTACAAGGCAAACATTTGGGAAATAGTAAAAAATGTTGCTATCCCACATCGACTATATTGGGAGGCATCATACGGGATACATAGAGGAGAAACGCACTAAAGGCCTTGACCTTGAGCCACTACCCATTTTCAATGGGGGAACGACGTAGGCAAACACGCGCACGCGCGCGCCGTGTCTTGCCAGCTGAGCTGTGTTGGGGTGGGTCGAGATGAGACGGTTGGACAAAGAAGCAACATTTCTTGTTACGATCATCATCCCTTGAATCTTCGCTCCCTTATTGCAACCATTTACGTGCGCCTTCCAGATAAGAGGGAGTTGAAACCTCTTCCGTAATACTATTTTCTATAATTTCCATGGAGAGAAACAGTGTGTTGATATGTGACAACCGCCAATTTGTTCGACTATAGACCCACTTCTACTATTCTAGTGAAGCCTATCTTCGATTCCGGTTAATTTCATATCCTTGCCTTGATTTTTTTTAAGAAATGGACGCCTCTTTGTTTAGTTTTACTTTTAGGATTATGTTTTGTTTAAATATAAACGGTGATTTTCCTATATAGAGTTGAAATTGATTTTTTTTTCCTTCCTAAAACTGAAAGGTGCCTTTTTGATAAATCAAACTATTAATTTTATACAAGGCAAGTGATTTGTGATAAGTTAAAAAAATCCTAAAACATATAACTAATGTTTTAAATTGTTTAAATGCGAATTATGTACACCATGCCATGAATGATGGATCCTCTCATATATAAAACCCTATTAACCTGGCCCATCTGTCCTCTCATCTATACAAAAAAGTTAGGTGTTATGAGTAAATTATACTAACCAACCCTCTATTAGGAGAATTTTCAAGCATTCATCTAACAATAAGTTTCACAAAATGAGTTAATATTAAAAATAATAGAACCCAATTCCTAATAAACTTTTATATCTTAACTACTCAAAGTTTTATTTTCATTAAAAAAAATCAAATATGTCAAAGAAAATGTAATCTTTGATTTATAAATTCATTTTCTTTTCTTATCTAATTTTAGTAAACATAAATAATATAATTAATCATAATCATTCTATTTTTCGATTTAATACGATAACTATCAAATGAGACCTTAGGGTCCGTTCGACGGAGCTTTTTTACGGGCTTATTAGAGAGGTTATTATACTCATATTATTTTGGCTAAAAAAACCAAATAGAAATAGATTATCAGAATTATTAGGAAATTATTGAAAATAATAATCACTCAAAATAATCTTGTTGTCACGGCGAACCGGCGCGGGGTGTTTACAAATGGTTGAGTAAGTTAAAAACAACAACTCATAGATGAACAAATTACACAAACGATCTAATTTAGGATAGAAATGCAAAGCTAATATTGCAGCACCACTCAAAAGGAGATTGAACACGTATTCGTTTGTCAAACAAGTAAAGCAAGGTACTTTTGTCATCTCAATCAAAAGATTCAAGGCTAGAAAGAGGGTGGGTTCATTCCACTGCCCTAAGTACTTTTATATTATCATAATTAATTAATAATGCTCCAATTAAAATACACTTTTCTTGTTTAGTTTCGTTTCGTGTCTTGTCTTAATTTCTTGCAAATATGAACAGTTAGCACGCAACGTATATTACTATTTCCTGCTTGCCTCCGCGTTGCCTATATCTTTACTTTTCTCTCTCAACAAAAAAAGAATACATCTCAACAATCTCCACTTAGCCTAACAGTCCCCAATCCCCATTCCCCCTTTTTCTTTCCTCCCTCATATCAACCGCTTTATATATTCATCTTCTCCCCTAAATCTCACCTCTCGAATCCCCTTACTTTCTCTTCTCATCGCCAATTTCGCCTTCTTCGCCACACCGATCGGAGGATCGGATCATCCGAGGTGTGAATTTTGTTTTTGATTTATGTAGGTTTGAAGCAGATCGTTCTATTTTCTAATGATGATTTGGTTATTGATATTTTATGTATGTTTTTATCAATTTCTTGTTTACGTGATCGAATATGTTGTTTGATCATCAAGATAGTATTTGATTGCGTCTTGGTTCGCTTTTGTCTCAAGCGGCATCGGTTTCTGTGGTTTCTCCCCTTTTGTTGACCAAACTATACGTTATGCTAGGCGATGTAAGCGTTACCGATGCAGTTTCTACGAGTTTTGTTCATGATTTTTCTGGTGCCAGATTTTGTGGTTTTGTGATGATTGATTTGGCTATTATTTGAATTCTTTGTTTTGCTCGCTTTGTTAAGGCGTAATTGGCAAAAGTAGAAATGCATTTCATGGCAGCCAGGGCTGTTCAATCATCATCGCGGGGATTAGCTAGAGAATGACCATCCAATTGCAAATTATTTGCTGCGATGATTCTTTTTTACATTCTGTCTTTAAACACAATTAAAATTTTCTTCTGTATCCATGATTTCTTCTGTTCTGCTTGTGAAATATCGAAGGAAAAACTACACTATTGTGCCACCAGATGCAGCAGTTAAATGTAGCCACTGAATCTTTCTTTGCACTACTGATTTTCTGGCAAGAGTCACCAGCTGTTCAATCTAAAACCTCGCAGTTTCTCAACTTGAATATGAAAGTTCATTTTGCCTCTCTAAAGTGGATCTGATTGTTTCTGGTTCAGTTGTATACTTCAAAGCTATGTTCTCTTGTAATTTGTAAATTTCACTAGCCATATGTTAATCCTAAGAAAACAACATAGCATACAACTTACATGCTTGGATTATGTTTTTCATGTTTGTTTATGATCATGATATTTCCTGTTTGTTAACTTAAATACAGATCAATAAGTAGATTTACTAAATTGTTGTTATGGATATCTGTTTCTTGTTGCATTAATGTACAAGCAGATTGATACCTCTTGTTTTTAGGTAAAGTACTTCATTTTTGTGTATCATTGCCCACAGGTTCAACTGATGGGTGGAAGCCTTCACTACTCTTATATGAAATTTGGAATCCGAGAATGTTTAAGTTGGCCTTTTCAAAAACTAAAACTCACAGTAATGCCTACGAGATAAGTTTTTTTTTTTTATTAAAATAAATAAATAAACCAGGTATTAAGAATATTCTAGTATTGACATTGTGAATCTTTTATTTTCATTGTAGAGAAGACATCCTATCTGGCATCTTCTTTACTGTATTCCTCTCCCTGGCCTCTAGTTTCATTCTCATAGGAGCATCTGACTTCATCTTCTTCTGGTTCAAACAATAATTCATGCATGTTGGAGTTCAATGTGCAAACCATTTGTAGGAGTGAGAGCAATTCTTAAAGAGGTATATCTGATAGTTGTTTACATTTAGAGTAGGTTTGCGATGTAATACGTGGTCTGAGTAAGAGGAAGTCAGTGTTTCTTGGGAATAATCTCACTTTAGCTATTGTTTCACTGTCAGGATATGTGAACTCAGCAGGTTTCCATTTACCCTTAGGTAATGGTGAGATATCCAACCAGAAGGATATACTACTTGGCCTGTAGTTGGTGGAATTCTCAGTGCAAATTGCAAAGGCTTGTTCACTTATTACTGCTGCTTTGAGCGTAATAAGTTGTTCTGAGAGAAGAAAAGCTACATTCAGTGTTGTGTCTAAATGAATCAAGTGTAGTGAATGTGATTGAGACAGTTCTTCTTTTGGTCATACAGAGTTGTAGATTTTAGTAAAAAGAACTTGTAGTGATTGTAGTGTTGGTTTTAGCAAGTCTTGACGAAATAATTTATTTTCTTGGCCACATTTGGAATGCTGTAATAGTATATTTTGATTACAAATGACCAAAATAGCATCTTTGTACTTCTATTGGTTTGGTGTTGCTATTCATTTTCTGTATTCTTTCAAGAAGCTCACAAAACTGAACTTGCTTCAATTGTGTTTCTGTTAGCATTTTCTGTCTATGAATTTCTTCAGATGCTTGCTTAGATATATGAGCTGAAACATGAAGTGTATATTTTAGCTTGACAGTAAACAATTCTCACTCATGAGGAATATATGTGGTCTCAAATCTTGAGAGATTCATCTATTATTTTCTTGATAATTCTTCTTACTAACTTTTAAAGAACTGTTGTTGCATGCATTCTTAGCCATATATACTAGGATGAAAATATTGGTTTCAGTTGTTTCAACTTGTTCCGCCTTATTGCTGACAGTAGTTAAACATCCCACGGAGTTGTTCTAGGTGAGCTTCGATCATAGGCACAATAATACCTATTTAGTGATAGCATGCTTCTGATTCTTACGTCAGTAGCCAACTGATATGTCCTCTAGTAGGAGAAAAGAAGTCGTTACCACCAATTATGACAGCACCATATTTCCCTTTATTCATACTGCAGTTCTGTTGAATGACATTTATACATTCAAAATTAGAGACTGCTGAATATCAATAATACTCTTTGTATGCATAACAACAATTAGTCGACAGTTGCTATGACAAGCATTCTTTTCAACTAAGTATTAAGCAGAGGCTCTATTTTTTTACTTTCCTAGGAAGTGCAGGATTTGTTGCAGATTTTTTCTAGTGAACATATACAGTTTTTCAAAAGAAAAATTTCAATTGGAGAGGTTGTTTTTCTAGTGAAAATTTTAGTTGACAGTCGCTATGAGGTTATTTTCTCATCTATAGACCAAGGTTAGCTACTCCGAAATTTCTGCAATATTATTTCAGGTGGAATAACTTATAGATGATTTAGTGAAAGGTCATTCCATAAGCATTGGTAATTGGTGGTACTATAAATAAGCTGTGTTGAGGTAATATGTTATTTGCTCATCTATATCCCTACAGTAAGGCGTCGGCAAAGCTAGTATCGCACCTTGTTGTGTTATGCTTGATAATTATGCGCACCGTGCTGTGCTATGCTACAGCCTTCATTGGATGAGCATATAATCTATATATGGCCTGGATGATGTGTTACCTCTTTGCTTTAAGTGTAGTTATATCCCACCTGCATTGATGACCACACTGGGTTTTTTACTTGGCTTCTGAAAAGACTTTTCTTTTGAAATGCCGAGTATTGTTTAAAAATATTAGCTAAAAGTTCTGCAGTCCTTTTTTACTTTTTTGTAACTCGATGTGGTGTTGATGCATTTGATTATGTGCATGCTATATCTTCTTTTGAAATGCCGAGTATTGCTTAAAAATATTAGCTCAAATGTTATTTAAGAGAAATTTTATGCCTTCTATACACATCTGATTGAGTATTTGTTTGTTGCTTTGAACAGTAGTTTTTGGAACACTTCTAATGAGACTTCTATTTTTTAGCTTTTGAGAGAAATTTGGGGCAGTTGAGTTACATTCTGATTTGATCCATGATCATTCTCTGAGTTTTCTCGTCTCTCAATTCTCTATTTCTACACATGCAGGTCTTGTTCTCCTGATCCAGGTCAAGGAGTATAAGTAGTGTTTTGTGCCTTAATTTGCGTGGTTATGGGGCACAGACAGGGGTTCAGCACAGATAGGAATAATACGTCTGAAGATCCATTTGTCCATTTAGGTAAACCAGAACCATCTATTTATATGTTATATCATATGTCCAGAGTATAATTGTAATTCACCATACGGTTTTTAAGTTAAATAGAATAAGAATCGTTCGTACTCAAACTGATGCACAACTGACTATTTACGTGGTTTTGTTTTCTGGCGATTTTGTGTGTGTATTTTATCCAATTTTTGTAGTTTAATTTTGTGATAACTGTAGGGAGCATAATATATAAGTTGAAGAATATGGTGTCTGACTCGATATCTTTTTCACTTTCAGGAAGTTCTAGTGCTTTAGAGAATAACTCCTTTCTTCACCCTATGAACAATTTGCAAACTGATGCAATACCATACATTTCCCTTTGGAATCCTGCTGCCAGGGCAAATGAGTTTTCTCTCCCAAGTCAAGGCATCCATGCACAACCTAACCAAATTATTGGTTCAGCTACACATACTTCATTTCATGTACCACTTCCTATAGATGCCCCTCCCGTTACCGAAAATCATTTGCACTATGCTTCTTCGTCAAATTGCATGATTGAGAATAATTCGTTTGACCATACAGTGGCCAATCGGAGAGGGCAATACAAAAGGAAAAGCCCTATGGTTCCTTCTGTAATAGAGAGTGGGAGTGCCAGTGGTTATTGCTTTGGAGGCAGTTCATCTGATGCCTATTATGGACGACAAAATGTTAATGTTCAGAATACTCTTTGGGAACCTGTGTCGATTGCACCTTCTGCTTACAATAGTCCTACAATTGGGGGTGAAACTTCTATGAGGAATGTGCAAACCCGACCATCATTTAACATGGATCCTCAGATGACCATGCCTCATAGGTTGGTAAATCATCATCCACCCCATCCCGATTCTTCTAGACATTTCAGCAACCACTGTAACCCAGTAGTTCATCCAAGCCAAGGCCCAAATCTTTCCTTGTTGGAGAGAAACCATGTTCATACTTCTACCGCTTCTCACCCACGGACCTTAGTTGCAGGTCAGCTTTATTTTTTTGTCTCGTTTGTGATTTCATCTTTTTTCGGACCATGTTTCATCTTTATGCTACAGATTCTAGCAACTTCAGTTCTGATGCAAGTCTGCTGCTAATTGCAGGCAACATCTCCAACTCAGGGCAGATAGGTGATTATCATCATGATACCAGTTGCAGCAGAAACCTAGTCGTCTCACAGACTTTTCTTCCCCCCACCACTCGAGTCATGGGAACAAATGCAATTTACCCTCAAACCTTTGCTCCAACAAACATGGTTGGCATGGAAAGTACGGTATTGCAACAAGCACCTTTGGAGGAGGGACCACACTTCGTAGCAGCAGATGGTTATTCCAACAGGCACCCAAGATCATTCACAGGTGCTGGATGGCGAAATAGGGATAGGAGTAGGCCAAGGTTATCTTCCCACCGATATCGATCACTTTGCCTTGATGCTTTAAATCATGGTCGGCCATCTCATGAGGTATGTAATACTACTGACTTGAGTTTCTTTTGGAAGCCTTTTTTCCCCTCTTTTCCCTCAAAATACTTATTGTTGAATGTAATACGTAAATTTTATTCCTATGTGACTCTGAGGTAAATTAATAAACTGGTCTCTTTTTTACTTATGATATACATGTTATCATCCCTATGCACAAAAGAATGTTAACTTGGGATATATTTTTCCTGGTGGCAATCTCATCATCAGAAGAATATATTTTCCTGTTGTCTGGGATCTAGAAATTGAGTGTATATCTGTAATTTAGTGTCTGTTTATTACGTCACTATAATTACGGCCAATATATTTTCCTGTTTCTTGTGCTACTACTTCCTCAAGGTCGTGAATTGTAACTAGTATTTCTAATTATAAATAATATGTGGCTTGCTAAGCATTTTGTTTATCCTTGATACTCAGTTATGCAATAACAAATTTTAGTCACCATGGTATTCTTTCATCCCCCAAGATGATAGTCTATGGTCACGTGTTAGTTTTTATTTATCTCTTGATATCCTTTGATGGTTATGGATGTGATCTGGCTTACACAACATAATGTATATTGTTCAGGTATCCTTCGTGAGGAGCCAGCTTGATCAGCATGGAGACATGAGACTAGACGTAGACAACATGAGCTACGAGGTGAGTTCTTTGACCTTCTTTGCCAGAACTTTTGAGTTTTTTTTTTTGCTGATTTGCAATGAAACTCGCTTGTGATATTCAGGAGCTGCTTGCTCTGGGGGAAAGGATTGGGAGTGTTAACACTGGCTTGTCTGACGATCAGCTATCTAAGTGTTTGAAGGAGGTAGTGTACTTGTCACCAGACCAAGTTCAGATCGAGGAAAGATGTGCCATTTGCCTGGTAAGTCGTTCATTCTCAACCTTCGTCTGTCTAATCAATTGGTTTTAGAATGAAACCCACTGATTATGTGTTGGACTCTGGACTTTGCTAGCTTTAAAGCATGTTTTAACTAGAGTTTACAATATATGTTTAACAGGAGGAATACGAGGATATGTCCCAATTGGGAACCATCAAGGCTTGCAGCCATGGATACCATGCTAGCTGTATCAAGAAATGGCTATCGATGAAGAATGCGTGCCCCATTTGCAAAGCTCCGGCTCTCCCAGATGACAAGGGGAAGATGAAGGTAGCATAGCATTATAAGTAGAGCTCATGTCTACCATTCATTGTACATATATTATTGTACTTGAACAATGTATGTAGTTTCTCTTTTCCCTGTTATTTATTTTTTGTCCCCTGTAAACAGTAACCTATAGCATTTATCCTTGTAGGAATGCTTGTGCTGGTTGGCTTCGCATAAGGGTTGCATTGCCTCCCTCTTTAATTATGTTTCTCATGTTTTAGAACCTCTTTTTGTGCTTTAAGAGAGAAGTGTAGATCAATGATCTCTCCTCAGAAAGAGACACGAAGCAAACAGGATATGCCTAACAAATTAGGATGAAAGTTTGGGTAGAATGATAGTTTATTAAGTACATATATTACAAATTTTTTTTATTTTCAGCACATTTGTACCCCAAAAAATATCTTCTCCTTAACAGAATAGTTTCTTTAGATTGGTTCGGTACAAATGATATAGTACTTGTGTCATACAATTAATGGTTTTGTATCAAACCGGTTGTTGGATGTAGCTCCTTTGTGTCATATGACAAATGGTCCTTTGTACCGAACAAACTTTAGGTCCTTTTAACATACAAAGGAGAAATGACCATTCACGTCGTAACAAAATCGGTTGTTTTGTGAGTTGTACTAAAATTCTGAAATACGATATGAGGAGGTGGTATCTTGATTTAGCAATAGGATATTCCATGATTTACTATAAGGAGATATTCAGATTTTTTATGACAAGGGATTGTTGTTAAGCAATTTTGTGATCATATATCACAAATATGGTTATCACTGATCCTACATGCAAAAGTTGCAACCAGTTCTCCGATTGTAGCATTCATGCATTGATATTATGTCCTATATATAGGTAGATATGTTTGGAGAGGATATGATGTATATGATATAGTCTTGGGCTTAATTCCCTCTTAGCTGTACTTGAACAGATGCTACAACTATTTAATAGATTTGGAAAACCTACATTAACGGAATTCACCGTTAGGACGTGAATTGCGGGGTCTTGGCGCAACAAAGCCTTATTTGAAGAAGACAGACTACCTTCGGCGTTATTCGTTATAGCTTCCTCAAACTGATTTGTGACTTCCGCGACACTCATCATTCGAACAGAGTTGAGACCAATTCTCCGGTTGCACTTTGGGAAGCTCCTGAAGAGGATATTGTGTAGAATAAAAGGAAGGGAATGGGCTTTGGGGTTGTATGCTGGAACTCTAACGGAGATATTGTGGGGATGAGGGTGAAACATATACCCGGAAAAGGGTCATGCTGAGCTAAGGTTGTTAAACTCGGAGTGCTGCTAGAAGCGATTCGTAGGGGCTTTCATAAATTTTGTCGAAACAGACTCGTAGATAATGACCATGACATTCAATAATATGGGTAAAATATATCCTATGGGGTCTCATTATGGAGGGTATTAGGAGGTTAAGCTTTGTTTTTAATTTATTTAGCTTAATGTTTATCCTTGTACTAGTAAATAAAGTTGTGGAGGATTTATAATCATAACATATATAATGTCTTCTCTCCCCTCTCTCTTCTCTTATAGCGTTTCTATTGACGGTTTTTCATCGTTCTACATTCGTTTTTGCTTCCGACCGTGGAGGTTGATCCTCCGCCACCAGACCCACCACCACTTTAGCCATCTGAGGTTTCTAGGGTTTGTGGGGAGGCCGATATGTCTAGTTTATCAATGGTCGGAAAGGTCATTCTAAGGTCCTAAAACGTCATGATAGAGTGCTTTTGAGTAATGAGGCTCATACTTCTTTACCTAACCTCCGGGTTCGTCATTTGACTCGGTTTTCTTCTAATCATTCTCCGTTGTTTTGAGGTTGGTTCTAGTATCCTTGTAAAGGCTCAAGAGAGAACATTTTCCGTTTTGTTTTGAAGCGACTTGGATGACACATAGTGATTTCATGCCTATGGTGGAGGCTTGTTGGTTTTCTCACCCAGAGGTAAGTGTTGCTCTCCCTTTTCTTAAAGTTTCTATACTAATGTGGAATCGTTTTATTTTTAGTAATATTTATCGCAAGAAGCACGTTTTGACTAGTAATCTTGTTATTCAAGACAATTCGACCCTTGCTTATTCTTATCGCCATATGAAGCGTGGATCCTTTTAAGGGCTAGTTGGATTTAACTCTTGAACAAGAGGAGATTATTTGGTTTAAAAAATACAGGGAGTAGTGGTTTAGCTATGGAGATCGAAACACTTCATTTTTTCATACTTCTCACTCTATTCGTCGTCGGCGTAACCGTGTAGTTGGTCTTTATGTAAGTCCTGATTGTTGGGTTGATGGCGGTGAGGCGCATACTTTTCCATTTTTTAGGAATTTGTATTCTCTTCTGGACGATGGTGGAGGTGCTAATGCTGGTCATACTATGATAGAGGATTATTGAACTACTCTTAGTCTTCCAATTATTATGCCCGAGGTCCGAAAAGTAGTTACTAGTATGGGTCCCTATAAATCCTTTGGTGTTGATGGTTTTCATTCGGTTTTCTTCCAATGATGTCGGGGAACTGTGGGCCCATCTAATTTCTTGGAAGTTACACGCTTCTTTGATTCTCATCAGTTGCCTCAAGGTATGAATGAAACTTTACTCTCCCTCATTGCCAAGGTGGGTAAGACGAAATTAATTCTCAATTTTGGCCGATTGTTCTTTGCAATGTTGTTTACAAAGTGATTACTAAGGTTATGGTTACGAGAATGCAAGGGGTGATGGGTTCCCTTGTCGACCCTACACAAGGTAGCTTTATTCCTAACAGACTTATATAGGATAACATTGTGTTAATGCAAGAAGTTGTACATTCTATGTGGCGAAAAAAGACGTGTAAGAAATGGGTGTTGTTAAAGCTTGATTTGGAAAAGACATATGATTGGTTTCGCTGAGATTTTATTGATGATACCATTATCAAGGCTAAATTTTCTATTTCTTGGAACGATCCGGGAATGTGTCTCATAGACACATTCCCGGATCATCCCCAAGAACTAGAAAATTGGGAAGTCACATATCAGTTTTATCCGAAAAGGGGTGTTAGGCAGGGAGACCTATTTCCTCATATCTATTTATTCTTTGTGTTGAGCGTCTCAATCACCTTATGTTGGAGGTGGTTGACCAAGGCACCTCGAAACCTATAATTTTGTTGCATGGCGGACCTCTCTTATCCCACACATTTTTCCCTGATGATATAACTCTGTTTGTTGAGACTTTTGTGTTTCAAATGCGAGGTGTTATGCAATGCATTGAGATTTATTATTTCGCTTATGGTCTCAAGGATTGTACTTCCAGGCAAGTCCAAGATTTTTATTTCTTCAAATGTTCCTAGAGATTTGTACAATGAATTGGAGAACTTAAGTGGTGTTGTGGTCACTCAAAATCTTAGAAACTACCTTGATGTTCCTATTTTATAAGGAAGGATATCTAAGGAAGCTTTGGAGCCCCTTCTTGCTAAGATGAATGCCCAATTAACTGGTTGGCGTAGTAAGACTTTGAGCTTTGCCGGACGAGTTACTTTGGCTCCATCGGTTTTATCCTCGATACCCGTTTACTCCATGACTACTCTTTCTCTTCCAAAGGGGTTTGTGACGATATTGATAAGTTGATCCATAATTTTATTTGGGGTCACACTGCTTCTTCATGTCTTGTGCACATTATTCCTTGGAGCATCTTTTGTCATCCAAAAACTTTGGAAGGTCATGGTTTATGTCGCAAGGATCTTCTTTTCAATCCGTTTTTGGGAAGTTGGGTTAGAAATATTTAAAGAATGAGGGCAATTTGAGGTTTACTATTTTGCACAATTAATAAATATTTGCATAATAATAACCTTGTTTCTCGTCTACACATTCTCACGCATGGACGACCATCCTTGCTGCTCACTGATCGGTTGTGTTCCAAGGATGCTGATGGATCCTTGGTGATGGAGTAGACATCCGGTTTTGGAACAATCTTTGGCTCTTTGATCAACCGTTGCAAAGTCTTGTCATTAGTGGGATTCTAGACATCTTTCTCTAACGATTCGGTCTGAAGTTTCTGGTATGTTTTGTCTGGCTGGCGTCTCTCTAATCTTCAATAGTGGCTGACAACGCATGTTCTCGCTCATCTCACTTCTCATCAACCTATTGAGAGCATCCATGGATTGTAGCGGCTTTTTCCCTACATGATGAGGTAAATTGGTCTCTAACAACTGACGGTTCCTATTCTATCTCTTTTTGTGTACAATTTCATGTCACAAGAACACGCTCATCATGTTGTGGATGGTCCTATATTTCACACTTTATGGAAGTTTCGCACTCTAGAGAGGACGTGACTGCTCATTTGGAAATTGTTTCATGGAGGTGTTCTTTCGGCTTCGGAACGCTTTCGCCACCATCTTACCCTTCAACCAAATTTTCTTTCTTGGAGCCTGATGAGACGTTGCTACACTTGTTACGTGATTGTCCTCCGGTTCGGTGCATGTGGAATCGGCTTCGTGCAGATATGTATAACGATTCTTTTTATACAGACCATTTGCGGGATGGTTTAGTCTTGGGTCTGTTGGGCAAAACCGCCAAACCAGCGGTTCCCAAACCAGCCCAAACCGCCGGTTTGACCAAACTGGCGGTTTAAGTTTGTCAGTTTGACCAAACCAACGGTCAGCGGTTCGGTTTACGTTTGGCATTCGGCCAAACCTAAACCGACAGTTTGACCTTTTTTTTTATATAATTTTTTAGCCAAAAAAAAAAAGAGCCATTGCTTGAAATAAATAGATAAGTATGCGTTCAAGATTGTGCAACAACTCTTGGGTGTTGGTGGAAGAGGTTAACCCCGAAGTATCCAACATTGACCAAGATTGTGCAACAACACATGACCGTGCCTACATCAACGGTTGCCTCGGTCAATTGAAGCCCGAAAAATTAGAGGCACAAGTATGCGTTTAATATTGGATAAGGACGAAGAAGCGGAAACAACGGAATGCCCCGCTTTATAACTCAAGATCGGATCCAACTCCAATTATCCGGGCACCACTTCCGAGTCCGGGGTGGAAAGGTAAGCGGGTAACAAAAACAACTCAGAAGTCGAAAAAAGGTAAGAAAAGGTAAGAGAACTACGTGGGCTTTGATTCCTATTAACCCCGAGATGATACGTAGACAACCGGAAAACCGGTTCAAGCCCTTTTCTTTTTCTTTTTTTTAATTAAATTATTAATGTAAAAAAAACTGAGAGCAAACTCGATTTTTTTAATTAAATTACTAATGTAAAAAAAATCGAGAGCAAACTCGGTCATAATTTTTAAAATCTCGTACGAGATTTTAGAAATTATGACCGAGTTTGCTCTTTGTTTTTTTTAATTAAATTACTAATGTAAAAAAACCGAGAGCAAACTCAGTCAAAATTTTTTAAAATTTCGTATGAGTTTTTAAAATTTTTGACAGAGTTTTGCTCTTTTTTTTTTTTTAAGTAAACCGGTGCTAAACCGCCAAATTGGCCTTGAAATGGCTGGTTTAGGTTTGTGACCCAAGTCTAGGATGGTTACAAGGTAATCTTTCTTCAACTCGTCATTATTCTAATAATTGTAAGCGGGGTGAGATTTTTTGCAGTAGCCATCTATTAGACATGGAAATAGAGAAACATTAAGCTTTTTGAGAATAATTCGGTTGTAGGAAGTCAAAGCTTACACGTCCGTGCTCATGTTCTTGAGTTCATGACTACTTGGAAGACACATTCTGGACCAAAGCAATCTGTAAGGCAATGTGTTTTTCAGGTGAGCTGGGAGCGTCCACCACATATGACTATCAAAATAAATACTGATGGGGGCGTGTAGAGATGATGGTTTTGCGGCTGCAAGAGGTCTTCTTTGGGATCATGAAGGTAAAGTGGTTATGGGAGCTTGGAGTTAACATTGGATTATGCTCGGTTTTCATGACTGAGCTATGGGGACTGTTGTATGGTCTAAAGTTAACTTGAGAGAGTGGATATTGGAATGTGATCCTTGAAAGAGATTCACAGTAGAAGTCATTCTCTTAAATTCCAATATTCTCCGTCACTACCCGCTCGCTAGTATGCCAAGACTTTTTCAAAAGAGATTGAATCATCCAATCTCGACATGTCTATTGCGAGACAAATATTGCGAATGATAATTTAGCTTATTTTTCTTTCGAACTCCCTACTGGCCTTCATGTATTGGTTGACTCTCCTGATGGTGTAATTGATCTTTCACTTCATAATGTAAGAGGCATACTATCTCCCTTGTGCGGACTACTTAACTATCTTTCTATTTATAGAAAGTGCGATCGGCTACACGAAAATCACTAACTCTCCTTCCCACCAAAAAATAAAATAAAAATAAAGTTATGGATACACTCAGACGTATTTTTTTAGAAGGTACCAAAAAAGCCTTTAAAAAAAACTATTTGAAAAGTGTAATCGAATTTATTTTGCTTATACAAGATTAATACATTGTTCATTTTAAAAAAGACATACTTTCATGACAAACTACAGGATGATATTTTTTTATAGCAAAATCTCAATACAATAAAATAATAAAACTTTCAAATGTGTGGGTGATTTTGTATAATTTGTAAATGTATGGGCGACTTTAAGAAAGCTCACCTAATTAGTAGGCGCTTTGTGTAAAAAAAAAACATATCAGGAGGCGGCAAAGCGGCATCTCCTTCTGAGTAGTGGGACATCACTAACGACTACTGACTAGCTGTTAGCCTCTGAAATTTAATTTTTTTTTTTAGGGAGTTGAAGAACCATTCTTCCTCCTCCTCTTCTTCTTCAGGCGCTCCTGCCATCACGCCATGTGTTGCTTTCCACTTTCGAGTTTGAGGCTCTCAACTCCTTCCGATCCTTTCGACAGACTTCAACAAAGAATTTCCCCCCAAATAAAGTTGTTTGACTTTCCCTTCCCTATCTTCTGTTCTGTTTCAATCCAACAAAACTGTTTGGCCTTTGTTGCTTTGCCCTTCCATTTTGCACTGGTGAGCTTCTCTAATCCTTTCTTCTTCTTCGTAGTCTTCTGATTATCCTTTTTGTATGTGAATTTTGAATTTGATGAAACATACAATGGGGATTGTTATCGTGGATGTTGGGTTTGGTTTAATGTTGTCTTTCCTAACGATGAAATTTCATTGATTAGTGTCAAACAGTGAATTTATGTAACATCCGGTCCAAACCTAGTTTCATTGAATGAATCGAAACGTAGATGATTTTGAGGGTTTATTTCTGGTTTCGTCTCACCGTTTGAGACGATTTAGGGTTAGGGTTTCCGCTTATCTAGGACTCATCTCCTTGATTTGTTTCTTCCTCTTTTTTAAGTTTTGGTTTCATCGTTTGATTTTTTTGCTCATTTCCATCCAGAACTGTAAATAAAAATATTGATTTTGGCTTAATTGGGTTTCAATTGTTTCTGCAGAGGTCAAAGAGTGGCTCACGTTAGGGGATCCGTAAGGAGATGGGGAGGAAAACGAATTGGTTTCGTGCTGTAAAGAAAGCTCTCAGCACAGAATCGATGGAGCATAAAGATCAGGTAGTTAATTTTGTCCCATTCTGGATTTTTGGTTATCAGATCCTTCGTGATTATTGGACTCATGGCTTACGGCATTTAACTTTCGTGCAGAGATCAATCAAATCGAAGAAGAAATGGTTTGTGAAGAAGAAGAAGGGTTCTTCCCATCCCATTTCAAAGCCATCACCGGCCACCAATAACACTGCTCCCACCACCACCACCACCACCATTACCACTGCCGCCCCCACCAGCCCATCACCCCCTGTAGCCCCTCCTCAGCTTGTTGAAGTGATTAAACCTCTTCCTGTAATTCCTTCTGAGAATATAAAGTTAAAAGAAGAGGATGAGCAGACCAAGCATGCTCAATCAATTGCTATCGCTACAGCAAAGGCAGCTGAGGCGGCTGCAGCTGCTGCTCAAGCGGCAGCTGAGGTGGTTAGGCTCACTAATGCTGCTCGGTTTCCTGGAAAGCCTAAGGAAGAGGTTGCCGCTCTCAGGATACAAACTGCATTCCGTGGTTATCTGGTATAATAATAATCTCTTTGCATCTTTTTATGTGGTTTAATTGCTTGATCACTATTCTTTAGACTTATAAAACCATCATTGGTATTTCTTTCAAGCCTTATGGCTTTAGGTTGAAATGAAAAGAAAGAGTAAAAATTAAAGATCTGATTATAATTTTTTCATGGTTTCTTAGACGAATATGTCATTGCAAAGATAGAGTGTATTTCCATTTGCAATAGAAATCGAACAAATCCCAACAAGTTTCACATTCCTACAGGCAAGGAGGGCACTTCGTGCCTTACGAGGCCTAGCCAGTCTGAAAATTGTGATGCAAGGGCAGTCTATGAAGAGCCAAAACATCGATACTCTCAAGTCCATGGAAACTCTGGCCCACGTACAGTCTCAAGCAAGTGCTAGGAGGCTCAGGATCTCAGAGGATAGTAAGGGCAGAAAGGGACAGACTCTTGATAAACAATTCAAAGAGCTTGAAAAATTTGAGGTATAACCTCATAAATGAAATTGTTTTCCTTTGGACATTATGTTCCTTTAGTCGATAATGTAACACATGTATATAAACTGCAACAGAATGGAAATGGTTGGGATTCAAGCCCAAGATCTAAAGAGAAAATTGAAGCACAGCTACAGAGCCAGCATGAGGCTGCCATCAGAAGGGAAAGAGCTATGGCTTATTCGTTGAATCATCAGGTATCTTGAAAAACAATAATCATGACTCTCATTTGGTGACTTCTCTATTGCAAGATTTTCCCTCATTGACTCATTTCTCTATAAAGAAAGTATACTATTGCCATTTGTCTGCAAGTAAATTCCGACAGGAGCCGCAATGAATGTGATTTTGTTAAATACTATCGCTAGTGACACAAATTTTATTTTCAAACCCGTTATTCATGGGTTAATTCCAGAATTATTACACATTTGTGTCTCCAAGTGCACTCTCTTCCAAAGTACGGGTTATATGACAAAAATTCCCTTTTCACCTCTCCTAGATGTTTTACATTGTAGGGGTTGACGCAGATCTAATCCTTGCTCGTAAATCAGGGCAGAGGAAAGTTAGCACAGGACAACCCCCACTATTCATCTGTTAATTCCAGATTATGACACATTTGTGTCTCCAAAGTACGGGTTCTTTGACAAAAAATCCCTGTTCACCTCTCCTAGATGTTTTACATTGTAGGGGTTGACGCAGATCTAATCTTTGCTCGTAAATCAGGGCAGAGGAAAATTAGCACAGCACAACCCCAAGCAGAATAGCCATTGTTTAGATTCCAGTGTTACATTCTGTTAGTGATTTATCATATCATAGTTCAGGCCAAACATCTTGCCACAATATGATCTATGAGGTTGAATATATATTATCTTTGTCTTGAGTTACTCTTAATAACATTGATCTTATTGCTTGATATGAAATCTTGATGACAAAACCATCTCTTTACAGCAAACATGGAGAAACTCTCCGAAAAAGTCAGCACAGACAGTCTTTATGGACTTGAAAAATCAGCATTCTGGATGGAGCTGGTTAGAGCGTTGGTTAGCGGCTAGGCCATGGGAGACT
Source organism: Fagopyrum homotropicum (assembly GCA_033239125.1). Classification (NCBI taxonomy): domain Eukaryota; kingdom Viridiplantae; phylum Streptophyta; class Magnoliopsida; order Caryophyllales; family Polygonaceae; genus Fagopyrum; species Fagopyrum homotropicum. The sequence goes on along the minus strand of BSWB01000003.1, from coordinate 140,928,445 downwards.
GCAAAAAGCACCCCAGACAATAACCCAGATCTTGCCATGATCGCAAAAGCCATAATGAACCATGTCACAGACAAGCAAACGTCGCCCTCATCATCACCAAGATCTCTCAACTCATCACCAAAATCTGCTCAGCAGCGAAGAATCTCAACAAGCCGACTCTCCACGTCAATTCCTTCCAAAACCCGCAAGCCAAAGATGAAAACCAAGCTCACAAGTCCAAAGGCTAGTCCAAGAAGGAGCTCGTGTTGCCCAGATGAAGATGATGCTAAGAGCATGCAGTCTGATCTTGCCACCTCACCTGCCGCTCACGCGCTCCCAAGCTATATGGTCCCAACCGAGTCTGCCAGGGCTAAAGCAAGGACAGATAATAACCATGAGACAGTGGATAGGTTATCTGTGTGCTCGGCCAAGAAGAGGGTGTCTTCCCCAGCTAGATCAAGGCCGTCAGTTTCGTCTATTACTGATGCTAATTCAATCGCGGAACAACAAATCATGATCAATGGAATGTAGAACATTTTGAGGGTTTGGACCTCTCCTCTTTGTTTGTTTTGGTGAAGATGGATGGGAAAACTCCCTAGGAATATGCATACTCTCCTCTTTTCTGATCGTGTGATCCTTTTTCCCTACCAGTTTTATTGTGTTACCAACGAAGACAATGGCTATATACTATCATATTTATATACATGTTTCGTTTCATGTGTATCCTTCTTCTTGTCTCTTATCCTCTTTGGTATATGAAGCTTTGAGCAAAATCTTATTGCATGGCATTACGGTCGTTCAATTGCTTGTTAAATTGCTTATCGTATGAACGCCAACTTTTGTTCTCCTCTATGTTGGAAGGTTGAACGTTATCAATCATTACTTTTAACTAGTCTATACCTCACGGGTTTTTTGTTAAAAATATTTTATCTTTGTATATGTTTGTTGGAATTTTAAATGATATGTCACGAACCAACACATTTGAGACATATTGTCATCTGCGATCAAATTTTTATGAGTGATAAATTTATCCATTGACACGTTAGAGATGTTTAATAAAAGTGTTTCACCTTTATATTTATGTTCTCCCAAAAACTAAGTATCACTAAAAAAATTTTGGAAAATTTTTAGTGGTGTCCATGAGATTTTTATACTTTTTTATTTGGTAATATTTTTATGAAAGAATTTGGTTTAATAGACATTTTCTAATTTTCAATAGGTTTGTATCCCCTTTAATTTTTACCACTCTTATTATATTAAATTGAAGTTGGAAGGTAAGGGGTTTGATTAGGGGTAGGGACGGCAATTTCATCCGAACCCGACGGACACCCGATCACCCGTTCACCCGATTCATAATAAAAGGGTGAAAACCCGACATGAAGCGGGTGAAAGCGGATGGTGGATGAAACGGGTGATGGATCGGGTCGGATTCGGATGGACCTTTCATCCACCCCTCACCCGATCCATCATCCATCCACCCACCCGATCCGTTTCACCCGCTTACACCCGTTATAAATTTATAGTAATTTAATAAAAATTTAATTTTAACAAAACCCTAAAAAAAGTCAAATCCCTAAAAAGGTATGATCCCTAAACCTAACTCGCAAGATCTGCTTGCTTGAGAGTCGATAACTCGCCAGACTCGCCACTTCGCCACGTCTCTTCTCAATCTTTTTCGGCTACATCCTCCGGAGGCCGGCTTTAGTTTTCATTCGCATGTGACATGCATCGCTCGAAATTTCAGGACTATTGTGTGTTACCTTTTCAAAACCGAAGGTCATTTCTCTTTTTTTTTTTTCAGGAACTTGGATAATTTGTGTTGACTTCAGATTTATCATGTTTTTATGGATAAAATGTTTTCATGTTTAATTTATTTTTATTATTATTGATTGTCCGTACTCGAATCTGAGTTTAATATTGATTTAAAGGAAATGCGCATAACACCCGAAATCTCACCCGATCCACCCGCTCCATCCGTTGGATGCGGGTGGATCGGATGCGGGTGGTGTGTTAGGCGGATGGCGGATCGGGTGGGTGGATGAAATTTGCTGGCGGGTCGGGTGGCGGATTGGCTCATCCACCCACCACCCGATCCATTTTCATCCCTAATTAGGGGTACATTTACTAAACATATTTATACGAGTCTGGTTACTGGAGAGAAATCTCAAAAATGCTTATTTATCTAATTTGACTTATTTTTATTATGTAAATCCATAGGGTGCCAACATGGTTTTGATTATTTAATTTCCATGACCATTCTTTATTTTCTATCCAAATTTTCATTAGTTTCCATAAAGTTTTGGTTAATTAGTTGAATCTCTGTGAATATTAAGCTATAAAATTAACCATATAATTTTTTCAATAATTAAGCCAAAAAATTATTGTGAGGAGGTACGGTGATTATTTTTTTTAAAGATAATATAATTTTTATAAATTTATTTGTTTATCATTATAACCATTTAAATTAACGTACTCATGATCTCTTTAATGTTGTTAAGAATCTCGTGAACGTCATAAACCAACACAACAAACTCAATTTTAAATTTTAACTAAAACCCCACATTAATTAGATGGCTTTAATTTATTTTAAAAATAAGTTTTTTTTGCTTAATTTATTGAAAAAAAGTTTAAGCTTGAATATATAAGAGTGGTTTAAACAAGAATTAGACCAAATCAATAGACAATTGTTCTGGAACAAAGGACCAAACTACCATCCGCTTATAAGTTGGGACAAGATTTGCAAGCCAAAGAATAAAGGGGGTCGGGATAAGAAAAGCTGAAGATATGAACAAAGCGCTGCAAATGAAACTTCTATGGAAAATTATGGCAGAACTAGACAACATTTGGGTAAAAATTATTGAGGAAAAAATACCTGAAAGGAAACAGTTATGAAAGTACAAACTGGGTAACAACACGTCCTGGCAATGGAAGAGACTGATAAGTTTACGGCCAGAGTTTGAACAAGGAATTAGATGGAAGGAGACGGGGAAACTATTAGGATTTGGAAGGATCGTTGGATAGATGACCATCCGTTAGAACAACTAGTTTCAAATAAGGAATTAATAACCAACATTGAGGACACAGTAAGCACCCTTATTACGAACAAAAAGTGGGATCACGCGAGGATAGAAAATCTGAAAAACTGTTTGAACAACCAAAGCATTATCAACAACATATTAACCCACCCGCTCCCAACGAGTGATATCAAAGATAGACTATATTGGGCCCCTAGTAAGGATGGTTGGTTCCGTACAAAAGATGCTCTCTCCTTCATGTATGATTAGTATAGGACAACAAGACATCTCATGGATATGGAGCATAGACACTATGCCCAAGGTCCAAAACTTTACTTGGAAACTAGCAATGGACGGCCTTCCTACCAAGGAAAACCTTGAAAAACAAAAGGTACCTACACCTATGTCCTGCGTTCTTTGCCAACATCCATACGAGAGTGAAAAATATATTTTCTTCAACTGCCCGTATACCATGGACAACATAGCTAACAACGAAATAAGAAGATTTTTACAAAGTATAGACATGACCAATATGAAGCTAAGGGATGTGATGTCCTTTGTTAGAACTAAGCTTGCAGAATCCTCTATCACCACTCTTCTTGTCACTTGGTGGAACATTTGGTTCATGAAGAACAAGATTATCTTTAACAACGAAGAAATTAGGAACATATCACACACCGTTGAGTCACAACTATCGGACTGGGATAAATCGAAGGAAAAAAAAGTAACAACAAAAGTTAATAAAAGGAAAACGAGGAACATTAAATGGTCCGCGCCACTTCCAGGAGTTGTTAAACTCAATTTCGATGGATCTAAACAAAACGATGGCCAAAGTACCTTTGGGTATATATTAAGAGATCATAATGCCTTAGTTATTGCACTAGACTACGGAAGGTGTGGGGATATTTCTATCCTCCAGACTGAAGCATACGCGCTAAAAATTGGCTTAATTAAAGCAAGACAACTAGGCCTAAGCAAAATTGATATTGAAGGAGATAACCTTACAATTATTAATTCCGTGAAAAAAATCTAGATGCCACCATGGGAACTGGACATTACCATTACGGATATTTCTATCTTACTCTCAGGTTTTAATCAAGTTCAAGTCAACCACATTTTCAGAGAGATTAATAGTGCGGCTGACGAGCTAGCAACTCTTGGCCACGACGGCCATGTTGTGGTTTCCCAGGAGCAGGACGAGACGATGGTTAGCTCGAGGGTCCCGACTCCGTTTGATGTTATCATCCGAAAGGATGCCATAGGATGGTCAACTACTAGATGTTGATCATTCCTAATCCCTTATCCGTTTTAGTCAAAAAAAAAAAAAAAAAGCAAGGTCGTTGTTAGGGTAGACAATTATGGAATAATTCGGACCGTTGATTGACCTCATCTATGGTCTAGCTCTTTTCAGCAAGGTGTGTAGGTGATTTTGTAAATTTAAAAGGTATAGTAACAATTTTGTAATTTTAGGAAGATCCGTAAAAAAAATCCGACGAATATTTTTTTCGTTCAAAGTTTTGTACAATTTGTTTATGAGAACCGATTGTAACATTTAATTTGTTAATTTAAAGTTTTAGTTCAATTCATTCAAAATTTATATACTATCAACTCCAATTTTTTATATCGTTAATATATGTATTTTTTTGGTTTTATTTATTAGTTATATTTCTATGCACTTTTTTTACTTGTACTTGTTTGAACTAATAAAACACGATGTTTGAATAAATTGAGCACAATGTTCGAACTAATGATATCCAAATTGAACTAATATAAAAGTTCAAATTTTTATAATGATAAACAAATATAATTTGAACCAACAAATTAAAACTATCTAATTAATGTGGGGTTTTAGTGAAAATTTTAAATTGAGTTTGTTGTGTTGGTTTTCAACGTTTACGAGATTCTTTATAACATTAAAGAGATCAGGAGTAATTTAATTTAAATAGTTATAATGATAAACAAATAAAATTTTCAAAAAACTTATATTACCTTAACAAAAAAAAAATAATCACCATATCTTCACATCAATTAGTTTTTGGAATAATTATTGAAAATAGAATAGGCTTTATTTATAACTTAACATTGCAATTTGAAGTTGTTCTTGAAGTTCTTCTCTGGATCCATTCTCAATTTTGTTTTGTCCACAACTTTGAATTGGTAAGGCCATTTTAGTCCATTCTTCTTCCTACATTCCTTATTTTGATTTAGTTTGTCAACATGGTATTCATTTCGGTTATTTGTGTTATTGAATTTTCGTTCATGAGTGAGTAGTCACATTGTTAGGATTTGGGGTAAAAACTCCAAATCATGCTAGAATTGTCTTGATCAATATTGTGTTTATAAAAATATGGAGAATTAAATGCATGATTAGTAACATCTAATAGAAGACTTGATCAGATGTATACATAAAGGCATTTTAAAAGTACATTTAGCTTACATAAAATTTAACATAATTAGTGTAGTATTTTCTTTGATATAAAAATAAATTATTATTAGTAATATACGGTAGTTTAACTATTTTATTCATACAAATTAATAATAAGTAAGTTTGTTAAATAGTTATTATGTATTATGTAATTTTACTATTTTAATATAGAATATGTGAAGTGTAACGCCCCGAATTCTCAAAACTCGGGACATTACTGGTTAGGACCTCACAATGGGTCCCGACCTCAGTTTGGCAACAATTTTACTAGGATCTTACAACAAGACACAAATAAGAAAAACCGAAATTCATAAAGTAGTATTTTCAAGAGATGAATGCAACAACGTCTCACAACCTATAGTACTTAAACAACAGAAAAGACTAATTGTCTTTAACAAGAAGAAAGAGACAACAAGGTAAACACCCAACCCACTCTAAGGAGTACGGAGAACCGGCTGGCAACTACTTCCGGATCACTCAGCTGCTGCTCTAACCTGTGGTGAATCTAAAAACACAATAGAACAACCATTAGCTAGCTATCTAAACATTAGATAAATAATAATAGCACACACACACATCATAGCAAAAGTAAACACTCATCCTGCTTTCAAACAATCCATTTATTATCTTTACTTAGGTCATTCACTCTTAGTAATGATACTTATTTTGTGACACGAGGGATTCCCAAACCTCGCCTCCGCCCCCGTGTAACCATCACGAATGGATCCGATGCATCTCACCTTGTACCTGTATGGTCTGGGTATAGTGAACCTCTCAGTCCCCTGTCAGAGCTGGGCAGTAATGTCACGGCCCGTTATACATACCTTGGGCCTTAAAAATAATAATAACAGTCGTCCTATCAAGTTATTATTATAAACACATATCGCACATACCACTATTGTCATTCAACTAACATCCAGAAACTAGCTAAGTAAGTCGCAAGGACTTACCTGAATCAAATCACACTCTATCAAACTCAACTCGGTACGTACTCGTGGTAACTCAAACGCCTGTCAAACAAGGCATGTGGATCAAAATCACATCCCTAAACTCTTAGAAGTTATAAACTTCTAAGTTGTACAATCTCATGAAGAGAATTTACGAAAAAGGTTCTCTTAAGTTAAAAAGACTATTTTGCCCCTGATCCCGAAACTCCGAGAAGTCTATCATTTAGTTCTAAAATTTTGTTCTAGGACCTATGTCCTAAATCTAGTTCTAAAAGAAAGGTTTAGTGATGATTTATAAGAGTTACACAAAATTCTAGATTTTCATAAAAAGTCGTTAAGGTCCGACTTTGGGTTAAGATCCAAGGCTCTAATGAAAGATAAAAATTCCGGAATAAAATTTCTAGATCTTCTATGATATGCATACTAAGGCCCTGTTTGACATCGTATGGGTATTCTTTTTTTAGATTCTTTGGGATGGGGATTCTTGAGATTGTTGGAGATTGTCGGGGATGGGGATTGTTGGGGTTTATTAAATTTTGTAAACTTACGGTGTTTGGTGTAAGTTTGTTAGAATAGATTGTTTTGAGATAGATTACAAGAATACCCTCTATTAGGGACAAATTGATTGCTGAGTATATTGAACCCTAAAAAATCGGCAACAACGTTTCCTCCATTGCTCTTCACTAGGTTGAAAGTGGCTCCATCGTAAATTCACATCCAGTGACAATTGATTTGCCATTCTCAAACAAATTGTGAGAAAATCCTTACTGTCTCTAAGGGCAAATTACTTGTAGCAATTATACATTTATTTAGCAGCCCACTAGGAATTTATTTTGGCATCACAAAAGCCATGAAAAGATACTGCAAAACATCAGGCCTTCAATACTTGCATAGCTTTCACAATTGTGTGTACAAGTTAACAATCAAAAGCCAGTAAGCAATAACACATAAATTTTTTAAATAAATAATAATAATAAGGAGCCAAATAATAAGGAGATAAAGCGGCAGCACAAACCATTGCTTTTGTTGCTATCCAATTTGATTTAAAATCTCCAATTCATTCTACATTTCACTCAACCACCATGAAAGCTTTATGTTATCATACACAAAAGCTGAATCATCAGTAGACATCACAAATTTAATGTACAGAGACTGTGCTGATCAACAATTCCCATACCCATCTGATAATTATACCCAAAACCTCAAATTCCTCTTTCAAAACCTAATTTCCTAATCAGCAAAAGCCAATTTCAGCAAATCAACAAAAGCCAATTCCAATGACAATCGATCTGTCTTTCTTGATCTACCATCGTAAGGGCATCATCTTTGAACCAACCGTCTCGCTCTAGCACTTTGTCACTCAATCTCGCAAAACTCTCTTGATTGAGTTCTTTCTACTTGTTTTTGTTACTTCTTTGTTGGCTTGATCAAAATCTCTGGAATTGAAGATTTGGAAGTGTTGAAAAATCAGACCGATAATTGTTAGAGAGATGAGACGGGGAATTGAAGATATGGAACTCTAGCGATGAGTCTGGGAAGAGAATGGAACGAAGAAAAAGGGTATGAAAGGTATAAGAAATAATCTATCCCCAACAATCTCCAAGAAGCTTGGGTGGGCAAGCTTCTTTTTACGGGATTCTTTAGCCAAAAGAATCTCATAAAAGAATACAATCTCAAAGCTCCAACTCATACCAAATGATGCTTTTTTTTCCATCCCCAAGAATCTCGTAAAAAAGAATCTAAATGAATCCCCTAGAATACAATACCAAACAGGCCCTAAACATAGGGCAAAGATCTCTCACAAATTCTCACCCAACACTCCTACATAAATCTCTAAAGATGGTTCCAAAGTCTAGAAATCTATACTTAGCCAAAAATCTGAGAAATTTCACAAATGCTCAACAAGTCTACTTTGAGCTCCTATAGATCCAGATTTGACCGTTGGATCGGTCTCAACTCTTGATACATAACAATATTGTAACACCCCGAATTCTCAGAATTCGGAACGATACTGGTTAGGACCTCACAATGGGTCCCGACCTCAGTTTGACAACAATATTACTAGGATCTTGCAACAAGACACAAATAATGAAAACCGAAATTCATGAAATAATATTTTTAAGGTAATGAATGCAACACGGTCTAGCAGCCTATAGTACTTAAATAAGAGAAAAACGATCAACTGTCTTAACAAAAGAAAGAACGACAACCAACAACCCAACCCCCACTCTAAGGAGTACGGAGACCCGGCTGACCACTACTTCCGAATCACTCAGCTGCTGGTCTAACCTGCGGTAAATCTAAAAACACAACAAAAGAAACCATTAGCTAGTTATCTAAATATTAGAAGAATAATAATAGCACACACCCACACATAAAAGAATAAACACTCATCATGCTTTCAAACAAGTCCATTTATTATCTTAAGTTAAGTTACTCATTCACGCTAATGATACTTATTTTGTGACACGAGGGATTCCCAAACCTCGCCTCCGCCCCCGTGTAACCATCAGGAATGGATCCGATGTATCTCACCTTGTACCTGCCTGATCTGGGTATAGAGAACCTCCCAGTCTCCTGTCAGAGCTGGACAGTGATGTCACGACCCGTTATACATACACTTGGGCCTTAAACATAATAATAACGGTCATCCTAGCAAGTTGTTATAATTATAATCACGCACAACGCACACACACAACCACTATCACTCAACTAATATCCAGAAACTGGCTAAGTAAGTCGCAAGGACTTACCTGAGTCAAAACACACTCTAACACGTCTCAAAACAGTCCGTACTCGTGGTAACTCAAATGCCTGTCAAATAAGGCATGTGGATCAAAATCACATCTAGATGTCCAACCTCATGCGAAGGGATTACGGAAAAAGCCCTCTTACGGTAAAAGACCATTTTACCCTTAGTGTCGTAAATTCTCGAAGTTTATTCTTGAATTCTACTAATTTCTTTCATATCTTGTTTTCCATAAATTATGTCTCTCGGATAGCTACTTATAGGTTATAAGGTCAAAACTCGAGACAACTCGAAGAAGGACAACACTCCTCCTCTCCGGTTATTAATTACGCTACTACATATATTATACCGTCAAACATGTTTTTAACCTTTCTCCTCAACTCGCTTATATCTACATAATTTCATAACTCCCAACTCGTACTTATATATTAACCCATATATTTATATACACTATATTTATGCTTATAAATACATTCTTATATAAAAATTACATACCTACTAATTCTATGCTTTTATATAGTTTACACATACACTAACTTATACATCTATATATATATATATACTCGTATCACTGTGCATTTACGTATGTATATATATAAGTATATATATACTGCGGTACCTCACTCTAATGTCTAATATGTATGTATATATACGTCCGTATACGAACTCTCTCCCTTTCCACTTCCATGTCAGTGTATATATACATAACTATCACATTTCAACCTTCTCATTACAGATGTATATATATCCCTACTCAACTATAAGCTTCAACAGACAGTTGTTAGCATGAAATATTGTGAAATTTTAGGCACATTTTTTAAACGTATTTGATTCATATTGATAGTCTTTGATTGAACTTTGTGCATATGTGAGCTAGTATTACCTATATTGTCGATATGGATGTCTACACTAGTTCTATGTTGATTATAGGTGATTTGGAGCTATTTCCGAACGGAATCGAGCAAAGGAGAGTTGATTTGATATGTCCATGGATTGAGGACATTCTTAGGAAGCAAATTAGAGTTTTAGCTTGAGGAATGCACGAGGCTAGGGAAGAATCACGTTCTTGCCCTAAACCACGCTCTAAAATACGGCCGTACTACGAACCACGTTCAGTTCCACGACCGTAGAACCCTGCAAGAGAGGCGTGATGCATTCCAGTAACTTACACGGCCGTGGAATACATGGTACAAACCGTATTTATATCCACGCTCTAAATTACGGTCGTGGAACACTTCCACGACCGTGATCTTGGCGAATCTTTTCGCCACACTTTGAAGCCACGATCTTTTGAAGATTGGGCCGGGCCGACATTTTGCCCTGCACTATAAAAAGATGGACGAAGCAAGATTCCGTCATCTTCGCTTAAGGGGGAATTTCGGCAATCCACGTTCTATCAACGCATAGGCCGGCTACACTTCGTTTAGCCTTGCTTGGAAGTATTGACATCTCGTTAGAGATTGAAGTTGGTGTTTAGGAATTGCCCTAATCTCGCACTTTTGGTGGAGATTTCTGTTGAGATCTCCGGATTGGCGAAAGATCGAAGTTTTCGGAAGATTTTGCAAGGAGATCTCTCTTCTTGTTTAGGTTTGATTTGGGAAACGGATTGACATCCCGTTTTCCCTTCTTTCCTAAGGTTGTGATTGTTTGTTTTACTTTGAATCCTTTGACAATACTTGTTCTCTTTGTGACTTTGAGATCGGTTTGAAGATTATTGAAAGTTCTTGAAAGTTTTCACCTTTCTATCTTTTAATTCTTGAATTGATATCAATATGACTGTTATTGGCTAAAAACCCTTAACAATTCTAAGGTGAAGGGTTGATAGTTGTGGCTTAGATGATGATAGATCGATCGTAAACAGATTAGACCCTGAGAGTTAGAGAGAATCGCCGACAACCCTAAATTACGGCCTGTTCTTGAGTCCACGGCCGTGGAACCTCAAGAACTAACCGTGATTTCCCTTAAGTTTACGAACTTGCTTTTACTTTAATCCAAAGTTAAAGATTTGCTTTAACTTAGTTTAGACTTGTCTTTTCTAGGTGGTAGTGAAGCCTCAACAACCTCTACCTCGATTGTGAGTGTCACAACCTCAATCGGTTAAGTTAGTTTTGATCCTTGGGTTACAAGTTTGGGTATTTGATATTAATTCTCACCTTTAGAATCTTTCTATATTGAGCCTCAACAACCTGTATAGAGAGTGCCTTGTAGGTGAGTTACATAAGGTTTTTGGAACTTCACCGTACGATTAATTTACATTAGCATACCTTCGCAAATCTCAACTCTGTCTTTATATCATTAAGTAAATCTTGAATCGATTGCCACAGCTGGATACTTGGATCATTAGGATTGTTGTTTTCCCAATATTTGCAAAACTCTCATATTACTCGCTTGATAATCTGCAATCGTATTTGTTCCCACCCAAATCCCTGTGTTCGATACTCTGGAATTCTTGCTTAGCTACGTCGATCCGTACACTGCGGGTTCGCTGCTTGATTCTAGTTTTATAAATTTAAAGCTTATTTGCACACACCTTTAGGGGCGAACAAGTTTTTGGCGCCGTTGCCGGGGATTTGGTTTCGGCCGAATCCGGTTGCCGGTTGTCAAGCTTGGGAGCTTGCTCTCGTTATTTGATATTCCTTTGAGTGTATGCGCAGATCTAGGAACACCGAAGATCTCTTACCTCTTGATCAAGAGCTAGAGAAAACCTTGAGGCAAAAGCGCAAGGAAAAGAAGATGGCCGAAGAACACGAACGTGATCTTCAAACGGAATTGGCGGAGAAGGAAGCTCAACTCCGATGGAACGAGACTCTCCGCCAAGATGAGATGGATCGTCACCAATCTCAAGTTAACAGTTTACAAGACATGATCTTCCAGATGAGGGTAGAGATGAGCGACCTTAAGAATAAGGGAAGCAAGAAATCCTCAAGAAGGAGATCAAAGTCTAGAAGAAAAAGTCACTCATCCGCTGATGATAGTGACTCTTCCATGCCTCTGCTGGAGGAGATTGATCCCACGATCAATGTAAATCCATTCCATCCACAAGGAGCTGTTAATCGCCGCATTCCACCTAGGAATGTGAGGGTCGAACGTGTGGATAATGAGCCAAGAACTCTTGGCCAGCGGATGGATCCAACACAACAACCACGCCGCTTGGGCGTGAATTTTGATGCTGAAGATGTGCAAGGGTTTAGCTTTAACCCTCAAGTTATTACTCTTGTTCGCCAAAGCCAATTTGGCGGTACAAGCGCTGAATCTCCACACCAACACTTGCAGAACTTTGAGTGTATGATGGAGACGATGAGACCGAAGAGTGCTACCACCAACAGCTACAAGCTCAAGCCTTTCTTCTTCTCCTTGAAGGGGAAAGCGTTGTCTTGGTACCAAGCTCTTCCTAATGGGAAACTAGACACGTGGGAAGACCTTTCCGCGGAGTTTCTCACCAAATTCTTTCCGCCCTCCAAAACGGCGGAACTTAGAGGTAAGATTAATGCTTTTTCCATGAGACCTAACGAAAGTTTGTTTCAATCTTGGGAAAGGTTTCAGGATTTGCTCTTGGATTGTCCTCATCATGGCATATCCAAGCTTGCCTTGCTAGAGATTTATTACAAGGGGATGGATGCGGGAACGCAATTCAACCTCCAATCCCTCTCATGTGGAACGTTCATGGACATGAGAGAAGATGACGCTTGGGACTTCATCGAGAAGCAAGCAAGAGTCATAGAGAAGTATTCCCACCGGAAAGTGGAGGGAAATCGTGTGGAGCAAGGAGCGAAGCTCACACATGAAGCTCAAAATCAGATTTTCTCCCTCAACAATGAGATCAAGGAGTTGAAGGAGACTATCAAGACCAACTTCCCAAAGCAACAAGAGAAGGATGTTGGCTACTTGGGCAACAACAATGGCGGTGATAACACCAACCGCAACAACAATAACCGGAACAACAACCGGAATAACAATTGGAATGGAAACAACAACAACCGGAACAACAATTGGAACAACAATAGGGGTTCAAACAACAACAATTGGCGCTCCAATCAACAAAATTCCGGTAACTCTTATCCTTCCAATTCTAATTCACTAACTCCACCTTCCTCTTTCTCTACTCCTTTGAAAAGCCAGGGGCAATCATCTAATGGAAGAAACAATACAAGAAAGGAGAAGCCCGATCCCATGCTGGAAACGATCTTGGGAAAGCTTCAAGGGTTGGAGAACCGCCTCATCAAGGTTGATGATCAAGTCTCTAAGGTTGACAAAGCTCAAAAGGTTTTGGAAAACCAAATGTTCAACCACGCAGAGGAAGTTCCTAGAAATCAAGGGAAACTTCCAGGAAAGACGGAGGACAACCCTAAGGGAAGGGTGATGGCGATTACAACTAGGAGCGGAGTGACTACTACCGATCTGCAGCCTACGTTCGTTGAAGTCCCCGTAGAGAAGGACAAAGAAAAGGGGAAGGAGAAGGAAGATGTCTATGTTCCTCCTCCAGCCTACAAACCTCCCCTACCATTTCCTCAATCTAGAGCGCGAGCGCGCCTAGACAAACAATTCGGTAAGTTCATAGAACTCATGAGTAAGCTGCATATTAATATACCCTTCATTGATGCTATTGTAGGTATGCCGGCTTATGGCAAGTTCTTGAAGGAGCTCCTCTCTAACAAGAGGAAGCTAGAAGATTTTGGTGAGGTCAAGATGAGTTCGGATTCTTCGGATCTCATCAAGACCATGAAGGAGAAAATGCCCCCAAAGTTGAAGGATCCGGGGTCATTTTGCATTCCCATTGGAGTGGGAGATGTCACATATGACGCTTTATGTGACTTAGGAGCAAGTGTGAGCATCATACCACTTGCATTATGTAGGAAGATCGGTTTAGGCGACCCTAAACCGGTGAAGATGACGTTGTACATGGCGGATCGATCCATCACTCGCCCCGTCGGTATCGTAGAAGACGTCCCGGTCAAGCTAGGTAAATTCTTTGTTCCCATTGATTTTGTCGTGCTTGACATTCCTGCAGATAGTCCGGTCCCGATCATACTCGGAAGACCGTTTCTTGCAACTTCCGGCTGCATGGTCGATTGCAAGAATGGAAGACTCGCTTTTGACATTGGAGAAGAGAAAGTAGAATTCGTTCTTTCCACTCTAGTGAAGGAGCCAATCTTTGACGAGGATATTTACGATATCCAAGACGAAGAAGGTTTGTCTAGGGAGGAGGTAAGTGTGATTCTCTTTAACGATCCTTTACAAAAGGTTATCACTATGAGTCTAACCAATGTAGGGGAAGAAGGAGAGTGCAAAGAGGAAATTGAAGCCTTAGAAGCACAAGAAGAGATGTATGAATTGGAGTTTGAGAAACTCCACGATGAGGCTGAGAATATTAGAATCCACTGTCATTCCCTGTATTCCACGACCGTGGATTTCTCAACCAAAACCGACCTCCATTCCAGGGGATTACACGGCCGTGGAACACATGGATTGGCCGTAATTCTGACTGTGGAAGAAGGTGATCGGCATACTTCTTCAACTTCTTTTGATTCTCCTCCAAACCACTCAACATCCTTAGAAACTTCTAAGGAAACGTCGGATGCTCCTCAAGGATCATTAGAAGCTCCGAATGTGATGGAACTCAAACCACTTCCTACTCATCTAAGGTACGCTTTCCTTGGATCTAATTCTACCTTTCCGGTTATTGTTAGTTCCGATCTAAGCATAGATGAACATGAACAGCTCATGATTGTCCTTAGGAAACATAGAAAAGCCATAGGCTACACTATTGAGGACTTAGTAGGAATTAAACCCTCCCTATGTATGCATAAGATACTAATGGAGGAGGACTTTAGAACTTCAAGACAACCTCAAAGGCGGTTGAATCCGACCATGAAGGAGGTTGTCAAGAAGGAAATTCTTAAACTTCTTGATGCAGGTATCATCTATCCTATCTCCGATAGCAAGTGGGTGAGTCCAGTTCAAGTAGTTCCGAAGAAGGGAGGAATGACGGTCATCACCAACAAGAACAACGAACTCATTCCTACCCGAACCGTGATTGGATGGCGAATGTGTATAGACTACCGCAAGCTCAACAACGCAACGCGGAAGGATCACTTTCCATTGCCATTCATCGATCAAATGCTTGAAAGGTTAGCACAACATTCACATTTTTGCTACCTTGACGGTTATAGTGGTTTCTTTCAGATCCCGATACATCCGGATGATCAAGAGAAGACCACATTCACGTGTCCTTGGGGTACGTTCGCCTATAGGAGAATGCCGTTCGGGCTTTGCAACGCCCCAGCCACCTTTCAACGGTGCATGATAGCCATCTTCTCCGAATACGTAGAGGAAATCATGGAAGTCTTCATGGATGACTTCTCCGTATACGGTTCCTCTTTTAACGATTGCCTTTCTAACCTTTCTCTTGTTTTACAAAGGTGTGAAGACACTAACCTAGTTCTTAATTGGGAGAAGTGTCAATTCATGGTTAAGGAAGGAATCGTATTAGGTCACTTAGTCTCTAGTAGAGGGATAGAGGTAGACAAGGCTAAGATAGAGACCATAGAGAAACTTCCTCCCCCAATTTCGGTGAAAGGGATAAGAAGTTTCCTAGGACATGCTGGATTTTATAGACGTTTCATTAAGGACTTTTCTAAGATATCAAAACCTCTCACTAATCTATTGATGAAGGATGCAGTTTTTGAGTTTTCGCAGGAATGTTTGGATGCGTTTAATACCATCCGGCAAGCTCTAATTTCAGCACCTATTATCCAACCTCCGGATTGGACTCTCCCCTTCGAGATTATGTGCGATTCTAGTGACGTGGCTATTGGAGCTGTTCTTGGACAACGAAAGGAAGGGCGAACCCATGCCATACACTATGCTAGCAAGACGCTAGACGAAGCGCAGCTCAACTACGCCACTACAGAAAAAGAGTTTCTAGCCATTGTCTACGCTATTGACAAGTTTCGCTCTTATCTTGTAGGTGCAAAGGTGATTGTCTACACGGATCATGCTGCGATCCGGTACCTCCTTGCGAAGAAAGACGCGAAACCAAGGCTGATTAGATGGATTCTTCTCCTACAAGAATTCGATCTTGAGATCCGCGACAAGAAAGGTTCAGAAAATTCTGTTGCGGATCATTTGAGTCGTATAACACATCTAGAGGACGACCATCTACCCATTGATGACTCCTTTCCAGACGAACACCTACATATCATAGAGGAGTGCATCGATGTTATCTCCAAAGGTAACGAACCATGGTTTGCTAATTTTGTTAACTATTTGGTTTGCCAGGAGATACCGCCCGGACTATCCTACGCACAAAGGAAGAAGTTCTTTAAGGACGTCCGGGAATACTATTGGAACGAGCCTCTCCTCTTCAAGAGAGGTCCGGATGGCATCATTCGGTGATGTGTGCCGGAAGATGAGATGCAAAGTGTCATCCGCCATTGTCATTCACTACCTTGTGGAGGACACGCTAGTTCAAACAAGACTAGCGCAAAGGTATTGCAATCTGGACTCTATTGGCCTACTTTATTTAGAGATGTGCAATCCTTTGTTTCTTGCTGCGATGCTTGTCAAAAAACAGGTGATATTTCTAGAAGGAACGAGATGCCCCTCAACAACATCCAAGAGGTGGAGATTTTCGACGTTTGGGGAGTCGAATGCATGGGACCATTCCCATCTTCTTGTGGAAACCAATACATACTATTGGCGGTAGACTACGTTTCTAGATGGGTGGAAGAAATTGTCTCTCCCACAAATGATGCCATGGTGGTGGTTAAGTTCTTCAACAAGACCATTTTCCCGCAATTTGGAACACCAAGGACGATCATTAGTGATGGAGGTTCTCACTTCATAGCCCGTCGCTTTGAAGCTCTTCTAGCTAAGTATGGGGTTACTCACAAGATCGCTACCCCATATCATCCACAAACTAGTGGACAAGTTGAGATCTCAAATAGGGAGATCAAAGGAATTCTAGAAAAGACGGTTTCAAGGACTAGGAAGGATTGGTCCTTAAAGCTAGATGATGCATTATGGGCATACCGGACTGCGTACAATACTCCCATAGGAACCACACCATACAACCTTGTGTATGGGAAGTCTTGCCACTTGCCGGTGGAGCTAGAGCACAAAGCGTTTTGGGCTATCAAGTGGCTGAATTTCGGCATGAAGGAAGCGGGAGAGAAGCGTCTCCTAGACATCAATAAGCTGGATGAACTTCGCTTGAACGCCTATGAAAACGCCAAAATCTACAAGGAAAGGGCAAAGCGTTGGCATGATAAGCATATCATTCCAAAGGACTTCAAAGAAGGAGATCAAGTTCTCCTCTTCAATTCAAGACTTCGCCTCTTTCCAGGTAAGCTTAAATCCCGTTGGACCGGACCTTTTCTAATTAAGCGTATTTTCCCCCATGGTGCAGTTGAAGTATGGGGTGAAGCTAGCGGAAGTTTTAAGGTGAACGGCCAACGACTCAAGAAGTATACGCCGGAACTCCAAGCTGAGGAGTTTGCGCCTACCGCACTCGAATAAGTGCGAGATTGGTCTAGCTACGGACCTTAAACAAAGCGCTTCTTGGGAGGCAACCCAAGGTATTGCATTTTCGTTTTTGTTTTCGATTCATAGTTTAGCTTAGAATAGACGTTTTTGCTTTATTTTTGCCTCGATTTCTTCCGGTATGTTCATGTTTTTGGTTGTAGGATCAATGGAAAAGGAAAAAGGGAGAATAATGTCGAAGAAGAGTGACGAAATTTGGACTTTGAAGCTTTACAGAAGGTTCCACGGTCTAAATTACGGTCGTCATAGCTACAGTGGCCGTAATTCTCAAAAGCCTTTGAAAAATCACCAAAACCACGGTTCCGTACACTTCCACGGCCGTGGAACACCCCGACAGACCGTGATTTTCAAAATTTTGCCTGCAACTATATAAGCCACATTCTTCACAAATCTACCCCAAAAATTCCCCCTTTCCACGACCTAGACACCAAAAACCCCACGACCTCCTCCAAATCTTCGTTTTCTAATCGTTTTCAACGATTCTTCATCCTAAACTGCAGCAAATCCAACCACGAACAAGATCCAAGCGACAAACCGAGCGGAAATCCATCAACAAACGCGCATTTCGGGTTTTTCAATCCGAAAAAGAGGTTTATTCTTTCTTCTTGATTTTCGCGGATTTGGTTCGTTTTTGCTATAGCTTTTTAGGAAGAACTGACAAAGACTGGAAGGAATTAGATTAGGACTGCTTGTTGTGGTGATTGTTGGTGAATTTGCTGAGATTCGTGAAATTCTGAGACGAATCACGGTCTCTGGGTAAACCACGGCCGTAATTTCCCAAGAACAGACCGTAATTTTGGTGAAAAATGGATTTCGTAAGGATAATGTCGGGAAGGATAAAAGAAAAGAAGGGAGAGCAGAATAAGAAAAGGAAAGGCAATCCCTCCACCTCCTCATCCTCTAGGGCACCGCCACCCTCATCTCCCTCACTACCATCCTCACCTTCACCTCCATCTTCACCTCCTCACCCTAGCATCCCGACCATACATGAGAACCATCTTGATGCACTTGACCGGATCAAGGAGAGGGCAGTGATTGGCCCTAGGTATTTGTTGTTGGAGGATCTACATCCTCTCAACATAGTTGATGACCTCACATGACTCTTGGATAGAGCCGGATTGCTTGTCTTCACGAACATTCGTGAAGACGCCTATGAGGAGATCACCCGGGAGGTTGTGACATCTTTCGAGCACAGCCACGTAGATAGGACCGTCTCTTTCCGTCTCATGGAAAGAGACTACCATTTGAGCATAGTTGAGTTTGGGACTATCTTTGGATTTCATGAGACCTTCAATGGTCGATTTCCGAGTGGAGTTTACCCTAAGGATTTTTGGAAGGAAGTTGCAATGATTTACGCCGACGAGGACCGTTGGCAACCCGCTGATACCAAGGCTAGATTGATGTACCATCTAGCCTTGAAGATAGCTCACCGTGTTCTTTCGGAGTGTCTCTTTCCTAGGACGGAGACGCCCCAAAAGATCAAGACGGATGAGCTATTCTTGCTCTATTGTATGCTTTATGGACGCCGTGCAGATTGTGCTACTCTCTTGGCTGCTACGATGAGCAAGCTCAAGAATAAGAAGAAGGGGAACATTGGATATGGTGGGATAGTCACCCACATTGCTAGGAGTTTTGGTGTGGATTTTTCTGCTTGCACCCGCATACCGGCCGTTCCTTTAGGGCTACATGCATTCATGGTTAGGGGTCTCATTTTCCCCACACATGGAGGTCCGCCTTATGCGGGCATGCCTTGGGAGAGCAGGACAGGTAGGGGTATAGAGTGGCTGCCGGAGTATTCCATTATGGCGGGACGCCATAATTGGAAGGAGACGTTCGCTGCGATGCATGCGAACAGGATAGTAGCTCCCCCTTACGTCCAACCACCGGTTGTTGAGGATGAGGATATGAGAGATCAGTTTGAGAGTGGAGGAGCAGCTGAGGAGGAGTTTGGCACGTTTCCGGATCAGCCGGAGGCAGCCCCAGATGTACCTAGACGTTCACCACGTCCAGCTAGAGCTTCAGGCTCGTCATCTCGCCGCGCTAGCGTGAGTGAGAGGCCTACGTGGATGACCACACCTCCCACATGGTATGACACCCCCCCTTCTTGGTCCACGGAGCAGCCAGAAGCACCACCACCACCACCACCACCATCCGATGCCCCAACATGGTACAGTCACGCCTCGGGATGGTACGAGCAGATGCCGGATTGGGCTACCGGACTTTCAAAGAGAGTTGGAGCACTGGAGATCCGGGCGGATGCTAGAGACGGACGCTTAGACAACCTTGACCACATGATGAGGGACGTCTACCGCCAGCAGTTTGGGCGATTCTATGATCCGAGTTTCTCTCCATTCCCACCTCCGCCGGCGCCGCAGTGATTAGATGCATGACCGTTCGTTTTAGACATTCCCGCCACCACTTTGTGAGTTTCTTTTCTTTTCTTTCTTTTTCTTCTTTCTTTTGAACATTAGGGACAATGTTCGTCCTAAGTATGGGGTGGGATGTACTAAAAAGTCTGTAATAACTCTACTTACTATGTTCGCTTTCAATTGAGACTATCGTTGCATGTTCATTATGTGTTACACGTTTCCTTATTGCTTTACATGAAAAGTGACTTGAAAAACCCATAAAAATTGAAAAATTTTGGAAATTTTGAGCTTCTAATGAATTGAGATGATTTCCATGATAATCACTACTTGTGAATTGAGTTTGATGACAATTGCATACTTAAAAGGATTGTGAATTGAAAAGAATTTGAATGAATGAATTTTACCTCTTTTGCAAGTTTTATAATGTGAAAATGTTACCTAAATCATGCTAGGAAATTGAAGTTGAAATCACATTATAAGTTCCTATACTTCTTGTTGAAATGATTAAGGCAATTCGATACTTTCTTTCTTCTTTCTTTGATCATCTAAGCTCCTCATTGAAATATTAGCCTCCCTTACCTATCCGGGAGTTTGGAGAAGTAAATGAGAAAAAGGCATGTTTGATGTGGGAGGGCCATGAGAGCAATTATTTGCAATCAAATGAATAGAAAGAAATTGTAGGTTTGAGGAAGTCAATCATGACGATGAGTAACTCGGCACCATTCACATAGCCGGGTGTTTGTGTCTTGCCAAAGTCGGATTGAGCGATATTCCTAGCGGATTATGGTATGTGCGCTAAGGGTTTGAGGCATCTCTTGAAAAATTGAGAAACGCCGATCTCCTAGGCTTCGGTTTTTGTGCACCTCTATCCATAACTCCAAAAGTAAAGTCGAAAAATGAGAAGAAGAGAGCGAAGCTCTAAGTTGAAGTGTTGCGGGAACCGCATAAGAAGAAGAAGGTAGTTGTCCACTTTCCCGGATTTATGCACCACTTTCCCTTAAAGTTTTCCCTTCCCTTCCATATTCTAGACCTTTTCTTTGAAAGTCCTTAAGATCAAAAGAATGTTATATGACTTGGTGATCTAAATTGAAGTTTATTGTGATTGATTTTGGTAATGTTTGAAGGTTATAATGCTTGCTTGGAAGTCAAATTGGTTCATGAATTTTCTTTGCTTTTTACTCTTTAATTGAGTGTGTGAACGTTTGAAGAACGATTGAAGCAAGGTTTGAGAATGATCTATTCTTTAGAAGTCACATTCAACCAAAAGAAGGTACACATATTTCATCCTAACTCTTGTTCAAAGCTTTTTGAAAGACCTTGCTTAGGGACAAGCAAGTGTTAAGTATGGGGTTATTTGTTAGCATGAAATATTGTGATATTTTAGGCACGTTTTCTAAACGTATTTGATTCATATTGATAGTCTTTGATTGAACTTTGTGCATATGTGAGCTAGTATTACCTATATTGTCGATATGGATGTCTACACTAGTTCTATGTTGATTATAGGTGATTTGGAGCTATTTCCGAACGGAATCGAGCAAAGGAGAGTTGATTTGATATGTCCATGGATTGAGGACATTCTTAGGAAGCAAATTAGAGTTTTAGCTTGAGGAATGCACGAGGCTAGGGAAGAATCACGTTCTTGCCCTAAACCACGCTCTAAAATACGGCCGTACTACGAACCACGTTCAGTTCCACGGCCGTGGAACCCTGCAAGAGAGGCGTGATGCATTCCAGTAACTTACACGGCCGTGGAATACATGGTACAAACCGTATTTATATCCACGCTCTAAATTACGGTCGTGGAACACTTCCACGACCGTGATCTTGGCGAATCTTTTCGCCACACTTTGAAGCCACGATCTTTTGAAGATTGGGCCGACATTTTGCCCTGCACTATAAAAAGACGGACGAAGCAAGATTCCGTCATCTTCGCTTAAGGGGGAATTTCGGCAATCCACGTTCTATCAACGCATAGGCCGGCTACACTTCGTTTAGCCTTGCTTGGAAGTATTGACATCTCGTTAGAGATTGAAGTTGGTGTTTAGGAATTGCCCTAATCTTGCACTTTTGGTGGAGATTTCTGTTGAGATCTCCGGATTGGCGGAAGATCGAAGTTTTCGGAAGATTTTGCAAGGAGATCTCTCTTCTTGTTTAGGTTTGATTTGGGAAACGGATTGACATCCCGTTTTCCCTTCTTTCCTAAGGTTGTGATTGTTTGTTTTACTTTGAATCCTTTGACAATACTTGTTCTCTTTGTGACTTTGAGATCGGTTTGAAGATTATTGAAAGTTCTTGAAAGTTTTCACCTTTCTATCTTTTAATTCTTGAATTGATATCAACATGACTGTTATTGGCTAAAAACCCTTAACAATTCTAAGGTGAAGGGTTGATAGTTGTGGCTTTGATGATGATAGATCGATCGTAAACAGATTAGACCCTGAGAGTTAGAGAGAATCGCCGACAACCCTAAATTACGGCCTGTTCTTGAGTCCACGGCCGTGGAACCTCAAGAACTAACCGTGATTTCCCTTAAGTTTACGAACTTGCTTTTACTTTAATCCAAAGTTAAAGATTTGCTTTAACTTAGTTTAGACTTGTCTTTTCTAGGTGGTAGTGAAGCCTCAACAACCTCTACCTCGATTGTGAGTGTCACAACCTCAATCGGTTAAGTTAGTTTTGATCCTTGGGTTACAAGTTTGGGTATTTGATATTAATTCTCACCTTTAGAATCTTTCTATATTGAGCCTCAACAACCTGTATAGAGAGTGCCTTGTAGGTGAGTTACATAAGGTTTTTGGAACTTCACCGTACGATTAATTTACATTAGCATATCTTCGCATATCTCAACTCTGTCTTTATATCATTAAGTAAATCTTGAATCGATTGCCACAGCTGGATACTTGGATCCTTAGGATTGTTGTTTTCCCAATATTTGCAAAACTCTCATATTACTCGCTTGATAATCTGCAATCGTATTTGTTCCCACCCAAATCCCTGTGTTCGATACTCTGGAATTCTTGCTTAGCTACGTCGATCCGTACACTGCGGGTTCGCTGCTTGATTCTAGTTTTATAAATTTAAAGCTTATTTGCACACACCTTTAGGGGAGAAGCAGGAGCAAGAAGCGGCACAGTCGAAGAAACGAAAAAGAAAGGTTAGGCTTAAACGTGTTTAGTGAATGATTAGGGTTTAGGGTTAGATTAGGAGGTCTTGGGCCGGCTGAAGTCATGGGCCAGTAAATTGGGCCGGTTCAGTTCATTTATTTACTATGGGATGATAGCTAAAATATTATTCGTACGGAACCGCTCCTCGGTTTTTATTTTTTTTCAAAGCACGGAATTATTTTCCGTATTATATAAGTTAATACTTTATTTAAAAGGTACGTAAATTATTTCCGGTTACATCATTTATCATTTTATGTGAATTAAGGTCACATAAAATGATAGAAATACAAACTCGTTTTATTTTATTTTATGTATTCATTCATTTAATTTTGACGGATCGGAATCCGGTTAAATTCAGCAACAAACGGAGTTTAAAATTTTCGGTTATCACAAATATGCAACTCAATCTCTGTCATACTAAAAATTGAACGGTGGATGATGCTTCTAAAGTATCGAATAACAAGTGTAAACATGACTGCGACACTCAGATTTTTTTCAGAATGCTAACCTCTGTGATTCACTAGAACTCCTGTGTTTAATTCTCCCTAGCCTCACCCGGGAAGTCTACCTCTGCGTTTAACAAGCTTGCTGGTCACTGGATCAACCTGTGTTTCAGGAGTATAGATTAGCTCCCCTACTGAAGTATCTAGGAGGATAGAAATCGCTAAGGATAGCCTACCTTTCTCGTAACACTGGACTCACGTAGACTGGGCTGGTGACACGCAGGCTGGGTTGGGTCCTTGTATGGTTCATTGGATCTGCAGCAACAACACTCAGCCCTGGATGGACTCGTTGGATCTGCAGCACGTGACAACATTGGACTCCCTCTCACACACAGAGAAATAAAAGTATGCAGGAAATTACTCTAGATTTGTGTAGTCGGCTGCAACTCGAGACTTCTCTTACTGGGCGTCTGTAAGGGAGGTAACGTCGGCCAAGGTTGCACCAGTCTCTCGTCCTTCTCGTTGGCGGTGGGTACACAGAGTGAAGGGAAACACAAACGGAATAGGGAGGAGAGGTAGAGAGGATCGGGAACGAGATTTGCAGCGTCCTTTGGAGCGTGTATCTAGACGTAACAGGGAGGAAGGAGAGGGATCGATTTCAGCGAGATTTCTGGGAGTAATGGCGTGATTGTAACTCCTCTTCCAACTCAGCTTTACGCAGGCCAGATGCTGTACATGGGCGCTGCACCGGTCTCCTTACTACTGGGCTAATAGGGCTGGTCCGGGCTGAGGGTTTGCGGCTACTGGGTCGACATGTAAGAGAGGAACCGGCCCATGAGATTACCAGTTGGCAGTTGGGCTGGCATCTACGCCTGGGCTGTAGAGGAGAAAGAAAAGAAGCAGCTTGCATGGGCTGTTACAAGGAGTTTTGTGTCCTGAAAGTTTCTTGGCTTTGTCAAATATTGTCCTAATCTCGTCTTGATCTTGTCAAACGTTGTCATGGTCTCGTCTTGGTCTTGTCAAACGTTGTCATATGACTTTGTCAACAATATAGATATATCTAGATATATAATTATGTATACATATATTAAGCTTGATGTAATTTCATCATTTTATGTGAATCAAAGTTACATAAAATGATAGAATTTGTGATGGGGTATAACACTATGTAAAATGGAAAAAAAAAAGTCAACGGATCGAAATCCGTTTTGACTCGGAATAAACGGAATAAAATTTCCGGATTTTACATTAAGTGTCTATAAATGTTTTCAAAACGTAAGTATAGTAGTAGATATTATGTAATATGTGATTTATCTATTTTAATATGTAAGATGTCAATTATATATAAATATTTGAAAAAAATCAAAATTACATTTAAAAATGACACGTAGCTTCGATTATGTAAAAGAGTGACACGTGGTGAAAAGGGTTTGGACATTAATATTAGTATATAGATTAATAGTATCGATCATATATTAGAATTCCTTTGCGTCGTTTATTTTTGGGGGATTTTAAGTACATGGCGATGGAATTACCAAAAACCAACCACATTCATGTAACATCCCAAATTCTCGGAACTCGGGGAGCTACTGGTTAGGACCTCACAATGGGTCCCGACCTTGGTTTAACAACAACATTACTTGGATCTTACAACAAGGCACAGATGTACTTAAAACAATTTCGAAGCATAATAGTTTTATTGTATGAATGTACACATGTGACAGCCTTACAAAAGATAAACATATAAATAACATGCATGCTGTATGGGAGGCTCCCCCATCCCCATCTAATGAGTACGTGGACCCGGCTGACCATCCGTTCCGGATCACTCTGCAACTGTCTATCTCTACGAATCTACAACGCGGATAAACCGTTAGCTAACAGTCCAAATATAAGCAGAATAAGGATAGCACAAACACAAACAAGGTAACATAAACAATCATCATGCTGGCACACAAACCGGTTATTATCTAGTAGTTAAGTGATTCACCTTATTCCATTTTACAGTTGTGGCACGAGAAATCTTAAGAGTTCTCGCCTCCGTTCCTTATCCAAATGGGTGTAGGTCTAGCTTACCTCCGCCGGTAGCATCACTACAAACCGAGTGTGGACTAGTCCCTAAAGAAACCCCCAGCGCCCTCAAGCTAACTGAGCAGAATGCCACCGCCCGTTACTCTTAGGCCAAAGTATAGCTCGGTAGATAATTATTACTAAAATATAAATATAAACATCTTATTCACACACCACTATCATTATCCACACTCATATCTGGAAGTCAGCTAAGTAAGCCCAAAGGACTTACCTGAATTTAAACATAATCTCGTTATCTCGACTCGGTCTGTAACCGCAGGAACTCAACCGCCTGTTATAAAAGGCAAGTGGATCAATAATATATCCCACTTAATTAGAAGTCTCTGACTTCTAAGATATTTAACTCTATCATCAGATAAATTACCAAAATACCCTTATACGGATAAATGACTATTTTACCCCTGGTCCCGAAATTTCATAAAATTCCATAACAAAGTTCCAAACTATTCTTTGGAACTCAAAACCACACTCAACTCTCAAAGGAAAGTTTGCTAAAGATTTAGAAGAGTTAACTACATTCTTGACTTTCATAAAAAGTCGCTAACGTCCGACTTTGGCTTAAGATATGAGAACCGAATAAAAATATAAAAAAGTCTAAAAAAAATCTCTAAGTCTTGTATGCTATGCACTCTATCCATAGTATCCAGAATTTCTCAAAAATACATAATAATCACTTCTACACAAATTCCCAAAGTCAGCTCCTAAACCAGAAATTCAGACTTAGCCAAAAACTGAGTATTTCTTAACTGCTCAGCCAGTCCACTTTGGACCTTCATATATCTAAATCCAACCGTTGGATCAACTCTAACTTTTGATACATCACACTATGCATGACACTCTATAACATATTAAAAACTGAACGGTGGATTATGTTTCTAAGATATCCAAACTTAAGCTCAAACATGACTACACAACCCAGAAAATTCCAGCACTTAACAATTTCAGCAACATCCAGAAAACTGTTTAAGGTCTCAACTTCAAAAATTCATAACTCCTAAACCACTAGCTGGATTCATCCCAAATTTTAATATGTTCCACCACAATATGCCAACTATATCATATCCAAAATTCAAGTCAAACAGAGATCAAACTCTTATTCAAAACTATGTCTCAAAACAGCATCACATGCTGTTTTTTTCCCAACACTCAGCACAGTTATAAAAACTGTGTGAGGAGTCAACTTTGAGACACCGTAACTCTCAAACTGTAACTCCAATTCTTCCCAAATTTTAGTATGATCTACTATGAACTACTGACTACAACATATCTGAAAATCAACCACAAAGGAGGAGTGTAACTTATCCAAAACGGGATTACAAAACTGTGTCAACATGCAGTTTTCCCAACACTTAGAATATTTCAGCACAACAGAAAATAAAACTGCTTACGACCCAATCTTTGAAAAATCATAATTCCCAAACCATTCACTGGATTCCTTCCAAATTTTAATATGTTCTACTACAATATCTCATCTATAACATATAAAAATTTCAGCCAAAATGGATCAGTATTTCATACCTAAATCGGAACCCGAAGTTGGATGCTCGACAAAGTCGAAAAAACTGAGAAAATGCAACAGTTTCTTGAGTTGCTTCTTAGCTGTAGCATATGGGTTTCAACAATGGTTCAGAGACAACTATTAGCATATATATATATATATATATATAAGGAGTGAAGCAAGGGGAGTGGTGTGGATCTTACTCGGCTTACAAGGCTCAAAGTGCTTTCTTGCAAGACCGAAAAGGGAGGCTCTTGCTACTGTTGTTGGTGTCTCGTGCAGTAGGGAAGCGAAGGCCATCTGCTTGCTGGTGTTTATGTCCATGAAGATGGCTACTGTGTGTAGAAACATATGGTGTGCAGAAAGGTTGCAGCAGCAAGATCTCGTTGAAGAGAAACGGTTCAAGGGAGAGGCGAGAGCTTTGGATCTGGTGTCAACGAAGGAAGGGGTACGAGGGCCTGTCTGGGTTGCTGGCTCGGCTAGAGTCTGTTGTCTGATCGATGGTTGCTGCTGCTGCGTTGATGGTTGCTGCTGCTTGATGTCTCAGCCGCTGGAGTGCTCTTTGCATCTGCAGCGAGTGAACACAATACTGGAGAGGCTGGGCGCAGATGGTCGATCGTCAAGTGCACAGGCTGGGCGCAGATGGTCGAGTGCCAAAGTCGGTGAGCAGCAGCAGTTGGTGAGCAGTAGTCCCAGGCGGCTTGTGCAGAAGCCGGTGAGCAGCAGTCCCAGGCGGCAGATCAGCGTGAGAATGGAGGCAGCGGCGGAAGCAGTTAGCGTAGACTAGGATTAGAGATGCTGATTAGATTAGGTTAAGGTTAATTAGGGTTTAGGTTAATTTAAATTATGGGCTGGCTGATGTGTCTTTGGGCCGGGTCCGTTGGGCCTGCTCATCTAACTACGATGGGCTTATAAATAAATCGTTACACGCACGGAACCGCTCATTGGTTTTCGGTTTTTAATTTCTGTATCAATTCTATTTGGTTTCCCTATTTATCGTTTTGGGTCAAATAGAGTTACATAAAATGATAGAATTTGATAATGCTTTATTTTATTTAAAAGAATAAAGGTCGGCGGATTGGCATCCGATTTGATCGGGTATTAAACAGAATTTAACTTTTCTGGGTATTATAGTCACGAATTTGTCATGGCCTCGTCATAACTCGTCTTGGGCTCATCTTGATCTTGTCACTAGAACGTCATGACTTTGTCAAAGATAAGTCATGATATACTCTAGGGTTTGATTAGGGTTTGCTACTAATAAAATCTTATCATTTTATGTGAAGTGATAATACATAAAATGATAAAATTTTGAGATATAGTGTCCAACTACGTAGACAACTAAGGATCAAAAGATTAAAATCCGGTTTGCTACGGAATTAAACGAAAAAAAAATTTCGGATATTACATCAGTACCCCCTTAAAATAAGTTTCGTCCCGAAACTTAGGGTATGACAATCCTGATCGGCCTTTAAGGCACCAAATGGGTGTGTTTGATCGCTATACAAAAGTCTCGTCGTTTCCACATCTAAGTATCCCGCACATCAAGGTTACCAAAAGAATACATCACTGACTAAACACTCAATCATGAAATAAACAAGTAGTCAAACAATATCACACATACAAGGTCATGCCCTAACTCGTCACTCTCGAGGTTACAACTATCACTACATAGGCCTTTAAAATGTTACGTCTCTTACTATCCTTAATCTTAGGTAGCCTTCTCGGCTTTTCATAAAACCCATTTCTCCGAAAATCTTTTCATGTACCTACATCATAAGCGCTTGCTACCAAGTTCTAGATTGGTTATCGAATATCTCACCGGTATCATTCGGCCTAACTGTCCGATCCTCTATTCTGAGGACCTAACTCGTGTCTAGTAGGTATTCCTTCTAACCAAATATGTAGACCAAAGGGGTTGTTCTCCTCAATAGGGGGAGGAATAGTAGTCCGTCAATTACTTTCAATTCCGCTTGCAAGGTCTCACAAGGTTGCCTTACTAACTCACCTCTAGATCTTTTGATGACCTTCCTGAGAAAATTTATTCCAATTTCTTTCCTTCTGGTCTTCTAAAAAGGTTTCAAGTATCCGATCTAGGATATTCCCTTAAACATCTATCGGAACTTCACTAAGTGCTTAAGGCTAGTTTTATCACAACTCACTTGGGCTTGTCTCCTAATATGACTCAGTCATATGGTTCCTCCATTAAAGAGTCATCATCTGCTCATTTTTGGTCTTAAACTTGATATAACTTAACAATCAAAAACGGTGGTCAATCTTTGTATTCTATCGACGTCATCATATTATTTTATAGATCTCTAGTTCAACTCAACCTTCTTACGCAGTATCAAGATCTTAGGTGATATAGAATGTATTTGCGATGACAACACTAGCCACAAGGTAATCTTACCTCACCATCGTTTGATCATAGTTGCTCGATAACTGCTAACACAACATCAACATTCCACTCTTATATCCCTCACGTCTATCAGACCGATAATATTTCTCTGACATGCATCGCAACTCGGATCTGTTCTTATATAAAATTTTTCTTATACTCTACTCTTGAGATTATGTTTTCTATATGTACGAGTACTGGTCTGTAAGTACACTCCCGTAGCTTCCTTTTCTTATCTGTTTTTCGATTCAACTTGCTAGTTACTCCCTTGAGCTTGTTAGTGCAGGCCCTACACTATACCTTTATTACACCGTTACTTCCTTTTTCATCCCATCCAGAAACTCATTCTAAAGTACCCTGCTAGGTATTAAGTTCCCAATTTTACTTGTCTGCCGACATGTGACGAGGTCGGCATGCTTCACTTGTATCTATAATGGGGTACCACTCTCTTTCTATACCTTTATGTGCACATACTTTCTCGTCTATCTAGATGGTGATACAGTTCTTCTACAAAATTTCTTGTCACTCCACGTAGCCTATTTCACGTTCCTTCCAAACGAAATGCATTTTACCAATTATCACCGTCTTATACTCGACACGTCATTTTCTGTACTCTCGAATTTCTTGTTATGTGGGTTAGGACCCATCACGCTTCCGCTGTTTTACTTTGATAATTATGTTGTCACCCGTTAATTATAAGGACATTTTCCGTGAGTCCAAAATGATTGACCCCAAAACTCTTCCTCTCAGTTACACCTTACGTCCTATCCGGATGAAGTACTCAATACCTTCCTTATTTGCCTTAAGGAACTAAGATGACGGTTGGAAGACGACCTCTTCCGTTTACTTTTGGAATTCTTCTAACATGGATCTAAACTCTCTGACTCAACCGGAGTTTGATCTTAACTAGCCAATAAGAAATCTCTAACTCAATTCTCTTCATGCCTTTAGTTAATCAAAGAAGGTTGTCATTACCTACTTGAGGAAATCCTCTAAGGCGTCGGTAAAGCTACTCCGTAGATCCATAGTCACAAATATCTCTTCTTGACGACACATAACTCGTCACTACCAAACAACACTTGTACATCCTCGGTTGACGTCGGTCGGTCTATAATTGACTTATCTCAATTTCCCAAATTTACTTTTCTCATACCTCTTTTGTCGTTGAATTTCCTGGTGAGCACTACTTACTCGAGTTCATCCCTTTATACTCCTTTAGATCGTTCTACATTACAAACTTCTAGTTCCTCCGTGAGCTAACTCCATTTCTCGAGTCCAACTGTGTCGTCCATCTAATATCAATGGTCCTTTCTAGGTCTTCCACTATAGCTTGTAAGCAAGTCTACATGACTCTCATGACCTTAAATTTCATCCACTTGCGGTTTATTTAGTATGGGATGCTACGCATCCTCTGTCTGGATTGACATAGAACCTTATCAAAATTATATACTTCTTACTCCTCCAGTTCTTCTTTTACAATTCATCTCTACTGGTTATGATATGTACTCTTTTCCTAGCCAGTAGGTAGTAAATCACTCCCACAATTCCCTTGTTCTCAAATGACATATGAGGATCATTCCTGGCCGTCTAGTTCTTCTTCTTAAGTTCTTAATTAGAGTTAGTGGCTCGAACTCACTCCATGTTATTAGTAAGGGTACTAGCACTTGTATCGATTTAGCATCACATTTGTCGTCATTGTTCTCTTGAAGGGTCCCCCCGGATGTCTATAAAATTCTTCCATAAGTCTATAGTTTTCCTCCTTATCTGCCAACCGGTTATCACTAGTTGACCTGCACGTGTTATGTCTCAGTTATTACCAACTAGTCCGTAGTTGACCTCCTATAAGATCACGGACTTATTGTTCTTCCATCTGTTTTGAAGTTTGATATATTTGGTGGGAGTCTATCTCCTCCAGTTTCTTTGTTAATACTCCTTTAGCTCATTCCAAGTCTGCACTTCTCTTGTTTTCTTAGGGTATCATTATACTCTTCTGAGTCTAGTTGACCTGCACGTGTTATGTCTCAGTTATTACCTTTGCGGGAATCGAGGTCTACACCTAGTTTCGTTGTAATTGTAGGTAAAATGGCACGTTTTGCATCGAAATTGAGCTAAGGAAGCTAAGGAGTCATTGGAGCTACATTCCGGAGCTTTAAGAAGATCTCAGGAAGCATGGAAATGATTAAGAAGATTGATTTTGGACCATATTCGAGAGATTCACATTCAGTTGAGATTCACCTCGGTCAACTACAGTACCACCTCGACCGAGGTGATCTTGAGGAGCGTCCCGACCGAGGCGAACACCCTGTCGCCGGTGAGATCTTTATTTTTGGCTGAGATCTTTTATTTTTGCAAGGAGGATATCTTATATTTTTGGCTGGATTTCTAGAAGGAAGATATTATATTTGGCTGATATATTTTAAGAGATATGGATATATTTTCTAGGAAATTATCTTTTTAAGATATCTTATCTTTGGAAGATAATTCTCCTATATAAAGGGTTGAATTTTCTACAATTCAGCTATCTACGGATCACCCATTATCTTCGGATCAAGGATTTTCTGGAGTATTTTTTGAAGAGTTGAAGTAAGAGTTGAAGGAAGTTTGAAGGTTGAAGTTCAAGGAAGGAAGGAATCATAGTTGAAGTTGGCTTTTGAAGGAGTTTGTAAGATCTTCTTAGATTGCTTTTGGTTTTGTTGTCTTTTCTGATTGTGAATTGAGGAACGCTGATTGTTGTTTGATTCAGTTATTGAGACCTTTGTGCTAAGGTTTTCTTGTTGAATATTGATTCCTTTCTTATAAATTTGATTATTGTTATCATGATTATTGTTGGCTGAGTTTCTTATGCGATTCTAGGGTAATTGGCTGAAAGTTGTGGGAAAGACGATGATAGAATGATCTTAATCCCAGCAGAACCGTGAAAGCTCGAGTCTTTACCTTAACCGTAGAACACCTCGGTCAGTCATTGAACATCTCGGCCGGGATGAAATATAATTGAGCGAGGTGAACCTTTCCTGAAGCTTATCTGAGTTAAGAGTTTAAGTTTGTCAAATCCTATCTTTATTATACCTTTCCTGGTTCAATGTAAGCCTAGGATGAGACTTACCCGGTGATTCTTTTGTTTGTTTACCTAAGATCATGAGTGTAGGTAATAAAGGTTTATCCTTTATTGGGGTTTGAGTGTGCCTTTATCCCGTCTTTGTGAGTTAGCTTGAGACTTACCCGGTAAAGGTTGATTTTATTCCCTTGGGTGGTGTGTTGGTTTGAGATTATAGTTCTTTTCTTTAGTACCTTGAGACTTACCCGGTAATAGGAGTTTTGGTTTGGGATAGTGAGTATTACCCGGTGATCTATTCCCACCTTAGAAACACCTTCCCTTTGCAAACCTCAGCTTTGTCCGCGTTATCCTTTGAGATCTTGAGTTGAAACCACAACTAGATGCTTTAATCCCTAGAATCCGCATTCCCTTTATCTGACTTTATATCATCTTTGATTGCTTTAATTTGTAGTCATTTGCATATTAGACAACCTGATTTCCGTGCTTTCTTTCACCATAGTCCTTGTGTTCAACCCCTGGAATTCTTGCTTTTATCACAATTGATCCGTACACTATGGGTTCGCATATTGTTCAAGCATACTTCTTTGGTTATAAATATTAAAGTTTGCACACACCTTTTGGAGCAAATAAAAACCGCAACCGCCATGGTTACGGGTTCCCAAACCGTGATGGTTCTGATTTGTGTTTAAAAAAGATCCATTGTATAATGGTTATAAATTTGAAATATGACTATTGTTATGACCGTTGTGATTCAAACGTTATGTATGTTTGGTTATATATATTGAGAGGCAAAGAAGAAGTGGATCAACCTTCACAAACTCTCTAAAAATTGGTACCAAAAATGACAAAACAAGACAATGAAGAGATGTTAATTCCGTTCGATGATACAAAATTTAGTCAGTCACACAAATTTCTTCCATATTTTGAGGTAAGGAAATTTTAACTTTTTGTAAGTTGATCATTAAACTGAAAAATAAGAATTCTTATTCTATTTTTTTCAATAAGGTTTTACCAAATTATTCGCGTGATGAAGGGACCGACTATTCTCGCATGTTTGAAATTCGCGTTTATCTACATGATCGCGAGAC
The DNA here is from genome assembly GCA_033239125.1 of Fagopyrum homotropicum. NCBI lineage: Eukaryota > Viridiplantae > Streptophyta > Magnoliopsida > Caryophyllales > Polygonaceae > Fagopyrum > Fagopyrum homotropicum. The sequence continues at coordinate 140,894,681 of BSWB01000003.1, read as the reverse complement.
AATGGTTGATTGAGCTCGATTCATGGGAGGAACTATGAATATGGTGTTAGGCACAAATAGGTCATGGAAAAATATTAGGGGATTCGTTACGTTTCGGTTGACATACGAACGTTTTAAAAACCCTTGAAAGAAGAAATACATCGATCCTAATACCAAGCCGTCATCTAACCAAGCATAAAAATCGAGAAAATACGGGTGTTTATTTGAGCTTGAGGGCATACAAAGTGAAATTGATAAATGGGCATACATATGTTGGCCGATTGACGCACACACAGTTTCGGAGGGTGCAACGTGAACTTGAGTTGGGTTTCAAGCCAAGGAATATTTTGAAGTCACTACAGTTGGATGATCCCCACAATGTCACCACCGTAAGACAAGTATTCAATGTTGGAATGAAGATTAGGATGCTATAAGCTGAAGGATGAAATCCACTCCAACAAGCACTCCACACACTACAACAACGTCATTACTATGTCAATGTGAGGAGATGTCTACATTCAGATGAAGTTTCAGATTTTTTCGTCAAGCATCCAGATTTCAAACATCTTCTTAACTTATTTTCTTACGTCATCATAATGGACAGGACATACAATACGAATGAGTATGTTTTAATATACATTATTTTTACGAGTCTTTATATATTACGTGCACATTTGCTTTCAAGTCCAACAAAAATAGAGTCTTGATTTTTTGCCCTTGATAGGTACAATATGTCATTGTTAGAGATTGTCGGTATCACTAGCACGAGGTTGACGTTTGCAATAACATTTGTTTTCATGTCTAAGGAAAACTCGAATCACTACGAGTGGGTATTGGGGAGACTCCGACATGTGTGCGGAAATGTTACACCGGGGTTATTATGACGAATAAAGAGCTTGGAATTATAAGTGCACTAGGTGTCGTTTTCTCATATGTGAATCACATGATTTGCACATTCCATGTCAAGTGCAACTTTCAACATAGATCTTGAGCGGTGAAATAATCTAAGCAAGCACAAGCGGTTTTTGCATCACATTGCAATGCCTTGTTTGAATCCAGATCATCTGCAAGTTATGAGAGTCGTTTGGCTAAGATGCAATTTATTTGGAAAAGTTATCCAAGGTTGATGGAGTAATTGGAGGCCACATGGTTAATCTCACATATATAAAGAGACAACTGTTTGAGCATGGTGTGACTTGTATCATCATTTTGGCATGAGGACAACAAACACATAAGAACTTAATCCTACCTTGTTTAGAAGTTTTTATTTTTAAATTTATAATAGTATATTGATTCGATAATGATTCTTAGGTGTGAGTCCGTTCATTCTTTGTTGAATAGTATGTTGCTTTCGAGTGTGCAAGGATTTCAGTTGGTGGTGGACAACATCGACTTTATGATAATTGATCAAATAGGAAAATAATTAAGGGTCCATAAAGACTTCACACGAGAGGATGTTGTTGGATGTGTAGGTTCCAATATTTGATTTGCTCCTAGATAAAGTAAGGAATGAGTCCTTCATTATATTATTGGAGATCTACAACAAGGCGAAGAAAATTAGGATCATAACAACATGTCATGATTTATAATGGAGGGAAGCTCTTGGATTGCCTTGTGAGAATAAGTTATTCCTTGCTATTAGGGCTCGGGTGTCACTACATTTGGATCAGATCCATCCATATTAGAGGCAATTACAATGGGAAAGAGTGGATCCGACCGTAGAAGATGACGCCGTCCACATTGATCCACACATTGTGTCACTAAACAACTTGAGGGAGCGAATGGATTTGAATTTGTTGAGTAGAGATCAAATTGAGCGGGTGACTTTGACATATGAGGACATGATACAATCCACGGATGGGTGTCCCTGCTCACTGAACCAAGACATGTAGTCCTCTGATAAAGTCCACGGTTTAGGAGCCGGAATCAGACCATCTAGTGATACTCTGTGATACGCCCTTGGATGTCAATGACATCCGTGCCTCCTTCTCTCTCGGTCCGTCTAGTGGCATCCCTTGTCTTCTCTACGCCATGACATGAAGCTAACAACTAAGTTTTGACGACATAATAATAGGTGTTATTCTTATGGAATATACTTTTCTAAGCTTTTTCATTGGTCCGGCCTTTTAGACCTTTCATTTTGAATCTCTTATTCCGATATTTATGTTTAGACTTTATATTTCGGAACTTAATTCGGAACATTAATTCCGAACTTAAATTCCGACCTTTCATATTTTAGACTTTTCATTTTCGGATTAAATTCTGACTTTTAATTCTGTCATTTAATTTCCGATAATTGGTTTGGCCACATCCACTATATAAGGGATGTTTGGTTCATTTGTAATCATGTTCAATTTTAATCAAGTATATTTGAGAAGCACTTCCTCATCCTTGATTTTGGGCATCAAATCTTCCTTCTCAATTTCTTCATTGGATCTTCAATCCAAAACTCCACATTCGAAGATTCTTCAAGAATCAACTCAATCAATCCACATCCCGGCTTGATCGATCACTCTAGATCGAATTAACCTCTCAACTTCTGCCTCCATCTCCAAAGCTTCCTCCAATCAAATTCAACCCTTCGAATCCATCCGCACATCAATTAAGGAGTAGTTGAAGCTTTAGCTTGATCTAGATCCAGAATTCATCCTTGACGTATACAAGGACACATCAAATTGGTATAAGACCAAGAGATCGGAACTAAGTTTCTTTACTTTTTTTTATCGTTCTTTAGTGTTCTTTGGTGTTCTTCATCGTTTTGCATATTCATCGTTCTTTATCAAGATCTATGAAGATGATGGTTCCTTTGATGAGGATGAGGAATAGTGGCTTCCTCCATACCCACCAAAGGCCAAACAAACATTCCGTGGGCACCGACGTTGAGCCACGTTCCGAGATTATGAGGAGTATGACGTGTTTGGTGATTGTGGGGAATGATTGCGTCCTCTAAATCCACAAAGGCCCAAATAGACCTTCCATGGGCACCAACGGTATCCACGGGAACACCGACATTGTGATGCCGTCTTAGCCAAAGAAAACGCCACTCTAAAGCGTGAGATATAAGTTATAAGGGCAACAATGCTTGTCCTCACGAAGAAGGCACAACTCCAAGCGACTATTGAAAGGGGACAACACTATGTCCATGCTTTTCGGTGCAACCAAACTCCATTCAAGTCCACCAAGGACCCCAAGCTGTGGAACCACTTAAGTGTGAGTTGGTTGTCATCCCATTGAATGATGAGGGAAAAGTCAAAGACGAGGGAAATTTCACCATTGAAGATTTCGTCCCGGTACTTCCAATTCAAATTTTCAATCCGTTATATGGTGAGTTCTTTGAAGATGACAAAGATGGAGCCATCATTGAGAGTGAAATAGATGCTAACTCCGACAACGACATCATGATGTTGATGGACAACAAATTTGAGGCTCACGATTTGAGGTTTGTCTTTGATATATCCACTAACTTACCATCCGGCTTGCCCTTCCATCTTTTCAGCATGGCCCCAACTTTCACCATAAAGGGTCTTGATGGCATGATACACAAACTCCACAACGACGCCACCTTGAGGGATTAAAAGTTCAAACTGCCCGATCCGGAGTTTGTCCTCTTTATGTTTGACGGTATAACACTCAGCTTGCCGTCCATTCAGTATCATCAAAGAACGAGATCAATCCATTACCGGTACTCGTTCTTGCGTCTGTCCAGCATAGTCGACAAACTTCACGGCACCACAATCTTGAAAGGTTGCAAGTTCAAAGCTCATAATTCCAATGGCGTGCACCATCTTGACCACAGTGAAACAAGGACGTTTCACAGCCAAGAGGAGGAGAACGATACACCCATGGATGTCGATGGAATCCAATCAATACATGCCTCCGCTCCTCTCAGCCCATCTAGCAACATGCCTTGTCTTTAGTATGCCATGGAATGAAGCTGACAAGTTTTGACGACATTACAATAGAAGGGATATTTCTTATGGAATATTCCCTTCTAAGTTTTTGGTCCGACTTTTTAGACCTTTCATTTCATATTTTTAATTCCGATATTTATGTTGAAACTTTTTATTTCGGAATTTAATTCGGAATCTTAATTCCGAACTTAAATTTTGGCCTTTCATATTTTAGACTTTTCATTTTCGGAATTAATTCCGACTTTTAGAGGGGTGTATTCAATCTAGACTTTTAAAGATTTTGACTGATTTTATAATAATCATAGAATTTGCCGACTCTGTGGAATATTTTAATTCTATATAGAATTAATAAAAATTATGTCAAATTAATACTTTGGTGCTAATGAAAAAAACATACCTTTTTTCTACTATCACGTTGATGACCATCTACCAAAACCACAAATGTTGCAGCAAGAAAAATATATTTATTTATTTTTGTAATTTTCTTGTTTATCACTGCAACATGCTAGCCTCGACTGTTATAATGGACCTGCCTACTTTCAATTTTACTGCATCTTATATCCCTACTCACATTCCCTGTAACAGTCAAAAATCAAAGATGACCTAATCGAGAATTTTAAGGAATTAAATCCGTTATAACACGAGATACCTCTCGAGGTAACCTGCTCCTAGATGATATTACACCCTAGTGTTATTTGGAGCATTTGGGAGCTTCAATTAAAAAAAATGCAGTTGAGAGAAATGACCAGGACATCGGACATGTCCTAGATATGAAAAAACATAAAAAGGCAAAACGGCCAAAAGAGTCGCTATTTCATTTCTTAGCGGCTAAGAAAGACGGCTTAGGAATACGCGTTTTTCGAGACAATTGCGGAATAATTATCCATACAATATTCCAGATTTATTATTCCAATTTCGAGAAGTTTGGAGAAGGGGGCTTAAACCGCTTTCGGATCGGTGAAAGGATAATTATCGACTCCGCTAAAGGATAATTATCGTCTTCGCTATAAATAGCGGAAATAGCGTTTATTAATTCATTTCCTTTCACGTTTTCTCGTAAAAGATATGATTTCTCTCAACCTTCAAACTCAGATCTACTCTTCGTTTCTAATCCGATTTCAAATCCGTTTGAGTTTTTGGATTCCTCTCTTCATTCTCTTCATTTTGGTACCGAGTTTCTACATTTCCGAGCAAGGGAAGGTCTGGTCGATCATATATGATACTAGGGAGGTTTCGTCGCTCAGATTCCGGTGAATTTGATGGTGTCAGAGCGTAGCCTGCGTCGTTGTGATTCCGAATCTTCTTTCGGATCGTCAATCGGGTTAGTAACGAATAAGGTATAAATTTATTCATTTTCCGTATTGCGATTTGGCCTAAATTGACCTTATGCTTGTCAAAATGGATAACTGGAAATTCCATTATGCTCGTTACATTATTCTGGTGATTATGGGTTGTTTGTTTGTTGAGATTTGATGACAGGTGGGTTCAGAAATTGTCTGCGGGCAAAACGTTATTCTGGTGAAATTTAATTAATTAACTGAAGGTTAAATTAATTAAATTGGGATTATCGAGGAGGATATAAGTTAATTAAATTCAAAGGAATGAATTTAATTGGTGTTTGAATCGAGAATTTTAATACGAGGAATATGATATTCTCCGCAGGTGTTGTTGAAGGTTTTGGTTAACTATAGCTTAGTTCTTTGTGAGCGTATCCAAGCACGATAAAGGAGGATAGTCCGAGTGGGAAACGGACTCAATAGTTGGTTTGCGAGGTTTTATTGTTCTTACCTGCGAGGTAAGTGTATATGAATTACACTTGCTTAATATATGTTATGTATTTAACATGCCATGATTTTATGTATGCTTGAGTGTATATATTTGTTTGTTATGATTTTATGCATGCTTATATATATGAGTGGAATGATGATGATGACTTGATATGATTTATGGATGCATGCATGAGGTACATGAGATGGTAATGGAAAGAATATGATGAAAGAATTTGATGAAAGCATGAAATTGAGTTATGATATGAAAATGATAATATAGGATGGTAATTAATTAATTATCCCAATTGGGTCCCGCACGGGTTTCCAGGGGACGAGGTCGCTACCTGATCTACAGGGGGCCTCAGAGGTCGCTACCTGATCTACAGGGGGCCTCAAGATTAGAAAAATAGTCCAAGATCGCAACCTGATCTACAAGGGGTCTTAGGACAAGATGGCTGAGGTCGCTACCTGATCTACAAGGGGCCTAGGACGCTATCGGGTTGGCCAACCGAAAGAAAAAAAGAAAGAAAGAAAAGAAATACGAAAGCACATGAGAAAATATATCGTACGATCAGTTGGGACTAGTTAGTTAATTATCACCTATGCATCAATGCAATTGAGTCTAGCATGTTATATGTTATGTTATGATTATTTGTATGTGATGGTATGATATGAGATGTTTATATGAGATGATATGTTTATATGTGGTATGATAACATGCTTGAATGAGTGTATGTTATGTGTTATGGATGGTTGTGTACGTAATGTGAATGTGGATATGTATGTGTGCTTTGAAATGTGAGAAAGGGTATAGTGTGTCATTTGGGGATGAGATATTAGATACTTATATATATTGGGGGAGTGCGATTTGTAAACCCTTACTGAGCTTGTAGCTCATTGTTGTTATATCCATATTTTTCAGCTACTCAGACTCGGCCTGATCAAGGCAAGGACGTTGGACCAACACCTGGATTTGAGATCATATCAGGTGGGCTGTTATGGGATGCTACCGCCTAGGATGTTTTGTGTGGTTTTAAATATTTGTGTTTTGTTAAACAGGGTTTTATGATGTATGTTAGTATGTATATATGTTGTGAAGATGGTTGTAAGATAAAGTTTTAAAATTTTACGTTTTTTGCTTTTTGCTTTAAACAAGGTTAATTAAATGGTAATCAACTAGAAATAAATAGGTGTCACATTCCCTGTCATTGTCAATTACTTACAATGCGTTGAGGACTCAAAATCTCCAATTTCATGATAAAAGCTTGAAGCTTGAATACAAGATACCGGATCCTTTGCTGCAATCTCCATTAAACGTTTTGTCACCCTTCGTCCAAACTCTTCCTTTTGGTGAACCCTACAACTCCTCAACAGGGAATTCCATATAACAGTGTCATCCTTCATCAAGGACTGATCCAACAGCACGCCAGCTTCATTCAATAATCCAACACGACCTAAGAGATCTATCATGTAACACCCCAAGTTCTCGGAACTCGGGGAGCTACTGGTTAGGACCTCACAATGGGTCCCGACCTTGGTTTAACAACTTTACTAGGATCTTACAACAAGGCACAAATGTAATTAAAACAATTTCAAACATCATATTGTATTTTATGAATGTGTACATGTTACAACCTTACAAAACATATATATATATATATATATATATATATATATATATATATATATATATATATATATATATACATACATACATATGACATGCATGCCGTAAGGAAGACTCCCCCGTCCCCATCTAATAAGTACGTGGACCCGGCTGACCATCTCTTCCGGATCTCTCTACAACTGTCTATCTCTACACAAAAACTACAACATGGAACAACCGTTAGCTAACAATCCAAATATAAGTAGAATAAATAAAATAGCACAAGCACAACTCAGGCAAAATAAAACAATCATCATGTTGGCACACAAACCGGTTATTATCTATTAATTAAGTGATTCACCTTATTCCATTTTACAGTTGTGGCACGATAATTCTTAAGAGTTCTCGCCTCCGTTCCTTATCCAACTGGGTGTAGGTCTAGCTTACCTCCGCCGGTAGCATCACTACAAACCGAGTGTGGACTAGTCCATAAAGAAACCCCCAACGCCCTCGGGCTAACTGAGCAGAATGCCACCGCTCGTTGCTCTCAGGCCAAAAATGTGGGTCGGTCGATAATTAATATTAGATACACTTATAAACACATAATTTAAATACCACTATCATTATTCACACTCATATCCGAAAGCTAGCTAAGTAAGCCCAAAGGACTTACATGTAATAAGTCAAGTCCAGTTAACAAAAATCACTCGATTCTGCCTGTGTATGATCTCAACTGCCTCATCATAATAGGAAACTTGGATCACTAAGACTTATCCAACATCTAGAAGTTTTCACTTCTAGGTTAACAACGAATATCTGAGAAAATGTGCTAAATAAACTCTTTTCTATTAAAAGACAATTTTACTTCTGGGGTCCGGAAAACTCAAAAGTATCTATAAAGACTTAGAAACTTTCACTCAAACCTCGAAAACATAAGAACACACTCTAACAAGAAAGATCTATCAAGTTTGAAAGATTCTCAAACTTAACCCAAAGCTCACTAGGGTCATATTTTGACTTTAACTTAAACCGCTCTTATAAAGCCCTAAAAATCCCGAGAAACTATCTATGCACACTATGATATGTCCACTCCAACTAGGGCAAAACAAATAAAAACAATCGACCATCAAATCTATACACAAAGTCAAATATGTCTTAAGAACCTAGAATCTCATACTTAGCCAAAATTTCACTCTACACCAAACTACGTTATTGTCCTTCTTCGGGATATCATAACTCCAAATCCAACCGTTGGATCGTTCCATAAGCGAGGACAGGGTGGCTGCTTACCAGGTGAGGCGTCTGTACAGAAGATCGATGAAAGCTTCGATCTTGGCTTCGGTGAGATGCACAGACGGTTTGAGAGGATCGTCCCTGCCGGATCTGTTCGAGATAAGAAGGAAAGGATGTCTCGATCATCACGTTCCAACTGAGACCGATAGAAAGGGAAGCAGATAAGCATACCTAGGCGCCGGTGCATACGCCAGAGATGAGGTTGGGTGGCTTGCAACATCAAGGACATGGATTTGGTCAGAAGCTCAATGCCGGCTGCGCGTAAGCTCCGTACGTGATTGTTGTTGTATGTGAAGGGAGGTAACGAGGAAGAGAGCATACGTAGATGGGAAGAGAGGACGGTTACGGTTCGAGGGCGCAAATCTCGGTCTGCGAGATGGTGTATCGGCGTGATAACTGCTGAGAGGAGAGAGAGACGGTAGGGGATATTGTGGGTTAGTATGAAATGGGAGGAGAAGGCCGGCTTGTTTCAAGAGTCTTCATGGGCTTCTTCATGTAGCTGGGCCAGCACACACCCAGGAAATTATTGGGCCATACACAAGCAACAAGAGGTGGGCTGAAGAAAATGAAAGTTGTACTTGCATGGCCTTGTGCATGACTTGTCAAAACTTGTCATGATCTTGTCCAAAGACATGCACTAGTAGTTGTAAGAATTAGGGTTTGATAACATATTCATCATTTTATGTGAGTACAAGACTCATGTAAAACAATAGAATTGTGATGAAACATAACGTTAGGTATTATGAATCGGTCAACTGGTCAAATTTCCGGTTCGACTCGGAAATAAACGAATTAAAATTTTCCGGGTATTACAAATCATGCATGAATAAATAAAATAATTTTTAATATAAAAGGAAAATTCAGGTTCAAAGATAGAGATCACAAAACAAGAAGTCATTTAAAATCAACAAATTTGGGGTAGGAAGGCAAATTAGTAAACAAGCAATTCTAACGAACAAGCAGTTCTAGACATGACACATGATGGAAAACAATCAACAAGGCACAAATGAGCAAGAAAACAATCAACATGACGGAAAGAACTAACCTCCGACGATACACCGATCCCAAGTACTCGAAAACGCTCGAAGAAGTTGATTTGGCCGTTAGGGTTCTTCAGTGCTAAAGTTTGACGTGGAAATCTTATGTGTTGGGAGAAGACTTCTATAGGGTTTAGGTATTTATATAAATAATAAAAAAATCCTGTAAATACAATGAAATAATAGATTCTTTTAAAATCAAGAAACTTTTAAATACCATAGGAATTTATGAAAAATTTTAAAATCTTAATTGAATACGAAAAGATTTATATGGACTTTTAAAAATTTATATTGAATACCCATCGACTTTTAAACTCCAAAAAAATCATGGAAAATCTTAATTGAATACACCCCCCTTAATTATTTCATTTAATTTCCAACCTTTGGTTTGACACATCCACTATAGAAGGGATGCTTGATTCATTTGTAAATCATGTTCAATTTTGATCAAGTATATTTGAGAAGCATTTCCTCACACTTGATTTTGGGCATCAAATCTTACTTCTCAATTTCAACATTGAATTTTCGATCCAAACCTCAACATTTTAGGATTCTTCAAGAATCAACTCAATTAATCCACATTTCGGCTTGATCGATCACTCTAGATCGAATCAACCTCTCAACTTCCCCCTCCATCTCCAAAGCTTCCGCCAATCAAAATCAACCCTTTGAATCCATCCGCACATCAACTAAGGAGTAATTAAAGCTTTAACTTAATCGAGATTCGGAATTCATCCTTGACGTATCCAAGGACGCATCACTCTGCTCGTGGCATCATGTCTACTAGCTCACCTATCCTTCGAGAAACTAAACCGGATCTTGTATCCCTTGCTGCCAGAAGCTGGACAAACATCGAGATATGAGATGATCCTCTGTAGAGGGACGGTCTACTCATATCTCCCACCTGGATCGTGCCTCTTTAAGTAGACACTACGAACTCACCCTCAAAATTTGGAACTCGATCTCCATAGGACATAAACTTGAAATCCTCAACTCTTATCTAGTCTATATGCACACGCAGTGATCTTAATCTCTTCAATATTTGTGGTGGTGTCTTCGAGACAACTAGTCTCGAAGCCCACCGAGCTTCTTTGTGTCTGTTGGGATCCTCAGCCGCAAAACAATCTAATGAGGGGAATTTTGCATATATCCAAAATTGTACACATTTAACTATGATATGATCGTTATTATTAGATAATTATGGCATAATTGTATTTAAGATTAAAAAAATGATATATGTAAGAGCGATGTACAACCGCCGATCGTCTTCACCTTCAGCAGTGAAGCATCACCCATCATCCTATACGATAATTTGTTAAATGAAGATTACTATCAACACAAATGAATATCAAAATAGTTAACTAAAGTGATAGTAGTAAGTACCAGTATAAGTATGCCAAGACTTTAGTCCCCATGCATATCCTTCGTGGGTGATCTTGAATCAAATCAATCAACCAGAGACGAATCTTGTTCGACAACTTATCGACGAACAGAGAGAACCTCACGAAGAATAAAAGAAATACAAAAGTTATATCCTCAGCCGGGGTGAATGGGTTGAAACGTAGAGTGGAGAATGTCGTCCTCATGGCATCGACATATAGTGCGGTCTGGTGTGCCCGTGCCTCAGCCTCAATGATGTGAAAAGTATCACACAACCATAATAGGCGGCCACGTTGGGTCGGTGTCAACAAAGGATCCTCATCAATACTTAGTGATGTGGGACCATCCCCAATATCTCCTAAAGGACCTATCTCTAGAGCTAGAACAAAGACATTGAAGGAGAAGGATTTGTCATCTTCAAAGGCCATCCAAGAAGAAATTGCTAGCTTATTGGCAACATGTACACCTAACTCATATCTACATCTTCTTTAGTGACATTGTTGTTTACTTTGGAAGGACCTTACAACAGTAAAGATGACCACGAAAGCAAGTAAAGTGGCTAGAATGAGGCTTAAGAGAACCAATGATAAAATATCGGCCTTTGAATCAATAAGAGAGTCTTTGATTGAATTGTTGTGAGTCCTTGTTAAGTTGTTTTTGTGTGTGTTAATCTTATTGAAGTTGGTGCTACTAGTCAAACTAGTTTCTCCCTGTGTTTGTCTTATTTAAAAAGCTTGTGCATGGTTAAAGAAGGGAGGGTTAAGGTAATCTCTTTGCTAAGAGGTTTTGATCCATTTTTCAAGGTTATTTGCAAGAATACCTTGGTTCATAACTTCCTATTTTTCATCAATTTCAGTTAATTATCCACCTTCTCATCTATCCATTATCATTCCATATTAACCACATTCTGCTCCTTTGAGTTTCATACACTCGTCATCACTAGTAAGAAATCTCGGCCACTTCATCCAAAATCTCACCCTAGTTTTTGCACCGAGATTGCTTTTGTCGTTGTCTTCGCAAACTTCAGTCTAGATTGGGAAACTGCGGCATCAACCCTGCATCACTTAGGCCCATGATAACAACAATGTCGTGGAGAGTGATGTTCATCTCATCACATAGAAGGTGAAAACTACTGGTCTTAGGATGTCATTTATCCAATAATGCATGGTTAAGTGTGTGGTCGACACCGACGAACGAGACATCTAGTAGATCAATCAGACCACTCTGAGATGCGATCACAAACTAGGATATGGGGTCCTCTAGCTCTATTCGTATCTAATATCCACCTACTCAACATGTTGATATGGTCCAAACGCCTCAGTTCTATAACGGGCTTCTTGAGATACTCCTTCATAAACAAATTTAGATTCAATTAAACATTTTATTAATTTATATAATAAGATACTTTGTACAAATATGACTTAGTTATATACCTTGCACATCCAAACACCACGAGCACGGTGACCAGCATAGCATACCAACACATCGTTGATCAATGGTGTCTCGTGTCTACAACAACGCGACCTCGATTTGTCGGGATAAAAGGAGCTTGTACATGCTCGTCAGCTGATATCTCTACATGCACGTCAACTGAGATATCTACATGCTCGTCAGCAATGATATCTGCATGCTCCTCGGCTGGGATCGCGAGAGGATCCTCGGCTAGGATATCAATAGGTTGTGTAACAAGAGCCACATCATCAACTGACAACTCTGACTGTCTAGTAGAAATGTGACTCAATCCTCCTCCTCCTCCTCGGACTCAATAGCGTATAATGGATCCGGAACACATCTAAATGAAGAATTGGGGATGACTCCGATGAAGAAGATCCCAATGGCCGAGATGACTGAAATGGTGGTCATGGCGCCAAGGCTACAACCTGAGATGTAGGACTATCTCAACCCGGCCCGCGAGATCTATCTCTACGAACGGAGGTCGTTGGACGCTTTCATCTCTCCATCCCCGTTCATATATGTAGGAGTAGAGGAGATGCGGGGTGAAAGCCACAATTTACCGATCTAGATTGAAAGTTCCCGACAAAAGAAAATCTCGGATGAATCAAGGAAACTCGGCCGAGATTTAATGAATAACAGTCCGAGATTTATGAAAAATCAGAATGCGGAATTACAAATGATATGGAAAAATAAGAAGAAGATAATATGGAATGATAAATGGTAAATATAGGAAGATATGACTATTATAAGACTTGCAAATAACCTTGACCTAAATTGGATCAAAACCCTTAACAAAGGATTATAATTCACCCTTTCTTCTTTAACCTTACACAAGCCTTCTAGATAAGACAAACACAATGAGGGATCAGATTGACTTGTAGCACTAACCTTCAAAAAGATTAACACACATAAGAACAACCTAACAAATACTCACAACTTTTCAATCAAATGCTCTCCTTTTGATTGAATAGAGTTGATAAAATGCAAACTTCATAAATGAAGTCACAAGTGTCTCACAATATTGTGGAAATAAAATTCAAAATGAGCTATCCAACAATCTCATCCTCTAAGGTTATTTATAAGAGAGATCTCATATGTAAACTAGGAAAGATATCTTTAAAATATAATCTAGGAAAGATATTTTTTCAAGATAATCTAAAAATAATCCTAAAAGATAAAGATAGTTGTCAAAATTAAAACATCTTTGGCCGGATCTTCTAGCATGCGCCAGAGGCGAAATATCAGATGAAATCTCGGCCGAAATTCCTGAGTGTTTTCCGAGATTTGACATCTTCCATGCAATCCTCCATTTTCACGAATCCTCCCATGGATGTAACTTGTTAGGAACCCTTCTTTGAGTCTCTTCTGCTCTTGGCTCAGTTACACGTCTATGTAATTTAATTAAATACAATTTATTTTAATTTAATACAATTTACTTTATTTTAATTTAATAAAATACAATTTTATTCAATTTAATTAGATTATATTCAGTTTAACTCAATATAATTCAATATAATTTATTATAATTTAACATAATACGTTTTATCGGAATAAGACATTTTCAATGGCACCATGGTCCAGAACCCGTTACCGTGGATACCTTTTGACTTAAAATTATTTATTTGACTTTTTTACAAGAATTATAATATATTATTGAACTTTTGTTTAGTCACTTAAGTAAATTATTAATCAAATTAATCCAAATAAATTTTTGATACATAGTTACGTCCGATTTGAATCCAATAAAAATTATTAATAAATTTATGATTGATATTTAGAAAACTTATAAAAATATATAAACTCTTAAAAAATTAAAATTAATTAATAATCAAAGAGAAAATAAATAAAACTAACCATGAATTTACATATACATTCATATTTTTACTCCAACTCCACCCGACACTTAAAAAATATTTTACAAATTTGATGTAACCTAAATTAATATTTAAGAAAATATTATCATACCATATAAATTTTCATCAAATTTGATGTAACTCTACAAATAGGTTTGAGAATATTTAAGGCATATAAAGACAGTTATTTACGAGTAATTACTCTGGTTTTAAAGTAATAAAAAGCGGTTTCAAGCCTTTTATGTAGAATTCTGAATATATATGCTTACAGCTTTCTTTTTTCCTACCTTTTAATTCTCTGTCGCTCAAAAACAAAAAAAAAAAAAAAAAAAAAAGAGCTGTCTTTCACACTCTCTCTCCCCCCCAAAATTCTCTCCGTTTCTCTCTCCAACAATCCTCCCACAATCAACTCCAGTCCCGATCAAGCCGCTGTCGTACTCGCTATTTCCGATCGACTTTGATACGACTTCAATCAATGCCTAAGTTTCCGACCAGTTGATTTTCATCAACGGTAATATTTCTCTTTCCTCATTCTCTTACATGATCAGATCCGAGCTTTTCGATTGATCTGGCAATGGAAATGCGCCCGCATTATCCCTACTTTGCAAATTTTTTGTCAAAGGTTTTGAAGCAGTTGCAGTTTATCTTCTGTGCTTTTACGGTTATTGCTTGATCAGATAATAAACACAATCTAGGGTTAGGGTTTTGTGATAGAGACAGTAGATTGACTGATTGTGAGTTGCGAAACTGGAGGAACGATGTTCCATAAAATCATGAAACGAGGACGTAAGGGGTCTAAAGGAGATGAATCGGGTTTTGTGGTTCAGCCGGCGGTTAATCGAGGCTCCGGAGTAGTTTCAACGTCAAATGTAGTCGTTAACCATGCTTCACGAGTTGGTCCCACGGGCTCCGCTGCTTCATATTCCCTCCAGCCTAGTGGTCCGACGGTGTTGGCCCCAGCTGCCCCACCATCTGGTCCCGTTGAGGCTCTGCCTATGTTCAAAGATGTTCAGGTTAATGACCGACCAACTTTGTTC
This sequence comes from Fagopyrum homotropicum, assembly GCA_033239125.1. Classification (NCBI taxonomy): domain Eukaryota; kingdom Viridiplantae; phylum Streptophyta; class Magnoliopsida; order Caryophyllales; family Polygonaceae; genus Fagopyrum; species Fagopyrum homotropicum. Next base: position 140,879,361 of record BSWB01000003.1, on the reverse strand, counting down.
CTTAGGAAGCTGCAAATATGTTGCCATCATTTTGATTTTACGGATGCTTTGAAGTATGTCCGTGAGAAAGAAATTAAGAGGCAAACTTTGCTGGAGCTCATTGAATTCATCCAGTCAGGGTCTGGGAAGGTTCACGAGGCTGTGCAAGAGGAAATGATTAAAATGATATCTGTCAATATATTTCGATCCCTGCCCCCTGTAGGACAAGAAAGTACAGGTGTTGAGGTCACTGACCCAGAAGAGGAGGAGCCGTATCTTGAGCCTTCGTGGACTCATTTGCAGCTTGTCTATGAGCTGCTCTTGAGATATGTAATGTCACAAGATACAGACACCAAAGTTGCCAAGAAGTTCATTGATCATGTGTTTGTGTTGAAGCTATTAGATTTGTTTGACTCTGAGGATCCGCGGGAGAGGGAATATTTGAAAACTATCCTTCACAGAATATATGGGAAATTCATGATCCATCGGCCATTTATTCGTAAGGCCATAAATAATATATTTTATAGGTTTGTCTACGAAGCAGAGAGACATAGTGGGATCAGTGAGCTTTTGGAGATTCTTGGGAGTATAATCAATGGTTTTGCTTTGCCAATGAAAGAGGAACATAAGTTGTTTCTAGTTCGAGCTCTGATTCCACTGCACAAACCAAAGGCATTGGGAATGTACCACCAACAGCTTTCTTATTGTATTAATCAGTTTGTTGAAAAAGATTATAAGTTAGCAGATATAGTGATAAGGGGTTTGTTGAAGTATTGGCCTGTTATTAATTGTGGGAAGGAAATTCTTTTTCTAGAAGAGTTGGAAGAAGTGTTGGAGGCAACACAGCCTGCTGAATTTCAGCGATGTATGAATCCTCTTTTCAAGCAGATAGCCCGCTGCCTCAGTAGCCCCCATTTTCAGGTTTGTTGATTGCTAAGTTCCTGTAGTGCCTATGATAATAATTCCTATGTTAAGTGTTTTTGTTCTGCTTGATTGTGAAGTTAGTAAAAATTTATGCTGTCTTGTGATAGAGCATGATTTACCTTAGTTGATTAAAGTTGGATAGCTGTGACTAGTACTTGAAATCAAGTAATAAGTTTTCTAGGAATATGAATTTTGGATCGTAGTTGGCCAACTAGTTTGAATATTGAGTTTGATTAGTAATCAAAATTTGTATTTATGTCAAATTAAGACATTCAGTCATTCACAGCATATATGGATCAATAATAATATGCTTGTATCATACTTGTTACAAAAGTTAAATTTAAGTCATATTGAGTTAGTTGCTCTTTTGGGTTTAACATAGTTAAATTTGTTTCTTTCATGCCACCAATAATATTTTCATGTGTGTATGGGTTTGCTTGTTGAATTAATCTGATTTTAGGTTAGACTGAGTTTGTGCTGGATTTTGGATGGGTGCAAATTGCATTTTTTTCTCAGATCTGATCCGTTAGCCAGATTTATATGCATACATTTTTGGTTTTTTTATGGAGACACATGCAATATAATTAGAGGCAAAGAAAAATTGGGAAGGTTTTATAAGTTATGAAAACATGAATTTCATTTTATAGAGATCCTACAAGACAATATTTTGATGCAACATGTCACTGATGCTAAGATGATTGTTGCCATGAATTTGATGTATATGGTGATATTACACACATTATACTCTTTGAATAATACATATAGCTGTTCCAGGAACCTTTGAGTTAGAGATTCATGAATGTAAGTTTACCCCATTGAGTGGTTAGATTTGTTAGTCTTCAATTGCAAAGTATTGGAAGAGCCTAGAGATTTCCAGCAACTGCAGCCAAATATATCATTAGCACAACTCGAACTGTGAGATATGTTGGCATCTGCTTATGTTGTAGTCATAGATCGAGCATGAAAATGACTGACCTGATTAATTTTGATGAGTTGTGATGATTCGCTGTGCCAATTATGTAGGTAGCAGAAAAAGCCCATTTTTTGTGGAACAACGAGCACATTGTGAATTTGATTGCTCAAAACAGGGGTGTTATACTCCCCATCATCTTCGACGCACTAGAGAAGAACATTGAGAGTCACTGGAATCAAGCAATCCATGGGCTAACCGTAAACATCCGAAAGATGTTCCAGGAAATGGATGCTGAGTTGTTTGAGGAATGCCAGAAGCAATACGATGAGATGTTAGAGAGATCAAATGACTTAGAAGAGCAGAGAGCCTTGACATGGAAGAGACTAGCTCAAGCAGCTGGGGAGGTCTGATCTTGTTTGCAACATGCGATTTTATTCAGCTTTTTCATTGCTGGTGAAAAAGCAATGAGCATTTTGATTTTTAGAAATGATTTAACTGGATATTTCTTCTCTACTTTTTAATGGGGTTTTTTTGGGGGGAAATTTTATTTTCTACTTTTTTAAAATTTGTTTTTTTTAAAAAAAATTTCCTCCCACATTTGTTAAATTTCATTCTGATTTCTGACCATCAAATATGGTGTCGGGAATGCAGCGACGGAATGTGTATTTGCGCGAAACTCTGAGTTGCTGCATGTTATGATGATATATCACGTTATGTATTCTTTCTTGACTTGAGGAGGCTAAATTGTGTTGAGGCTTATTTGGGGTGGGATAGCTGAAATTAGACTTGATAATCTCCGGATTCAAAGGGTATTGACCATAACTCAAACCCTATCATCTGGGCCGTGGCTGACTGCCGGACTTGGGATTGTATCCGAGTCTAGTCGTGCAACCTGTTTTATTTATTTATGAATAATTACTCTAATATATGATTATTTAAAAGTTATAATATATTTTAAAATTATTTTCTTTATTAAAAGTAATTTTTTATCGGGTCATATTTGTATTATATAATTCATAATCTACCATAAGCTAAAACAATCACTCTGGAAACGAATGCTCTCTACTACTTACTCACCAAGAAGTTTAAGGGTTTTGTTGTGCTTTCTAAACGCCGCCGTTGGGTAACCCCCACTGGCTCACTGATTGTTTTCAATGGGTAAAAATTAACTTTTAAAAAGGAAAGAACAACAAAGTTTTGAAACTAAAACAAATAAGGTAGAATAACAAATTTAAGACTAAAGCCAATCAAACAAGAAAATGAGGGATGAAATCAAATTGGACTGCATTCTAATAACAGAATTTCTAAAAACAATTTCAGGAAAATCATTTCGGGTCTTATAACACGATTCTAATTTTCAGTTCACCAAGATTTTTGTTGCCCACAATAATGTTTATTATATGAACAATTCTCTTTACAAATCTTTTATCTTTAACCTTCAATGTTATACATTTTATATGCCAAAACTCCCATGTTTTCCGATGTATCTTTTCAGTTTGATGCATGTTTTGGTGGCGTTCCGAGTGGTTTATCTAGGAGGGGGAATGAATTTGAGATCGCTTCCTGATGGGTCTGTCGCGAGTCCAAATCTGAGGTGTCCACAATGGTTCCCCAAACTTCATACATGTGTACTTCCTTTACAGATGTTGTGCTGGTCAAGGCTTGTAAAATATAAGGAGGCAATGAAATTGTTGGTAGAGTATGAAAGAGAAATCCTTAAATCTCAAACCTATGAGCGGAAAGATGTTCTCCTCGAACAAGGGAAGCGATCCAACGACTTCGAAAGAGTTAAATGAGGAGCCGAATGAGGTGAAAATCTTATGTACGTATTGTTTTGCAACGCAGTAAGGGTGACTTATCTGTCAACTTTTCTACTATCACATCCAAAAAACCAAACTTTGACCTACGTAAAGTTGATATAGTACGATTAACCTCTACAAGTGTAGTTATGATATATTGACCGTGTCTTTTGGTGGCTATCTAAATATATTCAGATTTCTTTATTATGCACCTTATGTTTCAAGAAGGTAAAACTTTCCCTTTTCTAGGTATGTGGATGGGGCTTCGGGTGCATCGTCTACTTAGCTGAGAGAGACATGTTCCTTTTATCATGAACAAAAAAAAATGAAACACCTTAATCGAAGAGAATCATCTTAAAAAGAGAGGGGAAATGTCCATACTTAGTCAATATCGAATTAAGCTTCAAAGTATGTTCATATTTAACTTCTCTATAAAATGAATGAACTCGATTTTTTTTGAGTTGAATTTGAGCTACTTAACTTATATAATGATCCTGGACACAAAGGTAAGTAATTAATCATCATACAAACTTTTCTATTCATACTTTGTACAAGTAACGAACAAGATAACATTGTAACAACATTAGGTGACAATCAAGCATTCGATTGCACGCTACAAATCGCATTACACGTAAAAAGAATCAAAGACACAAAAACAAAAGAAAAATGTTCATGATGAAGAAGAATTGAATATGCCTCGACAAATGATGCAATGATCCAAAATCAACCGACCAATCACACTCTCCTCTTCAATCTTCAACTCAGCAGTCTGCTTATTCCAAAGGTGGACCCCATAAGCCCCATCATTCAGCAGCTTCACTTCCCTATCGGCCCACACCTTTTGGGCCTGAGTATTGGGCCTCACAAAAAGCCCATTTATCTTGATCCAGTTCACCGGGTAAAAAGCCATGGGTGGCAAAACCGTAAAATTGGAGCACAAAGACTCTTTCACTCTCTCTACTACCCTTGAAACGAGGTGGGGCCCATTGTGTCCCCACTTATTACCATCAAAGCCGGCGACGAACTCCTCTATGAACTCAAGCAAAAGAGGGTGGGCCCTATCAAAGATCAAAACTGCATTGTTCAACCTCGACCATTTCTTGGTATGACTATGAATCGCCTGCGCTCCAATGGAGTTTCTCAATCTAGAGAAGTTCTTCAACACAATGAAATCAGTATCAATGTAGATTCCACCGTACTTGTAAAGAATCGCAAGTCTGAGAAGATTCGACAAATTCTGTGCAAACGGAATCTCGCCGGTGTCAACCAAGCCTCTCTCCGTCAGCTTAAACCATTCAAAAGCTGCTGTTTGAGAAAATAGCCAATAAAAATCCGGTGAAATGGAGAGAATCCGAAAGCCGAGATCGGTGATTGGATTTAGTATCTTCTTTCCGGTGGGAGAGTCCATTGAATCAGAGAGAATTGTCAGACAAGCATTTGGGTGTGATTTGAAAAGGGTTTCAACGGCTAGAATTTGCTTGTTGCTGAAAAGCTCTGCTGCAGAAATCCATGTCATGAAGAACTGGGATTCGCATTTTCTGGTTTGTAGGAATTCCTGGATCCTACGGTCGAAAAGTTGCGACTTCACCTGTGGGTGAGATGATCGACGGTGATCAGCAGAATTGTAGGAGAAAGAGAAGACGACCAAAATGGTGAAGAAGAAGATGATGAATAATAATGCCCCAGAAAGATATCTGGAAGAGAAAGTCAACTTGTTGTTGTAGATGTTCATGGTGGTATACTCACGATAATGACTGTATGATTGATTTAGAGATAATGGTTTGGATTACAGCGGAGGCCATCTTGCCCTAATTGGTCAAACTATTATTATGATATTTTTTGTTGGTGATGGAGAATGGGAGAGGAAGTGGAATGGTGAGAAATGAGTTTTCTATCCGGCTGTCGCCAGAAGTAGATGTTTTACACGATGTCAGGGTCTGTGTTATAATCTGATGTTATGAATGTTATACTTAACATAGAGAGTAAACGAGAGAGTAGAGGAAAAGAGAGAGAGAAAGCTGAAGAACTGTATTATCACTTGTGTTCTATACATTGCTTTTATAGTTTGTTACACATTCAGTTACACATTCACTTGCTGATATGTTACTCTCATCACCCTCCGCAAGCCGGAACCCACAAGACATGCCAAGTTTGGACAAAAGCTCATTATGTCGAGTCGACGGGATAATCTTTGTAAGCACGTCGGCTAACAAGACCGAAGTAGGAACGCAATGTTACTCCAATAAACCTTCCATAACCTCATCTATAGTGAAATGACAATCAATTTCTATATATTTCGTCCTCTTATGAAAGACGGGATTGTTAGCAATTTGAATTGCTGAACTGTTCTCATAATAGTCAAACAGGTTGTGGAGGAGGAAGACCGAGATCAGCGAGAAGGCGTACTAACCACGTAATCTTAGCTGTAGCACAAGCTAGTGCTCTATATTATGCTTTTGATGAGCTTTGAGAGATTGTCCCTTGTTTTTCAGATTTCCAACTAACATGAGAATGTCCCAAAAGAAGAACAAAACCACCAACTGAGCGGCTAGTGGTACATAATGCCCAATTAGAATCGTATAGGCTAGAAGGGATGGTACATCACAACCATTGAGCAAAACTCCATGATCAATTGTACCTTGTACATATTTGAGAGAGTGATGTAGATCTTGTAGATGACTAGAACAAGGATGTTGCATAAATTGGCTCAAACACTGGACTACGTACCATAGAGAAAAGCATCTTGAAGAGGGGGACCATCATCAGGAAGAAGCTTAACATTGAGAGGAAAAGGTGTGTTGGTACACTTAACATCTGATAATGTTACATCCCTTAACAATTCAAGTGTAAACTTGCATTGTGTCATGATAATACCAGTGAGAATATAACTTATTTCAATGCCTAGAAAATAACGGAGCACCCCAAGATCTTTAACACTAAAAGTGTCATCTCAAGATATGTTTTTACATTAAAAGATTGCCTCGATGTCAGACCTACTAATGAGAAAATCATCAACGTAGATGGGCACAATAGTGATAAGAGAAGAATGATGTTGAGTGAACAAGGAATAGTCATTCTTCGATTGAGTGAAACCCTTGTCGAGAAGAGCCTGAGGAAGTTTATTAAACCATTGACGAGAGGCTTGTTTGAGACCATGTAGTGACTTCTTTATCTTGCATACCAAGGAGAAAGGATTGGGTATCCCTGAAGAAAGTACCATGTAAACTTCTTCATGTAGTTCTCCATGCAAGAACGTATTGTTGGCGTCGAGTTGGTGCAATTTCCACGACTTATTTGGAGCAACCACACCTATGCTTCATATTATTGTCATCTTAACAACTGGTGAGAACGTTTCATGAAAGTCTATGCCTGCTTGTTGAGTGAAACCCTTTGCAACGAGCCTAGATGTGGTCAAACCAAGAGTTGCAAAATAAATGACGGAAATAAAGTCGGAATTAAAGTTCCGAAAATGAAAAGCCTAAAACGTGAAAGGTTTGGAATTTAAGTTTAGAATTAATTTTCCGAATTAAATTCCGAAACCAAAAGTCGAATCTTAAATTCGGAAATTAAGTTGCGGAAATAAAGTTCCGGAATTAATATTTCGAAAATAAAAGACTTATTATTACAAAACGCTAAATACAGAAAATGTGCCGGAATGTTGCCGGCTTGGAAAGCTTCATACCATGGAGGCGTTGAGACACAATATGCTACTAACGAGCCTGTGACAAGTAACAGTGCGGGTAATGATGGAGCCAATAGCTTTGGTGATGACCTTAACACGGGAATGAGTGAGCGATCCATCAGAGCGAACCCATAAAACCTCGTCTTCCTCATCTTGGGGCACGGTGTTCAAGGGCGCATCAGTCCCCCCATCTTGGATGTGAAACGTCCCCGTTTCACCTTCGTCAAATAGGGGCTCAATATAAGGTGCAACGTCCTTGACATTGAATGTCGGGTGCATGCCATAGGTGTCTGGAAGCTCAAACTTGTAAGCATTCGAGCCATGGCGGGATAAAATGCGGAATGATCCATCACCTCTATCCAAGAGCTTGCCTTCGCAGCGAGATGGAAGCGCTCCTTCCTTAAATGGAGCCAAACAAGATCACCGGGCTCGAATGAGATGTCACGGCGGCCTTTGTTGCGTTGTGAGGCAAGTTGATCGGCATGCCGTTAGAGTTGTGTCCTATTCCTCTCATGAAGCTCGATGATATGAGCGGCACGATTTGCGGCGGTGATGTGGTCTCTGTCTTTGAGTGGGCACGAAGTGAAGTCCATCGGGGTGTGTGAATTAAGGCCGTAGACAACTTCAAATGGTGATAGCTTCGTTGCGGAGTGTACAGACTTGTTATAAGAAAACTCCACGATAGAAAGTAAGTCCTCCCACCTGCGGGGTTATTCCTAATGGTCGCTCTAAGTAGAGCGCCGAGAGTCTGATTGATCACCTCCATTTGACCATCGATTTGGGGATGATAGCTACTTGAAAACAACAAGTTGGTTCCAAGTTTACCCCTTAACGTTCTCTAAAAATGACTCACAAACTTAACGTTCCGATCACTAAGGATGGAACGTGGTATCCCATGTAAGCGCATAACATTATCAAAGAAAAGTTTAGTGACTTCGCTAGTTTTTTGTATGCTCTTACATGCAATGAAATGAGCCATTTTCGAAAAATAGTCAACTACCACGAAAATGGAGTATTTGCCTCATTTAGACATTGGTAGGCCGATAGCAAAGTCCGTAGAAAGATTCTCCCAAGGTCTCATTGGTATAGGCAAAGGAGAATACAGTCCATACGGACATTGGCGCAATTTTGCATGGTGACATGTGATGCAACTTGTACAAAATCGTGTCACATGCTTGCGCATTGGGGCCAAACAAAGTGATCTTGTAGAGCGGCAAGAGTCTTGGTAGCACCACAGTGACCATGATCCTCATGAGCCTCCTTTATTAGCAAATGGCGTATAGACGAGAAAGGAATACAAAACTTGCCAGCACAAAATAAGTAGCCATCGTTAATGAAGAAAGACTTATGCTCTTGGAGGTCAAGGCATTGAGCGAATATATCCTTGAAGTCAAGGTCCGTGGCATATAACTCTTTGATAAGGGGAAAACTATGGATCTTGGCGTCCATATCCACAAGATGAATATACCGTTGAGAAAGGGCATCAACTAACACATTCTCTTTCTCTTTCTTATTCCGAATGACATATGGAAAGGTTTCAAGAAATTCAACCCAACTTGCGTGGCGCCAACTTAGTTAATAAGCTCATGTAACGGTGCCACTATTGAGCTAAAGTCCTTGACAAAGCGTCGATAGTATTCCGCTAAGCCGAGAAAGGCTCGGACCATGGTGGCCGTACGTACTAGGTAGGCCACTCCCAAATGACGCAAACTTTTGATTTGTCTACTCGTAGTCCGTCCTTAGACACGACATATCTAAGAAAAATCGTGGTGTCCAAGCAAAAGACACATTTCTCAAATGTTATATACATTTAAGAGTCTAAGGCACTCGAGCACTTGGTGAAAGTGCCCAATGTGTTCATCCAAAGACTTGCTCAAAACGGGAATATCATCGAAATAACCTACTAAAAAAATACCTAAAAATCGACGCAAAACATGGTTCATGAGGCGCATGAACGTGGACGGGAGTTGGAGAGGCCAAATGGCATGACAAGCCACTCGTAGAGGTCATGCTTCGTCTTGAAGGCCGTCTTCCACTCATCACCTTCGGCCATGCGGATTTGGTGGTGCCCGCTCCGGAGATCGATCTTTGAGAAGATGGTGGCATGATGATGCTCGTCTAGTTGTCATTGAGGTGCGGAATCGGCTGACAGTTATTTGGTTGATGGCTCGACAATCTATGCACATTTGCCAAGATCCGCCCTTCTTGGGCATTGGTATGACTGGTAAGGCACATGGTGATAAAGACTCATGAACATGCCCCCAGTCTAGGAGCTCTTGGATTTGGCATTGTAGCTCCTTGGTCTCTTCGGACTTGCACGGTAAGCGGTACGGTTGGGCAAAGACGCGTCGGGTACCAAGTCGATTTGGTGCTCAATTCCTCGGATTGGTGGCATGTCGGGTGGTAGTTCATCGGTCAAAATACCCTGAAATTCGGACTACAAAAAATACATTTGCGACTTTTTGCGACGACATCCACCTTTTTTCGACGGCATTGTGTCGGCTAATACGCTGACGCTAAGATTTCTGTCACAAGAGTTCTTTGCGTCGGTAATTTTCCGTTGTGTAAAAGCTTGTGACGGCATGGCGTCGGCAACTTCCGTCGCAAAAAAGTGGTCACCATCGGCGCCAACTTTAAATTTTGCGACTGATAAGGCCGTCACAAAAAGCCGATGATGTGTATTTTTCAAATATTTGCGACGGAACTTGCCGTCGCAAAGGCCGTTGCAAAAAATAAACGACTAACCGAATTGAGCATTGAGACAACTATCCCCGTCTCAAAAAGTGTAACGGGTACATTATTTAAAATCTACGATGGTACATTGTCGGCGCAATGTTACACCTGAATCGCATACTAGTAATTGCGATGATTTGGAGTCATCACAAAAGTATGGAAAAAGCACTTATTAATATGTTATTCATATTTGTCCGAAAACAAAAGTATGGCAAAAGGATGTTTTTATCAGCACCCAATGTAATTGATACATAATTCATATTCGTCCGAAAACAAAAGTACTAATTAATACGCAATTCATGTTTGTCCGAACACAAAAGTATGACAAAAAGATGTTTCCATTGGTTTCAAGTCATTGTGTACAACACAAAATGAAACATATTTAAACGTTATCACTTGGATTTTCTTCTTGAACAACTTCTTTAGCGGTGGAGTCTCTTTGACCTTCCTCTCCAATAGACTCATTTTGATGAACACTTGTTCCACTCTACAAAACCAAAATTCTCTACACTAACAACAAAATATGATATTCAAGCATTTGTTAACAATATAATTAACAACACTACACATTAACAACACTTGCCATGCTATGAAGGGGGCTACTGTTGAAGATGATCAATTTGGACCCAATTTGTAGACCAATTGAGTGTTTTGTTTTTGGGACTTCTTTTTTGTGGTCAAGAAGATGCTTTAATTGGTTATTTCTCTTATAGTGTACTTATAAATGTGGTTTTAGTGAAAGAATTAATGCAAGGAAATTAAAGATGTAAGCTTGGGGTTTTTATGTTAATTATGTCTCAATGTGACTAGTTAGATTGGCGTCATGAAATCAATTTGGATATGCATGTATTTTAAAGCAGACTACCAAGTTGAAAATTTCCATCAATTGCATACTTCAACTCTACAAACTAGTAGATTAAACAATAAGAAGCTTCTTGTCTATTTTTTTAACTCCACATACTAGACAATACGTAAGCAATCTAACTAACAAAGTAGCAACTATCCACAAGTGTACGAGAGTTGCTGTGTACGAGAAACACTACTAAGCATCAGGCAAACCATAAAATCCAATCAGACAAATCATGAAACCACAAAACCCAATTAACAACACTACGAAAACCAAGCGAATTCAAGCCTAAAATTAGTAGCCTCGTTACTTTTTCGTACACTAAACCAATAAAATTAGTAGTCTCATGAAGAACTTAGAAATTTAAACATTTAAGCAACTTCTTTTGTGCATAAAAATAATACAACTCAAAAAATAAATTGAACACACTTGAACTAGTGAATTTGCACTCCTCCCATCATTGCTTTCCAAAAGCGTAAGATGATCAAGTACTTGTTGATATTATATCTCATATTGTCGTGTCGTGTCCTCATTCACTTTTCTTACCTCTCTAGTCATTGTTTCAGTAATCTCTCTGATAAACTTTTGTATGAAATATAGTGTGTTAGTAGGTGCTAGTGGTTTAGATCGGTACACTAAAGTATGAGGGACACCTCTACCTTAAGGTCGACAATACTCATGGCTGTCCTCTCCCATCACTCTATGAAACACTCTGTCTCTCACAACCGTAAGATGTGTTGATCCTCATGTTCCTTACTTAATTATTTTTTGAAGTCCTTCTCCATTATTTTTACACATAAGTTAATTAACTCAACTAAAAGTAAACATAATTATGTCCTTCATGATTAATGTATAAATTTACAACTGCCAGAATAACATCATGATTAGTTAGGTTCCGTGATTTTATCAAGACACTCATTTTATTAGTGGATTGCCAATCATTTTCCATCTGTCAAGTACAACAATTAATACAACAAAGTAGTTAGTAATATTAATGGAGCAAAAAAAAATTGCATTGAAAAATGCAAAGTGCCTCTTACTTTATAAGATTTTAGTGAAGATATTAAAAAAAAAACAAGTGGAAAACATTAAGCAATTCAAAGTTCTATTTCTATCTTCTGTTTGACACCCAAAAAGTACAGAAAACAATGTAAGAGAAAACAATGAAACAATTTGTAAAAGTACAGAAAGTTAGTTGTTGCAATAGTGCACATAATTCACATTGTAAGTGAATTCTTAACAGAAATTGGATGTTGCAAAAGGGCAACAGTGAAACAGTTTGTACGACAACTAACAAAAATATATGGTAGAACTAACATCCTTGTTTGCATACACGAAGTCTAAAAATTGATATATCTTGGTAAATATATGAGACCGAACATCTAGTTCTGCAATCAATCCATGACTTGTCTAAAGGCATTGTATTATCGATTACATCTATACATTTTTACAAACATATATAAACTTGACATGTAAAAGTAACAATATATAAGTAGAATACAACGGTTTCTTTACAACAACTAACAAATGATCGATGAGGGGAAAAACTAACTACGAAGTATATATAAATATGTAAGTATTATATGTTTGAAATTCATTGATAGAAATCAAGCGGTAAAAACTAGTTTATAGTCATAACTTTAAGAAAAGAAAGAGTAAGATTTTCAGCACACCATCATTGATAGAAATTAGTTGGTAGAGATTACATATTTAGCACAATTTCATGTATTAGAAGCTACTTTACAAAATTATAAGCTATTGAAAAGATCACACTTTTGGTTTTAAAATTATAACATTGTGGAAAAATGATTTGTTTTCCCAAGTACTTCAATCACAATCAAGAGAATACTAGGAATACCCGTGTGGGCGTGTATACTAAACCTAAGGTTTAACTTATGAAAATACATATGAGGGCAAGATAACTTTCTAAAGAATACAAGTCTGTTGCAAACTCATGTACAAAATGATTGAAGCTAAATCTGAAACTTCTTACATGAGGATTACTTTGCAAGTTAGATATGATATTCCAAAAACAGAAAATTGGAACAGAAACGTAATGGCCCAAAATAACTAGTCAAGATTATAAGGAATAAATTAAAGCTACAGTAATTAGGATATTATTGTATCATCTACCTAAATAATTGCTTAAATAAGTAATGTACCAAGTAAACTAGTTGTTGTCTTACTTTGTATTGACATGGAATTAAGAAAGAAAGACACGTCACATGAGTATGATTTCTTTATGCATCTTTTTAAACAATTTGTGTGATGCGGGTAAAAGAGAATAGCATGAAAACTTATTTATATAAAAATTCATGGATAGAAATCGGCCGGTAAAACCTAATTTATTTTACTGAATAGTTAGGACTCCAAGTCCCATATTTTGAAGTGTAGAAAACACACTTTTGTTGTTGTCAAGAATCATGAAAACTTACAAAAAAAAATGGATAGAAAAATAACACACCTTCATGTATTAGAAGCTACTGTACAAAATAGTAAGCTACTGAAAAGAGCACACTTTTGGTTTTAAAATTAAAACAATGTGAAAAATGATTTGTTTTCCCAAGTATTTCAATCACAATCAAGAGAATATTAGGCATACCCGTGTGGCCGTGTATACTAGACTTAAGGTTTAACCATTTGGAGATTCATATAAATACAAAGGACATCTTATTTGAATACTCTTTAGTCGTTAGTCTATTGCTCTAGATGGTCAATCATTTGTAGTTGCTAACTTAATAGTATGCAATTGGTTTTTAGATTTCATTAGACTAAATCCAGACTTGCTTATTATTTTTTCAATGAAGGATTACCTCCACATCTCATATCCCCCTTGTATATCTGCTGAAAATCGAAACAGACAACCAATTTCTTGCTTTAGTTTTCAGAAATATACTTATTGTTTGCTGCAAAAGAAATACGGAAATTCTGTAATAATATATCTAAATTTGTGCTATACATAATCTCTAATACCAATAAAGTTGGAGGGGTTTGTGAGGTGACAGTGGTTTGTGCTCGAGCTTCCTTGGTATGGGTTCATTAGGAAGATTTTTTTCACAATGAGTTCTGAATGGGAATCAGAAACGATCTTTAGCTAGATTAAAAATCACAAACAAAACAAGGGAGAGACGGAGGAGAGATGAAGAAGAGATACCTTCGACTGAGGAGCAACAATGGTGGAAGGGATTGAAAACCGTAAGATTGAGGAGCACCTATGGAAGAATCATGGAAGAAATGAAAAGGATAAACGTTTTAGGTCTAATCTGAAACTCAAGTTCTAAAATGAGAAGAAGGACTGGAATCAGAAACAACAATAATCACAAACAAAACAAGAAAGAGACGAATAAGAGACAAAGACGTGATACCTTCGATCGAGGAGCAACAATGGTGGAAGGGATTGAAAACCGTTGAGGGGCACCTATGGAATAATCGTGGAAGAGGTTTAACCTTTTAGGACTTATATGATTTTTCCCTCTTGTATCCAAAAAAGGTAAATAAAAGTAGAATTATTACTTTTATATTTTTTTTTATTTACGGGCCTCAATTTTTTTTGGAGCTCAACTTTGAGCCGCAATCTAGGATTTTGCGACAGTGATCAAGAGCCGACGCGAAGACAATTATTTTAACGACGACTTCTAAATACTGTCGCAAATCGATGTAATATTCGCGCCGAGAATGATTACGCGGTCGCAAACTAAACGACTACAGTTAACGCCGTCGCAAAAATTACTCATTGGCGTCGGGAAACCCATCCCAACGCAAACCTTCTGTAACACCCCGATTCCGCGGGACTCGGGATGTCACATTGGGTTAGGATCTCACAATGGATCCTGACCCTAGCCTGACAACAAATTCACTGGGCCTTACAACATGGCACTGACAGATATAAAAACAAATACATAAAACCGTATAACCAAAGGTAAACAACAACATAGCCGAGTATGAAACGACATCCTCACACAGGAGGTAAACAAGACATCATCCTCACGCAGGAGGGAAAACATTAACAACCCCAAAACCAACCACCTAATGTACGAGAGTCCTCGGCCTGTCACCCTGCCAGATCACCCAACAGCGCCTATCCTGCAAACATCTAAAACACGGTATGAAACCGTTAGCTAACCATACATATAATGGGTAATGCATAAGCACAAGCACAATCATGAAAGATAAACACATCAGCATGCTATAACACATTTACCCATTCATTATCTTTATATAATAATCAATCACTCAAAAACCGTATATATATATATATATATATAGAGGTCAGTTCCGGTGAGGAGAAGGCTTGTAGATAGGAATTAGGAGGGTTGTGAGCCATTGGATGAGATCTAAATCAACGGCTCACACACACTCATTATTAATGACATATTATTTAATTTCCTAAATCTGGCTGTGAAAAAGAATTGTAGGTAGAGTGTTCAGTTGGTCTTCAATTTTGATTTCGTATACACGAAAGGCTGGGAATAGGATTTCTATGAAAGAATAACGTGAAACAAGTCCTCCATGGATGCTAGTGGGCCACCCACCCATCAGCAAAAAAAATTGCCGGTGACTTTCTTCTGGCCATGTGATAACTCCACCCTTCTCCCCTCTCTATTTCAAAATTTACTTCCCTATTTAATTCCCTAAATCTCCAATCCAATTATTACCACACTAACATCGTTCCAAATTTCATTTCTCTTTTGGACATCCTGGTGCAGATTAAACTAATTTGAGGTGTGAGTATTGCTTGAAAATGGTGGACAAGTGGGTGAGAATGGTGACGGTCCAAACGCCCACAAACATAGCCGTGATCAAGTATCGGGGAAAAAGAGATGAAACCTTAATTTTGCCTGTTAATGATAGTATTAGCGTTACTCTTGATCTCAATCATCTTTGTACCACCACCATTGTCTCCGTTAGCCCTTTATTTAACCAAGATCGGATGTGGCTCAATGACAAAGTATGTGTGACCAAATAGTTTATAATATTTACAAGAACAATGACATCAAAAGTATGAACACCGATGAATAAAAACATGAACAATGACGTATAAAAGTATGAACATAGATGACTTATCTATAACTTTGACACATACATAACATATTATGTCATCTTTTAACGTTTTGTAATGAATTATTATAATTTTTTGTGGTTATATACTGTAAATGAACATCTATGCATTATAAATGAACACAAAAGAATAAATAACATGACACTTTGATGAATAAAAAAACTATGAACACCGATGTATAAAAACATGAACAATGACGTATAAAAGTATGAACACTGATGACTATTTTTTAACGTAAGAGTATTTTTGCAGATTTTAAGTCAATTTACAAAAATACCATTAATGATGAGCGTGTGTGAGCCCTTGATTTAAAATTCATCCAATGGCTTACAGCCTTCCTAATTCCTATCTACAAGCTCTCTCCTCACTTGAACTAAAATCTATATATATATATATATATATATATATATATATATATATATATATATATATATATATATATATATATATATACATACATATGTATGTATACATACATATATGTATATATATATGTATGTATACATACATATGTATACATATATATATATACATATATATATATATATATATATATATATATGTATATATACATATATATATATATATATATGTATATATACATATATATATATATATGTATATATGTATATATATATGTATGTATATATGTATATATATATATGTATGTATATATGTATATATATATGTATGTATATATGTATATATAGATTTTAGTTCAAGTGAGGAGAGAGCTTGTAGATAGGAATTAGGAGGGCTGTAAGCCATTGGATGAATTTAAATCAAGGGCTCTCACACGCTCATCATTAATGGCATTTTTGTAAATTGACTAAAAATCTGGAAAAATACCCTTACGTTCAAAATAGTCATCGGTGTTCATACTTTTATATGTCATTGTTCATGTTTTTATACATCGGTGTTCATAGTATTTTTATTCATCAAAGTGTCATGTCCATTTATTTTTTTGTGTTCATTTTATAATGAATAGATGTTCATTTAAAGTATATAACCACAAAAAATAAAAAAAAACTCATCACAAAACGTTAAAAGATTATCATAATATGTTATGTATGTGTCAAAGTTATAGATAAGTAATTGGTGTTCATACTTTTATACGTCATTGTTCATGTTTTCATTCATCAGTATTCATACTTTTTATATCATTGTTCCTGTGAATATTATAAACTATTTTTCTATAAGAATTTTACCGAACAATTTGCGTGCAAACTAAAAGGAGCATATAGATTATTCAATTGGAGCTATTAGACCAACTCAACATATGTATATACATGTATTTTCTCAATCAAACTTATCAAACATAAAATGATTCAAACAAATTTGATTTCGAACACAAACATCAATCATAATGAAACCTAAATCTTAAGAATGAAAATCTAAACAGTGAGAGTAGAAATTCGAAGAAACAAAACCTGAATCGTCTTGTATTCTCTTTGATTTCACAATTTTTTATGTAATCGATATTTGAATATTATAAACACGATTTTAAAGAAAAGTATAATTTTTTTAAAAAAATGAATATCATATTATAAACACCATAACTGTAAAAAAAAAATGAATACATACTTGTTAAAAAATGACCATCATATTTTATTAACACGATTTGAAAGAATAGTATAATTTTTTTTAAAAATCCAAAAAAAATGTTTTACAAAATTACAAAAATGAACAATTAATGTTAAAAAACGAATAGTTAGTGTTGGGAAAAAAATGAACATTTATTGATAAAATATGAACAATGACTCTTTTAAAAATGAACACATACTCATAAAAATATGAACACCAATTTTTATTTACAAAGAAATGCTGAAAAAAAAGGTGACGTGGCATGCCACATGTCACCACCCCGGCTCTCCTCATTCCTATCTGCAAGAGTCCTCCTCACCGGAATTGGACCTTGTATATATATATATATATATATATATATATATATATATATATATATATATATATATATATATATATATATATATATATATATATATATATATATATATATATATATATATATATATATATATATATATATATATATATATATATGAAAGTATGTGACACGAGGACCGATACATCCCCGCCTCTGAGTGCAATGTCCAGCTGTACGAGTATTGATCACACAATCCGTGTACCCTATGGGAGTGGATTGCGCCCTTCCTGTAAACCAGTCTTACCCAACATCAAAGAACCTCCCAGACTCCACGGCGGGATGAAAGGAAAATGTTATCATAGTCACGCAGTGGGGCAGTCAATAGAACATAGGTCGATAAAAACGACAACTCATGCTATCATAACAAACATATAAAGCACACACCACTCATGCGAACACCCAATATAGGGATGGTAGCTAAGTAAGTCCTACGGACTTACCTCAACCTCGTACAAACTCAACCACGATCACCTCTACAGTGGAGGGTCAACACGCCTATAAACAAGGCATAAAGAGATATATCAACCTCTATTCATCAAAGGGGTCACGTCACACCTAGACCCAAAGGGATCCATAAGGATTATACTCAATCGATAAGCCTCACAACCAACTAAACCTCAATATCTCAACATAACTCACGATTCCTCAAATCTCAAGGTAGTATCTAATCGACATTCCTCAATCTCAATTCTAATCCTAATTTAATTAATTAACCTTTAATATAATAATTAAATTTTGCCAAAATAACGTTTTGTCCGCAAGTAATTTCTAAACCCATTTGTCATCAGATTTCATCAAACAAACTACCCATAATCACCAAAATAATATAAAGACCACAATGGAATTTCTAATTGTCCTATTTGACAAGCCTAAGTCAATTTTGGCCAAATCGCAATACGGAAAATGAATAAATTCATAACTTATTCGTTACTAACCCGATTGACGATCTGAAAGAAGATTTTGAATCACAACGACGCATGCTACGCATGGACAACATCAAATTCACCAGAATCTGAGCGACGGAACCGTCTTGTTGACATATATGCTCGACCATCCCTCCATATACTCGGAAATGCAGAAACTCGGTACCGTTATGAAGAGAATGAAGAGAGGAATCCAGAAATTCAAACGGAATTGAAATCGGAGAGTAGATATGAGTTTGAAGGCTGAAAGAAATCAGAGCTTTTATGAGGAAACGTAAAAGGAAATGAATTAATAAAGGATTTTCAGCTATTTATAGTGAAGGCGATAATTATCCTTTAGCGAAGTCGATAATTATCCTTTAACCGATCCAAAGGCGGGTCGAACCTCTTTCTCCAAACTTCTCGAGATTGGAGTAATATATCTGGAATATTGTAGGGATAATTATACCAAAACTGCCTCGAAAAACGTGTATTCCTAAGCCGTCTTTCTTAGCCGTTAAGAAACGAAATAGCGACTCTTTTGGCCGTTTTGCCTCTCCATGTTCTTTCATATCTAGGATATATCCGATGTCTTGATCATTTCTCTCAACTGCATTTTTATTAATTGGATCTCCCAAATACTCCAAATAACACCGGAGGGTAAAAGCAATTACTCGGGGAAAAAGTAAAAATTTCCCCAAACGTTCAAAATTACGCCACAAACATAACGGTGGGACTCATACTCATCGCTTGCAAAATCTTCGCGAGTTATATGTCAGATTGTATCAAGGATTAAGTTAATCAACATTAATTAGAATTCGGAAATCCTAGCTATTACATCACACACCCCTTAAAAAAAGTTTCGTCCCGAAAATTGAACAATTCCCAAATTCTCTCGGACCCATACGCCGAGGTATAAACACTGTCTCTATCGGAGGTATCACATCTCCGTTCAAATGTATCAACCTATAACAATCTATAATCTCAAAACATAAGCATGGAGGAATCATCAACTCTAGAAAACAGGATCATCACGCTATCCCAAAGGCATGGAGGTAAGACATCTCCAGCAGTCTAATCTTATCCCAAAGATACAGAGGTAAAACATCTCTAGCAACTATATCCTTAATCACACTGTGGAGGAAAACATCTCCAAGAACTATAATCACTATAACAATATGGAGGAAATACACCTCCAACTGGCTCACATCACAAGGGTATGGAGGAAAAACATCTCCAGCTACCAACTCATCATCAAGGAGGAAACACATCTCCAAAACACAAATGACCGTATGGAGGAAGAACATCTCCAGAAACCTCTATACCTAAATCCCAAACATGGAGGTAATATCATCTCCAACTAAACCTAATCTCATTCTACAGCATGAAGGTAGAACCATCTCCAGTTGACCTATACACGATGGTATGGAGGTAGAACTTCTTCAATGGTAAAATCATCACTCGATGACTTGGAGGTAAAACTTCTCCAGCCATAACATAACTCGCCCTAACATAACAAGATCCACTAGGATCACCAATAATCTAGCACGGAAGAGAACATCACATATCACATAATCACATAATCACATTATCATATATCTCATAATATACAACCATGGCTTGCTCAGCAAGTCTACGGTGCAGCCTTCCTTGCATAAACTCGGATTAGTTCCTATGGATACTATCCTCAGTCACTTAGGTGGCCTCGTCTTGGTCACTATACTCTCATCAGAAAAATGTTCTTCAAACATAAACGTCTTATACCTCATTCTAAGACTGCAACAGGATATTCAACAAACATGTGGTCTGCCTCGACCACTAAAATCATCATGACTCACAGTGCGTCTCGGGTTTGGCATATACTCCCTTAGCTGAGGCACGTGAACAACATGGTGAATACCCTCTAACCTCGGAGGCAAAGCTACTATGTATGCTGCCTTCCCAACTCTATCCAGTATCTAGAAAGGACCGACATATCGGGGACTCAACTTCCCCCCTTATGCCAAAACGTTTGACGCCTTGCGTCAGAGATACTCTCAGCTAGACATGAGCTCCTATTCTGAACTCTAGAGGCCTGCGCCTCTTGTCTACATACGACTTCTGGCGACTCTATGCCGCCAACATCCTCTTCCTAAACAGTGCTACTCGAGGCATAGCATCTTGAATCTTCTTTGGTGCTATCCCACTGGTACTTCTAGTCTCATCCCAACATAAAGGTGTACAACATCTACGCCCATACAATGCCTCATAATGGGCCATCCCAATAGATGCATGCCAGTTGTTGTATGATACTCAACCAATGGGAGGTAATCTGATCATCCTTGTCCCAATCCAACACAACAACTCGCAACATATCCTCAAGGGTCTGGATGGTCCTCTTTGACTGACCATCAGTCTAGGGTAAAACGCAGTCGTGAAGTGTAGACTTGTCCCCAAAGCAGTCTGAATTTGTTGTCAAAATCCTAGGTTAGCTTAAACCATCTACGCTGACAGTTATTCAATTCTCACTACGTAACACTATAGTTCAGACTCATATGGTCTGTGAGGATCTGTCATATAGCACCATACAGGTAATGTCTGCAGATTCTCAAAGCATGAACTACCGCTACTAACTCTAGATCGTGAGTCGGGTAGTTCTTCTCATACGTCTTCAACTAGCGAGACGCATATGCAATCACTTTGTCCTTCTACATCAAAACACATCCCAAACCTAGCTTGGATGCATCACTATAGACAACAAAATCATAGGAATCCTTTGACTATGCCAGAACAGGAGCAGAAGTCAACGCCTCTTCAACTCCTCAAACTCTGGGCAAACTGATCAGTTCACACAAATATGGGAGGCTTCCTCAAAAGACTCGTAAGTGGACGGTGATCACAGAAAATCCTTCAACAAAGCGTTGGTAATAAACGGCTAAGATGAGAAAGCTACGTACTTCCTTACTGTTCATCAATATCGTCCATGCTGCAACATACTCAATCTTCGCCGGATCAATCTTGATCCCACTGGCAGATACCATGTGGCCTAGAAAAGCAATCATCAGACATCCAGAACTCGCACTTAGAGAGCTTGGCATACAACCCTCTATCCCTCAAAATCTATAAAACTGTCCTCAGATGACCGGCATGCTCCTCTCTGCTACGAGAGTATACCAGAATGTCATCAATGAAGACTACCACAAACTGATCAAGGAAGTCGAAGAAGATATTGTTCATCAACTCCGTGGAGGTAGCGGGGCATTCGTGAGCCCGAATGACATCACTACAAACTCGTAGTGTCCATAACGGGTACGAAATGCCATCCTATGAACTGCCTGCTCTCCCCCCTTAACAGGTGATATCCTAAGCGCAAGGAAGTCTTAGAACACATAATCGCTTCTTGAAGCTGACACAATAAGTTGTCAACACGACACAATGAATACACTAGGGCGAATGAAGTCCTTCTCTACCCATTCCTCAAGTTGTCTCTTCAGCTCTAACATCTCAACAGGCGTCATATGATATGGGTCCTTTCAAATCAATCTCATACCACACTTCAACTCAATATCAAAGTCCACACTCCACTGAGGCAGCAAACCAGACGGTTTAGTAACACGTCTCTAAGCTCATAAACAACTGGAATATCTTCCAAGGCTGGACTCTCTTCCTCCTTCATGACATAACGTCAAAAGGAATCACATGCCTGTGCTATAAGCCTTGTTGCCCGTATGGCACTAATAACAAAACCAGTCTCATCATAGGTCTTAACCTCGGAAGACCTCTATCTAATCTATCTCAGTAGAGACTATAACAGTTTTCCAACTGGCATATAACACAACATGATATCTATCCGTCTCATCCATACACATAATGACCTCCTCATGCACCTATGACATGACAAAGAAGTCTACAAGCAACACACAAGTCCCTACATAAAGGGGATAATCACATATCTCGCGGGTACCTCAGACCCCTAACTGGTATCCCTATCAAGGAAGGTCTACCCTCTATTGTATCTAAAATCAATTTATACAGGCATCAAAAGCAAAGAGTGCATAACACCCATATCAAACAAAACTCCACTAGGTAAACCATTAACGAGAATGGTACTTGTGACAGCTAACGCCAATAGCTCCATTGTATATCATCACTCAAACCTCGAACCTATGCTCCTCAGGTATCATTGAGGTCATCACCATAGCCTCTACTTCTACTCTTTTTGCACTGGAAAGAGGAAGGTCTTGTTGAGAAGAAACACTACCTTGCTGACAAAAAGGGGCCAAATGGCCTAGTTCACCACATGTAAAGCACGCTATCGGTGCCAAGGAACACTCAGGGCGCAAATGATCTGGATCGCCATAGTTGAGACACAAACGTCCCATCCCTGCTACTGATGCAGGTGACTCCTTTGCACTTTTCAGCTCAAAGGCTCTACCCTGAGCTCCCCTAGTGTCAGTGGTACTTCCACCACGACCTCTACCTCTATTCGACCCGGGAACAGATCCCTGAGTAGAAGGACGATCTAAAGCTCTCTGTTGTTCTTGTGTTTGCTGCTGAGGTGTCCTCTGACCACCTCTCGCCACACTGGCAGGGGAAGATCCTTACTGTGATGCAACTATACCTTGCCTACAGAAGGCAGCTCTATGACCTGGTCTACCATAGGTGTAGCAAATCACTGGTGGTCTCATACACTTTGGTCGCAAATGTCCAGACTTCCCACAGTTATAACAAGATCTCATCTCACCAACAGTCCATGTAGAACGGGGATCACTCGAATGTCCATGTGCTAGACTTTGTCTACCTCCTGAAGGGTCTACTTCCTCATTCACTAGCTCGATCCGTTGTTTCTTCTTTTATCTGGAAGCTTCAGTTGATACCATAGATGTTGGTAAGCCCGGTGTAAGTTTACCCGCTCTTTCAGCTTCATATACTTGCCGTATATATTCTCTAAACTCGAGTCCACTCATCGAGACGTAATCAAGCTCTTCATGGTCGTCATCTGCTATAGGCGATAAAATAGCGGAAATGGTCCCTGACCTATCGCTATTGGAGGAAGAGGGGGCATATTCCCACCTCGTTCCACTACAGATGTTGCTCTAGTCTGAGCCATCTGCAGAGTATACACACCTAATCTTATAAGGTTATATATATGCCATATGTATCGGTATATATGTATATAACACATCCACATAATCCATAATACACATATATATACATATCTATGCTGCAGAGATCCATGGCAGAGGCGACGACTTCTCGTACATTCTAATTCAAAACCACACTTAAAACCAAAAATCCTTTTGAAAACGTCAGACCCCTTTCAGGTTCTGTTTATTGTACCTATCAAACCTCATTGCAAGAAACAAGTGTCATTGTTGTCAACCTAAGGCTCTAATACCAACTCTGTAACACCCCGATTCCGCGGGACTCGGGATGTCACATTGGGCTAGGATCTCACAATGGATCCTGACCCTAGCCTGACAACAAATTTACTGGGTCTTACAACATGGCACTGACAAATATAAAAACAAATACATAAAACCGTATAAACTGTATAACCAAAGGTAAACAACAACATAGCCGAGTATGAAACGACATCCTCACACAGGAGGTAAACAAGATATCATCCTCACGCAGGAGGGAAAACATTAACAATCCCAAAACCAACCACCTAATGTACGAGAGTCCTCGGCCTGTCACCCTGCCAGATCACCAAGCAGCGCCTATCTTACAAACATCTAAAACACGGTATGAAACCGTTAGCTAACCATACATATAATGGGTAATGCATAAGCACAAGCACAATCATGAAAGATAAACACATCAGCATGCTATCACACATTTACCCATTTATTATCTTTATATAATAATCATTCACTCAAAAACCATATATATATATATATATATATATATATAGATGACTGTATGTGACACGAGGGATGATACATCCTCGCCTCTGAGTGCAATATCCAGCTGTACGAGTATCGGTCACACAATCCGTGTATCCTATGGGAGTGGATTGCGCCCTTCCTATAAACCAGTCTGGCCCGACATCAAAGAACCTCCCAAACTCCACGGCGGGATGAAAGGGAAAGGTTATCATAGCCACGCAGTGAGGCAGTCAATAGAACATAGGTTGATAAAAACGACAACTCATGCTATCATAGCAAACATATAAAGCACACACCACTCATGCAAACACCCAATATAGGGATGGTAGCTAAGCAAGTCCTACGGAGTTACCTTAACCTCGTACAAACTCAACCACGATCACCATTACACTGGAGGGACAACACGGCCTATAAACAAGGCATAAAGAGATATATCAACCTCTATTCATCAAAGGGGTCACACTTAGACCCAAAGGGATCCATAAGGATCATACTCAATCTATAAGCCTCACAACCAACTAAAACCTCAATATCTGAACATAACTCACTGTTCCTCAAATCTCAAGGTAGTAACTAATCGGCATTCCTCAATCTTAATTCTAATATTAATTTAATCAATTAACCTTTAATATATTAATTAAATTTTGCCAGAATAACGTTTTGCCCGCAGGCAATTTCTAAACCCATCTGTCATCAGATTTTATCAAACAAACTACCCATAATCTCCAAAATAATATAACAACCATAATGGAATTTCTAATTGTCCTATTTAACAAGCCTAAAGTCAATTTTGGCCAAATCGCAGTATGGAAAACGAATAAATTCATAACTTATTCGTGACTAACCCGATTGACGATCTGAAAGAAGATTCGGAATCACGACGCATGCTACGCATGGACAACATCAAATTTACCGGAATCTGAGCGACGGAACCGTCCTAATGACATATATGCTCGACCAGCCCTCCATATACTCGGAAATGCAGAAACTCGGTACCGATATGAAGAGAATGAAGAGAGGAATCCAGAAACTCAAACGGAATTGAAATCGGATTAGAAACGGAGAGTAGATCTGAGTTTGAAGGTTAAGAGAAATCAGAGCTTTTACGAGGAAACGTGAAAGGAAATGAATTAATAAAGGATTTTCCGCTATTTCCTTACTATAATAAAAGAGGGAGTTGCCCCATGAATAGTACCTTTCCTGATTTGTCCTTGCAGCATTTTATTTCTAGCTTTGCCCTTGTTAGTTTAGTTATATTACGTCCCAATTTTTACTGTTTTTATTTTTTTTGCTTTTCACTTTTTCCTTTAATATGTTCATTGTTGTTTATACGTGTTAGTCTTCTTCTGCAAGAATCGTTGTGGCTTCTTCAAGAAGTGTATTCTTCTCCAACGTGTCTTCTTCTGCAAGCATGGTTGTGGCTTCTTCAGGAAGTGTCTTCTTCTCCAAATAACTTTGTGGCTTCCTTTGAAAGCAGCCTTCACTTTTGGCTTCAACCGCGTAAAACCCTAAATGTATTCTACACTTCTTACCGTCTTCTTCCCCACAACATTGCTCTCCTTCCTGGTGAAGGCATTGGACCGAGATTATCTGATCGACACCGTCGGCTCATCAACCTTCTTCCTCTTCCTCCGGATCTTGATTTCAGATTAGCTCTTCGACCTCCTCTTTCTTTTCTCTCAAGTCTGACCCTTTCTCTATTCTGTCTCCTTTCAAAGGTGTAGTGAGGACTACAACAACAGGAAGCAAGATCTCATCTTCAGTTCTTCCTTAGTCGATATCTTCCCGCTTTAGGTTCGTCGTCAACCGATCCCTTTTAAGATTGAGATTAGTTTATGTTGAATTTTCTGTTCTCAATTTTTCTCTTTTGGTACTAGGGTTTCTATGGGTGCCAATCGACATCTCCTTCAAGATCCGCATCAATCTCTTCACGTCTCCTAGATCCGCTCAATTTGGGTGTCCACTCTTCTTCCTGCTGGCATTGCTATTTTGATTTCGTGGTGAACGCGCCTCGATCTCTTCATTATCTCATAAACCTCTTGCATGTCTTCCGGATATCTCGCTGATGTGGTTAATTTTGGAAGAAAAATTAACCGATCGATTTTTGTTTTACAGATTGAGAGTAGTAGGAGTAATCGTCTCCGGAAATCAAAGGTGAGCTCCAGCGAAGATAGCGTCCAACTTGCCAATGAAACCTCAGATGGAGCAGATCTATTGTGAAATCCGGGACATTTTCCGAGCTCTCGAGCACGCTTCTCTCTTTTCTTCCTTACGCTTGTTGTTTCTTCGTTTTCCTTGGTTCTATTTTGTGGAATAGTTTCCACCGAGTTTTATGTTGATGTGTATATTAGCCTACACTTTTGGGGGTAGATTTTTGTTGTTTTTATCTGCTTATTGATCACTTGATTAGGAATTTTGGATGTTGTTGCTATTTGCCAGGTTAGTCTTCTATTATCGCTCTTGATTTTTTGTATATGATGAACTAATACTTCCCCCTTTTCTCTGGTGTAGATTATCTGATGAACTAATATTTTCCAGGTTCCTTTAATACCATGCTTGCATGTTAAGTACTCGATAAATGGATCTGAGTCTTACCATATGTTTGGTTATCCTTCCTTCTATTCTAATCGATTTATGCATTTTTCTGGTTTTCTATTCCGGTTCCTTTAATACCATAGCTGTATTGGATCAATGGTTCATTTAATACCAGCCAACTATTTTGAAAAACACCTATAGTTGAATCATATAAATTTAGTGATCGTACACTCAGTTTACTGTGGAATAATTAGTGTCAGATTCATCCAACCTGAAACTTTGTAAGCTAAAGTAGTAGTGGAATAGTTATAGTTGAATCAATGGTTCGAAGTCTAGATTTTCTATTCTCTGTTTTGCAGATTCTTCCTTTATATGATCTCTATGGAGCCCCATGTAGAGAACATCTGCTACTTTTGCTTATTTTTCAAATGAGTGTACGATTTTTCACTATCCCTTAGTTCACTTAGACTTGGGTGAAGATCAAAGTTTACATTCAACCCTCTTGCTAAAGTAGACACGGACCAATAATTAATCTTCGTTCTATACCAATCCCTAATTTTGTAATCGTTATTTTGTAAGCTAAAGTAGCAGTGGAATAAGCTGAAGAAGCAGAGTTTACATTGATCCAACCACATCATCGTCTTTATTTATATGATTTCAGCATTCCTTAATTTTATCTCACCAACCCTTATTTCGTTTGTTTCCGTCTACGAGTTTGTAATTTGTTTTGAACCGTATGTTTGCATAGTAGTTACATTTGTTGGAACACTATGTAAATATCTTCCAATTTTATCCTCTCTCTTAGAAGATAAAATTTTTTTTATACATTGCAATCTACCTTGTACTTGACATGTAGATGAAGAACAAATTCCTACGGGAGTGGGTCTCGTAGTCCTGTATATGAACAAATGAGTAGTGTAGAGAGCCAAATCAACTTCTGGTTGATCATAAACCTTGTCATTCATCAAGTTTTAATATGTTAGTTCTAATTTCAATCAAGAATGGGAAATGAGTAATGACCTCCGAGCAGATGTAGCTAGGCTTCAAGAGGGTATGAACCACGTGATAAGGATGGAGTCATGTACGAACATGCAACTATACTTGCATCGTTCTGTAGTTGTGTTTGATTACTTCTTTCGGCTAATTTACTCAATTTTGGAACTTGACCTATTTATTTAATGCCTATATATAAATCAGGGTTGCTACATTATCTTCAACTTGTTTGGATCTAATACTTTTTGCTTCCGTTTCTTGCCAAAATTTGCTTAAAATTGACATTTATGCTTTGGTTAACTAATATCTTTTCTTCTTTAATAGGTACTCAAAAATAAGTGTTCATTTATGGCTTGGTTTTGGATTAGAAAGTTGTGAACCTTGTCCCAGCTCTCGATTTTTGAGCAATTCAAAATATGCACTTGGAGTTTAAGCAAGAAGATCAAGTATCTGGCTATTGTGTTGTGTGAAATAACGTAATGATTAATGAATTTGTTAGCCTCATCTAAGCGCCTTCTCATAAACTTGCTCTGTTTGGCAGTTATTTGTTTAAAGAGGAGCCAACACAATTGTTAAATGAGATTGAAATTTCCTTTTTCGTTCTTAGTTATATTGTAATTTAATCATTAAATTAACGTTTCATTTTAATGTAATACCGGTCTCGTTTCTATGTAACACTTCTTCATCTTCATCATGTAATCTTGATCATGTAATAATAAAATTTCCAATTTGTTTCAAGAATATAGTATCTCTAAATATACTATTATAGGCAACGGCGTGCGTGCTACCCGCACTAGTATAGTGAAGACGATAATTATCCTTTAGCGAAGTCGATAATTATCATTTAACCGATCCAAAGGCGGGTCGAACCTCTTTCTCAAAACTTCTCAAGATTGGAATAATATATCTGGAATATTGTAGGGATAATTATTCCACAACTGCCTCGGAAAACGTGTATTCCTAAGCCGTCTTTCTTAGCCGTTAAGAAACGAAATAACGACTCTTTTGGCCGTTTTGCCTCTCCATGTTATTTCATATCTAGGATATATCCGATGTCCTGATAATTTCTCTCAACTGCATTTTTATTAATTGGAGCTCCCAAATGCTCCAAATAACACCGGATGGTAAAAGTAATTACTCGGGGGAAAAAGTAAAAATTTCCTCATACATCCAAAATTACGCCAGGAACATAACGGTGGGACTCATACTCATCACTTGCTAAATCTTCGCGAGTTATATGTCAATTACTATCAACGATTAAGTTAATCAACATTAATTAGAATTCGAAAATCCTAGCTATTACACCTCCGTCCCAAAACTAATTATTTTTTGTAGTGAAAGGAACGAGCAAGAAACAAAGAAACGTGTCTTTCATGACCGGTATTAAGTTGTGTCTTCGGGTTAAAAGGATCCGCGGCTCACACCATCCTTGAATGGTAGGAGCTGGAGGTGGCAAAGTTGCATGCGTAGGAACGATGCAACTTCTACTACCTTTCGACTCGATAGTATGGACATTAGGGGCGGAGTTATGGGATCCAGAAGTACGAGCATCCACAACATCGGGAGAGCTTCGAGGAAGGTTTGATGTTGCCGGCACTCTACTGGTCTCATATATGACTTGTTGCCTCTTCTGTTCCGCATAGTCAACTAAAATTTCGTGCGGAGTCATAGGCAATAGTGTGATCCGTTTTTCCATTATATTGGAACATGTATCGGTTAAGATAACCATAAAGAAACGATTGACGATCGAATTGTCATGGTCTTCCTAATAATACATGTGTGGTGTCCATTTTGATAACATCACAAAGAACCTTATCAACATAGGCGCCAATAGAAAACGTCACCCACGCTTGTTGTGTGAAGGTGTCAAATGCCTTATCAGAAATCCATTGGAGTCCATAAGGTTGTGGGTGGGGGTCGTAGGCAACTTAAAGATTTTTTACCACTTTTTCATTGACAATATTACAACATGAACCCCCATCGATTATAAGAGAGAGACTAGTAATATTGACAAAGCAACGAGAGTGGAAGAGATTCTCGCGTTGGTCAATAGGGATATGCTCTTTTACGGTCAAGATACGACGAGATACAAGGGCAAACTTACATGGTTGTGCCGGACCGCAAGTAAGTTGGTCGTCGCAAGGCTCCATGCCATAGTAGGGGTCAGCGTCTTGGTCATCTTCCATGATGATATCGTTGTTATCTTCATCTTTGCCGTCGTCATATGACCCGATTGGTGTTTGGGCAATCACGTTGGATATGACCAAACCCGCTACATTTTTAACACACGGGCTCTCTTGGACGTGACACCGTTTGAGATCCTTGTTGGGATCGGTCGGATGGTGTTTGTGGTGGAGCAACAGGGCCGCGATATGGTGTCTTCTCGGGAGCCGCTTTCCGTGAGGGTTGATCCATCCATGGGGATCCTTTAGCGGCACCGGAATCTTGAGGACTAGAAATATCTCGAGCACAAGAATTAATGTTATAAGCATATGACTAGAGGAAGAATTATACCTTGTATACCGAGGCGTTTTGAGTTGTTACTTATGAAGCTTCATGGACACATGACATAATGATCCCAAGTCCTTGTATGGTACTATCTTCAGAGGGCGCCGGATTGACGGATTAAGCCCACTCATGAATTTGGTTAGAAAGGCGGCGACGGAGGTCAATATGCCAACCTTCATATGCATGTCTTCAAGCTTCGCTAAATAAGCCACCGTGGTAAAACTTGTTGGAATTCAGCAATTTGCAACCGCATGTCGTTTTTGAAGTCATCGGGCACGTACTTCTTTGTCATGACATAGATCAATTGATCAAAATTCGCCACCGGTGCCCATCCTTGATTCTCACGGTTGATCTCGTACCGGTTCCACCAAGATTTGGCATCAACTTCAAAGTAAAGGGTTTCCACTTCGATTTTATCGTACTTCTCGTAATGACAATGTTTTAAGGCTCGTTTCATATCCCGTTATCAATCAAGAAACGCACATGAGTCATATTCACCATAAAATATAGGAAACTTAACCTTACCTTCCCTACGAACTTTGTAGGGATCCGGGCGGGGCGGTGCCATGTAGGTATCTTCGTGATGGGCTCGCCATTGGCCATCATTATGCCGGTGGCGCCATTGATTGTGTTGTGCATGCCTTGGTGGGTTAGGAGAGGCAACCATTCTTCTCCTTGATCTTGGTTCTCAAATGGCTCTCGGATGGACGGGTGCCATGGGAGGACATGTGCCACCTGGTCCAAGTCCGAATCATCGTCGGAAAAAGCGTCAAAATCATCTCTCTTATCATACTCATCATAACGCTTGTAAGGGACGTTGATTTTCAATGATGGTGGCAAGCCGTCGACCGTTAGACGGTTCAGCTCCCAAAATATGTTTACCTTTACGACATCCATCGGACATGGATGCATCGACCAAGGTTTCATTGGATTCCGTGGGGCGGTCGTAAGGGCAAGCATTTGTGCCCTCAAAGCTTTAAGTTCTTGCCTAAGAGCGACATTTCTTCGGATAAGAAGACATTGATCTCTTGCCATTCACGAGAATCCTGAGAATTTTCCATTTCGACGTTAGTCATAACTCCAAATTAACACGTATAATTCAAAATAATCAAATGAGCAATGTGACAAGTTAAGTCAATGTTACCCAACTTCAAGTGCGTTAGGGTTCTACCTTTAGAAATTCCATGTAGTGGTTAAGCAAGGAAGGCAAATCCAACAATTATGAACCAAAATGCACACAAAATTAAGAGATAATTTGTAAACGTGTAAGAAAATGGAGAGATATGAAATAAACGGATTGTTTAACCGGAAAGTACTACTTGCTTTTGGTCTTTTGACCTTTTGTGAAAAATCCAATTTTTCGGATGGACCGGTTTGCCGGACGTCTTTTAAACTTGTTTTTGTGGTTTTGTTTCTTCTTGAAACTTTTGAATGCAAGAGATGAATGCAATATCCGATTTTTTCAACAAAAACCCCTAAGAAATTGGTGAAATCGATTAACAAACTTGTCCGATTGAGTGAGAAAAAACGTGTACGATTAACGGTTTGATTGCAAACCGAAAATCTCCTAAGTTTGTTTGGAAAAAAAGATTGAGAAAAAACATTTTTCAATAAATTTGGATGAAGATACGAAGAACATGATGAAGATGATGAACTACAAAGGCAAAGAGAATGAATGTGATAACGCACAAAAAAAGAGTTAAGATAACTTAGCTTCGATCGCTTTGCTCTGATACCAATTTGATGCGTCATTGGACACGTCAAGGAAATTTTCCGGATCTAGATGAAGGTAAAGCGTCAACTACTCCCTAGCTGAAGTGCAGATGCGTTTGCTCGTTTGAATACGGGTTGTGGAAGCTTAGAGATGAAGGTGGAATTGAGGGATTGAGTCGATCTAGATTGATCGATCAAGCCTTGAAGTGGATTGATTGAGTTGAGTCTTTGAAGAATCCTCGAATGTGGATGAGTTTGGATCGAAGATCCAACAGAAGAACTTTGAGAGGATGGAAGAGGAATTGATGCTCAAGTAAGTAGGAGTAAATACTTCTCCAATACTTATTCAAATTGAACATGCTTTACAAATTAGTCAAGCACCCTCTTTTATAGTGGATGTGGCCAAACCAAGAGTTGCAAAATAAATGACGAAAATAAAGTCGGAATTAAAGTTCCGAAAATAAAAAAGCCTGAAAATGTGCAAGGTTTGGAATTAAGTTTTCGAATTAATTCCAAAACCAAAAGTCGAATCTTAAATTCGGAAATTAAGTTCCAGAAATAAAGTCCCGGAATTAATATTCCGAAAATAAAAAGACTTATTTTTACAAAACGCTAAATACGAAAAATATGCCAGAACGTTGCCGGCTTGGCAAGCTTCATTTCATAGTGGTGTGAAGACATGGTATGCTACTAACGGGCCCGTGATGAGCAATGATGACACGATTTATGACGTTAATTTAGGCATTCATTTAGATAGTTTTTCCCGGTTTTCATGCATGGTTTGACATTAGTTCATGACGTTTACGTTTAATTCATGCATATTGTCGAGATAGACGTCTACACGGACTTTTGTCGGTTTTGTAGGTATTTTTGGGAGCTTTTGGACTTAATCGACATATTCGAGGATCATTCCTCGTGATGGCACACTTCCGGACTCGTTAAGGAGCAAACTAGGAGAAAAGGAGAACACATAGGACCTAGTTGGTGCATGCCTTGCACCAAATCAAGGCTTAATGATCCAAAGAGAGTTTCTAGAGCAAAACCACGACCCAGAGGCCAGGATCACGCCCGTGGTTTTGGCCGTGGTTTCTGTCTAGACCACTTTGACACGTTTCCCACGATCTCTTTGGCCGACTCTTGCTCTTGGTGGGGTATTTAAGTGATCTTGTAGGCTATAATTGGGACTCTCTTCCCTTTTTGACCTAGCTTCTTCCCCAAAACACTTCTCCATTGTAGCCTCTCTTCCAAGCACCCAATGTGGGTGTTCTTGGAAGAGATTAGTGTAAATTTTCATTTTAAAGTGAGATTAGAGTGGTTTTGAGTGAGGTTTCCATTGTTGACAACTTGGAACAGCTCTTGGAGCCTTAGTAAGATTTGGTAACTTCTATTCTAGCTTTTAATGTCTTTTCTTTGGATTATTCTTCATTATCTAGCCATGACTTGCAAGCATGCTCTATTTGTGAAGTTTGAGCTTGAAATGCATGTTGTTGGCTAAATAGTTGTGATTCTAGGGTGAAGAATGATGTTTATGCTTTGGACTATGATTGTATGGACTTCCATGTTAGCTTAGGATCAATTTGTGTTTGAAACCCCAACTCAGTGTAGAATCACGGCCTGTTCTTCATGATTTCATGGCCGTGGTTTCCATGATCCACCTGTGATTTTCTCTGTTGTGCTTGTATTGATGAATCTGGATGTTAGGATGTAGATGTGTTGAAATCCTAGTGTTTGTTGAGCCTAATCTAGCTTAGGATGACCTATTGTTAGCAACCTAATTGAGGAATGAGACTTACCCGGTAATTTCCCCTCTTAGATACCTAAGATGATGAACTCTAGGTAGTAGTGAGCCAAAAAAGCCGCTATTGGATTGAGTGTGCTAGAATCATTGCCTAAGACTTACCTTTTCCGAGACTTACCCGGTAAGGAGGGGTTTGACCCTTAGGTAGTGGCCGGTTTGTATAGAATTCCCGTCCTTAGGTTCCTTGAGACTTACCCGGTAATAGGACCTTAGGTTCGAGACTAGTGGAACATGAGACTTACCCGGTAATTACTCCCATTTGAGAAACACCCAACTCCGAACAACCACAACTTTCCTTTGATCTTTAGAAGCATGAGTCCATTGTCATAATCGGAATTCCAAATCTCTAGAATCCACACTTTCTTACCTCTTATCTCCTATCCTTGTGTTCATGTGTTTGTTTGTTGTTCGTGTTGATATATTGGTGATCATTGTTGATCACCCAAAACCTACCCAAAAATATCGTGTTTTGCTCTTTCTTTATTTCTCATCTCATCCTAGTTTAGATTTGCACTATCTTTGATCATTGAATGACTTGATTTCATCTCAGTCCTTATGTTCGACCTCGGAATACTTTCTTTCCTACATAACGATCCGTACACTGCGGGTTTCGCTAGGTAGTTTATGATTTTAGTTCGAGTTTATAAATGTAAAGTTTTTTGTGCTACACATTCCTAGCGTTAACAAGCAACTGTGCGGGCAATGATGGAGCCAATAACTTTGGAGATGGCCTTAGCATGGGAACGGGTGAGCGGTCCATCGGAGAGAACCCGTAAAGCCTCGTCTTCCTCCTCTTGGAACATGGTGGTCAAGACGCATCACTAGCTTTGCATCTCTCTAGACTACCATCAGCCTTAAGTTTTACTTTGAAAACCCATTTACACCTGATGACTTTCATTGAAGGAGGAAGTTGAACAAGATCTCACGTGTAGCTATCCTGCAATGCATGATATTCTTTTTGCATAAAGTGTACCCAATAAGGATCTTTGAATGCCTCAAGATAGGATGTAGGCTTAGTATAAGAAGAAAGAGAAGAGATAAAAGCATAGTGACTAGGTAAGAAAGAAGAGAGAAACAAAACTAGCAATGGCAATGAGCAAGAGAACAAGTCGGGGTGAGGGGTAATGTGATCAATATTACCACTATCAATAATCTAGTGTGACTTAAGATCAGACGAGAAGAGACATAGAGTCTTATAAGCCAAAAAAGACAGTATGATTGCCCTTATAGGATTTATTCAACAAAAGATAGCAATTGAGTGACTTGTTCTTGGGAAAAGCTTGTGGCTTCCATTTTATGCTTTTTTGGATAGCCATGGATCTTCCAACAACGAGAAAAAACATGACTTGCAATCTTGCAGTGATCACATAAAGAGACTCCTGGAGCCGCAGTAGTTGGATAGCCATGGAGCTTTCAACATTTGTCAATGATGTGATTCTTGGCTTTGTAGTGGTCACATAAAAGAGATATGTTGATCGATATATTAGGTGAAAAGTTATTCTTAGCAAGAATCCTATGTTTTCCTCGACTTTGAGAGCATAGTGTTGTGGCATCATTATCGAAAACACCTGGAGAGGTTAAGCCTTGTGTGACTCATCTTGGATCACAAGTCTGTAAACATCATCAAGACTAGGAGATTGACTCATTATTAAGATGTTAGATCTCAACATATCAAACGACTCATTACGACCAACAAGGAATTGTATGACTTGTTGATCTTTGAGTAATGAGAGAGCAATCTCATTAGAACCATATACACAAACTTGATCTTCAACAACACGTATTCATCCCACAACTTCTTTAAACGAGTGAAATAAGTTGTAATTGAAGAATTTCCTTGACAAATTGAACTCAAATCTTTCTAGATTTGATAGAGATTAGTGTGATTAGTCTTTCCATACCTCGCACCAAGTTCCTTCCAAATTTGCGCAACGGACTTACAATAAAGGATCGATTCAGCACCATCTTTGTCGATCGAGTGCAGGAGCCAAGAGATCAACATATTGTTACATTGATCCCATTTGGAAATCAACTTGACGTCAGATGCAAGTCGTTTGCAATATCCACTGACGAAGCCGGTCTTGTTTTTTTGCAAGGAGAGAAACTTGTATTCATTGTTTCCACCGATTGTAGTTCATCTGATTGAGCAAATTCGTCGACAACTTGAGCGAGGGATCATCCCAATGATGAGATAAATTTGATCGTGATGATCAAGATTTGATGTAACTCATGGGGATTTATCACTAGTGTTTTATGAAGAGCGATTGTCACCATTGTTGGATGGAAGTGGAGCTTCGTGTTGTGCACTCATAATCAGATTACAAGTTTGATACCATGTTATAATCTGATACTATGAATGTTATACTTAACATAGAGAAAAAAACGAGAGAGTAGAGGAAAAGAGAGAAAGAGAAATCTGAAAAAGAAGATTGTATTGCCACTTATGTTCTTTACATTGCTTTTCATACATTTATAGTTGCTTACACATTTAGTTTGTTACACATTCAGTTAAAAATTCACTTGTTGATGTATTACTCTCATAAGACTGCATATAGTGAAGGGCCTTTGGAAGAGTAGAAACGCAATCAACCACTTTTACTGTTGAGTTTACACGATCAATTTACTATAACAGGAGACTCCGGTGTGAACAAGGCACCAAATATATATATACAATTATTAATAAATGCATTGTGTTACCCCTTGCAGTGTCTACCATCGTCTTCATAGAGTGAAGAGCAAACTGGAGGAAGAGACCTCTTACTTGCGCTGCTTGGACTTGTTTGAGTGTATTTACTTGCCAACGGCGTAAGCAGGGTGTGTTACGCTTCAACACATCGTAGCGTTCCTCCAGGTTCTTTCTTAGGGTTCAACCTTGATCTATCTTTTCCTTATTTTATTCGTGTCACTTATGTTTCCTTTTGTTTTCCCTTTTCCATCGAGTTTCAAGCGTTAAAAGATCAGACCATCTACACGGGCGAATACCCCGCATCAAAGTGGTAGTATCTGAGTAGGGGTGTAAATGGGGTGGTGATTCCCTGAAATTCGCGGGTATTACCGTCATGGGGACGGGGATGGAGATTTTAAACGGGGATGGGGATGGGGATGGGGACGGGGTCGGGGTCGGGGTCGGGGAAAATTTTGATTACCCGCTTGGGGATGGGGACGGGGATTAAGATAAGGGTATCCGCCCCACCCCGCGATTTGAACCCGAACCCGTTAGTGAACCCCAATGGGAATCCCCGACGGGTAACTTGATGGGAATCCCCGACGGGTAACCCGATAGGGATCCCCGACGGATAACCCGATGGGATCTCCGACGAGAAATTTATCGGGATACACAAATAAACAAATTGTATTTATATAAGACTTCCATTGTGGTTTCATGTTTAATTTAAATTTCGATCATATGAGGATAACACCTCGTGAAATTTTTGAATACGTCGTAAACGTCAATCACGATGATCAAATGCAAATCACACTACTTGTTGTGTTTTTTAATGTGTCTTACTCTTTGACATACATGGTTTGATGTGCAACCTAAATTCTAAACCGTAAAATTAAAATGTTAAAACAATATAACACTTTATATTGAGATCATAATTTAAACGTTAGAAAGATATAACTATTATAATTTACACTAGTTTTTACTATAAGTCTCGATCGTACTTGAACGAATGAAACTTAATATATATACACAATATACCTATACTTTGACAAATTGAATAAGGTGATGCGTTTAACAATAAACTAAGTCACATCAACATTTCAATTGACAATGTATATTAATATAATATAAATTGACATTTAGCTTGTAATTACGAACTAAGGGTTAGTAAACTATATACACTTTTGCACTTAAGACTTAATAGTATCATACTCGTTGTACTTACACAAAATATATTTTGAAAAAAATACGAGGATAACATTTCAATTAAATTTATATATGCGTAAATTATATACATGTTAATGGTAACCAATATTAATTTTGTTTTGGATCATATATATAAGGATAACAGAAAATTTTGAATATGTCATAAATGTCAAATCACAATGATCAAATGTATGACTAACTACATGCTGTGTTTTTTTTACGTGTGTATTGGTCTCTCAAATACATGTTTTGGTGGTGCGACCTAAATCATAAACCGGAAAATTAAATTGATAAAGTAATATAACACTTTATCTTGACATCGTAATCTAAATGTTAGTAAGATATAATTATTTTAGTTTACACTAGCTTATCCTACGAGTCTCGATCCTACCTGAACGAGCGAAACCTAATATATGCGATATAACTTTACTTTGGCAATTTTTTTATTATTTTTTTTAAAAAAATGAAGTTTTTTTCTTTCTTTTTTCTCGTGTTTTTTTATTTATATAGTAAAACAAAGTAGCAATTTTCTATTTTATGGTCTAATTTCACATTTATTGCCCGAGTTAATGTTTTTTCAAAATCCTAAAAGTTAAACGGGGATGGGGATAGATATTTTTACGAGGAAAACCAATAGAATTTTAAAATGGAAAAAATTAAACGGGGATGGAGAATCCTCGATGGGGATGAATATCCGACGGGAACGGGGATGGGGACAATTCTCAATACCCGAACGGATATGATGATGGGGACGGGGAGCGTTATGCTAAACGGGTATGGGGATGAATAGGGTAATCCCCGCCCCAAACCTGACTCATCGACATCCCTGATAGCATGAATTATAGTCTATATTTTGGGATTTGTTTAGACGTTTTATCTTCAATAATCCGCATGTTTGGATGTATATTATGTGATTATATTGCCATTTCATCTACCTTTACGGGAATCGAGGTCTACACCATTTTTCGTTGTAACTGTAGGAAATGCCAGGAAACATGGAATTAACAGAAAGATTCACATTGGACTAGATTTGAGAGATTTCACCCTCAGTTGAGATTCACCTCGGTCAGCTACAATACCACCTCGACCGAGGTGATCCAAAGGAGCATCCCGACCGAGGCGGACACTTGGGACGCGGCGAGAGAAATTATTCTTGGCTGAGATCTTTTATTTTTGGAAGGAGAGATCTTATATTTTTAGGCTAGATTTCTGGAAGAAAGATCATATATTTTAGGGATTTATTTGTGAGAGATAGATATATTTTATTAGGATAATATCTTTTCAAGATATTTTATCTTTGGAAGATAGTTTTCCTATATAAAGGGTTGGATTTTCCACAAATTGAACGATGCTTACACAAGCCTAGAGGGCTGATAGCATCCATCAATTGAAGGAAGGAAGATTGAAGGAAGGAAGTTGATAGCTTTTATAGCTTTTGTGAAGGGTTTTTTAAGACTTTCTTAGATTCCCTTCTTGTTGATTGTCTTATTGGATTGTGATCCAAGGAACGCTTATTTGTGAGATATTTGATTCAGTTATTGAAGTCTTTTTATTAAGTTCTTCTTGTTCAAATATTCACTTTCTTCCCATATATTCGATTATTGCTTTCATGATGATGAGTGGCTAATTTCTTGGTGTGATTCTAGGGTGATTGACTGAAAGTTGTGGGAAAGACGATGATAGAAAGATCCTAAATCCCAGTAGGACCTTGAAAGCTCGAGCCTTTTCCTTAACCCTAGAACATCTCGCTCAACCGATGAACACCCCGGCCGAGGTGGAACTCGTCTGACCGAGGTGACCCTTCGATCCAAAACTGAGAGTTAAGTATTAGAGTTTGCCAAATCCTATTCTTATTACACCTTTTCTGGTTCAATGCAAGCCTAGGATGAGACTTACCCGGTGATTCCTTTGTTTGTTTACCAAAGATCATAAGTATAGGTAATAAAGGTTTATCCTTTATTGGGGTTCGAGTGGGTTCGAGTGTGCCTTCGTCCCATCTTTGTGAGTTAGCCTGAAACTTACCCGGTAAAGGTTGATTTTATTCCCTTAGGTGGTGTGTTGGTTTGAGGTTATATTTCTTTACCTTGATTCCTTGAGACTTACCCGGTAATAGAAGTTTCGGTTTGGGATTGTGAGTAGTGAGACTTACCCGGTGATCTATTCCACTTTAGAAACACCTTCCCTATGCAAAAAATCTCAGCTTTGTCCGCTTATCTTTAGATCTTGAGTTGGAACCACAACTAGATGCTTTAATCCCTAGAATTGCATATTTCCTTTAATTGACTTTTTATCATCTTTGATTGTTTTAGTTGCTTTCGTTGATGCGGAACCGAAGACGAAGAAGCTGATTGATGCTGATTTTAGATATCATTAGTTGCCTAATTGTATTTGTTTTAATTAGGGTTAAGTGTGTTTATTTGGGGCCGGTTCACTTGCATTTTAAGAGCCGGTTCAATGCTTTATTTCCTTAGTTATTTTAGTTTTATTAATTATTGGTTTAGTTTTATTTTAGTTTTAGCATTTGCCTATTTAAGGGAACTTCTCCCTCATTGTAAGACACGTTTGATGCAATGGATAAGCAACCCTTGTGGTGTCCTTGATTGAACGTCTTTTCCCTCTCGCCCTCCAATGGAGATTGGAGCCCGAGTTGTATGGTTCTTGTGAGTTGGGTATATATTACTCGATGAGCGGGTTTTTCACATCATTTGCAATTGTGTTTTGGTTCTTTAGTCGTGGTGCTTTGCATTGTTTGGGTTGGGTTCCTCATAATCTGTCCATCGCCTTATCAACGAGAGGGTTGTGTCGTTCTTGGATTCGGTTCTTGATCGATCTAGTCCATGGGTTGTACCCATTTGTGGTATTGGCTCTTGGCTGGTTGTATCAATGGGTTGGTTCAAGGCAGCATAGTTTGTTCGCCTCCTATCTTTCCCTTTCGTTCTTTTTATTCCGAAAACAGGTTGCTCGTCTAGATCCGTTCTTCGCGGCTAATCCCCGTATCAATTGGTATCAGAGCTAGTTGACGTTCAACCTACAAAAAAAGTTGGTAAATCATTCAAAAAAAAAATCGTTCAGCCTATTCATCACAACAGCCCCACGTTTTCCCTACCCTCTTTCATCCACAAAATCAGCCTTTTTGAATTCATCTCTCTTAGTTAGCTATTTACTTGGTCAAATTCTATCTTCTTGCAACTAATTAGGATTTTCTTAGCATTTTGTTTTAATTTTCTTTAATTCCAGAAGTAAGTTTCGAATTAGCTGGTTGTGTTTATTAGTTGCCTATTCTCTTCAAGTTCCCTAGCACTCGGCACCTCACCTTTTCTACAGCCTTCAACCACAGCCCTTGCAAGACGAAGACATCGGCCTCCGATGGAGACTTCTTCAACCGATCGTGTTCCAGCCCGTAGAGGACGCCCACGCTCTAAGGCGAACCGCAAGCCACCACCATCACGCCTCGACGTTGAGACCGATCGCCAAGCTCGGAAGAGGTCCAGTCATGCGGCCGGAACATGGGTTTGGGCCAAGATACCGCAGCGAGGCCGCCCTCGACTTGACGCGAACCCAAACGGTCTAGGGCCTTTTCGGGTCCTTGCCCGTGGGTTGGGTTATGTGCACATTCTTAACTGGCCGGATGATATGGGTGATTTTGGTCGTGTCATTGCGTTGGAGTACCTCTACCCCGTATTGCCTCCATCAGAATTACCACAAGCTTCGGGGACGAAGCTTTTCCAAGGAGAGAATGATGTGGAACCGAAGACGAAGAAGCTGATTGATGCTGATTTTAGATATCATTAGTTACCTAATTGTATTTGTTTTAATTAGGGTTAAGTGTGTTTATTTGGGGCCGGTTCACTTGCATTTTAAGAGCCGGTTCAATGCTTTATTTCCTTAGTTATTTTAGTTTTATTAATTATTGGTTTAGTTTTATTTTAGTTTTAGCATTTGCCTATTTAAGGGAACTTCTCCCTCATTGTAAGACACGTTTGATGCAATGGATAAGCAGCCCTTGTGGTATCCTTGATTGAACGTCTTTTCCCTCTCGCCCTCCAATGGAGATTGGACCCCGAGTTGTATGGTTCTTGTGAGATGGGTATAGATTACTCGATGAGCGGGTTTTTCACATCATTTGCAATTGTGTTTTGGTTCTTTAGCCATGGTGCTTTGCATTGTTTGGGTTGGGTTCCTCATAATCTGTCCATCGCCTTATCAACGAGAGGGTTGTGTCGTTCTTGGATTCAGTTCTTGATCGATCTAGTCCATGGGTTGTACCTGTTTGTGGTATTGGTTCTTGGCTGGTTGTATCAATGGGTTGGTTCAAGGCAGCATAGTTTGCTCGCCTCCTATCTTTCCCTTTCGTTCTTTCTATCCCAAAAACAGGTTGCTCGTCTAGATCCGTTCTTCGCGGCTAATCCCCGTATCATTCGTGGTTAGTAATTACATTGACAACTTCTACCTGCTTTGTTTCACTAAGTCCTTGAGTTCGACCCCTGGAATTTCTTGCTTTTATTACAATCGATTCGTACACTGCGGGTTCGCATCCTTGTTTTATTACAATCGATTCGTACACTGCGGGTTCGCATCCTTGTCTTAACAAAGGCAAGTAAAACCACTTTCGCCTACTTTCTCAAGATTCATATTTATTCAGTTCTGTAACTCTAAACACACTAACTTGTGGTTTTGTTGAAAAACTTTGTTTTTTCTAGGAGCATGAAAGCCTCGCAAATCGGTTAAGATAAGCGTGGTGCAAGTACAGACGAGAAAAAGAGCAAAAAACAGTCAACTAGTCTAGGTTATTATTTCTAACCTAACGCGTTTGTCAATCATAAGTTATTGTCTTGCATGAACAACCAATCACAATGCAAAATCCTTCACAACATGTCAGGATGAAGTGGAGAAAGGAACCTTCTAAAATTGAAGGGCCGCCCGGAATAGAGCAACGTGATATCATTTTCCGCACTCGAGTTCTTATGATGGGCAAGTGTTGCTAGTTTTCTGGGATGTATGAGAGTGGAGAAGTGTATATCAACAAACAAGTTGAGGTTTCCTTCAAATTAAGAACATACAGTGACACCATACTATGCAACGTCAACCCGATGCAAACATGTCACACGGTGCTAGGACGTCCATGGAAAAACGACATGGATATTACCCATAATGGAAAAACTAACAAGTACGTGTTTAAATTTCAAGGAAGGACAATAGCCCTTTATCCAATTAGCCTTGAATAGATTGTGGCTATTCAAAAATAAGAACAAGATAAAAGGCAAGTCCGGGTTGACAAACAGGAGGAGGAAGCAAAGAA
This sequence comes from Fagopyrum homotropicum, assembly GCA_033239125.1. Taxonomy (NCBI): domain Eukaryota; kingdom Viridiplantae; phylum Streptophyta; class Magnoliopsida; order Caryophyllales; family Polygonaceae; genus Fagopyrum; species Fagopyrum homotropicum. Next base: position 140,835,991 of record BSWB01000003.1, on the reverse strand, counting down.
AAGCAACGAGGTGTATACAAGTCCAGAACCACAACCTCCTATGTCGCTTCCTACAACTTCTACTTGTAGTTCATCTTCATCACCTATAAACACAACAGTAATTGAGGTTACCACAACCCAACGAGTAATTCTAATCTTTTTTTATCTCTAAACTAGATAAACTTGTTTATGATATTAAAGAGCTAGTTGGAAACAAATCGCATGAGTTAAAGGCCAAAGTAAATGATGACCATATTTTACATGATTATTTAGTTGTTAAAAAGATTATTAAAACAACTTGTAATCATATAATGCATTTTGTGGACTTTAGAGAGCCTTTTAGGGAGCATGTTGATCTTATTGCATATGATGCTTTATGTGCCCCTTTTGATGAACACATTTATAATGTCAAACTTCTTATTGTACATACTAATTGTTTGGAGTTTAATATTATGAATGCATTTTCCCCCGAGCATACCATTCTCATGACATATAAGTATACTGATTTTATCATACATATCACTATCAATATCGATCCTATAATTCACTCGCATAAACTTACTAAATTTACGAGACATTCTATTAATAGCTTTGATAAAATTACTAATAACATATATCTTGTTTTGCATGTCGAATATGTTTGATGGAGTATAAAATTTTCGGATCCTATTGATCATATCGATAGAGATACCGACTTTAGGATGCTAGATGATAATCTTCATCCTACTTGTGCTGAATCGATTTCATCTCTTGTGTTACATGTTGATTTTATTGAGAATAATGTTGCAACTATTGATTTGATTGAGCATGATAATTTGCTTAAGTATGAAGACAAACATGATGAATTGCATAGACCACCACATGTAAATTTCAACTTAGTCATGGTGACTAAGAATCATTGCTGAATTTGATTGCTCCATAATTAAACGTTTCATAATCTTGTGGTATGAAAAACCTTACTTCATACGAGAAGCTTGGTTAAAGAGAAAGTTGAGAATGTTAACAACGATCTTGAAAATTATTTTTTAATGTTTCTTCACATGTCTTATCTTTTTTCATTAACATGTCTTTTCTTGTTATTAAGGCTTCATATTTATGTTTTTCATACCATGTCTTTCATATCATTTGGATAAATGATCATAGGACATGATACCCATAGTGACATATGTGCTTACCCTATCTTATGATTTACTCATAAAATATTCTTGGATTTCTTATTTGCCTTGCATATTTTTTTAATATAACTAAAGGTCTTAGAGTAATGCACAAATGGTATATAAAAATACCATGGAATAATATTACGTGCTATAAAATTTTGGCAAACGAGGTTATAAAGAATTTTTATTGCCTTGTGTGTAATGTTTTCATGTGGAGTAATATATTTCCCTTACACTTAATTTCTCCTCAAAGTATACACACCTCTTATGTTGCACTCTTTGTTTATCTTACAAGTGTTATTTACTCATGGATGCTACCTCTACTGAAGACCCGCCAACACAAATCAGATTCGTGGTCGAATACTTTTAAAGAAGGGAAGGATGATGCAAGAGCATCTCCGAACCTAACATACTTCAAGACCATCACCATGAAAGCTAGGAAGCAAGGAGAGAAGAACACTCCAGGGAGAAGGAGAGGAAGAGTTATAAGCTTTAAGACCACAATCATGGAAGTTAAGGAAGCTAGAAGGCAAGGAAAGAGAAACATTGTTAGAAAAAGAAGGGGAAGATTCAATTTCATTTCCAAGTTTGAAATGAATAAAAATTCTCGAATAACTTCTAAGAAAATGACAAGATCCATATATGCGTGAAAACCGACATTACCATGCAAGTAAATGAACGGAAGGAAGAGAGGATGGATCGATCTAATACCAATGTGAGAAGATTCTACAAGAAGAATCCTTGATTCTCAACAATACAAAGACCGGAGCCCAAATGCAAAATCAATCCAACAACCTAGTTCTAGAATGTGCGTAAAATCACCCATGCATGAAGAACGTACGTGTCCAAGCAAGAGAGGAAACTCAACTATGCAGATGGACCATTCATCCATGTGTATGGATCAGATAAAATGGCTTACTTTATTTTATTTCCATCTCATGAAAGACTTCTTTAATTATGAGTTATATTTTGGACCTTAATTATAATTTTCAGCCCACACCAATTTTATTTTTTTTAGAATAAAATTAAGTCTTTTAATAGGGAAGGTTAAAGATCTTATCTTATTAGAAGATAAATTATATTTTTGTTAAGAAGATCTAATCTTTTTAAAAGATTGATGTTATTTTATTTCCTTAGAAGATAGATCTTATCTTATTAGAAGATAGATTCCATTTTTGTTGGTTTTAAGAATATCTAGTCTTTCTAGAAGATTGATCTTATTTTATTATTTTCCTTAGAAATAGATCTTATCTTTCTAGATGGAAATCGGGCTGATTTTGGCCCACACTCGATCCGCCCTAAGGTTAGGATGACGCACCCCTCTCTTATAAATAGAGTGGATGTGCTTCATTATTTATCATCCAGAAATATATACAATTATTGATAAACACTTTGTGTTATCCCTTGAGGTGTCTACCATTCTCTTCACGGAGTGAAGAGCAAGCCTGAGTAAGTGATCTTACTTGCCTCACTTCGACTTGTTTAAGTTTGATCTACTTGCCAACGATGTAAGTTTCTAGGGTCTTTGTATGCCTAATGTGTGTGGAGTAGTGGGAGGAATTTTACAGGGCTTCACTGTTTGTATGTTACATTCCATCGCGTCGTAGTGTGCCTCCAGGTTGTTTCTTAGGGTTCAACCTTGATAAATCGTTCCCTTATTTTATTTGTGTCACTTTTGTTTTCCTATTATTTTCCCTTTTCCACCGAGTTTAAGGAGTCAAAAGATCGGACCATCTACACGGGAGAATACCCCGCATCACTAGAATTATTTGAGTTTCTCCCACATCCTTCATCTAAAACTCAGCATGTAGGAGACCCTTCAGTTTCTAAATGTCATACTTCTTATTTGCAATTATTAGCATATCAACTACATACAAGACCAGATAGATGAAAGAATCATCCTTAGTACTCGTGATTTTGTAACCAAATTCTATCATCTAAATGTCAAATCTCTTGTATCACTACTTTAAAGATTGCTTAAGTCCATATAAAAACCTCTTCAACTTTCAGACATGATTTTCTTTCCTTGTAGCTTGAAAACCATCCGACTGAGTCACGCATATTTCTTCTTCCAACTCTCCATGTAAGAAAGCTCTATTTTCATCAAGGTGTTCGGGCTCTAGATCTTGATGTGCCACTATTGCTAATAACACTTTGATGGAGGTATCTCTTACTACCGAAGAGAAAATCTCATTGTAATTCACTCCCTTTCTTTGATTGAAAACCACTTGCAACAACTCGTGCCTTATATTTGACCCCTTCAACAGACGAAATCCTTTCCTTCTTCTTGAAAACTCATTTGCAAATAATGACCTTTCTCTTTCTAGGCGGTATGACTAACTCCGAAGTGTGATTTTTATTAAGTGATTGTATCTCATCTCCCATTGCTGCAAACCACCTTGCAACTTTAGATCTAGATACAACGTCTTTATAAGTGGTTGATTCATGAGTATCCACCCCTTCAGCAACATGTAGAGCATAACCAACCATATCCTCAAAAGCGTACATTTGTGGAAGTTTGACTCCAATTCTTCTTGAGCGTCTCTCGGCTAAGCTCCGTTGAATAGCTTTTGGTGGTAGTTTTTCTAATGCGAAAGATTCAGATAACTCAACTTTTGACTGTGGATGTTCCTCTTCTTCTTCAAGAAGAAATTGGATCTCAACTTATATATCAACCTTACTACTCTCCCCACTCAGAAGATTTTCGCAAGCGCCTACGATGGGTATTCATTTGCAATGGATTTACACAAGTCATTGACCCAACTACACATATTTTAAAAACTAGATACACATTAAATATTATTACACAAAGGAGGTACATACCGTAGCATATACACAAAATATATATATATATATATATATATATATATATATATATATATATATATATATATATATATATATATAATAAAACCCAATAACACATGCATATATTATTACACAAATGAGGTGTCAATGGCGTATGTAATCCATAATATAATCACCCGATTCATTGTTCATCAAACACTTAAACACAACAATTCAACAAACACTCAATCTCATATAATTTGCAAGGGAATTTCACCTAATACTGTAACTATATTACCTTGCTATAGACCCTTTTCTGTTTGAAAGAAAGTCGAAGATATTAGGATATTATTATTATATGCTTTTGTAATCGCTATGTTCATTCCCACCATTTGTGGTGATTCTCACACCCTACATCTATCAGAAGATGCTCTAACTTTAATCAGTAACCTCAAAAATCAGAAACACATAACATATTGATTCATGTTAATCAAAACCTGTGAAGACGGATACTCGCAACAAAGGGAACATGAGAGAAGAACGAACCTAATCTAGTTCAGTAACATAAAAACACAATGTCTTATGCTTTGATTGATTCATTGACATCAAAAACTGCAATCACATATATAATGTCCATGTTTAATTTCCTCCTCAGTGCCATAGTAGCACTGCAACCCAAATAATCCAATTCGATAATTTTGAAACGAAGAGGAAAGAGGGGAGAATAAAGAACCTGTTGCAACGAAGATGGAGGTTGCCGAACCTTTTCGCCGACTGAAGACAATTGGCTGTTGCTAACCTTTTCCTAGCCCTAACGCTAGTTGCAATCGCCCTTTTCTTTGCTTCCAAGACCAAGTAACTGATCGGCAGATCAATTTTTCGCTTTCAAGAAGCTCGGTTCTCCAAGAACCGGTTCGTCAATCCAGTGGCATATAGGTTACGAGAGTATAGACAAATCGGAAAGGCAACCGGACCTTTTTGCCGACTGAGACTCGCAATAGAGCGAAGTAACCTTTCCGCCAGAGTGGAGATGTTAAGATGTCGCGATGAAGAGGGAATGCAGGGTTTGCTCCCTTGACGGAAAGGGATAAACGATGGGAAGATTGGGCTGGTATCGATGGTTGTCTAAACTATTCGATTACCGATATTTAGGTTTATGATGTATCTCGTTTTTTGGTATTTTTATTTGGGTGGTTTTTAATTACGTATTTAACCTTAATAATTATCCATTATCCATAACAATTTTATGTGTGTAGGAGAGAAGACACGATTTGCATCACGAAATCAAAAGAGAATGCACATATTCCATTGTTGACATACGCTTGTTATTAATGGCATACCGTCATTTACTAAAAGAAATTCAATAAAATCTTATATACTAACTAGGCACACTAATTTTAAACTTCGTGTACTTTTTTTTTGATAATTTGCAATATTAATACACAATTTTTAATACATAATTTCAATTACACAATGTCTGTACACAATTTCAATTACACAATGTTAATAGATAAAACACAAATATCAGCTACATAAAATGCATTGGACATACATATTCTACACTTCGAGATATGTTATCCACAAGGAATACACGTTTACTACATAATTGTAACAATTATGTAAAAAGTCACAAAAAATATGTATTCATAACGGATCCACAAGAAATACATATTTACTACATAATTTTGTTGAGTTATGTAGAACATATCTTCATTGACAACCCTCCATTGATACTCTCGAAATGAAGATCCGAGTTCTTTTAAGCTGAGCAATGGAAAAAAACAGAAACTTTCACCTAAATGAAATCAAAGTTGAAGACGGACGATACACAAATTTTATTGCGTTTTATTCGACTTATGTAGCACCGACTTTCATCTACAATCCTCCATTGTTGATCGTAAATAAGATCTTTGATTGATATATCGCTTAACAATGGAGAGGTTCAGATTATACTCAATATTAGTTCGTTATTGACAGCAAATCAATTAGGAGATATTCTAGGAAAATTTTAAAACACTATTTCCTATAATAACCTGTCAGCAAATCCATTACAATATTTATTAGGAAAACATTTAAAATTTTTATTTTTATGGGATAGAGAATATCTCCAATTTAGGTAAATAGATTTTATTATTTTCTATTAAATTTTTTTCTACTTAATTCTAAGTGCCTACTTTCTCTACACCTTACAAAACATACCTATTATGTACACATAAATACGTCATGTACCTACTTAACCAACTAACCCTCCCTACATCCTAAAGAGCAACAATAGATACTCATCCAGTGCATTGTCCAACCCAAAGCTCCTCCTTTGGATTTCCTTCGCAACTTAGTGATCTCTTTAAACCAAACAGTAAATTCGATATGACTAAAATAATGTTCATTCTACCAATGAGTAATTTGATGCTTCTCTACAAGTTAACTTATTCTCTTCACTTTTTTAGTGTCAATTTTATTTACTATAAATAGCCTATCAAAACACGTTCGTGCAGTGTACGAGCGGTCCTAATTATAAAAACTAGCAAGTCTTAACTCATTAACCAAAAAATTACTGATAAATACATGTCTTAAACTCCTCTAAGTCTAAACTTGTTGCCATCATTAAACGTTCACAATTGATTCTACTAAAAGAAGAAATGTATATTTGCTATAAATTTATCAATATTAGCTATGTGTTTAATTAAATCAAATTCCTAACAACAAAACTCAAACGCTTTCTCTTGCTCCCTCAGTAATAAACCCTAGCCGCTGGATTTTCCACCCCAGTAGTGTGGCTAAATGTGTCTCAGATCCGACCCAAAGGCTAACACCACCATCCACACCTCTTGCCGGAAACAATGGACACCGGCTTCCCTTAGATTTACTCGGCTCCTCAAAGGACTTCTCACTTCGATTTCCACCTATTTCTTTTCTCTTTCTGGATCCGAGGTGGTTCACTACCCTAAAGCGTAACCCCTCCGCCGCTAGCTCAAAGACCACGGCCACTGTTGGCTCCACCGCTTGTTGGAAGCCATGTTTCTCGACTTCTCGAAGAGTCTCTCGGCCTCCCAATTGCCTTATGGGTAGGGAAAAATAAATAAAAGTTGCCTAAGGGATGAAGTTTGCTCCATCTTTCAAGATTTGGGCCTGTTTTGACCTATTGAGGTCTCTCACTTTGCGGGAAGACCGAGACGAAGTAGAACCAAGCGTGATGTTTGGAGACCTTTCCTTTGTGAAGCTCGAAGGAAGAAGAAAAAGAAAGAATGCAATTTCCTTCTTTGCAACAAATTATCAACTCTACGATTGGACTTCTCTGCGTTTAAGCCCTTGCCTCGTCTTCCTAAGAACGAGTTGTTGGATACGTTCCCTGCAGTAATGCCTTGGTTGCGAACCGTTACTACACAACTCAACCACATGACTCAAGCACAGATCTGTGATGACGAATCTAGGTGCTACACTCATACTCCTTTTGTGTCGCTTGAAATTTGGATTCGGCCCATTAGATGGCCTTGGATGTGCTAGCATTGCAGTTGCCTGTATTTTTGTGTTCTTTGCAAGACCAACAAAAATACAACAACAGTTACAATAAGGGACTCAATGACCCAGAAACATTAACCAAAGGATCGAAACATATAAAATGTATCCCCAAATGTAAATCATGTTCTAATTTTTGTCACTGTGATCCCTTTATTGAACTTTCACCCTTTGGTTTTATGACCATGTTGTTTTGGCCCTCTACTTTCACAACTTGCAAAGTTGTTGTTTCAAATAAGATTGATAACAATAATTTGAGGCTACAATCCATGACTCTAGGGCTACAGCCCATGTCTATTGATACATTCAATATATCATGTGTTGGGATAAACACACATAACTCATACGAAGCTACGTTGTTGACCCAATTGCACTTGGTATTACCTCGGACTTACTACTTGGAGGATGCGCTTCGTTTTGGCGAAACAATCACCCCTCACAAAAAAGACCACGAGTTGGTTATCAATTAAGAGTCTCTTACTTGCGTCGATGCTTCTATACCAACAATGTGATCTCATTTTTAAAAAATTGATTTTATGGATTGTTCCAACCAATTATCGACCTATAAAATTAACAAAACCATTTCACTAACCAACTTCTTTCCAATAGAGACTCAATTGGCAAAAAAGAAAACTAAAATATTCATACCAATTTCGATCCCTCAAATAGGACTATGAAATTCAATGCTACTTATATATTCAAGAGGTTTTACCTTTTAAAAAACAAAAATCTAATGGTTTATTACAAGAATCATCTCACAAGAACAAAGACGGAAACCATGCACTACCCGCATTATCAAACTAAATTATACCAAGTTGTTATGATAATAAGCTTTTGAAACATTAGAGGGATAGACCGGAATAACCTCTGGACAAACCTCAAAGTCGTTTGAAAAAATCGCAAAATATCCATTATGACTCTAGCTGAGACAAAGTTTGAAATCCCTCCCCCCCTCCCCCCCGATGATAGGCTGTGGTAATTGGCAGAATTTGACAACATCATCTATTGTCCCGCTACGTGGAGGGCATGAGACCTTTGTTTGCTTTGGAAAGATACCAATTGAAAACCCATTTTGTTAGAATCATTTCCAAAAGTGAACAATTCATTTGCATTGAACTGGTATGTAACAATCAAGATCACAATTGAAAACCCGATGATAGGCTGTGGTAATTGGCAGAATTTGACAACATCATCTATTGTCCCGCTACGGGGAGGGCATGAGACCTTTGTTTGCTTTGGAAAGCATACCAATTGAAAACCCATTTTATTAGAATCATTTCCAAAAGTGAACAATTCATTTGCATTGAACTGGTATGTAACAATCAAGATCACAAAATTAATATTATCTTCTCTTATGCTCCACCTTATGAAGTAGCAAAAAATGCCTTCTAGGATTCAATTACCAACTTAATTAACATATCATAACCCATGCATATTTATGGGGGATATGAACGAAATACAAAACCATTCAGAAAAACAAGCGGGGGTGGGGCATAATCAACTCTAATAGATTTAATATACTTATCAATTGTAAAAATGTGTGTAACTTAGACGACGCCCAAACAACATGCAACCAGTTCACGTGGAGGAAAAAACGTGACGCACCAGATAAAATTTTTGAAAAACTTGACATAGTACTTTTATATAACTAAATTCTCCAATGGTAACGTATGCTAAAAAAAATTACGCTTTCATAAACTCAGACCACTAACAAATCTCAATTGAATTAACAGATCTAAATCCGTATACTCCACAACCTTATTAATTGAAAATGATGTGGACAAAACGTAAAGCCTTTGAAAACATTGTCAAACAAACTTAGAGCCAATTACGGGGGAATGATATGTTCAATCTCATCAGGAAAACACAACTACTTAAAAATTAAAGCAAAACAATGGAGTAAAGCTAACTTTGGAAACATCTTCAAACAATTCAAAGAGGTGGAAACCCAACTTTAGAATATCCAAGGCCTACCACCTCAAAACCAAAATCAAGAACCGAAAACCTATAAAGGAACTTACTCACAAAATAAAATCAACTAATAAACTTCCACTAAAGATATTGGAGGCAAAGAACCAAAAATAAAAAAATTTAAGAATATGGACATAAACTCCAAATACTTTCATCGGATTGCTACCGGTAGGAGAAATAGAGAACACCTAAAGGAATTAATAGATACAAATGGAACCTCTATCTCATTTTAAAAGGAAATTAGGAAGGAAGTTTATAATGAATTTATAAGTAAATTCTCAAGATCCCTTCTTTACACAAACCTACTCAATGAAAAGATGCATCTCATAAAAAACAAAGTAAAGATGATAACAACAAACTAACAAAAGTACCAACAAATGAGGAAATTAAAAAGGTCATTTTGACATTGGATGTGATTAATTCCTATGATCCGATAGTACGCCAACCGGTTTTTATCCGAAATACTAGCACATTGTGGGTACAAACGTGTCTAAAGCTGTAAAAAAAAGAAACGGAAAGCTTATCAAGCAAATCAACCATACCTTCATAACATTACTCCCAAAAGTTGACAACACCATTTCAATTAACCAATTCAGACCAATCAGCCTTTGCTCAACGATTTATAAAACCATTGCAAAAATTATTGTGAATAGAATGAAACCCATTATATCAAAACTCATACACCCTCTCCAAGGGGCATTTGTTACCAAAAGATCGATTCATGATAATATACTTATTGCCCGCGAAACGTGCGTGCAAATAAGCTTTAAATTTATAAAACTAGAATCAAGCAAGCGAACCCGCAGTGTACGGATCGGCGTAGATTAGCAAGTATTCCAGAGTATCGAACACAGGGATTTGGGGAGAACAAATTCGATTTCAAATTATCAAGCAAGTGAATGTAAGAGCTTTGCAAATTATTGGGAAAACAACAATCCTAAAGATCCAAGTATCCAGCTGTGGCAATCGATTCAAGATATACTTAAAGATATAAAGACAGAGTTGAGATATGCAAAGGTATGCTAATGCAAGGTAATCGTACGGTGAAGTTCCAAAAACCTTATATGACTCACCTACAAGGCACTCTCTATACAGGTTGTTGAGGCTTCAATATAGAAAGGTTCTAAAGGCAAGAATTAATGTCAAATACCCAAACTTGTAATCCAAGGATCAAGACTAACTAAATCGATTAAGGTTGTGATATTCACAATCGAGGTAGAGGTTGTTGAGGCTTCACTACCACCTAGAAAAGGCAAGCCTAAACTAAGTTAAAGCAAATCTTTAACTTTGGATTAAAGTAAAAGCAAGTTCGTAGACTTAAGGGAAATCACGGTTAGTTCTTAAGGTTCCACGACCGTGGACTCAAGAACAGACCGTAATTTAAGGTTGTCGGCGATTCTCTCTAACTCTCAGGGTCCAATCTGTTTACGATCGATCTATCATCATCTAAGCCACAACTATCAACCCTTCACCTTAGAATTGTTAAGGGTTTTTAGCCAACAATAGTCATAATGATATCAATTTCAAGGATTAAAAGATTGGAAAGATGAAAACTTCCGAAAACTTCCAATAAACCTCAAACCAATCTCAAAGTCACAATCAAGAACGAATATCGTCAATAGATTCAGAATATAACAAACAAACACAATCTTAGATAAGAAGGAAGAACGTGATGTCAATCCGTCTTCTAAATCAAACCTAAACAAGAAGAAAAATCTTCTTGCAAACACTCTTTCGAATCTTCGATCTTCCGTCAATCCGGAAATCTCAATCACAATCTCCACCAAAGTGCGAGATTAGGGCCAATCCAAGGATGAGCGCAAGTACGTCTCTTGCAAGAATCGCAAAGATCTCTAAGTCGCGGCGTAGGCAAAAAGTGCGTCAAGCGGAGTCGTAAGCGTAAGCCTAAAGCGAGGTCGCAAAAGTCTCTAAGCGGAGGTGACGGAATCTCTCTTTGTCCGTCCTTTTACAGGGTATGATGAAGTAGCGGCCCGGCCCAATCTTTTAAAAGATCGTGGCTTAAAGTGTGGCGAAAAAGATCGCCAAGATCACGGTCGTGGAAGGTTCCACAACCGTAATTTAGAGCGTGGAAATCAACACGGTTTGAACCATGGATTCCACGACCGTAAAAGCTTCTGGAATGAATCACGCTTCACTTGCTAGGGTTCCACGGCCGTGGAACTGAACGTGGAATGTAGTACGTCCGTATTTTAAAGCGTGGTTTAGGGCAAGAACGTGATTCTTCCCTAGCCTCGTGCATTCCATAAGTTAGCTCTCTTTTGGCTCCTAAGAATGCCCTCAATCCATGGACATACTTAATCAACTCATCTTTGCTAAATTCCGTTCGGAAATGGCTCTCAATCACCTATAATCAACATAAAGCTTGTGTAGACATCCATATCGATAATATAGGCAAACTAGCTCACAAATGCAACAATGCTCAATCGATGACTATCAATACGAATCAAATACGCTTAGAAAACGTGCCTAAAATATCACAATATTTCATGCTAACAAATAACCCCATACTTAACACTTGCTTGTCCCTAAGCAAGGCCTTTCAAAAGCTTTAAAACAAGAGTTAAGATGAAATATGTGTACCTTCTCAAAGCAATACTTCTTTTGGATGAATGTGCCTTCTAAAAAATAGATTATTCTCAAATCTTGCTTCAATCGTTTATAAGACTTTCATACACTTAATCAAAGAGTAAAAAGTAAAGAAAACTCATGAATCAATCAAACTTCCATACAAACATCATAACCCTTAAACATTATCAAAATCAATCATAAGAAACTTCAATTTAGATCACCAAGTCATATAACATTCTTTTGATCTTAAGGACTTCCAAAGAAAAAGGTCTAGAATGTGGAAAGGGAAGGAAACTTTAATGGATGTGGTGCATGAATCCGGGAAAGTGGACAACTACTCCTTCTTCTTCTTTTGCGGTTTCCGCAACACCTTCAACTTAGAGCTTCGCTCTCTTCTTTTCATTTTTCGACTTTACTTTTGGAGTTATGGACAGAGGTGCACAAAAACCGAAGCCTAGGAGATTGGCGTTTCTCAATTTTTATGAGATGCCTCAAACCCTTAGCGCACATACCATAATCCGCTAGGAATATCGCTCAATCCAACTTTGGCAAGACACAAACACCCGGCTATGTGAATGGTGCCGAGTTACTCATCGTCATGATTGACTTCCCCAAACCTACAATTTCTTTCTATTCTTTTGATTGCAAATAATTGCTCTCATGGCCCTCCCACATCAAACATGCCTTTTTCATTCACTTCTCCAAATTCCTGGATAGGTAAAGGAGGTCAATATTTCAATGAGGAGCTAAATGATCAAAGAAAGAAGAGAGAAAAATCGAATTGCCTTAATCATCTCAATAAGAAGTATAAGAATTTATAGTGTGATTTCAACTTCAAATTCTCAACATGATTTAAGTAACATTCATCACATTATGAAACTTGTAAAAGAGGTATAATCAACTCATTTATTTCCTTTTCAATTCACTATTGTTTTAAGCATGCAATTGTCATCAAACTCAATTCACAAGTAGTGATTATCATGGAAATCATCTCAATTCATTAGAAGCACAAAATTTTCAAAAATTTTCAATTTTTATGGGTTTTTCAAGTTCTTTTTCATGCAATGCAATAATGAAACATGTAACAATATAATGAACATGCAAGATAGTCTCGAATAGAAGCAAACATAGTGAGTAAGAGTTATTACAAACTTTTAGTCACACCCCACCCCATACTTGGGACGAACATTGTCCCTAATGTTCAAAAGAAAGAAAGAAAAGAAAGAAAAGAAAAGGAAACTCACAAAGTGGCGGTAGGGCGGCTAAAGCGAACGGTCATGCAAATCATCACTGCGGCGCTGGTGGAGGCGGGAATGGAGAGAAGCTAGGATCATAAAACCACCCAAACTGCTGGCGGTAGACATCCCTCATCATGTGATCGAGGTCGTTCAAGCGTCCATCTATAGCATCGGCTCGGATCTCCAATGCTCCTACTCTCTCCGAAAGACCAGTAGCCCAATCCGGCATCTGCTCATACCATCCCGGAGCCTGACTGTACCATGCTGGAGCGTCGGATGGTGCTGGTGCTGGTGCTGGTGCAGATGGTACCTGTGTAGCCCATGGAGGTGGAGCTCCATACCATGTGGGCCTCTCACTCACGCTGGCGCGGCGAGAAGACGAGCCTGAAGCTCTAGCTGGACGTGGAGAACGTCGAGGCACATCGGGGGCCGCATCCGGCTGATCCGGAAACGTGCCAAACTCTTGCTCGGCTCCTCCTCCACCCTCAAACTGATCTCCCATCTCCTCCTCCTCAACAACGGGCGGTGGTGGAACATACGGAGGAGCTGCAATCCTGTTCGCATGCATAGCAGCGAACGTCTCCTTCCAATTATGGCGTCCTGCCATAATGGAATACTCCTGCAGCCACTCAATACCCCTACCCGTCCTGCTCTCCCAAGGCATGGCCGCATAAGGCGGACCTCTATGTGTGGGGAAGATGAGCCCTCTAGTCATGAAGGCATGAAGACCTAAAGGTACAGCTGGTATACGGGTACATGCAGAAAAATCAACTCCCAAACTCCTAGCGAGGTGGGTAACTATCCCACCGTATCCAATGTTGCCCTTCCTCTTGTTCTTAAGCTTGCTCATCGTAGCAGCTAAGAGGGTGGCACAGTCAGCTCGGCGCCCATACAGCATGGAGTACATCAAAAATAGCTCATTTGTCTTGATCTTTTGGGGCGTCTCCGTCCTAGGAAAGAGACACTCCAAAAGAACACGGTGAGCAATCTTCAAGGCTAAGTGGTACATCAACTTAGCCTTGGTATCAGCAGGTTGCCAGCGGTCCTCACTGGCGTAGATCATCGCTACCTCCTCCCAAAAGTCCTTGGCGTAAACGCCACTAGGAAAACGACCGTTAAAGGTCTCATGAAACCCGAAGAAAGTCCCGAACTCACGGATGGAAAAGTCATAGTTTCTTTCCATAAGATGGAAAGAAACGGTCCTATCTACATGGCTATGTTGAAAGGACGTCACTACCTCCCTCGTAATCTCCTCATACGCGTCTTCTCGGATAGCCGAGAAGACAACTAGTCCGACTCTATCCAAGAGCCAAGTAAGATCCTCTATGATGTTAAGAGGAGCTAGATCCTCTAACAACAAGTACCTAGGGCCAATCACAACCCTCTCCTCAATCCTCTCGAATGCTGCGAGGTGATCCTCATGTATAGTCGGTACTCTAGGGCTAGGAGGTGAGGGTGATGAAGGTGAAGATGGAGGTGAAGGGGAAGAGGGTGGTGGTGCTCTAGAGGATGAAGAAGAAGAGGGATTACCCTTCCTCTTCTTGTTCTGATCATTCTTCTTCTCCTTAATCCTCCCTGAAACTCTCCTTAAGAAATCCATCACTGTCAAGAATCACGGTCTGTTCTAGCCTTTCCACGGCCGTGGTTCTTCCAGGAATCGTGGTTCGTCTCAGTTTTTTCGCAAATCTCAGAATTCAACACTCAATCTCAGCAATCACGCAGCCCTAGTCTAATTCCTTCCAATTTCAATCAGTTCTTCCTAAAATTTCTAACAAAAACGAACCAAATCGACAAAGATCAAGAAGAGTGGAAAAACCTAGGTTTCGGATTTTAAAATCCGAATTGCGCGCCCCTTGGTGAATTGCCGCTCAATTTGTCGCTTGGATCTTGTTGGTGGTCGAATTTGCTTCAATTTGGGAAGAAAAATCGTTGAAAACGATTAAGAAACGAAGAATTGGAGGAGGGGGCGTGGATTCGGCGTTTAGGTCGTGGAAGAGGTTTTTGTGGAGTGTTTTGGTGAAGAACGTGGTTTATATAGTCACAGGAAAAATTTTGAAAATCACGGTCTGTCGGGGTGTTCCACGGCCGTGGAATTGTACGGAACTGTGGTTTTGGTGATTTTTCAAAGGCTTTTGGAAATTACGGTCACTGTAGCTGTCACGACCGTGGTTTAGGCCGAGGAACTCTCTGTAATGCTCCAAAGTCCAAGTTTCGTCACTTTTCTTCAACATTATCCTTCCCTTTTCCTTTTCCATCGTTCCTACATCCAAAAACACGAACATACCGGAAGGAATCGAAGGCAAAAACAAAGCGAAAAACGTCTAAACTAAGCTAAACTATGAATCGAAAACAAAAACAAAAATGCAATACCTTGAGTTGCCTCCCAAGAAGCGCTTTGTTTAAGGTCCGTAGCTAGACCATTCTCGCACTTATTCGAGTGCGGTAGGCGCGAACTCTTCAACTTGGAGTTCCGGCGTATACTTCTTGAGTCGTTGGCCGTTCACCTTAAAGCTTCCGCCCGATTCACCCCATACTTCAACTGCACCATGGGGGAAAATACGCTTAATTAGAAAAGGTCCGGTCCAACGAGATTTAAGCTTACCTGGAAAGAGACGAAGCCTTGAATTGAAGAGGAGAACTTGATCTCCTTCTTTGAAGTCCTTTGGAATGATATGCTTATCATGCTAATGCTTTGCTCTCACTTTATAGATCTTAGCGTTTTCATAAGCATTCAAGTAGAGTTCGTCCAGCTCATTAAGGTCTAGGAGACGCTTCTCTCCCGCTTCCTTCATGCTGAAATTCAACCACTTGATAGCCCAAAACGCTTTGTGCTCCAACTCTACCGGCAAGTGACAAGACTTCCCATGCACAAGGTTGTATGGTGTGGTTCCTATGGGAGTCTTGTATGCAGTCCGGTACGCCCACAATGCATCGTCAAGCTTCAAAGACCAATCCTTCCTAGTCCTTGAAATCGTCTTCTCTAAGATTCCTTTGATCTCCCTATTTGAGATCTCAACTTGTCCACTTGTTTGTGGATGGTAAGGGGTAGCAATCTTGTGAGTAACCTCATACTTAGCTAGAAGAGCTTCAAAGCGCCGGGCAATGAAGTGAGAACCTCCATCACTAATGATAGTCTTTGGCGTCCCAAATCGCGAGAAGATGGTCTTGTTAAAGAACTTAACCACCACCATGGCATCATTGGTGGGAGAGGCAATTGCTTCTACCCATCTAGAAACGTAATCTACCGCCAATAGTATGTATTGGTTTCCACAAGATGATGGGAATGGTCCCATAAAATCTACTCCCCAAACATCAAAAATCTCCACCTCTTGGATGTTGTTGAGGGGCATCTCATTCCTCCTAGAGATGTTACCTGTTCTTTGACAAGCATCGCAGCAAGAAACAAAGGATTGCTCATCTCTAAATAAAGTAGGCCAAAAGAATCCGGATTGCAATACCTTTGCGCTAGTCTTGTTCGAACTAGCGTGTCCTCCACAAGGTAGTGAATGACAATGACGGATGACACTTTGCATCTCATCTTCCGGCACACATCGCCGAATGATGCCATCCGGACCTCTCTTAAAGAGGAGAGGCTCGTTCCAAAAGTATTCCCGGACATCCTTAAAGAACTTCTTTCTTTGTGCGTAGGATAGTCCGGGCGGTATCTCCTGACAAACCAAATAGTTAACAAAATCAGCAAACCATGGTTCGTTACCTTTGGAGATCACATCGATGCACTCCTCAATAATGTGTAGGTGTTCGTCCGGGAAGGAGTCATCGATGGGTAAATGGTCGTCCTCTAGATGTGTTAGGCGACTCAAATGATCCGCAATAGAATTTTCTGAACCTTTCTTGTCGCGGATCTCTAGATCGAATTCTTGTAGGAGAAGAATCCATCTAATTAGCCTTGACTTCGCATCTTTCTTCGCAAGGAGGTACCGGATCGCAGCATGATCCGTGTAGACAATCACCTTTGCACCTACAAGATAAGAGCGAAACTTGTCAATAGCATAGACAATGGCTAAAAACTCTTTTTGGGTAGTGGCATAATTGAGCTGCGCTTCATCTAGCGTCTTGCTAGCATAGAATATGGCGTGGGTTCGTCCTTCCTTTCGTTGTCCAAGAACAGCTCCAATAGCTACGTCACTAGCGTCGCACATAACCTCAAAGGGAAGAGTCCAATCCGGAGGTTGGATAATAGGTGCTGAAATTAGAGCTTGCCGAATGGTGTTAAACGCATCCAAACGTTCCTGCGAAAACTCAAAAACCGCATCCTTCATCAATAGATTAGTGAGAGGTTTTGATATCTTAGAAAAGTCTTTAATGAAACGTTTATAAAATCTAGCATGTCCTAGGAAACTTCTTATCCCTTTCACCGAAGTTGGGGGAGGAAGTTTCTCTATGGTCTCTATCTTAGCTTTATCTACTTCTATCCCTCTACTAGAGACTAAGTGACCTAATACAATTCCTTCCTTAACCATAAATTGACATTTCTCCCAGTTAAGAACTAGGTTAGTGTCTTCACACCTTTGCAAAACAAGAGAAAGGTTAGAAAGACAATCGTTAAAAGAGGAACCGTATACGGAGAAGTCGTCCATGAAGACTTCCATGATTTCCTCTATGTATTCGGAGAAGATGGCCATCATGCACCGTTGAAAGGTGGCTGGGGCGTTGCAAAGCCCGAACGGCATTCTCCTATAAGCAAACGTACCCCACGGGCACGTGAATGTGGTCTTCTCTTGATCATCCGGGTGTATCGGGATCTGAAAGAAACCACTATAACCGTCAAGATAGCAAAAATGCGAATGTTGTGCTAACCTTTCAAGCATTTGATCGATGAATGGCAATGGGAAGTGATCCTTCCTCGTTGCATTGTTGAGCTTGCGGTAGTCTATGCACATCCGCCATCCTGTCACGGTTCGGGTAGGAATGAGTTCGTTGTTTTTGTTGGTGATGACCGTCATTCCTCCCTTCTTCGGAACTACTTGAACCGGACTCACCCACTTACTATCGGAGATAGGGTAGATGATACCTGCATCAAGAAGCTTAAGAATTTCCTTCTTGACAACCTCCTTCATGGTCGGATTCAACCGCCTTTGAGGTTGTCTTGAAGTTCTAAAATCTTCCTCCATTAGTATCTTATGCATGCATAGGGAGGGTTTAATTCCTACTAAGTCCTCAATAGTATAGCCTAAAGCTTTCCTATGTTTCCTAAGGACAATCATGAGCTGATTATGTTCATCTATGCTTAGATCGGAACTAACAATAACCGGAAAGGTAGAATTAGGTCCTAGAAAAGCGTACCTTAGATGAGTAGGAAGTGGTTTCAGTTCCATCGCTTTCGGAGCTTCCAATGATTCTTGAGGAGCATCCGATGTCTCCTTAGAAGTTTCTAAGGGTGTTGAATGTGTGGGAGAAGAATCAGAAGAAGTTGAAGAAGTGTCTCGATCACCCCTTTCCACGCCCAAAATTACGGGTTCCTCATATCCTCCACGGCCGTTGTTTAGGGCGTGGAAAGGAAATACGGTTGTCATGCCTTCTCCACGACTGTATAACTCCCTGGAGTGGGACACGGTTTTGGTTGTGAAATCCACGGCCGTGGAATATAGTGTGTGGCCGTGGATTCTCACGTTTTCTGCCTCATCGTGGAGTTTTTCAAACTCCACTTCATGCATCTCTTCTTGTGCTTCTAAAGCTTCAATTGCCTCATTGCACTCTTCTTTTTCCCCTACATTTGTTAGACTCATAGTGATAACTTTTTGTAAAGGATCGTTAAAGAGAATCACACTTACCTCCTCCCTAGACAACCCTTCTTCATCTTGGATATCGAATGTATCCTCATCAAAGATTGGCTCCTTCACTAGAGTGGAAAGAACGAACTCTACTTTCTCTTCCCCTATATCAAAAGCGAGTCTACCATTCTTGCAATCGACTATGCAGCTGGAAGTTGCAAGAAACAGTCTTCCGAGTATGATCGGGACCGGACTATTTGCAGGAATATCAAGCACGACAAAATCAATGGGAACAAAGAATTTACCTAGCTTGACCGGGACGTCTTCTACAATACCGACGGGGCGAGTGATGGATCGGTCCGCCATGTACAACGTCATCTTCACCGGTTTAGGGTCGCCTAAACCGATCTTCCTACACAACGCAAGTGGTAAGATGCTCACACTTGCTCCCAAGTCACATAAAGCATCATATGTGACATCTCCCACTCCTATGGGAATGCAAAACGACCCCGGGTCCTTTAGCTTTGGGGGCATTTTCTCCTTCATGGTTTTGATGAGATCCGAAGAATCCGAACTCATCTTAACCTCTCCGAAGTCTTCGAGCTTCCTCTTGATGGAGAGGACCTCCTTCAAGAACTTTCCATAAGCCGGCATACCTACAATAGCATCGATAAAGGGTATATTAATATGCAGCTTGCTCATGAGTTCTATAAACTTACCAAACTGTTTATCTAGGCGCGCTCTCGCTCTAGATTGAGGGAATGGTAGGGGAGGTTTATAAGCTGGAGGAGGAACGTAGACATCTTCCTTCTCCTTCCCCTTCTCTTTGTCTTTCTCTACGGGGACTTCAACGAACTTAGGCTGCGGATCGGTGGTAGTCACTCCGCTCCTAGTTGTGATTGTCATCACCCTTCCTTTAGGGTTGTCCTCCGTCTTTCCTGGAAGTTTCCCTTGATTCCTAGGAACTTCCTCCGCATGGCTGAACATTTGGTTTTCTAAAACCTTTTGAGCTTTATCAACCTTAGAAATTTGGTCATCAACCTTAATGATGCGGTTCTCCAATCCTTGTAGCTTTCCCAAAATCGTTTCCAACATGGGATCGGGTTTCTCCTTCCCCGAATTGTTTCCTCCATTAGATGATTGCCCCTGGCTTCTCAAAGGAGTAGAGGAAGAGGAAGGTGGAGTTAGTGAATTAGAATTGGAAGGATAAGAGTTACCGGAATTTTGTTGATTGGAGCGCCAATTGTTGTTGTTTGAACCCCTATTGTTGTTCCAATTGTTGTTCCGGTTGTTGTTATTGCCATTCCAATTGTTCCGGTTGTTGTTTCGGTTGTTGTTGTTGTTGCGGTTTGTGTTCTCACCGCCATTGTTGTTGTTGCCCAAATATCCAACATCATTGCCTTGTTGCTTTGGAAAGTTGGTCTTGATAGCCTCCTTCAACTCTTTGATCTCATTGTTGAAGGAGAAAATCTGATTTTGAGCTTCATGTGTGAGCTTTGCTCCTTGCTCCACACGATTTCCCTCCGCTTTCCGGTGGGAGTACTTCTCTATGACCCTTGCTTGCTTCTCAATGAATTCCCAAGCGTCATCTTCCCTCATGTCCATGAATGTTCCACATGAGAGGGATTAGAGGTTGAATTGCGTCCCCGCATCCAACCCCTTGTAGTAAATCTCTAGCAATGCAAGCTTGGATATGCCATGATGAGGGCAATCCAATAACAAGTCCTGAAACCTTTCCCATGATTGAAACAAACTTTCGTTAGACCTCATGGAAAATGCATTAATCTTACTTCTAAGTTCCACCGTTTTGGATGGCGGAAAGAATTTGGTGAGGAAATCCGCGGAAAGGTCTTCCCACGTGTCTAGTTTCCCCCTAGGAAGAGCTTGGTACCAAGACAACGCTTTCCCCTTCAAGGAGAAGAAGAAAGGCTTGAGCTTATAGTTCTTGGTAGTAGCGTTCTTCGGTCTCATTGTCTCCATCATACACTCAAAGTTTTGCAAGTGTTGGTGTGGAGATTCAGCGCTTGTCCCGTAAAATTGGTTTTGGCGAACAAGAGTAATAACTTGAGGGTTAAAGCTAAACCCTTGCACATCCTCAGCATCAAAATTCACGCCCAAACGGCGCGGTTGTTGCGTTGGATCCATCCTTTGACCAAGAGTTCTTGGCTCATCATCTACACGTTCGATCCTCGCATTCCTAGGCGGAATGCGGCGATTAGCAGCTCCCCGTGGATGGAAAGGATTCACATTGATCGTGGGATCAATTTCTTCTAGCGGTGGCATGGAAGAATCACTATCATCAGCGAATGAGTGACTTCTTCTTCTGGATCTTGATGCCCTTTTTGAGGATTTCTTGCTTCCCTTATTCTTAAGGTCGCTTAGTTCTATCCTCATTTGGAAAATCATATACTGTAGATTGTTAACTTGAGATTGATGACGATCCATTTCATCCCGGCGGATGTTCTCATTCCATTGGAGTTGAGCTTCTTTCTCCGCCAACTCCGCTTGAAGATCACGTTCGTGTTCTTCATCCATCTTCTTTTCCTTGCGCTTTTGCCTTAAAGTCCTCTCAAGTTCTTGATCAAGAGGTAAGAGGTCTTCGGTGTTCCTAGACCTGCGCATGCACTCAAAAAGATATCAAATAACGAGAGCAAGCTCCCAAGCTTAACAACCGGATACCGAATTCGGTCTAGACCAAATCCCCGGCAACGGCGCCAAAAACTTGTTCGCCCCTAAACGTGCGTGCAAATAAGCTTTAAATTTATAAAACTAGAATCAAGCAAGCGAACCCGCAGTGTACGGATCGGCGTAGATTAGCAAGTATTCCAGAGTATCGAACACAGGGATTTGGGGAGAACAAATTCGATTTCAAATTATCAAGCAAGTCAATGTAAGAGCTTTGCAAATTATTGGGAAAACAACAATCCTAAAGATCCAAGTATCCAGCTGTGGCAATCGATTCAAGATATACTTAAAGATATAAAGACAGAGTTGAGATATGCAAAGGTATGCTAATGCAAGGTAATCGTACGGTGAAGTTCCAAAAACCTTATACGACTCACCTACAAGACACTCTCTATACAGGTTGTTGAGGCTTCAATATAGAAAGGTTTTAAAGGCAAGAATTAATGTCAAATACCCAAACTTGTAATCCAAGGATCAAGACTAACTAAATCGATTAAGGTTGTGATACTCACAATCGAGGTAGAGGTTGTTGAGGCTTCACTACCACCTAGAAAAGGCAAGCCTAAACTAAGTTAAAGCAAATCTTTAACTTTGGATTAAAGTAAAAGCAAGTTCGTAGACTTAAGGGAAATCATGGTTAGTTCTTGAGGTTCCACGACCGTGGACTCAAGAACAGGCCGTAATTTAAGGTTGTCGGCGATTCTCTCTAACTCTCAGGGTCCAATCTGTTTACGATCGATCTATCATCATCTAAGCCACAACTATCAACCCTTCACCTTAGAATTGTTAAGGGTTTTTAGCCAACAATAGTCATAATGATATCAATTTCAAGGATTAAAAGATTGGAAAGATGAAAACTTCCGAAAACTTCCAATAAACCTCAAACAAATCTCAAAGTCACAATCAAGAACGAATATCGTCAATAGATTCAAAATATAACAAACAAAAACAATCTTAGATAAGAAGGAAGAACGGGATGTCAATCCGTCTTCTAAATCAAACCTAAACAAGAAGAGAAATCTTCTTGCAAACACTCTTCCGAATCTTCGATCTTCCGTCAATCCGGAAATCTCAATCACAATCTCCACCAAAGTGCGAGATTAGGGCCAATCCAAGGATGAGCGCAAGTACGTCTTTTGCAAGAATCGCAAAGATCTCTAAGTCGCGGCGTAGGCGAAAAGTGCGTCAAGCGGAGTCGTAAGCGTAAGCCTAAAGCGAGGTCGCAAAAGTCTCTAAGCGGAGGTGACGGAATCTCTCTTCGTCCGTCCTTTTATAGGGTATGATGAAGTAGCGGCCCGGCCTAATCTTTTAAAAGATCGTGGCTTAAAGTGTGGCGAAAAAGATCGCCAAGATCACGGTCGTGGAAGGTTCCACAACCGTAATTTAGAGCGTGGAAATCAACACGGTTTGAACCATGGATTCCACGACCGTAAAAGCTTCTGGAATGAATCACGCTTCACTTGCTAGGGTTCCACGGCCGTGGAACTGAACGTGGAATGTAGTACGGCCGTATTTTAGAGCGTGGTTTAGGACAAGAACGTGATTCTTCCCTAGCCTCGTGCATTCCATAAGTTAGCTCTCTTTTGGCTCCTAAGAATGCCCTCAATCCATGGACATACTTAATCAACTCATCTTTGCTAAATTCCGTTTGGAAATGGCTCTCAATCACCTATAATCAACATAAAGCTTGTGTAGACATCCATATCGATAATATAGGCAAACTAGCTCACAAATGCAACAATGCTCAATCGATGACTATCAATACGAATCAAATACGCTTAGAAAACGTGCCTAAAATATCACAATATTTCATGCTAACAATAATCACAAAAGCAAATAAAGCAATCAAAAGATGATAATAAGGTCAAATAAGGGGATAATGCGGATTCTAGGGATTAAAGCATCTAGTTGTGGTTCCGACTCAAGATCTCTAATGATAACGCGGACAAAGCTGAGATTTTGCTAAGGGAAGGTGTTTCTAAGATGGGAATAGATCACCGGGTAAGTCTCACTACTCACTATCCCAAACCAAAGTTCCTATTATCGGGTAAGTCTCAAGGTACTAAGGAAAGGAACTATAATCTCAAACCAACACACCACCTAAGGGAATAGAATCAACCTTTACCGGGTAAGTCTCAGGCTAACTCACAAAGATGGAATGAAGGCACACTCAAACCCCAATAAAGGATAAACCTTTATTACCTACACTTATGATCTTGGGTAAACAAACAAAGGAATCACCGGGTAAGTCTCATCCTAGGTTTGCATTGAACCATGAAAGTCATAATAATGATAGGATTTTGCAAACTATAACACTTAACTCTCAGTTTCGGATCAGAAAAGGTCACCTCGTTCAGTCAAGTTCCACCCCGGCCGAGATGTTCATCGACTGAGCGAAGTGTTCTAGGGTTAAGGTTAAAGACTCGAGCTTTCAGGGTCCTACTGGGATTAAGATCATTATATCATCGTCTTTCCTACAACTTTCAGCCAATCACCCTAGAATCGCACAAGAAATTTAGCCACTCATCATCATGAAAACAATAATTGAATAAAAGGGAAAGGAATGAATATTCGAACAAATAAAACTTAAGAAAAAGGCTTCAATAACTGAATCGAATAAACAACAAATCAGCGTTCCTTAAATCACAAATCAAACAAGACAATAAACCAAATGGAATCTAAGAAAATCTTACAAACCTCCTCTAAGCTAATCTCCAAACTATCAATCCTTCCTTCAAAGCTTCCAGAAAATCTCCCAACTGCTACGTGTAGAATATGGTGTAGCGGCCTGCGGTGTACTTCTTTTCTCTGTTTCTCTAGACTCTAGTGAGTTACAGACAATGCGACGATGCTGAATTGTGGAAAATCCAGCCCTTTTTATAGGAGAATTATCTTCCAAAAATAATAATATCTTAAAAAGATAATATCCTATAAAATATATCATATCTCTAAA
This sequence comes from Fagopyrum homotropicum, assembly GCA_033239125.1. Classification (NCBI taxonomy): domain Eukaryota; kingdom Viridiplantae; phylum Streptophyta; class Magnoliopsida; order Caryophyllales; family Polygonaceae; genus Fagopyrum; species Fagopyrum homotropicum. Next base: position 140,811,384 of record BSWB01000003.1, on the reverse strand, counting down.
ATAGATGTCCCAAAAATAAGATCTTCCTTCCAGAAATTCATCCCAAAAATATAAGATATCTTCTTCCCAAAAATAAAAGATCTCAGCTCAAAAATATGATCTCACTGGCGACAGGGTGTTCGCCTCGGTCGGGGCGCTCCTCAAGATCACCTCGGTCGAGGTGACACTGTAGCTGACCGAGGTGAATCTCAGCTGAATGTGAAATCTCTCAAATCGGGTCCAAAGTAAATCTTCTTCATTAATTCCTTGCTTCTTGAGTTCTTTTTTAAGTTCCAGAATGTAGCTCCTATGCCTCCTTAGCTCTATTTTAGTCCAAAACGTGCCATTTTACCTACGATTAAAACGAAACTTGGTGTAGACCTCGATTCCCGTAAAGGTAGATGAAACAACAATATAATCACATAATATACATCCATACATGCAGTTTATTAAAGATAAAACGTCTAAACAAGTCCCAAAATATAGACTATAATACATGCTATCAGGAACGCTACTCCAATCCCCTTCTTGGCCATTTCAAACGGCTTGGTCATCTTTATGAAAGCAAACTCAAACTCTTGTCGTAGAACGAATGAAATTCTTGAAAATCATTGCTCCATTTCTGGATTAAAAATAAATTACTTCAAATCATCTTTTTAAGCCACCAAAAATACTCCAATAAATACTATCACCGAAATCAAGAATATCCTCAACATGAAACACTCAATCTCCCTTGATTACTATCTTGGATGCCCTAAGGCACAATTTGAACGAACTTGACAAGACATGTAAAAATTTATTCTGGAATAAAAGCGACAATCATAGACCTCTGATTAGTTGGAATTCAATTTGCGAACCGAAGAAAAACGATGGACCCGGACTAAAAAAAGGTCCTCACAACAAATAAAGCCCTTCAAATGAAACTTCTTTGGAAAATCCTAGCCGAACCGGATAACATATGGGTGCAAAGTATTAATGAAAAATACATGAGAAACACTAACATTCTACAATACCATCTCAAAGGACCGGCGTCATGGCAACGGAAAACCTCATGAAACTAAAAGCCGAGTTCAAAAATAGAATTATCTGGCAGGTAGGCAACGGGAAAACCATTAATTTTTGGCAAGATAACTAGGTCACAACAACTCCCCTAATTAAATCGGTTCATAAGACAAATATCATCAATACTCATATAAAGGTAAGACATTTCATCAAATCAAATGAATGGGATAACACCAAAATTAAAAATGAACTTCAAAACGTTATAAGCCCAACAATTAGGAAAATATTTAGGAAGCTATAATCCCAACAAATGACATACAGATAGATTATACTAGAGAATTAGCTTGAGTGATTGTTTCTCAACTAAATCAGCCTCGGAAATGATTGATAAGGAGTCTGGATGGCTACTTGACTAGTCATGTGATTGGATTTGAAAACTTGACACCCAACCAAAATCAAAAACTACATATGAAAAATCTCTAAAACCGGGATCCCAACTAAAGCTAAACTCAACGAAAGAAGAATGGCGGTTACATATAACTATGAATTATGTAATCATCAACTCGAAGACATTGTACATCTTCTTTTCAAGTGCCCTTACAGCAAAAACGTAATCACAAAAATTGACAAAACTATCATGACGAACCTTAATACCATCAACACATATAATAAAAAACCGCACGAGATGCTTTTGGAAACTAAGAAAAAGATCGGAACAACAAACTTTTCACGGCTGGCCACTATAAGGTGGAGCATCTGGTTTTTCAAAAACAAAATCATTTCCACTAATGACGTTGGATCGGATCACAACATCGTCAATTTCATCATTACACATATCCAAAACTAGAAAAATCACTCCATTGATGATTACATTCACGAATTTAAATATACCCAAAAGAACAACACATCTACCACAAGAAAGAAACATAATATCAATGGGATAAACCAAAACATGGTTTCCACAAACTCAACTTTGATGGATCAAAACTCGATTCGGGAATAACATCTATTGGTTTTGTTATACGAAGCCACAACGGAAAAGTAATAAGCTTGGACGCTAGGAATAACAGTTTTAACTCGGTCATACTAGCAAAAGCCTACGCGCTGAAAGCATGCCTTAGTGAAACAAGACTCAATATAAAAAAGATCAAAATTGAGGGTGATAACTTACGTGTTATCAAGACACTCCAAGAACTTTAGAACTGTCCCTGCGAGGTTGAGATGATCTTGTCCGACTCCCAATTGGATCTTCGCTTTTTTGAGGAAGTCCAAGTCATGCATGTGTTCAGAGAAATCAACTGTGTTGCTGACCGATTGACCAATTTGGGAATTTGGAACTCCAACACACCCTTTTTTGACGATCCCAAACTTCGAGTTCTTATTCGCAAAGTTGTTTATGCCGTCCCCATTGCTTTCCGATTTAAAAAAAAAAAATCAAATTCCTAACTCCAATTCGATTTGACTCTATCCAAACTTCACTTTCCAACAAAAAAAAAATCCATACCTCACCCGCCAACCTTTGTTAAACTATATATATATATAGAGAGAGAGAGTTTGGATCCCATGTAAACAACCCTTATAGTGTTCAATGAGAACAAATTGCATTCGTTAGATCGTTAAATAGATGACTGAGATTAAACGATATTAAAGGATAAAAAAAATCACGTTATTAATGGAAGAAGATTCGCCGGACCTAAATCTATATATTCGACGGTATAGTCACATCTATTCGGCGGTATAGTCACATATATTCGGTGTTTACACGTTCACACGATAAAAGTTGTTTACATATGAGTCAGGATCTATATATATATATATATATATATATATATATATATATATATGACTGATAGATTTTAAGACTGTTAACTACTACGAACCTAAAGCATGTTGGATTTTGTGTCTTGTCTTGTAGAAACCTAATCTTCTCACTTACTGTAATTTACCAAATTGCCCCCTCTCTCATATTGAACCATATAAATCTCTTCCTCCAAGTCTCGAATTCTCAACCCATCACTTCACAAACCCTAGAGATCCTAAAAATGGCAACACAAATAGAGGAGATTAGGGCACACAAAGCCAACTATCCCACCGCCTTTGTCCTTGCCATCGGCACCGCCAACCCTCCCAACTGCTATCACCAAGCCGACTTTCCAGACTTGTACTTCCGAACCACTCAAAGCAAACACCTCACTAACTTCAAGGCTAAGTTCAAACGCATTTGTACGTACACTTTTATTTTCTATCCACGTTAAAATTTTAATTATCTCAACGATCTCACATCAATAATAAAAGTAACAATGAACTTGATATATAATATGTTATATAGGTGAGAAGTCAATGATAGAGAAGCGGTGCATGCATTTGACTCAAAAGATCCTTGAAGAAAACCCAAATATCGGTGCATACGAAGGTCTATCATTGGATGCGAGACAAGCGATTGAGGTGGTTGGAATCCCAAAACTAGGGAAAGAGGCGGCCTTAAGGGCCATCGAAGAATGGGGCCAACCCAACTCTAAGATCACAGACCTTATATTTTGCGTCATCGCAGGTGACGATATGCTTGGCGCAGACTATCAACTTGTTCAGCCTCTTGGTCTTCACTCATCAATTATGGAGGCTTTCACACCTCTTAATATCATTGATTGGAACTCTATCTTTTGGATTTTACACCCTTTAAAGTGACTTTTTTTCTCATCGCATCCATGATGAAAAATACGCGCGCACTCGACATATTTCCATAATCTTTTAGCACTTGTCTTGTCGCGTTAAGCTTATCTTTTCGTAGACCTGTCTTGACTTCAAGTGAGTATTTCGCAAATAGATTATATGTTTGCATGATCGTATGTAAATATAAAGTGTTCTGTGTAGGGGTCGGACTATCATAGATCGCGTTAAAGTCAAGATAGGTCTACGAAAAGATAAGCTTAACGCAACAAGACAAGTGCTAAAAGATTATGGAAATATGTTGAGTGCGTGCGTATTTTTCATCATGGGTGCGATGATAAAGAAGTCACTTGAAAGCAAGCAAACGACTACCGGAGAAGGGCTCGAGTGGGGTGTTTTGTTTGGAATTGGACCGGGCATCACCGTTGAAACTGTCGTCTTACGTAGTGTTCCGTTAACTTAAGCTTCAATTTAAAGAAGCACCAAGCGAGAGTTCTGTTGTATTTTTTTCATTTTATTTCTGGAAACACTATTATGGATCCTATAACTTTTATAAGTTATATTTAATCATCGTCTTTTGTGTAATATGAGGTTGTAAAAATAAAGGATAAAATCACTAATTAAATCTTTTACCACTATTATTCTAATAAGAGTACCCATAACATAAATTCATTTAATAAATATACTTCTATTTAACGCAATTTTTTTTTATCTAAGAGGGAATTATATACAGCGTAAAATTAGAGGGGTCTACAAAACAAAAGCCAATTAAAAAAAGTCTATTCAACCCAATTTTTTTTAAAAAATGAAATTAATTAATACCATTTACATTTTTACAAAGATGATTAATATGAAATTCAAAATTTTGAAAAGAAAAATGAAAAAATAAAATTTGGAAATAGATATACAAGTATTAATATAAAGAACTTTTTCAGAAGTCAATTCTCAAAAATATATTCTTAGGTGATTTCAAATATAATGCTTAAAGAAAGAAGAAGACCTAACATTTATGCTATAACAAGTTATATTTGGTAATGTTTCATTTCCTTTCAAAAACAATTGTTTTTATATATTTGGCCAAAAACTAATGTATGCTTTCTAATTAATACAGGGAAAGTGATTTTATTAAAATAACTTTTTTCAACACGAAATTACATACAAATAGATCGTACGTTTGTAAAATATTAGCGGATAATTAATAAAATTTAAAATAAATATTTTATTTTTGAAAATGAACCTAAAATTGTTAGTTGTTGCATAAAAAGTTGTTAGTTAGAAACAATTTAGTTTATTAGGCTTTTTCTAGTTTTATGTTTAGTAAATGTACCCCTTGAGAGAAGAGTGTGTAGAATTTGAGAATAAATACAAAAGGTTGGGGTATATTTACTTAATTGAAACATTAAAAAGCCTAGTTACTACTATACTTTTTCAAAAAAGCTTACCAAAATTGCCCAAAAAGTTATGATGATATTCTAATAAAAAGTATTTTTTTCATGAAAAAAAATCAAATTTGCAACATTTTTAGCTCAATTTTTTGTATACTAATAGTTTCATTTTTTTGTTAGTTCAGTTCACATATATTTACACTATCAACATTTTTTTCTATTTTCAAGTAATATTTATGAAAAACAAATTTTATTAGCATATTTTATTAAATATTTTCTTAGTTTAAAACTTTATACTATTATATTATGTATAGTCTTCCATTAGTTCAACTATTTCTATATTATTAGTTTAGTCTTTTTTGAATTTTTGTACTTATGTTTTAGAAAAAATAGAGTAATATGTATTTTGAACTTTTGTAATATCTATCTAAATTTTGTGTATAATTATTAGTTCAAATATGTATAAGTCAAAACTTGAATAAAACGTAACTAATAAGAATAACGAAAAAAATGCATAAATCAATAATAGAAAATATTAGAATTTCTAATACAAATTTTGTGTAACACTCCCTTAAAATAGGAGTGTCACATCACTAGTATCCCGCATGTGCGAATACCTAGGACTATCATAGCCCACAAAGGGCTACCAAAGACTTTGAGATAATATTATAGGAAACATAATTTAAATAAATAAATTTTTATTGATAAAAGTTCAAGTGTCATGATTTAATTTACAAACACAATGGAATATTTGATGAATAAAATAATATTTTTTAGACACGACAATAACACCCCAAGTTCTAGGAACCCGAAGCATTACGGGTTAGGACTTCACAATGGATCCCGACCCTCAGAGTAGTAACGACACAACGGATCTTACAACAAGGTACAAACGAATGAAAACCAAAGCTCAATATAAAATCAAAGGTTTAAACAAAGGAAAGCGTAAAAGACTCGCAACTGAGTTCAAAACAAAAGGGAAAGTAAAAACATAAACATAAACCCGATCCCGTCCTATAATGTACGGAAACCCCGGTTGACCACACCATCTAGATCATTCAGCAGCATCCTGAACCTGTGGAACATCTACAACATCGATATAAACCGTTAGCTAACATTCTAGATATTGGAAAGAACGTAAAGACACAAACACACATAAGGTACATAAACATATAACATGCTCAAACTCATCCGGTTATTATCTTTCTTAAGTTATCCATTACTAATTCAACTTCTTTTGTCACACGAGAATCTCCCGAAACTTGTCTCCGCTTCCGTCTACAAACAGGAATAGATTAGTACTATCCGTCACCTGCGGGTCTGAGTTGCAAGATCACATTCTAGTCTCTTGTAGAACTAGACAAGTGGTCACCGCCCGATTATCATACACTTGGGCCAATTACTATTATAAGGGTGAATCCTTTTCCGGTTATTCGTTATAACATGATAATCAACACAAACAAGCTAAAACACTCAAACCAATATACAGAATGAAGCTAAGTAAGTCCAAGGGACTTACCTCACTCGAAGATAAACTCAAAGCTCAACAACAACTCAGAGAACTCAGTTTTCCTCAAGAAAGGAGCAAGGAAAATCTATTCACACAAGGCATCAAGAATCAGGAACGGAACGGTTGCACTACAAAAATAATTCAGTTAGCCACGGATGTTGGTGACGCCAATAAAGCTATTGTCGTCGCCAATCATCAACGGCGACGACAAACTAGGACGAAGCCAGAACAGGCGACTACGCGACGGTCTTCTTCCGTCGCTAAAATTTCGCGTCGGGTGTTGGCGACGGTTTATCCGTCTCCAGTGTTTTGCATCGGATAATGTCGTCGCCGTCCAGCCTGTCGCAAACTTTAAAAATTGGTGTGAAATTTTAAATTTAGTAGCCGTCACAAAAAATAAATTTGGTGGAAAATTTTGTATTTTTGGCAACGGCAATGAGCTGTCGCAAATTGTATATTTCATGGGAAAATTTGTATTTTTGGCGACGACAATGAGCCATCGCAAACTGCATCATGCAACAACAATTTTCATAAACCAAAAGAGTGTATTTAAATTGAAAACAATCAAAATAGCACGATTCGAATTGTAAAGAAGTTTACAATATGAAAGTACAAAACCTAGATGTCCTTCATCTTCAACAAACTAGGGGTATTCCGTGTTCTACGCACGCGGAGATTGGCTCGAGTCTCATTCTATGGTTCTCCAAAAGATGTGAGCTATTTACATTCATGTTAACTCCGCTGCCCTTCAAATCTTATACCACTGAGATTGTTCAGAATCAATGGCTGCAATTGGGACAACCAATGCCATCACACCTGAAGCAAGAACAAAAGAGATACAAGCAGGCTTGCAAAAGCAATAGAGATACACAATTGGCTATTTTTGAGCAGGCCAAGAAACTACACGCAACAATGAAAGAACACATGCTAAAACTTAAGAGTCTATAATCGGAATTAGAACTTACACTGGTTGGGTTCGGCACTAAAGCAATTGTGGTGAGTTCTAGCATGAATAGATGTCGATCCATACAAAGCTACTCTTAAACGATTCAAACGCGAAGTGTAGGAAAGTTGGAGCAATGTAGATGATTAGAGGGCGATGCAATAATGAGTGCCAAAGGGCTTATATATGCTCTATGAGCTGGCATTTCCTGTCATCCAGAAGTTATCACGTATAAAAACAGTAACCTGGACTATAGATATTTTGTACAGAAAAAACATTGAAAAAAGGTCAAGATAACCAATAGTGAGAAATATTAGAGCATACCTTGTTTTTTAATGCACTTCCTATAAATACAGGAACAAGTTTGGGAGATATAGTAGCCTTATGAACAAACCTCCTACTCAAGTAGAAATTTAACCAGATAAGATAAAATGCTACAAATAGTCTAGGGCCAAGGAATACATGTATATTGATTCTTATAGAGAAAGTCTAGCGATAAGATCTTGGACTGTAGATAAAATATCAGCTTTTCAATTTATCTGCTCAATTAGATATTACCTTGTTTCTTTTGCACTTGCACTGCTTTTCTGAATCAACCCAAAATAAAATGAAAAAAGTCTAGCAATAAGATCTTTCTGTTCTTACATTTTTTTTATAATCAAATCACCATCAATTTTACATCGAACCCTAGAATCTTTACACGGTAATGATCAGAAATACAGGCAAACATTATTCATCTCAAAACTATGAAAATTAGATCAAAATTAAGACAACTTCAACTTAGGTGAGCAAAAATATCAATATAAGAATTCTTTGTTTTGCTTACTGAAACTTTAGATTGGTTACTGCCTTTGCTAGCATTGGTTGACCTAGTTACCAACCCTTATGGTTTTTCTTTGCTGTCCTCACACTATCATCAATTCAAATCCTACATTTCCCCAATTGTTTACCCCTCTTACTTAGAAGGCGATTGTAAGATCCCAGTTTTTACCTTCACCGCGCCCGCGGTGAAGGAGGCTGCCCCAACGGATTTGATGTCTATCATCGCCCCCGCGGTAACAAGGGGTCGCCCCTGCGGCATGGGAAATCCGCCCCTGCGGATTTTCCTTAGATCGCAAAGATCTTCTTTCCTTTTCGGTTCTATCTTGTTCCTATCTTAGAAGATTCGATTTTCTTATCTTTGGACGACTTTCCTAGATCTTCTAAACCCTAGAACGTCCTTTCTTTTATCTTTTCTTTCTCTTCTATAAATCCCCTTCTTTTCCCTCTTTTTCCCATTTCTTGCTTACGCTTTCTTCAACCCTTGAGTGTTGCAGCCTTGCTTCCTGTGATCTTGCTGAACGTGTAAGTTCTTCCTCCCTTGTTCTTCATCACGTTCATGTACTGCTGCACCTTGCTTCTCTTCTGTTTTGTTTCTCCCTTCATTTCCTCTTTCCTTCTTCTCCAAGAATCAAGTTTGATCCTTGATTCTTGTGGAGCATTCCGTTGATGATCCTTTGTTGTTCACAGGCTCCCTTGGTTGAGTTGTGAAGTGTGAAAGTGTTGGAAGAGCAAGCTTTGGTGATGCGCCCTTGACCCCTATGTCCCAAGACGAGGAAGACGATGCACTTCGGGTTCGCTCCGATGGACCGCTCACCCGTTCCCGTGCTAAAGCAGTCGCTCAAGCTACCGGCTCTATCATTAGCCGCACCGTTGCTTGTCACGGCCCCATTGGTTGCAAACCGTGTCTCTACGCCACTATGACTTGAAGCTTGTCAAGCCAACACCGTTCCGGTGCATTTTCCGTAATTTAGCGTTTTATAATAATAAGTCTTTTTATTTTCGGTTTATTAATTTCCGGCACTTAATTTCCGGAACTTAATTTCCCGAATTTAAGATTAGACTTTTGGTTTCGGAATTTAATTCGGAAACTTAATTCCGAACTTAAATTCCCAACCTTTCACATTTTTAGGCTTTTCATTTTCGGAACTTAAATTCCGACTTTATTTCCGTCATTTAATTTCCGACCTTTTGTATGACCTTCATCCACTATATAAGGGGATGCTTGGCTCATTTGTAAATCATGTTCAATTTGATTAAGTATTGAGAAGTATTTTCCTCCTACTAACTTGAACATCAATCCCTCTTCCAATCCTCTTAAAGTTCTTCTTTTGGATCTTCGATCCAAACTCAACCACATTCGAGGGTTCTTCAAGAACCAACTCAATCGACCCACCTCAAGGCTTGATCGATCAATCTAGATCGACTCAACCGTTCAACTTCCGCCTCCATCTCTAAGCTTCCGTCAACCATTTTCAACGCATCCGCACTTCAACTAAGGAGTAGTTGAGCTTCAGCTTCATCTAGATCCGGAATAATTCATTGACGTGTCCAAAGACGCATCAAATTGGCATCAGAGCAAAGGGATCTAAGCTAAGTTATCTTTACTCTTGTTTTTGTGCGTTATCATATTCATCCTTTTTGCCTTTTGTTCATCATCATCTTCATATCGTTCTTCGCATCTTCATCCACGTTCTTGAAATTTTTTTTTCTCGATCCATTTTGCAAAGCAAATTTAGGAGATTTTTGGTTTGCCATCAAACCATTAATCAACAAAATATTTTTCCTCACCCATTCCAACATTTTTGTTAATCAATTTCACCATTTTCTTGGGATTTTTTGTTGACAAAATCGGATATCACGTCTTTTGATATTACAAAAACCAAAAACAAAGCAAAAACTCTTCAAAAAAACGGATTTGTTTCAAAAGAAAAAGTGGATTCCTCTCTTGCATTCCAAAGGTTGTATTCAAAAGTTTCAAAAAGAAACAATTCCACAAAAACAAAAGTAAAAGACGTCCGGCAAACCGGTCCATCCGAAAAATCGGATTTTTGAAAAAGGTCAAAGACCAAAGCAAGTAAAACTTGCCGATAAACAATCCGTCCATTTCCTATCTCTCCATTTTGTTACAAGTTGCAAATTTTCTCTTGATTTTGTGTGCATTTTGGTTCAAATTTGTTGGATTTGCCTTCCTTGCCTAACCGCCACACGGCCTTCCCAAAGGTAGAACCTTAACGCACTTGAACTTGGGTAACGTTGACTTATCTTGTCACCTTGCTCATTTGATTGCTTGCAATTTTGTGTCCAATCTTGGAGTTATAACTAACGTCACAATGGAAAATTCTCAGGAATCTAGTGAAAGACAAGAGCTCACTACTTTGACCGAAGAAAATGCCTCCCTTAGGCAAGAGCTTGAAACTTTGAAGGCCCAAATGCGTGTCCTTACGACTGCTCCACCAAATCCAAATGGAGCCTTGGTCGATGCTTCCACATCCGATGGACGTCGCAAAGGCAAAGGTATCTTGGGAGCTGAACCATCTAACGGTCGACGGCTTGCCTCCATCATTGAAAACCACGGGCCCTCCCCAGATGACGATCATGAGTCCCACAATGAAGGTGACAAGAACCCTGGCCCTTCTTCAAATGATTTGCTATATGTTGACACGGAGAATCGGCACAAACTCTATGAGCACAACCGACGTAAGTATGGCACTTCCTCCATCTAGTGCCCAACGCACCAACCGTCCCTCCCGGGTTGATGACTGTTCGCCCCTAAAGGTGTGTGCAAATAAGCTTTAAATTTATAAAACTAGAATCAAGCAGCGAACCCACAGTGTACGGATCGGCGTAGCTAAGCAAGAATTCCAGAGTATCGAACACAGGGATTTGGGTGGGAACGAATTCAATCGCAGATTATCAAGCGAGAAAATATGAGAGTTTTGCAAGTATTGGGAAAACAACATTCCTAAAGATCCAAGTATCCAGCTGTGGCAATCGATTCAAGACATACTTAATGATATAAAGACAGAGTTGAGATATGCAAAGGTATACTAAAGTAAGGTAATCGTACGGTGAAGTTCCAAAAACCTTATGTAACTCACCTACAAGAAACTCCCTATACAGGTTGTTGAGGCTCAATATAGAAAGATTCTAAAGGCAAGAATTTATGTCAAATACCCAAACTTGTAACCCAAGGATCAAGACTAACTACACCGATTGAGGTTATGACACTCACAATCGAGGTAGAGGTTGTTGAGGCTTCACTACCACCTAGAAAAGACAAGTCTAAACTAAGTTAAAGCAAATCTTTAACTTTGGATTAAAGTAAAAGCAAACTCGTAGACTTAAGGGAAATCACGGTTAGTTCTTGAGGTTCCACGGCCGTGGACTCAAGAACAGACCGTAATTTAAGGTTGTCGGCGATTCTCTCTAACTCTCAGGGTCTAATCTGTTTACGATCGATCTATCATCATCTAAGCGACAACTATCAACCCTTCACCTTAGAATTGTTAAGGGTTTTTAGCCAATAACAGTCATGTTGATATCAATTCAAGAATTAAAAGATAGAAAGATGAAAACTTTCAAGAACTTTCAATAATCTTCAAACCAATCTCAAAGTCACAAAGAGAACAAGTATTGTCAAAGGATTCGGAATAAAACAAACAATCACAACCTTAGGAAAGAAGGAAGAACGGGATGTCAATCCGTCTTCTAAATCAAACCTAAACAAGAAGAGAAATCTTCTTGCAACAATCTTCCAAAAAGCTTCGATCTTCCGTCAATCCGGAAATCTCAACAGCAATCTCCACCAAAAGTGCGGGATTAGGGTAAATCCTAACTCGGACTTTTTGATCTCCAACGAGATGTAAATGCCGCTAAGCAAAGGCGTAAGCCAAGGTCTAGAGCGAGGTTGCAGAATGCGTCTAAGCGGGGGTGAATAATGCTTAGCGATGCCCCCGAAATCTTGTTTCGTCTGTCTTCTTATAGGGCAAGATAAAATATCGGCCCGGCCCAATCTTCAAAAGATCGTGGCTTCAAAGTGTGGCGAAAAGATTCGCCAAGATCACGGTCGTGGAAGTTCCCACGACCGTAATTTAGGGCGTGGATTAGGTCACGGTTTGTACCATATCTTCCACGGCCGTAATAGTTACTGGAATGCATCACGCCTTTTTTGCAAGGTTCCACGGCCGTGGAACCAAACGTGGTTTGTAGTACGGCCGTATTTTAGAGCGTGGTTTAGGGCAAGAACGTGATTCTTCCCTAGCCTCGTGCATTCCTCAAGCTAAAACTCCAATTTGCTTCCAAAGAATGTTCTCAATCTATGGACATATCAAATCAACTCTCCTTCTCTCGATTCCGTTCGGAAATAGCTCCAAATCACCTATAATCAACATAGAACTAGTGTAGACATCCATATCGACAATATAGGTAATACTAGCTCACATATGCAGCAAAGTTCAATCAAAGACTATCAATATGAATCAATTACGTTTAGAAAACATGCCTAAAATATCACAATATTTCATGCTAACAAAAAACCCTATACTTAACACTTGCTTGTCCCTAAGCAAGGTCTTGCAAAAAGCTTTAAACAAGAGTTAGGATGAAATATGTGTACCTTCTTTTGGATGAATGTGCCTTCTAAAGAATAGATCATTCTCAAACCTTGCTTCAATCGTTTATCAAACTTTCACACGCTCAATCAAAGAGTAAAAAGCAAAGAAAATTCATGAACCAATTTAACTTCTAAACAAGCTTTATAACCTTCAAACATTATCAAAATCAATCACAAGAAACTTCAATTTGGATCACCAAGTCATATAACATTCTTTTGATCTTAAGGACTTTTAAAGAAAAGGTCTAGAATGTGGAAGGGAAGGGAAAACTTTAAGGGAAAGTGGTGCATAAATCCGGGAAAGTGGACATCTACCTTCTTCTACTTTTGCGGTTTCCGCAACACTTCAACTTAGAGCTTCGCTCTCTTCTTTTCATTTTTCGACTTTACTTTTGGAGTTATGGATAGAGGTGCACAAAAACCGAAGCCTAGGAAATCGGCGTTTCTCAATTTTTCAAGAGATGCCTCAAACCCTTAGCGCACATACCATAATCCGCTAGGAATATCGCTCAATCCGACTTTGGCAAGACACAAACACCCGGCTATGTGAATGGTGCCGAGTTACTCATCATCATGATTGACTTCCCCAAACCTATAATTTCTTTCTATTCCTTTGAATGCAAAGTATTGCTTTCATGGCCCTCCCACATCAAACATGCCTTTTTCTCATTCACTTCTCCAACTCCCCGGATAGGTAAAGGAGGCTAATATTTCAATGAGGAGCTAGATGATCAAAGAAAGAAAAAAGAAAGTATTGAATTGCCTTAATCATTTCAACAAGAAGTATAGGAACTTATAACGTGATTTCAAATTCAATTTCCTAGCATGATTTAGGTAACATAATCACATTATGAAACTTGCAAAAGAGGTATAATTCATTCATTCAAATTCTTTTCAATTCACAATTCTTTTAAGCATGCAATTGTCATCAAACTCAATTCACAAGTAGTGATTATCATGGAATTCATCTCAATTCATTAGAAGCTCAAAATTTTCAAAATTTTTCAATTTTTATGGGTTTTTCAAGTCAATTTTCATGTAATGCAATAAGGAAACGTGCAACACATAATGAAAATGCAACGATAGTCTCAAATGAAAGCGAACATAGTAAGTAGAGTTATTACAAACTTTTTAGTACATCCCACCCCATACTTAGGACGAACATTGTCCCTAATGTTCAAAAGAAAGAAGAAAAAGAAGAAAAGAAAAGAAACTCACAAAGTGGTGGCGGGAATGTCTAAAACGAACGGTCATGCATCGAATCACTGCGGCGGTGGTGGAGGCGGGAATGGAGAGAAACTCGGATCATAGAACCGCCCAAACTGCCGGCGGTAGACGTCCCTCATCATGTGGTCAAGGTCGTCTAAGCGTCCGTCTCTAGCATCCGCCCGGATCTCTAACGCTCCAACTCTCTCTGAAAGTCCGGTAGCCCAATCCGGCATCTGCTCGTACCATCCCGGGGCCTGACTGTACCATGCTGGGGCGTCGGATGGTACCGGTGTTGGTGGTGGTGCTGGCTGCTCCGTGGACCAAGGAGGGGGAATGCCATACCATGTGGGAGGTGTGGTCATCCACGTAGGCCTCTCACTCACGCTAGCGCGGCGAGATGACGAGCCTGAAGCTCTAGCTGGACGTGGTGAACGTCTAGGTACATCTGGGGCCGCCTCCGGCTGATCCGGAAACGTGCCAAACTCCTTCTCAGCTACTCCTCCACTCTCAAACTGATCTCCCATATCCTCCTCCTCGACAACCGGTGGTGGGACGTAAGGGGGAGCTACTATCCTGTTCGCATGCATCGCAGCGAACGTCTCCTTCCAATTATGGCGTCCCGCCATAATGGAATACTCCGGCAGCCACTCTATACCCCTACCTGTCCTACTCTCCCAAGGCATGCCCGCATAAGGCGGACCTCCATGTGTGGGGAAAATGAGACCCCTAACCATGAATGCATGTAGTCCTAAAGGAACGGCCGGTATGCGGGTGCAAGCAGAAAAATCCACACCAAAACTCCTAGCAATGTGGGTAACTATCCCACCATACCCGATGTTCCCCTTCTTCTTGTTCTTGAGCTTGCTCATCGTAGCAGCCAAGAGAGTAGCACAATCTGCACGGCGCCCATAAAACATACAATAGAGCAAGAATAGCTCATCCGTCTTGATCTTTTGGGGCGTCTCCGTCCTAGGAAAGAGACACTCCGAAAGAACACGGTGAGCTATCTTCAAGGCTAGATGGTACATCAATCTAGCCTTGGTATCAGCGGGTTACCAACGGTCCTCGTCGGCGTAAATCATTGCAACTTCCTTCCAAAAATCCTTAGGGTAAACTCCACTCGGAAATCGACCATTGAAGGTCTCATGAAATCCAAAAATAGTCCCAAACTCAACAATACTCAAATGGTAGTCTCTTTCCATGAGGCGGAAAGAGACGGTCCTATCTACGTGACTGTGCTCAAAAGATGTCACAACCTCCCGGGTGATCTCCTCATAGGCGTCTTCACGAATGTTCGTGAAGACAAGTAATCCGGCTCTATCTAAGAGCCATGTAAGGTCATCAACAATGTTGAGAGGAACTAGATCCTCCAACAACAAGTATCTAGGGCCAATCACTGCCCTCTCCGTGATCCTCTCAAATGCACCAAGATGGTTCTCATGTATGGTCAGGACTCTAGGGTAAGGGGGTGAAGATGGAGGTGAAGGTGAGGATGGAAGTGAAGGTGAAGAGGTTGGTGGTGCCCTAGAGGATGAGGAGGAAGAAGGATTTCCTTTCCTTTTCTTATTCTGCTCACCCTTCTTCTCTTTTATCCTTCCCGACATTCTCCTTACAAAATCCATTCTGTACCAAAATTACGGTCTGTTCTTCAAGAATTACGGCCGTGGTTTACCCAGAGGCCGTGATTCGTCCCAGAATTTCACGAATCTCAGCAAATTCACAAGCAATCACCATAACAAGCAGTCCTAGTCTAATTCCTTCCAGTCTCTATCAGTTCTTCCTAAAAATCTATAGCAAAAACGAACCAAATTGGCGAGAATCAAGAAGAAAGAAATAACCTCTTTTTCGGATTGAAAAATCCGAAACGCGAGTTTGTTGATGAATTTCCGTTCGATTCGTTGCTTGGATGTTGTTTGTGGTTGAATTTGATGCAGTTTGGGAAGAAGAATCGTTAGAAACGATTAAGAAACGAAGATTTTGAGGTGGTCGTGGTGTTTCGGCACTTAGGTCGTGGAAAGAGGGGTTTTTGGGATGGATTTGTGAAGAATGTGGTTTCATATAGTCGCAGGAAAAATTTTGAAAATCACGGTCTGTCGGGGTGTTCCACGGCCGTGGAAATGTACGGAACCGTGGTTTTGGTGATTTTTCAAAGGCTTTTGGGAATTACGGCCACTGTAGCGTATGACGACCGTAATTTAGACCGTGGAACCTTCTGTAAAGCTTCAAAGTCCAAATTTTGTCACTTTTCTTCAACATCATCCTTCTCTTTTCCTTTTCCATTGGTCCTACAACCAAAAACACGAACATACCGGAAGAAATCGAGGCAAAAACAAAGCAAAAACGTCTATTTTAAGCTAAACTATGAATCGAAAACAAAAACGAAAATGCAATACCTTGGGTTGCCTCCCAAGAAGCGCTTTGTTTAAGGTCCGTAGCTAGACCAATCTCGCACTTATTCGAGTGCGGTAGGTGCAAACTCCTCAACTTGGAGTTCCGGCGTATACTTCTTTAGTCGTTGGCCGTTCACCTTAAAACTTCCGCTCGCTTCACCCCATACTTCAACTGCACCATGGGGGAAAATACGCTTAATTAGAAAGGGTCCGGTCCAACGATATTTAAGCTTACCTGGAAAGAGGCGAAGTCTTGAATTAAAGAGGAGAACTTGATCTCCTTTTTTGAAGTCCTTTGGGATGATATGCTTATCATGCCAACGCTTTGCTCTTTCCTTGTAGATCTTGGCGTTTTCATAGGCGTTCAAGCGGAGTTCATCCAGCTCATTGATGTCTAGGAGACGCTTCTCTCCCGCTTCCTTCATGCCGAAATTTAGCCACTTGATAGCCCAAAACGCTTTTTGCTCCAGCTCCACCGGCAAGTGACAAGACTTCCCATACACAAGGTTGTATGGTGTGGTTCCTATGGGAGTCTTGTACGCGGTCCGGTACGCCCATAATGCATCATCTAGTTTCAAGGACCAATCCTTCCTAGTCCTTGAAACCATCTTCTCTAAGATTCCTTTGATCTCCCTATTTGAGATCTCAACTTGTCCACTCGTTTGTGGATGGTAAGGGGTAGCGATCTTGTGAGTAACCCCATACTTAGCTAGAAGAGCTTCAAAGCGACGGGCTATGAAGTGAGAACCTCCGTCACTAATGATTGTCCTTGGTGTCCCAAATCGCGGGAAGATGGTCTTGTTGAAGAACTTAACCACCACCATGGCATCATTGGTGGGAAAGGCAATTGCTTCCACCCATCTAGAAACGTAATCTACCGCCAATAGTATGTATTGGTTTCCACAAGATGACGGGAATGGTCCCATGAAATCGACTCCCCAAACGTCGAAAATCTCCACCTCTTGGATGTTATTGAGGGGCATCTCGTTCCTTCTAGAAATATTGCCTGTTCTTTGACAAGCATCGCAACAAGAAACAAAGGATTGCACATCTCTAAATAAAGTAGGCCAAAAGAATCCAGATTGCAATACCTTTGCGCTAGTCTTGTTTGAACTAGCGTGTCCTCCACAAGGTAGTGAATGACAATGGCGGATGACACTTTGCATCTCATCTTCCGGCACACATCGCCGAATGATGCCATCCGGACCTCTCTTAAAGAGGAGAGGCTCGTTCCAATAGTATTCCCGGACGTCCTTAAAGAACTTCTTTTGTGCGTAGGATAGTCCGGGCGGTATCTCCTGGCAAACCAAATAGTTAACAAAATCAGCAAACCATGGTTCGTTACCTTTGGAGATTACGTTGATGCACTCCTCTATGATGTGTAGGTGTTCGTCCGGAAAGGAGTCATCAATGGGTAGATGGTCGTCCCTTAGATGTGTTAGGCGACTCAAATGATCCGCAACAGAATTTTCTGAACCTTTCTTGTCGCGGATCTCAAGATCGAATTCTTGTAGGAGAAGAATCCATCTAATCAGCCTTGGCTTCGCATCTTTCTTCGCAAGGAGGTACCGGATCACAGCATGATCCGTGTAAACAATCACCTTTGCACGTACAAGATAAGAGCGAAACTTGTCAATAGCGTAGACAATGGCTAGAAATTCTTTCTCGGTGGTGGCGTAGTTGAGCTGCGCTTCGTCTAGCGTCTTGCTAGCATAGTATATGGCATGGGTTCGCCCTTCCTTTCGTTGTCCAAGAACAGCTCCAATAGCTACGTCACTAGCGTCGCTCATAATCTCGAAGGGGAGAGTCCAATCCGGAGGTTGGATAATAGGTGCTGAAATTAGAGCTTGCCGAATGGTGTTAAACGCATCCAGACATTCCCGCGAAAACTCGAAAACTGCATCCTTCATCAATAGATTAGTGAGAGGTTTTGATATCTTAGAAAAGTCCTTAATGAAACGTCTATAAAATCCAGCATGTCCTAGGAAACTTCTTATCCCTTTTACCGAAATCGGGGGAGGAAGTTTCTCTATTGTCTCTATCTTAGCTTTGTCTACCTCTATCTCTCTACTAGAGACTAAGTGACCTAATACAATTCCTTCCTTAACCATGAATTGACACTTCTCCCAATTAAGAACCAGGTTAGTGTTTTCACATCTTTGTAAAACAAGAGAAAGGTTAGAAAGGCAATCGTTAAAAGAGGAACCGTATACGGAGAAGTCGTCCATGAAGACTTCCATGATTTCCTCTACATATTCGGAGAAGATGGCCATCATGCACCGTTGGAAGG
Source organism: Fagopyrum homotropicum (assembly GCA_033239125.1). NCBI lineage: Eukaryota > Viridiplantae > Streptophyta > Magnoliopsida > Caryophyllales > Polygonaceae > Fagopyrum > Fagopyrum homotropicum. The sequence continues at coordinate 140,792,575 of BSWB01000003.1, read as the reverse complement.
TGGCTGGGGCGTTGCAAAGCCCGAACGGCATTCTCCTATAGGCGAACGTACCCCAAGGGCACGTGAATGTGGTCTTCTCTTGATCATCCGGATGTATCGGGATCTGAAAGAAACCACTATAACCATCAAGATAGCAAAAATGTGAATGTTGTGCTAACCTTTCAAGCATTTGATCGATGAATGGCAATGGAAAGTGATCCTTCCGCGTTGCGTTGTTGATCTTGCGGTAGTCTATGCACATTCGCCATCCAGTCACGGTTCGGGTAGGAATGAGTTCGTTGTTCTTGTTGGTGATGACCGTCATTCCTCCCTTCTTTGGAACTACTTGAACTGGACTCACCCACTTGCTATCGGAGATAGGATAGATGATACCTGCATCAAGAAGTTTAAAAATTTCCTTCTTGACAACCTCCTTCATGGTCGGATTCAACCGCCTTTGAGGTTGTCTTGAAGTTCTAAAGTCCTCCTCCATTAGTATCTTATGCATACATAGGGAGGGTTTAATTCCTACTAAGTCCTCAATAGTATAGCCTATGGCTTTTCTATGTTTCCTAAGCACAATCATGAGCTGTTCATGTTCATCTATGCTTAGTTCGGAGCTAACAATAACTAGAAAGGTAGAATTAGATCCAAGAAAAGCGTACCTTAGATGAGTAGGAAGCGGTTTGAGTTCCATCACTTTCGAAGCTTCCAATGATCCTTGAGGAGCATCCGACGTTTCCTTAGAAGTTTCTAAGGGTGTTGAGTGAGTTGGAGAAGAATCAAAAGAAGTTGAAGAAGTATGCCGATCACCTTCTTCCACGGTCAGAATTACGGCCTCTCCATCTGTTCCACGGCCGTGTAATCCCCTGGAATGGAGGTCGATTTTGGTTGTGAAATCCACGGTCGTGGAATACAGAGTATGACCGTGGATTCTGACGTTCTCAGCCTCATCGTGGAGTTTCTCAAACTCCTCTTCATGCATCTCTTCTTGTGCTTCTAAGGCTTCAATTGCCTCATTGCACTCTTCATCTTCCCCTACATCTGTTAGACTCATAGTGATAACCTTTTGTAAAGGATCGTTAAAGAGAATCGCACTTACCTCCTCCCTAGACAAACCTTCTTCGTCTTGGATATCGTAAATATCCTCATCAAAGATTGGTTCCTTCACTAGAGTGGAAAGAACGAACTCTACTTTCTCTTCTCCAATATCAAAAGCGAGTCTTCCATTCTTGCAATCGACCATGCAGCCGGAAGTTGCAAGAAACGGCCTTCCGAGTATGATCGGGACCGGACTATCTGCAGGAATGTCAAGCACGACAAAATCAATGGGAACAAAGAATTTACCTAGCTTGACCGGGACGTCTTCTACAATACCGACGGGGCGAGTGATGGATCGATCCGCCATGTACAACGTCATCTTCACCGGTTTAGGGTCACCTAAACCGATCTTCCTACACAATGCAAGTGGTATGATGCTCACACTTGCTCCTAGGTCACATAAAGCGTCATATGTGACATCTCCCACTCCAATGGGAATGCAAAATGACCCCGGATCTTTCAACTTTAGGGGCATTTTCTCCTTCATGGTCTTGATGAGATCCGAAGAATCCGAACTCATCTTGACCTCACCAAAGTCTTCTAGCTTCTTCTTGTTGGAGAGGAGCTCCTTCAAGAACTTGCCATAAGCCGGCATACCTACAATAGCATCAATGAATGGTATGTTAATATGCTGCTTACTCATAAGTTCTATAAACTTACCGAATTGTTTGTCTAGGCGCGCTCGCGCTCTAGATTGAGGAAATGGTAGGGGAGGTTTGTAAGCTGGAGGAGGAACATAGACATCTTCCTTCTCCTTCCCCTTTTCTTTTTCCTTCTCTACGGGGACTTCAACGAACGTAGGCTGCGGATCGGTAGTAGTCACTCCGCTCCTAGTTGTAATCGCCATCACCCTTCCTTTAGGGTTATCCTCCGTCTTTCCTGGAAGTTTCCCTTGATTTCTAGGAACTTCCTCCGCGTGGTTGAACATTTGGTTTTCCAAAACTTTTTGAGCTTTGTCAACCTTAGAAACTTGATCATCAACGTTGATGAGGCGGTTCTCTAACCCTTGAAGCTTTCCCAAAATTGTTTCCAACATGGGATCGGGCTTCTCCTTTCCCGTATTGTTTCCTCCATTAGATGATTGCCCCTGGCTTTTCAAAGGAGTAGAGGAAGAGGAAGGTGGAGTTAGTGAATTAGAATTGGAAGGATATGAGTTACCGGAATTTTGTTGATTGGAGCGCCAATTGTTGTTGTTTGAACCCCTATTGTTGTTCCAATTGTTGTTCCGGTTGTTGTTGTTTCCATTCCAATTGTTATTCCGGTTGTTGTTCCGGTTATTGTTGTTGTTGTTGCGGTTGGTGTTATCACCGCCATTGTTGTTGCCCAAATAACCAACATCCCTCTCTTGTTGCTTTGGGAAGTTGGTCTTGATAGCCTCCTTCAACTCTTTGATCTCATTGTTGAGGGAGAAGATCTGATTTTGAGCTTCATGTGTGAGCTTTGCTCCTTGCTCCACACGATTTCCCTCCACTTTCCGGTGGGAATACTTCTTTATGACTCTTGCTTGCTTCTCGATGAAGTCCCAAGCATCATCTTCTCTCATGTCCATGAACGTTCCACATGAGAGGGATTGGAGGTTGAATTGCGTTCCCGCATCCAGCCCCTTGTAGTAAATCTTCAGCAAGGCAAGCTTGGATATGCCATGATGAGGACAATCCAAGAGAAAATCCTGAAACCTTTCCCAAGATTGAAACAAACTTTCGTTAGGTCTCATGGAAAAAGCATTAATCTTACCTCTAAGTTCCGCCGTTTTGGATGGCGGAAAGAATTTGGTGAGAAACTCCACGGAAAGGTCTTCCCACGTGTCTAGTTTCCCATTAGGAAGAGCTTGATACCAAGATAACGCTTTCCCCTTCAAGGAGAAGAAGAAAGGTTTAAGCTTATAGCTGTTGGTAGTAGCGCTCTTCGGTCTCATTGTCTCCATCATACACTCAAAGTTTTGCAAGTGTTGGTGTGGAGATTCAGCGCTTGTCCCGTGTTCTCCCCTAGAGGTGTGTGCAAATAAGTTTTAAATTTATAAAACTAGAATCAAGCAGCGAACCCGCAGTGTACGGATCGACGTAGTTAAGCAAGAATTCCAGAGTATCGAACACAGGGATTTGGGGAGAACGAACTCGATTGTAGGTTATCAAAAAAATAAATATAAGAGCTTTGCAAATTATTGGGAAAACAACAATCCTAAAGATCCAAGTATCCAGCTGTGGCAATCGATTCAAGATATACTTAATGATGTAAAGACAGAGTTGAGATATGCGAAGGTATACTAATGTAAGGTGATCGTACGGTGAAGTTCCAAAAACCTTATATAACTCACCTACAAGGCATTCTCTATACAGGTTGTTGAGGCTCAATATAGAAAGATTTTAAAGATGAGAATTTGTATCAAATACCCAAACTTATAACCCAAGGATCGAGACTAACTTGACCGATTGAGGTTGTGACACTCACAATCGAGGTAGAGGTTGTTGAGGCTTCACTACCACCTAGAAAAGACAAGTCTAAACTAAGCTAAAGCCAATCTTTAACTTTAGATTAAAGTAAAAGCAGATTCGTAGACTTAAATGAAATCACGGTTGGTTCTTGAGGTTCCACGGCCGTGGACTCAAGAACAGCCCGTAATTTAGGGTTGTCGGCGATATTTCTCTAACTCTCAGGGTCTAATCTGTTTGCGATTGATCTATCATCATCTAAGCCACAACTATCAACCCTTCACTTTAGAATTGTTAAGGTTTTTTAGCCAATAACAGTCATGTTGATACCAATTCAAGATTTAAAAGATAAAAAGATGAAAACTTTCAAGAACTTTCAATAATCTTCAATTCAATCTCAAGGTCACAAAGAGAACAAGTAATGTCAAAAGATTCAAAGTAAAACAAACAATCACCACCTTAGGAAGGAAGAGAAAACGGGATGTCAATCCGTTTTCCAAATCAAACCTAAACAAGAAGAGAGATCTTCTTGCAAAATCTTCCAAGAATTACGATCTTCTGCCAATCCGGAGATCTCAACAGCAATCTCCACCAAAAGTGCGAGATTAGAGGAATCCCAAACACGAACTTCGATCTCTTCAAAGAGATGTCAATTGCTTCCAAGCAAGCTAAGCAAAGTGTCTTCGTGTCTAAGCGGCGATCAATGAGGGTAAACGGGGTAGCCAAGGTGACGGAATCTTGCTTCGTCCATCTTTTTATAGTGTAGGGCAATTGTCGGCCCGGCCCAATCTTTAAAAGATCGTGGCTTCAAAGTGGGGCGAGAAGATTCGCCAAGATCACGGTCGTGGAAGTGTTCCACGACCGTAATTTAGAGCGTGGAAACAAATATGGTTTGCAACATATGTTCCACGGCCGTGTAATCCCCTGGAATGAACATGAATTTCTGACTCCAAATCCACGGCCGTAATTCTGAACGTGGTTTGTGATACGACCGTATTTTAGGGCGTAATTTAGGGCAAGAACGTGATTCTTCCCTAAACTCGTGCATTCCTCAAGCTAAGACTCCAAATTGCTTCCAAAGAATATCCTCAATCTATGGACATATCAACTCAACTCTTTTTTCTTGATTCCGTTCGGAAATAGCTCCAAATCACCTATAATCAACATAGAACTAGTGTAGACATCCATATCGACAATATAGGTAATACTAGCTCACATATGCATAAAGTTCAACCAATGACTATCAATATGAATCAAATACGTTTAGAAAACGTGCCTAAAATATCACAATATTTCATGCTAACATCCCGCCAAATTGGTTTTGACGAACAAGAGTAATGACTTGAGGGTTAAAGGTAAACCCTTGCACATCTTCAGCATCGAAATTCACGCCCAAACGGCGCGGTTGTTGCGTTGGATCCATCCGCTGGCCAAGAGTTCTTGGCTCACTATCTACACGTTCAATCCTCGCATTCCTAGGTGGAACACGACGATTGGCAGCTCCTTGTGGATGGAAAGGATTCACCTTGATCGTGGGATCAATCTCCTCTAGCGGTGGCATGGAAGAGTCACTATCATCAGCGGACGAGTGACTTCTTCTTCTAGTTCTTGATCCCTTCCTTGAGGATTTCTTGCTTCCTTTATTCTTAAGGTCGCTTAACTCCATCCTCATTTGGAACATCGCATCCTGGAGTTTGCTAACTTCAGATTGATGACGATCCATTTCATCCTGGCGGAGGTTCTCATTCCATTGGAGTTGAGCTTCCTTCTCTGCCAACTCCGTTTGAAGATCACGTTCGTGTTCTTCGGCCATCTTCTTTTCCTTGCGCTTTTGCCTCAAGGTTTTCTCTAGCTCTTGATCAAGAGGTAAGAGATATTCGGTGTTCCTAGACCTGCGCATGCACTCAAAGTAATATCAAATAACGAGAGCAAGCTCCCAAGCTTGACAACCGGCAACCGGATTCGGCCGAAACCAAATCCCCGGCAACGGCGCCAAAAACTTGTTCGCCCCTAAAGGTGTGTGCAAATAAGCTTTAAATTTATAAAACTAGAATCAAGCAGCGAACCCGTAGTGTACGAATCGACGTAGCTAAGCAAGAATTCCAAAGTATCGAACACAGGGATTTGGGTGGGAACGAATTCAATCGCAGATTATCAAGCGAGAAAATATGAGAGTTTTGCAAGTATTGGGAAAACAACAATCCTAAAGATCCAAGTATCCAGCTGTGGCAATAGATTCAAGACATACTTAATGATATAAAGACAGAGTTGAGATATGCAAAGGTATACTAAAGTAAGGTAATCGTACGGTGAAATTCCAAAAACCTTATGTAACTCACCTACAAGAAACTCCCTATACAGGTTGTTGAGGCTCAATATAGAAAGATTCTAAAGGCAAGAATTTATGTCAAATACCCAAACTTTTAACCCAAGGATCAAGACTAACTAAACCGATTGAGGTTATGACACTCACAATCGAGGTAGAGGTTGTTGAGGCTTCACTACCACCTAGAAAAGACAAGTCTAAACTAAGTTAAAGCAAATCTTTAACTTTGGATTAAAGTAAAAGCAAACTCGTAGACTTAAGGGAAATCACGGTTAGTTCTTGAGGTTCCACGGCCGTGGACTCAAGAACAGACCGTAATTTAAGGTTGTCGGCGATTCTCTCTAACTCTCAGGGTCTAATCTGTTTACGATCGATCTATCATCATCTAAGCCACAACTATCAACCCTTCACCTTAGAATTGTTAAGGGTTTTTAGCCAATAACAGTCATTGATAACATGAATTATAGTCTATATTTTGGGGTTTGTTTGGACGTTTTATCTTTCATAATCTGCATGTTTGTATGTACATTATGTGATTTTACTACCATTTCATCTACCTTTGCGAGAATCGAGGTCTACACCTAGTTTCGTTGTAATTGCAGGTAATTTGGTACGTTTCGCATCAAAGAGGAGCAAAAGGAGTCATTAGTCATTTGGAGCTACATCCAGGGAGCATAGCCATGGATTAAAGATTCACTTTGGACCAGTTTTGAGAGATTTCACATTCAGTTATGACTCACCTCGGTTGACCAGAGATTCATCTCGACCGAGGTGATCCAGAGACGCCGACTCGACCGAGGCGAACACCTAGGACGCGGCGAGAATATTTTATTCTTGGCTGAGATCTTTTATCTTTGGAAGGTGATCTTATATTTTTGGGCTTGGCTCCTGGAAGGAAGAAGATCTTATATTTTACCTATATTTATGGGAGAATATCTTTCTAAGATTTATTATCTTTGGAGGGTTATTTTTCCTATAAAAAGGGTTGGATTTCCACAATTCCGACATCACGCTATACCGTCGATCAGGGCTTACACAGCAGCAGCAGCCTACTCCAAGTTGGGAGAGTTGAAGAACCTTTTTGAAGGTTGAAGGAAGATTGAAGTCCATAGCTTTTATAGCTTTTGAAGGGTTTTGTAAGATTGTCTTCAATTCCCTTCCTTGTTGTTTTCTCTTGTTGGATTGCTATCCAAGGAACGCTTTTGTTGTGATATTTGATTCAGTTATTGAAGTCTTTTCATTAAATTCTTCTTTGTTCAAATATTCACCTTCTTCCCATATATTTTAATACTTTCATTATGATGATGAGTGGCTAATTTCCTTGTGTGATTCTAGGGTGATTGGCTGAAGGTTGTGGGAAAAACAATGATAGAATAATCTTAGATTCCAGTAGGATCCTGAAAGTTCGAGTCTTTAACCTTAACCCTAAGCCTCTCGTTCAGTCGATGAACACCTCGGCCGGGGTGGAAACTGGCTGACCGAGGTGACTTATCTGATCCATAACTGAGAGTTAAGTGTTAGAGTTTGCCAAATCCTATTCTTATTACACCTTTCCTGGTTCAAAGCAAGCTTAGGATGAGACTTACCCGGTAATTCCTTAGTTTGTGTATTGACGATCATAAGTGTAGGTAATAAAGGCTTATCCTTTATTGGGGTTTGAGTGTGCTTCCATCCCATCTTTGTGAGTTAGCCTGAGACTTACCCGGTAAAGGTTGATTCTATTCCCTTAGATGGTGTGTTAGTTTGAGGTTATAGTTCTTTATCTTGATTCCTTGAGACTTACCCGGGAATAGGAGTTATGGTTTAGGATTAGTGTGTAGTGAGACTTACCCGGTGATCTACTCCACTTTAGAAACACCTTCCCCACGAAAAAATCTCAGCTTTGTCCGCTTATCTATAGATCTTGAGTTGGAACCACAACTAGATGCTTTAATCCCTAGAATTGCATGTTTGCTTTATTGACTTCTTATTCATCTTTGATTGTGTTAATCGCTCTTGTGGTTAGTATTGACATAAGCACACCGTATTGACTCTGTTTCACCGAGTCCCTGCGATCGACCCCTGGAATTTTCTTGCTTTTACTACGATTGACCCGTACACTGCGGGTTCGCATCCTTGTTTTAAGCTTAAGTCTAGGGTTATAAATTTAAAGCTTGCACACACCGTTTGGAGCGAACAAGTTTTTGGCGCCGTTGCCGGGGACTTGGTCTAGACCGAGCCGGTACGGTTTGCTCTTGGGGCATTTGCCCCGTTTTGTCTAACCACTCTACTTGAGTGACTTTCGCAGGTTCTTTCTTAGGTATATGCGAAGAACCCGCAATGGGAAGGAAATCGTTCCTTACGATCCCGAACCAGAAAAGACATACAAGAGACGCTTAAGAGAAGCGAAGATGGCCCAACAAGACGATCGCGATCTTGCGGCCCAATTGAGAGAGACGCAGGAGCTGCTGCGCCTCAGCAAGGAAGAACTCATGCAAGAGAAAGAGGAGAATCGCACCAGGACTGCAGCAATCGAAGCTGAGATTGCTGTCATTCGGAACCAGATTCTACTTCGACCGAGGGAAGATCCTCCTGTTGACCCTCGACCGAGGCAGATTCCAGTACCAGATGCCCCGGCCGATGTACTTCCACTTCGGATGCCAATCCGAGATGTTCTTCTTGCAGGAATTCCACAAACCCTAGGTCAAAGGATGGACCCTAATCAACAACTGAGGCGTCCAGGAGTGAACCTAGGAGATCCAGCAGATCATGACTACGAACTTCGACCGCAAGTCTTAGCCATGATCCGCCAATGCCAATTCGGAGGGCTAGAGAAAGAGTCGCCGCATCAACATCTTCAAAACTACGAGATCTTGATGGAGACCTTGCGACCTCCCAGAATTGAGAACAACAACTACAAGCTAAGACCTTTTTACTTTTCTTTAAAAGATAGAGCTCTTACTTGGTATCAATCTCTTCCTCCAGGAAAAATCAGCACATGGGAAGAGATGACCACGGAATTCTTGACCAAATTCTTCCCCCCCTCAAAGACCGCTGAAATGAGAGGGAAGATCAATGCTTTCATCATGAAGGATAAGGAGAGCTTGTCCAAATCTTGGGAGCGGTTCAAGGATATCCTTTTGGATTGCCCACATCATGGGATTCCAAAGATCGAGTTGTTGGAGATCTACTTCAAAGGGCTGGACGGAAGCACCCAGTTCAATCTCCAACTACTCTCCGCCGGTACCTTCATGGACATGGCGATTGATGAGGCTTGGGACTTCATTGAGAAACAAGCCTTGCACATGGAGAAATATACCCACCAAGGAGCTGAAGGTGGAGTTAAAAGAGTCAACTTTCAAGAGACTCAATCCGACAACAATCAACTCACGTCATTGAAGAACGACGTGAAGCAATTAAAGGAGCTCTTGATGGCTCAAACTAAGAAGGAAGAGCAAGGGCAAAGGAACAACAACAATAATGGGTACTGTAACAACAACAACAACGGTTCCCGAAACAACAACTACAACAACAACAATAGAGGATCCAATAGCAACAACTGGAGGGCGAATAACCAAAATCACGGTAACAATCATTCAAACTCCAATTCTAATGATTCCTCTAACCCTTTCCTCTCTCCCCCTTCTTCTTCTTCTTCTTCTACTCCATTGAAAAGCCAAGGGCAAGGATCAAGTTCGTCTCAGCCAGAAAAGAAAGACGCAGTTCTGGAGGCAATCTTGATCAAGCTTAACGCTATGGAGAATTCTATGACTTCATTTTCGAGGGCCCAAAAGTCCTTCGAACAACAACTTGCTAATAGGGCGAATGAAGCGCCAAGAGATCCAGGGAAGCTTCCAGCGAAGACGGAAACTAACCCTAAGGGCCAGTGCATGGCCATAACGACGAGGAGTGGACTCAAAACTGCAGATCCAGTACCTCGCTCGACGCAGACCACCTCGGTCCAGATCCAGTCGAAGAACACCTCGACCGAGATGCCAACCGAGGCGGAGCAACAGAAAGCAGGAGGAACGACATAAACTTATGTTCCACCCCCTGCATATAAGCCACCACTTCCATTCCCTCAGTCCAGAGCCAGAGCACATCTTGACAAGCACTTTGGTAAGTTTCTTGACTTGATGAATAAGCTACATATTAATATTCCTTTCCTTGATGCTATTTTAGGTATGCCCGCCTATGGGAAGTTCTTAAAAGAGATCTTATCAAGGAAGAGGAAGCTGGAGGATGTTGGTGAAGTTAGGATGACATCTAAATCTTCGGAGCTTATCAAGATCATGAAGGAAAAGATGCCGCCTAAGTTGAGAGATCCCGGCTCATTTTGCATTCCCATTCAAGTTGGGGATGTAACTTGTGAAGCCCTTTGTGATCTAGGAGCCAGCGTGAGCATCATCCCGCTGGAGTTGTGCACTAAGATCGGTCTTGGAGAGCCCAAACCGGTCAAGATTCGACTCTATATGGCGGATCGCTCCATTACCCATCCCGTGGGCATCTTGGAGGACGTTCCGGTCAAGTTAGGTAACTTCTATCTACCCATAGATTTTGTCGTACTTGACATTCCCGCAGATTATCCAGTACCTATTATTCTCGGGAGGCCATTTCTAGCAACTTCGGGTTGCAACGTGGATTGCAAGAACGCCAAGTTGAAATTCAACGTTGGTGGCGATGAGGTGGAGTTTGCACTACTTGCAGCCATGAAGGGGGAGCAACTAACTGATGATATCTTCAACATCTACGATGAAGAAGAATCAAGAGAATTGGTGAGCTCTATCCTTATTAACGATCCACTCGAAAGAGTTATTAGCTTCAGTTTAATGGAGGAAGGTATAGATGCTTCTTGTGATGCAGATATACGGAGCTTAAAAGCACTTGAAGAAGATCCAGGAGCTAAAACTGAGAAGCTGATCTAGGAGGCGAAGATCTCCAGCCTCGGACCCAGTAGCAGTACCTCGACCGAGGCACTTTCTGGACTGAGCGAGGCGACCGGAGAACATCTCGGTCAACGCCTATACGCCTCGACCGAGGTAGAAGGCGAGATAATTCAAACTGAGACTTCATCAAGTCCAGTTTCTGATACCACTCAACTGGAAAGAGGAAGCATGGATTCCCCCCAGAAAGCACCCCCAGTCGTAGAGCTTAAACATCTCCCCAATCACTTGAGGTATATCTTTCTTGGACCGGATTCTACTTATCCCGTTATTATTAGTGCTTCCCTTTCCGAATCTGAATTGTCTAAGTTAATGCATGTCCTGAGAAAGCATCGAAGGGCTATAGGTTACACTACGGATGATCTTATTGGCATTAAACCTTCTTTCTGCATGCATAGAATTCTAATGGAAGATAATCATAAGACTTCACGGGAACCTCAAAGACGGTTAAATCCGATCATGAAAGAGGTTGTGAAGAAGGAAGTTCTTAAGTTGTTGGATGCAGGTATTATTTATCCTATCTCGGACAGCAAGTGGGTTAGCCCGGTGCATGTCGTTCCGAAGAAAGGAGGGATGACAGTTGTGACGAATAAGAATAACGAGTTGATCCCAACAAGGACCGTTACGGGTTGGAGAGTTTGCATCGACTATAGGAAGCTGAACACGGCAACTCGGAAGGATCATTTTCCGCTTCCTTTCATTGATCAAATGCTCGAACGGTTGGCCCAGCATTCACACTTTTGTTACTTGGACGGCTATAGTGGGTTCTTCCAGATTCCTATCCATCCGGATGATCAGGAGAAGACCACTTTCACTTGTCCTTGGGGGACGTTTGCCTATCGGAGGATGCCATTCGGATTGTGCAATGCACCCGCTACCTTCCAGCGATGCATGATGGCTATCTTTTCTGAGTACATAGAGGAGATCATGGAGGTATTTATGGATGATTTTTCTGTATATGGTTCCTCTTTTGATGATTGCCTATCTAACCTTTCTCTAGTACTTAAAAGATGTGAAGACACTAACCTTGTTTTGAATTGGGAGAAGTGTCATTTTATGGTTAATGAAGGCATTGTGCTAGGACACCTCGTTTCTAATCGAGGTATTGAGGTTGATCGAGCTAAGATCGAGACTATTGAGAAACTCCCTTCTCTTTGTTCTGTTAAAGGTGTGAGGAGTTTTCTCGGGCATGCAGGTTTCTACAGGAGATTCATCAAGGACTTCTCTAAGATTTCTAAACCTCTAACTAACCTCTTGAATAAAGATGTTGTTTTTGAGTTTTCGCAGGAGTGTCTTGATGCTTTTTACAGGATTAAGGAAGCGTTGATCTCCGCCCCCATTATCCAGCCTCCTGATTGGACCTTGCCCTTTGAGGTCATGTGTGACGCTAGTGATGTAGCCGTAGGAGCGGTGCTTGGACAGAAGAAAGATGGACGGACCACCGCCATTTATTATGCTAGCAAGACGCTAGATGAAGCACAACGCAACTACGCTACCACCGAGAAAGAGTTATTGGCGGTTGTATATGCTTTCGAGAAGTTTCGTTCCTATCTAGTAGGGGCAAAAGTCATTGTCTACACCGACCATGCAGCCATTCGTTACTTGTTGGCTAAGAAAGATGCAAAGCCGCGCCTTATTCGATGGATTCTCTTACTTCAAGATTTTGACCTAGAGATCCGCGATAAGAAGGGATCCGAGAATTCAGTTGCGGATCACCTAAGCCGGCTACCGGAATCCTCCCGCGAGGCGGATAACCCACCCATAGACGATTCATTCCCCGATGAGCACTTACACGTCTTGGAGCGTTTGATGGACCTACTCACTTCACCCCACGATGGAGGTGAAGTATGGGGTGAGGGAACCTCCTACCTCGTTTGAGACGCATCATGGTCCAGCTAGCGACCTTAAATCAAGCGCTTCTTGGGAGGCAACCCAAGGTATTGCTTTCTTTTCCCGTTTACTAGTCTAGATTAGATAGTTCTTGTTTTTGCTTTGCTTGCTTTGTTTTTGGCGTTCTGGACAGACAACAGGGAATATCTAAGGAGGAGCACAACTGGAAGGACAGAAGTTCGAGATTCTGAGAAGACAGAAACACCTCGGTCACTGTCAGAGCACCTCGACCGAGTTGATTCTTGAGCAACCGAGGCGACTAGGGTTTCTGCAAAACCGCCTCGGTCCGTACCACCTCGGTCCAGTCGAGACCATCTCGACCGAGGTGACAGCAGATCCAGTAACAGTATAAAAGGGGGAAAAATTACTTTTTCACATTTTTTACCTACCTCGACCGCGGCGACAGATCCATTTCGCTCACTCTTGATTCTTGCTCGTTTTCGACATTTTCTGCTTCCAAACCGAGATTGAAGGATAGAGGAATCGATTGCAACTACAGATCTGCAAGAAATTCGAGCAACTCGGCCGGAACAAGGTAAAAACGATCGAAACCCTAAATACATCATACCTACAGGTTGTTTGTTATTTGACTATGTGATTACGTGATGTATTTGACACCTTTGATGTATTTTATTTATCGGATATTTTCGTATTTATGCTTCATTGCCTTTATATGATTATCTGATATTTCATGCATACCTACAGGTTGTTTGATTGAGAAAAACGTCGAAACTGAAAAAAAATGATTTTTACAAAAAAAAAAAAAATTTTTTTCGGCCTCGACCGAGTCAGTTCTGGCCAAACGAGGTGCTTCACCTCGGTTGAACCAAGAACACCTCGACCGAGGTGGGTTAACTGAGAGTTTTCGAAAACGATTTTGTGTTACTTATCTGGATATGATCTCAGTGAAGATCTTGTTTACTGACTGGTTTTAAATTCTTTATGTGTTTGAAAGGTTTTATAATATGTTTAAGTTGCTAAATGCTTTGTTTGAAATTATTGGCATGTTTAATACTTTGTTTTTATCCAAACTATGTTGAATTTGAAGGTTGACACCACAAGATAAGTTCTCTCACTTTCTTCCTGGAAAGACCAAGGCAATTCATTCTTCTCTCTTCTTCTTCTTGATCATGCTTAGCCCCTCATATACATTTTGCCTCCCTTTACCTATCCGGGAATTTGGAAGCAAGCGAAGTGGTGAAAGCAAGTGAAGTTAAAGTTGAGAAGTTGGCTGGAAGTGAAAGTGCTAGAAAGTAATAATAGGTTTGGGGAAGTCAATCATGAAGATGAGTAACTCGGCACCATTCACATAGCCGGGTGTTTGTGTCTTGCCAAAGTCGGATTGAGCGATATTCCTAACGGGTCATGGTATGTGCATCAAGGGTTTGATGCATCTCGAGAAATTGATGATTGCAGATTTCCTAGGCTTCGGTTATTGTGCACCTCTGTCCATGCATCCCAAAAAGTAAAGTAAAAAGAAAAAAAGTGGAATAAGCAAAGCTTATTGGTGGAAGATGTTGCAAGTCAAAGTGGAAGTGAAGTTCATCCTTTTCCCGGATTCTATCACCACATTACCTTACATACATCCCTACCCTACACGTTTCTTGACCTTTTCTTTTGGGAAGCCCTTGAGACCTTGAGCTTGTTGATTGACTTAGTGGTTTAAACTGGATTATACATGATTAATTTTGATAATTATGAATTATTATGCATTCTATGATTTTATGCAACGATGAACAACTTTCCTATATTTATAAAATGTTTTGAGCGTATTGAGTTTTTAATTTCCAGGAAGTACTCTCTTAGAGTGATCTATGATAGTTGCACACCATAAAATGTTTTTGAAAGACTTTTTCATTGATTTTCTTGACTTATAATCCATTCTATCTTGTCTTCTATATGCGGAACTTGCTTGGGGACAAGCAAGGGCTAAGTATGGGGTATTTTGATAGCATGAATTATAGTCTATATTTTGGGGTTTGTTTGGACGTTTTATCTTTCATAATCTGCATGTTTGTATGTACATTATGTGATTTTACTACCATTTCATCTACCTTTGCGAGAATCGAGGTCTACACCTAGTTTCGTTGTAATTGCAGGTAATTTGGTACGTTTCGCATCAAAGAGGAGCAAAAGGAGTCATTAGTCATTTGGAGCTACATCCAGGGAGCATAGCCATGGATTAAAGATTCACTTTGGACCAGTTTTGAGAGATTTCACATTCAGTTATGACTCACCTCGGTTGACCAGAGATTCATCTCGACCGAGGTGATCCAGAGACGCCGACTCGACCGAGGCGAACACCTAGGACGCGGCGAGAATATTTTATTCTTGGCTGAGATCTTTTATCTTTGGAAGGTGATCTTATATTTTTGGGCTTGGCTCCTGGAAGGAAGAAGATCTTATATTTTACCTATATTTATGGGAGAATATCTTTCTAAGATTTATTATCTTTGGAGGGTTATTTTTCCTATAAAAAGGGTTGGATTTCCACAATTCCGACATCACGCTATACCGTCGATCAGGGCTTACACAGCAGCAGCAGCCTACTCCAAGTTGGGAGAGTTGAAGAACCTTTTTGAAGGTTGAAGGAAGATTGAAGTCCATAGCTTTTATAGCTTTTGAAGGGTTTTGTAAGATTGTCTTCAATTCCCTTCCTTGTTGTTTTCTCTTGTTGGATTGCTATCCAAGGAACGCTTTTGTTGTGATATTTGATTCAGTTATTGAAGTCTTTTCATTAAATTCTTCTTTGTTCAAATATTCACCTTCTTCCCATATATTTTAATACTTTCATTATGATGATGAGTGGCTAATTTCCTTGTGTGATTCTAGGGTGATTGGCTGAAGGTTGTGGGAAAAACAATGATAGAATAATCTTAGATTCCAGTAGGATCCTGAAAGTTCGAGTCTTTAACCTTAACCCTAAGCCTCTCGTTCAGTCGATGAACACCTCGGCCGGGGTGGAAACTGGCTGACCGAGGTGACTTATCTAATTCAACTTCTTTTGTCACACGAGAATCTCCCGAAACTCGTCTCCCCTTCCGTATACAAACAGGAATAGATCAATACTATCCGTTACCTACGGGCAATGAGTTGCAAGATCACATTGTAGTCTCTTGTAGAACTAGACAAGTGGTCACCGTCCGATTATCATACACTTGGGCCAATTACTGTTATAAGGGTGAATCCTTTTCCGGTTATCCGTTATAACATGATAATCAACATAAACAAGCTAAAACACTCAAACCAATATACGGAATGAAGCTAAGTAAGTCCAAGTGACTTACCTCACTCGAAGATAAACTCAAAGCTCAACAACAACTCAGAGAAAAACTCAGTTTCCCTCAGGAAAGGAGCAAGGAAAGTCTGTTCACACAAGGCATCAAGAATCAATAACGAAACGGTTGCACTACAAAAAATAATTCAGTTAGCCACGGATGTTGGTGACGCCAATAAAGCTATTGTCGTCGCCAATCATCAATGGCGACGGCAAAACTGGGACGAAGCTAGAACATGCGACGCTACGCGATGGTCTTCTTCCGTCGGTAAAATTTTGCGTCGGATATTGGCGACGGTTTTATCCATCGCCAATGTTTCGTGTCGGCTAATGTCGTCGTTGTCCAGTCTGTCGTAAACTTTAAAAATTTGTGCGAAATTTTAAATTTTGCGTCGATAGTAGCCGTCACAAAAAATAAATTTGGTGGAAAATTTTGTATTTATGGCAACGACAAGGAGCTGTCGCAAATTGTATACTTCGTGGGAAAATTTGTATTTTTGGCGACGGAATGAGCCATCGCAAACTGTATCATGCAACAACAGTTTTCATAAACCAAAAGAGTATATTTAAATTCAAAACAATCAAAATAGCACGATTCAAATTGTAAAAAAGTTTACAATATGAAAGTACAAAACCTAGATGTCCTTCATCTTCAACAAAACTAGGGGTATTCCGTGTTCTACGCACGCGGAGATTGGCTCGAGTCTCATTCTATGGTTCTCCAAAAGATGTGAGCTATCTACATTCATGTTAACTTCGCTGCCCTTCAAATCTTATACCACTGAGATTGTCCAAAACAATGGCTGCAATTGGGACAACCAATGCCATCACCCCTGAAGCAAGAACAAAAGATATACAAGCAGGCTTGCAAAAGCAATAGAGATACACAACTGGCTATTTTTTAGCAGGCCAAGAAACTACATGCAACAATGAAAGAACATATAGCTAAAACTTAAGAGTCTATAATCGGAATTAGAGCTTACACTGGTTGGGTTCGGCACTAAAGCAACGGTGGTGAGTTCCAACATGAATAGATGTCGATCCATGCAAAGCTACCCTTGAACGATTCAAACGCGAAGTGTAGGAAAGCTGGAGCAATGTATATGATTGAGGGCGATGCAATAGCGAGTGCCAAAGGGCTTATATATGCTATGTGAGCTGGCCTTCCCTGTCATCCAGAAGTTATCACGTATAAAAACAATAACCTGGACTATGGATATTTTGTACAGAAAAAGCATTGAAAAAAGGTCAAGAAAACCAATAGTGAGAAATATTAGAGCATACCTTGTTTTTGAATGCACTGCCCATAAATACAGGAACAAGTTTCTGAGATATAGTAGCCTTATGAACAAACCTCCTACTCAAGTAGACGTGTAACCAGATAAGATGAAATGCTACAAACAGTCTAGGGCCAAGGAATACATGTATATTGATTCTTACAGAGAAAGTCTAGCAATAAGATCTTGGACTATCGATAAAATATCGGCTTTTCAATTTATGTGCTCAATTAGATATTACCTTGTTTCTTTTGCACTAGTTTTTTGAATCAACCCAAAATAAAATAAAAAAAGTCTAGCAATAAGATCTTTCTGTTCTTATATTTTTTATTATCAAATCACCATCAATATATATAATATTATTTACATCGAACCCTAGAATCTTTACACGGTAATGATCAGAAATACAGGCAAACATTATTCATCTCAAAACCATGAAAATTAGATTAAAATTAAGACAACTTCAACTTAGGTGAGCAAAAATATCAATATAAGAATTTTTTGTTTTGCTTACTGAAACTTTAGATTGGTTACTGCCTTTGCTAGCACTAGTTGACCTAGTCACCAACCCTTGTGGTTTTTCTTTGCTATCCTCACACTATCATCTATTCAAATCTTACATTCCCCCAATTGTTTACCCCTCTTACTTAGAAGGCGATTGTAAGATCCTAGTTTTCACCTTCACCGTCCCCGCGGTGAAGGAGGCTGCCCCAACGGATTTGATGTCTGTCATCTCCCGCCGTGGTAACAAGGGGTCGCCCCTGTGGCATGGGAAATCCGCCCCTGCGGATTTGCCTTAGATCGCGAAGATCTTCTTTCCTTTTCGGTTCTATCTTATTCCTATCTTAGAAGATCCGATTTTCTTATCTTTGGACGACTTTCCTGGATCTTCTAAACACTAGAACGTCCTTTCTTTTATCTTTTCTTCCTCTTCTATAAATCCTCTTCTTAACCTTCTTTTTTCCGTTTGTTACATACACTTTCTTCAACCCTTGAGTGTTGCAGCCTTGCTTCCTGTGATCTTGTTGAACGTGTAAGTTCTTCTTCCCTTGTTCCTCATCACGTTCATGTGCAGCTGCACCTTGCTTCTCTTCTGTTTTGTTTCTCCCTTCATTTCCTCTTTCCTTCTTCTCCAAGAATCAAGTTTGATCCTTGATTCTTGTGGAGCATTCCGTTGATGATCCTTTGTTGTTCGCAGGCTCCCTTGGTTGAGTTGTGAAGTGTGAAAGTGTTGGAAGAGCAAGCTTTGGCCTTTGTCGTAGTCTGCTGTCGTCGAGAAGTCGACAGACGCTTCTGCCCAGGATCCGCCCCCACGCCTACACAAAGCCGCCCCTACGGATTTTCCCCTCTGTCGTCCATGGGCCTTCGTCTAGCCACCCTTGTAGTTTCTTCTGCAGTAACTCCCGTTCTTGTGAGTTTCTTTCCTTCCTTGCTTTCCTTCGTCTAGCCACCCTTGTAGTTTCTTCGTCTAGCCACCCTTGTAGTTTCTTCTGCCCAGGATCCTCCCGTTTATACTAATGTTGTAAATATTCCACATGTTTAGGTTGCTGTTGAGTGATCCGGATGGTGTGAACAACCGGGGTTCCCGTACATTATATGACGGGATCGGGTTTATGTTTATGTTGTTGCTTTCCCTTTTGTTTGAACTCGGTTGCGAGTCTTTTACGCTTCCTTTTGTTTAAATCTTTGGTTATATATTGAGTTTTGGTTTTCATTCGTTTGTGCCTTGTTGTAAGATCCGGTTTGTCGTTGCTACTTTGAGGGTCGGGACCCATTGTGAGGTCGTAGCCCGTAACACTTCAAGTTCCCACAACTTGGGGTGTTACAATATGGTATCAGAGCAGGTTGGCAACAATGGTACTCGAAATCTTCTAAATGTCGGATGGATAAATAAATAGAACCCGCAACGGGTCTAACGTTTTCAAAGGGGTTTTTTTGTTTTTAAATTGTTGGTTTGGGATAGATGTACGGGCAACCACCACTACCTCCGCGGATCTGAGTAGTGTAGTTCTTATATGTTGGCCTTTATATGTGTTTTCTTAGATTTCTACTTTAGTGTGGCCTTATATGTAGTCTTATATATTTATATCCCTATCACAGATGGCGCGTACTAGAGCTACATCTGTTATGAGATGAGGAAGGGGTCGACCACCTCTTCCACCTGCCGTCGGTGGATGAGTACGTGCAGGAAGACCTTCACTAGCTAGAGGTTGGGGCCAAGTCCCCGTTGCTGATCCGCCTATCACTGAGGCGTTCCCTGAAGAAGTTATTGAGAGCGTTGTTCCTGAGGCTGGGAACAGGACCGCCGCTTGGTCCAAAGCACAGAAACCGCCATCGATTGAGTCTAGACGAGTATCCATCGGGGTCTCTGCATACCGCGACTATGTGCAGAGAGTTGAGGAGGCAATCAAGATTGGAGGACCTGCACCAGCACCGCTAGTTCCTGCGAGATCAGCTGAGGTTACAGAGAGTTACACAAATCGTTGCCCCGTGTTCGCCTCTAAGCGTGCGTGCAAATAAGTTTTAAATTTATAAAATTGAAATAAAAGCAAGCGAACCCGCAGTGCACAGATCGGCGTAGTTAAGAAAGTATTCCAGAGTATCGAACTCAGGGATTTGGTGAGTCAAATTCAGTTTTGAATAATCGAGTAATCAAAAGTATAAAAGCTTTGCAAATATTGGGAAAAACAACCACCCTAAAGATTCAGGTGTCAAATTGTGGCAATTGATTCAAGATATTCTATAGATATAAGGACAGAGTCGAGATTTGCAAAGGTATATGTTCGCTCCAAAAGGTGTGTGCAAGCTTTAAATTTATATCCCAAGAAATATGCTTAAACAAGGATGCGAAACCGCAGTGTACGTGTCAATTGTAATAAAAGCAAGGAATTCCAGGGGTCGAACACAGGGACTTAGGCGAAACCAAGCACATAATCGGTTGTCAAGTAATGCAATTAACCAAAGAAATCAAAACAATCAAAGATGATATAAGTCAAATAAGGGGAAATGTGGATTCTAGAGATTCGGGCATCCGGTTGTGGTTCAAACTCAAGATCTAAGGATATAGCGGACAAAGCTGAGATTTTGCAAGGGGAAGGTGTTTCTAAGATGGGAATAGATCACCGGGTAAGTCTCACTACTCACTATCCCAAACCGTAATTCCTATTACCGGGTAAGTCGCAAGGAACTAAGGGAAAAGAACTAAAACCTCAAACTAACACACCAACCAAGTGGATAGAATCAATCTTTACCGGGTAAGTCTCATGCTAACTCTCAAGATTGGAATGGAAGTACACTCAAACCCCAATAAAGGATAAACCTTTATTACCTATCGCTTATAATCTTAGGTAAACAAGCAAATGAATCACCGGGTAAGTCTCATCCTAGGCTTGCATTGAACCAGGAAAGGTGTAATAAGAATAGGATTTGGCAAACTAGAACACTTAACTCTCAGTTTCGGATCAGAAAAAGGTGCACCTCGGTCAGTCAAGTTCCACCCCGGCCGAGATGTTCGTCGACTGAACGAGGTGTTCTAGGGTTAAGGAAAAGACTCGAGCTTTCAGGGTCCGGCTGGGATTAAGATCATTCTATCATCATCTTTCCCACAACTTTCAGCCAATCACCCTAGAATCGCAAAAGAAACTTAGCCAACAATCATCATGATAACAATAATCAACTTTATAAAGAAGGAATCAATAATCGAACAAGAAGACTTTAATAAAAAGATTTCAATAACTGAATCAAATATGTGACAAATCAGTGTTTCCAAGTCACAAATCAACAAGAACAACCAACCAAAAGTATCCTAGAGAAATCTCCCAAAACTCCTTCAAAGGCTAACTTCAACCAGGAATCCTTTCTTCCTTGAACTTCTTCCTTCAACTCCGAAGGAAAATCTTCTGCAACTGCAGGACTTTGGATGCAGCCGGTGTCAAAACACGTGCTAAGCATGGATTGAATTTGTGGAAAATCCAACACTTTATATAGGAAAATTATCTCCCAAAGATAAAATATCTTAAAAGATCTTTTCCTATAAAATATATCCAAATAAATCAGCTGAATATCTTTTCTTCCTTCCAGAAATCCAGCCCAAAAATATAAGATATCTTCTTTCCGTAATTAAAAGATCTCAGCCAAAAAATATATGATCTTGCCGGCGACAGGGTATCCACCTCGGTCGGGGTGTTAGCATGAAATATTGTGATATTTTAGGCACGTTTTCTAGATGTAACTCATCCATTATAGTGTTCATTGATAAAGCATTGAAGCAATTGTTAGCTAGTTCATCTATATTGTCAATATAGAGGTATACATAAGCTTTGTGTTGATTGTAGGCGAATAAGAGCTAAAACCGAACGAATTAAGATAGGATGGAGATGGATTGAGCACATCCAAGGATTGAGGACACCACAAAGAAGCCAAGGAAGATGCTAGGATGAGGAATGGCACGAAACAAAGGGAATTACGAGCAACCTATGCTTCCACGCTCTAAAATACGACCGTAATGAAGTCCACGCTCTAAACCACGGCCGTGGAACTTGGGAACATGAACGTGGAGCATTCCAGAGAGTTACACGGTATAAAGTACGGTCGTGGAAGTTGTGAAGAACCGTAATCCACTTCCACGCTCTAAACCACGGCCGTGGAACTCCATGAAACCGTGATTTAGGCAATCTTTTGACGAATAAAATATAAACACATTGTCTACGCACATGGGCCGAACGCTTATTCTATCTTTCCCTACAAAAGGACTGAAGGAGAGAGATTTCAGGACCTTCGCTTACGCTTGCTTGCACGTGCCTAGGGTTTCATTGTACGTGCGGAGGATTGCCATTTTGCAACGGAGAATTGCGAAGGCTTGAAGATTTGGAAGTTGTGCTTTGTCCTTAGGCTTCATTAAAAGACGGATTGACACCCGCTCTTCGTTCTTATCAAGGATTTTGATTGGTTTGTGTTATTCAAAATCTGATATACATTATAACCTTGTTTGTGGATTTGAGATTGATTTGAAGTTTATTGAAGGTTTTCAAAGGTTTTCATCTTTCATTCTTCTTAATCTTGAATTTGATATCATAATGACTGTTGTTGGCTAAAATCCTTTAGCAATTCTAAGGTGAAGGGTTGATAGTTGTGGCTTAGATGATGATAGATCGATCGTAAACAGATTGGACCCTGAGAGTTAGAGAGATTTCGCCGACGTACCAAAATTACGGCCTGTTCTTGATGTTCCACGGCCGTGGAACTCAAGATCCACCCGTGATTTGTGTTAATTTACGAACCTTGCTTTTACTTTAATCCTAAGTTAAAGATTTGCTTTAACTTAGTCTTGGCTTGCCTTTTCTAGGTAGTAGTGAAGCCTCAACAACCTCTACTTCGATTTCGAGTGTCACAACCTTAATCGGTTTAGTTAGTCTTGACCCTTGGGTTACAAGTTTGGGTATTTGATATTAATTCTTGTCTTTAGATCCTTCCAATACTGAAGCCTCAACAACCTTTATAGAGAGTGTCTTTAGATAAGTCATATAAAGTCTTGGAACTTCACCGTACATTGCTTTACCTTAGTATACCTTTACAACTCTTAACTCTGTCCTTAATTCTTTAGTATATCTTGAATAAATTTCCACAATTAGATACCTAGATCTTTAGGGTTGCTGTATTCCCAATATTTGCAAAGCTTCATACATTTACTTGCTTGACGATTTATAACTAGATTTAACCCCCCAAATCCTTGTGTTCGATATTGTTCGCCACTTAGTGTGCGTGCAAATAACTCTTAAATTTATAAAACTAGAAATCAAGCAAGCGAACCCGCAGTGTACGGATCGACGTAGTTAAGCAAGAATTCCAGAGTATCGAACACAGGGATTTGGGGGGTTAAATCCAGTTATAAATCGTCAAGCAAGTAAATGTATGAAGCTTTGCAAATATTGGAAAAACAACAACCCTAAAGATCCAGGTATCTAATTGTGGCAATCGATTCAAGATATACTAAAGAATTAAGGACAGAGTTAAGAGTTGCAAAGGTATACTAAGGTAAAGCAAAGGTATACTAAGGTAAAGCAAAGGTATACTAAGGTAAAGCAAAGGTATACTAAGGTAAAGCAATGTACGGTGAAGTTCCAAGACTTTATATGAATTATCTAAAGACACTCTCTATAAAGGTTGTTGAGGCTTCAGTATAGAAAGGATCTAAAGACAAGAATTAATATCAAATACCCAAACTTATAACCCAAGGGTCAAGACTAACTAAACCGATTAAGGTTGTGACACTCGAAATCGAAGTAGAGGTTGTTGAGGCTTCACTACTACCTAGAAAAGGCAAGCCAAAACTAAGTTAAAGCAAATCTTTAACTTTGGATTAAAGTAAAAGCAAGGTTCGTAAATTAACAAAAATCACGGGTGGATCTTGAGTTCCACGGCCGTGGAACCTCAAGAACAGGCGGTAATTTTGGTACGTCGGCGAAATCTCTCTAACTCTCAAGGTCCAATCTGTTTACGATCGATCTATCATCATCTAAGCCACAACTATCAACCCTTCACCTTAGAATTGCTAAAGGGTTTTAACCAACAACAGTCATTATGATATCAAATTCAAGATTTTGAATAACACAAACCAATCACAATCCTTGATAAGAACAAAGAGCGGGTGTCAATCCGTCTTTTAATCAAACCTAAGGACAAAGCACAACTTCCAAATCTTCAAGCCTTCTCAATTCTCCGTTGCAAAATGGCAATCCTCCGCACGTCCAATGAAACCCTAGGCACGTGCAAGCAAGCGTAAGCGAAGGTCCCAAAATCTCTCTCCTTCAATCCTTTTATAGTGAAAGATAAGTCATTGATAAAGCATTGAAGCAATTGTTAGCTAGTTCATCTATATTGTCGATATAGAGGTCTACATAAGCTTTGTGTTGATTGTAGGCGAATAAGAGCTAAAACCGAACGAATTAAGAGAGGATGGAGATGGATTGATCACATCCAAGGATTGAGGACACCACAAATATGCCAAGGAAGATGCTAGGATGAGGAATGGCACGAACCAAAGGGAATTACGAGCAACCTATGCTTCCACGCTCTAAAATACGGCCGTAATGATGTCCACGCTCTAAACCACGGCCGTGGAACTTGGAAACATGAACGTGGAGCATTCCAGAGAGTTACACGGTATAAAGTACGGTCGTGTAAGTTCTGAAGAGCTGTAATCCACTTCCACGCTCTAAACCACGGCCGTGAAACTCCATGAAACCGTGATTTAGGCAATCTTTTGACGAATAAAATATAAACACATTGTCTACGCACATGGGACGAACACTTATTCTATCTTTCCCTACAAAAGGACTGAAGGAGAGAGATTTCAGGACCTTCGCTTACGCTTGCTTGCACGTGCCTAGGGTTTCATTGTACGTGCGGAGGATTGCCATTTTGCAACGGAGAATTGCGAAGGCTTGAAGATTTGGAAGTTGTGCTTTGTCCTTAGGCTTCATTAAAAGACGGATTGACACCCGCTCTTCGTTCTTATCAAGGATTTTGATTGGTTTGTGTTATTCAAAATCTGATATACATTATAACCTTGTTTGTGGATTTGAGATTGATTTGAAGTTTATTGAAGGTTTTCAAAGGTTTTCATCTTTCATTCTTCTTAATCTTGAATTTGATATCATAATGACTGTTGTTGGCTAAAATCCTTTAGCAATTCTAAGGTGAAGGGTTGATAGTTGTGGCTTAGATGATGATAGATCGATCGTAAACAGATTGGACCCTGAGAGTTAGAGAGATTTCGCCGACGTACCAAAATTACGGCCTGTTCTTGATGTTCCACGGCCGTGGAACTCAAGATCCACCCGTGATTTGTGTTAATTTACGAACCTTGCTTTTACTTTAATCCTAAGTTAAAGATTTGCTTTAACTTAGTCTTGGCTTGCCTTTTCTAGGTAGTAGTGAAGCCTCAACAACCTCTACTTCGATTTCGAGTGTCACAACCTTAATCGGTTTAGTTAGTCTTGACCCTTGGGTTACAAGTTTGGGTATTTGATATTAATTCTTGTCTTTAGATCCTTCCAATACTGAATCCTCAACAACCTTTATAGAGAGTGTCTTTAGATAAGTCATATAAAGTCTTGGAACTTCACCGTACATTGCTTTACCTTAGTATACCTTTACAACTCTTAACTCTGTCCTTAATTCTTTAGTATATCTTGAATAGATTTCCACAATTAGATACCTGGATCTTTAGGGTTGCTGTATTCCCAATATTTGCAAAGCTTCATACATTTACTTGCTTGACGATTTATAACTGGATTTAACCCCCCAAATCCTTGTGTTCGATATTGTTCGCCACTTAGTGTGCGTGCAAATAACTCTTAAATTTATAAAACTAGAAATCAAGCAAGCGAACCCGCAGTGTACGGATCGACGTAGTTAAGCAAGAATTCCAGAGTATCGAACACAGGGATTTGGGGGGTTAAATCCAGTTATAAATCGTCAAGCAAGTAAATGTATGAAGCTTTGCAAATATTGGAAAAACAACAACCCTAAAGATCCACGTATCTAATTGTGGCAATCGATTCAAGATATACTAAAGAATTAAGGACAGAGTTAAGAGTTGCAAAGGTATACTAAGGTAAAGCAAAGGTATACTAAGGTAAAGCAAAGGTATACTAAGGTAAAGCAAAGGTATACTAAGGTAAAGCAATGTACGGTGAAGTTCCAAGACTTTATATGAATTATCTAAAGACACTCTCTATAAAGGTTGTTGAGGCTTCAGTATAGAAAGGATCTAAAGACAAGAATTAATATCAAATACCCAAACTTATAACCCAAGGGTCAAGACTAACTAAACCGATTAAGGTTGTGACACTCGAAATCGAAGTAGAGGTTGTTGAGGCTTCACTACTACCTAGAAAAGGCAAGCCAAAACTAAGTTAAAGCAAATCTTTAACTTTGGATTAAAGTAAAAGCAAGGTTCGTAAATTAACATAAATCACGGGTGGATCTTGAGTTCCACGGCCGTGGAACCTCAAGAACAGGCGGTAATTTTGGTACGTCGGCGAAATCTCTCTAACTCTCAAGGTCCAATCTGTTTACGATCGATCTATCATCATCTAAGCCACAACTATCAACCCTTCACCTTAGAATTGCTAAAGGGTTTTAACCAACAACAGTCATTATGATATCAAATTCAAGATTTTGAATAACACAAACCAATCACAATCCTTGATAAGAACAAAGAGCGGGTGTCAATCCGTCTTTTAATCAAACCTAAGGACAAAGCACAACTTCCAAATCTTCAAGCCTTCTCAATTCTCCGTTGCAAAATGGCAATCCTCCGCACGTCCAATGAAACCCTAGGCACGTGCAAGCAAGCGTAAGCGAAGGTCCCAAAATCTCTCTCCTTCAATCCTTTTATAGTGAAAGATAAGTCATTGATAAAGCATTGAAGCAATTGTTAGCTAGTTCATCTATATTGTCGATATAGAGGTCTACATAAGCTTTGTGTTGATTGTAGGCGAATAAGAGCTAAAACCGAACGAATTAAGAGAGGATGGAGATGGATTGATCACATCCAAGGATTGAGGACACCACAAATATGCCAAGGAAGATGCTAGGATGAGGAATGGCACGAACCAAAGGGAATTACGAGCAACCTATGCTTCCACGCTCTAAAATACGGCCGTAATGATGTCCACGCTCTAAACCACGGCCGTGGAACTTGGAAACATGAACGTGGAGCATTCCAGAGAGTTACACGGTATAAAGTACGGTCGTGTAAGTTCTGAAGAGCTGTAATCCACTTCCACGCTCTAAACCACGGCCGTGAAACTCCATGAAACCGTGATTTAGGCAATCTTTTGACGAATAAAATATAAACACATTGTCTACGCACATGGGACGAACACTTATTCTATCTTTCCCTACAAAAGGACTGAAGGAGAGAGATTTCAGGACCTTCGCTTACGCTTGCTTGCACGTGCCTAGGGTTTCATTGTACGTGCGGAGGATTGCCATTTTGCAACGGAGAATTGCGAAGGCTTGAAGATTTGGAAGTTGTGCTTTGTCCTTAGGCTTCATTAAAAGACGGATTGACACCCGCTCTTCGTTCTTATCAAGGATTTTGATTGGTTTGTGTTATTCAAAATCTGATATACATTATAACCTTGTTTGTGGATTTGAGATTGATTTGAAGTTTATTGAAGGTTTTCAAAGGTTTTCATCTTTCATTCTTCTTAATCTTGAATTTGATATCATAATGACTGTTGTTGGCTAAAATCCTTTAGCAATTCTAAGGTGAAGGGTTGATAGTTGTGGCTTAGATGATGATAGATCGATCGTAAACAGATTGGACCCTGAGAGTTAGAGAGATTTCGCCGACGTACCAAAATTACGGCCTGTTCTTGATGTTCCACGGCCGTGGAACTCAAGATCCACCCGTGATTTGTGTTAATTTACGAACCTTGCTTTTACTTTAATCCTAAGTTAAAGATTTGCTTTAACTTAGTCTTGGCTTGCCTTTTCTAGGTAGTAGTGAAGCCTCAACAACCTCTACTTCGATTTCGAGTGTCACAACCTTAATCGGTTTAGTTAGTCTTGACCCTTGGGTTACAAGTTTGGGTATTTGATATTAATTCTTGTCTTTAGATCCTTCCAATACTGAATCCTCAACAACCTTTATAGAGAGTGTCTTTAGATAAGTCATATAAAGTCTTGGAACTTCACCGTACATTGCTTTACCTTAGTATACCTTTACAACTCTTAACTCTGTCCTTAATTCTTTAGTATATCTTGAATAGATTTCCACAATTAGATACCTGGATCTTTAGGGTTGCTGTATTCCCAATATTTGCAAAGCTTCATACATTTACTTGCTTGACGATTTATAACTGGATTTAACCCCCCAAATCCTTGTGTTCGATATTGTTCGCCACTTAGTGTGCGTGCAAATAACTCTTAAATTTATAAAACTAGAAATCAAGCAAGCGAACCCGCAGTGTACGGATCGACGTAGTTAAGCAAGAATTCCAGAGTATCGAACACAGGGATTTGGGGGGTTAAATCCAGTTATAAATCGTCAAGCAAGTAAATGTATGAAGCTTTGCAAATATTGGAAAAACAACAACCCTAAAGATCCACGTATCTAATTGTGGCAATCGATTCAAGATATACTAAAGAATTAAGGACAGAGTTAAGAGTTGCAAAGGTATACTAAGGTAAAGCAAAGGTATACTAAGGTAAAGCAAAGGTATACTAAGGTAAAGCAAAGGTATACTAAGGTAAAGCAATGTACGGTGAAGTTCCAAGACTTTATATGAATTATCTAAAGACACTCTCTATAAAGGTTGTTGAGGCTTCAGTATAGAAAGGATCTAAAGACAAGAATTAATATCAAATACCCAAACTTATAACCCAAGGGTCAAGACTAACTAAACCGATTAAGGTTGTGACACTCGAAATCGAAGTAGAGGTTGTTGAGGCTTCACTACTACCTAGAAAAGGCAAGCCAAAACTAAGTTAAAGCAAATCTTTAACTTTGGATTAAAGTAAAAGCAAGGTTCGTAAATTAACATAAATCACGGGTGGATCTTGAGTTCCACGGCCGTGGAACCTCAAGAACAGGCGGTAATTTTGGTACGTCGGCGAAATCTCTCTAACTCTCAAGGTCCAATCTGTTTACGATCGATCTATCATCATCTAAGCCACAACTATCAACCCTTCACCTTAGAATTGCTAAAGGGTTTTAACCAACAACAGTCATTATGATATCAAATTCAAGATTTTGAATAACACAAACCAATCACAATCCTTGATAAGAACAAAGAGCGGGTGTCAATCCGTCTTTTAATCAAACCTAAGGACAAAGCACAACTTCCAAATCTTCAAGCCTTCTCAATTCTCCGTTGCAAAATGGCAATCCTCCGCACGTCCAATGAAACCCTAGGCACGTGCAAGCAAGCGTAAGCGAAGGTCCCAAAATCTCTCTCCTTCAATCCTTTTATAGTGAAAGATAAGTCATTGATAAAGCATTGAAGCAATTGTTAGCTAGTTCATCTATATTGTCGATATAGAGGTCTACATAAGCTTTGTGTTGATTGTAGGCGAATAAGAGCTAAAACCGAACGAATTAAGAGAGGATGGAGATGGATTGATCACATCCAAGGATTGAGGACACCACAAATATGCCAAGGAAGATGCTAGGATGAGGAATGGCACGAACCAAAGGGAATTACGAGCAACCTATGCTTCCACGCTCTAAAATACGGCCGTAATGATGTCCACGCTCTAAACCACGGCCGTGGAACTTGGAAACATGAACGTGGAGCATTCCAGAGAGTTACACGGTATAAAGTACGGTCGTGTAAGTTCTGAAGAGCTGTAATCCACTTCCACGCTCTAAACCACGGCCGTGAAACTCCATGAAACCGTGATTTAGGCAATCTTTTGACGAATAAAATATAAACACATTGTCTACGCACATGGGACGAACACTTATTCTATCTTTCCCTACAAAAGGACTGAAGGAGAGAGATTTCAGGACCTTCGCTTACGCTTGCTTGCACGTGCCTAGGGTTTCATTGTACGTGCGGAGGATTGCCATTTTGCAACGGAGAATTGCGAAGGCTTGAAGATTTGGAAGTTGTGCTTTGTCCTTAGGCTTCATTAAAAGACGGATTGACACCCGCTCTTCGTTCTTATCAAGGATTTTGATTGGTTTGTGTTATTCAAAATCTGATATACATTATAACCTTGTTTGTGGATTTGAGATTGATTTGAAGTTTATTGAAGGTTTTCAAAGGTTTTCATCTTTCATTCTTCTTAATCTTGAATTTGATATCATAATGACTGTTGTTGGCTAAAATCCTTTAGCAATTCTAAGGTGAAGGGTTGATAGTTGTGGCTTAGATGATGATAGATCGATCGTAAACAGATTGGACCTTGAGAGTTAGAGAGATTTCGCCGACGTACCAAAATTACGGCCTGTTCTTGATGTTCCACGGCCGTGGAACTCAAGATCCACCCGTGATTTGTGTTAATTTACGAACCTTGCTTTTACTTTAATCCTAAGTTAAAGATTTGCTTTAACTTAGTCTTGGCTTGCCTTTTCTAGGTAGTAGTGAAGCCTCAACAACCTCTACTTCGATTTCGAGTGTCACAACCTTAATCGGTTTAGTTAGTCTTGACCCTTGGGTTACAAGTTTGGGTATTTGATATTAATTCTTGTCTTTAGATCCTTCCAATACTGAAGCCTCAACAACCTTTATAGAGAGTGTCTTTAGATAAGTCATATAAAGTCTTGGAACTTCACCGTACATTGCTTTACCTTAGTATACCTTTACAACTCTTAACTCTGTCCTTAATTCTTTAGTATATCTTGAATAGATTTCCACAATTAGATACCTGGATCTTTAGGGTTGCTGTATTCCCAATATTTGCAAAGCTTCATACATTTACTTGCTTGACGATTTATAACTGGATTTAACCCCCCAAATCCTTGTGTTCGATATTGTTCGCCACTTAGTGTGCGTGCAAATAACTCTTAAATTTATAAAACTAGAAATCAAGCAAGCGAACCCGCAGTGTACGGATCGACGTAGTTAAGCAAGAATTCCAGAGTATCGAACACAGGGATTTGGGGGGTTAAATCCAGTTATAAATCATCAAGCAAGTAAATGTATGAAGCTTTGCAAATATTGGAAAAACAATAACCCTAAAGATCCAGGTATCTAATTGTGGCAATCGATTCAAGATATACTAAAGAATTAAGGACAGAGTTAAGAGTTGCAAAGGTATACTAAGGTAAAGCAAAGGTATACTAAGGTAAAGCAAAGGTATACTAAGGTAAAGCAAAGGTATACTAAGGTAAAGCAATGTACGGTGAAGTTCCAAGACTTTATATGAATTATCTAAAGACACTCTCTATAAAGGTTGTTGAGGCTTCAGTATAGAAAGGATCTAAAGACAAGAATTAATATCAAATACCCAAACTTATAACCCAAGGGTCAAGACTAACTAAACCGATTAAGGTTGTGACACTCGAAATCGAAGTAGAGGTTGTTGAGGCTTCACTACTACCTAGAAAAGGCAAGCCAAAACTAAGTTAAAGCAAATCTTTAACTTTGGATTAAAGTAAAAGCAAGGTTCATAAATTAACAAAAATCACGGGTGGATCTTGAGTTCCACGGCCGTGGAACCTCAAGAACAGGCGGTAATTTTGGTACGTCGGCGAAATCTCTCTAACTCTCAAGGTCCAATCTGTTTACGATCGATCTATCATCATCTAAGCCACAATTATCAACCCTTCACCTTAGAATTGCTAAAGGGTTTTAACCAACAACAGTCATTATGATATCAAATTCAAGATTTTGAATAACACAAACCAATCACAATCCTTGATAAGAACAAAGAGCGGGTGTCAATCCGTCTTTTAATCAAACCTAAGGACAAAGCACAACTTCCAAATCTTCAAGCCTTCTCAATTCTCCGTTGCAAAATGGCAATCCTCCGCAGGTCCAATGAAACCCTAGGCACGTGCAAGCAAGCGTAAGCGAAGGTCCCAAAATCTCTCTCCTTCAATCCTTTTATAGTGAAAGATAAGTCATTGATAAAGCATTGAAGCAATTGTTAGCTAGTTCATCTATATTGTCGATATAGAGGTCTACATAAGCTTTGTGTTGATTGTAGGCGAATAAGAGCTAAAACCGAACGAATTAAGAGAGGATGGAGATGGATTGATCACATCCAAGGATTGAGGACACCACAAATATGCCAAGGAAGATGCTAGGATGAGGAATGGCACGAACCAAAGGGAATTACGAGCAACCTATGCTTCCACGCTCTAAAATACGGCCGTAATGATGTCCACGCTCTAAACCACGGCCGTGGAACTTGGCAACATGAACGTGGAGCATTCCAGAGAGTTACACGGTATAAAGTACGGTCGTGGAAGTTCTGAAGAGCTGTAATCCACTTCCACGCTCTAAACCACGGCCGTGAAACTCCATGAAACCGTGATTTAGGCAATCTTTTGACGAATAAAATATAAACACATTGTCTACGCACATGGGACGAACACTTATTCTATCTTTCCCTACAAAAGGACTGAAGGAGAGAGATTTCAGGACCTTCGCTTACGCTTGCTTGCACGTTCCTAGGGTTTCATTGTACGTGCGGAGGATTGCCATTTTGCAACGGAGAATTGCGAAGGCTTGAAGATTTGGAAGTTGTGCTTTGTCCTTAGGCTTCATTAAAAGACGGATTGACACCCGCTCTTCGTTCTTATCAAGGATTTTGATTGGTTTGTGTTATTCAAAATCTGATATACATTATAACCTTGTTTGTGGATTTGAGATTGATTTGAAGTTTATTGAAGGTTTTCAAAGGTTTTCATCTTTCATTCTTCTTAATCTTGAATTTGATATCATAATGACTGTTGTTGGCTAAAATCCTTTAGCAATTCTAAGGTGAAGGGTTGATAGTTGTGGCTTAGATGATGATAGATCGATCCTAAACAGATTGGACCCTGAGAGTTAGAGAGATTTCGCCGACGTACCAAAATTACGGCCTGTTCTTGATGTTCCACGGCCGTGGAACTCAAGATCCACCCGTGATTTGTGTTAATTTACGAACCTTGCTTTTACTTTAATCCTAAGTTAAAGATTTGCTTTAACTTAGTCTTGGCTTGCCTTTTCTAGGTAGTAGTGAAGCCTCAACAACCTCTACTTCGATTTCGAGTGTCACAACCTTAATCGGTTTAGTTAGTCTTGACCCTTGGGTTACAAGTTTGGGTATTTGATATTAATTCTTGTCTTTAGATCCTTCCAATACTGAAGCCTCAACAACCTTTATAGAGAGTGTCTTTAGATAAGTCATATAAAGTCTTGGAACTTCACCGTACATTGCTTTACCTTAGTATACCTTTACAACTCTTAACTCTGTCCTTAATTCTTTAGTATATCTTGAATAGATTTCCACAATTAGATACCTGGATCTTTAGGGTTGCTGTATTCCCAATATTTGCAAAGCTTCATACATTTACTTGCTTGACGATTTATAACTGGATTTAACCCCCCAAATCCTTGTGTTCGATATTGTTCGCCACTTAGTGTGCGTGCAAATAACTCTTAAATTTATAAAACTAGAAATCAAGCAAGCGAACCCGCAGTGTACGGATCGACGTAGTTAAGCAAGAATTCCAGAGTATCGAACACAGGGATTTGGGGGGTTAAATCCAGTTATAAATCGTCAAGCAAGTAAATGTATGAAGCTTTGCAAATATTGGAAAAACAACAACCCTAAAGATCCAGGTATCTAATTGTGGCAATCGATTCAAGATATACGAAAGAATTAAGGACAGAGTTAAGAGTTGCAAAGGTATACTAAGGTAAAGCAAAGGTATACTAAGGTAAAGCAAAGGTATACTAAGGTAAAGCAAAGGTATACTAAGGTAAAGCAATGTACGGTGAAGTTCCAAGACTTTATATGAATTATCTAAAGACACTCTCTATAAAGGTTGTTGAGGCTTCAGTATAGAAAGGATCTAAAGACAAGAATTAATATCAAATACCCAAACTTATAACCCAAGGGTCAAGACTAACTAAACCGATTAAGGTTGTGACACTCGAAATCGAAGTAGAGGTTGTTGAGGCTTCACTACTACCTAGAAAAGGCAAGCCAAAACTAAGTTAAAGCAAATCTTTAACTTTGGATTAAAGTAAAAGCAAGGTTCGTAAATTAACAAAAATCACGGGTGGATCTTGAGTTCCACGGCCGTGGAACCTCAAGAACAGGCGGTAATTTTGGTACGTCGGCGAAATCTCTCTAACTCTCAAGGTCCAATCTGTTTACGATCGATCTATCATCATCTAAGCCACAACTATCAACCCTTCACCTTAGAATTGCTAAAGGGTTTTAACCAACAACAGTCATTATGATATCAAATTCAAGATTTTGAATAACACAAACCAATCACAATCCTTGATAAGAACAAAGAGCGGGTGTCAATCCGTCTTTTAATCAAACCTAAGGACAAAGCACAACTTCCAAATCTTCAAGCCTTCTCAATTCTCTGTTGCAAAATGGCAATCCTCCGCAAGTCCAATGAAACCCTAGGCACGTGCAAGCAAGCGTAAGCGAAGGTCCCAAAATCTCTCTCCTTCAATCCTTTTATAGTGAAAGATAAGTCATTGATAAAGCATTGAAGCAATTGTTAGCTAGTTCATCTATATTGTCGATATAGAGGTCTACATAAGCTTTGTGTTGATTGTAGGCGAATAAGAGCTAAAACCGAACGAATTAAGAGAGGATGGAGATGGATTGATCACATCCAAGGATTGAGGACACCACAAATATGCCAAGGAAGATGCTAGGATGAGGAATGGCACGAACCAAAGGGAATTACGAGCAACCTATGCTTCCACGCTCTAAAATACGGCCGTAATGATGTCCACGCTCTAAACCACGGCCGTGGAACTTGGCAACATGAACGTGGAGCATTCCAGAGAGTTACACGGTATAAAGTACGGTCGTGGAAGTTCTGAAGAGCTGTAATCCACTTCCACGCTCTAAACCACGGCCGTGAAACTCCATGAAACCGTGATTTAGGCAATCTTTTGACGAATAAAATATAAACACATTGTCTACGCACATGGGACGAACACTTATTCTATCTTTCCCTACAAAAGGACTGAAGGAGAGAGATTTCAGGACCTTCGCTTACGCTTGCTTGCACGTGCCTAGGGTTTCATTGTACGTGCGGAGGATTGCCATTTTGCAACGGAGAATTGCGAAGGCTTGAAGATTTGGAAGTTGTGCTTTGTCCTTAGGCTTCATTAAAAGACGGATTGACACCCGCTCTTCGTTCTTATCAAGGATTTTGATTGGTTTGTGTTATTCAAAATCTGATATACATTATAACCTTGTTTGTGGATTTGAGATTGATTTGAAGTTTATTGAAGGTTTTCAAAGGTTTTCATCTTTCATTCTTCTTAATCTTGAATTTGATATCATAATGATTGTTGTTGGCTAAAATCCTTTAGCAATTCTAAGGTGAAGGGTTGATAGTTGTGGCTTAGATGATGATAGATCGATCGTAAACAGATTGGACCCTGAGAGTTAGAGAGATTTCGCCGACGTACCAAAATTACGGCCTGTTCTTGATGTTCCACGGCCGTGGAACTCAAGATCCACCCGTGATTTGTGTTAATTTACGAACCTTGCTTTTACTTTAATCCTAAGTTAAAGATTTGCTTTAACTTAGTCTTGGCTTGCCTTTTCTAGGTAGTAGTGAAGCCTCAACAACCTCTACTTCGATTTCGAGTGTCACAACCTTAATCGGTTTAGTTAGTCTTGACCCTTGGGTTACAAGTTTGGGTATTTGATATTAATTCTTGTCTTTAGATCCTTCCAATACTGAAGCCTCAACAACCTTTATAGAGAGTGTCTTTAGATAAGTCATATAAAGTCTTGGAACTTCACCGTACATTGCTTTACCTTAGTATACCTTTACAACTCTTAACTCTGTCCTTAATTCTTTAGTATATCTTGAATAGATTTCCACAATTAGATACCTGGATCTTTAGGGTTGCTGTATTCCCAATATTTGCAAAGCTTCATACATTTACTTGCTTGACGATTTATAACTAGATTTAACCCCCCAAATCCTTGTGTTCGATATTGTTCGTCAGTTAGTGTGCGTGCAAATAACTCTTAAATTTATAAAACTAGAAATCAAGCAAGCGAACCCGCAGTGTACGGATCGACGTAGTTAAGCAAGAATTCCAGAGTATCGAACACAGGGATTTGGGGGGTTAAATCCAGTTATAAATCGTCAAGCTATTAAATGTATGAAGCTTTGCAAATATTGGAAAAACAATAACCCTAAAGATCCACGTATCTAATTGTGGCAATCGATTCAAGATATACTAAAGAATTAAGGACAGAGTTAAGAGTTGCAAAGGTATACTAAGGTAAAGCAAAGGTATACTAAGGTAAAGCAAAGGTATACTAAGGTAAAGCAAAGGTATACTAAGGTAAAGCAATGTACGGTGAAGTTCCAAGACTTTATATGAATTATCTAAAGACACTCTTTATAAAGGTTGTTGAGGCTTCAGTATAGAAAGGATCTAAAGACAAGAATTAATATCAAATACCCAAACTTATAACCCAAGGGTCAAGACTAACTAAACCGATTAAGGTTGTGACACTCGAAATCGAAGTAGAGGTTGTTGAGGCTTCACTACTACCTAGAAAAGGCAAGCCAAAACTAAGTTAAAGCAAATCTTTAACTTTGGATTAAAGTAAAAGCAAGGTTCGTAAATTAACAAAAATCACGGGTGGATCTTGAGTTCCACGGCCGTGGAACCTCAACAACAGGCGGTAATTTTGGTACGTCAGCGAAATCTCTCTAACTCTCAAGGTCCAATCTGTTTACGATCGATCTATCATCATCTAAGCCACAACTATCAACCCTTCACCTTAGAATTGCTAAAGGGTTTTAACCAACAACAGTCATTATGATATCAAATTCAAGATTTTGAATAACACAAACCAATCACAATCCTTGATAAGAACAAAGAGCGGGTGTCAATCCGTCTTTTAATCAAACCTAAGGACAAAGCACAACTTCCAAATCTTCAAGCCTTCTCAATTCTCCGTTGCAAAATGGCAATCCTCCGCACGTCCAATGAAACCCTAGGCACGTGCAAGCAAGCGTAAGCGAAGGTCCCAAAATATCTCTCCTTCAATCCTTTTATAGTGAAAGATAAGTCATTGATAAAGCATTGAAGCAATTGTTAGCTAGTTCATCTATATTGTCGATATAGAGGTCTACATAAGCTTTGTGTTGATTGTAGGCGAATAAGAGCTAAAACCGAACGAATTAAGAGAGGATGGAGATGGATTGATCACATCCAAGGATTGAGGACACCACAAATATGCCAAGGAAGATGCTAGGATGAGGAATGGCACGAACCAAAGGGAATTACGAGCAACCTATGCTTCCACGCTCTAAAATACGGCCGTAATGATGTCCACGCTCTAAACCACGGCCGTGGAACTTGGCAACATGATCGTGGAGCATTCCAGAGAGTTACACGGTATAAAGTACGGTCGTGGAAGTTCTGAAGAGCTGTAATCCACTTCCACGCTCTAAACCACGGCCGTGAAACTCCATGAAACCGTGATTTAGGCAATCTTTTGACGAATAAAATATAAACACATTGTCTACGCACATGGGACGAACACATATTCTATCTTTCCCTACAAAAGGACTGAAGGAGAGAGATTTCAGGACCTTCGCTTACGCTTGCTTGCACGTGCCTAGGGTTTCATTGTACGTGCGGAGGATTGCCATTTTGCAACGGAGAATTGCGAAGGCTTGAAGATTTGGAAGTTGTGCTTTGTCCTTAGGCTTCATTAAAAGACGGATTGACACCCGCTCTTCGTTCTTATCAAGGATTTTGATTGGTTTGTGTTATTCAAAATCTGATATACATTATAACCTTGTTTGTGGATTTGAGATTGATTTGAAGTTTATTGAAGGTTTTCAAAGGTTTTCATCTTTCATTCTTCTTAATCTTGAATTTGATATCATAATGACTGTTATTGGCTAAAATCCTTTAGCAATTCTAAGGTGAAGGGTTGATAGTTGTGGCTTAGATGATGATAGATCGATCGTAAACAGATTGGACCCTGAGAGTTAGAGAGATTTCGCCGACGTACCAAAATTACGGCCTGTTCTTGATGTTCCACGGCCGTGGAACTCAAGATCCACCCGTGATTTGTGTTAATTTACGAACCTTGCTTTTACTTTAATCCTAAGTTAAAGATTTGCTTTAACTTAGTCTTGGCTTGCCTTTTCTAGGTAGTAGTGAAGCCTCAACAACCTCTACTTCGATTTCGAGTGTCACAACCTTAATCGGTTTAGTTAGTCTTGACCCTTGGGTTACAAGTTTGGGTATTTGATATTAATTCTTGTCTTTAGATCCTTCCAATACTGAAGTCTCAACAACCTTTATAGAGAGTGTCTTTAGATAAGTCATATAAAGTCTTGGAACTTCACCGTACATTGCTTTACCTTAGTATACCTTTACAACTCTTAACTCTGTCCTTAATTCTTTAGTATATCTTGAATAGATTTCCACAATTAGATACCTGGATCTTTAGGGTTGCTGTATTCCAAATATTTGCAAAGCTTCATACATTTACTTGCTTGACGATTTATAACTGGATTTAACCCCCCAAATCCTTGTGTTCGATATTGTTCGCCACTTAGTGTGCGTGCAAATAACTCTTAAATTTATAAAACTAGAAATTAAGCAAGCGAACCCGCAGTGTACGGATCGACGTAGTTAAGCAAGAATTCCAGAGTATCGAACACAGGGATTTGGGGGGTTAAATCCAGTTATAAATCGTCAAGCAAGTAAATGTATGAAGCTTTGCAAATATTGGAAAAACAACAACCCTAAAGATCCACGTATCTAATTGTGGCAATCGATTCAAGATATACTAAAGAATTAAGGACAGAGTTAAGAGTTGCAAAGGTATACTAAGGTAAAGCAAAGGTATACTAAGGTAAAGCAAAGGTATACTAAGGTAAAGCAAAGGTATACTAAGGTAAAGCAATGTACGGTGAAGTTCCAAGACTTTATATGAATTATCTAAAGACACTCTCTATAAAGGTTGTTGAGGCTTCAGTATAGAAAGGATCTAAAGACAAGAATTAATATCAAATACCCAAACTTATAACCCAAGGGTCAAGACTAACTAAACCGATTAAGGTTGTGACACTCGAAATCGAAGTAGAGGTTGTTGAGGCTTCACTACTACCTAGAAAAGGCAAGCCAAAACTAAGTTAAAGCAAATCTTTAACTTTGGATTAAAGTAAAAGCAAGGTTCGTAAATTAACAAAAATCATGGGTGGATCTTGAGTTCCATGGCCGTGGAACCTCAAGAACAGGCGGTAATTTTGGTACGTCGGCGAAATCTCTCTAACTCTCAAGGTCCAATCTGTTTACGATCGATCTATCATCATCTAAGCCACAACTATCAACCCTTCACCTTAGAATTGCTAAAGGGTTTTAACCAACAACAGTCATTATGATATCAAATTCAAGATTTTGAATAACACAAACCAATCACAATCCTTGATAAGAACGAAGAGCGGGTGTCAATCCGTCTTTTAATCAAACCTAAGGACAAAGCACAACTTCCAAATCTTCAAGCCTTCTCAATTCTCCGTTGCAAAATGGCAATCCTCCGCACGTCCAATGAAACCCTAGGCACGTGCAAGCAAGCGTAAGCGAAGGTCCCGAAATCTCTCTCCTTCAATCCTTTTATAGTGAAAGATAAGTCATTGATAAAGCATTGAAGCAATTGTTAGCTAGTTCATCTATATTGTCGATATAGAGGTCTACATAAGCTTTGTGTTGATTGTAGGCGAATAAGAGCTAAAACCGAACGAATTAAGAGAGGATGGAGATGGATTGATCACATCCAAGGATTGAGGACACCACAAATATGCCAAGGAAGATGCTAGGATGAGGAATGGCACGAACCAAAGGGAATTACGAGCAACCTATGCTTCCACGCTCTAAAATACGGCCGTAATGATGTCCACGCTCTAAACCACGGCCGTGGAACTTGGCAACATGAACGTGGAGCATTCCAGAGAGTTACACGGTATAAAGTACGGTCGTGGAAGTTCTGAAGAGCTGTAATCCACTTCCACGCTCTAAACCACGGCCGTGAAACTCCATGAAACCGTGATTTAGGCAATCTTTTGACGAATAAAATATAAACACATTGTCTACGCACATGGGACGAACACTTATTCTATCTTTCCCTACAAAAGGACTGAAGGAGAGAGATTTCAGGACCTTCGCTTACGCTTGCTTGCACGTGCCTAGGGTTTCATTGTACGTGCGGAGGATTGCCATTTTGCAACGGAGAATTGCGAAGGCTTGAAGATTTGGAAGTTGTGCTTTGTCCTTAGGCTTCATTAAAAGACGGATTGACACCCGCTCTTCGTTCTTATCAAGGATTTTGATTGGTTTGTGTTATTCAAAATCTGATATACATTATAACCTTGTTTGTGGATTTGAGATTGATTTGAAGTTTATTGAAGGTTTTCAAAGGTTTTCATCTTTCATTCTTCTTAATCTTGAATTTGATATCATAATGACTGTTGTTGGCTAAAACCCTTTAGCAATTCTAAGGTGAAGGGTTGATAGTTGTGGCTTAGATGATGATAGATCGATCGTAAACAGATTGGACCCTGAGAGTTAGAGAGATTTCGCCGACGTACCAAAATTACGGCCTGTTCTTGAGGTTCCACGGCCGTGGAACTCAAGATCCACCTGTGATTTGTGTTAATTTATGAACCTTGCTTTTACTTTAATCCAAAGTTAAAGATTTGATTTAACTTAGTCTTGGCTTGCCTTTTCTAGGTAGTAGTGAAGCCTTAACAACCTCTACTTCGATTTCGAGTGTCACAACCTTAATCGGTTTAGTTAGTCTTAACCCTTGTGTTACAAGTTTGGGTATTTGATATTAATTCTTGTCTTTAGATCCTTCCTATACTGAAGCCCCAACAACCTTTATAGAGAGTGTCTTTAGATAAGTCATATAAAGTCTTGGAACTTCACCGTACATTGCTTTACCTTAGTATACCTTTGCAACTCTTAACTCTGTCCTTAATTCTTTAGTTTATCGTGAATCGATTGCCACAATTAGATACCTAGATCTTTAGGGTTTCTGTTTTCCCAATATTTGCAAAGCTTCATACATTTACTTGCTTGACGATTTATAACTGGATTTAACCCCCCAAATCCCTGTGTTCGATACTCTGGAATTCTTGCTTAACTACGTCGATCCGTACACTGCGGGTTCGCTTGCTTGATTTCTAGTTTTATAAATTTAAGACTTGTTTGCACACACGTTAAGTGGCGAACAAGTTTTTGGCGCCGTTGCCGGGTATTTGGTCTAGGCCGAATTCGGTTGCCGGTTGTCAAGCTTGGGAGCTTAGCTCTTGTTATTTGATATCTCTTGTCAGTGATATTTGCAGGTTACTTTAGGTATATGCGCAGGTCTAGGAACAACACGGACCTCTTACCTCTTGATCAAGAACTTAAGAAGACTTTGAGGAAGAAGCTCAAGGAAAGAAAGATGGCTGAAGAAAGAGAACGAGATTACCAAACGGAGTTAGCGGAATTCGAAGATCAACTTAGATGGAGCGAGAAGACTCATAAGGAGGAATCGGAGTGTTATCAATCGAAAGTTGATGATCTAACGGATATGATATTTCAAATGAGGGTGGAATTAAGCGATCTTAAGAGGAAGAAGAGCAGGAAACCGTCAAGATCAGTTAGAATCCATTCATCCGACGAGGATAGCGACTCTTCCATGCCACCACTAGAGGACATTGATCCGACGATCAATGTGAACCCATTTACTCCACGGGCAGCCGCCAATCGTC
Organism: Fagopyrum homotropicum; assembly: GCA_033239125.1. Classification (NCBI taxonomy): domain Eukaryota; kingdom Viridiplantae; phylum Streptophyta; class Magnoliopsida; order Caryophyllales; family Polygonaceae; genus Fagopyrum; species Fagopyrum homotropicum. The sequence continues at coordinate 140,750,914 of BSWB01000003.1, read as the reverse complement.
GTGTTCCAGCTGGGGATGCGAGAGCTGCTCGTGTAGATGGAGAGCCAAGAACTCTTGGCCAAAGGATGGATCCAATTCAGCAACCACGCCGTTTAGGTGTGAACTTTGATGCTGATGATATGCAAGGGTTTAGCTTCAACCCACAAGTTATTACCATCGTTCGCCAAATTCAGTTTGGAGGAACGAGTGCTGAATCTCCACATCAACATTTACAAAATTTTGAGATCATGATGGAGACAATGAAGCCAAAGAATGCAACCACAAACAACTACAAGATCAAGCCATTCTTCTTCTCCTTGAAAGGGAAAGCTTTATCTTGGTATCAAGCTCTTCCAAATGGAAGACTTAACACTTGGGAGGATCTTTCCGCGGAATTCCTCACCAAATTCTTCCCGCCATCCAAGACGGCAGAGTTGAGAGGTAAGATTAATGCATTTTCCATGAGATCTAACGAAAGTTTGTTTCAATCTAGAGAAAGATTTTAGGACTTGCTATTTGATTGCCCACATCATGGCATTTCCAAATTGGGTTTATTGGAGATATACTACAAGGGGCTGGATGTGGAGACACAATTCAAGCTCTAATCCCTTTCATGTGGTACATTCATGGACATGAGGGAAGATGACGCTTGGAACTTCATTGAGAAGCAAGCCCGAGTCATAGAAAAGTATTCTTATCGGAAAGTAGAAGCAAATCAAGTGGAGCAAGGAGCAAAATTATCACAAGCCGCTCAAACTCAAATCTTTTCTCTCAATACCGAGATTAAAGAATTGATGGAAGCCATAAAAACCAATTTCCCAAAGCAAAAGGGACAAGATGTGGGTTATTTGGGAAACAACAATAACCACAATGGGAATGAGAATACAAATCGCAACAACCGGAACAACAACCGGAACAATTGGAACAACAACAACAACCAGAATAACGGTTAGAACAACAATAGGAGTTCAAACAACAATAATTGGCGATCCAACTAACAACACAATTCCGGTAATTCCTATCCCAATTCAGGAAATTCACTAACTCCACCTTCTTCTTCCATTCCCTTGAAAAGCCAGGAACAAGCATCTAATAGCGGAAGCACTTCGGGGAAAGAGAAGTCCGATCCCATGTTGGAAACAATCTTGGGAAAACTTCAAGGATTGGAGACTCGCATCATTAAGGTCGATGATCACATCACTAAGGTTGATAAAGCCCAAAAGATTTTAGAAAACCAAATGTTTAGCCATGTTGAGGAAGTTCCTAGGAATCAAGGAAAACTTCCAGGAAAGAAGGAGGATAACCCAAAGGGAAGGGTGATGGCAATCACAACTAGGAGCGGAGCAACAACCACCGACCCGCAGCCTAAGTTTGTAGAAGTTCCCGCCGAAAAGGAGAAAGAAAAGGGGAAAGAGAAGGAAGATGTCTACTGTTAGCATGAAATATTGTGATATTTAAGGCACGTTTTCTAAGTATATTTCATCCATATTGATAGTCATTGATTAAGCATTGATGCATTTGTGAGCTAGTTTGTCTATAATGTCGATATAGAGATCTACACAAGCTTTATGTTGATTGTAGGCAATTAAGAGCTATTTCCGAACAAATTGAGCAAGGATGGAGTTTGATTGAGCATGTCCATGAATTGAGACATTCCTAGGAGCTAAGGAAGTGCCAACTTGAAGAATGGCACGAGACTAAGGAAGAATCACGTTCTAGCCCTAAACCACGCTCTAAAATACGGCCGTACTACATTCCACGTTCAAGTCCACGGCCGTGGAACCATGGCAAGGGAAGCGTGATTCATTCCAGCAACTTCTACGGCCGTGGAAGAGTTGTGTCAAACCGTGAAAACTTCCACGTTCTAAATTACGGCCGTGGAACCCTTCCACGACCGTGATCTTGGCGATCTTTTTCGCCACACTTTAAGCCACGATCTCCTAAACAATTGGGCCGGGCCGATATTTTATCTTACACTATAAAAGGACCTACGAGGAGAGATTCCGTCACCTTCGCTTACGCTTAGACGCATTTTTCGCTTACGCTTGGAATTGCCCTAATTGCACATTTTTGGCGGAGATTGTGATTGAGAGATTTGCGCTTTGTCATTGGGAATTCCGGATTGACGGAAGATTGAAGATTCGGAAGATTGTTCGTAAGAAGATTTCGCTTCTTACTTAGGTTTGATTTAGAAGACGGATTGACATCCCGTTCTTCCTTCTTATCTAAGATTGTGATTGTTTGTGTTGTTCCGAATCTATTGACGATATTGTTCTTGATTTGTGGATTTGAGATTGATTTGAAAGTTATTGAATGTTTTCGGAAGTTTTCATCTTTTATTTTTTTAAACCTTGAATTTGATATCAATATGACTGTTGTTGGCTAAAACCCTTTAACAATTCTAAGGTGAAGGGTTGATAGTTGTGGCTTAGATGATGATAGATCGATCGTAAACAGATTAGACCCTGAGAGTTAGAGAGAATCGCCGATAACCCTAATCCACGGTCTGTTCTTGAGCTTCCACGGCCGTGGAACTCAAGAACTACCCGTAATTTTGTGTTAGTTTACGAACTTGCTTTTACTTTAATCCAAAGTTAAAGATTTGCTTTAACTTAGTCTTGGCTTGCCTTTTCTAGGTGGTAGTGAAGCCTCAACAACCTCTACCTCGATTGTGAGTGTCACAACCTTAATCAGTTTAGTTAGTCTTGATCCTTGGATTACAAGTTTGGGTATTTGACGTTAATTCTTACCTTTAGAACCTTTCTATACTGAAGCCTCAACAACCTTTATAGAGAGTGTCTTTTAGGTGAGTCATATAAGGTGTTTGGAACTTCACCGTACGATTACCATACATTAGCATACCTTTGCAACCCTCAACTCTGTCCTTATACCTTTAGTATATCTAGAATCGATTGCCACAGCTGGATATCTGGATCTTTAGGATTGTTGTTTTCCCAATATTTGAAAAGCTTCATACATTTACTCGCTTGATAACTTATAATTGAATTTGTTCCCCCCAAATCCCTGTGTTCGATACTCTGGAATTCTTGCTTAACTACGTCGATCCGTACACTGCGGGTTCGCTTGCTTGATTTCTAGTTTTATAATTAAAGCTTATTTGCACGCACGCTAAGTGGCGAACATCTACGTTCCTCCTCCATCTTTCAAACCGCCCCTACCATTTCCGCAATCTAGAGCAAGAGCGCGTCTAGACAAGCAATTCGGTAAGTTTATTGAACTCATGAGCAAACTGCATATTAATATACCTTTCATTGATGCAATTGTAGGTATGCCAGCTTATGGAAAGTTCCTAAAGGAGATCCTCTCTAACAAAAGAAAATTAGAGGATTTTGGAGAGGTTAAGATGAGTTCGGATTCATCGGATCTCATCAAGACAATGAAGGAGAAGATGCCCCCAAAGCTGAAGGATCCGGGGTCATTTTGTATTCCTATAGGAGTGAGAGATGTCACATATGATGCATTATGTGATTTAGGAGCGAGCGTGAGCATCATCCCGCTTGCCTTATGCAGGAAGATCGGTTTAGGCGAACCTAAACTGGTGAAGATGACATTGTACATGGCGGATCGATCCATAACTCGTCCCGTCGGTATAGTTGAAGACGTCCCGGTCAAGCTTGGTAAGTTCTATGTTCCTATAGATTTTGTTGTGCTTGACATTCCTGCAGATAGTCCGGTCCCGATTATACTCGGAAGACCGTTTCTTGCAACATCCGGTTGCATAGTTGATTGCAAGAATGCTAGACTCGCCTTCGACATAGGAGAAGAAAAGGTAGAGTTCGTTCTCTCCACTTTGGTGAAGGAACCAGTTTTCGATGAGGATATATTCAACATCCATGACGAAGAGCTATCTAGAGAGGAGGTAAGTTCGATTCTCTTTAAAGACCCCTTGCAAAAAGTTATTTCTATGAGCATTATGGATATAGGGGAAGAAGAGGAATACAATGAAGAAATTAAAGCTTTAGAGAAGCAAAAAGAAGTGTATGAAGAAGAATTTGAGAAACTCTATGATGGGTCAGAAAACGTACGAAATCACGGCCAGTCGTGTTATTCCACGGCCGTGGAATCTACCAACATGACCGTAATCAGCTATTCAGAGGACTCCAGTAAGTTACACGGCCAAAACCACGGCCGTGGAACAAACAAAGGCCTAGTAATTGATTTCCACGCCCACAACCACGGCTGTGGAGGAAACAGAGGAGCCGTAATTTTGGGTGAATTTGAAGGACATTGTGTTTTCTCCGCCACTTCTCTTGATTCTTCTCCAACACCTTCGACATCCTTAGGCACTTCTAAGGAAGCATCGGATACTCCTCAAGAGACATTAGAGACTCCTATAGTGATGGAATTGAAGCCACTTCCTACACATCTAAGGTACGCATTTCTAGGACCTAATTATACCTTTCCGGTAATTGTTAGCTCCGATTTGAGTATTGATGACCATAGTAAGCTCATGGTTGTTCTTAAGAAACATAGGAAAGCCTTAGGGTATACTATCGAAGATCTAGTAGGAATCAAACCTTCACTATGCATGCATAAGATCCTAATGGAAGAAGACTTTAGAACTTCACGACAACCTCAAAGGCGGTTAAATCCGACCATGAAGGAGGTTGTCAAGAAGGAAATTCTTAAACTACTTGATGCAGGTATCATCTACCCTATCTCCGATAGCAAGTGGGTGCGTCCCGTACAGGTGGTTCCAAAGAAGGGAGGAATGACGGTCATCACCAATAAAAACAATGAACTCATTCCCATACGAACCATAACTGGATGGAGGATGTGCATAGATTACCGAAAGCTAAACAACGCAACGAGGAAGGATCACTTCCCATTACCCTTCATCGATCAAATGCTTGAGAGGTTAGCACAACACTCACACTTTTGCTATCTTGACGGTTATAGTGGTTTCTTTCAGATCCCGATACATCCGGACGATCAAGAGAAGACCACATTCACGTGTCCGTGGGGAACGTTTGCGTATAGGAGGATGCCGTTTGGGCTTTGCAACGCCCCAACCACCTTTCAAAGGTGCATGATGGCCATCTTTTCGGAGTACATAGAAGAGATCATGGAGGTCTTTATGGATGATTTCTCCGTTTATGGTTCTTCTTTTGATAATTGTCTCTCTAACCTTGCTCTTGTGTTACAAAGGTGTGAAGACACTAACCTAGTTCTTAATTGGGAGAAGTGTCAATTTATGGTGAAAGAGGGCATTGTATTAGGACACTTAATCTCTAGTAGAGGGATTGAAGTGGATAAGGCTAAGATAGAGACTATAGAAAAGCTTCCTCCCCCAACTTCGGTGAAAGGGATAAGAAGTTTTCTAGGACATGCTGGATTCTATAGGCGTTTTATAAAGGATTTCTCCAAGATATCAAAACCGCTTACTAATTTATTGATGAAGGATGCAGTTTTTGATTTCTCGCAGGAATGCTTAGATGCGTTTAATACGATTCGGGAAGCTCTAATCTCAGCCCCGATTATCCAACCTCCGGATTGGAATCTTCCATTTGAGGTTATGTGTGACGCAAGTGACGTAGCCATAGGGGCTGTGCTTGGGCAAAGAAAGGAAGGACGAACCGATGCTATCTACTACGCTAGCAAGACGCTAGATGAAGCGCATCTCAACTACGCCACTACCGAGAAAGAATTTTTAGCAATTGTATATGCATTTGAAAAGTTTCGCTCTTATCTTGTAGGTGCTAAGGTGATCGTGTACACGGATCATGCTGCGATCCGGTACTTACTTGCGAAGAAAGATGCGAAACCAAGGCTGATTAGATGGATTCTCCTCCTACAAGAATTCGATCTAGAGATCCGTGACAAGAAGGGTTCGGAAAATTCTGTTGCGGATCATTTGAGTCGTCTACCACATCTAGAGAACGACAATCTACCTATAGATGACTTCTTTCCAGACGAGCATTTACATATCATAGAGGAGTGCATCGATGTGATCACCAAAGGTAACGAACCATGATTTGCTGATTTTGTTAACTATTTGGTTTGTCAGGAATTGCCACCCGGATTATCCTACGCACAAAGAAAGAAGTTCTTTAAGGATGTTCGAGAATACTTTTAGAACGAACCTCTCCTCTTTAAGAGAGGTCCGGACGGCATCATTCGGCGATGTGTACCGGAAGATGAGATGCAAAGTGTCATCCGTCATTGTCATTCACTACCTTGTGGAGGACACGCTAGTTTGAACAAGACTAGCGCTAAGGTATTGCAATCCGGATTCTTTTGGCCTACTTTATTTAAAGATGTGCAAACCTTTGTTTCCTGCTGCGATGCTTGTCAAAGAACAAGGAACATATCTAGGAGAAACGAGATGCCTCTTAACAACATTCAAGAGGTGGAGATCTTCGACGTTTGGGGAGTAGATTTCATGGGACCTTTCCCATCATCTTGTGGAAACCAATGCATACTTTTAGCCGTTGATTATGTTTCGAGATGGGTTGAAGCAATTGCCTCTCCCACCAATGATGCCATGGTTGTGGTTAAGTTCTTTAACAATACCATCTTCCCACGATTTGGGACACCACGGACTATCATTAGTGATGGAGGTTCTCACTTCATTGCCCGACGTTTCGAAGCTCTCTTAGCTAAGTATGGGGTGGCTCACAAGATTGCCACCCCTTACCATCCAAAAACTAGTGGACAAGTGGAGATCTCAAACCGGGAGATTAAAAGGATCCTAGAGAAGACGGTTTCAAGGAAAAGGAAGGATTGGTCTTTGAAGTTAGATGACGCATTATGGGCATACCGGACTGCATATAAGACTCCCATCGGAACAACACCATACAACCTTGTGTATGAGAAGTCTTGTCACTTGTCGGTAGAATTGGAGCATAAGGCGTATTGGGCAATAAAGTGGTTGAACTTTAGCATGAAGGAAGCGGGAGATAAGCGTCTCTTTGACCTCAATGAGCTTGAAGAACTTCGCTTCAACGCCTACGAAAACGCCAAGATCTATAAAGAAAGAGCGAAGCGTTGGCATGATAAGCATATCATCCCAAAGGACCTCAAAGAAGGAGATCAAGTTCTCCTCTTCAATTCAAGGCTTTGTCTCTATCCAGGTAAGCTTAAATCTCATTGGACTGGACCTTATCTAATCAAACGTGTTTTTCCCCATGGTGCAGTTGAAGTATGGGGTGAAAAGGGCGGAAGCTTTAAGGTGAACGGTCAACGACTCAAGAAGTATTCACCGGAACTCCAAGCTGAAGAGTTCGCACCCACCGCACTCGAATAAGTGCGAATATGGTCTAGTTACGGACCTTAAACAAGCGCTTCTTGGGAGGCAACCCAAGGTATTGCCCTTATGTTTTTGTTTTTGAATTCATAGATTAGAATAGGTTAGACGTTTTTGTTTTGTTTTGCCTTTGATACCTTCCGGTATGTTCGTGTTTTTGGATGTAGGATTAGTGGAAGAGAAAGGGAGAAGGAAAGGTTTGAAGAAAATTGACGAAACTTGGACTTTGGCACATTGCAGAGAGTTCCACGGCCAAAACCACGGCCGTGACAGCTACAGTGACCGTAATTTGCAAAAGCCTGAGAAAAATCACCAAAACCACGGATCCGTACATTTCCACGGCCGTGGAAATCCCCGAGTGACCGTAATTTTCGAAAAAATTTACGGCCATTATAAAAACCACGTTTCTTCACAAAACACACCAAAATCCCCAATTCCACGCCCAAAAAAAGCCGAAATCGTCCCCCTCTCTCAAATTCCCGTTCGTTAATCATTTCGAACGATTCTTTGACCAAAAGTGAAGCAAATTCAATCACCTACAAGATCCAAGCAACGATTCGAGCGGCAAATCACCGGAGAAGACAGAATTCGGATTTTAAAATCCGAAAACCTAGGTTTTTTACCTCTTCTCTCACTTTGTCGATTTGCCTCAGTTTTTGCAAGAATTTTTAGGAGAACTGATTGGATTTAGTCTAGGGCTGCCTTCTGTTGAATTTGGTGTGAATCTGTTAAGTTTTGAGAAATTTAGAGCCGAATCACGGTCTCTGGAAGAACCACGGCCGTGGAATTGTTAGAACATGCCGTAATTATTGAACTGAGATGGATTTGGTTAGGAGAATGTCAGCTAGGAACAAGAAGAGGAAAGGTAATGCTTCCTCCTCCTCCCAGGCACCCCCTACTGAGCCACCATCACCACCATCCCCTAGAGTCCCTAAGATTCATGAGGACTATCTCGATGCCTTAGAAAGGATCGAGAAGAGAGCGGTCATAGGACCAAGATATTTACTGCTTGAGGACTTAGAGCCACAAAATGTGGTAGGGGATCTTACTTGGTTGTTGGATAGAGCAGGATTGATCATCTTCTCCGCTATTCGGGAAGATGCATATGAGGAGATCACTAGAGAGTTTGTGATCTCATTTGAGCATAGTCATGTTGATAGTACGGTTTCTTTCCGGCTGATGGAGAGGTACTATGAGTTCTCGATTCGAGAGTTTGGAGCCTTCTTTGGGTTCCATGAGACCTTCAATGGTCAATTTCCTAGTGGCGTGTACGCCAAAGATTTTTTGAAGGACATTGCTATGGTGTACACCAGCGAGGACCGCTGGCAACCTGTTGATACCAAGGCTAAGTTGATCTATCACTTAGCCTTGAAGATTGCCCACCGAGTGCTTTCTGAGTGTCACTTCCCTAGGACGGAGACTCCTCAGAAAATCAAGACTGATGAGTTGTTTTTGCTTTATTGTATGTTGCATGGTAGGCCGGCTGACTGTGCCACCCTCTTAGCTTCTACTATGAGTAAGCTAAAAAATAAGAGGACCGACAATATTGGATACGGTGGGATGGTCACCCACCTTGCTAGGCAGCTTGGCATCGACTTCTCCGCGTGAACCAGGATAGCTGCTAGACCTCTAGGACTCCAGAGCCTCATGACTAGAGGCATTATCTTTCCTAGACATAGAGTTCCACCTACCGCTGCCATGCCTTGGGAGGGTAGAGCAGGTAGAGGGGTTACATGGCTTCCCGAGTATTCCATTATGGCTGGACGCTATAATTGGAAGGAGACATTCGCTGCTATGCATGCGAATAGACTAGTAGCACCCCCTTACGTCCCCTCTGAGCCACCCGTTGTAGATGAGGAGGAGATGAGAGGAGGTGATGAGTTTGAGGGAGGAGGAGAGGAGCACGATTATGGTACCTTCCCGGATCAACAGGATGCAGTTCCCGACCTTCCTAGACACTATCCCCGCCCCGCTAGAGCTTCTGGTTCTTCCTCTTGCCGCGCCAGCGTGAGTGAGAGACCGATATGAATGGCGACCCCTCCTCAGTGGTATAGCACGCAGCCGGATTGGATGGGAGCTCCACCAGCTTGGCATGCCCAGCCACCACCGGCACCAGCACCATCAGACGCACCAGCTTGGTATAGCCAGCCGCCGGGATGGTACGAGCAGTTGCCGGAGTGGGCCACCGACCTTTCCAGTAGGGTCGGAGCCTTGGAGATCCGCGCGGATGCTAGGGATGCACGAGCCGATGCACATGACCGGATGATGAGAGACATTTACCGCCAGTAGTTTGGGCGGAACTATGACCCCGGCTTCTTCCCGTTTCCACCACCACCGGCACACCAGTGAGGACATGATGATCTACCGCTTTAGCCACTCCACGACCGTCTTGTGAGTTCATTTTCTTTATTTCTTTTTGAACATTAGGGACAATGTTTGTCTCAACTATGGGGTGGGGTATGACTATTCGTTTGTAATAACTCTACTCACTTTTCTTGCTTTGATCGAGAACACCTTGCATGTTTCATTCCATTGTTACACGTTTCATTATCGCATTGCATGAAAAAGCTTTTGAAAAACCCATAAAAATCGAAAAATTTTAAAAATTTTGTGCTTCTAAGGATTGAAATGATTTCTATGATAATCACTACTTGTGAATTGAGTTTTGATGACAATGGTATGTTTAACAAATAGTGAATTGAAAAGAAATTGAATGCGTTAATTATTCCTCCTTTGCAAGTTTCATAATGTGAAGAGTGTTACCTAAATCATATTGAGAAATCAAGGTTGAAATCACATGATAAGTTCTTATACTTCTTGTTGAAATGATTAAGGCAATTCGATTTTCTTTCTTCTTTCTTTGATCATTTAGCTCCTCAATGAAATGATGGCCTCCCTTACCTATCCGGGAATTTGGAGGAGTTGATAATTGGCATGTTTGATGTGGGAGGGCCATGAAAGCAAAAATTTTGCATTCAAAGAATAAAAATAACTTATAGGTTTGGGGAAGTCAATCATGACGATGAGTAACTCGGCACCATTCACATAGCCGGGTGTTTGTGTCTTGCCAAAGTCAGATTGAGCGATATTTCTAACGGATTATGGTATGTGCATCAAGGGTTTGAGGCATCTCGCAAAATTGAGAACCGCCAATCTCCTAGGCTTCGGTTTTTGTGCACCTCTGCCCATAACTCCATAAGTAAAGTCGAAAAATTATGTGCAAAAGAAGAGAGCAAAGCTCTAAGTTGAAAGTGTTGCAAAACCGCAAGAGAAAAAGAAAAGAGTTAGTTATCCACTTTCCCGGATTCATGCACCACATTGCTTATAATTTCCTCTCCCTTTCCGCATTCTAGACCTTACTTGAAAGTCTTTAAGATCAACAGAATGTTATATGACTTGGTGATCTAAATTGAAGTTTCTTATGATTGATTTTGATAATGTTTGAAGGTTATGATGCTTACATGGAAGTTTGATCAATTCATGAGTTTTCTTTCCTCTTTATTCTTTGGTTATGTATATGAGAGTCTTATGAATGAATGAAGCAAGGTTTGAGAATGATCTATCGACTAGAAGCACATTTACTTAAAATATGTTTTGTTATTGAGAGAGCATCCATATTTCATCCTAATTTGAGTGCTAAAGCTTTTGAAAGACCTTGCTTGGGGACAAGCAAGTGGCAAGTATGGGGTATTTTGTTAGCATGAAATATTGTGATATTTTAGGCACGTTTTCTAGATGTAATTCATCCATTATAGTGTTTATTGATAAAGCATTGAAGCAATTGTTAGCTAGTTCATCTATATTGTCGATATAGAGGTCTACATAAGCTTTGTGTTGATTGTAGGCGAATAAGAGCTAAAACCGAACGAATTAAGAGAGGATGGAGATGGATTGAGCACATCCAAGGATTGAGGACACCACAAAGAAGCCAAGGAAGATGCTAGGATGAGGAATGGCACGAAACAAAGGGAATTACGAGCAACCTATGCTTCCACGCTCTAAAATACGGCCGTAATGAAGTCCACGCTCTAAACCACGGCCGTGGAACTTGGCAACATGAACGTGGAGCATTCCAGAGAGTTACACGGTATAAAGTACGGTCGTGGAAGTTGTGAAGAACCGTAATCCACTTTCACGCTCTAAACCACGGCCGTGGAACTCCATGAAATTGTGATTTAGGCAATCTTTTGACGAATAAAATATAAACACATTATCTACGCACATGGGCCGAACGCTTATTCTATCTTTCCCTATAAAAGGACTGAAGGAGAGAGATTTTGGGACCTTCGCTTACGCTTGCTTGCATGTGCCTAGGGTTTCATTGGACATGCGGAGGATTGCCATTTTGCAACGGAGAATTGCGAAGGCTTGAAGATTTGGAAGTTGTGCTTTGTCCTTAGGTTTGATTAAAAGACGGATTGACACCCGCTCTTTGTTCTTATCAAGGATTGTGATAGGTTTGTGTTATTCAAAATCTTATATACATTATACCCTTGTTTGTGGATTTGAGATTGATTTGAAGTTTATTGAAGGTTTTCGAAGGTTTTCATCTTTCATTCTTCTTAATCTTGAATTTGATATCATAATGACTGTTGTTGGCTAAAACCCTTTAGCAATTCTAAGGTGAAGGGTTGATAGTTGTGGCTTAGATGATGATAGATCGATCGTAAACAGATTGGACCCTGAGAGTTAGAGAGATTTCGCCGACGTACCAAAATTACGGCCTGTTCTTGAGGTTCCACGGCCGTGGAACTCAAGATCCACCCGTGATTTGTGTTAATTTACGAACCTTGCTTTTACTTTAATCCAAAGTTAAAGATTTGCTTTAACTTACTCTTGGCTTGCCTTTTCTAGGTAGTAGTGAGGCCTCAACAACCTCTACTTTGATTTCGAGTGTCACAACCTTAATCGGTTTAGTTAGTCTTGACCCTTGGGTTACAAGTTTGGGTATTTGATATTAATTCTTGTCTTTAGATCCGTCCTATACTGAAGCCTCAACAACCTTTATAGAGAGTGTCTTTAGATAAGTCATATAAAGTCTTCGAACTTCACCGTACATTGCTTTACCTTAGTATACCTTTACAACTCTTAACTTTGTCCTTAATTCTTTAGTATATCTTGAATCGATTGCCACAATTAGATACCTGGATCTTTAGGGTTGCTGTATTCCCAATATTTGCAAAGCTTCATACATTTACTTGCTTGACGATTTATAACTGGATTTAACCCCCCAAATCCCTGTGTTCGATACTCTGAAATTCTTGCTTAACTACATCGATCCGTACACTGCGGGTTCGCTTGCTTGATTTCTAGTTTTATAAATTTAAGACTTATTTGCACGCACGCTAAGTAGCGAACACGGGGCGCTCCTCAAAATCACCTCGGTCGAGGTGGTACTGTAGCTGACCGAGGTGACTCTGAACTGAATGTGAAATCTCTCAAATCTGGTCTAATGTAAATCTCTATTCCATTTCCATGCCTCCTGAATTCTTCCTTAAGCTCTAGAATGTAGCTCCAATGACTCCTTAGCTCTCTTAGCTCCATTTCAATCCAAAACATGCCGTTTTACCTACAATTACATTGAAACTAGGTGTAGACCTCGATTCCCGCAAAGGTAGATGAAATAGCAATATAATCACAGAATGTATGCTCATACATGCAGATTTAATGAAGATAAAACGTCTAAACTGGTCCCAAAACATAGACTATAATATATGCTATCAGTATAACTAAGGTAAGGTTAAGTACGGTGAAATTCCAAAACCCTATATGTCTCACCAAAAGACTCTCTTTATAAAGGTTGTTGAGGCTGCAATATAGAAAGAATCCAAAGACAAGTATTTAATCTTAAATACCCAAGCCCAAACCCAAAGGATCAAAGATGAACTAAAACGGTTAAGGTTGTTGCACTCAAAGCCGAAATAGAGGATGTTGAGTCTCACTACTACATAGAAAAGGCAAGTCAAGGCTAGGATAAAGCAAATCTTTAACTTTGGATTAAAGCAAAAGCAAAGGTCGTAAAATAGAGAAAATCACGGCCAAATCTTGAGATTCCACGGCCGTGGAACTCAAGAACAACCCATGATTTAGAGTGTCGATGAGGTTTCTCACACTCTCAGGGTCCAATCTGTTTATAATCGATCTATCGTCATCTAAGCCACAACTATCAACCCTTCACCTTAGAATTGCTAATGGGTTTTAGCCAACAATCATTGTCATTAAATCAAATATCAAATATGAAAAAGATAAAGATAAAAACCCTCGAAAACTCAATAACCAATAAAAACAAATCACAAATCCACAAAGCAAAGTAGTATGTTAGATAAATGTAGAATATAGAACAAGAATCCTCACAATAATCTCAGGGAACAATAGAGAACGGGTGTCAATCCGTCTCTGAAATCAACCCTAAGAGAATCTCCAAAGTACGTAGTCTTCAAATCACGTCTTTCACAAGACACACTCTAAAATCTCCTAACTCCAAAGCAAAGCAAGCGCGGAATAAATCCCTAAGGGGCCGTATGCGTCCGTCCTTGAAACTCCCTTCTCAAGCCTTTTTATAGATCGAAAAAGGGTTACGATAAAAGCCCAATAAGCGTCGATGACGTGACAAATATGACATGTCACATTCGTCATGGAAATCACGGTCTCATCACTTTCCACGCCCGTGGTTTTGAGCGTGGAACTCTCTAATGTTCTCCAAAACCACTTCCCACGAACCAAGGCCAATCCACGACCGTAATTTAGGGCGTGGAACTCCAAAACCTTTGTGAAAGTCTTTGTTTCGTGATGTTCTTCACTCATGCTCCTTCCTTAGCTTCTCCAATGCATTGCCTTGCCATCTAGCAAGATCAAATACTCTTTTCCTTCCACCTTTTGCTCCAATTCAAGCATTTATTCACCTATAAACAAAACAAAGCTAATGTAGATCTCTATATCGACAAAGTGGGTGAATGAGCTCACAAATGCTCCAAACTCATATCCATGTACACATAAAAGAGGGAAAAACAACTAAAACAAGTGCCTAAAATAAAGTCATATTTCATGCTAACAAAATACCCCATACTTGTCACTTGTTTGTCCCCAAGCAAGGTTTCCAAAAGCTTAGAACACAAATTAGAATGAAATATGAATGAAAATTCAAAACAAAACAATATTTTTGATAAATGTGCTTGTAGTCAATAGATCATCCTCAAACCTTGCTTCATTCATCCTTGAAAACGTTCATACACATAAACTAAAATATGTAAAGCAAAGAAACATCATAAATTGCTTAGACTTCAATACAAACATCATAACCTTCAAGCATTGTCAAAATCAAGCATGTGAAACTTCAATTTAGATCACCAAGTCAAATAACATTCTTAAGATCTTAAGGTCTTTCAAGTAAGGTCAAGAATGCGGAAAGGTGGGAAACTTGTAAAGGATGTGGTGTATGAATCGGGAAAAAGGAACAACACAACTCTTTTCTTTTTACTTGAAACATCCACCAACTTAGAGCTTTGCTCTTTTCTTTTGCACAAAATTTTTCTTTTTCGACTTTACTTTTGGAAGTATGGACACCAGTGCACAAAAACCGAAGCCTAGGAGATTGGCGTTTCTCAATTTCGAGATGCCTCAAACCCTTGATGCACATACCATAATCCGTTAGGACTATCGCCCAATCCAACTTTGGCAAGACACAAACACCCGGCTATGTGAATGGTGCCGAGTTACTCATCATCATGATTGACTTCCCCAAGCCTAAAATTTCTATTCTTTGAATGCAAACAATTGCTTTCATGGCCCTCCCAAATCAAACATGCCAAAATCAACTCTTCTTAGTTCCCAGATAGGTAAAGGAGGCAAACAGTTTATTGAGGGGCTAAATGATCAAAGAAAGAAATAAGAAATTCGAAGTGCCTTAATTATCTCATAAAAAAGTATAAGAACTTATTTTGTGATTTCAACCTTCATTTCTCAACATGATTTAGATAAAACCATCACATTATGAAACTTGCAAGAAAGGATAAACAACATACTCAATTTCTTCTCAATTGATGGTTCAATTTAAGCATAAAATTGTCATCAAAAACTCATTCCACAAGTAAGAATCATCATAGAAGTCATCTCTAATCTTAGAAGCATAAAAACTTGTCAATTTTTTTTTAATTTTTATGGATTTTTCAAAGCCTTTTTCATGCAATGCAATAATGAAACGTGCAACATTGAAACGAAACATGCAAGTGTTCAAGGAATAAGCAAAGCATACTGAGTAGAGTTATTACAAACGATAGTCACACCCCACCCCATACTTGAAATACACATTGTACTCAATGTTCAAAAGAAGATAAAGAAAAGAAAAGAAACAAAGAAACTCACTAAACGGCGGTGGAGTGGCTCAAACCGGCGGTCATCTCATCTCATCGTTGGGAAGGCGGTGGCGGAAATGGATAGAAATCCGAGCTGAAGTTCCGCCCAAACTGCTGGCGGTAAACATCCCTCAAGATCCGGGCTTTCTCCTGGTGCTTTACATCATTGGCCTGCTGATGGATCTCTAGATCTGCCACTCTCCTCGAAAGATCGGTCGCGCACTCTAGTAGTTGCTGATACCAAGCTGGCGGCTGTCCATACCATGCGGGAGCGTCCTGAGGAAGAGCCTGTGCCACCGGTGGATGATCATACCATGGAGGAGGAGCTCCCATCCATGTCGGTTGTTCCCCATACCAAGCTGGGGGCGTCTCCATCCAAGTCGGCCTCTCACTTACACTAGCCCGGCGTGAGGAAGAAGAACCGAAAGGTCTAGATGGACGGGGAGATCGCCTAGGAGGCTCCGGGAAGTCGGCCGGCTGGTCCAGGAATGTGCCAAAGTCATGCTCAACACCTGCCACATCACGATCATCTCCTCCTCCCATCTCCTCATCATCACCCTCAGCTGGAACCTCATCCGACACATATGGAGGAGCTACAAGTCTATTGGCATGCATGGGTACGAAGTTTTCCTTCCAATTGTGGCGTGTTCGCTCCAAACGGTGTGTGCAAGCTTTAAATTTATAACCCTAGACGTAAGCTTAAAACAAGGATGTGAACCCGTAGTGTACGGGTCAATCGTAGTAAAAAGCAAGGAATTCCAGGGGTCGATCACAGGGACTTAGTGAAACAAAGTCCAATTACGGTATGCTTTAGTAATTACTAACCACAAAAGGTAATCAAAACAATCAAAGATGATATAGAAGTCAATAAAGGAAATATACAATTCTAGGGATTAAAGCATCTAGTTGTGGTTCCAACTCAAGATCTAAAGATAAGCGGACAAAGTTGAGGTTTTTGCATGGGGAAGGTGTTACTAAAGTGGAATAGATCACCGGGTAAGTCTCACTACTCGCTAATTCTAAACCATAACTCCTATTACCGGGTACGTCTCAAGGAATTAAGATAAAGAATTATAACCTCAAACTAACACACCACCTAAGGGAATAGAATCAACCTTTACCGGGTAAGTCTCAGGCTAACTCACAAAGATGCAAAAGTGAAGCATAAATATAAATATCCGGTCAAATAGAGTCATACATCACATAAATGTCAAGTAATACACAAATACCCCATACTTGGGACACACTGTCCCAGTGGGTCAAAATAAGTCTAAGGAATAAAATACTCACCGGATAATAAGCTGAACTGCATAAAAATAAGAAAGAAAATCCTGCAGCTCTTAGTAGTCACGATCCGGTGGTGGTGGTGGTGGCACATATGGATACTGAGACGGGTCGAATGGATAGCCCATGACGTGCTCAAACTGGATCTGGGCCATCATGTGCTGGTAGTGCTGTCGCTCCTACATCTCGCGGATATCCAGTGATAAAGCGGCATATGAATCAATCATCTGATCCGTCAGATCATCGATCCGACGGTGAGCCTCTGGATCTCTGTGTCGGTGTGCTCTACGCCTAGCAGGTCTCACTGGAGATGTAGCAGGTGCCGGCTCAGTATCATCGTCATCCAGATCAATAACCGGCGTACTCGTCCCTGCAGTATCCGTCCTTGTATCCATCGGGACTCCATCATCCCTGTCATCAGCAATCTCCTCATCATCTACCTCCTCCTCCTCGACTGGGGCAGCTGCTGCCTCTTTGTAAACCTCTATCAGTGGGGCCCAGGCGGTCTGCCAATAATGAGGGTCATAAACTGTAAACTGTGCAGACCATCTGATCCCCTGCGGTGCAGTCAGCTCCCATGGTATAGCCACGTACGGCGTGGTCAGTCCTCGGGGAACCAGAATCCGCCGAGTGATCATCTCCTGCAGCCCAAGCGGCTTGGCGGCCGCCACCATAGTGCAAGCGCTGAGATCCATATCCTGGTAGCTGGCGATGTGGGTGACAATCCCTCCGCAGCAGATGTCCCCCTTCGCTTTGGCCTTGATCTTGTGCAGGTCCTCTGCCAACATCAAGCCAAAGTCGGGGATCCCTCCGTTCACCATGCAATATAGGCTGAACAGCTCCCCCTGTCGGACCTTCTAGGGCGTCTCAGTCCATGCCAGAATCGTGTCGCTGAAAATGCGACGGGCTAACCTAAAAGCTAAGTGGAAGATGACCTTCTCCCTGGAATCTCCAGGGCGCCATCTGTCTGCGTGCTCAGCAATATGGGCAATCTGTCCCCAAAACTCCCTAGCTACAGATCGGGAAGGGAAATCAACAGTTGTAGGGGCAGGAAAACCAAAAATATCCCTCCAATACTCAAGTGGCACTAAGAAGTTCCGGTTCATCAACCGGTACTTCACAGATCGCTCTGTGAGGAGGTAGGTGAAGGAGCTAATGAACTCTAGGGTAGGCTCCAAATAGGCAGGGGCTCGGATCTCAGTAAACTGATCTAGCCCTATTGTAGATATCATCCGCCTAAGGTCTCTGTCCACCTGGAGACAGTCAAAGGCTGACACGTCCAAGAAGCGAGGTGCAATCACTAGACGGCCGGAAATACGCTCATAATCGACCCGGTGTCGCTCGTGGATCACCGGGCGATAGGGTCGGGAATAAGAGGAAGAAGGGGAAGGGGAGGATCTATACTTAAGGGCAAGACGTCTATCAGAACTCATTTTAAGAAATCTCACTGTCAGGTCACCTCGGTCGACTGACAATACTCAAGAACACCTCGGCCGAGGCACAACGCATCTGGACCGAGGCGAGAAACTGCGTAACTAATTTCCTCAAATTTCCAGTTCTTTTCCCCCAAAATCACTACAACTGCTTCCTATGGGGTACTTAATCCTTTTCTCAGCAAATGTAGGGCAATCCAGGCCCGAATCGAAGCGAAAACAGCGGAGTTAGGGTTTCGGTTCGATTTACCTTGTTCGGCCGTTTCGGTTCGATTTCTTCGCAGATCGACGTTGCACTGGGATCCTCTACGTTCTAATTGCAGTTTGGGAGCAAAAATCTTTGAAAACGATCGAAGAAGGGCGAAGCGAGGTGAAGTATAACGCCGCGGTCGAGGGAGGGTAAAGTGGAAGAGAGAGAAAATTAATCCCCCTTTTATACCCTTTTTGAAACTGCTGTCACCTCGGTCGAGGTGGTCTCGACTGGAACGAGGTGGTACGGACTGAGGTGGCTCTTTAGAAACCCTAGTCGCCTCGGTTGCTCAAGAATCATCTCGGTCGAGGTGCTCTGACAGCAACCGAGATGTGCCTCAGTCAAACTTTGTCTTCTCAAATTTTCGATCTTCTGTCCTTCCAGTTATGCTCCTTCCTTGGATGTCACCTGTTATCTGTCTAGAACGCCAAAAACAAAACAAAGCAAAGCAAAAGCAAAACTATCTAAGCTAGACTAGAAAACGGGAAAAGAAAGCAATACCTTGGGTTGCCTCCCAAGAAGCGCTTGGTTTAAGGTCGCTAGCTGGACCATGATGCGTCTCAAATGAGGTATATTGGTGCAACCTCCTCAACCGGAACTTCCGGTTTGTACTTCTTGAGTCTATGACCGTTGACCTTGAAGCTTCCGCTCGTTTCGCCCCATATCTCAACTGCACCATGAGGAAAAACATGTTTCACAACATAAGGTCCGGTCCATCTAGATTTTAGCTTACCTGGGAAGAGGCGGAGGCGGGAGTTGAAGAGTAGAACTAATTCTCCTTCATCAAGCTCCTTTGGGATGATACGCTTGTCATGCCATTTCTTCGTCCTCTCCTTATAGATTTTGGCATTCTCATAGGCGTTCAAACGCAGCTCCTCCAGCTCGTTGATTTCCAATAGCCTCTTCTCGCCGGCCTCCTTAATGTCGAAGTTCAACCATTTGATTGCCCAATATGCTTTGTGTTCTAACTCAACGGGAAAATGGCAAGACTTCCCATATACCAAATTATAAGGGGTGGTACCTATGGGAGTCTTAAATGCGGTCCTGTAGGCCCAAAGAGCATCGTCTAATTTCATGGACCAATCCTTCCTCGTCCTAGAGACGGTCTTCTCCAAAATTGCCTTGATTTCTCTATTCGAGATCTCGACCTGTCCACTAGTTTGAGGATGATAAGGGGTTGATACCTTGTGGGTTACCCCATACTTCGATAGAAGTGCTTTGAACTTCCGGTTGATGAAATGCGTTCCTCCATCGCTGATGATGATGCGTGGAGTTCCAAAACGTGGAAAGATACTTCTGTTCAAGAACTTCACAACCACCTTGGCGTCATTAGTGGGAGAAGCGAAGGCTTCAACCCATCTAGAGACATAATCAAATGCAAGAAGAATATAGAGGTTTCCTCCGGAGGATGGGAAAGGTCCCATGAAGTCTATCCCTCATACATCAAAGATTTCCACCTCTTGGATGTTATTAAGCGGCATTTCGTTCCTCCTAGATAGATTTCCTGTTCTTTGGCATGCATCACAAGAGACAACAAACGATTGTACATCCTTAAATAATGTAGGCCAAAAGAAACCGGAACGTAATACCTTAGCGCACGTCTTATCGGTGCTGGCATGTCCTCCACAAGGAAGTGAATGGCAATACCGTATGACGCTATTAACTTCATCTTCCGGAATGCATCTTCGAAGCATCCCATCCGGCCTGCGCTTGAATAGCAGCGGCTCGTCCCAGTAGTAATGGCATACGTCCTTAAAGAATCGCTTCTTTTGAGAGTACGTCAATCCGGGTGGTACTTCTTGGCAAACAAGATAATTCACAATATCAGCATACCAAGGTCCTTTATTATCAGAAAGTTGGTGGATAGAATGTTCCACTAACTGAGGATGAATGTCAGAGAAAGGAGTAAGAAGTTTGTTATTCTCATTAGTCTCAGTTGACATCATCTCGCCATCGACCTCGGTCGAGGCGCAAAGGCGTTGACCGAGATGTTCTTCAGTCGCATCGCTCAGTCCAGGAAGTGCCTCGGTCGAGGTACTGCAACTGGAACCGAAACTGGAGATCTTTGTCTCCTGGATTAGCTTCTCAGTTTTAGCTCCTGGATCTTCTTCCAGTGCTTTTAAGCTCCGTATATCTGCATCACAAGAAGCATCTATACCTTCCTCCATTAAACTGAAACTAATAACTCTTTCGAGTGGATCGTTAATAAGGATAGAGCTCACCAATTCTCTTGATTCTTCTTCATCGTAGATGTTGAAGATATCATCGCTTAGCTGCTCCCCTTTCATGGCTGCAAGTAGCGCGGACTCCACCTCATCGCCACCAATGTTGAATTTCAACTTGGCGTTCTTGCAATCCACGTTGCAACCCAAAGTTGCTAGAAATGGTCTCCCGAGAATAATAGGAACAGGATAATCTGCGGGAATGTCAAGTACAACAAAATATATTGGTAAATAGAAGTTACCTAACTTGACCGGAACGTCCTCCAAAATTCCCACGGGATGGGTGATGGAGCGATCCGCCATGTATAATTGAATCTTGACTGGCTTGGGCTCTCCAAGTCCGATCTTCACACATAGCTCCAGCGGAATGATGCTCACGCTGGCTCCTAGATCACAAAGGGCGTCACAAGTGACATCCCCAACTTTAATGGGAATGCAAAATGAGCCCGGATCTCTCAACTTAGGTGGCATCTTCTCCTTCATGATTTGAATAAGCTTCGAGGATTTAGATGTCACCCTAACTTCATCAAAATCTTCCAGTTTCCTCTTCCTTGGTAGGATCTCCTTCAAGAACTTCCCATAGGCGGGCATTCCTAGAATAGCATCAAGGAAAGGAATGTTAATATGCAGTTTATTCATCAAGTCAAGGAACTTACCAAAGTGCTTGTCTAGATGTGCTCTGGCCCTTGACTGGGGGAATGGAAGTGGTGGTTTGTATGCAGGAGGTGGAACATAAACTTCAGTTTTCCCCTCCGCTTTCTGTGGCTCCACCTCGGTTGGCATCTCGGCCGAAGTGTTCTTCGACTGCACTTGGACCGAGGTGGTCTTTGTCGTTACTGGCACCGACCGAGGCACTGGATCTGCAGTTTTCAGTCCACTCCTCGTAGTTATGGCCATGATCTGGCCCTTAGGGTTGCTCTCCGTCCTTGCTGGAAGCTTCCCTGGATCTCTTGGCGCTTCATTCACCCTACTTGCAAGTTGTTGTTCAAAGGCCTTTTGGGCCTTCGAAAATGAAGTCATAGAAGTTTCCATAGCACTAAGCTTGATCAAGATAGCCTCCAGCACTGCGTCTTTCTTTTCCGGCTGAGACGAACTTGATCCTTGCCCCTGGCTCTTTAATGGAGTAGAAGAAGAAGAAGGGGAAGAGAGGAATCGTTAGAGTTAGAGTTTGAATGATTGTTACCAGAATTTTGGTTATTCGCCCTCCAATTGTTGCTATTGGATCCTCTATTGTTGTTGTTGTAATTGTTGTTCCGGGAACCGTTGTTGTTGTTATTACGGTATCCATTGTTCTTATTCCTTTGTCCTTGCTCTTCCTTCTTGGTTTGAGCAACCAAGAGTTCCTTCAATTGCTTCACGTCATTCTTCAAAGACGTGAGTTGATTGTTGTTGGGCTGAGTTTCCTGGAAGTTAACTCGTTTAACTCCACCTTCAGCTCCTTGATGGGTGTACTTCTCCATATGCAAAGCTTGCTTCTCGATGAAGTCCCAAGCTTCGTCAATCGCCATGTCCATAAAGGTACCGGCGGAGAGTAGTTGGAGGTTGAACTGGGTGCTTCCGTCCAGTCCCTTGAAGTATATCTCCAATAACTCTTTCTTTGGAATCCCATGATGTGGGCAATCCAAAAGAATGTCCTTGAACCGCTCCCATGACTTGGACAAGCTCTCCTTGTCCTTCATAATGAAAGCGTTGATTGTTACGCTCAGGATGTGATACGCAATGGGTTTTAAAATTCATAAACTCGTTATATTTCTCCTAACTCCTAGCGAACCCGCAGTGTACGGGACGTTTGTAGTAGGGATAGTATTCCGAGGTCAAACACAAAGACTAAGGTGAGATTGATTCGATTTATGATTAAGTTTAGTGAAGATCTAGGTTGTAGAAAAGAGAAAGAAATAAAGAAATGAAAACCTCAATGTTTTTGGTTGGTTTTTAGGTGATCAATCAAGGATCACAAATGATGCAAAGTAAACAATCAACTAAGCTAACGAATCAACACAAACAAACAAGCTAAACACGAGATATGAATCAAGAGAGAAAAGCGGATTCTAGGGGTTGGAAGTTCCGGTTTTGGCATAGGACTCAAGCTATCTAATCATCCTTGGATTAACTATGATATGTTGGGAGCGAGTGTTTCTAGATTGAGATCAATCACCGGGTAGGTATCATGGTCCACTAGTCCGTCCCTAAGGTCTCATCACCGGATAAGTCTCTAAGAACCTAAGGGATGGAATTCTACACAAACCGGATTGTTACCTAGGGATCTAACCTATCCTTACCGGGTAAGTCTCGAAAGGGTTAGTCCTAAACAACTATCCTAGCACACTTAGTCCAATGGCGGCTTATGAGGCTCACCACTACCTAGGGTTTGTCATCTTTGAAATCTAAGAGTAAGAATCACCGGGTAAGTCTCTTCTAACACTTAGTTGCTACACTAGGTCACCCTAGGGTAGATTTAACTCAACAAACACTAGGATTTCAACGTTCTAACAATCTAAAGCTTGATCCATCAAACCAGGGAGAGTCACGGGCTGTTCTACCAAGTCCATGGCCGTGGTCTGGCAAGAACAAACCGTGGACTCCTACAGAGGCTACGTCCATGTAAGTGACTCATCCAAGGGCAAATCTAAGTCCATCCTATCATAGTCCTAGCCATAACTGATAGCATGAATTACAGTCTATATTTTGGGACCTGTTTAGATGTTTTATCTTCAATAATCTGCATGTTTGAATATATATTATGTGATTATATTGTCGTTTGATCTACCTTTGTGGGAATCGATGTCTACACCAAGTTTCGTTGTAATCGTAGGTAAAATGGCACATTTTGGACTAAAATGGAGCAAAAGGAGCTAAAGAGTCGTTGGAGCTACATTCAGGAGCTTAAGGAATAACCTAGGAATCATGGAATTGGATTAAAGATTCACTTTGGACCAGATTTGAGAGATTTCACATTCAGTTGTGATTCACCTCGGTTGACTACAGAGTCACCTCGACCGAGGTGATCCAGAGACGCCGACTCGACCGAGGCGAACACCTAGGACGCGGCGAGAATATTTTATTCTTGGCTGAGATCTTTTATCTTTGGAAGGTGATCTTATATTTTTGGGCTTGGCTCCTGGAAGGAAGAAGATCTTATATTTTACCTATTTTTATGGGAAAAATCTTTCTAAGATATTTTATCTTTGGAGGGTTATTTTCCTATAAAAAGGGTTAGATTTCCACAAATCCATCATCACGCTATACCGTCGATCAGGGTTTATAGCACGCAGCAGCCGTACTCCAGTTGGGAGTTTCGAAGAACCTTTTTGAAGGTTGAAGGAAGATTGAAGATCATAGCTTTTATAGCTTTTTGGAGGGTTTTGTAAGATTGTCTTTAATTCCCTCACTTGTTGTCTTGTCTTGTTGGCTTGCTATCCAAGGAACGCTTTTGTTGTGATATTTGATTCAGTTATTGAAGTCTTTTTCATTAAATTCTTCTTGTTCAAATATTCACCTTCTTTCCATATATTTAATACTTTCATAATGATGATGAGTGGCTAATTTCCTTGTGTGATTCTAGGGTGATTGGCTGAAGGTTGTGGGAAAAACAATGATAGAATAATCTTAGATTCCAGTAGGACCCTGAAAGTTCGAGTCTTTAACCTTAACCCTAAGCATCTCGTTCAGTCGATGAACATCTCGGCCGGGGTGGAATTCGTCTGACCGAGGTGAGTTGTCTGATCCTAAACTGAGAGTTAAGTGTTAGAGTTTGCCAAATCCTATTCTTATTACACCTTTCTGGTTCAAAGCAAGCTTAGGATGAGACTTACCCGGTAATTCCTTAGTTTGTGTACCAAAGATCATAAGTGTAGGTAATAAAGGTTTATCCTTTATTGGGGTTTGAGTGTGCTTCCATCCCGTCTTTGTGAGTTAGCTTGAGACTTACCCGGTAAAGGTTGATTCTATTCCCTTAGATAGTGTGTTAGTTTGAGGTAATAGTTCTTTATCTTAATTCCTTGAGACTTACCCGGTAATAGGAGTTACGGTTTTGGATTAGTGAGTAGTGAGACTTACCCGGTGATCTACTCCACTTTAGTAACACCTTCCCCTTGCAAAAATCTCAGCTTTGTCCGCTTATCTTTAGATCTTGAGTTGGAACCACAACTAGATGCTTTAATCCCTAGAATTGCATGTTTGCTTATTGACTTCTTATTCATCTTTGATTGTGTTAATTGCTCTTTGTGGTTAGTATTCACGAAGCTTACCGTTACTGACTTTGTTTCACCGAGTCCCTGTGATCGACCCCTGGACATTCTTGCTTTTTACTACGATTGACCCGTACACTGCGGGTTCGCATCCTTGTTTTAAGCTTAAGTCTAGGGTTATAAATTTAAAGCTTGCACACACCGTTTGGGGCGAACAAGTTTTTGGCGCCGTTGCCGGGGATCGGTCTAGACCGAGCCGGTTACGGTTTGCTTTTGGGGCACTTGCCCCTGTTGCTACTAACTACTCTTTCTATGAGTTTTGTAGTTTTCAGGATTTCCAATGACTACATTTGATCCAGCCTGGATAGCAAGGCAAAGTGCTAGGGCGGACCATTATGAGTACTTGGAGGAGAAGTACTCCTTCTATTGGTTCAACAATGAATGGGAAAGAGAAGAGACCATTCAGCGTGAACTTGCGATATGGGATGAGAAGAATATCCCTAGAAACACTTATGAGCAGCCTCTTGAAGATTATCTCGAATCAAGATTGGAGAAGATAATGAAGAGGGTAGCGGAACTCAAGGAAAGCACCCTATCCTATGCTAGGCCGCAAGAGGGGCATAAGGAAGAGTTGCACGTTCCAAGCATTCCCCCAGTCGAACCAAAAATTTCTCCTGAAACTTCTGAGGAAGAGGAGGATATGGAAGGTCTCGATCTGACTGTTGAGACCTCGGTCGAAGTGGAAGAGATCTCGGCCGAGATGGAAGAATCTGCAAAATTGGAAGCAGAAGATGCAGAGAACCTTGGTCAAATTACTGAGATTGTGACCAAGGTGGAAGAAAGATCAACTGAGTTGAGAGAGATTTCATGTGTTGGTTATCAACCTAACATGAAACCTGATCCGAGCTTTGGAGAACTTTACAAGGTAAGTTCTCTTACTCCATTCGAATCCCCTATTAAAATTTCTGAATTTTTCAGGAAAGCACCGGAGAGTTGGAGGTCTCTTCCGAAAGAACCTTCAAAGATCAAGATGAAGTCTTCCTTGAAATTGTTGGAAGAGGAAGCTCCTCGGATCATGAGGAGTGGAGTTGGCAAGCACTACACCGTTAAGGCGATGAAGTGTCTCTTGTTCAAGTATGGGGTCCCTCGCATGCTAAGGACCTTGTACCATCACCATGCTAAAGATGGGGAAGCTACTAGGAATCTCGAGAAGTTGTTTTCTCGATCAAGGAAAGGATGGGACGCAAGGCTAGATTATGTCCCATTGAAGTGCAGGAAGGCTAGAAGGATTCCGGTGAGAATCAAGCCGTACAAGCTTGTACGTGGGAGATCTTACCATTTGCCGGTAAAATTAGGAACTGGAACCTTTTTGGAAGAATTTTATGATGGATGTGATGAGCAACCCATGGTGTTCAAGGTACATTGAGTAATTCTATGGAGAAGGGTCCAGCTAGCGACCTTAAACCAAGTGCTTCTTGGGAGGCAACCCAAGGTATTGCTTTCTTCTCCCTCTTCTAGTTTAGTTTAGATAGTTGCTTTGTTTTTGTTTTCCTCTAGACAACAACTAGGTATTCCAAAAGGAAGGATCACAGTTCAGGAGCTACACTGGAAGAACAAAATTTCGAGAAGTTGAGGAAACGAGCTTTACTGAGATACATCTCGGGTACTGTCAGAACACTTCGACCGAGATGTGCTTCGCCAACCGAGATGGGCTTATCTGGGAGCTGTTTCTTACTTCTTCATGCAGTTTAGCTATGTTCGGTGAGTATCCTGTCCTTAGACTTATTTTGACCCACTAGGACAGTGTGTCCCAAGTATGGGGTGTTTATGTGATATTTGACACTTATGTATGAATCTACTTGATCAGATATTGATATTTTATGCTTCAGTTGCTTCTATATGTTTATCTGAGATTGCATGCATACTTACAGGTTATTTGATTGAGAAAAACGTCGAAATTGAAAAAAAAACTAGTTTTAAAAAAAAAAAATTTTGACCTCGACCGGTGGAGCTCTGGCCAACCGAGGTGTTTCACCTCGGTTGACCTAAGAACACCTCGACCGAGGTGGGTTAACTGAGAGTTTTCGAAAACGATTTTTGTGTTACTTATCTGGATATGATCTCAGTGAAGATCTTGTTTACTGACTGGTTTGAAATTCTTTATGTGTTTGAAAGGTTTTATAATATGTTTAAGTTGCTAAATGCTTTGTTTGAAATTATTGGCATGTTTAATACTTTGTTTTTATCCAAATTATGTTGAATTTGAAGGTTGACACCACAAGATAAGTTCTCTCACTTTCTTCCTGGAAAGACCAAGGCAATTCATTCTTCTCTCTTCTTCTTCTTGATCATGCTTAACCCCTCATATACATTTTGCCTCCTTTACCTATCCGGGAATTTGGAAGCAAGCGAAGTGGTGAAAGCAAGTGAAGTTAAAGTTGAGAAGTTGGCTGGAAGTGAAAGTGCTAGAAAGTAATAATAGGTTTGGAGAAGTCAATCATGAAGATGAGTAACTCGGCACCATTCACATAGCCGGTTGTTTGTGTCTTGCCAAAGTCGGATTGAGCGATATTCCTAACGGGTCATGGTATGTGCATCAAGGGTTTGATGCATCTCAAGAAATTGATGACTGCTGATTTCCTAGGCTTCGGTTATTGTGCACCTCTGTCCATGCATCCCAAAAAGTGAAAAGAAAAAAAGTGTGAAATAAGCAAAGCTTATTGGTGGAAGATGTTGCAAGTCAAAGTGAAAGTGAAGTTCATCCTTTTCCCGGATTCTAGCACCACATTACCTTACATACATTCCCACCCTACACGTTTCTTGACCTTTTCTTTTGGGAAGCCCTTGAGACCTTGAGCTTGTTGATTGACTTAGTGGTTTAAACTGGATTATACATGATTAATTTTGGTAATTATGACTTATTATGCATTCTATGGTTTTATGCAAAGATGAACAACTTTCCTATATTTATAAAATGTTTTGAGCATATTGAGTTTTTAATTCCATGAAGTATTCTCTTAGAGTGATCTATGATTGTAAGACACCATAAAAATGTTTTTGAAAGACTTTTCATTGATTTTCTTGACTTATAATCCATTCTATCTTTTCTTCTATATGCGGAACTTACTTGGGGACAAGCAAGGGCTAAGTATGGGGTATTTTGATAGCATGAATTACAGTCTATATTTTGGGACCTGTTTAGATGTTTTATCTTCAATAATCAGCATGTTTGAATATATATTATGTGATTATATTGTCGTTTGATCTACCTTTGTGGGAATCGAGGTCTACACCAAGTTTCGTTGTAATCGTAGGTAAAATGGCACATTTTGGACTAAAATGGAGCAAAAGGAGCTAAAGAGTCGTTGGAGCTACATTCAGGAGCTTAAGGAATAACCTAGGAATCATGGAATTGGATTAAAGATTCACTTTGGACCAGATTTGAGAGATTTCACATTCAGTTGTGATTCACCTCGGTTGACTACAGAGTCACCTCGACCGAGGTGATCCAGAGACGCCGACTCGACCGAGGCGAACACCTAGGACGCGGCGAGAATATTTTATTCTTGGCTGAGATCTTTTATCTTTGGAAGGTGATCTTATATTTTTGGGCTTGGCTCCTGGAAGGAAGAAGATCTTATATTTTACCTATTTTTATGGGAAAAGATCTTTCTAAGATATTTTATCTTTGGAGGGTTATTTTCCTATAAAAAGGGTTAGATTTCCACAAATCCATCATCACGCTATACCGTCGATCAGGGTTTATAGCACGCAGCAGCCGTACTCCAGTTGGGAGTTTCGAAGAACCTTTTTGAAGGTTGAAGGAAGATTGAAGATCATAGCTTTTATAGCTTTTTGGAGGGTTTTGTAAGATTGTCTTTAATTCCCTCACTTGTTGTCTTGTCTTGTTGGCTTGCTATCCAAGGAACGCTTTTGTTGTGATATTTGATTCAGTTATTGAAGTCTTTTTCATTAAATTCTTCTTGTTCAAATATTCACCTTCTTTCCATATATTTAATACTTTCATAATGATGATGAGTGGCTAATTTCTTTGTGTGATTCTAGGGTGATTGGCTGAAGGTTGTGGGAAAAACAATGATAGAATAATCTTAGATTCCAGTAGGACCCTGAAAGTTCGAGTCTTTAACCTTAACCCTAAGCATCTCGTTCAGTCGATAAACATCTCGGCCGGGGTGGAATTCGTCTGACCAAGGTGACTTGTCTGATCCTAAACTGAGAGTTAAGTGTTAGAGTTTGCCAAATCCTATTCTTATTACATCTTTCTTGGTTCAAAGCAAGCTTAGGATGAGACTTACCCGGTAATTCCTTAGTTTGTGTACCAACGATCATAAGTGTAGGTAATAAAGGTTTATCCTTTATTGGGGTTTGAGTGTGCTTCCACCCCATCTTTGTGAGTTAGCTTGAGACTTACCCGGTAAAGGTTGATTCTATTCCCTTAGATGGTGTGTTAGTTTGAGGTAATAGTTCTTTATCTTAATTCCTTGAGACTTACCCGCTAATAGGAGTTACGGTTTTGGATTAGTGAGTAGTGAGACTTACCCGGTGATCTACTCCACTTTAGTAACACCTTCCCCTTGCAAAAATCTCAGCTTTGTCCGCTTATCTTTAGATCTTGAGTTAGAACCACAACTAGATGCTTTAATCCCTAGAATTGCATGTTTGCTTATTGACTTCTTATTCATCTTTGATTGTGTTAATTGCTCTTTGTGGTTAGTATTCACGAAGCTTACCGTTACTGACTTTGTTTCACCGAGTCCTTGTGATCGACCCCTGGAATTTCTTGCTTTTTACTACGATTGACCCGTACACTGCGGGTTCGCATCCTTGTTTTAAGCTTATGTCTAGGGTTATAAATTTAAAGCTTGCACACACCGTTTGGAGCGAACAATAACTATCCTTTCCTTACCCTAGAATAAATCTATTTAGCCTACAACATTCATCATAACAATCGAAATCATCAAACATAAAATCATGGCTTCCATTTGCAAGATAATGAAGAGAAAGAGATGAACAAGTGAAGTAAACAAAACCAAGCTGAAAGTAAGATTAAAATGACTCACAACCCTTCCAAAAGAAGGTTTAGATGGTTCATACAACTCTAGAAATCGATTCCGAAATTTTTCACTACAAAAGCTATCAAGGTCTAACAATGGTGTGTTCTTCTCCTTCCTCTCCAATGGAGCTCCCCTTCCTCCTCCAATGGTAGCTTCCCTCCTTAGAGAATCTTCTTGTTGTGGTAGTGAATGTGGAATTGGATGGTGGAATGGAAGATGCTCTCTCAGCCAATGCAGGACCACTTTTATACTACAACTTTGCAAGAGCTGGCCAAGAGATCATGGCACAGCTGTCACAAACGTCTGGCACAAACCACGGTTGGTTACACGGCCGTGGAAGTGCCAGTGAACCGTGGTTTGGTGCTTCAGCGTTGCCTTGGTTCATTAAGCTTTAATTTGGTGCATGGCTTGTGTTGGCAAGGTTCCTTGAGTCCTCCTTAGCCCTTAGCTTGCATTCAAATGAGTCCGAGGGTGTGTCATATTGATGAACGATCCTCAAACATATCGTTTAAGCTCCTAAATCTCCCAAAATACCTACAAAGCAATGCAAGTGTCCGTGTAGACGTCTATCTCGACAAATTACATGATTTAAGTGCAAACGTCGTGAACTAATGGTAAACCATGCATGAATGAGTGAGAAATCTATCTAAATGACTACCTAAACCTAAGCCATAAATCGTGTTATCAAAAATACCCCATACTTAAGGTTTGCTCGTCCCCGAGCAAATTCCCAATTATACTTAACTCGGAAGCATGCATGAAATATGTATCAAACAAATGAAGGCACGGAAAGACAATTATACTTAACTCGGAAGCATGCATGAAATGTAAAAATGAAGAAGTCGAGATGATCAAGAGCATATCCAATCTAAATCACTAAGTCTTAAAAACATGCAAATAGGTCATAAGGTCTTATGAAATAAAAGGCCAAGAAACGTTGTGATTAGGAGGGGATTTTTCTAGGCTATGTGATGCTAATCCGGGAATGGAACTAACTCCATAATTTTGTCCTCGATCAACTTCCCTCAAGTGTATATTTTCTCCATCTTTTCTTTCTTTTCTTTTTTCCTTTACTTATTTTTGAGACAATGGCATTGGTGTACAAAAGCCGAAACCTTGGTGATTAGCCATCCTCGGGCTTTTTTCTATTTTTCGAGGTGCATCCACACCGGGCACACATACCAAAGCTCGTTAGGACTATCGGTTTATTTGACTTTGGCAAGGCACCAACACCCGATTATGTGAAGTGTGCCGAGTTACTTGTCATTTAAACCAATGTCCCCAAACCTATATTTTTGTCTACACTTTCACAACAAATTCAGCATTTTATTCATGACATTCTTTCATCAACATCTTCACCCCACACTTGCTTTTCATACACATCAACACACTAACATGCTCCTATTCCCGGATGGGTCAAAAGAGGTCAAATTTATATCCATTGAGGTGCTCAAATATCATGATCAAGATGAGAAGAAGAGAAAGATGAATTGCCTCATTCATTCCTAGATGGTGTGTAAGAACTAGCATGTAATTTCGACTTTCAATACTCAATCCATTCTAGGCAAACATCATGATCACAAATCATTTATGGGCTTCAAGAAAAGTACTTTAAGTCCACATATGCATTCATCAATTTAACACACAAGGCCATCCATAGCCAATCCACAAGACAAGATTCATCATTAGGGTCATATCCAAGCCTAGAAAGCACAAAAATTTTTAAATTTTCTGATTTTTTTTTTTTGATTTTTCGCAATGAGTATATACAATGCAAGACATGTGATAATATTAAACTACCCTAGATGCTCATTATGCAAAGGATCATGCAAACCCCACCCCATACTTAGAAACACATTGTCCCCAATGTGTAAATGAAGTAAAGAAGAGTGAAAGAAGGTTCTCACAATGTAAAAATGGTTTGCTATGGTATTTGGGATTTCTTAAGTGGAATTGATGTTGGATGATCCTATCAACAATGGTAGAGAGCTCTAAGTGTTCATCAAGGCGTCGGGACCCGCGCTAGGCACCGCTAGCCGTCCAAGTTCCGCGTCCGCTCCACCCATAATCGATGAGGGGTTCATCATCATCATTCACTTGCTATGCAAGGTTTCCAATGCTACCAAGACTCTAGCACATACACAAAACACACCAAACACACACAAAAACAGAAAAATCGAAAACAAAGACAAAATGAAAAAGGGAAAACGTTACCAATGGGTTGCCTCCCACCAAGCGCTTCTTTAAGGTCATTAGCTTGACCAAACTCGGGGCGTCTCATTCTAGGTGAAGCGGGGCAATCATATCTACCGGAGCTCCCGGGATATACTTCTTCAAACGGTGCCCATTCACCTTAAAATCTCCACAATGCTCCCCTCCTATCTCAATAGCTCCATGGGGGAAGATCTTTTTCACCACATATGGCCCGGTCCATCTTGATTTTAGTTTTCCGGGGAAAAGCCGCAGCCTTGAGTTGAAGAGAAGGACAAGGTCGCCTTCACTCAACTCCTTTGGGATGAGGCGTTTGTCATGCCACCGTTTGGTTCTCTCCTTGTAGATCCGGGCATTCTCATAAGCATCCAACCGGATCTCCTCAAGGGCATTCATATCAAGCAACCTCTTCTCTCCCGCCTCCTTGAGGTCAAAATTTAGCCACTTAATGGCCCAATAAGCTTTATGCTCCATCTCTTCCGGAAGGTGGCAAGACTTGCCATATACTAACTTGTAGGGAGTGGTGCCAATAGGTGTCTTGAAGGCGGTTCTATATGCCCACAAGGCATCATCGAGCTTCATAGCCCAATCCTTTCTCGTCCTAGAGACCGTCTTCTCAAGTATCCCTTTCATCTCCCGGTTAGAGATCTCCACTTGGCCACTAGTTTGGGGATGGTAAGGTGTTGCCACCTTATGGGTCACCCTATACTTAGCCAAAAGTGCTCCAAAGTTCCTATTGGTGAAGTGCTTTCCTCCATCACTTATGATCACCCTTGGTGTCCCAAACCTAGGGAAGATCACTCGGTTGAAGAACCGCACTACAACCTTGGCATCATTTGTAGGAGAGGCGATTGCCTCCACCCATCTTGAAACATAATCAACCGCCAATAGAATGTAGAGGTTGCCACATGAAGAAGGGAATGGTCCCATGAAGTCCACACCCCACACATCAAATATCTCCACTTCTTGTACGTTGTTCAAGGGCATCTCGTTCCTCCTTGAGATGTTGCCCGTCCTTTGGCAAACATCACAAGCTACCACAAAGCTTTGCACATCCTTGAACAAACTTGGCCAAAAGAAGCCCGATTGCAACACCTTCGCACATGTCTTGTGTGAGCTAGCATGCCCTCCACATGGCAAGGAATGACAATGGCGGATCACACTTTCCACCTCATCCTCCGGTATGCATCTTCTAAACATTCCATCCGGCCCCCTCTTGAACAAAAGTGGTTCACTCCAATAGTAGTGCCTCACATCTTTGAAGAACTTCTTTCTTTGGGCATATGTTAATCCGGGAGGCACTTCCTCACACACAAGATAGTTCATATTGTCGGCATACCATGGTTCACTTCCTCTAGACACTTGGAACAAGCACTCCTCCACCATTTACAATTGCTCATCCCGGAATGAGTCATCAATCGGGATGTCATCTCTTTCAAACTCCAATGGTGGGACTCTACTAAGGTGATCCGCTACGGAGTTCTCGGATCCCTTCTTGTCCCGGATTTCCAAATCAAACTCTTGAAGAAGAAGGATCCACCGAATCAACCTAGGCTTTGCATCCTTCTTGGTAAGGAGATAATGGATCGCAGCATGATCCGTATACACTATGACCTTTGCTCCAACAAGATATGAGTGGAACTTTTCAAAAGCATACACAACCGCTAGCAACTCCTTCTCGGTGGTAGCATAATTTAGTTGGGCATCATATAGCGTCTTGCTAGCATAATAAATGGCATGTGTGCGCCCATCTTTCCTTTGCCCCAAAACAGCCCCAACGGCTACATCGCTTGCATCACACATGATCTCAAACGGTAAACTCCAATCCGGAGGTTGCATGATAGGTTAGTGAGAGGCAATCTTTTGAAAAGACAAAATCGACATCTTTCATTAGTAGGTTAGTGAGAGGCTTAGAAATTTTAGAGAAGTCTTTAATAAACCTCCGGTAGAAACCGGCATGCCCTAAGAAACTCCTTACCCCTTTCACCGAGGTAGGTGGTGGCAACTTCTCTATCGTCTCAATCTTGGCCCTATCAACCTCAATGCCACGGTTGGACACCAAGTGTCCCAACACAATGCCTTCACTTACCATGAAGTGGCATTTTTCCCAATTCAAGACAAGATTTGTCTCCTCACATCTTTTTAATACTAGTGACAAGTTAGCCAAGCAATTATCAAAGGAAGAACCATAAACAGAAAAATCATCCATAAACACTTCCATGATATTCTCAATGTATTCCGAAAAGATAGCCATCATACACCTTTGGAAGGTGGCGGGTGCATTACACAACCCAAATGGCATTCTCCTATATACAAAAGTACCCCATGGACATGTAAAGGTGGTTTTCTCTTGGTCATCGGGGTGGATAGGGATTTGGAAGAACCTGCTATAGCCATCTAGGTAGCAAAAATGAGAATGTTGAGCTAACCTCTCTAGCATTTGGTCAATGAAACGAAGAGGGAAGTGATCTTTCCTAGAGGCCATGTTCAACTTCCTATAGTCAATGCACATCCTCCATCCCGTCACCGTCCTAGTTGGGATTAGTTCATTGTTCTCATTGGTCACTACGGTCATCCCACCCTTCTTAGGAACTACATGAACGGAACTAACCCACTTACTATCCGAGATAGGGTAGATAATCCCCGCATCTAGCAACTTAATGATCTCTTTCTTGACTACCTCTTTCATTATAGGATTCAATCTTCTTTGATGTTCAATAGAGGGTTTATGGTTATCTTCCATCAATATCTTATGCATGCACAAAGAAGGTTTAATGCCAACTAAATCATCAATAGTATAGCCGATGGCTTTCCTATGCAATCTTAGCTCATGCAACAACTTAGCAAGTTCACCATCATTCAAGCATGCATTCACAATCACCGGATATGTAGAATTATCACCAAGAAAAGCATACTTCAAATGAGAGGGAAGGGGTTTGAGTTCAAGTTTAGGAGGACCTTTATCGAGTGGAGACGATCCAAACAACGTTGGATGAGATGAATCCAAAGCAAATGAAGACCCTCCAATGCTCCTTGAAGCCTGATCATCAATGAGGGCAGCTTCTGGGGGAACCACGGTCAACTCCACGGTTGGCTCCACATCCACGGCCGTGGAAGTTGCCAAGCTTGCACGTTGGAGCTTTCCAGAGAGTTCTATGGCCGTGGACTGTATTCCACGTGATAACACGATTTATGACTTAGGTTTAGGTAATCATTTAGATAGATTTCTCACTCATTCATGCATGGTCTAGCACTAGTTCACGACGTTTGCACCTAAATCATGTATTTTGTCAAGATAGACGTCTATGCAGACTTTTGCTTGCTTTGTAGGTATTTTGGGAGAATTAGGAGCTTAAAACGATACGTTTGAGGATAGTTCATCAAGATGACACACCCTCGGACTCATTTGAATGCAAGTTAAGGGCTAAAGAGGACTCATGGAACCTTGCCAACACAAGCCATGCACCAAATCAAAGCTTAATGAACCAAGGCAACACTGAAGCACCAAACCACGGTTCACTGCCATTCCACGGCCGTGGAACCAACCGTGGTTCTTGCCAGGCGGTTGTGACAGCTGTGCCACGGTCTCTTGGCCAGCTCTTGCAAAGTTGTAGTATAAAAGTGGTCCTACATTGGCTGAGAGGGGCATCTTTTCATCTTCCATTCCACCATCCAATTCCACATTGACCCTCACAACAAGAAGATTCTCTAAGGAGGGAAGCTACCATTGGAAGAGGAAGAAGAGCTCCATTGGAGAGGAAGGAGAAGAACACACCATTGTTAGACCTTGATAGCTTTTGTAGTGAAGAATTTCGGAATCGATTTCTAGAGTTGTATGAACCACCTAAACCTTCTTTTGGAAGGGTTGTGAGTCATTTTAATCTCATTTTCAGCTTGGTTTTGTTTACTTCACTTGTTCATCTCTTTCTCTTCATTATCTTGCAAATGGAAGCCATGATTTTATGCTTGATGATTTCGATTGTTATGATGCATGTTGTAGGCTAAATAGATGTGATTCTAGGGTAAGGAAAGGATGGTTATGGCTAGGACTATGATAGGATGGACTTAGATTTGCCCTTGGATGAGTCACTTACTTGGACGTAGCCTCTGTTAGAGTCCACGGGTTGTTCTTGCCAAACCACGGTCGTGGACTTGGTAGAACACCCCGTGATTCTCCCTGGTTCGATGGATCTAGTTTTAGATTGTTAGAATGTTGAAATCCTAGTGTTTGTTAAGTTAAATCTACCCTAGGGTGACCTAGTGTTAGCAACTAAGTGTTAGGAGAGACTTACCCGGTGATCCTTACTCTTAGATTCCAAAGATGACAAACCTTAGGTAGTGGTGAGCCTCATAAGCCGCCATTGGACTAAGTGTGCTAGGATAGTTGTTTAGGACTAACCCTTTCGAGACCTACCTGGTAAGGATAGGTTAGATCCCTAGGTAACAATCCGGTTTGTGTAGAATTTCATCCCTTAGGTTCTTAGAGACTTACCCGGTGATGAATCCTTAGGGACGGACTAGTGGATCATGAGACCTACCCGGTGATTGATCCCAATCTAGAAACAGTCACTCCCAACATATCATAGTTAATCCAAGGATGATTAGATAGCTTGAGTCCTATGCCATAACCGGAACTTCCAACCCCTAGAATCCGCTTTTCTCTCTTGATTTATATCTCGTGTTTAGCTTGTTTGTTTGTGTTGATTCGTTAGCTTAGTTGATTGTTTACTTTGCATCATTTGTGATCCTTGATTGATCACCTAAAAACCAACCAAAATCATTGAGGTTTTCATTTCTTTATTTCTTTCTCTTCTCTACAACCTAGATCTTCACTAAACTTAATCATAAATCGAATCAATCTCACCTTAGTCTTTGTGTTCGACCTCGGAATACTATCCCTACTACAAACGTCCCGTACACTGCGGGTTCGCTAGGAGTTAGGAGAAATATAACGAGTATAAATTTAAAACCTATTGCGTATCACATCCTGAGCGTAACAAGTTTTTGGTGCCGTTGTCGGGGAATAGGTCTAGATTGAGTCTATTTTGTGATTGTTTATAGTGTAGATCTTTCTTGTTGCTTTTGATCTCTTTTGGTGTGTGTCTTTGCTTTTCAGGACATCTCTTACTCTTTAGGTGTATGCGAAGATTTCGTGGCAAGGATTTAGCTCCATTCGATCCCGAACCGGAGAAAACCCTTAGATCTAGATCCAAGAGCATTAAAAAGGGAAAAGAGATGGCCGGAAGAGATCTCCAAGCTGAGTTG
Source organism: Fagopyrum homotropicum (assembly GCA_033239125.1). Classification (NCBI taxonomy): domain Eukaryota; kingdom Viridiplantae; phylum Streptophyta; class Magnoliopsida; order Caryophyllales; family Polygonaceae; genus Fagopyrum; species Fagopyrum homotropicum. Next base: position 140,713,390 of record BSWB01000003.1, on the reverse strand, counting down.
GATGAAGCCTTGGAGCAAATTAGGCTAAGAGATGAGCTCTTGGAGGAAGAAAGGAGACTTGCCAATGAGAGGCAAGAAGCAACTAGGAGGGAGATTGATGAGATTAGGCAAGCCCTTGTATAAGGAGAGCTTAATCGTCAACAACGTCCACCTCCTCCACCATCACAACCGCAGCCGGCGGCGAATGTTAGGGTTGTACCCATTGCTATTGAAGAGCCACAAACATTAGGGAGACGTATGGATCCGGCACAAAGAGCGCACCGTCCGGGTGTGAACTTAGGAGATCCCGCAACCCACAACTACGAACTCCGCCCTCAAGTTCTACAAATGATCCGGCATAATCAATTTGGAGGGATGGAAGGAGAGTCTCCTCATCAACACTTGATGAACTATGAGATTTTGATGGAGACTCTTAGACCGCCAAGATTGGAGAGCAACAACCGTAAGCTTAGGGCTTTCTCCTTCTCTCTTAAGGATAAAGCCTTGGCTTGGTATCAATCTATTCCACAAGGGCGAGTGAGTACTTGGGAGGAGATGACAACCGAGTTTTTGACTAAGTTCTTCCCATCTTCCAAGACTACCGAGTTAAGAGAGAAGATCAATGCCTTCGTGATGAAGGATAGAGAGAGTTTGTTCAAATCTTGGGAGAGGTTCAAAGACCTTCTCCTAGATTGTCCACACCATGGTATACCGAAAATTGAGCTATTGGAGATCTACTTCAAAGGACTTGATGAAGATAGCCAATTCAAGCTCCAATCTCTTTCCGGTGGGACTTTCATGGAGAAGCATGTAGATGAAGCTTGGGAGTTTGTAGAGAAACAATCTCTAGTGATTGAGAAATACTCCCATAGGAAGAGTGAAGGGAGAAAGGCGGGAGCATATGAGGTGAGTAAAGTCACCATGAGCAACTTCAAGCTTGATGCCATCAATAATGAATTGAAGTCTTTGAGAGAGTTGTGTGCTACAACTTTGAAGAACCAAGCAACTCCTCAAGTGCAAGTGCAAGCTAATTTGTCTTCAAAGGAGGAAGATGTGAACTACATGGGAAGGGGAAACTACAACAACAACTACCAAGGCCCAAGGAACTTCAACAACAACCGGCAATTCAACAATTACCGGTCTAACCACAACCATCCCGGGTTTTCCTATTCTAACCCTGATGGAGCCTTAAACCCTCCCGCTTTCACAAGCACAACTCCACCACCAAAAGCTTCACAAGAACCTCCACCCGGATTTACTCAACCTCCAAAGGATAGAACCGAAATGATGTTTGAGCAATTGCATGGAAGGTTGAGTGGTCTTGAGAGCACCGTGACTTCTATTTCCAAGGCTCAAAAGGTGTTGGAAGCACAAGTGTTCCAAAAGGCGGGTGAAGCTCATAGAGATTCGGGAAAGCTTCCCGGGAGGACCGAAGACAACCCAAGAGGCCAAGTGTTGGCCATTACAACGAGGAGCGGGTTGAGTATGAAGGATCCTTTGCCCAAGGAGAATGCTAAGGGAAAGCAAGTGGTGATAGAGGAAGAGACTTTGCAAGAAGATGGAGGCAAAAGCAAGGATGTTGAGCCAACCTATGTGGCACCGCCTCCATACAAGCCACCACTACCGTTCCCACAATCACGAGCAAGAGCTCGCTTGGACAACCACTTTGGAAAATTCCTTGAACTAATGTCCAAGTTGCATATTAATATTCCGTTCATGGATGCTATTTTAGGAATGCCGACATATGGCAAGTTCTTGAAGGAGATACTCTCCAACAAAAGGAAGTTGGAGGAGTATGGGGAGATAAGAATGACGAAGAGGTCCTCGGAATTGATCCAAACAATGAAGGAGGAGATGCCTCCTAAGCTAAGAGATCCGGGTTCTTTTTGTGTCCCAATTGGAGTGGGAGATGTGAAGTATGAAGCCCTTTGTGATCTTGGGGCAAGTGTAATCATCATACCGCTTGCACTTTGCAATAAGGTTGGGCTAGGAGAGCCAAAACCGGTCAAGATGACCCTCTATATGGCGGACCGTTCAATCACCCACCCGGTTGGGATCTTAGAAGACATTCCGGTGCAACTAGGAAAGTTCTATGTGCCGATTGATTTTGTGGTTTTGGACATTCCGGTGGACTATCCGGTGCCCATCATCTTAGGAAGGCCTTTCCTAGCCAGTTCCGGATGCCTAGTAGATTGCAAGAATGGGATCCTCTCGTTCAACATTGGAGAAGAGAACATCAAGTTCAAGTTGTCCACAATGATGAAAGGGCCAACCCTTGATGAGGATGTCTTCAACATAGTCGAGCAAGAGGAACCTAGAGAAGTTGTGAGCTCGATCTTGATCAAGGACCCCTTGGAGAAGGTTCTTACCTTAACTTTGATGGAGGAAGGTGTTGAGGAGGCTTGCAATGAAGAAATCAAGGCCTTGGAAGCACTAGAAAAGGAGACAAGAGTTGGATTTGAGGATCACGAAGACATGTTGAACAACTGTAAGTTCCACGGGCGTGGAAGTGGTTCCACGGCCGTAGAACTCTCTGGAAAGCTCAGAAGAGCAAGCCTGGCAACTTCCACGGCCGTGGAAGTGGAGCCAACCGTGGAGTCGGCCGTGGTTTCCCCAGCAGCAGCTCTTGATGATGAACAAGCTTCAAGGAGCCTTGGAGGGTCTTCATTTGCTTTGGATTCATCTCATCCAACGATATTTGGATCGTCTCCACTCGACAAAGGTCCTCCTAAACTTGAACTCAAACCCCTCCCCTCTCATTTAAAGTATGCTTTCCTTGGTGATAATTCTACATATCCGGTGATTATGAATGCATGCTTGAATGATGATGAACTTGCTAAGTTGTTGCATGAGCTAAGATTGCATAGGAAAGCCATTGGCTATACCATTGATGATTTAGTTGGCATAAAACCTTCTTTGTGCATGCATAAGATATTGATGGAAGATAACCATAAACCCTCTATTGAACATCAAAGAAGACTAAATCCTATAATGAAAGAGGTAGTCAAAAAGGAAATCATTAAGTTGCTAGATGCGGGGATAATCTACCCTATCTCGGATAGTAAGTGGGTTAGTCCCGTTCATGTAGTTCCTAAGAAGGGTGGGATGACCGTAGTGACTAATGAGAACAATGAACTAATCCCAACTAGGACGGTTACGGGATGGAGGATGTGTATTGACTATAGGAAATTGAACATGGCCTCTAGGAAAGATCACTTCCCTCTTCCCTTCATTGACCAAATGCTAGAGAGATTAGCTCAACATTCTCATTTTTGCTACTTAGATGGCTATAGCGGATTCTTCCAAATCCCTATCCACCCCGATGACCAAGAGAAAACCACCTTTACATGTCCATGGGGAACTTTTGCATATAGGAGGATGCCATTTGGGTTGTGTAATGCACCCGCCACCTTTCAAAGGTGCATGATGGCTATCGTTTCGAAATACATTGAAAATATCATGGAAGTGTTTATGGATGATTTTTCTGTTTATGGTTCTTCCTTTGATAATTGCTTGGCTAACTTGTCATTAGTACTTAAGAGATGTGAGGAGACAAATCTCGTCTTGAATTGGAAAAAATGCCACTTCATGGTAAGTGAAGGCATTGTGTTGGGACACTTGGTGTCTAACCGTGGCATTGAGGTTGATAGGGCCAAGATTGAAACGATAGAGAAGTTGCCACCACCTACCTCGGTAAAGGGGGTAAGGAGTTTCTTAGGGCATGCCAGTTTTTACCGGAGGTTTATTAAAGACTTCTCTAAAATTTCTAAGCCTCCCACTAACCTACTAATGAAAGATGTTGAGTTTGTTTTCTCCAAGGATTGTCTTGAGGCTTTTTGTAGGTTGAAGAACGCCTTGATCTCCGCACCTATCATGCAACCTCCGGATTGGAGTTTACCGTTTGAGATCATGTGTGATGCAAGCGATGTAGCCGTTGGGGCTGTTTTAGGGCAAAGGAAAGATGGGCGCACACATGCCATTTATTATGCTAGCAAGACGCTAGATGATGCCCAACTCAATTATGCTACCACCGAGAAGGAGTTGCTAGCGGTTGTGTATGCATTTGAGAAGTTCCGCTCATATCTTGTTGGAGCGAAGGTCATTGTTTATACGGATCATGCTGCGATCCGTTATCTACTTACCAAGAAGGATGCCAAGCCTAGGTCGATTCGGTGGATCCTTCTTCTTCAAGAGTTTGATTTGGAAATCCGGGACAAGAAGGGATCCGAGAACTCCGTGGCGGATCACCTTAGTAGACTTCCACCATTAGGACTTGACAGAGATGACATCCCGATTTATGATTCATTCTGGGATGAGCAATTACAAATGGTAGAGGAGTGCTTGTTCCAAGTGTCTAGAGGAAGTGAACCATGGTATGTCGACATTGTGAACTATCTTGTGTGTGAGGAAGTGCCTCCCGGATTAACATATGCCCAAAGAAAGAAGTTCTTCAAAGATGTAAGGCACTACTTTTAGAGTGAACCACTTTTGTTCAAGAGGGGACCGGATGGAATGTTTAGAAGATGCATACCGGAGGATGAGGTGGAAAGTGTGATCCGCCATTGTCATTCCTTGCCATGTGGAGGGCATGCTAGCTCACACAAGACATGTGTGAAGGTGTTGCAATCGGGCTTCTTTTGGCCAAGTTTGTTCAAGGATGTGCATAGCTTTGTGGTAGCTTGTGATGCTTGCCAAAGGACGGGCAACATCTCAAGGAGGAACGAGATGCCCTTGAACAACATACAAGAAGTGGAGATATTTGATGTGTGGGGTGTGGACTTCATGGGACCATTCCCTTCTTCATGTGGCAACCTCTACATCCTATTGGCGGTGGATTATGTTTCGAGATGGGTGGAGGCAATCGCCTCTCCTACAAATGACGCCAAGGTGGTGGTGCGATTCTTCAACCGAGTGATCTTCCCTAGGTTTGGGACACCAAGGGTGATCATAAGTGATGGAGGGAAGCACTTCACCAATAGGAACTTCGGGGCACTTTTGGCTAAGTATGGGGTGACTCATAAGGTGGCAACACCTTACCATCCCCAAACTAGTGGCCAAGTGGAGATCTCCAACCGGGAGATAAAGGGGATACTTGAGAAGACGGTCTCTAGGACAAGAAAGGATTGGGCTACAAAGCTCAATGATGCATTATGGGCATATAGGACCGCTTTCAAGACACCAATTGGCACCACTCCTTACAAGTTGGTCTATGGCAAGTCTTGCCACCTTCCGGTAGAGATGGAGCATAGAGCTTATTGGGCCATTAAGTGGCTAAATTTTGACCTCAAGGAGGCGGGAGAGAAGAGGTTGCTTGATATGAACGCTCTTGAGGAGATCCGGTTGGATGCCTATGAGAATGCCCGGATCTACAAGGAGAGGACCAAACGGTGGCATGACAAGCGCCTCATCCCGAAGGAGTTGAGTGAAGGCGACCTTGTCCTTCTCTTCAACTCAAGGCTGCGGATCTTCCCAGGAAAGCTAAAATCAAGATGGACCGGGCCATATGTGGTGAAGAAGATCTTTCCCCCACGGAGCTATTGAGATAGGAGGGGAGCATTGTGGGAACTTTAAGGTGAATGGGCACCGGTTGAAGAAGTATATCCCGGGAGCTCCGGTGGATATGATTGCCCCACTTCACCTTGAATAGACACCCCCGAGTTTGGTCAAGCTAATGACCTTAAAGAAGCGCTTGGTGGGAGGCAACCCATTGGTAACGTTTTCCCCTTTTTAGTTTTGTTTTTGTTTTTGATTTTTCTGTTTTTGTGTGTGTTTGGTGTGTTTTGTGTGTATGCTAGAGTCTTGGTAGCATTGGAAACCTTGCATATCAAGTGAATGATGATAATGAACCCCTCATCAATTATGGGTGGAGCGGACGCGGAACTTGGACGGCTAGCGGTGCCTAGCGGGGGTCCCGACGCCTTGATGAATACTTAGAGCTCGCTACCATGGTTGATAGGATCATCCAACATAAATTCCACTCGAGAATCCCAAATACCATAGCAAACCATTTTTACATTGTGAGAACCTTCTTTCACTCTTCTTTACTTCACTTACACATTGGGGACAATGTGTTTCTAAGTATGGGGGGGGGGTTTGCATGATATTTTGCATGATTAGCATCTAGGGTAGTTTAATATCATCACATGTCTTGCATTGTATATATTCATTTCGAAATTTCCATAAAAAATCAGAAAATTTAAAAATTTTGTGCTTTCTAGGCTTGGATATGACCCTAATGATGAATCTTGTCTTATGGATTGGCTATGGATGGCCTTATGTGTTAAATTGATGAATGCATATGTGGACTTGAAGTACTTTTCTTGAATCCCATGAATGATTTGTGATCATGATGTTTGCCTAGAATGGATTGAGTATTGAAGGTCGAAATTACATGCTAGTTCTTACACACCATCTAGGAATGAATGAGGCAATTCATCTTTCTCTTCTTCTCATCTTGATCATGATATTTGAGCACCTCAATGGATATAAATTTGACCTCTTTTGACCCATCCGGGAATAGGAGCACGTTAGTGTGTTGATGTGTGTGAAAAGCAAGTGTGGGGTGAAGATGTTGATGAAAGAATGTCATGAATAAAATGTTGAATTTGTTGTGAAAGTGTAGACAAAAATATAGGTTTGGGGACATTGGTTTAAATGACAAGTAACTCGGCACACTTCACATAATCGGGTGTTGGTGCCTTGCCAAAGTCAAATAAACCGATAGTCCTAACGAGCTTTGGTATGTGTGCCCGGTGTGGATGCACCTCGAAAAAATAGAAAAAGCCCGAGGATGGCTAATCACCAAGGTTTCGGCTTTTGTACACCAATGCCATTGTCTCAAAAATAAGTAGAAGAAAAAGAAAAAAAAGAAAGAAAAGATGGAGAAAATATACACTTGAGGGAAGTTGATCGAGGACAAGATTGTGGAGTTATTTCCATTCCCGGATTAGCATCACATAGCCTAGAAAAAATCCCCACCTAATCACAACGTTTCTTGACCTTTTATTTCATAAGACCTTATGACCTATTTGCATGTTTGTAAGACTTAGTAATCTAGATTAGATATGCTCTTGATCATCTTGACTTCTTCATTTTTACATTTCATGCATGCTTTCGAGTTAAGTACAATTGTCTATCCATGCCTTCACTTGTTTGATACATACTTGCTTGTCCGTTGCCATGAAACATGACTATGAAGGTGATCCAATAGTAGAAGCACAAACCCACAAAGATTTTGCCATTTTTCTGCATACATAAGTCATGTCATCTCTTAGTCTATAGTTGGGAATTTGCTCGGGGACAAGAAAACCTTAAGTATGGGGTATTTTTGATAACACGATTTATGACTTAGGTTTAGGTAATCATTTAGATAGATTTTTCACTCATTCGTGCATGATCTAGCACTAGTTCACGACGTTTGCACCTAAATCATGTATTTTGTCAAGATAGACGTCTACGCGGACTTTTGCTTGCTTTGTAGGTATTTTGGAAGAATTAAAAGTTTAAAACGATACGTTTGAGGATCGTTCATCAAGATGACACACCCTCGGACTCATTTGAATGCAAGCTAAGGGCTAAAGAGGACTCATGGAACCTTGCCAACACAAGCCATGCACCAAATCAAAGCTTAATGAACCAAGGCAACGCTGAAGCACCAAACCACGGTTCACTGCCATTCCACGGCCGTGGAACCAAACGTGGTTCTTGTCAGGCGGTTGTGACAGCTGTGCCACGATCTCTTGGCCAGCTCTTGCAAAGTTGTAGTATAAAAGTGGTCCTGCATTGGCTGAGAGGGGCATCTTTTCATCTTCCATTCCACCATCCAATTCCACATTGACCCTCACAACAAGAAGATTCTCTAAGGAGGGAAGCTACCATTGAAAGAGGAAGAAGAGCTCCATTGGAGAGGAAGGAGAAGAACACACCATTGTTAGACCTTGATAGCTTTTGTAGTGAAGAATTTCGGAATCGATTTCTAGAGTTGTATGAACCACCTAAACCTTCTTTTGGAAGGGTTGTGAGTCATTTTAATCTCATTTTCAGCTTGGTTTTGTTTACTTCACTTTTTCATTTCTTTCTCTTCATTATCTTGCAAATGGAAGCCATGATTTTATGCTTGATGATTTCGATTGTTATGATGCATGTAGTAGGCTAAATAGATGTGATTCTAAGGTAAGGAAAGGATGGTTATGGCTAGGACTATGATAGGATGGACTTAGATTTGCCCTTGGATGAGTCACTTACTTGGACGTAGCCTCTGTTAGAGTCCACGGGTTGTTCTTGCCAAACCACGGCCGTGGACTTGGTAGAACACCCAGTGATTCTCCCTGGTTCGATGGATCTAGTTTTAGATTGTTAGAATGTTGAAATCCTAGTGTTTGTTGAGTTAAATCTACCCTAGGGTGACCTAGTGTTAGCAACTAAGTGTTAGGAGAGACTTACCCGGTGATCCTTACTCTTAGATTCCAAAGATGACAAACCTTAGGTAGTGGTGAGCCTCATAAGCCGCCATTGGACTAAGTGTGCTAGGATAGTTGTTTAGGACTAACCCTTTCGAGACCTACCCGGTAAGGATAGGTTAGATCCCTAAGTAACAATCCGGTTTGTGTAGAATTTCATCCCTTAGGTTCTTATAGACTTACCCGGTGATGAATCCTTAGGGACGGACTAGTGGATCATGAGACCTACCCGGTGATTGATCCCAATCTTGAAACACTCACTCCCAACATATCATAGTTAATCCAAGGATGATTAGATAGCTTGAGTCCTATGCCATAACCGGAACTTCCAACCCCTAGAATCCGCTTTTCTCTCTTGATTTATATCTTGTGTTTAGCTTGTTTGTTTGTGTTGATTCGTTAGCTTAGTTGATTGTTTACTTTGCATCATTTGTGTTCCTTGATTGATCACCGAAAAACCAACCAAAATCATTGAGGTTTTCATTTCTTTATTTCTTTCTCTTCTCTACAACCTAGATCTTCACTAAACTTAATCATAAATCGAATCAATCTCACCTTAGTCTTTGTGTTCGACCTCGGAATACTATCCCTACTACAAACGTCCTGTACACTGCGGGTTCGCTAGGAGTTAGGAGAAATATAACGAGTATAAATTTAAAGCCTATTGCGTATCACATCCTGAGCGTAACACCACGCCCGTGGAACTTACAGCTGTTCAGCATGCCTTCGTGATCCTCAAATCCAACTCTTGTCTCCTTTTCTAGTGCTTCCAAGGCCTTGATTTCTTCATTGCAAGCCTCCTCAACACCTTCCTCCATCAAACTTGAGGTAAGAACTTTCTCCAAGTGGCCTTGATCAAGATCGAGCTCACAACTTCTCTAGGTTCCTCTTGCTCGACTATGTTGAAGACATCCTCATCAAGGGTTGGCCCTTTCATCATTGTGGACAACTTGAACTTGATGTTCTCTTCTCCAATGTTGAAAGAGAGAACTCCATTCTTGCAATCCACTAGGCATCCGGAAGTGGCTAGGAAAGGTCTTCCTAAGATGATGGGAGCGGGGTAGTCCGCCGGGATGTCCAAAATAACGAAGTCTATGGGCACATAGAACCTCCCTAGTTGCACTGGAATGTCTTCCAAGATCCCAACCGGGTGAGTAATAGAGCGGTCCGCCATGTAAAGGGTCATCTTGACGGGTTTAGACTCTCCTAACCCAACCTTGTTGCAAAGTGCAAGCGGTATGATGCTTACACTTGCCCCAAGATCACAAAGGGCTTCATACTTCACATCTCCCACTCCAATTGGGACACAAAAAGAACCCAGATCTCTTAGCTTAGGAGGCATCTCCTCCTTCATTGTTTAGATCAATTCCGAGGACCTCTTCGTCATTCTTATCTCACCATACTCCTCCAACTTCCTTTTGTTGGAGAGTATCTCTTTCAAGAACTTGCCATATGCCGGCATTCCTAAAATAGCATCCATGAACGGGATATTAATATGCAACTTGGACATTAGTTCAAGGAATTTACCAAAGTGGTTGTCCAAGCGAGCTCTTGCTCGTGATTGTGGGAACGGTAGTGGTGGCTTGTATGGAGGCGGTGCCACATAGGTTGGCTCAACATCCTTGCTCTTGCCTCCATCTTCTTGCAAAGTCTCTTCCTCTATCACCACTTGCTTTCCCTTAGCATTCTCCTTGGGCAAAGGATCCTTCATACTCAACATCCTTGCTCTTGCCTCCATCTCCTTGGGCAAAGCTCTCTCTATCCTTCATCACGAAGGCATTGATCTTCCCTCTTAACTCGGTAGTCTTGGAAGGTAGGAAGAACTTAGTCAAAAACTCGGTTGTCATCTCCTCCCAAGTACTAACTCGCCCTTGTGGAATAGATTGATACCAAGCCAAGGCTTTATCCTTAAGAGAAAAGGAAAAAGCCCTAAGCTTATGGTTGTTGCTCTCCAATCTTGGCGGTCTAAGAGTCTTCATCAAAATCTCATAGTTCATCAAGTGTTGATGAGGAGACTCTCCTTCCATCCCTCCAAATTGATTATGCCGGATCATTTGTAGAACTTGAGGGCGGAGCTCGTAGTTGTGGGTTGCGGGATCTCCTAAGTTCACACCCGGACGGTGCGCTCTTTGTGCCGGATCCATACGTCTCCCTAATGTTTCTGGCTCTTCAATTGCAATGGGGACAACCCTAACATTCGTCGCCGGCTGCGGTTGTGGTGGAGGAGGTGGAGGTTGTTGACGATTAAGCTCTCCTTGTACAAGGGCTTGCCTAATCTCATCAATCTCCCTCCTAGTTGCTTCTTGCCTCTCATTGGCAAGTCTCCTTTCTTCCTCCAAGAGCTCATCTCTTAGCCTTATTTGCTCTAAAGCCTCATCCAATTCAGCTTGGAGATCTCTTCCGGCCATCTCTTTTCCCTTTTTAATGCTCTTGGATCTAGATCTAAGGGTTTTCTCCGGTTCGGGATCGAATGGAGCTAAATCCTTGCCACGAGATCTTCGCATACACCTAATCAGTAAGAGATGTCCTGAAAAGCAATGACACAAACCAAAGAGAGATCAAAAGCAACAAGAAAGATCTACACTATAAACAATCACAAATAGTCTTAATCTAGACCTAGTCCCCGGCAACGGCGCCAAAACTTGTTACGCTGAGGATGTGATACGCAATGTGTTTTAAAATTTATAAACTCGTTATATTTCTCCCAACTCCTAGCGAACCCGCAGTGTACGGGATGTTTGTAGTAGGGATAGTATTCCGAGGTCGAACACAAAGACTAAGGTGAGATTGATTCGATTTATGATTAAGTTTAGTGAAGATCTAGGTTGTAGAAAAGATAAAGAAATAAAGAAATGACAACCTCAATCTTTCTGGTTGGTTTTTTGGTGATCAATCAAGGATCACAAATGATGCAAAGTAAACAATCAACTAAGCTAACGAATCAACACAAACAAACAAGCTAAACACGAGATATGAATCAAGAGAGAAAAGCGGATTCTAGGGGTTGGAAGTTCCGGTTATGGCATAGGACTCAAGCTATCTAATCATCCTTGGATTAACTATGATATGTTGGGAGCGAGTGCTTCTAGATTGGGATCAATCACCGGGTAGGTCTCATGGTCCACTAGTCCGTCCCTAAGGTCTCATCACCGGGTAAGCCTCTAAGAACGTAAGGGATGGAATTCTACACAAACCGGATTGTTACCTAGGGATCTAACCTATCCTTACCGGGTAAGTCTCGAAAGGGTTAGTCCTAAACAACTATCCTAGCACACTTAGTCCAATGGCAGCTTATGAGGCTCACCACTGCCTAGGGTTTGTCATCTTTGAAATCTAAGAGTAAGAATCACCGGGTAAGTCTCTTCTAACACTTAGTTGCTATACTAGGTCACCCTGGGTAGATTTAACTCAACAAACACTAGGATTTCAACATTCTAACAATCTAAAGCTAGATCCATCAAACCAGGGAGAGTCACGGGCTGTTCTACCAAGTCCACGGCCGTGGTCTGGCAAGAACAAACCGTGGACTCCAACAGAGGCTACGTCCAAGTAAGTGACTCATCCAAGGGCAAATCTAAGTTCATCCTATCATAGTCCTAGCCATAACCATCCTTTCCTTACCCTAGAATAAATCTATTTAGCCTACAACATTCATCATAACAATCGAAATCATCAAACATAAAATCATGGCTTCCATTTGCAAGATAATGAAGAGAAAGAGATGAACAAGTGAAGTAAACAAAACCAAGCTGAAAGTAAGATTAAAATGACTCACAACCCTTCCAAAAGAAGGTTTAGATGGTTCATACAACTCTAGAAATCGATTCCGAAATTCTTCACTACAAAAGCTATCAAGGTCTAACAATGGTGTGTTCTTCTCCTTCCTCTCCAATGGAGCTCCCCTTCCTCCTCCAATGGTAGCTTCCCTCCTTAGAGAATCTTCTTATTGTGGTAGTGAATGTGGAATTGGATGGTGGAATGGAAGATGCTCTCTCAGCCAATGCAGGACCACTTTTATACTACAACTTTGCAAGAGCTGGCCAAGAGATCGTGGCACAGTTGTCACAAACGTCTAGCACAAACCACGGTTGGTTCCACGGCCGTGGAAGTGCCAGTGAACCGTGGTTTGGTGTTCGCCCCTAAAGGTGTGTGCAAATAAGCTTTAAATTTATAAAACTAGAATCAAGCAAGCGAACCCGCAGTGTACTGATCGACGTAGTTAAGCAAGAATTCCAGAGTATCGAACACAGGGATTTGGGTGGGAACAAATTCAATTGCAGATTATCAAGCGAGTAAATACGAGAGTTTTTGCAAATATTGGGAAAACAACAATCCTAAAGATCCAAGCATCCAGTTGTGGCAATCGATTCAAGATATACTAATGATATAAAGACAGAGTTGAGATATGCAAAGGTATACTAATGTACGGTAATCGTACGGTGAAGTTCCAAAAACCTTATATGACTCACCTACAAGACACTCTCTATACAGGTTGTTGAGGCTTCAATATAGAAAGATTCTAAAGGCAAGAATTAATGTCAAATACCCAAACTTGTAATCCAAGGATCAAGACTAACTTAACCGATTACGGTTGTGACACTCACAATCGAGGTGGAGGTTGTTGAGGCTTCACTACCACCTAGAAAAGGCAAGCCTAAACTAAGTTAAAGCAAATCTTTAACTTTGGATTAAAGTAAAAGCAGGTTCGTAAACTTAAGGGAAATTACGGGTAGATCTTGAGACTCCACGGCCGTGGAACTCAAGATCAAACCGTGATTTAGGGTTCGTCGACGATTCTCTCAAACTCTCAGGGTCTAATCTGTTTACGATCGATCTATCATCATCTAAGCCACAACTATCAACCCTTCACCTTAGAATTGTTAAGGGTTTTTAGCAAATAACAGTCATGTTGATATCAAATTCAAAGATTAAAAGATTGAAAGATGAAAACTTCCGAAAACTTTCAATAAACTTCAAACCAATCTCAAAGTCACAAACAAGAACGAATATTGTCAATAGATTTAGAATAAACCAAACAATCACAATCTTAGGAAAGAAGGAAGAACGGGATGTCAATCCGTCTTCTAAATCAAACCTAAACAAGAAGAGAAATCTTCTTGCAACAATCTTCCAAAAACTTCGATCTTCCGACAATCCGGAAATCTCAACAGCAATCTCCACCAAAAGTGCGAGATTAGGGCAAATCCCAAACACGAACCTTGATCTCCAACGAGATGTAAATGCTTCCAAACGAGGGTTTTTGCCGCTAAGCAAAGGCGTAAGCCAAGGTCTAAAGCGAGGTCGCAAAATGCGTCTAAGCGGGGATGACAGAATTTTTCTTCGACTGTCTTTTTATAGGGCAAGATAAAATATCGGCCCGGCCCAATCTTCAAAAGATCGTGGCTTCAAAATGTGGCGAAAAAGATCGCCAAGATCACGGTCGTGGAAGGTTCCACGACCGTAATTTAGTGCGTGGAAAGTGTCACGGTTTGAACCATGGATTCCACGACCGTAATAGTTACTGGAATGCATCACGCCTCTCTTTGCAAGGTTCCACAGCCGTGGAACTAAACGTGGTTTGTAGTACGGCCGTATTTTAGAGCGTGGTTTAGGGCAAGAACGTGATTCTTCCCTAGCCTCGTGCATTCCTCAAGTTGAACTCCATTTTGCTCCTAATAATGCCCTCAATTCATGGACATACTCAATCAACTCTTCTTTGCTCGATTTCATTCGGAAATGACTCTCAATCACCTATAATCAACATAAAGCTAGTGTAGACATCCATATTGACAATATAGGCAAACTAGCTCACAAATGCAACGATGCTAAATCAAAGACTATCAATATGAATCAAATACACTTAGAAAACGTGCCTAAAATATCACAATATTTCATGCTAACATTTGGTGCTTCAGCGTTGCCTTGGTTCATTAAGCTTTAATTTGGTGCATGACTTGTGTTGGCAAGGTTCCTTGAGTCCTCCTTAGCCCTTAGCTTGCATTCAAATGAGTCCGAGGGTGTGTCATCTTGATGAACGATCCTCAAACGTATCGTTTAAGCTCCTAAATCTCCCAAAATACCTACAAAGCAATGCAAGAGTCCGTGTAGACGTCTATCTCGACAAATTACATGATTTAAGTGCAAACGTCGTGAACTAATGCTAAACCATGCATGAATGAGTGAGAAATCTATCTAAATGACTACCTAAACCTAATCCATAAATCGTGTTATCATTGATCTTCCCTCTCATTTCAGCGGTCTTTGAGGGGGGAAAGAATTTGGTCAAGAATTCCGTTGTCATCTCCTCCCATGTGCTAATTTTTCCTGAAGGAAGAGATTGATACCAAGTAAGAGCTCTATCTTTTAAAGAAAAGTAAAAAGGTCTTAGCTTGTTATTGTTATTTTCAATCCTTGAGGGTCTCAAGGTCTCCATCAAGATCTCATAGTTTTGAAGATGTTGATGTGGTGATTCGTTCTCTAGCCCTCCGAATTGGCATTGGCGAATCATGGATAGAACTTGCGGTCGAAGTTCGTAGTCATGGTCCGCTGGATCTCCTAGGTTAACTCCTGGACGCCTCAATTGTTGATTGGGGTCCATCCTTTGACCTAGGGTTTGTGGGATTCCTGCAAGAAGAACGCCTCGGACTGGCATCCGAGGTGGAAGTATCTCGGTCGGGGCGTCAGGTACTGGAACGTGCCTCGGTCGAGGGTCAGCAACTGGATCCTGCATCGGTCGAGGATCTGGGACTGGATCTTCCCTCGGTCGAAGTAGATATTGGTCTCGTAAGGTTGCCATATCTGCTTTGATCGCCTCAGTCCTAGCGCGAGTTTCTTCTTTCTCTTACCTTAGCTCTTCCCTACTGAGGCGTAGCTGCTCTAGCGCCTCTTTCAACTCGGCCTCAAGATCTCGATTGTCTTGGTTGGCCATCTTCGCTTCTCGTAAGCGACGTTTGTATGTCTTTTCTGGTTCGGGATCGTAAGGAACGATTTCCTTCCCAGTGCGGGTTCTTCGCATAAGCCTAAGAAAGAACCTGCAAAAGTCACTCAAGTAGAGTGGTTAGTAGACACGGGGGCAAGTGCCCCAAGAGCAAACCGTAACCGGCTCGGTCTAGACCAAGTCCCCGGCAATGGCGCCAAAAACTTGTTCGCTCCAAACGGTGTGTGCAAGCTTTAAATTTATAACCCTAGACGTAAGCTTAAAACAAGGATGCGAACCCGCAGTGTACGGGTCAATCGTAGTAAAAAGCAAGGAATTCCAGGGGTCGATCACAGGGAGTTAGTGAAACAAAGTCCAATTACGGTATGCTTTAGTAATTACTAACCACAAAAGGTAATCAAAACAATCAAAGATGATATAGTAGTCAATAAAGGAAATATGCAATTCTAGGGATTAAAGCATCTAGTTGTGGTTCCAACTCAAGATCTAAAGATAAGCGGACAAAGCTGAGGTTTTTGCATGGGGAAGGTGTTACTAAAATGGAATAGATCACCGGGTAAGTCTCACTACTCGCTAATCCTAAACCGTAACTCCTATTACCGGGTAAGTCTCAAGGAATTAAGATAAAGAACTATAACCTCAAACTAACACACCACCTAAGGGAATAGAATCAACCTTTACCGGGTAAGTCTCAGGCTAACTCACAAAGATGGGATGAAAGCACACTCAAACCCCAATAAAGGATAAACCTTTATTACCTACACTTATGATCTTAGCTAAACAAACTAAGGAATTACCGGGTAAGTCTCATCCTAGGCTTGCATTGAATCAGGAAAGGTGTAATAAGAATAGGATTTGGCAAACTCTAACACTTAACTCTCAGTTTCGGATCAGATAAGTCACCTCGGTCAGCCAAATTCCACCCCGGCCGAGATGTTCATCGACTGAGCGAGATGCTTAGGGTTAAGATTAAAGACTCGAACTTTCAGGGTCCTACTGTGATTAAGATCATTCTATCATTATTTTTCCCACAACCTTCAGCCAATTACCCGAGAATCACACAAGGAAATTAGTCGCTCATCATCATGAAAGCAATGATCAAATATATGGGAAGAAGGTGAATATTTGGACAAGAAGAATTTAATGAAAAGACTTCAATAACTGAATCAAATATCACAAAAAAAACGTTCCTTGGATAGAAATCCAACAAGGCAAGACAACAAGGAAGGGAATCTAAGATAATCTTACAAAAACCCTTCAAAAGCTATAAAAGCTATAGACTTTAATCTTCCTTCAACCTTAAAAAAGGTTCTTCAAATCTCCCAACTGGAGTATGGCTGCTGTGGTGTATAAACCCTGATCGGTGGTATAGCATGATGTGGATTTGTGGGAAATCCGACCCTTTTTATAGGAAAATAACTTTTCCAAGATAAGATATCTTAGAAAGATCTCTTCCCATAAAAATAGGTAAAATATATGATCTAGCATATCTTCTTCCTTCTAAGAGCCAAGCCCAAAAATATAAGATCTCTTTCCAAAGATAAAAGATCTTAGCCAAGAATAAAATATTCTCGCCGCGTCCCACGTGTTCGCCTCGGTCGAGTCGACTTCTCTGGATCACCTCGGTCGAGGTGAATCTGTGGTCAACCGAGGTGAGTCACAACTGAATGTGAAATCTCTCAAATCTGGTCCAAAGTGAATCTTTAATCCATGGTTATGCTTCCTGGATGGTTCCTGAATGTAGCTCCAATGACTCCATAGTTCCTTTTGCTCATTTTCGATGCAAAACGTGCCATTTTACCTACGATTACAACAGAACTAGGTGTAGACCTCGATTCCCGCAAAGGTAGATGAAATGGTAATATAATCACATATTATACATACAAACATGCAGATTATTGAAGATAAAACGTCCAAACAAACCCCAAAATATAGACTATAATTCATGCTATCATGGCGGCCTAGCATAATGGAGTACTCGGGAAGCCATGGGATACCTCTACCACCTCTATCCTCCCAAGGCATAGCAGCGGTAGGTGGGGCTCGGTGTCGGGGGAAGATGATACCTCTCGTCATAAGCCCGTTGAGACCCAAAGGTCTCGCCCTATCCTATTACAAGTGGAGTAGTCTATCCCCAACTGATTTGCTGTGTGAGTCACCATACCTGTTCGCTCCAAACGGTGTGTGCAAGCTTTAAATTTATAACCCTAGACGTAAGCTTAAAACAAGGATGCGAACCCGCAGTGTACGGGTCAATCGTAGTAAAAAGCAAGGAATTCCAGGGGTCGATCACAGGGACTTAGTGAAACAAAGTCCAATCACGGTATGCTTATGTAAATACTAACCACAAGAGCAATTAAAACAATCAAAGATGAATAAGAAGTCAATAAAGGAAATATGCGATTCTAGGGATTAAAGCATCTAGTTGTGGTTCCAACTCAAGATCTAAAGATAAGCGGACAAAGCTGAGCTTTTGCATGGGGGAAGGTGTTACTATGGTGGAATAGATCACCGGGTAAGTCTCACTACTCACTAATCCCAAACCGTAACTCCTATTACCGGGTAAGTCTCAAGGAATCAAGATAAAGAACTATATCCTCAAACTAACACACCATCTAAGGGAATAGAATCAACCTTTACCGGGTAAGTCTCAGGCTAACTCACAAAGATGGGATGGAAGCACACTCAAACCCCAATAAAGGATAAACCTTTATTACCTACACTTATGATCGTTGGTACACAAACAAAGGAATTACCGGGTAAGTCTCATCCTAAGCTTGCGTTGAACTAGTAAAGGTGTAATAAGAATAGGATTTGGCAAACTCTAACACTTAACTCTCAGTTTCGAATCAGATAAGTCACCTCGGTCAGACGAATTCCACCCCGGCCGAGATGTTCATCGACTGAACGAGATGCTTAGGGTTAGGGTTAAAGACTCGAACTTTCAGGGTCCTACTGTGATTAAGATCATTCTATCATTGTTTTTCCCACAACTTTCAGCCAATCACCCTAGAATCACACAAGGAAATTAGCCACTCATCATCATGAAAGCAATAATCAAATGCATGGGAAGAAGGTGAATATTTGAACAAGAAGAATTTAATGAAATACTTCAATAACTGAATCAAATATTACAACAAAAGCGTTCCTTGGATATAAATCCAACAAAGGAAGACAACAAGAAAGGGAATCTAAGATGATCTTACAAAAACCCTTCAAAAGCTATAAAAGTTATAGACTTCAATCTTCCTTCAACCTTCAAAAAGGTTCTTCAAATCTCCAACTGGAGTATGGTTGAAGCGATGTATGCTGGATCTCGCAGCCTTCAATGGTGTATATCGTGCTAAGCGGGGTCTTTGATTTGTGGAAATCCAACCCTTTTTATAGGAAAATAACCCTCCAAAGATAAGATATCTTAGAAAGATCTCTTCCCATAAAAATAGATAAAATATAAGATCTAGTATATCTTCTTCCTTCCAGGAGCCAAGCCCAAAAATATAAGATCACTTTCCAAAGATAAAAGATCTCAGCCAAGAATAAAATATCCTCGCCGCGTCCTAGGTATTCGCCTCGATCGAGTCGACTTCCCTGGATCACCTAGGTCGAGATGAATCTGTGGTCAACCGAGGTGATCATAACTGAATGTGAAATCTCTCAAAACTGGTCCAAAGTGAATCTCAAATCCATGGCTATGCTTCCTGGATGGTTCCTTATGTTCCTCAATGTAGCTCCAATGACTCCATAGCTCCTTTTGCTCCTTTTTGATGCAAAACGTGCCATTTTACCTACGATTACAACAAAACTAGGTGTAGACCTCGATTCCCACAAAGGTAGATGAAATGGTAATATAATCACATAATATACATACAAACATGCAGATTATGAAAGATAAAACGTCTAAACAAACCCCAAAATATAGACTATAATTCATGCTATCAAAATACCCCATACTTAGCCCTTGCTTGTCTTCAAGCAAGTTCCGCATATAAAAGACAAGATAGAATGGATTATAAGTCAATAAAATCAATGGAAAGTCTTTCAAAAACATTTTTATGGTGTGCTACAATCATAGATCACTCTAAGAGAATAATTCATGGAATTTAAAATCAAAATATGATCAAAACATTTTATAAATATAGAAAAGTTGTTCATCTTTGCATAAAATCATAGAATGCATAATAAATCATAATTATCAAAATTAATCATGTATAATCCAGTTTCAACCACTAAGTCAATCAACAAGCTCAAGGTCTCAAGGGCTTCCCAAAAGAAAGGTCAAGAAACGTGTAGGGTAGGGATGTATGTAAGGTAATGTGGTGTTAGAATCCGGGAAAAGCATGAACTTTACTTCACTTTGACTTGTAACATCTTCCACCAATAAGCTTTGCTTATTTCACACTTTTTCTTTTTTCTTTACTTTTTGGGATGCATGGACAGAGGTGCATAATAACCGAAGCCTAGGAAATCCGCAATCATCAATTTCTTGAGATGCATCAAACCCTTGATGCACATACCATGACCCGTTAGGAATATCGCTCAATCCAACTTTGGCAAGACACAAACACACGGCTATGTGAATGGTGCCGAGTTACTCATCTTCATGATTGACTTCCCCAAACCTAAGATTACTTTCTAACACTTTCACTTCCAGCCAACTTCTCAACTTTACATCACTTGCTTTCACCACTTCGCTTGCTTCCAAATTCCCGGATAGGTAAAGGGAGGCAGAATGTATATGAGGGGCTAAGCATGATCAAGAAGAAGAAGAGAGAAGAATGAATTGCCTTGTTCTTTCCAGGAAGAAAGTGAGAGAACTTATAATGTGGTGTCAACCTTCAAATTCAACATAATTTAGATAAAAACAAAGTATTAAACATGCCAATAATTTCAAACAAAGCATTTAGCAACTTAAACATATTATAAAACCTTTCAAACACATAAAGAATTTCAAACCAGTCAGTAAACAAGATCTTCACTGAGGTCATATCCAAATAAGAAGCACAAAAATCGTTTCGAAAACTCTCAGTTAACCAACCTCGGTCGAGGTGTTCTTAGGTCAACCGAGGTGAAATACCTCGTTCGGCCAGAACTGCCCCGGTCGAGGTCCAAAAAAATCTTTTTAAAACCATTTTTTTTCAGTTTCGACATTTTTCTCAATCAAATAACCTGTAAGTATGCATGCAATCTCAGATAAACATATAGAAGCAAAAGTGAAGCATAAAATATCAATATCCGGTCGAGTGAAGTCATACATCAAATGTCAAATAATACATCACATAAACACCCCATACTTAGGACACACTGTCCCAGTGGGTCAAAATAAGTCTAAAGGATAAAAATACTCACCGGATAATAAGCTGAACTGCATAAAAAATAGTAAAGAAAATCCTGCAGCTCTCAGTAGTCATGATCCGGTGGTGGTAGTGGTGGCACGTACGGATACTGGGTCGGGTCGAACGGATACCCCATGACGTGCTCAAACTGAATCTGGGCCATCATGTGCTGGTAGTGCTGCCGCTCCTGCATCTCGCGGATATCCAGTGACAAAGCAGCATATGAATCAATAACCTGATCCGTCAGGTCATCGATCCGTCTGTGAGCATCTGGATCCCTGTGTCGGCGTGTCCTACGCCTAGCAGGTCTCACTGGAGAAGTAGCACGTGCAGGCTCAGTGTCCTCCTCATCCAGATCTATAATTGGTGGTGCGCTCGTCCCTGCAGTATCTGTCCATGTATCCATCGGGACTCCACCCTCTCTCTCATTAATTGTCTCCTCATCATCTGCCTCCTCTTCAGTTGGGGCAGCTGCTGCCTCTCTGTAATCCTCCATCAAAGGAGCCCAAGCGGCTTGGCAGCCGCCACCATCGTGCAAGCACTGAGATCCATGTCCTGATAGCTAGCTATATGGGTGACAAGCCCTCCGCAGCAGATGTCTCCCTTCGCTTTGGCCTTGATCTTGTGCAGATCCTCTGCCAACATCAAGCCAAAGTCCGGGATACCTCCAGTAACCATGCAGTACAAACTGAAAAGCTCTCCCTGTCGGATCTTCTAGGGCATCTCAGTACGCGCCAGAAGTGTCTCGCTGAATATCCGGTGGGCTAACCTAAAGGCTAAATGGAAGATGACCTTCTCCCTGAAATCTCCAGGGAGCCATCTATCTGCATGCTCAACAATATGGGCAATCTGCCCCCAAAACTCCCTAGCTACTGATCGGGATGGGAAGTCAACAGTTGTGGGCTTCGGAAAGCCAAAAATATCTCTCCAGTACTCGAGTGGCACTAAGAAGTTCCGGTTCATCAACCGGTACTTCACAAACTGCTTTGTGGGAAGGTAGGTGAAGGAGCTAACGAACTCTAAGGTCGGCTCCAAATAGGCTGGGGCCCGGATCTCAGTAAACTGATCCAGCCCAACTGTAGAAATCATCCTCCTAAGGTCTCCGTCTACCTGGAGGCAATCAAAAGCAGACACATCCAGGAAGCGTGGTGCAATCACTGGACGGCCAGAAATACGGTCGTAATCGACCTGGTGTCGCTCATGGATCACCGGTCGATATGGTCGGGAGGAAGAGGAAGAAGGGGAAGGTGAGGATCTATCCCTAAGGACAAGGCGTCGGTCAGAACTCATTTTCAATTCAGTCACCTCAGTCAACTGACAACACTCAAGAATCACCTCGGCCGAGGCACAGCTCGACTGGACCGAGGCGGAAAACTGGGTTCTAATTCCTTCTGAAAATTCAGTTCTTTTCCCCCAAAATCACTACAATTGCTTCCTATGGGGTACTTAAGCCTTTCCTCAGCAAATGCAAGGGCAACCAAAGCCCAAATCGAAGCGAAAAAGCGAGGTAGGGTTTCGGTTCTATTTTTACCTCGTTCGGCCGAATCGGTTCGATTCTCTTGCAGATCGATGTTGCACTGGGATCCTCTGAGTCTTAATCGCAGTTTGGAGACAGAAATCGTCGAAAACGAGCGAGAATCGGAGAAACGAGGTGAGACTGTCGCCGCGGTCGAGGAAGGGTGAGATGGAAGAGAGAGAAAATAAATCCCCCTTTTATACCCATTTTGGAACTGCTGTCACCTCGGTCGAGATGGTCTCGACTGGACCGAGGTGGTACGGACCGAGGTGGTTCTTCAGAAAACCCTAGTCGCCTCGGTTGCTCAAGGATCATCTCGGTCGAGGTGCTTTGATAGCAACTGAGATACCTCAGTCAAAATCCGTCTTCTCAAATTCTCGAACTTTTGTCCTTCCAGTTATGCTCCCTCCTTAGATATCTCCTGTTATCTGTCTAGAACGCCAAAAACAAAACAATGCAAAGCAAAAGCAAAAACTATCTAAGCAAGACTAGAAAAAGGAAAAGAAAGCAATACCTTGGGTTGCCTCCCAAAAAGCGCTTGGTTTAAGGTCGCTAGCTGGACCATAATGCTTCTCAAACGAGGTATACTGGTGCAACCTCTTCAACCGGAACTTCCGGTTTGTACTTCTTAAGTCTATGACCGTTGACCTTGAAGCTTCCGCTCGTTTTGCCCCATATCTCAACTGCACCATGAGGAAAAACATGTTTCACAACATAAGGTCCGGTCCATCTAGATTTTAACTTACTTGGAAAAAGGCGGAGGCGGGAGTTGAAGAGTAGAACTAAGTCTCCCTCGTTAAGCTCCTTTGGGACGATACGCTTGTCATGACATCTCTTCGTCCTTTCCTTATAGAATTTGGCATTCTCATAAGCGTTCAAACGCAGCTCCTCCAGCTCGTTGATCTCCAATAGCCGCTTCTCGTCGGCCTCCTTAATGTCGAAGTTCAACCATTTGATCGCCCAATATGCTTTGTGTTCTAATTCAACGGGCAAATGGCAAGACTTCTCATATACCAAATTATAAGGGGTCATGCCTATGGGAGTCTTAAATGCGGTCCTGTACGCCCAAAGAGCATCGTCCAATTTCATGGACCAATTCTTCCTTGTCCTAGAGACGGTCTTCTCCAAAATTGCTTTGATTTCTCTATTCGAGATCTCGACCTGTCCACTAGTTTGAGGGTGATAAGGGGTTGATACCTTGTGGGTTACCCCATACTTCGATAGAAGTGCCTTGAACTTCCGGTTGACGAAATGCGTTCCTCCATCGCTGATGATGATGCGTGGAGTTCCAAAACATGGAAAGATAGTCCTGTTTAGGAACTTCACAACCACCTTGGCGTCATTAGTGGGAGAAGCAATGGCTTCAACCCATCTAGAGACGTAATCAACTGCAAGAAGAATATAGAGGTTTCCTCCGGAGGATGGGAAAGGTCCCATGAAGTCAATCCCCCATACATCAAAGATTTCCACCTCTTGAATGTTGTTAAGTGGCATCTCGTTCCTCCTTGATAAATTTCCTGTTCTTTGGCATGCATCACAAGAGACAACAAACGATTGTACATCCTTAAATAATGTAGGCCAAAAGAAACCGGAACGCAATACCTTAGCGCATGTTTTATCGGTGCTAGCATGTCCTCCACAAGGAAGTGAGTGGCAATGCCGTATAACGCTATTAACTTCATCTTCCGGAATGCATCTTCGAAGCATCCTATCCGGCCCGCGCTTGAATAGCACCGGCTCGTCCCAGTAGTAATGTCGTACTTCTTTGAAGAATAACTTCTTTTGAGAGTACGTCAATCCGGGCGGTATTTCCTGGCAAACAAGATAATTTATAATATCATCATACCAAGGTCCTTTATTATCAGAAAGTTGGTGGATAGAATGTTCCACCAACTGAGGATGAATGTCAGAAAAGGGAGTAATAAGTTTGTTATTCTCAGTAGTCTCAGTTGACATCATCTCGCCTTCGACCTCGGTCGAGGCGCAGAGGCGTTGACCGAGATGTTCTTCAGTCGCCTCGCTCAGTCCAGAAAGTGCCTCGGTCGAGGTACTGCAACTGGAACCGAAACTGGAGATCTTCGTCTCCTGGGTTAGCGTCTCAGTTTTAGCTCCTGGATCCTCTTCCAATGCTTTTAAGCTCCGTATATCTGCATCACAAGAAGCATCTATACCTTGCTCCATTAAACTGAAGCTAATAACTCTTTCAAGTGGATCGTTAGTAAGGATAGAGCTCACCAATTCTCTTGATTCTTCTTCATCGTAGATGTTGAAGATATCATCGCTCAACTGCTCCCCTTTCATGGCTGCAAGTAGTGCGAACTCCACCTCATCGCCGCCAATGTTGAATTTCAACTTGGCGTTCTTGCAATCCACGTTGCAACCCGAAGTTGCTAGAAATGGCCTCCCGAGAATAATAGGAACAGGATAATCTGCGGGAATGTCAAGTACAACAAAATCTATAGGTAGATAGAAGTTACCTAACTTGACTGGAACGTCCTCCAAGATGCCCACGGGATGGGTGATGGAGCGATCCGCCATATAAAGTCGAATCTTGACCGGCTTGGGCTCTCCAAGTCCGATCTTCACACATAGCTCCAGCGGGATGATGCTCACGCTGGCTCCTAGATCACAAAGGGCTTCACAAGTGACATCCCCAACTTGAATGGGAATGCAAAATGAGCCGCGATCTCTCAATTTAGGTGGCATCTTCTCCTTCATGATTTGTATGAGCTCCGAGGATTTAGATGTCATTCTAACTTCACCAAAGTCTTCCAGCTTCCTCTTCCTTGATAGGATCTCCTTCAAGAACTTCCCATAGGCGGGCATTCCTAGAATAGCATCAAGGAAAGGAATGTTAATATGCAGCTTATTCATCAAGTCAAGGAACTTACCAAAGTGCTTGTCTAGATGTGCTCTGGCCCTTGACTGGGGGAATGGAAGTGGTGGTTTGTATGCAGGAAGTGGAACATAAACTTCAGTTTTCCCCTCCGCTTTCTGTGGCTCCACCTCGGTTGGTATCTCGGCCGAAGTGTTCTTTGACTGCATCTGGACCGAGGTGGTCTTCGTCGGTACTGGCACCGACCGAGGCATTGGATCTAAAGTTTTCAGTCCACTTCTCGTAGTAATGGCCATGATCTGGCCCTTAGGGTTGCTTTCCGTCCTTGTTGGAAGCTTCCCTGGATCTCTTGGCGCTTCATTCGCCCTACTTGCAAGTTGTTGTTCAAAGGCCTTCTGGGCCTTCGAAAATGAAGTCATAGAAGTCTCTATAGCGTTGAGCTTGATCAAGATAGCCTCCAGAACTGCGTCTTTCTTTTCCGGCTGAGACGAACTTGATCCTTGCCCCTGGCTTTTTACTGGAGTAGAAGAAGAAGAAGGGGAAGAGAGGAAAGGGTTAGAGGAATCGTTAGAGTTGGAGTTTGAATGATTGTTACCAGAATTTTGGTTGTTTGTCCTCCAATTGTTGCTATTGGATCCTCTATTGTTGTTGTTGTAATTGTCGTTCCGGGAACCGTTGTTGTTGTTACGGTATCCATTGTTGTTGTTCCTTTGCCCTTGCTCTTCCTTCTTGGTTTGAGCAACCAAGAGTTCCTTCAATTGCTTCACGTCATTCTTCAAAGATGTGAGTTGATTGTTGTTGGGCTGAGTTTCCTGGAAGTTAACTCTTTTAACTCCACCTTCAGCTCCTTGGTGGGTGTACTTCTCCATATGCAAGGCTTGCTTCTCGATGAAGTCCCAAGCCTCGTCAATCGCCATGTCCATGAAGGTACCAGCGGAGAGTAGTTGGAGATTGAACTGGGTGCTTCCGTCCAGTCCCTTGAAGTATATCTCCAATAATTCTAACTTTGGAATCCCATGATGTGGGCAATCCAAAAGAATGTCCTTGAACCGCTCCCATGACTTGGACAAGCTCTCCTTGTCCTTCATAATGAAAGCGTTGATCTTCCCTCTCATTTCAGCGGTCTTTGAGGGGGGAAAGAATTTGGTCAAGAACTCCGTTGTCATCTCCTCCCATGTGCTGATTTTTCCTGGAGGAAGAGATTGATACCAAGTAAGAGCTCTATCTTTTAAAGAAAAGTAAAAAGGTCTTAGCTTGTAGTTGTTGTTTTCAATCCTTGAAGGTCTCAAGGTTTCCATCAAGATCTCATAGTTTTGAAGATGTTGATGTGGTGATTCCTTCTCTAGCCCTCCGAACTGGCATTGGCGAATCATGGATAGAACTTGCGGTCGAAGTTCATAGTCATGGTCCGCTGAATCTCCTAGGTTAACTCCTGGACGCCTCAGTTGTTGATTAGGATTCATCCTTTGACCTAGGGTTCGTGGGATTCCTGCACTACAAAAAATAAATCAATTAGCCACGCTTGTTGGCGACGATAGCGGTTTGCCGTCGCCAATGGCCTTGATTTGGCAACGGCAACATTAGCGTGGCATAAAATACAAATTATTTGTGTCGGTGTATACGACCGTCGCTAATAGTCATGTAATTGGCGTCGGCTAATCTTTACCGTGGCTAATAAAAGGGACCATTGGCTACGGCTATATGACGCTGACGCCAACAACCAAGGTATTTGACGTCATATGAAAATATTGGGGTAAAAAAAATATAAAAAAATAATTTTCTTTTTCTTAGAATAATTTATAATTCATCCCAAATTCATTTCCCGCAAAAAATTAGGTTTCCCTTTTGCGCCCTTTCCGTTTAGAGATGACAATTTCATCCGAACTCGACGAACACCCGAGCACGCGATCCATAGTAAAAGGGTGAAAACCCAATATGAAGCGGGTGGCGGGTGAAGCGGGTGATGGATCGGGTAGGATTTGGATGGACCTTTCATCCACCCATCACCCGATCCATCATCCATCCATCCACCCACCCGACTTGCTTCACCCGCTTACATCCGTTATTAATAATTGAATAAAATTTTATTTTTAATAAAATCCTAAAAAATTTCCAGATCCTAAGGAGTAAGGACCCTAACTTTGTAATCGTATCCGCGGCAAAGCTTCACGCCTTCACTCTTCAGCTTCAAACTTCATTCTTCGATTGTTCAACATCGCTTGAGTCGTCATCTACTTTTGGCGCCGTCGTTTGAGTCTTCTCCGACTCCAACCGCTGGCAACCGGCTTCAACTCGCTAGGTGTAATACCCGAATTTTTTTTATTTTATTCCAATAAACGCCGAGTCAAACGGTATGGTGGGACCCACCTCCTACGTACTTAAATTTTTACTAAGATTATTACGTGAGTCTATTTTCACACAATAATAATAATAATAATATAATAATAATAATAATAATAATAATATAATAATAGTAATAATAATAATAATAATAATAATAATAATAATAATAATAAATTGTTCCTATTCTTATTTTTTTTCCCAATCATCTTACTTTTATGCTATTTTTTCCTTTTCAAATTTTCTTTATTTTTTTCCCTCCTTATGACGTGAGAGGGATCAACTTCATTGGTTTTCATGTTAACCCTAGCTGATCCCTTCTCCCTTCCTTCTTATGAAGTTTTCATGTTAACCCTAGGTGATCCCTTCTCCCTTCCTTCTCAACACCAGCCGCCCCCTCCCCTTCTCTTGCACTCTCTCACGCAGACCTTCTCTCCCCTTACCTTCTACTCACGCCGGCCTCAAATAACCCTCACGCCGGCCTCCCCTCAACACTCTCTCTCACACAATAGTAGTCCGGCAAGAGGCGCCAAGGAAACAGCAACGCACCTGCCACCGAAGGCCTCTCCTGTGTCTTCGCTGCAGACCAGTTTCCAGCCTGCACCGCCGCATCACCAGACGTCCATTGTTGCCAGTCCTGCACCAGGGGTTTGCGAGAACCGACCGGAAGAAGGCTCAACCGTATAAGCCGCTTGTTTGACGCCTTGTTGCTTCCTTGTTTCCGCCGTGTTGCTGCCTGATTTCCACGACCACTGCCGTCAGTCCGGTGTCAAAGATTTTGCGGGTTGCCATAACTGTCCGCCAAGCTGAAGCCGCCTGCTACTTGCGTCGTCTTTTGCTGTCGGATTCTTCTTGTGCCATCAATCTCTTCGTCCTCTTTTGTGTGCAGATTTGGGTCTGATTATGGGTGAGAATATCTTGTTTGTTTTAACCCTAAATTTGTGAAATTGGGGGGTTTTGTGAAATTAGGTTTAATTGATACTGTTGATTTTCAATTAACCTTGGCTGCTATTTAAAATGTTGTACATATTGTACATGATAGTCTTGCTTCTTATAATTTTAGGATAAGGGTTTGTTTGATTACTCATTGTAGGTGTTTACAGAGATTAAAGATGTTGAGCTACCACATCCCTTCCAAGCTAATCACAAATGCTGAAGCAATGGATTGCTAAAGGAAGTAGTTAGGTAGAGGTTTTGTACGTGGTTGCTTTTACACTTTTGTACGTGGTTGTTCTGGGATGCATTCTTCTTACTAAAGGAAGTCGTTAGGTAGAGGTTTGACTTTACAAAATACCAGTGTTGTCTGTATTTTTTTGTATGGTGGAAGATGTATTTTTGTGTCTACATTGATCCGAAATTGGTTGCATCTACATGACTTTATATATGTGCAATTGTAATTTCTCTTTCAGGTTGGGAACTTCGGAGTGGAGCCTCCTGGATTGTTTCGAGGCCGTGGTGAACATCCCAAAGTTCTTTCTTTTGACCTTGAGTTGCAGGATGTATGTCATTAGCTTCATCTGGAAGTTCCCCTTCTATTTTTTATATTTATTTCTAAAGTGTAAACATTGCTTTTCTTGTCTTCATCCTTTCACCATGTTTTTTCCCTTACTTTCTACAGCACATCATATGATTCTGCAATATTATCTTATCGTAGGAAAGTCGTGGCTAATAAACTGAATGTTGGTTCCCAGTTTGCGAGAGGATTATGCAGTATATGAAATTTAAATTCTGGGAGAGGTTGTAGTTGTAAACCATGAATCAAGTTCATTTTCTTATTGTGTTATTAGTAGAGAGTATTGCATCTCTGAACATAATGATGTAGGGGGATTGTTTCCGGATTCAGATTTCAAACCTAGATTATTATCAACTTATGCCTTTTCAGGGTGCCATTGTTTCTGATTATTGCCAGTCTTGATGAGCTAGCCTTTCCTTCTCTCTTGGTAATTACTTCACTCCTCTCATTCTTTCAGTTATTGTATACATTGTTACAACTAAGTCTCGTAGAGAGCTAAAAGTCTAGCATGTAAATGTAGTTTGTGGAACTGGTAGATTGCACCTTCAAGACACTTAGATCATGAATGCTATACTGGATAAACACATATAGAATGTAGTTTTGCCTATCATAGAATGAAGCTAATAAAAGAGTATAGTGAAAGTGTTCGTTATCTTATTGATATTCCTAGAATCTTGACATTTTTTATAACATAACTACATATTGTAAAACTATGGTGGATATATAACCGATACATTGTTACAACTAAGTCTCGTAGAGAGCTAAAAGTCTAGTTTTGGAACTGGTAGATCGCACCTTCAAGATACTTAGATCACAAATGTTATACTGGATAAACACATATAGAATATAGTTTTGCCTGCCATAGAATGAAGCTAATAAATGAGTATATGGAAGTGTTCGTTCTCTGATTGATATTCCTAGAATCTTGACATTTATCTCTAACACAACTGCATATTGTAAAACTATGGTGGAAATATAACTGATACAACAGATCAAGCGGAATGGTACGTAGTATTGAGTTTGGCGTAAGACCTATATACACTTGCTTCTATTTTAGAAAATCGCTCTAATCTTACTAAGCTTCAAGGAGATGATTGTGCTGATTTATTTTTGAGATTGTCTTGATAACCTAATTACATGGTCAATTGCCTCAACATATGATTTGTTGTACAAGTTTTTCATTTATTTTAGTGGGATTGATTTAATTTTGACACAGTATGATTTGGAATATTTGGTTCATTTGAAAAGTGAGTAAATTAACAACTGCATACCGATTATTTAACAATTTTCTTCCATGTCAAATATGAGTGAATTGTCAAATGACAATTCACTGATGAGGTATTATTTTTATGTCTAAAAATGATTCTGAATATTGTTTGGCTCACCACATGTTTATGTATCTATCTCCAGGTAATCCGCGCCTTTGGCAGCTTGGAAAAATGTATGGATGCGATAAATTTAATATTAAACCGTATCTTGTTTCTGTAGCAAAGGTAAGAGTACTCTTCATAGTGTTGCGTTTTGGTAGGTTTCCTTTGGGACATTTGGTATTCATTTGCTTCTCCATTCTCCGACAGGCACTCTCTTCAGCGTATATGCCCATTGGGGATGTCCTTGTGAGCCCCGAAGTTTCAGAAGTTATAAAGTCCCAAAGTAACAGACTTGGTACGAATGTTGTCAACATTCCTAATTAAGCAAAAAACTATGTTGTTTACCGGCTTCAGTTCAGTTCAAAAATGCTTCTTTGTGGGTGTTTTCAGTCATGGGTTTACTTAAATATATGGCCCATGAATGACCTTTGTGCAGAAAAGAGCATTTATCTAATTTGGAGACTGTTTATAGCATATAACATCTACCAGTCTGAAGTATCTGAGTGAAAAGTATTGTGCTGATTTTTGCTTGATTTGGTGTGTTGAATTTTGCTTTTAAAAATGTGCTGATTTTGCAACTTCTACTTTTTTGTACTCTTTGACCTTGTGTGGTTTTCTAGGGTTTATTTGGCGTAACATCTCCTTACTCGAAGACAAAGCAATTCTGTCCAACTGAATTGTGACTGGTAAGTGGAAACTTTTCTAAACTACACTTGTGTTTCTGATCAGCTTTGTTTTAGTAGGAATTTTGCTTTCTTATTGTTATTATTTCATATTTTATAGATTGCAACTATTACACAACAAAAGAGTCTACTGGAGATGGAGATCATGTACATCAGAAAAGGAACCAATTAACGAAAATGAGCCAGTTGATGAAGAATTTGTCCAAGTAGATGTTTAGATCGTGGAAGTGTGTGATTGTGAACTACATACCACTTCGTTAAAGATGAAGGACATCTAGGTTTTGTACATTTAGATTGTGAACTTTTTTACACTTTGAATCGTGTTATTTCGATTGTTTTGAATGTTAAATACACTCTTTTTGTTTATAAAAATTATTGTTCCAAATTGATAGTCATTTAGATGTTTTTAAACAGTACAAGTTGTGTTTTTGTTTTAAAGGTTTGATAGGATTTTTCCACCAAATTTACAAATTGTCACGACATGTTAACGTTGTCAAAGATTAATACTTAAAAACACTTTTTAACAATTTGCGACGACGCATGTCGTTGCTAAAATATAAAATTTTCCCACCAAAATTTAAAATTTGCGACGGCAGTATCCGTCGCCAAAATTCAAAAATTCGCATCAATTTGGAAATTAACGACACAGGGACGGCGACGGCTGTTGCCGACGCGATATATTAGCGACGGTAAATATCCGTCGCAAAATGTTTTAGCGACGGCAAAACTGCCGTGGCGAAAAAATTCACGTCGCCTGTTCTGGCGTCGCCCTTTCCACCGTCGCCAAGCCGTCGCCGTTGATGGTTGGCGTCGGCAGATAGCTTTTCTGCCGTCGCCAACATCCGTGGGAAATTGAATTATTTTTTGTAGTGCTGCAAGAAGAACACCTCGGACTGGCATCCGAGGTGGAAGTAGCTCGGCCAGGGCGTCAGGTACTGGGACCTGCCTCGGTCGAGGGTCAGCAACTGGGACCTGCCTCGGTCCAGCATCGGGAACTGAGTCTTTCCTTGGTCGAAGTAGAATCTGGTCTCGTATGACGGCCATCTCTGCTTCGATTGCTTCAGTCTTGGTGCGAGTTTCTTCCTTCTCTCGCCTTAGTTCTTCCCTGCTGAGGCGTAGCAGTTCTAACGCCTCTTTCAACTCGGCCTCAAGATCGCAGTTGTTTTGTTGGGCCATCTTCGGCCTCAAGATTGTAAGGAATGATTAATACTTTCATCATTATGAAAGTATTAATCAAATATATGGGAAGAAGGTGAATATTTGAACAAGAAGAATTTAATGAAAAGACTTCAATAACTGAATCAAATATCACAACAAAAGCGTTCCTTGGATAGCAATCCAACAAGACAAGCCAACAAGGAAGGAGATTGAAGACAATCTTACAAAACCCTCCAAAAGCTATAAAAGCTACAATCTTCAATCTTCCTTCAACCTTCAAAAAGGTTCTTCAAATCTCCCAACTGGAGTATGCGGATGTATGCAGCGTGTTTTTTGGTGTAAGCGGGGGTTTTCAGCCGTAAGCGAGATGTTGGATTTTTGGAAATCCAACCCTTTTTATAGGAAAATAACCCTCCAAAAATAAGATATCTTAGAAAGATCTTTTCCCATAAAAATAGGTAAAATATAAGATCTTCTTCCTTCCAGGAGCCAAGCCCAAAAATATAAGATCACTTTCCAAAGATAAAATATCCAAGCCAAGAATAAAATAATTTTCGCCGAATCCTAGGTATTCGCCTCGGTCGAGTCGGCGTCTCTGGATCACCTCGGTCGAGATGAATCTCTGGTCAACCGAGGTGAGTCTCAACTGAATGTGAAATCTCTCAAAACTGGTCCAAAGTAAATCTTTAACCCATGGCTATGCTTCCTGGATGGTTCCTTATGCTCCTCAATGTAGCTCCAATGACTCCATAGCTCCTTTTGCTCCTTTTTGATGCAAAACGTACCATTTAACCTACGATTACAACAAAACTAGGTGTAGACCTCGATTCTTGCAAAGGTAGATGAAATGGTAATATAATCACATAATATACATACAAATATGCAGATTATGAAAGATAAAATGTCTAAACAAACCCCAAAATATAGACTATAATTCATGCTATCAAAATACCCCATACTTAGCCCTTGCTTGTCCCCAAGCAAGTTCCGCATATAGAAGACAAGATAGAATGGATTATTAGTCATGAAAATCAATGAAAAGTCTTTCAAAAACATTTTTATGATGTGCAACAATCATAGATCACTCTAAGAGAATACTTTATGGAATTTAAAATCCAAATATGATCAAAACATTTTATAAATATAGGAAAGTTGTTCATCTTTGCATAAAATCATAGAATGCATAATAAGTCATAATTATCAAAATTAATCATGTATAATCCAGTTTAAACCACTAAGTCAATCAACAAGCTCAAGGTCTCAAGGGCTTCCCAAAAGAAAGGTCAAGAAATGTGTAGGGTAGGGATGTATGTAAGGTAATGTGGTGCTAGAATCCGGGAAAATGATGAACTTCACTTTCACTTTGACTTGCAACATCTTCCATCAATAAGCTTTGCTTATTTCACTTTTTCTTTTACTTTACTTTTTGGGATGCATGGACAGAGGTGCACAATAACCGAAGCCTAGGAGATCCGCAATCATCAATTTCTCGAGATGCAAAAAACCCTTGATGCACATACCATGACCCGTTAGGAATATCGCTCAATCTGACTTTGACAAGACACAAACACCCGGCTATGTGAATGGTGCCGAGTTACTCATCTTCATGATTGACTTCCCCAAACCTATTATTGCTTTCTAACACTTTTACTTCCAGCCACTTCTCAACCTTAACTTCACTTGCTTTCACCACTTCGCTTGCTTCCAAATTCCCGGATAGGTAAAGGGAGGCAAAATGTATATGAGGGGCTAAGCATGATTTAAGAAGAAGAAGAGAGAAGAATGAATTGCCTTGGTCTTTCCAGGAAGAAAGTGAGAGAACTCATAATGTGCTGTCAACCTTCAAATTCAACATAATTTAGATAAAAACAAAGTATTAAACATGCCAATAATTTCAAACAAAGCATTTAGCAACTTAAACATATCATAAAACCTTTCAAACACATAAAGATTTCAAAACTAGTCAGTAAACAAGATCTTCACTGAGATCATATCCAGATAAGAAGCACAAAAATCGTTTTCGAAAACTCTCAGTTAACCCACCTCGGTCGAGATGTTCATGGTTCAACCGAGGTGAAACGCCTCGTTTGGCCAGGACTGACTCGGTCGAGGTTAAAAAAAATTTTTTTAAAACCAGTTTTTGACGTTTTTCTCAATCAAATAACCTATATGCATGTATGTAATCTCAGATAAAACCATAGAAGCAAAATAATCATAAATATCCAATAATATAGAGTCATACATCACATAAGTCAATCAAATACATAAACACCCCATACTTGGGACACACTGTCCCAGTGGGTCAAAATAAGTCTAAGGACAGGATACTCACCGAACATAGCTAAACTGCATGAAGAAGTAAGAAACAACTCCCAGATAAGACCATCTCGGTTGGCGAAGCACATCTCGGTCGAGGTGTTGTGACAGTACCCGAGATGTATCTCAGTAAAGCTCGTTTCCTCAACTTCTCGAAATTTTGTTCTTCCAGTGTAGCTCCTGAACTGTGATCCTTCCTTTTGGAATACCTGGTTGTTGTCTAGAGGAAAACAAAAACAAAGCAACTATCTAAACTAAACTAGAAAAGGGAGAAGAAAGCAATACCTTGGGTTGCCTCCCAAGAAGCGCTTGGTTTAAGGTCGCTAGCTGGACCATACGGCATGGGATTACTCAATGCACTTCGAATGTCG
The DNA here is from genome assembly GCA_033239125.1 of Fagopyrum homotropicum. NCBI lineage: Eukaryota > Viridiplantae > Streptophyta > Magnoliopsida > Caryophyllales > Polygonaceae > Fagopyrum > Fagopyrum homotropicum. Next base: position 140,678,579 of record BSWB01000003.1, on the reverse strand, counting down.
TGGAGTGCTCATCACATCCGTAAAAATCTTCCAAGAAGGTTCCGGTTCCTAACTTCACCGGCAAATGGTAAGATCTCCCACGTACAAGCTTGTACAGTTTGATTCTCACCGGAATTCGTCTAGACTTCCTGCACTTCAATGGGACATTCCTCGTGTCCCATCCTTTCCTTGATCGAGAAAACAGTTTCTCGAGAATTATAGCAGCTTCCCCATCTATAGCTTGGGGATGGTACAGGGTCCTGAGCATGCGAGGGACCCCATACTTGAACAAGAGACTCTTCATCGCCTTAGCGGTGTAATGCTTGCCAACTCCACTCCTCATGATCCGAGGAGCTTCTTCTTCCAACAATTTCAAGGAAGACTTCATCTTGATCTTTGGAGGTTCTTTCGGAAGAGACCTCCAACTCTCCGGTGCTTTCCTGAAAAACTCAAAAATTTTAATAGGGATTTTGAATGGAGTAAGAGAACTTACCTTGTAAAGTTCTCCAAAGCTCGGATCAGGTTTCATGTTAGGTTGATAACCAACACATGAAATCTCTCTCAACTCAGTTGATCTTTCTTCCACCTTGGTCACAATCTCAGTAATTTGACCAAGGTTCTCTGCATCTTCTGCTTCCAGTTTTGCAGATTCTTCCATCTCGGCCGAGATCTCTTCCACTTCGACCGAGGTCTCAACAGTCAGATCGAGACCTTCCATATCCTCCTGTTCCTCAGAAGTTTCAGGAGAAATTTTGGGTTCGATAAGGGGGATGCTTGGAACGTGCAACACTTCCTTATGCTCCTCTTGCGGCTTAGCATAGGATAGGGTGCTTTCCTTGAGCTCTTCCATCTTCTTCATCAACTTCTCCCATCTTGATTCAAGAGAATCTTCCGGAGGTTGCTCACAAATCTTCTTAGGGACATTCAGTTCATCCCACTTCGCAAGTTCACGCTGAATGGCCTCTTCTCTTTCCCATTCATTGTTGAACCAATAGAAGGAGTACTTCTCCTCCAAGTATTCATAATGGTCCGCCCTAGCACTTTGCCTTGCTATCCAGGCTGGATCAAGTGTAGTCATCGGAAATCCTGAAAACTACAAAACTCATAGAAAGAGTAGTTAGTAGCAACAGGGGCAAGTGCCCCGAAAGCAAACCGCAACTGGCTCGGTCTAGACCAAGTCCCCGGCAACGGCGCCAAAAACTTGTTCGCTCCAAACGGTGTGTGCAAGCTTTAAATTTATAACCCTAGACTTAAGCTTAAAACAAGGATGCGAACCCGCAGTGTACGGGTCAATCGTAGTAAAAAGCAAGGAATTCCAGGGGTCGATCACAGGGACTCGGTGAAACAAAGTCCGATAACGGTAAGCTTCGTAAATACTAACCACAAGAGCAATTAAAACGATCAAAGATGAATAAGAAGTCAATAAAGCAAACATGTAATTCTAGGGATTAAAGCATCTAGTTGCGGTTCCAACTCAAGATCTAAAGATAAGCGGACAAAGCTGAGATTTTTGCATGGGGAAGGTGTTACTAAAGTGGAATAGATCACCGGGTAAGTCTCACTACTCACTAATCCTAAACCGTAACTCTTATTACCGGGTAAGTCTCAAGGAATCAAGATAAAGAACTATAACCTCAAACTAGCACACCATCTAAGGGAATAGAATCAACCTTTACCGGGTAAGTCTCAGGCTAACTCACAAAGATGGGATGGAAGCACACTCAAACCCCAATAAAGGATAAACCATTATTACCTACACTTATGATCTTAGGTACACAAACTAAGGAATTACCGGGTAAGTCTCATCCTAAGTTTGCATTGAACCAGGAAAGGTGTAATAAGAATAGGATTTGGCAAACTCTAACACTTAACTCTCAGTTTAGGATCGGATAAGTCACCTCGGTCAGCCAAATTCCACCCCGGCCGAGATGTTCATCGACTGAGCGAGATGCTTTTGGTTAAGGTTAAAGACTCGAACTTTCAGGATCCTACTGGAATCTAAGATTATTCTATCATTGTTTTTCCCACAACCTTCAGCCAATCACCCTAGAATCACACAAGGAAATTAGCCACTCATCATCATTATGAAAGTATTAATCAAATATATGGGAAGAAGGTGAATATTTGAACAAGAAGAATTTAATGAAAAGACTTCAATAACTGAATCAAATATCACAACAAAAGCGTTCCTTGGATAGCAATCCAACAAGACAAGCCAACAAGGAAGGAGATTGAAGACAATCTTATAAAACCCTCCAAAAGCTATAAAAGCTACAATCTTCAATCTTCCTTCAACCTTCAAAAAGGTTCTTCAAATCTCCCAACTGGAGTATGCGGATGTATGCAGCGTGTTTTTTGGTGTAAGCGGGGGTTTTCAGCCGTAAGCGAGATGTTGGATTTTTGGAAATCCAACCCTTTTTATAGGAAAATAACCCTCCAAAAATAAGATATCTTAGAAAGATCTTTTCCCATAAAAATAGGTAAAATATAAGATCTTCTTCCTTCCAGGAGCCAAGCCCAAAAATATAAGATCACTTTCCAAAGATAAAAGATCTCAGCGAAGAATAAAATAATTTTCGCCGCATCCTACGTATTCGCCTCGGTCGAGTCGGCGTCTCTAGATCACCTCGGTCGAGATGAATCTCTGGTCAACCGAGGTGAGTCTCAACTGAATGTGAAATCTCTCAAAACTGGTCCAAAGTAAATCTTTAACCCATGGCTATACTTCCTGGATGGTTCCTTATGCTCCTCAATGTAGCTCCAATGACTCCATAGCTCCTTTTGCTCCTTTTTGATGCAAAATGTTCCATTTAACCTACGATTACAACAAAACTAGGTGTAGACCTCGATTCTTGCAAAGGTAGATGAAATGGTAATATAATCACATAATATACATACAAATATGCAGATTATGAAAGATAAAACGTCTAAACAAACCCCAAAATATAGACTATAATTCATGCTATCAAAGCGTCTAGACAATCCTGCGAAAAATCAAAAACCGCATCTTTCATCAAGAGATTAGTTAGCGGTTTTGAAATTTTAGAAAAGTCTTTGATAAATCTCCTATAGAATCCTGCGTGTCCTAGGAACTTCGTATCCCCTTCACCGAAGATGGAGGAGGAAGCTTCTCTATAGTCTCTATCTTCGCCTTATCAACTTCGATCCCTCTATTAGAGATCAAGTGTCCTAACACAATGCCTTCCTTAACCATGAATTGACACTTCTTCCAATTAAGAACTAGGTTAGTGTCTTCACACCTTTGCAACACAAGAGAAAGGTTAGAAAGACAATTATCGAATGAGGAACCATAAACAGAAAAATCGTCCATAAAAACCTCCATGATTTCCTCAATATACTCCAAGAAGATGGCCATCATACACATTTGAAAGGTGGCTGGAGCGTTGCAGAGTCCGAATGGCATCCTCCTATATGCAAACGTACCCCACGGGCACGTGAATATGGTCTTCTCTTGATCGTCCGGATGGATCGGAATCTGGAAGAAACCACTATAACCGTCAAGATAACAAAAATAGGAGTGTTGTGCTAACCTTTCAAGCATTTGATCTATGAATGGTAGTGGGAAGTGATCCTTCCTAGTTGCATTGTTCAGCTTGCGGTAATCAATGCACATCCTCCATCCCGTCACGGTTCTTGTAGGAATGAGCTCATTGTTCTTGTTAGACATAACCGTTATTCCTCCTTTCTTCGGGACTACTTAAACAGGGCTCACTCACTTGCTATCGGAGATAGGATAGATGATACTTGCGTCAAGTAACTTAAGAATTTCCTTCTTGACAACCTCCTTCATGATCGGATTTAACCGTCTTGGAGGTTGTCTTGAAGGCTTGAAATCCTCTTCCATTAGAATCTTGTGCATGCATAAAGAAGGTTTGATTCCTACAAGATCCTCTATGGAATAACCTAAGGCCTTTTTATGTTTCCTTAAAACAACCATTAGTTTATCATGCTCATCTTCACTTAAATCGGAACTAACAATAACGGGAAAAGTAGAATTAGTTCCAAGAAATGCATACCAAAGATGTGTGGGAAGTGGCTTCAATTCCATTGCTATTGGTGCTTTTGATGAGTCTTGAGGTGTGTCCAATGCTTCCTTAGAGGTCTCTAAGGGTGTAGGAGTGATTGAAGAAGACTCAAGAGCATTTGTGGAAAGAACGGAATTGTTCTCAGAAATTCCCAAAATTACGGCACCACTGTTACTTCCACGGCCGTGGTTTTGGCCATGGATTTTTCTGTTTTGCTCAAAATAAGAGTTTACGGGTAGTTTTGGAGAAACCACGGCCGTGGAATAGCACGACTGACCGTGATTCCTCACGTTTTCTGAGCTATCGTTAAGTTTTTCAAACTCTTCTTCTTGCACTTCCTTTAGCTCTTCCAAGGCTTCAACCTCAACATTACAATCCTCTTCTTCTCCCTTTTCCATGATGCTTATGGTTATGACCTTTTGCAATGGATCTTTGAATAAGATCGAGCTCACTTCCTCTCCAGACGTTTCTTCGTCATAGATGTTGAACATGTCTTCTCCAAGTGTTGGCTCTTTCACCAAGGTTGAAAGAACAAACTCAACCTTCTCTTCTCCTATGTCGAAGGCTAGTCTAGCATTCTTGCAATCCACAATACAACCGGAGGTTGTAAGAAACGGTCTTCTGAGTATGATCGGAACCGGGCAATCTGCAGGAATGTCAAGCACAACAAAGTCTATTGGAATATAGAACTTACCGATCGAGCTTGACAGGGACATCTTCAATGATACCGACGAGACGAGTTATGGATCGATCCGTCATGTACAAAGTCATCTTACCCGGTTTAGGCTCACCTAAACCGACCTTCCTAGATAAAGCAAGCGGGATGATGCTTACGCTTGCTCCTAAGTCACAAAGAGCGTCATATGTGACTTCTCCTACTCCAATCGGAATGCAAAATGACCCCGGATCTCTCAGCTTTGGGGGCATCTTTTCCGTCATCGTTTTGATAAGCTCCGAAGACTCCGAACTCATCTTGACTTCTCCAAAGTCTTCTAGCTACTTCTTGTTAGAGAGGATTTCCTTTAAGAACTTCCCGTAAGCGGGCATACCTACAATAGCATCAATGAAAGGTATATTAATGTGCAGTTTGCCCATTAGTTAAATGAACTTACGGAACTACTTGTCTAGACGCGCTCTTGCTCTAGATTGCAGGAATGGTAGGGGAGATTTATAAGCTGGAGGAGGAACATAGACGTCTTCCTTCTCCTTCCCCTTTTCTTTCTCCTTCTTGGCTGGAACTTCTACAAATTTAAGATGCCGGTCGGTAGTTGTTACTCCGCTCCTAGTTGTGATAACCATCACCTTTCCCTTCGGGTTGTCCTCCGTCTTTCCGGGAAGCTTTCCTTGATCTCTAGGAGCTTCTCCGGCCTTGCTGAATACTTGGTTTTCCAAAGCTTTGTGAGCTTTGTCAACCTTTGTAATGTAGCTCTCCAATCCTTGAAGCTTTCCAATATTGTCTCTAACATGGGATCGGACTTCTCCTTCTCCGAACTGCTTGAGTTGTTTGATGCTTGCCTCTGGCTTTTCAAAGGGGTAGAAGAAGAAGAAGGTGATGTTACTGAATTTCTAGAATTTGAACAAGAATTACCGAAATTTTGTTGTTGGTTGGACCGCCAATTGTTGTTAGAATTCCTATTGTTGTTGTTATTCCAATTGTTGTTCCAATTGTTATTCCGGTTGTTGTTTGATAGCATGAATTGTAGTCTATATTTTGGGACTTGTTTAGACGTTTTATCCTCAATAATCTGCATGTTTGTATGCATATTATGTGTTTAGATTGCCATTTCATCTACCTTTGCGGGAATCAAGGTCTACCTCAAGTTTCATTGTAATTGTAGGTAAAACGCCACATTTTGGACTAAAATAGAGCTAAAGGAGCTAAGGAATCATTGGAGCTACATTCAGGAGCTTAAAGAAGAACTCAGGAAACATGGAAATGGATTAAAGATTTCTTTTGGACCAGATTTAAGAGATTTCACATTCAGTTGTGATTCATCTTGGTCAGCTACAGTATCACCTCGACCGAGGTGATTTTGAGGAGCGCCCCGACCGAGGCGAACACCCTGGACGCGGCGAGATATATTTTATTTGGCTGTGATCTTTTAATTATGGAAATAAGATCTTATATTTTTGGGCTGGATTTTTGGAAGGAAGAAGATATTCAGCTGATATACTTTTACCTATTTTATGGAAAATATCTTTCTAAGATATTTTATCTTTGGAGAGGCAATTTTCCTATAAAAAGGGTTGGATTTTCCACAAAAAGAGACATGCTTAGAGAGCTGAAAGAATCCAGCAATTAAGGGATTTTTTCAGGATTATTTGAAGGAAGGAAGATTGAAGGTCAATCTAGGAAGGATTGATAGCTTTTTATAGCTTTTGTGAAGGGTTTTGTAAAACTTTCTTAGATTCCCTTCTTGTTAATTTATCTTGTTGGATTTGTTATCCAAGGAACGCTCATATTTGTGATATTTGATTCAGTTATTGAAGCTTTGTTCTTAAAGTCTTTGTGTTCAAATATTCACTTTCTTCCCATTAATTTGATTATTGCTTTCATGATGATGAGTGGCTAATTTCTTTGTGTGATCTAGGGTGATTGGCTGAAAGTTATGGAAAAGACGATGATAGAATGATCTTAATCCCAGTAGGACCTTGAAAGCTCGAGTCTTTATCCTTAGCCCTAGAACATCTCGCTCAGCCGATGAACACCCCGGCCGAGGTGGAATTCGTCTGACCGAGGTGACCTTTGATCCAAAACTGAGAGTTAAGTGTTAGAGTTTGCCAATTCCTATTCTTATTATACCTTTCCTGGTTCAATGCAAGCCTAGGATGAGACTTACCCGGTAATTCCTTTGTTTGTTTACCCAAGATCATAAGTGTAGGTAATAAAGGTTTATCCTTTATTGGGGTTTGAGTGCGCCTTCATCCCATCTTTGTAAGTTAGCCTGAGACTTACCCGGTAAAGGTTGATTCTAATCGCTTAGGTGGTGTGTTGGTTTGAGGTTATAGTTCTTTTCCTTAATTCCTTGAGACTTACCCGGTAATAGGAGTTACGGTTTGGGATTGTGAGTAGTGAGACTTACCCGGTGATCTACTCCGCTTTAGAAACACCTTCCCTTTGCAAAATCTCAGCTTTGTCCGCTTATCTTTAGATCTTGAGTTGGAACCACAACTAGATGCTTTAATCCCTAGAATTGCATATTCCTTTAATTGACTTTTTATCATCTTTGATTGCTTTAATTGCTTTCGTGGTTAGTAATTACATAGACTACTTATACCTGTTTTGTTTCACTAAGTCCTTGTGATCGACCCCTGTAATTTCTTGCTTTTACTACGATTGACCCGTACACTGCGGGTTCGCATCCTTGTTTAAGCTTATTTCCTCGGTTATAAATTTAAAGCTTGCACAAACCGTTTGGAGCGAACAAGTTTTTGGCGCCGTTGCCGGGGACTTGGTCTAGACCAAGCCAGTTGCGGTAGTCTTTCGGGGCACTTGCCCCTGTTGCTACTAACCACTCTACTTGAGTGACTTTCGCAGGTTCTTTTTCTTAGGTTTATGCGAAGAACCCGCGTTGGGAAGGAAATCGATCCTTACGATCCTGAACCAGAAAAGACATACAAGAGACGCTTAAAGGAAGCGAAGATGGCTAACCAAGATGATCGCGACCTTGAGGCCGAATTGAAGGAGGCATTGGAACAACTACGCCTCAGTAAAGAAGAACTGTGACTGGAAAGAGAAGAAACTCGCGCAAGGACGGAGGCGATCGAAGCAGATATGGCAGCTTTACGGGACCAATATCTACCTCGACCGAATCCAGATCCTCGACCGAGGCAAGACCCAGATCCACCTCCTCGACCGAGGCAGGACCTAGTTCCAGCTTTCCCGGTTGAGATAATTCCACCTCGGATGCTGGTCCGAAACGCTCTTATTGTAGGTGTTCCACAAACCCTAGGGCAGCGGATGAACCCTAACCAGCAACTGAGGCGTTCGGGAGTCAACCTCGGCGATCCAGCGGAGCATGATTATGAACTCGACCGCAAGTTTTTTCCATGATCCGCCAATGCCAGTTTGGAGGGCTAGAGAGGGAATCTCCGCATCAACATCTGCAAAACTATGAGATCTTGATGAAGATCTTGAGACCTTCAAGGCTGGAAAACAACAATTACAAGCTAAGGCCTTTCTACTTCTCTTTGAAAGATAGGACACTTACTTGGTATCAATCTCTCCCCCCGGAAAAATCAACACTTGGGAAGAGATGACGACAAAGTTCTTGACTAAATTCTTTCCCCCCTCAAAGACCGCTGAAATGAGAGGGAAGATCAATGCATTCATCATGAAGGACAAGGAGAGTTTGTCCAAGTCATGGGAGAGATTTAAAGACATCCTTTTGGATTGCCCACATCACGGGATTCCAAAGATAGATTTGTTGGAAATATACTTCAAGGGACTGGACGGGAACACCCATATCAACCTTCAATTGCTATCCGCCGGCACGTTCATGGACATGCCGATTGACGAAGCTTGGGAGTTCATAGAAAAACAAGATTTGCACATGGAGAAATATTCCCATCAAGGAGCTGAAGGTGGAGTTAAAAGAGTCAACTTCCAAGAAGCTCCATCAAACAATAATCAACTCACCTCGTTGAAGAACGATGTGAAGCAATTGAAAGAACTTTTGGTTGCTCAAACCAAAAAGGAAGAGGGAGGATATCAAGGGCCAAGGAACAACAATCAAGGTTCCCGAAACAACAACTACAACAACAATAGAGGCTCCAACAGCAACAATTGGAGATCCAATAATCAAAAATCGGGTAACCCTTACTCTAACTCAAATTCAAACGATTCATCGAATCCTTTCCTCTCTTCTTCCTCTTCTTCTACTCCATTAAAGAGCCAACAACAAGGATCAAGTTCATCCCAACCAGAAAAGAAAGATGCAGCGTTGGAGGCTATCTTGATCAAACTAAACCCGATGGAGACATCCATAACTTCATTTTCAAAGGCACAAAAGGCCTTAGAACAACAACTCTTTAACAAGGCGAATGAAGTGCCAAGAGATCCAGGGAAGCTCCTAGCAAGGACAGAGAGCAATCTCAAGGGACAAATCATGGCAATAACGACGAGAAGTGGATTGAAAACTGCAGATCCAATGCCTCGGTCGATGCCAGTACAGACGAAGAACACCTCGGTCCAGGTACAGTCGAAGAACACCTCGACCGAGGTACCAACCGAGGTGGAGCCTTAGAAAGCGGAGGAGAAATCTAAAGTTTATGTTCCACCTCCTGCTCATAAACCACCACTTCCATTGCCGCAGTCAAGGGCCAGAGCACATCTAGACAAACACTTTGTGGTAAGTTCCTTGACTTGATGAATAAACTACAAATTAACATTCCTTTCGTTGATGCTATTCTAGGGATGCCCGCATATGGGAGGTTCTTAAAATAGATTCTATTAAGGAAAAGAAAGTTGGAAGACCTAGGTGAAGTATGGATGACATCTAAATCCTCGGAGCTCATTCAAATCATGAAGGAGAAGATGCCACCCAAATTAAGGGATCCCGGCTCGTTTTGCATTCCCATACAAGTTGGGGATGTGACTTGCGAAGCCTTGTGTGATCTAGGAGCCAGCGTGAGCATCATCCCGCTGGAGCTATGGGTGAAGATTGGCCTTGGAGAGCTCAAGCCAGTGAAGATAAGGCTATACATGGCCGATCGCTCCATTACCCATCCCGTGGGTATTTTGGAAGACGTTCCGGTTAAGTTAGGTAACTTTTACTTACCTATAGACTTTGTAGTACTTGACATTCCCGCAGATTATCCCGTTCCTATCATTCTCGGGAGACCATTTCTAGCAACTTCGGGTTGCAACATGGATTGTAAGAACGCCAAGTTGAAGTTCAACATTGGCGGAGATGAAATGGAGTTTGCATTACTTGCTGCAATGAAAGGAGAGCAGCTGGAAGATGATATCTTCAACATCTATGATGAAGAAGAATCGAGAGAACTGGTGAGCTCTATCCTTATTAATGATCCACTTGAAAAAGTTATTAGCTTTGGCTTAATCGAGGAAGGTATAGATCCTTCTTGTAATGCAAATATACGGAGCTTAAAGGCACTGGAAGAAGATCAAGGAGCCAAATTTGAAAAACTAATCCATGAGAAGAAGATCTCCAGTTTCGGTCCCAATTACAGTACCTCGACCGAGGCACCTTCTGGACCAAGCGAGGTGTTCTTAGCTGAAGAACATCTCGGTCACCCACTCTGCACCTCGACCGAGGTCGCAAGCGAGATGATGTCAACTGAGACTTTTGAAAGTCCAGTTCCTCGACCCGAATCTACTCCACTAGAAGGAGGAAGCAAGGATCTCCCTCAAAAAGCACCCCCAGTTGTGGAGCTTAAACAACTCCCAAACCACTTGAGGTATGCTTTTCTTGGACCGGAATCCAATTATCCCGTTATTGTTAGTGCTTCCCTTTCCGAAACTGAATTATCTAAACTGATGCATGTCCTGAGAAAACATCAAAAGGCTTTGGGTTATACTATTGATGATCTTATTGACATTAAGCCTTCTTTCTGCATGCATAGAATACTAATGGAGGACGATCATAAGACTTCACGGGAACCTCAAAGACGGTTAAATCCGATCATGAAAGAGGTCGTGAAGAAAGAAATTCTTAAGTTGTTGGATACAGGTATCATATTTCCTATCTCGGATAGCAAGTGGGTGAGCCCAGTACATGTTGTTCCAAAGAAAGGAGGGATGATTGTTGTGACAAATAAGAATAACGAATTGATCCCAACTAGGACCGTCACGGGCTGGAGAGTGTGCATCGACTATAGGAAGTTGAACGCAGCCACTCGGAAGGACCATTTTCCGCTTCCCTTTATCGATCAAATGCTTGAATGGTTAGCCCAGCATTCACGTTTCTGCTATCTAGACGGTTACAGTGGCTTCTTCGGAATCCCTATCCATCCAGATGATCAAGAGACGACCACTTTCACTTGTCCATGGGGGACATTCGCCTATAGAAGGATGCCATTTGGATTATGTAATGCACCCGCTACCTTCCAGCGATGCATGATGGCTATCTTTTCTGAGTATATAGAGGAGATCATGGAGGTATTTATGGACGATTTTTCAGTATATGGTTCCTCTTTTGATGATTACATATCTAACCTTTCTCTAGTTCTTCAAAGATGTGAAGACACTGACCTCGTTTTGAATTGGGAAAAGTGTCACTTTATGGTTAATGAAGGCATTGTGCTAGGACACCTCGTTTCCAATCGAGGTATTGAGGTCGATCGAGCTAAGATCGAGACTATAGAGAAACTTCCTCCCCCTTGTTCTGTTAAGGGTGTGCGGAGTTTTCTCGGGCATGCAGGTTTCTACAGGAGGTTCATCAAGAATTTCACGAAGATCTCTAAACCACTAACTAAACTCTTGAATAAAGATGTTGTTTTTGAGGTTTCGTAGGAGTGTCTTGACGCATTTTACAAGATTAAGGAAGCGTTGATCTCCGCTCCGGTTATTCAACCTCCGGATTGGACCTTTCCCTTTGAAATCATGTGTGACGCAAGTGATGTGGCGGTAGGAGCGGTACTTGGACAAAAAGAATGATGGTCAGACCACCGCCATTTACTATGCTAGCAAGACGTTAGACGAAGCCCAGCGTAACTATGCTATCACCGAAAAGGAACTATTGGCGGTTGTATATGCCTTCGAGAAATTTCGTTCTTACTTAGTGGGAGCGAAAGTTGTTGTTTACACCAACCACGCAGCTATTCGTTACTTATTAGCTAAGAAGGATGCTAAGCCACGTCTTATTCGATGGATTCTCTTGCTTCAAGAGTTTGACCTAGAGATCCGCGATAAGAAGGGATCTGAAAACTCTATTGCGGATCACCTCAGCCGGCTACCACCTTCTTCACGCGAAAAGGACGAACCACCCATAGACGATTCATTCCTGGACGAGCACTTGCATTTGCTAGAACGGTTGATAGACTTCCTTATCGCAACCCATGATGGAGGTGAAGTATGGGGTGAGGATACTTCCCACCTTGTTTAAGGACGACGTACGGTCCAGCTAGCAACTTTAAATCAAGCGCTTCTTGGGAGGCAACCCAAGGTATTGCTTTCTTTTTCCTTTTCTAGTCTAGTTTTAGATAGTTTGCTTTTGCTTTGCTTTGCTTTGCTTTGTTTTTGGCGTACTAGACAGAAACCAAGTACTCCCTAAGGAAGGAATACAACTCAGAAGCAGCATTGGAAGGACAAAAGTTCGAGAATTTAAGAAGACGGAGTTTGACTGAGATACATCTCGGTTGCTGTCACAGCACCTCGCCGAGATGATTTCTGAACAACCGAGGCGATTAGGGCTTCTGACAACTCACCTCGGTCCGTATCACCTCGGTCCAATCGGGACCATCTTGACCGAGGTGACAACAGTTTCAGAAAAGGGTATAAAAGGGGGATCGAATTCTCTCTCTTCCCTCTCTCACCTTCTTGACCGCGGCACAATTTCACCTTGTTTTCCCGTTCTTCGATCGATTTCGACGATTCTTGCTTCCAAACTGCAAAGAAAGAGTACAGGATCAGTTCACAAGCGACAATCTGCAACAAAAATGCTCCGAATCGACCAAATCTGGGGTAATTCGAAAATAAACCCTAACTCTCTTCTTCCACTGTTTCGATCAATTTGGGCTTTGGTTGCCCTTGCATTGTGTTGGAAACGGCTTAAGTACCCCATAGGAACAATTGGAAGTGTTATTGGGGGAAAATAACTGGATTTCTGAGAGTTAAGATCGAACAACACATCGCCTCGGTCCAGTCGAACTGCATCTCGACCGAGTTGTTCTTGAGGGTTGTCAGAGTAATCGAGGTGCCTGTCAGACTGAGAGAAAGAAAATAAAAAAATATGAGTTCGGATCGCCACCTTGTGCTGAGGGATAGATCTTCACCCTCTCCTTCTTCTTCTTCTTCCCGACATTCCATACCGGTGATCCATGAGCGTCACCAGGTAGATTATGACCGCATTTCTGCGCGTCCAGTGATTGCACCGGGGTTCTTAGATGTTGCCGCCTTTGATTGCCTCTATGTGGATGATGACCTGAGGCGGATGATTGTTGTGGTAGGGCTGAAGCAGTTCATGGAGATTAGAGCTCCAGCCTACCTTGAGCCGACATTGGAGTTCGTGAGTTCTGTGACTCACGTTCCAAAGACGAGGAACATCAAGTTCCGGTTGATGAATCGGAACTACATCATTCCCTTGGACCATTTCAGGGATATTTTTGGCTTCTCCTCCTCGACTATACAGGATTTCCCCTCCAGAGCAGTAGCATGACAGTTCTGGGGACAAATAGCTCATGTTGTTGAGCATGCTGACAGATGGAGGCCTGGAGACTCTAGGGAGCGCATCGTCTTCCACCTTGCCTTCAGATTAGCCCACAGGATCTTTAGTGAGACTCTTCTGGTGCGTACTGAGATGCCCCAAAAGATTAGACAGGGCGAGCTGCTGAGTTTATAGTGTATGGTTACCGGAGGAGTTCCAGACTTTGGAGGGATGCTAGCTGAGGATCTCCACAGGATCAAGGTGAAGGCGAAGGGAGATATTTGTTGTGGCAGCCTAGTGACTCACATAGCGAGTTACATTGGCCTTGATTTGAGCGCTTGTACCATGGTGGCGGCTGCCAAGCCGTTAGGTCTGCAAGAGATGATCACGAGGAGGATTATGGTTCCTCGTGGACTTACTACGCCATATGTGGCGATGCCTTGGGAGCAGACAACCCCTCAAGGTATTAGATGGTCATCCCAGTTCTCCGTATTTGACCCTCAGTACTGGTCCACTGCATGGATCCCGTACATTGAGGATGCTAGAGATGTAGTAGCCCAGACACCAGAGGATAAGGAGGAGGAGGATAGTGCTGCAGCTATGGAGACACGGACGGATACAGCTGGTCCCAGTGTGTCAGTCGTCGACCTCGACAAGGAGGAGACAAAGGAGGAGGCACCACCACCACCACCACCATCCCAGCGCAGATCCCGCCGCCGTAGAGTCAGAGATCCAGTAGCACATCAGAGGATTGACGACCTCACATACCAGATGATCCATGCCTACGTTGCCCTAACAGTGGATATCCGTGAGCGTTTTGATGACCAGCCGCAAGAGATCGTAGGTTGGACACATCAGATGCTAGAGAGCCAGCATTACCAGCGTCGGATGGTAGAGATCCAGTTCCAGCAGGCCATGGGTTACCCGTTTGACCCTTCTCTACATCCGTACGTGCCACCACCACCACCACCAGATCAGGATTAGAGCATGCAGGATTTCTTTCTTTATTTATTATGCAGCTCAGCCTTTGTCCGGTGAGTACTCTATTTTCCAGACTTATTTGACCCATTGGGACAATGTGTCTCAAGTATGGGGTATGCGGATATGTTATTTGACTATGGATGATTGTATGCTACTTTGATGGATATTTATGATCTTATTATGCTCTATGTGCTTATCTGATATTACATGCATACATACAGGGTATTTGATTGAGAAAAACATCGAAAAACAGGTTAAAAAAAAAAAAATTTTGACCTCGATCGGGATGTTTCTGGCCAAACGAGGTGATTCACCACGGTTGACTTAGAACATCTCGACCGAGGTGGTTTAACTGAAAAAAGTTTTCGAAATTATTTTGTGCTTCTTCTCTGGATGTGATCTCAATGAAGATTTTGTCAGCAGATTTGTTTTGAAATCTTTATATGTTTGAAAGGTTTTATAATGTGTTTAAGTTGCTAAATGCTTTGTTTGAAATTTTGGCATGTTTAATACTTTGTTTTTATCTAAATTATGTTGAATTTGAAGGTTGACACCACATGATGAGTTCTCTCACTTTCTTCTTGGAAAGACCAAGGCAATTCATTCTCTTCTCTTCTTCTTCTTGATCATTCTTAGCCCCTCATATATATTTACCTCCCTTTACCTATCCGGGAATTTGGAAGCAAGTGATGAAAGCAAGTTAAGTAAAAGTTGAGAAGTTGGCTGGAAGTGAAAGTTTAGAAAGAAACAAATAGGTTTGGGGAAGTCAATCATGATGATGAGTAACTCGGCACCATTCACATAGCCGGGTGTTTGTGTCTTGCCAAAGTCAGATTGAGCGATATTCCTAACGGGTCATGGTATGTGCATCAAGGGTTTGATGCATCTCAAGAAATTGATGATTGTTAATCTCTCAGGCTTTGGTTATTGTGCACCTCTGTCCATGCATCCCAAAAAGTAAAGTAAAAAAGAAAAGTGTAAAATAAGCAAAGCTTATTGGTGGATGATGTTGAAGTTCAAGTGAAAGTGAAGTGATATCCTTTTTCCGGATTCTAGCACCACATTCCTTATATACATCCCACCCTCACACGTTTTTTGACCTTTCTTTTGGAAAGCCCTTGAGACCTCGAGCTTGTTGATCGACTTAGTGGTTTAAACTGGATTATACATGATTAATTTCGATAATTTTGATTTATTATTTTATGCAAAGATGAACAACTTTCTTATATTTATAAAATGTTTTGATCATATTTTGATTAAAACTCCATGAAGCATTCTCTTAGAGTGATCTATGAGTGGAGCACACCATCAAAAGGTTTTTGAAGGATTTTTCATTGATCTTTTTGACTTATAATCCATTCTATCTTGTATTTTATATTCGGAACTTGCTTGGGGACAAGCAAGGGCTAAGTATGGGGTATTTTGATAGCATGAATTATAGTCTATATTTTGGGACTTGTTTAGACGTTTTATCCTCAATAATCTGCATGTTTGTATGCATATTATGCGTTTAGATTGTCATTTAGTCTACCTTTGCGGGAATCGAGGTCTACACCAAGTTCCGTTGTAATTGTTGGTAAAACGGCACGTTTTGGACTAAAATAGAGCTAAAGGAGCTAAGGAATCATTGGAGCTACATTCAGGAGCTTAAAGAAGAACTCAGGAAACATGGAAATGGATTAAAGATTTACTTTGGACCAGATTTAAGAGATTTCACATTCAGTTGTGATTCACCTCGGTCAGCTACAGTATCACCTCGACCGAGGCGAACACCCTGGACGCGACGAGATATATTTTATTTGGCTGAGATCTTTTAATTATGGAAAGAAGATCTTATATTTTTGGGCTAGATTTCTGGAAGGAAGAAAATATTCAGCTGATATACTTTTACCTATTTTATGAAAAATTTCTTTCTAAGATATTTTATCTTTGGAGAGGCAATTTTCCTATAAAAAGGGTTGGATTTTCCACAAAAAGAGACATGCTTAGAGAGCTGAAAGCATCCAACAATTAAGGGATTTTTTCAAGAGTATTTGAAGGAAGGAAGATTGAAGGTCAATCTAGGAAGGATTGATAGCATTTTATAGCTTTTGTGAAGGGTTTTGTAAGACTTCCTTAGATTCCCTTCTTGTTGATTTGTCTTGTTGGATTTGTTATCCAAGGAACGCTCATATTTGTGATATTGATTCAGTTATTGAAGCTTTGTTGTTAAAGTCTTTGTGTTCAAATATTCACTTTCTTCCTATTAATTTAATTATTGTTGTCATGATGATGAGTGGCTAATTTCTTTGTGTGATCTAGGGTGATTAGCTGAAATTTGTGGGAAAGACGATGATAGAATGATCTTAATCCCAGTAGGACCCTGAAAGCTCGAGTCTTTATCCTTAACCCTAGAACATCTCGCTCAGCCGATGAACACCCCGGCCGAGGTGGAATTCGTCTGACTGAGGTGACCTTTGATCCAAAACTGAGAGTTAAGTGTTAGAGTTTGCCAAATCCTATTCTTATTATACCTTTCCTAGTTCAATGCAAGCCTAGGATGAGACTTACCCGGTAATTCCTTTGTTTGTTTACCCAAGATCATAATTGTAGGTAATAAAGGTTTATCCTTTATTGGGGTTTGAGTGTGCCTTCATCCCATCTTTGAGAGTTAGCCTGATACTTACCCGGTAAAGGTTGATTCTATTCTCTTAGGTGGTGTGTTGGTTTGAGGTTATAGTTCTTTTCCTTAATTCCTTGAGACTTACCCGGTAATAGGAGTTACGGTTTGGGATTGTGAGTAGTGAGACTTACCCGGTGATCTACTCCGCTTTAGAAATACCTCCCCTTTGCAAAATCTCAGCTTTGTCCGCTTATCTTTAGATCTTGAGTTGGAACCACAACTAGATGCTTTAATCCCTAGAATTGCATATTCCTTTAATTGACTTTTTATCATCTTTGATTGCTTTAATTGCTTTCGTGGTTAGTAATTACATAGACTACTTATACCTGATTTGTTTCACTAAGTCCCTGTGATCGACCCCTGAAATTTCTTGCTTTTACTACGATTGACCCGTACACTGCGGGTTCGCATCCTTGTTTAAGCTTATTTCCTCAGTTATAAATTTAAAGCTTGCACACACCGTTTGGAGCGAACATTGTTCACATTCCCTTGATTGTTGTTGTTTCCTAAATAGCCAACATCTTGCTCCTTCGGCTTTTGAAGGCCAGCTCTAATGATTTCCTTCAACTCCTTGATTTCGGTGTTAAGGGAGAAGATTTGAGTTTGTGCAGCTTGAGTTAGCTTCACTCCCGGCTCTCCTTGATTCTTGTTATTAGGATCAACCTTGCGGTGGGAATACTTCTCAATCACTTGGGCTTGCTTCTCAATGAAGTCCCAAGCATCATCTTCCCTCATGTCCATGAATGTGCCACATGAAAGGGATTGGAGCTTGAATTGTGTTTCCACATCCAGCCCCTTGTAGTAAATCTCTAACAATTCTAGCTTTGGAATGCCATGGTTTGGGCAATCCAACAAGAGATCCTGAAACCTTTCCCAAGATTGAAACAAACTTTCGTTAGGCTTCATAGAAAATGCATTTATCTAACTCTCAACTCCGCCGTCTTGGATGGTGGATAGAACATGGAGAGGAACTCCGAAGATAGCTCCTCCCATGTGTTAAGCTTTCCATTTGGAAGAGTTTGATACCAAGACAAAGCCTTGTCCTTCAAAAAGAAGAACGGTTTGATCTTGTAGTTGTTGTTGGTAGCTCTCTTCGGCTTCAATTTCTCCATTAGAATCTCGAAATTCTGTAGATGTGGGTGTGGAGATTCAGCACTCGTCCACCAAATTGACTTTGGCGAACCATGGTAATAACTTGCGGGCTAAACCCGAATTCCTGGATATCTTCAGCTCCAAAATTCACACCTAGACGTCGTGGTTGCCGAATTGGGTCCATCCTTTCTCCAAGAGTTTGTGGCTCCTCCTCGACACGCGCAACTCTCACATCCCTTGCTGGAATACGATGATCGACATATGGTCTTGGATTGTCGCGGACTGGATGGATCAATGTATTAATGTCCTCTAGCGGTGACATATCATCATTCTCATCGCCGGATGATTCAGCTCTAGCAGACTTGGTTGGTTTGGTTTTCTTCTTCTTCTTGGAGTCATTCATCTCCAACTTCATGTCCAGCATCATAGCTTTGAGCTCATCAATTTGAAATTGATGACGCTCTAATTCTTCCATACGAGCTTTCTTACTCAATCGAAGTTGAGCTTGAGCTTCATCCAACTCCGCTTGGATGTTTCTTTCTTTTTTTCAGCCATCTTTCTTTCCTTAAGCTTCTTCCTTAGAGTTTTCTCAAGTTCCGGATCAAATGGTACGAGGTCTTTGGTGGATCTAGACCTTCCCATATACCTAAAAGAACATGCGAAAATCACTCAAAAGAGATATCAAATAACAAGAGCAAAGCTCCCAAGCTCGACAACCGAGAACCGAAATTTGGTCTAGACCAAATCCCCGGAAACGGCGCCAAAAACTTGTTCGCCTCTAAGCGTGCGTACAAATAAGTTTTAAATTTGTAAAAATGAAATAAAAGCAAGCGAACTCGTAGTGTACGGATCGGCGTAGTTAAGCAAGTATTCCAGAGTATCAAACTCAGGGATTTGGTGAGTCAAATTCAGTTTCGAATAATCGAGCAATCAAAAGTATAAAAGCTTTGCAAATATTGGGGAAAAAAGCAACCCTAATGTTCCAGGTGTCAAATTGTGGCAATTGATTCAAGATATTCTATAGATATAAGGACCGAGTCGAGATTTGCAAAGGTATAACTAAGGTAAGGTTAAGTACGGTGAAATTCCAAAACCCTATATGTCTCACAAAAAGACTCTCTCTATAAAGGTTGTTGAGGCTGCAGTATAGAAAGGATTTAAAGCCAAGAATTAATCTCTAATACCCAAGCACAAACCCAAAGGATCAAAGATGAACTAAAACGGTTAAGGTTGTGACACTCGAAACCGAAATAGAGGATGTTGAGTCTCACTACTACCTAGAAAAGGCAAGCCAAGGCTAGGTTAAAGAAAATATTTAACTTTGGATAAAAGCAAAAGCAAAGGTCGTAAAATAGAGAAAATCACGGTCAGATCTTGAGATTCCACGGCCGTGGAACTCAAGAACAGCCCGTAATCTAGGGTGTCGACGAGGTTTCTCACACTCTCAGGGTCCAATCTGTTTATGATCGATCTATCATCATCTAAGCCACAACTATCAACCCTTCACCATAGAATTGCTAAAGGGTTTTAGCCAACAATCATTGTCATTGAATCAAATATCAAATATGAAAGAGATAAAGATGAAAACCCTCGAAAACTCAATAACCAATCAAAACAATTCACAAATTCACAAAACAAAGTAGTATGTTTGATGAATGTAGAATATAGAACAAGAATCCTCACAATAATCTTAGGGAACAATAGAGAACGGGTGTCAATCCGTCTCCGAAATCAACCCTAAGAGAATCTCCATAGTACGTAATCTTCAAATCACGTCTTCCACAAGACACACTCCGAAATATCCTAACTCCGAAGCAAAGCAAGCGCGGAATAAATCCCTAAGCAGCCGTATGCGTCCGTCCTCGAAACTCCCTTCTCAAGCCTTTTTATAGAGCGAAAAAGGGTTACGATAAAAGCCCAATTACCGTCGATGACATGGAAAATATGACACGTCACCTTCGTCATGGAAATCACGGTCTCATCACTTTCCACGCCCGTGGTTTTGGGCGTGGAACTCTCTGATGTTCACCAAAACCACTTCCCACAAACCAAGGCCAATCCACGGCCGTAATTTAGGGCGTGGAACTCCAAAACCTTTGTGAAAGTCTGCGTTTCGTGATGTTCTTCACTCATGCTCCTTCCTTAGCTTCTCCAATGCATTCCCTTGCCATCTAGCAAGATCAAATACTCATTTCCTTCCACCTTTTGCTCCAATTCAAGCCTTTATTCACCTATAAATAAAACAAAGCTAATGTAGATCTCTATATCGACAAAGTGGGTGAATGAGCTCACAAATGCTCCAAACTCATATCCATGTACACATAAAAGAGGGAAAAACAACTAAAACAAGTGCCTAAAATATAGTCATATTTCATGCTAACACCCCACCTGCTAGAGTTGCTGAGGTTGTTAGAGCACCGGCTGAGGTGAGAGAGCCAAAGCCCGACAATTGGTTGAAGAATTTCGACCAACTAAAGGTTCCCACGTTCATGGGGAAGACCGGGTTAGAGGTGGAGCAGTGACTTGGTTAGTTGGATTCTGTTATAGAGGCGATCGGTTTCCCAGAAGGACGTCGGGTCAACATAACACAGACGTTGTTGAAGGATCAGACTCATTCCTGGTGGAAGACCATGCGTAGTAAGGTCACCAGCTATGAGTAGATGAAGACAGTGATCAGGGATCACTATTGCCTTGCAGCAATGAGGAGGGATCGTCTTCAGGATTTTCTCGAAGCTAGATTCGAGGATTTATCTATTGTTGAGATCATCAGCAAGTTTCAGGAGGAGCTATCTTTGTTGGGTCCGTCTACACCACCTGATGATCAACATACTTACCTTTTCTCTCGAAGGTTGAGGGAGTCTAACCGCTCTTAT
The DNA here is from genome assembly GCA_033239125.1 of Fagopyrum homotropicum. Classification (NCBI taxonomy): domain Eukaryota; kingdom Viridiplantae; phylum Streptophyta; class Magnoliopsida; order Caryophyllales; family Polygonaceae; genus Fagopyrum; species Fagopyrum homotropicum. The sequence continues at coordinate 140,657,620 of BSWB01000003.1, read as the reverse complement.
CTGGCTGGGTTCCGTTGTGATTCGTTGATGGACTATCAAGATAGAGCATCTGCTTATGAGAGAGACCGACCGGGTCAGAGTAGAGCTTCTCAGACAAGAGGTCCTGAGAAGAGACATGGGACTGGACCAGCCAGTATTGGAGCTGGAGCTTCTGGTTTTGGGCGTAGTCAGGCGTCAGGGACGTTTTGGAAGTCTATACAGAGTTCCGACAGAGGACGACAATGCTTTAACTACGGAGGTGTTGGACACATGAGAGCTGATTGCAAAAAGGATGTTGTGACTTGCTATTTTTGTGGCAAGCCCGGACATAGAGCTGCATCTACCGTTAGGGGAAGGCACCATCGCAGCAGGGTTCTTCACCTGCTAATGCTGCAAGAGGAGGATAGAGACCCCAATATCATCATCAACAATAGAGAGTTCCTAGTTCTACCGTGCATCAAGGTTCAACTCCGAATCAGGGCAGAGGACGAGGAGGTGGTACTCTTGACACCAGAGGTGCTTCAGCTTGTGTTTATGAGCTAAGGAGTCTAGTGGAGCCGACCGCTCCAGCAACCACAAGTACCATTCATATTTATGGTTTTCCCATTAGAGTTCTTTTTGATACCGGTGCTGCGCATTCTTTTATATCTGATGCTTCCGTAGTTAGATTGGCTTTAGTTGCCGTAGAAGGTAGACTCTTCTTTATAGGATTACCCGATGGGGTAAGATTAGAGGTACACGAGAGGTTCGCGATTACCCTATTAGATTGGGAGGTCGTGATTGGCCAGTTTCCAACCCATATGCTCCCATTTTTAATAGGATTCCGGCTAAAAGCATACAAGTACAACTTCTTCATCATGTACTTAGTACATGAAGAAGTCATCCTCGACATGGATTGGATGGATCGACACCAAGCAGTTTTGGACATCGGCAAGAAAACAATGACGGTAATTAGAAATGCAGGCATGTTGAGATCTTCAGAGGATGGGATCTAGGTGGAATATTCATCAGTGTAGTCCGAGCTGCGAGACTTATCGGACAAGGTTGCGAGGCTTTCTAGTGCTATGCCATCAAGGATAGTACTAGTCCAACTTTAGAGGAAATTTCGGTAGATTGCGAGTTTACCGACGTCTTTGGAGAGACATTAAGTTTGCCTCCACAAAGGAGTGTAGACTTTGGCATTGACTTGAAACCCGGTACGAGACCGATCTCTAAGGCTCCTTACCGCATGGCGCCTATCGAGATGTTAGAGTTGAAGAAGCAACTCGAGGAGTTAGCTGAGAAGGGCTTCTTCCGCCATAGTGTTTCTCCTTAGGCGCACCAGTTCTCTTCGTCAAGAAGAAAGACGGGTCAATGAGGTTATGTATCGATTACCAAGAGTTGAACAAGCTGACGATCAAGAATAAGTACCCATTGCTCCGTATCGATGATCTTTTGGATCAGTTGCATGAAGCTCTATGGTGCGGGGGCGGATCTTGGAAAAAAGTGATTGTCGGCTTCGCGATGACAACAGAACCACGAAAAAGTCCAAAGATTGCTCTTTCAACACTCTCACACTTCACAACTCGACCAATGGAGCTTGTGAACGTCAACATATCATCAACGGAACGATCTATAAGAATCAAGACTCAAACTTGATCCTTGGAAAAGAAGAAAAGGAAGGAATGAAGGAGGAAACGAAACAGAAGGGTAACGGCATGCAGCAATACATGAACGTGATGAAGAACAAGGGAGGAAGAACTTACACATTCAACAAGATCATAGCAAGCAAGGTTGCATCTCTCGAGGGCGAAGAAAACATATGCAAGAAATGCAAAAAAGAGGGGAAATAAGGGGGATTTATAGCGACGGGGTAGAAAGATAGAAGGAAGGACGTTCTAGAGGTAGGAATAAGATAAGGAAGCAGACCCATAAGATAGAAGATCGAATATTCTATCTATGGAAGGAAGATAAAACGAATAAAAACAGATCGGCCATGATTTGTGGCGAATTCGCATGGACTGATTCGCCCTGCCGTAGGGGCGGGGACAGGAACCTTTGCCGCTGTAGCGGCCAGCGTCACCGTTGAGGCGGTGACGGCAAAAACTGGCTGTTACATTAATAATGACCCAACTAAACAATTTTTTCATGGGAAAGGACTTAGACAAGGAGATCTCTTATCACCCTACATCTTTATATTGAGAGTTGAAATCCTGATAAAAATGCTCCAAAATGACTGCAATAACTACGATAACCACATTGAATTTCCCGTTTATAGGAACGCTACTCCAATCCCCTTCTTGGCGTTTGCAGACGGCATGATCATTTTTACGAAAGCAAACTCAAACACTTGCCGTAGAACGAAAGAAGTTCTCGAAAATTAATCCTCCATTTATGGACAAAAATAAATTACCTCAAATAAGTTTTTCAAGCCACCAAAAATACAATAACAAATACTATCACCGAAATCAAGAATGTCTTCAACATGGAACTCAACCTCCCCTGATTACTATCTTAGATACCATATTGACAGTAAAACCAAGCAACAACTATGCAAATGGAAAGCAAACTACCTCTCACAAGAATGCCGGAATATACTTATAAAGCATAATCTCGCAACCATTTCATCCTTCGCTATGCAAAAATTTATGCTCCCAAGGCACAATTTGAACGAACTTGACAAGACATTTAAAAATTTATTCTGGAATAAAGGCGACAAGCATAAACCTATGATTAGTTGGGATTGAATTTGCAAACCAAAGAAAAATGGTGGCCTCGGACTAAAAAAAGGCCCTCACAACAAATAAAAACCTTCAATGAAACTTCTTTGGAAAATCCTAGCTGAACCGGATAACATATGGGTGAACATAATTAATGAAAAATACATGAGAAACACTAACATTACAATATCATCTCTAAAGACCGGCGTCATGGCAATGGAAAAACCTCATGAAAGTAAAAGCCAAGTTCAAAAACGGAATTATCTGGTAAGTAGGCAACGGGAAAACCATTAATTTTTTGCAAGATAACTAGGTCACAACGACTCTCCTAATCAAATTGGTTCATAACAAAAATATCATCAATACTCATATAATGGTAAGACATGTCATCAATTCAAATGAATGGGATAACACCAAAATTGAAAATGAACTTCAAAATGTTCTAAGCCCAACAACTAGGAAAAAATTTTGGAAACTATAATAATCCTAACAAATGACATGCAAGTCAGGTTATACTAGAGAAGTAGCTCGAGTGAATGGTTCTCCACTAATCAACTTCGAAAAGAATTGATAAGGAGTCTGGATGGCTCCGTGACTATTCATGTGATTGAATTTGAAAACTTGACACCCAACCAAAAATCAAAAACTTCAAATGAAAAATCTCTAAAAACAGGATTCAAACTAAAACTAAACTCCGCGAAAGAAGAATGACAATTAGATCTAACTGTGAATTATGTAATCATCAACTTGAAGACATTGTACACCTTTTCAAGTGCCCTTACAACAAAAACGTAATCACAAAACTTGACAAAACTATCATGAAGAACCTCAATACCATCAACACAAATAATTAAAAAAACCGCACGAACTGCTTTTGGAAATTAAGAATAAGATCGGAACAACAAACTTTTCACGGTTGGCCACTATATTGTGGAGCAATAGGTATTTCAGAAACAAAATCATTTTCACGAATGATGTTGTCAGATCGGATCACAACATCGTCAATTTCATTATTACACATATCCAAAACTGGAAAAATCACTCCATTGATGATGAAATTAACGAATTTAAATATACCCAAAAGAACAATACATCTACCACAAGAAAGAAACATAATATCAAATGGGATAAACCAAAACATGGTTTCCACAAACTCAACTTTGATGGATCAAAACTCGATTCGGGAATAGCATATATTGGTTTTGTTATACGAAACCACAACGGCAAAGTAATAAGCTTGGGCGCTAGGAAAAACAATTTTAACTCGGTCATAAAAGCAAAAGCCTACGCGCTGAAAGCAGGCCTTTGTGAAGCAATAAGGCTCCATATAAAAAAGATCAAAGTTGAGGGTGATAACTTATGTATTATCAAGACACTCCAAGAACTTTCGAGTTGTCCTTGGGAGGTCGAGATGATCATATCCGACTTCCGACTAAATCTTCGCTTCTATGAAGAAGTCCAAGTCAGGCATGTGTTTAGAGAAATCAACTGTGTTGCTGACCGATTGACCCGTTTGGAAATTTCGAACCCCAACACACTCTTTTCCGACGATCCCGAACTTCGAGTTCTCATCCGCGATGATGCTTTAGGATGAACTCCTCCACAAGATATACCATCCTCATCGCTTTCCGTTAAAAAAAATCAAAATCCTAACCCAATTCGATTTGACTCTGTCCAAACTTCACAGCAGGACAAAACTTTCCAACAAAAAATCCATACCTCAGCCGCCAAACTTTGCTAAACTATGCTAATAAATTTTGTTGTATCATATATATATATATATATTGCAAACATTACTTTAGTTAACTTTCCTTACCTATATTGTATGTAAATATGTTTAAATTTTAATTATATTGAGCTGACTATTAATTTTAAGACTGTTAACTACTACGAACCTAAAGCATGTTGGATTTTGTGTCTTGTCTTGTAGAAACCTAATCTTCTCTCTTACTGTAATTTACCAAATTGCCCCCTCCCTCATATTGAACCATATAAATCTCTTCATCCAAGTCTCGAATACTCAACCCATGCATCACTTGACAAACCCTAGAGAACCTAGATATGGCAACACAAATAGAGGAGATTAGGGCACACAAAGCCAACAATCTCACCGCCTTTGTCCTTGCCATCGGCACTGCCAACCCTCCCGACTGCTATCACCAAGCCGACTTTCCGGACTTGTACTTCCGAACCACTCAAAGCAACCACCTCACTAACCTCAAGGCCAAGTTCAAGCACATTTGTACGTGCACTTTTATTTTCTATCCACGTTGAGAATATAATTATGTCAACAATCTCATGTCGATAATAAAAGTGATAATGAACCTGATATATAATATGTTTTATAGGTGAGAAGTCAATGATCGAGAAGCGGTACATGCATTTGACCGAAAAGATCCTTGAAGAAAACCCAAATATCAGTGCATACGAGGGTTTATCATTGGATGTTAGACAAGCGATTGAGGTGGTTGAAATCCCAAAACTAGGGAAAGAGGCGGCCTTAAGGGCCATCGAAGAATGGGGCCAACCCAAGTCTAAGATCACACACCTTATATTTTGCTCCATCGCAGGTGTCGATATGCCTGGCGCGGACTATCAACTTGTTCAGCTTCTTGGTCTTCGCTCATCTGTTATGCGATTCATGTTCTATCACCTAGGTAATAATATATACGTCAGTTTAGTTAGAGGGGTAAAATGAAAACGGTTAAGGGAAAGAAAATGAAATGAAAACAAGTTATGTTACTTTCATACGTTAAAAGACCTCTAACATTTCATTTTAGCGCTAAACAAAAATGATTTTGATTGATGATTCTTAACAAATCCAATCATGCACGTACATTTATATGTGTAGGCTGTTATGCTGGTGGGACCGTCCTTCGTCTTGCCAAGGACATAGCCGAGAACAACAAGGGGGCTCGCGTCCTCGTGGTTTGCTCGGAGATGACGGCCATTTGTTTCCGCGGACCATCAGAGACGCATATAGACTCCATGGTAGGTCAAGCATTGTTTGGTGACGGGGCTGCCGCCGTCATCGTGGGTGCTGATCCAGACCTATCCATTGAGAAGCCTATTTTCGAGTTAATTTCAACCGCCCAAACTATTATACCCGAATCTCATCATACTATTGAGGGCCATTTGCGTGAAGTTGGACTTACCTTCCATTTGCAACACAACGTTCCCATACTAATCTCAGACAACATAGAAACATGCCTTGTGGAGGCTTTCACACCTCTCAATATTACCGATTGGAACTCTATCTTTTGGATTTTACACCCCGGTGAGTATTTTGCAAATACATTATATATACGTTTGCATGATTATATGTAAACATAAAGTGTTGTTTGTAGGGGGTCGGGCTATCCTGGACCGCGTTGAAGCTAAGATAGGTCTACAAAAAGAGAAGCTTAACGCGACAAGGCAAGTGCTAAAAGATTACGGAAACATGTCGAGTGCATGTGTGTTTTTCATCATGGACGTGATGAGAAAGAAGTCACTTCATAGCAAGCTAACGACTACAGGAGAAGGGCTCGAATGGGGTGTTTTGTTTGGAATTGGACCGGGCATCACCGTTGAAACTGTCGTCTTACGTAGTGTTCCGATAACTTAATCTTCAATTTAAAGAAGCCGCAAGTGAGAGATCAGTTGTATTATATTATCATTTCATTTCATTTCTAGAAAAACTATTATGGATCTAGACCTTCTGAAGCATCTTCTGAAGGTGAATTTCTTGGAATGACTTTTTTTTTGTTGATTACCTTGCTAAGGTAGGAAGATTGGTAAGTCAATCTTTGTTTCTTGTAATGTATCCAAGTCTCTTCCAATAGGGAAGATACTTCTGCTCGAGGTTCCATCTCCTAGCTCTACAACCATCTTTAAGTAGTTAATGGAGAGGCAGACAGACCACTGAACCCGAAGAATGCATACGTCGACGACCCAACTTCTTGCTCGACGCTGAAATGGTAATCTAGTGACATCTCTTGCATTCTTGTCATTGGGAATTCATCTGCATTCACTGCAATTCACATATTCTTTTCCAACTTAACAACCTGTATATGTGTTCATTCAGAGGACCTAATCACCTACTATATTACTATTTTTCCCCATTTTTACTTAATCAAGTTTGTGCCTTGATTATATAATGACACCAAGAAGCCATATAATCAACATGATTACAACTTTCAAATCAGACCTAAATCTCTAGATCAGCGACAATATACTGCTTCAAAAGCTTATCCCCAAAAGCACGCAAGGGAACATGAACACCTCCGACCCTCCAGGTTCCTACATTTCCATCCATGTCACAAAGTAGGTAAATGCAATAAAGAGCTTGTCTGCTCTAGCAAATGCTGCTTGCCAAGATTATGTTTCTTGAGAAAGTAACAATTGGAACTAAGTTTGGCAACTTTTATTCTATAGCCTTTCAACTATAAACAATTTCAATTTCGGTACCTCATCTACGATCACTAATGTTGGCTTCTTAAGATCCAAACCAGAGAGCTTGGTATAAGTGTAAGCACTTTTATTTTTTTTTATCAAGCCACTACATTTCAAGTTGTATTAAGTTAGGAAATTTTATGCAAATATAGGTTTCCCTCAGTACTTGAAAGAGTGTGTCAATTTAGCAATTTCATGAAAATTTGTAAAAGCCTAAGCTTATTTGTTCTAATATCTACAACGTGAAGAGTACCAAAAAAAAATAGGATAAATAGGCTGGTAAATATAGCATAGTACAAAACCAAATTTCTTACCAGCCCACATCACAAATCCTCCTGCATCCTCAATTCTCCGCCTCTCGCCACTTTGGTATGGCTTATGGTCTCGAGATAATTGCGACAATCGAAATTTATAGAATCTCAGATAGCATATACACAAACAAATATGGTTAAAACTTAAAATGATAACAATTCTACAGGTCTTCCATAAAAACTTGCCTAATTAGAACAAAAAATTTACAGCAAGATTAGAGAAAGAAAGAAGGATTTGTCACGCTTACCTTCGCCACCTCTGCATATGACAGCCCTAAAATCACCAAGATTAGATAAGGAAAGAACCATGGAATATATCATGTTGAATAGCTAAGGGGTAATACTAAGAAAAGGTTTCACATCATACCTTGTCAACTTTGATGCCAGGACAATCTTCTCAACAAGTAGACAATCAACAAAACTCTTCCCATCAATGGTAGACTGGTACAGGGTTTCCTCAAATAAGATAGCACCAGAAATATATTCGCCAAGGCCGGGTGTTGTCAGCAAGAGCTGCCTGTAAGCCTGGCGGTTGACTTCAGTGTTGTCCATGTTAACTGACGATAGCCGTTTCCCACAGGTAGCATCAGATTCGTCAATGGCAAGGATACCTCTTCCAGGAGAAGCAATTGATTTCTGCATAATCAATGAGGTAAGCCATTAAGAATTTTTTCGTAACCAACTCAAAAGTTCCTCTTGATCATTAGCATGGTCAATTGAAATAGTTCAACGTCAAATAGAAGGCAGTACAGGTCCTTTATAAACAATACAAAACATAAGAAGGAAGTTTCTCTTGTAAAAATAACAGATAGTGACTACTGATAAATGGGCTCCTCAAACTCAAATATCAATCTCTATGGTCTATACATAGATACTATCTAACTAAATCACGAAGATCATAAGCACATAAAAGAGACACAAGACGTAGAAGCGTGGAATGATAACTTAATTACGCTGATCAAATAGCAGATAAAGAAGTATGTATCAACCACTTCTACGTCTTCATCATTCAATAACAGATCAACTATGATGAGAAATACTAGAACCTATACATTTTTAAACATCAACTTGTTGAAATAAGCATCAAGCGACGCAAGTAACTAAAATCAGTACATAAAAATAGTCAAAAGACAAAATAGTGTAACACCTCGTCGTGAGATTATACATCAATAATGAAATCAAAATTTTCAGGAATCTAAAGGAGACATTACAGCGGTTTTGACGAGCGACGGTGGCACGGACAGGAAGAGAGACTCGTCGATTTGCAAGGAGTGAAGGCGATCCAAAGCATTTGTTCACAGGGTGTTGGCCGACCCATGAAGAGGTCGATAGTAGCATATTGGAGCTCGGAGTTGTCTCTCGGGAGAATCTAGAGCATCAAATCAACAAAATTCTCAGTCAATCGACCATGCCAAACCCTAAAAGAGAGATTACCGTAGCGAGAGGACTGTGCAGCGGAAGGAATGTTGTTGATCCAAAGGAGCATCTTCTAGAGGATGTCAATGGCGGATTGAAAGGTGGATAATACGCGTAAGGGATCGGAAATCTTGCGGGAGCGGACGCCGGACGGAATCAGAGAGGGCGACCACGAAGCCAAGGAAGTTTGTTCTAGAGTCCGAGTTGACGAAGCGGAGGGCGGCGGAGGGAGAGAAGATGCGCTTGGAGGGGGTTTGGAAGCGGAAGGGAGGGGAGACGACGGACACAACCTGAGCTTGGAGGACATGGGCGAGGATGACGGCTTGCTGAGTACGGGTGGTGTTTTCCACGGCGGGTTAGCGTAACCTAATATCCAGCTTTGGAATTTATATTTTAGTATTCGTTAAAACAAAATAAAAAGCGGCACTTTAAAGTCTTTTTTTTTTTTTTTTTTTTGTAATTTGTGACATCTATACGCGCCTCTAAAATAGAGGCACCTTAAGGTGTCGCAATTTACCGATGGCTTTGCGGATACAATTTTTTTGCGACACATTGTAATGTTGTCGGAAAGATTGCGTCGCAAATAACCCACATTTCTAGTAGTGGGATTCTATAACTTCTATAAGTTATACTTTATTTATTTATATTAGTTATTGCAAAAAAAAAATACTACGTGTTTATATTTAATTATCGTCTTTTGTATAATATGAGAGTGTAAAAATAAATTAATTGATGCCATATATTATTTTTACAAAGACGATTATTATGAAATTCAAAATTTTGAAAAGAAAAATGAAAAAAATAAAATTTGGAAATAGAAATACAAGTATTAATATAGAGAACTTTATTAGAAGTTAACTCTCAAAAATATATTCTTAGGTGATTTCAAATAGAATGCTTAAAGAAAGAAGAAGGCATAACATTTATGCTATAACAAGTTATATTTTTTTTATATATGGTCAAAAAAATTAGGCGGATCAGATTCTAGATATTGATCGGCATAAGGCATCCTTACAGATGAGGTCTTGAACGTCTCAAGGAATGTCATTGACATCCATTGTTAGGTGGTGACCATGCATGTCAATCTTGCCCGCGACAGTATTGATTTCCCTGTGCACATGTTGTGTTATGGAGTAAGAAAATCTCAGGATCAACTTGGATATATTAGTGATAATCATGTCCAGTTCCTATGGAGGCTTCCGTATTCGATTAATCTAATTAATTAGCATCAGGTTGTCTCCTTCCATCTCGATAGATCCAATTCCTAACTCCTTGGCCTTTTGTAGGCCCTCCCGCAGAGCCAACGCTTCTGCTTCAACCACATTATCAACGTTACAACTACCTCTTCCTATAGCAATAGGAGCGGCTCATTGGTTTCTTATGATGAATCCAAAAGAAAATTGGTTTGCTGAGTTTTGTGAGGCATCAAAATTAAGTTTTAGGTTTCCCATTCTCCGGGCATTTCCACTTTATATTTTTCGTTTTCCTTCTTTGTTTTGTAGTTGTTTTATTATTGTTGCTTGAATTCTTATCTGCTTGTTCCAATGCATATACTTGGTCTAGAGCTAAAGCTCTAATGTTCCGAGGGATCATTTTTTGTTGAAAATGGTATGATTCCTGGCCATCTACATGTTCCACCAGGCGACTACAAGAAGTCTCAATTCAAACAATGTTAGTGTTCCTTTGAGATCGGCTAGGACCTCTACAATGCACTGATTATCAAGGTCATAACTCAGTAATATGGTTGTAATCATTTGGTCGTCAATTGTTGTGACCATATAAGGACACTGAAAAAATAGGTGTTTGGAGTTTTCGGTATGGTGGTTACAGAATTTACAATTCATAACCATAAGAACTTTTTGTCTATCGAGATTTTGTTTTTTAGGAAGACCATCCATAACTAGTTTCCATAAAAAAAAAATTATTTTTTGTATTACAACCATTTTTCAAATCCAGGTATTTTACATGGTTATGCCAACCTTTCGTTTTTGAATGATATCCATAACCGATTTAGTCGAACAACATCCTTCATCATGCCCAATACAGTCTATCCCTAATATCATTTTTAGGAAGGCTGTATTTTTTTCTTATCAATAACGTTAGTAGGTAATATTGTGTTGAGTTGACACTACTACAAAATTGGGTTTATATTCCATAACATATAATCCGGACGTGTAATATATGGATTATAAAATAAGAAATAGGATGAATAAATAAATATAATCCGGATTTAATTACGATTCGGAATATAAACTTCGATAAATTATGTGATAAGCGGTACAAATACACCATAATATGAACGCCCGGATTATTTGATAACCCAAATAGTCCAGTTTTGTGGAAACCGGATTATAAAGATATATATAAAAAAAATTTCCAACCGGCTTATATCTTTAATGAGAATAGAGGTTAAGTGGTATAAAACACGCCCGGATTACTAAGATCTATAGATCTCAAAAAAAAAATCCTGCTTTGCTTTTCCCTGCGCGCCCTAGCCCCTTTTTTCATCTATCTCTGTCGAAGTTCAAGGTTCTTTCGCTGGGGCTTAGAAAACTTCTATCAATTGTTGCTTGCTGCTTCAAGAATCTTAATCTAAGGTAATATTATCTCGATCTTTGCCCTTCCTATGCTAATACATCCTTTCAAGTCTAAGCTAATTCCATACACATCTTTGTATGAGGTTTAGGTTTCAATTGCTTGATTGAAATCGACTGTGGACACTCTCCACACTGAAGAGGGTGGCGGATTCGTGCTTGAATTGGCCATTGAAGAATCATTCTCAAATCAAAGGTAAAGTCTTCATATGCTATGAATTGGACGGATTGCATTTTTGTTTACCCTAGGCTTCTATCGTTTTCTATGTACGTTAATTGTACGCCTATCACTGCTTCTTGAATTGTTCTTTGAAGAATCATCCTTTTTTCATCTATCGTTTTCTATGTACGCTAGTTTATTGTATGATGAGTGGAACAACTCTCTTCACCCTTTTGAGTGAAAAGATCCCTAACTCTTGCAATTTTAACTGTGTTTTTGTTTGGAACAAGTGAAGGTAGAATAGTTGCTGCTGGTTATAAACTGCTTTTTTTAACTGTGTTTTTTCTGTGTTTTAGAACTTACATTAGTAATCTGTGCGCTAGAGGCCCAGTAGGTGAAAGCTAAGGTTTTCAATTATAATGATATAATACTGTTTTTTCTGGTGATTAACTGTGTTTTTTAACAAGTGAGCTGAATAGTTGCTGCTAAAGAATTACATTAGCATAGTTGTACTGTTAGAGGCCCGGTAGGTGAAAGCCTTTGCATACACTCACACAATTGGATGGATATGTGTAGAAACCTAAACTAGGTGCAAACAAATCCTTAGAATTTTGCTAACCAGTGAATAAAAACCCTGAATTTGGAGATATGAAAATTACATTGGACTTACATTTTTTGCTCAATTAATGTCCCTGTACCATGGATGTTGTTGTTCATTTAGTATGACAGAGACTATATTCACCGAAATCCCATAGTTTAGAGACTTCAATCAAACAATAATAATATAGAGTTTAAGAGCCCATCTGAGTATTTATATGCCGAGTGACTTAACCAAAAAAGCTTACAAAACTCCCTTATAACAATCTTGAAAGTTCAATAACTACTGGTACATTTTAACCTCTCAAAATAATACAACAAAAGTTCCAAATAAATCTATTAGGACCACTCATTACGCTACTATTTTTTCTGGTCATTAAATGTGTTTTTTAACAAGTGAGCTGAATAGTTGCTGCTAAAGAATTACATTAGCATAGTTGTATAGTTAGAGGCCCGGTAGTTGAAAGCCTTTGCATACACTCACACAATTGGATGAATATGTGTAGAAACCTAAACTAGGTGCAAGCAGATCCTTAGAATTTTGCTAACTAGTGAATAAAAACCCTGAATTTGGAGATATGTAAATACAGTGCACTTACATTTTTTTGCTCAATTAATTTCCATGTACCATGGATGTTGTTGTTCATTTAGTTTGACAAAGGGAATATATTCACTCAAATCCCATAGTTTAGGGACTTCAATCAAACAATAATAATATAGAGTTTAAGAGGCCCAGTAGGTGAAAGCTTAGGTTTTCAATTATAATGATATACTACTGTTTTTTCTGGTCATTAACTGTGTTTTTTAACAAGTGAGTTGAATAGTTGCTGCTAAAGAATTACATTAGCATAGTTGTGTTGTTAGAGGTCCGGTAGGTGAAAGCCTTTGCATACACTCACACAATTGGATGGATATGTGTAGAAACCTAAACTAGGTGCAAACAGATCCTTAGAATTTTGCTAACCAGTGAATAAAAACCTGAATTTGGAGATATGAAAATTACAGTGCACTTACATTTTTTGCTCAATTAATGTCCTTGTACCATGGATGTTGTTGTTCATTTAGTTTGACAGAGGGACTATATTCACCCAAATCCCATAGTTTAGAGACTTCAATCAAACAACAATAATATAGAGTTTATGAGCCTATCTGATTATTTTTATGCCGGGTGACTTAACCAAAAAAGCTCACAAAACTCCCTTATAACAATATTCAAAGTTCAATAACTATTGGTACATTTTAACCTCTCAAAATAATACAGCAAAAGTTCCAAATGAATCTCTTGGGATCACTCATTATACTACTGTTTAGTCTGGTTATTAACTGTGTTTTTTAAAAAGTGAGGTGAATAGTTGCTGCTAAAGAATTACATTAGCATAGTTGTACAGTTAGAGGCCCGGTAGTTGAAAGCCTTTGCATACACTCACACAATTGGGTGGATATGTGTAGAAACCTAAACTAGGTGCAAACAGATCCTTAGAATTTTGCTAACTAGTGAATAAAAACCCTGAATTTGGAGATATGTAAATTACAGTGCACTTACATTTTTTGCTCAATTAATTTCCTTGTACCATGGATGTTGTTGTTCATTTAGTTTGACAGAGGGAATATATTTACCCAAATCTCATAGTTTAGGGACTTCAATCAAACAATAATAATATAGAGTTTAAGAGGCCCAGTAGGTGAAAGCTTAGGTTTTCAATTATAATGATATACTACTGTTTTTTCTGGTTATTAACTGTTTTTTTTAACAAATGAGTTGAATAGTTGCTGCTAAAGAATAACATTAGCATAGTTGTGCTATTAGAGGCCCGGTAGGTGAAAGCCTTTGCATACACTCACACAATTGGATGGATATGTGTAGAAACCTAAACAAGGTGCAAACAGATCCTTATAATTTTGCTAACTAGTGAATAAAAACCTGAATTTGGAGATATGTAAATTACAAGTAAAAGTAGATTTGTACCCGTTGGGATTAATGTAGTGAGTTGAAAGAGTGATGCATGCTTAACAATAACAAGTTGACAATAAAGGTTAACATGAGAGTTGAGCAACAAGGGTTAAGATATTGATATAGACTCATCCTAAAACCTATTCAATTAAAAAAAAAAGTCTACTCCGTTTTCAAGTTAAGCCAGTGGGGATCACAGGATGGCAATTGGGTTCAAGTCGGATGGATGACCCTAGCTATCTCCAATTGAATACAAACAATTGAAGTGGAGAGACATAAGTAGGAGTGCCGTCTGGTGACTTGCTGATGCTGCCCATTTATAAGTAGATATCACTTATCAATTGGTTTAGGTTTCAAAACAGACAATTAAAACAAGTAACATTTTATGGCAATGACTTGCTGATGCTGACCATTTTATGGTGGTGTTTTGAGTTTTCTTTTATGTGACTTTGGTGACTTGTTTTGTTTGGGAGAAAAAAGACTAATTAGTTATGTTTAATCAGAAGTGCTACTCTGTTGGTCTTAATTTTTTTTTGTTGTGAACCGGGATTGGTTGATTTTGCTCTGCTGCTATTTTCTCTATCATGTATTTTGGGAAGCTGCTTATGACTTTGTATGGGCATGACAACCATTCGGATCCGTAAATGGGTCATACAAATTGATTAAATTAGAATGATGCAGTTTTGTGATCGATTATCAAGTCAATATAGGAGTGTTTTTTACTTTGCGTGACACTTGTGTTACTTCCGAGGTGGCCTATCTTCTGTAAAGTCCACTTTGGTTTTGGTGTGATAGTCCAAATAAACTCCTGCCAAATGGTGAATACTAATATCACTTCCCACAACTAGACCACCTAATATAACATCTAAATTTATACTAGGTAGCTGCTTATGACTTTGGTTTTGGTGTGACAGTCCAAATAAATGTAACACCCCAAATTCTGAGAACTCGGGGAGCTATTGGTTAGGACCTCACAATGGGTCCCGACCATAGTTTGACAACAATTTTACATGGATCTTACAACAAGGCACAAAAGTATTTAAAACATTTGAAAACTGTAAACAATATATACAGAGAGAATATGAATCAGCCTTACAAGAAAAGCTACTAAAATGATGCATATGAAGAACAGAAGACATCCCCGTCCCCAACTAAATAAGTACGTGGACCCGGCTGACCATTTCCTCCGGATCTCTCTACAACTGTCTTAACCTGCAAGGCATCTACAAGCGGTATAAAACCGTTAGCTAACATTCTATGCATAAGTATAAAGGTAAAAGCACAAACACGCAACATACACAATCAACATGCAACACTCAATCCTTTTATTAACTTTAATTAGGTGATAGGTTATTACTAATGATACTTATTTTGTGACATGAGGGATTCCCAAACCTCGCCCCTGTCCCCGTTTACCAACGCGGAATGGTACTAATGCATCTGACCGTCTACCGGACTGGGCTGGTCGCGGGGAACCTCCTAGACTCTCGCAAGAGCTAGGTAGATGATGTCACGACCCGTTATCATACACTTGGGTCAATTACGTAAATAATAAAGTCGGCCTAATCCGGTTTCGTTGTTTATCATAACTAACAAACACCACTCATACACATTACACTCACACAAGAAGCCAGCTAAGTAAGTCCGTGGACTTACCTGAATCAGATCTCGACTCCTAATTCGCAAATCGATCTGTACAGTAGGAATTCAGTGGGCTGTCAAAGGAGGCAAGTGTGTCAGCACACTTTCTGGGTGGTTAGAAGTCTAAGACTTCTAAGATAGTAGGTCTTAATAGAACAGAATTGATTACAATATTAATTTATGGTAAAATGACTATTTTACCCTTGGTCTCGAAACTTCCAAAAATTCCCTAATTCATGCCTAAACTCTTATTTGAGACTAAAGAGTCATATTCTAACTCCTAAAGATGAGTTTGGTTACAAACTGGCAATTTACCCATTTCCCTATTTTCGGAAAGATCGTTAAGGTCCAACTTCGGCTTCAAATATAAAATTCGAATAATCTTATAAAAATTCCGAAAAAATTCCCTAGATCATCTATGATATCTCATCTACTCCTAGGAGCAAGAATTTTTTAAAACTGTTCAACCATCACTTCTACAAAAATTTCCAAAGTTGGTTACAACACTTAACAAACAGCACATTGTCTTAACTTTGAAAAATCATAACTCCTAAACTACTCGCTGGATTTATCCCAAATTTTGATACGTTCTACTATAAAATCTTATCTATAATATATCCAAAATTCAGCAACAAAGGAGATCAAAATCCTATTTAAAACTATCTCACAAAACCGAATTTCAGCACAACAGAAAAACTGCTTACAACTCAATCTTTGAAAAATCATAAATCCCAAACCACTAGCTGGATGCCTCTCAAATTTTAATATTTTCTACAACAATATGTAAACTATATCATATCCAAAATTCAAGCCCAACGGAGATCAAGAGCTTATTCAAAACCATCTCACAAAACAGCATCACTTGCTGTTTTCCCCAACACTCAGCACAAATATACAAAACATAATAACTCTCAAACCCCAACTCCGATTCCTCTAAAATTTTAGTATGATTTACTATGAAATACCGTCTATGACATATCCGAAAATCAGCAGTAAAGGTGGAGTCTAACCTACCCAAAACTGGAGCCGAATTTGACTGTTCATCACTTCCGAAAACTCAGCAAACTCCTATATCTTCACTGTTTCTTCTATGGATGTTCTGAGCATGATTAGGAGACATGAAGAGCATTCATTAGACACTAAAGGTGTGGAAAGAAGTGCAAGGAAGCAAGGGTATCCACCTTATTCGATTCCAAGAGTTGAAGGGAGATAGGAGATTGCCCAAAGTTGTTGTCGGGCCAGCTGTTGCACAGAAACGGAGAGGCCGCTTGCAAGAGATCTATTGGTGTGAAGAGGCGACATCTGTCCCTATGATGTTGGTGGCGGTTGCACGACAGGGAAGGGGCTGCTTGGTGCAAAGGAGACAGATCTTGGATGGCTTGCTGCTTGCGAGATCCACGTGCAGAAGATCAATGTTGAAGACCGTTGCTGCTGCCTACTGCTGCGTTGAGGACCTATGTGCAGCGTTAGAGAGGCTGTAATTGAACGTGTGCAGGAAGAGGCGTGATCTGGTGAGAATGGAAGGTATCAGAAGAGAACAAGAGGAGGCGTGATCGGCTGGGAGTTACGATCTTTGAGATGTCGAGAACATGTGTGCTCTTGGGCTGGAGGAGAATGCTGAACGGCCTGTAGGAAGAGGGGGTTACAACTGGCATGTAAGCAGGGTTGTCATGGGCTGCGGCTGGGCCTGTACAAGCAGTCCGGGAATGGGTTACAAGCAAGTAAGGAGGAGAAGGTGGGCTGTGGTTGTGTGGGCTGAAGATCATAGTCATAAGGTTGGGCTGAAGCAAGGTAAGAAAGAATGGGCTGAGGTTGTCCAGCCTTGTCAAAACCTTGTCAACAGCTTGTCGGGCTTTGTCAGGACCTCGTCTCAGCTTTGTCGTGATCTCGTCACAGCTTTGTCGTGATCTCGTCTCAGCCTCGTCATGATCTCGTCTAAAGTCGTCGTTAAGGATTAATTATAAGAATTAGGGCTTGATATGTATCTATTATTTTATGTGAATTAAATTCTACATAAAATGATAAATAATTATAAGAATTAGGGTTTGATATAATTCTATCATTTTATGTGAATTAAATTCTACATAAAATGATAAATAATTATAAGACTTAGGGTTTGATATAATTCTATCATTTTATGTGAATTAAATTCTACATAAAATGATAAAATTCGTGAAGAAAGAAATACTAGATAGAATGGGAACCGTCAACGGCTCGAAGTCCGAATTGATTCAGAATTAAAAAAATTCTGGATATTACAATAAACTCCTGCCAACAACAAGGAAGATTCTAGGGAATAAGCCGCCCACACAACTACAGACTTCTTCTCCACGTTTGGTGCAAGCACAACGGCGAGAACAACACAACATTCAGTTTCAATGGGCATGAATTTTGTTCACCCAACAATCCAGTCTGTACACCTTACCATTATGTGATATCTACTTATAAATGATAATATGTAACTTGATTGCTTCAATTGAATACAGACAATTAAAACAAGTAACAAGTATGGTTTGATTGTGAAGAAGAAAGTTAGTGCAGATGCTTAATTTAGCACCGTCATTTAGTAGTAGTAGTAGTTATGGCATCAAACTAGTTGTGTCTTAGTATGTCATATTTTATCACTTAATCCTAACTTATTACCTCAATTACACATCACTTAATAAGTTATTACATTACTAATTCATTTGATTCTCTGTTTAGTTCAGTCAATTCCTTTAATTATATTTTATAGAAAGGAAGAAAATATGAAGTATTAAAAAGAAAACTACAATTGTAAATGACTTGAAATCATTAGTCTCTTGCAACATATGCTTGTTTGTTTCCTTTATTGCTCACAACAGTTGATGTGTAATTCCTTGGGTATCATTAGAGTACGTGATTTTACATGCTGTTATTGATTGCTTGTTTCCTTTATTGCATGATTGCTTGTTTCCTTTATTGCTCACAACAGTTGCATTTCAATTTAATTTTTGTGACTATATCGAGCTTTCTTGTATGTAGCTAATTGTGAAGACTGAACAGGGTGACAAATACCGTGCTTGAATTTGTCCTTCAAGGTCGACTCTGAACCCTAGTGCAAATCTGAGGTAAAATCTCATTAGACTATTTTTTTTCTTTCAGATTCCTCTAATTACATGTATCTTAGCAACTTCTTCTCTCGGAATCCCTCAGTTATCAATCAAAATGTTGGATCTAAGTGCAAAAATTAGAGGAAAGTAAAAAAAATGAATTTTGTAGACAACTGTCATTTATCTCAGTTAATACATTTATTAATGGAGTATGTTCATTTATTTAGTCGTAATCAAGTGAAAGTGGCGTAGTTTGTTCCATAAATCCAACAAGAAGAGTTCATACATTTCACCCCACACAAAATTCATTTCACCACAAAACTTGCTGCAAAACTATACTTCTTTTTTTATTTGTTTCGTTATTTTTTATTTGTTCAGTTTGCTGTCAACTTTACTTCTTCTTTTTTTTTTTCCGTTTTGATAAGTAATTGTTCTCATTTATTTTTTGACTTAGAATGAGTGATCGATCATGGATGTCAAAAAGTCAAGTATCTGACGAATATTCGGAAGGAGTGGAGGAGTTTATTACATTTGCGATAGAAAATGGGTGTGATCCTAATAGGATGATGTGCCCATGCAAAGATTGCTATTATGCTAGGTGGATTAAGGTTGACGAGGTTAAGGACCATCTTATATATCATGGCATTATTCCTGATTACACACGATGGATATGGCATGGAGAGAAAACAGCTAGGCATTGTAATAATAATGAAAATCCCCAAGAGACCGTTTATAGTCAGTTCGGGGATGATAGGTTGGATGATTTGATGGAGGACATTGAGGAGAATTTTACGGATGATCCCGAGGGGTTTCATAATTTGGTAAACGATGCAAAAACACCGTTATATGATGGATGTACAAAATTTACGAAGATGGCTATGTTGTTGCGATTGTATAACCTGAAAGTGAGACATGGATGAAGCGATAAAAGTTTTACTGCAATTCTTGAGCTAATCACGGAAATTCTACCAAAGGGTAATTGTCTTCTTGTGAGTACGTATGATGCAAAGAAAATTTTGTGTTCCATGGGCATGAATTATGAGAGAATACATGCTTGTCCTAATGATTGTATTTTGTATCGAAATGAGTATGCTTCATTGGATAAATGTCCGAATCCTGATTGCGGTACACCACGATACAAGAAGAAAAACATTCCAGCAAAGGTGTTATGATATTTGCCTATAATTCCAAGGTTTCGACGGTTGTTTGGCAATTCTAAAGACGCTAAGAATTTAACATGGCATGCAAATGGAAGAGTGAAAGATAGTAAAATTCGGCACCCGGCAGATGCAACAAAATGGAAAAAAATCAATGAAATGTATCATGAGTTTGGAAATGAAGACAGAACCTCCGCCTTGCACTTTCTACGGATGGGATGAACCCTCATGGCAACCTAAGTGCAAGTCATAGTACATGGCCAGTACTATTGGTGATTTACAATCTACCTTCGTCGTTGTGTATAAAGCGAAAATATATGATGCTAACTTTGTTGATTTTTGGGCCAAAACAACTTGGTTTTGAACTTGACGTGTTTTTGAAGGCCTTCATTGAAGACCTGAATTTAACGTGGGAACAAGGTGTTCAAGTAAATGATGCACATCGTGGACACAATTTTCTTCTTCGGGCCATGCTTTTCTGCACTATTAATGATTTTCCAGCGTTAGGAAATCTTGCTGGTTATACAGTGAAAGGCTATCTTGCATGTCATATTTGTGGAAAGGACACATTCTCTTGTCGCTTGACAGAGTGTAATAAAATCATTTATGTAGGGCACCAATCATTCTTGCCTGAAAGAGAGCATGCTCGTAGGTGGACGCGTTGTCCTTTTAATCTTCCAACTCAAGGTTTAATGGCCCCCACACCACTAACAGGAGAAGAAGTGTTGGGTATTGTGGAAAAAATAGATGTGAGATTTGGAAAAAAATCAGAAAACAACACGTGTATAGATGGGTGGAAGAAGAAATCGATTTTTTTATCTTCCTTATTGGAAAGATCGTCTTGTAAGACATTGTCTTGATGTAATGCAAATTGAGAAGAATATATGTGACATTCTTATTGGTACACTATTGAATATGCCCGGAAAAACAAAAGCTGGTCTAAAAGTTAGAGAAGAGTATGCCAAGATGAATATTAGGAATGAATTGCATCCACAAGCAAGAGGAAAACGAACTTTTTTACCACCTGCTTGTTACACATTGTCAAGGGAAGAGAAAACTATCTTTTGTAAGTTCCTTCGTGATGTCAAAGTTCCTGAAGGATACTCTTCAAATATTACCAACCTTGTGTCAATAAAAGACTTAAAGTTAGTGGGTCTCAAATCACATGATTGTCATATACTTATGCAACAGTTGTTACCACTAGCTATCCGATCTATATGGCCCAAGGATGTGAGATATACCATAATAAGACTTTGTTTGTTTTTCAAGAAACTGTGCAGTAAGGTCATTGATCGCGATGAGTTGCCTGCTCTACAAATAGAGATTGTCATGGTTCTTTGTAAATTGCAGATCTATTTTCCACCTTCTTTCTTTGATATCATGGTTCACTTAACTGTTCACTTGGTACGAGAGGTTGAGATTTTTGGACCGGTCTATCTGCATTGGATGTATCCATTTGAGCGAGCTATGAAGTATCTAAAAGGATATGTCATGAATCGGCAATACCCTGAAGGTTGCATTATTGAACGGTATATAGTCGAAGAATCTATTGAATTTTTTACTGACTATCTGGAAAATGTCGAAGCCATCGGTCTCCCAAAAGTGCAGGAGTTTGGAGAATTCAATTGGAGAGGAACACTTGGATATGCGACAATAATCATTGATCGTGAAAAGTTTTGGAAACCAGCCCACTTATATATCCTACATAAAATGAATGAAGTCGATTCATATGTAGTCGAGCACATGGAATATGTAAGGAGGAATAATCCAAGAAAAGTTGAGAACTGGGTTATAAGGGAACATAACAGAACTTTTGTTGATTGGTTTAAAGATCGAGTTATTACGCTCGAAAGTTCCGGAGTAGAAATCTCAAGAACCCTGAAATGGTTGTGTCGGGGGCCAAAATTTCAAGTAATGAGTTATTCCGGGTTTGTTATTAATAATCATACTTTCTATACGAGGGCTCAATCTGATAAAAGCAAAACTCAAAATTGTGGCGTTACATTGGAATCAGAAGCGACACACATTTCTAGTGCAAAAGACAAGAACCCAAGGTATGGTAGTATGTCTTATTACGGTATTATCGAACACATATGGGTATTGATATACTCTATGGACTTCAAAATTCCGGTTTTCTGCTGCACATGGGTTAAAACTAATAATGGAGTCAAAGTTGATGAGTTTGGATTCACTTCAGTTGCTCTTGATAAAGTGGGACATAGAGATTATCCTTTTATATTGGCATGACAAGCAAAGCAAGTTTTTTATGTCCATGATCTTCTTCAACCGGGTTGGTCTGTTGTCTTGTCTACCTCAAAGGGATACAACAATGAAGAAATTGACGATGTTTGTGAAGAAAGTAGTAGCTCAACAGTTTTGCTCGCCACCCCCGAGGATGCAATCGAAGAGGATATTTATGTACGGGAAGATCATCAAGAAGACATTTGGATCCATGAAAAAAGTAACATAGAGAATGAATCCTCTAGTCAAGTGCCTACAAGAAAAAAGAGAAAAGATGACAAGACTTAAAAGTAGAAAAGTTTTCCAAATGAGGTTATTGGTTGATTTGTTGACATTTAAGTGTTATTTTTTGATCTCCTCATACTTTGTTTTTCTTTAGATGTATTAACCTTATCATTATTTTATTTTATTATAATATACCTTTTGTCATCAAATTCACCTATTTAAGGTTTTTTTTGCTTTCAGATGGCTCGAAAGCGCAAGGAACCGATCACCGAAGCCTCGCAACCGTCTGAGTCGCAACCACTTGAGTCTTCTGAGTCATTTCAACCATCTACGAAAGTCACTAGAACTAGAGGGGCTTCATTGTTGAAAAACTTTACCATACCTATAGGGGAAGGAAAGAGGTTTGAAATACATTTCAATAAACACGGTCAACCTGAAGGGGAACATGTATCAAAGTTGTCCACATATGTTGGTACTGTAGCAAAGAGGATTGTGCCAATTACTATTGAAAGTTGGTAGCATGTATTAGATGAAGACTTAAATTATATTTGGGATGATGTTGTGGTTAACATATATTTATTTATGTGTATTATATATTTGATTATTTTGAAATATACTTATAAGGTTCATATAATTTATCTCATTTTCTTATTGTGAAACGTTGCAGGATCTTTTTGCAATTCCAAAAGAACATAAAAGTTGGGTTTGGAAAAAAGCAAATATCTTATGGAGTAATTTCAAAAAAGACTTGAGGAGAAATCATTTACAAGACAAGGTTAGTGGAGCTTTTCTGACTAGTCATCCAAGCATTTATGACTCCTACATCACCCAAGACCAGTGGAATAAATTTGTTCAAATAAGTCAGTCTAATGATTTTAAGGTACTCGTGATATTCTACTGCTTTTATGTTGTTTGGAAATTGTCTTTTTATCACTTGACACGAAATCATCATACTAATCGATGTTCATATTTTTCAATTAGGAAAAAAGAGAGAAGTATAAACAACTCTCTCTAATGAATGACCATATACTTATAGGGCGTCCAAGTTAGGTTATAAAGGAGTGGCGGAAAGATATGTATGCACTGAATTATGTATTTCATTTCATTGATGATTTCATAATTTACTTGTGTTTTAATATGTTTACTCAATTGCTTGATATAAATTTAGAAACGCAAACACAAATTGGACGCGTCTTCCTCTGTATCACGAGCAATCTTATACAAGGAAGCCAGAAAATGTAAAGATGGTTCATATAGTGACAAGTCAAGGGAAGTAATCGAAAAAATAGTAAGTGTGCCATCAAATTTTTATGACTTATATATATTCTTCACTACAAACACTTATATTGTTATATGATAATGTTAGGATCTGTATCTCGAACAAGATTCCACAGGGGAGCTTGTTACCAATGGTCGTAAGGATGTTTTGGCAATGGCGTTAGGCAAGCAAGACCACCCTGGGCGTGTTATAGGAGTTGGCCAAGATGTCCATGTCAGTGGGTTCTTTGGTCATGCATATCATCATGTTTCTACATTATCCACTGTGAATCTTGCGGAGGTTGCTGTAACTGAGGCCTCAAAAAGACTTAAAGAAAGCATGAGGGCTGAAATTGAATCAATGTTTGACGAAGAGAGGCAAGCAACACAACAATTGATCCAAACATTGCTAGATGACAGAAAACAATACATCCCAGACAAGCCACTTCCGGATTTGTCTTTCTTCTCTGCTTCCGTAACCAAGGATCCAGTTCATAAAAGCGGTTATGCATCTTGCTCTACCATCAAAGATAACACCTCTCCATTGAATCCGAAAGTAAGTACTACTTCAACTAAAAATAAATTTCTTATATATTTATAAAGTATAGAACTCTTATTAGTATTGGTGTAGGAAAAGAGTCATTGTCAGATATTTTGGTCTGACCTCACCAAAGAGGTGGCTAGGATTCGTGTACTTGAACGCAACAATACTTCACAATCAACCTTTGAAAAGTAGTGAAGTGAAGGTTGAAGTAGTTATAGTTGCACAAGGTCAAGGTGAAGTTGATGTGCCATTCATTACCGAAGAAGTTCATAAATTGTCAAATTCAGTGGGCCAATACATCAAGTGGTATGATCATCTTGTGAAGCCCATCATGGTAAGTTATCATGCAAGTGTGTATAATTTTACAAGTAATCTTAGATTTTCTCTTTATATTTATTAATGTAATCACTAATATGAAGGGCTCTCCGGAATCATTGACGGAGGTAAATAAGGGTAAATCCTTGACCAAAGAATCTATAATCAAACCCTTGGATATGGATACTGTTCCGAGTCTAGTTGACGATTTCCGTTGGATGTTAGAAGAATTTGGTGATGGTAAAACTTGGGATGTCCAAATTCCGGAAAATCTTTTTAATCATAAACATATTGGCTTCTCCATGAATGCGAAACCAGTTCAGGTCATGCTCAACAGAAAGCACATACAAATGTGTCATGTATCAATATATATGAGGTATGTTTCGACAAATTTTTTTTTTTTGCACAAAGAATGAACTGTAATATATTATGCTGGATGTTGTTGCAGATATTTGTGGGAAACTCATTGCAAATCATGTGATATGTTTGAATTTCTTTGTCCATGTAACGCCCCGTTTATTTGGGTGCGTTCCGACTTTTTATTTCTCCCTTCTATCGATTCGATCATAGCTCGAGTTATTACTTAAGGTATTTTTAAATCTTAAAAATATCTTTTCCGGATATTTTATTATTTTGGGATACAAGTACGTATCTCCGTATTTTTTATTAATTTGATTTTCGGAAAAAAAAAATCGGAAAGTTTTTGCGGTTCGGAAATACCAATCCGAACGCTTTTGGGTCGAATTCACTCTTTCCCCTTTTCTTTAATTTAGTTTTTTTTCCCTTTCTCTTCTTCCCAGCCGGTGAGAACCCCGACCCCTGGTTTCTTCCCTGTGTGCCACCCATGCTATTGGTCTAATCCGTAGCATCCCGAGTCCCGCGGATTCGGGGTGTTACAAAAGTGGTATCAAAGCCCTAGGTTGACAACAATGGCACTCGCAATCTTCTAAAGGCCGAATGAAGAATAAACAGAACCCACACGGGTTTTGACTTTCGTTTTCAAAATCGCACGCATGAGTCGGGGTAGAATGTACGGACCACCACTCCTTCCGCGGATCTCGGCAGCGTAGTTTATTGGATTTTTAGTATATATATGTATATATAGGTCAATATGTAGATATGTATCGTGGACCTAGGATGTTTTTGGACTATTGTTGTATGGTAATTATAGTTATGCATGATGGACTTGTTATCTATAGTAGTGGCATGGCCTTATATTGATATATGCTTATATATGTGGTATGATAGGATCTTATTAGCTTTTGAACCTTGTATTGTTGTAATGTATTTTCTGGATTTGGCATATTAGTAGTGATATGAACATAGAACCTATATTGTCGTTTATGCGGATTATTATTATATATAGCAGTAGATAGTACGAGACGTAATAGAAAAGATGATAAGTATAGTATCATCACCTTTAAAGACGATGTGGTTGGCTTGGGATAGCGTTCATACGTGAAGGAGTACCCTCAAATATCGAGTTGAGCATTTCGTGTTAACGAACACCATGGTGTTCTCGGATTCCTTTAAAAGGATATCGAAGAGGAGGATTAGAGATGACATAAACAAAGGACAAACAAGTAGAAAGAAGAACTCAAGACGACTAAAGAGAGATCGAGATGGAGCAATACAAGTAAAGGGAGCAACGTTAAGGTATATAAGTGGTTATAAAGAAACTAGGATTGTACGACAACGAGACCAATAGTGAAAACGAACTTAAGTTCTTCTAGAAGACGCGTGGACAATTAAAGATATGAATCGAGGAGGAGATGGGTGCATTCTAACAAGGTTAAAGGCGGTGTTTCATTACGAGAAGTGAAGCTTTCCTTAGACGCTCCTAGGCATGAGAGTCGAGATGAGAGGTGTGGTTGAACCAATCACAAAAGATTTAAGAGACCCGTAAGTGAAGCTTACGGAGGTATCAAAATGTGAAGCGTCTATTTTACAAGATCCCAAGTGGGTGACTTTCTTCGGAGATGTGAGGCTACGAGAAGAATCATGTGGTGAAGGTTCACCTAGTAGAATGTCTTTTAGAGGGTCAACCGTTTTTCGCTATGGTGAGAAGGCAAAGCAACATCAAGAAGAAGGAAGCGCATATAGATGATGGTTTAAGAAGATCAAAGAGGAAACAAGGAGCTTTAATCGAAAGACTTAAGATTTCAACCATTAGGAACGCGAGTGGATGTTAGCTAAGGCTATGATATTTGGGAAGGTGCACTTGAAAGACATCAAGGAAGAGCGGTTAAGTGAAGGTGAGTTATACGGCGTGCGAGGCCTAAAAGAGTATAGTTACCTTATGGAAGATGAAGGAAGCATGGAACGGGGAAAGAACTAACGAAGTTTAGGGTAAAGTACCCCGAGGAGGGTAGCCTTCATGAGAATGGTAAAATGAGAAGTGTAGTAGAATATAAGTCGCTGACTTCGGAGAAGGTCAAATACAAGAATACAAGTTAAGCGGTGACAACTAAGAACGCACAGGTGCGAGTTGTCTATTGATGAGTGTAGAGGGGATGAGTAAACAAGATTATGGGATCATGAAGAGGGGTAACAAGGACGGGGAATATTAGTGGTGGTTGAATATCGGCAATAAAGATGTATATCAAGGAAAGTGCAACTGTTTTAATCATGTAGCAAATTATCGATTCCAACAAGTGATGATAACGTACCTTGTTGATGTAACGCCCAAAATTTTGGCGCATTTTCGATAATTATTTTTCCGATTTTTATCAAAAATTTACTAGCATAAATATTTTTATTAAAAGTATCTTTACGACGTGAAGTATATATTCCGAGTATATTTATATTTTGGATACCGTATTACTTTTATTTTTCGGAAAGGTTTTCCGAACCAAAAATCTCGTTCTTGTAGTTGAGATCGAGTTTATTAATTCCCGATTTTGGAATTTTATATTATTTCATTTTATTTATTTCTCTACTTTTCCTCCTTTTTCCTTCTCTTTATCCTTTGCGTGTTGCATAGCTGAAGATAAGCCTGCCGCCCAACCTATGTCCTTGCACTCTCCTCCTTACCTGCTTCTGCTTTCCTCTCTGAGGAAGTCTACAACTACAAGCAACCAGCTCACCCCTTCTATCACCTATGAGGCAACCCAGCCTCTCACCTTCTGATTTGTTTTGCATCACAGAAACTCCTCATCTACACTCTCCTGCCTCACCTTTCTTCACGCTACAGTGAGCAAGCAACCTCCGCTTTGCTCAACCTCTCGATGCTCTCTCTTTTGCTCTCAACTCTTCAGCTGTAACCTCCCTGAATCTCCCCACGACGCTAGGTGATCACCACACCCGCAACAATAAGCCTTGCTTGCAACTCCCCGTTCCCTCTTCGAGCAGCTTCACCTCTCAACTGATCTCTCAACCTCCCCTATCCCGCCTCCTCTTCTGCTTCTCGTCTGTCTGTTCTCTCGGACTCAACCCAACACCTCTTCTACTTCTCTCCTCTGGTTCCCTCAGCCTCTTTTCGCCATCACGCAGCCACCACCTCTGTTTGTTTTCCTTGTGCCCGGAAGGTACCTTGAGCTCGCCTCTCTGTTTCTCACACCACCGAAGCCCGGCGAGCCTTGCACCCCTCGATGTCGTCCCCACTGCCGTCGCCTTCAGCCCTTCCTTGCCTACTGCACGCCTGGAATCCGGCCGATCGCTGGCCTGTGACCTCCACTGGGAGAGCGGTTAGAGGGGAGATCGCCGCAGGAACAGAGGGGGAGCTCCGCCGTCTGTCACCGCCGGAGAGCTCGCGTTTGTTGCCGTCGGAAGAACGGCCATCAGAGCCGCCTTTGAAGCCCACCGGAGGGCCATCAATTGCTGCCGCCATCCCCAGCGTCCCTCCTCGCCAAAGTCTGCATCCAATGGGTTGAAGAAAACCCTTGCCTTTTAATTAGAAGCGGGACTCCCCCAAATTTGGTAAAATTACACAAACTACCCTATCTTTGTATTTACATTTTTGGCCCCAAATTTGTGTTCTCTACAATTTTGTCCTTGTGAGATAATTACTAAAATTGGCTCAAAGTTTTAATTAGAGTTTATGACCTAAATTTTATGAGTTTGAAAAGTTGACCTAAAAATGTGTTTTACAATTTTAAACTTGGATTTTTATATACGAGTTTTATCTTATATTTACAGATATTGCATAGTATGCCCAAATTTAGCGTATAAAGCTAAATTTATTTAGTTTTGTTATTAGGTTCGGAAACGACTCCGATAAGGCCCGACGAGTCCATATCGACATCCATAGATCGTCTTCCATCTTTTGATATCTCGTGAGTACCCTCTATCCCGAGCTTATGATCTTACTTGATCTAGTTATGTTTTATGGTAGTATCATGCTAGGTTGGATCTAGCATAATCTAGTGAGAATGCCAAGTAGTGGTTGTGAACCCTTATGTGAGTTTTGAGGATTTGATATTGTTTGATGGATTGTTGTTATAAGCTTGAGGTAGTATTGTAATCTTATGAGTTAGTTTATGGCTTTAAGTTGTATGTTGAGCTTGTGAGAATTTAAGGGTTGAGGTTGTATGATTGTTGAGATTGTGGAGACTAGTACGAGAGTATCCTAGTGGTGTTGTGAGTTATGATCTTGCGAGATCCAAGGGTTTGGAAGTCTAAGGACTTCTAGCTTCTTTTGAGTGTGATGTGAGCTTAAGGGATTCTAGGATGCGGTCGTAGAATTGAGAGTCAAATGGTCTTGCGTAGATCATTTGTATAGAAGTCTAAGACTTCAATTGTGAGTGGGTTGTTGTTGATATAGTTATCTTCTTGTGAGCAGGTTATGTGCTTCCTCCTTAAGGAAGCGAGAGTGTCGTGAGTTGAGTGTGGTGACGAGGTAAGTCTCCGGACTTACTTAGCTCGTATTCCTTGTATTAGCATTGATGTGTGTTTGGTGGTGTGTGTTTATTCTTTATTGTGTTTGGTGGTGTGTGTTTATTCTTTATTGTGTGATTTGGTGTACATTGTGTGTTATGTTGATTTACTTGTGTTTGTGCCTTTCACCTTGATTCTAATGCTTCGAATATTAGCTAACGGTTTTATACCGATTGTTGTAGATTGCCTTGCAGGTTAGGAATGCGGCCGAGAGATCCGGAAGAGTGGGCATCCGGGGTTCCGTACATTTTAGGAATGGGTTTTGGTTAGAGTCGAGTTTGTCTATTATTCATGTATATTGTATATCGTGTGGTGGCATTTGGCCCTTAGTGTTTCATATCGGCTGAAGTCTTTTGTTGTTTCCTTTCGGGTTTCCTTTCATTGCATAAGAATGTATTTCAGTTTTGGCCTTTATTTGTGTCTTGTTGCAAGATCCGGTGAAATTGTTGTCAAGCTAAGGGTCGGGACCCATTGTGAGGTCCCAACCCGTAGTGCTCCGAGTCCTACAGATTCGGGGTGTTACAGTTGAGAGGTATTGTAGCGATTTTGTGCGACCTTCTTAGGTCATGAGATTGTCATATGGAGGAATGACATGGATCAGGGTAAAGGAAACTAGGAGGAAAAAAAGGGAAGGGAGTCTTCTATGGTTATTGTGCGTAAAGGGAGGATATATAAGGGAATGTATGGTATGTTTATTCTAAAGTGATGATGTCATGTTTTCGCGAAAAAAAATCTAAGTCAAAGTTCCGTGACTCGCATGGCGAAGCCATAGTGGCTAAGACGTGAAACGAGAAATATGGGTTAGGACAACGTGACAAGCTTAGAGTTATGATGTTAATGCTTGGTGGAGTTATGAGTGGATTTTTCAGTGATTGTGGTCGGGAAACTTCGCCTGAAGCCGTACTTGTACGGTTGTGAAGTTGTTCTTGGAATACCAAGAGATGCATAAGGTGACCAACAAGAGGAAGAAAAAACTAAAGTTTTGAAGTTTGATGTTGATTTGAGATCACAAGAAGTACATGAGAGATTAAAACTAGAGTCTCTACAGTCGGTTTGACGCTCCCTAATAAGAGGACTCCTTTATAGATGTATTTTAGTTGTCGCAATATCGGTTGTTAGCACTATGAATCTTTAGTTAGCTACGGAAAATGGTGAAATTGACCGATGATGGAGCGTCGTTAGGATAGAACCAATGAAGACCTTATTTGATGGTGGACTAGAGGCACAATCTTAGTAGGGACTACCATTTTCCTTCGTTCATACTAGGGATCGTCCTTCTCCTTTGTTTAGCTGAAGCCTATCATGCCTTTCCCCTTCGTCCAGCTAAGGTTAAGTAAAGATTCGCCCTTTCAAAGCCTCTATGTGGCAAGGCCCGACCAACCTCCTCTTCACGATTTGACCCTTTCATTGAGAGATATTGGAGCTTCGGATAGGGCGACGTGACACGCGGTTAGAAACTATGATCTACATATGAAAATGTAGTGTAAATAAGTACGCCTACTTGAAGAAAGGATGTCTATGGTGAAGCTTATGTAGAAGACGAAGACGAAGACGAAGGGCTCCTTCCATATGTTGGGATGTCATGGAAAGTGAAGAAGATAAAATCAATTGTTTTGAAGCATGGTTAAGTCTTGCAGTTTGGACCCTTATGGTTGCACATAAGTGAGAAAGCTTAGAATATTTTTACAATTATGTAATCAAAGACGGAAAATGGGATTAAGTTGAAGGAATACTTAAATAAGGACAGCAATAAAGATACGTGAGTGGAAGAAGCATTTGAACGACTGGACGCAAGGACTTGTTGGTAAAGGTTCATTAGAACCAATGCATTGCCATAGAAAACACTAGATGTGATCTCGAACTCTTGATTTGAAGTTCATATATTGGAAAATATCTTAAACTCTTGATTTGAAGTTGTTATGGAGAACACCAGTTGTGAAAAAGACAGACAATTCTCTCCGTTTGAACATCGATTACCGTGAAAGACAAGTATTCCTTACAACGAATGGATGATCTACTCGATCGGTTGCAAGGGTCGGTAGTCTCTTTTAAGAATAATTTAAAGTCTGGTTGCCTCCAATTGAGAATTCGAGACTCGGATATTGCAAATACGGCATTCCGGACAACCATGGTCACTACGAGTTTTAGTGATTCCATATGGGCTTACTAATGTCCGGATAAGATATTTTGATCTACCTTGAAAGAAGAGAGGAATTGTATGACAAGTTGTCTCAGAATGGTAACCCTCGAAAGACGTGGAAGAAGTTACAAGTTTTCTTGGATATGCTAGTCATTACCGGATTTGTGGAGAGATTTTCCAAGTAACACCATCTATGGATAACCTACTTCGGATGACAATGAAGTATTGAGTGAGACGAAAATTGACAATGGAGTTGTTGAGAGTTAAGAGGAGATTCATTGGTACAATTGTTTTGAGATTGCCTCGAGGTATGACGAGCTTGAAGTGTACAAGTGATTTTCCAAGACAAGGCCTGTATTGGGTACTGAGGAACGATGTAAAATAATAGCTTATGTGTCTCGATTAGTAGAAGCGGTGTAACATAAAGTACTTTAATCATTACATGAAACTTGCAACAAGAACTGAGGAAACATAACATCAAAGTTTGGTTTGACAAGAACAAAAGCCAACGGTGTAAATTGGAAGTTCGATCTTCCTTGATAGAGACAATCAAAGAAACATAATGGAAAATGATGCATTGAAAAGGACCGAGAGGGAAGTTAAGATTTTGATAT
The DNA here is from genome assembly GCA_033239125.1 of Fagopyrum homotropicum. Classification (NCBI taxonomy): domain Eukaryota; kingdom Viridiplantae; phylum Streptophyta; class Magnoliopsida; order Caryophyllales; family Polygonaceae; genus Fagopyrum; species Fagopyrum homotropicum. Next base: position 140,625,399 of record BSWB01000003.1, on the reverse strand, counting down.
ATCGGACCTTTTTGAAATCTTAGCGCAAGTTGGGAAAATTGTTTACCGGTTGGCGTGACCGCCGATAGTGGAGGGTGTTCACTCGGGGTTCATGTGCATCAGTCGAAGGAGTACATACATGACTCCAGAAATGTGGTCTATTGTGATGATCTAGTCGAGATGAGGAGGTAATGAGGCTAACTGGAAGACGTAGGATAGTACCTTTGGTCGAGTTTTATGCATATTTAGCGACATCTATAGGACCGTCGGGTTAGTCCTGAGATCTTTCCTTGGTTGTACTTAGGTGATTTGTGACATGACATGTGTGTGTGTTTCTGATGAGTATGTCTTGCGAGTCTTGATGTGTTTGTGCGAGTAGACTTTGGATTGAAGGCCGTAGTTACCACGTTATAGTGTTCCGAGAGGTTATCGAGACGAGTTTGTTTGGGAGTTCCGCGTTTAGCAAGTTTCGGGACGAAACTTTTTTTTAGGAGGACCTGATGTAACGCCCCGTTTATTTGGGTGCATTCCGACTTTTTATTTCTCCCTTCTATCGATTTGATCATAGCTCGAGTTATTACTTAAGGTATTTTAAATCTTAAAAATATCTTTTCCGGGTATTTTATTATTTTGGGATACAAGTACGTATCTCCGTATTTTTTATTAATTTGATTTTCGGAAAAAAAATCGGAAAGTTTTTGCGGTTCAGAAATACCAATCCGAACCCTTTTGGGTCGAATTCACTCTTTCCCCTTTTCTTTAATTTAATTTTTATTTATTTATTGTTTTTTTTCCCTTTCTCTTCTTCCCAGCCGGTGAGAACCCCGACCCCTGGTTTCTTCCCTGTGTTCCACCCATGCTATTGGTCTAACCCGTAGTTCCAGCTAGCCTGCACTTGCCCCTTGGCTACCCAATCTCTCAGTGACCCTCATTTGTTTTCATCCCTCTCTCAGTCTCTCTTGATTACAACTGACAAAGAGCCATGGCTGGTTATCGAAGGTACGAGCTCCTTGAGCAAGCCTCTTCCCCATTCTACATAAAAGAAACCTCCATTTTCTCCCCTAGACTCTCCTTTCCATTTCCGCCATTAATGGACGAGGATGACCTCACCCTCGCTCTCGACAGTTGCTAGCAGCCCCTCACCCTCTTCTTCATCTTAATCGAGCCGCCGGGAGTAGAGGGTGCCACCTTCAATGCACTGCACCACCGGAGAGCCTGCCTGCCTTCGTCCACCGGAACTCCACCAAGAAACCCTAGCAGCCGCCCTGTCTGCTGCTTCCCCTCGTCCTTCCTTTCGCCTCTTCTCTGCAGCTGTTAGATTGGGGCAACAACCGCCGGAGTTGCTGCCAACCACGCCGGACCACCAGACGATCCCCAGCCCCCTCGCCTCGCTATCGGATCCAAGCAGTCCTACGCCGCCGCCCTCACAGACCTCCTCTCTGCCCAAATTTTTTCTCCTCTGCTGCGTTCCGTTTGAAGGTTGAAGAAGGGATTTTTGCCCTAATTATTTCGGCCCCCCTTATTTGTGTATATTACAAATTGTGCCCACTTCTTTGAATTTGCAGTAATGGCCCTAACTTTTAGAAGTTGTATTTTATACCCCTGCAGAAAATTAATTATGGAAAATGGCCCAAGTTTCGGAATTTGATTTTATGTCCCTCTTGGATTATATTTTTGCAGTTTTGGCCAAGAGTTATTTTCGAAAATGGCTTAAGTTATTGAATTCAATATTTATATGGAAAAAGCTTATGACCAGGTTGATTGGAATTTTACTCTTAGAATTTTGGAAAACCTCGGATTTAACAACAAATTTGTGGGATGGATCAAGGAATGCATCTCCACTGTATCCTATTCTGTCCTAGTTAACAACGGTCCCACATATCAATTCTTTCCTGAAAAAGGTCTTAGACAAGGTGACCCTCTTTCTCCATATCTCTTCATCCTTGGAGCGGAAATTCTAACTCAAATGCTACAGGATGACTGCAACAACTATGTTAACCATATTGGTTTCTCTGTTTCCAGACAAGGAACCCCAATCCCTTTCTTACCTTTTGCCGATGACATGATTATTTTTGTTAAGGCAAACTCTGACTCTTGTAAGAGAGCAAAACAAATTCTGGATATGTACTGCTCCATCTCTGGACAAAAAATCAACTACCAAAAATCTGCTTTCCAAACAACCAAAAATACCAATGATAACAAAATTACCCAAATAAAAAATATTTTAACAATGAATCATACCAAATCTCTCGATAAATACCTGGGTTGTCCTATCATTAACGGAAGAGTGACAAAAGATACTTTCGGGGATATAAACCTTAAGACAAAACAACAACTTATGAAATGGAAAGCAAATTCTTTATCGCAAGAAGGTAGAAATACACTCATCAAGCATAATTTAGCGTCTAAACCAACTTTAACTATGCAAAGCTTTATGCTACCAACCTATAATCTTAACGAACTCGACAAAACATACAAAAAATTCTTTTGGAACAAAGGAGACAAACATAGGGCTCTCATTAGCTGGGATGTGATCTGCAATTCTAAGAAAAACGGGGGGCTTGGACTAAGGAAAGCCCAAACTACAAACAAAGCATTACAAATGAAACTTTTATGGAAAATTTTAGTAGAACCTTATAACATCTGGGTAAAGATTATTAATGAAAAGTACTTAAAAAATATTAATATCTTGAATTACCAAAAGAAAGGATCAACATCTTGGCAATGGAATAACCTGATGAAATTAAAAACCGAATTCAAAGAGGGTCTTATCTGGCAAGTTGGCAATGGTAAGACTATCAATTTCTGGCATGACAACTGGCTAACAACTTCTCCGCTAATAAAAATGGCACAAAATACCAACCTTATTGACACAAACATCAAAGTAAGTTACTTCATTAACAATTCAGGACAATGGGATATCACTAAAATTGAAAATGAGCTACCACACTTTATTAACCAAGATATCAGGAGAAAAATCAAGGAAACAATCATACCAAATAATGAAATTCAGGATAGACTTTACTGGAGATGTAGCAAAAACGGATGGTTTTCTACTAAATCTGCTTTTGAAATGATTGAAGCACGGGCAAACTTTACCCACAATTACGCATGTGAATGGATTTGGAAATTGGATACACAACCAAAAATCAAAAATTTTCTTTGGAAAATCTCACAAAACGGAATTCCAACAAAAGCCAAGCTCGACGAAAGGCGGATTGCAGTGACTAGAAACTGCGAACTTTGCAACCATCACCTAGAGGACCTGGTTCACTTGTTTTTTGAATGCCCTTTTAGTAAACAAGTTAGTAACAAAATTGACGGAACATTATTAACCGAAATGAACACAATTAACCAAAGCAATAAAATACATGATATCCTAATTGATTTATATCATAAATTAGGACCTAAAAAGATGGCATGTCTTGCAACCATTTGGTGGAGCATATGGTTCTTTAGAAATAAAATTATCTTCAGTAATGAACCTATTGGTACAACTAAGAAGGTTACAAGCTTTATCAAAGAACAAATCCATAATTGGAATCTCGAAACGTTTGATGAGGACGATTTTAATTTTAAACAACCACACAAAGAATCAAACCTTATTAAAAGAAAGAAACATGACATCAAATGGGAAAAACCAAAACTTGGTTTTCATAAACTTAATTTTGATGGTTCGAAACTTGATTCGGGAGTAACTTCTATTGGTTACGTAATCCGGGACCATAACGGAAAGGTTGTGAGCCTTGATGCTAAAAAGAATAACTTTAACTCAGTTATTAAAGCGGAAGCCTTTGCCTTGAGATTAGGCCTCCAGGAGGCTAAAAGACTCCATATTAAAAAGATTGAAATCGAAGGTGATAATCTTTGTGTTATTAAGGCACTCCAAGGTTTGTGGAGTTGTCCTTGGGAGATCGAGATGCTTATTTCCGACTCCAGTTTGGACCTTTGTTCTTTCGACGAAGTTCATATTAGACATATTTTCAGAGAGATAAACTGTGTTGCTGACCGGTTAACCCACCTGGGTGTATCGACCCCCAACACCAATTTTTCTGATAATCCCGAACTTCTTGTTCTCATCCGTAAGGATGCTTTAGGGTGGACTACCTCCAGGAGGTAGACCAACCTAATCGCTTTCCGTTATCAAAAAAAAAAAAAAATATTTATAGCCCGGAGATTTAATTACGGTTTATGACCCATAGTTTTGGAACGGTATATTTTGCCCCGGAAAATGGATTAGCGGTTTGGAACCTTGGATTTTGATAACGGGATATTCTTATATTGAAATGCTATATTTTATGCCCCTGTTGGATTTAAATTCTATTTACAGCTCAAAGTATTAATTGCGGTTTTACGACCAAGTTCTTAGAATTTCATAATTTTGCCCGGAAGGGGTTTTTGCGGGTTTTAACGTGGGCATTTGAAACCAAGTTTTCTTAGATTTTTATATATTAAATCTTCCGTTCAAATTTAGCGTATCAACTATATTTGCTTAGCTTTGGTTTTAGGTCCGGAAGCGCCTCGATAAAGGCCAACGATTCCAAACTCGACATCCGTAGATCGACATCCATCTTTTGACGTCGTGTGAGTATTCCTCTTCCTCGATTTAGTTATGTTTAGTATTAGTATCATGCTAGGTTGGATAATCTAGCATAACTTAGAGTGAATGCTAAGTAGTGGCTTTGGACTTAGGTGAGTTTTGAGGATTTATGATCGTTATAATGCTTGAGGTGTTGATGGTATCTTGTGAGGATTGTAGGGTGTTGAGTGTTTGGGTTGATCTTGTGAGCTTATGAGAATTGAGATAATGGTTGTATGATCTTGTTGAGATTGTGGAGAACTAGGACGAGAGTATCCTAGCATGTGTTGTGATGGTTATGACCTTGTGAGATCGTGAGGATTAGGAGTCGTTATCCTATCATGGTTATGGTTTATGATCTTGCGAGATCATTGGGACTAGAAGTCCTTAGACTTCTAGCATGTGGGAGAGATGTTGATCGTGTGCCTTGTTTTGACCAAGCGTTGAGTGCCTTCCTACGGGAAGTTGAGAGCAGTGGTTATCGGGTTTATCTATGAGACAAGGTAAGTCTCCGGACTTACTTAGCTCGTATTCCTTGTATTAGCATTGATGTGTGTTTGGTGGTGTGTGTTTATTGTTTATTGTTTATAACAACTAAACCGGGATTAGGATTACCGACCTTTATATTATTTTGGCCCAAGTGTATGATAACGGGCAGTGACAACTTGCCTGGCTCCCGCCAGAGCTAGGAGGTTCTCGGCGACTATCCCGTGCTGGTAGACGGTCAGATGCATCAGTACCATTCCATGCCGGTAAGTAGGGACCGAGGCGAGTTTCGGTGACTCTCGTGTCACAACCTAAGTTGAATTAGAACGGGATATGACTTAATAATAATAAGATAATAAACCGGACTTGTGTGTTTTGGAGTGTATTGGGTGTTTATGATGATTGACTTGTGTTTGTGCCTTTCACCATGATTCTAATGCTTCGAATATGAGCTAACGGTTTTATACCGATTGTTGTAGATTGCCTTGCAGGTTAGGAATGCGGCCGAGAGATCCGGAAGAGTGGGCAGCCGGGGTTCCGTACATTTTAGGATTGGGTTTTGGTTGGAGTCGTGTTTCAGTTTTGTATTCATTATATATTGTATGCCGCGTTGATAGCATGAATTATAGTCTATATTTTGGGGTTTGTTTGGACGTTTTGTCTTCAATAATCTGCATGATTGTATGTATAATATGTGATTATATTACCATTTCATCTACCTTTGCGGGAATCGAGGTCTACACCTAGTTTTGTTGTAATCGTAGGTAAAATGGCACGTTTTGCATCAAAAAGAAGCAAAAGGAGCTATTGAGTCATTGGAGCTACATTCAGTAACATAAGGAACCATCCAGGAAGCATAGCCATGGATTAGAGATTCACTTTGGACCAGATTTGAGAGATTTCACATTGAGTTGTGACTCACCTCGGTTGACCACAGATTCACCTCGACCGAGGTGATCCAGAGAAGTCGACTCGACCGAGGCGAACACCTGGGACGCGGCGAGAATATTTTATTCTTGGCTGAGATCTTTTATCTTTGGAAAGAGATCTTATATTTTTGGGCTTGACTCCTGGAAGGAAGAAGATATGCTAGATCATATATTTTACCTATTTTTATGGGGAGAGATCTTTCTAAGAGATCTTATCTTTTGAGAGTAATTTTCCTATAAAAAGGGTCGGATTTCCCACAAATCCACATCATGCTATACCACCGATCAAGATTTATACATCGCAGCAGCCATACTCCAGTTGGGAGATTTGAAGAACCTTTTTGAAGGTTGAAGAAGGAAGATTGTAGCTTTTATAGCTTTTGAAGGGTTTTTGTAAGATCATCTTAGATTCCCTTCCTTGTTGTTTGCCTTGTTGGATTTCTATCCACAGAACGCTTTGTTGTGATATTTGATTCAGTTATTGAAGTCTTTCCATTAAATTCTTCTTGTTCAAGTATTCACTTTCTTCCCATATATTTGATTAATACTTTCATGATGATGAGTGGCTAATCTCTTTGTGTGATTCTAGGGTGATTGGCTGAAGGTTGTGGGAAAAACAATGATAGAATAATCTTAATCACAGTATGACCTTGAAAGTTCGAGTCTTTAACCTTAACCCTAAGCATCTCGCTCAGTCGATGAACATCTCGGCCGGGGTGGAATTCTTCTGACCGAGGTGACTTATCTGATCCGAAACTGAGAGTTAAGTGTTAGAGTTTGCCAAATCCTATTCTTATTACACCTTTCCTGGTTCAATGCAAGCCTAGGATGAGACATACCCGGTAATTCCTTAGTTTGTTTACCTAAGATCATAAGTGTAGGTAATAAAGGTTTATCCTTTATTGGGGTTTGAGTGTGCTTTCATCCCATCTTTGTGAGTTAGCCTGAGACTTACCCGGTAAAGGTTGATTCTATTCCCTTAGATGGTGTGTTAGTTTGAGGTTATAGTTCTTTATCTTGATTCCTTGAGACTTACCCGGTAATAAGAGTTACGGTTTAGGATTAGTGAGTAGTGAGACTTACCCGGTGATCTATTCCACTTTAGTAACACCTTCTCTTTGCAAAAACCTCAGTTTTGTCCGCTTATCTTTAGATCTTGAGTTGGAACCACAACTAGATGCTTTAATCCCTACAATTGCATATTTCCTTTATTGACTTTTATCATCTTTGATTGTTTTAATTGCTTTGTGGTTAGTGATTGCTAAAGCTTACCGTAATTGGACTTTGTTTCACTAAGTCCCTGTGATCGACCCCTGAAATTTCTTGCTTTTTACTACGATTGACCCGTACACTGCGGGTTCACATCCTTGTTTTAAGCTTACGTCTAGGGTTATAAATTTAAAGCTTGCACACACCGTTTGGAGTGAACAAGTTTTTGGCACCGTTACCGGGGACTTGGTCTAGACCGAGCCGGTTACGGTTTGCTCTTGGGGCACTTGCCCCCGTGTCTACTAACCACTCTACTTGAGTGACTTTTGCAGGTTCTTTCTTAGGTTTATGCGAAGAACTCGCACTGGGAAGGAAATCGTTCATTACGATCCCGAACCAGAAAAGACATACAAACGACGCTTACGAGAAGCGAAGATGGCCTAACAAGACAATCGCGATCTTGAGGCCGAGTTGAAAGAGGCGCTAGAGCAGCTACGCCTCAGCAGGGAAGAGCTAAGGCAAGAGAAAGAAGAAACTCGCACCAGGACTGAGGCGATCGAAGCAGATATGGCAGCCTTACGAGACCAATATCAACTTCGACCGAGGGAAGATCCAGTTTCCGATGCTGGACCGATGTAGGTCCCAGTCGCTGACCCTCGATCGAGGCAGGTTCCAGTACCTGACGCCCCGGCCGAGATACTTCCACCTCGGATGCCAGTCCGAGGTGTTCTTCTTGCAAGAATCCCACAAACCCTAGGTCAAAGGATGAACCCCAATCAACAACTGAGGCGTCCAGGAGTTAACCTAGGAGATCCAGCGGACCATGACTACGAACTTCGACCGCAAGTTCTATCCATGATTCGCCAATGCCAGTTCGGAGGGCTAGAGAAGGAATCCCCACAGCAACATCTTCAAAACTATGAGATCTTGATGGAGACCTTAAGACCCTCAAGGATTGAAAATAACAACTACAAGCTAAGACCTTTTTACTTTTCTTTAAAAGATAGAGTTCTTACTTGGTATCAATCTCTTCCTGCAGGAAAAATCAGCACATGGGAGGAGATGACTACGGAATTCTTGACTAAATTCTTTCCCCCCTCAAAGACCGCTGAAATGAGAGGGAAGATCAGTGCTTTCATTATGAAGGACAAGGAGCGCTTGTCCAAGTCATGGGAGAGGTTCAAGGACATTCATTTGGATTGCCCACATCATGGGATTCCAAAGATAGAGTTATTGGAGATATACTTCAAGGGACTGGACGGAAGCACCCAGTTCAACCTCCAACTACTCTCCGCCGGTACCTTTATGGACATGGCGATTGACGAAGCTTGGGACTTCATCGAGAAGCAAGCCTTACACATGGAGAAGTACACCCATCAAGGAGCTGAAGGTGGAGTTAAAAGAGTTATCTTCCAAGAAACTCAGCCTAACAACAATCAACTCACGTCTTTGAAGAATGACGTGAAGCAACTGAAAGAACTCTTGGTTGCTCAAACCAAGAAGGAAGATCAAGGACAAAGGAACAACAACAATGGATACCGTAACAACAACAACGGTTCCCGGAACAACAATTACAACAACAACAATAGAGGATCCAATAGCAACAATTGGAGGGCGAACAACCAAAATTCTGGTAACAATCATTCTAACTCCAATTCTAACGATTCCTCTAATCCTTTCCTCTCTTCCCCTTCTTCTTCTTCTTCTACTCCATTAAAGAGCCAGGGGCAAGGATCAAGTTCGTCTCAGCCGGAAAAGAAAGACGCAGTGCTGGAGGCTATCTTGATCAAGCTTAGTGGTATGGAGACATCCATGACTTCATTTTCGAAGGCTCAAAAAGCCTTTGAACAACAACTTACAAGTAGGGCGAATGAAGCACCTAGAGATCCAGGGAAGCTTCCAGCAAGGACGGAAAGAAACCCTAAGGGCCAGATCATGGCCATAACTACGAGGAGTGGACTGAAAACTGCTGATCCAGTTCCTCGGTCGGTGCTAGTACCGACGAAGACCACCTCGGTCCAGGTGCAGTCGAAGAACACTTCGGCCGAGATGCCAACCGAAGTGGAGCCACAGAAAGCGGAGGGGAAAACTGAAGTTTATGTTCCACCTCCTGCATACAAACCACCACTTCCATTCCCCCAGTCAAGGGTCAGAGCACATCTAGACAAGCACTTTGGTAAGTTCCTTGACTTGATGAATAAACTGCACATTAACATTCCTTTCCTTGATGCTATTCTAGGAATGCCCGCCTATGAGAAGTTCTTGAAGGAGATCCTATCAAGGAAGAGGAAACTGGAAGATTTTGGTGAAGTTAGGGTAACATCTAAATCCTCGGAACTTATTCAAATCATGAAGGAGAAGATGCCACCTAAATTCAGAGATCCTTGCTCATTTTGCATTCCCATTCAAGTTGGGGATGTCACTTGTGAAGCCCTATGTGATCTAGGAGCCAGCGTGAACATCATTCCGCTGGAGCTATGTGTGAAGATCGGACTTGGAGAGCCCAAGCCGGTCAAGATTCGACTATACATGGCAGATCGCTCCATCACCCATCCCGTGGGAATTCTGGAGGACGTTCCGGTCAAGTTAGGTAACTTCTATTTACCAATAGACTTTGTTGTACTTGACATTCCCGCAGATTATCCTGTTCCTATTATTCTCGGGAGGCGATTTCTAGCAACTTCGGGTTGCAACGTGGATTGCAAGAACGCCAAGTTGAAATTCAACATTGGTGGCGATGAGGTGGAGTTCGCGTTACTTGCAGCCATGAAAGGGGAGCAGCTAAGTGATGATATCTTCAACATCTACGATGAAGAAGAATCAAGAGAATTGGTGAGCTCTATCCTTATTAACGATCCACTCGAAAGAGTTATTAGTTTCAGTTTAATGGAGGAAGGTATATATGCTTCTTGTGATGCAGATAGACGGAGCTTAAAAGCACTGGGAGAAGATCCAGGAGCTAAAACTGAGAAGCTAATCCAGGAGACGAAGATCTCCAGTTTCGGTTCCAGTTGCAGTACCTCGACCGAGACACTTTCTAGACCGAGCGAGGCGACCGAAGAACATCTCGGTCAACGCCTCTGCGCCTCGACCGAGGTCGAAGGCAAGATGATGTCAACTGAGACTGCTGAGAACAACAAACTTCTTACTCCCTTCTCTGACATTCATCCTCAGTTGGTGGAACATTCTATCCACCAACTTTCTGATAATAAAGGACCTTGGTATGCTGATATTGTGAATTATCTTGTTTGCCAGGAAATACCGCCCGGATTGACGTACTCTCAAAAGAAAAGATTCTTCAAGGAGGTACGCCATTACTACTGGGATGAGCCACTGCTATTCAAGCGCGGACCGGATGGGATGCTTCGAAGATGTATTCCGGAAGATGAAGTTAATAGCGTCATACGACATTATCATTCACTTCCTTGTGGAGGACATGCTAGCACCGATAAGACATGCGCTAAGGTATTACGTTCCGGTTTCTTTTGGACTACATTATTTAAGGATGTGCAATCGTTTATTGTCTCTTGTGATGCATGCCAAAGAACAGGAAATTTATCAAGGAGGAACAAAATGCCGCTTAATAACATCCAAGAGGTGGAAATCTTTGATGTATGGGGGATAGACTTCATGAGACCTTTCCCATCCTCCGGAGGAAACCTCTATATTCTTCTTGCAGTTGATTACTTCTCTAGATGGGTTGAAGCCATCGCTTCTCCCACTAATGACGCCAAAGTGGTTGTGAAGTTCTTAAACAGAACTATCTTTCCACGTTTTGGAACTCCACGCATTATCATCAACGATGGAGGAACGCATTTCATCAACCGGAAGTTCAAAGCACTTCTATCGAAGTATGGGGTAACCCACAAGGTATCAACCCCTTATCACCCTCAAACTAGTGGACAGGTCGAGATCTCGAATAGAGAAATCAAGGCAATTTTGGAGAAGACCGTCTCTAGGACGAGGAAGGATTGGTCCATGAAATTGGATGATGCTCTTTGGGCCTACAGGACCGCATTTAAGACTCCCATAGGTAACACCCCTTATAATTTGGTATATGGGAAGTCTTGCCATTTGCCCGTTGAGTTAGAACACAAAGCATGTTGGGCGATCAAATGGTTGAACTTCGACATTAAGGAGGCCGGCGAGAAGCGGCTATTGGATATCAACGAGCTGGAGGAGCTGCGTTTGAACACTTATGAGAATGCCAAAATCTATAAGGAGATGACGAAGAAATGGCATGACAAGCGTATCATTCCAAAGGAGCTTAACGAAGGAGACTTAGTTCTACTCTTCAACTCCCGCCTCCGCCTCTTTCCAGGTAAGTTAAAATCTAGATGGACCGGACCTTATGTTGTGAAACATGTTTTTCCTCATGGTGCAGTTGAGATATGGGGCGAAACAAGCAGAAGCTTCAAGGTCAATGGTCATAGACTTAAGAAGTACAAACCGGAAATTCCGGTTGAGGAGGTTGCACCAATATACCTCGTTTGAGACACATCATGGTCCAGCTAGCGACCTTAAACCAAGCGCTTCTTGGGAGGCAACCCAAGGTATTGCTTTCTTTTCCCTTTCTAGCTTAGATAGTTTTGCTTTTGCTTTTCTTTATTTTGTTTTTGGCGTCCTAGACAGATAACAGGTGACATCTAAGGAAGGAGAACAAACCAGGAGCGTAACTGGAAGGACAGAAGTTCGAGAATTCGAGAAGACGAAGTTTGACTGAGGCACATCTCGGTTGCTGTCAGAGCACCTCGACCGAGATGATTCTTGAGCAACCGAGGCGACTAGAGTTTCTGAAGAACCACCTCGGTCAGTACCACCTCGGTCCAATCGAGACCACCTCGACCGAGGTGACAGCAGTTCCAAAAAGGGTATAAAAAGGGGAAAAATTTCTTTTTATCCTCTTTACCTACCCCCTCGACCGCGGCGACCCATTTCACCTCGCCTCTTCGATTCTCGCTCGTTTTCAAAGATTTTCGCTTCCAAACTACGTTTAAAGCATAGAGGATCCTAGTGCAATGTCGATCTGCAAAGAAATCGAACTGAAACGGCCGAACGAGGTAAAACGAGTACAAAACCCTAACCTCGCTGTTTTCGCTTCAATTTGGGCTTGGATTGCCCTGCATTTGCTGAGAAACGGATTAAGTACCCCATAGGAACCAGTTGTAGTGATTTTGGGGGAAAAGAACTGGAAATTTTGAGGAAATTAGTTACGCAGTTTTCGCCTCGGTCCAGACGTGCTGTGCCTCGGCCGAGGTGTTCTTGAGTGTTGTCAGACCGACCCAGGTGACCTGACAGTGAGAATTTGAAAATGAGTTCTGAGAGACGTCTTGCCATTAGGGATAGATGCTCCCCTTCCCCTTCTTCCTCTTCTTCCCGACCCTATCGCCCGGTGATCCACGAGCGACACCGGGTCGATTACGACCATATAGCAGCCCGTTCAGTGATAGCACCTCGCTTCCTGGACGTGTCAGCCTTTGACTGTCTCCATGTGGATGGAGACCTTAGACGGATGATATCGACGGTAGGATTGGATCAGTTTACTGAGATCCGCGCACCTGCCTATTTGGAGCCCACCTTAGAGTTCATTAGCTCCTTCACCTACCTCCCCACAGAGCGTTTTGTGAAGTACCGGTTGATGAACCGGAACTTCATAGTTCCACTAGAGTATTGGAGGGTTATTTTTGGTTTCCCTGCCCCGACAGCTGTTGATTTCCCGTCCCGATCTGTAGCTAGGGAGTTTTGGGGACAGATAGCTCACGTGGTTGAGCACGCAGATAAGTGGCGCCTTGGAGATTCCAGGGAGAAGGTCATCTTTCACTTAGCTTTTAGGTTAGCCCACCGCATTTTCAGCGAGACGCTTCTGGCGCGTACTGAGACGCCCCAGAAGGTCCGACAGGGGGAGCTGTTTAGCCTATATTGCATGGTGACTGGAGGGATCCCCGACTTTGGCTTGATGTTGGCAGAGGACCTGCACAAGATCAAGGCCAAGGCGAAGGGGGACATCTGCTGCAGAGGACTTGTGACCCACATTGCCAGCTACCAGGACATGGATCTCAGCGCTTGCACTATGGTGGCGGCTGCCAAGCCGCTTGGGCTGCAGGAGATGATCACTCGGCGGATTCTGGTTCCCCGAGGACTGACTAAACCATACGTGGCTATGCCATGGGAGCTGACTGCATCGCAGGGGATCAGGTGGTCAGCACAGTTTACAGTTTATGACCCTTATTACTGGCAGACCTCCTGGGCCCCACTGATGGAGGATTATAAAGAGGCAGCAGCTGCCCCAGCTGAGGAGGAGGAGGTAGATGATAAGGAGACTGCTGATGACAGGGATGGTGGAGTGATAACATGAATTATAGTCTATATTTTGGGGTTTGTTTGGACGTTTTACCTTCAATAATCTGCATGTTTGTATGTATATTATGTGATTATATTACCATTTCATCTACCTTTGCGGGAATCGAGGTCTACACCTAATTTTGTTGTAATCGTAGGTAAAATGGCACGTTTTTCATCAGAAAGGAGCTAAAGGAGCTAAGGAGTCATTGGAGCTACATTTAGGAACATAAGGAACCATCCAGGAAGCATAGCCATGGATTAGAGATTCACTTTGGACCAGATTTGAGAGATTTCACATTCAGTTGTGACTCACCTCGGTTGACCACAGATTCACCTCGACCGAGGTGATCCAGAGAAGTCGACTCGACCGAGGCGAACACCTAGGACGCGGCGAGAATATTTTACTCTTGGCTGAGATCTTTTATCTTTGGAAAGAGATCTTATATTTTTGGGCTTGGCTCCTGGAAGGAAGAAGATATACTAGATCATATATTTTACCTATTTTTATGGGAAGAGATCTTTCTAAGATATCTTATCTTTGGAGAGTAATTTTCCTATAAAAAGGGTTGGATTTCCCACAAATCCACATCATGCTATACCACCGATCAGGGTTTATACAACGCAGCAGCCATTCTCCAGTTGGGAGATTTGAAGAACCTTTTTGAAGGTTGAAAAAGGAAGATTGTAGCTTTATAGCTTTTGAAGGGTTTTGTAAGATTATCTTAGATTCCCTTCCTTGTTGTCTTGCCTTGTTGGATTTTTATCCAAGGAACGCTTTTGTTGTGATATTTGATTCAGTTATTGAAGTCTTTTCACTAAATTCTTCTTGTTCAAATATTCACCTTCTTCCCATATATTTGATTATTGCTTTCATGATGATGAGTGGCTAATCTCTTTGTGTGATTCTAGGGTGATTGGCTGAAAGTTGTGAGAAAAACAATGATAGAATGATCTTAATCACAGTAGGACCCTGAAAGTTCGAGTCTTTAACCTTAACCCTAAGCATCTCGCTCAGTCGATGAACATCTCGGCCGGGGTGGAATTCGTCTGACCGAGGTGACTTATCTGATCCGAAACTGAGAGTTAAGTGTTAGAGTTTGCCAAATCCTATTCTTATTATACCTTTCCTGGTTCAATGCAAGCTTAGGATGAGACTTACCCGGTAATTCCTTTGTTTGTTTACCTAAGATCATAAGTTTAGGTAATAAAGGTTTATCCTTTATTGGGGTTTGAGTGTGCTTTCATCCTATCTTTGTGAGTTAGCCTAAGACTTACCTGGTAAAGGTTGATTCTATTCCCTTAGATGGTGTGTTAGTTTGAGGTTATAGTTCTTTATCTTAATTCCTTGAGACTTACCCGGTAATAGGAGTTACGGTTTAGGATTAGTGAGTAGTGAGACTTACCCGGTGATCTATTCCACTTTAGTAACACCTTCCCTATGCAAAAACCTCAGCTTTGTCCGCTTATCTTTAGATCTTGAGTTGGAACCACAACTAGATGCTTTAATCCCTAGAATTGCTTGTTTCCTTTATTGACTGTTTATCATCTTTGATTGTTTTAATTGCTTTTGTGGTTAGTAATTACTAAAGCATACCGTAATTAGACTTTGTTTCACTAAGTCCCTGTGATCGACCCCTGGAATTCCTTGCTTTTTACTACGATTGACCCGTACACTGCGGGTTCGCATCCTTGTTTTAAGCTTACATCTAGGGTTATAAATTTAAAGCTTGCACACACCGTTTGGAGCGAACAAGTTTTTGGCGCCGTTGCCGGGGACTTGATCTAGACCGAGCCGGTTACGGTTTGCTCTTGGGGCACTTGCCCCCGTGTCTACTAACGACTTTACTTGAGTGACTTTTGCACGTTCTTTCTTAGGTTTATGCGAAGAACCCGCACTGGGAAGGAAATCGTTCCTTACGATCCCGAACCAGAAAAGACATACAAACGACGCTTAAGAGAAGCGAAGTTGGCCCACCAAGACAATCGCGATCTTGAGGCCGAGTTGAAAGAGGCGCTAGAGCTGCTACGCCTCAGCAAGGAAGAGCTAGGGCAAGAGAAAGAAGAAACTCGCGCCAGGACTGAGGCGATTGAAGCAGATATGGCAACCCTACGAGACCAATATCTACTTCGACCGAGGGAAGATCCATTCCCAGATCCTCGACCGATGCAGGATCCAGTTGCTGACCCTCGACCGAGGCAGGTTCCAGTACCTGACGCCCCGGCCGAGATACTTCCACCTCGGATGCCAGTCCGAGGCGTTCTTCTTGCAAGAATCCCACAAACCCTAGGTCAAAGGATGGACCCCAATCAACAACTGAGGCGTCCAGGAGTTAACCTTGGAGATCCAGCGGACCATGACTATGAACTTCGACCGCAAGTTCTATCCATGATTCGCCAATGCCAATTCGGAGGGCTAGAGAAGGAATCACCACATCAACATCTTCAAAACTATGAGATCTTGATGGAGATCTTGAGACCCTCAAGGATTGAAAACAACAACAACAAGCTAAGACCTTTCTACTTTTCTTTAAAAGATAGAGCTCTTACTTGGTATCAATCTCTTCCTCCAGGAAAAATTAGCACATGGGAGGAGATGACGACAGAATTCTTGACCAAATTCTTTCCCCCCTCAAAGACCGCTGAAATGAGAGGGAAGATCAATGCTTTCATTGTGAAAGACAAGGAGAGCTTGTCCAAGTCATGGGAGCGGTTCAAGGACATACTTTTGGATTGCCCACATCATGGGATTCCAAAGATAGAGTTATTGGAGATATACTTCAAGGGACTGGACGGAAGCACCCAGTTCAACCTCCAACTACTCTCTGCCGGTACCTTTTTGGACATGGCGATTGACGAAGCTTGGGACTTCATCCAGAAGCAAGCTTTGCATATGGAGAAGTACACCCATCAAGGAGCTGAAGGTGGAGTTAAAAGAGTTAACTTCCAAGAAACTCAGCCCAACAATAATCAACTCACGTCTTTGAAGAATGACGTGAAGCAATTGAAGGAACTCTTGGTTGCTCAAACCAAGAAGGAAGAGCAAGGACAAAGGAACAACAACAATGGATACCGTAACAACAACGGTTCCCGGAACAACAACTACAACAATAACAATAGAGGATCCAATAGCAACAACTGGAGGGCGAACAACCAAAATTCTGGTAACAATCATTCAAACTCCAACTCTAACGATTCCTCTAACCCTTTCCTCTATTCCCCTTCTTCTTCTTCTACTCCATTAAAGAGCCAGGGGCAAGGATCAAGTTCGTCTCAGTTGGAAAAGAAAGACGCAGTTCTGGAGGCTATCTTGATCAAGCTTAGTGCTATGGAGGCTTCTATGACTTCATTTTCGAAGGCCCAAAAGGCCTTTGAACAACAACTTGCAAGTAGGGCGAATAAAGCGCCAAGAGATCCAGGGAAGCTTCCAGCAAGGACGGAGAGCAACCCAAAGGGCCAGATCATGGCCATAACTACGAGGAGTGGACTGAAAACTGCAGATCCAGTGCCTCGGTCGGTACCAGTACCGACGAAGAACACCTCGGTCCAAGTGCAGTCGAAGAACACTTCGACCGAGATGCCAACCGAGGTGGAGCCACAGAAAGCGGAGGGAAAAACTGAATCTTATATTCCACCTCCTGCATACAAACCACCACTTCCATTCCCCCAGTCAAGGGCCAGAGCACATCTAGACAAGCACTTTGGTAAGTTCCTTGACTTGATGAATAAACTGCATATTAACATTCCTTTCCTTGATGCTATTCTAGGAATGCCCGCCTATGGGAAGTTCTTGAAGGAGATCCTATCAAGGAAGAGGAAACTGGAAGACTTTGGTGAAGTTAGGATGACATCTAAATCCTCGGAGCTTATTCAAATCATGAAGGAGAAGATGCCACCTAAATTGAGAGATCCCGGCTCATTTTGCATTCCCATTCAAGTTGGGGATGTCACTTGTGAAGCCCTATGTGATCTAGGAGCAAGCGTGAGCATCTTTCCGCTGGAGCTATGTGTGAAGATCGGACTTGGAGAGCCCAAGCCGGTCAAGATTCGACTATACATGGCAGATCGCTCCATCACCCATCCCGTGTGAATCTTGGAGGACGTTCCGGTCAAGTTAGGTAACTTCTATTTACCAATAGATTTTATTGTGCTTGACATTCCCGCAGATTATCCTGTTCCTATTATTCTCGGGAGGCCATTTCTAGCAACTTCGGGTTGCAACGTGGATTGTAAGAACGCCGAGGTAAAATTCAACATTGCCGGTGATGAGGTGGAGTTCGCATTACTTGCAGCCATGAAAGGGGAGCAGCTAAGCGATGATATCTTCAACATCTACGATGAAGAAGAATCAAGAGAATTGGTGAGCTCTATCCTTATTAACGATCCACTCGAAAGAGTTATTAGTTTCAGTTTAATGGAGGAAGGTATAGATGCTTCTTGTGATGCAGATATACGGAGCTTAAAAGCACTGGAAGAAGATCCAGGAGCTAAAACTGAGAAGCTAATCCACGAGACGAAGATCTCCAGTTTCGGTTCCAGTCGTAGCACCTTGACCGAGGCACTTCCTGGACTGAGCGAGGCGACTGAAGAACATCTCGGTCAACGCCTCTGTGCCTCGACCGAGGTCGATGGCGAGACAACTTCAACTGAGACTTACGAAAGTCCAGTTTCTGGATCTACTCCACTGGGAGAAGGAAGCAAGGATCCCCCTCAGAAAGCACCCCCAGTTGTGGAGCTTAAACAACTCCCAAATCACTTGAGGTATGTCTTTCTTGGACCGGTTTCCACTTATCCCGTTATTGTTAGTTCTTCCCTCTCCGAAACTGAATTGTATAAACTAATGCATGTCCTGAGAAAGCATCAAAAGGCATTGGGTTACACTATAGATGATCTTATTGGCATTAAGCCTTCTTTCTGCATGCATAGAATTCTAATGGAGGATGATCGTAAGACTTCATGGGAACCTCAAAGACGGTTTAATCCGATCATGAAAGAGGTTGTGAAGAAGGAAATTCTTAAGTTGTTTGATGCAGATATCATATATCCTATCTCGGAGAGCAAATGGGTTAGCCCGGTGCATGTAGTTCTGAAGAAAGGAGGGATGACCGTTGTGACGAATAAGAACAACGAGTTGATCCCAACCAGGACCGTCACGGGCTGGAGGGTTTGCATCGATTATAGGAAGCTGAACACGGCCACACGGAAGGACCATTTTCCACTTCCCTTCATTGATCAAATGCTCGAGCGGTTGGCCCAGCATTCACACTTTTTCTACTTAGACGGCTATAGTGGATTGTTCCAGATTCCTATCCATCCGGATGATCAGGAGAAGACCACTTTCACTTGTCCATGGGGGACATTTGCTTATAGGAGGATGTCATTTGGATTGTGTAATGCACCCGCTACCTTCCAGCGATGCATGATGGCTATCTTTTCCGAGTACATAGAGGAGATCATGGAGGTATTTATGGATGATTTTTCGGTATATGGTTCCTCTTTTGATGATTGCCTATCTAACCTTTCTCTAGTGCTTAAAAGATGTGAAGATACTAATCTTGTTTTGAATTAGGAGAAGTGTCATTTTATGGTTAATGAAGGCATTATGCTAGGACACCTCGTTTCTAATCGAGGCATTGAGGTCGATCGCGCCAAGATCGAGACTATTGAGAAACTCCCTCCCCCTTGTTCTGTCAAAGATGTGAGGAGTTTTCTCGGGCATGCAGGTTTCTACAGGAGGTTCATCAAGGACTTCTCTAAGATTTCTAAACCTCTAACTAACCTCTTGAATAAAGATGTTGTTTTTGAGTTTTCGCAGGAGTGTCTTGATGCTTTTTACAGGATTAAGGAAGCGTTGATCTCCGCTCCCATTATCCAACCTCCGGATTGGACCTTGCCCTTTGAGATCATGTGTGACGCTAGTGATGTAGCCGTAAGAGCGGTGCTTGGACAGAAGAAGGATGGTCGGACCACCGCCATTTATTATGCTAGCAAGACGCTAGATGTAGCACAACGCAACTACGCTACCACCGAAAAGGAGTTATTGGCGGTTGTATATGCTTTTGAGAAGTTTCGTTCCTACTTAGTAGGGGCGAAAGTCATTGTCTACACCGACCATGCAGCCATCCGTTACTTGATGGCTAAGAAAGATGCCAAGCCGCACCTTATTCGATGGATTCTCTTGCTTCAAGAGTTTGACTTAGAGATCCGCGATAAGAAGGGATCCGAAAATTCCGTTGCGGATCACCTCAGCCGGCTACCTGCATCTTCACGCGAGAAGGACGACCCGCCCATAGACGATTCATTCCCCGATGAGCACTTACACTTGTTGGAGCGTTTGATAGACTTACTTACTTCACCCCACGATGGAGGTGAAGTATGGGGTGAGGGCACCTCCCATCACGTATGAGAGACACATCATGGTCCAGCTAGCGATCTTAAATCAAGCGCTTCTTGGCAGGCAACCCAAGGTATTGCTTTCTTTTCCCTTTTTCTAGTCTAGCTTAGATAGTTTTGCTTTTGCTTTGCTTTGTTTGTTTTTGGCGCCTAGACAGATAATAGGAGACATATAAGGAAGGAGTACAAACCGGGAGCATAACTGGAACGACAGAAGATCGAGAATTCGAGAAGACGAAGTTTGACTGACGCATCTCGGTTGCTGTCAAAGCACCTCGACCGAGATGATTCTTGAGCAACCGAGGCAACTAGGGTTTCTGAAGAACCACCTCGGTCCGTACCACCTCGGTCCAGTCGAGACCATCTCGACCGAGGTGACAGCAGTTCCAGAAAGGGTATAAAAAGGGGGAAAATTCTCTCTCCTCACTTTACCTACTCTCCTCGACCGCGGCAGTCCCATTCCCCTCGCCTCTTCGGTTCTTGCTTGTTTTCGAAGATTTTCGCTTCCAAATTGCGATTAAAGCGTAGAGGATCGTGTTGCAAGTGCGGATCTGCAAGAAAATCGAACCGATTTAGCCGAACAAGGTAAAACAAAACCGAAACCCTAACTCGCTGATTTCACTTCGATTTAGGCTTTGGTTGCCCTTGCATTTGCTGAGGAAAGGATAAAGTACCCCTTAGGAAGCAATTGTAGTGATTTTGGGGGAAAAGAACTGAATTTTCTGAAGAAATTAGAATCCAGTTTTCCGCCTCGGTCCAGACGAGCTGTGCCTCGGCCGAGGTGATTCTTGAGTGTTGTCAGTCGACCGAGATGATATGACAGTGACAGATTTCTGAAAATGAGTTCTGACAGACGCCTTGCCCTTAGGGATAGATCCTCCCCTTCCCCTTCTTCCTCTTCTTCCCGACCCTATCGCCCGGTGATCCACGAGCGACACCAGGTCGATTATTAGCGTATTTCCGGCCGTCCAGTGATTGCACCTCGCTTTCTGGACGTGTCTGCTTTTGACTGTCTCCATGTGGATGGAGACCTTAGACAGATGATATCCACAGTAGGGCTAGATCAGTTTACTGAGATCTGAGCCCCAGCCTATTTGGAGCCCACCTTAGAGTTCATTAGCTCCTTCACCTACCTCCCCACAGAGCGTTCTGTGAAGTACCGGTTGATGAACCGGAACTACTTAGTGCCACTTGAGTATTGGAGGGACATTTTTGGCTTTCCTGCCCCGACAGCTGTTGACTTCCCGTCCCGATCTGTAGCTAGGGAGTTTTGGGGACAGATTGCCCATATTGTTGAGCACGCAGACAGATGGCGTCCTAGAGATTCCAGGGAGAGGGTCATCTTCCACTTAGCTTTTAGGTTAGCCCACCGGATCTTCAGTGAGACACTTCTAGCGCGTACTGAGACGCCCCAGAAGATCCGACAAGGGGAGCTTTTCAGTCTGTATTGCATGGTGACTGGAGGTATCCCGGACTTTGGCTTGATGCTGGCAGAGGATCTGCACATGATCAAGGCCAAGGCGAAGGGAGACATCTGCTGCGGAGGACTTGTCACCCACATCGCCAACTATCAGGAAATGGATCTCAGCGCTTGCACTATGGTGGCGGCTGCCAAGCCGCTTGGGCTGCAGGAGATGATCACTCGGCGGATTCTGGTTCCCCGAGGTCTGACTACACCGTACGTGGCTATGCCGTGGGAGCTGGCTGCACCACAGGGGATCAGGTGGTCTGCCCAGTTTACAGTTTACGACCCTCATTATTGGAAAACCGCTTGGGCCCCATTGATGGAGGATTACAAAGAGGCAGCAGCTGCCCCAGCTGAGGAGGAGGCAGATGATGAGAAGACAGCTGATGACAGAGATAGTGGAGTCCCGATGGATACAGGGACAGATACTGCAGGGACTAGTGCACCGGTTATAGATCTTGATGACGATGATACTGAGCCCGCACCTACTACATCTCCGGTGAGACCTGCTAGGCGTAGGACGCGCCGACACAGAGATCCAGAGGCTCACCGTCGGATCGATGATCTGACGGATCAAGTTATTGATTCGTATGCTGCTTTGTCACTGGATATCCGCGAGATGCAGGAGCGGCAACATTACCAGCACATGATGGCCCAGATTCAGTTTGAGCACGTTATGGGCTATCCATTTGACCCGTCCCAGTATCCGTATGTGCCACCACCACCACCACCGGATCGTGACTACTGAGAGCTGCAGGATTTTCTTTCTTATTATTATGTAGTTCAGCTTATTATCTGGTTAGTACTTTATTCCATAGACTTATTTTGACCCACTGGGACAGTGTGTCCCAAGTATGGGGTATTTGATGTATTATTTGATACTTATTTGATGTATGACTCTATTTGACCGGATATTTATATCTATGCTTCATCTTGCATCTATATGTTTATCTGAGACTGCATGCATACTTACACGTTATTTGATTGAGAAAAACGTCGAAACTAAAAAAAACTGGTTTTAAAAAAAAAAATTTTTGGACCTCGACCGGTGGAGTTCTGGCCGAACGAGGTGTTTCACCTCGGTTGACCTAAGAACACCTCGACCGAGGTGGGTTAACTGAGAGTTTTCAAAACGATTTTTGTGCTTCTTATCTGGATATGATCTCAGTGAAGACTTTGCTTACTGACTGGTTTTGAAATCCTTATGTGTTTGAAAGGTTTTATAATATGTTTAAGTTGCTAAATGCTTTGTTTGAAATTATTGGCATGTTTAATACTTTGTTTTTATCCAAATTATGTTGAATTTGAAGGTTGACACCGCAAGATAAGTTCTCTCACTTTCTTCCTGGAAAGACCAAGGCAATTCATTCTTCTCTCTTCTTCTTCTTGATCATGCTTAGCCCCTCATATACATTTTGCCTCCCTTTTACCTATCCGGGAATTTGGAAGCAAGCGAAGTGGTGAAAGCAAGTGAAGTTAAAGTTGAGGAATTGGCTGGAAGTAAATACTTTGTTTGAAATTATTGGCTGAGATCTTTTATCTTTGAAAGAGATCTTATATTTTTGGGCTTGGCTCCTGGAAGGAAGAAGATATGCTAGATCATATATTTTACCTATTTTTATGGGGAGAGATCTTTCTAAGATATCTTATCTTTGGAGAGTAATTTTCCTATAAAAGGGTTGGATTTCCCACAAATCCACATCGGCTATACCACCGATCAGGGTTTATACAACGCAGCAGCCATACTCTAGTTGAGAGATTTGAAGAACCTTTTTGAAGGTTGAAGAAGGAAGATTGTAGCTTTATAGCTTTTGAAGGGTTTTGTAAGATTATCTTAGATTTTCTTCCTTGTTGTCTTGCCTTGTTGGATTTTTATCCAAGGAACGCTTTTGTTGTGATATTTGATTCAGTTATTGAAGTCTTTTCACTAAATTCTTCTTGTTCAAATATTCACCTTCTTCCCATATATTTGATTATTGCTTTCATGATGATGAGTGGCTAATCTCTTTGTGTGATTCTAGGGTGATTGGCTGAAAGTTGTGAGAAAAACAATGATAGAATGATCTTAATCACAGTAGGACCCTGAAAGTTCGAGTCTTTAACCTTAACCCTAAGCATCTCGCTCAGTCGATGAACATCTCGGCCGGGGTGGAATTCGTCTGACCGAGGTGACTTATCTGATCCGAAACTGAGAGTTAAGTGTTAGAGTTTGCCAAATCCTATTCTTATTATACCTTTCCTGGTTCAATGCAAGCTTAGGATGAGACTTACCCGGTAATTCCTTTGTTTGTTTACCTAAGATCATAAGTTTAGGTAATAAAGGTTTATCCTTTATTGGGGTTTGAGTGTGCTTTCATCCTATCTTTGTGAGTTAGCCTAAGACTTACCTGGTAAAGGTTGATTCTATTCCCTTAGATGGTGTGTTAGTTTGAGGTTATAGTTCTTTATCTTAATTCCTTGAGACTTACCCGGTAATAGGAGTTACGGTTTAGGATTAGTGAGTAGTGAGACTTACCCGGTGATCTATTCCACTTTAGTAACACCTTCCCTATGCAAAAA
This sequence comes from Fagopyrum homotropicum, assembly GCA_033239125.1. Taxonomy (NCBI): domain Eukaryota; kingdom Viridiplantae; phylum Streptophyta; class Magnoliopsida; order Caryophyllales; family Polygonaceae; genus Fagopyrum; species Fagopyrum homotropicum. The sequence continues at coordinate 140,601,461 of BSWB01000003.1, read as the reverse complement.
CCTCAGCTTTGTCCGCTTATCTTTAGATCTTGAGTTGGAACCACAACTAGATGCTTTAATCCCTAGAATTGCTTGTTTCCTTTATTGACTGTTTATCATCTTTGATTGTTTTAATTGCTTTTGTGGTTAGTAATTACTAAAGCATACCGTAATTAGACTTTGTTTCACTAAGTCCCTGTGATCGACCCCTGGAATTCCTTGCTTTTTACTACGATTGACCCGTACACTGCGGGTTCGCATCCTTGTTTTAAGCTTACATCTAGGGTTATAAACTTAAAGCTTGCACACACCGTTTGGAGCGAACATGGAGTCCCGATGGATATAGGGACAAATACTGCCGGGACGAGTGCGCCGGTTATTGATTTGGATGATGATGATACTGAGCCGGCACCTGCCACATCTCCAGTGAGACCTGCTAGGCGTAGAGCATGCCGACACAGAGATCCAGAGGCTCACCGTCGGATCGATGATCTGACGGATCAGATGATCGATTCTTATGCTGCCTTATCACTGGATATCCACGAGATATAGGAGCGACAGCACTACCAGCATATGATGGCTCAGATCCAGTTTGAGCACATCATGGGCTACCCGTTCGACCCATCTCAGTATCTATATGTGCCACCACCACCACCACCGGATCGCGATTACTAAGAGCTGCAGGATTTTCTTTCTTATTGTTATGCAGTTCAGCTTATTATCCGGTGAGTATTTTATTCCTTAGACTTATTTTGACCCACTGGGACAGTGTGTCCCAAGTATGGGGTGTTTATTGATGTATTATTTGACACTTATGTGATGTATGACTCTACTTAATCGGATATTTATTTATATTTATGCTTCAGTTTGCTTCTATGTATTTATCTGAGATTGCATGCATACATACAGGTTATTGATTGAGAAAAACGTCAAAACTGAAAAATTTTTAAAAAAAAATAATTGACCTCGACCGGGACAATTCTGGCCAAACGAGGTGTTTCACCTCGGTTGACCTAAGAACACCTCCACCGAGGTGGGTTAATTGAGAGTTTTCGAAAACGATTTTTTTTGTGTTTCTTATCTGGATATGATCTCAGTGAAGATCTTGCTTACTGACTGGTTTTGAAATCTTTATGTGTTTGAAAAGTTTTATAATATGTTTAAGTTGCTAAATGCTTTGTTTGAAATTTTTGGCATGTTTAATACTTTGTTTTTATCCAAATTATGTTGAATTTGAAGGTTGACACCACGTTATGAGTTCTCTCACTTTCTTCCTAGAAAGACCAAGGCAATTCATTCTTCTCTCTTCTTCTTCTTGATCATGCTTAACCCCTCATATACATTTTGCCTCCCTTTACCTATCCGGGAATTTGGAAGCGAGCGAAGTGGTGAAAGCAAGTGAAGTTAAAGTTGAGAAGTTTGCTGGAAGTGAAAGTGTTAGAAAGAAATAAATAGGTTTGGGGAAGTCAATCATGATGATGAGTAACTCGGCACCATTCACATAGCCGGGTGTTTGTGTCTTGCCAAAGTCGGATTGAGCGATATTCCTAACGGGTCATGGTATGTGCATCAAGGGTTTGATGCATCTCAAGAAATTGATGATTGCTGATTTCCTAGGCTTCGGTTATTGTGCAACTCTGTCCATGCATCCCAAAAAGTAAAGTAAAAGAAAAAGTGTGAAATAAGCAAAGCTTATTGGTGGAAGATGTTGAAAGTCAAAGAGAAAGTGAAGTATATCATTTTCCCGGATTCTAGCACCACATTACCTTACATACATCCCTACCCTACACGTTTCTTGACCTTTCTTTTGGGAAGCCCTTGAGACCTCGAGCTTGTTGATTGACTTAGTGGTTTAAACTGGATTATGCATGATTAATTTCGATAATTATGACTTATTATGCATTCTATGATTTTATGCAAAGATGAACAACTTTCTTATATTTATAAAATGTTTTGATCATATTTTTATTTTAAATTCCATGAAGTATTCTCCTAGAGTGATCTATGATTGTAGCACACCATAAAAATGTTTTGAAAGACTTTTCATTGATTTTATTGACTTATAATCCATTCTACCTTGCCTTTTATATGCGGAACTTGCTTGGGGACAAGCAAGGGCTAAGTATGGGGTATTTTGATAGCATGAATTATAGTCTATATTTTGGGGTTTGTTTGGACGTTTTATCTTCAATAATCTGCATGATTGTATGTATAATATGTGATTATATTACCATTTCATCTACCTTTACGGGAATCGAGGTCTACACCTAGTTTTGTTGTAATCAAAGGTAAAATGGCACGTTTTGCATCAAAAGAAGCAAAAGGAGCTATGGAGTCATTGGAGCTATATTCAGGAACATAAGGAACCATCCAAGAAGCATAGCCATGGATTAGAGATTCACTTTGGACCAGATTTGAGAGATTTCACATTCAGTTGTGACTCACCTCGGTTGACCACAGATTCACCTCGACCGAGGTGATCCAGAGAAGTCGACTCGACCGAGGCGAACACCTGGGACGCGGCGAGAATATTTTATTCTTGGCTGAGATCTTTTATCTTTGGAAAGAGATCTTATATTTTTTGGCTTGGCTCCTGGAAGGAAGAAGATAAGCTAGATCATATATTTTACCTATTTTTATGGGGAGAGATCTTTCTAAGATATCTTATCTTTGGAGAGTAATTTTCCTATAAAATGGGTCGGATTTCCCACAAATCCACATCATGCTATACCACCGATCAGGGTTTATACATCGCAGCAGCCATACTCCAATTGAGAGATTTGAAGAACCTTTTTGAAGGTTGAAGAAGGAAAATTGTAGCTTTTATAGCTTTTGAAGGGTTTTTGTAAGATCATCTTAGATTCCCTTCCTTGTTGTTTGCCTTGTTGGATTTCTATCCAAAGAACGCTTTGTTGTGATATTTGATTCAGTTATTGAAGTCTTTCCATTAAATTCTTCTTGTTCAAATATTCACTTTCTTCCCATATATTTGATTAATACTTTCATGATGATGAGTGGCTAATCTCTTTGTGTGATTCTAGGGTGATTGGCTGAAGGTTGTGGGAAAAACAATGATAGAATAATCTTAATCACAGTAGGACCTTGAAAGTTCGAGTCTTTAACCTTAACCCTAAGCATCTCGCTCAGTCGATGAACATCTCGGCCGGGGTGGAATTCTTCTGACCGAGGTGACTTATCTGATCCGAAACTGAGAGTTAAGTGTCAGAGTTTGCCAAATCCTATTCTTATTACACCTTTCCTGGTTCAATGCAAGCCTAGGATGAGACTTACCCGGTAATTCCTTAGTTTGTTTACCTAAGATCATAAGTGTAGGTAACAAAGGTTTATCCTTTATTGGGGTTTGAGTGTGCTTTCATCCCATCTTTGTGAGTTAGCCTGAGACTTACCCGGTAAAGGTTGATTCTATTCCCTTAGATGGTGTGTTAGTTTGAGGTTATAGTTCTTTATCTTGATTCCTTGAGACTTACCTGGTAATAGGAGTTACGGTTTAGGATTAGTGAGTAGTGAGACTTACCCGGTGATCTATTCCACTTTAGTAACACCTTCCCTTTGCAAAAACCTCAGTTTTGTCCACTTATCTTTAGATCTTGAGTTGGAACCACCTCTAAATGCTTTAATCCCTAGAATTGCATATTTCCTTTATTGACTTTTATCATCTTTGATTGTTTTAATTGCTTTGTGGTTAGTGATTGCTAAAGCTTACCGTAATTGGACTTTGTTTCACTAAGTCCCTGTGATCGACCCCTGGAATTTCTTGCTTTTTACTACGATTGACCCGTACACTGCGGGTTCGCATCCTTGTTTTAAGCTTACGTCTAGGGTTATAAATTTAAAGCTTGCACACACCGTTTGGAGCGAACACGAGTGTCTGGCATTTGGTCTTTCGGTTGTAACTCGGCTGAAGTCTTTGGTTTGTTTGGTTTTGGGTTTCTTTGCATTGCATAAAATGTATTTGGTTTTGGTCTTTATTTGTGTCTTGTTGCAAGATCCGGTGAAATTGTTGTCAAGCTAAGGGTCGGGACCCATTGTTGTAACACCCCAAATTTTACAACTCGGGGAGTTACTGGTTAGGACCGCACAGTGGGTCCCGACCTTAGTTTGACAAGAACTTAACAAGATCTTACAACAAGGCACAGATAAGGAAAACCAGAATCATAAAATAAATCTTAACAATGTATGAATGTGACCAGAACAACTAACAGCCGGAAAACGTAATATAACAAAGTACGGAAGGAACGAAAAGAACCAAGGTCCAACTGAAAATCCCACAAATAAAGAAACTGCAAAACGTCCTAAAAGTACGACACCCCGGCTGATGATAGCCTGAATTATAGTCTATATTTTGGGGTTTGTTTGGACGTTTTATCTTTCATAATCTACATGTTTGTATGTATATTATGTGATTTTACTACCATTTCATCTACCTTTACGAGAATCGAGGTCTACACCTAGTTTTGTTGTAATCGTAGGTAAAATGGCACGTTTCGCATCAAAAAGGAGCAAAAGGAGTCATAAGTCATTTGGAGCTACATCCAGGGAGCATAGCCATGGATTAAAGATTTACTTTGGACCAGTTTTGAGAGATTTCACATTCAGTTGTGACTCACCTCGGTTGACCAGAGATTCATCTCGACCGAGGTGATCCAGAGACGCCGACTCGACCGAGGCGAATACCTAGGACGCGGCGAGAATATTTTATTCTTGGCTGAGATCTTTTATCTTTGGAAAGTGATCTTATATTTTTGGGCTTGGCTCCTGGAAGGAAGGAGATATGCAGAATCATATATTTTACCTATATTTATGGGAAAATATCTTTCTAAGATTTATTATCTTTGGAGGGTTATTTTCATATAAAAAGGGTTGGATTTCCACAAATCCAGGAGGCCGCTTACACCGAAAAAAGGCCGCTTACACCGAAAAAAGGCCGCTTACACCGAAAAGAGGCCGCTTATACCGAAAGATCAGCATACAACGCTGCAACCATACTCCAGTTGGGAGTTTTGAAGAACCTTTTTGAAGGTTGAAGGAAGATTAAAGTCTATAGCTTTTATACCTTTTTGGAGGGTTTTGTAAGATTGTCTTCAATTCCCTCACTTGTTGTCTTGTCTTGTTAGATTGCCATCCAAGGAACGCTTTTGTTGTGATATTTGATTCAGTTATTGAAGTCTTTTCATTAAATTCTTCTTGTTCAAATATTCACCTTCTTCCCATATACTTTAATACTTTCATGATGATGATGAGTGGCTAATTTCCTTGTGTGATTCTAGGGTGATTGGCTGAAGGTTGTGGGAAAAACAATGATAGAATAATCTTAGATTCCAGTAGGATCCTGAAAGTTCGAGTCTTTATCCTTAACCCTAAGCATCTCGCTCAGTCGATGAACATCTCGGCCGAGGTGGAATCCTTCTGACCGAGGTGACTTATCTGATCCATAACTGAGAGTTAAGTGTTAGAGTTCGCCAAATCCTATTCTTATTATACCTTTCTGGTCCAATGCAAGCTTAGGATGAGACTTAACCGGTAATTCCTTAGTTTGTATACCAACGATCATAAGTGTAGGTAATAAAGGTTTATCCTTTATTGGGGTTTGAGTGTGCTTCCATCCCATCTTTGTGAATTAGCCTGAGACTTACCCGGTAAAGGTTGATTCTATTCCCTTAGATGGTGTGTTAGTTTGAGGTTATAGTTCTTTATCTTGATTCCTTGAGACTTACCCGGTAATAGGAGTTACGGTTTAGGATTAGTGAGTAATGAGACTTACCCGGTGATCTATTCCACTTTAGTAACACCTTCCCCACACAAAAATCTCAGCTTTGTCCGCTTATGTATAGATCTTGAGTTGGAACCACGGCTAGATGCTTTAATCCCTAGAATTGCATGTTTGCTTTATTGACTTCTTATTCATCTTTGACTGTGTTAATTGCTCTTGTGGTTAGTATTCACGAAGCTTACCGTTATTGACTTTGTTTCACCGAGTCCCTGTGATCGACCCCTGGAATTTTCTTGCTTTTTACTACGATTGACCCGTACACTGCGGGTTCGCATCCTTGTTTTAAGCTTAAGTCTAGGGTTATAAATTTAAAGCTTGCACACACCGTTTGGAGCGAACAGCTGACCACTACCATCCGGATCACTCGGCATCTGCTCTAACCTGTGGTAAATCTACACAACATAACAACCGTTAGCTAACTATCCAAATATAAGTAGAATAACAACAGCACAAACACACGCAGAAAAATTATAAACAAACATCATGCTGGCACTCAACCGTTTATTATCTATTATTTAGGTGATTCATCTTATTCAGTTTTACAGTTGTGGCACGAGAGCTATTAACAGCTCTCGCCTCCGTTCCTTATCCAACTGGGTGTAGGTCTAGCTGACCTCCGCCGGTAGCATCACTACAAACCGAGTATGGACTAGTCCCTAAAGAAACCCCCAGCGCCCTCAAGCTAACTGAGCAGAATGCCACCGCCCGTTACTCTTAGGCCAAGTATAGGTCGGTAAATATCTATCACAACCTATATCTCTAAACATTTAATAACACACCACTATCATCATTCTTGCTCATATTCAGAAGTCAGCTAAGTAAGCCCAAAGGACTTACCTGTTATAAAGCTCGACTCTCTGTAAACCAAACTCGCTCTGTAAACTGTAGCAACTCAGTTGCCTGCCAAAGGAGATAAGTGCATTAGCACACTCCAACGTAATTAGAAGTCTAAGACTTATAAGATAGAAGATCGTAATAGGACATAACTAATTACAGCTCTAATTTATGGAAAAATGACCATTTTACCCTTAGTCCCGAGACTTCGAAATTTTTCGAAATTCATGTCTAAAATCCTATTTGAGACTCTAAAGTCATATTCCAACTCCTAAAGTTTAGTTTGGTTACAAACTGTCACTTTTCTTATTTCCCTATTTTCCAAAAGGTCTTAAAGGTCTAACTTCGGTTTCAAATATAAAATTCGTAGAAGCTTATAACAATCCCGAACTCATTCTCTAGATCATCAATGATGTTCCATCTACCCTTAGGAGCAAGAATTTCTCAAAACTGTTCATCCATTATTTTTATAAAAATTCTCAAAGTTGGCTACTCCACTTACAATTTCTATACTTAGCCAAAATTCTAAGGTTTACAAAAACTGCTTAACTACCATACTTTGGAAGCCTATAACTTCTAATCCGACCGTTCATTTCTTCTCAAATTTTAATATACTAAACTACATATATCCATATATCATCTATTAAAATTTCAACGGTGGATCTTCATTCAAACTCTCAAACATTGGTCGACAAAATGAGATGTTTCTAACTTAAAAGCTGAAGGAAAAAGAGTTGTATTTACAGCAGTCCCTTATTTCTACCATTATGTTTATATAACTCTGCAGCTACTCATTACCAACCTAACCCATGTTCAAGGCCGAACTACAACAACACATCAATCTAGTCCTAAAGAATCGGTACACATACACAAGATCATACATTAGCCTTTCCGTTACCTCTATACAGAAGGCTTTCTAAGGCTGTTGCACTTACTGTTTAAGCAAGGTTCTATCTCGTTCTACTCTAGGATCTCTAGTTCGAAACCTACAGCTTACAACTTATACACCGACTAATCCAATGTCCTAGGTTCTCTTAAGGTGCAATCAACCCTTATACACATAAGCTTAAAAAAAACAACTACTGAATAAGTTTATCCTCAGAAGAACCTCACCTATCGGACTTCAGCAGGGAGTAGGCGCATCGTTGCTGCGTTGTTCGGCACCACCAGCTCCGGGGATCGAGGGTTAAAGTTCCCGGCTGCAGTTGCAGGACGACTCTCCTAGACCTTGTTGTGGCATCCGATTGAGTCGAAGTTAAGGACCCGTCCGGCACAGAGAAGGAACACTTGAGCGACTAATCAAGACAGAAAGGAGAGAAGGAGTCGAGGCTGGGTCTTACCGGAGGGACAAAGGAACTCGGATCACTCAGAAATCCTAGGCGCTTGACGATGATGGAACTGGTGAGCGACGGTGATGACTGCAGATGTAGCAGTTTCCTCTCCGCTGTAGACTTTCGATGGAACGAACGTTGTGGCTGAACTTTATGGATCGATGGGAGTGTGTAGAGGCGTGGATAGCAGGAAGAATGATATCTAAGCTGCGTGAATCTGGACAGAATTAAGGGGAGAAGGAAGATCCGTTTAGCGTGATTTTAGGCTGAACAGATTGTGATTCCCTCCCCAAAAATAGCAGCAGTTACGTACGTTAAGAAGGAAAACAAGGCGTTGCTGATCTTCTCTTCTAGCTGCTGGGCTGCGGGTAGGCTGCGCACTCTAGGCTGAAGATGGGCTGAAGCAGACGCTGGGCTGGAGCTGGGCACATTGGCAGACAACTGCTGGGCTAAGACTGGCGCTGGGCTCCCTGGCAAGCTGCTACTGGGCTGGGCGCTGGCTGAAGTTGTGCTGGACTGGGCTGGCGCAAGGGAGCAGCAGATGTGCTAGCTGCAGTCCGGAAACGAGATCCCGACAAATGAATGCACGGAATAGACGGATACGGATTATGTTATAGTCTAGGATTGGTTATAAGATTCCTATCATTTTATGTGGAGGTAAGCTACATAAAATGATAAACTTTATAAAGATCCTATCATTTTATGTGAAGGAAAGTTAAAAGATTCTATCATTTTATGTGAAGGGGAGCTACATAAAATGATAAATTTTATAATAATGTGTCTAACTAAGTAGACGGATATGGACCAACTGATCGAAAATGGGTTTGTTACAGAAATAAACGGAATAAAAATTCCGGATATTACAATTGTGAGGTCCCAACCCGTAGCATCCCGACTCCCGCGGATTCGGGGTGTTACAGTCCAACTTTGATATCTCCTGCAACCGATGTTGGTACCGTCAAACAACGGGCTACTTATATTGCTCATGCAATGAAAGGCAATATTGAAAACAAGCTCTTTTTCGCACCATATTATTTTCGGTAAATAATGTTGTATTTATTTCATCTTAAATAATATCATTTTCACAATTATAAATATAAATGTTTATATGTATACACATACTAACAAACATATGTATATAGGATTCATTGGGTGTTATTGGTCTTACATCCTCACAAAGGTGTTGTATATTGGATTGACTCATCACATGGTGAACAAAGAGAAGATGCAGAGCAATTAGTTGAACTGTAAGTATATCTTGCTTTATTAAACTAATTATAAAAAAAAGTATACATGTTACTAACCAAACTTGCTTGGCTTTTTGAAGGAGTTATGCTTTCAAATATTGCAATTTGGAAAAGAAAAAGCCGAGAACACAAATTTTATGGAATGTCATAAAGGTAAAATCTATATTTTTAAATTTTACTTACAATTTTACATCAAATATGTATACTATTTTTTTTTTGTAAAATTAAACTTGTCATGATAAATTTATTAAATTATGTATTTATGTTGCAGTGTCCACGTCAAACAACTTTGATTGATTGTGGGTACTATGTGTTGAGGTTTATGCGGGAGATAATACTAAGAAAGAGTGACACTGTCCCAAAAATAGTACGTTCTCCAATCTTTTTAAAACAACATTCTTATTTTCCATCGTGCTATATCAATTTAACTTCTAATATAATTATATTATTTTACAGTGGTATGGTAGAAAGAGTACTTACTCCGATGGCGAGGTTGATCAAATCCGAAAAGAGTGGTTAGAATATTTGCTTCAACTCGTCTTTTAGGTATGTGAAAAGTGATGTAATTTAGACAATGTTTGTTGTTACTTACTAATAAACAAATATTATAGTGGTATAGTATTGCATGACATCTCTCAAGTAACATCTATGCATGACATTTCTTATGTTTTGTCTCAACAGGAATTTTGACAAGTATTTATGCTTAATTTTCTTCTCATACACTACTTATGACATCTATATTTTGAAGTTTGTTCTTTTATAGTTTGTCTCTATGTGACGTGTTATATACCTTTGTTTATTGCAGTGTTCAAAATTTTCTGCAAGGTGGTCTTTTGCGATGGCAAGATTGTTTTGATTACGAGGTGCTTAAGAAGAATCAGAGTACCTTGAACGACTCATATCAGTAATTGTCTTTTGAATCTTGTAACTCATAGACTAAGTTTTTCTAATTACGTTTGTTTAGGCGTATGATTTAAAGTTTAGCAATGGCTGTAAACATGCTTTCATGGCACATTTTAGTTTATGACAATTAATGAGCATGTTTATTATGTTTTGGTATAATTAAACTGTGTGAAAAATCAATTGTTGGATTTAAATCAAATGTTACAGGTGGTATATTCGAAAAATAGAATGAAATATATAAAACAAAATAGAGAGAAAATAATCCGGATATATGTTGGCGGTGTATAAAATCAAAATTATAATAATCCGGTTGTAAGTATCCGGTGTATATTAACCCCACCCAATGGCGCCACCATTAAAGTTCTTAATCCGTTTCTCTTAGTCCGGATTATAAAAAACGAAATATTCCGGTGTTTTACACAACTATATAATCCGGATGTTCCTCCGGATTATAAACGTTTCATATAATCCGGATATTTGATCACTTATATAATCCGGATGTTCCATATCCGGATTATATGTAGGCCAATATCCGGATTATAAAATGTCAAATAATCCGGGCAAACAAACTATCCAAAAACAAGGCAAAATGAACCTAGCAAATACACCGGTGCTTGGCAAAAAAAAGCCCAGATTATAAAACCTGGGGGCAAATACACCCCTAACCTTTAATCTGGTGCAGGTTCGGATTATAAACCCTCAACTAATTAACCGAATTATAAAATCCTTTTTGTAGTAGTGTGATTTAGTAGTTGGTGGTTCCATTTATTGTTTGTGATGTACGAGGAAGTCAGTTCCACTTGGTCTAACAAATCCGTATTGGTCACCAAATCCAGGAGCGGTTTGTTGATTTTCCATCTATCTTTCCAGAATTTAATTGTGTTTTCATCTCCTACTCGCCATCAAAGTCCTTTGTCAAAATCCTCTCTTAATTTTATTAATTTCTTCCATTTCCATGAAGTATTAGAGCCACATTGATAATTTCAAAGGCAAGACCCTTTAAGATATTTTTCCTCAATAATTTTGACCCAAATATTTTCCGGTTCAGCCATGATTTTTCACAAAAGTTTCACTTGTAGTGCTTTATTCATATCTTCTTCTTTCCTGATTCAAGTGCCTCTTAGGGATCTCAGTTTAGATATTTTGTCCCAAATTATTAGTCGGTTGAAGTTCAGACCCTTATTCCAAAATAATTTTCTAATTTTTTTTATCTAGTTCGAGGTGAATGCTTGTTGGTAACATAAAAGTCTGCATTAAGTAGCTTGGTTTTGCGTTATGACTAGCTTTTATTAATGTAATTCTTCCTTCTTGCAAGAAGGATGATTATTTCCACCTAGTAAATTGTTGATTGGTTTTAATGATGACGGAATTAAAAAGATCTTTGTAAGCGCGCTCATTGATGATCGGGCATCCTAGGTATTGTTCAAGATTAGTTGTGGCATTAACACCTAGGTGACCTTGGATCCTTCTTTTGTTACTTTGATCAATGTTTGCGGTTGTTTGGAACGTGGATTGGTGATAGTTAATGATCTGCTCTGAGATATCACAATAGTCTTTTAAAGCCAATAAGATCTTATTACTTGCTTCTATAGTTGTCTTAGTGAAGATTATGATATCGTCAACAAACGCTAAGTGTAATACCCGGAAAATTTTTATTTTCCATTTAATATCCAATCAAACCGGATTCTGATCCGTCAACCTTAATCTTTAAAAATAAAAGAAAACGATATTAAATTCTATGATTTTATGTGACCCTAATTCACATAAAATGATAACTTATATAATTCCGTAGAACTATTTCCGTACTATTGATGGTTCCGGGCGATTAACGAGTATCCGTTTAGCTCATTGTAATATTTGATGGGCCAATTTCCCAGCCAGCCCACTAAGAAATTCAGCAGTGGGGCCCAACAGCCAGCCCACTAAGAGATTCAGCAGTGGGCCCATTTCCTACCCATCTCTCTTCTTCAACGTTCAGCAGTGATTGCTCCACATCAAATTGCTCTCCCTCTCTCCTATCTTCACAATCTTCTCAACTGCGTAAATTACGGCACACTTCCCTCATCGTAACAGCCACAACCCATCTGTCCTTCTATGCATTACGCATTCATTAACTCACGAAAACGCACTCTCCTCCGGTGCCTACAGCGAACACCTACCGCCTCCCTTTTGCTCCGCCGCCACCATCACCGGAACGGGCTAGTTGCTGGAGAACGCCGCTCGCCTCCACCGGGACTACACGCAGAGACGGGAAGACGACCGCCTTGCGCCAGAGCCGCCTGTAGCATCCCGAAACGTGCGAGACGCCTTCTGCGGGTCGGTCCTTGCACCGCCAACCTCGATGGAGTTCTACAGCGGACTTTCACTGGAGGCTAGTGTACTGCCTCGCTTCGCCACCCTCTTGCACCGAGAGGACGAACCAGAACCCAGCCAGAAGAAAGAAACCGCCCGGAATCCCGCCGCCTCGACTGCAGAGACGTTGCCGCCAGTGCCTCCCTGCCGGACAGTAACACCGGTAAGGCTCCATTCTTCCCTCTGCTCCTCTGCGGTGGTGCCGGGCTAACCAGTTCCGTTGGGCTTTCCTAGTGTACTGTTATGTGTGATTTATAGACTTACATGAAAATAGGAGTACTGAGTATACGTATATACATATGCATAGGAGTATGAACGTATATAGAGATATACATATAGGTATGGTTATGGAAGAGTGTATTGTATAAGTGTATGTATATATAGATGCAGTAGTTTAATGATATAAATAAATATATAGGATTAAATATAGATTTGGAAGATATAATTATATATATATGCACTGTAGTGTACATAGAAGAATAAGTGTAAATGTATAAGAATGGGATATATAGGTATAATGATAATGCATATATATATAAGTATATATATATATATGTACTAGAGTAGTGCGACCGGGTGGTGTGCATTAAAGAGGAAGGTTGCGGTGATCCCGAAGAGGGGACAAGGATTATAGTTGTTAACGAGTTCCACCTACGATAAATATTTTAGGATTTAATCTCAGACCTAGTAGTTAAGTGTAAAGAATGGACCGTAGCAACCCTTGAATTTCGAGATCTTAATAACTTTAGAATCTCTAGTAACTGTCCTTGAGAAACAGATTATGTAAATAAGTTCTAAAAGATAATATGAAAAGTAATGATGAGAGTTCCGAGATTAGGGGTAAAATAGTCATTTTACCGTAAGAGAGCTTTTTCCGTAATTCCTTCGTATGAGGTTGGACATCTGGATGAGATTTTGATCCACATGCCTTATTTGACAGGCGTTTGAGTTACCACGAGTACGGACTGTTTTGAAACGTGTTAGAGTGTGTTTTGACTCAGGTAAGTCCTTGCGACTTAGCCAGTTTCTGGATATTAGTTGGGTGATAATGGTGGTGTGTGTGCAATGTGTGTGATAATAATGATAACAACTTGTTAGGACGACCGTTGTTATTATGTGTTAAGGCCCAAGTGTATGTATAACGTTCCGTGACATCACTGCCCAGCTCTGCCAGGAGACTGGGAGGTTCTCTATACCCAGACCATACAGGTACACGGTGAGATGCATCGGATCTACTCCTGATGGGTACACGGGGGCGGAGGCGAGGTTTGGGAATCCCTCGTGTCACAAAATAAGTATCATTAGAGTGAATGATTTAAATGAAGATAATAAATGGATTGTTTGAAAGCATGATGAGTGTTTATTATTTTTATGTGTGTGCTATTATTATTCTCCTAATGTTTAGATAACTAGCTAATGGTTGTCTTGTTGTGTTTTTAGAATTATCACAGGTTAGAACGGCAGCTGAGTGATCCGGAAGTAGTGGTCAGCCGGGTCTCCGTACTCCTTAGAGTGGGGTTTTGCGTTGTTGCTTTGTTGTTCTTTCTCTTGTTAAAACAGTTAGTCTTTTCCGTTGTTTAATTTTTATAGGATGTTAGACTTTGTTGCATTCATCCCGTTAAGAGTACATTTTTATGAATTTCGGGTTTTCTTATTTGTGTCTTGTTGCAAGATCCTAGTAAAATTGTTGTCAAACTGAGGTCGGGACCCATTGTGAGGTCCTAACCAGTAATGCTCCGAGTTCTGAGAATTCGGGGTGTTACAACATGGTATCAGAGCTCTAGGTTGGCAACAATGGCACTTGAAATCTTCTGAAAGACCGAATAAGTACTTAAGTAGAACCCGAAAAGGGATTTGAGTTTTAAAAAGGACTTTCGGTTTTCAAATGCATGCATAGTCTGGTTGGGATTAGAAAGTACGGTTGACCACCACTACTACTGCGGATCTCCGTATGCTTAGTATGGACTTTAGGTTGTTACTCTCTTTGGACTTTAGCATCGTTAATGATAGGTGATGTAGATAAGCATATGCCGAAGATTAGTAGAATTTATAGGTATATATGCCCTTAACGGAGATAACAGAATGAGATCCTCATTCAATTGACACACCTAAGTATAATTGAAGGGTTTCAACATAAGGATAAGTATGCTCAGTTTATGAGCATTAAGGTAGGAGAACGTCCGGACAACTCCTTCGAGCTTGCTGAGGAACGTCGAGAGGGAAAAGTGAAGACTAAAAGACAACACCAATGACGAAGACAAGAAGGGGACCCGAGTCAACTCAATAGGACCAAATGAAGAAAATACATGAGAGTAGTTCCGGAAAAGCATTGGATGACGGCAAATATGCAAATTAGAAGAGATAACCCATAGGTTCTTTCAAGTGTGGTGTAAAGCAATGTTACAAACAAAGAGGATACCTTCAGAAACACACATAGGCATGAAGGTCAAGGTGAAATATAGTAGCGATCCAGACAAGAGACATTGAATCTAAGCTTACTGGCGGACCAGAAGGTAAAAGTTGGAGGATAGAAGTAGAGTGAAATATGATCACTCTTGACAAACTATTTGCCACCACAAGCAAGATGGGAAACCGAGACAATCATAAGCATAGGAGTCAAGATAAGATACATTGTTCATCCCGATACGAAGAATTAAAGAGTTGTAAAATGAAAGCTTATAGGTTGCTAGAAAGGGGAAGGCCGATTTCGCCAACATGGAAGTGGTGTGACCTCCTAGAACACACAAGAATTTCAACAAGGGTCGGGATACAACAAAGACCAAATTTCTACAAAGGCGGCAATACAAAGCAGCACACAAGGAAGGTGTAGGAGAATAGTTGGTGAACACGGGGGTCTCTAATGACTTCTCATTCACAAAGAGATCTAAGTTAGCAACACTAGCGGGTCTTAACAGAGAACCACAATTGGACGATAACACGGGTAAAATTATGGGGAAATACCTACAAGTTATAGTGGAAGAAATTACTAGTCCGTTGATGGAAGATGAAGATACAGCTAGACTCGTAAGAGTATAGTGCTCTTATAGGAGTGTAAATGGTAGAAGGAGCTAAAGAAGTATAAATGAAAGAGATGTATTTTCACTAGTATATCAAACCTCAAAAGAGATAGAAGAAAAGTAAGTCTACGATCTTATAGAAGGTCAACTACACACTAATTGGTAACAATAGAGAATTTACACGTACTAGCTAACTAGCGATGGTTGATTGACAGATAAGAAGAATAACCACAAGGTTATAAAGGAATTTTACCGATATCTGATGAAATTCTTCCAGAGATCAACGACGACAATGGTGAAGTTAAATCAATACAAATACTAGTAGCCTTGATGGTAACATTGAATGAGTCCAATATGATATCTCTAATAAAGAAATTAAAGAGCAGCTCTTGATGGTCGATAATGACCATTGATGATAGAAATGGTGTAAAGGGAATTGTTGTGAGTAGTTATTTACTACTGACTAAGGAAAGATACATATCAAAGTTAGTATGAAGGGATCCCTGTAAGAAGAACTAGAAGAGTAAGGAGAAACATATGATTATGGACATGTCCTATGTCTTAGCATTCCACATAAGTAGGACTGATGGTGCTCCTGGTCAAATTGTCTAGATGGACAAAGGAAGCCCTTGTGATTAAAGATGTGACACAGAATAATTGGAATTGTAGAGACGGCACAAACATAGAGAGTATGACTTAAAGCCTTGGTGAAATGTGTGTGGTCGAGTTGTGAGGTGATTGCAGATGAAATATACAGGTTGGCTAAAACAGACATGAGAAGGAGTAAAGTTGAAGGACTAAAGGCTGTTATTTAAGGAGAAATGGAGGTACTCCATTGAAAATTTCAGCTGGACTGATGACCTAAGAGTTGATGAAAGTAATAAGACCAACCAATGCAGTTCGTAAAGTGAGTACGAGAAAACTCAAAGGGTAACTACCCTACTGGAGGGGGGGTAAAGATTTAAAGAAAGTAAAACGACACGAGCATAAGGACAACATAATAAATGCGAGTCAAGAACTTTGATTGTTGAGAAATCATATACAACTGAGGTTCTTATGCAAATGGCACCAATAGGTGTTTAATAAAAGTCATACATATCAAACCGATAATGCTAGGATGGATAAAGTGTAAGCCAAAGTTCTAACATGAAATGGGCAGTAATGATCAACTGAAATTTGTAGAATCTATGTAAGAGTACAACGTAATTGAAATTCTAACATGAAATGGGCAGTAATGATCAACTGAAATTTGAAACCGACTCACGGGAAGCAATTGTTATAAGATGAGTCACCTAGTAGAAAAGTTCACAAGACAAGCTTGAGAGACCAACAGAGATAAAATGTCGACCCGGATATGAGAATCTAAGGTGCATGGAAGGGATACCTACAATAGAGTGTAGAAGCAAAATGTAGACTATACAAGTGTGGAGAGGTTTTGACCTCCTCAAAGATATAGAAATTTGAAGGAAATCGCAATGCCGGTATGAAAGAGTCGAAACCCTGTAGTGGAAACAACAGAATTTCATGAAGGCAATATTGCTGGTAACACCAGGAAAGAATGTATATATGAGAACGGCATTGGGGGACTCGAAAGTCCAAGGTAACCCCAATTATCACGGGACCTAAGTCATCAACACTGACGGTCCATGCAAGGGGAACTGCAAGGGGATGATAACTAAAGTCATCAAAACTACAAAGACACTTACCAGCTATCGTTGAAGACTTGGAATGACTATTTATGTCAAGATGAATGACCCAGTTGAGCTCGAGAAGTAGAGTGAGCCTAAGGAAACAGAAGTGTGGAAGATAAAACAAATTAACGGAGCATGAGAGGATTAATCGGGCAGATGATGCTCGCCAAGAATTTAACGCCAGTATAGGCATGAGAAGAGTAAGTCCGGGGTATGGAGATAAGTCAAATATAGACTGACCGACGTTAGCTGAGGACGTGTAAGTGTTGGTTTTGACGAGTAGGTACCATCAAGAAGAGACATTGATAACTGCGGATTTAAGAAGTAACCTTATTGATGCCTTGGAGGATTCCCAAGTAGGCAACGATAATCTTCTGGGATGATCTAAGGATATGGAGAGAATCGGATTAGAAGTTGCTTTTTGGTTGGTTAAGAACAGACTACGGTTGAGTAAGAGAGTAAGGGTCTGTTTGAAGAGGATCTTGCTAGTATTAGAAGGGAAGCATAGACGGGAGTTGGGTAAATCATGTTGACCTCAGAAGAGACGCCACTGTAACTAATGGGTGTTACAACAGAAGCGTGGTAGGACCATAACCCACAAATGAAGAAGATCAATGTTATGTTAACTATGATTTCAAGTTAAGGAATTAGAGATCTATATGAAAAGGCCCACTTCGGGGTGTGATTTGTTTTGAGTTCTATAAATTTGAAAGCTTGACAAGAAGTAGGTGAAAAACTATTAATTAAGGAACGATCCGATTAGGTCACATTGAGAAAACCGGGCCAAACGGTTTGTATTACAAAGAACATTAGGCACTTAGTAAAGTGCCGACAGAAGTTTAAGATCATTATTTCAGAATGGATAGTCGGGAACTTTCGAAAAAAAAAATAAAAAAGCAAGTGGGCCTAGGGGGAGGAAAAGTTTATGGTTTGGTAGAGTCATCAAAAGAGCTGGAAGTAAGTTTAGAAAACCAAACCGTTGAGAGAGTACCTACCGAATCTGAGACACGTCATCAGCTATGAAGATTAGAAAATTTAGCCGGTTCATGCTTTTGGAGAGTTCCAGTGGTCTAGACGAGGAATCGATGAGGACACTTAGGAAACGGAGGAAGCATTAGAAACGGTTACCCTGAGTACCTTGCGGAGTTAGCCGCTACCTCTGTGTCGACGATTTAGTACTCGGATGTTGTTGTTTGACTTTTCATGTTTTACCTTGGTTTGAGTAGTTGTGTTTTATGTTATGTGTGCCTAAGTATGATGATTGAGTAGTGCATGTTAGAAAATGAGACTTAATAAAACCAAGTTACACAAAGAAAGTCGTTAGTTAGATACTTTATTCTAAGTTTCGGGACGAAACTTATTTTAAGAGGGCACTGATGTAATACCCGGAAAATTTTGATTTTCCGTTTAATATCCGATCAAACCGGATTCCAATCCGTCAACCTTAATCTTTAAAAGTTAAAGAAAACGATATTAAATTCTCTAATTTTATGTGACCCTAATTCACATAAAATGATAACTTATATAATTCCGTAGAATTATTTCCGTACTATTGATGGTTCCGGGCGATTAACGAGTATCCGTTCAGCTCATTGTAATATTTGATGGGCCAATTTCCCAGCATGCCCACTAAGAAATTCAGCAGTGGCGGCCCAACAGCCAGCCCACTAAGAGATTCAACAGTGGGCCCATTTCCTACCCATCTCTCTTCTTCAACGTTCAGCAGTGATTGCTCCACATCAAACTGCTCTCCCTCTCTCCTATCTTCACAATCTTCTCAACTGGGTAAATTACGGCACACTTCCCTCACCGTAACAGCCACAACCCATCTATCCTCCTATGCATTACGCATTCATTAACTCACGAAAACGCACCCTCCTCCGGTGCCTATAGCGAACACCTACCGCCTCCCTTCTGCTCCGCCGCCACCATTGCCGGAACGGGCTAGTTGCTGGAGAACGCCGCTCGCCTCCACCGGGACTACACGCAGAGACGGGAAGACGACCGCCTTGCGCCAGAGCCGCCTGCAGCATCCCGAAACGCGCGAGACGCCTTCTGCGGGTCGGTCCTTGCACCGCCAACCTCGACGGAGTTCTACAGCAGACTTTCACCGGAGGCTAGTGTACCGCCTCGCTTTGCCACCCTCTTGCACCGAGAGGACGAACCAGAACCCAGCCAGAAGAAAGAAACCGCCCGGAATCCCGCCGCCTCGACTGCAGAGACGTTGCCGCCAGTGCCTCCCTGCCGGACTGTAACACCGTTAAGGCTCCATTCTTCCCTCTGCTCCTCTGCGGTGGTGCCGGGCTAACCAATTCCGTTGGGCTTTCCTAGTGCATTGTGATGTGTGATTTTAGACTTACATGAAAATAGGAGTACTGAGTATATGTATATCCATATGCATAGGAGTATGAACGTATATAGAGATACATATAAGTATGGTTATGGAAGAGTGTATTGTATAAGTGTATGTATATATAGATGCAGTAGTTTAATGATATAAATAAATATATAGGATTGAATATAGATTTGGAAGATATAATTATATATATGCACTGTAGTGTACATAGAAGAATAAGTGTAAATGTATAAGAATGGGATATAGAAGTATAATGATAATGCATATATATAAGTATATATATATATATATATATATATATATATATATATATATATATATATATATATATATATATATATATATATACACGTACTAGAGTAGTGCGACCGGGTGGTGTGCATTAAAGAGGAAGGTTGCGGTGATCCCGAAGAGGGGACAAGGATTATAGTTGTTAACGAGTTCCACCTACGATAAATATTTTAGGATTTAATCTCAGACCTAGTAGTTAAGTGTAAAGAATGGACCGTAGCAACCCTTGAATTTCGAGATCTTAATAACTTTAGAATCTCTAGTAACTGTCCTTGAGAAACAGATTATGTAAATAAGTTCTAAAAGATAATATGAAAAGTAATGATCAACTTTTGAGAGTTCCGAGATTAGGGGTAAAATAGTCATTTTACCGTAAGAGAGCTTTTTCCGTAATTCCTTCGTGTGAGGTTGGACATCTGGATGAGATTTTGATCCACATGTCTTATTTGACAGGCGTTTGAGTTACCACGAGTACGGACTGTTTTGAGACGTGTTAGAGTGTGTTTTGACTCAAGTAAGTCCTTGCGACTTACTTAGCCAGTTTCTGGATATTAGTTGGGTGATAATGGTGGTGTGTGTGCAATGTGTGTGATAATAATGACAACAACTTGTTAGGACGACCGTTGTTATTATGTGTTAAGGCCCAAGTGTATGTATAACGGGCCGTGACATCACTGCCCAGCTCTGCCAGGAGACTAGGAGGTTCTCTATACCCAGACCATACAGGTACACGGTGAGATGCATCGGATCCACTCCTGATGGGTACACGGGGGCGGAGGCGAGGTTTGGGATTACATAATCGAATTCTCAATCTGTTGTTGTTTGCTGTAATAGTTGCATGTCTACTTTTGATGATTGAGTAGTTCCTTGGTAGAAAACGAAAATGTTTAGCAAACTAAAATATACCAAATGAAATGTGTGATTAAAAGAATGATTCTAAGTTTCGGGATGAAACTTCTTTTAAGGAGGCACTAATGTAATAACCGAAAATTTTAAACTCCGTTTAATAATGAATCCAACCGGAATCCGACCCGTCAACTTTTATCCTCTAAAATAAAATGAAACGAAAAGTAATTTCTATCATTTTTATGTGATCTCGATTTACATAAAATGATAAACGTTGTAACCGGAAATAATTCCGTACTTTTAAATAAAATAAAACAGCGGTTTCGGGCGAATAACGATCCAGATATTCTTTCACATTAGTAAGTGAGTAGATCCGGCCCATTTTGTTTTGACCCATACAACTCAGCCGGCCCAACAGTAACCAGCCCACCACTAATCCTAAACCTAATTAATTAACACTAACCTATTTTCTTCCTAACCTAAACTGCCGCTATTCATCTTCCTCACCATTTGAGCCGCACGCATCTCCACCGGCACGTTACGGAAGCGAAGCAGCTGCCTTTCGGACTCACCACCGGCAGGATACTGAAGCGACGCCGCCGACGCCCTAGCAGCAGGTAAGGCCGCGCCACCCTCGTCACCCCTTCTTCTCTAACCCCACTACACCACCCTCACTTACGCTGCTACACTCAGGAGGAGCCGTTGCTGCTGCCACCAGTCGGTCGCACACCAGCCTCGCCGACGACGACGTAGCAAGGCACCGTGGGTGCCGCCGCCTCGAGTCCAGTCGGAACAGTCGCGAGTGGACCGATCGATATAGCACCAGTGAGTCTTTCATATCTCCTCCTTCTGCTGCTCCCCTCTCTCCGTGCTAACTGTGGAATGTGGATCTTACAGACCCTGTAGTAGCGAGCCAGGAAGGACGGTATCACACGGGGAGGAACAAGACATCGAGCCAGCTACGACCCCTGCGACAGCCACCTTGTTGGATCGTACCGAACCGCAGTTCACCTCCGAGTGCGAGACGGGTAGTTGGACGGGTAAGTAACCCTCCTCGGCTTTACTGTTATCCGTACATAGAGGTATAGATTAGTGTAGTGCTGAGAGTGAATTAAGTATGTATGTGTTGGGGTGCCGAATGTCTCACTAGTACAAAGAGGGGATGTAGACCCCGGTTTTTTTGTACATGGGACCCCGGTTTTCAAAGCGTGGTTAACGGGAGCGAGGTAAAGCTAATCGGACCCCGCTAATTGTCACCGAGGTAAAAAAAAATTCGGACCACGGTTATTTTAAATAACCGTGATCCCAGTTCTATTTTTTTTAAAAAAATTACAGGATTCGGACCACGGTTATTTTAAAATAACCGTGGTCCCAGTTCTATTTTTAAAAAAAAAATTACAGGATTCGGACCACGGTTATTTAAAATAACCGTGGTCCCAGTTCAAATTTTTTCTAAAAAAAAACACCACGGTTCTTTAAAGAACCGTGGTGTTTAAAAAAAACTGTAAGTTCACTCTACTACACCAATTCTGATTCTAACCGCATACAACAATAATTATCACTTCAGCTTTTACTTATTTGGTGGTTTACCATCAACAGGTTCATCTGACAACAAATTTGCAATATGAGCAGCTGAAGCATCCAATCCTTCAGCATTTGGTGCCCTTTAACCGATTGCCTCTTCAAAAATGACTTGTAGTCTTAATTCTACAATAAGAAAAAGAGTCGTCAGTTGATCAACACTCCCCAGAACTGGATTATTTTATCAGATTTACAAGAAAGCACTCACTAATACCTTTCAGCTTTGAAAAAAGAACAAAAGCAAGCAGACAAGTCACTTAAGTCATTGAACAGTGAAGCTCCAGAAGATGTAGGATAATGATGCTATATACAAGGTGGGGTAGCATAACTTGGCACCAATAATCTGATCTTCAACATCAGACTGCATGGAATAAGTTTTCACCTTACTATGACAAAGTAAAAAAGTATCATCAGAGATGGAGTTCCAATGGTCAATGGGTATGAAACTCCAAGAAGTCCACATTGAACATATTAAATAAACAATTACAAATTCCACCTAAATGTGAATAATCTGGACACTTTCTAGTATATACATCTCAAACCCATACGAAATTGAATGTCAACAGTGTAAAGGTTATGACTGTAAAGCCATGAACTTAATAATGGAGTTAAGGGATGCAAGTATCAAATACACACAGAACACCCAGCAATTTTTAATTTTATTTATTAAAAAAGTCAAAACAAAGCAAACATGAACTCCTAATTTAAGTTCTTGAGCTTTAAAAGTTTAGCCTAGTACAGTACAAAACTGAGAAGGAAAAGATGAAATGTAAATGTAGAGATGAAGAATTTTGCAATATAATATCCAAAATCTAGTCAATGTTGATTAGGTCAGCACATTTTGCAATATATTCCATCTTATCAGAATGATCCAAGAATGTCAATCTATAATTAGTATAAATAACATGTCCAATACTATTTCCTGACACTAGTGAATTGACATTCAATTGCATGCTAATAACAAGCAGCACCATTCAGGAAGCTAAAACAAATAATCTTTTTTATATTATGTTATTGATTGTTTACAAAGACATACTGAGTGATCAGGTCCACAGAACTCAGGAAATAATCAAACCTGTACAGCTACCAAACAAGATAACTACAAATCTGGAGAAAAGCGGATACATATGAACATAAAGAGCATAACAAGCTGCGAACTTACAGATGTTGTAGTGCAGTAAGGTTTCCCATCTTAGTAGGAATTTGCCCACTTACTGAACAAGCTGTGAACTTACACAAATTACGCCAGTCAATGGATATATCTTACCCTGTGATAAAAATTGAGGATTCACCGTGTTGTTATAAAAAGTTCTGAGTAGAATACCTCAAATAAGTCCAGAACTGTCCAGCATATTCCCATCTATTATCGATGCATCTACCACTTCTTGCTCAAGTGACCTTGCCAAGTGAATAGCTTCAAAAGCGCAATCAGCAGTTACAGCAATCACTCTACGTACTCCTTTAGCAATTCCCTCCTCTGATATCAAAGCAAATGCCTTTGCTTCTCTCGTATTTGATATGTGGGTTCCTGGAATATAGCCAAAGACATTTCCTAACAGAGCCTACGAGGAAAATACATGAGCCCAGAAGATAAATGCATCATAATTTACTAACCTCCACAAAGCTCAGCTGAATATGATAACCATTCTTCATTATCTGGATCAGCCAGCATATCCTCCACAATTTTACCAACTGAGACTACTCTAACAGGATCAGGATATATCTACAAGGAGGAAAAGAAAATAAAATGGTTACAAACAAAGAATGAGTATGAGATCATTAACAAAATGGGCAGGGATAAGGCAGAAAGATAAACATTACACACAGAAAGATAAACATTCCATACATAAACAAACTTGCCCTGAGAGTGAAAGCCATGTATGATCAAGGTTGTAGTAAATCCAGAGTAAATCTGAGAAGAGGTTTGGATGAATAAGCCATTGCTCACAAATCAGCATAAATATGAAGGAACTGATACTTGTCATACTTCCCCACCCTGATTAGAGCCTTCATTAACATTGTATAAGTGACAACATCGGGCTTCAAATCCTACAGTCCGGGGGCCAGTAGACAAACTTTAGTAAAATTGCATATGCCGTAAATCTCAAGTGTGCAGTTTTGGCTAAATGCACTGATTCAGGACACAAGACTTACATTTTCTTTCATGTACTGTAGGACAGCAAAGCTTCAGCATCCCTCCTATCTTCACCAAATTCATTTATCAATAAATTGAGAGCTAAAATGCTTGGCTTCAGACCATCTGCCCTCATGAGTCTTACCTTGTTCATTGCTTGTTCAGACAAACCCTGCCAACACGAATAGTGTTCTATTCTTGAGATATATAAGACTATATGACAGCAAGTGCAAGGTAAATTCGAAATACAAACCCTTTGTGCGTAAGCATCGAACTAGGCCCCTCACAACTCTCCTAGTTTAATCTCGTCAGATTCTCAACCTCCGACACTTCCTCTCCATTACCACCTTGATCTCCCTGCAGCGAATCGGAAATCGGCACTTCTGAACCTCGATCATCCTTATCTTGACGGAACTGAAGATGACGACAATGGAGATACTGTCAGTGTTGAAGACGGCGGTGGAGGCAGTGGAGGTTGTGATGGGGAGAGTTAGATTGTTGTCACTGCCTCTCGCCAGACGCCAGTCGCCATTCACAGTCGTCGTCGGCTGGTAGAGACGTTGCTATCAGATGGTTGGGATTTGGCCGAGTACTTGCTCGATTAGGGCTATCAGATGGTTGGGAGAGTCGGGAGATCGATTAGGGCTATAGAGCATTTTTTCACCACGGTTATTAAAAAACCGGTTTCCGATATTATAGTATACCACGGTTAGTCATAAAACCGGGGTCCGAAATTATTATACCCCGGTTAGTTCAATATAACCGGGGTCCGAAATTTTTTTTTTAAATTAAAAATCGATTGTTCGCGGTTATTCATATAACCGTGGTCCGAAAATACACTTAATCTCGGTTTTTTCAAACCGCTCAAACATAAGCGAGGTCTAGGGGGTGTCTTTGTACTAGTGTCTATAGTGTGAAAATGTATAAGTATATGAATGGGAGTTGTTTAAGTATACCTGTTGAAAGAGATGTATATATGCATATGTATATACGTTAGTGTATGTATATATATATAGTGACGGTGTTGAGGAATGAGAGAATTCGTATACGGATGTATATATATACATATATATATATTAGACAATTGAGTGAGGTACCGTAGTGTATATATACTTATATATATAGGTACGTAATTTATATATAAGCATATACTTATAAGGATTAAAATAGTGTATAAAAATATATGGGTTATGTATATAAGCACGAGTTTGGAACTACGGAATTATGTAGACATATATATAACTACCGAGTAGTTACGGAGGTATGCGAGTTAAGGGAAGTGAGAGGATGTACATGCCTAGGTATATACCTAGGTAAGAGTAAAGTGGTCCGAGCTATAACTTATAAATTATAAGAAAACTATCAGAGAGAGAGACTAATCATAGAAAACAAATCCTAAAAGAATTTAGTAGGACTCAAGAGTAAACTTTGAGAACTTTCGGTACCAAGGGTAAAATGGTCTTTTACCATAAGAGAGTTTTTTCCGTAATTCCTTCGTATGAGGTTGGACGTCGAGATGTGATTTTGATACACATGCCTTATTTGACAGGCGTTTGAGTTACCACGAGTACGGACTGGTTGAGACGTGTTAGAGTGTATTTTGACTCAGGTAAGTCCTTGCGACTTACTTAGCCAGTTTCTGGATATTAGTTGAGTGATAGTGGTTGTGTGTGCTATGTGCGTGTTTTAATAATAATAACTTGCTAGGACGACTGTTATTATTATGTTTAAGGCCCAAGTGTATGTATAACGGGCCGTGACATCACTGCCCAGCTCTGACAGGAGACTGGGAGGTTCTCTACACCCAAACCAGGCAGGTACAAGGTGAGATGCATCGGATCCATTCCTGATGGTTACACGGGGGCGGAGGCGAGGTTTGGGAATCCCTCGTGTCACAAAATAAGTATCATTAGCGTGAAAGAATATCTTAACTCAAGATAATAAAACGGACTTGTTTGAAAGCATGATGAGTGTTTATATTTTTATGTGTGTGTGTGCTACTATTATTCTGCTAATATTTAGATAACTAGCTAACGGTTCCTCTGGTTGTGTTTTTAGATTTACCGCAGGTTAGACCAGCAACTGAGTGATCCGGAAGTAGTGGTCAGTCGGGTCTCCGTACTCCTTAGAGTGGGGGTTGGGGGTTGGGGGTTGTGTTTGTCTTTTCTTTCTTTTGGTTAAGACAGTTGTTCGTTTCTTTTGTTTAAGTACTTTAGGCTGCTACACAGTGTTGCATTCATTACCTTAAAAATGCTATTTTTATGAATTTGGGTTTTTTTTATTTGTGTCTTGTTGCAAGATCCTAGTAATATTGTTGTCAAACTGAGGTCGGGACCCATTGTGAGGTTCGAACCAGTAATGTCCCGAGTTCTGAAAATTCGGGGTGTTACAATTTTTGTATTAGCAAATTCAATATTATATATTCGATCCAAAATTCATATACAAAATATGCTTCTATTACTCTGAAAAATATAATTTGTTATAAATCTCAAATTAAGATACAAAGTTAATTCCATATCTCAAAATTTTAAATTTTAAAAATATCCTTAAACAACTCTTTTAATTATTAACATATAATTTGGTAATTCACCATCGTTTTAAAATCTATTTAATTATATTATATGGTTGTTACAACTTCCAAAATTTGCTAAACCACGACAATTATTTATTTCTAAGATTTGATTGTGAAAAATAATTATAAAATCTTGTTTGTTAAAACTTTCAAAATCTAGTTTGTTATCGATATCTTATAATTTTTATTTCCAAGATTTAATTTGTAATATTGTGGTATATCCGTAACTTGATTAAAAACATTCTTATGTGGCATATTTTGGACGTGACGTGGCATTAGTGATTGTTTATTAATACTTATAAAAAATTATTTTGTAAAAGAAAAATGGCAAATTTGTAAATACCATATGACATATCTATAAATATATTGAAAAAAGTCCTATGTGGTGTAACGCCCCAATTTTAGGCGCGTTTATGATATTTATTTTACCGACTTTTACCGATATTTTATTAGCTGGTATATTTTATTAAAAGTATTTTTCGGAGTAAATTATATTTCTACGAGTATATTCATATATATATATATATTTCTTTGATTCATATTTTGATTTCGGTAAATTATTTTACGGAAAAGTCAGATAATTTTTCGTATTCGGAAATCCCGTTCCGAACTCATTTGATCGAGTATTTAATTTTTTTTCATTTTCTTTATTTCTTTGTTCGACTTTTATTTATTTCTTCCCGCGTCTCTCTCTTATGCATTACCCTGCTATTTCTACGATCATTAGATGACCAGTCTTTTAGCATGCCCCACCTATCTATGACTATGCCGCCCATCTACTAACATGACCTCTCGATCGCTTGACCTTGCTGCTCCTACCTCTGCAGCCCATGAATTTCTCAGTCCTCTCCTTACTCACTCCCTCCACTTCACTTTCCTGTTGAACCATTGATCGCCTCACTCTTCTCCCATCTTCTCAGCCTCAAGCTCACCTCTCTCAGCCCCCTGTTTCCCTTCTTCACCGGAAATCGGAGGAAGCCCTGATGGAGCCACCTCAGCCCACCACCGCCACCGCCTGGAAAAGCCCCGCCTTCGTCACCGGAGAGGGCCCCTTGCTTCGGCCGTGCAGCCCTCGCACCCACCAGGTAACTACTACCTTGGACCTAGCCGAAGCCAGAGAAGTACCTGTGTAGCGCTCCATCTTAACCTCGATCGAGACCACCAGTGCAGCCCTGCCCCTTCCTGCATCGATTCGCCGGACCACCAGTGCAGCCCTGCCTGCTGCCTGCATCGATTCGCCGGAGCACCTGTGCAGCCCTGCCCGTTGCGTGCATTGATTCGCCGGATAGCCACACCGGTGGAGCCGTCTTTGTGTTGCGCTGCCGGATCCGATCTCTGCCGGAGCCGATCTCTGCCGAAGCCACACCTCCAGGAACCCCCTGTGCGCTGCCCTGGTTGCCGTCTGGTGCTTCTCTCTTGCGCTTGTTCAATAGGTTGAAGAGAGTCTTTAACCTAATTCAAATCGGGGCCCCTCTATTTGTGGTTAATTACAGATTTTACCCTATGTTTTGTAATTACAGCTTTGACCCATATTTTTTTTGATTGTGGAAATTGTGCCCTCTATTAAGATATTTTCGGAAAATGCCCAAGGATTTAATTATGGTTTATGACCGATAGTTTTGGAACGGTATATTTTATCCAGGAAAATGGATTAGCGGTTTTGAACCTTGGATTTTGATTACGGGATATTCTTATATTGAAATGTTATGTCTTACGCCTTATTGGATTTAAGTACGATTTATGGCTCAAAGTATTAATTGCGGATTATGACCAAGTTTCTAAAATAATATAAATTGCACGGAGAGTGTTTTTAAGATTTTAAACTCGGATTTGAATTACGAAGGTTATTCTTATAGTTTATATATACTATGTAGTATGTCCAAATTTAGCGTTATGCTAAATTTGTTTAGTTTGGTGCTAGGTTCAGAAGCGCCCCACTTAAGGCCAACCGCCAACGAATCCATATTGACATCCACAGATCGTCTTCCGTCTTTTGACGTCACGTGAGTACCCTCTTCTCGGAGCTTATGATCTTACTCGATTTAGTTATGTTTAGTATTACTATCATGCTAGGTTGGATCTAGCATAACCTAGTGAGAATGCCAAGTAGTGGCTTTGGACCTTAGGTGAGTGTTTGAGTATTGTGAAATGTTCTAAAGCTTGGGGTGTGTTCGATTTTTAGAGGTTATAAGGCTTTGAGTGTATGTTTGATCTTGTGAGCGTTCTGAGGCTCGAGGTTGGGGTTGTATGATCATGTGAGATTTTGGAGCTTAGGATTGACGTATCCTAGCATGGTGTTGTTACCGGGTTGAGTTTGTTTGGACTAGACATGTTTATCCTAGTACATGTTATGGGTTATGATCTTGCGAGATCATAGGATCTAGAAGTCTAAGGACTTCTAGCTGGTGTTGAGTGTGATGTGAGCATGAGGGATTCTAGGATGCGGTCCTAGAATTGAGAGTCAAATGGTCTTGCGTAGATCATTTGTATAGAAGTCTAAGACTTCTATTGTGAGTGAGTTGTTATTGATATAGTTATCTTCTTGTGAGCAGGTTATGGGCTTCCTTCCTAAGGAAGCGAGAGTGTTGTGAGTTGAGTGTGGTGACGAGGTAAGTCTCCGGACTTACTTAGCTCGTATTCTTTGTATTAGCATTATTGTGTGTTGGGTGGTTTGTGTTTATTATTTTGCTGTTTATAACAACTAAACCGGAAATAGGATTACCGACCTTTATATTATTTGGCCCAAGTGTATGATAACGGGCGGTGACATCACTGCCTGGCTCCCCGTGAGAGCTAGGGGGATCTCGGCGACTGGTCCGTGCTGGTTAGACGGTCGGAGGCATCCGACCGTTCCATTGCCGGAAGAAGGGACCGAGACGAGTTTCGGAGGATTCTCGTGTCACAAAAGAAGTTGAACTAGAACGGGATATGACTTAATAAATAAAGATAATAAACCGAATTTGTGTGCTTTGAGTATGTTGTGTGACTATGTTGAATTAATTGTGTTTGTGCCTTTCCCTTTAATTCTAATGCTTCGAATGTGAGCTAACGGTTTTATACCGAATGTTGTAGTTTGCCTTGCAGGTTAGGCATGCTCCGAGAGATCCGGAAGGGTGGGCAGGCGGGGTCCGTACATTTTAGGAAGGGTTTTATTTGGGGTTGTCTTGTGTTTTGGCCTTTCGGTTATTACGTTTCGTGTTCCGCTTGTTTGGCGTTTGGTTTAAGTTGTACCTCGGCTGAAGTTGTTGTTGCATTCTTTCGGGTTTCTTATCATTTGCATTAAAATTGATTTACGATTTTGCCTTTATTTGTGCCATGTTGGAAAGGTCCGGTGAAATTATTGTCAAGCTAAGGGTCGGGACCCATTGTGAGGTCTCGCCCGTAACATCCCGGTATCCCGCGGATTCGGGGTGTTACAAAAGTGGTATCAGAGCCCTAGGTTGACAACAATGGCACTCGCAATCTTCTAAAGGCCGAATAAGGAATAAACAGAACCCCACGGGTTCTGAGTTTTCGTTTTCAAAATCACATGCATGAGTCGGGGTAGAATGTACGGACCACCACTCCTTCCGCGGATCTCGGCAGCTTAGTTTATTGGATTTTGATATGTATATATATGTATATATAGATATGGATATGAGGTTTGTTGTTATGCATGATGGAATTGATGTGTATCTTTGTGGATTTTAGTTGCATGATGGACATGATTTATGTGTATATTTGTATATGTGGATGATTATATGTTTTGGACCTTGTATTGTTATAATGAAGTGTCGGATGCGTGATATAGTAGTATTATGGACTTAGGAATTATATAGTTATATATACGTATTCTTATTATATAGTAGCACATGAAGTAATGAGACATTTTAGCTAAGATGATAGTATGATATAATTACCTTGGATGACGCCGTTTGGCTCGGGATAGTTTACATATGAGGATGAATATGCTCAAGTACCGAATTGAGTATCACGTTAAACACCTTGGCGTTTCTTGGGCTCCTTTAGAGGACGTCAAAGCAAACCTATGAAGACTAAAGAGGACATTAACGGCAAGGACGAACAAGTAGAAGGAAACTCGAAACAACTAAGAGAAAGCGAGATGGAGACATTAAAATAAAGGGAGCAACATTAATGTGCGGAAGTGGGTCCAAAGAAGCCATGATGGAAAGACGACGGGACCAAGAGAGATAGTGAACTTAAGTTCTTCTAGAAGACGCGTGGACAACTAAAGATACAAATCGAGGAGGAGATGGACACACTTTAGCAAGGTTAAAGGTGGTATTCCTTCAAGACGTGAAGTTTTCTATAGGTGCTCCTAAGCAATTGAGTCAAGACGAGAAGAGTGATCGAACCATTTGCTAAAAATTTAAGATACCGTAAGTTAAGCTTACGAGGTACCAAAAAGTAAAGTTTCAATATTACTAGAGTTATGAGAAGAAGGGCATGGTGGGGATTCACGTGAAGTTGACCGATTTCCATTATGATGATAAGACTAAGAAACACCAAGAAGGAAGAAGTGTGTATAATTAACGACCCCATGAAGGTGAAAGACGAAACGAAGAGCTTTGGTCGAGAGACTTAAGATACCAATCAAGAGGAATGCGAGTGGATGCTAGCTAGGGCTATAATATTTGGGAAGATGCTCTTGAAAGACATCAAGGAAGAATGATTAAGTCCATGAAAGGGAGTTATATGACACAGCAAGGCAAAAGAGATATAATTACCTTATAAAGAAGAGGAAGCATGGAATGAAGAAAGAACTAATGAAGTTTAAGATAGAGTACCCTGATAGGATAACCTTCAGGAGTATGCTAACATGGAGGGTAAAAAGAATGGTAAGTTATTGACATTGGAGAAGGTCAGTTATAAGTTAATTGGTGACAGCCAAGAACGCACGTGTTGGTGAGTGTAGAGGGGATGAGTAAACAAGATTATGGCATACAGAGGGATTTGGATGACCTTATGCGACCTTTGTAAGTCATGGATTTGGCATATGGGAGAATGACACGAATTAGAGGTTTTAAAGTTTGACCGCGGTAAAGGGGAGGTAGTGAATCAAGAAGAAGGTAAGGTGTCATGGAGGTGGTACGTAAACGGGAGTATATAGAGGATGTAGGGTATGAAATGGATGATATGTTACCGCGGGCGAGAGATAAGTCAAGTTTCTAGACTCACACGGAAGAGACATGGTGGCTATGACGTGAAAGAGAGGACCTAGATTAGGACAACACTACAAGTTGAGAGTTTATGGTGTTAATGCTTGGTGAAGTCATGAGTGGATCTTCCAATAGTAGTGGTTTCGCCTAGCGTTCTCCACGGAGCATACTAGTACGGTTGTGAAGATTGTTCATGGAATACCAAGAAATGCTTAATGTGACCAACAAGAGAAAGAGAAAACGAAAGTTTTGAAGTTCAATGTGGATATGAGATGTACAAGAAGTACCTGAAAGATTGAAACTAGAGTCTCTACAGTCGGTTTGACGCTACATAAGAAAATGTAGTGTAAATTTCTACGCCTACTTGAGGAAAGGATGTCTACGGTGAAAGTTGTTGTAAAATACGAAGAGATCCTCCCATATGTTGGGATGTCATAGAGAGCAAAGGAGATTGCATCGAGTTGTATAAGGTATGATCGAGTCTTGTAGTAAGACCTTTGTGACTGAACACATGCGCGAGATCAAGAGATGTATTATCGCCTCTCCTTTGAATTGAAAAGAGGGATTAAGCTGAACTATTGTTGTAACACCCCAAATTTTACAACTTAGGGGGTTACTGGTTAGGACCGCACAGTGGGTTCCGACCTTAGTTTGACAACAACTTAACAAGATCTTACAACAAGGCACAGATAAGGAAAACCAGAAATCATAAAATAGTTCTTAACAATGCATGAATGTGACCAGATCAACTACAGCCGGAAAACGTAATATAACAAAGTACGAAAGGAAACAAAGTTCAACTGTAAAACCCACAAATGAAGAAACTGTAAAACATCCTAAAGTACGACACCCCGGCTGACCACTACCGTCTGGATCACTCGGCATCTGCTCTAACCTGTGGCAAATCGAAACAACATATCAACAGTTAGCTAACTATCCAAATATAAGCAAAAATGATAACAACACAAACACAAGCAGAAACAAAATAAACAAACATCATGCTGGCACTCAACCGTTTATTATCTATTATTTAAGTGATTCACATTATTCAATTTAAGTTGTGGCACGAGAATTATTATTAGTTCTCGCCTCCGTTCCTTATCCAACTGGTGTAGGTCTAGCCGACTTCCACTGGTAG
Organism: Fagopyrum homotropicum; assembly: GCA_033239125.1. Classification (NCBI taxonomy): domain Eukaryota; kingdom Viridiplantae; phylum Streptophyta; class Magnoliopsida; order Caryophyllales; family Polygonaceae; genus Fagopyrum; species Fagopyrum homotropicum. The sequence goes on along the minus strand of BSWB01000003.1, from coordinate 140,568,239 downwards.
CATCACTACAAACCAAGTATGGACTAGTCCCTAAAGAAACCCCCAGCGCTCGCAAGCTACTGAGCAGAATGCCACCGCCTGTTACTCTTAGGCCAAAATATAGGTCGGTAATTATATATCACAACCTATCTCTCTAAACATTTCAATCACACACCACCATCATCATTTATACTCATATTTAGAAGTCAGCTAAGTAAGCCCAAAGGACTTACCTGATATAAAGCTCGACTCTTTGTAAACCACTCGCTTTGTAAACTGTAGCAACTCAGTTGCCTGCCCAAGGCGATACGTGCATTAGCACACTCTCACGTAGTTAGAAGTCTAAGACTTCTAAGATTAAATAATGTATTAAGACATAACTAGTTACCCTTGGTCCCGAAATTCCCGAAAAATCTAGAATTCAAGTCTAAACTCCTATTTGAGGTTCTAAAATCATATTCTAACTCCTAAAATTTTGTTTGGTTCCAAACTGACATTTTTCCTTTGTTTCTATTTTCCGGAAGATCGTAAAGGTCTAACTTCGGTTCTAAATATAAAATTCGTAACGGCTTATAATAATTCCGAATTAAATCTCTAGATCATCTATGAGGTTCTATCTAACCTTAGGAGGAAGAATTCTTCAAAACTGTTCAGCCGATATTTTTATAAAAATTCACAAAGTTGACTACTACACTTATTATTCCTATACTTAACCAAAAATTTAAGTTTACCAAAACTGCTCAACTACCTAACTTCGGGAGTTTATAACTTCTAATCCGACCGTTCATTTCTTCCCAAATTTTAATATGCTAAACTACATATATCCATCTACGACATATCCAAAATTCAACGGTGGATCTTTATCCAAACGCTCAAACATTGGTCGACAAGGTGGGCCGTTTCTAACTTAAAAGCTGAAGGAATAAAATGACTTTTACAGCAGCCCTTTATTTCCACCATTTTAATTATAACACTCAGCAGCTACCTATTTCTATCTTAACTATGCTCAAGGCCGAATTACAGCAGCTCATTAATCTAGCATTACGGAATTGGTATGCATACATAAGATTATACAATAACTTCTAGAGGCGAGAATTGGACTGCAGAAGAGAGGGCTCACCTCTTCAACCGTTACTGGGCTGGGGCGTCTTCAAACGGTTCCGGATGACCTTCTGGCTCCCTTGGCGTGACAACTCAGGAGGAGAAGTGTGAGGTTTCGGCTTGGTCTGTTGCTGCCGTGATTGGAGAGATCTTCCTAGCCTCGCTATTGTCACGGAATAATCGATACGCAGGTTTTCATCACCGGTACGGAGATGTGAGTACTCATGATCGATCAATTAAAGAGATGAAACTGAATGGTACATAGATCTTTACCGAAATAGACAGAGAAAGCTGAGTTCCGTCCGATCCAGAGAAGCAGCGCTGCTGGGCTGATGATTTGCGAGTGTGCAGAAGATTGGTGTGCATCCGTTGCAGATTACAGTGGCTGCAATTGACGGTTGGGGAGTGTGCTGATAAATCTGGACGGATGAAGTGTTTGCAGCGTATATGGAAGGAGATCAGAAGATGGCTGGAGCGATAAAATTTTCAAAAGCAGAGTGAAGGTATGAAGATAGGGATGAAGCGTTTCTGCTGAGTTTATGGAGCCTTGATTGCCTGCATTAATCTCGTGTAACAGCTGTTGAGATCTTCGGATAACTGGCCTGCGTTGCTGAGCTGGAGAAGACGCTGGATTGTTGGGCTGAAGAAGGTGAGGCAGCAGCTCTTCTGGGTTGGAGCAGGCGTGGGCTTGCGTTGGGCTGAAGCAGGCTGCTTCGTTACCTCCTCCAGCAGCTGGGCTGGCGCTGGGCTGAAGCAGTCAAGGCAAACAGTGGGCTGCTGGGCTAGGCTAGCTGGCTGCAGAACTGGATCCGTTGGAGCTGAAATATCGGTTAACAGATGGGCTAAACTGGGCTGCGACTGGGCTCCTTAATTTAGCGAGTTTCTGGCTGGACAAGATTCCGACACATAAATATACGGACTAGGCGGATATGGAGTCTATTATAGATTAAGATCGGTTAAGAATTCTATCATTTTATGCGGAAGTAGTTTGCATAAAATGATAAATTATTTAAAAGATTCTATCATTTTATGTGACGGAATCTACATAAAATGATAAATCCTATGATAATATTTCTAACTAAGTAGACGGATAAGCATAAACTGATTGAGATCGAGTTTATAACAGAACTAGACGGAATAAAAATTCCGGATATTACAGCTTAACCAAAGCTTCAATAGTCAGAAGACTCGAGCAAGTTCCACGAGTCTAGGAGATGAAGGATTTGTAAAAGGAAGACGGTCGACATGGTAGCTACGAATGGAAGATTACACGTGTTTAAAGGACATCACCCCAACAGATCGAGGTAGATCATTAGTATCACGACCACTTGTAAAGTGATAAGACAGGATTGTGTCGGTTATTACGATATGTGACGGAAAGAGAAAAGATGAAACCTGAGATATCACGGATTCCAATACGTCAGAATGTGGAATTTTCCCCTAAGGTCGATCTTGACTTAATTTCGATATCTAAGGCGCCGTATGGAATGACCCTTGTGCAGCGACATGAAATGTGGAAACAAGTGAATGAGCAATTGCAAGAACTTATTGAAAAGAGTTCATTAGAATTAGTGAAATGTTATGGAGAACTCCGAAGGTTATCTTGCACTCTCGATTTGAAGTTCATATTGTTATATATCTTAAACTCTTGATTTGAAGTGGTTATGGAGAACACCAGTTGGCGAAAAGAGAGACAGTTATCTCCGTTTGTACATCGATTACCGTGAGCTGAATTTGATAACAATGAAGAACAAGTATCCCTTACCACATATATATGATCTACTTGACCGATTGCAAGGGTCGGTAATCTCTTCTAATATTAAGTTAAAATTCGATTGTCACCGTTTGAGAGTTCGAGCCTCAGATATTACAAATACGGCATTTTGGACCAACCAGAGTCACTAGAGAGAGAAGTCGTATGACAAGTTGTCTCGGGATGGCAAACCCCAAGAGATATGGAAGGAGTTACAAGTTATCTTAGATGTGTTGAGCTTTACCAGATATGTGAAGTGAGAAGTTGTGTAACACCTCTTATGGTAACCTACTACGGATGACGATGAAGTATTGAATGGGACGAAGAACTAACGATAGAGTTGCTGAGAGTTAAGAGGGTATTCATTGGTGCAACTGTTTTGATTTACCTTGAGGTGTTATGGGTTTGAAGTGGACAAGTGATCCTTCGAGAAAAGGTCCTCGAGTATTGAGGAGCGATGTAAAAGTAATAACATATGTGTCGTGTTAGTAGAAGTAGTATGGAGCAAAGTACTTCCTTCGTTACTTGGAATTGCAACAAGAATTGAGGAAACATAACCTCAAAGTTTGGTTTGACAAGTACCAAAGCCAACAGTGTAAATTGGAAGTTTGATCTTCTATTTTAGATAAAATCAAAGAGAAATATAATGGGAATGCTACATTGAGAAAGACCCGAGAAGGAAGCTGAGTTTCCGATATATAGGACCTTTTTGAATCTTAAAGCAAGTTGGGAAAGTGGTTTACCGGTTGGCGTGGCCGCCGAGAGTAGAGGGTGTTCACCCGGGATTTCATGTGTATCAGTCTAGGAAGTACAAGTATGACTTGAGATGTATTGCAGATCCTCTTGATCTAGTGGTAGACGAAGAACAAATGACGCTAATAGGAAGACGGATGACGTATCTTTGGTTGAATTTTACGCGGAGCTAGTAGCGTTGATAGAATCGACGGGTTAGACTTAATTCTTCCCTTAGTTGAGTTGTGTACATGTGTGATATTATATGTTATTTGTGCCCCGTGCGGGAATGTGTTATATTACCTGATATTCTTTTGCGATGACGGATTGAGCAGTTAGTGTATATATATTAAAAAGTTCTAAGCTTTCCTAGTTTGAGAGTTCATACCTCGTCCTTAAAGGACCGAGAAGTTCGGCGTGTTGCAAGTTTCGGGACGAAACTTGTTTTTAGAGGGATCTGATGTAACGCCCCAATTTTAGGCGCGTTTATGATATTTATTTTACCGACTTTTACCGATATTTTATTAGCTGGTATATTTTATTAAAAGTATTTTTCACAGTAAATTATATTTCTACGAGTATATTCATATATATATATTTCTTTGATTCATATTTTGATTTCGGTAAATTATTTTACGGAAAAGTCAGATAATTTTTCGTATTCGGAAATCCCGTTCCGAACTCATTTGATCGAGTATTTAATTTTTTTTCATTTTCTTTATTTCTTTGTTCGACTTTTATTTATTTCTTCCCGCGTCTCTCTCTTATGCATTACCCTGCTATTTCTACGATCATTAGATGACCAGTCTTTTAGCATGCCCCACCTATCTATGCCTATGCCGCCCATCTACTAACATGACCTCTCGATCGCTTGACCTTGCTGCTCCTACCTCTGCAGCCCATGAATTTCTCAGTCCTCTCCTTACTCACTCCCTCCACTTCACTTTCCTGTTGAACCATTGATCGCCTCACTCTTCTCCCATCTTCTCAGCCTCAAGCTCACCTCTCTCAGCCCCCTGTTTCCCTTCTTCACCGGAGATCGGAGGAAGCCCTGATGGAGCCACCTCAGCCCACCACCGTCACCGCCTGGAAAAGCCCCGCCTTTGTCACCGGAGAGGGCCCCTTGCTTCGCCCGTGCAGCCCTCGCACCCACCAGGTAACTACTACCTTGGACCTAGCCGAAGCCAGAGAAGTACCTGTGCAGCGCTCCACCTTAACCTCGATCGAGACCACCAGTGCAGCCCTGCCCCTTCCTGCATCGATTCGCCGGACCACCAGTGCAGCCCTGCCTGCTGCCTGCATCGATTCGCCGGAGCACCTGTGCAGCCCTGCCCGTTGCGTGCATCGATTCGCCGGATAGCCACACCGGTGGAGCCGTCTTTGTGTTGCGCTGCCGGATCCGATCTCTGCCGGAGCCGATCTCTGCCGAAGCCACACCTCCAGGAACCCCCTGTGCGCTGCCCTGGTTGCCGTCTGCTGCTTCTCTCTTGCGCTTGTTCAATAGGTTGAAGAGAGTCTTTAACCTAATTCAAATCGGGGCCCCTCTATTTGTGGTTAATTACAGATTTTACCCTATGTTTTGTAATTACAGCTTTGACCCATATTTTTTTTATTGTGGAAATTGTGTCCTCTATTGAGATATTTTCGGAAAATGCCCAAGGATTTAATTATGGTTTATGACCGATAGTTTTGGAACGGTATATTTTATCCAGGAAAATGGATTAGCGGTTTTGAACCTTGGATTTTGATTACGGGATATTCTTATATTGAAATGTTATGTTTTACGCCTTATTGGATTTAAGTACGATTTATGGCTCAAAGTATTAATTGCGGATTATGACCAAGTTTCTAAAATAATATAAATTGCACGGAGAGTGTTTTTAAGATTTTAAACTCGGATTTGAATTACGACGGTTATTCTTATAGTTTATATACTATGTAGTATGTCCAAATTTAGCGTTATGCTAAATTTGTTTAGTTTGGTGCTAGGTTCAGAAGCGCCCCACTTAAGGCCAACCGCCAACGAATCCATATTGACATCCACAGATCGTCTTCCGTCTTTTGACGTCACGTGAGTACCCTCTTCTCGGAGCTTATGATCTTACTCGATTTAGTTATGTTTAGTATTACTATCATGCTAGGTTGGATCTAGCATAACCTAGTGAGAATGCCAAGTAGTGGCTTTGGACCTTAGGTGAGTGTTTGAGTATTGTGAAATGTTCTAAAGCTTGGGGTGTGTTCGATTTTTAGAGGTTATAAGGCTTTGAGTGTATGTTTGATCTTGTGAGCGTTCTGAGGCTCGAGGTTGGGGTTGTATGATCATGTGAGATTTTGGAGCTTAGGATTGACGTATCCTAGCATGGTGTTGTTACCGGGTTGAGTTTGTTTGGACTAGGCATGTTTATCCTAGTACATGTTATGGGTTATGATCTTGCGAGATCATAGGATCTAGAAGTCTAAGGACTTCTAGCTGGTGTTGAGTGTGATGTGAGCATGAGGGATTCTAGGATGCGGTCCTAGAATTGAGAGTCAAATGGTCTTGCGTAGATCATTTGTATAGAAGTCTAAGACTTCTATTGTGAGTGAGTTGTTATTGATATAGTTATCTTCTTGTGAGCAGGTTATGGGCTTCCTTCCTAAGGAAGCGAGAGTGTTGTGAGTTGAGTGTGGTGACGAGGTAAGTCTCCGAACTTACTTAGCTCGTATTCTTTGTATTAGCATTATTGTGTGTTGGGTGGTGTGTGTTTATTATTTTGCTGTTTATAACAACTAAACCGGAAATAGGATTACCGACCTTTATATTATTTGGCCCAAGTGTATGATAACGGGCGGTGACATCACTGCCTGGCTCCCCGTGAGAGCTAGGGGGATCTCGGCGACTGGCCCGTGCTGGTTAGACGGTCGGAGGCATCCGACCGTTCCATTGCCGGAAGAAGGGACCGAGGCGAGTTTCGGAGGATTCTCGTGTCACAAAAGAAGTTGAACTAGAACGGGATATGACTTAATAAATAAAGATAATAAACCGAATTTGTGTGCTTTGAGTATGTTGTGTGACTATGTTGAATTAATTGTGTTTGTGCCTTTCCCTTTAATTCTAATGCTTCGAATGTGAGCTAACGGTTTTATACCGAATGTTGTAGTTTGCCTTGCAGGTTAGGCATGCTCCGAGAGATCCGGAAGGGTGGGCAGCCGGGGTCCGTACATTTTAGGAAGGGTTTTATTTGGGGTTGTCTTGTGTTTTGGCCTTTCGGTTATTACGTTTCATGCACCGCTTGTTTGGCGTTTGGTTTAAGTTGTACCTCGGCTGAAGTTGTTGTTGCATTCTTGCGGGTTTCTTATCATTTGCATTAAAATTGATTTACGATTTTGCCTTTATTTGTGCCATGTTGGAAAGGTCCGGTGAAATTGTTGTCAAGCTAAGGGTCGGGACCCATTGTGAGGTCTCGCCTGTAGCATCCCGGTATCCCGCGGATTCGGGGTGTTACATGTGGCATGTCCAAGGCGTTGACATATGAACTAAATAGGTTCTGTTTTAGTAGTATATATAGATTCACTAATGGTGTTTATGGGTATACACTCATGCTTATTTGTTAAATAAAAGAAAGAAAAAAGAACCTAGGGCTCGTTTGATACGATTTCCATGGAATCAAGAATCGGAATCGGAATGAGTCATACCAATACCTCGTGTTTGGTAAAACTTGGAATCGGAATGAGAATGATTCCATGGAATGTCTCATTCCAATTCTAGAGAAGAAATTGATTTCAGAAATTAATGGTGGTATCCCATTCCAACATAAAATCATTTTAAATTTAAAACTACATTTATATATTTTTATTATATATATACTTGCTTATTTAATTTCACAAAATAAAAATAATATTTTTTTATAAATTATTTTTATTGTCCATCAATTAATTTATATTATATAATTATTTTGTAGAAAAACACGATTTTGACAAAAAATTTTTTTTACCTATAATACGAATAATTTGTTCCATTAGAAAAAAATATATTTAATAGAAGAAATATATATACCTATTTATTTGAGTTGACGATTGTTTAGTTTTTAATCTTAAGTTATTCGTTAGTCTTCATTTTTCTTAAATGTAGTTTAAAAAATAACATATATTTACATTATAAACTTCACACATATATCATCAAATATGATATGATTTTTCGTTTCATAACTCATATAAAATAAAAAACATGTGTCAAAAATATTTCATTCCAACATCGTACCAAACACCAAGTACGAGGAATGACTTATTCTAATTCCTTATTTCATTCCGATTCCTGATTCCAACCCCATTCCTATAGTCATACCAAACGAGTCCTTATAGTTACCAAAGATCATCAATAAATTAGCGTGAGATTGAAAAAAAATAAAAATCTAACTAACTTAACAATTTAAAGATTTAGTTGTAATGGATTCCTAAAATATAGAAAGATTTAAAACTTTTAAATATGAATCCGTGTAATTAAAATTTGTTAGATACCGTATCTTAACAAAAATATTTTTTTGTTACTTGATGAGTAATTTAGGATAATACACTAACAATATTTTATATCTGGAAACTTCTAATTTCTTGGGGATTTTATCCATTAACTTTAACTTATAAATTTGTTAATACACTATCGGTTGAAAACAACAAACCCTAGCTGCCTATCAAACTACTGCTCGAAACCTGATTGAAATGTTTCTGCGAAATTAGTGGAGTGGAAGCCACCTGCAAAAGGGGTCATGAAACTGAACTGCCACGGCGGTGTATCGCGAGTCCGAGGGTGTGCAGTCGGAGCGGGCATCTTCCGTGACCACCAAGGCACGCCTATGTTCTCCTGCTTGCTCCGACCCTGGAAAGATGGGTCACACCTCCTACCAAGCCGAGGCTCGTGTTCTGTGCATGGGGCTCGACATCGCCTTGAGTCTCGGGATCCATAGCCTTTGGATAGAGACGAATGCTAAACTTTTGGTCAATGTGCTGCGTTGTGGAAGGCCAAATCTTTGGTACGAAGACGATTGCATTCATTAGCGGGTTCTTATGACTCGTTTCCCGCGACAACTTATGTTGACGCATATATACCGCGAAGGTAATATGGCCGCCGATTCACTTGTACGAGAGATGCGGGATGACGCTTCCATGGCGGATGATCTCAAATGGTGGCGCGTCGAAGGATTGCCCAACAAAGTAGCGTCTATCGTCGACAGGGAAAGCACAGGATGCACTTACATCAGGAAAAGCTGCTACATTCCTCGTCCCAAAGATTGCTACTTTCCTCCTTCGATTTCTCAAGTTTGAATGTTTTAGGTTGCATAAATCAATGGATGTAGAAGTCTAGTCTGGGCGTGTATAATCTGTTTCAAAAGTTGTTGATAATGTCGTTAAGCTTTTGTAATGTTTCAAATATAATGGATATATAGAGTATGTTTTTGTGATATGAAAATTGTTGTTATGGTATGTTTTGGCCTTCATGGTGTATGTATCCCGTATTGATATCTGAGTTAATATTGTGCAACACTTTACACTCATAAATATGGGATAATTTGACATCATAGGCCTTTTTGAGTTTTTGTTTAAGAAAGTGTACCCCAAATTTTTTACCACTTTTATTTAATAGTAGGTAAAAATTATTAACCCTTCTATTTAGAAAGAAAGGAATAAATGATGTTTATTATTGGACAATTTTGGTAACTAGGCCTTTTTGAAAAACTATAATAGCAACTAGACTTTTTAATGTTTCAATTAAGTAAATATACCCCAACCTTTTATATTTATTCTCAAATTCTACACACTCTTCTCTCAACGGGTACATTTACTAAACACAAAATTATAAAAAGCCTAGTAAACCAAATTGTTTCTTTAAATTATTTGTTATATTAGTATAAGTTTTAATTTTTAGTTACTGAATTTATTTTTTTTATTTTTTTTCTTGCCTTTTTTTTTATTATTTTCTTTTATATTTTCTGGACTAAATTTCTCATACCGAAATTTCTCATACCAGAATTTCTCATACCAGAATTTTTATACTAGAAACTTCATATCAGAAATTATCATACGAAAAGTTCATACCAGAAATTTCATACAAGAAATTATCATACGAAAAGTTCATACCAGAAATTTCATACCAGAAATTATCATACGAAAAGTTCATACCAGAATTTTGTCATACAAGAATTTTGTCATGCCAGAATTTTTTACACCACATTTTCATACCATAAATTTACATACCATAAAATTATATACCATAAAATTACTAGGCTTTTTTGGTTCGTTATAATTATTATCTTAGTAAGACTTCATATTCCGCAAACTTCATCAGTTCATCTCTCTTTCTCGTGGATTTAAAATTTTTTTTGGTGGGAATTTAAAATAGTTATCACTAAACTACAAAATAGAGTGGGGCGAGATCTGAATGAATATCAAGTAATAATAAATAACAGTCCAAGATGACAAAAACTAGTGGTGCATTGTTTTTTCTTCAATAGTGGTGAAATGGATGAAGATCACAATTTCTCTAACCTCTTACGTTTACAATAATTGAGCGAGATAAGTGGCCAACTTCATCTCTTTCTCGCCTGCATAATTCGCCTATAAATTCAGAAACCTTTCCAATGTCACTCTAAGTGGCCAAACGAGGAGAGTGTAGGTAGCGCTTCAAATGGCGGTGTAATTTAATCGCATAAGTCACAACATGGCAGTAAAAAAATAGTTGGGGTATATTTTCTTAATTGAATATATGAAAAGGTCTAGTTAATATCATGGTTTCTCAAAATAGCCTAGTTACCTAATTAACCCAAGATTTTATTTCTCACACAATTTGTAAATAACCGAAAATTAAATTATAGTGTCTCTAACCTAGGGCCTGTTTGGTGAGTGGAGATTATAAAGATGAAATGAAGATTATCAGATTATGGGATGAAATTGAGAGATTTTTTTCTCCCTTTATGAGATAGATTATCTAGATTATGAGAATGAAATAAATATTTCATCTTAAACTATATATATATATATATATATATATATATATATATATATATATATATATATATATATATATATATATATATATATATATATATATATATATATATATCCAAACGGGCCCTAATAATTTGTGGCAAGTTGCCAACAAGTAGTGAGAGTCGTAAATTGGGTTTGTTGGTTAATTAATCATTTATTTGGATAAGTATTATATTAATCAACTGAGCCAATAAGTCATTAAAGTGAGTTGTTGGTTGTTCAGTGGAGTCAGGAGGAAGTTATGGCCAAACAGGATGAAATTTATTTTACTTCTCATTTTATACAATAAAGTGTTCGAGACATCAACAAAATAATAAATTTTAACAGTTTAAATCGATATAGTAGTCAATCACTAAAAATTTCTCCTTAGAAAAATAATCGTTTTTTCGTTTGATTTGGTCATACATTTTTTCTTATGGCTAACCTTAATCGACCAACAACCCAGATTAATGAGCTACCTCAAATCAAAATTATGGGCTCAATTGATAACGACCCAAATTACTGGGTCACGTAAAATCAACGAATCACCAAGTAGCTCATACAAACAACCCAAATTATCGGGTCGCATAAAATCAACGAATCACCAAGTAGCTCATACAAACAAGTAGGGTTGTCTATCCGGTCTCTATCGATGGATCAAAGTTTTCAAAACCTTGGATCGGAGGTAGAACTATTTCGATCCGGTCGGTCTGAAATTACTCATGAAATTTACACAACCCTGCTAACCAGAAATTACTTATGAAATTTTCATATTAATATATATATAGAGAGAGGGCGGGGGGTTGGCTCACATGTAAATAACGCTTACCATGTAAAATGAGAACAACATCTATCCGTTAGATCGTTAAATAGACGGTTGAGATTATGGGATATTAAAGGGGGAAAAATCGTGTTATTAATGAAGGAAATATTCTCCGGACCTGACTCTATATATTCGGTGGTATAGTCACATATATTCGGCGGTATAGCCACATATATTCGGTGTTGGTTAAAATGGTTAAGTAGGTAGTTTTTGTAATATTGTGTATAAACTAGGCATTTATGTGTTTTAGTTGACAAACTAGGTCCCTCCATTAATCAAAAAAAAATTTATTATGCAAGAAAATAAAGATTCCATATTTTTCTCTCTCCTATTTATAATTATTTATTTTCTTTAATAAATATAATAATTGATGCTAATAACCGCTAAACAAGGAAGTTTTAAAAATCATTCTTCATCAATCGTTGCTGGATATCACCGTCATTCTTCTTCAAAAACAAAAGATGGTGTTTGACTTTCTTGTATTTGGCATCCGCCATTCAAGTCGAACACTATGTCTCCGCCATTTTTTACAGAAAAAAAAAACACAATGATTTTTATGAAACGTTGTGAAGTGACTTGATCGAGATTTGCGTTCGAGTCGAACTTAACGGTTTTGTGATCTTCGAATCTTCAGGCATCGATTATACAATGCGATTCGATCGAGATTTGTGTTCGAGTCGACATCATCAAACAATTGGTACGTGTTCTTTGTTAAACTTTCATCGTTCTTTGCATACTTCGATGTTAACTGCTTCAATGGTGTTGATGTAGTTTGTGTATGCTTCTAATATTGTGTAGGTATATGTATGTATTTAATCTTACATATTGTTTGTGTTTTTTGCTTAGTTGAGTTCTTATGTAAATGTACATTGGTGATTGTTGTCAATTATGTACCATATTCATTGATTTTCCCCTCTAGTAGTACATGTGTACAATATTTTGGGGGTCAATTATGTTCATAAAATATAATTTCTTGTATCTGATATACATCATTTTGTGTACATGAATGATGTGAACGTTTATGTACATACTGCAATGTATGAATATATGTTTTGTGTACATAAATTATGTAAACGTTTATGTACATATTGTATTGTATGTAGATGTAGAGGATGAAGACGGTGATTATTCAAGACAAGTTGAAGATGACGACGACGAATTTTGAAGATAGTTTGACGAGTTTCAATGGAGTAGATGAGAGGAAATGAGAGAACTGCTTCTGAGATTTGAGGATTCATTTTTACGGTTGATAGAAGGTGTAAAAGATTTACAGAATCTTCCTTATTTCCTAGTTAGTATTCAACAAACAAAAAGTGCCTTACTAGCTAAATTTTCTCTTCGGTGTTTACATGTTAACATGATAAGAGCTGTTTACATATGCGTGAGGATATATATATATATATATATATATATATATATATATATATATATATATATATATATATATATATATATATATATATATATGTTGGCTCTCATGTAAACAACTCCTATTGTGTTTAATGAAAACGAATTGTATTCGTTAGATCCTTAAATTGATGGCAGAGATTAGGCGAGATTAAAAGAAAAAAAACCTGTGTGATTAATGGAAGAAATATTCGGTGGTATAGTCACATATATTCGGCGGTATATATCTGACTCATATTGTATATACTCGGTGGTATAGTCACATATATTCGACGGTGTATTCATATATATTCGGCGTATAAGTATATTTTATGTAATTTGTTCTCATTTTACATGGTAAGAGCTATATATATATATATATATAATACAGATCCTATGAGAACATCCCTAACGTGTATACATGAGAACAGATTCGTAATTATTATTAGTTTTGTTACGAAGGTGCCATATCGTTTAATGTATTATTCGTAGTTATTGTTGGTTGAGTGGATTATTCGTAGTTATTGTTGGATTCCTAATTATTATTATTCGTAGTTATTATTAATTATGATATCTACTCTAAATTTCAACCCTTAATACTCACCATCCAACGGTGTAGTATTGTTCTCGTGTATACACGTTAGGGGTGTTCTCATGGGAACCACACCCTCTATATATATATATATATATATATATATATATATATATGTGAATTAAATCGTAAAATAATGTATCCGTCTATATTAATTTCAATACTAAAAAAGATTATATACCATTGGTACATGCCGATATTTATGAAGAACATTACAAAAGATAAATTAACATTGTTTCATTATCACTCGTGTTTCCTAACTATTGTTACCGGATAATTGAATATGGTATACATGTGTTCTTGTTAATGGTTCATTGGCTCGTGTTGTATAACTTCATCCATTGCCTATTCAAATTGAATATGGTATGTGAGTATTTTTATATTGTTTTAGTCGTGCTAAACAAATTGAATATGGACACGAGTATTCTAATTTTCCAGTCGTGCTAGACAAATTGATATTGTTTGTGCTCGTCATTGTTTTTGTTTGTGTTAGGTTCATTCATGTTGCTCGTCTCAAATATTTGTGTTCCGTTTGTGTATTTGATTCTCTTCATTATATTTTGCTCATGTCATTGCTTTTTGTTATGGTGCTTGTGTTATTAAATTGTTAGTCACCAATTCGTTTTCTATGCATGCTCGTTTTATTGCCTTTGTTTATCTTTGATTAGTAATATGAACAATTTGTTCATGAACAAGTTGTTCATGTTATTGGGATGAACATACAGTGCACAAACATAAAAAAAAAAACAAGTTCAATCTATCATGATTAATATTAAAACAAAACTTTTCGTGAATGAACATACGATGCTATGAACCATTAAGTTCATGTAGGTATTATACACGAGCACTTTAACCAATAAAATTCTAGTAGTTACACGAGCATCACTAAACAAACAAACATTCAAACTAAAAACATGAACAAAATATATCCATATAAAAGAATTGCACGTTCATAGAAAATATATTACAAGTTCCATATATGAAACATTCATCATTATTATTTCAATAAATAGATGAACGCCAATTGTGAAGAAGCATCATGAAAAATTGAAAGAACGGACGTAATAGGACCCCAAATACTTCAACTTTGTTAAATGGGTTCATATACAAAATTAAAAAAAAAAGGAAATGGAGTAGGTGTACTTGTGCCATAAAAACTGATGGATGGAGTGGCAATGTTAATGTACAAATTTTGAAATTTGATTTGATGTTTACTTTTTTGGCTTTTTAAATAGAGAGAGGGAGAGAAGTAGAACCAATTTTTTAAGTAGTGAAGAACGTATCTCCCTAAAAACAAAAATCAAAACCATTTTTCCAATTCTTTATTTAAAAAATGGTGGATCTCCCTTCTAAGTTTGTTCCTCAATTTCCGTCGACGTCCTTCATTATGGGGTTTACTCAAGTCGTAATCAAGGCAGAGGATCGTAAGATTGCTGGCGAGGCTATCACGCCGGAGAATGCTAGAGTTTTCGCCGTCCTTCGGTCTGGAATTCGTTATTGATGCTCCGTCGCTGCCGGGAACCAGATCTGTATTTTTTGGGTAGACTATTTCTACTAGATTTTGGGTAGGCTATTTCTACTAGATTTTGGGTATGCTTTTGATTTGTTTTGTTAATATTGTGTATGTGTTTGATGAATTGAGTATACTGTTAGAAAATTATTGGTGTACGTTTGGGCATGTGGATTTAATCTTACAACATTATTTAAGTTTGGTATAATGTTACCCAATTTATGGATATGATTATTTTACTAGGTATATGTTTATTATTTTTGTGGTATGTTTCTTATTGTTATGTATGTTTAAAGTGACTTAAATTGAAGAGAAAAAAAAATGGATTGAGTATGTATACATTGATAATGTTTTGGTACAATATCGATTTGTGTAAATTTTGTATGACAAATTCAAATTGGGTATGCTTTTAGTATTAAATGCGACTTAAATTGAAGAGAAAAAAATGCATTGAGTATGTATACATTTGGTATGAATATTTTACAAAACAAAATACTACCCAATTTATGTTTGAGTTTTGGGTATGTGTGTTTTCGAGTATGTTTGTGTAGTTTGACAAATTTATTTTGGGTATGACCTCCTTTTATCTTCAAATACGTCAGTTTCAATCAACGAAGAAGGATAGGGTTTTCATGTATGATAGAAGAAGACCCATTTTTGCAGGAAGGACGATTCGAAAAGGGAATAAATGCCATTTGTTGCAGAAAAACTTCATTTTTGGAGGGAAATAAAAGTTTCATCATTTGTTTGTAGATGAGTCACTTCAACTTTCTACACCATTGTACTTTCTCCATTTTACAGCATTATTTACGGAAATATTACACAAATTAAATTACAAGCAATGATGACCTTTGTTGGAATTTCGGTGTCCGGTTTTAGACCAAAGGGCCGTAGTCTTACTTATGTGGGTAGATGGTTCTCCCAATTGCCAAACAAATTAATATAATTATCTTGAACTAAAAACAAGTTATTAACCAAGGATTTGTAATCTCCACAAAGGAGTAGACAAAACACAACCAAGAGTTTGTAAACTCCACAACGGAGTAGACAAAACCCAATCAAGAGTTTGTAGTCTTCAAAGGAGTAGACAAAACTCAACCAAGAGTTTGTAATCTCCACAAAGGAGTAGACAAAACTCAATCAAGAGTTTGTAGTCTCCAAAGGAGTAGACAAAACTCAACCAAGAGTTTGTAATCTCCGAAAAGGAGTAGACAAAACTCTAATAGAAGTTAAGTTCAACTGCACGTCTTATAAACCGGTTGTTATATGTTAAAACCATTGACTTGGATAATGTAATGAGTCATTCATAAATGAATTTTCCTTCTAAGTGTATTTTCCCCTACACCGGGAATATCCAAATACCTTAGTGGGATAAAACGTTACACGTTACAAAGACTAAGTAAGAGACTTACTTGTCTTACTTTGTAGAAAGAGTATTCCTAGGTTTTGTCAATACAAAACCAAACTAAGATGGATGCCTATTCTTTGTCAATACAAAGGAACTATACTGGTCTTTCTAGTTTTGCAAACAAGCTTATAAGAAGGTCTATCCAATGTCAATACAATGATACTAAAAGCTTTATTGTTGTAAAAACGAATGTGAAATCAAGTGCAAATGACTCTCCATTTTATAGGCATAGGAGGTCACGGTTTTGGGGAGTTAAAAGAGGTTAAAATTGGTTATAGAAGTTACTTGGAAGATGGGCCTTGAATCCCTAGAAAGCCCGAGGCCCGAGGCCCACATAGAGAGCCCAAAACCGCTCCCCGGAGCTAGCTTAGAGCTAGCTTATTTTTCTTGGTCCAAACACTTCCAATGAGCTTCATTCACTTTAATATAGATAGGTTAAGCTCCAAGATCCTCAAATACTCAATATCTTAGCTCAAACTAGTGTAGCTCCTTAAGAAGCTCACTAGTTGCTTCATTGACATTCACTAAGCATTTGAGCTTGGATTGCTCCCAATTTTTAACCACATATTCTTTAGCCAATATAAGGCCTAAGAACCAAAGGTGTTCCGATAAAATGTGGCCAAAAGCCCCAAACATCGGCCTTCTAAAAGCTAGCACAAGTTGACCTTGTCGTGAATCACCTTGCTTGGATTCGACTCCCCTTATAATACTAGTTGTTCTTAGTGCCGATCACTTGGCTTGCCTCCCGCAACCCAGACCATAGTGACACACATGTGAACAACTCATTGCACTTTGTTTCAAGACAAGCTCAACGGTTACAATGAAGACTTAGCCCAAATCTCCAACATTCCTCCCCCGTTTAAGCAAAGTCAAGAAACTTTTAATAGACATAGATCCAAACAAAATATTCGCATAATCATAAATATCTTTCGATTGAATTTATTGAATTAGTATAATTACACATTCTGCACTAAAGAATTGTGGTGTCCTAATGGATTGAACCACTTAACTTGTTTAAGTACATCAAGGCAACATACACAAAATTTACATTTTCTTTACAAATAAATGACACATTTTAAGGCTATTGTGTCCTAATCCTTTAATGGGCATATAGGCGAGTCGACCATCTACTCCCTTGAAGAAGCCTTGACATATCACGTTCATGTAGCCAACTCTCTTTTGATCATGCACCTATAATTGTAATTTTTCAAAAGAGTTGTTAAGAAATTACATATTTCAAACTATACATATTATATAGGCATAGAGCAATACCTTGGATGGACATTTTATGCTCACAACTTCTTGGAATGGGCTTTCCTCATTGAATTCAACTAAGGCATCAAGCCATAGGTGAATTGGGTGTCCACGACAAGTCGTTTTCAATTTAGGTCGTTAGCCCCATCCCCTTGGCTGACTTTTGAACAAAGTCCCTAGCCAAGCTCTTGATTAAGTGATTGGCTAGATTATTGTGTGTTCTCACAAAATCAACCGATATTATACCATGAGTTATGAGCTCTCTAACTAAGCTATGTCTCACACCAAGATGTCTTGATTTCCCATTGTACATTTGGCTATAATCTTTAGCCAACGTAGCTGCACTATCACAATGAATTGAGATAGGAGAAACCGGTTTTGGCCATAGAGGAATTTCTAGAACCAAATTTCTTAGCCATTCAGCTTCCTTACCAGCAGCGGCAAGTGCCACAAACTCGGACTTCATGGTCGAGGTTGTGATGCACGTTTGCTTCTTTGAAGCCCAAGAAATGGCACCACCACCTAACAAGAAAACCCATCCTATGGTGGATGAGTAATCATCTAGATTAGTGATCCATGACGTATCCGAGTAGCCTTCTATCACTGAAGGATATTTACTGTACAAGATGCCAAAACCCATGGTCCCCTTGAGGTACCTAAGCACACGCCTTAGTGTCTTCCAATATTGTGAGCTAGAACAACTTGTGTACCTACTCAATTTACCAATAGCAAAAGCAATCTCTGGCCTAGTGCTAGTCATTGCATACATGCAACATCCTATTACTTGTGCATACTATATTGTGCAAAGTGTAGAACTAACATGTACCTTGAAGTAATTTTACAATTAAAAATTAAACTAGTTACTTATTTAACCTATGAAACACAGAATTTGAACTCCGAGCGGCGAATCACCCTTTATAATAAGATTTTTAGAGATAATATCTTACAGATTCGTAATTTGTTAGATTAAAGTTTTAAGAATTGACTAAAACAAATTGCAATACTTGATAATAAAGAGTAAGTAAATTCAAATTTTAAATTGCTTGGGAAGAGACATGTAAATTCTAATGTCGACAATGATTTTGGTCGATTAAGACAATTGAAAGAAGAAGGTTAGAGTAAGTCATGTTTTGAATTATTATCTTCAAGAAATAGTAGTATTTGAAGTTTTATCTTTTTGAAAAATTGATCTGTCAAACATTATCAAGGGTATTTTCGTTATTTTTGTATATAGGGTGACTTTTTAAAGTCATTTTAGTATGGGGATAGGGTTATAATATGATACAAGTTATTCGGGTTCGGCTCGAGCTCGTTTATTTTCTAAAAAAACCGATTATGAATACATTTTAAAAATCATATAAATTTTAGGTTCCTCTCGTTATAAATGAATCGAGCTTGAACATGTCATATTCATGGATCGGCTCGTTCGGCTAAAATAACACTATGAAAGCATTATTTTAGTGGCTCGCCTCGTCAAAAGATCAACTCGAGCTCGTTCACATTCTAAATGAGCCGAATATGAACACATTTTAAAGCTCGTATAATGTTTAGGCACGACTGTTAATGCTCAGCTAGTTCGCCTCGTATTGCACTCCTATGGGTGAACAAGTGGTGGGTCTGAAAAAAGATACGGCCAAATCAAACGGGATTTCGGCCACATATCAACCGAGTTATTTTTATTCTCAAATTAAAGGTGATTTTTAATTTTAAAAAAAATAAGATAAATGATGTTAGGTGCTTGAAATCCTTAAAACGAACGACAAAAAAATACTATATATATATATATATATATATATATATATATATATATATATATATATATATATATATATAAAAGTAAGTGATTGACCTATCGAAAACGTGTCATTTTCTTACATTTTTACTATTCAATTCTTATTTTTTATTATTATATCTATTTTATGATTAACTAAATTTTTTATAACTAAATTTATTTTACTCGTATAATTTTAAATAAAATAAAATAAGGCTATTATAAAAAGACAATATCTAATTTATTGATAATCTTTACCTTCTAAATACATTTTAGTTTTAATAAAATAATTCTTGAGTATTCACTTCCTTAAATAATTAATTGGGAAGATTTTATTTCTCACACAATTTGCAAATAACCGAAAATTATCTTATATCTATTAAAGCAGAAGCTTTTTGCCACGTGTCAACGCCACGTTTCTCGAAGCCCAAAAAATTTATTTCAAAAAATAATTTTTAAATATTAATATAAATTGCAAATTGATTTTTAAATTTTTTATAAATATATTTAAATAAATGCTTTACAAAAATAAATTTTAAACTCTTACAAATTTTTTACCATTGATTTTACCAACAATCATATATTAACAAATCTTTTTAGTTTTATTTTTACGGTGTAATTTTTTTTTATCAAATAATTTTAGCTTTGTTATTTTATCCTAAGCCATTTCCTTTTTGTTTTGTTTTTTCAAAAAAACTTAATCTAATTATTATAAATATTTTTAATATATAATTAGTTAGAAGAGAAAATACTTAATAGAGAATTAAAAATCAAAGTAATAATTATAATTCTCCGTTCTTTTATCTTTTAAAAATATACATAAGAACTTATAAGTATTGATATATATTAAAACTCAACCCGCACAAGGGTGCGGGTAATATACGTATCTATTAAAGTAGAGGCTTTTTGCCACGTGTCAACACGAGATTTCTCTAAACCTACCAAAATATTTTTTAAAGTTAAATACTTATTAATCAAGAAGTAAATATTTTTGCCAGTAAATCTTATCTAACCTTTTTCAATTTTTTATAATACTAAATTATGCAAATCTTTTAAAAATAAACTATTAAGTTTGTTATTTATCAATCACTCTAATAATTGAAAAAAAAATATATTATTTTAAAAATTAGTTTTTTTTGTAAGCTAATCTTTTCCCAACTTTTTTAATTTTTGATAAGAATACATTAGGCAGATTTTAAAAAAATTAATAGTTAATTATTTATTTATCTCTCGGATAACTGACAAAAATAAATTCTTTTAGAATTAAAGACAAAGGGCATCTCATAATCTCATAAAGGCATGAGTCAACATAAAATACAAAATAAAATATAGTAATGTAATAAAATATTAGAAAATAATCTCATTCTAAGAGCATAGAGTTCCACTTCATTCCGCATATAACTCTGCTAGAAAGTTAGAAAGAAAATTGTAAAAGATGAGAATTTAGTATATAAAATATATATCTTAAATGATAGATATTATAATGTAGATACAAAATTCAATCCTTGATGATGCATATATTAATGATAAGGCTCTAAGAATAATAAACAATGAATATTTATAATTTATAACCCTTATCAAAATGATTGTTATTTTACTGTTAAAATTATACTAATCAAGACAAATCACTGTTTCATTCATTTATCAAAATTTAATAAGAATCATGTTCAACCATAAAAAGGCATACAATTTTGAAATCTTATATCTATTAAAGAGGAACCTCTTTTACCACATGTCAACGTCACATTTATCGAAGTCCAAAAAAAAATTTTCAAAATAATTTCTAAATGTTATTATAAATTCAAAATTAATTTTTAAATTAATTTTAAATATTCAAATAAATATTTTTACAAAATTAGTTTTTAAACTTTTACGGATTTTTTTCCATCGATTTTTGCAAAAATATTTTAATAAATATTTTTTACAAAAATAGTTTCAAAAGATATTTTTACAAAATAGTTTCAAAAGATATTTTTACAAAAATAGTTTCAAAATATAGTGCAGAACATAACTTGATAAAAATTTAAAATTTAATACACATGATATTTTTTTGTTAATAACTTTATAAGTAAATATAAAATATTTTATAACAAAAATAAAAAACAACACCCGTGCATTGCACGGGTAGTACACTAGTATTATAGTGTCTCTAACCTAGGGCTTATTTGGTGAGTGCAGATTATAAAGATGAAATGAAAATTATCAGATTATGGGAATGAAATTGAGAAAAAAATTTTCTCCCTTTATGAGATAGATTTTCTAGATTATGGGAATGAAATAAATATTTTATATATATATATATATATATATATCCAAACGGGCCCTAATGATTTGTGGCAAGTTGCCAACAAGTAGTGAGAGTCGTAAATTGGGTTTGTTGGTTAATTAATCATTTATTTGGATAAGTATTTTATTAATCAACTGAGCCAATAAGTCAATAAAGTGAGTTTAAATCGATATATTAGTCAATCACTAAACATTTCTCCTTAGAAAAATAATCGTTTTTTCGTTTGATTTGGTCATACATTTTTTCTTCTGGCTAACCTTAATCGACCAACAACCCGGATTAATGAGCTATCTCAAATCAAAATTATGGGCTCAATTGATAACGACCCAAATTACGGGGTCGCATAAAATCAACGAATCACCAAGTAGCTCATACAAACAACCCAAATTATCGGGTCACATAAAATCAACGAATCACCAAGTAGCTCATACAAACAAGTTGGGTTGTCTATTCAGTCCCTATCGATAGATCAAAATTTTCAAAACCTTGGATCGGAGATAGAACCATTTTGGTCCGGTCGGTCTGAAATTACTCATGAAATTTACACAACCCGACTAACTAGAAATTACTTATGAATTTTCATATTAATATATATATATATATATATATATATATATATATATATATATATATATATATATATATATAAAGGTTGGCTCACATGTAAACAGTTCTTACCATGTAAAATGAGAACAACCTCTATCCGTTAGATCGTTAAATAGATGGTTGAGATCATGCGATATTAAAAGGAAAAAATCGTGTTATTAATGGAAGAAATATTCTCCCTCAACATTACGTTTAAAATAAATTTTACTTATATTTAAGATCTGGAAATGATAAATTGAAATTTAGTGTATTTGTTCAAACCTTGTACAACTTTATTGAATGTGTTTTGTTACCAGGAGTTGTTTTTATTTGGATAAGTTGATTAAGTAAGTATTTTACGTATCTTTGTACATAAAGTAGGTACCTTTTGTTTTCTATTAAAAAAGTAGGCACCCTAATTTACGTAGAAAAAAATTAAATAGAAAATAATAAATGATATTACCATATAAGTGAACCTTCTCTCCTATAATAAATAACTAATTTTCCTAATTTTTTTAATTAAACAAGGAAAGAGATACTAACAACTCCTACAATATATCCTTAATCAATTACGGCCATTTAACAATATCCATTTTTTATAATCTTATTATCCATTGTTGTGCGTAAAAGAAGTCGGATCTTCAGTTTGAGAGCATCAATGGAGGGTTGTCGATGAAGATAGGTCCTACATAACTCAGCAAAATTATGTAGTAAATGTGTATTCCTTGTGGATCCGTTATTAATACATATTTTGTGACTTTTTTACATAATTGTTACAATTATGTAGTAAATGTGTATTCCTTGTGAATGACATACCTCGGAATGTAGAATATGTATGCCAAATGCATTTTATGTAGCTGATACTTGTGTTTTATGTGTTAACATTGTGTAATTGAAATTGTGTACGTACATTGTGTAATTGAAATTATGTATTAATATTTTGTATCATCAAAAAAACACACGAAGTTTGATTAATATAGTTGGTATAAGGGCGGGAGGGTGGACAACTCGTCCAAAGGGGGTGTTATCCTAGTCATTACTCTTTATTTATAATTGATGAAATTAGGGTGCCTACTTTGTATACAAGATACAAAAGGGGGTGTTATTTACACGGTTCAAGATTTCGTTAACGCACAACTCATACGCAATGCGTGACCGTCACTAATCTTTTACTTATTATAATTAAGAAGAAAATAGGAGAATAATCTTTCAACTTCCATATTTTTTATTCTCTTTTACTTGATTATCCTAGTCATTAATCTTTATTTATAATTGGTGAAATTAGGGTGCCTACTTTGTATACAAGATACAAAAGGGGGTGCTATTTACACGGTTCAAGATTTCGTTAACGCACCACTCATACGCAATGTGTGACTGTCACGGTCACGCATTGCATAACCGTAAAAAAAATATAAAAAAAAATTTTCCTGACTCCACGGTTACGCAATGCGTGACCGTGAAGGTGTCAGATTTTTTTTTTCGGGTTAGAATTCATGTAGAAAACTATCAGAATCCAGAACCCGTAAAGTTCACGGTTACGGATCCCGTAACCGTGACATTATGACGGTTACGAGATCCGTATGCGTGGTGCAATAACGAAATCTTGAACCGTACGTATACGACTTCCGTACAAAAGGTACCTTATTTCACCAATATTCTCTTTTTAATTTCTACATGTCATTCCATTTTAATTTATACACATTTGAACCAACTTATTTCCAATTTATACATGCCTCTTTATTGGAGATCACATTAATACTACAACAATTAATTTTGTTATACATTAAACACGATACAAATTAATAAAGATTATGACAAATAATTGCAGGAACATAAAAAGGAAATTTTTATATTCTTTAAGGTACTTATAGAGGAGATTAAAAATAGGTAAAATAAAACCTCTTATCATCAAGGTTAATGGAGATTAATTTTCACCCATGATTTTAGATTCCACACATACCATGAAAAACAAAAGTTCTTGAGAAAAGAGAAAAACAAATCAATAATATGTTCTTCGTTCTTTCTTCACCATTACAAATGTGTCATCCAACGTGTAGCACCCCGAATTCTCAAAACTCGGGACATTACTGGTTAGGACCTCACAATGGGTCCCAACCTCAGTTTGACAACAATTTTACTAGGATCTTGCAACAAGACACAAATAAAAAAAACCAAAATTCATAAAGTAGTATTTTCAAGAGATGAATGCAACAACGCCTAACAGCCTAAAGTACTTAAACAACGGAAAAGTCTAACTGTCTTGAACAAGAAGAAGGAAACTACAAGGTAAACACCCAACCCCACTCTAAGGAGTACGGAGACCCGGCTGAGGTTATTTGGGCCAGTTAAATTGGGCCTGCTCACCCATTAAAACAAAAGACTGCATTGAATCATCAATACTCGTACGAGAATATTTACGGGTTACAAAATTTATCATTTTATGTGAATCAAGGTCACATAAAATAATAGAATTTAGTATTGTTTTATTTGATTTAAGAGAAAAGCGGTTGGCGGATCGGAATCCGATTTGATCCGGTATTAAACGAAGTTTAAAAAATTTTCGGTTATTACATCAGTGCCCTCTTAAAAGAAGTTTCGTCCCGAAACTTAGAATAGTGTATCTAATCGAACGACTTTCTTTGTATATCTTGGTGTCATAAAGTTTGTTTTCTACCATGCAACTACTCAATTATCATAACCACGCACACATCAAAGAAAGCACAATCACTCAATCCAAGATAAAAACATGAAAAGTCACACAACACCGCATCCGAGTACTAACTCGTCGGTACAGAAGTAACATCTAATCCCGCAAAGAACTCAGGATAATTACGTCTAATGCTCTCCTCTGTCTCCCAAGTGGCCTCATCAGCTCCTCGTCTAAACCACTGGATCCTCAACATCGGTATCTCCTCGGACCGCAAACGTATAGTACTGCGCTCCAGGACAGCTACTAGATACTCCATAAATGTATGGTCGGGCTCAACTATCAGATCCTCATGGTTGATGACGTGTCTCGGGTCCGGGATATACTCTCTCAACTTAGATACATGGAAGACCGGATGGACACCCTCTAGTCTCGGTGGTAGTGCTAGTTATCGGTAGGCGACCTCTCTGACTCTCTCCAAAATCTCAAAAGGTCCGACATATCGGGGACTCAGCTTCTCCTTAATGCCGAAATGCCGGACTCCTCTCGTCGGTGACACTCTCAACCACACCTGGGCTCCCACCCTAAACTCCAAGGGTCGACGCCTTTTGTCGGCGTAGGATTTTTGGCGACTCTGAGCTGCTAACATCCGCTCTCGGACTAGGGCAATCCGAGCGATGTCGTCCTGTATCTGATATGGAGCTACTCCAACAGTCGTGCCAACTGTTATTATACGAAAACTCTACAAGTGGAAGATGATCTGGCCATACCTGTCCCGAATCTTGTACACGGGCCCGCAACATGTCCTCTAATGTCTGGATAGTCCTCTCAGACTGGCCGTCGGTCTGTGGGTGATAAGCAGTGGTAAAGTGGAGACTCGTCCCCAAAGTAGTATGTACCTGCTGCCAAATTCTCTGTAACACCCCGAATTCTTAGAACTCGGGACATTACTGGTTAGGACCTCACAATGGGTCCCGACCTCAGTTTGACAACAACATTACTAGGATCTTACAACAAGACACAAATAGAAAAAACCGAAATTCATAAAAATAATAATTTTAGGGTAATGAATGCAACACTGTCTAGCAGCCTAAAGTACTTAAACAAAGGAAACGAACAACTGTGTTAACCAAAAGAAGGGAAAGACGAAAACAACCCCCAACCCCCACTCTAAGGAGTACGGAGACCCGGCTGACCACTACTTCCGGATCACTCAGTTGTTGATCTAACCTGCGGTAAATCTAAAACAACAACAAGAAGAACCGTTAGCTAGTTATCTACATATTAGCAGAATAATAGCAGCACAAACACACGTAGAAAAATATAAACACTCATCATGCTTTCAAACAAGTCCGTTTTATTATCTTGAATTAAGTTACTCTTTCACGCTAATGATACTTATGTTGTGACACGAGGGATTCCCAAACCTCGCCTCCGCCCCCGTGTAACCATCAGGAATGGATCCGATGCATCTCAACTTGTACCTGCCTGGTCTGGGTATAGAGAACCTCCCAGTCTCCTGTCAGAGCTGGACAGTGATGTCACGGCCCGTTATACATACACTTGGGCCTTAAACGTAATAATAACAGTCGTCCTAGCAAGTTATTATTATTAAACACGCAAAAAGCACACACAACCACTATCACTCAACTAATATCCAGAAACTGGCTAAGTAAGTCGCAAGGACTTACCTGAGTCACAATACACTCTAACACGTCTCAAACAGTCTGTACTCGTGGTAACTCAAACGCCTGTCAAGTAAGGCATGTGGATCAAAGTCTCATTCAGATGTCCAACCTCATGCAAAGGGATTACGGAAAACTCTTTTACGGTAAAAGACTATTTTGCCCTCAGTCTTGACATTCTCAAATTTATTCTAGAAATTATCTATACGCATACACTAGCTTATACGTCTATATAATTATATACTCGTAACACCGTGCATACCTATCCATATATATAAGTATATAAACTCTTTGGTACCCTTACTCTAGTGTCTAATATATAAGTATACATATATCCGTACTCGAACTCACTCTTCTTTCTTATTTAAGCCGTCATATATAGACCTACAGGTCTTAACCCATCACATTTCCAAATCTCTTATGACAGTAGAACACCAAACTCAAAACATAAACACTTTTTACTAAACAACTCTGATACTACCCCATTTCCGACCCACTGTACTCTTGTCCACCCAACTCTCCTACTGCACTCGAAAGAACCATAAGTACGAAGAAAGAATGCCCTTACGTAACTATACCCACACATACCCATACATACCCATACATCACTGCAGTTTCCAATTCAAACACAAAACGAGATTTAACACCGAAAGCAACATCGGAAGGTAGAAGAGAGGTAGGATAGGGGAAGAAAGGAGAGGCTCACCACTGCCGGACCGTAGTGGGTCCGAACCGGCTGCTATTGGGGAAGATACGGCGCGACAGGGCGTCTCTCGCAGTGCACCACCACTTGTTTTCGACTCTACTGAAACGGAAGGAGAGACGGTTTCAGCCCGGATCTACACGATTCCAGCAATAGCTAAGGAAGGAAGACGATCTTACCTTCACTGCTGTCTGGGAGGCTTGATGCGGCGGCAGTCCGGCTGGAAGGCAGGGCGGGGTACTGCACAAGCAGCGGTTCAGGGGCCGAAACGTACGGAAGGTAACGAGAGAGAGAGATAGATGGCGACGAGGCTTACCGGAGTCTCCTACAGCGGCTGGCGGTGCCTAGGTGGTCGACGGAGACGGAGCAGCGTATCAGTGGCGGCTCCAGCGTGGTGCGATACTGCAGCTGTTCGTCGTACAGAGAGGGAGATAAGCAGTGGGAGACGGCACTCGGAGGAGGGACGGAAAGAGAGGGGGATGCGTCTTACCGGACTGATGGCGGCGAGCGGCGGGAGTTGTGGTTGCAGGAAGTCCGGCGGCAGCACAATTTTTTGTGAGGTGCAGTGGGTTTGCAAGGAGGGAGTAGCACAAGCGGCACAGGAGGTTAGGAGAAAGGTAATTAGTGGATTAGGTTAAGAGAGGGATTAGGGTTAGGATTTAATTAGGAGGTGGGCTGATGATTGGGCCTCGCAGTGGCCACATCCGGCCCGCTTTCTTATTAGTACGGAATAGAAACTCGTTACTCGTTAATTATGTGCGGGTTTTATAATACGGAATTAAATTCCGTATTATCTAATTTATCATTATTTTTAGTTTAAGTTGCGTATTTATTTCCGGCTACAAGGCTTCGTCATTTTATGTGACTTAAAGTCATATAAAATGATAACATTTACTCGTTTTATTTTATTATTTAAGATTGTCGCCTCGGAATTTGGTTAGTTGCAGTTTACCGAAACTTTAAACTTTTCGGTTATTACATCAGTTCCCTCTTAAAAGAAGTTTCGTCCCGAAACTTAGAATGTTCCACTTACTCACACATTTCTTCGGTATATTTTAGTTTCTCGACCTTTTCATTTTCTACCACGCAACTACTCAACCATCAAACAAACAAGTATCACCAAAAACAGAAACACCCAAATCAATATGAAAACCTGAAAGGTCAAACAACACAACATCCGAGTACTAACTCGTTAGACAGGAGTAACCTCTAACCCCGCAAGGAACTCGGGATAGTTACGTCTAATACTCTCCTCAGTCTCGCAAGTGGCCTCATCAGCTCCTCTCCTAGACCACTGGATCCTCAACATCGGTATCTCCTTGGATCGCAGACGTCTGGTACTGCGCTCCAGGACAGCTGCTGTGTACTCTACAAATGTATGGTCAGACTCAACTGTCAGATCCTCATGGCTGATGACGTGTCTCGGATCCGGAATATACTCTCTCAACTGAGATACATGAAAGACCGGATGGACACTCTCTAGTCTCAGCGGTAGTGCTAGTCTGTAGGCCACCTCTCCAACTCTCTCCAAGATCTCAAAAGGTCCGACATATCGGGGACTCAGCTTCCCCTTAATGCCGAAACGCCTGACCCCTCTCGTAGGTGACACTCTCAGCCACACCTGTGCACCCACTCTAAACTCCAAAGGTCGACGCCTTTTGTCGGCGTAGGACTTCTGACGACTTTGAGCTGCTAACATTCGCTCTCGGACTAGGGCAATCCGAGCGATGTCATCCTGTATCTGATTTGGAGCTACTCCATCAACTCTGCTAGGCTCATCCCAACATAATGGTGTACGACATCTCCGCCCGTACAAAGCCTCATAGGGAGCCATCCCAATAGACGCGTGCCAGCTATTATTATACAAAAACTCTACCAGTGGGAGATGATCTGGCCATACCTGTCCCCAATCTAGTACACACGCCCGAAGCATGTCCTCTAAGGTTTGAATGGTCCTCTCAGACTGTCCGTCTGTCTGTGGGTGGTAGGCGGTAGTAAAATGGAGACTCGTCCCCAAAGCAGTATGTACCTGTTGCCAAAAATCTCGAGGTAAAACGTCCATCTCTGTCAGAGACGATAGTCCTCGGTACTCTATGGAGTCTCACAATGTGCCTGGTGAACTCCTCAGTCAGGCGACTCACCGGCCACGTTTCCTTAATCGGAATGAAACGTGCGGTCTTTGTCAGGCGATCTACCACTACCCAAATAGCATCAAATCCTCTGCTGAGTCTCAAACCTGTGAAAATATCCATAGATATATCTTCCCACTTCCACTGTGGTACTGGAAATGGGTAGAGCTCTCCTCCAGACCTATGGTGCTCAATCTTGACCTGCTGGCAGGTCGCGCACTGAGCTACATACCGAGTCACATCGGGCTTCAAACCACCCCACCAGAAGGACCGTCTCACATCCTTGTACATCTTACTCGCTCCAGGATGTACTGAGTATGGGGTAGCATGAGCCTCACCTAGTATCCTCTGTCTCAACTCACTATCTGACGGCACACAAATGCGGTCTTGACGTCTCATCACTCCATCTGCACCAATAGTAAACTGTGGGGCCTCATCTCGAGACATCCTGTCTCGGATCCTGATCAAAGTAGGGCAAGTCTCCTGCTTCTGTCGGATCTCATCCAACAGATCAGGAAGTAACTCCATGGTAGCCAACTGACCATCAGTATCGGGAAATTGAATCTCTATCTCCAACCAAGCCAAGTCCCTCTGCAACTGTGACTGTACTGTCAATCGGGCTATCGCTCTCTCCCTAGGCGTCTTCCGGCTCAAAGCATCAGCTACCACATTCGCCTTTCCGGGGTGGTAAAGGATCTCAAGGTCAAAGTCCTTGATCAACTCTAACCACCGCCTCTGGCGGTTATTCAACTCTCTCTGAGTGAATATGTACTTCAGACTCTTATGGTCTGTAAAGATCTGACATGTCGCTCCATAGAGATAGTGACGCCAGATCTTAAGAGCATGGACTACTGCAGCCAACTCTAGATCATGTGTGGGGTAGTTCCCCTCATACGTCTTTAACTGTCGAGACGCATAGGCTATGACCTTACCCCTTTGCATCAAAACACACCCCAAGCCCATCTTGGATACATCACTGTATACCACAAAGTCATCAGTACCCTCAGGCTGTGCTAAAATCGGAGCGGACGTCAATCTCCTCTTCAGCTCCTCAAAACTCTGCTGACACGGCTCAGACCAGACAAACCGAGTGGTCTTCCTCAGAAGACAAGTAAGTGGTCGGGCAATCAAGGAGAACCCTTCCACAAACCGGCGGTAATAACCTGCTAAACCTAGAAAGCTGCGAACCTCCTTGACATTCTTAGGAGGTTGCCAAGAAGATACTGACTCGATCTTCGCCGGATCGACCTTAATACCCTCAGCAGTCACCACGTGACCTAAGAAAGCCACCTCTGACATCCAAAACTCACACTTGGATAGCTTAGCATACAGCTGGCTATCTTGTAGAATCTGCAGTATTGTCCTCAAGTGTCCGGCATGCTCCTCTCGACTCCTAGAGTAGACTAGGATGTCGTCAATGAAGACCACTACAAACTGGTCTAAGAAGTCAATGAATATCCCATTCATCAACTCCATGAACACCGCTGGTGCATTAGTGAGCCCAAATGGCATCACTACGAACTCATAATGACCATACCTAGTCCGGAATGCCGTTTTAGGTATGTCCTGATCTCTCACCCTCAACTGGTGGTAACCTGACCTCAAGTCTATCCTCGAGAACACAGACGCTCCATGCAACTGGTCTAACAGATCATCTATGCGTGGCAGTGGGTACTTGTTCTTGATGGTTACTTTGTTCAGCTCTCTGTAGTCTATGCACAGCCTCATCGATCCGTCCTTCTTCTTCACAAACAACACTGGCGCACCCCAAGGAGACACACTAGGGCGTATGAAACCCTTCTCTGCTAGCTCCTCTAACTGCTTCTTCAGCTCAAGCAGCTCTATAGGTGCCATACGGTACGGAGCCTTCGAGATGGGTCTCGTGCCCGGCTCCAAGTCAATGCTGAAGTCAACGCTCCTCTGTGGGGGTAGTCCTGGCAGGTCGTCACTGAATACCTCTGCAAACTCGCATGCTGTTACGCTAAAAAGTGTGCACGCAATAAGCCTTAAATTTATACTCGTTATAATTATCCTAACTTCTAGCGCACCCGCAGTGTACGGGACGTTTGTAGTATGGATAGTATTCCGAGGTCGAACACAAAGACTAAGGTGAAATTGATTCGGTTTTGTGATTAAGTTTAGTGAAGGTCTAAGGTTAGAAAAGAGGGAAACAAAGAATTGAAAAATCTAATTTGTTTTTGGTTGGTTTTTGGTGATCAATCAAAGATCACAATTCATGCAAAGTAAACAATCAAACTAGACTAAAAATAAGCACAAATGAACAAACCAAACAAGATAATAATCAAGGAAAGAGAAAACGGATTCTAGGGGTCGGGAATTCCGGTTATGGCATAAAACTCAAGTCATCTATTCATTCTTTGGATCTCACTATGATATGTTGGGATTTAGTGTTTCTAATTTGGGATCAATTACCGGGTAAGTCTCATGATCCAACTAGTCCACTTCTAAGATCTCATTACCGGGTAAGTCTCTAAGATCTTAAAGATAGGAATTCTACACAAACCGGATTGTTAATTAGGGATCTACCTATCCTTACCGGGTAAGTCTTGGAAAGGGAAGTCCAAATCAACTATCCTAGCACATCTAATCCAATGGCGGCTTATTAGGCTCATCATTACCTAAGGTTTGCTATTTTAGATTCTAAGGGCAAGGATTACCGGGTAAGTCTCTCCTAACCCTTAGCCACTATACTAAGTCACCCTAGAAGAGGTTAAACTCAGCAAACACTTAGGGTTTCAACAATTCATAGGTCTTAGGCAAGGTCCGTCGAGCCAGGAAAATCACGGTTTGTTCTACAGAAACCACGGCCGTGGTTCTTCAAGAACTACCCGTGATTTCTAACAGGAACTACGTCCACAAACAAGAATCATCCAAAAGTAAATCTAAGTTCGTCCTATCATAGTTCTAGCCATAACCTTCCTTTCCTTACCCTAGAACCACATCAATTTAGCCTACAACATTCATAATGGAACTCATAACAAACAAACATGAAATCAAAACATCCATTGCAAGATAATGAAAGAAAAGGGGTGAACAAGTGAACTTAATCCAAAACAAGCTGAAGATTAGAATTAGAACCACTTACAACCCTTCCAAAAGAAGGTTCAAAGACTCATACAATCTCTAGAAAACGAAATCCGAAATACAAGAAAGCTTTGGTGTGTTCTTCTCCTCCTCTTCAATGGAGTTCTTCTCCTTCTCTTTGACACTTTCCTTCTTAGAAAACCTCTTGATTTTTGAGAATATATTTGTTAGAGAAATGGATAATGGATGAGCTGCTCCCAAACTACCCCAGCTGCCTCAAACAATCCATGAAGGACCACATTTATAACCAATTCTTCATGAGCTGGCCATGAGAGTCGTGGCACAGCTGTCACGAGAATCTGGCAAAATCCACGGTCATTTCCACGGCCGTGGTTCGTCAGAGGACCGTGATTCTATGCAGAAACTTCGCCTTGGATCATTGAGCTGTGGTTTGGTGCATGGTTTGTGTTGGCAAGGTCCCATGAGTCCTTCTTGGTCCTTGGCTTGTGTCCTAATGAGTCCGAGGACGTGTCATCTAAATGAACGATCCTTAAACGCGTCGTTTTAGCTCTAAACTCCCCGAAATACCTACAAAACGCACACAAGTCCGTGTAGACGTCTATCTCGACAAAATACGTGAATTGGTTGCAAAACGTCCCGAACTAATGCTAGATCATGCATGAATGAGCAAGAATTCTATCTAAATGTACACCTAAAACTATGTTATAAATCGTGTTATCAAAATACCCCATACTTAAGGTTTGCTCGTCCCCGAGCAAATTCCCACATATAGACTAGAAGATGACATGATTTATGTATGCAGAAAAATGGCAAAATCTTTTTTTGAGTTTGTGCTTCTACTATTGGATCACCTTCATAGTCATGATCAATGGCAATTGGATAAGCAATTATGTATCAAACAATAAGGGCATGGTAAGACAATTGTACTTAACTCAAAAGCATGCATGAAATGTGAAGATGAAGAGGTCAAGAAGATCAAGAGTCTATCCAATCTAGATTACTAAGTCTTACAAACATGCAAGTAGGTCATAAGGGCTTGTGACATAAAAGGCCAAGAAACGTTGCAATTGGGCGGGGGATTCTCTAGGTTATGTGATGCTAATCCGGGAATGAAACTAACTCCACATCCTTGTCCTCGATCAACTTCCCCCAAGTGTATATTTTTCCCTATCTTGCTTTCTTTTCTTTTTCTTTAACTCATTTTTGAGACAATGGCATTGGTGTACAATAGCCGAAACCTCGGTGATTAGCCATCCTCGGGCTTTTTCTCTTTTTCGAGGTGCATCCACACCGGGCACACATACCAAAGCTCGTTAGGGCTATTGGTTCATTTGACTTTGGCAAGGCACCAACACCCGATTATGTGAAGTGTACCGAGTTACTTGTCATTTAAACCAACGCCCCCAAACCTATATTTTGGCTACACTTCCACAATAATTTCAGCATTTCATTCACGACATTCTTTTCATTACATCTTCACCCCGCACTTGCTTTTCGCACATTTCAACACACTAGCATGCTCCTATTCCCGGATGGGTTTAAAAGAGGTCGATTTTATATCAATTGAGGTGCTCAAGCAATCATGATCAAGATGAGAAGTAGAGAAAGATGAAATGCCTCATTCATTCCTAGATGGTATGCAAGAACTATCATGTAATTTCGATTTTCAATACTCAATCCATCCTAGGCAATCATCATGATCACAAGTCATTCATAAAATTTAAGAGAAGTAGTTCAAGTCCACATATGCATTTATCAATTCAACACATAAGGCCATTCATAGCCAATCACAAGACAAGTTTCATCATTAGGATCATATCCAAGCCTAGAAAGCACAAAAAAAAATTTTAAATTTTACGATTTTTATGGGATTTCCATTTTAAGTATGTACAATGCAAGACATGTGCAAAATATTAGCCTATCCTAGATGCTCATCATGCAAAGGATCATGCAAACCCCACCCCATACTTAGAAACACATTGTCCCCAATGTGGTATTCAAGTAAAGAGAGTGAAAGAAGGTTCTCACAATGTAAAATTGTTTGCTATGGTATTTGGGAATTCTCAAGTGAATTGATGTTGGATGATCCTTTCAACCATGGTAGAGAGCTCTAAGCATCCTTCAAAGCTTCGGAACCCGCACTAGGCACCGCTAGCCGTCCAAGTTCCGCGTCCGCTCCACCCATAATTGGTGAGGGTGTCATCATCATCATTTTCATTGCCAAGAGAGGCTTCCAATGCCACTAATGCTCTAGCACACACAAGAAGGTAGACAAAACACACACAAAGCACACAAAAACAGAAAAAAAAACTAAGCAAAAATGAAAAGGGAAAAATGTTACCAATGGGTTGCCTCCCACCAAGCGCTTCTTTAAGGTCATTAGCTTGACCAAACTCGGGAGCGTCTATTCGAGGTGAAGCGGGGCAATCATGTCTACCGGGGCTCCCGGAATATACTTCTTCAAGCGATGCCCATTCACCTTGAAATTTCCACAATGCTCCCCTCCTATTTCAATAGCTCCATGGGGAAAGATCTTCTTCACCACATATGGCCCGGTCCATCTTGATTTGAGCTTTCCGGGAAAGAGCCTTAGCCTTGAGTTGAAGAGAAGGACAAGATCTCCTTCACTCAACTCCTTTGGAATGATCCTCTTGTCATGCCACCTTTTGGTTCTCTCCTTGTAGATCCGGGCATTCTCATAAGCTTCCAACCGGAGCTCCTCAAGGGCATTGATATCAAGCAACCTCTTTTCTCCTGCTTCCTTGAGGTCAAAATTTAGCCACTTAATGGCCCAATAAGCTCTATGCTCCATTTCCACCGGAAGATGGCAAGACTTGCCATAGACCAACTTGTAGGGGGTGGTTCCAATTGGTGTCTTGAAGGCGGTTCTATACGCCCATAGTGCGTCATCGAGCTTCATAGCCCAATCCTTCCTTGTCCTAGACACCGTCTTCTCGAGGATGGCTTTGATCTCTCGGTTGGAGATCTCCACTTGACCACTAGTTTGGGGATGGTAGGGTGTTGCCACCTTATGAGTCACCCCATACTTGGCCAAAAGTGCTCCAAAGTTCCTATTTGTGAAGTGCTTCCCTCCATCACTAATGATTACCCTTGGTGTTCTAAACCTAGGGAAGATCACCCGGTTGAAGAATCGCACTACCACCTTGGCATCATTCGTAGGAGAGGCGATTGCCTCTACCCATCTTGACACATAGTCCACCGCCAATAGGATGTAGAGATTGCCACATGAAGAAGGGAATGGTCCCATGAAGTCTACACCCCACACATCAAAAATCTCAACTTCTTGGATGTTGTTCAAGGGCATTTCATTCCTCCTTGAGATGTTGCCCGTCCTTTGGCAAGCATCACATGCCGCTACAAAACCTTGCACATCTCTAAACAAGTTAGGCCAATAAAAACCGGATTGCAATACCTTTGCACACGTCTTGTGTGAGCTAGCATGGCCTCCGCATGGTAAGGAGTGGAAATGCCGGATCACACTCTCCACTTCATCCTCCGGTATGCATCTTCTAAGCACCCCATCCGGGCCTCTCTTGAATAGAAGTGGTTCACTCCAATAGTAATGCCTTACATCGTTGAAGAACTTCTTCCTTTGTGCATATGTAAGTCCGGGAGGCACTTCCTCACACACTAAGTAGTTCACAATGTCGGCGTACCACGGCTCACTTCCTCTAGCCACTTGGAACAAACATTCCTCC
Source organism: Fagopyrum homotropicum (assembly GCA_033239125.1). Taxonomy (NCBI): domain Eukaryota; kingdom Viridiplantae; phylum Streptophyta; class Magnoliopsida; order Caryophyllales; family Polygonaceae; genus Fagopyrum; species Fagopyrum homotropicum. Next base: position 140,532,110 of record BSWB01000003.1, on the reverse strand, counting down.
ATCATTTGCAATTGTTCATCCCGGAATGAATCATCGATCGGGATGTTGTCTTTCCCAAGCTCCAATGGTGGGAGTCTACTAAGGTGATCCGCCACGGAGTTTTCGGATCCCTTCTTATCTCGTATCTCCAAATCAAACTCTTGAAGAAGAAGGATCCACCGAATCAACCTTGGTTTGGCATCCTTCTTTGTAAGTAGATAACGGATCGCCGCGTGATCCGTATAAACTATGACCTTTGCTCCAACAAGGTATGAGCGGAATTTCTCAAATGCATACACCACCGCTAACAACTCCTTCTCGGTGGTTGCATAGTTGAGTTGGGCATCATCTAGCGTCTTGCTAGCATAGTAAATAGCATGAGTGCGCCTTTCTTTCCTTTGCCCTAAAATGGCCCCAACGGCCACATCACTTGCATCGCACATGATCTCAAATGGTAGACTCCAATCCGGAGGTTGCATGATAGGTGCGGAGATCAAGGCGTTCTTCAACCTACAAAAAGCTTCGAGACAATCCTTGGAAAAGACAAAATCAACATCTTTCATTAGTAGGTTAGTGAGAGGTTTAGAAATTTTAGAGAAGTCTTGAATGAACCTCCGGTAAAAACCGGCATGCCCTAAGAAACTCCTTACCCCCTTCACCGAGGTAGGTGGTGGCAACTTCTCTATCGTTTCAATCTTAGCCCTATCAACCTCAATGCCGCGGTTAGACACCAAATGTCCTAACACAATCCCTTCACTTACCATGAAGTGGCATTTTTCCCAATTTAAGACAAGATTTGTCTCCTCGCATCTTTGCAACACTAATGATAAGTTAGCCAAGCAATCATCGAAAGAAGAACCATAAACAGAGAAATCATCCATGAACACTTCCATGATATTTTCTATGTATTCCGAAAAGATAGCCATCATATACCTTTGAAAGGTGGCGGGTGCATTACACAACCCAAATGGCATTCTCCTATATGCAAAGGTACCCCATGGACATGTAAAAGTTGTTTTCTCTTGGTCATCGGGGTGGATAGGGATTTGGAAGAATCCACTATACCCATCTAAATAGCAAAAATGAGAGTGTTGAGCTAACCTTTCTAGCATTTGGTCAATGAAGGGGAGGGGGAAGTGATCTTTCCTAGAGGCCATGTTTAATTTCCTATAATCAATGCACATCCTCCATCCCGTAACCGTCCTAGTCGGTATTAGTTCATTATTCTCATTAGTTACTACCGTCATTCCACCCTTTTTAGGCACTACATGAACGGGGCTAACCCACTTACTATCCGAGATAGGGTAGATAATTCCCGCATCTAGCAACTTAATGATTTCCTTTTTGACCACCTCTTTCATTATAGGATTCAATCTCCTTTGATGTTCAATAGAGGGTTTGTGGTTATCTTCCATCATTATCTTATGCATGCACAAAGATGGCTTAATGCCAACCAAATCATCAATAGTATAACCAATGGCCTTCCTATGCAATCTTAGTTCATGCAACAACTTAGCAAGTTCATCATCACTCAAGCATGCATTAACAATCACCGGATATGTAGAATTATCACCAAGAAATGCATACTTTAAATGAGAGGGAAGGGTTTTGAGTTCAAGTGAGGGAGGACCTTTTTCGGTTGAAGAAGATCCAAGTAAGATTGGATGAGATGAATCCAAAGCAAGGGAAGACTCCCCATGGCTCCTAGAAGCTTGATCATCATGAGCTGATTCAGGAAAAACCACGGTTGGAAACACGGGTTGCTCATCTTCCACGGCCGTGGTTCTTTGCAAGCTTGCTTCTCGGAGTTGTCCAGAAAGTTTGACGGCCGTGGTTTGTAAATCTCGACCGTGGAACTTACAGCTGTTCACCACCTCTTCGTGGCTTTCAAATCCAACTCTTGGCTCCTCTTCCAAAGCTTCCAAAGCTTTGATCTCTTCATTGCAGGTCTCTTCAACACCCTCCTCCATCATGCTTAAGGTGAGAACCTTTTCCAAAGGATCCTTGATCAAGATCGAGCTCACAATCTCTCTAGATTCTTCTTGCTCGACTATGTTGAAGATATCTTCATCAAGGGTTGGCCCTTTCATCATTGTGGAAAGCTTGAACTTGATGCTCTCTTCCCCTATGTTGAAGGAGAGAGTCCCGTTCTTGCAATCCACTAGGCAACCGGAAGTAGCTAGGAAAGGTCTTCCTAAGATGATAGGAACCGGATAATCCGCCGGAATGTCCAACACTACAAAATCAATAGGCACGTAGAATCCTCCTAGTTGCACCGGAATGTCCTCTAGAATCCCAACCGGATGAGTAATAGAACGGTCCGCTATATAGAGGGTCATCTTGACCGGCTTTGGCTCTCCTAACCCGACCTTGTTGCTAAGTGCAAGCGGTATGATGCTTACACTCGCCCCAAGATCACAAAGGGCCTCGTACTTCACGTCTCCCACTCCTATTGGGACGCAAAAGGAACCCGGATCCCTTAGCTTGGGAGGCATTTCTTCCTTCATGGTTTGAATCAATTCCGAGGATCTCTTGGTCATTCTTATCTCCCCATACTCCTCCAACTTCCTTTTGTTGGAGAGTATTTCTTTCAAAAATTTCCCATATGCCGGCATTCCTAAGATGGCATCCATGAACGGAATGTTAATATGTAACTTGGACATTAGTTCAAGGAACTTACCAAAGTGATTGTCCAAACGAGCTCTTGCTCTTGATTGTGGGAACGGTAGTGGCGGCTTGTATGGAGGCGGTGCTACATAAGTTGGCTCTACATCCTTGCTCTTGCCTCCATCTTCTTGCCTTCTTCCCTCTTCTACCACTACTTGCTTTCCCTTAGCTTGGTCCTTGGGCAAAGGATCCTTCATACTCAACCCACTCCTTGTTGTGATAGCCAACACTTGGCCTCTTGGGTTGTCTTCGGTTCTTCCGGGAAGCTTCCCCGGATCTCTATGTGCTTCACCCGCCTTTTGAAAGACTTGTGCTTCCAAGACCTTTTGAGCCTTAGAAATTGAAGTCACGGTGCTCTCAAGTCCACTCAACCTTCCTAGCAATTGCTCAAACATGACTTCGGTTCTATCCTTTGAAGGTTGAGGAAAACCGGGTGGAGGCTCTTGTGAAGCTCTTTGTGGTGGAGTTGTGCTTGAGGAGGCGGGAGGGTTCAAGGCTCCATCCGGGTTAGAGTAAGAAAACCCGGGATGGTTGTGGTTGGGCCGGTAATTGTTGAATTTCCGGTTGTTGTTGAAATTTCTTGAGCCTTGGTAATTGTTGAAGTTGCTCCTTCCCATATAATTCACATCCTCCTCCTTGGAAGACAAGTTAGCTTGTGGAAGCACTTGAGGAGTTGCTTGGCTCTTCAAGGTTGTAGTACACAACTCTCTCAAGGATTTCAATTCGTTGTTGATGGCGTCAAGCTTGAAATTGCTCATGGTGACTTCGCTCACCTCATATGCTCCCGCCTTTCTTCCTTCACTCTTCCTATGAGAGTACTTCTCAATCACTAGAGCTTGCTTCTCTACAAACTCCCAAGCATCATCTACATGCTTCTCCATGAAAGTCCCGCCGGAGAGGGATTGAAGCTTGAATTGGCTATCTTCATCAAGTCCTTTGAAGTAGATTTCCAATAGCTCAATTTTTGGTATGCCATGGTGAGGACAATCTAGGAGAAGGTCCTTGAATCTCTCCCAAGACTTGAACAAACTTTCTCTATCCCTCATCACGAAGGCATTGATCTTTCCCCTTAATTCGGTGGTCTTGGAAGGTGGGAAAAACTTGGTTAAGAACTCGGTTGTCATTTCCTCCCAAGTACCAACTCGCCCTTGCGGAATAGATTGATACCAAGCCAAGGCTTTATCCTTAAGAGAGAAGGAGAAAGCCCTAAGCTTATGGTTGTTGCTCTCCAATCTTGGCGGTCTAAGAGTCTCCATCAAAATTTCGTAGTTCATCAAATGTTGGTGAGGAGACTCTCCTTCCATCCCTCCAAATTGATTGTGCCGTATCATTTGTAGAACTTGAGGGCGGAGCTCATAGTTGTGGGTTGCGGGATCTCCTAGATTCACACCCGGTCGGTGTGCTCTTTGTGCCGGATCCATACATCTCCCTAAGGTTTGTGGCTCCTCAATAGCAATGGGAACAACCCTAACATTGGCCGCCGGCTGCGGTTGTACCATCGGTGGTGGAGGAGGTGGAGGTTGTCGGCGATTAAGTTCTCCTTGAACAAGGGCTTGCCTAATCTCCTCAATCTCCCTCCTAGTTTCCTCTTGCCTCTCATTGGCAAGTCTCCTCTCTTCCTCCAAGAGCTCATCTCTTAGCCTTATTTGCTCTAAGGCTTCATCCAACTCAGCTTGGAGGTTTCTACCGGCCATCTCTCTCTCTTTTCGGATGTTCTTGGATCTAGATCGAAGGGTTTTCTCCGGTTCGGGATCGAATGGAGCTAAATCCTTTCCACGAGATCTTCGCATACACCTAAAGAGAAATGAATGTCCTGAAAAGCAAAGACACCAACCAAAGAGAGATCAAAAGCAACAAGAAAGACCTACACTAGAAACAATCACTAAAGTAGACTCAATCTAGACCTAGTCCCCGGCAACGGCGCCAAAAACTTGTTACGCTAAAAAGTGTGCACGCAATAAGCCTTAAATTTATACTCGTTATAATTATCCTAACTTCTAGCGCACCCGCAGTGCACGGGACGTTTGTAGTATGGATAGTATTCCGAGGTCGAACACAAAGACTAAGGTGAAATTGATTCGGTTTTGTGATTAAGTTTAGTGAAGGTCTAAGGTTAGAAAAGAGGGAAACAAAGAATTGAAAAATCTAATTTGTTTTTGGTTGGTTTTTGGTGATCAATCAAAGATCACAATTCATGCAAAGTAAACAATCAAACTAGACTAAAAATAAGCACAAATGAACAAACCAAACAAGATAATAATCAAGGAAAGAGAAAACGGATTCTAGGGGTCGGGAATTCCGGTTATGGCATAAAACTCAAGTCATCTATTCATTCTTTGGATCTCACTATGATATGTTGGGATTTAGTGTTTCTAATTTGGGATCAATTACCGGGTAAGTCACATGATCCAACTAGTCCACTTCTAAGATCTCATTACCGGGTAAGTCTCTAAGATCTTAAAGATAGGAATTCTACACAAACCGGATTGTTAATTAGGGATCTACCTATCCTTACCGGGTAAGTCTTGGAAAGGGAAGTCCAAATCAACTATCCTAGCACATCTAATCCAATGGCGGCTTATTAGGCTCATCATTACCTAAGGTTTGCTATTTTAGATTCTAAGGGCAAGGATTACCGGGTAAGTCTCTCCTAACCCTTAGCCACTATACTAAGTCACCCTAGAATAGGTTAAACTCAGCAAACACTTAGGGTTTCAACAATTCATAGGTCTTAGGCAAGGTCCGTCGAGCCAGGAAAATCACGGTTTGTTCTACAGAAACCACGGCCGTGGTTCTTCAAGAACTACCCGTGATTTCTAACAGGAACTACGTCCACAAACAAGAATCATCTAAAAGTAAATCTAAGTTCGTCCTATCATAGTTCTAGCCATAACCTTCCTTTCCTTACCCTAGAACCACATCAATTTAGCCTACAACATTCATAATGGAACTCATAACAAACAAACATGAAATCAAAACATCCATTGCAAGATAATGAAAGAAAAGGGGTGAACAAGTGAACTTAATCCAAAACAAGCTGAAGATTAGAATTAGAACCACTTACAACCCTTCCAAAAGAAGGTTCAAAGACTCATACAATCTCTAGAAAACGAAATCCGAAATACAAGAAAGCTTTGGTGTGTTCTTCTCCTCCTCTTCAATGGAGTTCTTCTCCTTCTCTTTGACACTTTCCTTCTTAGAAAACCTCTTGATTTTTGAGAATATATTTGTTAGAGAAATGGATAATGGATGAGCTGCTCCCAAACTACCCCAGCTGCCTCAAACAATCCATGAAGGACCACATTTATAACCAATTCTTCATGAGCTGGCCATGAGAGTCGCGGCACAGCTGTCACGAGAATCTGGCAAAATCCACGGTCATTTCCACGGCCGTGGTTCGTCAGAGGACCGTGATTCTATGCAGAAACTTCGCCTTGGATCATTGAGCTGTGGTTTGGTGCATGGTTTGTGTTGGCAAGGTCCCATGAGTCCTTCTTGGTCCTTGGCTTGTGTCCTAATGAGTCCGAGGACGTGTCATCTAAATGAACGATCCTTAAACGCGTCGTTTTAGCTCTAAACTCCCCGAAATACCTACAAAACGCACACAAGTCCGTGTAGACGTCTATCTCGACAAAATACGTGAATTGGTTGCAAAACGTCCCGAACTAATGCTAGATCATGCATGAATGAGCAAGAATTCTATCTAAATGTACACCTAAAACTATGTTATAAATCGTGTTATCACATGCAACAGATATCTCCTCTATAGTCAGGCTCTTGCTTTCCTTCATGGCATAACACCAGAAGGCTTCGCAACCCTGTGCTATCAGTCTCGCTGCCCTCACTGCACTAATAACTGTGCCTGACTTTCCGAGGTCCCAACCTCGGAATATCACCCTATGACCCTCCTCAGTGGCAACGGTCACTGTCCTCTTACCAATGTCTAAGACTGCTCCGTGTCTCCTCATCCAATCTATCCCTAGAATCACGTCCTCATGAGCTAAGGGCATGACTAGAAAATCTACTAGCCAGTCTCGATCTCCCATGCGAACAGGACATCCATAAATCTCTCTAGTCCCTCTTACCTTACTCCCATCAGGTAATCCTATCATATAAGGTATCCCCTCTATAGTAGCTAAGGACAACCTATCTACGCATGCATCAGATATGAAGGAGTGTGTAGCCCCTGTATCAAATAAAACTCGTACAGGTAAGTCATGAATCTGGATCGTACCTGTGGCAGTCGGTGCATCTGGCTGATCAACATCTCTCAACTCAAACACTCGTGCCTGAGCTCCTCTAGCATCAGCCACACTACCACGTCCTCTGCCCCGACCTGATCCCTGCATAGAACACTGTGGTGGTGTGTGTCCTGGAGCCCTGTAAGACTGCTGCTGACTAGGAGCTCTGTACTGCTGCTGCTGACTCGGGGTCCGGTACTGTGGCGGTCTCTGTACACTCCTTGATAAGCCTGCAGGAGAAGAACCCTACTGAGATGGAGTCTTGCCCTGACGGCAGAATGCAGCTCTATGTCCAACCTTGCCGCACTGGAAGCAAGTTACTGCTGGCTTTGTGCAGTTTGATTGGATATGTCCATAGCTACTGCAGTTGTGGCACTACAAGCCACCAGCTGAAGTATGACCAGTAGTTGTATGGCTCTGTCACCCCTGAGTCTGTCCCCGTCCAAAAACAGCTACCCCCGAACTACCACTAGCATAACCTGTCCTCTGCCGCTTATCATGCCTGTCTGACTGAGCAACTATCCTCGACACTGGTCTGTCTCTCTCATATGTAGATGCTCTATCCTGATAGTCTGATAGAGTCTCACAGCGAAATCCTGCCAGATAGGAACGGGTACTCTCTCTCAATCTCCGTGAAAAGAGATAGACATGCTGCTCCTCAGGAGGTGCAGCTGGTCCAAGCAGTGTCAGTTCCTTCTGGAACTTCTTGATGGCAGCAGCAACCGGAATGTCCTCAAATCCAGCCTCAATGAAGTCCTGGAATCTCTCTCTCCTCAACGAGACAAGGCAGTATATGTCTCTAACAATGCTCCCCATCTGCTCCCAACTGGTGACTCGACTACGCATGGTCCGCCACCAGGAATGAGCATCTCCAGTGAAGCAGGTCTGCACCAAGTCCACCTGCCGATCCTCTAGGCAGCGTATTGCCTCTAACGCAGTCTCTACCTGTCCAATCCAGTGCTCCACCTCCATTCCTATCTCTCCACTATATGAGGGGACCTTTTGAGAGTTGAAAGCCTTCAACCACTCATCCGGCCTCGGTGCTCTAGTCCCAGTAGGCGCTCTATCAGCCACAACTCTCCTCTCAGGTACAACTGGCACCTGAGGCGCTCCCTGTGTCACCTGGACAGATCTAACCGGTATTGGTGGTACCTGGGTAAGTCTCTCTGTCCTAGCAGCCTCCTCCATACACTCAACGTATGCTCGGTACTCTCTGTACTCAGTCGCTCCAATGGAAACACGTCTTGACTCCGTCGAACGTGCTCTCTGTGCTCCAGACCTAGCAACGGTCTCATTCCTAACCTCAGGACCTACACTCTCAGCTACCTCCTCCACTCCAGCCTCTGGCATGATCACTACTGGGGGATCCTCTCGTGGAGCTCGACCTCGACCTCGGGCTAGTGGAGGTCTACCTCCACGGCCACGTCCTCTAACTGTAGGGGTCCTATCTCCCCTACCTGGTCCAGCTGGAGGGAGAGGTGGACGACCTCTGCCTCGACCAGTAGCTAGCGTAGCTCTAGTACGTGCCATCTGCGCAAAGAATAATAACTATAATTACTACTAGCTAAAGTCCATCTACAGTAAAAACTAAAGTCCAACTAAGCATACTGAGATCCGCGGTAGTAGTGGTGGTCAGCCCTACTTTTCTATTCCCAACCAGTCTATGCATGCATTTAAACCAAAAATTTTCCTTTTAAAACTCAGACCCCTTTTCGGGTTCTGCTTAAAACTTATTCGGTCTTTCAGAAGATTTCAAGTGCCATTGTTGCCAACCTAGAGCTCTGATACCATGTTGTAACACCCCGAATTCTCAAAACTCGGGACATTACTGGTTAGGACCTCACAATGGGTCCCGACCTCAGTTTGACAACAACATTACTAGGATCTTGCAACAAGAGACAAATAGAGAAAACCGAAATTCATAAAAATAGTAATTTTAGGGTAATGAATGCAACACTGTCTAGCAGCCTAAAGTACTTAAACAAAGGAAACGAACAACTGTGTTAACCAAAAGAAGGGAAAGACGAAAACAACCCCCAACCCCCACTCTAAGGAGTACCGAGACCCGGCTGACCACTACTTCCGGATCACTCAGCTGCTGATCTAACCTGCGGTAAATCTAAAACAACAACAAGAAGAACCGTTAGCTAGTTATCTACATATTAGCAGAATAATAGCAGCACAAACACACGTAGAAAAATATAAACACTCATCATGCTTTCAAACAAGTCCGTTTTATTATCTTGAATTAAGTTACTCTTTCACGCTAATGATACTTATGTTGTGACACGAGGGATTCCTAAACCTCGCCTCCGCCCCCGTGTAACCATCAGGAATGGATCCGATGCATCTCACCTTGTACCTGCCTGGTCTGGGTATAGAGAACCTCCCAGTCTCCTGTCAGAGTTGGACAGTGATGTCACGGCCCGTTATACATACACTTGGGCCTTAAACGTAATAATAACAGTCGTCCTAGCAAGTTATTATTATTAAACACGCAAAAAGCACACACAACCACTATCACTCAACTAATATCCAGAAACTGGCTAAGTAAGTCGCAAGGACTTACCTGAGTCACAATACACTCTAACACGTCTCAAACAGTCTGTACTCGTGGTAACTCAAACGCCTGTCAAGTAAGGCATGTGGATCAAAGTCTCATTCAGATGTCCAACCTCATTCAAAGGGATTACGGAAAACTCTTTTACGGTAAAAGACTATTTTGCCCTCAGTCTTGACATTCTCAAATTTATTCTAGAAATTATCTATACGCATACACTAGCTTATACGTCTATATAATTATATACTCGTAACACCGTGCATACCTATCCATATATATAGGTATATAAACTCTTCGGTACCCTTACTCTAGTGTCTAATATATAAGTATACATATATCCGTACTCGAACTCACTCTTCTTTCTTATTTAAACCGTCATATATAGACCTACAGGTCTTAACCCATCACATTTCCAAATCTCTTATGACAGTAGAACACCAAACTCAAAACATAAACACTTTTCACTAAACAACTCTAATACTACCCCATTTCCGACCCACTGTACTCTTGTCCACCCAACTCTCCTACTACACTCGAAAGAACCATAAGCACGAAGAAAGAATGCCCTTACGTAACTATACCCACACATACCCATACATACCCATACATCACTGCAGTTTCCAATTCAAACACAAAACGAGATTTAACACCGGAAGCAACATCGGAAGGTAGAAGAGAGCACTACAAAAAATAATCACTTTTGCGACGGAACTTTGCGTCAGCGAAAATCGCTATTACCGTCGCAAATGGTCTTTTGCGACGGCGTTGCGTCGGCAAACCCGCCGTCTCTAAATGGGCCGTCGTAAAAGGTTTTTTGCGACGGCAATCTGCCGTCGTAACTGTTTGCGATGGCTGTTTGCGACGGCAGTTCCCGTCGCAAATTTATTAATAGAAATTAAAAAAAAAAGTTATATTTGCAACAGCAGAAATTGCCGTCGCAAATTTATTCAACAAAATTAAAAAAAATGAAATCTAATTAATAAACGATACAAATTAATAAGAAATATAAATAATCAATGATACAAATTAATTGAAATAAAAAAAAACAGTTTCTAAAAAACAATTATTCGTAACAAAATACTACTTAACTCACATTAACTAATTAGACAATCCAAATTTCCTATTTATTCACATCATTGTTGTGTCCATAGAGATGTAATAGCTTCACATGCTTCATCCACTCTTGAGTAGCATCTTCAATGACATTTTAGTGTGTCTGTAACAACATTGATCATCAAGTCCAAAATAAGACATTAAAGATTTATATGATTGGACTGTTATTTGCAATAGGTGACACATCATAACCTATTAGCAATTGTAGAAATTATCATATACATCATTACAACAAACGGATTTGTACAGTACACAAAAAATTGGAGGGTCTGATCAATGAATTTTACTACCATATTAGGTCTACTATAAAGTAAAGTACAATCACATCTTATAAATACAAACCCACAAATGAGGAAAGGTGGAAAGATTGAAGGGCTGTAATTTTTATTCAAATAAAATGAGCAAATAAAGGTGGAAAGATTGAAGGGCTGTAATTTTTATTGCCATGAAGAGCTAATAAAGAGAAATTCAAACCCACAATTTTCTTCTTGAATAAGCATGTGTAAGGAGTTTGAGCAAACGATCTACTATAGGCGTAAATATTTAAGGTGATTGAAGTTTAAGGTTTACATAAATCAAGTTCAGATAACTTTCCATAAGGTAAATTACACAAATTCAACCTTCATAGAAAAATAGTCAATGATGAACAAAACACAAATGACAGCAGAAAACCCATTAGAGGAAACAACAAATATTAAGGTATTGCAAATTAAGGTTGAAAGGTATGATAAAATGAACTCACCAAGAAACCCTTGAAGACGGTTTGGATCCGAATAGCAGCCCATTCTTCACGAACATCCGGGAAATCCTTGGGAGGAGCTTTGTTGACAGTAGCAGCAACAACATTAAACGTGTCATTTCGAGGAGACATAGCAGATTCGATCCACCTTATGTATAAGGCAGCGTTTTGAAGGTCTTCTTCCAGTTGCTGAGGTCACTTGGTGGGCTTCTCCATAGCTTTCATTTCGTCCCTTTACCTCCTGACTTCTCCTTAAAGGTAAAATTAGTAAAACTCAAAAACCCATAAATCTTAAAGTAGAGGAAAAGAAGAAGGATCCAAAAATTTAGGAAATTTACTTTGAGTTCATCCTTGTCTGCAGGCTTCTTGAACCCAATTAATGTCTTGACCCACTTTCCTGAAACACCCATTTATGCAGTGTTGAAAAGTAAAACATCCTTAAATTTCTTTGATTTGTTTATAATGATAATAGTTTTCTGAAATAAACTAAAAGTAAGAGTATTACCTTTTTTCTTTCCACCTTGAATTGTCTTTATTTGTCAAACTGAAAAGAATAAAATGAAAGGAAGAGATGTATACCTTAAACAAAGCATGATGAGTTTCACATGATTTAAATAACTTTTACTCAGCAAATGACAAGCAACACATTAAGTAGCATATCAACAAAACATAGTGTAATAATTATGGCCATCAATCATGAATAACAAATAATCAATGAGCTTGTAAAAAAGCAACCCCCGTGATGCCAAAAAACATAGGAGGGATCCCTTGGATTTAGCCTTTCCATCACACAGATCATTCAAATTTTTGCTGATTGTAATCCTCAAAACCACAATTTTAGGTTTAGTATGGAAGAGTTTAATTTTGAGGGCTACCCTCTTGTACAGTACGCTTGAACTTCTCCGTTTGCTTAGCCAAGTGAATCTTCTTCATCAAACACCTAATGGTCCAAAAAACCACAATTATACCAAGATTTAGTGAAAAGCCATCAAATCACAAGCAAATCTTCTTCATCAAATGCCTAATGGTGTGCCATTGCTTGATGTATATTAGGGTACAAAAACAATCATTTCAAGTCATAAAGTAGTTATATTCATTCCAACATTGCATTGACGTAACTAGTGTTTAGAAAGAAAAAGGTGACTCAAGCCAATGGATTCTTGCCTGCATAGATTATCATTACTAAAAAGAAACAAGTAGTCCTCAATCACATGAACTATGAAGAAGCATTTAACTAAATTGAAAGAATATAAAGCGGTTCTCCCTTATGGTTGATGTGCTCAAGTAACTTAGAAGGGAGTTCAAAACAACAAGATCAGCTGGACAGTCAAAGCAATTGAGTAACTTAGGGAGCAGATAAAATTCTCCTGATGAACACAAAGTGTAACTCATGGCAGTAGGAGAGCAACCCATATTACATTCCAAAAATCAATTGCAATTTATTAAGACATTAACAATTGCAATTTTGAAACGCAGTTTATTAAGACATTAGCAAAAGCCAAATCAATTTCACATGCTCTTGATTCCATCATGCCAAGTATCCTGAACACATCAGCCACAAGTTTACATTCCATAAATTCCCTTAACTAGAGAAGTATAAGTCATGACAGTAGGAGAGCAACCCATATTAATCATTTCTCTAGAATATAATTAGCCAAATCAGGCCTTTCCAATCTGCAGAACCCATCAATTAAGATACTCAAAAAAGCAACAGAGGGATGAATTCCCAAAGAGACCATCAATCATAAAAACTTGAAATGCAAATCCCAATCTACCTGTTCTACAGAAACAATTCAATATCATCACATATTTCTTATAAACATTCGGGAAATACCCAGCCCTCAACATGGTTTGGACAACAATTTGATATTCACCAAGTCATTTACTTTGGAAAGATTGCACGAGGCTATTTTATAGCTCAAAAAAGGGGATTCGTCCCTAATTTTAGAGAGCCTTATATCAACAATTAAGATTCTCAAATTTTATACAATTGGTTAGGGTTATTCTCAAAAACTCAAATTGCACAGAGAGAAGTAGACATACTGCATATGGAGTTGTCATTCGGTGCCCGCTGAGTCCGGTGTTGGGTGAGAGAGGATCGAATTAAGAGCCGGCGGAGTTGTGTGATTAGAGGATGAGAGAGGATTGAATCTGAATAGGAGCTATGGCTTAGGTACACATAGACGAATCTGGAAGAAGACAAGTTGAACGAGGATGAATTACTATCAAACCAAATATACTATCGAAGAGAACAGAAAGGTTGTGTGGAAGAGAGAACGATGACGAACTAGGGTTGTGATTGCCGTTTAGGTTTCTAAATAAAAAAATTCAAAAAAATATCAAATTAAAAAAAACTTAGATAATTAGATTATTAGTGACAGGATGGCTTCGCCGACGCAAGCGAAACGACGGTAACGGGAGCTGTCTTTGTGCCGTCGCAAAAAATGATCAATGGCGTCGGTAAATACATGCCGTCGTAAAAGGTCGTCGCAAATCTAATTATTTTTTGTAGTGGAGGTAGGATAGGGGAAGAAGGGAGAGGCTCACCACTGCCGGACCGTAGTGGGTCCGAACTGGCTGCTGTTGGGGAAGACACGGCACGACAGGGCGTCTCTCGCAGTGCACCACCACTTGTTTTCGACTCTACTGAAACGGAGGGAGAGATGGTTTCAGCCCGGATCTACATGAGTCCAGCAATAGCTAAGGAAGGAAGACGATCTTACCTTCACTGCTGTCCGGAAGGCTTGATGCGGCGGCAGTCCGGCTGGAAGACAGGGCGGGGTACTGCACAAGCAACGATTCAGGGGCCGAAACGTACGGAAGGTAACGAGAGAGAGAGATAGATGGCGACGAGGCTTACCGGAGTCTCCTACAGCGGCTGGCGGTGCCTAGGTGGTTGACGGAGACGGAGCAGCGTATCGGTGGCGGCTCCGGCGTGGTGCGATACTGCAGCTGTTCGTCGTACAGAGAGGGAGATAAGCAGTGGGAGATGGCACTCGGAGGAGGGACGGAAAGAGAGGGGGATGCGTCTTACCGGACTGATGGCGGCGGGAGCTGTGGTTGCAGGAAGTCCGGCGGCAGCACAATTTTTTGTGAGGTGCAGCGGGTTTGCGAGGAGGGAGTAGCACAAGCGGCACAGGAGGTTAGGAGAAAGGTAATTAGTGGATTAGGTTAAGAGAGGGATTAGGTTTAGGATTTAATTAGGAGGTGGGCTGATGATTGGGCCTCGCAGTGGCCCACATCCGGCCCGCTTTCTTATTAGCATGGAATAGAAACTCGTTACTCGTTAATTATGTGCGGGATTTTATAATACGGAATTAAATTCCGTATTATCTAATTTATCATTATTTTTAATTTAAGTTGCGTATTTATTTCCGGCTACAAGGCTTCGTCATTTTATGTGACTTAAAGTCATATAAAATGATAACATTTACTCGTTTTATTTTATTATTTAAGATTGTCGCCTCGGAATTTGGTTAGTTGCAGTTTACCGAAACTTTAAAATTTTCGGTTATTACATTCTCGAGGTCAAACGTCCATCCCTATCGGAGACGATAGTCCTCAGTACTCCATGGAGTCTCACAATATGTCTGGTAAACTCCTCAACTAGACGACTTACCGGCCACGTCTCCTTATTCGGAATGAAACATGCGGTCTTAATCAGACGGTCTACTACCACCCAAATAGCATCAAAACCTCTGCTGAGTCTCAATCTTGTGACAAAGTCCATCGATATATCCTCCCACTTCCATTGTGGTACTGGTAGTGGATGGAGCTCTCCTCCGGACTTGCAATGGTCAATCTTGACTTGCTGACAGGTCGCACACTGAGCTACATACCGAGCCACGTCGGGCTTCAAACCACCCCACCAGAAGGAACGCCTCACATCCTTGTACATCTTACTCGCTCCCAGATGTACTGAGTATGGGGTAGTATGAGCCTCACCTAATATGCTTTGTCTCAACTCACTGTCTGATGGTACACAAATGCGGTCCTAACGTCTCATCACTCCATCAGTACCAATAGTGAACTGAGGTGCCTCGCATCGAGACATCCTGTCTCGGATCATGGTCAAAGTCGAGCAAATCTCCTACTTCTGTCGGATCTCACCCAACAAATCAGGAAGTAATTCCAAAGTAGCCAACTGACGAGTTGTATCTGGAAACTGAATCTCTATCTCTAGCCAAGTCAAATCTTTTTGCAACTGTGGCTGTACCGTCAACCGGGCTATCGCCCTCTCCCGAGGCGTCTTCCGGCTCAAAGCGTCAGCTACTATATTCGCCTTTCCGGGGTGGTAGAGAATCTCAAGGTCGAAGTCCTTGATAAAATCTACCCACCACCTCTGGCGGTTATTCAACTCCCGTTGAGTGAATATGTATTTCAGACTCTTATGGTCTATGAAGATCTGACATGTCGCCCCATAGAGATAGTGACGCCAGATCTTAAGAGCATGTATTACTGTAGCTAACTCTAGGTCGTGTGTGGGGTAGTTCTCCGCCTACGTCTTCAACTACCGAGACGCATAGGCTATGACCTTACCCCTCTGCATCAAAACACACCTCAAACCCAGCTTGGATGTGTCATTGTATACCACAAAGTCATCTGTACCCTTTGTATACAAAGATTAGATGCATATGATTTTCTTAAAAATCAAATTCCTCGCATCGCATTTATTATGTTTTCCTTATACTCATGTCGTTTTACCTTCTTTTAAATCTTTACCACCAGTAGGATAGTTAAATCCCATTGAGTTTCCTCGTATACGCCTTACGGACTACGTTGGTTGGTCTTATTACTTTCATCAACTCTTATGTCATCAGTCCATCTTGAATTTTCATTGGAGTACCTCCATTTCTCATTAAACTTTTATATATACACTTTTTGGTAATCATCTTATTGGGGTAATACCGGATCTATATAACAACCTTTAGTCATTCAACTTTACTCCTTCTCATGTCTGTTCTAGCCAACATGTAAATTCCATCTGCAATCACCTCACAACTCGACCACACATTTCACCAAGGATTTAAATCATACTCTCTATGTTTGTGCCTCTTCTGTAATTCCAATTATTTTATGTTACTTCTTTAATCACAAGGGTTTCCCCTTGTTAATCTAGACAGTTTGATCCCACCTTTTCTCGGAGGAGCACCATCAGTCCTACTTGTGTGGAATGCTAAGGCATAGAACATGTTCACAATCATCTATTTCTTCTTACTCTTCTAGTTCTTCTTACATGGATCCCTTCATACTAACTTTAATATGTATATTTCCTTAGTCAGTGGTAATTAACTTCTCCCAACAATTCCCTTTACACCATTACTATCATCAATGGTCATTACCGACCGTCAAGAGCTTCTCTTTAATTTCTTTATTAGAGTTATCATATTGGACTCATTCAATATTACCATCAAGGCTACTAGTACTTGTATTGATTTAACTTCACCTTTATCGTCGTTGATCTCTGGAAGAAATTCACCAGATGTCGGTAAATTTCCTTTATAACCTTGTGGTTATTCTTCTTATTTGTCAAAAAACCATCATAGTTAGTCAGCACGTATAAATTCTTTGTTGTTACCAATTAGTCTGTAGTTGACCTTCTATAAGATCGTAGACTTACTTTTCTTCTATCTCTTTTGAGGTTTGATGTACAAGGTGAAAATATATCTCTTCCATTTATTTTCCTTTAGCTCCTTCTATAAATTACAATCCTATAAGAGTACTATACTCTTACGAGTCTAGTTGTATTTTCGTCTCCCGTCAACGAACTTATCAATTCTTCTATGAAAACTTGTAGGTATTTCTCCATGATTCTTTTTTTTTTTACCCGAGTTATTGTCCACTTGCGGTTCTCTGTTATGACCCGCTAGTGTTATTAACTTAAATCCCTTCATGAGTGAGAGGTTATTAGAGACCCTCTTTTTCCCCAAGAATATTCTCCTACACCCTCCTTCCTTGGGGTGCTGCTTGTACTTCCGGCTTTATAGAAATCCGGTCTTTGTTGTATCCCGATCCTTGTTGTAATTCTTGTGTGTTCTAGGAGGTCACACCACTTCCATGTTGGTGAAATCGGCCTTCCCCTTTCTAGTAACCTGTAAGCTTTCATTTTGCGGCTCTTTAATTCTTCGTATCGGGATAGGCAATGTATCTTATCTTGACTCCTACACTTATGATTGTCTCGGTTTCCCATCTTGATTGTGGTAGCAAGTAGCTTGTCGAGAGTGATCATATTCCGCTTTGCTTCTAGCCTCAAACTTTCACCTTCTGGTCCGTCAGTAAGCTTAGATTCAATGCCTCTTGTCTGAATCGCTACTATATTTCACCTTGACCTTCATGCCTATTTGTGTTTTTGAAGGCATCCCCTTTGTTTGTAACGTTTCTTTACACCATCTTAAAAGAACCTATGGGTTGTCTCTTCCAATTTGTATACTTGCCGGTCATCCAACGCGTTGCCGGAACTACCCGCATGTATATTCTTCATTTGATCCTATTGAGTTGACTCAGGATTCCATTCTTGCCATCGTAGTTGGTGTTGTCTTTTAGTCTTCACTTCTCCGTCTCGACGTTCCTCAACAAGCTCGAAGGAGTTGTCCGCTGTTCGTCTACCCTAATGCACATAAGATGTGCATACTAATCCTCACGTTGACACCCTTTAAAATCTACTTAGATGTGTCAAAGGGGTGAGAAACTCATTATGTTATCTCCGTTAAGGACATAACATAACTATAATTTGTACTAATCTTCGGCATATACTTATCTATATCACATATCTTTATAATCAAGCTAATAAGTCAACATAAAGTAAAAACCTAAAGTTCATACTAAGCATACTGAGATCCGCGGTAGTAGTGGTGGTCAGTCGTACTTTCTATCCCCCACCAGACTATGCATGCATTTGAAAACCAAAAGTCTTTTTTTTAAAACTCAAATCCCTTTTCGGGTTCTACTTAAGTACTTATTCGGTCTTTCAGAAGATTTCAAGTGCCATTATTGTCAACCTAGAGCTCTGATACCAAGTTGTAACACCCCGAACTCTCAAGACTCGGGACATACTGGTTAGGACCTCACAATCAGTCCCGACCTCAGTTTGATAATAATTTTACTAGGATCTTGCAACAAGAACAAATAAGAAAAACCGAAATTCATAAAGTAGTATTTTCAAGAGATGAATGCAACAACGTCTAACAGCCTAAAGTACTTAAACAACCGAAAAGTCTAATTGTCTTGAACAAGAAGAAGGAAACTACAAGGTAAACACCCAACCCCACTCTAAGGAGTACGGAGACCCGGCTGAGGTTATTTGGGCCAGTTAATTTGGGCTTGCTCACCCATTAAAACAAAAGACTGCATTGAATCATCAATACTCGTACGGGAATATTTACGGGTTACAAAATTTATCATTTTATGTGAATCAAGGTCACATAAAATGATAGAATTTAGTATTGTTTTATTTGATTTAAGAGAAAAGTGGTTGGCGGTTTGGAATCCGATTTGATCCGGTATTAAACGAAGTTTAAAAAATTTTCGGTTATTACACAACGAACCAAATTTGGCTATCACTTTGAAAATGTTAGACCCCTTGCGGGTTCTATTTATTTATCCATCCGACCTTTAGAAGATTTCGAGTTCCATTGTTACCAACCTAGAGCTCTTGTACCATATTGTAACACCCCAAGTTCTGGTAACTCGAAGCGTTACGGGCTAGGACCTCACAATGGGTCCCGACCCTAAGAGTAACACCGACAAATGGATCTTGCAACAAGGCACAGACGAATGAAAACCAAAACTCAATATAAAACCAAAAGTTTAACAAAGGAAAACGTAAAAGACTCGCATCCGAGTTCAAAACAAAAGAGAAAGCAACAACATAACATAAACCCGATCTCGTCCTATAATGTACGGGAACCCCAGCTGAACACATCGTCCAGATCACTCAATAGCATCCTGAACCTGAGGAACATCTACAACATCGGTATAAACCATTAGCTAACATTCTAGATATCCAAAAGAACGTAAAGACACAAACACACATAAGGTAAAGTAAACATATAGCATGCTCACACACAACCGGTTATTATCTTTCATTAAGTTATCCATTACTAATTCAACTTCTTTTATCACACGAGAATCTCCCAAAACTCGCCTCCGCTTCCGTCTACCAATAGGAATAGATCAGTACTATCCGTTACCTACGGGCCTGGGTTGCAAGAGCGCATTCTAGTCTCCTGAAGAACTAGACAAGTGGTCACCACCCGGTTATCATACACTTGGGGCAATTAAGTTATGAAGGTGAATCCTATTCTGGTTATCCGTTATAACTTGATAAACAACACAAACAAGACAAAACACTCAAACTAATATGCGGAATGAAGCTAAGTAAGTCCAAGGGACTTACCTCACTCGATGGTAATCTAAACTCAGCAACAACTCAGGGAACAACTCAGTGTCCCTCAGGAAAGGAGCAAGGAAAGCCTGTTCATACAAGCATCACGAATCAAGAACGAAACGGCTGCTAGAAGTTTATAACTTATAGTCTCAATGATCTCTAAGAGATCTCCACAAGCTAAGGGCTCAACCTTAGTCTTAAAACATACTTAGGGGCAAGGAACATCCATAAGAATTAAGAAAAGGAACGAGGAAAGCAAGGAAGGAAGCAACTCACAAGAACGAGAGTTACTGCAAAAGAAACCGAAGGGGCGGCGGAGCAAGGCGTAGGGGCGGCTTGCCGCGGGGGCGGGGATGTGCAAGCGCGGGTGCGGCTGCGCGACAGAAGGCGCTGTCGAGGTTTCTCTCGACAAAAACTCACAGCAAGGGATCCAAAGCTCGATCCTTTGATTCAAACTCTTCAAGACTCAACCAAGGGAGCCTGTGAACATCAACATATCAACAACGGAACCAACAACAAGGATCAAGACTCGATCTTGATCCTTGGAGAAGAAGAAAAAGAAAAACAAAGGGAAGAAACAAAACAGAAGAGAACGACATGCAGCAACTACATGAACGTGATGAAGAAACAAGAAGAGATGAACTTACACGTTCAACAAGATCACAGGAAGCAAGGTGACGGCTGCAACTCTCAAGGGTTGAAGAAATGTAAGCAAACGGCCGGAAAAACGAGAAGAAGGCGGGATTATATAGGAAAAGGGGTGGAAAGATAGAAGGAAGGACGTTTTAAGGTTAGGAACAAGATAAGGAAGCCGGCCCATAAGATAGAAGATCGAATCTTCTATCTATGGAAAGAAGAAAAAAACGAACGAAAGAAAGATCAGGCGCGATCTATAGTCAGCCGCAGGGGCAGCTGACCCTGCCGCGGGTGCGGCTTGTCGCAGGGGCGGTGAAGGCGAAAGACTGGGGTCTTACATCAAGTAACCATCCTTTGCCAAATAGCGTATCCATGATCGCAACTAGCTTCATTTCTTCCTCTAGCCTCTTGCGTAATTCCTCATGTAACTCTTTGACAATGTCCTCCTATTTTCCTACAATAAACTCTACTCGTTCCTCTAAGAGCAACGTTATTAGATCAAAGAAAGTTAAGGAAAATAACTTATTTGCAAAGTTATGATAGTTCAAGGCTAGATATGGATAGCAACTCCTAGAGTAAGCAATACTAATAGGCGATAACACTACCACCTCAAAGATATAATTTCTCCCATTCTTAGGTCTAGCTAACTCCTCAAATAAGCTCACACTAATGTCTCATAATGAATTGACAATAAACTCCAAGGGCCAACATAAGTCATGAAAGATACATCTAGATATGCTTATAAGTTATAATATACACCTAGATATACTCATAATATTCCTCAAGCAATGCATGAAAGTCCTAACTACCTTCTCAAGCAAATACGGTCCATAATCATATGCAGACAACCTATCCTAAAATATGTATCTCTCCAAGTGATCTTTATCAATCATAGAAGTCTTCTCCTCGAAAGAAAACTTAAAATAACAACTAGGTATGCTCACATGGTCAAATTTATAAAAGAACTCTCCAAATAAGTGAAACTTATTCCTAGAATCCTCGAACACACAATGCTTAAGAAAATCACCGAAATCAACATGTGGAATGCATCTACACTTAATACACTCAATCCTTAGCACAATATAATCTAAGATGATGACTAACACAAAATTTCTAGGAAAACTCAATGATCGATGTACTATCGCTAGGAAATAAATAATGTAACCAAAACCTCCTAAATAAGAATTTGAATTTATGATCACACTTAAGAACGTTTAGACATGCTACTCTCAAATTCTCACCCAAAAGACTAGGTAAGTTACATCTCTTTAACATGGTGAACTCTTGATCCAAGCATTTCGGAACAACATCAATAGGAGGAGGCTCCTTACATAAATCTTCCTTAGTATAAAAAAAAACCTTGAAAACTGTTGGTCCATTAGAATATACACATCATGGGTGGTGATCGTTATCTCACTCCAAGGTAGATGAAAATTGCTGGTCTCCGGGTGCCACCATTTGACTAAGGCATGACAAAGCGCGTGATCAACCGCGCCGAAGTCAAATGTCTCCACATTAGTCAATCCACTTCATTTGGCCACAACAACCATCCATCAGGATCATCAAGATCATGACGTCGATCAGCTTGACAACTCTCTCACATGGTCTAGACGTTAATATACCTTCATCACCTCTATGTCGTCCTTTATTTGAGAAAAATGAACTTTAAACAGTAAAAAAAATCATTCACATTCATTGCCTAAATCTAGTAACATACCTCGCCCATTCAAATAGGGGAAGCCTTATGGTCTGTGTACCCGGCAACAAATCTCAAACCTTAAGGGTACCAGTCCCTCGGCAAAAAAAGTAATAGAAGATGTTAGCCCCGCATCAACTCCCGGTGTATGGGCGGTATGGGTAGGAGGGGCGGTATGAGTCTGAGTTTGAGATGGAGAGGGTGTGTGAGATTGAGAGGGTGTGTAAGGAGTGGGGTACGGACGGGAGTGGATGTGGAAGCGTGAAACGTGGCTGTAGAAGCGGGAGCAAGAGCGGGAGAAGATGGGGATGAAATAGAAGTGGGTGCAAGAACAAATGTGGATGGGGCGGGCTCCTCCTCCCCTACTCGCCAATCGCCTCGCCGTAAAGATGTGGTAATAGAGTTATCAAAAATCCGAATCCCGAACCCCGAACCATGTATACAGTAGATAACAATAACTAAGTTTTAACTTTTTTTAAAAAAAAATTAAAAATATAAACACATGCGCTTGTTTTAAACAAGCGTGTGTGTTTACGCACCACCTTCAACGCAGTCGGCTTGCGTTGAAGTTGACATTTCACTTTCAACTCAGTCGGCTTGCGTTGAAGGGGAGCTCAAGTTGTTCTTCGCTCGCGAAGAACATTGAAGAACAATGACATTTTTTCTCGTTTTTTATTTCAATTCTGATTCCGCTTGTACCCTATTCCGTTTCTAACCTAAATTAAGTTCTCGATTTCAATTCCAATTCCATTTCTAAACTAAAAAATAACAAATTTTGAATAAAAATATTATAAACAAAATTTTAAAAAAACACAAAAAAAGGAGAAATACGGGAAAACTAAAAGAAAATGTACCTCGAGTGCACTCCGAGGGCGTTTTTATTTAGGGCGTCCAGGAGGACCCATCGAATGAAAATGATATCAGGTTTTTTTTGGGTTTCAAATGAGAGGTTTTCGGGCTTTCTTCAAGTAGGGTTTCAACTTCAATGCATACCTGATGGATGTTGAGGTAGGCGTATTCACTTCAAGTAGGGTATCAACTTCAACGCAACCAACCTGGTTGAAATTGAGAGTGCTTAACACGGGTGGCCAACTGCGTTGAAGTTGAGTATACTCAACGAAGTCGGTCTGCGTTGAGTTTGCAAAGTTTTAACATCTACGGTATGCGTTGCACTGGACAATTGGTCATTTTCTCATCATGTCTTTAGCAGTCCAGCCTTACTATTAATATTTATGCACGCTACGTTATTTTTGTTATCCTATAAACATTACTTTTGCGTTGATTTTACAAAATTTGAACAGCAACAACCTACTTTGCATCGTGTATTTGGTCATTTTCTCACCGTACCGTTAATAGTCTAGTTTTACGTACTATTAATATTTAGGCACACTGTTATTTTGTTATCATATAAACGTTACTCATAGTTATAAAATGTAGTATAATCATAATACTTGTATTATAAAGACTTAGGGCTTGTTTGGAAGCTCTAGGAATCATTCCCGGTAACGGAATAATTCTGAATCAATTAAAAACAAAGTTTGGTTTAAGGTTTTTTAACACATGAAATTAATCCCATCATTTTCAATTACTTCCCTTACCCTTATCCGATTTCATTCGCTTTCCATTTCACCGTTCCAACCGAACGGGCACTAAATATGTATACAAAGAACACGAAATATCCCGTTTAGACACAAAACGGTAATGATGGATTAAACTGAACAATTTTTTTATTTTTTTTTTTTAAAAAAAAAAAAAGAAAACTAGCAGCCAGCCAGCCACCAATATTGAACGAACCCTACCTTAGTGAGAGCCCATTACAGTTGATGTAAATTAAATAAGTACCTAATCGATTGTCCCTCTTATACTCTATGCATATAAATCTCCAGTTTTGAAGGCATCAGTTGCACCATCTACCTTCACAACCCGAAGAGAACGTAGACATGGCAAGGGCACACAGAGCCAACGACTCCGGCGCCTTTGTCCTTGCCATCGGCACCGCCAACCCTCCCAACTGCTATCATCAAGCCGACTTCCCGGACTTCTACTTCCGAACCACTCAAAGCAACCATCTCACTCACCTCAAGGCCAAGTTCAAACGCATTTGTATGTACTGTTATTAATTTACATATGACATATTCTTTAAATGTGACATATATTTACCAAATATATCCACTATTTATAAATTTTGTCGATTTCATTTGCATCTCAGGCATGTTTTGAATTCAGTTTTTAACTATGATTTTACTCTCTCTTTAATTTTTACTACCGAGATATCACATATGAAAATATAAATAAAGTTCATAATTGATGTATTAATATTCAGATATGGTATACAGTGGTACTCGAATATATATAACTATCAAATGGTTAACCTTTAATTACTAACATAAATTTTGCATGTGAATTCCAACTTTCTCTTAGGTGAGAGATCGATGATCGAGAAGCGGTACTTACATATGACCGAAGAGATCCTTAAAGAAAACCCAAATATAGGTGCATACGAGGGTCTATCATTGGATGCGAGACAAACAATCGAGGTAGTTGAAATCCCAAATTTAGGGAAAGAGGCGGCCCTAAAGGCCATTGAAGAGTGGGGACAACCCAAGTCTAATATCACACATCTTATTTTCTGCTCCATTGCTGGTTTCGATATGCCCGGCGCAGACTATCAACTTATTAGACTTCTTGGTCTACAAACATCTGTTATGCGATTTATGTTCTACAACTTAGGTAATACTTTAAATGAATTATAACTAACATATGTATTCACGTCCTAACTACTATTTTTATTTATCATACCTAGTTTATGTTATTAATGTCTTTTTCGGCTTCCAATTGTTAATTTATTGAAAATAGTAATATTATTCATAGAAATATACAGTTTAATAAAATATCATTATTACTATTAAAAATAGATTGTTTAACATAACCATATATATATATATATATGCTACCACTACTATATTTGCTATATTATTATTAAAATTCTTTTTATTTTACATAACGATAGTTAGCATTTAAAGATCTTATTAATTTAATATTTAGTGATTTTAATATTATTTCTTTGATAAAATAACTAATATATATAATTATGCTAATTAAAATTATTATTGGATATTTCAATTATATAAAGTACAGAGATAATAACTTATATTCCGGATATACTACTTTAGTTTTCATCATCATATTCTATTTATAACTAAGTTACCTTTTAATGAAAAATATAATAAACATTTCATATATATATATATATATTGTATTAAATGCGGATAATAATGTATATTAAATGTATTCAGGTTGCTATGCTGGTGGCACTGTCCTTCGTTTGGCAAAAGACATAGCAGAGAACAACAAGGGAGCTCGTGTCCTCGTCGTTTGCTCGGAGATAATGGCTATAAGTTTCCGTGGGCCATCGGAGACCCACATAGACTCCATGGTAGGTCAAGCATTATTTGCTGACGGGGCTGCAGCTGTCATTGTCGGCGCAAACCCTGACCTCTCCATTGAAAACCCCATTTTCGAGCTGGTTTCAACAGCACAAACTATTGTGCCTGAATCTCATCGTGCAATTGAAGGCCATTTGTGTGAAGTTGGGCTTACCTTCCATTTGCAACACTCAGCTCCTTCCCTCATCTCAAACAATATCGAAACATGCCTTCTCGAGGCTTTCTCGCCTCTTAATATCACGGATTGGAACTCCATCTTTTGGATTTTACATCCAGGTCAGTATTTCGAATATATGATTGTTAAGTAAGGCGAACGAGACGAGTTTTTGTATTCTAATATTCGAATCGTTTAGAACCAAGCTTGAGTTAAGCTCAACATGAATGTAAATTTCAATCGAGGTTAAAATGAATTCACAATAAGTTTGTTTAGGCAATGAGTGAGCTTGAACCGGGTTTTCTACAATAATTTGACTCATCGTTAGGGTTGTTATATTGAGTTGAGTTTGACATGCCCTATCTCCTCTCATTTATTAATGAAGTTGAGCCCGATTCGAACCTATATTTTAGTTGAGTTTTTAAATGCGTTCATATTCGATTCATTTAGAAAGTGAATGAGATTGAGATTCCTCCAAGCTATCAATCATATAACAATCTTACTCAAGATTCACCCATCTAGTGATCTTAATTAGAGATGTTATTCGAACCAAACGAGTCAAGCTTTTATGTGTTCTTGTTCACATCATTTAGATTAGTTTGAGCCAATATTTTTCCGAGTTGAGCTTGGGTAAGTCAACTCATATTCACATATGCTTTATACATGTTGTGTTCAATAAATCGTGGACATGTTTGCTTGATCATATATACCTGAATTTGTGTCTATAGGTGGTCCGGCTATCCTAGACCGTGTTGAAGCCAAGATAGGTCTACGAAAGGAGAAACTTAACGCGACAAGGCAAGTATTGAGAGATTACGGAAATATGTCAAGTGTGTGCGTATTTTTCATCATGGATGCGATGAGAAAGAAGTCATTTGAAAGAAAGCAAACAACGACGGGAGAAGGGTTAGAGTGGGGTGTTTTGTTCGGAATTGGCCCGGGTATCACCGTCGAAACCGTCGTGTTACGTAGTGTCCCGATAACTAAAACTTGAAGGATGAGATTAATCAAATAAGTGAAAATTTCGTACTTTGTTTTGGTATGTATTTTGCTCTATGCAATAATTGGACTAGCTAGGTGTGCCCAATGTATGGTCTTTTGATGTCTTTCTTGTACGGAAATAATTTTACTTGTCTAAAGAACTTATTATGTTGCATTTTATGAATCCATTTTGAAAAATGGACACAACTTTAGGGTGCAACGAAAATTTGTAATTTGGTACGTGCATGCTTCAGTTTCCCGAAATGCTCTTCACAAGAACAAGGTTAAGTACTAACAAATGCAACCCAACGATGTTATATTTATAAGGTAAAGAGATTTGATGTATATATTAAGTATGTTTGAATTTATGTTGTGATCATGAAGCCTCTTAAGAATCGAGTAGGGGATAGAGATAAGGAAGAAGATACTCTGGAGGGGGTTGAATAGATTATAGAAACTTTTCGCAAACATTGTGTCAAGGATTTGAAAGGAATTTCAAGGTCTTGAAGTCGATCTTTGTAAAATGTGACGAAAACTGCTTCTCAAGGCCTTGAAACGAGTCTTAAGGTTTTGACTTTGCAACCTCCAGAAAGTTGTTAGTCACAAGACTCACAATATAAACAATTAAAGTGCGGAAATAAAATAAAGATCAACACGCGATATATTTATGAAGTTCAGCTCTAATAGCCTACCTCTCCAGCTAGGGTTTCCGACCCTAGGATTCAATTCTCTATCATCTCGCTTTCCTTTAGAGTCCTAGATACAACCTAGAAGAACTTCTCTTCTTCCAACAACTTGTAGCCTTCCCACTACGATCTAGTCAACTTATATCCAAGTGAACAATAGCCGAATCACTCAAGGGTGTCGAATCTTCGAGTATTACAATAATGATATGCCAATAGCGCTCGTTTCTTTTTCTTAACTCTAGACTAGATGAAACCATGATAACTTGTGTGTGAAAGCAAGATGAGTGAATGAAGCTTTGTAGATCGATGCTTATAAGCAGGGACGGATCCAGGATTAGAATTTTAGGTAGGCTAAATTTGCCTTAAACAATAAACGATACTTATTAACACAATTACACGGTAATAACGATATATTTTTATTATAAGTTTTAATGAATATTTTTTACTTATTTATGTATATATAAAGCTATCAAATAAAATAAATGTATAACCATATAAACATCATATATAAAATAATAATTTTAGAATATATACTATTAATGTTCATTCACAAAAATTATTATTATTTTGTAATTAAATTAAGACACAACACAATAAATAAATACATATGATGCATATAATTCACATTAAAAACAAATTTAATTCTATGTAATTCACATTAAAAACATCATATATAAAGTTATAATTTTAGAATTCAAATATGTTAGTAATGTTCTTTCAAAAAAAATTATCATTAATTTGTAATTAAATTAGAATACCACACAACAAATAAATACATATGATACATATAATTCACATTAAAAATATATTTACTTATATGTAATATATGGTAACCATTTATTTTTTAAAAGAATTGAACTAAAAAAAATAATGGAGGAGTAAAATGTTCTCCCGCTAGGGATCGAACAGTACCTTTGGGGTACTAAGGTAGGCAATCTATCACTTGGATGACAAAGATTTTGTGCTAATCAGACATACATTAATACTAATATTCAGGTTTTTGGGGTGGGCTGGAGCAAACCCCAGCTCACCCCTAGATCCGTCCCTGCTTGTAAGTCCTCTTCATTCCCCTATTTCTTCACTATTTGATTGATGTTTTTATAGGCCCTATTGTAGAATCTTGATTTCTTGAACGTTCCACAAAATCTACATATTTTTGGTTGTTTAAACGTTCCCCAAAATCTCGACATATCTTGGTCATTTTGTTTCCATAAAATCTGCGTTTATTTTGGTTGTTTAAATCTTGAAAGCATCCCACAAAATCTGCATCAATTCTTCAACAAATTCTGCACATATCTTTGGTTGTTTGAAGTTTGTTTGCTTCCCACAAAATCTGCGCACATATCTTGGTTGTTGAAAATTTGTTTGCCTCCACAAAATCTGCACAGATGTAACAGCCACAACCACATATATCCATACTAGGGCTGGGCAAGGACGGGACGGGATATGGGTCGTCTCACGTCCCGTCCCGAAAGTTATAAGCGGGACGGGACGGGACGGAATTTATAACTTTTTTTCTTCGTCCCACGCGGGGCCTGTCCCACATGGGACGGGACGGGCCTAATCCCCTAAAACTTATGGACCGGTTATATTCAACATTTGTTCTTGTTTTATCTCATGTTTAAAGACACAAATGATAAAAAAAAAAAGAAAGAAAAAAACTCTATGCCGACTTACCGATTCAAAAGGCCTACATTAATGGGTAGTACATTCAAAACGAATACAAATTACACCAAAGTATGTCTTACCAATTCACATTCCAAAAATCTAACACTACAGTAAACTAATGATAACATTTTTTTTACATGTATGTCAATCACAACACATAATTTACAAAAGATAACATTCTTATAATATTTATTATTTTTATAGTTCTTATCAATATATATATATATATATATATATATATATATATATATATATATATATATGTATATAACAATATAATATTTATAAAAATATTATTTGTATATATGCGGGACGGGACGGGCACATGTCCCGCCCGTAAATTTTTCACGGGACGGGACAAATAAATTTTTTTTTCAAATTCCGGCGGAATCGGGACGGGACGGGATTAACCGGAATTTATGTCCACCCCCAATCCATATATATAAATATTGATATTTGATATAAAAAAAATAAAAAATAAAAAGTCCATCATCTTGCAAAAATAAACGTTAACATATTTATCAAGGTGGAGTTAACACCTCTATCGTGATCCAAGTAAAAATTTTCTAAAAAACGATGAATGACACTCTGAGATTCGGTCTTCATATGGCTCAAGGTCTCACGATGGATCTATTAATTTGATCCAACTCTTGAATGACTCCAACATTCTTGTGATAGAAGATACATTTAAATAGTCTTAAATTGTGGTCTACCATTGTGATTATTCTTTTATACACAATATATACGTAATAAAATTGATGACACTCCTCAAAGGAAGATTATTACACCAAATATGGTATAGAGCTTTATTTCCTTTCCTTCCCACCCTTAGCTTTTGAATTTTCCACCCTATCCCTGCGGCGCTACATCTTAGAAACCCTTCTTCCCTTGTTCGCCTATTCTCCTCTCCGCATACTCTCCTCTTTGGCACATTGACAAAAGATCCTTTCATCCCGCCTTGGCAATCTCCAGCATCCAAAACTTTATACCTATCGAGTTTGGTGCCAAAAAAGGACTGAAAACGATGGCATATGTCTTTGGGCCGAACACTTCCGAATCACGGATAAGGCTCATTGTGTCCTTGATCACATTGATAGTATGGTCACTCAGCCAACTGACATCGATGATGACTTATGAAATCAAGTCGATACAGTCTTAATCCGATGGATATATGACACTATCATGCAAGATCTACTACTTTCCATGTTAGGATCTAATAATTCAAGTTTGGTCCGATTTTGTAACACTTTGGAATCTTTTTGTAAGCTTTTGTAAAGTTGGATCTCCTTTGAAATTTTGTTTGGACTTTGTATGATTTTTGGTTGGTTGTATACATTTATGATGGGAAGGTTTTATATGGGTTACAAGTTAAAAAAGTAGGGTTTTGTTTGGGCTTCTCATTAATTTATCAAGTGGGCCAACAGGTGAAAAAGTAAAGCTAGTAGGTCATTCTTACCTTGCATTAATCCAATGCAACAACCCTACAACATTTCAGCAAAACAATAAAAACAAAGTGGAGGCACTTTTTGATATGCATTGTTCATACATTAGAAAAAAGGAGAATACAATATATAGACAAAAGAGAAAAGGAGGGAAGAACACGAGAGAAGGTTGCAAATGAGAGAAGAAGGAAGGTTCGAGAGAGAGAAGACGAGATTTACAACACTGATTGAGAATGAGAGAAGGGGGTCGAGAAGGACTTCGAGTTCGGCGGTGAAGATGATTTCACGGAATCTCAGGGAGCTTTCTTTTCTTTCTGATTTTGTGTAAATCTTGTTTGGTGTTCTTTGGTTTATATAGTCGGCACACATCGGGTCTCTCTTGAGGCCATTTACGTGTTCGTTTGTTTTGGGACGGAATCGATCTAGATCCGTCTCTTGTTTATTTATGAAATCGGTTAAAAGTTGCATATACACATATGCTTAAAATCGACATTACATACCATTCTTGAGCTAGACACGACAACCATGAAAGCTTGAACAAAGATCAAAAATGTGTTCAACGATAGCAAAGATTCTCGTGTTGTCTACCTTGAAAATGCATTCTCTAATACTCATGTGGAGATGTTTGGATCTCTGGTCTTCCAAGTGAATATAATATTGTTGTCTCTCTCATCCAACAAACCAAACATCTCCCCGACTGCAAAAAAAAGTTTTGTCTAAACTTATGTTGGAAGAAACACGCCTCTTCAAATAGGTAACTAACTCCACCCGCAATACTCAATAAGCTCGTGTATTCCATGCAGATTTTGGCTTCACTAAATCAATCAAGCCAACAACAATAGATAATTAATGCCCTACAAGAACTCGAGAAAGGGGACGTGGTTGCTTCTATCGTCATAGGGGTCGTGGACTCGCATGGCCTCATCAAGGTAGTCCAAGCTTCCCTAACATTACCCTAATGCAAGTTGGACACTACTAGGAAGGACCCCTCGACACCCACCTCCACCGAGTCCTTACCAACGCGCCCTGGCATTCTTGGCCCTCCTCCACCTCACCATCTTGATTTCGGCATGACACATTCTACTGTATATGAAACATACAACCAATAAATATTACACAATAATTTCATGCTCTTACAGTGCAACAACTAGATCATTTGTGGTATCTTGACACATGTGAAACATCATTCTCGTCCCATGTTGTAGATATCAATTCTTCATGCCCTTCTTTGTGTCCCCTTCAATTATTGTCGGTAATGGCCAATGCATTCGTACTTAGGGTCAAATAACAACTATTGTCCCTACTCAAACCAAACTTCTAACCTAGATAATGTGTTACTTCTCCCCAAATTATCAAAAATCTCATATTTGTGCACAAGTTAACCTCTAAAAATAATGTCTGCTCTCTATCCCATTACACCTCGTGCGTCTTCTCCTCACTCCTTCTCGGTCATTGCTACTTCCACTTGTCATGCTCGCTCAGGACATCCATCTTTTACTTCTCTTCGCTCTAAATTTCTTACATGTAACAACGAGTTCAAGCCTATCAATTGTCTTGCGTGTAAATTAGGCAAACACACTTGCTTACCTTTTCAGCATTCTTCAAATAGTGCACTAGCTAACACATTTTGATATAATTCATAGCAATTTGTGGGCATCCCCTATAATTAGTCACGATGGATTTCGTTATGCTCTTATCTTAATAGACGGTTTCGCAAATTTTCTATGGATTTTCCCTCTTAGATATAATCTGAAGCATGTAATCATATCATCCAATTTCATACATATGTCCATCAAAACCTTCCAATGTGACAATGATGATGAGTTTAATAATCTCTCTCACAAACGTTTCTACTACCAACGGGGTGCAATTTTGCTTCTATTTTTCTCATACATTGTCTCAAAATAGTAAGGATGAACGAGTGATTCGAACAATTATGTGCTCCGTGCTTTTTTTGCACATGTTCCACCTCTATGTTGGCATTTTGCCACTGAAACATCATGCTACCTTTACAGCATCACCCCATCCATTTCATCTCACAAACTCAATACTCGGCAAATCCTGTTTCGGCGCTCACCGACGTACACTCAACTTCGAGTCTTCTACTTGTTCGTTATGCTACCCGAATCAGTTGGCCATAACATCACATAAACATGCCTCTCACTTAGTCCCTTGCGTTTTTCTTCGCTACCCACCCCATCATCGCATGTATCATTGATTGGATAGATCCCAAAACCAAATAATTCTATCTTTGCATGTCACTTTTGGCGAGTCCATCATTTTCTTCGTTGCGTCTTCTCACAATCCACATCCGAAATTACATCTCTGAGGATACACATCCATTCTATACTACCCTTTTATATCCTAATGAGCACTTATTTGTCACGCTTACTACCCAAAACCCACCTTCACTCGCCGGCTTTCTCCTTATTGGACCTATCTCACCTGTCCAATCCACTATCTCCCCTACAGGATCCATAAACCCATATAACCCAAATCTCATCGCACCAAACCCCTCTAACCCTATTCCCCTTACCCACATACCCGATTCTAACAATAAATTAATCCTCCTCAACACTCAATCCAGACTGGAAGCAACAGAGGTATTTACGGCCAAATATAATTTTTGACCTCAATACCTCCACTCTTTCATCCATACCTACATCTCACAAAAATGACGCTCATGACCCAAATTGGAATGTGGCTATGAATAACGAATATCGAGCTCTTCCAGGAAACCATACATTGGTCCTTGTCCCAAAATTCTCCTAGTGTTAACATTGTACGTTGTACGTGGTTGTTTCGTCACATGTTTCGGTCTAACAGGTGTCTTGAATGGTACAAATCCCATCTTATTGCAAAAGATAACTCCCAACAAGTTGGAATTGTTTGTTCTAATACCTTCTGCCCGGTTGTCAAACTAGCATCCGAACGCTGCTACATCTTGATGGCTTAAAATTGTGGTTAATCCACCAACTTGATGTCAAAAACACATTCCTACACGCTAATATTCGGGAAACTGTTTATATGTTCCAACCACCAGCGTTTTTGGACTCCCGAAATCCTTCTCATGTGTGTCTTTTGAAGAAATCCTTGTATGGTCTTAAATAAGCCCCCGAGCTTGGTATTATCATTTAGCTACATTCTAACAACAATTGGGTTTTATCAGTAGTAAAAGCGACACTTCTCTCTTCGTCTTCCGTCAAGGTACACAACTTGCCTATTTGTTATTATATGTCGATGACATCATCCTTACAACTTCTTCTGACACATTTCGATCGCATATTGTTCACCTTTTGAGTTGGGAATTTTCAATGACGGATTTGGGCCGCTTCACTACATTCTGGTATTTTAGTGAATCATCATCCACCAGATTGTTAATAATCCAAGAGAAATAAGCACGAGAGATCATCGCCAAAGCCAATATGACCACTTGAAAGCCTTCGACCACCCTAGTCGACACTAGTACCAAACTACCGGCCACTACAAATCCGCCGATTACCGATCCAACGCTCTATTGAAGCCTTGTAGGAGCCCTCCAATATCTCACATTTACTCCTCCAAACATTAATTACGCCATCAACTAGATTTTCTTGTGCATACATGATCTGAGGGAATCACACTTTCATGCTCTCAAGCACATTCTCCTATATATTCAAGGCACTACCTCTCTCGACACCACCATCTCAACTTTCTCAGCTCCCCTCATCATAGCAACCTATACAGGCACTTATTGGGCCAGATGCCTTGATACTCGTTGCTCTACATCAAGGTATTGTGTATTCCTGAACGATTTGCTTCTCTCTTGGTCATCCAAGTGACAACCGGTCATCTCTAGGTCAAGTGTAGAAGTAGAATGCCGCGGCGTCACCAATGTTGTTTTTGAGTGCTCATGGCTTTGTAACTTACTTCTTGAGCTCCACTATCTAGTCTTAGTTGCATCCATCGTATACACAGACAACATCAGTGCTACATACCTCACGCACAACCTGGTTAATCACCAACGCACATTCAGCTTGACATATACTTTGTTTGCAAGAGGGTAGCCATCGGTCAGGCCGGGTTCTCCATGTTCCTTATGCTTACAAGTATGCAAACATATTCACCAAGGGTTTACTAGGTAATTTATTTCTTGATTTTCGATCCGGTCTCACTATCCGCTCTCATCCTATTTCGACTAAGGGGTATGATAGAGGATGTATGTAGGTAGTCTTAAATTTTGGTCTACCTCTGTAACTATTCTTTTGTGTATACTATATATACATAATAAGACTATTGACACTCCTCAAAGGAAAATTATTATATCAAACGTGTTCTAGCACAAAAAATAGAATGTGTAGTTTATCCCACTGATATATTGTGGTATCATTGTATTTTTGCCTAAATGCCCAATCATATCTACCATTCCACACATTTTTAACATCGGCGCGCTTGTGTTGATCAAAACACGATATTTGTGTTAATATAACATATTGACTTTGTTGATCTAAACACAAGAAAAAGTTCGAATTATCTTCATGGTATCAAAGTACATATTTCGCTTAACAACAACATTTTCCTATTCAACACCATATTCCACCAATTTAAAATGGGCATAGTTCGAATCTAAAACAACCGGTTTTGTCGACCGTATACAAAATCATCGGCATTGTCTAATCCCTATCCAACAATGGTTTAGTCCGATATAATCTTGATGAAACCTTTAAACTAGGGTTGGGCACAAATCCCACAAATCGGTCCTGTTTCAATCCCGGTGGTTTTCATCAAAAATATAAATCTCATCTTGTGCCGCATATATGAAAAGTTTATATATAAAATAAATATTTAAGCCTAAATTTATAAATATTAAACTGAAAATTATAAAATAGTAGTGTAAAATTAATATTATATAGTTTGCGAGCATTGTTGCGAATGACGGTGAACTAACAATTGAAAACACGGAATTTTATTTTAATGGCGAGCAAGTATGATTATTGAACTATTTAAAATTTGTTATAGTTTACTATCTTTTTTGTTATTCAATATCAAGTATAATGTATTCTTAACTTTTTTTTCTATCTTTTTACTTGCATAACATGAAAACACCACTTTCAGCAAAAGCAATTGTACACATCCATCTACAAAGGGGAAATGAAAAGCGAACTTAATTGGGACATGTCTACGAATGAGTGATAATTGTGTAATTATGTTCTTAAGTTTTATTTGTAATGCTTAGACTTTAGACAGGTTAATTATGTTTTGTAAACCCTCTTGCAACATTCTATTTTGATGTCTTACGTTTTAAGCATGATATTAACGAATATTTGCTTGCATAAATTGTTATCTTTAAACCGAAAATAAATTATATATAGGTCATGCAAGATTGATCTCGTCACGTCCCAGTCCCAATCGTGATAGGGTCCGATAATTTTTAGTTAAAAGAAAAGGTCCGTCCTGACCCCATCCCATATATGATAGGCGGGATAGGATGTGAGACAACCTCAATCTGTCACGTCTCGTCCCATGCCAACCCTACTTTAAGCATCGGTGTTTCCCAATCCAATCTAGTTTTGGCATTGGTTAAACACTTAAACGCAATAATATTGGAAATTTTCAAAATTTTCATCGGCCGTGTCCGATCCAATTCAGCATTATTTAATAACAACATCGGATTTGTCCAACAATAACATTAGCTTTGTCCGAGAACAAGATCCAACAAATTGTTTGCCAACGGTATACCGTGTCTTCGGTTTGATGAGTTTTATTTTATTTTCAATCTAACGTTTATTCTAACTTACTCTTCGATTGCGGAAAAATATTAGGATATAATAAATTGTGATTTATCTTTATGATTATATTAGGTAGGAGTGAGCAACATAGTGATCCAATCCTAACACCTAGATATCTGAATATAAACTTTTAGAAAACCCCTTATCCGAAGCTTGCCATATATTTCTGGATGGGACAATTATTCGTGGATATCCGGTTGATCCCATTTCTAAAACTTAATAGCCGAAAATTACTTTTTTGGTTTGGATAATTATATACGAATTTCCGGTTAATCTAGAATCTTTAGTTTGATATGACTGACCGTTTGATCCGAAAATGACTTTAGTCGGATTCGTATATTCGACTGGTTCAATTGATCAAAATATATTTTTCTTACTTTAATTTGTTTGAAAAAATTGTCAATAAATAACTCAATATCACGTAACATATTTCAAATAAAAGTAGCAAACATAATAATGATAAGAAATTGATTATAGGATTTTAAATTGTATGTATCTTTATCTTTACATATTACATCTACTTCATAAAATACAATATTCATGATAAGAATTTAATAGGGTTTTAGGTTTCTGTATGACAATATGAGATCTTTTTGTAAATCTTTGTTTAATTTCGTTGACAAATTTTCACAGTTTCATAGATCCAAACACTCCCTTTTTTTTTTTTTTTTACTACTACAAAATCATAGTTTTAAATTCAACTTCTATCTTTTAATTTTGTTTTACTTATAATCATATCACCTTAAAAGAAATATTATTTTCAAAAAACTAACACTAGTACCTAACCTTCAACCTATGAACTCTAAACTTTTGTATTCTTTTTAAATTTCCTCGAAACTAAACTATATTCATAACAATCGAAACCTAAAACATTTGATCTCGTCCAAATCTATTATCTAACCTCAAACCAACTTGGAAACGAAAATCATACATCGACACTCCTCTTTTGAATTCAAGTGGAAGAACAAGAGAAATAAGAGTGAAAAGCCTAAATATTTTGGAATCAAATATATTTTTTGAACAATCTTGAGCAATCGAGTATATCTTTAAATAATCTCAAATGTTTAGCTCCTGAAGCAATATTGAGCGATAAGTTCTCGCCTGAACAATTTTGAGCGAGTAGCTCTCTTGTCTAAATATGATATTTATATGGTTGAATTGGCATTTAGGGTCTTTTACACTATAGAGTTGAAATTTAGAGTCCTACCAATTACAAATTGAGAAATAGGGCTCCTACTTTACTAGACTAATTCATAAATAGGACAAAAAGTTGACAAAAGTGATGACTAATGAGTGATGGTTGTTGTGAGTGATGATTGTGACACTTTTGATTGACATTTGAAGGGAATTTGGGGCCAAAAAAAGCAACCCTTTGTCCAGAAAAAATTCGCTTATCCAAAAATCTGCTTACCCAACTAATGTCACAATCATACCCAAAAATAAATTTGTCAAAGTACATAAACATACTCGAAAACAACATACCTAATAAATCAAATATCAATATAAAACAATATCCATAAATTGGATAATATTTTATATTTATGTCCAATTTAAACATCACTTAATACAAAATCCATACCCAATTTAAATTTGTCATACCCAAAATTTTCAAAACTCAATATCAAATGACATTTGGTCATTACCCAAAAATTCGCTTGACATTTGATCATTATAACACATTTTGGGTAACCATAAAACATATCCACGATATCACTTTAAATATAACACATTTTGGGTAACTATAAAACATATCCAACATTATAACACATTTTGGGTAAGTATTTTGTAAGATATTGATATGTTTGGGTAAGTGGTTTTT
This sequence comes from Fagopyrum homotropicum, assembly GCA_033239125.1. Taxonomy (NCBI): domain Eukaryota; kingdom Viridiplantae; phylum Streptophyta; class Magnoliopsida; order Caryophyllales; family Polygonaceae; genus Fagopyrum; species Fagopyrum homotropicum. The sequence continues at coordinate 140,494,129 of BSWB01000003.1, read as the reverse complement.
TCGTATGGTTGTCAATGTAGTAGATCGAACATGGTAAGTGCATATCCTAATTTTGAAATCGAAATTTTGGGTAATCAAACATAAATCGTCATACAACACAAAAAAATAAATAACACACCTAACATATGAACGATTAAGTGGGAGTCTCTCTTACTTTATTTAAAAAACCAAAAAGTATGAATAGTAAACATGCTATCAATATTTAAATGTTGTGCAGTACCATCATTTCAATTATGTCCTATTTTTCTAGGTTTAGGCCTAATTTTTATTATTTTCTCTAGAGGCCAATTTTACAAAAGAAATATATAAAGGACCTCATTTCCCTAATTTATTCTATTTATATTACGTCTTCTTGCTTGTTCTCTTGACCACTCGATTACTTTATAATCTACGGAGAACCTAATCACAAATTCACTACCCCTCCTCACTTCAATCCACTCGTGAGCAATGTTCAGGCCTTTAGACAGCCCTTCGGATCTAGAATTGAAAATCTATCGATGAAGGGCGATTTGTCATAAAATAGATATAAAAAGTGGTTCTATAATTAAATATAAAAAAACCTTTAACCTAAAAGTTTGATCAACACCCAATTAGAAAATGAAAAAGAAAAATGGAAAAACAAAATAGAAAAGGCCGCCCCACGAGAGGCAATTTCCGAACTTACCTGAATTTTGCTATCCAATCTCTATCTCTGGTTCGCCCTTTGAAGTTTCCTTCTTTGTTAGCTTATTTGGTTTTGTAGCCGCGTTTGCTCCATACGTTCAAGCAAAGACACTTTGATTGAGTCAAAAACCAAATTACAATCTCGAAGACCCCTCTCAAGCTCTACGCCGGCGAGTCTTTCTCACCGATCTCTCCTTTTTTTCTTATATTTAGCCTTCGTGTATAATATTTGATTCGTTTTGTGGATCATCTGTTTTCCTGATCTTGGTTAACTCCATTTCCAATTTTGTTAAGAAAAGATTCTAGGGTTTTCGTTCATAGGTAACTATCGGGCCTATTTTGGACTAAGAGGTCGCTTTTCATTTCTGAAGGTTGTACGAATTCGAAATTGATGTTTTCTGGATGTGTCTCATTCTTCTCTGTTTGGTAATTTATTGACTATTCGATTGATCTGGGGACCGTGCATAATTTGCAACCGGTACCTAAATTAGGTTAAATTTGGTTTGGCATATAAATTAGGTTAAATTTGTGATTGATGTATAAGATTGGCAATCAACTGATTAAGTTTCTTGTGTCTCTATACCACTGTTTGTACTGTACTTTGAGCTAAGGGTATAAGTTTGTAGGCTTGACATTTCACCAATTCTGCAACAAGTTTCTTATGATTTCTCTGCATAAAAAGGCTGGCCTCTGATAGGGATGTATACTTCTTGATGTCTGATAAGTGGATTGAGCTTTTCGCTTGTGTGCTTAATTTCTGAACTTATATTTTTTAGCTAGATCCTGTGATAATATGTTTTTCTAGTTTGAACATGTCTAGGATTTTGTAAAATAAGTGAAATGACCTTCACATATTGCCTGTCTTGCAGGTTTAAGTTTTTACACAGTTGCAACCCTGATAACTTTGGAAATGGGACTTTGTATATCAAAGGTGGGTGTGTTGATTCATGTTTGTATCAAACATAACTATATATGGGCTTATGAGTCACATTCTAATGTTATTCAAATTTCATTTGTACTTTTAGAATGACAATGATGGAGAAAGTTCTTATCATAACATGGAATTGGCTGGTGGAAATGTCCACCTAATTACCACGAAACAGGGTTGGGATGAGAAGCTGTCCCAAGCAAGTAGAGAAGGCAAGATTGTAAGTTTAATTTCGTTCTGCTTTAGCTGGGGTTAGTCATGTTTTCTAGTTTAGTTGGTACACTGCAACATAAATTATGTCTGGAAAGTAAGAGAATCGGAATATTTAGATCTATTCATGTTTAATTGGACTATATACCTCACCCAAATCTGACACCATCTATTTTTGAGTAGGTTTTTAGCAATAGTTTTTGTGACAGTGGATTGTTGTCTATGTTAACAAAATATAGGAATTGCTGAATTCATCTCATAATCTTCTTGACGCTGTACTGCCTACAGCTAGGCATGTTTATTAAATGTAAATTTATGGTGTTCTGAGAAGAAGATAAAAAAAACACTTGAGAATATGCATTCCTTTTTATGTTTTCCTGTTCTCTTTATTCTATTTTATGATGAAGGCTACGATGGCCCTAGTCCAGTGATGAGAACATTTGGCTCTTGCTTTCTATTTCATTCTGCTCATTCTTATAGATAGACCAATTTAGTTCATGATTCTACACAAAGAGAACATTGGCTCTTCCTTTTACACTTCTATTCAAATAGAATTGGGAAATGACCCATCATGAATTTTGGTATGGGATTTGACTACCAACCATCCTTGCAGTATTCACAACCATTTGTATTCCATAATAAAAAGTGGTAGAACAACTGTTACTGATAACATTTATTTCTCTTTATGCTATTTCAAAGAAAATTGAGCAATAATATTGCTTTTGGCAAATCTATAGTTAATTTTACTGTATGTATTGGAAGTTCTGTTAAAACGTATATTCTGACAGGTCATTGCAAATTTTAGTGCTGCATGGTGCGGTCCTTGCAGAGTGATTGCACCTTTATACAGTGAGCTGTCTGAGAAATATCCTTCACTGATGTTTCTAACCATTGATGTTGATGAGCTAACTGTAAGTAATTCTGTTGGCTTTGATGGCTCCAAGAATCCTCTTTTAGAATTTGAGATTCCACATAAGTATCTGCTGCGGGAAATAATCTGGATTGTATTTTCTTTTAGAGCTTGAAACTTATAAGTAGCATCGTTCTGAGGAACACATTTTAGGGATAATCCAAAGAGTCTTCTATAAAGACAATGATATGGAACATTAGTTAGGGAAGCTTTGTAGACAAAATGCACTAAAAAAGGCAATGCAATTATATGTTCATATTTCGTTTATATGTCAGCTGTTCATTCTTAAGATTAATGAGAAGCCAACTTACATTCCTGGATAAAGAGGGGATTGTTTCCTCAGGAGTTTTGTTGGCTCTACTAATTATGATATTGTCATGCTTAGGGCATGTTTATCGGTACAAAGTTTGAAGATCTTCAAATGACCTTGAGCATAAATACATGACCTTGAGCATAAATATATTAAAATAATCAAAAGCATCGAAGATCTTTCATTTTTGGTGTTAGGGGTAGCATCTCAGATTTAGAATGCTTGAACATAAAAAAAAATGAAAAGAAGGGTTACATGGCATAATATGATTGGTCTTGATAATTGATAAATAAATCATAAAAATATTTCTTTTATTTAACAAATGAAAAAACAATAAAAACAATAATTATACCATCTTGTAGGGTTTATTTTTATCAAACTATAAACACCCATATATATATATATATATATATATATATATATAAATCCATTTATACCATCATTTAGGGTTTATTTTTATCTAGCTAAAAAGTATTAATTCAAAAATAAATTAAATGAGCAAAAGGTGTATTTGTAATCTAAATATATACATATGATTGTGTTATTCTCAACTCTTAAGTATGTTTCTAATACTTGATATAAAAAGAGAGTAACAAAATGCATAGAAGATGATAAAATGAATATGTTCTAATAAAATGGATACATTTATGTGAGATGCTTTTATGAGGCGGTTGAGTGAGAAAATTAAAAAGTGTCCAAGATCTCGAAAAAGAGATGCTTTGATAAAAATAAACTTATAATGGAAAAGGTTTATGATTTACAATCATAGTGCTTTTGAAATTCCAATCTGGTGAACATATAAATATCCTTTTGGTGTCATTTTCTGGTGGATAAATTGATAAACTATTGACACAAAAGTTGGCATTGTAAAACCCCAATGCTCAACAGTTAACTTCTTTTAAACCCAAGTAACGTATATGTCTAAATGCTGCAGGAACTCAGTACTTCATATGATATCAAAGCGACGCCAACTTTTTTCTTCCTCAGAGATGGACAGCAAATTGAGAAGCTTGTTGGAGCCAATAAGCCAGAGCTACAGAAGAAGATTACTGCTGTTGCAGATACGATAAGCGAGTGCGAGCAATGACTGCTATGAGTGGGTATGAGGTGAATGCATGAACATTTATTGATTACGTTGCATGTTAGTAGGAGAACTGAACATAATGTATTTACGAAGGTGCAACCCGTGTTTTTGTTATTCTTGTGCTGAACTTTGGGTGGTGAAAATGATCAGTTCTGTTCTGTACATTTTGGGTATATACTAGGTTGATTTTGTTGGTGATTTTTGAGTTGTTGACCCCAAATGGGTGATTGGGGGTAATCTCTTGGTGTTGTAAATGTGTGAAAAATGGTGTTTTCGTGTGAATTGTGCAGCAAAGTGATTGCTATGTTGTTGCAGACCCATATATAGTTTTGTGATGACTTTTGTCTCGAACTGTGGTGTTACACTGTTACTCAACATAGTTTACCATTTGAATTTTCAAGCATCTGATATAGTGCTGACAAGATTTGGAACATCTCCCTAGCTGAGAGTATCTGTTTCTAATTATTTAAGTATGTAATCCATCCTAGTGTGCTTTTTGGGTGAGAATTTGTAATGCTAAATTCGAAGAACCTAAGACAAAGTTACAATTTTGTTAGTCACTATGTTAATGTTTCGTACATACATAATTTGTTTTGCAGTTTGTTGTCATATCTACGAGGATAAATTCAATTTTCCATGGGATTCAGTTAGTTTTATCCCTCGTCCCTTGCATAAGGTTTATACATCAATGATAGTGTCATAGTGCATCGTACATATAACATATGTATATTTATATGATATTAGCTTAGGGTATGTTCATTTCCCATATCCTGATATCAGATATGGATATCAATATCGATATCAATGATATCGATATGAAATTGATATCTGATATCTGATATCTGTGTTTAGCAATATGGTGAAGTATATCAGATATCAATAAAATGTAGTCAAACTAAGCCCTGATAATCCAAATTTCAAGGTTAGAGAAATTATTTGTGGGTTTGTTGGATGGGAGGAGTACACATTGGTGCAAAATATAGACCAATTGAGAAAGATTCAAGAGGACAGTATCCCTCTTTCATATCATATTGGCCTTCTTGGTATCTTTGTTCATTGATCTGAACTATTATCCTCATATCAATCCATCCTAATGAACCCGAGTTTTGAATACAAGAATGGCTGGGTTTACATCATATATAGACAGATAGCAGTTCTAGGATGAGAAGTTTAAAATCACAACACACAATCACAAAGAAGATATTTGTAAAAAGAAATAGAGAGCAGCAACGAGAACTGTTATCCTCATATTCAACAGAGAAGATATTTGTAAAAAAAATAAAAATCGAACCTTGCAAAAAATTGGCAGAGAAAGATAAAAGGCAAGTGAAGGATGCGAAGATACAACTCACAATCACAGAGAAGCATAAGAGGTCGGAAATGGTGATAAGATTGAGAAGCAGAGATGGAGAGGGAACTTGTGTAGAAATAGAGAGAGCGGCAACGAGAATTAGAAGAATCGTGATATCGGTGAAATTTTTGGATATCAAAATTCATAAATAAGTAAAGTGTGTAGATATCAGTATATCATTTTGATATCGATATATTCAATTACTAAACACGGATATCAGATACATGATATCCATACCGATATTTGATATCAGGATATGGGAAATGAACAGGCCCTTAGTGTTTTAGGTCTTGTACAACCCGTTTGGATGCATCTCGAAATAGGGAAATAGAATAGAAATGTATAATGAATCAAATGTGCACGACCATATGAACATTTGGTTCATGTATAATAATAGGTTATTAGTTATTATAATTCACAATGCACACGAGTAAATGAATCAAATGTGAAGTTAATCTTTGGATGAGTTGACTAAATAGGTAGTTTATGTAACACGTAATATAAATTAGACACTTTTTGTTATGGGTAGATAAACTAGACACTTTTTATTTTCAAAAAAAAAATTATTTGAAAATAATGAAAGATCATTCCTAATTTGTCATCCTTCTTTTCCTGTTTAATTTTAATATTCTGCCTAATTAAAATGCTAAACTATTAAATAAAGAAGTAATCTATAATTAATCCGGATATCTTGGCCTGTGATATTCTCATTATTTTTTTTACAGAAATAAGAAATTCAAACTAGGCACTTTCGTTTGTTTATGTTATGTACACAAGTCTGTCATTTACACAAGGTTCGATCGTTTTTTAATTACACAAGTTCTGTTTGCTTATGTCATGTACACAAATTTGTCATTTACACAAAGTTTGGTTACACAAGTCTGTCATTTATACAAAGTTTGGTTACACAAGTCTGTCATTTATACAAAGTTTGGTTACACAAATCTGTCATTTACACAATGTTTGGTTACACAAGTCCGTCATTTACACAAGGTTTGATTACACAAGTCTTTTATGTATTAACATTGTGTAATTAAAATTATGTATTAATATTGTGTGTATCATCAAAAGAATACACAAAGTTTGATTAGTAAGGGTGGGAGGGAGAAGAATAATTCGATAGTAATATATTTGTAGAATCTTAACAATACGGTTTTCTTTTTTTTTCAAACGGTTACCGTCAATTGGGTAGTCTACAAGTTACAAAAGATGTCTCATTTCACCAATTTTCAGTTTATCTTTTACATTGCGACGTAAGGGGTCATGTTATCCCCGAGTGATTATTACTTAGAGCATCTTCATCCCAGAACTATAAATGAGTTTCTTATCTGACTTTTCTATTACTCTTTATCTATAATATTAGTTAAAGAACTCATCTCCTCCATCCCAAAATTCACTAGGTTTCTTTAATTATTTTTGTTCTATAAAACTTTAACAAAACACCTATCAATTCCCTACATTTAGGCAAAAGTAACAAAAACAAATCTGATTTTACTCTTGAATTACGTGAGTTGGGCAGGATCCTTCAGATTTCATTTCTTCTTCAAGAGACTTCTTTCCACTCATTACCTATATTCCCTCACCCATTCTGACATTTATTTTTAATTTTACAAATTTAAATAGGGGAAGAAACTCACAGTATCTAGAATGCAGATGCTCTTAGCTTTTTTTCATTAATAAAAAGCGCATTAAAAACGCCAGAGACTACCGGCTCTCCTTAACACAAAAAATATGAATCAAATGTGCACGAGCACATATTATATATGCACACGACCGAATGGACCAAATATGCATATATAATTTTGGTTGCACATGAACCCCATGAATATGAACAATATCATTGATATAAATGAACACGTTAATGGAAGAGATATTTTATTTTCTAAACGAGATTGCACGTTACCAAATTCATAAATGAACATTATGTGATATAATCTTGATGACTATTTCATATCAACTTCTTACCTAATAGGAATAATTTCTTGGTTCAATATGAGACGTTCATATATTTGTCTAACATCTTTTAGAGGTTCTCATTCCTCTCCGTAAAAATGGTTATCTCCGAAACGTGACCCTATATATGTGTGTGTGATTTTGAATCATATAGGAAGTGGTCTTAGAATCAAAAGTGAGAAGACTTATAACCCTTGGATCAAAATAATTTAGGGTTGTAATTTGTCCAAATTAATTAATATTGGTCATAGACTTGAACAATAGTTTAGTTGAACAATTGAATAATTAGTTATATAGTTGAACAATTTTGAATATAGTTGAACAAGTGACATATATAAACAATTAAAGATAAAGTTGAACAAATACATGTTATATTTAAACAATTATTACTTGAATTAATGATTATGAAATTTTTTTCTACTTTTGACCCTAAAACCCCTTTTCCACTTGAATAGGGAAAAAGAAACACATTTTGCATTGAAAATGAAAAAAACATGCACCTTATAGAAAAAAAAAGAGGGCGCCAACGCCCTAGCTTTTTTATAAAAAAAATTTGCAACTACAAGCGCTTCGCAATTGTGCCCTACTTGGACGTCGGCGTCATCTAACGGCGCCTAAATTTGCAAGCGCTTTGGGGTTGAGGTTCAAAAATTAATGGTTGGCGAAGAAAGGGCTTAAAGATGCTATGTATAACACTCTTATTGATAGCGATGCTAATTTATGTTGCGTAGAGTCTACACACCAACTACCTATCTAGTTGGCCGTTGTAGGACAACGTGTGAGGTTCGTGTCACCTTTTTCCTATTTTTTGGTCGGGTAAATTGCTGCATAGTTTTTTTTCTGGTCATGTTGTCATATGTGCGTACTGCTCCTTCCTTAACCCGGTGATGCCGCCGATATCGCCCTCCGACTTGACCGCCTAGACATGCTCCTTGACTCTACCGCCGATATCGCCCTCCAACGGCGACGACTTCATCGTTGCCGCTAGCGTCTCCACCATCTACTCCGATTTTGTTCGCGCTAGACCTAGCGTTGAGTTTACCTTGTCCATTCCTACTCCCTATCTTGTGAATGGAGATAAAGAAAAGATGATGTTACAGGTGATATGAGACTACGTTGTAATGAAATTTAGGGTTTCATACTTGAGTAGCTTCACTTTGATTTCGTACTAGATGCGATGAAAATTTGCCTACTAGGGAACAATTGTAAGAGTTTTGATCGGTGATCTGGGAATAATTGTAGGAGATTTTTATTATTATTGAGTGTGGGGATTTCAATTTTGGGAAATAGGGAAGGATGTCCGTCAATGTTTGTTAATATGTCCTAAAGAAAATTTTCTTTGTTCAGCTGAGGTTCCTTACGAATACGGAGGGCAATGCCTTTCTTCATTGTCGGCTTATATCTTTTCATGGGTGTGGTGATGGTAGGGAGCGAAGTAGATGTTTCTCTTGCTTGGTTAGTCATTTTAAACTGCAACATCTCTTTGCGGTTGAACGCAAGCTATGATGCACGGACACTTCTAGAAGACGGCGTGTCCCGTGTCCTGCCGTGTCGGAAACGGGAACACAACCGGACACGGCTCGGACACGGTCAAATATGACCGGACACGGTCAAGACACGTTTTCAAGGTAGGACACGTCTAGGACACGGTGAGGACGCGGATTGTGTCCGGTCAAGACATGATCAACGAAATAAAAACTTATATACCGTAATATTTTTTTATTCTTTCCCATTTATTCAGACTAAACCTAGCTCCACTTGCGAGATTGTGGTTGTCGGAAGTAGGACACCGATCTTCTTCTCCGGCTCTAATGTTGAAATGTTGTTCCGCCGGCCGACTCTTCTCTCCATTTTTCTTATGATTTTATAAATTAATTTTGAATCTTTGATTATTAATTTAATTTGTAATCTTTGATTTGTTAAATGTTGACTATGTTATTCTAATTCTTTCACTTTTTGAAATTCACAAATATTTATTATTATTTTCCTTTGTTGATCATGTTGTTCGGTTATTATTGATTTGCAAATGAATAATCCATTCTTCAATTTTGATACTAAGTATGATTATTTCATATTATAAAACTAAATATGTTTATTTCTACGTTTTGTAAGACTGAAAATGTTTGTTTCTAAGCTTTTTGTTTCGATTATTTTATCATCATATTAATATTTTTATCAACTCATATATCATTGATTTTTTTCATATATATGTATCTCATTATGATATAATAATTCTATATTTCAATATCTTTAAAATAATATATTAATTATTTTACTCGTCGTGTCCCCGTTTCCTATACTTTTGAGGATTGCCGCTTCCCCGTTTCTCGCCGTGTCCGTTTTCCGTGTCCGTGCATCATAGAACGCAAGAATAAGGTTCAGGGCATCCTTGAGTGTGATTTTGATGTTTTTGGTGCGTTTGTAGATGTGTTGGTTGTTCTTAAGATGTGATTGTATGACCGATGTATGGGTCTTAATGCTTTGAGTCGTGAATGTCGTCACCCTGATGGCGCGATTTCTTCTATTGGTGAGGATGATTGATACATTTTGGGTATCTCGAGGCTGGTTGTGGGTTTCTCGAGGCTGATTGTTGGAGATCAAGTTGTGGCTGATGATGGGAGTATGTTGTTTGATGAAGATCTGTTGGAGAGGTTATGCGTGTTCTTATTACTAATGTGAAAAGCATCTCTCACAGTTGTCGTCTTAGCTTCTCCTAAGCGTTGTTGGGTGCTCTCCTGAAGGTAGTTATTGAGCTCGGGTGTGTAGATGCTTGGGTTATGTTGTTTTTACTTCCTTGGTGCACTTTATAGGTATTCAGGCCTATGAGTAGGCGAGACAGTAAATCGGGAAGTAGAAAGTCGATACAACATCAATGGATTTTGTAGGCCTTGTCTACATGGGGAGAGGTCCAGGATGTTTCGAGTCTTGTGCAGGCCTTGTTAGACACTTCGGATCATAGGCCTTTTGGGATGGTTGATGGTGGCTCGGGCAATAGAGATGTTTCAGAGGGAAACCCTAATATCAAGCCATGTCTTTGCAAAGTTTCAAATAGGTATTTTACGGCCGATGTTAAGGTTTTGTGTTCTTTTGGAGTTGGTCCTTATAATGAGGAGACTTTGAAGTGTTGGAGGCTAAACATCCCTACGAGCCCCCTCCCCCCTTGCACTACCTTTCATGAACCACCCCTCGTTGTTGATATCAATTTGGTAGTTAAATGAATTAAGTCCTTTGTCAAAGGTACTTCTTGCGGTAGAGATGGTATAAGGGAACAATACATCTTAGACGCTATGTGTGATGAGGGTTCTTTGGTTTCCATTGGTCTTTTGACAGCGATTACCTCAGCGGTTAATTTATGGTTGGTAGGTAGGTGTCCGCTAAGTTTGGATGATTTTGTGACTTCGGCTCCTCTTACACCGTTGTGGAAGTCTGACATCTTCTGTTTGGAGTGGGTAATATATGGAAAAGGTTGGTGTCTAAAGTTGTAATGAAGGGAGTGTGTAATGATATGAGAGATCTCTAGTTTGGAGTTGGTGTTTTTGGTGGTACAGATGCTATTCTGCACAATGTTATTAGAGTTTTGAGTGATCGATATGCCGATGGTTCTCTCGCTATGCTGATAGTGAATTTTTTTCAATGCCTTCAATCTGATTGACATGACTATTTTGCTTAGGGAGGTTAGAGAGATGTTCGTCTATCCCCTTATGGGTTGATTTCTTGTATGGTCAGGCCGCCTAGTTGTACATTGAAGATAGATTTATCTTGTCGGCTACTAGTGTGCAACAAGGGGGTCCTTTGGGGCCGCTCCTCGTTTCTCTTGTCTTACACTTGCTTCCACATAGGGTCAAGGACATTTGCAAGCCTCTTCTACATGCTTGATATCTTGATGGTGGTAAAATTATTGGTCGGTCTGAGGAGGTGGTTAGAGCACTTGATATCATTCGAGAGTTTGGTCCGGGTTTAGGCCTCGAGTTGAATGTTCGTAAAATTGAGCTCTTTTAGCCCTGGTGTGATGGGTCAAAACTTAGAGATGGACTATTTCCACTGAACATTGCAAGGCTGGCGTTGGTTGTTAAGTTGTTAGGTGGGGTAGTGAGTAGAGATGAGGGATTTGTTAGAAAGCTTGTCATGAAGAGAATTGTTAAGGCGGTTGAGTTGATGCATCTTCTTCCATAGTTAAGGGACCCGTAGAGTGAGCTTATCTTGCTGTTCTTGTATGGATGTTGCGAAGATGTATTTTGACATGATAACTTGTCATCCGGAGCATTGAGAGAGTGCATCAGCTTATTTAATGTTGGGCTTCGTAGATCAATCGATGATATTATGGTTTGTGGAGACCCTTTTTTAGAGATCTTTAGTGGCGACTTGCTTCTATTCCTATTCGATTTGGGGGACTTGGATTACACTATGCTATGAAGATGGGTTCCTTTTCTTTTGTTGCCTCTAGGGCCAGTCTTGGGTGCTTCAAGATCATATTTTGCGGGACAGTGGAGTAGTGGATATCAACTTTGACTTTTATGGAGCTTTGGGCAATCTTCAAGCTTATATTCCTAGTTTCGATCTTTTTGCCTTTACTGTCAAGAACACCGTCCCCCTAAATCCCCACACGCTTTGGCGAGTGCTCTTTTCGGTAAGATCGTGCAGGAGATGGAAGTTGTTTTTGGATGCTTTTAAGAGCATGCGATTCATTGTAAAGAGCTCATTGATTTCAAATATAAGCATGCTTTGATCCGTGATGTTTTAATTTATGTGTTCAGGAGAGTGGGGTTCTCGGTTAAGAAGGAGGCGTCTATGTCCTTCTTGATTGACTCAAGTGAGGGAAGATCCACGTTGAGCTCAGGGATGTCTTGGTGTTTGGATGGGTAGGTGGAAAAAATGCTTGCATTAATTTGACTAGGGTTTTTCCACTCGTTTGTTTGGGTATTGGGACTTTTTGTGGTGGGTAAGGTGGCGTTTGATGTGGCTTCTGCTAAGATGACCAAACATGAGAGAGCTTGTAATGAAAACCAACATGTGTTTCTTCCGTATGCTATTAAAATTTTCTAGAGGGTGCAACGGATCCTACATGATAATGTTATGTCTACTAGATATTTTGATGATGTTTTTAGGAAGATCGGATTTGTTATTCAGAAAGGATTAACGGCACAGCTTGTTGTCCGTCTTTCTTCTAACTCGATGTAATTGTATCTATATGTATTATTAAAACAATACCCATTTTGTCCACGTGTCAACCTCTAAGGCCATCCACGTCAGCATTTTTCAATTTATTTACAGATTTGCCACAACGTATTTACAGATCTGCCATTAATTATTTTATAAGAAAATTTTTTATTAGAATTTGTAAACAATCATCATGTCACGTCAATTTTATTAAAATTAAATAATTTAAAAAAATTAAATTTACTTATCTACCAATCAAAATTGATAAATTGATCTATTCTAACTCGATTTGTTGAAAAAATCTAACGCAAATCTTCTAACAAGATTTGACACATTTGTTATATTTAAAACTAAATCAAATTTTGCTCCTCTATCATTATATAAGTAAAAGTGATAATATATTAAGGTATAAGTATAATACTCAAATAATAATCTTTGTAATAAAATTTTAATTATGTTCTTTTATTTATTTAAAAAAATTAATCCTCACATGTTAGTCATATTAATTAATAAAAAAATTATTTTAATTATAGATTAATATCAAATATATAATGCTAGTGAAAATATAATATTTTTATTTAGACAACTCCACACAAGGTGCGAACACTAAACTAGTTATATTATATAATAAAATATGTTTACTAGAAAAAAGAAGAAAAAAAAAATCAAAATTATGTATATAACATGTCCTTTTTATATAAAAAATCCGGAATTTGAGCTTGCAAGTTAGTTTTTTATATTCGAGTATTTCTTAGAAAACCTTGACAAACGAGGGTTTAGTTCCATTCTTTCCATTTGGAGTATTTAAACACCGCCTCACTTTCACTTTCGTTGTTCATTGCTATGTTGCAGAGAGGAGAGAAGATAGGGCAGAAGATTATCTACCCAAGAACAAAGCGAATTGCACCACTTTCACTCCGTTGTAGTTTCTAAATAGAGCGACTATTCGCAAAATTATTTTCTTTATTTATTATTTAAGAAGAAAAAAATCAAAACCTTCTCCTGCGATGATCTTTTTACAGTGTTTCATGTAATTCTAAAACTTCCCGGGTAACCGTCTTTTCATTGCTATAAAATTATATTTTATTGCTCGATTTACTTATTTCTTGCATGTTATTTTTGAGAGTTAAACGATCAACTGATGTAAGAATATTTGGGCCTTCATATTTAATGGTGATAGGTTATTTTCTTTCTTTGATTATTTTTCCACTAAACTATTCATTTTTTTAGTTTTAGAAGAGGGTGCTACAAATCGGTCAATTGATGAATGGAGACAGCTTTATAATCAAATCATGACACATGTAAGGAAGACCAAAATAGATTGTTACTCGTAATATATTCAATATTATTATGACTATCATGGGTAATCTTGATGAATTTGTGAACCAACTTGTGAAAAAGGTGTATTGTAATTCATGCTTGATTTCAAAATTTATATGCATATATATATATAAAAGAAGTTTTCACACAAGGACAGATATTAAACTAGTTATTGTCAATAATAATAAAGTTATGGAACAAAATCTCATGTTTGGTTATTATTGTAGACAAATTGGGTTTGGTCCAATTAATAAGAAAAAGACTTGGAGCATGTTTGGTGGAGAGAGATGATGAGGATGAATGAATATTCAACCTTCATAAAGTTTGGTCTAGTTTACTGTATTAAGAATTGAAGACCCAAATTGACAAATCCAAATAGTGAATAAGCCACAAAGAGAAAAGAAAGAACTCAGAGGGGAAAGGATCCAAATGATCAAAAAATGATGTCTAATTTCAAACCGAAACCCACAAGAACCATATTAACAAAGCAAACTGAATTACTTATACCTTCATTGCAATCCAATAACTTTCAGCTACATCCATGTGGGTTATTTCCAACTCTTGGTTTATATGGGGATCATCAGTCAAAATCTCACTGGCAAGGGTTGTTAATTCAGATTATGTCATAAGCATCATATAGAGTGCCCTTGGAGATATGGCTTAAAACTAAATCCAGCCTCCCTAATCCCTATGATGCCATCTATATTCCTTCTAATCTACAATTTTGTTTGATTCACAATTAACACTCAAAAGCAAAAGCCTTCATGATCATATTGATCAACTACCTTTCTGTTTTGATTACAGATGACAGACCAAATGACCATTAACAAGCAAAAGGGCACAATCTTAAACACCAACATATTAAGCATTTTAATGTACACAAGGAAAGCCCATATCACAGCTTCAAGTTCAGTTTTTAAGTGTGCAGCAATTATGCCACAGCTTTGCAGCACAAGATTCCATTTAGTCCAATGTTAATTCATCTAAAACATACAGCCTACCAACCAAGTTGAGGAAGCAAAACAGAAACCACCAAGGGGTCGATCTGATTCAATCAAAATAAACAAACTTCAAACAACAATGAAATTAAAGCATTAAGCATCCATAAATTCCAGAAAGGCAAAAGCAAATTGCAAATACACATGATGGAAATGGAAAATCCATTGTCATATAACTGATCAAAATCCTATCTCTGGGGAAATAGCTTACATTTTAAGGATTAACCAACAATCGGCAAATCCAAATGGTTAGCCAAATTCCAATACCATCCAAAATCGAAATATAATCCTAAAAAGCATTAATATAGAAAAAGGCAGGAGAAAAGGGAACAGAGAAATCCGCACTCGTCTTCTCCAAGCTCATTAGTTCTCCGGAACCTCGACATCTCCGTCGCTAATCTCCTCCTGCAAATCCTTGGGGTCCTTGCCATCGACGGTGCATCCAACGGAAACACAAGTACCAAGAATCTCCTTGACAGAGCCAGACAGATCCTTAGCCATGGATCTGGGCCTCATTACCCTAGCGATCTCAATGACATCATCCAAAGAGATGTTGCCATTATGCTTGATGTTCTTGGTCTTCTTACGGTCTCTCTCGGGCTCCTTGAGAGCCTTGATGACAAGCGCAGCAGCAGAGGGGACGACGGTGACCTTTGCCTGACGATTCTGGACGGTTAGCTTGACGGTGACTCGGAGACCCTTCCAGTCCTTTGCGGTCTCCTTAGCGATGTCTTCTCCGATCTTCTTAGGGGAGAGACCGAGTGGTCCGATCTTCGGGGCGAGTGAACTCGCAGCTCCGACCTCGCCTCCTGTCACCCGGACGAACACATCGACGACCTGAGATGGGTCGAACTTCGGCGGCATGACGAAGGTTAGGGAGAGAGTAGGGTTTAGGGGAATGGAGAAGGAGGAGACAGCGGCGCAATGCGGAGAGGGAAGAGATTTATAGGGTTTTTCCTACTTGTACTACGAGGACGCATTTGTTTGATTCCGGGTCCGGATTCGGGTTAAGCCTTTGGGGCCCGGTTAATTGTTTCCCCAATCCGTGAGGACTTTTTTTTAATTATTTTTTATCCGATCTTATACTAAGTTTTATTCTTTTGTTAATAAATTTATTTATATTATTAATGAATCTTATTTTTAAGACATAATACAATTTGTTCATCCACATTTATTTTACTTAAAAAAATTTACAACTTCACATTTTAAAGAAAATCAGGCTAAATATATTCAATATAAATAGCTAGTAATACGTAAGAATAAAGCACGAATTCTAATATAGTTTATTTATATAAATATTTAACTTACAAACTCATTAATATTACTGCCAAAATAATATATTTCAAGATATTCAAACAACGGTGTGTTAGGAACTTGATCAAAAGATTTCGGCAACATTACAAAATGACCCAATAATTTTAAAAATATATGTAACTTAGAGCATTTAAAATATTACTATATGTTTTTTCTATTGCAAAATTATAGTTTTAATTACTACATAATATCATTAAAAAAAAATTATGATTACAAAATATATCGAAATAACATTTGAATTTGGCTAATATTTAGTATGAGTGTAATACATAATGACAATATTAATTCAGAAAATAATTATTAAATAACATTTTGTATGGATTTACATATTTATAGAAATTGGTCAAATATATTTTCAAACACTTTTACCAAAACTCTTTATTTTCAATATTAAGTAATTGATACTAATTTATCCCAATTTGCATTTATTCTTACACAAACTTTTATGCAAGTCTCAAGCAGGTCAACAGATGTTGTTAGAGCCTCTGCAGCATGTCGATACTTTACTGCCCGTTTAGTTAGAACGCTGGAATGAAAATAGAATAAAATCGGATAAGGAAAAGGAATTGAAATTATAGGATTAGTTAAAACTTAAAAGACCTCTAATCAAACATAGTTTTTTATTGAGTTAGAATAATTCCATTACCGAAAATAATTGTGAGCGCTTTCAAACAAGCCCTTAAAATGATACCAATACAATATCGGGTTTCTTAGTCAAGTATGTGACTGTTGTAAAAGCTGCAATTAAGGTGCACCAGTACACTACAATGTGAATGCTGATACAGCAAATGACATCTGTGACAATTTACGTATACATACATATATGCTATACATACTGTATGCCAATAACTTTTCCCCCCAAAAAAATCAAAAGAAATGACTAGTCATAAGAGGTCTTATATACGGATGAGCTCTTCGACCAGTCCAGAGTATCAGATCAGTGACAATTTAACTCGAGATGAGAAGTCACGAAAATGACTCGCGAAGTATACGAGCCACTATCCTTGAGGTTAATCGAGTTAGCACTTCAGGTAATACTTGAGCAGATAAGCCTGGCAGCACCGGTAGAAGCTCTCGGGTAACTCTGTTTATGTCTATAACCTGCCAATCATTCTCAACAATAAACAACCAGCTTCTACAAACGTATACACCAATCATTCTCTATGTGATATAGCTTTTTATTTTGTACATTCAACAGAAATATCTTACCTCGTTCGGTCCTGTTGAAACTCCTCCTGTTAAGAACCCGAGTACTCTCTGAACATTGGACAGGATAACCTTGTCTTCTTTTGTTATGGTGGGAAAGAACATAGCAGGTTTAATGGGTCCAAAAGAAGGAATCACGTTCACGATATTTCCGATCCCTAAAGCAGAAGATATTCGTACCAACTGTTCCCTTGCTACTGCATCGATACCTTTCACAATCTGTTCATAAGCAAAGTCAGTCGATCCTGTTATACACCTATTGCTAATGATCGTCAATCAAAATGAGTACTTTAAAAAGGTAGTATAAAAATCAAAAGTTGGTGACAGATGATGGGTGAAGGTCTTCACCGATCATCCGACCCGATACACCCGAAATATCTAAAATTCGTATATTTAATTTGAAAATTACAAAATCATGAAAGTTTTCTTGTTATTTATCCTATAATAATGTATTATAATTAGTTTTGTATATCTAGTTTATTGATATTATTTGTTTTAAATATGAGAATTTTGTACTTCATGAGCGAAAATACTTTAAAAATGCATTATAATTTATCAATATTAATAATTTTGCATCACACACAGATTAATCCAATTCACTTGGTCACCCTATGGATGACAGGTGGATCAGTGGCTGCACCCGATAAGGTTAACAGGTAGGTAACGGAAGTGGCTCATCCACCTGTCACCCGACTCATTGACATCCCCACTCATTGACATCCCTAGCGACATCAGAGGTGAGAAAATATAATTAGTTTATCAGTACCTCATCAAGAAGAAACTCCCGGAAGAAGTTCCCTTTCTGAGACAGCAAGAATGACAAAGCTGCCCTTGTCTGAACTTTATTATCTAGTTGAGATAAGTTTGATGGAAGCTCAAGCAATGTAGTGCCACTTTCACCTTGAAGAATGCCAAGTTCTGCCATCTCACCTTTCAAGTCTTCTCCACCTCCACTTTTGGCTGCTTCTATGAAACTTTCAAAAGCTTGCATGACATCAATGAATCTCTCGGCATCAAAAACTCCTGATTTTCCATAGATAGTATATCGCAGTGCAGTCCTTAGTCGTGGAGATTCATCAGTTAATAGTCTCTGTCATTTGGAGGAAGATAAGTGTCAGAAGATTTATATAAACTCCACCTTTTGTTAACTTGGAATTATAGTGAGATAGATGAATATTGACCAACTACTAAGTGGTCACAACAGTTATAAATCAACCTGAAGTCAATCACCCAATCAATTATGTGAATTTACCTTCTTTAGTTGATTTTAGCAGGAATATTAATAGTTCATACTAGTAACTCTTGAGTCTTGATTAGAACGGTGGTGTTACTGGATCCTTCTTGTATGTCACCTTTATCTTGAATCAAATCATTCCCTTTTTAATATCATTGCTAATTAACCACTTAACAACATATATAAATTGAAACCAGTAACACCACCATGGCACTATATAAAGGAGGAAAGGTGACTTAATTGAGAAAGCATTGAAAACTAACATGTCTTCACCTGCCTTAAAGAAGGAAAGAAAAACATGGTCCTCTACTAGGATGAAGCTTTAGGTATAGATCCATACAAAAGGGAGAAAGTGTTGCAATTGAAAAAGTGGTGAACCTTTCCTGCCTAATATGCACCATCTAACTGCAACTGAAATCATCATAGATTGACAATAAGCCGTAGTCTTCTCTATGTATTTCAATTTATGAGGATGACATGTCCATGCACTGTGGAACCAATCCTCAAAAGTCAGTGCAAAACTATACATAGACATCTGTTAAGTTAATTCTAGAAAGGCCATTCGATATTTATTTTACATAATAAGCCATCTCAAGCAATTCTTCCGTCTCACCTTTCTAAGGGGCCCTTTTACACTTCCTCTAGTCGCAGATCACTTTTGATTAAAATGGAAAAGATTGACACAATTCCAAAGTTAGAAGAAAGAAAACATCGACTTCACTTCATACCTGTGCGATATATGGGTAGGCTTCATCTACTATTGCAAATTCTGGATCTCCAACTAAAGCTATGCCTTCCAACACCCCTATTGCTCGTATTATTAGAGCAAAATAAGGTGGTATCCTAAATGGATAGTCAAATGTTATCTGTGCTAAATCTGAAGCCAGTTCCTGGAAATTTATATTTTTTGCTCCTCCTCCTTCAAGTGCTTGATCAAAAACTTTCGCTAGAACAGGCAAAATAGGCTCCAAATTCACTCCCTCTGGAATGAAACCAAGTTTGACAAAATCTTTCACTATAGCATCATAGTCTCTATGGATGAGATGAGATATTGCTTCAATCATTCCATACTTCTGATCATCTGTTAATTTGGTGACTAGACCTGTCGTAACAAACATATACTCTTGTGAAATGCTAAAAAAATGCATTGTCATTTAGACGGTAAAGGTGGAACAATAATGACAAGGGGCTCTCTTTTCAATGTAAAGGGAAGTAATAGGAACAATAAAAAAAAAGTATGGAATGATATAGATTTATGCCATTCCCAATCTGTGAAAATATCTAATAGGATTGTAGGTTTCTGCATTTTTTTAGTATAAACTTATAAATAGGTCCAATTTTATTTTGATCAGTCTTTTTAGTTGGTAGAAATGTCTATATTCACATGTCATGACCACAAATTGTGGAACATAACGTTTTCTATGAAATGATTATTAATGTGTTACCAGTGGTTTATGGAAGATGGGAGTTCTGGAGCTAATCAAGTAAGAAACAGAACTGGTTGAGGCAGTACATCAGAGTCAGAGTGGTTTAGTTGCAGCATCCTACCAGTATTAAGCTGGGTAATCATGGTCTATACAATGTGAAGTCTACCTTATCTCTAGAGTCTAAAACATTCAGGAACAAAGGACTCTCAACTGATATAATCCTAATAAGGTTTATTGGGGGCATAAGGTGGGACTCCAACCAAACAATTTATTATTTTCACCTGAGCCCAGAGAACACTGAACACGAGCAGCATAGATTTTAAAGGAGACGAAAAGACTACTGCCAGTCATAATCACAGAAAGAGCCAGGCATAATCCAGTTAAAGGAGTTGGGAGAGATTACATAGATACTTAAGATTTCAACATATTTACCATTTTCCAACAAATCAAGATTTAAGTATGGTACATTGAGACTAAATTCTAGTATGAGACTGCTTTTAACCTTTGATGATTCTTAATGTGTATTTCTGAGGAAATACTTATATGCTCTACCCTGCCCTTCCACTAAGAAAATGAGGATATTGAATTATCGGTTTTGAGCAGCAAACACTCCAGCTTAAATCTATTGTGTAGGTACCTAACCAAAATTCTATTATTATTTTTTTCGTTAAGTTTAATTGTATTAGTTTGATTGCATATTTCTACACGTGTGTTTGTGAATTGAAAAGAGTGTAGTAAGTTTATTAAAGCGAGGACGAAAATGATTAAATAAAAAGAACTTATATTTGTGTCTCTGTCATCAGTGCTTTATTCTTTCCTTCTTACATTATTATGGTCCTTCAGCATTTGCATCCTTTATCCAAATACTTTTGAGCATTGATTTAGTTATTAGATGATCACCCAAAGAATACATCATAGATTAAGTAATTACCAAAGTCGAGCACAGCCAGCTTGCCATCTGGAGTACGGATCAAATTTCCAGGGTGTGGGTCAGCATGGAAAAAACCCGTGTCAAGCAACTGCATATATATTACAATAAAGAAGATGAGTACAATTTGAAAAGTGACTTCACTATAAAATTTCTATAACTATTAACAAGGTTCAGAAAGATGACAATGACAGGGTAAGGGTTGATGATGGTGATTTGGAGTGGGCAAGTACTTTTTCACCAAATAAATTCGAAGAAAAAAATTGACATAATTCTTACAGATCTTGTTGATTAGATGACAACTTTCTTTTAATAAAAAGCATCGCATAAGGAGAAAAAGAAGAAGAAAAAAGAATCTATGAGAAGACATAGGTTGAAGAAATATCCTAATATAGGATTAATTATAGCCTCTAGCTATATTTACAGGAGCTATAATGAGAAGGATGCTGTGTATATATGCAAGATATAGGCCAAACTACTATAAAATAATTAAGAATTAGATTAGATCATATCTAGGCTTCTAGCATAAACACCACTTGTTTGATAGATCAGATATCGCTTTACCATACTTGAGATATAGTGATATATGAGTGACAGAGTGAGGATCATTCTAAATCCCTGAAACATGATTACTCAAATAAATTTATAGATTTTTCCCTCAAGTGGGTGAATTGCTACAAATGCAACAAAAATACAGAAGATGAATCTTCACTTCATATAACGCATTGCTAAAAGTACACTGGTAACTCTTAACAGTGATAGAATTAGAAATACACATCATCTCGATGATATACTTACCTGCTTTAGATAGCATATTACTCCAACATTAACCAGTTGACCAACATCGTCTGCTGTGCTTTGAGAAAGTTTTTCTCCATCAATCCACCCCGTTGTAAGAACCTTCCTTGACGTATATTTTTGATAAGTTTTTGGAACGACAACCTGCAATCCAAACATAGGGTACTTAAATATAAACTTTCCTACACGAGTGTCACTTAATTCTGCTAAAATATCTTTTAACTTGTTTGGCCACACATAGAGAAGAGAGAGAGAGTCGTGAACCTGCGGAAGATCTTTTCTCATCATTTCAGCAAAAATAGTCCCATTTTCTCCTTCATTAACATAGTCAAGCTCCTCAAAGAAACGTGCAGCCCATTCATCAACCAGGCCAACCACATCAACTGATATCTGCCAAGGCGAAATTTGATCAGCTGAAATCCAAGTTCACAACTTTGCATCAAAAAGAAAATGGGATGATCAAAGATATGCTTCCCTGATAGTATAAACTACTAGAAATAGGAAGAAATGTATAAGAAAAAATTGGCATGTCATGATGTCATCAGACAGGATGTTGAAGCACTATATGAACAAAAAAAAGGGATAAAACTGGAGAGAAGACTATTTTCCTAAATTAAAGTTTATCTTTAGAGTAACTAATGGATGAAGCTCATGTTTTTTCTTTCAATGAGATTTTATATGGTCAAGCAATTAACCCCCAAAATGGACATATACCTCGAACTGCAATTTTCATTTTTCACTAGTTTTACTTAAAAAGCAGCTTCCTTCATTTGTAAAATTTAAGTTATTCCATCACACAGTATTCCAAGTAAAACAAGTGTGTTGTATCAAAAACCATAAAAAGTCAAAGATACAAAAACCAACCAAATTTAGCAATTATGCAATACCATTTTCGCATTTCAAAAGAGAGGCATTTCCAAAATAGATACTCACAAAGTGAGATGTCACCTAAGAAAAGAACTAGTCAAAAACTAATTATACCTGTGGAAATTTGAGAAGAACCAATCCCAAATTACGAATGATATACAGATCAATAGTTACAGTCTCAAGAACAAAAGGCCTCTGCACTTTTACTGCAACAAGATCTCCATTTTCTTTAAGACGTCCTTTGTAAACTTGTCCGAGTGATGCTGTGATTTTTCATAGATAATATAGCTTAACATCATACTGGCTCCGCAAAAAATAACAAGACCTATATATTAACATTAAGATCGTTGATTATGGAAAATACCAGCAGCAATCGGCGAGGGCGAAAGCTCTGAATAAATATTCTGCCATGGCGTACCAAGCTCTTCCTCAATGAGTGCCATTGCAACATCATCTGGAAATGAAGGAACCTTCCAGTACCACCGAAGAAAATCAGATTAAGAAGCATAAGGTTGGCCAAAGGTAAAAATAAATAAATATGTGGCAAATTAGATATGTACAATTTTCAGGGTAAAATTATTTTCACATACATGTAGGAAAACAGATTACCATGTGCAATTTTTCTACAACTAAAGGGAAAAAAGTGTATCACCTTATCACATAACTTTTGCAGCTCAACCATTGCAGCTGGTGACAATATGTCAGGACGGATACTAAGTGCTTGCCCCAATTTGATATATGCTGGTCCCAAGGAAGTCACTATATCTCTCAGTTCAATGGCTCGAGCAACCTCATTCTGATACCAATAGATAACCAGTTAAAGAGCCAGAGACCTGGAGATTCATACAATAGCCTCATTGTCGCATAAGTAAGTGCTTGACATGAGACTGTTTGCGTTCTTATCAGAAACTCAATTTATCAGTTACCATATCATGCCTTATATCTTATCAACATGTCTTACCATAAGTCAGCAATCAAGTTGAAAAATAGAGTCACTAGAAAAATGATGGGTGTAGTGAACACACAACAAATAAAAGACCACAGTTGCAATCTGTTTGGCAGGTTTCCATAATAGATACAAGCTTTTTTCCAATCTAAGCTGACTCGTATATGAAAAACTCTACAGTCAGCTAAATTATAAATTATCTATTTCAACTTGAATGTGTTATGCAACTAAGAAATAAGTTAATAAACTGTAGACCTTTTGTAGCAAACTCATAAGTATAAGCCCTAGACTAGACGTCCTAGAGTATTCTAGATTTTATATAAGGATTTTTCTTATAGTGAAAGATGGGTAAAAAAATTTTACAAATTCTGGAATACTCTAGGACGTCTAGGGCTTATGAAAACATCAATGTGAAGTCACTATAACAATGAAGTTCACAAGCCGAAAAATACCAACCTCTTTGAGTTTCTTATTTATAAAATCCGAAGCCAGACCAGAGAGAAAACCTCCAGCAACAGAGAGCAACTGAACAATACGTGTTACGACAGCACGAGGCCGTTTTCCCCAGTACAAGGAAATGTTAGAAGGATCATAGACCAAAGGCAGAAACTCGCTGCTCTCATCAACCTGAGGAAGTCAGTGGAACATATTGCATTAGCAATAATGTCAAAAACGATTTTTTATTTATATTGCGGCACTGTATAGCCGTATGCAAAAACCTGTTCAGCAGAGTTTACATCATAAGCATATGTATATGGCTCAGAACCTAAAAGTATCAGAATATGCCAACTTTCCCATGATTATTTGTTCTCAGAACCCAGTAATGCAAAATACAATTTCAATCAAATGCTACTGAGAAAGTTAAGCTTCAAAGGATAAACAGATAGTAGTTTTTTTAAATCCATGTCGGTGCTTCTGTTATGAATCATATAGAGCCGGAACAAAATTTGGTAAAGGGTGGAAAAAACACAAACCTCAACCAAACGAAGACGAATACTGTCATCGGCAAATTGAGAATCAGACAAATTTTGGCCCCTAAGACCTCGCATTAGAATTGACAACTGTTCGTCGGCTTCCATCTGAGCCCTAACTTTCTTAATCTCACGCGACATATCTCCAATCCTCTGCAAATATTAATAAGATGGAGCCATAAATGAAAAGATTGAACAAAAACATTCTAGTAGAATGAACTGTCTTACCGAAGGAAGGGGACTAGCGGTCTCAAGTACTTTAGAAGCTCCATTATCGTCTCCAAGCTTTGGCGGACGAGTAGCCACTGCAGCGATTGTAAGAGGTCGCTTCCGATCTGGAAATCCATAGAATCTTCTTCTACTGGTATGGCCTTCGGCTCGGGTGGTGAAGTCGGATAAGAAAGGGCGGGAAAGCTGAGCGGCTGCCTCCATAGCGAGAAGAGTGGGGAGAGAGAAAGGTTGAGGTTTGCTTCTTCGTCTCCAACATCTGAATGCACGATGAAGATCATACTTTAACAGTTGAAGTTGAGGTTGGGAAATTGGAATCACTTGGCGCTCCTACTGACACGTTGCGCTACAATGAGCACTACAAACTCAAAGGCCAAAAAGGCCAAAGCCGTATCCTCAGTATTTTTTCACTTGTCTTCTATGGCTGTACACTCGAAACGCCGCTCGACCAACCATTTTCATTGCGCTCTACGCCAACTCGCCAACAATCAAGCATTATAAAGTCAGCTTGAATATTTTCATTGAACTTTAGTTACTTTACTACCAATTAATCCCTAGATAATTGTACTTGCACATTTAGTACCTCCTTAAAATCCAACACACCACGGTATTGACATGGATGTCATACTTCACATATTTACTCAGAAGAAGTTATACTTGACTGAGTTGTTACCCACGGTGATTTAAAAATAAAGATTTGTATCTAAAGACTCTTAAATAAATAAATAAGTAAGAGAAGAATTTATACGTTGCCCAACTTATTTTCTCATATTAAAATGACCGTACTATTTGCACCCTCAATTAGTTCTTTCATATAAAAATTCTCAAGTTTAAATTATAATTATGAGTTACTAATCATTGGGTTTTGATAGAGACTAATGATCATTACAATTGTCAAGTTATTAGTCGATGATTGGGTTTGATGGATTTTGTTGTCACAATTATAACTTAAACTTGACAATTTTCATGTAAAAGGAGAATATTTGGGATGCAAATAGTATGATAACTAAATTTAATTAATAAAGCTAAAATATTTATTCAAAATGATGAATAAGACTATATTAAAAATAAATTAGAAAGTAATGCAATGACTCTGCACTCTTTCCATGTTTCAAACAAAAAAAAAAGTCCAAAAAAGACTGTACTATTTACACTCCCAATTAGTCTTCTTTCATATGAAAATAGAAAGTACTATTTGCACCCAAAATAGTCCCCTTTCATATGAAAATTGGCAAGTTATAATTGTGACAACAAAACCTATCAAAACCAATAGTTGGCTAATAATTTGACAATTGTAATGATCATTAGTCTCCATAAAAAAACTCAATGAATAATAATCAACTCACAATTATAACTTAAACTTTACAATTTTCATATGAAAGGAGACTATTTAGGGTGCAAATAGTACGATCCTTTATTTTTTAATACTTAGTAATTAAACAATGCAATTTCATCCTTAATCTATTATTAAACTTAGATAGACCGCTTGTGTATATAAATATGAAAATTTAATTAGTTAGTTAGTTATATTTTGAGTTAACTTTTAATTTTTAAAAATTAGGCAAAACTTGTTAGCAAAAATAATAAGGGTTAGTTGATAATTTAATAAAGTTGAGGTACAATCCAAAATACAAATTTTACAGCTAGTGAGTTTTGAACTCCGGATAATAGACCCTCCCTCTCACCCTTATACCAACTTGATTAATTGAAGTGTATTTTCTTGTAGATACACAATATCTATTACATAAATTCAATTACACAAGTCCATCATTTCTCAATTACACAAGTTCGTCATTTACACTGTCTGTCTTGTAGATACACAATATTGTGTCCTTGTGTACTGTCTAGACGATACATAGTATTAATACACAATTCCGTCATTTTTCCATTACACAAGTCCGATCCTTTGTTTACATAAGGTTTACTACACGAGCTCAAATGAGTTGCACATACCCAAAATGCCGTCATTTACACAAGTCTGATCCGTTGTTTACACAAGGTTGAATTACGCAAGCCTCAAATGAGTTGCACAATCGCAAAAATCCGTCACTTACATTATTCTCTCATTTACACAAATCCGTCATTTACACAATCTCGTCGTTTACACATTTTTTTGTTACACAATTTGTCATTTACACAAGGTTCGGTTACACACGTTCAAAACCATTGAATTACACAAGCTCAAGCCCATCGAGTTACACAAGTCCAAGCCCATCAAATTACATGCACAAGCCCATCGAAAATTATAAAAAAAGGATTATATCGATAAAATTGGGTCAAAATCTATAATTAATCAAATTGGGGCAATCTGTTAACTTTTAAAACTCTAGGCCTTTCATGTAATTATAAAACCTATGCCAAAATCTGTAATTAACTTTGTATGACCATATTTGTAGATTTATAACAAATGGAGTCATAAACGCAAATATAAAATATGGATAATTTTTATAATTTAACCTAATTTGAATTGAAGCAAACCCTAAATGAGGCTTCTTCTCCAACTGATTTACGCAACAGCAGGCATGAATGGATGTTGCTTGCTATGCGGCGGCTCCTCCAGACGGCGGCTCCTCCAAGCAGGGGTTGATCCAGGCAGGCGATTGGTCGGCTCATCCAGGCAGACGGCTCCTCCATGCAAGGGACTGGCGCGGTTTCTCGATGCAAGGTGACTGGCCGGTTGCTCGATGTAGGTGACTGGTCGGCCGCTCGATTTCGAATTGTGGCTGACTCCTCCAGGCAGGCGGTTGGGCGGCTCCTCCAGGCAGGCGTCAGGGCGGCTCCTCCGGGCAAGCAGTTTGGCGGTTTCTCCAGGCAAGCGGTTTCTCCCGGCAAGCGGTTGGACGGTTTCTCCCAACAGGCGGCGATGGAGACTGCAGTGGGTCTCACCATTTCTTCGAAATTGGGCTCGTGTGCAACAACCAACCATTGATAGAGAGGGTGATAGAGAGTTCAGATCTGAGAGCGAGTTCTTTGAAACGTTTACAGTAACCCAAGATCTGAGAGCGAGTTCTTTGAAACGTCTACAACGTCTGCAGTAACCCTTGGATTATTTTATAGGATTTGAATTTTACGTATTTCCCTTATACCCCTTTAGTTATTTATTTTAATCTTTAAAAATTTAGACAAAAAATAGAGGGGCCTAGTTAGTATATGATAAATAAAAAAAGTGTCTTATTAACTAAATTTTCTCGATTCATAATTACAGGTGCTAGCGTTTATGCTCGCCTATATTGATTATGTAGTATCTGAATGGTACATTCACTTCTAGTCCTTCTTGTCACTAACTGTATATAATGTGCATTGATTTGTACCTATATGATGTGTTTGACCAATATCACATAACTTGCTACGTATGACATATATGTAATAAGCAAAAAGCTATCAAGACGGTAAATGTGACGTACATCAGTGGATTGGTTGTTGACGGTGT
Source organism: Fagopyrum homotropicum (assembly GCA_033239125.1). Taxonomy (NCBI): domain Eukaryota; kingdom Viridiplantae; phylum Streptophyta; class Magnoliopsida; order Caryophyllales; family Polygonaceae; genus Fagopyrum; species Fagopyrum homotropicum. Next base: position 140,465,896 of record BSWB01000003.1, on the reverse strand, counting down.
CATCCCATCTCCATTTGAGTATGTTGATATTGTAACAACCACACCACATAAATCTCTTCGTGGGGTACAACGATTTCCTTCAACAAGGGTGTTGTGAAGATTATTAGCAAACAAGGACAAAAAGTGAGGTATTCCCTTTCCTCATCTAAAATCAGGATCCATGCATTCTAGTTATATTTTTCAACATAATTTTAATGTGTAGCCCTTGTTTGGTTCAACTTGGGAAGTAGAATTCCTAGGAATAAGATACTACAATAGGTAAACTTGAGAAATAAGGTAAAATATTGTTCTTATGTATTATATCTCAATAACCAAATGTGGATGTTGCTTCAGATTTCATCTCGTGACATCAATAGATGAAGGTTATCACTTCTTCTATAGTTTTTTTAAATGAGTTATCTTCATGTTTCATTTCACCTGTTTGTTTCTGAAGTGTAAATGTAAATAAGGAAAGCTAAATTAGCTTAATAAAACATTAACTTGACATCAAACAACTATAGTCTGTATGGACTTAACTAGTTTATAATGGACATAACGAACACCAAACCTTACTTTGCCTTAATGCTTTTCCCCGGAAAAATGATTTTTTTTTTGTTTCAATTTTTTGTTGTTGAAAGGGTATTGATGGCTCAAGGGTTAAGAAAGCTCTAGAATGAGATCATACACCGGTCAATACAAATATTGTTCATGGAGATGTCTCTACTATGATTCTTGATTTCTTGATGGCATTCGGATGGGTACAATCTCCCTTTCTTCGAGAAAAGTGAATGAGCAGTGAATGAAGATTGTCTAGATAGAATTTCTTATATTGTATTTCAATGTATTGAAATGATGATCGAAAATCGTAAAATATATGCTTAGTGACCTTTTTATAAGTTTTGAAATATGGTTTATAAATTTTGGATTTGTTCTCGAAGACACTTATTTGCTAAAGTTAAATAGGAATTTAGAGTTACATCTAAGGACTCTTTTAGGACAATATTGAAAGATATAAAGCTCGTCTAGTTATTAAGGAATTCACTCAAAAGGAACGTATTGACTTTAAAGAGACCTTTTCTCCGGTTTCATCTAAGGACTCTTTTAGAACAATAATGACATTATTAGCTCATTTTAGTTTAGTGTTACATCAATTGAATGTGAAAACAACGTTTCTTAATGGAACCATTGATGAAACCATTTATATGGTCCAACCAGAACATTGTGGATCCAAAGATTCTAAATATATGGCTTGTAAATTAAAGAAATTCATCTATGGACTTAAACATGCATCCATGCAATGGAATCATTAATTTCATGAAGTGATTACCTCATTTGGACTTAAGGTGAATACGGTTGAAGATTAAGTATATCACAAATTCAATGAGAACAAGTCTATCTTTTTGGTATTGTATGTTGATGACATACTATTGACTTGTAATGATATAGATGTAAGACCCGAAGTCTTAGGGTCATTGTCCCCACGTCAACCATGCACGCGCAAAAACTTTTCAAGAGGTCACCCATCCTGAAATTTCTCCCGCACAAGCACGCTTAACTCTAGAGTTCTTTGTCCTCACTCGACCACTGTAAAAGAAGGATTATTTTTAACATGGGTAGCAACCCATCCATATAAGTTCACCATAAATCTCCATTCAAATGATGTGAGATGATAATTTACGGGGTGTTACAATCTTCCCCGCTTAAACTTTCCAGGAGGTCAATACCCGACCACTGGAAAAGAAAATTCCTTGTTGACATGGGTAGCAATTCATCCTTATAAGTTCATCGTAAATCCCCATTCAAATTGTAATAACCGAAAATTTTAAACTCCGTTTAAATCCGGATCCAACCGGATTCCGGTCCGCCAACTTTTATTCTCTTAAAATAAAATAAAACGATATTTAATTTCTATCATTTTATGTGACCTCGATTCACATAAAAGTGATAAATTACGTAACCGGAAATAAGCCCGTACAAGTAACGAGTATTCGTTTAAGCTTTGTTTTCTTTATTAGAAGAGCAGGCCCATTTCAATAACCTTCTGCCAGCCCAATAAGTTCTTAATCCTTATTAATTAAAATCTAGCTTAACCTAACCTTGTTTTACCCTAATCTAAACCGCCTAAACCATTCCTTACCTACATACGCCGCACGCCTGGAAGTTAACACCACCACCGCCCGCCGGAGACGCCACCAAGGCACTGCCCAGCCGGCCGTAGGAGGAGCTTCGGTAAGCCTTACGGATATCCCCCTCCTTAATCTCATCTTCTACCTCCTGGGCATACTAACCGACCGATCTGTACAACGCCGCTTCTCACGACCACCGGCAGCGCGATGTAACACCCCAAATTCTCAAAACTCGGGACATTACTGGTTAGGACCTCACAATGGGTCCCGACCTCAGTTTGACAACAATATTACTAGGATCTTGCAACAAGACACAAATAAGGAAAACCAAAATTCATAAAATAGTATTTTTAAGGTAATGAATGCAACACGGTCTAGCAGCCTAAAGTACTTAAACAAGGGAACAACGACAACTGTCTGAACAAAAGAAACCACAACAACCAACAACCCCAACCCTAAGGAGTACGGAGACCCGGCTGACCACTACTTCCGGATCACTCAGCTGCTGGTCTAACCTACGGTAAATCTAAAACACAACAAGAGAAACCATTAGCTAGTTATCTAAACATTAAGAGAGTAATAATAGCACACACACATAAAATAATAAACACCCATCATGCTTTCAAACAAGTCCATTTATTATCTTCATTTAAGTCATTCACTCTAATGATACTTATTTTGTGACACGAGGGATTTCCAAACCTCGCCTCCGCCCCCGTGTACCCATCAGGAGTGGATCCGATGCATCTCACCGTGTACCTGTATGGTCTGGGTATAGAGAACCTCCCAGTCTCCTGGCAGAGCTTGGCAGTGATGTCACGGCCCGTTATACATACACTTGGGCCTTAGCTCATAATGACCATGGTCGTCCTAACAAGTTATTATTATTATAGTCACGCACATCGCACACACAACAACTACTATCACTCAATTAATATCTAGAAACTGGCTAAGTAAGTCGCAAGGACTTACCTGAGTAAAATCACACTCTAACAAGTCTCAAAACGATCCGTACTCGTGGTAACTCAAACGCCTGTCAAATAAGGCATGTGGATCAATATCTCATCCAGATGTCCAACCTCATATGAAGGAATTACGGAAAAAATCTCTCTTACGGTAAAAGGTCATTTTACCCTTAGTGTCAACATTCTCAAAGCTTATTCTTGAAATCTACTAATTTCTTTTAGAACTTATTTTTCCATGATAAATTTCCAACTCTACTTTTAGAGCTTAAACTCATATTCCGGTTCTACGGAAGAATTTAGTACCATAATACAGGAGTTACACAAATCCTAGATTTTCATAAAGCAATCATTTTTAAGTTCGATTCGAGTTAAGATCTAAGATTTAGATTAAAAGTTTAAGGATTTCGGAAACACTCTTTAGTTCCTCTAATATACCTATCGATCATAGGGGCAAGAGTTTCTCAAGAAAAACAACCATAATTTCCATATAACCTCTAAGGTTGAACTAGAAGCCAAAAATCTATACTTAGTCAAATTTCCTTCTGCTATAAAAACAGCCCAACTGCTCTACTTTGGAACCTTATAGATTCAAATCCGACCGTTAACTCGTTCCCAAATTTTAACACAATAAACTACATATATCTACCTACAACATATCAAAAATTCAACGGTGGATGTTCGTTCTAAGATGTCGAAACTAGCTCCTAAAGTCAGCGGGTTAAGACTGGAAAACAAAGCATGCAGCAAGTCTCAACTTCGATTCTCCCTATCAACATAAATCACCCTCTTTCAAAGTACACAGGTTCTTGGTTCGAAACTCACTGCACCCACAAAACTGTAAACCCTACACTACACATCCTAAGTTTGATTCCTAGGGATGTCAGCTAACTACACAACCCAACTTCATCTAGATCAACACAGGAGTAAGGGAGGATGGAATCCTTACCAATCTGGGTTCACAACTTGGCTCGACCTTCCTGTTGCAAGGGTTGAAGGACTCCAAACTGGCACTCCGGATGGACAGAACAAGGTTGAGTGCAGCTCGATCCAGAAGGGTAGTGTTGGCTGCGAGAGAAGCTGTAAGGGATAGTTGATGAGGGTAGTAAGAGGGGAGCCGGTAGAGAAGGGATAAGACTCACCAGTCAGCAGGTAGGTTGCCGCTTGTCCACAAGAAGGAAGGCGTCCGTGCAAAGGCTGATCTATATGTGTGTAGTCGGCTGCAACTCGGGACTGCTCTTGCTGGGCGTCTGTAAAGGCAATACTGTCGGCCAAGACTGCCCTGATCTCTCGTCTTCCTTGCTGGTGGTGGTTACGTAGAGGAGCAGCGGAGATAGACGAAGAAGGGAGGAGAGGTAGAGAAGATTGTGATCGAGAGATGCAGCGATCTATGGAGTGTATCTGGACAGGTCTAGACGGCTGGAAGGGAAAGATCATCGCGGCATGATCTTCTGCGTGATCTCCGGCTCGTTACAAGGTGAAGGAAGGAGGTAACTGCTGCTCTCTGGGCTGAGACCGACGAACAAATGACCCTCTCTTCCTACGTCTCTTCTTGGGCCGCGCTGCTTCTCCTGCTGGGCTCCAAGGCAACGGTGTGGGGTAGAGACACGTAGTAAGCAGCCCAAAGGAGGTGCAAGGCTGGACGACTTGGGTTGTGGTGGAACGGGCCTAAAGAGGTGGGCTAGAAGGAGGTAAGTGTTGCTGAAGGTTTAAAACAAAAGTGGGCTAGTTAGCCAAAACATGTCAAAGTTTGTCCTATCCTTGTCAAGTCCATGCATGATCTCGTCGCAAGTTTGTCATGGCCTCGTCATAACTTGTCATGTTCTCGTCTTGATCTCGTCTCTAGGACGTCATGACCTTGTCAACGACAAGTCATGTTATAAACTAGGGTTTTGGAATTCATCATTTTATGTGACTAAAGAGTACATAAAATGATAGAATTTGTTTTAGTAAACCTTAAGTAGGGTTAGGAGAGTCAATCGATCGAAAGAGATCGCTTTGACTTGGACTTGTCGGAAATAAAATTTTTCGGATATTACACGCGACTTCGACCTACTGTACCTTCCACCGACCGGGGAACCGCCGCAGCATCGAACACCTCTTGAAGACGTTAACGCCGGTAAGGTTTTACCTTCCTCTTGAGTCGTCCGCCCCTTCTTCCCCTCTACTTCTCCTCGGCTTTCCTGTGCTAAACCAGAAAGTTGATCTCTTCAGTGGTCGCTGCAGTAGTTACTAGGCAGGAGAAGCGGTGCAACGGTAGAGCACAAGCGAGCCAGCTTCGAACCCTCGACAGCCACCTTGTAGAACCGAACCGAGCTGTTATTCCTCTCCGAGTGCGTGACGAGTGGGCTGGACGGTGAGTTTGATCCTCCTCTTTGCGTATTCAAAGCAATAAATGTCCCCTCCCTCGTACTAGGCAGCCATCCGTAACAATTTGCATATACTCGGAAGCTGGACGCCGGGTTTCTCGTTGTCAATTGACCGCAACTGTGTCCTCCATTGCTACTAGTGAGTGCTTCCTTAGTGTAGTATGTATATATATATATATATATATATATATATATATATATATATATAGGTCTACAAGTATTAGTGTAATGTATATATATAAGTATAAACATATAAATACGTAAACAAATGGGCTTAGTAGAACATGTCTTGATGAGGGAAAGATATATATATATATATATAAAAGTATGTATTTGTATGGATAGTGCAGGGTATCTGTATAAGTTTATAGGTAGGGATGGGAGATATATTTATATAAGTGTAGTGTATATACATAAGTATATATATAGATGGGTAAAGGTTAGAGTATAGATAGTTAGTCCGACCGGAGTGGTGTGCACGAGTTATGAAGGTTGCGGTGGTTCCTAGAAATGGTCAAATGTTATTGTTGATAACGAGTCCCACGTGCTAAAACATTCTAAGGACTCGCTATGCTAACTTAACCTAAACTCGTTAGATCCTCGGTCTCTTACCTTGAATAAATGGGAGGTTTTATCGAAACTTGAGAAGAGAGTGTTGTTGTTCTCTTGGATGAGTATATTTGGGTTTTGACCTTAGACCTAGTAGCCTAAGTATAAAGGTCGGACCTTAACAACCCTTCTGAATTTCTAAAACTTTGGGAATCCTATAACCTCTAGTAGACTGTCCTTGAGAATCAGATTATGGAAATAAATTCTAAAAGGGAATTTTAGATTTTTAGTGATAGACTTTTGAGGGTTTCCGGGATCAGGGGTAAAATAGTCTTTTACCTTAAGAGAGTTATAGTTTCGAAATTTCTTCTCTTGAGTTTGTACCTCTTAGAAGTTTATAACTTCTAAGAGTATGAGATGTGATTTTGATCCACATACCTTATTTTGGCAGGCGTTTGAGTTATCACGAGTACGGACCGAGTTGAGATTCGATAGAGTGTGTTTTGATTCAGATAAGTCCTTGCGACTTACTTAGCTAGAATCTGGATGTTAGTTGAGTGATAATAGTGGTGTGTGCAATGTGTGTTTATAATAATAACTTGATAGGACGACTGCTATTATTATATTTTAAGGCCCAAGTGTATGTATAACGGGTCGTGAAATCACTGCTCAGCTCTGACAGAAGATTGGGAGGTTCTCTATACCCAGACCATACAGGTACAAGCAGTGGCGGAGGCAGAAAATTTTGGTTGGAGGGGCACAAAAAAACTTTTTATATGGGAAGTCGAATATTAAGCTTGAAATTATACAATAAAATATATAAATTAAATAAATAAAAAATAGTTTACTTAAGTTTTGTACTATAAATTTGAGCTTTAAATTTATTTTTTTACTTAGATAAAATTTAAAATTATTTTATATATTTAGTTTCTTTTATAAATATATTGTCATATAAATTTGATAGTTGTTGATGAATTATTGTATTAAAAATTATATTAATTTTATTGTATTAGTTAGGAATTAATGAAATAATAAATAAACATCATTTAATCTCTCCATCTAAATATATTGTAATTTGTTTAAAATAAATCCATAAAATAAAAAGGAACTTTTTGCTACTCCCAAAACTCGAACCCCGACTTCATGTACCTCCTTCTCTTCCTCTACCAGATGAGCTAGTAGAACAATATGTAACATAATTCGTTTTAAGGAGGATTTTTTCCTTCTTTTTTTTGCTTCCTAAGGCAAAACGACGTCGCAAGCCGGGGCACCGTACCACTCGTTACCCTCCTTGGATCCGCCACTGGGTACAAGGTGAGATGCATCGGATCCATTCCTGATGGTTACACGGGGGCGGAGGCGAGGTTTGGGAATCCCTCGTGTCACAAAATAAGTATCATTAGTAAGAGTGAATGACCTAAGTAAAGATAATAAATGGATTGGTTGAAAATCATGATGAGTGTTTACTTTTGCTATGATGTGTGTGTGTGCTTTTATTATTTATCTAATGTTTAGATAGCTAACTAATGGTTGTTCTATTGTGTTTTTAGATTCACCACAGGTTAGAGCAGCAGCTGAGTGATCCGGAAGTAGTGGTCAGTCGGGTCTCCGTACTCCTTAGAGTGGGTTGGGATATTTGTTTTGTTGTTCTTCCTTCTTGTCAAGACAGTTAGTCTTTCCGTTGTTTAAGTACGATAGGTTGTTAGACGTTATTGCATTCATCCCTTGAAAATACTATTTTATGAATTTCGGTTTTTCTTATTGTGTCTTGTTGAAAGATCCTAGTAATATTGTTGTCAAACTGAGGTCGGGACCCATTGTGAGGTCCTAACCAGTAACGTCCCGAGTTTTGAGAATTCGGGGTGTTACAACATGGTATCAGAGCCAGGTTGGCAACAATGGTACTTGAAATCTTCTGAAAGACCGAATAAGTATTTGAGCAGAACACGAAAAGGGATCTGAGTTTTAAAAAGAAATTTTAGTTTTCAAATGCATGCATAGTCTAGTTGGGGATAGAAAAGTACGGCTGATCACCACTATTACCGCGGATCTCAGTATGCTTAGTATGGACTTTAGGTTTTACTTTAGTTGGACTTATTAGCTTGATTATACAGATATGTGATATAGATAAGTATATGCCGAAGTTTAGTAGAAATTATAGTTATATTACGTCCTTAACGGAGATAGCATAATGATTTTCTCACCCCATTGACACATCTAGGTAGATTTTGAAGGGTATCAACGTGAGGATTAGTATGCACATCTTATGTGCATTAGGGTAGACGAATGATGGATAACTCCTTCGAGTTTGTTGAGGAACGTCGAGACAGAAAAGTGAAGCCTAAAAGACAACACCAACTACGATGACAAGAAGGGAATCCCGAGTCAACTCAATAGGATCAAATGAAGAATATACATGAGAGTAGTTCCGGCAACGCGTTGGATGACCGATAAGTATACAAATTGGGAGAGACAACCCATAGGTTCTTTCAAGATGGTGTAAAGCAACGTTGCAAACAAACGGATGCCTTCAGAAACACACATAGACATGAAGGTCAAGGTGAAATATAGTAGCGATCCAAACAAGAGACAACCCATAGGTTCTTTCAAGATGGTGTAAAGCAACGTTGCAAACAAAGGGATGCCTTCAGAAACACACATAGACATGAAGGTCAAGGTGAAATATAGTAGCGATCCAGACAAGAGGCATTGAATCTAAGCTTACTGACGAACCAGAAGGTGAAAGTTTGAGGCTAGAAGCAGAGCGGAATATGATCACTCTTGACAAGCTACTTGCCGCCACAATCAAGATGGGAAACCGAGACAATCATAAGCGTAGGAGTCAAGATAAGATACATTGTTCATCCCGATACGAAGAATTAAAGAGCCGTAAAATGAAAGCTTACAGATTGCTAGAAAGGGGAAGGCCGATTTCACCAACATGGAAGTGGTGTGACCTCCTAGAACACACAAGAATTACAACAAGGACCGGGATACAAAAAAAACCGGATTTCTATAAAGGCGGAAGTACAAGCAGCACCCCAAGGAAGGAGGGTGTAGGAGAACGGTCTCGGGAAAAAAGAGGATCTGTAATAACTTCTCACTCATGAAGGGATTTAAGTTAATAACACTAACGGGCCATAGCAAGGAACCGCAAGTGGACAATAACTCAGATAAAAAAAAGAGAATCATGGAGAAATGCCTACAAGTTATCGTAGAAGAATTTATAAGTCCGTTGACGGAAGACGAAGATACAACTAGACTCGTAAGAGTATAATACTCTTATAGGAGTGTAATTTGTAGAATGAGCTAAATGAGTATAAATGGAAGAGATATATTTTACCATGTATATCAAACCTCAAAAGAGATAGAAGAAAAATAAGTCTACGATCTTATAGAAGGTCAACTACAGACTAATTGGTAACAATAGAGAATTTACACGTACTAGCTAACTAGCGATGGTTGGTTGACAGATAAGAAGAATAACCACAAGGTTATAAAGGAATTTTACCGACATCTGGTGAATTTCTTCCAGATATCAACGACGACAAGTGTGAAGTTAAATCAATACAAGTACTAGTAGCCTTGATGGTAACATTGAATGAGTCCAATATGATAACTCTAATTAAGAAATTTAAGAGCAGCTCTTGACGGTCGGTAATGACCATTGATGATAGTAATGGTGTAAAGGGAATTGTTGGGAGTAGTTACTTACTACTGACTAAGAAAGATACATATCAAAGTTAGTATGAAGGGATCCCTGTAAGAAGAACTAGAAGACTAAGAAGAAGTAGATGATTGTGAACATGTCCTATGTCTTAGCATTCCACACAAGTAGGACTGATGGTGCTCCTCCGAGAAAAGGTGAGGTTAAACTGTCTAGATTGACAGGGGAAACCCTTGTAATTAAAGATGTGACACAAAATAATTGGAATTTCATAGGTGACACAAACATAGAGAGTATGATTTAAAGCCTTGGTGAAATGTGTGGTCGAGTTGTGAGGTGACTGCAGATGGAATCTACAAGTTGGCTAGAATAGACATGAGAAGGAGTAAAGTTGAATGACTAAAGGTTGTTATATGGATCCGGCATTACCCCAATAAGATGATTACCAAAAGGTGTATATATAAAAGTTTAATGAGAAATGAAGGTACTCCATTGAAAATTCAAGCGGGACTGATGACATAAGAGTTGATGAAAGTAATAAGACCAACCAACGTGGTTCGTAAAGCGAGTACGAGAAAACTCAAAGGGGTAATTATCCTACTGGGGGGTAAATATTTAAAGAAGGTAAAGCGACACGAGCATAAGAAAAACATAATAAATGCGAGTCAAAAACTTTGATTTTTGAGAAAATCATATACAACTGAGGTTTCTTATGCAAATGGTACCGATAAGTGTTTAATAAAAGTCATACATATCGGACCGATAACGATAGGATGGATAAAGTGTAAACCAAAAGAATAACTTAACTAGTAAGAAGGAAAGTCATGTATCAAAAGGCGGTTCTTGCTAAATTGGAATAAAGTGTTGAGATGAGGATGTCTTTGTAGAATCTATGCAAGAGTACAACGTAACTGAGGTTCCAACATGAAATGGGCAGTAATGATCAACTGAAAGTTGAGATCGATTATGGGAAGAAAATTGTTATAAGACGAGTCACCTAGTAGAAGAGTTCACAAGACAAGCTTGAGAGACCAAAAGAGATAAAATGCCGACCCGGATATGAGGGTCTAAGGTGCATGGAAGGGATACCTAAAATGGAGTGTAGAAGCAAAATGTAGACTTTACAAGTGTGGAGAGGTTTTGACCTCCTCAAAGATATAGGAATTTGAAAGAAATCGCAATGCCGGTATCAAAGAGATGAAGCTCTGTAGCGGAAACAACGGAGTTTCATGAAGGCAATATTGCCGGTAACACCAGCGAAGGAATGTATATATGAGAACGGCCTTGGTGGACTCGAAAGTCCAAGGTAACCCCAATTATCACGGGACCTAAGTCGTCAACACCGACGGTCCATGTAAGGGGAACTACAAGGGGATGATAACTAAAGTCATCAAAACTACAAAGACACTTACCAGCTATCGTTGAAGACTTAGAATGACTATTTATGTCAAGATGAATGACCTAGTTGGGCTCGAGAAGTAGAGTTAGCCTAAGGAAACAGAAGTGTTGAAGATAAAACAAATTAGCGAAGCATGAAAGGATTAATCGAGCAGATGATGCTCACCAAGAATTTAATGCCAGTATAGGTATGAGAAGAGTAAGTCCGGGATATTGAGATAAGTCAATTATAGACTGACCGACGTCAACTGAGGACGTGTAAGTGTTGGTTGGTATTGACGAGTAGGTACCGTTAAGAAGAGACATTAGTGACAGCGGATTTAAGAGGTAACTTTACCGATGCCTTGGAGGATTCCCCAAGTAGGCAACGACAACCTTCTGGGATGATATGAGGATATGGAGAGAATCAGGTTAGAGGTTGCTTACTGGTTGGTTAAGAACAGACTACGGTTGAGTAAGAGATTAAGGGTCTGTTTGAAGAGGATCTTGCTAGTATTAGAAGGGAAGTATAGGCGGGAGTTGGGTAAATCATGTTGACCCTCAGAAAGACACCATTGTGACTAATGGGTGTTACAACAGAAGCGTGGTAGGCCCATAACCCACAGATGAAGAAAATCAATGTTAGGTTAACTATGATTTCAAGTTAAGGAATTAGAGATTTATATGAAAAGGTCCACTTGGGTGTGTGATTTGTTTTGAGTTATATAAATTTGAAAGCTTAACAAGAAGTAGGTGAAAACCCATTAATTAAGGAACGATCCGATTAGGTCACATTGAGAAAACCGGGCCAAGCGGTTTGTATTACAAAGAGCATTAGACACTTAGTAAAGTGCCGACAGAAGTTTAAGATCATTATTTCAGAATTGATAGTCAGGAACGTTCGAAAAGAAAAAGCAAGTGGGCCCAGTGGAAGGAAAAGTTTTTTTTTTATGGTTTGGTAGAGTCATCAAAAGAGCTGGAAGTAAGTTTAGAAAACCAAATTGTTGAGAGAGTACCTACCGAATCCGAGACACGTCATCAGCTATGAAGATCAAAAAATTTAGCCGGTTCATGCTTTTGTAGAGTTCCAGTGGTCTAGACGAGAAATCGATGAGGCAACTTAGGAAACGGAGGAGAGCATTAGAAATGGTTACCCGAAGTACCTTGCGGAGTTAGCCGCTACTTCTGTATCGACGAGTTAGTACTCGGATACTGTGTTATTTGACTTTTCATGTGTTACCTTGGATTGAGAGTTTGTGTTTTCTTTGATGTGTGCGTGATTATGATGATTGAGTAGTTGCATGGTAGAAAACAAAATTTTTCTAAGTTTTGGGACGAAACTTATTTTAAGAGGGCAGTGATGTAATAACCGAAAATTTTAAACTCCGTTTAAATCCGGATCCAACCGGATTCCGGTCCGCCAAATTTTATTCTCTTAAATAAAATAAAATGATATTTAATTTCTATCATTTTATGTGACCTTGATTCACATAAAATGATAAATTACGTAACCGGAAATAAGCCCGTACGAGTAACGAGTATTCGTTTCAGCTTTGTTTTCTTTATTAGAAGAGCAGGCCCATTGCAATAACCTTCTGCCGGCCCAATAAGTTCTTAATCCTTATTAATTAAAATCTAGCTTAACCTAACCTTGTACCCTAATCTAAACCGCCTAAACCATTCCTTACCTACATACGCCGCACGCTTGGAAGTTAACACCATCACCGCTCGCCGGAGACGCCACCAAGGCACTGCCCATCCGGCCGTAGGAGGAGCTTCGGATATCCCCCTCTTTAATCTCAGCTTCTACCTCCTACGCATACTAACCGACCGATCTGTACAACGCCGCTTCTCACGACCTCCGGCAGCGCGACTTCGACCTACTGTACCTTCCACCGACCGGAGAACCGGCGCAGCATCGAACACCTCTTGAAGACGTTAACGCCGGTAAGGTTTTACGTTCCTCTTGAGTCGTCCGCCCCTTCTTCCCCTCTACTTCTCCTCGGCTTTCCTGTGCTAAACCAGAAAGTTGATCTCTTCAGTGGTCCCTGTAGTAGTTACTAGGCAGGAGGAGCGGTGCAACGGTAGAGCACAAGCGAGCCAACTTCGAACCCTCTGCGACAGCCACCCTGTAGAACCGAACCGAGCTGTTATTCCTCTCCGAGTGCGTGATGAGTGGGCTGGACGGTGAGTTTGATCCTCCTCTCTGCTGGTGAGTGCTTCCTTAGTGTAGTATATATATATATATATGTAGGTATATAGGTCTTCAGGTGTTAGTGTAATGTATATATAAGTATACACATATAAATACGTAAACAAATGGGCTTATTAGAACATGTCTTGATGAGGGAAAGATATATATATATATATATATATATAGAGAGAGAGAGTATAGATCCTATGAGAACACCTCCTAACGTGAGAACATGAGAACAAATTCGTAATTATTATTAGTTTTGTTACGAATGTGCCATATCGTTTAATGTATTATACGTAGTTATTGTTGGTTGAGTGGATTATTCGTAGTTATTGTTGAATTCCTAATTATTATTATTCGTAGTTATTATTATTTTTGATATCTACTCTAAATCTCAACCCTTAATAGTCACATCCAACGGTGTATGATTGTTCTCATGTTCTCACGTTAGGGGTGTTCTCATGGGAACCACACCCTATATATATATATATATATATATATATATATATATATATATATATATATATATATATATATATATATATATATATATATATATATATAAAGTATGTATATGTATGGACATTGCAGGGTATCTGTATAAGTTTATATGTAGGGATGGGAGATATAGGTATATATACATGTAGTAGTGCAGGGTACCTTTATACGTATAAATAGATATATGAGATGGAGAATATAAATATATATATATATATATATATATATTTATAGAAGTGTAGTGTATATACATAAGTATATATATAGATGGGTAAAGGTTAGAGTATAGATAGTTAGTTCGACCGGAGTGGTGTGCACGATTTATGAAGGTTGCGGTGGTTCCTAAAAATGGTCAAATGTTATTGTTGATAACGAGTCCCACGTGCTAAAACATTCTAAGGACTCGCTATGCTAACTTAACCTAAACTCGTTAGATCCTCGGTCTCTTACCTTGAATAATTGGGAGGTTTTATCGAAACTTGGGAAGAGAGTGTTGTTGTTCTCTTGGACGAGTATATTTGGGTTTTGACCTTAGACCTAGTAGCCTAAGTATAAAGGTCGGACCTTAACAACCCTTCTGAATTTCTAAAACTTTGGGAATCCTATAACCTCTAGTAGAATGTCCTTGAGAATCAAATTATGGAAATAAATTCTAAAAGGGAATTTTAGATTTTTAGTGATATACTTTTGAGGGTTTCCGGGATCAGGGGTAAAATAGTCTTTTACCTTAAGAGAGTTATAGTTTCGAAATTTCTCCTCTTGAGATTGTACCTCTTAGAAGTTTATAACTCCTAAGAGTATGGGATGTGATTTTGATCCACATACCTTATTTTGACAGGCGTTTGAGTTATCACGAGTACGGACCGAGTTGAGATTCGATAGAGTGTGTTTTGATTCAGTTAAGTCCTTGCGACTTACTTAGCTAGTTTCTGAATGTTATTTGAGTGATAATAGTGGTGTGTGTAATGTGTGTTTATAATAATAACTTGATAGGACGACTATTATTATTATATTTTAAGGCCCAAGTGTATGTATAGAGGGCCGTGACATCACTGCCCAGCTTTGACAGGAGATTGGGAGGTTCTCTATACCCAGACCATACAGGTACAAGGTGAGATGCATCGGATCCATTCCTGATGGTTACATGGGGACGGGACGAGGTTTGGGAATCCCTCGTGTCACAAAATAAGTATCATTAGTAAGAGTGAATGACCTAAATAAAGATAATAAATGGATTGGTTGAAAAGCATGATGAGTGTTTACTTTTTCTATGATGTGTGTGTGTGCTTTTATTATTTATCTAATGTTTAGATAGCTAGCTAATGGTTGTTCTATTGTGTTTTTAGATTCACCACAGGTTAGAGCAGCAGCTGAGTGATCCGGAAGTAGTGGTCAGCCGGGTCTCCGTACTCCTTAGAGTGGGGCTGAGATGTTTGTTTTGTTGTTCTTCCTTCTTGTCAAGACGATTGGTCTTTCCGTTGTTTAAGTACTATAGGTTGTTAGACGTTATTGCATTCATCCCTTTAAAATACTATTTTATGAATTTCGGTTTTTCTTATTGTGTCTTGTTGCAAGATCCTAGTAATATTGTTGTCAAACTGAGGTCGGGACACATTGTGAGGTCCTAACCAGTAACGTCCCGAGTTCTGAGAATTCGGGGTGTTACACAAATGATGCAGGATGATAATTTACGGGGTGTTACATAAGATTCACTATTCAAGGTTCAGTGATAGAAGCTAAGGAAGACCATCTAGTAAGATTAGATGAATTTACATTACTAAATTACCGAAGATATAACAAGATGTGTTTCTATGATATGTCAGAAGTCAAGTGCTTAGTTAGTTAGGTTGAGTTAGTCTTTTGTCATTGTTTGAGAAATACCAGTTTCTAAAGCTTCTGTAATATTTCAAAAGTCAATTTTCAAATGTCTAGTGTAAGATTCACTCTTTTACATGTAATGAAAGGTATTGAAAGTCAAATGTTTGAGAAATAGAATTTGTCTTCCTCAACCTTTTATATTATTCTCTATTATAATAGTTCTAAACTTACATATTTCCTTATATATAAATTTGATTTATGGCACGGAAAGGGTAATCACTTAGAGAAAATTACAAAAGCTTAAATAATAAGTTTATGACATTCAGAAAACTAATCATGTTCGTTTGGATATAACTAATGAGATAAGTTAATATGGGTTCCAATTGAAAAGCTAATTGAACTTGAATAAGAGTAATGGACTATACATGAACAAAAGGAAGATGTTCAAGGACTTTAATGGAGCATGGAAAAGGTTGGAGACTTATTTAAACAAAAGTGAAAGGTAAAGAACTCTCAATGAATTTTATACAAATTAAAACTGTATCTTATTATTTTTATAATTTTGTGTTCAAATTATCTACAAAACATCAATAATGTAGTCTATTTACGGTCCATCAAAAAATACTCTCCGGTCAGGAAACCCTTGTCATCATCCGTTGAAGGTCACACCTTCCCTAACCTTCTCTTCTTTGCCTTCAATAGCTTCCACCGAAGCACTAAACGCCGCAAATCGCCCTAAATACAAAGATCCGGCCTTATTTCCAATCAATAGCTTCAAAGAGGCCCAAATTCCACAATCGATTAGACTCGACCTTTTGTGGGTTTGTTTCCTCCTCCCGATTCCCGTTTGCATTTCTTTTGGGCTCGTGTATTACAAGTTGTCACACGAGTGATTCTTCCTCAAGTACGTTGTTTTATTTGCTTTAAGAAAGTAAGGAAAAAAAGAGGAATTTCCTTGCTCAATTCTCTCTAATCGACACCAGAAAAAGGGCAACGGAAGGGGTTGGTGCTTGCGCGTTGTGTCCTGTTCGGGGTGGATGGTTCCGGGTTTGACTTGTCTTCAGGCTCTTTGTGGCGTTGCTTCTCCTTTTTTTTTTGTTGGTTCTAGGTTTGAAAATGTGGATTGTTTATGGTGTTTATGGATTTTTAAAACTTGATCTCTTTCAAAATCCAAACCAATACCTTGTGTTTTCACCTTAATGATTTTTGAGAATGCTTTCTCTGATCCCACATACTTATATGGAGATATTAAATTTTTTGCATCCTACAAATATGGTGACTATGAATCAAACAAAGACTACCATGCGGACAGTTACTTATTAAGTAAGCTAAAAAGCTCAAATCAAAGGCCTCAAAGCCAAGTCAAACGAAAATTCCTTGCCCGAATAAAGGGATTGGGATATTGTCTCTTGGTGGTGTTTGCCTGCTATGTTGCTTGTTATAATGGAGTTGGTCGGTTGTCTTACAATCGTCTCATACAACCTTCTTTCTTCTTCTCTATCACTGGTTTCATGCGGCCCTTTCTTAGGGCTAAAACAATGTTTAGAATCAATGACGTTTATAAACTCAGGAACTTAAAAATGTTTCAATGGCTATTTACAAGATCATGAGACAATCGAAGTCGGACGTTGAAATCTCTAATATAAACTCAAAAATGCTATTGTCTTTCCTTTTATTGTCTGAAAAGAGGTTAAGTTATGGCTTGGAAAATAAAAACCACAATCACCAACAATTAGTTCATAAACAATTTAGTTTTGACATGGAAATCAAAAATCACATTCGCCGATAATTAGATCATAAACAGCCTAGTCATTATAGACTCTTTTTATAATGTCACATCTGCAACTTCGGCTTCGGGCTCGACACATCACCTCCCTACCCTCATCTTCCGATTTGCTCTCAAGTTATAGTGACTACAACACTTCTAACCCCTTTGATAAAAAAAAGAAAAAAAAGGAAGAATTAAAACTTCACTATCAGTTCCACTTTTCTGATATGAAAAAGAAGAAAGATAAAAGAAGTACAAAAATAAATAGAAAATGTTATTCGAAGAAAAAGGAGGTTAAATCTCGGCCTAAGACACCAATATCGCAATCTAACGGTCCTGTTCTCGGCCTAACGGCCCCAAATACAACAAAAATGAAAAATAAAATTAAGTTCGATAGTTTCGACTCA
Source organism: Fagopyrum homotropicum (assembly GCA_033239125.1). Taxonomy (NCBI): domain Eukaryota; kingdom Viridiplantae; phylum Streptophyta; class Magnoliopsida; order Caryophyllales; family Polygonaceae; genus Fagopyrum; species Fagopyrum homotropicum. Next base: position 140,448,179 of record BSWB01000003.1, on the reverse strand, counting down.
AATCTTTATTGTCATAGGTAATAAAGATTTCAAAAACAAAATCGAACGACATCAGATTATTCAAAACAAAAGATTTTCTTTCTACAAGGTCGTGTGTTTTAAACCAACTTTTATTAACAATTTTCTCCTTACAAATCATTACTCTTTTAATTATCAAGTTATACACCTTTATATATCATGATACCCGTATCTGCAAAATTGTCTTCTCAAGTTTGAAGTTGTCTTGTGGTGGCATTTCGAACGTTTTGTCCAGAAGAGAGCGTGAATTTGTGATCAACTCCTGACGGATCTGTTGCAGTCCAAATTTGAGGTGTCAACAAGTGTTCTCCAAACGTCCTACCTGTGTACTTTCTTCGAAGATGAACATTTATGTTCGTTGCTTCATGTTGGTTGGATCATCCTGCTGTAACACCCCAAATCCTGGAGGACTCGGAATGCCACGAGCTGGGACCTCACAATGGGTCCCGGCCCTTAGCCTGACACAACTTCGTCGGACCTTACAACACGGCACAAATAAAAAGGCAAAACAACATAGTTTTCTTTCATGAGCGAAAGCAAAAGTACAAACTCAAAACAATCCAACCGAGTCTTAAATCCAGAATAAAACAACATAAATCTCAAAGACATGAAATAAGATAAACAATCCCGTCCTATAATGCACGGAACCCCGGCTGCCTACTACCGCCGGATCACTCGACCACCTCTCTAACTGCAAGGCATCTACAAGGCGGTATAATACCGTTATCTAACATTCTATGCATAAGTATAAAGGTAAAAGCACAAACACACACAACAAACATAATCAAGATGCAACACCCAATCCGTTTATTATCCTTAGTTAGGTGATAAATTACTAATAATACTTATTTTGTGAGACGAGGGATTTTCAAACCTCGCCCCTGTACCCGTTTACTAACGAGGAATGGTACTAATGCATCTGACCGTCTACCTGCCTAGGCTAGTCGCAGGGAACCTCCTAACTCTCGCAAGAGCTAGGCAGTGATGTCACGACCTGTTATCATACACTTGGGTCAATTACGTAATATAATAAAGTCGGCCTAATCCGGTTTCGTTGTTATTCTAACTAGCAAACACCACTCATACACATTACACTCATACAAGAAGCCAACTAAGTAAGTCCGTGGACTTACCAGTCTCCGAAGTGCAAACGATCACAACACTCTCAAGTTCCCTCGGGAAAACGCGTAACGCCTGTTCAAGACAAGGCACACGAATCAAACCACACTCTAGTCCACTAGAAGTGTTTAGACTTCTAGGCTCAACCTCCTCAACGACCTAGTCCAAGAAGGCTACACTCTCAGTCCACAACCTTTCCAACTCTCAACATAAAGTTTCACACAAGGGTTGCTTCCACAAAGCTCTAATCGAACACCACAACAACATACCACCAACGAGACGTACACAACTCACACAAGACCTCTAAGGTCCAACCACTTGTTCGCTCAAAAGTGTGCGTCACTAGTTTTAAATTTATAAAACTGAAATCAAGCAAAGCGAACCCACAGTGTACGGATCGGCGTAGTAAAGCAAGAATTCCAAAGTATCGAACTCAGAGATTTGGGGGATCAAATTCAGTTCCAAAGTTGTCAAGCAAAAAATTCGGAGCTTTTGTAAATAATTGGGAAAACAACAATTCTAAAGATCCGGATATCCAATTGTGGCAATTGATTCAAGATATTCTAAGGATATAAGGGCAGAGTCGGAATTGCAAAGGTATATCTAAGGTAGGAAATTGTACGGTGAAGTTCCAAAACCCTATATGTCTCACCCAAAGGTCTCTCTATAAAGGTTGTTGAGGCTGCAATTGTAACACCCCAAATCCTAGAGGACTCGGAATGCTACGAGCTGGGACCTCACAATGGGTCCCGGCCCTTAGTCTGGCAACAACTTCATCGAAATTTACAACACGGCACAAATAAAAAGGCAAAACATAGAGTTTTATATCATGAGCGAAAGGAAAAGTACAAATCTGAAAACAATACAGCCAAGTCTCAAAACCAAAATAACAACATCCGTCTCAACAGTCGTGAAATAAAACGATAACAGTCCCGTCCTATAAAATCACACAACATACACAATCAACATGCAACACTCATTCCTTTTGTTATCTTTAATTAGGTGATATGTTATTACTAATGATACTTATTTTGTGACACGAGGGATTTTTAAACCTCGCCCCTGTCCCCGTTTACCAACGTGGAATGGTACTAATGCATTTGACCGTCTACTTGGCTGGGGTGGTCGCAGGGAACCTCCTAGACTCTCGCAAGAGCTAGGCAGATGATGTCGCGACCCGTTATCATACACTTGGGTCAATTACACAATATACTAAAGTCGGCCTATTCCGGTTTCGTTGTTTATCTTAACTAACAAACACCACTCATACACATTACACTCATACAAGAAGCCAGCTAAGTAAGTCCGTGGACTTACCAGAATCAAATCTCGACTCTCTTAATCACCACTCAATCAGTAACTACAGAAACTCAGTTGCCTGTCAAAGGAGGCACGGGGGTCAATACATTTCCCTGGGTACTTAGAAGTCTGAAACACCTAAGATGTGAGATCCTATTTGGACATAAATTATTACAGTACTTATTTAAGGTAACATGACTATTTTACCCTTGGTCCCGAGACTTCCCAAAACTCGTAATACGTACTTAAATTCTTACTTGAGGCTAATTAACCATATTCTACTCCCTAGGATGATTTTAGGTAAAAACTAGAGAACTACCCACTTTTCTATTTCCCGAAAAGTCATTAAGGTCCAACTACAGCTTCAAATATGAAATTAAAATAAACTTATAAAAATTCTGAGATAAATCTCTAAATTATCTATGATATCCAGTCTACTCATAGGAGCAAGAATTTCTTAAAACTGTTCAACTATCACTTCTACAAAAATCCTTAAAGTTGGCTACAACACTACAAATGTTCCTATACTTAGTCAAAATTCATTGCTGGAAAAGCAGCTCAACTACTCCACTTTGAGACCCTATAACTTTCAATCCGACCGTTCATTTCTTCTCAAATTTTAACATAGTAAACTACGTATATCCGTCTATGATCTATCAAAAATTCAACAGTGGATCTTCAACCAATCTTTTTAACATTGATTCACAACAGTGACCATTCTTGACCTACCAAACTAATGTTTAAGAAAAGTATCTCACTTCTATTTCGGATGTTCACCTTTACAGCCCCAACACATTCCTATAGGTCTCTAGTTCAAATCCTATTATTAATATAACTCACCCTTTACACTACTCCTAAGTCCTTAGTTCGTATCTTTCAAGGCACCATCTAAACATCGACCTAAATCTAACATCCTAAGGTCTTTTGTAGTGCAGTCATCCTTGTATGCATACATGATTAATCTATCTGCTGTTCCAGCTTATCATCATAGCGACTTTACTTACTGGACTGAATAGAAAGAGAACAACTAGGGAGTGAGAGACCAACCGAACGTATGCAGAAACGTATGCTGTAACGGTGCTCCTGGAGTCGACTGGGGTGTGCAGCACGTCCTCACTGTTGTGTTGAAGGCCGTCCGCAACCAGACTTCGACTACCACTGTAGAAGGGGACGTTCAGATGGGTAGAGACGACAACTAGTAGGGGAAGAGAAGGTCGAGAGATTAGACTCACCAGCCGCAGTGCTAAGGCTTTTGTTCCTGGCATCGAAGTGCACAGAAGAGGGCTGCTGCTGTGTGAGGTTGGTGCTTCGATGGGCTCCTGAGATCTGAATGTCGACACAGAAGAAGGGGAGGAGAGGTTTACGTGCATCTAGAAGCAAGGACGTTGCAACTCCTTCTCTTTTGGCGTTAATATAGGGTTGTTACAGCTCTTTAATTATCTCATTTATGCAGCTGTTACAAGCAGATGGCGAGAGAGGGAAGTTGGCGATTCTGGCGTGAGTTCCCTGGGCTGCTTCTGGCTGGGCTGAATCAAGGGTGTGGGCTGACGCTGGAGCTGGCTATCACACAAGCAAGGGCAACTGGGATGGAGAGGGAAGCTGACGGTTTTGGGCATGAGTTTGGGCTCCTTCTGGCTGGGCCTCTTGGGCTGTTTCGATCCGCCAACAAGGGTTAAGGTAAGGCTGGGAAAAATAAATCCAATTAAGAAACAATGGGCTGAAACAAGGCAATAAATAAGTGGGCTGAAAGTTTGTCAAAAACTCGTCATGGCTTTGTCACGCCCATGCATGACCTTGTCACAGAGTTGTCGGGCTTCATCATGACCTCGTCTCAACTTTGTCATGATCTCGTCACAGCTTTGTCACGGTCTCTTCACAAGTCGTCATTAAGCACCAATTAAAAGAATTAGGGTTTGATATAATTCTATCATTTTATGTGAATTAAATTGTACATAAAATGATAAAATTTGTGGAGGAAGAAATACTAGATAGAATGGGAAACCGTCAACGGCTCGAAATCCGATTTGATTCGGAATTAAATGGAATAAAAATTCCGGATATTACATTAGTATAGAAAGGATCAAAGGATAAGAATTACTCTCAAACACCCATGCCCAAACCCAAGGGAATCAAAGATAATCCAAAACGGTTAAGGTTGTGACACTCGAAACCGAAGTAGAGGATGTTGAGTCTCACTACTACCTAGAAAAGGTAAGCCGATGTTAGGTTAAAGCAAATCTTTAACCACGGTTGGATCTTGAAGAACCACGTCCGTGGACCTCAAGAACAAGCCGTGGAAAAGGTCGACGGCGAGGTTTCTCGCAACTCTCAGGGTCCAATATGTTTAAGTTCAATCTATCATGATATATGCCACAACTATCAACCCTTCACCTTAGAATCGCTAAAGGGTTTTAGCCAACAATCATCATTATCAAATCAACAATCAAGTTTAAAAGAGAAAAAGGGTAAAATCTCGAAAACTCAATAAAAACCAAACAATCAATCTCAATTCAATCCAAAGAGTATATGTGTTCTAATGAAAGTGGAATCAAAGAACAGAAAACCTCACAACAATCTCTAGGAACAATGAAGAACGGGTTGTCAATCCGTCTTCGAAAGGAATCCTAAGATATTCTCCAAGTACGCAATCTCGAAATGCGTCCTTCTCAGAATCTTCCCTGTACGCAATAAGATCTCCCTAAACAATCTTCAAAATGCACTCCGTGTAGGATGTATGCGGCGTCAACTTCTCCCTAACATCGGGCTCCAAGTCCGCCCTTCAATGTTGAAGGTTATCGGATATATGTAGGGATAAATCTAGGGTTTAAAGACAAAACCCTAAATATTTGGGCTGAAAAGAAGTCGAGCCCGCTGGTATAAGAAAATACTCTAGGCCGCGTCAGACGGTATCAGAGAATACTTTGGCGCGTCAGACGGTATCAAAGAATACTTTGGCGCGTCAGGCGGTATCAGAAAATATTTTGGCGCGTCAGACGGTATAAGAAAATACTTTGGCGCATCCTAGTTTCCTTTGATGCTCCTTTTTGTTCCGCTTCAAGGCTTGATCTTTAAATGTGCCATTTCATTCCATAATTCGCCAAATTACCTACAAATGCAATAAAACTGTGTGTAGACCTCTATTCTCGCAAAGTAAGTGAATATAACCATAAATGCCATGAATGTATGTGTGTGCATGCAAAATAAAGGAAAAATATATATAAATACATGCCTAAAAATAGGTCATAATTCATGTCGTCAAAATACCTCATGCTTGCCTCTTGCTTGTCCCCAAGCAAGGTTCAAACTTAAGATACAAGATGATATGGATTATGAAATATACAAAAATAAAGAAAAACCACGATATTTTGGTTGTGCTTCTATTCATAGATCACCCTCAAAGAATTTCTTCATAGCTAATAACAATCATCATATGGTCGATCACATAGTTTGGGCTCCTATCACACTTTGTAAAAAAATCATAAAATGCATCATAACTTGCAATAAATCAACATCAATCATGAGGAATTCAATTTAGACCACAAAGTCAAACAACAATCCAAAGATCTTAAAGACTTTCAAGCAAAGGTCAAGAAACGTGAATAGGTGGGAAACATATAAGGGAATGTGGTGCAAAAATCCGGGAAAAGGAACAACACAACTCTTTTCTTTTTGCTGGCTTGAATCAACCACCATTTGAGAGCTTTGCTCTCCCTTTTTAGACAAATTTCTTTTTCGACTTTACTTTTTTGGAAGTATGGACAGCGGTGCATAATAACCGAAGCCTAGGAGATTGGCGGTTCTCAATTTCGAGATGACTCAAACCCTTGATGCACATACCATAATCGTTAGAAATATCGCTCAATCCGACTTTGGCAAGACACAAACACCCGGCTATGTGAATGGTGCCGAGTTACTCATCATAATGATTGACTTCCCCAAACCTATTTTCTATACTTTGAATGCACAATTTTCTTTCATGGCCCTCCCACATCAAACATGCCAAAATTACACTCTTCCTAATTCCCGGATAGGTAAAGGAGACAAAAATTTCATTGAGGGGCTGGATGAATAAATAAGAAGCAAGAAAAATCGAGGTGCCTAAATCATATCAATAAGAAGTGTAAGAACTTATCATGCGATTTCAACTTTCAATATTCAACATTATTCAGAATGAAAGCAAATTATCAAACATGCATGAAATTGTAACAAAGTATTCAAATCCCACATATGTCATAAATCAATTCAAACATATCAAATCATCATAACTATTCCACAAAACAATATTCATCATAGAGATCATATCCATCCTAGAAGCACAAAAATTTTAAAAATTTTTAAAATAAAAAACTTGCAAGACATAAAACATGCAAATGGTAGCAAGTACCTCCACCCCATACTTAAAACTCACATTGTCCCCAATGTGAAAGAAAAGAAAAGATGAAGAAGGATACTCACAATGTAAGATGACGAATCCTTCATCGGGTGATGGTGGTGGGAATCTATATAAGCTCAATAGGGAACTCTGGATATTTCATTCGGTGTCGAAGAATGAAGAAGGGGAACGTCTTTCGGCCGAAATAATTTTCTGAAAAAAAAATTTTAAACTGAAATTAAGCAAAAGCGAACCCGCAGTAAGCTATAAAAAAATTTTAAAAAAAAAACTGAAATAATCAATCTCATATGGCATTCCAGTTCAACTACTCTAAGCCAGCCTAACATGCTTCTAAGCTATAACAAACCTAAGGAATGGAAGAAGGAAAAAGATTCGGGACTCACTGGTGCAAAACCGCCCCCGCGCCTATTTGGGTCCGCCCCTGCGCCTGACTGGGTCCGCCCCTGCACCTCTGTGAATCCGCCCCTGCGCCTAACTGTGCAGAACGTTCGTCTGTTGAGTTCTTTGATTGTGCAGCCGGTCTCTTCAAGTCTCATTTGGTGTTGTGGACGTCTTCCCACCTCTCACACTAGGTCTTAACCTCCCTCCAAGGTCTAGCTTCATCACCAACCATCAAGACAACGATAGAACGTTGAGCAAGATTCTTAAGGATCCTCCAAACAAGCTATGGAAGAGGAAGGAAGGAAGAAAAAGGAAAGATGAAGAGGAAGAAGCCTTACCCTTGTCACGTCGCTGCAGTTCCGGCCTCAAGGAAGGTGGATCTAATCTGGAGCAAGCAAAGAGAAGAATGGAGGAGAAGGATGGAGAAGAAAAATGCAAGAGGGTGAGGTTCGGAGGAGGGAAACAAAGTAACGTGAATGAAATGAGGGGAAGAGGAGAATTGACTGCATAAAGAAGGGGGAATAACAAAGGACCCTAAACCACCAACTCCCTAAACAATTAAAGAGGGATTAAAAGATAGGAAGGCTAAAGGTTGCTCGAAAACGCTACTATCCCGCCCTCGCGTGTCACCGCCCCTGCGGGAATCCTAGCCGCACCTGCGGTCTGCTCGACTGTGCCACTTAAGCCGCAAGGGTGTGAGCCCTCGTGCACGGCTTCCAAACTGTAACACCCCGGATTCTCGGAACCCGGGATATTACTGGTTAGGACCTCACAATGGGTCCCGACCTCAGTTTGACAACAATATTACTAGGATCTTGCAACAAGACACAAATAAGAAAAACCAAAATTTATAAAAATGTATTTGTAAAAGGATGAAAGCAACAAAGTCTAACAGCCTATCGTACTTAAACAACGGAAAAGACTAATTGTCTTAACAAAAGGAAAAGACAACAAAGCAACAACCCAAACCCCTACTCTAAGGAGTACGGAGACCCGGCTGACCACTACTTCCGGATCACTCAGCTGTTGTTCTAACCTGCGGTAAATCTAAAAATACAACAAAATAACCATTAGCTAGTTATCTAAATATTAGGAGAATAATAATAGCACACACACATAAAATAATAAACACTCATCATGCTTTCAAACAATCATTTATTATCTTCATTTAAGGCATTCACTCTAATGATACTTATTTTGTGACACGAGGAATTCCCAAACCTTGCCTCCGCCCCCGTGTACCCATCAGGAGTGGATCCGATGCATCTCACCGTGTACCTGTATGGTCTGGGTATAGAGAACCTCCCAGTCTCCTGATAGAGCTGGGCAGTGATGTCACGGCCCGTTATACATACACTTGGGCCTTAAAACATAATAACCACGGCCGTCCTAACAAGTTGTTATTTTTATAATCACGCACATTGCACACACACAACTATTATCACCCAACTAATATCCAGAAACCAGCTAAGTAAGTCGCAAGGACTTACCTGAATCAAATCAAAACTCTCAATTTCTTAACTCGGTCCGCAACCGTAGAAACTCAAACGCCTGTCACACAAGGCACGTGGATCAATGATGTATCTCACTTTCTTAGAAGTCTCCAACTTCTAAGATATATAATCGATCATAATGAAAATACTAAAGTACCCTTATACGGGTAAATGACCAGTTTACCCCTGTTCCCGAAACTCTATAAAATTCTATAACAAGGTTCCAAACTATTCTTTAGAACTCAAAAACACAATCTCACTCTAGAAAGGAAGTTTGTTAAAGTTTTAGAAGAGTTACACACATTCTTAATTTTCATAAAAAGTCGCTAAAGTTCAACTTTGGCTTAAGATATGAGGCTCGGATAAAAGTATTAAATTCCAAAATAAAAATCTAAAACCTCTAAGATATGTATACTAAACATAGGGGTAAAGATATCTCAAAACACTTAACCACAACTCTCCCATAAATCACACAAGTTTGAAAGGAAAGTTGAAGTTTCCATACTTAGCCAAATTTTCCTCTGCTGTAAACACAGTCCAACTGTCCTACTTTGAGTCCTTATAAGTTCTAATCCGACCTTTAACTTCCTCTCAAATTCTAACACAGTAAACTACATATTTCAATCTACAATATATCAAAAATTCAACGGTGGATTCTCGATCTAATTAATAGAAATTAGGTCCTAAAGTCAGCAGGTCAAAACTGGAAAAACAAAGCATGCAAGTGTGTAACGCCCCGTTCTTTTGGGTGCGTTCCGATTTATTTTTTTTCCCTACTTTCATTTCGTTCGTAACACGAGATTTCTTTTTATTATTATTTAAAAATATTTCTTTGACATAAAAATAACTTTCCGGGTATTTTATTGTTTTGGTGTACATATACATATTTTTGTATTTTATTTTTAGTCGGAAAAGTCGGAAATTCCCGATTCGAAAATCCCGTTATGATTGTTTAATCGAGTTAAATGGCCCTATTCGCTTTTTATCCCTTTTCTTTTATTTCTTTTCCTTTATTTCTTTTCTTCTTTTTTTTTTTTTTTTTTTTCTGTTGGACGCTTGTGAGCTGGAGACTCCCGCCTTGTAGAGAAGCGAGGAGTCGCCCCCTCGTTTCCCCCTCCGTCTGCAGCCTACCGAGCCCTAGCTTGCAGTGACATTGCCCTCTCTGTTCCTTCCGTTCTACATCAACAGCCCAGCCCCTCACTTTCCCCTCCTTTGTTACCTTTTCATTGTTATGCATCTCCTATCTTCCTCAACCCCTGCAACTCGCACCCTGGAAACCCCTCTTTACCACCGGAGCCACTACTTCTTGCTGTAACTGAATGGAAGCTGCCAGGAAGAAGCGCCTCGCCGGGAACTTGCCCTCGTCGAGACCGCTACTGCCGCCTTCTTCCGCCCTCTCCTTCCCCGTGTCTTCTGTTCTCTCCTCTGCACAGCCCCTTGCTCCAGTGACCTTCGCCGGGCTGAAAGAGCCGTCGACTCTTGTTGCCCTTCGTCGCCGGAGATCGGGACGGTCCTCACCACCAACACCCCTGCCCTGTCGATGGCCCGCCTCCTTTGCAAACCTCCTCTCCTTCTGCACCTGTTCAGAGGATAAAGAAGACCTTTCACATTAATCCAGATCCGGCCCCTCTGTTTTGGTATAATTGCATATTGTGACCCCCTTTTGATTATTACAAATTTGTACTCCAGTTTCTGGTTTATTGCAAATATACCCCTGCAGAATTAATTGTGGAAATATGACCAAGTTTCTTGAATATTTATTTTACGGTTTTGACCAAAATTTATTTTCGGAAATGGCTTAAGTTCTTGAGTCCGTATTTATGGCCCGGAAAGTTGATTGGGTTTTGACACATGTTATAAAAATTGTATAGTTTTCCCGAAAAATGTAACTACGGTTTTTAACCCTGGATTTAATTATGGGGATATTCTAATCTTTAAGTATACTACATATTATGCCTTGTTGATTTAATTTCGGGTTATGACCCCAAAGATTCAATTGCGACTTTTGACCAAATTTTCTTATTGGATAATTTTCCGGAAAAGGGTTTAACGAGTTTTAACATTGGCTTTGAAAACCGAGTTTTCCTTAGTCTTATACATATTATATATTCCGTTCCAATTTAGCGAATGAGCTAAATTTGATTAGTCTTGTTTTAGGATTCGGGAGCGCCCCATAGAAGGCCCAATGAATCCATACTCAACATTTGTTAATCGTTTTCCGCCTTTGACCTCGTGTGAGTACCTCTTCCTCGATCTAGTTATATGTAGTGGTAGAATCATGCTAGGTCGGATCTAGCATAACTTAGAGCGAATGCCAAGTAGTGGCTTTGAACTTTAGGTGAGGATTTGAGGATGGTTTGAACGTTCTAAGTATTGAGGTGTCTATGTTATCATGTGACCTTTGTTGAGGTTGTGAGTATGTGTTCGTTGAGATTGTGGAGTTATGATGGAAGTATCCTAGCATGTGGTTATAGTTGAGATCTTGTGAGTTTATGAGGGCTAGGAGTGTATCCTAGATTATGAGAGTGTATGACCTAATAAGATCATATATGACTAATAGTCTAAGGACTTATAGCTTGTCTGAGTGGTTGATTGATTACCGTGCCTTGTCTTGCACAGGCCTTGGTTATATTCCTACGGGAAGTTGAGATCGGTTTTTGTTAGCTTTGGGACGAGGTAAGTCCTCGGACTTACTTAGCCGCTTCTATGCCTTATTTGGATGTATATGGTGGTGTGTGTTTACCGCTTTTAAGCATGAAAATGGATTAGGATTTACTTGACCTTATTTATTGGCCCATTGTTACTACTATTATTATCGCGCGGTGACATCACCGCTCAGTTTCCCGAGGGAGACTGGGGGGATCTCTGCGACCAAGCCATACACGGTATATGGGCGGGCTTCTTCATCACTCCCTCAGGGTATACGGGTTGGGCGCCGCCACACTCCTGTTGGTTACACGGGACAGAGGCGAGAGTTATAAGACTCTCGTGTCACACTTGAACGAATGAATTAGATATGGAATAACATAAAAAGATAATAAGTAACGGATGTGTATGTTTATAATCATGTTGTGTGTTTGTGTTCCTATGTGTGTTTGTGCCATATTATTCTTATAATGCCTAGAATGTGAGCTAACGGTTTTATACCGATTGTTGTAGTTGATGTGCAGGATAGGATGTGGCCGAGTGATCCGGAGGAGTGGGCAGCCGGGGTTCCCTACATCTTAGGTTGTTTTGGGTTTTGGAGTCTTTGTGTTGTTGTTATTGTATATTATGTTGATGTTGTTGTAAGGACGGCTGAAGTCTTTTCTTTCTTTTATTTTCGGGTTTCATAACATTGCATAAAAATGTATTTCGGTTTTGGCCTTTATTTGTGCCTTGTTGCAAGATCCGGTGAAATTGTTGTCAGACTAAGGGTCGGGACTCATTGTGAGGTCTCGCCCGTAGCATCCCGATATCCCGCGGATTCGGGGTGTTACAAAAGTGGTATCAGAGCCCTAGGTTGACAACAATGGCACTCGCAATCTTCTAAAGGCCGAATAAAAATAAACAGAACCCTCAAGGGTTCTGAGTTTTAAAGAAATGAATTTCGTTTTCAAATCATGTGCATGAGTCAGTTGGGGTAGAATGTACGGGACCACCACTTCCTCCGCGGATCTCGGCGACGTAGTTATTGATTATTATATTATGTATATTCATATATATGTGTATATGTAGATATGTATATGTGGACTTAGGATGTTTTGGACTATACTTGTATGTTGAATTGTAAATTGTTATGGACTGATTATGTTTATAGTAGTAGCATGATGTTTATATTTTTATATCTGTATATTTATATATAAACATATGGTATGTTAATATCATATTAGTGATAGTGAACCTTATAGCTAAGATGATAGAAAGCTATCATCGCCCCCTTGGACAACGCCTTTTGGCTTAGGATAGTATACATACGAAGATAAATATGCTCAAGTTAGCAAGTTGAGCATCAAGTTTTCGCAAGCACCCGATGATTTTCCGGACTCCTTTAAGAGGAAGTCGAAGAAGAAGACTAGAGATGATGTAACCAAAGGACAAATAAATAAAAGCGAACCTCGTTGCGACTTAAGCGAGACCAAGATGGAGACTATACCGATATAAAAGCGACATGAAGCCGTGAGAGTGGTACCAAGGAAATAATGAAGGAGCATCAATGAGGTAACTAGAGACAACGAACGTAAGATTTTTTCAAGTGCGGTGTCGATGAACTGAAGATGCGAATCAAGTAAATAGGACTACATTCTCGCTCGAGAATAAAAGTGGCGTTTTAAGTAAGACAAGTTTTCAATAGGTGCTCCTAAGCATGGGAGTCAAGATGAAAAGAGTGGTCCAAGAATTTAGAAAGATTGACGAGAACCGGAAGTTAAGCTTCTGGAGGTACTGGAGGGTGTAGTAACGATCTTTGCGAGATTCTAAGTGGGTGACTTATTCAGAAGTTTGAGAGTTACGGGGAGGAAGTGTGTGAGGATGATGATCTTCAGAAGATGAAAGAGGAAACAAGGAGCTGGATCGAATAACTTAAGTTATCAACTAAGAAGGATGCGAGTGGAGGATAATTAATGTCAGAATATGTGAGGAGTGCATTTGCAAAACAGTATGAAGAGCAATTAAGCCTATATAGGTGGGACGTATGAGACGGGAGAGTTGGGTAGGTATGATTATCTTACAGAAGTGGAAGGAAGAGAGGACCGTAAAAAGAGTTAACGGAGTTGAAGCAGAGTAAAATGAGCTACTGAAGTTAAGACAAAGTACCCCGAGTGGGTATCCTTTCAGGAGTATGGTAGCATGGAAGTATGGTAGAAGGGTAAGTCGTTGCTTTTGAGAATGTCAGATACAAGCTTATCGGTGGCAACTGAGAACGCACAAGTGCGGGTTGTCTATTCATGTGTGTAGATGGGAAGAGAAAACAAGACTATGGGAACATAGAGAATTGGAAACAAGAGCTTGGAGTATTCGCGGTGGATCAATGTCAATAGTAAGGAGGTACATCAACGGAGAGCATTTGTTTTAAATCAAATAATGTTGAACGAGTTCAAGCAAGTAGTTATAACAAGACCTCCGAGGAGGAGAATGTAACGATCTTACGCAACCTTCTTAGGTCATGGGATTGACATATGGAGGAACGCCACGGGTTACAACTTTTAAGGTTTGATCATGGTAAGGGGAGCTAGTGGATCAAACGTAAGATGATACTTCCATTGTAGTTGTACATAGAATACCGAAAAATACATAAGGTGACCAACAATAGTACGGAAGACTGAAGTTTTGAAATTTGAAGTCGAAGTGAGATGTACAAGAAGTACATGAAAGATTGAGGTTAGAACCTCTACGGTCGATTGGACGTTACATAAGAAAAGGGAGTAAGTTCTACACCTATTCGAAGAAATGATGCAAGCTTTGGTAGAATACGAAGAAGGCAATACTAATATATTATAAGGCGTAATTTAGTCCTGCAGTTAGGACCTTCATGACTTCACATAAGTGTGAAACCTTAAAAAGATTATTAGAACAATTCTCCCGAGTTCCGGAGAGGAAGGACCCTTAGAAGAGAACATACACGGTCATAGCTGAAGATGGAATAATACACGAGTCTTAAAGACGTCACCTCAATAGATCGAGGTAGATGAATTGTGTCATGACCACTTGTAAAGGAATAAGACAAGATTGTGTCGGTTATTATGATATGAGACGGGGAGAGAAGATGGAACGTGAGATATCACGGATTCCAGTACGTCATAATGTGGATTTTTCCACTAAGGTCAAACTTGATTTAATTCCGATGTCTAAGGCGCCATATGGAATAACACTTGTGCAGAGACATGAATTGTGGAAGCAAGTGAAGGAGCAATTGCAAGAACTAAGTGATAAGATTTCATAAGAATTAGTGAAATGCCATAGAGAACACCAGACGTTATCTTAAACTCTTGATTTAAAGTTATTATAGAGGACACCAATCTGCAAAGAGAGAGACGGCTATCTCCGTTTGTACATCGATTACATTGAGCCCAACAAGATAACCAGGAAGAACCAAGTATACCTCACCACGGATAGGGGATCTACTCGACCGGTTGCAAGGGTCGGTAGTATCTTCTAAGATTGATTCTCACCAATTGAGAAGTCATTACTGGGATATTGCAAACACGACTTTCCAGGCAAACCATGGTCACCAAGAGTTGTAGTGATTCCATATGGGCTTACTAATGCCCCGAATAAGACATTAGGGTCTACTCTCGAAGAAAAGAGAAGTTGTATGACCAGTTGTTTCGGGATGACAACCCCCAAAGGATGTGAAAGAAGTTACAAGTTTTCTTGGATGTGTTGATCATTAATAGATTTGTGGAGAGATTCTCCAAGTAACACCATCTATGGATAACCTACTCCGAATGACAATGAAGTATTGAGTGAGAAGAAAATTGACAATAGAGATGTTGAGAGTTAAGAGGAGATTCATTGGTTTAACTGTTTTGAAATTGTCTCGAGGTATGACGGGTTTAAAGTGTACAAGCGGTTCTCCTAGACAAGGTCTTAATGAAGTATTAAGGAACGATGTAAAAGTAATAGCATACGTGTCTCGTGAGTGGGAGAAGTGTGAAGTAATGTACTACCTTCATTACTTGGAACTCGCGGCAAGAAATGAGAAAACGTAACATCAAAGTGTGGTTTGTAAAGAACCAAACCCAACGGTGTAAATTGGGAATCCAATCTTCTTTGTTAGAGACAATAAAAGAGAAACATGATGAAAATATTGTAATGAGAAAGACCCAAGAAGGAAGTTGAGTTCCAATATAACGAACCTTTTTGAGATCTTAGCGCAAGTTGGGAAGTAGGTTACCGGTTGGTGCGGCCGCTGAGAGTAGAGGGTGTTCACCCAGTGTTGCATGTGCATCACTCGAGGGAGTACATACATGACTCGAGACATGTAGTCCGTTGTGATGATCTAGTCGAGACGAGAAGCCGATGAGGCTAACTAGAGGACGTAGGATAATATCTTTGGTCGAGTTTTAAGCAGGTTTAGCGACATCTCTAGGACCGTCGGGTTAGTTGCAAGATCTTTCTTTGGTTGTGCTTATTTGATTTATGACGTGATTTTTCTTTGTGTGTGTACCTTGTGGGGTCTTGATGTGTTTATGCGAGTAGGCTTTGGATTAGACGGCCGTAGTTGCCACGTTATAGTGTTCCGAGCGTAGTTGCCACGTTATAGTGTTCCGAGCGGTTAGCGAGACGTAAGTGTTCGAAAATTTGGAATTAGCAAGTTTCGGGACGAAACATGTTTTTAGGAGGACCTGGTGTAACGCCCCGTTCTTTTGGGTGCGTTCCGATTTATTTTTTTTCCCTACTTTCATTTCGTTCGTAGCACGAGATTTCTTTTTATTATTATTTAAAAATATTTCTTTGACATAAAAATAATTTTCCGGGTATTTTATTGTTTTGGTGTACATATACATATTTTTGTATTTTATTTTTAGTCGGAAATTCCCGATTCGAAAATCCCGTTATGATTGTTTAATCGAGTTAAATGGCCCTATTCGCTTTTTATCCCTTTTCTTTTATTTCTTTTCCTTTATTTCTTTTCTTCTTTTTTTTTTTTTTCTGTTGGACGCTTGTGAGCTGGAGACTCCCGCCTTGTAGAGAAGCGAGGAGTCGCCCCCTCGTTTCCCCCTCCGTCTGCAGCCTACCGAGCCCTAGCTTGCAGTGACATTGCCCTCTCTCTTCCTTCCGTTCTGCATCAACAGCCCAACCCCTCACTTTCCCCTCCTTTGTTACCTTTTCACTGTTATGCATCTCCTATCTTCCTCAACCCCTGCAACTCGCACCCTGGAAACCCCTCTTTACCACCGGAGCCACTACTTCTTGCTGTAACTGAATGGAAGCTGCCAGGGAGAAGCGCCTCACCGGGAACTTGCCCTCGTCGAGACCGCTACTGCCGCCTTCTTCCGCCCTCTCCTTCCCCGTGTCTTCTGTTCTCTCCTCTGCACAGCCCCTTGCTCCAGTGACCTTCGCCGGGCTGAAAGAGCCGTCGACTCTTGTTGCCCTTCGTCGCCGGAGAACGGGACGGTCCTCACCACCAGCACCCCTGCCCTGTCGATGGCCCGCCTATGCCGCCTCCTTTGCAAACCTCCTCTCCTTCTGCACCTGTTCAGAGGATGAAGAAGACCTTTCACATTAATCCAGATCCGGCCTCTCTGTTTTGGTATAATTGCATATTGTGACCCCCTTTTGATTATTACAAATTTGTACTCCAGTTTCTGGTTTATTGCAAATATACCCCTGCAGAATTAATTGTGGAAATATGACCAAGTTTCTTGAATATTTATTTTACGGTTTTGACCAAAATTTATTTTCGGAAATGGCTTAAGTTCTTGAGTCCGTATTTATGGCCCGGAAAGTTGATTGGGTTTTGACACATGTTATAAAAATTGTATAGTTTTCCCGAAAAATGTAACTACGGTTTTTAACCCTGGATTTAATTATGGGGATATTCTAATCTTTAAGTATACTACATATTATGCCTTGTTGATTTAATTTCGGGTTATGACCCCAAAGATTCAATTGCGACTTTTGACCAAATTTTCTTATTGGATAATTTTCCGGAAAAGGGTTTAACGAGTTTTAACATTGGCTTTGAAAACCGAGTTTTCCTTAGTCTTATACATATTATATATTCCGTTCCAATTTAGCGAATGAGCTAAATTTGATTAGTCTTGTTTTAGGATTCGGGAGCGCCCCATAGAAGGCCCAATGAATCCATACTCAACATTTGTTAATCGTTTTCCGCCTTTGACCTCGTGTGAGTACCTCTTCCTCGATCTAGTTATATGTAGTGGTAGAATCATGCTAGGTCGGATCTAGCATAACTTAGAGCGAATGCCAAGTAGTGGCTTTGAACTTTAGGTGAGGATTTGAGGATGGTTTGAACGTCTAAGTATTGAGGTGTCTATGTTATCATGTGAGCTTTGTTGAGGTTGTGAGTATGTGTTCGTTGAGATTGTGGAGTTATGATGGAAGTATCCTAGCATGTGGTTATAGTTGAGATCTTGTGAGTTTATGAGGGCTAGGAGTGTATCCTAGATTATGAGAGTGTATGACCTAATAAGATCATATATGACTAATAGTCTAAGGACTTATAGCTTGTCTGAGTGGTTGATTGATTACCGTGCCTTGTCTTGCACAGGCCTTGGTTATATTCCTACGGGAAGTTGAGATCGGTTTTTGTTAGCTTTGGGACGAGGTAAGTCCTCGGACTTACTTAGCCGCTTCTATGCCTTATTTGGATGTATATGGTGGTGTGTGTTTACCGCTTTTAAGCATGAAAATGGATTAGGATTTACTTGACCTTATTTATTGGCCCATTGTTACTACTATTATTATCGGGCGGTGACATCACCGCTCAGTTTCCCGAGGGAGACTGGGGGGATCTCTGCGACCAAGCCATACACGGTATACGGGCGGGCTTCTTCATCACTCCCTCAGGGTATACGGGTTGGGCGCCGCCATACTCCTGTTGGTTACACGGGACAGAGGCGAGAGTTATAAGACTCTCGTGTCACACTTGAACGAATGAATTAGATATGGAATAACATAAAAAGATAATAAGTAACGGATGTGTATGTTTATAATCATGTTGTGTGTTTGTGTTCCTATGTGTGTTTGTGCCATATTATTCTTATAATGCCTAGAATGTGAGCTAACGGTTTTATACCGATTGTTGTAGTTGATGTGCAGGATAGGATGTGGCCGAGTGATCCGGAGGAGTGGGCAGCCGGGGTTCCCTACATCTTAGGTTGTTTTGGGTTTTGGAGTCTTTGTGTTGTTGTTATTGTATATTATGTTGATGTTGTTGTAAGGACGGCTGAAGTCTTTTCTTTCTTTTATTTTCGGGTTTCATAACATTGCATAAAAATGTATTTCGGTTTTGGCCTTTATTTGTGCCTTGTTGCAAGATCCGGTGAAATTGTTGTCAGACTAAGGGTCGGGACTCATTGTGAGGTCTCGCCCGTAGCATCCCGATATCCCGCGGATTCGGGGTGTTACAAAGTGGTCTCAGCTTCGATTCTCCCTGTCAACATAAGTCTAATAACATCTATTCATAGGTTCCAGGTTCGATTCTCTATGTCCACAATTTCTACCATTTAAAAATACCTACAGACCCCTAGTGCGAATTCTACAGATCCCAACTCAAGCATTCAATTAATCTACTATCCTAGATTAATTAAGGTGTAGTCATCACCTATATACAATCATGTCTAAGCTACTGCAGTACCGATTAGCCTTAGAAGAACCACCTACCGGACTTGTAACCAGGAGAAGGACACTTGGTACTGTGTCGATCACCACACGAGGAGTCCGCATTGCACCTTGGTACGCTGTTACAGATTACGGAATAAGGATTTTTTTTCTACTGGATTCAGAAGGGACAAAAGATGGGATAGGAATGGCTGCTTACCAGTCACCCTCTACAACAGATGGAAGAAATGTTGTCCCCTCTTCTGGCATATGTTCGAAGGGCACACAATAGTAGATCGGTGTGCAGGGCGTTGGCGAGCAGCAGCAACAGTCCCAGGCGGCAAGGCATTGGCGAGCAGTAGCAGTCCCAGGCGGTCCGGATGCTTAAGACGTGAGAGTTCCGGTGGAATCGTAGGGCTGTGTGTCTCTCGGGGTCTCCGTCGAAGGCTGGACTGCGTCGGCTGGACAGCACCAGGGTGCTCGAAGGCTGGGTTGCGTCGGCTGCTGCGCTGGTGGTCGAGACTGACTGCGTCGGCTG
Source organism: Fagopyrum homotropicum (assembly GCA_033239125.1). Taxonomy (NCBI): domain Eukaryota; kingdom Viridiplantae; phylum Streptophyta; class Magnoliopsida; order Caryophyllales; family Polygonaceae; genus Fagopyrum; species Fagopyrum homotropicum. The sequence goes on along the minus strand of BSWB01000003.1, from coordinate 140,428,672 downwards.
CTGCGCTGGTGACTGCTGGTGGTCGAGACTGGCTGCGTCGGCTGTTGCGCTTACAGAAGGAGGCGTTGCGTTGAAGGTTGGCGAGGGAGAGCAGTTGAGAAGCAGCGTTTCTCACGTTTGCACTGCAGCCGTTTGCTAATGTGATTAGGGTTAATTAGGTTAAAAAAAATTAAGATCAGATTAGGTAAGGTTTGGGCCAGCTGAAGGATTACTGGGCCAGCTGTTGGGCCTGCTCATCTAATTAAAAGATTGAGCTGAATGGATAAATTGTTACTCGCACGGAATCGCTCTTCCGTTTTTAATAAAAAACGGAATTATTATACGGGTTACATAATTCATCATTTTATGTGTATTAAGATCACATAAAATTATAAAATTTACAATTTGTTTTATTTATAAAAAAAAATAAAGGTTGGCGGATCGGAATTCGATCCGATCGGTATTAAACGGAAATTTAAAATTTTTCGGGTATTACATCAGTGCCCTCTTAAAATAAGTTTCGTCCCGAAATTTAGAATAATGTATCTAATCAAACGACTTTCTTTATATAACTTGGCTTCATTAAGTCCCGTTTTTCTAACATGCAACTACTCAATCATCATACTTAGGCACACATCACATAAAACACAATTACTCATTCCAAGGTAACACATGAAAAATCAACATACAGCATCCGAGTACTAACTCGTCGATATAGAAGTAGCGGTTAACTCCGCAAGGTACTCAGGGTAACCATTTCTAATGCTCTCTTCCGTTTCCTAAGTAACCTCATTGATTCCTCGTCTTGACCATTGGAACTCTACAAAAGCATGAACCGGATAATTATTCTGATCTTCATAGCTGATGACGTGTCTCGGATTCGGTAGGTACTCTCTCAATGGTTTGGTTTTCTAACTTACTTCCACCTCTTTTGATGACTCTACCAAACTTTTCTTCCACTAGGCCCACTTGCTTTTTCCTTTCGAAAGTTCCTGACTATCGATTATGAAATAATGATCTTAACCCTCTGTCGGCATTTTACTAAGTGTCTAATGTTCTTTGTAATACAAACTGCTTGGCCCGGTTTCCTCAATGTGACCTAATCGGATCGTTCCTTAATTAATGGCTTTTCACCTACTTCTTGTCAAGCTTTCAAATTTATATAAATCAAGACAAATCACACCCCCAAGTGGACCTTTTCATATAGATCTCTAATTCCTTAACTTGAAATCCTAGTTAACATAACATTGATTTTCTTCATCTGTGGGTTATGGGCCTACCACGCTTCTGGTGTAACACCCATTAGTTACAATGGCGTCTTTCTGAGGGTCAACATGATTTACCCAACTCCCGTCTATACTTCCCTTCTAATACTAGTAAGATCCTCTTCAAACATACCCTTACTCTCTTACTCGACCGTAGTCTGTTCTTAACCAACCAGAAAGTAACCTCCAACCCGATTCTCTCCATATCCTTAGATCATCTAAGAAGGTTGTCGTTGCCTACTTGGGGAATCCTCCAAGGCATCGGTAAGGTTACCTCTTAAATCCACAGTCACTAATGTCTCTTCTTAGCGGTATCTATTCGTCAATACCAACCAACACTTACACGTCCTCAGTTGACGCCGGTTAGTCTATAATTGACTTATCTCAATATCTCGGACTTACTCTTCTCATACCTATATTGGCATTATATTCTTGGTGAGCATCATCTGCTCGATTAATCCTTTCATACTTTGCTAAATCGTTTTATCTTCCCCAGTTCATTTTTTATGTTAACTCTACTTCTCGAGCCCAACCGGGTCATTCATCTTGACCTAAATAGTCATTCCAAGTCTTCAACGATAGCTGGTAAGTGTCTTTGTAGTTCTGATGACTTTAGTTATCATCCCTTGCAGTTCCCCTTGCATGGACCGTCGGTGTTGAAGACTTAGGTTCCGTGATAATTGGGGTTACCTTGGACTTTCGAGTCTACCAAGGCCGTTCTCATATATACATTCTTTCGCTGGTGTTACCGGCAATATTGCCTTCATGAAACTCCGTTGTTTCCGCTACAAGGCTTCAACTCTTTCATATCTGCATTGTTATTCCTTCAAATTCCTATATCTTTGAGGAGGTCAAAACTCTCTACTCTTGTAAAGTCTACATTTTGCTTCTATATTCCATTGTAGGTATCCCTTCCATGCACTATAGACCCTCATATCCGGGTCGACATTTTATCTCTTTTGGTCTCTCCATCTTGTCTTGTGAACTCTTCTACTAGGTGACTCCTCTTATAACAATTTCCTTTGTCCGAATTGATCTCTAACTGTCAGTGGATCATTACCACTCATTTCGTGTTGAAACCCTAGTTCTATTTTACTCTTGCATAGATTCCATAACGGTATCCTCATCTCAACACTTTATTTAAATTTAGCAAGATCCGTATGACTTTCCTTCTCATTGGTTAAGATATTTGTTTAGTTTCCGCTTTCTCCATCACAGTGTTACCGGTCCGATAGTATGAATTTTCTTAAACATCTTCCCATACTATTTGTATACGAAACGTCAAATGCATATCATCTTCTCAAATATCAAAATTTCTCGACTCGCATTTATTATGTTGTCCTTATCCTCATGTCGCCTTACCATCTCCTAAATCCTTACACCAAATATGGTAATTAAATCTCTTACAGCTCTCTCATACAACTTTTATGGATTATGTTGATTAGATTTGGTGCTTCCATCAATTCTTCCCTCATCAGTCGAGAAAAGACTCCAATGTATACCATTTGTACGCGGTTCCAAAACTACTCCTCCATCTACCTATGACCGGTTATCAAGATTTTCTATTGGAGTGCTATCATTTCTCAAAAACTCTTATATGACCGGTTATCAAGATTTTTTTTTTTGTAATCATATTATCGGTGTGATACGGATCCGTATAACAACCTTCAGTCATTTAACTTTACTCTTTCTCATGTTTGTTCCAGCAAAGATGTAGATTCCATCTACAATCACCTCACAACTCGATAAGACATTTCACCAAGGCATTAAATCTTACTTTCTCTATTTTTCGCCTCTATAATTCCAATAATTCTGTGTCACATTTTTAGTCACACAGGCTTTTTCTATCAATCTAGAAAGTTGACCCCAACTTTTCTTCGAAAGAGAACCATCAATCTCACTTGTGTGGGATGCTAAGTACCCTCGGTCTAGACTGATGTAGGATTTGGTCACCATCATCTGTTTCTTCTTACTCTTCTCGCTCTTCTTGTACGAAGCCATCTGTATTAACTATGATATGTAAAATTTTCCTTAGTCAGTAGGTAAGCAATTGCTCACAACAATTCTCTTTACACCATTAATGTCATAAATGGTCATTACCGACTGTCAAGAGTTTCTCTTTAATTTCTTAATTAGAGTTATCATATTGGACTCATTCAATGTTACCATCAAGGCTACTAGTACTTGCATTGGTTTAACTTCACCATTGTCGTCGTTGATATCTGGAAAAAATTCTACAGATGTCGATAAAATTCCCTTATAACCTTGTGGTTATTCTTCTTATCCCGCCAATCAACCATCACTAGTTAGCCAGTACGTGTACATTCTCTGTTGTTACCAATTAGTTTGTAGTTGACCTTCTAATAGATCGTAGACTTACTTTTCTTCTATCTCTTTTGAGGTTTGATATACCACGTGAAAATATATCTCTTCCATTTATACTCCTTTAGCTCCTTCTACAAACTACACTCCTATAAGAGCACTATACTCTTACGAGTCTAGTTGTATCTTTGTCTTCTGCCAACGGACTTATCAATTCTTCGACGATGACTTGTATGTATCTCCCCATGATTCTTTTTACCCGATTTATCATCCATTTGCGGTTCTCAGTTATGACCCGCTAGTGTTATTAACTTAAATCCCTTCGTGAATGAGAAGTTACTAGAGACCCTCGCTTTCACCAAGACCATTCTCCTACACCCTTCTTTCATGGGATGCTGCTTGTATTGCCGCCTTTATAGAAATCCGGTCTTTGTTGTATTCCGATCCTTGCTGTAGTTCTTGTGTGTTCTAGGAGGTCACCCCATTTTCATGTTAGTGAAATCGTCCTTCCCCTTTCAAGCAACCTGTAAGCTTTCATTCTGCGGCTCTTTAATTCTTCGTACCGGGATGGACACCGTATCTTATCTTGACTCTTACGTTTATGATTGTTTCGGTTTCCCATCTTGATTGTGGTGGCAAGTAGCTTGTCGAGAGTGATCATATTACGCTCTGCTTCTAGCCTCAAACTTTCACCTTCTGGTCCGTCACTAAGCTTAGATTGAATGCCTCTTTGTTTGTAACGTTGCTTTTCCCCATCTTGAAAGAACCTATGAGTTGTCTTTTCCAATTTGTATACTTGCCGGTCATCCAACGTGTTGATGGAAATACCCTCATGTATATTCTTCAGTTGATCCTATTCAGTTGACTTGGGATTCCCTTCTTGTCATCGTCGGTGGTGTTGTCTTTTAGTCTTCCCTTTTCCGTCTCGACGTCCCTCAACAAGCTCGAAGGAGTTGCCCTCAGTTCGTCTACCCTAATGCACGTAAGATGTGCATCCTAATACTCATGTTGACACCCTTCAAAATCTACTTAGAAGTGTCAAAGGGGTGAGAAACTCATTATGTTATCTCCGTTAAGGACATAACATAACTATAATTTCCACTAATCTTCGGCATATACCTATCTATATCACATATCTTTATAATCAAGCTAATAATTCCAAAGAGAGTAACAACCTAAAGTCCATACTAAGCATACTGAGATCCGCAGCAATAGTGGTGGTCAGCCGTACTTTTCTATTCCCAACCAAACTATGCATGAATTTGAAAACCAAAAGTCCTTTTTAAAACTCAGATCCCTTTTCGAGTTCTGCTCAAGTACTTACTCGGTCTTTCAGAAGATTTCAAGTGCCATTGTTGCCAACCTAGAGCTCTGATACCATGTTGTAACACCCCGGATTCTCGGAACCCGGGATATTACTAGTTAGGACCTCACAATGGGTCCCGACCTCAGTTTGACAACAATATTACTAGGATCTTGCAACAAGACACAAATAAGAAAAACCAAAATTTATAAAAATGTATTTGTAAAAGGATGAAAGCAACAAAGTCTAACAGCCTATCGTACTTAAACAACGGAAAAGACTAATTGTCTTAACAAAACGAAAAGACAACAAAGCAACAACCCAAACCCCCACTCTAAGGAGTACGGAGACCCGGCTGACCACTACTTCCGGAACACTCAGTTGCATTTCTAACCTGCGGTAAATCTAAAAATACAACAAAACAACCATTAGTTAGTTATCTAAACATTAGGAGAATAATAATAATAGCACACACACACATAAAATAATAAACACTCATCATGCTTTCAAACAATCCATTTATTATCTTCATTTAAGTCATTCACTCTAATGATACTTATTTTGTGACACGAGGGATTCCCAAACCTCGCCTCCGCCCCCGTGTACCCATCAGGAGTGGATCCGATGCATCTCACCGTGTACCTGTATGGTCTGGGTATAGAGAACCTCCCAGTCTCCTGATAGAGCTGGGCAGTGATGTCACGGCCCGTTATACATACACTTGGGCCTTAAAACATAATAACCACGGCCGTCCTAACAAGTTGTTATTTTTATAATCACGCACATTGCACACACACAACTATTATCACCCAACTAATATTTAGAAACCAGCTAAGTAAGTCGCAAGGACTTACTTGAATCAAATCAAAACTCTCAATTTCTCAACTCGGTCCGCAACCGTAGAAACTCAAACGCCTGTCACACAAGGCACGTGGATCAATGATGTATCCCACTTTCTTAGAAGTCTCCAACTTCTAAGATATATAATCGATCATAATGAAAATACTAAAGTACCCTTATATGGGTAAATGACCATTTTACCCTTGTTCCCGAAACTCTATAAAATTTTATAACAAGGTTCCAAACTATTCTTTAGAACTCAAAAACACAATCTCACTCTAGAAAGGAAGTTTGTTAAAGTTTTAGAAGAGTTACACACATTCTTAATTTTCATAAAAAGTCGCTAAAGTTCAACTTTGGCTTAAGATATGAGGCTCGGATAAAAGTATTAAATTCCAAAATAAAAATCTAAAACCTCTAAGATATGTATACTAAACATAGGGGTAAAGATATCTCAAAACACTTAACCACAACTCTACCATAAATCACACAAGTTTGAAAGGAAAGCTGAAGTTTCCATACTTAGCCAAATTTTCCTCTACTGTAAAAACAGCCCAACTGTCCTACTTTGAGTCCTTATAAGTTCTAATCCGACCTTTAACTTCCTCTCAAATTCTAACACAGTAAACTACATATTTCAATCTACAATATATCAAAAATTCAACGGTGGATTCTCGATCTAAGTAATAGAAATTAGGTCCTAAAGTCAGCAGGTCAAAACTGGAAAAACAAAGCATGCAAGTGGTCTCAGCTTCGATTCTCCCTGTCAACATAAGTCTAATAACATCTATTCATAGGTTCCAGGTTCGATTCTCTATGTCCACAATTTCTACCATTTAAAAATACGTACAGACCCCTAGTGCGAATTCTACAGATCCCAACTCAAGCATTCAATTAATCTACTATCCTAGATTAATTAAGGTGTAGTCATCACCTATATACAATCATGTCTAAGCTACTGCAGTACCGATTAGCCTCAGAAGAACCACCTACCGGACTTGTAACCAGGAGAAGGACACTTGTTGCTGTGTCGATCACCACACGAGGAGTCCGCATTGCACCTTGGTACGCTGTTACAGATTACGGAGTAAAGATTTTTTTCTACTGGATTCAGAAGGGACAAAAGATGGGATAGGAATGGCTGCTTACCAGTCACCCTCTACAACAGATGGAAGAAATGTTGTCCCCTCTTCTGGCGTATGTTCGAAGGGCACACAGCAGCAGATCGGTGTGCAGGGCGTTGGCGAGCAGCAGCAACAATCCCAGGCGGCAAGGCATTGGCGAGCAGCAGCAGTCCTAGGCGGTCCGGATGCTGAAGACGTGAGGGTTCCGGTGGAAACGTAGGGCTGTGTGTCTCTCGGGGTCTCCGTCGAAGGCTGGACTGCGTCGGCTGGACAACACCAGGGTGCTCGAAGGCTGGGTTGCGTCGGCTGCTGCGCTAGTGGTCGAGACTGACTGCGTCGGCTGCTGCGCTGGTGACTGCTGGTGGTCGAGACTGGCTGCGTCGGCTACTACGCTTACAGAAGGAGGCGTTGCGTTGAAGGTTGGCGAGGGAGAGCAGTTGAGAAGCAGCGTTTCTCACGTTTGCACTGCAGCCGTTTGCTAATGTGATTAGGGTTAATTAGGTTAAAAAAAATTAAGATCAGATTAGGTAAGGTTTGGGCCAGCTGAAGGATTACTGGGCCAGCTGTTGGGCCTGCTCATCTAATTAAAGGATTGAGCTAAATGGATAAATTGTTACTCGTACGGAATCGCTCTTCCATTTTTAATAAAAAACGGAATTATTATACGGGTTACATAATTCATCATTTTATGTGTATTAAGATCACATAAAATTATAAAATTTACAATTTGTTTTTTTATAAAAAAATAAAGGTTGGCGGATCGGAATCCGATCCGATCAGTATTAAACGGAAATTTAAAATTTTTCGGGTATTACACAATTTCCTCTAACTCTATCCAAGCGTAACGAAAAATTCGGTCGTTACACTTGCTTTGCCTCGAAGATCTCCATGCTTTCGGGTAGTTATGATGTATTTTATGAGTGTTTCTTTTCTCTTTTGATGTTGTCCTTCATGACGGTTAGTCCGTCAGCCAATTTTTTCGGCCTTTTGATCTACTAGACGGCGCGTCGTCTAATGGATAGAATTGCTTTCCTTTTTTTAAAAAAATGGAGTAAATTTAGTAGAGTGCATTCAAAAAAACCAAATCATATTCTAATTATTTTCAATTTTATTTGCATAAAAGACAATATTTAAATATTGGCACTTGATTGGAAAGTTGTTTGCTACTAAATCTTTGAGTTTATTTCTAAAAACTATATGTTAAACAAAATAGCTAAACATTTTCTGCTATTTTTTTTTATGAAATTCCGTGGAATATGGGATGGGATCGGGACGGAGACAAAATTGGAATTTGTCGAATTTGTTCTCACCCTATTTATATGAATTAAAAAAATCCGAGCACGACACGAGTCCTAAACTAGTCAGAATAGAAATACATGAAACAAAAAGAGGGTTGATAGACGTACCGACGAAAATCTATAATTGTCATCCTAACTACGCTCTTCGCGTGCGTAGTTGTTAGGGTCACCAACTACGCTTTTGGGGAGCGTAGTTGGAGTTCCAAAAAAATAAAAATATCAACTACGCTTGTGGGGAGCGTAGTTGGAGTTCCCAAAAAAATTTTAAAATTTTTTTTATGGAACTCCAACTACGCTCTCCAAAAGCAAAGTTGATATTTTTATTTTTTTTGGAACTTCAACTACGCTTCTCAAAAGCGTAGTTGAGGACCTTATCAACTACGCACACGAAGTGCGTAGTTATGGTCACTAATGGAGATTTTCGACGGTACATTTAAAAATCACGAACAAAAATTTATAAAATTAATAACCCATTTGGTTCCAACTCCGGAAACGGAAACGGAATGGAAACGAATTTAGTCCATATGTATATCCTTGTGGTTTAATGCAAAATGCACTTGTTTCCCCACATTTTGTTACCCTATAGGGTATCAAAAGTAATCAAACTCTACTCCAATCACTTCAAACCACAAGGAATGATTCCAAAAACTTTCATGAATAAGGGTATACGTATGGACTAGATTCGTTTCCATTCCGTTTCCGATTCCGGAGTTAAAACCAAACGGGCCCTAAATGTATTTAGAAGGCAAATATATCAATTAGTTAGAAATTACCTTTTTAGAATATAAATATTTTATTTTATCTTGACTTGTATGATAAAAACAACTAAGTTTAGTTGATGAAAGAGATATAATAAGTCATTAAAAGATATATAATGAATAATAAAATGTAAATGCGTGAGAAAATGATATTTGTATTCTATATACTTATATTACACAGGAAGACATTCACGCCATGATTCATTCTTCTATTAACTTTGTGACACATGTCATATCTCATGTGTATTTATTTTATAATTTTACTAATTAATTAATAAATATAAAATTACTAATATAGACAATAAATACATTGTTTCTAGTTTAATATTAATACAATTATTTACATATTTTTTAAGATATCCTTCAAATCTTTTTTTTTATTTTATTTATATGGTGGTTAGATAATTTCATATTCTAACTTAACGTATAAATATATAATTTTTATATTAAATAGTAAGTACTCACTAAATCAACAAATGTATAAATTATTATAATATAAGTGTTATAACTTTTTTGTTCTTTAAAGATCATACTTAAAATCATCTAAGAGAAATTAAAAAGATTGAACATTTAAAAGTTCTCTATTTTATCATTTACATTTTAATTTTTCTTTTTTAAAACTTTAATCTCACTTTATCATCTTTCTAAATATTATATTTGTAAGATGCTAGTTTTGACCTTCACCGCCCCGCGGTGAAGAAGGCCGCCCCATCGACTTTGAGGTCTATCACCGCCCCCGCAGTGACAATGGGCCGCCCCTGCGGCTGAAGCAATCTGTCCCTGCGGATTCCTTATCCTCTTAATCCTAGAATATCCGATCTTCTATCTTATGGGCCGGTTTCCTTATCCTCTTAATCCTAGACGTTCTTCCTTTTTATCTTTCCAGTCCGTCTCTATATATTACCGTCTTTCCTCCTTTTTCCCGTTTTTCGCTTACCTCTCCTTCAACCCTGAAGCTGCAACCGTCTCCCTTGCTTCCTGTGACTTTGCTGAACATGTAAGTCTTCTCCTCTAAGTTCTTCTTCATCACGTTCATGTGTTGTTGCACCTTGCTTCTCTTTTGTTTCATTTCCCTCTTCGTTTCCTCTTTTCTTCTTCTCTAAGAATTAAGTTTGATCCTTGGTTCTTGTGAAGCGTTCCGTTGATAATCCTTTGATGTTCACAGGCTCCCTTGGTTGAGTTGTGACATGATTGTGTGTTGAGAAGAGCAAGCTTTATCCTTTGTTGCGTTCCTTGCTGCCGAAGGAGTCGACAACGCTTCTACACTGAAAACCTCCCCCGCGCCTCTACTGTGCCGCCCCTGCACCTGTCCAGCCGCCCCTGTGATTTCCTCTGCAGTAGCTCCCGTCTTTGGTGAGCTGCTTCCTTCCTTGCTTTCCTCGTTCATTTCCTTAATTCATATGGATGTTCCTTGTTTCCTGAGTATGTTGTAAGACTAAGGTTGAGCCCTTAGTTGGTGGAGATCTCTTAGAGATCATTAAGACTAGAAGTTATAGACTTCTAGCAACTGTTTCGTTCTTGATTCGTGATGCTTGTATGAACAGACTTTCCTTGCTCCTTTCCTGAGGAAAACTGGGTTGTTCCTGAGTTGTTGCTGAGTTTTGATTACCTTCGAGTGAGGTAAGTCCCTTGGACTTACTTAGCTTCATTCCGTATATTGGTTTAAGTGTTTTGACTTGTTTGTGTTGCTTATCTTATTATAACGGATAACCGGAATAAGATTCACCCTTTTTAACCTTAACTGACCCAAGTGTATGATAACCGGACGGTGACCACTTGTCTAGTTCTTCAAGAGACTAGAATGTGCTCTTGCAACCCAGGCCCATAGGTAACGGATAGTACTGATCTATTCCTATTGGTAGACGGAAGCGGAGGCGAGTTTCGGGATATTCTCGTGTGACAAAAGAAGTTGAATTAGTAATGGATAACTTAATGAAAGATAATGACCGGTTGTGTGCGAGCATGCTATGTGTTTTCCTTTACCTTATGTGTGTTTGTGCCTTTACGTTCTTCATGATATCTAGAATGTTAGCTAACGGTTTATACCGTCGTTGTAGCTGTTCCTCAGGTTTAGGATGCTGCTGAGTGATCCGGACGGTGTGGTCAACTGGGGTTCCCGTACATTATAGGACGGGATCAGGTTTATGTTATGTTGTTGCTTTCCCTTTTGTTTTGAACTCGGCTGCGAGTGTTATGTTTTCTTTTGTTTGAACCATTGATTTTATATTGAGTTTTGGTTTTCATTTGTGTGTGCCTTTTTGTAAGATCCGTTGTGTTGTTGCTACTTTGAGAGTCGGGACCCAATGTGTGGTAAGCCCGTAGTGTTTCGAGTTCCCAGAACTTGGGGTGTTACAATATGGTATCAAAGCTCTAGGTTGGCAACAATGGCACTCGAAATCTTCTAAAGGTCAGATGGATAAATAAATAGAACCCGCAAGGGGTCTAACGTTTTCAAAAGGAGGTTTTGTTTTTAACTTGTCGGTCTGGAATAGATGTACGGGCGACCACCACTACCTTCGCGGATCTCAGTAGTGTAGTTTCTTATATGTTGGCCTTTATGTGTGCTTTTTCTTGGATTTATGCTTTAGTTATAGTGTGGCCTTATATTTATATATAGTCTTATATATCTATCCTTATAGCACATAACACGCACTAGAGCTACCGCTTCTAAAGGGCAAGGAAGGGGTCGACCACCACTTCCACCTGCTGTCCGTGGACGAGGACGTGCAGGAAGACCTTCACTAGATAGAGGTTGGGGCTAGGCCCCAGTTGCTGATCCGCCTATCGATGAGGCGTTTGCTAAGGAGGTTGTGTTAGCATGAAATATTGCGATATTCTAGGCACTTTTTCTAGTCGTTTTTCATCCATTATAGTGTTCATTGATAAGGCATTGAAGCAATTGTTAGCTAGTTTGTCTACATTGTCGATATAGAGGTCTACATAAGCTTTGTGTTGATTGTAGGTGAATAAGAGCTAAAACCGAACCAATTGAGAGAGAAAGGAGATGATTTGAGCACATCCAAGGATTTAGGACACATCAAAGAAGCCAAGGAAGATGCTAGGATGAGGAATGACACGACACAAAGGAAACCACAAGCAATTTACACTTCCACGCTCAAAAATACAGTCGTAGAGAAGTCCACGCCCAAAACCACGGCCGTGGATCTTGGCAACATGAACGTGGAGTATTCTAGAGAGTTACACGGTATAAAGTACGGACATGGAAATCATGAAGAACCGTAATCCACTTCCACGCTCTAAACCACGGCCGTGGAACTCCATGAAACCGTGATTTAGGCGATCTTTTGACGAATAAAATATTGACATATCATTTACGTATATGGGCCGGACGGTTATTTTATCCTTCCTTATAAAAGGGCTGGAGGAGGGAGAATTCGGCACCTTCGCTTACGCTCGCTTACACGTGCCTAGGGTTTCATTGGACGTGCGGAGATTTTGCATTTTGCAACGGAGATTTACAAAGGCTTGAAGATTTGGAAGTTGTTTGTGGCGGAAGTTGCGCCTTTTATTCCTAGGTTTGATTAGAAGACGGATTGACATCCCGTTCTTCGTTCTTATCAAGGATTGTTATTGGTTTGTGTTTATTCCAAATCTGATATACATTATTACCCTTGTTTGTGGATTTGAGATTGATTTGAGATTTATTGAAGGTTTTCGAAGGTTTTCATCTTTCATTCTTCTTAATCTTGAATTTGATATTATAATGACTGTTATTGGCTAAACCCTTTAGCAATTCTAAGGTGAAGGGTTGATAGTTGTGGCTTAGACGATGATAGATTGATCATAAACAGATTGGACCCTGAGAGTTAGAGAGATTCGCCGACGAACAAAAACCACGGTTTGTTCTTGAGGTTCCACGGCCTTGGAACTCAAGATATGCCCGTAATTTGTACCAGTTTACGAACTTTGTTTTTACTTTGATCCAAGGTTAAAAGATTAGCTTTAATCTAGTCTTGGCTTGTCCTTTTCTAGGTAGTAGTGAAGCCTCAACAACCTCTACTTCGATTTCGAGTGTCACAACCTTAATCGGTTTAGTTAGTCTTGATCCTTGGTTTATAAGTTTGGGTATTTGGTATTAATTCTTGTCTTTAGATCCTTTCTATACTAAAGCCCCAACAACCTTTATAGAGAGTGTTTTTAGATAAGTCATATAGAGCCTTGGAACTTCACCGTACATTGCTTTACCTTAGTATACCTTTGCAACTCTTAACTCTGTCCTTAGTTCTTTAGTATATCTTGAATCGATTGCCACAATTAGACACCTGGATCTTTAGGGTTGCTGTTTTCCCAATATATTTGAAAAGCTTTGCCCTTTTACTTGCTTGACAACTTTATAATTGAATTTGTTCCCCCCAAATCCCTGTGTTCGATACTCTGGAATTCTTGCTGATAACACGATTTATAGCATAGTTTTAGTGTAACATTTAGATAGAATTCCCGCTCAATCATGCATGATCTAGCACTAGTCCAATACGTTTTGCACTTAAAACATGTATTTTGTCGAGATAGACGTCTACACGAACTTGTGTGCGTTTTGTAGGTATTTCGGGAAGTTTAGAGCTAAAACGATGCGTCAAGGGATCGTTCATTTAGATGACACATCCTCCGACTCATTACAACACAAACAAAGAGCTAGGAGGACTCATGGAACCTTGCCAACTCTAGTCATGCACCAAACCACAGCTCAATGACCCAAGGCGAACTTTCTGCATAGAATCACGGGTTCCTGAAGAACCACGGCCGTGGAAATGACCGTGGATTTTGCCAGATTCTCGTGACAGCTGTGCCACGACTCTCATGGCCAGCTCATGAAGAATTTGTTATAAAAGTGGTCCAAGAGGGGTTGTTTGGGGCAGCTGGGAGCTGGGGTAGTTTGAGAGAGCTCACACATTATCCATTCCTTTAACAAAATATATTCCAAGAAGAAGAAGGATTTTTCTAGGAAGGAAAGTGCAAGAAGAAGAAGGAAGGAGCCATTGAAGAAGAGAGGAGAAGACACACTTAGTTCTTGTAATTCGGGTTTATTGCTAGGGATTTACGAACTCTTGAACCTTCTTTTAGAAGGATTGTAAGTCGTTCTAATTTCATCTTCAGATTTGGATTGTATTTGAAGTTCATTTGTTCATCTTCTTTCTTTCATTTTCTTGCAATGGAGTTTGTGATTCTATATTTGATTGCTTTGATTCCCATTATGAATGTTGTAGGCTAATTTGATGTGATTCTAGGGTAAAGAAAGGATGGTTATGGCTAGATCTATGATAGGACGGACTTAGATTTACTTTTGGATGATTTTAGTTCATGAACGTAGCTGCTGTTAGAAATCACGGGTAGTTCCTGAAGAACCACGGTCGTGGTTTCTGAAGAACAAACCGTGATTTTTCCTGGTTCGAAGGATCTTACCTTAGATTCATAAAATTGTTGAAACCCTAAGTTTTTGCTGAGTTTAACCTACTCTAGGGTATCCTAGTGTAGTGACTAAGTGTTAGGAGAGACTTACCCGGTAATCCTTTCCCTTAGAATCTAAAATAGCGAAACCTTAGGTAGTGGTGAACCTAACAAGTCGCCATTGGATTAGATGTGCTAGGAATGTTGATTAAGACTTCCCTCTCCAAGACTTACCTGGTAAGGATAGGTTAGATCCCTAATTGACAATCCCAGTTTGTGAGAAAATTCCTAACCTTAGGTTCTTAGAGACTTACCCGGTAATAAGACCTTAGGTGTGGATTAGTTGGATCATGAGACTTACCCGGTAATTGCTCCCAATTTAGAAACACCTAATCCCAACATATCAAAATCAATCCAAAGTATGAATAGATAACTTGAGTTCTATGCCATAACCGGAATTTCCGACCCCTAGAATCCGTCTCTCTTTTTCCTTGATCAATATCTTGTTTGATTCGTTTATTTGTGCTGATTTTTGGTTTAGTTTTATTGATTGCTTTGCATGAGTTATGATCTTTGATGTGATCACTTAAAACCAACAAAAACAATTGAGATTTTCTTCCTTTGTTTCTCTCTTTTCTAACCTTAGATCTTCACTAAATTTAATCACAAAACCGAATCAATTTCACCTTAGTCTTTGCGTTCGACCTCGGAGTACTATCCATACTACAAACGTCCCGTACACTGCGGGTGCGCTAGAAGTTAGGATAATTATAACGAGTATAAATTTAAGGCTTATTGCGTGCATACTCTTTTAGCGTGACAAGTTTTTGGCGCCGTTGCCGGGGACTAGGTCTAGATTGAGTCTATTTTGTGATTGTTTCTAGTGTAGATCTTTCTTGTTGCTTTTGATCTCTATTTGGTTTGTGTCTTTGCTTTTCAGGACATCTATTAC
Organism: Fagopyrum homotropicum; assembly: GCA_033239125.1. Lineage (NCBI taxonomy): Eukaryota > Viridiplantae > Streptophyta > Magnoliopsida > Caryophyllales > Polygonaceae > Fagopyrum > Fagopyrum homotropicum. The sequence continues at coordinate 140,413,425 of BSWB01000003.1, read as the reverse complement.
TCTTTAGGTGTATCCGAAGATCTCGTGGCAAGGATTTAGCTCCATTCGATCCCGAACCGGAGAAAACCCTTCGATCTAGATCTAAGAACAACCGAAAAGAGAAAGAGATGGCCGGTAGAAACCTTCAAGCTGAATTGGATGAAGCCTTAGAGCAAATAAGGCTAAGAGATGAGCTCTTGGAGGAAGAAAGGAGACTTGCCAATGAAAGGCAAGAGGAAACTAGGAGGGAGATTGAGGAGATTAGGCAAGCCCTTGTACAAGGGGAGCTTAATCGCCGACAACCTCCACCTCCTCCACCACAACCGCAGCCGGCGGCCAATGTTAGGGTCGTTCCTATTGCTATTGAGGAGCCACAAACCCTAGGGAGGCGTATGGATCCGGCACAAAGAGCACACCGACCGGGTGTGAACCTAGGAGATCCCGCTACCCATAACTATGAACTCCGCCCTCAAGTTCTTCAAATGATCCGGCATAATCAATTTGGAGGGATGAAAGGAGAGTCTCCTCACCAACATTTGATGAACTATGAGATTTTGATGGAGACTCTTAGACCACCAAGATTGGAGAGCAACAACCATAAGCTAAGGGCCTTTTCCTTCTCTCTTAAGGACAAAGCCTTAGCTTGGTATCAATCTATTCCACAAGGGCGAGTTGGTATTTGGGAGGAGATGACAACCGAGTTCTTAACCAAGTTCTTCCCACCTTCCAGGACCACCGAATTAAGGGGAAATATCAATGCCTTTGTGATGAGGGATAGAGAAAGTTTGTTCAAGTCTTGGGAGAGATTCAAAGACCTTCTCCTAGATTGCCCACACCATGGCATACCGAAGATTGAGCTATTAGAGATCTACTACAAGGGGCTTGATGAAGATAGCCAATTCAAGCTTCAATCTCTTTCCGGTGGGATATTTATGGAGAAACATGTAGATGATGCTTGGGAGTTTGTGGAGAAGCAAGCTCTAGTGATTGAAAAGTACTCTCATAGGAAGAGCGAAGGAAGAAAGGCGGGAGCATATGAGGTGAGTGAAGTCACCATGAGCAACTTCAAGCTTGACGCCATCAACAACGAGTTGAAGTCCTTGAGAGAGTTGTGTACTACCACCTTAAAGAGCCAAGCAACTCCTCAAACACCTCCACAAGCCAATTTGTCTTCCAAGGAGGAAGATGTGAATTATATGGGAAGGGGCAATTTCAACAATTACCAAGGCCCAAGAAATTTCAACAACAACCGGCAATTCAACAATTACCGGCCAAACCACAACCATCCCGGGTTTTCTTACTCTAACCCGGATGGAGCCTTGAACCCTCCTGTTTCCACAAGTACAACTCCACCACAAAGAGCTTCACAAGAACCTCCACCCGGTTTTTCTCAACCTTCCAAGGATAGAACCGAAGTCATGTTTGAGCAATTGCTAGGGAGATTGAATGGACTTGAGAGCACCGTGACTTCAATCTCTAAAGCTCAAAAGGTCTTGGAAGCACAAGTCTTTCAAAAGGCGGGTGAAGCACATAGAGATCCGGGGAAACTTCCCGGAAGAACCGAAGACAACCCAAGAGGCCAAGTGTTGGCTATCACAACAAGGAGTGGGTTGAGCATGAAGGATCCTTTGCCCAAGGACCAAACTAAAGGGAAGCAAGTAGTGGTAGAAGAGGGAAGAAAGCAAGATGATGGAGGAAAAAGCAAGGATGTAGAGCCAACTTATGTGGCACCGCCTCCATACAAGCCACCACTACCTTTCCCACAATCAAGAGCGAGAGCACGTTTGGACAATCACTTTGGTAAGTTCCTTGAACTAATGTCCAAGTTACATATTAACATTCCGTTCATGGATGCCATCTTAGGAATGCCGGCATATGGGAAGTTTTTGAAGGAAATACTCTCCAACAAAAGGAAGTTGGAGGAGTATGGGGAGATAAGGATGACCAAGAGGTCCTCGGAGTTGATCCAAACGATGAAGGAGGAAATGCCTCCCAAGCTAAGAGATCCGGGCTCTTTTTGCGTTCCAATTGGAGTAGGAGACGTGAAGTACGAGGCCCTTTGTGATCTTGGGGCAAGTGTAAGCATCATACCGCTTGCACTTAGCAACAAGGTCGGGCTAGGAGAGCCGAAGCCGGTCAAAATGACCCTCTATATGGCGGACCGCTCTATTACTCATCCGGTTGGAATTCTAGAAGACATTCCGGTGCAATTGGGAGGATTCTATGTACCCATCGACTTTGTAGTATTGGACATTCCGGCGGATTATCCGGTTCCTATCATTCTAGGAAGGCCTTTCCTAGCCACCTCCGGATGTCTAGTGGATTGCAAGAACGGGACTCTCTCCTTCAACATTGGAGAGGAGAGCATCAAGTTCAAGCTGTCCACAATGATGAAAGGGCCAACCCTTGATGAAGATATCTTCAACATTGTCGAGCAAGAAGAATCTAGAGAAGTTGTAAGCTCGATCTTGATCAAGGACCCCTTGGAGAAGGTTCTTACCTTGAGTATGATGGAGAAGGACATTGAGGAGGAATGCAATGAAGAGATCAAGGCCTTGGAGGCTTTAGAAGAGGAACCAAGAGTTGGATTTGGGAGCCATGAAGAAATTGTGAACAGCTGCAAATTCCACGGTCGAGATTTAGGTTCCACGGCCGTCAAACTCTCTGGACAACTCCGAGAAGCAAGCTTGGCAAGAACCACGGCCGTGGAAGATGAACAAGCCGTGTTTCCAACCGTAGTTTCTCCTGAATCAACTCTTGATGGTGATCAAGCTTCTAGGAGCCAAGGAGAGTCTTATTTTGCCTTGGATTCATCTCATCCAATCTTATTTGGATCATCTTCAACCGATAAAGGTCCTCCCTCACTTGAACTCAAACCCCTCCCCTCTCATTTAAAGTATGCATTCCTTGGTGATAATTCTACATATCCTGTGATTGTTAATGCATGCTTGAGTGATGATGAACTTGCTAAATTGCTGCATGAACTAAGATTGCATAGGAAAGCCATTGGATACACTATTGATGATTTGGTTGGCATTAAGCCATCTTTGTGCATGCATAAGATAATGATGGAAGATAACCACAAACCCTCTATAGAACATCAAAGAAGATTGAATCCTATAATGAAAGAGGTGGTCAAAAAGGAAATCATTAAGTTGCTAGATGCGGGGATTATCTACCCTATCTCGGATAGTAAGTGGGTTAGTCCCGTTCATGTAGTACCTAAGAAAGGAGGAATGACGGTAGTAACTAATGAGAACAATGAACTAATACCAACTAGGACGGTCACGGGATGGAGGATGTGAATAGATTATAGGAAGTTAAATATGGCCTCTAGGAAAGATCATTTCCCTCTCCCCTTCATTGACCAAATGCTAGAAAGGTTAGCTCAACACTCTCATTTTTGCTATTTAGATGGATATAGTGGATTCTTTCAAATCCCTATCCACCCCGATGACCAAGAGAAAACAACTTTTACATGTCCATGGGGTACCTTTGCATATAGGAGAATGCCATTTGGGTTGTGTAATGCACCCGCTACCTTTCAAAGGTGTATGATGGCCATCTTTTCGGAATACATAGAAAATATCATGGAAGTGTTCATGGATGATTTCTCTGTTTATGGTTCTTCTTTCGATGATTGCTTGGCTAATTTGTCATTAGTGTTGCAAAGATGTGAAGAGACAAATCTTGTCTTAAATTGGGAAAAATGCCACTTCATGGTAAGTGAAGGAATTGTGTTAGGACACTTGGTGTCGAACCGTGGTATTGAGGTTGATAGGGCTAAGATTGAAACGATAGAGAAGTTGCCACCACCTACCTCGGTGAAGGGGGTAAGGAGTTTCTTAGGGCATGCCGGTTTCTACCGGAGGTTCATTCAAGATTTCTCTAAAATTTCTAAGCCTCTCACTAACCTACTAATGAAAGATGTTGATTTTGTCTTTTCCAAAGATTGTCTTGAAGCGTTTTGTAGGTTGAAGAACGCCTTGATCTCCGCACCTATCATGCAACCTCCGGATTGGAGTCTACCATTCGAGATCATGTGTGATGCAAGTGATGTGGCCGTTGGAGCCGTTTTGGGGCAAAGGAAGGAAGGGCGTACTCATGCTATTTACTATGCTAGCAAGACGCTAGATGATGCCCAACTCAATTATGCTACTACCGAGAAGGAGTTGTTAGCGGTGGTGTATGCATTTGAGAAATTCCGCTCATACCTTGTTGGAGCGAAGGTTATAGTTTATACGGATCATGCGGCGATCCGTTATCTACTTACTAAGAAGGATGCCAAACCAAGGTTGATTCGGTGGATCCTTCTTCTTCAAGAGTTTGATTTGGAGATACGAGATAAGAAAGGATCCGAGAACTCCGTGGCGGATCACCTTAGTAGACTCCCACCCTTAGAGCTTGGGAAAGACAACATCCCGATAGATGATTCATTCCGGGACGAACAATTGCAAATGATGGAAGAATGCTTGTCCCACATGGCTAGAGGAAGTGAGCCATGGTATGCCGACATTGTGAACTACTTGGTGTGTGAGGAAGTGCCTCCCGGATTGACATATGCACAAAGAAAAAAGTTCTTCAACGATGTAAGGCATTACTATTGGAGCGAGCCTCTTCTATTCAAGAGAGGCCCGGATGGGGTGCTTAGGAGATGCATACCGGAAGATGAAGTGGAAAGTGTGATCCGGCATTGTCACTCCTTACCATGTGGAGGCCATGCTAGCTCACACAAAACGTGTGCCAAGGTATTGCAATCCGGTTTTTATTGGCCTAACTTGTTTAGAGATGTGCAAGGTTTTGTAGCGGCATGTGATGCTTGCCAAAGGACGGGAAATATTTCAAGGAGGAATGAAATGCCCTTGAATAACATCCAAGAAGTTGAGATTTTTGATGTGTGGGGTGTAGACTTCATGGGACCATTTCCTTCTTCATGTGGCAATCTCTACATCCTATTGGCGGTGGACTATGTGTCAAGATGGGTAGAGGCCATCGCCTCTCCTACAAATGATGCCAAGGTGGTGGTGCGGTTCTTCAACCGAGTGATCTTCCCTAGGTTTGGAACACCAAGGGTGATCATTAGTGATGGAGGGAAGCACTTCACAAATAGGAATTTTGGAGCACTTTTGGCTAAGTATGGGGTGACTCATAAGGTGGCAACACCTTACCACCCCCAAACTAGTGGTCAAGTAGAGATCTCCAACCGAGAGATAAAGGCCATCCTAGAGAAGACGGTGTCTAGAACAAGGAAGGATTGGGCTATGAAGCTCGATGACGCACTATGGGCATATAGAACCGCCTTCAAGACACCTATCGGTACCACTCCTTACAAGTTGGTCTATGGCAAGTCTTGCCATCTTCCGGTGGAAATGGAGCATAGAGCTTATTGGGCCATTAAGTGGCTAAATTTTGTTACGTCTAGGAATAGATGTGATGTGCACGCAATAAGTCTTAAATTTATACTCGTTATAATTATCCTAACTCCTAGCGAACCCGCAGTGTACGGGACGTTTGTAGAAAGGTAAGTATTCCGAGGTCGAACACAAAGACTAAGGTGAAATCGAGTCAAGCAATGATCAAAGATAGTGTGAATCTAGACTAAGATAAGATGAGGAATAAAGAAAATGGAAAACACAATGTTTTTGTTGGTTTTTGTGGTGATCAAACAAAGATCACAAATCAAGCAAGATGATAAACAACTAACAACTCAAGCTAGCAAACGAACAAGCAAACACAAAGCACAAGGATATGATCAAGAGAGAAAAGTAGATTTTAGAGGTCAAGATTTTCGGTTATGACATTGGATTCAAGGTTCTAAAGATTTTAAGGACTAAGCTGCGGTGTTGGGAAAGAATGTTTCGCTAATGGAAGCAATTACCGGGTAGGTCTCTCACTTCACTAATCCCGCATCAAACTCCTATTACCGGGTAAGTCTCTAGGGGTTAGAGCAAGGAATTTCACACAAACTAGATACTACTTAAGGGTAACCCTCTCCTTACCGGGTAAGTCTCGGAATAGGGAAATCTCAAGCAATAATCCTAGCACACTCAATCCAATAGCGGCTGATGAGGCTCACTACTACCTAGCATTCATCATCTTAGGTATCTAAGATCGGAAATCATCGGGTAGATCTCTTCCCTCACTTAGGTTGGTAGCATTAGGTGATTCTAAGCTAAATTAGGCTTAATAAACACTAGGATTTAAACAACCAAGGACCCCAACATGCAGATTCATCAATTAAAGAGCAACAGAGAAGAAAATCGGGTGGATCATACAGAAAATCGGACGATCTAGATGAAGAACAGGTCGATTTTTCTCTCTGAAATGGGTTTCGTGCATACAAATCATCCTAAACTAACATATAAGTCCATCCTATCATCACCCAAGCCATAACCATCAATCCATCACTCTAAAATCACAAGAAACTAGCCAATAATATGCATATCAAGATCCGAAATCATCAAACAAGCATACATGGTGTTCATAGATGAGTAATGAAAGATGAGTAAGCAAAATCAATAAATCTCAGCCAAATCCAAGTTGTAGCAAGACTTACAAACTCTAAAATGAAGATGCAAAACGTTCTTAACAATCCTTGCAATTAGTTCTTCAATCCAAGTCTACAAAATCACTCAAAATCACCCTTAGAATGGTCTTCTTGTTCTTCCTTCAATCCTTGGGAGCTTTTCTTCTTCTCAAATCCTCCTACCAAATTGATGAGCTGTGAATGAGAGTGTGGGAGAGGAGAGATCCTCAGCAACCACCTGAGGGACCACTTATATTCTCCACCAAGAGCAAGGACGGGCAAGAGATCGTGGGACACGTGGCTTTAAGTTGTCAAAGGCCTAAAAATCGACCCAGAGCAATAAATCGGCCGATTTAGCTGCTTGCTGGTCCGATTTTCTTCAGCAGAAACTTGTTATGCTCGTTTAGCCATGAGTTGATCCATTGCTTGCACCAATGGTGGTCTTTGTGTCCTTTGTTGATCCAATTATGCTCCTCAAAGGCTTTGGATGTGAACCATCATGAGGCTTGGCCCTCAAATGTATCGATTAACGTCCAATAGATCCCCGAATTACCTACAAAACCGATAAAAGGTAGTGTAGACGTCTTTTCTAGAAATGTGCTTGAATTGAGCGAAGACGTCATGAATCAATGCCAAAACTCGCACGAATGAATGAGAAATCTATCTAAGTGACTACCTAATCCTAAGTCATAAATCTTGTTATCAAAAATACCCCATACTTAAGGTTTGCTCGTCCCCGAGCAAATTCTCAACTATAGACTAAGAGATGACATGATTTATGTATGCAGAAAAAAATGTCAAAATCTTTTTGGAGTTGTGCTTCTAATATTGGATCACCTTCATAGTCATGTTTCATGGCAATGGACAAGCAATCGTATATCAAACAAATGAAAGCATGGAAAGACAATTACACTTAACTTGATAGCATGCAATGAAGTGTAAAGATGAAGAAGTCAAGATGATCATGAGCATATCCAATCTAAATCACTTAGTCTTACACACATGCAAGTAGGTCATAAGGACTTGTGAAATAGAAAGCCAAGAAACGTTGTGATTAGGCGGGAATTTTCTAGGCTATGTGATGCTAATCCGGGAAAGGAACTAAACAACCACAACTTCACATTTCTTTTCAACTTCCCTCAAGTGTATATTTTTCTTCATTTTCTTTTCTTTCTTTTATTTTTGAGACAATGGCATTGGTGTACAAAAGCCGAAACCTTGGTGATTAGCCATTCTCGGGCTTTTTCTGTTTTTCGAGATGCATCCACACCGGGCACACATACCAAAGCTCGTTAGGACTATCGGTTTATTTGACTTTGGCAAGGCACCAACACCCGATTATGCGAAGTGTACCGAGTTACTTGTCATTTAAACCAACGTCCCCAAACCTATATTTTTGTCTACACTTTCATAACAAATTCAGCATTCTATTCATGGCATTCTTTCATCAACATCTTCACCCCACACTTGCTTTTCACACACATCAACACACTAGCATGCTCCTATTCCCGGATGGGTCAAAAGAGGTCAATTTATATCAATTGAGGTGCTCAAACAACGTGATCAAGATGAGAAGTAGAGAAAGATGAATTGCCTCATTCATTCCTAGATGATGTGCAAGAACTAGCATGCGATTTCGATTTTCAATACTCAATTCAATCAAGGCAAACATTCATGATCACAATTCATTCATGGGATTCAAGAGAAGTACTTCATGTCCACATATGCATTCATCTATTCAACACATAAGGCTATCCATAGCCAATTCACAAGACAAGGTTCATCATTAGGGTCATATCCAAGCCTAGAAAGCACAAAATTTTTTTTTTTTTTTTTTTCTGATTTTTTTTTTGATTTTTCGAAATATGTATGTACAATGCAAGACATAATGAAACATGTGACAATATTAAACTATCCTAGATGCTAATCATGCAAGTGATCATGAAAACCCCACCCCATACTTAGAAACACATTGTCCCTAATGTGTAGACTAAATAAAGAAGTGAAAGAGAGTCCTCACAATGTAAAATTGGTGATGCTTTGGTATTTCGGGTCACATTGAATGATGATGGTGGATGATCGATCAAGGATGGTAGAGAGCTCTTGATGTTCGTTATGATGTCGGAACCCACGCTTGGCACCGCAAGCCGTCCAAGTTCCACGTCCGCTCCACCCATGCTTGATTGGAGATCATCACTTTCCCTTGTACAGAGGAAAAATCGCCCCATAGCCCAGGAAAATCGGCCGATTTATTGATGAACGGGCCGATTTTTCTGGGTGCTTTCCTCTTCGTCCATGTGCTTGGATCTTGTTCCTTCAACTGGTCCATGAGGCTTTCACATGACCTCCAACATCCCATAACTCATGATAATCAACAAGATCTAGCACCCAAAAACACAAAAGAAAAACAAAGCACACCAAGAGTGAGTTTAAACAAAAGCAAGAAAAACACAAGGAAAAATATATACCAATGGGTTGCCTCCCATTAAGCGCTTCTTTAAGGTCATTAGCTTGACCAAATTCAGGAGCGTTTCAATCAAGGTGAAGCGGGGCAATCACTTCCACCGGGGCTTCCGGGATGTACTTCTTCAATCGATGCCCATTCACCTTGAAATCACCACAATGATCTCCTCCTATCTCTACCGCTCCATGAGGAAAGATCTTCTTCACCACATATGGCCCGGTCCATCTTGATTTGAGCTTTCCGGGGAAGAGCCGCAGCCTCGAGTTGAAGAGAAGGACAAGGTCGCCTTCACTCAACTCCTTCGGGGTGAGGCGCTTGTCATGCCACCGTTTAGTCCTCTCCTTGTAGATCCGGGCATTCTCATAAGCATCCAACCGGATCTCTTCAAGAGCGTTTATGTCAAGCAACCTCTTCTCTCCCGCCTCCTTGAGATCAAAATTTAGCCACTTAATGGCCCAATAAGCTCTATGCTCCATCTCAACCGGAAGGTGGCACGACTTTCCATAGACCAACTTGTAAGGAGTGGTGCCAATTGGTGTTTTGAAGGCGGTCCTATATGCCCACAAGGCATCATCGAGCTTCATAGCCCAATCTTTTCTCGTCCTTGATACCGTCTTCTCAAGAATGGCCTTGATCTCCCGGTTGGAGATCTCCACTTGGCCACTAGTTTGGGGATGGTAAGGTGTTGCCACCTTATGAGTCACCCCATACTTAGCCAAAAGTGCTCCAAAATTCCTATTGGTGAAGTGCTTCCCTCCATCGCTTATGATCACCCTAGGTGTTCCAAACCTAGGAAAGATCACTCGGTTGAAGAACCGCACCACGACCTTGGCGTCATTTGTAGGAGAGGCGATTGCCTCCACCCATCTTGAAACATAGTCAACCGCCAATAGGATGTAGAGGTTGCCACATGAAGAGGGGAAAGGTCCCATGAAGTCCACACCCCATACATCAAATATTTCTACCTCTTGGATGTTGTTCAAGGGCATCTCATTCCTCCTTGAGATGTTGCCCGTCCTTTGGCAAGCATCACAAGCTACCACAAAACTTTGCACGTCTTTGAACAAACTTGGCCAAAAGAAGCCCGATTGTAGTACTTTCGCACAAGTCTTGTGTGCACTAGCATGCCCTCCACATGGCAAGGAATGACAATGGCGGATCACACTCTCCACCTCATCCTCCGGTATGCATCTTCTAAACATCCCATCCGGCCCTCTTTTGAACAAAAGTGGCTCGCTCCAATAGTAATGCCTCACATCTTTGAAGAACTTCTTCCTTTGGGCATATGTCAAACCGGGAGGCACTTCCTCACACACTAGGTAGTTCACAATGTCGGCAAACCATGGCTCGCTTCCTCTAGACACTTGGAACAAGCACTCCTCCACCATTTGCAATTGCTCATCCCGGAATGAGTCATCAATCGGGATGTCCTCTCTTTCAAGCTCCAATGGTGGGAGTCTACTAAGGTGATCCGCCACGGAGTTCTCGGATCCCTTCTTGTCCCGGATCTCCAAATCAAACTCTTGAAGAAGAAGGATCCATCGAATCAATCTGGGCTTTGCATCCTTCTTGGTAAGGAGATAACGGATCGCAGCATGATCCGTATACACTATGACTTTCGCTCCAACGAGGTATGACCGAAACTTCTCAAAGGCATACACTACCGCTAGCAACTCTTTCTCGGTTGTGGCATAGTTAAGTTGGGCATCATCTAGCGTCTTGCTAGCATAATAAATAGCATGAGTTTTCCCATCTTTCCTTTGCCCCAAAACAGCCCCAACGGCTACATCGCTTGCATCACACATGATCTCAAACGGTAAACTCCAATCCGGAGGTTGCATGATAGGTGCGGAGATCAAGGCGTTCTTCAACCTACAAAAAGCTTCAAAGCAATCTTTGGAGAAGACAAAATCAACATCCTTCATTAGTAGGTTAGTGAGAGGCTTAGAAATTTTAGAGAAATCTTGAATGAACCTCCGGTAAAAACCGGCATGCCCTAAAAAGCTCCTTACCCCCTTCACCGAGGTAGGTGGCGGCAACTTCTCTATCGTTTCGATTTTCGCTCTATCAACCTCAATGCCACGGTTAGACACCAAGTGTCCTAACACAATACCTTCACTTACCATGAAGTGGCATTTTTCCCAATTTAAGACAAGATTTGTCTCCTCACATCTTTGTAATACTAAGGACAAGTTAGCCAAGCAATCATCGAAAGAAGAACCATAAACAGAGAAATCATCCATAAACACTTCCATGATATTTTCTATGTATTCCGAAAAGATAGCCATCATGCACCTTTGGAAGGTGGCGGGTGCATTACACAACCCAAATGGCATTCTCCTATATGCAAAAGTACCCCATGGACATGTAAAGGTTGTTTTCTCTTGATCATCGGGGTGGATAGGGATTTGGAAGAATCCACTATAGCCATCTAGGTAGCAAAAATGAGAATGTTGAGCTAACCTCTCTAGCATTTGGTCAATGAAGGGGAGAGGGAAGTGATCTTTCCTAGAGGCCATGTTCAACTTCCTATAATCAATGCACATCCTCCATCCCGTAACCGTTCTAGTGGGAATTAGTTCATTGTTCTCATTGGTTACTACGGTCATCCCACCCTTCTTAGGTACTACATGAACGGGACTAACCCACTTACTATCCGAGATAGGGTAGATAATTCCCGCATCTAGCAACTTAATGATCTCCTTCTTAACTACCTCTTTCATTATAGGATTTAACCTTCTTTGATGTTCAATAGAGGGTTTATGATTATCTTCCATCATTATCCTATGCATGCACAAAGATGGCTTGATGCCAACAAGATCATCAATGGTGTATCCTATTGCCCTTCTATGCAGTTTCAATTCATTCAACAATCTATCAAGCTCATCATCATTCAAAGATGCATTCACAATCACCGGATAAGTAGAATTTGAACCAAGGAAAGCATACTTTAAATGAGAAGGAAGAGGTTTAAGATCAAGTTGAGGGGGACCTTTTTCGGTTGGAGACGATCCATACAATGTAGGTTGAGATGATTGCAAAGCCATGGAAGCCTCCTTGAAGTCCCTTGATAATTGCTCATACTCAAGTGGTTGATGCTGAAAAGACTCAGGAAAATCGACCCAGGAAGAAAAATCGGTCGATTTTTCTGAAGGGGGGTCGATCTGAGTTTCTGTTTTGGCAAAACTGGCTGAAATTTCAACATAAGTACGAAAATCGGCCGATTTTTGGCAGGCAGTCCGATTTTTCTGCCAGTTTCTCCCTTCTTCTAGCACTTCAAATCCCACACTTGGTAGCTCGTCCAATGCATTCAAGGCCTTGATTACTTCATTGCTACTCTCCTCAACTCCTTCTTCCATCAAGCTTGAGCTAAGAACCCTCTCAAGTGGATCCTTGAGCAAGATTGAGCTCACAACCTCCCTAGACTCCTCTTCTTCTACTATGTTGAATATATCTTCATCAAGAGTTGGTCCTTTCATCATTGTGGACAGCTTGAACTTGATGTTTTCTTCTCCAATGTTGAAGGAGAGAGTCCCATTCTTGCAATCCACTAGACATCCGGAAGTAGCTAGGAAAGGTCTCCCCAAAATGATAGGAACCGGATAGTCCGCCGGGATATCCAAAACAACGAAGTCTATGGGCACATAGAACTTCCCTAATTGCACTGGGATGTCTTCCAAGATCCCAACCGGATGAGTGATTGAGCGGTCCGCCATGTAAAGAGTCATCTTGACCGGCTTTGGCTCTCCTAGCCCAACCTTGTTGCAAAGTGCAAGCGGGATGATGCTTACACTTGCCCCAAGATCACATAGGGCATCATACTTCACTTCTCCTACTCCGATTGGCACACAAAAGGATCCCGGATCCCTTAGCTTGGGAGGCATCTCCTCCTTCATCGTTTGAATCAACTCCGAGGATCTCTTAGTCATCCTTATCTCGCCATACTCCTCCAACTTCCTTTTGTTGGAGAGTATTTCCTTTAAGAACTTGCCATATGCCGGCATACCTAAGATAACATCCATGAACGGAATGTTAATATGCAATTTAGACATAAGTTCAAGGAATTTACCAAAGTGATTGTCCAAGCGAGCTCTTGCTCGTGATTGAGGGAACGGTAGTGGTGGCTTGTATGGAGGCGGTGCCACACATCTTGGCTCTACATCCTTGCTCTTGCCTCCATCTCCTTGCGAAGTCTCTTCTTCATTCACCACTTGCTTCCCTTTAGCATTCTCCTTAGGCAAAGGATCTTTCATGCTTAACCCACTTCTTGTTGTGATGGCCAACACTTGTCCCTTTGGGTTTTCTTCGGTCCTTCCGGGAAGCTTCCCCGGATCTCTATGTGCTTCACCCGCCTTTTGGAACACTTGTGCTTCCAACACTTTTTGAGCTTTGGAAATGGAAGTCACCGTGCTCTCAAGACCGCTCAACCTTCCTAGCAATTGCTCAAACATCATTTCGGTTCTATCCTTTGGAGGTTGAGTGAATCCGGGTGGAGGTTCTTGTGAAGCTCTTGGTGGTGGAGTTGTGCTTGTAGAAGCGGGAGGGTTCAAGGCTCCATCCGGGTTAGAGTAAGAAAACCCGGGATGGTTATGGTTGGGCCGGTAATTGTTGAATTGCCGGTTGTTGTTGAAGTTCCTTGGGCCTTGGTAGTTGTTGTAGTTGCCCCTTCCCATATAGTTCACATCCTCCTCTTTGGAAGATAGGTTGGCTTGTGGAGGCGCTTGAGGAGTTGCTTGACTCTTCAAAGTTGTAGCACACAACTCCCTCAAGGACTTTAGCTCGTTGTTGATGGCGTCGAGCTTGAAGTTGCTCATGGTGACCTCACTCACCTCATATGCTCCCGCCTTTCTCCCTTCACTCTTCCTATGGGAGTACTTCTCAATCACTAGAGCTTGCTTCTCCACAAACTCCCAAGCATCATCTACATGCTTCTCCATGAAAGTCCCACCGGAAAGGGATTGAAGCTTGAATTGGCTATCTTCATCAAGTCCCTTGAAGTAGATCTCCAATAGCTCAATTTTCGGTATGCCATGGTGTGGACAATCTAGGAGAAGGTCTTTAAATCTCTCCCAAGACTTGAACAAACTCTCTCTATCCTTCATCACGAAGGCATTGATCTTCCCTCTTAATTCGGTAGTCTTGGAAGGTGGGAAGAACTTAGTCAAAAACTCGGTTGTCATCTCCTCCCAAGTACCAACTCGCCCTTGTGGAATAGATTGATACCAAGCTAAGGCCTTGTCCTTAAGAGAGAAGGAGAAAGCCCTTAGCTTATGGTTGTTGCTCTCCAGTCTCGGCGGTCTAAGAGTCTCCATCAAAATCTCGTAGTTCATCAAATGTTGGTGAGGAGACTCTCCTTCCATCCCTCCAAATTGGTTATGCCGGATCATTTGTAGAACTTGAGGGCGGAGCTCGTAATCATGGGCTGCGGGATCTCCTAAGTTCACACCCGGGCGGTGTGCTCTTTGTGCCGGATCCATACGTTGCCCCAACGTTTGTGGCTCATCCATAGCAATGGGCACAACCCTAACGTTCACCGCCGGCTGCGGTTGTGGTGGAGGTGGAGGAGGTTGTTGACGGTTAAGCTCCCTTTGCACAAGTGCTTGCCTAATCTCCTCAATCTCCCTCCTAGTTGCCTCTTGCCTCTCATTGGCAAGTCTCCTTTCTTCCTCCAAGAGCTCATCTCTTAGCCTAATTTGCTCTAAGGCTTCATCCAACTCGGCTTGGAGGTTCCTACCGGCCATCTCTTTCTCTTTTCGAACGCTCTTGGATCTAGATCTAAGGGTTTTCTCCGGTTTGGGATCGAATGGAGCTAAATCCTTACCACGAGATCTTCGCATACACCTAAAGAGTAAGAGATGTCCTGAAAAGCAAAGACACACACCAAAGAGAGATCAAAAGCAACAAGAAAGATCTACACTACCAACAATCACAAAATAGACTCAATCTAGACCTAGTCCCCGGCAACGGCGCCAAAAACTTGTTACGTCTAGGAATAGATGTGATGTGCACGCAATAAGTCTTAAATTTATACTCGTTATAATTATCCTAACTCCTAGCGAACCCGCAGTGTACGGGACGTTTGTAGAAAGGTAAGTATTCCGAGGTCGAACACAAAGACTAAGGTGAAATCGAGTCAAGCAATGATCAAAGATAGTGTGAATCTAGACTAAGATAAGATGAGGAATAAAGAAAATGGAAAACACAATGTTTTTGTTGGTTTTTGTGGTGATCAAACAAAGATCACAAATCAAGCAAGATGATAAACAACTAACAACTCAAGCTAGCAAACGAACAAGCAAACACAAAGCACAAGGATATGATCAAGAGAGAAAAGTAGATTTTAGAGGTCAAGATTTCCGGTTATGGCATTGGATTCAAGGTTCTAAAGATTTTAAGGACTAAGCTGCGGTGTTGGGAAAGAATGTTTCACTAATGGAAGCAATTACCGGGTAGGTCTCTCACTTCACTAATCCCGCATCAAACTCCTATTACCGGGTAAGTCTCTAGGGGTTAGAGCAAGGAATTTCACACAAACTAGATACTACTTAAGGGTAACCCTCTCCTTACCGGGTAAGTCTCGGAATAGGGAAATCTCAAGCAATAATCCTAGCACACTCAATCCAATAGCGGCTTATGAGGCTCACTACTACCTAGCATTCATCATCTTAGGTATCTAAGATCGGAAATCATCGGGTAGATCTCTTCCCTCACTTAGGTTGGTAGCATTAGGTGATTCTAAGCTAAATTAGGCTTAATAAACACTAGGATTTAAACAACCAAGGACCCCAACATGCAGATTCATCAATTAAAGAGCAACAGAGAAGAAAATCGGGTGGATCATACAGAAAATCGGACGATCTAGATGAAGAACAGGTCGATTTTTCTCTCTGAAATGGGTTTCGTGCATACAAATCATCCTAAACTAACATATAAGTCCATCCTATCATCACCCAAGCCATAACCATCAATCCATCACTCTAAAATCACAAGAAACTAGCCAATAATATGCATATCAAGATCCGAAATCATCAAACAAGCATACATGGTGTTCATAGATGAGTAATGAAAGATGAGTAAGCAAAATCAATAAATCTCAGCCAAATCCAAGTTGTAGCAAGACTTACAAACTCTAAAATGAAGATGCAAAACGTTCTTAACAATCCTTGCAATTAGTTCTTCAATCCAAGTCTACAAAATCACTCAAAATCACCCTTAGAATGGTCTTCTTGTTCTTCCTTCAATCCTTGGGAGCTTTTCTTCTTCTCAAATCCTCCTACCAAATTGATGAGCTGTGAATGAGAGTGTGGGAGAGGAGAGATCCTCAGCAACCACCTGAGGGACCACTTATATTCTCCACCAAGAGCAAGGACGGGCAAGAGATCGTGGGACACGTGGCTTTAAGTTGTCAAAGGCCTAAAAATCGACCCAGAGCAATAAATCGGCCGATTTAGCTGCTTGCTGGTCCGATTTTCTTCAGCAGAAACTTGTTATGCTCGTTTAGCCATGAGTTGATCCATTGCTTGCACCAATGGTGGTCTTTGTGTCCTTTGTTGATCCAATTATGCTCCTCAAAGGCTTTGGATGTGAACCATCATGAGGCTTGGCCCTCAAATGTATCGATTAACGTCCAATAGATCCCCGAATTACCTACAAAACCGATAAAAGGTAGTGTAGACGTCTTTTCTAGAAATGTGCTTGAATTGAGCGAAGACGTCATGAATCAATGCCAAAACTCGCACGAATGAATGAGAAATCTATCTAAGTGACTACCTAATCCTAAGTCATAAATCTTGTTATCATTGATCTCAAGGAAGCGGGAGAGAAGAGATTGCTTGATATCAATGCCCTTGAGGAGCTCCGGTTGGAAGCCTATGAGAATGCCCGGATCTACAAGGAGAGAACAAAGAGATGGCACGACAAGAGGATTATCCCAAAGGAGTTGAGTGAAGGAGATCTTGTCCTTCTCTTCAACTCGAGGCTAAGGCTCTTTCCCGGAAAGCTCAAGTCAAGATGGACCGGGCCATATGTGGTGAAGAAGATCTTTCCCCATGGAGCTATTGAAATAGGAGGAGAGCATTGTGGAAATTTCAAAGTGAATGGGCATCGCTTGAAGAAGTATATTCCGGGAGCTCCGGTAGACATGATTGCCCCGCTTCACCTCGAATAGACGCTCCCGAGTTTGGTCAAGCTAATGACCTTAAAGAAGCGCTTGGTGGGAGGCAACCCATTGGTAACATTTTTCCCTTTTCATTTTTACTTAGATTTTTCTGTTTTTGTGTGCTTTGTGTGTGTTTTGCCTACTTTCGTGTATGCTAGAAGCATTAGTGGCATTGGAAGCCTTTCTTGACATGTGAATGATGGTGATGAACCCCTCACCAATTATGGGTGGAACGGACGCGGGATTTGGACGGCTAGCGGTGCCTAGCGCGGATCCCGAGGCTTTAAAGGATGCTTGAGAGCTCTCTACCATGGTTGATAGGATCATCCAACATCAAGTCACTTGAGAATTCCCAAATACCATAGCAAACGCTTTTACATTGTGAGAACCCTCTTTCACTCTCTTTACTTGAATACCACATTGGGGACAATGTGTTTCTAAGTATGGGGTGGGGTTTGCATGATCCTTTGCATGATGAGCATCTAGGATAGGTTAATATTTTGCACATGTCTTGCATTGCACATATCTAAAACGAAAATCCCATAAAAATCAGAAAATTTAAAAAAATTTTGTGCTTTCTAGGCTTGGATATGATCCTAATGATGAAACTTGTCTTGTGATTGGCTATGAATGGCCTTATGTGTTGGATTAATAATGCATATGTGGACTTGAACTACTTCTCTTGATTTCCATGAATGACTTGAGATCATGATGATTGCCTAGAATGGATTGAGTATTGAAAGTCGAAATTACACGATAGTTCTTGCATACCATCTAGGAATGAATAAGGCATTTCATTTTTCTCTACTTCTCATCTTGATCATGATTGCTTGAGCACCTCAATTGATATAAATTCAACCTTCTTTAAACCCATCCGGGAATAGGAGCATGCTAGTGTATTTGAATGTGTAAAAGCAAGTGCGGGGTGAAGATGTAATGAAACGAATGTCGTGAAATGAATGCTGAAATTATTGTGAAAGTATAGCCAAAATAGGTTTGGGGGCGTTGGTTTAAATGATAAGTAACTCGGTACACTTCACATAATCGGGTGTTGGTGCCTTGCCAAAGTCAAATAAACTAATAGCCCTAACGAGCTTTGGTATGTGTGCCCGGTGTGGATGCACCTCGAAAACGAGAAAAAGCCCGAGGATGGCTAATCACCGAGGTTTCGGCTATTGTACACCAATGCCATTGTCTCAAAAATGAGTTAAAGAAAAAGAAAAGAAGGCAAGTTAGGGAAAAATATACACTTGGGGGAAGTTGATCGAGGACAAGGAAGTGAAGTTAGTTCCATTCCCGGATTAGCATCACATACCTAGAAAATTCCCCTCCCCAATTGAAACGTTTCTTAGCCTTTTATGTCACAAAGCCCTTATGACCTACTCGCATGTTTGTAAGACTTAGTAATCTAGATTGGATAGACTCTTGATCTTCTTGACATCTTCGTCCTCCCATCTCATGCATGCTTTTGAGTTAAGTACAATTGTCTTTCCATGCCCTTATTGTTTGATACATAATTGCTTATCAAATTGCCATTGATCATGACTATGAAGGTGATCCAATAGTAGAAGCACAAAACCCAAAAAGATTTTTACACTTTTCTGCATACATAAACCATGTCATCTCTTAGTCTACAGTTGGGAATTTGCTCGGGGACGAGCAAACCTTAAGTATGGGGTATTTTGATAACACGATTTATAGCATAGTTTTAGTGTAACATTTAGATAGAATTCCTGCTCAATCATGCATGATCTAGCACTAGTCCAATACGTTTTGCACTTAAAACATGTATTTTGTCGAGATAGACGTCTACACGAACTTGTGTGCGTTTTGTAGGTATTTCGGGAAGTTTAGAGCTAAAACGATGCGTCAAGGGATCGTTCATTTAGATGACACATCCTCCGACTCATTACAACACAAACAAAGAGCTAGGAGGACTCATGGAACCTTGCCAACTCTAGTCATGCACCAAACCACAGCTCAATGACCCAAGGCGAACTTTCTGCATAGAATCACGAGTTCCTGAAGAACCACGGCCGTGGAAATGACCGTGGATTTTGCCAGATTCTCGTGACAGCTGTGCCACGACTCTCATGGCCAGCTCATGAAGAATTTGTTATAAAAGTGGTCCAAGAGGGGTTGTTTGGGGCAGCTGGGAGCTGGGGTAGTTTGAGAGAGCTCACACATTATCCATTCCTTTAACAAAATATATTCCAAGAAGAAGAAGGATTTTTCTAGGAAGGAAAGTGCAAGAAGAAGAAGGAAGGAGCCATTGAAGAAGAGAGGAGAAGACACACTTAGTTCTTGTAATTCGGGTTTATTGCTAGGGATTTACGAACTCTTGAACCTTCTTTTAGAAGGATTGTAAGTCGTTCTAATTTCATCTTCAGATTTGGATTGTATTTGAAGTTCATTTGTTCATCTTCTTTCTTTCATTTTCTTGCAATGGAGTTTGTGATTCTATATTTGATTGCTTTGATTCCCATTATGAATGTTGTAGGCTAATTTGATGTGATTCTAGGGTAAAGAAAGGATGGTTATGGCTAGATCTATGATAGGACGGACTTAGATTTACTTTTGGATGATTTTAGTTCATGAACGTAGCTGCTGTTAGAAATCACGGGTAGTTCTTGAAGAACCACGGTCGTGGTTTCTGAAGAACAAACCGTGATTTTTCCTGGTTCGAAGGATCTTACCTTAGATTCATAAAATTGTTGAAACCCTAAGTTTTTGCTGAGTTTAACCTACTCTAGGGTATCCTAGTGTAGTGACTAAGTGTTAGGAGAGACTTACCCGGTAATCCTTTCCCTTAGAATCTAAAATAGCGAAACCTTAGGTAGTGGTGAACCTAACAAGTCGCCATTGGATTAGATGTGCTAGGAATGTTGATTAAGACTTCCCTCTCCAAGACTTACCTGGTAAGGATAGGTTAGATCCCTAATTGACAATCCCGGTTTGTGAGAAAATTCCTAACCTTAGGTTCTTAGAGACTTACCCGGTAATAAGACCTTAGGTGTGGATTAGTTGGATCATGAGACTTACCCGGTAATTGCTCCCAATTTAGAAACACCTAATCCCAACATATCAAAATCAATCCAAAGTATGAATAGATAACTTGAGTTCTATGCCATAACCGGAATTTCCGACCCCTAGAATCCGTCTCTCTTTTTCCTTGATCAATATCTTGTTTGATTCGTTTATTTGTGCTGATTTTTGGTTTAGTTTTATTGATTGCTTTGCATGAGTTATGATCTTTGATGTGATCACTTAAAACCAACAAAAACAATTGAGATTTTCTTCCTTTGTTTCTCTCTTTTCTAACCTTAGATCTTCACTAAATTTAATCACAAAACCGAATCAATTTCACCTTAGTCTTTGCGTTCGACCTCGGAGTACTATCCATACTACAAACGTCCCGTACACTGCGGGTGCGCTAGAAGTTAGGATAATTATAACGAGTATAAATTTAAGGCTTATTGCGTGCATACTCTTTTAGCGTGACACTTGCTTAACTACGTCGATCCGTACACTGCGGGTTCACTTGCTTGATTTCTAGTTTTATAAATTTAAGACTTATTTGCACGCACGCTAAGTGGCGAACAAGTTTTTGGCGCCGTTGTCGGGGATTTAGTTTAGGCTGAATTCGGTTACAAGTTGTCAAGCTTGGGAGCTTTCCCCTTGTTATTTGATATCTCTTTTGAGTGATATTTGCAGGTTACCTTAGGTATATGCACAAGTCTAGGAACAACGAAGACCTCTTACCTCTTGATCAAGAACTTGAGAAGACTTTGAGGAAGAAGCTCAAAGAAAGAAAGATGGCTGAAGAAAAGGAGCGAGATTACCAAACAGAATTAGCGGAATCCAAAGCTCAACTTAGATGGAGCGAGAAGACTCGCAAGGAGGAATCGGAGCGTCATCAATCGAAAATTGATGATCTAACAAATATGATGTTTCAAATGAGGCTGGAATTGAGCGACCTTAAGAAGAAGAAGAGCAGGAAACCGGCAAGATCGGTTAGAACCAACTCATCCGATGAGGATAGCGACTCTTCCATGCCACCACTAGAGGATATTAATCCGACGATCAACATAAATCAATATAATCCAAGACCGGCTGCCAATTATCGTGTCCCGGCTAGGGGTGCGAGAGCCGCTCGTGTGGATGAAGAGCCAAGAACTCTTGGCCAAAGGATGGATCCAATTCAGCAACCACGCCATCTAGGTGTGAACTTTGAAGCTGATGATATGCAAGGGTTTAGCTTCAACCCACAAGTTATTACCATCGTTCGCCAAAGTCAGTTTGGAGGAACGAGTAGCGAGTCTCCACATCAACATTTACAGAATTTTGAGATCTTAATGGAGACAATGAAGCCAAAGAATGCAACTACCGACAACTACAAGATTAAGCCTTTCTTCTTCTCCTTGAACGGGAAAGCTTTATCTTGGTATCAAGCTCTTCCAAATGGAAGACTCAACACATGGGAGGATCTTTCTTCGGAGTTCCTCACCAAATTCTTTTCGCCATCTAAAACGGCGGAGTTGAGAGGTAAGATTAATGCATTTTCTATGAGATCTAACGAAAGTTTGTTTCAATCTTGGGAAAGATTTCAGGATTTACTATTGGATTGCCCACACCATGGCATTTCCAAATTGGGGCTATTGGAGATATACTATAAGGGGTTGGATATAGAAACACAATTCAAGCTCCAATCCCTATCATGTGGCACATTCATGGACATGAGGGAAGATGACGCTTGGGACTTTATTGAGAAGCAAGCCCGGGTCATTGAGAAGTACTCTCACCGGAAGGTAGAAGCAAATCATGTGAAGCAAGGAGCAAAGCTAACACAAGCTGCTCAAACTCAAATCTTTTCTCTCAACACCGAGATTAAAGAATTGAAGGAAGCCATCAAAACCAACTTCCCAAAGCAAAAAGGGCAAGATGTGAGTTATTTAGGAAATAACAATAACCACAATGGGAATGAGAATACAAACCGCAACAACCGGAACAACAACAATAACAACAACCGGAATAACAATTGGAACAACAATAGGGGTTCAAACAACAACAATTGGCGTTCCAACCAACAACACAATTCCGGTAATCCTTATTCCAATTCAGGAAATTCACTAACTCCACCTTCTTCTTCTTCTTCCAATCCTTTGAAAAGTCAGGAACAAGCATCTAATAGTGGAAGCACCTCGGGGAAAGAGAAGCCCGATCCCATGATGGAAACGATTTTGGGAAAGCTTCAAGGATTGAAGAGTCACATCATTAAGGTCGATGATCACATTACTAAGGTTAATAAAGCCCAAAAGGTTTTAGAAAACCAAATGTTTAGCCATGTTGAGGAAGTTCCTAGGAATCAAGGAAAACTTCCAAGAAAGACGGAGGATAACCCAAAAGGAAGGGTGATGGCTATCACAACTAGGAGCGGAGCAACAACCACCGACCCGCAGCCTAAGTTTGTGGAAGTTCTCGTCGAGAAAGAGAAAGAGAAGGGGAAGGAGAAGGAAGACATCTACATTCCTCATCCAGCTTTCAAACCTCCCCTACCATTCCCGCAATCTAGAGCAAGAGCGCGTCTAGACAAGCAATTCGGTAAGTTTATTGAACTCATGAGCAAACTGCATATTAATATACCTTTCATTGATGCAATTGTAGGTATGACAGCTTATGGGAAGTTCTTAAAGGAGATCCTCTCTAACAAGAGGAAATTAGAGGATTTTGGAGAGGTCAAGATGAGTTCGGATTCATCGGATCTCATCAAGACAATGAAGGAAAAGATGCCCCCAAAGTTGAAGGATTCAGGGTCGTTTTGTATTCCCATAGGAGTGGGAGATGTCACATATGATGCATTATGTGATTTAGGAGCAAGCGTGAGCATCATTCCGCTTGCCTTGTGCAGGAAGATCGATTTAGGCGAACCTAAACCGGTGAAGATGACGTTATACATGATGGATCGATCCATAACTCGTCCCGTCGGCATAGTTGAAGACGTCCCGGTCAAGCTTGGTAAGTTCTATGTTCCAATAGATTTTGTTGTGCTTGACATTCCTGCAGATAGTTCGGTCCCGATCATACTCGGAAGACCGTTTCTTGCAACATCCGGTTGTATGGTTGATTGCAAGAATGCTAGACTCGCCTTCGACATAGGAGAAGAAAAGGTAGAGTTCGTTCTCTCCACTTTGGTGAAGGAACCAGCTTTTGAAGATGATATATTCAACATCCATGACGAAGAGCTATCTAGAGAGGAGGTAAGTTCGATTCTCTTCAAAGATCCCTTGCAAAAGGTTATCTCTATGAGCATTATGGATATAAGGGAAGAAGAGGAATGCAATGAGGACGTAAGGAATCACGGCCAGTCGTGCTATTCCACGGCCGTGGTTTCAACCAACATGACCGTAATCAGCTATTCAGAGGACTACAGTAAGTTACACGGCCAAAACCACGGCCGTGGAGCAAATAGAGGCACCGTAATTGATTTCCACGCCAAAAACCACGGCCGTGGAAGAAACAGGGGAGCCGTAATTTTGGGTGAATCTGAAGGTAATTACGTTCTTTCCACCACTTCTTTTGATTCTTCTCCAACAACTTCTACACCCTTAGAAACTTCTAAGGAAGCGTTGAACACTCCTCAAGAGCCATTAGAGAGTCCTATAGTGATGGAATTGAAGCCACTTCCCACACATCTAAGGTACGCATTTTTAGGACCTAATTCTACCTTTCCGGTAATCGTTAGTTCTGATTTAAGTATAGATGAACATAGTAAGCTTATGGTTGTTCTTAAGAAACAAAGAAAAGCCTTAGGATATACTATAGAGGATCTAGTAGGAATCAAACATTCACTATGCATGCATAAGATCCTAATGGAAGAAGACTTTAGAACTTCGCGACAACCTCAAAGGCGGTTGAATCCGACCATGAAGGAGGTTGTCAAGAAGGAAATTCTTAAAATACTTGATGCAGGTATCATCTATCCTATCTCCGTTAGCAAATGGGTGAGTCCTGTACAGGTAGTTCCAAAGAAGGGAGGGATGACGGTCATTACCAACAAGAACAATGAGCTCATTCCTACGCGAACCGTTACAGGATGGAGGATGTGCATAGACTACCACAAGCTAAACAACGCAACGAGGAAGGATCACTTCCCACTACCCTTCATCGACCAAATGCTTGAGAGGTTAGCACAACACTCATACTTTTGCTATCTTGACGGTTATAGTGGTTTCTTTCAGATCCCGATACACCTGGACGATCAAGAGAAGACCACATCCACGTACCCGTGGGGTACGTTTGCTTATAGGAGAATGCCGTTTGGGCTTTGCAACGCCCCAACCACCTTTCAAAGGTGCATGATGGCTATCTTCTCGGAGTACATAGAGGAGATCATGGAGGTTTTTATGGATGATTTTTCTGTTTATGGCTCCTCTTTCGATAATTGTCTTTCTAACCTTGCTCTTGTGCTAAAAAGGTGTGAAGACACTAACCTAGTTCTTAATTGGGAAAAGTGTCAATTTATGGTGAAAGAAGGCATTGTATTAGGACACTTAATCTCTAGTAGAGGGATTGAAGTGGATAAGGCTAAGATAGAGACTATAGAATAGCTTCCTCCCCCAACTTCGGTGAAAGGGATAAGAAGTTTTCTAGGACATGCTGGATTTTATAGACGTTTTATAAAGGATTTCTCTAAGATATCAAAGCCTCTTACTAATCTATTGATGAAGGATGCAATTTTTGATTTTTCGCAGGATTGTTTAGATGCATTTAATAAGATTCGGGAAGCTCTAATCTCACCCCGATTATTCAACCTCCGGATTGGAATCTTCCATTCGAGGTTATGTGTGACGCAAGTGACGTAGCTATAGGAGCTGTGCTTGGCCAAAGAAAGGAAGGACGAACCCACGCTATCTACTACACTAGCAAGACGCTAGATGAAGCGCAGCTCAACTACGCCACTACCGAGAAAGAATTTTTAGCAATTGTATATGCATTTGAAAAGTTTTGCTCTTATCTTTTAGGTGCAAAGGTGATTGTGTACACGGATCATGCTGTGATCCGGTATTTGCTTGCAAAGAAGGATGCGAAGCCAAGGCTAATTAGATGGATTCTTCTCCTACAAGAATTCGATCTAGAGATCCGTGACAAGAAGGGTTCGGAAAATTCTGTTGCGGATCATTTGATTCGTCTACCACATCGTGAGGACGACAATCTACCTATAGATGATTCCTTTCCGGACGAGCATTTACATATCATAGAGGAGTGCATCGACGTAATCACCAAAGGTAATGAACCATGGTTTGCTGATTTTGTTAACTATTTGGTTTGCCATGAATTACCACCCGGATTATCCTACGCACAAAGAAAGAAGTTCTTTAAGGATGTTCGGGAATACTTTTGGAATGAACTTCATCTCTTTAAGAGAGGTCTTGACGGCATCATTCGACGATGTGTGCCGGAAGACGAGATGCAAAGTGTCATCCGTCATTGTCATTCACTACCTTGTGGAGGACATGCTAGTTCGAACAAGACTAGCGCTAAGGTATTGCAATCTGGATTCTTTTGGCCTACTTTATTTAAAGATGTGCAAACCTTTGTTTCCTGCTGCGATGCTTGTCAAAGAACAGGGAACATATCTAGGAGAAACGAGATGCCTCTTAACAATATTCAAGAGGTGGAGATCTTTGACGTTTGGGGAGTAGACTTCATGGGACCTTTCCCATCATCTTGTGGAAACCAATACATACTTCTAGCCGTAGATTATGTTTCGAGATGGGTTGAAGCAATTGCCTCTCCTACTAATGATGCCATGGTTGTGGTTAAGTTCTTTAACAAGACCATTTTCCCACGATTTGGGACACCACGGACTATCATTAGTGATGGAGGCTCTCACTTCATTGCCCGACGATTCGAAGCTCTATTAGCTAAGTATGGGGTGACTCACAAGATCGCCACCACTTATCATCCACAAACTAGTGGACAAGTGGAGATCTCGAACCGGGAGATTAAAGGGATTCTAGAGAAGACGGTTTCAAGGACAAGGAAGGATTGGTCTTTGAAGCTAGATGATGCATTATGGGCATACCGGACTGCGTATAAGACCCCCATAGGTACGACGCCATACAACCTTGTGTATGGGAAGTCTTGTCACTTGCCGGTAGAATTGGAGCATAAGGCGTATTGGGCAATAAAGTGGTTGAACTTCGGCATGAAGGAGGCGGGAGAGAAGCGTCTCTTGGACCTTAACGAGCTTGAAGAACTCCGCTTGAACGCCTACGAAAACGCCAAGATCTATAAAGAAAGAGCGAAGCGTTGGCATGATAAGCATATCATTCCAAAGGACCTCAAAGAAGGAGATCAAGTTCTCCTCTTCAATTCAAGACTTCGTCTCTTTCCAGGTAAGCTTAAATCTCGTTGGACTGGACCTTATCTAATCAAACGTGTTTTTCCCCATGGTGCAATTGAAGTATGGGGTGAAAAGGGCGGAAGTTTTAAGGTGAACGGTCAACGACTCAAGAAATACTCACCGGAACTCCAAGCTGAAGAGTTCGCACCTACCGCACTTGAATAGGTGTAAGTACGGTCTAGCTACGGACCTTAAACAAGCGCTTCTTGGGAGGCAACCCAAGGTATTGCACTTATGTTTTTTTTTTGATTCGTAGATTAGGATAGTTTAGACGTTTTTGTTTTGTTTTGCCTTCGATACCTTCCGGTATGTTCGTGTTTTTGGATGTAGGATTAATGGAAGAGGCAAGGGAAAAGGAAAAGTTAGAAGAAATTGACGAAACTTAGACTTTGACACATTACAGAGAGTTCCACGGCCAAAACCACGGCCGTGACAGTTACAGTGACCGTAATTTGCAAAAGCCTGAGAAAAATCACCAAAACCACGGTTCCGTACATTTCCACGGCCGTGGAAACCCCCGAGTGACCGTAATTTTCCAAAAATTTTACGGTTACTATATAAACCACGTCTCTTCACAAAGAACAACAAAATACCCCAATTCCACGCCCAAAATCTCCGATTCGATCCCCCTCTCTCAAATCTCCGTTCGTTAATCGTTTCGAACGATTCTTTAACCCAAAGTAAAGCAAATTCAACCATCTACAAGATCCAAGCAACAATTTGAGTGGAAAATCGCTGGAGAAGACGAAATTTGGATTTTAAAAATCCAAAACCTAGGTTTTTCTTCTCTTCTCTCACTTTGTCGATTTGATTCAGTTTTCGCAAGAATTTTTAGGAGAACTGATTAGAACTGGATTGGAATTAGTCTAGGGTTGCTGTCTGTTGATTTTGGTGTTGATTGAGTGGATTTTGAGAAATTACGAGCCGAACCACGGTCACTGGACATTCCACGGCCGTGGAACCTCAAGAACAGGCTGTGGTTTTTGACAGAAAATGGATTTAGTTAGGAAAATGTCTGCTAGGAATAAGAAAAGGAAAGGTAATGCTTCCTCCTCCTCCCAGACACCCCCTAGTGAGCCACCATCACCCCCACCCCCTAGAATTCCTAAGATTCATGAGGATTACCTCGATGCCTTAGAGAGGATCGAGAAGAGACCGGTCATAGGACCACGTTATTTGCTGCTTGAAGAGTTAGAGCCACTGAATGTGGTTAATGACATCACTTGGCTATTAGATAGGGTTGGATTGATCATCTTCTCCGCCATTCGGGAAGATGCATATGAGGAGATCACTAGAGAGTTTGTGATCTCTTTTGAGCATAGTCATGTAGATAGGACAGTTTCTTTCAAGCTGATGGAGAGGAACTATGAGTTCTCGATTATAGAGTTTGGAGCCTTCTTTGGGTTCCATGAGACCTTCAATGGTCGTTTTCCTAGTGGCGTGTACGCCAAGGACTTTTGGGAGGACATTGCCATGATATACGCTAGCGAGGACCGCTGGCAACCTGCTGATACCAAGGCTAAGTTGATCTATCACTTAGCCTTGAAGATAGCCCACTGAGTACTTTCTGAGTGTTTCTTCCCTAGGACTGAGACTCCTCAGAAGATCAAGACCGATGAACTGTTTTTGTTGTATTGTATGCTGCATGGTAGGCCTGCTGACTGTGCCACCCTCTTAGCTTCTACCATGAGTAAGCTAAAGAACAAGAGGGCTGGCAATATCGGATATGGTGGGATGGTCACCCACATTGCTAGACAGCTAGGTATCGACTTTTCTGCGTCCACTAGGATAGCGGCTAGACCTTTAGGACTTCAGAGCCTCATGACTAGAGGTATTATCTTTCCTAGGCATAGAGGTCCACCTACCGCTGCCATGCCTTGGGAGGGTAGAGGTGTTACATGGCTTCCTGAGTATTCCATTATGGCTGGACGCCATAACTGGAAGGAGACATTCGCTGCTATGCATGCGAATAGATTGGTAGCACCTCCGTACGTTCCCCCACAGATGCCAGCTGCAGATGAGGAGGAGATGAGAGGGGATGACGGTTTTGAGGGAGGAGGTGAGGAGCACGACTTTGGCAGTTTTTCGGATCAGCCGGACACATTTCCCGACCTCCCTAGGCAGTCTCCCCGCCCTACTAGACCTTCCGGTTCTTCCTCTCGCCGTGCCAGTGTGAGTGAGAGGCCGACATGGATGGCGAGCCCTCCCGATTGGTATAGCACACAGCCGGAGTGGATGGGAGCTCCACCGACTTGGCATGCACAGCCACCACCTGCACCAGCACCATCAGATGCACCAGCTTGGTACAGTCAGGCGCCGGAGTGGTACGAGCAGCTACCGGAGTGGGCCACCGACCTTTCCAGGAGAGTCGGTGCTTTGGAGATCCGGCAGGACGCTAGAGATGCACGAGCCGATGCACATGATAGGATGATGAGGGACATCTACCGCCAGCAGTTTGGGCAGAACTTCGACTCCAGCTTCTTCCCGTTTCCACCACCACCAGCTCCTCGGTGATGACCATGGATGATCGTAGCATTAGCCGCTCCACCGCCGTCTTGTGAGTTCATTTTCTTTCTTTCTTTTCTTTATTTCTTTTTGAACATTAGGGACAATGTTTGTCTCAAGTATGGGGTGGGGTGTGACTATCGTTTGTAATAACTCAACTCACTTTTGCTTGCCTTGATTGAGAACACTTTGCATGTTTCATTCCATTGTCACACGTTTTATTACCGCATTGCATGAAAAAGCTTTTGAAAAACCCATAAAAATTGAAAAATTTTGAAAATTTTGTGCTTCTAAGAATTGAGATGATTTCTATGATAATCACTACTTGTGAATTGAGTTTTTGATGATAATTGTATGCCTAAACAAATAATGAATTGAAAAGAAATTGAATGCGTTGGTTATTCCTCTCTTGCAAGTTTCATAATGTGAAGAGTTTTATCTAAATCATATTGAGAAATCAAGGTTGAAACCACATGATAAGTTCTTATACTTCTTGTTGAAATGATTAAGGCAATTCGATTTTCTTTCTTCTTTCTTTGATCATTTAGCCCCTCAATGAAATAATGGCCTCCCTTACCTATCCGGGAATTTGGAGGAGTTGAACTTTGGCATGTTTGATGTGGGAGGGCCATGAAAGCAAAATTTTGCATTCAAAGAATAGAAAAAGTTGTAGGTTTGGGGAAGTCAATCATGACGATGAGTAACTCGGCACCATTCACATAGCCGGGTGTTTGTGTCTTGCCAAAGTCGGATTGAGCGATATTCCTAACGGATTATGGTATGTGCATCAAGGGTTTGAGGCATCTCGCAAAATTGAGAAACGCCAATCTCCTAGGCTTCGGTTTTTGTGCACCTCTGTCCATAACTCCAAAAGTAAAGTCGAAAAATGATGTAAAAAGAGAAGAGCAAAGCTCTAAGTTGAAAGTGTTGCAAGACCGCAAGAGAAAAAGAAAAGAGTTAGTTGTCCACTTTCCCGGATTCATGCACTACATTCCTTATAGCTTCCCCTTCCTTTCCGCATTCTAGACCTTATTTGAAAGTCCTTAAGATCAAGAGAGTGTTATATGACTTGGTGGTATAAATTAAAGTTTCTTATGATTGATTTTGATAATGTTTGAATGTTATGATGCTTACATTGAAGTTTGATCAGTTCATGAGGTTTCTTCCCTCTTTATTCTTTGGTTATGTATATGGGCGTCTCATGAATGAATGAAGCAAGGTTTGAGAATGATCAATTGACTAGAAGCACATTTACCTAAAAGATGTTTTGTTTTTGAGATTGCATGCATATTTCATCCTAACTTGAGTTCTAAAGCTTTTGAAAGACCTTGCTTGGGGACAAGCAAGTGGCAAGTATGGGGTATTTTGTTAGCATGAAATATTGCAATATTCTAGGCACTTTTTCTAGTCGTTTTTCATCCATTATAGTGTTCATTGATAAGGCATTGAAGCAATTGTTAGCTAGTTTGTCTACATTGTCGATATAGAGGTCTACATAAGCTTTGTGTTGATTGTAGGTGAATAAGAGCTAAAACCGAACCAATTGAGAGAGAAAGGAGATGATTTGAGCACATCCAAGGATTTAGGACACATCAAAGAAGCCAAGGAAGATGCTAGGATGAGGAATGGCACGACACAAAGGAAACCACAAGCAATTTACACTTCCACGCTCTAAAATACGGTCGTAGAGAAGTCCACGCCCAAAACCACGGCCGTGGATCTTGGAAACATGAACGTGGAGTATTCCACAGAGTTACACGGTATAAAGTACGGACGTGGAAATCATGAAGAACCGTAATCCACTTCCACGCTGTAAACCACGGCCGTGGAACTCCATGAAACCGTGATTTAGGCGATCTTTTGACGAATAAAATATTGACATATCATTTACGTATATGGGCCGGACGGTTATTTTATCCTTCCTTATAAAAGGGCTGGAGGAGGGAGAATTCGGCACCTTCGCTTACGCTCGCTTACACGTGCCTAGGGTTTCATTGGACGTGCGGAGATTTTGCATTTTGCAACGGAGATTTACGAAGGCTTGAAGATTTGGAAGTTGTTTGTGGCGGAAGTTGCGCCTTTTATTCCTAGGTTTGATTAGAAGACGGATTGACATCCCGTTCTTCGTTCTTATCAAGGATTGTTATTGGTTTGTGTTTATTCCAAATCTGATATACATTATTACCCTTGTTTGTGGATTTGAGATTGATTTGAGATTTATTGAAGGTTTTCGAAGGTTTTCATCTTTCATTCTTCTTAATCTTGAATTTGATATTATAATGACTGTTATTGGCTAAAACCCTTTAGCAATTCTAAGGTGAAGGGTTGATAGTTGTGGCTTAGATGATGATAGATTGATCGTAAACAGATTGGACCCTGAGAGTTAGAGAGATTCGCCGACGAACAAAAACCACGGTCTGTTCTTGAGGTTCCACGGCCGTGGAACTCAAGATTTGCCCGTAATTTGTACCAGTTTACGAACTTTGCTTTTACTTTGATCCAAGGTTAAAGATTAGCATTAATCTAGTCTTGGCTTGTCCTTTTCTAGGTAGTAGTGAAGCCTCAACAACCTCTACTTCGATTTCGAGTGTCACAACCTTAATCGGTTTAGTTAGTCTTGATCCTTGGGTTACAAGTTTGGGTATTTGGTATTAATTCTTGTCTTTAGATCCTTTCTATACTGAAGCCTCAACAACCTTTATAGAGAGTGTTTTTAGATAAGTCATATAGAGCCTTGGAACTTCACCGTACATTGTTTTACCTTAGTATACCTTTGCAACTCTTAACTTTGTCCTTAGTTCTTTAGTATATCTTGAATCGATTGCCACAATTAGACACCTGGATCTTTAGGGTTGCTGTTTTCCCAATATATTTGAAAAGCTTTGCCCTTTTACTTGCTTGACAACTTTATAATTGAATTTGTTTCCCCCAAATCCCTGTGTTCGATACTTTGGAATTCTTTCTTAACTACGTCGATCCGTACACTGCGGGTTCGCTTGCTTGATTTCTAGTTTTATAAATTTAAGACTTATTTGCACGCACGCTAAGTGGCGAACAGGTTGGTGAGAGTGTTGTTCCTGAGGCTGGAAACGGGACCGCTGCTAGGTCCAGAACACAAAGGGTGCCATCGACGGAGTCCGGTCGAGTGTCCATAGGAGCTTCTACATATCGTGATTATGTGTAGAGAGTTTAGGAGGCTATTAGGACTGAGGACCAGCACCAGTGCTGTCAATTCCTGCGAGATCAGCTAAGGTTTCGTAGAGAGTTACGCAGGTTGTTTCCCCACCTGCTAGAGTTGTTGAGATTGTTAAAGCGCCGGCTGAGGCAAAGGAGCCGAAGCCCAACAGTTGGTTGCAGGCTTTCGATCAGCTTAAGGTTCCCACTTTAATGGGAAAGACTGGATTGGAGGTGGAGCAGCGGCTAGGACAGTTGGATTCTGTTATGGAGGCTATCGGTTGCCCAGAGGGACGTCGAGTCAACATAACACAGACACGATTGAAGGATCAGACTCATTCTTGGTGGAGGACAGTTCATAGTAAGGTCACCAGTTATGAGCAGACGAAGACAATGATTAGGGATCGCTACTGCCCTGTAGCTATGAGAAGAGACCTTCTTCAGGATTTCCTTGAGGCTGGATTCGAGGATTTGCCTATCATTGAGATCATCAACAAGTTTCAGGATGAGTTGTCTTTGTTGAGTCCGTCTGCACCACCTGAGGATCAGCATGTGTATTTGTTCTCCCGGAGGTTGAGGGAGTCTACACGCTCTTATCTTGTTGGTTTCCGTTGTGATTCTTTGACGGACTATTAGGATAGAGCTTCTGCCTATGAGAGAGACCGACCGGGTCAAAGGAGAGCTTCTCAAACAGGAGGTCCTGAGAAGAGACAGAAGACTAGATCAGCTAGTGGTGGAGCTGGAGCAGATGGATTTGGGCATAGTTAGACGCTGGGACGTTTTGGTTTTCAGCAGAGTTCTGACAAAGGACGGCAGTTTCATAACTGCGGATTGCAAAAAGCCAACAGTGACTTGCTTTTCTTGTGGCAAGCCCGGACACAGAGCTGCATTTTGTTGCCAGGGCAAACCGTTATCACAACAAGGTTCTTCACCTACAAGTGCTGCAGGAGGTGGACAAAGATCACGGTATCAACAGCAGCAGCATAGAGTTTTTGGTTCTACTGCTCCTCTGGGTTCCACTCTGGGACAAGAAAGAGGTAGAGGATGTGTTGGTGGATCGGCATACACCAGAGATGCATCAGCCATAATGTATGAGCTGAGAGGTGTTGTAGAGCCGACAACGCCAACGGCCACATGTACCGTTCAAATTAATGGTTTTCTTGTCGGAGTTCTTTTCGATACCGGTGCTACACATTCTTTTATATCTGATGCTTGTGTAGATAGATTGGCCTTAGTTACCGTAGAAGGTAGACCCTTCTTTATAGGATTACCCAATGGGGGTAAGATTCGAGGTACACGAGAGGTTCGCGATTGCCTTATTAAATTGGGAGGTCGCGATCGGCCAGCTGACTTCTTCGTTATGTACTTAGTACATGAAGAAGTTATTCTGGGTATGGATTGGATGGATCGACATCGGCAAGAGGACAGTGACGGTAACTACAAATGCGGGCCACGTAGAGATCTTCCGAGGATGGGATCTCGGGAAGACTGGTACAGTCATCAATGCACGTGAGCTGCGAGACTTATCAGTCAGGGTTGCGAGGCTTTTTGGTGTTATGCCATGAAGGATAGTACGAGTCCGTCTTTTGAGGAGATTCCAATAGCTTGCGAGTTTGCTGACGTCTTTGGAGAGCCATCAAGTTTACCTCCACAGAGGAGCGTAGACTTCGGCATTGAGCTAGAGCCCGGTACGAGACCGATCTCTAAGGCTCCTTATCGTATGGCGCCTATCGAGATGCTTGAGTTGAAGAAGCAGCTCGAGGAGTTAGTAGAGAAGGGATTCATCCGCCCTAGTGTATCTCCTTGGGGCGCACCAATCCTCTTCGTTAGGAAGAAAGACGGGTCAATGAGGTTATGTATTGACTACCGAGAGCTGAACAAGGTGACGATCAAGAACAAGTACCCATTGCCCCGTATTGACGACCTCTTGGATCAGTTGCATGGAGCTTTATTGTTTTCAAGGATCGATATGAGATCTGGATATCACTAGTTGGGGGTGAGAGAGTTCGACATAGCCAAGACGGCATTTCGGACTAGATATGGACACTACGAGTTTGTAGTGATGCCATTCGGGCTTACGAACGCGCCCGCAGTCTTCATGGAGTTGATGAAGAACATTTTCATCGACTTCCTAGACCAGTTTGTAGTTGTCTTCATAAATGACATTCTGGTATACTCTCGCAGTAGAGAAGAGCATGCAGGACACTTGATGATCGTTCTTCACATCTTACAAGATAGAGAGCTTTACGGCAAACTCTCTAAGTTCGAGTTTTGGATGTCCGAGGTGGCATTCCTTGGTCACAACGTTTCGGCGGAAGGGATCAAGGTATATGCGGCGAAGATCAAGTCAGTAGCATCATGGCTGCCTCCTAAGAACGTCAAGGAGGTACACAACTTCTTAAGATTGGCAGGCTACTGCCGGCATTTTGTTGAGGGCTTTTCAATTATCGCCCGACCGCTCACTTCCTTGCTGAGGAAGTCTACGAGGTTCGTATGGTCTGAGCCCTGCCTACAGAGCTTCGAGGAGCTGAAGAAGAGGTTGATCTCTGCTCCTATCCTAGCTCAGCGAGAGGGCATTGAGGATTTTGTGGTTTACCGTGATGCATCCAAGCTGGGATTGAGATGTGTTCTGATGTAGAGGGGTAAGGTGATTGCTTACGCGTCTAGACATCTGAAAACGTACGGGGAGAATCGCCCTACCCATGACCTTGAGTTGGCCGCTGTGGTTCATGCCTTGAAGATTTGGAGACATTGTCTGTACGGAGCTACATGTTAGATATTCACAAACCATAAGAGTCTTAAGTACATATTCACTCAGCGGGAGTTAAATAACCGCCAGCGCAGATGGTTGGAGTTGATCAAGGACTTCGACCTTGAGATCTTATACCATCCGGGGAAAGCTAAGGTGGTAGCAGATGCCCTTAGTAGGAAGACTCCCCGAGAGATGGTGATCGCTAGGCTGACAGCTCAGCCACAATTACAACGAGACCTTGCGTGTCTAGAGATTGATATCTACTTCCTGGATTCCGACAGCTACCTATCCACCTTGGAGATAGTACCTGATCTGTTGGCCGAGATCCGACAGAAGCAGGAGAGTTGCCCATCTTTGACGCATATCCGAGACCGGATGTCTCGAGGAGAAGCACCACAGTTCGCAGTTGGTGCTGATGGGATCTTGAGACGTCAGGAGCGTGTTTGTGTGCCTTCAGATCGAGAGTTGAGACTAAGGATGCTTCAGGAGGCTCACTCTTCACCTTACTCAGTGCACCCTGGCGCGAGTAAGATGTATCAGGATATCAAACGCTCTTTTTGGTGGAGAGGTCTAAAGCCAGACGCCACGAGATATGTAGCTCAGTGTGCGACCAGTCAACAAGTCAAGATCGAGCATCATAGACCAGGAGGCAAGCTACACCCACTTCCCGTCCTTCAGTGGAAGTGGGATTACATCTCTATGGATTTTGTGACTGGATTGAGACCGAATCGAGGCTTCGATGCTATCTAGGTCAAAGTAGATCGACTGACGAAGACCGTACGTTTCATTCCGATCAAGGAAACGTGGCCGGTGAGTCAATTGGCAGAGGAGTTCACTAGAAAAATAGTGAGACTTCAAAGAGTACCTAGGACTATAGTCTCTGATAGAGACGGAAGGTTCACCTCGAGGTTCTGGCAGCAAGTGCACGCCGCCCTAGGTACGAGTCTGCAGTTCACGATTGCTTATCATCCTCAGACCGATGGACAGTCCGAGCGGAGCATCCAGACTCTGGAGGACATGTTGAGGGCATGCGTGTTAGACTAGGGACAAGTGTGGCCAAATCACCTTCCCTTAGTGGAGTTTTCGTATAACAACACTTGGCACGCATCGATCAGGATGGCTCCTTATGAGGCTTTATACGGACAAAGATGCCACACACCGCTGTATTGGGACGAGCCTAGTAGTGCTAATGGTGTAGCACCTGAGCAGATACAGGATGACATGACTCGAGTAGTAGTGATCCGCGAGCGGATGTTGGCAGCACAGAGTCGACAGAAGTCTTATCTAGATAAGAGGCACAAACCTCTGGAGTTCAGAGTTGGAGCTCAGGTTTGATTGAGAGTATCTCCGACACGAGGCGTCAAACGTTTCGGCGTCAAAGGGAAGTTGAGCTTCAGATATGTCGAACCGTTCGAGATTCTTGAGCGAGTTAGAGAGGCAGCATACAGACTTGCTTTGCAACCTAGACTCGAGGGTGTTCACCCAGTCTTCCATGTGTCTCAGCTACAGGTGTACATACCAGATCCGAGACACATCGTCAGTCACGAGGATCTAGTGATCGAGCCAGACCACACGTTCGTGGAGCACCCGATGGCTGTCTTGGAGCGTAGTACGAGATGCATGCGTTCGAAGGACATACCGATGATGAAGATTCAGTGATCGATGCGAGGAGCTGATGAGGCGACTTGGGAGACAGGATAGTATCTAGGGGAACTATCCGGATTTTTACGCTGGGCTGGATGCACCTTTAGCGTAGTCGTTTTGTTTCAGTTTTTCCTTTGTTGCGTTGCGTACGCTTTTTGTGACATTTTGAGTTACGTGCCCCAAGTGAGAATATATGAGTTCTGTTCTGTTTCTGTGTGTTGTTATTGATCGTTCGGTTTGCAAGTTTCGGGATAAAACTTCTTTTTATGGGGATTTGATGTAAGATCCCAGTTTTGACCTTCACCGCCCCCGCGGTGAAGAAGGCTGCCCCAACGGCCTTGAGGTCTGTCACCGTCCTGCGGTGACAATGGGCCGCCCCTGTGGCTGAGGCAATATGCCCCTGCGGATTTGTTGCAGATCGCGCCCGATTTATTTTCGTTTGTTTTATCTTCCTTCCATAGATAGAATATCCGATCTTCTATCTTAGGGGCCGGTTTCCTTATCGTCTTCTTAACCCTAAACGTCCTTCCTTTTTATCTTTCCAATCCGTCTCTATATATTCCCGTCTTTCCTCCTTTTTCCCGTTTTCCGCTTACGTCTCCTTCAACCCTGAAGCCGCAGCCGTCTCCTTTGCGTCCTGTGACTTTGTTGAACGTGTAAGTCTTCTCCTTTGAGTTCTTCTTCATCACGTTCATGTGTTGTTGCACCTTGCTTCTCTTCTGTTTCATTTCCCTCTTCGTTTCCTCTTTTCTTCTTCTCCAAGAATCAAGTTTGATCCTTGGTTCTTGTGGAGCGTTCCGTTAATGATCCTTTGATGTTCACAGGCTCCTTTGGTTGAGTTGTGACGTGGTTGTGTGTTGAGAAGAGCAAGCTTTTGCCTTTGTTGCATTCCTTGTTGTCGAAGGAGTCGACAACGCTTCTGCATTGAAAAACCGCCCCCGCGCCTCTGCTGTGCCGCCCCTGCGTGTTGCCGCCCCTATGGTTTCCTCTGCAGTAGCTCCCGTTTTTGGTGAGCTGCTTCCTTCCTTGCTTTCCTCGTTCCTTTCCTTGACTCCTATGGATGTTCCTTGTTTCCTGAGTATGCTGTAAGACTAAGGTTGAGTCCTTAGCTGGTGGAGATCTCTTAGAGATCATTGAGACTAGAAGTTATAGACTTCTAACAACCGTTTCGTTCTTGATTCGTGATGCTTGTATGAACAGGCTTTCCTTGCTCCTTTCTTGAGGGAAACTGAGTTATACCTGAGTTATTGCTGAGTTTTGATTACCTTCGGGTAAGGTAAGTCCCTTGGACTTACTTAGCTTCATTCCATATATTGGTTTGGGTTTTTGGCTTGTTTGTGTTGCTTATCTTGTTATAACGGATAACCGGAATAGGATTCACCCTTTTTAACCTCAACTGACCCAAGTGTATGATAACCGGACGGTGACCATTGTCTAGTTCTTCAGAAGACTAGAATGTGCTCTTGCAACCCAGACCCGTTGGTAACGGATAGTACTGAGATATTCCTATTGGTAGACGGAAGCGGAGGCGAGTTTTGGATGCTGCTGATATCTAGAATGTTAGCTAACGGTTTATACCGTCGTTGTAGATGTTCCTCAGGTTCAGGATGCTGCTGAGTTATCCAGACGGTGTGGTCAGCCGGGGTTCCCGTATATTATAGGACGGGATCGGGTTTATGTTATGTTGTTGCTTTTCCTTTTGTTTTGAACTCGGTTGCGAGTGTTATGTTTTCTTTTGTTTAAACCTTTGGTTTTATATTGAGTTTTGGTTTTCATTCGTGTGTGCCTTGTTGTAAGATTCGTTGTACTGTTGCTACTCTGAGTGTCGGGACCCATTGTGCGGTCAAGCCCGTAGCGCTTCGAGTTTCCAGAACTTGGTTGTTACAATATTGATACTAACTTTTTTTTACACTCTTATATTGTATAAGAGACTAGAAATTAGGATATTTAATATCTCCTAAATGATTCTATTATGTGTCATTCATCTAAAATTATAAGTAATCTCTCTCTATATATCTTACATACTAAAACAACTCGTGAACTAATACTTGACGAAACTTCGTGCAACCACCTCATCAATTTTACACGTGACATCTATTTGTTAAATCAAATCTCACTAACATTTAATTTAATTAATTAATATCTTAAAAATTTAAATTCGATATCCTAATAAACTCTATTTTTTTTTCTATAATCATATATAACAATTTTTTTTGATATTATGATTAAAAAATCAGTTAATATCTAATTTAATTTGATTATTATTTTAACAATTTTATTCCTTTTTATTATTGTAAATCTATTTAATAATACTACAATATTATTGATCAATTTTATGCGTCAATTAATATTTTTATTACTAAAAGTTCTATTTAGTTAACGATGTATTTTAAAGAACATGAACCATCCGCTTGCACACCGAATGTGCCATTTTCTCACATATTTACATTTTAGTATTTATTAATTATATTTTTTTTATGACTAACTATATCTCTTTTAGCTATTTTTCTCATATAAAGTCAAGTTACATAAAATCTTATTATTCTAAAAAAAATCTAACTAATTGATATTTTACTTTATAAATATATTTCACTTTGATCAAAAATATTCCTTTCCCAATTTAATCGATTGAATATATTTTCTTAAAATTATTATTTAACTTATATTATATAATATTTTTATATAAAAAAAACTTTTTAATTATTATATTAAAATATATAATTATAATAATATATTTTCATTATTTTTTATAATAAATATCTGTGCAAACACAAAAATTACACTAATTTAAAATAAAAATTGAAACTTTGCTCACATCCCACACGTTCTATAAAAGTAGTTATTGTCAGATAGAAATAACCTTTAGACATAGACAACAATTGTTTTAAAATAGTCCGTAATATAACTCCACTATGTTTCATAAGACAAACGAAAATTTCAAAAAATCAATCTTTTTAGATGGCGATTGGTCTCAAATCAACCACACAAAACAAACATTCGAGTCATTAAAAAACCTCAATTACGTTAATTTTATACTTTTATAGATAAGGAGGCAAAGTCCCATGAAATAACATCGTTCAAAAATACTTAATCTTCGAGGAATCCCACAAAAATAAAATTTCATGTGCAATTGAATAACCTTTTTCATACCCAAATCCAAACCCATGTAAAAGAATCCCACCCAAAACTCTAGACAAGGAAAGCAAGTTTGAAAGAAGGAGAGACCCCTTTTACTTTGATTCCATTTACACATGGTTTACTGTAATAAGTATTTAACAATAATTCAGGCTGTCCTCTTCTTCCTCTGTAGTTTCACATCTCTCCCACGTGCCATTCCTCTTCCTCTTGTTTTCCATCCTAATTCTTCTCCTCTACGCTCTCCCCGTCGCCATGAGCTCAATAGCCTTTGCTTCTTAGCTTCAATCACCTGAAAGGCTTGATCTTTGGGGGTTTAAGTTAAAAGGGGCAAAAGGATAGACCTTGGATTTGTTGCTGCAGCAGCCAACAAGAGGGCAGAAATGGCTGTCACTCTAATTACTGATGTGTCAGACAGGCGAGAAGAAGAGCAACCTATGCTGGAGGATGTTGAAGATGTGACGTGTTCTAGGCCTCTTCGGATTGCTCTCTTTATTGAGCCTTCTCCATTTGCGTTAGTACCTACTCAACTGAAAGTCAACCTGTGTTTTTTTTTTCCCCTGCTTTGATTGTTGATCTTCGCTTTTTGTCTAATTTGTTGGGATCTTTCATTCGCATTTGGCGCTTTTCTTGAGAATGCTTATGCTATTGATTTCCATCTTTTGTAAGGTGCTTGAGCTGTTACTGTCGTTGTTTTCCTGTGAATTTGCCTTGATTCGATGGTTGACTTTGCTGGGTTTTTTATTTGAATGGTGAAATTTGGTTACTAGTGGGTAATTTAAGGAATGCTGGACTTTTTTGGTCTTTGTTTTGCCTTTTCTTGTTTGTGCATCAGCTCATTTTGATTGGATTACAGGTTGGATGTGCTCAGGCGGTTCAGCAAAAATCTCTGCTTTTATATGGTAGAAGATATACTGTTTATTATCTATTATTAAGTTATTAATTTTCTAATTGTCAATTAGTCTGCTGTTAGCTGTATTCATTATCAGATCATTGAGTAACTTTTGGTGATACTGAACTGCAAAATACAAAGGGTTGTTCCATGAAATAACTTATTTCAGTTGGAAATAAGAAGGGTTAATGTTACTTCTTCATCTTTATTTCATGACTGGATTGTCTTCAGTTGATTAATTCGCCGCCCTTGTCATACTTTGATGCTGTGAGGGTGAGTTTCATGTTTGGTATGAGTTCTTCAGCAAAACGTCACTTATATTGTTCCCCATCATAGTTGGACAAGTATTTGGTTGTTATGCAATGCTGCCATTATTGTTAACTGTTCTTTTGGATGTACTACACGTCAGTGTAGTCATGTTTTTTCTGTTTCATGCTTTTTGTGGTTGAGGAATAGAAATGAAATTCCACCTCATGCACAAACATGGGTTATCTTCAACGATAGTGTTCTTATGAGTAAGTTGAAGATTCTTTAATTGAGAATTAGTTTTCTGACTGCATTGCAAGTTATCAAAACTCGGGTTTCATAAACTTTACACAGTTCGTCAAATTCATTAGGCCGATGTGCTGTGATTTCATGGAAGTTCCTGATGGTGTTGTTGTAAATGTGATATTGTTCTTCACCTCACTGTATCTTTCCCTGTGATTATAAAGATTGATTCATATCCAAAAATGTTGCCCTCCCGGATCCTTTCGTTTTCATATATGCTCACTTATTTGAGTCAAATATTATGTCCTAGCCATGATCGTAATTCACTGATAAGGGTTCATGGCATCTTGAGCTAAAATGTTTCAAACAAATAGACGACACCTTACTGACCTTAGTATATGCAATTCTCCTGTGCTTTGTAGTTTCAATAGACCACTAATAACTGACCCATCTATTTATATAAACATCTAAATTTTGATGAAATATCCGGGTTTTTGTTTTGCAGTTATGTGTCTGGATATAAAAATAGGTTCCAGAATTTCATCAAATTTCTCCGCGAAATGGGTGACGAGGTATACTCTAGATCTCAAGACAAATTCCTTACCTTACTCAATTGGTTGTATGTAGGATTTGATCTACTCAAGTGATGGGAGAAAACTTGGTTTTGAATATATAAAAGGGATTCCTATAAGTCAATTGTACAGTAAAGCTGCTGTTCTACTGTGTCCAGACACCAGTTTAATGCCATGCATTTTCTCACCTGCAAACAATTGTATGTTCGTGGATACCTTATTATAGTTCGGTTGCAGGTAATGGTTGTAACGACTCGTGAAGGCATTCCACAAGAGTTTTGTGGAGCTAAATTGGTTGGCTCATACAGGTAGCTATAACCAGATTGTTGCTCAATTTATTTATTAATTAATTTATATTCCTGGCTTCTTGTCCTTTTTTCTATATTGTTAGAATATGTCTTCTCTTATGCATAATAGAACCACTGTTGCTGTCACTAACACTGTTCTAGACTTCTAGTAAAAAAAAATCACACAGATCCATTTGCTTCTGTGTTCCTCTGAGGTCTTTGGAATAATCTATATTCATGGGTAGTTATTCGAAGCTTTTTTCATGTGTATATGAAAAAAGGACATTGAAGGCATTATGGAGATTCTGCATGACATTGCTGTTGAAGTTTGATTTGCCTTGACCGTACTATTAAACACCGAAAAATAATCCTGCATGCTTAGATTTATGAAGCAAGTGAAAGGAACAAACATAATGCCCTATGTACAAATAATCAAACCTTTTTCTTTCCATAAATTGTACTTCATCAGATCCTTTTTGCTGCTGGAACAACATGAAATTGCATAGTCACAAAAACTTGTTTACTGGAATTAATAAGGTTTAAAATGTTTGATTTTGACATTATGGTGTTTACATTCTCTTTGGCAGTTTTCCTTTTCCTTGGTATCGAAAGGTGCCTCTCTCCCTTGCTCTCAGCCCCAGAATTATATCCGAAGTCGCTGCTTTCAAGCCCGATATCATACACGCAACAACACCAGGTGTGATGGTAAGCTTCATATTCGTCCACCGTATGATGTTCTATGGCCAAGTGTTCCCACCACCCCTTAGAAGGAGAAAATAAAGTTTTTAATCTGCTATTGGCTAACAATACATTGTTGTTTTCAGGTATTTGGCGCACTTGCTATGGCAAAGATGTTCAATCTACCTATAGTAATGTCTTATCACACTCATGTTCCTGTGTAAGTTATTTTTATTTGATTGCTATATTTATAAATCTAAATTTGGTCGAAATTTTGCAGCTAATTGCAAAAATTATCCGTCTGAACATGATTAAGAATACAAATTATACCTAAATAAGAAGCAGCATTTGAACAGTCTCTGTTGGAGTGTCTGTTTATGATCACTGTATATGAGGCATCAACTCCTACAGTAGAAATGCGTAGGAATTGATCATTGTTATCGTATAAGCATGAATAAGATCTAAACTGTAAGTGCCCAAGTATGCCATGAACATACATAGTCAGAATGATGAACATCCATAGTCAGAATGATGAACATCCCTGATATATGTTTAGCTGCATTTGTGGTTCGAAAGTGACCCGCTTATATTCCAATGGCAATAGTGGTCTGGTCTAATAGGAGAGATATTAACGTCTAAGGATCATTGTTGCCTTTTGCATAGTAACTAGTGTTGATTTCTGTTGGTTGCAGATATATTCCAAGATACACTTGTAGTTGGCTAGTGACACCAATGTGGATGGTCATAAGTATGCAACCATTTGCTTGTCACCTCCTATTGTGCTTTGTAAATCTTTATTCTGTGGAAATGAGCTAGTATCACTTACCTTTTTTTTTTTTGTTTCTTCTACCAGAATTTCTTCACCAAGCAGCTGATCTCACTTTGGT
This sequence comes from Fagopyrum homotropicum, assembly GCA_033239125.1. Lineage (NCBI taxonomy): Eukaryota > Viridiplantae > Streptophyta > Magnoliopsida > Caryophyllales > Polygonaceae > Fagopyrum > Fagopyrum homotropicum. Next base: position 140,369,877 of record BSWB01000003.1, on the reverse strand, counting down.
TCCATCAGCTGCAATTGCAAGGGATCTTGAGGAAGCAATGGTGACAGCAGGTACATATCCGAAACCCACTTATTAATTATTGTAAAATATAACTTTCCAATCCTCCACGGATAATATATCCCACCAAATTCCAACTTTACCCGCATCTCTTACACATTTCCCCATTTTTTCGGTTTCTTATCTTCAGCGGACAAGATTCATCTTTGGGATAAAGGAGTAGATTCTGAGAGCTTCCATCCTCGCTTCCGCTCTGATGAAATGAGATTAAGACTGAGGTTAGTTCTCTACTGTTGTTTTATGTACTTCATTTAACACTGTATGCATAATGCAAGTTCCTTATACTTCACCGGTCTTTTGTTGGTCGAGCTTATCAGCAATGGAGAACCAGACAGGCCATTGATAGTCCATGTTGGCCGGTTGGGTGTTGAGAAAAGCTTGGATTTTCTTAAAAGGTATCATTCACCAACACCTTTCAGTCCTAACCATCTTATATTCTTATCTATACATGCTTGATGTCACTCAATGTGATTAGTAGTGCTGAAATGATTTGCTGAAGTACAAAATGCTACTGCTTTGTATCAAACACGCGGGTTTTGTTTGTCCTTACGTAGTTTGATGGAACAGGATCATGGACGACGTTCCAGAAGCAAGGATTGCTTTCATTGGTGATGGCCCATACAGGTGAATTCCTTTCCTTGCTCATCTCCAATTCACCTATTGTTGCTCAAGAATAGACTTAGATTTTGCCTCATGTTGGGTACATTTGTTTACTTCGAGATACTTATTTCCGACTCCAGTTTGAACCTTTATTCTTTCGATGAAGTCCAGATTAGACTTATTTTCAGAGAAATAAACTGTGTTGCTGACCAGTTAACCCACCTGGGTCTATCGACCCCAACACTAATTTTTCTGATGATCCTAAACTTCTTGTACCTCTAGGAGGTAGCTAACCGCTTTCCGTTATTTAAAAAAAAAAAAAAGTCTGTTAACAACGATGTTAAGGATCTGAATTCATGAAAGTTATTTATATAAGATGGAATCGACTGTAAAGCTACTCATACTTGTTTCTAAAGCCTACTATAAGCTAACCCTGCAGAGAGGAGCTGGAGAAGATGTTTGCCGGGATGCCAGCAGTGTTCACGGGAATGCTCCACGGAGAAGAGCTGTCCCAAGCATATGCAAGTGGGGACGTCTTCCTGATGCCATCGGAGTCAGAAACACTAGGCCAGGTGGTCCTGGAGTCAATGTCATCAGGGGTACCTGTGGTGGCAGCACGTGCCGGTGGAATCATGGACATTATCCCGGAAGAGCACGAGGGAAGGACAGGGTTCTGCTACACCCCAGGTGATGTAGCAGACTGCCTCTCCAAGCTGAAGCCCCTCTTGCACGACACTCACCTCCGAGAGGTCATTGGGACAGCCGCAAGGGACGAGATGGAGAAGTATGACTGGAGAGAGGCCACGAGGACCATACGCAACCAACACTACAGCTCAGCCATGTGGTTTTGGCGGAAGAAGAACGCCCAAGTCCCCAAACTCGTCCAGTGGTTCGTTAGATTGTTTTTCAAGTCTCCAGAAGAAGTAAGCTAGTGATGCAACACATTTCGTTGCACGAAAGAACGCCCAAGAGAGTGAAAACATATTGAATTACATATTACATGAACGATTGAACGTCGTTTTGGTTTGTTCTTCTTTCTTTTCGTTGTTGCTTCGTGGATAAGTTTAGATGTGCGATTTTAGGACCGGATGTAAGTTCATTTAAGGCCTTCTGTTGTATGAACTGAAGCTGATGAAGAGACATAAAATAAAAATTAGCCATTTGCCCATTTCTTGCAGAGACACTGTGAATCAAGATCAGAGAAGATGACAAAGCCAATGTTGATGGAATTGAAAGAAAACGAACAATCTGAAATGCTGTTAGGATAAAGATCTCAGTTAATTCATGTGCTTATCAAAAGCTAAATGATTGATAAAGCAACATCAATGATTATTCCTATGATTGAAAATGCAACATCATTATTCCCTTGCTTTCCTGTATAAGGATTAGACTAGGAAACAGATACACTGAGATTATTGTTCTTCAGTCTCTTCATTCTCTTCTGTTTCTTCAGTCTCTTCAATCTTTTGATTGATGAACTCAACGAGTTTGATCATCATCTCCTCGCATTTGGGATTATGAGGGATGATAAGATGAAAGACATGACTCATCTCAAGAGACTCAAAAATTTCAACATCGCCATCCCAGTCACTATCCTTTAGCAGGTCGACGTATCGAATTCCTTTGTCTCGAAGAGCATCTTCTTCTGCAACAAACACCATTATCTTCTTCGCTGCTATTTCGCTAAAATTATCATCAACCTCTGGATTAATGAAGGGGTGATCAACCCCTCTGTCGTCAGGGCAAACAAATCTCCAAAACCTTTCACCAAATTCCCTCTCTATTATGCTTCTGCGGTTCGCGTCCGGGTCCGGTTCGACATTGTCTAAGAAAAAGGGATGAACCAGAACCAACCCGGATAAGGAAACTCCTTCTGGGCCGGATTTCGAGAACCGGATAGACATATGGTGGGCGATGTTAGCACCGGCGCTATCACCGACGAAGAAAAGGCGATTAAGATCGGCGAATTCGGAGAGCCAGGGGTCGGAGAGAGATAGGGCCCAGAGAATGGCGGCCCAGGAGTCTTCGTAGGCGATTGGGAGGGGGTTTTCGGGAGCTAGACGGTAGTCGACGGAGACGATAACGGCGGTGACATCGGCGGCGACGAGGTTAAGATAGTCGTGGTAGGTCGGAGATTTGGCTGATTCGATTACGAAGCCACCGCCATGGAAATATATAATGAGGGGCAATTTATCAGTTGTTTTGGGGAGGTAGAGACGCGCTGAGAGCTCAGGCGAGATCTCAACGTCTTTAGATCGGACTGCGTCGGTCTCTGTTTCTGCCTCTGTCTCTGTCTCCGTCTCTGATGGAGGAACGGTGGTTATGCCCATAAAACGCTGGATGCGGCCGTCTTTGTGAACGACGAGAAGCGGTCGGAGGTCGTAGGCGATTTCAGGTTGGGCGTCGGTGACGGGGGTTGAGATTGGGTCCATTTTTGGGACGACGACGGAATCGCTGGAAGGGATGATGGGAAGGGATGTGGGTCCAACGGTGTGTCTTGTGACCGGTACATTTGCATCGTGAAAAATGTTTGCAGGGAAGAATGGCAGAAAGGAAGTTGCGGACAGAAATGTCGGGAGTTGTTAACCACGTGGAGAACTTGTATTTATATGGATATCATTCTCACGTATTGTACCTACATAAGCGGTAGGAGATACTTTTGGGTTTGAGAACGAAAATTCGTAATAAAAATATAGAAAAACTGGAGATTTAAATATGTTTTTGGAAACAAAATATTATAAACAAGTTTAACATGGTGATTACCTTTGTTCATTGATCGCCTGCTTGAGATGCATTTAGAATGATATATCGTGACGGTTGGAGAGAAAATAAGATCAAATCAAGTCCGTGGATTGACCGATCATGCGAACCGCACCTCGTTTCGGCACGGTTTGAAACACGTGTGTGGTTTAGCAAACGCTAGAGCGTTTTTCAATAGACTTAAGGGCATGTTCCCTTCCCATATTCTCATATTAGTATATCAGATATCGGTATCGGTTTCGATATCGGGATATCAGTATGAGATTGATACCTGATATCTAATTCCTGTGCCTGGCAAGACGGTGAGGCATATCAGAAGAGGGAGACGTGAGAGCAAAAGAACGTGAAACCTGTCAATTTCTAGAGATATCAAAATCTATAAAAAAAAAAAAAGAAAAGAAGAAGAAGTAAAGTATGAATATGTGGGTATATCACTTTGATACTCATATACTCAATTACCAAAAATGGATATTAGATACGTGATATCCATAATCATATCCCGTATCAACATATGTGAAAGGAACAAACCCTAATCAACCATAATATGAATATTCTCACATATACGATGTCTGACCAATCTTCACATTGTCGATGTGAGAGAACTTCCTCCACAATTACATATCTCAAGCTGCATTTAATACATTCATCTTTGGACATTAATTTTTCATTCATTTGGACATCATTTTATATATATGGGTATATCAAATTGTAGTACTCGGAACCACAAAGTTAATGCTCTTGTTTTCCGGCGGTGGTTTTGGCCGGAGCCCACCGGAAAATCCTTCCGATGCAAGTTCATTAAAATTAATTCCAACAATTTCCACATGAACAAAAATGAATCTCAAACATGTTTTGTTTTTGATAAGAAACGGAATGGACTTTTGAGAGTATTGTCGAAGAATCATTGTATCTGGGTCGGTAGCGTTTTTAACCTTAAACCTCCCGTAGTGAATAATCATCGGATTTACTCGACCAGATGGTGAACATGATGTCTTGAACCATCCAGAATTTGATGCAGTTCTAGACAATAACTATTACACAATTTCATTTTCTCCACAAGACGTTATTCTCTTTGTTGTGTTCATTTTGGCCTTGAACAATCCGGGTTAAATCATGAGTGAACTTGGAGAAAATCAGTCTTCCAAACTTTTCTTATACAATGTAAGTAGTTCAATATCCTTCTAGTACAGTTGGATGAGGGCCATAATGCAGCCCAAACTCTTCTTGTACAATGTAAGTAGTTCAATACTCAATTTATGCCTTTTTAGTGTTTATGTCCTGGATTGCACATGTAACATCTAAGTACATTGACCGCGTGCGCCAAATCAAGTATGGTACAATTGGTTAGGTACATAAGATTACCAATTACCTTTGCGTATTCTAGTTCATATACTATATCCCTTGAGTTTTTGGTCAGATGAATATTAGGGTCTATTGGACTCTTCGTAGTCCCACTAGAGTAGTTCTTGAATCTTGCAAGAACAATCTCAACATAATGTGATTGAGACAAATAAGTCCTGCAACATGTCTAGTGATTTTCATCCCTAGTATAGTAGTATGACATCTCTTAGTGCTATGTCCTTCATGTCAAACTTCCCACTAAGCATATTCTTAGTTTTGTTGATCACGTCTTTGTTGTTGCCTATTATCAACATGTCATCGACATATATACATAGTATAGTGTAACCATTAGATGTGCCTTTGTAATAGATACATTTATCCCATTAATTTATGCTACATCCATTTGACATCATTAGACTTCAAATTTATCATGTCATTGTTTAGGAGCTTGTTTTAGTCCATATAAGGTTTTGACAAGTCTACCCACCTTTATGTTCCTGTCCAGAAACAACATACTCCTCGAGTTGTTTCATGTAAATCTCTTCTTCTAAATCTCCGTTTAGAAAGACTATTTTTATATCCATTTTGTATATCTCTAGGTTTCTTAATGTTGTTATGGCTATCAACATTCTTGTTGACGTTATCCTCATTACCGAAGAATATATGTCAAAGAAATCCAGGCCTTCTTTTTGTTAGAATCCATGCACTACAAGCCTAGCCTTGTGGTTATGTATGGAGCCATTGGTTTTCAACTTAGTTTTGAAAATCCATTTGCTTCCAAGTGCTTTACACCCTTGCAGTAAGTTGAGAAATTTTCATGTATAGTTTTGCATAATGGAGTCGATTGCACGTTTGGCTATTTCTTTCAAAGCAGATGCATCTGGTGGGGGCATAACTTTTGTATACGTTCTCGATTCTTCTCTAAAAGGAAATTCGTTATGAACTCATGACCAAAAGTTGTCTCTTAATTTCCGAGCTCTTTTGATCCTTCAAGGTTCAACCTCCTGTCAAGCTCTTTTCCTTTGTCGAGGTTCTTCCTATATATTTGTATCATTTAGAAATGTTCCTACGTCTCCTTCTTCACGAGTACGTTTAGGATATTCTTTATCTTTGCATGGAAAAATGTCTTCAAATAAGGACGTGTTCCGTGATACTATAAGAGTGACATCCCAAATGTATGTCATATGTTAGACGTTTTCATGTTTCCGGAATAATATAGATCGGAGTCTAGTCTCCCACCTATCTCTTTTATAAAAAAAAACATTTTCTTCCTCCCTCATTTGTATTAGATTTCTCCTTCTTCCCCTTATTTCTTCAAAAGATGGAAATGTCATGATATTTCCGATTATTTTCCTGTATTTTTTATTCCAATTTCGTAATGTTTACAGATTGAAAATTAGAATGTCTTTAATATCTATAGAAGGATGATCATCAATTGTCGATATTCTCTTCGTAACCCACTTAACGGACGAGTTTTACTTCCACTACAAATTAGCGAAATTGTATTATTGTGTTTATTTCATTTGCGTTTTCACGGTAAAACCTCTAATTAGCTCAAACCTTTAAATTAAATATACTCTATGTTTTCAATCCAAATTAAAAAATGAAAGAGGTTATGGAATTCTCTCTCAATTCTCTACGTCTTACAACCTTCTAGATTCGTGTACTACGCAAAAAGGGAAGCCAAGATGCCTTACCCACCGTGCGTCCCACCGGAGTGTCGTCCACGCGAACTTGGTGGCATGCTCTTACTCCACGCGTCAGCATGAGTATGTAACTTCTTCCTCATCGTCGAACAGGTTAGAAACGAATAACATGTACATTTTATTTGTTTTTTTCTTCCACGATTGCCTAAATAGACCTTAGAGTTGTCTGAATGGATAAACTGAAAATTTCACTATGCCCGTATAATTGTTCTGACGATCTTAGCCTAGTTGGTTGCTAATATCTGATAACAAGTTGATAAAATTTTGCATTCGGGCAATATGTTGTGCTAATAAAATTTAATTAATTAATTGAATTAATCTTACGAGAACGATTGACCATTTTATCGAGCATCACACGAGAAGCAGACATGATGCTATAATAATAATATTTGACAGACAATTCTAATCATTACAGAAAAAAATGAACACAATAAAATGGAGAGATGCAATCATATTGCACGCTAATTAACTCCAGGTCAGGTAAAATACGATCAAGAAAAGCACACACAAAAATATTACACATGCAAATTTAAGATGCAGTTAGGAGCAACCGAAGCTACAAAAAAAGTAAAGATAGGTGAATAAGCATACATTGTGCAAGATCTTGCAGCAACAAGCAGCAACCGCAAGCGGAACAACTAACGAGACCACCAACAAACGGTATCTGAAGACGATATAAAAAAACAATTAGGATGCAACCATCTAAAACAGAAATAAAGAACAATAGAAATTTACATGCATAAATGGAAAAACAAGATGCCGTACATTTATTGATGCATGCAAGAATAACGAATTGTGAAAAAAGCGATAAAATATAGAACAACAAAGAGAATAATCGCCCAAAGGCAATGGAATAATAAACACAACATAACATCACAACCACTTTAAGAAGCCGACAGAAATGGGAAAAAAAAAGAAACATGATTAAACACAAAAGTAAGCCCTGGAGGACATGGGAAGAGGCTTCTAACCGGCCACGTGCACCAAAGCCATCACAGTCAGTAACCTACAACTTCATTTTAAGATTGGAAAACCCAGATTTTTTGCATGCTCTCATCGACAGATCATCGAGCATGCAGGCGTAAAAGAAGCAAATAAAAAAAAGTTTTACACCATCTGCGGCACCAATGATCGAACGAAGAACGACCAAACAGAAAAAATTAGACAGATGCAAAAGAAAAGCTAAAGTAGTAGATGTAAACCATATGCGAGTAAAAGAAACAGAAGAAAAGATAAAGTAGCACATGAATCGACCAAAAAACGACAAAAATAACGAGAAAAACGGACGATCAACAACCAGGTCTCACATACAGATCATGGAGCAGATATTGAAAAGAATAACCGACGAATAGGATCAGCATAGAAGACACAATACAAAACCTAAAATCTACCAGGAAACAGAAACGAACCAGGAAGATGAAACACAAATTAGAAACTGCAGAAGAGAGGAGAAGAGTCGAGGGAAGAGAGTAGTAGTTAATGAACCCAAACTGAGTGTTTAAATAGAACCTCCGGAAATTAAAATGGTGGAGCGAATAAGTACAATCGAGCGGCAGAATTTAATGCAGCGGCACGATTTCCACCACGTGTCTTCATCGAGCTCCTAACCCTTTTCAACCGTAGTATTCGAAAGGACGTAGATGATGGACGGCCGCTGTAATACGCAACACCCCAAGCCCAGCACTTAAATGTCCTTCAAACGGCCCAAACGAATGACTAAAGAAGCCCAAATGGACAAAGTAAACGTATCAGATCATCGGGCCTAAACTAAAAAATATTTTGGGCCGAAATAGAGTAAATGGCAAGCTAAACTAAACAACAATCTGGGCCGAATGAGAGTAAATGGCAGCCGTAATTACTGATTAGGTTAGAGGGCAAAACATGAAATTTTTGGCCAAAAGGGCAAAAATGGAAAATTCCTATTCATTCAGCCAACTCCAACATTTAGTATAGTAAGTATTCCTCCTTTTTCCCCTTATTTCTTCTAAAGATGGAAATGTCATGATATTTCCAATTATTTTCATGTATTTTTTATTCTAGTTTCGTAATGTTTACAGATTGAAAATTAGATAGTCTTTAATATCTATAGAAGGACGATCATCAATTGTCGATATTCTCTTCGTAACCCGCTTAACGGACGAGTTTTACTTCCACTACAAATTAGCAAAATTGTATTATTGTGTTTATTTCATTTGTGTTTTCATGGTAAAACCTCTAATTAGCTCAAACCTTAAAATCAAATATACTCTACATTTTCAATCGAAATTAAAATATGAAAGAGGCTATGGAATTCTCTCTCAATTCTCTACGTCTTACAACCTTCTAGATTCGTGTACTACGCAAAAAGGGAAGCCAAAATGCCTTACCCACCGTGCGTCCCACCAGAGTGTCGTCCACGCGAACTTGGTGGCATGCTGTTACTCCACGCGTCGGCATGAGCATGTAACTTCTTCCTCATCGTCGAACAGGTTAGAAACGAATAACATATACATTTTATTTGTTTTTTTCTTCCACGATTGCCTAAATAGACCTCAAAGTTGTCTGAATTGATAAACTGAAAATTTCACTATGCCAGTATAATTGTTCTGGCGATCTTAGCCTAGTTGGTTGCTAAATTCTGATAACAAGTTGATCAAATTTTGCATTCGGGCAATATGTTGTGCTAATAAAATTTAATTAATTAATTGAATTATTCTTACGATAAGTATATGAAGCTAGCTAACTAAATTATGTGACAATAATTTAATTGATTTTGAAACTCTTAAATTTGATCGGATGAATGTTATGTTCCTGACATGTATCATTGAAGACGACAAACCTACAATAGCTTAGTTTATGTTGTTAATTGTTATCTGGTTATCTTTGGTAAGTCTTTGAAGCTAGCTAATTAATATGATAAGTATGGATTGGTTGTTGTGCTGCATGATATGCATTGTAGCACTAGCATCTATCATGGACGATTTTACGAATTTGAGCTAATGGTTTATACCGAGTATTTAGGTACTTATGTTAATTGGGATGTTGTGGGGACGTCAGTTGCAAGAGGTGGTCAATCGGAATAGTTTATCCCTATGGCGTGGTTTGAGTCTATCTGCATTCGAGTGAATATGCGTGCTAAGATGCATGTGTGTAGTGTTGTAAGTTGTTTGTTTTTCGAGAAAGGTTGACGAGTCAGCACAACTCTCATACTGCATTGTTGTTTATGTTAAAGGTGTATGCATGTTTGTTTTTGTATGAGTAGCTTCATATAACAAGTTAGAATATTTTCACTAATTCGTCGTGTTTTTCATTCCAAGGTCCCATAACTGAAATTGTTGTCAAACTACCTAATGTCACACATTTGTGTGATCTCTAGCTTAGTGACGTCATGATTTATTAAAAACCCGGACGTCATAATTTGATAGCAAATCTTAAATTGACAACAAGAACAAATGTAATCTGAGAGAAGGCATGACGGTTCAATCTAACTACCACCTTTTGAGTTGGTTTCATAAATGAGATTTAAGTTTTGAAAAAGGTTTTGAAGTTGCTGTCATATTGTTTGAAAAATGTTAAATGATACGCGTAATTGGGGTTCCGGGAATAGACACTATCTTACCACCCCTTAACATGATTACTTGTGACTCATAGTTCTATTGGCGGAGCCAGAAAATTTTCGTTGGAGGGGCACAATCTATATATACTACTAAAGCAGCACCCATTTTGTACACGTGTCAATCTCTAAGGCCGTCCACGTCAACTTTTTTTCAATTTATTTACATATTTGCCACAACGTATTTACAGATTTGCCATTAATTATTTTATAAAAATTTTTTTTATTAGAATTTGTAAACAATCATCATGCCACGTCAATTTTATTAAAATAAATAATTATAAAAAAATAAATTTACCTATCTACTGATCTATTATAACTCGATTTGTTGAAAAAATCTAACGCAAATCTTCTAACAAGATTTGACACATTTGTTTAATTTAAAACTAAATCAAATTTTGCTCCTCTATCTAAATCTAAGTAAAAATGATAATATATTAAGGTATAAATATAATACTCGAATAATAATCTTTGTAATAGAATTTTAATTATGTTATTTTATTTATTTAAAAAAAATTAATCCTCATATGTTAGTCATATTAATTAATAAAAATAATATTTACTATAAATTTATATCAAATATATGATGCATGAAAGTGAAAACATAATATTTATTTAGACAATCGCGCACAAGGTGCGGGCACTAAACTAGTTTTTTGTATACGATATGTTGCAGTTGAAATTAAACAATAAAATCTTTAAATTAAATAAATAAATAAATTTTACTTAAATATTGTACTATAAATTAGAAATTTTAATTTATTTATTTTACTTAGATGAAAATTTAAAATATTTTATATATTTAGTGTTTTTAATAAATATATTGTCAAATAAATTAGATAGTGGTTGATGAATTATTGTAATAAAATTAATTTTATTGTATTATGTTGTAATTTGGTGAAATTTTAAAATATTTTATATATTTAGTGTGTTTTATAAATATATTGTCAAATAAATTAGATAGTGGTTGATGAATTATTGTAATAAAATTAATTTTATTGTATTAGTTAAGAGTTAATAAAATAATAAACATCACTTAATTTCTCCATCTAAATATGTTGTAATTTGGTTAAAATAAAAATAAAAGAAACATTTTGCTACTCTCAGGAGTTGAACCTTGAACTTCAAGTACTCCTTTTTTTCTTTTACCAAATGAGCTAATAGAACAATGTATATAATATTCCGTTTAAGGAGGGTTTTATTCTTTCTTTTTTCCCCTTCCTTAGACTTTCTTAGGCAAAACGAGGTCGCAAGTCAGGGCACCGTACCCCCGTCACCTAGTGGTGGGTCGCAAACCTAAACCTAAACCGTCAAAATCAAAACCGGCGGTTTAGCCGGTTTATTAAAAAAAAAAAAAATTGAAAAACTGGACCAAACCGGCGGTTAACCGCCGGTTTTGAGGACCAAACCGGACCCATGTCTACCGTCACCCCCTAGATCCGCCCCTGGTTCTATATATTACTCACGCGCAGATACACTACTTCCTTGTCTCATGACTGAAGTGTTCTTGGTATTCCCTTCGGAGCTTTGACGTATCAGAACATTCGAGATTGTTCTCTCATCAAACATATATAAATCATATAGTAAAGGTGTCTATCAAAATAATACTTAAAACATAGGTGATTTTTTTATTTTAATAAATTAGAGAGTTGTGTTAATTAATAAGAGGTCACACTATAAAAATATAAGATGATAGTTATTTATGCCATGAATTTTTTTTCAAATATCAATTAATTGATAACCAACAAATGTAATAGACGAAATAATATTAAAGTGAAAATAACGCTATATTGGTGTGATTAAACTTGTTATGAATAAAAAAGATTATGATAAAATTTATAAATTAAAATTTAGCTTCTTACGCCGACAAGACAATGTTTCCAAAGGAGATGAATCAACGAAAGAAAATCCCCAATGTACTTTATAAGATAAATAAATGAAAATGCAATATCATTTCCAACTCTACGCATTATTAGCAAGATACACAGATTCAACCAAATACCTTAATCTTCATTCATAAACTTAACCAGTAGCCTCATCATCTCCTCCGACTTGGGATTCTCGGGGGTGAACAGATGGAACACGTGGCCCACCCCCACGTGCTCCACCACGTGGACCTCTCCTGCCCACTCACTTTCCCGCAACAGCTTTGCGTACCAAATCCCTCTGTCCCTCAGAAAATCCTCCTCCGCTACAAAAACCACCGTCTTCTTCGCCGCCACCTCCGCCAAGCTCCCATTTACAGCCGGATTAATCCATGGATGATCCATCCCACTTTCCCCCGGGCAAAGATTGTAAGATTTTTATTAATCTTATTATTATTAGTGGGCTTACATATTATAGTAACCAATTATATTATATGACTAAATATATTAACGGGCTAATAAAAGTGATTCAATCAAGTAAAGCCCGTAGACTTTAATTAAGCGGTATGGGCTTAATGGGTGGATACCAGACTTTGGCCCAATAGGCTTAATGGGATTCTATTAGGTCATTATATAAACGTTATTAGGTTATGGTTCCCAATACGTCAAATCAATCAGCCGTTTTCCATTCTCTTCCCATCAGAGAGAAAACCTAAAGAAACCCTAAGGAGATTTGACTGAGGAAGACCGTATACCTGCGGCGCTCATTCGGATCGTAGATTCCGCACTAAAGTTTTGATCCGATTGTTACGGGTTCATCCGATTGCTACTATGGAACCAGGTATGTAAATTCTAAAGATTCCTTAATAACCCTAGCATGATATCGATCCTTGCGTTTATAGTTTAGGGAATATGTTTATTCCAACAAGTGGTATCAGAGCCGTAATCGTGCTAGTTTATTAGGATATGTTGGTATGCTTTGTTTTGCGTGGTTTTACATACGGTTTACTTTGGCTATATTCGTTTTTTTTTTTAGCCGTATACGTGATTCACGCTTATTTTATTTTATTTTTTTTTTCGGCCGGTTGTAAAGATGAAAAATTTTCAGCCTTGTTGTTTTCTTTAAGCCGCCGTATGCCGCAGTATTCCACTGTCTTTTAGTCATATTCAGTTTTTAATCTTTCTGTTCTTTTTGTGAGATACAGTAAGTGGTGATATATATATGTACATGTAGTGGCCTCGATTCTCGCTTTTGATATATATATATATATGTTAAGAGATTGATTTTGTACGTGCTTTATATTTTGGATATATATTTCATCAATGTCCGATTTGCACTGCTTTCAAGCCTGCCATGTTATCTTTTGGTTTTGGTGTTACTTTAAAAAAAAAAAAAAAAAAAAGCATATTGTTTTAAAAGTTCTTATTCATTATATATATATATATGAATGGTATTACTGTTGTTATCTTTTATTGAACGGATGCACAGTAATTATCGTTTGGTCGTTGCGTTATGATAAATTTGTTGAAATTTGTATTCAGTTTTGGCATATATGATACGGGTGTGATATATATATATATATATATATATATATATATATATATATATATATATATATATATATATGGTCGGTGGTTTTTTTACGAGCGTGAAATTCGGTCTTTTTTTTCCACTATTTTGTATCGATTAAAGCTTATAGAGTGTAATATTTAGATTTTATTTACACAAGATATATTTAAGGATCTATATATTTAAAGTTATTTTAAATTAAATTGATTGAAACAATATGCTACTAAAGTAGTCTATGTTGTGAAAATTATTTTAATTTAAAATTATAAAGGTTAGTGTATTGTTTGTTTATGCGGATATCAATCGGCCTAAAGGAAGGTTGATATTTGGCCAAACATTAAATACGCTAGTGATTCTACTTGTTTATGCGAATATTGATCGGCCCATAGAAGGTTAATATTTGGCCAAACAAAATCACACTTAAGATAATATATTGATTAATCAATTGCGCTTTCATTAATTATGCGGATATTGATCGGCCCGAAGGAAGGTCAATGTTTGGCCAAGTAATGAAAGCGCATGCGACAAGGAATAGCGATAAATATAAAGGTTATCCATGTGAATGTTAGTCGGTCCAAAGAAAGGCTATTGTTTGACCGGATTTATTATCAATATTTGATTGTTGCATTGAGAGTACTATTTACAATTGATGTTTTGTGCAAACACTGAATGTCAAGTTGTGTTGAGTATCTTGTTTTAAAATTAATTGATTAATTGTGTTATTTCTTTGCTTTTATGTTTAGTTTCAGCAACTACTACTAATGTTTCTGCTCAAGTCAGTTCTATTCCAATGCTCAATGGGACAAACTTTAAGGTCTGGAAGGAGAATGTGGAAATCGTTCTCGGATGTATGGATCTAGACCTTGCGCTAAGGACTGAACGACCCACTTTGGCTGAGGATAACTCCAATGAAGCGAAAGTAGAGAAGTGGGATCGCTCTAACCGCATGTGTCTTATGATCATGAAACGTTCCATTCCGGAAGCGTTTCGGGGCTCTATTTCTGAGAGCAAAGATGCTAAGGAATCCTTTGAGGCAATTCAGAAATATTTTGCCAAGAATGAGAAAGCAGAAACAAGCAACCATTTGGCTGCTCTGATTTCTATGAGGTACAAAGGAAAAGGAAACATAAGGGAGTACATTATGGAAATGTCAAATCTTGCGGGAAAACTAAAGGCACTAAAGTTAGAGATAAATGATGATTTACTCGTGCACTTAGTTCTCCTGTCTCTTCCCACACAATTCAGTCATTTTAAGGTGAGTTATAATACTCAGAAGGAGAAATGGACTCTTAATGAGCTCATTTCGCAATGTGTGCAAGAAGAGGACAGGATAAAAAGAGATAAGACAGAAAGTGCTCACTTTGCATCAAGCTCTCAAAACAAATCAAAGAAGAGGGCTAAGGATACTGCAGCTGGTACACATGTGCAGAAAAAGGCGAAGAAGCAAAGTGATGAACTCACTTGTTTTTTCTGCAAAAGGGAAGGACATATGAAGAAAGCATGTCCTAAGTACGCTGCTTGGCGTGAAAAGAAGGGTAAAATTCTCACTCTAGTTTGTTCTGAGGCTAATTTAGCTTCTGTACCTATTGACACGTGGTGGGTAGATTCTGGTGCTACTACTCACATTTGTGTGTCAATGCAGGGTTGCCTTTGGAGTCGACCACCAAGTGATGCTGAAAGATTCATCTATGTTGGCGATGGCAATAAAGTTCCTGTGGAAGCAATAGGGCATTTTAGATTAAATTTAAGTACTGGATGTCATTTGGATTTAAAGGATACTTTTGTTTCTCCGTTATTTAAACGGAATTTGATTTCTACTTCCTGTTTGGACAAAGGTGGATACCTTTGTAGTTTTGGAAATGGAAAATTCAGTATTTCCTTTAATTCGAATCTTGTTGGTACCGGTATTTTAATTGATCGTCTTTATATGCTAGAAACGGTTGCTTCCCATAATGAAATCCTGCACACAGGTTCTAGAGGTACAAAGCGAAAATTGAATGAAGATTCTGGATTCTTATGGCATAAGCGCTTAGGCCACATCTCTAAACAGAGAATTCAAAGGCTTGTGTCAGAAGGAATTCTTGATTCCCTTGATTTAACAAACTTTCAAGTTTGTGTTGAGTGCGTCAAGGGAAAATTAACAAACATAAGAAAGTTAGGTGCTAACAGAAGTACAGAAGTCTTAGAACTAATACATACGGATATTTGTGGTCCATTCCCTACAGCTGCGTGGAATGGTCAACAATACTTTATTACGTTCATAGATGACTACTCCAGATATGGGTACCTTTACTTGATACGTGAGAAATCACAATCTCTGGATGTTTTTAAGGCTTACAAAGCCGAAGTTGAACTTCAACTTGGTAAGAAGATTAAAGCCGTTAAATCTGACCGTGGTGGAGAATACTATGGCAGATATGATGGATCAGGAGAACAACGTCCAGGACCCTTTGCAAACTTCCTAAAGGAGTGTGGAATTGTCCCTCAGTATACTATGCCGGGGAAACCCAGCATGAATGGTGTTGCTGAGAGGCGGAATAGAACACTATTGGATATGGTGAGAAGTATGATTAATCATTCTTCTTCACCTGAATCACTTTGGGGAGAAGCGCTAAAAACTGCAGTATATATCCTTAATAGAGTACCTAGCAAATCGGTAGCTAAAACCCCATATGAAATGTGGACTGGGAAAAAGCCCAGCATAAAGCACTTACACATTTGGGGATGTCCAGCTGAAGCAAGGCCTTACAAGCCTAACGAAAGAAAGTTGGACTCTAAGACAACTAGCTGCTACTTTGTTGGATATGCTGAACGCTCTCGTGGGTTTAAATTTTATGATCCCGCTACCCGATCATTTTTTGAGTCGGGAAATGCCAGATTTCTTGAGGATGTAGAATTTGGAGGGGAAGGATTAAGGAACGTCACTCTTGACGAAGTTGTCCTTGAGGAAGAGGAATTTATCTCTCTTCCCAATATTGTTATTGAAAGTGATCAAGATACAACTCTTAACACTCTTCAAGAAACAACTCCGGTTTTAGACAACAATGAAGTTCCTTCGATAGAGCAAATTCAACCACCTCAAGAAGTGCCTTTAAGGAGATCCGGT
The DNA here is from genome assembly GCA_033239125.1 of Fagopyrum homotropicum. Lineage (NCBI taxonomy): Eukaryota > Viridiplantae > Streptophyta > Magnoliopsida > Caryophyllales > Polygonaceae > Fagopyrum > Fagopyrum homotropicum. The sequence goes on along the minus strand of BSWB01000003.1, from coordinate 140,353,280 downwards.
AGAGAAAGAAGATATGCAATTCCGGATGACTACATTGTATATCTAGTAGAACAAGAAGATCCTGTGGGAGAGATACCAGATGATTACATCGCGTATCTTATGGAACAAGAAGATTCTGCAGGCATTGCAGAGGATGATCCAATCAATCTTCTTGAGGCCCTTCAAAGTTCTAGCTCTCAATACTGGATTAAAGCCATGCAAGAGGAGATGAAATCCATGAAGGACAATGACGTATGGGATCTTGTCGAATTGCCAAAAGGTGCAAAACCCATTGGTTGTAAATGGATATTTAAAACCAAAAGGGATGCAAAAGGCAATATCGAAAGATATAAGGCTCGTCTAGTTGCAAAGGGATTCACTCAAAAGGAAGGTATTGACTTTAAAGAGACCTTTTCTCCGGTTTCATCTAAGGACTCTTTTAGGACAATAATGGCACTAGTAGCTCATTTTGATTTAGAGTTACATCAGATGGATGTGAAAACAGCGTTTCTCAATGGAAACATTGATGAAACCATTTATATGGTTCAACCAGAACATTTTGAATCCAAAGATTCAAAATCTATGGTTTGTAAATTAAAGAAATCCATCTATGGGCTTAAACAGGCATCAAGGCAATGGAATCATAAATTTCATCAAGTGATCACCTCCTTTGGATTTGAGGTGAATAAGGTTGAAGATTGTGTGTATCACAAATTCAGTGGGAGCAAATCTATCTTTCTGGTATTGTATGTTGATGACATACTATTGGCTTGTAACGATATAGGCTTATTGCACGAAACCAAGAAATTTCTCATTAGGAATTTTGAGATGAAAGATCTTGGGGACGCCTCTTTTGTCTTAGGAATTCAGATACTAAGAGATCGATCTCAAGGTATCCTCAGGTTATCACAAAAGGGCTATATCGAAAAGATACTAAGCAGGTTTAACATGAAAGATTGCTCAGCTGGAGATACACCAATAGCTAAAGGAGACAAGTTTAGTCTCAAACAGTGCCCCAAAACAGATCTTGAAATAAAGGAGATGCAAAAGGTTCCCTATTCCTCAGTGGTAGGGAGTCTAATGTATGCTCAAGTTTGTACCCGTCCCGACATAGCATTTATTGTGGGACTTTTGGGCAGATACTTAAGTAATCCTGGATCGGATCATTGGAAAGCAGCAAAAAGGGTTCTCCGGTATTTGCAAAGAACGAAGAACTACATGCTGACTTACAAGAAATCAGACAGATTGGAGATCGTTGGATATTCTGATTCTGATTTTGCCGGTTGTATTGACAGTAGACGATCCACCTCAGGCTATGTCTTCATGTTGGCTGAAGGAGCTATATCTTGGAAAAGTGTCAAACAAACACTTGTAGCTACTTCCACTATGGCTGCAGAGTTCATGGCGTGCTTCGGAGCATCCATTCATGGGATATGGTTGCGTAATTTTGTCACAGGCCTACGTGTGGTTACTGGAATTGAAAGGCCATTGAAGTTATTTTGTGACAATAAGGCTGCAGTTTTGTTCTCCAATAACAACAGAAGCTCTGTAAAGGAGAAGCACATTGACATCAAGTTCTTGTCATTGAAGGAAAAAGTTCAAAGTGGGCAGATTTGTATAGAACACATAAGCACAAACTCCATGATTGCGGATCCGTTAACTAAGGGGTTGCCTCCTAAGGTTTTTCATGAGCACACTGCTCGTATGGGGCTTGACAGTTTTGTAATCCCTTGACTTAGTGGGAGTTTGATTAGATGTTCTATGTTTATAGTTTATGCATAATAAAGTTGCCATCATTTACATTTTGAACTAAAGGTTGTTTTGGATTGATCTCCGAATAAAGAAGAACCAGTTGAAAATAGACATGTTTATGAGATCACATTTCATGTAATTTTCATGCCACTCATCCATACTTGATCTATGTCATCGAATATACTAATGTGGTGAACACGGAAGGTTTAGTCACGATGATGTGACGAAAGCCGCCGTGATCTCATATTAATATATGAGGTGGACCAGATTGATTAAAGGATAAGTCTACATAAAATTAGTCATTACGTGTACACATAAAGAATTTTGGATAATATAGTTGTTTATTTAATATGTAGCCCAAGTGGGAGATTGTAAGATTTTTATTAATCTTATTATTATTAGTGGGCTTACATATTATAGTAACCAATTATATTATATGACTAAATATATTAACGGGCTAATAAAAGTGATTCAATCAAGTAAAGCCCGTAGACTTTAATTAAGCGGTATGGGCTTAATGGGTGGATACCAGACTTTGGCCCAATAGGCTTAATGGGATTCTATTAGGTCATTATATAAACGTTATTAGGTTATGGTTCCCAATACGTCAAATCAATCAGCCGTTTTCCATTCTCTTCCCATCAGAGAGAAAACCTAAAGAAACCCTAAGGAGGTTTGACTGAGGAAGACCGTATACCTGCGGCGCTCATTCGGATCGTAGATTCCGCACTAAAGTTTTGATCCGATTGTTACGGGTTCATCCGATTGCTACTATGGAACCAGGTATGTAAATTCTAAAGATTCCTTAATAACCCTAGCATGATATCGATCCTTGCGTTTATAGTTTAGGGAATATGTTTATTCCAACAAAGATAACTCCAAAACCTATCCCCAAACTCCCTCGCCGCTAGCGTTTTAGGGCTCGCGTTCGGATCCGCTTCGTCCTTGCTCAAGAAATAGGGATGAATCAGAGCCAATCCGATGAGGTTAGATCCATCTAGATCGGACTTCCCCAACCGGACGGCCATGTGGTGGGCGATGTTAGCACCAGCGCTATCACCGGCGAAAAATACGCGATTCAGATCGGCGAATTCGGATAGCCAAGGGTCGGAGAGGGAAAGCGACCAGAGGACGGTGGACCAGGAGTCATCGAATGCGGTTGGGAGAGGGTGCTCCGGAGCTAGGCGGTAATCGACGGAGACGATGACGGCGGAGGTATCGGCGGCGAGGCGGTTGAGGTAGTTGTGGTATGTCGATGATTTGGCTGACCCGATCACGAAGGCTCCGCCGTGGAAGTAGATGAGGAGGGGGAGTTTGGCGGTGGTTTTGGGGAGGTAGAGACGAGCTGAGAGCTCCGGCGAGATCTGGACGTCTTTGGATTGGACGGCGGCGGAGGAGTCGGAGGAAGGTGGCACGGTGGCTGTGCCCATGAAGCGGTGGACGCGGCCGTCTTTGTAAACCACCAGTAAGGGGCGGAAGTCCTCGGCGATTTCGCCGTCAAGCTTGAATTGGGTTGGGATTGGGTCCATTTTGGGATGAGGGTTGAGTGACCGTGGGTGTGTTTGGGAGGCTTAAAAAACTTAGACGAAGGTAGATAATGAAGATTATGGTAGATGAAAAAAATGAAAATTTGGTATTTGGGAACCAAAGTTTGAGGGAGATGATGGTAGATGAAGAATTGAAGATTTCATCATATGGAGACGAAGGAACCTCATCTACTTTTCTTCTAATATTGTCCTAGAAAAAAAATATTTATTTATATTGTTTATTATTGAATTTATGTTTAATATTATTATTTTTTATTTTTATAATATTTCTATAACGATAAATATAACTATAAAATAAGATATTTATTAAAAAATTAAATTTAAAACTAACAAATAAAATAAAATTACTTATAATATATGATTGCATTATATTTATTCAAAAAATAATTTATTGTTACATAACTCTTGGAACATAAATTTTAGTAAGGTAATTATAATTTGTTACTTGTTATATTTATTTTAAATTAGTGATAAATGAAAATATGTCTTTTAAGTAATTTTACATTTACATCAAGTTCAATAAGTTTCGTTCTTCCAAACACCAATTAAGCTTATAAAAAAATATCAGCTCGTCAATTAACTACTTATTTCAGGTAGGGTCCGTTTGGAAAGCAGAAGATGAAGTTGAAGCTGAAATAAGTAGCTGAATTAAGTAGCTGATTGTTTGTAATAAGCTAGTATAGCGTTTGGGAAGTACGAGCTGACCGAAGCTGATTGAAACGTAAAATTATCGAAAAGGGTTTCATTAGTAGTATATAGTTGATATTTTTTATTTGATAGAAATAATTATGTAGAAGATGTTATATTGGAATTAATATCATGAAATAATTATATTTGCCAAATATATTTCAATAGATAATTATTTTGTTTATTTAACAAAAATCGAAAATGTATTTTGACTTGGAACACTAAAATAATTAATAGGTGACAACAAAATAAAACTAATCAGATGAAGAATATAATAAATGCTCATACGAAATTCTTCCATAAGTATAATCATACAAGGCATGAACAATAAACATGTTTATATGATGTCTTCTCCTAAAGATTCAGTTTAACTTATCACTTAGCTCAGGCATACCCAATTCTGAATAACCATGACATATTTTAAACAAACTACTGCACAAGCACTTCAAACTGAGAAATGGAGTTAAAGATAGGACCAAAGGTACCGGACAAATGAATGCAAACTACAAATCAACAAATTAAATTGCAATATATTAAACAATAGAACTATAGCATGCAATTCACTATTCTGATCATCGTTTCCACATCTTGAACCACTGTTGAGTGCCCTAGACCCAAAGAAAACAAGAAAGAACACAACTTAATGTAATGACCAAGCAAGACCAGAAAACAGCCCTAGAATAAGAGCATTGTAATTTCTCATCACAATTTGATAGGAGGACACACAAGGTATTATGAGAAACTATCAGATAAACCATTATGGCTTGTGTCATTTAGATCCAGACACTAAGTATTAAACCTAGCTGCATTCCATGATCTAAGGTAATCCTTTTCCTCTACTCACTGTAAGGTTAGGGTTAGGGTTAGAGAAATCAGTTGATGCAAAATGTAAGTAAAGGAGAAATCTACATACCAAGATCCCAAACTTGGAATTTAATGTTTTTATACTGCATTGTTTCAACATTAAATCCAATAATTGCATCAACCCAACAACACGCATATTAATCAACCCACAAATAGATAGGCAAATTGAACAACATGTCACTTAATCAATGGAGGTTAACATAGAAAACAAACTTGGTATAGTGAAGACCACTTCACCCATCTGAAGACGATTTGCGAAACACAGGCCAAAATACAATAAGCAAATCGAAAGAAAGTTTAATTTTACAACCCACGTCAAGATTGAAACGTAGGTAGTGAATTCTTACAGAGGATGGTGGTTTTTCCGGCATTGTTGAGGCCAAGGACTAGGATTCGAGCTTCCTTGTTGCCAAAGAGTGAAGGGAAGAGATGAGTGAAGATTATACCCATCTCGCAGAAGCTTGATCTCAAATTTCTCAAAGCATCAATGTTAAAATTGGGGATGTAAAAGGGTGTGTTTTGAGATCCACACAGCAACACCCTCTTCCCAAATCGAGTATCGGCTTATAGCACTCATATGTAAATAGATTATAATAGAGGGCTGCATTTGTAATATTTGTAAATACGTTGGTTATTTATATGACCTATCAGTAAATGGAAACCCTAAGGGGAATTTATCGTATTCTCACATGGTATCAGAGGTTCTCGTTCCTCAAACCCTCTTCCGCTCTTTCTAAACCTACGGCCGTTTTCTTCCCGCCGTCCCTCCCCTTCTTCAACGTTCATTGATGGCTACCGAACGGAAACCTTCGTTCCATTCCACTCTCGGAATTTCCAACATCAAGAACAATATTACCCTCGTCCTTGACCATGACACTCCGTATGCATCTTGGGTTACTCTTTTTCGAGTTACTGCGAAAGCACACAACGTGCTCGACCACATCGATGAGAAGGTTCCCAAACCTACGGATATTGATGATTCATTATGGCTTCAAGTCGACGCAACGGTCCTTCAATGGATTTACAGTACGGTCTCCCGGGACATCCTATTGCAAATCCTCGACTCCGATGATACTGCACTTCAGGCATAGAATCGAGTCAAAGATATCTTCCAAGATAACAAAAATACTCGGGCTGTCTATCTTGAAAACGAGTTCTCGAATTGTAAGTTATCTGGATTCTCCTCCATTAACGCTTACTGTTTGCAACTTAAGTCTCTAGCAAATCAACTCAAAGGCGTCAGATCACCCGTTCCTGACACTCGACTTGTGCTTCAACTTATTTCGGGATTACCGGCTGAATATAATGCGGCGACCAGTTTTATTCAACAAACTGATCCGCTTCCGTCTTTCACCAAGGCCCGTTCTCAGTTGCAACTCGAAGAAACTCGAATAGCTTCCCAAAATAAAGTCGGTTCGACTAGCAATGCCCTCACTGCAGATTCTCGTCCTCCACCTCAGGGCTCGCCGGCGCCACCGTCTACTGACTCCTCTCCGGCAGCTTCCGACCGGAACCAGCAGCGCCGCAGTCGGGGTTGTCGAGGCAAGCAACGCAACAGCGGCACCTCCAACCAACAACGTTTCGTTTGGCATCCTACGCGTGGATGGCTGCCATTGGCCCACTCCAATCAAGCCCGAATGCCAAGCGGCCCACCTTCAACTGGAACTCATCCGGCCCACTGCAGCAGTTCAGGCCGTCTTGCTCTTTCCCCAACAGCAATAGGATGGGCTTCTTGGGCCGGGCCCTGGCAGTCCATTTGCTCAGGCCCATTTGGCTCATTCGTATCAACCCACTACTCTTGATCACTCCTTTGCTACTATGTCTTTGAATCCGACGGACAATAATTGGTACATGGACACGGGTGCCACATCGCACATGACTCATACTCCAGGTATACTCTCGTCTATTTCGTATAATGGTCCCTCAAATTCGATAATTGTTGGCAATGGTATGCGTATTCCTTCTACAGGTATTGGATAAACCACATTTCCCACCAATCAAAAACCATTACGCCTATCCAATATTCTTATCGCACCCAAAATAGTTAAAAACCTCGTTTCTATTCGACGTTTCACTTCCGATAACCATGCTAGTGTTGAGTTTGATCCGTTTGGTTTTTTTGTAAAGGATCTGCAAACGGGGACCATTCGCCTGAGATGCAATAGTTCGGGGGAACTTTATCCAGCCACCAAGCCTTCACACGTCCACGCCCTTTCCATTGAGTTGCCCCGTATTTGGCATGGTCGTCTAGGCCATCCAGGAGCTTCAGTTCTAGATTGTCTTCGCAATTCTTCCCTTTTCTGATGTAAAAAGGAGAAATTCTCCTCTCTATGTCATGCATGTCAGCTAGGAAAACACATTAAAATTCCTTTTGAACGGTCTTTTACTACTACTTCTGCACCTTTTGATATAATTCATAGCGATCTTTGGACTTCCCCTATCGAAAGTAAGGAGGGGTTCAAATATTATCTTTTATTTCTTGATAATTTCTCACATTTTTTATGGGTTTTTCCCATCAAATTTAAATCTCAAGTGTTTGATATTTTTGTGCAATTTCACCAATTAGTTAAGACTCAGTTCAACTGTCCAATTAAAACTTTCCAATGCGACATGGGTAGAGAGTTTAACAACTCTAGTTTTCATAACTTTTTCGCCACTCACGGGATCAACTTCTGTTTTTCCTGCCCCTATACTTCTCCCCAAAACGGTTAAGCGGAACATATCATCCGTACAATCACAAATGTTCGCTCCAAACGGTGTGTGCAAGCTTTAAATTTATAACCCTAGACTTAAGCTTAAAACAAGGATGCGAACCCGCAGTGTACGGGTCAATCGTAGTAAAAGCAAGAAAATTCCAGGGGTCGATCACAGGGACTCGGTGAAACAAAGTCAACACAGTATGCTACGTTAGTTCTAACCACAAGAGCGATTAACACAATCAAAGATGAATAAGATGTCAAATAAAGCAAGCATGTAATTCTAGGGATTAAAGCATCTAGTTGTGGTTCCAACTCAAGATCTATAGATAAGCGGACAAAGCTGAGATTTTTGCGTGGGGAAGGTGTTACTAAGTGGAGTAGATCACCGGGTAAGTCTCACTACACACTAATCCTAAACCGCAACTCCTATTACCGGGTAAGTCTCAAGGAATTAAGATAAAGAACTATAACCTCAAACTAACACATCATCTAAGGGAATAGAATCAACCTTTACCGGGTAAGTCTCAGGCTAACTCACGAAGATGGGATGGAAGCACACTCAAACCCCAATAAAGGATAAACCTTTATTACCTACACTTATGATCGTTGATACACAAACTAAGGAATTACCGGGTAAGTCTCATCCTAAGCTTGCTTTGAACCAGGAAGGTGTAATAAGAATAGGATTTGGCAAACTCTAACACTTAACTCTCAGTTACGGATCAAATAAGTCACCTCGGTCAAAAGAATTCCACCCCGGCCGAGATGTTCATCAACCGAACGAGATGCTTAGGGTTAAGATTAAAGACTCGAACTTTCAGGATCCTACTGGAATCTAAGATTATTCTATCATTGTTTTTCCCACAACCTTCAGCCAATCACCCTAGAATCACACAAGGAAATTAGCCACTCATCATCATAATGAAAGTATTAAAATATATAGGAAGAAGGTGAATATTTGAACAAAGAAGAATTTAATGAAAAGACTTCAATAACTGAATCAAATATCACAACAAAGCGTTCCTTGGATAATAATCCAACAAGACAAGACAACAATTGAGGGAATTGAAGATAATCTTACAAAACCCTTCAATAAAGCTATAAAAGCTATGAACTTCAATCTTCCTTCAACCTTCAAAAAGGTTCTTCAAATCTCCCAACTTGGAGTAGGCTGCTGCTGCGTATTTTTCGGTGTAAGCGGGGTCTAAGCACGATCGGATTTGTGGAAAATCCAACCCTTTTTATAGGAAAATAACCCTCCAAAGATAATAAATCTTAGAAAGATATTCTCCCATAAATATAGGTAAAATATATGATTCTGCATATCTCCTTCCTTCCAAGAGCCCAGCCCAAAAATATAAGATTACTTTCCAAGTTTAAAAGATCTCCTTCAAGAATAAAATATTCTCGCCGCGTCCTAGGTTTTCGCCTCGGTCGAGTCGGCGTCTCTGGATCACCTCGGTCGAGATGAATCTCTGGTCAACCGAGGTGAGTCACAACTGAATGTGAAATCTCTCAAAACTGGCCCAAAGTAAATCCTTAATCCATGGCTATGCTTCCTGGATGTAGCTCCAAATGACTCTTGACTTCTTTTGCTCCTTTTTTGATGCAAAACGTACCATATTACCTGCAATTACAACGAAACTAGGTGTAGACCTCGATTCTCACAAAGGTAGATGAAATGGCAGTAAAATCACATAATGTATATACAAACATGCAGATTATTGGAGATAAAACGTTCAAACAAACCCCAAAATATAGACTATAATTCATGCTATCAACAAACATGATTCGTTCTCTTCTTTTCCATGCCTCCCTTCCCGTTTCTTTTTGGCCCCATGCCTTAGAAACTTCCAGCTACCTTCTCAACATCTTACCCTCCACCACAATTCAAAATCGGTCACCCACCCAAGTGCTATACTCAATAACACCATCCTACAATCATCTTCGGATTTTCGGTTGCCTTTGCTTTCCTAATCAAAGCGCAACCATCTCCCACAAACTTCAACACCGCTCATCCCCATGTGTCTTTCTTGGTTATCTGAGTCACCATCGAGGGTATAAATGTTTAGAGCTTGCCACAAATAAAATTCTAATCTCTAGACATGTCACTTTTGACGAATCCGTTTTTCCCTTTGCCACCTCATCTCGTGAATCTCCCACCACATTATTTCAGGATGACTTGGATCAATCCCCGTACCATTCCGAAATGGCTTCTCAGGCCCATGGCTCACGTACCACATATCGTCACCGTCCAGCCCGGCAGCTTTAAGCCCAGCACTTACCTCCCTTGCTATCCAGTTGCGCCTTGGGCCTGCTCCTCCCACTGGCCCACAACGTTCTGGCCCACAACACTCCTTCCCACATCCCTTGCCTTTGTCCCCTGGCCCAGCTTTGTCCGGCCCATCTGCGCCTATTCCTTCCCCCGCCTTGTCCCATGGCCCAACTAATGAAACAGGCCTACCATCTCTTATGAGATCTTCCCCACCTAGAAACGTTAGCCCATACCGCTACCCACACACAAATTCAGCCATCCCACATTTATCAGCTCACCCTCCTAATAACGCCAGCTCCGCTTCAAATAGTGAACTGTCTTGGTCAATCCCTCCCCAACCTCGACCACACACCCGAAGTCAGTCCGGCATCACGAAACCCAAACCGGTCTTCGACCTCTCCGCCTCCACCACCACCATATCTCCCATACCAAAATTCCACAATGTAGCCCTCCAAGATCCGCAGTGGAACGCTGCCATGGTCGACGAATATCGAGCACTTATACGGAATAAGACTTTGGTTCTGGTTCCTTGCCCTCTACAGGCTAATATTGTGCGTTATATGTGGATTTTCCGTCATAAATACAGTTCTGATGGCTCCCTTGAACGCTATAAGGCTCATCTTGTTGCTAATGGTGGCTCCCAACAGGTTGACATTGACTGTGATGAAACTTTTAGCCCTGTTGTCAAACCGGCTACTATCAGAACAGTTCTCAGCATTGCAGTTTCCCGGTCTTGGTCCATTCATCAGCTTGACGTTCAAAATGCTTTCCTCCATGGGCATTTGAATGAGACAGTCTATATGTTCCAACCTCCTAGCTTCCGTGATTCCTCGAGACCCAACCATGTATGTTTGCTGCAGAAATCTCTGTATGGTCTTAAGCAGGCACCTAGAGCTTGGTTTCAGCGATTTACAGGCTTCTTGCATCAAATTGGCTTCTTCGGTAGTAAGAGTGACTCCTCCCTCTTCATTTACCGTCATGGATCTCATATTGCATACCTGCTCCTCTACGTTGATGATATCATCCTTACCGCCTCTTCTGATGAGTTGCGGAACCATCTGATCATGCTCCTGGGAAAAGAGTTTGCACTTAAGGATCTAGGGACTCTATCCTACTTCTTGGGCATCTCAGTTCGTCGAAGTTCAGCTGTATTATTCTTATCTCAGGATAAATATGCCAGGGAGATTGTTGAGCGTGCCAAAATGATCAATTGTTAACCTTCTGCTACACCTGCCGAGCCATCTGTCAAACTAAGTGCCTCGTCTGCCGAGCCATCTGTCAAACTAAGTGCCTTGTCTGGTCCAGCAATAAGTGATCCGACTCTATACAGAAGCCTAGCTGGAGCGCTTCAATACTTGACGTTCACACGGCCTGACATCAGCTATGCAGTACAACATGTTTGCCTTTTCATGCATGATCCCAAAGAAGCTCACTTTGCTGCCCTAAAGTGTATCATCCGCTACATTTCTGGCACCTCATCATTAGGTATCACCATCTCTCCCTCTCCAAAGTTAGATCTTATTGCATATACAGATGCCGACTGGGCTGGATGTCATGATACCCGCCGATCCACCTCTGGTTATTGTGTCTTCTTTAACGACACTTTAATCTCTTGGGCTGCTAAACGTCAGTCTGTGGTTTCCCGATCTAGCGCCGAGGCAAAATACAGAGGAGTTGCTAATGTGGTGTCAGAATGTTCATGGTTGCGCAATTTACTATTTGAGCTTCATTGCCCCCTTACCAAAGCCTCTGTGGTTTACACTGATAACATCTCCGCAACATACCTTGCAAGCAATCCGGTTCAACATCAACGAACCAAGCACATCGAAATAGACATTCATTTCGTCCGCGACAAGGTTGCACGAGGTCACGTACGAGTTCTCCACGTTCCATCGGCTTTCCAGTATGCAGACATTTTTACAAAGGGCCTTCCAAGACAATTGTTTCTTGATTTTTGATCCAGTCTTACTGTATTACCTCCACCAGTTTTGACTGCGGGGGTATGATAGCACTCATATGTAAATAGATTATAATAGAGGGTTGCCTTTGTAATATTTGTAAATACGTTGGTTATTTATATGAGCTATCAGTAAATAGAAACCCTAAGGGGAATTTATCGTATTCTCACGTCGGCGAGAGAGACAAGAACCGTTGTAAAAGCAAGTTAGAGATAGAAAGATATGTACACAAAATGGAAGAAGAAGATAGGAAGAATACCTTCAAAAGAGATACCGAGAATCGAAGAAGAAGAAGAAGAAGAAGAAGAAGAAGAAGAAGAAGAAGAAGAAGAAGAATGCCTTCAAAAGAGAATCGAAGAAGAAGAACATAGGAAGAAGATAGAAGAGATCGATACATGTCGAGGTAACTAAGGAAAATAAAAGCACATGGGTATTTGGAGAATACTTAAATCCATCCGCTCCATCAGCTCCCATAAGCTTGTCCTGAGGAGCTGATGGAAAGGCCAAGAAATTCAGCTTTCATAAGTTTTCTTAAGCTGCTTCATCTTCCTTCATCTGCAACTCCCAAACACGCACCAATTTTTCACAATATAAAGCATCCGCTACAGCTTCAATAAGCTACCATAAGCTGCTGCCAAACAGGGCCTTACTCATTCATCTTCAGTTTCATCTTCAGCTGCCAATAAGCTTCAGCTTCATCTCAGCTCCAATAATCTACCATTTCCCAAACGGGCCCTCTAACTCTTTAAGGTACTAGAAAGGCAAATCCGTCGGTCCCATTATCTTCTAGCGCACGTAAGTTTCGGGTTAGTTATGGTCAAGTCTTGAAAAAAAACTTCACAACCATTAAATGATGATCATGGTTAGATTGAGTTTATCCTCTTCCTAAATCTTTTTATTTACAATTATTTTTTTATTGAGTTTGACTGTTTTTATAGGATTTTTTAAACTTCACCTAAAATAATTTATGAAAATCAGACCCGTAAATTTGCCTCTATTAAAAACATTGTTGTCTCCCGCACATGATTATATTCTCGTATAATGATACCAATAATTATAAGTATCTATACATGCAATGTTAACCCATGTAATAGGCGATCGTTTGGCTAAGGGTGTAAAATAGAATTTATAGAAATTAACTTACCCAGAAATAATTGTAGCTTTTAAAATTCAAAAAAGTAGTATAACGTGTTTGATTCAACGTAATTTATTATATAGAAAAGTTTGTCCTAATTAGTGCTAATTAATAAATTATTGGTAAAAGTTATGAGAATAAAATATTTCAAGTCTAGGTAAATGCCTTTCTCTTGATAAAGGTTTAACTTTATACTCCCTCTCATAAAAAAATAACTGTCATTTTAGCCTTTAACACAACTTTTAAGAAAAGTATTAAATAACATAAATTTTATAAAGTTTTTCTAGATCTTATCACTTATTTAATATTCAACCTTCTTTTAAACCAATAAGAAATATTTTAGAACTAAAATTAATCATTTACACCAATCTTCAAGAACATTTCTTATAATTATTGTTCATTTATTGACCTAAAAAACTTAAAACGACAGATAATTTTGATCAAATTTCTAATGCTAAAACGAAACTTATTTTTGATCGGAGGGAGTAGTAAACTGGAAGGACAGTGCGTATCTTGATCGATTATTTATAGTACATATAAGTAATATTAAAAGAATTGAAGCGAGTTTATTAACCCGTTAGATGAGAAAGATGATAAAAGTACAATTATCCTTTTTCTTATTTTTAATAATTTGAGGTTACAAAATAGTAGTAAAATGTCGTAGCACTTGTTACATATGAGAACGGGAACGGTCAATAGAAGGAGAAGAAAAAGTAAAATTGAAGACAATTTATAACTTGGCTATAGGAATCGGAATATTGTTTTTCAAAACACATGACTTAAAAAAACATAAGTCACCATGTAATAATCTAGTTTGACGAGATAACAATACAAGTGAAGAGATTTCTTGAAACTGTGGTTTATCCGTTTTAAAGTACTTACGCGAGTCATCAAGAAACGGACTTTCCTATAAACTATTTGTGCAATATTTAAATATTTGTTTATCTTTTTTGTTTATCGATGTCACATCTTCTATATGCTTAAACACCACATTAACCCTCAATGGCTCCTCAGGCTGACAGTGAAATGGGTGCCCTTCAAGCACGAATATCCTCTTATGGTTTTCATAAACAATTTTGTTTTTCTTGATCTTCTTAGTTAATACCTTAAGAAAGTCATTAATAAGAACACATCCGAAAGCAAGTACATTCACTATTACCACCCTGAAGGTTGCACGATGATGGCCTTCTCTTTCTTAAGCAAGAGAAACCTTCACATCCGATTCTTCCATGGCTAATCCACAAGATCCTCTCGATGAACCAGTTGTTACAGACGATGCATTTCTCTTTTAGATTCAGATGCATCATTTTGATGCCCCGTCTCTGAAGCTATCCACGACTCTACTCAATAGCTCGAACTACTCATATTGGAAACGAGCTGTTGAAGTTTCGCTCTCGGCTAAGAGCAAATTCAACTTCGTCAAAGGAGATTGCTCCCGCCATGTGTCTGATCCCAAATTGATTGCAAAATGGGATCACTGCAACAGTATGCTCATCTCGTGGTTACCCCATTCAATGGAAAAGGACATAGGCGAGTCCATTCTCTTCTGCAACACTGTTGCACAGATCTGGTCGGAACTGGAGACTCGATTTGGTCAATCGAATCGAACAAGCCTAGATCAAATCCAGAAGGAACTCTCGTTGATTTCGCAAGGTAATCGCTCCATTACTTTGAATTTCACTGCTTTGAAGAAGATTTGAGATGATTACACAATCACTTTAACTCATCACGTTTGTAAGTGTGGATCGAACTCTGTAGCCCTAGCTATAACTAATGATCAACAATTTCTACAATTGTTGGTTGGACTAAACGATTCGTTTCATTTGGTGAGATCTCACATTATCATGATGCATCCTAGTCCAACTATTAATGAAGTCTACAATTTTTTTGTTCAAAAAGAGAGTCATTGTTGCTTGACAAACATCTCCTCAATTGATACGACTGCTTCAGCCTTATATTCTCAGCAATGCAGCTCTTATTCGAAGCAAGATTCAGGTACGGGCCAAGGATCTCGATCTTTTTCTACTTCAAATCCTAGCAACCGTCCTTACTGTGACAATTGCAAGGTTCGAGGACATAGCACATATCGACGTTGGAAGTTGATAGGCTACCCGAAGTCTCCCATAGTTGGCCTTCCATGGTGTTCTCATTGCAAAGTGGCTGGTCATGACACAGGCAAATGTTGGAAGGTCATTGGATATCCTCCAGGTCATAAGCTTTCTGCACCTACCATCACCAATTCCTTCACTCCAGATCATATGACTCCCATCCTTGCTCTCATGGACAAGAAGAATTCATCAGATGTTAACGATCCCACTGCTCTTCTTGCTAGTAAGGCTTCTTGTTTTTTTTGTCTCTTAGTCTTAGCTCAAAATAGATCTTGGATAGCGGTGCAACTGACCACATTACACCTAACCTTGATCTATTCACCACTTATACAACCATATCCAGTCCATCATTCATCACCATGCCTAGTCGAGCCCCGGTTACACATTATGGCACTGTTTTGCTTCATAACAACATAACTCCCAACATGTTTTACACGTTCCTGCCTTCGAATTCAATCTTATATCCATACACAAGTTAGCTAATGATCTCAATTCTCACATATTGTTTACTTCTCATGCTTGTACAATTCAGGACCCTTTGACGAAGAATACCTTGGTGATTGGACGAGCATTTAAGGGGCTATACGTGGGTGATAGTTCTTTTCATATAAAATCACATAATATACCTCGAGTTTGTAATAAATTCAACATCTAATGGTTTCTCTTTTCAGCTTTGTCATAACAAAATTCCTATTGAATTGTGGCAGTGTCGTTTAAGTCATGTACCATTTGATCAACTTCATTTTGTTTGTGACAATTTACATGCTTCTAAGGTTCATCTCGTGTGCACTATCTTCCCTCAAGCCCGTCAACATCGCCACCCCTTTCCTCACTCCAACACAAGATCTACCTCCATCTTTGATCTCATCCACATCGATACTTGGGGACCATATAAGCATCACACATACAATGACTTTGCCTACTTCCTCACCATCGTTTATGATTACTCACAATGTGCATGGACTTACTTAATGTCACAGAAGAGTAATGCTCTATGCCTCCTCAAATCCTTTGTGTCTATGATCAAAAACCATTTCAAAACAAACATTAAACACATCCGATCTAACAACGCCCTTGAATTCTCAAGAAAAGAAGCCTCTACATTCTACTCTAAGAAAGACATATACATCAAACCTCTTGTGTGTACATCCGTCAACAAAATGACGTGGTTGAACACAAGCACCGACACCTCTTAGAGGTAGCTCGTTCTCTCTTTTTCCAATCTAAACTTCCTCAACAAAATGGCGTGGTTAAATCCTTCATGGGTCCACAACATATACACTCAATGAACAACTCCATTTCCATCATCAGTTTAGGCAAGGTGATTTTCCGAACACCAAATCCACAAGCAAAAACATACCTCTTATAATATTCTAATCACGGTCGAATGATGAAAAACAATCATCCCAATCATATGTTTAAATCCCTGAAGATGTTCAGAAAGGGATATAATACTTTGAATTTTGAAGAGAATTACGAATCTCTCCAGCAACATCACCCAAAAAAAACGAAATAAGAAAGATGTTCAATAATATAGAATATATAAACTGATATGTGCAACACATGAAGTACTATATTAGAAAGAAATATGTTACAATACACTAACTTGTACTCAACCTAGTGGAATTGACATACGAACTCAATAACAAAGATCATGTGCGAAATCGGATATGGGAATTATGCATTTTTTTTCAATCTTACCACATTCATCGATTATGAAAATTTTGGGTGTGATTTTTTTTCAAACTTCATCTTGTTCTACACCGAACGGACCTAACTATTAAAGATTATGTTCACTGTATAGAGTAGGTGATATGTGCAGTAACTTGTCACTATGTGCACGGAAATAAAAACCATATGTGCAATTCAAATAAAAAAAATGTCTAATAAGTTCATAAAATACGATAACCGAAATACAATGCATATGTGCGGGTAAAAAATAAATTCAAAATTAGTGGAAACAAAATAAAAAATATGTACGAACTTGATTGAACACCATATTTGAAAGTAAGAGACGGAACAATACTTTCATCATCTTGTAAATTCATCTAATCAATTTGAATTGAGAATTCCATTAAGGACTACAATAAAAACTAGCAAATGACATATTTGTGAAGAAAATTGATAAGGAAACAAAATTATATACCGAAACTAAAAGGATATAAGATACGATTTGAATTGAAGTAATAGAAATAGGGGTGTAATACGAGCCGAACGAGCCGAGCATCGGCATGCTCAAGCTTGGCTCGTTTATATATGAGGTTCACGTATTACTGTAGATGTGAGACATTTTCACACTCAATAGTCATCTACGTAATCAAGGTAATGATTTTTGGAATTTTGCTCTGACTTTTATTATGCTTCCATGTGTTTAACTTTCTTTACGTGGATTGGGAAATGTCATCTGCATGTTCAAGGTAACGATTTTTGGGAATTTTGCTATAAGCATTGATTTTCCTCCAATTTGTGTAAAAATCTAACTTAATAACAAGGCAAATGAACACTCATTAGATATTAAGCTGTCAACAAAATGATTTGCTATAAGCATTTGTTTTCTTTACGGCATATATGCGTGTTCAAGTGTTGAACCATGAACCCTCCAAATTGAGCTTCCTTCTTTTCTTTCTTTTTCCTTTACGTACAACATCAAACTTACAAAATTTACCCAATTTTTAAAAGCACGTAGAATCTTCCATCAAGTCAGTTTCTCTATCCTTCAGTTTCTCTCACTACTATTAACTCCAATAAGTACTTTATTCATGCTAGGGTTGCTAACGTAGATTCTCCATTTATGATAAGTGTGGTTTATGCACCTTTTGATATTAACCTTCACGAGCAGTTCTGGAAGGATATTGACTCTAAAGTTGAAAACACCTTTTCTGTCAACGGGTGACTTTAATTGTATTGTTTATCAACATGCGCGTCAGGGTGGTTCGTGTCATTTACATGGCAACTCGGCCATCTTTTCTTCTTTTATTACAAAAGCACAACCTCCTTGATCCGAGTTACAAATGTCTTGATTTTTGGCATAATGGCTGACGTGAGAGTGGTAATGTTCATAAGCGCCTTGATTGTGTTTTTCTGAGCCCGGATGCACATTTTATCCTTCCAAGTGTTATTGTCCAACACTTAGCGAGGTATTCTTCTAATAACTTTTGAAGATTCGGGTAGGAGATTAATAAGGATAGAAATAATTTAGAAGGGGGCGGGGTTGAATAGAGTATGAGAATTTTTCGCAATATCAGATATCAAGGCTTTGAAAGGAATCTCAAGGTCTTGAAGTCTATCTTTGTAATCTGTGACACAACTGTTTTTTAAGGCCGTGAAGTGAATCTCAAGATCTTACTTCAAAACCTGCAGATTGTTAGTCACAATATAAACAAAATAAAGTGCGGCAAAGAAAAGATCGACACACGATATGTTTACGAAGTTCAGCTCTAATAGCCTACGTCTCCGCCTAGGGTTTCCGACCATATGATTTAACTATATATTATTTGCTTCTTTTGAGTTCTAGATACAACCTAGAAGAACTTCCCTTCTTCTCTCAATGTAGCCTCACCTCTACGATCTAGTCAACTCAAGTCTCGCAATTATAGCCTAGTTACTTCACAGAGTAACACACTTGAGTATAACACTTATGATAATCCTACATCGCATTTTGTGTTTATCTTAACTCTCAACAAAAATAAAACCGATCACAACTGAGAGTAAGAGATTGCAGAGAAGAAAGCTTGTAGCGTGTTATGCGTGTTCGGTGCCTTTCTTCACTACTTGATTGTTCATTTTATAGGTGTTGTTGTAGGAATTTGTTATCTTTAACGTTCCACAAAATTTGCATAATTTTGGTTGTTTGAACGTTCCCCAAAATCCGCACATATTTTGTCCATTTTGTTTCCACAAAATATGCTGTTATTTTTGGTTGTTTGATTCCACAAAATCTGTTGCTATTTTGGCTATCTTTGATCCCACAAAATCTGCACAAATGTAACAAACACAACCACATATATCCATATATATAAATATTGATATTTAATAAAAACTTACCGTTCATTTGTCTTCCATCATCCTACAAAAACAAACTTTAGCATATTCATTAAGGGGAGTTAACAACTTTTCTTTATTTATTCAGACTGACCCCTTGATTCAAGTTGATAAGTCTCGTCGGCTTTTTTGTTTTGAGGTGGCGTGGATGACCCGGCCCATAAAGATTTAATGTCTATGGTGGAGGTGGGATGGATTAATCAGCTAGAGGTAAGTGTTGCTCTCTTTAATCTTAAGCTTGCGTTGCTAATGTAAAATCGTGTAGTTTTTGAAAATATTTTTTTTACCAAGAAACAAGTTCTCATGAGTAAGTAGCTGAGTGTTCAGTCTCATCCTCATCTTTCAGTTTTCCCTTGGTCCTCAAGAGAGAGATGACTTTGAAACGAGATTTAGATCTTAATATGGACCAGGAAGAATTAATCTTGTTAAAGAAATCTAGGGAACAATGACTTAGTTGTGCCGACCGTAATTCCAAGTTCTTATATACTACTACCACTATTAAATATATGCCATTGGAACCGGGTGAATGGTCTATTGGTTGGGGAGGATGGGTGGGTGGAAGATAAGGATATGTTGACTTGGGATGTTACAATGCTCAAGCTTGGCTCGTTTATAAACGAGCCGAGCCCGAGCCGAGCCTAAAATTTATACGAGCTTTAAAATGTGCTCAAGTTTGGCTCGTTTAGAAAGTGAACGAGTTTGAGCCGAGCTTTAGATGAGCCGAGCCCGAGTAGCTTGTCTCATATTACAACCCTACATAAAAAGATAAAAAAAGGAAACAAAATCATCAATTGGAAGAAAATTTCAACAAAACAACCACGACGTTCGCGAGTTTTTTTTTTTGGTGGGAAGGAGAGTCAATGGTCTCCGGCGCATCTATCCGCGCTTTTATTCATTGAAAAAGAGAGCTAAGTAGTCATCACACGGGGATAGCTCGACCCCTTACATCGTCAAGTAAAAGATCAACTATACCCTCAGGCGGCCACTCAATACACTCAATCCAATCGGAAAGTTCAAAGCTAAATTAGCAATAAAATCCGAAACTCTATTCGCCTCCCTGAAGGCATGCCGAAACTGGATATTCCAGTCTCTTTTCAGAAAGTCTTGGCACGTCCGTACTAGACTAGTAAGAGGGTGTTGAGGGGCGATGTGCTTCCTGAGAAGTTGGACACTCAATCAGTTTCCATAATTACCGATCGAAAGCCCAAATCCCAAGCAATTCGAAAACCATGGACCATGCCCCATAGCTCCGCCATGGGTATGGAGCACATTCCAAGGTTAGCACCAAACCCGCTCAACCACTCTCCCGCACTATTTCTTACCACTCCTGTTGCCGAAGCATGCCCACTTTGCTTCCTGGACCCGTCCGTGTTGATTTTGACGAAGCCTTCCGGAGGGGGTTCCCATGCAACTTGCACAATACTTTTCGTCTTGCTGCAATGCGAGGTAGCTCTTCTCTTCCACGACGTTCGCAAGTGAGGACGAAGAGCATAGCTCAAGCGTCGTATGTTTGATTTATTCAGAACCATTAAGCACCATAAAATCGCTAGTTGTAAAAGTAAAGACCGAGATGAAATCTAATACACTTATAATTTATAGATTAATTAGTTTAGCCCTCGTATCTTGTGCGGGTTTATTTAAAATGTTTTTTTAATTATTATTATTATTGTTATTATAATTGTTATTATTATTATTATTATTATTATTATTATTATTATTATTATTATTATTATTATTATTATTATTAATAAAGCAAAAACTTTTTTGCCACGTGTCAACGCCATGTTTCTCGAAACCCGACAAATTTATATTTAAAAAGTGATTTTTAAATATTAATATAAATTGGTAAGTGACTTTATTTTTTTTTATAAAATATTTGAGTAAGTAGTTTTACAAAAATAGTTTTTAAAATTTTAAAACAATCATATCTTAACAAATTCTTTTAATTTTATTTTTAAGTAATTTATTTTTCTTTTTGTTTTTGTCAAATAGGTTTTACATTTGTTATTTTTATCCTAATTCATTTTTTTTTTATCAAAATCTAACTAAAATTATTTTGCCAAACCTATTTTTAATTCAAGATTTTATTCTTATCTTATCTTAAAATCTAGATTTTGTAAGTAGTTATTTTATATAATCTTCAGTAAATAAAATTTGTAATAAAATTGATTACTTATAAATAAAACAACTGCTATATTACAAATTTAAATGTTTTTATTGTAACATTTTTAACCTTATATTTAACATAATATAATATTTATTATAAAATAAAATTCAAAACTCCTCCGCACAATGTGCGGGTAGTATACTAGGTAATATTTTATTAGTTAATTGCAAAATCAAGTTATATTTTTCCAAATATTCATATACATATACATTAACTACATTTAAGTACTTCACATTTGTTATATAGCAAACCCAAAAATAGGTTTGGTGGACTCCTCTTCTTATTGTCAATTGGTTTTATGATGAAATTCCGTTGAGTTTATGTGCTGGATTTAGACATAAACTCACATGTACGCTCGTCTGCACACGACCTTGCTCTACAATCCGGATGTATCGGACTTTGACAATTTTAGTAGACTATTTTCTTGGCTTAAAGAATACCCATTACATAAACTCATTTAATAAATATAGCCCTATTTAACCCATTTTTTTTATTTAGAAAAATTATACATAGGGTAAAATTTGAGTAGTCTACAAAACAAAAAAAAATATAAATTTTTTTTTATTTAACCCAATTCTTTCTTTAGAATTATTATCAAAGTAATAAATTGTGCTTTGTTAAAGTAAAAAAAAAAAAAAAAAAAGTAAACGTAACAATTTTTTGAGGGAGATGTTGTTTATTTTTTTTTTTACAATTAGTTAATGTTAAAAACAAATGGGTGTAATAGTAAAAATGGAATTGACAATATCTTTATGGTTGTTAGTACAAAATTATACGAACGTAAAAATCTGTAGTGATCGAGATTGCTGAATTACTGTAGATTCATCTTCATTTTAGATCGTATAGGACGAATTAACACGTGGAGTAAATGAGTTAGCTGGCATGCATCGATACTTGTGCCAATTTTCATTGAACCGGGCGTAAAAACACTGATTTACAGTACCATTTACATTATGGACGAAATAATTAAGTGTCAAAATTTTCAAAAGTAATGGTTGGTGAGCTGTGCAGTTGGACCGGGTCCAATCTTCATTTTCTGGTACCTTCCACTCTTCCAGTTTGGACGTATGCGATGTTAAAAGATCAAACTGGACGCAGCTTTACAATCACAGAATTACTCATCCCCAAAATGGATCCATTCTCGATCCAGTTCAAACCTGAAGGCGAAGTCGCCGAGGACCTCCGCCCTCTCCTGGTGGTCTACAAAGACGGCCGCATCCAACGCTTCTTGGGCACAGCCACCGTTCCGCCTTCCTCCGACGACGCCGTCCAATCCAAAGACGTCCAGATCTCGCCGGAGCTCTCAGCTCGTCTCTACCTCCCTAAATCAGCCAGCAGCAACGCCAAGCTCCCCCTCCTCATCTACTTCCATGGCGGAGGCTTCGTAATCGAGTCAGCCAAGTCTCCGACATACCACAACTACCTCAACCGCGTCGCAGTCGAGTCTTCCGCCGTTATCGTCTCTGTCGACTACCGTCTTGCTCCGGAGCACCCCCTCCCGACCGCCTTCGACGACTCCTGGTCCACCATCCTCTGGTCGCTTTCTCTCTCCGACCCCTGGCTATCCGAATTCGCCGATCTGAATCGCGTATTTTTCGCCGGCGATAGCGCTGGTGCTACCATCGCCCACCACATGGCCATCCGGTTCGGAAAGTCCGGTCCAGATGGAGCTAAAGCTAACCTAGTCGGGTTGGTTCTGACTCATCCCTTTTTCTTGAGCAACGATGAACCGGAGGCGAAGGCAAACCCTAAAAGCGTTTCAGAGAGAGAATTTGGGAAAAAGTTTTGGAGGTTTCTTTGCCCGGAGGAGCGTGGGATGGATCACCCATGGATCAATCCGGGTGTAGATGGGAGTTTGGCGGAGGTGGCGGCGAAGAAGACGGTGGTGTTTGTAGCGGAAGAGGACTCTCTGAGGGACATAGGGATTAGGTACGCAGATCTGGTGCGGGAGAGTGGTTGGCGAGGAGAGGTTGACTTGGTGGAGCACGTTAAGGTGGGCCACGTCTTCCACCTGCTCACCCCAGAAAACCCCAACTGCAAGGAGATGATGAATAAATTGGTTGAGTTTATGAATCAAGATTAGGATATTTGAAGTTGCTTCAATATCTTCCTGCTAATGCCAAGAGCATCAAATAAAAATGAACGTTGTTTCTCTGATTATGCTTCTAAGATATTTTAATCCTACAAAACATGTTCAATTTTGTGCTTCACTCAAAATCAACAGTTTCAATGTTAAAAAACTCATGTAATCAGCCGGAACACAAACTCCATGGAAGCTCGGAAAGCAAGGCCTTTTTGACAACCCCACTATGTACTTTAATCATTCATCAATGATGCAAAATTAAAATTTGAAACACATTTCCAAAAACTAATACAGGCATAGTTATATACATTAATATACAATAAGGATGAACTCATAATTTTTTAAACCAATGCTTCAGCACAAGGCACATGCATCATCATTCATAAAGTTGAGAAAGTGAGAGACATCTAGGCTGATCATGGGTGAACTACTAACACATTTGTTTTCAACAAAGTTGGTTTCATTAGCCTTTTCTTTGTTTTTTTCAGCTTGGTATGCATCCACCAAATGTGAAGCGGTACGACATATTTTTCCCAATGACCAACTATGCCATATCTGTAGCAGACAGTTCTTGGCTTATGAGAGGGCCCCTTTTGACCCGTCTCGACCTTTGGCTTATCATTCCCTTTGTAACCATATTTACCTCGAATATCATGGCCGCTATCATTATAGCCTTGTTAACGGCCACGACCACCACGATCTTCACGACCTCGGCCACGGCTATTATTGTTCCGTGACTGTTGCCCACGTTCTTTGTAACTCTTGCGTTTGTCATCGGATGCCTTTTCAGTGGCACTGACATCTGGAGCTGTTATTGATCCGGTGGGTCTGAGGTTGTGGTTCCTCATTAAGAGCTCATTATTCTTTTCAGCCACTAATAATACTTTCAAAAGGTCCGAGTACCTCTTGAAACATCTTTCTCATTATTGTTGTTGTAATAATATATCGTGGCATGCATAGTAGAGAATTTTCTCTCTAGCATTTCTTCTTGAGTGATCATATGACCATGCAACCTCAATTGGGAGGTGATCCTGTGTATAACACTGTTGTAATCAGATATGGACTTAAAGTCTTGGAACCTTAAATTGTTCCATTCATACAAAGCTTGTGGGAAAAGGACTTCCTTTTGGTGTCCATATCTTTCATTCAAACTTTCCCACAACTCTTTAGGATCCTCCACAAATAAGTATTCGGTCTTGAGGCTTTCATGAATGTGGTGCCGAAGGAATACAATTGCTTTTGCCTTCTCTTGTGGAGTGGCATCATTGTTCTCCTCAATTGTTTTTTCAAGGTCATTTGATTTAAGATGAGTCACTGCATCTACCTTCCATTCAAGGTAGTTTTGGCCCGATAAGTCAAGAATGTCAAATTCTCTTTTTGCAATGTTTGTCAATGGTTACTACATAAAAATGTAAATAAAATATATAAAGTAAGTAAAGATGACAAAATTATAAAATTGTTAGTACGTGTTAGTCATATGTTAGCGATCATGTGTTAGTAATATGTTAGTCACATGTTTGTAATATGTTAGGCATAAACATAAGCAAATATATAGTCAATAGTCAATTGTGTTAGTAGTCCGTCACGTGCGATCCGTGTGCCATTGTCCGTCAAGTATGATCATGTAAGTCATAGTCAATGATATGATAGGAATGTCGTGTAAGTCATAGTAACAGTCTGACAATAGTCATTAATAGTCCATGAAAAGTAGTCATGTAAGTCATATCAATAGTCCGAAAAATGGTTAATTATATATCATAAATTGTGATCATAGGGTTAAATTAGTCTAGTAGGAAATAGTTGTAAAAACCGATTCCTTTAATCTCCATCCATCCATTTTACTTTCATCTTCACTTTCACTTTCCTTATCTCCTTCTTCCTTAACTCCATTTTCATTATTCAAGCTCTAAGGAAAAAAAACATGGCCGATGATGATATTACTAATCGGCTTGTTGCAATAATAACCGATTTTTATCGAGCTTTTCATTTGCCTTGTCCTTATTTATATCATCATCATTATCATAATCATTATTTTGGTGGGAAATCTTAGTTCATAAACCAAGTGGTGAGAAAACAAGAAGTTTGTGGGGCTTTGTCAAAAGAGGTAAGCAAATCTTAATTTTGTTTGTATCTTAGCATAAATCCAAAAACCATGATTTTATTTTGTCAAAAGTTCTTTAGATCTAGGAAAGATTAACCGAGATTATGACGTATAAGGTTTCAAATTTAGATAATTATAATCTGTGTTTCTTAAATATATTTTTGGCTTATGAAAAAAACTTGAGTTTCTGATGTAGAAGATCCCATAATGGGCGACTACAAAGCATACTCCTCATATATATTTTGATTATTAAAACTCTTAGATTTTAAAGAGGACTTAAGAAGAGTTTAGTATTAGTACCTTTAACTCTTGAAAAATGACCAAAGCTTGGTTGGAAGTTAGAACCTCGTGTTGGTAACGTGTTGTAATTTGATTGCTTTCGATCTCTTGTTTACTTAAACGTTTGTGGGTTGTGTTCAAGAACATTTAGAGCTAGAAGAGAGGAGTGAACAAGAAGAGTAAATTTCTTGCTCGCTCTTGGTGTATCTTGTTACAATGAGAATCTTATATCCTTACTATACTAAAAGTCAGACTTCCTCCAATGAATAGGAGATTTCCGATTATACCCTCACATTTTTTTTAATTTTTTCAAGTTTAATTGATTTACTCCTTCCGGTACACGTGTTTTGCTTAGGGTTACACATATTTATGACTGACTCCCTTTCTCCTCCTTGATATGAACATACACCGCCCCTCTCTCCTTCCGTCTTCCTCTCTACGCCATCCAAATCCATCTCCCACGATGTTCCGACTGGATTTACAGACCTACCTTCCATTCAGTCCAGGTACAAAATCCATGGCCTCGATCTTTCTTCTTCGCCGCTCCTCTTTTTGCTAGGTATGTCCATCCTTTTTCTTCTGTCTTTTCTTTCGTTGGATTAAAAAACTTCGATCATTCCTCTTTGATTAGGGTTTCTTCTTCTTCTTCTTCTTCTTCTTCTTCTAAAGATTATGGATCTCCAAGGACCACTAACAGTATGAGGTTCAAAGAATGTAAGTTTCCAATCCCTCTGCTTCCTGATTTTAGTTTTACCTTCTTTTGATTTCTCAGATTAGGGTTTCTGCTTCATGCCATAAGGTTTGACCTGCTTTTGCCTCCTGATTTTAGTTGTTTCCTTCTCTACAATTGAATAATAGCTGATTTTGGTGTAACTTTCCAAAGGTACGCAAGTATTATTTTACTTCCATTGTTCTGATTTCATCTCCCCAAACTCTCTCTCAATCAGAATAAAATAGAACAAATTTCAAGTACATGGCTACACTGGCTACGATTCTTCCAACTTCTCGTATGATGCCGATTCCTACTCTGCCGGCGACGTCGACGTCTCTTTTGTTGCTGAAGTTCACGATCGTCCTCTGCGGAGCTATGTGAGCGATGGATTTCCTACTGACGGTGATGTTTCCGCCTTCACTTTCCAGTCTATCGCTTTATCTGTCTCTTTCAATTAATGTTTCGTGTTTTATATCGCAGGGTTAATTACTGTCTACCCTTGTGTCATATCAATCGATAATCAACTTTGATCCCCTATTTTGCTTCACCGGACGCTTTTTCTTCGGCCGCTTCCCTTTCCCTCCTGCTCTTTGCCTAAACCCTAAGTAGACACATCTTGAACCTCCTCTCTCATTTCTTTATATGCCGTCGCTTCCACGTTTACTGATAGCATGTATTATAGTCTATATTTTGGGATTAGTTTAGAAGTTTTATCTTCATAAATCTGCATGTATGGATGTATATTCTTCGATTATATTGTTGTTTTGTCTACCTTTGTGGGAATCGAGGTCTACACCTAGTTTCGTTGTAATTGTAGGTAAAATGGCACGTTTTTCATCAAAATGGAGCTAAGGAAGCTAAGGAGTCATTGGAGCTACATTCGGAGCTATAAGAAGATCTCAGGAAGCATGAAAATGATTAAGAAGATTGACTTTGGACCAGATTCGAGAGATTTCACACACAGTTGAGATTCACCTCGGTCAGCTACAGTACCACCTCGACCGAGGTGATCTTGAGGAGCGTCCTGACCGAGGCGAACACCCTGTTGCCGGAGAGATCTATATTTTTGGTTGAGATCTTCTATTTTTGGAAGGATGATATCTTATATTTTTGGCTGGATTTCTAAAAGGAAGATATTATATTTGGCTGATTTATTTTAAGAGATAGAGATATATTTTTTATAGGAAATTATCTTTTTAAGATATTTTATCTTTGGAAGATAATTCTCCTATATAAATGGTTTGATTTTCTACAATTCAGCCATCTTCGGATCAAGGATTTTCTGGAGATTTTCTGAGAGTTTTGAAGGAAGTTGAAGGTTGAAGTTCAAGGAAGGAAGAAATCATAGTTGTAGTTGGCTTTTGAAGGAGTTTGCAAGACTTTCTTAGATTGCTTTTGGTTTGTTGTCTTTGCTGATTTGTGATTGATGAACGCTTGTTTGTTGATTGTTTGATTAAGTTATTGAGACCCTTTTCTTAAGGTTTTCTTGTTCGGATATTGATTCCTTTCATATTAATTTGATTATCGTTATCATGATGATTGTTGGCTAAGTTTCTTATGCGATTATAGGGTGATTGGCTGAAAGTTTTGGGAAAGACGATGATAGAATGATCTTAATCCCAGCAGGACCCTAAAAGCTCGAGTCTTTACCTTAACCGTAGAACACCTCAGTCATTTATTGAACATCTCGGCCGGGATGGAATATAACTGAGCGAGGTGAACCTTTCCCGAACCTTATCTGAGTTAAGAGTCTAAGTTTGCCAAATCCTATCCTTATTATACCTTTCATGGTTCAATGCAAGCTTAAGATGAGACTTACCCGGTGATTCCTTTGTTTGTTTACCCAAGATCATAAGTGTAGGTAATAAAGGTTTATTCTTTATTGGGGTTTGAGCATGCCTTCATTCCATCTTTGTGAGTTAGCCTGAGACTTACCCGGTAAAAGTTGATTCTATTCCCTTGGATGGTGTGTTGGTTTGAGATTATAGTTCCTTTCCTTAGTACCTTGAGACTTACCCGGTAATAGGAGCTTTGGTTTGGGATAGTGAGTAGTGAGACTTACCCGGTGATCTATTCCCACCTTAGAAACACCTTCCCTTTGCAAACCTCAGCTTTGTCCATGTTATCTTTTGAGATCTTGAGTTGGAACCACAACGGGATGCTTTAATCCCTAGAATCCGCATTCCCTTTATCTGACTTATATCATCTTTGATTGCTTTAATTTGTAGTCATAGCATATTGGACTACCTGATTTCGTGCTTTGTTTCACCACAGTCCCTGTGTTCGACCCCTGGAATTCTTGCTTTTATTACAATTGATCCGTACACTACGGGTTCGCATATTGTTCAAGCATACTTCTTGGGTTATAAATTTTAAAGCTTGCACACACCTTTTGAAGCGAACAAGTTTTTGGCGCCGTTGCCGGGGACTTTGTCCAGACCAAGTCGGTTTCGGTAGTCTTTCGGGGCTATTGCCCTTGTTACATTTGACTACTCTACTTGAGTGTTTTCGCAGGATCTTTCCTTTGGTTTATGCGAAGAAATCGTGCTGGAAAGGAAATCGTTCCCTACGATCCCTAACCAGAAAAGACATACAAGCGAAGATTGAGAGAAGCTAAGATGGCTAATCAAGACGATCGCGATCTTGAAGCCGAATTGAAGGAGGCAATTGAACAGCTAGGCCTTAATAGAGAAGAACTGCAGCGAGAGAGAGAAGAGACTCGCGCAAGAACTGAAGGAATTGATGCAGATATGGCCGCTCTAAGGGCCTAGTTTTTGCCTCGACCGATCCCAGATCCTCGACCGAGGCAAGACCCAGTTCATGTTGCCCCGGCCGATGCACACTTACCACCTCGGATGCCTATCCGAGATGTTCTTTTTGCTGGAATTCCACAAACCGTGGGACAGAGGATGGACCCCAATCAGCAAGGCATGCATCTAAGAGTCAACCTAGGTGATACAGCTGAGCATGATTATGAATTTCTACCGCAAGTTCTAACCATGATCCGACAATGTCAATTTGGAGGTTTGGAGAGAGAGTCTCCGCATCAGCATTTGCAAAACTATGAGATTCCGATGGAGACCTTGAGACCTTCAAGATTGGAGAATAACAACTACAAGTTGAGGCCTTTCTATTTCTCTTTGAAAGACAAGGCGCTTGCTTGGTATCAATCTCTTCCGGCCGGAAAGATCAACACTTGGGAAGAGATGACGACGGAGTTTCTTACAAAGTTCTTTCCTCCTCTAAGACCGCTGAAATGAGGGGTAAGATCAATGCTTTTATTATAAAGGACAAGGAGAATTTTTCTAAGTCATGAGAGAGATTCAAGGATCTTCTATTGGATTGCCCACATCATGGGATTCCAAAGATCGAGTTGCTGGAAATTTACTTGAAAGGGTTGGATGGAGCTACTCAATTCAATCTCCAACTACTTTCTGCCGGCACATTCATGGATATGCAAATAGATGAAGCTTGGGATTTCATTGAAAATCAAGCTTTACATATGGAAAAGTACTCCCACCAAGGAACTGAAAATGGAGCAAGGAGAGTTAGCTTCCAGGACACATCATCAAATAGGGCTCAACTCGCCTCGCTTAGCAATGAGGTAAAGGCATTGAAGGAGATTTTGGTAGCTCAAATGAAGAAGGAGCAAGATGGAGGATATCAAGGGAGAAACAACTATCAAGGGCTGCGGAACAGCAATTACAAAAACAATAGAAACTCCAACAACAACAATTAGAGATCTAATCAACAAAATCCCGGTAACCCTTATTCTCATGCTAATAATGCTTTTAACCCCCCTTCTTCTTCTACTCCATTGAGAAGCCAGAAGCCTGGATCGAGTTCATCCCAACCAAAGAAGAATGATGCAGTGTTGGAGGCAATTTTGATCAAGCTCAACGCTATGGAGACAACAATGAATTCATTTTCGAAGGCACAAAAAGCCTTAGAGCAACAATTCTTCAACAAGGAAAATGAGGCGCCAAGAGATCCAGAGAAGCTCCCAGCAAGGACAAAGAGCAACCCTAAGGGACAAATTATGGCAATAACAACTCGAAGTGGACTGAAAACTGCAGATCCAGTACCTCGGTCGAGCCACGACCAGATGAACACTTCGGTCGAGATGCCAACCGAGGTAGAACCCTAGAAAGCAAAAGATGAATCTGAAGTTTATGTTCCACCTCTTGCTTATAAATCACCACTTTCATTCCCTCAGTCAAGGGCCAGAGCACATCTAGACAAATATTTTGATAAGTTTCTAGACCTTATGAATAAACTACACATTAACATCCCTTTCCTTGATGCTATTATAGGGATGCCTGCTTATGGGAAGTTTCTGAAAGAGATTCTATCAATGAAGGGGAAGCTGGAAGATTTTGGGGAAGTGAGGATGACATCTAAGTCTTCAGAGCTCATTCAAATCATGAAGGAAAAGATGTCACCCAAATTGAGAGATCCCGGTTCATTTTGCATTCCCATTCAAGTTGGGGATGTAACTTATGAAGCGTTGTGCGATCTAGGAGCCAGCGTGAGTATCATCCCGCTGGAGCTATGTGAGAAACTCGGACTTGGAGAGCCCAAGCCGGTGAAGATGAAGCTATACATGGCGGATTGCTCCATTACCCATCCCATGGACATTTTGGAAGATGTTCCCGTCAAGTTAGGTAATTTCTACTTACCTATAGACTTTGTTGTACTTGACATTCCCACAGATTATCCCGTTCCTATCATTCTCGGGAGACCATTTCTAGCAACTTCGGGTTGCAATGTGGATTGTAAGAACGCCAAATTGAAATTCAACATTGGTGGAGATCAAGTGGAGTTTGCATTGCTTGTATAACACCCCGAATCCGCGGGATATCGGGATGCTACGGGCGAGACCTCACAATGGGTCCCGACCCATAGCTTGACAACAATTTCACCGGACCTTTCCAACATGGCACAAATAAAGGCAAAATCGTAAATCAATTTTAATGCAAATGATAAGAACCCCGAAAGAATGCAACAACAACTTCAGCCGAGGTACAACTTAAACCAAACGACAAACAAGCGGCACACGAAACGTAATAACCGAAAGACCAAAACACAAGACAACCCCAACTCAAAACCTTCCTAAAATGTACGGACCCCGTGTGCCCACCCTTCCGGATCTCTCGGAGCATGCCTAACCTGCAAGGCAAACTACAACATTCGGTATAAAACCGTTAGCTCACATTCGAAGCATTAGAATTAAAGGGAAAGGCACAAACACAATTAATTCAACATAGTCACACAACATACTCAAAGCACACAAATCCGGTTTATTATCTTTATTTATTAAGTCATATCCCGTTCTAGTTCAACTTCTTTTGTGACACGAGAATCCTCCGAAACTCGCCTCGGTCCCTTCTTCCGGCAATGGAACGGTCGGGTGCCTCCGACCGTTTAACCAGCACGGGCCAGTCGCCGAGATCCCCCTAGCTCTCACGGGGAGCCAGGCAGTGATGTCACCACCCGTTATCGTACACTTGGGCCAAATAACATAAAGGTCGGTAATCCTATTTCTGGTTAGTTGTTATAAACAGTAAAATAATAAACACACACCACCCAACACACAATAATGCTAATACAAAGAATACGAGCTAAGTAAGTCCGAAGACTTACCACGTCACCACACTCAACTCACAACACTCTCGCTTCCTTAGGGGAGGAAGCCCATAACCTGCTCACAAGAAGATAACTATATCATTAACAACCCACTCACAATAAAAGTCTTAGGCTTCTATACAAATGATCTACGCAATACCATTTGACTCTCAATTGTAGGACCGCATCCTAGAATCTCTCGTGCTCACATCACACTCAACAGAAGCTAGAAGTCCTAAGACTTCTAAACCTTCGGATCTCGCAAGATCATAACTCACAACACCACTAGGATACTCTCTTTATAGTCCACAACTTCAACAATCATACAACCTCAACCCCTAAATTCTAACAAGCTCAACATACAACTTAAAGCCATAAACAACCTCACAAGACCTCAATACCACCTCAAGCTTAGAATCAACATCAATCCATCAATCAATCTCAAATCCTCAAAACTCACCTAAAGTCCAAACCACTACTTGGCTTTCACAACTATCCTAGGTCCAACCTAGCATGATACTACCATAAAACATAACTAGATCGAGGAAGGAGGTACTCACACGAGGTCAAAGGCGGAAGACGAACTGTGGATGTTGAGAACGGGTTCGATGGCCTTTATCGGGGCGCTTCCGTGCCTAAGACCAAAACTAAGCAAAATTAGCTTAAACGCTAATTTTGGGAGGAAGGTTTAGCGCATGTAGATATTCCAATGAAAACTCCGTTTTCCAAAACCAAGGTTAAACTCGTTAAAACCATTTCCGGGCAAAATATCCAAAATGGAAGGTTGATTGACAAACCAAAATTCTAATTTATCCAACAATCGAGCTTAACCCATCAAAGACACCAAATAATTTACAAATGAGTTTGGGTCACAACTACAACAAAATTTAAGGGTTTGATAATATAATAACCCACTGCAGGGGCATAAAAGTTCATTTTTCAAAGTTACTGGGTCACAACTGCAATTATCAACAAACTAGGGCCAAAACTACATTAATTACAAAGAAAGGGCCACATTTGAAATATATTCAAAAGTCTCTCTTCACCCTCTGTTGAAGCGTGACAGAAGAAGGGAGTTACGGCCACAACCCTGGCGGCTGACGCAAGTGGCGGATGGCAGGTGGCCGGTGTTGGTGCAGGCGGCGACTCCACGGCGGCACTCCACTGCGGCATCTCCAACAGCGGCAGTTACTACAAAAAAGCCAGGGCAGCCGAGTTACGCAGGGAAGGAGAGGAAAAGAGAAAGGAGGGAGGGATAGAGGCGGCCACTCACCGTTCCGGCAGCCCAGGCGGCTCGAGGCGGGGCAAGGCGGCTTCAGCTCTTCCTGGCGGGCTCCTGGCGGCGTTGTAGGCAGCTATGGCTCCGGTCGAGAATAGAAGAGAGGAGGAGAGTGAGTTGAGAGTTGTGAGGGAGAATGAGATGGGGGGAAAAAGTGAGGCTGAGCTGCTTGGGGTAGACAAGACGGGAGGGTGGTGAAGGGCCGGTCGCAAGCTTGCAGACGGGTGGAACGAGGGGGCCGGATAACCCTAGCCCTAGCCCTAGGCGGCAGTTGCAGCTCTCACCAGACAGATATGGAGCAACAAATAAGGCAGCACACGCGAGAGAAGGAAAAGAAAAGGAGATGGAAAAAGGAGAAAGAAAAAGAAAAAAAAAGAAAAAGAGCCAAAACTCAATAAAACGATCGGAACGGGATTTTTCGGTTCGGTAAATCCCGACCTTCCGACAAAATTAAAATAATAATATACGGGAATACATACATGTGTCCTCAAAATAATATGATACCCGGAAAAGTTATTTTTAAAACTATAAAAATATACTTTATATAAGAACTCGAGCTATAACAAATCGATGGAAGGGAGAAAAACAAAGTCGGAACGCACCCGAATAAACGGGGCGTTACAGCTTGCTGCAATGAAAGGAGAGCCGCTGGGAGATGACATCTTCAACATCTATGATGAAGAAGAATCAAGAGAATTGGTGAGCTCTATCCTTATTAATGACCCTCTCGAAATAGTTCTTAGTTTTAGTTTAATGGAGGAAGGTATAAATGTTTCTTGTGATGTAGATATACGGAGCTTAAAAGCATTGGAAACAGATCCAGGAGCTAAGATTGAGAAACTAATCCAGGAGAAGGAAAGCAATTTAGGTTTCGGTCCCAGATCCAGTACCTCGACCGAGACACTTCTTGGACTAAGCGAGGTGTTCTTATGTGAAGAACATCTCGGTCACCCACCCTGGACCTCGACCGAGGTCGCAAGCGAGAAAATGTCAACTGAGACTTCTGAAAGTCCAGTTCTTCAATCTAAGTCTACTTCACTGGAAGGAGAAGGCACATATCCCCCTCAGAAAGCACCTCCAGCCGTGGAGCTTAAACCACTTCCTAGTCACTTGAGGTATGCTTTCCTTGGTCCGGAATCTAATTATCTCGTTATCGTTAGTGCTTCCCTTTCTGAAACTGAATTATCTAAACTGATGCATGTCCTAAGGAAACATCGAAAGGCTTTAGGTTATACTATTGATGATCTTGTTGGTATTAAGCCTTCTTTTTGCATGCAAAAGATACTAATGGAAGACGATCATAAGACTTCACGGGAACCTCAAAGATGGTTAAATCCGAACATGAAAGATGTTGTGAAGAAGGAGATTCTTAAGTTGTTAGATGCAGGTATCATATTTCCCATATCGGATAGCAAGTGGGTGAGCCCGGTGCATGTAGTTCCAAAGAAAGGAGGGATGACCGTTGTGACGAATAAGAACATAGAGTTGATTCCAACTAGGACCGTTACAGGCTGGAGGATTTGTATCGATTATAGGAAGTTGAACGCGGCCACTCGAAAGGACCATTTCCCGCTTCCCTTCATCGACCAAATGCTTGAACGGTTAGCTCAACACTCACATTTTTGCTATCTAGATGGTTATAGTGGCTTCTTTCAGATTTCTATCCATCCGGATGATCAAAATAAGACCACTTTCACTTGTCAATGGGGGACATTCACTTATAGGAGGATGCCATTCGGATTGTGTAATGCACCCGCTACCTTTCAGCGTTGTATGATGGCTATCTTTTCCGAGTACATTGAGGAGATCATGGAGGTATTCATGGATGACTTTTCGGTATATGGTTCCTCTTTTGATGATTGTTTAGCTAACCTTTCTCTAGTGCTACAACGTTGTGAAGACACTAATCTTGTTCTAAATTGGGAGAAGTGTCACTTTATGGTTAGCGAAGGAATTGTTCTAGGACACCTCATTTCCAACCGAGATATTAAAGTCGATCGAGCTAAGATCGAGACTATTGAGAAACTTCTTCCCCCTTGCTCTGTTAAGGATGTGCGGAGTTTTCTCGGGAATGTAGGCTTCTACAAGAGGCTCATCAAATATTTCTCAAAAATCTTTAAACCACTCACTAATCTTTTGAATAAGGATGTTGTTTTTGAGTTTTCGTAGGAATGCCTTGATGCTTTTTACAGGATAAAGAAAGTATTGATCACTGCTCCCATCATTCAGCCTCCCGATTGGACGTTACCCTTTGAGATCATGTGTGATGGTAGTGATGTGGCCGTAGGAGCGGTACTTAGACAAAAGAAGGATGGCCGGACCAACGCCATTTACTATGCTAGCAAGACGCTAGATGAAGCTCAACTGAACTAAGCCACCACCAAAAAGGAGCTCTTGGCGGTTGTATATGCTTTTGAGAAGTTCCGTTCTTACTTAGTGGGAGCGAAAGTTATTGTTTACACCGAACATGCAGTCATCTGTTACTTTCTCGCTAAGAAATATGCAAGGCCGCGTCTTATTTGTTGGATTCTCTTGCTTCAAGAGTTTGAATTAGATATTCACAATAAGAAGGGATCCGAGAATTTTGTTGTAGATCACCTCAGCCGGCTACCTCCCTCCTCGCTCAAAAAGGATGACCTACCCATAGATGATTCATTTCCCGATGAGCACTTGCATTTGTTGGAACATTCGATAGACTTCTTTGTCTCACCCCATGATGAAGGTGAAGTATGAGGTGAGGACACCTTCCAACATGCTTAAGGATGATGTACGGTCCAGCTAGCGACCTTAAATCAAGCACTTCATGGGAGGCAACCCAAGGTATTGCTTTCTTTTCCCTTTTATAGCTTAGTTTTAGATAGTTTTCTTTGCTTTGTTTTTGGCGTCTTTTAGACAGAAATCTGGTACTTTCTAAGGAAGGATTACAACTCAGGAGCTACACTGGAAGGACAGAAGTTCGAGAAATTGATAAGACGGAGTTTGACTGAGACACATCTCGGTTGTTGTCACAACACCTCGACCGAGATGTTCTTGGGGCAACCAATGCGACTAGGTCTGACATCCAGTCAGACACCTCGGTCCGGTCGGGACCACCTTGACCGAGGTGAAATCCAAATCAGAGAGGGGTATAAAAGGCGAGACGGTTTTCTCTCTCTCCATTTTCCCTCCCAACAGCGCACCTCGACCGCGGCGGCCTTAATCCCTCAAATCTTCAAATCTTGCTCGTTTTCCACGATTTTTGGTTCGATTACAACGGAGGAAGGGAGATGATCGGTTTTCAAGCATCAAACAGCAAGGAAAACGCTCCAATTCTGCAGAATCTTGGTATTTTGTCCAAAAACCCTAACTCTTCTTCTTCTACTGATTTAGCACATATATGGCTTTGGTTGCCACTGTCTCTTGTTGAAAAGGATATAAGTACCCCTTAGAAAGCATTTGGTAGTGATTTGGGGGAAATAACTTACAAATCTGAGAGTTGTGAACAAACAACCCTTCGCCTCGGTCCGGTCAGCTGTGTCTCGGCCGAGGTGTTGTCAGAGCAACGGAGGTGTTCTTTTGTCAGAAATCATGAGTAGCAGATCTGATCGCCAGCTGGTCTTAAGAGATAGACCCAATAGTTCCTCTCCTTCTTTTGCATCTCAACGTATGATTCCGGTGATCCATGAGCGTCATCAGGCTGATTTTGATCGTATTTGCGGGCATCCTATTGTTGCCCCGCGTTTTCTGGACGTTGCTTCCTTCGAGTGCCTCTACATGGCGGAGGACTTGAGGAAGATGATATCCATGGTAGGACTGGAGGATTTCATGGAGGTACGAGCGCCGGCTTACTTAGAGCCGACTATGGAGTTTGTCAGTTCCGTCACTTACGTGCCGGAGCGCAACAATATCAAGTACCGGTTATTGAACCGGAACTATATCATACCTATGGATCAGTTCAGAGAGATTTTTGGCTTCCCTACCCCGACAATGACTGATTTTCCTTCCCGAGCCGTAGCTCGAGATTTCTGGGGCGAGATAGCCCATGTGGTTGAGCACAGTGATAGGTGGAGACCCGGAGATTCTCGGGAGCGCATCATATTCCACTTGGCCTTCCGCCTAGCTCACAGTATATTCAACGAGACTCTTTTGGCGCGTACTAAGATGCCCCAAAAGGTCCGACAAGGGGAGCTTTTGAGTATGTCCTGTATGGTGACAGGGGGAGTTCATGATTTTGCTAGTATGTTAGCTGAGTACTTGCATAGGATCAAGGGAAAGTCCAAGGGAGACATCTGTTGTGGGGGCTTGGTGACCTACATTGCTACATCTATGGGTCTGGATGTGACTGCGTGTACATTTGTTGCGGTTGCGAAGCCGCTGGGGTTACAGAAGATGATCACGAGGCGTATTCTCGTTCCTCGTGGCCTTAGCACACCGTACGTCGCCATGCTATGGGAGATGACAACTCCACAGGGCATTCTATGGTCATCCCAGTTCTCCGTCTTTGACCGTCAGTACTGGTCCGCTTCCTAGTTTCCTTACATGAAGGATGCTAGAGATACTGCTGATGATGATGACGATGATGAGAGAGGAGCTGCCATGGAGACCGGTACTGATACCGGCGGTCCTAGTGTTCCTATTGTCGATCTAGATGATGAGGCGACAGAGGAGGAGACAACACCACCACCACCACCACCACCTCAACGTAGGTCCTGCCGCAAGTTCAGAGATCCCGAGGCGCACCAGAGGATTGATGATCTCACCGATCAGATGGTCGACGCTTACGCTACCCTGACCGTTGACATTCATGAGCATTTCGAGGACTAGCGCCGAGGTATTGAGGATTGGACGCAGAAGATGTTGGAGAGCCAGCACTACACTAGACGTATGATGGAGATTCAGCACCAGTAGATGATGGGTTATCCCTTTGACCCATCCCAGCATCCCTACATTCCATATCCACCGCCGCCGCAAATTGACGAGGATTAGAGCTGCATGGATTTTCTTTCTTTATTTATTATGCAGTTCAGCTAGGTCCGGTGAGTATTCTGATTTCCTTAGACTTATATTTGACCCATTGGGACAATGTGTCCCAAGTATGGGGTATTTGGATGTATCTTACTTGACTTATGTGTGTATGTTTGTATGACTCTATTGGATATTATTGTCTTATTTATGCTCTATGTGTTTATCTGCCATTACATGCATACATATAGGTTTTTGTTTGAGAAAAACGTCGAAAACTGGTTTGAAAAAAAAATAAAAATTTATTGACCTCGACCGGGATGTTCTTGACTGGACGAGGTAGACACCTCGGATGACATCAGAACACCTCGACCGAGGCAGGTTCTTAATTGAGAGTTTTTCGAAACGTTTTGTGCTTCTTCTCTGGATATGACCTCAATGATGATTCTTTTTGCATATTGGTTTTGAAATCTTTATATGCTCGAAAGGTTTTATGATATGTTTAAGTTGCAAAATGCTTTGTTTGAAGTTTTAGCATGTATAATACTTTGTTTTTATCAAAATTATGTTGGATTTGAAGGTTGACACCACATTATGAGTTCTCTCACATTCTTCCTGGGATGACTAAGGCAATTTATTCTCTTCTCTTCTTCTTCTTGATCATGCTTTAGCCCCTCATATACATATTTGTCTCCCTCTACCTATCCGGGAATTTGGAAGCAAGTGAAAAAAAGCAAGTGAAAGTGAAGTTGAGATGTTGGCTGAAAGTGTTAGAAAAAAACAAATAGGTTTGGGGAAGTCAATCATGATGATGAGTAACTCGGCACCATTCACATAGCCGGGTGTTTGTGTCCTGTAAAAGTCGGATTAAGCGATATTTCTAACGGGTCATGGTATGTGCATCAAGGGTTTGAGGCATCTTGAGAAATTGATGATTGCTGATCTCCTAGGCTTCGGTTATTGTGCACCTTTGTGCATGTATCCCAAAAAGTAAAGTAAAATAAGCAAAGCTTATTGGTGGAAGATGTTGTTTTTCAAAGAAAGTGAAGTAAGATCATTTTTTTTCCGGATTCTAGCACCACATACCCTATATACATCCCACCTTGACACGTTTCTTGACCTCTTTTGGAAGCCCTTGAGACCTCGAGATTGTTGATTGACTTGGTAGTTTAAACTGGATTATACATGATTGATTTCGATAAATATGATTTATTATGCATTCTATGATTTTATGCAAAGATGAACAACTTTCTTGTATTTATAACATGTATTGATCTTGTCTTGATTTTATTTCCATGAAACATTCTCTTAGGGTGATATATGAGTGGAGCACACCACCAAAAATGTTTTGAAATGCTTTTCATTGATCTTTCTGACCTATAATCCATTCTATCTTGTACCTAAGATTTGGAATTTGCTTGGGGACAAGCAAGGAACAAGTATAGGGTATTTTGATAGCATGTATTATAGTCTATATTTTGGAATTAGTTTTGACGCTTTATCTTCATAAATCTGCATGTATGGATGTATATTCTTCGATTATATTGTTGTTTTGTCTACCTTTGCGGGAATCGAGGTCTATACCTAGTTTCGTTGTAATTGTAGGTAAAATAGCACGTTTTGCATCAAAATGGAGCTAAGGAAGCTAAGGAGTCATTGGAGCTACATTCTGGAGCTATAAGAAGATCTCGGGAAGCATGGAAATGATTAAGAAGATTGACTTTGGACCAAATTCAAGAGATTTCACATTCAGTTGAGATTCACCTCGGTCAGCTACAGTACCACCTCGACCGAGGTGATCTTGAGGAGCGTCTCGACCGAGGTGAACACCCTGTCGCCAACGAGATCTCTATTTTTGGTTGAGATCTTCTATTTTTGGAAGGAGGATATCTTATATTTTTGGCTGGATTCCTGGAAGGAAGATATTATATTTGGCTGATTTATTTTAAGAGATAGAGATATATTTTTATAGGAAATTATCTTTTTAAGATATTTTATCTTTGGAATATAATTCTCCTATATAAATGGTTTGATTTTCTACAATTCAGCCATCTTCGGATCAAGGATTTTCTGGAGATTTTCTGTGAGTTTTGAAGGAAGTTGAAGGTTGAAGTTGAAGGAAGGAAGAAATCATAGTTGGAGTTGGATTTTGAAGGAGTTTGTAAGACTTTTTAGATTGCTTTTGGTTTGTTGTCTTTGCTGATTTTTTTATTGAGGAACGCTTGTTTGTTGATTGTTTGATTAAGTTATTGAGACCCTTTTCTTAAGGTTTTCTTGTTCGGATATTGATTCCTTTCATATTAATTTGATTATCGTTATCATGATGATTGTTGGCTAAGTTTCTTATGCGATTCTAGGGTGATTGGCTGAAAGTTGTGGGAAAGACGATGATATAATGATCTTAATCCCAACAGGACCCTGAAAGCTCGAGTCTTTACCTTAACCGTAGAACACCTCGGTAAGATATTGAACATCTCAGCCGGGATGAAATATAACTGAACGATGTGAACCTTTCCTGAACCTTATCTGAGTTAAGAGTCTAAATTTGCCAAATCCTATCCTTATTATACCTTTCCTGGTTCAATGCAAGCTTAGGATGAGACTTACCCGGTAATTTTTTGTTTGTTTACCCAAGATCATGAGTGTAGGTAATAAATGTTTATCCTTTATTGGGGTCTGAGTGTGCCTTCATTCCATCTTTGTGAGTTAGCCTGAGACTTACCCGGTAAAGGTTGATTCTATTTCCTTGGGTGGTGTGTTGGTTTGAGATTATAGTTCCTTTCCTTAGTACCTTGAGACTTACCCGGTAATAGGAGCTTTGGTTTGGGATAGTGAGTAGTGAGACCTACCCAGTGATCTATTCTACCTTAGAAATATCTTCCCTTTGCAAACCTCAGCTTTGTCCATGTTATCTTTTGAGATCTTGAGTCGGAACCATAACTGGATGCTTTAATCCCTAGAATCCGCATTCCGTTTATCTGACTTATATCATCTTTGATTGATTTAATTTGTAGTCATTAGCATATTGGACTACCTGATTTCGTGCTTTGTTTCACCACAGTCCCTGTGTTCGACGCCTGAAATTCTTGCTTTTATTACAATTGATCCGTACACTACGGGTTCACATATTGTTCAAGGATACTTCTTGGGTTATAATTTTAAAGCTTGTACACACCTTTTGGAGCGAACATCTACCAAATCCGTATTTAGATCGTCCCTCGTGCAGTGCAAGCTACTTTCCAAACAAGAGGTACTTCCCCCTGTTTCTTCTTCTTCTTCTTCTTCTTTGTAGATCCCATGTTTCTTCTTCTTCTTCTTTGTAGATGTCTTCACCTATGTTCTTTTACGTGATACTGCGATTCAACTCCCCATTCATTGCGGATTCAATGGCTAGGGTTTAATCGATAAATCCGGTGTCTTCGTGGAATCAATCATTGCTCCTCTTGAATTTGAACTCAAAATGTATAAAAATGAGGTAAGACATACAAAATTTTAATTTAATTTAGATATCTATTCAGTCACTGATCTTTGAGCATCATGTAATTCAATTTGTTGATTCCCATGCTTGAAACCGAGAAGCTTGTGGATGGTCGTAAGGTTATCTCTACTAGCTTAAGTCCACTTGATATCTCTATTGCAATGTTCAATGCAGATAGATATGGATTGTTACGCTAAGATCGTGTGATGTTTGTACGCAATAAGCTTTAAATTTATACTCATTATATTTATCCTAACTCCTAGCGAAACCCGCAGTGTACGGGTCGTTTGTAGTAGGGATAGTATTCCGAGGTTGATCACAAAGACTAAGGTGAGATTGATTCAATTAGTGATTAGGACTAGTGAAGATCTAGACTAAGAAAAGAGAAGAAATAAAGAAATGAAAACTTCAATGTTTTTGGTTGGTTTTTAGGTGATCAATCAAGGATCACCAAGCATGCAAAATAAACGGACCAACTATTCTAACAAATCAACTCCAACAAACAAACTAAACAAGATAGAGATCGAAGAAAGAAAAGCGGATTCTAGGGGTTGGAAAGTCCGATTATGGCATAAGACTCAAGCTATCTATTCATTCCTTGGATTAACTATGATATGTTGGGAGTAAGCATTTCTAGATTGGGATCAATTACCGGGTAGGTCTCATGGTCCACTAGTCCGTTCCTAAGGTCTTATCACCGGGTAGGTCTCTAAGAACCTAAGGATAGGATTTCTACACAAACCGGATTATTGCCTAGAGATCTAACCTATCTTTACCGGGTAAGTCTCGAAAGGGTTAGTTCTAAGCAGCTATCCTAGCACACTTAGTCCAATGGCGGCTTAAGAGGCTCACCACTACCTAGGGTTTGTGATCTTTGGAATCTAAGAGTAAGGATTACCGGGTAAGTCTCTCCTAACACTTAGTTGCTAACACTAGGTAACCCTAGGATAGATTTAATTCAACAAACACTTAGGATTTCAACATTCTTACTAACTAAGGCTAGATCCATCGAACCGGGGAAGATCACGGGTTGTTCTACCAAGTCCACGGCCGTGGTTTGGCAAGAACAAACCGTGGATCCTAACAGAGTCTACGTTCAAGCACATAAGTCATCCAAGGGTTGATCTAAGTCCATCCTATCATAGTCCTAGCCATAACCATTCCTTCCTTACCCTAGAATCACATCTATTTAGCCTACAACATGCATCATAACAATCGAAATCATCAAACATAAAATCATGGCTTCCATTTGCAAGATAATGAAGAGAAAGAGATGAACAAGTGAACTAAAACAAAACCAAGCTGAAAAATGGAATTAGAATAACT
Source organism: Fagopyrum homotropicum (assembly GCA_033239125.1). Taxonomy (NCBI): domain Eukaryota; kingdom Viridiplantae; phylum Streptophyta; class Magnoliopsida; order Caryophyllales; family Polygonaceae; genus Fagopyrum; species Fagopyrum homotropicum. The sequence goes on along the minus strand of BSWB01000003.1, from coordinate 140,310,244 downwards.
CACAACCCTTCTTAAAGAAGGTTCAAATGGTTCATACAACTCAGGAAATCAATTCCGAAACTCTTCACTACAAAGCTATCAAAATCTATCAATGGTGTGCTCTTCTTCTTCTTCAATCAAGCTCTTCTCCAATGGTAGCCTTCTTCTCCAATCTTCTTCCCAAGAATCTTCTTGTTGAGAGAATATTTTTGATTGGATGATAGTGGATAATGGAGGGCTGCTCCAAGATGATTCTCTCAGCCAATGCAGGACCACTTTTATACTACAACTTTGCAAGAGCTGGCCAAGAGATCGTGGCACAGCTGTCACGAAAATCTGGCAAAATCCACGGTTGAAACCACGGCCGTGGAGTGCCAGTAGACCGTGATTCTGTGCTTCAGCTTTGCCTTTGATCATTAAGCTTCGATTTAGTGCATGGCTTGTGTTGGCAAGGTTCCATGAGTCCTCCCTAGCCTTTAGCTTGCATCCTAATGAGTCCGAGGGTGTGTCATCTTGATGAACGATCCTCAAACGTATCGTTTTAGCTCCTAAATCTCCCAAAATACCTACAAAGCAATTCACAAGTCCGTGTAGACGTCTATCTCGACATAATATGTGAATTGAGTGCAAACGTCGTGAACTAGTGCTAAACCGTGCATGAATGAGCGAGAAATCTATCTAAATGATTATCTAAACCTAAGTCATAAATCGTGTTATCAAAAATACCCCATACTTAAGGTTTGCTCGTCCCCGAGCAAATTCTCAACTATAGACTACAAGATAACATGATTTATGTATGCAGAAAAATGGCGAAATCTTTTTGGAGTTGTGCTTCTACTATTGGATCACCTTCATAGTCATGTTTCATAGCTCCGGATAAGCAATTGTTACGCTCAGGATGTGTGCACAATAAGCTTTAAATTTATACTCGTTATATTTCTCCTAACTCCTAGCGCACCCGCAGTGTACGGGACGTTCGTAGTATGGATAGTATTCCGAGGTCGAACACAAAGACTAAGGTGAGATTGATTCGGTTTATGATTGAGTTTAGTGAAGATCTAGGTTGAGAAAAGAGAGAAATAAAGAAATGAAAATCTCAATTGTTTTTGGTTGGTTTTTAGGTGATCAATCAAGGATCACAATTCATGCAAAAGTAAGCAATCAACTAAGCTAACGAATCAACATAAAGAAACAAGCTAAACACGAGATATGAATCAAAAGAGAGAAATGGATTCTAGGGGTTGGAAATTCCGATTATGGCATAGGACTCAAGCTATCTAATCATTCCTCGGATGATCTATGATATGTCGGGAGTAAATGTTCTAGAGTGGGATCAATCACCGGGTAAGTCTCATGGTCCACTAATCCATTCCTAAGATCTCATTACCGGGTAAGTCTCTAAGAACCTAAGGATTGGAATTCTACACAAACCGGATTTTTGCCTAGAGGTCTAACCTATCCTTACCGGGTAAGTCTCGGAAAGGGAAGTTCTAAGCAACTATCCTAGCACACTTAGTCCAATGGCGGCTTGTGAGGCTCACCACTACCTAGGGGTCGAAATCTAAGGGTAAGAATCACCGGGTAGGTCTCTTCTAACACTTAGTAGCTAACACTAGGTCATCCTAGGTTAGATTAACTCAACAAACACCTAGGATTTCAACATTCTAACAATCTAAAGCTAGATTCATCGGACCAGGGAGAATCACGGGCTGTTCTACACATCCACGGCCGTGGAATGGGAAGATCCACCCGTGGACTTCAACAGAGAGTTCGTTCTTGTAAGTTACTCATCCAAAGGTAAATCTAAGTGCATCCTATCATAGTCCTAGCCACAATCATGCTTTCCTTACCCTAGAATCACATCTATTTAGCCTACAACATTCATCATAACAATCGAAATCATCATACATAAAATCATAGCATTCATTTGCAAGATAATGAAGGGGGAAGAGATGAACAAGTAAGAAAACAAAACCAAGCTGAAGTTTAGATAAGAATGACTCACAACCCTTCCAAAAGAAGGTTCAAATGGTTCATACAACTCTAGAAATCAAATCCGATACTCTTCACTACAAAAGCTATCAAAGTGTGGCAATGGTGTGTTCTTCCTTCTCCTCTCCAATGAAGCTCTTCTCCAATGGTAGCCTTCTTCTTCCTTCCTTGTTTGGATCTTCTTGTTGTGAGAGTATTTTTTTTTGATTGGATGATGGTGGATAATGGAGGGCTGCTCCAAGATGATTTTCTCAGCCAATGCAGGACCACTTTTATAACAATTTTGCATGAGCTGGCCATGAGAATCGTGGCACAGCTATCACAAGAATCTGGCAAAATCCACGGGTAGAACCACGGCCGTGGACTTGCTCCTAACCGTGGTTTTGCTCCAGAAACCTTCTTAGGCTCGTTTAGCTATGATTTGGTGCATGGCTTGTGTTGGCAAAGTTCCATGAGTCTCCTTTGGCCTCTAGTTTGCATCCTAATGAGTCCGAGGGTGTGTCATCTCGAGGATTGATTCTCGAATGCATCGGTTTAGCTCCTAAATCTCCCAAAATACCTATAAAACAAGCACAAGTCCGTGTAGACGTCTATCTCGACAAAATACATGAATTGAGTGCAAAACGTCGTGAACTAATGCTAAACCATGCATGAATGAGTGAGAAATCTATCTAAAAGAGTGTCTAAATCTAAGTCATAAATCGTGTTATCAAAATACCCCATACTTAAGGTTTGCTCGTCCCCGAGCAAATTCCCAACTATAGACTAAGAGATGACATGATTTATGTATGCAGAAAAATGGCAAAATCTTTTTGGGTTTGTGCTTCTACTATTGGATCACCTTCATAGCCATGCTTCATGGCAACGGATAAGCAATCATGCATTCAAACAAGTGAAAGCATGGAAAGGCAATTGCACTTAACTTGAAAGCATGCATGAAATGTAAAAATGAAGCAGTCAAGATGATCAAGAGCATATCCAATCTAGATTACTAAGTCATACAAACATGCAAATAGGTCATAAGGTCTTATGAAATAAAAGGCCAAGAAACGTTGTGATTAGGATGGGATTTTTCTAGGTTATGTGATGCTAATCCGGGAATGGAACTAACTCCACAATTTTGTCCTCGATCAACTTCCCTCAAGTGTATATTTTCTACATCTTTTCTTTCTTTTCTTTTTCCTTCACTTATTTTTGAGTCAATGGCATTGGTGTACAAAAGCCGAAACCTTGGTGATTATCCATCCTCGGGCTTTTTCTATTTTTCGAGGTGCATCCACACCGGGCACACATACCAAAACTCGTTAGGACTATCGGTTTATTTGACTTTGGCAAGACACCAACACCCGATTATGTGAAGTGTACCGAGTTACTTGTCATCTAAACCAATGTCCCCAAACCTATATTTTTGGCTACACTTTCAAAACAATTTCAGCACTTCATTCATGATATTCTTTTCATCAATAACTTCACCCCACACTTGCCTTTCAAACACATCATTCACACTAACATGCTCCTATTCCCGGATGGGTCAGAAGAGGTCGAATTTATATTCATTTGAGGTGCTCAAATATCATGATCAAGATGAGAAGAAGAGAAAGATGAATTGCCTCATTCATTCCTAAATGGTGTGTAAGAACTAGCATGTAATTTCGACTTTCAATACTCAATCCATTCTAGGCAAACATCATGATCACAAATCATTCATGGGATTCAAGATAAGTATTTTAAGTCCACATATGCAATTCACCAATTAAACACACAAGGCCATCCATAGCCAATCCACAAGACAAGATTCATCATTAGGGTCATATCCAAGCCTAGAAAGCACAAAATTTTTTTAAAATTTTCTGATTTTTTTGGATTTTTCGAAATGAGTATATATAATGCAAGACATGTGATAATATTAAACTACCCTAGATGCTAGTCATGCAAAATATCATGCAAACCCCACCCCATACTTAGAAACACATTGTCCTCAATGTGGTATTCAAGTAAAGAAGAGTGAAAGAAGGTTCTCACAATGTAAAAATGGTTGCTATCGTATTTGGGATTTCTCAAGTGGAATTGATGTTGGATGATCCTATCAACAATGGTAGAGAGCTCTAAGTGTTCATCAAAGCGTCGGGACCCGCGCTAGGCACCGCTAGCCGTCCAAGTTCCGCGTCCGCTTCCAATGCTACTAAGGTTCTAGCATACACACAAAACACACAAAACACACAAAGCATACAAAAACAGAAAAATCTAAGCAAAAACGAAAAATGAAAAGGGAAAAACGTTACCAATGGGTTGCCTCCCACCAAGCGCTTCTTTAAGGTCATTAGCTTGACCAAACTCGGGGACGTCTACTCAAGGTGAAGTGGGGCAATTATGTCCACCGGAGCTCCCGGGATATACTTCTTCAACCGGTGCCCATTCACCTTAAAGTTCCCACAATGTTCCCCTCCTATCTCAATAGCTCCATGGGGAAAGATCTTCTTCACCACATATGGCCCGGTCCATCTTGATTTGAGCTTTCCGGGAAAAAGCCGCATCCTTGAGTTGAAGAGAAGGACCAGGTCTCCTTCACTCAACTCTTTGGGGATGATCCTCTTGTCATGCCACCGCTTGGTTCTTTCCTTGTAGATCCGGGCATTCTCATAAGCATCCAACCGGATCTCCTCAAGGGCATTCAATTCAAGCAATCTCTTCTCTCCCGCCTCCTTGAGATCAAAATTTAGCCACTTAATGACCCAATAAGCTCTATGCTCCATCTCTACCGGGAGGTGGCAAGACTTGCCATAAACCAACTTGTAAGGAGTGGTACCAATCGGTGTCTTGAAGGCGGTTCTATATGCCCATAAGGCATTATCAAGCCTGATAGCCCAATCTTTTCTCGTCCTAGATACCGTCTTCTCAAGGATGGCTTTGATCTCCCGGTTGGAGATTTCCACTTGGCCACTAGTTTGGGGATGGTAAGGTGTTGCCACCTTATGAGTCACCCCATACTTGGTCAAAAGTGCTCCAAAGTACCTATTTGTGAAGTGCTTCCCTCCATCACTTATGATCACCCTTGGTGTTCCAAACCTAGGAAAAATCACTCGGTTGAAGAACCGCACCACCACCTTGGCATCATTTGTAGGAGAGGCGATTGCCTCCACCCATCTTGACACATAGTCCACCGCCAATAGGATGTAGAGATTGCCACATGAAGAAGGGAATGGTCCCATGAAGTCCACACCCCACACATCAAATATTTCCACTTCTTGGATGTTGTTCAAGGGCATCTCATTCCTTCTTGAGATGTTGCCCGTCCTTTGGCAAGCATCACATACCGCTACAAAACCTTGCACATCTTTAAACAAGTTAGGCCAATAAAAACCGGATTGCAATACCTTTGCGCACGTCTTGTGTGAGCTAGCATGGCCTCCACATGGTAAGGAGTGACAATGCCGGATCACACTCTCTACTTCATCTTCCGGTATGCATCTTCTAAACATTCCATCCGGGCCTCTTTTGAACAAGAGTGGCTCACTCCAATAGTAATGCCTCACATCATTGAAGAACTTCTTCCTTTGGGCATATGACAAGCCGGGAGGCACTTCCTCACACACAAGATAGTTCACAATGTGGGCATACCATGGCTCACTTCCTCTAGACACTTGGAACAAGCATTCCTCCACCATTTGTAATTGCTCATCCCGGAATGAGTCATCAATCGGGATGTCATCTCTCTCAAGCTCTAATGGAGGCAATCTACTAAGGTGATCCGCCACTGAGTTCTCGGATCCCTTCTTGTCCCGTATTTCCAAATCAAACTCTTGTAGAAGAAGGATCCACCGAATCAACCTAGGCTTGGCATCCTTCTTGGTAAGGAGATAACGGATCGCAGCATGATCCGTGTACACTATGACCTTCGCTCCAACAAGATATGAGCGGAACTTCTCAAAAGCATACACAACCGCTAGCAACTCTTTCTCGGTGGTAACATAATTGAGTTGGGCATCATCTAGCGTCTTGCTAGCATAATAGATAGCATGAGTGCGCCCATCTTTCCTTTGCCCCAAAATAACCCCAACGGCTACATCGCTTGCATCACACATGATCTCAAACGGTAAACTCCAATCCGGAGGTTGCATGATAGGTGCGGAGATCAAGGCGTTCTTTAACCTACAAAAAGCCTCAAGACAATCTTTGGAGAAGACAAAATCAACATCCTTCATTAGTAGGTTAGTAAGAGGCTTAGAAATTTTAGAGAAGTCTTTTATAAACCGCCGGTAAAAACCGGCATGCCCTAAGAAACTCCTTACCCCTTTCACCGAGGTAGGTGGCGGCAACTTCTCTATAGTTTCAATCTTGGCCCTATCAACCTCAATGCCACGGTTGGACACCAAGTGTCCCAACACAATGCCTTCACTTACCATGAAGTGGCATTTTTCCGAATTTAAGACAAGATTTGTCTCCTCACATCTTTTCAATACTAATGACAAGTTAGCCAAGCAATTATCAAAGGAAGAACCATAAACAGAGAAATCATCCATGAACACTTCCATGATATTTTCAATGTACTCAGAAAAGATAGCCATCATACACCTTTGGAAGGTGGCGGGTGCATTACACAACCCAAATGGCATTCTCCTATATGCAAAGGTTCCCCATGGACATGTAAAGGTGGTTTTCTCTTGGTCATCGGGGTGGATAGGGATTTGGAAGAATCCACTATAGCCATCTAGGTAGCAAAAATGAGAATGTTGAGCTAACCTCTCTAGCATTTGGTCAATAAAGGGAAGAGGGAAGTGGTCTTTCCTAGAGGCCATGTTAAGCTTCCTATAATCAATGCACATCCTCCACCCCGTAACCGTCCTAGTTGGGATTAGTTCATTGTTCTCATTAGTTACTACGGTCATCCCACCCTTCTTAGGTACTACATGAACGGGACTAACCCACTTACTATCCGAGATAGGGTAGATTATCCCCGCATCTAGCAACTTAATGATTTCCTTTTTGACTACCTCTTTCATTATAGGATTCAATCTCCTTTGATGTTCAATAGAGGGTTTGTGGTTATCTTCCATCAATATTTTATGCATGCACAAAGAAGGTTTAATTCCAACCAAATCATCAATAGTATAGCCAATGGCTTTCCTATGCAATCTTAGTTCATGCAACAACTTAGCAAGTTTATCATCACTCAAGCATGCATTTACAATCACCGGATATGTTGAATTATCACCAAGAAAAGCATACTTCAAATGAGAGGGGAGGGGTTTGAGTTCGAGTTTAGGAAGATCTTTATCGATTGGAGACGATCCAAACAAGGTTGGATGAGATGAATCCAAAGCAAATGAAGGCTCTCCATGACTCCTAGAAGCTTGATTCTCATCCAGGGCTGATTCGGGGGAAACCACGGCTAGAACCACGGTTGGCTCTACTTCCACGGCCGTGGACCTTGCCTGGCTTGCTTCTCGGAGTTGTCCAGAGAGTTCTACGGCCGTGGAACCACTTCCACGCCCGTGGAACGTCCAGCTGCTCAGCTCCTCTTCGTGGCCTTCATCTTGAGCACTTGTCTCCTCCTCTAATGCTTCTAAGGCTTGAATCTCTTCATTGCAAGCCTCCTCAACACCTTCCTCCATCATACTTAAGGTAAGAACCTTCTCCAAGGGATCCTTGATCAAGATCGAGCTTACAACTTCTCTAGATTCTTCTTGCTCGACTATGTTGAAGACATCCTCATCAAGGCTTGGTCCTTTAATCATTGTGGACAACTTGAACTTGATGTTCTCTTCTCCAATGTTGAAGGAGAGAGTCCCATTCTTGCAATCCACTAGGCATCCGGAGGTGGCTAGGAAAGGTCTTCCTAAGATGATGGGAACCGGATAGTCCGCCGGAATATCCAAGACAACAAAATCAATTGGCACATAGAACCCTCCTAATTGCACCGGGATGTCTTCTAAGATCCCAACCGGATGAGTGATAGAATGGTCCGCCATATAGAGGGTCATCTTGACCGGCTTTGGCTCTCCTAGCCCAACCTTGTTGCAAAGTGCAAGCGGTATGATGCTTACACTTGCCCCAAGATCACAAAGGGCCTCATACTTCACATCTCCCACTCCAATTGGGACACAAAAAGAACCCGGATCTCTTAGCTTGGGAGGCATTTCCTCCTTCATCGTTTGGATCAATTCCGAGGATCTCTTGGTCATTCTTATCTCCCCATACTCCTCCAACTTCCTTTTGTTGGAGAGTATCTCTTTCAAGAACTTGCCATATGCCGACATTCCTAAAATAGCATCCATGAACGGAATGTTAATATGCAATGTAGACATTAGTTCAAGGAACTTACCAAAGTGATTGTCCAAGCAAGCTTGATAGCATGAATTATAGTCTATATTTTGGGGTTTGTTTGGACGTTTTATCTTCAATAATCTGCATGTTAGCATGTATAATATATGATTATATTACCATTTCATCTACCTTTGCGGGAATCGAGGTCTACACCTAGTTTTGCTGTAATTGCAGGTAAAATGGTATGTTTTACATCAAAAAGGAGCAAAAGGAGTCATGAGTCATTTGGAGCTACATTGAGGAGCATAAGGAACCATCCAGGGAGCATAGCCATGGATTAAAGATTCACTTTGGACCAGTTTCGAGAGATTTCACATTCAGTTATGACTCACCTCGGTTAACCAGAGATTCATCTCGACTGAGGTGATCCAGAGACGCCGACTCGACCGAGGCGAACACCTAGAACGCGGCGAGAATATTTTATTCTTGGCTGAGATCTTTTATCTTTGGAAGGTGATCTTATATTTTTGGGCTTGGCTCCTGGAAGGAAGAAGATCTTATATTTTACCTATTTTTATGGGAGCAGATCTTTCTAAGATATTTTATCTTTGGAGGGTTATTTTCCTATAAAAAGGGTTGGATTTTCAACAAATCCGGCATCCGCATACAGTTGGAAATCCGCATACAGTTGGAAATCCGCATACAGTTGGAAATCCGCATACAGTTGGAGATCCGCTATCATATCACATACATCTTGCTTACGAGGAGATCTCGCATACATCGCTGCAATTATACTCCAGTTGGGAGTTTTGAAGAACCTTTTTGAAGGTTGAAGGAAGATTGAAGATCATAGCTTTTATAGCTTTTTGAAGGGTTTTGTAAGATTGTCTTTAATTCCCTTCCTTGTTGTCTTGTCTTGTTGGATTGCTATCCAAGGAACGCTTTGTTGTGATATTTGATTTAGTTATTGAAGTCTTTTTCATTAAATTCTTCTTGTTCAAATATTCACCTTCTTCCCATATATATAATACTTTCATAATGATGATGAGTGGCTAATTTCCTTGTGTGATTCTAGGGTGATTGGCTGAAGGTTGTGGGAAAAACAATGATAGAATAATCTTAGATTCCAGTAGGACCCTGAAAGTTCGAGTCTTTAACCTTAACCCTAAGCATCTCGTTCAGTCGATGAACATCTCGGCCGGGGTGGAATCTGGCTGACCGAGGTGACTTGTCTGATCCTAAACTGAGAGTTAAGTGTTAGAGTTTGCCAAATCCTATTCTTATTACACCTTTCCTGGTTCAATGCAAGCTTAGGATGAGACTTATCCGGTAATTCCTTAGTTTGTGTACCAACGATCATAAGCGTAGGTAATAAAGGTTTATCCTTTATTGGGGTTTGAGTGTGCTTCCATCCCATCTTTGTGAGTTAGCCTGAGACTTACCCGGTAAAGATTGATTCTATTCCCTTAGATGGTGTGTTAGTTTGAGGTTATAGTTCTTTATCTTAATTCCTTGAGACTTACCCGGTAATAGGAGTTACGGTTTAGGATTAGTGAGTAGTGAGACTTACCCGGTGATCTAGTCCACTTTTGTAACACCTTCCCCTTGCAAAAATCTCAGCTTTGTCCGCTTATCTTTAGATCTTGAGTTGGAACCACAACTAGACGCTTTAATCCCTAGAATTGCACGTTTGCTTTATTGACTTCTTATTCATCTTTGATTGTGTTAATCGCTCTTGTGGTTAGTATTCACGAAGCTTACCGTTATTGACTTTGTTTCACCGAGTCCCTGTGATCGACCCCTGGAATTTCTTGCTTTTTACTACGATTGACCCGTACACTGCGGGTTTGCATCCTTGTTTTAAGCTTAAGTCTAGGGTTATAAATTTAAAGCTTGCACACACCGTTTGGAGCGAACAAGTTTTTGGCGCCGTTGCCGGGGACTTGGTCTAGACCGAGCCGGTACGGTTTGCTCTTGGGGCACTTGCCCCGTGTCATCTAACCACTCTACTTGAGTGACTTTTGCAGGTTCTTTCTTAGGTATATGCAAAGAACCCGCACTGGGAAGGAAATCGTTCCTTACGATCCCGAACCAGAAAACACATACAAGCGACGCTTAAGAGAAGCGAAGATGGCCCAACAAGACAACCGCGATCTTGAGGCCGAATTAAAGGAGGCGTTAGAGCTGCTGCGCCTCAGCCAGGAAGAGCTACATCGAGAGAAGGAAGAAACCCGCACCAAAACTAAAGCAATCGAAGCAGAAATGGCCATCATACGAGACCAGATTCTACTTCGACCGAGGGACGACCCAGTTCCCGAGGCTGGACCGAGGCAGGTTCCAGTTGCTGACCCTCGACCGAGGCAGGTTCCAGTACCAGACGCCCCGGCCGAGATACATCCACCTCGGATGCCAGTCCGAGATGTTCTTCTTGCAGGAATCCCACAAACCCTAGGTCAAAGGATGGACCCTAATCAACAACTGAGGCGTCCAGGAGTCAACCTAGGAGATCCAGCGGACCATGACTACGAACTTCGACCGCAAGTTCTATCCATGATTCGCCAATGCCAATTCGGAGGGATGGAGAAGGAATCACCACATCAACATCTTCAAAACTACAAGATCTTGATGGAAACCTTGCGACCTTCCAGAATTGAAAATAACAACTACAAGCTAAGACCTTTTTACTTTTCTTTAAAGGATAGAGCTCTTACTTGATATCAATCTCTTCCTCCAGGAAAAATTAGCACATGGGAGGAGATGACGACGGAATTCTTAACCAAATTCTTTCCCCCCTCAAAGACAGCTCTAATGAGAGGGAAGATCAATGCTTTCATTATGAAGGACAGGGAGAGCTTGTCCAAGTCATGGGAGAGATTCAAGGACATCCTTCTGGATTGCCCACATCATGGGATTCCAAAGATCGAGTTGTTGGAGATCTACTTCAAAGGACTGGACGGAAGCACCCAGTTCAATCTCCAACTACTCTCCGCCGGTACCTTCATGGACATGGTGATTGATGAGGCTTGGGACTTCATTGAGAAGCAAGCCTTGCATATGGAAAAGTACACCCACCAAGGAGCTGAAGGTGGAATTAAAAGAGTCAACTTTCAAGAGACTCAATCCAACAACAATCAACTCACGTCTTTGAAGAATGACGTGAAGCAATTGAAGGAACTCTTGGTTGCTCAAACCAAGAAGGAAGAGCAAGGACAAAGGAACAACAACAATGGATACCGTAACAACAAAAACGGTTCCCGGAACAATAACAACAACTACAACAACAATAATAGAGGATCCAATAGCAACAATTGGAGGACGAACAATCAAAACAACTAGAATCTTGGTAACAATTATTCTAACTCCAACTCTAATAATTCCTCTAACCCTTTCCTCTCTTCCCCTTCTTCTTCTTCTACTCCATTAAAGAGCCAAGGGCAAGGATCAAGTTCGTCTCAGCCAGAAAAGAAAGACACAGTTCTGGAGGCCATCTTGATCAAGCTTAGCGCTATGGAGAATTCTATGACTTCATTTTCGAGGGCCCAAAAGTCCTTCGAACAACAACTTGCGAGTAGAGCGAATGAAGCGCCAAGAGATCCAGGGAAGCTTCCAGCAAAGACGGAAAGCAACCCTAAGGGCCAGTGCATGGCCATAACGACGAGGAGTGGACTTAAAACTGCAGATCCAGTACCTCGTTCGACGCAGACCACCTCGGTCCAGATCCAGTCGAAGAACACCTCGACCGAGATGCCAACCGAGGCGGAGCAACAGAAAGCGGAAGGGAAAACTGAAGTTTATGTTCCACCTCCTGCATACAAACCACCACTTCCATTCCCTCAGTCCAGAGCCAGAGCACATCTAGACAAGCACTTTGGTAAGTTCCTTGACTTGATGAACAAGCTGCATATTAACATTCCTTTTCTTGATGCTATTCTAGGAATGCCCGCCTATGAGAAATTCTTAAAGGAGATCCTATCAAGGAAAAGGAAATTGGAAGACTTTGGTGAAGTTAGGATGACATCTAAATCCTCGGAGCTTATTAAGATCATGAAGGAGAAGATGCCACCTAAGTTAAGAGATCCCGTCTCATTTAGCATTCCCATTCAAGTTGGGGATGTCACTTGTGAAGCCCTTTGTGATCTAGGTGCCAGCGTGAGCATCATTCCGCTGGAGCTATGTACGAAGATCGGACTTGGAGAGCCCAAGCCGGTCAAGATTCGACTTTATATGGCGGATCGCTCCATCACCCATCCCGTGAGGATCTTGGAGGACGTTCCGATCAAGTTAGGTAACTTCTATCTACCTATAGATTTTGTCGTACTTGACATTCCCGCAGATTATCCTGTTCCTATTATTCTTGGGAGGCCATTTCTAGCAACTTCGGGTTGCAATGTGGATTGCAAGAACGCCAAGTTGAAATTCAACATTGGTGGCGATGAGGTGGAGTTCGCACTACTTGCAGCCATGAAAGGGGAGCAGCTAACTGATGATATCTTCAACATCTACGATGAAGAAGAATCAAGAGAATTGGTGAGCTCTATCCTTATTACCGATCCACTCGAAAGAGTTCTAAGTTTTAGTTTAATAGAGGAAGGTATAGATGCTTCTTGTGATGCAGATATACGGAGCTTGAAGGCACTGGAAGAAGATCCAGGAGCTAAAACTGAGAAGCTAATCCAGGAGACGAAGATCTCCAGTTTCGGTTCCAGTTGCAGTACCTCGACCGAGGCACTTCCTGGACTGAGCGAGGCGATTGAAGAACATCTCGGTCAACGCCTCTGCGCCTCGACCGCGGTCGATGGCGAGATGATGTCAACTGAGATTACTGAGAATAATAATCTTCTTACTCACTTCTCTGAAATTCATCCTCAGTTGGTGGAACATTCCATCCACCAACTTTCTGATAAGAACGGACCTTGGTATGCTGACATTGTAAATTATCTTGTTTGCCAGGAAACACCGCCCGGATTGACTTACTCTCAAAAGAAGAGATTCTTCAAGGAAGTACGACATTATTACTGGGATGAGCCGTTGCTATTCAAGCGCGGACCGGATGAGATGCTTCGTAGATGCATTCCGGAAGATGAGGTTAATAGCGTTATACGGCATTGCCATTTGCTTCCTTGTGGAGGACATGCTAGCACCGATAAAACATGCGCTAAGGTATTGCGTTCCGGTTTCTTTTGGCCTACATTATTTAAAGATGTACAAGCTTTTGTTGTCTCTTGTGATGCATGCCAAAGAACAGGGAAATTATCAAGGAGGAACGAGATGCCACTTAATAACATCCAAGAGGTGGAAATCTTCGATGTATGGGGGATTGACTTCATGGGACCTTTCCCATCCTCCGGAGGAAACCTCTATATCCTTCTTGCGGTTGACTACGTCTCTAGATGGGTTGAAGCCATTGCTTCCCCCACTAATGACGCCAAGGTGGTGGTAAAGTTCCTAAACAGGACTATCTTTCCACGGTTTTGAACTCCGCGCATCATCATCAGCGATGGAGGAACGCATTTCATCAACCGGAAGTTCAAGGCACTTCTATCAAAGTATGGGGTAACCCATAAGGTATCAACCGCTTATCACCCTCAAACTAGTGGACAGGTCGAGATCTCGAATAGAGAAATCAAAGCAATTTTGGAGAAGACCGTCTCTAGAATAAGGAAAGATTGGTCCATGAAGTTGGACGATGCTCTTTGGGCGTACAGGACCGCATTTAAGACCCCATAGGTACCACCCCTTACAATTTGGTATATGGGAAGTCTTGCCATTTGCCCGTCGAATTGGAACACAAAGTGTATTGGGCGATCAAATGGTTGAATTTCGACATTAAGGAGGCCGGCGAGAAGCGACTATTGGAACTCAACGAGCTGGAGGAGCTGCGTTTGAACGCTTATGAGAATGCCAAAATCTACAAGGAAAGGACGAAGAGATGGCATGACAAGCGTATCGTCCCAAAGGAGCTTAACGAAGGAGACTTAGTTCTGCTCTTCAACTCCCGCCTCCGCCTTTTTCCAGGTAAGTTAAAATCCAGATGGACCGGACCTTATGTTGTGAAACATGTTTTTCCTCATGGTGCAGTTGAGATATGGGGCGAAACTAGCGGAAGCTTCAAGGTCAACGGTCATAGACTTAAGAAGTACCAGCCGGAAACACCGGTTGAGGAGGTTGCACCAATATACCTCATTTGAGACGTATTATGGTCCAGCTAGCGACCTTAAATCAAGCGCTTCTTGGGAGGCAACCCAAGGTATTGCTTTCTTTTCCCGTTTTCTAATCTAGCTTAGATGGTTTGCTTTTGCTTTGTTTTGTTTGTTTTTGGCGTCCTAGACAGATAACAGGAGACATCTAAGGAAGGAGCATAACTGGAAGTTCAGAAGTTCGAGAATTCGAGAAGACGAAGTTTGACTGAGACACCTCGGTCCAGTCGAGGACACCTCGACCGAGTTGATTCTTGAGCAACCGAGGCGACTAGGGTTTCTGCAGAACCACCTCTGTCCGTGCCACCTCGGTGCAGTCGAGACCATCTCGACCGAGGTGACAGCAGTTCCAGGAACAGTATAAAAAGAAAATTTTTTTTCTATTTTCACTTTTACCTACTTCGACTCGACCGCGGCGCTCTTCCACCTCGCTTCCTCCAAATCTTGCTCGTTTTCGAAGATTTCCGCTTCCAAACTGCGATTGAAGGGTAGAGGATCCTATTACAAGTGCAGATCTGCGAATAAATCAAACGAATCGACCGAAACGAGGTAAAACAATCGAAACCCTAACTCGTTCATTCGTTTCGATTTGGGCTTTGGTTGCCCCTGAATCTGCTAGGAAAAGGCTTAAGTACCCCATAGGAAGCAATTGTAGTGAATTTTGGGGGAAAAGAACTGGATTTCTGAGATTTGAATCGAAAGCTGTTACGCCTCGGTCCAGTCGAACTGCATCTCGACCGAGGTGATTCTTGAGGATTGTCAGCGACCGAGGTACTCTGACAGTAGCTGAAAAAAAAAAGAGTTTCGATCGTCGCCTTGCCCTCAGAGATAGATCCACACCCTCCCCTCCTTCCTCTTCTTCCCGACCTTACCGCCCGGTGATCCACGAGAGATGCCGGGTAGATTATGAGCGTATAGCTAGCCGTCCAGTGATTGCACCACGTTTTCTGGACGTGTCGGCTTTTGATTGCCTAGGGGTAGACGGAGACCTTAGGCGGATGATCACCACAGTCGGGCTGGATCAGTTTACTGAGATCCGAGCCCCAACTTACTTGGAGCCGACCCTAGAGTTCGTTAGCTCCTTTTCCTACCTTCCCACAGAGCAGTCTGTGAAGTACCGGTTGATGAACCGGAACTTCACAGTTCCCTTAGAGGTTTGGAGAGAGATTTTCGGCTTCCCTGAGCCCACCGCCACTGACTTCCCCTCCCGATCTGTAGCTAGGGTGTTCTGGGGGCAGATTGCCCATATTACTGAGCATGCATATAGATGGCGCCCTGGAGATTCCAAGGAGAAGGTCATCTTCCACCTTGCCTTCAGATTAGCCCATAGGATATTCAGCGAGACACTTCTGGCGCGTACTGAGACGCCCCAGAAGATCCGACAGGGCGAGCTTTTTAGTCTTTACTGTATGGTTACAGGGGGTTTCCCAGACTTTGGCTTGATCTTGGCAGAGGACCTGCACAAGATCAAGGCCAAAGCGAAGGGAGATATCTGCTGCGGCGGTCTAGTCACCCACATAGCTGCTTTTCATGGGATGGACCTTAGTGTATGTACGATGGTGGCGGCTCCGAAGCCGCTTGGGTTGCAGGAGATGATCACTCGGAGGATTCTAGTTCCCCGAGGTCTGACCACTCCATATGTTGCTATGCCGTGGGAGCGGACTGCGCCACAGGGGATCCGCTGGTCTGCTCAGTTCACAGTTTTCGATCCACATTATTGGCAGACAGCTTGGGCTCCACTGATGGAGGATCATAGGGAGGCAGCAGCAGCCCCAGCTGAGGATGAGGAGGAGGAGGCTGACGATGATGAGGACACTGTAGACGAGAGAGATGGTGGAGTCCCGATGGATACAGGGATAGATACTGCAGGGACGAGCGCACCGCCGATCATAGACTTGGATGATGAGGAGGATACTGAGCCTACACCTGCTGCACCTCCTACTAGATCTGCTAGGCGTCGGACACGCCGTCATAGAGATTCTGAGGTTCATCGTCGGATCGATGACCTGACAGATCAGATGATAGATTCATATGCTGCCCTTACTGTGGACATGCATGAGAGATTTGCTGCCCAGCACCGACACATTGACAGCTGGACTCATCAGATGTTAGAGGGGCAGCACTATCAGCGCAGGATGATGGAGCTACAGTTCCAGCAGACTATGGGCTATCAGTTCGACCCGACTCAGTATCCGTACGTACCACCACCACCACCACCGGATCAGGACTACTGATGAGCTGCAGGATTTTCTTTATTATATTTTTATGCAGTTCAGCTATTTATCCGGTGAGTACTCTTGTCTCTAGACTTATATTGACCCACTCGGACAGTGTGTCCCAAGTATGGGGTATTTGTATTTATGTGATGACTTTGATGTACTTATTTGATGATTTCGATGTACGCACATTTGATCGGATATTTCATATTGATGCTTCAGTTGCCTTTATATGTTTATCTGATATTACATGCATACCTACAAGTTTTTGATTGAGAAAAACGTCGAAACTAAAAAAAAATGGTTTTAAAAAAATTTTTTTTGACCTCGACCGAGCCAGTCTTGGCCGAACGAGGCGTTTCACCTCGGTTGAACCAAGAACACCTCGACCGAGGTGGGTTAACTGAGAGTTTTAGAAAACGATTTTTGTGTTGCTTATCTGGATATGATCTCAGTGAAGATCTTGTTTACTGACTGGTTTTAAATTCTTTATGTGTTTGAAAGGTTTTATATTATGTTTAAGTTGCTAAATGCTTTGTTTGAAATTATTGGCATGTTTAATACTTTATTTTTATCCAAATTTTGTTGAATTTTGAAGGTTGACACCACAAGATAAGTTCTCTCACTTTCTTCCTGGAAAGACCAAGGCAATTCATTCTTCTCTCTTCTTCTTGATCATGCTTAGCCCCTCATATACATTTTGCCTCCCTTACCTATCCGGGAATTTGGAAGCAAGCGAAGTGGTGAAAGCAAGTGAAGCAAAAATTGAGAAGTTGCTGGAAGTGAAAGTGTTAGAAAGCAATAATAGGTTTGGGGAAGTCAATCATGAAGATGAGTAACTCGGCACCATTCACATAGCCGGGTGTTTGTGTCTTGCCAAAATCGGATTGAGCGATATTCCTAACGGGTCATGGTATGTGCATCAAGGGTTTGATGCATCTCAAGAAATTGATGATTGCTGATTTCCTAGGCTTCGGTTATTATGCACCTCTGTCCATGCATCCCAAAAAGTAAAGTAAAAAGAAAAAAAGTGTGAAATAAGCAAAGCTTATTGGTGGAAGATGTTGCAAGTCAAAGTGAAAGTGAAGTTCATCCTTTTCCCGGAGTCTAGCACCACATTACCTTACATACATCCCTACCCTACACGTTTCTTGACCTTTTCTTTTGGGAAGTCCTTGAGACCTTGAGCTTGTTGATTGACTTAGTGGTTTAAACTGGATTATACATGATTAATTTTGATAATTATGATTTATTATGCATTCTATGGTTTTATGCAAAGATGAACAACTTTCCTATTTATAAAATGTTTTGAGCATATTGAGTTTTTAATTCCATGAAGTATTCTCTTAGAGTGATCTATGATTGTAACACACCATAAAATGTTTTTGAAAGACTTTTCATTGATTTTCTTGACTTATAATCCATTCTATCTTGTCTTCTATATGCGGAACTTGCTTAGGGACAAGCAAGGGCTAAGTATGGGGTATTTTGATAGCATGAATTATAGTCTATATTTTGGGGTCTGTTTGGACGTTTTATCTTCAATAATCTGCATGTTAGCATGTATAATATGTGATTATATTACCATTTCATCTACCTTTGCGGGAATCGAGGTCTACACCTAGTTTTGCTATAATTGCAGGTAAAATGGTATGTTTTACATCAAAAAGGAGTAAAAGGAGTCATGAGTCATTTGGAGCTACATTGAGGAGCATAAGGAACCATCCAGGGAGCATAGCCATGGATTAAAGATTCACTTTGGACCAGTTTCGAGAGATTTCACATTCAGTTATGACTCACCTCGGTTAACCAGAGATTCATCTCGACCGAGGTGATCCAGAGACGCCGACTCGACCGAGGCGAACACCTAGGACGCGGTGAGAATATTTTATTCTTGGCTGAGATCTTTTATCTTTGGAAGGTGATCTTATATTTTTGGGCTTGGCTCCTGGAAGGAAGAAGATCTTATATTTTACCTATTTTTATGGGAGAAGATCTTTCTAAGATATTTTATCTTTGGAGGGTTATTTTCCTATAAAAAGGGTTGGATTTTCCATAAATCCGGCATCCGCATACAGTTGGAAATCCGCATACAGTTGGAAATCCGCATACAGTTGGAGATCCGCTATCATATCACATACATCTTGCTTACGAGGAGATCTCGCATACATCGCTGCAATTATACTCCAGTTGGGAGTTTTGAAGAACCTTTTTGAAGGTTGAAGGAAGATTGAAGATCATAGCTTTTATAGCTTTTTGAAGGGTTTTGTAAGATTGTCTTTAATTCCCTTCCTTGTTGTCTTGTCTTGTTGGATTGCTATCCAAGGAACGCTTTGTTGTGATATTTGATTCAGTTATTGAAGTCTTTTTCATTAAATTCTTCTTGTTCAAATATTCACCTTCTTCCCATATATTTAATACTTTCATAATGATGATGAGTGGCTAATTTCCTTGTGTGATTCTAGGGTGATTGGCTGAAGGTTGTGGGAAAAACAATGATAGAATAATCTTAGATTCCAGTAGGACCCTGAAAGTTCGAGTCTTTAACCTTAACCCTAAGCATCTCGTTCAGTCGATGAACATCTCGGCCGGGGTGGAATCTGGCTGACCGAGGTGACTTGTCTGATCCTAAACTGAGAGTTAAATGTTAGAGTTTGCCAAATCCTATTCTTATTACACCTTTCCTGGTTCAATGCAAGCTTAGGATGAGACTTACCCGGTAATTCCTTAGTTTGTGTACCAACGATCATAAGCGTAGGTAATAAAGGTTTATCCTTTATTGGGGTTTGAGTGTGCTTCCATCCCATCTTTGTGAGTTAGCCTGAGACTTACCCGGTAAAGGTTGATTCTATTCCCTTAGATGGTGTGTTAGTTTGAGGTTATAGTTCTTTATCTTAATTCCTTGAGACTTACCCGGTAATAGGAGTTACGGTTTAGGATTAGTGAGTAGTGAGACTTACCCGGTGATCTAGTCCACTTTTGTAACACCTTCCCCTTGCGAAAATCTCAGCTTTGTCCGCTTATCTTTAGATCTTGAGTTGGAACCACAACTAGACGATTTAATCCCTAGAATTGCACGTTTGCTTTATTGACTTCTTATTCATCTTTGATTGTGTTAATCGCTCTTGTGGTCAGTATTCACGAAGCTTACCGTTATTGACTTTGTTTCACCGAGTCCATGTGATTGACCCTTGGAATTTCTTTCTTTTTACTACGATTGACCCGTACACTGCGGGTTCGCATCCTTGTTTTAAGCTTAAGTCTAGGGTTATAAATTTAAAGCTTGCACACACCATTTGGAGCGAACAGAGCTCTTGCTCGTGATTGTGGGAACGGTAGTGGTGGCTTGTATGGAGGTGGTGGTACATAGGTTGGCTCTACATTTTTGCTCTTGCCTCCATCTCTTTGCAAAGTCTCTTCCTCTACCACCACTTGTTTCCCTTTAGCATTCTCCTTGGGCAAAGGATCTTTCATGCTCAACCCACTCCTTGTTGTGATAGCCAACACTTGCCCTCTTGGGTTGTCTTCGGTTCTTCCGGGAAGCTTTCCCGGATCTCTATGGGCTTCACCCGCCTTGTGGAACACTTGTGCTTCAAAAACCTTTTGAGCTTTAGAGATTGAAGTCACGGTGCTCTCTAGACCACTCAACCTTCCAAGCAATTGCTCAAACATCATTTCGGTTCTATCCTTTGGAGGTTGAGTAAATCCGGGTGGAGGTTCTTGTGAAGCTTTTGGTGGTGGAGTTGTGCTTGTGGAAGCGGGAGGGTTCAAGGCTCCATCCGGGTTAGAGTAGGAAAATCCGGGATGGTTGTGGTTGGGCCGGTAATTGTTGAATTGCCGGTTGTTGTTGAAATTCCTTGGGCCTTGATAATTGTTGTAATTGCCCCTTCCCATGTAACTCACATCCTCCTCCTTGGAAGATAAGTTAGCTTGTGGAAGCACTTGAGGAGTTGCTTGGTTCTTCAAAGTTATAGCACACAACTCCCTCAAGGACTTCAACTCGTTGTTGATGACGTCAAGCTTGAAATTGTTCATGGTGACCTCACTCACCTCATATGCTCCCGCCTTTCTCCCTTCACTCTTCCTATGGGAGTACTTCTTAATCACTAGAGCTTGCTTCTGCACAAACTCCCAAGCTTCATCTACATGCTTCTCCATGAAAGTCCCACCGGAAAGAGATTGGAGCTTGAATTGGCTATCTTCATCAAGTCCCTTGAAGTAGATCTCCAATAGCTCAATTTTCGGTATGCATTGGTGTGGACAATCTAGGAGAAGATCTTTGAACCTCTCCCAAGACTTGAATAAACTTTCTCTATCCTTCATCACGAAGGCATTGATCTTCCCTCTTAACTCGGTAGTCTTGGAAGGTGGGAAGAACTTAGTCAAAAACTCGGTTGTCATCTCCTCCCAAGTACCAACTCGCCCTTGTGGAATAGATTGATACCAAGCCAAGGCTTTATCCTTAAGAGAGAAGGAAAAAGCCCTAAGCTTATGGTTGTTGTTCTCCAATCTTGGCGGTCTAAGAGTCTCCATCAAAATCTCGTAGTTCATCAAGTGTTGATGAGGAGACTCTCCTTCCATCCCTCCAAATTGATTATGCCGGATCATTTGTAGAACTTGAGGGCGGAGCTCGTAATCATGGGCTGCGGGATCTCCTAAGTTCACACCCGGACGGTGTGCTCTTTGTGCCGGATCCATACGTTGCCCCAACGTTTGTGGCTCTTCCATAGCAATGGGCACAACCCTAATATTTACCGCCGCCGGCTGCGGTTGTGGTGGAGGTGGAGGAGGTTGCTGACGATGAAGCTCTCTTTGCACAAGAGCTTGCCTAATCTCCTCAATCTCCCTCCTAGTTGCCTCTTGCCTCTCATTGGCAAGTCTCCTTTCATTCTCCAAAGCCTCATCTCTTATCCTAATTTGCTCTAAAGCTTCATCCAACTCGGCTTGGAGATCTCTTCCGGCCATCTCCTTTCCCCTTTTTATGCTCTTGGATCTAGATCTAAGGGTTTTCTCCGGTTCGGGATCGAATGGAGCTAAACCCTTTCCACGAGATCTTCGCATACACCTAAAGAGTGAGATGTCCTGAAAAGCAAAGACACAAACCAAAAAGAGATCAAAGGCAACAAGAAAGATCTACACTATAAACAATCACAAAATAAACTCAATCTAGACCTAGTCCCCAGCAACGGCGCCAAAAACTTGTTACGCTCAGGATGTGTGCACAATAAGCTTTAAATTTATACTCGTTATATTTCTCCTAACTCCTAGCGCACCCGCAGTGTACGGGACGTTCGTAGTATGGATAGTATTCCGAGGTCGAACACAAAGACTAAGGTGAGATTGATTCGGTTTATGATTGAGTTTAGTGAAGATCTAGGTTGAGAAAAGAGAGAAATAAAGAAATGAAAATCTCAATTGTTTTTGGTTGGTTTTTAGGTGATCAATCAAGGATCACAATTCATGCAAAAGTAAGCAATCAACTAAGCTAACGAATCAACATAAAGAAACAAGCTAAACACGAGATATGAATCAAAAGAGAGAAACGGATTCTAGGGGTTGGAAATTCCGATTATGGCATAGGACTCAAGCTATCTAATTCCTCGGATGATTTATGATATGTCGGGAGTAAATGTTCTAGAGTGGGATCAATCACCGGGTAAGTCTCATGGTCCATTAATCCATTCCTAAGATCTCATTACCGGGTAAGTCTCTAAGAACCTAAGGATTGAAATTCTACACAAACCGGATTTTTGCCTAGAGGTCTAACCTATCCTTACCGGGTAAGTCTCGGAAAGGGAAGTTCTAAGCAACTATCCTAGCACACTTAGTCCAATGGCGGCTTGTGAGGCTCACCACTACCTAGGGGTTGTAATCTTCGAAATCTAAGGGTAAGAATCACCGGGTAGGTCTTTTCTAACACTTAGTAGCTAACACTAGGTCATCCTAGGTTAGATTAACTCAACAAACACCTAGGATTTCAACATTCTAACAATCTAAAGCTAGATTCATCGAACCAGGGAGAATCACGGGCTGTTCTACACATCCACGGCTGTGGAATGGGAAGATCCACCCGTGGACTTCAACAGAGAGTTCGTTCTTGTAAGTTACTCATCCAAAGGTAAATCTAAGTGCATCCTATCATAGTCCTAGCCACAATCATGCTTTCCTTACCCTAGAATCACATCTATTTAGCCTACAACATTCATCATAACAATCGAAATCATCATACATAAAATCATAGCATTCATTTGCAAGATAATGAAGGGGGAAGAGATGAACAAGTAAGAAAACAAAACCAAGCTGAAGTTTAGATAAGAATGACTCACAACCCTTCCAAAAGAAGGTTCAAATGGTTCATACAACTCTAGAAATCAAATCCGATACTCTTCACTACAAAAGCTATCAAAGTGTGGCAATGGTGTGTTCTTCCTTCTCCTCTCCAATGAAGCTTTTCTCCAATGGTAGCCTTCTTCTTCCTTCCTTGTTTGAATCTTCTTGTTGAGAGAGTATTTTTTTTTGATTGGATGATGGTGGATAATGGAGGGCTGCTCCAAGATGATTCTCTCAGCCAATGCAGGACCACTTTTATAACAATTTTGCATGAGCTGACCATAAGAATCGTGGCACAGCTGTCACAAGAATCTGGCAAAATCCACGGGTAGAACCACGGCCGTGGACTTGCTCCTAACCGTGGTTTTGCTCCAGAAACCTTCTTAGGCTCGTTTAGCTATGATTTGGTGCATGGCTTGTGTTGGCAAAGTTCCATGAGTCTCCTTTGGCCTCTAGTTTGCATCCTAATGAGTCCGAGGGTGTGTCATCTCGAGGATTGATTCTCGAATGCATCGGTTTAGCTCCTAAATCTCCCAAAATACCTATAAAACAAGCACAAGTCCGTGTAGACGTCTATCTCGACAAAATACATGAATTGAGTGCAAAACGTCGTGAACTAATGCTAAACCATGCATGAATGAGTGAGAAATCTATCTAAAAGAGTGTCTAAATCTAAGTCATAAATCGTGTTATCAGCAATCATGCATCAAATAGGTGAAGGCATGGAAAGACAATTGTACTTAACTCAAAAGCATGTACAAAATGTAAAAATGAAGAAACCAAGAAGATCAAGAGAATATCCAATCTAGATTACTAAGTCTTACAAACATGCAAATAGGTCATAAGGTCTTATGAACTTAAAAGGCCAAGAAACGTTGTGATTAGGTGGGGATTTTTCTAGGCTATGTGGTGCTAATCCGGGAATGGAACTAACTCCACAATCTTGTCCTCGATCAACTTCCCTCAAGTGTATATTTTTCTCTATCTTTTCTTTCTTTTCTTTTTCTTTCACTTATTTTTGAGACAATGGCATTGGTGTACAAAAGCCGAAACCTTGGTGATTAGCCATCCTCGGGTTTTTTTTATTTTTCGAGGTGCATCCACACCGGGCACACATACCAAAGCTCGTTAGGACTATTGGTTTATTTGACTTTGGCAAGGCACCAACACCCGATTATGTGAAGTGTACCGAGATACTTGTCATTTAAGCAAACGTCCCCAAGCCTATATTTTTGGCTAAACTTTCACAACAAATTCAGCATTTTATGCATGATATTCTTTCATCAACATTTTCACCCCATACTTGCTTTTCACACACATCAACACACTATCATGCTCCTATTCCCGGATGGGTCAAAAGAGGTTAATTTATATCCATTGAGGTGCTCAAGCAATCATGATCAAGATGAGAAGTAGAGAAAGATGAATTGCCTCATTCATTCCTAGATGGTATGCAAGAACTAGCATGTAATTTCGACTTTCAATACTCAATTCATCCTCGGCAAACATCATGATCACAAATCATTCATGGGATTCAAGAGAAGTATTTCAAGTCCACATATGCATTCATCAATTTAACACATAAGGCCATCCATAGCTAATCCACAAGACAAGATTCATCATTAGGGTCATATCCAAGCCTAGAAAGCACAAAAAAATTTTAAATTTTCTGAATTTTTATGGGATTTTTCGAAATGAATATGTCCAATGCAAGTCATGTGAAAATGTTAAACTACCCTAGATGCTCATCATGCAAAGGATTATGCAAACCCCACCCCATACTTAGAAACACATTGTCCCCAATGTGTAAATGAAGTAAAGAAGAGTGAAAGAAGGTTCTCACAACGTAAAAGTGATTTGCTATGGTATTTGGGATTCTCAAGTGGAATTGATGTTGGATGATCCTATCAACCATGGTAGAGAGCTCTAAGTATTCATCAAGGCGTCGGGACCCGCGCTAGGCACCGCTAGCCGTCCAAGTTCCGCGTCCGCTCCACCCATAATCGATGAGGGTTTCATCATCATCATTCACTTGCCAAGCAAGGCTTCCAATGCTACTAAGGCTCTAGCACACACACTAAGCACACGAAACACACACAAAGATAGAAAAATCTAAAACAAAAACAAAACAAGAAAGGGAAAAACGTTACCAATGGGTTGCCTCCCACCAAGCGCTTCTTTAAGGTCATTAGCTTGACCAAACTTGGGGCGTCTACTCAAGGTAAAGTGGGGCAATCATATCCACCAGAGCTCCCGGGATATACTTCTTCAACCGGTGCCCGTTTACCTTAAAGTTTTCACAATGCTCCCCTCCTATCTCAATGGCTCCATGGGGAAAGATCTTCTTCACCACATATGGCCCGGTCCATCTTGATTTGAGCTTTCCGGGAAAGAGCCGCATCCTTGAGTTGAAGAGAAGGATAAGGTCTCCTTCACTCAACTCCTTTGGGATGATCCTCTTGTCATGCCATCGTTTGGTTCTTTCCTTGTAGATCCGGGCATTCTCATAAGCATCCAACCGGATCTCCTCTAGAGCATTCATATCAAGCATCCTCTTCTCTCCCGCCTCCTTGAGGTCAAAATTTAGCCACTTGATGGCCCAATGCGCTCTATGCTCTATTTCTACCGGAAGGTGGCAAGACTTGCCATGGACCAACTTGTAAGGAGTGGTGCCGATTGGTGTCTTGACAGCGGTCCTATATGCCCACAAGGCATCATTGAGCTTCATAGCCCAATTCTTTCTAGTTCTAGACACCGTTTTCTCGAGAATAGCCTTTATCTCCCGGTTGGAGATCTCCACTTGGCCACTAGTTTGGGGATGGTAAGGTGTTGCCACCTTATGGGTCACCCCATACTTAGCCAAAAGTGCCCCAAAGTTCCTATTGGTGAAGTGCTTCCCTCCATCACTTATGATCACCCTTGGTGTTCCAAATCTAGGAAAGATCACTCGGTTGAAGAACCGCACCACAACCTTGGCGTCATTTGTAGGAGAAGCGATTGCCTCCACCCATCTTGAAACATAGTCAACTGCCAATAGGATGTAGAGGTTGCCACATGAAGAAGGGAATGGTCCCATGAAGTCCACACCCCACACATCAAATATTTCCACTTCTTGTATGTTGTTCAAGGGCATCTCATTCTTCCTTGAGATGTTGCCCGCCCTTTGGCAAGCATCACAAGCTACAACAAAGCCTTGCACATCCTTGAACAAACTTGGCCAAAAGAAGCCCGATTGTAACACCTTAGCACATGTCTTGTGTGAGCTAGCATGCCCTCCACATGGCAAGGAATGACAATGGCGGATCACACTCTCCACTTCATCCTCCGGTATGCATCTTCTAAACATTCCATCCGGCCCTCTCTTGAACAAAAGTGGCTCGCTCCAATAGTAGTGCCTCACATCCTTGAAGAACTTCTTCCTTTGGGCATATGTCAAACCGGGAGGAACTTCCTCACACACTAAGTAGTTCACGATGTCGGCAAACCATGGCTCACTTCCTCTAGACACTTGGAACAAACATTCCTCCACCATATGCAATTGCTCATCCCGGAATGAGTCATCAATCGGGATGTCATCTCCTTCAAGCTCTAATGGAGGCAATCTACTAAGGTGATCCGCCACTGAGTTCTCGGATCCCTTCTTGTCCCGGATTTCCAAATCAAACTCTTGTAGAAGAAGGATCCACCGAATCAACCTAGGCTTGGCATCCTTCTTGGTAAGTAGATAACGGATCGCAGCATGATCCGTATAAACTATGACCTTCGCTCCAACAAGATATGAGCGGAACTTCTCAAAAGCATACACCACCGCTAGCAACTCCTTCTCGGTGGTAGCGTAATTGAGTTGGACATCATCTAGCGTCTTGCTAGCATAATAAATGGCATGAGTGCGCCCCTCTTTCCTTTTCCCCAAAACAGCCCCAACGGCTACATCGCTTGCATCACACATGATCTCAAACGGTAAACTCCAATCCGGAGGTTGCATGACAGGTGCGGAGATCAAGGCGTTCTTCAACCTATAAAAAGCCTCAAGACAATCTTTGAAAAAGACAAAATCAACATCCTTCATTAGTAGGTTAGTGAGAGGCTTAGAGATTTTAGAGAAATCTTGAATAAACCTCCGGTAAAAACCGGCATGCCCTAAGAAACTCCTTACCCCCTTCACCGAGGTAGGTGGTGGCAACTTCTCTATCGTTTCAATCTTGGCCCTATCAACCTCAATGCCACGGTTGGACACCAAGTGTCCCAACACAATACCTTCACTTACCATGAAGTGGCATTTTTCCCAATTCAAGACATGATTTGTCTCCTCACATCTTTGCAATACGAATGACAAGTTAGCTAAGCAACTATCAAAGGAAGAACCATAAACAGAGAAATCATCCATGAACACTTCCATGATATTTTCAATGTATTCCGAAAAGATAGCCATCATACACCTTTGGAAGGTGGCGGGTGCATTACACAACCCAAATGGCATTCTCCTATATGCAAAAGTACCCCATGGACATGTAAATGTGGTTTTCTCTTGGTCATCAGGGTGGATGGGGATTTGGAAGAATCCACTATAGCCATCTAAGAAGCAAAAATGAGAATGTTAAGCTAACCTTTCTAGCATTTGGTCAATGAAGAGGAGAGGGAAGTGATCTTTCCTAGAGGCCATGTTCAACTTCCTATAGTCAATGCACATTCTCCACCCCGTAACCGTCCTAGTTGGGATTAGTTCATGGTTCTCATTGGTCACTACGGTCATCCCACCCTTCTTAGGTACTACATGAAAGGGACTAACCCACTTACTATCCGAGATAGGGTAGATAATCCCCGCATCTAGCAAATAAATGATTTCCTTTTTGACTACCTCTTTCATTATGGGATTTAATCTCCTTTGATGTTCAATAGAGGGTTTATGATTATCTTCCATCAATATCTTATGCATGCACAAAGAAGGTTTTATGCCAACCAAGTCATCAATAGTATATCCAATGGCTTTCCTATGCAGTCTTAGTTCATGCAACAACTTAGCAAGTTCATCATCACTCAAGCATGCATTAACAATCACCGGATATGTTGAATTATCACCAAGAAAAGCATACTTCAAATGAGAGGGGAGGGGTTTGAGTTTAGGAGGACCTTTATCGATTGGAGACGATCCAAATAAGGTTGGATGAGATGAATCCAAAGCAAATGAAGGCTCTCCATGGCTCCTAGAAGCTTGATCATCATCAAGGGCTAATTCAGGGGAAACCACGGCCACATCCACGGTTTGTCCCAAGTCCACGGCCGTGGAAGCTCCCAAGCCTGCTTCTCGGAGTTTTGCAGAGAGTTCTACGGCCGTGGAACATAAATCTCGACCGTGGAACAAGCAGCTGTTCAGCACCTCTTCGTGGTCTTCATCTTCAACTCTTGTCTCCTTTTCTAGTGCTTCTAAGGCCTTGATCTCTTCATTGCAAGCCTCCTCAACACCTTCCTCCATCATACTTAGTGTAAGAACCTTCTCCAAGGGGTCCTTGATCAAGATCGAGCTCACAACTTCTCTAGATTCCTCTTGCTCGACTATGTTGAAGACATCCTCATCAAGGGTTGGCCCTTTCATCATTGTGGACAACTTGAACTTGATGTTCTCTTCTCCAATGTTGAAGGAGAGAGTCCCATTCTTGTAATCCACTAGGCATCCGGAGGTGGCTAGGAAAGGTCTTCCTAAGATGATGGAAACCGGATAGTCCGCCGGAATATCCAAGACAACAAAATCAAATGGCACATAGAATCCTCCTAGTTGCACCGGAATGTCTTCTAAGATCCCAACGGGATGAGTGATAGAACGGTCCGCCATATAGAGGGTCATCTTGACCGGCTTTGGCTCTCCTAGCCCAACCTTGTTGTAAAGTGCAAGCGGTATGATGCTTACACTTGCCCCAAGATCAGAAAGGGCCTCATACTTCACATCTCCCACTCCCATTGGGACACAAAAAGAACCCGGATCTCTTAGCTTGGGAGGCATTTCCTCCTTCATCGTTTGGATCAATTCCGAGGATCTCTTGGTCATTCTTATCT
The DNA here is from genome assembly GCA_033239125.1 of Fagopyrum homotropicum. Lineage (NCBI taxonomy): Eukaryota > Viridiplantae > Streptophyta > Magnoliopsida > Caryophyllales > Polygonaceae > Fagopyrum > Fagopyrum homotropicum. The sequence continues at coordinate 140,281,215 of BSWB01000003.1, read as the reverse complement.
CCCCATACTCCTCCAACTTCCTTTTGTTGGAGAGTATCTCTTTCAAGAACTTGCCATATGCCGGCATTCCTAAAATAGCATCCATGAACGGAATGTTAATATGCAATTTAGACATTAGTTCAAGGAACTTACCAAAGTGATTGTCCAAGCGAGCTCTTGCTCGTGATTGTGGGAATGGTAGTGGTGGTTTGTATGGAGGCGGTGCCACATATGTTGGCTCAACATCCTTGCTCTTGCCTCCATCTCCTTGCAAAGTCTCTTCCTCTATCACCACTTGTTTCCCTTTAGCATTCTCCTTGGGCAAAGGATCCTTCATGATCAACCCACTCCTTGTTGTGATGGCCAACACTTGGCCTCTTGGGTTGTCTTCGGTCCTTCCGGGAAGCTTTCCCGGATCTCTATGGGCTTCACCCGCCTTTTGGAACACTTGTGCTTCCAACACCTTTTGAGCTTTAGAGATTGAAGTCACGGTGCTCTCTAGACCACTCAACCTTCCAAGCAATTGCTCAAACATCATTTCAGTTCTATCCTTTGGAGGTTGAGTAAATCCGGGTGGAGGTTCTTGTGAAGCTTTTGGTGGTGGAGTTGTGCTTGTGGAAGCGGGAGGGTTCAAGGCTCCTTCCGGGTTAGAATAGGAAAACCCGGGATGGTTGTGGTTGGGCCGGTAATTGTTGAATTGCCGGTTGTTGTTGAAATTCCTTGGGCCTTGATAATTGTTGTAATTGCCCCTTCCCATGTAACTCACATCCTCCTCCTTGGAAGATAAGTTAGCTTGTGGAAGCACTTGAGGAGTTGCTTGGTTCTTTAAGGTTGTAGCACACAACTCCCTCAAGGACTTCAACTCATTGTTGATGGCGTCAAGCTTGAAATTGTTCATGGTGACCTCACTCACCTCATATGCTCCCGCCTTTCTCCCTTCACTCTTCCTATGGGAGTACTTCTCAATCACTAGAGCTTGCTTCTCCACAAACTCCCAAGCTTCATCTACATGCTTCTCCATGAAAGTCCCACCGGAAAGAGATTGGAGCTTGAATTGGCTATCTTCATCAAGTCCCTTGAAGTAGATCTCCAATAGCTCAATTTTTGGTATGCCATGGTGTGGACAATCTAGAAGAAGATCTTTGAACCTCTCCCAAGACTTGAATAAACTCTCTCTATCCCTCATCACGAAGGCATTGATCTTCCCTCTTAACAACTCGGTAGTCTTGGAAGGTGGGAAGAACTTAGTCAAAAACTCGGTTGTCATCTCCTCCCAAGTACCAACTCGCCCTTGTGGAATAGATTGATACCAAGCCAAGGCTTTATCCTTAAGAGAGAAGGAGAAATCCCTAAGCTTATGGTTGTTGCTCTCCAATCTTGGCGGTCTAAGAGTCTCCATCAAGATCTCATAGTTCATCAAGTGTTGATGAGCAGACTCTCTTTCCATCCCTCCAAATTGATTATGCCGGATCATTTGTAGAACTTGAGGGCGGAGTTCGTAATCATGAGCTGCGGGATCTCCTAAGTTCACAACCGGACGGTGTGCTCTTTGTGCCGGATCCATACGTTGCCCCAACGTTTGTGGCTCTTCCATAGCAATGGGCACAACCCTAATATTCACCGCCGCCGGCTGCGGTTGTGGTGGAGGTGGAGGAGGTTGTTGACAGTTAAGCTCTCTTTGCACAAGAGCTTGCCTAATCTCCTCAATCTCCCTCCTAGTTGCCTCTTGCCTCTCATTGGCAAGTCTCCTTTCATTCTCCAAAGCCTCATCTCTTATCCTAATTTGCTCTAAAGCTTCATCCAACTCGGCTTGGAGATCTCTTCCGGCCATCTCTTTTCCCTTCTTAATGCTCTTGGATCTAGATCTAAGGGTTTTCTCCGGTTCGGGATCGAATGGAGCTAAATCCTTGCCACGAGATCTTCGCATACACCTAAAGAGTGAGATGTCCTAAAAAGCAAAGACACAAACCAAAAAGAGATCAAAAGCAACAAGAAAGATCTACACTATAAACAATCACAAAATAGACTCAATCTAGACCTAGTCCCCGGCAACGGCGCCAAAAACTTGTTACGCTAAGATCGTGTGATGTTTGTACGCAATTAGCTTTAAATTTATACTCGTTATATTTATCCTAACTCCTAGCGAAACCCGCAGTGTACGGGTCGTTTGTAGTAGGGATAGTATTCCGAGGTCGAACACAAAGACTAAGGTGAGATTGATTCAATTAGTGATTAGGACTAGTGAAGATCTAGGCTAAGAAAAGAGAAGAAATAAAGAAATGAAAACTTCAATGTTTTGGTTGGTTTTTAGGTGATCAATCAAGGATCACCAAGCATGCAAAATAAACGGATCAACTATTCTAACAAATCAACTCCAACAAACAAACTAAACAAGATAGAGATCGAAGAAAGAAAAGCAGATTCTAGGGGTTGGAAAGTCCGATTATGGCATAAGACTCAAGCTATCTATTCATTCCTTGGATTAACTATGATCTATTGGGAGTAAGCATTTCTAGATTGGGATCAATTACCGGGTAGGTCTCATGGTCCACTAGTCCGTTCCTAAGGTCTTATCACCGGGTAGGTCTCTAAGAACTTAAGGATAGGATTTCTACACAAACCGGATTATTGCCTAGAGATCTAACCTATCTTTACCGGGTAAGTCTCGAAAGGGTTAGTTCTAAGCAGCTATCCTAGCACACTTAGTCCAATGGCGGCTTAAGAGGCTCACCACTACCTAGGGTTTGTGATCTTTGGAATCTAAGAGTAAGGATTACCGGGTAAGTCTCTCCTAACACTTAGTTGCTAACACTAGGTAACCCTAGGATAGATTTAATTCAACAAACACTTAGGATTTCAACATTCTTACTAACTAAGGCTAGATCCATCGAACCGGGGAAGATCACGGGTTGTTCTACCAAGTCCACGGCCGTGGTTTGGCAAGAACAAACCGTGGATCCTAACAGAGTCTACGTTCAAGCACATAAGTCATCCAAGGGTTGATCTAAGTCCATCCTATCATAGTCCTAGCCATAACCATTCCTTCCTTACCCTAGAATCACATCTATTTAGCCTACAACATGCATCATAACAATCGAAATCATCAAACATAAAATCATGGCTTCCATTTGCAAGATAATGAAGAGAAAGAGATGAACAAGTGAACTAAAACAAAACCAAGCTGAAAAATGGAATTAGAATAACTCACAACCCTTCTTAAAGAAGGTTCAAATGGTTCATACAACTCAGGAAATCGATTCCGAAACTCTTCACTACAAAGCTATCAAAATCTATCAATGGTGTGCTCTTCTTCTTCTCCAATCAAGCTCTTCTCCAATGGTAGCCTTCTTCTCCAATCTTCTTCCCAAGAATCTTCTTGTTGAGAGAATATTTTTGATTGGATGATAGTGGATAATGGAGGGCTGCTCCAAGATGATTCTCTCAGCCAATGCAGGACCACTTTTATACTACAACTTTGCAAGAGCTGGCCAAGAGATCGTGGCACAGCTGTCACGAAAATCTGGCAAAATCCACGGTTGAAACCACGGCCGTGGAGTGCCAGTAGACCGTGATTCTGTGCTTCAGCTTTGCCTTTGATCATTAAGCTTCGATTTAGTGCATGGCTTGTGTTGGCAAGGTTCCATGAGTCCTCCCTAGCCTTTAGCTTGCATCCTAATGAGTCCGAGGGTGTGTCATCTTGATGAACGATCCTCAAACGTATCGTTTTAGCTCCTAAATCTCCCAAAATACCTACAAAGCAATTCACAAGTCCGTGTAGACGTCTATCTCGACATAATATGTGAATTGAGTGCAAACGTCGTGAACTAGTGCTAAACCGTGCATGAATGAGCGAGAAATCTATCTAAATGATTATCTAAACCTAAGTCATAAATCGTGTTATCATGGATTATAGGTAATTGCCATTGATTTGGTTAGATTATTTATATTTTTGCATGTTTAAAATGAAATTTTTGAAGAAGCAGGTTTATCATCTATCTTTGCATACGGGATAAAACTTATCACTTATCATTGACAACAATCATTACACAAAGGAAAATATGTTTTTGCACTGGTAAATAGCTTAATAGCTTAAACTAGTAGGTATAGTTGCCATCGAATTGAATCTGTGAAAGTTCTATTTTGATTCTAGAGAACTCGATTCCTCCTTTCTACATTTAATTTGAGTTGGACCGATTTTTGCTCCCTGGCCAATTTTTGCAGCTTTAGTATTCCTCAATTTTGCTGCCTGGCCGATTTTTGCATTCAGATTTCTGTTCCTGGTTCATAGTCGTGTATAACTAAAAGAATGTATGAACTTCATACTCAATTCTTGAGAAGTTGGATGCAGACTTGCCTATGTCTATGCTCCAGTTTGTTGGTAGTTGTCCTAATAAGGCCGATGAACATAGATTGAAGACCTTAGTTGAGCAAGCTACTAAATTGAAAGTTGAAAGTCATGTGGAGTTCCATAAGAATATCATGTACAGTTTAGTAGTTTCACATTTCTCTCTTTGTTGAATCATGACAAACAATTACATTATATCTTTCATGTGACTAAACTCTGAGATGCATTTCCATGTGTCACAGGTTTTTCCAAAAGATGGTAAGTCGGCTGAGCTCAAAGAGCCCACCACATTTGGATTAGAGTGGTCTGAGCCACTAGTTACCTTCTGTCATGTGGAAGCTGGTCATCTCCTGCTGTGAGTACCTTTATCTGGGTCTTTTTGGATGTCATGCATTATAATGCATTAATGTAGTGAAGTTGTATTATAGGCTACAACTAGGGTGTTTGGAGGAGGCTAGCTGGAGCTGTGCTTTTTGGAGATAAGCTAGGGTGTTCTGGATGTAACGAGGCTAGCTGGAGCATACGTAGCACACACTTTGCAACTCATAGAACAAAACAAGACTTCACTTTTAGGTAAAATCAATACTATCTAAATTTAATCCAAAATCAAGAATCTATTACTGAAATACGTTGAACATAATTTTACTGTTGTTTCTATACAGGTGAGGGTGTATACAAAATCTCAAGTGGAGAGTGAGATGGTAGCAACAAAAAGAGATTACATACATGCAGCAATAGACCTCTCAAAGGCCGGTAACAAGCTAATAATCCCGAAGCTATTGGATTGATACTTGCTCGACTTTGCCAAGGACTTGCAGTCGTTTGAAGACTGGGTTTGCCTTCAACTACTTGATCAGCAGAGGAAGGAAGCACTCGAGTTGTTAGGGAGAAACGAGGGAGCATCTGTATCGTAACTCGTACAAGTGATGCCATATAAGTTCACTTTTAGGTACCTTTTGCGCCCATGGTTTTGTTCTATCCAAGTTACTTTTTACATTTTAATAGAGCTAAGGAGTAGTAGCAGTAGGCATTTTTTGGCATTTGATAGGTTGTTGTTCTTGTCGCTGCTTCGTAGGGCAATCTCACCATCTTCACCAACAAAATTAATGTCAAACAACCAGAAAGTTGTAGAGCTTTCAAAAGGTATATTTTCTCTACTTTCTTTGCAGATTCCTAATTTATCTTTACTTTTTACATTTCAATAGAAGAGCAGGCTTGATTAATTAATTATATATTTAATAATTACAATCTAGACATTGCTATATTAGCCTGCTTCTCTATAGCTCAACCTATTGTACATGTGTTTCCTTATGTAATAGGGAGTGTTGATTGTATTTATGTTTTTTCAGAGAAGGTTTTTCCATTATTAGACTGATTGATTTAGATGTATTAGAAGCTGAGTTCATTAGAGAGGTAACTTAATTTTGTTAGCTTCAGGTTTCCCCTTTAGATTGATCATGTAACACCCCGAATCCGCGGGACTCGGAGTGTCACATTGGGCTAGGATCACACAATGGATCCTGACCCTAGCGTGACAACAAGTTCATTGGACCTTACAATATGGCATTGACAGATATGAAAACAAATACATAAAACTGTATAAAACTGTACAACCCAAAAGATAAGACATCTTAGCCGAGTAAGAAACATAACACCCTCACACAGGAGGTAACAAAAGACCATCCTCACACAGGAGGGAAAGATAACAGACTCCAAAAGCCCACACATCCTAATGTACGAGACGTCCTCGGCCTACCACTTTGCTAGATCACCCAGCAGCATGCCTATCTTGTAGGGCATCTACAACATGGTAAAAAACCATTAGCTATCCATACACATATATAGAGTAATGCATAAGCACAAACAGACGTAAAGAAAGATAAACACATCATACTTCCACTCATTTACCCATTTTAACATCTCAATAAAATGGTCATTCACTCAAATCGTATAGATATAATATATGAAACTATGTGACACGAGGACCAATACATCCTCGCCTCTGAGCCTGCTAGCTAGTCGTACTAGTATCGGTCACACAATCCGTGTACCCTATGGGAGTGGATTGCGCCCTTCCTGTAAACCGGTCTGGCCTGACTCAAGAGAATTGTTCGCCCAAAAGCGTGCATGCAATCAAGTCTTAAATTTATAAAACTAGAATAAAAGCAAGCGAACCCGCAGTGTACGGATCGACGTAGATTAGCAAATATTCCAGAGTATCGATCACAGGGATTTGGTGAAACAAAACCCTGTCTCAAGTTATCGAGAAAATAAGGTATAAACCTTTTCAAATATTGGGGAAAACAACAACCGTAAAGATCCAGGTATCCAATTGTGGCAATCGATTCAAGATATACTAAAGAACTAAGGACAGAGTTAAGAGTTGCAAAGGCATGCTAAAGTAAAGTAATGTACGGTGAAGTTCCAAGACTTTATATGACTTATCTAAAGACACTCTCTACAAAGGTTGTTGAGGCTTCAGTATAGAAAGGTTCTATGGACAAGAATTAATCTCAAATACCCAAACTTGTAACCCAAGGATCAAAACTAACTAAAACGATTAAGGTTGTGACACTCGAAATCGAAATAGAGGGTGATGAGTCTCACTACTACCTAGAAAAGGGCAAGCCAAGACTAGATTAAAGCTAATCTTTAACCTTGGATCAAAGTAAAAGCAAAGTTCGTAAACTAGGGTAAATCACGGTCAGATCTTGAGAACCACGGCCGTGGAACTCCAAGAACAGCCCGTGATTTGGGTTCGTCGACGAGATCTCTCTAACTCTCAGGGTCCAATCAATTTACGATCGATCTATCATCATCTAAGCCACAACTATCAACCCTTCACCTTAGAATTACTAAAGGGTTTTAGCCAACAATCATTGTCATGATATCAATATTCAATTCAAAGGGAATAAAAGAAGAAAACCCTCGAATACTTAATAAAACTTCAAAACCAATTCTGAAATCCGAACACAAGAAGCGATAATTAATGGATTCAGAATACAGAACACAAAACCTTACAAGAATCTAAGGCAAGTATGAAGAACAGATTGTCAATCCGTCTTCAATGTCAAAACCTAAGAAAGAGGCTAAACCTTTGGCGATCTTCAATCAACCCTAGGTAAGAATGCTCCAAGCCAGGTAAGCAGCCGTCAGCGTCTCCCGGGATCAATCACAAATGTTGCGAGATTAAGCGGGCGTAAGCGCGGATTCCCAAAACTCTCTTTTCTGACCTTTTTATAAGACGGGAAAGAAGTAACCGTCCCGGCCCATCACGTAAATAACGTGGCAAATAAAGTCTCGTCAAAAGATCGCCTAAATCACGGTCTCAAGGGTTTTCACGACCGTGGTTTAGGTCGTGGAATTGAATTACGGTCTCTTGTGACTTCCTCGACCGTACTTTAGGCAGTGTAACTTACTGGAATGCTCCACGCTCATGATGCCAAGATCCACGGCCGTGTTTTAGAGCGTAGACTCTTCTACGGCCGTAATTCAGGGCGTGGAAGTGTATAATACTTGTGGTTTCCTTTGTGTCGTGACATTCTTCATCCTAGCTTCTTCCTTAGCTTCCTTGATGTGTTCCTAATCCTCGGATATGATCGAATCCTCTCTTTTCTCTCTCAATAGCTCCCATTTAGCTCCTTTTCGCCTACAATCAACACAAAGCTAGTGTAGACATCCATATCGACAATGATAGAGGAACAAGCTAACAATTACTTCTAAACTTCATCCATGTACACAATAGTGAGAGAAAAACAACCAAAATAAGTGCCTAGAATATCGCAATATTCCATGCTAACAAAATACCCCATACTTGTCACTTGCTTGTCCCCAAGCAAGGTCTTTGAAAGCACTGAAATACAAGTTAGAATGAAATATGCATGCAATCTCAAAACAAAAACATCCTTTAGGTAAATGTGCTTCTAGTCAATAGATTATCCTCAAACCTTTCTTCATTCATCTTTGAAACGCTTATATACATAAACCAAAGAATGTAAAGCAAAGAAACATCATGATCCGCTTAAAATTTAAGACAAACATCATAACCTTCAAGTATTATCAAAATCAAGCATAAGAAACTTCAATTTAGATCACCAAGTCGAATAACATTCTTTTGATCATAAGGACTTTCAAGTAAGGTCTAGAATGCGGAAGGGAAGGAAACTTATAAGGGATGTGGTGCATGAATCCGGGAAAATGAATAACCCAACTCTTTTTTTTTTTACTTTGAATTGCAACACCATCAACTTTGAGCTTTGCTCTCTTCTTTTTCACATTATTTTTCGACTTTACTTTTTGAAAGATGGACAGAGGTGCACAAAAACTGAAGCCTAGGAGATCGGCGTTTCTCAATTTCGAGATGCCTCAAACCCTTGATGCACATACCATAATTCGTTAGGAATATCGCTCAATCCGACTTTGGCAAGACACAAACACCTGGCTATGTGAATGGTTCCGAGTTACTCATCGTCATGATTGACTTCCCCAAACCTATTAATTCTATTCTTTGAATGCAAAAATTGCTTTCATGGCCCTCCCACATCAAACATGTCAAATATCAACTCCTCCAAAATCCCGGATAGGTAAGGGGGGTAATTACTTTCATTGTGGGGCTAAGTGATCAAAGAAAGAAGAAAGAAAATCGAAATCATTTCATAAAGAAGTATAAGAACTCATCATGTGATTTCAACTTCAATTTCTCAATATGATTTAGATGGAACTTTCACATTATGAAACTTGCAGGAAAGGATAAACAACACATTCGAATTCTTTTCAATCCATTCCACAAGTAAGAACTATCATAGAAGTCATCTCTAGTCTTAGAAGCACAAGAACTCTTTCAAAATTTTCAAATTTTTATGGGTTTTTCAAACTTTTTCATGCAATGCGATAATGAAACGTGTGACTATGAAAATGAAACATGCAAAGTGTTATGGATAGAAGCAAGCAAACAAATGTAGTAGGGTTATTATAACATATAGTCACACCCCACCCTATACTTAGAACATACATTGTCCTCAATGTTCGAAAAAGAAATAAAGAAAAGAAGAAAAGGAAAATGAACTCGATAAAAGCGGTGGTGAGGCGGCTGAACTGTCAATCCTCGAAGCTCATCACTGTGGTGGTGGTAATGGATGGAACTCGGAGCTGAAATGCCGCCCAAACTGTTGGCGGTAAATGTCTCTCATCATCCGGTCATGCTCATCAGCCCGTACATCTCGAGCATCCTGGCGGATCTCCAAGTCACCGACTTGCCTAGAAAGGTCGGTAGCCCACTCCGGTAGCTGCTCATACCAGGCCGGTGGCTGGCCGTATCAAGCTGGTGCGTCATGTGGAGTCGGTGCTGCTGGTGCCTGACTGTACCATGGTGGTGGAGCTCCCATCCACTCTGGCTGTGCTCCGTACCAAGTGGGCGGAGTGTCTATCCATCGGCCTCTCACTCACGCTAGCACGTCGAGATGAAGAGGCTCCTGAATGTCCAGTTGGTCGTGGTGAACGCCTGGGAGGGTCAGGGAAGTGTGCCGGCTGATCTGGGAAAGTACCAAAGTCCTGATCCTCACCTCCTCCCTCAAAACCATCACCTCCTCCTATCTCCTCCTCAATATCTACAGCCGGTACCTCATCGGGGACGTAGGGAGGTGCTATTAACCTATTCGCATGCATAGCAACGAAGGTCTGCTTCCAATTATGGTGCCCAACCATAATGGAATACTCAGGGAGCCACGGAATGCCTCTACCTCCTCTCTCCTCCCATGGCATACCGACAGTAGGTGGACCGCGGTGCCTAGGGAAGATGATACCCCTCGTCATCAAACTGTTGAGACCCAAAGGTCTCGCTGCAATCCTAGTACAAGCAGAACAATCTATCCCCAGCTGCCTAGCAATGTGGGTAACCATACCACCATATCCAATGTTGTCGGCTCTCTTATTCTTGAGCTTACTCATGGTGGAGGCTAAGAGGGTAGCACAGTCAGCAGGTCTACCGTGCAGCATAGCGTAGAGAAGGAACAACTCATCTGTCTTAATCTTCTGAGGGGTCTCGGTCCTAGGGAAAAGACACTCAGAAAGGACTCTATGGGCTATCTTCAAGGCTAAGTGATAGATGAACTTAGCCTTAGTGTCAGCTGGCTGCCAGCGGTCCTCGCTGGCATAGATCATGGCTATGTCCTCCCAGAAGTCCTTAGCGTATACACCGCTAGGAAAATGACCATTGAATGTCTCTTGAAACCCAAAGAAGGCTCCGAACTCAAAGATCGAGAACTCGTAGTTCTCCTCCATCAGCCTAAAGGAAATTATCCTGTCCATAGCACTATGCTCAAAAGAGATCACAAACTCCCTAGTAATCTTCTTATATGCGTCTTCCCTAATAGCGGAGAAGACGATCAAACCGGCTCTATCTAGAAGCCATGTAAGGTCATTCACTACATTCAGCGGCTCTAACTCCTCAAGAACTAAGTAGCGTGGTCCTATGACCGCCCTTTTCTCGATCCTTTCTAAGGCATCGAGGTAATCCCCATGGATTGTTGGAATTCTAGGAGGTGGGGGTGATGGTGGCTCACTAGGGGGTACTTGGGAGGAGGAGGAAGTATCACCTTTCCTCTTCTTGCTTCTAGTAGACATTCTCCTTATCAAATCCATTTTAGAGAAGAAATCACGGTCTGTTCTACAAAACCACGGCCGTGGAACCTACAAGGACTGTGGTTCGGCACTGTTTTGCTCAAATCTCAACAAATCAATCACCAAACTCAACAAAGCCTGTCCTAGACTAATTTCAATCTCAATCCTATGCAATGCCTCTAAGTTCTTGCGAGAAATAGACCCGAATTGACAAAGTAGAGAAATAGAAGAAAAACCTAGGTTTTTGGATATTTGAATCCAAATTCCGTCTTTTGCAGGGATTGCCCACTTGATTTGTTGATTGGATATTGTAGGTGATCGGAAATGCTTCACTTTAGTACCAAGAATCGCTCGAAACGGTTTCCGAACGAAGAAATGCGAGATGGGGAGGATTTTCGGACTTTAGGTCGAGGAAGAGGGGCGTGGAATTGGGGAATGGGGTGTTTTTTGTGAAGGAAGGTGGTTTATATAATGGCCGTAAAATGTTTTGAAAATCACGGTCACCCGGGGTGTTCCACGGCCGTGGTTTTGTACGGAACCGTGGTTTTGGTGATTTTTCTCAGACTTTTGTAAATTACGGTCACTGTAGCTTCCACGACCGTGGTTTAGGGCGTGGAACTCTCTGTAATGTGCCAAAATCCAAGTTTCGTCAATTCCTTCTAACTTTTTCCTTTCCATTGTCTATCCCATTGTTCCTACATCCAAAAACACGACATACCGAAAGGTATCGAGGGCAAAAACAAAGCAAAAACGACTAAACTAATCTAATCTAAGAATGATAAACAAAAGCATAAGTGCATTACCTTGGGTTGCCTCCCAAGAAGCACTTGTTTAAGGTCCGTAGCTAGACCGTACTTGCATCTATTTGAGTGCGGTAGGCGCGAACTCCTCTGCTTGGAGTTCCGGTGAATACTTCTTGAGTCGTTGACCGTTCACCTTAAAACTTTCGCCCTTTTCACCCCGTACTTCAACTGCGCCATGGGGAAAGACATGTTTGATTAGATAAGGTCCAGTCCAACGAGATTTAAGCTTACCTGGAAAGAGGCGAAGTCTTGAATTGAAGAGGAGAACTCAATCCTCTTCTTTGAGGTCCTTTGGAATGATATGCTTACCATGCCAACGCTTCGCTCTCTCCTTATAGATCTTAGCATTCTCATAAGCGTTTAAGCGAAGTTCTTCAAGCTCATTAAGGTCCAAAAGGCGGTTCTCGCCCGCTTCCTTCATGCTGAAGTTCAACCACTTAACCGCCCAATACGCTTTATGCTCCAGCTACACCGGTAAGTGACAAGACTTCCCATATACAAGGTTGTATGGTGTCGTTCCTATGGGAGTCTTGTATGCAGTCCGGTATGCCCACAATGCATCATCTAGCTTCAAAGACCAATCTTTCCTTGTCTTTGAAACTGTTTTCTCTAGGATTCCCTTAATCTCCCGATTCAAAATCTCCACTTGTCCACTCGTTTGTGGATGATAAGGGGTGGCGATCTTGTGAGTCACCTCATACTTAGCTAGTAAAGCCTCGAATCGTCGGGCAATGAAGTGAGAGCCTCCATCACTAATGATAGTCCGTGGTGTCCCAAACCTTGGGAATATAATCTTGTTAAAGAACTTAACTACAACCATGACATCATTAGTTGGAGAGGCAATTGCTTCAACCCATCTCGAAACATAATCTACAGCTAGAAGTATGTATTGGTTTCCACAAGATGATAGGAAAGGTCCCATGAAGTCTACTCCCCAAACGTCGAAGATCTCTACCTCCTGAATATTGTTAAGAGGCATTTCGTTTCTCCTACATATGTTCCCTGTTCTTTGACAAGCATCGCAGCAGGAAACAAAGGTTTGCACATCTTTAAATAAAGTAGGCCAAAAGAATCCAGATTGCAATACCTTGGCGCTAGTCTTGTTCAAGCTAGCGTGTCCTCCACAAGGTAGTGAATGACAATGACGGATGACGCTTTGCATCTCGTCTTCCGGCACACATCTTCGAATGATGCCGTCAGAACCTCTCTTGAAAGGAGAGGGGTTCATTCCAAAAGTATTCCCGGACATCCTTAAAGAACTTCTTCCTTTCTGCATAGGATAGTCTGGGTGGTAATTCCTGACAAACCAAATAGTTAACAAAATCAGCAAACCATGGTTCGTTACCTTTAGTTATCTTGTCGATGCACTCCTCTATGATGTGTAAATGCTCATCCGGAAAGGAGTCATCTATAGGTAGATCGTCGTCCTCTATATGTGGTAGACGACTCAAATGATCCGCAACAGAATTTTCCGAACCCTTCTTGTCACGGATCTCTAGGTCGAATTCTTGTAGGAGAAGAATCCATCTAATCATCCTTGGTTTCGCATCCTTCTTTGCAAGTAGATACCGGATCGTAGCATGATCCGTGTATACAATCACCTTTGCATCTACAAGATAAGAACGAAACTTTTCAAATGCATAAACAATAGCTAGAAATTCCTTTTCAGTAGTGGCGTAGTTAAGCTGCGCTTCATCTAGCGTCTTGCTAGCGTAGTAGATAGCATGGGTTCGTCCTTCCTTCTTTTGCCCAAGCACAGCTCCTATAGCTACGTCACTTGCATCACACATAATCTCGAATGGAAGATTCCAATCCGGAGGTTGAATGATCGGAGCTGAGATTAGAGCTTCCCGAATCTTATGAAACGCATCTAAGCACTCCTGCGAGAAATCAAAAACTGCATCCTTCATCAATAGATTAGTAAGCGGTTTTGATATCTTAGAGAAATCCTTTATAAAACGTCTATAAAATCCAGCATGTCCTAGAAAGCTTCTTATCCCCTTCACCGAAGATAGAGGAGAGAGCTTTTCTATGGTTTCTATCTTAGCCTTATCTACCTCAATCCCTCTACTGGAGATCAAGTGTCCGAGTACAATGCCTTCCTTCACCATAAATTGACACTTCTCCCAATTAAGAACTAGGTTAGTGTCTTCACACCTTTGTAGCACAAGAGAAAGGTTAGAGAGACAATTATCGAAAGAGGAACCATAAACAGAAAAGTCATCCATGAAAACCTCCATGATCTCCTCTATGTACTCCGAGAATATAGCCATCATGCACCTTTGGAAGGTGGCTGGGGTGTTGCAAAGGCCGAACGGCATTCTCCTATAAGCGAACGTACCCCATGGGCACGTGAATGTGGTCCTCTCTTGATCGTCCGGATGAATCGGGATCTGAAAGAAGCCACTATAACCGTCAAGATAGCAAAAATGAGAATGTTGTACTAACCTTTCAAGCATTTGATAAATGAAGGGTAATGGGAAGTGATCCTTTCTAGTTGCATTGTTTAGCTTCCGGTAATCAATGCACATCCTCCATCCAGTCACGGTCCTTGTAGGAATGAGCTCATTGTTTTTATTGGTGATAACCGTCATTCCTCCCTTCTTTGGAATAACCTGTACGGGACTCACCCACTTGCTATCGGAGATAGGATAGATGATACCTGCATCAAGTAGTTTAAGAATTTCCTTCTTGACAACCTCCTTCATGGTCGGATTTAACCGCCTTTGAGGTTGTCGTGAAGTTCTAAAGTCTTCTTCCATTAGGATCTTATGCATGCATAATGAAGGCTTAATTCCTACTAGATCCTCTATAGTGTAACCTAAGGCTTTCCTATGTTTCCTTAGAACAACCATAAGCTGACTATGTTCATCTTCACTTAGATCGAAACTAACAATTACCGGAAAGGTAGAATTAGATCCTAAAAATGCGTACTTTAGATATGTGGGAAGTGGCTTCAATTCCAACACTATCGGAGTCTCTAGTGGCTCTTGAGGAGTGTCCAATGCTTCCTTAGAAGTCTCTAAAGGTATAGAAGTTGTTGAAGAAAACTCAAGATCATTGGTGGAAAGAACGTAATTGTTCTCAGAATTTCCCAAAATTACAGCACCTCTGTTTCCTCCACGGCCGTGGTTTAGGGCGTGGAAGTCAATTACGGCACCTCTGATAGTTCCACGGCCGTGGTTTTGGCCGTGTAACTTACTAGAGTCCTTTGAATAGCTAATTACGGTCATGTTGGTGGGAACCACGGCCGTGGAATAGCACGACTGTCCGTGATATCTCCCATTTTCTAACCCATCGTAGAGTTTTTCAAACTCTTCTTCATGCACTTCCTTTAGCTCCTATAAGGCTTCAATTTCCTCATTGCATTCCTCTTCCTCTCCTTTGTCCATAATGCTCATAGTGATCACCTTTTGCAATGGATCCTTGAATAGAATCGAGCTTACTTCCTCTCTAGATGCCTCTTCGTCATGGATGTTAAACATATCTTCTTCAAGAGATGACTCTTTCACCAAAGTGGAAAGAACAAACTCTACTTTTTCCTCTCCTATGTCGAAGGCGAGTCTAGCATTCTTGCAATCCACCATACAACCGGATGTTGCAAGAAACGGTCTTCCGAGTATGATCGGGACCGGACTATCTGCAGGAATGTCAAGCACAACAAAGTCTATTGGAACATAAAACTTACCAAGCTTGACCGGGACGTCTTCAATTATACCGACGGGACGAGTTATGGATCGATCCGTCATGTCTAATGTCATCTTCACCGATTTAGGTTCGCCTAAACCGATCTTCCTACATAAGGCAAGCGGATCGATCCGTCATGTCTAATGCATCATATGTGACATCTCCTACTCCGATTGCAACACAAAATGACCCCGAATCCTTCAGCTTTGGGGGCATCTTTTCCTTCATCGTTTTGATGAGATCCGACGATTCTGAACTCATCTTGACTTCTCCAAAGTCTTCCAGTTTCCTCTTGTTAGAGAGGATCTTCTTTAAGAGTTTTCCATAAGCTGGCATACCTACAATTGCATCAATGAAAGGTATATTAATATGTAGTTTGCTCATGAGTTCAATGAACTTACCGAATTGTTTGTCTAGACGGGCCCGTGCTCTAGATTGCGGAAATGGTAGGGGAGGTTTGTAAGCTGGAGGAGGAATGTAGATGTCTTCCTTCTCTTTCCCCTTTTCTTTCTCCTTTTTGACGGGAACTTCAACAAACTTAGGTTGCGGGTTGGTGGTTGTTGCTCCGCTCCTAGTTGTGATAGCCATCACCCTTCCCTTCGGGTTATCCTCCGTCTTTCCTGGAATTTTTCCTTGGTTTCTAGGAACTTCCTCAGCATTGCTGAACATTTGGTTTTCTAAAACCTTTTGGGCTTTATCAACCTTAGTGATGTGACTCTCTAGCCCTTGAAGCTTTCCCAAGATCGTCTCCAACATGGGATCGGGCTTCTCTTTCCCCGAAGTGCTTCCACTATTAGATGTTTGCCCCTGGCTTTTCAAAGGAATGGAAGAAAAAGATGGTGGAGTTAGTGAATTTCCTGAATTTGGATAAGAATTACCGGAATTTTGTTGTTGGTTGGAACGCCAATTGTTGTTGTTTGAATTCATATTGTTGTTCCAATTATTGTTCCGGTTGTTGTTCCAGCTGTTGCGATTGTTATCTTTTCTAGGACTGAAACAAACTTTCATCAGATCTCATAGAAAAAGCATTGATTTTACCTCTCAACTCCACCGTCTTGGATGGCGGAAAGAACTTGGTTAGGAACTCCGAAGATAGATTCTCCCATGTGTTGAGTCTTCCATTTGGAAGAGCTTGATACCAAGATAAATCTTTCCCTTTCAAAGAGAAGAAGAATGACTTGATCTTGTAATTGTTGGTGGTTTTCGGAAAACCCAGTTTTGGCGAACGATGTGTTGAGTCTTCCATTTGGAAGAGCTGAATGATTCAACACTCGTTCCTCCAAACTGGTTTTGGCGAACGATGGTAATAACTTGTGGGTTAAAGTTAAACCCCTGAATATCGTCAGCATCAAAGTTCATACCTAGACGGCGTGGTTGCTGAATCGGATCCATCTTTGGCCAAGAGTTCTTGGTTCTTCATCTACACGAGCGGCTCTCGCACCCCCTGCTGGAACACGAGGAATAGCGGCTGGTATTGGATTAATCCAAACTGGATTGATCGTTGGATCAATATCCTCTAGTGGTGGCATGTCCGGATCGAATTCCTCATCATCGGATTATTCCACCCTAATGGACTTAGTTGGCTTCTTGACCTTCTTCTTCTTTTTAGAATCATTCAGCTCCAACTTCATGTCCAACATCATAGCCTTGAGTTCATCAATTTGGAATTGATGACTCGTTTCCGCATCTATACGAGCTTTCTCACTCAACCTAAGTTGACGTTGAGATTCGTCTAACTCTGCTTGTATATCTCTCTCTTTATTTTCAGCCATCTTTCTTTCCTTGGCTTTCTTTCTAAGAGTTTTCTCAAGTTCCGGATCAAAAGGTACGAGGTCTTTGTTAGATCTAGACCTGCGCATATACCTAAAAGAACCTGCGAATAATACTCGGAAGAGATATCAAATAACAAGAGCAAAGCTCCCAAGCTCGACAACCGAAAACCGAAGTTTGGTTTAGACCAAATCCCCGGCAACGGCGCCAAAAACTTGTTCGCCCAAAAGCGTGCGTCCAATCAAGTCTTAAATTTATAAAACTAGAATAAAAGCAAGCGAACCCGCAGTGTACGGATCGACGTAGATTAGCAAATATTCAAGAGTATCGATCACAGGGATTTGGTGAAACAAAACCCAGTCTCAAGTTATCGAGCAAATAAGGTATAAAGCTTTGTAAATATTGGGGAAAACAGCAACCCTAAAGATCCAGGTATCCAATTGTGGCAATCGATTCAAGATATACTAAGGAACTAAGGACAAAGTTAAGAGTTGCAAAGGTATGCTAAAGTAAAGTAATGTACGGTGAAGTTCCAAGACTTTATATGACTTATCTAAAGACACTCTCTACAAAGGTTGTTGAGGCTTCAGTATAGAAAGGTTCTATGGACAAGAATTAATCTCAAATACCCAAATTTTTAACCCAAGGATCAAAACTAACTAAAACAATTAAGGTTGTGACACTCAAAATCGAAATAGAGGGTGATGAGTATCACTACTAACTAGAAAAGGGCAAACCAAGACTAGATTAAAGTTAATCTTTAACCTTGGATCAAAGTAAAAGCAAAGTTCGTAAACTAGGGTAAATCACGGTCAGATCTTGAGAACCACGGCCGTGGAACTCCAAGAACAGCCCGTCATTTGGGTTCGTCGACGAGATCTCTCTAACTCTCAGGGTCCAATCAATTTATGTTCGATCTTTCATCATCTAAGCCACAACTATCAACCCTTCACCTTAGAATTGCTAAAGGTTTTTAGCCAACAATCATTGTCATGATATCAATATTCAATTCAAAGGGAATAAAAGAAGAAAACCCTCGAATACTTAATAAAACTTCAAAACCAATTCTCAAATCCGAACACAAGAAGCGATAATCAATGGATTCAGAATACAGAACATAAAACCTCACAAGAATCTAAGGCAAGTATGAAGAACAAGTTGTCAATCCGTCTTCAATGTCAAAACCTAAGAAAGAGGCTAAACCTTCGGCGATCTTCAATCAACCCTAGGTAAGAATGCTCCAAGCCAGGTAAGCAACCGTCAGCGTCTCCCGGGATCAATCACAAATGTTGTGAGATTAAGCGGGCGTAAGCGCGGATTCCCAAAACTCTCTTTTCTGACCTTTTTATAAGACGGGAAAGAAGTAACCGTCCCGGCCCATCACGTAAATAACGTGGCAAATAAAGTCTCGTCAAAAGATCGCCTAAATCACGGTCTCAAGGGTTTTCACGACCGTGGTTTAGGTCGTGGAATTGAATTACGGTCTCTTGTGACTTCCTCGACCGTACTTTTGGCAGTGTAACTTACTGGAATGCTCCACGCTCATGATGTCAAGATCCACGGCCGTGTTTTAGAGCGTGGACTCTTCTACGGCCGTAATTCAGGGCGTGGAAGTGTATAATACTTGTGCTTTCCTTTGTGTCGTGACATTCTTCATCCTAGCTTCTTCCTTAGCTTCCTTGATGTGTTCCTAATCCTCGGATATGATCGAATCCTCTCTTTTCTCTCTCAATAGCTCCCATTTAGCTCCTTTTCGTCTACAATCAACACAAAGCTAGTGTAGACATCCATATCGATAATGATAGAGGAACAAGCTAACAATTACTTCTAAACTTCATCCATGTACACAATAATGAGAGAAAAACAACCAAAATAAGTGCCTAGAATATCGCAATATTTCATGCTAACAAGAACCTCACATACTCCATGGCGGGATGAAAGGGAAAGGTTATCACAGCCACGCATACTGGGAAATCAATAAAATATATAGGTCGGTAAATACGACATCAAATGCTATCATAGCAAACATACAAAGCACACACCACTCATGCAAACACCCAATATAAGGATGACAGCTAAGTAAGTCCTACGGACTTACCTCAACCTCGATCACAACTCAACCAAGATCACCTCTACACTGGAGGGATAGCACAACCTATAAACAAGGCTTAAGGAGATATATCAGAGTCCTAACCATATAAGGGTCACATCTAGACCCAAAGGGATCCAAAGGATCAACCTTAACCTCACTCACAACCTAACGAACCTCAAAAGCTATACAGGGCATAAACCGATCATAAACATCATCAAACTCAACCTCAGATATCTAGCATGATCCTAAGCCCTCATACTAGGAAAGGAGGGAACAAAGGCACCCTAAGGAAGGCCTAGAAGCGACACACACCTACAAAGCCAAAGGAAACACCAAGCTGGTGCAGGCAGGCGCAGGGGCGGCACTCTGGTGGTGCAGGGGCGGTACACAGGCCGGCGCAGGGGCGGCTACAAGGAAGACGCAGGGGCGGCTGGTGTGCAGAGGACACCACTTCAGCTCCTTCTTCACTTCCACTCTCGTTCCTTTACTTCTCTTCACTCCAACAACAACATATCAACATAACATACACATATATACATCATCATAAGCCAAAATGGCTGGAAAAGGATCAAAAACCTAAGGAAAGCCATGCTAGACTAAGGAGAAGAGGAAGAAGGAACCAAAAGATGAAAAGAAGAAGAAGAAGAGAAAGGAAGTTATGGAAGCTTACCAAACTGAAGAACCAGAAGCTCACCACTAACCAGGACGTCCTCAAGCTGGCTCACAAAGCTCAACAACCATCATCATCATCAAAGCCAAGCAAAAGCTCTCCAAAACTCACACAAATTCAAGGAAGATCAAGCAAGGATTTAAGGGAGAAGAAGAAGAGAGGAGAAGTACTAAGGAGAGAGAGAGATCTGAAACTGTAAGCCCTCATCAAGAGGAGAAGAAGAAGTATAAATAGGATGGTAAAGGGTAAAGCACGAGTCAAAGTAGTCAAAGAAAGCGGCTGCAGCACACAGAGCCGCAAGGGCGGACCCTGTGAGCCGCAGAGGCGGACCAGGCTAGGCGCAGGGGCGCCTCCTGGGTTAGGGTGGCTCAGGCAAAAGCCTGGCCCCTTTGCTCCCTCTCTCAGCTCTCAGCAACTAGGCTCTTACAGATCATGCCCCCTGTTAGCCGACCCTAAGAAGATGGAAAATTAACATCTGTATAGGATTTTTTTTGTTTCCCTAAATCTGCCTCCAGGCAAACCTTGACTGCCTGACATTACAGGAATGAAATTTTTCACATATTTATTGGTAAGTGTTTTGCGTCATTGCTGGAATCGGAAACTTCCAGTAAGTGACCATTAAAGAATTGCATTTCTTACATGACCCAGTTTGTCATAGGCTGCAAAGGATAACTGTGACACCTATTTCATTTCTAGTTTTTTACCAGTTAATTAACCCTATTTAAAGCAATAAGTGGAAAAGCGTAAAACGGAAATTTTTAAAACTTTATCTTACAACCATATTCACAACATATATACATACTAACATACGTCATAAACTCCATTTAACCAAAACACAACTGTTTTAAAACCATGCAAAACATCCTAGGCGGTAGCATCCCATAACAGCCCACTTGATATGATCTCAAATCCAGGTGTTGGGTCCAATGTCCTTGCCTTGATCAAGCCGAGTCTGAGTAGCTGAAAAATATGTGGATATAACAACAATGAGCCACACGCTCAGTAAGGGTATACAAATCGCACTCTCCCAATATATATAAGTATCTAATATCCCGTCCCCAAAGGACACTCTGATCCCTTCCTCACATTTCAAAGCACACATACATATCCACATTCACATATAATTCCATAACCATTCATATCACATTTCACATAAACATTCAAGCATGTTATCACACATCACATATAAACATATCATCTCATCACATAAAAATAATCATAACATAACACATAACATGCTAGACTCGATCACATCGATGCATAGGTGATAATTAACTAACTAGCCCCAACTGATCGTACGATATATTTTCTCATTGCTTTCGTATTTCTTTTCTTTCTTTCTTTCTTTCTTTTTCTTTTCGGTTGGCCAACCCGATAGCGTCCTAGGCCCCCTATAGATCAGGTAGCGACCTCGGTCATCTTGTCCTAAGACCCCCTGTAGATCAGGTTGTGATCTTGGACTATTTTTCTTATCTTGAGGCCCCCTGTAGATCAGGTAGCGACCTCTAGCTGTTTTTCTTATCTTGAGGCCCCCTGTAGATCAGGTAGCGACCTCTGAGGCCCCTGGAAACCCGTGCGGGACCCAGTTGGGCTAATTAATCAATTACCATCCTATATTATCACTTTCATATCATAACTCAATTTCATGCTTTCATCATATTCTATCATCATATTCTTTCCATTATCATCTCATGTACCTCATGCATGCTTTCATAAGGAATATCAAGTCATCATCATCGTCTCACTCATATACATATAAGCATGCATACAATCATAACAAACATATATATACACTCAAGCATGCATAAAATCATAGCATATTAAATACATAACATATATTAAGCAAGTGTAATTCATATACACTTACCTCGTAGGTAAGAACAATAAAACCTCGCAAACCAACTATTAAGTCCGTTTCCCACTCGGACTATCCTCCTTTATCGTGCTTGGATACGCTAACAAAGAACTAAGTTATAGTTAAACAAAACCTTCAACAACACCTGCGGAGAATATCATATTCCTCGTATTAAACTTCTCGCTTCAAACACCAGTTAAATTCATTCCTTTGAATTTAATTAGCTTATAGCATTTTCTAGAATCCCAATTTAATTAATTAACCTTTAATTAATTAATTAAATTTCGCCAGAATAACGTTTTGCCCGCAGGCAATTTCCGAACCCACTTGTCATCAAATCTCATCAAACAAATAGCCCATAATCACCAGAATAAAGTAACGAGCATAATGGAATTTTCAATTATCCATTTTGACAAGCCTAAGGTCAATTTAGGCCAAATCGCAATACGGAAAACGAATAAATTCATAACTTATTCGTTAATAACCCGATTGACGATCCGAAAGAAGATTCGGAATCACAACGACACAGGCTACGCTCGGACACCATCAAATTCTCCGGAATCTGAGCGACGGAAGCTCCCTAGTATCATATATGCTCGACCAGGCTTTTCCTTGCTCGGAAATGTAGAAACTCGGTACCAAAATGAAGAGAATGAAGAGAGGAATCCAAAAACTCAAACGGAGTTGAAATCGGATTAGAAACGGAGAGTAGATCTGAGTTTGAAGATTGAGAGAAATTAGAGCTTTTACGAGAAAACGTGAAAGAAAACGAATTAATAAACGTTATTTCCGCTATTTATAGCGAAGACGATAATTATCCTTTAGCGGGGTCGATAATTATCCTTTCACCGATCCGAAAGCGATTTAAGCCCCCTTCTCCAAACTTCTTGAGATTGGAATAATAAATCTGAAATATTGTATGGATAATTATTCCGCAATTGTCTCGAAAAACGCGTATTCCTAAGCCGTCTTTCTTAGCCGCTAAGAAACAAAATAGCGACTCTTTTGGCCGTTTTGCCTTTCTATGTTTTTTCATATCTAGGACATGTCCGATATCCTGATCATTTCTCTCAACTGCATTTTTATTAATTGAAGCTCCCAAATGCTCCAAATAACACCGGGTTGTAATATCATCTAGGAGCAAGTTACCTCGAGAGGTATCTCGTGTTAAAACGGATTTAATTCCTTAAAATTCTCGATTAGGTCATCTTCGATTTTTTACTGTTACAAATATCTCCCACTTGAAGAAATTTCGTCCCGAAATTTAAGAAAGGACGTAGAACCAAACTCGTAGATATATCAAAAGGATACACACTCGGATCACAATTTCTCGAGGTTCTTACTCAAAAAGATAGGGGTATTTCGTTCTCATATCCCGCTCGGTCTCCCATGTAGCCTCTCGAGCTTAATGATGTCCCCATCTGACCTTCACCATCGGAATCTCCTTGTTTCTCAATCTTCGAACTTGCCTGCCTAAAACCTCAACTGGTTCTTCTGGGTAGGACAAGTTCTCAGATACTTCTATCTCAGGTTCGGGAATGATATGACTAGGATCTGACCTATACCTCCGTAGCACCGATACATGAAAGACGTCATGCAATCTTGATAACTCTGGTTGTAACGCCAACCTATACGCAAGTGGTCCGATCTTCTCTAAGATCTTATATGGACCAATGTATCTCGGTGCTAACTTCCCATGCCTACCAAATCTCATAACTCCCTTCCAAGGAGATACCTTCAAAAACACTCTATCGCCTATCTCATATGTCATCTCTCGTCTATGGCGATCAAAGTAGCTCTTTTGACGATCTTGTGCTGCCTTCAAGCACTGCTTTACTACTTGTACTTTCTCTATTGTCTGTTGTACAAGTTCAGGACCCTCTATCTGTCGCATGCCCTCAAAATCCCAACATACAGGTGTGCGACACTTCCTTCCATACAAGGCCTCGTAAGGGGCCATACCAATACTTGAATGGAAACTGTTATTATACGCAAATTCAAGCAATGGCAGGTTAGAATCCCAGTTACCTTTAAGCTCCAAAACACAAGATCTCAACATCTACTCCAAGGTCTGAATCGTTCTCTCTGATTGTCCGTCTGTGTGAGGATGAAATGCCGTACTGAAATGCAATCTTGTACCTAGGGTATTTTGCAGACTTCCCCAGAAATGCGAGGTAAACCTCGGATCTCTATCGGATACAATCGATACAGGGACTCCGTGCAGTCGAACAATCTCTCTCACATACAAATTTGCCAGCTCATCTAAGGAGTTATCTTGTCTCATCGGTAGAAAGTAAGCAGATTTTTTCAATCTGTCTACAATCACCCATACCGTGTCATTCTTTTTGAAAGTCCTAGGAAGTCCAACCACAAAGTCCATTGTAATCCTCTCCCACTTCCACTCAGGAACTGATAAAGATTGTAACTTTCCTGCTGGTGCTTGGTGTTCAACCTTCACTTGCTGACACACTAGACATCTAGCCACAAAATCAGCTACCTCTCGTCTCATCCTGAGCCACCAATAGATCTTCCTCAGGTCATTAAACATCTTCGTACTCCCAGGATTCATAGAATACCTCGAGGAATGTGCCTCTTCAAGTAGCTTCTTCTTTAACTCCTCAGTGTTTGGCACGCATATCCGTGCACCTCTGTATAACACTCCCTGATTAGACAACTGGAAGTGTGTAGTGGTAGCATCTCCCACTTTAGCTTTCAACTTCTTCAGTGTATCATCCTCATCTTGTCTAATTGAAATCTCATCAAGAATCAACAGCCTTACCTGAATGTTCGCTATCAACTCAGATCCTCTTACATCCATCTCTACTCTCATAACTCTGAGAGCTAATAGATGCTCAACTTTGTAGTTGACCTTACCGCCTTGGTCACTGCTCTTTCTGCTGAGAGCGTCAGCTACCACATTCGCCTTTCCTGGATGGTACTCTATAGTGCAATCATAATCCTTGAGTAACTCCATCCATCTTCTCTGCCTCAGATTCAGATCCCTCTGAGTGGGAATATACTTCAGGCTTTTATGGTCGGTAAACACCGGAAATGTATCACCATAAAGATAGTGCCTCCAGGTCTTAAGAGCATGAACTATAGCAGCAAGCTCTAGGTCGTGTGTAGGGTAGTTCTGCTCATGAGGTCTCAACTGTCTAGATGTATACGTTATTACCTTCCCTTCCTGCATTAGAACTCCTCCTAAGCCACTCCCAGATGCGTCGGTGTAAACCACAAAGTTACCCTTATCTGAGGGTACAGCCAGAATAGGGAACGTAGTCAATCTTTTCTTAAGTTCTTCAAAGCTCTCTTGACAACTGTTATCCCATATAAACTGTTGATTCTTCTTTAGCAAGTTAGTCAATGGGCGCGCGATAATCGAGAAGTTCTTTACAAACCGCCTGTAATAACCCGCAAGTCCTAAGAAGCTGCGAATCTCTATAATGCTCTTCGGAATTTCCCATTCTGTAATAGCCTTGATCTTGGATGGATCAGGTTGAATACCATCTCGTGATATCACATGCCCTAGAAAGGCAATCTGATCCGTCCAAAACTCGCACTTGTTGAACTTCGCGTACAATTGTCTCTCCCTCAGAATCCCTAAGATACGTCTCAAATGTTCTCTATGAGTATCTGCATCTCGGGAATATATCAAGATATCAACAATGAAGACCACGACAAACTGATCTAGATAAGGTTGGAAGATCGAGTTCATCAACGCCGTGAATGTTGCAGGTGCATTCATCAATCCAAAAGGCATAACTGTAAACTCATAGTGTCCATACCGAGTAAGAAAAGCTGTCTTCGGTATAGAATTCTCTGCTCTCCTCAACTGCCAGTATCCTGATCGAAGGTTAATCTTTGAAAACACTGTAGCAACCCTTAACTGATCAAGCAAGTCCTCTATCCTTGGTAAGGGATACTTGTTCTTGATTGTGATTTTGTTCAGCTGACGGTAGTCTATGCACAATCGTAAACTACCGTCCTTCTTCTTCACAAAAAGCACTGGTGCACCCCAAGGAGAAATACTCGGGCATACAAAACCCTTCTCGAGTAACTCCTCTAGTTGTTTCTTTAACTCCTTCAGCTCTAGCGGAGCCATCCTGTAAGGAGCAATTGATATAGGTGTTGCACCTCGTAATGCTTCAATCTCGAAGTCTACCTCCCCACTGGAAGGTAAACTAGGTAAATCATCAAGGAAAACGGTAGGAAATTCTCAAACAACATCCACCTCAGATACTCCGGGACTAACAATAGTAGAATCTCACACACTTGCCAAATAAGCTTATCACCCTTCCCAAAGTAATCTACAAGTTCTCCTTGCAGATATGAGGCAAGTAGGAATAACATTCCTCTCGCCGGTGAAAATCACCTCTGTAATAGCTAGGATTTCGAATTTTAATTAATGTTGTTTAACTTAATCGTTGATAGTAATTAACATATAACTCGCGAAGACTTTGCAAGTGATGAGTAAGAGTCCCACCGTTATGTTCCTGGCGTAATTTTGGATGTTTGGGGAAATTTTTATTTTTTCCCCCGGGTAATTATTTTTACCCTCCAGTGTTATTTGGAACATTTGGGAGCTCCAATTAATAAAAATGCAGTTGAGAGAAATGATCAGGACATCGGATATGTCCTAGATATGAAATAACATGGAGAGGCAAAACGGCCAAACGAGTCGCTATTTTGTTTCTTAACGGCTAAGAAAGACGGCTTAAGAATACACGTTTTCCGAGGCAGTTGTGTAATAATTATCCCTACAATATTCCAGATTTAATGTTCCAATCTCGAGAAGTTTGGAGAAAGAGGTTCGACCCGCATTTGGATCGGTTAAAGGATAATTATCGACTTTACTAAAGGATAAATATCGTCTTCACTATAAATAGCGGAAAATCCTTTATTAATTCATTTCATTTCACGTTTCCTCGTAAAAACTCTGATTTCTCTCAACCTTCAAACTCAGATCTACTCTCCGTTTCTAATCCGATTTCAATTCCGTTTGAGTTTCTGGATTCCTCTCTTCATTCTCTTCATATCGGTACCGAGTTTCTGCATTTCCGAGTATATGGAGGGCTGGTCGAGCATATATGTCACCAGGGCGGTTCCGTCGATCAGATTCCGGTGAATTTGATGTTGTCCATGCGTAGCCTGCGTCGCTGTGTTTCTGAATCTTCTTTTAGATCGTCAATCGGGTTAGTAACGAATAAGTTATGAATTTATTCGTTTTCCGTACTGCGATTTGGCCTAAATTGACTTTAGGCTTGTCAAAATGGATAATTAGAAATTTCATTATGGTCGTTATATTATTCTGGTGATTATGGGTTGTTTGTTTGATTAAATCTGATGACAGGGGGTTTAGAAATTGCCTGCGGGCAAAACGTTATTCTGGTGAAATCTAATTAATTAATTAAAGGTTAATTAATTAAATTAGGATTAGAATTGAGATTGAGGAATGTCGATTAGATACTATCTTGAGATTTGAGGAATTGTGAGTTATGTTGAGATATTGAGGTTTAGTTGGTTGTAAGGCTTATAGATTGAGTATGATCCTTATTGATCCCTTTGGGTCTAGGTGTGACCCCTTTGATGAATAGAGGTTGATATATCTCTTTATGCCTTGTTTATAGGCCGTGTTGTCCCTCCAGTGTAGAGGTGATCGTGGTTGAGTTTGTACGAGGTTGAGGTAAGTCCGTAGGACTTACTTAGCTACCATCCCTATATTGGGTGTTTGCATGAGTGGTGTGTGCTTTATATGTTTGCTATGATAGCATGAATTGTCGTTTTTATCGACCTATGTTCTATTGACTGCCCCACTGCGTGGCTGTGATAACCTTTCCCTTTCATCCCGCCGTGGAGTCTGGGAGGTTCTCTGATGTCGGGCCAGACTAGTTTACAGGAAGGGCGCAATCCACTCCCATAGGGTACACGGATTGTGTGACCAATACTCGTACAGCTGGACATTGTACTCAGAGGCGGGGATGTATCGGTCCTCGTGTCACATACTTTCATCTATCTATATATATATATATATATACGGTTTTTAAGTGAATGGTTATTATATAAAGATAATAAATGGGTAAATGTGTGATAGCATGCTGATGTGTTTATCTTTCATGATTGTGCTTGTGCTTATGCATTACCTCATATATGTATGGTTAGCTAACGGTTTCATACCGTGTTGTAGATGTTTATAGGTTAGGCGCTATTGGGTGATCTGGCAGGGTGACAGGCCGAGGACTCTCGTACATTAGGTGGTTGGTTTGGGGTTGTTGTGTTTCCCCTCCTGCGTGAGGATGATCTTTTGTACCTCCTATGTGAGGATGTCGTTTTATATACTCGGCTATGTTGTTGTTTACTTTGGGTCGTACAGTTTATACTGTTTTATGTATTTGTTTTATATCTGTCAGTGCCATGTTGTAAGGTCCAGTGAACTTGTTGTTAGGCTAGTGTCAGGATCCATTGTGAGATCCTAGCCCAATGTGACATCCCGAGTCCCGCGGATTCGGGGTGTTACAACCTCTCTTAACTCATCTATCTCCGTGGTGACTTCCTTTGTATAACAATTAATCAAAGTTATATGAGTGGATGACCAACTCATTACTAACATCACATCAAACTCTCTCAAGAAATCATCCAATGTCAGCACAAGTGGTATACTACAGCCATTAGGGACCGTGTCCCGTCAATTTCTAGTTGCTTCCTCAAGCAAGGATATAGCATATTGTACACGTATCTTAGTAGCGTTGATAACTCCATCTAGAATGGACTTATTTTTCCTCAACCACTCCTCCACTACTAATGGATCAGTAGTCCCTTCAAACGGCTTTGCCCCTTGGTGGCAAATCTTCTCGAAATTCTTGTTCATCTCTACTAGAAAAATACCCGCTTGAGACAATGTTGTGTCTATGATGGTATAACTTCTCTCAAATATATCACTAAATCATATATACCAACCATATCTGATGGTGGTAGTGATATTGGCTTAGCTGGCACCTTAGGGTGCTCTTGATCATTTCTACCATAAGCATATACACACTCAGTCAACCCTTTGGTTGTGCTCCGCCATCTAAAAGAAAAAGAAACTTTCAAAAGCTTTTCAGAAAACTTCCCACAACCCAAGCCAAGGAATCATATTCCTGCTCTGATACCAACCAAATGTGACACCTATTTCATTTCTAGTTTTTTACCAGTTAATTAACCCTGTTTAAAGCAATAAGCGGAAAACGGAAAATTTTAAAACTTTATCTTACAACCATATTCACAACATATATACATACTAACATACGTCATAAACTCCGTTTAACCAAAACACAACTGTTTTAAAACCATGCAAAACATCCTAGGCGGTAGCATCCCATAACAGCCCACCTGATATGATCTCAAATCCAGGTGTTGAGTCCAATGTCCTTGCCTTGATCAGGCCGAGTGTGAGTAACTGAAAAATATGTGGATATAACAACAATGAGCCACACGCTCAGTAAGGGTATACAAATCGCACTCTCCCAATATATATAAGTATCTAATATCCCGTCCCCAAAGGACACTCTGATCCCTTCCTCACATTTCAAAGCACACATACATATCCACATTCACATATAATTCCACAACCATTCATATCACATTTCACATAAACATTCAAGCATGTTATCACACATCACATATAAACATATCATCTCATCACATAAAAATAATCATAACATAACACATAACATGCTAGACTCGATCGCATCGATGCATAGGTGATAATTAACTAACTAGCCCCAACTGATCGTACGATATATTTTCTCATTGCTTTCGTATTTCTTTTCTTTCTTTCTTTTTTTTTCTTTTCGGTTGGCCAACCCGATAGCGTCCTAGGCCCCCTGTAGATCAGGTAGCGACCTCGGCCATCTTGTCCTAAGACCCCCTGTAGATCAGGTTGCGATCTTGGACTATTTTTCTTATCTTGAGGCTCCCTGTAGATCAGGTAGCGACTTCTGGCTGTTTTTCTTATCTTGAGGCCCCCTGTAGATCAGGTAGCGACCTCTGAGGCCCCCTGTAAATCAGGTAGCGACCTCGTCCCCCGGAAACCCGTGCGGGACCCAGTTGGGCTAATTAATCAATTACCATCATATATTATCACTTTCATTTCATAACTCAATTTCATGCTTTCATCGTATTCTATCATCATATTCTTTCCATTATCATCTCATGTACCTCATGCATGCTTTCATAAGGGATATCAAGTCATCATCATCGTCTCACTCATATACATATAAGCATGGATACAATCATAACAAACATATATATACACTCAAGCATGCATAAAATCATAGCATATTAAATACATAACATATATTAAGCAAGTGTAATTCATATACACTTACCTCGTAGGTAAGAACAATAAAACCTCGCAAACCAACTATTGAGTCCGTTTCCCACTCGGACTATCCTCTTTTATCGTGCTTGGATACGCTCACAAAGAACTAAGCTATAGTTAAACAAAACCTTCAACAACACCTGCGGAGAATATCATATTCCTCGTATTAAACTTCTCGCTTCAAACAACAGTTAAATTCATTCCTTTGAATTTAATTAGCTTATAGCATTTTCTGGAATCTCAATTTAATTAATTAACCTTTAATTAGTTAATTAAATTTTGCCAAAACAACGTTTTGCCCGCAGGCAATTTCTGAACCCACCTGTCATCAAATCTCATCAAACAAACAGCCCATAATCACCAGAATAAAGTAACGAGTATAATGGAATTTTTAATTATCCATTTTGACAAGTCTAAGGTCAATTTAGGCCAAATCACAATACGGAAAACGAATAAATTCATAACTTATTCGTTACTAACCCGATTGACGATCCGAAAGAAGATTCGGAATCACAACGACGCAGGCTACGCTCGGACACCATCAAATTCTCCGGAATCTGAGCGACGGAACCTCCCTAGTATCATATATGCTCGACCAGGCCTTCCCTTGCTCGGAAATGTAGAAACTCGGTACCAAAATGAAGAGAATGAAGAGAGGAATCCAAAAACTCAAACGGATTTGAAATTGGATTAGAAACGAAGAGTAGATCTGAGTTTGAAGATTGAGAGAAATCAAAGCTTTTACAAAGAAACGTGAAAGAAAATGAATTAATAAATGTGAAGGCCAAAGGTAATGGTGAATCATATTAACTTTGAAAACAATTTGATTTGTTCCTTACTAACCCGATTGAATTATGTTTATGGCCTTGTGTGAACAAATTATTGAATTTGAATGCAGCTTTAGAGAAAAATGTAAACAGTGGATAAATGTGAAGGCCAAAGGTAATGGTGAATCATATTAACTTTGAAAACAATTTGATTTGTTCCTACCAATGCATTTCCTTGATAATATTGACACTGAAAAATGATAAAATTTGCAGATTGAGGCCCCTTTGTTGATGTTGTTGATCCTCAACAAGATTTTGTTCAGTGGATCCAAAAAGGACGGGGTATCATTCGGGGTATCATTCGTGGCACTGGAACAACACCCACTGGATTACAGGCTGGGATATTATTCGTGGCTTGCATACATTTGTGGAATTCTCTGCAGAAAGCCTCCACTCTTTTACCCGCCGTTGTAGTTCCTTTGTAATAATATCCGGCCTTAAGAAGCAAATCATTTTCCCGTACTCGACTTTCCAATCTATTTCCGGCTCTTACTTACAACTAAATATAGATTAGTTAACGATTGACTACTACGTACTCACTTCCAAAATTTAACTAACGATCGCAAGTCACGGCGCGCGCGTAGCACGCGCGTCCATACTAGTATCTTCGAGCTCGAATTCCCGGATAGATTCCCCAGCCTCTGGTCTGACTGGGTCCATCTAAATATCCTCAAGGGCACATCAATATGGAACCACTTGCCTAGCTATAAGTACAACCACACTTGGAACGCAATCTTCAAAACTAGGGATGACATTGTCGTCTCCGGTAATGCCACCACCTTTCTTACTGCTACCAAGAACTCCAACGGCTCCATCTCTACCACATCTACTTTTAACCTCACCTGAAAACCAAACTCACCAGCCCAACCTTTCCTTCACAGTTCCATATGGAACAAGACAAATATTCCAAAATGCAGGTACATCTCTTGGTTAGCTTGCCACAAGCGACTGCCAACCCTCACCAAACTTATCTCCTGGAACATCGTCCCTGATGACACGTGCAAACTTTGCAACCTTCACCCCGAAACCGAAGACCACCTATTCCAAGATTGCAACTACGCTACCTCGGTTCTGGACCAGCTCTTCACCTGGCTTCGAGAACCCAAAAACCACCACTCCTGGTCTGACTTCTGGACATGGTTCATCACTCTCATCTGCCAGAAAAACGACCTGAAGTCTCACCTCCGAATTTCCATTATCACAAGCTACATATACCAAGTCTGGAAAGCCAGAAACGATCTTATTTTCAACCACAAGTTCAATCACCCTACATCCACATCTCACGAAATCATCGCAACCACAAAGAACTTTGTCGCTAGCACATGGAAGAATAGATCAACTGAATCCACCTCCTGGGCCAAGTTACTCGGCATTCAACTCTTGTAACTTTATCTTCGTTTAAGTTCTTTCGCATTCCTCTCTAGTAGAACTCTCTGTACATTCTTTCTGATAATACAATTTCATTTCAAAAAAAAGGAGAGACCTTCATTGTCATGTGTCAACACCACAATTCACACAGCTCCCAAAATATTTTAAAAAGTTATTATTTTAGTTATTTTTGATAGAAAATGAAAAACAAATCCCCAAATTTATAATTAATTTTTTAAAAATCTTATTAATTTTTATAATCCAATAAATCTTCTAATCAAATTCTAAACATATTTATTTTTATTCAAAGCTAATAAATAATCATTAAAAAAAATTATATTATAAATCAATATAAATATACTAAAGTAGAGTTCACTAGAGCTGACTTGACGCTTCTTGATGCGAGTATTTTGAAATTGAGCTTTTCTCAATTAAAGTCAGAATTTTTTTAAAATTAACAAAATAAATTTTTTTATAACTACCAAATTAACCATAACCAATATTTGTTAAGGAGATCCCATACAAAATTAAAATAATGATTTTTAACAATTTTTTTCATAAAGATTCTTATTTTTAATTTATTTTTAAAGAATTATAAGTTCAATCTATTTACGTTAAATTTTTAGGCAATTAGGATTTCAAGACGCAGCAACACCTATGATGCAAGGAATAATAGACTTACATCACATGGATTTTGCTACCCCACATCGATTATCAAGTAAGGCTGATAGTTTAATAACTTGTTTAAATTGAGGGTTTGAAGATTAAACAAATCAAACATTTTTTTGCCTTTTGGCTAAGTTGAAGTATATATATATATTTTATTCATAACGGATTAATATCTGTTTTGTAGGTCGTTGGCATAGTATTTTGTGGGTTTTTGACAAAATGGTTTGTGAGTTATTAAATATTTTCAATCCCACATCGAGTACCAAGTAAGATTGATAGTTTGATAACTTGTATAAATAGAGAGTTTGAAGATTAAACAAATCAAAATTTTTTTGGTCTCTTGGCTAAGTTGAACTATAATTTTTATTTATAACGAATTGCATATTGTTTCTTGGGCCGTTGACCTAATGTTTTGTGGTTTGCTAAATATTTTCAATCTCACATCGATTATCAATTAAGGTTGACAGTTTGATAACTTCTATAAATAGAGGGTTTGAAGATTAAACAAATCAAACATTTTTTTGCCTTCAAGCTAAGTTGAAGTATATAACTTTTATTCATAACGGATTAATATCTGTTTTGTGGGTCGTTAGTCTACTATTTTGTGGGTTTTTGACCAAATATTTTGTGAGTTATTAAATATTTTCAATCCCA
Source organism: Fagopyrum homotropicum (assembly GCA_033239125.1). Lineage (NCBI taxonomy): Eukaryota > Viridiplantae > Streptophyta > Magnoliopsida > Caryophyllales > Polygonaceae > Fagopyrum > Fagopyrum homotropicum. The sequence continues at coordinate 140,247,519 of BSWB01000003.1, read as the reverse complement.
CATCGAGTATCAAAGTAAGACTGATAGTTTGATAACTTGTATAAATAGAGAGTTTGAAGACTAAACAAATCAAATTTTCTTGTGATCTTGGCTAAGTTGAGGTATAATTTTTATTCATAACGAACTATATATTGTTTTGTGGGCCGTTGACCTAATGTTTTGTGGTTTGCTAAATATTTTTAATCCCACATCGATTATTAATTAAGGTTGATAGTTTGATAAGTTGTATAAATAGAGGGTTTGAAGATTAAACAAATCATACATTTCTTGACCTTATGGCTAAGCTGAAAGATAATTTTTATTCATAACGGCTCAATATATGTTTGTGGGTTGTTGACCTACTGCTTTGAGTGTCGTTGAGCTAATGTTTTGTGGGTTAATAAATATTTTCAATTCCACATCGATTATTAAGTAAGGTTGATAGTTTGATAACTTGTATAAATAGAGAGTTTGAAGATTAAACAAATCAAAATTTTCTTGTCCTCTTGGCAAAGTTGAAGTATAATTTTTATTCTTAAGGAATTGTATATTGCATTGTTGTCCGTTGACCTAATGTTTTGTGGGTTTTAAATATTTACAATCCCACGTAATGATAGTTTGATAATTTCTGTAAATAGAGGGTTTGGATATTAAACAAATCAAACCTTTTTTGACCTTCTCGCTAAGTTGAAGTATAAATTTTATTCATAACAGATTAGTATCGGTTTAATTTGTGGGTCGTTGACCTACTATTTTGTGGGTTGTTGATCTAATATTTTGTGAGTTACTACACATCGATTATCAAGTAAGACTGATAGTTTGATAACTTGTATAAATTGGAGAGTTTGAAAATTAAACAAATCAAACATTTCTTAGCCTTATGGCTAAGTTGAAGTATAATTTTTATTCATATGAATTGCCTACTACTTTGTGGGCCGTTGACCTAATGTTTTGTGGGTTGCTAAATATTTTTAATACCACATAAATTATCAAGTAAGACTGATAGTTTGATAATTTGTATAAATAGAGGGTTTGTAGATTAAACAAATCATACATTTATTGGCCTTTTGGCTGAATTGAAGTATAGTTTTTATTCATAATGGATTAATATATGCTTTGTTAGTCGTTGACCTACTACTTTGTGGGACGTTGACATAATGTTTTGTGGGTTGCTAAATATTTTCAATCCCACATCGATTATAAAGGCTGATAGTTTGATAACTTGTGTAGATAGAGGGTTTGAAGATTACACAAATCATACATTTATTGACATTTTGGTTAAGTTGAAGTACAATTTTTATTCATAACGGATTAATATTTGCTTTGTGGATCGTTGACCTACTGTTTTGTGAGTCGTTGACCTAATGTTTTGTGAGTTATTAAATATTTTCAATCCCACATCGATTATCAAGTAAGACTGATAGTTTTATAACTCGTATAAATAAAGAGTTTGAAGATTAAACAAATCATACATTTCTTACTAAGTTGAAGTATAATTTTTAGTTTGTTAAATTTTTTGAGAGTTTTTGTTGTCCCACGTCGATTAGCTACTATGCTTGATGGTTTTAGAACTTGTATAAATAGGGAGTCTAAAGAGTATACAAATAATACATTTCTTGGCGTTTGAATAGTGTTTTATTTTTTGAATCGTTAACCCACAGTTATTTGGGTGGTAATTGTGCCCCTCGAGTTTTTTAGGCAACCTTATCTATTTACGTTAAATATTTTCAAGATTTTGATTATACAAAAAATACATTTTTAACCAATAAATCTTTATTTCTTAAATTATTTTTTAAACCAGAGAATCTTTTGATAACAAATTTACAATATGTTAGTGGAACTATTTCGCGTTACTTTTTTTTATTGTTGGAACCAATCATTTTTGGAATAAATTTTTCAGTAAAAATAAATGTACTCCGATTTTTCTGTTAGTTTTCGATTTCTATTTACGTTAAATATTTTTACGTTATTTTGGTTAAGTAATCGTACGCCTAAAGTTTATTTTTTAGGGATGATTTTTTTTTCCAAATGACTATTAGGTCGATCTATTTACGTTAAACTTTTTGAGGGATTTTGTTATCCCACATCGATTAGCTACTAAGGTTGATGGTTTTAGAACTTGTATAAATAGGAAGTCTAAGGATTGTACGAATAATACATTTGTCGGCATTTTGGTTAAGTTCAAGTATAATTATTATTCATATCGGAATAATATTTTATTTTTGGGATCGTCAACTTACAATTATGTGGGCATAACGTTCTTTTCTAAAGTAATCGTACCCCTAAAGTTTTATTTTTAGGGAAAATTTTATTTTTTGGGTCGTTAACCTACAATTATGTGGGTCATAATGTTCTTCCCTAAAATAATCTTGGCTTTTTGGTTAAGTTCGATTTCTATTTGCGTTAAATATTTTCACGTTACTTTTATATAAGTGACCGTACCCCTAATGTTTTATTTTTAGTGAAGTTTTTTTTTTCAAATGAATATCAAAATGATCTATTTAGTTAAATTTTTTGAGGGTTTTTGTTGTCTCACGTCGATTAGCTACTGTAACACCCCAAATCCGCGGGATATCGGGATGCTACGGGCGAGACCTCACAATGGGTCCCGACCCTTAGCCTGACAACAATTTCACCGGATCTTGCAACAAGGCACAAATAAATGCCAAAACCGAAATATATTTTTATGCAATGTTATGAAACCCGATAATAAAAGAAAGGAAAGACTTCAGCCGTCCTTACAACAACATCAACATAATATATAATAACAACAACACAAGGACTCCAAAACCCAACTCAACCTAAGATGTACGGAACCCCGGCTGCCCACTCCTCCGGATCACTCGGCCACATCCTATCCTGCACATCAACTACAACAATCGGTATAAAACCGTTAGCTCACATTCTAGACATTATAAGAATAATATGGCACAAACACACATAGGAACACAAACACACAACAAGCTCATAAACATACACATCCGTTACTTATTATCTTTTTAGGTTATTCCATATCTAATTCATTCGTTCAAGTGTGACACGAGAGTCTTATAACTCTCGCCTCTGTCCCCGTGTAACCAACAGGAGTGTGGCGGCGCCCAACCCGTATACCCTGAGGGAGTGATGAAGAAGCCCGCCCGTATACCGTGTATGGCCTGGTCGCAGAGATCCCCCAGTCTCCCTCGGAAAACTGAGCGGTGATGTCACCGCCCAATAATAAGACGCAATGGGCCAAATATATATAACCGAGTTGCCCTAATCCGGTTTCATGATTATAAACAAAGATAAAGCACACACCACCATGTATATCCAAATAAGGCATAAAAGCGGCTAAGTAAGTCCGAGGACTTACCTCGTCTCAAAGCTAAACGAAACCGATAACACTCTCCGAAGGAATATAACCAAAGCCTGTTCAAGATAAGGCACGATAATCAACAACCACTCGCACAAGCTAGAAGTCCTTAGACTTCTAGTCCTATATGATCTTATTAGGTCATACACTCTCATAATCTAGGATATACTCCTAGCCCTCATAAATTCACGAGATCTCAACTATAGCCCCAAGTGCTAGGATACTCTCATCCTAAACTCCGCAATCTCAACCAACATATAAATACCACCTCAAGTCTTGCAAAATCAACCACAAGGCTCACAACTGTATGACAACTCGAGATCAACACACCACGTGACATAGAACATCAACAACCTCAAACACTCACCTAAAGTTTTCAACCCACTACTTGGCATTTGCCCTAAGTTATGCTAAATCCAACCTAGCATGATTCTACCACTAAACATAACTAGATCGAGGAAGAAGGTACTCACACACAATCCAAGGTTGAAGATTATCTACGGACGTCGAGATTGGATTCGTTGGTCTATAACGGCCGCTTCCGGACCTAAACCAAAGTTAAGGAAATTTAGCTTGTATGCTAAATTTGAACGAAATATAACGTATAATACTCTAAGGAAAATCCGCTTGAAAACAAGGTTAAAAACCCGTAAAACATTTCCCGGAGTGACTTATACCATTTTATAAGCATGGGTCAAAATCCGAAATCAAAACCTTGAGCCGTAAACCGAATTTAATCGCACAAAGACATAAAACACCGTGTATAAAAATATAAGAATATCTCGTAACTAAAATCCAAGGTTCCAAACCACAAATCCATTTTCCGTACAAAAATACAGAATTTTATAAATGCGGGCCATAAATCGTAATTAGTAATCTTGGCCATTTTCCGGAAATAACTACTGCAGGGGTATAAATGCAGAAACCCCAAACTATGGGTCAATTAACACAAATATGTAAAGCATGGGTATAGTTTGTAATTAACCACAATTTAAGGGCCAAAATAAAAATATTGTAAAATAAACTCTTATTCAACCTACTGTTACGCAACTGCAGAAAAAGGAAAGGAAGAAGGCAGTGGCGCTACTGGCTGCACCCGGCGGTGGGGGCTTCCCGGCGACGGAGGCGGCCAGGAGGCGGCAACAGGGCGTCCAATTTCCGACGGCGGTGGTCCTTCCCTGGCGGCAGACGGACAACAGGAAAGGGGAAAGAAAAAGGCGATATGCCGGTGCGCTGATGGGGTCGAGGCGGCGGCAACACTTGCTGGTGGCTCCGGTGGGGTCGAGGTGGTGCGAACTCTCCCCAGATGGTGGTGCAGCCTCCAATCGAAGGTAGGAGTAGTGTATTTCTCCCCCTATTTTCTGTGTTCAGGCAACAAAAATGAAGAGGGGAGACGAGGGTTGCATTGCAGATCTAAACGTGGCTCGAGAGGAAGAGACCATTGCAATTGGAAGGAGCAGAGGGGAGTCTCGTTGCAAATCTGGGCAAGGATGCCGTGGCAGGCTAACGGAGGAGGGGAAACCGGCGGGATTCATTGGAATAGAGGGAGAGGGAAGTGTGGTGGGCTGTTCGTGCAGGAGAGCGGTGGACTAGGAAGCAGCTATCACTACTAACAAGGGTAACGAGGGGTCGGAGTTGCAGGGTAGTCGAGGGGTCGGGGTTGCAGGGTTCACAGAGGGCGGCAATGGCGAAGGGTCGGGGTTGTTCACCAACCAGGGGACAGAGAAAAGAAGATAGAAGAAAAGGAAAAACAAAGAAAAGGAAGAAAAATAAATAAAAAGAAAATAGAGAACTAAAGTATTCTCGATCGAAAAGTAGTCGGAACGGAAGTTCCAGATCAGAAATTGTTTCCGAACTTTCTTCGAAAAAAATACAACACGGAAAATATATGCGGATCTAATAAATAAATAAACTCGCAAAAAATATACTTTGAAATACAAAAACCATTCTCACAATTTATTCCGAGATTATATGATAATTTAAACATGAGAATTAATATTTATATATATATATATATATATATATATATATATATATATATTAAAACTCGAAAATTCAAATTACGACTTGAAAATACTCAAAACATATTTCGAGGCCATTAAAATATTTAATAAAATATGGAAAATAAATATCGAAAACGGTCCCAATAAACGGGTCGTTACAACTACTAAGCTTGATGGTTTTAGAACTTTTACAAATAGAGAGTCTAAAGAGTATGCAAATAATACATTTCTTGGCGTTTTGGTTAAGTTCAAGTATAATTCCTATTCATGTCTGAATAATGTTGACGTGGCGCCTCCACGGTTTTTTTTCCAAATTAAATCTTTTATCAAATTACAAATTAAGCCAATAAATATTTTTTTATTAAACCATAATTATTTTGTAAAATATGGAATTTGCTATTGCACGTCGATTATCAAAAAAACATGACCCTTTGAAAAGTTGTATAAATAAACGCAAAAAGGTTGAAGATTAATGTTATCTTATGAGTTTACAATTATTTCGTCAGCATCCTCTAGGAGACCTCGTGCAATGAACCTCCGTAGCCACAAAAATTTTAAAGATGAACCCTTAATTTCACTCGGATCCGGGCGCTCTCCAAGAAGCAACTCAACAACTCTCCCCCACTGGTAGTCTGCACTACCAATCACAACAGGTCCATCTATGTTAAGACCCAACAATAGTGCGACGTCCTGAAGTGTGATCGTCGCCTCACCGACAACTAGGTGAAATGTATGTGTCTCAGGTCTCCATCTCTCAACTAATGTTGTGATCAACTCAGCATCTAACTGAAAGGAAGATCCAATACGATATATCCCATAAAATCCAGCCAGCTTAAGATAATGAATTACCCTCTCATCTGGTGGAAGGCATGAAACAATGTTTCGAAGATGCATTCTAGCAGTCAATGGTTGTTGAGTCTGCAAATGATTAAGCATATTGTTAAGATTAAGAAATCAACACCAAATTATAAAAATTATCAATTTTACTTTAGAGTTGTTCTTACATAAGGGACACGCGACCACACATCATCACTACGATGTTCAGCCTGACGCCTAAGCAAATCTGGTACACGGGGGCCAGGATCCATCTACATGTGGTAAAGAACTTTAATTTTGATTGACTAAACTATATCGAAACAAACAAACACAACTTCATATTTCATTGATAAAACAACTTAATACAAAAACAAACTACTTCATATTTCATTGACAGATAAACTTAACACAACAAACAAACAACTTCTAATCTCAACTTGATGACCCAACTTGAGAACGACACCTCCTTCTATAATGACCAAGTTGTCCACAACTTCCGCAACGACTTTTTCCTCTTTCACTTTGATCCATTTCATTTCTGATTCTCGAGTTTCTATGTCTTCCACTTGGGCGCTTAGAACTTGGATCCGGGACTATTAACAGCCCATCTACTATTGGTCATTTTGTTTGAACGCCAACAGGTTGGAAGTATGGCTTGTACGTCTCAAGATATGAATGTGTGGTGAAAAATCCATCAACAAAGGGCTCAAAGGACCACTTGTGATTATAACGAACAACAAGTACGTTGTGACGCCCCGTTTATTCGGGTGCATTCCGACGTTGTCTTTCCCCTTCCCTCGATTCGCTATAGCTCGAGTTCTTATATAAAGTATATATATATATGTATATATATATATATATAAATAGCTTTTAAAAAGATAAGTTTCCGGGTATTATATTATTTTAGGGATACAATTATGTATTCCCGTATTTGTTTTATTTTATTTAAAATTAATTGTGTCGGAATTCGGGATTTACCTAACCGGGAAATCCCGTTCCAAATGTAAATCGAGTTAGTTCCCTTTTTTTAAAAAAGAGGAAAAAGAAAATCCCTCCTATTTATTTCTTTCCTTTTTCTTTCTTTCTTTTCTCCCTCCTCTATTTCCTGTCTGGCGTGCAGAAGGAGTATTGAAGAGCGTCTCCTCGTTATCCCTGCTGCAGCCCTAGCCTGCAGTGACTTCTCGTTTCTCCCACTTTGCTGCCTCTAATCCTCTCTCAGTCCAGCCAAGTCCCCAACAACCCACTCTCCCTCTCCTTCTCTCTCACGCTCCTTCTCTCAACTCTCCCGTGCGCTGCTCCTCCTCCCCTTGGAACCGCCGCACAGCACAAGCAGCGCAGACAGGCTGCGCGAGGCTGCTCGAAGCCGCCAGGGGCCGCCGGAGGGAACCATCGCCGCGCCACCGCCCCGCTGAGCCGCCACGTCTCCGGCGCTGTAAGGCCGCCCACTTCTCCCTCTTCTCTTCCTTCCCTTTCTTCTGTATAAACAGTCCGCCTATTCCGTGCAGTTCGCCGCCGGAGTGGACCACCGAAGCCGGGACTGGGCCGCAGCTCGCCGCCGGAGTCGCACCAGGGACGCCGGCCTGCTCCTTCCTCCGCCTAGCCGCCACCGCCGCCAGCCTTGCCTTCTCCTCCTCCTTCTGTCGTTTACAGTAGGGTAAAAAGGGGCTTTGGAAATTAATTGTAAATGTGCCCCTCTTATTGCACCTAATTCCTGTTGTGACCCCACTAATTATGGATAATTACAGTTTGTACACATTTTGTGTGTAATTGCAGTTTTGACCCAATAAATTTGGAAAAGGAACTTTTATACCCTGCAGTAAATTATTAATATTATTAAACCCTTAATTTTGTTAAGATTTGTGACCCAACTCCTTTACAAATTATTTTGGTGTCTTTGATGATTTAAATCCGAGTGTTGGATAATTTGAAATTCGGTTTTTCCAATCAACTTTCCATTTTTAATGTTTTGCCCGGAATTGGTTTGAACGAGTTTAACCTCGGCTTTGGAAAACGGAGTTTTCTTTGGAAAATCTTTATGCGCTAAACCTTCATTTCAAAATTAGCGTTTAAGCTAATTTTTCTTAGTTTGTTCTTAGGTCCGGAAGCCCCCAATAAAAGCCATCGAACTCGTTCTTGACTCCGTAGACCGTGCTTCACTTTGGATCGCGTGTGAGTACTCCTCCTTCGTTAGTTCGGTTATGATAGTATAACTTGTTAGAGGAACTTAGCATAACGTAGAGCAAATGCCATGTAGTGGCCATGAACCCTAGGTATTGGTTATTGGATATGGAACTTGTTGCTTTACCTTCTTTACGATCTTATGATGATCCTCGAGATAATAGGTTGGACCTAGCATGCTAGAGTTAGATATCATATATATATATGTTGGAGACTAGAAGTCCGAGAACTTCTAGCTTTTTAGTTGGTTATTGATAGAGTGCTTCACTTGGTCAGGCTTAGAGCGTTTTCCTGCGGGAAGTTGAGAGTGGTTTCGAGTTACCTTGAGAGAGGTAAGTCTTCGGACTTACTTAGCTCGTATTCTATGTATTAGATTCGATGCGTGTTTGGTGGTGTGTGTTTATCGCTTTCATTATAACTTATAAAACCGGAATTAGGATTACCGACCTTTATATATTATTTATTTATTATTTAGCCCAAGTGTATGATAACGGGCGGTGACAACTTGCCTAGCTCTTGCGTAGAGTTAGGAGGTTCTTGGCGACTAGCCCGTGTGGTTAGACGGTCGGAGGCATCCACCGTTCCATGCGGTAAGTGGGGACCGAGGCGAGTTTCGGGAGATTCTCGTGTCACAAAAGAAGTTGAATTAGAACGGGATACGACCTAATAAATAAAGATAATAAACCGGACTTGTATGTTGAGTATGATTATGTGATGTTATGATGTATGAGTGTGTTTGTGCCTTCGCCATGTTTCTAATGCTTGGAATAGAGCTAACGGTTTTAAACCGCTTGTGTAGATGCCCCACAGGTTAGGGACGCCGCCGAGTGAGGTGGAGGAGTGGACAGCCGAGGGTCGCCGTACATTATAGGACGGGGGCGTTTTAGGTTTCTTTTGGTTATGTTCGGACTTGTGGTTTCGGATTTATCCTTTGAGATTGTGTCATTTTGAGGACTCGGCTGATTTTCCACTTTGTACTTTTACTTCCAGTTTCTCGCATACACTATAAACGATTTGAGTTTTTGCCTTTATTTGTGCCATGTTGGAAAGGTCCGGTGAAATTGTTGTCAAGCTAAGGGTCGGGACCCATTGTGAGGTCTCGCCCGTAGCATCCCGATATCCCGCGGATTTGGGGTGTTACAAAAGTGGTATCAGAGCCCTAGGTTGACAACAATGGCACTCGCAACTTTCTAAAGGCCGAATGAGGGATAAACAGAACCCTTCGGGTTCTGACTTTTTAGTTTTCAAAATTCATATGCATGAGTCGGGATTGGGTTAGAATGTACAGGACCTCCACTCCTCACGCAAACCTCGGCGACGTAGATTTCTGGACTTGATGTATACTCATAGTTGCATAGCTCTATATATATATATATATGGCCTTAGGATGTTTCTGGATTTATATGTATCTAGATATGTATATGACCTTAGGGTGATTGGGCTTATGGGCCTTGGTTGCATATTTGGATTTTGATCATTATTATGCTTCTATGTATTATTATCAAATTAAGTTCATAAGTATTACATACGTATTTATATAAATATACGCCACACGATATCAGATGGCACGTACGAGAGCCACGGCTTACGTAGGACCCGCCAGGGGTAGACCCCCTCTTCCACCTACCGCCCAGAGACGGGGACGGGTAGGGAGACCTCCAGGCACGAGAGGTCGGGGACGTATCCCCATTGCGGACCCACCCGCTGTGGATCCGCCAGCAGCTGAGATTCCAGTAGAGGACGTAGCTGAGAGCGTCATTCCCGAGGTTAGAGATAGGACAGTTGTGAGGTCCGGGGCGCATAGTTCCCCATCTGCTAGGACCGGGGGACCATCTATTGGAGCTACTGAATTTGCAGATTACGTACGCCGAGTGGAGGAGGCATTCAGGACAGGAGCACCACCTCCCGCACCCCCGGTACTTGCACCTGCACCTGCGAGATCAGCTGAGGTCTCACAGAGAGTTACTCCTATTAGGGCCGCACCAGAGGTGGTTGCACCAGCGGCAGTTGTGGCCGAGCCAGTTATCGAGGTCGCCAGAGCTAGAGATGAGTTGAGGTCTCCTAGTCCTGATTCATGGTTGAAGGCTTTCAACCAGCAGCATGTACCCTACTTCGACGGGAAGGTAGGGTTAGAGGTCGAGCACTGGATTGGACACGTGGAGTCCGCACTAGAGGCGATCCGTTGTCCAGAGGAGAGACAGGTGGAGATAGTCCAGACGTTATTTCGAGAGGAGGCCCAGTATTGGTGGAGGACTGTTAGAGGAGGTGTGTCTAGGATGGAGCAGCTGCTGAGCCTCGTCAGAGAGACTTTTTGCCCGGATTCACTGAGGAGAGACAGAGTCCAGGATTTTCTAGAGGCAGGATTTGAGGACGTCCCAGTCATTGAGGCGATTAGACGTTTTCGGGCGGAGTTAGCCTTGTTGGGTCCCGCTGCACCTCCGGCGGACCAGCATGTCTATCTCTTCTCCAAGAGATTGAGGGAGTCCACCCGTGCTTACTTGGCGGGATTTCGTTGTGTTTCGTTGACAGAGTACCAGGACCGAGCTTCGGCCTATGAGCGAGATCGCCCTGGGTTCAGGAGAGCAGCACAGTCCGGAGGGCCGGACAAGAGGCAGAGGACATGGTCAGCTAGTGCAGGGGCAGGAGCCTCAGGACATGGGCGTAGCCAGACACAGGGACGTCCCGGTCCCCAGCACTCGACTCAGACACCAGACCGGGGCCGATAGTGCCACAACTGTGGGGAGTTTGGGCACATTCGGACAGCATGTAAGAGGTCGCCCGTGACGTGTTTCACTTGTGGACAGGCGGGTCACCGAGCCTCTTTTTGCCGCCAGGGCAAGGCCCAGTCACAGCAGGGTTCTTCACCTGCTACCAGGGCAGGAGGGGGGCAAAGGCCACCTCAGTTTCCGGCCCAGGGATTTCAGCAGAGAGGTCAGAGTCAGACCCGTACACAGGGGTCAGCCCAGGGCCGAGGTAGAGGCCGGGGTGTGGGTGCCCAGGATACTAGAGGCACACAGGCTAGAGTGTTCGAGTTGAGGAGTGCTGCTGATCCAGCAGCGCCAGCAGCTACAGGTACTATTCAGATTCACGGCATTTCGGTCCGAGTTTTATTTGATACGGGTGCTACGCACTCTTTTATATCCGATGATTGTGTAGTTAGGTTGTCCTTAGTTACGGTAGAGGGGAGACCCTTTGTTGTGGGGTTACCCGATGGGGGTAGGGTTAGTGGTACCCGAGAGGTACGCGGTTGTCCCATACGTTTGGGAAACCGAGATTGGTTAGCCGACTTCTATGTCATGCACTTAGTGCATGAAGAAGTCATTTTGGGCATGGACTGGATGGACCGCCACCGAGCCGTCTTAGACATCAGTCGGAGGACCGTGACAGTTACCACAGAGTCGGGACAGGAGGTGATTTTCCGAGGTTGGGACCTCGGAAAGACCGGTACAGTCATTAGCGCGGTCCGAGCCGCAAGACTTATCGGACAGGGATGCGAGGCCTTCTGGTGCTATGCCATGAAGGAGGAGGCGGGACCGTCGCTGGAGGAGATTCCCGTAGCATGTGAGTTCGAGGATGTATTTGGAGAGCCACCTGGATTACCACCGCAGAGGAGTGTTGACTTTGCCATTGAGTTGGAGCCCGGCACGAGGCCGATCTCCAAGGCCCCATACCGCATGGCGCCAATCGAGTTGCTAGAGCTGAAGAAGCAGCTCGAGGAGTTAGCAGAGAGGGGTTTCATACGCCCGAGCGTATCCCCTTGGGGTGCACCGGTCCTCTTCGTCAGGAAGAAGGACGGATCTTTGAGACTTTGTATCGATTACCGGGAATTGAACAAAGTCACCATCAAGAACAAGTACCCCCTTCCGCGCATTGATGATTTGTTAGGCCAGTTGCAGGGAGCCTCCGTATTTTCGCGCATCGACTTGAGGTCGGGATACCACCAGCTGAGGGTGAGAGAGGAGGACGTGCCGAAGACGGCATTCAGGACGAGATACGGCCACTATGAGTTTGTCGTGATGCCATTCGGGCTCACGAATGCACCTGCCGTCTTCATGGAGTTGATGAACGGAATATTCATCGATTTCTTGGACCAGTTTGTGGTGGTGTTTATAGATGACATCTTAGTCTACTCCCGGAGTAGGGAGGAGCATGAGGGACACCTGAGGACGGTTCTTCGAGTCCTTCAGGATAGAGAGCTTTATGCAAAGCTCTCTAAGTGCGAGTTTTGGATGCCCGAGGTGGCATTTCTGGGTCACATAGTTTCCGCCGAGGGTGTCATGGTTGACCCGGCAAAGATAGAGTCCGTTTCTTCATGGCCGCCTCCTCGGACGGTCAAGGAGGTGCGCAGTTTCTTGGGCTTAGCGGGATATTACCGCCGTTTTGTTGAGGGTTTCTCTGTGATTGCACGACCCCTTACTTCCTTGCTAAGGAAGTCTACCAGGTTCGTCTGGTCTGAGCCTTGTCAGCGCAACTTTGAGGAGCTGAAGAGGAGGTTGACCTCCGCTCCTGTGTTAGCCCAGCCGGAGGGCGTAGAGGACTTTGTTGTATATAGTGACGCCTCCAAGCTAGGCTTGGGGTGTGTTTTGATGCAGAGGGGTAGGGTTATTGCGTACGCTTCGCGGCAGCTGAAGCCGTACGAGGAGAATTATCCCACCCATGATCTTGAGCTAGCAGCGGTGATTCATGCCCTGAAGATCTGGCGACACTATTTGTACGGAGCCACGTGTCAGATCTTCACAGACCATAAGAGTCTGAAGTATATATTCACTCAGCGGGAGTTGAATAACCGCCAGAGGAGATGGTTAGAGATGATTAAGGACTTCGATTTGGAGATTTTATACCACCCGGGGAAGGCGAACGTGGTCGCCGATGCCCTGAGTAGGAGGACACCTCGAGAGGAGGCTATAGCTCGACTCACGATTCAGCCATAGTTGCAGAGGGATTTGGCGGAGTTAGAGCTAGATATTCAGTTTCCAGACATGGTCGGCTGTCTGACCGAGTTGGAGGTGTTACCTGATCTGTCTGGAGAGATCCGGCAGAAGCAGGAGGGTTGTCCCGTGTTGACGAGGATTCGGGACAGGATGGCCAGAGGTGAGGCACCGCAGTTTATCACAGGGGCAGATGGGTTGTTGAGACGCCATGGACGTATTTGTGTGCCGTCAGACCCAGAGTTGAGAGAGCGGATCTTGCAGGAGGCGCATTCTACTCCTTACTCGGTGCATCCAGGCACGAGTAAGATGTACCAGGATATCAGGAGATCTTATTGGTGGGGCGGGCTTAAGCCCGATGTAGCTAGATATGTAACCAGTTGCGCGACCTGCCAGCAGGTCAAGATCGAGCACCAGAGACCGGGGGGAGAGCTCCATCCACTGCTTGTGCCGCAGTGGAAGTGGGAGGACATATCCATGGATTTTGTCACCGGTTTGAGACAGAGTAGGAGCTTTGATGCGATTTGGGTGGTAGTGGATCGGCTGACGAAGACCGCACGTTTCATTCCTATTCGAGAGACGTGGCCGGTGAGTCGTCTAGCTGAGGAGTTTACTCGTCAGATTGTGAGATTGCATGGAGTCCCGAGGACTATCATCTCGGACAGGGATGGACGTTTTACTTCGAGGTTCTGGCAGCAGGTACACGCCGCCCTAGGCTCGAGTCTGCATTTCACCACCGCATATCATCCACAGACCGACGGTCAGTCCGAGCGGACTATTCAGACCTTAGAGGACATGTTACGGGCATGTGTGTTGGACTGGGGGCAGGTATGGCCAGATCACCTTCCATTGGTGGAGTTCTCGTATAATAACAGTTGGCACGCTTCGATTGGGATGTCACCGTATGAGGCCTTGTATGGACGGAGATGTCGTACTCCCTTGTGTTGGGATGAGCCGGGCAGTTCTAGTGTTGTAGCTCCAGCCCAGATACAGGATGACATGGCTAGGGTTGCTTTGATTCGGGAGAGGATGTTGGTTGCGCAGAGCCGTCAGAGATCATATGCAGATAGGAGGCGTAGGCCCCTAGAGTTCAGAGTAGGAGCTCAGGTCTGGTTGAGGGTATCACCGACACGGGGTGTCAGGCGATTTGGCATTAAGGGGAAGTTAAGCCCCCGATATGTCGGCCCCTTTGAGATTTTAGAGAGAGTCGGAGAGGTGGCATATAGGTTAGCGTTACCACCAAGGTTGGAGGGTATTCACCCGGTGTTCCATGTATCTCAGTTGAGAGAGTACATACATGACCCGAGGCATGTCATTAGCCACGAGGACCTGGTGGTCGAGCCAGACCATACCTTCGCGGAGCATCCGATTGCGGTTTTGGAGCGTAGTACGAGACGACTTCGGTCAAAGGAGATACCGATGTTGAGAGTGCAGTGGTCGAGGCGAGGAGCCGACGAGGCCACTTGGGAGACGGAGGATAGTATCCGTAGGAACTATCCCGAGTTTTACGCAGGATTAGCCACATCTATAGGACCGTCGGGTTAGTCTTGAGATCTATCCTTGGTTACTCTTATGTGATTTATGACGTGATGTGATATGTGTGTTTCCTATGTGTATCTCTTACGAGTCTAGGCGAGTAGACTTTGGATTAGAAGGGCCATAGTTGCCACATTTTAGGATTCCGAGAGAATGTTGAGGCACTTTAGCTTGAGAGTTCCGCGTTTAGCAAGTTTCGGGACGAAACTTTTCTTTAGGAGGACCTGATGTGACGCCCCGTTTATTCGGGTGCATTCCGACGTTGTCTTTCCCCTTCCCTCGATTCGCTATAGCTCGAGTTCTTATATAAAGTATATATATATATGTATATATATATATAAATAGCTTTTAAAAAGATAAGTTTCCGGGTATTATATTATTTTAGGGATACAATTATGTATTCCCGTATTTGTTTTATTTTATTTAAAATTAATTGTGTCGGAATTCGGGATTTACCTAACCGGGAAATCCCGTTCCAAATGTAAATCGAGTTAGTTCCCTTTTTTTTAAAAAGAGGAAAAAGAAAATCCCTCCTATTTATTTCTTTCCTTTTTCTTTCTTTCTTTTCTCCCTCCTCTATTTCCTGTCTGGCGTGCAGAAGGAGTATTGAAGAGCGTCTCCTCGTTATCCCTGCTGCAGCCCTAGCCTGTAGTGACTTCTCGTTTCTCCCACTTTGCTGCCTCTAATCCTCTCTCAGTCCAGCCAAGTCCCCAACAACCCACTCTCCCTCTCCTTCTCTCTCACGCTCCTTCTCTCAACTCTCCCGTGCGCTGCTCCTCCTCCCCTTGGAACCGCCGCACAGCACAAGCAGCGCAGACAGGCTGCGCGAGGCTGCTCGAAGCCGCCAGGGGCCGCCGGAGGGAACCATCGCCGCGCCACCGCCCCGCTGAGCCGCCACGTCTCCGGCGCTGTAAGGCCGCCCACTTCTCCCTCTTCTCTTCCTTCCCTTTCTTCTATATAAACAGTCCGCCTATTCCGTGCAGTTCGCCGCCGGAGTGGACCACCGAAGCCGGGACTGGGCCGCAGCTCGCCGCCGGAGTCGCACCAGGGCCGCCGGCCTGCTCCTTCCTCCGCCTAGCCGCCACCGCCGCCAGCCTTGCCTTCTCCTCCTCCTTCTGTCGTTTACAGTAGGGTAAAAAGGGGCTTTGGAAATTAATTGTAAATGTGCCCCTCTTATTGCACCTAATTCCTGTTGTGACCCCACTAATTATGGATAATTACAGTTTGTACACATTTTGTGTGTAATTGCAGTTTTGACCCAATAAATTTGGAAAAGGAACTTTTATACCCTGCAGTAAATTATTAATATTATTAAACCCTTAATTTTGTTAAGATTTGTGACCCAACTCCTTTACAAATTATTTTGGTGTCTTTGATGATTTAAATCCGAGTGTTGGATAATTTGAAATTCGGTTTTTCCAATCAACTTTCCATTTTTAATGTTTTGCCCGGAATTGGTTTGAACGAGTTTAACCTCGGCTTTGGAAAACGGAGTTTTCTTTGGAAAATCTTTATGCGCTAAACCTTCATTTCAAAATTAGCGTTTAAGCTAATTTTTCTTAGTTTGTTCTTAGGTCCGGAAGCCCCCAATAAAAGCCATCGAACTCGTTCTTGACTCCGTAGACCGTGCTTCACTTTGGATCGCGTGTGAGTACTCCTCCTTCGTTAGTTCGGTTATGATAGTATAACTTGTTAGAGGAACTTAGCATAACGTAGAGCAAATGCCATGTAGTGGCCATGAACCCTAGGTATTGGTTATTGGATATGGAACTTGTTGCTTTACCTTCTTTACGATCTTATGATGATCCTCGAGATAATAGGTTGGACCTAGCATGCTAGAGTTAGATATCATATATATATATGTTGGAGACTAGAAGTCCGAGAACTTCTAGCTTTTTAGTTGGTTATTGATAGAGTGCTTCACTTGGTCAGGCTTAGAGCGTTTTCCTGCGGGAAGTTGAGAGTGGTTTCGAGTTACCTTGAGAGAGGTAAGTCTTCGGACTTACTTAGCTCGTATTCTATGTATTAGATTCGATGCGTGTTTGGTGGTGTGTGTTTATCGCTTTCATTATAACTTATAAAACCGGAATTAGGATTACCGACCTTTATATATTATTTATTTATTATTTAGCCCAAGTGTATGATAACGGGCGGTGACAACTTGCCTAGCTCTTGCGTAGAGTTAGGAGGTTCTTGGCGACTAGCCCGTGTGGTTAGACGGTCGGAGGCATCCACCGTTCCATGCGGTAAGTGGGGACCGAGGCGAGTTTCGGGAGATTCTCGTGTCACAAAAGAAGTTGAATTAGAACGGGATACGACCTAATAAATAAAGATAATAAACCGGACTTGTATGTTGAGTATGATTATGTGATGTTATGATGTATGAGTGTGTTTGTGCCTTCGCCATGTTTCTAATGCTTGGAATAGAGCTAACGGTTTTAAACCGCTTGTGTAGATGCCCCACAGGTTAGGGACGCCGCCGAGTGAGGTGGAGGAGTGGACAGCCGAGGGTCGCCGTACATTATAGGACGGGGGCGTTTTAGGTTTCTTTTGGTTATGTTCGGACTTGTGGTTTCGGATTTATCCTTTGAGATTGTGTCATTTTGAGGACTCGGCTGATTTTCCACTTTGTACTTTTACTTCCAGTTTCTCGCATACACTATAAACGATTTGAGTTTTTGCCTTTATTTGTGCCATGTTGGAAAGGTCCGGTGAAATTGTTGTCAAGCTAAGGGTCGGGACCCATTGTGAGGTCTCGCCCGTAGCATCCCGATATCCCGCGGATTTGGGGTGTTACATACGTGGGGGCACGGAAACTTCAGCAACTGCTAGGAATGACAACTACATTGACGTTGTTGTAAACGAACGGTAAAGTTGCGGCGACCGCCCCGGTCTACTCTAGGGACCTGTACTTGATATATTCCTTGCTCAATGTTAAATGGACTCACTGTTGCTGTCATGGCTACATCCTTAAATTTTTCAATTTTTTGATCTATATGTTGGGATAAGGTTAATCCGTCTTGTAAGCATTTAAAAGCTTGACCACCCCTTGTAACAAAATAACTGTTCAAACGGGCGAACGTTGCTTGCACAATGCCAGTGACTAAAAGAGATCTTGTGCCTTTCATTACCCCGTTGAAACACTCAGACATGTTTGTGGTCATGCATACATATCATAAACCACCGTCATGATGTAGAGACCATTTCTCGAGGCCAATTTCTTGGAGAAACTCACGATATTCACGGTTTTTTTCACCAATTTGGTCAAACCCGGCGGAAAAAGGATGTCGCTCACGGATGTGTATTGTCACACCCACTAGGAATTTGAGTTGCGAATCTTTATAACGAGTTTGAACATTAGACTTAAGATGACGGATGCAAAACCTATGATATGCATTTGGTGGACTCCATCTTGGATCCGTCATTGCCCTACTTATCCCTGCGTGTCTTTCAGAAATTACACACAAGCCGACTCTATCTATCACATGTTCGCGAATGCAACTCATAAACCATGGCCAACTTTCAGTATTCTCTACTTCCACAAGGGCAAATGCAAGAGGGAAAAGTTGTTCATTTGCATCAACAACCATAGAAATTAGCAGGACGTGCTTGTACTTTCCGTATAAGTGGGTTTCATCAATTGAGATCATAGGACGTCAATGTTTGAAACCAGCAATAGAAGGCCCAAATGCCCAAAGGACGCGTTGAAACATCCTCACAGACCGATCACTTGTTTTTGTTTTTACCCAGTCAACCACTGTACCCGGGTTTGATTGTTGTAGGGCTTCCATATATCGCGATAAATCAGCGTACGAGTGCTTCCAATCTCCATAGATATCAGCAATTGCTTTTTGTTTGCCCTCCCACGCTTTCTTGCAACTTGGAATCACTTTGTATTTCATGTTTATAACTTCTATAATGGTTCGCGGTTTGATTGTAAAGTCTTGGCAAACAAGGTTATGAATCTCATTGTTGATGAATCTGGAAGTTGCATTATGGTTATCGAGTTCTCGCAAATAATAGACACAAGCAGGGATATGAGGCCCGTTATGCCGGTGCACAAACCACAAATCTAGCGCTTGATCAACCCGATGAGCAGAAACTAGCCATGTGTATCCGGTTTTGCTTTTTCTAGCACAATAGACGGTGTAATAATGTGCATCTGCTCTACCTGTCTTGTAAGGGTATCCACTTCTTAGGGAATAACTTCAAAGCTGCATTTTCAAATCGCTCAATGAGTTGAAATATTGACATATATAAAATCCATCAACGTCGTGCATTTGAATGGAAGCATAAGGATCCTCCCATGAATTCATCTGTGTTGATACTGGTTCGACGACGTTGTTCCAGTTTGGGTTGATGGCTTGAGCTCTTATTATTCGATCCGCTTCTGCTACGACTTGGTCATAATCTGGGGCTATATGGTCATCGTCAACGTGACGATCTTCTTCAGTTTTAAGAATCTCATCATCAGTCTCAACACCATTCTGATCAACATGTATATCATCGTCATCAACTTCATTTCCATCTCCATGGCTTGAGGACGCATGTGATGTCGATGGTGTCATGGTGGGATGAGTTGTATGCATGGGAATATTTTCATACCCGGCCATCACAGTTTGCGTGTACTCATTATCCGTCAGCAATCTCGTGTACGTTTTCATGTTTTGCCATAGGGGGTAGTTATTGTTGTCATCCATCTATTTTACATTACGTTAAATTATGGACAACAATGTTTCATATTCAATATTTTTCGTTTAACTAATGATTAACAATATTTTAGTACGTGATAAACTATTATACTAATGACAAAATTATATCGATACTAATCTATTTAGACATTTCTTAAAGAATATATTTAGACTAACATTTTTTACTTATTCTACAAAAATATTTTACTTAAATTATTTTACTTAATCTAAATAAATATTTCCTACTCAATATTCATAGTAAATCTATAAAATTTATATAGTAATCTTAATAAATGTTTCATATTCAATATTTTTCGTTCAATTAATGATTAATAATTTTTAGTGATAAACTATTATACTAATGACAAAATTATATATTAATACTAATCTAGTTAGACATGTCTAAAAAAATATATGTAGACTAACATTTTTTACCTATTCTAAAAAATATATTACTTAAATCTATTTACACATTTCATATTGACATTTCTAAAAAGAATATAATAACATTTATTTTACCCATTCTTTAACTTATCTTAGACTAATTTGTTTACACAATTTTTATTTAATACTAATCTTTGCTAAGTTAACGATATTTTCTTAACTAAATATATTGTAAGCCTAAACTAATCTAACTAAACAAATAACATATCTTAACCCTAAACTAACATTTTTATACTAACAAAATCTTTCATATTATTAAATTTTTAACATTATGTTTTTATATTACACAAAATTACATGACTAATTACAATGATCTAATCTAAGTATATACTAACAAAATATGTAAACTTAAACTAATCTAACTAAACTACTAACATATCTTAACCCTAAACTAACAATTTTATACTAACAAAATATGTAAACTTAAATAATTTGTTTAATATTCTGTTTTTTCTATATTATACAAACTTAAATAACTAATTATAATCATCTAATTACTAACAAAACCCTAACCCTAAATATGCTAATACAAAATTAACAAATATTAAGAAGGAATCACTTACTTGGAGAAAGGCTGCGGTACAGGGTACAAGGGTGGTCCGGCGGTTTCACTAGCGGTCCGTCTGCGGTATAGGGGTGGTCCGGCGGCGGTGCAGCGGTGGTCCAGTGGTCGGGTAGCCTCCTATGAGGTAAGTTTTATAATTTTAATGGAGAAAAAGCAAGAAAGAAAGGAGAGTAGAAGGAGGTAGATGTGAAAATACAAGAAGAAGACGTGAAGATTTATAGGACAAAGAAGAAGCAGTCTTCAATGTCGTCTTCGTCGTCTTCGATGTGGAGAATAACCGTTCAACACCCTCAATAATGGCGAGTAAAATTTTGCGTCAGAGAAAGGAGACACGCGGTTACTCACTGCGTTTTTATTAGTTAAAAACGCGGTGAATCACCGCTTTTTCTGCCACGGGCAGAAAAAGTACAGATGTTTATGCACCGCGTTTCTTCGTAAAGAAATGCAGTGACTCACCGCGCTTTAAATAAATACCTGACACCCTCGTGTATTTTCGGGAAAAACTTTCATCTGAAACTAGTTTCGGAAAAAGTTTTATAATATCGTTTATAACGACAAAGAGTTCATTGAGCTTCCTTCTTTTCTTTCTTGTTCCTTTACGTACAACATCGAACTTACAAAATTTACCCAAATTTTAAAAGCACGTGGAATCTTCCATCAAGTCGGTTTCTCTATCCTTCAGTTTCTCTCACTATTATTAGCTCCAATAAGTACAATATTTTATTTTATTTTTTTTGGTGAAAGGGAGAAAGACTCCCGCTAGAATAAAATCAAAACGGAACTGTTCGGGGTAAAGCGAGACCCCTCGAATCGTTAGACAAGAAATGCAAAGCTCCCGAAGGGGGAGAAACAAGGGAATGAATACCAACAGGAAACTCAAAGGCATAGCGTAGATTCTCCATTTATGATAAGTGCTTTATTCATGCTAGGGTTGTTAACGTAGATTCTCCATTTATGATAAGTGTGGTTTGTGCACCTTCTGATATAAACCGTCACCAGCAGTTTTGGAAGGATATTGACTCTAAAGTTGAAAACACCTTTTCTGTCAACGGGTGACTTTAATTGTATTGTTTATCAACATGCGCGTCAGGGTGGTTCGTGTCATTTACATGGCAACTCGGCGATCTTTTCTTCTTTTATTCAAAAGCATAACCTCCTTGACCCGGGTTACAAATGTCTTGATTTTTGGAAGATTGGATGACGTGAGAGTGGTAATGTTCATAAGCGCCTTGATTGTGTTCTTCTGAGCCCGGATACACATTTTATCCTTCCAAGTGCTATTGTCCAGCACTTAGCGATGTATTCTTCTAATAATTTTTGAAGAACCGAGTAGGGGATTAATAAGGATCGACATACTCTAGAGGGGGGTTGAATAGAGTATGCGAACTTTCGCAATATCGGATATCAAGGCTTTGAAAGGAATCTCAAGGCCTTGAAGTCGATCTTTGTAATTTGTGACAAAACTGTTTCTCAAGATCTTGAAGTAAATCTCAAGGTCTTAGTTCAAAACCTATAAATAGTTATTAGTCACAATATAAACGAAATAAAGTGCGGAAAAGAAAAGATCGACACACGATATGTTTACGAAGTTCAGCTCTAACAGCCTACGTCTGCGCCTAGGGTTTCCGACCCTAAGATTTAACTATCTATTATCTGCTTCGTTTGAGTCCTTCTGTCAATGTAGCCTCACCGCTACGATCTAGTCAACTCGGGTATTGCAATAATAGCCTAGTTACTTCGTAGAGTAACACACTTGAGTATAACACTTATGATAATCCTATATAGCTTATTTTAACTCTCAATAAAAATAAAACCGATAACAACGGAGAGTAAGAAATTGCAGAGAAGAAAGCTTGTAGCGTGTTATGCATGTTCGGTGCCTTGTATAAATTATTTCACATTTTACACATTTATCCATATTTATATGCCAAGATTTGAAGATTTCCTAATAAAATAAAACGTAAGAAGGTGAATAATTCACCATGTATAAATTACTTTGGTACATTTTAATCAAATTATACTAAAAGACATGCATTTGATATATATACAAGACAACGTGTACACATTTATCCATAACATGCGGCGTAAATGCATGTGATATGTACATAATTATCCATAATAGATTCATCTTTATTTTAGATCTGTGTAGGATGAATTAACACGTGGAGTAAATGAGTGCGCTGTCATGCAATTGATACTTGTGTCAATTTTCATTGAACCGGCGCGTAAAAACACTGATTAACAGTACCATTTACGTTTATGGACGAAATAATTAATGGTTGGTGAGTTGTGCACTTTGAACCGGGTCCAATCTTA
This sequence comes from Fagopyrum homotropicum, assembly GCA_033239125.1. Lineage (NCBI taxonomy): Eukaryota > Viridiplantae > Streptophyta > Magnoliopsida > Caryophyllales > Polygonaceae > Fagopyrum > Fagopyrum homotropicum. Next base: position 140,224,711 of record BSWB01000003.1, on the reverse strand, counting down.
ATTTTCTGGTACCTTAAACTCTTCCAGTTTGGACGTATGCGATGCTATAAATTGGACGCAGCGAACACAGCTTTACTCACTCATCACTTGTATCCCCAAAATGGATCCACTCTCGATCCAATTCAAACCTGAAGGCGAAGTCGCCGAGGACCTCCGCCCCCTGCTGGTGGTCTACAAAGACGGCCGAATCCAACGCTTCTTCGGCACAGCCACCGTTCCGCCTTCCTCCTCCGACGACGCCGTCCAGTCCAAAGACGTCCAGATCTCGCCGGAGCTCTCAGCTCGTCTCTACCTCCCTAAATCAGCCAGCAGCAACGTCAAACTCCCTCTCCTCATCTACTTCCATGGCGGAGGCTTCGTAATTGAGTCAGCCAAGTCTCCGACATACCACAACTACCTCAACCGCGTCGCAGTCGAGGCTTCCGCTGTAATCGTCTCCGTCGACTACCGCCTAGCTCCGGAGAACCCCCTCCCGACCGCCTTCTACGACTCCTGGTCCACCGTCCTCTGGTCGCTTTCCCTCTCCGACCCCTGGCTATCCGAATTCGCAGATCTGAATCGCGTATTTTTCGCCGGCGATAGCGCTGGTGCTAACATCGCTCACCACATGGCCATCCGGTTCGGAAAGTCCGGTCCAGATGGAGCTAAAGCTAACCTCGTCGGGTTGGTTCTGACTCATCCCTTTTTCTTGAACAACGATGAACCGGAGCCGAACGCAAACCCTAAAAGCGTTGCAGAGATAGAGTTTGCGAAAAAGTTTTGGAGGTTTCTTTGCCCGGAGGAACGTGCGATGGATCATCCATGGATCAATCCGGGTGTAGATGGGAGTTTGGCGGCGGTGGCGGCGAAGAAGACGGTGGTGTTTGTAGCGGAGGAGGACTCTGTGAGGGATATAGGGTATAGGTACGCAGAGCTGCTGCGGGAGAGTGGGTGGCCAGGAGGGGTCCACGTGGTGGAGCACTTTAAGGTGGGCCATGTCTTCCACCTGCTCACCCCTGAAAACTCCAACTGCAAGGAGATGATGAATGAATTGGTTGAGTTTATGAATCAAGATTAATTAGGATATTTGAGTTGCTTCGATATCTTGCTGCTAATGCCAAGAGCATCAAATACAAACGAACGTTGTTTCTTGGATTATGATTCTAAGATATCTGAATCCTACAAAACATTTTCAAATTTGTGATTCACTCAAAATAAACATTTTCAGTGTTAAAAAAAACTCATGTAATTAGCCGGAACCCAAACTCCATGGAAGCTCGGAAAGGAAGGTCTTTTTTTTAACCTTTCCGAAAAGAAAAAAAAGGAAGGTCTTTTTAACAACCTCAATCTGTACTTGCTTTAATCATTCATCCTTGTTTAGCAACATTGAAATTTGAAGCACATTCCAAAAACTACACAATTCAAGCCTACTAATCGAACACTTACCCTAGGTGGCAAAATTATTCGATCAAACTAATTCGAAGATTCTATTTGAAAAAATCCGAAAATATTCGGCAATTGGTGATCCAAATCTGATCCGAGCATATTTTTCGGATCATCGGATCGGATACGGATTGAGGTTTGGAGGAAAAAAAAAAGCCGGATCGAATATATCCGACTATTCTAATAATAAATACTCAGATCGGATATCCGATCCGGTTAAAACTGTCGGATATCCGGGTGCTCTCCGATCGGACTTTTATAAGATTGTCGGATCGGATATCCGGAAATGTCACCCCTGCTTGACATAAAGCCAAAGTGAACCTACACACAAGATTTTCTTAGTCCTTCCTAAAACCAATTGACAATAAAAGGAGCTAAAATTTATATATGAGGTTCACGTATTACCATATTGTATACCACATTGTAAATGTGAGACATTTTCACACTCATCAGTCATCTACATAATCAAGGTAATGATTTCTCGAATAATGCTCTGACTTTTAGTATGCTTCCATGTGTTTAACTTTCTTTACGTGGATTGGTAGACGTTGTCATCTACATGTTCAAGGTAACGATTTCTGGGAATTTTGCTATAAACATTGGTTTTCCTCCAATTTGTACAAAAATCTAATTTAATAACAAGACAAATGAACACACATCAGATATTAAGCTGTGAACAAAATGATTTGCTATAAGCAGTTGTTTTCTTTACGGCATATATGCGTGTTCAAGTGTTGAACCATGAACCTCCAAATTGAGCTTGAATTCTTCGCCGTTATAAACGATATTATAAAACTTTTGCCGAAACTAGGTTCGGATCAAAGTTTTTTCAGAAAATACACGAGGGTGTCAGGTTCAGATTAAAAGCGCGGTGAGTCACCGCGTTTCTTCTGTAAAGAAACGCGGTGCGTAACCATCGCGTTAAAAAATCAGACGGAAATTTTTTTCAAAAATAAATAAAGGAAAGAAACGGGGTCACTGACTGGTGATCGATAAAATCCTAGGTTGTTGTGTTTTAGCTTAGGTCAAAGTAGAAGTTCTAACGTTACACTAACAAGTTTATGTATAGCGCAAGTAAGGGTTGAACCCAAGAGAGTTAAGTTGATGTTTCGATTAAATTCAATTATATATTGATATTGTAACCAAATAAGGGGGGTTATGAATTGAAATTTAGCAAGACAAAAGCATAAGAAACAAGTAAAGATGTAAATGAATTGATGAGAAAATGACTACACTAGGTTGATCCTTAGCATGCAATGCTACTTTGGTTTGGTCTTTTTATAAATATTTCAGCAATGTTCTCGTCTTGATTATATATATGTGTTGAGCCAACCGGCATCGATCAACACAACTTAACAAGTTAATGTTCCGTAAACCTACAAGAACAAGTCACAAGTTAGCTTTCAAACAAAGACAAAGAGATATAACGAGAAGAATAAAACCATTACATTTTATTTATATTTATATTCATTTTCCTTAAAGTAATCACAGCCAGCTTTTACCTAAAGGTTTTTTACTAGATTAAAGACTCGAACCCGGAATCAATTAATCCTAGTTCTGTGCATGCAATTAGACACTAAGGTGATCAAACTAAGTGGTAAGAAACATGCAATTGATAGTTAAAGCACAAGGAATATAAAACATACGACTGAATAATAATATTTATTTTAACAAAGACTTACAACCAAAGCAGTAATGCAACTTCAAAACCAACTCAATGTAGCAAGGAGATTAGAAACACATTACACAAGAGAAGTAAGGAAAAAGAGAGAATAATGGGAAATTGGGTGGATGATTCTATCAATCAGTCATGGACCTATTTATAATAGAATTTACACTAAATGGGAGTAAATGGCCGGCTTAAACAATCACCTTTAATGCCATAAAGGTGGTACAAACAACCGGAGTAAAGTCTCTGACGCTAAACCGTAGGAGCGGGCTTCATAGCCGCAGGGGCGGTTTAGGCCAAAACGCTTGGTGTTCTTCATGGCCGCAGAGGCGACCTAGCAATTCTATAGGGGCGGATCTTTAATGTTCTTCAAACGCCCGACTCTTCTTTTTTTGTCGCTTCTGATGTCGAGCTGCAGGGGCGGTCCAATGTCACCGCAGGGGCGGTGATACTCTTCGTTCTGGGCGCTGGCGAAGGCGCATGCTGCGTTACGGAGTGCAGTGTCACCCGCAGGGGCGGTGACACTGCTCTGCGGGGGCGGTGTGGCACCAGAAGCTTGTCTTCGTGAATGGTCTTCAACTCCCAAATGCTTCTAACTTCCTTTTATGCTTCTTTTAGACTTCTTCTTCCGGATTAAGAAGTTAGTAGCACAAACCGACTCTAACACAATGAAAATACTCTAAAAGCTAACCTAAATGATAGTGATTTCATCACCTATCACTGACCGCGTTTTCTTTCATAAAAAAAATAAATACAAGAAACGCGGTCAACGACCGCGTTTCTATTATTATTTTTTTTTTAAAAATACTTGCTCTAGTATATAAGTACGCGAAAGAGATGAAATATGAGTTGGCAACCCTTTTAATTTAAAGTCCAAGTAACTTCAATTTTTGTCCCTTCTTACCAACATTTACCATTAATTAATTCCACACATTCATATTTTTCATCACATTATATTTTATATTTCAGTAATTGTCGTCTTGTATTCCAATTATAATTGATTTTGACATTTTTGCTGGCTGGTTGCATGGCAATCTAACACTCAAGTCGTCTCTTTCCTTTGGTTTTATGCATTCTAAAATATAATATATTTATGTCATTGCAATCTTAATATACCATTTTTATTTAATATAATATTTTATGTTTTCTACTTGTCTAGAAATATGTATTTATGTATTCATTTAGATACACTTGTCAATCTAACAACACAACAATGAGGAACCTAATTTAGTTTGTTTACCAAATATAAAAGGGCACGTTATACTTTTTCATTTGTTTCCGAAACTTTTTTTTTTTTTTCTGTTTTTACTAGTTAGTGTTATTTAAATTAAAAATAATTGTTCTCTCCACTAATTTTTTTTAATAGTGAAACAATAAATGAAAATAAAAAACATAATTATTAAAACAAGTACAATCAACAAATGCATCATTCATTAGTTTATAAAAAAAATAAATGCATCATTCATTACTTTATCAAAAAAAAACAAATGCATCATTCATCTTCATCATCTTCGTCACTTTCATCGATAACTGACATGTTTTAGCCTTGATAATTTGTAGACGGACCAATATGCCTGATAGGGTCTGTATATGAATGACGACGAGGAAGAGGGGGGGATACAAAAGGCTGTGAGAATGTCCCAAACTGCGACATGCTCTCAGATGGATATGAATATGGCATGCTCTCCATAATGCTAACAAATCTTGAGCCGGTGAAGTACCCCGACGGCCCTGGCTTAGCACCCGAGCCCGAAGCACCTCCATATATAGGAGGAGTGCTATCGAGTAAACTAGTCATGTGACCCCGTGATGTAAAATCTGGTTGGGTCTGGAGTTGAGCATGGGAGGTGTTGCTTGTGGATAATGCGTCGCCAGTGGAGGTGTCCCCTGTGATGTACCAGCGCCATGTGAACTTGGATGCTGGTAGTAAGACGGATGAAAGGGTAGGTGACTAAGTATATCTGCGCCTTGTGAACTCACGTAGTCATAGTACCTTGAAACTCCACTCATCATATCCCCATATTGCTGTTGTGAGTGCAACTGTGAAGCTTGGTCAACAGTTTCTCTTCCTCTGCTTGTTACGTCAGAAATATATTGACATTGAAGAAAAAATAAATAATTATACCAAGAACTAATTGATTAACTATATGTTTATTAGTGAAATACTCACGCTGGCATAAAGATCAGGAGCGACAGGCTGATAATGGGCAAGTGATGTCTGTCCTGAAGGGCTGATCAAAATACGCGTCCTACTCGTGTACCAAGTCATATAGTCATGTAAGAAGTTTGGCACACTTTCAGATGGGTAAGAATGTGCTATAGTTTCTGCGCGCCTCTACCACTTAGCGATGTAGGTGCTATGAAAAATTGCTCAATCAGTATGATGTTGGCCCCTTCTATCAACAACGTGCAACTCCTTCTTGTAAGCACATGAAATAGGTGGGATTTGCACTTGCCCAAACTGTCTCAAAACACGCGCAGGCCGATGATGCTCCACTATATCAAAACATATCATGGGTGTCTCACTCCTCCAAATATGTCGACCTTGACAACAAATAGGAGCAAGGGCATCCAAAATATCGTTTGTATATCGCACCCATACAAACTACAAAAACATTTTGGTGAGAAAAACATGTATAATTTACAAGATTATGTGGTTAAAGAATATTAGATCTAACCTCATCAGGCCTCTGACTGTCTAGGGCATCCCGATAATACGCCAGATTTTTAAGGGCGTGTTCATATGAGAATATGTGGCCTACCCATCTATAATATTTTAAAAATAAAAAAGAATTTTATCATTGATATAAACGTATATATACAACCGAAAAATTATCAATTTATATACCTCATAGCCAACGCATCTACTCTGCGAAGAAAGTGATCACCAAGTGGAGGTGGGTGTAGATCCGCTGGTGGATGCCTCTGTCTCCTATTCCTTCTCGCAGCATTCCAACGATCTGCTTTAGTACCTTGAGTTGGGTAAAACGAGCATTGTGGTCTTCCTATGGGGCTCCTCTCCCACGACCATAACAACAATTGTTTAATGAATATTAGAATGTAAAATAAGTTAATTTATTTACCAAAAGATGTTCAATATTTAGGGTTTACTTGCAATAAGATCAATGGTCCTGTAATCTCGTATTTTTCTTTATGGGCCGATTTACATAGTTGTCTGTAGAGAAAAGCCAACGTCGTAGAACCCCAACTGTATCGACCGTTGCAACTAGATCCCCCAGCAATGGGAGGTACAAAAGCTGTATAGAGCCACCAGTGCTATCTGCAAAGATCATTGCACCCATGAGCAACAATATATATGCTCGAGCATGACGTTGCATTATGACCTCATCAGCATCATCTGGGAGACCTTGTGCAATGAACCTCCGTAGCCACGAAAATTTTAAAGATGAACCCTTAATTTCACTCGGATCCGGGCGCTCTCCAAGAAGCAACTCAACAACTCTCCCCCACTGGTAGTCTGCACTACCAGTCACAGCAGGTTCATCTATGTTAAGACCCAACAATACTACGACGTCCTGAAGTGTGATCGTCGCCTCACCGACAGCTAGGCGAAAAATATGTGTCTCAGGTCTCCATCTCTCAACTAATGTTGTGATTAACATAGCATCTAACTGAAAGGAAGATCCAAGACGATATATCCCATAAAATCAAGCCAGCTTAAGATAATGAATTACCCTCTCATCTGGTGGAAGGCATGAAACAATGTTCGAAGATGCATTCTAGCAGTCAATGGTTGTTGAGTTTGCAAATGATTAAGCATATTGTTAAGATTAAGAAATCAACACCAAGTTATAAAACTTACCAATTTTAGTTTAGAGTTGTTCTTACATAAGGGACACGCGACCACACATCATCACTACGATGCTCAGCCCGACGCCTAAGGTAATCTTGTACAAGGGGGTCAGGATCTATCTACATGTGGTAAAGAACTTTAATTTTGATTGACTAAACAATATCACAACAAACAAACACAACTTCATATTTCATTGATAAAAAAAAACTTAATAAAAAAACAAACAACTTCATATTTCATTGACAGCTAAACTAAATACAACAAACAAACAACTTCTAATCTCTGCTTGATGACCCAACTTGAGAACGACAACTCCTTCTATTATGACCAAGTTGTCCACAACTTCCGCTACGACTTTTTCCTCTTTCACTTTGATCCATTTCATTTATGATTCTCGAGTTTCTATGTCTTCCACTTGGACGCTTAAAACTTGGATCCGGGACTATTAACGGCCCATCTACTATTGGTCATTCTGTTTGATCGCCAATAGGTTGGAAGTATGGCTTGTACGCCTCAAGATATGAATGTGTGGTGAAAAATCCATCAACAAAGGGCTCAAAGGACCACTTGTGATAATAACAAACAACAAGTATGTGGCAGCGCGGAAACTTCAGCAACTGCCAGGTATGACAACTTCATTGACGTTGTTGTAAACGAACGGTAAAGTTGCGGCGACCGCCCCGGTCTACTCTAGGGACCTGTACCTGATATATTCCTTGCTCAATGTTAAATGGACTCACTGTTGTTGTCATGGCTACATCCTTAAAGTTTTCAATTTTTTGATCTATATGTTGGGATAAGATTAAGTTGTCTTGTATGCGTTTAAAAGCTCGACCACGCCTTGTAACAAAATAACTGTTCAAACGGGCGAACGTTTCTTGCACAATGCCAGTGACTGGAAGAGATCTGGTGCCTTTCATTACCCCGTTGAAACACTCAGACATGTTTGTGGTAATGCATACATATCATAAACCACCGTCATGATGTAGAGACCATTTCTCGAGGCCAATTTCTTGGAGAAACTCACGATATTCACGGTTTTTTTCACCAATTTGGTCAAACCCGGCGGAAAAAGGATGTCGCTCACGGATGTGTGTTGTCACACCCACTGGGAATTTGAGTTGCGAATCTTTATAACGAGTTTGAACATTAGACTTAAGATGACGGATGCAAAACCTATGATATGCATTTGGTGGACTCCATCTTGGATCCGTCATTGCCCTACTTATCCCTGCGTGTCTTTCAGAAATTACACACAAGCCGACTCTATCTATCACATGTTCGCGAATGCAACTCATAAACCATGGCCAACTTTCAGTATTCTCTACTTCCACAAGGGCAAATGCAAGAGGGAAAAGTTGTTCATTTGCATCAACAACCATAGAAATTAGCAGGACGTGCTTGTACTTTCCGTATAAGTGGGTTTCATCAATTGAGATCATAGGACGTCAATGTTTGAAACCAGCAATAGAAGGCCCAAATGCCCAAAGGACGCGTTGAAACATCCTCACAGACCGATCACTTGTTTTTGTTTTTACCCAGTCAACCACTGTACCCGGGTTTGATTGTTGTAGGGCTTCCATATATCGCGATAAATCAGCGTACGAGTGCTTCCAATCTCCATAGATATCAGCAATTGCTTTTTGTTTGCCCTCCCACGCTTTCTTGCAACTTGGAATCACTTTGTATTTCATGTTTATAACTTCTATAATGGTTCGCGGTTTGATTGTAAAGTCTTGGCAAACAAGGTTATGAATCTCATTGTTGATGAATCTGGAAGTTGCATTATGGTTATCGAGTTCTCGCAAATAATAGACACAAGCAGGGATATGAGGCCCGTTATGCCGGTGCACAAACCACAAATCTAGCGCTTGATCAACCCGATGAGCAGAAACTAGCCATGTGTATCCGGTTTTGCTTTTTCTAGCACAATAGACGGTGTAATAATGTGCATCTGCTCTACCTGTCTTGTAAGGGTATCCACTTCTTAGGGAATAACTTCAAAGCTGCATTTTCAAATCGCTCAATGAGTTGAAATATTGACATATATAAAATCCATCAACGTCGTGCATTTGAATGGAAGCATAAGGATCCTCCCATGAATTCATCTGTGTTGATACTGGTTCGACGACGTTGTTCCAGTTTGGGTTGATGGCTTGAGCTCTTATTATTCGATCCGCTTCTGCTACGACTTGGTCATAATCTGGGGCTATATGGTCATCGTCAACGTGACGATCTTCTTCAGTTTTAAGAATCTCATCATCAGTCTCAACACCATTCTGATCAACATGTATATCATCGTCATCAACTTCATTTCCATCTCCATGGCTTGAGGACGCATGTGATGTCGATGGTGTCATGGTGGGATGAGTTGTATGCATGGGAATATTTTCATACCCGGCCATCACAGTTTGCGTGTACTCATTATCCGTCAGCAATCTCGTGTACGTTTTCATGTTTTGCCATAGGGGGTAGTTATTGTTGTCATCCATCTATTTTACATTACGTTAAATTATGGACAACAATGTTTCATATTCAATATTTTTCGTTTAACTAATGATTAACAATATTTTAGTACGTGATAAACTATTATACTAATGACAAAATTATATCGATACTAATCTATTTAGACATTTCTTAAAGAATATATTTAGACTAACATTTTTTACTTATTCTACAAAAATATTTTACTTAAATTATTTTACTTAATCTAAATAAATATTTCCTACTCAATATTCATAGTAAATCTATAAAATTTATATAGTAATCTTAATAAATGTTTCATATTCAATATTTTTCGTTCAATTAATGATTAATAATTTTTTAGTGATAAACTATTATACTAATGACAAAATTATATATTAATACTAATCTAGTTAGACATGTCTAAAAAAATATATGTAGACTAACATTTTTTACCTATTCTAAAAAATATATTACTTAAATCTATTTACACATTTCATATTGACATTTCTAAAAAGAATATAATAACATTTATTTTACCCATTCTTTAACTTATCTTAGACTAATTTGTTTACACAATTTTTATTTAATACTAATCTTTGCTAAGTTAACGATATTTTCTTAACTAAATATATTGTAAGCCTAAACTAATCTAACTAAACAAATAACATATCTTAACCCTAAACTAACATTTTTATACTAACAAAATCTTTCATATTATTAAATTTTTAACATTATGTTTTTATATTACACAAAATTACATGACTAATTACAATGATCTAATCTAAGTATATACTAACAAAATATGTAAACTTAAACTAATCTAACTAAACTACTAACATATCTTAACCCTAAACTAACAATTTTATACTAACAAAATATGTAAACTTAAATAATTTGTTTAATATTCTGTTTTTTCTATATTATACAAACTTAAATAACTAATTATAATCATCTAATTACTAACAAAACCCTAACCCTAAATATGCTAATACAAAATTAACAAATATTAAGAAGGAATCACTTACTTGGAGAAAGGCTGCGGTACAGGGTACAAGGGTGGTCCGGCGGTTTCACTAGCGGTCCGTCTGCGGTATAGGGGTGGTCCGGCGGCGGTGCAGCGGTGGTCCAGTGGTCGGGTAGCCTCCTATGAGGTAAGTTTTATAATTTTAATGGAGAAAAAGCAAGAAAGAAAGGAGAGTAGAAGGAGGTAGATGTGAAAATACAAGAAGAAGACGTGAAGATTTATAGGACAAAGAAGAAGCAGTCTTCAATGTCGTCTTCGTCGTCTTCGATGTGGAGAATAACCGTTCAACACCCTCAATAATGGCGAGTAAAATTTTGCGTCAGAGAAAGGAGACACGCGGTTACTCACTGCGTTTTTATTAGTTAAAAACGCGGTGAATCACCGCTTTTTCTGCCACGGGCAGAAAAAGTACAGATGTTTATGCACCGCGTTTCTTCGTAAAGAAATGCAGTGACTCACCGCGCTTTAAATAAATACCTGACACCCTCGTGTATTTTCGGGAAAAACTTTCATCTGAAACTAGTTTCGGAAAAAGTTTTATAATATCGTTTATAACGACAAAGAGTTCATTGAGCTTCCTTCTTTTCTTTCTTGTTCCTTTACGTACAACATCGAACTTACAAAATTTACCCAAATTTTAAAAGCACGTGGAATCTTCCATCAAGTCGGTTTCTCTATCCTTCAGTTTCTCTCACTATTATTAGCTCCAATAAGTACAATATTTTATTTTATTTTTTTTGGTGAAAGGGAGAAAGACTCCCGCTAGAATAAAATCAAAACGGAACTGTTCGGGGTAAAGCGAGACCCCTCGAATCGTTAGACAAGAAATGCAAAGCTCCCGAAGGGGGAGAAACAAGGGAATGAATACCAACAGGAAACTCAAAGGCATAGCGTAGATTCTCCATTTATGATAAGTGCTTTATTCATGCTAGGGTTGTTAACGTAGATTCTCCATTTATGATAAGTGTGGTTTGTGCACCTTCTGATATAAACCGTCACCAGCAGTTTTGGAAGGATATTGACTCTAAAGTTGAAAACACCTTTTCTGTCAACGGGTGACTTTAATTGTATTGTTTATCAACATGCGCGTCAGGGTGGTTCGTGTCATTTACATGGCAACTCGGCGATCTTTTCTTCTTTTATTCAAAAGCATAACCTCCTTGACCCGGGTTACAAATGTCTTGATTTTTGGAAGATTGGATGACGTGAGAGTGGTAATGTTCATAAGCGCCTTGATTGTGTTCTTCTGAGCCCGGATACACATTTTATCCTTCCAAGTGCTATTGTCCAGCACTTAGCGATGTATTCTTCTAATAATTTTTGAAGAACCGAGTAGGGGATTAATAAGGATCGACATACTCTAGAGGGGGGTTGAATAGAGTATGCGAACTTTCGCAATATCGGATATCAAGGCTTTGAAAGGAATCTCAAGGCCTTGAAGTCGATCTTTGTAATTTGTGACAAAACTGTTTCTCAAGATCTTGAAGTAAATCTCAAGGTCTTAGTTCAAAACCTATAAATAGTTATTAGTCACAATATAAACGAAATAAAGTGCGGAAAAGAAAAGATCGACACACGATATGTTTACGAAGTTCAGCTCTAACAGCCTACGTCTGCGCCTAGGGTTTCCGACCCTAAGATTTAACTATCTATTATCTGCTTCGTTTGAGTCCTTCTGTCAATGTAGCCTCACCGATACGATCTAGTCAACTCGGGTATTGCAATAATAGCCTAGTTACTTCGTAGAGTAACACACTTGAGTATAACACTTATGATAATCCTATATAGCTTATTTTAACTCTCAATAAAAATAAAACCGATAACAACGGAGAGTAAGAAATTGCAGAGAAGAAAGCTTGTAGCGTGTTATGCATGTTCGGTGCCTTGTATAAATTATTTCACATTTTACACATTTATCCATATTTATATGCCAAGATTTGAAGATTTCCTAATAAAATAAAACGTAAGAAGGTGAATAATTCACCATGTATAAATTACTTTGGTACATTTTAATCAAATTATACTAAAAGACATGCATTTGATATATATACAAGACAACGTGTACACATTTATCCATAACATGCGGCGTAAATGCATGTGATATGTACATAATTATCCATAATAGATTCATCTTTATTTTAGATCTGTGTAGGATGAATTAACACGTGGAGTAAATGAGTGCGCTGTCATGCAATTGATACTTGTGTCAATTTTCATTGAACCGGCGCGTAAAAACACTGATTAACAGTACCATTTACGTTTATGGACGAAATAATTAATGGTTGGTGAGTTGTGCACTTTGAACCGGGTCCAATCTTAATTTTCTGGTACCTTAAACTCTTCCAGTTTGGACGTATGCGATGCTATAAATTGGACGCAGCGAACACAGCTTTACTCACTCATCACTTGTATCCCCAAAATGGATCCACTCTCGATCCAATTCAAACCTGAAGGCGAAGTCGCCGAGGACCTCCGCCCCCTGCTGGTGGTCTACAAAGACGGCCGAATCCAACGCTTCTTCGGCACAGCCACCGTTCCGCCTTCCTCCTCCGACGACGCCGTCCAGTCCAAAGACGTCCAGATCTCGCCGGAGCTCTCAGCTCGTCTCTACCTCCCTAAATCAGCCAGCAGCAACGTCAAACTCCCTCTCCTCATCTACTTCCATGGCGGAGGCTTCGTAATTGAGTCAGCCAAGTCTCCGACATACCACAACTACCTCAACCGCGTCGCAGTCGAGGCTTCCGCTGTAATCGTCTCCGTCGACTACCGCCTAGCTCCGGAGAACCCCCTCCCGACCGCCTTCTACGACTCCTGGTCCACCGTCCTCTGGTCGCTTTCCCTCTCCGACCCCTGGCTATCCGAATTCGCAGATCTGAATCGCGTATTTTTCGCCGGCGATAGCGCTGGTGCTAACATCGCTCACCACATGGCCATCCGGTTCGGAAAGTCCGGTCCAGATGGAGCTAAAGCTAACCTCGTCGGGTTGGTTCTGACTCATCCCTTTTTCTTGAACAACGATGAACCGGAGCCGAACGCAAACCCTAAAAGCGTTGCAGAGATAGAGTTTGCGAAAAAGTTTTGGAGGTTTCTTTGCCCGGAGGAACGTGCGATGGATCATCCATGGATCAATCCGGGTGTAGATGGGAGTTTGGCGGCGGTGGCGGCGAAGAAGACGGTGGTGTTTGTAGCGGAGGAGGACTCTGTGAGGGATATAGGGTATAGGTACGCAGAGCTGCTGCGGGAGAGTGGGTGGCCAGGAGGGGTCCACGTGGTGGAGCACTTTAAGGTGGGCCATGTCTTCCACCTGCTCACCCCTGAAAACTCCAACTGCAAGGAGATGATGAATGAATTGGTTGAGTTTATGAATCAAGATTAATTAGGATATTTGAGTTGCTTCGATATCTTGCTGCTAATGCCAAGAGCATCAAATACAAACGAACGTTGTTTCTTGGATTATGATTCTAAGATATCTGAATCCTACAAAACATTTTCAAATTTGTGATTCACTCAAAATAAACATTTTCAGTGTTAAAAAAAACTCATGTAATTAGCCGGAACCCAAACTCCATGGAAGCTCGGAAAGGAAGGTCTTTTTTTTAACCTTTCCGAAAAGAAAAAAAAGGAAGGTCTTTTTAACAACCTCAATCTGTACTTGCTTTAATCATTCATCCTTGTTTAGCAACATTGAAATTTGAAGCACATTCCAAAAACTACACAATTCAAGCCTACTAATCGAACACTTACCCTAGGTGGCAAAATTATTCGATCAAACTAATTCGAAGATTCTATTTGAAAAAATCCGAAAATATTCGGCAATTGGTGATCCAAATCTGATCCGAGCATATTTTTCGGATCATCGGATCGGATACGGATTGAGGTTTGGAGGAAAAAAAAAGCCGGATCGAATATATCCGACTATTCTAATAATAAATACTCAGATCGGATATCCGATCCGGTTAAAACTGTCGGATATCCGGGTGCTCTCCGATCGGACTTTTATAAGATTGTCGGATCGGATATCCGGAAATGTCACCCCTGCTTGACATAAAGCCAAAGTGAACCTACACACAAGATTTTCTTAGTCCTTCCTAAAACCAATTGACAATAAAAGGAGCTAAAATTTATATATGAGGTTCACGTATTACCATATTGTATACCACATTGTAAATGTGAGACATTTTCACACTCATCAGTCATCTACATAATCAAGGTAATGATTTCTCGAATAATGCTCTGACTTTTAGTATGCTTCCATGTGTTTAACTTTCTTTACGTGGATTGGTAGACGTTGTCATCTACATGTTCAAGGTAACGATTTCTGGGAATTTTGCTATAAACATTGGTTTTCCTCCAATTTGTACAAAAATCTAATTTAATAACAAGACAAATGAACACACATCAGATATTAAGCTGTGAACAAAATGATTTGCTATAAGCAGTTGTTTTCTTTACGGCATATATGCGTGTTCAAGTGTTGAACCATGAACCTCCAAATTGAGCTTGAATTCTTCGCCGTTATAAACGATATTATAAAACTTTTGCCGAAACTAGGTTCGGATCAAAGTTTTTTCAGAAAATACACGAGGGTGTCAGGTTCAGATTAAAAGCGCGGTGAGTCACCGCGTTTCTTCTGTAAAGAAACGCGGTGCGTAACCATCGCGTTAAAAAATCAGACGGAAATTTTTTTCAAAAATAAATAAAGGAAAGAAACGGGGTCACTGACTGGTGATCGATAAAATCCTAGGTTGTTGTGTTTTAGCTTAGGTCAAAGTAGAAGTTCTAACGTTACACTAACAAGTTTATGTATAGCGCAAGTAAGGGTTGAACCCAAGAGAGTTAAGTTGATGTTTCGATTAAATTCAATTATATATTGATATTGTAACCAAATAAGGGGGGTTATGAATTGAAATTTAGCAAGACAAAAGCATAAGAAACAAGTAAAGATGTAAATGAATTGATGAGAAAATGACTACACTAGGTTGATCCTTAGCATGCAATGCTACTTTGGTTTGGTCTTTTTATAAATATTTCAGCAATGTTCTCGTCTTGATTATATATATGTGTTGAGCCAACCGGTATCGATCAACACAACTTAACAAGTTAATGTTCCGTAAACCTACAAGAACAAGTCACAAGTTAGCTTTCAAACAAAGACAAAGAGATATAACGAGAAGAATAAAACCATTACATTTTATTTATATTTATATTCATTTTCCTTAAAGTAATCACAGCCAGCTTTTACCTAAAGGTTTTTTACTAGATTAAAGACTCGAACCCGGAATCAATTAATCCTAGTTCTGTGCATGCAATTAGACACTAAGGTGATCAAACTAAGTGGTAAGAAACATGCAATTGATAGTTAAAGCACAAGGAATATAAAACATACGACTGAATAATAATATTTATTTTAACAAAGACTTACAACCAAAGCAGTAATGCAACTTCAAAACCAACTCAATGTAGCAAGGAGATTAGAAACACATTACACAAGAGAAGTAAGGAAAAAGAGAGAATAATGGGAAATTGGGTGGATGATTCTATCAATCAGTCATGGACCTATTTATAATAGAATTTACACTAAATGGGAGTAAATGGCCGGCTTAAACAATCACCTTTAATGCCATAAAGGTGGTACAAACAACCGGAGTAAAGTCTCTGACGCTAAACCGTAGGAGCGGGCTTCATAGCCGCAGGGGCGGTTTAGGCCAAAACGCTTGGTGTTCTTCATGGCCGCAGAGGCGACCTAGCAATTCTATAGGGGCGGATCTTTAATGTTCTTCAAACGCCCGACTCTTCTTTTTTTGTCGCTTCTGATGTCGAGCTGCAGGGGCGGTCCAATGTCACCGCAGGGGCGGTGATACTCTTCGTTCTGGGCGCTGGCGAAGGCGCATGCTGCGTTACGGAGTGCAGTGTCACCCGCAGGGGCGGTGACACTGCTCTGCGGGGGCGGTGTGGCACCAGAAGCTTGTCTTCGTGAATGGTCTTCAACTCCCAAATGCTTCTAACTTCCTTTTATGCTTCTTTTAGACTTCTTCTTCCGGATTAAGAAGTTAGTAGCACAAACCGACTCTAACACAATGAAAATACTCTAAAAGCTAACCTAAATGATAGTGATTTCATCACCTATCACTGACCGCGTTTTCTTTCATAAAAAAAATAAATACAAGAAACGCGGTCAACGACCGCGTTTCTATTATTATTTTTTTTTTAAAAATACTTGCTCTAGTATATAAGTACGCGAAAGAGATGAAATATGAGTTGGCAACCCTTTTAATTTAAAGTCCAAGTAACTTCAATTTTTGTCCCTTCTTACCAACATTTACCATTAATTAATTCCACACATTCATATTTTTCATCACATTATATTTTATATTTCAGTAATTGTCGTCTTGTATTCCAATTATAATTGATTTTGACATTTTTGCTGGCTGGTTGCATGGCAATCTAACACTCAAGTCGTCTCTTTCCTTTGGTTTTATGCATTCTAAAATATAATATATTTATGTCATTGCAATCTTAATATACCATTTTTATTTAATATAATATTTTATGTTTTCTACTTGTCTAGAAATATGTATTTATGTATTCATTTAGATACACTTGTCAATCTAACAACACAACAATGAGGAACCTGATTTAGTTTGTTTACCAAATATAAAAGGGCACGTTATACTTTTTCATTTGTTTCCGAAACTTTTATTTTTTTTTTCTGTTTTTACTAGTTAGTGTTATTTAAATTAAAAATAATTGTTCTCTCCACTAATTTTTTTTAATAGTGAAACAATAAATGAAAATAAAAAACATAATTATTAAAACAAGTACAATCAACAAATGCATCATTCATTAGTTTATAAAAAAAATAAATGCATCATTCATTACTTTATCAAAAAAAAACAAATGCATCATTCATCTTCATCATCTTCGTCACTTTCATCGATAACTGACATGTTTTAGCCTTGATAATTTGTAGACGGACCAATATGCCTGATAGGGTCTGTATATGAATGACGACGAGGAAGAGGGGGGGATACAAAAGGCTGTGAGAATGTCCCAAACTGCGACATGCTCTCAGATGGATATGAATATGGCATGCTCTCCATAATGCTAACAAATCTTGAGCCGGTGAAGTACCCCGACGGCCCTGGCTTAGCACCCGAGCCCGAAGCACCTCCATATATAGGAGGAGTGCTATCGAGTAAACTAGTCATGTGACCCCGTGATGTAAAATCTGGTTGGGTCTGGAGTTGAGCATGGGAGGTGTTGCTTGTGGATAATGCGTCGCCAGTGGAGGTGTCCCCTGTGATGTACCAGCGCCATGTGAACTTGGATGCTGGTAGTAAGACGGATGAAAGGGTAGGTGACTAAGTATATCTGCGCCTTGTGAACTCACGTAGTCATAGTACCTTGAAACTCCACTCATCATATCCCCATATTGCTGTTGTGAGTGCAACTGTGAAGCTTGGTCAACAGTTTCTCTTCCTCTGCTTGTTACGTCAGAAATATATTGACATTGAAGAAAAAATAAATAATTATACCAAGAACTAATTGATTAACTATATGTTTATTAGTGAAATACTCACGCTGGCATAAAGATCAGGAGCGACAGGCTGATAATGGGCAAGTGATGTCTGTCCTGAAGGGCTGATCAAAATACGCGTCCTACTCGTGTACCAAGTCATATAGTCATGTAAGAAGTTTGGCACACTTTCAGATGGGTAAGAATGTGCTATAGTTTCTGCGCGCCTCTACCACTTAGCGATGTAGGTGCTATGAAAAATTGCTCAATCAGTATGATGTTGGCCCCTTCTATCAACAACGTGCAACTCCTTCTTGTAAGCACATGAAATAGGTGGGATTTGCACTTGCCCAAACTGTCTCAAAACACGCGCAGGCCGATGATGCTCCACTATATCAAAACATATCATGGGTGTCTCACTCCTCCAAATATGTCGACCTTGACAACAAATAGGAGCAAGGGCATCCAAAATATCGTTTGTATATCGCACCCATACAAACTACAAAAACATTTTGGTGAGAAAAACATGTATAATTTACAAGATTATGTGGTTAAAGAATATTAGATCTAACCTCATCAGGCCTCTGACTGTCTAGGGCATCCCGATAATACGCCAGATTTTTAAGGGCGTGTTCATATGAGAATATGTGGCCTACCCATCTATAATATTTTAAAAATAAAAAAGAATTTTATCATTGATATAAACGTATATATACAACCGAAAAATTATCAATTTATATACCTCATAGCCAACGCATCTACTCTGCGAAGAAAGTGATCACCAAGTGGAGGTGGGTGTAGATCCGCTGGTGGATGCCTCTGTCTCCTATTCCTTCTCGCAGCATTCCAACGATCTGCTTTAGTACCTTGAGTTGGGTAAAACGAGCATTGTGGTCTTCCTATGGGGCTCCTCTCCCACGACCATAACAACAATTGTTTAATGAATATTAGAATGTAAAATAAGTTAATTTATTTACCAAAAGATGTTCAATATTTAGGGTTTACTTGCAATAAGATCAATGGTCCTGTAATCTCGTATTTTTCTTTATGGGCCGATTTACATAGTTGTCTGTAGAGAAAAGCCAACGTCGTAGAACCCCAACTGTATCGACCGTTGCAACTAGATCCCCCAGCAATGGGAGGTACAAAAGCTGTATAGAGCCACCAGTGCTATCTGCAAAGATCATTGCACCCATGAGCAACAATATATATGCTCGAGCATGACGTTGCATTATGACCTCATCAGCATCATCTGGGAGACCTTGTGCAATGAACCTCCGTAGCCATGAAAATTTTAAAGATGAACCCTTAATTTCACTCGGATCCGGGCGCTCTCCAAGAAGCAACTCAACAACTCTCCCCCACTGGTAGTCTGCACTACCAGTCACAGCAGGTTCATCTATGTTAAGACCCAACAATACTACGACGTCCTGAAGTGTGATCGTCGCCTCACCGACAGCTAGGCGAAAAATATGTGTCTCAGGTCTCCATCTCTCAACTAATGTTGTGATTAACATAGCATCTAACTGAAAGGAAGATCCAAGACGGTATATCCCATAAAATCAAGCCAGCTTAAGATAATGAATTACCCTCTCATCTGGTGGAAGGCATGAAACAATGTTCGAAGATGCATTCTAGCAGTCAATGGTTGTTGAGTTTGCAAATGATTAAGCATATTGTTAAGATTAAGAAATCAACACCAAGTTATAAAACTTACCAATTTTAGTTTAGAGTTGTTCTTACATAAGGGACACGCGACCACACATCATCACTACGATGCTCAGCCCGACGCCTAAGGTAATCTTGTACAAGGGGGTCAGGATCTATCTACATGTGGTAAAGAACTTTAATTTTGATTGACTAAACAATATCACAACAAACAAACACAACTTCATATTTCATTGATAAAAAAAAACTTAATAAAAAAACAAACAACTTCATATTTCATTGACAGCTAAACTAAATACAACAAACAAACAACTTCTAATCTCTGCTTGATGACCCAACTTGAGAACGACAACTCCTTCTATTATGACCAAGTTGTCCACAACTTCCGCTACGACTTTTTCCTCTTTCACTTTGATCCATTTCATTTATGATTCTCGAGTTTCTATGTCTTCCACTTGGACGCTTAAAACTTGGATCCGGGACTATTAACGGCCCATCTACTATTGGTCATTCTGTTTGATCGCCAATAGGTTGGAAGTATGGCTTGTACGCCTCAAGATATGAATGTGTGGTGAAAAATCCATCAACAAAGGGCTCAAAGGACCACTTGTGATAATAACAAACAACAAGTATGTGGCAGCGCGGAAACTTCAGCAACTGCCAGGTATGACAACTTCATTGACGTTGTTGTAAACGAACGGTAAAGTTGCGGCGACCGCCCCGGTCTACTCTAGGGACCTGTACCTGATATATTCCTTGCTCAATGTTAAATGGACTCACTGTTGTTGTCATGGCTACATCCTTAAAGTTTTCAATTTTTTGATCTATATGTTGGGATAAGATTAAGTTGTCTTGTATGCGTTTAAAAGCTCGACCACGCCTTGTAACAAAATAACTGTTCAAACGGGCGAACGTTTCTTGCACAATGCCAGTGACTGGAAGAGATCTGGTGCCTTTCATTACCCCGTTGAAACACTCAGACATGTTTGTGGTAATGCATACATATCATAAACCACCGTCATGATGTAGAGACCATTTCTCGAGGCCAATTTCTTGGAGAAACTCACGATATTCACGGTTTTTTTCACCAATTTGGTCAAACCCGGCGGAAAAAGGATGTCGCTCACGGATGTGTGTTGTCACACCCACTGGGAATTTGAGTTGCGAATCTTTATAACGAGTTTGAACATTAGACTTAAGATGACGGATGCAAAACCTATGATATGCATTTGGTGGACTCCATCTTGGATCCGTCATTGCCCTACTTATCCCTGCGTGTCTTTCAGAAATTACACACAAGCCGACTCTATCTATCACATGTTCGCGAATGCAACTCATAAACCATGGCCAACTTTCAGTATTCTCTACTTCCACAAGGGCAAATGCAAGAGGGAAAAGTTGTTCATTTGCATCAACAACCATAGAAATTAGCAGGACGTGCTTGTACTTTCCGTATAAGTGGGTTTCATCAATTGAGATCATAGGACGTCAATGTTTGAAACCAGCAATAGAAGGCCCAAATGCCCAAAGGACGCGTTGAAACATCCTCACAGACCGATCACTTGTTTTTGTTTTTACCCAGTCAACCACTGTACCCGGGTTTGATTGTTGTAGGGCTTCCATATATCGCGATAAATCAGCGTACGAGTGCTTCCAATCTCCATAGATATCAGCAATTGCTTTTTGTTTGCCCTCCCACGCTTTCTTGCAACTTGGAATCACTTTGTATTTCATGTTTATAACTTCTATAATGGTTCGCGGTTTGATTGTAAAGTCTTGGCGAACAAGGTTATGAATCTCATTGTTGATGAATCTGGAAGTTGCATTATGGTTATCGAGTTCTCGCAAATAATAGACACAAGCAGGGATATGAGGCCCGTTATGCCGGTGCACAAACCACAAATCTAGCGCTTGATCAACCCGATGAGCAGAAACTAGCCATGTGTATCCGGTTTTGCTTTTTCTAGCACAATAGACGGTGTAATAATGTGCATCTGCTCTACCTGTCTTGTAAGGGTATCCACTTCTTAGGGAATAACTTCAAAGCTGCATTTTCAAATCGCTCAATGAGTTGAAATATTGACATATATAAAATCCATCAACGTCGTGCATTTGAATGGAAGCATAAGGATCCTCCCATGAATTCATCTGTGTTGATACTGGTTCGACGACGTTGTTCCAGTTTGGGTTGATGGCTTGAGCTCTTATTATTCGATCCGCTTCTGCTACGACTTGGTCATAATCTGGGGCTATATGGTCATCGTCAACGTGACGATCTTCTTCAGTTTTAAGAATCTCATCATCAGTCTCAACACCATTCTGATCAACATGTATATCATCGTCATCAACTTCATTTCCATCTCCATGGCTTGAGGACGCATGTGATGTCGATGGTGTCATGGTGGGATGAGTTGTATGCATGGGAATATTTTCATACCCGGCCATCACAGTTTGCGTGTACTCATTATCCGTCAGCAATCTCGTGTACGTTTTCATGTTTTGCCATAGGGGGTAGTTATTGTTGTCATCCATCTATTTTACATTACGTTAAATTATGGACAACAATGTTTCATATTCAATATTTTTCGTTTAACTAATGATTAACAATATTTTAGTACGTGATAAACTATTATACTAATGACAAAATTATATCGATACTAATCTATTTAGACATTTCTTAAAGAATATATTTAGACTAACATTTTTTACTTATTCTACAAAAATATTTTACTTAAATTATTTTACTTAATCTAAATAAATATTTCCTACTCAATATTCATAGTAAATCTATAAAATTTATATAGTAATCTTAATAAATGTTTCATATTCAATATTTTTCGTTCAATTAATGATTAATAATTTTTTAGTGATAAACTATTATACTAATGACAAAATTATATATTAATACTAATCTAGTTAGACATGTCTAAAATAATATATGTAGACTAACATTTTTTACCTATTCTAAAAAATATATTACTTAAATCTATTTACACATTTCATATTGACATTTCTAAAAAGAATATAATAACATTTATTTTACCCATTCTTTAACTTATCTTAGACTAATTTGTTTACACAATTTTTATTTAATACTAATCTTTGCTAAGTTAACGATATTTTCTTAACTAAATATATTGTAAGCCTAAACTAATCTAACTAAACAAATAACATATCTTAACCCTAAACTAACATTTTTATACTAACAAAATCTTTCATATTATTAAATTTTTAACATTATGTTTTTATATTACACAAAATTACATGACTAATTACAATGATCTAATCTAAGTATATACTAACAAAATATGTAAACTTAAACTAATCTAACTAAACTACTAACATATCTTAACCCTAAACTAACAATTTTATACTAACAAAATATGTAAACTTAAATAATTTGTTTAATATTCTGTTTTTTCTATATTATACAAACTTAAATAACTAATTATAATCATCTAATTACTAACAAAACCCTAACCCTAAATATGCTAATACAAAATTAACAAATATTAAGAAGGAATCACTTACTTGGAGAAAGGCTGCGGTACAGGGTACAAGGGTGGTCCGGCGGTTTCACTAGCGGTCCGTCTGCGGTATAGGGGTGGTCCGGCGGCGGTGCAGCGGTGGTCCAGTGGTCGGGTAGCCTCCTATGAGGTAAGTTTTATAATTTTAATGGAGAAAAAGCAAGAAAGAAAGGAGAGTAGAAGGAGGTAGATGTGAAAATACAAGAAGAAGACGTGAAGATTTATAGGACAAAGAAGAAGCAGTCTTCAATGTCGTCTTCGTCGTCTTCGATGTGGAGAATAACCGTTCAACACCCTCAATAATGGCGAGTAAAATTTTGCGTCAGAGAAAGGAGACACGCGGTTACTCACTGCGTTTTTATTAGTTAAAAACGCGGTGAATCACCGCTTTTTCTGCCACGGGCAGAAAAAGTACAGATGTTTATGCACCGCGTTTCTTCGTAAAGAAATGCAGTGACTCACCGCGCTTTAAATAAATACCTGACACCCTCGTGTATTTTCGGGAAAAACTTTCATCTGAAACTAGTTTCGGAAAAAGTTTTATAATATCGTTTATAACGACAAAGAGTTCATTGAGCTTCCTTCTTTTCTTTCTTGTTCCTTTACGTACAACATCGAACTTACAAAATTTACCCAAATTTTAAAAGCACGTGGAATCTTCCATCAAGTCGGTTTCTCTATCCTTCAGTTTCTCTCACTATTATTAGCTCCAATAAGTACAATATTTTATTTTATTTTTTTTGGTGAAAGGGAGAAAGACTCCCGCTAGAATAAAATCAAAACGGAACTGTTCGGGGTAAAGCGAGACCCCTCGAATCGTTAGACAAGAAATGCAAAGCTCCCGAAGGGGGAGAAACAAGGGAATGAATACCAACAGGAAACTCAAAGGCATAGCGTAGATTCTCCATTTATGATAAGTGCTTTATTCATGCTAGGGTTGTTAACGTAGATTCTCCATTTATGATAAGTGTGGTTTGTGCACCTTCTGATATAAACCGTCACCAGCAGTTTTGGAAGGATATTGACTCTAAAGTTGAAAACACCTTTTCTGTCAACGGGTGACTTTAATTGTATTGTTTATCAACATGCGCGTCAGGGTGGTTCGTGTCATTTACATGGCAACTCGGCGATCTTTTCTTCTTTTATTCAAAAGCATAACCTCCTTGACCCGGGTTACAAATGTCTTGATTTTTGGAAGATTGGATGACGTGAGAGTGGTAATGTTCATAAGCGTCTTGATTGTGTTCTTCTGAGCCCGGATACACATTTTATCCTTCCAAGTGCTATTGTCCAGCACTTAGCGATGTATTCTTCTAATAATTTTTGAAGAACCGAGTAGGGGATTAATAAGGATCGACATACTCTAGAGGGGGTTGAATAGAGTATGCGAACTTTCGCAATATCGGATATCAAGGCTTTGAAAGGAATCTCAAGGCCTTGAAGTCGATCTTTGTAATTTGTGACAAAACTGTTTCTCAAGATCTTGAAGTAAATCTCAAGGTCTTAGTTCAAAACCTATAAATAGTTATTAGTCACAATATAAACGAAATAAAGTGCGGAAAAGAAAAGATCGACACACGATATGTTTACGAAGTTCAGCTCTAACAGCCTACGTCTGCGCCTAGGGTTTCCGACCCTAAGATTTAACTATCTATTATCTGCTTCGTTTGAGTCCTTCTGTCAATGTAGCCTCACCGATACGATCTAGTCAACTCGGGTATTGCAATAATAGCCTAGTTACTTCGTAGAGTAACACACTTGAGTATAACACTTATGATAATCCTATATAGCTTATTTTAACTCTCAATAAAAATAAAACCGATAACAACGGAGAGTAAGAAATTGCAGAGAAGAAAGCTTGTAGCGTGTTATGCATGTTCGGTGCCTTGTATAAATTATTTCACATTTTACACATTTATCCATATTTATATGCCAAGATTTGAAGATTTCCTAATAAAATAAAACGTAAGAAGGTGAATAATTCACCATGTATAAATTACTTTGGTACATTTTAATCAAATTATACTAAAAGACATGCATTTGATATATATACAAGACAACGTGTACACATTTATCCATAACATGCGGCGTAAATGCATGTGATATGTACATAATTATCCATAATAGATTCATCTTTATTTTAGATCTGTGTAGGATGAATTAACACGTGGAGTAAATGAGTGCGCTGTCATGCAATTGATACTTGTGTCAATTTTCATTGAACCGGCGCGTAAAAACACTGATTAACAGTACCATTTACGTTTATGGACGAAATAATTAATGGTTGGTGAGTTGTGCACTTTGAACCGGGTCCAATCTTAATTTTCTGGTACCTTAAACTCTTCCAGTTTGGACGTATGCGATGCTATAAATTGGACGCAGCGAACACAGCTTTACTCACTCATCACTTGTATCCCCAAAATGGATCCACTCTCGATCCAATTCAAACCTGAAGGCGAAGTCGCCGAGGACCTCCGCCCCCTGCTGGTGGTCTACAAAGACGGCCGAATCCAACGCTTCTTCGGCACAGCCACCGTTCCGCCTTCCTCCTCCGACGACGCCGTCCAGTCCAAAGACGTCCAGATCTCGCCGGAGCTCTCAGCTCGTCTCTACCTCCCTAAATCAGCCAGCAGCAACGTCAAACTCCCTCTCCTCATCTACTTCCATGGCGGAGGCTTCGTAATTGAGTCAGCCAAGTCTCCGACATACCACAACTACCTCAACCGCGTCGCAGTCGAGGCTTCCGCTGTAATCGTCTCCGTCGACTACCGCCTAGCTCCGGAGAACCCCCTCCCGACCGCCTTCTACGACTCCTGGTCCACCGTCCTCTGGTCGCTTTCCCTCTCCGACCCCTGGCTATCCGAATTCGCAGATCTGAATCGCGTATTTTTCGCCGGCGATAGCGCTGGTGCTAACATCGCTCACCACATGGCCATCCGGTTCGGAAAGTCCGGTCCAGATGGAGCTAAAGCTAACCTCGTCGGGTTGGTTCTGACTCATCCCTTTTTCTTGAACAACGATGAACCGGAGCCGAACGCAAACCCTAAAAGCGTTGCAGAGATAGAGTTTGCGAAAAAGTTTTGGAGGTTTCTTTGCCCGGAGGAACGTGCGATGGATCATCCATGGATCAATCCGGGTGTAGATGGGAGTTTGGCGGCGGTGGCGGCGAAGAAGACGGTGGTGTTTGTAGCGGAGGAGGACTCTGTGAGGGATATAGGGTATAGGTACGCAGAGCTGCTGCGGGAGAGTGGGTGGCCAGGAGGGGTCCACGTGGTGGAGCACTTTAAGGTGGGCCATGTCTTCCACCTGCTCACCCCTGAAAACTCCAACTGCAAGGAGATGATGAATGAATTGGTTGAGTTTATGAATCAAGATTAATTAGGATATTTGAGTTGCTTCGATATCTTGCTGCTAATGCCAAGAGCATCAAATACAAACGAACGTTGTTTCTTGGATTATGATTCTAAGATATCTGAATCCTACAAAACATTTTCAAATTTGTGATTCACTCAAAATAAACATTTTCAGTGTTAAAAAAAACTCATGTAATTAGCCGGAACCCAAACTCCATGGAAGCTCGGAAAGGAAGGTCTTTTTTTTAACCTTTCCGAAAAGAAAAAAAAGGAAGGTCTTTTTAACAACCTCAATCTGTACTTGCTTTAATCATTCATCCTTGTTTAGCAACATTGAAATTTGAAGCACATTCCAAAAACTACACAATTCAAGCCTACTAATCGAACACTTACCCTAGGTGGCAAAATTATTCGATCAAACTAATTCGAAGATTCTATTTGAAAAAATCCGAAAATATTCGGCAATTGGTGATCCAAATCTGATCCGAGCATATTTTTCGGATCATCGGATCGGATACGGATTGAGGTTTGGAGGAAAAAAAAAGCCGGATCGAATATATCCGACTATTCTAATAATAAATACTCAGATCGGATATCCGATCCGGTTAAAACTGTCGGATATCCGGGTGCTCTCCGATCGGACTTTTATAAGATTGTCGGATCGGATATCCGGAAATGTCACCCCTGCTTGACATAAAGCCAAAGTGAACCTACACACAAGATTTTCTTAGTCCTTCCTAAAACCAATTGACAATAAAAGGAGCTAAAATTTATATATGAGGTTCACGTATTACCATATTGTATACCACATTGTAAATGTGAGACATTTTCACACTCATCAGTCATCTACATAATCAAGGTAATGATTTCTCGAATAATGCTCTGACTTTTAGTATGCTTCCATGTGTTTAACTTTCTTTACGTGGATTGGTAGACGTTGTCATCTACATGTTCAAGGTAACGATTTCTGGGAATTTTGCTATAAACATTGGTTTTCCTCCAATTTGTACAAAAATCTAATTTAATAACAAGACAAATGAACACACATCAGATATTAAGCTGTGAACAAAATGATTTGCTATAAGCAGTTGTTTTCTTTACGGCATATATGCGTGTTCAAGTGTTGAACCATGAACCTCCAAATTGAGCTTGAATTCTTCGCCGTTATAAACGATATTATAAAACTTTTGCCGAAACTAGGTTCGGATCAAAGTTTTTTCAGAAAATACACGAGGGTGTCAGGTTCAGATTAAAAGCGCGGTGAGTCACCGCGTTTCTTCTGTAAAGAAACGCGGTGCGTAACCATCGCGTTAAAAAATCAGACGGAAATTTTTTTCAAAAATAAATAAAGGAAAGAAACGGGGTCACTGACTGGTGATCGATAAAATCCTAGGTTGTTGTGTTTTAGCTTAGGTCAAAGTAGAAGTTCTAACGTTACACTAACAAGTTTATGTATAGCGCAAGTAAGGGTTGAACCCAAGAGAGTTAAGTTGATGTTTCGATTAAATTCAATTATATATTGATATTGTAACCAAATAAGGGGGGTTATGAATTGAAATTTAGCAAGACAAAAGCATAAGAAACAAGTAAAGATGTAAATGAATTGATGAGAAAATGACTACACTAGGTTGATCCTTAGCATGCAATGCTACTTTGGTTTGGTCTTTTTATAAATATTTCAGCAATGTTCTCGTCTTGATTATATATATGTGTTGAGCCAACCGGCATCGATCAACACAACTTAACAAGTTAATGTTCCGTAAACCTACAAGAACAAGTCACAAGTTAGCTTTCAAACAAAGACAAAGAGATATAACGAGAAGAATAAAACCATTACATTTTATTTATATTTATATTCATTTTCCTTAAAGTAATCACAGCCAGCTTTTACCTAAAGGTTTTTTACTAGATTAAAGACTCGAACCCGGAATCAATTAATCCTAGTTCTGTGCATGCAATTAGACACTAAGGTGATCAAACTAAGTGGTAAGAAACATGCAATTGATAGTTAAAGCACAAGGAATATAAAACATACGACTGAATAATAATATTTATTTTAACAAAGACTTACAACCAAAGCAGTAATGCAACTTCAAAACCAACTCAATGTAGCAAGGAGATTAGAAACACATTACACAAGAGAAGTAAGGAAAAAGAGAGAATAATGGGAAATTGGGTGGATGATTCTATCAATCAGTCATGGACCTATTTATAATAGAATTTACACTAAATGGGAGTAAATGGCCGGCTTAAACAATCACCTTTAATGCCATAAAGGTGGTACAAACAACCGGAGTAAAGTCTCTGACGCTAAACCGTAGGAGCGGGCTTCATAGCCGCAGGGGCGGTTTAGGCCAAAACGCTTGGTGTTCTTCATGGCCGCAGAGGCGACCTAGCAATTCTATAGGGGCGGATCTTTAATGTTCTTCAAACGCCCGACTCTTCTTTTTTTGTCGCTTCTGATGTCGAGCTGCAGGGGCGGTCCAATGTCACCGCAGGGGCGGTGATACTCTTCGTTCTGGGCGCTGGCGAAGGCGCATGCTGCGTTACGGAGTGCAGTGTCACCCGCAGGGGCGGTGACACTGCTCTGCGGGGGCGGTGTGGCACCAGAAGCTTGTCTTCGTGAATGGTCTTCAACTCCCAAATGCTTCTAACTTCCTTTTATGCTTCTTTTAGACTTCTTCTTCCGGATTAAGAAGTTAGTAGCACAAACCGACTCTAACACAATGAAAATACTCTAAAAGCTAACCTAAATGATAGTGATTTCATCACCTATCACTGACCGCGTTTTCTTTCATAAAAAAAATAAATACAAGAAACGCGGTCAACGACCGCGTTTCTATTATTATTTTTTTTTTAAAAATACTTGCTCTAGTATATAAGTACGCGAAAGAGATGAAATATGAGTTGGCAACCCTTTTAATTTAAAGTCCAAGTAACTTCAATTTTTGTCCCTTCTTACCAACATTTACCATTAATTAATTCCACACATTCATATTTTTCATCACATTATATTTTATATTTCAGTAATTGTCGTCTTGTATTCCAATTATAATTGATTTTGACATTTTTGCTGGCTGGTTGCATGGCAATCTAACACTCAAGTCGTCTCTTTCCTTTGGTTTTATGCATTCTAAAATATAATATATTTATGTCATTGCAATCTTAATATACCATTTTTATTTAATATAATATTTTATGTTTTCTACTTGTCTAGAAATATGTATTTATGTATTCATTTAGATACACTTGTCAATCTAACAACACAACAATGAGGAACCTAATTTAGTTTGTTTACCAAATATAAAAGGGCACGTTATACTTTTTCATTTGTTTCCGAAACTTTTATTTTTTTTTTCTGTTTTTACTAGTTAGTGTTATTTAAATTAAAAATAATTGTTCTCTCCACTAATTTTTTTTAATAGTGAAACAATAAATGAAAATAAAAAACATAATTATTAAAACAAGTACAATCAACAAATGCATCATTCATTAGTTTATAAAAAAAATAAATGCATCATTCATTACTTTATCAAAAAAAAACAAATGCATCATTCATCTTCATCATCTTCGTCACTTTCATCGATAACTGACATGTTTTAGCCTTGATAATTTGTAGACGGACCAATATGCCTGATAGGGTCTGTATATGAATGACGACGAGGAAGAGGGGGGGATACAAAAGGCTGTGAGAATGTCCCAAACTGCGACATGCTCTCAGATGGATATGAATATGGCATGCTCTCCATAATGCTAACAAATCTTGAGCCGGTGAAGTACCCCGACGGCCCTGGCTTAGCACCCGAGCCCGAAGCACCTCCATATATAGGAGGAGTGCTATCGAGTAAACTAGTCATGTGACCCCGTGATGTAAAATCTGGTTGGGTCTGGAGTTGAGCATGGGAGGTGTTGCTTGTGGATAATGCGTCGCCAGTGGAGGTGTCCCCTGTGATGTACCAGCGCCATGTGAACTTGGATGCTGGTAGTAAGACGGATGAAAGGGTAGGTGACTAAGTATATCTGCGCCTTGTGAACTCACGTAGTCATAGTACCTTGAAACTCCACTCATCATATCCCCATATTGCTGTTGTGAGTGCAACTGTGAAGCTTGGTCAACAGTTTCTCTTCCTCTGCTTGTTACGTCAGAAATATATTGACATTGAAGAAAAAATAAATAATTATACCAAGAACTAATTGATTAACTATATGTTTATTAGTGAAATACTCACGCTGGCATAAAGATCAGGAGCGACAGGCTGATAATGGGCAAGTGATGTCTGTCCTGAAGGGCTGATCAAAATACGCGTCCTACTCGTGTACCAAGTCATATAGTCATGTAAGAAGTTTGGCACACTTTCAGATGGGTAAGAATGTGCTATAGTTTCTGCGCGCCTCTACCACTTAGCGATGTAGGTGCTATGAAAAATTGCTCAATCAGTATGATGTTGGCCCCTTCTATCAACAACGTGCAACTCCTTCTTGTAAGCACATGAAATAGGTGGGATTTGCACTTGCCCAAACTGTCTCAAAACACGCGCAGGCCGATGATGCTCCACTATATCAAAACATATCATGGGTGTCTCACTCCTCCAAATATGTCGACCTTGACAACAAATAGGAGCAAGGGCATCCAAAATATCGTTTGTATATCGCACCCATACAAACTACAAAAACATTTTGGTGAGAAAAACATGTATAATTTACAAGATTATGTGGTTAAAGAATATTAGATCTAACCTCATCAGGCCTCTGACTGTCTAGGGCATCCCGATAATACGCCAGATTTTTAAGGGCGTGTTCATATGAGAATATGTGGCCTACCCATCTATAATATTTTAAAAATAAAAAAGAATTTTATCATTGATATAAACGTATATATACAACCGAAAAATTATCAATTTATATACCTCATAGCCAACGCATCTACTCTGCGAAGAAAGTGATCACCAAGTGGAGGTGGGTGTAGATCCGCTGGTGGATGCCTCTGTCTCCTATTCCTTCTCGCAGCATTCCAACGATCTGCTTTAGTACCTTGAGTTGGGTAAAACGAGCATTGTGGTCTTCCTATGGGGCTCCTCTCCCACGACCATAACAACAATTGTTTAATGAATATTAGAATGTAAAATAAGTTAATTTATTTACCAAAAGATGTTCAATATTTAGGGTTTACTTGCAATAAGATCAATGGTCCTGTAATCTCGTATTTTTCTTTATGGGCCGATTTACATAGTTGTCTGTAGAGAAAAGCCAACGTCGTAGAACCCCAACTGTATCGACCGTTGCAACTAGATCCCCCAGCAATGGGAGGTACAAAAGCTGTATAGAGCCACCAGTGCTATCTGCAAAGATCATTGCACCCATGAGCAACAATATATATGCTCGAGCATGACGTTGCATTATGACCTCATCAGCATCATCTGGGAGACCTTGTGCAATGAACCTCCGTAGCCACGAAAATTTTAAAGATGAACCCTTAATTTCACTCGGATCCGGGCGCTCTCCAAGAAGCAACTCAACAACTCTCCCCCACTGGTAGTCTGCACTACCAGTCACAGCAGGTTCATCTATGTTAAGACCCAACAATACTACGACGTCCTGAAGTGTGATCGTCGCCTCACCGACAGCTAGGCGAAAAATATGTGTCTCAGGTCTCCATCTCTCAACTAATGTTGTGATTAACATAGCATCTAACTGAAAGGAAGATCCAAGACGGTATATCCCATAAAATCAAGCCAGCTTAAGATAATGAATTACCCTCTCATCTGGTGGAAGGCATGAAACAATGTTCGAAGATGCATTCTAGCAGTCAATGGTTGTTGAGTTTGCAAATGATTAAGCATATTGTTAAGATTAAGAAATCAACACCAAGTTATAAAACTTACCAATTTTAGTTTAGAGTTGTTCTTACATAAGGGACACGCGACCACACATCATCACTACGATGCTCAGCCCGACGCCTAAGGTAATCTTGTACAAGGGGGTCAGGATCTATCTACATGTGGTAAAGAACTTTAATTTTGATTGACTAAACAATATCACAACAAACAAACACAACTTCATATTTCATTGATAAAAAAAAACTTAATAAAAAAACAAACAACTTCATATTTCATTGACAGCTAAACTAAATACAACAAACAAACAACTTCTAATCTCTGCTTGATGACCCAACTTGAGAACGACAACTCCTTCTATTATGACCAAGTTGTCCACAACTTCCGCTACGACTTTTTCCTCTTTCACTTTGATCCATTTCATTTATGATTCTCGAGTTTCTATGTCTTCCACTTGGACGCTTAAAACTTGGATCCGGGACTATTAACGGCCCATCTACTATTGGTCATTCTGTTTGATCGCCAATAGGTTGGAAGTATGGCTTGTACGCCTCAAGATATGAATGTGTGGTGAAAAATCCATCAACAAAGGGCTCAAAGGACCACTTGTGATAATAACAAACAACAAGTATGTGGCAGCGCGGAAACTTCAGCAACTGCCAGGTATGACAACTTCATTGACGTTGTTGTAAACGAACGGTAAAGTTGCGGCGACCGCCCCGGTCTACTCTAGGGACCTGTACCTGATATATTCCTTGCTCAATGTTAAATGGACTCACTGTTGTTGTCATGGCTACATCCTTAAAGTTTTCAATTTTTTGATCTATATGTTGGGATAAGATTAAGTTGTCTTGTATGCGTTTAAAAGCTCGACCACGCCTTGTAACAAAATAACTGTTCAAACGGGCGAACGTTTCTTGCACAATGCCAGTGACTGGAAGAGATCTGGTGCCTTTCATTACCCCGTTGAAACACTCAGACATGTTTGTGGTAATGCATACATATCATAAACCACCGTCATGATGTAGAGACCATTTCTCGAGGCCAATTTCTTGGAGAAACTCACGATATTCACGGTTTTTTTCACCAATTTGGTCAAACCCGGCGGAAAAAGGATGTCGCTCACGGATGTGTGTTGTCACACCCACTAGGAATTTGAGTTGCGAATCTTTATAACGA
The DNA here is from genome assembly GCA_033239125.1 of Fagopyrum homotropicum. Taxonomy (NCBI): domain Eukaryota; kingdom Viridiplantae; phylum Streptophyta; class Magnoliopsida; order Caryophyllales; family Polygonaceae; genus Fagopyrum; species Fagopyrum homotropicum. Next base: position 140,191,239 of record BSWB01000003.1, on the reverse strand, counting down.
GTTTGAACATTAGACTTAAGATGACGGATGCAAAACCTATGATATGCATTTGGTGGACTCCATCTTGGATCCGTCATTGCCCTACTTATCCCTGCGTGTCTTTCAGAAATTACACACAAGCCGACTCTATCTATCACATGTTCGCGAATGCAACTCATAAACCATGGCCAACTTTCAGTATTCTCTACTTCCACAAGGGCAAATGCAAGAGGGAAAAGTTGTTCATTTGCATCAACAACCATAGAAATTAGCAGGACGTGCTTGTACTTTCCGTATAAGTGGGTTTCATCAATTGAGATCATAGGACGTCAATGTTTGAAACCAGCAATAGAAGGCCCAAATGCCCAAAGGACGCGTTGAAACATCCTCACAGACCGATCACTTGTTTTTGTTTTTACCCAGTCAACCACTGTACCCGGGTTTGATTGTTGTAGGGCTTCCATATATCGCGATAAATCAGCGTACGAGTGCTTCCAATCTCCATAGATATCAGCAATTGCTTTTTGTTTGCCCTCCCACGCTTTCTTGCAACTTGGAATCACTTTGTATTTCATGTTTATAACTTCTATAATGGTTCGCGGTTTGATTGTAAAGTCTTGGCGAACAAGGTTATGAATCTCATTGTTGATGAATCTGGAAGTTGCATTATGGTTATCGAGTTCTCGCAAATAATAGACACAAGCAGGGATATGAGGCCCGTTATGCCGGTGCACAAACCACAAATCTAGCGCTTGATCAACCCGATGAGCAGAAACTAGCCATGTGTATCCGGTTTTGCTTTTTCTAGCACAATAGACGGTGTAATAATGTGCATCTGCTCTACCTGTCTTGTAAGGGTATCCACTTCTTAGGGAATAACTTCAAAGCTGCATTTTCAAATCGCTCAATGAGTTGAAATATTGACATATATAAAATCCATCAACGTCGTGCATTTGAATGGAAGCATAAGGATCCTCCCATGAATTCATCTGTGTTGATACTGGTTCGACGACGTTGTTCCAGTTTGGGTTGATGGCTTGAGCTCTTATTATTCGATCCGCTTCTGCTACGACTTGGTCATAATCTGGGGCTATATGGTCATCGTCAACGTGACGATCTTCTTCAGTTTTAAGAATCTCATCATCAGTCTCAACACCATTCTGATCAACATGTATATCATCGTCATCAACTTCATTTCCATCTCCATGGCTTGAGGACGCATGTGATGTCGATGGTGTCATGGTGGGATGAGTTGTATGCATGGGAATATTTTCATACCCGGCCATCACAGTTTGCGTGTACTCATTATCCGTCAGCAATCTCGTGTACGTTTTCATGTTTTGCCATAGGGGGTAGTTATTGTTGTCATCCATCTATTTTACATTACGTTAAATTATGGACAACAATGTTTCATATTCAATATTTTTCGTTTAACTAATGATTAACAATATTTTAGTACGTGATAAACTATTATACTAATGACAAAATTATATCGATACTAATCTATTTAGACATTTCTTAAAGAATATATTTAGACTAACATTTTTTACTTATTCTACAAAAATATTTTACTTAAATTATTTTACTTAATCTAAATAAATATTTCCTACTCAATATTCATAGTAAATCTATAAAATTTATATAGTAATCTTAATAAATGTTTCATATTCAATATTTTTCGTTCAATTAATGATTAATAATTTTTTAGTGATAAACTATTATACTAATGACAAAATTATATATTAATACTAATCTAGTTAGACATGTCTAAAATAATATATGTAGACTAACATTTTTTACCTATTCTAAAAAATATATTACTTAAATCTATTTACACATTTCATATTGACATTTCTAAAAAGAATATAATAACATTTATTTTACCCATTCTTTAACTTATCTTAGACTAATTTGTTTACACAATTTTTATTTAATACTAATCTTTGCTAAGTTAACGATATTTTCTTAACTAAATATATTGTAAGCCTAAACTAATCTAACTAAACAAATAACATATCTTAACCCTAAACTAACATTTTTATACTAACAAAATCTTTCATATTATTAAATTTTTAACATTATGTTTTTATATTACACAAAATTACATGACTAATTACAATGATCTAATCTAAGTATATACTAACAAAATATGTAAACTTAAACTAATCTAACTAAACTACTAACATATCTTAACCCTAAACTAACAATTTTATACTAACAAAATATGTAAACTTAAATAATTTGTTTAATATTCTGTTTTTTCTATATTATACAAACTTAAATAACTAATTATAATCATCTAATTACTAACAAAACCCTAACCCTAAATATGCTAATACAAAATTAACAAATATTAAGAAGGAATCACTTACTTGGAGAAAGGCTGCGGTACAGGGTACAAGGGTGGTCCGGCGGTTTCACTAGCGGTCCGTCTGCGGTATAGGGGTGGTCCGGCGGCGGTGCAGCGGTGGTCCAGTGGTCGGGTAGCCTCCTATGAGGTAAGTTTTATAATTTTAATGGAGAAAAAGCAAGAAAGAAAGGAGAGTAGAAGGAGGTAGATGTGAAAATACAAGAAGAAGACGTGAAGATTTATAGGACAAAGAAGAAGCAGTCTTCAATGTCGTCTTCGTCGTCTTCGATGTGGAGAATAACCGTTCAACACCCTCAATAATGGCGAGTAAAATTTTGCGTCAGAGAAAGGAGACACGCGGTTACTCACTGCGTTTTTATTAGTTAAAAACGCGGTGAATCACCGCTTTTTCTGCCACGGGCAGAAAAAGTACAGATGTTTATGCACCGCGTTTCTTCGTAAAGAAATGCAGTGACTCACCGCGCTTTAAATAAATACCTGACACCCTCGTGTATTTTCGGGAAAAACTTTCATCTGAAACTAGTTTCGGAAAAAGTTTTATAATATCGTTTATAACGACAAAGAGTTCATTGAGCTTCCTTCTTTTCTTTCTTGTTCCTTTACGTACAACATCGAACTTACAAAATTTACCCAAATTTTAAAAGCACGTGGAATCTTCCATCAAGTCGGTTTCTCTATCCTTCAGTTTCTCTCACTATTATTAGCTCCAATAAGTACAATATTTTATTTTATTTTTTTTGGTGAAAGGGAGAAAGACTCCCGCTAGAATAAAATCAAAACGGAACTGTTCGGGGTAAAGCGAGACCCCTCGAATCGTTAGACAAGAAATGCAAAGCTCCCGAAGGGGGAGAAACAAGGGAATGAATACCAACAGGAAACTCAAAGGCATAGCGTAGATTCTCCATTTATGATAAGTGCTTTATTCATGCTAGGGTTGTTAACGTAGATTCTCCATTTATGATAAGTGTGGTTTGTGCACCTTCTGATATAAACCGTCACCAGCAGTTTTGGAAGGATATTGACTCTAAAGTTGAAAACACCTTTTCTGTCAACGGGTGACTTTAATTGTATTGTTTATCAACATGCGCGTCAGGGTGGTTCGTGTCATTTACATGGCAACTCGGCGATCTTTTCTTCTTTTATTCAAAAGCATAACCTCCTTGACCCGGGTTACAAATGTCTTGATTTTTGGAAGATTGGATGACGTGAGAGTGGTAATGTTCATAAGCGCCTTGATTGTGTTCTTCTGAGCCCGGATACACATTTTATCCTTCCAAGTGCTATTGTCCAGCACTTAGCGATGTATTCTTCTAATAATTTTTGAAGAACCGAGTAGGGGATTAATAAGGATCGACATACTCTAGAGGGGGGTTGAATAGAGTATGCGAACTTTCGCAATATCGGATATCAAGGCTTTGAAAGGAATCTCAAGGCCTTGAAGTCGATCTTTGTAATTTGTGACAAAACTGTTTCTCAAGATCTTGAAGTAAATCTCAAGGTCTTAGTTCAAAACCTATAAATAGTTATTAGTCACAATATAAACGAAATAAAGTGCGGAAAAGAAAAGATCGACACACGATATGTTTACGAAGTTCAGCTCTAACAGCCTACGTCTGCGCCTAGGGTTTCCGACCCTAAGATTTAACTATCTATTATCTGCTTCGTTTGAGTCCTTCTGTCAATGTAGCCTCACCGCTACGATCTAGTCAACTCGGGTATTGCAATAATAGCCTAGTTACTTCGTAGAGTAACACACTTGAGTATAACACTTATGATAATCCTATATAGCTTATTTTAACTCTCAATAAAAATAAAACCGATAACAACGGAGAGTAAGAAATTGCAGAGAAGAAAGCTTGTAGCGTGTTATGCATGTTCGGTGCCTTGTATAAATTATTTCACATTTTACACATTTATCCATATTTATATGCCAAGATTTGAAGATTTCCTAATAAAATAAAACGTAAGAAGGTGAATAATTCACCATGTATAAATTACTTTGGTACATTTTAATCAAATTATACTAAAAGACATGCATTTGATATATATACAAGACAACGTGTACACATTTATCCATAACATGCGGCGTAAATGCATGTGATATGTACATAATTATCCATAATAGATTCATCTTTATTTTAGATCTGTGTAGGATGAATTAACATGTGGAGTAAATGAGTGCGCTGTCATGCAATTGATACTTGTGTCAATTTTCATTGAACCGGCGCGTAAAAACACTGATTAACAGTACCATTTACGTTTATGGACGAAATAATTAATGGTTGGTGAGTTGTGCACTTTGAACCGGGTCCAATCTTAATTTTCTGGTACCTTAAACTCTTCCAGTTTGGACGTATGCGATGCTATAAATTGGACGCAGCGAACACAGCTTTACTCACTCATCACTTGTATCCCCAAAATGGATCCACTCTCGATCCAATTCAAACCTGAAGGCGAAGTCGCCGAGGACCTCCGCCCCCTGCTGGTGGTCTACAAAGACGGCCGAATCCAACGCTTCTTCGGCACAGCCACCGTTCCGCCTTCCTCCTCCGACGACGCCGTCCAGTCCAAAGACGTCCAGATCTCGCCGGAGCTCTCAGCTCGTCTCTACCTCCCTAAATCAGCCAGCAGCAACGTCAAACTCCCTCTCCTCATCTACTTCCATGGCGGAGGCTTCGTAATTGAGTCAGCCAAGTCTCCGACATACCACAACTACCTCAACCGCGTCGCAGTCGAGGCTTCCGCTGTAATCGTCTCCGTCGACTACCGCCTAGCTCCGGAGAACCCCCTCCCGACCGCCTTCTACGACTCCTGGTCCACCGTCCTCTGGTCGCTTTCCCTCTCCGACCCCTGGCTATCCGAATTCGCAGATCTGAATCGCGTATTTTTCGCCGGCGATAGCGCTGGTGCTAACATCGCTCACCACATGGCCATCCGGTTCGGAAAGTCCGGTCCAGATGGAGCTAAAGCTAACCTCGTCGGGTTGGTTCTGACTCATCCCTTTTTCTTGAACAACGATGAACCGGAGCCGAACGCAAACCCTAAAAGCGTTGCAGAGATAGAGTTTGCGAAAAAGTTTTGGAGGTTTCTTTGCCCGGAGGAACGTGCGATGGATCATCCATGGATCAATCCGGGTGTAGATGGGAGTTTGGCGGCGGTGGCGGCGAAGAAGACGGTGGTGTTTGTAGCGGAGGAGGACTCTGTGAGGGATATAGGGTATAGGTACGCAGAGCTGCTGCGGGAGAGTGGGTGGCCAGGAGGGGTCCACGTGGTGGAGCACTTTAAGGTGGGCCATGTCTTCCACCTGCTCACCCCTGAAAACTCCAACTGCAAGGAGATGATGAATGAATTGGTTGAGTTTATGAATCAAGATTAATTAGGATATTTGAGTTGCTTCGATATCTTGCTGCTAATGCCAAGAGCATCAAATACAAACGAACGTTGTTTCTTGGATTATGATTCTAAGATATCTGAATCCTACAAAACATTTTCAAATTTGTGATTCACTCAAAATAAACATTTTCAGTGTTAAAAAAAACTCATGTAATTAGCCGGAACCCAAACTCCATGGAAGCTCGGAAAGGAAGGTCTTTTTTTTAACCTTTCCGAAAAGAAAAAAAAGGAAGGTCTTTTTAACAACCTCAATCTGTACTTGCTTTAATCATTCATCCTTGTTTAGCAACATTGAAATTTGAAGCACATTCCAAAAACTACACAATTCAAGCCTACTAATCGAACACTTACCCTAGGTGGCAAAATTATTCGATCAAACTAATTCGAAGATTCTATTTGAAAAAATCCGAAAATATTCGGCAATTGGTGATCCAAATCTGATCCGAGCATATTTTTCGGATCATCGGATCGGATACGGATTGAGGTTTGGAGGAAAAAAAAAAGCCGGATCGAATATATCCGACTATTCTAATAATAAATACTCAGATCGGATATCCGATCCGGTTAAAACTGTCGGATATCCGGGTGCTCTCCGATCGGACTTTTATAAGATTGTCGGATCGGATATCCGGAAATGTCACCCCTGCTTGACATAAAGCCAAAGTGAACCTACACACAAGATTTTCTTAGTCCTTCCTAAAACCAATTGACAATAAAAGGAGCTAAAATTTATATATGAGGTTCACGTATTACCATATTGTATACCACATTGTAAATGTGAGACATTTTCACACTCATCAGTCATCTACATAATCAAGGTAATGATTTCTCGAATAATGCTCTGACTTTTAGTATGCTTCCATGTGTTTAACTTTCTTTACGTGGATTGGTAGACGTTGTCATCTACATGTTCAAGGTAACGATTTCTGGGAATTTTGCTATAAACATTGGTTTTCCTCCAATTTGTACAAAAATCTAATTTAATAACAAGACAAATGAACACACATCAGATATTAAGCTGTGAACAAAATGATTTGCTATAAGCAGTTGTTTTCTTTACGGCATATATGCGTGTTCAAGTGTTGAACCATGAACCTCCAAATTGAGCTTGAATTCTTCGCCGTTATAAACGATATTATAAAACTTTTGCCGAAACTAGGTTCGGATCAAAGTTTTTTCAGAAAATACACGAGGGTGTCAGGTTCAGATTAAAAGCGCGGTGAGTCACCGCGTTTCTTCTGTAAAGAAACGCGGTGCGTAACCATCGCGTTAAAAAATCAGACGGAAATTTTTTTCAAAAATAAATAAAGGAAAGAAACGGGGTCACTGACTGGTGATCGATAAAATCCTAGGTTGTTGTGTTTTAGCTTAGGTCAAAGTAGAAGTTCTAACGTTACACTAACAAGTTTATGTATAGCGCAAGTAAGGGTTGAACCCAAGAGAGTTAAGTTGATGTTTCGATTAAATTCAATTATATATTGATATTGTAACCAAATAAGGGGGGTTATGAATTGAAATTTAGCAAGACAAAAGCATAAGAAACAAGTAAAGATGTAAATGAATTGATGAGAAAATGACTACACTAGGTTGATCCTTAGCATGCAATGCTACTTTGGTTTGGTCTTTTTATAAATATTTCAGCAATGTTCTCGTCTTGATTATATATATGTGTTGAGCCAACCGGCATCGATCAACACAACTTAACAAGTTAATGTTCCGTAAACCTACAAGAACAAGTCACAAGTTAGCTTTCAAACAAAGACAAAGAGATATAACGAGAAGAATAAAACCATTACATTTTATTTATATTTATATTCATTTTCCTTAAAGTAATCACAGCCAGCTTTTACCTAAAGGTTTTTTACTAGATTAAAGACTCGAACCCGGAATCAATTAATCCTAGTTCTGTGCATGCAATTAGACACTAAGGTGATCAAACTAAGTGGTAAGAAACATGCAATTGATAGTTAAAGCACAAGGAATATAAAACATACGACTGAATAATAATATTTATTTTAACAAAGACTTACAACCAAAGCAGTAATGCAACTTCAAAACCAACTCAATGTAGCAAGGAGATTAGAAACACATTACACAAGAGAAGTAAGGAAAAAGAGAGAATAATGGGAAATTGGGTGGATGATTCTATCAATCAGTCATGGACCTATTTATAATAGAATTTACACTAAATGGGAGTAAATGGCCGGCTTAAACAATCACCTTTAATGCCATAAAGGTGGTACAAACAACCGGAGTAAAGTCTCTGACGCTAAACCGTAGGAGCGGGCTTCATAGCCGCAGGGGCGGTTTAGGCCAAAACGCTTGGTGTTCTTCATGGCCGCAGAGGCGACCTAGCAATTCTATAGGGGCGGATCTTTAATGTTCTTCAAACGCCCGACTCTTCTTTTTTTGTCGCTTCTGATGTCGAGCTGCAGGGGCGGTCCAATGTCACCGCAGGGGCGGTGATACTCTTCGTTCTGGGCGCTGGCGAAGGCGCATGCTGCGTTACGGAGTGCAGTGTCACCCGCAGGGGCGGTGACACTGCTCTGCGGGGGCGGTGTGGCACCAGAAGCTTGTCTTCGTGAATGGTCTTCAACTCCCAAATGCTTCTAACTTCCTTTTATGCTTCTTTTAGACTTCTTCTTCCGGATTAAGAAGTTAGTAGCACAAACCGACTCTAACACAATGAAAATACTCTAAAAGCTAACCTAAATGATAGTGATTTCATCACCTATCACTGACCGCGTTTTCTTTCATAAAAAAAATAAATACAAGAAACGCGGTCAACGACCGCGTTTCTATTATTATTATTTTTTTAAAAATACTTGCTCTAGTATATAAGTACGCGAAAGAGATGAAATATGAGTTGGCAACCCTTTTAATTTAAAGTCCAAGTAACTTCAATTTTTGTCCCTTCTTACCAACATTTACCATTAATTAATTCCACACATTCATATTTTTCATCACATTATATTTTATATTTCAGTAATTGTCGTCTTGTATTCCAATTATAATTGATTTTGACATTTTTGCTGGCTGGTTGCATGGCAATCTAACACTCAAGTCGTCTCTTTCCTTTGGTTTTATGCATTCTAAAATATAATATATTTATGTCATTGCAATCTTAATATACCATTTTTATTTAATATAATATTTTATGTTTTCTACTTGTCTAGAAATATGTATTTATGTATTCATTTAGATACACTTGTCAATCTAACAACACAACAATGAGGAACCTAATTTAGTTTGTTTACCAAATATAAAAGGGCACGTTATACTTTTTCATTTGTTTCCGAAACTTTTATTTTTTTTTCTGTTTTTACTAGTTAGTGTTATTTAAATTAAAAATAATTGTTCTCTCCACTAATTTTTTTTAATAGTGAAACAATAAATGAAAATAAAAAACATAATTATTAAAACAAGTACAATCAACAAATGCATCATTCATTAGTTTATAAAAAAAATAAATGCATCATTCATTACTTTATCAAAAAAAAACAAATGCATCATTCATCTTCATCATCTTCGTCACTTTCATCGATAACTGACATGTTTTAGCCTTGATAATTTGTAGACGGACCAATATGCCTGATAGGGTCTGTATATGAATGACGACGAGGAAGAGGGGGGGATACAAAAGGCTGTGAGAATGTCCCAAACTGCGACATGCTCTCAGATGGATATGAATATGGCATGCTCTCCATAATGCTAACAAATCTTGAGCCGGTGAAGTACCCCGACGGCCCTGGCTTAGCACCCGAGCCCGAAGCACCTCCATATATAGGAGGAGTGCTATCGAGTAAACTAGTCATGTGACCCCGTGATGTAAAATCTGGTTGGGTCTGGAGTTGAGCATGGGAGGTGTTGCTTGTGGATAATGCGTCGCCAGTGGAGGTGTCCCCTGTGATGTACCAGCGCCATGTGAACTTGGATGCTGGTAGTAAGACGGATGAAAGGGTAGGTGACTAAGTATATCTGCGCCTTGTGAACTCACGTAGTCATAGTACCTTGAAACTCCACTCATCATATCCCCATATTGCTGTTGTGAGTGCAACTGTGAAGCTTGGTCAACAGTTTCTCTTCCTCTGCTTGTTACGTCAGAAATATATTGACATTGAAGAAAAAATAAATAATTATACCAAGAACTAATTGATTAACTATATGTTTATTAGTGAAATACTCACGCTGGCATAAAGATCAGGAGCGACAGGCTGATAATGGGCAAGTGATGTCTGTCCTGAAGGGCTGATCAAAATACGCGTCCTACTCGTGTACCAAGTCATATAGTCATGTAAGAAGTTTGGCACACTTTCAGATGGGTAAGAATGTGCTATAGTTTCTGCGCGCCTCTACCACTTAGCGATGTAGGTGCTATGAAAAATTGCTCAATCAGTATGATGTTGGCCCCTTCTATCAACAACGTGCAACTCCTTCTTGTAAGCACATGAAATAGGTGGGATTTGCACTTGCCCAAACTGTCTCAAAACACGCGCAGGCCGATGATGCTCCACTATATCAAAACATATCATGGGTGTCTCACTCCTCCAAATATGTCGACCTTGACAACAAATAGGAGCAAGGGCATCCAAAATATCGTTTGTATATCGCACCCATACAAACTACAAAAACATTTTGGTGAGAAAAACATGTATAATTTACAAGATTATGTGGTTAAAGAATATTAGATCTAACCTCATCAGGCCTCTGACTGTCTAGGGCATCCCGATAATACGCCAGATTTTTAAGGGCGTGTTCATATGAGAATATGTGGCCTACCCATCTATAATATTTTAAAAATAAAAAAGAATTTTATCATTGATATAAACGTATATATACAACCGAAAAATTATCAATTTATATACCTCATAGCCAACGCATCTACTCTGCGAAGAAAGTGATCACCAAGTGGAGGTGGGTGTAGATCCGCTGGTGGATGCCTCTGTCTCCTATTCCTTCTCGCAGCATTCCAACGATCTGCTTTAGTACCTTGAGTTGGGTAAAACGAGCATTGTGGTCTTCCTATGGGGCTCCTCTCCCACGACCATAACAACAATTGTTTAATGAATATTAGAATGTAAAATAAGTTAATTTATTTACCAAAAGATGTTCAATATTTAGGGTTTACTTGCAATAAGATCAATGGTCCTGTAATCTCGTATTTTTCTTTATGGGCCGATTTACATAGTTGTCTGTAGAGAAAAGCCAACGTCGTAGAACCCCAACTGTATCGACCGTTGCAACTAGATCCCCCAGCAATGGGAGGTACAAAAGCTGTATAGAGCCACCAGTGCTATCTGCAAAGATCATTGCACCCATGAGCAACAATATATATGCTCGAGCATGACGTTGCATTATGACCTCATCAGCATCATCTGGGAGACCTTGTGCAATGAACCTCCGTAGCCACGAAAATTTTAAAGATGAACCCTTAATTTCACTCGGATCCGGGCGCTCTCCAAGAAGCAACTCAACAACTCTCCCCCACTGGTAGTCTGCACTACCAGTCACAGCAGGTTCATCTATGTTAAGACCCAACAATACTACGACGTCCTGAAGTGTGATCGTCGCCTCACCGACAGCTAGGCGAAAAATATGTGTCTCAGGTCTCCATCTCTCAACTAATGTTGTGATTAACATAGCATCTAACTGAAAGGAAGATCCAAGACGGTATATCCCATAAAATCAAGCCAGCTTAAGATAATGAATTACCCTCTCATCTGGTGGAAGGCATGAAACAATGTTCGAAGATGCATTCTAGCAGTCAATGGTTGTTGAGTTTGCAAATGATTAAGCATATTGTTAAGATTAAGAAATCAACACCAAGTTATAAAACTTACCAATTTTAGTTTAGAGTTGTTCTTACATAAGGGACACGCGACCACACATCATCACTACGATGCTCAGCCCGACGCCTAAGGTAATCTTGTACAAGGGGGTCAGGATCTATCTACATGTGGTAAAGAACTTTAATTTTGATTGACTAAACAATATCACAACAAACAAACACAACTTCATATTTCATTGATAAAAAAAAACTTAATAAAAAAACAAACAACTTCATATTTCATTGACAGCTAAACTAAATACAACAAACAAACAACTTCTAATCTCTGCTTGATGACCCAACTTGAGAACGACAACTCCTTCTATTATGACCAAGTTGTCCACAACTTCCGCTACGACTTTTTCCTCTTTCACTTTGATCCATTTCATTTATGATTCTCGAGTTTCTATGTCTTCCACTTGGACGCTTAAAACTTGGATCCGGGACTATTAACGGCCCATCTACTATTGGTCATTCTGTTTGATCGCCAATAGGTTGGAAGTATGGCTTGTACGCCTCAAGATATGAATGTGTGGTGAAAAATCCATCAACAAAGGGCTCAAAGGACCACTTGTGATAATAACAAACAACAAGTATGTGGCAGCGCGGAAACTTCAGCAACTGCCAGGTATGACAACTTCATTGACGTTGTTGTAAACGAACGGTAAAGTTGCGGCGACCGCCCCGGTCTACTCTAGGGACCTGTACCTGATATATTCCTTGCTCAATGTTAAATGGACTCACTGTTGTTGTCATGGCTACATCCTTAAAGTTTTCAATTTTTTGATCTATATGTTGGGATAAGATTAAGTTGTCTTGTATGCGTTTAAAAGCTCGACCACGCCTTGTAACAAAATAACTGTTCAAACGGGCGAACGTTTCTTGCACAATGCCAGTGACTGGAAGAGATCTGGTGCCTTTCATTACCCCGTTGAAACACTCAGACATGTTTGTGGTAATGCATACATATCATAAACCACCGTCATGATGTAGAGACCATTTCTCGAGGCCAATTTCTTGGAGAAACTCACGATATTCACGGTTTTTTTCACCAATTTGGTCAAACCCGGCGGAAAAAGGATGTCGCTCACGGATGTGTGTTGTCACACCCACTAGGAATTTGAGTTGCGAATCTTTATAACGAGTTTGAACATTAGACTTAAGATGACGGATGCAAAACCTATGATATGCATTTGGTGGACTCCATCTTGGATCCGTCATTGCCCTACTTATCCCTGCGTGTCTTTCAGAAATTACACACAAGCCGACTCTATCTATCACATGTTCGCGAATGCAACTCATAAACCATGGCCAACTTTCAGTATTCTCTACTTCCACAAGGGCAAATGCAAGAGGGAAAAGTTGTTCATTTGCATCAACAACCATAGAAATTAGCAGGACGTGCTTGTACTTTCCGTATAAGTGGGTTTCATCAATTGAGATCATAGGACGTCAATGTTTGAAACCAGCAATAGAAGGCCCAAATGCCCAAAGGACGCGTTGAAACATCCTCACAGACCGATCACTTGTTTTTGTTTTTACCCAGTCAACCACTGTACCCGGGTTTGATTGTTGTAGGGCTTCCATATATCGCGATAAATCAGCGTACGAGTGCTTCCAATCTCCATAGATATCAGCAATTGCTTTTTGTTTGCCCTCCCACGCTTTCTTGCAACTTGGAATCACTTTGTATTTCATGTTTATAACTTCTATAATGGTTCGCGGTTTGATTGTAAAGTCTTGGCGAACAAGGTTATGAATCTCATTGTTGATGAATCTGGAAGTTGCATTATGGTTATCGAGTTCTCGCAAATAATAGACACAAGCAGGGATATGAGGCCCGTTATGCCGGTGCACAAACCACAAATCTAGCGCTTGATCAACCCGATGAGCAGAAACTAGCCATGTGTATCCGGTTTTGCTTTTTCTAGCACAATAGACGGTGTAATAATGTGCATCTGCTCTACCTGTCTTGTAAGGGTATCCACTTCTTAGGGAATAACTTCAAAGCTGCATTTTCAAATCGCTCAATGAGTTGAAATATTGACATATATAAAATCCATCAACGTCGTGCATTTGAATGGAAGCATAAGGATCCTCCCATGAATTCATCTGTGTTGATACTGGTTCGACGACGTTGTTCCAGTTTGGGTTGATGGCTTGAGCTCTTATTATTCGATCCGCTTCTGCTACGACTTGGTCATAATCTGGGGCTATATGGTCATCGTCAACGTGACGATCTTCTTCAGTTTTAAGAATCTCATCATCAGTCTCAACACCATTCTGATCAACATGTATATCATCGTCATCAACTTCATTTCCATCTCCATGGCTTGAGGACGCATGTGATGTCGATGGTGTCATGGTGGGATGAGTTGTATGCATGGGAATATTTTCATACCCGGCCATCACAGTTTGCGTGTACTCATTATCCGTCAGCAATCTCGTGTACGTTTTCATGTTTTGCCATAGGGGGTAGTTATTGTTGTCATCCATCTATTTTACATTACGTTAAATTATGGACAACAATGTTTCATATTCAATATTTTTCGTTTAACTAATGATTAACAATATTTTAGTACGTGATAAACTATTATACTAATGACAAAATTATATCGATACTAATCTATTTAGACATTTCTTAAAGAATATATTTAGACTAACATTTTTTACTTATTCTACAAAAATATTTTACTTAAATTATTTTACTTAATCTAAATAAATATTTCCTACTCAATATTCATAGTAAATCTATAAAATTTATATAGTAATCTTAATAAATGTTTCATATTCAATATTTTTCGTTCAATTAATGATTAATAATTTTTAGTGATAAACTATTATACTAATGACAAAATTATATATTAATACTAATCTAGTTAGACATGTCTAAAAAAATATATGTAGACTAACATTTTTTACCTATTCTAAAAAATATATTACTTAAATCTATTTACACATTTCATATTGACATTTCTAAAAAGAATATAATAACATTTATTTTACCCATTCTTTAACTTATCTTAGACTAATTTGTTTACACAATTTTTATTTAATACTAATCTTTGCTAAGTTAACGATATTTTCTTAACTAAATATATTGTAAGCCTAAACTAATCTAACTAAACAAATAACATATCTTAACCCTAAACTAACATTTTTATACTAACAAAATCTTTCATATTATTAAATTTTTAACATTATGTTTTTATATTACACAAAATTACATGACTAATTACAATGATCTAATCTAAGTATATACTAACAAAATATGTAAACTTAAACTAATCTAACTAAACTACTAACATATCTTAACCCTAAACTAACAATTTTATACTAACAAAATATGTAAACTTAAATAATTTGTTTAATATTCTGTTTTTTCTATATTATACAAACTTAAATAACTAATTATAATCATCTAATTACTAACAAAACCCTAACCCTAAATATGCTAATACAAAATTAACAAATATTAAGAAGGAATCACTTACTTGGAGAAAGGCTGCGGTACAGGGTACAAGGGTGGTCCGGCGGTTTCACTAGCGGTCCGTCTGCGGTATAGGGGTGGTCCGGCGGCGGTGCAGCGGTGGTCCAGTGGTCGGGTAGCCTCCTATGAGGTAAGTTTTATAATTTTAATGGAGAAAAAGCAAGAAAGAAAGGAGAGTAGAAGGAGGTAGATGTGAAAATACAAGAAGAAGACGTGAAGATTTATAGGACAAAGAAGAAGCAGTCTTCAATGTCGTCTTCGTCGTCTTCGATGTGGAGAATAACCGTTCAACACCCTCAATAATGGCGAGTAAAATTTTGCGTCAGAGAAAGGAGACACGCGGTTACTCACTGCGTTTTTATTAGTTAAAAACGCGGTGAATCACCGCTTTTTCTGCCACGGGCAGAAAAAGTACAGATGTTTATGCACCGCGTTTCTTCGTAAAGAAATGCAGTGACTCACCGCGCTTTAAATAAATACCTGACACCCTCGTGTATTTTCGGGAAAAACTTTCATCTGAAACTAGTTTCGGAAAAAGTTTTATAATATCGTTTATAACGACAAAGAGTTCATTGAGCTTCCTTCTTTTCTTTCTTGTTCCTTTACGTACAACATCGAACTTACAAAATTTACCCAAATTTTAAAAGCACGTGGAATCTTCCATCAAGTCGGTTTCTCTATCCTTCAGTTTCTCTCACTATTATTAGCTCCAATAAGTACAATATTTTATTTTATTTTTTTTGGTGAAAGGGAGAAAGACTCCCTCTAGAATAAAATCAAAACGGAACTGTTCGGGGTAAAGCGAGACCCCTCGAATCGTTAGACAAGAAATGCAAAGCTCCCGAAGGGGGAGAAACAAGGGAATGAATACCAACAGGAAACTCAAAGGCATAGCGTAGATTCTCCATTTATGATAAGTGCTTTATTCATGCTAGGGTTGTTAACGTAGATTCTCCATTTATGATAAGTGTGGTTTGTGCACCTTCTGATATAAACCGTCACCAGCAGTTTTGGAAGGATATTGACTCTAAAGTTGAAAACACCTTTTCTGTCAACGGGTGACTTTAATTGTATTGTTTATCAACATGCGCGTCAGGGTGGTTCGTGTCATTTACATGGCAACTCGGCGATCTTTTCTTCTTTTATTCAAAAGCATAACCTCCTTGACCCGGGTTACAAATGTCTTGATTTTTGGAAGATTGGATGACGTGAGAGTGGTAATGTTCATAAGCGCCTTGATTGTGTTCTTCTGAGCCCGGATACACATTTTATCCTTCCAAGTGCTATTGTCCAGCACTTAGCGATGTATTCTTCTAATAATTTTTGAAGAACCGAGTAGGGGATTAATAAGGATCGACATACTCTAGAGGGGGGTTGAATAGAGTATGCGAACTTTCGCAATATCGGATATCAAGGCTTTGAAAGGAATCTCAAGGCCTTGAAGTCGATCTTTGTAATTTGTGACAAAACTGTTTCTCAAGATCTTGAAGTAAATCTCAAGGTCTTAGTTCAAAACCTATAAATAGTTATTAGTCACAATATAAACGAAATAAAGTGCGGAAAAGAAAAGATCGACACACGATATGTTTACGAAGTTCAGCTCTAACAGCCTACGTCTGCGCCTAGGGTTTCCGACCCTAAGATTTAACTATCTATTATCTGCTTCGTTTGAGTCCTTCTGTCAATGTAGCCTCACCGCTACGATCTAGTCAACTCGGGTATTGCAATAATAGCCTAGTTACTTCGTAGAGTAACACACTTGAGTATAACACTTATGATAATCCTATATAGCTTATTTTAACTCTCAATAAAAATAAAACCGATAACAACGGAGAGTAAGAAATTGCAGAGAAGAAAGCTTGTAGCGTGTTATGCATGTTCGGTGCCTTGTATAAATTATTTCACATTTTACACATTTATCCATATTTATATGCCAAGATTTGAAGATTTCCTAATAAAATAAAACGTAAGAAGGTGAATAATTCACCATGTATAAATTACTTTGGTACATTTTAATCAAATTATACTAAAAGACATGCATTTGATATATATACAAGACAACGTGTACACATTTATCCATAACATGCGGCGTAAATGCATGTGATATGTACATAATTATCCATAATAGATTCATCTTTATTTTAGATCTGTGTAGGATGAATTAACATGTGGAGTAAATGAGTGCGCTGTCATGCAATTGATACTTGTGTCAATTTTCATTGAACCGGCGCGTAAAAACACTGATTAACAGTACCATTTACGTTTATGGACGAAATAATTAATGGTTGGTGAGTTGTGCACTTTGAACCGGGTCCAATCTTAATTTTCTGGTACCTTAAACTCTTCCAGTTTGGACGTATGCGATGCTATAAATTGGACGCAGCGAACACAGCTTTACTCACTCATCACTTGTATCCCCAAAATGGATCCACTCTCGATCCAATTCAAACCTGAAGGCGAAGTCGCCGAGGACCTCCGCCCCCTGCTGGTGGTCTACAAAGACGGCCGAATCCAACGCTTCTTCGGCACAGCCACCGTTCCGCCTTCCTCCTCCGACGACGCCGTCCAGTCCAAAGACGTCCAGATCTCGCCGGAGCTCTCAGCTCGTCTCTACCTCCCTAAATCAGCCAGCAGCAACGTCAAACTCCCTCTCCTCATCTACTTCCATGGCGGAGGCTTCGTAATTGAGTCAGCCAAGTCTCCGACATACCACAACTACCTCAACCGCGTCGCAGTCGAGGCTTCCGCTGTAATCGTCTCCGTCGACTACCGCCTAGCTCCGGAGAACCCCCTCCCGACCGCCTTCTACGACTCCTGGTCCACCGTCCTCTGGTCGCTTTCCCTCTCCGACCCCTGGCTATCCGAATTCGCAGATCTGAATCGCGTATTTTTCGCCGGCGATAGCGCTGGTGCTAACATCGCTCACCACATGGCCATCCGGTTCGGAAAGTCCGGTCCAGATGGAGCTAAAGCTAACCTCGTCGGGTTGGTTCTGACTCATCCCTTTTTCTTGAACAACGATGAACCGGAGCCGAACGCAAACCCTAAAAGCGTTGCAGAGATAGAGTTTGCGAAAAAGTTTTGGAGGTTTCTTTGCCCGGAGGAACGTGCGATGGATCATCCATGGATCAATCCGGGTGTAGATGGGAGTTTGGCGGCGGTGGCGGCGAAGAAGACGGTGGTGTTTGTAGCGGAGGAGGACTCTGTGAGGGATATAGGGTATAGGTACGCAGAGCTGCTGCGGGAGAGTGGGTGGCCAGGAGGGGTCCACGTGGTGGAGCACTTTAAGGTGGGCCATGTCTTCCACCTGCTCACCCCTGAAAACTCCAACTGCAAGGAGATGATGAATGAATTGGTTGAGTTTATGAATCAAGATTAATTAGGATATTTGAGTTGCTTCGATATCTTGCTGCTAATGCCAAGAGCATCAAATACAAACGAACGTTGTTTCTTGGATTATGATTCTAAGATATCTGAATCCTACAAAACATTTTCAAATTTGTGATTCACTCAAAATAAACATTTTCAGTGTTAAAAAAAACTCATGTAATTAGCCGGAACCCAAACTCCATGGAAGCTCGGAAAGGAAGGTCTTTTTTTTAACCTTTCCGAAAAGAAAAAAAAGGAAGGTCTTTTTAACAACCTCAATCTGTACTTGCTTTAATCATTCATCCTTGTTTAGCAACATTGAAATTTGAAGCACATTCCAAAAACTACACAATTCAAGCCTACTAATCGAACACTTACCCTAGGTGGCAAAATTATTCGATCAAACTAATTCGAAGATTCTATTTGAAAAAATCCGAAAATATTCGGCAATTGGTGATCCAAATCTGATCCGAGCATATTTTTCGGATCATCGGATCGGATACGGATTGAGGTTTGGAGGAAAAAAAAAAGCCGGATCGAATATATCCGACTATTCTAATAATAAATACTCAGATCGGATATCCGATCCGGTTAAAACTGTCGGATATCCGGGTGCTCTCCGATCGGACTTTTATAAGATTGTCGGATCGGATATCCGGAAATGTCACCCCTGCTTGACATAAAGCCAAAGTGAACCTACACACAAGATTTTCTTAGTCCTTCCTAAAACCAATTGACAATAAAAGGAGCTAAAATTTATATATGAGGTTCACGTATTACCATATTGTATACCACATTGTAAATGTGAGACATTTTCACACTCATCAGTCATCTACATAATCAAGGTAATGATTTCTCGAATAATGCTCTGACTTTTAGTATGCTTCCATGTGTTTAACTTTCTTTACGTGGATTGGTAGACGTTGTCATCTACATGTTCAAGGTAACGATTTCTGGGAATTTTGCTATAAACATTGGTTTTCCTCCAATTTGTACAAAAATCTAATTTAATAACAAGACAAATGAACACACATCAGATATTAAGCTGTGAACAAAATGATTTGCTATAAGCAGTTGTTTTCTTTACGGCATATATGCGTGTTCAAGTGTTGAACCATGAACCTCCAAATTGAGCTTGAATTCTTCGCCGTTATAAACGATATTATAAAACTTTTGCCGAAACTAGGTTCGGATCAAAGTTTTTTCAGAAAATACACGAGGGTGTCAGGTTCAGATTAAAAGCGCGGTGAGTCACCGCGTTTCTTCTGTAAAGAAACGCGGTGCGTAACCATCGCGTTAAAAAATCAGACGGAAATTTTTTTCAAAAATAAATAAAGGAAAGAAACGGGGTCACTGACTGGTGATCGATAAAATCCTAGGTTGTTGTGTTTTAGCTTAGGTCAAAGTAGAAGTTCTAACGTTACACTAACAAGTTTATGTATAGCGCAAGTAAGGGTTGAACCCAAGAGAGTTAAGTTGATGTTTCGATTAAATTCAATTATATATTGATATTGTAACCAAATAAGGGGGGTTATGAATTGAAATTTAGCAAGACAAAAGCATAAGAAACAAGTAAAGATGTAAATGAATTGATGAGAAAATGACTACACTAGGTTGATCCTTAGCATGCAATGCTACTTTGGTTTGGTCTTTTTATAAATATTTCAGCAATGTTCTCGTCTTGATTATATATATGTGTTGAGCCAACCGGCATCGATCAACACAACTTAACAAGTTAATGTTCCGTAAACCTACAAGAACAAGTCACAAGTTAGCTTTCAAACAAAGACAAAGAGATATAACGAGAAGAATAAAACCATTACATTTTATTTATATTTATATTCATTTTCCTTAAAGTAATCACAGCCAGCTTTTACCTAAAGGTTTTTTACTAGATTAAAGACTCGAACCCGGAATCAATTAATCCTAGTTCTGTGCATGCAATTAGACACTAAGGTGATCAAACTAAGTGGTAAGAAACATGCAATTGATAGTTAAAGCACAAGGAATATAAAACATACGACTGAATAATAATATTTATTTTAACAAAGACTTACAACCAAAGCAGTAATGCAACTTCAAAACCAACTCAATGTAGCAAGGAGATTAGAAACACATTACACAAGAGAAGTAAGGAAAAAGAGAGAATAATGGGAAATTGGGTGGATGATTCTATCAATCAGTCATGGACCTATTTATAATAGAATTTACACTAAATGGGAGTAAATGGCCGGCTTAAACAATCACCTTTAATGCCATAAAGGTGGTACAAACAACCGGAGTAAAGTCTCTGACGCTAAACCGTAGGAGCGGGCTTCATAGCCGCAGGGGCGGTTTAGGCCAAAACGCTTGGTGTTCTTCATGGCCGCAGAGGCGACCTAGCAATTCTATAGGGGCGGATCTTTAATGTTCTTCAAACGCCCGACTCTTCTTTTTTTGTCGCTTCTGATGTCGAGCTGCAGGGGCGGTCCAATGTCACCGCAGGGGCGGTGATACTCTTCGTTCTGGGCGCTGGCGAAGGCGCATGCTGCGTTACGGAGTGCAGTGTCACCCGCAGGGGCGGTGACACTGCTCTGCGGGGGCGGTGTGGCACCAGAAGCTTGTCTTCGTGAATGGTCTTCAACTCCCAAATGCTTCTAACTTCCTTTTATGCTTCTTTTAGACTTCTTCTTCC
Organism: Fagopyrum homotropicum; assembly: GCA_033239125.1. Classification (NCBI taxonomy): domain Eukaryota; kingdom Viridiplantae; phylum Streptophyta; class Magnoliopsida; order Caryophyllales; family Polygonaceae; genus Fagopyrum; species Fagopyrum homotropicum. The sequence continues at coordinate 140,170,136 of BSWB01000003.1, read as the reverse complement.
GGATTAAGAAGTTAGTAGCACAAACCGACTCTAACACAATGAAAATACTCTAAAAGCTAACCTAAATGATAGTGATTTCATCACCTATCACTGACCGCGTTTTCTTTCATAAAAAAAATAAATACAAGAAACGCGGTCAACGACCGCGTTTCTATTATTATTTTTTTAAAAAAAATACTTGCTCTAGTATATAAGTACGCGAAAGAGATGAAATATGAGTTGGCAACCCTTTTAATTTAAAGTCCAAGTAACTTCAATTTTTGTCCCTTCTTACCAACATTTACCATTAATTAATTCCACACATTCATATTTTTCATCACATTATATTTTATATTTCAGTAATTGTCGTCTTGTATTCCAATTATAATTGATTTTGACATTTTTGCTGGCTGGTTGCATGGCAATCTAACACTCAAGTCGTCTCTTTCCTTTGGTTTTATGCATTCTAAAATATAATATATTTATGTCATTGCAATCTTAATATACCATTTTTATTTAATATAATATTTTATGTTTTCTACTTGTCTAGAAATATGTATTTATGTATTCATTTAGATACACTTGTCAATCTAACAACACAACAATGAGGAACCTAATTTAGTTTGTTTACCAAATATAAAAGGGCACGTTATACTTTTTCATTTGTTTCCGAAACTTTTATTTTTTTTTTTCTGTTTTTACTAGTTAGTGTTATTTAAATTAAAAATAATTGTTCTCTCCACTAATTTTTTTTAATAGTGAAACAATAAATGAAAATAAAAAACATAATTATTAAAACAAGTACAATCAACAAATGCATCATTCATTAGTTTATAAAAAAAATAAATGCATCATTCATTACTTTATCAAAAAAAAACAAATGCATCATTCATCTTCATCATCTTCGTCACTTTCATCGATAACTGACATGTTTTAGCCTTGATAATTTGTAGACGGACCAATATGCCTGATAGGGTCTGTATATGAATGACGACGAGGAAGAGGGGGGATACAAAAGGCTGTGAGAATGTCCCAAACTGCGACATGCTCTCAGATGGATATGAATATGGCATGCTCTCCATAATGCTAACAAATCTTGAGCCGGTGAAGTACCCCGACGGCCCTGGCTTAGCACCCGAGCCCGAAGCACCTCCATATATAGGAGGAGTGCTATCGAGTAAACTAGTCATGTGACCCCGTGATGTAAAATCTGGTTGGGTCTGGAGTTGAGCATGGGAGGTGTTGCTTGTGGATAATGCGTCGCCAGTGGAGGTGTCCCCTGTGATGTACCAGCGCCATGTGAACTTGGATGCTGGTAGTAAGACGGATGAAAGGGTAGGTGACTAAGTATATCTGCGCCTTGTGAACTCACGTAGTCATAGTACCTTGAAACTCCACTCATCATATCCCCATATTGCTGTTGTGAGTGCAACTGTGAAGCTTGGTCAACAGTTTCTCTTCCTCTGCTTGTTACGTCAGAAATATATTGACATTGAAGAAAAAATAAATAATTATACCAAGAACTAATTGATTAACTATATGTTTATTAGTGAAATACTCACGCTGGCATAAAGATCAGGAGCGACAGGCTGATAATGGGCAAGTGATGTCTGTCCTGAAGGGCTGATCAAAATACGCGTCCTACTCGTGTACCAAGTCATATAGTCATGTAAGAAGTTTGGCACACTTTCAGATGGGTAAGAATGTGCTATAGTTTCTGCGCGCCTCTACCACTTAGCGATGTAGGTGCTATGAAAAATTGCTCAATCAGTATGATGTTGGCCCCTTCTATCAACAACGTGCAACTCCTTCTTGTAAGCACATGAAATAGGTGGGATTTGCACTTGCCCAAACTGTCTCAAAACACGCGCAGGCCGATGATGCTCCACTATATCAAAACATATCATGGGTGTCTCACTCCTCCAAATATGTCGACCTTGACAACAAATAGGAGCAAGGGCATCCAAAATATCGTTTGTATATCGCACCCATACAAACTACAAAAACATTTTGGTGAGAAAAACATGTATAATTTACAAGATTATGTGGTTAAAGAATATTAGATCTAACCTCATCAGGCCTCTGACTGTCTAGGGCATCCCGATAATACGCCAGATTTTTAAGGGCGTGTTCATATGAGAATATGTGGCCTACCCATCTATAATATTTTAAAAATAAAAAAGAATTTTATCATTGATATAAACGTATATATACAACCGAAAAATTATCAATTTATATACCTCATAGCCAACGCATCTACTCTGCGAAGAAAGTGATCACCAAGTGGAGGTGGGTGTAGATCCGCTGGTGGATGCCTCTGTCTCCTATTCCTTCTCGCAGCATTCCAACGATCTGCTTTAGTACCTTGAGTTGGGTAAAACGAGCATTGTGGTCTTCCTATGGGGCTCCTCTCCCACGACCATAACAACAATTGTTTAATGAATATTAGAATGTAAAATAAGTTAATTTATTTACCAAAAGATGTTCAATATTTAGGGTTTACTTGCAATAAGATCAATGGTCCTGTAATCTCGTATTTTTCTTTATGGGCCGATTTACATAGTTGTCTGTAGAGAAAAGCCAACGTCGTAGAACCCCAACTGTATCGACCGTTGCAACTAGATCCCCCAGCAATGGGAGGTACAAAAGCTGTATAGAGCCACCAGTGCTATCTGCAAAGATCATTGCACCCATGAGCAACAATATATATGCTCGAGCATGACGTTGCATTATGACCTCATCAGCATCATCTGGGAGACCTTGTGCAATGAACCTCCGTAGCCACGAAAATTTTAAAGATGAACCCTTAATTTCACTCGGATCCGGGCGCTCTCCAAGAAGCAACTCAACAACTCTCCCCCACTGGTAGTCTGCACTACCAGTCACAGCAGGTTCATCTATGTTAAGACCCAACAATACTACGACGTCCTGAAGTGTGATCGTCGCCTCACCGACAGCTAGGCGAAAAATATGTGTCTCAGGTCTCCATCTCTCAACTAATGTTGTGATTAACATAGCATCTAACTGAAAGGAAGATCCAAGACGATATATCCCATAAAATCAAGCCAGCTTAAGATAATGAATTACCCTCTCATCTGGTGGAAGGCATGAAACAATGTTCGAAGATGCATTCTAGCAGTCAATGGTTGTTGAGTTTGCAAATGATTAAGCATATTGTTAAGATTAAGAAATCAACACCAAGTTATAAAACTTACCAATTTTAGTTTAGAGTTGTTCTTACATAAGGGACACGCGACCACACATCATCACTACGATGCTCAGCCCGACGCCTAAGGTAATCTTGTACAAGGGGGTCAGGATCTATCTACATGTGGTAAAGAACTTTAATTTTGATTGACTAAACAATATCACAACAAACAAACACAACTTCATATTTCATTGATAAAAAAAAACTTAATAAAAAAACAAACAACTTCATATTTCATTGACAGCTAAACTAAATACAACAAACAAACAACTTCTAATCTCTGCTTGATGACCCAACTTGAGAACGACAACTCCTTCTATTATGACCAAGTTGTCCACAACTTCCGCTACGACTTTTTCCTCTTTCACTTTGATCCATTTCATTTATGATTCTCGAGTTTCTATGTCTTCCACTTGGACGCTTAAAACTTGGATCCGGGACTATTAACGGCCCATCTACTATTGGTCATTCTGTTTGATCGCCAATAGGTTGGAAGTATGGCTTGTACGCCTCAACATATGAATGTGTGGTGAAAAATCCATCAACAAAGGGCTCAAAGGACCACTTGTGATAATAACAAACAACAAGTATGTGGCAGCGCGGAAACTTCAGCAACTGCCAGGTATGACAACTTCATTGACGTTGTTGTAAACGAACGGTAAAGTTGCGGCGACCGCCCCGGTCTACTCTAGGGACCTGTACCTGATATATTCCTTGCTCAATGTTAAATGGACTCACTGTTGTTGTCATGGCTACATCCTTAAAGTTTTCAATTTTTTGATCTATATGTTGGGATAAGATTAAGTTGTCTTGTATGCGTTTAAAAGCTCGACCACGCCTTGTAACAAAATAACTGTTCAAACGGGCGAACGTTTCTTGCACAATGCCAGTGACTGGAAGAGATCTGGTGCCTTTCATTACCCCGTTGAAACACTCAGACATGTTTGTGGTAATGCATACATATCATAAACCACCGTCATGATGTAGAGACCATTTCTCGAGGCCAATTTCTTGGAGAAACTCACGATATTCACGGTTTTTTTCACCAATTTGGTCAAACCCGGCGGAAAAAGGATGTCGCTCACGGATGTGTGTTGTCACACCCACTAGGAATTTGAGTTGCGAATCTTTATAACGAGTTTGAACATTAGACTTAAGATGACGGATGCAAAACCTATGATATGCATTTGGTGGACTCCATCTTGGATCCGTCATTGCCCTACTTATCCCTGCGTGTCTTTCAGAAATTACACACAAGCCGACTCTATCTATCACATGTTCGCGAATGCAACTCATAAACCATGGCCAACTTTCAGTATTCTCTACTTCCACAAGGGCAAATGCAAGAGGGAAAAGTTGTTCATTTGCATCAACAACCATAGAAATTAGCAGGACGTGCTTGTACTTTCCGTATAAGTGGGTTTCATCAATTGAGATCATAGGACGTCAATGTTTGAAACCAGCAATAGAAGGCCCAAATGCCCAAAGGACGCGTTGAAACATCCTCACAGACCGATCACTTGTTTTTGTTTTTACCCAGTCAACCACTGTACCCGGGTTTGATTGTTGTAGGGCTTCCATATATCGCGATAAATCAGCGTACGAGTGCTTCCAATCTCCATAGATATCAGCAATTGCTTTTTGTTTGCCCTCCCACGCTTTCTTGCAACTTGGAATCACTTTGTATTTCATGTTTATAACTTCTATAATGGTTCGCGGTTTGATTGTAAAGTCTTGGCGAACAAGGTTATGAATCTCATTGTTGATGAATCTGGAAGTTGCATTATGGTTATCGAGTTCTCGCAAATAATAGACACAAGCAGGGATATGAGGCCCGTTATGCCGGTGCACAAACCACAAATCTAGCGCTTGATCAACCCGATGAGCAGAAACTAGCCATGTGTATCCGGTTTTGCTTTTTCTAGCACAATAGACGGTGTAATAATGTGCATCTGCTCTACCTGTCTTGTAAGGGTATCCACTTCTTAGGGAATAACTTCAAAGCTGCATTTTCAAATCGCTCAATGAGTTGAAATATTGACATATATAAAATCCATCAACGTCGTGCATTTGAATGGAAGCATAAGGATCCTCCCATGAATTCATCTGTGTTGATACTGGTTCGACGACGTTGTTCCAGTTTGGGTTGATGGCTTGAGCTCTTATTATTCGATCCGCTTCTGCTACGACTTGGTCATAATCTGGGGCTATATGGTCATCGTCAACGTGACGATCTTCTTCAGTTTTAAGAATCTCAATCAGTCTCAACACCATTCTGATCAACATGTATATCATCGTCATCAACTTCATTTCCATCTCCATGGCTTGAGGACGCATGTGATGTCGATGGTGTCATGGTGGGATGAGTTGTATGCATGGGAATATTTTCATACCCGGCCATCACAGTTTGCGTGTACTCATTATCCGTCAGCAATCTCGTGTACGTTTTCATGTTTTGCCATAGGGGGTAGTTATTGTTGTCATCCATCTATTTTACATTACGTTAAATTATGGACAACAATGTTTCATATTCAATATTTTTCGTTTAACTAATGATTAACAATATTTTAGTACGTGATAAACTATTATACTAATGACAAAATTATATCGATACTAATCTATTTAGACATTTCTTAAAGAATATATTTAGACTAACATTTTTTACTTATTCTACAAAAATATTTTACTTAAATTATTTTACTTAATCTAAATAAATATTTCCTACTCAATATTCATAGTAAATCTATAAAATTTATATAGTAATCTTAATAAATGTTTCATATTCAATATTTTTCGTTCAATTAATGATTAATAATTTTTTAGTGATAAACTATTATACTAATGACAAAATTATATATTAATACTAATCTAGTTAGACATGTCTAAAAAAATATATGTAGACTAACATTTTTTACCTATTCTAAAAAATATATTACTTAAATCTATTTACACATTTCATATTGACATTTCTAAAAAGAATATAATAACATTTATTTTACCCATTCTTTAACTTATCTTAGACTAATTTGTTTACACAATTTTTATTTAATACTAATCTTTGCTAAGTTAACGATATTTTCTTAACTAAATATATTGTAAGCCTAAACTAATCTAACTAAACAAATAACATATCTTAACCCTAAACTAACATTTTTATACTAACAAAATCTTTCATATTATTAAATTTTTAACATTATGTTTTTATATTACACAAAATTACATGACTAATTACAATGATCTAATCTAAGTATATACTAACAAAATATGTAAACTTAAACTAATCTAACTAAACTACTAACATATCTTAACCCTAAACTAACAATTTTATACTAACAAAATATGTAAACTTAAATAATTTGTTTAATATTCTGTTTTTTCTATATTATACAAACTTAAATAACTAATTATAATCATCTAATTACTAACAAAACCCTAACCCTAAATATGCTAATACAAAATTAACAAATATTAAGAAGGAATCACTTACTTGGAGAAAGGCTGCGGTACAGGGTACAAGGGTGGTCCGGCGGTTTCACTAGCGGTCCGTCTGCGGTATAGGGGTGGTCCGGCGGCGGTGCAGCGGTGGTCCAGTGGTCGGGTAGCCTCCTATGAGGTAAGTTTTATAATTTTAATGGAGAAAAAGCAAGAAAGAAAGGAGAGTAGAAGGAGGTAGATGTGAAAATACAAGAAGAAGACGTGAAGATTTATAGGACAAAGAAGAAGCAGTCTTCAATGTCGTCTTCGTCGTCTTCGATGTGGAGAATAACCGTTCAACACCCTCAATAATGGCGAGTAAAATTTTGCGTCAGAGAAAGGAGACACGCGGTTACTCACTGCGTTTTTATTAGTTAAAAACGCGGTGAATCACCGCTTTTTCTGCCACGGGCAGAAAAAGTACAGATGTTTATGCACCGCGTTTCTTCGTAAAGAAATGCAGTGACTCACCGCGCTTTAAATAAATACCTGACACCCTCGTGTATTTTCGGGAAAAACTTTCATCTGAAACTAGTTTCGGAAAAAGTTTTATAATATCGTTTATAACGACAAAGAGTTCATTGAGCTTCCTTCTTTTCTTTCTTGTTCCTTTACGTACAACATCGAACTTACAAAATTTACCCAAATTTTAAAAGCACGTGGAATCTTCCATCAAGTCGGTTTCTCTATCCTTCAGTTTCTCTCACTATTATTAGCTCCAATAAGTACAATATTTTATTTTATTTTTTTTGGTGAAAGGGAGAAAGACTCCCGCTAGAATAAAATCAAAACGGAACTGTTCGGGGTAAAGCGAGACCCCTCGAATCGTTAGACAAGAAATGCAAAGCTCCCGAAGGGGGAGAAACAAGGGAATGAATACCAACAGGAAACTCAAAGGCATAGCGTAGATTCTCCATTTATGATAAGTGCTTTATTCATGCTAGGGTTGTTAACGTAGATTCTCCATTTATGATAAGTGTGGTTTGTGCACCTTCTGATATAAACCGTCACCAGCAGTTTTGGAAGGATATTGACTCTAAAGTTGAAAACACCTTTTCTGTCAACGGGTGACTTTAATTGTATTGTTTATCAACATGCGCGTCAGGGTGGTTCGTGTCATTTACATGGCAACTCGGCGATCTTTTCTTCTTTTATTCAAAAGCATAACCTCCTTGACCCGGGTTACAAATGTCTTGATTTTTGGAAGATTGGATGACGTGAGAGTGGTAATGTTCATAAGCGCCTTGATTGTGTTCTTCTGAGCCCGGATACACATTTTATCCTTCCAAGTGCTATTGTCCAGCACTTAGCGATGTATTCTTCTAATAATTTTTTAAGAACCGAGTAGGGGATTAATAAGGATCGACATACTCTAGAGGGGGGTTGAATAGAGTATGCGAACTTTCGCAATATCGGATATCAAGGCTTTGAAAGGAATCTCAAGGCCTTGAAGTCGATCTTTGTAATTTGTGACAAAACTGTTTCTCAAGATCTTGAAGTAAATCTCAAGGTCTTAGTTCAAAACCTATAAATAGTTATTAGTCACAATATAAACGAAATAAAGTGCGGAAAAGAAAAGATCGACACACGATATGTTTACGAAGTTCAGCTCTAACAGCCTACGTCTGCGCCTAGGGTTTCCGACCCTAAGATTTAACTATCTATTATCTGCTTCGTTTGAGTCCTTCTGTCAATGTAGCCTCACCGCTACGATCTAGTCAACTCGGGTATTGCAATAATAGCCTAGTTACTTCGTAGAGTAACACACTTGAGTATAACACTTATGATAATCCTATATAGCTTATTTTAACTCTCAATAAAAATAAAACCGATAACAACGGAGAGTAAGAAATTGCAGAGAAGAAAGCTTGTAGCGTGTTATGCATGTTCGGTGCCTTGTATAAATTATTTCACATTTTACACATTTATCCATATTTATATGCCAAGATTTGAAGATTTCCTAATAAAATAAAACGTAAGAAGGTGAATAATTCACCATGTATAAATTACTTTGGTACATTTTAATCAAATTATACTAAAAGACATGCATTTGATATATATACAAGACAACGTGTACACATTTATCCATAACATGCGGCGTAAATGCATGTGATATGTACATAATTATCCATAATAGATTCATCTTTATTTTAGATCTGTGTAGGATGAATTAACATGTGGAGTAAATGAGTGCGCTGTCATGCAATTGATACTTGTGTCAATTTTCATTGAACCGGCGCGTAAAAACACTGATTAACAGTACCATTTACGTTTATGGACGAAATAATTAATGGTTGGTGAGTTGTGCACTTTGAACCGGGTCCAATCTTAATTTTCTGGTACCTTAAACTCTTCCAGTTTGGACGTATGCGATGCTATAAATTGGACGCAGCGAACACAGCTTTACTCACTCATCACTTGTATCCCCAAAATGGATCCACTCTCGATCCAATTCAAACCTGAAGGCGAAGTCGCCGAGGACCTCCGCCCCCTGCTGGTGGTCTACAAAGACGGCCGAATCCAACGCTTCTTCGGCACAGCCACCGTTCCGCCTTCCTCCTCCGACGACGCCGTCCAGTCCAAAGACGTCCAGATCTCGCCGGAGCTCTCAGCTCGTCTCTACCTCCCTAAATCAGCCAGCAGCAACGTCAAACTCCCTCTCCTCATCTACTTCCATGGCGGAGGCTTCGTAATTGAGTCAGCCAAGTCTCCGACATACCACAACTACCTCAACCGCGTCGCAGTCGAGGCTTCCGCTGTAATCGTCTCCGTCGACTACCGCCTAGCTCCGGAGAACCCCCTCCCGACCGCCTTCTACGACTCCTGGTCCACCGTCCTCTGGTCGCTTTCCCTCTCCGACCCCTGGCTATCCGAATTCGCAGATCTGAATCGCGTATTTTTCGCCGGCGATAGCGCTGGTGCTAACATCGCTCACCACATGGCCATCCGGTTCGGAAAGTCCGGTCCAGATGGAGCTAAAGCTAACCTCGTCGGGTTGGTTCTGACTCATCCCTTTTTCTTGAACAACGATGAACCGGAGCCGAACGCAAACCCTAAAAGCGTTGCAGAGATAGAGTTTGCGAAAAAGTTTTGGAGGTTTCTTTGCCCGGAGGAACGTGCGATGGATCATCCATGGATCAATCCGGGTGTAGATGGGAGTTTGGCGGCGGTGGCGGCGAAGAAGACGGTGGTGTTTGTAGCGGAGGAGGACTCTGTGAGGGATATAGGGTATAGGTACGCAGAGCTGCTGCGGGAGAGTGGGTGGCCAGGAGGGGTCCACGTGGTGGAGCACTTTAAGGTGGGCCATGTCTTCCACCTGCTCACCCCTGAAAACTCCAACTGCAAGGAGATGATGAATGAATTGGTTGAGTTTATGAATCAAGATTAATTAGGATATTTGAGTTGCTTCGATATCTTGCTGCTAATGCCAAGAGCATCAAATACAAACGAACGTTGTTTCTTGGATTATGATTCTAAGATATCTGAATCCTACAAAACATTTTCAAATTTGTGATTCACTCAAAATAAACATTTTCAGTGTTAAAAAAAACTCATGTAATTAGCCGGAACCCAAACTCCATGGAAGCTCGGAAAGGAAGGTCTTTTTTTTAACCTTTCCGAAAAGAAAAAAAAGGAAGGTCTTTTTAACAACCTCAATCTGTACTTGCTTTAATCATTCATCCTTGTTTAGCAACATTGAAATTTGAAGCACATTCCAAAAACTACACAATTCAAGCCTACTAATCGAACACTTACCCTAGGTGGCAAAATTATTCGATCAAACTAATTCGAAGATTCTATTTGAAAAAATCCGAAAATATTCGGCAATTGGTGATCCAAATCTGATCCGAGCATATTTTTCGGATCATCGGATCGGATACGGATTGAGGTTTGGAGGAAAAAAAAAAGCCGGATCGAATATATCCGACTATTCTAATAATAAATACTCAGATCGGATATCCGATCCGGTTAAAACTGTCGGATATCCGGGTGCTCTCCGATCGGACTTTTATAAGATTGTCGGATCGGATATCCGGAAATGTCACCCCTGCTTGACATAAAGCCAAAGTGAACCTACACACAAGATTTTCTTAGTCCTTCCTAAAACCAATTGACAATAAAAGGAGCTAAAATTTATATATGAGGTTCACGTATTACCATATTGTATACCACATTGTAAATGTGAGACATTTTCACACTCATCAGTCATCTACATAATCAAGGTAATGATTTCTCGAATAATGCTCTGACTTTTAGTATGCTTCCATGTGTTTAACTTTCTTTACGTGGATTGGTAGACGTTGTCATCTACATGTTCAAGGTAACGATTTCTGGGAATTTTGCTATAAACATTGGTTTTCCTCCAATTTGTACAAAAATCTAATTTAATAACAAGACAAATGAACACACATCAGATATTAAGCTGTGAACAAAATGATTTGCTATAAGCAGTTGTTTTCTTTACGGCATATATGCGTGTTCAAGTGTTGAACCATGAACCTCCAAATTGAGCTTGAATTCTTCGCCGTTATAAACGATATTATAAAACTTTTGCCGAAACTAGGTTCGGATCAAAGTTTTTTCAGAAAATACACGAGGGTGTCAGGTTCAGATTAAAAGCGCGGTGAGTCACCGCGTTTCTTCTGTAAAGAAACGCGGTGCGTAACCATCGCGTTAAAAAATCAGACGGAAATTTTTTTCAAAAATAAATAAAGGAAAGAAACGGGGTCACTGACTGGTGATCGATAAAATCCTAGGTTGTTGTGTTTTAGCTTAGGTCAAAGTAGAAGTTCTAACGTTACACTAACAAGTTTATGTATAGCGCAAGTAAGGGTTGAACCCAAGAGAGTTAAGTTGATGTTTCGATTAAATTCAATTATATATTGATATTGTAACCAAATAAGGGGGGTTATGAATTGAAATTTAGCAAGACAAAAGCATAAGAAACAAGTAAAGATGTAAATGAATTGATGAGAAAATGACTACACTAGGTTGATCCTTAGCATGCAATGCTACTTTGGTTTGGTCTTTTTATAAATATTTCAGCAATGTTCTCGTCTTGATTATATATATGTGTTGAGCCAACCGGCATCGATCAACACAACTTAACAAGTTAATGTTCCGTAAACCTACAAGAACAAGTCACAAGTTAGCTTTCAAACAAAGACAAAGAGATATAACGAGAAGAATAAAACCATTACATTTTATTTATATTTATATTCATTTTCCTTAAAGTAATCACAGCCAGCTTTTACCTAAAGGTTTTTTACTAGATTAAAGACTCGAACCCGGAATCAATTAATCCTAGTTCTGTGCATGCAATTAGACACTAAGGTGATCAAACTAAGTGGTAAGAAACATGCAATTGATAGTTAAAGCACAAGGAATATAAAACATACGACTGAATAATAATATTTATTTTAACAAAGACTTACAACCAAAGCAGTAATGCAACTTCAAAACCAACTCAATGTAGCAAGGAGATTAGAAACACATTACACAAGAGAAGTAAGGAAAAAGAGAGAATAATGGGAAATTGGGTGGATGATTCTATCAATCAGTCATGGACCTATTTATAATAGAATTTACACTAAATGGGAGTAAATGGCCGGCTTAAACAATCACCTTTAATGCCATAAAGGTGGTACAAACAACCGGAGTAAAGTCTCTGACGCTAAACCGTAGGAGCGGGCTTCATAGCCGCAGGGGCGGTTTAGGCCAAAACGCTTGGTGTTCTTCATGGCCGCAGAGGCGACCTAGCAATTCTATCGGGGCGGATCTTTAATGTTCTTCAAACGCCCGACTCTTCTTTTTTTGTCGCTTCTGATGTCGAGCTGCAGGGGCGGTCCAATGTCACCGCAGGGGCGGTGATACTCTTCGTTCTGGGCGCTGGCGAAGGCGCATGCTGCGTTACGGAGTGCAGTGTCACCCGCAGGGGCGGTGACACTGCTCTGCGGGGGCGGTGTGGCACCAGAAGCTTGTCTTCGTGAATGGTCTTCAACTCCCAAATGCTTCTAACTTCCTTTTATGCTTCTTTTAGACTTCTTCTTCCGGATTAAGAAGTTAGTAGCACAAACCGACTCTAACACAATGAAAATACTCTAAAAGCTAACCTAAATGATAGTGATTTCATCACCTATCACTGACCGCGTTTTCTTTCATAAAAAAAATAAATACAAGAAACGCGGTCAACGACCGCGTTTCTATTATTATTTTTTTTTTAAAAATACTTGCTCTAGTATATAAGTACGCGAAAGAGATGAAATATGAGTTGGCAACCCTTTTAATTTAAAGTCCAAGTAACTTCAATTTTTGTCCCTTCTTACCAACATTTACCATTAATTAATTCCACACATTCATATTTTTCATCACATTATATTTTATATTTCAGTAATTGTCGTCTTGTATTCCAATTATAATTGATTTTGACATTTTTGCTGGCTGGTTGCATGGCAATCTAACACTCAAGTCGTCTCTTTCCTTTGGTTTTATGCATTCTAAAATATAATATATTTATGTCATTGCAATCTTAATATACCATTTTTATTTAATATAATATTTTATGTTTTCTACTTGTCTAGAAATATGTATTTATGTATTCATTTAGATACACTTGTCAATCTAACAACACAACAATGAGGAACCTAATTTAGTTTGTTTACCAAATATAAAAGGGCACGTTATACTTTTTCATTTGTTTCCGAAACTTTTATTTTTTTTTTTCTGTTTTTACTTGTTAGTGTTATTTAAATTAAAAATAATTGTTCTCTCCACTAATTTTTTTTAATAGTGAAACAATAAATGAAAATAAAAAACATAATTATTAAAACAAGTACAATCAACAAATGCATCATTCATTAGTTTATAAAAAAAATAAATGCATCATTCATTACTTTATCAAAAAAAAACAAATGCATCATTCATCTTCATCATCTTCGTCACTTTCATCGATAACTGACATGTTTTAGCCTTGATAATTTGTAGACGGACCAATATGCCTGATAGGGTCTGTATATGAATGACGACGAGGAAGAGGGGGGGATACAAAAGGCTGTGAGAATGTCCCAAACTGCGACATGCTCTCAGATGGATATGAATATGGCATGCTCTCCATAATGCTAACAAATCTTGAGCCGGTGAAGTACCCCGACGGCCCTGGCTTAGCACCCGAGCCCGAAGCACCTCCATATATAGGAGGAGTGCTATCGAGTAAACTAGTCATGTGACCCCGTGATGTAAAATCTGGTTGGGTCTGGAGTTGAGCATGGGAGGTGTTGCTTGTGGATAATGCGTCGCCAGTGGAGGTGTCCCCTGTGATGTACCAGCGCCATGTGAACTTGGATGCTGGTAGTAAGACGGATGAAAGGGTAGGTGACTAAGTATATCTGCGCCTTGTGAACTCACGTAGTCATAGTACCTTGAAACTCCACTCATCATATCCCCATATTGCTGTTGTGAGTGCAACTGTGAAGCTTGGTCAACAGTTTCTCTTCCTCTGCTTGTTACGTCAGAAATATATTGACATTGAAGAAAAAATAAATAATTATACCAAGAACTAATTGATTAACTATATGTTTATTAGTGAAATACTCACGCTGGCATAAAGATCAGGAGCGACAGGCTGATAATGGGCAAGTGATGTCTGTCCTGAAGGGCTGATCAAAATACGCGTCCTACTCGTGTACCAAGTCATATAGTCATGTAAGAAGTTTGGCACACTTTCAGATGGGTAAGAATGTGCTATAGTTTCTGCGCGCCTCTACCACTTAGCGATGTAGGTGCTATGAAAAATTGCTCAATCAGTATGATGTTGGCCCCTTCTATCAACAACGTGCAACTCCTTCTTGTAAGCACATGAAATAGGTGGGATTTGCACTTGCCCAAACTGTCTCAAAACACGCGCAGGCCGATGATGCTCCACTATATCAAAACATATCATGGGTGTCTCACTCCTCCAAATATGTCGACCTTGACAACAAATAGGAGCAAGGGCATCCAAAATATCGTTTGTATATCGCACCCATACAAACTACAAAAACATTTTGGTGAGAAAAACATGTATAATTTACAAGATTATGTGGTTAAAGAATATTAGATCTAACCTCATCAGGCCTCTGACTGTCTAGGGCATCCCGATAATACGCCAGATTTTTAAGGGCGTGTTCATATGAGAATATGTGGCCTACCCATCTATAATATTTTAAAAATAAAAAAGAATTTTATCATTGATATAAACGTATATATACAACCGAAAAATTATCAATTTATATACCTCATAGCCAACGCATCTACTCTGCGAAGAAAGTGATCACCAAGTGGAGGTGGGTGTAGATCCGCTGGTGGATGCCTCTGTCTCCTATTCCTTCTCGCAGCATTCCAACGATCTGCTTTAGTACCTTGAGTTGGGTAAAACGAGCATTGTGGTCTTCCTATGGGGCTCCTCTCCCACGACCATAACAACAATTGTTTAATGAATATTAGAATGTAAAATAAGTTAATTTATTTACCAAAAGATGTTCAATATTTAGGGTTTACTTGCAATAAGATCAATGGTCCTGTAATCTCGTATTTTTCTTTATGGGCCGATTTACATAGTTGTCTGTAGAGAAAAGCCAACGTCGTAGAACCCCAACTGTATCGACCGTTGCAACTAGATCCCCCAGCAATGGGAGGTACAAAAGCTGTATAGAGCCACCAGTGCTATCTGCAAAGATCATTGCACCCATGAGCAACAATATATATGCTCGAGCATGACGTTGCATTATGACCTCATCAGCATCATCTGGGAGACCTTGTGCAATGAACCTCCGTAGCCATGAAAATTTTAAAGATGAACCCTTAATTTCACTCGGATCCGGGCGCTCTCCAAGAAGCAACTCAACAACTCTCCCCCACTGGTAGTCTGCACTACCAGTCACAGCAGGTTCATCTATGTTAAGACCCAACAATACTACGACGTCCTGA
Organism: Fagopyrum homotropicum; assembly: GCA_033239125.1. Taxonomy (NCBI): domain Eukaryota; kingdom Viridiplantae; phylum Streptophyta; class Magnoliopsida; order Caryophyllales; family Polygonaceae; genus Fagopyrum; species Fagopyrum homotropicum. The sequence continues at coordinate 140,154,511 of BSWB01000003.1, read as the reverse complement.
AGTGTGATCGTCGCCTCACCGACAGCTAGGCGAAAAATATGTGTCTCAGGTCTCCATCTCTCAACTAATGTTGTGATTAACATAGCATCTAACTGAAAGGAAGATCCAAGACGATATATCCCATAAAATCAAGCCAGCTTAAGATAATGAATTACCCTCTCATCTGGTGGAAGGCATGAAACAATGTTCGAAGATGCATTCTAGCAGTCAATGGTTGTTGAGTTTGCAAATGATTAAGCATATTGTTAAGATTAAGAAATCAACACCAAGTTATAAAACTTACCAATTTTAGTTTAGAGTTGTTCTTACATAAGGGACACGCGACCACACATCATCACTACGATGCTCAGCCCGACGCCTAAGGTAATCTTGTACAAGGGGGTCAGGATCTATCTACATGTGGTAAAGAACTTTAATTTTGATTGACTAAACAATATCACAACAAACAAACACAACTTCATATTTCATTGATAAAAAAAAACTTAATAAAAAAACAAACAACTTCATATTTCATTGACAGCTAAACTAAATACAACAAACAAACAACTTCTAATCTCTGCTTGATGACCCAACTTGAGAACGACAACTCCTTCTATTATGACCAAGTTGTCCACAACTTCCGCTACGACTTTTTCCTCTTTCACTTTGATCCATTTCATTTATGATTCTCGAGTTTCTATGTCTTCCACTTGGACGCTTAAAACTTGGATCCGGGACTATTAACGGCCCATCTACTATTGGTCATTCTGTTTGATCGCCAATAGGTTGGAAGTATGGCTTGTACGCCTCAAGATATGAATGTGTGGTGAAAAATCCATCAACAAAGGGCTCAAAGGACCACTTGTGATAATAACAAACAACAAGTATGTGGCAGCGCGGAAACTTCAGCAACTGCCAGGTATGACAACTTCATTGACGTTGTTGTAAACGAACGGTAAAGTTGCGGCGACCGCCCCGGTCTACTCTAGGGACCTGTACCTGATATATTCCTTGCTCAATGTTAAATGGACTCACTGTTGTTGTCATGGCTACATCCTTAAAGTTTTCAATTTTTTGATCTATATGTTGGGATAAGATTAAGTTGTCTTGTATGCGTTTAAAAGCTCGACCACGCCTTGTAACAAAATAACTGTTCAAACGGGCGAACGTTTCTTGCACAATGCCAGTGACTGGAAGAGATCTGGTGCCTTTCATTACCCCGTTGAAACACTCAGACATGTTTGTGGTAATGCATACATATCATAAACCACCGTCATGATGTAGAGACCATTTCTCGAGGCCAATTTCTTGGAGAAACTCACGATATTCACGGTTTTTTTCACCAATTTGGTCAAACCCGGCGGAAAAAGGATGTCGCTCACGGATGTGTGTTGTCACACCCACTAGGAATTTGAGTTGCGAATCTTTATAACGAGTTTGAACATTAGACTTAAGATGACGGATGCAAAACCTATGATATGCATTTGGTGGACTCCATCTTGGATCCGTCATTGCCCTACTTATCCCTGCGTGTCTTTCAGAAATTACACACAAGCCGACTCTATCTATCACATGTTCGCGAATGCAACTCATAAACCATGGCCAACTTTCAGTATTCTCTACTTCCACAAGGGCAAATGCAAGAGGGAAAAGTTGTTCATTTGCATCAACAACCATAGAAATTAGCAGGACGTGCTTGTACTTTCCGTATAAGTGGGTTTCATCAATTGAGATCATAGGACGTCAATGTTTGAAACCAGCAATAGAAGGCCCAAATGCCCAAAGGACGCGTTGAAACATCCTCACAGACCGATCACTTGTTTTTGTTTTTACCCAGTCAACCACTGTACCCGGGTTTGATTGTTGTAGGGCTTCCATATATCGCGATAAATCAGCGTACGAGTGCTTCCAATCTCCATAGATATCAGCAATTGCTTTTTGTTTGCCCTCCCACGCTTTCTTGCAACTTGGAATCACTTTGTATTTCATGTTTATAACTTCTATAATGGTTCGCGGTTTGATTGTAAAGTCTTGGCGAACAAGGTTATGAATCTCATTGTTGATGAATCTGGAAGTTGCATTATGGTTATCGAGTTCTCGCAAATAATAGACACAAGCAGGGATATGAGGCCCGTTATGCCGGTGCACAAACCACAAATCTAGCGCTTGATCAACCCGATGAGCAGAAACTAGCCATGTGTATCCGGTTTTGCTTTTTCTAGCACAATAGACGGTGTAATAATGTGCATCTGCTCTACCTGTCTTGTAAGGGTATCCACTTCTTAGGGAATAACTTCAAAGCTGCATTTTCAAATCGCTCAATGAGTTGAAATATTGACATATATAAAATCCATCAACGTCGTGCATTTGAATGGAAGCATAAGGATCCTCCCATGAATTCATCTGTGTTGATACTGGTTCGACGACGTTGTTCCAGTTTGGGTTGATGGCTTGAGCTCTTATTATTCGATCCGCTTCTGCTACGACTTGGTCATAATCTGGGGCTATATGGTCATCGTCAACGTGACGATCTTCTTCAGTTTTAAGAATCTCAATCAGTCTCAACACCATTCTGATCAACATGTATATCATCGTCATCAACTTCATTTCCATCTCCATGGCTTGAGGACGCATGTGATGTCGATGGTGTCATGGTGGGATGAGTTGTATGCATGGGAATATTTTCATACCCGGCCATCACAGTTTGCGTGTACTCATTATCCGTCAGCAATCTCGTGTACGTTTTCATGTTTTGCCATAGGGGGTAGTTATTGTTGTCATCCATCTATTTTACATTACGTTAAATTATGGACAACAATGTTTCATATTCAATATTTTTCGTTTAACTAATGATTAACAATATTTTAGTACGTGATAAACTATTATACTAATGACAAAATTATATCGATACTAATCTATTTAGACATTTCTTAAAGAATATATTTAGACTAACATTTTTTACTTATTCTACAAAAATATTTTACTTAAATTATTTTACTTAATCTAAATAAATATTTCCTACTCAATATTCATAGTAAATCTATAAAATTTATATAGTAATCTTAATAAATGTTTCATATTCAATATTTTTCGTTCAATTAATGATTAATAATTTTTTAGTGATAAACTATTATACTAATGACAAAATTATATATTAATACTAATCTAGTTAGACATGTCTAAAAAAATATATGTAGACTAACATTTTTTACCTATTCTAAAAAATATATTACTTAAATCTATTTACACATTTCATATTGACATTTCTAAAAAGAATATAATAACATTTATTTTACCCATTCTTTAACTTATCTTAGACTAATTTGTTTACACAATTTTTATTTAATACTAATCTTTGCTAAGTTAACGATATTTTCTTAACTAAATATATTGTAAGCCTAAACTAATCTAACTAAACAAATAACATATCTTAACCCTAAACTAACATTTTTATACTAACAAAATCTTTCATATTATTAAATTTTTAACATTATGTTTTTATATTACACAAAATTACATGACTAATTACAATGATCTAATCTAAGTATATACTAACAAAATATGTAAACTTAAACTAATCTAACTAAACTACTAACATATCTTAACCCTAAACTAACAATTTTATACTAACAAAATATGTAAACTTAAATAATTTGTTTAATATTCTGTTTTTTCTATATTATACAAACTTAAATAACTAATTATAATCATCTAATTACTAACAAAACCCTAACCCTAAATATGCTAATACAAAATTAACAAATATTAAGAAGGAATCACTTACTTGGAGAAAGGCTGCGGTACAGGGTACAAGGGTGGTCCGGCGGTTTCACTAGCGGTCCGTCTGCGGTATAGGGGTGGTCCGGCGGCGGTGCAGCGGTGGTCCAGTGGTCGGGTAGCCTCCTATGAGGTAAGTTTTATAATTTTAATGGAGAAAAAGCAAGAAAGAAAGGAGAGTAGAAGGAGGTAGATGTGAAAATACAAGAAGAAGACGTGAAGATTTATAGGACAAAGAAGAAGCAGTCTTCAATGTCGTCTTCGTCGTCTTCGATGTGGAGAATAACCGTTCAACACCCTCAATAATGGCGAGTAAAATTTTGCGTCAGAGAAAGGAGACACGCGGTTACTCACTGCGTTTTTATTAGTTAAAAACGCGGTGAATCACCGCTTTTTCTGCCACGGGCAGAAAAAGTACAGATGTTTATGCACCGCGTTTCTTCGTAAAGAAATGCAGTGACTCACCGCGCTTTAAATAAATACCTGACACCCTCGTGTATTTTCGGGAAAAACTTTCATCTGAAACTAGTTTCGGAAAAAGTTTTATAATATCGTTTATAACGACAAAGAGTTCATTGAGCTTCCTTCTTTTCTTTCTTGTTCCTTTACGTACAACATCGAACTTACAAAATTTACCCAAATTTTAAAAGCACGTGGAATCTTCCATCAAGTCGGTTTCTCTATCCTTCAGTTTCTCTCACTATTATTAGCTCCAATAAGTACAATATTTTATTTTATTTTTTTTGGTGAAAGGGAGAAAGACTTCCGCTAGAATAAAATCAAAACGGAACTGTTCGGGGTAAAGCGAGACCCCTCGAATCGTTAGACAAGAAATGCAAAGCTCCCGAAGGGGGAGAAACAAGGGAATGAATACCAACAGGAAACTCAAAGGCATAGCGTAGATTCTCCATTTATGATAAGTGCTTTATTCATGCTAGGGTTGTTAACGTAGATTCTCCATTTATGATAAGTGTGGTTTGTGCACCTTCTGATATAAACCGTCACCAGCAGTTTTGGAAGGATATTGACTCTAAAGTTGAAAACACCTTTTCTGTCAACGGGTGACTTTAATTGTATTGTTTATCAACATGCGCGTCAGGGTGGTTCGTGTCATTTACATGGCAACTCGGCGATCTTTTCTTCTTTTATTCAAAAGCATAACCTCCTTGACCCGGGTTACAAATGTCTTGATTTTTGGAAGATTGGATGACGTGAGAGTGGTAATGTTCATAAGCGCCTTGATTGTGTTCTTCTGAGCCCGGATACACATTTTATCCTTCCAAGTGCTATTGTCCAGCACTTAGCGATGTATTCTTCTAATAATTTTTGAAGAACCGAGTAGGGGATTAATAAGGATCGACATACTCTAGAGGGGGGTTGAATAGAGTATGCGAACTTTCGCAATATCGGATATCAAGGCTTTGAAAGGAATCTCAAGGCCTTGAAGTCGATCTTTGTAATTTGTGACAAAACTGTTTCTCAAGATCTTGAAGTAAATCTCAAGGTCTTAGTTCAAAACCTATAAATAGTTATTAGTCACAATATAAACGAAATAAAGTGCGGAAAAGAAAAGATCGACACACGATATGTTTACGAAGTTCAGCTCTAACAGCCTACGTCTGCGCCTAGGGTTTCCGACCCTAAGATTTAACTATCTATTATCTGCTTCGTTTGAGTCCTTCTGTCAATGTAGCCTCACCGCTACGATCTAGTCAACTCGGGTATTGCAATAATAGCCTAGTTACTTCGTAGAGTAACACACTTGAGTATAACACTTATGATAATCCTATATAGCTTATTTTAACTCTCAATAAAAATAAAACCGATAACAACGGAGAGTAAGAAATTGCAGAGAAGAAAGCTTGTAGCGTGTTATGCATGTTCGGTGCCTTGTATAAATTATTTCACATTTTACACATTTATCCATATTTATATGCCAAGATTTGAAGATTTCCTAATAAAATAAAACGTAAGAAGGTGAATAATTCACCATGTATAAATTACTTTGGTACATTTTAATCAAATTATACTAAAAGACATGCATTTGATATATATACAAGACAACGTGTACACATTTATCCATAACATGCGGCGTAAATGCATGTGATATGTACATAATTATCCATAATAGATTCATCTTTATTTTAGATCTGTGTAGGATGAATTAACACGTGGAGTAAATGAGTGCGCTGTCATGCAATTGATACTTGTGTCAATTTTCATTGAACCGGCGCGTAAAAACACTGATTAACAGTACCATTTACGTTTATGGACGAAATAATTAATGGTTGGTGAGTTGTGCACTTTGAACCGGGTCCAATCTTAATTTTCTGGTACCTTAAACTCTTCCAGTTTGGACGTATGCGATGCTATAAATTGGACGCAGCGAACACAGCTTTACTCACTCATCACTTGTATCCCCAAAATGGATCCACTCTCGATCCAATTCAAACCTGAAGGCGAAGTCGCCGAGGACCTCCGCCCCCTGCTGGTGGTCTACAAAGACGGCCGAATCCAACGCTTCTTCGGCACAGCCACCGTTCCGCCTTCCTCCTCCGACGACGCCGTCCAGTCCAAAGACGTCCAGATCTCGCCGGAGCTCTCAGCTCGTCTCTACCTCCCTAAATCAGCCAGCAGCAACGTCAAACTCCCTCTCCTCATCTACTTCCATGGCGGAGGCTTCGTAATTGAGTCAGCCAAGTCTCCGACATACCACAACTACCTCAACCGCGTCGCAGTCGAGGCTTCCGCTGTAATCGTCTCCGTCGACTACCGCCTAGCTCCGGAGAACCCCCTCCCGACCGCCTTCTACGACTCCTGGTCCACCGTCCTCTGGTCGCTTTCCCTCTCCGACCCCTGGCTATCCGAATTCGCAGATCTGAATCGCGTATTTTTCGCCGGCGATAGCGCTGGTGCTAACATCGCTCACCACATGGCCATCCGGTTCGGAAAGTCCGGTCCAGATGGAGCTAAAGCTAACCTCGTCGGGTTGGTTCTGACTCATCCCTTTTTCTTGAACAACGATGAACCGGAGCCGAACGCAAACCCTAAAAGCGTTGCAGAGATAGAGTTTGCGAAAAAGTTTTGGAGGTTTCTTTGCCCGGAGGAACGTGCGATGGATCATCCATGGATCAATCCGGGTGTAGATGGGAGTTTGGCGGCGGTGGCGGCGAAGAAGACGGTGGTGTTTGTAGCGGAGGAGGACTCTGTGAGGGATATAGGGTATAGGTACGCAGAGCTGCTGCGGGAGAGTGGGTGGCCAGGAGGGGTCCACGTGGTGGAGCACTTTAAGGTGGGCCATGTCTTCCACCTGCTCACCCCTGAAAACTCCAACTGCAAGGAGATGATGAATGAATTGGTTGAGTTTATGAATCAAGATTAATTAGGATATTTGAGTTGCTTCGATATCTTGCTGCTAATGCCAAGAGCATCAAATACAAACGAACGTTGTTTCTTGGATTATGATTCTAAGATATCTGAATCCTACAAAACATTTTCAAATTTGTGATTCACTCAAAATAAACATTTTCAGTGTTAAAAAAAACTCATGTAATTAGCCGGAACCCAAACTCCATGGAAGCTCGGAAAGGAAGGTCTTTTTTTTAACCTTTCCGAAAAGAAAAAAAAGGAAGGTCTTTTTAACAACCTCAATCTGTACTTGCTTTAATCATTCATCCTTGTTTAGCAACATTGAAATTTGAAGCACATTCCAAAAACTACACAATTCAAGCCTACTAATCGAACACTTACCCTAGGTGGCAAAATTATTCGATCAAACTAATTCGAAGATTCTATTTGAAAAAATCCGAAAATATTCGGCAATTGGTGATCCAAATCTGATCCGAGCATATTTTTCGGATCATCGGATCGGATACGGATTGAGGTTTGGAGGAAAAAAAAGCCGGATCGAATATATCCGACTATTCTAATAATAAATACTCAGATCGGATATCCGATCCGGTTAAAACTGTCGGATATCCGGGTGCTCTCCGATCGGACTTTTATAAGATTGTCGGATCGGATATCCGGAAATGTCACCCCTGCTTGACATAAAGCCAAAGTGAACCTACACACAAGATTTTCTTAGTCCTTCCTAAAACCAATTGACAATAAAAGGAGCTAAAATTTATATATGAGGTTCACGTATTACCATATTGTATACCACATTGTAAATGTGAGACATTTTCACACTCATCAGTCATCTACATAATCAAGGTAATGATTTCTCGAATAATGCTCTGACTTTTAGTATGCTTCCATGTGTTTAACTTTCTTTACGTGGATTGGTAGACGTTGTCATCTACATGTTCAAGGTAACGATTTCTGGGAATTTTGCTATAAACATTGGTTTTCCTCCAATTTGTACAAAAATCTAATTTAATAACAAGACAAATGAACACACATCAGATATTAAGCTGTGAACAAAATGATTTGCTATAAGCAGTTGTTTTCTTTACGGCATATATGCGTGTTCAAGTGTTGAACCATGAACCTCCAAATTGAGCTTGAATTCTTCGCCGTTATAAACGATATTATAAAACTTTTGCCGAAACTAGGTTCGGATCAAAGTTTTTTCAGAAAATACACGAGGGTGTCAGGTTCAGATTAAAAGCGCGGTGAGTCACCGCGTTTCTTCTGTAAAGAAACGCGGTGCGTAACCATCGTGTTAAAAAATCAGACGGAAATTTTTTTCAAAAATAAATAAAGGAAAGAAACGGGGTCACTGACTGGTGATCGATAAAATCCTAGGTTGTTGTGTTTTAGCTTAGGTCAAAGTAGAAGTTCTAACGTTACACTAACAAGTTTATGTATAGCGCAAGTAAGGGTTGAACCCAAGAGAGTTAAGTTGATGTTTCGATTAAATTCAATTATATATTGATATTGTAACCAAATAAGGGGGGTTATGAATTGAAATTTAGCAAGACAAAAGCATAAGAAACAAGTAAAGATGTAAATGAATTGATGAGAAAATGACTACACTAGGTTGATCCTTAGCATGCAATGCTACTTTGGTTTGGTCTTTTTATAAATATTTCAGCAATGTTCTCGTCTTGATTATATATATGTGTTGAGCCAACCGGCATCGATCAACACAACTTAACAAGTTAATGTTCCGTAAACCTACAAGAACAAGTCACAAGTTAGCTTTCAAACAAAGACAAAGAGATATAACGAGAAGAATAAAACCATTACATTTTATTTATATTTATATTCATTTTCCTTAAAGTAATCACAGCCAGCTTTTACCTAAAGGTTTTTTACTAGATTAAAGACTCGAACCCGGAATCAATTAATCCTAGTTCTGTGCATGCAATTAGACACTAAGGTGATCAAACTAAGTGGTAAGAAACATGCAATTGATAGTTAAAGCACAAGGAATATAAAACATACGACTGAATAATAATATTTATTTTAACAAAGACTTACAACCAAAGCAGTAATGCAACTTCAAAACCAACTCAATGTAGCAAGGAGATTAGAAACACATTACACAAGAGAAGTAAGGAAAAAGAGAGAATAATGGGAAATTGGGTGGATGATTCTATCAATCAGTCATGGACCTATTTATAATAGAATTTACACTAAATGGGAGTAAATGGCCGGCTTAAACAATCACCTTTAATGCCATAAAGGTGGTACAAACAACCGGAGTAAAGTCTCTGACGCTAAACCGTAGGAGCGGGCTTCATAGCCGCAGGGGCGGTTTAGGCCAAAACGCTTGGTGTTCTTCATGGCCGCAGAGGCGACCTAGCAATTCTATAGGGGCGGATCTTTAATGTTCTTCAAACGCCCGACTCTTCTTTTTTTGTCGCTTCTGATGTCGAGCTGCAGGGGCGGTCCAATGTCACCGCAGGGGCGGTGATACTCTTCGTTCTGGGCGCTGGCGAAGGCGCATGCTGCGTTACGGAGTGCAGTGTCACCCGCAGGGGCGGTGACACTGCTCTGCGGGGGCGGTGTGGCACCAGAAGCTTGTCTTCGTGAATGGTCTTCAACTCCCAAATGCTTCTAACTTCCTTTTATGCTTCTTTTAGACTTCTTCTTCCGGATTAAGAAGTTAGTAGCACAAACCGACTCTAACACAATGAAAATACTCTAAAAGCTAACCTAAATGATAGTGATTTCATCACCTATCACTGACCGCGTTTTCTTTCATAAAAAAAATAAATACAAGAAACGCGGTCAACGACCGCGTTTCTATTATTATTTTTTTTTTAAAAATACTTGCTCTAGTATATAAGTACGCGAAAGAGATGAAATATGAGTTGGCAACCCTTTTAATTTAAAGTCCAAGTAACTTCAATTTTTGTCCCTTCTTACCAACATTTACCATTAATTAATTCCACACATTCATATTTTTCATCACATTATATTTTATATTTCAGTAATTGTCGTCTTGTATTCCAATTATAATTGATTTTGACATTTTTGCTGGCTGGTTGCATGGCAATCTAACACTCAAGTCGTCTCTTTCCTTTGGTTTTATGCATTCTAAAATATAATATATTTATGTCATTGCAATCTTAATATACCATTTTTATTTAATATAATATTTTATGTTTTCTACTTGTCTAGAAATATGTATTTATGTATTCATTTAGATACACTTGTCAATCTAACAACACAACAATGAGGAACCTAATTTAGTTTGTTTACCAAATATAAAAGGGCACGTTATACTTTTTCATTTGTTTCCGAAACTTTTATTTTTTTTTTTTCTGTTTTTACTAGTTAGTGTTATTTAAATTAAAAATAATTGTTCTCTCCACTAATTTTTTTTAATAGTGAAACAATAAATGAAAATAAAAAACATAATTATTAAAACAAGTACAATCAACAAATGCATCATTCATTAGTTTATAAAAAAAATAAATGCATCATTCATTACTTTATCAAAAAAAAACAAATGCATCATTCATCTTCATCATCTTCGTCACTTTCATCGATAACTGACATGTTTTAGCCTTGATAATTTGTAGACGGACCAATATGCCTGATAGGGTCTGTATATGAATGACGACGAGGAAGAGGGGGGGATACAAAAGGCTGTGAGAATGTCCCAAACTGCGACATGCTCTCAGATGGATATGAATATGGCATGCTCTCCATAATGCTAACAAATCTTGAGCCGGTGAAGTACCCCGACGGCCCTGGCTTAGCACCCGAGCCCGAAGCACCTCCATATATAGGAGGAGTGCTATCGAGTAAACTAGTCATGTGACCCCGTGATGTAAAATCTGGTTGGGTCTGGAGTTGAGCATGGGAGGTGTTGCTTGTGGATAATGCGTCGCCAGTGGAGGTGTCCCCTGTGATGTACCAGCGCCATGTGAACTTGGATGCTGGTAGTAAGACGGATGAAAGGGTAGGTGACTAAGTATATCTGCGCCTTGTGAACTCACGTAGTCATAGTACCTTGAAACTCCACTCATCATATCCCCATATTGCTGTTGTGAGTGCAACTGTGAAGCTTGGTCAACAGTTTCTCTTCCTCTGCTTGTTACGTCAGAAATATATTGACATTGAAGAAAAAATAAATAATTATACCAAGAACTAATTGATTAACTATATGTTTATTAGTGAAATACTCACGCTGGCATAAAGATCAGGAGCGACAGGCTGATAATGGGCAAGTGATGTCTGTCCTGAAGGGCTGATCAAAATACGCGTCCTACTCGTGTACCAAGTCATATAGTCATGTAAGAAGTTTGGCACACTTTCAGATGGGTAAGAATGTGCTATAGTTTCTGCGCGCCTCTACCACTTAGCGATGTAGGTGCTATGAAAAATTGCTCAATCAGTATGATGTTGGCCCCTTCTATCAACAACGTGCAACTCCTTCTTGTAAGCACATGAAATAGGTGGGATTTGCACTTGCCCAAACTGTCTCAAAACACGCGCAGGCCGATGATGCTCCACTATATCAAAACATATCATGGGTGTCTCACTCCTCCAAATATGTCGACCTTGACAACAAATAGGAGCAAGGGCATCCAAAATATCGTTTGTATATCGCACCCATACAAACTACAAAAACATTTTGGTGAGAAAAACATGTATAATTTACAAGATTATGTGGTTAAAGAATATTAGATCTAACCTCATCAGGCCTCTGACTGTCTAGGGCATCCCGATAATACGCCAGATTTTTAAGGGCGTGTTCATATGAGAATATGTGGCCTACCCATCTATAATATTTTAAAAATAAAAAAGAATTTTATCATTGATATAAACGTATATATACAACCGAAAAATTATCAATTTATATACCTCATAGCCAACGCATCTACTCTGCGAAGAAAGTGATCACCAAGTGGAGGTGGGTGTAGATCCGCTGGTGGATGCCTCTGTCTCCTATTCCTTCTCGCAGCATTCCAACGATCTGCTTTAGTACCTTGAGTTGGGTAAAACGAGCATTGTGGTCTTCCTATGGGGCTCCTCTCCCACGACCATAACAACAATTGTTTAATGAATATTAGAATGTAAAATAAGTTAATTTATTTACCAAAAGATGTTCAATATTTAGGGTTTACTTGCAATAAGATCAATGGTCCTGTAATCTCGTATTTTTCTTTATGGGCCGATTTACATAGTTGTCTGTAGAGAAAAGCCAACGTCGTAGAACCCCAACTGTATCGACCGTTGCAACTAGATCCCCCAGCAATGGGAGGTACAAAAGCTGTATAGAGCCACCAGTGCTATCTGCAAAGATCATTGCACCCATGAGCAACAATATATATGCTCGAGCATGACGTTGCATTATGACCTCATCAGCATCATCTGGGAGACCTTGTGCAATGAACCTCCGTAGCCACGAAAATTTTAAAGATGAACCCTTAATTTCACTCGGATCCGGGCGCTCTCCAAGAAGCAACTCAACAACTCTCCCCCACTGGTAGTCTGCACTACCAGTCACAGCAGGTTCATCTATGTTAAGACCCAACAATACTACGACGTCCTGAAGTGTGATCGTCGCCTCACCGACAGCTAGGCGAAAAATATGTGTCTCAGGTCTCCATCTCTCAACTAATGTTGTGATTAACATAGCATCTAACTGAAAGGAAGATCCAAGACGGTATATCCCATAAAATCAAGCCAGCTTAAGATAATGAATTACCCTCTCATCTGGTGGAAGGCATGAAACAATGTTCGAAGATGCATTCTAGCAGTCAATGGTTGTTGAGTTTGCAAATGATTAAGCATATTGTTAAGATTAAGAAATCAACACCAAGTTATAAAACTTACCAATTTTAGTTTAGAGTTGTTCTTACATAAGGGACACGCGACCACACATCATCACTACGATGCTCAGCCCGACGCCTAAGGTAATCTTGTACAAGGGGGTCAGGATCTATCTACATGTGGTAAAGAACTTTAATTTTGATTGACTAAACAATATCACAACAAACAAACACAACTTCATATTTCATTGATAAAAAAAAACTTAATAAAAAAACAAACAACTTCATATTTCATTGACAGCTAAACTAAATACAACAAACAAACAACTTCTAATCTCTGCTTGATGACCCAACTTGAGAACGACAACTCCTTCTATTATGACCAAGTTGTCCACAACTTCCGCTACGACTTTTTCCTCTTTCACTTTGATCCATTTCATTTATGATTCTCGAGTTTCTATGTCTTCCACTTGGACGCTTAAAACTTGGATCCGGGACTATTAACGGCCCATCTACTATTGGTCATTCTGTTTGATCGCCAATAGGTTGGAAGTATGGCTTGTACGCCTCAAGATATGAATGTGTGGTGAAAAATCCATCAACAAAGGGCTCAAAGGACCACTTGTGATAATAACAAACAACAAGTATGTGGCAGCGCGGAAACTTCAGCAACTGCCAGGTATGACAACTTCATTGACGTTGTTGTAAACGAACGGTAAAGTTGCGGCGACCGCCCCGGTCTACTCTAGGGACCTGTACCTGATATATTCCTTGCTCAATGTTAAATGGACTCACTGTTGTTGTCATGGCTACATCCTTAAAGTTTTCAATTTTTTGATCTATATGTTGGGATAAGATTAAGTTGTCTTGTATGCGTTTAAAAGCTCGACCACGCCTTGTAACAAAATAACTGTTCAAACGGGCGAACGTTTCTTGCACAATGCCAGTGACTGGAAGAGATCTGGTGCCTTTCATTACCCCGTTGAAACACTCAGACATGTTTGTGGTAATGCATACATATCATAAACCACCGTCATGATGTAGAGACCATTTCTCGAGGCCAATTTCTTGGAGAAACTCACGATATTCACGGTTTTTTTCACCAATTTGGTCAAACCCGGCGGAAAAAGGATGTCGCTCACGGATGTGTGTTGTCACACCCACTAGGAATTTGAGTTGCGAATCTTTATAACGAGTTTGAACATTAGACTTAAGATGACGGATGCAAAACCTATGATATGCATTTGGTGGACTCCATCTTGGATCCGTCATTGCCCTACTTATCCCTGCGTGTCTTTCAGAAATTACACACAAGCCGACTCTATCTATCACATGTTCGCGAATGCAACTCATAAACCATGGCCAACTTTCAGTATTCTCTACTTCCACAAGGGCAAATGCAAGAGGGAAAAGTTGTTCATTTGCATCAACAACCATAGAAATTAGCAGGACGTGCTTGTACTTTCCGTATAAGTGGGTTTCATCAATTGAGATCATAGGACGTCAATGTTTGAAACCAGCAATAGAAGGCCCAAATGCCCAAAGGACGCGTTGAAACATCCTCACAGACCGATCACTTGTTTTTGTTTTTACCCAGTCAACCACTGTACCCGGGTTTGATTGTTGTAGGGCTTCCATATATCGCGATAAATCAGCGTACGAGTGCTTCCAATCTCCATAGATATCAGCAATTGCTTTTTGTTTGCCCTCCCACGCTTTCTTGCAACTTGGAATCACTTTGTATTTCATGTTTATAACTTCTATAATGGTTCGCGGTTTGATTGTAAAGTCTTGGCGAACAAGGTTATGAATCTCATTGTTGATGAATCTGGAAGTTGCATTATGGTTATCGAGTTCTCGCAAATAATAGACACAAGCAGGGATATGAGGCCCGTTATGCCGGTGCACAAACCACAAATCTAGCGCTTGATCAACCCGATGAGCAGAAACTAGCCATGTGTATCCGGTTTTGCTTTTTCTAGCACAATAGACGGTGTAATAATGTGCATCTGCTCTACCTGTCTTGTAAGGGTATCCACTTCTTAGGGAATAACTTCAAAGCTGCATTTTCAAATCGCTCAATGAGTTGAAATATTGACATATATAAAATCCATCAACGTCGTGCATTTGAATGGAAGCATAAGGATCCTCCCATGAATTCATCTGTGTTGATACTGGTTCGACGACGTTGTTCCAGTTTGGGTTGATGGCTTGAGCTCTTATTATTCGATCCGCTTCTGCTACGACTTGGTCATAATCTGGGGCTATATGGTCATCGTCAACGTGACGATCTTCTTCAGTTTTAAGAATCTCATCATCAGTCTCAACACCATTCTGATCAACATGTATATCATCGTCATCAACTTCATTTCCATCTCCATGGCTTGAGGACGCATGTGATGTCGATGGTGTCATGGTGGGATGAGTTGTATGCATGGGAATATTTTCATACCCGGCCATCACAGTTTGCGTGTACTCATTATCCGTCAGCAATCTCGTGTACGTTTTCATGTTTTGCCATAGGGGGTAGTTATTGTTGTCATCCATCTATTTTACATTACGTTAAATTATGGACAACAATGTTTCATATTCAATATTTTTCGTTTAACTAATGATTAACAATATTTTAGTACGTGATAAACTATTATACTAATGACAAAATTATATCGATACTAATCTATTTAGACATTTCTTAAAGAATATATTTAGACTAACATTTTTTACTTATTCTACAAAAATATTTTACTTAAATTATTTTACTTAATCTAAATAAATATTTCCTACTCAATATTCATAGTAAATCTATAAAATTTATATAGTAATCTTAATAAATGTTTCATATTCAATATTTTTCGTTCAATTAATGATTAATAATTTTTTAGTGATAAACTATTATACTAATGACAAAATTATATATTAATACTAATCTAGTTAGACATGTCTAAAAAAATATATGTAGACTAACATTTTTTACCTATTCTAAAAAATATATTACTTAAATCTATTTACACATTTCATATTGACATTTCTAAAAAGAATATAATAACATTTATTTTACCCATTCTTTAACTTATCTTAGACTAATTTGTTTACACAATTTTTATTTAATACTAATCTTTGCTAAGTTAACGATATTTTCTTAACTAAATATATTGTAAGCCTAAACTAATCTAACTAAACAAATAACATATCTTAACCCTAAACTAACATTTTTATACTAACAAAATCTTTCATATTATTAAATTTTTAACATTATGTTTTTATATTACACAAAATTACATGACTAATTACAATGATCTAATCTAAGTATATACTAACAAAATATGTAAACTTAAACTAATCTAACTAAACTACTAACATATCTTAACCCTAAACTAACAATTTTATACTAACAAAATATGTAAACTTAAATAATTTGTTTAATATTCTGTTTTTTCTATATTATACAAACTTAAATAACTAATTATAATCATCTAATTACTAACAAAACCCTAACCCTAAATATGCTAATACAAAATTAACAAATATTAAGAAGGAATCACTTACTTGGAGAAAGGCTGCGGTACAGGGTACAAGGGTGGTCCGGCGGTTTCACTAGCGGTCCGTCTGCGGTATAGGGGTGGTCCGGCGGCGGTGCAGCGGTGGTCCAGTGGTCGGGTAGCCTCCTATGAGGTAAGTTTTATAATTTTAATGGAGAAAAAGCAAGAAAGAAAGGAGAGTAGAAGGAGGTAGATGTGAAAATACAAGAAGAAGACGTGAAGATTTATAGGACAAAGAAGAAGCAGTCTTCAATGTCGTCTTCGTCGTCTTCGATGTGGAGAATAACCGTTCAACACCCTCAATAATGGCGAGTAAAATTTTGCGTCAGAGAAAGGAGACACGCGGTTACTCACTGCGTTTTTATTAGTTAAAAACGCGGTGAATCACCGCTTTTTCTGCCACGGGCAGAAAAAGTACAGATGTTTATGCACCGCGTTTCTTCGTAAAGAAATGCAGTGACTCACCGCGCTTTAAATAAATACCTGACACCCTCGTGTATTTTCGGGAAAAACTTTCATTTGAAACTAGTTTCGGAAAAAGTTTTATAATATCGTTTATAACGACAAAGAGTTCATTGAGCTTCCTTCTTTTCTTTCTTGTTCCTTTACGTACAACATCGAACTTACAAAATTTACCCAAATTTTAAAAGCACGTGGAATCTTCCATCAAGTCGGTTTCTCTATCCTTCAGTTTCTCTCACTATTATTAGCTCCAATAAGTACAATATTTTATTTTATTTTTTTTGGTGAAAGGGAGAAAGACTCCCGCTAGAATAAAATCAAAACGGAACTGTTCGGGGTAAAGCGAGACCCCTCGAATCGTTAGACAAGAAATGCAAAGCTCCCGAAGGGGGAGAAACAAGGGAATGAATACCAACAGGAAACTCAAAGGCATAGCGTAGATTCTCCATTTATGATAAGTGCTTTATTCATGCTAGGGTTGTTAACGTAGATTCTCCATTTATGATAAGTGTGGTTTGTGCACCTTCTGATATAAACCGTCACCAGCAGTTTTGGAAGGATATTGACTCTAAAGTTGAAAACACCTTTTCTGTCAACGGGTGACTTTAATTGTATTGTTTATCAACATGCGCGTCAGGGTGGTTCGTGTCATTTACATGGCAACTCGGCGATCTTTTCTTCTTTTATTCAAAAGCATAACCTCCTTGACCCGGGTTACAAATGTCTTGATTTTTGGAAGATTGGATGACGTGAGAGTGGTAATGTTCATAAGCGTCTTGATTGTGTTCTTCTGAGCCCGGATACACATTTTATCCTTCCAAGTGCTATTGTCCAGCACTTAGCGATGTATTCTTCTAATAATTTTTGAAGAACCGAGTAGGGGATTAATAAGGATCGACATACTCTAGAGGGGGTTGAATAGAGTATGCGAACTTTCGCAATATCGGATATCAAGGCTTTGAAAGGAATCTCAAGGCCTTGAAGTCGATCTTTGTAATTTGTGACAAAACTGTTTCTCAAGATCTTGAAGTAAATCTCAAGGTCTTAGTTCAAAACCTATAAATAGTTATTAGTCACAATATAAACGAAATAAAGTGCGGAAAAGAAAAGATCGACACACGATATGTTTACGAAGTTCAGCTCTAACAGCCTACGTCTGCGCCTAGGGTTTCCGACCCTAAGATTTAACTATCTATTATCTGCTTCGTTTGAGTCCTTCTGTCAATGTAGCCTCACCGCTACGATCTAGTCAACTCGGGTATTGCAATAATAGCCTAGTTACTTCGTAGAGTAACACACTTGAGTATAACACTTATGATAATCCTATATAGCTTATTTTAACTCTCAATAAAAATAAAACCGATAACAACGGAGAGTAAGAAATTGCAGAGAAGAAAGCTTGTAGCGTGTTATGCATGTTCGGTGCCTTGTATAAATTATTTCACATTTTACACATTTATCCATATTTATATGCCAAGATTTGAAGATTTCCTAATAAAATAAAACGTAAGAAGGTGAATAATTCACCATGTATAAATTACTTTGGTACATTTTAATCAAATTATACTAAAAGACATGCATTTGATATATATACAAGACAACGTGTACACATTTATCCATAACATGCGGCGTAAATGCATGTGATATGTACATAATTATCCATAATAGATTCATCTTTATTTTAGATCTGTGTAGGATGAATTAACACGTGGAGTAAATGAGTGCGCTGTCATGCAATTGATACTTGTGTCAATTTTCATTGAACCGGCGCGTAAAAACACTGATTAACAGTACCATTTACGTTTATGGACGAAATAATTAATGGTTGGTGAGTTGTGCACTTTGAACCGGGTCCAATCTTAATTTTCTGGTACCTTAAACTCTTCCAGTTTGGACGTATGCGATGCTATAAATTGGACGCAGCGAACACAGCTTTACTCACTCATCACTTGTATCCCCAAAATGGATCCACTCTCGATCCAATTCAAACCTGAAGGCGAAGTCGCCGAGGACCTCCGCCCCCTGCTGGTGGTCTACAAAGACGGCCGAATCCAACGCTTCTTCGGCACAGCCACCGTTCCGCCTTCCTCCTCCGACGACGCCGTCCAGTCCAAAGACGTCCAGATCTCGCCGGAGCTCTCAGCTCGTCTCTACCTCCCTAAATCAGCCAGCAGCAACGTCAAACTCCCTCTCCTCATCTACTTCCATGGCGGAGGCTTCGTAATTGAGTCAGCCAAGTCTCCGACATACCACAACTACCTCAACCGCGTCGCAGTCGAGGCTTCCGCTGTAATCGTCTCCGTCGACTACCGCCTAGCTCCGGAGAACCCCCTCCCGACCGCCTTCTACGACTCCTGGTCCACCGTCCTCTGGTCGCTTTCCCTCTCCGACCCCTGGCTATCCGAATTCGCAGATCTGAATCGCGTATTTTTCGCCGGCGATAGCGCTGGTGCTAACATCGCTCACCACATGGCCATCCGGTTCGGAAAGTCCGGTCCAGATGGAGCTAAAGCTAACCTCGTCGGGTTGGTTCTGACTCATCCCTTTTTCTTGAACAACGATGAACCGGAGCCGAACGCAAACCCTAAAAGCGTTGCAGAGATAGAGTTTGCGAAAAAGTTTTGGAGGTTTCTTTGCCCGGAGGAACGTGCGATGGATCATCCATGGATCAATCCGGGTGTAGATGGGAGTTTGGCGGCGGTGGCGGCGAAGAAGACGGTGGTGTTTGTAGCGGAGGAGGACTCTGTGAGGGATATAGGGTATAGGTACGCAGAGCTGCTGCGGGAGAGTGGGTGGCCAGGAGGGGTCCACGTGGTGGAGCACTTTAAGGTGGGCCATGTCTTCCACCTGCTCACCCCTGAAAACTCCAACTGCAAGGAGATGATGAATGAATTGGTTGAGTTTATGAATCAAGATTAATTAGGATATTTGAGTTGCTTCGATATCTTGCTGCTAATGCCAAGAGCATCAAATACAAACGAACGTTGTTTCTTGGATTATGATTCTAAGATATCTGAATCCTACAAAACATTTTCAAATTTGTGATTCACTCAAAATAAACATTTTCAGTGTTAAAAAAAACTCATGTAATTAGCCGGAACCCAAACTCCATGGAAGCTCGGAAAGGAAGGTCTTTTTTTTAACCTTTCCGAAAAGAAAAAAAAGGAAGGTCTTTTTAACAACCTCAATCTGTACTTGCTTTAATCATTCATCCTTGTTTAGCAACATTGAAATTTGAAGCACATTCCAAAAACTACACAATTCAAGCCTACTAATCGAACACTTACCCTAGGTGGCAAAATTATTCGATCAAACTAATTCGAAGATTCTATTTGAAAAAATCCGAAAATATTCGGCAATTGGTGATCCAAATCTGATCCGAGCATATTTTTCGGATCATCGGATCGGATACGGATTGAGGTTTGGAGGAAAAAAAAAAGCCGGATCGAATATATCCGACTATTCTAATAATAAATACTCAGATCGGATATCCGATCCGGTTAAAACTGTCGGATATCCGGGTGCTCTCCGATCGGACTTTTATAAGATTGTCGGATCGGATATCCGGAAATGTCACCCCTGCTTGACATAAAGCCAAAGTGAACCTACACACAAGATTTTCTTAGTCCTTCCTAAAACCAATTGACAATAAAAGGAGCTAAAATTTATATATGAGGTTCACGTATTACCATATTGTATACCACATTGTAAATGTGAGACATTTTCACACTCATCAGTCATCTACATAATCAAGGTAATGATTTCTCGAATAATGCTCTGACTTTTAGTATGCTTCCATGTGTTTAACTTTCTTTACGTGGATTGGTAGACGTTGTCATCTACATGTTCAAGGTAACGATTTCTGGGAATTTTGCTATAAACATTGGTTTTCCTCCAATTTGTACAAAAATCTAATTTAATAACAAGACAAATGAACACACATCAGATATTAAGCTGTGAACAAAATGATTTGCTATAAGCAGTTGTTTTCTTTACGGCATATATGCGTGTTCAAGTGTTGAACCATGAACCTCCAAATTGAGCTTGAATTCTTCGCCGTTATAAACGATATTATAAAACTTTTGCCGAAACTAGGTTCGGATCAAAGTTTTTTCAGAAAATACACGAGGGTGTCAGGTTCAGATTAAAAGCGCGGTGAGTCACCGCGTTTCTTCTGTAAAGAAACGCGGTGCGTAACCATCGCGTTAAAAAATCAGACGGAAATTTTTTTCAAAAATAAATAAAGGAAAGAAACGGGGTCACTGACTGGTGATCGATAAAATCCTAGGTTGTTGTGTTTTAGCTTAGGTCAAAGTAGAAGTTCTAACGTTACACTAACAAGTTTATGTATAGCGCAAGTAAGGGTTGAACCCAAGAGAGTTAAGTTGATGTTTCGATTAAATTCAATTATATATTGATATTGTAACCAAATAAGGGGGGTTATGAATTGAAATTTAGCAAGACAAAAGCATAAGAAACAAGTAAAGATGTAAATGAATTGATGAGAAAATGACTACACTAGGTTGATCCTTAGCATGCAATGCTACTTTGGTTTGGTCTTTTTATAAATATTTCAGCAATGTTCTCGTCTTGATTATATATATGTGTTGAGCCAACCGGCATCGATCAACACAACTTAACAAGTTAATGTTCCGTAAACCTACAAGAACAAGTCACAAGTTAGCTTTCAAACAAAGACAAAGAGATATAACGAGAAGAATAAAACCATTACATTTTATTTATATTTATATTCATTTTCCTTAAAGTAATCACAGCCAGCTTTTACCTAAAGGTTTTTTACTAGATTAAAGACTCGAACCCGGAATCAATTAATCCTAGTTCTGTGCATGCAATTAGACACTAAGGTGATCAAACTAAGTGGTAAGAAACATGCAATTGATAGTTAAAGCACAAGGAATATAAAACATACGACTGAATAATAATATTTATTTTAACAAAGACTTACAACCAAAGCAGTAATGCAACTTCAAAACCAACTCAATGTAGCAAGGAGATTAGAAACACATTACACAAGAGAAGTAAGGAAAAAGAGAGAATAATGGGAAATTGGGTGGATGATTCTATCAATCAGTCATGGACCTATTTATAATAGAATTTACACTAAATGGGAGTAAATGGCCGGCTTAAACAATCACCTTTAATGCCATAAAGGTGGTACAAACAACCGGAGTAAAGTCTCTGACGCTAAACCGTAGGAGCGGGCTTCATAGCCGCAGGGGCGGTTTAGGCCAAAACGCTTGGTGTTCTTCATGGCCGCAGAGGCGACCTAGCAATTCTATAGGGGCGGATCTTTAATGTTCTTCAAACGCCCGACTCTTCTTTTTTTGTCGCTTCTGATGTCGAGCTGCAGGGGCGGTCCAATGTCACCGCAGGGGCGGTGATACTCTTCGTTCTGGGCGCTGGCGAAGGCGCATGCTGCGTTACGGAGTGCAGTGTCACCCGCAGGGGCGGTGACACTGCTCTGCGGGGGCGGTGTGGCACCAGAAGCTTGTCTTCGTGAATGGTCTTCAACTCCCAAATGCTTCTAACTTCCTTTTATGCTTCTTTTAGACTTCTTCTTCCGGATTAAGAAGTTAGTAGCACAAACCGACTCTAACACAATGAAAATACTCTAAAAGCTAACCTAAATGATAGTGATTTCATCACCTATCACTGACCGCGTTTTCTTTCATAAAAAAAATAAATACAAGAAACGCGGTCAACGACCGCGTTTCTATTATTATTTTTTTTAAAAAAATACTTGCTCTAGTATATAAGTACGCGAAAGAGATGAAATATGAGTTGGCAACCCTTTTAATTTAAAGTCCAAGTAACTTCAATTTTTGTCCCTTCTTACCAACATTTACCATTAATTAATTCCACACATTCATATTTTTCATCACATTATATTTTATATTTCAGTAATTGTCGTCTTGTATTCCAATTATAATTGATTTTGACATTTTTGCTGGCTGGTTGCATGGCAATCTAACACTCAAGTCGTCTCTTTCCTTTGGTTTTATGCATTCTAAAATATAATATATTTATGTCATTGCAATCTTAATATACCATTTTTATTTAATATAATATTTTATGTTTTCTACTTGTCTAGAAATATGTATTTATGTATTCATTTAGATACACTTGTCAATCTAACAACACAACAATGAGGAACCTAATTTAGTTTGTTTACCAAATATAAAAGGGCACGTTATACTTTTTCATTTGTTTCCGAAACTTTTATTTTTTTTTTTCTGTTTTTACTAGTTAGTGTTATTTAAATTAAAAATAATTGTTCTCTCCACTAATTTTTTTTAATAGTGAAACAATAAATGAAAATAAAAAACATAATTATTAAAACAAGTACAATCAACAAATGCATCATTCATTAGTTTATAAAAAAAATAAATGCATCATTCATTACTTTATCAAAAAAAAACAAATGCATCATTCATCTTCATCATCTTCGTCACTTTCATCGATAACTGACATGTTTTAGCCTTGATAATTTGTAGACGGACCAATATGCCTGATAGGGTCTGTATATGAATGACGACGAGGAAGAGGGGGGGATACAAAAGGCTGTGAGAATGTCCCAAACTGCGACATGCTCTCAGATGGATATGAATATGGCATGCTCTCCATAATGCTAACAAATCTTGAGCCGGTGAAGTACCCCGACGGCCCTGGCTTAGCACCCGAGCCCGAAGCACCTCCATATATAGGAGGAGTGCTATCGAGTAAACTAGTCATGTGACCCCGTGATGTAAAATCTGGTTGGGTCTGGAGTTGAGCATGGGAGGTGTTGCTTGTGGATAATGCGTCGCCAGTGGAGGTGTCCCCTGTGATGTACCAGCGCCATGTGAACTTGGATGCTGGTAGTAAGACGGATGAAAGGGTAGGTGACTAAGTATATCTGCGCCTTGTGAACTCACGTAGTCATAGTACCTTGAAACTCCACTCATCATATCCCCATATTGCTGTTGTGAGTGCAACTGTGAAGCTTGGTCAACAGTTTCTCTTCCTCTGCTTGTTACGTCAGAAATATATTGACATTGAAGAAAAAATAAATAATTATACCAAGAACTAATTGATTAACTATATGTTTATTAGTGAAATACTCACGCTGGCATAAAGATCAGGAGCGACAGGCTGATAATGGGCAAGTGATGTCTGTCCTGAAGGGCTGATCAAAATACGCGTCCTACTCGTGTACCAAGTCATATAGTCATGTAAGAAGTTTGGCACACTTTCAGATGGGTAAGAATGTGCTATAGTTTCTGCGCGCCTCTACCACTTAGCGATGTAGGTGCTATGAAAAATTGCTCAATCAGTATGATGTTGGCCCCTTCTATCAACAACGTGCAACTCCTTCTTGTAAGCACATGAAATAGGTGGGATTTGCACTTGCCCAAACTGTCTCAAAACACGCGCAGGCCGATGATGCTCCACTATATCAAAACATATCATGGGTGTCTCACTCCTCCAAATATGTCGACCTTGACAACAAATAGGAGCAAGGGCATCCAAAATATCGTTTGTATATCGCACCCATACAAACTACAAAAACATTTTGGTGAGAAAAACATGTATAATTTACAAGATTATGTGGTTAAAGAATATTAGATCTAACCTCATCAGGCCTCTGACTGTCTAGGGCATCCCGATAATACGCCAGATTTTTAAGGGCGTGTTCATATGAGAATATGTGGCCTACCCATCTATAATATTTTAAAAATAAAAAAGAATTTTATCATTGATATAAACGTATATATACAACCGAAAAATTATCAATTTATATACCTCATAGCCAACGCATCTACTCTGCGAAGAAAGTGATCACCAAGTGGAGGTGGGTGTAGATCCGCTGGTGGATGCCTCTGTCTCCTATTCCTTCTCGCAGCATTCCAACGATCTGCTTTAGTACCTTGAGTTGGGTAAAACGAGCATTGTGGTCTTCCTATGGGGCTCCTCTCCCACGACCATAACAACAATTGTTTAATGAATATTAGAATGTAAAATAAGTTAATTTATTTACCAAAAGATGTTCAATATTTAGGGTTTACTTGCAATAAGATCAATGGTCCTGTAATCTCGTATTTTTCTTTATGGGCCGATTTACATAGTTGTCTGTAGAGAAAAGCCAACGTCGTAGAACCCCAACTGTATCGACCGTTGCAACTAGATCCCCCAGCAATGGGAGGTACAAAAGCTGTATAGAGCCACCAGTGCTATCTGCAAAGATCATTGCACCCATGAGCAACAATATATATGCTCGAGCATGACGTTGCATTATGACCTCATCAGCATCATCTGGGAGACCTTGTGCAATGAACCTCCGTAGCCACGAAAATTTTAAAGATGAACCCTTAATTTCACTCGGATCCGGGCGCTCTCCAAGAAGCAACTCAACAACTCTCCCCCACTGGTAGTCTGCACTACCAGTCACAGCAGGTTCATCTATGTTAAGACCCAACAATACTACGACGTCCTGAAGTGTGATCGTCGCCTCACCGACAGCTAGGCGAAAAATATGTGTCTCAGGTCTCCATCTCTCAACTAATGTTGTGATTAACATAGCATCTAACTGAAAGGAAGATCCAAGACGGTATATCCCATAAAATCAAGCCAGCTTAAGATAATGAATTACCCTCTCATCTGGTGGAAGGCATGAAACAATGTTCGAAGATGCATTCTAGCAGTCAATGGTTGTTGAGTTTGCAAATGATTAAGCATATTGTTAAGATTAAGAAATCAACACCAAGTTATAAAACTTACCAATTTTAGTTTAGAGTTGTTCTTACATAAGGGACACGCGACCACACATCATCACTACGATGCTCAGCCCGACGCCTAAGGTAATCTTGTACAAGGGGGTCAGGATCTATCTACATGTGGTAAAGAACTTTAATTTTGATTGACTAAACAATATCACAACAAACAAACACAACTTCATATTTCATTGATAAAAAAAAACTTAATAAAAAAACAAACAACTTCATATTTCATTGACAGCTAAACTAAATACAACAAACAAACAACTTCTAATCTCTGCTTGATGACCCAACTTGAGAACGACAACTCCTTCTATTATGACCAAGTTGTCCACAACTTCCGCTACGACTTTTTCCTCTTTCACTTTGATCCATTTCATTTATGATTCTCGAGTTTCTATGTCTTCCACTTGGACGCTTAAAACTTGGATCCGGGACTATTAACGGCCCATCTACTATTGGTCATTCTGTTTGATCGCCAATAGGTTGGAAGTATGGCTTGTACGCCTCAACATATGAATGTGTGGTGAAAAATCCATCAACAAAGGGCTCAAAGGACCACTTGTGATAATAACAAACAACAAGTATGTGGCAGCGCGGAAACTTCAGCAACTGCCAGGTATGACAACTTCATTGACGTTGTTGTAAACGAACGGTAAAGTTGCGGCGACCGCCCCGGTCTACTCTAGGGACCTGTACCTGATATATTCCTTGCTCAATGTTAAATGGACTCACTGTTGTTGTCATGGCTACATCCTTAAAGTTTTCAATTTTTTGATCTATATGTTGGGATAAGATTAAGTTGTCTTGTATGCGTTTAAAAGCTCGACCACGCCTTGTAACAAAATAACTGTTCAAACGGGCGAACGTTTCTTGCACAATGCCAGTGACTGGAAGAGATCTGGTGCCTTTCATTACCCCGTTGAAACACTCAGACATGTTTGTGGTAATGCATACATATCATAAACCACCGTCATGATGTAGAGACCATTTCTCGAGGCCAATTTCTTGGAGAAACTCACGATATTCACGGTTTTTTTCACCAATTTGGTCAAACCCGGCGGAAAAAGGATGTCGCTCACGGATGTGTGTTGTCACACCCACTGGGAATTTGAGTTGCGAATCTTTATAACGAGTTTGAACATTAGACTTAAGATGACGGATGCAAAACCTATGATATGCATTTGGTGGACTCCATCTTGGATCCGTCATTGCCCTACTTATCCCTGCGTGTCTTTCAGAAATTACACACAAGCCGACTCTATCTATCACATGTTCGCGAATGCAACTCATAAACCATGGCCAACTTTCAGTATTCTCTACTTCCACAAGGGCAAATGCAAGAGGGAAAAGTTGTTCATTTGCATCAACAACCATAGAAATTAGCAGGACGTGCTTGTACTTTCCGTATAAGTGGGTTTCATCAATTGAGATCATAGGACGTCAATGTTTGAAACCAGCAATAGAAGGCCCAAATGCCCAAAGGACGCGTTGAAACATCCTCACAGACCGATCACTTGTTTTTGTTTTTACCCAGTCAACCACTGTACCCGGGTTTGATTGTTGTAGGGCTTCCATATATCGCGATAAATCAGCGTACGAGTGCTTCCAATCTCCATAGATATCAGCAATTGCTTTTTGTTTGCCCTCCCACGCTTTCTTGCAACTTGGAATCACTTTGTATTTCATGTTTATAACTTCTATAATGGTTCGCGGTTTGATTGTAAAGTCTTGGCGAACAAGGTTATGAATCTCATTGTTGATGAATCTGGAAGTTGCATTATGGTTATCGAGTTCTCGCAAATAATAGACACAAGCAGGGATATGAGGCCCGTTATGCCGGTGCACAAACCACAAATCTAGCGCTTGATCAACCCGATGAGCAGAAACTAGCCATGTGTATCCGGTTTTGCTTTTTCTAGCACAATAGACGGTGTAATAATGTGCATCTGCTCTACCTGTCTTGTAAGGGTATCCACTTCTTAGGGAATAACTTCAAAGCTGCATTTTCAAATCGCTCAATGAGTTGAAATATTGACATATATAAAATCCATCAACGTCGTGCATTTGAATGGAAGCATAAGGATCCTCCCATGAATTCATCTGTGTTGATACTGGTTCGACGACGTTGTTCCAGTTTGGGTTGATGGCTTGAGCTCTTATTATTCGATCCGCTTCTGCTACGACTTGGTCATAATCTGGGGCTATATGGTCATCGTCAACGTGACGATCTTCTTCAGTTTTAAGAATCTCATCATCAGTCTCAACACCATTCTGATCAACATGTATATCATCGTCATCAACTTCATTTCCATCTCCATGGCTTGAGGACGCATGTGATGTCGATGGTGTCATGGTGGGATGAGTTGTATGCATGGGAATATTTTCATACCCGGCCATCACAGTTTGCGTGTACTCATTATCCGTCAGCAATCTCGTGTACGTTTTCATGTTTTGCCATAGGGGGTAGTTATTGTTGTCATCCATCTATTTTACATTACGTTAAATTATGGACAACAATGTTTCATATTCAATATTTTTCGTTTAACTAATGATTAACAATATTTTAGTACGTGATAAACTATTATACTAATGACAAAATTATATCGATACTAATCTATTTAGACATTTCTTAAAGAATATATTTAGACTAACATTTTTTACTTATTCTACAAAAATATTTTACTTAAATTATTTTACTTAATCTAAATAAATATTTCCTACTCAATATTCATAGTAAATCTATAAAATTTATATAGTAATCTTAATAAATGTTTCATATTCAATATTTTTCGTTCAATTAATGATTAATAATTTTTTAGTGATAAACTATTATACTAATGACAAAATTATATATTAATACTAATCTAGTTAGACATGTCTAAAATAATATATGTAGACTAACATTTTTTACCTATTCTAAAAAATATATTACTTAAATCTATTTACACATTTCATATTGACATTTCTAAAAAGAATATAATAACATTTATTTTACCCATTCTTTAACTTATCTTAGACTAATTTGTTTACACAATTTTTATTTAATACTAATCTTTGCTAAGTTAACGATATTTTCTTAACTAAATATATTGTAAGCCTAAACTAATCTAACTAAACAAATAACATATCTTAACCCTAAACTAACATTTTTATACTAACAAAATCTTTCATATTATTAAATTTTTAACATTATGTTTTTATATTACACAAAATTACATGACTAATTACAATGATCTAATCTAAGTATATACTAACAAAATATGTAAACTTAAACTAATCTAACTAAACTACTAACATATCTTAACCCTAAACTAACAATTTTATACTAACAAAATATGTAAACTTAAATAATTTGTTTAATATTCTGTTTTTTCTATATTATACAAACTTAAATAACTAATTATAATCATCTAATTACTAACAAAACCCTAACCCTAAATATGCTAATACAAAATTAACAAATATTAAGAAGGAATCACTTACTTGGAGAAAGGCTGCGGTACAGGGTACAAGGGTGGTCCGGCGGTTTCACTAGCGGTCCGTCTGCGGTATAGGGGTGGTCCGGCGGCGGTGCAGCGGTGGTCCAGTGGTCGGGTAGCCTCCTATGAGGTAAGTTTTATAATTTTAATGGAGAAAAAGCAAGAAAGAAAGGAGAGTAGAAGGAGGTAGATGTGAAAATACAAGAAGAAGACGTGAAGATTTATAGGACAAAGAAGAAGCAGTCTTCAATGTCGTCTTCGTCGTCTTCGATGTGGAGAATAACCGTTCAACACCCTCAATAATGGCGAGTAAAATTTTGCGTCAGAGAAAGGAGACACGCGGTTACTCACTGCGTTTTTATTAGTTAAAAACGCGGTGAATCACCGCTTTTTCTGCCACGGGCAGAAAAAGTACAGATGTTTATGCACCGCGTTTCTTCGTAAAGAAATGCAGTGACTCACCGCGCTTTAAATAAATACCTGACACCCTCGTGTATTTTCGGGAAAAACTTTCATCTGAAACTAGTTTCGGAAAAAGTTTTATAATATCGTTTATAACGACAAAGAGTTCATTGAGCTTCCTTCTTTTCTTTCTTGTTCCTTTACGTACAACATCGAACTTACAAAATTTACCCAAATTTTAAAAGCACGTGGAATCTTCCATCAAGTCGGTTTCTCTATCCTTCAGTTTCTCTCACTATTATTAGCTCCAATAAGTACAATATTTTATTTTATTTTTTTTGGTGAAAGGGAGAAAGACTCCCGCTAGAATAAAATCAAAACGGAACTGTTCGGGGTAAAGCGAGACCCCTCGAATCGTTAGACAAGAAATGCAAAGCTCCCGAAGGGGGAGAAACAAGGGAATGAATACCAACAGGAAACTCAAAGGCATAGCGTAGATTCTCCATTTATGATAAGTGCTTTATTCATGCTAGGGTTGTTAACGTAGATTCTCCATTTATGATAAGTGTGGTTTGTGCACCTTCTGATATAAACCGTCACCAGCAGTTTTGGAAGGATATTGACTCTAAAGTTGAAAACACCTTTTCTGTCAACGGGTGACTTTAATTGTATTGTTTATCAACATGCGCGTCAGGGTGGTTCGTGTCATTTACATGGCAACTCGGCGATCTTTTCTTCTTTTATTCAAAAGCATAACCTCCTTGACCCGGGTTACAAATGTCTTGATTTTTGGAAGATTGGATGACGTGAGAGTGGTAATGTTCATAAGCGTCTTGATTGTGTTCTTCTGAGCCCGGATACACATTTTATCCTTCCAAGTGCTATTGTCCAGCACTTAGCGATGTATTCTTCTAATAATTTTTGAAGAACCGAGTAGGGGATTAATAAGGATCGACATACTCTAGAGGGGGTTGAATAGAGTATGCGAACTTTCGCAATATCGGATATCAAGGCTTTGAAAGGAATCTCAAGGCCTTGAAGTCGATCTTTGTAATTTGTGACAAAACTGTTTCTCAAGATCTTGAAGTAAATCTCAAGGTCTTAGTTCAAAACCTATAAATAGTTATTAGTCACAATATAAACGAAATAAAGTGCGGAAAAGAAAAGATCGACACACGATATGTTTACGAAGTTCAGCTCTAACAGCCTACGTCTGCGCCTAGGGTTTCCGACCCTAAGATTTAACTATCTATTATCTGCTTCGTTTGAGTCCTTCTGTCAATGTAGCCTCACCGATACGATCTAGTCAACTCGGGTATTGCAATAATAGCCTAGTTACTTCGTAGAGTAACACACTTGAGTATAACACTTATGATAATCCTATATAGCTTATTTTAACTCTCAATAAAAATAAAACCGATAACAACGGAGAGTAAGAAATTGCAGAGAAGAAAGCTTGTAGCGTGTTATGCATGTTCGGTGCCTTGTATAAATTATTTCACATTTTACACATTTATCCATATTTATATGCCAAGATTTGAAGATTTCCTAATAAAATAAAACGTAAGAAGGTGAATAATTCACCATGTATAAATTACTTTGGTACATTTTAATCAAATTATACTAAAAGACATGCATTTGATATATATACAAGACAACGTGTACACATTTATCCATAACATGCGGCGTAAATGCATGTGATATGTACATAATTATCCATAATAGATTCATCTTTATTTTAGATCTGTGTAGGATGAATTAACACGTGGAGTAAATGAGTGCGCTGTCATGCAATTGATACTTGTGTCAATTTTCATTGAACCGGCGCGTAAAAACACTGATTAACAGTACCATTTACGTTTATGGACGAAATAATTAATGGTTGGTGAGTTGTGCACTTTGAACCGGGTCCAATCTTAATTTTCTGGTACCTTAAACTCTTCCAGTTTGGACGTATGCGATGCTATAAATTGGACGCAGCGAACACAGCTTTACTCACTCATCACTTGTATCCCCAAAATGGATCCACTCTCGATCCAATTCAAACCTGAAGGCGAAGTCGCCGAGGACCTCCGCCCCCTGCTGGTGGTCTACAAAGACGGCCGAATCCAACGCTTCTTCGGCACAGCCACCGTTCCGCCTTCCTCCTCCGACGACGCCGTCCAGTCCAAAGACGTCCAGATCTCGCCGGAGCTCTCAGCTCGTCTCTACCTCCCTAAATCAGCCAGCAGCAACGTCAAACTCCCTCTCCTCATCTACTTCCATGGCGGAGGCTTCGTAATTGAGTCAGCCAAGTCTCCGACATACCACAACTACCTCAACCGCGTCGCAGTCGAGGCTTCCGCTGTAATCGTCTCCGTCGACTACCGCCTAGCTCCGGAGAACCCCCTCCCGACCGCCTTCTACGACTCCTGGTCCACCGTCCTCTGGTCGCTTTCCCTCTCCGACCCCTGGCTATCCGAATTCGCAGATCTGAATCGCGTATTTTTCGCCGGCGATAGCGCTGGTGCTAACATCGCTCACCACATGGCCATCCGGTTCGGAAAGTCCGGTCCAGATGGAGCTAAAGCTAACCTCGTCGGGTTGGTTCTGACTCATCCCTTTTTCTTGAACAACGATGAACCGGAGCCGAACGCAAACCCTAAAAGCGTTGCAGAGATAGAGTTTGCGAAAAAGTTTTGGAGGTTTCTTTGCCCGGAGGAACGTGCGATGGATCATCCATGGATCAATCCGGGTGTAGATGGGAGTTTGGCGGCGGTGGCGGCGAAGAAGACGGTGGTGTTTGTAGCGGAGGAGGACTCTGTGAGGGATATAGGGTATAGGTACGCAGAGCTGCTGCGGGAGAGTGGGTGGCCAGGAGGGGTCCACGTGGTGGAGCACTTTAAGGTGGGCCATGTCTTCCACCTGCTCACCCCTGAAAACTCCAACTGCAAGGAGATGATGAATGAATTGGTTGAGTTTATGAATCAAGATTAATTAGGATATTTGAGTTGCTTCGATATCTTGCTGCTAATGCCAAGAGCATCAAATACAAACGAACGTTGTTTCTTGGATTATGATTCTAAGATATCTGAATCCTACAAAACATTTTCAAATTTGTGATTCACTCAAAATAAACATTTTCAGTGTTAAAAAAAACTCATGTAATTAGCCGGAACCCAAACTCCATGGAAGCTCGGAAAGGAAGGTCTTTTTTTTAACCTTTCCGAAAAGAAAAAAAAGGAAGGTCTTTTTAACAACCTCAATCTGTACTTGCTTTAATCATTCATCCTTGTTTAGCAACATTGAAATTTGAAGCACATTCCAAAAACTACACAATTCAAGCCTACTAATCGAACACTTACCCTAGGTGGCAAAATTATTCGATCAAACTAATTCGAAGATTCTATTTGAAAAAATCCGAAAATATTCGGCAATTGGTGATCCAAATCTGATCCGAGCATATTTTTCGGATCATCGGATCGGATACGGATTGAGGTTTGGAGGAAAAAAAAAGCCGGATCGAATATATCCGACTATTCTAATAATAAATACTCAGATCGGATATCCGATCCGGTTAAAACTGTCGGATATCCGGGTGCTCTCCGATCGGACTTTTATAAGATTGTCGGATCGGATATCCGGAAATGTCACCCCTGCTTGACATAAAGCCAAAGTGAACCTACACACAAGATTTTCTTAGTCCTTCCTAAAACCAATTGACAATAAAAGGAGCTAAAATTTATATATGAGGTTCACGTATTACCATATTGTATACCACATTGTAAATGTGAGACATTTTCACACTCATCAGTCATCTACATAATCAAGGTAATGATTTCTCGAATAATGCTCTGACTTTTAGTATGCTTCCATGTGTTTAACTTTCTTTACGTGGATTGGTAGACGTTGTCATCTACATGTTCAAGGTAACGATTTCTGGGAATTTTGCTATAAACATTGGTTTTCCTCCAATTTGTACAAAAATCTAATTTAATAACAAGACAAATGAACACACATCAGATATTAAGCTGTGAACAAAATGATTTGCTATAAGCAGTTGTTTTCTTTACGGCATATATGCGTGTTCAAGTGTTGAACCATGAACCTCCAAATTGAGCTTGAATTCTTCGCCGTTATAAACGATATTATAAAACTTTTGCCGAAACTAGGTTCGGATCAAAGTTTTTTCAGAAAATACACGAGGGTGTCAGGTTCAGATTAAAAGCGCGGTGAGTCACCGCGTTTCTTCTGTAAAGAAACGCGGTGCGTAACCATCGCGTTAAAAAATCAGACGGAAATTTTTTTCAAAAATAAATAAAGGAAAGAAACGGGGTCACTGACTGGTGATCGATAAAATCCTAGGTTGTTGTGTTTTAGCTTAGGTCAAAGTAGAAGTTCTAACGTTACACTAACAAGTTTATGTATAGCGCAAGTAAGGGTTGAACCCAAGAGAGTTAAGTTGATGTTTCGATTAAATTCAATTATATATTGATATTGTAACCAAATAAGGGGGGTTATGAATTGAAATTTAGCAAGACAAAAGCATAAGAAACAAGTAAAGATGTAAATGAATTGATGAGAAAATGACTACACTAGGTTGATCCTTAGCATGCAATGCTACTTTGGTTTGGTCTTTTTATAAATATTTCAGCAATGTTCTCGTCTTGATTATATATATGTGTTGAGC
This sequence comes from Fagopyrum homotropicum, assembly GCA_033239125.1. Classification (NCBI taxonomy): domain Eukaryota; kingdom Viridiplantae; phylum Streptophyta; class Magnoliopsida; order Caryophyllales; family Polygonaceae; genus Fagopyrum; species Fagopyrum homotropicum. The sequence continues at coordinate 140,120,251 of BSWB01000003.1, read as the reverse complement.
CAACCGGCATCGATCAACACAACTTAACAAGTTAATGTTCCGCCTACAAGAACAAGTCACAAGTTAGCTTTCAAACAAAGACAAAGAGATATAACGAGAAGAATAAAACCATTACATTTTATTTATATTTATATTCATTTTCCTTAAAGTAATCACAGCCAGCTTTTACCTAAAGGTTTTTTACTAGATTAAAGACTCGAACCCGGAATCAATTAATCCTAGTTCTGTGCATGCAATTAGACACTAAGGTGATCAAACTAAGTGGTAAGAAACATGCAATTGATAGTTAAAGCACAAGGAATATAAAACATACGACTGAATAATAATATTTATTTTAACAAAGACTTACAACCAAAGCAGTAATGCAACTTCAAAACCAACTCAATGTAGCAAGGAGATTAGAAACACATTACACAAGAGAAGTAAGGAAAAAGAGAGAATAATGGGAAATTGGGTGGATGATTCTATCAATCAGTCATGGACCTATTTATAATAGAATTTACACTAAATGGGAGTAAATGGCCGGCTTAAACAATCACCTTTAATGCCATAAAGGTGGTACAAACAACCGGAGTAAAGTCTCTGACGCTAAACCGTAGGAGCGGGCTTCATAGCCGCAGGGGCGGTTTAGGCCAAAACGCTTGGTGTTCTTCATGGCCGCAGAGGCGACCTAGCAATTCTATAGGGGCGGATCTTTAATGTTCTTCAAACGCCCGACTCTTCTTTTTTTGTCGCTTCTGATGTCGAGCTGCAGGGGCGGTCCAATGTCACCGCAGGGGCGGTGATACTCTTCGTTCTGGGCGCTGGCGAAGGCGCATGCTGCGTTACGGAGTGCAGTGTCACCCGCAGGGGCGGTGACACTGCTCTGCGGGGGCGGTGTGGCACCAGAAGCTTGTCTTCGTGAATGGTCTTCAACTCCCAAATGCTTCTAACTTCCTTTTATGCTTCTTTTAGACTTCTTCTTCCGGATTAAGAAGTTAGTAGCACAAACCGACTCTAACACAATGAAAATACTCTAAAAGCTAACCTAAATGATAGTGATTTCATCACCTATCACTGACCGCGTTTTCTTTCATAAAAAAAATAAATACAAGAAACGCGGTCAACGACCGCGTTTCTATTATTATTTTTTTTTTAAAAATACTTGCTCTAGTATATAAGTACGCGAAAGAGATGAAATATGAGTTGGCAACCCTTTTAATTTAAAGTCCAAGTAACTTCAATTTTTGTCCCTTCTTACCAACATTTACCATTAATTAATTCCACACATTCATATTTTTCATCACATTATATTTTATATTTCAGTAATTGTCGTCTTGTATTCCAATTATAATTGATTTTGACATTTTTGCTGGCTGGTTGCATGGCAATCTAACACTCAAGTCGTCTCTTTCCTTTGGTTTTATGCATTCTAAAATATAATATATTTATGTCATTGCAATCTTAATATACCATTTTTATTTAATATAATATTTTATGTTTTCTACTTGTCTAGAAATATGTATTTATGTATTCATTTAGATACACTTGTCAATCTAACAACACAACAATGAGGAACCTAATTTAGTTTGTTTACCAAATATAAAAGGGCACGTTATACTTTTTCATTTGTTTCCGAAACTTTTATTTTTTTTTTCTGTTTTTACTAGTTAGTGTTATTTAAATTAAAAATAATTGTTCTCTCCACTAATTTTTTTTAATAGTGAAACAATAAATGAAAATAAAAAACATAATTATTAAAACAAGTACAATCAACAAATGCATCATTCATTAGTTTATAAAAAAAATAAATGCATCATTCATTACTTTATCAAAAAAAACAAATGCATCATTCATCTTCATCATCTTCGTCACTTTCATCGATAACTGACATGTTTTAGCCTTGATAATTTGTAGACGGACCAATATGCCTGATAGGGTCTGTATATGAATGACGACGAGGAAGAGGGGGGGATACAAAAGGCTGTGAGAATGTCCCAAACTGCGACATGCTCTCAGATGGATATGAATATGGCATGCTCTCCATAATGCTAACAAATCTTGAGCCGGTGAAGTACCCCGACGGCCCTGGCTTAGCACCCGAGCCCGAAGCACCTCCATATATAGGAGGAGTGCTATCGAGTAAACTAGTCATGTGACCCCGTGATGTAAAATCTGGTTGGGTCTGGAGTTGAGCATGGGAGGTGTTGCTTGTGGATAATGCGTCGCCAGTGGAGGTGTCCCCTGTGATGTACCAGCGCCATGTGAACTTGGATGCTGGTAGTAAGACGGATGAAAGGGTAGGTGACTAAGTATATCTGCGCCTTGTGAACTCACGTAGTCATAGTACCTTGAAACTCCACTCATCATATCCCCATATTGCTGTTGTGAGTGCAACTGTGAAGCTTGGTCAACAGTTTCTCTTCCTCTGCTTGTTACGTCAGAAATATATTGACATTGAAGAAAAAATAAATAATTATACCAAGAACTAATTGATTAACTATATGTTTATTAGTGAAATACTCACGCTGGCATAAAGATCAGGAGCGACAGGCTGATAATGGGCAAGTGATGTCTGTCCTGAAGGGCTGATCAAAATACGCGTCCTACTCGTGTACCAAGTCATATAGTCATGTAAGAAGTTTGGCACACTTTCAGATGGGTAAGAATGTGCTATAGTTTCTGCGCGCCTCTACCACTTAGCGATGTAGGTGCTATGAAAAATTGCTCAATCAGTATGATGTTGGCCCCTTCTATCAACAACGTGCAACTCCTTCTTGTAAGCACATGAAATAGGTGGGATTTGCACTTGCCCAAACTGTCTCAAAACACGCGCAGGCCGATGATGCTCCACTATATCAAAACATATCATGGGTGTCTCACTCCTCCAAATATGTCGACCTTGACAACAAATAGGAGCAAGGGCATCCAAAATATCGTTTGTATATCGCACCCATACAAACTACAAAAACATTTTGGTGAGAAAAACATGTATAATTTACAAGATTATGTGGTTAAAGAATATTAGATCTAACCTCATCAGGCCTCTGACTGTCTAGGGCATCCCGATAATACGCCAGATTTTTAAGGGCGTGTTCATATGAGAATATGTGGCCTACCCATCTATAATATTTTAAAAATAAAAAAGAATTTTATCATTGATATAAACGTATATATACAACCGAAAAATTATCAATTTATATACCTCATAGCCAACGCATCTACTCTGCGAAGAAAGTGATCACCAAGTGGAGGTGGGTGTAGATCCGCTGGTGGATGCCTCTGTCTCCTATTCCTTCTCGCAGCATTCCAACGATCTGCTTTAGTACCTTGAGTTGGGTAAAACGAGCATTGTGGTCTTCCTATGGGGCTCCTCTCCCACGACCATAACAACAATTGTTTAATGAATATTAGAATGTAAAATAAGTTAATTTATTTACCAAAAGATGTTCAATATTTAGGGTTTACTTGCAATAAGATCAATGGTCCTGTAATCTCGTATTTTTCTTTATGGGCCGATTTACATAGTTGTCTGTAGAGAAAAGCCAACGTCGTAGAACCCCAACTGTATCGACCGTTGCAACTAGATCCCCCAGCAATGGGAGGTACAAAAGCTGTATAGAGCCACCAGTGCTATCTGCAAAGATCATTGCACCCATGAGCAACAATATATATGCTCGAGCATGACGTTGCATTATGACCTCATCAGCATCATCTGGGAGACCTTGTGCAATGAACCTCCGTAGCCACGAAAATTTTAAAGATGAACCCTTAATTTCACTCGGATCCGGGCGCTCTCCAAGAAGCAACTCAACAACTCTCCCCCACTGGTAGTCTGCACTACCAGTCACAGCAGGTTCATCTATGTTAAGACCCAACAATACTACGACGTCCTGAAGTGTGATCGTCGCCTCACCGACAGCTAGGCGAAAAATATGTGTCTCAGGTCTCCATCTCTCAACTAATGTTGTGATTAACATAGCATCTAACTGAAAGGAAGATCCAAGACGATATATCCCATAAAATCAAGCCAGCTTAAGATAATGAATTACCCTCTCATCTGGTGGAAGGCATGAAACAATGTTCGAAGATGCATTCTAGCAGTCAATGGTTGTTGAGTTTGCAAATGATTAAGCATATTGTTAAGATTAAGAAATCAACACCAAGTTATAAAACTTACCAATTTTAGTTTAGAGTTGTTCTTACATAAGGGACACGCGACCACACATCATCACTACGATGCTCAGCCCGACGCCTAAGGTAATCTTGTACAAGGGGGTCAGGATCTATCTACATGTGGTAAAGAACTTTAATTTTGATTGACTAAACAATATCACAACAAACAAACACAACTTCATATTTCATTGATAAAAAAAAACTTAATAAAAAAACAAACAACTTCATATTTCATTGACAGCTAAACTAAATACAACAAACAAACAACTTCTAATCTCTGCTTGATGACCCAACTTGAGAACGACAACTCCTTCTATTATGACCAAGTTGTCCACAACTTCCGCTACGACTTTTTCCTCTTTCACTTTGATCCATTTCATTTATGATTCTCGAGTTTCTATGTCTTCCACTTGGACGCTTAAAACTTGGATCCGGGACTATTAACGGCCCATCTACTATTGGTCATTCTGTTTGATCGCCAATAGGTTGGAAGTATGGCTTGTACGCCTCAAGATATGAATGTGTGGTGAAAAATCCATCAACAAAGGGCTCAAAGGACCACTTGTGATAATAACAAACAACAAGTATGTGGCAGCGCGGAAACTTCAGCAACTGCCAGGTATGACAACTTCATTGACGTTGTTGTAAACGAACGGTAAAGTTGCGGCGACCGCCCCGGTCTACTCTAGGGACCTGTACCTGATATATTCCTTGCTCAATGTTAAATGGACTCACTGTTGTTGTCATGGCTACATCCTTAAAGTTTTCAATTTTTTGATCTATATGTTGGGATAAGATTAAGTTGTCTTGTATGCGTTTAAAAGCTCGACCACGCCTTGTAACAAAATAACTGTTCAAACGGGCGAACGTTTCTTGCACAATGCCAGTGACTGGAAGAGATCTGGTGCCTTTCATTACCCCGTTGAAACACTCAGACATGTTTGTGGTAATGCATACATATCATAAACCACCGTCATGATGTAGAGACCATTTCTCGAGGCCAATTTCTTGGAGAAACTCACGATATTCACGGTTTTTTTCACCAATTTGGTCAAACCCGGCGGAAAAAGGATGTCGCTCACGGATGTGTGTTGTCACACCCACTAGGAATTTGAGTTGCGAATCTTTATAACGAGTTTGAACATTAGACTTAAGATGACGGATGCAAAACCTATGATATGCATTTGGTGGACTCCATCTTGGATCCGTCATTGCCCTACTTATCCCTGCGTGTCTTTCAGAAATTACACACAAGCCGACTCTATCTATCACATGTTCGCGAATGCAACTCATAAACCATGGCCAACTTTCAGTATTCTCTACTTCCACAAGGGCAAATGCAAGAGGGAAAAGTTGTTCATTTGCATCAACAACCATAGAAATTAGCAGGACGTGCTTGTACTTTCCGTATAAGTGGGTTTCATCAATTGAGATCATAGGACGTCAATGTTTGAAACCAGCAATAGAAGGCCCAAATGCCCAAAGGACGCGTTGAAACATCCTCACAGACCGATCACTTGTTTTTGTTTTTACCCAGTCAACCACTGTACCCGGGTTTGATTGTTGTAGGGCTTCCATATATCGCGATAAATCAGCGTACGAGTGCTTCCAATCTCCATAGATATCAGCAATTGCTTTTTGTTTGCCCTCCCACGCTTTCTTGCAACTTGGAATCACTTTGTATTTCATGTTTATAACTTCTATAATGGTTCGCGGTTTGATTGTAAAGTCTTGGCGAACAAGGTTATGAATCTCATTGTTGATGAATCTGGAAGTTGCATTATGGTTATCGAGTTCTCGCAAATAATAGACACAAGCAGGGATATGAGGCCCGTTATGCCGGTGCACAAACCACAAATCTAGCGCTTGATCAACCCGATGAGCAGAAACTAGCCATGTGTATCCGGTTTTGCTTTTTCTAGCACAATAGACGGTGTAATAATGTGCATCTGCTCTACCTGTCTTGTAAGGGTATCCACTTCTTAGGGAATAACTTCAAAGCTGCATTTTCAAATCGCTCAATGAGTTGAAATATTGACATATATAAAATCCATCAACGTCGTGCATTTGAATGGAAGCATAAGGATCCTCCCATGAATTCATCTGTGTTGATACTGGTTCGACGACGTTGTTCCAGTTTGGGTTGATGGCTTGAGCTCTTATTATTCGATCCGCTTCTGCTACGACTTGGTCATAATCTGGGGCTATATGGTCATCGTCAACGTGACGATCTTCTTCAGTTTTAAGAATCTCATCATCAGTCTCAACACCATTCTGATCAACATGTATATCATCGTCATCAACTTCATTTCCATCTCCATGGCTTGAGGACGCATGTGATGTCGATGGTGTCATGGTGGGATGAGTTGTATGCATGGGAATATTTTCATACCCGGCCATCACAGTTTGCGTGTACTCATTATCCGTCAGCAATCTCGTGTACGTTTTCATGTTTTGCCATAGGGGGTAGTTATTGTTGTCATCCATCTATTTTACATTACGTTAAATTATGGACAACAATGTTTCATATTCAATATTTTTCGTTTAACTAATGATTAACAATATTTTAGTACGTGATAAACTATTATACTAATGACAAAATTATATCGATACTAATCTATTTAGACATTTCTTAAAGAATATATTTAGACTAACATTTTTTACTTATTCTACAAAAATATTTTACTTAAATTATTTTACTTAATCTAAATAAATATTTCCTACTCAATATTCATAGTAAATCTATAAAATTTATATAGTAATCTTAATAAATGTTTCATATTCAATATTTTTCGTTCAATTAATGATTAATAATTTTTAGTGATAAACTATTATACTAATGACAAAATTATATATTAATACTAATCTAGTTAGACATGTCTAAAAAAATATATGTAGACTAACATTTTTTACCTATTCTAAAAAATATATTACTTAAATCTATTTACACATTTCATATTGACATTTCTAAAAAGAATATAATAACATTTATTTTACCCATTCTTTAACTTATCTTAGACTAATTTGTTTACACAATTTTTATTTAATACTAATCTTTGCTAAGTTAACGATATTTTCTTAACTAAATATATTGTAAGCCTAAACTAATCTAACTAAACAAATAACATATCTTAACCCTAAACTAACATTTTTATACTAACAAAATCTTTCATATTATTAAATTTTTAACATTATGTTTTTATATTACACAAAATTACATGACTAATTACAATGATCTAATCTAAGTATATACTAACAAAATATGTAAACTTAAACTAATCTAACTAAACTACTAACATATCTTAACCCTAAACTAACAATTTTATACTAACAAAATATGTAAACTTAAATAATTTGTTTAATATTCTGTTTTTTCTATATTATACAAACTTAAATAACTAATTATAATCATCTAATTACTAACAAAACCCTAACCCTAAATATGCTAATACAAAATTAACAAATATTAAGAAGGAATCACTTACTTGGAGAAAGGTTGCGGTACAGGGTACAAGGGTGGTCCGGCGGTTTCACTAGCGGTCCGTCTGCGGTATAGGGGTGGTCCGGCGGCGGTGCAGCGGTGGTCCAGTGGTCGGGTAGCCTCCTATGAGGTAAGTTTTATAATTTTAATGGAGAAAAAGCAAGAAAGAAAGGAGAGTAGAAGGAGGTAGATGTGAAAATACAAGAAGAAGACGTGAAGATTTATAGGACAAAGAAGAAGCAGTCTTCAATGTCGTCTTCGTCGTCTTCGATGTGGAGAATAACCGTTCAACACCCTCAATAATGGCGAGTAAAATTTTGCGTCAGAGAAAGGAGACACGCGGTTACTCACTGCGTTTTTATTAGTTAAAAACGCGGTGAATCACCGCTTTTTCTGCCACGGGCAGAAAAAGTACAGATGTTTATGCACCGCGTTTCTTCGTAAAGAAATGCAGTGACTCACCGCGCTTTAAATAAATACCTGACACCCTCGTGTATTTTCGGGAAAAACTTTCATCTGAAACTAGTTTCGGAAAAAGTTTTATAATATCGTTTATAACGACAAAGAGTTCATTGAGCTTCCTTCTTTTCTTTCTTGTTCCTTTACGTACAACATCGAACTTACAAAATTTACCCAAATTTTAAAAGCACGTGGAATCTTCCATCAAGTCGGTTTCTCTATCCTTCAGTTTCTCTCACTATTATTAGCTCCAATAAGTACAATATTTTATTTTATTTTTTTTGGTGAAAGGGAGAAAGACTCCCGCTAGAATAAAATCAAAACGGAACTGTTCGGGGTAAAGCGAGACCCCTCGAATCGTTAGACAAGAAATGCAAAGCTCCCGAAGGGGGAGAAACAAGGGAATGAATACCAACAGGAAACTCAAAGGCATAGCGTAGATTCTCCATTTATGATAAGTGCTTTATTCATGCTAGGGTTGTTAACGTAGATTCTCCATTTATGATAAGTGTGGTTTGTGCACCTTCTGATATAAACCGTCACCAGCAGTTTTGGAAGGATATTGACTCTAAAGTTGAAAACACCTTTTCTGTCAACGGGTGACTTTAATTGTATTGTTTATCAACATGCGCGTCAGGGTGGTTCGTGTCATTTACATGGCAACTCGGCGATCTTTTCTTCTTTTATTCAAAAGCATAACCTCCTTGACCCGGGTTACAAATGTCTTGATTTTTGGAAGATTGGATGACGTGAGAGTGGTAATGTTCATAAGCGCCTTGATTGTGTTCTTCTGAGCCCGGATACACATTTTATCCTTCCAAGTGCTATTGTCCAGCACTTAGCGATGTATTCTTCTAATAATTTTTGAAGAACCGAGTAGGGGATTAATAAGGATCGACATACTCTAGAGGGGGGTTGAATAGAGTATGCGAACTTTCGCAATATCGGATATCAAGGCTTTGAAAGGAATCTCAAGGCCTTGAAGTCGATCTTTGTAATTTGTGACAAAACTGTTTCTCAAGATCTTGAAGTAAATCTCAAGGTCTTAGTTCAAAACCTATAAATAGTTATTAGTCACAATATAAACGAAATAAAGTGCGGAAAAGAAAAGATCGACACACGATATGTTTACGAAGTTCAGCTCTAACAGCCTACGTCTGCGCCTAGGGTTTCCGACCCTAAGATTTAACTATCTATTATCTGCTTCGTTTGAGTCCTTCTGTCAATGTAGCCTCACCGCTACGATCTAGTCAACTCGGGTATTGCAATAATAGCCTAGTTACTTCGTAGAGTAACACACTTGAGTATAACACTTATGATAATCCTATATAGCTTATTTTAACTCTCAATAAAAATAAAACCGATAACAACGGAGAGTAAGAAATTGCAGAGAAGAAAGCTTGTAGCGTGTTATGCATGTTCGGTGCCTTGTATAAATTATTTCACATTTTACACATTTATCCATATTTATATGCCAAGATTTGAAGATTTCCTAATAAAATAAAACGTAAGAAGGTGAATAATTCACCATGTATAAATTACTTTGGTACATTTTAATCAAATTATACTAAAAGACATGCATTTGATATATATACAAGACAACGTGTACACATTTATCCATAACATGCGGCGTAAATGCATGTGATATGTACATAATTATCCATAATAGATTCATCTTTATTTTAGATCTGTGTAGGATGAATTAACATGTGGAGTAAATGAGTGCGCTGTCATGCAATTGATACTTGTGTCAATTTTCATTGAACCGGCGCGTAAAAACACTGATTAACAGTACCATTTACGTTTATGGACGAAATAATTAATGGTTGGTGAGTTGTGCACTTTGAACCGGGTCCAATCTTAATTTTCTGGTACCTTAAACTCTTCCAGTTTGGACGTATGCGATGCTATAAATTGGACGCAGCGAACACAGCTTTACTCACTCATCACTTGTATCCCCAAAATGGATCCACTCTCGATCCAATTCAAACCTGAAGGCGAAGTCGCCGAGGACCTCCGCCCCCTGCTGGTGGTCTACAAAGACGGCCGAATCCAACGCTTCTTCGGCACAGCCACCGTTCCGCCTTCCTCCTCCGACGACGCCGTCCAGTCCAAAGACGTCCAGATCTCGCCGGAGCTCTCAGCTCGTCTCTACCTCCCTAAATCAGCCAGCAGCAACGTCAAACTCCCTCTCCTCATCTACTTCCATGGCGGAGGCTTCGTAATTGAGTCAGCCAAGTCTCCGACATACCACAACTACCTCAACCGCGTCGCAGTCGAGGCTTCCGCTGTAATCGTCTCCGTCGACTACCGCCTAGCTCCGGAGAACCCCCTCCCGACCGCCTTCTACGACTCCTGGTCCACCGTCCTCTGGTCGCTTTCCCTCTCCGACCCCTGGCTATCCGAATTCGCAGATCTGAATCGCGTATTTTTCGCCGGCGATAGCGCTGGTGCTAACATCGCTCACCACATGGCCATCCGGTTCGGAAAGTCCGGTCCAGATGGAGCTAAAGCTAACCTCGTCGGGTTGGTTCTGACTCATCCCTTTTTCTTGAACAACGATGAACCGGAGCCGAACGCAAACCCTAAAAGCGTTGCAGAGATAGAGTTTGCGAAAAAGTTTTGGAGGTTTCTTTGCCCGGAGGAACGTGCGATGGATCATCCATGGATCAATCCGGGTGTAGATGGGAGTTTGGCGGCGGTGGCGGCGAAGAAGACGGTGGTGTTTGTAGCGGAGGAGGACTCTGTGAGGGATATAGGGTATAGGTACGCAGAGCTGCTGCGGGAGAGTGGGTGGCCAGGAGGGGTCCACGTGGTGGAGCACTTTAAGGTGGGCCATGTCTTCCACCTGCTCACCCCTGAAAACTCCAACTGCAAGGAGATGATGAATGAATTGGTTGAGTTTATGAATCAAGATTAATTAGGATATTTGAGTTGCTTCGATATCTTGCTGCTAATGCCAAGAGCATCAAATACAAACGAACGTTGTTTCTTGGATTATGATTCTAAGATATCTGAATCCTACAAAACATTTTCAAATTTGTGATTCACTCAAAATAAACATTTTCAGTGTTAAAAAAAACTCATGTAATTAGCCGGAACCCAAACTCCATGGAAGCTCGGAAAGGAAGGTCTTTTTTTTAACCTTTCCGAAAAGAAAAAAAAGGAAGGTCTTTTTAACAACCTCAATCTGTACTTGCTTTAATCATTCATCCTTGTTTAGCAACATTGAAATTTGAAGCACATTCCAAAAACTACACAATTCAAGCCTACTAATCGAACACTTACCCTAGGTGGCAAAATTATTCGATCAAACTAATTCGAAGATTCTATTTGAAAAAATCCGAAAATATTCGGCAATTGGTGATCCAAATCTGATCCGAGCATATTTTTCGGATCATCGGATCGGATACGGATTGAGGTTTGGAGGAAAAAAAAAAGCCGGATCGAATATATCCGACTATTCTAATAATAAATACTCAGATCGGATATCCGATCCGGTTAAAACTGTCGGATATCCGGGTGCTCTCCGATCGGACTTTTATAAGATTGTCGGATCGGATATCCGGAAATGTCACCCCTGCTTGACATAAAGCCAAAGTGAACCTACACACAAGATTTTCTTAGTCCTTCCTAAAACCAATTGACAATAAAAGGAGCTAAAATTTATATATGAGGTTCACGTATTACCATATTGTATACCACATTGTAAATGTGAGACATTTTCACACTCATCAGTCATCTACATAATCAAGGTAATGATTTCTCGAATAATGCTCTGACTTTTAGTATGCTTCCATGTGTTTAACTTTCTTTACGTGGATTGGTAGACGTTGTCATCTACATGTTCAAGGTAACGATTTCTGGGAATTTTGCTATAAACATTGGTTTTCCTCCAATTTGTACAAAAATCTAATTTAATAACAAGACAAATGAACACACATCAGATATTAAGCTGTGAACAAAATGATTTGCTATAAGCAGTTGTTTTCTTTACGGCATATATGCGTGTTCAAGTGTTGAACCATGAACCTCCAAATTGAGCTTGAATTCTTCGCCGTTATAAACGATATTATAAAACTTTTGCCGAAACTAGGTTCGGATCAAAGTTTTTTCAGAAAATACACGAGGGTGTCAGGTTCAGATTAAAAGCGCGGTGAGTCACCGCGTTTCTTCTGTAAAGAAACGCGGTGCGTAACCATCGCGTTAAAAAATCAGACGGAAATTTTTTTCAAAAATAAATAAAGGAAAGAAACGGGGTCACTGACTGGTGATCGATAAAATCCTAGGTTGTTGTGTTTTAGCTTAGGTCAAAGTAGAAGTTCTAACGTTACACTAACAAGTTTATGTATAGCGCAAGTAAGGGTTGAACCCAAGAGAGTTAAGTTGATGTTTCGATTAAATTCAATTATATATTGATATTGTAACCAAATAAGGGGGGTTATGAATTGAAATTTAGCAAGACAAAAGCATAAGAAACAAGTAAAGATGTAAATGAATTGATGAGAAAATGACTACACTAGGTTGATCCTTAGCATGCAATGCTACTTTGGTTTGGTCTTTTTATAAATATTTCAGCAATGTTCTCGTCTTGATTATATATATGTGTTGAGCCAACCGGCATCGATCAACACAACTTAACAAGTTAATGTTCCGTAAACCTACAAGAACAAGTCACAAGTTAGCTTTCAAACAAAGACAAAGAGATATAACGAGAAGAATAAAACCATTACATTTTATTTATATTTATATTCATTTTCCTTAAAGTAATCACAGCCAGCTTTTACCTAAAGGTTTTTTACTAGATTAAAGACTCGAACCCGGAATCAATTAATCCTAGTTCTGTGCATGCAATTAGACACTAAGGTGATCAAACTAAGTGGTAAGAAACATGCAATTGATAGTTAAAGCACAAGGAATATAAAACATACGACTGAATAATAATATTTATTTTAACAAAGACTTACAACCAAAGCAGTAATGCAACTTCAAAACCAACTCAATGTAGCAAGGAGATTAGAAACACATTACACAAGAGAAGTAAGGAAAAAGAGAGAATAATGGGAAATTGGGTGGATGATTCTATCAATCAGTCATGGACCTATTTATAATAGAATTTACACTAAATGGGAGTAAATGGCCGGCTTAAACAATCACCTTTAATGCCATAAAGGTGGTACAAACAACCGGAGTAAAGTCTCTGACGCTAAACCGTAGGAGCGGGCTTCATAGCCGCAGGGGCGGTTTAGGCCAAAACGCTTGGTGTTCTTCATGGCCGCAGAGGCGACCTAGCAATTCTATAGGGGCGGATCTTTAATGTTCTTCAAACGCCCGACTCTTCTTTTTTTGTCGCTTCTGATGTCGAGCTGCAGGGGCGGTCCAATGTCACCGCAGGGGCGGTGATACTCTTCGTTCTGGGCGCTGGCGAAGGCGCATGCTGCGTTACGGAGTGCAGTGTCACCCGCAGGGGCGGTGACACTGCTCTGCGGGGGCGGTGTGGCACCAGAAGCTTGTCTTCGTGAATGGTCTTCAACTCCCAAATGCTTCTAACTTCCTTTTATGCTTCTTTTAGACTTCTTCTTCCGGATTAAGAAGTTAGTAGCACAAACCGACTCTAACACAATGAAAATACTCTAAAAGCTAACCTAAATGATAGTGATTTCATCACCTATCACTGACCGCGTTTTCTTTCATAAAAAAAATAAATACAAGAAACGCGGTCAACGACCGCGTTTCTATTATTATTTTTTTTTAAAAATACTTGCTCTAGTATATAAGTACGCGAAAGAGATGAAATATGAGTTGGCAACCCTTTTAATTTAAAGTCCAAGTAACTTCAATTTTTGTCCCTTCTTACCAACATTTACCATTAATTAATTCCACACATTCATATTTTTCATCACATTATATTTTATATTTCAGTAATTGTCGTCTTGTATTCCAATTATAATTGATTTTGACATTTTTGCTGGCTGGTTGCATGGCAATCTAACACTCAAGTCGTCTCTTTCCTTTGGTTTTATGCATTCTAAAATATAATATATTTATGTCATTGCAATCTTAATATACCATTTTTATTTAATATAATATTTTATGTTTTCTACTTGTCTAGAAATATGTATTTATGTATTCATTTAGATACACTTGTCAATCTAACAACACAACAATGAGGAACCTAATTTAGTTTGTTTACCAAATATAAAAGGGCACGTTATACTTTTTCATTTGTTTCCGAAACTTTTATTTTTTTTTTTCTGTTTTTACTAGTTAGTGTTATTTAAATTAAAAATAATTGTTCTCTCCACTAATTTTTTTTAATAGTGAAACAATAAATGAAAATAAAAAAACATAATTATTAAAACAAGTACAATCAACAAATGCATCATTCATTAGTTTATAAAAAAAATAAATGCATCATTCATTACTTTATCAAAAAAAAACAAATGCATCATTCATCTTCATCATCTTCGTCACTTTCATCGATAACTGACATGTTTTAGCCTTGATAATTTGTAGACGGACCAATATGCCTGATAGGGTCTGTATATGAATGACGACGAGGAAGAGGGGGGGATACAAAAGGCTGTGAGAATGTCCCAAACTGCGACATGCTCTCAGATGGATATGAATATGGCATGCTCTCCATAATGCTAACAAATCTTGAGCCGGTGAAGTACCCCGACGGCCCTGGCTTAGCACCCGAGCCCGAAGCACCTCCATATATAGGAGGAGTGCTATCGAGTAAACTAGTCATGTGACCCCGTGATGTAAAATCTGGTTGGGTCTGGAGTTGAGCATGGGAGGTGTTGCTTGTGGATAATGCGTCGCCAGTGGAGGTGTCCCCTGTGATGTACCAGCGCCATGTGAACTTGGATGCTGGTAGTAAGACGGATGAAAGGGTAGGTGACTAAGTATATCTGCGCCTTGTGAACTCACGTAGTCATAGTACCTTGAAACTCCACTCATCATATCCCCATATTGCTGTTGTGAGTGCAACTGTGAAGCTTGGTCAACAGTTTCTCTTCCTCTGCTTGTTACGTCAGAAATATATTGACATTGAAGAAAAAATAAATAATTATACCAAGAACTAATTGATTAACTATATGTTTATTAGTGAAATACTCACGCTGGCATAAAGATCAGGAGCGACAGGCTGATAATGGGCAAGTGATGTCTGTCCTGAAGGGCTGATCAAAATACGCGTCCTACTCGTGTACCAAGTCATATAGTCATGTAAGAAGTTTGGCACACTTTCAGATGGGTAAGAATGTGCTATAGTTTCTGCGCGCCTCTACCACTTAGCGATGTAGGTGTTATGAAAAATTGCTCAATCAGTATGATGTTGGCCCCTTCTATCAACAACGTGCAACTCCTTCTTGTAAGCACATGAAATAGGTGGGATTTGCACTTGCCCAAACTGTCTCAAAACACGCGCAGGCCGATGATGCTCCACTATATCAAAACATATCATGGGTGTCTCACTCCTCCAAATATGTCGACCTTGACAACAAATAGGAGCAAGGGCATCCAAAATATCGTTTGTATATCGCACCCATACAAACTACAAAAACATTTTGGTGAGAAAAACATGTATAATTTACAAGATTATGTGGTTAAAGAATATTAGATCTAACCTCATCAGGCCTCTGACTGTCTAGGGCATCCCGATAATACGCCAGATTTTTAAGGGCGTGTTCATATGAGAATATGTGGCCTACCCATCTATAATATTTTAAAAATAAAAAAGAATTTTATCATTGATATAAACGTATATATACAACCGAAAAATTATCAATTTATATACCTCATAGCCAACGCATCTACTCTGCGAAGAAAGTGATCACCAAGTGGAGGTGGGTGTAGATCCGCTGGTGGATGCCTCTGTCTCCTATTCCTTCTCGCAGCATTCCAACGATCTGCTTTAGTACCTTGAGTTGGGTAAAACGAGCATTGTGGTCTTCCTATGGGGCTCCTCTCCCACGACCATAACAACAATTGTTTAATGAATATTAGAATGTAAAATAAGTTAATTTATTTACCAAAAGATGTTCAATATTTAGGGTTTACTTGCAATAAGATCAATGGTCCTGTAATCTCGTATTTTTCTTTATGGGCCGATTTACATAGTTGTCTGTAGAGAAAAGCCAACGTCGTAGAACCCCAACTGTATCGACCGTTGCAACTAGATCCCCCAGCAATGGGAGGTACAAAAGCTGTATAGAGCCACCAGTGCTATCTGCAAAGATCATTGCACCCATGAGCAACAATATATATGCTCGAGCATGACGTTGCATTATGACCTCATCAGCATCATCTGGGAGACCTTGTGCAATGAACCTCCGTAGCCACGAAAATTTTAAAGATGAACCCTTAATTTCACTCGGATCCGGGCGCTCTCCAAGAAGCAACTCAACAACTCTCCCCCACTGGTAGTCTGCACTACCAGTCACAGCAGGTTCATCTATGTTAAGACCCAACAATACTACGACGTCCTGAAGTGTGATCGTCGCCTCACCGACAGCTAGGCGAAAAATATGTGTCTCAGGTCTCCATCTCTCAACTAATGTTGTGATTAACATAGCATCTAACTGAAAGGAAGATCCAAGACGGTATATCCCATAAAATCAAGCCAGCTTAAGATAATGAATTACCCTCTCATCTGGTGGAAGGCATGAAACAATGTTCGAAGATGCATTCTAGCAGTCAATGGTTGTTGAGTTTGCAAATGATTAAGCATATTGTTAAGATTAAGAAATCAACACCAAGTTATAAAACTTACCAATTTTAGTTTAGAGTTGTTCTTACATAAGGGACACGCGACCACACATCATCACTACGATGCTCAGCCCGACGCCTAAGGTAATCTTGTACAAGGGGGTCAGGATCTATCTACATGTGGTAAAGAACTTTAATTTTGATTGACTAAACAATATCACAACAAACAAACACAACTTCATATTTCATTGATAAAAAAAAACTTAATAAAAAAACAAACAACTTCATATTTCATTGACAGCTAAACTAAATACAACAAACAAACAACTTCTAATCTCTGCTTGATGACCCAACTTGAGAACGACAACTCCTTCTATTATGACCAAGTTGTCCACAACTTCCGCTACGACTTTTTCCTCTTTCACTTTGATCCATTTCATTTATGATTCTCGAGTTTCTATGTCTTCCACTTGGACGCTTAAAACTTGGATCCGGGACTATTAACGGCCCATCTACTATTGGTCATTCTGTTTGATCGCCAATAGGTTGGAAGTATGGCTTGTACGCCTCAAGATATGAATGTGTGGTGAAAAATCCATCAACAAAGGGCTCAAAGGACCACTTGTGATAATAACAAACAACAAGTATGTGGCAGCGCGGAAACTTCAGCAACTGCCAGGTATGACAACTTCATTGACGTTGTTGTAAACGAACGGTAAAGTTGCGGCGACCGCCCCGGTCTACTCTAGGGACCTGTACCTGATATATTCCTTGCTCAATGTTAAATGGACTCACTGTTGTTGTCATGGCTACATCCTTAAAGTTTTCAATTTTTTGATCTATATGTTGGGATAAGATTAAGTTGTCTTGTATGCGTTTAAAAGCTCGACCACGCCTTGTAACAAAATAACTGTTCAAACGGGCGAACGTTTCTTGCACAATGCCAGTGACTGGAAGAGATCTGGTGCCTTTCATTACCCCGTTGAAACACTCAGACATGTTTGTGGTAATGCATACATATCATAAACCACCGTCATGATGTAGAGACCATTTCTCGAGGCCAATTTCTTGGAGAAACTCACGATATTCACGGTTTTTTTCACCAATTTGGTCAAACCCGGCGGAAAAAGGATGTCGCTCACGGATGTGTGTTGTCACACCCACTAGGAATTTGAGTTGCGAATCTTTATAACGAGTTTGAACATTAGACTTAAGATGACGGATGCAAAACCTATGATATGCATTTGGTGGACTCCATCTTGGATCCGTCATTGCCCTACTTATCCCTGCGTGTCTTTCAGAAATTACACACAAGCCGACTCTATCTATCACATGTTCGCGAATGCAACTCATAAACCATGGCCAACTTTCAGTATTCTCTACTTCCACAAGGGCAAATGCAAGAGGGAAAAGTTGTTCATTTGCATCAACAACCATAGAAATTAGCAGGACGTGCTTGTACTTTCCGTATAAGTGGGTTTCATCAATTGAGATCATAGGACGTCAATGTTTGAAACCAGCAATAGAAGGCCCAAATGCCCAAAGGACGCGTTGAAACATCCTCACAGACCGATCACTTGTTTTTGTTTTTACCCAGTCAACCACTGTACCCGGGTTTGATTGTTGTAGGGCTTCCATATATCGCGATAAATCAGCGTACGAGTGCTTCCAATCTCCATAGATATCAGCAATTGCTTTTTGTTTGCCCTCCCACGCTTTCTTGCAACTTGGAATCACTTTGTATTTCATGTTTATAACTTCTATAATGGTTCGCGGTTTGATTGTAAAGTCTTGGCGAACAAGGTTATGAATCTCATTGTTGATGAATCTGGAAGTTGCATTATGGTTATCGAGTTCTCGCAAATAATAGACACAAGCAGGGATATGAGGCCCGTTATGCCGGTGCACAAACCACAAATCTAGCGCTTGATCAACCCGATGAGCAGAAACTAGCCATGTGTATCCGGTTTTGCTTTTTCTAGCACAATAGACGGTGTAATAATGTGCATCTGCTCTACCTGTCTTGTAAGGGTATCCACTTCTTAGGGAATAACTTCAAAGCTGCATTTTCAAATCGCTCAATGAGTTGAAATATTGACATATATAAAATCCATCAACGTCGTGCATTTGAATGGAAGCATAAGGATCCTCCCATGAATTCATCTGTGTTGATACTGGTTCGACGACGTTGTTCCAGTTTGGGTTGATGGCTTGAGCTCTTATTATTCGATCCGCTTCTGCTACGACTTGGTCATAATCTGGGGCTATATGGTCATCGTCAACGTGACGATCTTCTTCAGTTTTAAGAATCTCATCATCAGTCTCAACACCATTCTGATCAACATGTATATCATCGTCATCAACTTCATTTCCATCTCCATGGCTTGAGGACGCATGTGATGTCGATGGTGTCATGGTGGGATGAGTTGTATGCATGGGAATATTTTCATACCCGGCCATCACAGTTTGCGTGTACTCATTATCCGTCAGCAATCTCGTGTACGTTTTCATGTTTTGCCATAGGGGGTAGTTATTGTTGTCATCCATCTATTTTACATTACGTTAAATTATGGACAACAATGTTTCATATTCAATATTTTTCGTTTAACTAATGATTAACAATATTTTAGTACGTGATAAACTATTATACTAATGACAAAATTATATCGATACTAATCTATTTAGACATTTCTTAAAGAATATATTTAGACTAACATTTTTTACTTATTCTACAAAAATATTTTACTTAAATTATTTTACTTAATCTAAATAAATATTTCCTACTCAATATTCATAGTAAATCTATAAAATTTATATAGTAATCTTAATAAATGTTTCATATTCAATATTTTTCGTTCAATTAATGATTAATAATTTTTAGTGATAAACTATTATACTAATGACAAAATTATATATTAATACTAATCTAGTTAGACATGTCTAAAAAAATATATGTAGACTAACATTTTTTACCTATTCTAAAAAATATATTACTTAAATCTATTTACACATTTCATATTGACATTTCTAAAAAGAATATAATAACATTTATTTTACCCATTCTTTAACTTATCTTAGACTAATTTGTTTACACAATTTTTATTTAATACTAATCTTTGCTAAGTTAACGATATTTTCTTAACTAAATATATTGTAAGCCTAAACTAATCTAACTAAACAAATAACATATCTTAACCCTAAACTAACATTTTTATACTAACAAAATCTTTCATATTATTAAATTTTTAACATTATGTTTTTATATTACACAAAATTACATGACTAATTACAATGATCTAATCTAAGTATATACTAACAAAATATGTAAACTTAAACTAATCTAACTAAACTACTAACATATCTTAACCCTAAACTAACAATTTTATACTAACAAAATATGTAAACTTAAATAATTTGTTTAATATTCTGTTTTTTCTATATTATACAAACTTAAATAACTAATTATAATCATCTAATTACTAACAAAACCCTAACCCTAAATATGCTAATACAAAATTAACAAATATTAAGAAGGAATCACTTACTTGGAGAAAGGCTGCGGTACAGGGTACAAGGGTGGTCCGGCGGTTTCACTAGCGGTCCGTCTGCGGTATAGGGGTGGTCCGGCGGCGGTGCAGCGGTGGTCCAGTGGTCGGGTAGCCTCCTATGAGGTAAGTTTTATAATTTTAATGGAGAAAAAGCAAGAAAGAAAGGAGAGTAGAAGGAGGTAGATGTGAAAATACAAGAAGAAGACGTGAAGATTTATAGGACAAAGAAGAAGCAGTCTTCAATGTCGTCTTCGTCGTCTTCGATGTGGAGAATAACCGTTCAACACCCTCAATAATGGCGAGTAAAATTTTGCGTCAGAGAAAGGAGACACGCGGTTACTCACTGCGTTTTTATTAGTTAAAAACGCGGTGAATCACCGCTTTTTCTGCCACGGGCAGAAAAAGTACAGATGTTTATGCACCGCGTTTCTTCGTAAAGAAATGCAGTGACTCACCGCGCTTTAAATAAATACCTGACACCCTCGTGTATTTTCGGGAAAAACTTTCATCTGAAACTAGTTTCGGAAAAAGTTTTATAATATCGTTTATAACGACAAAGAGTTCATTGAGCTTCCTTCTTTTCTTTCTTGTTCCTTTACGTACAACATCGAACTTACAAAATTTACCCAAATTTTAAAAGCACGTGGAATCTTCCATCAAGTCGGTTTCTCTATCCTTCAGTTTCTCTCACTATTATTAGCTCCAATAAGTACAATATTTTATTTTATTTTTTTTGGTGAAAGGGAGAAAGACTCCCTCTAGAATAAAATCAAAACGGAACTGTTCGGGGTAAAGCGAGACCCCTCGAATCGTTAGACAAGAAATGCAAAGCTCCCGAAGGGGGAGAAACAAGGGAATGAATACCAACAGGAAACTCAAAGGCATAGCGTAGATTCTCCATTTATGATAAGTGCTTTATTCATGCTAGGGTTGTTAACGTAGATTCTCCATTTATGATAAGTGTGGTTTGTGCACCTTCTGATATAAACCGTCACCAGCAGTTTTGGAAGGATATTGACTCTAAAGTTGAAAACACCTTTTCTGTCAACGGGTGACTTTAATTGTATTGTTTATCAACATGCGCGTCAGGGTGGTTCGTGTCATTTACATGGCAACTCGGCGATCTTTTCTTCTTTTATTCAAAAGCATAACCTCCTTGACCCGGGTTACAAATGTCTTGATTTTTGGAAGATTGGATGACGTGAGAGTGGTAATGTTCATAAGCGCCTTGATTGTGTTCTTCTGAGCCCGGATACACATTTTATCCTTCCAAGTGCTATTGTCCAGCACTTAGCGATGTATTCTTCTAATAATTTTTGAAGAACCGAGTAGGGGATTAATAAGGATCGACATACTCTAGAGGGGGGTTGAATAGAGTATGCGAACTTTCGCAATATCGGATATCAAGGCTTTGAAAGGAATCTCAAGGCCTTGAAGTCGATCTTTGTAATTTGTGACAAAACTGTTTCTCAAGATCTTGAAGTAAATCTCAAGGTCTTAGTTCAAAACCTATAAATAGTTATTAGTCACAATATAAACGAAATAAAGTGCGGAAAAGAAAAGATCGACACACGATATGTTTACGAAGTTCAGCTCTAACAGCCTACGTCTGCGCCTAGGGTTTCCGACCCTAAGATTTAACTATCTATTATCTGCTTCGTTTGAGTCCTTCTGTCAATGTAGCCTCACCGCTACGATCTAGTCAACTCGGGTATTGCAATAATAGCCTAGTTACTTCGTAGAGTAACACACTTGAGTATAACACTTATGATAATCCTATATAGCTTATTTTAACTCTCAATAAAAATAAAACCGATAACAACGGAGAGTAAGAAATTGCAGAGAAGAAAGCTTGTAGCGTGTTATGCATGTTCGGTGCCTTGTATAAATTATTTCACATTTTACACATTTATCCATATTTATATGCCAAGATTTGAAGATTTCCTAATAAAATAAAACGTAAGAAGGTGAATAATTCACCATGTATAAATTACTTTGGTACATTTTAATCAAATTATACTAAAAGACATGCATTTGATATATATACAAGACAACGTGTACACATTTATCCATAACATGCGGCGTAAATGCATGTGATATGTACATAATTATCCATAATAGATTCATCTTTATTTTAGATCTGTGTAGGATGAATTAACACGTGGAGTAAATGAGTGCGCTGTCATGCAATTGATACTTGTGTCAATTTTCATTGAACCGGCGCGTAAAAACACTGATTAACAGTACCATTTACGTTTATGGACGAAATAATTAATGGTTGGTGAGTTGTGCACTTTGAACCGGGTCCAATCTTAATTTTCTGGTACCTTAAACTCTTCCAGTTTGGACGTATGCGATGCTATAAATTGGACGCAGCGAACACAGCTTTACTCACTCATCACTTGTATCCCCAAAATGGATCCACTCTCGATCCAATTCAAACCTGAAGGCGAAGTCGCCGAGGACCTCCGCCCCCTGCTGGTGGTCTACAAAGACGGCCGAATCCAACGCTTCTTCGGCACAGCCACCGTTCCGCCTTCCTCCTCCGACGACGCCGTCCAGTCCAAAGACGTCCAGATCTCGCCGGAGCTCTCAGCTCGTCTCTACCTCCCTAAATCAGCCAGCAGCAACGTCAAACTCCCTCTCCTCATCTACTTCCATGGCGGAGGCTTCGTAATTGAGTCAGCCAAGTCTCCGACATACCACAACTACCTCAACCGCGTCGCAGTCGAGGCTTCCGCTGTAATCGTCTCCGTCGACTACCGCCTAGCTCCGGAGAACCCCCTCCCGACCGCCTTCTACGACTCCTGGTCCACCGTCCTCTGGTCGCTTTCCCTCTCCGACCCCTGGCTATCCGAATTCGCAGATCTGAATCGCGTATTTTTCGCCGGCGATAGCGCTGGTGCTAACATCGCTCACCACATGGCCATCCGGTTCGGAAAGTCCGGTCCAGATGGAGCTAAAGCTAACCTCGTCGGGTTGGTTCTGACTCATCCCTTTTTCTTGAACAACGATGAACCGGAGCCGAACGCAAACCCTAAAAGCGTTGCAGAGATAGAGTTTGCGAAAAAGTTTTGGAGGTTTCTTTGCCCGGAGGAACGTGCGATGGATCATCCATGGATCAATCCGGGTGTAGATGGGAGTTTGGCGGCGGTGGCGGCGAAGAAGACGGTGGTGTTTGTAGCGGAGGAGGACTCTGTGAGGGATATAGGGTATAGGTACGCAGAGCTGCTGCGGGAGAGTGGGTGGCCAGGAGGGGTCCACGTGGTGGAGCACTTTAAGGTGGGCCATGTCTTCCACCTGCTCACCCCTGAAAACTCCAACTGCAAGGAGATGATGAATGAATTGGTTGAGTTTATGAATCAAGATTAATTAGGATATTTGAGTTGCTTCGATATCTTGCTGCTAATGCCAAGAGCATCAAATACAAACGAACGTTGTTTCTTGGATTATGATTCTAAGATATCTGAATCCTACAAAACATTTTCAAATTTGTGATTCACTCAAAATAAACATTTTCAGTGTTAAAAAAAACTCATGTAATTAGCCGGAACCCAAACTCCATGGAAGCTCGGAAAGGAAGGTCTTTTTTTTAACCTTTCCGAAAAGAAAAAAAAGGAAGGTCTTTTTAACAACCTCAATCTGTACTTGCTTTAATCATTCATCCTTGTTTAGCAACATTGAAATTTGAAGCACATTCCAAAAACTACACAATTCAAGCCTACTAATCGAACACTTACCCTAGGTGGCAAAATTATTCGATCAAACTAATTCGAAGATTCTATTTGAAAAAATCCGAAAATATTCGGCAATTGGTGATCCAAATCTGATCCGAGCATATTTTTCGGATCATCGGATCGGATACGGATTGAGGTTTGGAGGAAAAAAAAAAGCCGGATCGAATATATCCGACTATTCTAATAATAAATACTCAGATCGGATATCCGATCCGGTTAAAACTGTCGGATATCCGGGTGCTCTCCGATCGGACTTTTATAAGATTGTCGGATCGGATATCCGGAAATGTCACCCCTGCTTGACATAAAGCCAAAGTGAACCTACACACAAGATTTTCTTAGTCCTTCCTAAAACCAATTGACAATAAAAGGAGCTAAAATTTATATATGAGGTTCACGTATTACCATATTGTATACCACATTGTAAATGTGAGACATTTTCACACTCATCAGTCATCTACATAATCAAGGTAATGATTTCTCGAATAATGCTCTGACTTTTAGTATGCTTCCATGTGTTTAACTTTCTTTACGTGGATTGGTAGACGTTGTCATCTACATGTTCAAGGTAACGATTTCTGGGAATTTTGCTATAAACATTGGTTTTCCTCCAATTTGTACAAAAATCTAATTTAATAACAAGACAAATGAACACACATCAGATATTAAGCTGTGAACAAAATGATTTGCTATAAGCAGTTGTTTTCTTTACGGCATATATGCGTGTTCAAGTGTTGAACCATGAACCTCCAAATTGAGCTTGAATTCTTCGCCGTTATAAACGATATTATAAAACTTTTGCCGAAACTAGGTTCGGATCAAAGTTTTTTCAGAAAATACACGAGGGTGTCAGGTTCAGATTAAAAGCGCGGTGAGTCACCGCGTTTCTTCTGTAAAGAAACGCGGTGCGTAACCATCGCGTTAAAAAATCAGACGGAAATTTTTTTCAAAAATAAATAAAGGAAAGAAACGGGGTCACTGACTGGTGATCGATAAAATCCTAGGTTGTTGTGTTTTAGCTTAGGTCAAAGTAGAAGTTCTAACGTTACACTAACAAGTTTATGTATAGCGCAAGTAAGGGTTGAACCCAAGAGAGTTAAGTTGATGTTTCGATTAAATTCAATTATATATTGATATTGTAACCAAATAAGGGGGGTTATGAATTGAAATTTAGCAAGACAAAAGCATAAGAAACAAGTAAAGATGTAAATGAATTGATGAGAAAATGACTACACTAGGTTGATCCTTAGCATGCAATGCTACTTTGGTTTGGTCTTTTTATAAATATTTCAGCAATGTTCTCGTCTTGATTATATATATGTGTTGAGCCAACCGGCATCGATCAACACAACTTAACAAGTTAATGTTCCGTAAACCTACAAGAACAAGTCACAAGTTAGCTTTCAAACAAAGACAAAGAGATATAACGAGAAGAATAAAACCATTACATTTTATTTATATTTATATTCATTTTCCTTAAAGTAATCACAGCCAGCTTTTACCTAAAGGTTTTTTACTAGATTAAAGACTCGAACCCGGAATCAATTAATCCTAGTTCTGTGCATGCAATTAGACACTAAGGTGATCAAACTAAGTGGTAAGAAACATGCAATTGATAGTTAAAGCACAAGGAATATAAAACATACGACTGAATAATAATATTTATTTTAACAAAGACTTACAACCAAAGCAGTAATGCAACTTCAAAACCAACTCAATGTAGCAAGGAGATTAGAAAAACATTACACAAGAGAAGTAAGGAAAAAGAGAGAATAATGGGAAATTGGGTGGATGATTCTATCAATCAGTCATGGACCTATTTATAATAGAATTTACACTAAATGGGAGTAAATGGCCGGCTTAAACAATCACCTTTAATGCCATAAAGGTGGTACAAACAACCGGAGTAAAGTCTCTGACGCTAAACCGTAGGAGCGGGCTTCATAGCCGCAGGGGCGGTTTAGGCCAAAACGCTTGGTGTTCTTCATGGCCGCAGAGGCGACCTAGCAATTCTATAGGGGCGGATCTTTAATGTTCTTCAAACGCCCGACTCTTCTTTTTTTGTCGCTTCTGATGTCGAGCTGCAGGGGCGGTCCAATGTCACCGCAGGGGCGGTGATACTCTTCGTTCTGGGCGCTGGCGAAGGCGCATGCTGCGTTACGGAGTGCAGTGTCACCCGCAGGGGCGGTGACACTGCTCTGCGGGGGCGGTGTGGCACCAGAAGCTTGTCTTCGTGAATGGTCTTCAACTCCCAAATGCTTCTAACTTCCTTTTATGCTTCTTTTAGACTTCTTCTTCCGGATTAAGAAGTTAGTAGCACAAACCGACTCTAACACAATGAAAATACTCTAAAAGCTAACCTAAATGATAGTGATTTCATCACCTATCACTGACCGCGTTTTCTTTCATAAAAAAAATAAATACAAGAAACGCGGTCAACGACCGCGTTTCTATTATTATTTTTTTTAAAAAAATACTTGCTCTAGTATATAAGTACGCGAAAGAGATGAAATATGAGTTGGCAACCCTTTTAATTTAAAGTCCAAGTAACTTCAATTTTTGTCCCTTCTTACCAACATTTACCATTAATTAATTCCACACATTCATATTTTTCATCACATTATATTTTATATTTCAGTAATTGTCGTCTTGTATTCCAATTATAATTGATTTTGACATTTTTGCTGGCTGGTTGCATGGCAATCTAACACTCAAGTCGTCTCTTTCCTTTGGTTTTATGCATTCTAAAATATAATATATTTATGTCATTGCAATCTTAATATACCATTTTTATTTAATATAATATTTTATGTTTTCTACTTGTCTAGAAATATGTATTTATGTATTCATTTAGATACACTTGTCAATCTAACAACACAACAATGAGGAACCTAATTTAGTTTGTTTACCAAATATAAAAGGGCACGTTATACTTTTTCATTTGTTTCCGAAACTTTTATTTTTTTTTTTCTGTTTTTACTAGTTAGTGTTATTTAAA
Source organism: Fagopyrum homotropicum (assembly GCA_033239125.1). NCBI lineage: Eukaryota > Viridiplantae > Streptophyta > Magnoliopsida > Caryophyllales > Polygonaceae > Fagopyrum > Fagopyrum homotropicum. The sequence continues at coordinate 140,093,158 of BSWB01000003.1, read as the reverse complement.
TTAAAAATAATTGTTCTCTCCACTAATTTTTTTTAATAGTGAAACAATAAATGAAAATAAAAAACATAATTATTAAAACAAGTACAATCAACAAATGCATCATTCATTAGTTTATAAAAAAAATAAATGCATCATTCATTACTTTATCAAAAAAAAACAAATGCATCATTCATCTTCATCATCTTCGTCACTTTCATCGATAACTGACATGTTTTAGCCTTGATAATTTGTAGACGGACCAATATGCCTGATAGGGTCTGTATATGAATGACGACGAGGAAGAGGGGGGGATACAAAAGGCTGTGAGAATGTCCCAAACTGCGACATGCTCTCAGATGGATATGAATATGGCATGCTCTCCATAATGCTAACAAATCTTGAGCCGGTGAAGTACCCCGACGGCCCTGGCTTAGCACCCGAGCCCGAAGCACCTCCATATATAGGAGGAGTGCTATCGAGTAAACTAGTCATGTGACCCCGTGATGTAAAATCTGGTTGGGTCTGGAGTTGAGCATGGGAGGTGTTGCTTGTGGATAATGCGTCGCCAGTGGAGGTGTCCCCTGTGATGTACCAGCGCCATGTGAACTTGGATGCTGGTAGTAAGACGGATGAAAGGGTAGGTGACTAAGTATATCTGCGCCTTGTGAACTCACGTAGTCATAGTACCTTGAAACTCCACTCATCATATCCCCATATTGCTGTTGTGAGTGCAACTGTGAAGCTTGGTCAACAGTTTCTCTTCCTCTGCTTGTTACGTCAGAAATATATTGACATTGAAGAAAAAATAAATAATTATACCAAGAACTAATTGATTAACTATATGTTTATTAGTGAAATACTCACGCTGGCATAAAGATCAGGAGCGACAGGCTGATAATGGGCAAGTGATGTCTGTCCTGAAGGGCTGATCAAAATACGCGTCCTACTCGTGTACCAAGTCATATAGTCATGTAAGAAGTTTGGCACACTTTCAGATGGGTAAGAATGTGCTATAGTTTCTGCGCGCCTCTACCACTTAGCGATGTAGGTGCTATGAAAAATTGCTCAATCAGTATGATGTTGGCCCCTTCTATCAACAACGTGCAACTCCTTCTTGTAAGCACATGAAATAGGTGGGATTTGCACTTGCCCAAACTGTCTCAAAACACGCGCAGGCCGATGATGCTCCACTATATCAAAACATATCATGGGTGTCTCACTCCTCCAAATATGTCGACCTTGACAACAAATAGGAGCAAGGGCATCCAAAATATCGTTTGTATATCGCACCCATACAAACTACAAAAACATTTTGGTGAGAAAAACATGTATAATTTACAAGATTATGTGGTTAAAGAATATTAGATCTAACCTCATCAGGCCTCTGACTGTCTAGGGCATCCCGATAATACGCCAGATTTTTAAGGGCGTGTTCATATGAGAATATGTGGCCTACCCATCTATAATATTTTAAAAATAAAAAAGAATTTTATCATTGATATAAACGTATATATACAACCGAAAAATTATCAATTTATATACCTCATAGCCAACGCATCTACTCTGCGAAGAAAGTGATCACCAAGTGGAGGTGGGTGTAGATCCGCTGGTGGATGCCTCTGTCTCCTATTCCTTCTCGCAGCATTCCAACGATCTGCTTTAGTACCTTGAGTTGGGTAAAACGAGCATTGTGGTCTTCCTATGGGGCTCCTCTCCCACGACCATAACAACAATTGTTTAATGAATATTAGAATGTAAAATAAGTTAATTTATTTACCAAAAGATGTTCAATATTTAGGGTTTACTTGCAATAAGATCAATGGTCCTGTAATCTCGTATTTTTCTTTATGGGCCGATTTACATAGTTGTCTGTAGAGAAAAGCCAACGTCGTAGAACCCCAACTGTATCGACCGTTGCAACTAGATCCCCCAGCAATGGGAGGTACAAAAGCTGTATAGAGCCACCAGTGCTATCTGCAAAGATCATTGCACCCATGAGCAACAATATATATGCTCGAGCATGACGTTGCATTATGACCTCATCAGCATCATCTGGGAGACCTTGTGCAATGAACCTCCGTAGCCACGAAAATTTTAAAGATGAACCCTTAATTTCACTCGGATCCGGGCGCTCTCCAAGAAGCAACTCAACAACTCTCCCCCACTGGTAGTCTGCACTACCAGTCACAGCAGGTTCATCTATGTTAAGACCCAACAATACTACGACGTCCTGAAGTGTGATCGTCGCCTCACCGACAGCTAGGCGAAAAATATGTGTCTCAGGTCTCCATCTCTCAACTAATGTTGTGATTAACATAGCATCTAACTGAAAGGAAGATCCAAGACGGTATATCCCATAAAATCAAGCCAGCTTAAGATAATGAATTACCCTCTCATCTGGTGGAAGGCATGAAACAATGTTCGAAGATGCATTCTAGCAGTCAATGGTTGTTGAGTTTGCAAATGATTAAGCATATTGTTAAGATTAAGAAATCAACACCAAGTTATAAAACTTACCAATTTTAGTTTAGAGTTGTTCTTACATAAGGGACACGCGACCACACATCATCACTACGATGCTCAGCCCGACGCCTAAGGTAATCTTGTACAAGGGGGTCAGGATCTATCTACATGTGGTAAAGAACTTTAATTTTGATTGACTAAACAATATCACAACAAACAAACACAACTTCATATTTCATTGATAAAAAAAAACTTAATAAAAAAACAAACAACTTCATATTTCATTGACAGCTAAACTAAATACAACAAACAAACAACTTCTAATCTCTGCTTGATGACCCAACTTGAGAACGACAACTCCTTCTATTATGACCAAGTTGTCCACAACTTCCGCTACGACTTTTTCCTCTTTCACTTTGATCCATTTCATTTATGATTCTCGAGTTTCTATGTCTTCCACTTGGACGCTTAAAACTTGGATCCGGGACTATTAACGGCCCATCTACTATTGGTCATTCTGTTTGATCGCCAATAGGTTGGAAGTATGGCTTGTACGCCTCAAGATATGAATGTGTGGTGAAAAATCCATCAACAAAGGGCTCAAAGGACCACTTGTGATAATAACAAACAACAAGTATGTGGCAGCGCGGAAACTTCAGCAACTGCCAGGTATGACAACTTCATTGACGTTGTTGTAAACGAACGGTAAAGTTGCGGCGACCGCCCCGGTCTACTCTAGGGACCTGTACCTGATATATTCCTTGCTCAATGTTAAATGGACTCACTGTTGTTGTCATGGCTACATCCTTAAAGTTTTCAATTTTTTGATCTATATGTTGGGATAAGATTAAGTTGTCTTGTATGCGTTTAAAAGCTCGACCACGCCTTGTAACAAAATAACTGTTCAAACGGGCGAACGTTTCTTGCACAATGCCAGTGACTGGAAGAGATCTGGTGCCTTTCATTACCCCGTTGAAACACTCAGACATGTTTGTGGTAATGCATACATATCATAAACCACCGTCATGATGTAGAGACCATTTCTCGAGGCCAATTTCTTGGAGAAACTCACGATATTCACGGTTTTTTTCACCAATTTGGTCAAACCCGGCGGAAAAAGGATGTCGCTCACGGATGTGTGTTGTCACACCCACTAGGAATTTGAGTTGCGAATCTTTATAACGAGTTTGAACATTAGACTTAAGATGACGGATGCAAAACCTATGATATGCATTTGGTGGACTCCATCTTGGATCCGTCATTGCCCTACTTATCCCTGCGTGTCTTTCAGAAATTACACACAAGCCGACTCTATCTATCACATGTTCGCGAATGCAACTCATAAACCATGGCCAACTTTCAGTATTCTCTACTTCCACAAGGGCAAATGCAAGAGGGAAAAGTTGTTCATTTGCATCAACAACCATAGAAATTAGCAGGACGTGCTTGTACTTTCCGTATAAGTGGGTTTCATCAATTGAGATCATAGGACGTCAATGTTTGAAACCAGCAATAGAAGGCCCAAATGCCCAAAGGACGCGTTGAAACATCCTCACAGACCGATCACTTGTTTTTGTTTTTACCCAGTCAACCACTGTACCCGGGTTTGATTGTTGTAGGGCTTCCATATATCGCGATAAATCAGCGTACGAGTGCTTCCAATCTCCATAGATATCAGCAATTGCTTTTTGTTTGCCCTCCCACGCTTTCTTGCAACTTGGAATCACTTTGTATTTCATGTTTATAACTTCTATAATGGTTCGCGGTTTGATTGTAAAGTCTTGGCGAACAAGGTTATGAATCTCATTGTTGATGAATCTGGAAGTTGCATTATGGTTATCGAGTTCTCGCAAATAATAGACACAAGCAGGGATATGAGGCCCGTTATGCCGGTGCACAAACCACAAATCTAGCGCTTGATCAACCCGATGAGCAGAAACTAGCCATGTGTATCCGGTTTTGCTTTTTCTAGCACAATAGACGGTGTAATAATGTGCATCTGCTCTACCTGTCTTGTAAGGGTATCCACTTCTTAGGGAATAACTTCAAAGCTGCATTTTCAAATCGCTCAATGAGTTGAAATATTGACATATATAAAATCCATCAACGTCGTGCATTTGAATGGAAGCATAAGGATCCTCCCATGAATTCATCTGTGTTGATACTGGTTCGACGACGTTGTTCCAGTTTGGGTTGATGGCTTGAGCTCTTATTATTCGATCCGCTTCTGCTACGACTTGGTCATAATCTGGGGCTATATGGTCATCGTCAACGTGACGATCTTCTTCAGTTTTAAGAATCTCATCATCAGTCTCAACACCATTCTGATCAACATGTATATCATCGTCATCAACTTCATTTCCATCTCCATGGCTTGAGGACGCATGTGATGTCGATGGTGTCATGGTGGGATGAGTTGTATGCATGGGAATATTTTCATACCCGGCCATCACAGTTTGCGTGTACTCATTATCCGTCAGCAATCTCGTGTACGTTTTCATGTTTTGCCATAGGGGGTAGTTATTGTTGTCATCCATCTATTTTACATTACGTTAAATTATGGACAACAATGTTTCATATTCAATATTTTTCGTTTAACTAATGATTAACAATATTTTAGTACGTGATAAACTATTATACTAATGACAAAATTATATCGATACTAATCTATTTAGACATTTCTTAAAGAATATATTTAGACTAACATTTTTTACTTATTCTACAAAAATATTTTACTTAAATTATTTTACTTAATCTAAATAAATATTTCCTACTCAATATTCATAGTAAATCTATAAAATTTATATAGTAATCTTAATAAATGTTTCATATTCAATATTTTTCGTTCAATTAATGATTAATAATTTTTAGTGATAAACTATTATACTAATGACAAAATTATATATTAATACTAATCTAGTTAGACATGTCTAAAAAAATATATGTAGACTAACATTTTTTACCTATTCTAAAAAATATATTACTTAAATCTATTTACACATTTCATATTGACATTTCTAAAAAGAATATAATAACATTTATTTTACCCATTCTTTAACTTATCTTAGACTAATTTGTTTACACAATTTTTATTTAATACTAATCTTTGCTAAGTTAACGATATTTTCTTAACTAAATATATTGTAAGCCTAAACTAATCTAACTAAACAAATAACATATCTTAACCCTAAACTAACATTTTTATACTAACAAAATCTTTCATATTATTAAATTTTTAACATTATGTTTTTATATTACACAAAATTACATGACTAATTACAATGATCTAATCTAAGTATATACTAACAAAATATGTAAACTTAAACTAATCTAACTAAACTACTAACATATCTTAACCCTAAACTAACAATTTTATACTAACAAAATATGTAAACTTAAATAATTTGTTTAATATTCTGTTTTTTCTATATTATACAAACTTAAATAACTAATTATAATCATCTAATTACTAACAAAACCCTAACCCTAAATATGCTAATACAAAATTAACAAATATTAAGAAGGAATCACTTACTTGGAGAAAGGCTGCGGTACAGGGTACAAGGGTGGTCCGGCGGTTTCACTAGCGGTCCGTCTGCGGTATAGGGGTGGTCCGGCGGCGGTGCAGCGGTGGTCCAGTGGTCGGGTAGCCTCCTATGAGGTAAGTTTTATAATTTTAATGGAGAAAAAGCAAGAAAGAAAGGAGAGTAGAAGGAGGTAGATGTGAAAATACAAGAAGAAGACGTGAAGATTTATAGGACAAAGAAGAAGCAGTCTTCAATGTCGTCTTCGTCGTCTTCGATGTGGAGAATAACCGTTCAACACCCTCAATAATGGCGAGTAAAATTTTGCGTCAGAGAAAGGAGACACGCGGTTACTCACTGCGTTTTTATTAGTTAAAAACGCGGTGAATCACCGCTTTTTCTGCCACGGGCAGAAAAAGTACAGATGTTTATGCACCGCGTTTCTTCGTAAAGAAATGCAGTGACTCACCGCGCTTTAAATAAATACCTGACACCCTCGTGTATTTTCGGGAAAAACTTTCATCTGAAACTAGTTTCGGAAAAAGTTTTATAATATCGTTTATAACGACAAAGAGTTCATTGAGCTTCCTTCTTTTCTTTCTTGTTCCTTTACGTACAACATCGAACTTACAAAATTTACCCAAATTTTAAAAGCACGTGGAATCTTCCATCAAGTCGGTTTCTCTATCCTTCAGTTTCTCTCACTATTATTAGCTCCAATAAGTACAATATTTTATTTTATTTTTTTTGGTGAAAGGGAGAAAGACTCCCGCTAGAATAAAATCAAAACGGAACTGTTCGGGGTAAAGCGAGACCCCTCGAATCGTTAGACAAGAAATGCAAAGCTCCCGAAGGGGGAGAAACAAGGGAATGAATACCAACAGGAAACTCAAAGGCATAGCGTAGATTCTCCATTTATGATAAGTGCTTTATTCATGCTAGGGTTGTTAACGTAGATTCTCCATTTATGATAAGTGTGGTTTGTGCACCTTCTGATATAAACCGTCACCAGCAGTTTTGGAAGGATATTGACTCTAAAGTTGAAAACACCTTTTCTGTCAACGGGTGACTTTAATTGTATTGTTTATCAACATGCGCGTCAGGGTGGTTCGTGTCATTTACATGGCAACTCGGCGATCTTTTCTTCTTTTATTCAAAAGCATAACCTCCTTGACCCGGGTTACAAATGTCTTGATTTTTGGAAGATTGGATGACGTGAGAGTGGTAATGTTCATAAGCGCCTTGATTGTGTTCTTCTGAGCCCGGATACACATTTTATCCTTCCAAGTGCTATTGTCCAGCACTTAGCGATGTATTCTTCTAATAATTTTTGAAGAACCGAGTAGGGGATTAATAAGGATCGACATACTCTAGAGGGGGGTTGAATAGAGTATGCGAACTTTCGCAATATCGGATATCAAGGCTTTGAAAGGAATCTCAAGGCCTTGAAGTCGATCTTTGTAATTTGTGACAAAACTGTTTCTCAAGATCTTGAAGTAAATCTCAAGGTCTTAGTTCAAAACCTATAAATAGTTATTAGTCACAATATAAACGAAATAAAGTGCGGAAAAGAAAAGATCGACACACGATATGTTTACGAAGTTCAGCTCTAACAGCCTACGTCTGCGCCTAGGGTTTCCGACCCTAAGATTTAACTATCTATTATCTGCTTCGTTTGAGTCCTTCTGTCAATGTAGCCTCACCGCTACGATCTAGTCAACTCGGGTATTGCAATAATAGCCTAGTTACTTCGTAGAGTAACACACTTGAGTATAACACTTATGATAATCCTATATAGCTTATTTTAACTCTCAATAAAAATAAAACCGATAACAACGGAGAGTAAGAAATTGCAGAGAAGAAAGCTTGTAGCGTGTTATGCATGTTCGGTGCCTTGTATAAATTATTTCACATTTTACACATTTATCCATATTTATATGCCAAGATTTGAAGATTTCCTAATAAAATAAAACGTAAGAAGGTGAATAATTCACCATGTATAAATTACTTTGGTACATTTTAATCAAATTATACTAAAAGACATGCATTTGATATATATACAAGACAACGTGTACACATTTATCCATAACATGCGGCGTAAATGCATGTGATATGTACATAATTATCCATAATAGATTCATCTTTATTTTAGATCTGTGTAGGATGAATTAACACGTGGAGTAAATGAGTGCGCTGTCATGCAATTGATACTTGTGTCAATTTTCATTGAACCGGCGCGTAAAAACACTGATTAACAGTACCATTTACGTTTATGGACGAAATAATTAATGGTTGGTGAGTTGTGCACTTTGAACCGGGTCCAATCTTAATTTTCTGGTACCTTAAACTCTTCCAGTTTGGACGTATGCGATGCTATAAATTGGACGCAGCGAACACAGCTTTACTCACTCATCACTTGTATCCCCAAAATGGATCCACTCTCGATCCAATTCAAACCTGAAGGCGAAGTCGCCGAGGACCTCCGCCCCCTGCTGGTGGTCTACAAAGACGGCCGAATCCAACGCTTCTTCGGCACAGCCACCGTTCCGCCTTCCTCCTCCGACGACGCCGTCCAGTCCAAAGACGTCCAGATCTCGCCGGAGCTCTCAGCTCGTCTCTACCTCCCTAAATCAGCCAGCAGCAACGTCAAACTCCCTCTCCTCATCTACTTCCATGGCGGAGGCTTCGTAATTGAGTCAGCCAAGTCTCCGACATACCACAACTACCTCAACCGCGTCGCAGTCGAGGCTTCCGCTGTAATCGTCTCCGTCGACTACCGCCTAGCTCCGGAGAACCCCCTCCCGACCGCCTTCTACGACTCCTGGTCCACCGTCCTCTGGTCGCTTTCCCTCTCCGACCCCTGGCTATCCGAATTCGCAGATCTGAATCGCGTATTTTTCGCCGGCGATAGCGCTGGTGCTAACATCGCTCACCACATGGCCATCCGGTTCGGAAAGTCCGGTCCAGATGGAGCTAAAGCTAACCTCGTCGGGTTGGTTCTGACTCATCCCTTTTTCTTGAACAACGATGAACCGGAGCCGAACGCAAACCCTAAAAGCGTTGCAGAGATAGAGTTTGCGAAAAAGTTTTGGAGGTTTCTTTGCCCGGAGGAACGTGCGATGGATCATCCATGGATCAATCCGGGTGTAGATGGGAGTTTGGCGGCGGTGGCGGCGAAGAAGACGGTGGTGTTTGTAGCGGAGGAGGACTCTGTGAGGGATATAGGGTATAGGTACGCAGAGCTGCTGCGGGAGAGTGGGTGGCCAGGAGGGGTCCACGTGGTGGAGCACTTTAAGGTGGGCCATGTCTTCCACCTGCTCACCCCTGAAAACTCCAACTGCAAGGAGATGATGAATGAATTGGTTGAGTTTATGAATCAAGATTAATTAGGATATTTGAGTTGCTTCGATATCTTGCTGCTAATGCCAAGAGCATCAAATACAAACGAACGTTGTTTCTTGGATTATGATTCTAAGATATCTGAATCCTACAAAACATTTTCAAATTTGTGATTCACTCAAAATAAACATTTTCAGTGTTAAAAAAAACTCATGTAATTAGCCGGAACCCAAACTCCATGGAAGCTCGGAAAGGAAGGTCTTTTTTTTAACCTTTCCGAAAAGAAAAAAAAGGAAGGTCTTTTTAACAACCTCAATCTGTACTTGCTTTAATCATTCATCCTTGTTTAGCAACATTGAAATTTGAAGCACATTCCAAAAACTACACAATTCAAGCCTACTAATCGAACACTTACCCTAGGTGGCAAAATTATTCGATCAAACTAATTCGAAGATTCTATTTGAAAAAATCCGAAAATATTCGGCAATTGGTGATCCAAATCTGATCCGAGCATATTTTTCGGATCATCGGATCGGATACGGATTGAGGTTTGGAGGAAAAAAAAAAGCCGGATCGAATATATCCGACTATTCTAATAATAAATACTCAGATCGGATATCCGATCCGGTTAAAACTGTCGGATATCCGGGTGCTCTCCGATCGGACTTTTATAAGATTGTCGGATCGGATATCCGGAAATGTCACCCCTGCTTGACATAAAGCCAAAGTGAACCTACACACAAGATTTTCTTAGTCCTTCCTAAAACCAATTGACAATAAAAGGAGCTAAAATTTATATATGAGGTTCACGTATTACCATATTGTATACCACATTGTAAATGTGAGACATTTTCACACTCATCAGTCATCTACATAATCAAGGTAATGATTTCTCGAATAATGCTCTGACTTTTAGTATGCTTCCATGTGTTTAACTTTCTTTACGTGGATTGGTAGACGTTGTCATCTACATGTTCAAGGTAACGATTTCTGGGAATTTTGCTATAAACATTGGTTTTCCTCCAATTTGTACAAAAATCTAATTTAATAACAAGACAAATGAACACACATCAGATATTAAGCTGTGAACAAAATGATTTGCTATAAGCAGTTGTTTTCTTTACGGCATATATGCGTGTTCAAGTGTTGAACCATGAACCTCCAAATTGAGCTTGAATTCTTCGCCGTTATAAACGATATTATAAAACTTTTGCCGAAACTAGGTTCGGATCAAAGTTTTTTCAGAAAATACACGAGGGTGTCAGGTTCAGATTAAAAGCGCGGTGAGTCACCGCGTTTCTTCTGTAAAGAAACGCGGTGCGTAACCATCGCGTTAAAAAATCAGACGGAAATTTTTTTCAAAAATAAATAAAGGAAAGAAACGGGGTCACTGACTGGTGATCGATAAAATCCTAGGTTGTTGTGTTTTAGCTTAGGTCAAAGTAGAAGTTCTAACGTTACACTAACAAGTTTATGTATAGCGCAAGTAAGGGTTGAACCCAAGAGAGTTAAGTTGATGTTTCGATTAAATTCAATTATATATTGATATTGTAACCAAATAAGGGGGGTTATGAATTGAAATTTAGCAAGACAAAAGCATAAGAAACAAGTAAAGATGTAAATGAATTGATGAGAAAATGACTACACTAGGTTGATCCTTAGCATGCAATGCTACTTTGGTTTGGTCTTTTTATAAATATTTCAGCAATGTTCTCGTCTTGATTATATATATGTGTTGAGCCAACCGGCATCGATCAACACAACTTAACAAGTTAATGTTCCGTAAACCTACAAGAACAAGTCACAAGTTAGCTTTCAAACAAAGACAAAGAGATATAACGAGAAGAATAAAACCATTACATTTTATTTATATTTATATTCATTTTCCTTAAAGTAATCACAGCCAGCTTTTACCTAAAGGTTTTTTACTAGATTAAAGACTCGAACCCGGAATCAATTAATCCTAGTTCTGTGCATGCAATTAGACACTAAGGTGATCAAACTAAGTGGTAAGAAACATGCAATTGATAGTTAAAGCACAAGGAATATAAAACATACGACTGAATAATAATATTTATTTTAACAAAGACTTACAACCAAAGCAGTAATGCAACTTCAAAACCAACTCAATGTAGCAAGGAGATTAGAAACACATTACACAAGAGAAGTAAGGAAAAAGAGAGAATAATGGGAAATTGGGTGGATGATTCTATCAATCAGTCATGGACCTATTTATAATAGAATTTACACTAAATGGGAGTAAATGGCCGGCTTAAACAATCACCTTTAATGCCATAAAGGTGGTACAAACAACCGGAGTAAAGTCTCTGACGCTAAACCGTAGGAGCGGGCTTCATAGCCGCAGGGGCGGTTTAGGCCAAAACGCTTGGTGTTCTTCATGGCCGCAGAGGCGACCTAGCAATTCTATAGGGGCGGATCTTTAATGTTCTTCAAACGCCCGACTCTTCTTTTTTTGTCGCTTCTGATGTCGAGCTGCAGGGGCGGTCCAATGTCACCGCAGGGGCGGTGATACTCTTCGTTCTGGGCGCTGGCGAAGGCGCATGCTGCGTTACGGAGTGCAGTGTCACCCGCAGGGGCGGTGACACTGCTCTGCGGGGGCGGTGTGGCACCAGAAGCTTGTCTTCGTGAATGGTCTTCAACTCCCAAATGCTTCTAACTTCCTTTTATGCTTCTTTTAGACTTCTTCTTCCGGATTAAGAAGTTAGTAGCACAAACCGACTCTAACACAATGAAAATACTCTAAAAGCTAACCTAAATGATAGTGATTTCATCACCTATCACTGACCGCGTTTTCTTTCATAAAAAAAATAAATACAAGAAACGCGGTCAACGACCGCGTTTCTATTAATTAAGAAGTTAGTAGCACAAACCGACTCTAACACAATGAAAATACTCTAAAAGCTAACCTAAATGATAGTATATAAGTATGCGAAAGATATGAAATATGAGCTGGCAACCCTTCTAATTTAAAGTCCAAGTAACTTCAATTTTTGTCCCTTCTTACCAACATTTACCATTAATTAATTCTAGACATTCATATTTTTCATCCCAAACTGCGACATGCTCTCAGATGGATATGAATATGGCATGCTCTCCATAAGTGTTCGCTCAAAAGGTGTGCGTCAAAGTCTTAATATTTATATCCAGAACTCAAAAGCAAAGCGAACCCGCAGTGTACGGATCAGCTGTAGTAAGGTAAGAATTCCAGAGTCGAACTCAGGGATTTGGTGAGAATAATTCCGATTTCAATTATCTAGCAAAAAGTGCGAAAAGCTTTTGTGATCAAATAAGAGTGAAATGATTCCAAGGATTCAAGTATCCGATTTCGGCTTTCGATTCAAAACACTTCTATAGATATAGGACAGAGTTTATATTGCCAAGATTAATTGCTCAAAGGTAGGATTCGTACGGTGAAGTTCCGAAACCTATATGACTAATCTAAAGGTTCTCTCTATAAGGGTTGTTGAGGCTGCAATATAGAAAGATCTAAAGATAAGGATTATATTCAAACTAACTATCTAAAACTCCAGGATATGACTCTCCAAAGTAAAGAATAGCAAGCACAATTAAAATCTTAATAAAGGATGTTGAGTCTCTTTATTACCCAAATCTTGAAATCTTAATCTAATAAACGTAGAATCAGGTTTGAAGTGTCTTCATACATTCAATTAGAGGGTAAAAAGGTTAATCAAGGTTGGGATTTAGGCAAGGATTAGTTTTGGTTAAAGATTAATTCATTTAAAGTTCGTCAGAAGAATAAATCGCCCTGTTCATAAGAAAATCGTCCGATTTTCCTCAAAAACAGTCCGATTTTCCTGTTTGTCGCAAAACTAAAATCTAAACTCTCAGGGTCCTAATGTTTGAATGAGTTCAGTCTATCATCATCTAAGCCTTAATCATTAACTATCCTCCCCAGAATCACAAGGTTTTTAGCCAACCATTTTCAAAATCGAATCAAATTAATTATTGAGAAAGATATCGCAAAGAAACCAAATCTTGAATGAAAAATTCAATAACTTCCAAATCTGTAAACAATTGTCAAATCTGTTCAATGTATCTCTCAAACAACTCAATTTCGTGTTCACAAACCACAAACAATGCAATGGATAAAGAAATCTCACAATCAAAGATCAAGAATAACTTTCCGGCAAAAGCTCTTCAATCTCTCTCCAAGAATCCTCGATTTCTCCCAAACGTGTAAAGATTTCCCGCTGCCGCCTCCTCGTCTTCGTTCCTAGGGTTCTCCTCTATACTTTCTTGCAGATGGGCCGTTTGGCAAAACTCTCCTCTAGCCCAAAATAATTGGGCTTTGTGTCGTCTTTTCATTTGGCCGAATCGTGAAGAAAATCGACCCAATCGATTTAGGTGCAAAACCGTTCGATTTCAAGGTATGAAAATCGTCCGATTTATATATATATTGGCACGATTTTCTTCAACAGAAAGTGCTCTTCCTTTGGTTCGTCTTCTATGCTTCTCCTTTGCAATTCCTTAGCTCTTTGTGATCCTTCTAAGACTCCTTTAGCTTCCTAAACATCCTTAGATGCTTCTTGCTCCATTTTTGCTTCCAATTCCGCTCCATTTACCTACAATTCATCGAAATCTCGTGTAGACCTCTATTTCTGACAATTGATTGAATAGAACATAAAAAGCATACAAAATCTCTCTAAATGCAAGGTAAACTGAGACAATCTTCTATAATATGCATGAATATGATGGTACATAATTCATGTCATCTAAATACCCCATACTTGCCCCTTGCTTGTCCCCAAGCAAGACTCAAATTTAGAATATAAGATGTCATGGATTATGTATGTATGAAAACTCAAAAACTTTTCTTTTGGTAGTGCTTCTTCTTATTGGATCACCCTCAAAGTGATGCTTCAAGGCATAAAAAGGCAAAGCATGTATCAATGATGACTATAAGATGAACAAACTCCCTTTTCTTCCTTGAAATCATAAATAAAGAACATGATAAAGGTGTAGAGGTAATCAAAGTCAAACAAATCTAAGCCATTAAGTCTTAAACACATGCATAAAAGTCTCAAGGTCTTCTAATCAAAGAAAAGGTTCAAGAAACGTATTAAGGGAAGGAGTTCTTTTTGGTAATTGTGGTGCTAATCCGGGAAAGAGGAACACATAACACCTTCAAGAATTTTCTTCACCGCACATGCTTCGCATGTAGAAAGCTTTGCTTTCATTATACTTTACTTTTTGAGAGTATGGACAGCGGTGCACAAAAACCGAAGCCTAGGAGATCGGCGTTTCTCAATTTCGAGATGCCTCAAACCCTTGATGCACATACCATATCCCGTTAGGACTTGTTGTTCAATCGGACTTTGACAAGACACAAACACCCGGCTATGTGAATGGTGCCGAGTTACTCATCCTCATGTTCAACGTCCCCAAACTCATGAATTTTTACACTTTCTTTTTAATACTTTTTCCTTGGCCCTCCCACATCAAACATGCCTTTTTCAATCACCTATCCTAATTCCCGGATGGTAAAAGGAGGGTTACATATTTCATTGAGGAGCTAGCATGATCAAGATATGAGAAAAGAAAAGAAGTGAATTGCCTTAGTCATCCTTAAATGATGTAAAAGAACTTGCAATATAGCTTCGACTATTATTTCATTCTCTTATCAAAACAACTAAATCATATAACTTATTCATGTGTTCAAGTAACAAAAGCAAATTCATTCATGCTATAATCAAAATCTCAACACAACTAAGCATCTTTTTGCCTATCCATATACACAATTCTTATCATAGAGGTCATTTCCATATAAGAAGCACTAAAAATCATTGAAAATTCATAGGATTTGAAAAAGATCATGCAAATGCAAGTGTCATAATGGAAAGCAAGTAGTGCAAGAGTTATTACAAGCCAGATTTGTCAAGAGTAGTGGAAAGTACATAGAGTGCTAAAGTGAAACATAAGGTATTGTAAGTACCCCCACCCCATACTTGACATCCACATTGTCCCCAATGTGAAAATCAAGCATAGAAAGGAGAAAAATACTTACAATGTAAAAGAAGTGGAAGCTCAATCCTCTGTCGGTGGTGGAGGTGGTGGATAGGGATACATCGGTGCGCTAGGATCGTAGAAGTGGCCGAACTGGTGGTAGTACATGTCTCTCATCTGGCCATCATAGGATGAATGCCTAGCGTCCGTCTCCTCCCTATAGTTCCTGAACTGGGTGTTCAGGGTCTCGTAGTTGGTGCGGAGGGTACGGTAGTCGGTGCTGAGGCTCTGGAAACTAGTGACTAGCTCCCTGAAGTGGCGTGGAGCTCGCCGTCCTCATCTAGGGCCTGGAGCATGTGCATAAGAATGTCGAGGTGGCTGTATGTCATCCTCCGTCTCCTCATCCTGCATACTAGTCCTACTCGGTCCTGCACCATGAGTATCAGTGTCCATGGCATCCGTAGCATGTCCGCTATGAGTATCACTCTCAAACTCGAGCATGGTCTCCTGTCCTCCATCCTCATCCTCCTCCTCTGAATCACCTGCATCATCATCATAATAAGTAGGAGGTGAGAACTCCTCAAGCATCAACTCAAAGGTCTCCTTCTAGTTCCTCTTGTTCCGAATGGTGTATTCGGATTTCCATATGATCTCGGATGGCTTCTTCTTCGGATCCCTGTGCCATGGCATCGGCACATGAAGAGTTCCTCTCCCTCGAGGAATCAAGACCTGTCGAACCACCAACCTTTGTGAGCCTAAAGGGAGGGCACTCTCAGCTAGAGTGCATCCGGAGAAGTCCAATCCCATGGTCTTAGCCACATGAGTGACAAGACCTCCTGCACAAATGTCGCCCTTAGCTTTGTTGGCTATCTTTCCTAGATAGTCAGCAAGCATGGTGGCGATGTCGGGAATGGTGGTAGATGTCATGCAGTAGAGAATGAAGAGCTCATCAACCTTGAGCTTTTGTGGAGTCTCTGTCCGGGCAAATAAACTCTCGCTAAGTATCCTATGCACTACCTTAAAGGAAAGGTTGTACATACTTGTCTCCTTGGAGTTTCCGGGTCTCCACTTATCCCCTCCGTACTCACCTACGGAAATAGCCTCCCAAAAATCACTAGCACTGAGACCTCTAGCAAATGTGCCTGCATCTGAATAAGAGAAACCGAACAAGTCGCCAAAAGTGTCAATGGACATAGTGTGGTCTTGGCTCATGAGGCGGAAAGTGACCATCCTTTCCCTAGGGTCGTGCTCAAACGTGCTAAGGAATTCGAGGGTGATCTCTCTATAAGCATCCTCCCTAATCGTAGCAAACTGTCTCAAACCAGCTCTGTCTAGCATCATATCAACATCCTCTCGAACATACAACGAATCTAAGTCATCAAGCACTATGTAGCGAGGAGGGGTGAATGGGCGATCTACAATGCGTTCATAGCGTTTCTTGTGCTTGGATAGGGGAGGGGGAAGCTTAGGGATGTTGGTAGGTGGTGGTGGAGGTGGGGCAGGGGCTTTGGAAGAAGATCCCTTCTTCTTCCCCGTGTTTCTAGTTATCCTCTTTACGAGATCCATTCTAAGTCCTAAAAATCGACATGTTCTTCACAAAAATCGGCCGATTTATCTGGGCTGGGTCGATTTTCTCTCGATTTCAACGATTCTCTCAATTCTGTAAAGTTCTGTTCAATCTATCACCACACACAGTTCCCTACAATGATTTCTAAGCAGATCCCTCTATCAATTCCAACAAACAAACACTTCCTAAGCAAACTTCAATTTCGAATGAGAAACTTAGGTTTTGGAAAGAAAAACCTGAATTCCTTACGGAGGAGTCGATTGCCGTGCGTGCTGTTGTTAGATCCTTGTTCCTTGTTGAAAATGCTTCAGTTTGGAGCCAAGAATCACTCAAAATGGTTTAGCAATGAGGATTGTAGGGTATGGCAATTTTTCGGCGTTCTTGAGAGAGAGAAGTCGAGAATTGGGGGTTTTGGAATGAAGAAGATCGAGTGTAATGTCCTTATATAGGGTCGAAAATTTCTGAAGAAAATCGGCCGATTTATCTGATCGATTTATTTGTCGGGTCGATTTTTGTTTCTGTCGAAAAAAATCGGCCGATTTATTTTGACAGGTCGATCTCCAGGTCGATTTTTGTTTCTGTTGAAAAAAATCGACTTGCTCTGTTACTGAATCGGACGATTTACTTGTGGTAGCTCGATTTTCTTCCTTGTTTTTCTTGAATCTCGAAGATATAACTCATTTGTGCTCCATTCTCCATGAATCTCTCACATTTGAACCTAATTTCCTGCGATTAATGACACGACAAACCAAGAGTGCATCGAGGAACAAATAGAAAAACGAAAAACGAAAAAAAACAAAGCAATTAATCTACTCTAACTAAGTGATGGAAAGAAGGGAAACTATACTATCATGGGTTGCCTCCCAAGAAGCGCTTTATTTATCGTCTTTAGCTAGACGGTGTATGATGTTGTGTTCAATGGAGGAGGATAGGAGCTATCTCCTCGACCGGAGCTTCCGGTGTGTATTTCTTCAACCGTTGGCCATTGACCTTAAAACTTCCGCTTTGTTCACCCCATACTTCAACTGCACCATGGGGGAAAACTCGTTTAATTAAATAAGGTCCTGTCCAACGGGATTTGAGTTTACCTGGAAATAGACGCAGCCTTGAGTTGAATAGGAGGACTTGGTCTCCCTCCTTCAAGTCTTTTGGAATGATGTGCTTATCATGCCAACGCTTTGTCCGTTCCTTGTATATCTTTGCGTTCTCGTACGCATTTAGTCGGATCTCATCCAGCTCATTGATGTCTAAGAGCCGCTTCTCTCCGGCCTCTTTCATGTCGAAGTTGAGCCACTTGATGGCCCAATAAGCTTTGTGCTTTAGCTCTACAGGAAGATGACATGATTTACCATAAACAAGATTATAGGGAGTCGTACCTATTGGTGTCTTGAAGGCTGTCCTGTATGCCCATAGTGCATCGTCAAGCTTCACTGACCAATCTTTCCTCGTTTTAGAGACGGTTTTCTCTAAAATCCCTTTAATCTCTCTATTGGATATCTCGACTTGTCCGCTGGTTTGCGGGTGGTAAGGTGTAGCTATCTTATGGGTCACCCCATACTTAGCCAATAGAGTCTCAAATCGACGGGCCGTGAAGTGCGTTCCTCCGTCACTAATGATGGTTCGGGGAGTTCCGAAACTTGGGAAGATCGTTTTATTGAGGAACTTCACCACTACCATTGCATCATTAGTAGGAGAAGCGATTGCCTCTACCCATCTTGAGACGTAATCTACGGCAAGAAGTATATATTGGTTACCGCATGAAGATGGAAAAGGTCCCATAAAGTCGATGCCCCATACGTCAAAGATCTCTACTTCTTGTATGTTGTTGAGAGGCATCTCATTCCTCCTGGATATATTACCTGTCCTTTGACAAGCATCACAAGAAACAACAAACTTTTGCACATCTTTGAAAAGTGTAGGCCAATAAAAGCCGGAACGAAGTACCCTAGCACAAGTCTTGTGGGCACTTGCATGTCCGCCACATGGTAAAGAATGGCAATGGCGGATGACACTATCTACCTCATCTTCGGGAATACATCTCCTGTAAATGCCATCTGGACCTCTTTTGAATAGAAGAGGTTCGTTCCAATAGAATTGCCGGACATCTCTAAAGAACTTCTTCTTTTGAGCATATGAAAGTCCGGGTGGAATCTCCTGACAAACAAGGTAATTTACAATGTCAGCAAACCATGGATCATTACCTTGTGATATGTGTTGAAGACACTCTTCAATCTCGTGCAACTGCTCGTCAGGGAAGGAATCGTCTATCGGAAGTTCATCCGACTCGCCGGTGAGTTGCGGAAGACGACTAAGGTGATCGGCTACGGAGTTCTCCGATCCTTTCTTATCACGGATCTCTAAATCGAACTCTTGCAAGAGTAAGATCCATCTTAGAAGTCTTGGCTTCGCATCTTTCTTCGTGAATAAGTATCGAATTGCAGAATGGTCCGTGTAGACTATCACCTTCGCACCTACAAGATAGGAACGAAATTTCTCAAAAGCGTATACTACGGCTAAAAGTTCCTTTTCTGTAGTTGCATAATTGTATTGAGCCTCATCTAGCGTTTTGCTAGCGTAGTAGATGGCATGAGTGCGACAATCTTTCTTCTGTCCAAGAACGGCTCCTATAGCGACGTCGCTTGCGTCGCACATGACCTCGAAAGGAAGAGTCCAATCGGGTGGTTGAATGATCGGTGCCGAAATCAAAGCTTCTTTGATCCTGCAAAAAGCATCTAAGCAATCTTTCGAGAATTCGAAAGTCGCATCTTTCATCAAAAGATTAGTCAAAGGTTTTGAAATCTTAGAAAAATCCTTTATGAATCTCCTATAGAAGCCCGCATGTCCTAAGAAACTTCTAATTCCTTTTACTGATGAAGGGGGAGGTAACTTCTCAATGGTTTCTATTTTCGCTCTATCAACCTCTATTCCCCTTTGTGATACTAGATGACCTAACACAATTCCTTCGGTCACCATGAAATGACACTTTTCCCAGTTTAAGACTAAGTTAGTGTCCTCACATCTCTTAAGAACTAGTGAAAGGTTATAGAGACAGTTATCAAAGGAAGAACCATATACCGAAAAGTCGTCCATGAAGACTTCCATGATATTCTCTACATATTCGGAGAAGATTGCCATCATACACCTTTGGAAGGTGGCTGGAGCGTTGCATAAGCCGAATGGCATTCTTCTGTAAGAGAACGTACCCCATGGGCACGTAAAAGTTGTCTTCTCTTGGTCGTCCGGATGAATTGGAATCTGAAAGAAACCGCTATATCCATCTAGATAACAGAAGTAAGAATGTTGGGCTAACCTTTCCAACATTTGATCGATAAAAGGAAGGGGGAAGTGATCCTTCCTTGTGGCCACGTTCAGTTTGCGGTAGTCGATGCACATTCGCCACCCTGTAACTGTCCGTGTAGGGATAAGTTCGTTGTTCTTGTTGGCAACAACGGTAATGCCTCCTTTCTTGGGTACTACTTGTACTGGACTCACCCATTTGTTATCAGAAATAGGGAAGATGATACCTGCATCAAGTAGCTTAAGGATTTCTTTCTTCACGACCTCTTTCATTGCCGGGTTTAACCGTCTTTGAGGTTAGCGTGAAGGTTTGTAATCCTCTTCCATTAAAATTTTGTGCATACATAGAGAAGGCTTTATTCCTACTAAATCATCAATAGTGTAGCCTAATGCTCTCCTATGTTGCTTCAAGACATGCATGAGTTTCTCTAATTCATCATCATTCAAATTCGCATTGACAATGACCGGATATGTGGAATTAGTACCAAGAAATGCGTACCTTAAATGTGTGGGAAGTTGCTTCAATTCTAATGATGGAGGTACTTTGGTTGATGATGAATCGTGGCCTTCGATTGTTGTAGGAGAGGCCTCTAGAGGTGGGGGCATTTCATCATTAGATTCGGAAGCGGCTGCGATGAAGTTTGGAGAATCCAGAGAATTACCCATTGAATCGACCTCCCCTGTAATAAATCGGTCGATCTGCTGCACGATTTTTCTTTCTGTCGGAAAAAATCGGGTTACCTCTTCGTGAATCGGTCGATTTAATGTTGTCAGGTCGATTTTTGTTTCTGTCGAGAAAAATCGGATTGCATCTCCATAAATCGGACGATTTATTTCTATCAGGTCGATTTTCTTCACAGTTTCCGGAGTCAATTCTAATTCTTCAATCTTTACTCCTAGTTCTTCTTCCACATCGTTTAATGCTCTCACATCCTCATTGCAATCATGCTCTACTCCTTCTTCCATGATGCTCATACTAAGAACCTTTTGGAGAGGGTCTTTCATCAAGATCGAACTTACTACATCTCTAGACTCCTCTTCATCAACAATTTCAAAAGCATCGTCCTTCAAGGCTGGCTCCTTGATTAAGGAAGAGAGTATGAATTCTATCTTTTCTTCACCAATATGGAAGGATAGCTGGCCGTTCTTGCAATCTACCATGCATCCGGATGTGGCAAGGAATGGTCTCCCAAGGATGATGGGAACCGGGTAATCTGCAGGTATGTCAAGAACGACAAAATCTATTGGGATGTAAAACTTACCGAGCTTTACTGGAATGTCTTCTAATATTCCCACCGGCTTAGTGGTGGAACGATCAGCCATGTAGAGTGTGATCTTCACTGGTCTAGGCTCTCCTAGACCAACTGCCTTGCATAGAGCGAGAGGTATGATACTCACACTTGCTCCAAGATCGCAAAGTGCATCATAGGTGGCTTCTCCCAAAGTGATGGGTATGCAAAAGGACCCTGGATCACGGAGCTTGGGTGGCATATTCTCCGTCATAGTTTTGATGAGTTCGGATGACTCCATACTCATCTTGACTTCTCCTATATCTTCCAATTTCCTCTTGTTAGAGAGGATCTCCTTGAGGAATTTCCCGTAAGCCGGCATACCTAAAATTGCATCCATAAAAGGTATGTTAATATGTAGCTTACTCATAAGTTCAACAAACTTACCAAAATGTTTATCTAGGCGTGCACGCACTCTAGATTGAGGAAAAGGTAGAGGTGGTTTGTAAGCGGGAGGAGGAACATAGACTTCTTCCTTCTCTTTTGCCTCTCCTTCTTTTGTGGCGGTATCAACCACTTTAGGTTGAGGATCAGTGGTCGTTTTGCCGCTCCTAGTGGTGATTGCCATAACCCTTCCCTTTGGGTTATCTTCTGTCTTTCCGGAAATCTTCCCTTGATCTCTTGGAACTTCTCCGGCTTTGTTGAATACTTGGTTTTCTAAAGCTTTGTGAGCTTTGTCAACCGAAGTTATGTAACTCTCCAATCCTTGTAGCTTGCCTAGGATCGTTTCTAGCATGGGATCCGGTTTGCTTGATCCGCTTGATTGTCCCTGGCTTGTTGAAGGAGTAGAAGAGGATGGAGGTGTTAGAGCCTTTTCAGCATAAGAGTAAGGATTACCTGGACTTTGCTGATTTGACCTCCAATTGTTGTTATTTGAGTTCCTATTGTTGTTGTTATTCCAATTGGAGTTTCGGTTGTTATTGTTGTTGTTGCTCCAATTGGAATTCCGGTTATCATTCCTATGATTGTTGTCCCGCCCCATGTAGTTGGCTTCTTGCTCCTTAGTCTTTTGAAGACTCGTTTTGAGCACTTCCCTCAATTCTTTGATGTCATCTTTGAGGGAGAATATTTGTGTTTGAGCCGCTTGATTCAACTTGGCTCCCGAATCGCCTTGATTCCGGCTATTTGAGTCCACCTTCCGGTGGGAATACTTCTCAATTACTTGGGCTTGCTTCTCAATGAAGTCCCAAGCATCATCCTCTCTCATATCCATGAATGTGCCGCAAGAGAGGGATTGGAGGTTGAATTGTGTCTCCACATCCAACCCTTTGTAGTAGATCTCCAATAATTCCAGTTTGGAAATGCCATGGTGTGGGCAATCCAACAATAGATCTTGAAACCTTTCCCAAGATTGAAACAAGCTTTCATTAGGTTTCATAGCAAAAGCATTTATTTTACCTCTTAATTCCGCCGTTTTAGATGGCGGAAAGAACTTGGTGAGGAATTCCGAAGACAATTCCTCCCATGTAGCTAGCTTTGCAGCTGGAAGTGTTTGGTACCAAGCTAGAGCCTTGTCCTTCAAAGAAAAGAAGAACGGTTTGATCTTGTAGTTGCTTGTAGTAGCCTTCTTCGGCTTCATAGTCTCCATGAGAATCTCAAAATTCTGCAAGTGTTGATGTGGAGATTCAGTACTTGCTCCGCCATATTGACTTTGGCGAACCATGGTGTTGACTTGTGGTGAGAAGCTAAATTCTTGGATGTCTTCAACTCCAAAATCCACACCTAGATGGCGTGGTTGCTGAATTGGATCCATCCGTTGCCCCAAAGTTCGGGGTCTATCTTCGTTATTAACAGCTCTAACGTTCCTAGTTGGTATGCGAGGAACAACCCTTGGTGTTGGGGTGTTTCGGATAGGACGAAGTGATGGATCAATCTCTTCAATTTCCGGCATGTCCGGATCAATCTCTTCATCATCGGATGAGTCATTTCGAATGGACTTAGTTGGTGTCTTGACTTTCTTCTTCTTCTTGGATTCGTTCAACTCCAACTTCATGTCCAACATCATAGCTCTTAGTTCATCAATCTGAAATTGATGACTTATTTCAGCTTCCTTTCGTGCTTTCTCACTCAACTGGAGTTGGCGTTGAGCTTCGTTCAGTTCAGCCTTGTAGTTTCTCTCATCGTTTTCAGCCATTTTCTTCTCCTTCAACTTTCTCCTCAAAGTTCTTTCTAATTCGGGATCGAAAGGAATTAGATCTTTAGTGGATCTAGTCTTTCGCATATACCTAAAGAACCTGCAAAGATCACTCAAGTAGACAAATCAAATCACAAGAGCAAGAGCTCTCAAGCTAGACAACCGAAAACCGGATTTGATCTAGACCAAATCCCCGGCAACGGCGCCAAAAACTTGTTCGCTCAAAAGGTGTGCGTCAAAGTCTTAATATTTATATCCAGAACTCAAAAGCAA
The DNA here is from genome assembly GCA_033239125.1 of Fagopyrum homotropicum. NCBI lineage: Eukaryota > Viridiplantae > Streptophyta > Magnoliopsida > Caryophyllales > Polygonaceae > Fagopyrum > Fagopyrum homotropicum. The sequence continues at coordinate 140,069,308 of BSWB01000003.1, read as the reverse complement.
AGCGAACCCGCAGTGTACGGATCAGCTGTAGTAAGGTAAGAATTCCAGAGTCGAACTCAGGGATTTGGTGAGAATAATTCCGATTTCAATTATCTAGCAAAAAGTGCGAAAAGCTTTTGTGATCAAATAAGAGTGAAATGATTCCAAGGATTCAAGTATCCGATTTCGGCTTTCGATTCAAAACACTTCTATAGATATAGGACAGAGTTTATATTGCCAAGATTAATTGCTCAAAGGTAGGATTCGTACGGTGAAGTTCCGAAACCTATATGACTAATCTAAAGGTTCTCTCTATAAGGGTTGTTGAGGCTGCAATATAGAAAGATCTAAAGACAAGGATTATATTCAAACTAACTATCTAAAACTCCAAGATATGACTCTCCAAAGTAAAGAATAGCAAGCACAATTAAAATCTTAATAAAGGATGTTGAGTCTCTTTATTACCCAAATCTTGAAATCTTAATCTAATAAACGTAGAATTAGGTTTGAAGTGTCTTCATACATTCAATTAGAGGGTAAAAAGGTTAATCAAGGTTGGGATTTAGGCAAGGATTAGTTTTGGTTAAAGATTAATTCATTTAAAGTTCGTCAGAAGAATAAATCGCCCTGTTCATAAGAAAATCGTCCGATTTTCCTCAAGAACAGTCCGATTTTCCTGTTTGTCGCAAAACTAAAATCTAAACTCTCAGGGTCCTAATGTTTGAATGAGTTCAGTCTATCATCATCTAAGCCTTAATCATCAACTATCCTCCCCAGAATCACAAGGTTTTTAGCCAACCATTTTCAAAATCGAATCAAATTAATTATTGAGAAAGATATCGCAAAGAAACCAAATCTTGAATGAAAAATTCAATAACTTCCAAATCTGTAAACAATTGTCAAATCTGTTCAATGTATCTCTCAAACAACTCAATTTCGTGTTCACAAACCACAAACAATGCAATGGATAAAGAAATCTCACAATCAAAGATCAAGAATAACTTTCCGGCAAAAGCTCTTCAATCTCTCTCCAAGAATCCTCGATTTCTCCCAAACGTGTAAAGATTTCCCGCTGCCGCCTCCTCGTCTTCGTTCCTAGGGTTCTCCTCTATACTTTCTTGCAGATGGGCCGTTGGCAAAACTCTCCTCTAGCCCAAAATAATTGGGCTTTGTGTCGTCTTTTCATTTGGCCGAATCGTGAAGAAAATCGACCCAGTCGATTTAGGTGCAAAACCGTTCGATTTCAAGGTATGAAAATCGTCCGATTTATATATATATATTGGCACGATTTTCTTCAACAGAAAGTGCTCTTCCTTTGGTTCGTCTTCTATGCTTCTCCTTTGCAATTCCTTAGCTCTTTGTGATCCTTCTAAGACTCCTTTAGCTTCCTAAACATCCTTAGATGCTTCTTGCTCCATTTTTGCTTCCAATTCCGCTCCATTTACCTACAATTTATCGAAATCTCGTGTAGACCTCTATTTCCGACAATTGATTGAATAGAACATAAAAAGCATACAAAATCTCTCTAAATGCAAGGTAAACTGAGACAATCTTCTACAATATGCATGAATATGATGGTACATAATTCATGTCATCAATAAGGCTAACAAATCCTGAGCCGGTGAAGTACCCCGACGGCCCTGGTATAGCACCCGAACCCGAAGTACCCCCATATATAGGAGGAGTGCTATCGAGTAAACTAGTCATGTGACCCTGTGATGTAAAATCTGGTTGGGTCTAGAGTTGAGCATGGGAGGTGTCGCCTGTGGATAATGCGTCGCCAGTGGAGGTGTCCCCTGTGATATACCAGTGCCATGTGAACTTGGATGCTGGTAGTAAGACGGATGAAAGGGTAGGTGACTAAGTATAGCTGCGCCTTGTGAACTCACGTAGTCATAGAACCCTGAAACTCCACTCATCATATCCCCATATTATTGTTGTGAGTGCAACTGTGAAGCTTGGTCAACAATTTCTCTTCCTCTGCTTGTTACGTCAGAAATATATTGACATTGAAGAAAAAATAAATAATTATACCAAGAACTAATTGATTAACTATATGTTTATTAGTGAAATACTCACGTTGGCATAAAGATCAGGAGCGACAGACTGATAATGGGCAAGTGATGTCTGTCCTGAAGGGCTGATCAAAATACGCGTCCTACTCGTGTACCAAGTCATATAGTCATGTAAGAAGTTTGGCACACTTTCAGGTTGGTAAGAATGTGCTATAGTTTCTGGGCGCCTCTACCACTTAGCGATGTAGGTGCTATGAAAAATTGCCCAGTCAGTATGATGTTGGCCCCTTCTATCAACAACGTGCAACTCCTTCTTGTAAGCACATGAAATAGGTGGGATTTGCACTTGCCCAAACTGTCTCAAAACACGCTCAGGCCGATGATGCTCCACTATATCAAAACATATCATGGGTGTCTCACTCCTCCAAATATGTCGACCCTGACAACAAATAGGAGCAAGGGCATCCAAAATATCCTTTGTATATCGCTCCCATACAAACTACAAAACCATTTTGGTGAGAAAAACATGTATAATTTACAAGATTATGTGGTTAAAGAATATTAGATCTAACCTCATCAGGCCTCTGACTGTCTAGGGCATCCCGATAATACGCCAGATTTTTAGGGGCGTGTTCATATGAGAATATGTGGCCTACCCATCTATAATATTTTAAAAAAAAAAAGAATTTTATCATTGATATAAACGTATATATACAACCGAAAAATTATCAATTTATATACCTCATAGCCAACGCATCTACTCTGCGAAGAAAGTGATCACCAAGTGGAGGTGGGTGTAGATCTGTTGCTAGATGCCTTTGTCTCCTATGCCTTCTCGCAGCATTCCACCGATCTGCTTTAGTACCCTGAGTCGGGTTAAATGAGCATCGTAATCTTCCTGTGGGGCTCCTCTCCCACGACCATAACTACAATTGTTTAATGAATATTAAAATGTGAAATAAGCTAATTTATTTACCGAAAAATGTTCAATATTTAGGGTTTACCTGCATTAAGATCAATGGTCCTGTAATCTCGTATTTTTCTTTATGGGCCGCTTTATATAGTTGTCTGTACAAAAAAGCCAACATCGCAGAACCCTAACTGTATCGACCAGCTGCCTCTAGATCCCCCAGCAATGGGAGGTACAAAAGCTGTATAGAGCCATCAGTGATATCTGAAAAGATCACTACGCCCATGAGCAACAATATATATGCTCGAGCATGACGCTGCACTATGACCTTGTCAGCATCCTCTAGGAGACCTCGTGCAAAGAAGCTCCGTAGCCACGAAAATTTTAAAGATGAATCCTTAATTTCACTCGGATCCAGGCGCTCTCCAACAAGCAACTCAACAACTCTACCCCACTGGTAGTGTAACACCCCAAATCCGCGGGACTCGGGGCGCTACGGGTTGGGACCTCACAATGGGTCCCGACCCTTAGCTTGACAACAATTTCACCGGATCTTGCAACAAGGCACAAATATAGGCCAAAATCGAAATACATTTTATGCAATGCAAGAAAACCAAAAAGAAAACAAACAACGGACTTCAGCCGAAAACAACTACAAAGACCAAACGCCATACATGCGGCATACAATAATACAATATACCAAACTCCAAACATGACTCCAAACAAAACCCTTCCTAAAATGTACGGACCCCGGCTGCCCACCCTTCCGGATCTCTCGGAGCATGCCTAACCTGCAAGGAAAACTACAACATTCGGTATAAAACCGTTAGCTCACATTCGAAGCATTAGAATTAAAGGGAAAGGCACAAACACAATTAATTCAACAAAGTCACACAACATACTCAAAGCACACAAATCCGGTTTATTATCTTTATTTATTAAGTCATATCCCGTTCTAGTTCAACTTTTTTTGTGACACGAGAATCCTCCGAAACTTGCCTCGGTCCCTTCTTCCGGCAATGGAACGGTCGGATGCCTCCGACCGTCTAACCAGCACGGGCCAGTCGCCGAGATCCCCCTAGCTCTCACGGGGAGCTAGGCAGTGATGTCACCGCCCGTTATCATACACTTGGGCCAAATAATATAAAGGTCGGTAATCCTATTTCCGGTTTAGTTGTTATAAATAGTAAAATAATAAACACACACCACCCAACACACAATAATGCTAATACAAAGAATACGAGCTAAGTAAGTCCGAAGACTTACCTCGTCATCACACTCAACTCACAACACTCTCTCTTCCTTAGGGGAGGAAGACCATAACCTGCTCACAAGAAGATAACTATATCAAAACAACACTCTCACAATAGAAGTCTAAGACTTCTATACAAATGATCTACGCAAGACCATTTGACTCTCAATTCTAGGACCGCATCCTAGAATTCCTCATGCTCACATCACACTCAATAGAAGCTAGAAGTCTTAAGACTACTAAACCCTCGGATCTCGCAAGATCATAACTCACAACACCACTAGGATAACATGCCTTGTCCAAACAAACTCATCGGTAACGACACCATGCTAGGATAAGCATATCCTAACTCATAATCTCAACAACCATATAACCACAATCTCAAGCCTCATATCCTCACAAGATCAACCAAACATTCAACGTCTTACAACAATCGACAATCCTCAAAACTCACCTAAGGTCCAAACCACTACTTGGTATTCACTCTAAGTTATGTTATATCCAACCTAGCATGATACTACTACTACTCCTACTAAACATAACTAGTTTGCGAAAGGTACTCACTCGGGGTCAAAGGTGGAAGTCAATTGACGAATATCGAATGCGGATTCGATGGCCTTTATCGGGGCGCTTCCGGACCTAGCACAAAACTAACAAATTTAGCTTATAAGCTAAATTTGAACGGAATAAATAAAATATATAGGTTTACGGAAAACTTATTTTCCAAAAGCCAACGTTAAAATCCCGTGAAAACTCCGTCCAGGGTACAATATGAAATTCTAAAAAAAACACTTGTTCATAAAACCGCAACCACAACTTGAATTGTAAACCCAAATTTAAAATCCGTAAATGTATTTTCCGGCAACGTATACAACATCATAAATCCAAGGTAGGACTCGATTTCAAAGCTAAGGACAAACGAAACCGCTTAAACGTTTTCCGGGGGAAAATATACAATCTTGTAAATGTGGGCCATAAACCGTAAATAAACCTTGGGCTGTTTCCCGAAAATATTACAACCGAGGGCATAACGTCACATTCCAAAAATCTGGGTTCAAAACAGCAATATCACAAATCTGGGCGCATTCAGTAATTAATTACTGCAGGGGCATATTTGAAAACATCCAAAACTGTGGGCACAAATTGCAAATACAAAGTATGGGTACAAAATTGTAGTTATACCAAAATATAGGGGTCCCGATTTAATTAGACCAAAAGGCCTTCTTCAACCTCTCAATACGCTGCAGAGGAAAAGGGGATCTGGGGCGGCAGGGGTTCCAGCACAACGGCGAGACAAGGCGAGGGCGCAGGTTGCTCCGGCAGCCCTGGAAGCGAGGCGGGGCAAGGTACTTCCCGGCGGAATTCGCCGGCGACGGAAGTGGAGGTTCCGGGCGAGGCACAAGCGGCAAGTGCCAGAGGAGAAGGGCTCGGGGAGGGTGCGAAAAGTCTACCCTGACCCTCCCGGTTCCGGCGGCGGCGGCTCGACGGCCTTGCTTCGAGTCGCAGAGGGCTCGTGGGAAGCTGTTAATTCACGGGCGGCGGCAGACTTCCTCTTGGTGGGGGCAGACAACACTTCTCCGGCGGAGGGGTCTTGCCCGAGGTTGCAAGCGAGGAGGTAGACGAAGGAGGCGGCCGAAGTAGAGAAGAGGGTTGCGAGACTGTTGGCTGAAATAGAGAAGGATAAGTGGAGAGTTTGAGTCCTACTTCCCCGTTGTTTGAGTGAAGGAAAAGGAGAGGTTGAGTGTAGGGAGGTTACGTGCGAGAGGTGAAAGCAGGTTGCAGAACACAGTCATCACATTGGGAAGAGTGAGGGAAAGAAAAAGAAGAATAAAATAAAATAAAATAAAATAATTATAGTAATAATAATAATTAATTAAAAACATAGGGGATTAAAACAAACTCGATCAAATTAATCGGAACGGGATTTTTTTTTGTTTGGAAACTTCCCGAACTTTCCGTAAAATAAATTATGGAACATATTTATATACGTATATATGTAAAATTTATAACTCATAAAATTTAATTTATAAAGTTAAAATACTCGTAAACATATTTAAGCTATCAGAATAGCAATAAATATACGGAAAAAAAAAGTATCGCAACCGCACCAAAAATTTGGGGCGTTACAGGTAGTCTGCACTACTAGTCACAACAAGTCCATTTATGTTAAGATCCAACAATATTGCAACGTCCTGAAGTGTGATCGTCGCCTCACCGACAACTAGGTGAAATGTATGTGTCTCAGGTCTCAATCTTTCAACTAATGTTGTGATCAACTCAGCAATCTAACTGAAAGGAAGACCAATACGATATATCCCATAAAATCCAGCCAGCTTAAGATAATGAATTACCCTCTCATCTTGGGGAAGACATGAAACAATGTTTCGAAGATGCATTCTAGCAGTCAATGGTTGTTGAGTCTGCAAATCATTAAGCATATTGTTAAGATTAAGAAATCAACACCAAATTATAAAAATTATCAATTTTAGTTTAGAGTTGTTCTTACATAAGGGACACGCGACCACACATCATCACTACGATGTTCAGCCTGACGCCTAAGAAAATCTGATACACGGGGCCAGGATCCATCTACATGTGGTAAAGAACTTTAATTTTGATTGACTAAACAATATATCACAACAAACAAACACAACTTCATATTTCATTGATAAAACAACTTAATACAAAAACAAACTACTTCATATTTCATTGACAGATAAACTTAATATAACAAACAAACAACTTCTAATCTCTACTTGATGACCCAACTTGAGAACGACAACTCCTTCTATTATGACCAAGTTGTCCACAACTTCCACAACGACTTTTTCCTCTTTCACTTTGATCCATTTCATTTCTGATTCTCGAGTTTCTATGTCTTCCACTTGGGCGCTTAGAACTTGGATCCGGGACTATTAATGGCCCATGTACTATTGGTCATTTTGTTTGATTGCCAACAGGCTGGAAGTATGGCTTGTACGTCTCAAGATATGAATGTGTGGTGAAAAACCCATCAACAAAGGGCTCAAAGGACCACTTGTGATTATAACAAACAACAAGTACTTGGGGGCACGGAAACTTCAGCAACTACTAGTCAACCACTTGTGATTATAAAAATTATCAATTTTAGTTTAGAGTTGTACTTTCCGTATAAGTGGGTTCCATCAATTTAGATCACAGGACGACATTGCTTGAAACCAGCAATAGAAGGCCTAAATGCCCAAAAGACGCGTTGAAACATCCTCACTGATCGATCACTTGTTTCTGTTGTGACCCAGTCAACCACTATACCTGAGTTTGATTGTTGTAGGGCTTCAATATATTGCGGTAAATCAACGCGCAACTGCATCCAATCTCCATAGATATCAGCAATTGCTTGTTGTTTGCCCTCCCACGCTTTCTGTAACTTGGAATCACTTTGTATTTCATGTTTATAACTTGTATAATGGTTCGCGGTTTGATTGTCAAGTCTTGGCGAACAAGGTTATGAATCTCATTGTTGATGAATCTGGAAGTTGCATTACGGTTATCGAGTTCTCGCGAATGAGTGACACAAGCAGGGATATGAGGCCCGTTATGCCGGTGCACAGACCACAAATCTAGCGCTTGATCAACCCGATGAGAAGAAACTAGCCATGTGCATTCGGTTTTGTTTTTTCTAGCACAATAGACGGTGTAATAATGTGCATCAGCTCTACCTGTCTTGTAAGGGTATCCACTTCTTAGTGAATAACTTCCAAGCTGTATTTTCAAATCGCTCAATGAGTTGAAATATTGACCTATATAAAATCCATCAACGTCGTGCATTTGAATGGAAGCATAAGGATCCTCCCATGAATTCATCTGTGTTGATACTGGTTCGACGACGTTGTTCCAGTTTGGGTTGATGGCTTGAGCTCTTATTATTTGATCTGCTTCTGCTACGACTTGGTCATAGTCTGGTGCTGTAGGGTCATCGTCAACATGGCGATCTTCTTCAGTTTCAAGAATCTCATCATCAGTCTCAACACCATTCTAATCAACATGTATATCATCGTCATCAACTTCATTTACATCTTCATGGCTTGAGGACGCATGTGATGTCAATGGTGCCATGGTGGGATGAGTTGTTTGCATGGGAATATTTTCATACCCGGCCATCACAGTTTGCGTGTACTCATTATCCGTCAGCAATCTCGTGTACGTTTTCATGTTTTGCCATAGGGGGGTAGTTATTGTTGTCATCCATCTATTTTACATTACGTTAAATTATGGACAACAATGTTTCATATTCAATATTTTTCGTTTAACTAATGATTAACAATTTTTTAGTACGTGATAAACTATTATACTAATGACAAAATCATATTCATACTAATATATTTAGACATTTCTTAAAGAATATATTTAGACTAACATTTTTCACTTATTCTACAAAAATATTTTACTTAAATTATTTTACTTAATCTAAACAAAATATTTCCTACACAATATTCATAGTAAATCTATAAAATTTATATAGTAATCTTAATAAAATGTTTCATATTAAATATTTTTCGTTTTAATAATGATTAATAATTTTTTAGTGATAAACTATTATACTAATGACAAAATCATATATTAATACTAATCTAGTTAGACATGTCCAAAAAAATATACGTAGACTAACATTTTTTACCTATTCTAAAAAATATATTACTTAAATCTATTTACACATTTCATATTGACATTTCTAAAAAAAATATAATAACATTTTTTTTACCTATTCTTTAACTTATCTATTTAGATTAATTTGTTTACACAATTTTTATTTAATAATAATCTTAGCTAAGTTAACAATTTTTACCCTAGAGTAGTATCTGTAGTGGGATGAGGTAGGGGTACACCCCCTCTTCCTCCAGTGGTGATAAGTCAGGGACCAGTTTCCGCTGTTGTTTCGCCTATGGTAGAGAACGAGTTTGAAGAGGTTGATCGTGTCTCCATGAGTAGATCCGAGTTTCAAGAATATATGTAACAAGTATATGAAGCGGTGATAGCGGGTAGATCCACACCGGATTTACCAACAATTGTGAGATCAACTGAAGCTTCTGGATCCGGAAAGAAGCAATGGACTGAATCAGTTAGTGGAGAAGCAAAGATGAATGGTGAACCAAGTCAGATACCAGGACAACCAAGTGGTCCTTTGGCCATGATGACGACTGGCATGGAACTACAGTGTTTTAATTGCGGGAAATTTGGACACCGGCGAGTTGTGTGCCCAAAGGCGCCCATAATATGCTTTACGTGTGGTAAAGCAGGGGATAGAGCGAAGTTTTGTTGACAAGGCAAGGCGTTGCATTTACAAGTTCCCTCTCAGAATAAGATCATTCAAGGTGGACGACGAAGATCGAGTTACCCTTCAGTTGCACAGGTTGCAAGAATGGGACAATTATGTTGCAATTGTGGCTATCCATATCATTTGCGTTCTGAGTGCCCTTTGGAACCGATAGCTTGTTTCATCTGTGGTGAACTAGGCCATCTGGCCCCTTTTTGTCAGTAAGGTAGTGTTTCTTCCCAGCAAGACCTTCCTCTTTCCGGTGCTGAAAGAGTGGAAGTGGAGGCTATAGTGAGGACCTCAGTGATACTTGAGGAGCATAGATCTGAGATCGAGTAATGATATGTAGAGGAGCTACGAGTGTTAGCTGTTATAGGTACCATTCTCGTTAATGGTTTATCTGGTGGATTTTTGCTTGTTGTGAGTGCTATGCACTTCTTGTCTTTCGATGCATGCGTTAATGGTTAATCTTTGATATATAGTAGAAGGTGGACTTTCCTTTACAGGATTACCAGCTAGGGGTCTGAGGTACCCGCGAGATATGTGGTTGTTCCCTTATTCCGGGACTTGGGTATGGCTTGTAGACTTCTTTGTCATGCCGTAGGTGCATGAGGAAGTCATTATGTGTATGGATTGGATGAATAGATATCATGCGGTGTTAGATATTAATAGTAAGGCTATTATAGTCTTTACTGAGATGGTAAAATAATAGAGGTCTTCTAAGGTTAAGACCTTTGAAGAGACGGGTTTGTCATCAGGACTGTACGAGCAGCGAACTGATAGAAGAGGGTTATGACGCCTTCTAGTGTTATACCATGAAGGAGCGAGATAGTCCAACAATGGAAGGTATTCCAGTTGTTTATGAGTTTATAGACGTGTTATTGAACCGTCTAGTTGCCACCTCAGCGGAGTGTGGACATTGTTATCGAGTTGAAGTATGATACAAGATTGAATGGGAAAGCCACACTATATGGTGCTTGTTGAGATATTTTACTGATAACTTAAAAAGTTGACTGAAATGGGCTTCTTTTACCCTAGTGGGTTCCATGTTCCGTATTAACGACCTGATGAGTTAGCTTCAAGAAGCAATTGTGTTTCCAAGATTCCTTTGTGCTCAAGATATCCCTAGTCATGGATGAGAGAGCAACATGTGTATGAGATAACATCCCATACCCGTTATGGACACTACAAGTTTGTAGTGATGTCATTTGAGTTGACGAATGTTTTAGTAGTTTTTATGGAGTTGATGAACAGTATCTTCATCGACTTCCTTGATTAGTTGGTGGTGGACTTCATTGATGACATGTCGGTATACTCTCATAGCAGAGAATAGTAGACCGATCGTCTGAGGACCATTCTGCAGATTTCGAGAGATAGAGGGTTGTATGCTACGCTCTCTAAATGTAAGTTAAGGTGCCAGCGGTAGCCTTTTTAGGCCATGTTGTCTCCGCCAGTGGGATCATGGTTGACCAGGCGATAATTTAGTATGTTGTACCATGGGAGATACTGATGAACATTAAGGAATACGTAGTTTTCTCGGCTCATCCGTTTGCTACCAATGCTTTGAGGAAGGATTTTATATGATTACGTATTCATTTGCGAGTCTTTTGAGAAGACCACCATAACTACGTGATGAAAGCAGTGTGTCTAAGTTTTGAAGAGTTGAGGAGGCATTTGACCTCTACTTCCATTCTGTTGTAGTCAGAAGATTTTTGGTATCCCGTGATTTATGGTGATACATCCCAACTAAGTCTGAGATGTGTATTACTACAGAATAGTAGGGTTATTGATATGTGTGTTTACAACTGAGTACGTATGATGAGAACTACCTGACTCATGATTTAGAGTTAGTAGTGGTAGTTCAAGCCTTTAAGTTTTGAAGACCGTACCGGTGTGATCTTCATGTCAGATTTCTGTAGATCATAGAAATCTGAAGTATATTTTATGCAACAGGGGTTGAATAACCGCCAGTGTTAAGAGCTTAAGTTGATCAAGACTTTGACTTGAAGATTCCATATCATTCAGAGAAATTGAATGTTGTCGCCGATAACTTGAATGGAAAGACGCTCCAAGAGAAGATGATTGTGAGACAGATAGTTCAACTTCAGCTTCAGAGAAATCTAGCTTGGCTAGAGTTGGACAATCAGTTTCTTGATGAGGATACCCAGTTATACCTCAGTGGTTCTACCTAGTCTGTTGGATGAGGTCCAATAAAAGCAAGAGACCTGCCCGGCCTTGACAAGGTTTAGAGAAAGGATGTCTCGTACTGAGGCACCATAGTTCTCCATGGGAGTAGATGGACTGATGAAGAGTCATGACCACTTTGTGTACCTGCTGATGTAGATGGAGACAGAGAATATTATGGTATACCCATTGTATGCCTTATTCAGTACATTCAGGTACGAGTAAGATGTACCACGAGATGAGACGATTATATTGTATGAAGCCGATATAACCAGATTTGTGATACAGTGTGTGACCTGTTAGCAGGTCCAGATAGAGTATTTCCGATCTAGAGATAAGCTCCACCCACTAACAGTGCAGTAGTAGAATTTGGGAGGACATCTCTATGGACTTTGTTATGGGATTGTGACCCAGTAGAAGATTGATGTTATCTGGATTGTTGGTAACAGATTAATGAAACCGGCACGTTTCATTTCTATCAGAAGAACGTGGCTAGTGAATGAATTGGCTGAGGAGTACACTAGACAGATAGTGAGACTCCATGGTATACCGAGAACGATCATTTCTGATTGAGATGGATGTTTTTACTTTGAGATTTTGGGCAGCAGATTCAGACTGCTTTGGGGACGAGTTTGTACCTCATGACTACACTTCACCCCCTGACAGATGGTCAGTTAGAGAGGATCATCTAGATCTTAAAGATCTATTATAAGTTGTAAGTCGAATGGGAAACGTGGATGGTTATATATTACCTTCCATTAATGAGTTTATTATATAACAATGAAGGACGTGCATCTTTCTGGGATGACCCTATGAGGCAATATATATAGACATAGATGTCGTATATCCTTATGCTAGAAGTGATCTAGCAGTAGTAGTAGAAATAACACATGACCAGACTCAGGATTTTATAGTACGAGTAACGATGATTAAAGGAAGAGTGTTGGCTCTACATAGTCGCCAGATTGTGTGTGTAGATAAGAGGTGTTAACCTCTAAAGTTCAAGTGAGAGTTCATGTCCGGCTGGAGGTATCTCAGCTGTGAAACGTTTGTTGTGTATTATGGAAAGGGGAACTGAGTTTCCAATATGTCGGTTATTTGAGATGTTGATCAGTTTTGTGAAGGCAACATGATGTTTAGCTTTCACTCTGAAGTTGGTGGATGTTCACCCAGTGTTCATGTGTCTCAACTGAGGAAGTATATACCAGGTTGGAAACACTTTGTGAGTTATAATGATCTAGTGGTTAAGTTGAACCACATCGTTGTTGAGCATCTGATTACATTCTTGGAATAAGATATGAAACGCTTGTATTTGAAAGACATTCCCATATTTAGGATATTATGGTCGAGATGAAGACCTGAAGACGCTATGTGAGACACTGAGGATAGTGTCCTGAGGAACTATCTAGAGTATATGTTGGGACAAACCCATTTGTGGGAGCACGAGTAGATCTTAGTGCTATCTTGATGAATGTTGTGCTTATGTGCTTATATGCCTTGATGTGTTATTCCATGCTAGTTTTGATGTGATTTATGATCTTAGTAGATCTTGATGTGCTAGCGTGATGTATGTTATAGCTGGAGATGATTACTTCCTCCACGCTACCCGAGTAAGATTATATTTATAGCTGGAGATGGTTATTTCCTTCATGCTATTTGAGTGTGATTAGGATTCAGCTGGAGATGGTTCTTTCCTCCATGCTACCTTGATGGACATAGTTTTAGTGGAGATGTGATTCCTCCATACGATATATATGATTATGGTTTGCTAGAGGCGTATTTCCTCTATGCTTGTGATATGTTTGGGCTAGAGATGTGCTTCCTCTATGCCTTGTGATGTGGTATGGCGAGAGACGTGATTCCTCTACGCCTTTGGGTAGCGTTATGACCCTGTTTTCTGGAGTTGATGATTCCTCCATGGTGACATTGAGGTTATAGATTGTTATAGGTGATGACCTTTTGAACGGAGATGTGATACTTCCGATAGAGAGAGTGAGAGTTATACCTCGGCTTATGGGTCCGAGATGACTTTGGGATTTTGCAAGTTTTGGGACGAAACTTTTTTTTAAGGGGTGTGTGATGTAATAGCTAGGATTTCGAATTTTAATTAATGTTGTTTAACTTAATCGTTGATAGTAATTAACATATAACTCGCGAAGACTTTGCAAGTGATGAGTAAGAGTCCAACCGTTATGTTCCTGGCGTAATTTTGGACGTTTGGGGAAATTTTTATTTTTTCCCCCGGGTAATTATTTTTACCCTCCGGTGTTATTAAGAACATTTGGGAGCTCCAATTAATAAAAATGCAGTTGAGAGAAATGATCAGGACATCGGATATGTCCTAGATATGAAATAACATGGAGAGGCAAAACGGCCAAAAGAGTCGCTATTTTGTTTCTTAACGGCTAAGAAAGACGGCTTAAGAATACACGTTTTTCGAGGCAGTTGTGTAATAATTATCCCTACAATATTCCAGATTTAATGTTCCAATCTCGAGAAGTTTGGAGAAAGAGGTTCGACCCGCATTTGGATCGGTTAAAGGATAATTATCGACTTTACTAAAGGATAAATATCGTCTTCACTATAAATAGCGGAAAATCCTTTATTAATTCATTTCACGTTTCCTCGTAAAAACTCTGATTTCTCTCAACCTTCAAACTCAGATCTACTCTCCGTTTCTAATCCGATTTCAATTCCATTTGAGTTTCTGGATTCCTCTCTTCATTCTCTTCATATCGGTACCGAGTTTCTGCATTTCCGAGTATATGGAGGGCTGGTCGAGCATATATGTCACCAGGACGGTTCCGTCGCTCAGATTCCGGTGAATTTGATGTTGTCCATGCGTAGCCTGCGTCGCTGTGTTTCCGAATCTTCTTTTAGATCGTCAATCGGGTTAGTAACGAATAAGTTATGAATTTATTCGTTTTCCGTACTGCGATTTGGCCTAAATTGACTTTAGGCTTGTCAAAATGGATAATTAGAAATTTCATTATGGTCGTTATATTATTCTGGTGATTATGGGTTGTTTGTTTGATGAAATCTGATGACAGGGGGTTTAGAAATTGCCTGCGGGCAAAACGTTATTCTGGTGAAATCTAATTAATTAATTAAAGGTTAATTAATTAAATTAGGATTAGAATTGAGATTGAGGAATGTCGATTAGATACTATCTTGAGATTTGAGGAATTGTGAGTTATGTTGAGATATTGAGGTTTAGTTGGTTGTAAGGCTTATAGATTGAGTATGATCCTTATTGATCCCTTTGGGTCTAGGTGTGACCCCTTTGATGAATAGAGGTTGATATATCTCTTTATGCCTTGTTTATAGGCCGTGTTGTCCCTCCAGTGTAGAGGTGATCGTGGTTGAGTTTGTACGAGGTTGAGGTAAGTCCGTAGGACTTACTTAGCTACCATCCCTATATTGGGTGTTTGCATGAGTGGTGTGTGCTTTATATGTTTGCTATGATAGCATGAATTGTCGTTTTTATCGACCTATGTTCTATTGACTGCCCCACTGCGTGGCTGTGATCGGTAACCTTTCCCTTTCATCCCGCCGTGGAGTCTGGGAGGTTCTCTGATGTCGGGCCAGACTGGTTTACAGGAAGGGCGCAATCCACTCCCATAGGGTACACGGATTGTGTGACCAATACTCGTACAACTGGACATTGTACTCAGAGGCGGGGATGTATCGGTCCTCGTGTCACATACTTTCATCTATCTATATATATATATATATACGGTTTTTGAGTGAATGGTTATTATATAAAGATAATAAATGGGTAAATGTGTGATAGCATGCTGATGTGTTTATCTTTCATGATTGTGCTTGTGCTTATGCATTACCTCATATATGTATGGTTAGCTAACGGTTT
Source organism: Fagopyrum homotropicum (assembly GCA_033239125.1). Lineage (NCBI taxonomy): Eukaryota > Viridiplantae > Streptophyta > Magnoliopsida > Caryophyllales > Polygonaceae > Fagopyrum > Fagopyrum homotropicum. The sequence goes on along the minus strand of BSWB01000003.1, from coordinate 140,053,804 downwards.
CATACCGTGTTGTAGATGTTTATAGGTTAGGCGCTACTGGGTGATCTGGCAGGGTGACAGGCCGAGGACTCTCGTACATTAGGTGGTTGGTTTGGGGTTGTTGTGTTTCCCCTCCTGCGTGAGGATGATCTTTTGTACCTCCTATGTGAGGATGTCGTTTTATATACTCGGCTATGTTGTTGTTTACTTTGGGTCGTACAGTTTATACTGTTTTATGTATTTGTTTTATATCTGTCAGTGCCATGTTGTAAGGTCCAGTGAACTTGTTGTTAGGCTAGGGTCAGGATCCATTGTGAGATCCTAGCCCAATGTGACATCCCGAGTCCCGCGGATTCGGGGTGTTACAACCTCTCTTAACTCATCTATCTCCGTGGTGACTTCCTTTGTATAACAATTAATCAAAGTTATATGAGTGGATGACCAACTCATTACTAACATCACATCAAACTCTCTCAAGAAATCATCCAATGTCAGCACAAGTGGTATACTACGGCCATTAGGGACCGTGTCCCGTCAATTTCTAGTTGCTTCCTCAAGCAAGGATATAGCATATTGTACACGTATCTTAGTAGCGTTGATAACTCCATCTAGAATGGACTTATTTTTCCTCAACCACTCCTCCACTACTAATGGATCAGTAGTCCCTTCAAACGGCTTTGCCCCTTGGTGGCAAATCTTCTCGAAATTCTTGTTCATCTCTACTAGAAAAATACCCGCTTGAGACAATGTTGTGTCTATGATGGTAACTTCTCTCAAATATATCACTAAATCATATATACCAGCCATATCCGATGGTGGTAGTGATATTGGCTTAGCTGGCACCTTAGGGTGCTCCTGATCATTTCTACCATAAGCATATACACACTCAGTCAACCCTTTGGTTGTGCTCCGCCATCTAAAAGAAAAAGAAACTTTCAAAAGCTTTTCAGAAAACTTCCCACAACCCAAGCCAAGGAATCATATTCCTGCTCTGATACCAACCAAATGTGACACCTATTTCATTTCTAGTTTTTTACCAGTTAATTAACCCTGTTTAAAGCAATAAGCGGAAAACGGAAAATTTTAAAACTTTATCTTACAACCATATTCACAACATATATACATACTAACATACGTCATAAACTCCGTTTAACCAAAACACAACTGTTTTAAAACCATGCAAAACATCCTAGGCGGTAGCATCCCATAACAGCCCACCTGATATGATCTCAAATCCAGGTGTTGAGTCCAATGTCCTTGCCTTGATCAGGCCGAGTGTGAGTAACTGAAAAATATGTGGATATAACAACAATGAGCCACACGCTCAGTAAGGGTATACAAATCGCACTCTCGCAATATATATAAGTATCTAATATCCCGTCCCCAAAGGACACTCTGATCCCTTCCTCACATTTCAAAGCACACATACATATCCACATTCACATATAATTCCACAACCATTCATATCACATTTCACATAAACATTCAAGCATGTTATCACACATCACATATAAACATATCATCTCATCACATAAAAATAATCATAACATAACACATAACATGCTAGACTCGATCGCATCGATGCATAGGTGATAATTAACTAACTAGCCCCAACTGATCGTACGATATATTTTCTCATTGCTTTCGTATTTCTTTTCTTTCTTTCTTTTTTTTTTCTTTTCGGTTGGCCAACCCGATAGCATCCTAGGCCCCCTGTAGATCAGGTAGCGACCTCAGCCATCTTGTCCTAAGACCCCCTGTAGATCAGGTTGCGATCTTGGACTATTTTTCTTATCTTGAGGCTCCCTGTAGATCAGGTAGCGACCTCTGGCTGTTTTTCTTATCTTGAGGCCCCCTGTAGATCAGGTAGCGACCTCTGAGGCCACCTGTAAATCAGGTAGCGACCTCGTCCCCCGGAAACCCGTGCGGGACCCAGTTGGGCTAATTAATCAATTACCATCATATATTATCACTTTCATTTCATAACTCGAACTACACAACTACTCGAACTACCATCACAAGATATATCACGTTATAAAACACATTCCAACACACGTCACAACTACACATAATATCACACATGCACCTAACTCAGCCGAGGGAAGATCTAGGTCTAAGCCGCCGATTCTATCGATGCTACTAACCCAGTGTAAAACTCCACCAAAGATACTATCCTCCAACTTCCTAATAGCCTCATTGGTTCCTCGTCCGCTACTAGATCATCATGATTGACAACACGCTCGAGTCGTGCATGTACTCCCTTGACTGGTACACATGAACACCGGGTGAACACTCTCTACTCTTGGCGGCTACGCCAACCGGTAAACCACTTTCCCAACTCACGCTAACATCTCACAAAGGTCCGATATATCGGAAACTCAACCTCCTTCTCGGATCTTTCTTAATGCAACATCTCCATTATTTTCCCTTTGATTTCTCTATCCAAGAAGATCAAACTTCCAATTTACACTGTTGGCTTTGGTCCTTGTTCAACCAAACTTTGATGTTATGTTTCCTCAATTCTTGAAGTAAGTCTCCAACGATGAAGGAAGTACTTTACTCCACACCGATTCACCAATGAGACACGTATGCTATTAGTTTTATATCGTTCCTCAATACTTGATCAAGACCTTGTCTTGAAGAATCACTTGTACACTTCAAACTCATAACCCTCAAGGTAAACCAAAACAGTTGCACCAATGAATCCCCTCTTAGCTCTCAACAACTCTTTTGTCAATTCTTCGTCCCATACGGTACTTCATTTTCATCCGGAGTAGGTTATCATAATTGGTGCTATACGACTTCTCTCTTCACATATCTGGTAATGCTCGGCACATCCAAGAAAACTTGTAACCTCTTTCACATCTTTCGGGGTTTGCCATCCCGAGACACCATGTCATACATCTTCTCTCTTCTTCAAAAGTAGACCCAAAATATCTCATCCGGGCATCAGTAAGCCCATACGGAATAACTACAACTCATAGGGACTTTAATTGGTCCAAAATGCCGTACTTGCAATATCTCAATCTCGAATTCTCAAACGGTGACGATCAAGTTCTAAACTTAATCTCATTAGAGACTATCATCCCTTGCAACTGATCGAGTAGATCATCCATTCGTTCTAAGGGGTACTTGTCCTTCATTGTCATCTTGCTCAACTTATAGTAATCGATGTAAGAAAGGAGATAACCGTCTCTCTTTTCGCAAACTGATGTTTTTCATAAAAACTTCAAATCAAGAGTTTATGATCTATTCCAATATGAACTTCAGATCAAGAGTTCAAGATAACGTTTGGTGTTCTCTATGGCATTTCACTAAATTTAATGAATCTGATCATTAAGTTCTTATAATTGCTCCTTCACTTGCTTCTACAACTCATGTCTATGCCCCAGTGTTATTCCATACTGCGCCTTAGACATCGGAAATAAATCAAGCTCGACCTTAGTGGAAAATTCCACATTCTGACGTATTGAAATCCGTGATATCTCAGTTTTTATTTTTTTTTTTAATTTTTTTTTCTCTTCCCGTCACGTATCGTAATAACCGACACAATCTTGTCTTATCACTTTACAAGTGGTCATGATACTAATGATCTTCCCCGAACTGTTGGGGTGACGTCCTTTAAACACGGGTATTGTTCCATCTTTAGCTACAATGTTTACCGTCCTCTTTTAGAGATCCTTCATCTCTTGAACTCGAGGGACATGCTCGAGTCTCCTAACTCTTGTAGCCTTATTTAAGTATTCCTTTAGCTTAATCTCGTTCTCTCACTTATGTGTAGCCATAAGAGTCCAAATCGCAGGACTTAACTGTGCTTCAAGACAATTAACCTTATCTTCTTCGCTTTCCATGACATCCCAATTCCCAACATATGGAAGAAGCTCTTCGTATTCTACATAACCTTCCACCATATACCTCCTTTTCTTCAAGTAGGCTTAGAAATTTATACTTCATTTCCTTATGTAACATCAATCCAACAACGGAGGCTCTTAATCTCAAGCTTTCATATACTTCTCGTACATCTCATGTCGACATCGAACTTCAAAACTTCGGTATTCTCTTGCCCTTGTTGGTCACCTTATGCATCGCTTGGTATTCCAAAAACAACTTCACAACCGTACTAGTATGCTCCGTGGAGAACTCTAGGCCAATCTCTCCAACCACAATCACAGAAAGATCCACCCATCACTTCCCAAGCATTAGCATCATAAACTCTAAGCTTGTAGTGTTGCCCTAAGCTAGGTCCTCTCTTTCACACCATAGCCACCATGACTCTTTTGTGTGATTCAGAAACATCTAACTCAACTTTTACTCGTAAAACATAACCTTCATTTCATTCAGAACGAACATACTATGCATCCCCTTTACGCACAACAACAAAAGAAGCCTCACTTTCCTCTTGGTTCTTCTAGTTTCCTTCGCCCCAATCGTAATTTAAAAGTTTGATCCGTGTCATTCCCCATATGTCAATCTCATGACCTAAGAAAGTCGCACAAGATCATTACAATCACTCCCCGGGAGGTCTGATACATTCACTCGCTTTGATCCCATGCAATATTACTTGATTAAGATAATTGTACTTAGTTGACATACTTCTTCACTGCTTACACCGAACCACCGGAAATCCTCCAAGCTCTTGTTACCGATCCTTCATGCCATTGTCTTGCCTACTCTTCTCATCTACGCTCATCAATAGCCAAACCGCGCACGTGCGTTCTTGGTTGTCATCAATTACTCTTCTCATCCAATGTCAATGACTTACCATTCTACTTACCCTCCATGTTACCATTCTCCTGAAGGCTACCCTCTCAGGGCACTCTGTCTTACACTTCACTTGCTCATTTCACCCTTCACACACTCCGTTAACTCTTTATACGCTCCACGCTTCCTTCTTCTTCTATAAGGTAACTATACCTTGTTGGCCTTGTTGTGTCGCATAACTCCCGTTCATAGGCTTAACCGTTCTTCATAATATCTTGTAAGTGCATCTTCCCCACATCTCTATGGTTAGTAACTACTCTCTTCTCTTTGTTGGTAACTTGAGTCTTTTAATCAAAACTCCTTGTTTTACCTTTCATCTTCTGAAGATCATCATCCACACACCCTTCCTCCTTAGCGTCGCTCAATTTCATCTCAATGACGGAAAATGATTGACTCCGCCAGGTAATTCTACTATGTCAACTTTCACCATGTGATCCTCCTCGAAACCATCATATTTTTGACTCTTCACTTCTTGGTACCTAGCAAGTTTAACTCACGGTATTTAAATCCTTCCCACATGTTTTGTTCCCTTTTCTCCTCTACCCTCCAATGCTTAGAAACGTCTAAGGAAAGCTTTGCATCTTAATGGAACACCACCTTAACCTTGCTAGAACGTACTCATCTCCTTCTCGATTTACATCTTTAGTTGTCCACGCTTCTTCTCGAAGAACTTAAGTTCGTTATCTCAATTGGTCTCGTCGTCGTACAATCACGGTTTCTTTATAACCCCTTATACACCTTAACGTTGCTCCCTTTATTTTTAATGTCTCCATCTCGCTTTCTCTTTAGTTGTTTCGAGTTTCCTTCTACTTGTTCTTCCTTGCCGTTAATGTCCTCTTTAGTCTTCATAGGTTTGCTTTGACGTCCTCTAAAGGAGCCCAAGAAACACCAAGGTGTTTAACGTGATACTCAACTCGGTACTTGAGCATATTCATCCTCATATGTAAACTATCCCGAGCCAAACAGCGTCATCCAAGGTAATTATATCATACTATCATCTTAGCTAAAATGTCTCATTACTTCATGTGCTACTATATATAATAAGAATACGTATATATAACTATATAATTCCTAAGTCCATAATACTACTAATATCACGCATCCGACACTTCATTATAACAATACAAGGTCCAAAACATATAATCATCCACATATACAATATACACATAAATCATGTCCATCATGCAACTAAAATCCACAAAGATACACATCAATTCCATCATGCATAACAACAACCCTCATATCCATATTTATATATACATATATATACATATCAAAATCCAATAAACTAAGCTGCCGAGATCCGCGGAAGGAGTGGTGGTCCGTACATTCTACCCTGACTCATGCATGTGATTTTGAAAACGAAAACTCAGAACCCGTGGGGTTCTATTTATTCCTTATTCGGCCTTTAGAAGATTGCGAGTGCCATTGTTGTCAACCTAGGGCTCTGATACCACTTTTGTAACACCCCAAATCCGCGGGACTCGGGGCGCTACGGGTTGGGACCTCACAATGGGTCCCGACCCTTAGCTTGACAACAATTTCACCGGATCTTGCAACAAGGCACAAATATAGGCCAAAATCGAAATACATTTTATGCAATGCAAGAAAACCAAAAAGAAAACAAACAACGGACTTCAACCGAAAACAACTACAAAGACCAAACGCCATACATGCGGCATACAATAATACAATATACCAAACTCCAAACATGACTCCAAACAAAACCCTTCCTAAAATGTACGGACCCCGGCTGCCCACCCTTCCGGATCTCTCGGAGCATGCCTAACCTGCAAGGAAAACTACAACATTCGGTATAAAACCGTTAGCTCACATTCGAAGCATTAGAATTAAAGGGAAAGGCACAAACACAATTAATTCAACAAAGTCACACAACATACTCAAAGCACACAAATCCGGTTTATTATCTTTATTTATTAAGTCATATCCCGTTCTAGTTCAACTTTTTTTGTGACACGAGAATCCTCCGAAACTCGCCTCGGTCCCTTCTTCCGGCAATGGAACGGTCGGATGCCTCCGACCGTCTAACCAGCACGGGCCAGTCGCCGAGATCCCCCTAGCTCTCACGGGGAGCTAGGCAGTGATGTCACCGCCCGTTATCATACACTTGGGCCAAATAATATAAAGGTCGGTAATCCTATTTCCGGTTTAGTTGTTATAAATAGTAAAATAATAAACACACACCACCCAACACACAATAATGCTAATACAAAGAATACGAGCTAAGTAAGTCCGAAGACTTACCTCGTCATCACACTCAACTCACAACACTCTCTCTTCCTTAGGGGAGGAAGACCATAACCTGCTCACAAGAAGATAACTATATCAAAACAACACTCTCACAATAGAAGTCTAAGACTTCTATACAAATGATCTACGCAAGACCATTTGACTCTCAATTCTAGGACCGCATCCTAGAATCCCTCATGCTCACATCACACTCAATAGAAGCTAGAAGTCTTAAGACTACTAAACCCTCGGATCTCGCAAGATCATAACTCACAACACCACTAGGATAACATGCCTTGTCCAAACAAACTCATCGGTAACGACACCATGCTAGGATAAGCATATCCTAACTCATAATCTCAACAACCATATAACCACAATCTCAAGCCTCATATCCTCACAAGATCAACCAAACATTCAACGTCTTACAACAATCGACAATCCTCAAAACTCACCTAAGGTCCAAACCACTACTTGGTATTCACTCTAAGTTATGTTATATCCAACCTAGCATGATACTACTACTACTCCTACTAAACATAACTAGTTTGCGAAAGGTACTCACTCGGGGTCAAAGGTGGAAGTCAATTGACGAATATCGAATGCGGATTCGATGGCCTTTATCGGGGCGCTTCCGGACCTAGCACAAAACTAACAAATTTAGCTTATAAGCTAAATTTGAACGGAATAAATAAAATATATAGGTTTACGGAAAACTTATTTTCCAAAAGCCAACGTTAAAATCCCGTGAAAACTCCGTCCAGGGTACAATATGAAATTCTAAAAAAACACTTGTTCATAAAACCGCAACCACAACTTGAATTGTAAACCCAAATTTAAAATCCGTAAATGTATTTTCCGGCAACGTATACAACATCATAAATCCAAGGTAGGACTCGATTTCAAAGCTAAGGACAAACGAAACCGCTTAAACGTTTTCCGGGGGAAAATATACAATCTTGTAAATGTGGGCCATAAACCGTAAATAAACCTTGGGCTGTTTCCCGAAAATATTACAACCGAGGGCATAACGTCACATTCCAAAAATCTGGGTTCAAAACAGCAATATCACAAATCTGGGCGCATTCAGTAATTAATTACTGCAGGGGCATATTTGAAAACATCCAAAACTGTGGGCACAAATTGCAAATACAAAGTAAGGGTACAAAATTGTAGTTATACCAAAATATAGGGGTCCCGATTTAATTAGACCAAAAGGCCTTCTTCAACCTCTCAATACGCTGCAGAGGAAAAGGGGATCTGGGGCGGCAGGGGTTTCAGCACAACGGCGAGGCAAGGCGAGGGCGCAGGTTGCTCCGGCAGCCCTGGAAGCGAGGCGGGGCAGGGTACTTCCCGGCGGAATTCGCCGGCGACGGAAGTGGAGGTTCCGGGCGAGGCACAAGCGGCAAGTGCCAGAGGAGAAGGGCTCGGGGAGGGTGCGAAAAGCCTACCCTGACCCTCCCGGTTCCGGCGGCGGCTCGACGGCCTTGCTTCGAGTCGCAGAGGGCTCGTGGGAAGCTGTTAATTCACGGGCGGCGGCAGACTTCCTCTTGGTGGGGGCAGACAACACTTCTCCGGCGGAGGGGTCTTGCCCGAGGTTGCAAGCGAGGAGGTAGACGAAGGAGGCGGCCGAAGTAGAGAAGAGGGTTGCGAGACTGTTGGCTGAAATAGAGAAGGATAAGTGGAGAGTTTGAGTCCTACTTCCCCGTTGTTTGAGTGAAGGAAAAGGAGAGGTTGAGTGTAGGGAGGTTACGTGCGAGAGGTGAAAGCAGGTTGCAGAACACAGTCATCACATTGGGAAGAGTGAGGGAAAGAAAAAGAAGAATAAAAGAAAATAAAATAAAATAATTATAGTAATAATAATAATTAATTAAAAACATAGGGGATTAAAACAAACTCGATCAAATTAATCGGAACGGGATTTTTTTTTGTTTGGAAACTTCCCGAACTTTCCGTAAAATAAATTATGGAACATATTTATATACGTATATATGTAAAATTTATAACTCATAAAATTTAATTTATAAAGTTAAAATACTCGTAAACATATTTAAGCTATCAGAATAGCAATAAATATACGGAAAAAAAAGTATCGCAACCGCACCAAAAATTTGGGGCGTTACATCAGGTCCCCCTAAAAATAAGTTTCGTCCCGAAACTTGCCACACTCCAACTTCTCGGTCCGTTAAGGCCGAGGTATGAACTCTCACGCTAAGAAGGTTGAAACCTTCTAATCTATATACACAACTACTCGAACTACCATCACAAGATATATCACGTTATAAAACACATTCCAACACACGTCACAACTACACATAATATCACACATGCACCTAACTCAGCCGAGGGAAGATCTAGGTCTAAGCCGCCGATTCTATCGATGCTACTAACCCAGTGTAAAACTCCACCAAAGATACTATCCTCCAACTTCCTAATAGCCTCATTAGTTCCTCGTCCGCTACTAGATCATCATGATTGACAACACGCTCGAGTCGTGCATGTACTCCCTTGACTGGTACACATGAACACCGGGTGAACACTCTCTACTCTTGGCGGCTATGCCAACCGGTAAACCACTTTCCCAACTCACGCTAACATCTCACAAAGGTCCGATATATCGGAAACTCAACCTCCTTCTCGGATCTTTCTTAATGCAACATCTCCATTATTTTCCCTTTGATTTCTCTATCCAAGAAGATCAAACTTCCAATTTACACTGTTGGCTTTGGTCCTTGTTCAACCAAACTTTGATGTTATGTTTCCTCAATTCTTGAAGTAAGTCTCCAACGATGAAGGAAGTACTTTACTCCACACCGATTCACCAATGAGACACGTATGCTATTAGTTTTATATCGTTCCTCAATACTTGATCAAGACCTTGTCTTGAAGAATCACTTGTACACTTCAAACTCATAACCCTCAAGGTAAACCAAAACAGTTGCACCAATGAATCCCCTCTTAGCTCTCAACAACTCTTTTGTCAATTCTTCGTCCCATACGGTACTTCATTTTCATCCGGAGTAGGTTATCATAATTGGTGCTATACGACTTCTCTCTTCACATATCTGGTAATGCTCGGCACATCCAAGAAAACTTGTAACCTCTTTCACATCTTTCGGGGTTTGCCATCCCGAGACACCATGTCATACATCTTCTCTCTTCTTCAAAAGTAGACCCAAAATATCTCATCCGGGCATCAGTAAGCCCATACGGAATAACTACAACTCATAGGGACTTTAATTGGTCCAAAATGCCGTACTTGCAATATCTCAATCTCGAATTCTCAAACGGTGACGATCAAGTTCTAAACTTAATCTCATTAGAGACTATCATCCCTTGCAACTGATCGAGTAGATCATCCATTCGTTCTAAGGGGTACTTGTCCTTCATTGTCATCTTGCTCAACTTATAGTAATCGATGTAAGAAAGGAGATAACCGTCTCTCTTTTTGCAAACTGATGTTTTTCATAAAAACTTCAAATCAAGAGTTTATGATCTATTCCAATATGAACTTCAGATCAAGAGTTCAAGATAACGTTTGGTGTTCTCTATGGCATTTCACTAAATTTAATGAATCTGATCATTAAGTTCTTATAATTGCTCCTTCACTTGCTTCTACAACTCATGTCTATGCCCCAGTGTTATTCCATACTGCGCCTTAGACATCGGAAATAAATCAAGCTCGACCTTAGTGGAAAATTCCACATTCTGACGTATTGAAATCCGTGATATCTCAGTTTTTATTTTTTTTTTTAATTTTTTTTTCTCTTCCCGTCACGTATCGTAATAACCGACACAATCTTGTCTTATCACTTTACAAGTGGTCATGATACTAATGATCTTCCCCGAACTGTTGGGGTGACGTCCTTTAAACACGGGTATTGTTCCATCTTTAGCTACAATGTTTACCGTCCTCTTTTAGAGATCCTTCATCTCTTGAACTCGAGGGACATGCTCGAGTCTCCTAACTCTTGTAGCCTTATTTAAGTATTCCTTTAGCTTAATCTCGTTCTCTCACTTATGTGTAGCCATAAGAGTCCAAACCGCAGGACTTAACTGTGCTTCAAGACAATTAACCTTATCTTCTTCGCTTTCCATGACATCCCAATTCCCAACATATGGAAGAAGCTCTTCGTATTCTACATAACCTTCCACCATATACCTCCTTTTCTTCAAGTAGGCTTAGAAATTTATACTTCATTTCCTTATGTAACATCAATCCAACAACGGAGGCTCTTAATCTCAAGCTTTCATATACTTCTCGTACATCTCATGTCGACATCGAACTTCAAAACTTCGGTATTCTCTTGCCCTTGTTGGTCACCTTATGCATCGCTTGGTATTCCAAAAACAACTTCACAACCGTACTAGTATGCTCCGTGGAGAACTCTAGGCCAATCTCTCCAACCACAATCACAGAAAGATCCACCCATCACTTCCCAAGCATTAGCATCATAAACTCTAAGCTTGTAGTGTTGCCCTAAGCTAGGTCCTCTCTTTCACACCATAGCCACCATGACTCTTTTGTGTGAGTCAGAAACATCTAACTCAACTTTTACTCGTAAAACATAACCTTCATTTCATTCAGAACGAACATACTATGCATCCCCTTTACGCACAACAACAAAAGAAGCCTCACTTTCCTCTTGGTTCTTCTAGTTTCCTTCGCCCCAATCGTAATTTAAAAGTTTGATCCGTGTCATTCCCCATATGTCAATCTCATGACCTAAGAAAGTCGCACAAGATCATTACAATCACTCCCCGGGAGGTCTGATACATTCACTCGCTTTGATCCCATGCAATATTACTTGATTAAGATAATTGTACTTAGTTTACATACTTCTTCACTGCTTACACCGAACCACCGGAAATCCTCCAAGCTCTTGTTACCGATCCTTCATGCCATTGTCTTGCCTACTCTTCTCATCTACGCTCATCAATAGCCAAACCGCGCACGTGCGTTCTTGGTTGTCATCAATTACTCTTCTCATCCAATGTCAATGACTTACCATTCTACTTACCCTCCATGTTACCATTCTCCTGAAGGCTACCCTCTCAGGGCACTCTGTCTTAAACTTCACTTGCTCATTTCACCCTTCACACACTCCGTTAACTCTTTATACGCTCCACGCTTCCTTCTTCTTCTATAAGGTAACTATACCTTGTTGGTCTTGTTGTGTCGCATAACTCCCGTTCATAGGCTTAACCGTTCTTCATAATATCTTGTAAGTGCATCTTCCCCACATCTCTATGGTTAGTAACTACTCTCTTCTCTTTGTTGGTAACTTGAGTCTTTTAATCAAAACTCCTTGTTTTATCTTTCATCTTCTGAAGATCATCATCCACACACCCTTCCTCCTTAGCGTCGCTCAATTTCATCTCAATGACGGAAAATGATTGACTCCGCCAGGTAATTCTACTATGTCAACTTTCACCATGTGATCCTCCTCGTAACCATCATATTTTTGACTCTTCACTTCTTGGTACCTAGCAAGTTTAACTCACGGTATTTAAATCCTTCCCACATGTTTTGTTCCCTTTTCTCCTCTACCCTCCAATGCTTAGAAACGTCTAAGGAAAGCTTTGCATCTTAATGGAACACCACCTTAACCTTGCTAGAACGTATTCATCTCCTTCTCGATTTACATCTTTAGTTGTCCACGCTTCTTCTCGAAGAACTTAAGTTCGTTATCTCAATTGGTCTCGTCGTCGTACAATCACGGTTTCTTTATAACCCCTTATACACCTTAACGTTGCTCCCTTTATTTTTAATGTCTCCATCTCGCTTTCTCTTTAGTTGTTTCGAGTTTCCTTCTACTTGTTCTTCCTTGCCGTTAATGTCCTCTTTAGTCTTCATAGGTTTGCTTTGACGTCCTCTAAAGGAGCCCAAGAAACACCAAGGTGTTTAACGTGATACTCAACTCGGTACTTGAGCATATTCATCCTCATATGTAAACTATCCCGAGCCAAACAGCGTCATCCAAGGTAATTATATCATACTATCATCTTAGCTAAAATGTCTCATTACTTCATGTGCTACTATATATAATAAGAATACGTATATATAACTATATAATTCCTAAGTCAATAATACTACTAATATCACGCATCCGACACTTCATTATAACAATACAAGGTCCAAAACATATAATCATCCACATATACAATATACACATAAATCATGTCCATCATGCAACTAAAATCCACAAAGATACACATCAATTCCATCATGCATAACAACAACCCTCATATCCATATTTATATATACATATATATACATATCAAAATCCAATAAACTAAGCTGCCGAGATCCGCGGAAGGAGTGGTGGTCCGTACATTCTACCCTGACTCATGCATGTGATTTTGAAAACGAAAACTCAGAACCCGTGGGGTTCTATTTATTCCTTATTCGGCCTTTAGAAGATTGCGAGTGCCATTGTTGTCAACCTAGGGCTCTGATACCACTTTTGTAACACCCCAAATCCGCGGGACTCGGGGCGCTACGGGTTGGGACCTCACAATGGGTCCCGACCCTTAGCTTGACAACAATTTCACCGGATCTTGCAACAAGGCACAAATATAGGCCAAAATCGAAATACATTTTATGCAATGCAAGAAAACCAAAAAGAAAACAAACAACGGACTGCAGCCGAAAACAACTACAAAGACCAAACGCCATACATGCGGCATACAATAATACAATATACCAAACTCCAAACATGACTCCAAACAAAACCCTTCCTAAAATGTACGGACCCCGGCTGCCCACCCTTCCGGATCTCTCGGAGCATGCCTAACCTGCAAGGAAAACTACAACATTCGGTATAAAACCGTTAGCTCACATTCGAAGCATTAGAATTAAAGGGAAAGGCACAAACACAATTAATTCAACAAAGTCACACAACATACTCAAAGCACACAAATCCGGTTTATTATCTTTATTTATTAAGTCATATCCCGTTCTAGTTCAACTTTTTTTGTGACACGAGAATCCTCCGAAACTCGCCTCGGTCCCTTCTTCCGGCAATGGAACGGTCGGATGCCTCCGACCGTCTAACCAGCACGGGCCAGTCGCCGAGATCCCCCTAGCTCTCACGGGGAGCTAGGCAGTGATGTCACCGCCCGTTATCATACACTTGGGCCAAATAATATAAAGGTCGGTAATCCTATTTCCGGTTTAGTTGTTATAAATAGTAAAATAATAAACACACACCATCCAACACACAATAATGCTAATACAAAGAATACGAGCTAAGTAAGTCCGAAGACTTACCTCGTCATCACACTCAACTCACAACACTCTCTCTTCCTTAGGGGAGGAAGACCATAACCTGCTCACAAGAAGATAACTATATCAAAACAACACTCTCACAATAGAAGTCTAAGACTTCTATACAAATGATCTACGCAAGACCATTTGACTCTCAATTCTAGGACCGCATCCTAGAATCCCTCATGCTCACATCACACTCAATAGAAGCTAGAAGTCTTAAGACTACTAAACCCTCGGATCTCGCAAGATCATAACTCACAACACCACTAGGATAACATGCCTTGTCCAAACAAACTCATCGGTAACGACACCATGCTAGGATAAGCATATCCTAACTCATAATCTCAACAACCATATAACCACAATCTCAAGCCTCATATCCTCACAAGATCAACCAAACATTCAACGTCTTACAACAATCGACAATCCTCAAAACTCACCTAAGGTCCAAACCACTACTTGGTATTCACTCTAAGTTATGTTATATCCAACCTAGCATGATACTACTACTACTCCTACTAAACATAACTAGTTTGCGAAAGGTACTCACTCGGGGTCAAAGGTGGAAGTCAATTGACGAATATCGAATGCGGATTCGATGGCCTTTATCGGGGCGCTTCCGGACCTAGCACAAAACTAACAAATTTAGCTTATAAGCTAAATTTGAACGGAATAAATAAAATATATAGGTTTACGGAAAACTTATTTTCCAAAAGCCAACGTTAAAATCCCGTGAAAACTCCGTCCAGGGTACAATATGAAATTCTAAAAAAAACACTTGTTCATAAAACCGCAACCACAACTTGAATTGTAAACCCAAATTTAAAATCCGTAAATGTATTTTCCGGCAACGTATACAACATCATAAATCCAAGGTAGGACTCGATTTCAAAGCTAAGGACAAACGAAACCGCTTAAACGTTTTCCGGGGGAAAATATACAATCTTGTAAATGTGGGCCATAAACCGTAAATAAACCTTGGGCTGTTTCCCGAAAATATTACAACCGAGGGCATAACGTCACATTCCAAAAATCTGGGTTCAAAACAGCAATATCACAAATCTGGGCGCATTCAGTAATTAATTACTGCAGGGGCATATTTGAAAACATCCAAAACTGTGGGCACAAATTGCAAATACAAAGTATGGGTACAAAATTGTAGTTATACCAAAATATAGGGGTCCCGATTTAATTAGACCAAAAGGCCTTCTTCAACCTCTCAATACGCTGCAGAGGAAAAGGGGATCTGGGGCGGCAGGGGTTCCAGCACAACGGCGAGGCAAGGCGAGGGCGCAGGTTGCTCCGGCAGCCCTGGAAGCGAGGCGGGGCAGGGTACTTCCCGGCGGAATTCGCCGGCGACGGAAGTGGAGGTTCCGGGCGAGGCACAAGCGGCAAGTGCCAGAGGAGAAGGGCTCGGGGAGGGTGCGAAAAGTCTACCCTGACCCTCCCGGTTCCGGCGGCGGCTCGACGGCCTTGCTTCGAGTCGCAGAGGGCTCGTGGGAAGCTGTTAATTCACGGGCGGCGGCAGACTTCCTCTTGGTGGGGGCAGACAACACTTCTCCGGCGGAGGGGTCTTGCCCGAGGTTGCAAGCGAGGAGGTAGACGAAGGAGGCGGCCGAAGTAGAGAAGAGGGTTGCGAGACTGTTGGCTGAAATAGAGAAGGATAAGTGGAGAGTTTGAGTCCTACTTCCCCGTTGTTTGAGTGAAGGAAAAGGAGAGGTTGAGTGTAGGGAGGTTACGTGCGAGAGGTGAAAGCAGGTTGCAGAACACAGTCATCACATTGGGAAGAGTGAGGGAAAGAAAAAGAAGAATAAAATAAAATAAAATAAAATAATTATAGTAATAATAATAATTAATTAAAAACATAGGGGATTAAAACAAACTCGATCAAATTAATCGGAACGGGATTTTTTTTTGTTTGGAAACTTCCCGAACTTTCCGTAAAATAAATTATGGAACATATTTATATACGTATATATGTAAAATTTATAACTCATAAAATTTAATTTATAAAGTTAAAATACTCGTAAACATATTTAAGCTATCAGAATAGCAATAAATATACGGAAAAAAAAAGTATCGCAACCGCACCAAAAATTTGGGGCGTTACAGGTAGTCTGCACTACTAGTCACAACAAGTCCATTTATGTTAAGATCCAACAATATTGCAACGTCCTGAAGTGTGATCGTCGCCTCACCGACAACTAGGTGAAATGTATGTGTCTCAGGTCTCAATCTTTCAACTAATGTTGTGATCAACTCAGCAATCTAACTGAAAGGAAGACCAATACGATATATCCCATAAAATCCAGCCAGCTTAAGATAATGAATTACCCTCTCATCTTGGGGAAGACATGAAACAATGTTTCGAAGATGCATTCTAGCAGTCAATGGTTGTTGAGTCTGCAAATCATTAAGCATATTGTTAAGATTAAGAAATCAACACCAAATTATAAAAATTATCAATTTTAGTTTAGAGTTGTTCTTACATAAGGGACACGCGACCACACATCATCACTACGATGTTCAGCCTGACGCCTAAGAAAATCTGATACACGGGGCCAGGATCCATCTACATGTGGTAAAGAACTTTAATTTTGATTGACTAAACAATATATCACAACAAACAAACACAACTTCATATTTCATTGATAAAACAACTTAATACAAAAACAAACTACTTCATATTTCATTGACAGATAAACTTAATATAACAAACAAACAACTTCTAATCTCTACTTGATGACCCAACTTGAGAACGACAACTCCTTCTATTATGACCAAGTTGTCCACAACTTCCACAACGACTTTTTCCTCTTTCACTTTGATCCATTTCATTTCTGATTCTCGAGTTTCTATGTCTTCCACTTGGGCGCTTAGAACTTGGATCCGGGACTATTAATGGCCCATGTACTATTGGTCATTTTGTTTGATTGCCAACAGGCTGGAAGTATGGCTTGTACGTCTCAAGATATGAATGTGTGGTGAAAAACCCATCAACAAAGGGCTCAAAGGACCACTTGTGATTATAACAAACAACAAGTACTTGGGGGCACGGAAACTTCAGCAACTACTAGTCAACCACTTGTGATTATAAAAATTATCAATTTTAGTTTAGAGTTGTACTTTCCGTATAAGTGGGTTCCATCAATTTAGATCACAGGACGACATTGCTTGAAACCAGCAATAGAAGGCCTAAATGCCCAAAAGACGCGTTGAAACATCCTCACTGATCGATCACTTGTTTCTGTTGTGACCCAGTCAACCACTGTACCTGAGTTTGATTGTTGTAGGGCTTCAATATATTGCGGTAAATCAACGCGCAACTGCATCCAATCTCCATAGATATCAGCAATTGCTTGTTGTTTGCCCTCCCACGCTTTCTGTAACTTGGAATCACTTTGTATTTCATGTTTATAACTTGTATAATGGTTCGCGGTTTGATTGTCAAGTCTTGGCGAACAAGGTTATGAATCTCATTGTTGATGAATCTGGAAGTTGCATTACGGTTATCGAGTTCTCGCGAATGAGTGACACAAGCAGGGATATGAGGCCCGTTATGCCGGTGCACAGACCACAAATCTAGCGCTTGATCAACCCGATGAGAAGAAACTAGCCATGTGCATTCGGTTTTGTTTTTTCTAGCACAATAGACGGTGTAATAATGTGCATCAGCTCTACCTGTCTTGTAAGGGTATCCACTTCTTAGTGAATAACTTCCAAGCTGTATTTTCAAATCGCTCAATGAGTTGAAATATTGACCTATATAAAATCCATCAACGTCGTGCATTTGAATGGAAGCATAAGGATCCTCCCATGAATTCATCTGTGTTGATACTGGTTCGACGACGTTGTTCCAGTTTGGGTTGATGGCTTGAGCTCTTATTATTTGATCTGCTTCTGCTACGACTTGGTCATAGTCTGGTGCTGTAGGGTCATCGTCAACATGGCGATCTTCTTCAGTTTCAAGAATCTCATCATCAGTCTCAACACCATTCTAATCAACATGTATATCATCGTCATCAACTTCATTTACATCTTCATGGCTTGAGGACGCATGTGATGTCAATGGTGCCATGGTGGGATGAGTTGTTTGCATGGGAATATTTTCATACCCGGCCATCACAGTTTGCGTGTACTCATTATCCGTCAGCAATCTCGTGTACGTTTTCATGTTTTGCCATAGGGGGGTAGTTATTGTTGTCATCCATCTATTTTACATTACGTTAAATTATGGACAACAATGTTTCATATTCAATATTTTTCGTTTAACTAATGATTAACAATTTTTTAGTACGTGATAAACTATTATACTAATGACAAAATCATATTCATACTAATATATTTAGACATTTCTTAAAGAATATATTTAGACTAACATTTTTCACTTATTCTACAAAAATATTTTACTTAAATTATTTTACTTAATCTAAACAAAATATTTCCTACACAATATTCATAGTAAATCTATAAAATTTATATAGTAATCTTAATAAAATGTTTCATATTAAATATTTTTCGTTTAAATAATGATTAATAATTTTTTAGTGATAAACTATTATACTAATGACAAAATCATATATTAATACTAATCTAGTTAGACATGTCCAAAAAAATATACGTAGACTAACATTTTTTACCTATTCTAAAAAATATATTACTTAAATCTATTTACACATTTCATATTGACATTTCTAAAAAAAATATAATAACATTTTTTTTACCTATTCTTTAACTTATCTATTTAGATTAATTTGTTTACACAATTTTTATTTAATACTAATCTTAGCTAAGTTAACAATTTTTACCCTAGAGTAGTATCTGTAGTGGGATGAGGTAGGGGTACACCCCCTCTTCCTCCAGTGGTGATAAGTCAGGGACCAGTTTCCGCTGTTGTTTCGCCTATGGTAGAGAACGAGTTTGAAGAGGTTGATCGTGTCTCCATGAGTAGATCCGAGTTTCAAGAATATATGTAACAAGTATATGAAGCGGTGATAGCGGGTAGATCCACACCGGATTTACCAACAATTGTGAGATCAACTGAAGCTTCTGGATCCGGAAAGAAGCAATGGACTGAATCAGTTAGTGGAGAAGCAAAGATGAATGGTGAACCAAGTCAGATACCAGGACAACCAAGTGGTCCTTTGGCCATGATGACGACTGGCATGGAACTACAGTGTTTTAATTGCGGGAAATTTGGACACCGGCGAGTTGTGTGCCCAAAGGCGCCCATAATATGCTTTACGTGTGGTAAAGCAGGGCATAGAGCGAAGTTTTGTTGACAAGGCAAGGCGTTGCATTTACAAGTTCCCTCTCAGAATAAGATCATTCAAGGTGGACGACGAAGATCGAGTTACCCTTCAGTTGCACAGGTTGCAAGAATGGGACAATTATGTTGCAATTGTGGCTATCCATATCATTTGCGTTCTGAGTGCCCTTTGGAACCGATAGCTTGTTTCATCTGTGGTGAACTAGGCCATCTGGCCCCTTTTTGTCAGTAAGGTAGTGTTTCTTCCCAGCAAGACCTTCCTCTTTCCGGTGCTGAAAGAGTGGAAGTGGAGGCTATAGTGAGGACCTCAGTGATACTTGAGGAGCATAGATCTGAGATCGAGTAATGATATGTAGAGGAGCTACGAGTGTTAGCTGTTATAGGTACCATTCTCGTTAATGGTTTATCTGGTGGATTTTTGCTTGTTGTGAGTGCTATGCACTTCTTGTCTTTCGATGCATGCGTTAATGGTTAATCTTTGATATATAGTAGAAGGTGGACTTTCCTTTACAGGATTACCAGCTAGGGGTCTGAGGTACCCGCGAGATATGTGGTTGTTCCCTTATTCCGGGACTTGGGTATGGCTTGTAGACTTCTTTGTCATGCCGTAGGTGCATGAGGAAGTCATTATGTGTATGGATTGGATGAATAGATATCATGCGGTGTTAGATATTAATAGTAAGGCTATTATAGTCTTTACTGAGATGGTAAAATAATAGAGGTCTTCTAAGGTTAAGACCTTTGAAGAGACGGGTTTGTCATCAGGACTGTACGAGCAGCGAACTGATAGAAGAGGGTTATGACGCCTTCTAGTGTTATACCATGAAGGAGCGAGATAGTCCAACAATGGAAGGTATTCTAGTTGTTTATGAGTTTATAGACGTGTTATTGAACCGTCTAGTTGCCACCTCAGCGGAGTGTGGACATTGTTATCGAGTTGAAGTATGATACAAGATTGAATGGGAAAGCCACACTATATGGTGCTTGTTGAGATATTTTACTGATAACTTAAAAAGTTGACTGAAATGGGCTTCTTTTACCCTAGTGGGTTCCATGTTCCGTATTAACGACCTGATGAGTTAGCTTCAAGAAGCAATTTTGTTTCCAAGATTCCTTTGTGCTCAAGATATCCCTAGTCATGGATGAGAGAGCAACATGTGTATGAGATAACATCCCATACCCGTTATGGACACTACAAGTTTGTAGTGATGTCATTTGAGTTGACGAATGTTTTAGTAGTTTTTATGGAGTTGATGAACAGTATCTTCATCGACTTCCTTGATTAGTTGGTGGTGGACTTCATTGATGACATGTCGGTATACTCTCATAGCAGAGAATAGTAGACCGATCGTCTGAGGACCATTCTGCAGATTTCGAGAGATAGAGGGTTGTATGCTACGCTCTCTAAATGTAAGTTAAGGTGCCAGCGGTAGCCTTTTTAGGCCATGTTGTCTCCGCCAGTGGGATCATGGTTGACCAGGCGATAATTTAGTATGTTGTACCATGGGAGATACTGATGAACATTAAGGAATACGTAGTTTTCTCGGCTCATCCGTTTGCTACCAATGCTTTGAGGAAGGATTTTATATGATTACGTATTCATTTGCGAGTCTTTTGAGAAGACCACCATAACTACGTGATGAAAGCAGTGTGTCTAAGTTTTGAAGAGTTGAGGAGGCATTTGACCTCTACTTCCATTCTGTTGTAGTCAGAAGATTTTTGGTATCCCGTGATTTATGGTGATACATCCCAACTAAGTCTGAGATGTGTATTACTACAGAATAGTAGGGTTATTGATATGTGTGTTTACAACTGAGTACGTATGATGAGAACTACCTGACTCATGATTTAGAGTTAGTAGTGGTAGTTCAAGCCTTTAAGTTTTGAAGACCGTACCGGTGTGATCTTCATGTCAGATTTCTGTAGATCATAGAAATCTGAAGTATATTTTATGCAACAGGGGTTGAATAACCGCCAGTGTTAAGAGCTTAAGTTGATCAAGACTTTGACTTGAAGATTCCATATCATTCAGAGAAATTGAATGTTGTCGCCGATAACTTGAATGGAAAGACGCTCCAAGAGAAGATGATTGTGAGACAGATAGTTCAACTTCAGCTTCAGAGAAATCTAGCTTGGCTAGAGTTGGACAATCAGTTTCTTGATGAGGATACCCAGTTATACCTCAGAGGTTCTACCTAGTCTGTTGGATGAGGTCCAATAAAAGCAAGAGACCTGCCCGGCCTTGACAAGGTTTAGAGAAAGGATGTCTCGTACTGAGGCACCATAGTTCTCCATGGGAGTAGATGGACTGATGAAGAGTCATGACCACTTTGTGTACCTGCTGATGTAGATGGAGACAGAGAATATTATGGTATACCCATTGTATGCCTTATTCAGTACATTCAGGTACGAGTAAGATGTACCACGAGATGAGACGATTATATTGTATGAAGCCGATATAACCAGATTTGTGATACAGTGTGTGACCTGTTAGCAGGTCCAGATAGAGTATTTCCGATCTAGAGATAAGCTCCACCCACTAACAGTGCAGTATTAGAATTTGGGAGGACATCTCTATGGACTTTGTTATGGGATTGTGACCCAGTAGAAGATTGATGTTATCTGGATTGTTGGTAACAGATTAATGAAACCGGCACGTTTCATTTCTATCAGAAGAACGTGGCTAGTGAATGAATTGGCTGAGGAGTACACTAGACAGATAGTGAGACTCCATGGTATACCGAGAACGATCATTTCTGATTGAGATGGATGTTTTTACTTTGAGATTTTGGGCAGCAGATTCAGACTGCTTTGGGGACGAGTTTGTACCTCATGACTACACTTCACCCCCTGACAGATGGTCAGTTAGAGAGGATCATCTAGATCTTAAAGATCTATTATAAGTTGTAAGTCGAATGGGAAACGTGGATGGTTATATATTACCTTCCATTAATGAGTTTATTATATAACAATGAAGGACGTGCATCTTTCTGGGATGACCCTATGAGGCAATATATATAGACATAGATGTCGTATATCCTTATGCTAGAAGTGATCTAGCAGTAGTAGTAGAAATAACACATGACCAGACTCAGGATTTTATAGTACGAGTAACGATGATTAAAGGAAGAGTGTTGGCTCTACATAGTCGCCAGATTGTGTGTGTAGACAAGAGGTGTTAACCTCTAAAGTTCAAGTGAGAGTTCATGTCCGGCTGGAGGTATCTCAGCTGTGAAACGTTTGTTGTGTATTATGGAAAGGGGAACTGAGTTTCCAATATGTCGGTTATTTGAGATGTTGATCAGTTTTGTGAAGGCAACATGATGTTTAGCTTTCACTCTGAAGTTGGTGGATGTTCACCCAGTGTTCATGTGTCTCAACTGAGGAAGTATATACCAGGTTGGAAACACTTTGTGAGTTATAATGATCTAGTGGTTAAGTTGAACCACATCGTTGTTGAGCATCTGATTACATTCTTGGAATAAGATATGAAACGCTTGTATTTGAAAGACATTCCCATATTTAGGATATTATGGTCGAGATGAAGACCTGAAGACGCTATGTGAGACACTGAGGATAGTGTCCTGAGGAACTATCCAGAGTATATGTTGGGACAAACCCATTTGTGGGAGCACGAGTAGATCTTAGTGTTATCTTGATGAATGTTGTGCTTATGTGCTTATATGCCTTGATGTGTTATTCCATGCTAGTTTTGATGTGATTTATGATCTTAGTAGATCTTGATGTGCTAGCGTGATGTATGTTATAGCTGGAGATGATTACTTCCTCCACGCTACCCGAGTAAGATTATATTTATAGCTGGAGATGGTTATTTCCTTCATGCTATTTGAGTGTGATTAGGATTCAGCTGGAGATGGTTCTTTCCTCCATGCTACCTTGATGGACATAGTTTTAGTGGAGATGTGATTCCTCCATACGATATATATGATTATGGTTTGCTAGAGGCGTATTTCCTCTATGCTTGTGATATGTTTGGGCTAGAGATGTGCTTCCTCTATGCCTTGTGATGTGGTATGGCGAGAGACGTGATTCCTCTACGCCTTTGGGTAGCGTTATGACCCTGTTTTCTGGAGTTGATGATTCCTCCATGGTGACATTGAGGTTATAGATTGTTATAGGTGATGACCTTTTGAACGGAGATGTGATACTTCCGATAGAGAGAGTGAGAGTTATACCTCGGCTTATGGGTCCGAGATGACTTTGGGATTTTGCAAGTTTTGGGACGAAACTTTTTTTTAAGGGGTGTGTGATGTAATAGCTAGGATTTCGAATTTTAATTAATGTTGTTTAACTTAATCGTTGATAGTAATTAACATATAACTCGCGAAGACTTTGCAAGTGATGAGTAAGAGTCCAACCGTTATGTTCCTGGCGTAATTTTGGACGTTTGGGGAAATTTTTATTTTTTCCCCCGGGTAATTATTTTTACCCTCCGGTGTTATTAAGAACATTTGGGAGCTCCAATTAATAAAAATGCAGTTGAGAGAAATGATCAGGACATCGGATATGTCCTAGATATGAAATAACATGGAGAGGCAAAACGGCCAAAAGAGTCGCTATTTTGTTTCTTAACGGCTAAGAAAGACGGCTTAAGAATACACGTTTTTCGAGGCAGTTGTGTAATAATTATCCCTACAATATTCCAGATTTAATGTTCCAATCTCGAGAAGTTTGGAGAAAGAGGTTCGACCCGCATTTGGATCGGTTAAAGGATAATTATCGACTTTACTAAAGGATAAATATCGTCTTCACTATAAATAGCGGAAAATCCTTTATTAATTCATTTCACGTTTCCTCGTAAAAACTCTGATTTCTCTCAACCTTCAAACTCAGATCTACTCTCCGTTTCTAATCCGATTTCAATTCCATTTGAGTTTCTGGATTCCTCTCTTCATTCTCTTCATATCGGTACCGAGTTTCTGCATTTCCGAGTATATGGAGGGCTGGTCGAGCATATATGTTACCAGGACGGTTCCGTCGCTCAGATTCCGGTGAATTTGATGTTGTCCATGCGTAGCCTGCGTCGCTGTGTTTCCGAATCTTCTTTTAGATCGTCAATCGGGTTAGTAACGAATAAGTTATGAATTTATTCGTTTTCCGTACTGCGATTTGGCCTAAATTGACTTTAGGCTTGTCAAAATGGATAATTAGAAATTTCATTATGGTCGTTATATTATTCTGGTGATTATGGGTTGTTTGTTTGATGAAATCTGATGACAGGGGGTTTAGAAATTGCCTGCGGGCAAAACGTTATTCTGGTGAAATCTAATTAATTAATTAAAGGTTAATTAATTAAATTAGGATTAGAATTGAGATTGAGGAATGTCGATTAGATACTATCTTGAGATTTGAGGAATTGTGAGTTATGTTGAGATATTGAGGTTTAGTTGGTTGTAAGGCTTATAGATTGAGTATGATCCTTATTGATCCCTTTGGGTCTAGGTGTGACCCCTTTGATGAATAGAGGTTGATATATCTCTTTATGCCTTGTTTATAGGCCGTGTTGTCCCTCCAGTGTAGAGGTGATCGTGGTTGAGTTTGTACGAGGTTGAGGTAAGTCCGTAGGACTTACTTAGCTACCATCCCTATATTGGGTGTTTGCATGAGTGGTGTGTGCTTTATATGTTTGCTATGATAGCATGAATTGTCGTTTTTATCGACCTATGTTCTATTGACTGCCCCACTGCGTGGCTGTGATCGATAACCTTTCCCTTTCATCCCGCCGTGGAGTCTGGGAGGTTCTCTGATGTCGGGCCAGACTGGTTTACAGGAAGGGCGCAATCCACTCCCATAGGGTACACGGATTGTGTGACCAATACTCGTACAACTGGACATTGTACTCAGAGGCGGGGATGTATCGGTCCTCGTGTCACATACTTTCATCTATCTATATATATATATATATATATATATATACGGTTTTTGAGTGAATGGTTATTATATAAAGATAATAAATGGGTAAATGTGTGATAGCATGCTGATGTGTTTATCTTTCATGATTGTGCTTGTGCTTATGCATTACCTCATATATGTATGGTTAGCTAACGGTTTCATACCGTGTTGTAGATGTTTATAGGTTAGGCACTACTGGGTGATCTGGCAGGGTGACAGGCCGAGGACTCTCGTACATTAGGTGGTTGGTTTGGGGTTGTTGTGTTTCCCCTCCTGCGTGAGGATGATCTTTTGTACCTCCTATGTGAGGATGTCGTTTTATATACTCGGCTATGTTGTTGTTTACTTTGGGTCGTACAGTTTATACTGTTTTATGTATTTGTTTTATATCTGTCAGTGCCATGTTGTAAGGTCCAGTGAACTTGTTGTTAGGCTAGGGTCAGGATCCATTGTGAGATCCTAGCCCAATGTGACATCCCGAGTCCCGCGGATTCGGGGTGTTACAACCTCTCTTAACTCATCTATCTCCGTGGTGACTTCCTTTGTATAACAATTAATCAAAGTTATATGAGTGGATGACCAACTCATTACTAACATCACATCAAACTCTCTCAAGAAATCATCCAATGTCAGCACAAGTGGTATACTACGGCCATTAGGGACCGTGTCCCGTCAATTTCTAGTTGCTTCCTCAAGCAAGGATATAGCATATTGTACACGTATCTTAGTAGCGTTGATAACTCCATCTAGAATGGACTTATTTTTCCTCAACCACTCCTCCACTACTAATGGATCAGTAGTCCCTTCAAACGGCTTTGCCCCTTGGTGGCAAATCTTCTCGAAATTCTTGTTCATCTCTACTAGAAAAATACCCGCTTGAGACAATGTTGTGTCTATGATGGTAACTTCTCTCAAATATATCACTAAATCATATATACCAGCCATATCCGATGGTGGTAGTGATATTGGCTTAGCTGGCACCTTAGGGTGCTCCTGATCATTTCTACCATAAGCATATACACACTCAGTCAACCCTTTGGTTGTGCTCCGCCATCTAAAAGAAAAAGAAACTTTCAAAAGCTTTTCAGAAAACTTCCCACAACCCAAGCCAAGGAATCATATTTCTGCTCTGATACCAACCAAATGTGACACCTATTTCATTTCTAGTTTTTTACCAGTTAATTAACCCTGTTTAAAGCAATAAGCGGAAAACGGAAAATTTTAAAACTTTATCTTACAACCATATTCACAACATATATACATACTAACATACGTCATAAACTCCGTTTAACCAAAACACAACTGTTTTAAAACCATGCAAAACATCCTAGGCGGTAGCATCCCATAACAGCCCACCTGATATGATCTCAAATCCAGGTGTTGAGTCCAATGTCCTTGCCTTGATCAGGCCGAGTGTGAGTAACTGAAAAATATGTGGATATAACAACAATGAGCCACACGCTCAGTAAGGGTATACAAATCGCACTCTCGCAATATATATAAGTATCTAATATCCCGTCCCCAAAGGACACTCTGATCCTTTCCTCACATTTCAAAGCACACATACATATCCACATTCACATATAATTCCACAACCATTCATATCACATTTCACATAAACATTCAAGCATGTTATCACACATCACATATAAACATATCATCTCATCACATAAAAATAATCATAACATAACACATAACATGCTAGACTCGATCGCATCGATGCATAGGTGATAATTAACTAACTAGCCCCAACTGATCGTACGATATATTTTCTCATTGCTTTCGTATTTCTTTTCTTTCTTTCTTTTTTTTTTTCTTTTCGGTTGGCCAACCCGATAGCGTCCTAGGCCCCCTGTAGATCAGGTAGCGACCTCGGCCATCTTGTCCTAAGACCCCCTGTAGATCAGGTTGCGATCTTGGACTATTTTTCTTATCTTGAGGCTCCCTGTAGATCAGGTAGCGACCTCTGGCTGTTTTTCTTATCTTGAGGCCCCCTGTAGATCAGGTAGCGACCTCTGAGGCCCCCTGTAAATCAGGTAGCGACCTCGTCCCCCGGAAACCCGTGCGGGACCCAGTTGGGCTAATTAATCAATTACCATCATATATTATCACTTTCATTTCATAACTCAATTTCATGCTTTCATCATATTCTATCATCATATTCTTTCCATTATCATCTCATGTACCTCATGCATGCTTTCATAAGGGATATCAAGTCATCATCATCGTCTCACTCATATACATATAAGCATGGATACAATCATAACAAACATATATATACACTCAAGCATGCATAAAATCATAGCATATTAAATACATAACATATATTAAGCAAGTGTAATTCATATACACTTACCTCGTAGGTAAGAACAATAAAACCTCGCAAACCAACTATTGAGTCCGTTTCCCACTCGGACTATCCTCTTTTATCGTGCTTGGATACACTCACAAAGAACTAAGCTATAGTTAAACAAAACCTTCAACAACACCTGCGGAGAATATCATATTCCTCGTATTAAACTTCTCGCTTCAAACAACAGTTAAATTCATTCCTTTGAATTTAATTAGCTTATAGCATTTTCTGGAATCCCAATTTAATTAATTAACCTTTAATTAGTTAATTAAATTTTGCCAAAACAACGTTTTGCCCGTAGGCAATTTCTGAACCCACCTGTCATCAAATCTCATCAAACAAACAGCCCATAATCACCAGAATAAAGTAACGAGCATAATGGAATTTTCAATTATCCATTTTGACAAGTCTAAGGTCAATTTAGGCCAAATCGCAATACGGAAAACGAATAAATTCATAACTTATTCGTTACTAACCCGATTGACGATCCGAAAGAAGATTCGGAATCACAACGACGCAGGCTACGCTCGGACACCATCAAATTCTCCGGAATCTGAGCGACGGAACCTCCCTAGTATCATATATGCTCGACCAGGCCTTCCCTTGCTCGGAAATGTAGAAACTCGGTACCAAAATGAAGAGAATGAAGAGAGGAATCCAAAAACTCAAACGGATTTGAAATCGGATTAGAAACGGAGAGTAGATCTGAGTTTGAAGATTGAGAGAAATCAGAGCTTTTACAAGGAAACGTGAAAGAAAATGAATTAATAAATGTGAAGGCCAAAGGTAATGGTGAATCATATTAACTTTGAAAACAATTTGATTTGTTCCTTACTAACCCGATTGAATTATGTTTATGGCCTTGTGTGAACAAATTATTGAATTTGAATGCAGCTTTAGAGAAAAATGTAAACAGTGGATAAATGTGAAGGCCAAAGGTAATGGTGAATCATATTAACTTTGAAAACAATTTGATTTGTTCCTACCAATGCATTTCCTTGATAATATTGACACTGAAAAATGATAAAATTTGCAGATTGAGGCCCCTTTGTTGATGTTGTTGATCCTCAACAAGATTTTGTTCAGTGGATCCAAAAAGGACGGGGTATCATTCGGGGTATCATTCGTGGCACTGGAACAACACCCACTGGATTAAAGGCCGGGATATTATTCGTGGCTTGCATACATTTGTGGAATTCTCTGCAGAAAGCCTCCACTCTTTTACCCGCCGTTGTAGTTCCTTTGTAATAATATCCAGCCTTAAGAAGCAAATCATTTTTCCGTACTCGACTTTCCAATCTATTTCCGGCTCTTACTTACAACTAAATATAGATTAATTAACGATTGACTACTACGTACTCACTTCCAAAATTTAACTAACGATCGCAAGTCACGGCGCGCGCGTAGCACGCGCGTAGCACGCGCGTCCATACTAGTATCTTCGAGCTCGAATTCCCGGATAAATTCCCCAGCCTCTGGTCTGACTGGGTCCATCTAAATATCCTCAAGGGCACATCAATATGGAACCACTTGCCTAGCTATAAGTACAACCACACTTGGAACGCAATCTTCAAAACTAGGGATGACATTGTCGTCTCCGGTAATGCCACCACCTTTCTTACTGCTACCAAGAACTCCAACGGCTCCATCTCTACCACAGCTACTTTTAACCTCACCTGAAAACCAAACTCACTAGCCCAACCTTTCCTTCACAGTTCCATATGGAACAAGACAAATATTCCAAAATGCAGGTACATCTCTTGGTTAGCTTGCCACAAGCGACTACCAACCCTCACCAAACTTATCTCCTGGAACATCGTCCCTGATGACACGTGCAAACTTTGCAACCTTCACCCCGAAACCGAAGACCACCTATTCCAAGATTGCAACTACGCTACCTCGGTTCTGGACCAGCTCTTCACCTGGCTTCGAGAACCCAAAAACCACCACTCCTGGTCTGACTTCTGGACATGGTTCATCACTCTCATCTGCCAGAAAAACGACCTGAAGTCTCACCTCCGAATCTCCATTGTCACAAGCTACATATACCAAGTCTGGAAAGCCAGAAACGATCTTATTTTCAACCACAAGTTCAATCACCCTACATCCACATCTCACGAAATCATCGCAACCACAAAGAACTTTGTCGCTAGCACATGGAAGAATAGATCAACTGAATCCACCTCCTGGGCCAAGTTACTCGGCATTCAACTCTTGTAACTTTATCTTCGTTTAAGTTCTTTCGCATTCCTCTCTAGTAGAACTCTCTGTACATTCTTTCTGATAATACAATTTCATTTCAAAAAAAAGGAGAGACCTTCATTGTCATGTGTCAACACCACAATTCACACAGCTCCCAAATTATTTTAAAAAGTTATTATTTTAGTTATTTTTGATAGAAAATGAAAAACAAATCCCCAAATTTATAATTAATTTTTTAAAAATCTTATTAATTTTTATAATCCAATAAATCTTCTAATCAAATTCTAAACATATTTATTTTTATTCAAAGCTAATAAATAATCATTAAAAAAAATTATATTATAAATCAATATAAATATACTAAAGTAGAGTTCACTAGAGCTGACTTGACGCTTCTTGATGCGAGTATTTTGAAATTGAGCTTTTCTCAATTAAAGTCAGAATTTTTTTTAAATTAACAAAATAAATTTTTTTATAACTACCAAATTAATCATAACCAATATTTGTTAAGGAGATCCCATACAAAATTAAAATAATGATTTTTTAACAATTTTTTTCATAAAGATTCTTATTTTTAATTTATTTTTAAAGGATTATAAGTTCAATCTATTTACGTTAAATTTTTAGGCAATTAGGATTTCAAGACGCATCAACACCTATGATGCAAGGAATAATAGACTTACATCACATGGATTTTGCTACCCCACATCGATTATCAAGTAAGGCTGATAGTTTAATAACTTGTTTAAATTGAGGGTTTGAAGATTAAACAAATCAAACATTTTTTTGCCTTTTGGCTAAGTTGAAGTATATATATATATTTTATTCATAACGGATTAATATCTGTTTTGTAGGTCGTTGGCATAGTATTTTGTGGGTTTTTGACAAAATGGTTTGTGAGTTATTAAATATTTTCAATCCCACATCGAGTACCAAGTAAGATTGATAGTTTGATAACTTGTATAAATAGAGAGTTTGAAGATTAAACAAATCAAAATTTTTTTGGTCTCTTGGCTAAGTTGAACTATAATTTTTATTCATAACGAACTGCATATTGTTTCTTGGGCCGTTGACCTAATATTTTGTGGTTTGCTAAATATTTTCAATCTCACATCGATTATCAATTAAGGTTGACAGTTTGATAACTTCTATAAATAGAGGGTTTGAAGATTAAACAAATCAAACATTTTTTGGCCTTCAAGCTAAGTTGAAGTATTCATAACGGATTAATATCTGTTTTGTGGGTCGTTAGTCTACTATTTTGTGGGTTTTTGACCAAATATTTTGTGAGTTATTAAATATTTTCAATCCCACATCGAGTATCAAAGTAAGACTGATAGTTTGATAACTTGTATAAATAGAGAGTTTGAAGACTAAACAAATCAAATTTTCTTGTGATCTTGGCTAAGTTGAGGTATAATTTTTATTCATAACGAACTATATACTGTTTTGTGGGCCGTTGACCTAATGTTTTGTGGTTTGCTAAATATTTTTAATCCCACATCGATTATTAATTAAGGTTCATAGTTTGATAAGTTGTATAAATAGAGGGTTTGAAGATTAAACAAATCATACATTTCTTGACCTTATGGCTAAGCTGAAAGATAATTTTTATTCATAACGGCTCAATATATGTTTGTGCGTTGTTGACCTACTGCTTTGAGTGTCGTTGAGCTAATGTTTTGTGGGTTAATAAATATTTTCAATTCCACATCGATTATTAAGTAAGGTTGATAGTTTGATAACTTGTATAAATAGAGAGTTTGAAGATTAAACAAATCAAAATTTTCTTGTCCTCTTGGCAAAGTTGAAGTATAATTTTTATTCTTAAGGAATTGTATATTGCATTGTTGTCCGTTGACCTAATGTTTTGTGGGTTTTAAATATTTACAATCCCACGTAATGATAGTTTGATAATTTCTGTAAATAGAGGGTTTGGATATTAAACAAATCAAATCTTTTTTGACCTTCTCGCTAAGTTGAAGTATAAATTTTATTCATAACAGATTAGTATCGGTTTAATTTGTGGGTCGTTGACCTACTATTTTGTGGGTTGTTGATCTAATATTTTGTGAGTTACTACACATCGATTATCAAGTAAGACTGATAGTTTGATAACTTGTATAAATTGGAGAGTTTGAAAATTAAACAAATCAAACATTTCTTAGCCTTATGGCTAAGTTGAAGTATAATTTTTATTCATATGAATTGCCTACTACTTTGTGGGTCGTTGACCTAATGTTTTGTGGGTTGCTAAATATTTTTAATACCACATAAATTATAAAGTAAGACTGATAGTTTGATAATTTGTATAAATAGAGGGTTTGTAGATTAAACAAATCATACATTTATTGGCCTTTTGGCTGAATTGAAGTATAGTTTTTATTCATAATGGATTAATATATGCTTTGTTAGTCGTTGACCTACTACTTTGTGGGTCGTTGACATAATATTTTGTGGGTTGCTAAATATTTTCAATCCCACATCGATTATAAAGGCTGATAGTTTGATAACTTGTGTAGATAGAAGGTTTGAAGATTACACAAATCATACATTTATTGACATTTTGGCTAAGTTGAAGTACAATTTTTATTCATAACGGATTAATATTTGCTTTGTGGATCGTTGACCTACTATTTTGTGAGTCGTTGACCTAATGTTTTGTGAGTTATTAAATATTTTCAATCCCACATCGATTATCAAGTAAGACTGATAGTTTTATAACTCGTATAAATAAAGAGTTTGAAGATTAAACAAATCATACATTTCTTGCTAAGTTGAAGTATAATTTTTAGTTTGTTAAATTTTTTGAGAGTTTTTGTTGTCCCACATCGATTAGCTACTATGCTTGATGGTTTTAGAACTTGTATAAATAGGGAGTCTAAAGAGTATACAAATAATACATTTCTTGGCGTTTGAATAGTGTTTTATTTTTTGAATCGTTAACCCACAGTTATTTGGGTGGTAATTGTGCCCCTCAAGTTTTTTAGGCAACCTTATCTATTTACGTTAAATATTTTCAAGATTTTGATTATACAAAAAATACATTTTTAACCAATAAATCTTTATTTCTTAAATTATTTTTTAAACCAGAGAATCTTTTGATAACAAATTTACAATATGTTAGTGGAACTATTTCGCGTTACTTTTTTATTGTTGGAACCAATCATTTTTGGAATAAATTTTTCAGTAAAAATAAATGTACTCCGATTTTTCTGTTAGTTTTCGATTTCTATTTACGTTAAATATTTTTACGTTATTTTGGTTAAGTAATCGTACGCCTAAAGTTTATTTTTTAGGGATGATTTTTTTTCCAAATGACTATTAGGTCGATCTATTTACGTTAAACTTTTTGAGGGATTTTGTTATCCCACATCGATTAGCTACTAAGGTTGATGGTTTTAGAACTTGTATAAATAGGAAGTCTAAGGATTATACGAATAATACATTTGTCGGCATTTTGGTTAAGTTCAAGTATAATTATTATTCATATCGGAATAATATTTTATTTTTGGGATCGTCAACTTACAATTATGTGGGCATAACGTTCTTTTCTAAAGTAATCGTACCCCTAAAGTTTTATTTTTAGGGAAAATTTTATTTTTTGGGTCGTTAACCTACAATTATGTGGGTCATAATGTTCTTCCCTAAAATAATCTTGGCTTTTTGGTTAAGTTCGATTTCTATTTGCGTTAAATATTTTCACGTTACTTTTATATAAGTGACCGTACCCCTAAAGTTTTATTTTTAGTGAAGTTTTTTTTTTCAAATGAATATCAAAATGATCTATTTAGTTAAATTTTTTGAGGGTTTTTGTTGTCTCACGTCGATTAGCTACTGTAACACCCCAAATCCGCGGGATATCGGGATGCTACGGGCGAGACCTCACAATGGGTCCCGACCCTTAGCCTGACAACAATTTCACCGGATCTTGCAACAAGGCACAAATAAATGCCAAAACCGAAATATATTTTTATGCAATGTTATGAAACCCGATAATAAAAGAAAGGAAAGACTTCAGCCGTCCTTACAACAACATCAACATAATATATAATAACAACAACACAAGGACTCCAAAACCCAACTCAACCTAAGATGTACGGAACCCCGGCTGCCCACTCCTCCGGATCACTCGGCCACATCCTATCCTGCACATCAACTACAACAATCGGTATAAAACCGTTAGCTCACATTCTAGGCATTATAAGAATAATATGGCACAAACACACATAGGAACACAAACACACAACAAGCTCATAAACATACACATCCGTTACTTATTATCTTTTTAGGTTATTCCATATCTAATTCATTCGTTCAAGTGTGACACGAGAGTCTTATAACTCTCGCCTCTGTCCCCGTGTAACCAACAGGAGTGTGGCGGCGCCCAACCCGTATACCCTGAGGGAGTGATGAAGAAGCCCGCCCGTATACCGTGTATGGCCTGGTCGCAGAGATCCCCCAGTCTCCCTCGGAAAATTGAGCGGTGATGTCACCGCCCAATAATAAGATGCAATGGGCCAAATATATATAACCGAGTTGCCCTAATCCGGTTTCATGATTATAAACAAAGATAAAGCACACACCACCATGTATATCCAAATAAGGCATAAAAGCGGTTAAGTAAGTCCGAGGACTTACCTCGTCTCAAAGCTAAACGAAACCGATAACACTCTCCGAAGGAATATAACCAAAGCCTGTTCAAGATAAGGCACGATAATCAACAACCACTCGCACAAGCTAGAAGTCCTTAGACTTCTAGTCCTATATGATCTTATTAGGTCATACACTCTCATAATCTAGGATATTGTAACACCCCGAATCCGCGAGACTCGGGGCGCTACGGGTTGGGGCCTCACAATGGGTCCCGACCCTTAGCTTGACAGCAATCTCACCGGACCTTTCCAACAAGGCACAAATTAAAGGCATAAAACTCAAAGTAGTTTGTAATGTATGCAAAGAAAGAAGGAAGGGATACAAGTTGGAAACTCAGCCGAGTCCTCAAAACGACATAAAAGTAAAGAAGTCCAAACGTGCAACAAGACATAATCCGACAACAAAGGAAAAACCCCAAAAACGTCCCCGTCCTATAATGTACGGAACCCCGGCTGCCCACTCCTCCGGATCACTCGGCGGCATCCCTAACCTGCAAGTCGTCTATACAAAACGGTTTTAAACCGTTAGCTCACATTCTAGGCATTATAAGAATAATATGGCACAAACACACATAGGAACACAAACACACAACATGCTCATAAACATACACATCCGTTACTTATTATCTTTTTAGGTTATTCCATATCTAATCCATTCGTTCAAGTGTGACACGAGAGTCTTATAACTCTCGCCTCTGTCCCCGTGTAACCAACAGGAGTGTGGCGGCGCCCAACCCGTATACCCTGTGGGAGTGATGAAGAAGCCCGCCCGTATACCGTGTATGGCCTGGTCGCAGAGATCCCCCCAGTCTCCCTCGGGAAACTGAGCGGTGATGTCACCGCCCGATAATAATAATAGTAGTAACGATGGGCCAATAAATAAGGTCAAGTAAATCCTAATCCATTTTCATGCTTAAAAGCGGTAAACACACACCACCATATATATCCAAATAAGGCATAAAAGCGGCTAAGTAAGTCCGAGGACTTACCTCGTCTCAAAGCTAAACAAAACCGATATCACTCTCCGAAGGAATATAACCAAAGCCTGTTCAAGACAAGGCACGATAATCAACAACCACTCACGCGAGTTAGAAGTCCTTAGACTTCTAGTACTACATACTCTTACAAGATCATACACTCTCATAAACTAGGATGTTCTCAACTTAAACTCCGCAATCTCAACCAACATACAAATATCACCTCAAGTCTCACAAAATCAACCACGAGGCTCACAACTATATAACAACTCAAGATCAACACCCACATGACATAGAACATCTATAACCTCAAACACTCACCTAAAGGTTCCAAGCCACTACTTGGCATT
Source organism: Fagopyrum homotropicum (assembly GCA_033239125.1). NCBI lineage: Eukaryota > Viridiplantae > Streptophyta > Magnoliopsida > Caryophyllales > Polygonaceae > Fagopyrum > Fagopyrum homotropicum. The sequence goes on along the minus strand of BSWB01000003.1, from coordinate 140,017,822 downwards.
TGCCCTAAGTTATGCTAGATCCAACCTAGCATGATTCTACCACTAAACATAACTAGATTGAGGAAGAAGACACTCACACACGATCCGAGGTTGAAGATGATCTACGGACGTCGAGATTGGATTCATTGGTCTATGACGGCCGCTTCCGGACCTAAAACCAAAGTTAAGGAAATTTAGCTTGTATGCTAAATTGAACGGAATATAACGTATAATATTCTAAGGAAAATCCGCTTTGAAAACAAGATTAAAAACCCGCAAAACATTTCCCGGAGTGACTTATACCATTTTATAAACATGGGTCAAAATCCGAAATCAACCTTTCCGGGCAACCATGAAGATCACCAAACTCGGGTCATATTTCCAAAATACTCTTTGGGTCAAAACTATGATTATGCACAAGGGCAAAACCGCACATTTCCTGAAAATAGGGCCAAGACTGCAAGAAAACAATTTGGGTCCAATTATGTAATTAATTCTGGAAGAGGGTATTTTATTCACATCCAAAAACTGGGTCTAAAACTGTAAATACAAAACAGTGGGTCAAAAGTGTAATTAAATAAGAAAAGAGGGGCCCAAATTACGAAACAATCAAATAAACCTCAGCAAATCTTTCAACCTAATCGAACGTGACAGAGAAGGGAAAGGGCAAGGCCTCCTGGCGGCGTGCGCAGGCGGAGGAAGGGGAAACGCGGGCAGCCGAGTCGGCCTTCTGTCTCCGGCGCAGGCGAGAGCAAGGCGGGGCATCAGGGCGGCCCAATCTCCGGCGGCGGTGGTCCTTCCCTAGCGGCAATTGTTGTCTCCCCTCGCGACAGAAGAGAGCGGAGAGCAGGGAAAACGAGAAGGGCGTTGTTTGCCTGCTGGTGCTCCGATTGTTCAGTGCGGCGGTGCAGAGGCGGCAGGGAACTCAGCAAGGCGGCGGCTCCGAGGGCTCCGGATAGGGCGAAGCAAGGGAGAGGCGAATAGAGGGGATGAGCATCAGAAAAGGGTTGCTTGCTGCTGTAGAGGGCTCGGTCCGGCGTCGAAGACAGGGTAGGAGATGGAGGGCAACACCGGCGGCGTCTCCAATGGGCGAGGCAACAGGGCAGTCGGCCTCCGGTGTCCGGTGAGTGCGAAGCTTCTTCGGTGGGGGACAGGGGAGCACACGCGTGGCTCGAGGTGGAGTCCAAAACTAAAGGTGATAGACAGAGGTAGCTTCTCAGATTCTGGGGTGCAGGGAGGGTTCAAGGTGACTGATGACGGCCAAGGCTCGAAGGTGAGCGCTGCAGAGGACTGAGTGATTGTAGGCGAGAGTGAAGAAACAGAGAGGAGGGAGATGGTGAGCTCGGGAGAGACATCTCATGTCCGGCAGGTCACCGATGGTTCGCTTGCTGTTTGCAAATGAGAGAGGGAAGGATGATAGATTCAGGGGTTGCTAGAACAAAGGGAGGTTGAGTGTCCGAGAGATGGAGTAGATCGGGTCGGGGCTGAGGGGTCGGGCTAGGGAGTAGCAAGAATAGGCTGGGCAGGGAAGCTGTGGCTAACAGGCAAGGGTGTTTGGCACGCAACAGGTGCAGGGCTAGTCTTCTAGGCGCCAGAGAAGGAACGTGTAAGGGAGGAGGAAAAAAAAAAAAAAAAAAGGAAGAAAATAAAAGAAAAAGAATAAAGAGAAAGGGAATAGGGTAAAACTCGTTTAAACGATCGGAATGGGATTTCCGAATCAGAAATTTCCGACTTTTCCGACTAAAAATAAAAATACGATATACGTATATGTACACCAAAACAATAAAATACCCGGAAAGCTATTTTTATATCGAATATTATCTTTAAATAATAATAAAAAGAAATCTCGTGTTATGAACGAATCAGAAGTAAGGAGAAAATAAAAATCGGAACGCACCCAAAATAATGGGGCGTTACATCAGGTCCCCCTAAAAACAAGTTTCGGCCCGAAACTTTCCATACGCTAAACTTCTCGATCCCTAAGGTGGGGGTATAAACTCTCAAACTAGGAAAACTTAAACCTTCTACTATATACGCACGATCTAGCCGAACTACTACCGTAAGATACATCACGTCATAAAGCACATTCCCGCACAGGGCACACACAACATATAACATCACACATATACACAAATAAGGGAAGAATTAGGTCCAACCCTTCGATTTATCCACGCTACTAGCTCAGCGTAAAACTCAACCAAAGATACTATACTCCGTCTTCCTATTAGCCTCTTTGGTTCTTTGTCTGCGACTAAATCACCATAACTGACAATTGTCTCGAGTCGTGTTGATACTCTCTCGACTGATACACATGAACACTAGGTTAACACTCTCTACTCTTGGTGGCTACGCCAACCGGTAACCTACTTTCTCGCTCTAAGATCTCAAAAAGTTTCGATATATCGGAAACTCAACTTCCTTCTCAGGTCTTTCTCAATACAACACTTTTATTATGTTTCTTCTTTTCTTGTCTTTAACAAAGAAGATCGAACTTCCAATTACACCGTTGGATTTGGTTCTTGTCAAACCGAACCTGATGTTACATTTCCCCAATGTTTGTTGCAAGTTCCAGGTAACAAAGAAAGCACTTTACTCCATACTACTTCTATTAACAAGACATGTATGATATTACTTTTACCTCGCTCTGCAATACTCGATCAAGACCTTGTCTTGAAGAATCACTTGTACACTTCAAACCCATCATTCCTCAAAGCAATTCAAAACAATTGTACCAATAAATATTCTCTTTACTCTCAAAACTCTATTATCAAATCTTCGTCCCATTCAATACTTCATCGCCATCCGCAGGAGGTTACCATAATTGGTGTTGTACAACTCTTCCCTTAACAAATCTGGTAAAGCTCGACGCATCTAGGAAAACTTGTAATTTCTTTCACATCTTTCGGGGTTTGCTATCCCGAGACAACTTGTCATACAACTTTTTATATTCTTTCAAAGTAGATCCAAATATCTTATCCAGGCATTAGTAAGCCCATATGGAATCACTAAAACTCATAGTGACCATAGTTGTCCGGAATGTCGTATTTGCAATGTCCGAGTCTCGAATTCTCAATTGGTAGCAATCAGACCTTAAATCTTCCTTAGAGGAGACTACCGCCCCTTGCAACCGGTCGAGTAGATTATTTATATGTGGTAAGGGATACTTGTTCTTCATTGTTATTTTGTTCAGCTCACTGTAATTGATGTATAAACGGAGATAGTCGTTTCTCTCTTCGCAGGTTGGTGTCCTCTATAATAACTTCAAATCAAGAATTCAAGATACACTTCCAACGTGAACTTCAAACCATCTTAATGGTAAATCCACCTCCCGATGCATTGGAATCCGTTCTATCTCAAGTTCCAACTTTTCTTCTCCCGTCACATATCGTAATATATCGACACAATCTTGTCTTAACATTTGTCAAGTGATCCACCACGATCTGTTGAGGTGACGTCCATCGAACACGTGGTTTAATACTTCTTTAGCTACAATTTTCACCGTCCTCTTTCAAAGATCCTTCATCTCCAGAACTCGAGAGACTTGCTCTAATAATCTTTTTCAGGTTTCACACTTATGTGAACTCATGAAGGTCCAAACTGCAGGACTTAATCACGCCTTATAACATATTAGTATTACCTTCTTTGTATTCTACCAAAGGTTGCCTCATTCCTTCAAGTAGGTGTAGAACTCACTCCCTTTTCTTATGTAACGTCCAATCGACCGTAGAGGTTCTAACCTCAATATTTCATGTATTTCTTGTACATCTCACATCGACTTCAAACTTCAAAACTTCAGTCTTCCCTTACTATTGTTGGTCACCTTATGTATTTCTTGGTATTCTATGTACAACTACAATGGGAGTCTCATCTTACGGTTGATCCACTAGCTCTTTTTAGTCTGCTTCAACTCCGTTAGCTCTTCCTACGCTCCTCTCTTCCTTCCGCTTCTGTAAGATAACCATACCTACCCAACTCTCTCGTCTCATACGTCCCACATTTGTACGCTTAATCGCTCTTCATAATGTTTTGCAAATGCACTCCTCAAATATTATGACATTAATCAGCCTCCATTCGCATCCTTCTTGGTTGATAACTTAAGTTCTTCCATCCATCTCCTTGCCTAATCTTTCATCTTCTTGAAATCATCATCTACACATGCTTCCTCTTTCTTGGTGTTGGTTAGCCTCATCACAATAACGGAAATCGATTGACTCTCACGGTAATTCCACTATGTGAATTTTCACCATGTGATCCTCCTCGTAACTCTCAAACTTCTGAATAAATCACTCGCTTAGAATCTCGCAAAGATCGTCACTACACCCTCCGGTACCTCCGTCAGCTTAACTTCCGGTTCTCGTCAATCTTTTCAAATTATTACAACATTCTTTTCATCTTGACTCCCATACTTAGGAGCGCCTATGAAAAACTCGTCTTATTTAAAACGCCACTTTTATTCTCGAGCGAGAATGTAGTCTTCTTTACTTGACTTGCATCTTTAGTTCATCGACACCGCACTTGGAAAAATCTTGCGTTCATTGTCTTTAGTTGCCTTATTGATGCTTCTTCAATGTTCCCTTGATACCACCCTCATGTCTTCATGTCGCTTTATATTGGTATAGTCTCCATCTTGGTTTCGCTTAAGTTAACTCGAGGTTCTCTTCCACTTGTTTGTCCTTCATTTCGCCATCTTTAATCTTCTTTTTCGACGTCCTCTTAAAGGAATCCGGGAAATCACCGGGGTGCTTGCGAAAACTTGATGCTCAACTTCATAACTTGAGCATACTTAACTTCGTATGTATACTATCCTAAGCCAAAAGGCGTTGTCCAAGGGGGCGATGATAGCTTTCTATCATCCTAGTTATAAGGTCCACTATCACTAATATGATATTGGCATACCATATGTTTATATATATATAAAGATATAAAAGTCATGCTATTGCTATAATATAACTAGTCCATACACAATTTACAATTCAACATACAAGTATAGTCCAAAACATCCTAAGTCCACATATACATAACTACATATATACACATATATATACATAATATAATAATAAATAACTACGTCGCCGAGATCCGCAGAGGAAGTGGTGGTCCCGTACATTCTACCCCAACTGACTCATGCACATGATTTGAAAACGAAATTCATTTCTTTAAAACTCAGAACCCTTGAGGGTTCTGTTTATTTTTATTCGGCCTATAGAAGATTGCGAGTGCCATTGTTGTCAACCTAGGGCTCTGATACCACTTTTGTAACACCCCGAATCCGCGGGACTCGGGGCGCTACGGGTTGGGGCCTCACAATGGGTCCCGACCCTTAGCCTGACAACAATCTCACCGGACCTTTCCAACAAGGCACAAATTAAAGGCATAAAACTCAAAGTAGTTTGTAATGTATGCAAAGAAAGAAGGAAGGGATACAAGTTGGAAACTCAGCCGAGTCCTCAAAACGACATAAAAGTAAAGAAGTCCAAACGTGCAACAAGACATAATCCGACAACAAAGGAAAAACCCCAAAAACGTCTCCGTCCTATAATGTACGGAACCCCGGTTGCCCACTCCTCCGGATCACTCGGCGGCATCCCTAACCTGCAAGTCGTCTACACAAAACGGTTTTAAACCGTTAGCTCACATTCTAGGCATTATAAGAATAATATGGCACAAACACACATAGGAACACAAACACACAACATGCTCATAAACATACACATCCGTTACTTATTATCTTTTTAGGTTATTCCATATCTAATCCATTCGTTCAAGTGTGACACGAGAGTCTTATAACTCTCGCCTCTGTCCCCGTGTAACCAACAGGAGTGTGGCGGCGCCCAACCCGTATACCCTGTGGGAGTGATGAAGAAGCCCGCCCGTATACCGTGTATGGCCTGGTCGCAGAGATCCCCCCAGTCTCCCTCGGGAAACTGAGCGGTGATGTCACCGCCCGATAATAATAATAGTAGTAACGATGGGCCAATAAATAAGGTCAAGTAAATCCTAATCCATTTTCATGCTTAAAAGCGGTAAACACACACCACCATATATATCCAAATAAGGCATAAAAGCGGCTAAGTAAGTCCGAGGACTTACCTCGTCTCAAAGCTAAACAAAACCGATATCACTCTCCGAAGGAATATAACCAAAGCCTGTTCAAGACAAGGCACGATAATCAACAACCACTCACGCGAGTTAGAAGTCCTTAGACTTCTAGTACTACATACTCTTACAAGATCATACACTCTCATAAACTAGGATGTTCTCAACTTAAACTCCGCAATCTCAACCAACATACAAATATCACCTCAAGTCTCACAAAATCAACCACGAGGCTCACAACTATATAACAACTCAAGATCAACACCCACATGACATAGAACATCTATAACCTCAAACACTCACCTAAAGGTTCCAAGCCACTACTTGGCATTTGCCCTAAGTTATGCTAGATCCAACCTAGCATGATTCTACCACTAAACATAACTAGATTGAGGAAGAAGACACTCACACACGATCCGAGGTTGAAGATGATCTACGGACGTCGAGATTGGATTCATTGGTCTATGACGGCCGCTTCCGGACCTAAAACCAAAGTTAAGGAAATTTAGCTTGTATGCTAAATTGAACGGAATATAACGTATAATATTCTAAGGAAAATCCGCTTTGAAAACAAGATTAAAAACCCGCAAAACATTTCCCGGAGTGACTTATACCATTTTATAAACATGGGTCAAAATCCGAAATCAACCTTTCCGGGCAACCATGAAGATCACCAAACTCGGGTCATATTTCCAAAATACTCTTTGGGTCAAAACTATGATTATGCACAAGGGCAAAACCGCACATTTCCTGAAAATAGGGCCAAGACTGCAAGAAAACAATTTGGGTCCAATTATGTAATTAATTCTGGAAGAGGGTGTTTTATTCACATCCAAAAACTGGGTCTAAAACTGTAAATACAAAACAGTGGGTCAAAAGTGTAATTAAATAAGAAAAGAGGGGCCCAAATTACGAAACAATCAAATAAACCTCAGCAAATCTTTCAACCTAATCGAACGTGACAGAGAAGGGAAAGGGCAAGGCCTCCTGGCGGCGTGCGCAGGCGGAGGAAGGGGAAACGCGGGCAGCCGAGTCGGCCTTCTATCTCCGGCGCAGGCGAGAGCAAGGCGGGGCATCAGGGCGGCCCAATCTCCGGCGGCGGTGGTCCTTCCCTAGCGGCAATTGTTGTCTCCCCTCGCGACAGAAGAGAGCGGAGAGCAGGGAAAACGAGAAGGGCGTTGTTTGCCTGCTGGTGCTCCGATTGTTCAGTGCGGCGGTGCAGAGGCGGCAGGGAACTCAGCAAGGCGGCGGCTCCGAGGGCTCCGGATAGGGCGAAGCAAGGGAGAGGCGAATAGAGGGGATGAGCATCAGAAAAGGGCTGCTTGCTGCTGTAGAGGGCTCGGTCCGGCGTCGAAGACAGGGTAGGAGATGGAGGGCAACACCGGCGGCGTCTCCAATGGGCGAGGCAACAGGGCAGTCGGCCTCCGGTGTCCGGTGAGTGCGAAGCTTCTTCGGTGGGGGACAGGGGAGCACACGCGTGGCTCGAGGTGGAGTCCAAAACTAAAGGTGATAGACAGAGGTAGCTTCTCAGATTCTGGGGTGCAGGGAGGGTTCAAGGTGACTGATGACGGCCAAGGCTCGAAGGTGAGCGCTGCAGAGGACTGAGTGATTGTAGGCGAGAGTGAAGAAACAGAGAGGAGGGAGATGGTGAGCTCGGGAGAGACATCTCATGTCCGGCAGGTCACCGATGGTTCGCTTGCTGTTTGCAAATGAGAGAGGGAAGGATGATAGATTCAGGGGTTGCTAGAACAAAGGGAGGTTGAGTGTCCGAGAGATGGAGTAGATCGGGTCGGGGCTGAGGGGTCGGGCTAGGGAGTAGCAAGAATAGGCTGGGCAGGGAAGCTGTGGCTAACAGGCAAGGGTGTTTGGCACGCAACAGGTGCAGGGCTAGTCTTCTAGGCGCCAGAGAAGGAACGTGTAAGGGAGGAGGAAAAAAAAAAAAAAAAAGGAAGAAAATAAAAGAAAAAGAATAAAGAGAAAGGGAATAGGGTAAAACTCGTTTAAACGATCGGAATGGGATTTCCGAATCAGAAATTTCCGACTTTTCCGACTAAAAATAAAAATACGATATACGTATATGTACACCAAAACAATAAAATACCCGGAAAGCTATTTTTATATCGAATATTATCTTTAAATAATAATAAAAAGAAATCTCGTGTTATGAACGAATCAGAAGTAAGGAGAAAATAAAAATCGGAACGCACCCAAAATAATGGGGCGTTACAGATATACTCCTAGCCCTCATAAATTCACGAGATCTCAACTATAGCCCCAAGTGCTAGGATACTCTCATCCTAAACTCCGCAATCTCAACCAGCATATAAATACCACCTCAAGTCTCGCAAAATCAACCACAAGGCTCACAACTGTATGACAACTCGAGATCAACACACCACGTGACATAGAACATCAACAACCTCAAACACTCACCTAAAGTTTCCAAGCCACTACTTGGCATTTGCCCTAAGTTATACTAAATCCAACCTAGCATGATTCTACCACTAAACATAACTAGATCGAGGAAGAAGGTACTCACACACAATCCAAGGTTGAAGATTATCTACGGACGTCGAGATTGGATTCGTTGGTCTATAACGGCCGCTTCCGGACCTAAACCAAAGTTAAGGAAATTTAGCTTGTATGCTAAATTTGAACGAAATATAACGTATAATACTCTAAGGAAAATCCGCTTGAAAACAAGGTTAAAAACCCGTAAAACATTTCCCGGAGTGACTTATACCATTTTATAAGCATGGGTCAAAATCCGAAATCAAAACCTTGAGCCGTAAACCGAATTTAATCGCACAAAGACATAAAACACCGTGTATAAAAATATAAGAATATCTCGTAACTAAAATCCAAGGTTCCAAACCACAAATCCATTTTCCGTACAAAAATACAGAATTTTATAAATGCGGGCCATAAATCGTAATTAGTAATCTTGGCCATTTTCCGGAAATAACTACTGCAGGGGTATAAATGCAGAAACCCCAAACTATGGGTCAATTAACACAAATATGTAAAGCATGGGTATAGTTTGTAATTAACCACAATTTAAGGGCCAAAATAAAAATATTGTAAAATAAACTCTTATTCAACCTACTGTTACGCAACTGCAGAAAAAGGAAAGGAAGAAGGCAGTGGCACTACTGGCTGCACCCGGCGGTGGGGGCTTCCCGGCGACGGAGGCGGCCAGGAGGCGGCAACAGGGCGTCCAATTTCCGACGGCGGTGGTCCTTCCCTAGCGGCAGACGGACAACAGGAAAGGGGAAAGAAAAAGGCGATATGCCGGTGCGCTGATGGGGTCGAGGCGGCGGCAGTACTTGCTGGTGGCTCCGGTGGGGTCGAGGTGGTGCGAACTCTCCCCAGATGGTGGTGCAGCCTCCAATCGAAGGTAGGAGTAGTGTATTTCTCCCCCTATTTTCTGTGTTCAGGCAACAAAAATGAAGAGGGGAGACGAGGGTTGCATTGCAGATCCAAACGTGGCTCGAGAGGAAGAGACCATTGCAATTGGAAGGAGCAGAGGGGAGTCTCGTTGCAAATCTGGGCAAGGATGCCGTGGCAGGCTAACGGAGGAGGGGAAACCGGCGGGATTCATTGGAATAGAGGGAGAGGGAAGTGTGGTGGGCTGTTCGTGCAGGAGAGCGGTGGACTAGGAAGCAGCTATCACTACTAACAAGGGTAACGAGGGGTCGGAGTTGCAGGGTAGTCGAGGGGTCGGGGTTGCAGGGTTCACAGAGGGCGGCAATGGCGAAGGGTCGGGGTTGTTCACCAAACAGGGGACAGAGAAAAGAAGATAGAAGAAAAGGAAAAACAAAGAAAAGGAAGAAAAATAAATAAAAAGAAAATAGAGAACTAAAGTATTCTCGATCGAAAAGTAGTCGGAACGGAAGTTCCAGATCAGAAATTGTTTCCGAACTTTCTTCGAAAAAAATACAACACGGAAAATATATGCGGATCTAATAAATAAATAAACTCGCAAAAAATATACTTTGAAATACAAAAACCATTCTCACAATTTATTCCGAGATTATATGATAATTTAAACATGGGAATTAATATTTATATATATATATATATATATATATATATATATATATATATATATATATTAAAACTCGAAAATTCAAATTACGACTTGAAAATACTCAAAACATATTTCGAGGCCATTAAAATATTTAATAAAATATGGAAAATAAATATCGAAAACGGTCCCAATAAACGGGTCGTTACAACTACTAAGCTTGATGGTTTTAGAACTTTTACAAATAGAGAGTCTAAAGAGTATGCAAATAATACATTTCTTGGCGTTTTGGTTAAGTTCAAGTATAATTTCTATTCATGTCTGAATAATGTTGACGTGGCGCCTCCACAGTTTTTTTTCCAAATTAAATCTTTTATCAAATTACAAATTAAGCCAATAAATATTTTTTTATTAAACCATAATTATTTTGTAAAATATGGAATTTGCTATTGCACGTCGATTATCAAAAAAACATGACCCTTTGAAAAGTTGTATAAATAAACACAAAAAGGTTGAAGATTAATGTTATCTTATGAGTTTACAATTATTTCGTCAGCATCCTCTAGGAGACCTCGTGCAATGAACCTCCGTAGCCACAAAAATTTTAAAGATGAACCCTTAATTTCACTCGGATCCGGGCGCTCTCCAAGAAGCAACTCAACAACTCTCCCCCACTGGTAGTCTGCACTACCAATCACAACAGGTCCATCTATGTTAAGACCCAACAATAGTGCGACGTCCTGAAGTGTGATCGTCGCCTCACCGACAACTAGGTGAAATGTATGTGTCTCAGGTCTCCATCTCTCAACTAATGTTGTGATCAACTCAGCATCTAACTGAAAGGAAGATCCAATACGATATATCCCATAAAATCCAGCCAGCTTAAGATAATGAATTACCCTCTCATCTGGTGGAAGGCATGAAACAATGTTTCGAAGATGCATTCTAGCAGTCAATGGTTGTTGAGTCTGCAAATGATTAAGCATATTGTTAAGATTAAGAAATCAACACCAAATTATAAAAATTATCAATTTTACTTTAGAGTTGTTCTTACATAAGGGACACGCGACCACACATCATCACTACGATGTTCAGCCTGACGCCTAAGCAAATCTGGTACACGGGGGCCAGGATCCATCTACATGTGGTAAAGAACTTTAATTTTGATTGACTAAACTATATCGAAACAAACAAACACAACTTCATATTTCATTGATAAAACAACTTAATACAAAAACAAACTACTTCATATTTCATTGACAGATAAACTTAACACAACAAACAAACAACTTCTAATCTCAACTTGATGACCCAACTTGAGAACGACACCTCCTTCTATAATGACCAAGTTGTCCACAACTTCCGCAACGACTTTTTCCTCTTTCACTTTGATCCATTTCATTTCTGATTCTCGAGTTTCTATGTCTTCCACTTGGGCGCTTAGAACTTGGATCCGGGACTATTAACGGCCCATCTACTATTGGTCATTTTGTTTGAACGCCAACATGTTGGAAGTATGGCTTGTACGTCTCAAGATATGAATGTGTGGTGAAAAATCCATCAACAAAGGGCTCAAAGGACCACTTGTGATTATAACGAACAACAAGTATGTGGGGGCACGGAAACTTCAGCAACTGCCAGGAATGACAACTACATTGACGTTGTTGTAAACGAACGGTAAAGTTGCGGCGACCGCCCCGGTCTACTCTAGGGACCTGTACTTGATATATTCCTTGCTCAATGTTAAATGGACTCACTGATGCTGTCATGGCTACATCCTTAAATTTTTCAATTTTTTGATCTATATGTTGGGATAAGGTTAATCCGTCTTGTAAGCATTTAAAAGCTTGACCACGCCTTGTAACAAAATAACTGTTCAAACGGGCGAACGTTGCTTGCACAATGCCAGTGACTAAAAGAGATCTTGTGTCTTTCATTACCCCGTTGAAACACTCAGACATGTTTGTGGTCATGCATCCATATCGTTAACCACCGTCATAATGTAGAGACCATTTCTCGAGGCCAATTTCTTGGAGAAACTCACGACATTCACGGTTTTTTTTACCAATTTGGTCAAACCCGGCGGAAAAGGACAACGCTAACGGATGTATGCAGTCACACCCACTAGGAATTTGAGTTGCGAATCTTTATAACGAGTTTGAATATTAGACTTAAGATGACGGATGCAAAACCTATGATATGCATTTGGTGAACTCCATCTTGGATCTGTCATTGCCCTACTTATCCCTGCGTGTCTATCATAAATTACACACAAGCCGACTCTATCTATCACATGTTCGCAAATGCAACTCATAAACCATGGCCAACTTTCTGTATTCTCCGCTTCCACAAGGGAAAATGCAAGAGGGAAAAGTTGTTCATTTGCATCAACAACCATAGCAATTTGCAAGACGTGCTTGTACTTTCCGTATAAGTGGGTTCCATCAATTGAGATCACAGGACGACACTGCTTGAACCCAGCAATAGAAGGCCCAAATGCCCAAAAGACGCGTTGAAACATCCTCACTGACCGATCACTTGTTTTTGTTGTGACCCAGTCAACCACTGTACCCGAGTTTGATTGTTGTAGGGCTTCAATATATCGCGGTAAATCAGCGTACAACTGCTTCCAATCTCCATAGATATCAGCAATTGCTTTTTGTTTGCCCTCCCACGCTTTCTGTAACTTGGAATCACCTTGTATTTCATGTTTATAACTTGTATAATGGTTCGCGGTTTGATTGTCAAGTCTTGGCGAACAAGGTTATGAATCTCATTGTTGATGAATCTGGAAGTTGCATTACGGTTATCGAGTTCTCGCGAATGAGTGACACAAGCTGGGATATGAGGCCCGTTATGCCGGTGCACATACCACAAATCTAGCGCTTGATCAACCCGATGTGCAGAAACTAGCCATGTGCATCCGGTTTTTCTTTTTCTAGCACAATAGACGGTGTAATAATGTGCATCTTCTCTACCTGTCTTGTAAGGGTATCCACTTCTTAGGGAATAACTTTCAAGCTGCATTTTCAAATCGCTCAATGAGTTGAAACATTGACCTATATAAAATCCATCAACGTCGTGCATTTGAATGGAAGCATAAAGATCCTCCCATGAATTCATCTGTGTTGATACTGGTTCGACGACGTTGTTCCAGTTTGGGTTGATGGCTTTAACTCTTATTATTCGATCCACTTCTGCTACGACTTGGTCATAATATGGTGTTGCAGGGCCATCGTCAACGTGACGATCTTCTTCAGTTTTAAGAATCTCATCATCAGTCTCAACACCATTCTGATCAACATGTATATCATCGTCATCAACTTCATTTCCATCTCCATGGCTTGAGGACGCATGTGATGTCGATGGTGTCATGGTGGGATGAGTTGTATGCATGAGAATATTTTCATACCCGGCCATCACAGTTTGCGTGTACTCATTATCCGTCAGCAATCTCGTGTACGTTTTCATGTTTTGCCATAGGGGGTAGTTATTGTTGTCATCCATCTATTTTACATTACGTTAAATTATGGACAACAATGTTTCATATTCAATATTTTTCGTTTAACTAATGATTAACAATATTTTAGTACGTGATAAACTATTATACTAATGACAAAATTATATCGATACTAATCTATTTAGACATTTCTTAAAGAATATATTTAGACTAACATTTTTTACTTATTCTACAAAAATATTTTACTTAAATTATTTTACTTAATCTAAATAAATATTTCCTACTCAATATTCATAGTAAATCTATAAAATTTATATAGTAATCTTAATAAATGTTTCATATTCAATATTTTTCGTTCAATTAATGATTAATAATTTTTTAGTGATAAACTATTATACTAATGACAAAATTATATATTAATACTAATCTAGTTAGACATGTCTAAAAAAATATATGTAGACTAACATTTTTTACCTATTCTAAAAAATATATTACTTAAATCTATTTACACATTTCATATTGACATTTCTAAAAAGAATATAATAACATTTATTTTACCCATTCTTTAACTTATCTTAGACTAATTTGTTTACACAATTTTTATTTAATACTAATCTTTGCTAAGTTAACGATATTTTCTTAAATAAATATATTGTAAGCCTAAACTAATCTAACTAAACAAATAACATATCTTAACCCTAAACTAACATTTTTATACTAACAAAATCTTTCATATTATTAAATTTTTAACATTATGTTTTTATATTACACAAAATTACATGACTAATTACAATGATCTAATCTAAGTATATACTAACAAAATATGTAAACTTAAACTAATCTAACTAAACTACTAACATATCTTAACCCTAAACTAACAATTTTATACTAACAAAATATGTAAACTTAAATAATTTGTTTAATATTCTGTTTTTTCTATATTATACAAACTTAAATAACTAATTATAATCATCTAATTACTAACAAAACCCTAACCCTAAATATGCTAATACAAAATTAACAAATATTAAGAAGGAATCACTTACTTGGAGAAAGGCTGCGGTACAGGGTACAAGGGTGGTCCGGCGGTTTCACTAGCGGTCCGTCTGCGGTATAGGGGTGGTCCGGCGGCGGTGCAGCGGTGGTCCAGTGGTCGGGTAGCCTCCTATGAGGTAAGTTTTATAATTTTAATGGAGAAAAAGCAAGAAAGAAAGGAGAGTAGAAGGAGGTAGATGTGAAAATACAAGAAGAAGACGTGAAGATTTATAGGACAAATGTAACACCCCAAATTCTCAGAACTCGGGACATTACTGGTTAGGACCTCACAATGGGTCCCGACCTCAGTTTGACAACAATATTACTAGGATCTTGCAACAAGACACAAATAAGAAAAACCGAAATTCATAAAAATACATTTGTAAAAGGATGAATGCAACAAAGTCTAACAGCCTATCGTACTTAAACAACGGAAAAGACTAACTGTCTTAACAAAAGGAAAGACAACAAAACAACAACCCACAACCCCACTCTAAGGAGTACAGAGACCCGGCTGACCACTACTTCCGGATCACTCAGCTGCTGTTCTAACCTGCTGTAAAACTAAAACCACAACAAAACAAACCATTAGCTAGTTATCTAAACATTAGAAGAATAACAATAGCACACACACACATAAAATAAGAAAACACTCATCATGCTTTCAAACAATCCATTTATTATCTTCATTTAAGTCATTCACTCTAATGATACTTATTTTGTGACACGAGGGATTCCCAAACCTCGCCTCCGCCCCCGTGTACCCATCAGGAGTGGATCCGATGCATCTCACCGTGTACCTGTATGGTCTGGGTATAGAGAACCTCCCAGTCTCCTGGCAGAGCTGGGCAGTGATGTCACGGCCCGTTATACATACACTTGGGCCTTAAAACATAACAACAACGGTCGTCCTAACAAGTTGTTATTATAAACACACAACACACACACCACTATCGTCATCCAACTAACATCCAGAAACCAGCTAAGTAAGTCGCAAGGACTTACCTGAATCAAAGACCACTCTTACAAATCTCAACTCGGTCCGTACCCGTGGCAACTCAAACGCCTGTTAAACAAGGCATGTGTATCAACATTTCATCCCATACTCTTAGAAATTAATAACTTCTGATTTGTACGATCTTATGAAGAGAATTTATGAAAATTTTTCTCTTAAGTTAAAAGACTATTTTGCCCTTGATCCGAAACTTCGGAAAGTCTATCATTTAGTTTTAATATTCTCTTTTAGAATTTAAGTTCATCATCTATTTCTTAAGGATAACTTACTAGAGGTTCTAAAGCTAACAAGGTTTAAACTTTCAAAGGTTTGCTACGGTCCGACCTTACTCTTAACCACTAGGTCTCAGATCAAATCCTAAACGAGCCTGGCTTAGAATGTTTTTCATAAGTAGAACTCATTAACCGGCAACCCTCGACTACTCCTCGGAACCACCACAACCTTCTCCTCTAGTTCCCTATCCGATCACATTACCCTTATCCTTTCCGGTTCCGATTCTACCACCCGTCTCCGTGAGTCCTATCCTCACCACTTTATTCATATACCTCTTTATATCCTTATATATATATATATATATATATATATATATATATATATATATATATATATATATATATATATATATATATATATATATATATATATTACTTTGGTAGTTATGTTAAAATTATATTTTTATACCCCCATCGATACATGTATATATGTAAATTACGTACTGTACTAGCTCTATATATACATACATACTCATACATCCATCTCTTCATCTATGTACATATACCCATACACTCTAATCATATATATACATATACTCACATCCTTTAATCCCATTTCGTAATTCTATCTTTACGCAAACATATATATATAGTATCTACATACACTGCACTAACTTATACATATATATATACACTTATACATTTCCTTTCCTACTTCTATATGCTGATATACCACATATATAACAGTACGTTGAAGAGGGTTACTCACCCGTCCAACGCTACGTCACGCACCGAGAGAGGGAGCGGCAACCTGGTTCGATCGGAGCAGCGTTCGGTTAGAGACTCTTCGAACCTGCGGAGTACTAGTCACAAGGGAGTCGATGAACTTCTCTCGATCGAGTCTGCGTGAAAGGAAATGACGAAGAAGACGTGAAGTACGGTTACCTTCGGCGCTGGTAACTCGAAAACGGCAACAACGGTACACTCCGGCTGGCGAGAGAAGGAGGTGCAACAGAAATCCCGACGGCGGCGCTGGTGGTGCAGGGTCGATTGAGTAGCGGGATCGTGCGTCGCTGCTGTGCAACAGAAATCCTTCAACTTCGGTTTGTTTCGAAAGAAGTAGGAGAAGTCGATACTCACGGTCCGTGAAGACGAAACAGGCTCCGCGCAGGGACGGCCGTCTGGCTCGGTGGTAGTTGCTTGGGATGCTGGGGGTCGAAGCTGGCGCCCTTCGTTTCAGTCGATGGTACAGGAGGAAGATGATGGTGACGGCGCGTAGGAGTTGTAGGTAGATTAGGTTAAGCATGATTAAGGGGAAGGATTAGGGTTAAGGGAGTGGTTAAGAAAGACTTGTAGGCTGGAGAGTCAAAATGGACAGCCGCTTACTCTTCCTCTATAGTGGGCCGGCAAAGGGTCCCTGGGCCCATTAATGGCATGTTCTTCAAATTCAAAGATGAGCTGAACGGATAAACTAAATTCGTTCGGAACCATTCTTCGTTTTTTTTTAAAAAAGAACGGAATTATTTACGGGTTACCTAATTTGTCATTTTATGTGAATCAAGGTTACATAAAGTGATCGAATTTAATATTGTTTGATTTTATTTAAAGGAATTATGGTTTGCGGATCGGAATCCGGTTTGATCCGGTAATAAACGAAAATTTAAAATTTTCGGTTATTACATCAGTGCTCCCTTAAAATAAGTTTCGTCCCGAAACTTAGAATAATGTAACTAATCATTCGACTTTCTTTGTAAATCTTAATTTCTTAAAATTTCTGTTTTCTATCACGCAACTATTCAATCATCATACATAGACACACATCACATAAAGCATAATCACTCAATCCAATATAAAACATGAACGGTCAAACAACACACATCCGAGTATTAACTCGTCAATATTGGAGAACATCTAACCCCGTAGAGAACTCGGGATAATTACGTCTAATACTCTCATCTGTCTCCCAAATGGCCTCATCAGCTCCTCGTCTAAACCACTGGAACTCTACAAAAGCATGAACCGGCTAAATTTTCTTATCTTCATAGC
Source organism: Fagopyrum homotropicum (assembly GCA_033239125.1). NCBI lineage: Eukaryota > Viridiplantae > Streptophyta > Magnoliopsida > Caryophyllales > Polygonaceae > Fagopyrum > Fagopyrum homotropicum. The sequence goes on along the minus strand of BSWB01000003.1, from coordinate 139,999,952 downwards.
TAATGACATGTCTCGGATTCGGTTGGTACCCTCTCAACGGTTTGGTTTTCTAAACTTACTTCTAGCTCTTTTGATGACTCTACCAATTTCCTTCCACTGGGCCCACTTGTTTTTTTTTTTTTTTTTTTTCCTTTCGAAAGTTCCCGGCTATCGATTCTGAAATAATGATCTTAAACTTCTGTCGGCACTTTACTAAGTGCCTAATGCACTTTGTAATGCAAACCGCTTGACCCGGTTTCCTCAATGTGACCTAATAGGATCGTTCATTAATTAATGGGTTTTCACCTACTTCTTGTCAAGCTTTTAAATTTATATAACTCAAAATAAATCACACACCCAAGTGGACCCTTTTTATATAGATTTCTAATTCCTTAACTTGACATCATAATTCACCTAACATTGATTTTCTTCATCTATGGGTTATGGGCCTACCACGCTTCTGGTGTAACACCCATTAGTCAAAATGACGTCTTTCTGAGGGTCAACATGATTTACCCACTCCCGCATATACTTCCCTTCTAATACTAGCAAGGTCCTCTTTAAACAGGCCATTACTCTCTTACTCAACCGTAGTTTGTTCTTAACCCACCAGTAAGCAACCTCTAACTCGCTTTCTCTTCATACCCTTAGATCATCCCCGAAGGTTGTCGTTGCCTACTTGGGAAATCCTCCAAGGTATCGGTAAGGTTACCTCTTAAAACCGTAGTCACTAATGTCTCTTCTTAACAGTATCTACTCGTCAGTACCAACCAACAATTACACGTCCTCAGTTGACGTCGGTCAATCTATAATTGACTTATCTCAATATTCCGGACTTGCTCTTCCCATACCTATAATGGCGTTAGATTCTTTATGAGCAGCATTTGCTCGATTAATCCTTTCATGCTTCGCTAATTCGTTTTATCTTCCACACTTCTGTTTCCTTAGGCTAACTCTACTTCTCGAGCCCAACTGGGTCATTCATCTTGACTGAAATAGTCATTCCAAGTCTTCAATGATAGCTGGTAAGTGTCTTTGTAGTTCTGGTGACTTTAATTATCATCTCCTTGCAATTCCCCTTGCATGGGTTGTCGGTGTTGATGACTTAGGTCTCGTGATGATTGGGGTCACCTTGGACTTTCGAGTCCACCAAGGCCGTTCTCATATATACATTCCTTCGCTGGTGTTACCGGCAATATTGCTTCATGCAACTCCGTTGTTTCTGCTACAGGGTTTCAACTCTTTGGTACCGGCATTGTAATTTCTTTCAAATTCCTATATCCTTGAGGAGGTCAAAACCTCTCCACACTTGTAGAGTCTACAATTTGCTTCTACACTCCATTGTAGGTATCTCATTCCATGCACCTTAGACCCTCATATCCGGATCGACATTTTATCTCTTTCGGTCTCTCACGCTTGTCTTGGGAACTCTTCTACTAGGTGACTCGTCTTATAACAATTTCCTCCCCTGAATCGGTCTCAACTTCCAGTTGATCATTACTGTTCATTCCATTTTGGAACTTAGTTACGTTGTACTCTTGCATATATTCTACAAAGGCATCATCATCTCAACACTTCATCCCAATTTAGCAAGACCCGCCTTTTGATACATGACTTTCCTTCTTACTAGTTAAGTTATTCTTTTGGTTTACACTTTATCCATCCAAGCGTTATCGGTCCGATGTGTATGACTTTTATTAAACACCTATCGGTACCATTTTCATAAGAAACCTCAATTGTATATGATTTTATCAAAAATCAAAGTTCCTGACTCGCATTTATTATGTTGTCCTTATGCTCGTGTCGCTTTATCTTCTATAAATCTTTACCCCCAGGAGGATAGTTAAACCCTTTGAGATTTCTCGTATACGTCCTACGGATCACGTTGGTTGGTCTTATTATTTGTATCAACTATTATGTCATCATTCGAGCTTGAATTTTCATGGGAGTACCCCATTTCTCATTAAACCTTTATATATACATCTTTTAGAAATCCTCTTATTGGGGTAATACCGGATCCATATAACAACTTTTAGTCATTCAACTATATTCCTTCTCATGTCTATTCTAGCCAACATGTAGATTCCATCTGAAATCACCTCACAACTCGACCACACGTTTCACTAAGACTTTAAATCATACTCTCTATGTTTGTGCCTCCTCTGTAACTCCCATTATTCTGTATTACTTCTTTAGATCACAAAGGTGTCCCCTGTCATTCTCGACAGTTTGACCCCACATTTTCTCGGAGGAACATCATCAGTCTTACTTGTGTGAAATGCTAAGACATAGAACATGTTCAAAATCATCTGTCTCTTCTTACTCTTCTAAATTTTACATGGATTCCTTCATACTAACTTTGATATGTATATTTCCTTAGTCAGTAGTAAGTAACTACTCACACAATTTCCTTTACACCATTACTATCATCAATGGTCATTACCGACCGTCCAGAGCTTCTCTTTAATTTCTTTATTAGAGTTATCATATTGGACTCGTTCAATGTTACCATCAAGGCTACTAGTCCTTGTATTGATTTAATTTCACCATTGTCGTCGTTGATCCCTGGAAGATATTCACCAGATGTCGGTAAACTTCCTTTATAACCTTGTTGTTATGCTTCTTATCTGTCAACCAACCATCACTAGTTAGCCAGCACGTGTAAATTCTCTATTGTTACCAATTAGTCTATAGTTGACCTTCTATAAGATCATAGACTTACTTTTTCTTCTATCTCTTTTGAGGTGTGATATACCAGGGGAAAATATATCTCTTCCATTTATACTCCGTTAGCTCCTTCTACAAACTACACTCCTATAAGAGTATTATACTCATACGAGTCTAGCTGTATCTTCGTCTTCCGTCAACGGACTTATCGATTCTTCCATGATAAATTGTAGGTATTTCTCCATGATTCTTTTTACCCGAGTTTATCGTCCACTTGCGGTTCTCTTTTATGACCCGCTAGTGTTATTAACTTAAATCTCTTCGTGAATGAGAAGTTATTAGAGAACCTCGTGTTCGCCAAGACCATTCTCCTACACTCTTCTTCCTTGGGTGTTGCTTGTAATGTTGCCTTTACAGAAGCTGATTATTGTTGTATCACGGTCTAGGTCAAAATTCTCGTGTATTTTACGAGATCATTCCACTTCCATGTTGGTGAGATCTACCTTTCCCTTTCTGGCAACGCGTAAGCTTCCAAGTTGCAGCTCTTTAGTTCTTCCTATTTGGATGGATAATGTATCTCGTGTTGACTTCCATACTTTGACTGTCTCGGTTATCAATCTGGATTGTGGTCTCAAGTAGATTGTTGAGAGAGATCATATTCCGCCTTGCTTTTGACATCAACTTTCACTTCTTAGCCTGTCAGTGAGCTTAAATTTTATGTCCCTTTTCTCGATCGCTACTATATCTCCCTTTTGACTTTCATGTCTATGGCAAATTTTCGACGTCATCCTCTTTGTTTGTGAAGTCACTTTACACAACTTGAAAGAGCCTCTCCGTTGTCTTTCTTAATTCCCTAGTTGGCGATCATCACTTGCTTCTCCGGAACTACTCTTTTGTATATCCTTCATTTGATCCCGTTGAGTTGATTCGGGATTCTCTTCTTGTCATCGTACTTGGTGTTGTCTTTGAGTCTTCACCTTTTCCGTCTCGACGTTCCTCAAAAAGCTCGAAGGAGTTGTCCGAGGTTCGTCTACCCTAATGCACATAAGATGTGCATACTAATCCTCACGTTGACACCCTTCAAAATCTACTTAGATGTGTCCAAGGGGTGAGAAACTCATTATGTTATCTCCGTTAAGGACATAATATAACTACAATTATGCTAATCTTCAGCATATAACTATCTATATAACATATCTTTATAAACAAGCTAAAAGTCCAACTACAGTAAAACCTAAAGTCCATACTAAGCATACTGAGATCCGCGGTAGTAGTGGTGGTCAGCCGTACTTTTCTATTCCCAACCAGACTATGCATGCATTTAAAAACAAAAATTCTCTTTTTAAAACTCAGACCCCTTTTCGGGTTCTGTTTAAAACTTATTCGGTCTTTCAGAAGATTTCAAGTGCCATTGTTGCCAACCTAGAGCTCTGATACCATGTTGTAACACCCCAAATTCTCAGAACTCGGGACATTACTGGTTAGGACCTCACAATGGGTCCCGACCTCAGTTTGACAACAATATTACTAGGATCTTGCAACAAGACACAAATAAGAAAAACCGAAATTCATAAAAATACATTTGTAAAAGGATGAATGCAACAAAGTCTAACAGCCTATCGTACTTAAACAACGGAAAAGACTAACTGTCTTAACAAAAGGAAAGACAACAAAACAACAACCCACAACCCCACTCTAAGGAGTACGGAGACCCAGCTGACCACTACTTCCGGATCACTCAGCTGCTGTTCTAACCTGCTGTAAAACTAAAACCACAACAAAACAAACCATTAGCTAGTTATCTAAACATTAGAAGAATAACAATAGCACACACACACATAAAATAAGAAAACACTCATCATGCTTTCAAACAATCCATTTATTATCTTCATTTAAGTCATTCACTCTAATGATACTTATTTTGTGACACGAGGGATTCCCAAACCTCGCCTCCGCCCCCGTGTACCCATCAGGAGTGGATCCGATGCATCTCACCGTGTACCTGTATGGTCTGGGTATAGAGAACCTCCCAGTCTCCTGGCAGAGCTGGGCAGTGATGTCACGGCCCGTTATACATACACTTGGGCCTTAAAACATAACAACAACGGTCGTCCTAACAAGTTGTTATTATAAACACACAACACACACACCACTATCGTCATCCAACTAACATCCAGAAACCAGCTAAGTAAGTCGCAAGGACTTACCTGAATCAAAGACCACTCTTACAAATCTCAACTCGGTCCGTACCCGTGGCAACTCAAACGCCTGTTAAACAAGGCATGTGTATCAACATTTCATCCCATACTCTTAGAAATTAATAACTTCTGATTTGTACGATCTTATGAAGAGAATTTATGAAAATTTTTCTCTTAAGTTAAAAGACTATTTTGCCCTTGATCCGAAACTTCGGAAAGTCTATCATTTAGTTTTAATATTCTCTTTTAGAATTTAAGTTCATCATCTATTTCTTAAGGATAACTTACTAGAGGTTCTAAAGCTAACAAGGTTTAAACTTTCAAAGGTTTGCTACGGTCCGACCTTACTCTTAACCACTAGGTCTCAGATCAAATCCTAAACGAGCCTGGCTTAGAATGTTTTTCATAAGTAGAACTCATTAACCGGCAACCCTCGACTACTCCTCGGAACCACCACAACCTTCTCCTCTAGTTCCCTATCCGATCACATTACCCTTATCCTTTCCGGTTCCGATTCTACCACCCGTCTCCGTGAGTCCTATCCTCACCACTTTATTCATATACCTCTTTATATTCTTATTTATATATATATATATATATATATATATATATATATATATATATATATATATATATATATATATATATATTACTTTGGTAGTTATGTTAAAATTATATTTTTATACCCCCATCGATACATGTATATATGTAAATTACGTACTGTACTAGCTCTATATATACATACATACTCATACATCCATCTCTTCATCTATGTACATATACCCATACACTCTAATCATATATATACATATACTCACATCCTTTAATCCCATTTCGTAATTCTATCTTTACGCAAACATATATATATAGTATCTACATACACTGCACTAACTTATACATATATATATATACACTTATACATTTCCTTTCCTACTTCTATATGCTGATATACCACATATATAACAGTACGTTGAAGAGGGTTACTCACCCGTCCAACGCTACGTCACGCACCGAGAGAGGGAGCGGCAACCTGGTTCGATCGGAGCAGCGTTCGGTTAGAGACTCTTCGAACCTGCGGAGTACTAGTCACAAGGGAGTCGATGAACTTCTCTCGATCGAGTCTGCGTGAAAGGAAATGACGAAGAAGACGTGAAGTACGGTTACCTTCGGCGCTGGTAACTCGAAAACGGCAACAACGGTACACTCCGGCTGGCGAGAGAAGGAGGTGCAACAGAAATCCCGACGGCGGCGCTGGTGGTGCAAGGTCGATTGAGTAGCGGGATCGTGCGTCGCTGCTTGCAACAGAAATCCTTCAACTTCGGTTTGTTTCGAAAGAAGTAGGAGAAGTCGATACTCACGGTCCGTGAAGACGAAACAGGCTCCGCGCAGGGACTGCCGTCTGGCTCGGTGGTAGTTGCTTGGGATGCTGGGGGTCGAAGCTGGCGCCCTTCGTTTCAGTCGATGGTACAGGAGGAAGATGAAGGTGACGGCGCGTAGGAGTTGTAGGTAGATTAGGTTAAGCATGATTAAGGGGAAGGATTAGGGTTAAGGGAGTGGTTAAGAAAGACTTGTAGGCTGGAGAGTCAAAATGGACAGCCGCTTACTCTTCCTCTATAGTGGGCCGGCAAAGGGTCCCTGGGCCCATTAATGGCATGTTCTTCAAATTCAAAGATGAGCTGAACGGATAAACTAAATTCGTTCGGAACCATTCTTCGTTTTTTTTTTAAAAAAGAACGGAATTATTTACGGGTTACCTAATTTGTCATTTTATGTGAATCAAGGTTACATAAAGTGATCGAATTTAATATTGTTTAATTTTATTTAAAGGAATTATGGTTTGCGGATCGGAATCCGGTTTGATCCGGTAATAAACGAAAATTTAAAATTTTCGGTTATTACAACAAAGAAGAAGCAGTCTTCAATGTCGTCTTCGTCGTCTTCAATGTGGAGAATAACCGTTCAACACCCTCAATAATGGCGAGTAAAATTGTGCGTCAGAGAAAGGAGACACGCGGTTACTCACTGCGTTTTTATTAGTTAAAAACGCGGTGAATCATCGCTTTTTCTGCCACGGGCAGAAAAAGTACAGATGTTTATGCACCGCGTTTCTTCGTAAAGAAATGCAGTGACTCACCGCGCTTTAAATAAATACCTGACACCCTCGTGTATTTTCGGGAAAAACTTTCATCTGAAACTAGTTTCGGAAAAAGTTTTATAATTATCGTTTGTAACGACAAAGAGTTCATTGAGCTTCCTTCTTTTCTTTCTTGTTCGTTTACGTACAACATCGAACTTACAAAATTTACCCAAATTTTAAAAGCACGTGGAATCTTCCATCAAGTCGGTTTCTCTATCCTTCAGTTTCTCTCACTATTATTAGCTCCAATAAGTACAATATTTTATTTTATTTTTTTTGGTGAAAGGGAGAAAGACTCCCGCTAGAATAAAATCAAAACGGAACTGTTCGGGGTAAAGCGAGACCCCTCGAATCGTTAGACAAGAAATGCAAAGCTCCCGAAGGGGGAGAAACAAGGGAACGAATACCAACAGGAAACTCAAAGGCATAGCGTAGATTCTCCATTTATGATAAGTGCTTTATTCATGCTAGGGTTGTTAACGTAGATTCTCCATTTATGATAAGTGTGGTTTGTGCACGTTCTGATATAAACCGTCACCAGCAGTTTTGGAAGGATATTGACTCTAAAGTTGAAAACACCTTTTCTGTCAACGGGTGACTTTAATTGTATTTTTTATCAACATGCGCGTCAGGGTGGTTCGTGTCATTTACATGGCAACTCGGCGATCTTTTCTTCTTTTATTCAAAAGCATAACCTCCTTGACCCGGGTTACAAATGTCTTGATTTTTGGAAGATTGGATGACGTGAGAGTGGTAATGTTCATAAGCGCCTTGATTGTGTTCTTCTGAGCCCGGATACACATTTTATCCTTCCAAGTGCTATTGTCCAGCACTTAGCGATGTATTCTTCTAATAATTTTTGAAGAACCGAGTAGGGGATTAATAAGGATCGACATACTCTAGAGGGGGGTTGAATAGAGTATGCGAACTTTCGCAATATCGGATATCAAGGCTTTGAAAGGAATCTCAAGGCCTTGAAGTCGATCTTTGTAATTTGTGACAAAACTGTTTCTCAAGATCTTGAAGTAAATCTCAAGGTCTTAGTTCAAAACCTATAAATAGTTATTAGTCACAATATAAACGAAATAAAGTGCGGAAAAGAAAAGATCGACACACGATATGTTTACGAAGTTCAGCTCTAACAGCCTACGTCTGCGCCTAGGGTTTCCGACCCTAAGATTTAACTATCTATTATCTGCTTCGTTTGAGTCCTTCTGTCAATGTAGCCTCACCGCTACGATCTAGTCAACTCGGGTATTGCAATAATAGTCTAGTTACTTCGTAGAGTAACACACTTGAGTATAACACTTATGATAATCCTATATAGCTTATTTTAACTCTCAATAAAAATAAAACCGATAACAACGGAGAGTAAGAAATTGCAGAGAAGAAAGCTTGTAGCGTGTTATGCATGTTCGGTGCCTTGTATAAATTACTTCACATTTTACACATTTATCCATATTTATATGCCAAGATTTGAAGATTTCCTAATAAAATAAAACGTAAGAAGGTGAATAATTCACCATGTATAAATTACTTTGGTACATTTTAATCAAATTATACTAAAAGACATGCATTTGATATATATACAAGACAACGTGTACACATTTATCCATAACATGCGGCGTAAATGCATGTGATATGTACATAATTATCCATAATAGATTCATCTTTATTTTAGATCTGTGTAGGATGAATTAACATGTGGAGTAAATGAGTGCGCTGTCATGCAATTGATACTTGTGTCGATTTTCATTGAACCGGCGCGTAAAAACACTGATTAACAGTACCATTTACGTTTATGGACGAAATAATTAATGGTTGGTGAGTTGTGCACTTTGAACCGGGTCCAATCTTAATTTTCTGGTACCTTAAACTCTTCCAGTTTGGACGTATGCGATGCTATAAATTGGACGCAGCGAACACAGCTTTACTCACTCATCACTTGTATCCCCAAAATGGATCCACTCTCGATCCAATTCAAACCTGAAGGCGAAGTCGCCGAGGACCTCCGCCCCCTGCTGGTGGTCTACAAAGACGGCCGAATCCAACGCTTCTTCGGCACAGCCACCGTTCCGCCTTCCTCCTCCGACGACGCCGTCCAGTCCAAAGACGTCCAGATCTCGCCGGAGCTCTCAGCTCGTCTCTACCTCCCTAAATCAGCCAGCAGCAACGTCAAACTCCCTCTCCTCATCTACTTCCATGGCGGAGGCTTCGTAATTGAGTCAGCCAAGTCTCCGACATACCACAACTACCTCAACCGCGTCGCAGTCGAGGCTTCCGCTGTAATCGTCTCCGTCGACTACCGCCTAGCTCCGGAGAACCCCCTCCCGACCGCCTTCTACGACTCCTGGTCCACCGTCCTCTGGTCGCTTTCCCTCTCCGACCCCTGGCTATCCGAATTCGCCGATCTGAATCGCGTATTTTTCGCCGGCGATAGCGCTGGTGCTAACATCGCTCACCACATGGCCATCCGGTTCGGAAAGTCCGGTCCAGATGGAGCTAAAGCTAACCTCGTCGGGTTGGTTCTGACTCATCCCTTTTTCTTGAACAACGATGAACCGGAGCCGAACGCAAACCCTAAAAGCGTTGCAGAGATAGAGTTTGCGAAAAAGTTTTGGAGGTTTCTTTGCCCGGAGGAACGTGCGATGGATCATCCATGGATCAATCCGGGTGTTGATGGGAGTTTGGCAGCGGTGGCGGCGAAGAAGACGGTGGTGTTTGTAGCGGAGGAGGACTCTGTGAGGGATATAGGGTATAGGTACGCAGAGCTGCTGCGGGAGAGTGGGTGGCCAGGAGGGGTCCACGTGGTGGAGCACTTTAAGGTGGGCCATGTCTTCCACCTGCTCACCCCTGAAAACTCCAACTGCAAGGAGATGATGAATGAATTGGTTGAGTTTATGAATCAAGATTAATTTGGATATTTGAGTTGCTTCGATATCTTGCTGCTAATGCCAAGAGCATCAAATACAAACGAACGTTGTTTCTTGGATTATGATTCTAAGATATCTGAATCCTACAAAACATTTTCAAATTTGTGATTCACTCAAAATAAACATTTTCAGTGTTAAAAAAAACTCATGTAATTAGCCGGAACCCAAACTCCATGGAAGCTCGGAAAGGAAGGTCTTTTTTTTAACCTTTCCGAAAAGAAAAAAAAGGAAGGTCTTTTTAACAACCTCAATCTGTACTTGCTTTAATCATTCATCCTTGTTTACCAACATTGAAATTTGAAGCACATTCCAAAAACTACACAATTCAAGCCTACTAATCGAACACTTACCCTAGGTGGCAAAATTATTCGATCAAACTAATTCGAAGATTCTATTTGAAAAAATCCGAAAATATTCGGCAATTGGTGATCCAAATCTGATCCGAGCATATTTTTCGGATCATCGGATCGGATACGGATTGAGGTTTGGAGGAAAAAAAAAAAGCCGGATCGAATATATCCGACTATTCTAATAATAAATACTCAGATCGGATATCCGATCCGGTTAAAACTGTCGGATATCCGGGTGCTCTCCGATCGGACTTTTATAAGATTGTCGGATCGGATATCCGGAAATGTCACCCCTGCTTGACATAAAGCCAAAGTGAACCTACACACAAGATTTTCTTAGTCCTTCCTAAAACCAATTGACAATAAAAGGAGCTAAAATTTATATATGAGGTTCACGTATTACCATATTGTATACCACATTGTAAATGTGAGACATTTTCACACTCATCAGTCATCTACATAATCAAGGTAATGATTTCTCGAATAATGCTCTGACTTTTAGTATGCTTCCATGTGTTTAACTTTCTTTACGTGGATTGGTAGACGTTGTCATCTACATGTTCAAGGTAACGATTTCTGGGAATTTTGCTATAAACATTGGTTTTCCTCCAATTTGTACAAAAATCTAATTTAATAACAAGACAAATGAACACACATCAGATATTAAGCTGTGAACAAAATGATTTGCTATAAGCAGTTGTTTTCTTTACGGCATATATGCGTGTTCAAGTGTTGAACCATGAACCTCCAAATTGAGCTTGAATTCTTCGCCGTTATAAACGATATTATAAAACTTTTTCCGAAACTAGGTTCGGATCAAAGTTTTTTCAGAAAATACACGAGGGTGTCAGGTTCAGATTAAAAGCGCGGTGAGTCACCGCGTTTCTTCTGTAAAGAAACGCGGTGCATAACCATCGCGTTAAAAAATCAGACGGAAATTTTTTTCAAAAATAAATAAAGGAAAGAAACGGGGTCACTGACTGGTGATCGATAAAATCCTAGGTTGTTGTGTTTTAGCTTAGGTCAAAGTAGAAGTTCTAACGTTACACTAACAAGTTTATGTATAGCGCAAGTAAGGGTTGAACCCAAGAGAGTTAAGTTGATGTTTCGATTAAATTCAATTATATATTGATATTGTAACCAAATAAGGGGGGTTATGAATTGAAATTTAGCAAGACAAAAGCATAAGAAACAAGTAAAGATGTAAATGAATTGATGAGAAAATGACTACACTAGGTTGATCCTTAGCATGCAATGCTACTTTGGTTTGGTCTTTTTATAAATATTTCAGCAATGTTCTCGTCTTGATTATATATATGTGTTGAGCCAACCGGCATCGATCAACACAACTTAACAAGTTAATGTTCCGTAAACCTACAAGAACAAGTCACAAGTTAGCTTTCAAACAAAGACAAAGAGATATAACGAGAAGAATAAAACCATTACATTTTATTTATATTTATATTCATTTTCCTTAAAGTAATCACAACCAGCTTTTACCTAAAGGTTTTTTACTAGATTAAAGACTCGAACCCGGAATCAATTAATCCTAGTTCTGTGCATGCAATTAGACACTAAGGTGATCAAACTAAGTGGTAAGAAACATGCAATTAATAGTTAAAGCACAAGAAATATAAAACATACGACTGAATAATAATATTTATTTTAACAAAGACTTACAACCAAAGCAGTAATGCAACTTCAAAACCAACTCAATGTAGCAAGGAGATTAGAAACACATTACACAAGAGAAGTAAGGAAAAAGAGAGAATAATGGGAAATTGGGTGGATGATTCTATCAATCAGTCATGGACCTATTTATACTAGAATTTACACTAAATGGGAGTAAATGGCCGGCCTAAACAATCACCTTTAATGCCATAAAGGTGGTACAAACAACCGGAGTAAAGTCTCTGACGCTAAACCGTAGGAGCGGGCTTCATAACCGCAGGGGCGGTTTAGGCCAAAACGCTTGGTGTTCTTCATGGCCGCAGGGACGACTTAGCAATTCTATAGGGGCGGATCTTTAATCTTCTTCAAACGTCCGACTCTTCATTTTTCTGTCGCTTCTGATGTCGAGCCGCAGGGGCGGCCCAATGTCACCGCATGGGCGGTGACAGTCTTCGTTCCGGGCGCTGGCGAAGGCGCAGGCTGCGGTACGGAGTGCAGTGTCACCCGCAGGGGCGGTGACACTGCTTCGCAGTGGCACCAGAAGCTTGTCTTCGTGAATGGTCTTCAACTCTCAAATGCTTCTAACTTCCTTTTATGCTTCTTTTAGACTTCTTCTTCTGGATTAAGAAGTTAGTAGCACAAACCGACTCTAACACAATGAAAATACTCTAAAAGCTAACCTAAATGATAGTGATTCAATCACCTATCACTAACCGCGTTTTCTTTCATAAAAAAAATAAATACAATAAACACGGTAGTTGACCGCGTTTCTATTAATTAAGAAGTTAGTAGCACAAACCGACTCTAACACAATGAAAATACTCTAAAAGCTAACCTAAATGATAGTATATAAGTATGCGAAAGATATGAAATATGAGCTGGCAACCCTTCTAATTTAAAGTCCAAGTAACTTCAATTTTTGTCCCTTCTTACCAACATTTACCATTAATTAATTCTAGACATTCATATTTTTCATCCCAAACTGCGACATGCTCTCAGATGGATATGAATATGGCATGCTCTCCATAAGTGTTCGCTCAAAAGGTGTGCGTCAAAGTCTTAATATTTATATCCAGAACTCAAAAGCAAAGCGAACCCGCAGTGTACGGATCAGCTGTAGTAAGGTAAGAATTCCAGAGTCGAACTCAGGGATTTGGTGAGAATAATTCCGATTTCAATTATCTAGCAAAAAGTGCGAAAAGCTTTTGTGATCAAATAAGAGTGAAATGATTCCAAGGATTCAAGTATCCGATTTCGGCTTTCGATTCAAAACACTTCTATAGATATAGGACAAAGTTTATATTGCCAAGATTAATTGCTCAAAGGTAGGATTCGTACGGTGAAGTTCCGAAACCTATATGACTAATCTAAAGGTTCTCTCTATAAGGGTTGTTGAGGCTGCAATATAGAAAGATCTAAAGATAAGGATTATATTCAAACTAACTATCTAAAACTCCAGGATATGACTCTCCAAAGTAAATAATAGCAAGCACAATTAAAATCTTAATAAAGGATGTTGAGTCTCTTTATTACCCAAATCTTGAAATCTTAATCTAATAAACGTAGAATCAGGTTTGAAGTGTCTTCATACATTCAATTAGAGGGTAAAAAGGTTAATCAAGGTTGGGATTTAGGCAAGGATTAGTTTTGGTTAAAGATTAATTCATTTAAAGTTCGTCAGAAGAATAAATCGCCCTGTTCATAAGAAAATCGTCCGATTTTCCTCAAGAACAGTCCGATTTTCCTGTTTGTCGCAAAACTAAAATCTAAACTCTCAGGGTCCTAATGTTTGAATGAGTTCAGTCTATCATCATCTAAGCCTTAATCATTAACTATCCTCCCCAGAATCACAAGGTTTTTAGCCAACCATTTTCAAAATCGAATCAAATTAATTATTGAGAAAGATATCGCAAAGAAACCAAATCTTGAATGAAAAATTCAATAACTTCCAAATCTGTAAACAATTGTCAAATCTGTTCAATGTATCTCTCAAACAACTCAATTTCGTGTTCACAAACCACAAACAATGCAATGGATAAAGAAATCTCACAATCAAAGATCAAGAATAACTTTCCGGCAAAAGCTCTTCAATCTCTCTCCAAGAATCCTCGATTTCTCCCAAACGTGTAAAGATTTCCCGCTGCCGCCTCCTCGTCTTCGTTCCTAGGGTTCTCCTCTATACTTTCTTGCAGATGGGCCGTTTGGAAAAACTCTCCTCTAGCCCAAAATAATTGGGCTTTGTGTCGTCTTTTCATTTGGCCGAATCGTGAAGAAAATCGACCCAGTCGATTTAGGTGCAAAACCGTTCGATTTCAAGGTATGAAAATCGTCCGATTTATATATATATTGGCACGATTTTCTTCAACAGAAAGTGCTCTTCCTTTGGTTCGTCTTCTATGCTTCTCCTTTGCAATTCCTTAGCTCTTTGTGATCCTTCTAAGACTCCTTTAGCTTCCTAAACATCCTTAGATGCTTCTTGCTCCATTTTTGCTTCCAATTCCGCTCCATTTACCTACAATTCATCGAAATCTCGTGTAGACCTCTATTTCCTACAATTGATTGAATAGAACATAAAAAGCATACAAAATCTCTCTAAATGCAAGGTAAACTGAGACAATCTTCTATAATATGCATGAATATGATGGTACATAATTCATGTCATCTAAATACCCCATACTTGCCCCTTGCTTGTCCCCAAGCAAGACTCAAATTTAGAATATAAGATGTCATGGATTATGTATGTATGAAAACTCAAAAACTTTTCTTTTGGTAGTGCTTCTTCTTATTGGATCACCCTCAAAGTGATGCTTCAAGGCATAAAAAGGCAAAGCATGTATCAATGATGACTATAAGATGAACAAACTCCCTTTTCTTCCTTGAAAGCATAAATAAAGAACATGATAAAGGTGTAGAGGTAATCAAAGTCAAACAAATCTAAGCCATTAAGTCTTAAACACATGCATAAAAGTCTCAAGGTCTTCTAATCAAAGAAAAGGTTCAAGAAACGTATTAAGGGAAGGAGTTCTTTTTGGTAATTGTGGTGCTAATCCGGGAAAGAGGAACACATAACACCTTCAAGAATTTTCTTCACCGCACATGCTTCGCATGTAGAAAGCTTTGCTTTCATTATACTTTACTTTTTGAGAGTATGGACAGCGGTGCACAAAAACCGAAGCCTAGGAGATCGGCGTTTCTCAATTTCGAGATGCCTCAAACCCTTGATGCACATACCATATCCCGTTAGGACTTGTCGTTCAATCGGACTTTGGCAAGACACAAACACCCGGCTATGTGAATGGTGCCGAGTTACTCATCCTCATGTTCAACGTCCCCAAACTCATGAATTTTTACACTTTCTTTTTAATACTTTTTCCTTGGCCCTCCCACATCAAACATGCCTTTTTCAATCACCTATCCTAATTCCCGGATGGTAAAAGGAGGGTTACATATTTCATTGAGGAGCTAGCATGATCAAGATATGAGAAAAGAAAAGAAGTGAATTGCCTTAGTCATCCTTAAATGATGTAAAAGAACTTGCAATATAGCTTCGACTATTATTTCATTCTCTTATCAAAACAACTAAATCATATAACTTATTCATGTGTTCAAGTAACAAAAGCAAATTCATTCATGCTATAATCAAAATCTCAACACAACTAAGCATCTTTTTGCCTATCCATGTACACAATTCTTATCATAGAGGTCATTTCCATATAAGAAGCACTAAAAATCATTGAAAATTCATAGGATTTGAAAAAGATCATGCAAATGCAAGTGTCATAATGGAAAGCAAGTAGTGCAAGAGTTATTACAAGCCAGATTTGTCAAGAGTAGTGGAAAGTACATAGAGTGCTAAAGTGAAACATAAGGTATTGTAAGTACCCCCACCCCATACTTGACATCCACATTGTCCCCAATGTGAAAATCAAGCATAGAAAGGAGAAAAATACTTACAATGTAAAAGAAGTGGAAGCTCAATCCTCTGTCGGTGGTGGAGGTGGTGGATAGGGATACATCGGTGCGCTAGGATCGTAGAAGTGGCCGAACTGGTGGTAGTACATGTCTCTCATCTGGCCATCATAGGATGAATGCCTAGCGTCCGTCTCCTCCCTATAGTTCTTGAACTGGGTGTTCAGGGTCTCGTAGTTGGTGCGGAGGGTACGGTAGTCGGTGCTGAGGCTCTGGAAACTAGTGACTAGCTCCTTGAAGTGGCGTGGAGCTCGCCGTCCTCGTCTAGGGCCTGGAGCATGTGCATAAGAATGTCGAGGTGGTTGTATGTCATCCTCCGTCTCCTCATCCTGCATACTACTCCTGCTCGGTCCTGCACCATGAGTATCAGTGTCCATGGCATCCGTAGCATGTCCGCTATGAGTATCACTCTCAAACTCGAGCATGGTCTCCTGTCCTCCATCCTCATCCTCCTCCTCTGAATCACCTGCATCATCATCATAATAAGTAGGAGGTGAGAACTCCTCAAGCATCGACTCAAAGGTCTCCTTCCAGTTCCTCTTGTTCCGAATGGTGTATTCGGATTTCCATATGATCTCGGATGGCTTCTTCTTCGGATCCCTGTGCCATGGCATCGGCACATGAAGAGTTCCTCTCCCTCGAGGAATCAAGACCTGTCGAACCACCAACCTCTGTGAGCCTAAAGGAAGGGCACTCTCAGCTAGAGTGCATCCGGAGAAGTCCAATCCCATGGTCTTAGCCACATGAGTGACAAGACCTCCTGCACAAATGTCGCCCTTAGCTTTGTTGGCTATCTTTCCTAGATAGTCAGCAAGCATGGTGGCGATGTCGGGAATGGTGGTAGATGTCATGCAGTAGAGAATGAAGAGCTCATCAACCTTGAGCTTTTGTGGAGTCTCTGTCCGGGCAAATAAACTCTCGCTAAGTATCCTATGCACTACCTTAAAGGAAAGGTTGTACATACTTGTCTCCTTGGAGTTTCCGGGTCTCCACTTATCCCCTCCGTACTCACCTACGGAAATAGCCTCCCAAAAATCACTAGCACTGAGACCTCTAGCAAATGTGCCTGCATCTGAATAAGAGAAACCGAACAAGTCGCCAAAAGTGTCAATGGACATAGTGTGGTCTTGGCTCATGAGGCGGAAAGTGACCATCCTTTCCCTAGGGTCGTGCTCAAACGTGCTAAGGAATTCGAGGGTGATCTCTCTATAAGCATCCTCCCTAATCGTAGCAAACTGTCTCAACCCAGCTCTGTCTAGCATCATATCAACATCCTCTCGAACATACAACGAATCTAAGTCATCAAGCACTATGTAGCGAGGAGGGGTGAATGGGCGATCTACAATGCGTTCATAGCGTTTCTTGTGCTTGGATAGGGGAGGGGGAAGCTTAGGGATGTTGGTAGGTGGTGGTGGAGGTGGGGCAGGGGCTTTGGAAGAAGATCCCTTCTTCTTCCCCGTGTTTCTAGTTATCCTCTTTACGAGATCCATTCTAAGTCCTAAAAATCGACCTGTTCTTCACAAAAATCGGCCGATTTATCTGGGCTGGGTCGATTTTCTCTCGATTTCAACGATTCTCTCAATTCTGTAAAGTTCTGTTCAATCTATCACCACACACAGTTCCCTACAATGATTTCTAAGCAGATCCCTCTATCAATTCCAACAAACAAACACTTCCTAAGCAAACTTCAATTTCGAATGAGAAACTTAGGTTTTGGAAAGAAAAACCTGAATTCCTTACGGAGGAGTCGATTGCCGTGCGTGCTGTTGTTAGATCCTTGTTCCTTGTTGAAAATGCTTCAGTTTGGAGCCAAGAATCACTCAAAATGGTTTAGCAATGAGGATTGTAGGGTATGGCGATTTTTCGGCGTTCTTGAGAGAGAGAAGTCGAGAATTGGGGTTTTGGAATGAAGAAGATCGAGTGTAATGTCCTTATATAGGGTCGAAAATTTCTGAAGAAAATCGGCCGATTTATCTGGTCGATTTATTTTTCGGGTCGATTTTTGTTTCTGTCGAAAAAAATCGGCCGATTTATTTTGACAGGTCGATCTCCAGGTCGATTTTTGTTTCTGTTGAAAAAAATCGACTTGCTCTGTTACTGAATCGGACGATTTACTTGTGGTAGCTCGATTTTCTTCCTTGTTTTTCTTGAATCTCGAAGATATAACTCATTTGTGCTCCATTCTCCATGAATCTCTCACATTTGAACCTAATTTCCTGCGATTAATGACACGACAAACCAAGAGTGCATCGAGGAACAAATAGAAAAACGAAAAACGAAAAAAAACAAAGCAATTAATCTACTCTAACTAAGTGATGGAAAGAAGGGAAACTATACTATCATGGGTTGCCTCCCAAGAAGCGCTTTATTTATCGTCTTTAGCTAGACGGTGTATGATGTTGTGTTCAATGGAGGAGGATAGGAGCTATCTCCTCGACCGGAGCTTCCGGTGTGTATTTCTTCAACCGTTGGCCATTGACCTTAAAACTTCCGCTTTGTTCACCCCATACTTCAACTGCACCATGGGGGAAAACTCGTTTAATTAAATAAGGTCCTGTCCAACGGGATTTGAGTTTACCTGGAAATAGACGCAGCCTTGAGTTGAATAGGAGGACTTGGTCTCCCTCCTTCAAGTCTTTTGGAATGATGTGCTTATCATGCCAACGCTTTGTCCGTTCCTTGTATATCTTTGCGTTCTCGTACGCATTTAGTCGGATCTCATCCAGCTCATTGATGTCTAAGAGCCGCTTCTCTCCGGCTTCTTTCATGTCGAAGTTGAGCCACTTGATGGCCCAATAAGCTTTGTGCTTTAGCTCTACAGGAAGATGACATGATTTACCATAAACAAGATTATAGGGAGTCGTACCTATTGGTGTCTTGAAGGCTGTCCTGTATGCCCATAGTGCATCGTCAAGCTTCACTGACCAATCTTTCCTCGTTTTAGAGACGGTTTTCTCTAAAATCCCTTTAATCTCTCTATTGGATATCTCGACTTGTCCGCTGGTTTGCGGGTGGTAAGGTGTAGCTATCTTATGGGTCACCCCATACTTAGCCAATAGAGTCTCAAATCGACGGGCCGTGAAGTGCGTTCCTCCGTCACTAATGATGGTTCGGGGAGTTCCGAACCTTGGGAAGATCGTTTTATTGAGGAACTTCACCACTACCATTGCATCATTAGTAGGAGAAGCGATTGCCTCTACCCATCTTGAGACGTAATCTACGGCAAGAAGTATATATTGGTTACCGCATGAAGATGGAAAAGGTCTCATAAAGTCGATGCCCCATACGTCAAAGATCTCTACTTCTTGTATGTTGTTGAGAGGCATCTCATTCCTCCTGGATATATTACCTGTCCTTTGACAAGCATCACAAGAAACAACAAACTTTTGCACATCTTTGAAAAGTGTAGGCCAATAAAAGCCGGAACGAAGTACCCTAGCACAAGTCTTGTGGGCACTTGCATGTCCGCCACATGGTAAAGAATGGCAATGGCGGATGACACTATCTACCTCATCTTCGGGAATACATCTCCTGTAAATGCCATCTGGACCTCTTTTGAATAGAAGAGGTTCATTCCAATAGAATTGCCGGACATCTCTAAAGAACTTTTTCTTTTGAGCATATGAAAGTCCGGGTGGAATCTCCTGACAAACAAGGTAATTTACAATGTCAGCAAACCATGGATCATTACCTTGTGATATGTGTTGAAGACACTCTTCAATCTCGTGCAGCTGCTCGTCAGGGAAGGAATCGTCTATCGGAAGTTCATCCGACTCGCCGGTGAGTTGCGGAAGACGACTAAGGTGATCGGCTACGGAGTTCTCCGATCCTTTCTTATCACGGATCTCTAAATCGAACTCTTGCAAGAGTAAGATCCATCTTAGAAGTCTTGGCTTCGCATCTTTCTTCGTGAATAAGTATCGAATTGCAGAATGGTCCGTGTAGACTATCACCTTCGCACCTACAAGATAGGAACGAAATTTCTCAAAAGCGTATACTACGGCTAAAAGTTCCTTTTCCGTAGTTGCATAATTGTATTGAGCCTCATCTAGCGTTTTGCTAGCGTAGTAGATGGCATGAGTGCGACAATCTTTCTTCTGTCCAAGAACGGCTCCTATAGCGACGTCGCTTGCGTCGCACATGACCTCGAAAGGAAGAGTCCAATCGGGTGGTTGAATGATTGGTGCCGAAATCAAAGCTTCTTTGATCCTGCAAAAAGCATCTAAGCAATCTTTCGAGAATTCGAAAGTCGCATCTTTCATCAAAAGATTAGTCAAAGGTTTTGAAATCTTAGAAAAATCCTTTATGAATCTCCTATAGAAGCCCGCATGTCCTAAGAAACTTCTAATTCCTTTTACTGATGAAGGGGGAGGTAACTTCTCAATGGTTTCTATTTTCGCTCTATCAACCTCTATTCCCCTTTGTGATACTAGATGACCTAACACAATTCCTTCGGTCACCATGAAATGACACTTTTCCCAGTTTAAGACTAAGTTAGTGTCCTCACATCTCTTAAGAACTAGTGAAAGGTTATAGAGACAGTTATTAAAGGAAGAACCATATACCGAAAAGTCGTCCATGAAGACTTCCATGATATTCTCTACATATTCGGAGAAGATTGCCATCATACACCTTTGGAAGGTGGCTGGAGCGTTGCATAAGCCGAATGGCATTCTTCTGTAAGCGAACGTACCCCATGGGCACGTAAAAGTTGTCTTCTCTTGGTCGTCCGGATGAATTGGAATCTGAAAGAAACCGCTATATCCATCTAGATAACAGAAGTAAGAATGTTGGGCTAACCTTTCCAACATTTGATCAATAAAAGGAAGGGGGAAGTGATCCTTCCTTGTGGCCACGTTCAGTTTGCGGTAGTCGATGCACATTCGCCACCCTGTAACTGTCCGTGTAGGGATAAGTTCGTTGTTCTTGTTGGCAACAACGGTAATGCCTCCTTTCTTGGGTACTACTTATACTGGACTCACCCATTTGTTATCAGAAATAGGGAAGATGATACCTGCATCAAGTAGCTTAAGGATTTCTTTCTTCACGACCTCTTTCATTGCCGGGTTTAACCGTCTTTGAGGTTGGCATGAAGGTTTGTAATCCTCTTCCATTAAAATTTTGTGCATACATAGAGAAGGCTTTATTCCTACTAAATCATCAATAGTGTAGCCTAATGCTCTCCTATGTTGCTTCAAGACATGCATGAGTTTCTCTAATTCATCATCATTCAAATTCGCATTGACAATGACCGGATATGTGGAATCAGTACCAAGAAATGCGTACCTTAAATGTGTGGGAAGTTGCTTCAATTCTAATGATGGAGGTACTTTAGTTGATGATGAATCGTGGCCTTCGATTGTTGTAGGAGAGGCCTCTAGAGGTGGGGGCATTTCATCATTAGATTCGGAAGCGGCTGCGATGAAGTTTGGAGGATCCAGAGAATTACCCATTGAATCGACCTCCCCTGTAATAAATCGGTCGATCTGCTGCACGATTTTTCTTTCTGTCGAAAAAAATCAGGTTACCTCTTCGTGAATCGGACGATTTAATGTTGTCAGGTCGATTTTTGTTTCTGTCGAGAAAAATCGGATTGCATCTCCATAAATCAGACGATTTATTTCTGGCAGGTCGATTTTCTTCACAGTTTCCGGAGTCAATTCTAATTCTTCAATCTTTACTCCTAGTTCTTCTTCCACATCGTTTAATGCTCTCACATCCTCATTGCAATCATGCTCTACTCCTTCTTCCATGATGCTCATACTAAGAACCTTTTGGAGAGGGTCTTTCATCAAGATCGAACTTACTACATCTCTAGACTCCTCTTCATCAACAATTTCAAAAGCATCGTCCTTCAAGGCTGGCTCCTTGATTAAGGAAGAGAGTATGAATTCTATCTTTTCTTCACCAATATGGAAGGATAGCTGGCCGTTCTTGCAATCTACCATGCATCCGGATGTGGCAAGGAATGGTCTCCCAAGGATGATGGGAACCGGGTAATCTGCAGGTATGTCAAGAACGACAAAATCTATTGGGATGTAAAACTTACCGAGCTTTACTGGAATGTCTTCTAATATTCCCACCGGCTTAGTGGTGGAACGATCAGCCATGTAGAGTGTGATCTTCACTGGTCTAGGCTCTCCTAGACCAACTGCCTTGCATAGAGCGAGAGGTATGATACTCACACTTGCTCCAAGATCGCAAAGTGCATCATAGGTGGCTTCTCCCAAAGTGATGGGTATGCAAAAGGACCCTGGATCACGGAGCTTGGGTGGCATATTCTCCGTCATAGTTTTGATGAGTTCGGATGACTCCATACTCATCTTGACTTCTCCTATATCTTCCAATTTCCTCTTGTTAGAGAGGATCTCCTTGAGGAATTTCCCGTAAGCCGGCATACCTAAAATTGCATCCATAAAAGGTATGTTAATATGTAGCTTACTCATAAGTTCAACAAACTTACCAAAATGTTTATCTAGGCGTGCACGCACTCTAGATTGAGGAAAAGGTAGAGGTGGTTTGTAAGTGGGAGGAGGAACATAGACTTCTTCCTTCTCTTTTGCCTCTCCTTCTTTTGTGGCGGTATCAACTACTTTAGGTTGAGGATCAGTGGTCGTTTTGCCGCTCCTAGTGGTGATTGCCATAACCCTTCCCTTTGGGTTATCTTCTGTCTTTCCGGGAAGCTTCCCTTGATCTCTTGGAACTTCTCCGGCTTTTTTGAATACTTGGTTTTCTAAAGCTTTGTGAGCTTTGTCAACCGAAGTTATGTAACTCTCCAATCCTTGTAGCTTGCCTAGGATCGTTTCTAGCATGGGATCCGGTTTGCTTGATCCGCTTGATTGTCCCTGGCTTGTTGAAGGAGTAGAAGAGGATGGAGGTGTTAGAGCCTTTTCAGCATAAGAGTAAGGATTACCTGGACTTTGCTGATTTGACCTCCAATTGTTGTTATTTGAGTTCCTATTGTTGTTGTTATTCCAATTGGAGTTTCGGTTGTTATTGTTGTTGTTGCTCCAATTGGAATTCCGGTTATCATTCCTTTGATTGTTGTCCCGCCCCATGTAGTTGGCTTCTTGCTCCTTAGTCTTTTGAAGACTCGTTTTGAGCACTTCCCTCAATTCTTTGATGTCATCTTTGAGGGAGAATATTTGTGTTTGAGCCGCTTGATTCAACTTGGCTCCCGAATCGCCTTGATTCCGGCTATTTGAGTCCACCTTCCGGTGGGAATACTTCTCAATTACTTGGGTTTGCTTCTCAATGAAGTCCCAAGCATCATCCTCTCTCATATCCATGAATGTGCCGCAAGAGAGGGATTGGAGGTTGAATTGTGTCTCCACATCCAACCCTTTGTAGTAGATCTCCAATAATTCCAGTTTGGAAATGCCATGGTGTGGGCAATCCAACAATAGATCTTGAAACCTTTCCCAAGATTGAAACAAGCTTTCATTAGGTTTCATAGCAAAAGCATTTATTTTACCTCTTAATTCCGCCGTTTTAGATGGCGGAAAGAACTTGGTGAGGAATTCCGAAGACAATTCCTCCCATGTAGCTAGCTTTGCAGCTGGAAGTGTTTGGTACCAAGCTAGAGCCTTGTCCTTCAAAGAAAAGAAGAACGGTTTGATCTTGTAGTTGCTTGTAGTAGCCTTCTTCGGCTTCATAGTCTCCATGAGAATCTCAAAATTCTGCAAGTGTTGATGTGGAGATTCAGTACTTGCTCCGCCATATTGACTTTGGCGAACCATGGTGTTGACTTGTGGTGAGAAGCTAAATTCTTGGATGTCTTCAACTCCAAAATCCACACCTAGACGGCGTGGTTGCTGAATTGGATCCATCCGTTGCCCCAAAGTTCGGGGTCTATCTTCGTTATTAACAGCTCTAACGTTCCTAGTTGGTATGCGAGGAACAACCCTTGGTGTTGGGGTGTTTCGGATAGGACGAAGTGATGGATCAATCTCTTCAATTTCCGGCATGTCCGGATCAATCTCTTCATCATCGGATGAGTCATTTCGAATGGACTTAGTTGGTGTCTTGACTTTCTTCTTCTTCTTGGATTCGTTCAACTCCAACTTCATGTCCAACATCATAGCTCTTAGTTCATCAATCTGAAATTGATGACTTATTTCAGCTTCCTTTCGTGCTTTCTCACTCAACTGGAGTTGGCGTTGAGCTTCGTTCAGTTCAGCCTTGTAGTTTCTCTCATCGTTTTCAGCCATTTTCTTCTCCTTCAACTTTCTCCTCAAAGTTCTTTCTAATTCGGGATCGAAAGGAATTAGATCTTTAGTGGATCTAGTCTTTCGCATATACCTAAAGAACCTGCAAAGATCACTCAAGTAGACAAATCAAATCACAAGAGCAAGAGCTCTCAAGCTAGACAACCGAAAACCGGATTTGATCTAGACCAAATCCCCGGCAACGGCGCCAAAAACTTGTTCGCTCAAAAGGTGTGCGTCAAAGTCTTAATATTTATATCCAGAACTCAAAAGCAAAGCGAACCCGCAGTGTACGGATCAGCTGTAGTAAGGTAAGAATTCCAGAGTCGAACTCAGGGATTTGGTGAGAATAATTCCGATTTCAATTATCTAGCAAAAAGTGCGAAAAGCTTTTGTGATCAAATAAGAGTGAAATGATTCCAAGGATTCAAGTATCCGATTTCGGCTTTCGATTCAAAACACTTCTATAGATATAGGACATTAATTGCTCAAAGGTAGGATTCGTACGGTGAAGTTCCGAAACCTATATGACTAATCTAAAGGTTCTCTCTATAAGGGTTGTTGAGGCTGCAATATAGAAAGATCTAAAGACAAGGATTATATTCAAACTAACTATCTAAAACTCCAGGATATGACTCTCCAAAGTAAAGAATAGCAAGCACAATTAAAATCTTAATAAAGGATGTTGAGTCTCTTTATTACCCAAATCTTGAAATCTTAATCTAATAAACGTAGAATTAGGTTTGAAGTGTCTTCATACATTCAATTAGAGGGTAAAAAGGTTAATCAAGGTTGGGATTTAGGCAAGGATTAGTTTTGGTTAAAGATTAATTCATTTAAAGTTCGTCAGAAGAATAAATCGCCCTGTTCATAAGAAAATCGTCCGATTTTCCTCAAGAACAGTCCGATTTTCCTGTTTGTCGCAAAACTAAAATCTAAACTCTCAGGGTCCTAATGTTTGAATGAGTTCAGTCTATCATCATCTAAGCCTTAATCATCAACTATCCTCCCCAAAATCACAAGGTTTTTAGCCAACCATTTTCAAAATCGAATCAAATTAATTATTGAGAAAGATATCGCAAAGAAACCAAATCTTGAATGAAAAATTCAATAACTTCCAAATCTGTAAACAATTGTCAAATCTGTTCAATGTATCTCTCAAACAACTCAATTTCGTGTTCACAAACCACAAACAATGCAATGGATAAAGAAATCTCACAATCAAAGATCAAGAATAACTTTCCGGCAAAAGCTCTTCAATCTCTCTCCAAGAATCCTCGATTTCTCCCAAACGTGTAAAGATTTCCCGCTGCCGCCTCCTCGTCTTCGTTCCTAGGGTTCTCCTCTATACTTTCTTGCAGATGGGCCGTTTGGCAAAACTCTCCTCTAGCCCAAAATAATTGGGCTTTGTGTCGTCTTTTCATTTGGCCGAATCGTGAAGAAAATCGACCCAGTCGATTTAGGTGCAAAACCGTTCGATTTCAAGGTATGAAAATCGTCCGATTTATATATATATATATTGGCACGATTTTCTTCAACAGAAAGTGCTCTTCCTTTGGTTTGTCTTCTATGCTTCTCCTTTGCAATTCCTTAGCTCTTTGTGATCCTTCTAAGACTCCTTTAGCTTCCTAAACATCCTTAGATGCTTCTTGCTCCATTTTTGCTTCCAATTCCGCTCCATTTACCTACAATTTATCGAAATCTCGTGTAGACCTCTATTTCCGACAATTGATTGAATAGAACATAAAAAGCATACAAAATCTCTCTAAATGCAAGGTAAACTGAGACAATCTTCTACAATATGCATGAATATGATGGTACATAATTCATGTCATCAATAAGGCTAACAAATCCTGAGCCGGTGAAGTACCCCGACGGCCCTGGCATAGCACCCGAACCCGAAGTACCCCCATATATAGGAGGATTGCTATCGAGTAAACTAGTCATGTGACCCTGTGATGTAAAATCTGGTTGGGTCTAGAGTTGAGCATGGGAGGTGTCGCCTGTGGATAATGCGTCGCCAGTGGAGGTGTCCCCTGTGATATACCAGTGCCATGTGAACTTGGATGCTGGTAGTAAGACGGATGAAAGGGTAGGTGACTAAGTATAGCTGCGCCTTGTGAACTCACGTAGTCATAGAACCCTGAAACTCCACTCATCATATCCCCATATTATTGTTGTGAGTGCAACTGTGAAGCTTGGTCAACAGTTTCTCTTCCTCTGCTTGTTACGTCAGAAATATATTGACACTGAAGAAAAAATAAATAATTATACCAAGAACTAATTGATTAACTATATGTTTATTAGTGAAATACTCACGTTGGCATAAAGATCAGGAGCGACAGACTGATAATGGGCAAGTGATGTTTGTCCTGAAGGGCTGATCAAAATACGCGTCCTACTCGTGTACCAAGTCATATAGTCATGTAAGAAGTTTGGCACACTTTCAGGTTGGTAAGAATGTGCTATAGTTTCTGCGCGCCTCTACCACTTAGCGATGTAGGTGCTATGAAAAATTGCCCAGTCAGTATGATGTTGGCCCCTTCTATCAACAACGTGCAACTCCTTCTTGTAAGCACATGAAATAGGTGGGATTTGCACTTGCCCAAACTGTCTCAAAACACGCTCAGGCCGATGATGCTCCACTATATCAAAACATATCATGGGTGTCTCACTCCTCCAAATATGTCGACCCTGACAACAAATAGGAGCAAGGGCATCCAAAATATCCTTTGTATATCGCTCCCATACAAACTACAAAACCATTTTGGTGAGAAAAACATGTATAATTTACAAGATTATGTGGTTAAAGAATATTAGATCTAACCTCATCAGGCCTCTGACTGTCTAGGGCATCCCGATAATACGCCAGATTTTTAGGGGCGTGTTCATATGAGAATATGTGGCCTACCCATCTATAATATTTAAAAAAAAAAAAGAATTTTATCATTGATATAAACGTATATATACAACCGAAAAATTATCAATTTATATACCTCATAGCCAACGCATCTACTCTGCGAAGAAAGTGATCACCAAGTGGAGGTGGGTGTAGATCCGCTGGTGGATGCCTCTGTCTCTTATGCCTTCTCGCAGCATTCCAACGATCTGCTTTAGTACCATGAGTCGGGTAAAACGAGCATCGTGGTCTTCCTATGGGGCTCCTCTCCCACGACCATAACTACAATTGTTTAATGAATATTAGAATGTAAAATAAGTTAATTTATTTACCGAAAGATGTTCAATATTTAGGGTTTACTTGCAATACGATCAATGGTCCTGTAATCTCGTATTTTTCTTTATGGGCCGATTTACATAGTTGTCTATAGAGAAAAGCCAACGTCGTAGAACCCCAATTGTATCGACCAGCTGCCTCTAGATCCCCCAGCAATGGGAGGTACAAAAGTTGTATAGAGCCACCAGTGCTATCTGCAAAGATCACTGCACCCATGAGCAACAATATATATGCTCGAGCATGACGCTGCATTATGACCTCATCAGCATCATCTGGGAAACCTCGTGCAATGAACCTCCGTAGCCACGAAAATTTTAAAGATGAACCCTTAATTTCACTCGGATCTAGGCGCTCTCCAAGAAGCAACTCAACAACTCTCCCCCACTGGTAGTCTGGACTACCAGTCACAGCAGGTTCATCTATGTTAAGACCCAACAATACTACGACGTCCTGAAGTGTGATCGTCGCCTCACCGACAACTAGGCGAAAAATATGTGTCTCAGGTCTCCATCTCTCAACTAATGTTGTGATTCACATAGCATCTAATTGAAAGGAAGATACAAGATGATATATCCCATAAAATCAAGCCAGCTTAAGATAATGAATTACCCTCTCATTTGGTGGAAGGCATGAAACAATGTTCGAAGATGCATTCTAGCAGTCAATGGTTGGTGAGTCTGCAAATGATTAAGCATATTGTTAAGATTACAACACCAAATTATAAAAAGAGAAAATTATCTAAACAGTACCTCATCTTTTGACCTGACTAAACTTTAGTACCCCGTCCTTTTAACTATCAGAACGGTATCCCATCTATTGACCCCGACAGAAGATTAGTGTATATGACACTGTTCACATGTTAAACTTTGAGAACGGCGTTAAGAGTGAGGGGTATTATTGTCCATGACCCTTTACTTCCTTTTACAATATAAAATTAAAAAAGAAAGAACAAAGAGATGGAGGCATAAACTATACATCAATTCAGCAGCCTTGTAAATTTACACAAATTTACAATATCTGTGTAAAAAAAGAAAAGGAAGAAAGCTGTCAAATTTAACAGAACAATAAACATTTGTCAATGGAGGCATAAATTATACACCAATTCAGCAACCCTGTAAATTTATCCCACAATCTGAGTTTCTAAAAAGCAAAAATTCATTATGAATCAACATGAAAACCCTTCTTCAAGAGCTCTCAATTTAACCAAATCACTCGATCCACTCGGATATTGCTGAACGATTTCATCATCGTCCTCAAACAAACCTAATTCCTCCTTGCAGCTCTCATAAAACAAGCATCCAACAATGGTGTCTCCCACAATCAAAAAAGAGTATACATAACCAATTAGTACCATTTCCAACACAATTCCCCATACCCACCTCTCCTCACCTCCAACACCGTAGATTCGACACCGGAAAACCACTTCGGCTGCCGCCATAGCCAAATTCGCCGGAAAGGAAAGAGCCAGTGTTGTTACTGTCTTCCTCTTGATCAAAACTGTCGCTCTAAGAATCGTTGAAACCCGCCTTTTCCCTTGATTTCAGAGGAAATTAGGGCGAGATTGCAGACAACGATAGTGTGGGCCATGATGATGGAGTAGAAGATAACTCCAGAGATTGAAAGCCAGTGGTTAGGGTTTCGATTAGGGTTGAGAAAAGGAAGATGATGGTGAAACAAGTGGAGTTGGTTGCGATTAGGAGGAAAAGCTTGCCGATTTGGGTTAACAAGAGTGGGAAGAAGGTGAAACCGGAAGACTGTAATTCGAGAGATTTTAGGGATTGGATGGTGGATGATTTGGTGAGAAGAAGGAAGGTAAGAGAGATTGGGTGAGAAAAATTGAAATCGAGAGGGTCTGAGGGAGTTTTAGAATGAAAAAAGTTGAAAATTGGGGATTTTACAGGGATTCCGGCGAGGAGGACAACTGCGATGCGGTGGTGGAGGGTTGTTGAACGGCGGTTGATGGGTGGTTTAGGAAGAGGAGGGTAAGAGAGAAGGGGAGAGCTAAGAGGGCTGGAGTGGATGAGAAATGGTGTAAGTGGGTGAGAAAAATATGGATTGATCTTCTTATGATCTTGCAGGCTTTGTTTGAGGATTTTTGTTCTTCCATTTTTGTGTTTTGATTTGAGGTTTTTAAATGGATGAAAAATGGTATAATTAATGATTTAGTGTGGTTAAAATTTAAAAGTTGTGTAAATTTATAAGGAAATAAAAAAGAAGATTTGTTTATCTATTTAATATTTTATAATAAATTATACAAATAAACTAAGTAACAATTTTTATATTGTAAAGGGTCATTGACAACAATACCCCTCACACTTAACGCCGTTTTCAAAGTTTAGCGTGTGAACAGTGTCATATACACTAATCTTCGGTCGGGGTCAGTAGATGGGATACCGTTCTGATAGTTAAAAGGACGAGGTACTAAAGTTTAGACAAGCCAAAAGATGAGGTACTGTTTAGATAATTTTCTCTTATAAAAATTATCAATTTTAGTTTAGAGTTGTTCTTACATACGGGACACGCGACAACACATCATCACTACGATGCTCAGCCTGACGTCTAATGTAATCTTGTACACGGGGGTCAGGATCCATCTACATGTGGTAAAGAACTTTAATTTTGATTGACTAAACAGTATCACAACAAACAAACACAACTTCATATTTCATTAATAAAACAAATTAATACAAAAACAAACAACTTCATATTTCATTGGCAGCTAAACTAAATATAACAAACAAACAACTTCTAATCTCTGCTTGATGACCCAACTTGAGAACGATAACTCCTTCTATTATGACCAAGTTGTCCACAACTTCCGCAACGACTTTTTCCTCTTTCACTTTGATCCATTTCATTTATGATTCTCGAGTTTCTATGTCTTCCACTTGGGCGCTTAGAACTTGGATCCGAGACTATTAACGGCCCATCTACTATTGGTCATTTTGTTTGATCGCCAACAGGTTGGAAGTATGGCTTGTACGTCTCAAGATATAAATGTGTGGTGAAAAATCCATCAACAAAGGGCTCAAAGGACCATTTGTGATTATAACGAACAACAAGTACGTGGGGCCACGGAAACTTCAGCAATTGCCAGGTATGACAACTTCATTGACGTTGTTGTACAAGAACGGTAAAGTTGCGGCGACCGCCCCGGTCTACTCTAGGGACCTGTACTTGATATATTCCTTGCTCAATGTTAAATGGACTCACTGTTGTTTTCATGGCTACATCCTTAAAGTTTTCAATTTTTTGATTTATATGTTGGGATAAGATTAAGCCGTCTTGTATGCGTTTAAAAGCTCGACCACGCCTTGTAACAAAATAACTGTTCAAACGGGCGCACGTTTCTTGCACAATGCCAGTGACCGGAAGAGATCTGGTGCCTTTCATTACCCCATTGAAACACCCAGACATGTTTGTGGTAATGCATCCATATCGTAAACAACCGTCATGATGTAGAGACCATTTCTCGAGGCCAATTTCTTGGCGAAACTCACGATATTCACGGTTTTTTTCACCAATTTGGTCAAACCCGGCGGAAAAAGGACGTCGCTCACGGATGTGTGTTGTCACACCCACTAGGAATTTGAGTTGCGAATCTTTATAACGAGTTTGAACATTAGACTTAAGATGACGGATGCAAAACCTATTATATGCATTTGGTGGACTCCATCTTGGATCCGTCATTACCCTAGTTATCCCTGCGTGTCTTTCAGAAATTACACACAAGTCGACTCTATCTATCACATGTTCGCGAATGCAACTCGTAA
The DNA here is from genome assembly GCA_033239125.1 of Fagopyrum homotropicum. Lineage (NCBI taxonomy): Eukaryota > Viridiplantae > Streptophyta > Magnoliopsida > Caryophyllales > Polygonaceae > Fagopyrum > Fagopyrum homotropicum. Next base: position 139,968,833 of record BSWB01000003.1, on the reverse strand, counting down.
ACCATGGCCAACTTTCTGTATTCTCTACTTCCACAAGGGCAAATGCAAGAGGGAAAAGTTGTTCATTTGCGTCAACAACCATAGAAATTAGCAGGACGTGCTTGTACTTTCCGTATAAGTGGGTTCCATCAATTGAAATCACAGGATGACAATGTTTGAAACCAGCAATAGAAGGCCCAAATGCCCAAAGGACGCGTAGCAACATCCTCACTGACCGATCACTTGTTTTTGTTTTGACCTAGTCAACCACTGTACCCGGGTTTGATTGTTGTAGGGCTTCCATATATCGCGATAAATCAGCGTATGAGTGCTTCCAATCTCCATAGATATCAACAATTGCTTTTTGTTTGCCCTCCCACGCTTTCTTGCAACTTGGAATCACTTTGTATTTCATGTTTATAACTTCTATAATGGTTCGCGGTTTGATTGTAAAGTCTTGGCGAACAAGGTTATGAATCTCATTGCTGATGAATCTGGAAGTTGCATTATGGTTATCGAGTTCTCACAAATAAGAGACACAAGCAGGGATATGAGGCCCGTTATGCTGGTGCACAGACCACAAATCTAGCGCTTGATCAACCCCATGAGCAGAAACTAGCCATGTGTATCCGGTTTTGCTTTTTCTAGCACAATAGACGGTGTAATAATGTGCATCTGCTCTACCAGTCTTGTAAGGGTATCCACTTCTTAGGGAATAACTTCCAAGATGCATTTTCAAATCGCTCAATGAGTTGAAATATTGACCTATATAAAATCCATCAACGTCGTGCATTTGAATGGAAGCATAAGGATCCTCCCATGAATTCACATGTGTTGATACTGGTTCGACGACGTTGTTCCAGTTTGGGTTGATGGCTTGAGCTCTTATTATTCGATCCGCTTCTGCTACGACTTGGTCATAATCTGGTGCTGTAGGGTCATCGTCAACGTGACGATCTTCTTCAGTTTCAAGAATCTCATCATCAGTCTCAACACCATTCTAATCAACATGTATATCATCGTCATCAACTTCATTTCCATCTTCATGGCTTGAGGACGCATGTGATGTAAACGGTGCCATGGTGGGATGAGTTGTATGCATGAGAATATTTTCATACACGGCCATCACAGTTTGCGTGTACTCACTATCCGTCAGCAATCTCGTGTACGTTTTCATGTTTTGCCATAGGGGGTAGTTATTGTTGTCATCCATTTATTTTACATTACGTTAAATTATGGACAACAATGTTTCATATTCAATATTTTTCGTTTAACTAATGATTAACAATTTTTTAGTACGTGATAAACTATTATACTAATGACAAAATCATATTCATACTAATCTATTTAGACATTTCTTAAAGAATATATTTAGATTAAAAATTTTTACTTATTCTACAAAAATATTTTACTTAAATTATTTTACTTAATCTAAATAAAATATTTCCTACTCAATATTCATAGTAAATCTATAAAATTTATATAGTAATCTTAATAAAATGTTTCATATTCAATATTTTTCGTTTAAATAATGATTAATAATTTCTTAGTGATAAACTATTATACTAATGACAAAATCATATATTAATACTAATCTAGTTAGACATGTCTAAAAAAATATATGTAGACTACCTATTCTAAAAAATATATTACTTAAATCTATTTAAACATTTCATATTGACATTTCTAAAAAAATATAATAACATTTTTTTTACCTATTCTTTAACTTATCTATTTAGACTAATTTGTTTACACAATTTTTATTTAATACTAATCTTAGCTAAGTTAACGATATTTTTTTAATTAAATATATTGTAAGCCTAAACTAATCTAACTAAACAAATAACATATCTTAACCCTAAACTAACATTTTTATACTAACAAAATCTTTCATATTATTAAATTTTTAACATTATGTTTTTATATTACACAAAATTACATGACTAATTACAATGATCTAATCTAAGTATATACTAACAAAATATGTAAACTTAAACTAATCTAACTAAACTACTAACATATCTTAACCCTAAACTAACAATTTTATACTAACAAAATATGTAAACTTAAATAATTTGTTTAATATTCTGTTTTTCCTATATTATGTAAAATTAAATAACTAATTATAATCATATGATAACTAACAAAACCCTAACCCTAAATATGCTAATACAAAACTAACAAATATTAAGAAGGAATCACTTGCTTGGAGAAAGGATGCGGTACAGGGTACAAGGGTGGTCCGGCGGTTTCACTAGCGGTCCGTCTGCGGTATAGGGGTGGTCCGGCGGCGGTGTAGCGGTGGTCCAGTGGTCGGGTAGCCTCCTATGAGGTAAGTTTTATAATTTTAATGGAGAAAAAGCAAGAAAGAAAGGAGAGTAGAAGGAGGTAGATGTGAAAATACAAGAAGAAGACGTGAAGATTTATAGAACAAAGAAGAAGCAGTCTTCAACACCCTCATTAATGGCGAGTAAAATTTTGCGTCAGAGAAAGGAGACACGCGGTGACTCACCGCGTTTTTATTAGTTAAAAATGCGGTGAATCACCGCTTTTTCTGCCACGGGCAGAAAAAGTACAGATGGTTATGCACCGCGTTTCTTCGTAAAGAAACGCAGTGACTCACCGCTCTTTAAATACATACCTAACACCTTCGTGTATTTTCGGGAAAAACTTTCATCCGAAACTAGTTTCGGAAAAAGTTTTATAATATCGTTTATAACGACAAAGAGTTCATTGAGCTTCCTTCTTTTCTTTCTTGTTCCTTTACGTACAACATCGAACTTACAAAGTGTACCCAAATTTTAAAAGCACGTGGAATCTTCCATCAAGTCGGTTTCTCTATCCTTCAGTTTCTCTCACTATTATTAGATCCAATAAGTACAATATTTTATTTTATTTTTTTTGGTGAAAGGGAGAAAGACTCCCGCTAGAATAAAATCAAAACGGAACTATTCGGGGTAAAGCGAGACCCCTCGAATCGTTAGACAAGAAATGCAAAGCTCCCGAAGGGGAAGAAACAAGGGAATGAATACCAACAGGAAACTCAAAGGCATAGCGTAGATTCTCCATTTATGATAAGTGCTTTATTCATGCTAGGGTTGTTAACGTAGATTCTCCATTTATGATAAGTGTGGTTTGTGCACGTTCTGATATAAACCGTCACCAGTAGTTTTGGAAGGATATTGACTCTAAAGTTGAAAACACCTTTTCTGTCAACGGGTGACTTTAATTGTATTGTTTATCAACATGCGCATCAGGGTGGTTCGTGTCATTTACATGGCAACTCGGCAATCTTTTCTTCTTTTATTCAAAAGCATAACCTCCTTGACCCGGGTTACAAATGTCTTGATTTTTGGAAGATTGGATGACGTGAGAGTGGTAATGTTCATAAGCGCCTTGATTGTGTTCTTCTGAGCCCGGATACACATTTTATCCTTCCAAGTGCTATTGTCCAGCACTTAGCGATGTATTCTTCTAATAATTTTTGAAGAACCGAGTAGGAGATTAATAAGGATCGACATACTCTAGAGGGGGGTTGAATAGAGTATGCGAACTTTCGCAATATCGGATATCAAGGCTTTGAAAGGAATCTCAAGGCCTTGAAGTCGATCTTTGTAATTTGTGACAAAATTGTTTCTCAAGATCTTGAAGTAAATCTCAAGGTCTTAGTTCAAAACCTATAAATAGTTATTAGTCACAATATAAACGAAATAAAGTGCGGAAAAGAAAAGATCGACACACGATATGTTTACGAAGTTCAGCTCTAACAGCCTACGTCTGCGCCTAGGGTTTCCGACCCTAAGATTTAACTATCTATTATCTGCTTCGTTTGAGTCCTTCTGTCAATGTAGCCTCACCGCTACGATCTAGTCAACTCGGGTATTGCAATAATAGCCTAGTTACTTCGTAGAGTAACACACTTGAGTATAACACTTATGATAATCCTATATCGCTTATTTTAACTCTCAGTAAAAATAAAACCGATAACAACGGAGAGTAAGAAATTGCAGAGAAGAAAGCTTGTAGCGTGTTATGCATGTTCGGTGCCTTGTATAAATTACTTCACATTTTACACATTTATCCATATTTATATGCCAAGATTTGAAGATTTCCTAATAAAATAAAACGTAAGAAGGTGAATAATTCACCATGTATAAATTACTTTGGTACATTTTAATCAAATTATACTAAAAGACATGCATTTGATATATATACAAGACAACGTGTACACATTTATCCATAACATGCGGCGTAAATGCATGTGATATGTACATAATTATCCATAATAGATTCATCTTTATTTTAGATCTGTGTAGGATGAATTAACATGTGGAGTAAATGAGTGCGCTGTCATGCAATTGATACTTGTGTCGATTTTCATTGAACCGGCGCGTAAAAACACTGATTAACAGTACCATTTACGTTTATGGACGAAATAATTAATGGTTGGTGAGTTGTGCACTTTGAACCGGGTCCAATCTTAATTTTCTGGTACCTTAAACTCTTCCAGTTTGGACGTATGCGATGCTATAAATTGGACGCAGCGAACACAGCTTTACTCACTCATCACTTGTATCCCCAAAATGGATCCACTCTCGATCCAATTCAAACCTGAAGGCGAAGTCGCCGAGGACCTCCGCCCCCTGCTGGTGGTCTACAAAGACGGCCGAATCCAACGCTTCTTCGGCACAGCCACCGTTCCGCCTTCCTCCTCCGACGACGCCGTCCAGTCCAAAGACGTCCAGATCTCGCCGGAGCTCTCAGCTCGTCTCTACCTCCCTAAATCAGCCAGCAGCAACGCCAAACTCCCTCTCCTCATCTACTTCCATGGCGGAGGCTTCGTAATTGAGTCAGCCAAGTCTCCGACATACCACAACTACCTCAACCGCGTCGCAGTCGAGGCTTCCGCTGTAATCGTCTCCGTCGACTACCGCCTAGCTCCGGAGAACCCCCTCCCGACCGCCTTCTACGACTCCTGGTCCACCGTCCTCTGGTCGCTTTCCCTCTCCGACCCCTGGCTATCCGAATTCGCCGATCTGAATCGCGTATTTTTCGCCGGCGATAGCGCTGGTGCTAACATCGCTCACCACATGGCCATCCGGTTCGGAAAGTCCGGTCCAGATGGAGCTAAAGCTAACCTCGTCGGGTTGGTTCTGACTCATCCCTTTTTCTTGAACAACGATGAACCGGAGCCGAACGCAAACCCTAAAAGCGTTGCAGAGATAGAGTTTGCGAAAAAGTTTTGGAGGTTTCTTTGCCCGGAGGAACGTGCGATGGATCATCCATGGATCAATCCGGGTGTAGATGGGAGTTTGGCGGCGGTGGCGGCGAAGAAGACGGTGGTGTTTGTAGCGGAGGAGGACTCTGTGAGGGATATAGGGTATAGGTACGCAGAGCTGCTGCGGGAGAGTGGGTGGCCAGGAGGGGTCCACGTGGTGGAGCACTTTAAGGTGGGCCATGTCTTCCACCTGCTCACCCCTGAAAACTCCAACTGCAAGGAGATGATGAATGAATTGGTTGAGTTTATGAATCAAGATTAATTTGGATATTTGAGTTGCTTCGATATCTTGCTGCTAATGCCAAGAGCATCAAATACAAACGAACGTTGTTTCTTGGATTATGATTCTAAGATATCTGAATCCTACAAAACATTTTCAAATTTGTGATTCACTCAAAATAAACATTTTCAGTGTTAAAAAAAACTCATGTAATTAGCCGGAACCCAAACTCCATGGAAGCTCGGAAAGGAAGGTCTTTTTTTTAACCTTTCCGAAAAGAAAAAAAAGGAAGGTCTTTTTAACAACCTCAATCTGTACTTGCTTTAATCATTCATCCTTGTTTACCAACATTGAAATTTGAAGCACATTCCAAAAACTACACAATTCAAGCCTACTAATCGAACACTTACCCTAGGTGGCAAAATTATTCGATCAAACTAATTCGAAGATTCTATTTGAAAAAATCCGAAAATATTCGGCAATTGGTGATCCAAATCTGATCCGAGCATATTTTTCGGATCATCGGATCGGATACGGATTGAGGTTTGGAGGAAAAAAAAAAGCCGGATCGAATATATCCGACTATTCTAATAATAAATACTCAGATCGGATATCCGATCCGGTTAAAACTGTCGGATATCCGGGTGCTCTCCGATCGGACTTTTATAAGATTGTCGGATCGGATATCCGGAAATGTCACCCCTGCTTGACATAAAGCCAAAGTGAACCTACACACAAGATTTTCTTAGTCCTTCCTAAAACCAATTGACAATAAAAGGAGCTAAAATTTATATATGAGGTTCACGTATTACCATATTGTATACCACATTGTAAATGTGAGACATTTTCACACTCATCAGTCATCTACATAATCAAGGTAATGATTTCTCGAATAATGCTCTGACTTTTAGTATGCTTCCATGTGTTTAACTTTCTTTACGTGGATTGGTAGACGTTGTCATCTACATGTTCAAGGTAACGATTTCTGGGAATTTTGCTATAAACATTGGTTTTCCTCCAATTTGTACAAAAATCTAATTTAATAACAAGACAAATGAACACACATCAGATATTAAGCTGTGAACAAAATGATTTGCTATAAGCAGTTGTTTTCTTTACGGCATATATGCGTGTTCAAGTGTTGAACCATGAACCTCCAAATTGAGCTTGAATTCTTCGCCGTTATAAACGATATTATAAAACTTTTTCCGAAACTAGGTTCGGATCAAAGTTTTTTCAGAAAATACACGAGGGTGTCAGGTTCAGATTAAAAGCGCGGTGAGTCACCGCGTTTCTTCTGTAAAGAAACGCGGTGCATAACCATCGCGTTAAAAAATCAGACGGAAATTTTTTTCAAAAATAAATAAAGGAAAGAAACGGGGTCACTGACTGGTGATCGATAAAATCCTAGGTTGTTGTGTTTTAGCTTAGGTCAAAGTAGAAGTTCTAACGTTACACTAACAAGTTTATGTATAGCGCAAGTAAGGGTTGAACCCAAGAGAGTTAAGTTGATGTTTCGATTAAATTCAATTATATATTGATATTGTAACCAAATAAGGGGGGTTATGAATTGAAATTTAGCAAGACAAAAGCATAAGAAACAAGTAAAGATGTAAATGAATTGATGAGAAAATGACTACACTAGGTTGATCCTTAGCATGCAATGCTACTTTGGTTTGGTCTTTTTATAAATATTTCAGCAATGTTCTCGTCTTGATTATATATATGTGTTGAGCCAACCGGCATCGATCAACACAACTTAACAAGTTAATGTTCCGTAAACCTACAAGAACAAGTCACAAGTTAGCTTTCAAACAAAGACAAAGAGATATAACGAGAAGAATAAAACCATTACATTTTAATTATATTTATATTCATTTTCCTTAAAGTAATCACAACCAGCTTTTACCTAAAGGTTTTTTACTAGATTAAAGACTCGAACTCGGAATCAATTAATCCTAGTTCTGTGCATGCAATTAGACACTAAGGTGATCAAACTAAGTGGTAAGAAACATGCAATTGATAGTTAAAGCACAAGGAATATAAAACATACGACTGAATAATAATATTTATTTTAACAAAGACTTACAACCAAAGCAGTAATGCAACTTCAAAACCAACTCAATGTAGCAAGGAGATTAGAAACACATTACACAAGAGAAGTAAGGAAAAAGAGAGAATAATGGGAAATTGGGTGGATGATTCTATCAATCAGTCATGGACCTATTTATAATAGAATTTACACTAAATGGGAGTAAATGGCCGGCCTAAACAATCACCTTTAATGCCATAAAGGTGGTACAAACAACCGGAGTAAAGTCTTTGACGCTAAACCGTAGGAGCGGGCTTCATAGCCGCAGGGGCGGTTTAGGCCAAAACGCTTGGTGTTATTCATGGCCGCAGGGGCGACCTAGCAATTCTATAGGGGCGGATCTTTAATGTTCTTCAAACGCCCGACTCTTCTTTTTTTGTCGCTTCTGATGTCGAGCTGCAGGGGCGGTCCAATGTCACCGCAGGGGCGGTGATAGTCTTCGTTCTGGGCGCTGGCGAAGGCGCATGCTGCGTTACGGAGTGCAGTGTCACCCGCAGGGGCGGTGACACTGCTCTGCGGGGGCGGTGTGGCACCAGAAGCTTGTCTTCGTGAGTGGTCTTCAACTCCCAAATGCTTCTAACTTCCTTTTATGCTTCTTTTAGACTTCTTCTTCGGGATTAAGAAGTTAGTAGCACAAACCGACTCTAACACAATGAAAATACTCTAAAAGCTAACCTAAATGATAGTGATTTCATCACCTATCACTGACCGCGTTTTCTTTCATAAAAAAAATAAATACAAGAAACGCGGTCAACGACCGCGTTTCTATTATTATTTTTTTTAAAAAAATACTTGCTCTAATATATAAGTACGCGAAAGAGATGAAATATGAGCTGGCAACCCTTTTAATTTAAAGTCCAAGTAACTTCAATTTTTGTCCCTTCTTACCAACATTTACCATTAATTAATTCCACACATTCATATTTTTCATCACATTATATTTTATATTTCAGTAATTGTCGTCTTGTATTCCAATTATAATTGATTTTGACATTTTTGCTGGCTGGTTGCATGGCAATCTAACACTCAAGTCGTCTCTTTCCTTAGGTTTTATGCATTCTAAAATATAATATATTTATGTCATTGCAATCTTAATATACCATTTTTATTTAATATAATATTTTATGTTTTCTACTTGTCTAGAAATATGTATTTATGTATTCATTTAGATACACTTGTCAATCTAACAACACAACAATGAGGAACCTAATTTAGTTTGTTTACCAAATATAAAAGGGCACGTTATACTTTTTCATTTGTTTCCGAAACTTTTATTTTTTTTTCTGTTTTTACTAGTTAGTGTTATTTAAATAAAAATAATTGTTCTCTCCACTAATTTTTTTTAATAGTGAAACAATAAATGAAAATAAAAAACATAATTATTAAAACAAGTACAATCAACAAATGCATCATTCATTAGTTTATAAAAAAAATAAATGCATCATTCATTACTTTATCAAAAAAAAACAAATGCATCATTCATCTTTATCATCTTCATCACTTTCATCGATAACTGACATGTTTTAGCCTTGATAATTTGTAGACGGACCAATATGCCTGATAGGGTCTGTAAATGAATGACGACGAGGAAGAGGGGGGATACAAAAGGCTGTGAGAATGTCCCAAACTGCGACATGCTCTCAGATGGATATGAATATGGCATGCTCTCCATAATGTTAACAAATCTTGAGCCGGTGAAGTACCCCGACGGCCCTGGCTTAGCACCCGAGCCCGAAGCACCTCCATATATAGGAGGAGTGCTATCGAGTAAACTAGTCATGTGACCCCGTGATGTAAAATCTGGTTGGGTCTGGAGTTGAGCATGGGAGGTGTTGCTTGTGGATAATGCGTCGCCAGTGGAGGTGTCCCTTGTGATGTACCAGCGCCATGTGAACTTGGATGCTGGTAGTAAGACAGATGAAAGGGTAGGTGACTAAGTATATCTACGCCTTGTGAACTCACGTAGTCATAGTACCTTGAAACTCCACTCATCATATTTTCATATTGCTGTTGTGAGTGCAATTGTGAAGCTTGGTCAACATTTTCTCTTCCTCGGCTTGTTATGTCAGAAATATATTGACCCTGAAGAAAAAATAAATAGTTATACCAAGAACTAACTGATTAACTATATGTTTATTAGTGAAATACTCACGCTGGCATAAAGATCAGGAGCGACAAGCTGATAATGGGCAAGTGATGTATGTCCTGAAGGGCTGATAAAAATACGCGTCCTACTCGTGTACCAAGTCATATAGTCATGTAAGAAGTTTGGCACACTTTTAGGTGGGTAAGAATGTGCTATAGTTTCTACGCGCCTCTCCCACTCAGCGATGTAGGTGCTATGAAAAATTGCCCAGTCAGTATAATGTTGGCCCCTTCTATCAACAATATGCAACTCCTTGCTATAAGCACATGAGATAGGTGGGATTTGCACTTGGCCAAACTGTCTCAAAACACGCTCAGACCGATGATGCTCCACTATATCAAAACATATCATGGGTGTAGATCTGTTGCTAGATGCCTTTGTCTCCTATGCCTTCTCGCAGCATTCCACCGATCTGCTTTAGTACCTTGAGTCGGGTTAAATGAGCATCGTAATCTTCCTGTGGGGCTCCTCTCCCACGACCATAACTACAATTGTTTAATGAATATTAAAATGTGAAATAAGCTAATTTATTTACCGAAAAATGTTCAATATTTAGGGTTTACCTGCATTAAGATCAATGGTCCTATAATCTCGTATTTTTCTTTATGGGCCGCTTTATATAGTTGTCTGTACAAAAAAGCCAACATCGCAGAACCCTAACTGTATCGACCAGCTGCCTCTAGATCCCCCAGCAATGGGAGGTACAAAAGCTGTATAGAGCCATCAGTGATATCTGAAAAGATCACTGCGCCCATGAGCAACAATATATATGCTCGAGCATGACGCTGCACTATGACCTTGTCAGCATCCTCTGGGAGACCTCGTGCAAAGAAGCTCCGTAGCCACGAAAATTTTAAAGATGAATCCTTAATTTCACTCGGATCCAGGCGCTCTCCAACAAGCAACTCAACAACTCTCCCCCACTGGTAGTCTGCACTACTAGTCACAACAAGTCCATTTATGTTAAGATCCAACAATACTGCAACGTCCTGAAGTGTGATCGTCGCCTCACCGACAACTAGGTGAAATGTATGTGTCTCAGGTCTCAATCTTTCAACTAATGTTATGATCAACTCAGCAATCTAACTGAAAGGAAGACCAATACGATATATCCCATAAAATCCAGCCAGCTTAAGATAATGAATTACTCTCTCATCTTGGGGAAGACATGAAACAATGTTTCGAAGATGTATTCTAGCAGTCAATGGTTGTTGAGTCTGCAAATCATTAAGCATATTGTTAAGATTAAGAAATCAACACCAAATTATAAAAATTATCAATTTTAGTTTAGAGTTGTTCTTACATAAGGGACACGCGACCACACATCATCACTACGATGTTCAGCCTGACGCCTAAGAAAATCTGATACACGGGGCCAGGATCCATCTACATGTGGTAAAGAACTTTAATTTTGATTGACTAAACAATATATCACAACAAACAAACACAACTTCATATTGCATTGATAAAACAACTTAATACAAAAACAAACTACTTCATATTTCATTGACAGATAAACTTAATATAACAAACAAACAACTTCTAATCTCTACTTGATGACCCAACTTGAGAACGACAACTCCTTCTATTATGACCAAGTTGTCCACAACTTCCACAACGACTTTTTCCTCTTTCACTTTGATCCATTTCATTTCTGATTCTCGAGTTTCTATATCTTCCACTTGGGCGCTTAGAACTTGGATCCGGGACTATTAATGGCCCATGTACTATTGGTCATTTTGTTTGATCGCCAACAGGTTGGAAGTATGGCTTGTACGTCTCAAGATATGAATGTGTGGTGAAAAACCCATCAACAAAGGGCTCAAAGGACCACTTGTGATTATAACAAACAACAAGTACTTGGGGGCACGGAAACTTCAGCAACTACTAGTCAACCACTTGTGATTATAAAAATTATCAATTTTAGTTTAGAGTTGTACTTTCCGTATAAGTGGGTTCCATCAATTTAGATCACAGGACGACATTGCTTGAAACCAGCAATAGAAGGCCTAAATGCCCAAAAGACGCGTTGAAACATCCTCACTGATCGATCACTTGTTTATGTTGTGACCCAGTCAACCACTATACCTGAGTTTGATTGTTGTAGGGCTTCAATATATCGCGGTAAATCAACGCGCAACTGCTTCCAATCTCCATAGATATCAGCAATTGCTTTTTGTTTGCCCTCCCACGCTTTCTGTAACTTGGAATCACTTTGTATTTCATGTTTATAACTTGTATAATGGTTCGCGGTTTGATTGTCAAGTCTTGGCGAACAAGGTTATGAATCTCATTGTTGATGAATCTGGAAGTTGCATTACGGTTATCGAGTTCTCGCGAATGAGTGACACAAGCAGGGATATGAGGCCTGTTATGCCGGTGCACAGACCACAAATCTAGCGCTTGATCAACCCGATGAGCAGAAACTAGCCATGTGCATTCGGTTTTGTTTTTTCTAGCACAATAGACGGTGTAATAATGTGCATCAGCTCTACCTGTCTTGTAAGGGTATCCACTTCTTAGTGAATAACTTCCAAGCTGTATTTTCAAATCGCTCAATGAGTTGAAATATTGACCTATATAAAATCCATCAACGTCGTGCATTTGAATGGAAGCATAAGGATCCTCCCATGAATTCATCTGTGTTGATACTGGTTCGACGACGTTGTTCCAGTTTGGGTTGATGGCTTGAGCTCTTATTATTTGATCCGCTTCTGCTACGACTTGGTCATAGTCTGGTGCTGTAGGGTCATCGTCAACATGACGATCTTCTTCAGTTTCAAGAATCTCATCATCAGTCTCAACACCATTCTAATCAACATGTATATCATCGTCATCAACTTCATTTACATCTTCATGGCTTGAGGACGCATGTGATGTCAATGGTGCCATGGTGGGATGAGTTGTTTGCATGGGAATATTTTCATACCCGGCCATCACAGTTTGCGTGTACTCATTATCCGTCAGCAATCTCGTGTACGTTTTCATGTTTTGCCATAGGGGGTAGTTATTGTTGTCATCCATCTATTTTACATTACGTTAAATTATGGACAACAATGTTTCATATTCAATATTTTTCGTTTAACTAATGATTAACAATTTTTTAGTACGTGATAAACTATTATACTAATGACAAAATCATATTCATACTAATATATTTAGACATTTCTTAAAGAATAGATTTAGACTAACATTTTTCACTTATTCTACAAAAATATTTTACTTAATCTAAACAAAATATTTCCTACACAATATTCATAGTAAATCTATAAAATTTATATAGTAATCTTAATAAAATGTTTCATATTAAATATTTTTCGTTTAAATAATGATTAATAATTTTTTAGTGATAAACTATTATACTAATGACAAAATCATATATTAATACTAATCTAGTTAGACATGTCCAAAAAAATATACGTAGACTAACATTTTTTACCTATTCTAAAAAATATATTACTTAAATCTATTTACACATTTCATATTGACATTTCTAAAAAAAATATAATAACATTTTTTTTACCTATTCTTTAACTTATCTATTTAGATTAATTTGTTTACACAATTTTTATTTAATACTAATCTTAGCTAAGTTAACGATATTTTCTTAACTAAATATATTATAAGCCTAAACTAATCTAACTAAATAAATAACATATCTTAACCCTAAACTAACAATTTTATACTAACAAAATCTTTCAAATTATTAAATTTTTAACATTATGTTTTTATATTACACAAAATTACATGACTAATTACAATGATCTAATCTAAGTATATACTAACAAAATATGTAAACTTAAACTAATCTAACTAAACTACTAACATATCTTAACCCTAAACTAACAATTTTATACTAACAAAATATGTAAACTTAAATAATTTGTTTAATATCTGTTTTTTTCTATATTATACAAAATTAAATAACTAATTATAATCATCTAATTACTAACAAAACCTTAACCCTAAATATGCTAATACAAAACTAACAAATATTAAGAAGGAATCACTTACTTGGAGAAAGGCTGCGGTACAGGGTACAAGGGTGGTCCGGCGGTTTCACTAGCGGTCCGTCTGCGGTATAGGGGTGGTCCGGCGGCGGTGCAGCGGTGGTCCAGTGGCCGGGTAGCCTCCTATGAGGTAAGTTTTATAATTTTAATGGAGAAAAAGCAAGAAAGAAAGGAGAGTAGAAGGAGGTAGATGTGAAAATACAAGAAGAAGACGTGAAGATTTATAGGACAAAGAAGAAGCAGTCTTCAATGTCGTCTTCATCGTCTTCAATGTGGAGAATAACCGTTCAACGCCCTCAATAATGGCGAGTAAATTTTTGCGTCAGAGAAAGGAGACACACGGTGACTCACTGCGTTTTGATTAGTTAAAAACGCGGTGAATCACCGCTTTTTCTGCCACGGGCAGAAAAAGTACAGATGGTTATGCACCGCGTTTCTTCGTAAAGAAACGCAGTGACTCACCGCGCTTTAAATACATACCTGACACCCTCGTGTATTTTCGGGAAAAACTTTCATCCGAAACTAGTTTCGGAAAAAGTTTTATAATATCGTTTATAACGACAAAGAGTTTATTGAGCTTCCTTCTTTTCTTTCTTGTTCCTTTACGTACAACATCGAACTTACAAATTTTACCCAAATTTTAAAAGCACGTGGAATCTTCCATCAAGTCGGTTTCTCTATCCTTCAGTTTCTCTCACTATTATTAGCTCCAATAAGTACAATATTTTATTTTATTTTTTTGGTGAAAGTGAGAAAGACTCCCGCTAGAATAAAATCAAAACGGAACTGTTCGGAATAAAGCGAGACCCCTCAAATCGTTAGACAAGAAATGCAAAGCTCCCGAAGGGGGAGAAACAAGGGAATGAATACCAACAGGAAACTCAAAGGCATAGCGTAGATTCTCCATTTATGATAAGTGCTTTATTCATGCTAGGGTTGTTAACGTAAATTCTCCATTTATGATAAGTGTGGTTTGTGCACCTTCTGATATAAACCGTCACCAGCAGTTTTGGAAGGATATTGACTCTAAAGTTGAAAACACCTTTTCTGTCAACGGGTGACTTTAATTGTATTGTTTATCAACATGCGCGTCAGGGTGGTTCGTGTCATTTACATGGCAACTCGGCGATCTTTTCTTCTTTTATTCAAAAGCATAACCTCCTTGACCCGGGTTACAAATGTCTTGATTTTTGGAAGATTGGATGACGTGAGAGTGGTAATGTTCATAAGCGCCTTGATTGTGTTCTTCTGAGCCCGGATACACATTTTATCCTTCCAAGTGCTATTGTCCAGCACTTAGCGATGTATTCTTCTAATAATTTTTGAAGAACCGAGTAGGGGATTAATAAGGATCGACATACTCTAGAGGGGGGTTGAATAGAGTATGCGAACTTTCGCAATATCGGATATCAAGGCTTTGAAAGGAATCTCAAGGCCTTGAAGTCCATCTTTGTAATTTGTGACAAAATTGTTTCTCAAGATCTTGAAGTAAATCTCAAGGTCTTAGTTCAAAACCTATAAATAGTTATTAGTCACAATATAAACGAAATAAAGTGCGGAAAAGAAAAGATCGACACACGATATGTTTACGAAGTTCAACTCTAACAGCCTACGTCTGCGCCTAGGGTTTCCGACCCTAAGATTTAACTATCTATTATCTGCTTCGTTTGAGTCCTTCTGTCAATGTAGCCTCACCGCTACGATCTAGTCAACTCGGGTATTGCAATAATAGCCTAGTTACTTCGTAGAGTAACACACTTGAGTATAACACTTATGATAATCCTATATAGCTTATTTTAACTCTCAATAAAAATAAAACCGATAACAACGGAGAGTAAGAAATTGCATAGAAGAAAGCTTGTAGCGTGTTATTTACTTCACATTTTACACATTTATCCATATTTATATGCCAAGATTTGAAGATTTCCTAATAAAATAAAACGTAAGAAGGTGAATAATTCACCATGTATAAATTACTTTGGTACATTTTAATCAAATTATACTAAAAGACATGCATTTGATATATATACAAGACAACGTGTACACATTTATCCATAACATGCGGAGTAAATGCATGTGATATGTACATAATTATCCATAATAGATTCATCTTTATTTTAGATCTGTATAGGATGAATTAACATGTGGAGTAAATGAGTGCGCTGTCATGCAATTGATACTTGTGTCAATTTTCATTGAACCGGCGCGTAAAAACACTGATTAACAGTACCATTTACGTTTATGGACGAAATAATTAATGGTTGGTGAGTTGTGCACTTTGAACCGGGTCCAATCTTAATTTTCTGGTACCTTAAACTCTTCCAGTTTGGACGTATGCGATGCTATAAATTGGACGCAGCGAACACAGCTTTACTCACTCATCACTTGTATCCCCAAAATGGATCCACTCTCGATCCAATTCAAACCTGAAGGCGAAGTCGCCGAGGACCTCCGCCCCCTGCTGGTGGTCTACAAAGACGGCCGAATCCAACGCTTCTTCGGCACAGCCACCGTTCCGCCTTCCTCCGACGACGACGCCGTCCAGTCCAAAGACGTCCAGATCTCGCCGGAGCTCTCAGCTCGTCTCTACCTCCCTAAATCAGCCAGCAGCAACGCCAAACTCCCTCTCCTCATCTACTTCCATGGCGGAGGCTTCGTAAATGAGTCAGCCAAGTCTCCGACATACCACAACTACCTCAACCGCGTCGCATTCGAGGCCTCCGCTGTTATCGTCTCCGTCGACTACCGCCTAGCTCCGGAGAACCCCCTCCCGACCGCCTTCGACGACTCCTGGTCCACCGTCCTCTGGTCGCTTTCCCTCTCCGACCCCTGGCTATCCGAATTCGCCGATCTGAATCGCGTATTTTTCGCCGGCGATAGCGCTGGTGCTAACATCGCTCACCACATGGCCATCCGGTTCGGAAAGTCCGGTCCAGATGGAGCTAAAGCTAACCTCGTCGGTTGGTTCTGACTCATCCCTTTTTCTTGAACAACGATGAACCGGAGCCGAACGCAAACCCTAAAAGCGTTGCAGAGAGAGAGTTTGCGAAAAAGTTTTGGAGGTTTCTTTGCCCGGAGGAACGTGCGATGGATCATCCATGGATCAATCCGGGTGTAGATGGGAGTTTGGCGGAGGTGGCGGCGAAGAAGACGGTGGTGTTTGTAGCGGAGGAGGACTCTGTGAGGGACATAGGGTATAGGTACGCAGAGCTGCTGCGGGAGAGTGGGTGGCCAGGAGGGCTCCACGTGGTGGAGCACTTTAAGGTGGGCCATGTCTTCCACCTGCTCACCCCTGAAAACTCCAACTGCAAGGAGATGATGAATGAATTGGTTGAGTTTATGAATCAAGATTAATTAGGATATTTGAGTTGCTTCGATATCTTGCTGCTAATGCCAAGAGCATCAAATACAAACGAACGTTGTTTCTTGGATTATGATTCTAAGATATCTGAATCCTACAAAACATTTTCAAATTTGTGATTCACTCAAAATAAACATTTTCAGTGTTAAAAAAAACTCATCTAATCAGCCGGAACCCAAACTCCATGGAAGCTCGGAAAGGAAGGTCTTTTTTTTAACCTTTCCACAAAAACAAAGAAAGGAGGTCTTTTTAACAACCCCACTCTATATTTACTGTAATCATTCATCAATGATGCAACATTGAAGTTTGAAGCACATTCCAAAAATCCTACATAAAACAGGCCTCGTAATCATCCACCACCGTGTCTTTTGGGTACCCTAGTTCACGTGTTATCTAGTTGACATTTGAGGTAACATTTGACACAAAGGCAGTGTTTTCAGCTTAGTGTTTTCGTCAAACACTTATTTTTAGCGTTTTATAAACAAATAGTGTGTGGTTGTTTTGAATGTCAAACACTAGTGTGTGGTTGTTTTGTGACAGTCGATAATGATTGTATTGTCTTTCAAATGCTGGTGTTGTATTTGGAATGTTCTTTCTTCCCCTACTTCGACTTTGTGACAGTCTTTAGACAGTCAATTGAATGTTTGTATTTGGAATGCTTTATTGATTGAAGGCTTTTTATTGATTGAATGCTTCCAATTACAGTGATACGGTGGGTTGACAGATTAGGCTTGATTGACAAAGAATTGTCATTGAATACTTCCAATGCTTGCTTGGAATGCTTTGTGATAGGGTGGGCTGACAATTTGAGATCATTTTGTGTGTTGATTGTTGTTAAACTCGTTGGTAGTGCACTATGTAGGTATAATTGGATTGAAAATTTGTGTTAAATACATTATATGACTTGTTTTGAATTATATATTCCAGGGAAAAAAAAATCTACAATCAAGTACACGCGAGCCATCCGTGCCGGGCCACCAACCCATCTACTTTGTACGTGGGTGGTCATGGGCAACGTTTGAGCCCCGGACAAGGCGGGTCAGGCTAGATAGAGTTTTTAGTTATGGTCCGGCCCGATCCCACTTTTGTACTCTTATATCTCTCATTGATAAGGTGGGGAAGCCTGACTTAATAAGTCAACTTAGGCCTGTTGTGTTGGGTAATGTTATCTACAAAGTCATCTCTAACTTGATGGTTTTGCGGATGCAAGGGGTGATGAACAAACTTGTTGGGCCTACTCAAATAGCTTTCTTCCGGGGAGATATATTTAGGAAAAATTGTTCTCATGCAAGAAGTTGTCCTCATAACAAGAAGAGGATGGGAAAATGTTGGATGTTACTCAAGTTGGATTTAGAGAAGGCGTGTGTTAGACTCCGTTGGGATTTTGTGGCGGATAATTTAATTCAGGCATGCTTTCCGGGGACTTGGGTGTGGATGATTAGGGAATGTAACTCTTCCACTAAAGTCCAATTGCTATGGAATGGCGACTTGACAAATTAGTTTCTTTCGTAACGGAGAATTCGGCAAGGAGACCCGATCTCTCCTTATATTTTTGTTTTATGTGCGGCACAAAAGCTACTTAATCCTTGAGCCCATTGAGCAGAGTAATTGGAAACTTATCTTCCTATCGTGATGGGGACCTACCGTCTCTCATATAATCTTCGCTGATGACATTACTCTGTTTGCAGTAGCATCGGTGGCTCGGATGCGAGTTGTGATTGGTTATATTGAGTTGTTTTGTAAGGCTTTGGGTATGAATATTGCATGAGGTGTTATGAATATTGCATGAGAATCTCCACCTATTGTAGTGGTAAAGATTAACACTAATAGTTCGCGACTTAGTGATGACCACACTACAACTATTGGTGTTGTTAGGAATAGAAGGGGAGAGTGTTTGTTGGGCTTTGGAGTTAATCTAGGTTCGTGTTGTATTCCAATGGCCGAGTTATGGTGTAACGACCCGAGTTTTAAGTAACCCAAGACGTCACTAGGCTAAGGACCACACAGTGGGTCCCATCAGTTAGCCTGACAACAACTTCACAAATAGGACCTTGCAACAAGAAGCACGGAGAAATAATGAAAACATCCAACCTGTCATTTTGAAAACATTTACATAACAACCCTGCATGCAGTTACCATGTATATCCCAAACCGACACTTCAAAACATGACACCTGAACAGTTGTCTTAAAACTTCAGCCTGGAATCAACATGTGTACATAGTTGCACACAACCAACAAAAGACTCGCTTGCAAGCGATTAGTATCAAAAATAGTCCAACCAACCCTTGGTTTAACACAGCCTCGGCTGTCCACTTCCTGCAGCTGACATCCCTGAAGCGTTCCTATGATCGGCATTACCTAAAAAGATTCGGTTTAAAACCGTTAGCTACCGATCATAATATATCTACGAGAGATTATATCAATACATCACAACACAACAAATATATTCAGATACCATATACCGTGCTCATGAGATGATATCATGCTTTTATGAATGATGCACGTGAATGCAGTATGAAATTTACAATTTGTGATCCCGGACCAAATCCGGAATCATTTCTTATACGGTTCTGGCTTTGGTGTGAGCTCACCATTGCACAGATTAGGTTAATTCAGACATTTGCTCTTAGGTCGTAGCCAGACTGATCAAGTCTACGGGCCAGACTTTCTCATGGCGGGTTATGGTCTTAACCCGTAGCCACATGCAACATTTTCTCAATCATGTTAATGCAAAATTTACCATTTTAATTAGGTGTGCGACCCGAGCCTGAAGTCCATCAGACTCGGTGTCATTCTTATACAAACGCAAGTGATCCGGGCTTGGCCGAGCTCCGGCATTCACTGCAATAGCTAGCGACCTGGCTAGTGGTTAGCTCAGAGTCTTAAACAATTTACATACTATTGACCTTTACAGGTCATCATCATTTCACACGTCTCAACAGGCTTACCATGTCATACATTATCATTCTTCAACAAGCTTATCATGTCATTTAATAGCACGCCTCAAAAGGCTAACACATGTTCATTTAACCATTTCTCGTAACCATGACATGATAATAATCATAACAACATTAAGCATGCTTTACACATCATAACGTCATTTTCATCATAAAACACATCAAGCATGCTTCACACATGACACATTTCAATGCATATCAACATTCACATTCCAACACAATAGGGCATTTCAAAACAACAACACATATCAACACAGTGAGATATAAATCTCTCAAGCACGGTTTCTACAGATCGAAGCTAAGTAAGTCCGAAGACTTACCTAGATACGCTTACTGAGCAACTAAGTTGTAGTTAGTCTACCGTCTTCAACACCACCTGTCGAGAATATCATATTCCTCGTATTAAACTTCTTGCTTCAAACATCAATTAAATTCATTCCTTTGAATTTAATTAGCTTATAGCATTTTCTAGATTAACAATTTAATTAATTAATCTTTAATTAATTAATTAAATTTATTAGAATAACGTTTTGCCCGCAGGTAGTTTCTCAAACCATCTATCATAAGATTTTATCAAACAAATATCCCATAATCACCCGAATAATGTAACGAGCATAATAGAATTTTCAATTATCCATTTTGACTAGCCTACGGTCAATTTAGGCCAAATCGCAATACGGAAAACGAATAAATTCATAACTTATTCGATACTAACCCGATTGACGATCCGAAAGAAGATTCGGAATAACAACGACGTTGGCTACGCTCGGACACCTTCGAATCCACCGGAACTTGGACGGCGCCACCAACCAAACAACTAATATGCTCGACTAGCCCTTTATGTGCTCGGAAAAACACAAACTCGGTACCGATATGAAGAGGATGAAGAGAGGAATCCGAAAACTCAAACGGATTTGAAATCGGATTAGGAACGGAGAGTAGATCTAAATTTGAAGGTTGCGAGAAATCAGAGCTTTTACGAGGAAACGTGAAAAGAAATGAATTAATAAAAGAATTTCCGCTATTTATAGCGAAGACGGTAATTATCCTTTTAACAAAGTCGATAATTATCCTTTTACCGATCCGAAGGCGGTTTGAGTCCCTTCTCCAAACTTCTCGAAATTGGAATAATAAATCTGACATATTGTGTGAATAATTATTCCGCAACTTACTCGGAAAACGCATATTCCTAAGCCGTCTTTCTTAGCCGCTAACAAACGAAATAGCGACTATTTTTGTAATTTTGCCTTTTCATGTTATTTCATATCTAGAACATATCCGATGTCCTGATCATTTCTCTCAACTGCAGTTTTATTAATTGAAGCTCCCAAATGCTCCAAATAATACCAAAGGGTAAAAATTATTCCCCGGAGGAATAAGAGAAAATTTCCCCATAAGTCCAAAGTTACGTCACGATCATGATGGTGGAATTCGTACTCGTCATCTACACACTATTCGCGAGTTATGGGTCAATTGATATCGATGATTAACTTAATCACCCTTAATCATCCTTTATTAGGATTCGAAAATCTTACCTTTTACATCACACACCCCTTAAGAAAAAGTTTCGTCCCGAAACTTTAGTACACAACTCATCAAAGACTGAATCTATCAGTCACATAATTAACCTATCTTTGCATTTCATGCAAGCATAAATTATTACCACGTTAGCAGGGGTCATCAAGCTCACACTAGTGAAGTCTATCACTTCCTATGTTAGGAAACACAATTCAATTCACACACACACAAATCACATCAATATAGAACCATATAAGTACATTAGTTAGTGGAAAAAGTTAGGTACTAATTCATAACTCTATCCCAATCACCGATCAAAGAACTAAACACCACTGGATAATTTCTCTTCAATTGTTTCCCATGTAGCCTCTTCCATTCCCCTTCGGGACCACTGGATCTTCACTAATGGAATCTCTTTATTCCTTAACTTCTTCATCTTTGTGTCTAACACGGCCATAGGGAACTCGGCATAGGTCTGATCAGGCTCTATCTCAATAGCATCATATCTGAGTGCATGGCTCGGATCTGGTGATACTGTCTTAGTTGTGATACATGAAACATTGGATGTACTCCATCCATTGTTGGCGGTAATGCTAAACGATAAGCCACTTTACCAACTTTTTCCAAAATCTCAAACGGTCCAATATACCAAGGGCTTAACTTCCCCTTGATACCAAACCGTTTGACTCCACGAGTCAGTCAAACTTTCAGCCAAACATGTGTCCCTATTTCAAACTCTAGCGGACGTCGGCGCTTATTAGCATACGATTTTTGTCTACTTTGTGCAGCCAACATCCTTTCTCGAATCAAAGCAACTTTTTCAATATCACTTTTAACTTTGTCTGGAGCCGTATCAATGACATCGGCAGGCTCATCACAATGATGACATGAATTATGACCTTTTTTAAGCATGTATTTATATAGATTTTCCCTTTATTTTGCATGCAAAGACATACATTCATGACATTTATGGTAATATTCATCTACTTTGCAAGAATAGATGTCTACACATAATTTTATTGCATTTGTAGGTAATTTGGCGAATTATGGAGCGAAATGGAAAATTTATGGATCAAGCCTTAAAGCGGGAGAAAAAAGAGCATAAAAGGAAGTTAGGACGCGCCAAAGTATTCTCTGATACCGTCTGACGCGGCCCAGAGTATTTTCTGATACCAGCGGGCTCGACTTCTTTTCAGCCCAAATATTTAGGGTTTTATCTTTAAACCCTAGATTTATCCCTACAAATATCCGATAGCCTTCAACATTGAAGGGCGGACGGTGGGTGACGGCCCCAGGACTTGGAGCCCCGACGTTAGGGAGAAGGAGAACGGCTTGCATCCAGCGCTTTTCGAGGGCATTGGTTAGGAAGATCTTATTGCGTACAGGGAGATTTGTGAAAGACGCGATATTGGAGATTGCGTACTTGGGAGATTTTCTTAGGGTTTCGCTTTCGGAGACGGATTGACACTCCGTTCTTCATCGTTCCCTGAGATTGCTGTGAGGATTCTTGTTCCATATTCTGAATTCATAAACATACTACTTTTGTTATTCAGATTTGTGATTGACTTTGATTTGTTATTGAGTTTTCGAGGGTTTTCATCTTTCTTTCTTCTTAAATTGATTTTTGATATTATAATGATCGTTATTGGCTAAAACCCTTTAGCAATTCTAAGGTGAAGGGTTGATAGTTGTGGTTTAGATAATGATAGATCGATCGTAAACAGATTGGACCCTGAGAGTGTGAGAAACCTCATCGACAGCCTAAACCACGGCCTATTCTTGAGTTCCACGACCGTGGTTCTTCAAGATCTAGCCGTGATTTCCTCTGTTTTACGACTTTTGCTTTTGCTTTGATCCAAAGTTAAAGATTTTCCTTAACCTAGCATTGACTTGCCTTTTCTAGGTAGTAGTGAGACTCAACATCTTCTATTTCGGTTTCGAGTGTCACAACCTTAACCGTTTTAGTTTATCTTTGATTCCTTGGGTTTGGGCATGAGTATTTGAAAGTAATTCTTGTCCTTATATCCTTTCTATATTGCAGCCTCAACAACCTTTATAAAGAGAGCCTTTGGGTAAGACATATAGGGTTTTGGAACTTCACTATACATAACCTTACATTAGTTATACCTTTGCAAATATCAACTCTGTCCTTACATCTATAGTATATCTTGAATCGATTGCCACACTTGAATACCTGGATCTTTAGGATTGTTGTTTTCCCAATATTTGCAAAGCTTCTATACTTTATTCGCTCGATAATTTGTGAATTGAATTTGATCCCCCAAATCCCTGAGTTCAATAATCTTGAATACTTGCTTATCTACGCCGATCCATACACTGCGGGTTCGCTTTCTTTTGTTTCAGTTTTATACATTAAAACTTATTTGCACGCACGTTTTTGAGGCGAACAAGTTTTTGGCGCCGTTGCCGGGGACTGTTCTTGTTTATTCTATTGATCTTTCTGCTTGAGTATTCTTGCAGATTTGTGTTCTTAGGTACATTTGAAGTTCTCGTTCCAGCAAAGGAACAAAGTTTCTCCAAAGAACAAGTTTTTGGCGTCGTTGCCAGGGATTTGGTTTAGGCTAAATTCGGCTCTCGGTTGTTCGGCTTGGAAGCTTTTTGCTTTTTCTCTTAATCTCTTGGTATGAGTTTTTGAGTTTTCAGGGTCACCAATGGCTACTGAGAGTTGTAAGCCTCCATACGATCCAATATGGGTAGCGAAGCATACAACTAGAGAAGATTATTACGAATACTTGGAGGAGGAGTATGTCTTCCATTGATTTGCCACCGAAAGAGAACGTGAACAAGCCATTGAAGATGAATTTACAAGATGGGATAAGCTGCACTACCCTAAGAAGGTTAAAAAGAAACCTCCCAAAGATGCGGAGGAATTGATCTTGGATGAATTGATGAAGAAAATTGAGAAGCTTGAAGAAAATTTCAGAGCCCGTGATGAATATCATTTAAAAGTGATAGAAAACGCAAAAAAAGTTATTTCTAAGGTTGAAAAAGCCTTGGAAAATCATTCATCTAGGAAGGAAGAATTACAAGTTTCAAGCGTTCCTCCGCTCGAATCTGAAGCTCCTCTTGAAGTTCTCATTGAAGTAGAGGAAGAAGTGGAGAACCTTGGCCAAGTTACTGAAACTGTGGTCAAGGTTGAAGAGGAACCAGCTGAATTGAGAGATATTTCATGTGTGGATCATCATCCCAACATGAAACTTGTCCCAAGCCTTGAAGAACTTTACAAGGTACATTGTCTTACTTCCTTTGAAGTTCCTATTAAAATTTCTAATTTTTTCAGGAATGCACCGGAGAGTTGGAGGTCTCTTTCAAAAGAACCTCCTGATAGCATGAATTATAGTCTATATTTTGAGGTTTGTTTGGACGTTTTATCTTCAATAATCTGCATGTTAGCATATATAATATGTGATTATATTACCATTTCATCTACCTTTGCGGGAATCGAGGTCTACACCTAGTTTTGTTGTAATTGCAGGTAAAATGGTAGGTTTTGCATCAAAAAGGAGCAAAAGGAATCATGAGTCATTTGGAGCTACATTGAGGAACATAAGGAACCATCCAGGAAGCATGGCCATGGATTTGAGATTCACTTTGGACCAGTTTCGAGAGATTTTACATTCAGTTATGACTCACCTCGGTTGACCAGAGATTCATCTCGACCGAGGTGATCCAGAGACGCCGACTCGACCGAGGCGAACACCTAGGACGCGGCGAGAATATTTTATTCTTGGCTGAGATCTTTTATCTTTGGAAGGTGATCTTATATTTTTGGGCTTGGCTCCTGGAAGGAAGAAGATCTTATATTTTACCTATTTTTATGGGAGAAGATCTTTCTAAGATATATTATCTTTGGAGGGTTATTTTCCTATAAAAAGGGTTGGATTTCCACAAATCGGGGGATCCGCTATCACATCCTGCTTAGCACGATATACACCATTGAAGGCTGCGAGATCCAGCACACATCGCGGCAATCATACTCCAGTTGGAGTTTTGAAGAACCTTTTTGAAGGTTGAAGGAAGATTGAAGATCATAGCTTTTATAGCTTTTTGAAGGGTTTTGTAAGATTGTCTTTAATTCCCTTCCTTGTTGTCTTGTCTTGTTGGATTGCTATCCAAGGAACGCTTTGTTGTGATATTTGATTCAGTTATTGAAGTCTTTTTCATTAAATTCTTCTTGTTCAAATATTCACCTTCTTCCCATATATTTAATACTTTCATAATGATGATGAGTGGCTAATTTCCTGGTGTGATTCTAGGGTGATTGGCTGAAGGTTGTGGGAAAAACAATGATAGAATGATCTTAGATCCCAGTAGGACCCTGAAAATTCGAGTCTTTAACCTTAACCCTAAGCATCTCGTTCAGTCGATGAACATCTCGGCCGGGGTGAAATCTGGCTGACCGAGGTGACTTATCTGATCCTAAACTGAGAGTTAAGTGTTAGAGTTTGCCAAATCCTATTCTTATTCCACCTTTCATGGTTCAAAGCAAGCTTAGGATGAGACTTACCCGGTAATTCCTTAGTTTGTGTACCAACGATCATAAGCGTAGGTAATAAAGGTTTATCCTTTATTGGGGTTTGAGTGTGCTTCCATCCCATCTTTGTGAGTTAGCTTGAGACTTACCCGGTAAAGGTTGATTCTATTCCCTTGGATGGTGTGTTAGTTTGAGGTTATAGTTCTTTATCTTAATTCCTTGAGACTTACCCGGTAATAGGAGTTACGGTTTAGGATTAGTGAGTAGTGAGACTTACCCGGTGATCTAGTCCACTTTAGTAACACCTTCCCCTTGCAAAAATCTCAGCTTTGTCCGCTTATCTTTAGATCTTGAGTTGGAACCACAACTAGACGCTTTAATCCCTAGAATTGCACGTTTGCTTATTTGACTTCTTATTCATCTTTGATTGTGTTAATTGCTCTTTGTGGTTAGTATTCACGAAGCTTACCGTTATTGACTTTGTTTCACCGAGTCCCTGTGATCGACCCCTGGAATTTCTTGCTTTTTACTACGATTGACCCGTACACTGCGGGTTCGCATCCTTGTTTTAAGCTTAAGTCTAGGGTTATAAATTTAAAGCTTGCACACACCGTTTGGAGCGAACAAGTTTTTGGCGCCGTTGCCGGGGACTTGGTCTAGACCGAGCCGGTACGGTTTGCTCTTGGGGCACTTGCCCCGTGTCATCTAACCACTCTACTTGAGTGACTTTTGCAGGTTCTTTCTTAGGTATATGCGAAGAACCCGCACTGGGAAGGAAATCGTTCCTTACGATCCCGAACCAGAAAAGACATACAAGCGACGCTTAAGAGAAGCGAAGATGGCCCAACAAGACAACCGCAATCTTGAGGCCGAATTAAAGGAGGTGTTAGAGCTGCTGCGCCTCAGCCAGGAAGAGCTACAGCGAGAGAGGGAAGAAACCCGCACCAAAACTGAAGCAATCGAAGCAGAAATGGCCATCATACGAGACCAGATTCTACTTCGACCGAGGGACGACCCAGTTCCCGATGCTAGACCGAGGCAGGTTCTAGTTGCTGACCCTCGACCGAGGCAGGTTCTAGTACCAGACGCCCCGGCCGAGATACATCCACCTCGGATGCCAGTCTGAGATGTTCTTCTTGCAGGAATCCCACAAACCCTAGGTCAAAGGATGGACCCTAATCAACAACTGAGGCGTCCAGGAGTCAACCTAGGAGATCCAGCGGACCATGACTACGAACTTCGACCGCAAGTTCTATTCATGATTCACCAATGCCAATTCGGAGGGATGGAGAAGGAATCACCACATCAACATCTTCAAAACTACGAGATCTTGATGGAAACCTTGCGACCTTCCAGAATTGAAAATAACAACTACAAGCTAAGACCTTTCTACTTTTCTTTAAAAGATAGAGCTCTTACTTGGTATCAATCTCTTCCTCCAGGAAAAATTAGCACATGGGAGGAGATGACGACGGAATTCTTACCAAATTCTTTCCCCCCTCAAAGACAGCTGAAATGAGAGGGAAGATCAATGCTTTCATTATGAAGGACAAGGAGAGCTTGTCCAAGTCATGAGAGCGGTTCAAGGACATCCTGTTGGATTGCCCACATCATGGGATTCCAAAGATCGAGTTGTTGGAGATCTACTTCAAAGGACTGGACAGAAGCACCCAGTTCAATCTCCAACTACTCTCCGCCGGTACCTTCATGGACATGGCGATTGATGAGGCTTGGGACTCCATTGAGAAGCAAGCCTTGCATATGGAAAAGTACACCCACCAAGGAGCTGAAGGTGGAATTAAAAGAGTCAACTTTCAAGAGACTCAATCCAACAACAATCAATTCACGTCTTTGAAGAATGACGTGAAGCAATTGAAGGAACTCTTGGTTGCTCAAACCAAGAAGGAAGAGCAAGGACAAAGGAACAACAACAATGGATACCATAACAACAACGGTTCCCGGAACAATAACAACAACTACAACAACAACAATAGAGGATCCAATAGCAACAATTGGAGGACGAACAATCAAAACAACCAGAATCCTGGTAACAATTATTCTAACTCCAACTCTAATAATTCCTCTAACCCTTCCCTCTCTTCCCCTTCTTCTTCTTCTTCTACTCCATTAAAGAGCCAAGGGCAAGGATCAAGTTCGTCTCAGCCTGAAAAGAAAGACACAGTTTTGGAGGCCATCTTGATCAAGCTTAGCGCTATGGAGAATTCTATGACTTCATTTTTGAGGGCCCAAAAGTCCTTCGAACAACAACTTGCGAGTAGAGCGAATGAAGCGCCAAGAGATCCAGGGAAGCTTCCAGCAAAGACGGAAAGCAACCCTAAGGGCCAGTGCATGGCCATAACGACGAGGAGTGGACTTAAAACTGCAGATCCAGTACCTCGTTCGACGCAGACCACCTCGGTCCAGACCCAGTCGAAGAACACCTCGACCGAGATGCCAACCGAGGCGGAGCAACAGAAAGCGGAAGGGAAAACTGAAGTTTATGTTCCACCTCCTGCATACAAACCACCACTTCCATTCCCTCAGTCCAGAGCCAGAGCACATCTAGACAAGCACTTTGGTAAGTTCCTTGACTTGATGAACAAGCTTGTTACGTCTAGGAATAGATGTGCACGCAATAAGTCTTAAATTTATACTCGTTATAATTAACCTATCTCCTAGCGAACCCGCAGTGTACGGGACGTTTGTAGAAAGGTAAGTATTCCGAGGTCGAACACAAAGACTAAGGTGAAATCGAGTCAAGCAATGATCAAAAATAGTGTAAATCTAGACTAAGATAAGGTGAGGAACAAAGAAAATGGAAAACACAATGTTTTTGTTGGTTTTTGTGGTGATTAAACAAAGATCACAAGTCAAGCAAAGTAATAAAACAACTAACAAAGTAAGCTAGCAAATGAGTAAGTAACACAAAGCACAAGAATATGATCAAGAGAGAAAAGTAGATTTTAGAGGTCAAGATTTCCGATTATGGCATTGGACTCAAGGTTCTAAGGATTCTAAGGACAAGCTGCGGTGTTGGGAAAGGGTGTTTCGCTAATGGAAGCAATTACCGGGTAGGTCTCTCACTTCACTAATCCCGCATCAAACTCCTATTACCGGGTAAGTCTCTAGGGGTTAGAGTAAGGAATTCCACACAAACTAGATACTACTTAAGGGTAACCCTCTCCTTACCGGGTAAGTCTCGGAATAGGGAAATCTCAAGCAATAATCCTAGCACACTCAATCCAATAGCGGCTTATGAGGCTCACTACTACCTAGCATTCATCATCTTAGGTATCTAAGATCGGAAATCATCGGGTAGATCTCTTCCCTCACTTAGGTTGGTAGCATTAGGTGATTCTAAGCTAAGTTAGGCTTAATAAACACTAGGATTTAAACAACCAAGGACCCCAACATGCAGATTCATCAATTAAAGAGCAACAGAGAAGAAAATCGGGTGGATCATACAAAAAATCGGACGATCTAGATGAAGAACAGGTCGATTTTTGTCTCTGAAATGGGTTTCGTGCATACAAATCATCCTAAACTAACATATAAGTCCATCCTATCATCACCCAAGCCATAACCATCAATCCATCACTCTAAAATCACAAGAAACTAGCCAATAATATGCATATCAAGATCCGCAATCATCAAGCAAGCATACATGGTGTTCATAGATGAGTAATGAAAGATGAGTAAGCAAAATCAATAAATCTCAGCCAAATCCAAGTTGTAGCAAGACTTACAAACTCTAAAATGAAGATGCAAAACGTTCTTAACAATCCTTGCAATTAGTTCTTCAATCCAAGTCTACAAAATCACTCAAAATCACTCTTAGAATGGTCTTCTTGTTCTTCCTTCAATCCTTGGGAGCTTTTCTTCTTCTCCAATCTTCTTACCAAATTGATGAGCTGTGAATGAGAGTGTGGGAGAGGAGAGATGCTCAGCAACCACCTGAGGGACCACTTATATTCTCCACCAAGAGCAAGGACGGGCAAGAGATCGTGGGACACGTGGCTTTAGGCTGTCAAAGGCCTAAAAATCGACCCAGAGCAATAAATCGGCCGATTTAGCTGCTTGCTGGTCCGATTTTCTTCAGCAGAAACTTGTTATGCTCGTTTAGCCATGAGTTGATCCATTGCTTGCACCAATGGTGGTCTTTGTGTCCTTTGTTGATCCAATTATGCTCCTCAAAGGCTTTGGATGTGAACCATCATGAGGCTTGGCCCTCAAATGTATCGATTAACGTCCAATAGATCCCCGAATTACCTACAAAACCGATAAAAGGTAGTGTAGACGTCTTTTCTAGAAATGTGCGTGAATTGAGCGAAGACGTCATGAATCAATGTCAAAACTCGCACGAATGAATGAGAAATCTATCTAAGTGACTACCTAATCCTAAGTCATAAATCTTGTTATCAAAAATACCCCATACTTAAGGTTTGCTCGTCCCCGAGCAAATTCCCAACTATAGACTAAGAGATGACATGATTTATGTATGCAGAAAAATTGTCAAAATCTTTTGGAGTTGTGCTTCTAATATTGGATCACCTTCATAGTCATGTTTCATGGAAATGGACAAGCAATTATGCATCAAATAAATGAAAGCATGGAAAGACAATTACACTTAACTTGATAGCATGCAATGAAATGTAAAGATGAAGAAGTCAAGATGATCATTAGCATATCCAATCTAAATCACTTAGTCTTACACACATGCAAGTAGGTCATAAGGACTTGTGAAATAGAAGGTCAAGAAACGTTGTGATTAGGCGGGAGTTTTCTAGGCTTTGTGATGCTAATCCGGGAAAGGAACTAAACAACCACAACTTCAAATTTTCTTATCAACTTCCCTCAAGTGTATGTTTTTCTTCATTTTCTTTTCTTTCTTTTATTTTTGAGACAATGGCATTGGTGTGCAAAAGCCGAAACCTTGGTGATTAGCCATTCTCGGGCTTTTTCTATTTTTTCGAGATGCATCCACACCGGGCACACATACCAAAGCTCGTTAGAACTATCGGTTTATTTGACTTTGGCAAGGCACCAACACCCGATTATGTGAAGTGTACCGAGTTACTTGTCATTTAAACCAACGTCCCCAAACCTATATTTTTGTCTACACTTTCACAACAAATTCAGCATTCTATTCATGGCATTCTTTCATCAACACCTTCACCCCACACTTGCTTTTCACACACATCAACACACTAGCATGCTCCTATTCCCGGATGGGTCAAAAGAGGTCAATTTATATCAATTGAGGTGCTCAAACAACGTGATCAAGATGAGAAGTAGAGAAAGATGAATTGCCTCATTCATTCCTAGATGATGTGCAAGAACTAGCATGCGATTTCGATTTTCAATACTCAATTCAATCAAGGCAAACATTCATGATCACAAATCATTCATGGTTTCAAGAGAAGTACTTCAAGTCCACATATGCATCATCTACTCAACACATAAGGCTATCCATAGCCAATCCACAAGACAAGGTTCATCATTAGGGTCATATCCAAGCCTTAGAAGCACTAAAATTTTTTAAAATTTTCTGAATTTTTTTTTTTTTTGGATTTTTCGAAATATGTATGTTCAATGCAAGACATAATGAAACATGTGACAAAATTAAACTATCCTAGATGCTAATCATGCAAGTGATTATGAAAACCCCACCCCATACTTAGAAACACATTGTCCCCAATGTGGAAGCTAAATAAAGAAGTGAAAGAGAGTCCTCACAATGTAAAATTGGTGATGCTTTGATATTTCGGTTCTCATTGGATGATGATGGTGGATGATCGATCAAGGATGGTAGAGAGCTCTTGATGTTCGTTATGATATCGGAACCCGCGCTTGGCACCGCAAGCCGTCCAAGTTCCACGTCCGCTCCACCCATGCTTGATTGGAGATCATCACTTTCCCTTGTACAGAGGAAAAATCGCCCCATAGCCCAGGAAAATCGGCCGATTTATTGATGAACAGGCCGATTTTTCTGGGTGCTTTCCTCTTCGTCCATGTGCTTGGATCTTGTTCCTTCAACTGGTCCATGAGGCTTTCACATGACCTCCAACATCCCATAACTCATGATAATCAACAAGATCTAGCACTCAAAAACACAAAAGAAAAACAAAACACACCAAGAGTGAGATTAAACAAAAGCAAGAAAAACACAAGGAAAAATATATACCAATGGGTTGCCTCCCATTAAGCGCTTCTTTAAGGTCATTAGCTTGACCAAATTCAGGAGCGTTTCAATCAAGGTGAAGCGGGGCAATCACTTCCACCGGGGCTTCCGGGATGTACTTCTTCAATCGATGCCCATTCACTTTGAAATCACCACAATGATCTCCTCCTATCTCCACCGCTCCATGAGGAAAAACTTTCTTCACCACATATGGCCCGGTCCATCTTGATTTGAGCTTTCCGGGGAAGAGCCGCAGCCTCGAGTTGAAGAGAAGGACAAGGTCGCCTTCACTCAACTCCTTCGGGATGAGGCGCTTGTCATGCCACCGTTTAGTCCTCTCCTTGTAGATCCGGGCATTCTCATAAGCATCCAACCGGATCTCCTCAAGGGCGTTCATGTCTAGCAACCGCTTTTCTCCGGCCTCCTTGAGATCAAAATTTAGCCACCTTATAGCCCAATATGCTCGATGCTCCATCTCTACCGGAAGGTGGCACGACTTTCCATAGACCAACTTGTAAGGAGTGGTGCCAATTGGTGTTTTGAAGGCGGTCCTATATGCCCACAAGGCATCATCGAGCTTCATAGCCCAATCTTTTCTCGTCCTTGATACCGTCTTCTCAAGAATGGCCTTGATCTCCCGGTTAGAGATCTCCACTTGGCCACTAGTTTGGGGATGGTAAGGTGTTGCCACCTTATGAGTCACCCCATACTTGGCCAAAAGTGCTCCAAAATTCCTATTGGTGAAGTGCTTCCCTCCATCGCTTATGATCACCCTAGGTGTTCCAAACCTAGGAAAGATCACTCGGTTGAAGAACCGCACCACTACCTTGGCGTCATTTGTAGGAGAGGCGATTGCCTCCACCCATCTCGAAACATAGTCAACCGCCAATAGGATGTAGAGGTTGCCACATGAAGAAGGGAATGGCCCCATGAAGTCCACACCCCACACATCAAATATCTCTACCTCTTGGATGTTGTTCAAGGGCATCTCATTCCTCCTTGAGATGTTGCCCGTCCTTTGGCAAGCATCACAAGCTACCACAAAGCCTTGCACGTCCTTGAACAAACTTGGCCAAAAGAAGCCCGATTGTAGCACTTTCGCACATGTCTTGTGTGCACTAGCATGCCCTCCACATGGCAAGGAATGACAATGACGGATCACACTCTCCACCTCATCCTCCGGTATGCATCTTCTAAACATCCCATCCGGCCCTCTTTTGAACAAAAGTGGCTCGCTCCAAAAGTAATGCCTCACATCTTTGAAGAACTTCTTCCTTTGGGCATATGTCAAACCGGGAGGCACTTCCTCACACACTAGGTAGTTCACAATGTCGGCAAACCATGGCTCGCTTCCTCTAGACACTTGGAACAAGCACTCCTCCACCATTTGCAATTGCTCATCCCGGAATGAGTCATCAATCGGGATGTCCTCTCTTTCAAGCTCCAATGGTGGGAGTCTACTAAGGTGATCCGCCACGGAGTTCTCGGATCCCTTCTTGTCCCGGATCTCCAAATCAAACTCTTGAAGAAGAAGGATCCATCGAATCAATCTAGGCTTTGCATCCTTCTTGGTAAGGAGATAACGGATCGCAACATGATCCGTATACACTATGACTTTCGCTCCAACGAGGTATGACCGAAACTTCTCAAAGGCATACACTACCGCTAGCAACTCTTTCTCGGTTGTGGCATAGTTAAGTTGGGCATCATCTAGCGTCTTGCTAGCATAATAAATAGCATGAGTTTTCCCATCTTTCCTTTGCCCCAAAACTGCCCCAACGGCTACATCGCTTGCATCACACATGATCTCAAACGGTAAACTCCAATCCGGAGGTTGCATGATAGGTGCGGAGATCAAGGCGTTCTTCAACCTACAAAAAGCTTCAAAGCAATCTTTGGAGAAGACAAAATCAACATCCTTCATTAGTAGGTTAGTGAGAGGCTTAGAAATTTTAGAGAAATCTTGAATGAACCTCCGGTAAAAACCGGCATGCCCTAAAAAGCTCCTTACCCCTTTCACCGAGGTAGGTGGTGGCAACTTCTCTATTGTTTCAATTTTCGCTCTATCAACCTCAATGCCACGGTTAGACACCAAGTGTCCTAACACAATACCTTCACTTACCATGAAGTGGCATTTTTCCCAATTTAAGACAAGATTTGTCTCCTCACATCTTTGTAATACTAAGGACAAGTTAGCCAAGCAATCATCGAAAGAAGAACCATAAACAGAGAAATCATCCATAAACACTTCCATGATATTTTCTATGTATTCCGAAAAAATAGCCATCATGCACCTTTGGAAGGTGGCGGGTACATTACACAACCCAAATGGCATTCTCCTATATGCAAAAGTACCCCATGGACATGTAAAGGTTGTTTTCTCTTGGTCATCGGGGTGGATAGGGATTTGGAAGAATCCACTATAGCCATCTAGGTAGCAAAAATGAGAGTGTTGAGCTAATCTCTCTAGCATTTGGTCAATGAAAGGGAGAGGGAAGTGATCTTTCCTAGAGGCCATGTTCAACTTCCTATAATCAATGCACATCCTCCATCCCGTAACCGTTCTAGTGGGAATTAGTTCATTGTTCTCATTGGTTACTACGGTCATCCCACCCTTCTTAGGTACTACATGAACGGGACTAACCCACTTACTATCCGAGATAGGGTAGATAATTCCCGCATCTAGCAACTTTATGATCTCCTTCTTAACTACCTCTTTCATTATAGGATTTAACCTTCTTTGATGTTCAATAGAGGGTTTATGATTATCTTCCATCATTATCCTATGCATGCACAAAGATGGTTTGATGCCAACAAGATCATCAATGGTGTATCCTATTGCTTTTCTATGCAGTTTCAATTCATTCAACAATCTATTAAGCTCATCATCATTCAAAGATGCATTCACAATCACCGGATAAGTAGAATTTGAACCAAGGAAAGCATACTTTAAATGAGAAGGAAGAGGTTTAAGATCAAGTTGAGGGGGACCTTTTTCGGTTGGAGACGATCCATACAATGTAGGTTGAGATGATTGCAAAGCCATGGAAGCCTCCTTGAAGTCCCTTGATGATTGCTCATACTCAAGTGGTTGATGCTGAAAAGACTCAGGAAAATCGGCCCAGGAAGAAAAATCGGTCGATTTTTCTGAAGGGGGGTCGATCTGAGTTTCTGTTTTGGCAAAACTGGCTGAAATTTCAGCATAAGTACAAAAATCGGCCGATTTTTGGCAGGCAGTCCGATTTTTCTGCCAGTTTCTCTCTTCTTCTAGCACTTCAAATCCCACACTTGGTAGCTCGTCCAATGCATTCAAGGCCTTGATTACTTCATTGCTACTCTCCTCAACTCCTTCTTCCATCAAGCTTGAGCTAAGAACCCTCTCAAGTGGATCCTTGAGCAAGATTGAGCTCACAACCTCCCTAGATTCCTCTTCTTCAACTATGTTGAATACATCCTCATCAAGGGTTGGCCCTTTCATCATTGTGGATAGCTTAAACTTGATGTTCTCTTCTCCAATGTTGAAAGAGAGAGTTCCATTCTTGCAATCCACTAGACATCCGGAAGTAGCTAGGAAAGGTCTCCCCAAGATGATAGGAACCGGATAGTCCGCCGGGATGTCTAAAACAACGAAGTCTATGGGCACATAGAACTTCCCTAATTGCACCGGGATGTCTTCCAAGATCCCAACCGGATGAGTGATTGAGCGGTCCGCCATGTAAAGGGTCATCTTGACCGGCTTTGGCTCTCCTAGCCCAACCTTGTTGCAAAGTGCAAGCGGGATGATGCTTACACTTGCCCCAAGATCACATAGGGCATCATACTTCACATCTCCTACTCTGATTGGCACACAAAAGGATCCCGGATCCCTTAGCTTGGGAGGCATCTCCTCCTTCATCGTTTGAATCAACTCCGAGGATCTCTTCGTCATTCTTATCTCTCCATACTCCTCCAACTTCCTCTTGTTGGAGAGTATTTCCTTTAAGAACTTGCCATATGCCGGCATACCTAAGATAGCATCCATGAACGGAATGTTAATATGCAATTTAGACATAAGTTCAAGGAATTTACCAAAGTGATTGTCCAAGCGAGCTCTTGCTCGTGATTGAGGGAACGGTAGTGGTGGCTTGTATGGAGGCGGTGCCACACATCTTGGCTCTACATCCTTGCTCTTGCCTCCATCTCCTTGCGAAGTCTCTTCTTCATTCACCACTTGCTTCCCTTTAGCATTCTCCTTAGGCAAAGGATCCTTCATGCTTAACCCACTTCTTGTTGTAATGGCCAACACTTGGCCCTTTGGGTTTTCTTCGGTCCTTCCGGGAAGCTTCCCCGGATCTCTATGTGCTTCACCCGCCTTTTGGAACACTTGTGCTTCCAACACTTTTTGAGCTTTGGAAATGGAAGTCACCGTGCTCTCAAGACCGCTCAACCTTCCTAGCAATTGCTCAAACATCATTTCGGTTCTATCCTTTGGAGGTTGAGTGAATCCGGGTGGAGGTTCTTGTGAAGCTCTTGGTGGTGGAGTTGTGCTTGTAGAAGCGGGAGGGTTCAAGGCTCCATCCGGGTTAGAGTAAGAAAACCCGGGATGGTTATGGTTGGGCCGGTAATTGTTGAATTGCCGGTTGTTGTTGAAGTTCCTTGGGCCTTGGTAGTTGTTGTAGTTGCCCCTTCCCGTATAGTTCACATCCTCCTCTTTGGAAGATAGGTTGGCTTGTGGAGGCACTTGAGGAGTTGCTTGACTCTTCAAAGTTGTAGCACACAACTCCCTCAAGGACTTTAGCTCGTTGTTGATGGCGTCGAGCTTGAAGTTGCTCATGGTGACCTCACTCACCTCATATGCTCCCGCCTTTCTCCCTTCACTCTTCCTATGGGAGTACTTCTCAATCACTAGAGCTTGCTTCTCCACAAACTCCCAAGCATCATCTACATGCTTCTCCATGAAAGTCCCACCGGAAAGGGATTGAAGCTTGAATTGGCTATCTTCATCAAGTCCCTTGAAGTAGATCTCCAATAGCTCAATTTTCGGTATGCCATGGTGTGGACAATCTAGGAGAAGGTCTTTGAATCTCTCCCAAGACTTGAACAAACTCTCTCTATCCTTCATCACGAAGGCATTGATCTTCCCTCTTAATTCGGTAGTCTTGGAAGGTGGGAAGAACTTAGTCAAAAACTCGGTTGTCATCTCCTCCCAAGTACCAACTCGCCCTTGCGGAATAGATTGATACCAAGCTAAGGCCTTGTCCTTAA
Source organism: Fagopyrum homotropicum (assembly GCA_033239125.1). Taxonomy (NCBI): domain Eukaryota; kingdom Viridiplantae; phylum Streptophyta; class Magnoliopsida; order Caryophyllales; family Polygonaceae; genus Fagopyrum; species Fagopyrum homotropicum. The sequence continues at coordinate 139,931,351 of BSWB01000003.1, read as the reverse complement.
GAGAGAAGGAGAAAGCCCTTAGCTTATGGTTGTTGCTCTCCAATCTCGGCGGTCTAAGAGTCTCCATCAAAATCTCGTAGTTCATCAAATGTTGGTGAGGAGACTCTCCTTCCATCCCTCCAAATTGGTTATGCCGGATCATTTGTAGAACTTGAGGGCGGAGCTCGTAATCATGGGCTGCGGGATCTCCTAAGTTCACACCCGGGCGGTGTGCTCTTTGTGCCGGATCCATACGTTGCCCCAACGTTTGTGGCTCATCCATAGCAATGGGCACAACCCTAACGTTCACCGCCGGCTGCGGTTGTGGTGGAGGTGGAGGAGGTTGTTGACGGTTAAGCTCCCTTTGCACAAGTGCTTGCCTAATCTCCTCAATCTCCCTCCTAGTTGCCTCTTGCCTCTCATTGGCAAGTCTCCTTTCTTCCTCCAAGAGCTCATCTCTTAGCCTAATTTGCTCTAAGGCTTCGTCCAACTCAGCTTGGAGGTTCCTACCGGCCATCTCTTTCTCTTTTCGAATGCTCTTGGATCTAGATCTAAGGGTTTTCTCCGGTTCGGGATCGAATGGAGCTAAATCCTTGCCACGAGATCTTCGCATACACCTAAAGAGTAAGAGATGTCCTGAAAAGCAAAGACACACACCAAAGAGAGATCAAAAGCAACAAGAAAGATCTACACTATAAACAATCACGAAATGACTCAATCTAGACCTAGTCCCCGGCAACGGCGCCAAAAACTTGTTACGTCTAGGAATAGATGTGCACGCAATAAGTCTTAAATTTATACTCGTTATAATTAACCTAACTCCTAGCGAACCCGCAGTGTACGGGACGTTTGTAGAAAGGTAAGTATTCCGAGGTCGAACACAAAGACTAAGGTGAAATCGAGTCAAGCAATGATCAAAAATAGTGTAAATCTAGACTAAGATAAGGTGAGGAACAAAGAAAATGGAAAACACAATGTTTTTGTTGGTTTTTGTGGTGATTAAACAAAGATCACAAGTCAAGCAAAGTAATAAAACAACTAACAAAGTAAGCTAGCAAACGAGTAAGTAACACAAAGCACAAGAATATGATCAAGAGAGAAAAGTAGATTTTAGAGGTCAAGATTTCCGATTATGGCATTGGACTCAAGGTTCTAAGGATTCTAAGGACAAGCTGCGGTGTTGGGAAAGGGTGTTTCGCTAATGGAAGCAATTACCGGGTAGGTCTCTCACTTCACTAATCCCGCATCAAACTCCTATTACCGGGTAAGTCTCTAGGGGTTAGAGTAAGGAATTCCACACAAACTAGATACTACTTAAGTGTAACCCTCTCCTTACCGGGTAAGTCTCGGAATAGGGAAATCTCAAGCAATAATCCTAGCACACTCAATCCAATAGCGGCTTATGAGGCTCACTACTACCTAGCATTCATCATCTTAGGTATCTAAGATCGGAAATCATCGGGTAGATCTCTTCCCTCACTTAGGTTGGTAGCATTAGGTGATTCTAAGCTAAGTTAGGCTTAATAAACACTAGGATTTAAACAACCAAGGACCCCAACATGCAGATTCATCAATTAAAGAGCAACAGAGAAGAAAATCGGGTGGATCATACAAAAAATCGGACGATCTAGATGAAGAACAGGTCGATTTTTGTCTCTGAAATGGGTTTCGTGCATACAAATCATCCTAAACTAACATATAAGTCCATCCTATCATCACCCAAGCCATAACCATCAATCCATCACTCTAAAATCACAAGAAACTAGCCAATAATATGCATATCAAGATCCGAAATCATCAAGCAAGCATACATGGTGTTCATAGATGAGTAATGAAAGATGAGTAAGCAAAATCAATAAATCTCAGCCAAATCCAAGTTGTAGCAAGACTTACAAACTCTAAAATGAAGATGCAAAACGTTCTTAACAATCCTTGCAATTAGTTCTTCAATCCAAGTCTACAAAATCACTCAAAATCACTCTTAGAATGGTCTTCTTGTTCTTCCTTCAATCCTTGGGAGCTTTTCTTCTTCTCCAATCTTCTTACCAAATTGATGAGCTGTGAATGAGAGTGTGGGAGAGGAGAGATGCTCAGCAACCACCTGAGGGACCACTTATATTCTCCACCAAGAGCAAGGACGGGCAAGAGATCGTGGGACACGTGGCTTTAGGCTGTCAAAGGCCTAAAAATCGACCCAGAGCAATAAATCGGCCGATTTAGCTGCTTGCTGGTCCGATTTTCTTCAGCAGAAACTTGTTATGCTCGTTTAGCCATGAGTTGATCCATTGCTTGCACCAATGGTGGTCTTTGTGTCCTTTGTTGATCCAATTATGCTCCTCAAAGGCTTTGGATGTGAACCATCATGAGGCTTGGCCCTCAAATGTATCGATTAACGTCCAATAGATCCCCGAATTACCTACAAAACCGATAAAAGGTAGTGTAGACGTCTTTTCTAGAAATGTGCGTGAATTGAGCGAAGACGTCATGAATCAATGTCAAAACTCGCACGAATGAATGAGAAATCTATCTAAGTGACTACCTAATCCTAAGTCATAAATCTTGTTATCAAAAATACCCCATACTTAAGGTTTGCTCGTCCCTGAGCAAATTCCCAACTATAGACTAAGAGATGACATGATTTATGTATGCAGAAAAATTGTCAAAATCTTTTGGAGTTGTGCTTCTAATATTGGATCACCTTCATAGTCATGTTTCATGGAAATGGACAAGCAATTATGCATCAAATAAATGAAAGCATGGAAAGACAATTACACTTAACTTGATAGCATGCAATGAAATGTAAAGATGAAGAAGTCAAGATGATCATTAGCATATCCAATCTAAATCACTTAGTCTTACACACATGCAAGTAGGTCATAAGGACTTGTGAAATAGAAGGTCAAGAAACGTTGTGATTAGGCGGGAGTTTTCTAGGCTTTGTGATGCTAATCCGGGAAAGGAACTAAACAACCACAACTTCAAATTTTCTTATCAACTTCCCTCAAGTGTATGTTTTTCTTCATTTTCTTTTCTTTCTTTTATTTTTGAGACAATGGCATTGGTGTGCAAAAGCCGAAACCTTGGTGATTAGCCATTCTCGGGCTTTTTCTATTTTTTCGAGATGCATCCACACCGGGCACACATACCAAAGCTCGTTAGAACTATCGGTTTATTTGACTTTGGCAAGGCACCAACACCCGATTATGTGAAGTGTACCGAGTTACTTGTCATTTAAACCAACGTCCCCAAACCTATATTTTTGTCTACACTTTCACAACAAATTCAGCATTCTATTCATGGCATTCTTTCATCAACACCTTCACCCCACACTTGCTTTTCACACACATCAACACACTAGCATGCTCCTATTCCCGGATGGGTCAAAAGAGGTCAATTTATATCAATTGAGGTGCTCAAACAACGTGATCAAGATGAGAAGTAGAGAAAGATGAATTGCCTCATTCATTCCTAGATGATGTGCAAGAACTAGCATGCGATTTCGATTTTCAATACTCAATTCAATCAAGGCAAACATTCATGATCACAAATCATTCATGGTTTCAAGAGAAGTACTTCAAGTCCACATATGCATCATCTACTCAACACATAAGGCTATCCATAGCCAATCCACAAGACAAGGTTCATCATTAGGGTCATATCCAAGCCTTAGAAGCACTAAAATTTTTTAAAATTTTCTGAATTTTTTTTTTTTTTTTGGATTTTTCGAAATATGTATGTTCAATGCAAGACATAATGAAACATGTGACAAAATTAAACTATCCTAGATGCTAATCATGCAAGTGATTATGAAAACCCTACCCCATACTTAGAAACACATTGTCCCCAATGTGGAAGCTAAATAAAGAAGTGAAAGAGAGTCCTCACAATGTAAAATTGGTGATGCTTTGATATTTCGGTTCTCATTGGATGATGATGGTGGATGATCGATCAAGGATGGTAGAGAGCTCTTGATGTTCGTTATGATATCGGAACCCGCGCTTGGCACCGCAAGCCGTCCAAGTTCCACGTCCGCTCCACCCATGCTTGATTGGAGATCATCACTTTCCCTTGTACAGAGGAAAAATCGCCCCATAGCCCAGGAAAATCGGCCGATTTATTGATGAACAGGCCGATTTTTCTGGGTGCTTTCCTCTTCGTCCATGTGCTTGGATCTTGTTCCTTCAACTGGTCCATGAGGCTTTCACATGACCTCCAACATCCCATAACTCATGATAATCAACAAGATCTAGCACCCAAAAACACAAAAGAAAAACAAAACACACCAAGAGTGAGATTAAACAAAAGCAAGAAAAACACAAGGAAAAATATATACCAATGGGTTGCCTCCCATTAAGCGCTTCTTTAAGGTCATTAGCTTGACCAAATTCAGGAGCGTTTCAATCAAGGTGAAGCGGGGCAATCACTTCCACCGGGGCTTCCGGGATGTACTTCTTCAATCGATGCCCATTCACTTTGAAATCACCACAATGATCTCCTCCTATCTCCACCGCTCCATGAGGAAAAACTTTCTTCACCACATATGGCCCGGTCCATCTTGATTTGAGCTTTCCGGGGAAGAGCCGCAGCCTCGAGTTGAAGAGAAGGACAAGGTCGCCTTCACTCAACTCCTTCGGGATGAGGCGCTTGTCATGCCACCGTTTAGTCCTCTCCTTGTAGATCCGGGCATTCTCATAAGCATCCAACCGGATCTCCTCAAGGGCGTTCATGTCTAGCAACCGCTTTTCTCCGGCCTCCTTGAGATCAAAATTTAGCCACCTTATAGCCCAATATGCTCGATGCTCCATCTCTACCGGAAGGTGGCACGACTTTCCATAGACCAACTTGTAAGGAGTGGTGCCAATTGGTGTTTTGAAGGCGGTCCTATATGCCCACAAGGCATCATCGAGCTTCATAGCCCAATCTTTTCTCGTCCTTGATACCGTCTTCTCAAGAATGGCCTTGATCTCCCGGTTGGAGATCTCCACTTGGCCACTAGTTTGGGGATGGTAAGGTGTTGCCACCTTATGAGTCACCCCATACTTGGCCAAAAGTGCTCCAAAATTCCTATTGGTGAAGTGCTTCCCTCCATCGCTTATGATCACCCTAGGTGTTCCAAACCTAGGAAAGATCACTCGGTTGAAGAACCGCACCACTACCTTGGCGTCATTTGTAGGAGAGGCGATTGCCTCCACCCATCTCGAAACATAGTCAACCGCCAATAGGATGTAGAGGTTGCCACATGAAGAAGGGAATGGCCCCATGAAGTCCACACCCCACACATCAAATATCTCTACCTCTTGGATGTTGTTCAAGGGCATCTCATTCCTCCTTGAGATGTTGCCCGTCCTTTGGCAAGCATCACAAGCTACCACAAAGCCTTGCACGTCCTTGAACAAACTTGGCCAAAAGAAGCCCGATTGTAGCACTTTCGCACATGTCTTGTGTGCACTAGCATGCCCTCCACATGGCAAGGAATGACAATGACGGATCACACTCTCCACCTCATCCTCCGGTATGCATCTTCTAAACATCCCATCCGGCCCTCTTTTGAACAAAAGTGGCTCGCTCCAAAAGTAATGCCTCACATCTTTGAAGAACTTCTTCCTTTGGGCATATGTCAAACCGGGAGGCACTTCCTCACACACTAGGTAGTTCACAATGTCGGCAAACCATGGCTCGCTTCCTCTAGACACTTGGAACAAGCACTCCTCCACCATTTGCAATTGCTCATCCCGGAATGAGTCATCAATCGGGATGTCCTCTCTTTCAAGCTCCAATGGTGGGAGTCTACTAAGGTGATCCGCCACGGAGTTCTCGGATCCCTTCTTGTCCCGGATCTCCAAATCAAACTCTTGAAGAAGAAGGATCCATCGAATCAATCTAGGCTTTGCATCCTTCTTGGTAAGGAGATAACGGATCGCAGCATGATCCGTATACACTATGACTTTCGCTCCAACGAGGTATGACCGAAACTTCTCAAAGGCATACACTACCGCTAGCAACTCTTTCTCGGTTGTGGCATAGTTAAGTTGGGCATCATCTAGCGTCTTGCTAGCATAATAAATAGCATGAGTTTTCCCATCTTTCCTTTGCCCCAAAACTGCCCCAACGGCTACATCGCTTGCATCACACATGATCTCAAACGGTAAACTCCAATCCGGAGGTTGCATGATAGGTGCGGAGATCAAGGCGTTCTTCAACCTACAAAAAGCTTCAAAGCAATCTTTGGAGAAGACAAAATCAACATCCTTCATTAGTAGGTTAGTGAGAGGCTTAGAAATTTTAGAGAAATCTTGAATGAACCTCCGGTAAAAACCGGCATGCCCTAAAAAGCTCCTTACCCCTTTCACCGAGGTAGGTGGTGGCAACTTCTCTATTGTTTCAATTTTCGCTCTATCAACCTCAATGCCACGGTTAGACACCAAGTGTCCTAACACAATACCTTCACTTACCATGAAGTGTCATTTTTCCCAATTTAAGACAAGATTTGTCTCCTCACATCTTTGTAATACTAAGGACAAGTTAGCCAAGCAATCATCGAAAGAAGAACCATAAACAGAGAAATCATCCATAAACACTTCCATGATATTTTCTATGTATTCCGAAAAAATAGCCATCATGCACCTTTGGAAGGTGGCGGGTACATTACACAACCCAAATGGCATTCTCCTATATGCAAAAGTACCCCATGGACATGTAAAGGTTGTTTTCTCTTGGTCATCGGGGTGGATAGGGATTTGGAAGAATCCACTATAGCCATCTAGGTAGCAAAAATGAGAGTGTTGAGCTAATCTCTCTAGCATTTGGTCAATGAAAGGGAGAGGGAAGTGATCTTTCCTAGAGGCCATGTTCAACTTCCTATAATCAATGCACATCCTCCATCCCGTAACCGTTCTAGTGGGAATTAGTTCATTGTTCTCATTGGTTACTACGGTCATCCCACCCTTCTTAGGTACTACATGAACGGGACTAACCCACTTACTATCCGAGATAGGGTAGATAATTCCCGCATCTAGCAACTTTATGATCTCCTTCTTAACTACCTCTTTCATTATAGGATTTAACCTTCTTTGATGTTCAATAGAGGGTTTATGATTATCTTCCATCATTATCCTATGCATGCACAAAGATGGTTTGATGCCAACAAGATCATCAATGGTGTATCCTATTGCTTTTCTATGCAGTTTCAATTCATTCAACAATCTATTAAGCTCATCATCATTCAAAGATGCATTCACAATCACCGGATAAGTAGAATTTGAACCAAGGAAAGCATACTTTAAATGAGAAGGAAGAGGTTTAAGATCAAGTTGAGGGGGACCTTTTTCGGTTGGAGACGATCCATACAATGTAGGTTGAGATGATTGCAAAGCCATGGAAGCCTCCTTGAAGTCCCTTGATGATTGCTCATACTCAAGTGGTTGATGCTGAAAAGACTCAGGAAAATCGGCCCAGGAAGAAAAATCGGTCGATTTTTCTGAAGGGGGGTCGATCTGAGTTTCTGTTTTGGCAAAACTGGCTGAAATTTCAGCATAAGTACAAAAATCGGCCGATTTTTGGCAGGCAGTCCGATTTTTCTGCCAGTTTCTCTCTTCTTCTAGCACTTCAAATCCCACACTTGGTAGCTCGTCCAATGCATTCAAGGCCTTGATTACTTCATTGCTACTCTCCTCAACTCCTTCTTCCATCAAGCTTGAGCTAAGAACCCTCTCAAGTGGATCCTTGAGCAAGATTGAGCTCACAACCTCCCTAGATTCCTCTTCTTCAACTATGTTGAATACATCCTCATCAAGGGTTGGCCCTTTCATCATTGTGGATAGCTTAAACTTGATGTTCTCTTCTCCAATGTTGAAAGAGAGAGTTCCATTCATGCAATCCACTAGACATCCGGAAGTAGCTAGGAAAGGTCTCCCCAAGATGATAGGAACCGGATAGTCCGCCGGGATGTCTAAAACAACGAAGTCTATGGGCACATAGAACTTCCCTAATTGCACCGGGATGTCTTCCAAGATCCCAACCGGATGAGTGATTGAGCGGTCCGCCATGTAAAGGGTCATCTTGACCGGCTTTGGCTCTCCTAGCCCAACCTTGTTGCAAAGTGCAAGCGGGATGATGCTTACACTTGCCCCAAGATCACATAGGGCATCATACTTCACATCTCCTACTCTGATTGGCACACAAAAGGATCCCGGATCCCTTAGCTTGGGAGGCATCTCCTCCTTCATCGTTTGAATCAACTCCGAGGATCTCTTCGTCATTCTTATCTCTCCATACTCCTCCAACTTCCTCTTGTTGGAGAGTATTTCCTTTAAGAACTTGCCATATGCCGGCATACCTAAGATAGCATCCATGAACGGAATGTTAATATGCAATTTAGACATAAGTTCAAGGAATTTACCAAAGTGATTGTCCAAGCGAGCTCTTGCTCGTGATTGAGGGAACGGTAGTGGTGGCTTGTATGGAGGCGGTGCCACACATCTTGGCTCTACATCCTTGCTCTTGCCTCCATCTCCTTGCGAAGTCTCTTCTTCATTCACCACTTGCTTCCCTTTAGCATTCTCCTTAGGCAAAGGATCCTTCATGCTTAACCCACTTCTTGTTGTAATGGCCAACACTTGGCCCTTTGGGTTTTCTTCGGTCCTTCCGGGAAGCTTCCCCGGATCTCTATGTGCTTCACCCGCCTTTTGGAACACTTGTGCTTCCAACACTTTTTGAGCTTTGGAAATGGAAGTCACCGTGCTCTCAAGACCGCTCAACCTTCCTAGCAATTGCTCAAACATCATTTCGGTTCTATCCTTTGGAGGTTGAGTGAATCCGGGTGGAGGTTCTTGTGAAGCTCTTGGTGGTGGAGTTGTGCTTGTAGAAGCGGGAGGGTTCAAGGCTCCATCCGGGTTAGAGTAAGAAAACCCGGGATGGTTATGGTTGGGCCGGTAATTGTTGAATTGCCGGTTGTTGTTGAAGTTCCTTGGGCCTTGGTAGTTGTTGTAGTTGCCCCTTCCCGTATAGTTCACATCCTCCTCTTTGGAAGATAGGTTGGCTTGTGGAGGCACTTGAGGAGTTGCTTGACTCTTCAAAGTTGTAGCACACAACTCCCTCAAGGACTTTAGCTCGTTGTTGATGGCGTCGAGCTTGAAGTTGCTCATGGTGACCTCACTCACCTCATATGCTCCCGCCTTTCTCCCTTCACTCTTCCTATGGGAGTACTTCTCAATCACTAGAGCTTGCTTCTCCACAAACTCCCAAGCATCATCTACATGCTTCTCCATGAAAGTCCCACCGGAAAGGGATTGAAGCTTGAATTGGCTATCTTCATCAAGTCCCTTGAAGTAGATCTCCAATAGCTCAATTTTCGGTATGCCATGGTGTGGACAATCTAGGAGAAGGTCTTTGAATCTCTCCCAAGACTTGAACAAACTCTCTCTATCCTTCATCACGAAGGCATTGATCTTCCCTCTTAATTCGGTAGTCTTGGAAGGTGGGAAGAACTTAGTCAAAAACTCGGTTGTCATCTCCTCCCAAGTACCAACTCGCCCTTGCGGAATAGATTGATACCAAGCTAAGGCCTTGTCCTTAAGAGAGAAGGAGAAAGCCCTTAGCTTATGGTTGTTGCTCTCCAATCTCGGCGGTCTAAGAGTCTCCATCAAAATCTCGTAGTTCATCAAATGTTGGTGAGGAGACTCTCCTTCCATCCCTCCAAATTGGTTATGCCGGATCATTTGTAGAACTTGAGGGCGGAGCTCGTAATCATGGGCTGCGGGATCTCCTAAGTTCACACCCGGGCGGTGTGCTCTTTGTGCCGGATCCATACGTTGCCCCAACGTTTGTGGCTCATCCATAGCAATGGGCACAACCCTAACGTTCACCGCCGGCTGCGGTTGTGGTGGAGGTGGAGGAGGTTGTTGACGGTTAAGCTCCCTTTGCACAAGTGCTTGCCTAATCTCCTCAATCTCCCTCCTAGTTGCCTCTTGCCTCTCATTGGCAAGTCTCCTTTCTTCCTCCAAGAGCTCATCTCTTAGCCTAATTTGCTCTAAGGCTTCGTCCAACTCAGCTTGGAGGTTCCTACCGGCCATCTCTTTCTCTTTTCGAATGCTCTTGGATCTAGATCTAAGGGTTTTCTCCGGTTCGGGATCGAATGGAGCTAAATCCTTGCCACGAGATCTTCGCATACACCTAAAGAGTAAGAGATGTCCTGAAAAGCAAAGACACACACCAAAGAGAGATCAAAAGCAACAAGAAAGATCTACACTATAAACAATCACGAAATGACTCAATCTAGACCTAGTCCCCGGCAACGGCGCCAAAAACTTGTTACGTCTAGGAATAGATGTGCACGCAATAAGTCTTAAATTTATACTCGTTATAATTAACCTAACTCCTAGCGAACCCGCAGTGTACGGGACGTTTGTAGAAAGGTAAGTATTCCGAGGTCGAACACAAAGACTAAGGTGAAATCGAGTCAAGCAATGATCAAAAATAGTGTAAATCTAGACTAAGATAAGGTGAGGAACAAAGAAAATGGAAAACACAATGTTTTTGTTGGTTTTTGTGGTGATTAAACAAAGATCACAAGTCAAGCAAAGTAATAAAACAACTAACAAAGTAAGCTAGCAAACGAGTAAGTAACACAAAGCACAAGAATATGATCAAGAGAGAAAAGTAGATTTTAGAGGTCAAGATTTCCGATTATGGCATTGGACTCAAGGTTCTAAGGATTCTAAGGACAAGCTGCGGTGTTGGGAAAGGGTGTTTCGCTAATGGAAGCAATTACCGGGTAGGTCTCTCACTTCACTAATCCCGCATCAAACTCCTATTACCGGGTAAGTCTCTAGGGGTTAGAGTAAGGAATTCCACACAAACTAGATACTACTTAAGTGTAACCCTCTCCTTACCGGGTAAGTCTCGGAATAGGGAAATCTCAAGCAATAATCCTAGCACACTCAATCCAATAGCGGCTTATGAGGCTCACTACTACCTAGCATTCATCATCTTAGGTATCTAAGATCGGAAATCATCGGGTAGATCTCTTCCCTCACTTAGGTTGGTAGCATTAGGTGATTCTAAGCTAAGTTAGGCTTAATAAACACTAGGATTTAAACAACCAAGGACCCCAACATGCAGATTCATCAATTAAAGAGCAACAGAGAAGAAAATCGGGTGGATCATACAAAAAATCGGACGATCTAGATGAAGAACAGGTCGATTTTTGTCTCTGAAATGGGTTTCGTGCATACAAATCATCCTAAACTAACATATAAGTCCATCCTATCATCACCCAAGCCATAACCATCAATCCATCACTCTAAAATCACAAGAAACTAGCCAATAATATGCATATCAAGATCCGAAATCATCAAGCAAGCATACATGGTGTTCATAGATGAGTAATGAAAGATGAGTAAGCAAAATCAATAAATCTCAGTCAAATCCAAGTTGTAGCAAGACTTACAAACTCTAAAATGAAGATGCAAAACGTTCTTAACAATCCTTGCAATTAGTTCTTCAATCCAAGTCTACAAAATCACTCAAAATCACTCTTAGAATGGTCTTCTTGTTCTTCCTTCAATCCTTGGGAGCTTTTCTTCTTCTCCAATCTTCTTACCAAATTGATAAGCTGTGAATGAGAGTGTGGGAGAGGAGAGATGCTCAGCAACCACCTGAGGGACCACTTATATTCTCCACCAAGAGCAAGGACGGGCAAGAGATCGTGGGACACGTGGCTTTAGGCTGTCAAAGGCCTAAAAATCGACCCAGAGCAATAAATCGGCCGATTTAGCTGCTTGCTGGTCCGATTTTCTTCAGCAGAAACTTGTTATGCTCGTTTAGCCATGAGTTGATCCATTGCTTGCACCAATGGTGGTCTTTGTGTCCTTTGTTGATCCAATTATGCTCCTCAAAGGCTTTGGATGTGAACCATCATGAGGCTTGGCCCTCAAATGTATCGATTAACGTCCAATAGATCCCCGAATTACCTACAAAACCGATAAAAGGTAGTGTAGACGTCTTTTCTAGAAATGTGCGTGAATTGAGCGAAGACGTCATGAATCAATGTCAAAACTCGCACGAATGAATGAGAAATCTATCTAAGTGACTACCTAATCCTAAGTCATAAATCTTGTTATCAAAGCTGCATATTAACATTCCTTTTCTTGATGCTATTCTAGGAATGCCCGCCTATGGGAAATTCTTAAAGGAGATCCTATCAAGGAAAAGGAAATTGGAAGACTTTGGTGAAGTTAGGATGACATCTAAATCCTCGGAGCTTATTAAGATCATGAATATCAGAGCCCTAGGTTGACAACAATGGCACTCGTAATCTTCTAAAGGCCGAATAAAGAATAAACAGAACCCCGCGGGTTCTGAGTTTTCGTTTTCAAAATCACATGCATGAGTCGGGGTAGAATGTACGGACCACCACTCCTTCCGCGGATCTCGGCAGCATAGTTTATTGGATTTTTAGTATATATATGTATATATGTAGATATGTATCCTGGACTTAGGATGTTTTTGGACTATTATTGTATGTGATTGTATGTTGCATGATGAATTGGATATATGTGTATAGTTATATATGTGGACGGTTATATGTTTGGGACCTTATATTGTGGATGAAATGCTGGATATGTTATATTGGTAGTGATATGGACTTAAGATCTATATAGTTATGTATACGTATTCTTATTATATATAGTAGTAGCATATGGAGTTATGAGACCTCATAGAAAAGGTGATAGTATAGTATCATCACCTTTAAGGTGATGTTGTTGGCCTGAGATAACGTTCATACGAGGAGAAATATGCTCAAGTATCGAGTTGAGTTTTTCGTGCTAACGAATACCATGACGTTTCTCGGATTCCTTTAAAAGGATTTCGAAGAGGAGGAATAGAGATGAAGTAAACAAAGGACAACCAAGTAAAAGAAAACTCGAGACGATTTAAGGGGATCAAGATGGGAGCAATACAAGAAAAAGGGAGCAACATTAAAGTGTAGAAGCGGTTATAAAGAAGTCATTATTGAACGACAACGAAACCAATATAGATAACGAACTTATGATTCTTCAAGAAGACGTGTGGGCAACTAAAGATGCGAATAAGAGAGGAGACGTGTACACTCTAGCAAGGTTAAAGGTGGTATTCCTCCAAAAAGTGAAGCTTTCCTTAGACGCTCCTAAGCTTTGGAGTCAAGATGAGAAAAGTGATCGAACCATGTGCGAAAGATTTAAGATACCGTAAGTTAAGCTTACAAGGTACCAATAAGTGAAGTGTCAACATTACGAGAGTTATGAGAAGAAGGGCATGGTAGGGATTCACGTGGAGTTGACCGGTTTCCATTATAACGACAAGACTAAGAAACGCCAAGAAGAAGGAAGTGCATATATATGATGGTTTGAGAAGATGAAAGAGGAAACAAGAAGCTTTGATCGAAAGACTTAAGATACCAACCAATAGTAACGCGGGTGGATGTTAGCTAAGGCTATAATATTTGGGAAGGTGCACTTGAAAGACATCAAGGAAGAGTGGTTAAGCTTATGAAGGAGAGTTATACGACGTGTGAGGCCTAGAAGAGTATGGTTACCTAATGGAAGAGGAAGAAAGTATGGAACAGGGAAAGAACTAACGGAGTTTAAGGTAAAGTACCACGAGGAGGGTAGCCTTCATGAGAAGGTAACATGAGAAGTGTAGTAGAATAATAAGTCGTTGACTTCGGAGAAGGTCAAATACAAGTTAAGCGGTGACAACTAAGAACCCACAGGTGCGGGTTGTCTATTGGTGAGTGTAGAGGGGATGAGTAAACAAGATTATGGGCATTCAGAGGGATCGACAAAAAGAGCTTAAAGTATTCACGGTGATCAAAGTCAATGGGAAGGGAGTACGTCAACAAAAGCGCATTTGTCTTAAATCACATATGTTGATTGAGTTCAAGCAAGTAGCTGTTACGGAACTTTTAAGGGAGGATAGAGATGATCATTTGCGACCTTCTTAGGGCATGAGAACAACATTTGGGAGAACGACCCGGATTAGAAGTTTTAAGGTTTGATCATGGTAGGGGGAACTAGTAGATCCAAAGGAAGGTGAAGTTTTCATTGTTTGTGGTGCGTAGACGGGGGTATAATAAGAGGATGCACAATATGCTCGTTCTAATGGAATGGATGATATGTTTTTGCGAACAAAAAGCCGAGTCCGATGTTTCAGACTCACACAAAAGAGCCGTGGTGGCTATGACGTGAAAGAGAGGACCTAAATTAGGGCAACACTTCAAGCTTGGAATTACGATGTAGTGCTTGACCTAGTAATGAGTGGGTCTTTTTGTGTTTATGATTGAGAATTTCGCCTGAAGACATACAAGTACGGTTGTGAAGCTGTTCATGGATACCAAGAGGTACATAAGGTGGTCAACGAGAGTAAGAGAAGACTCAAGTTTTGAAGTTCGATGTTGTTATGAGATGTACAAGAAGTACATGAAAGATTGAGGTTAGAGTCTCTATGGTCAGTTGACGTTGCATAAGGAAATGAAGTGTAAGGTTCCACACCTACTTGAAGAAAGGGCGTCTAGGGTGAAAGCTTATGTAGGATACAAAGAGCTCCTCCCATATGTTGGGATGTCGCGAAAAGTGAAGAAGATAAGGTCAATTGTTTTGAGACACTATTAAGTCATGTAGTTTGGATCCTTATGGTAGCACATAAGTGAGAAATCTTAGAAGATTTTTTTTTAGAATCATGTCATCAAAGAAGGGAAATGAGATTAAGGTAAAGGAATACTTAAATAAGGCTTCAAGAGTTGGAAGACTCGAACAACTTCCTTGAGTTCTGGAGATGAAGGATCTTTGAAAGAGGACGGTGAACATAGTAGCTACAGAAGGAACAATACCCGTGTTGAAGGACGTCACCCCAACCGGTCGGGGTGGACCACTTGTCAATCGTAGGACTAGGTGGTGTCGGTTATTACGATATTTGATGGGTAGAGAAAGATAGAACCCGAGATAGAACGGATTCCAATGCATCAGAATGTGAATTTTACCGTTAAGATTGATTTGGGCTCAACTCCCATTTCTAAGGCGTCGTACAAAAGACATCAATAAATGATACCCGTAAGGATACTCGAATTGAGGATGCTATCGAAGGAGCAATTGCAAGGACTTGTTGATAAAGGTTCATTAGAACCAATGCACTGCCATAGAGAACACCAAAAGTTATCTTGATCTCTTGATCGAAGTTTATATGGAAATATATCTTAAACTCTTGATTTGAAGTTATTATGAAAACACCAGAATTGTTGGGAAAAAGACAAACAGTTCTCTCCAATTGAACATCGATTACCGTGAGTCGAAGGGCAAGTATTCCTTACAACGAATGATGATCTACTCGATCGGTTACAAGGGTCAGTAATCTCTTATGAGAATGATTAAGGTCTGATTGTCACCAATTGAAAATTCGAGTCTGAGATATGGCAAGTACGGCATTTTGGACTAATCAGAGTCACTACGAGTTGTAGTCATTCCATATGGGCTTATTGATGCCCGGATGAGATATTTTGGATCTACTCTTGAAAAAAAAAAAAAAAAAAAAAAAAAAAAAAAAGAAGATGTATGACATGTTGTCTCGGGATGGAAAATCCCGAAAGATGTGGACGAGGTTACAAGTTTTCTTGGATGTGCTGAGCTTTACCAGATCTGTGAAGAGAGAAGTTGTATAACACCAATTATGGTAACCTACTTCGGATGACAATAAAGTACTAAATGGGACAAAGAATTGACAAAAGAGTTGCTGAGAGTTAAGAGGGGATTAATTGGTACAATTGTTTTGATTTACCTTGAGGTATTATGAGTTAGAAGTGTACAAGTAATTTTTCAAGACAAGGTCTTGATCGAGTACTATGGAGCGATGTAAAAGTAATAGCATATGTGTCTGGTTAATAGAAGTAGTATGGAGTAAAGTACTTCATTCGTTACTTGATATTGCAACAAGAATTGAGGAAACATAACATCAAAGTTTGGTTTGACAAGAACCAAAGCCGACAGTGTAGATTGGAAGTTTGATATTCTTTGATAGATAAATCAAAGGGAAAATAATGGAAATGCTACAATGAGAAAGACCCGAGAAGGAAGTTGAGTTCCGGTATAGCGGCCTTTATGAGACCTTAACGCAAGTTGGAGAAGTGTCTTATAAGATGGCGTGCCACCAAGAGTAGAGAGTGTTCACCCGGCGTTTCATGTGTATCAATCGAGAGAGTACATGCATGATTCGAGACTTGTGGTCGGTCATGATGATCTAGTGGCAGTCAAGGAACCAATGAGGCTAATAGGAAGACAAAAGATAGTATCTTTGGTTAAGTTTTACGCGGAGCTAATAACACCGATAGAATCGACGGGTTAACCCTAGTTCTTCCCTTAGTTAAGTTATGTGCATGTGTGATTTTATGTGTAGTTATGCCTTGTGCGAGAATGTGATGTATGAGCTAAAATATCTTGCGGGGGTAGTGGAGTCGTTTGTATATATAGATTAGAAGGTTTCAGCCTTCCTAGTTGAGAGTACATACCTCGGCCTTAAGGACCGAGAAGTTCGGCGTATAGCAAGTTTCGGGACGAAACTTGTTTTTAGGGGGATCTAATGTAACGCCCCAAAATTTTTGGCGCGTTTTTGATATTTATTTTTCCGGCGGTTATCGATATTTTAATATCTTAAGTATGTTTTATGAGTATTTTACGTCGTACAATTTGATTTTACGAGTATAATTTTTTTTATATTAATATTGTAACGGTATTTTAATTATTATTGGAATCTCGCAATATTATTTACAAGAATGGTTTCTATATCGCAAAGTATATTTTTGCGATTTTAGTTATTTATAGATTCGATCCACGTATGTTTCCGTATCTTTAAAGGCAAAGTTCGAAGATATTTTCCGATCCGAAAATTTCACTCCGATTAAAATTGATCGAGTTTCATATTCATTTTAGGTTCTTTTTTTTTTTTTTCCTTTATTGTATTTGTATATATATATATATATATATATATATATATATATATATATATACATAAATATATATATATATTTCCCTTTCTTTCTTCTCTCTCCTCTGGCGGATCTCCAGCGTGGCCAACTCTTGGATTCCTTCCCCGACCTCTCGTTCTGCGCAGCCCTGCAGGAGCACAGGTGACCTCTCGTTCCTCACTTCCTCCTGTCTGCAGTGACATTGGCTATCACCTCCCCAACCTCACCCTTCTTCCCTCACGCAAGCAGCCCAAGTGTGAAACCCTTCTCTCCTCCACCCCATCTCGCAACCCTTTTCCCCCTTCCTTGTGACAGGCGAACGAACAGAAGAAGAGTAAGCAGCCCTTGTTGTCTCCCTCTCCTCACCACGGATTTGAATCTGTAGGCCTTTCCGAACCTTCTTCACCCTCTCAATTGCAAGCGGCAATTGAAGCAGGCCGGGGACATTCCGCCTCGCCCTTGCCCTCCCCGCGTCGGAGACTGCAGCGCCTCGCCGGAGAAGCGCCTTGCTGCACCGCCTGGCCGCCTCGCCCTCGCCCTCGCCTGCGCCGGAGATAGAAGGTCAACGTCGGCCGCCTCGTGCCCCTTCCCTCCGCCTGCGCAAGCCTTAGGGCTTTGCCCTTCTTTTCCTCTTTCGCTTCAGCGGAAGGTTGAAGAAGATGGAGGGATTTTCACATTTTTCCCCTCATTTCTTGTTTATTGTAATTTTGACCCCTTCTTTGTGATTATTGCGATTTTGGCCCCCATTTTGTTAATAATTGCAGTCGTGACCCAAGAACTTTGAAAATGAACTATTATGTCCCTGCAGTAAATTATTACATTATTGAACCCTTAATTTTTGTTGTAGTTTGGGACCCAACTCCTTTACAAATTAACTATGGTGCCTTTGTTGGTTTAAATCCGGTTGATGGCTTAAGTTTGAATTGCGGTTTTTCGATCAACTTTCCATTTTAAATATTTTGCCCGGAGATGGTTTTAACAAGTTTAACCTCGGTTTTGAAAGCGGAGTTTTCATTGGGATATCTTTATGCGCTAAGCCTTCCTTTCAAAATTAGCGTTTAAGCTAATTTTGCTTAGTTTTGGTCTTAGGTCCGGACGCGCCCCGATAAAGGCCATCGAACCCGTTCTCGACGTCCGTAGTTCGTCTTCCGGCTTTGACCTCGTGTGAGTACCTTTCTTCCTCGTCGAGTTATGTTCAGTATTAGTAGCATGTTAGGATGGATCTAGCATAACTTAGTGGAAATGCCAAGTAGTGGCCTTGAACCGTTTGTCGTTGTTGGATGGGTTACGAACATAGTTGTGATGGTTGTAGTACGATCATAGGATGATCTTCGAGATTAGTAGTTGAACCTAGCATGCTAGGGTTTTGACCTCATATAGGTTTTGGGAGACTAGCTTATAGATTAGTTATTGATTGTGTGCCTTTTCTGATCAGGCGTTGAATTACATTCCTACGGGAAATTGAGTACGGGATTTAGCGGGTTTAACTTTGGGACAGGTAAGTCTTCGGACTTACTTAGCTCGTATTCTCTGTATTAGTTTCAATGCGTGTTTGGTGGTGTGTGTTTATTGTTTATGTGTGTGTTTATTGCTTATGTTATAACATCTAAACCGGTAATAGGACCACCGACTTTATATGTTTATATTTGGCCCAAGTGTATGATAACGGGCGGTGACCACTATGTCCGGCCCAAAATGGGGATGGTCGGGAGGTGCCTTGCGACCAGTCCAACAGGTGATGCTGATTCGCATCTGGCCCAAACCTGTTTGGTGAAAGGGGACAAGGGCGGGATCCTTGTGATTTCCGTGCCACAACTAAATGGAAATTAGTAATGGAATAACTTAAATTAAAGATAATAAATCGGATTGTGTGTTTTGGAACATGTTGTGTGTTTATGATGCCTTATGTGTGTATGTGCCAATACCATGATTCTAATGCCTTGAATGCTAGCTAACGGTTTTACACCGATATTGTTGTAGATTGCCTTGCAGGTTAGGAAAGCGGCCGAGAGATCCAGAAGAGTGGGCAGCCGGGGTTCCGTACATTTTAGGAGTGGGTGTTGGTTGGAGTCGGGTTGTATTTTATTCTTCGTTTATTATGTTGGTATGCCGTGTGTATGGCGTTTTGATCTTTGGTGTTGATTATCGGCTGAAGTCTTTTGTTGTTTTCCTTCGGGTTCCTTATCATTTGCATTAAAAGGAATTTTGGTTTGCCTTTATTTGTGCCATGTTGAAAGATCCGGTGAAATTGTTGTCAGGCTAAGGGTCGGGACCCATTGTGAGGTCCCAACCCGTAGCATCCCGAGTCCCGCGGATTCGGGGTGTTACAATGAAGGAGAAGATGCCACCTAAGTTGAGAGATCCCGGCTCATTTAGCATTCCCATTCAAGTTGGGGATGTCACTTGTGAAGCCCTTTGTGATCTAGGTGCCAGCGTGAGCATCATTCCGCTGAAGCTATGTACGAAGATCGGACTTGGAGAGCCCAAGCCGGTCAAGATTCGACTTTATATGGCGGATCGCTCCATCACCCATCCCGTGGGGATCTTGGAGGACGTTCCGGTCAAGTTAGGTAACTTCTATCTACCTATAGATTTTGTCGTACTTGACATTCCCGCAGATTATCCTGTTCCTATTATTCTCGGGAGGCCATTTCTAGCAACCTCGGGTTGCAATGTGGATTGCAAGAATGCCAAGTTGAAATTCAACATTGGTGGCGATGAGGTGGAGTTCGCACTACTTGCAGCCATGAAAGGGGAGCAGCTAACTGATGATATCTTCAACATCTACGATGAAGAAGAATCAAGAGAATTGGTGAGCTCTATCCTTATTACCGATCCACTCGAAAGAGTTCTAAGTTTTAGTTTAATAGAGGAAGGTATAGATTCTTCTTGTGATGCAGATATACGGAGCTTGAAGGTACTGGAAGAAGATCTAGGAGCTAAAACTGAGAAGCTAATCCAGGAGACGAAGATCTCCAGTTTCGGTTCCAGTTGCAGTACCTCGACCGAGGCACATCGTGGACTGAGCGAGGCGACTGAAGAACATCTCGGTCAACGCCTCTGCGCCTCGACCGAGGTCGATGGCGAGATGATGTCAACTGAGACTTCCGAAAGTCCAGTTTCTGAATCCACTCCACCAGAAGGAGGAAGCAAGGACCCCCCTCAGAAGACACCCCCAGTTGTGGAGCTTAAACAACTCCCTAGTCACTTGAGGTATGTCTTTCTTGGGCCGGATTCCACTTATCCCGTCATTGTTAGTGCTTCCCTTTCCGAATCTGAATTGTCTAAGTTAATGCATGTCCTGAGAAAGCATCGAAAGGCTATAGGTTACACCACGGACGATCTTATTGGCATTAAGCCTTCTTTCTGCATGCATAGAATTCTAATGGAAGATAATCATAAGACTTCACGGGAACCTCAAAGACGGTTAAATCCGATCATGAAAGAGGTTGTGAAGAAGGAAGTTCTTAAATTGTTGGATGCAGGTATTATTTATCCTATCTCGGACAGCAAGTGGGTTAGCCCGGTGCATGTCGTTCCGAAGAAAGGGGGGATGACCGTTGTGACGAATAAGAACAACGAGTTGATCCCAACTAGGACCGTTACGGGCTGGAGGGTTTGCATCGATTACAGGAAGCTGAACGCGGCCACACGGAAGGACCATTTTCCACTTCCCTTCATCGATCAGATGCTCGAGCGGTTGGCCCAGCATTCACACTTTTGTTACTTGGAGGGCTATAGTGGATTCTTCCAGATTCCTATCCATCCGGATGATCAGGAGAAGACCACTTTCACTTGTCCATGGGGGACATTTGCCTATCGGAGGATGCCATTTGGATTGTGCAATGCACCCGCTACCTTCCAGCGATGCATGATGGCTATCTTTTCCGAATACATAGAGGAGATCATGGAGGTATTCATGGATGATTTTTCTGTATATGGTTCCTCTTTTGATGATTGCCTATCTAACCTTTCTCTAGTGCTTAAAAGATGTGAAGACACTAACCTTGTTCTGAATTGGGAAAAGTGTCATTTTATGGTTAATGAAGGCATTGTACTAGGACACCTCGTTTCTAATCGAGGTATTGAGGTCGATCGAGCTAAGATCGAGACTATTGAGAAGCTCCCTCCTCCTTGTTCTGTTAAGGGTATGAGGAGTTTTCTCGGGCATGCAGGTTTCTATAGGAGATTCATCAAGGACTTCTCTAAGATTTCTAAACCTCTAACTAACCTCTTGAATAAAGATGTTGTTTTTGAGTTTTCGCAGGAGTGTCTTGATGCTTTTTACAGGATTAAGGAGGCGTTGATCTCCGCCCGCATTATCCAACCTCCTGATTGGACCTTGCCCTTTGAGGTCATGTGTGACGCTAGTGATGTAGCCGTAGGAGCGGTGCTTGGACAGAAGAAGGATGGCCGGACCACCGCCATTTACTATGCTAGCAAGACGCTAGATGTAGCCCAGCGCAACTACGCTACCACTGAGAAGGAATTGTTGGCGGTTGTATACGCTTTCGAGAAGTTTCGTTCCTACTTAGTTGGGGCGAAGGTCATTGTCTACACCGACCATGCAGCCATTCGTTACTTATTAGCTAAGAAAGATGACAAGCCACGTCTTATTCGATGGATTCTCTTGCTTCAAGAGTTTGACCTAGAGATCCGCGATAAGAAGGGATCCGAGAACTCCGTTGCGGATCACCTCAGCCGGCTACCGGAATCTTCCCGCGAGACGGATGACCCACCCATAGACGATTCATTCCCCGATGAGCACTTACACTTGTTGGAGCGTTTGATGGATTTACTTACTTCACCCCACGATGGAGGTGAAGTATGGGGTGAGGGCACCTCCCATCACATTTGAGACGCATTATGGTCCAACTAGCGACCTTAAATCAAGCGCTTCTTGGGAGGCAACCCAAGGTATTGCTTTCTTTTCCCGTTTTCTAGTCTAGCTTAGATAGTTTGCTTTTGCTTTGTTTTGTTTGTTTTTGGCGTCCTAGACAGATAACAGGAGACATCAAAGGAAGGAGCATAACTGGGAGTTCAGAAGTTCGAGAATTCGAGAAAACGAAGTTTGACTGAGACACCTCGGTCCAGTCGAGGCCACCTCGACCGAGTTGATTCTTAAGCAACCGAGGCGACTAGGGTTTCTGTAGAACCACCTCGGTCCGTACCACCTCGGTCCAGTCGAGACCATCTCGACCGAGGTGACAGCAGTTCCAGGAACAGTATAAAAAAGAAAAAAAATTTATGTTTTCACTTTTACCTATTTCGACTCGACCGCGGCGCTCTTCCACCTCGCTTCCTCCAAATCTTGCTCGTTTTCGAAGATTTCCGCTTTTAAACTGCGATTGAAGGGTAGAGGATCCTATTAAAAGTGCAGATCTGCGAAGAAATCGAACGAATCGACCGAAACGAGGTAAAAACAGTCGAAACCCTAACTCGTTCATTCGTTTCGATTTGGGCTTTGGTTGCCCCTGAATCTGCTGAGAAAAGGCTTAAGTACCCCATAGGAAGCAATTGTAGTGAATTTTGGGGGAAAAGAACTGGGTTTTTGAGATTTGAATCGAAAGCTGTTACGCCTCGGTCCAGTCGAACTGCATCTCGACCGAGGTGATTCTTGAGGATTGTCAGCGACCGAGGTACTCTGACAGTAGCTGAGAAAATGAGTTCCGATCGTCGCCTTGCCCTCAGAGATAGATCCTCACCCTCCCCTCCTTCCTCTTCTTCCCGACCTTACCGCCCGGTGATCCACGAGAGATGCCGGGTAGATTATGAGCGTATAGCTAGCCGTCCACTGATTGCACCACGTTTTCTGGACGTGTCGACTTTTGATTGCCTAGGGGTAGACGGAGACCTTAGGCGGATGATCACCACAGTCGGGCTGGATCAGTTTACTGAGATCCGAGCCCCAGCTTACTTGGAGCCGACCCTAGAGTTCGTTAGCTCCTTTTCCTACCTTCCCACAGAGCAGTCTGTGAAGTACCAGTTGATGAACCGGAACTTCATAGTTCCCTTAGAGGTTTGGAGAGAGATTTTCGGCTTTCCTGAGCCCACCGCCACTGACTTCCCCTCCCGATTTGTAGCTAGGGAGTTATGGGGGTAGATTGCCCATATTACTGAGCATGCAGATAGATGGCGCCCTGGAGATTCCAGGGAGAAGGTCATCTTCCACCTTGCCTTCAGATTAGCCAATAGGATATTCAGCGAGACACTTCTGGCGCGTACTGAGACACCCCAGAAGATCCGACAGGGCGAGCTTTTTAGTCTTTACTGTATGGTTACAGGGGGTTTCCCAGACTTTGGCTTGATCTTGGCAGAGGACCTGCACAAGATCAAGGCCAAAGCGAAGGGAGATATCTGCTGCGGCGGTCTAGTCACCCACATAGCTGCTTTTCATGGGATGGACCTTAGTGCGTGTACGATGGTGGCGGCTCCGAAGCCGCTTGGGTTGCAGGAGATGATCACTCGAAGGATTCTAGTTCCCTGAGGTCTGACCACTCCATATGTTGCTATGCCGTGGGAGCGGACTGCGCCACAGGGGATCCGCTGGTCTGCTCAGTTCACAGTTTTCGATCCACATTATTGGCAGACAGCTTGGGATCCACTGATGGAGGATCATAGGGAGGCAGCAGCAGCCCCAGCTGAGGATGAGGAGGAGGAGGCTGACGATGATGAGGACATTGTAGACGAGAGAGATGGTGGAGTCCCGATGGATACAGGGACAGATACTGTAGGGACGAGCGCACCGCCGATCATAGACTTGGATGATGAGGAGGATACTGAGCCTGCACCTGCTGCACCTCCCGCTAGATCTGCTAGGCGTCGGACACGCCGTCATAGAGATTCTGAGGCTCATCGTCGGATCGACGACCTGACAGATCAGATGATAGATTCTTATGCTGCCCTTACTGTGGACATGCATGAGAGATTTGCTGCCCAGCACCGACACATTGACAGCTGGACTCATCAGATGTTAGAGGGGCAGCACTATCAGCGCAGGATGATGGAGCTACAGTTCCAGTAGACTATGGGCTATCAGTTCGACCCGACTCAGTATCCGTACGTTCCACCACCACCACCACCGGATCAGGACTACTGATGAGCTGCAGGATTTTCTTTATTATATTTTTATGCAGTTCAGCTATTTATCCGGCGAGTACTCTTGTCTCTAGACTTATATTGACCCACTGGGACAGTGTGTCCCAAGTATGGGGTATTTGTATTTATGTGATGACTTTGATGTACTTATTTGATGATTTCGATGTACGCACATTTGATCGGATATTTCATATTGATGCTTCAGTTGCCTTTATATGTTTATCTGATATTACATGCATACCTACAGGTTATTTGATTGAGAAAAACGTCAAAACTGGAAGAAAAAAAAATGGTTTTAAAAAAATTTTGACCTCGACCGAGCCAGTCTTGGCCGAACGAGGCGTTTCACCTCGGTTGAACCAAGAACACCTCGACCGAGGTGGGTTAACTGAGAGTTTTCGAAAACGATTTTGTGTTGCTTATCTGGATATGATCTCAGTGAAGATCTTGTTTACTGACTGGTTTTAAATTCTTTATGTGTTTGAAAGGTTTTATATTATGTTTAAGTTGCTAAATGCTTTGTTTGAAATTATTGGCATGTTTAATACTTTGTTTTTATCCAAATTATGTTGAATTTGAAGGTTGACACCACAAGATGAGTTCTCTCACTTTCTTCCTGGAAAGACCAAGGCAATTCATTCTTCTCTCTTCTTCTTGATCATGCTTAGCCCCTCATATACATTTTGCCTCCCTTACCTATCCGGAAATTTGGAAGCAAGCGAAGTGGTGAAAGCAAGTAAAGTTAAAATTGAGAAGTGGCTGGAAGTGAAAGTGTTAGAAAGCAATAATAGGTTTGGGGAAGTCAATCATGAAGATGAGTAACTCGGCACCGTTCACATAGCCGGGTGTTTGTGTCTTGCCAAAGTCGGATTGAGCGATATTCCCAACGGGTCATGGTATGTGCATCAAGGGTTTGATGCATCTCAAGAAATTGATGATCGCGGATTTCCTAGGCTTCGGTTATTGTGCACCTCTGTCCATGCATCCCAAAAAGTAAAGTAAAAAGAAAAAGTGTGAAATAAGCAAAGCTTATTGGTGGAAGATGTTGCAAGTCAAAGTGAAAGTGAAGTTCATCCTTTTCCCGGATTCTAGCACCACATTACCTTACATACATCCCTACCCTACACGTTTCTTGACCTTTTCTTTTGGGAAGTCCTTGAGACCTTGAGCTTGTTGATTGACTTAGTGGTTTAAACTGGATTATACATGATTAATTTTGATAATTATGATTTATTATGCATTCTATGGTTTTATGCAAAGATGAACAACTTTCCTATATTTATAAAATGTTTTGAGCATATTGAGTTTTTAATTCCATGAAGTATTCTCTTAGAGTGATCTATGATTGTAACACACCATAAAATGTTTTTGAAAGACTTTTCATTGATTTTCTTGACTTATAATCCATTCTATCTTGTCTTCTATATGCGGAACTTGCTTGGGGACAAGCAAGGGCTAAGTATGGGGTATTTTGATAGCATGAATTATAGTCTATATTTTGACGTTTGTTTGGACGTTTTATCTTCAATAATCTGCATGTTAGCATATATAATATGTGATTATATTACCATTTCATCTACCTTTGCGGGAATCGAGGTCTACACCTAGTTTTGTTGTAATTGCAGGTAAAATGGTATGTTTTGCATCAAAAAGGAGCAAAAGGAATCATGAGTCATTTGGAGCTACATTGAGGAACATAAGGAACCATCCAGGAAGCATGGCCATGGATTTGAGATTCACTTTGGACCAGTTTCGAGAGATTTTACATTCAGTTATGACTCACCTCGGTTGACCAGAGATTCATCTCGATCGAGGTGATCCAGAGACGACGACTCGACCGAGGCGAACACCTAGGACGCGGCGAGAATATTTTATTCTTGGCTGAGATCTTTTATCTTTGGAAGGTGATCTTATATTTTTGGGCTTGGCTCCTGGAAGGAAGAAGATCTTATATTTTACCTATTTTTATGGGAGAAGATCTTTCTAAGATATATTATCTTTGGAGGGTTATTTTCCTATAAAAGGGTTGGATTTCCACAAATCGGGGGATCCGCTATCACATCCTGCTTAGCACGATATACACCATTGAAGGCTGCGAGATCCAGCACACATCGCGGCAATCATACTCCAGTTGGAGTTTTGAAGAACCTTTTTGAAGGTTGAAGGAAGATTGAAGATCATAGCTTTTATAGCTTTTTGAAGGGTTTTGTAAGATTGTCTTTAATTCCCTTCCTTGTTGTCTTGTCTTGTTGGATTGCTATCCAAGGAACGCTTTGTTGTGATATTTGATTCAGTTATTGAAGTCTTTTTCATTAAATTCTTCTTGTTCAAATATTCACCTTCTTCTCATATATTTAATACTTTCATAATGATGATGAGTGGCTAATTTCCTGGTGTGATTCTAGGGTGATTGGCTGAAGGTTGTGGGAAAAACAATGATAGAATGATCTTAGATCCCAGTAGGATCCTGAAAGTTCGAGTCTTTAACCTTAACCCTAAGCATCTCGTTCAGTCGATGAACATCTCGGCCGGGGTGAAATCTGGCTGACCGAGGTGACTTATCTGATCCTAAACTGAGAGTTAAGTGTTAGAGTTTGCCAAATCCTATTCTTATTCCACCTTTCCTGGTTCAAAGCAAGCTTAGGATGATACTTACCCGGTAATTCCTTAGTTTGTGTACCAACGATCATAAGCGTAGGTAATAAAGGTTTATCCTTTATTGGGGTTTGAGTGTGCTTCTATCCCATCTTTGTGAGTTAGCCTAAGACTTACCCGGTAAAGGTTGATTCTATTCCCTTGGATGGTGTGTTAGTTTGAGGTTATAGTTCTTTATCTTAATTCCTTGAGACTTACCCGGTAATAGGAGTTACGGTTTAGGATTAGTGAGTAGTGAGACTTACCCGGTGATCTAGTCCACTTTAGTAACACCTTCCCCTTGCAAAAATCTCAGCTTTGTCCGCTTATCTTTAGATCTTGAGTTGGAACCACAACTAGACGCTTTAATCCCTAGAATTGCACGTTTGCTTATTTGACTTCTTATTCATCTTTGATTGTGTTAATTGCTCTTTGTGGTTAGTATTCACGAAGCTTACCGTTATTGACTTTATTTCACCGAGTCCCTGTGATCGACCCCTGGAATTTCTTGCTTTTTACTACGATTGACCCGTACACTGCGGGTTCGCATCCTTGTTTTAAGCTTAAGTCTAGGGTTATAAATTTAAAGCTTGCACACACCGTTGGGAGCGAACACCTCCTAAGGTGAAGATGAAACCTCCTTTAAAATTGCTGAAAGAAGATGCTCCCTGGATTACAAGGAGTGGAGTTAGCAAGCACTTCACCGTTAAGGTGATGAAGTGTCTTTTGATCAAGTATGGGGTCATTTACATGACGAGGACCATACATCATCCCCAAGCTGGAGATGGGGAAGCTAAGACGATTCTCGAGAAACTGATTTCTCGATCTAGGAAAGGATGGGACGCAAGGCTGAATTATGTCTCATTAAAGAATAGGAAAGCTAGGAGGATTCCGGTGAGAATCAAACCGTACAAGCTTGTACGTGGGAGATCTTACCACTTGTCAGTCAAATTAGGAACCGGAACTTTTTTTGAGGAGTTTAATGATGGAGTTGAAGAGCAATCCAAGATGTTCAAGGTACATTGATCCATCTATGGAGATAGGTCCAGCTATCGAAGTTAAACCAAGCGCTTCTTGGGAGGCAACCCAAGGTAATGCATCCTTTTTCCCCTTTTCTTTTTCTTAAATTAGATTAGAGTAGTTGTTTTTGTTTGTTTTTCTTCGATACCTTCCGGTATGTTTGTGTTTTTGGATGTCAGGAATAAGGAATGAGCAAAAGAAGGGAGGAAAAACCGAAAGATTGACGAAACTTGGATTTTTGTCGAACATTAGAGGATTCCACGGGTGTCCGTACAGTTCCACGGCCGTGGAATGGTATTTTGGAGCGTGGAATGCTATATTGAGAGCAATAGAAAGTTTCACGCCCAAAACCACGGCCGTGGAAATTCCCGATAGGCCGTGGAAAAAATTTTTTATTTATTTATTTTTTTCGGAAAAATTTTCGGCGTAAAGACGTTCCCCTTCTTCATTCTTCAATATCGATTGGATTATTTAGAGTTCCCTACTGAGCTTCAATAGATTCCCACCGCCACCGTTCAATGAATGATTCGCCTTGCCTGATTCGCCATCTTACATTGTGAGTAACTTTTTCCATCTTTTCTTTTCTTCACATTGGGGACAATGTGAGTTTTAAGTACGGGTGGAGGTATTTGCAATACCATTTGTATGTTTTATGTCTTGCATCATATGATTTCGAAAATTTTAAAAAATTTTAAAAATTTTGTGCTTCTAGAATGGATATGATCTCTATGATGAATATTGTTTTGTGGAATAGCTATGATGATTTTGATATGATTGAATTGATTTATGACATATGTGGGATTTGAATACTTTCTTAGAATTTCATGCATATTTGATAATTTGCCTTCATTCTAAATCATGTTGAGTATTGAAGGTTGAAACCGCAATATAAGTTCTTGCGCATCTTTTTGAAATGATTAAAGCACCTCGATTTTTCTTGCTTCTTCTTTGTTCATTTAGCCCCTCAATGAAAATGTTTGCCTCCTTTACCTATCCGGGAATTAGGAAGAGTTGTTTTTGGCATGTTTGATGTGGGAGGGCCATAAAAGAAAATTTGTGAATTCAAAGTGTAGAAAATAGGTTTGGGGAAGTCAATCTTGATGATGAGTAACTCGGCACCATTCACATAGCCGGGTGTTTGAGTCTTGCCAAAGTCGGATTGAGCGATATTCCTAACGGATTATGGTATGTGCATCAAGGGTTTGAGGCATCTCAAAATTGAGAAATGCCAATCTCCTAGGCTTCGGTTTTTGTGCACCGCTATCCATACTTCCAAAAGTAAAGTCGAAAAAGAAATTTGTGCTGAAAAGGGAGAGCAAAGCTCTCAATGGTGGTTGATTCAAGTTTGCAAAAAGAAGTTGTGTTGTGTTGTTCCTTTTTTCCGGATTTTTGCACCACATTACCTTGTGAAAGTCCCACTTATTCACGTTTTTTATCCTTTTCTTGAAAGTCCTTAAGATCTTTGGATTGTTGATTGGTTTTGTGGTCTAAATCGGATTCCTCATGATTGATTTTGATATATTGCAAGTTATCATGCATGTTATGATTCTCTTGTAAAGTGTGATTATCCTTTACATGATATAATTCCTTTTGACCATATAATGATTGTTATTAGCTATGAAGCAACTCTTTGAGGGTGATCTATAAATAGAAGCACAACCAAAAATATTGTGATTTTTCTTTATTTTTGCATATTCATAATCCATATCATCTTGTATCTTAAGTTTAAAACTTGCTTGGAGATAAGCAAGAGGCAAGTATGGGGTATTTTGATGACATGAATGATGACCTATTTTTAAGTATGTATTTATATAGATTTTCCCTTTATTTTGAATGCAAAGACATACATTCATGACATTTATGGTTATATTCACCTACATTGCAAGAATAAATGTCTACACAGAATTTTATTGTATTTGTAGGTAATTTGGCGAATTATGGAGCGAAATGGTACATTTATAGATCAAGCCTTAAAGCGGGAGAAAAAGGAGCATAAAAGGAAGTTAGGACGCGCCAAAGTATTCTCTGATACCGTCTGACGCGCCAAAGTATTCTCTGATACCGTCTGACGCGGCCTAGAGTATTTTCTGATACCAGCGGGCTCCACTTCTTTTCAGCCCAAATATTTAGGGTTTTGTCTTTAAACCCTAGATTTATCCCTACAAATATCCGATAGCCTTCAACATTGAAGGGCGGACGGTGGGTGACAGCCCCAGGACTTGGAGCCCCGACATTAGGGAGAAGGAGAACGGCTTGCATCCAACGCTTTTCGAGGGCATTGCTTAGGAAGATCTTATTGCGTACAGGGAGATTTGTGAAAGACGCGATATTGGAGATTGCGTACTTGGGAGATTTTCTTAGGGTTTCGCTTTCGGAGACGGATAGACACTCCGTTCTTCATCTTTCCCTGAGATTGCTGTGAGGATTCTTGTTCCATATTCTGAATTCGTAAACATACTACTTTTGTTATTCGGATTTGTGATTGACTTTGATTTGTTATTGAGTTTTCGAGGGTTTTCATCTTTCTTTCTTCTTAAATTGATTTTTGATATTATAATGATCGTTATTGGCTAAAACCCTTTAGCAATTCTAAGGTGAAGGGTTGATAGTTGTGGCTTAGATAATGATAGATCGATCGTAAACAGATTGGACCCTGAGAGTGTGAGAAACCTCGTCGACAGCCTAAACCACGGCCTGTTCTTGAGTTCCACGGCCGTGGTTCTTCAAGATCTAGCCGTAATTTTTTCTGTTTTACGACCTTTGCTTTGACTTTGATCCAAAGTTAAAGATTTGCCTTAACCTAGCATTGGCTTGCCTTTTCTAGGTAGTAGTGAGACTCAACATCCTCTATTTTGGTTTCGAGTGTCACAACCTTAACCGTTTTAGTTTATCTTTGATTCCTTGGGTTTGGACATGAGTATTTGAAAGTAATTCTTGTCCTTATATCCTTTCTATACTGCAGTCTCAAGAACCTTTATAGAGAGAGCCTTTGGGTGAGATATATAGGATTTTGGAACTTCACCGTACATAACCTTACCTTAGTTATACCTTTGCAAATATCAACTCTGTCCTTACATCTATAGTATATCTTGAATTGATTGCCACACTTGAATACCTGGATCTTTAGGATAGCTGTTTTCTCAATATTTGCAAAGCTTCTATACTTTATTCGCTCGATAATTTGTAAGCTGAATTTGATCCCCCAAATCCCTGAGTTTGATACTCTTGAATACTTGCTTATCTACGCCGATCCGTACACTATGGGTTCGCTGTCTTTTGTTTCAGTTTTATACATTAAAACTTATTTGCACGCACGCTTTGAGGCGAATACCCAACATAATGGGGTTCGACATTTCCTTCTGTACAGTGCTTCATATGGTGCCATCCCAATGGATGCATGCCAACTGTTGTTGTAGGTGAACTCGACCAACAGTAAATGATTTGGCCATATCGGTCCCCAATCAAGCACACATGACCTCAACAAGTCTTCTAAAGTCTGAATAGTCCTTTCTAACTGACCATTTGACTGTGGATGAAATGCTGTTGTAAAATTCAGCTTGGTTCCCATTACTATCTGTACCTGGCTCCAGAATCGAGAAGTAAATCGTCCATCTCTGTCTGAAACTATGGTCTTAGGAACTCCATGTAATCTGACTATCTGATTCATGAATTCCTCTGCTAACTTGTTCACAGCCCAAGTTTCCTTGATAGGAATAAATATTGCAGTCTTTGTTAATCGATCAACCACCACCCATATGGAGTCATAACCCTTGCTACTACGTAGACTGGTTACAAAATCCATGGTGATGTGTTCTCATTTCCACTCCGGTATCTCCAATGATTGGAGTTCTCCTCCTGGCCTTTGGTGTTCAATCTTAACTTGTTGACATGTTTGACACCGTGACACAAACTCAACAATATCTTTCTTCATACCATGCCACCAAAAGTTGGGTTTAATATCGCGATACATCTTGTTCGATCCTGGATATATGGAATATGGTGTTGCATGGGCTTCAACAACAAGAATCCTTTTTCTAATCTCTTCATCTTGAGGAACACATACCCTTCCCTGATATCTTATTATATTGTCAGTATCGATATGGAAATCTGAAGATTCACCACTTCCGATCACTGACCTTATTTTGGTTAAATTTGGACAACTTAGTTGTTTTTGTTGAATTTCTTCCAACCAAATGGGCACTATCTCCCAGGTACACAAATACCCTTGGTCTTTCTGAACCCATATTTCAATGCCACTACAAATCACATCTTTTTGTGTTTTAACTTGTACAGTTAATCGAGCAATCGCTTTTTCTTGAGCTGACTTCCTACTCAAAGCATCATCCACCACATTAACTTTACCAGGATGATATAGTATCTCTAAGTCATAATCCTTTATCAACTCCAACCACATTCTTTGTCTCATATTCAACTCTTTTTGAGTGAAAATGTACTTTAGGCTCTTGTGATCTGTCATGATCTTACACATTGTCCCAAATAGGTAATGCTGCCAAATCTTAAGTGCATGAATTACTACTGCTAACTCCAAGTCATGTGTTGGGTAGCTCTTCTCATATTGTCTCATTTTTCTTGATGCATAGGCGATGACTCTTAAATTCTGCATCAAGTCGCATCCCAAGCCCATTTTAGATGCATCACTGTAAACAATGAACCCTAGTGTTCCATTCGGCTGAGCTAACACAGGTGCAGTAGTCAACCTCTTATTTATCTCTTCAAAGCTTGCTTGACACTTGTCAGTCCACATAAACTTTGCCTTCATCTGAAGTAGGTTGGTCATAGGTCTTGCTATGATGGAAAACCCTTTTACAAAATGTCTATAGTATCCCGCTAATCCTAGGAAACTACGTATCTCTCTGACATTCTTGGGTGGTTCCCATGCTAGCATGGTTTCGATCTTGGATGGTCAACTTTGACTCCATCTACAGTAATCATGTGTCCCAAGAATGTTACTTCTTTCATCTAGAAGTCACACTTGGACAACTTGGCATAAAGCTTTTCTTTCCTCAATACTTCAAGAACTACTTTCAAATGCTCTGCATGCTCTTCACTACTTCGTGAATAAACCAATATATCATCTATAAAGACCACAACAAACATGTCCAAGTATCCAATAAAGATCCGATTCATCAATTTCATAAACGCAGTAGGTGCGTTGGTTGATCGAAATGGCATAACCACGAACTCGTAGTGTCCATACCGAGTTCTTAATGCTGTCTTATGGATGTCATCTTCTTGAATCTTCAACTGGTGATAGCCTGATTGTAGGTCTATCTTGGAGAACACCTTTGCTCCTTGTAACTGATCTAACAAATCATCAATTTGTGGCAGTGGATACTTGTTCTTAATCGTCATCTTATTTAGTTCTCTATAGTCGATACATAGCCTCATTGTACCATCTTTTTTCTTCACAAACAACACTGGCGCTCCCCATGGCGATACACTTGGCCGAAAGAATCCTTTATCTGCCAATTCTTCCAACTGCTTCTTCAACTCAAGCATTTCCATAGGTTCCATTCTATACGGAGCTTTACAAATTGGTCTAGTTCCAGGCTCTAGATCGATTCTAAAGTCAACTTGCCTAGTAGGTGACAATCCAGGTAATTCATCTTGAAAAACATCCTTAAACTCGCGTGCAACTGGAATGTCTTTCAATTGAGTCTTTCCTTCTTTCTCTAGAGCATAACATAAATATGCTTCACATCCTTTCCTTAGCATCTTACTTGCTTTCATCGCAGAGATCATTACCAATGGTCCTTGTAAATCACCTCCTTTGAATACATGACAAGTTCCATCCTTAGCTAACATCACTACTATTAGCATTTCCGCATCTATCTTCACCTTATACTTAATCATTCAATCCATACCCAAGATTATATCATCACTATCCAATCCGGTTATGATGAAATCTGTTGGCCAATCCACCTGGCCTAACCTAAGAGGGTATTGATGGATTTCCTTAGATCTCGGTTCCCTATTACCGTTAGATAACTTTACCGAGTACGGTATACCTTCAACGGTATCTAATCCGAGTCTAGCTACACATTTATCAGATATGAAAGAATGGGTAGCACCCGTGTCAACACAAAATCTTAACAGGTTGGGACCGAATCTGAATCGTACCCGCAACCATCTGTGTATCTTGTGCATTACTTTTGTTCAGCTCGATCGCTCGGAGTTGACTCTTCTCATTTCCGCCCCACAACCTCCACCGTTTCCTTGCCCTTGTGGCCTATTCTGAAATCCTTGTTGACCAGATTGATGTTGACTAGTTGGAAATTGATGTTGCCCACATCCGTAGTTGCCTTGTATGCTCTGACTTCCCTTTCTTCTCATGTTTGGGGAGGATCCTTGAGATGACATCATTCCTCTAACCCCACAAAACTTAGTCATATGTCCACGTTGACTACATTTAAAACATGTAGTGGGATCCTTCTGACATTGCCTCTTGTTATGGTTCATATTTCCACAATTGAAACATCCTAGGAAGTTAGGATTTCCAATTGAAAGATTGGCCTAAAAATTCCCTCCTGAATGATTCTGACTACTTTGTGGTGCTGACCCCTCAGCTTTGTAGAATCCTGACACGGGTTTTGTTTCTTTTTATACCTACTACTAGATCTGGAGTCCACTTCCCTTTTATGAGGTTGTCTAGCTTCAAGCCTTAGAGCCTTTTCTTGATATTCTAGGAGTGATAGATCCTCAAAAGGTGCAAGCATTTGACGATGATGTCCCTTCAACCGATTTGCAAATAAGTGAACCAACTGATCTTCTGGTGGAGCTTTGTCTCCCAACAACGTGCATTCTCCGTGGAATTTATCGATTATCTTTATTATCGGAGCATCTTATTCAGTAGCTTCTAGAAAGGCGCTCAACAAGCCAACCCGAGCTACTGCTGGGCAGAACTGTGCTTTAATCCGCTATTTGAATGCGTCAAAGTCAGTGATGTTGTCGCGGTTCCTAATCCACCAACTCATAGCTGCCCTTGCATAAATGTCACTGCCAAACTCACTTTGTATTCCTCGGGTACTTTTTCCTCATCAAAGACCACTTCCATGTGGCTCAGCCACCCATCTACTTCAATGTCAAAGCTTTCTTTGAAATTAGGAACTTCACTTCTACGTACTGCTTTCAACCACTTTTCTGAACTCAATTCATGACCCTCGTGTTCGGCATGATGATTCATTTGTGTTGGGGGTACAATAGTTGGAGTCTCTCATGGCTTCACCCCTCCTTGCAATGTGTTACCCAATGTTGCAGCAACTTCCTCTTGTACTATATCGGGTATTACTCTTCTTATGGCAGCATCAATCATCTCTTGCATGTGCTCATCACATATAACATGGTTGGTTGAGGCACTTGACCTTGACCTCATACTATCAACATTATCCTCTCGTGCTCTTCTACCACGTGGTGCCTCAGCTGGCACACTTACAGATTCACTGTGATGAACCGGAACATTCGAATTTGTTCTCTCCTCAAACATGTCTACTACCTATAGTAGTAGTAACACTAATCAGAATACTATGAATCTTAAGAGTTAGAGAGAGAACAATCATTTATAAGGAGTCACACTGAGGATTGGAAGGTAGTGTCTTTACCCACAATCCTGACTATGCATATGATTTTAAATCCATTAAAACCATATGTTAGTAATTTCAAAAATCTTTTGAAAACTTAAATGTCCTTTTAAAACCAACCCGGACTGGGTTGTAGTTAGGTTGAACTATCATGTCTCATCTCAAGTCACAAGTGTCCTTGTTGTCAACCTAAGCTGTGATACCAATCTGTAACGACCTGAGTTTTAAGTAACCCAAGACGTCACTAGTCTAAGGACCACACAATGGGTCCCATCAGTTAGCCTGACAACAACTTCACAAATAGGACCTTGCAACAAGAAGCACGAAGAAATAATGAAAACATCCAACTTGTCATTTTGAAAACATTTAAATAACAACCCTACATGCAGTTAGTATGTATATCCCAAAACGACACTTCAAAACATGACACCGGAACAATTGTCTTAAAACTTCACCCTGAAATCAACATGTGTACACAGTTGCACACAACCAACAAAAGACTCGCTTGCAAGCGATTAGTATCAAAAATAGTCCAACCAACCCTTGGTTTAACACTGCCTCGGCTGCCCACTTCCTGTAGCTGACATCCCTGAAGCATTCCCATGATCGGCATTACCTAAAAAGATTCGATTTAAAACCGTTAGCTACCGATCATAATCTATCTATGAGAGATTATATCAACACATCATAACACAACAAATATATTCAGATACCATATACCGTGCTTATGAGATGATATCATGCTTTTATGAATGATGCACGTGAATGCAGTATGAAATTTACAATTTGCGATCCCGGAACAAATCCGGAATCATTACTTATACGGT
Organism: Fagopyrum homotropicum; assembly: GCA_033239125.1. Classification (NCBI taxonomy): domain Eukaryota; kingdom Viridiplantae; phylum Streptophyta; class Magnoliopsida; order Caryophyllales; family Polygonaceae; genus Fagopyrum; species Fagopyrum homotropicum. The sequence continues at coordinate 139,895,205 of BSWB01000003.1, read as the reverse complement.
TCTGGCTTTGGTGTGAGCTCACCATTGCACATATTAGGTTAATTCAGACATTTGCTCTTAGGTCGTAACCAGACTGATCAAGTCTACGGGCCAGGCTTTCTCGTGGCGGGTTATGGTCTTAACCCGTAGCCACATGCAACATTTTCCCATTCATGTTAATGCAAAATTTACCATTTTAATTAGGTGTGCGACACGAGCCTGAAGTCCATCAGACTCGGTGTCATTCTTGTACAAACGCAAGTGATCCGGGCTTGGCCGAGCTCCAGCATTCACTGCAATAGCTAGCGACCTGGCTAATGGTTAGCTCAGAGTCTTAAACAATTTACATACTATTGACTTTTACAGGTCATCATCATATCACACGTCTCAACAGGCTTACCATGTCATACATTATCATTCTTCAACAAGCTTATCATGTCATTTAATAGCACGCCTCAAAAGGCTAACACATGTTCATTTAACCATTTCTCATAACCATGACATGATAATAATTATAACAACATTAAGCATGCCTTACACATCATAACGTCATTTTCATCATAAAACACATCAAGCATGCTTCACACATGACACATTTCAATGCATATCAACATTCACATTTCAACACAACAAGGCATTTCAAAACAACAACACATATCAACACAGTGAGATATAAATCTCTCAGGCACGATTTCTGCAGATCGAAGCTAAGTAAGTCCGAAGACTTACCTGGATACGCTTACTGAGCAACTAAATTGTAGTTAGTCTACCGTCTTCAACACCACCTGTCGAAAATATCATATTCCTCGTATTAAACTTCTTGCTTCAAACATCAATTAAATTCATTCTTTTGAATTTAATTAGCTTATAGCATTTTCTAGATTCACAATTTAATTAATTAATCTTTAAGTAATTAAATAAATTTTATTAGAATAATGTTTTGCCCGCACATAGTTTCTCAACCCATCTATCATCAGATCTTATCAAACAAATATCCCATAATCACCCGAATAATGTAACGAGCATAATATAATTTCCAATTATCCATTTTGACTAGCCTACGGTCAATTTAGGCCAAATCGCAATACGGAAAATGAATAAATTCATAACTTATTCGTTACTAACCCGATTGACGATCCGAAAGAAGATTCGGAATAACAACGACGTTGGCTATGCTCGGACACCTTCAAATCCACCGGAACTTGGACGGCGCCACCAGCCAAACAACTAATATGCTCGACCAGCCCTTTATGTGCTCGGAAAAACACAAACTCGGTACCGATATGAAGAGGATGAAGAGAGGAATCCGAAAACTCAAACGGATTTGAAATCGGATTAGAAACGGGGAGTAGATCTGAATTTGAAGGTTGCGAGAAATCAGAGCTTTTACGAGGAAACGTGAAAGGAAACGAATTAATAAAAGAATTTCCGCTATTTATAGCGAAGACGATAATTATCCTTTTACCGATCCGAAGGCGGTTTGAGCCCCTTCTCCAAACTTCTGGAAATTGGAATAATAAATCTGACATATTGTGTGGATAATTATTCCGCAACTTACTCGAAAAACGCTTATTCCTAAGCCGTCTCTCTTAGCCGCTAAGAAACGAAATAGCGACTCTTTTTTGTCATTTTGCCTTTTCATGTTATTTCATATTTAGAACGTATCCGATGTCTTGATCATTGCTCTCAACTGCAGTTTTATTAATTGAAGCTCCCAAATGCTCCTAATAATACCAGAGGGTAGAAATTATTCCCCGGAGGAAAAAGTGAAAATTTCCCCATAAGTCAAAAGTTACGTCAGGATCATGACGGTGGAATTCATACTCGTTATCTACACACTATTCGCGAGTTATGGGTCGATTGATATCGATGATTAACTTAATCACCCTTAATCATCCTTTATTAGGATTCGAAAATCTTAACTTATACATATAGGGCGTACTACATGACCTCCATATTGGTTGAGAGCATGGTTATCGAACGGTGATTTTGAAAACATATTTTTGTTTGGTCACTACCTTCTTAACACGCTCCCTTCTCATCATCACCTTCTCTCTAGTCCGGTACGCCGTTGCCAGGCTTTTTACGAAGGGACTTATTTATCTAGTTCCGTCATGCCTACCGCGAGGCGAATAAAACTGTGGATTATTTAGCTAGTTTATCTTATAACTTGTCTATTGGTTTAAGTGTATCGATTGACCCTTTTGTATATATAGTGGTGACTTAGCCTATTTTTTTTATGGAATGCACGGCTAGATGCGTAGAGGGTACCGAACCTCCTTCTAACAAAATAAATAAATGTCGTACTTTACACTTTTTTCATGATATTTGATTAAATATACAATAAATTGTTTACATACAAGTGCCATTTGTTGATAGATTAATAACTTGTGCAAGTCTTATAGGAGTTAACTAATGAAGGTTTTTTGAGGAAATTTTTGGATAAAAGGGTTTTAACCTGCATACATATTTCGGACTTTTAACCCGGATAGAAAATTACGATTGTATTGCACCGAACCGGGTCTACTGAGAGACAAAATCACATTATAGTCGTTGCATCATATAGGGCAAATCCGTCAAGTCCGTCTCACTATTTGTCCAATCCTGCTCAATCATGATGTTGGCTACGCTCGGACACCTTCAAATCCACCGGAAACTTGGACGGCGCCACCAGCCAAACAACTAATATGCTCGACCAGCCCTTTATGTGTTCATATACATATTTCGGACTTATTTCCCTTATTATATCTTTCCTAGAATAGTTTACACAATTATATGATCTTTATGTATAAATTTCTTTCTAATAAGTTAAAATATTACATAGATATACACTCAATTCATCTTCTCTTTCTCCTTCATCCATCAAGTCCGTCTTCACATTGTATCTGAACACGGGCTCTAATATCGATTATGATGACATGATTTATGACACTAGTTTAGGCACTCTTTTAGATAGTTTTCCTTTCCATTCATGCATGTTTCCGCATTAGTTCGTGACGTTTATGCTTAATTCATGCATATTGTCGAAATAGACGTCTACACGGGCTTTTGTCGGTTTTGAAGGTATTTTGGGGAGCTTTTGGACTTAATCAATACATTCGAGGATTATTCCTTGTGATGACACACTTCCAGACTCATTAAGGAGCAAGCTAGGAGCAAAGGAGAACACATAGGACCTTGTTGGTGCATGTCTTGCACCAACTCATGACTTGGTGATCCAAGGAGAGTTTTTGGTGAGAACCACAGCCCAAAGGAAAATCTCGACCGTGGTTTTGGCCGTGGTTTCTTCTGGACAGCCTTGACACGTGTCCCACGATCTCTTTGTCCGACCCTTGCTTTTTGGTGGAGTACTTAAGTGGTCCTGCAGGCTGATTTTGAGGATCTTCTTCCTTTTTGGACCCTTCTCCTCTAGCTCTTCTCCAACACTCCTCCATTGTAGCTTCTCTTCAAGGCACCCTTGTGGTTGTGCTTGGGAGAGATTAGTGTCGATTTTAGTTTTAAAGTGAGATTTGAGTGGTTTTGAGTGAGGTTCCCTTTGTTGACAACTTGCAGCAACTCTTGGAGCCTTTGTAAGACTTGGTAACTTCTATTCTAGCTTTATAATGTCTTTTCTTTGGTTCATCCTTCATTATCTAGCTATGACTTGCAAGCATGCTCTATTTATGAAGTTTGATCTTGATTTGTCTGTTGTTTGCTGAATAGATGTGATTCTAGGGTGAAGGAATGATGTTTATGCTTTGGACTATGATTGTATGGACTTCCATGTTAGCTGAGGATGGATTCGTGTTCGAAACCCCAACTCAGACCCAAACCACGGCATGTTCATCTAAAATCTCGACCGTGGTTTCTCATGATCAGCCCGTGGTTTTCTCTATTGTGCTTATATTGATGAATCTGGATGTTAGGATGTAGATGTGTTGAAATCCTAGTGTTTTTTGAGCCTATTCTAACTTAGGGTGACCCTTTGTTAGCAAGCTAAGTGAGGAATGAGACTTACCCGGTAATTTCCTCTCTTAGATACATAAGATGATGAACCCTAGGTAGTAGTGAGCCAAAAAAGCCGCTATTGGATTGAGTGTGCTAGGATTGTTGCCTAAGACCTACCTTTTCCGAGACTTACCCGGTAAGGAGGGGTTTGACCCTTAGGTAGTGGCCTGTTTGTGTAGAATTCCCGTCCTTAGGTTCCTTGAGACTTACCGGTAATAGGACCTTAGGTTCGAGACTAGTGGAGCATGAGACTTACCCGGTAATTGTTCCCATTAGAGAAACACCCAACTCCGAACAACCGCAGTTTTCCTTTGATCTTTAGAAGCATGAGTCCATTGTCATAATCGAAATTCCGAATCTCTAGAATCCGCATTTCTTACCTCTTACCTCTTACCTCTTATCTCGTGTTTGTGTGTTTGTTTGCTTGTTTGATTTGCATATTTTTGTTATCCTTGTCTGATCACCCAAAACCAACAAAAAAATATCGTGTTTTGCACTTTCTTTATTCCTCATCTCATCTTAGTTTAGATTTGCACTATCTTTGATCATTGAATGACTTGATTTCACCCCATTCCTTGTGTTCGACCTCGGAATACTTTCCTTCCTACATAACGATCCATACACTGCGGGTTTCGCTAGGTAGTTTAGGAGATTAGATCGAGTTTATAAAGGTAAAGCTTTTTGTGCTACATCTCTAGCGTAACAGATTATACAAAAACACAAAAGATATTTCTCATGACAAACACATACCCATGGGAGAAAAACACCCATCCACTTTATCTCCATCATTCCAATCAACCGGGTACAATCACGGTGTTGCGACAATTGGAAGAGGACAACTACATGACCTGAACAACTTCCATGGAAATGACCCTCACAATTAAAAACAAGTTCGGCTTTATTAATAGAAGTCTTACCAAACCTAGCAACAAATCGTCAAAAGGAGTTACAATGGGAAAGATGAAATATGCTCGTGAAAACCTAGCTTCTTGGATCAATGTCCAAGAAGATCTCTAAGAGCTTCATCCGCGCCAAAGATGCAAAAGGTATTTGGGTCGAACTCAAAGAACGTTTTTCACATACCTTAATAAACTCAAAGCCTTATGATATGACAAGGATGCACTCAACATTTTCCATCCTTGTACGTGCAAAGCTGCTAAGTCCATAAAAATCTTAATGGAGACACAAAAGACAATGAAATTTTTGATGAAGTTCTCAAAAAATTTGCCCAAACTCGATCTGCCGTCATAGTTGTGGATCCTTTACCACATGCTACCTAGTCAGTAGTCTTCTCCGGGATCTTCTGTATTAGAAAAAGATAGATATGAATAATTTGTTAGCTTATTTTTAGCATCAGTTTTTGTTTTTATCTACAACTTTACTTTTGCTACTGGGTTGTATTTAAGAATTTGAAACTACGTTCAATAAACACACAATTCACAATCTACCTATTCTTCATGGTATCAGGCTTCTAGATCCACAAAACCAAATTTCAAACCAACTCAATGGCGGCTGCACCAAAAACAATCACTATTGCATCCCCATACTACCTACACTCATCTAACCATCCCGGTCTCACTATTTGTCCAATCCTGCTCAATCATGACAACTATAAAAATGGTGTGTTGCAACGACGAATGGGTTTTCCGTCAAACACAAACTCGACTTCATCAATGGGACGATTATTGAACCCGCAACAACCTCAACTGAATATCCATACTAGATAAGTGTCAATTCGATGCTCGTTGGATGGACACTAGCGGCCATCGATTAAACGGTTCGTAAGCCGGTGTCCTATTTTGCTACCGCAAAGGCATTATGTGATGACCTCAAAATACGATTCGATGTTGCAAACGGTCCTAAGTTAATGCAAATCCATTAGGAGTTATCTCATTGCCATCACGATGGCGACAATATTGCCTCTTATTTTGGGCATCTCAAGAAATTATGGGACGAGATCCATACCAATCAAACAGTTGTTTGCTCTTGTGATTGCAATCATGGAAACAAATTAAAGAAGAAGGAAGAAGAGGAAGTTCACCAATTCCTGATCAAACTCGATGACGCGACCTTTTCATTACTTCGATCAGCTATAGTGGCGCAAGAACCACTACCTAAACTCAACAAGGTCAATTCCATGGTAGTCCATGAAGAACGCTTAAAAACGATTGTGCATAGCCGTGATCCACGTGCAGATACAACTGCGTTTAGTGCATCTCAAACCACACGCACATCTCCGCCAAAACAAGACAAGAGTAAATTATTCAGCATTCACTACAACAAGCTTGGACATGATACGACTAGTTGTTTCAAAATCATCAACTATCCGAAATAGTGGAACAATGGTCGGGGTGTGTCCAATCCAAAAAACAGCGCTTCACCAAAACAAACCCCTCGCCCTTCTCCCTTAGGAAAGGCGGTAACGATGATTCATGGTCACACTATCGGCGGTATTACAGATGCACAGCGGGCACATCTATTCGATTCCTTTAAGACATCATGCTAATGCCGCTTTTGACACGGTTTCAAGTATAGTCACTCTCTCATGGATCCTTGACTCTGGCGCATCGTTCCACATGGCGGGAGATTCGACATTATTGTTTGATCTTTATGATGTCAAAGCAACACTTATCAAACTTCCTAACGGAAGTCGAGTTAGTGTTACTCAAGCCGGTTCCGTCACATTAACAAATGAATTTTGTCTTCCATGAGTTCTTTGGGTTCCGGGCCTTGATTGCCATCATCGGTCTTTGAATCAACTATCGACAGATTTAAACATTATTATCATTCTATGTGATAAGCTTTGTGTTTTACATGACCGTACTTCGAGGACGGTAATTGGTGTGGGTGAAGCACAAAACAGAGTGTATTGGTTGTGTCGGATGGTATCTCCTCCTACGTCCTCAACTTGCCTAGCCACCCTCCAAGCCCAACCCATGTTACTCCACCGGCGTCTCGGTCATTCTTCGCTCATTTCCTTTTCAGATAAAACACTGATCACCATTGTGATATTTGCTTCCGAGCAAAACGAACTCGTCTTCTTTTTCCCACTAGTTCGTCTACTACATCTTTTGTGTTTGAACTCGTTCATTTGAATATTTGGGGTCCATATCGAATAAATTCTACATCTGGTTGTTTGTATTTTGTCACAATTCTTGATGATTTTTCAAGTTCTAGATGGGTCTATCTTATTAAATACAAAAGTGAGATCTGAAGAATTATTGAGAATTTGTGTGCTCTTATCAGCACTCAATTTCATACCACGGTTAAAATTTTTCGTAGTGACAACGCACCAAAATTTCATGCTCTTCGACCCTTACACAAAAATGAATACTTCCTGAAACCACATGTCCATGCACACCGCAACAAAACGGTAAGGTCGAGCATAAACACTAACATATCCTAAATTTGGCACGGATGTTAATGTTTGACGCTCATGTACCTAAAACTTATTGGGGGAATGTGTTTTAGCCGCTTGATATCTTATTAATCGTACTTCAACTCCAATTTTTCACAATAAAACACCATATAAAATACTTTATGTGTGTTCTTAGGTTACCATACTCACAAAAAGGCATGCGGATGATGGATCTTAACTCCAACAAGATTTTTGTCTCTTGTGATGCCACGTTTTTCGAACACCAATTTCCTTTTTTGGATGCTACACCCGCCTCCTTTGAACCCATATACCAAAATTCAGATGCCCATGACAACCCCCATGAAATTCTACTTGCCCCAAACCCCCTCCCACGTCATTAATAACCCCCTATCCCCCTTCAACTACTCAGAACCCTAGCTCCCAAAGTAACACTATTCTGCCAAATTCTCCCCCAGCGAAAGGTTGGACTACACGCCACCCAAAACGCCAAGCCCACCTAACCGACTACCGAATGCCGCTCAATAGAACAATGCAATCGCATTTTTGGTTATCCCGCTCCGTCTTCAGGTACATTTTATCCCATCGCTACTCTTATTAGGTTATAATAATCAATCAATCCCCTACATTTGTATATGTTCTCAGGAACTTACGCGCAGAAGTTGATGCGAAGTCTTACTTGGAGACAATGAAAAATCCAAATGGCAGGCAACCATTAAAGACAAGTTGCATGTGTTAACTTGCAATCAGACTTGGGACAATGTGGATCGTCCTCAACATCGAACACCAATTGGCACTCAACAGGTGTTCAAAACTAAACTCAACGTTCAGGAAATGGTTGATCGATATAAAGCAAGGCTTGTAATTCTGGGCAATCGACAGATGAAAGGGGTTGATTTTGTTAAAACATATGCGCCGGTGGCTAAACTTGTGACTGTCAAAGTGTTTCTTTCGGTAGTGGTAGTAAAAGGGTGGTCATTACATCAAATGGATGTTCATAACGCCTTTTTGCACGTCGATCTCAACGAAGAAATTTACATGAATCCTCCACCCGATTACCAACTTCCGGTAAACAAAGTCTGCCTTTTTCGAAAGTCCTTGTACAATTTACATCAAGCACCACAAAATTGGTTCTCTGAACTCTCTTCCACTCTCAAGTCATATGAGTTTGTTTAATCTTATGTTGACTATTCACTGTTTACCTATAACAAACAGGATATGTATCCATGTTCTTGTCTACATGGATGATTTAATTGTTACAGGTAACAATGACATTACAGTTGAACGGTTCAAGAATTACTTGCACAATTGCTTTCATACGAAAGATATAGGTCCCCTTCGTCTTTTTTCTGGGCATCGAAGTAATACGAACACCGGACGACTTGGTTCTAATTCAGCGAAAATATGTGCTAATCTAGATGAAGCGGTCTTGCTAGGTTGTAAACCATCGGACTTCCCTCTACCAACTTCACACAACTTGCAAATGGACATAAGTTCCTTGTTGATCAAATCAGATAGATATCGTCGCCTAGTTAGGCGGTTGATTTACCTTACGATTACAAGGCCGGATATCTGCTACAATGTTCATATGCTTGCTTAGTTTATGCAACAACCTCGACAAGCTCATTGGACTGCTGCATTGCGTATCCTCATACATCTCAAAAGCAATCCCACTAAGGGTATATTGCTCTTGGTTAATAATGACCCGTGTCTCCTGCGTATTGTAATTTTGACTATGTTGAATGTTTGATCACAAGAAGGTCTACCATTGGCTATTATGTATTGCTTGGGAATTCACTGGTGTCTTGGAAAACAAAGAAGCAGGTTATAGTCTCATGCTTGTCTACAGAAGCCGAATACAAGGCCATGACCACCACAACTTGTGAATTACTTTGGCTCCGAAATATGCTACAATTGCTTGGTGTTCAACAAACACTTCCGATGGTTCTATTATGTGATAATCAGTCTGCTATGTACATCGCTTCCAATCCGATGTTCCGTGAACGCACCAAACACATAGACATCAACTTCCGCACAGTTAGAGACTAGTTGCAACTTCATCATTTGCAGACAACATATGTTCGCTCTATAGAACAATTAGCATACATTTTAACAAAAGCTTTATCAACCAAACAATTTTGATACCTGCTGTCCAAGCTTGGTGTTGCTTCATCCAGCTGCTCACAAGCTTGCGGGGAGTGTTACCCAGTCAGCAGTCTTCTCCGGGATCTTTTGTAACATAAACTAATAGATATGAATAATCTGTTAGCTTATTTTTAGCATTGGTTTTTGTTCTTATCTACATTTTTACTTTTGCAAATGGGTTGTATTTAAGAAACCTGAAACTACGCTCAATAAGCACACAATTCACAGTCTACCAATTCTTCACGTAACTTAAGATTTGTGTTTGGCATGGCCCACCAACATGAGATGCAAGATGAAGCATCCAAAGGCAAGACTTCAATAACCACTAAAATCACCGCATTTTCTATCAAACAAGGAACTCGTTATAAAGTTACATCAAAATATTGTGAGAAATGCAACTTAAATAACCATAATAGGCTAGTGTATGACACAATATACATGCACATTCTACAATGAAAAGGGTCACACCCATGATTATTGCCGCAAGAAGGTCATGGAGGAAGACAAGCTTAATTTAACCATCAACTACGCAAGAAACACTTTGGGGGGCTTGCACTTAGTCAAACCAAATGCCAACGCATGATTGAGCTCCTAGCGAAAATGCAATCAATGTCAACCATCACTCCTAGTGATCCTAAACAAACCATCAAGATGCTTAATGCTCAAACATCGACCAACCTAATCGGTAACATCTCTAACTATGAGGATTTTTCAAGTAAAGCTCCCTCTTTATTACACCTCAATAAACATAATCTTTGGATAATGTATAGCAGTGCGACTAGTCGTATTGTTTGCGATATTAACTCTCTTACAGATTATTCACCTATTCGCAATAAACATGTGCGTATACCCGATGGTAATTCAACCCTTGTTTCATATAAGAGTAGTATGTATATCTCGTACATTCAAATTAACTAACGTGCTTTGTGTCCTTGATTTTTCAATCACCCTTATTTTCATTAGCAAACTTGCTTTTGATTCCTTTTACATAATCATCTTCCTAAAATAAGTTTGCTTTGTTTATGACTTTCGATCAGGGAGGATGATTGGGACGAAAATTGAACGACGAGGCTTGTATTGTCTTGATATGTTGCAAGCCAATTCCTGCAATGCAATGACTACTACGATAACCCCTCCATGGCACTTTAGGCTTGGCCATTCGTCATCCAAAACGATCTTCGTATTTTCCATTTTTGAAATTTAAAAATTATGACACAAGAAATTGATCCAATTGTACAGTTGCAAAACAAATTCGTACCGTTTCCATTACATATTTCACAAGCTCAAACATGTTTTGATTTAGCACACATGGATATATGGGGCAGTTATGATGTTCCATCTCTTTATGATACACGTTTTTTTATTTATTATTGTTGATGATTATTCACGCTTTACATTGATTTTCCTTATGCATCCTGACACTCGCAATATCATCATTACATTTTCTAATCTCTTTGAAAATCAATTTGGAAAAATAATCAAAGTTGTTGAAAGTGACAATAACCCCAAATTTAAATGTACGGACTCTTAGGGTGTGTTTGTTAAGCTATTGTGCAACACTAGTGTAAAGTGTTGTGTTGTGTTGTGTTTTGAACCAAAAAACTGGGATTTGGGAGTGTGTGTGTGTTTCAAAAAGGCTAACGGGTGTTTGCTAGCAAAATGCTAGTGTTTCGAACATGTGACGGGCACGTGAGACATCTTTAGGGGTTTTTTTTGTTTCTCGCTTTCTAGTTTATGGGTAAAACTGAGGAAGAACGAAGACAGCAGCGAAGGGCGAATTAACCTATGCGAAGGAGAAGGAGAAGGGAGAACAAAGGGGGAGAAACACAAACAAGCTAAAGGAAATCGATTCACTCAGGTAATTCTCATTCCTAGATTTACTTGTTTAGATTTTCATGAATCGATTTGTGTATCTCCATTTTTGGTTTTTAGGGTTTCGTTAGGGATTGATGGGTGAGGGACTGGATGATTTGTTTGAGCAATGCTTCTGGTTTTAGGGTTTCATTATGAATTGAGAAGGAGATAATGCTCCGATTTGTATCTATTTTCCTATATGTTAGTTTCTGCTCAAGTAGCTCACAAATGGCAAGTATGTTGATGTTTAGGTTTTACTGAACTCATTGTTAGGCATTTAAGCATTGTCAAGTTGGCTTGGTTTTACAGAAATTTTAGGGTTTTTGTTCATGTTTGGAGCAATGACTTCTTCAAATTTCCCTTTGTAATGTCTTGATCAGTAGCATCAGTACATTTGCTAGTTTTGTTCATGTTTGCTAGCCTTGCAATGTTTTACAAAAATTAACCATGCTCAATGTATGTGTTGTTTGTGTGTTGGTATGTCTTGATCAGTAGCATCAGTACATTTCCTGGTTCAGTAGCATCAGTACATCTGTTGGGTTAGCCATGCTCAATGTATGTGTTGTTTGTGTGTTGGTATGTTGTTGCTGAGCTAACACAGTGTTGTTTGATAAAACAGTTGTTGAAATGGTGAGTCAACCCTCAGATGATTCTAGTGATGAGAGTGTGAACGAGTTTATCGAGGAGGCTATTGAGGATGAAATGATGGATTATGCTTACGAATTTAATGATAGCTTAAGGTCATTACGGGACTATGTCACTAGCTTAAGGCAGACGAAGAAGAATCTGGCGAATGAAGTCCATGGACTACGCCACAATCTTGGATATAAGAGGGTTTTGGTCGACTCTTTAGAGCGTGAGGTTATTCGACTGAAGGAGCGAAACAAGAAGGTTGAATATCATAGATTGAATGCATTTGTATTGGGATTTGTCATTGAGATTTTTCTTGTCATTTAGGTAATGTATTATTGACTTGGTAATGTTTGTAAGACACCATATTCTGCTTATGGCATTTGTGTTATGAACTAATGTTGCTAATGCTTGTAATATATTTGTGTTATGAACTAATGTTGGTAATGCTTGTAAAACATTTGAGTTATAGAATGACTTATGAAATGTAAGGGTAAAATTATGAGATACGATAATAACTTGCTAATTGGCACATTTCATAATACGACACATAAAGAAAAGGAATGATCCTCATAAGTACTTGCAAATACTGTAAACAAAAGGAATGATCCTTATAAGTTTAATACAATCTTAAATATACTAAACCCTTCTAGAACTCCAAATTGTATTCGCTATATGATCACGAATATGGCTCATCCATCCAAAGTTTTGGTCATCATCTTGTTCTCCTTCTTCCTCCACTTGTTCTCCTTGTTATGTATTGGATATGAGGATTTCGTCCTCGTCTTCAGAAAGATCATCATATCCAGAATATAAGCGAATGAAGTGGTTTAGTGCGAAACAAGCCATATGAATATCCATTTTGGTGTAGTCTCGGTAACATGGCATTATGGATAACAACTTCCATCTCTTCTTGAGAATGCCGAAACAACGTTCTATACAACTCCTTAAGAAGAGTGTGCCCGATTAAACGCTTCTTTCTTATTACTCGGTGGCTCAATGCCAAACTTGTTTAGGTGGTAACGAACCTAGGAATACAGAACCAGAAACCCCGATCTATGTGCATAGCCTTTGTCGCACAGGTAATACTTTCCAGATGGCGGATGTGGGAAGTTTTTATCCGGGTTACATATGGCCTTATCGAGAACCTTTGCGTCATGAGCAGATTCTTCCCAACCAGATAGAACAAAGGTGAATAGCATATTAAAATCACAAACGGCGAGTACATTGAAGGTCACCAAACTTTTTCGACCTCTGAATGGACCTTGATCAAGCTCTTTGATGCACACGTTAATGTGTGTGCCGTCTAGACAACCAATACAATCTTGTAGATGCACGGTTCAGTGTGACGAACATACACAAAGGTAAAGAATAAGTAAAATTAATGTACCTTGAAGTAATCTTTATATCTAGAATCTGCAGTAATATGTGTTGGTGTCCTATGAAAATTGGTGTTTCTTGGTCGTATCATATCACGTACTAGACCTTGGCCTCCATTCCTACAAGTTATGGAGTCTAGAACTTCATGGAATGATCGATCCACGGTTTCAGTTGACCTTTGAAAATGCTCAGCAACAACACGAACTGAACTTCCTTGAGCAAGGGTGTACATAAATAAGCCAACTTTCTCAAGCACTGAAACTTCTCTTGATGGAGTGAGCCCATGACTTTGTTCTAGCTCGTTGCATAGTCGTAAAAGGACTTTGGCATCCATTCTGAACATGTTAACATTACGAATATGATGTCCCTGCACTATGTCCTCCATCCACATCCTTCCTCGCTCGTACTCTGTGTAGCAAGGCTGTTTGAACATGTGTGTGTAGAAATGTTCAGCCAACAGGACATTTTCGCTTTGTATCCCTTCATGACATTTAACAAGTTTGTGGGCAAGCCTACGAGAACGTAATGTCCCGGATTCACTATATGTGCTATCAACAGACGTGATGTTGTCTTCAGAAGAGGAACTTGACATTTCTGACTAAAAATCCCTAACCTGCAAATCAACGAGCAACCATAAAATGGTGAACAATCTAATTTCTGAACAACATTGCAAATGAAAATTATTATCATAAAAAAAAGGAACAAGCTCAGATTTGATATCATAAAACACAACACACCAACCCTAAAACAGGGTACAATTCTCAAACCCTAAAAACAAGCAACAACATTAGTTTAGAAACTTAAAACACACCAACAACCAATTTTTAGTTTAGAAACTCTAAACAAGCTCAGTTTGAAATCATGAACACAATTACTTCTCGCTCTTCTCGAATTTCAATGTCAATCACTTTATTATTTCATCGTCATCATCAAAGCAGTTAAGAAAGATCTTCATCAACGTCTTTGATTTGGTAACAGATATAGAAAAACACCACAGTGGGGTTCCCTTCACCAATAAACCCCGTTGGATCATCCGACGAATGATGTCTGCACAAGCCTTCACCTTATCTTCATTGGCCTGGTACCTAGAGCTGACTTCTTCTTGAAAGAGTGCAACCAATTTGTCACTCTTTGCTCTACTATGTGCCAGATGTCCTTCAAACCTAGATGACCCAACTGATTATCTTCTTTTCCTCTTAACTGTTTGCTTCTCACTTGTAATTCTAGCCTCTAGAGTTGGTAAGGGTGTTTGAGTAGGCTGAATTGGATCATCATTGCAATCTGCTCCAACACCAGAGTGACTTGATGCTCGATCATTTGTGACAGTCTCTACAAAAGTGCGAAAGAATCCCCTCTCTGTTCCAAGGCCTTCTAAATCAACACAGATGTCTCATTTTCAGTCTCATGCTCATCAAGTCGGGGACTTAATTCAACATCCATTGCAGCTGACCTCACTAATCGCCTAGTAGCCACATTTTCACAGATTAGAGAATGCAAAATCTCTTCATATGCGGCATCCATTCCCTTCGTTATGAATTTCTTACAATTTGCGTCTTCCTGAAATAAGTAACGTAATTCAGAATACTTAAAAACCTCTACATGATCCAATACATAAATAATAATGTAATGATTATTGCAAATGTACCATAATCTTCCGATCCCACCATTCTTGAGAAGCAGTGATCGTGCGTGTGCTTTCATCCCAACCAAGGCCGGTCTCTGCATTCCTAAGCAAATTTTAGGCCTTGAAATCCTTTTTCGTGGCCTCATATTTATTCTTACAAACATCCTTGACTCCCGTTGTTCCTGCCCTCTTAAAAAATTCCTCACTAATTATACCTAGTTGTACGCTTGCTTTCCATTCTTTCGTTGATAAGCATGAAGAATTTCAACAAGAAGTCTCACCAACTGATTGTTCCATGCATAGTTAGGACCCCTAATACGACTTTGTGAAGCATTTTTTACCATCCTAGCTAACCACAAAAACAAGTTCAAGTCATACAGATAAGAAGACACCAATCAATAAACCCTAAACATAATTGTGATCAATTAACGGATAATCTCTAATTAAAACCAAATTGCTTCACATACTGATCATTGTAAACATCAATCAATCTAAACCTAAATCTAATTCAAACTTCACAAATAACCCGCAAATGTTCTAACCTCACAGAAAAATCACAAGAAAATCACAAGAAAACAACTTGCAGAATATGAAACTTCACAAACAACTGAAATCAATTTTTCATATACCTGATGAGAACGTTAATTTCCAATCCAAAAGCTCCAATTTCAGATCTAGGCCAACCGAATAAGCACAAAAAAAATCACAAGAAAATAGTAAATTTATGCATTGTGAATGATAAAATCGCAACGAAGCCCAGAGAGGATGAACAAACCTCGACTCAAGGCTTCTTCGATGGCGAACTGTTTGGTTATGCAGATTCCTTAGTGTGTTCAATGGAGGCAAATCACCACAGAGAGAACGAAGGAAGGAGAGGAGAAATGACCCTAAAAAAAATTAGGAACTCTTTATATAGATGGTGGAGAATGTAAATAGGTGGAAAGGACAGTACCATTTTTGGCCTTTTACCCTTGAAACACACACGCAGGAAACACAACCGTAGTATCCCCAACGGTTTTAAAAACACACCTACAAAACACTTTACTCTAGTGTTATTATGCATAGGAAACATTGGTTAACTGATCCGGAAACAAAGAACACCACCAAACTCTGGTGTTTGGTGCTTAGCAAACACACCCTTACTATTCTAAAGGCATTTTGTTTCAAACTAGTTGTTTTAACACACCACAATAAAATAGAGTGTTGAACAACAACATCGTCATTTACTAAATGTGGATACATCACTCCTTTTTCAAGCTTCTTGATCAAATTTTTTTTGAGGATGCCATCCTCACCTCGGATGCCACACCCATTCTCAAAAACAAAACCCCATTTGAGATAATGTTTTCCAAACCACCCGCACACTTACATCTTTCCATTTTTGGTTGTCAATGTTTCGTATCTACCCATCTCCTATGACCAAGCAAGTTTGATTAAGAGTTGTAAAATGCATCATTATTGGGTACCCCATTGGCACCAAAAGTTACAAGTTTTACAACACCAAACAAAGGAAAATATTGGTCTCTCCTAATAGTGCTTTATGAAATGAATTTCCTTATTCAGCTATATGTATGCATCCAACACATAACAACTTTATTTCCTCCACCTACCACTTTGGACTTCATAATTGATGAAAACCTAAATGCTTCCGCTCAACTTGATCACAAAGACTCACCTATCACGAACCTAATTTCACTTACTCCTCTCACCTCAACCTTGGTCCCAACCCCACCAACTAACGCTACAACAGCCCTTGAACCACCCACTCACTCCCTTGATGGACCACTAGACCCACTAAGTTATCATCTGCATTGCAGGACTTCCATATCGAGACAATACTGTCTTCTCGACTGAAACCATCCTCCTTGAGTAATATCATTCAGACTACCTCTTGTCATATTTTATCTTCAGCTTTTATCATACGATCGTATTTCACCTACCTATAAACATTTCATAGCTACTATCACTGTTGAGAGAGAGCCAAATTTTTATACGCATGCTCCTCATGATCCATAATCGCAAGACTTCATGTCCACTGAGATTAAGACTCTCGAAGTCAATTATACCCGAAGCTTGGTACCTCTTCCTCCTCATAAGAAGTCTAGTAGATGTTAGTGGGTATATGAAATCAAATACAATACTGGCGGGACAGTTGAAGGATAATAAAGTTGGTCTCGCTGCTAAAAGATATAGTCAAGTTGAAGGTATAGACTACCGTGAGACTTTCGCCCCCGTCGCAAAGCTCACAACCGTACGCATTCTCCTAAGTTTGGTTGCCATTCAAGGATTACTTGCACCAATTGGATGTCAAGAATGAAATTCGCAACGGTGATTGACAAGAGGATATTTACATGAAGTTACCACAATGCTTTTGGCGGAAAGGGGAGACACGAGTATGCAAGTTAAATAAATCTCTCTATAGGCTCAAACAAGCATCTCAACAATGATTTATTAAGTTTCTACAACTTTCATTGAAGTCGGTTTCCAACAGTTGTATGTAAATTATTCCCTCTTCATTCGGAAAACAAAAGGTACTTTTACAACTTTATTAATTTATGTTGATACTTGCGGGTTACAATTTATCACCAAAACCTTCCTTGCTAGCAAATTTAAGCTCAAAGATATGGGTTGTTTACATTTTTTCCTACACGTTGAAATAGTTCGCTCCCAACGAGGCATCATTTTATAAGCAAACAAAAATTTGGTCTGAGATTCTGGAGGATCTCGGTTTCCTCAGTGTTAAACCTTCAAAGTATTCTCTCGATCCGAACATCAGCCTTGCCGACTCGGATGGAGATTTTCTCCATGATGCACCACATTATCGATGGCTCGTGGACGCCTCATCGTTCTCACCATCACTCGACCAGATCTTGCCCACGTTGTCCACATTCTTAGCCAATTCATGGGTCAACCTCGCCAACCCTATGTTGAAACGGCTCATCAGGTCCTTCGGTACATATAAAGGACTCCTGGATAAGGATGGCAATGGATCGAATGGTGGGTGGACGACCCAATCCGCCACCTGACCCGCCAACAAATTTCATCCACCCCACCCGACCCGCCACCCGCATCCGATCCACCCGCATCCAACAGATGAAGCGGGTGGATCAGGTGAAATTTCGGGTGTTATGCGCATTTCCTTTAAAATGATATTAAACTCCAATTCGAATACGGAAAATAAATAATAATAACAATAAATTCAACCTGAAAACATTTTATCCACAAAAACATGATAAATCTGAAGTCAACACAAATCATTCAAGTTCTTAAAAAAAGAGTAATGGCCTTTGGTTCTGAAAAGGTAACGCACAATAGTCCTGAAAATTTGAGCGATGCCTGCCACCTGCGAATGGAAACTAAAGCCGGCCGTCGGCGGATGTAGTCAAAAAAGGCTGAGAAGAGATCTGGCGAAGTGGCAATTTTGGCGACTTGCGAAATAATCGACTCTCAAGCAAGCAGACCTTGCGAGTTAGGACTAGGGATCATACTTTTTTAGGGATGTGACTTTTTTTAGGGTTTTGTTAAAGTTAAAATTAAAATTTTATTAAATTATTATAAATTTATAACGGGTGTAAGCGGGTAAAACTGGTCGGGTGGGTGGGTGGACGGACGATGGATCGGGTGACGGGTGGATGAAAAGGTTTGTCCGAATCCGACCCGATCCATCATCCGCTTCATCCACCATCAGCTTCCACCCGCTTCATGTCGTGTTTTCACCCTTTTATTATGAATCGGGTGTCTGTCGGGTTCGGCTGAAATTGTCATCCCTATTCCTAGACAAGTCTTATTTCTTCGCTCCACTGACCAACTTCATCTCACGACCTACTTGTGATGCTAATTAAGCACGATATCGGAATACTTGACCTTCCATCACAAGATATTGCATATTCCTTGCGGTTCTCTTATTTCTTGAAAATTGTTTCTTATGAATCGGGTAATCGGGTGTCCGTCGGGTTCGGATGAAATTGTCATTCCTACTTCTGGACAAGTCTTATTTCTTCGCTCCACTGACCAACTTCATCTCACGACCTACTTGTGATGCTGATTAGGCACAATATCGGGATACTTGACCTTCCATCACAAGATATTGCATATTCCTTGCGGTTGTCTTATTTCTTGAAAATCGAAGAAACAAGGGACAATAGTGAGATATAGCATAGGGGCGGAATACCGCTTCATGACAAGTACTTGTTGTGAGCTCACTTGGTTACGCGCCCTGCTCAATGAATTACGCGTACCACATCCCCAACCAGTACCCCTTTATTGCGACAACAAGTCAACCGTCTACATTGCCTCCAACCCTCTATTTTATGAACGCTTCAAACACAACGAAATTAATTGTCATGTTATTCGGAAAAAGGTCGAACTCAACCAAATTCAAAACAAACACATCAACACTTATGATAAACCGGAGGATTTATTTACCAAACCAATCGGCCACAAACAATTCTACCTTCTCTTTCCCAAGTTGTCCAGGTTGGGGTTTACCAATATCCACTCTTCAACTTGAGGGGAATATTGACAAATCCACACAATATTTTTTTTCTTTTTATTATGTTTTTCTTAAAGTAAGTTTACACAATTAGATGACCTTTATGCATAAATTCCTTTGTAATCAGTCAAAATAATATACAAATATACACTCAATTCAATTCTCTCCTTCATTCATCTAGTCCATTCTTCACATGGTCCATGGTCCTAGTAGTTCTAGGTCAAGGTTTTTTTTTTTTTAAGTTTTTAAATGTTAATCTAATTGAACAACTATGAATCTAACATTGAGATCATCTAATAGTTGATATTTTAACAAAAATAAACAATCATAGTCAAAATGAATAACAATAACCCCGATTCACAGTCCATTGCTCATAAAGGTTATAGCCTACTTGTCTGAATTGGACCATAAATTACCTTTCGATAGCCTTACTTACCTAGGAGCCATGCTATCAAAATGAAACACAAATAAAAGAGTAAAAAAAAAAGAATAGAAAAATTCGACTAGATTGTTTAAAAAGAGATTTTTCTTAATTAAAAAAAAAAGCACAAACACTTATCAACTAATCCGTGTAAATAGGGATGGAAAGAATAAAGACAAATGAAAGTAAAAGAGTGAAACACATAGGGATGGAAAAAATAAATTCAGTTAAATCGCAAACTCTCTTCCATTAACAAGAAGATTGATTGATACTTGAAAGGTGAAAGGTATTCAAGGTTCTATGAAGCTTCTCCCCAAAATGTACCAAATAAACTCCAATAATTGAGTAAAATCCCCACAAAGTTTCATCCTTATTTAGTCATGATCAAAGTAATTACAGCAAGCGGTAGACAAGTTCTTGTGTACACTGTATAGTGCAGTAGACTGCGTCAGAAGAAAGACCATTCATCAAAAGGGTCAAACATGAACAAATTTCGGTATTTGAGCAAATCCAAATTACTAAATAAGCATATATATATATATATATATATATATATATATATATATATATATATATATATATATATATATATATATATATATATATATATATATATATATATATATATATATATATATATATATATATATATATATATATATATATATATATATATATATATATATATATATATATTTTAGTTCAAGTGAGGAGAGAGCTTGTAGATAGGAATTAGGAGGGCTGTAAGTCATTGGATGGATTTAAATCAAGGGCTCTCATACGCTCATCATTAATGGCATTTTTGTAAATTGATTTGAAATCTGAAAAAATACCCTTACATTCAAAATAGTTATCGGTGTTCATACTTTTATTTGTCATTGTTCATGTTTTTATACATCGGTGTTCATAGTATTTTTATTCATCAAAGTGTCATGTCCATTTACTTTTTTGTGTTCATTTTATAATGTATAGATGTTCATTTACAGTATATAACCACAAAAAAAAAAAAACTCATCACTAAACGTTAAAAGATGATCATAATATGTTATGTATGTGTCAAAGTTATAGATAAGTCATTGATGTTCATACTTTTATACATCATTGTTCATGTTTTTATTCGTCAGTGTTCATACTTTTTATGTCATTATTCCTGTGAATATTATAAACTATTTTTCTATAAGGCATTTTGTCGAACAGTTTGCGTGCACACTAAAAGAAGCATATAGATTATTCAATTGGAGCTATTAGACCAACTCAACATATGTATATGCATGTAATTTCTCAATCAAACTTATCAAACACAAAATGATTCAAATAAATTTGATTTCGAACACAAACATCAATCATAATGAAACCTAAACCTTAAGAATGAAAATATAAACAGTGAGAGTAGAAATTCGAATAAACAAAACCTGAATCGTCTTTTACTCTCTTTGATTTCACAATTTTTTATGTAATCGATCTCTGAATATTATAAACACGATTTTAAACAAAAGTATAATTTTCAAAAAAATCAACATCATATTATAAACAACATAACTGTAAAAAAAATGAATACATACTTGTAAAAAAATGAGCATCATATTTTATTAACATGATTTGAAAGAATAGTATAATTTTCAAAAAAAATCCAAAAAAATATTTTAAAAAATACAAAAATGAACAATTAATGTTGGGAAAAAATGAACATTTATTGATAAAATATGAACAATGACTCTTTTAACAATGAACACATATTTATAAAAATATGAACACCAATTTTTATTTAAAAAGAAAATCTGGACAAAAAAAGCTGATGTGACATGCTACATGTCACCACCCCATCTCTCCTCATTCCTATCTGTAAGGGTCCTCCTCACCGGAATTGGACCCTATATATATATATATATATATATATATATATATATATATATATATATATATATATATATATATATATATATATATATATATATAGAGAGAGAGAGTTTGGCTCACATGTAAACAACCCTTATAGTGTTCAATGAGAACACATGTTAACCATAGGATTGCTTTGATCTAATGGTCTTAATTAAACCAAATTTTAGAGAATATTTTACTCCACTCTCCAATCAAAGAGGGTGCATTACACTCTCCATAATAATTATAGTCAAATATGGTAGTTAGAGATTCTCTCCCTAATTGTTATTATCCTAATCTCCACATTTAAATCTAAATCTGGTTTTCAACGTGAATTCATATTGCACTTTTTTTCATTTCTCAATTCATCATTCACCATAGTTGATATCAACAACATTTCTAAATCAATTCAATTATCATCTCCATTCTTCTAGTTAATATTGTACAAAAGTATTCGTTTGTGTTCATGAAAATATTCGTCAATATACTATTAAGAATTCATTCATACCAATATTACTCGTTCATGTCCAACAAATTTTAGTCGATTATTAATAACTGAAATTAATAGTCAGTGGTACATAAATTATTTATTTATATAGTGAAAAATATACGCTCATAATTTGAAGAGACCAATGTTTCAATCTTCGGACAATTCGCGAACATATACGTATACCAAGATATTCGACCAAATTACTATTAAATATTCGTTAGTGTACTATTAAATATTCGTTAGTGTTACTAAATATATTCGTACATATGATATAATATATTCGTTGCAAAATTTAGTTATTCAATTGTTTCCAATAAGTTGTCGCACATACACGGACAAACCACCACAAATCGCCGGATAAAAGACATATAACCACCGAATATTTACAACATTTAGTGTCGAATAAAAACTAAAGTACAATAATTTATGTATATGACAATGAAATAACAAATTTTGTTCATCAGATCAAAGAAGGTTTCAAGCACCACAAAAACATATTGAATCTTAATCTAAGCAAAATCAACGTCCTTCTCATTTTGCTAAATACATTAACATACATCAACGAATAAAAACTCAATAAACAGTGAATACAAATCCAATAGCACATGCTTCTCTTGTACTGTTGAGGATGAGGACAACCATGAATTCCGGTTGGTCTGTAATGAAGACAAATTTGGAGTCGTACAAAAAGATTGTTGATGGTAATGATGTAATATCGACACGAGACTACGAGGATGAAGGAAAACGCGGCTTTTGAATAGCCTCGAGCGAAATTGATGGTGAGCGAGACGAAATTGGTCTCATAGACGGTTGAGTCGCGATGCACGAAACTGAAGGAATGTTGGAAGGGTACCTGAGGCATTCGAGGGAGAGCCATGGCGAGTTCAAGTCCGGATCTGCGAAGAAAACCGGCTAGCCAAATCTGGTATGGAGACGACGGTGGTGCCTTCATTGGACGAACGACAGCAACCCTAATCATCGTTGAATCGCCCTTGCTCGCCATTGGAGTCATTTCACAAATAATCGGTTATTGAACGATGATGGAAGATGGAAGATTTCAATGTGAGATTCTAGGGCAATATAAGGTAACAAATCTTTTTATATATAATAATGGAGCAAATTAAGTGAAAATTGATTTTCACGTGCAGCCAATTTCCCACTCTCATTCTAAATTGTTTTATTTTTATTTTTTTCCCCTATTTATTATGGTTAATCTTGACCATCTATTATTCTAATCTTACGGATTAGATTTGTTCTCATTGTACACTATAAGGGTTGTTTACATGAGAGTATGATTCTATATATATATATATATATATATATATATATATATATATATATATATATATATATATATATATATATATATATATGTGTGTGTGTGTGAACTAGAACAGTCATCAACAAATCCAAATTCTTCATTCAAAAATTATAGTACATACACATATACATGTTATTAAAGTAAACTAAAGTTCAATCTAATTACCATTCAAATCATTGTGATGGCTGATTTGGTTCATACTTACCTCATGTTAATCAGTATTTGAGCTTACGTCAAAGTAGAAGTAAAGTAAACTAAAGTTCAATCTAATTACCGTTCAAAAATTATAAGCTCATGCGTAGAAGTAAAGGAAAATGGCTACGACTACGCATGTCGGATGCGTAATAGTCCATAGCATACATTTCGTTCGAAAAACTAAGGAAAAATGACTACGCCTACGTAGTTGACGAGCGCTAAAATCCTAGGCCGTTGTATTTTAGCTTAGGTCAAAGTAGAAGTCCTAACGTTACACTAACAAATTTATGTATAGCGTAAGTAAGGGTCGAACCCAAGAGAGTTAAGTTGATGTTTGATTTAAATTCGATTATTGAGATTGTAACCAATAAGGTAATCAAGCTAAGTGGTAAGAAACATGCAATTGATAGTTAAAGCACAAGGAATATAAAACATAGGACTGAATAATACTTATATTAACAAAGAATTACAACCAAAGCAGTAATGCAGCTTCAAAACAACCCAATGTAGCAAGGAGATTAGAAACACATTACACGAGGGAAGTAAGGGAAAAGAGAGAATAATGGAGAAATGGTGGATGATTCTAGCAATCAGTCATGCACCTATTTATACTAAAATTGACACTAAATGAGAGTAAATGGCCAGGCTAAACAACCACATTTAATGTCATAAAGGTGGTGACAACCGGAGTAAAGTCTTTGACGCTAAACCGCGGGGCGGGCTTCAGAGCCGCAGGGGCAGTTTAGGCCAAAACGCTTGGTGTTCTTCATGGCCGCAGGGGCGGTTTTGCAATTCCGCAGGGGCGGATCTTTAATGTTATTCAAACGTCTGTGAACGTGTGAAGAATATTTTGAATATTCGAGCAAAGTTGATGAGGAGGAAATCACAATCTATACCGATGAAGAGCTCATGGAAATTGCTCGTGCTTGATCAATTCCGACTAAAGTATTCGAAATGGACGGGTGGGAAGCAAGTGCAAACAACGAGGGTGGAAAACATCCCCGTGATGGACACGTGGACGGCTGAGAAGTAATGCGACAAACAAGGTGCAAAAACACCTTATGTGCATATGCTTTTTCAGTAGTGTCAGAGTAGACACACCTATACCGACACTTGGGTGAGGCTACTCGGGAAGCAACACATCAAATGGCCGGATTTATCGTCCTTCTCGGGTAATTAAACTATTTTTTTTATAATTTGACTATAATTACCATTAATATTTCATTCATGGAACTGAGGAAGGCAAATGTGGAAACCCTCATTAGAAGAGAAGAGAAGAAAACTTATAAGGGAAGGTAAAACAAAAGCACGGGTCAAGAGTCAACAAAGGCGGATGCAGCCGCAAGAAACCGTAGGGGCGGGTCACTGGGTCGCTGGGGGCGGTTCACAAGGCCGTTGGGGCGGCTCAACATCTAAAAGACTAAGGCTCTTACAGACGGAGTGCCTTTAGGTCAAGACCATTGGATCCCACATTGAGGCGGACAGGACATCACGGGTGTCAAATGACCATTTGCGTCATTATAGGGTGCATATTGAGGGTTTGGATGTGAGTGAGGTCGTATGGACCCGGTATCTATGTACAAGGGTACAATCCAGTTAGGTCAATTCATCGAGCCATATTATTCAGACAGGGTCGCACGTCAATTTAGTCGAGTTCAGCAGATTCCATGGAACCCATCCGACCGTTGTGTTTGGAGGGAAGCCGAAACTCGCGACATTATAACGTGAAATTTGATCTTGTCTCGCACTAGTGTAACATCCGATTGGACGCAATATCCACTCAATTGTGTGATGGGTTATTCGTGGTAGTTTCATGGCAAGATGAAGAATGATACATGCTTTGGTATATAACAAACTGTCATCCATATGTCCTCAAGTCGTATTGGATTCTCCTGGCTCTACAAACGACTTCTTTTGCCTCGAGTCGTATCCAACGACACTTGCAAATTGGAGGCATGTTGACACAAATCCAAAGCCGGAGATATTCACCTACAGTGGATGAAGTTCAAAAATTATTTAATATGTTCCATTCTCGTTCACTGCACCCCTAGTCACACAAACATGGAGGCAAACACAACAAATATATCGTTTTTTATTTTAATTTGTTCATGTTATTTCACATTTCCTACTTATGATGTAATTTCTAATTTTAAGTCGGATCTTATTTAAGTTATAAACTTTACAAACGATAATTAAATTATGTCGTTCGATAATACTAAATATAACGATATATAACTTAAAACTTTATTTTATATATATATATATATATGAGCGCGCACATTAGTTACTAATCAAAAGCAATTAATTCCGCTAATGAAATTTAAAAAAAAATGAATATCAGTACCGCTCTTATAAAAATAACAAAACAAGATACATAATTATTACCCTCACCTTACCCAAATCATTACCCTCAATAAAAAAAATAATAATACCAAAAGAAATTAATAATCATTACCATAATCATATGATATGACAATTTTCAATTGAAATGAGACATAAAATGGGTGAGAATAGCACACCTCTTTTTAATCTTACACAGGAACTGACTTTTCTCTGATTTTTTAAGGATTTTACTATTCGCACCCCTTAATAGTCAATGATTGGGCAATTATTACTAGTTTTTCAATTTCAGCTTCTATCCCTACTTTTTGCCAAATTACAGTTTTCAACCCCCACTTTATATATTGCAAGCTTTCAAACAAACAAACACTCTAGATTGAATATATGGACTTTACGTGGTACTTGCTACCATAATCTACTAACTATATTATGAATAATAAATTTTATATGATCACATGCCCACCATGCTCCATAATTAAGAAATTTTAATGAGAGAGTTTTGACCGATACCTGGACGTAGTATCACTGGACCACCGGCGTTCTTGTAGCTTCCGGCTTTCTAGGGATGGCTAATCCTCAACCAAGACTACCTTAGCCCAAGCACAGCACAGATCTATTTCGTTTCCTACCTCAGAACGTAGTCTCTCACTCAAATCTCTCTTTTATGAGGATGAAGGGAATGTAATTAAGAAAATAGATTATTCAAAAACATAGCTTTCAATTAAGTAGCTTTCCCTTACTTAAAAACAAACTTTTTGTAACACCCCGAATCCACGGGACTCGGGATGTCACATTGGGCTAAGATCTCACAATGGATCCTGACCCTAGCCTGACAACAAGTTCATTGGACCTTACAACATGGCACTGACAGATATAAAACAAATACATAAAATAGTATAAACTGTACGACCCAAAGTAAACAACAACATAGCCGAGTATATAAAACGACATCCTCACATAGGAGGTACAAAAGATCATCCTCACGCAGGAGGGGAAACACAACAACCCCAAACCAACCACCTAATGTACGAGAGTCCTCGGCCTGTCACCCTGCCAGATCACCCAGTAGCGCCTAACCTGTAAACATCTACAACACGGTATGAAACCGTTAGCTAACCATACATATATGAGGTAATGCATAAGCACAAGCACAATCATGAAAGATAAACACATCAGCATGCTATCACACATTTACCCATTTATTATCTTTATATAATAATCATTCACTCCAAAAACCGTATATATATAGATAGATGAAAGTATGTGACACGAGGACCGATACATCCCCGCCTCTGAGTACAATGTCCAGCTGTACGAGTATCGGTCACACAATCCGTGTACCCTATGAGAGTGGATTGCGCCCTTCCTGTAAACCAGTCTGGCCCGACATCAGAGAACCTACCAGACTCCATGGCGGGATGAAAGGGAAAGGTTATCACAGCCACGCAGTGGGGCAGTCAATAGAACATAGGTCGATAAAAACGACAACTCATGATATCATAGCAAACATATAAAGCACACACCACTCATGCAAACACCCAATATAGGGATGTAGCTAAGTAAGTCCTACGGACTTACCTCAACCTCGTACAAAATCAACCACGATCACCTCTACACTGGAGGGACAACACGGCCTATAAAAAGGCATAAGGAGATATATCAACCTCTATTCATCAAAGGGGTCACACCTAGACTCAAAGGGATCCATAAGGATCATACTCAATCTATGAGCCTCACAACCAACTAAACCTCAATATCTCAACATAGCTCACAATTCCTCAAATCTCAAGGTAGTATCTAATCAACATTCCTCAATCTCAATTTTAATCCTAATTTAATTAATTAACCTTTAATTAATTAATTAGATTTCGCCAGAATAACGTTTTGCCCGCAGGCAATTTCTAAACCCCCTGTCATCAGATTTCATCAAACAAACTATCCATAATCACCAGAACAATATAACGAACATAATGGAATTTCTAATTATCCATTTTGACAAGCCTAAAGTCAAATTAGGCCAAATCGCAGTACGGAAAACGAATAAATTCATAACTTATTCGTTACTAACCCGATTGACGATCTGAAAGAAGATTCGGAATCACAGCGACGCAGGCTACGCATGGACAACATCAAATTCACCGGAATCTGAGCGACGGAACCTGCCTGGTGACATATATGTTCGACCAGCCCTCCATATACTCGGAAATGTAGAAACTCGGTACCGATATGAAGAGAATGAAGAGAGGAATCCAGAAACTCAAACGGAATTGAAATCGGATTAGAAACGGAGAGTAGATCTGAGTTTGAAGGTTGAGAGAAATTAGAGCTTTTACGAGAAAACGTGAAAGGAAATGAATTAATAAAGGATTTTCCGCTATTTATAGTGAAGACGATAATTATCCTTTAGCAAAGTCGATAATTATCCTTTAACCGATCCAAAGGTGGGTCGAACCTCCTTCTCCAAACTTACCGAGATTGGAATATTATATCTGGAATATTGTAGGGATAATTATTCCACAACTGCCTCGGAAAACGTGTATTCCTAAGCCGTCTTTCTTAGCCGTTAAGAAACGAAATAGCGACTCTTTTGGCCGTTTTGCCTCTCCATGTTATTTCATATCTAGGACATATCCGATGTCCTGATCATTTCTCTCAACTGCATTTTTATTAATTGGAGCTCCCAAATGCTCCAAATAACACCGGAGGGTAAAAATAATTACCCGGGGGAAAAAGTAAAAATTTTTCCAAACGTCCAAAATTACGCGAGGAACATAACGGTGGGACTCATACTCATCACTTGCGAAATCTTCGCGAGTTATATGTCAATTACTATCAACGATTAAGTTAATCAACATTAATTAGAATTCGGAAATCCTAGATATTACACTTTTATTGAATTTGAAAGAGGATTACAAGCACTCAAACACACTGAAAAGACTCAACTCACTTCAAACACTTCAAGCTAGAAAGATCCATCGAAGTGTTTTGATCTTAGAGAGAGGAGGATCCACTACTCTATAAGCTCAAAATCGATTGCTCTTTCTCTTTCTAGTTTTTAGTGTTTCTCACTCTTAGACTCTATGGCTTTCGATGCCTTACAATGACTCACAAGGGGTCTATTTATAGAGCTGGAGAGACATTGGATGCCCTTGCTCTATTACCATTTTACCCCCGACATTATTGACTCTCTTCACATGGCCAACAATGCTAACGTTCAATAATTCAAAAAGCAAAAGAAAAAGTTAAAAGAAAGAGATAGACTCTAACACAGCACTCACGAGATTCCTTCAGGCTTGTGATGATGATGTTTCTGACTAATCCATGCAATGATTGATGTTGTACATCCCCTCTTCTCCGATATTATCTTCATAATCTTCATCAACATCCTCATTAAGGGCTTCATAAATATTTTTTGCGTATTCATCATCCCAACTTAAAAGGGTGTCATAGAAAAAATCTTGGCACTCTGAAGACATAAATTTTTCCAATTCTAAGTCCCTTATATAGTCTGAAATTGAATCTGAGAACTCAATTGCTTCTAAGAAGTATGGTCTTAAGATTTCAGGGATTACGACCGTAGTAAATCCAACCTTGAAGATAATATTGTTCTTGTCTTTCTGATGTAGCTTGATATACTCATAAATGTAGAAAAATCCATTTGCCCTAGCTTGAATATGATTATGGATGCTGGGTTGGTTTACTGTAATTGGATCTTGGGAGAACTGATCTGTTATTGTTCGAAATATGATCAAATAATGTGGCGCTCTAGATCTTCCTGCTTCAACCTCCATATTTGCTGGATGAATATAATACAATAGTTTCTCAGCTCCTTCCCACTTCTTGACCCTGTTAAATACATAACTTTGAAACTTCGTGAAATGCTTCCTGATTGGACTCCATGGTGTTGGAAGACCTCCGAATATCCCTTGACACATTACATAATCCCATGCATATAAAAGGTCACAATCTTCAAATGGGTTTGCTGGTAAACTCACTGCCTTCAATCCAGATTTGTTGAATCGGTTCACCAAGGGACTCCATTCATGATAGATATCATAATATGGACACTTTATTCTACTCATCACATATGAATACCAATTAGGAAACTCTTTGTACTTCCAGTAGCCTTTCATCTTCTCTTGGACATCAAAAGGAAGGCAAAACATAAACTGAACTAACTCCAACTCCAGAATTCTTCGAGTCATTTTGTCGCATGATAGGATTAAACCATTTCTTGATCTTTTTTCTGAAAATTTTTGCAAAAGATTAACATAGTAATAACTAAGAGGTGTTACCCATCTTAGATGATATTCGGTTTCTTCTTTATATTTTTGTTTGTCTACCTCCTCTACTTGCATGTAGAGGGCAGACTTCGCCATCTCGTCCAACTCTTCTTTCTCTTCTGTTATCATTGAGGAGTGATATAGTTTTCCTATTGATTTTTTCAGTTTTGGTTTGCTGGAAGATGCCATCGATTGCTTGGGAATGCTCGTACGCAAGCTCTCGAGTTAGGCTATCTGCTAGAGAGTTTTTTTATCCCTGCACATGTTCAATATCAAAGGAATATTGATTTAGTGTGAGTTGCCAACGCAGGAGCCTCCCTTGCGCTTTCATGTTACTCAAATTATTTCGAACAAAGCCTAATATTCCTTTGCAATCAGTTTTGATAGTGAAATGTTTTGGAGCAAGAAAATTTATAAATTTATCTATCCCTTTTAGGATAGCAAGTATTTATTTCTCCATTGTAGTGTAATTGCATTCGGCTTTATTGAAACTTCCACTACTATACCTGCAAAGCTTATTATCTTTTTTGATTTTTAAGATAGCTCCTCAATGGTAGTTGCTTGCATCAGTTTCCAGTACTAGATCATCATCCACATTTGGTAAAGTTAAGACTGGTAACTTCATACAACGTTTCTTAAGATCTTGAACTATTTGAGTATCCAGATTGGTCCAAGTCCAAGTTTGTTCCTTTTTCAGCTTAACTTGTAAAGGCTTTCTAAGCTTAGCTAAATCCTTAATAAAATCTGATGCATACGTGAGACATCCTAGAAACCTTTCTAATTGCTTTCTATCTTCTATTTTATCTGGAAATTTTTCTATCTTTTCTAGGACATGCTCTTGCAATACTATTTCTCCAGCTTTTATTTTTAACCCAAGAAACTCTATTTCTTGTTCTGCATAGATGCATTTCTTCTGTCCTAAGATGATGCATGATTTATGCATTTTTGTGTTACAGCTTTAAGATCATGCATATGTTGTTCTAGGGTTTTTGAGAAGACTAAGATATCATCAATGTAAACTAGACAACAATGTTTCAAGTTTTCAAATATCTTATCCATTCTTCTTTGAAATATCTGAGGTGCATTTTTTAATCCAAATGGCATAACTAACCATTCGTAATGTCCTTGTGGTGCACTAAAAGTTGTTAACGGAATACTATCTTTATCCATCTTAACTTGCCAATATCCACTTTTGCAGTCCATTTTAGAGAACCAAGTGGCTCCTTGGATTCTATTAAATAAGACTGTTTTATTAGGGATATAATAGCCATCAAAGACAGTATTATCGTTTAGCTTTTTTATAGTTAATCACCATTCTAGCTTTACCTCTTTTTTCTTCAGCATGATTTCTAACCATAAATGTAGGACTAGAATGAGGACTCTTACTTTCTCTAATTAGATTCTTTTTAAGTAACTCATCTATCTGTTCCTTGAATTCTTTTTGATCTTTATAAGTGTAAACCATCTGCTTAACTCTAATAACCAATTTAGGTTCTTTTAGCTCTATTGTAGCAAATGATTTATCCTTATCCCAAAATTTTAATGGGTTTTCAGAATATAACTCTTTGCACAACTCTTTTTGTTGATCTATTATTTGTTCTTTGAGAGTTACCTCATTTATAGCAAGTGCAAATTCTTTTTAAGTAGGAACAATATATTCCTCACCACGCTTACTGCGCGTGAATTCAATAGTTTGATGAGTGTATGCTTCTTTCATCTTTTTTACTAAGGCTTTTTCTCCATTTATAGTGAATATCATTTCACCTAGACTTTGAGTGCATGGAGAATATAATCTTTGAAAGTTATTTCCTATTATCATGTCATGTGATGTTTGCTCGGTAGCCCAAAGTATAGGAATTATGCATGGATAACCTCATATCATGATGGGTAAATCTTGAATGACCTCAGAATGTGTCATGATGCTATTATCAGCTATCCTAACTTGAATTGGTTTAGATGCAGTTTTCCACATGAATGCAGGAAATAAATTATTCTTTCCAAAGCAAACAGAACAACCGCTATCAACAAATGCACATAAATCATAATTATTAAAACCTTCGATGCATATGGTGATAGGAATGTAAATGCTGTTTGGATTAGTAATCCTTAAGCATACTTCTATTTGCAAATTAAGTTCTTCATCATCTTCAAACACAGGCTGACTAATTGTTTTTGTTTTATAGCCTATTAATTTTTTTAGAACTCGAGGCTTCTCCTTGTGTTTGTGATGTATTTATTAGATTGCTAGGTCCTGAACTTTCCAGATGTGGTCTATAGCTAGATCCAGTGTTTCCTAGATCTATACTATGTCTAGCAGGTTCCCTAATATTTTTTCCCAAGTTATTAGCCTCTAATTTTCTGTTTAGGGCTGCTAATAAGCTGGCAATTTCATCATCTACTTTAAAGGAAGGTTCTTCTCTAGGATTTCTACTTACTTGATTTTGTGGAGGTAAGTTGAAATGAGGATTACCTCTATAACTTTGACTCCTAGAAAGACTTCTATTTATTGGAGGTGGATGAGAATTCGTGTGAATTCTCCCTTCTTCATCAACGGTTAAAATTCTTCCTTGGTTGGACTAGAAGGATTTTCGAAGGCATTTATCCATACTGTTTTTAAACTTATTTGGTCAGGCCTTACTTTGACTGGTACAGCTTTTTGTCCTGGTCCAACTACTTCATATTTATCAGCTTCTACCATTTGAGTTCTAGCAGGTGGATTAGTGGTATTTTCTAGTTTATATATGACCTTTCATTTCAATTGTAAAGGACAAGTCCCTTTGTGCATACTAATTCCTTCAGTTAGCAATTTTAATGCTAGGAATTTATGCGCAAACTGATCTTCTAGACTTACATAATAATTTGGTCTACATACCCATGATACTGGTCCTTGACTTAGATTGCATATTACTCCACTGATCGTTTGATCACTAAATTTCTTGTGCCTAGTGTCATAGACAAAATTAATGCAATGCACATTCTTACCAAAGTCTTGTAATGGAGTAATGATGACTTGAATTGCACAAACATAAATGTACTTATATTTTTTGTCTTTATTGTAATAACCAAAAAATTTTCTTCTAATAAATCCGAGTCAAACCGGAATTCAACCGGTTTGGACTTCTTCCGTCGTCTTATTATTTTATGTGTATAAATATCACATAGTTTTTTATATCCATGGCTCAAAATTTTAATCATCTTATTATTATTATTATTATTATTATTATTATTATTATTATTATTATTTAAAACCTCCTCCTACACATAAAAGTGATGAATCCCTCCTCCTTCCTAACCCTCTTTTACATTACGCCGCCTTTTGTCCCCCTACGTTTCTCACCTTCACGCAATCCTCTTCTGCTACCTGCTCTCTTGCACCAACCCTCTCGCATCAGCCCCTCTCGCACTAGCCTCCCTCACACACCCTCCTTCACGCAGATCCACCGCCCTTTGGGTTTGAAACCGCCGCCTTCTGGAACTCGCAACCGACGCCAGAGGAGCGCAACCGACGCCGGACGACCTTTCTCCTCCGTCTTCGTTGTGGACCGGCCACCGGAGCTTCATTCGTCTTCGCAGCCAACCGGCCACCAGGGAAGCACTGTGACCAACCACCTTCCTTCGACCCATCTCTCCCTCCCTTCTCTGATCTCGTTTTGATAACGAACCAAGGAAGCTGGAGATCCGGCCACCTCGCTCAACGCCAAGCCAGGGGAAGAGATGCCCCACCGCTCCTGTCCTCTCCTTCCTGTCGCTCCGGCCGCCGGGCTTTTTGCTTGTCCCGCCTCCAGATCCAACACGGGGGAGACTCCACTAGGGCTCGCACCTGTCTACTAACGACTGCAGTGAGGATCCAGCCCCGTCGCCACCCTCTCCTCTGTTGTCGTTTTTGTAACACGGCCATTGCTTCAGCGTGGGTCTGTCGGCCGCCGTCCGCCCTCCCCTCTTCTTGTGGTGCAGTGTGTTGATTTTGTTTAGGTGAGATATTACAACTACAGTAACCTAAATACGGGAGTTAGGGTTTGTGAATTTTAATCTCCATTAATGTTATTGTGTATGATTGTATGGAACTCGTTATGCTTGAAGAGTCTACTGATAATTCTAGTTGTTTGTTGTATTTGAAGTTAGAAAGGATGAAAGTCGATAATTTGTATATCGTTGTTGTGAATGGTATGTATTGTTAGAGTTGTTGATGAAGGTTATGAGTTGGCATGGGAGATGAATGACTAAAATAGCTTGATTGTTAGTATTGGAGCATAGATACGCTTCAATGTTAGTATTTGAGCATAGACATGGATAAAGTTGTTTAAAGTATTGTAAGAACTTAAGTTGAGAAATTATGTTAGTATGCTTTCCGTCATAATTGGAGTTGGAGTTGGTAACTTGTAGCTAGAATGAGTTTTTATTGTTTTTTTGTTTTTAACTTTGTGGGTTGTTAGGATGATATATTTATATGGGCAAGTCTTAGTGCTACTTATTTTGAACTTTTAGTCATCCTATCTAAGAATAGACATGATTGTGTACGTTTAGGTGTTTCTCAGAACTTTTGGGATTTAATGGTAGTGTTTAGTTGACCTTAGTTAGTCTAGGTAACTTTTAGGGTTTTGTGGATCCACGTTTATAATTTCCATTTCGCCAAGTAAGGTTAGTTTAGTGCTTTCTTTGAGATGAACGATATTAACTTAGAAGTGAAAACTTCTAAGGTGTTGGATATGTAATTGATACAACTTTCATGTTATGATCAAGCAGTTGAGATTGGACCCATATGTAGCAAAGAGATATCGTTAATTGGACTTGACCTAGTACAGGTAAGTCTCCGGACTTACTTAGCTCGTATTCCTTGTATTAGCATTGATGTGTGTTTGGTGGTGTGTATTTATTGTTTATTGCTTATAACAACTAAACCGGAATTAGGATTACTGACCTTTATATTATTTTGGCCCAAGTGTATGATAACGGGCGGTGACATCATCTGTCTAGCTCTTGCGAGAGTCTAGGAGGTACTTGGCGACTAGCCCGTGCTGGTTAGACGGTCGGAGGCATCCGTACCGTTCCATGTCGGTAAGTAGGGACCGAGGTGGGACCACGGTGGTCTCGTGTCACAAACTAAGTTGAATTAGAACGGGATATGACTTAATAATAAAAAGATAATAAACCGGAATTATGTGCTTTGTAAATGTTGTGTGTTTATGATGATTTACTTGTGTTTGTGCATTTCCCATTAATTCTAATGCTTCGAATATGAGCTAACGGTTTTATACCGACTGTTGTAGATTACCTTGCAGGTTAGGATTGCGGCCGAGAGATCCGGAAGAGTGGACAGCCGGGGTTCCGTACATTTTAGGATGGGGTTTTGGGTGGAGTCGAGTTTGAGTATTATATTTATTGTATGTTGTATGGCGTTAGCCTTTGGGGTTGTATTTTCGACTGAAGTTCTTTGTTGTATTCTTTCGGGTTTTTCTTTTCATTGCATAAAAATGTATTTCGATTTTTGGCCTTTATTTGTGCCTTGTTGCAAGATCCGGTGAAATTGTTGTCAAGCTAAGGGTTGGGACCCATTGTGAGGTCCCAACCCGTAGCATCCCGAGTCCCGCGGATTCGGGGTGTTACATTTATTGTGTTTTTGGATATTTTTCCAATTAATCAGGTTTATCTCAGTAGCTTGATTTTCATTATTTTTTACTACGATATCTCCAGCCATCTCTTCACATACGAACTTTGAGAATATTGGAATGAACGTTCTTTTAAAGAACTGTTCTTTAGCAATGATCGGGAATTCAGCCCTTGATCTATGCATTTTTTCCAATTGCTCTTCGTCGATGGAAGTATCAGCTTCTTGCAATTGGGCTAGAGTAGTTGTTTCTTCTGAAGAAAACATTTCTTCCATTTTTCTTTGACCTTCACTATCCTCTCCTTGCATCATTTCACATACTTCCTCATAATCTGAATTTTCAGATTCTTCTTCTTCCTCTACTACCTCTACAATTCCTTTATTATTATTTAAAGCTAGGTCAAGAGCTTCTTCTTCTGTTATTTCAATATAATCTAAGCTCCCTAAAGCTTCAGCAAGTTTATTATTTTTTCTGTTTTTACATTTATTAGCATAATGACCTATTTCCCCGCAAGCCCAACATTTGCAACTCTTTTTCTTCTCGGGACAATAAGAGGCTTTCCTAAAAAATCTTCTTTTCTTAACAAAGGGTTTTCGATAATATTTTTTCTGATATTTTTCTGATTATCTCTTCGGTTACATCCCCATTCACCAGGAAGATCCCAACAATTTAAAAATTGTCTTTTTATATGTTGAGTTCCCTTAACTTCTCGACATTTCTTCTCTACCCATTTTCTAATGAACCTTAGTCTATTTCCTAGGGTATCTCTTGAATTGAATTTTTCTATCCATTCTTGGTACCCTTCACTAATTTCTTCATTTATGGGCTTAGGAAGTTTATCGAATAACATTTGAAGGTTTATCCCGTTTTCTCCGACCTTATAGTAATAGTATTCAAATTCTGAAAGATAGTTTTCCAAATATCTCATATTACATATTTCAAGAGTGTTTAATTTTCTTCCTACAAAAAAAAAAGAGTGTTTAATTTTCTTTGCCATTCGATTAATTTTTTATCTTTATCATCTTTGTCTCCAACAAACTCAGATTCTAAGGCTTTGCAGAATTGCCTAAACATAACATCTGGTGGTTCTATTGCTCTTATGGTTTCTTTAATTTCTTCATCGATTGATTCATACCAATCTGCCACAATTCCATACAAACTATGTTCGATATAATTTAGGAAATTTGCAGATCTCCATTCAGCGTTCATGTTTAAAACACTCATCATACTTTTCTTTCAAAAGTCTAGCACATCTTCTCGGTTTCTTACTCCATCTAGATTAAGCTTATATCCGGTTTCACTGATGGGGTCAAGCAAAAGTTCTCTTTTATTAGGTGTATGGTTTGGCATAACCCTAACTTCAAATTTCGCTGCTTTTTCTAAAAATTCTTTGGGTTTTAGATTAACTCTTTGTTGACTCGTTGACCCTTGTTCGTATTCTCGATAGTAAGATCTAGTGGCCTTGTTAACTTCTTGTTCTGGAACTATTTCTTCTTCCACTTCATTAACATCCACGACTCTTTTTCCCATCTTTTTATCTAGTTTTCTTTTAACTTCACTTAGGGGAATAATCTCTAGGTCTTTGAGTTTGATTAATCTCATTTGCTGATACATTTCTTCTTCATCAGTGTAGTAACCAGATTCGTCACTACTTAAAGAACTCATTTCTTTGTCAAACATATCAAGTGTCTCCTTGATTATCTAACTTTTCTTCTTGTTCTTCTTTCGTTTCGGGTTTTTTAGTTAAACTTGGTACTGAAAACTTCTTTTGGGATTTTCGTTTTGAAAAGGATACTTATAAGGAAAACCGACTGACTTTTTTGTTGGAGGGTTTAAGAAAAGTGTTGCACCAAGATGTCTAATTTCGTTGGTAATTTCAAGAACTAATATTTTGTTTTCTTCTCTGATAGATAATAAGGTAGCAGATATTTCTTCCCTATATTTTGTAAGGGTTGTTCTCAACTTTATTAAGCTTACTTTTAAATCTGCAATATCGTCGATTATAGTATTTAAAATAGCTTCGTGATGACCTTGTCCAGCGTTTAAATGTTTTGCATGTGGTGCTAATTTATGGGACAATTTTCGGAAACCTCTAGTTTTACTTAATTTTTTAATTTTCTAATTTTTTTTTTTTAATTTTACTTAACCACTTGGCTCTGATACCAAATGACAGGATCACACAAAATTACAAAAATACGACTTAAAGTTTTTAAACAAAGATATAAATGCAACTTATTACAAACTAGGTAGCCTAAATATAAATACTAGAAAGTTGTGGGTTAAAAAAAAAAAAAAAAAAAATTTGTACTTGATATGACACTTAATTGGCGCAAATAAGATACCCCATTAAGACTCATTGTACAAATCGAAGCGTCATCCGAACTCATTTAATACAACCTTCTTTGAAATCCCCATACGGCGGTGATTATTGCCCGTGGCATGAGGAGCCGTCATGTTCAGCGTACAACAGTCAGCGAGGACACTTGGAGGTGGTATGAATCGGGAACTCGGGAAGGGAGAAGGGGATAAGGACGTGCTAGCAGGCCCGATAAATGAGCCCATTTGCTCTTCCTCAGGAACGAAGATATTGGGACACGCAACTCGTCCTTGGATAAGGGTTCTGGTTCCTCGCTAGGTAAACGGACACATATGGGATATTGAATTGCCAAAAGACACAATCTAGAGTTTGGCTTCGGCTTTTATCTCCAACTATATGGTGACAACAATCTCTTACACGCGATGTGGGAAAGAAGAAAGCGAGAAAGAGCACGCTACACGGCTTACACTAGTCTACCTATCTCCATCATTTTAATTCCATCACATTCACACCCCATCGTTAAATTAGGTGGCTTCAAGGAATAATCCTCCCATATATCCGAAGTAAATGAGTGATAATGATGTTATCATGGAAACTGATGTACAAAGCTATACAAGACTTAGTCAACGTAGACGACCGTTGACTATTACACAGATAACAAAATGAGTGACTGATATTATCTCCAAAACTGTTAGAGCTCGACATTAGACTTAGCTCTTGCTGAAAAAATCCAATCCCATGTCAATTTTTTGAGTTGCCGTCGCTTCTGTGACTCGCTTATAGAAGTAACAAGCGAATTAGAGCCTTGAAAGTCATTATACTGCAATGAAAATGGAAGAGAAACAGTACACCCAAGATGGCACTTTAACACTTGATAGCAAACCTGCTAACAAGAACAAGACTGGAAACTGGAAGGCCTGCCCTTTCATTCTTGGTACATTTCTCCTTGTATTCAAATTTACTGTTGTAGTTTTCTAGTTTTGAATCTGGGTATTTCTGATAGCTGAAATGAATTAAACTTTAATCTTCAGGAAATGAATGTTGTGAGAGGCTGGCATACTATGGAATGAGTTCAAATCTGGTAAACTATCTTAAACAACACCTTAACCAGGGAAATATTGCTGCATCAAGAAACATCAATAACTGGTCAGGGACTTGTTATATCACGCCTTTAATCGGCGCCTTTCTAGCTGATGCATACTGGGGAAGATACTGGACAATCGCCATTTTCTCAATCATATACGTCACTGTAAGTTGTTCATCCAAAGACACAACTTTAGCTCATCTTAAGCTAGATCATCATAATCAGGCTTTAGTTACGATGGAGTTCGTGGGAAAAAAAAAATTCACCTATAATTTCGACAATAATTCAATGGCTAGATTCAATTTATCATCACTCCAAATCCTTTTTATTTTCAATTACCTTTTCTTTAGTTTGATTTTTCTATAGAATTTTTGTAAACTTCGTCTAGAGTAATTCTATGGGAATAAGACCAGCGCTGCTGATGCATTATTTTGAATTTGCCAGGGAATGACATTGTTGACACTCTCAGCTTCTGTCCCGGGACTAAAGCCAACGTGTAACGCGGACGTATGTCATGCTACCACGGGACAAGCTGCAGCTTGCTTTATTGCGTTGTATATGATTGCCCTTGGGACGGGAGGGATCAAGCCGTGCGTCTCATCCTTTGGAGCAGACCAATTTGATGAAAATGATGCAGATGAAAGGAAGATGAAGAGCTCCTTCTTCAACTGGTTTTATTTATCTATCAATGTTGGTGCTCTTGTAGCCGGTTCAGTCTTGGTCTACATTCAACTGCACGTTGGTTGGGGCTTAGGCTTTGGAATTCCTGCTGTTTGTATGGCTATTGCGGTTGTGTCCTTCTTCTCGGGTAGTCGGTTGTACCGGCTTCAGAAACCAGGAGGAAGCCCTCTGACTAGGATCCTCCAGGTCATCGTCGCATCCATAAGGAAACACAATGTTATAGTTCCTTCGGATGAAACCGCATTGTATGAGACTGCTGATGAGGAATCCGCCATTCAAGGTAGCCGGAAACTCGAGCACACCAATAAATTCAAGTAAGTAGAGTATCACACAAACACATTGTATTAATGGATTCATCTTTTTATCTCTTTATATTTGTATATATAAATAATATTTGATCAATTAAATAAACAAACTTTCCGGTTTACAAATCTCTACACCATGTCACAGATTCTTGGACAAAGCAGCGGTACGAACTGAGACAGATGAAAAACACTTAGCAAATCCTTGGAGAATATGTAGTGTGACACAAGTAGAGGAGTTGAAGTCTGTGATACGTATACTTCCTGTATGGGCATCCGGGATTGTCTATACAACTGTATCGAGCCAAATGAGTACGTTGTTCGTCCTACAAGGCAATACCATGGATCAACACATGGGTCCAAACTTCATGATTCCGTCGGCTAGTCTCTCCATATTTGACACAATCAGTGTCATCTTCTGGGTCCC
Organism: Fagopyrum homotropicum; assembly: GCA_033239125.1. Taxonomy (NCBI): domain Eukaryota; kingdom Viridiplantae; phylum Streptophyta; class Magnoliopsida; order Caryophyllales; family Polygonaceae; genus Fagopyrum; species Fagopyrum homotropicum. The sequence continues at coordinate 139,854,393 of BSWB01000003.1, read as the reverse complement.
GATATACGACTTGTTGATTGTACCTTGTGCTAGGAAGTTGACAGGTCGTGAGAGGGGATTCACACAGCTTCAAAGGATTGGGATTGGCCTTTTCATCTCTATCTTCTCTATGGTCACAGCCGCGATATTGGAGATTGTTCGACTCGACATGGTGAGACGACATAACTACTATGATTCCAAAACTGTCCCTCTGTCTATATTTTGGCAGGTTCCACAGTACTTCATTATAGGATGCTCGGAGGTATTCGCGTCCATTGGGCACATCGAGTTCTTCTATGATCAAGCACCCGATGCCATGAGAAGCCTTGGCTCCGCTCTAGCTTTAACCACGGTTGCATTGGGGAACTACTTGAGTAGTGTTCTGGTCGGGATTGTCTCCACACTCACTACTAAGCATGGGGAGCCAGGGTGGATCCCCGATGATAATATCAATCGGGGACACTTGGACTACTTCTATTGGCTCCTCACATGCCTTAGTGTGATCAACTTCGTCGTCTATTTGTGGATCGCCAAGGCGTACTCCTACAAGAAAGCAGCTGGGAAACCTGGTTCAGTCAATGGTGATGGAGAAAGGTAAAGCCTGAATCAAACATTATATGCTTGTAAGCGATTGTTCACAATCATGTAAGACAAGTGCAATAGTTCATATCACTAATAAGTATTTCTGAAGTAAGAACTATTTTCCGCAACAAAAACACGGATGGAAAACAATCCGATGGAGTCGCTTTCTATTTCCTCTGCTCATAAATTCATCATTTCGAAAGGGAAGACAGCAACTATCCTGCAATGAACAATCAAGGGATACCAGATCCCAAAAAAAACTCCAGTGTAAATGTTACATACAAAATCTGATCTCCCAGCCAATAACCCAGCTGAAGTCTACTATTTTGCTGCCGAGACAACCTAGGATTTGATGTTTCTTTACCTATATGACATTTGGTCCCATTCAAATCGTGTGTTTCAGCATTTAGTGGGTCAGAATATCTTCAGTAGAGGCTTATGTCACTTCTAGTCAATATTTCGAGAAAATGAAGGCAAGGGCATGGCTTCTTGCGGTCTAAGGATGACAAGGATGCCAAACATCCCGAGCATTGGGAGGACGAGAAGCCACTTCAACAGCTTGTAGTAATACATGTGGAATGTTAGAGAGAATTCGTCGTAGAAGTACAGACCATTTGCATCAATCATCTCTAACAACACTGTTCCTGTTGTCCTCACGTTTACAGTTGGAAGCTTTATACGGTATTTCCCAGGGGTAGTATAGATCTGACTTTGCTTTATCCTTCTTTCACCTTGATAATTGCCGGGAACCAAGAGCCATGCCTGCATGATTTTTCAATTTACAGAAGAAATGCTTATGGGAGATCAACAATCTGGTTTCGAATTTTGTCATTGTAGATATACAATAAACCAATTTATTAATAATGCTATTGAAGAACTTTTCAGCAAATGGGATTTTGAGAAAGAATATGCAAATAATAGAGCAAAGGAAGAACCGTCTTACTGTGATATTATACGGTGCCTGAGACCCAGATGGGTATCTATACTTGTCAACAATTTCAAACTCAACCCAAAAGTTCTTGCCTTCCTCGTCACGGAAATTTCTAGATGAAGGCAAGACATAAATACCCTCCCGATCCTGCCGGCTAGCTAAGTTATTACGGCCTTGACCAGCTGATCTCCATGCCTAGAAAAAATTACAAGCAGAAAATGTGACTAATGCTTATTTAAAGACAGGACTAAAAAGTGTCCGTTTATTTCCACTTCCAGCATTACCTTGAGGGGGTGATGTGGAGATGGAGTTGAGAAACAGAAAACATTCCCGTTCATGGTCGTCACAATAAGATCAAGATCATCACCACCATCCACATTGTCTGCTAATACCATGCTATATCTGCAGCATAAAAACTTACATAGTCAGGCATGATAAAAACTAACAGAAAATGCGGAATTCTGAAGTAAAGAATCAGAAGCAAAGCATGTCTCACGAAGTTTCCCCAATGTCAACAACATCAGCGCAAGATGTAGGGCCGTCTATAAGATAAAGGTAACCATCAAACGATGTGGTAACCATAGTCAGTCCTTTCTTTTTCTCTCCACGTTTACTCAAATCCACAAGAAGAACCTGGTTCATCACTCTCCCATGAGTTCTATAAGGATATGGGCGAACAATTGAGCCATCTTTGCCACTGAGGACGTATATATTTCCTGAGATGGTTGGGACCACAACATCAGTATGACCATCCCCATCAACATCACCAATGGTGGGGCCCTGAAAATTATTCAGGACAAATCAGATTATACAGTGACCAACTTAATGCATCATAAAGTTCTACAAAAGCACCGGAAAACTAAACAATAGCTGATATTAATAACTTCAAATGACAGGGTCACCTTAGTACTAGGGTTGTTATACGAGCAGCCAAGCCTAAATTTTAGAAGAGCTTTAAAATGCGTTCATATTTTAGGCGAGTTTTATCCGAATGAGCCGACCATTGACATGCTCAAACTCATATCGTATATAAACGGGCCGAGCCTACATTTTTTACGAGCTTTAAAATGTGTTCATATTCGGCTCGTTTGGAAAATGAATGAGCTCAAGTCGAGCCCGAGTAGTTCATCTCATATAACAGCCCTACTTAAAATCCTAGCAAGTGCTTTCGAAAATAGATTCACATCACTCAATTTAACACCAGCAGTATAGCAACAGTTTAACGGTGCTTCCATTGAGTTATAAATCAATAGTACTGAACACAAAGTTGGTGAAGATACGTAACCAAATTTCATGTCCTAATAAGGCAGATCATGAGTTGTTCTTACAGTGAACATTATTTTACTGGATATATGCTCAGGCGGCACCAACTAGAAAATGCAGACGGAAAAGTTTTGACTAGCAACTTGTTTATCTTTAATTGGAAGCGGGGAAGGGGGGTTTAGTGTTGTGGCATGTACCCATTTGCTAGTTGGGAGTAAGGAGACATACACATGCACTTCTTCAAAATACTAGAAGTGCATAGCAGAGGCTAATGGTTACCTGTGGAATAAGACTTTTCACATGTGATTCCCAAATTTCTTTTCCATCTTTCGTCCATGCAGCCACATTTCCATGAGCATCAGCTGTTACTAGTTCTATTGCTCCATCATCATTGATGTCTGCTGCAACAACAGCTGCTTGAATTTCAGCCATTTCAAGAGGAAACTTTTCTCTCACCTTGCCTGGAGAAAAATGATACAACTTTGACTTATCAGAGCAAAAGAAAAAACAATAAGAAAGCAACTCAGATCCTTCTGATGTGCAAAATTTCAACAGTATCACAGGGAACATTCTTACTAGTGTAAGAAATTAATGATACACGAAAACAATTCAGCCCCACGAGATTCAACTCACTGTAAAAGCTCTGCAATATTAGAAGCAGACCTTTGTAACTTTCTTGCAAATCGGGAAAACAAATAATACAATGTGAAACCAGTCGACTACAAATGAACCGAAATTAGCATAGACTAATAGGCGTAAAATTTAGATGCAGGCGTTTCGGTGTGAGTGTGTGCAGTGTACATTTTGGTGACATACACGAGAAAGTTGTAACAAATAAATCAATGGACTGTGACACATGTCTCTCCCTCTCAAGGTGAAAGACATTTAGACATGAACATGTCATAATATATGAAGTATAGAAGCCAAGTATGAAGCAGAAAACAGAAGCAATGCTAAATATGCTGAAGAAGAGCACATAAGATTTAAGTTTTGGACAGAGTTCAGGGTGAAGCAATTTTACAGAAGAACAAGTAATGTACACAATGAAACAGAGCCAAAGTTTATTTTGAAAATTCATCCTGTCAATTTTACAGGAGGTAGCTTTAGATAAATATTATGATGTAGACAGTAAACATACAAAATGTAATGGCACTAATTCATGCATTTCACCTTGTATTGAAGAACAATTATCAATGTTGAAATAAATAAAAATAAGAATGACGCGCAGAAACTAGTCCAAATGCAGAAAGGGTTAAGTGTGACTTCGAGATTACCATGATGGTCGATGGCATAAACCAAGCCATAAGAAGTCCCAACAAGAATGTCCAAATACCCATCTTTATCCAAATCCACTATAGTTGGTGAAGAGTATATAAAAGCACGAAACTTTCCAGAATCTGTGCTCAAATCGAGGTCTACAGTCCACTTGACTTGCTTGGTCTCAAGGTTGAATACAACAATGCTTCCAGCAACGTATTTTCCAATATCAATGTCACCCAAATCCTTTGAATGTTCTGGATTGTCATAGTACCTATCAACTTACATGTTCAGTTTCTCTACCACTACAATAAATTAGCAAAGGAACAATAGTATATGATTTACAGCAAACAAAACAAGTAGGAAAAGAGTAATGGGTGATAATTCAATCGTCCCAGGTACAAAACAGAAAAAAAATAAAAAGATGCAAGAGGAAAGAGGAAAATGATTTTGATATCTCAGATACAGTATAATACTCAACTGCTATTTCCCTGAAAATTCAGCCATTATGATGAGGAACTTCATTAGATTGTCTATTTTCAATAGTTTGTTCCATTGACGGTGCTTTTACCCATTGTTGTAGAAAAAGTGTCCAATAACTGATTAACAAGCCATTTTTTTTTTCAGAAGAGAGTAATCTCTGATTTCTCAGACATCCTTACAATCCAAACCTACGTTCAGGATAATAGCTTATATGATGTGCAAGGTGAACTGAGACACGTCACTGGCATTGAAGAATTAAACATTAATAAAATGATCTTTTGAAAACTAACAGCAAAGGGGCAATATCCTAGCGCTGTCCCCATCCCATTAGGCCATAAGATGGGAGGTCCTAGATTAACGATTAGCTTCACAAGTTGTTGCACTAATTATCTAATTTGATCCATATACAATCAATTAATTGATTATAAAGCCAACTTTTTTCTTCAAAACCTTTCAGGAACTGTTCGTCAAATTTCATTACTATCTAATCTTCAAAATCATACGGACCTTCTAATAATCCATGCATAGGGTTCTTGGTGTTCCCAATTATCAGAGAACTATGATTGGCCATGATATATATAGTGTTCACCTATGTTCTTCAAAGCCAACTTTTTACATTATGATTAAAATCATTATATGTAGTGTTCACCTTTTCCAACCCCTTGTAGGTTGTAGGGAAGAGGACAAATTAATACCTAGCCTTAAATGCTACTGCTCAGTCTAACAGATATAAGTCACATAGAAATAAATTAGTAAGACAATTTAATCGACAAAGAGATGTTGCAAAAACTTACTCACGATCAAAGAAATATGACACGGCAACAACCATTTCTGAGACACCATCAGCATCAATATCTGCTATGACCTGTGACAAGATAAAGTTTCATTATGAGTCTATTAGACTTTGGCCAGATTCATGATCTACTATTATTTCTAGTAAGGAAAATAGAAGACATCACTAATAGTGTTGATAACTGTACTTACAGGGGTACACAGGATATGGGAATCAACTTCAACATTTTCTTCCAGTTTTTCATGGAGTTTTTCAGTCCACTCTTCATCACCCCACATTTTTTCATCAACATAATCATCGTAATCATAATTATATTCATCTGCTAACTCATCTGTATCACGGAATAACTCAAATGAGGAGTCTGCATCAGCTTCCAGAGCACCTTCATTTTCTACAGTAGTCATATGAGCATTTTCATCACCACCACCTTCCTGCAAAAGTCGTCTCCTAGTGTGAGCTTTGTTCTCTGCAGGTAAGCTACCTTCTGATCCAGCATTCACAGATGAATTATCTGTGGTGTTTGGTAATTTGATGTTTGATTCAATTTGACTACCATTATTTATCCCTCCAATTTCTGCAACTGATGCATTCACTGTGTTGGCCGTGGATCCAGTTTCTAGGGACACATTCCCCTTGCCACCAGTTTCTAGGGACACATTCCCCTTGGCTTCAAGAAGTGTTGTGTTGGCTTCTGTTACATTTTCATTCAACTTAATTGTTTCCTCTGGAACAGACGATTCTGTCTGATGACTTTTTTCCTTATCCTCTAAACCAGATGGAACAGTATTTTCTTTATTCATCTTTTCCTCCACAACAGATGAACTTGCTTTGGTAGCTCCCATGTGATCATGTGAAGTAACAGAACCATGTGACATAGTTGCAGTTGCATTTAGATCTAGCAATAAAACAAGATTATGTCTATAAGTTGTCCATACAAAACTCATCAAAATGCCGTATATGGCTGACTGATCAACAAGATTGGTTGAATAATACATGTATAAAGAGCAGCTACCAAAATAACTGAGAAGTGAACAAACAGGTGATGCTATTGCTGGCAACATTATGTCTCTAAATTCACCATTTTTTTAGAGTCGTTTCACAACTCAAAGAAACACAACCAACTCTATGCAGTCACTCACAGACCTCCCCCGACTGTGTCTAACACACATTCAGCAAGTTATTTTGGGGCAAAGTAGCACGGAAACAGACACAGAAATGAACAACCCTGCAGCAAAGCATGACATGACATGGGGCAGTGGCCCTTCTAAAAACATAGGACAAAACACTACAGGAAACATCAATATAATTTGTATATTATATAAAAGTGTTGATAGGAGTAAATAGACGTTAATAACAAGTCATCAGGTAGGTGATTTACTCACGAGATTTCAAATCTTCATCAGCAGCCTCTTGAACTAATAAGTCATCATGGACATCTGGATGAGAACGATCCACAGGGTCCGTATGCAGTCCCACGTGCCAATTTTTAAGAACCTTCCTCCGAGGAACAACTAGCTTCTCTGACAACATGTAGCCTGAAGCTCTAATACAAGAACAACCAACTTTAAACAATGTAAAATTACTAATTGCTATAGCATATGTGCTAAATCCAGTTTAGACAAAAGAGATCCTTAGGCACCTGAAAAACAGTACTTCGCCATTATAAGTCGCCAAAGCTACCTCTCTGACACCATCCTTGTCGATGTCATATAATATTGGGCTAGCATGAACATTCGATTGGTGATAAGCAGGCCATCCTAATCAATAAAGCAATGTTAGTCAAAATGGTACAACTAGCATGCGTCATTTGCATCTCATAATATTATTATCTACAATCTTCAATTCATAATTCCGGCTAAAAGTTCAGAGCCACAAGATGACTTGCCAACAAGCAACAATTTCACTAACTATAATCTGAGTGAACAAAATGGCTGGATAAGAAAACAAACCTGGCACCTTATCGCCGTCCGATCCTTCAAGAACTTCCAGGTAGTGAACAAATGATGGAACCACAACATCCAGTTTTCCATCACTATAAGACCCAAACATAACCAATTCATATCGTAGATATATCAAACAGTAGAGAAAATCCAATTATAGGATATCCGTAAGAAGATACATAACCTGTTGATATCTGCAATCAAAGGGGTTGCATATATGCTGGAGGACACTTCTGTTTGCCATCGAAGTTCCAAATTTTGCGGGCATTGCGTGTTCAAAAGTTCACTCTCATCCCTATAATTCAACATTAGAGTGAAAGAGATCATACGCTCATGAAAGAGCTGTCATTAAATCAAACAACTGGATACAAAAGGTTATTTGCTCTTGATAGTCTTACAAGTTCTTATAGCCGAGAGCGTCATCGGTGGCTTCTCGGTCGCGAAATTTGTTGGACTGCGTTTGCGAAACAACAAGTCCCAGATTCGAAATCACAAGGATAAGAGACGTAAAGAGAACGATCCCGATCGTGGAGCGCCTCATGTGATCTTGCACTGAGAATTGATGTATCAGTCAATACTTGCAAAGTTCCCTCGGTTGCAAAACACAGATCTATAGAGTTCGACTATTGAAATTCTGTAGCAACAAAATTTCCCAATGAATCATGTCAACATGCGTCTGAATTGGGAGAAAAAGGGTCGAAACCTTGATTAGGGCCTGAGGAATGTAGCAGTCAGAGGAGAGGGAGGAAGACAGTGGACCGGATAGCAAAAGAAGGCAGTTGACGATTAATTTGAGAAAGGGGAGAAGATTGAAGAAGAACCCTAACTCGCATAGCTACTATCCCATATTCCCATTTTGCCAAGTGTGAGATGTGAAATGTGGAATGTTCGATCATATAAAAAATTAAACTTAAGCTCAATCGTGTAATTTGAGTGAGTAATGTTATGCATATGACTTCTAAAATAAAACCACAAAACCAATATACCCTTTTATATAATATACAAATTACTTGGGGTGAAATCACATAGTTACACATTTGGCTCTCAAAATGGAACCACAATTTTACTTGGGGTGAAATTTGATATACAACCTAATGTCATAATATGACTTATATATAGAAATTTTAAGACAAATATACCCTTCATGAGCAACTAATTTGTTCACAATATTAAATTTGATGTACAACTAATTTTACAACATCATGTAATAAATAATGTCTTTAATTGATGATACAATTTAAATAGAGAAGATAAATTGATAATTTTTAAGAATTTTGTTCAAAATATTAAATTATCTATAATATTTTCAGCAACTTTGTTACAAGATTTACATTTAATTGTTGCATGATGAATTTCGGGTACAAAAATAGTGAAATCACTTTTGATATTTCAAGCTATTTGTATACGATACAAGAATCGTCTACAAGAAAATTATTTATATTACGTCTTGTACAAAAAAATTATTTACACCATATCATATACAAGAGAAATTTTAATTAGCATAATAACATATAGGGTGTTGTTCAAGTAAGGCACATTATTCCGGTACGGCCGTGCGGCCGACCGTACGGCCGACACGTGTCCCGGAAAAAAGAAAAAAAAAATTTAAAAACGAGTAAAAGTAATAGTTCAAAACTTATTATGGAATAGTTCATAACTTATAAAAGGATAGTTCATGAATTATAATAGAATAGTTCATAGTGCAAAATTTATAAAGGAATGAAAGTAATAGTTCAAGACTTATTAAGGAATAGTTCATCACTTCTAAAAGGATAGTTCATGAATTATAATAGAATAGTTCATAGTGCAAAATTTATAAAAGAGTGAAAGTAATAGTTCAAAACTTATTATGGGCTAATTCATCAATTATAATAGAATAGTTCAAGAATTATAATAGAATAGTTCAAAGTGCAAAATTTATAAAGGAGTGAAAGTAATAGTTCAAAACTTATTATGGGATAGTTCATGAATTATAATAGAATAGTTCATGAATTATAATAGAATAGTTCAAAGTGCAAAATTTATAAAGTGTGCATAACTTATAAAATGATAGTTCATGAATTACAATTGAATAGTCCATAACATATAAACGATTAATGTATGAGTAATTTGATAAAATATATTAAAAAGTAATAGTTCATGGATTATATGGGAATAGTTCAAAGTTTATAGGAGAATAGTGCATAAATTATAACATGGTAGTTCAAACAAATTTTTATTCGTTTCTAGAAAAAAAAATCGTTTCAGAAAAAAAAAAAAAAAAAAAAAAATTCCGGACACGTGTCGGCCGTACGGGCGGCCGTATGGTTGTACCGCATTAATTGAACCGTACCTGAACAAAAGTCATAACATATATTTATAATTTTTAAAAGAAGAATAAATTATTACTCAATAATCGTCGGTCATCGACTACAACGATCCGTGCCTACCCCGCCAAGCTTTCTCCAAATTTTGGCATTCTTCTTAGATTTTCTACTTCTATAATCGAAGGGTTTCAAGTTTATTTTGTTCGTTGATTACGTGGAACGTGTACTTTTGTATCCAGTCACACAAATTCATATCACTATTTAAAAAATTGACCACCACGTTCAGTATTCATGTTGCTTTGTCGTATTGGCTAAATTTGGCATTCATTCACTTCACGCCTCATCTCTCATCTTTCACCTGCTTTGTAGATAAAATTGTAATATCCGGAATTTTTATTCCGTTTATTTCCGTAGCAAACCGGATTTCGATCCCTATTTATCTACTTAGTTAGGCAAAATGTTTCAAATTTTTATTATTTTATGTAACTTCACTTCACATAAAATAATAGGATTTTTATATCTAACCTTAATCTAGAACATGACTTGTCTTTGACAAGGTCATGCATGGTCTTGACAAAGCCATGGCGAGATTTGACAAACTCGTGACAAGGGCATGCAAAGGCTTGACAAAGCCATGATGAGTTTTTGACGAGCTGTGACAACCCCAGTCCATTGCCCTATTAGTCGGTCCAGCCTTTACCTTACCTCAGCCCACACTCCTTTACTCCAGCCCGATAGCCCAGTGAGATCCCTAGCCAGGAGAGAGACGTTAGCTTACTCCTCGCATTCCAAGAAGAAGCTGGCCCAAAATAGCCGTTTCACCCCACCATCCATCTAGGCTACCCTTTTCTTTCTTCAAGCGGTTACAGAAGTGATTTTTTTCCCCTCCACATTCACGTCCAAGTACAAGCTGCATCCGTCTTTCCTTCCTAGCGAGATCTGGCCTGGATATCTCGCTATTTTGCTAGCGTCCTTTCCTAGCCTGCACACCCTCGGAAGGCACGTCTCTTGGAAGCAACAACCCACGGTTCACATCCTTCCTCGTGTGCAACCGGAGCGATAGCAAGGTGAGCCTCCTTCGATCTCTTCCTTCTGTTACGTTGATCTACAACAGCATCGTCTCATCTCGTGTCAATAACAGGACGAGAAGCCAACACTAGTACTGGACGCTGGTGCTATGCAAGTGTAGCCTATCCAGACCGTCGTCCTTAGTATCGGGTCTTGCCCCACCCTCAGTGAACGAACGAGCCACATCTTCCTCTGTTCCTCCTGGTAAGGCCAAGCCCTTATACCCTTCTTTCTTCACCTTGCTGTCATGGTTACCATAACTCACCACCCTCCTTTTTGTGTAGATCGAACCTCAATCGCTGCAGTAGTGAGACAACCATTGCTCCTAGAGTTGTGGTGCAGATCGAAACCAACAACAGCGAGTCCTTCCCTAGCTGCAATCCGGTAAGAGCCTACACCCTGTAATAACATAGGTTTCTGATCTTTTTAACTTAGGCATGGATTGTGGCTTGAAGGTTTCAAACTAAGGACCTTTAGGTAGAATAAATGGAGGAATTGCTGGCGGTGAGAGTCGAAGTTGAGACCTCCTGTATGACTAGTTTTTCAGCTTTGAACTCCTGTGTTTAGAATGGAATTTCGGTACATTAGAGTGATCATCCACCGTTGAATTTTTGATATATTGTAGGTAGATATATTTAGTTTATTGTGTTAAAATTTGGGAACGAGTTAACGGTTGGATTAGAATCTATAAGGTCCCAAAGTAGAGTAGTTTGGCTGTTTTTACAACAGAGGAAAATTTGACTAAGTATAGAAATTCTAGCTTTTATTCCAATTTTAGAGATTTATGTAAGAGTTGTGGCGGGATAGTTTTGAGAGATCTTTGCTCCTTTGAGTAGCATTTATATCATAGATGACCTGGAGATTTATTTCGGAATTTTTATATTTTTGTTTGAGCCTCGTATCTTAAGCCAAAGTCGGACATTAGCGACCTTTTTATGAAATTCTAGATTTATGTGTAACTCTTATAAATCTTTAACGAACTATTCCTTGAGAGCTAGGTTGTGGAAATAGGTTCCAAAGGAGAGTTTGGAACTAGGTTATAGAAATTCTGGAGTTTTCAGGACCGGGGGTAAAATAGTCATTTTACCTTAAGAGGGCAGTTTTTATTAATTTCTCTTGAGGAGATTGTGCATCTTAGAAGTTACAGACTTCTAAGAATATGGGATGTATTATTGATACGCTTAGCTTGTATAACAGGCGATTGAGTTGCTACGGTTGTAGACTGAGTTGAGATTGAGAGAATTGCGATTTGATTCAGGTAAGTCCTTGCGACTTACTTAGCTGGTTTCTGGAGATTAGTTAAGTGATAATAGTGGTGTGTGTACCATGTGTGTTATAATAACAACTTTTTAGGACGACCGTTGTTATTATGTGTTAAGGCCCAAGTGTATGTATAACGGGCCGTGACATCACTGCCCAGCTCTGCCAGGAGACTGAGAGGTTCTCTATACCCAGACCATACAGGTACACGGTGAGATGCATCGGATCCACTCCTGATGGGTACACGGGGGCAGAGGCGAGGTTTGGGAATCCCTCGTGTCACAAAATAAGTATCATTAGTAAGAGTGAATGACTTAAATGAAGATAATAAATGGATTGTTTGAAAGCATGATGAGTGTTTATTATTTTATGTGTGTGTGCTATTATTATTCTCCTAATGTTTAGATAACTAGCTAATGGTTGTTTTGTTGTGTTTTTAGATTTACCGCAGGTAAGAACAGCAGCTGAGTGATCCGGAAGTAGTGGTCAGCCGGGTCTCCGTACTCCTTAGAATGGGGTTGGGATGTTTCCTTTGGTGTTCTTTCTTTTGTTAAGATAGTTGGTCTTTTTCCCTTTGTTTAAGTATTATAGGCTGCTAGACCTTATTGCATTCATTCCTTTAAAAATACTATTTCATAAATTTCGGTTTTTCTTATTTGTGTCTTGTTGCAAGATCCTAGTAATATTGTTGTCAAACTGAGGTCGGGACCCATTGTGAGGTCCTAACCAGTAACGTTCCGAGTTTTGAGAATTCGGGGTGTTACAACATGGTATCAAAGCTCTAGGTTGACAACAATGGCACTTGAAATCTTCTGAAAGACCGAATAAGTATTTGAGCAGAACCCGAAAGGGATCTGAGTTTTAAAAAGGAATTTTGGTTTTCAAATGCATGCATAGTGTGGTTGGGAATAGAAAAGTACGGCTGACCACCACTACTACCGCGGATCTCAGTATGCTTAGTATGAACTTTAGGTTTTACTTTAGTTGGACGTTTTAGCTTGATTATAAAGATATGTGATATAAATAAGTATATGCCGAAGATTAGTAGAAATTATAGTTATGTTATGTCCTTAACGGAGATAACATAATGAGTTTCTCACCCGTTGACACATCTAAGAAGATTTTGAAGGGTGTCAACATGAGGATTAGTATGCACATCTTAGGTGCATTAGGATAGACAAACAACGGACAACTCCTTCGAGCTTGTTGAGGAACGTTGAGACGAAAAAGTGAAGACAAAAAGACAATACCAACTACGATGACAAGAAGGGAATCCCGAGTCAACTCAATAGGATCAGATGAAGAATATACATGAGGGTAGTTCCGATAACGCGTCGGATGACCGGCAAGTATACAAATTGGAAGAGACAACCCTAGGTTCTTTCAAGATGGTGTAAAGCAACCTTACAAACAAAGGGGAATGCCATCAGAAACACAAATAGGCATGAAGGTCAAGGTGAAATATAGTAGCGATACAGACAAGAGGCATTAAATCTAAGCTTATTAACGGACCAGAAGGTGAAAGTTTGAGGCTAGAAGCAGAGCGGAATATGATCACTCTCGACAAGCTACTTGCCACCACAATCAAGATGGGAAACTGAGACAATCATAAGTGCAGGAGTCAAGTTAAAATACATTGTCCATCCCGATACGAAGAATTAAAGAGCCGTAAAATGAAAGCTTACAGGCTGCTAGAAAGGGGAAGGTTGATTTCACCAACATGGAAGTGGTGTGACCTCCTAGAACACACAAGAATTACAACAAGGATCGGGATACAACAAAGACCGGATTTCTATAAAGGCGGAAGTACAAGCATCACCCCAAGGAAGGAGGGTGTAGCAGAATAGTCTTGGGAAAAAAAGAGGGTATTTGATAACTTCGCACTCACGAAGGGGTTTAAATTAATAACACTAGCGGGTCATAACAGAGAACCGCAAGTGAACAATAACTCGAGTAAAAAGAATCATGGAGAAATGCCTACAAGTTATCGTAGGAGAATTGATAAGTCCGTTGAAGGAAGATGAAGATACAACTAGACTCGTAAGAGTATAGTGTTCTTATAGGAGTGTAATTTGTAGAAGGAGATAAAGGAGTATAAATGGAAGAGAATTATTTTCACCTGGTATATCAAATCTCAAAGGAGATAGAAGAAAAGTAAGTCTACGATCTTATATAAGGTCAACTACATGCTAAATTGGTAACAACGGAGAATTTGCACGTGCTGGCTAACTAGTGATGGTTGGGTGACAGATAAGAAGAATGACCACAAGGTTATAAAGGAATTTTAACGACATCTAGTGAATTTCTTTCAGAGATCAACGACGGCAATGGTGAAGTTAAATCAATACAAGTACTAGTAGCCTTGATGGTAACATTGAATGAGTCCAATACGATAACTCAAATAAAGAAATTAAAGAGAATCTCTTGACGGTCGGTAATGACCATCGATGATAGTAATGGTGTAAAGAGAATTATTGTGAGTGGTTGCTTATTACTGATTAAGGAAAGATACCTATCAAAGTTACTAGGGAGGGATCCCTGTAAGAAGAACTAGAAGAGTAAGAAGAAACAGATGATTGTGAACATGTTCTAAGTCTTAACATTCCACACAAATAGGACTGATGTGCTCCTCCGAGAAAAAGTGGGGTCAAGCTGTCGAGATTGACAGGGGAAACCCTTGTGATTTAAAGAAGTGATATAGAATAATTGGAATTACAGAGGAGGCACAAACATAGAGAGTATGATTTAAAGCATTGGTGAAATGTGTGGTCGAGTTGTGAGGTGATTGAAGATGGAATCTACATGTTGGCTAGAACAGACATGAGAAGGAGTAAAGTTGAATGACTAAAGACTGTTATATGGATCCAGAATTACCCTAATAAGATGATTACCGAAAGGTGTATATATAAAAGTTTAATGAGAAATGGAGGTACTCCATTCAAAATTCAAGCTGGACTGATGACATAAGAGTTGATGAAAGTAATAAGACCAACCAACGTAATCCGTAAGGCGTATGCGAGCGAACTCAAAGGGATTTAACTATCCTACTGGTGATAATGATTTAAAGAAGGTAAAACGACATGAGTACAAGGAAAACATACTAAATGCGATGCGAGGAATTTGATTTTTGAGAAATCATATGCATTTGATATTTTGTATACAAAGGGTACAGATGACTTTGTGGTATACAGTGACGCATCCAAGCTGGTCTTGGGGGTGTGTTTTGATGTAGAGGGGTAAGGTCATAGCCTATGCGTCCCGACAATTGAAGGCGTATGAGGAGAACTACCCCACACACGACCTAGAGTTAGCTGTAGTGGTCCATGCTCTTAAGATCTGGCATCACTATCTCTATGAGGCGACATTTCAGATCTTCACAGACCATAAGAGTCTGAAGTACATATTCACTCAGCGGGAGTTGAATAACCGCCAGAGGCGGTGGTTAGAGTTGATCAAGGATTTCGACCTTGAGATTTTCTACCACCCCGGAAAGGCGAATATGGTAGCTGACGCTTTGAGCCGGAAGACGCCTCGGGAAAAGGCGATAGCCCGGTTGACAGTATAGCCACAATTGTGGAGAGATTTGACTTGGTTAGAATTAGAGATTCAGTTTCCATATACAGCTAGTCAGTGGCTACTTTGAAGGTACTTCCCGATCTGTAGATGAGATCCGACAAAAGCATGAGAGTTGCCCGACTTTGACCAAGATCCGAGACAGGATGTCTCAAGATGAGGCACCACAGTTCACTATTGGTGATGATGGAGTGATGAGACGTCAAGACCGCGTTTGTGTGCCGTCAAATAGTGAGTTGAGACCGAGGATACTAGGTGAGGCTCATGCTACCCCCTACTCAGTACATCCTGGAGCGAGTAAGATGTACAAGGATGTGAGACGGTCCTTCTGGTGGAGTGGTTATAAGCCCGACGTGGCTCGGTATGTAGCTCAGAGTGCGACCTACCAGCAGGTCATGATTGAGCATCGTAGGTCCGGAGGAGAGCTCCATCCACTTCCAGCACCCCAGTGGAAGTGGGAGGATATATCTATGGATTTTGTCACAAGATTAAGACTCAGCAGAGGTTTTGATGCTATTTGGGTAGTGGTAGACCGTCTGAAGAAGACCGCACGTTTCATGCCAATTAAGGAAACGTGGTCGGTAAGTCGTCTAGCTGAGGAGTTTACTAGACACATTGTAAGATTTCATGGAGTACCGAGGTCTATCGTGTCTGATAGAGATGGGCGTTTCACCTCGAGGTTTTGGCAGCAGGTACATACTGCTTTGGGGACAAGTCTCCACTTTACCATCGCCTACCACCCACAGACAGACGGTCAGTCTGAGAGGACCATCCAGACATTAGAGGATATGTTGCGGGCTTGTGTACTAGATTGGGGACAGGTATGGTCAGATCATCTCCCACTGGTAGAGTTTTCGTATAATAACAGCTGGCATGCATCTATTGGGATGGCCCCTTATTAGGCTTTGTACGGACGGAGATGTCGCACGCCATTATGTTGGGATGAGCCTAGTAGAGATGATGGAGTAGCTCCAGATCAGATACAGGAGGACATCGCTTGGATTGCCCTGGTCCGGGAGCGGATGTTAGCAGCTTAGAGTCGTCAAAAGTCCTACGCCGACAAAAGGCGTCAACCTTTGGAGTTTAGAGTGGGTGCTCAAGTGTGGTTGAGAGTGTCACCGACGCAAGGAGTATGGCGTTTCGGCATTAAGGAGAAGCTGAGTCCCCGATATGTCGGACCTTTTGAGATCTTGAAGAGAGTTGGAGAGGTGGCCTACAGATTAGCACTACCTCCGAGACTAGAGGGGGTCCATCCGGTCTTTCATGTATCTTAGCTGAGAGAATACATACCGGACCCCAGACACGTCATCAGCCATGAGGACCTGACAGTTGAGCCTGACCACACTTTTGTGGAGTACCCAGTAACCGTCCGAGAGCGTAGTACTAAACGTTTGCGTTCTAAGGAGATACCGATGTTGAGGATCCAGTGGTCTAGACGAGGAGCCAATGAGGCTACCTGGGAGACAAAGGAGAGTATTAGACGCAGCTATCCTGAGTTCTTTGCGGAGTTAGCCACTACTTCTGTGTCGACGAGTTAGTACTCTAATGTTGTTTTGTTTGACATTTATGAGTGATGTTGGACTGAGTGATAGTGTTTCCTTTCTACGTACTGTCTGACTATGATGATTGAATAATTGCATGCTAAGAAACTAGATTTAAAATTTTAGTGAGACCAGTGTATACGAATTTTGGTGGGAGTCTTTTGGGTAGATACCTTATTCTAAGTTTCGGGACGAAACTTATTTTTAAGGGGGTACTGATGTAATATCCGGAATTTTTATTCCGTTTATTTCCGTAGCAAACCGGATTTCGATCCCTAGATCCCTATCTGTCTACTTAGTTAGGCAAAATGTTTCAAATTTTTATTATTTTATGTAACTTCACTTCACATAAAATAATAGGATTTTTATATCTAACCTTAATCTAGAACATGACTTGTCTTTGACAAGGTCATGCATGAGCTTGACAAAGCCATGACGAGATTTGACAAACTCGTGACAAGGGCATGCAAAGGCTTGACAAAGCCATGACGAGTTTTTGACGAGCTGTAACAACCCTAGTCCACTGCCCTATTAGTCGGTCCAGCCTTTACCTTACCTCAGCCCACACTCCTTTACTCCAGCCCGATAGCCCAGTGAGATCCCTAGCCAGGAGAGAGACGTTAGCTTACTCCTCGCAGCCCAGGAAGAAGCCGGCCCAAAATAGCCGTTTCACCCCACCATCCATCTAGGCTACCCTTTTCTTTCTTCAAGCAGTTACAGAAGTGATTTTTTTCCCCTCCACATTCACGTCCAAGTACAAGCTGCATCCGTCTTTCCTTCCTAGCGAGATCTGGCCCGGATATCTCGCTATTTTGCTAGTGTCCTTTCCTAGCCTGCACACCCTCGGAAGGCACGTCTCTTGGAAGCAACAACCCACGGTTCACATCCTTCCTTCGTGTGCAACTGGAGCGATAGCAACGTGAGCCTTCTTCGATCTCTTCCTTCTGTTACGTTGATCTACAACAGCACCGTCTCATCTCGTGTCAACAGCAGGACGAGAAGCCAACACTAGTACTGGATGCTGGTGCTGTGCGAGTGTAGCCTATCCAGACCGCCGTCCTTAGTATCGGGTCTTGCCCCACCCTCAGCGAACGAACAAGCCACATCTTCCTCTGTTCCTCCTGGTAAGGCCAAGCCCTTATACCCTTCTTTCTTCTCCTTGCTGTCATGGTTACCATAACTCACCACCCTCCTTTTTGTGTCGATCGAACCCCAATCGCTGTAGCAGTGAGACAACCATCGCTCCTAGAGTTGTGGTGCAGATCGAAACCAACAACAACGAGTCCTTCCCTAGCTGCAATCCGGTAAGAGTCTACACCTTGTAATAACATAGGTTTCTGATCTTTTTAACTTAGGCATGGATTGTGGCTTGAAGGTTTAGAACTAAGGACCTTTAGGTAGAATAAATGGAAGAATTGCTGGCGGTGAGAGTCGAAGTTGAGACCTCCTGCATGACTAGTTTTTCAGCTTTGAACTACTGTGTTTAGAATAGAATTTCGGTACATTAGAGTGATCATCCACCGATGACTATTTGATATGTTGTAGGTAGATATATGTAGTTTATTGTGTTAAAATTTGAGAACGAGTTAACGGTTGGATTTGAAGTTATAAGGTCCCAAAGTAGAGTAGTTGGGCTGTTTTTACAGCAGAGGAAAATTTGACTAAGTATAGAAATTCTAGCTTTTATTCCAATTTTAGAGATTTATGTAAGAGTTGTGGCGGGATAGTTTTGAGAGATCTTTGCTCCTTTGAGTAGCATGTATATCATAGATGACCTGGAGATTTATTTCGGAATTTTTATATTTTTATTCGAGCCTCGTATCTTAAGCCAAAGTCGGACCTTAGCGACCTTTTTATAAAATTCTAGATTTATGTGTAACTCTTATAAATCTTTAACGAACTATTACTTGAGAGCTAGGTTGTGGAAATAGGTTCCAAAGGAGAGTTTGGAACTAGGTTATAGAAATTATGGAGTTTTCGGGACCGGGGGTAAAATAGTCGTTTTACCTTAAGTGGGCAGTTTTTATTAATTTCTCTTGAGGAGATTGTGCATCTTAGAAGTTACATACTTCTAAGAATATGGGATGTATTTTTGATACGCTTGCCTTGTATAACAGGCGATTGAGTTGCTACGGTTGCAGACCGAGTTGAGATTGAGAGAATTGCGATTTGATTCAGGTAAGTCCTTGCGACTTACTTAGTTGGTTTCTAGAGATTAGTTGAGTGATAATAGTGGTGTGTGTACCATGCGTGTTATAATAACAACTTGTTAGGACGACCGTTATTATTATGTGTTAAGGCCCAAGTGTATGTATAACGGGCTGTGACATCACTGCCCAGCTCTGCCAGGAGACTGGGAGGTTCTCTATACCCAGACCATACAGGTACACGGTGAGATGCATCGGATCCACTCTTGATGGGTACACGGGGGCGGAGGCGAGGTTTGAGAATCCCTCGTGTCACAAGATAAGTATCATTAGTAAGAGTGAATGACTTAAATGAAGATAATAAATGGATTGTTTGAAAGCATGATGAGTGTTTATTATTTTATGTGTGTGTGTGCTATTATTATTCTCCTAATATTTAAATAACTAGCTAATGATTATTTTGTTGTGTTTTTAGATTTACCGCAGGTTAGAACAACAGCTGAGTGATCCGGAAGTAGTGGGCAGCCGGGTCTCCGTACTCCTTAGAATGGGGTTGGGATGTTTCCTTTGGTGTTCTTTCTTTTCTTAAGATAGTTGGTCTTTTTCCCTTTGTTTAAGTACTATAGGCTGCTAGACCTTGTTGCATTCATTCCTTTAAAAATACTATTTCATAAATTTCGGTTTTTCTTATTTGTGTCTTGTTGCAAGATCTTAGTAATATTGTTGTCAAACTAAGGTCGGGACCCATTGTGAGGTCCTAACCAGTAACGTTCCGAGTTCTGAGAATTCGGGGTGTTACAAAAATCTAGTATATGTTTGTACTCTTACTATTCTCTAAACATCCTCTCTAAAAGACAAATCAAGAATTTTGCTTATTACAAGTTGGTCGTTGCATATCATCATCAAATATACATAATCACAATCAAATCATAGCATATCAACCATAGATTAGGGCTTTCACCCCAACACTAAACTAGAGAGTTGAGTAGACATAATAAAAAGTAGACTGATAAGATATGTCATTTAACCCAGAACAAGAAGAGAATGAAATAGAATGATAATGATAAAAGACGTAAAATAGAGTGTTATCACGATCCTTGTTCCAAATGTAAAGTTACAACTCTTAGCTTGATATCACAATTTCTAGTATGATACTTGATGTAGGAGCATATTCATAACCATCTAACAAGAGAAGAAAGACAGAAGCAACGAAAACAAATGACATGAACCTTTGGAATCCAACACTCAAGAAAGAAAGGGTAATATTCAAGAAGAAAATAATAAGTTGGTTGATATCTTTCCGTACTAGAAGATCAAGGATGCATGAGTACATAAACAATCATACACACATCCGGAGGAGGATAAGACTCATTGATCACATACCTACACATATATTCAACTCAACCGTGCATTGATGTAAAAAGACTCGAGCCCACTCATGCAATTTTGGATCAGCCCCAATTTTCCTCAACTACACATTGCATGCACACGTTTTCCATTTCGGGTCATCCATGCAAACTCTTCTATTCGGGCTAATCATGCACACACACCTTCCCGGATCACCCACGCAACGTGCATCTTGGAACGGACCAGCCATGCACACGTCCGGCCTATCCATGCAACATCCACCTCAGATTGGGTCATCCATGCACACGTAATTCCCTGGGTCATTCAACTCCAATACGAGTCATCCCTACAAGCTCACCAAATAGGGTCCATAACACATCACCACCCTAGGCCAACCTCAAAACATACTTCTTCCGGGCCTACCATACAGGACTACTCTATATCTCCCCGATGACTGGACCAACTATACGAGCCTACCTGATCCACCGCATCACCAAGAGTCATTGCTCACACGAGCCATCTTGGACCCACCACCGATTCAACGACACATATGGTTCGAACCATGTGGCTGATTTTTGGATCATTTATATTTTTTTAGCCCATATAGACATCTTTTAATTATGGGTTAATTTTGGGCTTTATAATTGTTAGTTTTCAGTCCATATTTTAATTTAATTATTCTACAAATAATTTAGGTCTTAATAGAGAAACATAAAAATAGATTAAGAGAACCATATCTGTCACAAGATATTATTTGATTAGTCTTATAAGATCAAATCTTATTAGAAGATGGATCTTATATAGATTAGAAGATCTTATCTTATCCTAGATAAGATAAGATTCACCTGGATCTTTTACTTGCAGGTTACTTGACCCACATCATATATATAGGGGTATTCGAGCCTTTTGTAGATAATCTAACTTTGAAATAAACACATACTTTTCGGTATTTGCTAAGTGCAATCCATTTTGCTTCCAACATTAAGTAGAGAGTGAGCGATGTCTTGTTCCACCTTTAGCTTGGACTTATTTGAGTTATTCTACTTGCAACACCAAGTTGGTATCTTCTCTTGCATTTCACAAGCCTCCTTCGATTGTGGGTCGGTAGACTGACCAATAATGTCGATTTTAGTCATGTAGTGAAAGGGTTATACGATTGTTCATCGGTTGTGTTATAAGGTTATACGCAGCTTATCTTGATCCGGGTCATTTCTTAGGGTTCGACATTGTCTATTCACCTATCGATCCATATCAACCACTGGATCATCACCTATCTCCATACAAGTCCTCTAAAGGAAGCATCCCCTTTCATCGGTCTATTCATTCGAGTCAATTGGTGTCGAAAGATGGGGACTTTCCACGGTTAACCCCCATATCAAAGTGGTATCAAAGCTAGAGTTCATCAACATCAGATATTTAAAAAAAATCAAAGCTTTTCTCATGGTTCAAGCAAAAAAGTCACCCAAAGCATTCACTGTTTCAATTTATTTTTTACTACTCTCGTTATTTACTACTTTCAATTTCAATTGCAATTCCTTTTAATTAATTTTCGTAGCCTTTAATAAAATAAAAGAAAAAAGAAAGGAAAAACTTTTTTCCATTCCTATATATGAGTATCACCGAAGAACAAATCGGGCCCACAACAAGACTTGAAACATAGCGTTCAAGAAAACCGATATTGTGGTCTATTACCGGAACAATCTTCACCACCAACAACATCGTCGCCGGTAGCCTCACCCGCTCCTCCCACGTCGTTTCCCCACCCTAGCACTGTCAACGCTACCCATAATTAGAAGCTTCAGTCAAAGCCTCCTGGAACCCTACTCCACAGCCGGAGTAGCCACACTTCACCATCACCACCACTTTTGCCACCACCGCCTCATAATATGCCACTAATAACCACCACCAATCCATCCCGGTACCACCAACCCTCCACCAACGTTTCTCACCGCCGGAACTCACTATCGACTTCACCGTCGGATCCACTACACACCTCCACCGCCGTTGTTGCCACCACCACAACGTCACCGTCACTAGTAACCACCAACACCCCATCCTTGCGTCACCACAATCACCTCTAGAACCTCTCACCACCGGAGGTCTATCAGCTCCCTAATCCGCCACCGAACACCCTAAAATCCCCTTACATTACCACTTTTGCCACTAGCAGCCACCACCATCACCTATAAATGCCATCAATCACCCCAACTGCCACCATAACCCCAGCTGCCACCAGTCTCCAAAAACCTTAATCTCCACCGTCTAAAACCATACATAAACCCTAACCTACCCAGAAAACCCTAACCCTAGCCATCCCGAAAGAATAGTACCTAATGAATCCAAACTGAACCCACAATGCACACCTCATCCCTTGAACCCGGTTTACCGAACAAGATCTGAACCAACCTAGTTTGGCCTAGTGAGTATTCTATTAAAGTAAAAATAAGGAATCAAATAGATACAAAAAAATAAAAAGAAGAAGTCGAGTAAAAAAAGAAAAAAAGAAAAGGCTTATAGTGTTTATTTTTCGGTTTGAAAAATAAACGCTCAAAAAATATTTTGTAAGTTCTTTTTTTTGGTACAATTATGTTTTTATAAGTTCTTGTTTTTATTGAGAAAGTAAGCGAGTTTGGTTTTTCTTTTCCCTTGATAGCACCCCTCAAAAAACATTTTTTCTTTGAGATCACGGTCGGACTCCTATTATTAGTTATAGTTGTCAAACACACTGACTTGTGTTTTTTTTAAAGTTCCACTTGTAATTGAGAACCTCGCAAACCGGCTAAGATAAGCTTGAAGGCAACACAAACAATGAGGGGTTAAAGAGAGAATTATGCCAGTGGGTAATTTTAATTTTACTAACTTAATATGTTTGTTTGCTTTGAAAATGTCTTTGTCTACATGAACACAAATGGAAGATGACTCTCATATGATGCAAGGCTACCTCTTCGCCTTGGAAAAATAAATCAAATGATGGTAAGACTAGATCAAATAGAAATCCCAAGGGGAATGCATAGAACACAAGAGGAGAGCGTTGACCGTGGAAGTTTTACCGAAGTACAACGACCTCCCTCACAATTATACGGGATCTGATGTAGTATAATCGGATATCGAATTCACAAAGATTGTGTCTAAATTGGATAACACTAATAGTAATTATTTTAAGTAAACACAAAGTAGTAAAGTAGACAATGGTGGAAAAGAAAGCAATTGTGGATGTATAATAATAGAGAAAGGTGATCTAAGTAAACAAAAATCTCACTATTGATGTATATATGTGTATATATATATATATATATATATATATATATATATATATATATATATATATTTCATGAACATTGAATAATGGTAATTGTAGGTAAACATCTAAAATAGCATTGGATATAAACAAACCAAGACCGTGCTTTCCAATTCACATAACTCTCAATCCAACGGTTCGGCGAGTATAGGAAAACCCATTAAAAATTTAAAATCGGGGAAAAAAAACAAGAAAAACCTTCACTTGTTGTCTGACCGACGTTATTTCTATGGTCGTCTATACCCAATCAAAAGTAAATCCCGACTTAGCACTAAGAACAAGTATAGTGGATAAGTAAGGGTCGAACCCAAGAGAGTTTAAGGTTTTAAATGCAATTATCGATTATAGTGACAAGTAACAAGAAAGGGGGGGAGGGTTGGTTGAATTGATGCACACAAAAACTTTAAGGAAACGATTAACGCAACAAGTAAGACAATGATGGGTGAATCTACACTAGGTTGATTCTAAGCATGCAATTGCTACTTTGGTGTATTCCTTTTATAAGTTTTTAAGTAATCTCCCGTCTCGATCATATATATGTGTTGAGCCAACCGGCATCAACACAACTTAACAGGTTAGTGTTCCGTAAACCTACAAGAACAAATAACAAGTTAGCTTTCAAACAAAGACTAAGGGATATAAAGAGAAGATTAAAACCGTTAAACTTATCTTTATATTTGTGTTCCTTTTCTTTAAGTAATTACAACCCGTTATTACTTAAAGTTGCTACTAGATTAAAGACCCGAACCCGGAACCTATTAATCCTAGTTGTTTGCATGCACTTTAGAACCTAAGGTGATCAATCTCAAGCAATACTAAACATACAATTAGATAATGGAGATCAAGGAAACACAAAGCATTACTGAATAAAAACTTATATTAAAAAAAACTTACAAACAAAGTAAGAATGCAGCTTCAAACCAACTCAATGTAGCAAGGGAGTTAGCAACTCATTACAATGGAAAACTCAATTCTAAAATGGATTTTTGTGTAGGAAAAGATAGATAAGCTTGGATCATTCTAAGAATCAACCAATGACTATTTATACTACAAAAGACACTAAATAGGAGTAAATGGCCGGCCCAAAACAGTCACCTTTAATGCCATAAAGGTGGTGTAAACAACCGGAGTAAAGCTTCTGGCGTTAAACCGCAGGGGCGGCCTTCAGGAACCACAGGGGTGGTTTAGGCAGAATCGGTTGATCTTCTTCAAGGCCGCTGGGGCGGCTATACAATTCCGCTGGGGCGGATCTTCAATGCTCTTCAACGTCTGACCTTTCACCTTCCTGACGTTTTTGATGCCAAACTGCCGGGGTGTCCCTATGTCGGCGCAGGGGCGGTGACACAGCCTCTTCGTCTTCCAGCTCCCATGTTGAGGCGCAGGCAGGGGCGCATTGGGAGGCGCAGGGAAGCTGGTCTTCGTCTCCTCAAGGCAGATCACCGCAGGGGCGCCAATGGGTGGCGCAGGGGCAGTGACACACTTTCTGGCCGGCGCTGGTGAAGGCGCAGGGAGCGCTCCGATGTAAGGTATCGCCCGCAGGGGCGGTGACAAGGCTCCGCTGGGGTGGTGAGGCGACAGAAACTTTGCTTCGTGATCGATCTTCACTCCTAAGTGCTTATAACTCCTTCCTTAACTTATTTTAGTCTTCTTCTTCTGGACCAAGGAGTTAGTAGCATAAACCGACACTAATGCAATAAAAAGACTCTAAAAACTATCCTAAATGGTAGTGATTCCATCACCTATCATTGTCCTTCAATTTAAAAAGGTTCAAAGACCGGAACTTTCTATGATGATTAGATTTCCTCAAAACTTTGATAAACTAGTACTCTCAAACCAAGTTCTTTTCAATAAATCCAATAAAACAAACTTTGCTTTTGGCCCGTCACTTATTCTATGTAAACCAATTAAAAACACCACTTCTTTTGAAGGTTTTCAGAAGGTATGAATAAAGTGTTTTACTGCTTTGAAAAGAAACAATATAAAAACTTAAATTCATAAAGATATATGCAAACAATAAATTAAAGCATTATAAGTATCATCCAATCCTCATATAAGGGAGGAGTTATAGCCAAACATGATGGAATATGAAGCAAAAACCATATATTAAATCAAGAAGGACAAAACTTACAAGAGTTTGGTTCCTATAGAGCGAACCTTTAAGAAAAACTAACAATATTTGACGGCTAGAATAAAAAATGAACAAAAGACTGTTGAATTTAGGGGGAATCAATGTATCTAACACTAAGGATGGGGTGCGTTTATATAGGAGAGAAATCAGAGGCTAGGGTTTACACAAAATATATAATTTCCAAAGATAAAATCAAAGATATGCAATCTACAAGTGAGATCAAAACCAAGAAAGTGCAACCTATCTCGGGTAGATCACCGGCCAATGATCACCATCCTTGAGATAAAAAGAAACATTCATGTTATAATAGAAAACACTCATGAAAGTTAAAAAAGAAACTTGCGGCTTATAAGAGAAAACAAAGAAGTAGGAATACAAGAGAAGAAGCAAACCAACATGATATGTTGATCACCATCCAACACATACCAAATAGACCTGAATTCATCATGAACTTAGACTTTATTCCACCACCTACAAGTTGCACCTAGACCGTAACCAGCTCACCCACCCCGAGCTTCGTATTTTTGGAGATCATAGTCTTCATGCACAACTTAGGACTAGTTGATGCATTTATGGGAAATTTTGGGACTCTTTATGACATATACTCACGCATTCCATGGCCCCACGAAAAAATCCATTGTCATAGTTTGTTTACCCGAATTAATTTTGAGGGTTATATGTGTAAAGAAACGTTGTTTAACAACATCTACACCCTAGTCCCCAAAGGCGGGTCCTTAGATTATCACTTCAGGGAAGTCTTCTCATCAGTACACCATGAGAAACTGAGAATTGATAAGGCTGAATTTTATACACTTTCTAATGGGAATTGTATGTTTGTGCTTTTTATAGGTGCCATTCCAAAGGAGTCATCACCCACGGTAACATTCCATCAAGATAGCACGGATTCGTTGTCGAATCCTTTTAAAGAACGAGGGGTTGATGCAGGAGATTATCCAAAACCACCTAGCAAGAGAAGGAAGATATAAGCAAGGAAAAATAATTATACGAACCTTTGGAATCCAAAACTCAGGAAAGAAAGGAGAGAGATATTCAAGAAGAAGAAGAGAATAAGTTGATTAAAATATTTCCGTACTAGAAGATCAAGGATGCATGAGAACGTAATCAATTATACACACCTCCGGAGGAGGAGAAGACTCATTGATCACATACCTACACATATTCCAACTCAACCATGCATTGATGTACAAAGACGCGGGCCCACTAATGCCATTTCAAAACAACCTCGATTCTCCCCAGCTACACCTTGCAAGCACACGCCCCTCCATTCCGAGCCAGCCATGCAAACTCTTCTATTCGGGCAAGTTATGTACACGCCCCTTCCCAGATCACCCATAAAACTTCCATCTTATATCGGTCCATCCATGCACACGTCCGGCCTATCCATGCAATATCTACCTCAGATCGGGCCAGCCATGCACATGTAACTCTCTAGGTCATCCATGTAACTACGATACAGGCCATCCTTGCATACTCACCAAATAAGGCCCATAACACATCACCACCCCAAGCCAACCTCGAAACATACTCCTTTCGGAGCCACCATGCAGAAACCACCCTATATCTCCTCAATAACTGAAATAACTATATGAGCCTACCCAATTTACCACGTCACAAAGAGCATGGCCTACACAAGCCATCTCGGGCCACCACCAATCCAACGCCACCTTTGGCTCGAACCATATATATATATATATATATATATATATGCAACTGTTCAGGTAAGACCCTTAATTTCCGGTAAGGTTGTGCGGCCGGCTGTGCAGCTGACACGTGTCCCAATTTTATTTTATTTTTTCGAAACGAATGAAAATGATGGTGCGGAACTTATAAAGGGATAGTTCATAACTCATAAAAGTATAATTCATGAAGTATAATAGAATAGTTCATAATGCAAAACTTATAGAGAGATAGTGCATAACTTATAAAAGGATAGTTCATGAATTATAATATAATGGTTCATAACATATAAACGATTAATTTATAAATAGTTTGATATAATATATTAAAAAGTAATAGTTTATGAATTATAATAGAATAGTTTATAACATATAAACGATTAATTTATAAATAATTTGATATAATATATTAAAAAGTAATAGTTCATGAATTATATGAGAATAGTTCAAAGTTTATAAGAGAATAGTGCAGAACTTATAACATGGTAGTTCATTATAATTAAAAGTATCCAGAATATATTTTCTTAAAAAAATTTTTTTTGGACACGTGTCAAGCGCACAGTCAGCCGCACAACCTTACCACAATAATGGGTCTTACCTGAACAACCCCCCACACACCCACACACACATATATGTATATATAATTTTCATCGCATGTTTTATTTTAATTATTTTACAAATAATTTCACTCTTCTAATAGGGAAGCTTAATGATATATTAAGAGAATCATATCTTTCACAAGATATTGTTTAATTAGTCTTAGAAGATCAAATCTTATTAGAAGATAGATCTTATTTAGATTAGAATATCATATGTTATCCTATATAAGATATGATTCACCCATATCTTTTACTTACATGCTACTCAAACCATATCTTTCGGTATTTCCTAAGTGCAATCCGTTTTGCTTCCAATGTGAAGTAGAGAGCGAGCAACGCCTTGTTCGACCTTTAGCTTGGACTTGTTTGAGTTGTTCTGGTTGCGACGCTAAGTTGGTATCTTCTTTTGCATTTCACAAGTCTCCTTCAATTGTGGATTGGTAAACTGACCAATAACGTAGATTGTAGTGGAAGGGTTCTTCGATCGTTCATCAGTTGTGTGATACAGCTATACACAACTTATCGTGCTCCGAGTCGTTTCTTAGGATTCAACGTGATCTATCCAACTACCGATACAATATCAACCACCGGATTATCACCCATCCCACACAAGTCTTCAAACATCCCTTCTTTTCCTTTTCACCGATCAATTCCTTCGAGTCAATTGGTGTTGAAAGATCGGAACTTACCACACGACTGACCCCATTTCAATACTTAATGTGTATTGTGTAGATAGAACTCTGAAACTAGTGGTCAAATATGAATGATATGATCTTTTTTGGTCATTAATGTATTATAGAATGTGCTCTTAGTTCTAATATGTAACGAAAAATCAAAAATAAGTGATGACAAATGTATTTTGAATTGTTCTCAAAAGTGAAATCAATTGATGGCACATGATTGTGATGAGATTGATATGATATTATTGTTAATTAGGAAATTAGGATAATTAAAACTTGAAGTTAGTATGTGATGTGGCATGAGTGCATGACGACGGGTTAGATATTGTGTTAAATGTATGGAGTTCATATGTGACATGCTCATGTGAATAATAATTAGAATTAGCAATATTTATTTACATACCAAATTGAATGAATTTGGATTGACAATACTCAACAAGTCATTCACTTTTACCAGAAATGACATTCTTCTTCTTCTCTTCTACTTCCAAAAGCAATTCAATAAGAGCCTCACATACTTGTGAAGCATTAGGTTCTAAAGGGTCATCATTCAACGGCGAGTACACCATCCAAACATGATCCATATTACGCGTTGGATGCACAACAATAGAACCCGGGACCTCTGCATCACGACACATCACAAGCCCATCACTCTTCTCTCCGTACCTCACCATAAGAATTTGAGCACAAGCGCCCATCACCGCTCCAAGAGGCACCATGACCGGAACTTTAGTCGATTCACCAACCTCGGCATGTGCTACATGAGATAGTGTTGAAAGAATCGCGGGACTAATCTTCGCTTCCGTGTGGAAGGAAACTACCGGGAGCTCGTTTGGAAGCTTGTGTTGCCTCAAGAACTCCCTCCTCTTCTCGTATGTTAAATCATCAAGAGCTTGCATGTCACCCTTGATCACTTTACATACGAGGATCTCCAAGAGTTTGCGTACATTAACGTAGTCACCAAGTTGTCCTTCTCGAAGAATATCAGATGCTACAGGACTTCCTCCATATGGACTTTGAGCTAAAACCAAGCCTGCAACCTTGTCCTTCAAATCAGGCCAATACATTGACAAAGCAGCAGCAGTGTCGATACCTCCTTTGCTATGCCCAAGCAACATTACGCGCTTCTTTGCGCCCCAGTAGATTTCCTCTATGTAATCTTTCAGTTCACTTGCGTTTTTCTCAACAGAAGCCTAACACATCAATCTTAGAAACAAGTTAAAGAACACCAAGTTGATGTAAAGGTTGGCTTAACTACAAGAGGATTTTTTCCGCAATAATAAAAAATAAAACATTTTACGAGAATAGGAATACATTTCGGATCGAAGTAGACCCGTCGTTTAAAACTGCGAGTTTCAGTTTTTTTTTAATAATAGGGTTTAATATGACTAGGAGACCCGCAGTTTCTCCGCATTTAATATCTTCGGCCCATTTAAGTGATACCAGCTAAAAAAAAGGAAAACCTCAATTTGAACTGTGGCTGGTTATTCATTTTAACCAGCAGTTTCAAACGACGGGTCTACTCTGACCCAAAATACCTTCTTCTTCTTCTCGTAAAGTGTTTTATTCCGTAAGTAATAATGTAAGAAAATATTTTACTTTCTTATTATTTTGGAATATTTACTATTAAAACATACCTCACTATGGATCTTAGCAATGTGACATGCTAGACCCATCTTTGAAAAGTAGGTTTTTGCACTAGAAAAATAGAGTGGACCATGGTTGCTGAAGAGACCTGGAATCAACAAATATACCACTGATTGTGGCAACCTGTGGACGCCATGCCTGAGAAACAAAGAAGAATATAAACCTAGGTGTACTTACGATTATGTCACGTATATGAACAACAAGTATATATACCTGATATTGTCCAATATTTCCATGAACCTTTCAGTACCATCTTCTACAGGAGGAGCTTCAGGGTCATTTTGAAGCCAACCAATATCATATGTAGATCCACAAACAGTTCTCCTTGCCCGTTCGACTAAACTGTTATATCACATAAAATTTTAAGTTAAGTTAACGGCTTGTTTAGCAACAGTTTGTGTTTTTTCGGGTTTATAAACTTAAATGAGTTTATACAAGTTTATTTTTGAGTTTATAAACTCGTTAAGTTTATATATATTAGTCTGATAACGATGTTTACTTAGGGTTTTTTGGGTTTATTTTAGTTTAAAATACATTTTTGCCGCTACAAAAATTAAAAGAACTACCAAGAAAATTTCAGGTGGCGGTCGCAACCTCGGAGCCTCGCAACCGGCGGTTTCGTGTCTCTTCGCTCGTTAGGGCTGATTCGAACTTTGTGTTTTCAGGGCAATTTGGGGTATAAGGAAGTTATAAACCCATACAACAAAAATAAGTTTGGATTTTCGAGGTTATTTTTTACAGGTTTATAAACCCGAATAAACTCGTTCAAAAATAAACCCGTTCACGAGTAAACACCGACAGAAAAATAAACCCTTGTTTATAAACCTTTTCTAAACAGAGCCTAAGTTATTAAACATTGATGCAAGGATGTTAGCATACCTTTTGAAGAGTGGAATGCCGGTAAGGCCGGAGGTAGAAGACACAGAAGCACCACTATTTTGTGATGAATCTTGGGTTGAGTCCCCAACACTTTGATTAATTTGAGAAGAACTCATAGTTGTGTGATTGGATGTCGTAAGTTGATTCATCTGGCATGAAGGAGATTGGTTTCCAATGAGAGATGTTCTTCCTCCCTCAAAAGAATTCATTTCTTTCCCATTTGTAGAAGAACTTCTTGCCGTCAATGATTGAGTTTCTTCCTCACTTTTAAAAGTTTCAACATCCATGAATCAAATGGTTCCTGAAAATTACATTATACAATCGTGTTTATCATGACGCATGCAACACTTTGATTAAATCCTAACCTAGTTTTCGTCTCAATTATCAAAATTGATCAATATGTATCATTCCTTGAACAAAAGCCAAACTTGAACACATCTTTTTTTCAAAATTTGAGATATTGATGACATATTCACAATTTGATCTCATGATGAAACTAGAATGCAAGCGAAAAAAAGTAACCAAGATTTGTAATTGAGAGGGATGGAGCACTCACCTGTGTTTTTCGTTGATCAATCAACGAAAACAAATAAACAAAGAGAGGGAGAGATTGTTTGATTGTGCCATGCAAGAATGGATAATGATCAATTCTCCTCCGGTGATATCATTGAACACCAATTTTAACTTATTTGGATAAATTATGAAAGTGGCCTCTTTAGAAATATAGTACAATAAAGGACCTTATATATAAATAAATAAAGATGAGCAAGTGGGTTGTGTAGTATATATATACAGCTCACCATTCTTGTATGAGTACTTTCACATAATAAAGATACATGTTCTCTTGCATGTTATTAATTCAGACAATCTATTCTGTTAGATCTTGATCCTAGTTTAGTTTTCTTATAATATCAGAGAAGGAAGAGATTTGAGAATTGCATTGTCGTGTTTTCTTTGAATTCTCGTTCCTTGAGAATTCTTTTTCTCTCTCTTCATCTTCTTTCACAATCTTGATTGAATTGCATACAATGGGAGATGATGAAGATTCTAGTTCATCTCGTTCCAGAGATGCATTGCGCAACATCAATGATCCTTTAGGATTAGCTAAATCAGATCATCCGGGAGCGCAACTTGTTGCCAACACGTTCAATGGAGGAAATTACTTGTCCTGGAGCAGAGGCGTCAGGATGGCGTTGGGAGCAACTTCCAAATTAGTTTTCATTGATGGACATATCAAGAAGCCTGTACAAGAGTCTGAGGATCTACCAAGATGGACCAAGGCCGATTACATGGTTCGTTGCTGGATTCTGAATTCAATGACAGGGAATTTGTCGGAGGGATTCATGTACGTTGAATCAGCAAAACAGCTATGGGATGACATCAGTGAACGATATGGTCAGTCCAATAGACCTCTCTTGTTTCAACTAAAGAAAAGCTTGAGTAACCTTACACAAGGTGAGTCCTCTGTTGGTGGCTATTATGACAAATTAAAGAAATTTTGGGATGAGATTTACAGTCTTGAAGGCTTACCTTAATGTTCTTGTGGTAAATGTTCATGTGAATTGCCCAAGAAGATGCTTGAATTGGAAAATAAGAACAAGCTTATTGAGTTCTTAATGGGATTAACCGACATGTACGAAAGTGTCAAAAATCATGTTTTTGTCCATGGAACCATTACCTACGGTTAACAAGGCTTTCTATTTAGTTCAACAAATTAAAAGACAAAAAGACATCACTAGAGGTCCAATTAATGCCTCTGAGTCGTGTGCTTTTCTTGTTAATAAACCTTCGACTGACAAGAGGAATTTCAAGAAAAACAAGACAGATAGGAAGTGCACACACTGCAATGCTATTGGGCATACTGTGGAAACTTTCTTCAAAATTCATGGATTTCCAGATTGGTACAAAGGTTCGAAGGGCAAGAGCAACACCAGAAATGATGTTAATGTGTTTGATATGCAGGATAATCCCCTTGATGATTCTGATAGAAAGGTTGATTGTAGCAGCATGGATATGGCTTTGATCAATGTAGTATGCCAAGAAGTTTTCAAAGTAATGAAAACTAAAGGATCTTCAAGTTTTTGTTCTTCAAACTTTGTTGGTAAGCTTACTGCACTCAATTCTTGCAGATTGAATGATGAGAATATACATATATGGATCATTGATATAGGAGCTTCAAATCATATGACCTATAGTTCTGATTGTTTACGTTCTCGAAGGATTAAATCTATCAAGATTTGTCTTCCTGATGGATCTATTAAAGAAGTATCCGAGGTGGGTGACATTCATTTCCAAAATGGTCTCAAGTTATATCAAGTGTTCTAGTTCTAGAATTTAAACACAACCTTCTCTCTGTTGGTAAGACTATTGATGATTCTAGACTACTTATCAATATTAGTGGACAACAATGTACTTTTCAGGACCCTGAGAGTGGTCAGGCAGCGATGGTGTCTAGCAGATCGCAAGGGCTTTACAAAACTACTTTGATCCCAGAGAAGATAAGTTGCAATGTAGTTGCTTCTTCAAGTTCTGTAAATAAACATGGTCAAAATCCTAGTTTTGATGTTTTTCATGCTAGATTAGGACATATATCCTTGTCCAAAATGAAACACATTACTGCTTGTAAAGAAAATGTTCCTTCTACAATTTCTTGTGAGGCTTGCATTAAGACCAAATATCATTATATTCCTTTCTCTAAAAGTGATTCTATTGCTCATGCCTGCTTTGAACTCTTGCACATCAATTTATGGGGTCCTTACTGTAAGAGCCTAGTTATTGTGTTGATGAGAGTGTGTGCTGAGGACCCAGATTAGGCCTAGACCGCCCTTGCGTAACCTAGAGGTTGCCCCTGCGGTTTGCTTGGGCCGCACCTGCGCCTCACAAGGTCCGCCCCTACGGCTCTGTGTGGTTGCAACCGTCTTTGTTGACCCCGTGACCCGTGCTTTATCCTTTTCCTTCCTTTATAAGCTTTCTTCTCTATCTCTCTCTTCTGATGAGGGTTATCCTATTACAACTCCATCTTCTCCCTCACGTTCTTCTTCTTCTTCTTCTTCTTCTTCTTCTTCTTCTTCTTCTTCTTCTTCTTCTTCTTCTTCTTCTCCTTCCTCTCTTGGATCTCTTCTTGATCTTTGTTTGAGTTTGTGTGAGTTTGAGAGCTTGTGAGCTTGGCTTGGTGGTTGATTAATGATGGTTGTTGTTGTTGTGCCTTGTTGAGCCAGCCTTGAGTTGTTGGTGAGGTTCTTTCCTCTACATAGGTTCAATTGGTGAGTTCTTCCTCCATCTCTTCCTATCTTTCTTCTTTCTTGCTTCTTTTCTTCTTTCCTTCACATATGGCTTAGGTTCCACAAGTTTGATCTTGTGGCATCCTTGATTGGCTTCTTCTGATGTATATATATATATATGTATGTGTATATATATATATATGTATGTATATGTATGTGTGTGGATGCTGGCTGAAGAAGGAGTGAAGTGATCGATTGAAGAAGCGAGGAGGAGCTGAAGGTGTGCCTTCTACACGACCAGCCGCCCCTGCGCCACTTGCAGCCGCCTCCAGCGCTGTCTGACAACCGCCCCTACGCCACCTCCTAGCCGCCCCTGCGGCCACCTGCACTAGCTGATGTTTTCCCTTGGTTTTGCAGGTGTGTTTTGCTTCTAGGCTTGCCTATGGTTGGCATTGCCTCTTCCTTTCCTAGTTTGAGAGTGTAGTATCATGCTAGGGTTAGATGAGAGTGTTTGGATGATGTTATGATCATGTTATGTCTTGTATGGTCCTTGAGGATTATTAGGTTGTGAGGTTAGGTTGAGGATGATCCTATGGATCCCTTGGGTCTAGGTGTGACCCCTTTCATTGATAGGAGATTGATATATCTCTATACCTTGTTATTGGGCAGTGTACCTTTCAAGATTGGAGGTTGATCGTGGTTGAGTGTTATTCGAGATTGAGGTAAGTCTGTAGGACTTACTTAGCTCTCATCTTTATATTGGGTGGTTGCATTAGTGGTGTGTGAGTTATATGCTTGATATGATAGCATGTGATGTCGAGTATCACCGACCTATATTTTATCTATAGCCCCGGGTTGTGTGACCGGTACTAGTACACGTGTTGTGTGACCGATACTAGTACAGCGGGCTAGCAGGCCCAGAGGTGAGGATGTATCGGTCCTCGTGTCACATAGTTTCATCTATATATATATATATATATACAATTTGAGTGTTTGACTATTATATGAAGATAATAAATGGGTAAATGTGTGATAGCATGATGATGTGTGCCTTCCATGATTTGTGTTTGTTCTTATGCATTACTCTTTATATATGAATGGTTAGCTAACGATTTCATACTGTGTTGTAGATGTCTTACAGGGTAGGAGAGCTGCGGAGTGATTCGGCAGGGTGACAGGCCGAGGACTCTCGTACATTAGGTGGTTGGTTTTGGGGTTGTTTATGTTTTCCTCTTGCGTGAGGATGATGTTTGTTACCTCCAGTCTGAGGATGATGTTTTATACTCGGCTATAATGTTGTTCTTCTTTTGGTTGTACAGTTTATACAGTTTTATGCATTTGTTTTACATCTGTCAGTGCCATGTTGTAAGGTCCTGTGAACTTGTTGTCAAGCTAGGGTCAGGATCCATTGTGAGATCCTAGCCCAATGTGACACTCTGAGTCCTGCGGATTCGGGGTGTTACAGAGTTGGTATCAGAGCCTTATAAGTTAGGTATATATATATATATATATCTTTATACATATGGCATATATATAGCCTTATAAGTTAGGTATATATACCCTACATATGACTCAAATAAGAGTGACATCTGCAGTGGGACGAGGTAGGGGTACACCCCCTCTTCCTTCAGTAGTGATAGGTCAGGGACCAGTTTCCGCTATTGTATCGCCTATAGCAGAGGATGGCCATGAAGAGCCTGATTACGTCTCGATGAATGGACTCGAGTTTTGAGAATATATACGCCAAGTATATGAGGTTGCAAGAGTGGGTAAACCTACACCGGGTTTACCAATATCTGTGGGACCAACTGAAGCTTCTAGATCAAAGAAGAACCAACGGATCGAACTAGTGAATGATGAAGTAGACCCTTCAGGTGGTAAACCGAGTCCGGCTTATGGACGTCCGAGTGATCCCCGTTCTACACGGACTTCTGGTGAGATGAGAACTTGTTACAATTATGGGAAGCCTGAACATATACGACCATAGTGTCAGAGATTGCTAGTGACTTGCTACACTTGTGGTAGACCAGGTCATAGAGCTGCCTTTTGTAGGCAAGGTGGAGTTGCATCACCACAGGGTTCTTTCCCTACCAGTGTGGCGAGAGGTGGTCAAAGGACACCTCAGCAGTAGACACAGGGACATCAGAGAGTCCCAGATCGTCAGTCTACTCAGGGATCCGTTCCCGGGCCGAGTAAAGGTAGAGGTCGTGGTGGGAGTACCACTGACACCAGAGGAGCTCAGGGTAGAGCCTTTGAGCTGAGGAGTGTGGAGGAGTTACTCGTATCAGTTGCAGAGATGGAACGTTTGTATCTCAACTGTGGCGATCCAAATCAATTGCGCCTTGAGTGTCCCTTGGCACCGATAGCGTGCTTTACATGTGGTGAATTAGGCCATTTGGCTCCCTTTTGTCAGCAAGGTGGAGTTCCTTCCAAGAAGACTCTCCTCTTTCCAATGCAGATGGAGTAGAGGTAGAAATGATGGCGGTGACCTCAAGGATACCTGAGGAGTATAGGTTTGAGCTTTGAGTGATGATATGCAGTGGAGCTGTTGGCGTTAGCTGTTACAAGTATCATTCTTGCTAATGGTTTACCTAGTGGAGTTTTGTTTGATATGAGTAGAGGTGGGTCGCAAACCTAAACCGGCAAAGTTCGAACCGCCAAACCGCTGGTTTGGCGGGTTGGCACATGAATTTAAAAAAAAAAAAATAAATATATTATATTTTAATTAAAAAAATAATGCATTTGTTAATCTTTGTAGTTTGTACATTTTAAATTTTTACTAAAGTTTTGTAGTTGAAATTTTACATAACTATCTTTTTATAATTTATATTTTATACATTGAATTTTTTTTTTTTACAATAGCCTTTAAATAGAAT
This sequence comes from Fagopyrum homotropicum, assembly GCA_033239125.1. Classification (NCBI taxonomy): domain Eukaryota; kingdom Viridiplantae; phylum Streptophyta; class Magnoliopsida; order Caryophyllales; family Polygonaceae; genus Fagopyrum; species Fagopyrum homotropicum. The sequence goes on along the minus strand of BSWB01000003.1, from coordinate 139,816,898 downwards.
TATTAAGTAAATAAAAGAAAGCAACTAAAATAAAATTACTAACTAAAAAATAACAAAGCAAACTCAAATTTTTATACATTCAATTTTTTTTCATTACATTTGCCATTAGCTTTTGAATAAAATAATTACATAGTAAAATAAATTACTAACTACAATAAAAAAAAGAAGCAACTAAAATAAAATTACTAATTAAAATACAACAAAGCAAACTAAATTTTTTATACATTCAATTTTTTTTCATTACATTAGTATTTGAAATTTTGAATAGAACTAAATGAAAAAAAAAGGAGAGGGCTTGAACCGGTTTCCCGGTTGCCTACGTATCCTCTTGGGATTTAAGAGGAATCAAAGCCTACGTAGTTCTCTTACCTTTGCTTACCTTTTTTCGGACTTCCGAGTTGTTTTCGTGACCCCTTTACCTTTGCGCCTCGGACTTGGAAGTAGTGGCCGGATCATCGGAGTTGGAATCCGATTTTGTGTCATATACGGGTGCATTCCGTTGTTTCCTCTTCTCCGCCCTTATCCAATCTTGAACACATACTTGAGCCTCCAATTTATCGGGCTTCCATTGACTCCTCTTGTAGCTTAGCATGTTTCCTCCTTGACTAAAAGCTTGCTCCACGGCCACCGTTGATGCGGGGACGGCAATAACTTGTTGCACAATTTTGGCCAATGTTGGATACTTTGGTGCCATCTTCTTCCAATATTGTAAAACTTCAAAACTATCAATGTCACCATCAAAACTAAAAGGAGTAGTTAGATAATCTTCAAATTCCGCACTTGCGGATGAATGTCTAGGTGTTTTTGTTCTTTTAGATAAAATTTGTTTAGCTTTAGAAAGAATAGAAGAAGAAGACAGAGAAGAGGGTGGAGGAGTTGTTTGGGTAGAAGCACTAGCACTAGTTTCAAATAAAAAAAGTAATTTAGCAATTTCAACACGAACACTACTAGTAATAGAATTAACGTTTTTAATATAAGATAAACCTAAACATTCATAATAAGCATTTAAAAATTCCGTAACACCATCAATTTTTAGTCTAGGATCGAAAACGGCGGCAATAAGATAAACTAGGGGAACGTCTTCATAATATTTTAGCCATTTTGATTTCATTTCGGTTGTAGCATTTATAAGTGATCCTAAACCTAAACCGGTTTGTAAAGCTTCGGCAACATTTACGGCTATTTCTAAAAAACTACAAGGAGTTGGAATGTAAACATAACTCAACATATTAGTAGAATCACTAAAAACTTTTAAAACAATACAAATATCAAAACAAGTTTGCCATATACTTTCATCATCTAAAATAGACCAAGAAATAAATTCTGAGGAAAATTCTTGTAAAACATCTTTATATCTAAGTGCTTGACTAAGGAGTTTATAGGTTGAGTTCCAACGAGTTCCAATATCTTTTGAAAAAGCAATCGGAGGAACATTTTTTTCTATACAAGTTGATCTCCATTTTCTTCTTAAGTCGGTTGAATGCCAAATATGTTCAATTACATCGGTTATAGGTTCTAACATTTCATGTAAAACTTTTAGGCCATTTTGAACACATAAATTTAAAATATGACATGCACATCTTTGGTGAGTAAAAGAAGTTTTTATAAGTTGACCCGCATTTTCCACCAAATGGTAACGGCGCGGGTGTTAGCGGAAGCATTATCAAATGAGTATGAAAAAACACGATTTTGTAAATTAAATTCTTGTAAAATCGTTCTTATTAAATTAGCAATGTTGGCGGCACTATGTCTTTCATTAAAATGTCGAAATGCAATAACAAATTTATGCAAGTACATGTCATTATCGATAAAATGTAAAGTGATGCCCATGTAAAAATGTTTTTGTGATAAAGTACTCCAAATATCACTACAAATTGAAACTTGATGCGAAAAAGATTGTAAAACCGTAAGAATTTTTTGTTTTTTTTGTTCATAAGATTGAGAAATTAATTTTGAAATTTTTTTACGAGAAGTTGGTTTATAAGCCGGTTGAAGATAAGGAGTGTTATATTCTCTTACATTAATAGATTCCGCATAAGAAAATGGAAAAGCTTCGGATGCAATTAAGTTGGCTAATCCTAAAGATTCATCAACATGATTATAATTAAATAAAGAAGATTGAGAGGAAGACGATGCAAACCCGTGAGACAATTGAATTTGTCCCCGTGTTATTCTGAGCTTCTCCGGATGCGTCTTTTGCATGTGGGTTTGCAACGTCCCGTATCCGCCCTTCGCCTTACACTTGTACACCTTCGGACAATAATTGCACGAAACTTGGCAATAATCGTCCATCAGTGGGCCCTTCTTGTAATGCTTGGTGAATATGTCGGAGGTGAGCATTTTCGGTGGAGGGGCTTGTCGGAATGGCCCTTCACCTTGTGGAACTTGTGGCATTTCCGAATCCGGCATTTGAGTCTCGCTTTCTTGTGTGCTAGGAAAGAAAGCGGGACTAGGAGTGAAGTCGTAGTCGTTTTGATGATCCGGGTTTGCCATTTCGAAAGATCGAGAATACGAGAAACGGAGAAAGAGAATACAAGATGGAGAGTGAGAGTAGTAGTAGATAGATGAGAATGTTGGTGTGAGATAAATGGAAGAATTGTATGGTATTTATAGGAATTATTGGTAGTTATTTTTTTTAATTACACTAAATTTAAAAAAAAAAATACACATCCAACGGCTCTAAGAGCCGTTGGAATGTGGGGCCCACCGGCTATTAGCCGTTGTGGGCCAAAGAGCCGTTGGCAAATGCCAACGGCTCTTTTTTTGCCAAACCGCCGGTTAAACCGGCGGTTAACCGTCATTTAACCGCCGGTTTAGGCTGTAAAAATTTAAAAAAAATAAAAAAAATGGCTAAACCGGCGGTTAAACCGTTGGTTTAGGTTTGGTCTAGAACCAAACCTAAACCTAAACCTAAACCGTAAACCCCCGGTTCAACCAAACTGGCGAACCTAAACCGCCGGTTTGGTCAAACCGGCGGTTTACGCCGGTTCACAAACCTCCGGTTGGGCGGTTTGGTTTGAACCGGACCCACCTCTAGATATGAGTGCTATGCACTTTGTGCCTTTTTATGCATGTGTTAATAGTTTAACCTTAGATATAGTAGGGATAGACCTTCCTTGGTAGGGTTACCTGATGGTAGTAGGGTCTGAGGTACCCATGAGTTACGTGTTCGTCTCTTTCGTCTTGAGACTTGTGTGTTGTTGGTGGACTTCTTTATCATGCCATAGGTGCACGAGGAAGTCATTTTGTGTATGTATGGAAGAGTTGATTATCAGGAGGTGTTAGATGATGGTAGGAGGACTGTTACAGTCTCTACCTAGGTAGGTCGGATAGAGGCCTTCCGAGGTTAGGACCTTGAGGAAGTCGGGATCTGTCATTAGTGCCGTACGAGCAGCTAGACTGATAGCACAAGGATGCGATGCCTTTTGGTTTTATGTCATGAAGGATGGAGAGAGTCCAACATTGGAGGATATTCCAGTGGTTTGTGAGTTTACAGACGTGTTTGCCGAGCCGTCGAGCTTGCCACCTCAGAGGAGTGTAGATTTCAGTATCGAGTTGGAGCCTGGTACGAGACCTATTTGGAAGGCCCTATATCGTATGGTGCTTGTCGAGATGTTGGAGCTGAAGAAGCAACTCAAGAAGTTGGGGGAGAAGGGCTTCATTTGCCCTAGCGTATCCCCATGGGGAGCACCTGTCCTCTTCGTGCGGAAGAAGGACGGATCATTGAGACTGTGTATTGATTACAGAGAGTTGAACAAGGTGACCATCAAAAACAAGTATCCACTGCCTCGTATTGAAGATTTGCTTGATCAGCTTCAGGGAGCGACATTGTTCTCCCGGATTGACTTACGTTTAGGATATCACCAGCTAAGGGTGAGACAACATGATGTATAGAGGACGGAATTTCATACCCGTTATGGACACTATGAGTTTGTAGTGATGCCATTTGGGTTGACGAATGCCCCATCAGTCTTCATGGAGTTGATGAATAGTATCTTCATCGACTTCCTTGATCAGTTTGTGGTTGTCTTCATTGATGACATTCTGTTATACTCTCGTAGCAAAGAGGAGCATGCCGGTCATTTGAGGACGGTTTTGCAGATTCTGAGGGATATAGAGTTGTATACCAAGCTCTCTAAGTGCGAGTTCTAGATGTCAGAGGTAGCCTTCTTAAGCGGTATTGTCTCCGCCAGTGGGATCATGGTTGATCCGGTGAAGATTGAGTATGTTGCTGCATGGGCGACACCGACGAACGTCAAGGAAGTTCATAGCTTTCTTGGCCTAGCTGGATATTACCGACACTTTGTGGAGGGATTTTCTATGATTGTCCAACCACTTACGAGTCTTCTGAGGAAGACTACTAGATTTGTGTGATCTGAACTGTGTGCCCAGAGTTTGGAGGAGTTGAAGAGGCGTTTGACTTTTGTTCCTGTATTGGCACAACCAAAGGGTTCTGAGGATTTTGTGGTTTACAATGATATATATATCCAAGCTAGGCTTGGGATGTGTATTGATGCAAAGGGGCAGAGTGATTGCGTATGCGTCTCGACAGTTGAAGACGTATGAGGAGAACTACCCGACTCATGATCTGGAGTTAGCAGCGGTAGTTCATGCTTTGAAGATCTTGAGACATTACCTGTATGGTGCTACATGTCAGATCTTCACAGACCATAAGTGTCTGAAGTACATTTTGACGTAGCGGGAGTTGAATAACCGCCAGCGTCGATGGCTTGAGTTGATCAAGGACTTCGACCTTGAAATTTTGTATCATCTGGGAAAGGAGAATGTGGTAGCTGACACCCTGAGCATGAAGACACATCGAGAGAAGGCGATTACGAGACCGACAATTCAGCCTCAGATTTAGAGGGATCTAACTTGGCTAGAGCTGGACATCCAGTTTCCTGATGAGGATGCCCAGTTGTTTGTTTTAGAGGTTTTACCTGGTCTGTTGGATGAGATCCAACAGAAGCAGGGGAACTGCCCGACCTTGATGAGGATCAGAGAGAGGATGTCTCGTGGAGAGGCACCACAATTCTCCATTAGAGCAGATGGAGTGATGAGGCGCCATGACCGCGTTTGTGTACCTGCTGATGCTGAGCTGAGACAGAGGATCTTACAGGAGGCTCATTGTACACCTTATTCAGTACATCTAGGTACAAATAAGTTATACCAGGATGTGAGACGCTCATATTGGGCCTAGACCGCCCCTGCGTGACCAAGACTGTGTGCTAAGGACCCAGATTAGGCCTAGACCGCCCCTGCGTGACCCAGAGGCCGCCCTTGCGGTTTGCCTAGGCCGCACCTGCGCCTCACAGGGTCCGCCCCTGCGGCTCTGTGTGGCTGTAACCGTCTTTGTTGACCCCTTGACCCGTGCTTTATCCTTTTCCTTCCTTCATAAGCTTTCTTCTCTCTCTCTCTCTCTCTCTCTCTCTCTCTCTCTCTCTCTTCTGATGAGGGTTATCCCATTACAGCTCCATCTTCTCCCTCATGTTCCTTCTTCTTCTTCTTCTTCTTCTTCTTCTTCTTCTCCTTCCTCTCTTGGATCTCTTCTTGATCTTTGTTTGAGTTTGTGTGAGTTTGAGAGCTTGTGAGCTTGGCTTGGTGGTTGATTGATGATGGTTGTTGTTGTTGTGCCTTGTTGAGCCAGCCTTGAGTTATTGGTGAGGTTTTTCCTCTACATATATGTATATATATATATATATATATATATATAGAGAGAGAGAGAGAGAGAGTGATTGGCTATGTTTAATGTGTGTTCTCATTGTACACTATAGGAGTTGTTTACATGAGGGGCAGAGTGATTGGCTATGTCATGTTACATTGGTTTTTTTATTTAAAACAACTATAACTATATATATATATATATATATATATATATATATATATATATATAGAGAGAGAGAGAGAGAGAGAGAGAGAGAGAGAGTATGACTCTCATGTAAACAACTCCTATAGTGTACAATGAGAACACACATTAAACATAACATTGCTTTGATCTAATGGTCTTAATTAAACCAAATTTTAGGGAATATTTTACTCCACTCTCCAATTAAAGAGGGGCATTACACTCTCCATAGTAATTATAGTCAAATATGACAGTTAGAGATTCTCTCCCTAATTGTTATTATTCTAATCTCCACATTTACATCCAAATCTGGTTTTCAACGTGAATTCATATTGCCATTTTTTTCATTTCTCAATTCATCATTCACCATAGCTGATATCAACAACATTTCTAAATCAATTCAATTATCATCTTCATTCTTCTAGTTAATATTGTACAAATGTATTCGTCTGTGTTCTTGAAAATATTCGTCAATATACTATTAAAAATTCATTCATGATACCGATATTATTCGTTCATTTCCAATAAATTTTAGTCGATTATTGATAACTGAAATTAATAGTCAGTGGTACATAAATTATTTATTTATATAGTAAAAAATATTCGCTCATAATCTGAAGAGACCAATGTTTCAATCTTCGGACAATTCGTGAACATATACGTATACGAAGATATTCGTCCATTTTACTTAAAATATTCGTTAGTGTACTGTTAAATATTCGTTAGTGTTACTGAATATATTCGTACATATGATATAATATATTCGTTGCAAAATTTAGTTATTCAATTGTTTCCAGTAACTTGTCGCACATACACAGACAAACCACCACAAATCGCCGGATAAAAGAAATATAATCACCGAATATTTACACCATTTAGTGTCGAATAAAAACTAAAGTACAATAATTCATGTATATGACAATGGAATAACAAATTTTGTTCATCAGATCAAAGAAGGTTTCAAGCAACACAAAAACATATTGAATCTTAATCTAAGCAAAATCAATGTTCTTCTCATTTTGCAAAATATATTAACATACATCAACGAATAAAACTCAATAAACAGTGAATACAAATCCAATAGCATATGCTTCTCTTGTACTGTTGATGATGGGGGCATGGATTCCGGTTGGTCTGCAATAATGACAAATTTGGAGTCGTACAATAAGATTGTTGATGGTAATGATGTAATATCGACACGAGCCTACGAGGATGAAGGAAAACGAGGCTTTTGAATAGTCTCGAGCGAATTTAATGAGCGAGACAAAATTGGTCTCATAGACGGTTGAGTTGCGATGCACGAGACTGAAGGAATGTTGGAAGGGCACCTCAGGCATTCGAGGGAGAGCCATGGCAAGGTAAAGTCCGGATCTGCGAAGAAAACCGGCGCGAGGCCAAATCTGGTTTGGAACGACGGTGGTGCCTTCATTGGACGAATGGCAGCAACCATATTCATCGTTGAATCACCCTTGCTCGCCATTGGAGTCGTTTCACAAATAATCGGTTATAAATTCAAAGGAGGAGGGTTGATATTGAGAGCTCTAGGTTTCACCTTCTATGGGTTCTCATGAAGCGTGTAAACTTTTGTCGAATGATTTTGTTTCCTATTGAGCGATGATGGAAGATTTGAATGAGAGATTTTAGGGCCATATAAGGTAACAAATCTTTTTATATACAATAATGGAGCAAATTGGATGAAATTTGATTTTCACGCGTAGTCAATTCCCCACTCTCATTCTAATTTAAGTTATTTTTATTTTTTTTCCTATTTATTATGGTTAATCTTGACCATCTATTACTCTAATCTTACGGATTAGATTTGTTCTCATTGTACACCATAAGAGGTGTTTACATATGAGCATTACTCTCTCTCTCTCTCTCTATCTATCTATCTATCTATCTATCTATCTATCTATCTATCTATCTATCTATCTATCTATCTATCTATCTATCTATCTATCTATCTATCTATCTATCTATCTATCTATCTATCTATCTATCTATCTATCTATCTATCTATCTATCTATATATATATATATCTATCTATCTATATATATATATATATATATATATATATAGATATATATATATGTGTGTGTGTGTGAAGAACTGATATGTGATATAAATAAGATAGATAATACTCTAGAAGGGGGGTTGAATAGAGTATGAGAACTTTTTGCAAATTAAATATCAAGGCCTTGAAACTCCTTTCAAGGACCTTGATGTCAATCTGTGCTACTAGTAAAACTTTGATTTCAAGGACTTTGAAACTCTATTTCAAGGGCCTTGACTTCTTGCTCCTGCAAAACAAAGTTAGTCACAGTAAAGTATATATGGTGCGGAATTGAAAAAATTGACACGAGGATATGTTTACGAAGTTCGGCTCTAAATAGCCTACTCTCCATCCCAAGGTATATCCGTAGGATCTATGTAAGATCCTAGGTTTTTGCCTTCACTGCCCCTGCGGTGAAGAAGGCCGCCCCTGCGGCTGTGAGATCCACCCTTGCGGATTTACGACAGATCGTGCCAATCTTTTCTTCCGTTCTTTTATCTTCCTTCCATAGATAGAATATCCGATATTTTATCTTTTGGGCCGGTTTCCTTATCTTTTTTCTAAACCCTAGACGCCCTTCCTTCTTTTCTTTCCAGCCCGTTCCTATATATTCTCTTCTTTCTCCCCTTTTTCCCGTTCCTTGCTATGATCTTCAACCCTAGAGAGCTGCAGCCGTCCTTTGCTTCCCGCGACTACGTTGAACGTGTAAGTGCATCCTTTATGGTTCCTCCTCACGTTCCTTTAGCACTGCATGCCTTCTCCTTCTGTTTTGGGTTCTTCCTTTCGTTCTTCTCTTTTCTTTTTCTCCACTGATCAAGCATGAGCCTTGATTCTTGTGGAGTGTTCCGTTGTTGACCCTTCGTTGTTCTCAGGCTCTTTGGAGTTGAGCCTTGACGTGTTGAAGCCAAATGTTCGAGCTTTGGTTGCCTTGCTACAAGTTCTGTCGAAGAAGAAAGCCGACAGAGCTTTCTGTCACGCCGCCGCCCCTGCGCCTGCACAGAGCTGCCCCTGCGCCTACACAGAGCTGCCCCTGCGCCTGCACAGAGCTTTGGTTTATACCGTCGTTGTAGATGTTCCGCAGGTTTAGGATGCTGCTGAGTGATCCGGATGGTGTGGTCAGCCGGGGTTCTTGTACATTATAGGACGGGATCGGGTTTATGTTTTGTTTGTTGTTTCCCTTTTGTTTTGACCCGGCTGTGGAGCTTTTGTATTTTCTTCAGTTTGAACCTTTGGTTTTATATTAAGTTTTGGTTTTTATTCGTCTGTGCCTTGTTGTAAGATCCGTTTGCTATTGCTACTCTGAGGGTCGGGACCCATTGTGCGGTTCTAGCCCGTAGCGCTTCAAGTTCCCAGAACTTGGGGTGTTACAATATGGTATCAGAGCCAGGTTGACAACAATGGCACTCGAAATCTTCTAGAGGTCGGATGGATAAATAAATAGAACCCGCAAGGGGTCTAACGTTTTCAAAAGGGGATTTTTGTTTTTAACCTTTCGGTCTTGGATAGATGTACGGGCGACCACCACTACCTCCGCGGATCTCAGTAGTGTAGTTCTTATATGTTTGCCTTTATATGCGTTTTTCTTGGATTATGCTTTAGCTATAGTGTGGCCTTATATCTATATATATATATAGTCTTATATATTTATCCTTATAGCAGATAGCACGCACTAGGGCTACCGCTGCTATAGGGCGAGGAAGGGATCGACCACCACTTCCACCTGCCGTCCGTGGACGAGGACGTGCAGGAAGACCTCCACTAGCTAGAGGTCGGGGCCAAGCCCCAGCTGCCGATCCGCCTATCGCTGAGGCGTTTGCTGAAGAAGTTGTTGAGAGCATTGTTCCAGAGGCTGGAAATGGGACCGCTGCTAGGTCTGAAGCACAAAGAGCGCCATCAACAAAGTCCGCCCGAGTGTCTATCGGAGCTTCTGCATTTTGCGACTATGTGTAGAGGGTTGAGAAGGCTACCAGGACTGGAGGACCAGCGCCAGTGCTGCCAGTTCCTGTGAGATCAGCTGAGGTTTCGCAGAGAGTTGCAAAAATTGTTGCCCCGCCTGCTAGAGTTGCTGAGGTTGTTAGAGCGCCGGCTGAGGCAAAGGAGCCAAAGCCCGATAGTTGGTTGAAGACTTTCGATCAGCTGAAGGTTCCCGTCTTCGTGGGAAGGACTGGCTTGGAGGTGGAGCAGTGGCTAGGACAGGTTGATTCTGCTATGGAGGCTATCGGTTGCCTTGAGAGACGTCGAGTCAACATAGCACAGACGCTGCTGAAGGATCAGGCTCATTCTTGATGGAGGACCGTTTGTAGTAAGGTCACTAGTTATGAGCAGATGAAGACAGTGATCAGGGATCGCTATTGCCCTGCAGCCATGAGGAGAGACCGTCTTCAGGATTTCCTTGAGACTGGATTCGAGGATTTGCCTATTGCTGAGATAATCCTCAAGTTTCAAGACGAGTTGGCGTTGCTAGGGCCGTCCGCACCACCAGAAGATCAACATGTTTACCTTTTCTTTCGGAGGTTGAGAGAATCGACATGCTCTTATCTTACTGGTTTCCGTTGTGATTCTTTGACGGACTACCAAGATATAGCTTCTACTTATGAGAGAGACCGACCGGGTCAGAGGAGAGCTTCTCAGACAGGAGGTGATAGCATGAATTATAGTCTATATTTTGGGGTTTGTTTGGACGTTTTATCTTTCATAATCTGCATGTTTGTATGTATATTATGTGATTTTACTACCATTTCATCTATCTTTGCGGGAATCGAGGTCTACACCTAGTTTTGTTGTAATTGCAGGTAAAAGGGTACGTTTCGCATCAAAAAGGAGCAAAAGGAGTCATGAGTCATTTGGAGCTACATTCAGGGAACATAGCTATGGATTAAAGATTTACTTTGGACCAGTTTTGAGAGATTTCACATTCAGTTGTGACTCACCTCGGTTGACCAGAGATTCATCTCGACCGAGGTGATCCAGAGACGCCGACTCGACCGAGGCGAACACCTAGGACGCGGCGAGAATATTTTATTCTTGGCTGAGATCTTTTAAAATTGGAAAGTGATCTTATATTTTTGGGCTTGGCTCCTGGAAGGAAGGAGATATGCAGAATCATATATTTTACCTATATTTATGGGAAAATATCTTTCTAAGATTTATTATCTTTGGAGGGTTATTTTCTTATAAAAGGGGTTGGATTTCCACAAATCCGAAGGCCCGCTACATCCGCTTACGGCTGGACATCTTGCTTACGAGAAGATCACGCAGTAGCAGCCTACTCCAGTTAGGAGAGATTCGAAGAACCTTTTTGAAGGTTGAAGGAAGGTTGAAGTCCATAGCTTTTATAGCTTTTTGGAGGGTTTTTGTAAGATTGTCTTCAATTCCCTCACTTATTGTCTTGCCTTGTTGGATTGCTATCCAAGGAACGCTTTGTTGTGATATTTGATTCAGTTATTGAAGTCTTTTCATTAAATTCTTCTTGTTCAAATATTCACCTTCTTCCCATATATTTAATACTTTCATAATGATGATGAGTGGCTAATTTCCTTGTGTGATTCTAGGGTGATTAGCTGAAGGTTGTGGGAAAAACAATGATAGAATAATCTTAGATTCCAGTAGGATCCTGAAAGTTCGAGTCTTTAACCTTAACCCTAAGCGTCTCGTTCAGTCGATGAACATTTCGGCCGAGGTGGAAACTGGCTGACCGAGGTAGCTTATCTGATCCATAACTGAGAGTTAAGTGTTAGAGTTTGCCAAATCCTATTCTTATTACACCTTTCCTGGTTCAAAGCAAGCTTAGGATGAGACTTACCCGGTAATTCCTTAGTTTGTGTACCAACGATCATAAGTGTAGGTAATAAAGGTTTATCCTTTATTGGGGTTTGAGTGTGCTTCCATCCCATCTTTGTGAGTTAGCCTGAGACTTACCCGGTAAAGGTTGATTCTATTCCCTTAGATGGTGCGTTAGTTTGAGGTTATAGTTCTTTATCTTGATTCCTTGAGACTTACCCGGTAATAGGAGTTACGGTTTAGGATTAGTGTGTAGTGAGACTTACCCGGTGATCTACTCCACTTTAGTAACACCTTCCCCACGCAAAAATCTCAGCTTTGTCCGCTTATCTATAGATCTTGAGTTGGAACCACAACTAGATGCTTTAATCCCTAGAATTGCATGTTTGCTTTATTGACTTCTTATTCATCTTTGATTGTGTTAATTGCTCTTTGTGGTTAGTATTCACGAAGCTTACCGTTATTGACTTTGTTTCACCAAGTCCCTGTGATCGACCCCTGGAATTTTCTTGCTTTTTACTACGATTGACCCGTACACTGCGGGTTCGCATCCTTGTTTTAAGCTTAAGTCTAGGGTTATAAATTTAAAGCTTGCACACACCGTTTGGAGCGAACAAGTTTTTGGCGCCGTTGCCGGGGACTTGGTCTAGACCGAGCCGGTACGGTTTGCTCTTGGGGCGCTTGCCCCGTGTCATCTAACCACTCTACTTGAGTGACTTTTGCAGGTTCTTTCTTAGGTATATGCGAAGAACCCGCGTTGGGAAGGAAATCGTTCCTTACGATCCCGAACCAGAGAAGACATACAAGCGACGCTTAAGAGAAGCAAAGATGGCCCAACAAGACGATCGCGATCTTGCGGCCGAATTGAAAGAGGCGCTAGAGCTGCTACGCCTCAGCAAGGAAGAACTTAGACAAGAGAAAGAAGAGAATCGCACCAAGACTGCAGCAATCGAAGCTGAGATAACAGTCATACGAGACCAGATTCTACTTCGACCGAGGGAAGATCCCCCTGTTGATCCTCGACCGATGCAGGATCCAGTAGCTGATCTTCGACCGAGGCAAATTCCAATACCTGTCGCCCCGGCCGATGTACCTCCACCTCGGATGCCAGTCCGAGATGTTCTTCTTGCAGGAATCCCACAAACCCTAGGTCAAAGGATGGACCCTAATCAACAACTGAGGCGTCCAAGAGTGAACCTAGGAGATCCATGTAACGCCCCAAAATTTTGGCGCGTTCGCGTATATCCGAATTATAATTTTCGAAAAAGTCGGAAAAGTTTTTTTTTCGATTCGGAAATCCCGTTCTGAACGATTTTGATCGAGTTATTCTAATACTTTTTTTTTTATTCTTGCTTTTATGTTATATGTTTTTCTTTATTTTGTTTTCTTTCTTTTCTCCTTTTTCTTTGCTTCTATCTTTTCTGGCTGACGAGAGTCTCCCTCTCCCTGACACTGCAGTGACCCCTCGTTTTCACTTATTTCCTCACCTCCCTCACGCTATCCTGTTACCTTCACCTCTCAGCCATCCTCATCTTTCACAACCATCCCTCCCCCTCTGATTTTCTTTGCTCTCTATCGTTCCAATGACAAGGACCAACACCGAAGACACACGCTGGTTGCAACTGGAGACGAGCCCTCCCTGCTGTTCTTCGACCTGCCTCCCCACGCCAAGAGAAGTCGAGCTCTTACCTTGGACCCATAGCCTCTGATTCTCGACCACCTCGCCTTCCTTCCACCAGCACCACCGGGCGAGCCAGCCATCGGCCGACTTCAGTGCTTTGCTCCTTCCCGCTGCCTTCATCGTTTCCCCTTCTCTGTTTTCTTCTGTCGAGGCCGAAGAGTCAATCGAACCTCCAGAGAAGCCCTGCCCTCCCTCGCCAATGGCCGCTGTCGAAGCCGCCGGAGAGTACTCCTCCCTCCGCCTGTGCCGCCGCCGGCCCTGCATCGCCTATCCTCAGTGCCCAGCCCTTGTCGAAGCCCAGCCTATCTGGATGCAGTGAACGACAATATCTAGGGAGTCGCCGTCTTCTATTCGCCGGAGAAGCCATGGCCACCTTCCCCTGCGCCATCACCTGCCGCCTTGGATGCGTTGTACCACAGGGGCCAAGCGGCCGGCGCTGCTGCGTCTCCTTCTCCCAGCGTGCCTTCACTGTTGGTTTTGAAAGAAGCCCTTTTAGGGTTATTTAATTCGGGGCCCACTAATGTTGGTATAATTACAATTTGTCACCCATGTTTTGTATTTGCAATTTTGGCCCAACTTTCTGATTGAAACAATTATGCCCTGCTGAATTATATAATTACAGTTTTGGCCCGATGTTTTGGAAACATGCAGATTTGCCCTTGTGGGATTAATTTTGGGTTTACGACCAAGTGGTTTAATTTCATATTTTCGCCCCGGAAGGGTTTAACAATTTTAACGTTGACTTTGAAAACGAGTTTTACCTTGGGTTTATGATGTTATACAATTTGCCCGGAATATATATTTACGGTTTTTAACTTGGGCTTTAAATGTGGGGTTTTCCTTAGATTTATATATGCTAATTACTCCGTTCAAATTTAGCTTATAAGCTAAATTTGTTTAGTTTGATGCTAGGTTCGGAAGCGCCCCGATAAAGGCCATCGAATCCGCATTCGACATTCGTCGAACCACTTCCACCTTTGACCTCGAGTGAGTACCTTTCTCGATTTAGTTATGTTTGGTATTAGTATCATGCTAGGTTGGATCTAGCATAACTTAGAGTGAATACCAAGTAGTGGTTATGAACCTTAGGTTAGTTTTGTTGATTGTGAAATGTTATAAGACTTGAGGAGTTGATATTATCTTTTGAGGTTGTTTATGGCTTTCAGTTGTATGTTGAGCTTGTGAGAATTTAGGGGTTGAGGTTGTATGATGTTGAGGTTGTGGACTAGAATGAGAGTATCCTAGCTTGTGTTGTAATGATTATGACCTTGTGAGATCGTGAGGACTAGTAGTTTGCTATCCTAGCATGGATATGGTTTATGTTCTTACGAGATCATGGGGACTAGAAGTCTAAGGACTTCTAGCATGTGAGAGAGATGTTGATTGTGTGCCTTGTTTTGACTAGGCGTTGAGTGCCTTCCTACGGAAAGTTGAGAGCGGCGGTTAGCGGGATTATCTTGGAGACGAGGTAAGTCTTCGGACTTACTTAGCTCGTATTCTTTGTATTAGCATTATTGTGTGTTGGGTGGTGTGTGTTTATTATGTTATTTTTTATAACAATTAAACCGAAAATAGGATTACCGACGTTTCTATTATTTGGCCCAAGTGTATGATAACGGGCGGTGACATCACTGCCTGGCTCCCCGTGAGAGCTAGGGGGATCTCGGCGACTGGCCCGTGCTGGTTAGACGGTCGGAGGCATCCGACCGTTCCATTGCCGGAAGAAGGGACCGAGGCGAGTTTCGGAGGATTCTCGTGTCACAAAAGAAGTTGAATTAGAACGGGATACGACTTAATAATAAAAAGATAATAAACCGGACTTGTGTGATTTGGTGTACATTGTGTGTTATGTTTATTTACTTGTGTTTGTGCCTTTCACCTTGATTCTAATGCTTCGAATATTAGCTAACGGTTTTATACCGATTGTTGTAGATTGCCTTGCAGGTTAGGAAAGCGGCCGAGAGATCCGGAAGAGTGGGCAGCCGGGGTTCCGTACATTTTAGGTGTGGGTTTTGGTTGGAGTCGGGTTATGTTTTATTCTTCGTTTATTATGTTGGTATGCCGTGTGTATGGCGTTTTGATCTTTGGTGTTGATTATCGGCTGAAGTCTTTTGTTGTTTTCCTTCGGGTTTCTTATCATTTGCATTAAAAGGAATTTTGGTTTTGCCTTTATTTGTGCCATGTTGAAAGATCCGGTGAAATTGTTGTCAGGCTAAGGGTCGGGACCCATTGTGAGGTCCCAACCCGTAGCATCCCGAGTCCCGCGGATTTGGGGTGTTACAAAAGTGGTATCAGAGCCCTAGGTTGACAACAATGACACTCGCAATCTTCTAAAGGCTGAATAAGGAATAAAACAGAACCCCGCGGGTTCTGAGTTTTTGTTTTCAAAATCACATGCATGAGTCGGGGTAGAATGTACGGACCACCACTCCTTCCGCGGATCTCGGCAGCTTAGCTTATTAGATTTTGATATGTACATATAGATATGATAGATATGGATATGAGGTTTGTAGTTATGTATGATAGAATTGATGTGTATCTTTGTGATTGTATGTTGCATGATGACTTGTATATATGTGTATAGTTATATATGTGGACGATTATATGTTTTGAGACATTACATTATGGATGAAATGCTGGATGTGTTATATTGGTAGTGATATGGACTTAGAATTTATATAGTTATGTATACGTATTCTTATTATATATAGTAGTAGCACATGGAGTTAATGGACCTAATAAAAAAGGTGATAGTAGAATATCATCACCTTTGAGGTGATGTTGTTGGCATGAGATAACGTTCATACGAGGAGAAATATGCTCAAGTATCGAGTTGAGTTTTTAGTGTTGACGAACACCATGACGCTTCTCGGATTCCTTTAAAAGGATGTCGAAGAGGAGCATTAGAGATGACATAAATGAAGTACGAACAAGTGGAAGGAAGACTCAAAACAACTTAAGAGGAATCAAGATGGAAGCAATACAAGAAGAGGGAACAACATTAAAGTGTAGAAGCGGTTCTAAAAAAAAAAAAAAAACAAAAAACAAAAAAAAAAAAATCCATGACCGAACGATGACGAGACCAATGAAGATAACGAACTTAAGTTCTTCAAGAAGATGTGTGAATAACTAAGGATGCGAATTGAGGAGGAGAGGGATACATTCTAACAAGGTTAAAGGTGGTATTCCATTTTCTTCAGACGCTCCTAAGCATTGGAGTCATGACGAGGAGAGTGAACGAACCATTTGCGAAAGATTTATGATACTGTAAGTTAAGCTCACGAGGTACCAAAAAGTAAAGTTTCAACATTACTAGAGTTATGAGAAGAAGAGCACGGTGGGGATTCACGTGGAGTTGACCGATTTCCATTATGATGATAAGACTAAGAAACGCCAAGAAGGAGGAAGTGTGTATAAGTGATGATCCAAAGAAGATGAGAGAAACACGTGGATGCTAACTAACGTTAGAGATTTTAAGAAGACGCACTTACAAGATATCAAGAAGTGCAGTTAAACCTATGAAGGTGAGTCATGTGACAGAACAATGCCGAGAAGGGTATATTTATTTTGCAGAAGGAAAAGGAAGCGTGAAATGAAGAGTGAGCTAACGGAGTGTAAGGTAGAGCACCCCGAGAGGGTAGCCTTCATGAGATTGGTAACATGGAAGCATAGAAGAATGATAAGTCGTTAGACTTTGAGAAGGTCAACAATAAGATAATTGGTGATAACCGAAAATGCACAGGTGCGGGTTGTATACTGGTGACTGTAGGAGGGAAGAGTAATCCAGGATGTGAGATCATGAAGAAGGGGAACAAGAACTGGAACATTAGTGCCGGTTGAATGTCAGTAATAGGAGGTGTGTTAACGGAAGCATAAACGTTTTAATTAAGTAACATCTTATCGATTCTAACAAGTGATGGTAACATATATTGTGGAGGGATTGTAACGATCTGGTACGACCTTCTTAGGTCATGTGGGTGGTTATATGGAGAAATGACACGGATCAAGGTAAAGAAAATTGGAAGGACGAAGAGGAAGGTGAGTCTTCTATAGTTGTTGTGCGGAAAGGGGGTATATATAAGGAGAGATAATATATGTTTGTTTTGAGGTTATGGATGTCATGTTTTCACGAGCCAAGCTAAGTCAAGGTTTTTGTGACTCGTGTGGTGAAGTCATAGTGGCTATGACGTGAAACGAGGAATCTGGATTAGGGCAACACTGTAAGCTTAGAGTATATGATGTTAATGCTTGGGAAGTAATGAGTGGATCTTTCAGGGATTGTGGTTGGAGAGATTGACCTAGCGTTCTCCACGGAGCATACTAGTACGGTTATGAAGTTGTTCTTGGAATACCAAGAGATACATAAGGTGACCAACAAGAGTAAGAGAAGACCGAAGTATTGAAGTCGGTTGTCGATATGAGACGTACAAGAAGTACATGAAAGATTGAGGTTAGAGCCTCTATGGTCGGTTTGACATTGCATAAGGAAATGAAGTGCAAGGTTCTACACTTACTTGAAGAAAGGATGTCTATGGTGAGAGCTTATGTAGAATACGAAGAGTTCCTCCCATATGTTGGGATGTCACGGAAAGTAAAGAAGATGAGGTCAATTGTTTTGAAACACGGTTATGTCCTGTAAATTGGAACCTTATGGTCGCACATAAGTGAGAAACCTTAGAAGATTTTGACAATCATGTCATCAAAGAGGGAAAATGGGATTAAGTTAAAAGAATACTTAAATAAGACCACAAGAGTCAGAAGACGCAAGCAAATCTTTCCAATTCAAGAAAAGACGAATATTTGGAAGGAGACGATCAACATTATAGCTACAGATAGAACAATACACGTGTTTAAAGGTTGTCACTCCAACAGATCGGGGTAAACCATTAGTATCATGACCACCTGTCAAGTTTTAAGACAAGGTTGTGTAGGTCCTATGTTATGTGACAAAAGGGGAAGATGAAAACCGAGATACCACGGATTCCAATAAATCAGAATGTGGATTTTTCCACTAAGGTCGAGCTTGATTCAATCCCGATATCTAAGGTGCCGTATAGAATGACACTTGTGCAGAGACATGTGTTGTGGAAACGAGTGAAGGAGCAATTGCAAGAACTTATTGATAAGATTTCACCAGAAATTAGTGAAATGCTATGGGAACTCCAAATGTTATCTTGATCTCTTGATTTGAATCTCATGTTTAATTATATCTTGAACTTTTGATTGAAGTTATTATGAGAATACCAGAATTGTTGTAAAAAAAAAAAAATAAATAAAATAATAATAATAATAAAAAAAGAAAAAAAAAAAAACAGACTATTCTCTCCGTTTGAACATCGATTACCGTGAGACGAACAAGATAATGGTGAAAGACAAGTAGTCCTTACAACGAATGGATGTTCTACTCGATCGGTTGCAAGGGTCGATAGTCTCTTCTAAGAATAATTTAAGGTCTGGTTGCCACCAATTGAGAATTCAAGACTCGGATATTGCAAATACGGCATTCCGGACAACCATGATCACAACGAGTTTTAGTGATTCCATATGGGCGTACCAATGCCCGGATAAGATATTTTGATCTACCTTGAAAGAAGAGAGAAGTTGTATAACACCAATTATGGTAACCCACGTGACGACAATGAAGTATTGAATGAGACGGAAATTGACAATAGAGTTGTGGAGAGTTAAAAAGGAGGTTCCTTGGTGCAACTGTTTTGATTTACCTTGAGGTAATATGGATTTGAGGTGTACAAGTGATTCTTTAAGACAATGTCTTGATCGAGTAGTGAGGAACGATGTAAAAGTAATAGCATACGTGTCTTATTGGTGAATCAGTGGGAAGTGAAGCACTTCCTTTATTATAGGGGACTTACTTCCAAAGTTAAAGAAACGTAATAGTAAGGTTGAGGTGACAAGGACTAGAGTCAACAATAAAAAAAAAAAAAAAGAAAAAAAAAAGGGGAAGATTTGATCTTCCTTGCTAGAGACAATCAAAGGGAACATAATGGAAATGCTGCACGGAGAATGACCCGAGAAGGAAGTTGAGTTTCCGATATATAAAACCTCTCTAAGATCTTAGCGTGAGTTGAAGAAGTGGCTTACAAGTTGGCGTTGTCACCCGGGGTTCCATGTGTATCCATCGAGGAAGTACATACATGACTCGAAACATATTGTTAGTCATGAGAATCTAGTGGCAGACGAGGAACCGATGAGGCTAAATGGAGGACGGAGGATAGTATCTCTGGTTGAGTTTACGTTGAGCTAGTAGCATCGATAGAATCAATGGGTTAGACGCAGTTCTTCCCTTAGTTGAGTTATGTGCATGTGTGATGTTATTTGTAGTTGTACCTTGTGCGGGAATGTGCTTTATGACCTGATATATATTGCGGTGGTAGTTTGAGTAGATGGTGTGTATAGATTAGAATGTTTCAGCCTTCTTAGTTTGAGAGTTCATACCTCGACCTTTGGGACCGAGAAGTTCGACATATATTAAGTTTCGGGACGAAACTTGTTTTTAGGGGGATCTAATGTAACGCCCCAAAATTTTGGCGCGTTCGCGTATATCCGAATTATAATTTTCGAAAAAGTCGGAAAAGTTTTTTTTTCGATTCGGAAATCCCGTTCTGAACGATTTTGATCGAGTTATTCTAATACTTTTTTTTTATTCTTGCTTTTATGTTATATGTTTTTCTTTATTTTGTTTTCTTTCTTTTCTCCTTTTTCTTTGCTTCTATCTTTTCTGGCTGACGAGAGTCTCCCTCTCCCTGACACTGCAGTGACCCCTCGTTTTCACTTATTTCCTCACCTCCCTCACGCTATCCTGTTACCTTCACCTCTCAGCCATCCTCATCTTTCACAACCATCCCTCCCCCTCTGATTTTCTTTGCTCTCTATCGTTCCAATG
The DNA here is from genome assembly GCA_033239125.1 of Fagopyrum homotropicum. Lineage (NCBI taxonomy): Eukaryota > Viridiplantae > Streptophyta > Magnoliopsida > Caryophyllales > Polygonaceae > Fagopyrum > Fagopyrum homotropicum. Next base: position 139,796,634 of record BSWB01000003.1, on the reverse strand, counting down.
AAAAGGACCAACACCGAAGACACACGCTGGTTGCAACCGGAGACGAGCCCTCCCCGCTGTTCTTCGACCTGCCTCCCCACGCCAAGAGAAGTCGAGCTCTTACCTTGGACCCATAGCCTCTGATTCTCGACCACCTCGCCTTCCTTCCACCAGCACCACCGGGCGAGCCAGCCATCGGCCGACTTCAGTGCTTTGCTCCTTCCCGCTGCCTTCATCGTTTCCCCTTCTCTGTTTTCTTCTGTCGAGGCCGAAGAGTCAATCGAACCTCCAGAGAAGCCCTGCCCTCCCTCGCCAATGGCCGCTGTCGAAGCCGCCGGAGAGTACTCCTCCCTCCGCCTGTGCCGCCGCCGGCCCTGCATCGCCTATCCTCAGTGCCCAGCCCTTGTCGAAGCCCAGCCTATCTGGATGCAGTGAACGATAATATCTGGGGAGTCGCCGTCTTCTATTCGCCGGAGAAGCCATGGCCACCTTCCCCTGCGCCATCACCTGCCGCCTTGGATGCGCTGTACCACAGGGGCCAAGCGGCCGGCGCTGTTGCGTCTCCTTCTCCCAGCGTGCCTTCACTGTTGGTTTTGAAAGAAGCACTTTTAGGGTTATTTAATTCGGGGCCCACTAATGTTGGTATAATTACAATTTGTCACCCATGTTTTGTATTTGCAATTTTGGCCCAACTTTCTGATTGAAACAATTATGCCCTGCTGAATTATATAATTACAGTTTTGGCCCGATGTTTTGGAAACGTGCAGATTTGCCCTTGTGGGATTAATTTTGGGTTTACGACCAAGTGGTTTAATTTCATATTTTCGCCCCGGAAGGGTTTAACAATTTTAACGTTGACTTTGAAAACGAGTTTTACCTTGGGTTTATGATGTTATACAATTTGCCCGGAATATATATTTACGGTTTTTAACTTGGGCTTTAAATGTGGGGTTTTCCTTAGATTTATATATGCTAATTACTCCGTTCAAATTTAGCTTATAAGCTAAATTTGTTTAGTTTGATGCTAGGTTCGGAAGCGCCCCGATAAAGGCCATCGAATCCGCATTCGACATTCGTCGAACCACTTCCACCTTTGACCTCGAGTGAGTACCTTTCTCGATTTAGTTATGTTTGGTATTAGTATCATGCTAGGTTGGATCTAGCATAACTTAGAGTGAATACCAAGTAGTGGTTATGAACCTTAGGTTAGTTTTGTTGATTGTGAAATGTTATAAGACTTGAGGAGTTGATATTATCTTTTGAGGTTGTTTATGGCTTTCAGTTGTATGTTGAGCTTGTGAGAATTTAGGGGTTGAGGTTGTATGATGTTGAGGTTGTGGACTAGAATGAGAGTATCCTAGCTTGTGTTGTAATGATTATGACCTTGTGAGATCGTGAGGACTAGTAGTTTGCTATCCTAGCATGGATATGGTTTATGTTCTTACGAGATCATGGGGACTAGAAGTCTAAGGACTTCTAGCATGTGAGAGAGATGTTGATTGTGTGCCTTGTTTTGACTAGGCGTTGAGTGCCTTCCTACGGAAAGTTGAGAGCGGCGGTTAGCGGGATTATCTTGGAGACGAGGTAAGTCTTCGGACTTACTTATCTCGTATTCTTTATATTAGCATTATTGTGTGTTGGGTGGTGTGTGTTTATTATGTTATTGTTTATAACAATTAAACCGAAAATAGGATTACCGACCTTTCTATTATTTGGCCCAAGTGTATGATAACGGGCGGTGACATCACTGCCTGGCTCCCCGTGAGAGCTAGGGGGATCTCGGCGACTGGCCCGTGCTGGTTAGACGGTCGGAGGCATCCGACCGTTCCATTGCCGGAAGAAGGGACCGAGGCGAGTTTCGGAGGATTCTCGTGTCACAAAAGAAGTTGAATTAGAACGGGATACGACTTAATAATAAAAAGATAATAAACCGGACTTGTGTGATTTGGTGTACATTGTGTGTTATGTTTATTTACTTGTGTTTGTGCCTTTCACCTTGATTCTAATGCTTCGAATATTAGCTAACGGTTTTATACCGATTGTTGTTGATTGCCTTGCAGGTTAGGAAAGCGGCCGAGAGATCCGGAAGAGTGGGCAGCCGGGGTTCCGTACATTTTAGGTGTGGGTTTTGGTTGGAGTCGGGTTATGTTTTATTCTTCGTTTATTATGTTGGTATGCCGTGTGTATGGCGTTTTGATCTTTGGTGTTGATTATCGGCTGAAGTCTTTTGTTGTTTTCCTTCGGGTTTCTTATCATTTGCATTAAAAGGAATTTTGGTTTTGCCTTTATTTGTGCCATGTTGAAAGATCCGGTGAAATTGTTGTCAGGCTAAGGGTCGGGACCCATTGTGAGGTCCCAACCCGTAGCATCCCGAGTCCCGCGGATTTGGGGTGTTACAATCCAGCAGATCATGACTACGAACTTCGACCGCAAGTTCTAGCCATGATTCGTCAATGCCAATTCGGAGGGCTAGAGAAAGAGTCGCCGCATCAACATCTTCAAAACTACGAGATCTTGATGGAAACCTTGCGACCTCCCAGAATTGAGAATAACAACTACAAGCTAAGACCTTTTTACTTTTCTTTAAAAGATAGAGCTCTTACTTGGTATCAATCTCTTCCTCCAGGAAAAATTAGCACATGGGAGGAGATGACTACGGAATTCTTGACCAAATTCTTTCCCCCTCAAAGACCGCTGAAATGAGAGGGAAGATCAACGCTTTCATTATGAAGGACAAGGAGAGCTTGTCCAAATCTTGGGAGCGGTTCAAGGATATCCTCTTGGATTGCCCACATCATGGGATTCCAAAGATCGAGTTGTTGGAGATCTACTTCAAAGGACTGGACGGAAGCACCCAGTTCAATCTCCAACTACTCTCCGCCGGTACCTTCATGGACATGGCGATTGATGAGGCTTGGGACTTCATTGAGAAGCAAGCCTTGCACATGGAGAAATACACCCACCAAGGAGCTGAAGGTGGAGTTAAAAGAGTCAACTTTCAAGAGACTCAACCCGACAACAATCAACTCACGTCTTTGAAGAATGACGTGAAGCAATTGAAGGAACTCTTGATGGCTCAAACTAAGAAGGAAGAGCAAGGGCCAAGGAACAACAACAACAACGGGTACCGTAACAACAACAACGGTCCCCGAAACAACAACTACAACAACAACAATAGAGGATCCAATAGCAACAACTGGAGGGCGAATAACCAAAATCACGGTAACAATCATTCAAACTCCAACTCTAATGATTCCTCTAACCCTTTCCTCTCTTCTCCTTCTTCTTCTTCTACTCCATTAAAGAGCCAAGGGCAAGGATCAAGTTCGTCTCAACCAGAAAAGAAAGACGCAGTTCTGGAGGCTATCTTGATCAAGCTTAGCGCTATGGAGAATTCTATGACTTCATTTTCAAGGGCCCAAAAGTCCTTCGAACAACAACTTGCTAGTAGGGCGAATGAAGCGCCAAGAGATCCAGGGAAGCTTCCAGCAAGGACGGAAACTAACCCTAAGGGCCAGTGCATGGCCATAACAACGAGGAGTGGACTTAAAACTGCAGATCCAGTACCTCGCTCGACGCAGACCACCTCGGTCCAGATCCAGTCGAAGAACACCTCGACCGAGATGCCAACCGAGGTTGAGCAACAGAAAGTAGGAGGGACAACTGAAACTTATACTCCACCTCCTACCTACAAACCACCACTCCCATTCCCTCAGTCCAGAGCCAGAGCACATCTAGACAAGCACTTTGGTAAGTTTCTTGACTTGATGAATAAGCTCCATATTAATATTCCCTTCCTTGATGCTATTCTAGGTATGCCCGCCTATGGGAAGTTCTTAAAAGAAATCTTATCAAGGAAGAGGAAGCTGGAGGATGTTGGTGAAGTTAGGATGACATCTAAATCCTCGGAACTTATCAAGATCATGAAGGAAAAGATGCCACCTAAGTTGAGAGATCCCGGCTCGTTTTGCATCCCCATTCAAGTTGGGGATGTCACTTGCGAAGCCCTTTGTGATCTAGGAGCCAGCGTGAGCATCATCCCGCTGGAGCTATGCACGAAGATCGGTCTTGGAGAGCCCAAGCCGGTCAAGATTCGACTTTATATGGCGGATCGCTCCATTATCCATCCCGTGGGCATCTTGGAGGACGTTCCGGTCAAGTTAGGTAACTTCTATCTACCTATAGATTTTGTTGTACTTGACATTCCCGCAGATTATCCTGTTCCTATTATTCTCGGGAGGCCATTTCTAGCAACTTCGGGTTGCAACGTGGATTGCAAGAACGCCAAGTTGAAATTCAACGTTGGTGGCGATGAGGTGGAGTTCGCACTACTTGCAGCCATGAAAGGGGAGCAACTAACTGATGATATCTTCAACATCTACGATGAAGAAGAATCAAGAGAATTGGTGAGCTCTATCCTTATTAACGATCCACTCGAAAGAGTTATTAGCTTCAGTTTAATGGAGGAAGGTATAGATGCTTCTTGTGATGCAGATATACGGAGCTTGAAGGCACTGGAAGAAGATCCAGGAGCTAAAACTGAGAAGCTAATTCAGGAGACGAAGATCTCCAGTCTCGGGCCCAGTAGCAGCACCTCGACCGAGGCACCTTCTGGACTGAGCGAGGCGACTGAAGAACATCTCGGTCAACGCCTCTGCGCCTCGACCGAGATCGAAGGCGAGATGATTCTAACTGAGACTTCATCGAGTCCAGTTTCTGATACCACTCCACTGGAAAGAGGAAGCATGGATCCCCCTCAGAAAGCACCCCCAGTCGTGGAGCTTAAACAACTCCCCAGTCACTTGAGGTATATCTTTCTTGGATCGGATTCTACTTATCCCGTTATTGTTAGTGCTTCCCTTTCCGAATCTGAATTGTCTAAGTTAATGCATGTCCTGAGAAAGCATCGAAAGGCTATAGGTTATACCACGGATGATCTTATTGGCATTAAACCTTCTTTCTGCATGCATAGAATTCTAATGGAAGATAATCATAAGACTTCACGGGAACCTCAAAGACGGTTAAATCCGATCATGAAAGAGGTTGTGAAGAAGGAAGTTCTTAAGTTGTTGGATGCAGGTATTATTTATCCTATCTCGGACAGCAAGTGGGTTAGCCCGGTGCATGTCGTTCCGAAGAAAGGAGGGATGACCGTTGTGACGAATAAGAACAACGAGTTAATCCCAACAAGGACCGTTACGGGCTGGAGAGTTTGCATCGATTATAGGAAGCTGAACACGGCGACTCGGAAGGATCATTTTCCGCTTCCCTTCATCGACCAAATGCTCGAACGATTGGCCCAGCATTCACACTTTTGCTACTTGGACGGCTATAGTGGATTCTTCCAGATTCCTATCCATCCGGATGATCAGGAGAAGACCACTTTCACTTGTCCATAGGGGACATTTGCCTATCGGAGGATGCCATTTGGATTGTGCAATGCACCCGCTACCTTCCAGCGATGCATGATGGCTATCTTTTCCGAGTACATAGAGGAGATCATGGAGGTATTCATGGATGATTTTTCTGTATATGGTTCCTCTTTTGATGATTGCCTATCTAACCTTTCTCTAGTGCTTAAAAGATGTGAAGACACTAACCTTGTTCTGAATTGGGAGAAGTGTCATTTTATGGTTAATGAAGGCATTGTGATAGGACACCTCATTTCTAATCGAGGTATTGAGGTCGATCGAGCTAAGATCGAGACTATTGAGAAACTCCCTCCTCCTTGTTCAGTTAAAGGTGTGAGGAGTTTTCTCGGGCATGCAGGTTTCTACAGGAGATTCATCAAGGACTTCTCTAAAATTTCTAAACCTCTAACTAACCTCTTGAATAAAGATGTTGTTTTTGAGTTCTCGCAGGAGTGTCTTGATGCCTTTTACAGGATTAAGGAAGCGTTGATCTCCGCTCCCATTATCCAGCCTCCTGATTGGACCTTGCCCTTTGAGGTCATGTGTGACGCTAGTGATGTAGCCGTAGGAGCGGTGCTTGGACAGAAGAAGGATGGACGAACCACCGCCATTTATTATGCTAGCAAGACGCTAGATGAAGCACAACGCAACTACGCTACCACCGAGAAGGAGTTATTGGCGGTTGTATATGCCTTCGAGAAGTTTCGTTCCTATCTAGTAGGGGCGAAGGTCATTGTCTACACCGACCACGCAGCCATTCGTTACTTGTTGGCTAAGAAAGACGCCAAGCCGCGCCTTATTCGATAGATTCTCTTGCTTAAAGAGTTTGACCTAGAGATCCGCGATAAGAAGGGATCCGAGAATTCAGTTGCGGACCACCTCAGCCGGCTACCAGAATCTTCCCGCGAGACGGATAACCCACCCATAGACGATTCATTCCCCGATGAACACTTACACTTGTTGGAGCGTTTGATGGATTTACTCACTTCACCCCACGATGGAGGTGAAGTATGGGGTGAGGTCACCTCCTACCTCGTATGAGACGCATTATGGTCCAGCTAGCGACCTTAAACCAAGCGCTTCTTGGGAGGCAACCCAAGGTATTGCTTTCTTTTTCCCGTTTTCTAGTCTAGCTTAGATAGTTTTTGTTTTTGCTTTGCTTTGCTTTGTTTTTGGCGTTCTAGATAGACAACAGGGAATATCTAAGGAAGGAGCATAACTGGAAGGACAGAAGTTCGAGATTTTGAGAAGACAGAAGCATCTCGGTCACTGTCAGAGCATCTCGACCGAGTTGATTCTTGAGCAACCGAGGCGACTAGGGTTTCTGCAGAACCACCTCGGTCCAGTCGAGACCATCTCGACCGAGGTGACAGCAGATCCAGGAACAGTATAAAAGGAGGAAAATTTTATTTTTTCACTTTTTTACCCACCTCGACCGCGGCGACAGTCCACTTCGCTCTCTCTCAGATCTTGCACGTTTTCGAAAATTTCCGCTTCTAAACCGAGATTGAAGCGTAGAGGAACCTTTTGCAACAACAGATCTGCAAAGAAATCGAACGAATCGACCGAAACGAGGTAAAACAAGTCGAAACCCTAACTCGTTCATTCGCTTCGATTTGGGCTTTGGTTGCCCTTGATTCTGCTGAGAAAGGATTTAAGTACCCCATAGGAAACAATTGTAGTGATTTTTGGGAGAAAAGAACTGAATTTCCGAGAATTGGAATCGTAACTGCTGCGCCTCGGTCCGGTCGAACTGCATCTCGACCGAGGTGATTCTTGAGGCTTGTCAGTGACCGAGGTGGCCTGACAGTGTTGAGTGAAAATGAGTTCCGATCGCCGCCTAGCCCTGAGAGACAGATCCTCACCCTCCCCTTCTTCCTCTTCCTCCCGTCCTTACCGCCCGGTTATCCACGAGAGATGCCGGGTAGACTATGAGCGCATAGCTAGCCGTCCAGTTATCGCACCTCGATTTCTGGACGTGTCGGCTTTTGATTGCCTAGGGTTAGATGCTGACCTTAGGAGGATGATTGCCACTGTTGGGCTGGATCAGTTTACTGAGATCCGAGCCCCAGCTTATTTGGAGCCGACCTTAGAGTTTGTTAGCTCCTTCTCCTACCTTCCCACAGACCAGTCTGTGAAGTACCGGTTGATGAACCGGAACTTCATAGTTCCTTTAGAGATATGGAGAGAGATTTTTGGCTTTTCTGAGCCCACCGCCACCGACTTCCCCTCCCGATCCGTAGCTAGGGAGTTCTGGGGGTAGATTGCCCATATTACCGAGCATGCAGACAGATGGCGCCCTGGAGATTCCAGGGAGAAGGTCATCTTCCATCCAGCCTTCAGACTAGCCCACAAGATATTTAGCGAGACACTTCTGGCGCGTACTGAGACGCCCCAGAAGATCCGACAGGGCGAGCTCTTCAGCCTCTACTGCATGGTTACAAGAGGCTTCCCAGACTTTGGCTTGTTCTTGGCAGAGGATCTGCACAAGATCAAGGCCAAGGCGAAGGGAGACATTTGCTGCGGAGGTCTAGTCACCCATATTGCTACCTATCACGGGATGGACCTCAGTGTATGTACGATGGCGGCGGCTCCGAAGCCGCTTGGATTGCAGGAGATGATCACACGGAGGATTTTGGTTCCTCGTGGTTTGACCACTCCATACATTGCTATGCCTTGGGAGCGGACTGCGCCACAGGGGATCCGCTGGTCTGCTCAGTTCACAATCTTCGATCCGCATTACTGGCAGACAGCTTGGGCTCCACTGATGGAGGATCATAGAGAGGCAGCAGCTGCCCCGGCTGAGGAGGAGGAGGATGACGATGACAAGGAGACGGTAGACGAGAGAGATGGTGGAGTCCCGATGGATACAGGGACGGATACTGCAGGGATGAGCGCGCCACCGATCATCGACTTGGATGATGAGGAGGAGACGGAGCCTGCACCAGCTGAGACTTCTCCAGTCAGACCTGCTAGACGCAGGAGGCGCGGAGTGAGAGATCGAGCTGCCCACCGACGGATCGATGACCTGACGGATCAGGTTATTGACTCGTATGCTGCATTATCGCTGGATATCCGCGAGATGCAGGAGAGGCAGCACTATCAGCACGTCATGGCTCAGCTTCAGTTCGAGCGTGTCATGGGGTATCCGTTCGACCCGACACAGTATCCGTACGTACCACCACCACCACCGCCGGATCAGGATTACTGAGGAGCTGCAGGATTTTCTTATTATATTTTTTATGCAGTTCAACTATTTATCCGGTGAGTTCTCTCATTTTCTAGACTTTTATTTGACCCACTGGGACAGTGTGTCCCAAGTATGGGGTGTTTGTACTTATATGACTACTTGATGTATTTGACTACTTTTGATGTATTATATTTCATCGGATATTTTATTTATGCATCACTTCTGCATTTATATGATTATTTGATATTACATGCATACCTACAGGTTATTTGATTGAGAAAAACGTTCGAAACTGAAAAAAAAAAAAAAAAAATTTTTAACCTCGACCGAGTCAGTCTTGGCCAAACGAGGCATTACACCTCGGTTGAACCAAGAACACCTCGACCGAGGTGTGTTAACTGAAAGTTTTCGAAAACGATTTTGTGTTACTTATCTGGATATGATCTCAGTGAAGATCTTGTTTACTGACTGGTTTTGAATCCTTTATGTGTTTGAAAGGTTTTATAATATGTTTAAGTTGCTAAATGCTTTGTTTGAAATTATTAGCATGTTTAATACTTTGTTTTTATCCAAATTATGTTGAATTTGAAGGTTGACACCGCCGGTTAAGTTCTCTCACTTTCTTCTTGGAAAGACCAAGGCAATTCATTCTCTTCTTCATCTTCTTGATCATGCTTAGCCCCTCATATACATTTTGCCTCCCTTTACCTATCCGGGAATTTGGAAGCAAGCGAAGTGGTGAAAGCAAGTGAAGTTGAGAAGTGGCTGGAAGTGAAAGTGTTAGAAAGCAATAATAGGTTTGGGGAAGTCAATCATGAAGATGAGTAACTCGGCACCATTCACATAGCCGGGTGTTTGTGTCTTGCCAAAGTCGGATTGAGCGATATTCCTAACGGGTCATGGTATGTGCATCAAGGGTTTGATGCATCTCGAGAAATTGATGATTGCAGATTTCCTAGGCTTCGGTTATTGTGCACCTCTGTCCATGCATCCCAAAAAGTAAAGTAAAAAAAAAGTGTGAGATAAGCGAAGCTTATTGGTGGAAGATGTTGCAAGTCAAAGTTGAAGTGAAGTTTATCCTTTTCCCGGATTCTAGCACCACATTACCTTACACACATCCCTACCCTACACGTTTCTTGACTTTTCTTTTGGGAAGCCCTTGAGACCTTGAGTTTGTTGATTGACTTAGTGGTTTAAACTAGATTATACATGATTAATTTTGATAATTATGATTTATTATGCATTCTATGATTTTATGCAAAGATGAACAACTTTCCTATATTTATAAAATTATTTGAGCATATTGAGTTTTTAATTCCATGAAGTATTCTCTTAGAGTGATCTATGATAGTTGCACACCATAAAATGTTTTTGAAAGACTTTTTCATTGATTTTCATGATTTATAATCCATTCTATCTTGATTTCTATATAAGGAACTTGCTTGGGGACAAGCAAGGGCTAAGTATGGGGTATTTTGATAACATGAATTATAGTCTATATTTTGGGGTTTGTTTGGACGTTTTATCTTTCATAATCTGCATGTTTGTATGTATATTATGTGATTTTACTACCATTTCATCTACCTTTGCGGGAATCGAGGTCTACACCTAGTTTTGTTGTAATTGCAGGTAAAAGGGTACGTTTCGCATCAAAAAGGAGCAAAAGGAGTCATGAGTCATTTGGAGCTACATCCAGGGAACATAGCTATGGATTAAAGATTTACTTTGGACCAGTTTTGAGAGATTTCACATTCAGTTGTGACTCACCTCGGTTGACCAGAGATTCATCTCGACCGAGGTGATCCAGAGACGCCGACTCGACCGAGGCGAACACCTAGGACGCGGCGAGAATATTTTATTCTTGGCTGAGATCTTTTAAAATTGGAAAGTGATCTTATATTTTTGGGCTTGGCTCCTGGAAGGAAGGAGATATGCAGAATCATATATTTTACCTATATTTATGGGAAAATATCTTTCTAAGATTTATTATCTTTGGAGGGTTATTTTCTTATAAAAGGGGTTGGATTTCCACAAATCCGAAGGCCCGCTACATCCGCTTACGGCTGGACATCTTGCTTACGAGAAGATCACGCAGTAGCAGCCTACTCCAGTTAGGAGAGATTCGAAGAACCTTTTTGAAGGTTGAAGGAAGGTTGAAGTCCATAGCTTTTATAGCTTTTTGGAGGGTTTTTGTAAGATTGTCTTCAATTCCCTCACTTATTGTCTTGTCTTGTTGGATTGCTATCCAAGGAACGCTTTGTTGTGATATTTGATTAAGTTATTGAAGTCTTTTCATTAAATTCTTCTTGTTCAAATATTCACCTTCTTCCCATATATTTAATACTTTCATAATGATGATGAGTGGCTAATTTCCTTGTGTGATTCTAGGGTGATTAGCTGAAGGTTGTGGGAAAAACAATGATAGAATAATCTTAGATTCCAGTAGGATCCTGAAAGTTCGAGTCTTTAACCTTAACCCTAAGCGTCTCGTTCAGTCGATGAACATTTCGGCCGAGGTGGAAACTGGCTGACCGAGGTAGCTTATCTGATCCATAACTGAGAGTTAATTGTTAGAGTTTGCCAAATCCTATTCTTATTACACCTTTCCTGGTTCAAAGCAAGCTTAGGATGAGACTTACCCGGTAATTCCTTAGTTTGTGTACCAACGATCATAAGTGTAGGTAATAAAGGTTTATCCTTTATTGGGGTTTGAGTGTGCTTCCATCCCATCTTTGTGAGTTAGCCTGAGACTTACCCGGTAAAGGTTGATTCTATTCCCTTAGATGGTGCGTTAGTTTGAGGTTATAGTTCTTTATCTTGATTCCTTGAGACTTACCCGGTAATAGGAGTTACGGTTTAGGATTAGTGTGTAGTGAGACTTACCCGGTGATCTACTCCACTTTAGTAACACCTTCCCCACGCAAAAATCTCAGCTTTGTCCGCTTATCTATAGATCTTGAGTTGGAACCACAACTAGATGCTTTAATCCCTAGAATTGCATGTTTGCTTTATTGACTTCTTATTCATCTTTGATTGTGTTAATTGCTCTTTGTGGTTAGTATTCACGAAGCTTACCGTTATTGACTTTGTTTCACCAAGTCCCTGTGATCGACCCCTGGAATTTTCTTGCTTTTTACTACGATTGACCCGTACACTGCGGGTTCGCATCCTTGTTTTAAGCTTAAGTCTAGGGTTATAAATTTAAAGCTTGCACACACCGTTTGGAGCGAACAGGAGGTCTTAAGAAGAGACAGAAGAGTTCTGGCAGAGGACGTAGTCAGACGCCTGGATATTCTAGTTTCCAGCAGAGTTTTGGCAGAGGACGGCAGTGTCATAACTGCGGAGTAGCTGGACACATCCGAGCTTACTGTAAGAAGCCAACAGTGACTTGCTTTTCTTGTGGTAAGCCTGGACACAAAGCTGCGTTTTGCCGTCAGGGCAAGGCGCTATCTCAACAGGGTTCTTCACGTGCCAGTGTTGCTGGAGGTGGACGTGTTGGTGGATCTACAGACACCAGAGGTGCACCAGCCAGGGTTTATGAGTTGAGGAGTGTTGTAGAGCCGACAGCGCCAGCAGCTACAAGTACCATTCACATTAATGGTTTTCTTCTCAGAGTTCTTTTCGATACTGGTGCTACGCATTCTTTTATATCTGATGCTTGCGTAGATAGATTGGCCTTAGTTACTGTGGAAGGTAGACCCTTCTTTATAGGATTACCCGATGGGGGTAAGATTCGAGGTACTTGAGAGGTTCGCGATGGCCCTATTCGGTTGGGAGGTCGCGATTGGCCAGCTAACTTCTTCGTCATGTACTTAGTACATGAAGAATTTATTTTGTGCATGGATTGGATGGATCGACATCGAGCAGTTTTGGACATCGGCAAGAGGACAGTGACAGTAACTACAGATGCAAGCCATGTTGAGATCTTCCGAGGATAGGATCTTGGGAAGACTGGTACAGTCATCAGTGCAGTTTGAGTTGCGAAACTTATCAGTCAAGGATGTGAGGCTTTTTGGTGTTATGCCATGAAGGATAGTACTAGTCCGGCTTTGGAGGAGATTCCAGTAGCTTGCGAGTTTGTAGAAGTCTTTGGACAACCATCAGGTTTACCTCCACAAAGGAGTGTAGATTTGGTATTGATCTAGAGCCCGGTACGAGACCGATCTCTAAGGCTCCTTATCGTATGGCGCCTATCGAGATGATTGAGTTGAAGAAGCAGCTTGAGGAGTTAGCAGAGAAGGGCTTCATCCGCCCTAGTGTATCTCCTTGGGGCGCACCAGTTCTCTTCGTCAGGAAGAAAGATGGGTCAATGAGGTTATGTATCGACTACCGAGAGTTGAACAAGGTGACGATCAAGAACAAGTACCCATTGCCCCGTATCGATGATCTTTTGGATCAGCTGCATGGAGCTTTAGTATTTTCGAGGATTGATCTGAGATCTGGATATCACCAGCTGAGGGTGAGAGAGCAGGACGTAGCCAAGACAACATTTCGGACCAGATATGGACACTACGAGTTTGTAGTGATGCCATTTGGGCTTACGAATCCGCCCACAGTCTTCATGGAGTTGATGAACAGCATTTTCATCGACTTTCTAGACCAGTTTGTAGTTGTCTTCATCGATGACATTCTGGTTTACTCCCGCAGTAGAGAGGAGCATGCCGAACACTTGTGGATCGTTCTTCAGGTCTTACAGGATAGAGAGCTCTACGCCAAGCTCTCTAAGTGCGAGTTTTGGATGTCCGAGGTAGCATTCCTTCGTCACATAGTTTCAGCTGAAGGGATCAAGGTAGATCCGGCGAAGATTGAGTCAGTAGCTTCCTGGCCGCCACCTAAGAATGTCAAGGAGGTTCGCAGCTTCTTAGGATTGGCAGGCTACTATAGGCGTTTTATTGAGGGCTTTTCAGTTATCGCCCGACCGCTCACTTCCTTGCTGCAAAAGTCTACGAGGTTCGTATGGTCCGAGTCGTGCCTGCGGATCTTCGAGGAGCTGAAGAAGAGGTTGACCTCTACTCCTATCTTAGCTCAGCCGGAGGGCATTGAGGATTTTGTGGTGTACAGCGACGCATCCAAGTTGGGCTTGGGATGTGTTCTGATGTGGAGGGGAAAAGTGATCGCTTATGCGTCTCGACAGTTGAAGACGTACGAGGAGAATTACCCTACCCACGATCTTGAGTTAGCTGCTGTTGTTCATGCTTTGAAGATTTGGAGACATTATCTATACGGAGCCACGTGTTAGATTTTCACAGACCATAAGAGTCTGAAGTACATATTCACTCAGCGGGAGTTGAATAACCGCTAGCGCAGATGGTTAGAGTTGATCAAAGACTTTGATCTTGAGATCTTATACCACCCGGGAAAGGCTAACGTGGTAGTAGATGCTCTCAGTAGGAAGACTTCCCGGGAGATGGCTATCGCTAGACTGACAGCTTAGCCACAATTACAACGAGATTTGGCATGGCTAGAGATGGATATCTACTTCCCAAATTCCGACAGTCAGTTGTCCACCTTGGAGTTAGTACCTGATCTGTTGGCTGAAATCTGACAAAAGTAGGAATGTTGTCCAACTTTGACACAGATCCGAGACCGGATGTCTCGAGGAGAAGCACCATAGTTTACAGTTGGTGCTGACGGAGTTTTGAGACGCCAGGAGCGTGTTTGTGTACCGTCAGATCGAGAGTTGAGACAAAGGATCCTTCAGGAGGCTCACTCTTCACCTTACTCAATTCACCCTGGTGCGAGTAAGATGTATTAGGATATCAGACGCTCTTTTTGGTGGGGAGGTCTGAAGCCAGATGTGACGAGATATGTAGCTCGGTCTTCGACCTGTCAACGTGTCAAGATTGAGCATCATAGACCCGGAGGTGGGCTGCATCCACTCCCCGTTCCTCAGTGGAAGTGGGAAGACATCTCAATGGATTTTGTGACTGGTTTGAGACCGAGTTGTGGTTTTGATGTTATTTGGGTCATAGTAGATCGACTGACGAAGACCGCACGTTTCATTCCGATCAAGGAAACATGGCCGGTAAGTCAATTAGCAGAGGAGTTCACGAGACAGATAGTGAGACTTCATGGAGTACCTAGGACCATAGTCTTTGACGGAGACGGACGGTTCACTTCGAGGTTCTGGCAGCAAGTTCATGCCGCCCTAGGTACGAGTCTACAGTTCACGACTGTTTATCATCCTTAGACCGATGGTCAGTCTGAGCGGACCATCCAGACTTTGGAGGACATGTTACGAGCCTTTGTGTTAGATTGGGGATAGGTGTGGCCAGATCACCTTCCCATAGTGGAGTTTTCATATAACAACAGTTGGCATGCATCGATCAGGATGGCTCCTTATGAGGCTTTATATGGACAGAGATGCCGTACACCACTGTGTTGGGACGAGTCCAATAGCAGTGATCCGAGAGCGGATGTTAGCAGCCCAGAGCCGACTTATGCTGATAAGAGGCGCATACCTCTGAAGTTCAGAGTTGGAGCTCAGGTTTGGTTGAGAGGATCCCCAACACGAGGCGTTAGATGTTTCAATGTCAAAGGGAAGTTGAGTCCCATATATGTTGGACCGTTCGAGATTCTTGAGCGAGTTGAAGAGGCAACATACAGACTTGCGTTGCCACCGAGACTCGAGGGTGTTCACCCAGTTTTCCATGTGTCTCAGCTACGGGAGTACATACCTGACCCGAGACACATCGTCAGTCATGAGGATCTAGTGATTGAACCAAACCACACGTTCGTAGAGCACCCGGTGGTTGTCTTAGAGCGTAGTACGAGATGCTTGTGTTCGAAGGACATACCGATGATGAAGATTCATTGGTGGATGCGAGGAGCTGATGAGGTGACTTGGGAGACAGAGGATAGTATCCAGAGAAACTATACGGAGTTTTACGCTGGGCTGGATGCACCTTAGCATAGTCAGTTGTTTGGTTTTATCTTGTTGCGTTGCTTACGCTTTTGTGTGACGTTTTGAGTTACGTGCCCCGAATGGGAAAATATGAGTACAGTTTTGTTTCCGTTTGTGTTGTGCTGGTGAGCTTTTGCAAGTTTCGGGACAAAACTTCTTTTTAGGAGGATCTGATGTAAGATCCTAGGTTTTTGCCTTCACCGCCCCTGCGGTGAAGAGGGCCGCCCTCGCGGCCAGCCGCCCCCGCGGCTGTGAGATCCGCCCCTGCGGATTTACGACAGATCGTGCCGATCTTTTCTTCCGTTCTTTTATCTTCCTTCCATAGATAGAATATCCGATATTTTATCTTTTGGGCCGGTTTCCTTATCTTCTTTCTGAACCCTAGACGCCCTTCCTTCTTTTCTTTCCAGCCCGTTCCTATATATTCTCTTCTTTCTCCCCTTTTTCCCGTTCCTTGCTGATAACGTGATTTATGACGTTAGTATAGGCATACAATTAGATAGTTTTTCCATTATTCATGCACGGTTTTGGCATTAGTTCACGGCGTTTACACTCATTTCATGCATAATTCTAGAATAGACGTCTACACGAGCCTTTGTCGGTGTTGTAGGTATTTCGGGGGTCTTTTGGACATTAACCGATGCATTCGAGGGCCAAGCCTCATGGTAGTACACATCCAAAGCTTTGGAGGAGCATAATTGGAGCAACAAAGAACACAAAGACCACTATTGGTGCAATCAATGGATCAACTCATGGCTAAACGATCATAGCATGCCTCTGTTGAAGAAAATCGGACCAACTAACAGATAAATCGGCCGATTTATTCCTCTGGGTCGATTTTCCTGCCTTTGACAGCTTAAGCCACGTGTCCCACGATCTATTGATCCGGCCTTGCTCTTGGTGGAGAATATAAGTGGTCCTGCAAGCTGTTGCTGAGGATATCTCCTCTCCCACATTCTCATTCACAGCTCATTTTGGATGGGGAGTAGACTTGGAGAAGAAGAAAAACTCTCAAATTGAAGGAAGAAGAAGAACGCCAAACATAGAGTGATAGTGAGGTTTTGAGTGATTTTGAGTGATTTTTGGAGTCTTGGATTGAAGAACTATTGCAAGGATTGTTAGGAACGTTTTGGAACCTCGTTTTAAGGGTTCTAAGTCTTGCTAAACTTAGATTTAGCTGGGATTTATTGATTTAACTTGCTCATCTTTCATCATCCATCTATGAAAACCATGTTTGCTTGTGTGAAGATTTTGGATTTTAATATGCATACTATTGGCTAGTTTATTGTGATTCTGGAGTGATGGATTGATGGTTATGGCTAGGGTGATGATAGAATGGACTTATATGTTAGTTTAGGATGATTTGTATGTACGAAACCCAAACCAGGAGGAAAAATCGCCCTGATCATCAGCCAGATCGGCCGATTTAGCCAAGATCCATCCGATTTATTCTCCTGTTGCTCTTTAAATGATGAATCTGTATGTTAGGGTGTTTGGTTGTCTAAATCCTAGTGTTTATTAAGCCTAACTTAGCTTAGGATCACCTAATGCTATCAATCTAAGTGAGGAAAGAGATCTACCCGATGATTTCCGACCTTAGATACCTAAGATCATGAATACTAGGTAGTAGTGAGCCTCATAAGCCGCTATTGGATCGAGTGTGCTAGGATTGTTGCTTGAGACTTCCCTATTCCGAGACTTACCCGGTAAGGAGAGGGTTGCCCCTTAAGTAATGTCCGGTTTGTGTAGAATTCCCTACTTTAACCCCTTGAGACCTACCCGGTAATAGGAGTTTGATGCGGAACTAGTGAAGTAAGAGACTTACCCGGTAATTGCTTCCATTAGTGAAACACCCTTTTCCAACACCGCAACCTTGTCCTAGAATCTTTAGAACCTTGAGTCCAAAGCCATAACCGGAAATCTTGATCTCTAGAATCCACTTTCCTCTCTTGATTACATATTTTGTGCTTGTGTTACTTGTTTACCTTGCTATCTTGAGTTGTTAGTTTGTTCTATTATCTTGCTTGAATTGTGATCCTTGATTGATCACCTAAAAACCCACCAAAAACATTTAGATTTTCATTTCTTTAATCCTTCTCTTTTCTTAACTAGACCTTCACTAAACTTAATCACAAATTGAATTAATCTCACCTTAGTCTTTGTGTTCGACCTCGGAATACTATCCCTACTACAAACGTCCCGTACACTGCGGGTTCGCTAGGAGTTAGGAGAAATATAACGAGTATAAATTTAAAACATATTGCGTATCACACACACATCCTGAGCGTAACAAGTTTTTGGCGCCGTTGCCGGGGACTAGGTCTAGATTGAGTCTATTCGTGTTTGTTTATAGTGTAGATCTTTCTTGTTGCTTTTGATCTCTCTTTGGTTTGTGTCTTTGCTTTTCAGGACATCTCTTACTATTTAGGTGTATGCGAAGATCTCGTGGCAAGGATTTAGCTCCATTCGATCCCGAACCGGAGAAAACCCTTAGATCTAGATCCAAGAGTATTAAGAAGGGGAAAGAGATGGCCGGAAGAGACCTCCAAGCTGAATTGGATGAAGCTTTAGAGCAAATTAGGCTAAGAGATGAGCTCTTGGAGGAAGAGAGGAGACTTGCCAATGAGAGGCAAGAAGCAACTAGGAGGGAGATTGATGAGATTAGGCAAGCCCTTGTACAAGGAGAGCTTAATCGTCAACAACCTCCACCTCCTCCACCACAAACGCAGCCGGCGGCGAATGTTAGGGTTGTGCCCATAGCTATTGAAGAGCCACAAACACTAGGGAGACGTATGGATCCAGCACAAAGAGCACACCGTCCGGGTGTGAACTTAGGAGATCCCGCAACCCACAACTACGAGCTCCGCCCTCAAGTTCTACAAATGATCCGGCATAATCAATTTGGAGGGATGGAAGGAGAGTCTCCTCATCAACACTTGATGAACTATGAGATTTTGATGGAGACTCTTAGACCGCCAAGATTGGAGAGCAACAACCATAAGCTTAGGGCTTTTTCCTTCTCTCTTAAGGATAAAGCCTTGGCTTGGTATCAATCTATTCCACAAGGGCGAGTTGGTACTTGGGAGGAGATGACAACCGAGTTTTTGACTAAGTTCTTCCCACCTTCCAAGACTACCGAATTAAGAGGGAAGATCAATGCCTTCGTGATGAATGATAGAGAGAGTTTGTTCAAGTCTTGGGAGAGATTCAAAGAACTTCTCCTAGATTGTCCAGACCATGGCATACCGAAAATTGAGCTATTGGAGATCTACTTCAAGGGACTTGATGAAGATAGCCAATTCAAGCTTCAATCTCTTTCCGGTGGGACTTTCATGGAGAAGCATGTGGATGATGCTTGGGAGTTTGTAGAGAAACAAGCTCTAGTGATTGAGAAATACTCCCATAGGAAGAGTGAAGGGAGAAAGGCGGGAGCATATGAGGTGAGTGAGATCACCATGAGCAATTTCAAGCTTGACGCCATCAACAACGAGCTAAAGTCCTTGAGGGAGTTGTGTGCTACAACTTTGAAGAACCAAGCAACTCCTCAAGTGCTTCCACAAGCTAACTTATCTTCCAAGGAGGAGGATGTCAATTACATGGGAAGGGGAAATTACAACAACTACCAAGGCCCAAGGAACTTCAACAACAACCGGCAATTCAACAATTACCGGCCCAACCACAACCATCCCGGGTTTTCCTATTCTAACCCGGATGGAGCCTTGAACCCTCCCACTTCCACAAGCACAACTCCACCACCAAAAGCTTCACAAGAACCTCCACCCGGTTTTACTCAACCTCCAAAGGATAGAACGGAAATGATGTTTGAGCAATTGCTTGGAAGGTTGAGTGGTCTTGAGAGCACTGTTCGCTCCAAACGGTGAGTGCAAGCTTTAAATTTATAACCCTAGACTTAAGCTTAAAACAAGGATGCGAACCCGCAGTGTACGGGTCAATCGTAGTAAAAGCAAGGAATTCCAGGGGTCGATCACAGGGACTTAGTGAAACAAAGTCAATAACGGTAAGCTTCGTAAATACTAACCACAAGAGCAATTAACACAATCAAAGATGAATAAGAAGTCAATAAAGCAAACATGCAATTCTAGGGATTAAAGCATCTAGTTGTGGTTCCAACTCAAGATCTAAAGATAAGCGGACAAAGCTGAGGTTTTTCCAAAGATAAAAGATCTCAGCCAAGAATAAAATATTCTCGCCGCGTCCTAGGTATTCTCCTCGGTCGAGTCGGCGTCTCTGGATCACCTCGGTCGAGATGAATCTCTGGTCAACCGAGGTGAGTCATAACTGAATGTGAAATCTCTCAAAACTGGTCCAAAGTGAATCTTTAATCCATGGCTATGCTTCCTGGATGGTTCCTCGTGCTCCTCAATGTAGCTTCAATGACTTCATAGCTCCTTTTGTTCCTTTTTGATGCAAAACGTGCCATTTTACCTACAATTACAGCAAAACTAGGTGTAGACCTCGATTCTCGCAAAGGTAGATGAAATGGTAATATAATCACATAATATACATACAAACATGCAGATTATGAAAGATAAAACGTCCAAACAAACCCCAAAATATAGACTATAATTCATGCTATCAAAATACCCCATACTTAGCCCTTGCTTGTCCCCAAGCAAGTTCCGCATATAGAAGACAAGATAGAATGGATTATAGGTCATAAAAATCAATGAAAAGTCTTTCAAAAACATTTTTATGGTGTGCAACAATCATAGATCACTCTAAGAGAATACTTCATGGAATTTAAAATCAAAATATGATCAAAACATTTTATAAATATAGAAAAGTTGTTCATCTTTGCATAAAATCATAGAATGCATAATAAGTCATAATTATCAAAATTAATCATGTATAATCCAGTTTAAACCACTAAGTCAATCAACAAGCTCAAGGTCTCAAGGGCTTCCTAATAGAAAAGGTCAAGAAACGTGTAGGGTAGAGATGTATGTAAGGTAATGTGGTGCTAGAATCCGGGAAAAGGATGAACTTCACTTTCACTTTAACTTCCAACATCTTCCACCAATAAGCTTTGCTTATTTCACACTTTTTCTTTTTACTTTACTTTTTGGGATGCATGGACAGAGGTGCACAATAACCGAAGCCTAGGAAATCCGCAATCATCAATTTCTTGAGATGCATCAAACCCTTGATGCACATACCATGACCCGTTAGGAATATCGCTCAATCCGACTTTGGCAAGACACAAACACCCGGCTATGTGAATGGTGCCGAGTTACTCATCTTCATGATTGACTTCCCCAAACCTAAAATTACTTTCTAGCACTTTCATTTCCAGCCAACTTCTCAACTTTAACTTCACTTGCTTTTATCACTTTGCTTGCTTCCAAATTCCCGGATAGGTAAAGGGAGGCTAAATGTATATGAGGGGCTAAGCATGAATAAGAAGAAGAGAGAAGAATGAATTGCCTTGGTCTTTCCAGGAAGAAAGTGAGAGAACTCATGATGTGGTGTCAACCTTCAAATTCAACATAATTTAGATAAAAACAAAGTATTAAACATGCCAATAATTTCAAACAAAGCATTTAGCAACTTAAACATATTATAAAACCTTTCAAACACATAAAGAATTTAAAACCAGTCAGTAAGCAAGATCTTCACTGAGATCATATCCAGATAAGTAACACAAAAATAATTTTCGAAAACTCTCAGTTAACCCACCTCGGTCGAGGTGTTCTTGGGTCATCCGAGGTGAAACGCCTCGTTTGGCCAAGACTGACTCGGTCGAGGTCAAAAAATATTTTTTTTTTTTTAAACTATATTTTTTTTTCAGTTTCGACGTTTTTCTCAATCAAATAACCTGTAAATATGCATGCAATCTGAGATAAACATATAAATGCAGAAGTGAAGCATAAATATAAAATATCCGATCAAATAATCATCGAAGTCATAGAATAAGTACATCAAATCGTCATCAAATAAGTACAACAAATACCCCATACTTGGGACACACTGTCCCATTGGGTCAATATAAGTCTAAAAATAAGAGTACTCACCGGATAAATAGCTGAACTGCATAAAAATATAATAAAGAAAATTCTGCAGCTCCTCAATAGTCGTGATCCGGTGGTGGTGGTGGTGGTGGCACGTATGGATACTGGGTTGGGTCGAATGGATGACCCATGATACGCTCGAACTAAAGCTGGGCCATAATGTGCTGATAATGCTGCCGCTCCTGCATCTCGCGGATATCCAGCGACAAAGCAGCATACGAATCAATAACCTGATCCGTCAGGTCATCGATCCGTCTGTGAGCATCTGGATCCCTCACTCTGCGCCTCCTGCGTCTGACAGGTCTAACTGGAGAAGTGGCAGGTGCATCAGCTGGTGCAGGCTCAGTCTCATCATCATCATCAAGATCTATAATCGGCGGTGCGCTCGTCCCTGCAGTATCTGTCCCTGTATCCATCGGGACTCCACCATCTCTCTCATCCACTGTATCCTCGTCGTCAGCCTCCTCCTCCTCAGCTGGGGCAGTTGCTGCCTCCCTATGATCCTCCATCAGTGGAGCCCAGACGGTCTGCCAATAGTGTGGATCGTAAACAGTGAACTGGGCAGACCAACGGATCCCCTGTGGCGCAGTCAGCTCCCACGGCATAGCCACGTAAGGAGTAGTCAGACCTCGGGGAACTAGAATCCGCCGAGTGATCATCTCCTGCAATCCAAGCGGCTTCGGAGCCGCCACCATCGTACAAGCACTGAGGTCCATGTCATGAAAAGCAGCTATGTGGGTGACAAGCCCTCCGCAGCAGATGTCTCCCTTCGCTTTGGCCTTGATCTTGTGCAGGTCCTCTGCCAAGATCAAGCCAAAGTCCGGGAAACCCCCCGTAACCATACAGTACAGACTGAAAAGCTCGCCCTGTCGGATCTTCTGGGGCGTCTCAGTACGCGCCAGAAGTGTCTCGCTGAATATCCTATGGGCTAACCTAAAGGCTAGGTGGAAGATGACCTTCTCCTTGGAATCTCCAGGGCGCCATCTATCTCCATGCTCAGCAATATGGGCAATCTGCCCCCAAAACTCCCTAGCTACAGATCGGGAAGGGAAGTCAGTGGCGGTGGGCTCAGGAAAGCCGAAGATCTCTCTCCAAATCTCGAGTGGCACTAAGAAGTTCCGTTTCATCAACCGGTACTTCACAGACTACTCTGTGGGAAGGTAGGTGAAGGAGCTAACGAACTCTAGGGTCGGCTCCAAGTAGGCTGGGGCTCGGATCTTAGTAAACTGATCCAGCCCAACTGTAGTAATCATCCTCCTAAGGTCTCCATCTACCCCTAGGCAATCAAAAGCGGACACGTCCAGGAAACGTGGTGCAATCACTGGACGGCCAGAAATACGGTCATAATCCACCCGGTGTCGCTCATGGATCACCGGGCGGTAAGGTCGGGAAGAAGAGGAAGAAGGGGAAGGTGAGGATCTATCTCTGAGGGCAAGGCGACGTTCAGAACTCATTTTCACTTAGCTACTGTCAGATCACCTCGGTCACTGACAACTCTCAGGAATCACCTCGGCCGAGGCGCAGTTCGACTGGACCGAGGCGGAAGCAGTTCGCGATTCAATTCTCAGAAATCCAGTTCTTTTCCCCCAAAAATCACTACAATTGCTTCCTATGGGGTACTTAAGCCTTTTCTCAGCAGATGCAAGGGCAACCAAAGCCCAAATCGAAGCGAATGAACGAGTTAGGGTTTCGACTGTTTTTTACCTCGTTTCGGTCGATTCGTTTGATTTCTTCGCAGATCTGTACTTGCAATGGGATCCTCTACCCTTCAATCGTAGTTTGGAAGCGGAAATCTTCGAAAACGAGCAAGATTCGAGGAAGCGAGGTGGAAAGGCGCCACGGTCGAGTCGAAGAGGGTAAAAAAAAAGTGAAAAAGAAAATTTTCCCCCTTTTATACTGTTCCTGGAACTGCTGTCACCTCGGTCGAGATGGTCTCGACTGGACCGAGGTGGTACGGACCAAGGTGGTACGGCAAAAACCCTAGTCGCCTCGGTTGCTCAAGAATCAATCCGGTCGAGGTGGTCTTGACTGGACCGAGGTGTCTCAGTCAAACTTCGTCTTCTCGAATTCTCGAACTTCTGTTCTTCCAGTTATGCTACTGATTGGTTCTCCTTCCTTAGTTGTAACCTGTTATCTGTCTAGGACGCCAAAAACAAACAAAACAAAGCAAAAGCAAACTATCTAAGCTAAACTAGAAAAAGGGGAAGGAAAAACAATACCTTGGGTTGCCTCCCAAGAAGCGCTTGGTTTAAGGTCGCTAGCTGGACCATAATACGTCTCAAACGAGGTATATCGGTACAACCTCCTCAACCGGAGTTTCCGGTTGGTACTTCTTAAGTCTATGACCGTTGACCTTGAAGCTTCCGCTAGTTTCGCCCCATATATCAACTGCACCATGAGGAAAAACATGTTTCACAACATAAGGTCCGGTCCATCTTGATTTTAACTTACCTGGAAAAAGACGGAGGCGGGAGTTGAAGAGTAGAACTAAGTCTCCTTCGTTAAGCTCCTTTGGAATGATACGCTTGTCATGCCATCTCTTCGTCCTTTCCTTATAGATTTTGGCATTCTCATAGGCGTTCAAACGCAGCTCTTCCAGCTCGTTGAGTTGCAATAGTCGCTTCTCGCCGGCCTCCTTAATGTCGAAGTTTAACCATTTGATCGCCCAATACGCTTTGTGTTCCAATTCAACGGGCAAATGGCAAGACTTCCCATATACCAAATTATAAGGGGTGGTACCTATGGGAGTCTTAAATGCGGTCCTATACGCCCAAAGAGCATCGTCCAATTTCATGGACCAATCCTTCCTCGTTCTAGAGACGGTCTTCTCCAAAATTGCTTTGATTTCTCTATTCGAGATCTCGACCGTCCACTAGTTTGAGGGTGTTAAGCAGTTGATACTTTGTGGGTTACCCCATACTTCGATAGAAGTGCCTTGAACTTCCGGTTGATGAAATGCGTTCCTCCATCGCTGATGATGATGCGCGGAGTCCCAAACCGTGGAAAGATAGTCCTGTTCAAGAACTTCACAACCACCTTGGCGTCGTTAGTGGCAGAAGCAATGGCTTCAACCCATCTAGAGACGTAATCAACCGCAAGAAGGATATAGAGGTTTCCTCCGGAGGATGGGAAAGGTCCCATGAAGTCAATCCCCCATACAACAAAGATTTCCACCTCTTGGATGTTATTAAGTGGCATTTTGTTCCTCCTTGATAAATTTCATGTTCTTTGGCATGCATCACAAGAGACAACAAAAGCTTGTACATCCTTAAATAATGTAGGCCAAAAGAAACCGGAACGTAATACCTTAGCGCATGTTTTATCGGTGCTAGCATGTCCTCCACAAGGAAGTGAATGGCAATGCCTTATAACGCTATTAACTTCATCTTCCGGAATGCATCTTCGAAGCATCCCATCTGGTCCGCGCTTGAATAGCAGCGGCTCGTCCCAGTAATAATGTCGTACTTCCTTGAAGAATCTCTTCTTTTGAGAGTACGTCAATCCGGGCGGTGTTTCCTGGCAAACAAGATAATTCACAATATCAGCATACCAAGGTCCGTTTTTATCAGAAAGTTGTGGATGGAATGTTCCACCAACTGAGGATGAATGTCAGAGAAGGGAGTAAGAAGTTTATGATTCTCAGTAGTTTCAGTTGACATCATCTCGCCATCGACCTCGGTCGAGACGTAGAGGCGTTGACCGAGATGTTCTTCGGTCGCCTCGTTTGGTCCAGGAAGTGCCTCGGTCGAGGTACTGCAACTGGAACCGAAACTGGAGATCTTCGTCTCCTGGATTAGCTTCTCAGTTTTAGCTCCTGGATCTTCTTTCGGTGCCTTCAAGCTCCGTATATCTGCATCACAAGAAGCATCTATATCTTCCTCCATTAAACTGAAGCTAATAACTCTTTCGAGTGGATCGTTAATAAGGATAGAGCTCACCAATTCTCTTGATTCTTCTTCATTGTAGATGTTGAAGATATCATCAGTTAGCTGCTCCCCTTTCATGGCTGCAAGTAGTGCGAACTCCACCTCATCGCCACCAATGTTGAATTTCAACTTGGCGTTCTTGCAATCCACGTTGCAACCCGAAGTTGCTAGAAATGGCCTCCCGAGAATAATAGGAACAGGATAATCTGCGGGAATGTCAAGTACAACAAAATCTATAGGTAGATAGAAGTTACCTAACTTAAACGGAACGTCCTCCAAGATGCCCACGGGATGGGTGATGGAGCGATCCGCCATATAAAGTCGAATCTTGACCGGCTTGGGCTCTCCAAGTCCGATCTTCATACATAGCTCCAGCGGGATGATGCTCACGCTGGCTCCTAGATCGCAAAGGGCTTCACAAGTAACATCCCCAACTTGAATGGGAATGCAAAATGAGCCGGAATCTCTCAACTTAGGTGGCATCTTCTCCTTCATGATCTTGATAAGCTCCGAGGATTTAGATGTCATCCTAACTTCACCAAAGTCTTCCAGTTTCCTCTTCCTTGAAAGGATCTCCTTTAAGAACTTCCCATAGGCGGGCATTCCTAGAATGGCATCAAGGAAAGGAATGTTAATATGCAGTTTATTCATCAAGTCCAGGAACTTACCAAAGTGCTTGTCTAGATGTGCTCTGGCCCTTGACTGGGGGAATGGAAGTGGTGGTTTGTATGCAGGAGGTGGAATATAAGTTTCAGTTGTCCCTCCTGCTTTCTGTTGCTCCGCCTCGGGTGGTATCTCGGTCGATGTGTTCTTCGACTGGATCTGGACCGAGGTGGTATGCGTCGAACGAGGTACTAGATCTGTAGTTTTGAGTCCACTCCTTGTCGTTATGGCCATGCACTGGCCCTTAGGGTTGCTTTCCGTCTTTGCTGGAAGCTTCCCTGGATCTCTTGGCGCTTCATTCGCCCTACTTGCAAGTTGTTGTTCGAAGGACTTTTGGGCCTTCGAAAATGAAGTCATAGAAGTCTCCATAGCGCTAAGCTTGATCAAGATAGCCTCCAGAACTGCGTCTTTCTTTTCCGGCTGAAACGAACTTGATCCTTGCCCCTGGCTCTTTAATGGAGTAGAAGAAGAAGAAGAAGGGGAAGAGAGGAAAGGGTTAGAGGAATCATTAGAGTTGGAGTTAGAATAATTGTTACCAAGATTCTGGTTGTTTTGATTGTTCGTCCTCCAATTGTTGCTATTGGACCCTCTATTGTTGTTGTTGTAGTTGTTGTTCCGGGAACCGTTGTTGTTGTTACGGTATCCATTGTTGTTGTTCCTTTGTCCTTGCTCTTCCTTCTTGGTTTGAGCAACCAAGAGTTCCTTCAATTGCTTCACGTCATTCTTCAAAGACGTGAGTTGATTGTTGTTGGATTGAGTCTCTTGAAAGTTGACTCTTTTAACTCCACCTTCAGCTCCTTGGTGGGTGTACTTCTCCATGTGCAAGGCTTGTTTCTCGATGAAGTCCCAAGCCTCGTCAATCGCCATGTCCATGAAGGTACCGGCGGAGAGTAATTGGAGATTGAACTGGGTGCTTCCGTCCAGTCCCTTGAAGTAAATCTCCAATAACTCTAACTTTGGAATCCCATGATGTGGGCAATCCAAAAGAATGTCCTTGAACCGCTCCCATGACTTAGACAAGCTCTCCTTGTCCTTCATAATGAAAGCATTAATCTTCCCTCTCATTTCAGCTGTCTTTGAGGGGGGAAAGAATTTGGTCAAGAACTCCGTAGACATTTCTTCCCACGTGCTAATTTTTCCTGGAGGAAGAGATTGATACCAAGTAAGAGCTCTATCTTTTAAAGAAAAGTAAAAAGGTCTTAGCTTGTAGTTGTTGTTTTCAATTCTAGGAGGTCTCAAGGTTTCCATCAAGATCTCATAGTTTTGAAGATGTTGATGTGGTGATTCCTTCTCCATCCCTTCGAATTGGCATTGGCGAATCATGGATAGAACTTGCGGTCAAAGTTCGTAGTCATGGTCCGCTGGATCTCCTAGGTTGACTCCTGGACGCCTCAGTTGTTGATTGGGGTCCATCCTTTGACCTAGGGTTTGTGGAATTCCTGCAAGAAGAACATCTCGGACTGGCAACCGAGGTGGAAGTATCTCGGCCGGGGCGTCAGGTACTGGGACCTGCCTCAGTCGAGGGTCAGCAACTGGAATTTGCCTCGGTCCAGCATCGGGAACTGGGTCGTCCCTCGGTCGAAGTAGAATCTGGTCTCGTATGACGGCCATTTCTGCTTCGATCGCTTCAGTTTTGGTGCGAGTTTCTTCCTTCTCTCGCCTTAGTTCTTCCCTGCTGAGGCGTAGTAGCTCTAACGCCTCTTTCAACTCGGCCTCAAGATCGCGGTTGTCTTGTTGGGCCATCTTTGCTTCTCTTAAACGTCGCTTGTATGTCTTTTCTGGTTCGGGATCGTAAGGAACGATTTCCTTCCCAGTGCGGGTTCTTCGCATAAACCTAAGAGAGAACCTGCAAAAGTCACTCAAGTAGAGTGGTTAGAAGACACGGGGGCAAGCGCCCCAAGAGCAAACCGTACCAACTCGGTCTAGACCAAGTCCCCGGCAACGGCGCCAAAAACTTGTTCGCTCCAAACGGTGAGTGCAAGCTTTAAATTTATAACCCTATACTTAAGCTTAAAACAAGGATGCGAACCCGCAGTGTACGGGTCAATCGTAGTAAAAGCAAGGAATTCCAGGGGTCGATCACAGGGACTTAGTGAAACAAAGTCAATAACGGTAAGCTTCGTAAATACTAACCACAAGAGCAATTAACAGTTTAACACAATCAAAGATGAATAAGAAGTCAATAAAGCAAACATGCAATTCTAGGGATTAAAGCATCTAGTTGTGGTTCCAACTCAAGATCTAAAGATAAGCGGACAAAGCTGAGGTTTTTGCATAGGGAAGGTATTACTAAAGTAGAATAGATCACCGGGTAAGTCTCACTACTCACTAATCCTAAACCGTAACTCCTATTACCGGGTAAGTCTCAAGGAATCAAGATAAAGAACTATAACCTCAAACTAACACACCATCTAAGGGAATAGAATCAACCTTTACCGGGTAAGTCTCAGGCTAACTCACAAAGATGGGATGGAAGCACACTCAAACCCCAATAAAGGATAAACCTTTATTACCTACACTTATGATCTTAGGTACACAAACTAAGGAATTACCGGGTAAGTCTCATCCTAAGCTTGCATTGAACCAGGAAAGGTGTAATAAGGATAGGATTTGGCAAACTCTAACACTTAACTCTCAGTTTCGGATCAGATAAGCCACCTCGGTCAGCCAAATTCCACCCCGGCCGAGATGTTCATCGACTGAACGAGATGTTTAGGGTTAAGGTTAAAGACTCGAACTTTCAGGGTCCTACTGGAATCTAAGATTATTCTATCATTGTTTTCCCCACAACCTTCACCCAATCACCCTAGAATCGCACAAGGAAATTAGCCACTCATCATCATTGTGAAAGTATTAATCAAAAATATGGGAAGAAGGTGAATATTTGAACAAGAAGAATCTAATGAAAAGACTTCAATAACTGAATCAAATATCACAACAAAAGCGTTCCTTGGATAGCAATCCAACAAGACAAGACAACAAGGAAGGGAATTAAAGACAATCTTACAAAACCCTCCAAAAAGCTATAAAAGCTATGATCTTCAATCTTCCTTCAACCTTCATAAAGGTTCTTCAAAACTCCCAACTGGAGTATGGTTGCAGCGATGTATGTTGGACCTCGCAGCCTTCAATGGTGTATAACGTGCTAAGCGGGGCTTTTGATTTGTGGAAATCCAACCCTTTTTATAGGAAAATAACCCTCCAAAGATAAAATATCTTGGAAAGATCTTCTCCCATAAAAATAGGTAAAATATAAGATCTTCTTCCTTCCAGGAGCCAAGCCCAAAAATATAAGATCACTTTCCAAAGATAAAAGATCTCAGCCAAGAATAAAATATTCTCGCCGCGTCCTAGGTATTCTCCTCGGTCGAGTCGGCGTCTCTGGATCACCTCGGTCGAGATGAATCTCTGGTCAACCGAGGTGAGTCATAACTAAATGTGAAATCTCTCAAAACTGGTCCAAAGTGAATCTTTAATCCATGGCTATGCTTCCTGGATGGTTCCTCATGCTCCTCAATGTAGCTTCAATGACTCCATAGCTCCTTTTGTTCCTTTTTGATGCAAAACGTGCCATTTTACCTACAATTACAGCAAAACTAGGTGTAGACCTCGATTCTCGCAAAGGTAGATGAAATGGTAATATAATCACATAATATACATACAAACATGCAGATTATGAAAGATAAAACGTCCAAACAAACCCCAAAATATAGACTATAATTCATGCTATCAAGCACGGTGACTTCCATTTCCAAAGCTCAAAAAGTGTTGGAAGCACAAGTGTTCCAAAAAGCGGGTGAAGCCCATAGAGATCCGGGAAAGCTTCCCGGAAGGACCGAAGAAAACCCAAGAGGCCAAGTGTTGGCCATTACAACGAGGATTGGGTTGAGCATGAAGGATCCTTTGCCCAAGGAGAATGCTAGAGGGAAGCAAGTGGTGAATGAAGAAGAGCCATTGCAAGAAGATGGAGGCAAGAGCAAGGATGTTGAGCCAACATATGTGGCACCGCCTCCATACAAACCACCACTACCGTTCCCACAATCACGAGCAAGAGCTCGCTTGGACAATCACTTTGGTAAATTTCTTGAACTTATGTCTAAATTGCATATTAATATTCCGTTCATGGATGTTATCTTAGGTATGCCGGCATATGGCAAGTTCTTGAAGGAAATACTCTCCAACAAAAGGAAGTTGGAGGAGTATGGGGAGATAAGAATGACAAAGAGATCCTCGGAGTTGATTCAAACGATGAAGGAGGAGATGCCTCCTAAGCTAAGAGATCCGGGATCCTTTTGTGTGCCAATCGGAGTAGGAGAAGTAAAGTATGACGCCCTATGTGATCTTGGGGCAAGTGTAAGCATCATCCCGCTTGCACTTTGCAACAAGGTTGGGCTAGGAGAGCCAAAGCCGGTCAAGATGACCCTTTACATGGCGGACCGCTCAATCACTCATCCGGTTGGAATCTTGGAAGACATTCCGGTGCAACTAGGGAAGTTCTATGTGTCCATAGACTTCGTTGTTTTGGACATCCCGGCGGACTATCAGGTTCCTATCATCTTGAGGAGACCTTTTCTAGCTACTTCCGGATGTCTAGTAGATTGCAAGAATGGGACCCTCTCCTTCAACATTGGAGAAGAGAACATCAAGTTCAAGCTGTCCACAATGATGAAAGGGCCAACCCTTGATGAAGATGTATTCAACATAGTTGAAGAAGAGGAGTCTAGAGAGGTTGTGAGCTCAATCTTGCTCAAGGATCCACTTGAGAGGGTTCTTAGCTCAAGCTTGATGGAGGAAGGAGTTGAGGAGAGTAGCAATGAAGTAATCAAGGCCTTGAATGCATTAGACGAGCTACCAAGTGTTGGATTTGAAGTGCTAGAAGAAGAGAAAAGTAGGAAGAAAAATCGGACTGTAAGGACCAGATCGGCCGATTATTTGCCTTGTGCTGAAGCTTCGTCCAGTTCTGCAAAAACAGAAACTCAGATCGACCTACCCTCAGGAAAATCGGCCGATTTTTCTGACTGGGCCGATTTTCCTGAGTCTTTTCAGCATCAACCAAGTGTTCATGAGCAATCATCAAGGGATCGTCTCCATGGCTTTGCAATCATCTCAACTTGATCTTAAACCTCTTCCTTCTCATTTAAAGTATGCTTTCCTTGGTTCAAATTCTACTTATCCGGTGATTGTGAATGCATCTTTGAATGATGATGAGCTTAATAGATTGTTGAATGAATTGAAACTGCATAGAAAGGCAATAGGATACACCATTGATGACCTTGTTGGCATTAAGCCCTCGTTGTGCATGCATAAGATAATGATGGAAGAAAACCATAAACCCTCTATTGAACATCAAAGAAGATTGAATCCTATAATGAAAGAGGTAGTTAAGAAGGAGATCATAAAGTTGCTAGATGCGGGAATAATCTACCCTATTTCGGATAGTAAGTGGGTTAGTCCCGTTCATGTAGTTCCTAAGAAGGGTGGGATGACCGTAGTGACCAATGAGAACAATAAACTAATCCCGACTAGGACGGTTACGGGGTGGAGGATGTGTATTGATTATAGGAAGCTTAACATGGCCTCTAGGAAAGATCACTTCCCCCTCCCTTTCATTGACCAAATGCTAGAAAGGTTAGCTCAACACTCTCATTTTTGCTATTTAGATGGCTATAGTGGATTCTTCCAAATCCCTATCCACCCCGATGACCAAGAGAAAACCACATATACATGTCCATGGGGAACTTTTGCATATAGGAGAATGCCATTTGGGTTGTGTAATGCACCCGCCACCTTCCAAAGGTGTATGATGGCTATCTTTTCGGAATACATTGAAAATATCATGGAAGTGTTCATGGATGATTTCTCTGTTTATGGTTCTTCCTTTGATAATTGCTTGGCTAACTTGTCATTAGTATTGCAAAGATGTGAGGAGACAAATCTTGTCTTAAATTGGGGAAAATGCCACTTCATGGTAAGTGAAGGTATTGTGTTAGGACACTTGGTGTTTAACCGTGGCATTGAGGTTGATAGGGCCAAGATTGAAACGATAGAGAAGTTGCCACCACCTACCTCGGTGAAAGGGGTGAGGAGTTTCTTAGGGCATGCCGGTTTTTACCGGAGGTTTATTCAAGACTTCTCTAAAATTTCTAAGCCACTTACTAACCTACTAATGAAGGATGTTGAATTTGTTTTCTCCAAAGATTGCCTTGAGGCTTTTTGTAGGTTGAAGAACGCTTTGATCTCCGCACCTATCATGCAACCTCCGGATTGGAGCCTACCGTTTGAGATCATGTGTGATGCAAGCGATGTAGCCGTTGGGGCTGTTTTGGGGCAAAGGAAAGATGGGCGCACTCATGCCATTTATTATGCTAGCAAGACGCTAGATGATGCCCAACTCAATTATGCTACCACCGAGAAAGAGTTGCTAGCGGTGGTGTTACTAAAGTGGAATAGATCACCGGGTAAGTCTCACTACTCACTAATCCTAAACCGTAACTCCTATTACCGGGTAAGTCTCAAGGAATCAAGATAAAGAACTATAACCTCAAACTAACACACCATCTAAGGGAATAGAATCAACCTTTACCGGGTAAGTCTCAGGCTAACTCACAAAGATGGGATGGAAGCACACTCAAACCCCAATAAAGGATAAACCTTTATTACCTACACTTATGATATTAGGTAAACAAACTAAGGAATTACCGGGTAAGTCTCATCCTAAGCTTGCATTGAACCAGGAAAGGTGTAATAAGAATAGGATTTGGCAAACTCTAACACTTAACTCTCAGTTTTGGATCAAATAAGTCACCTCGGTCAGCCAAATTCCACCCCGGCCGAGATGTTCATCGACTGAGCGAGATGCTTAGGGTTAAGGTTAAAGACTCGAACTTTTAGGGTCCTACTGGAATCTAAGATTATTCTATCATTGTTTTTCGCACAACCTTCAGCCAATCACCCTAGAATTACACAAGAAAATTAGCCACTCATCATCATGAAAGTATTAATCAAGTATATGGGAAGAAGGTGAATATTTGAACAAGAAGAATTTAATGAAAAGACTTCAATAACTGAATCAAATATCACAACAAAAGCGTTCCTTGGATAGAAATCCAACAAGGCAAGATAACAAGGAAGGGAATCTAAGATAATCTTACAAAAACCCTTCAAAAGCTATAAAAGCTACAATCTTCCTTCTTCAACCTTCAAAAAGGTTCTTCAAATCTCCTAACTGGAGTATGGCTGCAGCGGTGTATAAACCCTGATCGGTGGTATAGCATCCTCTGGATTTGTGGGAAATCCAACCCTTTTTATAGGAAAATTACTCTCCAAAGATAAGATATCTTAGAAAGATCTCTTCCCACAAAAATAGGTAAAATATATGATCTAGCATATCTTCTTCCTTCCAGGAGCCTGTTAGCATGAAATATTGTGGTATTTTAGGCACGTTTTCTAATCGTATTTGATTCATATTGATAGTCTTTGATTGAGCTTTGTGCATATGAGAGCTAGTATTACCTATATTGTCGATATGGATGTCTACACTAGTTCTATGTTGATTATAGGTGATTTGGAGCTATTTCCGAACGGAAACGAGCAAAGGAGAGTTGAGTTGATATGTCCATAGATTGAGGACACTCTTTGGAAGCAATTTGGAGTCTTAGATTGAGGAATGCACGAGTTAGGGAAGAATCACGTTCTTGCCCTAAATTACGCCCTAAAACACGGCCGTACCACAAACCACGTTCAGAATTACGGCCGTGGATTCAGAGTCAGAATTCGATGTTCATTCCAGGGGATTCTACGGCCGTGGAACTAACCGTAATTGTTTCCACGCCCTAAATTACGGTCGTGGAATCTTCCACGACCGTGATCTTGGCGAATCTTTTCGCCATGTTTCGGAGCCATGATCTTTTGAAGATTGGGCCGGGCCGACACTTTGCCCTGCATTATAAAAAGACGGATGAAGCAAGATTCCGTCACCTCGCTTACGACCTTTCAACCCTCGCTTAGCGGCAAAGGCACGCTTATAATCCACGTTTAGCAACGCACAAACCCTCATCTTGGAGGTAATTTGGAGATCTCATCGAAGATCAAAGTTCGCATTGGAGAGTTGCTGTTTGTGATCTTGGTGTTTGTGGAAGATCGAAGTTCTTGGAGGGTTTTGCAAGAAGATTCCTCTTCTTGCTTAGGTTTGATTTAGGATCGGATTGACATCCCGTTTCTTTTCTTTCCTAAGATTGTGATTGTTTACTCCGTTTTGAATCTTTTGATAAACACTTGTTCTTGGCTGTGATTCTGAGATTCATTTGAAGATTATTGATAGTTCTTGAAAGTTCCCATCTTTTATCTTTTAATTCTTGAATTGATATCAATATGACTGTTATTGGCTAAAAACCCTTAACAATTCTAAGGTGAAGGGTTGATAGTTGTGGCATAGGTGATGATAGATCGATCGCAAACAGATTAGACCCTGAGAGTTAGAGAATTGTCGCCGACAACCCTAAATTACGGCCTGTTCTTGAGTCCACGGCCGTGGAACCTCAAGAACTAACCGTGATTTCCCTTAAGTCTACGAACCTGCTTTTACTTTAATCTAAAGTTAAAGATTTGCTTTAACTTAGTTTAGACTTGTCTTTTCTAGGTGGTAGTGAAGCCTCAACAACCTCTACCTCGATTGTGAGCCTCAACAACCTCAATCGGATAAGTTAGTCTTGATCTTTAGATTATAAGTTTGGGTATTTGATACTAATCCTCGTCTTTAGGACCCTATCTATATTGAGCCTCAACAACCTGTATAGGGAGTGTCTTTTAGGTGAGTTACATAAGGTTTTTGGAACCTCAACCGTACGATTACCTTACATTAGTATACCTTTGCATATCTCAACTCTGTCTTTATATCATTAAGTATATCTTGAATCAATTGCCACAGCTGGATACCTGGATCTTTAGGATTGTTGTTTTCCCAATATCTGCAAAACTCCCATATTTACCTGCTTGATAACTTGCAATTGAATTCGCTCCACCCAAATCCCTGTGTTCGATACTCTGGAATTCTTGCTTAACTACGTCGATCCGTACACTGCGGGTTCGCTTGCTTGATTCTAGTTTTATAAATTTAAAGCTTATTTGCACACACCTCTAGGGGCGAACAAGTTTTTGGCGCCGTTGCCGGGGATTTGGCTTCGTCCGAATCCGGTAGCCGGTTGTCAAGCTTGGGAGCTTGCTCTCGTTATTTGATTTTTCTTTGAGTGCATGCGCAGGTCTAGAAACACCGAAGATCTCTTACCTCTTGATCAAGAGCTAGAGAAAACCTTGAGGCAAAAGCGCAAGGAAAAGAGGATGGCTGAAGGGAACGAACGCGATCTTCAAACGGAGTTGGCGGAGAAGGAAGCTCAACTCCGATGGAATGAGACTCTCCGCCAAGATGAGATGGATCGTCATCAATCTCAAGTCAACGGTCTACAAGACATGATCGTCCAAATGAGGATAAAGATGAGCGACCTTGAAGATAAGGTGGGCAAGAAGTCCTCGAGAAGGAGATCAAGGTCTAGAAGAAGAAACCACTCATCCGCCGATGATAGTGATTCTTCCATGCCACCGTTAGAAGAGATTGATCCCACGATCAATATAAATCCTTTCAATCCACAAGGAGCTGCCAATCGTCGCATTCCACCTAGGAATGCGAGGGTCGAACGTGTGGATAATGAGCCGAGAACTCTTGGCCAGCGAATGGATCCAACACAACAACCACGCCGCTTGGGTGTGAATTTTGATGCTGAAGATGTACAAGGGTTTAGCTTCAACCCTCAAGTTATCACTCTTGTTCGCCAAAGCCAGTTTGGCGGTACAAGCGCTGAATCTCCACACCAACACTTGCAAAACTTTGAGTGTATGATGGAGACGATGAGACCGAAGAGCGCTACTACCAACAGCTACAAGCTTAAACCTTTCTTTTTCTCCTTGAAAGGGAAAGCGTTATCTTGGTATCAAGCTCTTCCTAATGGGAAACTAGACACGTGGGAAGACCTCTCCGCAGAGTTTCTCACCAAATTCTTTCCGCCATCCAAAACGGCGGAACTTAGAGGTAAGATTAATGCTTTTTCTATGAGACCTAACGAAAGTTTGTTTCAATCTTGGGAAAGGTTTCAGGATTTGCTCTTGGATTGCTCTCATCATGGCATATCCAAGCTTGCCTTGTTGGAAATTTACTACAAGGGGCTGGATGCGGGAACGCAATTCAACCTCCAATCTCTCTCATGTGGAACGTTCATGGACATGAGAGAAGATGACGCTTGGGACTTCATTGAGAAGCAAGCAAGAGTCATAGAGAAGTATTCCCACCGGAAAGTGGAGGGAAATCGTGTGGAGCAAGGAGCAAAGCTCACACATGAAGCTCAAAAGGTTTTAGAAAACCAAATGTTCGATCATGCGGAGGAAGTTCCTAGAAATCAAGGGAAACTTCCAGGAAAGACGGAGGACAACCCTAAGGGAAGGGTAATGGCGATTACAACTAGGAGCGGAGTGACTACCACCGATCCGCAGCCTACGTTCGTTGAAGTCCCCGTAGAGAAGGACAAAGAAAAGGGGAAGGAGAAGGAAGACGTCTATGTTCCTCCTCCAGCTTTCAAACCTCCCCTACCGTTCCCTCAATCTAGAGCGCGAGCGCGCCTAGACAAGCAATTCGGTAAGTTCATAGAACTCATGAGCAAACTGCATATTAATATACCTTTCATTGATGCTATTGTAGGTATGCCGGCTTATGGCAAGTTCTTGAAGGAGCTTCTCTCTAACAAGAGGAAGCTAGAAGATTTCGGTGAAGTCAAGATGAGTTCGGATTCTTCGGATCTCATCAAGACTATGAAGGAGAAAATGCCCCCAAAGCTGAAAGATCCGGGGTCATTTTGCATTCCCATTGGAGTGGGAGAGGTCACATATGACGCTTTATGTGACTTGGGAGCAAGTGTGAGCATCATACCACTTGCATTGTGCAGGAAGATCGGTTTAGGCGACCCTAAACCGGTGAAGATGACGTTATACATGGCGGATCGATCCATTACTCGTCCCGTCGGCATTGTAGAAGACGTCCCGGTCAAGCTAGGCAAGTTCTTTGTCCCCATTGATTTTGTCGTACTTGACATTCCTGCAGATAGTCCGGTCCCGATCATACTCGGAAGGCCGTTTCTTGCAACTTCCGGCTGCATGGTCGATTGCAAGAATGGGAAACTCGCTTTTGATATTGGGGAAGAGAAAGTAGAGTTCGTTCTTTCCACTCTAGTGAAGGAGCCAATCTTTGATGAGGATATTTACAATGTCCAAGACGGAGAAGGTTTATCTAGGGAAGAGGTAAGTGCGATTCTCTTTAACGATCCTTTACAAAAGGTTATTACTATGAGTCTAACCAATGTAGGAGAAGAAGAAGGGTGCAAAGAGGAAATTGAAGCCTTGGAAGCACAAGAAGAGATGCATGAAGTGGAGTTTGAGAAACTCCACGATGAGGCTGAGAATACTAGAATCCACGGTCATACTCTGTATTCCACGACCGTGGATTCCACGACCAAAATCAACCTCCATTCCAGAGGATATTATGGCCGTGGAACACCAGAGGAAACCGTAATTTTGACCGTGGAAGAGGGCGATCGGCATACTTCTTCAACTTCTTCTAATTCTTCTCCAAACCATTCAACATCCTTAGAAACTTCTAAGGAAACATCGGAAGCTCCTCAAGGATCATTGGAAGCTCCGAAAGCAATGGAACTCAAACCACTTCCTACTCATCTAAGGTACGCTTTTCTTGGATCTAATTCCACCTTCCCGGTTATCGTTAGTTCCGAATTAAGCATAGATGAACACGAACAGCTCATGATTGTCCTTAGGAAACATAGAAAAGCCATAGGCTATACTATTGAGGACTTAGTAGGAATTAAACCCTCCCTATGCATGCATAAGATACTAATGGAGGAGGACTTTAGAACTTCAAGACAACCTCAAAGGCGGTTGAATCCGACCATGAAGGAGGTTGTCAAGAAGGAAATTCTTAAACTTCTTGATGCAGGTATCATCTATCCTATCTCCGATAGCAAGTGGGTGAGCCCAGTTCAAGTAGTTCCGAAGAAGGGAGGAATGACGGTCATCACCAATAAGAACAACGAACTCATTCCTACCCGAACCGTAACTGGATGGCGCATGTGTATAGACTACCGCAAGCTCAACAATGCAACGCGGAAGGATCACTTTCCATTGCCATTCATCGATCAGATGCTTGAAAGGTTAGCACAACATTCATACTTTTGCTACCTTGACGGTTATAGTGGCTTCTTTCAGATTCCGATACATCCGGACGATCAAGAGAAGACCACATTCACGTGCCCTTGGGGTACGTTCGCTTATAGGAGAATGCCGTTCGGGCTTTGCAATGCCCCAGCCACCTTTCAACGGTGCATGATGGCCATCTTCTCCGAATATGTAGAGGAAATCATGGAAGTCTTCATGGACGACTTCTCCGTTTACGGTTCCTCTTTTAACGATTGTCTTTCTAACCTTTCTCTTGTTTTGCAAAGATGTGAAGACACTAACCTAGTTCTTAATTGGGAGAAGTGTCAATTCATGGTTAAGGAAGGAATCGTGTTAGGTCACTTAGTCTCTAGTAGAGGGATAGAGGTAGACAAGGCTAAGATAGAGACCATAGAGAAACTTCCTCCCCCAATTTCGGTGAAGGGAGTAAGAAGTTTCCTAGGACATGCTGGATTCTATAGACGTTTCATTCAGGACTTTTCTAAGATATCAAAACCTCTCACTAATCTATTGA
This sequence comes from Fagopyrum homotropicum, assembly GCA_033239125.1. Classification (NCBI taxonomy): domain Eukaryota; kingdom Viridiplantae; phylum Streptophyta; class Magnoliopsida; order Caryophyllales; family Polygonaceae; genus Fagopyrum; species Fagopyrum homotropicum. Next base: position 139,757,730 of record BSWB01000003.1, on the reverse strand, counting down.
TGAAGGATGCGGTTTTTGAGTTTTCGCAGGAATGTTTGGACGCATTTAACACCATTCGGCAAGCTCTAATTTCAGCACCTATTATCCAACCTCCGGATTGGACTCTTCCCTTCGAGATTATGTGCGATGCTAGTGACGTAGCCATTGGAGCTGTTCTTGGGCAACGAAAGGAAGGACGAACCCACGCCATATACTACGCTAGCAAGACGCTAGACGAAGCCCAGCTCAACTACGCCACTACGGAAAAAGAGTTTCTAGCCATTGTCTACGCTATTGACAAGTTTCGCTCTTATCTTGTAGGTGCAAAGGTGATTGTCTACACGGATCATGCTGCGATCCGATACCTCCTTGCAAAGAAAGATGCGAAGCCAAGGCTGATTAGATGGATTCTTCTCCTACAAGAATTCGATCTTGAGATCCGCGACAAGAAAGGCTCAGAAAATTCTGTTGCGGATCATTTGAGTCGTCTAACACATCTAGAGGACGACCATTTACCCATTGATGACTCCTTTCCGGATGAACACCTACATATCATAGAGGAGTGTATCAAGGTAGTCTCCAAAGGTAACGAACCATGGTTTGCTGATTTTGTTAACTATTTGGTTTGCCAGGAGATACCACCCGGACTGTCATACGCACAAAGGAAGAAGTTCTTCAAGGACGTCCGGGAATACCATTGGAACGAGCCTCTCCTCTTTAAGAGAGGTCCGGATGGCATCATCCGGCGATGTGTGCCGGAAGATGAGATGCAAAGTGTCATCCGCCATTGTCATTCACTACCTTGTGGAGGACACGCTAGTTCTAATAAAACTAGCGCAAAGGTATTGCAATCTGGATTCTATTGGCCTACTTTATTTAAAGATGTGCAATCCTTTGTTTCTTGTTGCGGTGCTTGTCAAAGAACAGGCAATATCTCTAGAAGGAACGAGATGCCCCTCAACAACATCCAAGAGGTGGAGATTTTCGACGTTTGGGGAGTCGATTTCATGGGACCATTCCCTTCTTCTTGTGGAAACCAATACATATTATTGGCGGTAGACTACGTTTCTAGATGGGTGGAAGCAATTGCCTCTCCCACAAATGATGCCATGGTGGTGGTCAAGTTCTTCAACAAGACCATCTTTCCGCGATTCGGGACACCAAGGACGATCATTAGTGATGGGGGTTCTCACTTCATAGCCCGTCGCTTTGAAGCTCTTCTAACCAAGTATGGGGTTACTCACAAGATCGCCACTCCTTACCATCCACAAACGAGTGGACAAGTCGAGATCTCAAATAGGGAGATCAAGGGAATTCTAGAGAAGACGGTTTCAAGGACTAGGAAGGATTGGTCCTTGAAGCTAGATGACGCATTATGGGCATACCGGACCGCATACAAGACTCCCATAGGAACCACACCATACAACCTTGTGTATGGGAAGTCTTGTCATTTGCCGGTAGAGCTAGAGCACAAAGCGTTTTGGGCTATCAAATGGCTAAATTTCGGCATGAAGGAAGCGGGAGAGAAGCGTCTCCTAGACATCAACAAGCTGGATGAACTCCGTTTGAACGCCTACGAAAACGCTAAGATCTACAAGGAAAGAGCAAAGCGTTGGCATGATAAGCATATCATTCCAAAGGACTTCAAGGAAGGAGATCAAGTTCTCCTCTTCAATTCGAGACTTCGCCTCTTTCCAGGTAAGTTAAAATCTCGTTGGACTGGACCTTTTCTAATTAAGCGTATTTTCCCCCATGGTGCAGTTGAAATATGGGGTGAAGCTAGTGGAAGTTTTAAGGTGAACGGCCAACGACTCAAGAAGTACTCGCCGGAACTCCAAGCTGAGGAGTTTGCACCTACCGCACTCGAATAAGTGCAAGATTGGTCTAGCTACGGACCTTAAACAAAGCGCTTCTTGGGAGGCAACCCAAGGTATTGCATTGTCGTTTTGTCTTCGATTCATAGATTAGTTTAGAACAGACGTTTTCACTTTATTATGCCTCGATTTCTTCCGGTATGTTCGTGTTTTTGGTTGTAGGATCGATGGAAAAGGAGAAAGGAGGGATAATGTCGAAGAGAAGTGACGAAATTTGGACTTTGAAGCTTTACAGAAAGTTCCACGGTCTAAATTACGGTCGTCATAGCTACAGTGGCCGTAATTCTCAAAAGCCTGTGAAAAATCACTAAAACCACGGGTCCGTACACTTCCACGGCCGTGGAATTCCCCGACAGACCGTGATTTTTGAAATTTTGCCTGCGAGTATAAAAGCCACACTTCATCACAAAACCACCACAATTCTTCCCCCATTTCCACGACCTAAATACCGAAAACCCGCAGCCTCTCCCAATTCTTCATTCTCTAATCGTTTTCAACGATTCTTCGCTCTAAACTGCAGCAAATCCAACCACGAACAAGATCCAAGCAACAAATCGAGTGGAAATCGATCAACAAACGCGCATTTTGGATTTTTCAATCCGAAAAAGAGGTTATTTCTTTCTCTTCGATTCTCGCGGATTTGGTTCGTTTTTGCTATAGATTTTTAGGAAGAACTGACAAAGATTGGAAGGAATTAGATTAGGACTGCTTGTTGTGGTGATATTTGGTGAATTTGCTGAGATTCACGAGATTCTGTGACGAATCACGGTCTCTGGAGGTTCCACGGCCGTGGTTTCTATAGAACAGACCGTGATTTTTGCTGAAAATGGATTTCGTAAGGAGAGTGTCGGGAAGGATTAAGGAAAAGAAAGGGGAGCAAAATAAGAAAAGGAAGGGCAACCCCTCCACCTCTAGGGCACCACCACCCTCATCTCCCTCACCACCATCCTCACCTTCACCTCCATCTTCACCCCCTCACCCTAGCATCCCAACCATACACGAGAACCACCTAGCTGCATTTGAAAGGATAGAGAAGAGGGCAGTGATTGGCCCTAGGTACTTGTTGTTGGAGGATCTACATCCTCTCAACATAGTTGATGACCTTACATGGCTCTTGGATAGAGCCGGATTGCTTGTCTTCACGAACATTCGTGAAGACGCTTACGAGGAGATTACCCGAGAGGTTGTGACGTCCTTTGAGCACAGCCCAGTAGATAGGACCGTCTCCTTCCGTCTTATGGATCGAGACTACCACTTGAGCATTGTTGAGTTCGGGACCATTTTCGGGTTCCATGAGACCTACAACGGTCGTCTTCCTAGAGGCGTTTCCGCCAAGGACTTTTGGGCGGAAGTGGCCATGATTTATGCCGACGAGGACCGTTGGCAACCAGCTGATACCAAGGCTAGATTGATGTACCATCTAGCCTTGAAGATAGCTCACCGTGTTCTTTCGGAGTGTCTCTTTCCTAGGACGGAGACGCCCCAAAAGATCAAGACGGATGAGCTATTCCTTCTTTACGCCATGCTTTATGGATGCCGCGCAGATTGTGCTACTCTTTTGGCGGCGACGATGAGTAAACTCAAGAACAAATCGAGAGGGAACATTGGATATGGTGGGATAGTGACCCACATAGCTAGGAGCTTTGGTGTAGATTTTTCAGCTTGCACCCGCATACCCGCCGTACCTCTAGGATTACATGCATTCATGGTTAGGGGACTCATCTTCCCCACACATAGAGGTCCGCCTTATGCGGGCATGCCCTGGGAGAGTAGGACAGGCAGGGGTATTGAGTGGCTGCCAGAGTATTCCATTGTGGCGGGACGCCATAATTGGAAGGAGACGTTCGCTGCGATGCATGCGAACAGGCTTGTAGCTCCCCCTTTTGTCCCACCACCGGTTGAGGATGAGGAGGAGATGGGAGAGCAGTACGAGAGTGGTGGAGGAGCGGAGCAGGAGTTCGGCACGTTTCCGGATCAGCCGGAGGCGGTCCCGGATGTACCTAGGCGCTCTCCACGTCCAGCTAGAGCTTCAGGCTCGTCATCTCGCCGCGCCAGCGTGAGTGAGAGGCCCACGTGGATGACTACACCTCCCACTTGGTACAGCACACCTCCTCCTTGGTCCACGACACAGCCAGCACCACCACCACCAGCACCAGCACCAGCCGATGCCCCCTCATGGTATGATCACGCCCCGGGATGGTATGAGAGGATGCCGGATTGGGCTACCGGACTTTCAGAGAGAGTCGGAGCATTAGAGATCCGGGCGGATGCTAGAGACGGACGCTTAGACGACCTTGACCACATGATGAGGGACGTCTACCGCCATCAGTTTGGGCGGTTCTATGATCCGAGTTTCTCTCCATTCCCACCTCCACCGGCGCCGCAGTGATTGATGACCGGACCGCTCGTTTGATTTAGACATTCCCGCCACCACTTGTGAGTTTCTTTTTCTTTTCTTTCTTTTGTTCTTTCTTGTGAACATTAGGGACAATGTTCGTCCTAAGTATGGGGTGGGATGTACTAAATGTTTGTAATAACTCTACTCTATATGTTGCTTTCATTCCGAGACTATCATTGTATGTTCATTATATGTTACACGTTTCATTCCTGCATTGCATGAAAAAGAACTTTAAAAACCCATAAAAATTTGAAAATTTTGAAAATTTGGTGCTTCTAATGAATTGAGATGATTTCCATGATAATCACTACTTGCGAATTGAGTTTGATAACAATTGCATGCTTAAAAGGATTGTAATTCGAAAAGAAATTGAATGAATGAATTCTACCTCTTTTGCAAGTTTTATAATGTGAAAACGTTACCTAAATCATGTTGAGAGATTGAAGTTGAAATCACATTATAAGTTCCTATACTTCTTGTTGAAATGATTAAGGCAATTCGATACTTTCTTTCCTCTTTCTTTGATCATCTAACTCCTCATTGAAATATTAGCCTCCTTTACCCATCCGGGAACTTGGAAAAGTGAAAGAGAAAAAGGCATGTTTGATGTGGGAGGGCCATGAGAGCAATTATTTGCAATCAATTGAATAGAAAGAAATTATAGGTTTGGGGAAGTCAATCATGACGATGAGTAACTCGGCACCATTCACATAGCCGGGTGTTTGTGTCTTGCCAAAGTCGGATTGAGCGATATTCCTAGCGGATTATGGTATGTGCGCTAAGGGTTTGAGGCATCTCTTACAATTTTGAGAAACGCCAATCTCCTAGGCTTCGGTTTTTGTGCACCTCTATCCATAACTCCAAAAGTAAAGTCGAAAAATGAAAAGAAGAGAGCGAAGCTCTAAGTGAAGTGTTGCGGAAACCGCAAAAGAAGAAGAAGGTAGTTGTCCACTTTCCCGGATTTATGCACCACTCTCCCTTAAAGTTTTCCCTTCCCTTCCATACTCTAGACCTTTTCTTTGAAAGTCCTTAAGATCAAAAGAATGTTATAGGACTTGGTGATCTAAATTGAAGTTCTTATAATTGATTTTGATAATATTTGAAGGTTATAATACTTGTTTGGAAGTTAAATTTATTCATGAGTTTTCTTTGCCTTTTACTCTCTAATTAAGTGTGTGAAAGTTTGAAAAACGATTGAAGCAAGGTTTGAGAATGATCTATTCTTTAGAAGTCACATTCACCCAAAAGAAGGTACACATATTTTATCCTAACTCTTGTTTAAAGCTTTTTGAAAGACCTTGCTTAGGGACAAGCAAGTGCTAAGTATGGGGTTATTTGTTAGCATGAAATATTGTGGTATTTTAGGCACGTTTTCTAATCGTATTTGATTCATATTGATAGTCTTTGATTGAGCTTTGTGCATATGAGAGCTAGTATTACCTATATTGTCGATATGGATGTCTACACTAGTTCTATGTTGATTATAGGTGATTTGGAGCTATTTCCGAACGGAAACGAGCAAAGGAGAGTTGAGTTGATATGTCCATAGATTGAGGACACTCTTTGGAAGCAATTTGGAGTCTTAGATTGAGGAATGCACGAGTTAGGGAAGAATCACGTTCTTGCCCTAAATTACGCCCTAAAACACGGCCGTACCACAAACCACGTTCAGAATTACGGCCGTGGATTCAGAGTCAGAATTCGATGTTCATTCCAGGGGATTCTACGGCCGTGGAACTAACCGTAATTGTTTCCACGCCCTAAATTACGGTCGTGGAATCTTCCACGACCGTGATCTTGGCGAATCTTTTCGCCATGTTTCGGAGCCATGATCTTTTGAAGATTGGGCCGGGCCGACACTTTGCCCTGCATTATAAAAAGACGGATGAAGCAAGATTCCGTCACCTCGCTTACGACCTTTCAACCCTCGCTTAGCGGCAAAGGCACGCTTATAATCCACGTTTAGCAACGCACAAACCCTCATCTTGGAGGTAATTTGGAGATCTCATCGAAGATCAAAGTTCGCATTGGAGAGTTGCTGTTTGTGATCTTGGTGTTTGTGGAAGATCGAAGTTCTTGGAGGGTTTTGCAAGAAGATTCCTCTTCTTGCTTAGGTTTGATTTAGGATCGGATTGACATCCCGTTTCTTTTCTTTCCTAAGATTGTGATTGTTTACTCCGTTTTGAATCTTTTGATAAACACTTGTTCTTGGCTGTGATTCTGAGATTCATTTGAAGATTATTGATAGTTCTTGAAAGTTCCCATCTTTTATCTTTTAATTCTTGAATTGATATCAATATGACTGTTATTGGCTAAAAACCCTTAACAATTCTAAGGTGAAGGGTTGATAGTTGTGGCATAGGTGATGATAGATCGATCGCAAACAGATTAGACCCTGAGAGTTAGAGAATTGTCGCCGACAACCCTAAATTACGGCCTGTTCTTGAGTCCACGGCCGTGGAACCTCAAGAACTAACCGTGATTTCCCTTAAGTCTACGAACCTGCTTTTACTTTAATCTAAAGTTAAAGATTTGCTTTAACTTAGTTTAGACTTGTCTTTTCTAGGTGGTAGTGAAGCCTCAACAACCTCTACCTCGATTGTGAGCCTCAACAACCTCAATCGGATAAGTTAGTCTTGATCTTTAGATTATAAGTTTGGGTATTTGATACTAATCCTCGTCTTTAGGACCCTATCTATATTGAGCCTCAACAACCTGTATAGGGAGTGTCTTTTAGGTGAGTTACATAAGGTTTTTGGAACCTCAACCGTACGATTACCTTACATTAGTATACCTTTGCATATCTCAACTCTGTCTTTATATCATTAAGTATATCTTGAATCAATTGCCACAGCTGGATACCTGGATCTTTAGGATTGTTGTTTTCCCAATATCTGCAAAACTCCCATATTTACCTGCTTGATAACTTGCAATTGAATTCGCTCTACCCAAATCCCTGTGTTCGATACTCTGGAATTCTTGCTTAACTACGTCGATCCGTACACTGCGGGTTCGCTTGCTTGATTCTAGTTTTATAAATTTAAAGCTTATTTGCACACACCTCTAGGGGCGAACAGAGCCAAGCCCAAAAATATAAGATCTCTTTCCAAAAATAAAAGATCTCAGCCAAGATTAAAATATTCTCGCCGCGTCCCAGGTGTTTGCCTCGGTCGAGTCGACTTCTCTGGATCACCTCGGTCGAGGTGAATCTGTGGTCAACCGAGGTGAGTCACAACTGAATGTGAAATCTCTCAAATCTGGTCCAAAGTAAATCCTTAATCCATGGCTATGCTTCTTGGATGTAGCCCCAATGACTCCTTTGCTCCTTTTGCTCCTTTTTAGTCCAAAATGCGCCATTTTACCTACGATTACAACAAAACTAGGTGTAGACCTCGATTTCTGAAAAGGTAGATGAAACGACAATATAATCACATAATATACATACAAACATGCAGATTATTGAAGATAAAACGTCCAAACAAACCCCAAAATATAGACTATAATTCATGCTATCATGTTTCAAGGTCTTGAGGATTTTCTTTGGTATCTTGAATCTTTTCTTGCATATTCTTGTCTTGACCTTTAGGTTCTTTGATAGGTGATGGAATCACTATCAATTAGGGTAGTTTTTAGAGTCTTTTTATTGCATTAGTGTCGGTTTATGCTACTAACTCCTTGGTCTAGAAGAAGAAGATCAAAAGAAGCTAAAGAAAGGAGTTATAAGCACTTAGGAGTGAAGATCGATCACGAAGCAAAGTTTATGTTGCCTCACCGCCCATCGGATCCTTGCAGCCGCCCCAACGGGTGACGCCTTACTTCGGAGCACTCCCTGCGCTTTCACCAGCGCCAACCATGAAGCGTGTCACCGCCCCTGCGGTGTCCTCCATTGACGAAACGAAGACCAGATCCCCTGCGCCTTTCACTGCGGCACTGCCTGCGCCTCAACATGGGAGCTGGAAGACGAAGAGGCTGTGTCACTGCCCTTGCGTCGACATAGGGACGCCCCGGTGGCTTGGCATCAGAAACGTCAGGAAGGCGAAAGGTCAGACGTTGAAGAGCATTGAAGATCCGCCCTAGCGGAATTGTCTAGCCGCCCCAGTGGCTCTGAAGAAGATCAACCGATTCTGCCTAAACCGCCCCTGCGGTTTCTGAAGGCCGCCCCTGCGGTTTAACGCCAAAAGCTTTACTCCGGCTGTTTACACCACTTTTATGGCATTTAAGGTGGTTGTTTTGGGCCGGCCATTTACTCCTATTTAGTGTCTTTTGTAGTATAAATAGTCCTTGGTTGATTGCTAGAATCATCCATCTTATCATCTAGTTAGTGAACAAATTATCCAATTAGATTGTCTTGCTTCCTTGTAATGAGTTGCTAACTCCCTTGCTACATTGGGTTGGTTTGAAGCTGCATTGTTACCTTGGTTGTAAGTTCTTTATAATCTAAGTTTCCATTCAGTAATACTTTGTGTTTCCTTGATCTCCATTGTCTAAATTGCATGTTTACTATTGCTTGAGATTGATCACCTTAGGTTCTAAAGTGCATGTAAACAACTAGGATTAATAGGTTCCGGGTTCGGGTCTTTAATCTAGTAGAAACTTTAAGTAATAATGGGTTGTGATTACTTAAGGAAAAGGAACACAAATATAAAGATAAGTTTAACGGTTTTAATCTTCTCTTTATATCCCTTTGTCTTTATTTGAAACCTAACTTGTTATTTGTTCTTGTAGGTTTACGGAACTTTAACCTGTTAAGTTGTGTTGATGCCGGTTGGCTCAACACATATATATGATCGAGACGGGAGATTACTTGAAAACTTGTAAAAGGAACTCACCAAAGTAGCAATTGCTTGCTTAGAATCAACCTAGTGTAGATTCATCTATTATTGTCTTACTTGTCACATTAATCGTTTTCATAAGTTTTAGTGCATCAATTCAACCAAACCCCCCCCCCCCCTTGTGTCACTTGTCACTATAATTGATAATTGCATCTAAAACACCTTAACTCTCTTGGGTTCGACCCTTACTTAATCACTATACTTGTTCTTAGTGCTAAGTCGGGATTTACTTTTGACTGGGTATAGACGACCATAGAAATACCGTCGGTCATTCTTCCTCTTCATCCGAAATGTGATCTTCTCTTTGATTCAGATTTAAATCTGCAAAACTCTCACTCAAAGTACCATCATTGCTTTCATCAAAAATAATATGAATGCTTTCCTCAACAACTTTGGTACGTTTGTTATATACTCGATAAGCTTTGCTATTTGAAGCATATCCAATGAATATAGCTTCATCCCTACGTGCATCAAATTTCCCGAGATTGTCCTTTCCATTGTTGTGAACAAAACAAGTACATCCAAAAGGTTTGAAGTATGAAATATTTGGTTTTCTTCCTTTAAAGAGTTCATAAGGAGTCTTTTTCAAAATAAGGCGAATTAAACATGTATTTAAAATATAATTTGCGGTGTTTACTACTTCAGCCCAAAAAATTTTTGGCAAATCATTTTCTAAAAGCATTGTCCTAGACATATCCTCAAGAGTGCGGTTCTTGCGTTCCACAACTCCATTTTATTGAGGAGTTCTAGGAGCTGAAAAGTTATGAGAAATACCATATTTTGCACAAAACTGATCGAACTTTAGTTGATCAAATTCTCTACCAAGATCGCTTCTTATAGAAATGATTGGTAGGTTTTTCAAACTTTGTAACTCCTTACACAATTTTGAAAACTCAAATAAAGCTTCAGATTTTTCTCGTAGAAAAGATATCCATGTAAAACGAGAGAAATCATCTACTATAACAAGGATGTATTGTTTTCCTCTGGGAGATTTGACACGCATAGGTCCACAAAGATCCATATGTAAAAGTTCAATAGGTCGAGAAGAACTTACAACTTTCTTAGGTTTGAATAAACCTCTTGTTTGTTTACCTTGTGTACATGCTTTACATAGGTCATTAACCTTGAAGTTTAGGTTTGGAAAACCACGTACCAAATCTTTTGTAAGTAGCTTCTGCATGGTGTGCATGCTTACGTGGCCAAGTCTTCTATGCCAAAGCCTTGGATCATCAGTCAAGGCCTTTAGACATTTTAGCTTAGTTCCTGCAACTTGGTTATTACTCAAAGAATAAACATTATTACACCTAGGAACAGTAAGCAATACTTCTCCCGTCTTTATGTCTTGAACTTCACATTTTTCTGAATCAAACATGACTTTATTGCCTTTATCACAAATTTGAGAAATACTTAGCAGATTATATTTCAAGCCATCAACTAAATAAACATCATCAATAAAGTTGGATGAATCATATCAAATTTTACCAATGTCAATTATGTCACACTTTCCTTTATCACCAAGAGTAATAGTTCCAGATGATTGCTTCTTTCAATCAGAGAATAAAGAACTCTTTCCACTCATGTGTGATAGCATGAATTATAGTCTATATTTTGGGGTTTGTTTGGACGTTTTATCTTCAAAAATCTGCATGTTTGTATGTATAATATGTGATTCTATTACCATTTCATCTACCTTTGCGAGAATCGAGGTCTACACCTAGTTTCGTTGTAATCGTAGGTAAAATGGCACGTTTCGCATCAAAAAGGAGCAAAAGGAGTCATGAGTCATTTGGAGCTACATCCAGGGAGCACAGCCATGGATTAAAGATTTACTTTGGACCAGTTTTGAGAGATTTCACATTCAGTTGTGACTCACCTCGGTTGACCAGATATTCATCTCGACCGAGGTGATCCAGAGACGCCGACTCGACCGAGGCGAACACCTAGGACGCGGCGAGAATATTTTATTCATGGATCAGATCTTTTAAAATTGGAAAGTGATCTTATATTTTTGGGCTTGGATTTCTGGAAGGAAGATCATATATTTGGGAGATCTATTTTAGAGATAAGATATATTTTATTAGGAAATTATCTTTTTAGATATTTCCTATAAGATTATCTTAGGAAGATATTTATTTTAGGAGATAAGATATATTTTATTAGGAAATTATCTTTTAAGATATCTTATCTTTGGAAGATAATTCTCCTATATAAAGGGTTGGATTTTCCACAATTCATCCATGATCGGATCTTCGGATCACCATATCTGATCGTGCTTAGATCCCGCATACATCCGCTATCAGCGCAAGTAATCCGCCTATACCGAAAAATACGCAGCAGCCGCGTACTCCAATTTGGGAGAGAGTTGAAGAACATTTTTGAAGGTTGAAGGAAGATTGAAGTCCATAGCTTTTATAGCTTTTATTGAAGGGTTTTGTAAGATTGTCTTCAATTCCCTCAATTGTTGTCTTGTCTTGTTGGATTATTATCCAAGGAACGCTTTTGTGTGATATTTGTTTCAGTTATTGAAGTCTTTTCATTAAATTCTTCTTTGTTCAAATATTCACCTTCTTCCCTTACATTTAATACTTTTATGATGATGATGAGTGGCTAATTTCCTTGTGTGATTCTAGGGTGATTGGCTGAAGGTTGTGGGAAAAACAATGATAGAATAATCTTAGATTCCAGTGGGATCCTGAAAGTTCGAGTCTTTAACCTTAACCCTAAGCACCTCGTTCAGTCGATGAACATTTCGGCCGAGGTGGAAACTGGCTGACCGAGGTGACTTATCTGATCCATAACTGAGAGTTAAGTGTTAGAGTTTGCCAAATCCTATTCTTATTATACCTTTCCTGGTTCAAAGCAAGCTTAGGATGAGACTTACCCGGTAATTCCTTAGTTTGTGTACCAACGATCATAAGTGTAGGTAATAAAGGTTTATCCTTTATTGGGGTTTGAGTGTGCTTCCATCCCATCTTTGTGAGTTAGCCTGAGACTTACCCGGTAAAGGTTGATTCTATTCCCTTAGATGGTATGTTAGTTTGAGGTTATAGTTCTTTATCTTAATTCCTTGAGACTTACCCGGTAATAGGAGTTACGGTTTGGGATTAGTGTGTAGTGAGACTTACCCGGTGATCTACTCCACTTTAGAAACACCTTCCCCACGCAAAAATCTCAGCTTTGTCTGCTTATCTACAGATCTTGAGTTGGAACCACAACTAGACGCTTTAATCCCTAGAATTACATGTTTGCTTTATTTGACATCTTATTCATCTTTGATTGTGTTAATTGCTCTTGTGGTTAGAATTGACATAGCATACCGTATTGACTCTGTTTCACCGAGTCCCTGTGATCGACCCCTGGAATTTTCTTGCTTTTACTACGATTGACCCGTACACTGCGGGTTCGCATCCTTGTTTTAAGCTTAAGTCTAGGGTTATAAATTTAAAGCTTGCACACACCGTTTGGAGCGAACAATGTGTCTTGAGCAACCACTATCTAATATCCATTTGTGCTCCTTTACCTTGGTGATATCCTGCAAAACAACAAACATCAACCTTTCCGGGTCGACCAAATGACATATTTTGGTTCATGCTCAGGTTCGATCATGTTTAGTGGTCTAGTACCTTTATGAACCCATATTTGTTTGACTTGTTTCCTTAAACATAAAGGATAGGTGTTTTTGATGATATAAGGATCATTTCTTCTATAAGGACATGTAGATTTAACATGACCCTTTTTACAACAATAGAAGCAGGTAGGCATATGAATGCTTTTTTTGGCCGTAACAAAAGTGGTGGTAGGTTTTCTGGGAAAGCTCCTATGATACCCTATACCATTTTTGTTAAGTGAAGATTGTTGTTCACCCATCATTCTTTCCAGATTAGCTTTTGAACGAGTAAACTTAATGAGTGATGCCTTCTGGTCTTGACACATTAAAGTCAGATCAACTTTCTCTTTCTCTAGATCGATATAGTTTCGATGTAGAGAAGAGAGGTTGTCCTTGAGAATCAGGTTTTTTGATTTCAAGGCCTTGATATTGTCATCAAGTTCTTCCTTCTCTGTGTTAAGGTTTTCAATCTCCAGAGACATTTCACTCAATTGTTTATCTTGTTCATGAAGTTTTTCTTTGAAAGAATTTATCCTTATTCTATGTTCCTTCACTTAAGATAATATCCTTAAGGAATTGTTGAAGGTCAATCTCAGGTTAGGACAAAATTGTACTTATCATATGATCGATGTATAGATTTGAGTTATCTTCATGATCGGCCATAAGACACAAGTTTGCTTGTTCTTGTTCATCTCCTGATTCATTTGTCGATCCTGAATCACTCCATGAAGCAATCATGACTTTTTCTTTCGATCATTCTTCTTGAAGTTGGTCCTCTTCTTTTGTGGACAATCCTTCACCAAATGATCTGTTTCACCACATTCAAAGCAAGTCAGTACTTTCGTTTTCTTATTAGAGTTAGGAAACTTACCTCGGGGTTTTGATGTTCGTGGAAATTTTCAATTTGCAGATTGTTTCTTTATCTTGAGAATTCTTGCTAAACCTTTAGCAAGAAGGTAACTCATTTCAAAGAAAAACTTCATGAACAACAAGCTTGTCCCATATTTGTGAAGGTCTTTAGCAAGAAGGTAACTCATTTCAAAGAAAAACTTCATCAGAAGGTAACTCATTTCTTCTGGATTTTAATGCCAAATTCTTGGTGTTGGATGGAAGTTCTCCATCTTCTTCGCCAAGAATCATTTCATGTGTGATGAGTTTTCTAAGTAAATCAACAAGAGGAAAAGTAGTGAGATTTTGAGCTTCTTCAATAGCAGTCATCTTTGGTCCCCACTTGAATTTAGGTAAGCTCCTTAGAACCTTTCTCACTTTTTCTTCATTTGTGAAGGTCTTTCCAAGTGAATCTAGATTGTTCACGATCTCAGTGAATCTAGTGAACATTTCTTTGACTGGTTCATTTGGATTCATCTTGAATATCTCGTATTGTTTGAGAAATATGCTAATCTTTATTTCCTTGACTTGGCTTGTTCCCTCGTAAGTGGCAACAAGCTTGTCCCATATTTCTTTTGCACTTTTGCATGATGAGATGTGGTTGAATTCATTAGCATCTAATCCACAGTAAAGTAGATTAATTGCCTTGTAATTCTTTGACACACTGTTTAAGTCAGCCTATGTGAAGTCTGATTCCTTCTTCGGGACTTGGATGCCTTCAACCGTTGTCATTGGAACTTTTGGTCCATTTTGAATAATGCTCCAAAGCTCCATATCCTAGTCAATCATGAACATACGAATAAGTGATCTCCAATGAGCAAAGTTGTTGCCACAGAAGAGTGGTGGTCGAGATGAGGATCTTCCTTGAGCAAATCCACCATCACCTACAGGATTCATGATTAGTCTCACTGATGGTTAAATCAATAAACGTGAGTCTAGCTTTGATACCAATTGAAGAACCGATAGGTGATAAAAATAAGATAGATAATACTCTAGAAGGGGGGTTGAATAGAGTATGAGAACTTTTCGCAAACTAAATCTCAAGGCATGATGTCAATTTGTGCTACTAGTGAAACTTTGATTTCAAGGACTTTGAAACTCTATTTCAAGGGCCTTGACTTCTTGCTCCTGCAAAACAAATTTAGTCACAGTAAAGTATATATATGGTGCGGAATTGAAAAGATTGACACGAGGATATGTTTACGAAGTTCGGCTCTAAATAGCCTACTCTCCGTCCCAGGGTATATCCGTAGGATTTAACTATCTATTATCAACTTCAAAGAGTCCTAGATACAAACTAGAAGAAATTCCCTTCTTCTCTCACTTGTAGCCAATGCTACGATCTAGCTTCAACTCTTAACCTAGCTATAATAGCCTAGTTACTTCGCAGAGTAACACACTCTAGTATAACACTTTTTAGATCTACCAATGGAGCTCTTGTGTTTTCTCTCTCTAAGGGGATAAAACTTTTACGTGAATGTGATAAAGAAAAACAACGAATGAAGATGATTAGGTTGCTTGAGGATGCAAAGATGTTTTCCGGTGTAAGCTTGTGTCTATCTTCTTCGACCATCATCTTCATTTATATCTTCTATGGAAAGATCTTCTAGCCGTTGTAGAGATGACCGTTTGAAGATCAATCTTATTTTCCATGAAGATCGTAAGGTAGACGTTGCAAGTCTTCAGTCCCTACGAACACGTTGAGTCTTTTACTCCTTGATCTTCTCGTCTTTCTGTTGGATAAGGGAGAAGATATTTCTTGCCGTTTTTTTATTTAGAAAATCTTCAAGAAAAGATTCTCTATTCTTCGGTTGACAAAACCTTGGTTGATGAGATCTTCTTGTTACAGAATCTTCAACGAAGATCTTCAATCCTTGTGTCGTGCAGCTTAGATTCCAAGGCCCTTGATTTTGTCATTTTGAACTTGTTCTTGAATCCAACTTCAAGGCCTTGACATGTAGATATACAACTTGCACTAAATTCAATCCAACCAAATATCTAGAAATATAATCAAGTACAATGTTAGATATCCAACTTCTATATTAGTGTGAAGTCTTCCATCATCAACACCAGTAAACCATTTCAATCAAGGTGGAGTTTTCAATATATTAATGGATTTTTCCGTTTGGTATCGTTAAGTTTTTGGCTTTTTCGGATGGTGCCCAAATTTTTTCACGTTTCCGGTTGGTACCCCTAAAATTTTGGTTTTTTCGATAGGTACCCTTATTTCTTATTTTTTGTCAAAATAACGTTTTTTATATTAAAATTAGTTTTAAAAAATGTAAAAAAAATACATAATAACAATTTTATATTTTAAATTTCGAAGATAAGTATATTTTAATTAAACAACTTTAATCGAGTATTCAAAAATTATGAAATTTCTTAAATTATATAATATGTTTACCTATTATTTTATGATTTTTAATATATTTATTACTATTTAATACTTTATCATATTTTGCATCAAAATATGAGAAATTTATTATGTTTTATATAAAATATAAGAAATTTAATTTATATTTGTATGATATTTTAATCAAAATTTTAAACTTAAACATAATTTATATTTATATGATATTTCGTTGTTGGTATACTTCGTAGATTAATTTTTTGGTTTATTATATAATATTAGATGGTTCATATCCCTATAATATAAAAGAGAATTTTGATTCTATGTGAATATGCTTATATTTTGGCAAAAAAATCTTCTAATAGCATAGGATATTCATTTTTTTTAAAAATCGAATGTCCGTTTTGAATATTCTACGTTATATATGTATCAATGATATGAAATAAATCCACGGAGTATACCAACAATAAAATATTATATAGTTATAAATTATGCTTAATTTTAATTTTTGTTTAATAATATATCATATAAATTTAAATTAAATTTCTTATATTTTATATAACACATAATAAATTTCTCATATTTTAATGCAAAATATGATAAAGCGGCAAATAGTAATAAATATACTAAAAATCATAAAAATAATTGGTAAAAATCTTATATAATTTAAGAAATATCATAAATTATTAATAGTTTATTAAAGTTGTTTGATTAAGATATACTTATCTTCGAAATTTATAATATATTATTGTTATTATTTATTTTTTCCTTTAAAAAAAATAATTTTAATATAAAAACATTATTTTAGACAAAAAAAAAAAAGAAATAAGAGTACCGAACGAAAAAACAGAAACCTCAAGGGTACCAAGCGGAAACGTGAAAAACTTTAGGCACCATCCGAAAATGCCAAAAACTCAAGGGTACCAAACGAAAAAAATCCTATATTAATTTATATATATTTTTAATTTTATGACTCATAGCCCTCATCAATCCTCTCTATAACAGTCCTCACCGGAACAACCTATATCTCCCTCTCTCTCTCTCTCTCACACACACACATATGGTCGGGATCAGGTGGGAATCTTTCTTACATTATAACGTTGAAAACTTTAGAAACGTTCTGTTAAAAAGACAACGCTCGTAATTTCGCTATTTGGCGCGCTTGGGTATGAGGAGCAAGAACGTGCACTACCTGCACATGATTGTGCGCCTTGTATTTGTGAGACCGTGCTTCATAATTGTGTGCTCCTAGTGCATGATCGTGTAAAAATGAAGAACACGATCATATACCTTGTTTATATTATATATGCATCTAAAAATAAAGCATTACACAACTTTAAAGTTTCTAACCTTGATTAATAAGTTCTCCCTCCCACCCTATTATCAATTGAACAAGTGAAATATCTTAGTTTTTATTCAACAAAAAATATTATTGTTCAATACACTTTGCTATATTATTCATAACTTGTTTACGGTTTGTTGTTCATCATACAAATAATCATACAAAACCAATAAAGTAAAGCGTAAGTGTTGCACTAATTAGGTCTACACGCTCATGTGCTTAGTGTACACACATTACTAAAGGTTAAGTGTTGCGCCTATTACGTTTACACACTCACATATTAGTACATTAGTATAGCTAGCGTAGCACGCTCGTGCGCTAGAGTGTTGCACGCTCATACGCTAGTGTAGCACGCTCGTGCTCATTGAAGTAAAGCTACTACACGATCATGCATCAGAGGAGCACAATTGTGTGCCTTATTATTGTGACGGTCATGCACGTGATCTGTCACATTACAAGGCACCAACCGTGTGCAAGTACCCTATAATCGTGCTCCTCATACCCACACATGCACCGAGTGAAGAATTACTACATCATCATGAGTACACAATTAATATGGCCAAAATTTAAACACTCTAAACAAAGTATATAGATCATGATCATATATAGATTACTTTAGGAAATTGTATAAGCATCTTCTTCATCAAGAAATTTTCAATAACAACGAAGATTAATGCTTTATGACCTAACAACACTTGTGATGGGGCCGACTTACTTGTCAACGAGCTCTAAATGGATCTTCAAAATAAAACTGATATTTGCTCCCGTTGCAAAACTAGTATGTCTGAAGTTGTTTATTGTCGTCGTTACACATCCGGAATTGGGAACTTCACTAGATGAATTCATAACGTCTTCTTGCACGGAATCTTGAAGAATTAGGTTATGTGCGTCCCTCTGTCAAGACCTCTCGCACTCCTATCAAGGTTTGTCAGCTCGTGAAATTTTTATATCTGAACAACGTAAGTACACTCTTATGATTCTCCAAGCGGGTCTTCTAGGCGGCAAACCGGATGCGGTTCCACTGTCACCCAACCACAATCTGCAGGTTGACAACAACCCCTTTCTTCAAGATCTTGAGAGGTATCGATGCCTGGTCGGTCAATTAATATATGATATATCTGAACATCACCCCTTGGAACTTGCCTATTTAATCCACATTTCCCCAACAACTTCAAGCTCTACGCCAAGGTCATCACGGCATATCTTACGAAGTCTACGGTGTTTAGAAACAACTCATTCTTCTAACCAAGTTAAAGTGATGTTTTTCTTGGTGCTATATGCAATTTGGATTATGCAATTCACTTTCCTCCATTATTGGGTACTTTATTGTGATCGGTACCTTGCGTATATCTTGCAAGACCAAAATGCAAGTCAACGTCTCCCACTCATCCACCGAGGCCGAGTATAGGGCAATGACCACTACTACTTGTGAGCTTCTTTGGCTTCAGTCTTTGTTATCTTCTCTTGGTGTGACCCATCGACATCTCATCATACTGTTCATGACCAAATCCGTCTCGATACTATTTACACTCGCTTCAGTCGTTCTATTGACCAGCTCACAGACATAATGACTAAAGTACTAGGTCCATCACGCTTTAGTTATATTTGTTCCACCCGCGTCCACTTCGATTCACGTTACAGTAATCCTTCACACCGATGACCAAACACCTTGTTTTCTGAAAAAAGGGGGCCATGCTTGCAAATAAATTAGTTTTAAGGGTGATTTAGTATAATATTGTAATTTAGGGATAAGTTCAAAAAAAAAAAAACATATTTCAAAGACAGCTTTATGCAATTTACCTAAACAAATTCGATAATACTATTATTTTAGTAATGTTGGACCATTAATAGTATCCATGTCGGGTTGCTTTATTGTTCATGGCCTAAACCCTTAAAGAAAAACCAGAGAAAATCGATCCAAGCTAACAACAATGGGGGAAGAAGAAAATCAGATGTCAGATTTATACAGGTACTCCCTTCTTACACTCTACCTTATCGGACCTCCAACCTTCTTAGCACTGCAGTTCATATCAGCCCCATACGGCCGCCACCGGCGATCCGGGTGGGGAGCCACCGTCCCAGCCTCCGTCGCCTGGTTTCTCATGGAAAGCCCCACTCTCTACATCTCCGTCATAATCTTCCTCAATGGCCACTACCGCTCCTCCCTCCGATCCATCGTCGTAATCTCCATCTTCCTCCTCCATTATACCCATCGCACAATCATCTACCCCCTCCGCCTCCGCGGTCTCCGCCGCGCATCCGCCGGTTTTCCAATCTCCGTTGCTTTAATGGCCTTTTTCTTCAACCTTCTCAACTCCTACGTCCAAGCAGGGTGGGTCTCTAACTACAGCAACTACGACTCCGACGATTGGTTCTGGCCGCGATTCGCCGCTGGATTGGTGGTTTTCACGGTGGGGATGATGATGAATGTATGGGCGGATATGGTATTGGTGGGGCTCAAGGCGGAGAGTGGTGGTGGGTATAAGGTGCCGAGGGGTGGGGTTTATGAGTTGGTTAGCTGCCCCAATTACTTGGGTGAAATTGTGGAGTGGTTAGGATGGGCCCTCGTGACTTGGTCTTGGGCGGGCTTAGGGTTTTTCTTGTACACCTGCGCTAATCTCGTCCCTAGAGCGCATGCTAATCATCTGTGGTATTTAGACAAGTTTGGAGAGGATTATCCTAAGAATAGGAAGGCTGTTATCCCTTTCCTGTATTAATGAATGAATTGTTTCAAGTAAGCTGGATTATGCATTGTATCAGTCTTTGTTTTGTTTTGGTTCTGATTCTAGCAAAGTAATATGAGTTTACCAGTGTTCATCTTTCTCCCCAGCATTGATTTATCAATATTGGTAGTTCTGTCAGTAAATTGATTGAAAGGCACATAACAGGGAAGACTATGATACCTTGCTATTCTCTGAGATCAGCATATAACAGGAGACTCTATGTTGATGTTTTTGCTTCCGGCTGACGCCTCGAATTTCAGCTCTTCCGGCTTCTTGATAACGTCGAACCATCTCAAATCATGTTGGAGGATTTCAATCTTGTATTTCAGATCTGATGGTTCACAGTATCTTCTATTGCTCTCTGGATTTGTTCATGCTCTTGACCAAACTCTTCAGGACTCGTTTGACTATCTTGACCGTCCAAGGACTTGATAGTGTTTCCATTTCTCTTTTGATATGCATTGTTCTTCTTTGATTTTCTTTGCCCTTGGTCAGCTCCTTCAGCATGACAACCTTCTTGCTCTTTGCTTCTGCAATCCGTTTAATTGCCAACCACATCTCCTCTATTCTGAAGAGGATTCCTTTGCCATTAAAACTCGCTGTTTCGGTTTCATAACTTTTTGTTCCAGCTTCAAATGCAAAACCTGGCTGATTGGTCCTTCTTTGCTCTTCATATCCACCGCCTTATCTTGCGGCACTGGGTTACCTTCTTTGAAGCCCCTGAATTTTCTGAACCCTTTCTATCCGTGTTGCAAAAGCCCTTCAGTATCCATTTGTTCTAGCTCCTAAAGAGAAAATCAGCTATGAGGTTTCAAAAGGTGGGAAAAAGACCCTAGCACGGCCATCCCAGATGCAAAAGATGTGTTTATGTTGAATCTCAATTCCTTCCATACAGTTCAACGCACTAACGCGTTCACAAATACAGTTGGAAGTACTCATGTCCATCGCCTCAACCACTGTCATCTTTATCTGCTGAGACATCCAAGAAGGATCAGCATGAGCTCCTGTAAGTGAGGGTAATCCAAACTTAGTTCCATACGTTATGAGGTTTTCCTTTCCAAGATAAAGAGGTAAACTTGAGCAAGCATGAAGTTTTCAGGGGTTTTTTAATTTGGGGATAAATGAAAGGAAAATGCATCATTACAGAGATGATCCCATCAGCAACTTGAAGCCTTGTGCAAAAACTAGATCGAACCTTAGGAGAAGCTTTTTGCACTCAGCATAAGACTGCCACATGCTTCTGGACTGTGTCAAAGAAAGGCAAGATAGATGGCAAACACGGATCGACTGAGAGAAGCCGTTCACCAAAGAAAGGATCGCTCATGGCCTGGTTCATGATGCTCAAAGAATATTGATTGGCACAGACATCTAATCATATCATAATCCTAGGAAGGATGCTTTTAGTTCAAATCAGGAATAACACATCAATTTTTCATCCTTCTTTAATCGCTGTATCATGTTCCTGCACAGATATACCACAAGCTTTTTCTTTCTATTAGAGTTTTGAGTGAGTAAAACCGTAAAGGGTTTTCCTTTACAGCTAGAAGGCATGTGGTGCAACTATAGCCCTGAAGGAAACAAGTATAGGCATCCCAAAAGTCTGCATACAAAATAATTCAAGAACATCATCAGCAACCTACTCATCTACTTCACCTAAACAAAGCCTTTAGAGCTGCTTGAGAGAACAATCACATTCTGATCGCACTGAACTTTACTTGATCATGAGATTTCCACCATACAAGTCTATTGTTGAGTTCAGGCAAAAACACATTATCTGTCAAGTTTTATCAAAGTAAGCAATGGTAATACAAAATCAAGCAAGAGGCCATTATATAAACAAGGAGAAGTATAACTTAGAACTACCTGCTGATACTTGTTCTCCAATAACAAAATCTGATCAGAGACGTCCAACCCTGTCTCGTTCACCATTTCCCTTACCTATGAACAAGTAACTAAACATCCAGAAACCAACACCTTCAGTTATTTAACAAATCAAAGCTGAAGCAATAATTTCCTTCTGACGCCTCATCAATGGCTTCTCAAAGGCGTTAGATGCGTAAGAACTCCACCTTTCACATTTGGATCGGGATTCCTAGATCACGGATACTAATGTTGCCTCCGCAGCTGCCTTAGCTTAGCCACAATAGAGAACTCCCTCTTCTTAATGCAGTAAACCCTAGGCTTCCCCAATTCTCGCAAGGAAACGCCATTGTTGGAACTGCTCGAACTCCGAATCGATGCCGATTGCGATGCCAGCGCCATGCCCCCTCGCAAATCGGCGGATATCGAAATTTAGTACGGTTCAAGTAGAAGCAAAAGTAGAAATTCCTGAACGAAAAGAGAGAACCAGAAACACGAATAGAATTACACCATCTCGTCTTTATTCTTTTTAAAGCTCTTTCCAATTACAACGGACTCCTTTACTGGTAATCCACCATGCGTTCGTGTCCCCGTCAATAAGAGACACGAAGCAAAGAGCCAGAAACACAACGGCATGGTCATTGCTTGATCATAAATTTTGATCCGCTGTATGGAACTGGAAATATTCAGGTCACTTCCGTGTTCCGATCGTTGGATGGAAATGGAAAACTTCTCATGATTTTGGGAGTAGGTTACCGAGAATCCTAACGACATGGATGATCTTCGATCGGTTGCTGAATTGAGGTCATTTTGAAGAGATTCGATAGACGTGAAAATTAAATACTAGAGAAGTTAGCAGAGTGATTGAGAATGTAATAGCGCACCATTCCAAAGTCGATATTGTGTAACCGTCGCAATCGTAGACATGTAACTGTGTCATTTCTGTTTCTGATGCGTTTAGAATGAGACTGATGAACCGCGATCCCATTGCCGGGAGTTGGCTGGCCAACCAAGTGACGAATTGGGCAAGGCCATTACATTACACATTACATTAAGATCCGGTCCAAGTCTAAGTACACGACCATCTACACATCCGGGATCAAGATCTAGCCTGACGCGACTCGGCTCGTGCGGTCCAGAGAAGTTAGGTCCTCCATTACACGTTAATTGTCTAGTTTATAAACTAGACTATTAGTTATTAGCTCAACTAGAAAAAAATAATGAGAGATTTTGGTCTACCAAGACTCTTTTGCTTTTTTTTTTTTTTTTTTTTTTTTTTTTTTGTTAAGAAACTATACTCCATATTTTTTAGGGATATTAAGGGCACGGCGGTCGATTTCGTATACGCACCACGTAGACGCGATGCGTAACCGTGAAGGTTACGCATCACGTGGATTTATGACCGTTGAGATTCGAACGTTGTAATTCGAACGTTGTAAAAGTGACCGTTGTAATTTGAACGTTATTGATTTCATTTGGTTATATAAAGATAGTAATAGAAGAGGTGAAAAACGCTCACAACATCTTCGAAAAAACAACACAACATTTTCTGGAGAACAGCTGCGAGAATGTCAACACACGAGGATGATGAAGTGATGATTCCGTTCGACGATACAAAATTTAGTGATCCAGACGAGTTTCTTCGGCATTTCGAGGTAAGTACTTTATAACCGAAAATATAGAAAAACTAGAATTGTTGTATATAATGTATTTTTAAGTTAGATATAGTTGCAATTAATTAGGAAACATTTATTATAATTCGTGTTTTTATTATTTGGAAATTAGTAAACCGAAAACTAGAAATTTTATAGTTTTTTTTTTCTATGTGAACTAGGATCTTCCGAATTATTCTCGTGACGAAGGGAGTGATTATTCGCGGTTTTTTCCATGATCGCGAGACGATGGTGGATTGGGCTCGATTCATGGGTGGAACCATGAACATGGTGTTGGTTACTAGTAGGTCGTGGAAAAATTCTTGGGGGTTCGTTACGTTTCGTTTGACATTCGAACGTTTTGGAGCCCCTCGTAAGAAGAAAGATGTGGATCCTGATACCGATTCATCTTCTAGCCGAGCACAGAAATCGAAGAAGGACGGATGTTGTTTTGAGCTTGAGGGCGTACAAAGCGAGGCTGAGAAGTGGACGTTGCATGTTATAAATGGAGTGCACAATCATACACTTCCCGAGCAGTTGAAGGGACACACATATGTTGGGAGATTGACGGAGAAACAATTTCGGAAGGTGGGACGTGAGCTTGGGTCGGGTTTCAAGCCGAGAAATATATTGAAGTCAATAAAGTTAGATGATCCATACAACGTCAGCACAATCGAACAAATATACAATGCTGGAATGAAGATTAGGAAGCTACAAGCCGAAGGACGGAGTCCTCTCCAACAAGCACTACATATTTTAGAGGAGCGTCGTTATTACGTAAATGTGAGAAGATGCTCGGAATCGGAAGAAATTTCAGATTTTTTCATCATGCATCCGGATTCAAGACATCTCCTCAACCTATTTCCTTATGTCATCATAATGGACACGACGTACAAGACGAACGAGTAAGTTTTAATATACATGTTATTATGATTTTTTTAATTTTTCATGTACTTTTAGTTTAATATAAATGTAAACTCATAATATATCCTATATAGGTACAAGATGCCGTTGTTAGAGATTGTCGGTATCACTAGCACGAGGTTGACGTTTGCAATAATATTTGTTTTCATGGCCAAGGAAAACGCCAATCATTACCAGTGGGCATTACGGAGACTCCGACATGTGTGCGGAAATGTTACACCGGGGGGTGATTGTGACGGACAGAGAGCTAAGACTCATAAGTGCCCTCGGTGTTGTTTTTCCGGATGTGAAGCACATGATTTGCACCTTTCATATAAAGTGCAACATCCAACATAGATCTTGGGCGGTGACTCGGTCAAAGGAATTACAAGCTGTTTTTGCAGCACACTACCATGCTCTTATTGAATCTAGATCTCCTGAGAGTTACGAGCGTCGTTTGGGTGAAATGAAAGTGCATTGGCAAGCGTATCTGAGGTTGATGGAGTATTTGGAAACTACATGGCTAATCCCCTACAAGGAAGCAATTGTGCGATATTGGTGCGACTTGCATCTACACTTTGGCACGAGGACAACGAATGCGTAAGAACTTATTTTTATATTGTTTGCAATTGTTTTCTAATGTTTGTCTTGTAGATTAATTTATTGAATTGATATTGGTTGTTAGGTGTGAGTCAACACACTCATTGTTGAAGGGTACATTGCGTTCTACCGTTCAAGGATTTCAGTTGGTGATGGAGAACATTGACTTGATGGTAAATGATCAGATTGATAAGATTCAAGCGTCAATAGAGATGTCACGTGAGAGGATGTTGTTAGTTGTGCGTGTGCCTATATTTGATTTGCTCCGAAACAAAGTAAGCAACGAGTGCTTCTTGGAGTTGTTGGAGATCTACGAGAAGGCAAAGCAAATTAGAAGCTTGACAACATGTAAGGATTCATATTGGAGGGAAGCTCATGGATTGCCTTGTACGCACGAGTTCTATATTGCTATTAGGCATCGGGAGCCAATACGTTTGGATCAGATTCACCCTTATTGGAAGCAAGTACGATGGGAAAAATTGAATCCGATGCATGAAGATGAGGTTGTCCATATTGATCCATACATGGAGTCACTCAATGACTTTAGGGAGCGATTGGACAAGAATTTGCTTCCGAGAGATGTGCTTGAGCGGATGGCTTCATCATATGAAGATATTACAAGTCCGGGCAAATCAACGTTGAGAGTACCAAAGCAGAAAGTCAGAACTAAAGGAAGACCTCCAAAGTACGGCATTCTTTCAACAAGGAGAGAACCAAGTCGGTTTGAACATGGTTCTGGATCGGCACGTCCACGTCCTCGAGGTCGTCCACCTAAAGCAAGACAACATGTGGAAGTTAAAGTGGAGGAGCCCGAGCCTGAAGAGGCCAAAATTGAAGTTAAAGTTGAGGAGGCTGAGCCACGTGGTAAGAAAGGCACCACCAGACGTTCTAAGAACTATCGGTTCAAGGGTGATCAGATGCAGAAGTTCATGAAACCCTTCATCCTTTCAGCCTATGATGTTAAAGGAGATGGGCATTGTGGATTTAGATCTCTTGCCGTGGTTTCGGGATACTCGGAAGAAGATTACTTGATTGTTAGAAGGAAAATGGCTACGGAGTTGTTGATGAGAAAGGACTTGTACGCACGTGTGAGTATTTTTTGTTGATAAACCCTTCATCCTTTTCTTTGATTTACTATATTTTGTTGATAAAATGATAAATTTCACTAATAATTGTTTTTTTTTGTCAATAGTCGGCGGTAAAATGGACGGTTGATCAAGTTATCGAGGTCACTTGGTGGACTGATCCTATACCTTGTGGGCCGGAGAATTGGATGAAGTGTCCACTTGTTGCAACAGTAGCAGCGACATATTACCGGTGTGCAGTTGTTATACTTGGCTCTACCCCCGAGACATGTTTACCAATTGTTGCAACGGTTGAGAACCAAGAACCCCAAACAGAGATTCGTGCAATAGCGTGGGTCAATGGCAATCACTTTGTAGCCGTAAGTTTTCTTTCTTTCTACACCACTTATATCTCATATATTCTGTTACTTTTATTCAAGGATGACAAAAAAAGGTAATCAATTTTTCATTTGGCAATCATCTTTCGTTAGGTTTGGCTTAAACCAGACTCTCCATTACCACCTTTGACCCTTCCATGGAGGCGTGGACATGATTCTAGCGTTGATGAATGGGATGCACACTTCCGTGATAGATTCAAGATGTACGACGACCTCCGGCGCAAAGAGTGTCCTAGAGAAGTGTGGGTCAATCTCTTATCTTATTCAGACATTTCAGAGTGATATGTTATATGTGTTTCAGGGTTTCATTTGGTTGATGGATGTTTGTATTGTAAGGCAAGCTTATGAAGTGATAGTCAATCTCTTAATCTTTTCTTCTTCGTTGATCCTAACCATTCTTCTCTTCTTCTTCAAAAATACTAATGGATGATTCGTTGCTACTAGCTATGACTACAATGCTCCACTTGATGAATATTAAGGAATGGATTCATTAAACTTCATAAGCTTCATAAGCTTCAATAAACTTGTAAGCTTCAATAAACTAAGCTTCATAAGCTTCAATAAACTTGTAAGCTTCAATAAACTTTCAAGATAAATATATGGAGCACATATGAAGTGAGATAAATGGAAAGGAGACAAATGAAGATTCAATAAACTTCATAAGCTTCAATAAACTTGTATATACACCAAAAGTTAAAATACATGACATGTATGTCCTCCATACTATAAAATGTAAAGTATATCAATCTCGTCTCGGCTGTGTCGCCCTGACCTGAGATGGTGCTATATGAACGTCCTGGCCAACAGACTCGTCGTACATCGTATGTATGTCCTCCATAGTCACTGAGCCACGACTAATAATATCCCGTAGGCGGGCCTGAATAATGTGTAGCCTCTGCATTGGAAAATAAAGTTGTCAGTTAAAGGTAAAGCATAATACTTTAAAACTTTAAAGATAAATATATCAGCACATACCCGAGTATCTGAAACAGGGACCGGAGGAGGACGATCTACCGGTGGAGACTGCATAGCTGAGCCAGGAAGGAGAAATGGATGGCACCGCTCGCTAAACCAGGACATGTAGTCCTCAGATACTGTCCATGGTAAAGGGGCTCTAGTCTGACCCTGAAGCGCAAATCTGCTCGCCTCCTCGTGTCTATCAGCCCAGCGATCATCTGCACCATGGAATCTCACCCTATACCCTCTACTGCCAGAAGCGGGGCGTTGCTCCAAATAAGGGACAATCCTCTGAAGTGGGATCGTCTGAATGTACCCAAACTGTCGGAGGACTCGATCCGGCATATATGCCTCGATGATATCTCATATTTGGATCGTCTCTCGGTACGTCGACACAGCAAACTCGCCCTCAAAATCTAACACTCTATCGCTATATGGCATGAACTTGATGTCCTCCGCTCTCATCTGATCTAACTGTGAGCGCAAGGATCTCAGTCTCTCAAGAGTGGGTGCTGGTGTCCTCGGAACAGACAGTTTAGAAGCCCATATGGCCGATCCATGACGTCTTGGATCCTCTACCGCTGAACAACCCAAGGACGGGAAGTGGACATAGATCCAAAACTGTAAATATTAAAGTAAATGAAAGATGTTATTAGTAAGAATAACAAATGAAAGTTCTTATCTAAAGTGACTAATTACAATAAAAGTTCTTACCTGTAGAAGTGATGTACATCCTCCTATCGTCTTCACCTTCAGTCGTGAGGCATCGCCCAACATACTGTAGGTAAAGTCCACATTTGTCATTTTATCATAACAGTAACAATAAGAATTTATTAGGTATTGAAGTAGAGTGATAGTTATACGTACGAGTACAAGTACGCTAACACGCCGGTGCCCCAAGCATAGTCTCCAGTCCGCCCATGGCCTTGCACCAAGTCGATCAAAAAAGGTCGAATCTTGTTCGTCGATTTATCGACGAACAAGGATGAGCCTAAAAAGAAAAGAAGAAATACAGATGCCACCTCCTCAGCTGGAGTAGCTGGGTCGCGCCGAATGGCATCATACGCAATCCTCAACAAGTCCACTGGTAGAGCTGTCTGGTGACTCCTAGCCTCCACCTCTGATATGTGAAATGTATCACTCAGCCACCTAACCCTATCTCGTGCCAACATAGGTGTGACCATGGCCTCTCCATCAATCCTAATGCCTAGGATGACGGCTACATCGTGCAGGGTGATGGTCATCTCACCCCAAGGTAGATGGAAGCTGCTAGTCTCTGGATGTCAGCGCTCCACAAATGCATGTATGAGGGTGTGGTCAACTCCAGCAAACGAGACGTCTAGCAAACCCATCAATCCACTCTGAGATGCTAAAGCAAACCAGGAAGTGGGGTCCGCTCTATCAGCGTCGGAAATCCATCTACTAAGTGTCTGAATGTGCTCTATCCGCCGTAAAGCTGTCATCGGCCTCCTGTAATCCTCCTTCATAACACAACGAATATTCAATTAAACGTTTTGTTAATTTAGTTTTTGTAAGATAATGTGTTGTAATTGTGATTAGTTATCTACCTCTCCCATCCGGACACCTCGAGCACGGTGTCCGGCATAGCAAGTGAGCACATCGCTGATCAATGGTGCCCTTGTATCAGCAACTACACGGCCTCGATCAACCGGTACAAATGGCTCCTGCTGCGGCGGTACTACAGGATTTGCAGCTGGAGCATCAAAGTCAAAATCTCGCTGCTCGGTATGATCGCCAACCGGTGGCTCTACCTGCTCCTCAACAGGAATATCTGCAGTTGTCTCCATGTGCTCGTCAGCAGTAATATCAATAGGTGGCTCAACCTGCTCGTCAGCAGTAGTATCAACGCGCTCGCCAGCTGTGGGATCTATCTCCCCTGCCTGTACAGAAGGACGGACCACATCCTGGTCCGAGTCAGATCCATATGTCGGTGGTGGAAGAACCTCTCGAGGGAGAGCCGGAGATGCATCTGAGATGCATGGTCTCTGTGGCTGTTGTGGTGGTGGTGTGTCGACAGC
The DNA here is from genome assembly GCA_033239125.1 of Fagopyrum homotropicum. Lineage (NCBI taxonomy): Eukaryota > Viridiplantae > Streptophyta > Magnoliopsida > Caryophyllales > Polygonaceae > Fagopyrum > Fagopyrum homotropicum. Next base: position 139,728,264 of record BSWB01000003.1, on the reverse strand, counting down.
CGAACCAGCTACCTGGGACCTCCTCCCAATCGTAGCCCTCGCGGTGGCGAGACCATCTCTACGAGCCGAGGCCGTGGGACGCCTCCGTCTATGTCTCTGCATGGCCTGTAATATCTATATTTGATATTGCAGGCCAATTTAATTAATTTTCTTTTATTTAGTTTCCTTTACTTTCATTTAAATTGAATTTAAAAGAAACTAAAAGTAATTAAATAAATTATAATTACATAAATAAAATTAGGGGAAAAAAGTAAAGGTAGAGATTTTAATTTAATATATTTTTAATCTATTTTATTTTATATTTTTAATCCATCTTATTTTATATTAAAATGGATAAACTAATTTAATAAACTAATTCCATTTTCTTTTATTTAGTTTTCGTTAATATATTACAATTAAATTAATTAGATATATTTTTATTCCATTTATTATGAATTAATATACATTAATTAAGATTATATAATATTAATATATTTAATACAATATTTCTAATCCATTTTATTTTAAATTATAATGGATAAACTAATTTAATATATTTAATATATTACAATTAAATTAATTAGATATATTTTTATTCTATTTATTTTGAATTAATATACATTAATTAAGATTATATAATGTTAATATATTTAATATAATATTTTTAATCCATTTTATTTTAAATTAAATTGGATAAACTAATTTAATATATTTAATATGTTACAATTAAATTAAATAAATATATTTTTATTTAATTTAATTTGTATTTATTATTCTTTAATTAAATTAATTTTTTTTAAATAAATTATATATTTAATATATTTTTATTTAATTTAATGCATTGGAATGCATTATAATGCATGCATTATAAAGCATTCCAATGCATTAAAAGATGAACAGTGCTCCCACGGTTTCGCAATGCGTGACCGTGGGATCACTGTTCATCTTCTTCGACAGTCCGTCATTGAAGGCGGACTGTCGAAGCTCCTATGCCCACCATTTCAACAATCTCTCTTCAATCAACCTAAAACTAACTAATTCAACAACAATCTAACCTATTCATGTCCATTTCATGCTCAATTACGAACCGAAAAGTGAAAAACGAAAACCGAGCAAAAACCGAACAAAAACCGAACAAAAATCAAACGATACCTCTCTCGGGTCGTGTTTCCGCTTCTGAAATGGCCTTCCTTCGTTACCGTCTTTGTCCATTGCTGATTTTGTGTCAAATGGTGCTTGATTCGGCTATATCCCCCTTCGTCGCCGTCGCTGTTTCCGAAATTTTTTTTTTTGAATGATAGCGCTTACGGGATCTCATTCCGTAAGCGCTTTTAGGGCGTGAAAGGGTCACGCATTCGCAAAGCGTGAACGTGGCTTCACGTTCACGCTTTGCGAATGAGTCGTGCAATACCTAAATCCTGAACCGTGCGAATACGAGTTCCGTTTTTTTTATCACTTTTATTTAATGGTAGTTAAAACTAATTAACCTTTCTATTTAAAAAAAATGTTTGTAATTTGTTATTTAAGTGTAAGTTTTAATTTTTAAAAACTGAATTTGTTTTTTTATTTTCTTTTATTATTTTTTTTATTTTCTGGAATGAAGAATTTTTCACATACTGGAATTTTCACATACCGGAATTTTCACATACCGGAACCGAAATTTCACATACCGGAATTTTTACATACCGGAATTTTTACATACCGGAATTTCACATACCGAAAGTTATCATACCAGAAGTTATCATATCATACTGGAAGTTATCATACCGGAAGTTATCATACCGGAATTTATTTTTTTATTTTCTTTTATTTTTTTGTCTTTTTTATTTTCTTTTTTTATTTTTTTTTATTTTTTTGGAATGCATACCGGAGTTTCACATACTGGAGTTTCACATACCGGAAGTTCATATACCGGAGCTTCACATACCAGAAGTTCACATACCGGAAGTTCACATATGAACTTCCGATATAAAAAATTTCGGTATGAACTTCCGGTATGAAAATTTTCGTTATGAACTTCCGGTATAAAAAATTTCGGCATGAACTTCCGGTATGAAAAACTTTGTTATGAACTTCCGATATGAACTTTTGGTATGAACTTCCGGTATGAGCTTCCGGTATGAACTCTCGGTATGAACTTTTTGTATGAACTTCCGGTATAAAAAATTTTGGTATAAACTTCCGGTATGAAAAATTTCGTTATGAGTATGAACTTTTGGTATGAACTTCCGGTATGAACTTCCGGCATAAAAAATTTTGGTATGAACTTCCGGTATGAAAAACTTCGTTATGAACTTCCGGTATAAAAAATTTAGATATGAACTTCCGGTATGAAAATTTTCGTTATGAACTTCCGGTATGTAAAATGTCCGGTATGTAAATGTTTGGTATGAAAACAGAAAATAAAAAGGGAAATAAAATAAAATAAAATAAAATAAAAATTCAGTAATTAAAATAAAAATTTACATAAGAAACATCAAATATTCTTTCTTTTTTAATAGAAGGTTAATTAGTTTTACCTTACCATTAAATGAAAGTGGTAAAAAAATTATAGGGTATATTTACTAAATAGAAAACTAGAAAAAGGTTAGTTAGTATACAATAAAATAAAAAAGCCTACTTACCTAATTAGCCCTTTTTTTTTACCGTCAAACCTTCTCCATCCTCTTGTTTTCTTCTTTCTTCCGAATGCTTTTTAAAAACTGAATTTCTTTTTTTATTTTCTTTTATTAATTTTTTTTTATCTTTTTTATTTTCTTTATTTTTTATTTATTTTCTAGAATGAAGAATTTTTTCACACACCGGAATTATCACATACCGGAATTTCCACATACCGGAATTTCACATACCGGAATTTTCACATACCGGACCAGAATTTTACATACCGGAGTTATCACATACTGGAATTATCACATACCGGATTTTCACACACCGGAATTTTCACATACCATAATTTTCACATACCGGAATTTCACATACCGGATTTTCACATACCGGATTTTCACATACCGGAATTATCACATACCGGAATTATCACATACCAGATTTTCACATACCGGAATTTCACATACCAGAATTTCACATACCGGACATTTACATACCGAAATTTACATACCGGAATGAATTTTTAATTGTCTAATATTTAATTTTGCAAATTTTAGGGGGCTCGTTGTAATTTTGCAATTTTTTTTATTGTAATTTGCGTATATGATGACGGTTTGCAAAAATGGGTCCATCACCGTCTCTTTTGGTTTCCAAAAGACTTGTTCTTTTTTCCAGTTGACAATGACAAATTGGCAAGACGTGGAGGAGTTGAGCATTATTTGAGTGGAGAATTATATGTTAAAATTATCTCAAAATAAAAGTATTATGTAACCAAAAATAAATAGCGGACGGAAAGCACAAGGATCAAGTGCTGATTGTGCCGCTAGTTTTAATTCAGAAATTTCTGGAATGAAATTTCTGGTATGAACTTTTCGTATGAAATTTCTGGTATGAAAAATTCTGGTATGAAAAATTCTGGTATGAAAAAATTCTAGTATGAAAAAAATTCTGGTATGAAAAAAATTCTGGTATGAAATTTCTGGTATGAACTTTTCGTATAATAATTTTTGGTATGAAAATTCTGGTATGAGAATTTTCGGTATAAAAAATTCAGTTCAGAAAATAAAAAAGAAAATAAAAAATAAATAAAAAAAGGCAAGAAAAATAATAAAAGAAAACAAATTCAGTAATTAAAAATTAAAAATTATACTTATATAACAAATAACAAACATCATTTATTCTTTCTTTCTAATAGAAGGGTTAATAATTTTTACCTACTATTAAATGAAAGTGGTAAAAAATTTGGGGTACATTTTCTTAAACAAAAACTAAAAAAAGCCTAGTATGTCAAATTCTCCAAAAAAAAAATAAGAGGGATATATTTATTTAATTGAAAAACAAAAAACCTACTTACTATCACTATTTTTTTAAACAGACTACTAACCAAATTTGCCCAATAAAATATATATTAAGATTAAGTCTATTCGTGTTATTGGTGTGAATGGGCTTATACACGTTTAAAGTGAACATGCTAAAATATAGGATAATATACAATGATACTGATATTCTTATGAGATCCAAAGTAGTCAATATTGACGAAATTGTATTACACCTTATAAGATGGAGCTACATATGAATAAAGTCCAACATTTGAATAATTTCAAAACAAACAATCCAATGTCTGAGCCCTTTCAAAACAAACAGTCCAACATTTGAACAAAGCCCATTATTCTCATAACTTAACATAAACAAATAAAAAAACTAATTCGGAATCTCATTCCTTTATTCTTATACAGAATCTCAGGCCTTGACAACAGTGACTGCACACGATGCATGAGTCGTCACGTATGCAGTAACGCTTCCGAGCAATACCCTTTTGATGCCGCTGAGACCCCTACAACCCATAACAATAGAGTTCAATTTCAGATCTTCAACAGCCTCACAGATCTTCTCCCTTGCATCTCCCCAATATATCCTTGCTACTATCTTCACCTCCTTCTGTCTAGCAGCAGTGTCGAGGGTGTCGAGAACTTCGATGTCGGTCTGAACTCCATACTTCTTCATAGCCTCAGGGTTTGTGAACTCCGACAGTGGAATCAAAGCTTAATTAAAAACAAGAAAATCAAAAAAATCAAAATATATACAGTATCTGAAGTTATAAGGAGATTGATATATAAAACGTACGAGAGGAGCCGGAGGAAGAAGACCCTTGCTGAGTCTTGGATTTAACATGGATGATATAAAGAGTATCGTCTCGATCAACGAGATTGTCGATCGCCCATTGAAGAGCAATCTTGCTGCTCTTTGAGAAATCCATGGCTACTCCGATTACTCTATCTTTAGCCATTTTTGGTTCTGTGTTTTCTGGTGTGGGTTGTTTTGTGTGTTTTTAAAAGGAATAGAAAGGATGTAGAAAGCACGTAAAGATGAAAGCCGGATCGATATTGATTCGATTTGGTTGATTTTATAACGTGGTATACATGGCGTGTGGAGAACATATTGATTGGTTACTGCAGGAGGATGCTGTACTTTTCTTTTGAAAAGGAAGGGTGTTCATAAGGGTAATGCCGGGAAGGCAAGTTAAAGACGCATGTGGGGTTAGCCTTTTCAAAGAAGATTCATTGTTTGGACGCTGCAATCATCTGGAATTCTTGGATTATTCAACTGTTTCATTCAAGCTCAGCTCAATTTTACAAGTATTGATGATGATGATGATGATATGACAAACTTTTTAGTGTTTCATTTTCTTCAATAAATTCTATGCGTAGTTTATATTTTAGACTCTATATTTTGAACTTTTGAGTGATTTGATTGATTTATATTAAAATTTTATATTTTTATTTTTGAAGAATAAATAACTTTATATATTTTAAGTGTTTAATAATTCATATCTTATATATATTAAAGCAGGAACCTCTATTACCACGTGTTAAGCCACGGTTCTCCTAGCCCCAAATTTTTTTTAAAAAGTGGTTTTTAAAATTTAAAATCTATAAAAAAATATTTTAGTAAATTCGTTAATTAAAGTTAAAATATATTTAAAATATCTTTGAATTTTGTTATAGTAAATGTGGGAAGTGTTCAAGTAAGGCCCATTATTCCGGTAAGGCCGTGCGGCCGTCTGTACGGCCGACATGTGTCCCGAAAATTTTTTTTTTTTTAACGAGTAAAAGTTATAGTTCAAAACTTATTATGGAATAGTTCATAATTTATAAAAGGATAGTTCATGAATTATAATAGAATAGTTCATAGTGTAAAATTTATAAAGGATTGAAAGTAATAGTTCAAAACTTATTAAGTAATAGTTCATAACTTCTAAAAGGATAGTTCATGAATTATAATAGAATAGTTCATAGTGCAAAATTTATAAAGGAGTGAAAGTAATAGTTGAAAACTTATTATGAGATAGTTCATGAATTATAATAGAATAGTTCATGAATTATAATAGAATAGTTTAAAGTGCAAAAATTTATAAAGGAGTGAAAGTAATAGTTCAAAACTTATTATGGGATAGTTCATGAATTATAATAGAATAGTTCATGGATTATATTAAAAAGTAATAATTCATGGATTATATGGGAATAGTGCAAAGTTTATATGATAATAGTGCATAAATTATAACATGGTAGTTCAAATAAATTTTCATTAGTTTCCGGAAAAAAAAAATCGTTTCAGAAAAGAGAAAAAAAAAAAAAAAATCGGGACACGTGTCGCCCGTACGGTCGGCCGTACGACCGTACCGCAATAAAAGGGCCATACCTGAACATTTACTTAAATGTCAGTAAAACAATTAAATTTTAATTTTAGAAAATATCTTATCTTATCTTATCTTATCTTATATATATTAAAGCAGAAGCCTCTATTGTCACGTGTCAAACTACGGTCAGCCCCAAATTTTTTTAAAAAAGTAGTTTTAAAATTTAAAATCTATAAATATATTTTAGTAAATTCGTTAATTAAAGTTAAAATATATTTAAAATATCTTTGAATTTTGTTATATTAAATGTCAGTAAAACAATTAAATTTTAATTTTAGAAAATATTTTCTCTTATCTTATCTTATCTTATCTTATATCTATTAAAGCAAAAGCCTCTATTGCCACGTGTCAACGCCATGTTTCTCGAAGCCTACAAAATTATTTAAAAAAGTGATTTCGAAATGTTAATATAAATTGGAAATTGATGTCTAAACTTTTTTTAAAATATTTTAAATAAATATTTTATAAAAAATATTTTTTAAACTTTTACGGATTTTTTTTACCAACAAGCATATCTTAACAAATTAATTTAAAAATATAATTAATTAGAAGAGATAAATACTTAAAAGAAAATTAAAAATCATAATAATGATTATAATTTCATTCTCCGGATTTTTATTATATAAAAATATACATATAAATTTTTAAGTATTAAATATTTATTAAAATTCAACCCGCACAAAGTGCGGGTAATACACTAGTTTACTATTGTTTCGTAATAATCTCTAATTAATTTTATTAAAACTACTAATTGTTTCGTAATATATATATATATATATATATATATATATATATATATATATATATATACTAAAACACAACCATGTCAACATATTAGTTATGTCATCTAGGACTTTTTGATAAATAATTACGGATTTGCCATATTTTTTACAAATTTGTCGTATATTAATTACATTTTTAATTCAAAATTAAAATATTTTTCATCTCATCATGTCAATTCATTAAAAAAATTTCATCATGTTAAATATCTTACTGTTATAACAATGCGATTTTGTTTGTTACCAAATCTACAACCATCTATAACAACTCATTTGTAGTGTCTAAATTTTTTGGCAACAAAATTATATGCATGAATATAATTAGCGTAATTTATTCATAAGCTTAAAAAAGAGTATGTTGTATAAGAATCAAATTAAAGTCCAAATAATGAGACACTTCTTTATTTGCAAATATTTTATCATCATGAATGACTACTATAATGTTTCGTTAATATATCATTATTAAAAATTCAATATATAAATAAACCCGCACAAGATGCGGGTTATAAACTAGTTAAATAAAAAAGGTCATTTGGTTGGTAATTCGAGATGAAACGACCTATAAAACATTAGTGAAATTTAACTTTTAAATTTATAAATTTTTAGGTTAGAAAGTATCACTATCATGGGTTACAAAATACAATGAATAACACCCAAATTTAAACTATTTATCTTCCTCTTTTACGTCTCTTTTGTGTAACTAAGTGAAATGGCATACCACGACTCTCAAACATCAATAACAAAAATGAACCTTTTCTTGACTTATTGAAGACATTTTTTTTCTAAAAAAGGTAATTTTATCAAAAAAAAATATTAATAAGATGTGGTAGGAGAAGAACTTTAAACTTTGATTGTTATCACAAATTAATATGATAGTGACTAGTAAACACATCTATATTATAATTGTTAGACATTTTTGAAGATATAAGGTTATCCAAAAAAAATAGTGATTTTATTTTAAAATAACTAATTAATGTTTGGCCAATACTAAAATCACCCTAATAGAGAGGGGAAAAAAAATCAAATGACTGAGATCTATTTTGGGGTCTGTTAAAATTAACTTTGACTTAACTTTGACGCTTTAAGAAACTCATATAACCAATATGTTGTTGGCTACATCATCCAGAACCACCACGTCTTTCCTCTTGTTATATGTAAAGGAAGATGTGACGCATACATTGTCTAAGAGACAAAAGCTTTCGCTCTTAGAGAAGGTATTCAAAAGGCCGCAAGTTTGAGTTTCACGACCATTGAGATCGAAGGAGATAATCTCGTGCTATCAACTCTATCAACCATGTGTTGGAAACCGCCATAAGAGACATACATGAATATTTCGGATATCTCCTCCATGATCTTTGGCTTCATAAGCCCAGGGTTCACCACATTTTTAGTTGTGGTTTTATTATTTACCATTTTTTTAGTTGTGGTTTTTTTATTCACCAATTTTTTGATTTATCTTTGTAACACACCTCATCGAAATTGTAATCTATTATTATCAAATATAATGAAAATCCGGAATTTGTTTTAAGAAGATAATAATTTGAGTTATTATATTTAATTTTGTATATATTAGTTGGACGAGTTTCTACTGATAGAAATAATTCATATTAGACATTCTCCCTTCTCCAATAGGGTTTTTATCGTTCCGTATTCACGATTCACTCCTTCTATCAGATTTGTGTAGGATTTGCTCTCCTTTACTTGGTCCTGTGTTTTCCCTTCTCTCTATGGAGTAGTTTGTTAATGCTTGCAAAAGGCTATCTCTTTCAGAGATTGAAGAGATGGTTAAATTTGTTCCAGAAGCGGTGCTTGACTATTTGGAAAAAAAAGGGTAATTGTAAATTCTAAGTGAAGTACAACCCTCTTTTCAAGTGAGATTAAATAAGTCACTTTTACACCTATCAAATGGTATTTTGCGATGATAATATAATGTATATGCCGATTATGAATCCTTTGCTTGTTTAGGTTGTTGTGAGGATTGAGAAGTTTTGTTTTTAGGCAAGTACTTGTAGGCTTTTATATGAGCATGATTAAGTTTAAGTCATTTATCTTGTTGCATGCATGATTTGATGCTTCGAAAGATGATTGTTTTTTGTTTTATGAACTATGCATGCGTGGTGTTTATAGAAATGAGTTATAGATTAATTATGAAAACTTTTGAGATTGTCTTTGACTTGAGTAGTTTTGCCAATGTTGGCGGTGACATTGTTTATCTTGCATTTGTTGTATTTTAAAGAGATTGCATTTTGATATTTTGAAAAGAACCAGATTATTTGTGTTGAGTATTGAGCGGTGATTTAGTATTTGACCATATCGGGCAATTTTCCAATATTATTATGAAAGTGATGTTTTGTTCTTTTATGACAACGGCAATTTGCCTAGATTTATAATGAGAGAGATGATTTGGTCTTTGACCACAACAGGCAAATTTGTCAACCTTGTTTTTTTTCTTCATGATATTTCGCTCCTCGATTTAGGCGGATCATGCTTACCATGGGTAAGAATCATGGTTTGTGCGGCCCGAGGTTGTGCCCGACCATTATAGATGGCGAGGATTGCACTCGATCCGTGATTTCCGTGCTCATCTAGTGGTTGGGGTTTAGGAGGTACCTTCTAAAGTAAAAATGCTCGAGCATATTTTCGTAATATGGTTTTGGATGTATTGGTGATGGATTTGAGTAAGAAAACAAGGATTTACCTTGTTATTCCATTTCGGTCAATTGGCCATTGATTACATTATATACCAGTTTGACATGATGATGAGCTTATTTGAAGCATGACGACTTTGAAATCTTTTTGAGTATTACGAGTATATTGTTGATTTTGAATTCTTTTGAGTATTATGAGTATATTTGAAGCATGTTGATTTTGAACTCTTTTGGGTATTATGAGTGTATTTGAAGCATGTTACTTTTGAAACTTTTTTGAGTATATTTGAGGCATGTTGTGTAACGACCCGTTTATTGGGTGCGTTTTCAATATTTATTTTTTCGTATTTTGTCAAATATTTTAATGGCCTCAATATATTTTCCGAGTATTTTCACGTCGTCATTTGAATTTTACGAGTTTTGATATATATATATATATACATATTATTCGTATGATACCGTTATATTATTATCAATAATATATTTTACGGGAGCAAATTATATATCGAAAACTATAATTTTTGCGAGTATATATTTTCAGTATATTTATGTTGTGGTTTACTTTCGGAAAGTTTCGAAAAATCTTTCCGACTCGAAAATCCTGTTCCGAACTCTTTGAGCGAGTTATTTGATTACTCTTTTCCTTTATCTATTATTTTATTTATTTTTTTTCCCCACTCTCTCCTGGCTGGTGAGCACGCAACCGACTCCTCGCTCTCCCCTCACTGCTGCCGCCTGTGCTCTGCACTTGACCTCTCAACCTCCATCTGCTCTCATCACATGCTCCAACCCTCTGATCTTCCCAGCTCGAAACCACTTGCTCTCTGATCTGCAAGTTCCTCCAACCATCACCCTGCTTTGCATCTCCCTCTCAACTCTATGATGAACACGACTCAAGCAGCAACCTTCCCTCCCTATGTGTCTCCTCTGTTTCAAATCAGACCAAGCAGCAGCAAACAACAAACAGCAGCAACTCCCTTACATTCTTCTCTTCACCTGCAATAGCAAGCAGCAACAGCAAGCAGCAACACCCTCTGCATTCTCTCACCCTCTGTTTCTCAGCAACCCTCTCCCTCCTTACCTTTCCTTCTCTCTGTCGGGTATAAAACTGGCAGCCCAGCCAAACGCCGGATCCCATTGGCCGTCCGCTACCCTTTTGCAACCGCCAGAGGAGCCATCGGAGCCGCCTTCCCCTGGAACCGGAGCCTTGCGCCCGCTGCCCTTTGAAATTCCCCTCCCAGTCCTCTGCAGGACTCCCCTGTTGCAACGAATTCCGCGAGGCTGAGAGAGCCTCCTCCTCTGTGCCGCCGTCTGTCGCCGGGGATGAAGGGCCACCAGACCGCCTTCGCCTTCGCCTCGCCGTCGGAGCCGCTGCACAGCCCAGCCGCCGTGGATCTCTTCTCCCCAATGCTGCAGCCATTAAAAGGAGGTTGAGAAACCCTAAGTGAGACATTCACAGCGCCCCCCCTGCATTTGTGGTTAATTACAAAAGTGACCCAGTAATTTGTATTTACAAATTTAACCCAGATTTTTGGAATGTGACATTATGCCCTACTGTTGTGATATTTTGGAAAATAGCCCAAGGTTAATTTACGGTTTATGACCCGCATTTACAAGATTGTATATTTTGCCCGGAAAATGGTTGAACGGTTTTGTTTACCCTTGGCTTTGAGAAAGAGTTTTACCATTGGGTTTATGATGTTATTTAGATTATCCGGAAAATATAATTACCGATTTTAAATCCGGTTTATGGTTCGAGTTGTAATTTCGTGTTTACAACCAAGTGAGTGGATTTCATATTTTCGCCGCGGAAGGGTTTAACGAGTTTTAACGTTGACTTTTGAAAACGAGTTTTCCTTAGATTTATTTATATTATATATTCCGTTCAAGTTTAGCGTATGAGCTAAACTTGCTTAGTTTTGGTGTTAGGTTTGGAAGCGTCAAGATAAAGGCCTAACGAGTCCAAGTCGATATCCGTTGACTGACTACCGTCTTTTGGACGTCATGTGAGTTACCTTCTTACCTCGATTTAGTTATGTTTAGTATTAGTATCATGCTAGGTTGGATAATCTAGCATAACTTAGAGTGAATACCAAGTAGTGGTTATGAACCTTAGGTGAGTTTTGAGGATTGTCGATTGTTATAAGACGTTGAGTGTTTGGGTTGATCTTGTAAGCTTATGAGGATTGAGATTACGGTTGTATGATCTTGTTGAGATTGTGGAGACTAGAACGAGAGTATCCTAGTCTATATTGTGATGGTTATGACCTTGTGAGATCGTGAGGACTAGGAGTTTGTTATCCTAGCATGGTTATGGTTTATGATCTTGCGAGATCATTGGGACTAGAAGTCTAAGGACTTCTAGCATGTAAGAGAGATGTTGATTGTGTGCCTTGTTTTGACCAGGCGTTGAGTGCCTTCCTTTGGGAAGTTGAGAGTGGTGGTTAGCGGGATTATCTTTGGGACGAGGTAAGTCTTCGGACTTACTTAGCTCGTATTCTCTGTATTAGTTTCATTGCGTGTTTGGTGGTGTGTGTTTATTGTTTATGTGTGTGTTTATTGCTTATGTTATAACATCTAAACCGGTAATAGGACCACCGACTTTATATGTTTATATTTGGCCCAAGTGTATGATAACGGGCGGTGACCACTATGTCCGACCCAAAATGGGGATGGTCGGGAGGTGCCTTGCGACCAGTCCAACAGGTGATGCTGATTCGCATCTGGCCCAAACCTGTTTGGTGAAAGGGGACAAGGGCGGGATCCTTTAAGATTCTCGTGTCACAAAAGAAGTTGAATTAGAACGGAATATGACTTAATAAAAAAAAAAGATAATAAACCGGATTGTGTGTTTTGGAACATGTTGTGTGTTTATGATGCCTTATGTGTGTATGTGCCAATACCATGATTCTAATGCCTTGAATGCTAGCTAACGGTTTTATACCGATATTGTTGTAGATTGCCTTGCAGGTTAGGAAAGCGGCCGAGATATCCAGAAGAGTGGGCAGCCGGGGTTCCGTACATTTTAGGAGTGGGTTTTGGTTGGAGTCGGGTTGTGTTTTATTCTTCGTTTATTATGTTGGTATGCCGTGTGTATGGCGTTTTGATCTTTGGTGTTGATTATCGGCTGAAGTCTTTTGTTGTTTTCCTTCGGGTTTCTTATCATTTGCATTAAAAGGAATTTTGGTTTGCCTATAATTGTGCCATGTTGAAAGATCCGGTGAAATTGTTGTCAGGCTAAGGGTCGGGACCCATTGTGAGGTCCCAACCCGTAGCGCCCCGAGTCCCGCGGATTCGGGGTGTTACAAAAGTGGTATCAGAGCCCTAGGTTGACAACAATGGCACTCGCAATCTTCTAAAGGCCGAATAAGGAATAAACAGAACCCCGCGGGTTCTGAGTTTTCGTTTTCAAAATCACATGCATGAGTCGGGGTAGAATGTACGGACCACCACTCCTTCCGTGGATCTCGGCAGCATAGTTTATTGGATTTTTAGTATATATATGTATATATGTGTATATATGTAGATATGTATCGTGAACCTAGGATGTATTTGGACTATTACTATATGTTGATTATAGTTATGCATGATGGACTTGTTATATTGTTATGGTGGCATAATTTTTATATTGATATGAGTTGTATATGTGGCATGATGATATCATATAAGTGTTGGGACCTTGTTTTGTTGTAATACTTTTGCTTGGATGTGATATACTAGTTATAGCAATGTGGACATAGGACTTATATAGTCATATACGTATACTAGGATATATATATATATATATAGGATCATATGGTTTTTGGACCTTATAGTTAAGATGATAGGAAGCTTTCATCGCCCTTGGACAAACGCCATTTTGGGGATTAGGATAGTATATATACGAGGACAAATATGTTCAAGTATCGAGTTGAGCTCGACGTTCGCGCGAACACCTTGAAGTTCTTGGATTCCTTTTAAAGGATGTCGAAGAGGAGAATTAGAGATGACATAAACGAAGGACGAACAAGTGGAAAGAAAACTCGAGACCACTAAAGAGAAAGCGAGATGGAGACATTACAAGTAAAGGGAGCAACATTAATGTGCGGAAGTGGTTCCAAAGAAGCCATGATGGAAGGACGACGAGACCTATAAGAGGTAACGAACTTAGTTCTTCAAGAAGACGCGTGAACAACGAAAGATGTAAATCGAGGAGGAGATGAGTTCGTTCTAGCAAGGTTAAGGTGGTGTCCATTAAGATGCAAAGCTTTCCTTAGACGTTTCTAAGCATTGGACTAAGATGAGAGAAGCGAACGAAACATGTGAGAAGAATTTAAAATACCATAAGTTAAGCTTACGAGGTACCAAAAAGTAAAATTACAACATTAATAGAGTTATGAGAAGAAGGGCATGGTTGGGATTCACGTGGAATTGACTGATTTCAATTATGATGATAAGACTAAGAGACGCCAAGAAGGAGGAAGTGCGTATAAATGATGACCCCAAGAAGATGAAAGACGAAACGAAGAGCTTTGGTCGAGAGATTTAAGATACCAACCAAGAGGAACGCAAGTGGATGCTAGCTAGGGCTATAATATTTGGGAAGGGCACCTGAAAGACATTAAGGAAGAATGGTTAAGCCTATGAAAGGGAGTTATATGAAACAACAAGGCAAATAAGATATAGTTACCTTATTAACAAGAGAAAGCATGGAATGAAGAAAGAACTAACGGAGTTTAAGGTAAAGTACCCCGAGGAGGGTAGCCTTCATGTGAATGGTAACATGAGAAGTGTAGTAGAAGAAAGGTAAGTCAGTGACATTGGAGAAGGTCAGACACAAGTGAATCGGTGACAACAGAGAACGCACATGTGCGGATTGTCTATTGGTGAGTGTAGAAGGGGATGAGTAAACAAGATTATGGGCAAATAGAGGGATTTGGATGACCTTATGCGACCTTTTTAGGTAATGGAATTGGCATAAGGGAGGACGACACAAATTAGAGTTTTAAAGTTTGATCACGGTAAAGGGGAAGTAGTGAATCAAGAAGAAGCTAAGGTGTCATGGAGGTGGTACGTAAACGAGAGTATATAGAGGATGCAGGGTATGAAGTGGATGATATGTTACCACGGGCAAGAGATAAGTCAAGTTTCTAGACTCACACGGAAGAGACATGGTGGCTATGATGTGAAAGAGAGGACCTAGATTAGGGCAACGCTTCAAGCTTGGAATTACGATGTTAGTGATTGGTGGAGTAATGAGTGGATCTTTTTGTGATTATGGTTGGGAATTTTGCCTGAAGGCATACAAGTGCGGTTGTGAAGCTCGTTCATATATACCAAGAGGTACATAAGGTAGCCAACGAGAGTAAGAGAAGATTGAGGTTTGAAGCTTGATATTGATAGATGTACAAACAGTATATGGAAGATTGAGGTTAGAACCTCTACCGTCGGGTTGACTTTACAAAAGGAAAGTGAAGTATAATTCCTACTTGAAGAAAGGATGTATATGGTGAAAGCGTATGTAGAAGACGAAGAGCTCCTTCCCTATGTTGGGATGTCATGGAAAGCGAAGAAGAAAAGGTCAATTGTTTTGAACCCCGATTAAGTCTCGCAGTTTGGACCCTTATGGCTGCACATAAGTGAGAAACCTTAGAAGATTTTTACAATCATGTCATCAAGGGGGGAGGATGAGATTAAGTTATAGGATTACTTAAATAATGCTACATTGTAGCTAAATATGGAACAATACACGTGTTTAAAGGACATCACCCCAACAGATCAAGGTAGATCATTAGTACCATGACCACCTGTCAAATGTTAAGGCAAGGTTGTGTCGGTTACTATGTTATGTGACGAAAGAGGAAAAGACAAACGAGATATCATGATTCTAATATGCCAGATTGTGGATTTTCCCACTAAGTCGAGCTTGATTCAATTCCGATATCTAAGGTGCCATATGGAATGACACTTGTGAAGAGACATGAGTTGTGGAAGCGAGAGAAGGAGCAATTGTAAGAACTTATTGAAAATAGTTTATTAGATTTAGTGAAATGCTATGGAGAACTCCGAATGCTATCTTGAACTCTTGATTTGAAGTTCATATAAGAATATATCTTAAACTCTTGATTTGAAGTTGTTATGGAAAACACCAGTTTTGCGAAAGGTGAGACGATTATCTTCGTTTGTAGATCGATTACCGGGAACTGAACAAGATGACAATGAAGAACAAATATCCCTCACCACGGATCGGTGATCTACTCGACCAGTTGCAAGGGTCGGTAGTCTCTACTAAAGATGAACTAAAGTCAGATTGTCACCAACTGAGAATCCGAGAATGGGATATTGCAATTACGGCATTCCGGACCAACCAGAGTCACTACGAGTGTAGATACTCCATAGGGGCTTACTGATGCCCGGATGAGATATTTTGGTCTACTCTCGAAGAAGAGAGAAGTGGTATGACAAGTTGTCTCGGGATGACAAACCCCAAAAATGTGAAAGGAGTTACAAGTTTTCTTAGATGTATTGAGCTTTACCAAATTTGTGAAGAGAGAAGTTGTATAACACCAATTATGGTAACCTACTCTAGATGACAATGAAGTATTGAACGGGATAAAGAATTGACAATAGAGTTGTTGAGAGTTTAGAGGGGATTCAATGGTGCAACTGTTTTGATTTACTTTGAGGTGTTATGAGTTTGAAATGTACAAGTGATTCTTCAAGACAAGGTCTTGATTGAGTATTGAGGAACGATGTAAAAGTAATAGCATACATGTCTCATTGGTGAATCGGTGTGGAGTAAAGTACTTTCTTCACCGTTGGGGAGTTACTTCAAGAATTGAGGAAACATAACATCAAAGTTTGGTTTGACAAGAACCAAAGCCAACAGTGTAAATTGGAAGTTCGATCTTCAGGGATAGAGAAATTAAAGAGAAACATAGTGAAAATGCTGCCTTGAGAAAGACCGGATAAGGAAGTTGAGTTCCGATATATCGACCTTTTAGAGATCTTAGCGCGAGTTGGAGAAGTGCCTTGTAAGTTGGCGTTGCCGTCAAGAGTAGAGAGTGTTCACCCGGTGTTTCATGTGTATCAAACGAAAGACAGTATCTTTAGTTGAGTTTTTGCGCCGAGCTAGTAGCTTTGATAGAATCGACGGGTTAGACCTAGTTCTTCCCTTAAGTTATTTGTGTTTTTGGGTGATGTTATGCGTAGTTTGTGCCCTGTGCGGGAATGTGCTACATGACCTGATATATCTTGCGATGGTAGTTTGAGTAGATTGTGTGTATAGACTAGAAGGTTTAAGCCTTCTTAGTTTGAGAGTTCATACCTCGGCCTTAGGGACCGAGAAGTTCGACGCATATCAAGTTTCGGGACGAAACTTGTTTTTAGGGGGATATAATGTAACGACCCGTTTATTGGGTGCGTTTTCAATATTTATTTTTTCGTATTTTGTCAAATATTTTAATGGCCTCAATATATTTTCCGAGTATTTTCACGTCGTCATTTGAATTTTACGAGTTTTGATATATATATATATATATACATATTATTCGTATGATACCGTTATATTATTATCAATAATATATTTTACGGGAGCAAATTATATATCGAAAACTATAATTTTTACGAGTATATATTTTCAGTATATTTATGTTGTGGTTTACTTTCGGAAAGTTTCGAAAAATCTTTCCGACTCGAAAATCCTGTTCCGAACTCTTTGAGCGAGTTATTTGATTACTCTTTTCCTTTATCTATTATTTTATTTATTTTTTTTCCCCACTCTCTCCTGGCTGGTGAGCACGCAACCGACTCCTCGCTCTCCCCTCACTGCTGCCGCCTGTGCTCTGCACTTGACCTCTCAACCTCCATCTGCTCTCATCACATGCTCCAACCCTCTGATCTTCCCAGCTCGAAACCACTTGCTCTCTGATCTGCAAGTTCCTCCAACCATCACCCTGCTTTGCATCTCCCTCTCAACTCTATGATGAACACGACTCAAGCAGCAACCTTCCCTCCCTATGTGTCTCCTCTGTTTCAAATCAGACCAAGCAGCAGCAAACAACAAACAGCAGCAACTCCCTTACATTCTTCTCTTCACCTGCAATAGCAAGCAGCAACAGCAAGCAGCAACACCCTCTGCATTCTCTCACCCTCTGTTTCTCAGCAACCCTCTCCCTCCTTACCTTTCCTTCTCTCTGTCGGGTATAAAACTGGCAGCCCAGCCAAACGCCGGATCCCATTGGCCGTCCGCTACCCTTTTGCAACCGCCAGAGGAGCCATCGGAGCCGCCTTCCCCTGGAACCGGAGCCTTGCGCCCGCTGCCCTTTGAAATTCCCCTCCCAGTCCTCTGCACGACTCCCCTGTTGCAACGAATTCCGCGAGGCTGAGAGAGCCGCCTCCTCTGTGCCGCCGTCTGTCGCCGGGGATGAAGGGCCACCAGACCGCCTTCGCCTTCGCCTCGCCGTCGGAGCCGCTGCACAGCCCAGCCGCCGTGGATCTCTTCTCCCCAATGCTGCAGCCATTAAAAGGAGGTTGAGAAACCCTAAGTGAGACATTCACAGCGCCCCCCTGCATTTGTGGTTAATTACAAAAGTGACCCAGTAATTTGTATTTACAAATTTAACCCAGATTTTTGGAATGTGACATTATGCCCTACTGTTGTGATATTTTGGAAAATAGCCCAAGGTTAATTTACGGTTTATGACCCGCATTTACAAGATTGTATATTTTGCCCGGAAAATGGTTGAACGGTTTTGTTTACCCTTGGCTTTGAGAAAGAGTTTTACCATTGGGTTTATGATGTTATTTAGATTATCCGGAAAATATAATTACCGATTTTAAATCCGGTTTATGGTTCGAGTTGTAATTTCGTGTTTACAACCAAGTGAGTGGATTTCATATTTTCGCCGCGGAAGGGTTTAACGAGTTTTAACGTTGACTTTTGAAAACGAGTTTTCCTTAGATTTATTTATATTATATATTCCGTTCAAGTTTAGCGTATGAGCTAAACTTGCTTAGTTTTGGTGTTAGGTTTGGAAGCGTCAAGATAAAGGCCTAACGAGTCCAAGTCGATATCCGTTGACTGACTACCGTCTTTTGGACGTCATGTGAGTTACCTTCTTACCTCGATTTAGTTATGTTTAGTATTAGTATCATGCTAGGTTGGATAATCTAGCATAACTTAGAGTGAATACCAAGTAGTGGTTATGAACCTTAGGTGAGTTTTGAGGATTGTCGATTGTTATAAGACGTTGAGTGTTTGGGTTGATCTTGTAAGCTTATGAGGATTGAGATTACGGTTGTATGATCTTGTTGAGATTGTGGAGACTAGAACGAGAGTATCCTAGTCTATATTGTGATGGTTATGACCTTGTGAGATCGTGAGGACTAGGAGTTTGTTATCCTAGCATGGTTATGGTTTATGATCTTGCGAGATCATTGGGACTAGAAGTCTAAGGACTTCTAGCATGTAAGAGAGATGTTGATTGTGTGCCTTGTTTTGACCAGGCGTTGAGTGCCTTCCTTTGGGAAGTTGAGAGTGGTGGTTAGCGGGATTATCTTTGGGACGAGGTAAGTCTTCGGACTTACTTAGCTCGTATTCTCTGTATTAGTTTCATTGCGTGTTTGGTGGTGTGTGTTTATTGTTTATGTGTGTGTTTATTGCTTATGTTATAACATCTAAACCGGTAATAGGACCACCGACTTTATATGTTTATATTTGGCCCAAGTGTATGATAACGGGCGGTGACCACTATGTCCGACCCAAAATGGGGATGGTCGGGAGGTGCCTTGCGACCAGTCCAACAGGTGATGCTGATTCGCATCTGGCCCAAACCTGTTTGGTGAAAGGGGACAAGGGCGGGATCCTTTAAGATTCTCGTGTCACAAAAGAAGTTGAATTAGAACGGAATATGACTTAATAAAAAAAAAAGATAATAAACCGGATTGTGTGTTTTGGAACATGTTGTGTGTTTATGATGCCTTATGTGTGTATGTGCCAATACCATGATTCTAATGCCTTGAATGCTAGCTAACGGTTTTATACCGATATTGTTGTAGATTGCCTTGCAGGTTAGGAAAGCGGCCGAGATATCCAGAAGAGTGGGCAGCCGGGGTTCCGTACATTTTAGGAGTGGGTTTTGGTTGGAGTCGGGTTGTGTTTTATTCTTCGTTTATTATGTTGGTATGCCGTGTGTATGGCGTTTTGATCTTTGGTGTTGATTATCGGCTGAAGTCTTTTGTTGTTTTCCTTCGGGTTTCTTATCATTTGCATTAAAAGGAATTTTGGTTTGCCTATAATTGTGTCATGTTGAAAGATCCGGTGAAATTGTTGTCAGGCTAAGGGTCGGGACCCATTGTGAGGTCCCAACCCGTAGCGCCCCGAGTCCCGCGGATTCGGGGTGTTACATGTTGATTTTTGACTGTTTTGAGTGTAGTTGAGGCATGTTGATTTTGAAATTTCCCACCGAAAAACAATCTCGGGTCCTAACTCGCTCATCCTCCACCGCTTCCATTTTATCGGAAACCATCTCGATGCTAACCCGGAAATCACCTACTCGAGCCTTGCCGGAGAAAACTCATCGGAAACTGTCAAAGCCTCTGGTGACATGAATTTTGATCTATATTTAGGCATGCATTTATGTAGATTTTCCCTTTATTTTGTATGCATAGACATACATTCATGACAATTATGCATATATTCACCTATATTGTTAGAATTGTAACACCCCAAATCCGCGGGACTGGGAGCGCTACGGGTTGGGACCTCACAATGGGTCCCGACCCTTAGTTTGACAACAATTTCACCGGATCTTCCAACAAGACACAAATAAAGGCCAAAACCGAAATACATTTGTATGCAATGAAAGGAAACCCGAAAGAATACAACACCGGACATCAGCCGAAAACAACTCCAAAGACCAAACGCCATACACGCGGCATATAAAACAATAAACGAAGGACAATACACAACCCGACTCAAACCAAAACCCCTCCTAAATGTACGGAATCCCGGCTGCCCACTCTTCCGGATCTCTCGGCCGCTTTCCTAACATGCAAGGCAATCTACAACAATCGGTATAAAACCGTTAGCTAATATTCGAAGCATTAGAATCAATGGAAAAGGCACAAACACAAGTAAATCATCATAAACACACAACATTCTCAAGCACACCATTCCGGTTTGTTATCTTTTTATTATTAAGTCATATCCCGTTCTAATTTAACTTAGTTTTGTGACACGAGACCACCGTGGTCCCGCCTCGGTCCCTACTTACCAGCATGGAACGGTATGGATTCCTCCGACCGTCTAACTAGCACGGGCTAGTCACCAAGAACCTCCTAGACTCTCGCAAGAGCTAGGCAGATGATGTCACCGCCCGTTATCATACACTTGGGCCAAAATAATACAAGGTCGGTAGTCCTATTACCGGTTTAGTTGTTGTAACAATAAAGAATAATCACACACCACCAAACACACATCAATGCTAATACAAGGAATACGAGCTAAGTAAGTCCGGAGACTTACCTGTCACAAACGCTCAACCCGAAAATATACCACACTCCGCTTCCCGCAAGAAGATACTCTCATCTTGACCAAATGAGGCACAATATCAGCATTTATCTCTCATGCTAGAAGTCTTTAGACTTCTAGCCCAAATAACCTATACAAGGTCGTACAACTCACATGCTAGGACAACTCATTCCTAGTCTCGATGATCTTGACTCTAGAACTCTATGCTAGGGTACTCACGCACTAGTCAACAACCTCAACAATCATACAACCTCAACCCCTACATTCTCACAAGATCAACATACAACTTAAAGCCATAAACAACCTCACAAGATAATATCACTTCAGGCTTAGAATCAACATCAATCCATCAAACAATATCAAGTCCTCAAAACTCACCTAAGGTTCATGGCCACTACTTGGCATTCAATCTAAGTTATGCTAGATCCATCCTAGCATGATACTAAAACTTAACATAACTAGATCGAGGGGAAAGAGTACTCACACGACGTCAAAAGACGAAAGTCAATCAACGGATGTCAACTTGGACTCATTAGGCCTTTATCGGGGCGCTTCCGAACCTAAAACCAAAACTATACAAATTTAGCTCATATGCTAAATTTGAATGGAATATATATATATATATATATATATAAATCTAAGGAAACTCGTTTTCAAATCCAAGGTTAAAACAAAACCGCTCAACCATTTTTCCGGGCCAAAATACACTTATATTAACATGGGTCAAAAACCGATACTAGATCTTTATCATAAACCGAGATTAACCAATAAGGCATAATTGATTTGTAAAAGCCGGGTCACAAACCGCTAATTAAATTTATTGTTCCATTTATGTAAATAAGAAAATCTGGGCCAAATCGGTAAATATATATAAGCAGGGTTATAAATGCAAACTTCAGAAATTAGGGCCAAAAATGCAATTACAAAATACAAGTTATAAATTGTAATTATGCCGAAATTTATCAACACCCGATAGGGTTCTTTCCATCATCAGCAGGGGAAAGGGGAAATAGGGATTCACAGGCGGCGGCTTGGACGTGCTGACCTCCGGCGGCTGGGCGCGGCAGGGGAGAGAAGCGGCGGCGGAGGAGGCTGCACAAAGGCCTCTCCGGCTTTGACAGGGCGGCAGCAAGGCGGCGCACAGCTCCCTCCGGTGGCTGCAGAGGTGGGCCAAAAGAGGGAGGAGAAGCTGGCCAAGGTGGCCTCTACAGGCGGTCGAGACGGTGGCATCAGGCCCTTCTCCGGCGCAGCTTCAATCCGGCGGCGGGGACACAGTCCAGAAGAGGTGCGTAAGGAGGAACGGTGGTGAAGTAGTGGCAGAGATGGCGGTGAGACTTGGTTGACAGACCTGGTTCGACCAAGGCTCGAGAGGCGGTAGAGGACCCAGTGGAGAGGCGTTGCTGGGTGGCGAAGAGAGGCGACAGTGGAGGCGGGCTACTGGCTTCAGCAAGGGTCTGTGCAGGCCGGACATGGCGACTGCAATGGTGGTGGTTTCCGGCTGTTTTGTTCTTCTTCAGCAACTATGAAGAAGAGAGGAGAAGCGTGGGTTTGAGCAAACAGAAAGGTGAAGGAGGTTACAGAGGGATAGCAAAAGAAGGAGTGAGGGTGAGAATCTAGTGAGGCAGAGAGTTGACGTGTGGAGTGACTGAGAGAGATAGGGGGCTGCTCTCCTCAACCAGTGAGGAAATGAGGGGTCGGGTAGACTAGGGACCTTGTTCAGTAGAAGACTACAAGACTGGGCAAACACACTTCATCACGTAAAGGAGGGAAAGGTAGGAAAGATAATTGAACAAAATAAAATGAATGGAGAAAGGATGAGAATGAAGTAAACCCTATCAAAATATTAGGAACGGGATTTCCGAGTCGGAAAAAAAATTCTTGACTTTTCCGAAAATAAAAAGACGGATACACATGAACGTATTAAAAATATAATTATACTCGGGAAGGGTATATTACGCCTTAAAATAAAGATAATAACTCTAAATAATATCAACTATCAACATTCAACCCAAAATAATACCAACTTTGAAAATTACTAGGAACGATACAAACTATCAACATATTTACCAAAAATAATATGTCTTACTTTTCCGGCGAAAATACGAACTCCGGCGATGACGTGGCAACAGGAATTTAACATGTAATCAAAAAATATTATGTGATGTGGAATTTATTTTTTTAAATCAAGCTAATAATATTTAATATCTTAAAATCATTAAAAAAAATTAAATAATAAATTCGTAACTATAAAATAGTTACGAATTTTTTTATAAATTTTTAATAAAAAAAATAATATTAAATTGTAAAAAATATTTTTTTGTAAATAATATTTTTTTAAAATAATATTTTTGTAATTTAAAAAAAATTTCTAGTAATTTTTTTATTTTTTTTTTGAAATTTTATATCTATTATCTATACTAAAACAGAGTACGGGTTGATGACGTGCCGCGCTGTGGACGCATGATTTTTGAAATTGAGCTCCCACAATTAAAGCCAATAAATCTTTATTTTTTACACTATTTTTTAAACCATAAAATCTTTTATTATTAAAATAATAATTTTATTTAAACCAAATCTATTATACTTACTAAAACAGAGCACGGGTTGATGACGTGGCGCACTGTGGACGCAAGATTTTTGAAATTGAGCTCCCACAATTAAAGCCAATAAATCTTTATTTTTTACACTATTTTTTAAACCATAAAATCTTTTATTATTAAAATAATAATTTTATAGAAACCAAATCTATTATACTTACTAAAACAGAGCACGGGTTGATGACGTGGCGCGCTGTGGACGCAGGATTTTTGAAATTGAGCTCCCACAATTAAAGCCAATAAATCTTTATTTTTTACACTATTTTTTAAACCATAAAATCTTTTCTTATTAAAATAATAATTTTATAGAAATCAAACCTATTATATATACTAAAACAAAGAACGGGTTGATGACGTGGCGCGCTGTGGACGCAGGATTTTTGAAATTGAGCTCCCACAATTAAAGCCAATAAATCTTTATTTTTTACACTATTTTTAAAACCATAAAATCTTTTATTATTAAAATAATAATTTTATTTAAACCAAATCTATTATACTTACTAAAATAGAGAACGGGTTGATGACGTGGCGCGCTGTGGACGCAGGATTTTTGAAATTGAGCTCCCACAATTAAAGCCAATAAATCTTTATTTTTTACACTATTTTTTAAACCATAAAATCTTTTATTATTAAAATAATAATTTTATTTAAACCAAATCTATTATACTTACTAAAACAGAGCACGGGTTGATGACGTGGCGCACTGTGGACGCAAGATTTTTGAAATTGAGCTCCCACAATTAAAACCAATAAATCTTTATTTTTTACACTATTTTTTAAACCATAAAATCTTTTATTATTAAAATAATAATTTTATAGAAACCAAATCTATTATACTTACTAAAACAGAGCACGGGTTGATGACGTGGCGCGCTGTGGACGCAGGATTTTTGAAATTGAGCTCCCACAATTAAAGCCAATAAATCTTTATTTTTTACACTATTTTTTAAACCATAAAATCTTTTATTATTAAAATAATAATTTTATAGAAATCAAATCTATTATACTTACTAAAACAGAGCACGGGTTGATGACGTGGCGCGCTGTGGACGCAAGATTAGATTAGAGAAGTATACAAAACAAAAGCACGTAAAAAAAACCTATTTCACAATATTCTTTCTCATTTTTTTCGAAACCCGCACAAGGTGCGGGTATTATACTAGTATGTAACTAAATTTTAAATAAAAAATCGATTTTTTAAAAAAAAATTATACTAAAATTAATTAAATATGTACAAAATAAAAAATTTTCCAAAAAAGGTTTAAAAAATCCATAAGAAAACAATTTATTTTTAATATATATTACAAGTTTTTTCTTTATTTAAAAAAATTATTTTTACAAAAAATTTGTAAAATTTATCAAAAAAATAGTTACAAAAAATTATATGTTAAATATAATAATTAAATAAAAGAACTTAATTTATATTCTTTAAATATTTTTATCTGTTATTAATTTAATTTTTTTTAAAAATAATCCATATCACACAATTTATCCCATTTTTTATGACATGTCAAAATCCGGTTGCCACATCATCGCCGGAGTTAGTATTTTCGCCGGAAAAGTAAGACATATTATTTTTGGTAAATACGTTGATAGTTCGTATTGCCCCTAGTAATTTTCAAAGTTGGTATTATTTTTGGTTGAATGTTAATAGTTGGTATTATTTTGGGTTATTTTTCCTTAAATAAATAAAATAAAATACTTGAATAATAAAATATCGATATAAGTCGGAAAAAAATAAATATCAAAAATGCGCCAAAATTTTGAGCGTTACAAGAATAGAGATCTACACAGAGTTTTATTGCAATTGTAGGTAATTTGGCGAATTATGGAGCAGAATGACATATCTAAGGATTAAGCCTTGATGCGGAAAAAAAAAGAAGAAATAAAAGGGACCAAGGAACACGCTAAGGTGAACTCTGATACCACGGAGCGAGTTCTAATACCGGCAGAGTAATTTGTGATACCGCGCTAGAGTAATTTCTGATACTGCGCTTGAGCGAACTCTGATACTACGGAGTGAGCTCTAATACCTCCGGAGTGGACTCTGATACCAGCGGGCTCAACATTCTATTTCGGCAAAAAATGTAGGGTTTTATCTATAAGCTGCAATCTATCTTTAAGTTTGAGTTTATCTTTAAGTTGCGATCTATCTTTAAGGCTCATGCTTGTAAAAACTCTAGATGTATCCCTATAAATATCTCATATCCTTTAAACGTTAAGGGGACGCCCCATAAAAGTTGGCTTCCGATGACGGAACACGGCTGAGACGCCAAGGACTTTTGACGGCTATTGGAAGGATTCACAGAATGAAGAGATCTAAGGAAGGATTACTTGGAGTTCAAGGAAGAGAAGAGATTTTTGTGAGATTTTCTTGGAAAGTTATTAGTGAGTTGTTATCATACTTTGGAAACACGTTATTGATGTTTACTATTGTCGAGAAGTCGATAGTGCCTCTGCATCGTATCCGCCCCCGCGCCTCTACAGTGCCGCCCCTGCGGCAATCCGCCCCTACGTATGTCCAGCCGCCCCTGCGGTTTCCTCTGAATTAGCTCCCGTCTTTGGCGAGCTGCTTCCTTCCTTACTTTCCTCGTTCCTTTCCTGGTTTCTTATGGTTTTTCCTTGACCCCTGAGTATGTTGTAAGACTAGGGTTGAGCCCTTAGCTTGTGGATATCTCTTAGAGATCATTGAGACTAGAAGTTATA
The DNA here is from genome assembly GCA_033239125.1 of Fagopyrum homotropicum. Lineage (NCBI taxonomy): Eukaryota > Viridiplantae > Streptophyta > Magnoliopsida > Caryophyllales > Polygonaceae > Fagopyrum > Fagopyrum homotropicum. The sequence continues at coordinate 139,701,742 of BSWB01000003.1, read as the reverse complement.
GACTAGGGTTGAGCCTTTGTTTTAAACTTGTCGGTCTGGAAGAGATGTACGGGCGATCACCACTACCTTAGCGGATCTCAACGATGTAGTTTCTTATATGTTGGCCTTTATATGTTCTTTTTATTGGTTTTCTGCTTTAGCTGTAGCGTGGCCTTATATATAGTCTTATATATATCCTTATTGTAGATGGCACGTACTAGAGCTACCGCTGCTATAGGGCAAGTAAGGGGTCGACCACCACTTCCACTTGCCGGAGTGGACGAGGACGTGCATGAAGACCTCCACTAGCTCGAGGTCGGGGACATGCCCCATTTATTGATCCGCCTATCGCTGAGGCGTTTGTTGAGGAGGTTGTTGAGACTGTTGTTCATGAGGCTAGGAATGGGACCACTACTAGGTCCGGAGCACAGAGAGCACCATCAACAGAGTCCGGTCGAGTATCCATAGGAGCTTCTGCATATCACGACTACGTGCAGGGATTTGAAGAGGCCATCAGGAATGAAGGACCAGCACCAGTGCCGCCAGTTCCCGCGAGATCAGCTGAGGCTTCGCAGAGAGTTACGCAGGTTGTTACCCCGCCTGCTAGAGTTGTTGAGGTTGTTAGTGCGCCATTTAAGGCAAAGGAGCCGAAGCCCGACAGTTGGTTGAAGGCTTTCGACCAGCTGAAGGTCCCCACTTTCATGGGGAAGACTTGATTGGAGGTGGAGTAGTTGATAGGACAGCTGGATTCTGCTATGGAGGTTATTGGTTGCCCCGAGGGACGTCGAGTCAAGATAGCATAGATGCTGTTGAAGGATCAAGCTCATTCGTGGTAGCGGACAACTCGCAGTAAGGTCACCAGTTATGAGCGATAAAGACGGTGACCAGAGATCGTTAATGTGCTGAAGCTATGAGGAGAGACCGTCTTCAGGATTTCTTTGAGGCTGGATTCGAGGATTTACCTATTGTTGAGATCATCAGCAAGTTTCAGGATGAGTTGTCTTTGTTGGGTCCGTCTGCACCACCGGAGAATCAACATGTTTACCTTTTCTCTCGGAGGTTGAGGGAGACAGCATGCTCTTATCTTGTTGGTTTCCATTGTAATTCTTTGACGGACTATCAAGATAGAGCTTCTGCTTATGAGAGAGACCGACCGGGTCAGAGGAGAGCTTCTCAAACATGAGGTCCTGATAAGAGGCAGATACTGGATCAGTCAGTGCTGGAGCAGTTGGGTTTGGGCATAGTTAGACGCCGGGACGTTCTGGTTTCCAATAGAGTTCTGACAGAGGATGGCAATATCATAATTGCGGAGGTGCAAGACTCATCCGAGCTGATTGCAAGAAGACTGCAGTGACTTGCTTTTCTTGTGGCAAGTCCGAACACAAAGCTGCATTTTGCCGTCAAGGCAAGGCGCTATCTCAGCAGGGTTCTTCACCTGCCAGTGTTGTTGGAGAAGGACAGAGATCACAATATTAGCAGCAATAGCAACAGAGAGTTTCTGGTTCTACCACTCCTCAGGGTTCCACTCCGGGACAAGAGAGAGGTAGAGGGCGAGTTGGTGATTCTGCATACACCAGAGATACATCAGCTAGAGTCTATGAGCTGAGGAGTGCAGTTGAGCCGACAACGCCAGCGACCACATGTACCATTCATATTAATGGTTTTCCTGTCAGAGTTCTTTTTGATACCGGTGCTACACATTCTTTTATATTTGATACATGTGTAGATAGATTGGCCTTAGTTACCGTAGAAGGTAGACCCTTCTTTATAGGATTACCCGATGGGGGTAAGATTAGAGGTACACGAGAGGTTCGCGATTGCCCTATTAGATCCGGAGGACGTGATTGGCCTACTGACTTTTTCGTTATGTACTTGGTACATGAAGAACTTATTCTGGGTATGGACTGGATGGATCGACATCGTTCAATTTTGGACATCGGGAGGAAGACAGTGACGGTAACTACAGATGCATGCCCTGTTGAGATCTTCCGAGGATTGGATCTCGGGAAGACTGGTACAATCATCAGTGTAGTGCAAGCTGCGAGACTTATCAGTCAAGGTTGTAAGGCTTTTTGGTGCTATGCCATGAAGGATAGTACGAGTCTGGCTTTGGAGGAGATTTCACTAGCTTGCGAGTTTGTTGACGTCTTTGGAGAGCCATCAACTTTACCTCCACAAAGGAGTACAGACTTTGGCATTAAGTTAGAGCCCGTACGAGACCGATCTCTAAGGCTCCTTATCATATGGCGCCTATCGAGATGCTTGAGTTGAAGAAGCAGCTCGAGGAGATAGTAGAGAAAGGCTTCATCTGCCCTAGTGTATCTACTTGGGGTGCATCAGTTCTTTTCATCAGGAAGAAAGACGGGTAAATGAGGTTATGTATCGACTACCGAGAGCTGAACAAGGTGACGATCAAGAACAAGTACTCATTGCCCCGTATCGACGATCTTTTGGATCAGCTGCATGGAGCTTCAGTGTTTTTGAGGATCGATTTGAGATCTGGATATCACCAACTGAGGGTGAGAGAGCAGGACATAGCCAAGACGGCATTTCGGACTAGATATGGACACTATGAGTTTGTAGTGATGTCATTCGGGCTTACAAATGTGCCCACAGTCTTCATGGAGTTGATGAGCATCATCTTCATCGACTTCCTAGACCAGTTTGTAGTTGTCTTCATAGACGACATTTTGGTATACTCTCGCAGCAAAGAAGAGCATGCAAGACACTTGAGGATCGTTCCTCATGTCTTACAAGACAGGGAGCTTTACACCTAGCTCTCTAAGTGCGAGTAGTGGATGTCTGAGGTAGCATTCCTTGGTCACATCGTTTCAGCGGGAAGGAATCAAGGTAGATCCGACGAAGATCGAGTCAGTAGCATCTTGGCCACCACCTAAGAACGTCAAGGAGGTACGCAATTTCTTAGGATTGGCGGGCTACTACAGCTGTTTTGTTGAGGGTTTTTTAGTTATCGCCCGACCGCTCACTTCCTTGCTGAGGAAGTCTACGAGGTTCGTATGGTCCGATCTGTGCCTGCAGAGCTTCGAGGAGCTAAAGAAGAGATTGACCTCTGCTCCTATCCTTGCTCACCCAGAGGGCATTGAGGACTTTGTGGTTTACAGCGATGCATCCAAACTGGGCTTAGGATTTGTTCTTATGCAGAGGGGTAAGTTGATTGCTTACGCGTCTCGACAACTCAAGACGTACGAGGAGAATTAACCTATCCATGATCTGGAGTTGGCTGTTGTGGTTTATACTTTGAAGATTTGGAGGCATTATCTGTACGGAGCTACGTGTCAGATATTCACAGACCATAAGAGTCTGAAGTACAGTGGGAGTTGAATAACCGTCAGAGGAGATGGTTGGAGTTGATCAATTATTTGGATCTTGAGATCTTATACCGCCCGGGGAAGGCCAATGTGGTAGTAGATGCCCTCAGTAGGAAGACTCCCTGGGAGACGGCGATCGCTAGACTGACAGCTCAGCCACAGTTACAACAAGATCTTGCATGGCTAGAGATGAATATCCACTTCTCGGATGTTGACAGCCAGTTGTTCACCTTGGAGATAGTACCTGACCTGTTGGCCGAGATCCGAAAGAAACAGGAGAGTTGCCCAACTTTGGCGCAGATCCGAGACCGGATATCTCGAGGAGAGGCAACACAGTTTGTAGTTGGTGCTGATGAGATCTTGAGACATCAGGAGCAGGTTTGTGTGCCTTCAGATTGAGAGTTGAGACAAAGGATCCTTCAGGAGGCTCACTCTTCACCTTACTTAGTGCACCCTGACGCGAGTAAGATGTATCAGGATATGAGACGCTCTTTTTTGGTGGGGAGGTCTGAAGCCAGATGTCACGAGATATGTAGCTCATTGTGCGACCTGTCAGCAGGTCAAGATCGAGCATCATAGACCAGGAGGCGAGCTACACCCACTTCCCGTTCCTCATTGGAAGTGGGAGGACATCTCTATGGATTTTGTTACCGGTTTGAGACCGAGTCGAGGCTTCGATGCTATTTGGGTCATAGTAGATCGACTAACAAAGACCGCACATTTCATTCCGATCAAGGAAACGTGGTCGGTGAGTCGATTGGAAGAGGAGTTCACTAGACTAATAGTGAGACTTTATGGAGTATCTAGGACTAGGTCTCTGATAGAGACGAACGGTTCACATCCACGTTTTGGCAGCAAGTGCACGCCACCTGCGGTGAAGAAGGCTGCCCCAGCGGCCTTGAGGTCTGTCACCACCCCCGCGGTGACAATGGGCCGCCCTCGCGGCTGAGACGATCCGCCCCTGCGGATGCGCTGCAGATCACGCCTGATCTGTTTTCGTTCTTTTTATCTTCCTTCCATAGATAGAATATACAACATTCTATCTTATGGGCTGGTTTCCTTATCTTGTTCCTAACCCTAAAATGTTCTTCCTTCTATCTTTCCAGCCCTTTCCTATATATTCCCGTCTTTTCTTCTTTTTCCCGTTTCTTGCTTACGTCTTCTTCAACACTAGAGTGTTGCAGCCTTGCCTTGTGTTCTTGCTGAACGTGTAAGTTCTTTCTCCCTTGTTCTTCATCACGTTCATGTGCTGCTGCACCTTGCTTCTCTTCTGTTTCGTTTTTTCTTCGTTATCACATTTTCTTCTTCTCTAAGGATCAAGCTTGAGCCTTGATTCTTGGTAGAGTGTTCCGTTGTTGGTTCCTTGTTGTTCACATGCTCCCTTGGTTGAGTTGTGAAGTGTGAGAGTGTTGGAAGAACAAGCTTTGGCCTTGTCGTGGTTCTACTGTCATCGAGAAGTCGATAGTGCCTTTGCAGCGTATCCGCCCCCGCGCCCTTTCAGTGCCGCCCCAGCGGCAATCCGCCCCTGCGGTTTCCTCTGCAGTAGCTCCCGTCTTTGGTGAGCTGCTTCCTTTCTTGCTTTCCTCGTTCCTTTCCTGGTTTCTTATGGTTTTTCCTTGACCCTTGAGTATGTTGTAAGACTAAGGTTGAGCCCTTAGCTTGTGGAGATCTCTTAGAGATCGTTGAGACTAGAAGTTATAGACTTCTAGCAACCGTTTCGTTCCTGATTCGTGATACTTGTGTGAACAGGCTTTCCTCGCTCCTTTCCTTAGGGAAAATGAATCATCTCTGAGTTGTTTGTTGAGCTTTGAGTTACCTTCGAGTGAGGTAAGTCCCTTGGACTTACTTAGCTTCATTATGTGTATTGGGTTGAGTGTTTTGGCTTGTTTGTGTTGTTTATCATGTTTATAACGGATAACCGGAATAGAATTCACCCTTTATAACCTTAACTGGCCCAAGTGTATGATAACCAGGCGGTGACCACTTGTCTAGTTCTTCAGGAGACTAGAATGTATTCTTGCAACCCAGGCCTGTAGGTAACGGATAGTACTGATCTATTCCTATTGGTAGACAGAAGCGGAGGCGAGTTTTGGGAGATTCTCGTTTGACAAAAGAAGTGGAATTAATAATGGATAACTTTAAGAAAGATAATAACCGGTTGTGTGCGAGCATGCTATATGTTGATTTTACCTTATGTGTGTTTGTGCCTTTATGCTCTTGCTAGTACCTAGGGTGTTAGCTAACGGTTTATACCGTCGTTGTAGATGTTCTACGGGTTCAGGATGCTGCTGAGTGATCCGGATGGTGTGGTCAGCCGGGGTTCCCGTACATTATAGGACGGGATCGGGTTTATGTTTATGTTGTTGCTTTTCCCTTTTGTTTTGAACTCGGCTGCGAGTCTTTTACGTTTTCTTTTGCTTAAACCTTGGTTTTATATTGAGTTTTGGTTTTCATTCGTCTGTGTCTTGTTGTAAGATTTGTTGTGTTTTTGCTACTCTGAGGGTCAGGACCCATTGTGCGGTCCTAGCCCGTAGCGCTTCGAGTTCCTAGAACTTGGGGTGTTACACTTTGATCTCTAAAATCTGTATTCCTTTATCTGATTTATATCATTCATTATTCTTTGTTGCTCGAGTCGTGCATAAACAACCTGAAGTTATATACCGTTCATTGATTTCGTCATAGTCCTTGTGTTCGACCCTGGAAAACTTGCTTGTGTTGTGATTGATCCGTACACTGCGGGTTCGCTTATTTGCTTTATTCTTAGTTTTAAGACTTATTCTGCACACACTTTGGAGAGAACAACCTCCACTAGATAATTGTCACTATCGCCACCGTATTTTCCGGGAATCGACTGCCTTACCACCACTTTTGTAACGCCCTAAAAATGGGATAAAGTTACAGTGCCAAGAGCCCGGACAAGGACTCCTTAAGGCTTATAAGAAGAGATAAAACAACAGTATAAAACTTACCAATAATAGAGGTATGAAAACCAATCGTCATCCATGACTTCAACACACAAAGGGTTCCAAACAACAACAACAACCACGATAACAGGGTCCAACTCGTGGCCAACAATCAACAAGGTTTAGAAATATAGTCCACCGACTGAAAAGACATATGCAAAATCTAGGAACTAGTACTAGAAAAAACACAAGGGGACCTAAGCTCAACCTCATAGCATAACTCTCACTAGGACCCCCGACCCTCAGAGTAGCAACAGCAAACGGATCTTACAACAAGGCACAGACGAATGAAAACCAAAATTCAATATAAAACCAAAGGTTTAAACAAAGGAAAGCGGAAAAGACTCGCAGCCGAGTTTAAAAAGTAAAGGGAAACAACAAAAGAAACATAAACCCGATCCCGTCCTATAATGTACGGGAACCCCGACTGACCACATCGTCCGGATCACTCAGCAGCATCCTGGACCTGCGGAACATCTACAACGACGGTATAAACCGTTAGCTAACATTCTAGGTATAAGCAAGAGCGTAAAGGCACAAACACACATAAGGTAAAATAAACATATATCATGCTTGCACTCAACCGGTTATTATTTTTCATTAAGTTATTCAATACTAATTCAACTTATTTTGTCACACGAGAATCCTTTCGAAACTCGCCTCCGCTTCCGTCTACCAATAGGAATAGATCAGTACTATCCGTTACCTACGGACCTGGGTTGCAAGAGCACATTCTAGTCTCCTGGAAAATTAGACAAGCGGTCACCGCCCGGTTATAATGCACTTGGGCCAATTAGGGTTATAAAGGGTGAATCCTATTTCCGGTTATCTGTTATAAACATGATAAACAACACAACAAGCCAATACAATCTAACTAATACGCGGAATGAAGCTAAGTAAGTCCAAGGGACTTACCTCACACGAAGGTAACTCAAAGCTCAAGAATAACAACTCAGGAATACTCAAGAGAGCTCAGTTTCCCTCAGGAAAGGAGCAAGGAAAGCCTGTACGAACAAGCAACACGGATCAGGAACGAAACGGTTGCTAGAAGTCTATCACTTCTAGTCTCAAAGATCTCTAAGAGATCAACACATGCTAAGGGCTTAACCTTAGTCTTACAACAACTCAGGGGAACAAGGAACAACCACAAGGAACCAAGGAAGGAACGAGGAAAGAAAGAAAGGAAGCAACTCACCAAACACGGGAGTTTCAACAGAGGAAACCGCAGGGGCGGCTGGACTGAGGCGTAGGGGCGGCTGAACAGAGGTGTAGGGGCGGCTCTGTGCAAGCGCAGGGGCGGCGGCGTGACAAAAAACGTTGTCGGCTTTCTTCTTTGACAAAACTCGCAGCAAGGGCAACCAAAGCTCCAACCTTTGGCTCCAACACGTCAAGACTCAATTCTAAAGAGCCTGAAAACAGTGATACATCAATAATGGGAAGCCAACAAGAATCAAAGTTCAAATTTGATTCTTGGAGAAGAAAAAAATGAGAGAAGAAGAAGAAAACGAAAGGAAGGAAGCATGTTGCAATACAAGAACGTAAGGAGGAACAAAGGATGAAGAACTTACACGTTCAACAGGGTCGAAGGAGGCAAGGGACGGCTGCAGCTCTCTAGGGTTTGAAAACGATAGCAAGAAACGGGAAAAAGGAGGAAAGGAGGGAATATATAGAGAAGGGTTGGAAGGGTAGAAGGAAGGGACGTCTAGGGTTAGGAGAAAAGAATAAGACGGACCAAAAGCCCAAGGATGGAATAAAATAGGAGAAGACGAAGATAAAACAGCCCGTAGACGGGCTGGGCCTAGCCGCACCTGCGGCTGGGCCGTGCCGCGACCGCAGCAACGAGGTTGAGCCGCGCCTGCGGTGAAGGCAAAAACCTAGGATCTTACAGTTTTTAAAAAAAATTGTCAAACGATTTTATTTAATTAAATTTGTGATACGTGATATATGTATACACAATAAAGTAGACTACGAATTGTTGATGTGACATGCTCATAATTCGGTATTTAAACCAAATAACCATATATTACTAAACTGTCACTCATCTAAAATTATTTATTTTAAGACTATTTATTTTTAATGACAGTATTACCAAATCACTAAAATCATCAGATTTTGTGATTTACGATTTACAATTTTTACTTTTGAAATTATCTATTTTTAAGGGCTCTTATAAAATTATTTATTTTTAAGTCGATATGTTTGTCATATTATTTTAGGTGCATTGAATGTTTAATTCTTTAGCAACAATATTATATACATTATAGGAGTAGCACCTATTGCCACGTGTCATTTTAGCATTTAACAACGATCCCTAAAAATCTTAATTAAGTTTATTAAATTTTAAAATTTAATAAAAATTTGTAAAAAAAAAAGTATTTTATCAGATTTGCACATATCCACAAATAAGAATTTGTAATATGATTTTAAAATATTTCAAATCATGAAACCGAAATAAAAAATTTGTAAAAAAAATATTTATCAAACCATTTAAATTTCTACTGAATTTTTTTTGGGCAATTTTGGTAACTAGGCCTTTTTGAAAAACTATAGTAATATATAGGCTTTTTAATGTTTTAATTAAGTAAATATACGCCAATATTTTGTATTTATTCTCAAACTCTACACACTCATCTCTCACGGGTACATTTACTAAACATAAAACTAGAAAAAGCCTAGTAAATTACCTCGTCACCACACTCAACTCACGACACTCTCGTTTCCTTAGGGAGGAAGCCCATAGCCTATTCACAAGAAGATAACTAAATCAACAACAACCCACTCACAATAGAAGTCTAAGACTTCTATACAAATGATCTACGCAAGACCATTTGACTCTCAATTCTAGGACCGCATCCTAGAATCCCTCATGCTCACATCACACTCAACACAAGCTAGAAGTCCTAAGACTTCTAAACCCTCGGATCTCGCAAGATCATAGCTCACAACGCAACTAGGATAACATGCCTAGTCCAAACAAACTCAACGGTAACAACATCATGCTAGGATAAGCATATCCTAGCCCATAACTCAACAACCATATACTCCAATTCTCAAACCTCACAAGCCTCACTAAGTGACCTCAACACCTTAAGTCACAAGATTCACAAGATCAACCATAAAGCACAAATCCTTAACAATCCTCACAAGATAACAACCCAACTCAAGCCTTAGAACAATCATAAATCCTCAAAACTCACCTAGGGTCCCAACCACTACTTGGTATTCTCACTTGGTTATGCTAGATCCAACCTAGCATGATACTAAAACTTAACATAACTAGATCGAGGGAAGAGATACTCACACGATGTCAAAAGACGGAAATCGATCAATGGATGCCGACTTGGACTCGTTCGGCCTTTACGGGGTTGTTCCCGAACCTAGCACCAAAACTAAACAAATTTAGCTCGTACGCTAAATTTGATCGGAATATATATATATATAATACATAAAACTCTAAGGAACTATTTAAAAAACCGATGTTAAAATCCCACTAAAATATTTTGCAAGGCAAAATACCTGACGTCATAACATGATCATAAATCCGCAATTAAAATCTTTAGGGTCATAATCCGAAATTAATCCAACAAGGGCATAATTGATAATTTGTAAACCGGGTCAATAAATGCAACTTCCAAAAGTGTGGGTCCAAAACTGCAATTGTAAAAATGTTGGTACATTATGTAATTATACCAAAATAAGGGGGTCACGATTATAATTAGGAAAGAAGGGTTTCTTCAATCTCTGTGTTTCCATGGCAGCAAGGAGCGGCAAGGGCTGGAGGGGCTGCAAGGGCTGGCGGCCCGAAACTCCGACGGCACGGCCACTTCATGGCGACAGAGGGGAACAAAGAGGGAGGATAACGCACTGTTCGATAAAGGGCTTCTGTTTGAACCCGAAGCATTGACGGAGAGAGAAACCAATGGAGGCGGCTAGGCCTTGGCAGCGTGGCAGGCGACAGCAAGGCGGCTTTGATGGTGGGGCTTTGTTTGGCGCCGGCTCTGGTGGCTTGGCGGGACAGTCTGGCTCCTGCGGCAAGGAGCAGGAAGAAGGCCGTTGCTTCGATACCCGGCGATTGGCGAAGGCGAGGCCGAGCGAACTCCGTGGCTTCGATACCTGGCGATTGGCAAAGGCGAGGCAAGGTGAAGGGAGGCGGCACTGTTTTCTCCGGCGTCGTATGCGGCCTCATTCCCCGGCGGTTTTGTTCTTCTTCAACAGTTATGAAGAAGAGAGGAGAAGTGTGGGTTTGCAAAAACCAAAAGGTGAGGGAGGTAGGGAAGATGAGAGCAGAGGTAAGGTTTGCAAAACAAAAAGGTGAGGCAGATGAGAGGTGTAGAGTTGATAAGAGTTGGCTGAATTGGGAAATCATACTAGCTAGGCGGCAAGATTCCAAGACAACTGTAACACGCCATCAGGGCGAAGAAAGGACGGTGGAAAGGAAAATAATAGAAGAGAGGAAAAAAATAAAATAAAATAAAATAAAATAAAATAAACTAGAAAAAAAACAATCGGAACGGAAGTTCCGAACCGGAAAAACTTCTCGACTTTTTTTCCGAAAACAAAATTAAAAAAATGAATAGAACGTATCCAAAAATATAATTATACTCGAGTAGAATATTTATGACGGAAAGATACTTAAATAATTAAAATATTTAAGCTTATAAAATATCGATAAAAGTAGGAAAATAAATATCGCAAACGCTCCTAAAATTTGGGGCGTTACAAGAGATCCCCTAAAAACAAGTTTCGTCCCGAAACTTGTCACACGTCGAACTTCTCGGTCCTTTAAGGCCGAGGCATGAACTCTCACACTAAGAAGGTTGAAACCTTCTAATCTATATACACAAACTACTCGAACTACCATCGCAAGATATATCAGGTCATATAACACACTCCTGCAAAAGGTCACAACTACAAACAACATCACACAAGTACGTAACTCAACTAGGGGAAAACTAGGTCTAACCCGTCGATGCTATCGATGCTACTAGCCCAATGTAAAACTCAACAAAATATACTCTCCTCCGTCTTCCAGGTAGCCTCATCGGTCCCTCATCTGCCACTATATCATCATGTCTGACATCATGTCTCGAGTCATGTATGTACTCTCTCAATTGATACACATGAAACACCCGGTGAACACCCTCTACCCTCGGCGGCCATGCCAACCGGTAAACCACTTTCCCAACTTGCACTAATATCTCAAAAAGATCCGATATATCGGAAACTCAACTTCCTTCTCGGATATCCATCTCAATACAGTATTTCCATTACGTTTCTCTTTGCTGGTCTTTGACAAAGAAGATCGAACTTTCCATTTACACCGTTGGCTTTGGTTCTTGTCAAACCAGACTTTGATGTTACATTTTCCTCAAATCTTGTTGCAAGTTCTAAGTAATGAAGGAAGTATTATACTTCACACCGCTTGACAAGGCACGTAAGTTATTACTTCTCCCTTTACATCCATACTTAACCAAGACCTTGTCTTGGAGAATTTGTTGTAAACTCCAAATTCATCATACTGCGAGGCAGTGTTAAAACAGTTGCACCAATGAATCTCCTCTTATCTCTCAACAACTCTATTGTCAATTCTTCGTCCCATTCAGTACTTCATTGTCATCCGGAGGTTACTATAAATGATGCTATACAACTTCTCTCTTCACAGATTTGGTAAAGCTCAATACACCTAAGAAAACTTGTAACTTCTTTCACACCTTTAGGGGTTTGCCATTTCGAGACCACTTGTCATACAACTTCTCTCTTGTTTAAGAGTAGACCGAAATATCTTATCCGTGACATTAGTAAGTCTATACAACTCGTAGTCACCATGGTTTGTCCGAAATGCCGTATTTATCAATATCCTAGTCTCTAATTCTCAATTGGTGACAATCAAACCATAAATCATTCTAGAAGAGACTACCGACCCTTGCAACTGATCGAGTAGATCATCTAACAGTGGTGAGGGATAGTTGTTCTTCATTGTTATCTTGTTCGGCTCATTGTAATAGATGTACAAACGGGGATAACCGTCTCTCTATTCGCAAACTGGAGTTCTCCATAACCACTTCAAATCAAGAGTTCAAGATAGCATTCGGAGTTCTCCATAGCATTTCACTAAACCTAATGAACTCTTTTCAATAAGTTCTTACAATTTCTCCTTCTCTCGCTTCCACAACTCATGTCTCTTCACAAGTGTCATTCTATACAGCGCCTTGGATATCAGAGGTGCTTCAAACTCAACCTTAGTGGTAAAATCCACGTTCCGATGTATTGTAATCCGTGATATCTTGGTTTTTGTCTTCCCTTATTTCGTCTCATAACATAAGACCGAAACAACCTTGTCTTAACACTTGACATGTAGTCATGGTATTAATTATCTCCCCCGGTCTGTTGCGGTGACGTCCATCAAACACGTGTATTTCTCCATCTTTAGCTACAATGTTGACCGTCCTCTTTCAAATATTCGTCGTTTCTTGAATTGAAAAGATTTGCTTGCGTCTTCTTACTCTTGTGTTCTTATATAAGTATTCTTTTAACTTAATCCCATTTTCCCTCCTAAATGACACGATTGTAAAAATCTTCTAAGATTTCTCACTTATGTGCAACCATAAGGCTCCAATCGGTAGGATTTAACCGTGTTTCAAAACAATTGACCTTATCTTCTTCACTTTCCGCGACATCCCAACATATGGGAGGAGCTCTTCGTATTCTACATAAGCTTTCACCATAGACATCCTTTCTTCAAGCAGAAATTATACTTCACTTTCCTTTTATAAAGTCAACCCGACGGTAGAGGTTCTAACCTCAATCTTCCATATACTTTTTGTACATCTCTTGTCGACATCAAACTTCAAAACTTCGATCTTCTCTTACTCTTATTGGCCACCTTATGCATCTCTCGGCATTCCATGAACACTTCACAATTGTACCGATATGCCCCGTGGAAAATGTTAGAAGAAACTCCCCAACCAAAACCACTAAAATATCAAACTCATTACATCTTCAGGTACTAACATCATAACTCTAAGCTTGCAGCGTTGCCCTAATCTAGGTTCTCTCTTTCACACCATAGCCACCATGGCTCTTTTGTGTGAGTTTGAAACATCTAACTCAGCTTTTACTCACAAAAGATAACCTCCATTTCATTAGAACGAACATACTATGCATCCCCTTTACGCACAACAACAAAAGAAGCCTCACTTTCCTCTTGGTTCTTCTAGTTTCCTTCGCCCCAATCGTACTTAAAAGTTTCATCCGTGTCATTCCCCATATGTCAATCCCATGACCTAAGAAAGTCGCATAGGATCATTACAATCACTCCCCGGGAGGTCTGATACATTCACTCGCTTTGATCCCATGCAATGTTACTTGATTAAGATAAGTGTACTTAGTTGGCATACTTCCTCACTACTTACCATTGACATTGATCCACCGCGAATACTTTTAAGCTCTTGTTGTCGATCCTCTACATGCCCATAATCTTGTTTACTCATCCCCTCTACACTCACCAGTAGACAACTCGCACATGTGCGTTCTTAGTTGTCACTACTTAACTTGTATTTGACCTTCTCCGAAGTCAACGACTTATTATTCTACTACACTTCTCATGTTACCATTCTCATGAAGGCTACCCTCCTCGGGGTACTTTACCTTAAACTCCGTTAATTCTTTCTTCATTCCATGCTTCCTCTTCTTTATAAGGTAAATATATCTTCTTTGCCTTGTTGTTTCATATAACTCCCTTTCATAGACTTAACTATTCTTCCTTGATCTCTTTTAAGAGCACCTTCCCAAATATTATAGCCCTAGCTAACATCCATTCGTGTTGCTCTTGGTTGGTATCTTAAGTCTCTTGATCAAAGCTCTTCGTTTCGTCTTTCATCTTCTTGGGGTCATCATTTATACACACTTCCTCCTTCTTGGTGTTTCTTAGTATTATCATCATAATTGAAATCGGTCAACTCCACGTGAATCCCCACCATGTCCTTCTTCCCATAACTCTAGTAATGTTGAAACTTTACTTTTTAGTACCTCGTAAGCTTAACTTACGGTATCTTAAATCTTTAGCAAATGGTTCGATCACTTTTCTTGCCTTGACTCGAATGCTTAGGAGCGTCTAAAGAAAGCTTCACATTTTAATGGATTGTCACCTTTAACCTTGTTAGAATGTATTCCTCTCCTCCTCGATTCGCATCTTTAGTTGTCCACGCGTCTTCTTGAAGAACTTATGTTTATTATCCCCATTGGACTCGTTGTCTTTCTAATTGTGACTTCTTTGTAACCACTTTCACACCTTTGTGTTACTCCTTTTTCTTGTATGCTCCCCATCTCAATTTCTCTTAAGTTGTCTCGAATTTTCTTTTACTTGGTTGTCCTTCGTTTACGTCATCTCCAATCCTCCTCTTCGACATCCTTTAAAGGAATTCGAGAACGCCACGGTGTTCTTTAGCACAAAATTCCCAACTCGATAGTTGAGCGTACTCCTCCACGTATGAACGTTATCCCAAGCCACATCGCCGTCTTCAAGGTAATGATATCATACTATCATCTTTGCTACAAGGTTCCATAACTTCATATGCTACAATATATAATAAGAATACGTATACATAACTATATAAGTCCTAAGTCCATATTACTACTAATATTACGCATTCGGCATTCCATTACAACAATACATGGTCCAAAACACATAATCATTCACATATACAACTATACACATAATCATGTCCATCATGCAACTACAATCCACAAAGATACACATCAATTCCATCATGCATAACTACAAACTTCATATCCATATCATAGATACATATATATACATATCATAATCCAATAAACTAAGTTGCCGAGATCCGTGGAAGGAGTGGTGGTCCGTACATTCTACCCCGACTCATGCATATGATTTTGAAACGGAAAAACTTAGAACCCGTGGGGTTTTGTTTATCCCTTATTCGGCCTTTAGAAGATTGTGAGTGCCATTGTTGTCAACCTAGGGCTCTGATACCACTTTTATAACACCCCGAATCCGCGGGACTCGGGATGCTACGGGTTGGGACCTCACAATGGGTCCTGACCCTTAGCCTGACAACAATTTCACCGGATCTTTCAACAAGACACAAATAAAGGTCAAAATGAAATATATTTTTATGCAATGCAATGAAACCCGAAACCGAACAAACAAAAGACTTCAGCCGAGATACAAAACAAAGACTAAACGCCATACACGCGGCATACAAAACACAATAACCGAAGAACAAAACACAAACCGACTGCAACCTAAACCCCTCCTAAAATGTACGGAACCCCGGCTGCCCACTCTTCCGGATCTCTCAGCCGCATTCCTAACCTGCAAGGCAATCTACAACATTCGGTACAAAACCGTTAGCTCATATTCAAAGCATTAGAATCAATGGGAAAGGCACAAACACAAGTAAATCATCATAAACACACAACATACTCGAAAGCACACCAATCCGGTCTATTATCTTTATTATTATTAAGTCATATCCCGTTCTAATTCAACTTCTTTTGTGACACGAGAATCTCCCGAAACTCGCCTCGGTCCCCATTTCCGGCATGGAACGGTACGGATGCCTCCGACCGTCTAACCAGCACGGCTAGTCACCAAGAACCTCCTAGCTCTACGCAAGAGCTAGGCAGTGATGTCACCGTCCGTTATCATACACTTGGGCCAAATAATATAAGGGTCGGTGGTCCTATTTCCGGTTTAGTTGTTATTAATAATAAAGAATAAACACACACCACCAAACACACATCAATGCTAATACAAGGAATACGAGCTAAGTAAGTCCGGTGACTTACCTCGTCACCACACTCAACTCACGACACTCTCGCTTCCTTAGGGAGGAAGCTCATAACCTGTTCACAAGAAGATAACTATATCAACAACAACCCACTCACAATAGAAGTCTAAGACTTCTATACAAATGATCTACGCAAGACCATTTGACTCTCAATTCTAGGACCGCATCCTAGAATCCCTCATGCTCACATCACACTCAACACAAGCTAGAAGTCCTAAGACTTCTAAACCCTCGGATCTCGCAAGATCATAGCTCACAACGCAACTAGGATAACATGCCTAGTCCAAACAAACTTAACGGTAACAACATCATGCTAGGATAAGCATATCCTAGCCCATAACTCAACAACCATATACTCCAATTCTCAACTCACAAGCCTCACTAAGTGACCTCAACACCTTAAGTCACAAGATTCACAAGATCAACCATAAAGCACAAATCCTTAACAATCCTCACAAGATAACAACCCAACTCAAGCCTTAGAACAATCATAAATCCTCAAAACTCACCTAGGGTCCAAACCACTACTTGGTATTCTCACTAGGTTATGTTAGATCCAACCTAGCATGATACTAAAACTTAGCATAACTAGATTGAGGGAAGAGATACTCACACAACGTCAAAAGACGGAAATCGATCAATGGATGCCGACTTAGACTCGTTCGGCCTTTACGGGGTCGTTCCCGAACCTAGCACCAAAACTAAACAAATTTAGCTCGTACGCTAAATTTGATCGGAATATATATATATATATATATATAATACATATAACTCTAAGGAACTATTTAAAAAACCAATGTTAAAATCCCACTAAAATATTTTGCAAGGCAAAATACCTGACGTCATAACATGATCATAAATCCGCAATTAAAATCTTTAGGGTCATAATCCGAAATTAATCCAACAAGGGCATAATTGATAATTTGTAAACCGGGTCAATATATGTAATTAATTTTCTGCAGAGGGCATAAATACAACTTCATAAATACAACTTCCAAAAGTGTGGGTCCAAAACTGCAATTGTAAAAATGTTGGTACATTATGTAATTATACCAAAATAAGGGGGGTCACGATTATAATTAGGAAAGAAGGGTTTCTTCAATCTCTGCGTTTCCATGGCAGCAAGGAGCGGCAAGGGCTGGAGGGGCTGCAAGGGCTGGCGGCCCGAAACTCCGACGGCACGGCCACTTCATGGCGACAGAGGGGAACAAAGAGGGAGGATAACGCACTGTTCGATAGAGGGCTTTTGTTTGAACCCGAAGCATTGACGGAGATAGAAACCAATGGAGGCGGCTAGGCCTTGACAGCGTGGCAGGCGGCGGCAAGGCGGCTTCGATGGTGGGGCTTTGTCTGGCGCCGGCTCTGGTGGCTTGGCAGGACAGAGTGGCTCCTGCGGCGAGGAGCAGGAAAAAGGCCGTTGCTTCGATACCCGGCGATTGGCGAAGGCGAGGCCGAGCGAACTCCGTGGCTTCGATACTTGGCGATTGGCAAAGGCGAGGCAAGGTGAAGGGAGGCGGCACTGTCTTCTCCGGCGTCGTCTGCGGCCTCATTCCCCGGCGGTTTTGTTCTTCATCAACAGTTATGAAGAAGAGAGGAGAAGTGTGGGTTTGCAAAAACAGAAAGGTGAGGGAGGTAGGGAAGATGAGAGCAGAGGCAGGTTTGCAAAACAAAAAGGTGAGGCAGATGAGAGATGTAGAGGTGATAAGAGTAGGCTGAATTGGGAAATCATACTAGCTAGGCGACAAGATTTCAAGACCAATGTAACACGCCATCAGGGTGAAGAAAGGACGGTGGAAAGGAAAGGAAAAGATTAGAAGAGAGGAAAAAAATAAAATAAAATAAAATAAACTAGATAAAAAAAACAATCGGAACGGAAGTTCCGAACCGGAAAAACTTCTCGACTTTTTTTCCGAAAACAAAATTAAAAAAATGAATAGAACGTATCCAAAAATATAATTATACTCGGGTAGAATATTTATGACGGAAAGATGTTTAATTAATTAAAATATTTAAGCTTATAAAATATTGATAAAAGTAGGAAAATAAATATTGCAAACGCTCCTAAAATTTGGGGCGTTACAACTATATATTTTATGTATTATCCTTTTTAACCAAAAACAGTCTTTTACTTATTTCTAATTAATTTTATTTTAAAAATATTATATTTGAGTATAAATTTTACTAACTAACAATTTAATTGAAAATACTAAATTAATTAATATAGACCCTTTAGGTGCGGGTTTTTTTATTAGCTAATAAATTAATTAGAAATACTAAATTAGGAATTTATTTTATCCATACATGGATTTCAAATTTATCTATTATCTATTATCTATTATTCTATTATACATACTAAAAGAGAGTACACATTGCGATGACGTGGCACGCTATATAAGTAGTAATCAAATGGAGCTCCCACAATTTTTTGGCCAATAAATCTTTATTTTTTAAGGCAGAATTTTTTTTTTTTATTAAACTAACAACCTCATATTCAAAGATTGTACGTAACTTTTTTTTGTTGGAGATTATCCAAGATTTTAATCAATTAATAAATTATAGATTATAGCCAAAAATCTATTCTTATCAACATAACCGCCAAAATCTACCCAAATCTTTATTTTTTAAGGCATAAAATCTTTTTTTACTAAACGAACAACATGTTATTCAAAGAATGTACGTAACTTTTTTTTGTTGGAGATTCTCCAATGTTTTAATCAATTATATATTATAGCCAAAAATATATCCTTATCAACATAACCACCAAAATCTACCCAAATCTACCCAAATCTCCTAATGACATATTTTTGTTAATCAACGTAACCCCTACTGACAAGATTTTTTTTATTATTTAGAATAATTATTAATCAATATCAAAAATCTACCCAAATCTCCTTTTTTTTTTACGTTTTTATCAAATCCTTGAAAATTTCACAACACACTTCCTACTTTTTGATGTCGATTCTATAAATATTCTACTCCATAACGTAAAATTGTATCCGCTGCTTTGCTATTCTTCTCTTAACCTATTATCCGTTGTTTTGCTATTCTTCTCTTTACCTATTATTGTCCTCATTGATTCGTTCTCATAGAGGTATTTTGCTATTATTCTCAATTATATAACCCGTTTCTATATCACTACATATAGATATTGATTTGTCATTTTCATTCTTTTAATAATTTACATTGTCCTTCTTTATGCATTTCAGGAATCGTAGGCTTTCTTATTTTGTTGTTCAGTATCATAATTTTTCGGTCACTTCGTAGGTACGTGCTTGGTTTACTTTGTTAGTATATATAGATTTAGTTTGATTCTCAACTTGCCACAATTACACATCATTCCTTATTTTATATATTTGAGCTCTTCCATGCCTCTATATAATTTAGTTCGATTTTTGCAAATTTCGGGTACTGCAAAAATATCTGATCGGATTTTGATTTCAGTCTGTTAGAAATTAACATTTAAATTGTGGAGTAATTAGGTCTCTAGATTGTTTGTTTGTCAATTAAAGTCGTCGCCCATTTTAAAAAAATTAATATAAAAGTCGTGGTCATATAGAAAAAGAAGTTGCGAACAAATTCTCTGATTCATCAATCAAATATATTCAATAGGAAGAATATTGAAAATTGCATGGTTCAGTCTTTTAGAAATTATCATATAAGTTGTTTATGTTTAATTTTTCTAATATTTATATATATTTAAACAAACATATCAATATTTTGTATCACCGTGAAATATTCTGGTGAATTTTTTTATGATTTAAATTTTGATTTCAGTCTGTTTTAATTTCATAGGAACCAATTCACGTTAGTTCCAACGAATCTATTTTGTGGGACAATTTTTTTATAACAAAAATTAAGCCAAAAAATTCTTTTTTGACCATATACGTTTTTTAATATCTATATTTTATTTCTGTTTTTATTTTTATAAACATTTTTCACAAAAGTCAAATTCCCTTTTTTTCTTTTTCTTCACAAAACTTTTGTTAGTGATAAATTAAAAGATTTGTAAAGTATTTTTTCATAAAATATATTATTTTTGTCTTTAATATTTGTTTTTTTTCAACATAATTATTTTTCAACAAAATTTTGATGAGATTTGATTTTTTTTCAAATGTCAATTTTTTTTAAAAAAATTGATCAAATTTATTTTTAAAAATATTTATATTTTGTTTATGATTTTTTTACAAATACTTTTCATAATGGCACAAAATCTAAAGGTAAAACTTGTAAGTTCAAATTTATAGATCTTTTTTTTTTCTTTACAAAATATTTGTTAGTGATAAATTAAAAGAAATATTTAATTTGATATTTTTTTATAAATATATCATTACTTCCCACGTACAAAAGTTGATGTCATTTTAGTCAAAACATATGAAATGATATCATTTTATTCAAAACACATCAAATATATAAATATACCGATATAAACTAGTACATATTAAAAGAGAGTGCATGATTTGATGACGTGACACGCTGTGGAAGCAACAATCAAATGGAGCTCCCACAATTTTTTTGCCAATAAATCTTTATTTTTTAAGACAAAAAATCTTTTTTTACTAAACTAACAGGCTGCTATTCAAAATTGTACATAACTTTTTTTTGTTGGAGATTCTCCAAGATTTTATAGGTCAATAAATCTTTATTTTTGTGCCTAAAAATATTTTTTTTTACTAAACTAACATACTGCTATTCAAAATTGTACGTAACTTTTTTTTGTTGGAGATTCTCCAAGATTTAATAGATTATAGCCAAATCTCGTTTTTTTTTATTATTTAGAATAATTATTAATCAATATCAAAAATCTACCAAAATCTCTTTTTTTTACGTTCTTATCAGATCCTTGAAAATTCCACAGCACACTTCCTACGATTTCTATTCTATATATATTCTACTCCATAACGTAAAATTGTATCCGCTGCTTTGTTATTCTTCTCTTAACCTATTATCGGCTGCTTTGCTATTCTTCTCTTAACCTATTATCATCCTCATTGATTCGTTCTCATAGAGGTATGTGCTTGATTTACTTTGTTTATATATAAATAGTTTGATTCTCACCTTATCATAATTGTTTGTTTGTAAATTAAATTTTGATTTTAGTCTGTTGTAATTTCATAATTGCTATTCGCTGAAACCATTTCGATCTTGGTTCAAACTTAAAATGTTTAACATTTGATCGTATTTATTTTGAAACTTGTTTCGTACAGACTTTGTAAAATAATTATTTCATTAAATCAAAAGGTTTATAAAACATATGAGAATGGATGGTTTAAAATCTTGTTATGTTTGGTTTAAAATCTCTCTCCAACTTATTATGAAGTTTTCCGTTAGGTGGACACTTTGCGAAGTAACCCACTATAAAGACTTACATAAAAGATGGATTACATTAAAAAAGGTAACAATTTTTAAAGTTAGGGTTTTGTAGTCAAGTTTGCTTCAGATATGATTCAACGATCTTTTTTTTTTTACAAAAATCCTAATTAAAATCTTAATAATTTTCTCTATGTTATTTTTTTTACTTTTAGCGTAAATAACTTTTCTAACAAATAAGATCTAAACCAATTCAATATAATTTTTTAACATACATTTTTAAGCCATAATTTTTATTTTTATATCTTTCAAAATTAAAAACAATATTCAAAATTTTCCAAAATTCAAAACAATCTTCCAAAATTAAATGCAATATCCAAAATCATCTAATATTAAGCCATGATTTTTGTTAATAATATCATTAACTAATCTAATTAATTTTCTAACTATTTACATAAAAAACAAAATATTTAAAAATAAAGGCACGACTTTTGTTAACAAGATTCATAATTTAATTTTATTTACTTATTTTTACAAAACAAATCACTCAACCAAAATATAATCTATACGTGACCACTGAATGCTTGGTAAAATGAGAGTGCCTAAACAACACACTTGTGCACCGCCGGTGGTAGAGCGGCGGCCATTCGAGAGCATGATGAGGCAATGAGCTTGATGCTCTTCTTCTGTTGGTGAGAGGTTGACGTTGTTAAAACGACGTCGTTCATCTTCTTCAATTTTCATTTATTATGTGAAACTGAAGTTAATTAGGAGATTAAATGATGATTAACCCTTTTTATTTCATAATTCGAACACAACATTAAGTGAACTGTTAATTGTTCAGATTGTTGTATAGTTTACCCGTAAAAATAGGTGAATTTCAATTGATATTTTTTGTAAAGCATTTTTTTTTTAGTAATTATTGATTATTTTGATTTGTTACTCATGTTTGATTAGTTTCTAATTAACTTTAACTTAATTAAAAGTTAATGTTTATTTCCCTTAAGCTTAAGTGAACTAGAAGTAAAAATGAAAGGTAATGTTTATTTTATAGATTTTAATTAATGTTTTTATTTATTTTAGATTTTAATTTTTGTTTTTACAATTTTATCATTATTTCTTAAAAATTAAATACATTTTATAAGTAATTTACATATCATACATCCACGTGGGCATGAACAAATTTTCTATGACAACTAATTAATATTGATATCTTATTATTATTAATTTTATAATAAATATTTTTATATGAATGATTAGAAAAAATATCACTTAGTTTTGTAATAAACTAATAAAATATTTATATTTTATAGTCACCCGCACAAGGTGCGGGCATTAAACTAGTTAGCTTTTATAAAAAAAAGTTCTTTAATTTCAAGGGAAATTTTCTTATTCGTGTTTTTTTAAAAAAAAAGGATCTCAAATCTTATGTTACTTTTTAAAAATTTTATGGGATATATTTAGACTTAGTATTTTTTTTAAAAAAACATTTTTTTTGTTATATTCAGATTCGTTTTTTACAATGTTTTTATATTTTGATTCGGATTCGTTATTGTTAAAATTTTGTTATTCGTTTTTTATTCATACTAGTTCAGTGCCCGTGCCAAGCACGGGTTTTATTTTTATTTTTTTAAATAAATAAAAATATATTTTATAATTGAAATTTAATTAATCAATTATTAAAATGAAAATTTTTCGTGACCTGTGTGTTTGATTTCATTTATTTTTCAATAAATAAAAATATATATTATAATTACATCATACTTAATCAATAATTAATATAAACTTTTTTCGTGACATGCATCTGTTAAATTGGACATTTAGCAACAGCAAGCCAAATTATACTACATATTGAGTTTCACGATATTTTTAAAAGAAGATTCTGGGAGGACTATGATGTCACCGAATTCCCTCCACCTGCAAAAAAAAATAATTTTTATTAAAATACTCATACTGTGCAAAATATCTAACCAATTTATCAAGCTCATTAATTATTAAAAAAGAGAAATTGTGATAATCCAAAGGTTTAATGGGTGATTTGAGTCGATATGTGAAACTTTGCCCTCTACCCGATCTCCAATTCACACTCATCTACTGCTTATGAGATATTGACACCTATCGATAGATCTTTTCGAAACAAAAAAATAAGCATATGAATATTATCAATAAAGAAGATGAAATCTAAAACTGAAAGAATTACCTTCGATCAATGACAAAATGATTATTATTTTTCAGATTGGTAAAAACGTGCGAGATAGATGAATACTGAGCAATTAGGTGATCCTTATATATAGAAAAATTGAAGACAAAATTGTGTATTGCTTGCTCGAGAAGATTTATATAAGAAGTTTATCCGATAAATTTTGTTTGATTGCTCGAGAAGATTTATATAAGAAATTTATCTGATAAGTTTTATTTGATTCGCTTAAGATTTGATTTACCGAATCTTTATACTGAAGCATTCAACTTATATTTTAAATTTTAGATTTATTTATTACGAAATAAATTTGAGTTAAACGGCACCATAATGATATTTTCGGTTAAGATTTTATTGATGTAATATTCATATTGAAAAAACGTTCGGCTTATATTTTACATTTTAAAATTTTATTTTGTTTTAGAAATGAATTTGTGGATGATATTTTATATTTTTATTTATTAATTAACAAATCGTACATATTTTTTTAAACAGTCTTGATTTTTTCTGACGAATTTAAAATTTAACATATATATTTTTCATTTAATGAAAAAAATTTATTAATTAAAAAACCGTACAGATTTTTAAAACTAATTTGATTTTTTGGACGAATTTTAAATTTTAACATTTATATCTTTGATTTAATAAAAAAAGTTTTTCTAATTAGAAACAAACCGTACTGATTTTTGAAAACTGATTTGATTTTTTTGATGAATTTTTAAAACATTTATATTTTTGATTTAATAAAAACGGTTTTTTTAATTAGCAAATCATACAGATTTTTCAAAACTTCTTTGAGTTTTTGGACGAATTTTATTTTTTTCATTTATATTTTAAATATTATTTTAATAAAATAAAAAAATTTAGTTTAATTTGTGATTTAGTAAAAATTTTAATTCGATAAAACAAATGTGAGAGTGTCACATCAGTTTTATGTCGTTCGTTTTAGTAAAGTATATAGATATGGATTTACGTATCAAATTCTATTAAAAAATAGTAAAAAAAAACAATTTACGTATCAAATTCTATTAACATATAAATTATGCTTTTAAAAAAATTAGATTTGTAATTTGCAATCTGAATTTTGAAAATTCAGAAAATTTACGTATAAAATTCTATTAAAAATAGGAAAATATTTTTTTATAAATTGTGGTTGTTAGAAATTGGAATCAATTTCCCCCTAACATTTAAGGATTTTAATAAAAAAAAATTTTAATTAATTTAATTTTTTTAATATAAATTATGGTGGTTAGGATCCCTTATAAAATTATAATTAAAATAATTAATAATAACAGTTTACTAATTACTTTAAAGATTAATTAAAATGGCATTTTAGTAAATATTTTTTAAAAAATCCTATGTGGCATATCAACAATGTTGAGAGTGATTCTTCATCCTCTCTAGGCAAGTTGTCATGGTATCTAAATTTGATCCATCTATAAATAAGCTAAGATGCGATTCTTGCACGTCCTTTTGCTATTCTTCGAGCAATGACCCTTCTCCCGGCCCACGGTTTCATTGTTGCTCGTGGCCGACGACTCCCCGTATCCCCGTTAAGTCCGCAACTCTCCCTATGCTATCTCCGGCTGTTTTGAGTCGTAAAACGCTCTTACTTATGTTTTAACTTTCATAATAACACCACTAAAAATGCAATTTATTGATGATCATGGTTGAAGCTAGTTGTCGGATATTGGGATGAGTCCAAGAGCAGTGCAAATCAAATTAATAGGGAGAAAGAACACTTTATATAAATAAAATTGGAATGGAGATACTAATGAAAAAATTAAACAATATAAACTTAGTCACGAAACTGTATAATCAAATTTAAAATGGAGAGACTAATTTAAAAAAAAATTAAAGCAGTAAAATTTGTGTTAGGAAGCAGGAACCTACAATAGCATAAGAAGAATAGTTTACCTGGTCGAGGGTGGCGACATCGGTAGTGACGGCGGATGTAGGATCAACAAACAAAGTCACGAAGAAAGATGTTCAATGAATATGTTTATATAGTGAAAGTAAAGCCCAATTACGTACGGCTTGTTTGGGAAGATTCAATAGATAAAGTCTTATTAATATAAATCATCGAATATTTTTACGTTAGAATTGAGCTTTTCTGAGAAGTTTTAAAAAGAGATTATCCTGAGATTCGGAGAATATTAATTAGGTACGTAACCTGACATAAGCTATATATTTATGCTAAAATATATCATTTACGTTCAACAATATAATTTAGATGCAATTTAGACTGAAAAATCACGATCTACCTTAAAAGAAAATCGTCATAATTATTTTTTTAGAATATAAATTTAGTAAAACTTCTCATAGAAGCTCAATTTAAACTTTAGATCATATTTAAAAAAAAATTTTTTAACAATTTATTAAGTTTAATTTTTTTAAAAAAATATTTAAATTTAGGCATAAATGTCATTGTTTCTTGCGTTAGATCAATTTTTTTAAAATATTATTTAAAAATACATTTGTAAAAGTTTTTAGGTTTAAAAATACTTTAATTTTTGTTTTAGTAGAGTATATAGATTTATGAAAATTGTTTTACAAAAAAATTATTTTAAAATTTATTAATTTAGCATCTAGTTAGTTAACAAAATCTTTTTGTTTTAATGACTAACACCAAATTAATTAGAAATGGCAATTTGGTAAATATTTTACAAAAAAGCTGATGTGGCATTCCTCGTTTCTTGTTTTAAAGTTTATTAATTTTGCACAGGATTTTTGAAAAATTATTTTTTTCTATAAATTTGTTTTACTCGTATTATTTAAAGAATTCATTTTTTATATTTAATAATAATTTATATTGGGTATGTAGTAAGTATAAATTATGTAAGATTAATATTACAGTGTATAAAACTAAGACAATTCATTGATTTAGTATTTTTTTAATTAATATTGATAATTAGGTGTGTTATTGGTTTATCAAGTTAATTTAAATAGTATTTAGTAAATATATTAATAATTAATAAATATGATTAGTACTTAATATTGATCAATTATGTAATTTACCGTTAACAAACATTAGTTCATCAACAAAAAACTAAAACGTAATAACATGTAGTAATTATTAAACTGTTATAAAAGTCTAAAAGGAATACAATTATAATTTGGGCCAGTTTTGATGGGTGAGACCCGATTAAACTATTATAAAAGTCTAAAATATGTAGTAATTTGACTGTTGATAAAACATTATTAAATAAATTTTTAATAATTAAAAAGAGATTATCTAATAAGATTTATAAGTCATAAGATCCATTATATATCATATTGCATGGAATTTAGGGTGAACGTTTAACTGATAATTTGATTTAGGTCATCAAATCGTTAAATTGTTATGTTAATTTACAAAATTGACTTGTAAATTCCATAATTAAGTAGATTTTGTTCAATATGATTTTGTTAAACCTTTTTTCATGTTTATAATTACAAAAATTAAATAAGAGCACATAAAATTTTAAAATATAATTTTTAAAAATACTTAAATATTTTGAATAATTGTGTTAGTTTATGAGAATAAACGTTCCATATGCGGAATTGAACAAAACCCTAATTTATATAAATATACTCATGTATCGTTTGTACCTTGTGTGAAACTGTATTTAATAACTTCTTTGATATTTATAAATATTATAATGAAGGTTTTGATTCTTAAAAAGTGGATAACTGGATTAGTTATGCCACACTTTTCTCAAATTGAAGTCTTTTTTTTTTTTAAAGTTTTTGGCTTTTTAATACCCAAAAGCTCGTTGCATTTTAAAATTCTTTTCTTAATAATATTTTGATCCCGAAATCATGAATTTTAAACTTAAACTGTAACTTAGGGCAATATTTTGAAACATACAAACAAACAAAATATAGCATTTAGTTATCAATTGAATATCGTAATTAATCTCACTGTTTTTTTTGTATAAAAACAAATCTTATTATTACAATAATACAAAGAAGATTGACATTAGTTCCTTAATTTATGTGTATATAGTGAATGTATATATAAACAACCATATACATAAGATGAATTGGATCAATTGAAGATTAAGAACAATTTATGGAATTAAATTATTGAATGTTATATAAAGGGCCAACACTTTAAACAAATTAGGAGAACGTGTGAAAAAGAAAAAAATACATAAAATCGAATCAATAACTTTAATCCGTTGGAGTATTGAGAACGGAGTATTGAGAGATTAATTAAACATATTAGAGCCGATATTTCACAATGAGTGAAAAAATTTAGAATATTAAGCTTTTTGTTGGTAGATTTGCAAAAAAAAAAATTGTCAAGTTAATAAAGCCGAAGACAAACTAAGTTCGATGGTGGTTTGATGACGTTGGAATCGTCATTAATCGCCGCCGATAAACATTATACAACCAAGGAGATCGTCGAGGATGATAGAATGGTGTTTGTCTCTTATATATATATATATATAGGGTGTGGTTCCCATGAGAACACCTTCTAACGTGAGAACATGAGAACAATCGTACACCGTTGGATGTGAGTATTAAGGGTTGAGATTTATAGTAGATATCAAAATAATAATAATTACGAATAATAATAATTAGGAATCCAACAATAACTACGAATATTCCACTCAACCAATAATAACTACGAATAATACATTAAACGATGACACATTCGTAACAAAACTGATAATAATTACGAATCTGTTCTCATGTTCTCACGTTAGAGGGTGTTCTCATAGGATCTATACTCTATATATATATTGAGGATTGACCATCGGATGAACATGAACCTAGTTTGGAGCAACCTGCATTTCAAAATATAAATATATTAGTTTTCAAATAAAAAGTAAATAATGAAAGCACCGAGATAGTGGAATATAACGAATGCATAACAACGAAAGTAATGAAATCGCTGAGATAGTAGAATATAACGAATGCATAACAACGAAAGTAATGAAATCGCTGAGATAGTAGAATATAACGAATGCATAACAACGAAAGTAATGAAAGCACCGAAGTCTCACCTCTACGAATATATATACCGCAAAAAATTAGGGTTAATTAGGATTAACAAAACTTGTTGAGAAAGCGTCTTTAAATTAAAAATTAGCTATCGAGATTTTGAAGAAAGTCAAATGTAATTATCTAAATAATTTTCTTTTAAACTTTTTATGTTAAAAAAAAAAATTGTAAAATGTTGACGTTTAAGGATAAATGTATATCATAACTATTTTGATTTGGATGAGATACGTTCCGTAACAATCTCGAAATAAAAATTTGCAAAAAAACCTGCAACTATCTATTAATTTCAACTCAAATAAAAAATATATTAAGAAATTGAAAAGGTAAAAAAAACAAACGTAACAAAAAAAAATCTTTTATTTTTTTTTAACAAAAATAGTTATCTAAAGAACTTGTACTGAGAATAAGTTACGGTTAATCTACTTCTGTGAAATTTATTAAGAATTTAAATTATTCTATTGCTAATCTACTTTTGTGAACTTTACAAATAATTAAATTATTCTGTATCCACATAATATTTGCTTTGGCGAATGCTATATAATTATTTAAAGTTTTATAAAAGTTAAGGAACTTCTTAAAACTTTCGATTTTAATAATTTTTTGTTTTCAAATTTTTGTTTTTTTAATATTTTTTTAAATTTCGTCTTTCAAGAGATATTGTGGGTATTTTAACAAATTTTAAAAAAATTTAAATTTTCAAATTTCTTTAATTTATATTGTTGAACAATATTGGTAAAATATGTTTTTGTTTTAAAATTCTGATTACAAAATCTAGATGATTATGCAATTAAAAAAATGTTGGTTGAGGTTAATTTTCTAATTAAAATATAAATTTTAATAATAATGGTAAATTAGTAAATATTTTACCAAAAAACTGATGTGACATTCCTCGTTGCTTGACACGTGGTATTAGCATCCTTTATTTTATTAAGGTATATAGATTCTTTAAAAAAATAGTAAAAAAAACATATACTTATCAAATTATATTAACATATAGATTATGCTTTTAAAAAAATTTAGATTTGTAATTTGCAATCTGAATTTTCAAAATTCAGAAAATTTACGTATCAAATTCTATTAAAAAATAGAAAAATATTTTTTTCTAAATTGGAGTTGTTAGAAATTTGAATCAATTTCCCCCTAACATTTAGGGATTTACTAAAAAATTTTTTTAATTAATTTCAGTTTTTTAATATAAATTATGGTGGTTAAGATCCCCTATAAAATTATAATTAAAATAATTAATAATAATAACAGTTACTAATTATTTTTTAAGATTAATTAAAATGGCATTTTTGTAAATATTTTACAAAAAAAATCCTATGTGGCATTACTGGTTTATTGACATGTGGCGGTAGTGTCCTTAGTTTTAGTAAGTAATATAGATTCAATTGTAAAATCTTTTCATATTCGTTTTTTGACAAGTTTTTATTTCTTTTTTATTCAGATTCGACTAAAAAAATTGGTTACGTTTTTTTTATATTCGTATTTTTATTTGTTTATTTTTTTAATCATCTACAAGCGTATTCTCCTTCGAGTAATCGATTTTGTTATGATTCCGATTTTTATATTATATGCGTATTGGTTGAATGTTAAATATCCAAATTAATTTTGTATACTATAAGTAATTTGTAATTTTTTTTAAAAATCTTATCCAATTTTTACTAGAAGTTTTGTAATTATAACTCAATCATTATTTTACTAATTTTAAATATTATTTTTACTTTTTTATATTTAAAATTTAAATCTTCTCTTACAAATTTTTAGGGTCTTAATCATTTGTAGTGCATTAATTTTTTGGCAACAAAAGTAATATGCATGTGCATAATTATTGTAATTTATTTATAAGTTTAAAAAATGGTATGTTGTATAAGAATTAAATTAAAATTTAAATAATGAGACACTTCTTTATTCGCAAATATTTTACCATCCTGAGAATAATTGAATGAATATTATAATATTTCGTAAATATATTATTAGTTCATACATATACAAATTCATGACATATTACTAAAAAATCCAATATATAAATATACACGTACAATGTGCGGGTTATAAACTAGTTATATTGGTATGATAATGTGATTATTTTTTAAAATCATTTTTTTTTCTTTTTTTGAAATATTTATGTAACTTGATTAGTAATCCGAATTTGTTTTACTTATATGTATTAAGAATACCCATACACGACACATGTATTACTATTGGAACAGATCGGGCCTAGTGAGATGAAGAAGTTAAGGTCCATCCCATCCCGATTATTTATTAGCCGAACGGAATTGTTATTTTTTTATGAAATTCCGTCGGAAATTGGAGGTGTCAAAACAAGAACAAGATCGGGATTTGTCCTCATTCCATTTATATGTATTAAAAATACTCATGACACGGGTTTCAAGTTAGTTAAAACGAGAAGATTGATTACGTGAGTCAAGATTAAGTTCATGCAACTTTATCAATTGAAGATTTGTGCATATTGAAGATGATTTTTTTTTATCATAAAAGAACATATAAATGAATATAAATGAATATAAATATAATTATTAATTATTAATTTATGATCTAAACGAGGAAGTGCATCGTGGAAATTAAAGAGGAGTAAAAGGGTAAATAGGCTTTTATTGTATAAATGTAGATTAAATAGACTTTTATGTTTTAATTTGTATTAACAAGTTCCTTGTAATTTTGAGAAAAAGATAAAATCTAAAATAATTTAAGTATTTTTAAAATTAAAAAGGAAAATGAGAGTGGTCCCCTACAATTATTCAAAATTGAAAAGATTATCTCCCTTAATTTTTTAAAATAAAAAAGAAAAATGAGAGTGCTCCCTGCAGTTAAGAAATTTGTTTAACATTAAAAAGATTATCTCCCTTAATTAATGTTACTTTTTTTTTTTCTTTCAAAAAGTCGCTTATTTGTTGGCATTAAAATTAATTACATAATTTTATGTACATAATTTGCGTGCGAAATTATGTACATAAATTGCGTGCAAAATTATGTATATAAAATTATGTACATAAATTGTGGGGACCACTCTTATTTTTCTTATTTTATTAAAAAACAGCCATATTAATTATGAGATTAATCTTTTTAATGAGAGTGGTCCCTACAATTAATATTCACTTATATTTTTAATTTAGTTTATCTTTTAAATTTTTAATAGTTATTTATTCTCTTTTTTAATTAAATCTTTTTAATGAGAGTGATCCCATAATTAATAACCTCTTTATTACACTATTACACATGCAGCTGCTTTATAATTTAATTTAATTTTATTTTTAGAGAAAAATTGGAGTACCTCACCAATTTTTTCATTAAAGAGGGGGTTTACACTTCAGTAATGTTTAAAAAAGGGGCATAAGGTTTCGAACTAAAAACTCTAGGGTTTCTTCTGTCTCACAAATCCCTTGAAGACTTTGGGAAGATTTGGGACAGTCTTAATTAAAAAAGAAAACATTCGACGATTGCGATTCAGATAAGGGATTAGAGGAAAGAATGGAAGGTCCGATCAATGGAGGATTGCTATACCATGAGGTTCAGGAGTCCAAGCTATGCGCAGTACATTGTGTTAACACCGTTCTTCAAGGCCCCTTCTTCTCCGAGTTCGATTTGGCTGCACTTGCGGTTGATCTTGATCGATCGGAGCGCCAAGTGCTGATGGAAGGTCACGCTGGCGGTGGCGGTGGCGACAGTGGCATTGTCGGAGTTAGTGATGTGGCATTTGACCCTCAAGAATCTCATAACGTTTCCATGGTTGGAGATTTTAGTATTCAGGCGAGTTACCTATATCCTTAGCTTTTTTTTCGCGATTGGATGATTGCCATAATTGATTTATACTTGAATTTCAGGTCGGAGTTTTACATTTGTAGAATATGGCTCTTTTATTCCAATCTTGTTCTTTTCGTTTGATTATTGGTCTGGCCGTCTGGGTAATCGGATGAGTGGTTTCTTGATTTTGTTGGGGGTGCTCAACGTCTTTGTGTTTTTCAATCTTTACTATTAGTATTTTTGGGTTGATGACTTTAATGATGAAAAATTTATGCTGGAGGAATTTGAATTTTGATTCACAAACTAATGTGGAAATATTGGTCAGATCTTAGTACATTCTTTGGTTATTATTGTTTCTGCTAACTTTAGGCTCTTCTAAAAGTCAATCGCCTTGTTTTCTTGTAGGAAGACCCTATGAAAGTGTGATTTCCTTATTAGTAATAACGGAACTTAGTTTCTTATGTGAATAAAAACATTCTTATCAGACTTAGTAATTAGCCATACCGATATGGTGTGTACATCCAAAGAATCGAGAGGCAACTTAACCAGGCAGATCCAAAGAGATTGAGTGATTGGCGAGGGCCAGATATGTAAAGATTCATCTTAGATGATGCACAATTATGATAATTAGTACAGAATTAGGAACAAGTTCTGTACCATGACTTGTTAGAAACAATACCGATGAATGCTTAAAACAAACTCTCCTTAGGAGGGAGACTGGAGGTTGGAGGCCTAAGGCACCATGAACAAATGTGTTATTGGACCTGTGTGAGGCAGTTTCGGTCCGGATAATGGGATAAGGTGTAGAGAAGTGTGTGAGTGTGCTTAAGAAATGTTTGTATGGATTGACACTATCTAAATAAGGTATAGGGTTAAAAAAGAGTGTAAATGAAAATAAATGAGAAGTAGGAGAATAGTTCCAAGGAAAATCATCCAACTGAAATAAATGTCAGAATTTTCTATTGCTAGATCCAACTCCTCCCGTTTGTTAATTGGTCCATACAACTTATACAACTTTCGTCGTTTGTTCGCTTGATCTTTTCTCTAGACATCTTATATCAAGAAGTTCTATTTTCATCATTCATGAGAAGAGACAATCTCTCACAAGAACAATGCAAACTAGGTATTAAGCAAACAAAGGGTGGGAATAAATAACGAAAGGATTATATCAAACTATATACAAATCACTCGAGCCTTTTTCTTGTTGTATTTAATTATGTGAATTTAGTTTAGGTAGGGTTAAGTTACAGGAACAATTCAAAATAGGTATGAATAGAGCAAACAAAGGGTCAGAATAAAAAAAGATTATATCAAACTATATATGAACTGCCCAAGTCTCTAGTCATATTTCATTAAGTGATTTTTGTTTCAGTAGGGCGAAGTGATAGGAAGCAATGAAGCATGCAAAATAGGTATGAATAAAGCAAACAAAGGGTGAGAATAAAAAGAAAGTATTATATCAAACTATATACGAATTGCTCAACTGCTCAAGTCTTTCTTGTTGTATTTAATTAAGTGAGTTTTGTTTTATTAGGGAGAAGTCATAGGAACATTTCAAAATAGGTACGAATAGAGAAACAACGGTGGAATAGAAAAAAAAAAAAAAAAAAAGGACGGTATCAAATTATATATGAACCGCTTAAGTCTCTTTCTTGTTGCATTGTTTTAGTAGGGTGAAGCAATAGGAACAATGCAGAATAGGTCTGGATAACAAAGGAAGGGGATAAAAAAGGAAGCATTACATCAAGTTATATATGAACCGCTCAAGTCTCTTTCTTGTTGTATTCAATTAATTAAATTTGTTTCATTAGGGTGAAGTTCTTTTAAAACCTACGCCTTCTTTAAAATATCATAAATGATTTCTTTCTTGTTGTATTCAATTAAGTAAATTTTGTTTCATTAGGGCAAAGTTCTTTTAAAACCTACTTCAAATATCATAAATAGTTTTGTTAGGTTGGGCTCCTCTTATAAGAAAATATAGAAAAATGGGAACATTTAAATAAGTTTGATACTTTATGGGATCATTAAACCAACTTTCCGAAGATCTATTCCTTCTCTTTGGGACCGAACATCAATTGCAACAATTTGATAGGCAGCTCATTGGGATATATTATATGAATAATACCCTAGAAAGTTAGAAACGCATTAGTATACTAGTATTCTCCCTGTATATAGCTCAAGAAAAATGATTTTTTATTTTTTATTTTTTTTCATGTTATATTTTATATATAATTCTAGTGACAAATAGTTCCACAAATCATCGAATAATTAGGCTAAGAATTAAGTACCCTATTGCTCTTATTCTTCTCTCGAAAAAAATAATCATACAAATACTGTTGAATACCTCTCAAAAGAAACATTTCATTTATTGAGTGGTCTGTAACCCTCTTTGTTTGGACTTATATAAACCTCTATTGGAATTTTTTACTTTTATCCTGTTGTTGATACAATTGGTAATGAAAAGGGCCTTTCCTTGTTTTGTAATCTCTTTGCTTTGAATCGTCAGGCTTGTACATTCCTTTGTTGAACTTTAAACCTTTCAAAATGGCAGCAACATGCCCTTTTTGAAATTGTATTTTAAAGAAAATAATCATACAAATACTTGATATTCTCACAATATATTTTTCTGTCAAAAATATATTTGCGAAGCTGTTCTAAATTTTTAGATTTCATACTAACCCTATATACTTGCTCTTAAGAAATGACTCTATACTTTTTATTTGAGATCCATTGATTTATCATTTATACATTTGGTGTGTGCTTCTTATCTCATTATCATGCTTTAAGAATGTTGCAGATTCATGAATGTTATATCTTAGGCAATGAGTTGAGCCACTAATGTAATGAATATAAATATCGCAGATTTAGAATACGAAGGATTGTGTCTCATATTGTTGAGGCGCAATTTTGCGTTGCTCAGCTGTACGCTCTAGGACCCTTAGTGCTTGAGAGAATATTTAACTTTGAACAATCAACCTATTAGACGGTCAAAGTTCTTACATTCATCCGAGATGTTTGATACATGTACAAACTTTTTCAGTTAGGCAAAAATGAAGAGGCATACTTGGATGATCTATTCTGAAATCTGTATATGGTTTTGAGCCTTAGGGTATATTATTTTGACTTGTTGAAACATTGCACATGAAATAAATCATACTTGGATGACGTATTCTCTCTAAACATGTTGAACGGGATCAGCATTCTCCGGATTATGCTTACCTTTTAACTGATTTGGATACCATTGAGGTGCAATTTTGGTTTCTTCCACATTGTTGCTTGTCATACTAATAATCTGTTTAGCAGGTCAAGGAAATGATCTTTGCTATTTTATCCACTTAATAGCCATCTAAGTATTTTCCTTTCCTTTCAGGTTTTACAGAAGGCTTTAGAGGTATGGGATCTGCAGGTCATTCCTCTCAACTCCCCTGTGGCCGAGCCTGCCCAAATTGATCCGGAGCTTGAGAGTGCATTCATCTGCCACCTGCAAGATCACTGGTACTGCATAAGGAAGGTGAATGGAGAATGGTACAATTTTGACAGCCTGTATGCTGCACCCCAACACCTCTCCAAATTTTACCTCTCTGTATATCTGGACTCTCTCAGGCGCTCGGGTTGGAGTATTTTCCTGGTCCGAGGTAACTTCCCGAAAGAGTGCCCTCTCATCTCTTCTGAGGCCGCCAATGGATACGGGCAATGGCTGACCCCGGAAGACGCTGCTAGAATACTGAAAGCCTGCAACAGTTCAAAGGGGGAGGTCTCGTCTTCTTCTGCTCGTGAACCACTACAGGGCTTGGATCAATTTGAAGCGTACAGTGCAGCTGAGATTTCTGCCATGGAAGACGACGATTTGAATGCTGCAATTTCTGCAAGCTTAATGGATTCGTTCCCTGCTGCGACGTCAAGGGAAGCCAGTGATCTTCCACCGAGCAATCAGACTGAAGAGCCCAAGAATGCATGACAAATTTGATCCGGCCAAAGAACCTCATACTTTTATTTAATTTTGCTTTGATACAATTGTGAATGGACAGGTATTTTTGGCTTTTGGTACATTTCTAAGCTTCTAAGTTCCATTTTGAATGTTGTATAAACCTGTAGCAATAATGCGCTTTATTGCTCTGCAATGTTGAAGGAAAAATTGCCCTCTTTTTTTTGTTAGTGCACTTAAAAATTAGGTGTATTTAGAATTGTTCGTTCTGTCAGAGAGGATAGGGAAATGATATATAGTCATGTTAAAGTTGATCAATTATCTCTTGCATATTATCAGATTTCTTGTTGCACAGACATCAAATAAAATTGGGGGTGCAGGATCAATAATCTCAATAGTGGAATAATAGTGGGAGGTTTTGAATAGTGGAATAATAGTGGGACTATTTCTATGGACTATTTCTATTGTCAATTGGTCTTGGGGGAAGAGTATTTTTTAGGATTATTTTCAGATGATCAACTCTCTGCATTGGACCCGATTTTATCGGATTTATCCTGAAAATAATTGACAATAGAAGTAGTTTAACTGAATTTGCACAAAATATAGAGGTACCACTTATTGTTTTTTAAGAAAAGGAAAACTGTTCGTGTTGACTTTTGTGTTTTTTGTTTGATAACTATTTTTATGTAAAATAGTGAATTTTCCTTTTGTAGAAAGCAAAATATTAGAACATATAAATACTAGATATTCAAAACCTCCTACTCTTATTCCACAGTTGAGATTATTTTTCCTTCCACCCTAATTTTATTTGATATGTCTAACTACTCGGTGCAACAAGAAATATGATAATATACCGGGGATAATTGGTCAACTTTATCATGTCTATATGTCATTTTTCTATCCTCTCTGACAGAACGGGCAATTCTAAGTACACCTTATTTTTAAGGACACTAACAAGAAAATGAGGGCAATTTTTCCTTCAACATTGTAGAGCAATAAAGCACATTATTGCTACAAGTTTATACAACATTCAAAATGGAACTTAGAAGCTTAGAAATGTACCAAAAGCCAAAAATACCTGTCCATTCACAATTGTATCAAAGCAAAATTAAATAAAAAGTATGAGGTTCTTCGGCCGGATCAAATTTGTCATGCATTCTTGGGCTCTTCAGTCTGATTGCTCGGTGGAAGATCACTGGCTTCCCTTGACGTCGCAGCAGGGAACGAATCCATTAAGCTTGCAGAAATTGCAGCATTCAAATCGTCGTCTTCCATGGCAAATATCTCAGCTGCACTGTACGCTTCAAATTGATCCAAGTCCTGTAGTGGTTCACGAGCAGAAGAAGACGAGACCTCCCCCTTTGAATTGTTGCAGGCTTTCAGTATTCTAGCAGCGTCTTCCGGGGTCAGCCATTGCCCGTATCCATTGGCGGCCTTAGAGGAGATGTGAGGGCACTCTTTCGCGAAGTTACCTCGGACCAGGAAATACTCCAACCCGAGCGCCCTGAGAGAGTCCAGATATACAGAGAGGTAAAATTTGGAGTGGTGTTGGGGTGCAGCGTACAGGCTGTCAAAGTTGTACCATTCACCTTCCTTATGCAATACGGTGATCTTGCCGGTGGCAGATGAATGCATTCTCAAGCTCCGGATCAATTTGGGCAGGCTCGGCCACAGGGGAGTTGAGAGGAATGACCTGCAGATCCCATACCTCTAAAGCCTTCTGTAAAACCTGAAAGGAAAGGAAAATACTTAGATGGCTATTAAGTGGATAAAATAGCAAAGATCATTTCCTTGACCTGCTAAACAGATTATTAGTATGACAAGCAACGATGTGGAACGTGCTCCCTAATCACGAATTCTTCAAACAAATGGGACAATCGTGAATCTCCCAACGGTGAAACGTGCTCCCTCTACTGTGTTCAAAGACAATCTCTCTACGCATGCATCAAAAATAAAAGAGTGCGTAACACTGGTATCAAACAACACTCTATCAGGTGAATCTTTAATCAATATGATACTTGTAGCCGCCGGTGCTGCTGGCTCAGCAGTGTTCCTCAGCTCAAACACTCGGGCTTGTCCTCCTCTCGTATCAACTGTACTGCCACCACGTCCTCGACAAAGAGATGTATAACCTGGCCCATCAACCTGACCCAACAGTGCCAATATCATGGGATACAGGGATGATCTATAACCTGGCTCATCAGCCTTTTTATTCCATGCCAGTGGAGCCCAGCACCTAGGTGGCATCCTTCAGCTTGTTTTTCTCTCTCTTCACGTTGCAGGTTCCTTCTCCCTCTCCCCTCCTAACTAACCGTAAGCCTTATCTTGAACCCTAACTGAAGACTGAGAGTAAAGTCATAACCGTCGACCTTGAAAGCTTCTCTCCCCAGGCGTAGCAACAATGGGTTGGTCTTCCATCTGCCGATCACTGGAGCAGGTTCACATCGCCAAGGAGTCATCGTCATCATTATCGTCGTCGTTTGTAGGGACCGCCTGAACCAAGGTAAACATTTATGCGTTCTTGTTTGGATCTGTACGTATGTAAGGTAGATAGGAGAGTAAGATTGATATTGGACTATAGGGTACTCCACCAGCCTGAGTTGGAAACGGGCGCCGACACCTTCCTGCCTTCCTCTTCCGACACAACCTACAAGCAGGCCGATCGCAGCTTCACCCTTCTAGTTGCCGGGTAAGCTCCTTGTGAATCCTTGTCTGGTGTTGTTCATGCTGGGGCGGGGTAGGTTAGAGATAGGTTTTTCAGTCTCTTGAGTTTCAAACTTGAGACCTCCATGATAGTATAGTGACGAGAGTGCTGGCAGAGAGAATTGAAATTAGGATCTCTTGCCTCTTTCATTTTTTTCTTCTTCCAGAATTTAGATTGTAAACTAGTGACTTTGACTTTAGGAATGAGTTTCAATACTTTAGATTGATCATTCACCGGTGAATTTTGATATGTTATAGGTGGATATGTGTAGTTTGGTATATTAAAATTTGGGAACGATCCAACGGTTAGATTTGGAATTGTGATGTTTCAAAGTAGAGTAGTTGTGCAATTTTGTTAGAAGAGTGATTTTGGCTAAGTATAGAAATGACAACATTTGAGTCAATTTTGGTTTTTTGTGTAGAATTAATGGATGAGTATTTTTGGAGTTTTTTTGTTCTAGTGAGGTGAGTGCATAGCATAGAAGGTCTAAATATTTTCTTCGGAATTTTCGGATTTTAGTTTGGGTGTTTTACATTAGCTCGAAGTATGACCTTAGTAAGCTTTGCATGTTTGTGATTTAGTTTTGGTAATTTTTTATATTTGTTCCTTGTTGTAAGGTCTGGTAAAATTGTCGTCAAACTAGGGTTGGAACCCATTGTAAGGTTCTAACCCGTAGCGCCTTGAGTCTGAGATTTGGGGTGTTACAAAAAGCTTTCTAACAAGCTTTACGAACCCTATTTTTTTACTATATACGTGTACGAAGTTCCACCTCTCTCACAAAATACATCTCATTGTCAAAATTTGTATGACTATCAATTGAGTTACGCCAAGTTTCATTTTTTCCGTATTTGCGGAAAATAAAATGAAGAACCGAAGATGAAGAGCTCTCTCCAAACTATCGAAACATCTACTATCATATGAGGTTACTTATTGTATGCATTTATCTTCAATGACACTACTTTTATTTTTTTTTCTTGGTGCCTTTCATTGATTCTTCATCGTGATTAAAATTATCTCAATTAAAAGTATTATTATTAACCAAAATGTGAATTGATAAGTCGGCTTTTTCTAGATTCAATGTTAATTAGAGAGTTGGGTAAGATAGACAATGGTTGGACAAGGCGTTGTCGAAGACTATGAAGACAGAGATTGATAGCAAATGAAGTTTTACATCGAAGTAGAAGGTAGGCGGGCAACAAGTTGTGTCGTTAACCCCTTTTGAATAGCAAGCTCAACCCTCCTAAAAACTATTTCTAAAGACCTAGGCGACACGACATTACCATGCAAGACCCGTTGTACCTTTTGAAAATCTCAACGGCATCTGGCGCAATAAAGTCAAACGTGTCAAAAGCAAACGGAAGAAACACATGTTGGTTTTCGATGCAAACTCTTTAACAAACCCACCGTCTAAAGTCATTGTCTCACAACATTACCACGTAAGCCCGAAAAAGGAATCCCCATAAACCACTTTTGTTTCAATAATGCATTTACTCACTATAGTATCAACCGCCTTAAGAACTCTCTTCATGACTAGCTCTCTAACAAACCCACCGTCTAAACTCACTGTTCCACCCAACAACTTAACACCCAATGTCGGCCTCGCAATGCCATGAAGGAACAAACCTTCTCTAAGCTTTGACCCATCACACGAAGGCCAAAAAAGCTCAGTCTTGCAAACATTCAACTCAAGGCCCAAACTCGAGCCAACCTCTCGAATGATATCCAATGCCCTAACCACTTTCTTTGACCGGCCAATAACAGTACCATCGTCAAGATACCAAGCATGTAGAGGATGCGTGCAACTGCCTCTGATCCTAAGAAGAAGCGGGTGCAAGACAAGGGGAAAAAGAAGCGGCTCCAAAGGGTCCCCTTGGTGCACACCTGTGGCCGACTAGATAAACCCATCACCAACGTACGAACGGGCATCCTGACCATACAAGAAATCTACCCATAAAGAGATAGATGGACATTTTTCCCTTACTACCCCAGCAAAACACTCCTATCAACCGGGTGAAGGCATTAGGAAATTTAATTTTTCATATATTCTAATTTAATACGTGGCCCGTGCATTCTAGTTATAAAACAAGTGATTGACTCTTACTTCCCAACATTACATAACAATAATATGAAAAGACAAGGGGAAAGAAAGCTGTCAGTTCCTTAGCCTTGTTAATACGACTTCATTGGAGGCATTGGCAGAAGAGCCTTTGCCACTAATCCTCTCTTTTCTCTTCAACAAGAGCAGTGAAGCCGCATGTCCCAAACCCTCACGGCATAACAACTCGCAAGGCTCACATGAAGCAAT
Organism: Fagopyrum homotropicum; assembly: GCA_033239125.1. Classification (NCBI taxonomy): domain Eukaryota; kingdom Viridiplantae; phylum Streptophyta; class Magnoliopsida; order Caryophyllales; family Polygonaceae; genus Fagopyrum; species Fagopyrum homotropicum. The sequence goes on along the minus strand of BSWB01000003.1, from coordinate 139,660,455 downwards.
ACATTTCGTCAAGTAACTTCTCAGTATGCACAACAATATATGAGTAAGAGCAGTATGTTTGCCATCGGAAAATGCTACTTGCAGATCACTCATCTTGTGCCTCTATCTGCTCGATTTCAACATCTGCTATGGTCTCTTTACCCAGAAGTGTAAATCCCACAGTTGCCTGCATTTTTCATACATTGAACCTCACAAGGACTCATAAACCTATCATTCACATAACTTTGTCAAGAGAAATATTGTCAGATTCCAAGGTACATACCTTTCCATTTTTTCGATCTAGCTTCTTAAGAACTCCTGGAAAATCAGCAAAAGCCCCGGAGACGACTCTTACAGTTGTACCAGGGGTTGGGAGTTCACGCTTTCCTTTTTTTGATGTTGAAGTTTTCCTGGACTGTCTTTCGGGTTTTAACTCGTCCTCGCTATTTGATTGAGTGTCTCCACTCACCTTTGCAGCATCAGATGCAGCTTCCAGCTCAAGGAAAGCTTGATCAGCTTTCAATTGTTCTTCTTTTGTTTGCGTGAAGATTACTTCCATGTCATCCTCTGATACTGGTCTCGGTTTATTGATTTGCCGCTTCCTACAAATTAAGATTTGATATTTTAGAAATATGTAAAACTGCACTCTTAAGGCAAAGTTACAAAAGAAAACATGCAGAAGAAAGAAGCGCTTCTTGAGAATTTTCTACTGAGACTATAACGTGTAAATGCATTATTGAAACAAAAGTATCAAGCAGAAAACAAGTATGATCTCAAAGGCTTTACGTGTTCCCAACTTTTGATCCAATGAAACCTCCAACGCCATCAACTTCTCTGATAAAATCATGCAGCTCCCTATTCAATACACAATGTAAGAAGACGCAACCAGGAAATATTGCTTTCGCTTTAACAGAGTATGACCCATTCTTCAATTTTCTTTTCTCCTCCACCGCTGGATTATACAACTGAAACCATAGAGCTGCATTAATTAGTTGTGTTTTAAGCACCATACCGTTATTAGATGAATCCATACATACATAAGACAGAATTTATCAGCACTTCCTGATATTTTCATCAAATCAACCACCTTATTTTATTAGGTTGTTAGTGTATGTTTGGTCATGAAACCCCTCATTAGGCCTTATTATCACATCAGTATGACATGCCAGACAAATCTTCAGACAGTTACTAGTATGAGGAGAGTCTACTGTAGTTTACACTTTACAGTGACCTAAATTTCCAATGTAGGAACACACCAAGTTGTCAACCTTCAGTAGAGAAAACATGAGGATGCACTTTTCAATGATAACTTGATAAGGGCCTTTTGTATCAAATATAGGTCTGGGTATGAGTATAAGGGCATTGACATGACCATATCAACAAAAAATATAATTCATACCACTCAAATGGGAGAGGTATGAGTACACCAATAACATATGGCTCATGCAGATATCTATACATAGCCGATATCCATCCAACCTACACTCTCAGTATCCTACCCTTGACCAAGACCTCTGAGGAGAATCAAATTCCACTTCCCAAGCAATTGGGACAAACTTCTGAAATTCCACTTCCATATAACCAGATTATCTAATGTCATAACTCCCGATGATAGCACTAGCCATTAGAGTTTCAAAGCAATTATGTGTATAACACGTGAAAACAACTGAACTTTCTGAGATACTAAATTCAGCAAAAAAGACCAAAAAGTAACAAATTGGGAAGGAATTGACCTTGAACTCCACATCTGGATAGCTACGAGCAAGGAGACGAGCGATTCTATCAGCGGTTTCCTGACCGGAAACCCTAGAAACCCTAACGGCCCACCATTGGGGACCTTCGACGGCCAAATTATCAAGATTGAGCTCCTCAGTCCAAGATGCATACCTCTTCTTAGGCTTCTTAATCAAACGTTCTTCAACTCTCTCTCTCCAGTTGATTCCTTCGCTAGTTTGTCTCCTCTCGTTCCTCAGCCGTCTCTTGTCTCTAGCAGTTAGATTCTCTTCCTCTTCCAAGCAGTTCAATGTAATGGCGCATGAGACCACGACTCCTGATGGTTTGAATTTGGATGGAAATGCAACCGTTGGAGAATAGAGAGGGAGCCCGCATGGGAAGAATGTGTAGTTGTTGCAGAGACTCCTCCATTGTAGAAGTCCTTGCTTCATGCTTTATCTTCTGTTGGATTTTATTTATTTTATTTTTTATTAGTATTTAGAATTTGCTGAGAAAATGTAGCATTGGCTTTCAAGTTTCAACTGTTGAAGGCTTGAAGCCACACTCATTGGATGACGTGGCGTCAAAATTTGTGAAGTGGGCTTAAGGAAGCCCATCTATGGGCCCATTGGACTTTCATATTACTAGGCTAAAATTCATTCTACATCATCATCAGTAATTGAACTTTACAGCCTTGATCAACTTCCCTATGTTTGACCTTACAAGTGTTATCAATTCTTAAATATTCTATAAATATAATTATATTTTATTATTATTTTTATATAAAATTTTTAAATTATAATATATCAATAAATACTAGAAAAAGGTTGATAATCTAAATAATAGATATGCAATGAGTAAATGTTAGACCGATTTTTTTTTTAAAGTTATTGGATTATTGTCATAACGTTGAATTTCGTGTTTGGTATCCAGTTAACGTTGAATTTGAATAGTTTTAAGTTTTTGGTGGAAGAAGAGAACACAAACTCGTGAAGCGTCTCGTCTTTGCTGTTGTCTTTATCCTCATAAATCTCCTTACAAAGAGAACCCATAAAAGCAACACCTCGCACGGAAGAACAGAGAAAAGGAAAGAAAGACGGAAGATGGTGAAAGATAAAGTGATCGGAGTCGCCATGGATTTCTCAAAGAGCAGCAAGTCTGCTCTTCAATGGGCGATCGATAATCTGGTGGATCGAGATGATACTCTCTACATCATCCATGTTAAATCCAAGTCCGCTGATGAATCTCGCAACCTTCTCTGGTCTACATCTGGATCTCGTACGTCAAACCTAGCTCCTTCGATTTCAACATTCAAGCTCAAACCCTTGCTTTTCTTTTATTCTGCTGCTCCGATTTTGATTATTTTGAATATTTCCCCTTTGGTTTTGTTTAATTAAGCTCTGATTCCGCTGGTTGAGCTGAGAAACCCCGAGGTGATGAAGAAGTATGAGGTTGAGGCTGACGTTGAAGTTCTTGATACCCTCGACACTGCTGCTCGCCAGAAAGAGGTCAGATCTCTGTGATTTCTTCTTAAATTATGGTTTCATTATTGAGCCACTGAATCTTGTTGTTGTATATTTGACTATTTGCTGGATTCCAAAACAGGTGAAGATAGTAGGAAAGATATACTGGGGAGATGCAAGGGAGAAGGTTTGTGAAGCTGTTGAAGATCTCAAACTCAACTCTCTCGTTATGGGTAGCAGAGGTCTCAGTGGCCTTAAAAGGTAATTTGTAAACATCAAAGGCTAATTAATATAAATCATATATGTATGATGATTCTTTGACTAGTTTGGGTTTATAATCATACTGTGTATGGTGTATTATTCTTGCAGGATCTTGCTTGGAAGTGTTACCAATTATGCTGTAGCCAATGCATCCTGTCCAGTTACCGTTGTCAAAGGCTGATTTTCTGCTCTTTTATTACAGTCTCAATTGTGTCCAAATAAAATCGAGGATCATAATTTGTTTTATGGTCTGGAATTTGATGTTTATGTATTAAGTATGAAGATGGGAAGGTCACATTAGCAGTATGTGATGAACTGTTAGATTTTCAACATCTAATGTGAAATGTCAGATAGAATAATTCAAGTTGTGAGTTTGGTTGCTGTCCATAAATCTGCAGAATTTTTTATATATGAAATGCTCAAGTTTTGGATTGATTACACGTGATGACATGAGTATTTGTAGCTCACTGCTAGTCTGCTAGTTATCACTCATACTGTACAATACAAACATGTTTAAGTTTCACAGATTTACAATCAAAAAGGAAATTTGAGTATATAGAGATGGATAATATAACTCATTAATGGAGAAACCAAGGCACTGTCTAACTAGATGAATCAGTTTGAGCACTGTGAGCGTTTGGACAGCCTCTTAATCCAGAATCCGATCTTTCGATACTTAACCGCGAGCTGATTTTGTGATTTGGACTTCCATACTCTTTGGGGGTGATGTTAAGGTACTCTGTAAGTACCTTTTTCACTCCCAAGCCTCCCTTGATGGGAGAAAAGGATGATATGGAAACCGGCGTCTTGAATGGTGTAGCTGAAGAGTGTGGAGACAAGATTGGCTTGTGAGCAATCATGCTCATCCTTGAGATTGAGTGCTGATCTGAGTGTTTTGTTAGATCGTCTACGCAAAGAACGTCGTCGATTCTTGCAACAATGTTGAATGCTAGACTCTCCAATACTCGCGAGTAGCTTTCCAAAATGGATTTTCCGACATCCTGCTAACAAGATAAGATCTCGTTATATCTTTATAATCGATGTGAGATAATTTGCAGATGAACTAATGCCAAACCTTGTTGTACTGTATTTTGCTGATGTCTAGTGTTGTTTGAGGCAACCCGGGAAATCTAAGTTTCAAGCAAAGGAGAAGGCTTTCAGCTCTTTCTGCAAGTACTTCTCTTTTCTCTGCATCCACCATAAGATCCTTAACCATGTCCCATGATGATCTTGAAGATCTTCTGCTTCCATTACTAGGCTTCGAGTTACTCGTCTTTTGTCTCCATAAGTAGACTGATGCCTCTACCCGGTTAGCAATCTCAATGGCTTGGTGTTCCGAGGACAAATCAAGGCAATCCAATAGACATTCAGGCGAGAATTGATCTGATGTAATGTAGCGGTAGATCAAGTCTCCTAAGCTCGCCCTTCCGTTCTGTAATGCAACAAAATGTGTCCTTATATACAAAACACGAGTCTTGATCGCGGTATGAGTTACTTACCTTAGGAAGATTTTCCATGTAAGAATCAGGGACATTCATGTCAGCTAATGTACAACTATTAATAGCCATGGCTGCCTTGAGGATTTGATTCGTGCATTCCCGCTTATGTTGCATTTGTTTCCGGCTATCCTCAAGAAGCCCTCCAGCTGGTACACGAGGGACGGGTAGCCACCATTTCTCCTCTTGCCTCTGCAACTGTCTTCTGAAGGAGCATGACCCATCAGTAGTCTCAGAAGCTACAATGCCTTGGTCTACATACCAGAATTCCGTGTCGCGGAAACTGTCCAAAACTTCCTGCAAGTTCAACATCATAACCTTCAAACTTCAAAACAAGCCAGCCAAAGTTGTGAATAACCTCTAGAGACAGTTTTGTAAGGCTTACAAGTAACATGTTATCCAGTTTTCGCAATGCTGGGAGACTCACATACAAATCTGCCCGTGGCCTGCACGTCATGATCTGTCAAAGTGTTTCCAGACTATCAATATGTGACTTAACATGAGAGATATAGTTAAAGGTTCCACCTTTAACCCAAACCCTAAATAACATCAAATCCAAGCAAAAACATCAATATTTGGGGAAACATGGTGAAAGATGCAATCTTTACCTCAAGTTTACTTCCATCAGGAAAAGTTTGCCAAGTGGGTATCATCTCAACAATATGGTCACTTACAGAGAGAAGCCATTCCATCTCCCTTCTCCACATTCTCTTCCTTTCAGTAGGCAAGGGTTCAAGTCTCCATAGTTGTCCAAAGATGGTAGCTTTATAAACCATATGAAACAAACAATTTGCAAAAATTACATCCAAGCAAAAGAAGCTACAAAGAAAGGAAGAGCAAAAAGAGGGGAGTGTTAAATGTAAATCATACCACATAAGTTAGTAATTGCATTTGAAATTGCAAGTGCTGTGCTAACCCCATTTCCACAGCCTGACATGTCCTCTCCAAGCAGTAATTTGGCAAATCTTTCCTTCATCATTTCAATTTCTAACAAAAAACCACCATAAATTACTCAAACTCATTGCATTGAAACAACAAAAAAAACAAAAGAAAAAACAGTAAGGATAAGAACAAGAAACCTGGCAGTGAAGAATCTTGCTTTCCCAGCTTCCTATCATGATTACCCAAATGGGTCCTTTCCAAAGAATCAGAAATAGTACTTTGAGGTGTTGCAGAAGATGAAAAAGAAGACTCTTCTTCTGCGCTGCAACAATGGCTGTGCTCCTCATTACCAGTAATGGTACTTGCATCTGCTTCTACCACAACCGCTTCTTCTTTACTCTCACTTGAATCCATTTTCTGCTAAAATGGCAGAATCTTAGAGATTACCCATTTGAAATTTCTGGCCAAATGGGTCTGAACGCAGTTCTTGGTACCAGAGAGGAGAAGTGGTAAAAGGTTTACTTGAAAACTGGAGGATTTGGATAATTTATGGAGGTAGGATTAGAAAGAGAAGGGAGAAAAGGCTTTTCTTGACCATTTTAATGGCTTTCTTGGTTGATTCTACTGCTTGGGTTGAGAAAGGGACAAAGGGAAGTTCCAAATGGGGCCTTCTCCCACTTTGCTTTTGCTTAAATCGTGTGTCAAATATACATTAGTCATTAGTGTTGGCCTTTGCTTAAACAAGGGCTCTTGCTCATACTTAAGTTAAAAAAATGTTGTAATGAGGTAATGATTATGATATAATAGTGGTATTTGGTACTGTAACTACTAACTACTAATTAAAGAAAGAAAGGTGGGGTTTTTATGGTTGCTGTTGACGTGCCATGGACGAGTTTATTTCTGGAATTTGCCTTTCGTTTATGCATCTTCCTTTTTGGGTAGTTTCACCATATCATTTAAAATTTTAAACAAAATTATTTAGGGGTCGAAGGTTAACTTTATGTTTGAGGCACTAAAAGTTAATCCCGCTCTTACTATAAACACATAAACACGTACGGTGGACATGCTAAAAGATCGTTCAAATAAAAAAAATAAGGAAAATAAAGAAAAGATCGGATTTATAGGCAAAGATTTGATATTGGTCGAATCAGTTTGGTCGATCATAAATACACTATAGTAAAAGTGGATATCTTGTTGTTGTGGTTGAAACCATAAAACTCATAAGGCCTACTTTCGAAAGTATTTCAAAACTCTATAACTTTTTAGTTCACGTGAAATTCTAAGATGAAAGGTATTCAGTTCTTGACTTGATTTCTCAAATTTTGGTTCTCAATCGACCAAATCTTCATCAAAATCTTCTCGAATACAAGGAGAACTTAACTTGATGTAGACATTCCTTCAAAAAGTTCTCTATATGACCTTGAACACCTATAATTCGATAAGATCACAAGAAGACAACCAAAATTGTAAAATCAACAGATTCTCCCCTAATATCATGCAAATTTAAATTACATGAATGAATATGGATAAGATGAAGGTGAAAAAACATACCAAAATGAATATCATTACTACCATAACATATGAATTAAGACATGTAATCCAAAAGACATAATTAACCACAAATATCTTATAATCATCATACAAAAAGGGACTCTCCAATCAATAAGAATTTAACAAGACATGCCAAAAAAAAATCTTTATTGACACGAAAAACATCAATGTGCAAGTCGGTCACTTGCGGAGATCGATTTTATTGATGTCTAGTAGTTTTATACCCATGTAGGTTGTTGAAATCTAAAGCTTGTCTAAAAAGTCAAACATATATATCTTAAAAAACTATCTACTAAAAAAACAAGGAAAGAGAGAAGGATACATCTTCCAAAAGTTGATGCAGAGCTCCAATGGTCGATTTGATTAAATACAATAGATAGGCTCGACCTAATGTAAAATGTAGCATTTGAAATAAGTGGTCACGCGCTCCTCACATGTGTGTCGATCAATATAGTCGGTCAACTCGATTGCTTGTATTCTTTCGAGCACTTCTTCATTTCTTCAGCTCTCAATCGGTTCAATATTGACATGGATTTCCTCAACCTCATGAGAACTTTATCCGGTAGTAGACATTCTTCCAAATATGCATCATTTGTGTTTCAAATGTGCTAGAATACTTACATTTAGATAAAAGCACAAGTAGGCCTCTAAAATGACAAAGTAAAGGAAATTTCCTACAAAATAATACAAAATTGGGTGAGTTGGATAAGTGACCCTTTTTTATACTTATGAGCATTAAGTAGATTCTTTTGTTTTATTGGATACAAAGTACGTCATTTGAATTTAATTAAAAAGATTAACTAAAAGAGTTATTTTAAAATTTTCGAGTTACAAAGCTCAAGCCCACTCTTAGGCGGAGTGTTTTAGGTGATGGGCGGCGCGACAACGTTCAACCTAGATGTGGAGACCAACAAATGTTAAAGGCGGCGGCGGAGATGGGCCGAAGGAAAAATGAGGATGCAAACTTCTCTTTCTCTCTTTTCACTTGAACCATGATATAAGAAAAAAAAATTACAGCAATATGTGTTTGTTCAATATCATAATTTATTAATTTTGTTTGTTATTAAGCATGATAATTATAATAATCTTTTAAAACCTTACAAAAATTATTTCGTATCTTTTTTTTTTCGTAATTTTACCCATTAATAATTTACTTCATCTTCTTAATAATTTTTTTTCAACGAACACCAAAACAAAATAATCCATTACATCACCTTCAACTTCATTCTCATTTTTCAATTTTAGTTCCAGCTTCATCCCCAATTAGACACATTCACGGGTCACGGGTCACCCGTGACCAGGCGGGTTCTGACCCGACGGGCCCGGGTCACCACGAGTCCGGGTTCCCCCGGGTCGCGGGTACGGGTAAGGGTCATGGGATCCTTACCCGTCGGCCCGGGTAACGGTCACATTTAAAAAAAAAAAAATCCCAACGGCTATCCTATAAAAAAAATTAAAAAAAAAACAATAAACTATAATATTTATAACCCAAAAACAATTCTATAAATACCCCAAACCCAATTTATTTCAACTTTCTCTCTCAATCTCTCCATAATTTCCAAATCTTACATTCAATTACTCTCCTAATCTCATATTCTTATTCTCTTATTTTGTTATTAATTATTCATTTTACAACTCTTACTACTACATTCAATTATTAAAAAAAAAAGGCTACCCGAGGAAGACGTTCCGTTAGCGGTCCTTCATCCGGCGGAGATGTTAGCCAAGGACGTCATTCCGTTAGCGGTCCTCCAACCGGTTCGGATATAAGGCGGGGCTTAAGTGGAGATCACAAGATCCACGAGGAGGAGGATATCAACATGGAATCTCCTCCATTCCTCAACACTCAAGAATCCGAGACCCAATTCCCGGATTTCCCGGAGCCGGAAGAGCCGTTGAACAACACTCAACTAACGACGACGGTCTTCCGATTTTGGTTCACAAAAGGTGCTCCCAATGCCAACGGGATTTACTATGCCAAATGCAATTTTTGTTCGGCACAATACAAGCACAAAAAGGGAGAAGGCTACGGGAACTACAAGAGACATATTCGGAACAAGCATCCCGAAAAAATGGGATTGGCACGAGGGCAAACACAACTAACCGGGTACGCATCTACCTCTAATCACCCTCCTTATTTATTTACATATGATCATGCTTCGTCTATGGATGCATTTTCGGAAATGTTAGCCGTAGATTCTTTGGCATGTAGTTTTGCACAAAATGTTGGTTTTAATGATTGGATGCAAAATCATGCTCAACCCGCATATAAACTGATTTCTCGCCAAACCGCTAAAAGAAAAATGATGCATAAAATATAAAATGCGTAAAGAAGAATTGATTAAATATTTTATGGAAAATGGTGATATTCAAGTTTCTATTTGTAGTGATATTTGGACAGACGGTTTTCAAAAAAAATCATATATGAGTATTACTTGTCATTTTGTTGATAAATTTAGGATTTTAAACAAAAGAGTTTTAGCATTACGAGTTTTCAACGAACAACACACTGCCCAAAACATTGCCCGTTTGATTGCAAATGTTTTGGAAGAATATAGATTACTTTCACGAGTTTTTTCAATCGGTTTTGACAACGTCTCCGCTAACACGGTTTCCATTAGAGATTTAACCAACTTTTGTAAGCCGATGATTGGAGGTAAATTTTTTCACATTAGGTGTGTCGCTCATATTTTAAGCTTGTGTGTTCAAGAAGGTTTAGCATATTTTGGAGATTTGGTACAACCTATTCGAATTTTTTTTAATGAACTTTGGTCTAAAAAAAAGTATACGTACTAAATGATATGCTTATTGTAAACAAAATGACGTTTATCCTAAAAAATTTCCAAAAGATGTTTGTACAAGATGGAACTCTACTTACAAAATGATTTCCGAATCATATGAATATCGAGATCTTTTAAGTTGTTTTGCCGCACAACATATTGACGGTGATTTTGTTTTCGATGAATCTTGGGTTTTAGCAAAAGATGTAATGGAGGTTTTTAAATATTTTTATGATGCTACTAATAATTTTAGTTATGTTTACACACCAACTTCAAACATATTTTGTTATGTAGCAATTAATACTGTATTTGCACTTCAACAAGGTCTTTTAATTGATAATATTTCACAAGCTATTTATACAATGCGAACTAAATGGTTAGATTATTATACAAATATTCCTGATGTTTTTTTTGTTACATTTGTGTTAGATCCAAGATGTAAAATGGATGGTTTAAAACAATTTTTAGAAAGTTATTATGAATTTTTATATTTAGAACAATATCCCGATTGCCATGTTTCTACCATAATTGCTAGAGTTAGAAAATTATTTGATGAATTATTGGTTCAATATCGTGTTTTCGATCAAGGTCAATCTTCTCAACCCCCTTCTCGTCCTTCATCTTCAACTTCATCTAAATTTAAATCAATTGCTAGAGATTTGTTTGGCCCGAAAAGGGCAAAAATTACGTCGAGTTCCCATCCGGAACTCGACGAATATCTAACCATTTCTTTTGAGTTTGTCAATGATGCAGATGAAGAGGATTCAACATATTAGAATGGTGGAGCCGACCGGAGAGAATGAGGTTCCCTACCCTCTTAAGGATCACGACACAAATTCTCGTTGTTCCCGCCTCAACGGTAACGGTTGAGCAAACCTTTAGCCGGAGTGGAAAGGTGCTCGATCCGACGAGATCAAACATGTTGATAACACGATTTATGACTTAGGATTAGGCACGCATTTAGATAGTTTTTCTGCTCATTCATGCATGGTTTGCACTAGTTCGTGATGGTTTGCACTCAATTCATGTGTTTTGTTGAGATAGACGTCTACACAGACTTTTGCATGCTTTGTAGGTATTTTGGGAGATTTAGGAGCTTAATCGATACATTCGAGGATCGTTCCTCGAGATGACTCACCTTCGGACTCATTGAGATGCAAGCTAGGGGCTAAGGAGGACACATGGGATCTTATTGGTACATGCCATGCACCAAATTGAGGCTTGATGATCCAAAACAAGCTGAGGCACCAAAACCACGGCCACTGGGACTTCCACGGGCGTGGTTTTGGCCGTGGTTTTCCCCAGACAGCTGTCCCACGATCTTCATGGCCGACTCTTGTAAAATTTGGAGGATAAAAGGTGGTCCTGCAAGGCTGTTAGGGGCAGACCCCTCACTCCCATTCTCTCCCACACTCTCAACAAGAAAGATTCTCTCATTGGAAGATTGGATTGGAGCTTTCATTGGAGAAGAAGGAAGGCTTCCATTGGAGAAGAAGAAGAAGCACACTAGTTCATAGTTCACTAGTCTTTTTGAGTGAAACGTTTTGCAAGGTTTTGTAAGAGTCGATTGAACCTTCTTTTGAAGGGTTGTAACTCCTTCTTGAACCTTGATTTAGCTTGTTTTACTTGTTTCATTTGCTTAATCCATCTTTCATTTCATCTTCTCACCATGAATTCTATGATTTTATGCTTGTTGAGTTTGATTGTTAAGATGCATGTTGTAGGCTAAATAGATGCGATTCTAGGGTAAGGAAAAGATGGTTATGGCTTGGACTATGATAGAATGGACTTAGATGCACCTTTGGATGAATTGTTTGCTCGAACCTAGCCTCTGTTGTAAACCACGGTTTGTTCTATACATTCCACGGCCGTGGTTCTTGATGAACAACCCGTGATTTTGATTGACTTGCTTGTTTTGATGAATCTAAGTGCTAGGACGTTAGATTGTTAAAATCCTAGTGTTTGTTGAGCTAAACCTATCCTAGGGTGACCTAGTGTTAGCAACTAAGTGTTAGAAGAGACCTACCCGGTAATTCTTACTCTTAGATACCGAAGATGACGAACTCTAGGTAGTAGTGAGCCTCACAAGCCGCTATTGGACTAAGTGTGCTAGGATAGGTGTTTAGGACTTGCCTTCCCGAGACTTACCCGGTAAGGAGAGGTTAGATCCCTAGAATACCATCCGGTTTGTGTAGAATTCCTATCCTTAAGCTCTTTGAGACTTACCCGGTGATGAGACCTTAGGAACGGACTAGTGGACTATGAGACCTACCCGGTGATTGATCCCAATCTAGAAACGCTCACCCCCAACATGCTATAGTTGACCCAAGGAATGATTAGATAGCTTGAGTCCTATGCCATAACCGGAATTTCCAACCCCTAGAATCCGCTTTTCTCCCTTTGATTACATATTTCGTATTTGCTTGTTTACTTGTGGTGTTAGCTTAGTTGATTGTTTATTTCGCATGATTTGTGATCTTTGATTGATCACCTAAAAACCAAACCAAAAACATTGAGATTTTCATTTCTTTATTCCTTTCTCTTTTCTTAGCCTAGATCTTCACTATCCTTAGTCATTAATCGATTCAATCTCACCTCAGTCTTTGTGTTCGACCTCGGAATACTATCCCTACTACAAAATGTCCCGTACACTGCGGGTTCGCTAGGAGTTAGGAGAAATATATCGAGTATAAATTTAAGACTTTTTGCGTGTCACGTTCTTAGCGTAACACATGTTGCCCGAGACGTTGGAGGCACAAGTCCTACTAGCCGATTGGAGGAAAGCGGAAATACGAACACAAAAAAAACAACCTATCGGCGGAGGAAGGCGACGAAGATGATGACGAGCGACAACAAACGCCATCGGATGTATCGGCGGGAGAGTCCGACGACTAAGGTAAGGGCCAATTGGGGATATAAACAAAGGTAAGAGAATTACGTGAGCTTTGATTCCTCTTCCCCGAGAGGATACGTAGACAACCGGGATTCCGGTTCAACCCCAATTCTGCCCTTTTTTTTTAAATTCAAACACAATTCTCCTCTTTTTATTTTCTTTTTTTTTTAAGTTCAAGTCCAATTCTTTTTATTATTTTTTTTAAGTTGAGTTTGGCCAACCCGCCGGGTTTGACCCGTGACCCGGCGGGTTGGCCGTTTATACGGGGTCCGAGTCACCCTTCCCCGACCCCTGAACTGGCGGGTCCGACCCGTGGACATGCTTATCCCCAATAATTCTCGATATATATTTTTTTTCCGGTCACTAGACTATTTGCTCATTTAAATTTTAATATGACCAAATTTGCTAAATAGGTTTTTTTTAAGATTTTGCTCTACTAACTAGACCCATAACATAAATCTATTTAGTAAATGTACCTTTTTTTTTTACTATTCAAAGCTTATGATTTCCCAAACCCTAGTCTCCTGACGCTCATCATCGAGACCACGGGGATAGGAACCACCGCCACAGTCTTCTTCTGTTTCTCTCTCCCTCGCCTTGTTATGGGTTCTTCGTTGGAGATCAGAACCGCCACACCACCGGAAGGAGCACCGCGCCACTGGAATCATCTAAGCCACTAACATCATAGTCAGAATCGGGTGATGCCCTCTTATGCTTCCTCTTATGACGTCTAGGAGAGTCATCAAAATCATCATAGTGGCGGCGGCTCCTCCTCCGCCTCTTCTTATTCCTACTCTTCCTGTTTCGATGGCGACGCTCCTTCTCATCATCTGATGATTCATCTCTCTTCCTACTCTTCTCTTTACTTTTCTTCCTTCGACTTTCATCTTCTTCGTCTGAACCACTCTTTGACTTCTTCTTGCTGGTTCTTTTCTTGGACATACCCCTCTTCTTCCTCTCCCCAGATTCAGAATCTTCATCGTCCGATTCATGCTTCTTCTTGGACACAAATTTCACCTTAATGCTACCCTTCTTTCCATAACATTGAACAATTATCCCTTAGTTCCAGAGTCATGACTAGAATCCGAGCTTTCACTCTCATCCTCCGAGCTCTCCTCAGAATTACTAGAGTAATTGTTACGCTTAAGATTGGTGCATTGTTTGATGGAAAACTGATACTAGAAACTGGTAGCAGAAAATCAAAAAAGAAAACTCTGGTATGCATTTTATACCATAAATTCATATTAAAAACCATACAAAAAATTCATACCAGAAACATATAAAAAATTCATACTAAAAATCATACCAGAAATTCATACTAAAAATCATACCAGAAATTCATACTAGAAATTCATATCATAAACATACTAGAAATTCATACGAGAAAATAAAAAAGACAATAATAAAAAGACAAAACAAAACAAAAGAACATAAAAAACACAATCAACAATTTTGTTTTTAACAAAGAAAATTTCATGTCTAGTCTTTTTTCTTTTTATATAGAGGGGTTAATTACTTTTAGTTATAATTAATAAAAATGATAAAAATTAAAGAAATATTAATTTTTTTTAATCAAATTCTTTCTTGTAATATTTTCATTTATAAACAATTGAGCTAGGTTCACTAGTGATCGCAACTTTCCCTTTCAAAAAGAATACTTTATTCTTTGAGTTCCTCCTTGCAAATTGCAATGACAACTTTGGAAAAATGAAAAGTTTTTGATAACCTCGCTTTTGTAAAAGGATGAATATAGGGTTGTGTGGATTGAAGATTTAAATAATTGCTACCTGCTTATAATATTTGTTCATTTTTAGGGGTGAAAAGTTAATAGTTGCTAAGGAATTTTGATGAAAATAAAAAAAAATAAAAAATAAATATAAGGATTTTTTTCGCTTGGTGTCCTTAAGCTTTGAATTTTTTTTGGGCAAATTTGGCTAGTAGGCTATTTAGAAAAATAGTGATAGTAAGTAGACTTTTTTGTTTTTCAATTAAGTAAATATACCCCTCTTATTTTTTTTTACCTTCAAACCTTCTTCATCCTCTTGTTTTCTTCTTTCTTTCAAATGCTTTTTAAAAACTGAATTTTTTTTTATTTTTTTTTATTAATTTTTTTTGTCTTTTTTATTTTCTTTATTTTTTATTTATTTTCTAGAATGAAGAATTTTTTCACACACCGGAATTATCACATACCGGAATTTCCACATACCGGAATTTTCACATACCGGACCGGAATTTTACATACCGGAATTATCACATACCGGATTATCACATACCGGAATTATCACATACCGGAATTATCACATACCATAATTTTCACATACCGGAATTTCACATACCGGATTTTCACATACCGGATTTTCACATACCGGAATTATCACATACCGGATTTTCACATACCGGAATTTCACATACCAGAATTTCACATACCGGACATTTACATACCGAAATTTACATACCGAAATAAAATTTTAATTGTCTAATATTTAATTTTGCAAATTTTAGGGGGCTCGTTGTAATTTTGCAATTTTTTTTTATTGTAATTTGCGTATATGATGACGGTTTGCAAAAATGCGTCCATCACCGTCTCTTTTGGTTTCCAAAAGACTTGTTCTTTTTCCCAGTTGACAATGACAAATTGACAAGACGTGGAGGAGTTGAGCATTATTTGAGTGGAGAATTATATGTTAAAATTGCTCAAAATAAAAGTATTATGTAAACAAAAATAAATAGCGGACAGAAAGCACAAGGATCAAGTGTTGATTGTGCCGCTAGTTTTAATTCAGAAATTTCTGGAATGAAATTTTCGGTATGAACTTTTCGTATGAAATTTCTGGTATGAAAAATTCTTGTATGAAAAAATTCTAGTATGAAAAAAATTCTGGTATGAAAAATTTCTGGTATGAAATTTTTGGTATGAACTTTTCGTATGATAATTTCTGGTATGAAATTTCTGGTATGAAAATTCTGGTATGAAAATTTCCGGTATGAGAAATTCAGTCCAGAAAATAAAAAAGAAAATAAAAAATAAATAAAAAAGGCAAGAAAAATAATAAAAGAAAACAAATTCAATAATTAAAAATTAAAAATTATACTTATATAACAAATAACAAACATCATTTATTCTTTCTTTCTAATAGAAGGGTTAATAATTTTTAGCTACTATTAAATGAAAGTGGTAAAAAATTTGGGTACATTTTTTTAAACAAAAACTAAAAAAAGTCTAGTATGTCAAATTTTCCCAATTTTTTTCTTGATATCCACTATGTTTTAAATTTTTTCTTAGCTCCCTTATGGTTCTATTTGATTTCTCTTTATACTCATTCTTAATATATTACATTAAAATTTTATTATAAAATAATAAAAAATCAGAAAAATAAATTTAAACAAATTATAAGCTTATTAAATTTAAATTAAGTTTATAATAGAAATAAATTTTATTTATATTTTTATTTTTTGAAATAAAAATAATTTTTATTTTTGAATTAAAATATATTTTTTATAGTTTTCACTTTCAATTTTAAAAATATATATAAATTAAATAAAAAAAATCTAAAAATTTTATTAAAATTCTAGAAATTAAAAATACAATAAATTTTATTTATTTTTTAATTTAATTTTATATAATTTATATTAATTTGAAAAAATTATGTTTTTTTAAATTTAAAAAAATATAATTTTTTTCGAATTAATATAAATTAAAAAAATAGAATTAATATAAATTATATAAAATTAAATTAAAAAAGAAACAAAATTTATTATATTTTCAATTTCTTGAATCTTAATAATATTTTTTAAAAAAAATTAATTTAATTTTTATATTTATTTTTAAAATTGAAAGTAAAAAGTAAATATATTTTAATTCAAAAATACAAAATATCTTTATTTCAATATATATATATATATAAACTATTTCTATTATAAATTTATTAATTTAACTTTAATAAGGTCATAATTTATTTTAAATTATTTTTTCTGATTTTTAGTATTTTATAATGAATTTTTAATGTAATATATTAATAATGGGTATAATATAAAGAGGAATCAAATAGAACTCTTACGATATCAAGATAAATTTTAGAACTTAGTGGATATCAAGAGTTCAAACCTTAACGGCAACCAGAGAAAAAATTCTAAATATAATTGTTGATATATTGAGGTTGAACTATTTAAGATGTCAAAGTGTCAACGATAAAGATTGAGATATTTATATTTGATAGCAATGCTATATTGGAACACTAAAAAAAGCCAACATATTAGTTATAACATTTGGACATAAAGCAACATTGATCCTTGTTTACGGCACAAGTGATAATGATTTTTAAAAGAAGAAATGACAACCCTATATCACAATACATTTAGGATGAAATGGGTAAGTGTGTTTATTAGTTATTAAGGGAGACAAAGGGTCAAGTTAAACGTATGAACATCAATCTATAAGGTGTATAACACACCGCATTCCGACGACGTCAACATGTTTCATCATCAGCGTTTGAAGACGGTCCAAAACCTTCGGATTAAACCTTGACAACGGTGTTTAAAAACTTCAACTTTAGTAACGAGTGACAACGCCCCTGATCATAATATAATCCTTAAATTCGAACGTTGCTCCATAACCATAGTTATATTCATTGGTGTTGAAAATTCGAGGATAAGTAACATCTGTAAATATACGTACTAAAGTAGAGGATAAACGGTTGACGTAACACTCTAAAAATCGAGTATTAAAGTCAAATCCTCGTATATGACTAAATTGTCATTCTCTAAAATTATTTAAATTTTCATTCCTATATTATTTAATAAATCTAATCATATTTATATAAATTTTCACTTTAAATTGTTAAAAAATATATCAAACAAATCTAATAAAATATAATAAATCTTTTTCTTATAATTATTTTTTTTAAATCATATGTTATCAATGATTTTTTAAAATTTGGTCATATTTTCGTGGATTTTGCTATTCATATCGGTTATTAAGTAAGACGAATAGTTTGAGAACTTGTATAAATAGAAAAAAAGGTTCGATGACAAAACAAACCATGCATTTTTTGGCATTTTGGCTAAGATCATATAACACCCCATAAAATCATCACTCCGCATCATTTGAATGGAGATTTATGAGTAACTCATATGGATGAGTTGATATTCATGTCGATAAAAATTTTAAATTTTTCTCGTATAGGAGCAATTTCAGCATGAGTTACTTCGTGTGGGAGCAATTTCATGATTAATTAAAGATGGAGATTATAGAGGGAGATTCTAAATGAGATTAAATGAGTTTACAATTGAGTAAAAAAATAACCTTCATATCACCAAGTTTAATAGAAATTAATCTACTATTGCTTTTTGATTTCCTTTACATTCATTGATGATATTGTCATCTAACCCACTTTACCTATATAATGCATCAAATATCTTTATTTTATAATTAGATAAACAATAGTATATAATTACGTAAACACTAACTATTCTATATATTTTTATACTAAATTTTTTAGTAATAATCAATAATATGTTAAATTTATTTAACATAGATGGTTTTAAATAAATAATATTTTTAACTGATAGCATGTATTATAGTCTATGTTTAGAGACCGGTTTGGACGTTTTATCTTCATAAATCTGCATGTATAAATGTATATTCTGCGGTTATATTGTTGTTTTATCCACATTTGCGGGAATCGAGGTCTACACCTAGTTTCGTTGTAAATGTAGGTAAAATGGCACGTTTTGGACTAAAAAGGAGCTAAGGAAGCTAAGGAGACATTGAAGCTACATTCAGGGATGCTAAGGAAGGCTCAGGAAGCATTGAAATGGATTAGAGACTTGATTTTGGACCAGATTAGAGATGATTTACTCTCAGTTGAGATTCACCTCGGTTAGCTACAGTACCACCTCAACCGAGGTGATCCTGAGGAGCGCCCCGACCGAGGCGAACACCCTATCGCCGGCGAGATAATATTTTTTGGCTGAGATCTTTTATTTTTGGAAGGAGGATATCTTATATTTTTGGGCTAAATTTTTGGACGGAAGAAAATATATTCAGCAGATTTATTTGGATATATTTTATAGGAAATTATCTTTTAAGATACATTATCTTTTGAAGATAATTTATCTACATAAAGGGTTGGATTTTCCACAAGTTCAACCCATGCTTAGACATTCGCAGCATCCAAAATCTTGCAGTTGCAGAAGATTACTCTTCGGAGTTGAAGGAAGTTTGAAGGAAGAGTCCAAGGAAGCAATGAATCCTTGTTGAAGTTAGCCTTTGAAGGAGTTTTGTGAGATTTCCTTAGGCTACTTTTGGTTTGTTGTTCTTGTTAATTTGTGACTTTGGAACCACTGATTTGTCACATATTTAATTCAGTTATTGAAGCCTTTTTATTAAAGTCTTCTTGTTCGATTATTGATTCCTTCTTTATATATTTGATTATTGTTATCATAGTGATTGTTGGCTAAATTTCTTGTGCGATTCTAGGGTGATTGGCTGAAGGTTGTGGGAAAGACGATGATAGAATGATCTTAATCCCAATTGGACCCTGAAAGCTCGAGCCTTTTTCTTAACCTTAACACACCTCGCTCAGTCGATGAACATCTCGGCCGGGGTAGAACTTGACTGACCGAGGTGAAACTTTTTCCGATCCAAATCTGAGTTAAGATCCAGTTTGCCAAACCCTATCCTTGTTATTCCTTTCCTGGTTCAATGCAAGTTAAGGATGAGACTTACCCGGTGATTCCTTTGATTGTTACCTAAGATCATGAGTGATAGGTAATAAAGGTTTATCCTTTATTGGAGTTTGAGTGTGCTTTCATTCTAATCTTGAGAGTTAGCATGAGACTTACCTGTTAAAGGTTGATTCTATCCCCTTGGTTGGTGTGTTGGTTTGAGATTATAGTTCTTTCCCTTAGTTCCTTGCGACTTATCCGGTAATAGGAATTACGGTTTGGGATAGTGAGTAGTGAGACGTACCCGGTGATCTATTCCCACCTTAGAAACACCTTCCTTGCAAAATCTCAGCTTTGTTCGCATTATCTTTAGAAATCTTGAGTTGGAACCACAACTGAATGCTTTAATCTCTAGAATCCGCATTTTCCCTTATTTGACTCATATCATCTTTGATTACTTTGATTGTTTGTTTGATTGCTTTTGGTTGATTGCATCATTTGACAACCGATTCTGTGTTTGGTTTCGCCTTAAGTCCCTGTCTCCGACCCCTGGAATTCTTGCTTTTATTACAATTGACCCGTACACTACGGGTTCGCATATTTGTTCAAGCATACTTTTTGGGTTATAAATTTAAAGCTTGCACACACCTTTTGGAGCGAACATTAACCTATTTTAAATTAAAACATCCGTGCATGGCACGAGCATTATACTAGCATAATACTAAATCATAAGTGACTACGACCACGTGTGATCCTCACGATAAGTCACCTTAAATTTTGTCACTTGTCATGCCCATATTAAACCACATCAAATTTTATCACGTGTCATTCTCACATTAAACGAAATATTTCAATATTTTGGTTTTTTAAAATTGTTTTCAATTTTAACTTGCATATTCCTTAATTGATACATAATATTATCATCTTCAGCCAAATGTTTGTTATGTACTATGATGAAAATAACTATTATAGTTGAAATTTAAATATATTATAATAAATTCATATTCCTTAACATAATTATGAATTATATATTTTTATTTCATATATCATATTTCACATTATTTAGTAATAATTAATATTTTATTTAAAACTCTTTATATAAATTGTAAACTATGTAAATTTGAATATCGCTAACTTCTTTTGCTTATGGTCTTGCTATGATTTATTTTCAAATTCTCAATTTTGTAGATGTATTTTTTCCTTATTCGAATTGTTTAAAATCATATTTTATATCGAACTTAAAAAAAAAAGAAGAATGTAAGCATTTGGTCCTTGAACGTAGGCGTTCTTAGTCTTAATGAGAGGATGGTGAAATTCGTAAAGGGCGACGACAAGAGAGAGTGGGGTATAGAAGCATAAAAGGTCAACGGAAGAGGATGTCGTGGCGTCGGACACAACATGTTAACGTACGCGAAACGCATCGCATAATACAAGACAAGAATCCTGGATCAAAAAGCAGGAAATCAAAGGTTTTAATCATGGAAAGCAGCAAGCCCGGTTTCATTGCCTCTGCCTGTGGATGAACTTCCCGATAAGGAGATATACTCTTATGTGGCGATCAGCCCACACCACTACCTTCCAAACCTTGTCGTTTTGCATTTTCTTTTTGTTTTATCCCTTTTATTTCTCACTTTTCTCAAGTCTCGAACAACCCTAATAACACTACTATATGTAGATTCAACTACTCCATTTTAGATTTGAAGCATATTTTTAAGTATGATTAAAAATTGTCCGAACACAAAGAAAAGGAAATAACAAATTTAAATATCCACAATGATATCGGTTGTTGTAACGGTAAATGGGTGGTGATGGGATGAGTTCACCCAATTAACGGCTAGTTAGTTCAGTTTGGTTGAGCTGCTGCTGCTTCTTTCTAATCAATAGCGTAATTGCAACGATACTCCTACTAGAATGCTTTAATTCATTTCCGTGTATTTCCTATACATATATACTATCCAATTTCATTCCAAAGTTCCAATGTGGGAACTAGCGTAAACATTCATTCTAGTTTGCTGAATTTGCATCATCAAAGTAAACATTAAAGCTTGGGTTGTTGTCACCATTTTTTAGGAAGACAGAGTCTTTCTGGTTATGGCACAGGCCTAATTCGCTTTTTATAACTCGTAAACAATAATCACAACATTAAAGGCAAGAGTTATCTCAGAGGTTAGACCTCGCCATCCCAGAGCTCTTCAATGGCTTTATATCCTTCTGAGTCCTTATGCACCAGATGGTCACCTTTACAGTATTTTGTCTGCACAGTTTCACAACAATAGGAAAGCATCAGCAGAAAAGCCATCACATTATTTTCTTCACATCTATATGTAAATTGCGTATGCAAAAAATAATATAACCCGATGTTCTCCAAAATAAACCAACTAAACTGATCTGGTGATTTCTGGTCGAGTTGGATGGCAAGCACGTCTGACATGAGATGTTGATGATATAAAACTCAGAATAGCTCAGAAACATGAATTTGAGAGAGAAGCTTGCCTGATTGATTTCAGAGAATTTGGCCATCAAATCTTCAGGTATAGACCAACCAAAGATGTCAAGATTCTCCTTCAGCCTTGCCTCGCTTGAAGTTTTCGGTAGTACACTATGTCCCATTTGAAGACCCCATCGAAGGGAAATTTGGCCAGGAGACTTGCCTAATTTTTCAGCTACCATTTTGACAACCGGGTCTTCAAGAACACCATTTGGCCTTTGAGAGCCCAAAGGTGAATATCCCTGGAAAAAAAGAACGGAAATAGCATGATAAATGACACTATGCAGTATCATACTTTTGGAATAGAATAAGTTTTATGACATTAAGGAAAAACATACAGCCGTTATTTACTGCTAAAAACACACTCACGGACAGATGAATTCCACTTGCTTCACACAAGGCATGAAGCTCTTTCTGTTGCCAATGAGGGTGGCATTCCACCTGGTTGACAGCGGGAGGGACACGCGCAACTTGCAAAAGGTCACTCAACTTCTTTTTTGAGAAATTACTCACTCCAATGGCTCGCGCTTTTCCTGAGTCATAAAGAGCCTCCATTGCTTTCCATGTGCTAGGTATATCCGCTTTCAGGATGTCTTCCGGGTTTTTACCAGATGATCCCTTCTTAAGTTTCACAGGCCAATGGATCTTCACAAGTAGTTTGAGAATCATTGCAAGGGGTCAAACTTAAGGACCAAAGTATTTTGTCATTCTCTAAATTCAGTTTGCGCGACATTTTTAATCTTGTGATACAACTATATATCAATTTTTAGTGTAATAAAAAGAATATAAGCTATATTGACAGTGCATACCAGATATAGATCAACATAATCTAGCTGCAAGTTAGACAGAGTTCTCTTTAAAGCATCTGGTACATCTTCTGGATCATTATCGAAGTTGCTGCATCATAGAAGTTGATGCAATATTAAGAGCATATCATTCAGAAATGAGAATGAATTTGTACTCCATAGCTTACACAGTAAGTTACATCGGTACATATAGAAAAGCAACACACCCTCTGTTGATTGAAAATATAGGAAATATTGTAGTCCCTCTAATACAAGATATCTGATGTATTCTTTAAGAATTTTTTTATTTAAATTGACATGATAGAGCATGAAACTAATCTGACCTGAGCTTAGATGTGATAAACAAGTCCTCCCGCTTAACAACACCTTCATCAAACAGTTTCTTCAATACGTTTCCAATCTACAAAATAAAAAGTTCGTTGTCAAAGATTAGTCAAGCGAAGATACCACTCAAACTCCACAACTTGTGGTTGTGAGCTATCAAGGGCTTTGAAGTTGTCAAAATATGCAATACCTGATTGAAAAAGATTAAAAGAGAGACCCTTTTATTGAACAACATAATATGAGTATTTATCCCTTACTGTTCTATGTCCATATCCAGCAACAAACCTGTATCAACTTAATCACAAGCTGTCATTTAATCAATATTCCTACGATCAGTCAAACCTTTGAGTATATTTTAAGATTTTAAGAATCGTCAGTTAACTAATCTTACAACTGATGTTTCAGATCAAGAAAGTAATTAGGCCAAAGATTGTATCAGCAAGGTGATGCTTACAGTTATTCTATTTCTCACTACATTAGATGGTATAAATAGTATTCATCTTAATCACTAAAAGATGGATATGATAGAACTGAAGTTCTACTTGGTCCAAGAGACATGGCGGAAAAACACAAGAAATATCAGTAAAGCAAGGAAAGCTAGAATTTACTGTTCTACTTACTACTAAAGTACTATTTAATCCAGAGGTAATCTAAAATGTGTAGAAATGCAACACACCTCTTTCTCATTCCCATAAAAGTGAGCGCAATCGATGTGTCGGTATCCCGCCTGTATCAGGAAGAAAACCCTTTAAAATGAGAAAGTAACACAAAGGACAATAGTATACCTTCTGAACATGTCTCTAAATATACATTCACAATGACTAGAATAAGCGTACTGGATTAGTGTCTCCATAAATCCATATACACTCATAATTTCTACATTATATACCTTCTGAATCACATTGCTGACATAATCAGCTTGCCAACAATCCTCTAAGCTTTGAACCATTCATTTAAGTTGACATAACCAAAGAATATGACAATAGTTTCAAACCTCATAATCTCATTGTAAACTTGCATATAAACTCAAAAACAAACCAGATGCAGATGTTGTTAAAATACTACTTGATTTGGACTGGCAGTGACTATTAACATGTAAAAATATCATTATGTCTGGAATTCTACCAAGGAACAATAATAGGTTAAAATAATATAAAATCAGAAAATGAAGATGAGGAAGTAGGAGGTAAAGAACCTTGACACCATCGAAAACGATATCGGGAGGAGCGAAGAAGGTGCCGAGTCCGACGGAAGGAATATGAGTTCCTGTTTTCAGTTCGAATGACCTAATATCAATCGCCATTTTGGAGTTCGTCCAGCAAATACGGTGAGCGATCTCTTCAAAAGATACAGGCTAAGGAACGAAACTAGTGCCCGTTTGGGTGTAGGGTTGGAATGGAAACGGAATAGAAACGGAATCAAATCGGATAAGGGTAAGGAAAAGAAATAGAAATGATGAGATTATATTCCTGTGTTAAACACTTCCAACCAAACATAGTTTTTGATTGATTTGTTCCTAGCGCTTTCAAACGAACCCCTAGTATGAAATTATTAGGAAAAGGGGACTTAAATGAAAACTAAATTTATTTTTAATCTTGAAATACATAATCGTATGAAATTATTAGGAAATCTAAATTTGGGAGATTCCATCGTGTAATCATTCTATTTTTTTTAACTGATCTAAAGTTTATGCTTCTTATTCTCTAACTTAATTATCATCCTTCATGAAACTCTATTGAAAAAAAGTAAGGATCTTGTTGGATGATTTTTAGAGGAACACAATTCGTTCTTGTGTTTTTTTTTAATGTCCAAAGTGCTTTTTCAATCATAATTCATAAACACCATATTTGAAGATCAAGGTTATTAAGAATCGAATCTTGTTGTGTTCCCTCGAGTTACAAACTCAGATTTTGAAGATCAAGGTCAATGAAGAACGAATCCCGTAGTGTTCCCTCGAGTCACAAACTCGGTTTTGAAGATTTAAGGTTCGTTGAGTACGAATCTTGTTATGTTCGCTCGAGCCACAAACTCCGTGTTTAAAGATTTAGGGTTAATGAGTTGTCGTTCTCCAAGGGCACTGTGAGTGACAAACTCTTTTTTGAGGATTTAAGGAGTCCGGATCTTAATTGGTGCGTTCAAATCGCATAATGTAAATTTGAAAATCTAGGATTCATAAATCAAGTTTCAAATCTAGGGTTAATGAGTGCCGATTCTCAAAGGGATGGCGTGAGTCACAAACTTGTTGAAGGAGTCCGAATATAAGAGGGTTTGTGTTCGTATGTGAACATTCATCTCATTATTCGTAAAAACAATTGTTAATTTTGATTATAGATCCTCAACAATATAATACTTTGATCGTAGCCTTGTATGTAAATTATATTACCGATATAGTTTTAGTTGTAGTTGTATAAATAAATGTTATTAATCCAATGGTTATTTGGCTCATCTTCGTATTTGGCGACCGGTATTATTTTTTATTACATTGGACTAGTTAAGGGAGATACTCTAGCTCTCTTGGTGTCCGAACATCCTTATGTCGAAAACACATTATTAAGATGAATACCGATGCTTCCTTCGCATCAACTTAGACGGGTCTGAGTTCGGTATGAAGAAACAATAATGGTCATATTATTCGAGTCATGGTCCCAAATTTCACCAACAAAACCCTCTTCTGGATGAGCTCCTTGCTATTAGAATGGGGTTGATTGAATTGTGGCAAAATATCCATCTATGCCGAGTCTGATTCTTCTCTTGCAACACAATATGTCTTATCTTAAGATATATCCTTGAGTGATTATGGTTTTATTGTCGATGATATTAGAGATATGTTCTTCTTTGATAGTTGTGAGTATATCATGCAAATCGTAAACGTAATCAGGTGACTCACTACTTAGCAAATATTAGTCCTTATATTGGGACTTCTCAAATCTTTAGTCTAGATTTTCCTACAATCTTGTTAGAGGCTGCCCTCCTCTTTGGTATTTGTTGATATAGTGTGTTTTGTTTAAAATAATGTATGATCAGAACTATTTAAACTTTGTTAATCAATTGTTTTCCCAAAAAACACTATCTTTTAAAAATTGTGGGCCTTATGTGTGTGTTTTTTTGTTAATGGTCCGGACCTCTAATATCAAAGAGTTATTGTTTCCAAAATATAACCTTCCCCGTGGTTATATGAGGTTGATAAATAACATCATTGCTATTAGAATGGGGTTGATCGAGTCTCGAATTTTGGCATAACATTTGTCTATGTTGAGTTTGACTCTTCTCTTGCAACACAATATGAGTTTTCTGAGGTCATGTAGTTAAGTTCCTATAATTTTATTGATGATAATATTAGAGATTTATCCTCCTCCTTCGATAGTTGTGCAAATTGTAAACGTAATCAGATGGCTCACCACTTAGCAAAGATTAACCCTACTAATGGGACAATCTTTACTTTGGATTTTCCTATAATCTTGTTAAAGCTTGTATTTCCCTTATTGTGGATATCTTCTATGTTTTCTTTCGGGTTACTAGGTTGGGCCTCTAATATCAAATAACCACTATTTCTAAAATATAACCTTCTCCCCAAAGTTATAGGAGGTTGATAAAATAGCTTGGTTGGTAAAACTTTGAGCTAATAAACCTAGAAATATAATATTCTCTTTCAAGGTTAAATGAGGTTATATTTTATATGTGTCTTTTACATAAAGTAAACCCAAAAAATACACAAATAAACACCGAATAGCCAATAATCTCAAATAACCTCATTTAGATTTAAAACCAAATATAATACAAAACATAATTTACATTAAAAACCCAAATATAAGCTCTTCTACAACTAAACAAGCCCAAAGTGTATGTGATCAATATTTTCCCTATTTTTCTTCTTCATCAAGATGCTCTTTGAAAGCATGATATTATGTTTATATATTTTACCGATTTATATTGAGTTTGTGTAATGATATTTGTTTGATCTTCCTCTCTTTAGTTATTCACATATATAAACTCTTATTCGTAATCAGTATTTCCAAAAAATATGCACTTCACCTTATCATATATAAATTCCAAAAATTATACAATTCACCTTATCATATACCAATTCCAAAAAATATATAAATCAGATTTGTCATTTATTTATTGTTAACTCTTTTCCGTAACCAGTATTTCCAAAAAATATACTCTTGACCTTATTAATTATCAATTACACAAAATATGTTTACTTATTTTACAGATTTATAATAACTTCTTTAATAATATTTTTTCTCTCAATTTTTTTAATTTATCCTATCTATTTCTTATTCATAACTAGTGGTTCCAAGATATATACTCTTCACTTTCTCATTTAGTATTCAAAACCAATTGATGCATTTCACAAACTTATAATGATTTTGTCTAATAATATTTGCTTGTTCCTTTTTTAACTATTGTCCATTTTTATTTGTAGGTTTTTGTTTATAGGTAAAACAAAAAAAATGAATAGAACAAATAGAAGGTAAATAAAACATCAATAATTAAAATCCAAAACGATGTTAATTAATAAAACATGACTGAAAGCCATTAAAAAAATCGAACAAACAAAACCGCTTCAATCTTCGATGTTGATAACCTCCGTGTCACCTTCAACTTCATCCTTGGACTCTTGAACAGTGACTCTCTTCTTCTCCCTAGCGTGTTGAGAATGAGTTTTGTCCATAGCAAACATCTTCTTGCTAGCCAGTTTGTTAGGTGTCACGACTTCTACCGTGGTTGCTTGCTTGTCAAACATGAACATGAACTCCACCTGTGGAGTATCCATTGTTATGTCTGTCTTGCCTTGAGAATTGGTCCATAGTTGCTATCTATTAGATATAGTATCAATCTGCATGTGAAGACTTTACTTTCAAAGTTCTAAAGCCCACATGAGGCCCAACAAATTTTTTATTGGGTTGTAAAATTTTGTTTGTATTTGGGCCTAAACTAGCTGGCCGACTAGACTATTAAAATAAGGCCCTATTGTTGTGTTTTCTCAGATTAAATGAAATGACGTGTTTCATTTAGAGCTATTGTGGGGCTGCACATATATACTTGGAGGAGCTGATGTGTAGAGCAACATGCATCATTTTTGAAACAATTTCCCTCTACTGCCTTTCTTCATCAACATACTCAACAACTTAGTCTTCTATAGTCCGTCATGGATGACTCTTTGTTTAAAAAAGACTAATTAGGTTAATCCCTTCGAGTTATTGAACATTAAAGAACTCCCTTGGACGGATACTTGATTGTACTCTCTTGGAGAGCTACTGTTTTCGTTTTATTGTAACCACAACCCATTAAGACTGTACTCTCTTGGAGATTCCCTTGGGTGATGTCTTGAGGCCCTGAGGATGTAGGATATTCCGAACCTCGTTAAAACCGCGTTTGTCTTGTTCTTTGTTCGATCGGCTCTCTTGCCTTCGATCTTGTGTTCTTTCTACGTTTCAAAGTGGTATCAGAGCCTCTAAGATTATGACCTACGGATTCTTGCATTCTGAGTTGCAAAAAATGCAGATCCACTTTCAAATCTATTTATATCTTGCCTTCGATCTTGTGTTCTTTCTACGTTTCAAAGTGGTATCAGAGCCTCTAAGGTAATGACCTACGGATTCTTGCATTCTGAGCTGCAATAAATGCAGATCCACTTTCAAATCTATTTTTATCTACGTTTTTAACTTTTAAAAGCTTAAAGATCCAGATTTTTGCTTTGTTTTTCAAATTTTTGAATCTTTTTACTCAAACCGGTTTATTTTCGAATTTGTTCAATTTCATATCTGTTTTTTACGAATTAAAATCTCAGATGTGTTTTTATTTCTGTTTCGAATTACATCTTTGTGGCATTTTAACCAAGAAGTTGTTAGGAAATCTCTAGCTCAAATGATTATTGTTGATGAGTTGTCGTTTGCCTTTGTTGATCGTGAGGGCTTTCGTAAAATTTGTAAGACTATCAATCTTGCTTTCGTGTTCCATCACGTCCTACCATTACTAGAGATTGTTATAGCTTCTTTATCGAGGAGATAAAAAAAGATAAAATATATGTTAATAAACTTGTCTTTCCGAGTTAGTCTTACAATTGATGCATGTACTTCTGTACAAAATTTGAATTATATGTGCTTGACTGCTCATTATCGATGCTGATTTTGTTTTGCACAAGAGAATTAATAATTTTTGCCCTCTAGTTGGTCATTCGGGGATATTGATTGGTAGAGGAGTTGAAAAGTGTATAGATGATTGGGGTATTAAAAAGGTATTGGTTGTGACAGTTGATAATGCTAGTTCTAACGATATAGCGGTTGATTACTTAAGGAATAAGCTCAATCATTAGGAATCAAGTATTTTGGATAGAAGTATTTGCATATTAGATGTGAGGCTCATATCTTACACTTGGTTGTAAAAGATGGTCTCAAGGATACAGATCTATCGATTTTGAAAATATGTGTGCTTGTAAGATATGTGAGGTCATCACCAACTAGGTTGCTTAAGTTCAAAACTTGTATATGATGCGGGGATTAGCCCGTTTAACGATCTAGATGAACAAACTTGAAACAATGGAATGAAACTTCGATATGGAGGAATGATAAGCACGACAATATAAAGATAGATGGTTAAGAAGAACCGAATAGAACTATGGAAGAACCCTTGAACAATGAATTCAAGAACCAATCCAAAAGACTAATCAACCATGCTTCTACAACTTGACACAATCAATATGGAGATTGAAAGCACCAAGAGGATGCTTATAAACAACTTGCAACACTAATCCTTAAGGATATTGTAATAGCTAGGATTTCCAAATTCTAAATAATGTTGATTAACTTAATCGTTGATAGTAATTGACATATAACTCGCGAAGATTGCGCAAGTGAGGAGTATGAGTCCCACCGTTATGTTCCTGACGTAATTTTAGAGGTTTGGGGAAATTTTCACTTTTTTCCCTGGGAAATTATTTTTACCCTCCGGTGTTATTTGGAGCATTTGGGAGCTCCAATTAATAAAAATGCAGTTGAGAGAAATGATCAGGACATATCCGATGTTCTAGATATGAAATAACATGGAGAGACAAAACGATCAAAAGAGTCGCTATTTCGTTTCTTAACGGCTAAGAAAGACGACTTAGGAATATACGTTTTCCGAGGCAGTTGTGGAATAATTATCCCTACAATATTCCAGATTTAATATTCCAATCTCGAGAAGTTTGGAGAAGGAGGTTCGACCCGCCTTTGGATCGATTAAAGGATAATTATCGACTTTGCTAAAGGATAATTATCGTCGTCACTATAAATAGCGGAAAATCCTTTATTAATTCATTTCCTTTCACGTTTCCTCGTAAAAGTTCTGATTTTTCTCGACCTTCAAACTCAGATCTACTCTCCGTTTCTAATCCGATTTCAATTCCGTTTGAGTTTCTGGATTCCTCTCTTCATTCTCTTCATATCGGTACCGAGTTTTTGCATTTCCGAGCATATGAAAGGTTGGTCGAGCATATATGTCACCAGGCAGGTTCCGTCGCTCAGATTCCGGTGAATTTGATGTTGTCCATGCGTAGCCTTCGTCGCTGTGATTCCGAATCTTCTTTCAGATCGTCAATCGGGTTAGTAACGAATAAGTTATGAATTTATTCGTTTTTCATACTGCGATTTGGCCTAAATTGACTTTAGGCTTGTCGAAATGGATAATTAGAAATTCCATTATGGTCGTTATATTATTCTGGTGATTATGGGTTGTTTGTTTGATGAAATCTGATGACAGGAGGTTTAGAAATTGTCTGCGGGCAAAACGTTATTCTGGCGAAATCTAATTAATTAATTAAAGGTTAATTAATTAAATTAGGATTAGAATTGAGATTGAGGAATGTTGATTAGATACTACCTTGAGATTTGAGGAATTGTGAGTTATGCTGAGATATTGAGGTTTAGTTGGTTACGAGACTTATAACTTTAACAATTGTATATTAAAGTAAATTTATAGTATTTAAAAATTGAATTTTTTTTAACAAATGACAAAAAAACATTCCAAAAATTTAGATTTCTGGATTTTCGAGTTGAAAGAGATATTGAGAGAGATCAAGAATTCAGTGGGATCTTTGGTTAAGATTTTTTTCCACCAAGAACGTTTTATAAAACTCTTTGATCCCCGAATTTGGAGTATCCTACTTTCACCCAATTGGCGGGGTTCAATAATTAAGCGATATTTCACTTTCACGATCACAGGTGTAGTATTCTTTGTAGTAGTGAGCCTTATATATCGTATTAACAATCGAAATATGGTCGAAAAAAAAATATCTATTTGATAGGGCTTCTTCCTATACCTATGAATTCTCTTGGGTCCAGAAATTATACATTGGAAGAATCCTTTGGGTCTTCCAATATCAATAGGCTGATTGTTTCGCTCCTCTATCTTCCAAAAGGAAAAAATATCTCTGAGAGCTGTTTCCTGGATCCGAAAGAGAGTACTTGGGTTCCTCCAATAACTAAAAGGTTTAAATCTAACGTGGGTTCGCGGTGGTGGAGGAACTGGATCGTAAAAAAGAGGGATTCTAGCCAATTGAAAGGATCTTTTGATCAATCTAGAGATC
Organism: Fagopyrum homotropicum; assembly: GCA_033239125.1. Classification (NCBI taxonomy): domain Eukaryota; kingdom Viridiplantae; phylum Streptophyta; class Magnoliopsida; order Caryophyllales; family Polygonaceae; genus Fagopyrum; species Fagopyrum homotropicum. The sequence goes on along the minus strand of BSWB01000003.1, from coordinate 139,628,581 downwards.
GCTTGAATTCCATTAGGAATGCGGATTCGGAATATCACACATCTCTCAATCAAAGGGAGATTCAACAGCGAAAAGAAAGATCGATCCCTTGGGATCCTTCCTTTCTTCAAACGGAAGAAACAAAGATAGGATCAGGCCAATTCCCAAAATGCCTTTCTGGATATTCTTGGCTATTCGCGGAAGGTGAGAAGCAGATGAATAATCAGCGGCTTCCGGAAGAAATCGAAGAACTTCTTGGGAATCCTACAAGATCCATTCGTTCTTTTTTCTCTGACAGATGGTCAGAACTTCATCTGGGTTCAAATCCTACCGAGAGGTCCACTAGAGATCAGAAATTGTTGAAGAAAGAACAAGATTTTTCTTTTGTCCCCTGCAGGCGATCGGAAAATCAAGAAATGGTTAATATATTCAAGATAATTACGTATTTACAAAAGACCGTCTCAATTCATCCTATTTCATCAGATCGGGGATGTGATATGGTTCCGAAGGATGAACCGAATATGTACAGTTCCAATAAGATTTCATTCTTGAACAAAAATCCATTTTTTAATTTATTTCGTCTATTCCATGACCGGAACAGGGGGGATACACGTTACACCACGATTTTGAATCCGAAGAGAGATTTCAAGAAATGGCAGATCTATTCACTCTATCAATAACCGATCCGGATCTGGTGTATCATAAGGGATTTGCCTTTTCTATTGATTCCTACGGATTGGATCAAAAACACTTTTTGAATGAGGTATTCAACTCCAGGGATGAATCGAAAAAGAAATATTTATTGGTTCTACCTCCTATTTTTTATGACGAGAATGAATCTTTTTATCGAAGGATCAGAAAAAAAAATGGCTTCGGATCTCCTGCGGGAATTATTTGAAAGATACAAAAGAAAAAATAGTGGTATTTGCTAGCAACAACATAATGGAGGCAGTCAATCAATATAGATTGATCCGAAATCTGATTCAAATCCAATATAGCACTTATGGGTACATAATAAATGTATTGAGTCGATTCTTTTTCATTTTAATAAATAGATCCGATCGCAACTTCGAATATGGAATTCAAAGGGATCAAATAGGAAACAATACTCTGAATCATAGAACTATAATGAAATATACGATCAACCAATATTTATCGAATTTGAAAAAGAATCAGAAGAAACGGTTCGATTCTCTTATTTTGATTTCTCGAAGCGAGAGATCCATGAATTGGGATCCTGATGCATATAGATACAAATGGTTCAACGGGAGCAAAAATTTCCAGGAACATTTCGTTTCTGAGCAGAAAAGCCATTTTCAAGTTCAAGTAGTCTTCGATCGATTACGTATTAATCAATATTGGATTGATTGGTCTAAGGTTATCAACAAAAAAAATCTTTCTAAGTCATTGCCAAAGCTGATTCTTTTTTTGTCTAACTCACTTCCTTTTTTCTTTGTGAGTTTAGGGAATATGCCCATTCATAGGTCCGAGATCCACATTTATGAATTGCAAGGTCCGAATGATCAACTCTGCAACCCGTTGTTAAAATCACTAGGTCTTCCAATCGTTCATTTGAAAAAATGGAAAGCGGATGATCATGATACTTCCCAAAAATCTAAATTATTGATCAATGGAGGAACAATATCACCCTTTTTGTTCAATAAGATACCAAAGTGAATGGTTGACTCCCATACTAGAAAGAATCATAAGAAATCCTTTGATAACACGGATTCCTACTTCTCAATGATATCCTTCGATCAAGACAATTGGTTGAATCCCGTAAAATCATTTCATAGAAGTTCATTGATATCTTCTTTTTCTAAAGCAAATCGACTTCGATTCTTGAATAATCCACATCACTTCTTTTTCTATTGTAACAAAAGATTCCCTTTTTATATGGAAAAGGCCCGTATCAAGAATTATGATTTTACGTATAGACAATTCCTCAATATCTTGTTCATTCGCAACAAACAATTTTCTTTGTGCATCGATAAAAAAAAACATGCTTTTTTGGAGAGAGATACTATTTCACCAATCGAGTCACAGGTATCAAACATATTCATACCTAACTATTTTCCACAAAGGGGTAACGAACGGTATAACTTGTACAAATCTTTCCATTTTCCAATTCGATCCGATCTATTCGTTCGTAGAACTATTTACTCGATCGCAGACATTTCTGGAACACCTCTAACAGAGGAAGAAATGGTCAATTTGGAAAGAACTTATTGTCAACCTCTTTCAGATATGAATCTATCTGATTCAGAAAGGAAGAACTTGCATCAGTATCTCAATTTCAATTCAAACATGAGTTTGATTCACACCCCACGTTCTGAGAAATATTTACCATCCGAAACGAGTAAAAAATTACGTCTTTGGCGAAATTGGCTAAAGAAAGGCGTTGAGAAAGGGCAGATGGATAGAACCTTTCAACGAGATAGTGCTTTTTCAACTCTCTCAAAATGGAATCTATTCCAAATATATATGCCATGGTTCTTTACTTCGACAGGGTACAAATATCTAAATTTTATATTTTTAGATGCTTTTTCAGACCTATTGCCGATGCTAAGTAGCAGTCACAAATTTGTATCCATTTTGAATTATATTATGCACAGATCAGCATGTCGAATTCTTAAGCTAAAATGGCGAGCTCTTAAGCGAAAATTGTGGGGATTGTGGGCACCGATAAGTGAGATTTCAAGTGATATTTCGTGGAAGTGTTTCCGTAGGCTTCTGCGGGTCGAAGAAATGATTCATCGAAATAATGAGTCACCGTTGATATCGACACATCTGAGCTCGCCAAATGTTCGGGAGTTCCTCTATTCAAGCCTTTTACTTCTTCTTCTTGCTGGATGTCTCGTTCAGGTACTTCTTTTCTCTGTTTCTCTAGACTCTAGTGAGTTACAAACAGAGTTCGAGAGGATAAAATCTTTGACGATTCCATCATACACGATTGAGGTGTACAAACTTGTGGATGGGTATCCTAAACCTGAACCGAATTCTTTCTAGTTAAAGAATCTTTTTTTCTAGTTGCTCGGGAACAATTAGAAGATTTTCTAACAGAAATACTGGGTTTTGCGCGATTTGGTGGTGGTCCCGCTTATGGGGTCAAATTGATACAAAAGATATTTTTCAATCTCATCGATCTCATAAGTATCATACCAAATCCCATCAATCGAATCACTTTTTCGAGAAATACGAGACGGCTAAGTCATACAAGTAAAGAGATCTATTCATGGATAAGAAAAGGACAAAGGTTTCAGACTCATGATGAAATAGAATCCTGGATCGAGACCTGTGATTGGTTTTTGGATAAAGAGAGAGTTTACTCGTTTCATTTCTCCACCTTAAGGCCAGAAAAAGGGATTGATCAAATTCTCTGGAGTTTGACTCATATTGATCATTTAGTAAAGAGTGACTATGGTTATCAAATGTTTGAACAAGCGGGAGCAATTTACTTACGATACTTAGTTGACATTCATCAAAAGGATCTAATGAATTATGAGTTCAATACATCCTGTTTAGCAGAAAGACGGATATTCCTTGCTCATTATCAGACAATCACTTATTCACAAACCTCGTGTGGGGCTAATAGTTTTCATTTCCCATCTCATGGAAAACCAAAACCCTTTTTGTTCCGCCTAGCCCTATACCCCTCTAGGGGTATTTTAGTGATAGGTCCTATAGGAACTGGACGATCCTATTTGGTCAAATCCCTAGCGAAAAACTCCTATCTTCCTTTCATTACGGTATTTCTGAACAAGCTGGATTTTAAAATCGTTATTGATGATCTCGATCCTGAGGACTATATGGAAGCGCTTGATGATGTGGATATTGGTGGTATTGATGATGATAGCGATCCTGCTAAGGAATATATGTATGCGCTTAAAGATGTGGACGATGTTGATGATCGTGACTCTATTTATTCGAACTTGGACTCGGACCCGGAGCTGAGGGAGGAGTATACGGTGGATGATGAGATATTTAGGTATATCGTCGAGTTGGAAATAGACCTAGCTCCTATCAACTTGCAATTCAAATTGGCAAGAACAATGTCTCCTTGCATAGTATGGATTCCAAACATTCATGATCTGTATGTGGATGAGTCGGAGTCCCTCGGTTTATTATTGAACTATCTCTCCGGGGATAGTGAAAGACGGTCCACTAGAGATATTCTTGTTATTGCTTCGACTCATATTTCCCAAAAAGTGGATCCCGCTCTAATAGCTCCGAATAAATTAAATACATGCATTAAGATACGAAGGCTTCTTATTCCACAACAACGAAAGCATGTTTTCACCCTTTCATATACTAGGGGATTTCACTTGGAAAAGAAAATGTTCCATACTAATGGATTCGGGTCCATATCATTGGGTTACAATGCACGAGATCTTGTAGCAATTACCAATGAGGCCCTATCGATTAGTAGTACACAGAAGAAATCCATTATAGACACTAATACAATTAGATTTGCTCTTCATAGACAAACTTGGGAGTTGCGAGCCCATGTAAGACCGGTTCCGGATCATGGGATCCTTTTCTATCAGATAGGAAGGGCTGTTGCACAAAATGTACTTATAAATAATTGCTGCCTTATAGATCCCATATCTATCTATACGAAGAAGCAATCATGTTACGAAGGGGATCCTTATTTGTACAAATGGTTCTTCGAACTTGGAACGAGCATGAAGAAATTAACGATACTTCTTTATCTTTTGAGTTGTTCTGCCGGATCGGTCGCTCAAGATCTTAGGTCTCTACCCGGACCCGACGAAAAAAATTGGATCACTTCTTATAGAATCGTTGAGACGGATTCTGATCTAGTTAATGGCCTATTAGAAGTAGTAGAAGGCGCTTTGGTGGGATCCTCGCTTCTTCGGCCCGAACCAAGGAATCCCTTAGAGATGATGGAAAATGGATCTCGTTCTATCTTTGATCGTAGATTTCTCTATGAATCCGAGTTTAAAGAATGGGCAGAAGGCGCCGACCCGCAACAGTTAGCGGAGGATGTAGTCGATCACATAGTTTGGGCTCCTAGAATATGGCAACCTTGGGGCTTTCTATTTGATTGGATCGAAAGGCCCAATGAATTGGAATTTCCCTATTGGGCCAGGTCATTTCGGGGCAAGCCGATCATTTCTGATGAAGTTAATGATGAATATTTTGATTATGCATTTTATGGTGAAGGGGATGATGGATATGATGAAGAGGATGAGCTTCAAGAGAATGATTGGGAGTTCTTGCAGAGTGAAACCATGGAGTATCCGGGACGAGATAGATCTTCCAAAGAACAAGTCTTTTTTCGAAAAGGCCAATTCATTTGGGACCCTGGAGATCCACTCTTTTACATATTCAACGATGAGCTTTCTGTCTTTCTGTTTTCACATCGAGAATTCTTTGCAGATGAAGAGATGTCAAAGGGCTTCTTCTGACTTTCCAAAGGGAGACTCTATATAAACGCGGGTTTAGTAAGAAAGCGAAAGAAAAGTACTTCGAATTTTTTATTAATCGCCAGAGACGGAGACGGCTTAGAACCATTAGATCATTATATAATAGATCTTTCCGTTCTAATATTCAATCCGCGAGTTATCAGTACTTATCAAACCTGTTCCTATCTAACGGAAGGCTATTGGATCAAATGACAAAGACATTGTTTAGAAAAAGATGGATTTTCCCGGATGAACTGAAAATTGGATTCATGTAACAGGAGAAAGATTTCGCATTCCTTAGCCGTAAAGATATGTGGCCATGAAAGAGGGATTAAGTGGAACAGAATTGACTGG